>CM068384.1:13397839-18685339 GCA_034770075.1 Aralia elata
GTTATAATTATAAAAATATTTTAATAATTAAATAGAAATGTGTATGTTGTATTGATTTGATATTTATTTACTTAATTTTGGTTAGAATCTGAATTTGAGAGTTATATCGTATGAAATTAAATATTTTATGTAGTAAATTATAAGTTTAAATATTTTGAGGGTCGAATTATAAATTTTTATATATAATTGGTCTAGTGGGGATTTAGTATAAAGGGTGATTGTGTGCATAAGGAGCTAAGGCCTAAGGGACTGGGGGTCACATTTTCTTGTTTTCCAACCGGTGGATCAGATTTCGTAATAATACATCGCTGGGCTCTGATTACTAATACAATCTTAAAAACATACTCAGTAAAAAGCAAATGAAGAATAAATAAGAACGTTTTTAATTTGTTGCATATCAATCGTCATTATATCCCACCATTTAAACTGATATAGAAGTACTGTTTCTAATCCAAGACAATTGGATCCATTTGACTTGGTCAATTTCAGCACCAAAAAGTAGATATTACTTTAATTCTCTGACTAAGATGCTACTTCTTTATTTCAATACATGTCACACTTAATTAGACTAATTAATTCACTCCTAAAAAAGAAAAGAAAAAATGACAAAAATTTCTTAAATTTTTATCATTATTGAGATATTCGAGTCTAACGTAAAACTTTAGAAATTAAAGAAGAGAAATCAAGAATTTGATTACTTTCTTTGATACCCTATGCTGATATACATTCAGCTTCATAAAAGAATTTTTTACCCTTTACCTCTTTTAACAGGGCTAAGACCATGATCCGTAACACCGTTATCCTCCATGAACACACTAATAATATTACGGTAATATGCTTTAATTAATTAAATACAATTTTTACTGTAATATGTCTTTTTTAATATACGTAGCATTATATATAATAATAAATAAATGTTATCATTTCTGTAATCTTTTTTAAAGAGAAAATTATTTGACGAAATAGAATGGAAGGAGAGCAGTATTATCACATTTAAGAGCTTAAGATAAATAAGATATATAGATATGAACAAAATAATTTAATTAATTGAGTGAAAAAATGTTTTAATTTGCTAAAGATAGATGAAACAAATAAAGAGAGTGAAAAGTAAATCTTATTCTTGAGAGAGAGATTTGAATAGTTCCAGAAAATGACTTACAAATCTCAAGTCTGTAAGTTATTTTTTAAGATAAAGGAAGAGTTTTCCGTTATTCAGAAATTGTTTTACAATTGATGATGTTTTTCTTAACTTACCAAACATTGAAAAATCAGAAGAAAAAAAAATATTTTACCTAAAACAAACGGAGCCTAAATATATAACTGATAGGGTTAAAAATACTTTTTGTGTCAATAAATATATAGTAAAATATATTAAACCGAAAGATGTAATGAAAATGATCATATTCCCACCTATTATATTGATTTAACATTTTTTTTTCTATTTGGGTAGGTCACAAAAATATTAATTTATTTAATACAACATCTTAAATTTTGAAAAAAAAAATGAGGCTTCTAACATTAGCCTATATAAATTGTTCTTGTATTCGTAAGTTTGGTACTATGGAAAGGGAGGCGAAAGTACTAAATAAAATCTAAAAGGAATGTCATCTCAAAAACTAACATTACAAGTTTGAATTTAAATTGTTGAAAAATAAATAAATAAAAGTTCATTCTATACACTTATTTATAAGTTCGTCCCGAATGTTTAAAAAACATAATTTGTCAATTATGTACTAAGGTAGTAAGGTGGTATTTAAGTTTATGCAAACTTCTAAAAAAACTTCTATCATAAACTCTAAATTTGTCCCCAATGGGGAGAATAATATAATTGAATTGGTACTAATAGAATTATTATGATAAATAAAATGTTATATTATATAAAATAACATTACTGTAATGAAAGAACCAAAATAGAAATAAAAAATGATAACTGTTTATGTTTTTTTTTCAGTTAGTACTTAGGACTAATATCTTCATAGATGTTGTTGGATTCCCTTTGGATAAATGTTTGGATAAACTCTGCGTTGCCGACAGAGTTTGGAGGATTATAACGGCAGATAGAGAAGTAAGGGCCCTGCTGTTTGCCCAGTTTAGCATTTTACTTGACTCGCTGGCTGGCTACCTACCTACCTATACATTACCCACCCATATATAATATATTATTGTGTTTTGTTCTCGCATTTCAATGGCTGCTGAAAAATTAGTATTGGCTGTTTTTTTCCCTAGCTGAATTTACGCTCACCACAAAACCAGCCTTCCGAGAAAAATCTAAAAAGAAACGCGTATGCTTTATTGATTTGACATTTTCCCACCCATACATTATTGTGTTTTTTTCTCGCCTTTCAATGGTTTGTTCACATGGAGTTGCAAATTATTGCACATCATGCTTGAAAAATGACTAATTTTGAGAAGTCATTGCCTACCCTCTATATATATATATATATATATATATATACACACACACACATAATTGGTCTAGTGGGGATTTAGTAGAAAGGATGATTGTCTGCATAAGGAGCCAAGGCCTGAGGGGGCCGGGGTCACATTTTTTTGTTTCCAGCTGGTGGATTAAATTTCGTAATAATAAATCGCTGGGCTCTTATTAATAATACAATCTTAAAAACATACTCAGTAAAAAGCAAATGAAGAATAAATAAGAACGTTTTTAATTGGTTGCATATCCATCGTCATTATATCCCACCGTTTAAACTGATATAGAAGTGTTTCTAATCCAAGACAATTGGATCCATTTGAGTTGGTCGTTTTCAGCACCAAAAAGTAGATACTCCCTATAAAAATCTTCCATTGACTTTTGTAGTCAAATTGACCATTTTTAAAATTAACTATTAAACATATATATTTAGATTTTTAAAAAAACAAACATTGAGATTAATACTAAATTGTATGTGGTTTATAATGTTTATAGGCTTTTTACATATATATAAAAGAATAATAAGATATATTGATTTGAAAAATGGTCAATTTGACCATAAAAGTCAATGGAGAACTTTTATCCTGGGACGGAGGGAGTATTACTTTAATTCTCTGACTAAGATGCTAGCCATCAACTTCTTTATTTCAATACTAACCTATTTTTAAAAGATTTTTTAAATAACTCATATTAACCATCCCATATTAAAGTTGGTTAGAATTTATATGTCACACTTAATTAAACCAATTAACTCACTCATAGAAAGGAAAAGAAAAATATGACAAAGCTTTCTTAATTTTTTGTCATACTCGGGGTATTCGAGGCTAACGTAAAACTTTAGAAATTAGAAAGGGAAGAGAAATCAAGAATTTGATTACTTTCATTGATACCCTATAATAACATACATTCAGCTTTTTAAAAGATTTCTTACCCATTACCTCTTTTAACAGGGCTAGGACCATGGTCCGTAACACCTCAGGCGTCAACCTCCATGAATACACTAATGTCCTCGTCTGGAAAATATTAATAAGATGGATATTTTTTTCAGTAAATTTATTGTTGGTCCATCAAGTCAGTTTGTGATTTGAGAAAATCCTCACGGGTCTCAATTCCAAATTATAGAGTACTAGACCTCGAAATCGACATCTATTCATACCATAAATTAAACCAACTTTTCTCCTCATGTAAAAGCACTTAAGATGCCCTTTACCCCTTTGAAAAATTGAGCCTAGAGTGATCAAAATTATTCTGGACATACTATTATTTCATCTTGAACTTTAAATAGCAATCCGAGTGTATCAATTGAAGTATATATAATATTTTATTTTATTTATTTATTTAAGAGAGAAATAGAGATGAAGATCTTACTTGGTACGATGCAGATGATGAAATCTTAAAGATAAAATTGATTTATTAAATGTTATTCAATAATGAAATAGACTATTTATAAATAAATAAAAACATAATAATGTTAATTACGAATAAATTAAAATAAAAAGGGACAATTTTGTCCACAAAAACTTAGTTTCAAACTGTGGACTATGAAACTCACCCCCTCCTCTCCCTCTAATTAGTCCCTCATAGTATTTACAATTATTAGTTGCTCTCACTATTTTATGATACAACGGAATATGGTTAGAATGTAACACTTTAATACAAACGTGATATGAAGACGTGATATGAAAGTGAACGTACCAACACAAACGAAATTAAAACCCTTGAATTCACAAGAAAAATAAAGAACTTACAAAGAGAACAAAAGATAATAATATAAATTATCAAAACGTTACTATTTATAAGCCTTAAAAACATATTTACAGTACTAAACTACTATCCTATGACTAATTGAAAAAGAAAAATAATTAAACTCTAAAATTAAATAAATTATCAAAACTAAAGCCTAAAACATAAACGGGCTAAATATAAATTATACAACTAAATTTTTCTAAATACTAGAAACAAATATATTAAATTTCCACACATACTAAAATATATGAAAATCCTAATTTTTATTGTTATTTTCCACCGAATTAGACTCCCCTTCTTTGAAAGAATTCGTCCTCGAATTTTAAAGGGAACAAGTATCAAACCAAGAACGAATTTCAATCTTCACGGGATTAAAACTACATGACTTTTCTTCTTAAACAATAATCCTGAAAATAAGTGATAAAGAAATATTCAGGAACAACAAAATCAATAATTTTGAGGAGTAAATTATGAACCAATGGTGCCCGCTGTAGTATCCCCATCCTTAAACGTCACAAAAATTTTCGTACTATCCTCGATAATAGGTGACTCAACAAGAACTTGTGATTTTTCAACTTTACTAACTTCAATCTAGGGTTGTCTTTATTCTATAACAATACCATTTTGAGCTTCCAAATATAACGTTTCTTCAATTTGTGGTGTACGTACCAATGTGCTTTTGAAACTCACAATATGTAACCAAGCGCTCTACCTATTCATGATCATCAATCTCATATTCATCCAATTCAAATTTTAGCTTAAAAGATCTCTTGAAATGATATTTGTTTAACTGGTGAGAAAGCACACAAATTCTCTTCTTTCCATAATAAAAATATAAATATTTTTTGAACCAAAATATTCACCATGAAAATCATCCAACCATATCCAACCTAGCAAAGATATGAGCCACATCCATGTGCAAAACATGACAAACCACCTCAATAGTATACTCTTTAAATTTAATTGGAACAACATACCAATCCGATAGTGTGATTTAGGTATTACTAAACCAAAAAATCTCAAACAAATGAACAAGATAGCTACTAATATTATTCTTATTAATGTAGTTATGCTGAAATGCCCAAAGGAAGAAAAAAAACAAGATCTTTCACCGCTACAAAGCTCTTGCATTGTTGAAAGCCCATTTTGCCGAGGCTGGATGTAACGCCCCCAAAATCCGGGTCCCTTGAACCTCGGACCTGGCGCGTCACGATGCATCATCTTCTTACACATTATACAATTAACGCGGAATATATAAACATACATTGTTTATTTCAGAATATTCTACAACATTTCCCAAGGTCTACAACCTTAACCCAATACATACCTTAATAACTCAAAAGGTTTACATAATCATTTTCATAAGATAACATAATAGTTAACACATATTAAGTTTCTGTAGAACGTTTCCTCTTGACTTTGTCCTTCCTGAAGCACTTGGGCTTAACTGAAATATTATCATGATATAGCAAAAGTGAGCAACTATTTTGCTCAACAAGTTTAAATACAAGAAAGATATATCATGATTGAAAAAGAATAGGCTTTCGAATTTTCAACAATATATAACAATTGTGAAAGAACGATAATCAAATTTCAGTAAACGAATAACTGAATCAATAACGTTGAGTGGCCAACAATGACCATGAACAAATTTAGTAATCAAGGTGATCAGCCTTTTATACCACGTGAACATATTCAACTTGCACTAAGTGCGATTAACAATAAATTTCACTGAGGTGGAATAATTGACAATAATTAAACCACTAACATGCTTGAAAATATTAACTCAAGTTTGAGTTAGGAAACTTGCAATAACGTAAGAAGTTTAGGGTTAAGAACTTGCCTTGTCCGTCGATTACTGCTACGCAATCTAATTTAATCTCTTATGAAATACCTATCATTTATAAGATTGATCTTTCAATAAGCATATCATATCATACCACATAATACTACTACTTCTATAAATAAATCATCTAACATTTAGCCACATAATCAAATGTTAGATAACACCTTAAACCATCAATATTATTATCGTCCTTTGATAATATTTCAATCACTTAATCAACATCTTAAAACTCTCGTCTAATATTATTAATCATTTAATAATATTTTAATGATATCTTAGGCACTTAGAAATATTATTAATCATTTAATAATATTCTAATCACACTTTAATATTATTAATCATTTAATAATATTCAAAATTACTTCTTAATATTATTAATCATTTAATAATATTTTATTCACTTTCTAATATTATTAATCATTCAATAATATTTTAATTCACTTTCAAATATTATTAACCCTTTAATAATATTTTGATCACTTAATATCATTTATTAATGTCTTAATCATTACAAATATTATTAATCATTTAATAATATTTTAATCATCTAATAATAATTAATCTAATATTATTAATTATTTAATAATATTTTAATCATTTATTAGACTCATGAACAATTTAATTTAATTGTTTATCCTTACTATTTAATTTAGTTAACATACATATTTGGTCATACACATAATATTTAATTAAAAATGACCAAATTACCCATATAAAATCTTAATATATCATATTAAAGGTCACTAAGCAATAAAATCACATTAACACATTTTTCAACTTAACATAACTTAATTTTCTCATTTATTCTTAACTTGATTAAAGATATGAAAAATACAAAAACAACTTATTATTTTTATATCATCTGGAAAATATCAGTATATGGTATTTTAGTTACAAAATAATTTTCCTACAATTTTTCAATTTCGTTTCCTATTTTTAAATAGGCTAAAACCGTCCAAAATGACTACATTTATCATAAATTATCCGTTTGTTCAAAAATTATGAAATATATATGGTAGACTCATGTTACCATATACTGATCCCACTTAAATTTTCACAATTGTTTGGGTTGTATGCACTGCGTTATAGCAGTTTACTTTTAAAATTGTATTTTCTTATAAAAGTCATAACTCTCTCTCAGGACATCAAAAAATTCTCATCTTTGGACAACATCTAGTTAACTTGATATACTAACATACCACAAAAGACTAGAATTTTTAGAGTAACAAAAGTGGCCAAAAAAGTGGTCAGAGCAAACTGGCCAGGGAGCTTTAACAGTTTTTCAGTTTTGAACTGTTTTGGCAAAATTTGTCACGACGAAAATCTACAACTTATTTTCCAGAAATTCCACTTGGGTTCATCAAATAACTCATAGATCTAACACCACTCTTTGACGGATCACAAAAAGAAGTTATAGATTTCAAATGGTAAAAGTCCAAAGTGGACTGAAATTTAGGACTTTTGAGCTTAAAAACTATTTTTGTTCTTCTTTCATTTATTTTCTTTCCTTGAATTCTTTTGTTGGATTCTTGCTAATCCATGGCTAAACCATTACTAGTAAGTTTAATCATGATCTTACCCCATAAATCTTATAAAAACATAAATTTATACATAAACATCAAGGTATTAACCAAGGGTTTTGATATACCTCAACTAGTAGCTTGTTTTCTCTTCTCCTTCCATGGCTTCATGGCTTCCTTTATTATTCTCTTCTCTCTTTCTCTCTCTTTCTTTTCTGAAACTAAGGCTACGGAAGGGAGTATAATGAGAGAAGAATGCTGAAAATTTGTGTTATTAGGCTCAATTACATAAAAAACATCAAGGGTAAAATGGTCATCAACCATTATTAGGGAAGGGCATAATGGTCTTTAAAACATCTCAAGGAAATTTCCTAGAAATTTCCTCCTAGGACACAATGGTCATAATCAATTTTCTTCAAGGATAAAATTGTCATTCCCCCATTACTAGGAAACTTCCTAGCAATTTCCTCTTAGGACATAATGGTCTTTAATAATTTTTTCTAAGGACAAAATAGTCTTTCCTTCATTATTAGGAAATTTCCTAGAAATTTCCTTCAAGGATACCATGGTCATTAATACTTTTCTTTTGGGACAAAATAATCATTCTCCAATTATTAGGAAACTTCCTAGCAATTTCCTCTTAGGACATAATGGTCTTTAATAATTTTTTCTTAGGACAAAATAGTCTTTCCTTCATTATTAGGAATTTTTTTAGAAATTTCCTTCAAGGATACCATGGTCATTAATACTTTTCCTTTGGGACAAAATAGTCACTCTCCATTACTAGGAAACTTCCTAGCAATTTCCTTCTTAGGACACATGAGTCATTAATCACTTTCTCTTGGATAATATAATCATTTCTCACAATTTCCTACATTTAACTCAAACATGATTAGTTCCTAACCATAGTTACTAACACATGTCCCATTATTTTGGGCTACTAAATTAAATTCTCATTGGCTTCTTCATTGGACTTGTCACAAGTTTTTAATTAAATAACTTGGGCCATCTTAATTCTTTAAAATTTGGGCTTAACACTATAATTCTTTGAACTTTTCTTATATAAAGTTAGACCAAAATTTGGGCCAACTAAATTCTCCACAACTATTTTATACATTGGGCTTGCAACCTAGATTAATTTCTTACTAGCAAATACATAATACACATACTAGCAAATAAATATATATCACATATATTTATTTACTCATCACACTTACACAAAATATTATCCATATAAACTTCATTTTATTAAAACAAAGTACATACATTAATTCACTAATTTTAACTAAGTGAATTAATTAACTCATATATGAAAATTTAATTCATAATAATTCTATCATCGTCTAAGGCTCAATATTCAAATTATATTATTTCATAATATAATTTCAATTTAATCTCAATCAATTAATATTAATTAATTAATTAATTTTACTCAATATATATATATATATATATATATATATATATATATTTCACATCTATATATACACATTTAATCTATTACACAAAATCACATACTTCAAATTATATGAAACACATATATACATATATGTCCAAATCTACTTCATCCCTTAATAAGAATTTTATTTATTAAATTCTTATTTTAAATTTTCGAAATATCTGGGATATTACATTCACCCCTTCTTCTAAGAATTTCGTCCTCGAAATTAAGGCATAGTCATCTCTATGCATTCTACTCCTCTATTTTTAAATCTAGGTTATATTCTTTAACATTTATTTAATTAGTCGAGATCTTATTTATAAGTCTCATAAATTTTTGGGTTATCACACTGGATGCAGTTTTGAGACTGAGCTCTCAATCTAAGAGTTCATTTTGATGCAAGGAATTATGAGCGAATTGCTTCCGTCTTGTGCATTATATAAGCAGTTACAAACAGGGTTAATGATTGCAAATCTTAACAATTGATGCTAGGAAATGGGGTGTAAACTAAAGAAGGAGATGGGGGGTGTTTACTAGTATAATACTATAATATTTCACCTATTGTCTACGGATGATCTCATAGAAGGTAAGAACTGAAATCTGAAAAATCAAAAAATTGAGTGTCTTTTGCCCTATGTTTTGTCTTTGCCTTAGTACACCGTAAAAATGTATGCTTCCAGTAGTGGTTATCTTAAATACCCAGTAATATACTTGGTATCTTTATAGATCGTATTTGTTATACTAATAATCTTACATTGATGCCCGATAAAGTGTTGAGATTCTCGGTAATCAAATGATCAAAAAATATGTGGTAATTTGATATTATCACAAAGTGGTCATTCTAAAATTTTTATGTAAATAAAAATATCATTTATACTTAATAATTGAGACATAAATATCATTATTAGTCACATAATTCACATTTATTTTTTAATTTTTTTTTGTTTGTCGACATGTTTAGTTTAACTAAAATAGCACACTGCTCATACAAAGTATGTGGTGGTGTTAGTTATTTATTATTATAAGTTTAATGTATGATTAACGACATATTTAAAAATTTTGTGCTTAATAATTAAATAAATCATGAATTGTTATTTTATAAACATATTAAAAATTTTAATATGATTTACTAAGTAATGCTGAATTAATTAGTTTGATAGTACTTTGATGATTGTTGATAATTACATTTGACAATAGCCATATGGGTGAATCATTCATCTAAAATTAGTACAAGGATATTTTAGTAAAAGATTAATATTTAAAAACAATATACCCAGTAATCGTGAATACATGCCAAACACTCACAATATCAATTATCGATAATCACATATCTTCTACCAAACAGAAATAAAATAATTTTCTATTACCAATAATCAAATACCTAGTAATCTATTTTTAAGTGAGTATCCATCATGACATGTAACAAACATTCAATATATTCTTTTGCAATATTGCATCAAATAAAATTCTCATCTCTACCTTGTGGATAAAAAAGGTCGTTGTGGGACAAATTGTGATATCTCAGTCCCCCATCGTATTGTGGGATAATACCTTGAGATATTCAACTTTATTATTTAGAATATCAATAAGCTGTCATAACTTTTGAGTTGATTTGTGGTGAGTTAAAATGATCTAACTTGATGCTTTTGAAACTACAGAATTGAGTATTTTGTACCTTGAAATATTTTAAATGTAGAAATCATTGATAATACTTCCATGCATATCTATATAACATTTTATTCATTCTCCTTCTCTACCCTCCCTACTTGAAATTAGTAAAATTGTCGGTTGGCAAGCCGTCTAATAATGCCTGATAATGGGTTCTTGATACTTAAAAGACTACATCTTATTATTAGAAATAATAAATGCCTAAATGTGTTCTACACAAAATCTTAATATTGGTTAGAGGGAGAGAAAAGAAATAACATCATTAAAAATATATTTTAAATGGGAGGTAATGCAAAACACACACACACACACACACACACACATATATATATATATGGGTCCGCATCCATGGCAACCGGTTGCTGGGGTACTATTCTAGCAACCATCATCTCCACCGTCGATAAATATGATGAAGGGCTGAGATTTAAAAAAAAAAGTCCACTGCCGCTACATGTTGTAGCAGCTGAATGTATTTTGTCTCTCATTGCCGCTACAACATGTAGTAGCTGACCCTCTCCCCCATTTTGTCCCATTTTATTTGGCCCATATCCTAATTTATATTATTAACTAATTTTATTATTAATAATAATATTAACTACCTAATATTATTGTCATTAATATTATACTAACTAATATTTTTTTGTCCAAATTTTTTTTTCCTTCGTCCCAATTTATATTAATAATTAATATTAATATTAATAATAATATTAACTAACTAATAATTTTGGAATAATATTTAATGTAAAAGGTTAAAATAATTATTAAAATTATTAGTAATTATCTTAAAAGTTTAAGATAATTATGGATGCGGACCCTATATATATATATATATATATATATATATATATATATATATATATATATATATATATATATATATATATCATAGTTGTCACGACGCCACAACGAGTCATGGCGGTAGCCAACTGCTTGGACGCCTAGGCGACCGCATATGTAACACCCCTTCCCGAATAGGAAAGGGAGGTCACGTGCAAAGCACAACAAACCTCAAAATAATTAACAGAGCACTAATAACTTCAAAATATTTAATAGTTGATATTTCATTAATGACGAATTAATTACAATTCTCCAAAAATTGACACAATAATCAAAACCTAAAATTAAATAAACATATTCGGTCAAAGGTCTCTCTTCACACGAAATCCTAAACCGCTTCTGCAAACCTGCCGGGAGAAAAATACAGCATGAGTCAAATGCCCAGTACGGATATGAAGATGTCCAAATATACCACAATGTATAACGTAACCAAAAGAGTCGAATGAACGAACAAATGTGAATTACGAACGAATTACGAATATATCAAAATTAGTTAGATCAGATACAAATGATGAACACTATCGAACAGAACTATAGTCAAAAGAATTCCAAACAAAATAAGGCTAAATCAAATGGTTATAAGGTAACAATTTCATTCTGAGCTCAAATACAAATAGCCAAAGGCTAACAAAATACATCAGTACCATGATGTATGCAAATCAAATCGGATAGTACGCACGACACATACGTCACTAATCCGCCAAACAAATCAAATCAAATACTGGGTCGACCCATACATATCCTGAACAAATATATCAAATGGCCAAAACTCACACACCAGAGCATACAAAAGGATACGCCGTGGACTGATCACACCGCCACGGAAGGTGTCATGCCCTTGTGTCAAGAGGACATGTCTGTGGTACCCCCACAAGTGGTTAGCTCAAGTATACCCTAAGGATCAAACTACAAAATGTAAGCCAAAAAAGGTTCAAATTACAAGGCTTACGTGACCATTTTCAAATGACATCAGATTATTTTAAATACGAATATACTAAACTGTCACAAGATGCCAACGATCTACATACTTCTGAATGTGAACGAAATTATACGAATAACAATACAAACGAAATAAGTCCCCAAAATATATTGACTAGTTCAAAGAGTACAAACACGATTTCTACGCATCACCGCCAACATGAAACTATTATATGAATTTAAGAAGGAACAATCATGTGAAACAATAACTAATTTCTAAACGAAAAGCAAAACGAACAATTCAAAATTAAAAGGATTATCGCTGAAGGAGTACGAAATCCGTACCTGGATTAAGCAATGTAATACCCATAATTTATTCCAACTATAACTCCTTAAATTCTCTCCGTCCGAACTAATTACACAATTTAATAACAATAAATTAATAAATTATGCGTTAAATTACTAATAGTTTATTATTATTATTCTTAGTATTATGACTCATACATTCCATGAATTTTATAATACCAATTGTACTAACTATATTCATTACGAAATAGTTTTTGTTCCTTTCAAAATAAGAATCAAATATTAAATTAAAATATCTTATATATACGCTTTTACTCCTTCCATCAGACTCACCAAAGCTGCAACACTATTCGGGCCAATTTAATACAAAACTAAAAGAAAGAAAATCAAAATAATTTTTACATGAGATTCCCCTCCCTGACATTACTTTATAATAATAAACTATTAATTCAATTAACATGCATGCTCCTCCCCATTTACTATTGTGATACAACATATTAAAAAAGGAATATCTATTAATCAAAGTAATGATTTACCTGATTGAGAGAATTTCTCTCTTTTGTTTTTTTTTCTCTCACCGCCTCTCTTCCTATGTTATTCCCTTCGTATCAGATTGAATCCAGTAGTTAGGTTTGAGTCATATATATTATTAACTTTACTTATTTTAATAGGATTTTATAACCTTGGATTTAATTAGTTTTAAGGCCCAAAGTTACTAGATTAATATTTTCTGTTACTTATTGTTAGCCCACAAAAATTATTTTTAAATTAACCCAAATAAAAGACAAAGTCCAATATATTTTTTTAAAAAAATATATATATATATATATAATTTTTATTTATTTAATTATTATTACTTTATAATTATTATTATTATTATTATTATTATTATTATTATTATTTTACTGGGTATTACATCATCTTCCTCTTAAAAAGGATTTCGTCCCCGGAATCAAAAGAATGAAACGTACCTAATTTTCAAAGAGATGTAAATACTCCGTTCGAATAGACTCCTCCATCTCCCAAGTAGCTTCTCGCTCCGAATGGTTCTTCCACAACCTTAACAAGCGGAATTGTCTTCCTCCTCATAATTCGCTCTTGACGATCCAAAATCGCATGGGCTTGCTCCTCACAGGTAAGATCACCATGAATCTTATCAGACGGATATTGCACCACATGCAACGGATGATAATGATAACTTCTCAACACCGATACGTGAAACACATTATGCACATGAGCTAGCTGTGGAGGCAAAACTAACCGATATACAACCTTACCAATTCTCTTCAAAAATATAACGCGAATTAAGTTTTCCTTTCAACCCAAATCGTCGAATGCCCTTCAAAGGATTTTTTTTAAATACATGCACACTAGATTCAAACTCCAAGGTCCTCCTATGCTTATTAGCACAACTTAATTATTTAGAAAATGGATAATTTCAAAAATATTTAATTAAATTAAATTAAAACAAAAACTAAAAATTGAGTTATTACATTCTTCCCCCCTTAAAAATAATTTCGTCCTCGAAATTCAAATAAGCTATAAAAAGTCTTATTTTTATTTTATTTAAATTGCATAATTATTTATGAACTTTAATTAAGACGTATCATCATCCTATTATAACGATCAAGGCTGATAAGTTCATCGGTTCGCGCAATTATCCATGCATGTATTTGTAGAAGATTCGGCAACTACCGCGTCAAGTCTTGGTAAAGTTCTTCGCTTTGTATCGAATTAAACAATATACTCCATAGCTGGTGTGGCATTCCATCAATTGCTTGAGTTTCATTCTTGCAAACGTACTCTTCAGAACATAATTCGAAAATACAAAGTTTTCTCTACATCTATAATAGAGTTCGAATACCCAAAATATTCAAAATTATATTAATTTGTAAAATGTTTATGTTCCATAATGACGAGAATCTAACAAATTATTTATTTATTTTACATAAATTTATGCAAAACTCCAAGAACATCAGATGAACAAAACAACTCTATAAACTATATTACTAACTCTCTCTCTAGCACCTCAAGAGCTTCAAAATATCATAACCTCAATTCGAATTAGTTCTCAAATATTATTACACCAAAGAATATACTACTAAGATCTCCTTATCACCATATCAAACTCCAAGTCATATTCTACTATCCGAATAAGCAAACTATAGTCGTTCACGATCTCTCAAAATCAATTGAATTTCATTACTTAGTATTTAATCATTTAATAAATCAATCATTCTATTATTGCAAACATTAATATAACAGATTTCAAGATCTCCTCTTATTATCACAAAGAAAACTTCATACAATATAACTCCAATATCCTATAAAAAATATCCGCAAAATTGATCATTACCCTCAAATGGTTAATTTAATTTCCTCGAATATCTACAACTCAAGTTTACAAGAGATCCTCTATACTTAATATTTTCACTTTATCATATTATCCTATTAATACACAAACCTCAAGTTATCCACAAGCTAAACAGAAATAAAATCATCATCCAAATCAAATCCTCAATTCTAAGATCATAATAAATTGTCACCAAAGACAACTCTAACAAATAATTCTTCAAAATCAACTACTCGCTAATATAAATACTCACATCATAATCGCATTTCATATATGATCATTTTTTAACAGTCTAAAATATAGTTTATTCTCCTAAATTATCCAATCGCAATTCTTAACTAATATCATTACTCTATCGCATAACAATAATAACATCGACAAATTATCTCACCTTCCTCAAATCAATTACAAATTGAAAAAAAAAACTAATATTTGGTCAAAATCAACACCAACCAAACAGAGAACCAAATCGAAACAAATTCCTACGTCTACCTAGTGGTTTACCTATAACTCACAGGTCAAGCCTAAAGGCAATCTACAGAATCATAACCTAAGCTCTGATACCATCTCTGTAACACCCCTTCCCGAATAGGAAATGGAGGTCACGTGCAAAGCACAACAAACCTCAAAATAATTAACAACGCACTAATAACTTCAAAATATTTAATAGTTGATATTCCATTAATGACGAATTAATTACAATTCTCCAAAAATTGACACAATAATCAAAACCTAAAATTAAATAAACCTATTCGGTCAAAGGTCTCTCTTCACACGAAATCCTAAACCGCTCCTGCAAACCTGCCGGAAGAAAAACACAGCATGAGCCAAATGCCCAGTATGGATATGAAGATGTACAAATATACCACAATGTATAACGTAACCAAAAGAGTCGAATGAACAAACAAATGTGAATTACGAACGAATTACGAATATATCAAAATTAGTTAGATCAGATACAAATGATGAACACTGTCCAACAGAACTATAGTCAAAAGAATTCCAAACAAAATAAGGCTGAATCAAATGGTTATAAGGTAACAATTTCATACTGAGCTCAAATACAAATAGCCAAAGGCTAACAAAATACATCAGTACCATGATGTATGCAAATCAAATCGGATAGTACGCACGACACATACGTCACTAATCCGCCAAACAAATCAAATCAAATACTGGGTCGACCCATACGTATCCTGAACAAATATATCAAATGGTCAAAGCTCACACACCAGAGCATATAAAAGGATACGCCGTGGACTGATCACACCGCCACGAAAGGTGTCATGCCCTTGTGTCAAGAGGACATGCCTGTAGTACCCCCACAAGTGGTTAGCTCAAGTATACCCTAAGGATCAAACTACAAAATGTAGGCCAAAAAGGGTTCAAATTACAAGGCTTACATGACCATTTTCAAATGACATCAGATTATTTTAAATACGAACGTACTAAACTGTCACAAGATGCCAACGATCTACATACTTCTGAATGTGAACGAAATTATACGAATAACAATACAAACGAAATAAGTCCCCAACATATATTGACTAGTTCAAAGAGTACAAACACGATTTCTACGCATCACCGCCAACATGAAACTATTATATGAATTTAAGAAGGAACAATCATGTGAAACAATAACTAATTTCTAAACGACAAGCAAAACGAACAATTCAAAATTGAAAGGATTATCACTGAAGGAGTACGGAATCCGTACCTGGATTAAGCAATGGAATACCCATAATTTATTCCAACTATAACTCCTTAAATTATCTCCGTCCGAACTAATTACACAATTTAATAACAATAAATTAATAAATTATGCGTTAAATTACTAATAGTTTATTATTATTATTCTTAGTATTATGACTCATACATTCCATGAATTTTATAATACCAATTGTACTAACTATATTCATTACGAAATAGTTTTTGTTCCTTTCAAAATAAGAATCAAATATTAAATTAAAATATCTTATATATACGCTTTTACTCCTTCCATCAGACTCACCAAAGCTGCAACACTATTCGGGCCAATTTAATACAAAACTAAAAGAAAGAAAATCAAAATAATTTTTATATGAGATTCCCCTCCTTGACATTACTTTATAATAATAAACTATTAATTCAATTAACATGCATGCTCCTCCCCATTTACTATTGTGATACAACATATTACAAAAGGAATATCTATTAATCAAAGTAATGATTTACCTGATTAAGAGAATTTCTCTCTTTTGGTTTTTTTTTCTCTCACCGCCTCTCTTCCTCTGTTATTCCCTTCGTATCAGATTGAATCCAGTAGTTAGGTTTGAGTCATATATATTATTAACTTTACTTATTTTAATAGGATTTTATAACCTTGGATTTAATTAGTTTTAAGGCCCAAAGTTACTAGATTAATATTTTCTGTTACTTATTGTTAGTCCACAAAAATTATTTTTAAATTAACCCAAACAAAAGACAAAGTCCAAACAGTATATTTTTTTAAAATATATATATATATATATATAATTTTTATTTATTTAATTATTATTACTTTATTATTATTATTATTATTATTGTTATTATTATTATTATTTTACCGGGTATTACAGCATAGGCGTCTGTAAGGCGACAAGTCGTTTACAATGTGCAATTTATATATTATTTATTTTACTTAATAAGTATATTGACAATAAAATTTCATAAACATTAAAACGTAAAACATAATACTATGAAATAACATTAAAGGCATAATTATGTAAATACTTAGCAATAACAATCCAAAAACAAAACACTTGATATTAAAAATTAGTAAAAGAAATAAAAAATTCAACAAACACCACATAGAAAATAAAGTTGCAACCAACCATTACAAATATATAGTCTAATAACTAATAAAACACCATCATTCCAAGCCAAAATAATGTCTAGACTCTCTACACTAGTCTAAAAACATTGTTCAATCAAAATCATCATAGAAAAGGTCACCTCCTTCTCTTCCGCGAGAATTACTCTCATTCAAAGGCGTAGGTGGTCTTTCTCCATAATCATCCTCCACATCTTCATCATCATTTGAAATTGTCTCTTCTCCATCAACTTCATTATCGGAGTCAGAATCCATTAACCTTAATTCCCTTGAAGTTGAACCACCACCACGTCGAGAGTACGTCATAAGATTATCACTAGTATTGGCACGAGCCCTCCTTGAAAGATTTCGACCCTCAAGCGTGTTGGATGCACCGGTTGCTCGATCTACATCATTCTATGTAAGATCCTCCCCAGGATGAACAACATCGGCCTCATTATCGATCTATTTATTACCCCATTCAAAGTCATCAATGACTAATGGATCAAAATTATTTCCAAGTTCACGCCTCTTTTAGAACCTTGAATCGATCTTTCGATTGTACTGGACATACACCAAGTCACTCAATCGTTTGTGTTCCAATCTATTCCTCTTCTTCGTATGAATCTAAAATAAATAGAACAAAAAATAATAATATTAATGATACAATTTTAATTATATAAAAACTAGTTAGTATTAGTAGTGATTGATTTATTACTTTTGAAATTTGAACTAATAATAGAAAGTACTTACAAACTCAAATGTACTCCAATTGCGCTCACAACCGGAGGAAGAAGCACAGAGGCCTAGAATTCTTTTTGCAAACAAGGATAGTTCACTAGCACGCGCTCCAAAAGCAGTCCACCAATCAACTAGAAAGAAATATAAATATTTTTAAAGGGAGGAAATGAAGAATGTATATAAATTATAATCATAATTTAGCTTTTATAGCTTTATATATATGTTAATATACTTACGAGGATTCTTTAATTTTCGTTGCCTAATCACCATTTCTCTTGCAAAAGTATCTCGAGAAGCATCATATTTGTCGGCTAGATTGCTTATCTTGTCTAGCAAATCAATCTCGGGCACCAACTTTTTCAAGAACGTCATTGAAGTCATCTCGTAAAGCATTAGCAAATAACCGACGTTCTTCTTTGATATCAAAGTATTTGCTCGAATTGGGAAACAACGCAGCCCCATAAAATTTTTGCTCCATCTGATTTTCCCATCGTCGCTCAACAATTTCAATCACATTCTTATACAGTCTTTGTTTGTTATCAAAAGCATTTTTGATTTTTTTCTTCCCGCATTCCATCGCAGCAATAACTTCTGGCATAGCAGGCTTCTTATCACTATCAACAATCTTTAGAAGTGGTTGTGAGGCCATAATGCAATCCTCAATAGTATGCCAAAATATTGTTGAAATAACAGTATCACATACTTTCTTCCCCGCTTCAGTAGCCGACAACTTTGATGTTGACCAATCCTTGCTGACGAACAACTGCCTTAATGCATCTTTATTCTTGTATAAACTCTGCAAGGTGAAGAAAGCTATAGCAAATCTAGTAACTACGGGTCTCACAAGATCCCTCCCATTGGTTTTCTCTCTCATCGCACTAAGAAGACGAATATGCCTATAAATGAAAGTTGTGATTCTTCTTGCCTTTGTGATTGTGGACTGAAATTGCTTCAACTTGCCTATGTCCTCTAACATAAGGTCAAGGCAGTGAGCGACACAAGGTGTCCAAAACAGTGAAAGTCTCATCTCCATTAGTATATGCCCCGCTGCCTTGTAATTAGAGGCATTATCCGTGATCACATGAACAACATACTCGGGGCCAATTTCCTCGATCTTGCTATCAAGTAGATTTGCCAACATTGTGGCATCTTGAGACTGATTGGAGGTATCAACAGAACCCATGAAATAAGTTCCTTCCGGACTATTAACAAGAAAATTCAACAAATGCCTTCCCCTCTTATCTGTCCAACCATCCAACATGAGTGAGCAGCCGTATTCCTTCCAAGCAACTTTATGTCTCTTCTTTAAGTCATCAGTTTTCTTCTTTGCCTTCTCAAGTAAAAGAACCCTCAACTCATGATACGTTGGAGGCTTGAAACCCGACCCATATTGCCCTATGGACTTGACCATTACTTCAAATATCCTTTAATTTGCAGCATTGAATGGTATGCCACATTCGTAGAAAAAGTCAGCAACGTGCATTTGGACTATCTCATTTTCCTCCGGTGTCCTCAAATGACTTTCAATACTCAAGTGCCTCAACCCTTTGCTATGCCTCTCCTCTACAACTTCTTCGGGAGTCTTCCTTAGAAGTGCTTCAACCATCTTAGCTTTTGATTGTGGCTTTTGAAATTGAAATACAACATTCTTCCTTTTAGAAGACGTCCCAGAACTTCGGATAATGTTAGAAGAAATATTGGAAGATATGGTTGGACGAGCAGATGATTGTGCTTCTTGCACTTCTACTACATCATCTAGCTCAAGTGGTTTGTTCCACTTTCTACTATTCAAAGCCGCTTGCATCTCCGTCATAATTTCTGTTGTTGTTTTGGGACACTTTGCTACATCTCTAAAATTTTTCGCTAAATGTTGCTTCAACCTTTTGATTTCCGAATGACATTGCTTACCACAAAGGATACATTGCACTATATCTTTATTACTCATGTCCGATCAATACCCATATTTTCAACCCGGGTCATTTGATTTGGCCTTTCTTTTCGGGTCCTTGGTTATGTCATAACCATCGACTCTCGAATTATTTGTCATTTTATTTCTAGTTTCTACAAAATACAATCAAACAAACAATACAAGAGACAACAATTAACATATGACATCATATTTTAGATTAGTATAGTAATAAGTTAACACTAATAAATAACTATATTAGTATATGCAGAATAAGTGACATACTGACATTAACAATAATAAATAATACTAATAAATAACTATATTAGTATATGCAGAATAAGTGACATACTGACATTAACAATAATAAATAACACTAATAGATAACAGTATAACACTAATAAGCCGAGCAGACAGAGAAATAACACTAATAAATAACATCCAAGCAGACAGAGAAGTAAAAGGTAATAAATAACACTAATAAACATTATCCCAAGTATAATAAATGACATCTCCCTCATAAGTAACATAATACAGTATACATAAGTCGAGCAGATGAAGAAATAGAAACAAACCTGTAACTAAGTTGAGCAAACAGAGAAGAAGCTGAGCAGTCAAGCGAGAGCCGAGAAGAAGTCGAGTAGTCGAGCGACCACCACATCGAGCACTCGCGAGGGTTCGCGATGAGGAGAATCGGAGCAGTCAGAAATCGCGAGGTTCGAAGCAGTCGGAGGTCGTGAGGTTTGAAGCGAAGCAGTCGGAGATGAAGGTTTAAAGGTTGCGAGTTCGCGATGAGGTTGAGGTCAAGACTGAATCGACCGAGGTCGAGGTTCGAAGGTCTGTCGATCGCGTTAAGGGTTTCCTTTCTCCTGAACTCCTTTTTAATTTCGATGGGTCATGGGTCAATGGGTTAATGGGTCGAAACTTGAAAAATGGGCAGATGGTTTAAGGAGCTGTCAAGGCGCTCGCCTTAGCGACTCTGTCCCAAGTCGAGTTTCGCCTTACAGCCTACCCACCGCCTGGACGCCTTGGTGTTGCCTAGGCGACGTCTTGACAACTATGATATATATATATAAAGAGAGAGAGAGAGAGAGAAAGGATCAAGAGTATACCCCTTATATGACATACTAAGCATACCCTCTTTAGCGACGGATCAGGCGACGATTTGGTCCGACACTATAACGTTTAGTGACGGACAACATATAGCGACAGACAAACATATAACGACGGACCAAACTTATGTTGACGGACCAAACAGTCGCATGATCCGTTAGTAAAGTGAGTATGCTTGGTATGTCAAATAAGGGAGGATGCTCTTGATCCTTTCGGTGTGTGTGTGTGTGTGTGTATATATATAGAAAAAGAAGAGATGATGGAGAAAATGGAGACCCCCCCCCCCCGGGGGGGAGGGTGTAAACAAAAAGTATGTTTCTCATCTCTGTTTTATGGATAAAAAGTTCTTGTGGGATAATATCAATTTACGCGGGTTAGTATCTCCAACTTTATTATATATAACTAGTTGATAACCCGTGCAATGCACGAGTTAGTTTGAATAATGGATTAAATAATTTTTCTGACATTCATGTCAAAAAAAAAACTCAAAGTATACAATTCATGTAAATTAGTTGAATTCCTGCATCATAAAATTAAGAGATTGACGAATTTCATCAACAACATTCAAAAATAGTACAATTTGAAACAATAATCAACACAATAGCTATAAATTAAGAAGTAAAACAAGGCATAATTCAGTAATTAATTTTACCCGTAAGTGCCTTTGCCAATGTGCTCTAATTTCTCGAAACATCCACATTTCGAGATCCCCATGACGGTGATTCTTCTAGATTGAGCTGGCCATAACCTGCATTTAGAAGTATAGAGCCCACCATTCACGATTGAATTAAAAATTACAGAACTGACAATTAAAACCTCCAAAAGAAAAAAAAACTTTTTCTGAATGTAAATTTTCAACTCACATACAGGAAATCACATACACACTCAATCCTGTTTCATATCAATCAATTAATGCATCAAAAACTGAGCTTCAATATTCATCACTTCTCAAAAATAGAGAAAATTTTAAACCCGCATACTATAAACAAAGAAAGGGAGAAATCCTTAAATCCAAAGAAAGAAAACACAACATAAATTATCATTATACATCAATACCTATATATAACAATGCCATTTTTAATGTTGTTCTAAATCATATAAGATGAATTAATTAAATGGTAATGATAATACAAAAAAGAAACTTACATATTACCGGAATTTATGAACATGTTATGGCAATTTTGATCCCAGTATCAACCATTATTTCAATTGCTCAAACTCTACCATACAATTACATATCATTGGTGCTAAATTGACCAAAAAAGATCCATGGACCAAGAGGCAAATTAAAATCAGACAAATCAGAGGCAAAGAATTCCCTTAACTGTAAAAAATCAACCACCAAAGCAAAAGCAGCTAATAAATACATAATTCTTACGAAGAACCCCAAGCTAATTCAAATAAATAGAAAGTTGTTTACATAATTGAACTCAACAGTAATCTTGGTCTAGCTAAAAAAATCATATAAAATTTTTAGTTAAAACGAAGAGAAAAAGTGCATGTACCTACGTAATTTAGGCGAAAGAGAGTTAGGCTCAGGCATTGGCGACTCAATTTCCATTCGAACCAAGTACCAAAGCAAATCGGCAGTGTCTAATTTCACGACTTTCACTCCCCAAACGCTGAAACACTAACAAATCACTTTATACATTCACATACAATTTAAGATGATTTCGATAAGTCTAATTATTTCTAGGGAATTAAACCTTAAAAAACTCCATAATCTTTCAACAACCAAAATTGATCGATCCCCAAACTCCACAGTTCGCATTCATCTGTACAAATGAATGTATCCATGCAACTTAAAGGTTTTATCTAATTATGAGTACATACATAATTGTTCACCTTCTAATGTAAAACTTCAATTAGTATAATAGCACCAATCACAATTAGACAAATACCAAAAAAATGGAACAATCATCAACAAACCGCATTAAAATGGAATCAAGGTTCGACACAACTTATTCACTATGCTGCATACAATCTTATACTTTTCATTTATTTTTTTCAACAAACACATTGCTTTCTTTCATAATATATATACTATTGTTATTGATCATTTAATATTTATACAACTAACATAATTTTGAAGTTCTTACATGATCAACAATAAAGATTACAATAATAATCATGCACCCATAAAATTTAAAATGACACTTCTTATGTTTTCAAATTAATAAAACCACCCAATATATTTTACACAAATTTTAATTAATTTACTACAAAAAAATAGGTTAGTTACTCTCATACAAAGTAATAATCTAGGAAATAGAGAATTTTCTCCTCTTGGCTTGATGAGGTCTACTCAGTCATCTATATTAGATGTATCTTTAGATCCATGCTTGAAAGGATTGAAGTTTCCTAAAATCCTTGACATTGATGAGAAGAAAGTAGTCCTCCTCCGAACACCGTTACAGCTGCGTAAAGTGACAAATCGTAAAGCACACTCGCCACCGGATCCGTGGCATACGCCTTGTGAAATTGAATGAAATCTCGTCCGTCGGTGGATTGGGAAGAATCCGGGTGGTACATCTTCGCTAGGCTCTGGTATGTCGTCTTGATCTCCACTAGCAACGCGTTTCTGTTAATTCGAAGCATCTCGTAGAGGCTCGTGAAACTAAATGAAATCCCGTTCGTCGGTTGATTGGGAAGAATCCGAATGGTACATCTTCGCCAGGCTCTGGTACGTCGTCTCTTGATTAAATATAATAATGATTGAGTTACCGTCCAAGTTAACTCTTAATTAATTAAAGGTTGACTCAGTTTAGGTTTAACGGTCGTACTTTTATATATATAATGATGTTAAACCCAACAAACTTGCACGTATTTTTTGTTTTAAATAATAAGTATAAATTTTGTTAGACATCAAAGTCAAGAGAGAATTTATTTTCACCTCTTTTTCTAACATACGTCCGTCTGTTTTAAACTTTTTAAATCAATTTTTAAGTAACAAATAATGACATGGATAATCTGACTTGGATTTCTACTATCACAAATATCATTATTTCTCCAAACCCTCCTTTCTATCTCCTCAGCCAAATCTTTCTTCGTCATATACCTCTTTCTCTCTCCTCCCATTAACCACCTCCTCCACCACTAAAATTGTCGGCGCCTCCGGAGGTTTACGAGAGACTAAGAGATAAATAGGGAGTCTGAGAAGACTCAGAAGAGAGAAAAGAGGGGGTTCTCAGATTTCAACAATCGAGTCAATTATGTTCCGTCATCCTTCAATCGATAAAACCGTCGGTGTCTCTTCAGATTTTCCCTCTTCTTCCTCTTCCTCTTCCTCCACTTTCAGTTTCTCTACAATTATATATTCGTTATGTTCCTCTCTTTCCCTCTATCATAGATCTGGGTTGCTTACTGGTGCAGAGTACAACAATTTGTGCCAGTGCGAAATCCTAGACGACATCAAGATGCATCCACTGAATATGGTCCTTATCTTCAAAATGGTGAGTTTGCCGAATGAAGCCATCAATTGCTGTCGATGAAGCCAACATGGCTAAATCTATCAAGCGCCAGTTGGCTACACAAGGTAAATCCTCGGATGCCCTCACTTTTGTTGATCTATATTCCAAATTTGCTTCTAAACTTGCAACTGGAAGTGTAAATAAAAAGTGGGTTGTGATTTATTTGCTCAAAGCCATACTGGTGAGCCTGCGACTCTTCATCTTTTGTTCGTTGCTTTTCAATTCCAAAGACTCTTTAGGTTCCTCACTATTCAACATCTACATATCACTCTCTTCTTACCACCCAGTACTCTTCTTCATCTCTTCATTCCCAAAATAACTGTGGAAATTCGAGATCTTTGAGGCTTAATCATCAAGCACCTCCAATTCTTAGAGCACTCAATTAATATTCAACATCAATTGCGTGTCTATGTTCTGACTAATCTCCAGGGGTGCGTATCGATCTCAAGAACAAATAAAATCTGCCAATTTTTTTTCCCGTATTTCCCTTGAAATCAAGTATGCTTTTTTTTTTCTTCTTCGGCTATAATTTTGTCATAATTATTTACATCTTTGCAAATTTTGTTCATTAATTATAGGTTACCAAGTTTAGATTCATACCATCTGATGAAATTCCACAAAGAAGAGATAAGTTCATCTTTCATTTTTATTTAGATATAATTGCAAACTACATGACAAAACATGTGAAAACTTTGGGGATATAGTTTCAGCTTGTAAACATGGAACTTCAAACTGAAATGCATCCGGCATCTATCATATTTAATTTGATAACCAAGAGTCTGATACACAATCAAAGCCGGAGATAAAGCTAAGAGAAGAGAGTATATTGTACCTGTAAGAATTAATTTCCAAGGGAGATGGAGATGGAGATGAGAGAGACACGAAAGGGAAGATGAGACACACGAACCGAAGGGACGAAGCTGTTGTGAATAAAGAGCGGCGATGGAGGTTACAAAAAAATATTGAATTATCTTCTATTTTATCATACATAATTATATATAATATAAAAGTAAACAATAGTACATGCACAAAGTATAAGGTGCAAAGAATAATTAATCTTTGGTTGATTGATCATATCATAAATAATTATTAAACTCCAATTATAGTATTATGGTACATTTATTTATTTATTTATTTTCATAATAAATGACAATACATTTGGATACAAAAAAGGTTTTATAAAAGAGTCCTCTTAACATATGCCCTAAGGGTACATGCTAAGCACACGGTTCAAGAGAATATTCTCTTAAATTATGTGCATATTCTCTTGATTTCTACATTTGCACCAAGTTCAAGGGAATATCCACACAGTTTAAAAGAATATTCTCTTGAACCGTGTTCTTAACATGTGCTCTAAGAGCACATGTTAAGAAATTCCTTTATAAAATTATAAGAAAATAATCGATAAAAGGAGAAAAGGAAAAGGAATACCAATACGATTTACTCCCTTTGTTCCATAAAAATAGTCTCATTTGAAAAAAAATTCACAAAAAGAGTCCGTTTTTAATTGATAGTAATATAAACTATAAAGTGACACAATGTCTTTTAAGTTTGTCATCATAACTTTAGTATGATCCCATCACTACTATACTAACAACTTGTTAACAAAAACACATCACTAATGTTTGCAAATTATGCAAATGGAACTCTTTTTATAAAATGGAGAGAGTATTTTACCTGACTTAACAACCAGATTGATTTCTCAGTTCAAAATACAATTGGCTTCAGTCTCTTCTATATAAATATGATACAACTTTACCGTGCCACAATATTCTTAAACCCAATTCTAATTATATTGCACTCTTACTGATTCCATTATTCTGAAGAAGTTTTCCACAATAATCAATTTCCATCTAAGAATTAAAAGGCCAAATCAAACAAATTCTAATCATGCACAAAAAATTTGTAAAATAGAAACAATACACAAAGATGTTACCTCTGAGAGTCGATTTCCGCTCTCTGATTTTTTAATCCCACCATCTGCATAACAATCCGAACAGAAAATTTATTTTTAACATAGAAACAAAACAGTAAAAATAATCAATTAGCATCTGGAAAGAGGACAGGGCGAGCGACCATCAGGGTTTGGGGGTTTGGTGAGATCTGGTCCAGATGAAGCCTTGGTTAATCTCTCTGCAGCTCTCTTTTGACGGATTTCTTCCAACTTAAATAAATAACATACAAACAAGCAAACAAAATAATTTCAGCAGATGAATAAAAGGTGATGAAATTGAGGTTAAGCATAAGAAACCATGAATTTGAATATTAGTAAAGTGAAGGTCGAATCCAAACCAGACAAATTATGATGAATTAGTGGTTAAGCATAAGAATGCAATGGATTGAAACAACGTATATAAAAGTGAAGATCATACCGTTCGTCGACATAAGGAAGCGTGATGAGACGCCATGGACTCTTACTTCTTAGATGTGAATTGCCTAAATCTGCAAATCGTCTTTATCGCCCTTGAATGTTTCAGTTTTCACGGTGGCTGGCTGATAGTGATCGGTAGACTTGCTGAACTAAAACGTATAATTTGACCGATCTCGGTTTGCGACAGGGAAAATTTATCATTTATGCCTTAAAACTTTTTAAGTTTTCGCAAATGGGTCCTTGAACAAAACAAGCCAACCCATCGAATGTATATTGGGAGGTTTATTCGATTAATTGTGAAGGTAAGTCATATAGTATAGATATATTTAGTTATAATTTTGAGAGTATAGTTGTTGAATTATTAGATATTTATAATAATAATTAGTTGAATTATTTATTAAGGTAAAAAATTGAATATAATGTAGATTTATGTTACGGTAATAGTTATATACTTTATTTTTATTTAAGTAAATAATAGAATTATATATTAAGGTTATATAGTATTAAAATTTCAAGTGATGAATTTTCTCGGAATACTAACCTAAATATAATTCTTAAATTCAAGTTATTATAGAATTTAATTTCGTTATGACCCTAATTTAATATAATATACGACTAATATTAATACAACAAAATCACATAATATATAATTCTAAGCTTTAGTGAATTATAATTTATTTAGGATACTAATTTAATAATAATATTCACATATTATTAATATAATTAAACCGGTTGGATTTTACTTTTTATGAATTTTATTTTAATTATGATGCTAATTTAGTAACAAAAAATGAGTGAACATTTGATGCTCATACTCAATAAAATTGTAAATCTTTTGGGGTTGTTTCAAAAAATTCCACATGTTAGAATTATAGAAGCACTAAAAAAGAAGAAAATGAAACGAATACATTTTTTTTTATATTTGTTAACTTTATTTTTATTTTTCTTATACATAAAAATGTCACTTCATGCTTACTTTTTCGGACTTATTAAGCATAAATTATTTCTATCATTCCATGGGTTATTTAATCAACACTGACCAAGGACAGCTAGTAGCTACCTAACCATATCTTCAAAATAAGCTCTGTAAGATTTGAATTTGCAAAGTTAAAAATATTATATTCGGTACCAACTTATAAGTTGGTCAAACTAATTTATAAGTTGTTAAGTTATTTGACAATTACTTATTTTTCACTTATAAGTTGAGTTTTAAGTTAAAAAAAAATAAGTAACTATTTGTGACTTATTTAAAAATGACTTATAAGTCATTTTAAAATAAGTTAGTTTGACCAAATGTAATGTCTATTTTGTCCCTCTTTTTATTAATGTCCTTTTTAGTAATCTTTATATTTATTTTAATTTATAAGTTATTATGAATCGAACACCTTCATAACTTATTTTAAACAATCAAGCTGATAAGCAGGAAAAATTATCTATTGAGAAAAAAGTTCTAATGGCTTTTTTAGTGAGGTCAGGACAAAATTTTCCACAAAAGTAATTGATTGGTTATTGTTGGGTGACATTCTTTTCTGTTTAAGTTAGCTCTTTTGTTGTGACTATGTTATACTTGAGTTTGGCATTGCTTTTCCTTCATAATAGTATTTACAATTATTAGTTGCTCCCAAGTCCCAATACCGTGGCAATCCTAAAATTTGGTTCCCTGTGCTTTAAAAATTGTACTTATATGAATAATCAAATGTTAAGAAAGTAAAACATACATGTTTCAACTTATGGGACTAACATTTCAACATTTCAGGGCAAGATAGTTCTTCCAAGGGGCCCTAATGATTTTGAATGGGATCCAATCTTTCAACCAGATGACTACGATCAGGCGTAAGTAAATTTTCTTTCCTTGTCTCCGCTATCATGTTCACTAAGTTTGATGTACTCTAGATGGATGACATTAAGACAACCTAGCTACAAATATTATTGTAGTTATGCTGAAATGCCCAAGGAAGAAAAGAACAAGATCTCTCACCGCTATAGAGCTCTTGCATTGGTGAAAGTCCATTTTGCCGAAGCTGGATGCAGTTTTAAGACTGAGTTCTCAATCTAAGAGTTCATTTGATGCAAGGAATTTGAGCGAATTGCTTCCTTCCGTCTTGTGCATTATACTACTTCATTTTGTCACTTTGTGGTACAATTCAAATTATTTATTAAATTATTATTTACTATAATATTCTATATTATCATCACCATTCACAACTCCACTATGAGTATAATAAACTATTTATTCTATCATTTTGCAACTTAATTTTTGGTAGTTGTATTTAAGAGCTAAAATTTAACAACTCAATTTTAGCAAAAGAACTAAATCTTTTTAAAAAAATTTGGGTGATGTTATAGGTTTATTTATTTTTTGTTATTTCAAATAGGTCATAAATGATGCGGTATTGAATATTTTTTATTGATACCTTAATTAAGACAACTTTATGCTGAAATGCCTAAGGAATAAAAGAAGAAAACATTTTTGTTGAGGCCGGATGCAGTTTCAAGACTGAGCTTTCTATCTAAGCCTTCATTTGATGCAATGAATTTGAACGAATTGCTTGTCTTGCACATTATTATATAAGCAGTTGTGAAGTTGATGCCAGGAAAAGAAGAATTAATACTTAAAACACCACATCTTATTATTAGAAATAACAATGCCTAAATGCACTATAAAAAAAATCTTAATATTGGTTAATTATAGAGAGGGAGAGAGGGCATCGATAAATAAAAAATAAAAAAATAAAAAGAAGAAAAAAAAGAGAAAAATATTTACGGATGGGAGGTAATGCAAAAACAATTGAACAAAGAAGGTACAATTAATAATTAGTGCTTTAATTTGTAAAAGAAGAAAACATTAATTGTCAAATTTACATGTCGGTCTATAACATTGCGACTAATATAATTTAGTCGGCCGATCCATCCTTCCATCAAGTAAAAAAGTAGTAGAATACCATGGATGACTTGACCTGAATATACAACAAGAAAAATAAATTATAAAAAGAAAAATTAGGCTCTGAGAGAGACGATACTCCCCCATAGGTAATACGCCTATAGTACACTATTGAATAATTAGTACACTTTTGAATAACGCATGTGTCGGGAGCTGATGATCCCCTGGAGGTCAACAAGACTTCCATCTATATATCCTCGAAATACCTGAAGCTTCCTTAATTTTAAGATATCATTCGCATCACAAACACTTGCTCTAAAATTATCTAACAACTCCAGCTCACTTAAGCCATCAAATCTCAGTTTCTCAACTCCTTTTACTTTAAACGGATGATAAGGAAGGTATAAATGCTGCAACTGCTTCAGCTTCCATAGCACATTCGGTATAGTAATGTTAAATGTCCTGACCCTTAAATCAAGGGTTTGCAAGTTCCTCAAGTTACCGATCGATGATGGAATCTCGTATACAAAACAACCTTCAAAACTCAAGTACTTGAGGTAGACCAGTTCTCCTATTCTTCCTGCATGTCCAACATTGCCAAAATCAATTCGAATTCGTGTGAGCTTCAAAACTCGAAGCAGCTGGAGACTCAATATTTCTTTTGGAAAGTATGACGTCACAGGCAAACTATATACATTCATGGGCGGAGGTATGTAGGGGCTGGGGTGGCTCCAGCCCAGGATAAATTTTTGGAAAAAAATCCAAATTAGGGACATTTACACTTTATAGGACTTTTTTAGAAATAATTACAATAAAAGTACAATTCAAAAATATTTACAAAAATGTTATAATTCAATGTTTTATTTATAAAAGTGGTGCAGCAGTTGTTCCTTTAATTTAGCTTCGTGATTTAATAAGTTTCCTTATTAGCGCTTAGTTGCTTATTTTGTGGAAATTTGAATTTATTATTGTATTATCTTTCTTTTCGTGTTTTTGTGGTTTTTTTGTTTACTGAATATCTTTTATTTGGAAACCCTCGTTTTGTGCATTTGGTACTTTGAAGGTAAAATATTCTCCAGATTTCGCATTCGATTTTGGTCTTCAATCGTATACTCCAGATCTGTGTTTGCCCATTATAGTTTGGATTCGGCATTGTTTTCATTCCTTTTTCCTCTTTTCGTTTTCGTTTCTTCTTTTTCGTTTCGTCTTCATTTTGGTCTTTTCGTTTGCGTTCTCAGGCTTTGAAATTGGGCGCAAAGTATCAAGCTGACTGGAATTCAAGTTGTACCCTCCTGGTTTGTGCGTTTCATAATACCCCAAAGTTTCGACAAGTTGAGTCAAATTGTGGAACTATTGTTTCAAAGGTTTGCTTTTTTAATTTAGTATTGTAAATAGTTTGATGCATTTGTTTTGATCTGCCTTTTGGATATTGTTTGTCTTCGTGAGGGTCTGCAATTTTTTCGAGTAGATGTTAGTGAAGAGACCTTTTTCTCATTTGTTTATAGTTGCTGCATATGAGCACTCTTAGATGACCCATGCATCTCAGTTTGAATGAAGGAATTAGAGGATAACAGTGTCACATAAAAAACTTCTCGTAAACTACCAATAGCTGTAATAGTACATCAATCAATTCACTTTATGTAATTGTAAAAGTTGTTATATATATATATATAATAGTTTGTATAATATTATGATTGTTCCAGAACAAGTGTTATTGTTTGGTCATTGGTGAAGCTGAAGTCTCCAACTATGTTAATATGCTCCTTGATGTTATAGATATATACGTCTTGTTCAATCTTTTATTTTAAAAACATATAATTGAATTTGTGTTGGTTACCACTGTTAGAATTGTTGGTTACCACATTGTTAATGTTGTTTAACTGTGTATTCATTTGTTATTACCAGTGATGACATTGTGTGGTAATTAATAAATATATGTAGGTAATTTAATTTACATGTTTTGATTACCCAGTTTGATAGTGTTGGTTATTAATGTTTGCCTTTTTGGTTACTATTATAGCCATTGTTAGCAAACACCAGGGAATTTGTTTTTATTCATTGGATTGGTTAATACAGTTTTATTGATTGGTTACTAATATTATTCTTGTTGGTTTCCAGTGCTGTCATTGTTAGTAAACATTGTTGTCATTGTTGGTTATCAGTTTTGCATTGGTCGTATTAGCATAGTTATTACTTTCAAACACCATTTTAATTCCCGGCTGTTTGTTATTGCTTTCAATTGTATATTGAGTGTTGCTAAGGTAGTATTAACATAGTTAATCGTGTTGGTTACCACTATACACATTCTACCTTATTGAGTAAGGATCTTTGTTTGCAAGATTGTAACCAAATGAATATTATTAAGTAACCAAACATTAAGTGACAGAACAAACATATGAAAGGTTACCTATTTGTTTATTATAAATAAACTGTATTTGTATTTGTAACCAAATAAAGTGTTTAAAGCAACCAAATATCATGTATATAGTAACCTAAGTAATTTTATATGTATTTGGTGTTGTTGTCGTTGGTTGTGGTTGGAAGTGGTTTTTTGACGGTCGTTGATTTTTATTTCAGGATAGTAATTGACTACTTATTTTTAATTTTGTTTTTTTGCATTTATCATGTTATAATGTTAATGAAAATTTGTCTATTTTAACTTTGTGTTATTTTGTTATTTCGTTTGATTTTGTATAGGATGGTTTCTATAAGAAATAGCATTGTGATGGTCGGTGAAAAGAAGATTGCTGGGAAGGTTAAAACACGTAAAAGAAATAGGGAGGCTGATTCTTCGGTTAATCCTTCAAGGAGGAGACATTTCTTAAAAAAGAGTAAGGAATTGATTGTTTCAGAATCTGATTTCGAAGTTGAGCCAGTTAAAGTTGGTAAAGAAGTTCAAGATTATGAGGCAAATACTTCTTCGAATAATATTTTTAGAAGTCAAAAGTATATGAAGGTGTGTTTTTTTGATTGTTTTTAAAAGTTTGGTAACTTTTTTTGTTGTTAGTTATTTTTTTTAATTTATAATATTATAGTTTTTGTTTTTGGTCATTATTGCTTATTTTTCTGGTAATGATTTGTATTTTGCAGGTTTGGGATTTATACTACGACGAGCGTCATCGAAATTTCAACGGAAAAATTGTTTATTGGTCCGATATGGAGGTGCCCAATCTGATCATGCAGAAATTGACCGCATCTCAAATGGAGATGTTTAAGTCATCGTGTTTTGGAAACTTTGTAAATCTTGGGGAATCAATGATGTTTTCTCAATTAATACATCAGGCATTGGTGAGGGAGGTTTACCAAACCGAGAAGGGGGAGATGTGGTTTATGTTTGGTGAGACACGGGTAAGATTTGGGTTACCCGAGTTTTGTTTGATTTCTGGTCTGCGTGGTCAAGGGGATGAAGATATTTCAGTATTTAGGGGGAGGGAAAATCAGTTGGTTGAAAAGTTTTTTGGGGGTGAGGTAGTGACCCACAGTAGTATCGGGAGGGTGTACCGGGCTGCTGTGTTTGATGACGATGAGGAGGCGGCGAGGATGTCTGCCATATTGTTGGTTTTCAATTTTCTCCTAGCATCTGTTTTAGAAAATCATGTGGACGAGGTATTGCTCAACTACATTTCTTATGGTGACCTCAACAGTTATCCCTGGGGGAAATTTGTATATGAGATGACAAAGAGGTCATTATCCATTGCTTTGAAGGGGCAGTTAAGTAAGGGTAGTAAGGGGAGTGTTGTATATAATTTTTTCAAGGACAATTATTGTAAATTGTATAAGTTGAACGGAGTGCCATATGTGTTCCAAGTTTTCTTGTTTGAAACCATTCCTACTCTGAAGGTTAAGGGTTTCTGCATCGATAATAGGCCCTCAGATGTTAGGTTATTCAGGTGGAATGAGTTGGTGAAGGCTCCCAATAAGGGCAATCTGCATGATTTGGTTTTTGGTTCACCACATGTAAGTTGGTTACCTATTGCATTATATTTGGTTTCCTGGATAAATAATGTTGGTTACTTATATTTATTTATTGTTATTGCTCTAATTTTTTTTTTAAATGTACAATGTTTTGATAGATGCCTTATTTAATGTTTTGTATTTATTTCAGTTGATGATTCAAATAATCAGCCCTACGGATTCTGAGAAGGAGCAATTGAATTTGGATGGATTTCATTTTCATTCTGTGAATTTTAGTGCTGTTAAAATTGATCTCGTTAAAGGGGGTGAAACCAAAATGGGTGGAGATGGTTGTTTTACGCTTGATGATATTAAAAAAAGTTGTTGAAGAAAAGGTGCTTGAAGTTAAGAAAGATGTTGAGAAGCTTAGGGTTGATTTGAAAAATGATTTGGAAGTCTTTCGTTCTAAGATTTGTAATGACATTAGGTCAATGTTGGCAAAGCATTTTGGTGTCCAAACTCATGGTGGTGTGGGTGGAAATGAGGATGATGATAGGAATGATGATGATGATGATAGGAATGATGATGATGAAGAAGATGGAGTTGATGACGATGTCGGTGGTAATATCAGACATGATGATGGTGATGATGGTTGTGTTGGAGATGGTGGTATAAGTGGTTTTCACAATGATGTCCAGGATGACAAGGTTGAACACTTTTTTTTTATATGTTTTTGTTTTTCTGAGTATTAATTGTATTTATTTTTACAGGATCGCAAGTACAATGAGGAAACAAATTTGGACAATTTAAGCGATATTACGGGGAAAGAAGTTGTTGTTTATACTCCTGTTCAGGTTTGTCTTGTTTGTTAAATTAAGTTACCTTACTACGTTGGACTGGTATATTCCTTATAAGTTTTTAGTTACTGTCAGTAATTTTGTAGTTTGTAATTGGACTTATGATTGTTTTTTTTTTTTGTCAATTGCTTAAGGTTGGTAACATGGAGGTAAAGAACGACTCGGCGATTGATGAGATGATTCTTACAACTCAGGATATTGTTCAATGTATTGAAGTGGAAAGGACTGCTGTTAAAGCTCGTGGAAGACCGGTTCATGTTCATGTGATGGGTGCTGCTATGAGGTCTCCATACACGACGAAGTTTGGCTCTTCTGCTTCATCTTCTTCTGTTGTTGGTCATTCTCAAGTACGCAAAGCTGTTTCTGCATTTCCCAATGTTTGCATGGGAATGCCATCCAAGTCTGAAGATTCATTGTTTGATCAGTGGTTCAAGATTGGTTTGAATAACAGAAAAAGATATGTTACTTTAATTGTTGAGTAATATATTTTTTTTTAAAAAGATAATAATGTGTTTTATTTTATTTATTTTGAAGGATTGATAAATTTTCTGGATCACATGATAAGATCGAGCCCTCGTTCAGTTTCGGATCTATTGTAATATCATCTAAGATGTGGTTTTACAAACTTAAGACTCCGGGACAGTGGCTGGATAATGATGTGAGTTTTTTGAATTTTAATTTTATATTATATATAACTAAATTATTTATGAGTTATGTATTGGGTACTTTTTCTCTATATTTTGGATTGGTTATCATATTTACCTTTTTTGTTTAATAATGTTCCCCTTGTTGGTTACGAGTGTTTTAATTTCTTAGTTAGCTCTGTTGTAATTGTTGGATTATCAGTGTTGTCATTGTTAGTTAACAGGATTGCCCTTGTTAGTTACTAGTTTTGTAATTGTTGGTTATTAGTATTAATATTATCGGTTACAATTGTTTATATTGTTGTATTAACATAGTTATTTGTGTTGGTTACCATTATTAGAAATGCCGGTTACCATATTGTTAATGTTGGTTAACTATTTATTTATTTGATATTATCTGTGATGACATTTTGTGTTAATAACTAATTATATGTAGGTAATTTCATTTAAATATTTTGATTACCCAGTTTGATAATGTTGGTTACTAATGTTTCCCTTTTTGGTTAATAATATTGCCAGTGATTTTGTTTTTATACAGTGGATTTTTATCTCAGTGGCATAGTTGAGATATTACTTATTTTTCTAACAGAAAAATATGATTATGGTTGCTTGTATTAATGCTCATAATCCTTCACTGAATCCCAATAGATTAATTACTTAGGTTTGGCGGCATAATAGGGGGCCTAGCTGGTGGTCTCTGATTGTATGCTTTCTATATCATTTTTACTTTTATTTCTTTATATATGAAGTAAAGGGTCATGTCAATATTGAAACTGGGTACTTAGTGTAGTTTTGATGTTCCATATTAACTCAGTACAGTTCTATTCTAGAGTTGAATGTAGTATCTCTAGTTTTGAATTTTGATATGCTTTAAATATCATGTACTCGGTCCTGAATTTGATGTTGTCATTAGTCTATGTTAAATTTAATGTATCGTTGCATTTTATTGGCACCAGTTGGATATTTATATATATTAGTTTTATTGTTTGGTTAATAATATTATTCTTGTTAGTTACCAATGATGTTATTGTTAGTATACATTGTTGTCATTGTTGGTTATCAGTTTTATATTGGTCATATTAGCATATTTATTACTTTCAAACATCATTTTAATTCCCGGCTGTTTGTTATTGCTTTCAAATGTATATTTACTGTTGCAATGGTAGTATTAACTTAGTTATTATTGTTGGTTATCACTATTGTTAGTGATGGTTACTAGTCAGTTAATCAGAGTAATAATTCTTACTATTTGATGTTAGCAGTGTTTTCAATCTATGTTTATTACTAATTATATGTAGGAAACTTTGTTTAGATGTGTGTGTTTAACCAGATTTATATTGTTGGTTACTCATAACATAAGTTTTTTTTTTGTTGTTGAATATATATATCTAATGTAGTTTGTTTGGATATTTTTTTTTGTAGCATATCGACATTTTCTTTTACTATCTCAGAAAATTGGCTAAATACTCTAACAATATTCAGATCAGAGCTACTACCACGGATAGTTGGTTTCATATGAAGTTTGATGCTTTATTTGCTAAATTTCATAGACATAATCAAGATCCAGATATATTGTCTGCGGATGGTGATGTTACGGAATACATTCATGGATTTATTATGGATGTGAACACGCCATAGACTAACGTTGATTACGTTTTGTTCCCCATTCATATGAGTGATCCTGAGCATTGGTTTTTGTTGGTATTCGATGTTCATCGTAGACGTCTAGTTGTTTACAATTCACTTCAACCGACCAGGTCATTCATGCGTACAAATATTTCTGATGCTTGTGAGGTTTACATATTTTTGCTACCTATAATGTTAACAAAATGTGGATTTTGGAGGGCTAGAACAGATATTGATTTATCAAGTGAACAATATAGTCAAAAGGGGGAGAATGATCTTATTGAACTTGAATTTGCGGAAGGGGTGCCTGAACAAGTCGAGGGGTAAGGTTTATTCTGTTTCGAACTATTTAATTATTTCATGTACAATGTTTTCTGGTCTGACTTGTTTTTTTTTTATTTTGTTAACTTTTTTACAGTGATTGTAGGATGTTCACAATTTGTTTTGCGGAATATGTTCTTCACCAAAAGTTTAGCGAAATTCCAAACTCATTTCCTATTTTGCAATACAGGAAGAAATTGTGTGTAAACCTCTATATGCATGGTAGGAAGAAGCAAATTGAGGGTTATGAGTCTGATTCAGAATATCCAGGGAGATTTGTGCAAGATGACTAGATTTCTATGTTTTTTCTTGTAATTTCTTAAAATTTGGTTATATTTTCTAATTGTTTCCAAACAGTTGTATGATGGTTTCCATTACAGTATTTATGTTATGAATGTTTTACTTTCATTTTATTTATATATAATGATATAATTTCATTTTATATATTGTTTTGATGTTGCATAATTAATTACTACATTGATTATGGCTGCAATGGCAGGTATACTAAAAATAAGACAAAATTCTTTTTGGCTGTATTTTTTTAGTGTTCTCCAAATTATTTCTCCATGGTATCCGGAATAGTATTTCTGGGTAACCATTTAATTTTTCAATATTTTTCTCCATATTCTAAGTGTTAATTGTAATTGATTTTTTTAATTTCAAAATTGTGTGACCCAATATCGGATACCTTATCTCAATGAATAAGTTTCCATATATGTATTCATAGTCCATGAAATTTAATGAGGTTTTGTGAAATAAAGTAAGGATAGTTTATAATGTTAATGCTCATGTTTTATTCTCATTTTGTCACTAACATTAAAACTTAATGTTTTTGTGTAAAGTAATAGTTTTTTTTGTGTAAAACAGTTGTACGAAGGTAACTAATCTATGTTTTTTAAGTATCCAAATATTGTGTTTAATGGACATTCACTTTTGTTAACTATTTTATATTGTAGACATTTGGTCTCCAAATAGTTATACATATGTATCTAATCTATGTTATGTGGGCAACCAAATATACTTAACGAAAATTATATACAATTAATAGGAGTTAATTGTATTTGTTTTCTTAATATATGCTTTATTTAAATTCATTTGTTTACCCAATGTGTAATATACGAAGGGAGTAATATAAGATTTTGGCTTCAATAATGGTTTACCAAATTAAATATCAATAGTTTAGTTAACATTCAATGAGTGCGATTGACAGTCATCGTTTTTTCAATTACATAATATTGGTAACCAAACATTCATTCACAAGTAACCATACTTAGTGTAGGGAGTAACCAGTTTTCATTTAAAACATTAATATCAGGTACCAAGTACTGTGTTTTTAAACATACACTTTTGTTGTTGATGTACTACTTCAGACCTGTTTTTGGTCGTAAAATTGTTGGATTTTTACATGTTTTCCTATTGTGTCCTTTCTCTTAATACTTACTACAACTGTTTTGAATTTTGATTTCTGATCCATGCTTGTACTTTCCTATCTTCGGTCTTCCCGCTGGTCTTCTTGTATTTGGTGGGTTGACACATATTTTTCTTATTTCATCTGGGACGTCCCACTTATCCTTGTCATCTAATGGGAAGATAGAAGTTGAATACGTGTCTACCAAAGTTGTTTTTGAGTAATACTTTGAGCAATAATCGTAACAGCTCAAATTCCTTTTGCTTATAACAGCAGCAGCGTGTGGACATGGCATCTCGTGGTACTGGAATTTATTGCATGTGCATGTCTTTCGTTCCATGTCCACAATATACTGTTTGGTAGTATCGTAAACGGTGAAAATCACAAGGTTAAACGTCTCAACCTGCAGCAAAAAGCATGGTTGTAGTTATTAAGTTATGTTAAATCTGAATAATGGAATGCATATGCATTGTTGGTTTCAAAGGTATATATATATATATATATATATATATATATATATATATATATATATGCCTACAAGATCCCCTATTTTAAAAATTTATTAGAAAGAAATTTGTTGTTATTGCAAGAGGTTATAAAATGAGATATATACGGTAAACATGAGGTAAACTAACAAACATATTCAGGCCACAAATTTGTATTTTTTTCATAAACTGTGTTGTGTTTGTTATGGTAACCAACCAAACATATGATGGTTACCACATAACATGTATAAAGTAACCAAAGTTGTTGTATTAAGAAATTAGGAATCTACAACAAAAGTATGCTCATTCTGTTTATAAACTAAACAAGTTCAATCCTCAAACAATGGTGTCCAAATGTAATGTATCCAGTAACCAAAATAGTACTTTAAATTAATCAATAATTAAGTAACTAAACAAATATTTGTATGTCAAGCATATGTTTATTATACATAAATTGTATCATGTATTTTAAGTAACCAAACAAACATATAATGATAACCATATTCATACCACAAATCTATTTTTTTAAAATAAAATGCGATGTGTTTGTTATGGTAACCAAACAAACATTTGATGGTATCCATATAACATGTATACAGTAACCACAGATTTTGTATTAAGAAATCATCAATCTAAATCAAAAGTTCAAACAATCTGTTTATAACCTAAACATGTACAATCATCAAACAATGATGGCCAAATTTAATGTATTATGCAACACGATTAGTAATATTAAGTAATCAATTATGAAGTTACCAAACAAATTTATGAAGGCCACTAAACTGTTTAATAAACATAATTTGTATCTGTGTATGTGAAGGTTACCAAACAAACATATGAACATAACCAAATAACAGATATATAGTAACCATAGTAAATTTAACAAGAATTCATTAGTCTGAATCAAATTTTCAATCAATATGGTTATTAATTAAATAAGTACAATCATCAAACATTGGCGACCAAATAAAATGTGTTATGCAACATAATTACAATACAAGATTTGGACTTCAAACTACATTTGATACTTCTAATAAATACTGATGTAATAAGTTAAAAGTAGTATTAGTCACCTTATGTTTTTTTGATTCCATGATGTTATATTGTAGTGTTCTCTCTGCTGTTGTAGACAGGGTCGTGAATGTTGATATGGCTTCTTGTTTGTGTGAAATACCATCTCTATACCATACAACGTAGACATTCGATCATTGTGGTGATTGGAAGTCCCCTGATTCCCTTGATTGCATTGTTTATAGATTCTGCAGTGTTCGAAGTCATTGTTGAGTACCTGCTTACAGCCCCATGAAGCCTTGTGCATTTCTCCAACGTAACCTCTTTCTCCAAATATGTTCTTATTCTAACATCAATTGCATCAAGATCAGCCATGTTTCTGTTGAATTCCTCAATAGTGTATGCTCTACAAGCCCCATTGTATGCTTTTTTGACTTCTTCTCCACTTTTTTTGAATCTGTTTTTAATATTCTTCAGTACATGATATGTACATGAACCATGCATGGCATCGGGGAACACAAAGTTCAGTCCCTGTATAATGGCTTCATGCCTATCTGAAACAATGCATTGTCCTTCCCTAACTCCACAAACCTTTCTTAAGTTAACGAAAAACCATCTCCACGATAGTTCATTTTCACTGTCAACCACTGCAAAAGCAATTGGAACAATGTTTCTATTTGCATCTTGTGTGCTTGCTATGAGGAGTGTCCCACCGTAGGTTGATTGTATGAATGTCCCATTAATCACAATAATCGGAAAGCAATGATGCCATACTTCAATCGATGCTCCTATGGCAAAGAATAGATACTTGAAACGTCCATTAGTTTCCAACTCAAGGGCTGTTACTGAACCTGATATCAAATTTACATAGATGATGATTAACAGATAAAAAAAGTGGATATAGTTTTGTTACAGTTCAGTTGGTAACCAACACTTAATAGAGAGGTTATCATTTAAGTTTTATTGGGTTACCAAACAAGTACCAAAAAATAAAATTACCTGGATTTGTTTTCTCTAACATGTATAACCATGATGGGATCAAAGAGTAGTCATGTGGATTTCCTCTTACTTTTTCCAAAGCTTTTTCCTTTGATCTCCAAGCTTTTTGGTAAGATATAGACACGTTATATTTTGTCATCATGTCTTCCATAATATCCGTTGGTGTGTATATCTTCTTCGGATCTGTTAATCTATGCATTATGCATTGACTAACCAAGTCACTGTTAGCTTGTCTGTGATCTCCCATAAGTATGTCGGACGAATACGTGTGTGTATCATTAAAGTATCTTACCTTGAACATACTGCTCTTTCGAAGTTTTGAAGCCCTCAACTTCCAATTGCAACTTTCATTTTTTATGCATACCAGGACATAGTCTCTAATGCTACTCCTATCAACCTTGTGTTGTCGATTTTGCCTAATGGAATGTAGTTTTATTGCTTGTGATAATATTTTTTTGTCTTTGTACGTTTGATGTACTTTCACATCAACTCCATGTGGATCGGATATGACCTCATCAGATTGTTCTTCATAATATGCTATGTCTCGTTGACTGCTTTGTCCTTGATCAATAGCTTCTATTGCAAGATGCTCAACATACTGGTTTCCAATTTGGTGATTAGATAGTGGTATTAGCTGTGAATTCATTTGTGTTGATCGTATTGGACTTTCGTCTTGGTTACTGTTTTCTTCTACATTCCTCAATCGCTGTAAGCTTGTACTGCCTCTATTGATGTAGATCTTTTCTATAATAAGTGGAAACTTTCCTTGTTCATCTGATTTTCTAACCACTTCCATAAAGAATCTGACGGTTGATTCGTCTGATATAGTGATTGGTGGAATGCTGCTTTTAATAAGAAATTTGATTACCAATGTTGTGGTGTTGGTGTCTATCTTTAATGCACTGCATATCAAGTCGTGTAATTCTGGAAAACTACAAGTTCCTGGGACTAGTATGCCGGTAACTTCAAAATTATCATATTGGCTACTGTCAGACCACATTCCGTTAAAATATAGTAGAACCGGAATCATTTCCATTCTGTGATAACTGAGACATTAAAAATACTTTGTTAATGTCAAAGATTATAATATGAGCAATATACGGTAAACATGAGGTAAAGTAAAAAACATATGCAGCCCACAAATCCGTATGTTATATATAAACTGTTTTGTGTCTGTTAAGGTAACTAAACAAACTTATGATGGTAACAAACTAACTTAATTATAGTAACCAAAGTTTTGAACTAAGAAATCATCAATCAGAAACAAAAGTTCAATCATTCTGGTTATAAACTAAACAAGTTAAATCATCAAATAATGGTGGCCAAATGTATTGTACTCAGTAACCAAAATATTACTTTAAATTAATCAACAATTAAGTAACCAAACAAACATTTGTATGTCACCCATTTGTTTATTATATATAAATTGTATCATGTATATGAAGTAACCAAACAGACATATAATGATAACCATATAACATCCAAGTAATAACCAAAGTAATTGGGTAAATAAATCACTAATCCGAAACCAATGTTCAAATAATTTGCTTTCAAACTAAACAAGTACAATCATTAAACAAAGGTGTCAAAATGTAATGTTTTGTGTAAAAAAATTTGTAATATTAAGTAACCAATTTTGAAGTTACCAAACAATCATATGAAAGCCTACTATTTGTTAAATAAACATAAATTGTATTTGTGTATGTGATGGTTACCAAACAAAGATATGAAGATAACTAAAATAATACATTTATAGTAACCAGATTAATTTTTCCAAGAAATCATTATTCTGAAACAATTTTTCAACCAATATGGTTATTAGTTAAACTAATACAAATATCAAACATTGGTGACCAAATACAGTGTGTTATGTAACCGAATTAATAGTATTAAGTAACCAACCATGAAGTGACAAAACAAACATATAAACTCAACCAATATGTTTATTATACATATACTGTATGTGTATGTGAAAGTAACCGAACAAAGTGATTAAAGTAACCATATAATTTTTATATAGTAACCAAAATAATTCTACTAAAAAATAAATATTCCGATACAAGGTTTAGACTAAAGTGCTTACAATCTAATACCTATAAACAGTAAACAATGTGATCAAATCTTTTGTGCACAGTAACAAAATTAGTACTACTAATTAATCAATGCATAGGTAAACAGTTTCACTCATTAAACGAATAGCTAATATTCGAATGAAAAAAAGAAGAAGAAGTAAACGATCATTTATATGAAGATAAGTCAACATTATCAGAAATCCATATTATGGTATATTTACCAGATTATGAATCAAGCTTCTCGTTAATGAATGATTTGTATTCCTTCGAACTCGACGTCAATGGATGTATCAGAAATTCATCTAGATTTCAAAATTCTTCAAGATTTCCGTTAATAATCCAGTATATGATTACTTGTTGCTTCAATTCCGTTTCTCTAATTCGTTTGTGTTTTGCAATATTGAATGATTGGGTTGATTTTCGGTTGTTGGATTTGATAAATTGTTTTGGTAACTGCTCCTTGATTTCAGCAATTTAAAATTTACAATTTTAACTAAAAAATCTGACGTGATTTGTGTTTGGCGTTATTTTGGTAATTATTTTGGGGTTGTACTGTTTTTGATAATACTCTCTAAATGTTGTATACTTATGTAAAGAACCCAAAAAATTAGTACTATATCTTCTTTAATAGTTCAGCCTATACATAATACTAATAGAAGGCATCACTCTCTGCAGTAAGAGAAACAAGGCTTGAGTGTTCATGACACCAAGTAGTAGAAATTATGCAACTTAATTGATACGTATGGTACAACTATTTCAGTATTTATAAATTTTCTAAGATTCGCAGAGAAGAGAAAAAATTTTACCTATTTTTTAATAGAATTCGTAGCATACGATGCGGATTGTGAAGTGTATAATGAAAATGTATAAGAGGGGTTGTATTTATTAAACACGTCCAGATATAACTATACGCTTTAGTTATTTCAAAAATCTCATGAACGGGATATGTACGGAATAGAAAGATTCCAACCCCCAAGTAAAGAACCGTTACAAATCAAATTGAAAATTTATAACTTTGTCAATCCAAATATTAATCTAATTTATATTATTTTTAAAAATAATTAATGAATTAATTACTTATGAACAATTGTGATTAAAAAAGTCTATTATGAGTCAACATAGTGTATATATACCATATATAATTACTTATTATATTGTCGTTGTAATATAGTATATATATATATGTGTGTGTGTGTGTGTGTGTGTGTGTGACCCGAAAGTACAAAAGTATTAAAAAAAATTGGCTCGGGGGCACTGCCCCCAAACCCCCGTCATTTTCTGGCTTCGCCATTGCTTGTTAGCCCAGGACACTCTTAATTCCTGGCTCCGCCCTTGTATACATTGGATTTAAACAACAATAGAGTCACAGGAAAACTATATACATTAGATTCAAACAACAATAGAGATCGAAGTTTTCGAGTCGCATGTTGTTGTCGTTGTAGAAAAGGAACAAAGCTAGACCTGCAAGTAGTGTCATCAAATGAACGAATACAGAGTCTCCTTGCTAAGTCATTGTCTGCTGATGTAGAATTCGAATTTAGCAGTAAATCGTTGGGATTGCGCTCAAGATCAATTACATTTAAAAAATCTTGGTCCTTTCCTTTTGACAAACATACGTCTCGAACAAGGTCATGAACGCGGCATGTTTTAAACTTTAACCATGGATATGATTCAAACTGGTCATCCAATTCTGTTGGTTCAACTTGAACAAGGCTTCTTTGCGCTAGTTCACCCAAGTAGCGTTCTGCTACATCCAACATCATTTCTCCTTTTGCTCGGTCCTCCAAGAATACCATTCCTTCTGCTATCCACAACAAATAAAGTTCCTCCGTGTAGATAATCTCATCCTCCTCAAAATTGCCCAAACAAAGGAAAGACTGCCTTAAGCGAGGAGGTAAATTATCGAAGCTTAAAGATAAAACCCCTCTGACTGTACAGTATTCATCGTCCTCAACGCCATCACCGCTAGCTAGATATGAAGTAATGTCTTTGTTTATCATCTCTCATTCCCTGTACACTTTACCTTTTAAAATCCCACCCAGAGTAGAAATTGCTAGTGGTAGACCTTGGCATCGCCGAACCATGTCCCTTCCTATTTCCTCTATCTCTGACTTCACCCACTCTTCTGCAAAACAACAAGACAATCATTCAACTATGACTCATAAATGCATGCCAGCATATTGTGTTTAAGAATTATATATTAATTCTACACAATATGCATGCTTGTATGCTGGCATTCTCTGTCCTTTAAACTATTTACCCCCTTTCTAATTTCCTCATGTCTGTTAGGATGGTAGGTTCTAATCTTTGCATATCCCCTTGGGTTTGACCTCATTGCCACATGAAGCCCTAATGTGTTGGAGTATGTTTGTGTCACTTTACTCAAGTAATTAGTGAATACTATTTAAGTAAAAGGCCGGAAGTACCATTTCCTTCTAAGTTTTTACAAAGTAGCCCAAGAATTCAACACAACAAGTTCAGTATTAAGTTAATACGGAAGATTTGAACTTAATTTTGAGCATCCCAAACTCTAGTTTTAGTAGACCAAATGTGTTGATTTGGCATTATACTAAAAGTGGTGAATATACAGTTAGATCGGGGTACTTTGTAGCTTTGAATCGGAAACCAGATGCTATGCAGCGCGGTTCTTCCTCTTCGGAAAATGAGGTAGCATGGACATTTATTTGGAAGTTATCAATTCCTCCTAAAACCAAACTATTCCTTTGGAGAGCTTGTAAAGGTATTATTATAGTTTGTAAAAACCTATTGAGGAAAGGGGTTCCATGTCCAGTTTCTTGTCCTCGGTGCGGTTGGGAGAATGAAGGTGGCATTAAAGGAAAACTTAATTGTAAAACTAGCTTGTGTTTTGTAAAACTGCAATCTAAAACGAGTCAGGGAAGAGAACTAGAGAGGAATTTCGGAGAAACTTATTTTTAATTTTCTGTACTATGTGACCTTACACCACAGTAGAAGGAAATATCTTTATTACTAGGTTATTACATTTGGTCAAGTACTATTTTTGTTCTTTTCAAACTATACTTTGAATTACATTTAATTGAGCCAGTGTAAAAATAATTATATTTTCGCAAAATTGCAAGCTAGATCTTAATGTTTCCTCACTAAAAATTGAACTCCGAAGTACATTTGAATATCTCAATTTAACCTTATTCAAAATTGTGAACCCTTACAAAGAATTTTTAAAACCTATTGTTTTTTCAGAGTAAAAAAATATGCATTTTTAATCCCTGAAACAACTTATTCGATTAGTTAAATTTTGAGATAAGGTTAAACTAATTCAACTAAGTGTACTTTAATGTTAAATTACTAACAAAAAATATTTAGGATTTAAATAACACTTTGGCAAAAACATTAAGATTTATTTAGCATTAAATTAATACTATAAAAGGCCATCAGTGTTTAAAATGTGAAGCAATTTTAGATTGGGCTTTGGGGTTTAAGATTTCACATAAGGTTAATTGTCTCAATTAAGCATATACTTCAAGGTCCAATTTAATTACTAAGAAAAATAGTAAGCATTGATTGCAAAGCAAAATCATCGATCATGGTTTCATTTTTGCATTAATTAAAGCCCTAAAAAGAATAAGTTAATTGGTAAATATTATTTTTCTATAAATTAATGTCATTGACAAATGCATTGAATTTGTGATAAAAAGAATATTTGTAATATCGATCCACTGGATTCATATGTTTTTCTTATATTTATAAGTGAGGGTTAGTTGCACCCCTTACTTTCCCATTCACAACTCATAGTTCACCAAAAAATCCTAGGCTAATAAACACCCTATGGCGCGAACATTTGCTCAACTCTCTCCTTCCCCACTATTCTTCTATCTTGCTCTCTGTTTCCTCTCTTTCCCCCACTACCACCACATTGTATCAATGGACGGCGATGATTACCAGGTCGATCCAGACTATGGAGATTTCACCGACGAAAAGATGGAGTATCCAGAAGAGATGGAGTACCCAAAAGACCTGGTAAGTTCCATCCTTCATCTTCGTCTGCTCTGGTTTGAAATGACCGGTTCGCCTAGGGTTTAGTTAAAATGCCCACTACATATTCTCATTATGTAGGAATTGATTACCGAGAGGCACACTCCTGTGACGATTGAAGTGAATACCACACTGCAGTTTTAAATTGATACGGTATGATTATGAAATTATTGATTTCTGAATGTGCTATTAGGGTAGAATGTTGATTACTTCTTTCGATTGTGTAGGAATTTAAGAATAGAGATATTGTAGTAGAGTTTGCCAGAAAGTGTGGACATAAGCATGGGGTTGTTGTTGTGGTTAAGAGGTCAGAACCCCAAGGGTTATGTTTGGTTGTGAGCGAGGTGGTCAGTACAGGAGGAAAGAGAATACAAAAAAGAGGATATCCTCAACAAAGAGGTGTGGCTGCCCATTCAGTATGAAAGCTTATGTGAGTAATGCAGTACCCCAAAAATGGAGTTTGGTTATGTTGAATGGGAAACACAATCATGCTCTGGTTAAATGCTTTGAAGGGCATTCATTTGTGGGTAGACTTAATAGGGAAGATAGGGATACTGTTGAAAGGTTATGTAATATAGGGGTGAGGTCTAGGGACATTTTGAATCACCTAAAGTTGGAAGATCCAACAAATGCAACAGTTATGAAGACTATATACAATGTAAGGACTGCAATGAGGATCAAAGAGACTGCTGACAAGTCTCACATGCAACAATTGTTCAATCTTTTGATTAAGAATGAGTATGTGGTAAGGCATCGATCAGAGGCAAACACTGAGGTACTGAAAGACTTGTTTTTCAGTTGCTCAACTTCAATTCAGCTTGCCAGAGCCTTTCTATTTGTCTTCATGCTAGATTGTACTTATAAGACCAACAAATACAGACTGCCACTACTTCAAATTATTAGAGTGACATCAACCATGAAGACATTCTGTGTTGCTTTCTATTATATGAGTTCAGAGAAGAAAGAAAATTATGAATGGGCTTGTGTTGCTTCAGAAATTTGTTTGACACTTTGATGGCAAGTGTATTCATCAGGACCGTGAACTTGCCCTCATGAATGCTTTGAAGACAGTTTTCCAGCTGCAAAGAACCTGTTATGCAGAGTCCACATAACCAAGAATGTTCTCAGTAACTGCATTGATCAGTTTAGACTGAAGTCTGACTTTGATGAGTTCATGGCTTTCTTTGCAAATGTAATGCATTCCTCTACAGAGTCTCGGTTTGAGGAGAACATTGCCAAAATGCATCAAAGGTTCAAAGAGTTCCCCACAGCTTTAGAGTATGTTAATGAATCTCGGTTAAGGAAATATAAAACATTCTTTGTAGCTGCTTATGTTGATAAATATTTTCATCTAGATAACACAACCACCAACATAGTTGAGAGAAGTCATTCGAAGCTGAAGAAATATCTGTCAACTTCAGTTGGTGGATTTGTGCAATCATTCACACATATTCACTTGTTGCTTCAAGGTCAAGTGATTGACGTCAAGGCATCATTTGAAGAGAGCCTAACTAGGGTGCCAATTAGGTTTAGGACCTTTATGTACAAGGAGTTAGTGAATGTAGTGTCTATTGTTGCATTAGATAAAATTGAGTCTGAATTGGCTTCCATTGGCAACACTGGTGTGCAGGCTGATGTATGTACACATAAAAGTTTGTTGTGTCTTGGGTTACCATGTGCTCACATAATGACACAATATAAGCAAGATGGTCGTAGTATTCCACTAAATGATGTGCACAAGTTTTGGAGAAAATTGAGCATAACACCTTTCACTGAATGGCAGAAAGATGAGGTGACAACAGATATAGAGATGGACATTGTATGGTCCACATTTGCAACTGCTACAATACCTCAGAAGAAGGAGATCAAGAGGCAACTTCAGTGCACAGGGCAGGCTAGTAGCACCTCTATCCTAAGGCCAAAACAAAAGCTTAATGTGAGAGGGAGGAAAAAAGGGCAAAAGAGTTTTAAAAGCAGCCTTGCAGAGGATAAATCTACTAAAAGAGAAGTTTCTGTGTTTGAGCATGCAGTAGACTCACATGTATTTGAGAATGATGTGCCAACTCAGATAAGTGTGAAAAAGGAGTCACGGGTTAGGAAAAAGCCAAAGGTGTTGCCAAAGTTAAAGTGCATAGGACCAGGGGAGCAAACACTGCAAATTGGGTAACACAATTTCCTGTTTTTTTTCATCCATATATAACTAACATTATTGACGTACCAAGGGATGGTCATTGTGGATTCAGAGTTGTTGCATCTCACTACGGTTGGGATAATGATGGATGGAAGATAGTAAGGAAAGATCTTGCAGCTGAGTTGCACAAGTATGGAGAATTTTATGACAAACTTTTGTCACCATTTTCCACCACATATGAGTTGTTCTTTAGTGTGGATTGTTATGATGCCTTTGTGGATAGTAAGAACTGGATGATTATGCCATATATGGGTGACGTGATATCAACATGTTATAATGTGGTAGTTCTACTGATTTCACAGGAACAATGTCTATCCTTTTTCCCTCTAAGGGGTGATGTACCAGTGGAGATATATCAACCAGAGGATGGTGGTATTTGGTTACATAAACGGGTCACACTTTGTAAGGATGGAGTTTATTCCAGATTATCCAATCCCCCCGGTTTCGAAAATGTGGTCTGATCATCACCATGCAAGTGCCTCAGGATGGAGAAAGTTGTTTTCTTCAAGGATGAAGAAGTTCAAGATGTTTACCTCTTCTACTAATTGCGAAACAACAACTGTTAAGTTCATCGATTGATGCAAGTGTTTAGTTCTTAGTTATTTATCTTACTTTTGTTGTTGAATGCTTAGACTTTAATGCCCAATTCATGTAAACACTTAATTCCCAGTTCATGTAAAGGGTTTTTACTCTGTTTTTGTAGTTCTACTGTGTTTGAGGTGTCTTTGACTTTTTTGAAAAAATATGAAAAATGGGTGTAGTGAGAATCATATGATTTTTAATGGGGTTTTTTAACTATGGGGTGTGAATGAAAAAATGAGGGGTGCAACTAGCCTCCACTATATTTATATTATACTTATCCACACAGATTGAGTATTAAATACCAATTCGTTGTCGAAATTAATTCATGGATCCAAAAACATAAATTGAGTTTGGAAATCTGACTTTTATCTGGTTATTATTAAATAAATTTTATATTAATACTCCAGTCTAATTGAGATATTTATAAATTTAAAATTCACATGAATTTATTTAATTTAAACATTACAATAATAAAGTTATAAATTATTTAAACAGTTCTACTCAATACAAGATTTATTCAATTAAAAAGTTAAATGAATCACATCAACTATAAGTTTAAATGGATGACTTTGAAAAGTCAAATTTAAGTTTATATTTTGTAACAAATGGAGTATAATTTATAATGAATATATGAACATATATAGTTGAACAAATTGAGTTATTGTTTATGGAAAAATAACTTTACATTTAGTATGAACAAATAAAAATAATATTCATTATTATACTTAAAATTCTGATCGGATTATATCAAGCTAAAGTCATGTTTGGTCCAATGATAATGGAATAAATTCATCATACTAATTAACAGCCTCTTATATATATATATATATATAGAGAGAGAGAGAGAGAGAGAACGGATCAAGAGCATACCCTTTTAAATAACATACCAAGCATGCCCCCTTTAGCGACGGATCGGGCGACGATTTGGTCTGTCGCCATAGGTCCGGTCCGTCGCTATAGCTTTTAGCGACGGACACCATATAGCGACGGACTTGTCGCTAAAAGCTATAGCGACGGACCGAACCTATGACGACGAACCAAACCGTCGCTCGTTCCGTCGCTAAAGGTGGTATGCTTGGTATGTCATTTAAATGCTCTTGAAATGCACTATATATAGATATATATATATATATATATATATATGTTGATGTTCGTATGTCAAGACAATAAAAAGATCAAGTAATGAATAAACTGACCTGGAATATTATCTTTTTTTGTTGGGAATGCTTTCTTTAAAAGTAGCTTTAAACCCTCCTCGTCACTTAAATGTTGAAGTTTATGTAAAATTCCAACCTCAGCAACTTTTCTTATACGAGTTGTTAGCAATATTTTGCTATTAGTTGTCTCTCCAATTGGAAAAGCAGGCCTTAAACTTGCCCAATCAGTCAGTGACCATATGTCGTCAATAACTACCAGACAAGTTTTCTCTTTTTGGACTTTGTAAAGTTCCCGGATTAGTTTTGCGTCTTCCATACTTGAAATATCTTCATTTCTCTCGGGAAGAAGTTCTTTAAGAATACCTTGAAGAACATTTTCCCTTTGAAACTGTTGGGTTATACAAACCCACGCAAATGCTTGAAAATAAGTTTGAACCTCGGTGTGATTATAAATTTTGGTAGCAAGAGTGGTCTTCCCTTGACCACATATGCCCCAAATCGAAACTACTTCACAACCGTTGTCTTTGCTCTTCAAATGAGAAACCATTTGCTCAATATCTTTTTCCATCCCAACAAAATCCCTTTCAAGTAGATGGGAATATGATATCCTTGACACCTGTTGTTTGGTATTTGAGCTTTCTCCTTCTTCTAAAGCTTTAATACCATAAGTTTGTAAACTGTTGGTGATGCTACTGAGGTTACCTTTTATAGTCTGGATCTCCGAACCAACCTTATGGAGCGCTTTACCTTCTCGTACAATACAAGCAAATCTGCACAAGATTTTCCTGATCTCTTGATTTCTCTTTGATGCCACTAAAGCATAAGTCTCAATGACATCTTCGGTTCTATGAGCAAGTCGTCTGATGTCAGTTACCCAATTGCGTACTCTGTTATCTCCGTGCGCGCCTTGTTTTGCATCCGCATCTTTTAAGAAACATTGCATCCGCTTTAACTCGGCTTTAATTTCCTCCACTTGGTCGCTAACTCCGTATAACAATTTTGCTTCCGATATTAATAGATCTCCAAGTCTCTCCACAGTAAATGAGACAATACTCTCGGCCATTATTTCTTTTTGATAATTAACAACTGTAGAAAAAAAGATGAAAGTTTTAATAATATTTCAAACTTGATTAGCTCAAGATATTGTGTTAGCTCAAGATATTGTCTAAGTTTTGATAATTGTTGTTGTAAGATGACTAGTTATATATAGATATAGATAGGGGAATTGATTTTTTCACAAGATCTCCCAAATATATATGAGTTTTGATTTATTTATTATTTATATGAGAGAGATATTGTGGAACTATCATTTTTATTTTACTATTCAAAGTAGTATAATTAAGTACTATATAAATTTATAATAATTAAATATATTATTCAAATTTGTAAATTATTCAAAATAAACTCAACCAAGTAACTTCTAAATTAATGTTTATTTTTGATTTTACCAATTTACTTGCTCGCTAAATTCACACACATCAGTCCACAAACCCAACCTTCCAAGAAAAATCAAACAAGAAAGAAAGAAACACGTATGCTTTATTGATTTAGACATATACTAGACACGCACAAAAATCCCAAATTGGACAGCTAGCGATCGCACGCACAGCACCTTTTTCAGAGAGAGAGAGAGAGCAAATTTCCTTGAAGCTGAGGGAGAGAGAAATAAATTTGCATTTGTAGATGGGACAGGGAGAAGAATATATATAAGCAATGGAAAGATACGGAGGAGGAGAAGAAGAAGATGAAACAGAGGGAATTAATCAAGGGATCTCTGCCTTCTGTGATGTGCCGTGCAAGAGCCTCCAAACAAACAAAGCTTAATTCGATGCCTTCTCTCTCTCTCACTCTTTCTCAAATTCTCTCCTATTTCTCACTCTCTCTCTTTCTTTTTTTTCCCTACATTTGCACGTTAACCACATGTATCACAAAAGTATATCCTTTTCTTTCGAGCTTTACAAATATATATTCGAGTATAATAAGATATTTGCTCATGAATACACTAATGACCATGAATACACTAATGTCGTCGTCTGACAAATATTAATGAGATAAATATTTTTTTTCCAGTAAATTTATTGTTGATCCACGTCTATTCATACCATAAATTAAACCAACTTTTCTCCTCATGTAAAAGCACTTAAGATTCCCTTTACCCCTTTGAAAAATTGAGCCTAGTATTTCTAGATTTTTCAAATCCAATATGATTTGATAAGATAGAAAACCTGTATGAGCCATTAAAACTAATCACCCATCATCAAAGTCTCTTTTTACTTTTCTCTTTCTTTTTTTCCTAAAATTTGTTTAGACTGTATCTATGTTGATTATACTCAAGTTTTGCATTGCTTTTCCTTTGTAGTAGAGCATGTTTGTTTGTAAGATTGGATTGCAAGAGACTATTAGTCTTTTATATTATTTCTCTGGACTGGATTATTTCTTCGAATTAGATTAAATAGGAATATTTTACTAATTATTTGTTTTGCTCCGAATTACTGTTATGGACTGAACTAAATAGTCCAATCCAAAGTTTGTTTTAATCAAATAATCTCATTTAAATATCAGACTATTTGTTAAAAAGACTCAACTACTCTAATCAAACAATTTCAAGTATACTCACCAAAAAAATATATCCTCTTCCACTCTCCAGACAGAATCATTACTATTAACACCAACACATTAATAACTTAAATACTCCCTACGGCCTCAAAATGATGACTAAAGGTATAAATATTTTTGTTTTCAAAAAGATGAGACAAAGTACAAAAAGTAAAACGTAAATATGTCATTTAGTGGGATCTATTAGTATAAAAAATCATCACTTTATATAATTTTGTAGGACTACTAAGGATAACTTTGAAATTTTTTTACTCGATCTCTTTTTCTCTACTTTTACTTTTCTTAATATGTGTGCAAATTGTATTTTGTTCATTATTTTGAGTAGAGGGAGTAACATTTAACTAACCATACAAAATATTGGACAATCTTATTAACATAAAATTAATTATTGAATAATTTAAATAACATTAAATAGAATTACTATTTCAAAAGTCAAATACCAAGTAATTATTCTTTTTATGCGTTAATAATAATAATAATAATATGATAATAATAATAACAGTAATAATAATAATAATAATAATAACAACAACAACAACAACAACAACAACAATAATAATAATAATGATAATAATAATAATAATAATAATTTGTTGTATAAACAAAGAAAAAGAAGAATGTATTAACTAAATGTATTTTTTTAGTGTCAAACTTTTTCTATCCTTAACTATTCGTCTCTCTTACGGGAATCTCTTTAATTTATTAGTATCCAAAAAGTAAACTCTTCTTAATTACACTTTTCAACATAATCTTTATTACATATAGTTAAAGAATTATAAATTTTTAACACAAGAATAATTTTACACTAAATTATGGTGATCAAAATTATTCTGGACATACTATTATTTCATCTTGAACTTTAAATAGCAATCCTATAGTGTATCAATTGAAGTACATATAATATTTTATTTTCTTTATTTATTTAAGAGAGAAATAGAGATGAAGATCTTGCATGGGACGATGCAGATGATGAAACCTTAAAGATAGAACCGATTTATTAAATGTTATCCAATAATGAAATGGACTATTTATAAATTAAAAAAAACATAATAATGATAATTGCAAATAAATTAAAATAAAAAGGAACAATTTGGTCCACAAAAACTTAGTTTCAAACTTTGGACTATGAAATCCACCCCCTTTTCTCCCTCTAATTAGTCCCTCATAGTATTTACAATTATTAGTTGCTCCCACTACCTTATGACGCAGCGGAATATGGTTAGAATGTAACGCTCTAACATAAACGTGATATGAAGGTTAACGTACCAACACAAACGGAAATAAAACTCTTGAATCCATAAGGAAATATAAATTATCAAAACGTTACTATTTATAAGCACTAAAAACATATTTGCAATACTAAACTACTATACTATGACTAATTGGAAAAGAAAAATAATTAAACTCTAAAACTAAATACAATTATCAAAACTAAAGCCCAAAATATAAACGGGCTAAATATAAAGTAAACTACTAAATTTTCCTAAATACTAAATAAAAAAATATATTAAATTTCCACACATGCTAAAATATATGAAAATTCGAATTTTCATTGTTATTTTCTACCGTAACAGACTCCCCTTCTTTGAAAAAATTCGTCCTCGAATTTTAAAGGGAATAGTATCAAACCAAGAACGAATCTCAATCTTCGTGTGATTAAAATTAAACTCCATGACTTTTCTTCTCAAACACTAATCCTGAAAATAAGTGACAAAGAAATATTCAGGAACAACAAAATCAATAATTTTGAAGAGCAAATTATGAACCAATGGTGTCAGCTGTAGTATCCTCATCCTTAAACGTCACAAAATTTTCATACTCTCCTCGATAATAGGTACTGACTCAACAAGAACTTGTGATTCTTTAACTTTACTAACTTCAATCTAGGGTTGCCTTTATTCTATAACAATACCATTTTGAGCTTCCAAATTTAGCGTTTCTTCAATTTGTGGTGTACGTACTAATGTGCTTTTGAAACTCACAATATGTAACCAAGTGTTCTACCTGTTGATGGTCATCAATCTCGTATTTATCCAACTCAAATTTTAGCTTAAATTAAAAATCTCTTGAAATGATGTTTGTCTAACTGGTGAAGAACCACAAAAATTCTCTTTTTTCCATAATAAAAACTATAAATATTTTTTGGACCAAAATATTCACCATGAAATCATCCAACTATATCCAACCTACCAAGATATGAGCCACATCCATGGGCAAAACATGACAAACCACCTCAATAATATAATCTTTAAATTTAATTGGAACAACATACCAATGCGATAGTGTGATTGAGGTATTATTGAACCAAGAAATCTTAAAAGGATACAGAATTGGTTTGGAATAAAAGTTTAATTCTTTCACGAGTTTGGGTGAAACTATATTAAAATCACTATCTTTATTGAGAACAAGTTTACGCACCTTTGACCTTGTAATAAACATATTTATAGAAGTAGATTCGGACCGTGAGTCATTATGTCGAAGCAATTAGGAAGAAAAATATTTTCCACCATAGTAATAATTTTAAATTCACTGTTATGACTGAGAGTCAATTACAGCACGTGAGTAAGTAAGTGGGAAATTAGTTCACTTGTTAGCTTATACAACTAAGAAGTTAGTATTGTCAGTTGTAATTAGAATTGGTTAGAATATGTTAGGTTGATGCCAGTAGTAGCTTTATTTTTGAAATTGTTATAACAGAGTTAGGCGGGAAAGGTAGTTATTGACAACTGAGATCTTAACTGCATTTATAAGCTAAAGGAGGAGAGAGAGAAGACATCAAATTGTTTATTACTGAATTGTCCTTCTGTTCTGAGCTTGTAACTACCGAGCTTGAGCTTTTGTTCTTCAATACAATTCTCTCATTTCCAGTTCTTCCATTTTTACTTTCTTTCTTCTATCTGTTTTCCTTTTCCTATTATTCATATTCTATTAAATCATCTGAAATCATAACAAGTGGTATCAGATGTAAGACCCCGACTTCTATGAAATAAAAGTATGATTATTATTCTAATTAGTAAAGTGTTTACTTGATAAAATGTATAGTTAAGGGTAAAATGTGCAAAAATTATAAGATAAACAGTATGTCGGGAAATATTCTTTCTGTCGAGGAATATTATATTCGGTAAAGTACGACGGCGCCGAAATAACCAATCATTGGTGAGCCCCATAACGACTAATTGTTGGATACTGAAAACGACAGTATTAATATTTTTATAAAATTGTCAACAGTACTATCACTTGCAACTGTTGAAATACCCGGTAATAAAAGAATAGTAGCACGCGTTATTCCACAGTAGCACATGATATTGCATAATATTTCATATAATTGATTCAATAATTGATATAGTAGCATTGCACAGTATTATAACTCAATAATTGTTACAATAACATTTGCACAGTATTTCAAAATCATGGAACAGTAACTCATATTATTTGATATGATATTATTAGACCAGTTAGCATTATTGACAATATCTAGAAGTTTTGTCAAGAAAATAGGTTATTTAATTGCGCGTCGTTTCTACGAAAACCTCCCTTTTTTCTAGGAATGATCTGGTTGTCAATATTGTAAGTCTATAATATTAATGGTGAATAATTGTTGAAAGATTGAAAATGTGTTGATTATAGATAAGTGATGTGTGGTAGTTATTTGTTCAATTCTTGATATAAATAGAGGGGTTTGTCATGAAGCGTTTGTTGTAAGTTTGGCTTATTTTTCCATGGACCCACCACTTGCCAATTTGTCAAATCGTCGGCAGAAAAAAAAATCAGTATTTATTTTATTATTATTATAATAGTAATAAAATAATAAACTTTTTATATAAAACAGAAAACTTTTATATTATATATAAATTTATTTGTTTTATTAGAATATAATTAGAATATATTATATTATATATAAAGTTATTTGTTTTATTAGAATATTTTATTAATTTTTAAAAAATCAGACGAACGATTTTCAAACTTGGCGCACCACGTTTCATTCGTCCGAAGAATTTGTCAAAGGTGGCATGCTAAGCATTTTTTTTATAAATAGGTTGCTCAGTTGAGCAATGAAACACACACCAGAACCACAAAAATCTTCTTCCATAATATTGTGAGTATTTCTTTTGAGTATAAGGATACTTTGAGTGTAGCTAATAGTGTAAGATTTTTTCAAGATAATCTCCTTTATACCAGTCAGATATATCTAGTCTCCTACTAAGGTAAAAGATATTATTTTTTTCATACTCGTAAAAGGATATCATTTTCTTTTATACTCATAAAGGATATCATTTTCTTTCATACTCGTAAGGGATATCATTTTTTTTCATACTCCTCCATTTATGGTAAGAAATTATTCGTTTCCATTACCTTATTATTAAATGGTAAAAATTCTTGAAATTAGTAGAATATCATTAATAGTTTATATTACATCTACTATCTTTTCACCTGAATCTTTCTATTGCGTTTTACACATTATAGTTAAATTATGAACCTTATTTATTTTATTCTTGAACTTTAATCGAATTTCTAGATATCATGTTGATAATTTAGACATTAATTCTTGGACTCTGTACAATTAAATTATAAATCTCTAATATTTATTCTTGATCTTATTGTTTCTATTCATTATTTATATCATTGTCATAATCCTCAGACTTAAATGGTGGTGAAAAGTTCTTTTTAGCCCGTAGTGCAAAGATGAACTAGTGATTGGCATGATTATGACCAGGAACTGTACATGTATTGGTATATTCATGACCTTTGGTGTTATAGGCAAAGGCTTGTAGTGAAAGTTCTCTTTGGCCCGTAGTGCAAAGATGGACTGGTGTTTGGCATGATCATGACCATTGGTGTTATAAATAAATATATTTGGCCTGTAGTGCAAAGATAAACTGTTGATTTGCATAATGATGAACAGGAACTGTTGATTGATGTTACAGGGATAAAATATTGATGGTGAACTTTTAAACTGTAGAAGATAGTAGACATTATGGTCTACTTAACTTTTATAATGGATTGTTTATTCCGCTGCAGTTATCGTTGAAAACTTATATTATCGTTAAATCTCTGATTTATCAGTGTTGAAGGCTACTGGTAATTTATTCTTCATTATCTTAGTTATGATATTTTTTATTGGACTATTTGAGCTCACCCTTTTCATTTTTGGTTCATTGTTCTTCTCAGAAAATGAGAGTGTAGCTGGGACTGGCCGGGGAATGGAGTGATGGTCCAAGACTGTAGGAATATCTCAATACATTATAAAATAGTGTGACAATAATTGTATTAAGAACTTAAGTTGGGTGTAAATATTATTGTACTAGATACGGTACAATATTTATATTGAAACTCACAGTTTATATGTGTTGTATTTTGCACGATAGTTTAATAGTTGTAAATAAGAAAATTTGTATTTGAATTTTGTACTATGTATTTTAGTGACTCAAAATGGATTGGTTGGATATATTTTGGGGGCGTCATATCAAAGTCATCCTTCCTCGACAAAATTTTCACAACAATGGCAGTCGGTATCAGATCTAAATAAGCTATCGAGGAAAGCCTTCGCAATACAAATTCTCAAGTCCAAGAATTGATAAATAGTCATCATCACTTACAGAAAATTATAGAGGAAATTGGAGAAAAGTTAGGCCATTTCTAGAGCACTATGGAGATGATGATGGCTGAATCTGATATTCCAGAAAAGATTATTCATAATTCTCCTAGACTTGAAAGGAGTTCTTTGGAAAGGGGTTTACATAATCATAATTGGGGGTCTAATCAATCCAGAAACACAAACACTAAATTTGATTTTTCCATTTTTAATGGCCTGTATATTAAGAACTAGTTAATAAATTGTGAATATTTTTTTCCAGTTCTATCCTATGACTAATGGACAGAAACTCAGGAGTGTAGCCTTAAATCTAGATAGAGATACTGGTTTTTGGTTCTTAGCATACTGTAAGTATCATAATGGTATTTCTTGGAACCAATTTTTTGAGGATGTGGAAATTAGGTTTGGAGAGTACTCTTACAATAAAGTCTTATATGAGTTTAACAGATTGCAACAAACATCTACTGTTTAGCACTACCAAAAAAAATTTAAATTTCTTATATCTTTAGTTGAGGCTGAGAACCCAGACCTAAATAAGGAGTATTTTGTGAAATGTTTTATTGGTGGATTAAGGGAAGAGATTGGGGGTTGTGAGGCTTCTTAAACCTTAAAAATTATCTGAAGCCATTTCTGCAAGTATGGTACAAGAATCTACCATTGATGCAATCTTTAAAAGAAATAAACCCTCCTTATTTCCTACCAAAACTGAAAGTATTGCTTCTCAAGTAGTGACTAGAGTTTCTCCTACTCTGGTGGGAAGTAGATTTTCAGGGACCCAAACTGGGAATTCACCTTCTCCTTTTGGTATTGCTGGGGACAGTTTATAAACAACAACTCCTTTGGTCTTAAGGTGTTTCCTGCAAATGTGAAGAAGTTGACATTTAATGAAATTCAGTTAGGAAAGGAGAAGGGACTTTGTTTCAACTGTGATGAGTTGTACAAGCATGGGCATAGATCTCAAAACAAGAAATTTTTCATGCTTATTGGGGATGATGAAACTGAGGAGGAAGAATTAGGGGAAGTTACAGAAAGTTACTAGCCATAAAAATTTCAAGGAGTGCAGGAATCAGAAATGGCAATCTCTTTGCATGCTTTATATGGAAATACCTCTGCTACACTGAAGAGACGTGATAAATATTTTGTATGGCCTGATATGACTGCAGATATCAGAAAATAGATTATTGAATGTGACACTTGCCAAAGACATAAAACTGAGAACATACCCTGTACAGGGCTTCTACAACCACTAGAGGTTTCCACTAGGCCTTGGATTGATATATTTTTAGATTTCATTAAAGGATTACCCAACTCATAAGGCAATACAGTCATTTTAGTGGTCATTGACATGATTTCTAAATTTGGTCATTTCATTAGTATGAAGCATCCCTGTAATGTAATCTCTGTGGCCAAACTCTTTATTGCCAACATTTATAAATTTCATGGACTGCCTCAAATAATTGTACGTGATAAAGACAGGATTTTTCTTAGCACTTTCTGGTAGACATTATTTCAACAGTTGGGAATCAAATAGTGTTTCAGCTCATCTTATCATCCCCAGTCTGATGGACAGACTGAAAGACTTAATAGGTGTTTTGAATGTTACTTAAGGTGCATGTGTAGTGAGCAGCCAAAGAAGTGGAACACCTGGTTGGTTTTTGCTCATTGGTGGTACAATACTAATATTCACACAACGTTGCAGTGTACACCCTTCAAAGCCTTGTTTGGTTTTGATCCTCCTCAACTCAATTGTCAACAGATAGATAATACTATAGTACCAGCTGCTGATGTTTTCATCAAAGAAAGAGCTAATATGTTACATGAGATCAGACATAGGTTGCTTTTGGCTCAGGAAAGAATGAAGATTGGCTGATCAACACAGAACTGAGAGGCACTTTGAAAAATGTGACCTAGTATACTTAAAACTGCAGCCATACAAACAGTCCAGTTTAGCATAAAGATCTAGTTTTAAGTTGGCACCTAGATATGGGCCCTATGAAGTATTGGAAAAGATTGGAACTGTGGCTTATAGAATCAAACTTCCGACTGAATCATTAATTCACAAGTTGTTCCATGTTTCATTATTGATGAAAACCATTGGGGCCAGGGCTGTCACTTCTTCAACATTACCTCCTCTAGCAGAAGATGGTAGGCCAAAAGTAGTTTCTGACAAGGTTTTGGGTAAAAGAATGATCAAATGGCAAAATAAACCCAAGATTAAGTATTTGGTTCAGTGGGCAGGAAGTTATGAGGAAGATGCTACTTGGGATGACGCTCAACAAATGGTCTCCCAATTTTCAGATTTTACTTTCACTCCTTAATAGTAACTGGTTAGCTTGATCCTTGAGGACAAGGATTTCTTAACAGGGAGGCAATGTTATGACTAAGAGTCAATTGCAGCACGTGAGTAAGCAAGTGGGAAATTAGTTCAGTTGTTAGCTTATACAACTAAGAAGTTAGTATTGCCAGTTGTAATTAGAATTGGTTAGAATCTGTTAGGCTGATGTCAGTAGTAGCTTTGTTTTTGAAATTGTTATAACAGAGTTAGGCGAGAAAGGTAGTTATTGACAATTGAGATCTTAGCTGCATCTATAAGCTAAAGGAGGAGAGAGAGAAGGCATCAAGTTGTTCATTACTGAATTGTCCTTCTGTTCTAAGCTTGTAACTACCGATCTTGAGCTCTTGTTCTTCAATAAAATTCTCTTTCATTTCCAGTTCTTCCATTTTTACTTTCTTTCTTTTGTCTGTTTTCCTTTTCCTTTTATTTATATTCCATTAAATCATCTGAAATCATAACATTCACCAAACAATATTCTCTAAGGACTAACAATACTAATATTATTCTTATTAATGTAGTTATGTTGAAATGCCCAAAGGAAGAAAAGAACGAGATCTCTCACCCCATTCTCTACGGATTGTTATACTTTTGAGAATTTATTTCTCTCTTTTTTTGTTTCATTTTATTTGTTTCTTTTTGTTTCTACACGTGTAATTAACAAAACTAGAATATTATTTTTAAATTGTATTGTTGTCAAAATTGTTTTTGACTTTATAAAATAACTCTTTATGCAGATATGGTTTGCATACCTTTGGATAGGAAGAAAAAAATTGTTGCGGCATTGATGACTTATTTTGATATGTTTGATAAGTTTTTGTTATCATTATTTTATGCCACTACACAAAGGCATTACTATAAATACATCTCAAAGTTGCAATTAATGCATAGGGCTTTAACGCGAACAGAAAATCTTAATAGATTGATTAATAGTAACGACACAACATGTATTGCTCAGTTAAGGATGGATCGAAACACGTTTAAGAAATTATGTTATATGTTGCGGACCAATGGACATTTAAGGCATACAAAATATATGGACATTGAAGAAATGGTTGCAATTTTTTTACATATTCTTGCCTATCATTAAAAAAATCGAGTTATAATATTTCGCTTTATGAGGTCTGGAGAAACAATTAGTAGACCCTTTAATGCAGTGCTAAATGCAGTTTTAAGATTGAATGGATTACTATTTAAATCACCTGACCATGTGCCTACGAATTCTACATATGAGAGATGGAAATAGTTTAATATGCGATACTATATGTACAATTGATTCGTGTAATTGATTGTTTTCTTATTTATTTATTATTTTGTATAGTAATGTGAATGATACACCCATTTACATGACCTTTTAGATTGGAAGTATTAATATTATATTTATTATTTCATATATGTGGTTAAATATATTTTGTTTTCTTTGGTCTAAAGTGTAAAAATGGATACACAATCAAGTGAACAAGTTAGAGGAAGAGGCATGAATAAACGACAATGGAATCCAAAAGAGAAGATGCAAAATTAGTTGAAGCATTACTTGATTTAGCTAGTGATAGCTATCGGAAAGGTGACAATGGAACTTTCAGGGATGGATGATGTGATAAAAATATGTAACTGCAAGTGCACAGTGTCAAATTGAAGAACTGGCAAGTACAAGTCGAACCCTCAGAGACTAAATTAATTTTAATGTATCCTTAATATCTATTTTAGGCGAATTAGAAATAAAGATTGAGAATCAATTAACTATAATTAAACTAAATAATAATAAGGAAGCAATCTAGGAATCCGAATCCATTAAATAATAAACATAACAAGTAATTCAACCTCTTCTATTTTTATAACTTAATTATGATTTTGATCTCCCTTCCCTTTAATTTAGTAATTTTATAATTAACGTGGGCAAGCATAGACTATGAAAATTTAAGGATTAACTATAACCCATCAAAACTTCTTTGAGCAAGCATGGATTATGAAAAACTCATATCTTAACAATAATCTATCAAAACCTCTTAATTAATTTAAAATCACATAAGAACTATAAAACGAAGGTATTTCAATAATGAAACATGAAGGCGAAATCAATTAAACATAAAAGCATAAATAATAGAAGAGATAAAATATTATCATGAATAATTATTTAATTTCATCTTCATCCTAGATTAAAGAAATTAACTAGACATTAAAAAATAAATAAACTAACTAAGATAAAGAAGAAGAAGAAAATTAAAAATAAAATAAAAAAAACTCCCTTTAATTAACGATCCTCCAACAAGCGTACAATGAAAAATAATTTAATTTACTTCTACTCCTAACCTAAACTAGCACATCCTTCTCTCTAAACAAGAGACCTATTTATAGGGAAAATAAATTTGTGCCCTAATTTACATTCATTGAACTTGGCATCTTTTATTCCCTTTTTGATTTCAATCTCTATATGGTAATCTCTCAAGAGTCCATTTCCATGTAAGTTTCAACTTCCTAGTGGCAATCAACTTTTCAAAGATATCTTCTAAATTGACTTTCTTTTCCTTGTATAATTCTTCTTATATTTCTTTACATGAATAAGAGCATTAAATATTGCTTGATCACCAAGATTTTGACTTTATTGCAACAAAATATTAAATCCTACAAAATAAAATAAAACATATTAATTTAATAAACTAATATAATTAAAAAGACAAAATTAGGGATAATAAAATGTATGAATTATGTGTCTATCAAATACCCCCATACCTAGCTTTTGCTCGTCCTCGAGTAAAATAAAAAATAAACAAAAACTATACTACCCCATTTTCGTAGGAAACACGATTGCACTTAGCATGTGCAACAAGCCTTTAAACCCCAAGGTTACCCCAAGTGGACGAGTTGTGTGTCGCGTGAGGGTTTGCAGTGAATATACCCACAAAATTCAAATTTCAAAATTCAAAATAAAATATTTTTGGGTTTCAACAAATTATGAAATCGAAAGAAAAACTTCTAAGTATACATGGGCATTATACATAAGCAAACAATCAAATTCAAAATCACATTTTCACCTTATCAAAAATACTCAATCTTCATTCTAGACACCATCCTTCATAAAAATTAATTCCATATGATGCATGCATTGTGTATGTGATGTAACTCTTAGTAGGGATTTTTTACCATGAAAATCAAGCAACCTCATTTTTCTTTTTCTTTCTTTTTTCTCTTTTTTTTCATTTCCTTTCTTTTCTCATTTTTTCCCTTGACTTGTGCAATGTCTCATTTTCTAGGCTTTTCAGAGTTACCCATGTAGCGAGTGTTGGACCAATGACTCCCAAACCAGTTGGTTTTAGGGCACTAGGTGTAGAGACACCCCTAAGGGTCTTACTAACTCGAGTAACAAAGGCCACAAAACTAGACTAGTCAAGCTGCTTATATCCATCACACTTTTCAGCGTGAATATCGATGCTTCCTGAGGCTTGGATACCCAGTTATTTCGTTCAATGGACATTGAAGCAATTATTTATTTCTTTTCAACTTTTTTCCAACTTTTCTTTTTCTTTTTTCTTCAAATTTTTTCCTTTCTCTTTTTTTCTTGAAATTGCTCAAATCATAGTTTATACCCCACAACTAAGAGTTAGTGCGAACGTGAAGTGCAAAAATGCTTAGGAACTTTATTTTACTCAAGATGGTGTTTCGAACTAAGATTTTGTATCTTATCAAAAGTTCAAGAGTTCTAAATCTTTTAATATTACTCATGAGTTCTGCTCCACAGATACTTATTAGAATTAATCCAACTCATAAAAAGTCAAACAAAATTTTTAAATTTTTTTTTAAAAAAAAATAAATAAATAAAACAAAAGGAAAAAATAAAATAAAAAAATATCTAATACTATAAATTTTTTAATTTTTCCTAAATTCCTAAAAAAAATCTAATACTATAATACAAACAAACTCCCCCCATACCTAAATCATGCATTGTCCTCAATGTATGCAAATGAAAAATAGAGAACAAAGATGTGAAAGAATTGTACCTTGTATGCGGGGCAGTTGTTCTGCAAGAAAATGTGGTGAGAAAGAAAACATATGTACATATCTACGAATTTCATAAATCCTAAAACACATGTAATGATAAAAGAGTGATACAAATGAGTATGTGAGTGTGGTCTCCTCATGATTTTCCGGAGGTCTAGGAACATGAAAATAACCATAATTTTCATCACAGTTATGCTTAAAGTCAACATCAGGAAAACATTCACTAATATGCTCAAAGTGTGGACGAATTGGTTCAAATGTATTGGGCGACTTATGTGAAGTGGATCTCAACATCTCATTAACCTTATTTAAATATTCAGATTCATTCCACTTTTGATCAAGGTGATTTAAGAAAAAGTCAATTGGATCATCTTTAATCACGAGTCTATTTTCATTCATTTCTTGAGTCATAGACAACTCTTGGATCATGTTTACTTTTATGGGCTGGTCTACAAAATCACTTGGTTGTTTTCTAGGAATAAGTCTTTCAGGATATGGAACTTTAGGCTTATAGACTTTTTCAACCGACTCATTAAATGTGACATGATCAATTTTAGGCATAGACTCATAATTTTTGACTCCTCAAATTGGTTTGACTCAAAGTGTGTAGAATTAAATCCAAAATTTTCATTTTCCTCATCATTTTCACAATCATCATGATTTTCAAAATTAACCTCAGAGTCACTAGAAAATTCATCCACCTCCTGTTCATTTATTATGGTGGCTAACTGACTCATTTGAATTATTAAATTATTTTGAGATTTCATTAAAGTTTCTATGCTCTTCTCTAAGGTGTTCAATCTTTGCTCTTCTTTATTTGAAAATTCTTGTGGATATTGAGGCTCTGGATCCGAATATGGATATGGATATGGATATGAATTTAGATAAGAATTTTCATAAGTTGGAAAAAATTAATTTTCTTGGTGTGCATTAAAATTTTCATAGGGTTCTTGATTCCAAGTAAAATTATTATTCCAACTATAATAGGAGTCCATCTTTTCACAAATCACAAGACAAATAAACAACTAGCCGAGAAAGTCACACAAAAGGAAAAAAAATTAAAAATAAATAAATATCCTAATTCTACGGTTAACCTAAATAAAATCTAGACAGCTCCTAACTGTTCCAAGTTACACCTTAAGGTCCACAAAATTTAAAATTAATCAAGCCACTAGCCAGATAAGTGTAAGAACGGTGGGAGTCTCTCCGTGGGTACGGTGACTAATTAAATAACCACACGTTCTTTAGGCGTTTGCCTTTTGAACCACTTGCCTAGACACCAGTAGTTTGATTAATTAAAAATTCAGTCTCCTCTTGGAGTTTCTTGTCCTAATTGAGTTCGAGAGTCCTAGGGGCTAACGTCTACTTAATTTTATTAGGTCAAGGTTATGCAAAATGCAAGTTGGGTTGTTTGTGGGCCAAGGAAGGGTGATGAAATCCCCACCTTATCTTGTTATAGGTTGTGCCCTTAATGTTAGATTAAAGATGAAAATGCACAAATAAAATAAAAAAAATGTAAACAAATTAAATGTCCTAAAACTATGTGGGTTACGAAAGAAGGAGAAATTTGACGTACCTCAATCCTCCAGCAATCACCACAGTTTATATTTGACAAAAAAAATTAAAAATAAAAAAAATAAAAATAAAAACCTAAACAAGATGTGCTCTATGTGAGTGAATGCATGAATGCGACAATTAGTTTCCTAACTAACAATAAAAACTAAAAAAAATAAAATTAAGCTACTATTTTTTTTAAAGTTAAGATACAAAATACTAGGAATAGCGCAACAATAAAATCTTTATCTTTTCGCTCCTTCAATCTGCTTCGATAATCCTGGAAAGAAAAAATAAATAAATAAAAAAAAATAAAGAAAATAAGAAAAATTAGAGTTGAAAAAACTAATTCGAATAAATAAATATTAAGGGATAAAAAAAATTAATTCTAGTCCCCGGCAACGGCGCCAAAAACTTGATGTGATAAAAATATGTAACTGCAAGTGCACAGTGTCAAATTGAAGAACTGGCAAGTACAAGTCGAACCCTCAGAGACTAAATTAATTTTAATGTATCCTTAATATCTATTTTAGGCGAATTAGAAATAAAGATTGAGAATCAATTAACTATAATTAAACTAAATAATAATAAGGAAGCAATCTAGGAATCCGAATCCATTAAATAATAAACATAACAAGTAATTCAACCTCTTCTATTTTTATAACTTAATTATGATTTTGATCTCCCTTCCCTTTAATTTAGTAATTTTATAATTAACGTGGGCAAGCATAGACTATGAAAATTTAAGGATTAACTATAACCCATCAAAACTTCTTTGAGCAAGCATGGATTATGAAAAACTCATATCTTAACAATAATCTATCAAAACCTCTTAATTAATTTAAAATCACATAAGAACTATAAAACGAAGGTATTTCAATAATGAAACATGAAGGCGAAATCAATTAAACATAAAAGCATAAATAATAGAAGAGATAAAATATTATCATGAATAATTATTTAATTTCATCTTCCATCCTAGATTAAAGAAATTAACTAGACATTTAAAAAATAAATAAACTAACTAAGATAAAGAAGAAGAAGAAAATTAAAAATAAAATAAAAAAAACTCCCTTTAATTAACGATCCTCCAACAAGCGTACAATGAAAAATAATTTAATTTACTTCTACTCCTAACCTAAACTAGCACATCCTTCTCTCTAAACAAGAGACCTATTTATAGGGAAAATAAATTTGTGCCCTAATTTACATTCATTGAACTTGGCATCTTTTATTCCCTTTTTGATTTCAATATCTATATGGTAATCTCTCAAGAGTCCATTTCCATGTAAGTTTCAACTTCCTAGTAGCAATCAACTTTTCAAAGATATCTTCTAAATTGACTTTCTTTTCCTTGTATAATTCTTCTTATATTTCTTTACATGAATAAGAGCATTAAATATTGCTTGATCACCAAGATTTTGACTTTATTGCAACAAAATATTAAATCCTACAAAATAAAATAAAACATATTAATTTAATAAACTAATATAATTAAAAAGACAAAATTAGGGATAATAAAATGTATGAATTATGTGTCTATCAATGGATATCTTTTAAAATTGGAAAAGGCATTAAAAGAAAAACTACTTGACTGTGGTCTCAAAGCAAAATCACATATTGAGTCACGGGTTAAATTGTTAAAGAAACAAACAAATGCTATAAATGACATGTTGGGTCTAACCGGAAGCGGATTTGGGTGGAATGATGAAGAAAATGTGTGTCTGCCAACAAACTTATGTTTGATGGTTGGGTGAAGGTATGATTTATTACATTATAACAATATTTTACATGTTTAAGTAACCACTTTTGATTTTTTTACTTTCATTTTTTAGAGTCACCTGAATGTCATGGGTTTAAGAAATAAGTCGTTTTCTCGCTATGATGAACTAGTACAAATATTTGGAAATGATCGAGCTACTGGAAAAGGTGTTGCTACATACACTGTAGAGGAGATTGATAGAACTAATACAGATAACAATATTGATGACATTGGATTGGAAGAAATTGGTGGGTCTATCAACGTAACTCAAGCTCCAACAGCTCAAAGTGCAGGACCATCTAATCAACTTCGAAGGAAGAGAAGTCGAAGTAGTGATGATTGGTTAGCAGTTATTTCAGATATGTCGAATAAATTAGGAAGTTTGTATGAAAGTCCAAACGAAAACATAGCAAAGCTTGCATCTTGCTTACAATTTGAGGCTGGTGGAGCTGAAAAAAGGATGGAAGTATTTGATAAGATACAAAAAAATTCAAATATGGATAGTCTTAGAGCTGGGGAGATTTTAATTGGTGACTCACACAAGATTGATTTCAGCTTTCATCTTTCAAGGAGCGATATGTTCAGAATTTTTTTGAGAAAGACAAGTAGTTAGGTATCTTTTTTATCACGGATATTTATTAAATAAACATAAATAATTTTTGTTACGCTTTTTAATTATTATAGATGATGGATGTATTTATTATTTGAATGATGTGGAAGCTAGAGAAACTCATACTCTATTTTTTTTGGAATAATCAATTATCTTAGTTTTAAAATTTTGTTATAACAGGCATTTTATGTTTGTCTTTATATCTATATAATAAGATAGAATCAAATTTAATCATTTAATTTAAACATTTAAAAAAACACAAAGACGATTCAAATTCATTCTAACTTAATTCTTCCGACTTAATTTAAAGACTAACGTTTCATCTCAGAGAATTCCGCCCAAATCAAACCCACCCTCTCTGGTTTGAAAAACCACCCCCTCTCCCTTTCTGATTATAACACTGACTTTAATTTTCTCTCTCCTCCTCATCCTCATCGCCCGCGGCATACACTAATCACACCGTCAGTGGCTCCGTCGGGTGGTTCTTCAGCACCAAACCAATACTTTCTCCACCGATTACTCTGCTTGGGCCACTAATCAAAGTTTCAATCTCGGTGACTATCTCAGTAAGTTCAAATCAAATCCCAACTTTTCCCTATTGCTCTATTCTCTGTTTTCTGTTTTTCTCTCTTCTATTTCTCCACCGATTTCTCTATTTTCTGTTTTTGTCGAAGAAAATGGCGTTCGCGGTGGTCAGAGAGAGGCTTCACGGTTCAGTGCGTGTTGACGGTGAAGCCGGAGGTGGTTAGCCTCCAAATGGTGAAGTTCGCTACGAGTTTGAATAAGGAGTCGTTTGTTGATGTCGAAGGAATAGTTTCAGTCCCTGTTTCTCCACTTAAGGCTACCACTCAGCAGCTATGTTTGGGTTTAAATATTTACTTTTGTAATGAAATTATTCATAATAGTTCGTTGAGACAAAGAATGCTCTTTTCCTTTTAAGACGCAGTTGAGATTTGAGGAATGTTTGCAACCATTCATGATAGTTCATTGATTTTGAATAATCTGGAATCTACCTTTCTATATTAATGGTATTTCAAAATCAGGAATTTAGGAAAATTTAGCATTTGTTTGGTTTATAGAGAAGTACAACTAATGACATCAAAGAATTTATCTTTGATGTGAATATGCTTATGAGTATGATGATAATTTAATAAGTGCAGATGGAAATTCAAGTTAGTAAGATTCATTGCATTAGCAAGGCTCTGCCAACACTACCTATCAATATTGAGGATGCTGCTAGAAGTGAAGTTGAAATTGAATTGGCTTTGCAGGTCCATTTGTTACTTCATCTTTATCTTTATCATCTGTAGCTTGACTATATAAGCTTCCAGCAGCTATGTAACGAATGGATTAGTGTACCTTTTATCCTTAAGATGTATAATGGTTTCGACTTTTCAAAAATGCAGGTCGGTGAACAATTTGTTCGTGTCAATCACCTTAAATCTCTTCATGGGCAACCAATTTGTAAGTTTGTAATTCCAATTTAGATGAATTCAAATTGATTTATGATGTCTCACTTTACATTATGATTTATATATTGCAATGCTCTATTTTCATGCCTAATCAGTGCATGTCTCAATAGTTGTTAGAAAAGGCTTAATTTTAAGCTTGGGATTTGATATCTCCATATCACAGTTTTTAATCTTTTATTCATGAGTTTAAGAAAAAACAAAATAACTGCAAACATATCTTTTAGCAGTTAGAAGTACTCTGATTAAAATGAGCCTATATTTGTAATATATTTGTAAATAACAAAATTACTATTACCAACATTATTTTCTCCCGATAGCTGAGTAATTAATATTTCATTTGAAAAATTTTTGTAGAAGGTGGTTGATCTTATGTGTTAGTCAAACTGTGTGAGTTGTTAATGTGAGTGTAAACTTGGGGAGTCTGAGCTTAGTTAAGAAGGGAGTTCTTACTAGATGGATCTTAACAATGTCTTGGTTTCAAGTGAGATTGTGATAGGTGAGACTTTCAGTAAGTAGGGGAGTTTACTATTTTCATTTTGGATGTAAAGGTTAATCATTGTTATAAAACTCCAATAAATCTTAGTAGTCGGCTTTTATGTAAGTTACTTGATGTTTTTGTCTTTTATTATGCTCTTTGAAGAAAAACAAATTGCATCTCACAGAAAATTTAAAGTATACTTGGAGCCATAAGTTTTATTAATGGTGTTTCAGTTCTAAGTACAAATCCAGGAAGCATAACAAGTTTTCTTAAAACAACAATATCAGGTAATGAGATTGGATACAACGTCTAAGGGCACTAAGTTATGTGAGCAACTAAAGATTTTATAAACAGACAGTCCTATTCTATGGTCGAAGTGATTCTAATGGTTTGTTATTCTTTCTTAAAGGAGTAGATGTATAAGTAATGGAGGCACACTTTCTATCTTGGAACATTTTAGGATTGTCGTGAATCATTCGGCTTGCATCAGGTTTTTATTACAAAGTATGATTTCATATAGATTTGCATAACCATGGAAGCCTATCTGCTTTCTTTTTCAAATTTTATGATGGAGTTTTCTAATTTCAATAGATAATGTAAAGGCTTAAGCATATGACTTTTAATTTATGTATACAACATGTATCGAATTCTCAATTTTTTACTTCATTTTCTAGAATTTGATTTGGTGTCCTTCGATAATATTGCAGGAATGTGATGGACACCTTTATGTGGCACTATCTAGATGCACATCTTCGGATCGTATTATTGTCCTCCTTCCGGAATATGGGTCGAATTGCACCACAAATATTGTTTACCCATAAGTTTTGTTATAATATTCTTACGACAAGTAAATGGTATAGTTTAAACAAGCTTATTTCTACTGAATTATGTAATCTTTTCAACATTTCAACTTTTAATTTTACAATGAGGTTCTTTTTTGTAGGATTGGAGTGACTTTGTCATCGAGAACGATAGAGTATACTATGGACCTTTGTGGATGGGGTCGACGTAATCAGGTAAATCTACTTTTATGTCACTGCATCAAAATAACTTTACTATTCCTACAATATAAATACTGTTAATTTTATTGTTTACGTGAATAATTTAGGTGGTTGTGCATTCTCCTCATTGGGCAAAGTGCGTTCGTATTGATACGAGGACATTAAGGATAGTGATGAAGAGAAGGTTTAAAGGGATGAAGAAGACATTTAAGAGAGTAAAATGATATGCAATCCAGTATCGACCTGTCCACCTTTGACGATGACTAACCCACCATTGACCAAACAATTGTCTAGGTGTGAAAGTCTCTCTTACTAAGACTCTTTATATTTCTCTACTTCTCACAATACATGCACAAACACACGCACATAATTGTAACCGATCAAACACTTGCAAATCAAACAAATGTTTTTGTGTATGCACAAACACATACAAATTTATGATTTAAATCATTAAGCAAATGAAACGTTTGTTGAAATGGTACTAAGAAAATATTATTTGATTGTAAGTCTACATTCATCCATATCTTTTCCTAAATAAATTGATAATTTGTTACAATCTCTCTAAATTCTTACTTATATCTAGGGGTGTAAACGGATATAAACGGATACGGATATCAGTATATCCGTATCCGTATCCGGAAAATTAATCCGCATCCGTATTCGTATCCGGTATCCGGCGGATTTTGAAAATATTATCCGTATCCGGTATTCGGAATAATATCTGAATACGGATAATATCCGTTTCCGTATCCGTATCCGGCAGATTTAAAAACTAAGAATTTATTATTATTATTTGTTAATTTTTTTTTGCTAAATTACTAATATTTTATTTAATTACTAGATATTACTGAATGTAAAGCTATACTAATGAATGTAAGATATTAATAAATGTAAAGTTATACTAATGAAGGTAAGTTATTAATTAATAAACATAAGTTATTAATATATATGTAACAAGCTAATAGTTATAGTTTTTCAAGTTAATATATATTATATATATATATATATATATATATATATATATATATATAAACTATAGCTATTAGTATTAATTAATAAATTTAAGTTATTAATGAATGTAAGTTATTAATATATATGTAACAAACTAATAGCTATAGTTTTGTGAGTTAATATATATACGTAAGTTATATATATATATATATATATATATATATATATATATATATATATAAGCTAATAACTATTGTTTTGTAAGTTAATATATATGCAAGTTATTAATTAATGAATGTAAGTTATTAATATATATATGTAACAAACTAATAGCTATAGTTTTATAAGTTAATATATATATGTAAGTTATTAATTAATGAATCTAAGTTATTAACATATATGTAACAGATTAATAGCTATAATTTTGTAACTTAATATATATATATATATATATATATATATACGTAGGTTATTAATATATACATATATATATATATGTGTGTGTGTGTGTAAGTTATTCATTAATGAATGTAAGTTATTTATATATAATTAATGCATATAAGTTATTAATATATATATTTATTCGGATACGGATTCCGGATACGGATACGAATCCGAATATCGGATTCCGGATATCCGCTATCCGCCGGATATATTTACGGTCGGATATTAAACGAATACGAATATGCCTATATCCGTATCCGTATCCGTTTATTTACGGATACCTTTAAACCGAATACGGATATATCCGTTTTTTCTCGAATACGAATAATATCCGCTTTTTTCGAATACGAATGCAGACGAATACGAATTTTTCGGTTACCATTTACAGCCCTACTTATATCAATCTAAATCATCCCCCCCCCCACTACATACACATGTGTGTGCTCATTTGTTTTTTAAATAATTCAGGGTAAAGTAAGGGGTCTTAAGTTTCGGATTTATAATTGTTTTTTTGACTCACATATTGCGATAATTTTTATATTTCAAATATTTTCAAGTATACATTGAAAGATACTTGGTGTAAGCGGTAAAGAATACGAAGTTGTTTCTTTATTTTCTGCATGTGTTTAATTTTTGTGTTCCGTCTTTTGTAAAGTTAATTATGTATACATGGTTATGATGATTTTTGGTATAGAATGATGGTTGTTTTGGTGGTTTGGATATTTATTGATGATTGTAAGTTTTGTAGACAGATTTAGATTTTTCTGGATATTTATTTTTAAAGGAAATTTTGCCGAAATTTCTTGAAATTAGTAGCGACTAAATTGATATTTTGGTGGTTGGATATGTGTTGATGATTGAGTATGTATTAATTATTGTGGTTGTATGGTGAATTATGATAATTATTATGTCTGATTGTAAGTTATTTTAGGTTGCAAAGTCTTTAGGTAATGTAGTACTTTTTGAATTTTAATCTAATTTGTCGTTTCGTCGTGCTTTCAGGCACGGGCAATTACTAGTTTATTAATACAAGGGAAGCTGGATTATTACTTTGGTTGAATTATGTGTTTTTTTTTACTATTGGTACTTTAATCCTTTTTTAAAGACCGTTTCATAAAAATAAAATATAAAATATTCATTAATAACTAATGTATTAATTTGTTGTTAAAAAATAATCTGACTCATAGTTAGACATTGAAATACTCCATTTTCGTCATTTGACTACACCAAACATGAGTGGGAAAATTCAATTATTTCGATTCCAATTCCTAGACGTTTCTAAACAAAGAAATAGAAATATTTGATTCCACCATTCCTGAACATCTCATTACTATGTATGTAATTCCCATTCCCATTACCACATTCTCATGTGCCAAACATGGCCCTAGGGTTTAATTTGGTCCATGGTTTGACGAGGTAAAAGAGAGAGGAAAAAACACAAAGGGTTCTCCCTAAATCTCCTCTTCAAAATAAAGATGGAAAAATTACCCAAAAAGGGAAAAAATATATTGAAAACAACAATAGAAGTAATAGGAATAGAAGGGTATATAATATATTGACATAATCTAAATGGAGTTATAGTTACTTGTGGAATTAAGTTTTCTTTCTAATCTTCACAACTTTATAATGAGAATGAGAATGAGAGTGGGAGATTACCATTTGATTGAAATCGAACTAACAATTACGTCCTCAGTGCCAAAACAAATGAATTACTCCATTATCTTATAGATGAAACTGCATTGTTCAATCCCATGCTCTAAACCCGTAAACAAAAGTAGCCTTTTACGAGACTTCTAAACTCTTCACTATGTTTGGGTTATGATCATAAATTCATAGTAGAAACTGAGAAAGTTTCACATTACTTTGAAAATGTTATAAACTTTTTTGCTACAAATGTGTTAATGCTAAACATTACAAAGAATAAGTAGCCATCATTATGTAAATGTAACCATGTCTGCGATCATGATCACAACCTCTCCCAGAAAAAGGAGAAAAACACAACAACAATGGCATAATTTCATGTAGTAAAAAATAAACCATGGAGATTGTTCAACCAGAAGGGGACATCAAAATTCTTTCATTGATAAAGACAAAGCAAGAAAGTAAACAGACTATGCATCATCATCATCTATTACAAAAGTTTCTTTTTCCATGATTAAAGAGTTTTTGACATTCACACTATTAACTTGTACGTATGACTCAATAAGCTAAAAAAAATACAAAATCATTCTTTTCCTATGAAAACTCAAATGCCAACACAATATGTAAGTAGCAAATATTTGAGACATATATCAGATGAGCAGACAAGCCAATGGTGGTTAGGAGGAGGAGGATTCATAAGGTTTCGGGATTCAAAAGGAAAAGAGGGGGGCGGGGAGAAAGAGAGAGATGAACAACACTTCCGCACCTGCTCCTCGAATGGGAATTGTTTTTTTTCAGTTGAAGCAGGCCGAGGTTGCACAACAATGGTGTGAAAGATATGTGTGGGATAAATGATATTGACATGTGTAAAAAATGTACACTTGCCAAGATTAAAGGAAACAGATAGGTAAGGAAGACAAACAATGGTGTGGAATATGGATGTTGTGTAGTAGCTATATAATAGTAAAAATGGAATTGACAAGGGAAGGGGAAAAAAAACTCTTTTTCATGCAATTTACTGAGGTTGTTAGCACTGGTGGCCTCTGCGGCAGCCAAGAACACCAGCTCCAGAAGTGATGGTGTCAACCATGGAAGAAGACTTTGCTCCTAAGCTTGAAGCTCTGGCGTAGCTGGCTGAAGCTCCAGCTCCAGACGGAGTGAAATATGCCCCATTAAGCAACAAGTCACCCTCTGACCTCCAATTCCAACCCTTCCACTGGCCAGTAGCAGTATTCACTCTCTTTGTCACCTGTCGAAAATCAAGTTTATAAATACAATTAAACAGTTTTACATTTGGATTCCATCATAAACTAAGTAAAGCATGTTTATTTTCACCCATAAAGGGGCTAGAACAAGTACCTCCTTTGCAAAACGATTAGCAGGGGCAAGGTATCTGTTGCCTTGGCTGTTGATGGTGGGGCTTGCACTTCCACCAATTGCATACATCTCCCAGTGAGTGTAGTCGTTGTTGACCACATGGAAATACCCATGTCTACACCTGCATTTTTCATAAATGTATCTGTATTAGATCAGAGGAACCCAAATTCCATAGCTACTATTATAATTGTATATTATCAAGAAGAAACCATATCAAATGTTTCAGTTTTGCTACTCATTTCTTTTGTGAAAATTACTTTTTAAACCCGATTTGCAGTCTCTGAAATTTTTACTTCCAATTATTTTTTTTTATATAAAAACTTCCAATTATTCTTTACCTTGGCATTCTCTGGATGAGACCCTCTCCAAAATGGTTGTAGGCAATAGTCACTTGCATTTGTTTGTCTCTCACATAGGAATCGCTATGACCCAACAGCATAACCTGGTTTACAGAACAGTAAAGTATTAGTATTTCCATGAAAAGGAGCCATGTTAAAACAAGTAGTGAAAATGGGTATAGCAAAAATGGGTATAGAAAAAATATGCACCTCATTATGGTGGGTGAAGTAGTTGTTAGAAATTGTAATGGCAGTTGAGCCCATGACAGCATCAACAAGGCCATCAGCACAGTTAGATAGTGAGTTGTGATCAATCCATATGTGGCTTGACCCGAAGATGGAAATGGCATCACCATCCGCCATTGTCCTCCAACCAAAATGGGTTGGTGAGCTCCTGACCATAGCATTTCCAGTGGGTTTGCAGTCGTGGATATGCAAACCATGAATTATGACATTGGTAATATACTGGATAGTGATGCACCCTCCATTAGCAATATGGACATTGACCCCACGGGCATCAATTGTCTTAAAGCTGTTCATGATAAGCTCCTGCTTCAATTGTATCACCATGTCGCGTTTGAACACAATCCAGAGAGGCCTGTCCTGGATAACAGCATGGCGCAGGGTGCCAGGTCGGGGGTTAACAGGGTCATCATCGCGAGAATCGGTGACAATATAGAAGCGACCATCACGGCCTCCAATCGCATTTCGGCCAAAACCAATGCCACAGTCAGCAAGGCGCTTACGATTGCGATGCCAGTTGGGGTCACAACGCCAGCAGTCATCGATGGGATTTCCATTTCCACAGGAGAAATAACCCAATTTCCTCCTCTCAGTGCTGTTTCGGATGCTCCTGTATAATTGAATATAACTCATCATAATGTGTTCTTTGTATTAAACACTCTTATATTGGTCTATAATCATAACACAAGCATAGAGTAGAAGGATATACACAACATTGTCAAATGTCTCGACATCCAAGTTGCTACTAGATATGAATAACTTCCCTATTACTTTTTTACTAAAATAAATTGAGCTATTTATCTTGACATACAGATACAAATGAAGGGTAATTAGTTGGTTTATCTGGTGACTTAGGGGTTTATCATCCTTGCTTTCTGGCCTCCCTGTTCCCATCTCTTTCGCTCGTAAGAGACAATAGGAGTTATTTTGTCATTTTACAAGGGAAAGTTTGGTCTCTCTGTTAGATGGGGCCAAATGTTGTTGGTTTATTACAAGTTAATGGAAGCAGCAACTAGGTTGTAGGTGCCTTTTTTCTTTCTTTCCCCACACATGGTTGATGCTGTCACGTGACAAAGATAGGATACAGAAGGGAAAAGACCATATACACCAGGATAATTTCTACACAAATGATTATATAATATGCGACCTATTTTTACTATATATTCAACTAGTGCAGTTTTGCTACTTTTGGGACATGCACATGCATATATACAATAATACAAGAATGAGAACCTTACAGATGTAATTGGCATAATCTCACATGATTAACAAAAGTGACCGGTTAGGGCACTCTTTTTAATCTAAGTACCGACTTTTCCATCAAACTATGCGCAGGTAAAATGTATCAAGCAGGGGTAATCTAGAATCAGGGGAATCAAATTGCAGTAATACATGGGGTAACCAAATCCTAAAGCACCTGCTTTAAGTAACTTTTTGGCTATGACTCAGGAGTAAGAACATCAATGACAATAAATAGCTGTTTATTGGGACACAGGATGAGGTCAAAACAGGACTAACTAAATAATTTTACGCATCTGTCATTATCACATTTAACATATAAAAATACACATGGATTGGTGGGGGTATATAAAACTGAAAGGATAAAGAGAATGAATGAATTTATTGGTAAGACATGTATATTGCAAGAGGGTGCATGTGATGGAACTGAGCAAACAAGATATGGAAGTTCAGCATGTAGCAGATGAGAACATGGGTCTTGATTCCTCAGATATCAAGGTTTAAATAAAGTGAACAATATGAATAGGAAAAGGATAAAAAGGACAAGTGAAATCCCAGTAGCAGTTACATTTATCACATAAAAGCCATATTGATGAATACTTTTAAGAAACCCCAAAAAATCTCCAATGGACAAACATATGAGCTACAACTTCTACTACAATTTCTAAGACAGTAAATTGGGGAGTCTGATGTGGCCACACCCAACAGCCACCCTAAACCCCAAAACACATTCTCAGTAAATGCCATTACAACATAAACAATATTAATGGAAGCAAAAGAGGTTTCTTACATGTCAACCATGGAAGCAACCTCATCTGGATCAGAAACTGCATGCTCATTTAAACCTTCAACATCTTCCATCCTGGAAAAAGAAGAAAAAATAATGCCCTAATTACTTTCACCACAAATCAACACTCCAAAGTTAGCCAGTATAAAATTAAAATTGAACAAATCCCAATTCCTAAAATGAACAAACAACCTCCATTAAGCTCATTTATATCTAATCCAAGTTCATTCTGCAATACCCAAATGGGGTAAAGAAGAAAGAGACCAGTACCAAAACCAAACCAAACCCATTTGGTGCATCGAGGGGCATTTTGGTAATGAAGTGAAATGAACCGACATGTATCAAATACAGTAGTACAACATACGCAGCAGCAGCAGCAGATTAGAGAAAAAAGTGGAGACATAAAGTACACTACTGTTACACACAGAGCTCAAGGTCGGGGAAGAAGAGTCCATTTACTAATGCTTCCACCGATAAAACCGTCAAAAAGCGCTTTTCCGGAGGAGAGAGAAAATATAGTACTAAAATGAAAGATTGTTTGTTTCAGGTCTGGGATAAAATGTTTTCAGTGAGGGCAAATTGGGAACTTTGGGTTTGTTTGTTATTACCAACAGTAACGAGAAAAGGAATCCGAAGAACTAACAAAACGGAACTAACGGTTCAGATCTATGAGAATTTGGGATCTCAACGGCTGTGATTTGTTCCCGTTGAGGTTGGCGGATTGCTACGTAATAACGGATCTAACGGTGGGGGAATCATCTTAGAAACTGAGGAGGACGAGAATATAATAGAGTTAAAAAGCTTTTCGGTGAGAAGTGAGTCGACTCAGTAAGTACCTTTCCGCCATTGATGAGTTGGTGGAGCTCTGCAACTCCGCTTTTTCACCAGTCCTGTAAAAGAAAAACAGAAAATGTACGGATTTTTAGGCTAAAACAACGCCATTAAAACACTTAAAACTCTCTGTTTCTCTCTGTAATAGCTAGTATTGGTCTAATTTTAATGAAGGCACTGTCGACCAAACTAAAAGTGAAAAATTCTGAAGAATATGTAATAGTTCCTGAAATTGTTGAGACTTTTTAGAGGGGAAAAAAACACACGTAATGCAGATGAATTGGTGAATTATCACAAAGCAAACGAAATTGAGGTGAAAGAACCGAAACAGAGAACACATTATGTGGAAAAAAAACTTCTGAAAGTTGTTATAAAGAAAGCATATTCGCATTACTTGATTTCACACAATTTCCCGAAGAGAGAGAAATATAAGAAAAATTCCTTTCAATGGCGTCGAATTAAAGAGAATTTAGAGGGATACAAAGTTTATGTCCAGTATTCAGGAGGAGAGAGAAACAAACCTTGACTCTGCAGTCGCCATAACCCCAACAACAAAGAGCAACAGAAGCACCAATGAAGACAGAGAAACCCATTTCTTAGACATCGCCATTGCCATTCCAAAGCTCAGCTCTATCTCAATTTGAGCTTCAATCGCTTTCTCTCTCTAAAATGGATCTGAAAGGAGAAGATTTAGAGAGAGAAAGAAAGCAGTAGAAAAAGCAGAACAGAGCAGAGAAAAGAAGTGCAGAGAGAGATATAAACTCAAAGATGCTGCCCCAGCGTAACGGCCTCTTTTATAGACAAACACACACTGAAAATAGACGTTAATCTAACGCCGTTAGTTCAACAACCTCATTGCTGAAATTTTTACCGCGGTTAATTTTAAATTTTAACTTCTTTTTCTTAACCACCTCAGTAACCGCAACCGACTGCTCTCACGTGCTCTCTCCTCCGCAGTCTATCATTATACTTGCTGATTAAAATTACTGTACTTTTAACTAACTTAACGTTTTTAACTAATGAGGTGGGTTAAATGGGTGAATTTTACAGTGCCACGTAAGAAATTTCCACGACGGCGGGTAACGTAAAGAGAATTATCCAATCCGTACGAACATTCTGGGGAGTAAAGAAACAGCATTCACGGTTTTTAGCTGATTCTGCGGTGGAAGGAAAGTTGTAGAATTTTTTTAAGGAAAATGATATATAATATTTCGGTCAATTTTTTAATTGATTGTAGATTAGTATTAGTATTAGTATTAGTATTTAGCAGTAATTATTTTGAAGGAATGTGTTATAAATGTAACTTTTTTGTAATTTTATCAAATTTTACAAATTAATATATTTTGTAATTGTAATTCAACATAAATTTGTTGTAATACATAATAGAAGTCATTTTTTAATGAGATGTGCATGAATTATACATAAACGGTTGTATATAAAGCTATACATTAAGAAAAAAATAATATTGTGTCTTATTATTTAAATGGTGATGTTAGATGTCTTAAATTTTTGGTCTCAAAAAGTGTCTCAAATGATATATCGATATAACATTAGTTGGATACAAGGACAGATTCAACACCTTCGTTTAGTGAGGTCAAATTTTATTTTTATTTTTAAAATCTCACAAAGAAATAAAATATATAGTAAAATAATTACAAAATTAAATAATGCTCAAATATTGTTTACATTATTATTTTTTGAAACTTCATTGCTTGAATTTATAGCCTCATTTTTAATAGTTACAAATATATAATGTTCAATGTAAGTTACTAAACAATGAGAAAGAATGGAGTGACAATGTGGGCAGAAGTTTGAGATATTTCTAGATTTTAATCTAAAATTTTATATTTTAACTAAACATACTAAAAAAATAGACTCCTGGAAATTTAGTGGGGTTAATTGGCCCCTTGTCCCTAAGGGTGGAAACAGTAATTTTATCAAGAGGGCGCACACTTATAATTAAATAAAAATAATAAAACTACTCTGCATTATACAAAAAAAGTCTCATTTGTATATGTGCAAATATTAATGACGTAATTTAATTTCATATTTACCATTAAATATATTGAGTTGTTAATTTAATAGTAGTGACATGCAATGAAATTATGATAACAAATTTGAAGATATTATGTTATTTTTTACTATTATCAATTAAAAAATAATCTTTTTGTGGGAAAAAAATATCACAAATGAGACTCTTTTATTATGAAATAGAGGAAAATATAAAATTCATCAAATATAGATTTTAAAATAAATACTTCATTATACTTTATAAGATCAATTTTGACTTTTGAAAGTCAATTTTAGACATTCTCAAACTTAAAATTGATAAGATTCATTGAGAATTATAAAATAATAAATCTTATAATTAGTATTATTTTTAGGTCATTTATAATATTTATCATTGTATTGACTAAAATTAAATCAATCTATGCTAATTTTGATTTTAAAAATATTTTAAATTAACTTCAAAAAGTCAATTATGATCATATATTTTAGAACGGAAGTGACATAAAAATCATTATAAAATTATTTTTTTAAGTTACTAAATATATTTTTTTTAATTTTTAAGAATGACACTTTACCTAAAAACCTCTATACTAACACAAAATTACAAAAATCAAGAGGGGGCACTTGCTCCTCTTGCCCTAGTGCGCATCCGCCCCTACCTATCCTTAAGTTGGATCTGCCCATGATTAGGTAGATAGATTGGTTATGTCATAAATTATTAATAAAATATTTAATTTCATGTTATTTTAGATTAAAATTTTAAGATACTTTTATTTAAATCATTAATAAACTTTATCAACTTGTTACATTATTTTTTTTGTCATTCAATATATAAAATAATAATATTTGTTCACTGCAGTTTGTGTACAGTTTATATATACGTAAATTTTTTTTTGCTTTTAATATTTATTTTCCGTGGAAAATTGGTTTCCTAAGGGGAGCGGAATTCCCGGCGGAGAAGATTGATGACTGGCTTAATTTCGAGCTAAGGACAGGGAGCATCATCAGCATTCACTAGTAGTAGTAGTAGTAGAGTAAGTAACATGTTTGTTTGTTTGTTGAATGTTGTTAGATGTCTGATTTAAGGCAGTGTTTGGATAATTTTAATACTCCTTCCGTTCCAAATTAATTGTCCAGTTTTGACTTTTTTAAGTCAAATTGACTATTTTTAGAATTAATAATTAAGCATATATAAATATATTTCTAAAATTATAAAAATTGGGGTTAGTAATAAATTGTATATACTTTCTTTTGGTTATAATCTCTTCACATATATTTTAGCAAAAATAGTAAAAAGATTAGTTTTAAAAATGGTCAATTTGACTTTAAAAAGTCAAAACTGAGCAATTAATTTGGGACGGAGGAGGTAACTTTTATTTTTTTTGGCATTTTTAGTTTTTGTGCTGGCCAAATATCTAGGTGGCTGGCTGATTTTAGGCAGTGTTTGGATAATTAATATTTTCAATAACAAAGTTATGACCCCTTGGTAACAAATTTCTACTCCTTGAACATTTTATACACAGTCAAGATTTTTTATTTTTTATTTTCCAGAGGGTCTAGGCACGTATTTTTCTGGGGACAGGGACATAGTGATCTCTGATGTTATTGTAATGTGATCCTTATGTGGAGCAAATTTATCATTTTCTATGATTTAATTTAGTGGTCGAATATAAAGAAATAAATAATGTAATTATTTTTTTATGAAACCTAATGAATTATAGCTACAAAATATATATATATACACATTGTGTCTTGAAATCTTAGGGAAATGAAATAACCACAAATTAGATCGTATTGTACTTTAAGCTTCTCTCAATTTTTATTCTTATGCGATTCCCACAAAGAGTAAAATTTACACAATTACATTGCATTACATTCCCTATTGCCTTCTTTTAGGGGGGGGGGGGGGCACGATTATATTCTCATGCAAAAGCCTCAAGTGGCTCTCATCATAACACTATTTCACGCCCATTAGTTGCAACTTCTTCAACATCTTTCCAAGTTTTTACTCCTCCTCTATGTCATATCCCATGCATCGCATGGACCAATTTATCATCATACTTACTAATTGTGCCCCTAGAATTCTATAACTATTTTCCAAATAGTAAAAAAAAATGGAAAAACTAAAAATAGTTCAATTATATATATGAAATTAACACTTTTTTTGATATTTTGTCTAGAGTTTATTGAAATTAAACTTTAAGCTTGATCTGATGGCTCTTATTATCTTCACGGGGGTATACGTTTTATAAGTAGATGTTTGTTGTATTGGTGATAACCACTCATAGATTATCATATTACAATTTTATTTTCTTATATCTAATGAGAGAGAAATATATATCATTATAATTTAAATACTTGTGAGCGCTCCATCAAATTTTTTATTTTTGTTTATAAATTCTCTTTGAACAATAATTATTATTTATAATTGCATTAAAAAATAAATATTGACTAATTTTGCCTTATGATCTGCTCATTAGATTGAAGAGTAGTTTGCATAGGACATTTTTTTAATCCTGTCCACCAATCATGTGTCCAATCCATAATGATGTTTATTATGCCTTGGCATATTAATTATTACATTTTGACTATTTAGCTAATAAATAAAATAATTGTAGGGTTAATATGGATTACCTAATGATTTTGACATTTAATGAGTACACCATAAAGTAAAGAACTATATATTATAAAGAATTAATATTCTCACAAGTGAAATTTATAATTTTTTTACATATTGGTGATACTCACTTACTATTCACGTGAGAATAATCATACTGTTAGAACTATTATTTTCACTTATAATAATTCATAATTGAGAATTTTTACAAACCTATATAAAAGACATTACATTACAAATTCATTAACATATTTTTAGGATTTAATATATGAATAATAAAAAACAAAAATGTAAGCTACATAATTAAAATAAGAGGGTTTTTTTTACCTAATTTAATACCTATGTTATTAGATTACATTTGACATTTCAATTATGATGTAACCAGACTAATCAAATAAAGAGAAATGTCACATAAACATAATGAGGTATTATATTACGATCACATTATGTTAATTTGACCTGAACCAAAACGTCAATGTCCTTAAATAATTATCAAAAAATTAGTATTGCTGGAAACCAAAGTTTCATAATTTAACCAGGTAGTTATATAGGAAAGGTTTGGATAGTGATTTAGAAACTAGATTATTAATCATTATGCTTGGATTCTATTTAGAGGAAAATCCCTCAAGTTTTCCCCCCATTTCCTTTTACCTTTGCTCAACTTATTCCATTGATTAGTAAGATTTTGGGCATAGCCCCACAAGATTATTAACCCCCAACCATTTTAATACCTTCACCAACAAGCCATGATATAGATAGAGAAATGTAGTGCTTATTAATTGCTTTTATTAATTCACTTTATACTCAATTACATCTTTTACATAATCAAAAGTGAAAGCTAGCTAGATTTTGTAGGTCATGTTTGGTATATAACCACAAATTTGGCGGGTCTTCAGCTCATTAACTTTATTCTTTTTAAAAAAATAATAATAATTTAAAACTTTTCTCAAAGAAACTGGAGTCAAATCTCAAACCCGAGAAATTATCTTGAATGGACCTCATAAATTTGGTAAAGCAATGGTCCAAATTTAATCCGAATTTCGGGTCAAGTTGAAGCCCGAATTTGGTGGCTAAACTATTTTTAAAATAATTATTTATTTACTTAGCCGCAGCCAAACAAGGGTATGTGTTTTTTATTTTTATTTTCCCACTCCACTGACAGTCATTATTTTGACCTAAAACAAAGGCACATATAAAGTTCTTGCTATACTGACTTTTCAGTAGATGAGATTTGGGGAAAGGAGAAACCAACCAAAATTATTGCATGGATTGACAAACACCAAAAGAGAAAATAATTGAAAGGTTTAATTTCTTGTCTTGATCAAGAGATTGTACAAATTAGAAGTAATCCATATATAGTAATTTATAATTATTAATTCTTTCATTATATAATAAATTCTATTACCGTCAAGAAAAAAAAAACTTTAATAATTTCATCGCTATAGATATATTTCTATGTTATTTTTCATCATTCGAAAATGAAAGCTCAAATTTTAAATTAACATATTTAATCTCATGAGTCCCTGTGAATTGCGAGTAAATACAACAACATAATCCTTAAATTAATTAATACAAATAATAAATAATTAAATAATATATCTACTCGTAATAAAAATCGAGCATAAATTTTTTACGTAATTTTATTGTACTTATTGCATTTGAAATTTCTTCAAAATGGGTTTAGCTCTCTCCTTATTACTCATTTTCAAATAAAAACTTACTTAGCTAATCAACAAACTCAGCTTGACCAACTCAATATTTGACGGTCCAACTGATCTAGAAAATCGGCTAAAATCGAGTAAAATGTTTTCTATATAGGTGTACCGTGTACTATTACTTGTACGCACAATTTTCTTTTACACCACGAAGCATCCAAAACTCCCATTTCCTTGCCATTAAAGCATACCCCATAGGCCCATATCATTATGCAAGTCGCCTTTTACACGCGCCAATCAAAGCTTTGTCAAGAATGTTGCTAAAGTCCACACTCTTCTTACCCTTTTCTACGCTCTCTCCGTTTCTTTTTAAATGTGATTTTAAAAAAATATTTTTATCTCTTAATATTTATTATTTGAGAATTTCAATTAAGGATTAATTGCTTAGTTTTCAATATTATCCCAAGTATTAAACATAACTTTAATTCTCTCATTATTTTTTGTCCAATAAATAACACTCTCTTTTTTCAATACAAGAACAATATAAGCAATTGATATTATATTTAATGTTATACAATCATTTCCTTAATATTTGTGCACAACTCTAAAACGACATATATTAAACGACATATAATACTCCATTCGTCCCTTAATATATGTCGTTTTAGAGTTGTGCACAAGTATTAAGGAAATTATTATATAACATTAAATATAATATCAATTGCTTATATTAATATTGTATTAAAAAAAAGAGGGTGTTATTTATTGGACATAAAATAACAAGAGAACTCAAGTTATATTTAATAGTTGGGATAATTTTAAAAACTAAGTTTCTCAAACGACAAATATTAAGAGACAAAAACACTTTTCTAAAACGGCATTTAAAAAAGGATGAGTGTGTGTGTGTGTGTGTGTATAATAGCCTAAAAAATCGTCGCCATAGCCGGTCCGTTAACGGACCAGCCCGTCGAAAAACCGGCATGTATATATATATATATATATATATGTATTATAAATTTGTCCTAAATAAAAGGGTTTTGGTTTAACATATATTTAAATATTAAGACACACGTAAGGTTGTACACGCGCTCATTTTTTTTTTGGTTGAATAGTAAGAATGTTCTCAAACCAGTTTATGCATCAACAAAGACTAAATCTCTCCTTGAGTGTTTTTAAGCCTAGTGCATTTAGGAGATTTTTCTCCTAGATGCTAATCGAGAGGTTTGAACTCATAAAGTTAAGATAGAAAGCAGACTTTTTTGATTACCAGGTCAACTCTTTGAGATTCTACGACACACGCTCCTTTTTTTTTTCTTTTATATACTACATAAAAATTTTAACATATATTCTAATTTCAAATAGTAGGATTGATATTTCAGATTAACAATGTTTTTTCTAACTTTGATACGTACATTTTTGGCAACTTTTCATTTGTTAAATTTGTTCACCAGCCAAACAAAAAATTGGAATTAAAATATAAAAAGTTGTTATAAATCCAAATCCCTAAACAAGAAAAACTATACGATGATCCCTCTTTAATTTCTCTCCTAACACACCAATTGGTGCACATGGAATTAAATCAATTCAACCATCAAATTTATGCACATCACCTCCACAACCAATAGTCAAGAATCCACATTTGCTTAATTAATAAATTTATATATCTTATTAATAATAATAGGGTTCTTCTAACTTGTGCCCTAAGGGCACACACTATACACAGAAATCGAGAAAATATTCTCTTGATTACTGTGCATATTTCTTTGATTTCTGCGTTTACACACAAATCAAAAGAATATGCACAGAAATTAAGAAAAAATTCTCTCAATTTTTGTATATAGTGTGTGCCCTTAAGACACACATTAAAAAAATCCATAATAATAATAAACTTTAATGACACGCGTATGTATGTAGATATATGGTTTTGGATCACATCAAATAAATTTTCTATGCAATATACTCCCACATGGATGGATGGCTGTTGGTTATGTAGAACGTGCATGTGTGCACCATGTGGTAAGTGCACCCATCACATCAATTCTGTTCTCAACATTCTCTTGCATATATTCATTTTCTAACTATTTTCTCAAAATCTGTGTTCGATATGATTCATTTTTATACAAAAATATTTTGTCTTAATTAAAAATACCAACAGCCCAATAACTAAATTATTTTGTCATTTTTGAAAAAAAATTTATTTTATTATAATTTAATTTTAGGGATACATTTCATCATGAAGACTTGGAGCGAACAAGGAAAAGTGCCAAGAGGTGAACCGAAAATAAGGAAAGTTTATCTTCTTTATGTAGCGTCCTAGTTAATTCTACTTTTTTTTTTTACTTTTGTTGACGGATAGACTCGATCATGTGATATTGTACAATAAAAAAAAAATTTACCACTAAGTTATCACATATTGATCATAAATTAGAGGCTCATCTTGGAGGAAAAATAATATTACAAAGAGGGAAACGGACATGGGCATTTTTTTTGGGGTCAGTTTCACAAAAAAAAAAAACACACCATTTGTGAACTTCTTTTTTTCAAACAAAAGATTTTTTTTATTATTATTGATTAGAGAATAATGTCTTCAAATTTTTTATCATAATTTCATTATCATGTTATCTTTAGAAAATAATAATTTACTCTTTTAAGGCTAATTAAGCGTGGAAAAGTGAATTCCAAAACATCACTATTAAGCAAACTAAAATAGCTTGCCGCACTTCCATGCATGTGATAGCTTGTCCCAACCAAAACTTGCCACTTCTATCTCTCACGTAAAGGTCAAGCTAAATTAATCGCGGAAATTTTATTCATTCAATGACCATTTTCACAACGGAATCTTATTGAACTGCCGGAATTGATATGAAACTACACAAGAACACTCTTTTATTAAAACAAAGTGAGTATTAGTTTCAACCCAAAATAAAAGTTTCATTCAATTTTTATTGTTGACATTATCTTCTACGCATGTTAAAAATAATTACATAATTAATAATATTGAAAAAAAGGTAATTAAAAAGGTTGTATTTAAATGTGTTCACAACAAAGCTTGATAAGCATAACAAATATATATATCATATCAAAATCTAAAGGTAATTTATTTGGGATGAAGGCGTTTTGCATAACTATTATACAATGTGACAAGCGTGACACCATATTTATTAGTTGATTTATTTAGAGATCTGACAACAACAGGTGTTTCTAAATTATTTCATGCCTTCAACACAATTGTCTTCTGTAGGGAGGGCCAGTGGGGCTTAAATTTTCAATCGGGGAGAAGGGGGGAGGGAGGGATGAGTGGGTTTACCTAGTATTACATAATACTACTACATATCAACAAAATTTCTCCATTTCTCTTTAATATTTTTTATTTTTGTTTTTTACTTAACATAGATAATATCATTTAATTTTAAATTACTTATATTTAATGAAACTAAACACTCCTTTCATAAAATTTTAGTGAGAAAATTATAAACTCTCGTTTTAGGATGAATGGATCGTAAATTGTAATACGTCAAACTTAATTAGCATCTTGTATATTAGCCGGGCTAACTTGACTGTAAACTTGAGATAAATAAAATGATTGTATTTTTCAAGCAAATGAAAATCTTTTTTCTTTTTTTTTTTTTGAAAAAAAAAACACAAATGTTGTTATGGTGTAACCATTTTTGTACCTTAGTTACTAAGGCATTGAAAGGTTGCATTATGTGGAAAAATAAACACATAATTCAACATATGATATCATGTGTTTTTCTTGTTAAAAAAAGTAGATTTTTTGCACACATTTCACAAAATAAAAATAAAAATAAATAGATCTTGCTTTCCACACATAGTTCCTAAATAATCCTCGTGTAACCGTGTGCATGTCCGTGTGCTCAAGTTAAATAATTAAGAAATAATTATATACTTTTAGTTTTATGTAATTTTTATAACATGTGAGAATTGAAGAAAATGATCAAAATGAGAAAATCATTTATTCCTTTTGGTCATTTACTTCCCGTTCCTATTGCGACAACTCTTTGTGCCAACCTTTTAGCGTTTGGAAGCTTTGGAAATGAGATACGAATCATCCTTTTTAGTATAAATGGACATGTGGTATAACTTTTAATTCATGAAAAAGGTAAAATATATTATTTGATAATTACTTTGAAAAAAAATGCCAAATTTGACTTGTGTTACTAATGGTCGTCGAATTAAGAAAAATGGCATCCTTAATGATTCTTTGTCGATTCTTAATTAGAAAATTAATGCAACTTCCAACTAATTAACTACCATGTTGCAAATATTCAAAGTTGGGTTTGATGGAATTTGAAGTTTGAACCTTAGGTATTTAATTCACTAAACATGAGGTACTTGTTACAATGTTGGTTAAGCAAAATATGGACCACATTTTAAGTTATTCCCTTTCTTGGTGACTATGTTTTTCACATTTACTTATCTTATGGAAAAGTTTCCATTGCGACAACTAATGCATTTGCTTTGAGGGTATTATTTTAGCATGACAAGTGGGAAGTTTGTTATGTTATAAACAAAAGCTATGCCATTCGTATTCAATTATTTACGGTTAATACTATTTTTAAAGTGTCAATTTGGGTTATCTGGACTAACTACAGATTGATTCAAAAGATCATGACTTGTAAGTACCTTTGATAGCAGGGTTGAAATCTTATAAATAGTTCAGGTTTATCTACATATTCTAACGCTCGACAAGATATTATATTTATGTTGTAACTGAATAAGAAAATCGTGACAGATGTACAAAAATAAGATAAAATGAGTCAGAAGATAAGACAAAAGATTTGAACTAAATTTTTTATTTTTTATTTTAATTATATTTTATAATTTCACCTTGTTTTGAGAGAGAAAACGTGAATCGAAAGGAAATCATGTTATTTTTAGAATTAAAATTAGACCATACCAATTTCTGGCGGCTATGTCCTTCACCTCTCCCTTGAAGTAATTAAGATGTTTATAAAAAGATGAAGCTTTTTGGTTAGTGAAGAGCATGATTTTGTGGTTATGGGTCAAGCTCGGTGGTTATGGAATATAGTTGGGTATGAATGCGTGTATGGGACTTTAATTTTAAAATTCTCAAAAAGGTTAGTGACTAGTGTTATAGGTAAGGTCCTGGTCCTTGAACAATGTTGTACTCTAGTTACCTGTTCTTGCTTTTTTGTTTTTGCAAAACTATTAATTGATCTTTTTCTCCAAAAAAAAAAATGAAAAAGAATAAGCTTGATTTGAATTATTATTTATAGATGATTATTACTTGTATAACTTTAAGAGGAATTCAAATGTTTTAATGGACTAATTTTGTTCGCAAAAATAACAAAAATGATTAATTTAAACGATAAAAATATTTTTAGATCAATTTATACGTCAATCGAGATTAAATTCTTCCATGTACAATTTTAAAAGCGCACCCTCGTATCAGCCTAGAAAAAAGTCTTATTTTACCAAACTATATTATGGAATATCGATTGGTTGGTTTAGTGTGTTTTATTAATGAAATAATTTTTTTTTACTATTCAATGTATTTTTACTATGGGGCAAGCCAAATGCCGTCAAACCCGACCCGGTTAGAAGTGGGGGCTAGACATTCACCAATCACGGGAGAATATATGCACTCTCACATGGCCACTCACCGCTCATTAAGGACTGACTCAATCTTCTCATTGGCTCGACCTTTTTTTTTCTTTACTCTTTCTCTCCCCTCCTTTTTAATTATTTATTATATTTATCTAATTTTTGACTAATTGATTTGCTGTATTTAAAAATTATAACCAGTACTTCTCATATACTTTACCATTATCTTCTATCTACTCATAGAGTCTCCTAATTTTAATTTTTTTTTTCTTTGCTTGCGGAGTGATTGCCGGTTTTGCTTTGACATGAATACATTTATTCTCACAAAATAATGTATGTATACAAATATATATATATATATATATATATATATATATATATATTACGAATTATTAATTATCAGTTACGTAAATAAATATTATTAATAATTTTTTTAAAAATATATATGATATGACTACCCTTATAATGCTATCCAATTTCATGTATCGAATTATTTCGTAATTACAATTCACAATAAATAACAAAACTCCAACACATATATATATATATACACACACACACACACACACTCTGTCCATCCAAAAATAAAAATCATATTTAATTTTAATTTTTTTTTTCTTACATGTATTAAGATATATTAAAACACATAAATAAAATAAATAAAAGACTAAAAAATTACGTTTAGAGTAGAGATTAAATATAATATATAAAGAATTAAATTTTTTTTTAAAAACAAGTAAATATTAATACTACTAAAAGAGTCATGCTATGTATTGCGATAAATTTACATCGAATTATAATTACAAAATTTATCAATATCGATAAGAATCATAGAAAAATATCACTTATTGCATATATATTTAAAAATAATATCACTCATATACTTTACCATTATCAACTCATAGCACCTCCTAATGGAGTATTAATTTATTTTTTTTATCTTTGCTTGCGGAGTGATTGCCGGTTTTGCTTTGACATGAATACATTCATTCTCACAAAATAATGTATGTATACAAAAATATATATATATTACGAATTATTATTTATCAATTATATAAATAAATATTACTAATAATTCTTTTAAAAATATATATATAATATGACTATCTTTATAATGTTATACAATCACATGTATCAATTTTTTTGGTAATTACAACATAAAACTTTCACAATAAGTAACAAAACTCCAACATATATATATATATATATATATATATATATTCTGTCCATCTAAAAATAAAAATCATATTTAATTTTAATTTTTTTCTTACATGTATTAAGATATATTAAAACACATAAATAAAATAAATAAAAGACTAAGAAACTACTTTTAGAGTAGAGATTAAATAAAATATATAAAAGATTAATAATTTTTTTGAAACAAATAAAGATTAATACTACTAAAAGAATCATGTTATGTATTGCAATAAATTTATATCGAATTACAATTATAAAATTTATCAATATAAGAAATTGGTAAGAATCATAGAAAGATCTCACTTATTACATATCTCTCTAAAAATATTCTGACTAATACTTATTTACGTAATTAACAATCAAAAAATCGACATAAATATTCAATGATATATATATATATATATATATATATATATATCATTTTCCCTACTAAAATAAAATGAAAACAAATGTGCAAATATTACTACTTCATAAGACAAGGCCATGTGGTGGTGGTACGGCGGTCAGGTTGTTGCAACAATCCTAACGGAAGAATATCTGGAAATGTGGACTTTCTTATCCACATTCAGTGAGAGAGATAATTATGTGACATGTGTACAACAAATACTAATTAGGCAGGATTGATTAATCAGATTTTATATTAGAGAATATTAACTTAAATGTTAAACAACCAAGCAAGGCCAAAGGTCTCCAGCCTTGTGTGATTCGTTCACTAGCTTAAATTGAGTACTTATATATTATAAATTAAGCAATATTACAGTAAATAACACCCTGCTTAATTATTAGTTTAAACAGAGGATTTTTATTTTTAAAAGTGAGGGTGGAAAGGCATGTTCCTAGATTCTATTGGACGTTCCAATAATAAGCCTTTACTTCTTTTTCTTTAATTATAAATAAATAGACAATTCATTTGTAATCATATAGTGAATTATTATTTTTTTATCAAACAATCTAATCGAGTGAAATATATTAATATTGTAAACTGTTACAAATGATGAAAAAATTATAATACAAAAAATTAGAAGTCGTCAAAAAATTAATATTGTAGTTATTTTTTAAACAAAGTTATAATGCATGAATGGTTATGGACTTTTAAGAATTTTTGGGCTTTTGGGGTGTTTAATGTTTAAAGGTATTGTTCGTTTATTTTTTAACTCACAAACGTAACTTTTAAGTCCTAAAATCACAACATTATTTTTTGTGCGGTGTGTTTAAAGTTTAAAAGTCATCCAACACACTTTTTCATCACCAAACGTATGAAAATGAACAAGCTCTGTAACCATTAGTGTAGCTTAATTTATCAACAATTCCTATTCTCTTTTTTTTTTCTTGCATGTTCTACTCCCTTAAGATAGAGTAGTCCTTCTGGAGGAGTTGGGATGTACTTTTTATTTTTATTTTTTGCAATTGCGCCATTATTTAAAATTTACAAAATCATCACATTATCTTTATAAAATAATAATTGAAAAAAGCTTTTAATATTTTCTTCCAATACAGATTGAATTATCAATAAAAACACCTTGTGTACAACTCCAGTAATAAAAACATTTTATTAAATACATCTTCAAGGTAAAAAAACATTTACTGCTGTCAAATATAACTGTAGAAAAAAAGTGTGTAATTATGTCGCAACATGCGAGACAAATTAAATAGTCAAAATAGATATCAAGATTACTAATAACCAATTAGCCATAATTTTCAAACTTGTTCCAGACGTCTAATTATTCATGCATAATTTTGTCTTTGCAGCTAGCTGTATCTAAAAAATTGAGTCCACTTTAATCAGTTTGGGCGAGAATTAGTCAAATTAAACTATAATGAAGTTACCCACTACATGAGATGTTGACTTATTGTTCTTGCACTTTTTAACTTTTTACTGTATACAACTTACTTGCCAGCCTATAAAGTGTTTTAATTTGACGTGAGCTTTTACTTCTGAAATGCAAAAGATGGTATAATTTGACATTGACATGAAATTACATTCTTTAATAAAAGATGATTGTTAGTTAAGTGCTTAATTTAACACTAAATAGGCTTTTAATCTAAAAATTAATGTCTTCTCCTAGAAATAAGAAAGTAAGGGTTAGTCTATTAACTCTACCGGAACTCAGCAATTTCTTATGCGCCAATTTTTGCACGTCTATCTCAGTTAACGCTGGTCTTGTAATAAGGACGAATCATGTATATAAAATTATATTTTATATCTTTTCTAGGCTATTTGGTTGATTTTGACCTGCGCATTGACATTTCAAAATTAAATTAGAATAAAGAGAAAATGACTAGCATGATTATTGGTCAAATGCCAATTAATAATTCATGATATATATATATATATATATATATATATATATTGAACTAGAATAAAAATAGCACTGGTTATTATATAATATGCATGCATATCATTGTACTAGTTCAATATATACACCAAGGAAAAATAAAATAAAAATAGCACTGGTTATTATATCAATTGACTCCTTCCTTAAAATTTTTAGTTTAGTAAAGAAATATCAACTTCTTCTCATGTCTTTTTCTGTAACAAGATACTACTATTAATACATTGGTATTTCTAATAACCAGCACATATGGATTTATTTACTCTTTTCTTCATTTCCTTCCCCCAGCAATTTTAAATAAAAATATGTAACAGGATTTATCACACAAAAGATGAAATATAAAGTGACATAAATCTGGCCCCACTTGTCCATAGTTCCCCTCTAGATTTTCAATAATACTGTGGCACAACTCCAGAAGGGCTTTTAAAATTCTGATTTTGATGGGCTTTGTTAGGATTTTACTTTGCTCATTTTGTTACCACAAAGAACTAAGGAGAAAAATGAAATCAAATTTAAAGGCCTACTGGTGTACCAGATTTAAATTCTGATAACTGCCTTAGCCAAGCCCATCCCAATACAGACCAAGCCAACTGGCCCATACTAAGAAGATTGCTTCTGTTTCTGACATCTGGATAAGAATAGCTATAAAATTAAAGAATCTTACAAATATAATCTTCTGTTTCTGACATCTGAAAAAAAAATGCACCAAAAAAAAAAGGAAGCAAATTTCCACCATAAACAAAAAAAGCCAGGAATATTCCAAACAAATGGAAACAGAATATCCAATTTCCCTCAATAACCTAAGCTTAAAAGTGACTGAAAAGCAATTCAATGCACCAAACAAAATAACATAGTTCGAGCTGACTACAGAAAAACATCAGCATCAAGAAGAACAAGAAACAAGCAGCAAAAATACATTACCCATATGGAAAATTGTAAATTTTGCACTGCTTTGCTCATACTTTTGATCTCAACAAAAATGGTGGCAACTAAACACCCCATACCCACCACTTTAGAAGGCCCTTTTAAGCCAAAAACTCGACCTTTCGATCCTTCATTGCGCAAAGGCAGTGATGACTTGCCTATGGATGATCCCAGGCTTAAAAGGAATGTAACTTCAAGTTTCCCAGAACAAATAGCTCTTGCAATATCATCCCCAACTGCAATGTGGGTTTCTTGGGTTACAGGTATATATATAGATACATATATTGGTCCTTTTGATTCTTTAATTAATTCCCATCTTTATTATGTGCTTTATTGATATTATTAATGCAATATCCTGTTCAAATTTAGTTTGGGTTTGATTGTTTTGCTCAAGTGTTGAATTGGGTTGGTTTATATTTGGTTTTTTAGGGGATGCCCAGATAGGTGTTAATGTGACTGAACTTGATCCATCTAGTGTTGCTAGTGAGGTGTGGTATGGGAAGGAAAGTGGCAAGTATCTGACGAAAAGGACCGGGGTTTCGACCATTTATAGTCAATTGTACCCATTTGAGGGGCTGCTGAATTATACATCTGGGATCATTCATCATGTGAAGATTGATGGTAAACAAGTACAAACTTTTCTTTGTGTTTCTTTTGTTGGTCATTTCCTTTCAAATTTATGCTTCACTAGTCTAATTTGGAAGTAATATGTGTGGTTTATTCACCATGTATACTCCATCCGTCCCACATTATTTGCAACTTCTTTTTAGAGTGTGCGACAAGGATTTTAAGACGGTCTGAATTCATATTTAGATATTATTGTATTTTTATATATCCAAATATTATTGTATTTTTATATATCCAAATGTTTTATTGTTTTAATGTACTTATGGCATGTCCTAAAATTCATTCTGCACATTCTAAAAACAGAGTTGCAAATAATGTTGGACAAATGGAGTATTATCATGGTCAAGATCATAAAACTGCATTCATGAACCCATAATTTGCTGAAGTGTCTATAGTATACTGTTCATTGTTCTGAGAAACATATTTAGAAAAAGTGCGAACTTATCTCTGGCTTGCCGCATACCAAGTTATTATATGATTGGTAATTTACCAATTGTATCTTAGCTTTCTTTCAGGTCTTGAGCCTGGAACAAAGTATTATTACAAGTGTGGGGATAGTTCTTTACAGGCTATGAGTGAGGAGCATGTCTTTGAGAACTTACAATCACCTGGACCCAACAATAATCCTGTTCGAATAGCAGTTGTTGGAGATTTAGGCCTCACAAGCAATTCTACAACAACCATAGCTCATCTCATACAAAATGATCCTTCAATGATTTTATTTGTCGGGGACTTGACCTATGCAAATCAGTACCTTACAACTGGTGGGAAAGGAGCTCCATGCTATTCATGTGCATTCCCGGATGTACCCATCAGAGAATCATATCAGCCCCGTTGGGATGGATGGGGAAGGTAAATTTAAAGCTCTATTTTGTTAGTATATAAACATTTTTTTTGGTGAATATATATATGATCATCTTGTACATACTGCTTAGTGTTTGTTACTTCCTTTTCTTTTTCATTTTTTTTTCATATCAAGTTCTCTGCTTTTGGTTCAGGTTATTTTATATTTATAGCCTCAATCTCAATTGCATTTTAAATTTTATTAGATGCTTTACAATATCTGACTAGAGAATTGAAAACTGGACAAGCATAATATTGTGCAAGTATACTGTTGGGTTAGCACTTGTCGAAATAAAATTTATGCGATAGTGGTGATATTTTGGCCTGTGGTCCTCTTTTGTAGTTTTTGCGAGATACTATATTTGCTAATGTAGTCCAAATCATTAAATGATGAAAAGACCGACGTTTAACATACTTCATGAGCTAGAACCTAGAAGCATTGTGCTTGTGATCAGAAACTAATCTTCATATGTGAACCAAAAATGGAGCAATTTGGATATGGAGAAGTTCAGTTGAAATAATTATCTTATGCTGTTTCTATCATATGATTGTTTTGGATACAGATTTATAATGTGCAAAAAGGATTAGCCTACTAGGGATATATGAAAGTACAACTTATAAACTGATCCAATTTGATTTACTAACATAACTGAACTAGAAGTCTAGGTTCATGGAGCCCTTGACCTCAAGAATTCCTATGATGGTTATAGAAGGAAACCATGAGATTGAGCCTCAAGCTGCTGGAATCACTTTCAAGTCATATTTGACAAGATTTGCTGTTCCCTCGAACGAGTCTGGATCTAACAGTAATTTCTATTACTCTTTTAATGCTGGAGGAAGTCATTTTATCATGTTGGGGGCATATGTGGACTACAACTCTACTGGTGACTGATTCCATCCCTTGTTATTTACTGAAATACCTCTTGCATAATTCATCCTGATCATGGAACTTAATAACGTTCGTGAGCTCATTAAATTCTTATTCCAGGTGATCAATTTTCTTGGCTCAAGGAAGACTTAGAAACGTTTGACCGCAGTGTGACTCCTTGGTTAGTAGCTGCATGGCATCCTCCTTGGTATAATAGCTATTCATCTCATTATCAGGAATTTGAATGCATGAGGCTAGAAATGGAAGAACTGTTATATCAATATGGAGTTGACATCGTCTTTTCTGGTCATGTAAGTTGTCATCTTGTTTGTGTGTTATAGAATCTCTGTGATTTTACAATGAAAAGTTCTTTAGAGCTCTGATTCCAAAATTTTGTTTTTGACTTGTAGTTTGGGTATATTTGTGAATTGTGATCAAAGTTTCCTAGACTGACTTGAGAACTTCGTTTTTGGCTAAATAGCAGTAGCTTTCTTCTTGCTTTATATTAGTCCTATTGTTCTTACTACTTCCCCCCGTTCCAAAATTAGAGATACATTTGTAAAAACACGACTTTTAAGGAAAACTCTATTTTTCCAAACAGATTCCTAACATCTAGTTAGAAACGTAATAATGGTGGCATGATAGTACTTAATCAACTAAAAATAGAACTAATGATATATTAGGAACTTCCTCCCCAATAATATCGTCACCACAATAGAGTTTAACCACCAAGTTCGGGTTATATTGGTGCATGTCACTTTATAGTCTAAAATTAGAAATGTATCTCTATTTTTGGAGCGGACGAAAGAGGAAAATGTGTTTCTAATTTTGAAATGGAGGGATTTCATAACAATAATGCCATTAGATTTAGCAAACTTGAAAAATGCCATTTTAAAATTGATGACCTAGATCATGAATCATATAGTCCATGCAAGTTACTAAACTGCTACAGTAAGTGCAGATTGCAACCCTCATCATCCTGTTCAACCATTACCAGCAAAGCATACCCAATCATAGAAGCTAATTTTCAACCACAAAATGATAATCTTGATTACCATGGTAATTGCAAATATGTTCTTTGAATCATATACTGGAAAATATTTAGGAAGACTTTGGTAGATGCATTAAAAATGCTTCATAAGATACAAAAATAGAAATCTCACTAAATTTATTTGTGTCTGTGAAGAATGATATGTAATTTTCTTACCAGGTGCATGCTTATGAGCGGATGAACAGAGTCTACAATTATTCTTTAGATCCTTGTGGGCCTGTTTACATCACAGTTGGAGATGGAGGGAATATTGAGGAAGTTGATGTTGAACACGCAGATGACCCTGGTAAGTGTCCTTCGGTTGAAGACAACAAACCAGAATTTGGAGGGGTATGCCACTTGAATTTCTCTTCTGGCCCTGCAAAAGGCAAGTTTTGTTGGGATAGACAACCAGAATGGAGTGCGTACAGAGAGAGCAGCTTTGGACATGGAATACTTGAGGTAAATTCTAAGCTTTTAATGCCAGTTACAACATGTCTGCAAATTTTTATTAGAAAATTTAGCCTGAAAAATAGTCTATGATTTGTTCTATTTCTATATCATTTATGTACTGACAAAAGCCAAGTGATCTTTTCTGTTCTTTAATGGTCGAAACATTATAGCTCACTAATTAAAGACTCGATCGGCAGTTTTTCTTGAAGACAACATGAATGAGCCTATGCATTAAGAACCTGAGTTGCAAGTCTATTTGAGAAAAATAAAGCCTCTTGCACTGCAGAAGTGCATGGGCGTTGTGTGGTCGGGAAGGCATGGTTTGTGCTGATCTCTGCATCAAGAGTAGTTGATAGGTAATATCAATTTAAGCAACACACATAACAAGCTGGCACAAACAAGAGGTGCATACAGGAAGAATTAACCATCTTACTAAAGCAGCTTGTGCATATCATCATATTAAACAATTTGTTACAATTATTGCTAATTTCAACTGAATGAGGGGATTAACTTAAACCCTTTATTTTAAACTACCAAGTCACGAACCAGCCTGATAGAAACATGAACCATTTACATGTATGTAGTATGCTCAAAGACTCAAAAGTTAATTACTGTGCTTCTCAGTGCTATATGCGTAGCATACATTAGATGTCGAGATTGGGAATACAAAGTTTAGTATATGTCATTGAAACAATAGATAAAGATACATATATGTGGACAGCGGTTGCCAAAATTCTACTATTTGTCTACTAATCATTCTTTACCCTTTCAAATGCAGGTTGTGAATTCTACCTACGCGCTATGGACTTGGCACAGGAATCAGGATGTTTACAAGGAAAATAACCATGGTGATCAAATATACATTGTAAGGCAACCTCACATGTGCTCTACTGCAAAGGTAATATTGTGTGTCCATCTTAACCAAGAATGTGCTCTAGTATATACTTCTTATCAAACATTTTCTGCGAGAAAATTGATGAAACCTAAGAGCTTTGTAATCAGAGCTCTAAAACTGCTTTCGACTCTCCCCAAAAGTCTAGCCCTATATAGACCTAAAAACTTTTATCGAGGTTTACTTGTTATGTTTATTGTGATACCCAAGTTTCTCATGCATCAAAACACGTGGAATGTGTTATACTCTACATAAGACTTGAGGATACTATCAAGAGTACCAACGTTATGTTTATTTGCTCCAAGTCTTATTTATATTTTAGTATTGATTATTTATTTTGTGTTAGCACTTACATTGTGCTTACTATAATGTGGCAGGATATTGCAGCAACACTGCCATTGCCACCACCGAACACTGCAGCTGCATTCGAACTCATTTTAAATAAATTTATACGCTTTTTCCTGGCCTTTGCCATTATTTTACATCATTGGCTACAAATTTAAGAGATGCAAGGACCAGGATTTTGATTTTTGCTGGTGGCACTGGCATTGTAATAGTCCTCTATATGCAGCTTCTCTTGTCAATTTTTTTATTAGGATGTTTTACTTGTGAAATAATTTGTTGAACACTAATTTCAAACATGTGCCATTTCGTTTAATGTAATTTACAGAAATTGTTAGTTGAAGGTTTGATACAAAGTGGAGTTGATATTAACACATATCTGATGAAATGTCTAAAGGAAATTAATCCTTAGTTTTGCCAAACTTCTTGGAAGATCATTGAAAATCCTCAAATTAAGTTGACATTTGTTTCTAAATATGTAAGAATCACGAATTATGAATATTGCAATGTATAAAACTTCTTATATTATTTTTTCAAAGTTCAAGACTAATTGATAAGACTCAATAAACCAAATATATATTAAGAATATGAGAAGATGCATCTATTGACTTAAATGGGAAATAGTTTAAGAACTAAAACCACTGACCATGACAATAAAAAGTAGGAAAGGTCAAGACGAAACTATTATTTTTTTTTGAATGTTTATTTTTTGAATAGTATAATATAATTTATAATTAAATATATTATCAGTATTATAAAAAAATAAATAAATAAATAAACTCACAAACTAAATAACGCCTACGTAAAAGGAGGAAAATATTAAATTCTAACAAAATCTTAACCCCGCCTAAGCAAAGGAATGAAAAGAAAGACCATTTCTTTTATCATTTGGAGCTCATTTATCACTTTCTTATATTCTTAAACATATAGTAATGAAATACTACTATACAAGTTAAGAAATTTGGAGCTCATTTATCACTTCCTTATTAGATAATTAGTAAATTACTATTAGTTTCAATGTAACACTAATTTAACTTAAAAATTAAAGCTAGCTTTGTTTGTTTGTATTTTTAAATTGTATCTAAATTATAAATTAAAAAAAAGTTTATGCATTTTTACGGATATCGATTATGCAATTTGATTTAGCTACAATTTTATCCTATTTTGAGTGATGGTAAGTAATTAAGAATATTTTTGTGTCAAAAAAATAAAAAAACCAAAAGTTTATAATATATTCTTGTACTTTAAAAAAATTCATTCAGTTCGAGGTTGTTTTTATAACTTTAACTAACAAGTCGAGTTTTAAACACAATTTTGAAGTTCGTTTAGTGAATGGACTTCTACTCTTTTGACAATTAAGAGGAGTTTAGTACATTAATTACAAAACATAAACTTACAGGTACTAAAAAGAAATGTTGGGATAAGTTGTGGGTACCAAATATTAATATAGTCACTTACATATCTACCGTTGAGATGTTGGTTGAAATACTGCGCTACGTCTCAAAAATCTCGAACTAGGGTTTAACAAACTACTTTCTCCACAGCTACAGCAATGGCGAAAAAGCGAACCAGAAATCAAAATCCCGAACCTTTTCTCCCTGAAGATGACTCCAAATCAGTTTCCTCGCAGAAGCGAACTAAACCTGCCAAACAACATCAGCGAGAAGAAAAGGCAATTTATCCCTCTATCTATCTCTACTACTTTGAAACTATGCTTACCAATCTATATCTATCTAATACATATATATATATATGTATATATATGTGTGTGTGTGTGTGCAGCTTATATCGTCGGGTATGAGCTCGAAGATATTGAAGGAAGCTCTAATCCAGCAGAAGGAAATCCAGGAGGAGGCGGAAGCTCAAAACCCTAGCACCACTAATTTTGTTTTCCCCAAAGAAAAGACTGGACAGATTCAGTTGGATGATGAAGAGGACATTGATGAGTTTGCTGGATTCGCAGAGACTCAAAGCCAATTTGGTGGCTATGAGGTGAATTATCAGGATTTTTCCATTATTTGTCCCTTTGGCTTGTACATCTTTTTTCCCCTATTGTTGGTCTTTTTGTTTGTAGGGAAACTTTATTTAATTAAAAATGAGATATGCTTAGCTTCAGCATGCAATTTCCTGTAATTTCTGAGCTATCAAACATATATTAGAGATTAGAGCAGCTTTTGCAGGCCATTGACCGGAGAAAACTAGAAAAAGACTAAAAAAGGTTGTTCTTTCTCAATTCTTTAATAGTTTGTTGTATAGTGTTTTCCTTTTTCCCTGCCATAGGTTTGTATAAAATGATGGAGACAGAAGTTTTCTGTATACTATCCAGAAAACATAGATAAACAATATCAGTTTAAGTAAAATCTTAACTTGCAATTTATGTACCTTATTTCCATTAGAATAGTTTTATTAAATTAACCTTTTGAAATTGTTCTTTCGCAACAAAACAGGAAGAGATTGATGATGATGATGAGAAATTACTGGATGCTTTCTTGTTGAAAGACACTTGTCCACAGCGTACATTGGCGGACTTTATTGTGGATAAGATCAAAGAAAAAGATGCTCAAGTTTCTTCAGGTTTCTATTATCTTTTTTCAAATATCTGGGCTCACTCTTTTTTAATTATATGCAAAATCATTAATTGACACTAAAGATTGATTACTTTTATGTGGAATTTTATTTTTAAATAAAGGAAGAAGATTTCATTTGAATAAAGAAATTTTTTAAAATGCATGAAGAAATCAAAGATAATTAGTGGAAAAATCAGGGCATTAACTTGGGAATTATGTCCAGTTTTGAGTAGATTTTTTCCCCTTTTATTCAAAATGACAATTAGCAGGATTTTATATAAGTCGATTAGTAAGCATTTTTTCTGTTTAAAGGTATTCGTTGTGGAATGAGGCTCCTTTGCTCCAATGATCTATTTTCTCTTTGAGAGGTATTGATCAGCAATGTAGTTCATCCAACGATAAACCTAATCCGAATTATAGAGGAATTTGAGATTTATAAAATTTTTCCACAGGCATTTTTTTACATGTATTCGAGTAATATCTGTTTGTCAACTAGATATTGGTTATAATTTTGTATGTTTGTTCACAGAAACACGTCCGCTGGCAAAATTGGATGATTCCATCATAGATTTATACAAGGGGTAGTTCACTTGTCTCAATATCATCATTATATTATTGTGTGTGCAAACTCGGTTTTTTTTAAAGTCGGATGTAAATCTGATGTGCAGAGTCGGAAAACTTCTTAACAAATACACGGCTGGCAAGATACCAAAAGCTTTTAAACATATTCCTTCGCTACAATTTTGGGAGGAAGTCTTGTACCTTACTGAACCTGAAAAATGGTCTCCAAATGCAATGTTCCAAGCCACAAGAATCTTTTCTTCCAATTTTGGTGTGAAGAAGGCAGAACGCTTTTACAAGCTTGTCTTACTCCCACGGATCAGAGAAGATATCCGGAAGAATAAAAGACTGCATTTTGCTTTATATCAAGCTCTGAAAAAATCTCTGTACAAACCAGCTGCCTTTAACAAGGGAATATTGTTTCCATTGTGTGAGGTATAATTGCTTTCGAATTCTCAACTCTGAAGTCTTGCTCTTTGATTCACCTGAAGTCTAGCTCTGTTATTCATCACCCTGAAAAAATTGATTGTTGAAATATTTTAAATGTTTTGATTCAAATACGTGGCTTTGAGTGACGTCTTACTTTTGAATCATCACCCTGAATATTTTACTTAAATGGATAAAGAACTTATATAATGTTCATATATAATTTTCAGTCAAGGACTTGCAACCTAAGGGAAGCTGTAATAGTCGGGAGCATCATTCAGAAAGTCTCCATTCCTCCTCTTCATTCAAGGTCTGAAGAGTATTTTTTTTGCTTTATTTAGTATTGTTGTGCTTTCTATTGAGTTTGGCTTCTAGATTACATATGTTAAAAATAGACTAATAGAGTGCAGTAATTATTGAAAGTATCTTTTCACGACATTTTTATGTGCATTGTTTTCACTATTGCATATTTAATGATCTATATTCACTTCTTTTTTCATTTCTTTTTTTTGCCTTAGAAGACGCTCATGTTCTGCATGTGCACTGTTGTCTCTTTTATCTATTATGTCTTCATAGTTTGATTATTTGCTGGAGGCATCTAAACCACTTTATTAATGTATTTACAGTGTTGCGTTACTAAAACTTGCAGAGATGGAGTACTGTGGCACAACAAGGTACGTAGATCTTGTATCTTCAGATGATGATCCTGTGTTAACGGATTATCATGACTTTTTGCTTTTAGATTGTTGTATTTTCGGACTTTACCCAATTATTTGATGTTTAAATTTATTACAAAGAATAGTTGAAGTTTCATTTTTATAAGAACTTCCAGATACAATTGTACTAGTGTTTTCCATTTAAATGTTTTGGTTTTGTTTCTTTGCTTAATAGGAGAATCCTTGATGTATTTGGCTATAACCTTTGTTTGATAATTTAATTAAGAATATATCGATTCTATTTCATGGTTTTGTATCTTTGCTTTGAAGAAAATTCAGGCATCAGAACTGTGACTTTATTTTATATTCAATTATTTTTCTTGACCCAAAAATAGTTTTCTTACTTTCCAGTTTTATTTTATTTGTTTATTAACATAGTCACTGTTGTTAGAAAACATGTTTGACCACTTTCATCGGTATCTGATGCAGTTACTTTATAAAGCTTTTAATTGAGAAGAAATATGCTTTGCCGTATCGTGTTCTTGATGCTTTGGTTTCACATTTTATGTTCTTCCTTCATGATGAACGGATAATGCCTGTGATCTGGCACCAGTCACTTCTTGCGTTCGTGCAAAGGTTAGTACCTTTTTCTTAACACTTTAAAGTTTTTAGATAAATAACTTATCAACAAAAAACATAAGCTACTTGGATAGTAAGATTTGGTATCTTCTCTTAAAAAAAAAAAATCTCCGAGTAAAGCCATTTTTTTTTGGCAAAATATAAAGAGTTCAGTCTTTGATTTACTTGGGCAATGTTCTCTTCTAATCTTACTGTTGAACAAACATTAATCTTGTCCACCTCAGTTGTCACCTTTATAACCTTGAGGGTGTCAGAATGTTACATAGTTTTTTTATTATTATTTGGGTTTACCCCCTTTTGATGCTTTTAATGAAATTATTTACTTTAATCCAAGAAAATTAAAGTCTCAAAATTTTAACACTCACACAATCAATCTTCACTCCCAAAGTATTGTTCAGTTATAATTGAGGGTTCCAGAATGTTTTATATTAATATTTTAGTTATTCAAGAGTACAACTTTTTTGTATGGAACACACTTGACATAATTTTGTTTCTATAATTTCGTTTTTTTATTGATTATTTGATTGTTAAAAAAGAAATGATAACATAGTCAATCTATATTCCTTTTAACATTAGAAAGTCAAATAGGTTCACTTCCTTTGGTACATCCCAAAAGGACAGGAGATGCTTGAAAAGGAGCAGAGAGTATATATGGATACATGATATAAATAGTACTATATAATAAAAAAATCCTAATATTAGATCTTTAGATGCACATGTAAGAAGGCAATAGTACCTGTGAGAACCCAGGTGGATAAACTCTAGCGCAATGGAATGTTCTGATAATTTAGAACCCATAAATTTGACCCTGAAGTTTCTTATTTCTTCCTTCCTATCTGAGCAAAAGTACAAACAGAAAAGGTCTTCCACTAACATTTTGTTGATCAGAAAAGGTCTGCAGCGTGGTTAGGTTTGCTTCTGTCTGTATATTTTTATTCAAAAGTTGAGAAAAAATAAAAAAGAAACAACTAGTTTCTGCCTGGGCTCACCAGCTTGAGTTCACATCAGGTTGGGTTTCACAACTTTACTTGTGAATTTTGCCAACACTTTACGCCAACATAGAGGCCAAAATGCTTGAACCTTCTGGAGTAGGCAAGGTTGTATTAAAATCTTTCTACTTTAATATATTCAGATGTTAATGGTCTTTCATGACATAGAAGTTGGGTATTCATTGCCAATTTCATTTTTGATATTTGTAATTGGTACTCCAGACTTTCCTTATTAAGCCGAGTTTGTTCCATCTCTAGGGTTTCGTCAAATGTAATACCAAGATGTGACTAATTCATTAACAAATGCATATGCGCTCAGTCATCTAGACACAATGCATGTGACTAGTAAGCATGCTTGAGATCATTACAAAGTCATTAATGGTTGTATGAAGGGATCAGGTGGCTACTGCGTTCAATTTATTCTTATTGGATACGATATCCTCCAGTCACCAGTATGCACCCTGTTGATCTTTGCACGATTGAGATGTTGTTCTCCCTTTAATTTCTTTCTTAAGTTGTGATAAATGCCCTTTACGAAACAAATTGATTAAGAGTCACTTGGTTGCTCGTTTATGTTTAACTTGCACTCTCTCTTACAGGTACAAAAATGAACTGGTGAAGGAGGATAAACTCAACCTTAACGCACTTGTGGAGAGGCAATGGCATAAATTAGTATGAACAGTAACTCCTGCAGCTATTATGTCAATTTCTTCCAACATTATTATGTTGAAGTGTAAAACTCATTTTTTCCTCAATAAATGCAGGTTACGCCCGAAATATGTAGGGAGCTAAAGAATAGCCGCAACCGTGGGGAGAAGGAGGATGACCTTATGTCAATATATATCCTTTACTTTGACTGGTAGTTTAATGTTTTTGTTATTATTTAATACTTCAACTTATATTTTGCTCCTATAGAATAAATCCTGTAGTTGATTTTATTAGTGGTCAAAGAATACGTCTGTTGTTATGCTTTAACTGAAGTCGAAGAAGTATGAAAAATTTATAAATCTATAGTTAACAACAGTTCAATGAAATTTGGCGCGACAGTCGTGGACAAAGACTAAATAAATATTGAATTAAAAAATTTATGTAACATCCACTTAAAATCTCTTAACTTGAGGCTTTGTAGCCTGTAAATCTCTAGTGTGGTCTGCTCAAAGTGGTTACTGAAGCTGTGAAATAGCTTGGCACTAAAATCTCTTAGTAGTTGTTCCTAGGATACAGGATGAAATCCAGCCTTCCGAGGATACAGGATGAAATCCATACTTCTTCCAAGTTAGTCCTCAATGGGTGGTCCATCTTTGGAGAAGAGAGAAATTTGAGCTTTCGCGTTGTATATAGACGGGGGTATAAGTTATATACATTGATCAAGTAATTTTATTCCAAAAATATTCTTTGGTTATTGTTACTCATGTATATGTTTCCCATTGTCAACAATTTTATTCCTTTTGCAAAGCAAAAGCATTGTTTACAATCCTATGGCAAATGCATTCACTTGTTTGTAAACAAAACCATGCTAGTTAAATACCTTTTGTGTGAGGCTTAGCTTCTTAAACAAAAATTCTTGTTTCCTTCACTCCTTGTCACCTTCACCTTCTTTTGTGATTAACAAAACAATTGAAGAAGACAGGTTTGATATTCCCGAAGTACCGATGGAGGAGGATTGAATGAGCCCATATACTGCTTCTAGTCTTGTTGGCCAGGTAAAACCTTATTTCTTTCTCCTCTTTCTTGAAAATGAAATTGTACGGTGTGTTTATGGTGGAAGGGTGTATCGCAGGTACCAAGGAAAATGCTATGTCGGGTGGTTAAGTCCTTGGAAGAATTGCCAGCAAGTGGAACTTGGTGTAATAGAAATTATAGAATGATTAGTAGTATAGTAACCATTTATGGTGCACTTATTGAGCTGATTAGTTTTGTAAAAGATGCCGAGCCTCTTGTAATGAGGTTCTTCATTTTTGACGAGTGAAAATTTTGTTTTACTCGCATACTTTGAACGGTTTCTTCATTTTTGACAAGTGAAAATTTTGTTTTTCTTGCATACTTTGAACGGTTTTATTGACACAACAGGTGAGGGACAATTGTTTGGAGAAAAAAAAACAATTATTTATTTAAAGTAATTATTAATTTAAGCCTCCAAAATTTGTCTTGTGATCAATAATAGTGAAATTTAGACAGATGTTTGGCACTGAAATACTTATTATATTTTTTTCATTAGAGTCCCATGTAAACCAGTGGGGAGGAAAGGAAAAGCTTCCCCCAAATTGGGGTGTTCAAAAAATTCGGTACAATCGGTTTTTTATCGATATCAACCGGTCGGTATGAATGATTCAGTAGAATTTGAAATCGGTCTAGTAACACTAAAAAATCGGTATATATTGGTTAACCAGTATCGGTATTAATATATATATATTTTTTTAAACGATATATACTGTATCGAATTGATATACATCGGATATCTATTTTTTTTCAAATGGTATATACCGTATCGAACAGGTATATACCGGTTATACTATATATAGTATAGTTATTTATATTTATTGATCAAGAAATATTATAGGAATTAACATTAAAAAACAAGATAATTGGTGAAATTTACATTTAAAAATTATCCCAAAAAAAAACTTTAATACCATTAACATAAAGAGCAAAAAAATATAAAAAAATAAAATAAAAAGAAAATTCATGCATACAATATAATGACACGTGATCATACTACCTAGCAAAAAAAAGAAAGTTTACTAGTTCCTTTTTTTATATGCATCATCGATGCATACTTTTATTACTCATTTAACTCAGAATTATGGCTACATGTTATAATAAAATTATTAAAAATAAAAATAAAATCAATACGTAATGGGTATTACCAGTAACGTCCCTATACCAAATTGGTACATACCGATTCGGGATACCGGTATTTCGGTATCAGTATCGATACTCATTTTTTCAAACATTCGATAACCGGTTCGGTACGATTTTTTTACCGATAAACACCCCTACCCCCAACTAAAAAAACCCAATCGAATCTACTTGTTTCTTGATGCTCCATAGGAATCCATCACTATTCCTTATTAATCATAAAAATTTGTTGAAATTTGCCACTACGATCTTCCCCTTCTTGTTCCCTCCTTATTTTTTCACCAAAATACATTATGCATATGCATACTAATATCTTTAAAGTTGATATAATCCTGAAAAGAATTTTTCATAGTGGCTAAAAGAATAAAACTTTAGTAATAACTTATCTAGAATCTCATTAAAAGTATAGTGGTAGCTGAAATTATTAGTCAATATGTCAATTTGACACATAAATTACCACTCTAGAGGTAAAGGATAATCAAATATTAACTAAATAAAATTGATAGCTATAAATAAAAATATATGAAATTGATATTAATCACAACATGTAATTTATGTTTAATTAACATAAAAGTCTGACTCCACGTCTCCACAAACTCATTTTTTTTCCAAAGTTAATGATATATTTTTCTTTTTCTTTATTTTAAAATTAAAATAATTTTTTTTAATATTATAAAATAACATAATTTTCAACGTATAATTACTTTTATAATTTTTATTTAATCGAATACTATCATATCACAATAATTACGTTTATAAACATTGTCACGAGTATAATTTTGGAAATGTGCAAAAACAAACACGTCTCAAATTTATTTGTAGTACTAGCAGTTGTTATTAATGCAACACTGCCACTTCGATCCAGAAGTGGTAGTACTTGTCTGTTTGTCTACTTTGAAATCTGTATATGAAAAGATATAAAAAAGAAAAGGAAAAAAAAAAAGAAAAAGAGAATAAAGAATAAACTGATTGGATCTACTAAATGCACATTGCTACTGCTACGTGTGCTCTCCCAGAACCAGCAATACATTAAATTTTGAGAATATGAATCTTGTATAATGAAAGTATAATTTATATACATATTAAAAATAAAATAAAATTTATTTTTAATAATATTATAAGATTATATAAATTGATAACTATTTTTATATTAATAGATCTTACTAAATAATTTAGTTACTTTTTATTTTATGTACTTTATTTTATCTTTTGGAGTCAGAAAAATTTGTACATTTAATCAATAAGACGGAGGGAGTACTACATAATTTACAGATTCGATTATAGTGGAGTTCTATAGTTTTTTATTGCATCAGTTATAGATCGATAATTTTATAGTTTTTTATTGCATTGGTTAATCCAATATTTTCTATAATTCATACAATGAAAAGTTATATGAATTTACTACGGTGAAGTTGATGTCAAATTTACCTTAACCGGATTCATAATTTACACTTCATCTAATCTAATAAATTTTAAGTTTTTTTGTTGTTGAAAATTTACACCATTATGGTATAGTAAGTTTAAGGATACATTTCGATGTTAAGAATTAGAAATAGCTTTTTGGAGTGTGCTCGCTCAATTTTTGACTTTTTCAAATTTTAGTGATTTTGTACAGTAACTAGTAAATGAGACTATGATAGTCTCTAGTCTCTACCACTAGACTCACGTTTTTGTCTTAAAGAATTTATAGCATGCTTTTCTCTTAAATTTATATTTATATACATACATATTCTAATAGTTAAAAATATATTTAAGAATAGAAGAATAATATATATTGTAAATTCATGTATCAATTTTTTCAATCATCAATTAATTAGATAAATATTAGTAATAATTTTTTAAATAAATATGTACTATAGTGGATCATTTTTATTTATTTAAAATTTAAAATTATTATATTTTGCAGGTGTATTACAAGAGTCTTGAGAATAGGTTTAATAAAAAATTTCAGGTAAGCAAAACAGATTACCCTAATTTTTTTATAATTCACATATTAATTATTGTAATTTTGACAAAATTTATTTCGGAACAATTGTTTTAAGTTTTTTTTTTTTAAAAAAACATTGTGGGTCCCACCCTTGCATCTCCCCCTATAGCTATAACTATCCTAGATCTTCACCTTTCTACCTCGCACTCACCGTCTTCCTGTTTCCATCTCTCTCACACAGAAAAAAGCAAAGCCAGAAAGAAAGAAAGGAACAAGATGCAGTACAGGAATCTGGGTCGGTCGGGTCTGAAAGTCTCCCAGCTCTCATACGGGGCATGGGTTAGCTTCGGCAATCAGCTGGACGTTAAAGAAGCCAAGGTTCTCCTCCAATGCTGCCGTGACCACGGCGTCAATTTCTTCGACAACGCCGAGGTCTACGCCAACGGCCGAGCCGAAGAAATCATGGGTCAAGCCATCCGTGAACTGGGTTGGAAGAGATCCGATGTGGTCATCTCCACCAAGATCTTCTGGGGCGGGTCGGGTCCCAATGACAAAGGGTTATCCAGGAAGCACATCATTGAGGGAACCAAAGCTTCTCTGAAGAGGCTTGAGATGGATTATGTGGATTTGATTTATTGTCACCGGCCGGATGCTGGGACTCCGATTGAGGAGACGGTGAGGGCCATGAACTATGTGATTGAAAAGGGGTGGGCTTATTACTGGGGGACAAGTGAGTGGTCTGCTCAGCAGATCACTGAGGCATGGGGGATTGCTGAGAAGTTGGGTCTCATGGGTCCCATTGTGGAGCAGCCAGAGTATAATTTGCTGTCTAGGCATAAGGTATAAATGAGTACACTTTGCTATTTAGCATTTAAGTTTTGGTTATATAAAGGATTGTGGTTATGTGAAATGGGTATATGTCTTGTTTTGGTTGGATATGTTTAGTGATATGCTAGGAATATGTGAAATATTTTTGAGTGTTTATGATTTGTTGCTTTTGAGTTTTGATTTTCTACTTGGTTTTGTGGTTATGTGAGATGGGGTGTTTTTATGTTTTGCCTGGATATGTTTGGTATATAGAATTATAGGCATAGAGCTAAAGATTGTTTATTTGTTTATGAGTGATACTCTATATGTTAAAAAATACATCTGAGTTTGGATTTTATGTTTCTTGTGTTTATATGAACTGATTTTACTTTTTTGGCGGGATTTTTTTGGCACTTTAACTAAGAAAATGGTAGTGTGTGGTGAGTTTTGGTTTGGGTGCATATACCAGATGATCAATTTGTTGTTTTCTTAAACTTGAGTTTGGATTTTTTATCTATTCAGATTTGTGCTCAAGTGAAATACATATGTTTCAATCTGGTGATCTGTGTTGGATACATGTGATATTGAAATCTGAATCTACGTAAATTTGTTATTATTCGCTGTTTTAATTGGAAGTCTGAATAATTGTTGCGTTCTGTATGAAATGCATGAGGGATGCATTTTTTGTTTTTATTAGGTTTTAATAGGGTTTCCCAGATTCATGTTAATTCACTTGGTATATAAAACTTCTTTATGTGTACTTATTAGTAATTATGAGTTTAAAGTACTAAAGTTGCATGGTTTCTGTAGCTTGTTTAGGGGACTTTGTTTATTCAAAATTTCTCTCTGGATATTGTGCTTTTTCAATATGTTTTCATCTCAATAATCCATATGCTATCCTGTCATACTACTATCAACAGTATCTGCAGCTTTCTAATCATCATATGACTGTTAAGTACTTGCTTACTTATTCAGGACTTGTTTAATTCTGCCATATCTTCTAATTCTGCAGGTGGAGGTTGAGTACCTCCCTCTATACACTAACTATGGCATTGGTCTTACCACATGGAGTCCACTTGCCTCTGGAGTGCTGACTGGTAAATATAACAGCGGATCTGCTCCACCTGATAGTCGGTTTGCATTGGAAAATTATAAGGTAAATTTATTTGGAAGTTTGGTTTTGACAGCCCAAATTTTATCTTGTTTGCACCTTATAAAGGTCTACCTTAAAACATCCATAGAACCTTTTCTTTCAATTTTTTTATTGATCCACATAGATTAAAGATGACTTTACATCTCAATTTGCATTTCTCTATGCCAAGTTTTCTGGAAATTCACACTAGAATTTTTAGATCTGCCATACTGAACTGCATTGATACAGGAACTTCTGCATCAGATGCATTTAAGCAGCTTCGTTGGTGGATCAAATGTCATGTTCTGCAGAAATTTCCGTTGTACATATAGACTGTAGTGATTTATTTACTTACTTAACTTGCCCAACTTCGACCCTTATGAACTGACATCCTTTTGAGTGGTTAGGGGTACTTTATTGGTAAATTGACTATTGAAGCTCATATCGTAATTGTTATTTGTCTTCACTTATGGTCTCCAACCAAGATTTGAATTAAGCCTTTCCCTTTTAAGGGTGCAGGCGGTATTTGGAGTCTTGGACATCAATATAATTCAAGCAATTCTTAAATTTTGTTGGCTTCACGCATTAATTAACCCGAACATATCTTCGTCTGAGTTATCATGTTATCAAACTCACTCCAAACATGAAAACCATTAACTTCTTAAAAAAGTATATACAGTTGTTTTAAGTTTTGAGGATTAGAGAAGTTGCTCGGAGTGTTATGTATTTAGACTTGGAATTGAATTAGGTTTCTTTATTTTGATGTTTGATATAAGGAATCTAACTTATTTAGGTAGTTTTGATATTTAATTGTTTAGGTATCTAGAGTTACTTTGTTACTTGGATTACTTGTCCAAAAAGTCTTTAGGGTTTTTATTCCCTATAACCCTTGTAGCCTCCACAATTATAATAGAGCTAAATACTTGTGTGAGCTTTGTGCTTGTAGTATAAGGGCAATTCCTTGCAAGGAGAAAATGTTAGTTTGTAAACTACTGATGCACTTGCAACGGTAACACAAGTCATCTTTCTATTCGTCCTGCCTTCTTTTCTAATTTGTGCACCTCTGTTCTACATCAATAAGTGCACTTTATTGACGAGGAATGAGATTGAATTTTCTTATTCCCTTCTAATTTCTAAACATTATTGATGTAATTTCTAAGATATGACTATCGTAGTGAAGTAAAAACTTCCATTACCTATTCCTTCATTTCATTTCAGTCAGACATACATGGTGAGATGTAATCTCGTTTCCGATGTATAATGTTTCATGCCTCACATTTTGCTCATACTTATTTACTGTTTGAACTGAAGAGCAGAAGTACATTCAAGTAGGTTTGATGGAGGCATCTTTGCATTAGATTTTTTTTTGTAATAGTCATATGATAAATGCTTACTTTTGCTCTGAAGGAAGTAGAAAAAACAAAAAAATGTTTTTTTTTCCAACTTTTTTCTGAATAATATTGTATACTTGAATATCTTTAATATCATTTAATTCACTTTATGTTATATATTTAGCAGTGTTATACAAATCTTCTCCTCTTTCTTTTAGTAGAACTAAAATTATAATATACTGCATTGTAGAATCTTGCCACTAGAACATTGGTGGATGATGTGCTGAAAAAGGTCAAAGGATTGAAACCAATTGCTGATGAGTTAGGAGTCCCATTATCTCAACTTGCAATTGCTTGGTGTGCTTCAAATCCTAATGTATCATCAGTTATTACTGGTGCTACTAAGTTACATCAGGTCAGTTCAGATATAAACTATAAAGAGTGCAAAATCATCATTTCTATATTTTTATTCTGGCTTGGGATATTTTCTTGTGTACCCTAGCTTTTGGTGGTGGCTTGAGTTTTGAATTGTTAGGATGATTAACAAATTTGTTGTTCTCATTGTTTTTAGCATGGTTTGATGGAAGTTTGCTAATATAATTAGTTGCTTCTTTCTACATTCCAGCTTAAAATTCCTACTTTCATTTCATGTGTCCTGAAATAAATTTCTTTTTCATGAATTAAAACTACCCTTTTATTACTTAAAGAGAAGTATTGGTTAAGTTAAATAATTTTTTTTCACCTTTTGATTGTTTATAAGGTCATCTTAAGAGCTGTTCCGTAGTGGCATGATTTGCTATATTGAGCCCAGACTCATACTTACTCCATCCCAATTCAAGTAAACTCATTTTTATTCTGGAATATCCCAATTTAAGTGACTCTTCTCCACATGTCATTGCTTCGATTGTTCAATTTGACTATTTTACCTTGCGCTTGAAAAGTCATCAAAGAGAGTTTGAAACTTTTTGACTGACATTCCATATATAAGTGCATTATGTTAAACGTATAATGAGGAACAAAAATGAAGTCTTGTCAAGGACTACTCTTCCTTAATTATGCACCAGGTGAATAAGGTCACTAAAGGACAGAAAGTACAACCTAAACTTTTATACTATGCTTGCTAGTTTTTAAATGCAGGGAAGAGAAAGTAAAGTTTAGGAGAGAAGTGAAGAGGAGGGAAGAGAAAAGATTTTGTCACTCCAGTTTACCTGGGGTTTAAGAGAGAAAAGATGGTAAAATTCTCTCTTGTTGCTTGTAAGATGGGAAGAAAAGAATAGAAAGGAGAGAATGATACCTTTTAACCATTATAACGTAAAGAAATGGAAGAGAAGGAAGTGGGAGGGCAAAGTTGGAATAGATGAAAGTTCATTAAAAGCACTTTCTCTTCTCTGCTATCTTTTGCAATCTGGAAAAGATAGGGAAGTAGAGGGTTATATTCTATCTTTCTCTTCTTTTTTCTCTTAATTAAACTTCTCAAAGCAAGATAAGTGGAGAAAAGTGAGACATGAGACACTTTCTTCTCATTTTTCTTATTTTCTCTCCATATTTATTCCCAAGCATAGTGTTAGATGCATTGGTAATTAATGTGGTTTAGAGCAGGCAATGTTATCCACATGAATAGTGTACTATGTTTAATCTTTTACTATATACTGCACTAATTTAATTGTTAAACGGACTTCGTTACATGATTTAATATAGAAACTCGAATAGGGCTCGGTTTATTGTCTTCATTCTCTTCTTTTGGCAATCACCAAAAAATCTTTATTTTGCCTTCAAATTATTATTCAATGATTTTGTTTGTAAGATAGATTCCTCATATTGATTTATAAGGAATGTATATTATTATATACCTTTGCAAAATTTCTTTCCAAGTTTAGAACTGAACTTGGAAAATTCTGAAGTATTTACATGCTTGTGCTGATATGTCAAGGATGTTTTTCGAATATGTGAAGGATGTTTTTCGAAGATGTACCATTGTACCCAGTGTTGATTGAAGTTTTTACTTACCAAATCACCATTTTATTTTTTCGCTCCGTGTTGAATTATTACTTTATTTGATTTTATTCATTTTACTTGCAAATGTAGATTCAAGAGAACATGAAAGCTATTGATGTCATCCCATTGCTTACACCTGCTGTGCTGGAGAAGATTGAAGCTGTTGTTCAAACTAAGCCAAAGCGTCCAGATTCATATAGGTAAAACAGGAGATACGCGTGTTGATGCACATATTGTGCAGACACGCACATATTGTGCAGACTATTGTTTGTGTAGACTTTATGGATTTCTGTTCCCGTAGTCGAATGTACTCAGCTTTTAAACGACACAGATGTTGTTTATGTTTGTGCATGTGTCTGGAGCTCGACTCTTTGAGACTGAGAATTTTTTTGTTGTCTCCTTAGGAGGTTATGATGTGGTAGTGATATAGTGGATGTGTGTGGAAGAAAAGTTCAATGTTTTATTGTGATGTGGATGCACTATATAATTCCTGTCTGGTAGTGTTACTAATCGGAAAAATGAAGATTAAGAGTGATATGCAAAATTCAAAAGAAAATGGTAATGAAGGGAGTATATAATTCTTGTCTGGTATTTTAGTTATAATATTTCAATAGTTTTGTTTTAAGTGTATTTTCACATCTTTCGTGGTTATTCTTTACTGGTGATATAATTTGTCTAAAGAGGAATTATTATGTAACAAAGACATTTTATCATCAAGACAAATACACTGTACTGGTGAGAATGTTAAAAGATGAAAAAGTACAAAGTGTTGTAAAATAATAGATAAAACAAAATGTATATCAACAAAAATATATATTGATATACTCTTGTATTTAAGTGGTTATCCACAATTCATTTGATATCTATCAAACTACATAGATGAATTTCACACTTTCATTGAGAGAATTGTTCTTCACTAAAATTGATATCCATTTGATGCCTTATATATAGGCATGGAGAGAGAGAAAGTGGAAGATGAAGAGATAGAAAATGAAAGGTTTTCTAACACTCCCCCTTGGATGACCATTTTTTAAGAATATGTCTCGTTAAAAACCTTACCAAATAAAAACCCTGTGGGAAAAAAAAATTGGCTAAGGAAAAGAGTACAATATTCTTGTATAACTTCTAGTGCCTTAGGATTGCCTCATTAAAACCTTGCAAAGGAAAACCCAGTGGGAAAAAACCTTAGCGAAGGAAAAAGAGTACAATCAGCACATATCCTTCAGAAAATTTACTCCCCTCACGAGTACCACTGTTCATGATAAAATATCATTAAGTCGATGCATGCCAATGTTGTGCACCATCTTCTTAAAAGTCGCAGTTGGTAGTGGCTTAGTGAATATATCAGCCAAATTATCACATGATCGTATCTGCTTGACATCAATATCGTCACTCTTCTGGAGCTCATGTGTATAAAAGAATTTTGGTGCAATATGCTTGGTTCTATCACCCTTGATATAGCCTCCCCTAATTTGAGTGATACAAGCAGCATTATCTTCATATAATATCGTTGGACTATTTATAATTGATGATAATCCACAGTTCTCACGAATGTGTTGAATTACCGGTGTTGAATTACCGATCTCAACCAAACACATTCATGACTCGCTTTATGAATTGCAATAATCTCTGCATGATTTGATGAAATAGCAGAAATTGTTTGCTTAACAGATCTCCATGAAATAGCAGTATTTCCATAAATAAATAAATATCCTGTTTGTGATCTGCCTTTGTGTGGATCGGAAAGATAACATGTATCAGCATATCCAACAAACTGTGGTTTTGATCTATTTGGATAAAATAATCCCAAATCAGTAGTCCCACGAAGATATCGCAAAATATGCTTAATTCCATTCTAATGTCTTCGAGTTGGTGCAGAACTGTACTTTGCTAGTAAGTTAACTGCAAATGCTATATAAGGTCGTGTGAAATTTGCAAAATATATCAAAGCACCAATTGTCCTAAGATATGGTACTTCAGGACCAAGAGTTTTTTCAACATTTTCTTGTAGTCGAAACGGATCTCTCTTGATATCAAGTGACCGACCTATCATTGGAGTGCTCAAAGGATGAGCTTTATCCATGTAAAAGTGTTTCAGGACTTTTTCTGTGTATGTTGATTGATGAACAAAAATTCCATTGGAAGATGTTCAATTTGTTGACCAAGACAAAATTTTGTCTTACCAAGATCTTTCATCTCAAATTCATTCTTTAAACAATTTGTTGTTTTTGTTAACTCTTCTGGAGTCCCTACAAGATTTAAATCATCAACATATACTGCAACAATAGCAAATCCGAATTCTGATTTTTTGATAAAAAAAATACATGGACAAATTAGATTATTCTCAAATCCTTCTTTCAAAAGATATTCACTGAGGCAATTATACCACATACGTTCGGATTGCTTTAATCCATATAAGGATCTTTGTAGCTTGATAGAATACATACTTCGAGATGTAGAATTATATGCTTCAGGCATTTTATATCCTTCAGGAATTTTTATGTAGATATCATTATCTAATGATTCATACAGATATGCTGTAACAACATCCATTAATCGCATATCTAAATTTTCTTTTGCTACCAAGCTAATTAAAAATCTAAATGTAATTGCGTCCATTAGAGGAGCATATGTCTTTTCATAATCAATATCAGGTCTCTGCGAGAAACCTTGTGCTACAAGTCGCGCTTTGTACCTTATAATTTTATTTTTCTCATTTCATTTACGTACAAATACCCATTTGTATTCAACAGGCATTACACCTTCAGGTGTTCGGACTACAGGTCTAAAAACTTCACGTTTATTTAGTAAATTTAATTCTGCTTGAATCGCCTCTTTTCACATTGGCCAATCATTTCTACGTTGACATTGTTCAACGATTTGTGGTTCATATTCATGATCATTACTTCTGGTAATATCAAGAGCAACTTTATATGAAAATATGTTGTCGACAACAATTTTATTTATATCTAATACTTCTCCTGTATGTACATAATGTATCGAGATCTCGTTATTTTCAGGTACCTGATCCTCTTCAGGGGATAACTCTTTAAGAGTTTTATTTTCAGGAGATGTTTGCTCATAAGTTTTGGATAAATCAGTTATTTTTGTGGCTTGTTATATGGGTATAGCCTGCAACTTATTTTTCTTGTATTTTCCTCTTCCGGAGAATTTTATCTTTAACACCGATCGGTCTTCCGCGCTTCAGGTGTGGTTTTGATTCATTTGTTGCTGTATTCACTGATTGTCCTACAGGGACTTCAATCCGTGTTGGAGTATTAGCAGCTGGAATGTGAGATTTCACTATTTTCTTATTATCAGTGAATACATCGGGTAATTGATTTGTAATTCCTTGCAAATGAATAATCCTTTGAACTTCTAGTTCACATTGATTTATACGAGGATCAAGATGAGATAACGTCGAAGCATTCCATGTAATCTCTCGTCGTGCTTCAGGTAAATTTCGTGTTTTAGGCAAACGTCATGCTTCAGGCAACGACTTTTCTCCCCCTAATGATGGGAAGATTGTTTCATTAAAATGACAATCCTCAAAACGTGCTTTAAAAACATCACCAGTTAGAGGTTCAAGATATCTAATGATAGATGGGGAATCAAAACCCGTATAAATTCTAAGTCTACGTTGAGGACCCATTTTAGTGCGTTGTGAGGGTGCAATAGGTACATATACAGTACAACCAAATGTGCGCAGGTGAAAAATATTTGGTTGTTGGCCAAGTACAAGTTGTAATGGTAAAAATTTATGGTAAGCAGTTGGTCTAATGCGAACTAATGATGCAGCATGTAAAATAGCATGACCCCAAACAAAAACTGGTAATTTTGATTTCATAAGCAAAGGTCGAGCAATAATTTGAAGTCTCTTGATAAGTGATTCAGCTAAACCATTTTGAGTATGTGTATGTGCAATATGATGTTCAACATTAATTCCAATAGACATGCAATAGTCATCAAAAGCTTGAGATGTGAATTTACCAGCATTATCTAAACGAATTTTCCTAATTGGATAATCAGGAAATTGCGCTCTCAACCTAATTGTTTGAGCAGGGAGCCTAGCAAATGCAACATTTCTAGTAGAAAGTAAACATACATGTGACCATATGGTTGATGCATTAATTAAAACTATAAAATACTTAAATGGACCATAAAATGGGTGTATTGGTACATGGATAATCAGTAGGTAAAAGAATATTCTTGTTCTTTAAGGGATGTCCATGAGAGTTTTTGATAATTCGGCGTATCATTATTGATCTTGCATGACCAAGACGATCATGCCAAAGCATAAAAACCTTTGGATCTGAACACTTATGGTGTATTACAACATTTGTTTCAACTGTTCTCATTGTAGTATAATATAACCCAGAAGAGAAAATAGGCAGTTTTTCTAGTATGAGCTTCTGGCCCGATACTATTGAAGTAATATAATGAAATTCTTCACTACCTTCGTTATTAGTTTCAACATGATAACCATTATAACGTATATCCTTAAAGCTGAGTAAATTTCTGCTTGACTCAGTAGAATACAAAGCATCATTAATACAAAGTTTTGTGCCCTTTGACAACATTATAATCACTCTTTCAGAGTCTTCAATTATAATCGCTCTTCCAGAGCCTTGATTAAGTTTGATGAATAATCGCTCTTCCAGAGCTTTTAATTAAGTTCAATGAACCTGATATCGTATTGACATTGATTTTGCATAATTTTAAAAATCATTCTATATGGTAATCGTTCTTCCAGAGCCTCTAATTACCAGTAAGACTCATACATCTTCATATATGCAAAATATAAACTAAACTTTATTACTTGAAACATAAATAAAACATATCAAAATAAAAATGCTTATTATAATGCCATAATATAATGAAATAAAAATAATTAATTGATATAGCCATGCATATTCATTTGGAAAGTCAAGATAATTTATAAGATCTTCAAGATCATTATAATCACTTATGGGATTTTCAAGATCCTTATGATCAACAAATTTTCGTTTCAATTTCTTTTTCCTTTTCTTTCGTGGAAGCTTGGTACAAATCTATCAAATATTTAAGAGTACGACAGGTACATGACCAATGACCTTCCATTCCACACCTACGACCACGACCATAATTTCCTCTATATTTATCAAATGAGGTTCCATTCACTTCAGGGGATGGAGTAGAACTGGTCGAACGAGATTGGTGGTTTTTTTTATAGCAAAAACTCATTATTTTGTTTAGCCACTAGAAGATACGATATCACTTCAGGGAACATAGTTTCCTCTATCGCTTCAGGGAATATTTTGTGAACTTATGCTCTCGATATTGCTACTGCAGGAGCATATTTGAGGCATGAAATGTAGTCGATATTTTCTCTAACATATCTTCATAAGTGAGATGATGGCGAATAAAAATCATTGATTTTTGCATGATCCTGTAGGGATGCATGATTTCCAACCTTAATTGTATCTTCAATATTCTTTGTCTCTAGATGAATCTCAGCATCAAGAGTCAATGATAAATAATTCTTGCTCAAGATATCAAGGGGTAGCAAATTCAAGTTTTGTAATGTTCAACATTTATATAAATATATAGCTTGATTTATAGCACAGTATGAGTCTTTCCTTGTCATTGCTTTAACTTACTAAAACAATTAAATATACACAATCAAATTTAATTGTAATGAAATAATACTTACAATGAGTTGAAAGAACTTCCTTTTCAAAATTGGGTAGAGACTCGTGCTGATAACGTGTTGTAAAATAATAGATAAAACAAAATGTATATCAACAAAAATATATATTGATATACTCTTGTATTTAAGTGGTTATCCACAATTCATTTGATATCTATCAAACTACATAGATGAATTTCACACTTTCATTGAGAGAATTGTTCTTCACTAAAATTGATATCCATTTGATGCCTTATATATAGGCATGGAGAGAGAGAAAGTGGAAGATGAAGAGATAGAAAATGAAAGGTTTTCTAACACAAAGGTAATTTTGGGTTATTTATAAAATGTAGAATAAAATGTAGAATAGTCCTGTTGTGAATTGTGATAATTTTATGTTAAATTATAATTGCGAAATTTATTAATTCATGGGATTGATAAGAATTATAAGGAATATCATTTATTACACATCTGAAAAAAAAATTACTCCCTCCGTCCCAAATTAATTGTTTTTCTAGGATATTTTTAAGTCAAATTGACTATTTTTAAAATTAATAATTAAGCATATATAAATATATTTCTAAAATTATAAAAATTGAAATTAGTAATAAATTGTATATACTTTCTTTTGGTTATAATATCTTCACCTATATGTTAGCAAAAATAGTAAAAAAAATAGTTTTAAAAATAGTCAATTTGACTTTAAAAAATCCTAAAAATACAATTAATTTGAGACGGAATGATATTATTAATATTTATTTACGTAACAAACAATCAAAAAAATTCACATAAACTTTGGTAATATATATTTTTCAATGTAGAATGCCCATAAAAACAAGGTCTTTTGTTAACCCTTACCTTTTATACCGGTACAATTGATAGCAAGGTTGTATTCTATTAAAGGAATTATATTATTTGTCTGGGTTATTTGATAATTCCTCAGTTTCCTTTATGAAGTGGCTTGGAACTTCTTACCAAATATGAAATATTTTTTTTGTGCAATAATATTAAACTGTTATTATTATTAAAATATAAATTTAAATGTAGGACATTGACCAACCATATGATTTACTTATTAAATTAAAATTTTTTTTTACTCCATTCAATAATATATTTTGACAACAAAGAAAATGATTTTACAATAATACCCATGCTTCGCATGAGGTGTCAGCTAGTCTTAAAATTCATGTACATAATTTAAACGTAAAAAATTTGTCTTATAGGAAGAAAAATAAATAAAGTGTTGACTGGGGTTGGGGGCATGGTACAATTCATGTACATAATTTAAACGTAAAAAATTTGTCTCATAGGAAGAAAAATAAATAAAGTGTTGACTGGGGTTGGGGGCATGATTGAAAAAGATTTATATTGTAATTAATATATATATATATATATATATATAGAGAGAGAGAGAGAGGGGCAGGATGAGGTCCGGACTCCTGGATCTGATTAAAATACGGATCCCAAATTTTATTTTGTTTTCATTTTTTTTTTTCAAATCAACTAATAAAAAATGTATAGTTATTTTTGGTATTGAAAAAATTTCATAATACAGTGTTTTGGGTATGATTTGGATACATATAACAAACAGTGTTGTACAGTCGGTACAAAATTGTTTGTTATATGTATCCAAATCATACCCCAAACACTATATTATAAAATTTCTTCAGTACCAAAAATAACTATACATTTTTTATTAGTTGTTTTGAAAAAAAAAACTGAAAAATAAAATAAAATTTGGGGTCCGTATTTTATCAAGTCCGAGAATCCGGACCTGATCTTGGACGTGTGTATATATATATGTATATATATATATATATATATATGTAATTTTAGTTGTGAGTGGACATTTTACCAATTCATAAATCATGCTATTACGGCTGCTCACAATAGAGATCGAAATATTTTAAACGTTTTTAAGCCATATATAGAAGAATATACAAGGATTATATTACCAAAAATAAGTTTTAAAAAAAAAGGTTTTTCGAAATATTAGTTTTACTTGGAAAAAATACCAATCTCTTTATATTTAACCGAGACGAGAAGACAAGGGTGATTCAGAGGGGAGGGAGATTCATAAATTCGTTACAGTTGATGCCGCGTTATTCTTACCATTCTCTATTTTTTTCTCTCTCCCTCATTCAAATTCCGATACCTATGCAGCCATCCTCTTTTTTTTTTTTTTTCTCTCTCTATATCTCTGCATTTTAATTCCCCGTACAAAACCCAAATTTTAACACTAATTTGCTCTTTTGGTTCCCTATCATCTGATCCAGAAATGCAACCCTCTCATATATAGGAAAGGAATTTAATCAAGCTTCTCATCACAATCAGGTACAATTCGTTCTATATTACATTATAATCCCATTTTCCAATCTGGGTACATTTTATTTTCATGGAAAAACATATTTTGTTATACATACCCATTATCAATTTTATTGTTTTTTTAAAAAAAAAAAATTTGAAAATGTTTTGAAATTCTATTGAAATGCTTATTATGCTATATGCCCATGAGCTTTAATTCATTTTTTCAATTCATTCAACAGTTTCATTTGTCAATTTAGGAATCAAATTTCATCCAAAATCTTTCTCCCTGGTAAATGTACGAAAAGTATGTCAGACAATGTGGGATTGTGGCAGCTTTGAAGTTTGAACAATATTTGTGCTTATACTATTAGAATTGTTTGCTAGTGGGTTTTCACCCATTGAAGATATTGTACCTTGTCCAAGATTTTTGGTGAAATTCTAGTTCATATTGTGAATATAGGCATTGTAAGATAGTGGCCAATTGCAATTATTTGGTTCGGTTGAGTTTTAATGTAAGGCAAAATTCTTGTAAAATTTTCTCCGAGTTTTGGAGGATTTTCACAAGGAATTGTGAATTTTGTGATTTTAGAAGAAGGCCTAAAAGGGTTTAATGTTCATCAGCAGTTAATGGTGTTCGATTTCATTTGAGACAATGACAAGTGAAGTTCCTGGGACTTCAGGTCAACAGTCTAACGATGATGTTATACAACAAGGTGACATTTTCTATGGGGGAAAAGGTCTACTTAACATTTCTGTACAGACTGGAGAAGAATTTTCTCCCGAGTTTCTTCGAGATCGAGTCACCCCACGAAAAGGTGGTGCCAATGATATGGATCAGCGCCAGCAGAAGAGGGTGGGATTTAACATTAATAATAACCAACAGCTTGTTTACGATGATCATAGTGGCCCTAATGAAGGAAGAAGAATGCTCTCTGAAAATAGTCCAGATCGCTCAGATTTTTCTCCAAGTAAAAGTCCTGGGCGAGAAGTAGTGGATAAGGCTTATTTTGATGGATTAAGCAGATACCATATGGACTATAGTGCCATCGGACAAAAATCAAGCACCCTTTCTGATGAAAGTAGTCATGATCGAGCTACTGAAAGTCCAACTACTCTTTCAGTTCATAAATCAAATTCTCCTCACTCGTATCAGCCTTTTGGTTACGGTGCTGGAGTTTCAGATGGTGGTTCTTTCTCTGGGAAAATGAAATTCCTCTGCAGCTTTGGGGGAAGAATATTACCAAGGCCAAATGATGCGAAGCTTAGATATGTGGGCGGGGAGACACGAATCATATCCATTAGGAAAAATGTTACCTATATTGAACTTATTAGGAAAACTTTTGCAATTTGCAATCAACCTCATACAATTAAATACCAGCTCCCAGGTGAGGATCTTGATGCGCTTATATCTGTATGTTCCGATGAGGATCTTCATCTTATGATAGATGAATTTCATGATCTGGAAAGAAGTTCTCAAAGGCTGCGGATATTTCTTGTACCTTCAAATGAACCCGAAAGCCCATGTGAAGCAAGGACAGTGCAGCATAGTGATGCAGATTATCAATATGTTATTGCTGTTAATGGCATGCAGGACCCAAGTCTCCGGAAGAGCTCAAGCAGGGATAGCCTGTCAAGCCAAGCAAGCCATTTGGGGGGTTACTTAGACAATAGTCCAACCTTTCAAAGAGATTCTCCTACTTCCTTTCATCCATGGGAGATTCGGAGTGGAGGTAGTCCTGTTAATATGAATTTGATGCTCTCGAACCCCAATACTCAGGTGTTCAATACGCCACAGATTGCAAACAAGTCATATATCCAACCTTCTTTTCCTGCACCCATTCAGCTGAAAGTTCATAAGAATTCCCCTATGAAAGTCTACGAGGATCGTACAACCCCAGATGGTTATGAAGGCAACAGTCCATATGCTTTACAGAAATCAGCATTTGAGAAATCCTACGGTGCTGACGCCACAACTTATAATTACAATCATCCTCTTGAAATGGTTCCGGTAGTAAATTACCATCATCAAGACAAGAGTTTGGTAGAATCCAACCACAAGAATACCCCCACTAGAGATCTTGTACCTTCTTCTCCACTATATGGTCAAGGTGATATGGACGCTGAAAGATCTATGCTCAATAAATTGGCAATCCATTATGAAAATGCCCTCCCTTATCAAAATGCAATTGGTCTGTTCTCCGAATCCAACCTTCTACCATCTCATCACAAAATTTCTTATTTTCCCTCTGACTTGGAAATGCAACATGAAGGGAGAACCAACTACAGTTTAGAAGAAGGGACAGCCTCATCACTGTCCAATTTTGAAACTGAAAAATCACCCTCTGATGCAACGTCAAGTTTGTCACAGGAATGGACAATGCAACAGCAAGAGAAGATAGATCCCCCCACTTCAAAAGCACCAGACGCTAGCAAGGCATATAGTGAATGGGATAGCGATATGATAAAGTGGATGGAAAAGAAAGATTCTTCTTTCGGTCAGGACCAGGATGTTGTCGAAGGAAATGATAGAATAGTATTACGAACTTATGACATGGAACACAAGATGAATTTGGCAAACATTCAGTGCAATCCAAACTTAAGAATCAATGTTCATAACTCAGCACGAGAGTCACAAGTCCCAGGATGCACAAATGCTCCTTCACCAGCCACTGTTCTGGATCAGGCAATAAGCAGTGATATAGTTTCCCATGGATCTCCTGGACAGCAACTAATTTCTCGAGAACCAATAATAGAAAAACCTGTTAATTTTACTCATTTTGCTCGAGTTGGATCGAGTGTAAGCTCAAACTTGGATGAGGATGACCCCATTATGACTGAGCTGTCGCAGCTGAGTCCAGTCAGTGATGCTGTTTTAGCTAAAATAGCTTCTATCTATGAGGACATGGTGAATGATCGGCAAAACAGTGCTAAAAAAGAGGACTCTGCCATTTTTGTCCAATCACACCCTCAAGATAATAGTAATGAAAGTAAGATGCCTGAACTGATGCTTATTGTCGAAGATGTGACCGACAGCACTCCTTCTGACATGCCCTCATCTTCAGCAGTTGTCCCTCTTGTACAAGATGGACCTAGTGACGGAGAATTAGAATCTGAGTGCATGGCCGTAAACTCTGACTGTAAGGTAACTTTTCCTTGTCATTCAAAGATATTGGTTATCGAGTATATTCAGTTCTTTTTGTAGGATTTAAGTCACTACTCTATGTTTGTAGGATGCTAAAGGTGCGGACCAAGATGAATCTATCAGTGATGCTGTCCTAGCTGAGATGGAAGCAGGCATCTATGGTTTGCAGGTTGATAACTGTAATCTCAACTGTTAAATGCATGAATTGATCAAAATGCATTGTAAATTTGTTTAGAAATTTATAAACAGAAAAAAGGAAAAAGATTTGTAACAACTTTTGTTTTTGTTGAAGAATTCATTGAAAAATTGTGTAGCTCCTATCTACTGTCTGTCCAATCTAAAACCGTAGGCATATACTACTGGTGGTTGAAATTGATTTATTTTATTGGATATGGTATGTAGAATTTAGTGTCTTGCATCACCTAAGTTTTTATAATTTACTTCCTTCACATTCTTTTGTTTGGGTACTTCATATCCTATGTTATGGTTTCTTAGAGATTTCAGGATTGAAAAACCTTGATTCAGACATATTTTTAATGTACTTTCTTACTAAAATCTTCAGACGTGTATGTGCAGATCATAAGAAATTCTGATCTGGAAGAGTTGCAAGAGTTAGGATCGGGCACTTTTGGAACAGTTTATCATGGAAAATGGCGGGGTACGGATGTTGCTATCAAGAGAATAAAAAAGAGCTGTTTTGCTGGGAGATCATCAGAGCAAGAGCGATTGGTCGGTTTCCCTACTAAAGAATGACAATTTGAATTCTCTCACCATATGCAACTTGTTCTAATTTTAAGTGTTATATTTAATCGTACATTTTGAATTCACCTAAACTTTTTTTGAAAGAAAGTATAATATAACCATCACTAAGTTCAAAGATCTCTCTTATGCTTAATAATTGTTAAGAAATTTGGAAGTGAAAAGGGAAAGGTTACAGTGTCTTTCCAGACTCAAGTCTATAACTTCACTACTTTTGACAGACCAAAGACTTCTGGAGAGAGGCTCAGATCCTGTCGAAACTTCACCATCCAAATGTGGTAGCATTTTATGGGGTGGTTCCTGATGGGCCCGAGGGAACATTGGCTACTGTAACTGAGTTCATGGTGAATGGGTCGCTACGGCATGTCCTCTTAAGAAAGGACCGGTATGTTGGTTAGTTTCTTATTTTCCATCCTTTATTAGGGATAGATGAATTCATGTAACCTTAAAATCCCTTATTGCAGAGCACTTGATCGTCGTAAAAAGCTTATAATTGCACGGGATGCTGCTTTTGGAATGGAGTATTTGCATTTGAAAAATATAGTTCATTTTGATTTGAAATGTGACAACTTGCTTGTCAATTTGGGAGATCCCAAACGACCTATATGCAAGGTACTCATCTGAAAAAATAATCCTTAGCTTAAATAAGTTATCGTCATTATATGTTTCAATGGTTAATTCATATATAACTTCATTTCTAAACACACTTTCTGCTGATTTTCTATTCCGTGTCATCAGTTTCAGATTTCAATATTTGGAAGCTTTCTGAATTTAGCTCGAAAATGCACCCAAATTCACTTAATTACCATGTAAAAAAATTCGTCAGTTCATTTTTATTTTTAAAATTTTTTGGCTATTTGATTTTAAGGTCGGTGATTTTGGATTGTCAAGAATTAAGCGTAACACACTTGTTTCGGGTGGAGTGCGAGGAACACTTCCATGGATGGCACCAGAGCTACTTAATGGTAGCAGTAGTCGGGTTTCTGAGAAGGTGAGAATAAAACTCTATCCTGGGAATGATTACTCCTATTTTAAAGCTTGAAGAAGTGTCATCCTCCTTTTATTTTTCTCCGTTTCTCCTTTCCTTCATATCTTATGACTTATGACAGGTTGATGTATTCTCGTTTGGTATCACAATGTGGGAGATTTTGACTGGGGAGGAGCCATATGCGAACATGCATTGTGGTGCCATCATAGGTAAAGCTCTTCTATTTAATCTGCCTGCACATATATTTCTGCTCTTCCTAAAAGATGATTTCCTACCACTGCCCTCCACATTTCCCTGCCAAAGGAGAAAAAACAGAAGTTAGGTATATTATATTAATACGTTAAATTGTTGGAGAATGAGGAATAACTATAAGGCTTGGTTGCATGATTTCTCATGGAAACTATTTGTTGTAACTTTTAAGTAACTTGAACTTGTCATTTGTTTCACACAAATTACCTTGGCTTTTATTAACGGGAGTTTTTATTGGAAAACTCTAGCTGTGATGGTATGCTTGCGAAGTGATTATATTGTTTGTATTTTTAGGACAATTAAGAAACTTCATGAGCTCTGTATATACTCCATCTGTTCTGAATTATAAGATCAATACTGATTATTTAAAAGTTAATTTGAGACATGATTCATTTAAGTTTTAAAAACAATCTCTCTCATAACTATTAGTACTTTTTAGGTAGTTTATAATATTCATAATTTTAATTATTGACATAAACTACATGATTGGATATTTTGCATCATTATGCACGTGTAAAGATTCATGTCCTGTGAATATGCAGTTAGTTTCTCCCATAATTTTAACTCTTCGTACACAACATTTTTATGGTGATAGTGATTTCTTATAGTACTGTTAGCGGATTTATAATCTTTTGTTTTTCAAGTTCTATTAGTTAGTAACTTAATTTTGATAATCAAATCTTTTCGTAACTCTGGATGAAGGGGGGATTGTAAATAACACACTTAGGCCTCCTATTCCTGCACGCTGTGATGGCGAGTGGAGAAAGTTGATGGAAGAGTGCTGGTCACCTGATCCGGAATCCAGGCCATCATTCACACAGATAACAAACAGGCTGCAAGAAATGGCAATGGCCATCCAGCCAAAGCGACATATTCAAGTGAAGAGATAAGTGTTCTACTTCTATATCCCCGTGTAAGTTATGAATATGGAAAAACAGAGAAATGTATAGTAAAAATATCAACTAATTATGAGTAGAGTTTGTGAAATAGCTTTATATACAAGCAATTGTTGTAGAGTATTCGGTTTTTTGTTTTAAAAGACTATATATGAATGAGACTCGAAATCCTTTTGTCAGCTGCTGGGATTACATTTATTTGGTGCCTTCATTTTACCATTGGCATTTGAACCTGTTCAAGTTTGGTGATTACTTTTCTAGCATTGAGTCGGGCTTAGCCGGGCTGTGCTCGCCGGCAATCCGATTTGTTTACGACCCTAGTTGTCAGTAGTTGGAGTTTGTGTTAACTTGAAGAAAAAACAATTATGTACTGATTGAAAATTGGTTTGGTAAATTAAGTTAAGGAATTGATTTTTATTTTATTTTTGTCATTTCTTGCCCCCCACCCCCCACCCCTATATAGAGTTTTTCGGATCCGGTTATAATGAACTCCTAGTAGTTTTTCATCGCATTAGTTATAAAAAATGTTGAATTAACAAATACAATAAAAAAAACTATATAACTTCACCATAACCGGATTGGATCGAGTCTTTTGTTCATCCATTAAAATAAGTAGCAGTTCCATTAATTGCAGTTACTATTACTTCTTTGTATTGATTATTGTATGCTACATTTGGATTGGATGAATGAAATTGGTAAATGAATGTAACAGAAAAGGGAATAGATTGGTGAGTAAAATGATTTTATTCTATACCTTCCCACAAGTAATAAAATTCACAAATTTGGTAAGAATGAGAACGGTTCATTCTAATTCCAATGGAACAATCAAACACAATTCTTTTTATTCCGTGCGAGTAAGTCATTACATTCACACCTTGATTTTTACAATCCAAACGTAGCATTATCCTTTTTCTTTTACATGAAAACTCTTTAAACTTCTAAAAAAAAGACCTAAACCATCTCTTCTTCCTACACCTTAATGACTTGAATAATCATGCTCTAAAATGAGAGTCTCATTTAACTTTGTAAAGTCTTGTTAATATCGAAAGATCAGGTATCGAATTCTACCTTCACATTTTATGTTAAAAAAATTGAAACATCCCCCAACAAAAACATGTATATCAACTTAATTTCTTAGTTGGCTAAACATTATAAAAATGACTATGAAATTTCAATTTTTAAGAAAAAAAATAAAAAAAAAAGCATGTTATTGTACCTAGTTGGTTGGTTGAAGAGGCGGCATATTTATTACAACATCATTATCCACAATGTTTTTGGCTTTTGCTTGAAGTCCACTTAAACTAGAACAGTTGAAGTCAAACTATCTATAATGGAAAACCTCGAAAAGAATAGAAAACAGAAAACTAATGACTATGAAATTTCAATTTTTAAGGGGGAAAAAAAAAGGCATGTTATTGTACCTAGTTGGTTGGTTGAAGAGTCAGCATATTTATTACAACATTATTATCCACAGGTTTTCGGCTCTTTTGCTTGAAGTCTAGTAAGATCTGAATAATTAGTATATTTTAGTAATTAATTAAATTATTTTAGTGAAATAGTAGTTGAACTTAAAAAACTATTTAGTAACTAAAATATAAAACATCTCAATGACTTTTAAATTTAAAATATTTTAAATTAATTTTTAAAAAATTAATAATGATTTAAAAATTTGGAATGGAAGGAGTACAATATTTATAAAGGCTTCATAGATTTAAATTTTTCATTAAAAGACAGCTCTCTTAATGATTTAGATTTAATTTATATCTTCTTCTTACCGATTAAGAGACGATAAGAGACAAACAAAATTTTACTAAATAACTTTACCCTTTTACCGAATCAGATATGAAACTATTAAAAGATATTAAGCGATAAACAAACACCACTTTACACTAGAATAGTTGAAGTCAACTATCCATAATGGAAAACCTCGAAAAGAATAGAAAACAGTGGGATATAAGAAGTTTTCGTCTTACAAAAAAGATCTTATTTAATTTTATTAATTTATTTAAAATAAAAAATTAATATAAATTATTCAAATTTAATTAATAGAAGTAAATTATTTTAAATATATTATTAGATATAAAAATTATAATAAATTTATATTATAATATAAAATTTAAAATTTTATAAAATAATTAAGAATGATAAAAGTCAACTTATTTTATTTCATTTTTAGAAAATGGATGGAGTAATAGCCATGATGACAAAGTACTAGCACTTTTCATTATGATATCATGAGTTCTCTATTAATACCATAAATGGTCTCATCTTATGTCCTTCATAATCATTACAAGTCCACCCTTGCCAGCCAGTTTTGATCCAGCCATACACGTTTACTCACTGCTATTACATTTGCAAAAGGTTAAATACATTTTTCTCCATTTTACTCGATCTCGATTTATAAATATATGATTGAACTGAATTTTTTTACGGTCAACTAATTGAACTGTAATTTTTTTACAAACCGTTATAAAATCCGTCCAAAGCAGTTGACTTTAAAGAAAAAAAAATAAAATATTACAAAATAATAATAATAATTTCAAAATAATAATAATAATAATTTTTAAATAATAATAATAATTTAGAAATAATAAAAATATTTAAATAATAATAATAATTTTTAAATAATAATAATAATTTCAAAATAATAATAACAATAATTTCAAAATAATAATAATAATAATAATTTCAAAATAATAGATAATTTTATATTTTTAAAGTGAACTTAAAATATTTAAAAATAAAAAAAATAATACGAATTCATTAATTTTATACAAATACATTTGTACAAAATATACATTAATATATTTTATTATTAATTAATTTAATTATTTGTTATCAGAAAATCTATGTGTAACATGATAACAAATGTATTAATGTAATTAATAATAAAATATATTAATGTATATTTTGTACAAATGTATTTATATAAAATTAATGAATTCATATTATTTTTTTAATTTTTAAATATTTTAAGTTTACTTTAAAAATATTAAATTATCTAATATTTTGAAATTATTACTATTATTATTATTGTTTGAAATAATAATAATTATTATTATTATTATTTTGAAATTATTATTATTATTATTTTATTATTATTATTAGTTTGGATAGATTTTGTAACGGTTTATAAAAAAATTATAGTTCAATGAGTTGATCGTAAAAAAATTCAGTTCAGTGATGCATTTATAAACCGAAGTTGAGTAAATTGGGAAAAAGTGTATTTAACCCCATCTGAAAACTCCTTTTAAATTTTCAAATATTATTAGGTCTAATTATTATTAAAAAAATGTTAATGATAGATGTTAGGTTAATCTTATTGTTAATGTTGCATCGTTGATAGGGGTCATGATTCTAATAACAAACTTTATATTTGTACATCTACTTAATTCCAATTAGCACTCGTGACACACGTAACGTGTGTAAATTATGTAAAGTACAATAAGAATTTTATAAAATTTGGAGGACTAAATAGAAAGATAAAAAAACTTATTATAAATAAGATAAAATAGTTTTATAATTAAATTTGTTACGGCTAAAGAGGAAGAAAAAAAATAACGTGATATAAATTCACCGCCGACGTACTCAACTTTAAAGATCCGGAAATATTAAACCTAAGGAGCAATATATACTATCTTTGTTCCCAAAAGAAAATCTTTTTTTGATTTTATTTAGAAATTGATTCAAAATTCTAACATATTCTAAAATTGATGCAAGTTAATTTAATTGTAATACTTTAAATGAAACTTTCCTAATATTCAATTTAATTGTAATATTTTAAATAAAACTTGCATATTAGGATAGGACGGAACTATTATTCTTCGTACACGTACGAGTATTATTAGCTATACTTTATTTCTTAACTTTTTATTAATGATAGTGAAAGAAAAAGTTTAACCTAAGCTTTTTATCTTTCTTCATGTCTACCATTATATATGTTACCCATTAGAAATGCAAAAAGCCACAACACCCAATCAACTTTCACTAGATTATGTAAAGTTGACACTGAATTTATAGTTGTCCAATAGAACAGTACTAATATTGTAAAATGGACGAAGCATAATAGAGTATGTGTATATATATATATACCCGGCCCCTCAAGTAATTAAACATTTCAACTCCAAAATAATAATGACGAGGAAAGAGAACTGATATTTTTACATTATTTTTCTTATATTTTTACATGTAGTACTCACGTATTAACTAGCTAATTAGTGAAACATATGTACAAAACTTTTTTAACAATTACTCCTCAGTAACTCCTCCGAACTTACAAATGTACCATGGAAACCATAGGGCACCCTAGTAGGTAACTTCACCGATGCCACTTGCTTCATATTTGAAGCTCTTACTATTATTAACTCAGACTTCTCCTCCCTTTCATCTCTTACAAAACTCATAACAAACCCTTCATCTTCTTCATTTCCTTCCTTTCCCGCCACAAAACACGGCTCGCCTCCAAACCTTTCATTGCCGTACAAAAACTTGATCAAATTTCCCGTCGACAGATCAACCTTTGCAATGCCACCGCATTTTGGCCAGGGTTCCGCTATTGCCAAATATGCATATCGGGTTTTCCGGCCAAGTCGCCCCTTGTTCACCTGCCCAGCTTCCAAATTCAAGCCGGGGACAATGACCCGTCGGGTTGACTTACCCGTTTTCGTGTTTAAACGGACCTCTGATAGTTTACAACTCAACGGGTTATCATGCTCCGTGAAGATCGAGTCCGGTGGGGTCATGCATGACCCGACAACAACAATGATTTTATCACCATGTTCATTAATTTCCTCCCATGCATTCCATAAATGGTAGCAAAAGCAATCCGGTACATCAATCCATTGGATACCCGACTCGTTTACATCGTTCTTGGGAAGCACTCCGAACCGTGACACCTTATTCGGATCATGCATGACGGGTGACCCGCCTTTTACCATTTCGGATAACTTGAATACAACTTGCTGATCCGGAATGATCACGTGACTTTCCGTGATGGCAAAGTCATGAATCATAGTTGGCTGTTGGAGGGAAATAGATACGTCACGTGCCTTCTGACCGCACTTTTCAAACTTGAGGAATTTAAGGTACGGTTTTTTCAGTACATTATAGCTCAGAGAATAAAGCTCACCTGTGACGGGGTCCACTTTAGGGTGTGCAATCATGGGACAATCAATCTGCCTATCAAAATCAAACCGTCCGATCGTCTCCAGGTCACCATCATCCCTAATGCGGACGCTGTACGGAAGATCATCCTCTGACATGGCAAGTAAACGGCCGTTAAAGTACACCAAGCCAGCGTTAGCCACGCCGCTGCCTTGCCCTGTGTTCACCAAGCCGATTGCGGCACGAGCATAAAACAGCGCCAGCCGAGCCAAACCAAGGTGGCCATGCAGCTCACCTATCGGCTTCGGGAATAATGGCCTGCCAAGAGCTTCTTCTTGGACAAGCCGACTAGTACGTGTCAGACGGCAACTATAACTGGCTTTATTGCCAGATCCCAACGTAACGGCGTGAACCATTCCGTCACCGTCAAATAAGTGGTGGCCGCTAAGTGGCTCAAACAAAGGATTGGCACCATTTCGAAGGTAGACCCCACTTAGATCCGCCGGAATCTGGCCCACCACCTCGAGGCCGTGCCGAACAGGGCACTCTTGAACCGGTGCAAAGTTCCCTTCTAGTTGAACCCCCGGGTCAACCGTCCGGTTCAGCTTGTGCTTCTTTTCTAATTCACGAATAAGCGAATTTTCCACAAACTCTAGAGCTGATGCCCCTAGTTTCTGAAGTGGATTTAGCTGAGGAGTAAGATTTTTCTGTGCCCGAGTAACTTTAGGAAATGGGTTCTTCACCGGCGCCGGAGTCTTGAACTTCCGGGGACGTGTTTTTTTTGCTGGATTTATGAGCATTTTGCATGTAAAATTTGGTGGGGTTGGTTGAATTTTCCTATCGGGTATGTGCAAATGAGGGTTTGTTTGGATTTTGGAGGTTCTTGGAGTTGTACAAAAATGGTGCGAGGCTTGCATGGTTTTAGAGAGAGAGAAAAAGAGGAGAGAATATGCGTATGAGAGAGAGTGAAGGATAGAGAAGTGAGAATGGGGTCAATGACATATAAATAACCATGCATGGAGCACTCCAGCAAGCAACAGGCAGAGGTGACACGTACGTGTGAAATGGGTTTGAGACAGGAGTTTTAGTCAAACAGGCCTAGGGCAAAAGATTAGGGAGAAATTTAAGAGAGAAAATAAATCGAAGAATCGCACTAAATTAAGAGTGGAGCAAAATAAGGAGAGAAAACAACAAACTGCTCTGCATTTAATCGCAACGAGAAAACTCGAGAAAACTCTGCTGTTACGTTTGGATCGAAGGAATAAAATGAAGAGCGGAATGATTCATTCTATTTTAGTTGAAATAAGTTATTCCATAAGTTCTCCCTTTCTTAAGAAACTAAATACAATTTTTTTTCATTCTAAATGCAACTAACACACAATTTTTTCATTACATAAGAATGAGTTATTCTATTCTCACATTCATTACTCCAATCCAAACGTAGCATACAAGTCTTAGAAAATTAATTTAATTATCAATAATACTACAACAGTAACTAAAAAATTATTGTAAAAAAAATATAAAATAATGTATCTGGTTTTAGTTAGTTATAATCATCACTGAACTCACCCATTTATTAAATGGTGAATCATCCGGTAATTATATTTTGACACATCACTTTGTAAATTAGTTCTTGTAAGAATTTTTTATAAGTGTAAAAGGACTCTTTAATTATATTATTTACAGGATCAAATTTTTCTGATTTTTTACCAATCACAAAGTTGACAAATTAATTGTGATTGAATGGTATATTATCACTAATTTATATACCGCTGTTGTAAAATTTATTTTCGTATCAAAATCAAAATATACAATAAATCAAAGATTTTGTACCCATTTATTGTTTAATTCTTTTACTAATTACAGATACTAGCCAGCCAATTAATTAAAAAGCATTAATTAATTTATATCTCGCATATATATAACTATGCATTTTTATATAGTTACCGATATTGTTAGAGTGAAAATGGTAATGTCAAACCAAATATATATTTAATCACAATTTTACGATTATACTAATAGCACTACACTTTAAGCAAAATTTATTATTTAAAATTTTTATTCTGACAATATCATTCGTCTTTCTATAATTAATATAGTTGTGCTATTTAGTTTACCTTTTAGACCATCTTTTAAAGTAATTGTTCTTCTGATTTATTTTCTCACAAGGTAACGGCCATACACTGAAAAATTAAGTTCAAAAAAATTAATTGCCATAGTAATTGTAATTGATTTCCTCTTAAATAAAAATGTGACGTTAAGAGTCTTAAAAAAAAATTATTTTAAAAAATATTTCAAATGACGTGTTACTATAATATTGGTACAGTAAATCTCATGTGATTGATTGACTATGTATGCTATAAATTATCATTAAAATATTCAAAATCATGTCATTTAATTTGAGATCCCTAACATTACTCTAAATAAAATAATGCGTTACGATATTATAATTTGTCCTAATTAATCTTTATGGGTAAATATATTGTATATTAATTAAAAAAAATATTAGGAATCTTAAATTTTTTTATCTTTTTAAAAGAAGGAGTAATAATTTTAAAATATTCTTTAAAATTAATTTTCTTTTTATCATTTGTCCATACACAAGTACAAAATCACCAGGTGGCCAAATCAAATAAAGCCGAAGAAGATGGAACTTCAAATGTGGACTAGCATTTGGGCTGCTTTGCTGTATTCACTATAGTGGGAAAACCAAGAACATTAACCCGGCCCTTTTACCAAATGAATACACACCGCACGATGCATAAACGGGCCCTACATTTTGTCATCTAACCCCTCATCAAATTTGTCATCATGCAGTGCAGCCCCAGCCCAGCCCTCTCTGATTCATTCCTGTGTAATTTTAAGTTGACACGTATGGCTAATACGTGTTATGTGTTAGGGTTTTCAACCCACGTGAAGTAAATTCAGACTTTTAGGCATAGAATTCAATATTTGGGTAAAAGTATATCCATCCACATAACGCTAGAACGTCCAAACTTTATTTTATTTGAGCAAGTTTATAGAATCAATGAAAGTCAGAACTCAATAAACGTTACGGATTAAATAAGCTAAATTCACCAACATGCTTCGCATGGATGATGGATGGTATATAGCTTTGCCATACTAAAAAACTTAGATTAAAATCCTCTTCTTTCTTTTTTTTTCATGTGGTTGTAATGAAATAATAGTATTTTAAAAAAAAAGTAAATTAAATCTCAATTTAAATTTTAAACTTTAACTCTAAAGTCGATTTATATTCTCAAATTTGTTTTGAATTAAATGTATCATATACTTTCAGCGAAAAAATAAAAGAAATAGTCCTAATATTCCATACGCTTGCATTTTCTAATGAATATTTAGTTCAAAAATGATACAAAGTGTGCATTTTGTTTTTTTGTTTAAAGTATAGGATGCATTTAATTCAAAATAATTATTAGTGTGCAGATTTTAGGGTTATAGTTTAATGTAGAATTAGTCGATTAAATATTTAATATTTTCTTCTAATTTCTCTCATGCATGTCTTCTTTTTTAAATTTTTTATTATGCCCCAAAATTGAATGTAATAATATAAATTCCCAAAGAATAAAATTTAAAGTGCAACGTACATTGGGAATCTGTGAGATTTTGTATGCTGAATAACTGAATATTAAACAGTGTTACCGGTAGTAGTTTTTACATGCATGTGTATATATATATATATACACATGCATGTAAAATACCCTTGATTATAAATGTTGTATGGCTTACGTTGGGAGACAGCATAACTGACCACCTCCCTCTGGTCAAGTGAACCCACAATATTAATACCGTCATGGCTTGCATGCATCTTTTACTATCATCCCTCTTAATTACGTTTCAAAATTCACTCCATTCATCGATTTACTAATCAACAAATATTCATTATTAATGCCAAGATCTTATCGTTTGTAGAATCACTAAACAACGAATGAAAAATTTACACAAGAAATAAACAATTAAGTTTGACGGTTAAAATTATCGAAAAATAATTTCGATGTGAGAATAAATACATGCTAAAAATATTAACAATAGAGATATTTAATTGTTTTAGTGCGTAGAGAACAATTTAAATTATGGCCGTGTATTTATAGTTTGATCACATCTCTAAGAATCTTACATAAAGATAACTACACATACTATCAATTGAATAGAATCATACCTCCTTGATAATAAAAAGTCAAATAAAATAAAAGTAATACAAGTCAATTAGGACGGTAGTCATTTTAGAATATCAAATCTCCTAACCGAAATATTTTGTCATATGACGTGACCCACTGAACTTTTCGAACTTACAAAATTATGCCCCAACATTCATGTATCACTATTTTCGTAATTGGCATAAAAGACAATATTAAGCCATATATGATACCGGTAATTTTGGTTTTCGTAGCCGCATTAATTCACGTTTGTTTTTTTATAATTATGACATATGTACATATATGATAAGTAGAAATTAAAAATGACTCGATTTTAATTTATCTTATCTTATTACATAAACTTTTATGTTAGTTATAATTCAACTTCATCATATATATATATATATATCATTTTTATTTTTTGTGGTATAAATTTTTTTTTTTAAAAGGTCTCTTTACACATTCAAGATTATCTACTCCCCTCACCTAAAATGCCTAAACCCTATCTACATATGTTGTGATATACTAGATGAAGTCATTGAGCTTAGGTGGGCCAAAATGATGCTTTTTGAGAGTGGACAAACCACCCGGTCCCCACTGCCGACCTTTCATGTTCAAATATGCTTGTCAATCCTTTTGTGTACACCTATTTTGGTCAACAAATTTCTTCAATCCTAAACAAACTTTATTTTATTTCTGTTGGGTATATTAGGTCTATATCGTTACACGTGTTGAAGATGACGCAATTGATTCGTAGTGTCGGCACTAAAATAAATTTGGTGGGTAAAAAAGTGCTTTTCTTAAGACTGTCTTTCAACATTGTACCTAGACTGCTTCCTTCTTGCATAAAGCATAATGAAACCAACGATCGGAGTACAATATATTTTTTCCCTTGAAATATGATTGTGGTTGGCATTGTCACGACTTAAAAACATGTTATTTTTATTATTAAACTTATCTATAATAAAAATGAAAATTTTAAAATTATTAATAATAAAATTTACAAAACTAGTTTGTTTAGGGATGTTACCATAAAATGGGGATTGATAAATCTAATTTAATAACTTAAACAATCTCATCAATTACGATTGACTGGATTGCGAATAATATGAAATTTTAAGCAATGACAGACAGGGTAAAGTAATAATGTATGAACCATTTTTTACTCTCTCTTATCTCATACATCTATATACGATAATATTTAATATCAATATAAATTTGTCGTTATATATAGCAACATTTTTTTAAAAAGTTTGATTCTCCTACTAACTAAACAGCCTAATGCTATGCACATTTGGATTGTTAATTATGCTTCAAAGTTTTTTGTGTAATTCAAAGTCACACATGGCTCCCTTGTTGAAGGTTATTGATAATATGAGAATAATATTTATATTGTCAGAATAAATATGTATTTAATAATATTTTTATATTTATTTTAATAATATTTTATATTTTTAATGATATTTATTGTTCTGATAATATAATTATTAAACTTAATATAATGACATGTTTCAAGTTACTATTTGGTGGTGAGAATTTTGATCCATATTATCTATATGACTACATATTTTTAAATTTCGCAAATTGACTATTTAAAGTCAAATATGACTGCCTTGTGCGGGAGAAAGCAGGGTATAAGGAGTAGGAACATGGGTGAACTTATTAATTATTTATCAGAACAAATTATTGGTGTATTTAGGTATGTTACATCTTGTAGAGTCTTCGACTAATCTAATTTAGCAATTATTGGTGTATTTAGGTATGTTACATCTTGTTGAGTCTTTGACTAATCTAATTCAGCATGTTAAGCTCCGAAGTTTCAAACTTAAGGCCCGGACAGTGATGGAACTCTTTAGGCCCTGTTCGTCTATAACTTATAAGTTGGTCAAATTAATTTATAAATTATTTATTTTTATTAAAATATTTGATAATAACTTATTTTTTAACTTATAAGTTGATTTATAAATTAAAATAAATAAGCAACAATTTAATACTTATTTAAAAATAACTTATAAGTCATTCTTAATAAATTTATTTTACCAAATGTAATGTCCATTTTACTCTTATTCTATTTTGCTAAATTACATATTTATCATTCCAACCTAATATATATTTTTTCTCCAACGTAAACAAACATGTAATAAAAAATATTAAGACAAAAATGTCGTCCCCATATAAATATATATATATATATATATATATATATATATATTAGTAGGTATTATATTTATTTTGTATTATATTATAATATAACACTAAATATATAATATTATATAATATAATATATTATATTATTAATATATAATACTGTATAATATAATATATTATTATATTATGTATTATTATATTTATTATATTATATAATATATATATATATATCATATCTATTATAATATAGTATTAAATATACTAACACATAATATAATATATGCATATATAATATAATATATTATTAATATGTATTATATTTATTTTATATTATATTATATTATATTTATAATACAATATAATATATTTATTTGTTTAGTGTTTTATTTAATTAAAAAATGATGATTCTTATGATATTATATTGAATTAACGTATCTTTTTATTAATATTTTTTTTAGTAATTTTTATATTTTATTTTAACTTATAAGTAATTATCAGCCGAACACTTTCACAACTTGTTTTAATTTAATTTCTGACTTATAAGTTAATTTGATGCCGAAATCTTTTATTTATATGTCATAATTTAAAATAACTTATAAATCAATTTTAATTTTAATTTTAAATTATTTTAAAATAAGTCGTTGTGGACCCAAAATCTCTTTTCATGGCTAATCCATTTAGTTTGGATGATGAGAGTCGGTCTAGTCTATGATAAGACTACTTGTCATGCTCTTGTAGGACTATTGCTGCTGTTGGTGTAGACCCTGCTGTAATGGGTGTCGGCCGAGCTGTCGCAATTCCAGCTGCAGTAAAATCTGCTGGTCTTGAACTCGATAATATTGATCTTTTTGAGATCAATGAGGTACGGATGAGATATATCTATATATATATATATGTTTACAATGTTAGAATGGCTTAAATATTGCGCAAATTAATTAATATTCCAATGTAATTCTCCTATTGCAGGCATAATGTTAACAGCCGGACTGACAGACATAGGATCAAAAAAAGCCTTTCGGCCAAACTTGAAAATTTAATTGGCTAATGGAGCATGGAGTTTTGGCTTTCCTTTTTCTACTATTTTTTTGCTTTTCCGTTCTTGAAACTTGATCTCTGTAAACAGGAGCTCGCTGTGTTGCCATGCACGTTGTTGCATGAAATCAAGCGACGGGGTAAAGACGGCCGCTTTGGTGTTTTTTCAATGTGATGGGGGCTGCCGCCGTTTTCTAAAGAGGGGACTCGTGTGATGAAAATTGTCCATGTGATTTAACCACGTAACTCTGAAACTGCAGGCACAGGGATGGCCGGATGGGGGCGGCGGCTGCTGTTTTCGGAAGAGGGGACTCGTGTGATGAAACTTGCAATGCTCGGAAAATCGAGTCTAGATAGAATTAATTCTTATGTTTCATCCTAATTCCTACACGTCTGCATTTTCACCAATACTATTAAATCTTGGTTTAAAGCCATGTAATAAGTTTGCATACTTTTATATTTTATTTTATTTTTATTTTTATCTTGGCGGCATGAGAGTCACCAAGCTGTTACCTCTCTTTGCATGTGAATATTCATGCAATAGATGGAAAAGAACTCTTCATGACTTGGCCCTGAGCATGTTACAGTTGAAAGAATATACCCCTACCAATGTTGGTTCTTCTGTCCCCCTTCGGGCCTTCTCTGATGTTTTGGGTTCAGTTTTCTTCATTATATTTCCCCCTTCTCTGATGTTCTAGTTTCGCTGAAGATAGTTCTACGCTCTATTGTTATGCTGCTCCACTTCATTAACAATTCAGCTAATCCGAAAACTAAAATTTAAACCAATTCTAACTGGTGTTTTAGTATATGTTTTCGCCTGAAAATATAGAATCGGCAACCTTCTCTGTTCTCTGCACCAGTAGTGCACGAGTGGTACTAAGAAAATTTTGATTAAGTCACTACTTTAGGAAGAACTCACAGTGGTGATCCCTGCGGGAATCTACCGACAGTCTTTTACTTGTTAAGTAGAATTGGTGAGGAGATCTAATTTTATTTGGGTATGAAACACTTGGTCAGGCACCATCAGAGGTTGAGATGTAGCATAAACTTGAATTCTTTTGCACACATGGCAAAAACATAGGGAAATTCAATTATAAAAACCTCAATCAATTCTTTTAGATGCAGATGACCAAAAACAATTACCAGAGAATATGACCAACAATACTAGACCATACCAAAATCAAGAAATGACACTAAAGTAACTACTAGAAAATATAGGGTATCATCCACCAACTTGAAGATCAATGGAAAGCCAGAAAAATGCTTATCCAACCAACACTTTCTTGCGTCCTCGTTCTCTTGATGAAACTTCCCTCTCCATTATGGATACTCGGAACATCTTCAAGGTCCTCCAATTATAGCTTCGCACTGGATTCCGAGATTGTAAGGGCAAATCAAGTGATGGATGATTTGCAAACTGGACACGATGGTCTTCTGCTGAGCCATGGATCAATGCACTGGAAGAGAAGGGGCAAAAAATAAGAATTATTAGATGTTTGGTGGCTTTATAAAGGGAGATGAGTTGCAAGCAGCAAAGCCTAAAGTCCTACATCTTTGTGAAATCTATGTAGGCAAGGAAGATGGCGTATGGTGTCCCCAATGCTTGGAGTTTCGAGGCAAATTGAACATTCTTCAAGATTATCACTCTGCATGAAACAGCCCAAGACAGTTACTCGTAGTAAGCGAGAGTGTATAATTTAGACAGCAGCACACCTTAAATATGCAGACAAAATTAATGTGTTGATTCGTAGTTAGCTTTGTATATTACCTTAACTATTGACTGTGGCAACCCATTAATCTGAGCAAGAGATGCACCACCATGTTGGTGATTGTTCTCATCAAGAGCCAATAACATTTCATAATCATTTCTGCACCAGATAAGAAACATAGAGGTTTGAATTAGTGTTTAAATATCATTAAAAAAATATATATATGAAAGTACTTAAAGTTCATGGCCACCAGTTGGCCTAAAGAAAGAGAAGAAAAATAAAAAACTCAATGCATCTTCTTGTACACCTCTTAGCATTTGCTTATTCAAATAGTGACGGACCAAGTGTTCATATTTTATACTACTAAGACTTATAACACCCTATTTACTGCACATATTATCCAAGGTTTATGTCAAGAGTTGTGCTAAAACTCTTAACGGGCAGTGCATAAGGGTCCACTTGGCAAACATAAGTAGCAGCTTATTCCCATACAAACAATAATATTACAGTAAAGATGAAAAGTAAAGAAAGATAGAAAAACAGCTTACTCATTGAAATCACGCTGTGTTTGAAGAAACCCACCAGCCATTCCCATATCACTAAAGGCCTCTAATGCTTCCAATATATGAATTCTCTGCATTGCAGAACAAAGCATCATTCTGATAATCAAACATCTTTTCATATGCACCCCTAAGTCCCTAACAAGAAATCATATATCAAGTACATGAAAGAAATATAAGCCAATACCATGTCAACATCCACATTCGGATGAAATAGGGAATTTCTTTGTGTAGATGATATTGTACGAGGTTGTCCGGGGAAACGACCCCTCAACCGTGCCATTCTAGTAGAGGTAGGGACTCGAGCCCGAGTACCTCTCCGAGTCGAAGGGTTCTGAGAAGATCGTGATTGGGTTTGTCTCTGTAAGTCCGGTATCAATGAGCCTCGCTGCATAAAAGTTTTTTTAAAAAACATATGAGTTTAAGGGAATAACACATAAGAACTTCCACCTACTTGTAATAATTTTTGGCAGGCAGGAACACTGGACACAGTATAAGAGCTTCACAAGTTTTATAACAATATTAATGCCCATAAAACAATGTTGTTAACTAATGCCAAATTAATACTCCCTCTGTCCCAAAACTTGAGATACATTTCCCTTTTTTGTCCATTCCAAAAAAAAGAAAAATGCATTTCTACCTTGGGACTATAAGGTGGCATGATATTCCTAATTTATCATTTCTACCATCACACTATCACTACTAAATTCTTAGCTCATATTAAGGGTACATTGAAAACATAAAATCATCCTTAAAAGTAGTCGTTCTAGACATGTATATCTATCTAATTTTTGAACAAAGGGAATATAATCTAACATCAACAATTAGGAAAAACTTTTCATGAGGAATTTTTTAAGACTGTCATTACCAAAACAAACATGAAACTAAGACAACACAAAATAATTAAAACATATCCTAGTGCTTCTTAAAACATCCATTTATTGAAAAGGTGTACCGGATGATACGGGTCTGTACTGGGGTCTGTAACTTCTGGTATTTTGACCAGGATGGTACACAACCAACTTTGCACCGGATTACTCTAAAAATGCTTTGTACCTACAGTATTAATCTCTATGCTCAAAAGTTCTAGCATACCTCTAAGATACCCTGTTCATACTAGAACTCACAGTTCCATAGCAAAAATTTATTAATTACCTAGTGGTCTGAAGAATTAGATATGTGGATCTCAATGCTAATATAAATAATAAGCAAAATAGAGTGGTGCACTTACAGGATGGGATACATGGTGACTTCTACTGGAGGAGGCATGTGAACTCTCCTCCTGCTGCAACGCCAATGCTATGTGTTCATCAATCTGTTGTGAAGTGAACAACTAAAGACTGAGAAGAGAAAAATAAAGCATCCCCTTATAGATTAACAAAGATGTAGAAAGTAAAATATGAAACGAGACAACAAACCTCACGAACTCCAACTCCAGGCACCTCATTATATAATTGTTCTTGGAGTTCCCGAGCCAAAATTTCATCTGCTTCCAGCTGTCTAGCCCTAACATCCGAGTCAACGTTACTACTGCAATCTACGTTGTGGGATCCACCATTTCTTATTTTAGGGGAAAACTCGTCAATTTCAATAATGGGGTTTGAACTGCATGCATTGTGATTATTCAGTGTCCTAGTTGATCTTATATTTGATGGTTCCCCTGATGACCCAAGAATCACTAATTCCGAATTATCAAATGCTGATGAAGAGGATTCACCCTGATGACTCCTAGTGGAGCCCTGCTTCTGCCTTTTAATGAGTATGTTTGCTGCATGTTGATGCTCATTTAATTGGTCAACTTGATGCTTAAAATGGGGCACTTTTTGCACCATTAGCGAAGCAGACACATCCTGACAAGAGACTGATTGTTGGTCCTTAGGATAGTAACTACAATTCTTGGCTTTACTTCCATTCTTGTAATCTCTTCTCACCACCCCATTCCTGTGCGGTTCATTCACCTTACATGGATCATCCTTCCTGCTGGAAACAAGAAACTCCTCATCAGAAAAGGGGGCATTCAATTTCCTTGTACGATTACGTGTACTTCTCCATCCACCTAGTCCTCCAGAGCATTCAAATGCATCCTGATTAGCATCATTGGTTCCATCATCCTTTCCATTAAGAGTTGAACTCCTGTAAGCATATTACCCATCAATTTCTCTAAGACAGCAGGACAGATAAAGTTCATCCACTTCCTCCATCAGCAGTATAAGGGATTAAATGCCGTCACATTTTCAACATTAAACTGAATTGCAAACCATGCAAATTTCTAAAAGGGTGATAACGCTTTTTCCCCCTTATTTGTTTTTGTAAAATGTAAACAGAAAACAATAAAAGCTACTTAGATTTGGGCAAAAGCAATGTGCTTAAGATACTTTATTTCTTCAAAGTATATTAAGTTGCCAACTGCTCTAAAAGGTTAAGCTATTAGAAAGAGGACCCAACAATGAATATCTGGCTTTACTCTCCTTCATGTCATAGCTGGACAATTGCAACTCTAAAATTTGCTCTCATCAAAGACTTCCCTAACAAAAAAGCTTGTCTGATACAACATTAACCAAGTTGTAAACAAAATAAAAATTGAAGTCAACCAAATAGAAACTATCAAATAACTCTATAAATCCGTAAGCAGTTTTCTATTCCAGTCATGAGTTATGTGTTTGAAACTGAAAAACATAATTACAAAATGATGAATGCAAATATATGGATACTACAAAATATCTGATTTAAACCAAAGTAAGTGAAGTACCTGCTAGACAAAGGTATGGTTTTTGCATCAGATTCCTTTGATGAAAAATTATGGGTTAGAACTCCCTTTCCCTTGACTCTATGAGAATCATTGGCTTCAGAAATCAATTCCCTAGTAGTTCCAGTTTCATTTTGTTCAGGATTCACAAAAGAACTGATGTGCTTATGAGCTGACTGTTTGGCCTTTTCTACATTAAGTGGAGATATACATCCATTTCGAACCAATCTCTTTTGACCGCTGATTCTATGTGAGGTACTGAGATGAAGTGATGTAGGCATCGCCCTTCCAGAATTAGGTTGAGAGTCAGCAACAATCTCAATTCCTTTCCCACGATCTAAACTTGCACGAACATTATCTGTATCAACTAGTTTCTCTTTCACTCTACAGGCATTATTATATACCGCTGGAGAATTTTCTGCAAAGTGAAAAGGACAGCTATTGACTGATATTCCTTTTCTACATTCTTCAGATCGACTATTTCTCGGGATGACATTTGGACATACTTTAGAATGCCCACTATGTTCACTCAAATCTAATACAGCACCATGTCCTTTGCAAGCAGACATTTGAGATTGAGAAGTAGAAAGAGCTTTTCCTTTCCCTGTGGGTTGAGGATGGATAAAATTTTTGTCCTCATGATCGACAGTCTTGTCTACATTCCTAGAAGAAGCTGCATTTCCTAGTGCAGAAATTCTGACATTCCTGTGGTTTTCAGAGTTGTCAGAATTACAAAAATCATTTAGAGGTCGAACCAACAGCCTTCGGCTCCCTCTGTCAGGTGCCAGCTTATTCTTGTTCCTCGGCTGATTTTTTAACCCTTCATCTGAAAATTCAGAATTTTCTGAACGATTAGAGATGGAAAAATAATTCTCCCTTCTAATAAAATCCCTGTCATTAATATTCTGCGCAGCTACTCTATCTGGGGTATCAGGAACCTCAACAACCTGATCAATATCCATGTCATCCATATTCTACAAAATAAAAGAACAAATAAGGAATATCCAATTAAAAACGTCATTGCTTATACTGGCAGCAACAAAAGTTCATATTTATTTTAGGAGCTTCAAATTGTGATCTACAACTCCACCAGTATAAGAGCCAAATAAAGAGGACAAAAAAACAAAAAGCATTAAATTCAAAATTCAGTCAATCAAATAACCAGATACTCAGCCAAAACTCATCAAAATATATCTCTGAAATATGAAAGAGCGTGACCATTGTAAATGACCAACTTGTCAGAATGGTGTAATAAGATTAATAAATTCTTGGTTAAAAGCAGCAGGAAAATAAAATAAAATCACCGGAAATAAAAAAATCCTGTCAAAAGCAAAGCCAGATCTAACAAATTTAACCAAGTTAGATTGTTTCTCATCACAATCTCAATCATTACAAAGAAAAACATAGACATGATTATACATTAGTATGTAATCCCATCATCAAATAAATCTTCAAAAGCAGTGAAGTAGGTTCAAACTGTTATGCTTGTGTTCATAGTACACCCATGCATAAGTTTCATGTTTTGAACCCTTTTTCCATAGGTTCCTATTCTGTATTTTAAACCTATTCGTTCTCAACAGTTGAAATGAAAACAAATCTAAGGGGAAAATAAAAATAAAGGAAAAGAAGTTCTGACAATAGTTTGCACTCCTGTACAGAAATAATACTTTTCACAGAACCCTAGGTTCTAAAGACTTCTGACAACAAAAGCAATACTGAGAGACATCAAGTATCATATCTCCAACACACACACACACATATATATATGTAGAGAGAGAGAGAAAGAGACGAAAGATAATACGCCTGTGGATCATATAGTTCACAGACTAAAACAAGCATAAATAGCCAAAAATTAAAGGATATATAGCGAGTATATTATTGACCTTGTTTTTTGCCCCTACTCTAAAATCACACCTTTTTCAGAAAAGCCAAAGTTCTGAAGAATTCTGACAATAAATGAATACCACAACATAGCAATATATTCCATACGATTTAAAATCTACACTATATATACGGAGAGAGGGATGAATTGGGGTATAGTACAACTAAGAAAGAAAAGACAACCAAAATAGAAATAAAGAATTTGGGACAGTAAGTGAGTCTTTAAAAGGGAGTAATTGTGATTTCCAGATTGATGAATGAGATTGAAATAGGTGTGCATTTCGCAAAGTAGAGCCTTCTCCAGATAGGTGAACAAAAAAAAACAATCCCCCAATTTTTGAATATATCGATCATGTAAAAATAGCACCAAAATACAAAGAGAATCAAACGCAAGAGAAAAAAAGGGTTTAATGCCTCACAATAACAGGCAGGACCATCAAGCAAAGACATTGTTACAATTCTAGCAACAAAGAAAAGGTGGATCTCAACGTAAGCTTATAGGATAATAGCTCAAATACTTACCACTTTTCCTAATAAGGTCTTACATATTGTTATTAACAACATGCATTTTCATGTGTACCTCACCAAATAATAGGTAACCCGAAATCAAATTTCAAATATGCACCAAAATAAAAATCAAATACATAATCACATCACCACAAATTAATATAGTATATTCATTAGATTAGATCATACAAATGGACCCAATTCAGACATCAATTAGGGAGCTCTACGGTTAATATATATCTTTCTCTGTGTGTGCCCACCTGTGTGAAAATAATTTCCTAAAATCCACAAAAATAAATAAATAAATAAACAAATAAATAAATGGCATTTACTTACAAAGACACAAACTTTGGGGCTAAAACATAAACTTCAAAATTTTTAAAGATTTTCAATATATGAATAAGACCAAACGCGACAGATATCAATAGAAAAAATGATAATTAGGTTAACGCAAATCCATCAAAAATTTAATCATCCATTTCAATATTTTGAATTTCAATAGAAATACACAATCTAAATAATCGGATACAAAAGGGTATCAAAAGATTTGGTAAAGCACAAACCTTTTGACGGGGTTTCGTAGTGATTTGAATTTTGAATACAACAACAATCTCGAATTCTCCGTGAAAAAACTTAAGGTAGATGAATTTTTAATCCCAGTAGATAATCACTGAATTCTACAAATGCTGGCACATGGTATCGGCGTGACAGTGTAAAGCACGCGCTCTCAGAGAGGGCGTACTTCTGCACATACAATACAAGCCCTACAAAGTACAGATAATGGGCTGGTTTGCAGAGGTGTATATAAACATATGGGCCGGACTGGTTTGCAGAAATTTAGGTAACGATAAGTGTTTAAGTAAACTATTCCAAACACTGGGGCAATCACTATATTGCACATTCAACCATTAAAAAGTGAGACTTAACACGAAAATCTATGTCAGATCTCACTTTTTAATGGTTGAATGTATAATATAGTATTTAAAATAGGGTATGTAGACTTATCCTTTACATAAATATATACGAGTTGGATTCGGTGGCATCTATCAATATCCAAATTTGGATTTATTTATTTTTTTGCTTTTGTTTTTTTTTTGTCTTTATCTCTTATTCTTTCCGTCCCAAATTAATTGTTTAATTTTGACTTTATAAAGTCAAATTGACCATTTTTAAAACTAATATTTTTAATATTTTGCTAAAATATAGGTGAAGAGATTATAACTAAAAGAAAGTATATACAATTTATTACTAACACTAATTTTTATAATGTTAGAAATATATTTATATATGCTTAATTATTAATTCTAAAAATAGTCAATTTGACTTAAAAAAAAGTCAAAACTGAACAATTAATTTGGAACGGAGGGAGTATTATAAAGTGTCCTGCTTTTATAATCCTTTTTTTGGTTTAATTAAGTTACTTTATTCTTAAAATTTTACTTAAATTTTTTTTCCGTCAAGACGTGATTATACAGTTATTAGAATGGTTTATAATTATTCTACTCTTTTTGGGAGTTAAAATTAAAGATTATTTAGAATTTTTCTCCCTCGTCTTCTCTAATATCTTTCAAATTTTACAATACATTCTCTATGTTGTATTGATAAATTAATATCACACACAGTGTGTGTGCTTCGGCCACTAATTCAAATAAATAAGATTGGTGGGCTGGTGAGGAAGTTTTGATTTGCAAATATTATGGAGCTGCAACTTCTTGTTATCTTTAGGGCCGGTGCTGCTCTCATGGGCCGAAAGAAATAAAGAGCGTTTTATAGGGTGGCAAGGTAATATTGAATATTTTAAAAATAATTTTTTAGTTAAAATATTTTCTTACATATTAAAAAAATTATTTGATTATTTGATTATAAAAATATTTTAAAAAAATAAGTGAAAATAGTGTGGTATGAACGTAGAATATCTTCACTATCCATGAAATGACACAATATTCACTATCATATCATTATTATATATACAAAAACTTTATACAGACATAAAAATTGAATATTAGTATATTTGAATTTCATATATTTATGTTTTTATCTATTATTGGGATCAAAATACAAATAAATAAAATTCAAATGCACTAATGTTCAATTTTCATGTCCGCCTAAAAGAACTCTTATATATATTATTATATAGTTAATAATATATTTTTTTCGTTTTAAAATATAAAATAAAATTTTATTATTATAAAGTCAATATTAGATATTTTTAAATTTTAAAAATAATTAATTTTATAACTAATATTTTTGAATAATTAATAATATCTATAATTAAAATTAAGTAATTTTATATATTAACTGTAAATTTAAAAAATATATAAAACATAATATTCTCAATTTTTTATGTGACTTGTTTTTGGGATTTGGGGAGTAAATAATTAGGACATAGATTACAATTTTTTGATTTATTAAACTATTTAGAGATTTTTGTACAAAGTTGGAGGTAAATAGAGTCTGATTTTTGTACTCAGCTCGCCACCCTCCTGCAATTCTCTCTCATCCAAAAACCACCGTAAAACCCTAGTAATCATGGACTCACATGAAGAAGATCAAAACACTCAGAGCAAAAAAGCCGCAAAGAAAGAAGCCGCCAAAGCTGAGAAGCTGCGCCGCCGCCAAGAACACGCCGCCTCATCCGGCGTCGCCGCAATGTCCATCGACGGACCCGACCCGCTCGCTACCAACTACGGCGACGTTCCGCTGATTGAGCTACAGTCGAAGGACGTCGCGACCCAGCAATGGACGGAGATCGGCTCTCTGGCCGATGAATTGAAGGGCGAGAGCGTCTTAATTAGGGGACGCGTGCACAGCATTCGCGCTGTGTCGAAGAAAATGGCGTTTGTTGTGGTGAGAGAGAGAGGGTTTACAGTTCAGTGCGTGTTGACGGTGAAGCCGGAGCTTGTTAGCCCCCAAATGGTGAAGTTTGCCACGAATTTGAGCAAGGAGTCTTTTGTTGATATTGAAGGAATCGTTTCAATCCCCGTTTCTCCACTTAAGGCTACCACTCAGCAGGTATGTTTTGGTTTGGATCTTTTTCTTTTAGTGGTTGAATACATATAAATGACAACAATTAATTAGCTGAATAATGATGTTTTTGCATCTCTGAATGTTATGAAATTGTGACGCCCAATTATTATAAAGATGTAATCTCACAAATGTAGGGAAATGTAGGAAATGCTATTGAAGTAAAGTAGCCACTGAAACTGGTAAGTATATCTAGTCAACATAATTTTGTGGTTGTGCAGTAGAGTTAGCTGCATTTTCCTTTTCATGCAGTTGAGATTGGGAAATTGGGAAAGGGTTTGCAATTTTACTTATCTTTTTTAATAATTCACTGAATTTGAATTATCTGGAATCAATTTTCCTATAAAAATGGCCTTTGCATAGTCAAGACTTTGGGAAAATCTAGCATCTGTTTGGCTTGTAAAGAAATCCTACTCCTACGAATAACATATTTTTTGTTTTTGAAGTGAATATGCTTATGACTATGAGGATATTTACGAACTGCAGGTGGAAATTCAAGTTACTGAGATTCATTGCATCAACAAGGCTGCTTCAACACTACCTATCAATATAGAGGATGCTGCTAGAAGTGAAGTTGAAATTGAATCAGCTTTACAGGTCCATTTGTAGTTTTTTGGTTCAGTTTGCAATGTCAAAATTGATATAATAATCATTTGTAGCTTGACTATATAAAGTTCCAGCAGTTGTTGAATGGACTAATTAATGTTCCTGTATCCTTTAGATGTATAATGATTTTGAGATTTTGAAAAATGCAGGCTGGTGAACAGTTCGTTCGTGTTAATCAGGATACCCGATTGAACAACAGAGTGCTTGATCTACGCACACCTGCTAATCAAGGGATTTTCCGCATTCAGTACCAAGTTGAAAAGGTTTTGTTGCATCTTCTATGAACGTATTTGGGTTGTTTCTATCTTTTGTGATATCCTTTGGTATAGTTTCATGATGCAAGTACAAGTGTTGCTTCAAAATTTAAGATACTTTTGTTTAACAATGTAAGTATTTTCTCTTAGAAGTTATACTTATAAATCTTATAAATAAAATAGTTATATTGAAGAGTGGCAAAAGATGTGAACTGTTGTATTTGTGATTGGAGAGAATTTTTTATCCAAAAGAAGTTACCGCTTGATATTTTTCTGTACATCCTGTGTTAACAAGTTAGCCCCCTTTGGCTCTTTTTATGATACTTTACTTTATTACATAAAATAACAAAGAAGTATGCACAAATGAGCACTTAACCTCACGTCCTAATTGAGCGAAGCTAGCACTTAAAAGTTTTCTCTGACTGAATTGGGCAAATTGACTTACATTCAGAGTTTCAAACGTTGCGTTTGCACGTGTATCGTACAAGAGTTGTATTTTGGGAATGAGAATGTAGTTTTAAATTTAATAGATTACTTGGTAAATTTCTGTCCATCCTTTCAGCAAACTGAAAGCACTGGTCTTAAATTCTATTCTATTTTTGCGCAGATATTCAGGCAGTTTTTGGAGTCTGAAGGCTTTGTTGGGATTCATACTCCAAAACTGATAGGAGGCTCCAGCGAAGGTGGTTCAGCCGTTTTTAGATTAGAATACAAAGGGCAACCTGCTTGTTTGGCGCAGTCACCTCAGCTTCACAAGCAAATGTCAATATGTGGTGATTTTGGGCGTGTGTTTGAGGTTGGTCCAGTTTTTAGGGCAGAGGATTCTTATACACACAGACATTTGTGTGAGTTTACAGGCCTTGACGTTGAAATGGAGATTAAGAAACACTATTCTGAGGTATGGCTTTACTTGGTTAAAGCTCCCCTGTAATTCCATACAAACGGCCTTGTTGATAAGGTGCTTTTGTTTATGCAGGTAATGGATATTGTGGATCGCTTATTTGTTGCAATGTTTGACCATTTGAACAAGAAGTGCCAGAAAGAGCTTGAAGCAATTGGGAAGCAATACCCTTTTGAGCCTTTGAAGGTTAAATCAATGCAATTTTCATTCGATAATTGTGTTAATAAATTATGTGCCTTTTTACAACTAGAAAATATTTTTCTTCTGAATGTAGTTATTTTTAATCAAATAAGCATAATGGACACAAGATCTTATTTTAGTTAACAGTTGCTTTTTGCTGATTTGGATTGTTTGATATTATGCAGTACTTGCGAAATACTTTACGACTTACATTTCAAGAAGGGGTGCAAATGCTAAAGGTATGATTAATATAGCCTTTGTGTACCATTACACCCCACCCCCCACCCCCCACAAAAAAAAAAGAAAAAAAAAAGAAAAAAAAGAGTAAGAAAAAGAAATATTGAGAAAGAAAGAAGTAATTGATGTGTTAAAGATTTACTTACAGAAACAATATAACCTGAAATTAGAATATTTATCTGGCTAATGTAGAAAACTAGAGATGCTATGATTAAATGAAGTTCATCCTTTAGGAAATGTTGTTGCTCATTATTGATTTAGTACTCATCCAGCCTTGTTTATTGAGGTGGTTTCTTTCTCTATCATGTGCATGCAATAAATACATGAAATTTTAAGGTAAGAGCTTTATCTCAAATGATGGCAAGTTCTATTAACAAGATTCTTCTTGAAGCTCGTTGTATCTGCAAATGACTCTTTTGTGGTTAGAAGTAAGAACCCTTGTTCTTATTTATGAAATTTGCTTACTCAGGAAGCTGGTGTTGAAGTTGATCCTCTTGGGGACCTTAACACAGAAGCAGAGAGAAGACTTGGACAACTTGTTTTTCAGAAGTAATTCGCAATTTACTATCATATTCTGCAGATATTTTATTTTGAACTCTTTTTGCCTTTTCATTCGTTGTCATCCATCAAGCTAAATATTGTAATAATGGAGGTAACCGAAATTTTTTACTGACCATAGGTACGGAACTCAGTTCTATATACTTCACCGCTATCCTTTGGCTGTTCGACCATTCTATACAATGCCTTGCCATGATGATAAGGCATATAGTAATTCGTTTGATGTCTTCATTCGAGGTAAGCTTAAAATTCCAAGTCACTTGTTTATGTTAATAATATTTGAGAACTGGCTTGTATGATATATGTCAGTTTGGGTATTTTGTTCTCAACTGTTCCATCACGTGATAAGACACTTCCATAAACAGTTTTTTAAAAATAATTTTAGTATGACATCCATCAAAGTCTGTGTCTATATCTTAGGGAGAGAGATACCAGGAAATAATAAAACTACAATACAAGTATGACAAAAGTGCTTCCTATAGGCACAAGAGTTATATGTTTGGAATTCTAGAGGGGTTTGACCGTTTCTTTGGAGTTGGCTTCAGATCAGATATATTTGGTTTGGGGAATTGCAAAGTATAGAGATGTGCATCTTTTGGTATCTTATGGGGTATTTGGACAAAGTAATGTTAGAGATTTTGATTATAGTCTATATAGATACCTTTTTCTTCCTTTACTTTGGGTTAGTTTCTTTCTTGCTAGCTTTGGGCAATGACCATGTGAGCATTTAGAGGGTTGGCAGTATTCATTCTCTAATGTTATTGCTATATTTTATGTTTGTTATTATTATTTTGCTGAAGAGGAGCCAGCCAACTATGCCTCATACTGTACTCATGGCTACATCTAGGCAATTGTGGCCACATTGGGTTTGGGGGTGGGTCTCTTTAGAATCAATGCTATGTTAATTATCATCTTTTTTATCTTGGAAAATATTAAAATTATGTTTATATTTTTGCAAGTATTGTTGCTCGGATTTCATATTTCTTCTTTTGCTTCAGGGGAGGAGATAATTTCAGGAGCCCAGCGTGTCCACATTCCTGAACTTTTGGCAGAACGTGCAGAAGCATTGGGGATTGATGTCAAGACTATATCCACGTATATTGATTCATTCAGGTAGCTTTCCTCCCTAATTATCTTCTACCTCAAACCTTTTAGTTTCTCTATATGCTAGTATTTGTCATAACTAAGTAGACAGATCAGAAGTTGATAATCTCTATATTATAGATTTATAGTGTACATACTAAGCTGTTTCAGTGGATATGTTGATAGGAGCAAAATGAAATCAATTATATTGGTTTACTTTCTTTCATTATCTAATTATTTTTTGGATGGAATTGAAATATGCAGATTATGTGTTCCTTTCTCTTATTTCCCCCCCACTAGCATTCTTCACTTTTCTTGTGTTATTTGTCAAATGACAATGTCTGCAAGTTGTCCATAAGAGATGATATCTACGTCTTTAATTAGTTCATGAATTTTGTGACCTTGGTCGTCCACTATTTTGTATACATCTGATCTTTTGATTGATCTGTTGAAGGTACGGTGCACCGCCGCATGGCGGGTTTGGAGTTGGATTGGAGCGTGTGGTGATGCTCTTCTGTAACCTTAACAACATCCGTAAAACATCGCTTTTCCCTCGCGATCCACAAAGGATAGCTCCATAATATCTCACTGGGTGGTGTTTAGCCACTGGGCTTCTCTAATTATTTTAGCTCTGAATGTTGTACTATTGGAGATGTTAACCCAAATTGAACAAATAGCCCCATTTTTTTCAGGCGAAAGATTATTACTGTTGAATTCGGTAGTGTTTTTGTAGTTTGTACATGATATTTTGTCTCCCATATTCCTGCAGAAGTTGAATACTGAGGAAATGCTCATGATCGTTTATTTGTTTATTTAAAATAATTTCAGTGATTTTTGTAATGATTATAACAAGCACTTAAATATGTGCAATATAACTTGCTATGTCTTATAGTTTTTTGGCAATGTTAAGTTGTATATGTACGCACACACACACTCTAAAGAACTGCTGGACAAGATATCCCAAGATATGGTTTCAAAATGGACTCTTTCCCCCAGTCCAAGGATGGAAATCACCTAAATTATAAAAAAATAAAAATAATAATAATAATAAATAAATAAAAAGTCATCCTGATTCAAACCCACTATAGCTTTGAAGGCCACTGCAGAGTTTACTTCTGGGAATGAGGGGAATGAAATTGAGGTTTTAATAAAAGGTTCATCAAGGCCATTCACCCATAAACCAATTCAACATACCACTTCAAGACACCTTCCGCCAGGAAGTTTAGTAGTAGAACAATAACTTTACAGCTTCTTCAGGAAGATTTTTAGAATCAAATCCGGCCTTTAATGAGCTTGTTTATTATAAATTTTGATGCTTGGTTAGCTTTTATTTTCCTGGTGCAGTATTATAGCTTGTCGACACTCGTATAATTGCCTGAAAAAAGAAGGGGGGGGGGGGGGATATCAAACTCATACTTGACCTGATAAACGGGGCACACACACCAAACATATATCTAAGTCATACTTTACTACATTGAACAATTTGGAAACGTGTGCTTCATAAGCCATCATTCCTGATAAAAACATTTCAATGATGGCATCAAACTATCACATTAACTATTAAGTAGTGAAATCAGCAAGATTATCATCATTTAAACGGGTAAGCAGTCTTAAAATCTCAACCAACAAGGGACTAACAATACAAACTTCAGTTCTATATGGGACCTAACACACCGCATTACTATTGAACTGGGCTTTCAGTGACTGTTTATCTATCAGTTATCACAGAATTGCAAATCTAATCTCTGCCAACTAAGTAGAAACGCCTCATTCTGGATCAGGTGAGCCACCAGGAACCAGCTGCATTGAACCGAAAAACAACAAAATAAATTAATGGAGACTTCAAAACTTTAAATCAAATACCGAATAGGAAACATAAGACAGCATCACCCGAGTAGTTATGTTACACTACTTACAATGGCAATGTTGTTTCCATTGAGTAAGATCTGATCAAGCTTTGTTATTCTTCGTCCTTCTGAGGTGATTTCACTGGAATATAGATGTATACAACATTAGACATGGAAAAGAGAAAGATTACGTAAAAAACATATTATAAAAATAAATTAAATAATTCAAAAAAATGCCCACATAAATAGCATTAAATAAAACTCTCAGATACCAGGTGAATGAATGAAAGGGTACCGACGCACTTGTATTAGCCAACCATTTATGGTCTATATAATGCATTCGATTGTTCACGAAAGATAAAGATCGATCAAGGTGATCTCCAACATCAAATTAAACGATATGATAGTCTTCCAATTATAAGCTCATCATCACTTTTTTAGCGATCATAGACAGCTTGTTTGAGAATTAGGCAAGTTAGAGGTATGCTAAAGTAGAGAGGTAAAGCTTATGGTTATAACTCATAATTCTTATACAAAATAATCAAGAAAACTTATAAAAGAAAAATCAACACGTGATTCATCATCAGAAATTACAGTTCTCACAAAACCCTGATACTTGGGGCCAAAAATTACCAACCCAAAAAATAGAAGTTCATAATTTTTGCAAGGTTGATTCAGGAATATCTGAACAGATTTAGCTATTCATAATTTTATCGACAGAAATGACACTATTGCACCCATGCATGCTCATCTAATTCTAGAAGCTAAAAATTTGATAGAAGGCACAAGCAGGCTAGCAGTCAGATTGTAAGAGTAATAAATAGAAGATGTATCTTTTAAAGTTTTCTAATCAATCAAATAGCTAAGCATCGGCAATAGAGAAGGTTACATTCACAATGTTAGCCACTAGCACTCCAGCACACCTGTGTTTCAACTTTTTTAGGAAGTAGAGAATTGTACTAACGAATAACTTCTGTTTAGCTCCTTTTGGTAGCCATTTTGCCACTTGCGAGCACCATGTTCCATTATTGTGTAATTTTTTTTTTGGAATCCTACGAACATAGCTTGCCCTTCTTTTCATTTCAATCATTATTTTAATTAAGTTCTTGCCAGAACCAAAAGACTTCAATTAATTAATCACCATGAACAGGTGAAAGATCTACCATTCACAATACTAGTAGAAATACCCAATTGCTTAAGCTTTTGCATTTCTTACTAATATCACAAATTAAAAAATAAAAAATAAAAATTTTAAACTTCACACGGGACATACAGGTACATAAAGATATATACATAGATACATACATTTATAAAGAGGGGGAGAGATTTACTATTCAGTGACATCTTCAAGGACCATGTTAACGTAGACATCGAACCCTCTTAGGGTTCCAACAAGTTCCTTGTCTCCTTTCATTATTACCCATATTTTCGACCCTATGCATCGATCGATCAGCTCTGCAAAAATTTCCCATATATTTAATTAATTCAGACTAGAATTGTACGTAATAGATTCATGCGAAAATGCTCAATTGCTGGACAATTTAGAGTTCTGGGTTTCAATAAAGCACCCAAAAATCAAAGCTAATAACAAGATTAAGATTTATAGTAATTGTTTAGTAGATAGAGAGAAGATAGAACTACCTGATGGAAGGAGTTGAGAAGGATTATTCGACGACATGCCTTCCCCTTCTTCTTTTGCCCAGAGAGAGTGTTCACTGTTCAGTCAAAGAAAGAAAATATTTTGAAGAAGATCAAAATTATTATATAGATTACATAAAAAGGTCTTATTTGTAAAATTTAGGAATATTACGAATACATTTTTATTTTATGTATATTTTTAATTGTTAATTTAATAATATGATATGATATATATATATATATATATGATGATAAATCTGATGATATTGTGTGGTTTTATGTGATTATAGAAATTTCTATAAATGATATTTTTTTTATGGGACTGAGGGAATATATAAATGTAGCTAATTAAGAATTTTAATCGGGTTGTAAGTTAATAATAAAAAATTGATATTTTCACATGATTCTTTTCACACGAATATTAAATAGATTTCATAGTGAATTTGTGAGTTCCACACTCATGTGAGAGAATTTGTGAAAAATATTAAATTTTTTACTTGTAAAACTATTACTTCCCTTATTATATAATTAAGTCAAATAACGGGTTACTCGTAACTTAATTATTACAATATTGAGTTAAATATCATGTTAATTACAGAAATACTAGTGTGTTTATTTTCAATTAAATTATTTTACAATTATCATAAAACCTTAATATATTGTTACTTTAAAAAAATACTAATAATTTAACTATATTGTGCTTCATGTCTCAGTAAAAAATTGGCATAAAAAATAAATAAACTTTAAACCAAGGTTGTTAAAATCAAAATCACATGTAGAATCGATTTGGGGCTCATAAAATCGGATCGTAAAATCGAATCGTAAGATTTTCTATAAAAATAAAATATAAATTATTTTAATATAAGAATATAGTTCAAATGTACAACATTTATCATAATGATGCTTTATATCTTTAATCTCATATTTAAATTGTCAAAGAAAATTACGGTCACATTGATTATTACATTTTTAGTAGAATTCGATCATAACCATCACATAAAATAAAGTTTTTATTACATTTACAAATATATATAGTCAATAAACTTAATAATTGTAAAAATCAATTACTAATTTCACATATATTAAGTGACAATTGTCCACCAATCAACTTGAACACTAATTTTGTACTATAAAACAATTCAACTAATGAAAGAAGTACCTAAAAATATTCAAAGATCAAATACATTTCATTGAGGTTTAAAGCTTTAAAAATTAGGAGTTTAAATTTTTTTTGATTTAGTTAAACCATTTATACAAGACAAAAAGAGCCAAAATACATACTTTTAGATCGTACAATCCCACATCGATCTTATAATTTCACGCGATTCTATGCAATCCTATGCATATTTACAATTCTACTCTGACCCAGATCATTTTCATTCTATAGGACTGGTATAAGATTCTACAATCCGGATCGAAATTTTAACAACCGTAGTTTAAACATATCATTCCAATTAACAACCGTAGTTTAAACATATCATTCCAAATATTAACCTTAATGTCTGTCTCAGACTCTCAGTATCCTTTTTTTTGGGGTACTATTAAGACGTGCTATTCTATTACTCCCTCCGTCCCAAATTAATTGCTTTTCTAGGATTTTTTTAAGTCAAATTGACTATTTTTAAAATTAATAATTAAGCATATATAAATATATTTCTAAAATTATAAAAATTGAAATTAGTAATAAATTATATATACTTTCTTTTGGTTATAATATTTTCACCTATATGTTAGCAAAAATAGTAAAAAGATTAGTTTTAAAAATAGTCAATTTGACTTTAAAAAGTCCTAAAAATGCAATTAATTTGGGACGGAGGGAATATAATTTATGGGGGGTGGGGAAGGTGGAGGGGGAGGTGAGACTCAGTACCTTACTAATGAAGACTGAAGAGGGCCAAGTCTTCATAGTAGCATATGGAAATCGCATGTCACAAAATGACAATGAAAGCTTGGGGGCTAAATGATCATTGATCATTAAACTTTTGAATAATAAAATCACTTTCAGTTTACTATTTTGATCAATTTCATGAACAATACTCCTCTTCCAAAAAAAGAAAAAGATAGAAACAGTTACAACATTGAACTATGCTCAACACATTAACAAAAACTACGGCCGAGAAGAGAAAACTGAACAGACACAGATAAGTACTAGTCGCATTAGGTGCCCAAGATTGGGCTTGCGAGAAAGCAGGCTTATTCACTCTATAGCTTTATAAACAATGCTTCCTCTCTGTTACTCATCAGTTACACATCCATTTGAAGCTGATTGCACGTTTTTGATGTACTGGAAGTCCAAAAAAACAAAAAGGTTGTTTAGTAATCGCTTAAAACTTCTAGAAACATGTTACTGAAGTTAGATGTCCACCAACCTTGTAAAGAACACCTCGGTCAGCCTTGTATGCAGGGGGAGTCCATCTCTTTCTCCTCTCCTCCAGCTGCGCATCCGTCAATTGAACATCCATTCTTTTCTTGCTAATATCAATAGTGATTATGTCCCCGTTTTCAATAAGACCAATTGGACCACCTTCCTGCAAAAATTTTGAAATGCAACCTAAGAAATATGATAGCTTATGAAGTATTGTGTTGAATTTACATTTCCCCAATTGGGACTCAAAACATAATAGAACTTGGATATAAACTATTCATACAGCTGGTAATCTGGTTGAACTTACTACATAGGATTCCATATTGAATATGGAGTTTGAAATATGTTATTTCATGAATCGAGACTCAAAATAATATAGAAGAACAATCTGTTATCAAATAATAGTATTAGATAAGTAGGAATTTGGTTTTCTTGAATTCAATCAAATTACCTTACATCACAGTCTCCTGCTAGAGGAGGGGGCAAAGGTATGCATTTCTTAATTCTATACATTTCAAAATTACATGAACTCCAATAACCTAACTTCACAGGAAATGGAATGTGGAGATCTAAGAACATATATGGAGTTTAAATACCGTTAACCTTACACACCTGTCCTTCAGGGCATATGTGGCCAACAACATATCCATGTGAACCTCCTGAAAACCTTCCATCAGTCAATAGCGCAACTTCCTGAAACAACCAAAGGTAATACCTTTAGAAATGTGACTTCCTTGAAAAGCATATACACATTGTTGGTACAGGTAATAAAGATATTTTAACAAGATATTCAAATCAAAATTTATTTGTAGAAGCTCATGTAATAGCCCAAAACCATATAAAAAGATGAGCTGAAAACAAAATAGGGGTTTGACAAACTATTCACCAATGTACCTTCCCAAGTCCAGCTCCCATAATTGCACTTGTTGGTGTTAGCATTTCAGGCATGCCAGGTCCCCCCTTAGGCCCCTCTCCTCTAATAACAACTACTTTTCCCTGAAATGTAATAACTAAGAAAATTCAGGTATTCTACCACTCCGACTTTTTTGTCATGAAACTCAATTGTTGCTGCAGGCTGGAAAAAAACAAATAAAAAAAGCAATGTGACCATGTTCTTACCTTAAAGCTCGTAGGGTCTTCAGAAATAGCTGCAAGCATAGACTCCTCTCCTTCAAAGACAAGTGCAGGACCTGGTAAATAATATTCACAACTGTTCTCCTTTAATTACAGCCAAAATATGAGACGGCAATAACATAATGGGGAAACACCACTCAGCATGTAAGGACTAAGACTAATTCAGTAGGTAGATTAGAGTAGAGTAGAACACAGCACCAGAGAAGTATAACCCTTCTTTTCCTGTAATCTTTGCCACAGAACCCTCTGGTGCAAGATTCCCATATAATATTTGGATGTGGCCAGTCTCCTTGATGGGGTTCGTCAGTGGTCTAATTATTTTCTGGTCATGCAAGAGAAAATATTCTTTTATTCTCAGACCAGTATATTTCTCAACAAATGATAGAAACAAAATAATGTACTGAGACAGTTAAAAGAAAAAGAAAAGGAAGAAGAAAAGAAGCTGCTATCCTACCTGACCTTCAGCTAAAGAAGGGAACAGTTTTGCATTCTCAGCCATTGTTTTCCCAGTCACTAAAAGGGGAATGAGAAAGGGAGGAAGAAACCTTTATGTAAAGGATGAAATAACACAATTGAGCATCAGATTGCTAGTTAAACATATTTTCTGATGTACCTACCAGTCATACAATCCCCATCTAAAAACCCAAGCTCCAAAAGGTGGCGGATGATTGCAGGTGTCCCTCCAATCTATATGCGTAATTAATAATTATTTATCAACTCATTGCGACAATAAGAAAATAATACCTTCTAAATAGCAAAAGGATGCATTAACAATTAAAGTTTTCGACAACTATTACTATATAGGGTAGCATAGAAAAAGTACTCCGCTGCATACCTTGTGCACATCCTCCATGACATATTTGCCACTAGGCTTAAGATCTGCAAGGAATGGAACCTCATCGCTAACCTTTTGAAAATCATCCAGAGTTAAATGTAAACCGACAGACCTGCCATGAAATTAGGCATGAGCTATTAATAGGATATCGTTCTGAATCTCAAGGAAATATCTTGATAGGCGCTCCTCACCTTGCAATAGCAATTAAATGTAGAACAGCATTGGTAGACCCTCCCAAGGCCATGACTACCACCATTGCATTGCGCAGTGATTTTGGAGTGATAATATCTCGTGGTTTCAAGTCCATTTTAATTAAATCTAGAAGATGTTTTCCAGCTAAGCGGCACTCATCCAATTTTAACGGGTCTTCAGCAGGTGTAGAAGAACTTCAGAACCAAATAACAAATTGAAAACAAGAAGTTAAGACATGGGACAAGGAAAGTTGAGAGAACAAGAGGACTTTATATACCTGTAAGGAAGAGACATTCCCATTGCCTCAATAGCAGAAGCCATGGTATTTGCTGTATACATCCCACCACAGGCTCCCGCTCCAGGGCATGAATTCCGGACTACATCCATCCTATGTTCATCAGTTATTGATCCACTCACATACTCTCCATAAACCTATAATGGTAGAGAAAGGTAATTAAATCATTACCTGTAGCTGATAGCTGAAAATTGAGTCATCTGTGATAGTTACCAAATGCTCTTAACAGGCGAAAAGGAAAAAGGGGGGAAGAAAAATCTTACAGAGTAGCATTCTCTTTAGAAACAGACTCATGGGCATAGAAAAATATATCACACAAGTAAGGGGGGAGAAAAATCAAATTAATAAAAAGTAGTATATTATATGGAAGAAAGTAATGCAATAAACTACTCGATAAAGATCCACCAGATATTTTTGTTAGAAAATCTAGAAACATTTTAAACAAGCCGACTAAAGCTTATAATATGATCTGTAACATGGAAAATTTATGATGCATAATGTGTATACTGGTTTGCCCTTTGGGGTCTCCATGAATTACTACTTGTCCAAAAAAATTTGCAAACAAATAGACCATAAAAGGCAGGATATTCTTGAGCAAATTAATTCAACCATAAACGGAAAACCCAAGAGGAAAATCCATATAAAATACTCCATATTATCATGCACATTGCAGACACTCATTCAGCAGAATGACCATACTGAAAGAGCAAATTAGCATACATACCTGAAATGCAGATACTATGTCGAACACGTGACCTTGAAAATGACCAGGCTGCACAGAAAACAATCAAAATAAAGTAATAATACAAATTTTGAGGCAATAGTCTTTGCAGAAAGCAAAATGATACTATTTGTGCAGGAGTTATAGCATCTGCCATTATCATAATGATTTTAAATACCAAAAATAACATTTGTCAAATTTTACAATATATAAAGAAAAATGTAACAATGGAAATAGAATGCTTATGCTCTCATTTGACAGATTAAATGATGCTCCTATCTGGTTTTCTATCTGTAAAAGAAGGATCATAGTTAATGGTGTAGTATGACTCATCACCTTTTGAAGAATATTTCAAACTAAAGAAATGACCCATTTATCCGTAAAGGAGTTCAAATTTTAAGCAGGAATTCTTCATATTAAGGGCTCTAAGGAAATTCTAAGTTTCATGAGACCCTCCAAAAAAAAAATTCTCGTCATAATAAAGACACGTACAAATAGTTCTGAGTCTGCCAAGAGGTTTAAGTTTTATGTAAACTAAAGATTATTATAAAAAATTGCAAATTTAATAGCCAAATGTACTGGTGTCTAACCTTGATAGTTCCACCATAGACCATGATACTCGGCCGGTTCAAGCGTCCCATTGCCATGATCGTACCTGGCATCTGAAATAAAAATGAACAAGGAACCGGTACATAAATTTTACTTCCAAACACATATGCAGATATGCTCTTAAAAACAAAACTAAACTACATTGTATTTGAGACCAGAAAACACTGTTAGAATAAAAGCTCACATCTTTGGGAAAAATAAAAAAATAACCATCAAAGGAAATTCAAAAATTGAACAATAAAACTCACATTTTCTCCACAATCACACATACCCATTACGGAAAACAGATAAATTTACCAATTAGAAATGAATAGGAACATCAAATGATAGATAACTTTAAAATAAGTCAGTTTCTAGTTAAATGCATACTATTAGGGAGGGGGGGGGGGATGGGGAATAACAACATTTAAAACAAACAAAATATTCATTAAATTTTCTTGAAAAGATTAAAAACGCGCTCACATTTTTGTCACAACCAGGGATAGATATATTTCCATCATACCACTGCGCAGCCATTACAGTCTCAATGCTATCAGCAATCAAATCCCTTGACTGCAAGCTATAACACATCCCTCTAGTCCCCATAGAAATAGCATCACTAACCCCAATTGTATTGAACCTAAACCCAATCATCCCAGCCTCTTTAACCCCTTCTTTCACAGCCTCAGCTAGACTCAACAAGTGCATATTACAAGTATTACCCTCATACCAAACCGATGAAATGCCAATTTGGGGTTTGTGCATATCATCTTCAGAAAGGCCCACACCGTACAGAACGGCCTGAGAGCCGCCCTGTGACTTGGGTTCGGTGATCCGAGAGCTGTATTTGTTGAGCCTGACGGAAGGGTCTGTAGCGGTGACGGTTTGCGGTGGTGGTGGGACGGTTTCCGTTGAGGAGGCTCGGATGGAGAAATTTTGGGGACGTTTGGAGGGGTGAAAGACAAATTGGGGGATTGGATTTTTGACCGTGGCGCTCGTGGTGGCGGGAAGTGGTGACGGTGGAGAGATTTGGGAGACCTGCATTGTGGCGCTTGGTGGCGGCGGCGGCTGAGTGTTTGGGGTTTAAGTGAGGTATTAGGAGGAAATGATTGAGAGATCCATAGCGCTCTCAAAAACTAAAATAAAATAAGTCTATTATTCCGATATTATTTTGAATTACAATTACTTAAAATAATAGTCTATTATTTTGATAAATTTATATCGAATTACATTATCTTAAATTATTATCTTTTTTTTATTTTGATGATTCACTTTTTAATTTTTTTCAATTAAATAATTAAACTTTCAATTTTTTCACTTTGATTCAATTGAATTGTCATGTTATAAATTGATGATGTGGCACAAACATGTAACATTTTAGTTCTGATATGTCAAAAAATAAATTATTTTCACTTAATTTTTATCATTTTAAACTTTCGAAAGGGAAAAATAGTAATCATACATACATATTAGAAGGAAAAACAAAAACAAAAATTAACCTTCTATTGATGAAACTACCAGCACGAACCACCACCGTCATTATCGCGCATTATCAATACCATTTTTACACACCCAAATCCATTCCAACTCGTTAACTTTCTCCTCCCTTAAGATCTCCCAACAAATTATAGCAACAACAACCAAATAACATAATTCATTTCAAAAATCAAATATGGAAATAATGTGTTTATCTCAAAAATTCAAAATCAAAAACAAGAGATTCTCAAAACCAAAACAATAAACATACGATGCCGCTTCTTCGTCTTCGTCTTCTCTTTTATTTATTTTCTCCCTTTTTTAATCGGGGATTGTGATTTTTGTTAGCTATTTGCTAAGCACAATAGATCTAGGATTTTATATCAAAGATTCAACAGCCTACCAAGGCCTCAAATCTATACCGACGTGAAGCTGAATGACGAGCGGGTCGATCCACCGGTTTCGGTCCTCGACCTGCTGATGTCGTGGGTCGAAGAAGCCTACTGGTCCATGGGCGGCCTGAACTTCATGCGCCTCCGCCTCCAAGCCCGCATTGAAGGCAATGTCATAAAACTGCGGACGGAGCGAGAAAGGTCCATCGTGAAGAGAAATATGCAATTCGAAAATAATCAGATTTCTAATAAACCCTCCAAGAGATCAAGTCCCTAGTCTTCGGCGTCTTTGTCTCAATCGTCGCCGCCTACTCCATTGGCGATTAAGCGGAGGCGACGAATTTTGGTGGGTGAAGATGAAGAGAGTGAAGGTGGTGAGAGAGAATCGGTTAAGCGCGGCCCGACGAGGAAGCTTTGGGATGATTTCGATAAGGTGGCTGAGGAGAGTAGTTTGAAGAGAGAGATTGGTAGATCTGAAGGGGTGGCGACCAGGAAGTTTTGGGATGATATGAAGGTATGTAATATATTTGATAAAATTGATAAAATGGGTACTAACAATTTTTAAAGTTACTTTTAAATTAACTAATTAAATTTAGGTGCTAATGATGGTCATGAATAATATTTTTTTATTATTTTTAACTAGTTATTTGGTTTTTTACATTTTCGCCCTTGTAATTTCATAAAATAATTTAAATTAAATATATAATCAATCTTCTCTTAACGCATCAACATTGGGATGCCACGTGTTGACGCCACATCATGAATTTGTGACATGACACTTCAATTGAATCAAAGTGAAAAAAAATAAAAGTTTAATTACTTAATTGAAAAATTAAAAGGTGGATCACCGAAGTGAAAAAAAATAATAATTTAAGGTAGAAATTTATATTTAAGCCAATTACAATTATATAATTACAAATTGTATCAATATAAAGGATTAGATAGAATTATAAAAAAAACTCCACTTATTATATATCTCTCTAAAATAATTACCCATAATACTTATCCATCTAATTAATAATTAAAAAATTAACGTAAACATTCACACTATATATTACTTTCTATAAAATAATATGATAATTGATATTAACAACAAAATATGAACACGGGGCGATGAATATTCTTTCCTTTTTCCGCCGTTGACGTCTCCTGCCACATATATGATTGCTTTTGCTTCACTTTTTCTTCCATCAGACTGAAATGCAAAAGTGACCCTCTAATTTGTATCATTTTTGCAAAACTTACCTTTTAACTTTTATTTTTATAAATCCCTCTCTTCAAGATGTATTAATTATGCAAAACTCACCTTTTATGTATTATTTTTTTGTTAAAAATCTTCACATAGTCAAATTATTTCATCTGATTCAAATTTTAACTTTAGATTACTCTTTTTATTTCACTCAAGCAACTTCCAATTAGCAACAAAAAAATACTTTATTTGCAAGATTTCACTATTGGGTTAGGTAAAATTCATTTTTGGATCACTTTTTCGAGGGTGAATCCGACCTTCTTTACCCACAATACCATCAGATTTGGATCCATAGATTGCTTAATAATGAACATATCTCATTCTCTACATTTGCTATATGTCAATTGATTATTATTTTGTTTTGATAAATATCTCACACACAAGACTCATATTAAAATGTCAATTTTATTCTCAATTTTTAACATGTGTCGTTATCATTAAATGTTTTGTTAAACACTACAATAAAATGAATTATATAAGCATGTGCCGATCAATTTCTCTTATTACTATACAAGAAAATGCATTAAAGGTAATTAATCCAAAATAAAATAATAATTGGTTGACATATAACACAAACAAAGAGTGAGATGTATAAATTAGGCGATCTAATTTTACAAATATATCTGTTAATATTGTGATAATTTTTATTATTTCTTTTGCTAATTAGAAGTCGTTTGCATGAAATAAAAGAAGTATTCTAAAGGTAAGATTCTTAAGTGATGAATTGAAATAAAATAACCCGAGTATATGAGTATATGAGGATTTTTAACAAAAAAAAAGTACATAAATAGTGAATTTTGCACAATTTATATATCTTGAAGGGAGAGTTTTGCAAAAATAAAAGTTAGAGAGTGAGTTTTGCAAAAGAGGTATAAACATGAGGGCTATATTTGCATTTCAGTCCATTCATTCATGACACAACAAAATGGCTAAATCAATCTCACTGAAAAATAAATCTTACCAAATCTCCTTTTCATGACTGGCACCATGAAAACTTCCTCTCTCTCTCTCTCAATATGTAACTATATATGTATACGTATATACTCTTCCATTCCATAGTAGTTTTTCACAACAGTTCAGAAGATATATAGAACGTACGGCATAATCTTCCAACATATTATAGATTGGCTAAGAGCATAAACTATGATATGATATCCGACAAAAATTAAAGAAATTGAGAAAGCAAATTACGGCTAGACCCAACAACCGGTAAACATCCGATCGAAACCCATACCATCCAAAACAAATCAAAACCCAGAGTGTTGGAGAATGGTGGAGGACACCATTATTATGGTGGGACACCCATGTCTCCTTCTTTTGTTCAATTACTTCATCCTTTGTCCGAGAGGTGCTTTGAATGGAAAAAGGTGATGTGCATTTCATTATTGCACATGTGATTGTTCCACTAGCCTCTCACTCTCTCCTTGATATATGCAGAGAACTTAGTTCTCTAAGAAAGCCAAGCATCTGATATTACTTTGATAAATATTGAGAGAGATATTGCATGAAGCAATAGCACACTGCAAAATATAGAGCTCCCAGATATTCAGTAATATTCTTGTTGAACGGATCGTGGAATCGAGCTCCGTTTTCATCCCACAAGATTGTAATTCGGAGACGCCGCTGGTTCGTGGATTGGTTCGTGGACTGGTTCGAGATCTTCCGCACCAAAAGAATTAATACGCTTCAAGAGGTATTTTATTTTGGTTCTCGTATATGTAAACTTATGCTAGCGTACATGGTATTAAATCCCTTCATTGGTATCAGAGCATGCGTATTTCGATCACATGTATGCCATGTATGTAGTTTACATAAAGCTCCATTGATGAATGTTTAAAAAGTTTGAAAACATTATCAAACCGAACACTTTGAGTAGCCATAACTTTCTGTATATTTATTCGTTTCGTATTTTGTTAATATGTATGCGTAGTACGTGTTGTAAGCTTTCCAACGACATATTATACGCATTAAACGGATAAATATTGAAAGAGATATGATTTTTCAAAGTTTAGTTCGCTCAATGGCATTTCTGTAATTAATGGATGGCTGGAGGTTGAAGATGAAGTGGAATCCCACTCTCAGTGAGATTCACGTTCATCTCACGCGCTATATGGAAGCTCCCAAAATGGGTTTTGAGCATACCAATAGCCTCATTGGATCCAGTCGAACATTACAGAAAAAGCGGCGTCGCGAAATGAGCTGCGTAAGGCGGCGCGTGGCTTGCACGCGCGCCATACCCCCGCCAATTGCCACGCGCGCGCGCCATGCGCGGTCTGCTGTTTTAAGCTTGGCGCGTGGGGCTCACGCGCCCGCGCGGACCTGACCCAGTTTCTGACCCGCCCGGTTGTTGACCCGATCCATTACCGATTTTAACCCGCGGACTTAATGAAGCGGTTTTGACCCGCGGTATCGGTCCGACCCGCCCGGCTTTGACCCGCGCGCCGACCCGCGGTCCAACCCATTTCCGAAATTGTTTTAATTTTGTTTTTTATTCCAGAAAATTGATTTCTTTAATTGTTTTATTAATGAAAATTCATTATAAAATAGTTTTAATTATCAGAAAATTCTGAAAAAATTACAGAAATTCATTTTTGGGTTATTATTAATATTTCCATTAAAAGTTTTGGAATATTATTATAATTGGATGTTTTTGGTAATTTCCAATTATATTATGCTATGGTTTATTAATTGTAATAATTAGCATAATTATCAAAAAATTCCAGAAAAATTACAGTAATGTTTTATTGTTATAATATACTGTTAGAAATTTTTTGGAAGTTTTCTCATGTGTTTATAGCATACTTGGTATATTAATTGATTAATATTGCCTATAATTTAATTCCTTTTGTTAATATTTTGGAATATTAATTGTTGGTACTTGGGATTAAATTATCATGCTATTATATACACATGTACACTTGTTCCTAGTGGGAGTAATTTAGATGGTAGTAATTTAATTAAATTATTCTCTAAATTACACGTCTAATGCGCTGAAAAATTAAATTTAAATAATTGGGCATTCCTGTGGATTGTGATTCCAAAGCCTGGCGAAGTCTCCCTTCTATATTTATGTCACATTATTTTTATGTTAATTTAGATCATGCGGCAAGGATGTTTTTAATATACTGTGGTGAACAATAAATATCTCTTATTAATTCTCATATTTTAGTTCAACAGAAATGGCTTCAAAACATATTATCGCAGATCTTAATCAGGGAAACAAATTAGATGGAGATAACTACGACGTGTGGCACAGGAAAGTCAGAATGGTTTTGGAGGAGCAAGAGGTTGAAGAAACCCTACTGTCCAAAATGGTAAAACCAGAGGGTGACAATGCAGATGATCCTATCAAGGTTGCAGCCTTCGAAAGTTGGCGCAAAAAGGATCGTATAGCTCGCATAACGTTGTTGAGCTGCATGAACAATGACTTTCTGTTTGAGTATGAACAACACTCTACTGCACACGAGATGTGGGAAGTTCTCAAAGATAAATTTGGTGGCACCTCGTTGACAAGGTTGAGGGAATTAGCCATTAGATTCGATGGTTACAAAAAACGTGATAATAACACTATGAAACAACACCTTCGAATTATGGCCAATATGATCCGGGAATTAAAAACCGGTGGGACTCAATTGTCAGACGAGCAACAGATTTCTGCAGTGGTTCGCTCTCTTCCCGATAATTGGGAACATATGCGGGTGAATATGACCCATAATGAGAATATCAAGAATTTTGATGATATTCGTCGTCACCTGGAACTTGAGGCTGAGCGCCTTGAGATTGTCAAATCCTCCAGGGCATATGTAGTTGAATCAAACCCTCATTGGAGGCCCAAACCCAAGAAGGGGAGCAAGAAATCTGTTAATCCCACTGCGCCTAAAGGGGCTGCGAGTGGAGGTATCAACAAACGGAAAAGAGGCAAACGAGGTTCTGGTAAGAAGGACAAGGCCAAGATGGCATGCTACAACTGTGGCAAGGCGGGACACTTCGCTCGTGAATGCACTGAGCCGAAGAAGGTAATTCCTAGTCCTAATCTATCTATGTGCTTAGTATCAAGTACTGTTTTTGTTGCTCATTCTCTCCATATGTGGATTGTAGACTCCGGAGCAACGGACCACATAGCTAGAGATCGAAGTGGATTTGTGGAATATCGCCGCATTCCGGCTGGCAGAAAAGTATACATGGGGAACGATACCAGTGTGGACGTGCTAGGCACTGACACTTACAAACTGGAAATGCGAGGATGCTCAGCATTGACCCTGTGTGATGTACTTTATGCACCGGATGTCCGGCAGAATTTATTTTCTGTATTATCAGTACTACGTTTGGGATATTCTGTTATGTTTGAGAATAATTCTGTAATAATTTCATTTGGGACGAATATTGTTGGATATGGTTTTGTATCAAATGGTTTTATGGTGTTGAATACTATTGATTCTAGTATTAATAGTGATGATTCTTATTCATTACTTGTTGAAAATGATCATGATAGTTCAATTCAATGGCATGCTAGATTAGGCCATATTGGACAGGATAGAATGGCTAGGTTAGCTCGAGCAGGTCTGTTAGGCCCACTCGCTAAGGTCAATCTACCCACATGTGAACATTGTTTAGCAGGTAAATCAACTAGAAAACCATTTGGTAAAGCTACTAGGGCAGAAACACCTTTGCAACTCATTCATTCAGACATCTGTGGCCCTATGAATGTGAAAGAAAGGCATGGACGTTCCTATTTTCTCACAATGATAGATGACTATACGCGCTTCGGGTACACTTTCTTGATCTCTCATAAGTCTGAGGCATTAGAATGTTTTAGACGTTATTTGATTGAGGTTGAGAAACAGTTAGACAAAAGTGTTAAGGCACTAAGAACTGACCGAGGCCGCGAGTATCTATCTGATCAGTTTAAAGCACTATGTGAAGAAAGAGGGATAATCAGGCAACTGACAATCCCTAGGACTCCGCAACAAAATGGTGTGGCGGAGAGGAGGAACCGGACATTATTAGACATGGTTAGATCTATGATGGCGCAAACAAATTTGCCTATCTCTTATTGGGGTGATGCATTGTTGACTGCGACGTATATACTTAATCGTGTGCCTTCAAAATCAGTACAGTCCACCCCATATGAAATGTGGACCGGCAGAAAGCCCGAATTGGGCCATATGCGGCCATGGGGATCAGCAGCTTTTGTACACAACACTTCTCATCAACATGGGAAGTTGGGCCCGAGGGGTAAGAAGTGTATCTTTGTAAGATATTCTGAACACTCCAAAGGCTATGTGTTTGTTGGAGAGCAGCCTGATGGGACTATATCCGAGATAGAGTCACGAGATGCAGATTTCCTTGAGATGGATTTTCCTAACAGAGGTGATGTGAGCAAGGAGATGAACCTTTATGAGATGGAGGAAGATTTAGGCACCCCAAATCGTACAATAGAGACCGAAGAGGATATTCCTCAGGCTCTTGTAGATAGTGGGAGTGACATACCTTCGAGTAGTTCTTTTCCATCGAATGAGGAGTCTCTTGTTCCTCAAATACGTAGAAGTCAAAGAGGTAACATTCCACGTCGTCTCTTTGAGATTGAGGGGAATGCTTTTGTGGCTGATACACGGGAAGAGGAGGAACCTCGATCTTATCGAGATGCTCTATCATCTGTTGTTAGCGATAAATGGATGATTGCAATGGAAGATGAAATGGAGTCCATGAGGACTAATCAAGTCTGGGATTTGGTTGACCTTCCACCAGGGCGAAAGGCTATTGGGAACAAATGGGTTCTTAAAGTCAAACGCAAGGCGGATGGTTCCATTGAAAGGTACAAAGCTCGTCTTGTAGCCAAGGGCTACACCCAACAAGAGGGAATTGATTATGAGGAAACCTTCTCACCAGTTGTAAGGTTTGCTTCAATTCGCCTTATTTTAGCAATTGTCGCACATTTGGATTTAGAGTTGTATCAAATGGACGTGAAGACAGCTTTTCTCAATGGAGATTTAGCTGAGAAAATATACATGGATCAGCCAGAGGGTTTCATCGTACAAGGACAAGAGCGCAAAGTATGCAAGCTCAAACGTTCTATATATGGTTTGAAACAGGCTTCCAGACAATGGTATCTCAGATTCCATCGAGCCGTCATTAGTGATGGGTTTACGATGATCGAGGAAGACCATTGTGTGTATATCAAACGGTCCAAAGATAAATTCCTTATCCTATCGATGTATGTCGACGACATTCTACTAGTTGGGAACGATAAGGAGATAATTGTCGCTACCAAAGGGTGGTTGTCCTCTAATTTTGAGATGAAGGACATGGGAGAAGCAGCTTATGTTCTTGGAGTTAAGATCTATAGAGATCGCTCAAGAAAGCTTCTTGGTTTGTCTCAAGAGACTTACCTTAAGAAGGTTCTGGAGCAATTTCAGATGAGCAACTGCAAACCCATAGACACTCCTATCGCTAAAAGCGACGCCATTGGACCCGAACAATGCCCTACTTCTCCCGAAGAAATTAAGAAGATGTCCCATTACCCGTATGCCAATGCTATAGGAAAGCTAATGTATGCAGTTGTGTGTACTCGACCTGATATAGCATATGCGGTTGGTTATCTCGGTCGTTATCAGTCAAACCCTGGAATTGCTCATTGGAAGGCAATCAAAAGAATCTTGCGATATTTGAAGGGTACTTTGGACTACATGTTATGCTATGGAGGACCGGACCTGCGATTGATTGGTTACTCCGATGCCAGTTGGGGAGGTAACCAGGGAATACGCAAGTCGACCTCAGGATATGCATTCTTGCTACATGGTGGCGCCATCACTTGGTGTAGTAAGAAACAGACTTGCGTTTGCTCTTTCGACAATGGAGTCAGAGTTTGTAGCATGTACGTCAGCTGTTCAGGAAGCTATGTGGCTGAGGAGATTCTTCGAGGATCTTGGAGTCATCCCTAATGCTTCGGACCCCGTTACTGTTTTTTGTGATAGCACAGCGGCCCTAGATTACACTAAGGACCCTAAGTATCACGGTAGAACGAAGCACATTGACCTGAGGATGAACTTTATTAGAGAGAATATAGCAAATAATGAGGTGATATTGAAGTACATGCCCACTGACCTTATGGTAGCGGATCCCTTGACGAAGCCTATTCCGAAAGATGCCTTCTGCAGGCATGTTAGTTCGTTAGGTCTTCGTAGGGTTTGATGTACTTTCTTTGTTACTGGTATATCACTCATTGTATGGCTTGTATTTGAGATATTCACTATTGTTTCGAGACATTTATCATATATGCGAGATTCATTTGTTCCCACTTATGATTGTGATAGCGCACATGATAAATATTATTAGTTCACACAGTTATCATGCATATTGGATATGCACACACTAAATATATGTCAACAGGTTGATTGGCTCACTCACATGAGCAATCACCCTTGGCGCTTTGAAGAGCGAGCAAGGTTGAGACAGTTCATTTTATTGGCGCTTTGAGTAGCGAGCTATTGATGCTTTGGATAAGCAATCAATTGGCGCTTAGTAGCGAGCAATATGAACATAATGTCGCCTTGGCATGTGCCAAGATGAGGTTAATTTAGTTAACCAAATATAAGATGTCCCACCATCTATATAAACCTGTACTGATAGCCGGATGCGAAGTTCAGAGTTGGCGCTTGGGAAAGCGAGCAATCTGGAATTTCGAGTTAGGCGCTTGTGGAGCGACTGAATTAAGATCCGTACGGCATGACTAGAAGACATATGCTCATGTAGATGAGATTGTCTGCCGTAACATGATAACCGGACACGAAATTTTAAATGTGGCGCTTTGACAAGCGAGCAATTTGAAATGTTCGGGTTAGCCACTCTGGGAGTGACTAGACTAAGGTCCGCACAACAATGCTATAGAATAGTATGTTGTGAGAGGGTTACATGAGCTAAGCGATCAAGCCATGGAGGTGAGAGAATGAATCCCTGTTTCCTCACCATGTGAGTCCAGTAGGACAGGATTGTTAGTCCTACATCTAGTGCTCTTTGTGATCTTTGACTTTACTACAAAGATATGGATTGATGTTGCTACTTTGGTTTCGATTCCTACGGTCAGGATTGATGAGACAATAAGGACCGATTCTGGGAAAGCAGTTGATTCATATCTGAGTAGTATTAGGGCAAAGGGAAGACAATTTGATTTCACCTCGTTCTGCACTTATTGTCGACAACTATGGCGCTTTGATAGCGATATAGTAATAAGTGAGATACGAAATGGACATGGGCCCAAAGGTGGTTAAGTATGGCTCTCTGAGGGATTAGAGATGCTTAACCTTGTGAAAATCAAATGTGTCTGGAGTACTCTGAGTTTATGGGTTGTAGCATCTACGTGAACTAATTGAGTTTGGCGTGAGAGCTCCCACACTGTTTTCTTTAAAAGGGTAGATGTCTCTATTTTGGCCTTAACGGGTTTGATATAGAGCTCCCGCATTGCAGGTGAACTCAGCGGTCGCACGGTCCGGCAACTGAAGATTTACGATTTTGGTTTGAGCTATATTTTAGCAGATGTGAGGATTACATCATCCCCGCCATGGGTGAGTGGGAGATGTTGGAGAATGGTGGAGGACACCATTATTATGGTGGGACACCCATGTCTCCTTCTTTTGTTCAATTACTTCATCCTTTGTCCGAGAGGTGCTTTGAATGGAAAAAGGTGATGTGCATTTCATTATTGCACATGTGATTGTTCCACTAGCCTCTCACTCTCTCCTTGATATATGCAGAGAACTTAGTTCTCTAAGAAAGCCAAGCATCTGATATTACTTTGATAAATATTGAGAGAGATATTGCATGAAGCAATAGCACACTGCAAAATATAGAGCTCCCAGATATTCAGTAATATTCTTGTTGAACGGATCGTGGAATCGAGCTCCGTTTTCATCCCACAAGATTGTAATTCGGAGACGCCGCTGGTTCGTGGATTGGTTCGTGGACCGGTTCGAGATCTTCCGCACCAAAAGAATTAATACGCTTCAAGAGGTATTTTATTTTGGTTCTCGTATATGTAAACTTATGCTAGCGTACATGGTATTAAATCCCTTCACAGAGTCTATCTCGTATTTGTAACTACTGTGGTGAGAGAGATTTTGACCAGGAGTAGATATGAAAAGCATGCATGTCTCTGACTAGTTTATATGGAGTATTAAGGAGAGCAAATAGTTTAACACTTCTTGGTCGGGAGCAACTTATAAGTTATTTTTCACTATTAAGACGGCAACCACTTATTTTTTTTACTTATAAGTTGAGTTTTAAGTCAAAAAAAGTAATTAGTTGTGACTTATTTTAAAATGACTTTAAATAAATGACTTATAAGTCATTTTAAAATAAGTTCGTTAGACCAAGGTAATGTCCATTTTGCCCCTCTTTTATTTTGCCTTTTTTTATTAATGTCATTTTTAGTAATATTTACATTTATTTTAACTTATAAGTCATTATGAGCCGAATACCTTCATAACTTGTTTTAACTTAATTTCTGACTTATAAGTCAAATTGATGTCGAACGCTTTTAGTTATAAGTCACCACTTAAAACAACTTATAAATCAACTTATATTTTAACTTATAAGTTATTTTAAAATAAGTCATTCCCGAATAGGCCCTTGGTCTCTCTGTCTCTCACTCTATTATATAAGTAAAATATTAATTTCAGTTTCCTATTTTTCTCTCCCTCTTTTATCCATTGCTTTTATATTTTCCCACCCACTATTTCTTTTTATATTTTTTGAACTGCACATATATGTGTGCGCTATTGAACTAGTATACATATATAGCGCTCTCTATCTTATGCGTACGAGAAAAACTTTTGAGGTCAAACGACGACATATTAAATTTTAAATTAATATGAGTTTATTTAATTTTAATTGATATAATTATTGTAATTGTATAGTTTAATATGTCGTCGTCTGACTTCAAAAATCAAATTGTATCTCTAATTTTGGAACGAAAGTAGTACATATTATAAATTAAAATTAATATCATTTAATTTATTTTATCATATTACATCATCACATCAAAATTCAAAATAATCATACTTTTAGTATTCCGTAAATGAATGTATCTTCTATATTATAAAGCGACTTTGGTTTTTGACGGTTAATTTTGAAGTTAACCTCAATTTAAAATTCTACCTCAATTGTGTGTTATTATTTTTTTGATTAAATAGTCCAAAAGACTAAAATATATTAAAATTATAATCTGTTACAAAGATAAAAATATTACAAATAACAAACTCAGATAGTAATTCTTCCAAATAAAATAACAGATAATCAGAAGAAAAATGTCAATCATAACAACACTATCAGTAGACATCAAATAAACACCTGAAATACAATTATATTCCAAAAATAACTCCAAAACAATATTTAAATTTATCCGCACAAATGTTCCTCTGATCCACTTAAACCATTAATAAACTTTTAATCCGAATATAAGTCATTTATACCGGAGATAATTTTCTCAACTTTCCACGATTCCCATAATTAGGTTATCAATGTAAACCAATAATTATCGGCCTATAAGAAAAAAATGAATTCAACTTTGAGTATATCTATGTACACACTCAAAATGTATATTCAAAGACACACAAAAGTAAAAAGAAAAATGATATACATGTGGATAAATATTTTATGAAGTTAGATTGTGACCAACATGAAAGTGTATGTGATAAGATAAAATAAATTAATTAAAAACCTTCTTAATTCTTACCTATCCCATAGGGGAGCGCGCGGTGCGGTATGGTGCGATTATACGTATCAACCGCAACCACAATATGATGTTATTATTAGTAATAACCACAACTATGCAGTTACATGCGGTTGCGGTGTAATGGCAGTGTGGTTGCGGTTGTGATTGCATAACCACTTTCATATATGTTTTAAAAAATTATAATATATAATTTTTATACTACTAATGCATATTATGAAAATTATTTTCACTTTAACATATATCGATTTTAAAATCTTATGTATAACACAAATAATAATAAATTCAAATACAAATTGCACTATACATGAATAGTAATATGTAAGGAACTACTATTACATATGTTAAACTAAAAAAAATTAAAGTCGTGACCTTAATTACATCAATTAAAGAGATTTTAATAACTCACTACAAATAAAGTTCTAACCATTCATTTATGTTTCTTGTACTAGTAGTAATTATTATGGATTATCTTATTTTTTAAAATTAATTTGCATAAAATTGAAGGTAACTAATGAATTTTTAGGAAGCTAAATTGATATACATTAAATGTAATATTACACGTACAAGTTACTAAAACTCATGAGAAACAAATTAAATTATATTATGCACTTATTAGATGCACTACAACTTATTATTTCCTATATATAAAACATATATAATTTATCTAAAGTGAAGTGTGGTGCAGTTTTAAAGATGTATCCGCAACTATAATGTGCGGTTAGTAAAAAATAAAAATTACACCGCATAACCGCACCGCATTACAAATTGTGCGATTTTTATGCGGTGGCGGTTACAAATGCGATTTCTCGCTCTCCCATACTATCCCATGTATGCACATTAGTTGCGATCATAATTCGACTAAAAACTTTTGTAATATATAGCAGGACTCAAAGTAAAATAGTAGTATTTCTCTCTTTTCTCTCTACAATACTTTCTCTCTCTTCTTTTACTACTATTATACCTTTGAGGTCTTTAGATGTAACTCTGTTCAAATTAGATAGAAATTACAATTAGTAACATAGTTTAATAGTTTGAGAAAAAAATCTAACTATATTATTTTCATAAATTAACTTGTAACTATTATTAAAATTTAAGTGTAGCTATATTTCAAGTATAAGTTGAAAGTAGTATGCCCTCAAGTTAATCACATTGGATGTGATAAACATTTACTTTGTAATCTTATTCATTTATTAATAAAAAGAATTCATTTAATTAAAGGCATTCTTTATCCATGTTTAATTGGTTGAATTAAATAAATGTGATAAACTCATAGTTTGAGAGCAATACTTTTAGAATCATGAAGAGTTCATGCTAATGAGATCTAAATTCTAGATAGCTCAAAACTAAAATATTCCTAATTGTTGGATCACTAATGCGGGGTTACTGATTCCGGATGGATTAGTACATACTATGCTTGCTCTGTTGAAGATGATGATTGATCTCATAATCATTTGTGTAGAGACACTAAAGCAAATATGTAGGTGATTATCGGAGAATAAGTTCACTGAACATGACTCACTTAAGGAACACATAATGAAGTTTTATTTGCCTGACAATAGGAGTTCGTGATAGTAGTACAAGTGATCCTTGGACTTGAAATCATCATAGTACCTTGTGTATTTTGAGTTATACTTTGTCATATTCCTTAAAACTCTTAGAGTATATAATAGGATATGTTCGGGTATAATAAAGTGTACATAGAGGTAGGTGAATGATCAACAATTAAAGACCACTTCCAGTAAATCGAGAGAATATTTCTATGCGATTTCATAAGTGACAACTCAAAAATTCTTGGCCAAGGTGAATGAAAATTAGAAAAGAGTTTCTAATTTACATTAATTAGAGTTGTGTATTTTAGAATCGAAATGCATATAATCAAATAAATAAGACTTGTCATAAATTCTATATTTTATATTTGATTGGGACATTGTATGATTGATGTGTATGAATTGTACGATAATTATTCGCTGAATAGATTCTTTATGATTAAACGTTGATTTCATATTATCCGGATAGTCATGATATGTTGAGAGGTGTCCCTCATGATGTAACATTAATATTATTTATTAATATTTGAATTAAAGAAGTTTAATTCATTATAAATAATATTAGAATGATTCTAATTTATTTATTTTACTATCGGCATAATATTAAACCTAAAGGGTCACACCATAAAAGAGAAATATTATTTTAAAAGTAATTGACTTAATAATAATAATTTAGTATTTTGAGAAATACTAATTATAAATTAATAAGAGGAATCTTCTTCTTCTTATTATTATTATAAATAATTTAGTTCATAAATAGTTTTGAAATTAAATTAAAATCTTAAGTCCTAAAGAGTTTAGGAAGGGAAAAAATCTATATAAAGAGAGATCTTATGATAGATTAAGGGTTGACACAACTGTGAGTATAGAGACACTTCAGAATAATTCTCTACAACCTAAGGATTTAAGAGAAAGAGAATTAGGGTTAGCCACCTAAGGTTTGGAGAAACTTAAATTTACTTCTTCAATCAATATACTCTTGGTGGATCACCTTTAGAGCGCTGCACACACTGAGTAGCTAACGTTTGATCCATGTATTCGAAGAAGCGTGGAGAATCAAAGGATTGAGACTTGAAGATTAATCAAGGTGTTTAATCATCTTTATAAGGTATATCTTTAATCCTTACTCGATTAATAATATCGCATCAAGGCGATCTTGAGATTGCAAAAAATTTTAAATTCGATTTATGACATGTTTCCGCTATTTATATATGTGATTGTATATACGTTCATGCTTCTGCAAACCAACATAATATTACAATTAATTAATTTGAGATAAATATAATTAATTTAATTTTACAAATAAACAATCATAAGATCATCTTATCTAGTATTACTTTAATTATTATTATTATTAAATTGTAAGTATTATTATATTAAAAATATAATTACGATTTTACTATTGTTACTTATATACGTATATATATATATATATAATATTATTAGAAAATAATTTTATTGTAATGGTATCTTATATAATATTAAATGGTTACTATTATTAAAATAAATTGTACACATATAATATAATAAGCAAAAATATGATTCAATTATTAATTAAGGAAATAAAAATTAATTTCTCTATCCAATAATAATTTGTTAAAAAAAATTAAAATGTCAACATTATCATAATTTGGTTCAACAGAGTAAAAAAACTAAAATTAATAATATATATTTTACAAAAATAAAAATCATAAGATCATCTTACCAAATTTTAATTTGTTACCACTATTAAATTAAATTTTATTGCTACTTAGATAACATAGTTTAGGAAAAAATAATTTTTTCATACATATTATTTTAACTAATTTGAATTTGTTACTATTATTAAAATACAAGTATAATTATATTTCAAGTATAATTAAGTAATATTTTACTATTAACTAAATAATATATTTAAAAGGAATCTATTTTCTTACGAAAATCATCTTACATAATACTAAATTGTTACTATTATTATAATATAAGTACAAATATAATATAGTAACCAATTATTAATTAAATTATTAAAGAAACTACCTACTAATTTTTTTTATTAAAGATTTATATTAGTTAAAAACAAAGTACAACATATCAACTCAAAGTTTTTGAATTTTTCTGCATAATATGCAACAAAAATTCATAGAAATAAACCACATAGAGTGGAATTTAAACAAAGACATTACACATTATTATAACAAAAGCATTAAAAAACATAAGAAAGAGTTGGAAAAGAGAAGGCACAAGGCCTCAAACCACTAATTAAGAAGAGGATCCAGTCACTAAAAAGTAAGAAAATCAACCCAAATCATCAGCCCAGTTAAGTGGGCACACTATGAAGAACTACAGTTTCAATAGTGATCCCAGGTCCAAACCCGAATAGAACACCCCACTCCAGGCCCTCTCCAGTGGTTTCCAGTCCACACTTAGCTGATCGCTTTCTCATTTCATCCAATATAAATAGAACACATGGACTAAACATGTTTCCGTACTCACTAAGCACATGCCTTGAGACCTCTAGTTTCTCCTTCTTCAAGCCCAAAGTTTGCTCAATTTGGGCCAATATAGCAGCCCCCCCAGGGTGAGAAGCCCAAAAAATTGAATTCCAATCAGATATACCCAAAGGACTAAATGCCTCAATTAAGCTTTCCTCAATGTGCTTTGAGATGAGCCCAGGAATCTCCCTACCTACGTTCGCAATATATCCAACCTCGGTTAGTCGTGCTTCGAGAGCATAAGAACTATTTGGGATAATAGTTTGGGCCGCAGAGACCATTTCAAACAAGGGCTTCTCAAGTCCAATAATTGGGTCCGACCCAACTATTATAGCGGCTGCCCCATCACTGAACAATGCATGACACACGAGGTTTTCGAGGTGGGTTTCGCAAGGCCCACGGAAAATAGTGACGGATCCCATCTCGGACCAAACGACAAGAACACGGGCACCTTTGTTGTTCCCGGCTAGGTCTTTGGCTAAACGGAGGCCCATGCCACCACTAAAGCAGCCTTGTTGGCACATCATGAGGCGTTTGACTGATAGGCTAAGCCCAATAAGATTGGTAAAATGGTAATCCATACCAGGCAGGTTTATGGTAATGGCGGTGCAAAAGACTAGGTGGGTGATTTTAGACTTGGGTTGGCCCCATTCCTCTATGGCCCTTGTGGCTGCTGCCTTGCCAAGTTTTAGTATTTCATCTACCATTATGTTTTGCCTAGCGTCTAGGGATGGTGCCATGTACTCGCATATACTAGGATTCTCCTTTAAGAGTTCCTCAGTCAAGTGCATATGTCGTTTCCTGATCTTAGATTTCTCATGAAATTTAAATGTTCATTTAAATAAATTGATACTATTTAATTAGCATACAAGCACATGTAATGCACATGATATTTTTCATTATTTTAAATTTAAAAGGATAGTACGTAAAAAAATAAAAGATTTTTAAATAAGACTATGATAGCAACATATGATTACAAAAAAATAGATACGACATAATATGTCAAAATATAACTAGCTAGTTCTTCAGCATATATGGTTAGTCCTATTAATTATAATCAACCAAAATTATAAAGATTAGTTTTATATCGTTTTAGTAACTATTTTTTAGTATTGTAAAATATAAATGAAAGTAATAGAAGAAATGTGTGATACAAGGAGAGACATAGTGGATGAGAGAATATAAGAGAAAATAGAATATGAGAAATAATTCTGATTATATGATTTGAAGTCTAAAGATCCCAAATTTGACATATATGGCTTATGTCTAAAAAGAATGGGCCAACTCAAAAGAATTTGTCCTTTATATATGGCTTATTTATTTATCTATTTTAATAACAAATTTTTATGATTTAGTTTTGAAGGATTGACTACACTCATAAATGTCTTATATATAATAGGCCGACAAGAAATTTTAATTTTAAATAATTATGAGTTGGCTCGGGTAGTCTCTCAGTTAATTCAGATGGTCACATTGACAATAAACAAATCTCTTTAACCAAGGTAAAATGACTTTTAGTATGTATGTATGTATTCATATTAAATTTCTAAGTTAAGATTTTGATGTGTATGCATGTATTTATATTAAGCTCTGTGACTAGGTACATGTATGTTATTACTTATTATTAGATGTTATAATGCACATATCATTCCTCTAAAAATTAAGATAACTAAGAATAGGTTGAAGTGTTATTCAGTGTTCTTGTTCTTGCATGACCACTCTACTTTGCTATATCCTTTGGATTTCCTATCAACTTCTGCAATCAAAAGCTTTATGGCTAAACCATTATATTTTAAATCTTCTTAAGTGTTGGAATATACACTAATTTGAATTTTGTTTAGATAATTACTTTTATTGATTTCGACAAACAAAATACTTTAATTTAGGTGTTAGTGTGTCTGCATCAGAAAGTGATAATTTCTCTTCTAGCTACCATTCTCGCTATCAAGCTCCACCGTGAATTGTCGTCTAATCATCGCCACCACCACCACCATAACAATATTCAACAATTGAAGGTGAAATCTCTTTTCTCGCGGGTACCCTTTATCCGTCTATATTTGTGGTCTCATTTTTAGATTTATATCCGCTATATTTACTTACGATATCCATATGCTTTAAATGATATTTTTAAATGAACAATTTTTATGTCATTCATTTACTTAATCACGGAAATATTTTGATCAAATATTATTATTTCTAATATAAACAATTGTTAATAAACAAAACCCATGCCTCACTTGACCTATTACACTAGTTTGGGGTTAAAAGTTGAACTCAAATTAGTATATTTGAGCTGGAGTCTTGGAGAGAGTAAAGGACAAATATTGGTGTTATAAATTACTCAGCAATAACTTGAATTTAACAACACGGGTCTTTATGTAACAAATCATACAAGTTAATAGCTGCCGGTGTGTGTGAGAGGGAGGAGATCCTGAGTTCATATGTAAACTACCAATTCATTATGACCCCAAAGAAAAATATCCCTGGGTTTTTTGTTTTTTTTTATTTGTTTTTTACGCTTATATATGAGATTTATTTTCAAAATTACCCAAATTTGTTTAGGATTAATCATTAATGACCATCTTGAGTTAAGAAGTCTAGGAAGTCATTTTATTAAAAACTCAGGTAATTCAGCTGCTCTATGTAACAAATATAGCCTATTATATATAATTAATTAAATATATGGAGGGAAGAATATGAATGAAGTTAAAACTTTTTTTCAAAAAAATAAAAAAATTGTAACTTCATTCATATCCTTCTCAGTGTTTACAAGCCATAATATAAAAGGATACATGACAATACAAATCTTTCAACCTAAAACTATTAAGTCTAATCTCAACCCTCCATATATTTATATATAATAGGCTATATATATATATATATATATATATATATATATATATATATATATATTTGCTACACTCTATTGAGAACCTTCATTTCTCCTTCAGTTTCAGAAAAAGAGTTATATTTGCTACTTTTTTTATGTTCTACAAAAAGACCAACAATCTTTTTAATTATTATGATAATATAAAGGTATACAATATATATGCTTGAATTTGTCATCATAATTTCATTTTCTAGCCACGATGACTAAGTTAAAAATTTATAATTTTAGGGATAATTTAACACGAAAAACCAAAATACATTTACAGGGTATATAACTTTATAAACAATACTCGTTTTGTGAAACGAAAGATAGTCTGTAACACACATATATATAGAGAGAGAGAGAATCTCTGGCCGCTGGCGAATCGACGGTTATTTTCGTCGCTATAGCCTGTTCGCGAACAAACCGGTTCGTTTTTTAGCCTCTCTGTATATATATATATACAGAATGGATCTTAAGTATACCCTCTTAAATGACATACCAAGCATACCCCCTTTAGCGACGGACCGGGCGACGGTTTGGTCTGTCGCCATAGGTCCGGTCCGTCGCTAAAGCCTTTAGCGACGGACAACTTTTAGCGACGGATCCGTCGCTAAAGCCTTTAGCGACGGACCGGACCTATGACGACGGACCAAGCCGTCGCCCGGTCCGTCGCTAAAGGGGGTATGCTTAAGATCCGGACTCTATATATATATATATATATATATATATAGCAAGGATCAAGAGCAGAACTCTTAAAGAACATAACTAGCAGAACTACTTTTAGCGACGGACAGACGACGGTTTTGTCCGTCGCCATAGGTCCTATCTGTCGCCATAGCTTTTAGCGACAAACAACATATAGTGTCGATAAAAGCTATGGCGACAGACAGGACCTATGGCGACGGACAAAATCATCGTCTGTCCGTCGCTAAAAATAGTTATGCTATTTAAGAGTTATGTTCTTGATCCGCCCTGTATATATATATATATATACATATATATATATATATATATATGGTAAGCTTCTAAAACGAACCTTAAAAAGCGAACCAAAAACGAACCGTCGTCTTTGGTGTCTATGGCGACGATTCGACCCATCGCCAAAGACTACATGGCTACGGCGACGGGTCGAATTATCGCCATAGACACCAAAGACGACGGTTCGTCTTTTGTTCGCTTTTTAAGGTTCGTTTTTTAGCCTCTCTGTATATATATGTTTTCTAAGTGTATATATGCATCCATTTGTATACATGAATACTACATTCCATACGTATGCAAAATATATAACTTGGATGGAAATCATGAATCATTCCTCCTATCACTGAAATCCAACTAAATGACATGAAAATTATGGAAAATCAATGAAAATGTGTGTGTGTAGAGAGAGAGAGAGAGATCATAAATATAAATCTTACACATGCGCTTAAATTTTTCTTTGAGCTCAGTCATGTGCTCACTGTTAGTGACACGAAAATAGTAATCAGGGTAAGTGTTTTGATATACAATATTAGTCGGAGTTGCAGTTCCGATGGCCATAATAGTCGCCGGACCTTCTGTCTGTTGTGCCTTACGAATCTCCTTTACACACACCATTTTTCACCGGAGAAGGGCTAGATATATAAAGAAGAAGAAATAGTTTTAGTGTGATGATGTATATGGCCAACATAACGATTGGTATGCTATATATAGAGATTAGAGAGAACTGTTCCTATCTCCTCGATCCCTTACATTATGGAGGTAAATTTTGAATTATTAATTTTGTAAGTGAGCCACGCATTTTAAAATGTGAGACAATTATGTCAGAGGTGACATAAAGTACACTAACTCTATTTTATGAAAAGAGAGAAATGATTTATATATATGTTCACAAATATACATAAACTTGGGTGACAATTTAAATAATATTCGTGAAATTTTAAGTGGTAAAATAAAATAAATTAGGTTAGAGTTATTCTTAGTTCTCTCTTATATTATGTATTCACATACATCGGTATCTAATTATAATAGACATAAATTTATAGTTATATATATGTAACAAAACTCTTTATAGAATTTGTAATTAAATTTTAAGGAGTACTCCTTTAGTTCCACAAAAAATTCTTATTTATTGAATTATTTTGTTTCATAATAGTATAAAATGACATGACATTCTTAAATTTATTGTCATAATTTTGTTAGTATCCCAACATTAAATATCTTATTATTTTTTAGAGTAAATATATAAAAATATCTTTAATATTTACAAATTTTATAAAACTACAAAGAGTTCCATTTTTTTATTTTATTTTTTGTTTTTTATTTTGTTAATTCGAGAATGAGGGTTAGTTAAACGGTTTAACCAAAAATCACATACCCTCCGAAACAGAGCTGATCGGCCTCTCAAATTGATGAACTGAAAACTAATATACTAGTAGTTGAGAAGAAAAGAGACATATACAAATTCCAAGTTAATATCAATATCACATCTATTTTTGTTTACATGAATCAAGATAAAACCAATATATTCAAAATATTAATATTAAAAAAAAAACCCCTAAAATTCTCAAGTAACTCAGAATGGTCAACTGAGTTATATCCACTTGGAGTCTCATATGGAGTAGAGGAACTTGAGCTAAGAGCCCTTTCATTTTCTCTCCCTTTTCTTCCGGATTGGCCTGCAATCGACACAACTGCAACAGCATTACATAAAATGAAAATAATTTAGTTTTGAGGCGTGTAAACACAATTTTTAGAGTGATAATTTTCCTCACTCAATTTGAGTTAGATACTGGGTTATAAACAATTCACTTTTAGGATATAATAAAATTAACAGAATTTGTAGATAGTTATTCTAAAGATTTTTCTTCAGAAAATACTATAAAACTTATTAACTTTGGTAAACTTATTTGTGTGTGAAAACAGGTTGTGGCTTTGGAATACCACAAAAGCTGATGTCTTAAAATAAATTGGAGTATTCTCTCATAGAAGAACAAAGTGTATTTACAAGTGCGGGTGCCAAACGGAGCGCTGAACAAAGTACATCTATAAGTACAGGTACAAAACGTTCTAAGAGATGCACCTCTTTAGTTTGAGACCAATTTGAAAAAGTTATCATTGATGAAAAATTAAAAGCCAAGTGTAAGGATTGTGGTCAAATTTATGTATGTGAACATGGTACTACTAATATGCTTCGTCATGTTCGCTTAAAACATGGAAAAGAATTACTTGATGATGAGTTAGAAAGGGTGCCTTTAGATCAAAATCATTATCGCGAGCTAATGGCAAAGGCTATAATCAAACACAATTATTCATTCTCTTTTGTGGAACATGAAGGAATTCGTGAGGTGCATCGTTACTTGAATCCAGAGGTACAATTTATCACAAGGAATACCGCAAAAGCTGATGTCTTAAGCATAAATAAGAAAGAAAAGGAAAAACTTAAGTATGCTTTAGAATCAGGAACTTCTTGGTAGGATATGTTTAACATCTGACTTATGGTCTTCTATTACTTTAGATGGGTATTTGTCTCTTACTGCACATTATGTGGATGAGAATTGGATACTGCAAGCAAGAATTTTAAATTTAAGGTTCTTGGCTCCTCCACACAGTGGACCATTATTAGCAGAGAAGGTAATTGGTTTGTTAAGAGAGTGGGGGATTGAGAAGAAAGTGTTCACCATTACTCTAGATAATGCATCGGCAAATAATGGCTTGGTAGATGTTGTGAAAAGCCATTTGAATTTGACCGGTACATTACCCTGCGAAAGAGAATTTTTTCATGTGCGTTGTGGTGCACATTTTTTGAACTTAATTGTTCAAAGTGGTCTTAAGGTGATTGAAAAATGTGTTAACAAAATTAGAGAAAATGTGAAATATGTGAAAGGGACAAAAGGAAGATTGATAAAATTTGCTGAATGTGTTGCTCTACTCTCATTGAAGTGTAATAAGAAACTTCGCCAAGATGTTCCAACAAGATGATATTCAACTTACTTAATGCTTGATAGTGCTTTGGCATACAAACTTGCATTTTATCAGTTACGGTTAGTTGACTCAAATTTCAAGGATTGTGCAACGGAGGAAGAATGGAAAACGGTTGAAAAGATAGCTAAATTTTTGAAACCATTCCATGATATCACTACTCTTTTCTCAGGAACTCAATACCCTACATCTAATCTTTATTTTCATGGGGTATGGAAGATACAATCCCTTATTTACGAGGAGATGGATGATCCAAGTAGCATTTTATATTATATGGCAATTGAAATGAATGCGAAGTTTGAAAAATATTGGGAGTGCTATAGTTTGGTGTTGTTATTTGCCGTCATCTTGGATCCTCGTTTCAAGTTGGAGTTTGTAGAATTTGTTTTTAAGAAACTATATCCAGGGACATACAATGAAAGGGTGAAATCTGTTTCGTGATAAGTTGAGTGACCTTTATAAGGATTATTGTCGTTTTTTTAACTTATTCTTCTAAATCCAGTTCAGCTCATCCAACTTTTTGCGGAGATAATGAAGATGATATTGATGGATATGGATGTAAAGTATTGTTTATTTTGTTATGAAGATGATATATGCTTATATATCTACATACATATGCTTGTTTATTTTTTGGCCTATTGTGAAAATTAATGTAGGAGTTTGACTATTTTCTAAGTCAAAAATATGGTTCTGATCGAAGTACGTTCACAATTGGAATCTTATTTGGAAGAGAGCAGTCTTAACCGAAAGATTGCATCTGGATGTTACTTAGTTTATTGGAAAGCAAATAGAACTAGATACTCAGTTTCTATCAATTATGGCACGAGACATTCTGAGTATTCCGATTACTACTGTTGCTTCGGAGTTGTCTTTTAGCATTGGAGGGCATATTATAACCAAGTATCCGTAGCTCAATCACTCCTGAGAATGCAGAAGCTTTATTGTGTACTCGGAATTGGTTGTATGGGCTCAGATGATAAATCTTAAAACTTAACTAAGTTAAATGTTAAAATTTTATTATTTTAGACTTTCTTTAGTTGTTGATGTCGTATTTGTTTTTTATAATATGTAGCTACTGGACCTGAGGATGAGGAAGAAGAATTGAATAGTACATTGACATCGAGTCTATAGTTATTGGACTTGATACCATGGAAAGTACAATGGAGGTGAGCAATTATTCAATATTTGCTAAGGGAAAACACCTATATAGGGAACTTTGATGATTAATAATAACAATTTGTCGGTTTAGTTTAATAATAACACTTTGTGGTTATCTCTTATTAAATATCTAATAATAATGATTTGTTTTGTGTTTGAGGCTTTTGGCAACGAAGTATCATCCGTATGGTAGTAATGGGATGAACTCAATTACTTAATTATGTTAATGCATGTAAGTGTTTGTAAGTAACTCTGTAATATAAGTTCAATAGATTTCTTAGTTATGAGAATATATTAAGGCACTGGTGATCATCATCTTAAATTAATATTTTAGCAATGGTAGTAATGGGATTTTTATGTTTTATGCAGGATTGAGAATTGAAGGATATTAGACAAATGAGAGGTTTTCCCATTATGGTGCCATGAAAGATGATTATCTTCTGATTAATGGTGGTTTTTTGGGACATTGTTATTGAGATTTGTAGACTATATTTTGCATTAGAATTAATTGTTCTGGTTAATTATTATTTTTGGGACATTGTTATTGGGATTTTAGCATTTTACCTTCTTTTTTAGTAACATATGGACACTATGGATGTTTTCTACATGAGTCCGTAACAATGATAATACTAATGTTCAAGTTAGCTTTGATACTTAAATTTGACAGAAAAATTCTTTTTTACTTTGTATGCTTTTGAATGATTTTAATAGTATAAAATACGTTGGTACATTAACTAAGAGATTGTCAGGTATTAAATATTTTTTGGTACATTAATTAAGAGTTTGTCAGACAAAAAAAGGCTTCTTACTTTATATTTAAAAAATAAGAATTCATTTTCTCATTCTAAATTAATCGGTATGAAAATAAATTTTAAATTTTTTTTTTGAAACTGGGAGGGAGTATTTAGATTTTATAAGTGTATGAAAATAAATTTAATTATCAGAGCATGGTTGCCATTTTGGAGTTTGGACAGTTAGGAAATTCCTCCAATTCATAGTTCAAATGGATACATGAAAAATGGTTAACTAGTTTCAACTTATAACTATATGGGTTGAAACTATTTTAAACTATATTTTAAGTGGGCTATATGGTTTTGGTTTTCAATTGACCCATAACCATTTTTGTATAACCCAAAATCAACCATAACTACTTTTTGTCAGGTCTACTTAAACCCATGACCTCTTGCTTTGCACCAACTGAGCCAAGGCCAGTTGGTTACAAGGAGTTCCATTTACCTATCTCGTAGATATGATTTGAATTTAGTTATAAATTCTTGTTACTTTTTTGTTTGTGTCCATCATGTTCATTTTATTTATACATTACTTTACAATTACAAACTGTTTATCGGGTTTACCTAATTTGCTTGTTACAAGAATGAAAGCATTATTTAACAAACTATAAGTCTTGTATATTAAACTTCAAATTTTATACATCTAGCTTACATTACAATGTAGAGCTCATACCCTCCAATAGTCCGATTTAAATTTGAATGAAGGCTATAACACTTTTGTTATTTATTTAATATTTGAAAAAATTCAATAGAGAAAAAGAACATGAAGAAATTGTCAATCAAAAATAATACTCTCTTCGTCCTGTAAAAATTATTTTTTTTAATTTTGAAATTAAATTGACTAATTTTAAAATTAAATTTATTTAATTTTTTTTAAATATAAATAAAGAGATTATAATAATAAGAAATTACGCTTAATTTCTTATAACATCTAAACAAATTTATTATCAATTTTAAAATTAATTAATTTAATTAAAAAAATTAAATTAAGCCAATTTTTACGGAATAAATAGAATAACTAATTATCACGTTGTGTTTAGATTTTTCATCATGTACGCAATCAAGTAATCCACCATACCGTGATAAATGATACTCCATCTGTCCCAAATTAATTACTCAGTTTTGACTTTTTAAAATCAAATTGATCATTTTTAAAACTAATCTTTTTACTATTTTTGCTAAAATATAGGTGAAGAGATTATAACCAAAATAAAGTATATATACAATTTATTACTAACCCCAATTTTTATAATTTTAAAAATATATTGTAATATTATGCTTAGATTATTAATTCTAATAAATAGTCAAATTTAACTTTATAAATAATCAAAATCTGAGACAATTAATTTGGGACACGGAGATGATGTAATAAAGAATGAATGATATTATTACATACACGTATCAAAACACGATTATTGTGCCACATGGTCTGTCTCTCATGCTGGGACAGCCGGTTCTTGTTTTCACAATATTTAAGACAATTACACGACCAAACTTAAATGAACATAAATTCGTCCCAACCCACCCCTCTTATTTAAATATGCATTCCACTTTTTAGTTTTGTGTTTTTTTAAATATGTTGAACAATATTATATATTTTATATTATGCTTAATTATTAATTTTAAAATTAGTCGAAAAATTTAAACTTAAAAAATTTTTGTATTAAAACTGAGCAATTAATTTAGAACGGAGGAATTAATAAAGAATGAATGATATATACATACACGTACAAACACATTATTGTGCCACATGGTCTGTCTCTCATGTGGACGCACGCGGTGTTACACAATATTAAGACAATTACACGACCAAATTTAAATGAACATAATTGTCCCAACCACCCCTCAATTTAAAGCATCCACTTTTAGTTTGTTTTTTATAATTCTAGAAATATATTTATATATACTTAATTATTAATTCTAAAAATAGTAAATTTAACTTAAAAAAATTAAAACTGAACAATTAATTTGGAACTGAGGAAATAATAAAGAATGAATGATATATACATACACGTACAAACACATTATTGTGCCACATGGTCTATCTCTCATGTGGACGCGGTGTTTCACAATATTAAGACAATTACACGATCAAACTTAAATGAACATAATTGTCCCAACCACCCCTCTATTTAAAGCATCCACTTTTAGTTTGTTTTTTATAATTTTAGAAATATATTTATATATGCTTAATTATTAATTCTAAAAATAGTCAATTTAACTTAAAAAAATCAAAACTGAGCAATTAATTTAGAACGGAGGAAGTAATAAAGAATGAATGATATATACATACACGTACAAACACATTATTGTGCCACATGGTCTGTCTCTCATGTAGACGCACGCGGTGTTTCACAATATTAAGACAATTACACGACCAAACTTAAATGAACATAATTGTCCCAACCACCCCTCTATTTAAAGCATCCACTTTTAGTTTGTTTTTTACTACCTTCATTCCATAATAAGTGACTTTTTAAAAGAAAAAATTTGTTCCAATTTATTTGTCGTTTACAACTTTCTAGGAGAATAAATTATTTACTTTCCAATATTACCCCTAACTTCTCTCATTGTCCCAAGAAATTTTCTCTCTTGTATTAATAGTTTTCAACTTCCCATAAAGGGGTAATGATGGAATTTCATACAAATTTTAATTATTAAATGATAGTATTAAATGACTTTCTTAATTCATGTGCATGAAACTAAAACAACACTTAATATGGAACCGAGGGAGTATAATTTTAGAAATATATTTATATATGCTTAATTATTAATTCTAAAAATAGTCAATTTAACTTAAAAAAATCAAAACTGAGCAATTAATTTAGAACGGAGGAAGTTATAAAGAATGAATGATATATACATACACGTACAAACACATTATTGTGCCACATGGTTTGTCTCTCATGTGGACGCACGCGGTGTTTCACAATATTAAGACAATTACACGACCAAACTTAAATGAACATAATTGTCCCAACCACCCCTCTATTTAAAGCATCCACTTTTAGTTTGTTTTTTTATAATTTTAGAAATATATTTATATATACTTAATTATTAATTCTAAAAACTGTCAATTTAACTTAAAAAAATCAAAACTGAGCAATTAATTTAGAACGGAGGAAGTAATAAAGAATGAATGATATATACATACACATACAAACACATTATTGTGCCACATGGTCTGTCTCTCATGTGGACGCACGCGGTGTTTCACAATATTAAGACAATTACACGACCAAACTTAAATGAACATAATTGTCCCAACCACCCCTCTATTTAAAGCATCCATTTTTAGTTTGTTTTTTATAATTTTAGAAATATATTTATATATGCTTAATTATTAATTCTAAAAATAGTCAATTTAACTTAAAAAAATCAAAACTGAGCAATTAATTTGGAACGGTGGAAGTACTAAAGAATGAATGATATATACATACACGTACAAACACATTATTGTGCCACATGGTCTGTCTCTCATGTGGACGCACGCGGTGTTTCACAATATTAAAACAATTACACGACCAAACTTAAATGAACATAATTGTCCTAACCACTCCTCTATTTAAAGCATCCACTTTTAGTTTGTTTTTTATAAATTTAGAAATATATTTATATATGCTTAATTATTAATTTTAAAAATAGTCAATTTAACTTAAAAAAATCAAAACTGAGCAATTAATTTAGAACGGAGGAAGTAATAAAGAATGAGTGATATATACATACACGTACAAACACATTATTGTGCCACATGGTCTATCTCTCATGTGGACGCACGCGGTGTTTCACAATATTAAGACAATTACACGACCAAACTTAAATGAACATAATTGTCCCAACCACCCCTCTATTTAAAGCATCCACTTTTAGTTTGTTTTTTATAATTTTAGAAATATATTTATATATGCTTAATTATTAATTCTAAAAATAGTCAATTTAACTTAAAAAAATCAAAACTGAGCAATTAATTTGGAACGGTGGAAGTACTAAAGAATGAATGATATATACATACACGTACAAACACATTATTGTGCCACATGGTCTGTCTCTCATGTGGACGCACGCGGTGTTTCACAATATTAAGACAATTACACGACCAAACTTAAATGAACATAATTGTCCCAACCACCCCTCTATTTAAAGCATCCACTTTTAGTTTGTTTTTTACTACCTTCATTCCATAATAAATGACTTTTTAAAAGAAAAAATTTGTTCCAATTTATTTGTCGTTTACAACTTTCTAGGAGAATAAATTATTTACTTTCCAATATTACCCCTAACTTCTCTCATTGTCCCAAGAAATTTTCTCTCTTGTATTAATAGTTTTCAACTTCCCATAAAGGGGTAATGATGGAATTTCATACAAATTTTAATTATTAAATGATAGTATTAAATGACTTTCTTAATTCATGTGCATGAAACTAAAACGACACTTAATATGGAACCGAGGGAGTATAATTTTAGAAATATATTTATATATGCTTAATTATTAATTCTAAAAATAGTCAATTTAACTTAAAAAATCAAAACTGAGCAATTAATTTAGAACGGAGGAAGTTATAAAGAATGAATGATATATACATACACGTACAAACACATTATTGTGCCACATGGTTTGTCTCTCATGTGGACGCACGCGGTGTTTCACAATATTAAGCCAATTACACGACCAAACTTAAATGAACATAATTGTCCCAACCACCCCTCTATTTAAAGCATCCACTTTTAGTTTGTTTTTTTATAATTTTAGAAATATATTTATATATGCTTAATTATTAATTCTAAAAACTGTCAATTTAACTTAAAAAAATCAAAACTGAGCAATTAATTTAGAACGAAGTAAGTAATAAAGAATGAATGATATATACATACACATACAAATACATTATTGTGCCACGTGGTCTGTCTCTCATGTGGACGCACGCGGTGTTTCACAATATTAAGACAATTACACGACCAAACTTAAATGAACATAATTGTCCCAACCACCCCTCTATTTAAAGCATCCACTTTTAGTTTGTTTTTTATAATTTTAGAAATATATTTATATATGCTTAATTATTAATTCTAAAAATAGTCAATTTAACTTAAAAAAATCAAAACTGAGCAATTAATTTGGAACGGTGGAAGTACTAAAGAATGAATGATATATACATACACGTACAAACACATTATTGTGCCACATGGTCTGTCTCTCATGTGGACGCACGCGGTGTTTTCACAATATTAAGACAATTACACGACCAAACTTAAATGAACATAATTGGTCCCAACCACTCCTCTATTTAAAGCATCCACTTTTAGTTTGTTTTTTTATAAATTTAGAAATATATTTATATATGCTTAATTATTAATTTTAAAAATAGTCAATTTTAACTTAAAAAAATCAAAAACTGAGCAATTAATTTTAGAACGGAGGAAGTAATAAAGAATGAATGATATATACATACACGTACAAACACATTATTGTGCCACATGGTCTATCTCTCATGTGGACGCACGCGGTGTTTCACAATATTAAGACAATTACACGACCAAACTTAAATGAACATAATTGTCCCAACCACCCCTCTATTTAAAGCATCCACTTTTAGTTTGTTTTTTATAATTTTAGAAATATATTTATATATGCTTAATTATTAATTCTAAAAATAGTCAATTTAACTTAAAAAAATCAAAACTGAGCAATTAATTTGGAACGGTGGAAGTACTAAAGAATGAATGATATATACATACACGTACAAACACATTATTGTGCCACATGGTCTGTCTCTCATGTGGACGCACGCGGTGTTTCACAATATTAAGACAATTACACGACCAAACTTAAATGAACATAATTGTCCCAACCACCCCTCTATTTAAAGCATCCACTTTTAGTTTGTTTTTTACTACCTTCATTCCATAATAAGTGACTTTTTAAAAGAAAAAATTTGTTCCAATTTATTTGTCGTTTACAACTTTCTAGGAGAATAAATTATTTACTTTCCAATATTACCCCTAACTTCTCTCATTGTCCCAAGAAATTTTCTCTCTTGTATTAATAGTTTTCAACTTCCCATAAAGGGGTAATGATGGAATTTCATACAAATTTTAATTATTAAATGATAGTATTAAATGACTTTCTTAATTCATGTGCATGAAACTAAAACGACACTTAATATGGAACCGAGGGAGTATAATTTTAGAAATATATTTATATATGCTTAATTATTAATTCTAAAAATAGTCAATTTAACTTAAAAAAATCAAAACTGAGCAATTAATTTAGAACGGAGGAAGTTATAAAGAATGAATGATATATACATACACGTACAAACACATTATTGTGCCACATGGTTTGTCTCTCATGTGGACGCACGCGGTGTTTCACAATATTAAGCCAATTACACGACCAAACTTAAATGAACATAATTGTCCCAACCACCCCTCTATTTAAAGCATCCACTTTTAGTTTGTTTTTTTATAATTTTAGAAATATATTTATATATGCTTAATTATTAATTCTAAAAACTGTCAATTTAACTTAAAAAAATCAAAACTGAGCAATTAATTTAGAACGGAGTAATTAATAAAGAATGAATGATATATACATACACATACAAACACATTATTGTGCCACGTGGTCTGTCTCTCATGTGGACGCACGCGGAGTTTCACAATATTAAGACAATTACACGACCAAACTTAAATGAACATAATTGTCCCAACCACCCCTCTATTTAAAGCATCCACTTTTAGTTTGTTTTTTATAATTTTAGAAATATATTTATATATGCTTAATTATTAATTCTAAAAATAGTCAATTTAACTTAAAAAAATCAAAACTGAGCAATTAATTTGGAACGGTGGAAGTACTAAAGAATGAATGATATATACATACACGTACAAACACATTATTGTGCCACATGGTCTGTCTCTCATGTGGACGCACGCGGTGTTTCACAATATTAAGACAATTACACGACCAAACTTAAATGAACATAATTGTCCCAACCACTCCTCTATTTAAAGCATCCACTTTTAGTTTGTTTTTATAAATTTAGAAATATATTTATATATGCTTAATTATTAATTTTAAAAATAGTCAATTTAACTTAAAAAAATCAAAACTGAGCAATTAATTTAGAACGGAGGAAGTAATAAAGAATGAATGATATATACATACACGTACAAACACATTATTGTGCCACATGATCTATCTCTCATGTGGACGCACGCGGTGTTTCACAATATTAAGACAATTACACGACCAAACTTAAACGAACATAATTGTCCCAACCACCCCTCTATTTAAAGCATCCACTTTTAGTTTGTTTTTTATAATTTTAGAAATATATTTATATATGCTTAATTATTAATTCTAAAAATAGTCAATTTAACTTAAAAAAATTAAAACTGAGCAATTAATTTGGAACGGTGGAAGTACTAAAGAATGAATGATATATACATACATGTACAAACACATTATTGTGCCACATGGTCTATCTCTCATGTGGATGCACGCGGTGTTTCACAATATTAAGACAATTACACGACCAAACTTAAATGAACATAATTGTCCCAACCACTCCTCTATTTAAAGCATCCACTTTTAGTTTGTTTTTATAAATTTAGAAATATATTTATATATACTTAATTATTAATTTTAAAAATAGTCAATTTAACTTAAAAAAATCAAAACTGAGCAATTAATTTAGAACGGAGGAAGTTATAAAGAATGAATGATATATACATACACGTACAAACACATTATTGTGCCACATGGTTTGTCTCTCATGTGGACGCACGCGGTGTTTCACAATATTAAGCCAATTACACGACCAAACTTAAATGAACATAATTGTCCCAACCACCCCTCTATTTAAAGCATCCACTTTTAGTTTGTTTTTTTATAATTTTAGAAATATATTTATATATGCTTAATTATTAATTCTAAAAACTGTCAATTTAACTTAAAAAAATCAAAACTGAGCAATTAATTTAGAACGGAGTAATTAATAAAGAATGAATGATATATACATACACGTACAAACACATTATTGTGCCACATGGTCTGTCTCTCATGTGGACGCACGCAGTGTTTCACAATATTAAGACAATTACACGACCAAACTTAAATGAACATAATTGTCCCAATCACCCCTCTATTTAAAGCATCCACTTTTAGTTTGTTTTTTATAATTTTAGAAATATATTTATATATGCTTAATTATTAATTCTAAAAATAGTCAATTTAACTTAAAAAAATTAAAACTGAGCAATTAATTTGGAACGGAGTAAGTAATAAAGAATGAATGATATATACATACACGTACAAACACATTATTGTGCCACATGGTCTGTCTCTCATGTGGACGCGGTGTTTCACAATATTAAGACAATTACACGACCAAACTTAAATGAACATAATTGTCCCAACCACCCCTCTATTTAAAGCATCCACTTTTAGTTTGTTTTTTATAATTTTAGAAATATATTTATATATGCTTAATTATTAATTCTAAAAATAGTCAATTTAACTTAAAAAAATTAAAACTGAGCAATTAATTTAGAACGGAGGAAGTAATAAAGAATGAATGATATATACATACACGTACAAACACATTATTGTGCCACATGGTCTGTCTCTCATGTGGACGCACGCGGTGTTTCACAATATTAAGACAATTACACGACCAAACTTAAATGAACATAATTGTCCCAACCACCCCTCTATTTAAAGCATCCACTTTTAGTTTGTTTTTTATAAATTTAGAAATATATTTATATATGCTTAATTATTAATTTTAAAAATAGTCAATTTAACTTAAAAAAATCAAAACTGAGCAATTAATTTAGAACGGAGGAAGTAATAAAGAATGAATGATATATACATACACGTACAAACACATTATTGTGCCACATGGCCTGTCTCTCATGTGGACGCACGCGGTGTTTCACAATATTAAGACAATTACACGACCAAACTTAAATGAACATAATTGTCCCAACCACTCCTCTATTTAAAGCATCCACTTTTAGTTTGTTTTTTTATAATTTTAGAAATATATTTATATATGCTTAATTATTAATTCTAAAAATAGTCAATTTATCTTAAAAAAATCAAAACTGAGCAATTAATTTGGAACGAAGGAAGTAATAAAGAATGAATGATATATACATACACATACAAACACATTATTGTGCCACATGGTCTGTCTCTCATGTGGACGCACGCGGTGTTTCACAATATTAAAACAATTACACGACCAAACTTAAATGAACATAATTGTCCCAACCACCCCTCTATTTAAAGCATCCACTTTTAGTTTGTTTTTTATAATTTTAGAAATATATTTATATATGCTTAATTATTAATTCTAAAAATAGTCAATTTAACTTAAAAAAATCAAAACTGAGCAATTAATTTGGAACGGAGGAAATACTAAAGAATGAATGATATATACATACACGTACAAACACATTATTGTGCCACATGGTCTATCTCTCATGTGGACGCACGCGGTGTTTCACAATATTAAGACAATTACACGACCAAACTTAAATGAACATAATTGTCCCAACCACCCCACTATTTAAAGCATCCACTTTTAGTTTGTTTTTTATAATTTTAGAAATATATTTATATGTGCTTAATTATTAATTCTAAAAATAGTCAATTTAACTTAAAAAAATCAAAACTGAGCAATTAATTTAGAACGGAGGAAGTTATAAAGAATGAATGATATATACATACACGTACAAACACATTATTGTGCCACATGGTCTGTCTCTCATGTGGACGCACGCGGTGTTTCACAATATTAAGACAATTACACGACCAAACTTAAATGAACATAATTGTCCCAACCACCGCTCTATTTAAAGCATCCACTTTTTGTTTGTTTTTTATAGTGTTATATATAAATGCTACTACCACATTTATTTACTATTCTTCCCTCTTTCAAAATTTTCTTTAGAAATTGCAAATGCTTGACATAATTTTTTTTATATATATGTTCCATTTAAATCTTTTAAATTAATTTATGATATTTTAAACTAAGTTAATATAAATTTATTTTGATTTGATCAAAAGAATCGTGATTATTATTTATTACTTTTTTAAAAAAGACAATACATATGTCGACAAATCTCATGACAAAATTGAATTACGTCTAATGTGTAACTACGATTGCGACGTATATCAAATTATTAGATCGGATAGGATTATAAAATTGGACCACCATATCAGACACATTATTAAAATATTAACAATTATAATTATCCATGAACTCACAACTTAAAAATCGACATATAAAGTCGTAAGATATATCATTATTCTAAGCGATAAAAAACAAAATAATAATATGTGAGTCCTTTAATTTCTTCATATTTTATGTATCTATATACGTCAATATTTAATATTGACATAAATTTATCATCATACATAGTAGAATACTTTTAAAAATATTAAAACTTACAAAATTCTATTTCTCACCTATTTCTAAGCAAAGTGATAACTGACTGGAGGCTTTTTTTTTTTATCAAAGAGAAAAGACAAAAAAAAAGAGTAGTCTTTTGTGGATGAATTATTAATAGAATTATTGATGTGATAAAGACTGAGCAGTTGGGTTGTTGGCCTGTAATTGTCTTACCCCGGGTCCACATAATAAGGTTTTTAAAACGAAGGACTAGGAGGGTCAAGACCCCTGCTTAGCCCATTTCGGCATTAATTTTGATCACTCTCCATATCCTTTTTGACATCAATTTTTGAAGTAATTTATATATAGGAAATAAAGACAAGACACAACCCAACCCAACCCAACCACACAAAATAAAAAGTGGTGCCTCTGCCAGAAAAAAACTAATAGGTTAAGTGGCCAAACTGTGAAGAACCACTGTCTCAACAGTGAGCCTAGGCCCAAACCCAAATAGCACACTCCAATTGAGCCCTTCTCCCGTACTTTTCAGCCCATCCTTGGCAGAGCACTTTCTCATTTCATCCAATATAAACAGAACACAGGCCTTGTGGCCCGTAGTTTCTCGGGCTTTAAACCCAGCTTTCCGTTGAGGAGGCTAAACCCAACCTTCCCAGCATCTTTAACCCCTTCTTTCACAGCCTCAGCTAGACTCAACAAGTGCATATTACAAGTATTAATTACCCTCGTACCAAACCGATGAAATGCCAATTTGGGGTTTGTGCATATCATCTTCAGAAAGGCACACACCGTACAGAACGGCCTGAGAGCCGCCCTGTGACTTGGGTTCGGTGATCGGAGAGCTGTATTTGTTGAGTCTGACGGAAGGGTCTGTAGCGGTGACGGTTTGCGGTGGTGGTGGGACGGTTTCCGTTGAGGAGGCTCGGATGGAGAAATTTTGGGGGCGTTTGGAGGGGTGAAAGACAAATTGGGGGATTGGGTTTTTGACCGTGGCGCTGGTGGTGGCGGGAAGCGGTGATGGTGGAGAGATTTGGGAGACTTGCATTGTGACACGTGGTGGCGGTGGCCGAGTGTGTGGGGTTTAAATGAGGTATTAGGAGGAAATGATCGAGAGATACATTGCCCTTTCAAACCTAAATAAAATAAAATAAGAGTTAATTACAAAACCTATTAATATAAAGAATTGAATAGAATGTAAAAAAAAATTAACTTATTATACATTTATTCAAAATAATTATTTATAATATTTATTCATATAATTTGTAATTAAAAAATTAATATAAATATTTTTATTATATATCATTTTTAATAAAATAATATGACAATTGATATTAATAAAATAAAAATATGAACACAAGGGAATGAATGTTCTTTCCTTTTTCACCCCTTTCATCAAAAGAAACGCATTCGGCCGCTGACATCTCCTGCCACATACAGGATTGCTTTTGTTTCACTTCTTCTTCTTTCAGATTGAAATGCAAAAATAGATCCTCTAATTTGTATCATTTTTACAAAAACTCACCTTTTAATTTTTATTTTTACAAATCTATCCCTTCAAGATATATTAATCGTACAAAGCTCGCATTTTTATGTATTTTTTGTTAAAAATCTTCACATAGTCAAATTATTTCATCTAATTCAAATTTTAACTTTAGATTACTTCTTTTTATTTCATTCAAGCGACTTCTAATTAGTAACAAAAAAAATACTTATTTGTAGGATTTCACTATTAGGTTAGGTAAAATCTTTGGTCAGACACATACACACTCATTCCCTACATTTGCAATAAGCCAATTGATTATTATTTTGTTTTAATAAATATCTCACATACAAGACTCATATTAAAATGTTAATCTTATTCTCAAATTTTAAAATGTGTCGCCATCATTAAATGTTTCGTTAAACACTATAAGAAAATAAATTATATGGATTATATAAGCATGTGTCGATCAATTTCTCTCATTATTATACAAGAAAATGCATCAAAGGTGATTAATTCAAAATAAAATAATAATTGATTAACATATAACATAGATAAAGAGTGAGATATATGAATTAGGCGATCTAATTTTATAAATATATTTGTTAGTACTGTGATAATTTATTATTATTATTATTATTATTATTACTAATTGAAAATTGTTTGAATGAAATAAAAAGAGTATTTTAAACATAGTTGTTAAACTCGGACCGGACCGCCGGTTCAACCGTTAAAAATCAAAATCGGTCTGTACTCCGGTCCGAATTGAACTAATAACCCGTTCTTGGTCAAAATCCGGTAGAACCGATTGACCACTGGTCGAACCGGTGGTTCAATTGGTTAAGTTGATCCAGTAAACTGATTTTAATTATTTTTTAATATTTTTTGTACCAATTTTTTTTAATATTAAAATTAACCATTTTTAGTAATATTGTAACTCAACTTTATTATGTTTTAGTTCATAAAAAATTAGATTTTTTAAAAATTGTATTAGTTACTAATAATATATATTTTTATATATTAATGACGTCACTAGGTCAATAACGGTTTGACCACTGGTGAACTAGTGATTCATCCACCCGGTACCTTTTTCGGTTCAATGACTAATCCGGGCCTGAAAACCTTAATTCTAAATGTAAGATTTTTATGTGATGAATTGGAGTGAAATAACCCGAGTATGTAAGGGTTTTTAACAAAAAAAATACATAAATGACGAGTTTTACGCAATTTATACATCTTGGAGGGAGACTTTTGTAAAAATAAAAGTTAGAGGGTGAATTTTACGAAATAGATATAAATATGAGAGTCACTTTTGCATTTCAGTCCATTCATTCATGATACTGACACAGCAAAATGGCTAAATCAATCTCACTTTACCAAATCTCCTTTTCATGATCGGCACCATGAAAACTTCCTCTCTCTCTCTCTCTCAATATGTAACTATATATGTATACGTATATACTCTTCCATACTAGTTTTTCACAACAGTTCAGAAGATATATAGAACGTACGGCATAATCTTCAAACATGCATATAGATTGGCTAAGAGCATGCATGCATAAACTATATATGATATCCGACAAAAATGAAATTGGGAAAGTAAATTATCTATGATTTTGACCCGGAGCAGAATCTGACTATCTGAGAAGCATGCATAATTGTATTTCTGTCTCTCACTAGTTTATATGGAGTATTATTGTATTAAGGAGAGCAAATATGGAGAATATTTTAATATATAAGTAAAATATTAATTTTAGTTTTCTATTTTTTCTCTCCCTCTTCTATCCATTTGCGTTTATTTTTTCTCACCCACTATTTTTTTTTTATTTTTTGGTGCAGTTATAAGCATCAACCGCAATCGCAATCATAATATGCGGTTACTAGTATTAAGTATTAACAACCATAAATATGCGCTTAAATGCGATTGCGGTGTGATTGCGGTTACGGTTGCGATTGCATAACCACTTTCATATATGTTTTAAAAATTATAATAAATAATTTTTATACTACTAATTAATATTATGAAAATTATTTTCACTTCAACATATATCTATTTAAAAATTTTATGTATAACACAAATAATAACAAGTTCAACTACAAATTGCTACTATACGTGAATAGTAATATGTAAGGAACTACTATTATATATGTTAAACTAAAAAAAATAAAGTCGTGGTTTTAATTACATCAATTAAAGAGATTTTAATAACTCATTACAAATAAAGTTCTAATCCCTCATTTATGTTTCATGTACTAGTAGTGATTATCGTGTATTATCTTGTTTTTTAAATTAATTTGCATAAAATTAAAGGGAACTAATGAATTTTTAGAAAGTTAAATTGATATACATTAATTATAATATTACACGTACAAGTTACTAAAACTCATAAGAAACAAATTAAATTATATTATTCACTTATAACTTTATTAAGTGGACTACAACTTGATATTTTCATATATATAAAACATATACAATTTATTAATATAAAGTGAGGTGTGGTGCTATTTGTGTTACGGTTTTAGGGATGTATTTGTAACCACAATGTGCGGTTAGTAAAAAATAAAAATTGCATCGCATAACCGCACCGCACCTACAAATTGTGCAGGTTTTATGCGGTGACGGTTACAAATGCAATTTCTTACTCTCCTCTACTATCTCATGTATACACATACGTCGATATCATAATTAGATCGACTGAAAACTTTTGTAATGTATAGCAGGACTCAAAGTAAACTAGTAGTAAAATATTTTTCTCTTTTCTCTCTATAACACAGTACTTTCTTTCTCTTCTTTTACTACTATTATACCTTTGAGTGTGTCTTTCGATGCAAATCTATTCAAATTAAAAATTACAATTAGTAACATAGTTTTATAAAGAAATTTTTTTAGAAGGAAACAATCAAAGTAAGATCATTTTATATAATATTAGTTTGTTATTTTTTATTAAAATATATATACGATAATTAAAGTTTAATTAAAATTATATTACTACTTAATATAGTTTGAGAAAAAAAATTAACTATATTATTTTCACAAATTAATTTATAACTATTAGTAAAATATGAGTGTAGTTATATTTCAAGTATAAGTACGATTTTATTATTAGTAGGTAGTATAATTCTATAAGAAAACTGTTTTCTTACGAAAATCACCTTATCAAATATTAAACTATATTATTATTAATATATATAGGTATAAAATAATAAATTAATCAATAATTTGATTCAATTATTAAATTAAACTTTAAATCTTAAAAATAAATTACTCTTTACAATAATGTATTTATAAAAAATATAATAAGAACTAAATAACATCTTAATCATATAATAAGACGATTTGAGATACATATAAGTAATTTAATTTTACAATTAAATAATTATAACATCATCTTTTCTAATATTATAACTTTAATTATTATTATTATTATTATTATTAAATTGTAAGTATGATTATATTAAAAATATAAGTACAATTTTACTATTGTTACTTATATACATATATATATATATATATATATATAATATTATTAGAAAATAAATTTATTATAAGGATATCTTATATAATATTAAATGGTACACATATAATATAATAAGCAAAAATATTCAATTATTAATTAAGGAAATAAAAATTAATTTGTCTATCCAATAATAATTTGTTAAAAAAAATTAAAACGACAACATTATCATAATTTGGTTCAACAGAGTAAGAAAAACTCTAAAATTAATAAAATATATTTTACAAAAAATAAAAATAAAAAACATAAGATCATCTTACCAAATTTTAATTTGTTACCATTATTAAATTAGATTTTATTGCTACTTAGATAACAAAATTAGAGAAAAAAATATTATTTTTTCATACATGTTATTTTAATTAATTTGAATTTGTTACTATTATTAAAATACAAGTATAATTACATTTCAAGTATAAGTAAAATTTTACTGCTAACTAAATAATATATTTAAAAGGATACTATTTTCTTATGAAGATCATCTTACATAATACTAAATTGTTAAAACAGTTATAATATAAGTGCAAAGATAATATATTAATTAAATTATTAAAGAAACTTTCTACTAAAAAAATTATTAAAGATTTGTATCAGTTAAAAACAAAGTACAGCCTATCAACTTACAGTTTTTGAAATTTTCTGGATAATATGCAACAGAAATTCGTAGAAATAAACTAAAGAGAGTGAAATTTAAACAAAGACATTACACATTATTATTACAAAAAAACATATAAAAGAGTTGGAAAACAGAAGGCACAAAGCCTCAAACCGCTAATTAAGAAGAGGATTCAATCACTAAAAAGTAAGAAAATCAACCCAAATCATCAGCCCAGTTAAATGGGCACACTATGAAGAACCACTGTTTCAACCGTGAGCCCAGGTCCAAACCCAAATAGAACACCCCACTCCAGGCCCTCTCCAGTGGTTTCCAGTCCACACTTAGCCGAACGCTTTCTCATTTCATCCAATATAAATAGAACACATGGACTAAACATGTTTCCGTACTCACTAAGCACATGCCATGAGACCTCTAGTTTCTCCTTCTTCAAACCCAAAGTTTGCTCAATTTGGGACAATATAGCAGGCCCACCTGGGTGACAAGCCCAAAAAATTGAATTCCAATTAGATATACCCAAAGGACTAAATGCCTCAATTAGGCTTTCCTCAATGTGGCTTGAGATGAGCCCAGGAATCTCCCTAAGTAGGTTCACCATAAACCCAACCTCGATTAGTCGTCCTTCGATAGCATAAGTACTATTTGGGATAATAGTTTGGGCCGCAGAGACCATTTCAAAAAAGGGCTTCTCAAGTCCAACAATTGGGTCTGACCCAACTATTACAGCGGCTGCTCCATCACCGAACAACGCATGACACACGAGGTTGTTGAGGTGGGTTTCGCAAGGCCCACGAAAAGTAGTGGCGGATCCGATCTCGGAACAAACGACAAGAACACGGGCACCTTTGTTATTCTCGGCTAGGTCTTTAGCTAAACGAAGGCCCATGCCGCCACCAAAGCAACCTTGTTCGCACATCATGAGGCGCTTGACTGATGGGCTAAGCCCAATAAGCTTGGTAAAATGGTAGTCCACACCAGGCAGGTTTATGGGAATAGTGGTGCAAAAGACTAGGTGGGTGATTTTGGACTTGGGTTGGCCCCATTCCTTTATGGCCCTTGTGGCTGCTACCTCGCCAAGTTTTGGAACTTCATCTACCACCATGTTTTGCCTAGCGTCTAGGGATGGTACCATGTACTCGCATATACTAGGATTCTCCTTTAAGAGTTCCTCAGTCAGATGCATATGTCGTTTCCTTATCTTAGATTTCTCACCTGAAATTTAAATGTTCATTTAAATAAATTTATATTTTTTAATTAGCATACAAGCACATGTAATGCATGTGATATTTTTCATTATTATAAATTTAAAAGGATAGTACGTAAAAAAGAATATAAGATTTTTAAATTTGAATAATGCTATGATGACAACAGATGATTACAAAAAATTAGATATAACATGATATGTCAAAATATAATTAATTAGTGCTTCAACATATATGGATAGTTCTAGTGATTATAATCCATCAAAATCAAAAAAAGGAATTTTATATCATTTTAGTAACTATTTTTTAGTATTGTAAAATATAAATGGAAGTACTAGAAGAAATGTGTGATACAAGGTGACACATAGTGGATGAGAGAATATAAGAGAAAATAAAATATGAGAAATAATTCTGATTATATGATTTGAAGTCTAAAGATCCCAAATTTGACATATATGACTTATGCCTAAAAAGAATGGGCCAACTCAAAAGAATTTGTCCTTTATGGCTTATTTATTTATCTATTTTAATAACACATTTTTATGATTTAGTTTTTAATCATTAATATCTTATATATAATAGGTCGACAAGAGATTCTAATTTTAAATACTGAGTTAATTCGGATGGTCACATTGGTAATAACAAATCCTTTTAACCAAGGTGCAATGACTTTTGGTATGTATGCATGTATTCATATTAAATTTTTAAGTTAAGATTAAGATTAATTTGGTGTGTATGCATGTATTCATATGTATTAAACTATGTGACTAAGTACATGCATGTTATTACTTATATTAGATGTTATAATGCACATATCACTCCTATAAAAAGACAGCGAAGAATAGGTTGAAGTGTTATTTATTGTTCTAGCATGACCGCTCTACATCCTTTGGATATATATCCATTGGATTTTCTATCTGCTTCTGCAATCAAAAGCTTTATGGCTAAACCATTCTATTTTAAATCTTCTAAAGTGTTGGAATATATGTTAATTTGAATTTTGTTTAGATAATTACTTATATTGATTTCGATAAACAAAACACTCTAATTTAAATGTTAGTGTGTCTTCACCAAAAGGTGATAGTTTCTCTTCTAGCCACCATTCTCGCTATCAAGCTCCACCCCGTCTAATCACCACCACCACCACCACCATAGCACTACTCAACAATTGAAGGTGAAATCTTTTCTCTCACGGGTACTCTTTATTTCTCTATATTTGTGATCTCATTTTTATTTTTATATCCGTCATATGTACTTACCATTTCTATATGCTATAAACGATATTTTTAAATAAATAATTTTTATGTCATTCGTTTTAATTAGCCACAAAAATTACTTTGATCAAATATTATTATTTCTAATATAAATAATTGCTAATAAACAAATTCCGTGACTCACAGGGGCTATTACATTAGTTGGGGGTTAAAAGTTGAACTCAAAGTTGGTATATTTGAGCTGGAGTCTGGGAGAGAGTAAAGGACATTGGTGTTATAAATTACTCACCAATAACTTGAATTTAACAACACGGGACTTTATGTAACAAATCATACAAGTTAATAGCTGCCAGTGTGTGTGAGAGGGAGGAGATCCTGAGTTCATATGTAAACTACCAGTTCATTATTACCCCAAAGAAAAATATCCCTAGGTTCTTTGTTTTTTGTTTTGTTTTATTTGTTTTTTACCCTTATATATGAGATTTATTTTCAAAATTACCCAAATTTGTTTAGGATTAATCATTAATGACCTTCTTGAGTTAAGAAGTCTAGGGAGTCATTTTATTAAAAACTCAGGTAATTATTCAGCTGCTCTATGTAACAAATATAGCCTATTATTATATATAATTAATTAAATATATGGAGGGAAGAATATGAATGAAGTTAAAACTTTTTTTCAAAAAAATAAAAAAATTGTAACTTCATTCATATCTTTCTCGGTGTTTATAAGCCATAATATAAAGGGATACATGACAATACAAATCTTTCAACTTAAAACTATTAAGTCTAATCTCAACCCTCTGTATATTTATATGTAATAGGCTATATATAATTGTTATACTCCATTGAGAACCTTCATTTTTCCTTCGGTTTCAAAAAAAGAGTTCAGTTTGCTATTTTTTTATGTTCTACAAAAAGACCAACAATCTTTTTAATTATTATGATAATATAAAGTTACACAATATATATGCTTGAATTTGTCATCATAATTTCATTTTTTAGCCACTTTTCTAGCCACTAAGACTAAGCTAAAAATTTATAATTTTAAGGATAATTTAATACGAAACCAAAATACATTTATAGGGTATATAACTTTATAAACAAGACTCGTTTTGTAAAAACGGAGGATAACATTAATTTCTATAACATATACTATATATGCATCCATTGTATACATGAATTAATGCATGAATACTACATTCCACATGCATGCAAAATATATAACTTGGATGGAAATCATGAATCATTCCTCCTATCACTGAAATCCAACTAAATAACATGAAAATTATGGAAAATCAATGAAAATGTACGTGTATAGGGTACCAATTCACAACAACCGATTGTTGTGGCAACCAATTTCTTCCCTGCCGCTACAGTGTTTGGCTTATGTAGTGCTACAGGCTGTAGCAGTAGGGAAGAACTTTTTTTTGTTTTTGCGGCAGAGGTAAGTTGGCCTACACTAAGTAATTAAACATATCAGTTTTTTGGTCTCCTTATGTACTTCCATACCCAACTGTCATTTATTATCATAAAATATATTATAAAAACATACAAAATTTTAGTTTCCTCCAATATATTAAAAACTTTAGATATATTTTATTTTTAAATTAATTTATGAAATATTAAAATATAAAATTTTAAAATTTTAAAAATAACAAATATAATAATAAATAATATCATACTATTACGTAAAAGTTAATAATAAATAATATCATACTATTTATTATTATATGTCTCGAACGTGCTATTACACTAGTTGGGGGTTAAAAGTTGGTATATTTGAGCTGGAGTATTGGAGAGAGTAAAGGACATAACTTGAATTTAACAACACGGGACTTTATGTAACAAATCTTACAAGTTAATAGCTTGCCAGTGTGTGAGTGGGAGGAGATCCTGAGTTCATATGTAAACTACCACTTCATTATTACCCCAAAGAAAAATATCCCTAGGTTCTTTGTTTTTTGTTTCATTTTTATTTGTTTTTTACGCTTATATATGAGATTTATTTTCAAAATTACCCAAATTTGTTTAGGATTAATCATTAATGACCCTCTTGAGTTAAGAAGTCTAGGAAGTCATTTTATTAAAAACTCAGGTAATTCAGCTACTCTATGTAACAAATACAACCTAGTATATATTATTAATTAAATATATGGAGGGAAGAATATGAATGAAGTTAAAACTTTTTTCTTAAAAAATAAAAAAGTTGTAACTTTATTCATATTATTTTCGGTGTTTATAAGCCATAAAGGGATACATTCCAATACAAATCTTTCATCCTAAAACTATTAGGTCTAATCTCAACCTTCCCCGTATTTATATATAATAGGCTATATATGTTTGTTATACTTTATTGAGAACCTTCATTTCTCCTTAGTTTCAGAAAAAGAATTATATTTGTTACTTTTTTTATGTTCTACAAAAAGACCAACAATCTTTTTAATTATTACGATAATATAAAGTTACACAATATATATGTTTGAATTTGTCATCATAATTTTATTTTCTAGCCACTACGACTAATTTAAAAAAATTTATAATTTTAGGGATAATTTAATACGAAACCAAAATACATTTATGGGTATATAACTTTATATTAATTTCTTTAACGTATATGTAGGTATGTTTTCTAACTGTATATATGCATCCATTGTACACATGAATGCATGAATGCTACATATGCAAAATATATAACTTGGATGGAAATCATAAATCATTCCTCCTATCACTGAAATCCAACTAAATGACATGAAAATTATGGAAAATCAATGAAAATGTGTGTGTGTATATATATATGCATATACATACAGAGAGAGGGATATCATAAATATAAATCTTACACATGCGCCTAAATTTTTCTTTGAGCTCAGTCATGTGCTCACTGTTGGTGACACGAAAATAGTAATCAGGGTAAGTGTTTTGATAGACAATATTAGCTGGAGATGCAGTTCCGATGGCCATAATAGTCGCCGGACCTTCTGTCTGTTGTGCCTTACGAATCTCCTTTACACACACCATTTTTCACCGGAGAATTGAAGGGCTAGATACACAAAGAAGAAGAAGTTGTTTTAGTGTGATGATGTATATGGCCAACTTAATGATTGGTATGCTATATATAGAGATTAGAGAGAACTGTTCCTATCACCTCGATCCCTTGCATTATGGAGGTAAATTTTGAATTATTAATTCTGTAAGTGAGCCACGCATTTTATAATGTGAGACAATTATGTCAGAGGTGACATAAAGAACACTCACTCTATTCTATAAAAAAAGTCGCAAGGTCGGCAACGAACTCGTACCCTCGTGAGAACTATTTCTTGATTCCCTCCCTCCTTCATATCAACTTTCTCGAAGGAGGCGATTCCTTTGTTGACAAAACCCAGACGGTGATTCATCTCCATCACAGCTATCTGAAAGGTGAGACCCTTGATCTTTGTAGTATGCAATTTAAAAGAAAAGAAAAAATAAGCAAAGTTGGGAGAAATAAGAGGAGGGGCCGAAATTGTGGGGCCCACGAAGGGGGAAAAATGAAATAAAAGAAATAATAATAAACCTTGAAATTAGTATATGCACCACACATCATTCACGGTTGAAAGGAAAATTTTAGGGTAACATTTTTCTAGTGACATTCTAGTGACAATTTTTTTTTTTTTTTGGTTTTTTTTTTGTTATGAGTTTCAAGTAATTTATATGATTTATTGGAACAAAAATTTAAAAAAAAACAGTGATTTAGGTGTGATTTGGATACATATACAAAACAGAGTTGTACACTTACAAAAGAGAAATGATATATATATATACACAAATATATGATAAAGTTGGGTGACAACTTAAATAAAACTTGTGAAATTTTAATCGTTAAAATAATCTAACTGGCCAATCTTTATCACATTAATAATTCATCCACAAAACTCCACGTTTTTTTTTCTTTTCTCGTAGATAATTGTAGGCCAACAACCCAACTGACCAGTCTTTACCACATTAATAGTTCTATTAATCATTCATCCACAAAATTCCACTTTTTTTTTCTTTTCCCTTAGACAATTACAGGTTATTAATATGATAAAGACATGACCAGTTGGGTTGAAGGCCAATAATTGTCTTATTTATGAAACCCCGGGTCTTATTTTCGGCATTTATATTGATCACTACACACAAGACACAACCCAACCACACAAAATTAAAAGAGGTGCCTCTGCCGAAAAAACTAATGGTTAAGTGGCCAAACTGTGAAGAACCGCTGTGTTAATAGTGAGCCTAGGACCAAACCCAAATAGCACACCCCAATCGAGCCCTTCTCAGGCTCTTTTCAGCCCATCCTTGGCAGAGCACTTTCTCATTTCATCCAATATAAACAGAACACATGCACTTGACATGTTTCCATACTCATTAAGCACATGCCTTGTGGCCCGTAGTTTCTCGGGCTTTAAACCCAGTTTTCCTTCCACTTGGTCCAATATAGTCGGCCCACCGGGATGTGCAATCCAGAAAATTGAGTTCCAATCGGATATACCGAAAGGCTTGAATGCTTCAACTAGGCTTTTTTGTATGTTCTTCGAGATACACCCAGGAACATCCTCGAGTAGGTGAAATGTAAGCCCAGCTTCGCGGAGATGCCCATCAATAGCACCCTCACTATTCGGCAAGATGGTTTGGGCTGCAGAGACTAGCTCAAACAACGGCTTCTCAACCGCGAGAATCGGATCTTACCCAACTATAACAGCGGCCGCCCCATCGCCAAACAAGGCCTGACCCACGAGGCTGCCAAGATGGGCTTCACTAGGCCCACGAAACGTAACTGCAGTGATCTCGGAGCAAACCACAAGGACTCGACCCCCTTTTATCTTTTATCATAACCTCAATCTATTCCTCATTCTTTTATAGGAGCTACTCATTATCAATTTCAGTCTAAGACTCAACGTGGCATATATGCATTTTCCTTTTCTTTGATGATTTTCTTTTTCTCTACTCATACGTGCCTTTTTATGATTTTATTAACCATATATGGATACTCTTTCCAAAAAGGTTCATGCAAGTCCCAAATAATAACATGAATTAGTAACTCAAATGGATAGAAAAAAGGTACTGCAGAATTAATTACATAATTTTTGACATGGTAAAAATCTTGAGTACATGTCTGAAAATTTATAGTAATATATATAGGGAAGTAGGGAACTGATATTTTCACAACACTTTTTGATATTTCCACAACAAAAGTGTCTATATATATAGAGGGAGAGAGAGACTAACCAGAAATATTTCACGGTTAGTATCCCGAAGAAAGAACAAAAATGAAAAAGGCCAAATAAATAATGAAGAATAAATTTTCATCTAGTAATGTTTTTAGCAACTTATACTTGTTTTATTTGGAATAAATTCCGCATCAAATATATATATATATATATATATATATATATATATATATATATATATTATTGTTAATGCCTGATTTTGTCCGCGCGTCCAAACCACTCTCCGCGCGTGTACCTGCTCAAAAGTCCCAACGGCTTGGGCCGTGTGGAGACTCCTCGGGTGTAAAAGTAAGTAACAAGCTCAAGGTGCGCCAACAATGGAGGTCAAATATTTAGTAGGGTAAAAATATGTCATACCTGACCTTCATTGTTACTTGAGTATTTATAAGGATTCACTTGGCTACTTTCTACTCCTATTAGGAGTGTTCTGCCCAGAATCCTTATTAGACCCGGATTCAACTACCTTAACCCAATAGAAGTATAATCCATTAAGGAACCACAAGGGCTTAATACATTGGCCCAAGCCTTTGCGGACTGGAGAGTCCTCATATAATCCGCTAGATGTGATTGGCCTTTGGGCCGAGCCCAACATAAGAAGCCCAATCCATCCTGCTAGGATTTATATCCGAACATTGCCCCCTACTCCCTTAGTATATGATATGTACTAGGGGAGTGAGTCAGAGGATTTGATCAGCCGGAAATTTATAACAAGGAAAGAGGATAGATGCTCTCGGGAACCCGAAGGCGTCAGACCGAGGATATCCCTCTTCCCGATGTCTTCAAGTGTTAACCCGAAGATAGGGATTCTCAAGGACGTCAGACCAAGGATAATACCCCTCGAGTACTCGAAAGCAGGAGAACCGAGGATAATGCCTCTTGGGATTCCTAGAAATATTGTCCCAAGGATGGAGAATCTGGTCACGATATCGGGCTTCTCTGATGGGTAAGTCCCACCCACAAATATGTATATGGGCCTAGTTTCTTGTTTCGAAGCCCAATAACAATATCATAGCACAAGCAGCCCAACAGTTATTTTTTGAAATTCAAAACGTTACAGTTGGGTACAGCTGTTGGGCACTATAGCTTATCAACAATAACTTCTCCCGCCTCTGGCCTCGTCCATTGGATAGGATCAATTTCGGCCGTCGGATATCCACTTTTATAGAGAATGTTAACCTAGCCGTCAATTATCACCAGTACATTCGTTTTTACAGAGAGAGAAATAACCTTCCAGAGATCTCATCTTCTTGCAATTCTGCTTTAGGATCGATCTCCCATCTCCTTCCCCGAACATCTTCAAGTAAGTTACTCATCTTCTTTCTTTTCTCGATGGCTGGGGGTAACAGGAATCAGGCTTCATCTTCCCACGTTGAAGATGAGGTTACAGTCGCTCAAGCCGGAATTCCTGAAGGTTTGCCATGGAAACCGGTGATAATAGAGCGCATGAGAGATGTAGAAGAGTATAATAGGACTAAGTACTTCTCTTTAGAGTATAGAGTAGCCAACATTCCTTCCTCTATCAAAAACCCTTTTTTCGATCTGCTGATGACGGAATTCTATATTCCTGAATCATATGAAATTAGGAGACCCGAGGGTGAAGAAAGGGTGTACTGGCAACCCGAAGGGGGGTGGATCCCGATCCATCGCCAATTGCTTCTCTTCGGGGTGCGCTTTCCACTCCGCCCTTTCGTTGTAGAGCTCCTTCATACAGTAGGACTTAGTTTAAATCAATTATCCCCAAATTCTTTCATTCACTTAAATAGTTTCATAGCTTTCTGCTCGTCCGAGAGCATAACCCCGAAGCTTGACTTCTTCTTTCAATTCTTTTCCCTCTCCGCCTGTAAGGAGAAGGGTTTTTATCAAATAATCAAGAATCCGGGTAGAGATACCCTAATGGATACCCCATCCAGTAACAAGGGATGGCATGGGGATTGGTTCCTCATCAAGGGGCCGGACACTGAGTTGGTAGGACCTTGGTCTAACCCGAACAAAGACCAATTAAACCCGAATCGGATTACCCGAAGAAGGTTGGAGGAGTTCGAGGTTTTGTATTCCAAGCGACCATCGGTGAAGTGGAACCGGCTTCTTTTGAATGACCAAGACTGGTTACATGATCACGGCTGTAAGTCTATTTAAATTTCCCGAATGCATATTATTACTGAATTAATAATGTACTGATCCCTTGTATCTTTTGTGCAGTGGCTGACTCTGGAAGGACCGCTAATAACGAGGCTATTCTTGAGGCAGCTAGTGTGCCGAGGATAAAGCTGTCAGGTGTTGAAAAGCTGAGGCTGGCACGCCAGAAGAAAGCCTCGGGCAGCAAAGTGTTAACCTTGCCCGAGGGAACTACCGAAGGAGCTTCTGGACCTGGCCCGACCCAGGAGCCAGCGAGAGCTGCAGAGCCCAGGCCCAAAAGGAGGAGGCTGGTGCACCACTCCTCAATTGAGGTGAGAGAAGGACCTATCCAAGTGGTCCCGATCGAGCCTTCTTCTACCACCGGGGGATCAGCCAGTGGTGCCCCGAAGGAGCTGGTTGCAACAGCCTCCTTCGATGCCGAGTCTCCTCACCCCGATGAAGGGGCACTGGTGAGGAAGAATAAGCAAAGGGAGTCCACTCCTCCCCCTCCCGCCGCTGAACAACCGAGGGTGGAAGAAGTGGGGACTTCTGTCGGGGCCTCGGATCCCCCCCCGATCCTAATTGATGTAACTGAAGCCGATCAGGGGGATCTGAAGGCTCTGATGGAAAAACTGTTCGCGCATCACACCAAGGTAAGCAAGTTTTCTTTTTAAGTAATAGCCACAGTTTTGTTATGTGTTACGTTCTGACTCCCGATCATTGTTTTGCAGGGGAACGATCTCCTTCTCGAGGTCTCTGGTCGAGTAAAGACCTTGGAGCAAGATTTGAAGAAGTCCTCCGAAGAATGTGCTCAGGCGAAGGAGCTTCATTCAAAGGTCCGAACACAACTCCGAGCGCAACACGATAGGTTCCATATTATGAGGAATGACTACGAAGGAATGCGTTCGGAGAAGGTCAAGACCGAGAAGGAGCTGTCAGCCTTAAGGGCTCAAATGCAGACCGCGAACGCTCGGGTAGCCGATGCTGAGGTTCGGGCGGAAGAGGCCATCAAACAGGCTGAGGCTGCTATGAAACGGGCCGAGGAAGCAGAGGGAAAAAATAAAGAGCTTGAGTTGCTCGCCCAGAATCAGAAGGATCAGCTCGGCTAATCAGACGATACGATTCGCCTTCAAACAGATCAGATAAGGAATCTAAAGGAGAATGTGCAATCGATCGTTGAAGGTTGGACTTCCAGAGAAGCTGATTGGCTGAAGGGTCCTATTGCCCCTACATCACCCAGTGTGTTGGCGCTAAGTTTCTGACAAAAGGTGATCGAGGAATATAAGACCTCGGATTAATTCCATGAAGATGTCCAGGATGCTGTGGTGAATGAGTTTAATGACGGTTTCGAGTTTGCCCGAGAACTGGTGCGGGAAAAAGGTCATGATCCTGATGCACTGAGGATTATTATTCCCGAAGATTGATTTCGTAATTTCTTACCATGTAATTCAACAAACTTTTTGTAATATGAATATTCTGTAATGAAGATTAATTCCTTTGATGAGATGTGTAAATATTCTATCTTATCTCTTCTCTTGAGTAATTCTTATTTATCAATGTACATAGCTGCTCTATACCTCTTCTCCCCATTAACTTTATTAGGAACTTGCTAATAAGGTCAATCGATGTATCAAAGTGTATGTAAAGACAGCAGACAAAGATAAAACAGAAGAATTCTCATTAATCTCGAAAAGAAAATCAATATCGACCAACATTTAAGCCACAAAAGAAACTAAGTACAAAGTATCACTGATAATATCTTCGGAGCCGAGCAGCATGCCATGTGTTCAGAACTTCCTTTCCATCTAGATGTTGCAATTTATAGGTTCCCGATCCCAATATTTCAATGACTTTATACGGTCCTTCCCATGTAGGCATCAGTTTTCCCGTTTCCCGAGGTGTAGACGCCTCCGCCTGCCGAAGAACCAAGTCTCCTACCTTGAATGTTCTTGCCTTGACATTTTTGTTGAAATGTCGAGCCGTTCGTTATTGATAGGTAGCTAATTTGAGAACCACGGCATCGCGTTCCTCTTCCAGTAGGTCTAGGTTTTCCCGAAGCCCCTCGCTATTGAGAATTTCGTCGAAGTTTTGGACTCAGGAGGAAGGTATCCCAATCTCAATAGGTATCAAGGCTTCGGTCCCATAAGAAAGCTTGAAGGGTGTTTCTCTGGTTGTGGTTCGAGGAGTTGTTCGATAGGCCCAAAGGACATGCAGAAGCTATTCGGGCCAAGCTCCTTTTGCCTCTTCAAGTCTTCGTTTAATCCCGTTCAACAAAAGTCTGTTTGTCACCTCAACCTGTCCATTTGCTTGAGGATGGGCCACTGAAGTTCGTCGGTGTTGAATATTCAGCTCTGTCAAGAATCCTTCGAACTCTTTCCCTACGAACTGAAGACCGTTATCAGAAACTAGGACTTTAGGAATTCTGAACTGATAAACCACCTGCTCTTTAAGGAATTGAAGGCATGTCTTCTCAGTGATCTTTGCTAGTGGTTTGGCTTCGACCCATTTGGTGAAGTAATCTATTGCCACAATAACAAATTTTACCTGACCCTTACCCTGAGGAAGCGGCCCGAGGAGATCTATTCCCCAAACTGCGAAAGGGATGGGAGACAATATAGGTGTAAGCTCTTCGGGAGGCTGGTGTGGTACCGAAGCGAACAGTTGGCATTTATGGCATTTTTTGACGAAGTCTTTGGCGTTCTGAAGCATGGTCGGCCAAAAATATCCTTGTCCCAAAATTTTATGTGCTAATGTCTTCGCTCCCACATGATCTCCACATATCCCTTCATGGACTTCCCGAAGAGCATAATCAGATTCTCTGGGACCAAGACACCGAAGTAAGGGCGACGAATAGGATCTCCTATATAGTGTACCCTCAATAAGACAGTACTTTGTGGCTTTGAATTTAATCCGTCGGGCTAACGCTCGATCATCGGGAAGCTCATCAGTTTTCAGAAACTTGACTATGGGGGTCATCGAGGAATCCTCCGATTCAATATCCATTATTGTCTGAACCATTGTGCTCGGTTCCTGGAGAGTTTCAAGGTAGACAGATCCTTCCATTTCCCCCTGGTCAGTTGTAGCAAGCTTCGAGAGAGCATCAGCCATGGTGTTATCTGCTCTGACTACCCCAATAATTTGATACTTAGGGAAGTGTTCGAGGAGCGTCTGCACCAGCTGTAGATATGCCTGAAGATGTGGTTCCCTGGCTTCATACTCCCCTAATACCTGTTTTACCACGAGTTGGGAGTCGCTGTATATCATCAGCTTTTTCACCTCCAGACTTCGGGCTAACCTTAGTCCTGCTATAAGTGCTTCATATTCGGCAATGTTGTTGGTAGCTGTGAACCCGAAGCGAATAGATTGTTGAACCCTGAATCCTTCGGGAGAGGTAAGAATCACCCCTGCCCCGCTGCGAGGTCCGACGATAGATCCGTCCACAAATAATGTCCATACCGAGTCTGTAGTCGGATCTGGTAATTCAACTGGCTCTTCTTCCTTCTCCTCAGGGAAAGAACACTCAACAATGAAATCCGCCAAAGCCTGTGCCTTAATTGCTGTTCGAGGCCGGAAGTCGATATTGAATTGGCTTAGCTCTACAGCCCATGCTGCTAATCTCCCCGATGATTCGGGACGAGACAATACCTTCCGAAGGGGTTGATCTGTAAACACTGTGATGGTTCTCCCTTGAAAGTAGTGCCGAAGCTTTCGACTAGAAATGACTAATGCGTAAGCCGACTTTTCTAAGTTTGGATACCTAGTTTCGGCATCTCGAAGAGCGTGGCTTATGTAATAGACTGGCCTCTGACCCTGTGTGTCCTCCCTTATCAAAACTGACCCGACCGCAAACTGTGTTGCCGATAGATATAACTGTAGGTCCTCCTCGGGAAGAGCTTTACTGAGGATAGGAGGAGAAGAAATGTAATGCTTGATCTGTTCAAAGGCAAGCTGGCACTCTTCCGTCCAAACGAACGTCTTCTGGATCTGAGCCCCTTTCAGAGTATTGAAGAATGACAGACACTTCTCTGCTGATCGGGCCACGAACCTCCGAAGGGCGGCGAGTCTCCCTGTTAACCTTTGAACATCTTTAAAACATCTTGGGGATTTCATCTCGAGGATAGCCGATATCTTTTCGGGATTAGTTTCTATCCCTCGTCGGCTAACCATGTACCCCAAGAATTTACCTGACCCGAGGCCAAAAGTGCACTTGGCGGGGTTAAGTCTCATGTTGTGGATTCTGACATTCCGAAAGCATTCTTCTAAATCTGACAAGTGGTCTTCATCGCCCATGCTTCGGACGATCATGTCATCCGCGTAGACTTCCATATTTCTGCCGATCTGGTCTCTGAACACCTTATTCATCATTCGTTGATAAGTTGCCCCGGCGTTAATCAGACCGAACGACATGACTTTGTAGGCGTAGATTGCTCGGTGAGTAATGAAGGATGTCTTCGGGATGTCTGGTTTGTGCATGACAATCTGATTATACCCGAAAAAAGCATTCAAGAAGCTCATTAAAGTGTGTCCCGCAGTAGAATCAATTAACTGATCGATGTTCGGGAGAGGATAGTAATCTTTCGGGCAAGCTTTGTTCAGATCCGTGTAGTCTACACACATCCTCCACTTCCCGTTATGCTTCTTCACCAGCACCACATTGGCAAGCCATTCCGGATAAGTTATTTCATAAATGAAGTTGGCAGCCAATAACTTTTCAATCTCTTCATCTATCACCTTTTTGTCGCTCGGGAGCTATATTACGCCTCTTCTGTTTAACGGGCTTGTGGCTGGGGTTGACACTTAATTTATGTTCGGCCACATCCCTATTTATTCCCGGCATGTCAGCTGGTGTCCATGCAAATATGTCTGAATATTCTTTCACCAGCTCGATGAGTCTGGCTCTAACGCCCGTTTCCAAACCGATACCAATTTGTACCGTCCTGGCCCTATCTTCCTGAAACAATGGAATCTCTTCGGTTTCTTCGGCAGGCGTAGCTATCGGCTCGGAGCCTCCTTCTGTAAAGGGTTCTAGCTCGATCTTCATCATGATTTTTTGCTTACTAACCCTAACAGAAGTCGCCTGGATAGTCTGGAGATAGCACCTTCTAGATAAATCCTGATCGCCAGCCACTTCCCCAATCCCATTCTCGGTAGGAAATTTCATCTTCAGATGTGGAATGGAGGTGACTGCCTTCAAAGCTGCTAGAGTTGTCCTTCCGAGAATGGCGTTATAGTTGCTCTCCACTTGGACCACATAATACCTTATCATGATGGAGGCCTGTTTGGGAGCCATACCGAAGATCGCTGGTAACTCTATTGTCCCTGCTATTCGGACTGGGTTGTTCCCGAAGCCATATAGCGGGGACTCATTGCAGATCTCCAACTTCCTTCCCCCCAGATCCAGCCGATTGTAGGCGTGGCTATAGAGTACATCCACCGAACTCCCATTGTCCACCAACATTCGTTTTGGATCCATGGTCCCTACCTGAGCTGTGATAACCAAGGCATCTTGATGCGGCATAACCATTCTCGATGGGTAATCATCATCAGAAAAGGTTATAGGTTCTGTCGGAGTAGTCTTAGATTGTCTGGACAACTGATGGACCTCCCGGCCGAAAGCTTTTCTTTTTCTATTGGATAGTGCTGATATTGGTCCACCAGATATACAATCCACGACACCTTTTACCGCTCCCGAAGATGGCGGTGGTGCTAGCCGATCGAAGGGGCTTGATCTGTATTGATCGGCAATGTAACAGTCCAGATTCCCTTTTCGGACCTGTCTTTCTAGAAAGTCCTTCAGCTGATAACATTCTTCGGTATCGTGCCCCTTTGCCTCATGATAGTTACAGTATCTGTCCCCATTCTTCTGTCTGGCAAAGACTCTGATCTTCGGCGGTTTCTCATAGAAGGGCTGGTTCTTGATTTCCTTGATGATGACTGCTCGGCTTAAGGTCAGAGGGGTGTAGTCTTTGTCATTATCCCGATTCCCTCTTTCCTTCGGGCCTCCATTTTTTCGTTGTCGACTATCCTGGAAATCTTTCTTGCCACTCCTTTTATTGTCATCGTGTTTTTTATCGGCGTCTTCCCCTCGGGTATCTCTCTGGTGAAAATCACCTATATTTTTCGAGGTTCCCCGAAGGTTAGCAAGCGCCTCTTCCAATTCAACAAACTTATCCACTTTTTCATATGCTTCGGGCAGAGACTCGGGAGCCTTTGAGATAATTTCCTCGATCAACCTGCTGGACTTGTCCACGTTTAGTCCCATGGTCAGGAAGTGGATAACCTGCTTTGGGTCTATGTCGTTGACTTCGGCTACAGCTTCCCGGATCCTCTTGATATACTGCCGAAGTGTCTCGTTAATTCTCTGCTTAACCTGCATTAGGGACGTGATCATCTTAGCCCGCCTCTTGTTGCTTCCGAAGCGGGTGTGGAATTGCTCTTACAAATCGCCCCATGAACTTATAGATGAGGAGGGAAGGGAGATGACCCACTCCCGAGCAGTTTTCTTCAAGGTGAAAAGGAATAGATGGCACATGGCCGCCTCATTGTGACCATGGAAGAGCATGGCCTGCTCAAAAGTGAAGGTATGGTCATGGGGGTCTCCCGTTCCGTCGTACATCTCCAGGTTCGAGGGGACCTTATTCCTTCTATCGATCTTTGCGTTAGCAAGATCTCTGGTGAAAGGAGAAGCCCGAGGCTTATTTGTCCCCGAGGGTTGGTTGTTTGCCCTTCGGGGAGATGATTCTCCGGTGCGACTCCTTCCAGGGCTTCGTCGGGGACCTTCGCGATGGTCTCTTTGTGATGGCGACCGGGCTCGCTTTCTTAGATCCCTGGTATTGTTTGTGTCAAATTAGACCAGACTGTCGTCCCGATGCCGTCTCCTATATCAGTCATCTCTACGTCGGTGGGGGTATGGAGCGGGAGGCCGAGCCTCTCTCGCTCAACAGATCCTGTCCAGCCTCGTTTAACTCTATGTATTGTTTGTCAAGCTCTTCTTGCTGGAGATCGAGAGCTTTTTTGCGGTCGAGGATTTGCTGGAGACGCTGTTCCCTCTCTGCTGTCGTCTCACGGTGGGATCGAGACCGAGCTGGCCCTTTTTTATCATGTTGGCTTCGTTGTGAACGTGATGTTGCCATGCGAACTCGTTCCAATTAGCCAAACAAATTGCTACGAAAAGGGCCCTCCTTCTAGCGCCAATGTTAACGCTTGATTTTGTTCACGCGTCCAAACCACTCTCCGCGCGTGTACCTGCACAAAAGTCCCAACGGCTTGGGCCGTGTGGAGACTCCTCGGGTGTAAAAGTAAGTAACAAGCTCAAGGTGCGCCAACAATGAAGGTCAAATATTTAGTAGGGTAAAAATATGTCATACCTGGCCTTCATTGTTACTTGGGTATTTATAAGGATTCACTTGGCTACTTTCTACTCCTATTAGGAGTGTTCTGCCCAGAATCCTTATTAGACCCGGATTCAACTACCTTAACCCAATAGAAGTATAATCCATTAAGGAACCACAGGGGCTTAATACATTGGCCCAAGCCTTTGCGGACTGGAGAGTCCTCATATAATCCGCTAGATGTGATTGGCCTTTGGGCCGAGCCCAACATAAGAAGCCCAATCCATCCTGCTAGGATTTATATCCGAACATATATCTATATATATATATATATATATATATATATACACACACACACACACACATACATACACACACTTGGTTGTTGTCTGTAATTTTTTGCTCTTCTTACCAAGCATTCATGTGTATCGACTCTACACATTTGTTATGTATAACCTTTCTTGCTATATAATGCATGTTAAATAAAATAAATTACGTCGACGAAATCTGAATAACTATATGATATATATGAAAAATCAGAAAATGGATGTTTTAACTTAGAGAGATAAGAGATTATGTATATATCTTACACATGCGCTTAAATTTTTTTTTGAGCTCTGTCTTGTGCTCACTATTAGTGATACGAAAATAGTAATCGCCAATCGGGGTACATGCTTTGATACACACAATTAGGCGGGGTTGTCGTTCCGATCGCCATAAAAGTGGCCGTACCTTCTGACCGTTGCGCCTAATGGAACTCCTCCACAGTCACCATTTTTCGCCGGAGAAATTTGGAAGGGTTAGCTGATGAACAGGTTGATATTGTGGAAGTTGTGATATTGTAGCTAGTATCATAATTTTTGGTACATATACATATACATACATATATATATATATATGTAACTATAATAGAGTGCATGTGTGACTGAAATTTAGATTATGGTTGCTGGACTGGGCTGCACGTGACTGACCCACCTTTCAGTTAAGGAGAGTCGAGCTTTCACCAACTTTGGAGGCCGGCTGGCACGTGACACATGAGGTCGGTGTATCTATATTATATACTTTCCAGTTTCCATACAAACACTACACATTATTTTCTAATAGATGTAGGAAAATTTATCATTTTATCACTTTCATCAAGTCGACACAAAAATAAAGATATTATCAACGTTTAATTGAATATTAAAATCTGAAGAAGAGAAAATGTCTACTTAGAAGTCATTTGGGACTTTAAAAAGAGGCTGAGAAAAAGAAAAAGAAAATTATATATATATATATATATATATATAAAGAAGAAATAATCTCAATGAAGATAAATTTAATTATATGAACTTAATTTTAAAAATTACGTAAAATATCAAGAATAATGTTAATATATAATGTAAAATTATTTAGAAAGATCCAACAATTTCTTAGATTTCATTTCCTCTTCTTTCATTTTTATTCAACTATTACAAATTCCAAACACAGCCTAAATGAAATTTTTTGGATAGTGTTGATTTTATGTTGTGTGACCAAGAAATTTGCCATCTTAGGGGGGAAGTACAGTACTTGAATGACTCAAATCGAAGACTTTGTGTAAAAACTAATTGCAGCCATAATGCCCTATAAACAGCTAGTCCTTTGCAATGGTATTAAGATTATGTATAGTGGTAAAAAGGAATTTACTTTTTCTTTTGCCTCAAAACAAGAGGTCCCTTCTTAACCTCTTTAATGTGTTTATCTTCTATGGTTTTTAACGTTGGTTAAAAGTCTCTTATTTGTATAAGTTTATAGGATATACAATATTCTGACCACTAACTAAAAGGACCTCGTGACCACGAGGGCTGCCTCTCGGCTCTGTTTCAATTTTCCTCTTTCCTTTAATTTTTGATTTAAAAGAGAAGGATTGCCTGAGATGAAAGTCCGATCGATCGAACTTTCAAAGGTAACTTTCCACACATGAAGGTATGGAGCCAAAAAAAACAACAGAAAGAGCAACCAAAAAAAAGGAAGAAGAAAAAGTAAGAGGGTGAAACACAACATTTTATATCCATGTTTTACTTGAATTAATATAATTTAAGAGGTTAAATATATATATATATATATATGGAAAGTTGATAACTTTTCTTAAGATGCATGAGTTTTCAAAACGAGACTATCATTTAGAAATGCATGGAGTTTTTCAGTAATGAGAACAAAGTTGTGTCTGAAGCAGTACTTTAGTCTTTTGTCACCTGAAAATGAAAACAAAAGAGATAAAATTAAAATAAAAGACAAATATATAACAATATAACCTACTAATATTACAAAAAGGAACAAGAAAAAGCAGTGGAAGCTTATTGTAGCTCTTGACAACAAGTGCATGTATTACTAGTTTATAACAGCTTCAAACAAAAATACAGAGTAGTACTTTGTTCAAATTTTAATCACTTTATATATTTCACCGTCAACGCTTAGATATCATATCTTGTTGACCGCGAAGAATGGTTCATAAGCGTTGTTTTTACGTCTCCTCAAATATTGACTTAAAAGTTCAATTTAATAAGTTCAAATATAAGTTTACTTATAAGTTCTTTTAAGTTGTGACTTATAAGTAAAAGCGTTCGGTATCAATTTGACTTATAAGTCAAAAATTAAGTTAAAATAAGTTATAAAGGTATTCAGCTCATAATAACTTATAAGTTAAAATTAAATGAAAGATTACTAAAAATGACATTAATAAAAAGAGGGACAAAATTAACTTATTTTAAAATGACTTATAAGTCATTTTAAAATAAGTTACAAATATGTACTTATTTTTTTGACTTAAAACTCACACTACAAGAAAATGGGTTAATTTCGACGGAATTAATTATGTTGATAATAACACAATCTCGACGGAATAGTCCGTCGGAATTACTTCCGTCAACTTTAAGATATTTTCGACGGAAGTCCGTTGTAAATAAGTATTCGTTTTGGCGCCAAAGACTCCCGCCAGCGCGGAAGGTAAAAGCGACGGAATTTTCGTCGATTATATAATAACCTCGACGAAATTAATGTCGACAGAATTCCGTCGGAAATAACGAGCCCTATTTTCATTTAGCAGTCGCCGCAGACTTCATTTCTCATTTCATTTCTTCTCCACCATTGTTGCTCTCTCTCTCTCTCTCTCTGCACCATCGCTCCACCTCCGGCCGGTCACTCCACCTCCGAACCTCCCAGCTCGGTTCGCGTGTCGTCGGTATTCTCTCTCTTCATCTATCATTCGGTCAAGTGCAGTACAGGTTCTCTCTCTCTGCCTTTTTTTCGGAAATGCATAAATTGGAGCAGTTGTATAGTGATTTCAGATGTCAATTTGGGGTACCATGATTTTGTGCAGCTAATTTGTGCAATTTGCTAAATATTGGTTTGATTTTGGCCATAGCTGAGCATAAATTCGAAATAATTTTGGCCTACCTGAGCATACATTGAATATGGTTATATATGTATATACGTGTGCATATAGTATATTCATTAGGAGCTTAGAAACCCGTTTGACATTTACTCATTAGGAGTGAATGTCGAATAGTCCCCAGTCTGGGACTGTTACTGGATGTTATGTCTCTCACTTAGGCCGGTGCCAATGGGTTAGTTACGTTTTTTTTTGTTTAGAGGATTTTTCGGCTGTTATCTCTACATATTCTTCGAGTGCATATTTAGATTAAGTTCTCTTAGTCTATTTCGCGTACTTGGAAACCCTGGGGAGGTGCTGCCGAAATTTTCTTGAAACATAAAAAAACGTGCTCAACATGTTGGCACTAGTGAGGATACGCATTCAGGAACGGGATAGAAGCCTAACCCCTGTAAAGTGGAGATATATACTAGGTAAACTAAATACATGCATATATATTCTAATTGGGTATTTTCTTCAATTAAAGATGTCAGCCGACTGGAGTTGAATGTACCGTAGGATACCTATTGATAGGAGGGGATTAGTTGATGCGTACCGTGAAGGGGTGTCCAATTTTATGAACAAAGCAATAGAACATGTTGATGATCCGAACGGAAAGATGAGATGCCCGTGTTTCAAGTGTAAGAACATGATATGGAAGACTGCCGATGAAGTTAAATTTGACTTATATTCACGTGGGTTTGTGGATGGGTATTTAGTATGGATTCATCACGGGGAATCAGCTGAGTTTAGAGAACGGACAGATAGTAGTGTAGACCAATCGGATCACGGGGATTCGCAAGAAGATAATTATGACGTCGTGCAGATGTTGGTTGATGAGTATGGCCCTACCAATATTGATTGGGCTGAAAACGAGCATGCGTCAAGCAGTGCTCAGCAAAAGCCAAATGATTCAGCAGCTGTTTTTTACAAGTTGCTATCTGAATCGAGTGTTCCATTGTATCCTGGAAATGACAAGCACACCAGGCTTTTTGTAGTTACGAAGCTTTTACATTTCAAGAATGAGCATGACTGCAGTGAGAGAGGATTCAATGATTTGCTTGATACTCTCAGCGAGTTCTTACCCAGGGATAATACGTTGCCCGCGAATTACTATGAGGTGAAGATGGTTAAAGGGTTGAATCTCGGGTATGAGAAGATCGATGCTTATGAGCAGGATTGCATGTTATATTATGGGGAGGACAAAGATAAGGTGCAGTGTAATATCTGCAACTCGCCAAGGTACAAGATCACAAAACGTGGGGGGAAGAAGAAACATGTTCCAAAGAAGATTTTACTGTATTTTCCTCTTACGTCGAAGTTGCAGCGGCTATTCATGTCTGCGCACACTGCTCAGCATATGAGTTGGCATAGAACAAGGGATGCCGTGCCTGGTCAGCTGACTCACCCAACAGATGGAGATGAATGGAAGAAATTTATACCAATTTTTCACAATTTACCGAAGAAGTTAGGAATGTCAGGCTTGACATGGCTACAGATGGATTCTGTCCATTTAATAATTTTAGTCAGCCTTATTCTGTTTGGCCAGCGATTATGGTAGCTTACAATCTTCCACCGTCAATGTGCATGAGGGATCCGTATCTTTTCTTGACCTTACTTATACCGGGGGATAAGAGTCCTACAAAAGACATTAACGTGTACCTTAGGCCGTTAGCCGATGAACTTAAGATGTTGTGGGAAACAGGTGTTCAGACTTTTGATAAATCTGTCGGGCAGAATTTTGTGATGGAGGCAGCCTTGTTGTGGACTATCACTGACTTTTCGGCACTTTGAGATGATTAGTGGTTGGTCGACTCATGGTAAGTTATCATGTCCAGTCTGCATGGGGATGTGCAAGGCACTCAACTACGTCATGGCCGAAAAACTAGTTTCTTTGGAACTGCTCGTAAATTCTTGCTGCTGAGCACAGTTATAGAAAGATGTCTACACAATTCAACAGAAAGACAGAGAAAAAAGGGGTTGTTGGTCGCTTGTTGGGCAGCGACATATTGGGCTGGTTAAATGATCTAACATTTCCACCCCCTGGGAAGGAGCATGGTACGTTGAGAGCTATAGGATATGGGAAAAGTCATAACTGGACTCACTCGTCGATTTGGTTTGAGTTGCCATATTGGGTCACACTAGCACTTCGTCATTGTATTGATGTTATGCATACAAAAAAGAATGTATTTGAGAACTTGTTTTACACCGTACTAGATACAAGTGGTAAAACAAAAGACAATAATAAAGCACGTAAAGATTTGGAGGAAATGAATATCAGGCGGGAATTGTGGCTCCGACCTAATAACACAAAACCAAAAGCTCTATTTTGTCTTACCAAGCAACAGGTTGAAAACATTTGCAAGTGGCTTAGCGCAGTGAAGCTCCCAAATGGATATGCTTCTAACATATCTCGTTGTATTAAGGTTGAGCAGTTGAAAATTACTGGGTTCAAAAGTCACGACTGTCATGTATTCATGCAGAAGTTGATGCCAATTGCATTTCGTGAGGTATTACCCAGGAATATTAATGATACTTTTACCGCACTTTTAAATTTCTTTCGGGATATTTGCTCAACTGTTATAAGGTATAGTGATGTGGAGCAGATGAAAAAAAACATAATGTTGACAATGTGCAAGCTCGAAATGATTTTACCACCAAGGTTCTTTGACAGCATGGAGCATTTGCCTATTCATCTGCCATATGAACTTAAGCTTGGAGGACTGGTGCAATATCGATGGATGTATCCATTTGAGAGGTAATATCACATACATTGTACAATATTTGTAATCTTTATTTTTAACTTATCAGGTAATATATATTACATACTTTCATATTTCAGGTATATGCGTCGATTAAAGCAGAAAGTTAAAAACAAAGCGCGCGTAGAGGGTTCTATTGCTGAACGCTATACGGAGGAAGAGCTTGTCAACTTCTGCTCGTTGTACTTTGACGATGTAGTCGCAACGAAGCATAACCGTCTAAGTCGGAATGAGGTCGGGGATCTGTCTGGTCGTGCTGATGATGAGTTGGTTGTATTCACTTATCCAGCTAAACCATTTGGACATGAGACGAAGACTTACCTAACCGATAAAGATTTAAAGATTGTCTCTACATACGTGCTTCTAAATATGCCTGAAGTATCATCGTACATCAAGTATGTATTATTACAAGTTGATTTATGATTTATCTATCCTTAATCAACAATTAATTAATTGCCATATTATTGCACGCAGTTCATTCGAATTGGAAGCGTATGCTTCTAACCCGAGGTTGACAGAATCACAGATGGAAGCATTCACTAATGCAAATTTTCACCAGTGGTTTAAGAGAAGGGTCGGAGAAGAGAACGCGTATGAGCGTTTTAGAGATGTCATTGTAGGCCCGTACAAACTTATTAGTTCATTTCCAGGTTGTATCGTGAATGGGTATAGATTCAAGGTTGATGACATAAGTGAATTGACATCAGTCAACTCCGGTGTTGTCGTGTTAGGAAGTTGTTATGGAGATTCTGAATCCAATTACTATGGAAGATTAAAGGAAGTGGTTGTGCTCAATTATCCAGGGGCTAAAAAGGTCGTTACATTTAAGTGTCGCTGGTTTGATACTGCAAAGGGTGTTAAAGTTGATCGTAACATAATCGTCACAATAGATATAAAATCGAATTTACAGTCTGATAATGTATTTGTGTTAGCCAGCCAAGCAACTCAAGTGTACTACGCCCCTAATGTCGTTGACACTAGAATCTTCTGGTATACAGTTGTGACAACGAAGACTCGGTCATTTAATGGTAGTAATTTGTCTGGAACGGATGACCCGTTGCAAGAACAAGTTAGTAATCCCAGCCACGTTGTGCTATATGATGACGATGTATTGGGTGATGATGTCGTTGACGTACTCGATGTTGACGAAGTGGAGGAAGGTGTGGTTGTTAGTCTGTATGTGATGGTAGAAGATGATATTGAGGAAGAAATTGATACAGAAGAGGAAGAGACAAAATCAGAGGATGAAAATGATTTTGATTCTGACGGGTTTGACGACGTATTACTTCTTCACTAATTGGTATTTTGTAAATACTATACAACTAAAATCAATCATTATATATAATAAAAGACTTGAAATTTAATTAATTTCATCGTATCTATGTCTGTTATTTCAGTAGTACAGCTATATATGCCTCGACATAGCGGTGGAGGTGGCCGCGGTGGCGGCCGCTCCGGATCGGGTGACGGCTCCCATGGAGGGTCGTCTTCAAATGCTAGTGAGTTGATTACTTTTTCAGCTTAGTAACATTATTTTCATAACTATATAATACATTTATTTACTATTTTTTGACAATGTCATAACTATATTAAACATACAGATGCTAGACGTCGGCGTTCGCGAGGGTCTAACATCGGTCGATTAGGTCGTCCACCGACAGTGCCTGACACAGTTCCAGTTGATGTCGGCTCGTCTGTGTAGGTTTCAACTATAATATATCACTTATGTTCAATTAGAATGATATTATCATGTGATTAATAAATTAAAATGTTCTTAATAAATTTTATATTCTAGTATTATGGATCTTGTCGCTAAGGCGACCGTACACGCCATCTGCCTGGCGCATCTCCCTACTGGCTGCATGTGATTTAGTCAGTACGCGCGCTACGATGCCGGCTTCATGGTGACAGTGTTGCGGGAGTTTCACGTAAGCCGAATTACATATATTAAATCAAGGTCTATGCATGTTATTTACATATTGTTCAAATAATAAATTATACGTATATTATGTCTGTTTGATAGAGATACTACAGATACGAGACCTACATCACTGAGGCGGATGGTGACGCCGTTATCATTGCCCACAACTCGAAGAATTATGTCGGCTGGTTGTAGGAGATGCGACAGAGGGCAGTCCGGGCGATAGAAGAATTGCCCGGGACTACTTTGCGAGATCATCAGCCGCCGGCAGTATCAGATACAGCATGGGCTGCGATGTGTGCGTACTGGGATGATGTTGCGTTCAAGACCAAGTCGGAGCAGATGAAGAAGAATCGCGGCAAGCTGCGAGTTGTACATACTTCTGGCTCGCAGTTGTTTTAGGAGGTTAAGTCGGTATGTATTTCTCTTTAGATTAGTTTAATATTATACTACAACTATAGTAAAATAAGGTGATATTATTTAATGTATATGATTTAGGCCATGCGGAGTAGCTTGGGCCGACCTCCTACTATGATCGAGTTCTGGGATAGAGTCCATACGCCGAAGGGCTCTACTTCGGGGTCGATGATATCTCCAGCAGCACTAGCTATACGGCTAATACATTTACTATAATAAATATTATTTAGGATAATATTTCGTAATTTATATGATGATACCAATATAACTCACTTGTATATCAAATTACAAGAGCGGTTTGAAAAGCTCCGCAGCCAGCGTATAACAGAGTTGGAGGCTGCTAGGGGCGATGTTGAGACGTTAGATTCCACCGTCCCTCCGCCCGAGATTAATTTATCTCAGGACGAGGAGACGGCTCTTTGGGTCGCGTCTCAGGATACTCCCACTAATACTACTTGCCGGTATCGAGTGTTGGGGTTACCGAGGATACCAGCCTATACATTGCCAGGAGGTATAATATTTGTGTTTATTTCGTGTTTATGAATAAAGTAAACTTGTAATATTATTCATGTTATATTTATTTTTGTAGGCTCTAGCCAGCGTCTGCGTCCGAGAGCCCCCGTGGGACCATCACATACGGGCGCTGGCTTAGATGATGTTTTGTTCCAGCGTGTTATGACTGCGGTGTCGGAGATGTTTGAGACCGATCCGTTGTTCCATCGTCAGGACCCGCCCAGCCGTTCTCGCCTCCATCTGCTTGTGCAAGACGTTGCAGCTGGTGCCACCGCCGAGAGTACGGGTATCCCTCCGGAGCAGTGGGCTGCGATACGCGACGAGATTATTCGGATGGTGGTTGCCTTAGTCGAGGATGCGTTTGGGCCGATGTTGAGTCAGCGCTCGACTGCTCAGGTATACTTCGTTTTAAATACAAATATATATTCTGCATGTTATTTAATTTTTATTTAGTTATCTTTAACTGAATCATATATATGGACTAATGTGTTACATTATATTGTATCAACATGGTGACGAGCGGACTAACGAGCGGACTAACGAGCGGGATGATGATGAGGGCGATTTTCATACTCCAGAGCAGCGTCGACGCCCGCCCGATGATTCTCCTCACACCGGGGGCTCTACTAGCTTGACTTAGTTTACATTCTTTTGTAATTTAAATTCTTTTGTAGTTTACATAATTTTTGACGTACATATTGTAGTTTAAACCTTATCATTACTTTGGTTTTGTTGTGGTTTGACACTTCATTTAATTTAGCTTAATGGGATTTTTGTTATAGTTTAGTTTAGATTAATGGGATGTTTTTGACTTTTTTACTTCTCATTTAATTAGTTGGTTTTTGATATATTGTTGGATGAGGTGATTGTAATTGTAATTCATGTTATTGGCCATATTGTTAGCTTGTGTATGTGATGTTGGGAAAACATGTACAGGTACAAGATGTGGGTTAAATCCCTGGATATTACAAAAATAAATAAAATATTAAAAAAAAAAACACTATCCTCTACGGAATGGTATTATCCTCGACGGAATTCCATCGATTTTAAGTTGTTTTCCCAATTTTACCAGATTGCCACGTGGCACACTTATCACTGACCGAATATCCTCGACGGACACTTTTCAGTCGGGAATATATTAACTCCGACTGAATATTCGATCGGTAATAATTCCGTCAACCCAAATTATTTCCGACAAAAAAATCAACGGACTTAATTTCGACGTGCTTATATACGATCGAATTCCCGACGGAATATTTCGTCAAAAATAAGGTTATCCTCGACGAAATAGCCTTATTGTCGACGGAACATTCCGTCGGAATTAAGTTTTTTTGTTGTAGTGTCAAATTATAAGTAAAAAAATAAGTCATTCCCGAACAGGAAAATAGTAACAAATGACTTATAAATTGATTTGACCAATTTATAAGTCATTCCCGAAAGCCTTTTGTTACATCTATTAAATTGATACGTCTATTAAAGTGTATAAGTGCTTAATTATTTTAATTTCTTGTGTTCAAATGTAAGACTTCATTCATCACGCGCGCAATACCTTAACAATAAGCAAAATTAGGAAGTTGCGTTTTCCAGATTCCAAACATGCCCTATAACTATAAGACGTGTTTGAGGGGCTCAAGTAAGCTGTATCATTGTTTAATATCAATGTAATATTCACTGGCATCTGCAAACAATGTTAGTTAATTTTGAAGGCAAATTTTAGTGTATAAATAATGGGTAGTGGTCCACTCCATTGTTGCCAATCCAATGTAGTGTATATTGTTAGTTATTACAAATGCAAGCAATCTAGCTTGATATATATATATAATCATTTCATGTATGTGGCAAGATAACATATACTACAGACCTATATTCTTAAACCCAAAAAAATGGTATTTTTTTAATTTAAACGGAGGGAGTATTTCAATATTTTTAAGACTTTCAATAACGAAAAAAAGAGAGAGAAAAAGAGAGTTAATCCGCCTACAAACACAAACAACTCATTTACAAAAGAATAAATGAGACACCCAATTAAGGTCACACTAACTTTATACCATGGATAAACTATCTTCACTCTAGCTAGGACTTGGTCGTGATATTAGAGTACCTCAAACATGGTGCACCACTTAAAAAAGAAGAAGAAAATTTGAAGGAAATATTATAAATTGAAACTACTTGATTGAGACCTTTCACGATGGTGAACCAACCATAGTTGGAGTAGAGAAGGAAGGTGAGGACAAGAGAGAGCGAAGTATAGTCTAGTTGGTTGACTGCTCTTTTATTTTATATAAGAGTTTATGATATAAGTTTTGACGATTGTAAATTTAAGATATACATCGTGTCGTTTATTTTTAGACGAGTACAATAAAATAAAATAATAAAAAATAATATCTTCACAAGTAAAATTGTTAATTTTATAAAATCATCTTCACATCAACAATAAGTAAGTTATGCAATATTCATGAAAAGATATTGTAAAAATATTAATTTTTGTTTGAAAAATAACATTTTCCAATATAAATTTTACATGATCAACAACCACGATATCATCATAAGTAAGTGGGATCAGGGCCGAAGCCATAAACTTTATTTAGTGGGATCAAAAAATTGTGACCCTATAAATAATTTGGCGGGATTTGGGAGGCTGCACCCCCGAGCCAAATTTTTTAGATAATTTTGTGCTTTTCGGCCGATTGCATATGTAAAATATGTATTTGGTTACAATATTGTTAATATAACAACTAATAACATTATATACACACACACACACACACACACACACACCCTTGTTGACCCCTATATAATACTCCTTTCTAATTACAAATTTGTTAATAAATATTTAAATTTCTTATGTAATGAAAATAATCTAAATTAGATTATTATTTATTTTAAAAATATTAGAGAAAAATGCATAAATAAAGGAGTAGAAGTAATATGAAATTGAGAAAATTATAAAAATTTTAATTTAACTCCGTATATTAAAAATTTTATAAAATTTTAGTGGGGTCAATTTGTTCATTACACTTCAATTTTTTCAAAATTTATCATATATTATAAAATAATTTTTTTACCAGTGAAATCAATTGACCTCATAACTTTCAACGTGACTTCGCCACCGAGTGGGATACAAACAAAATATGCTTCTTAATTCTCTAGAAAAGATGAACTATTCAAGCAAGAACTTTTACTTATCGGCAACAAGTTTGAAATATATTTTGTCATGAGACTTGCAAAAATAAAATAAAAAACCCTAGAATTTGTATAGTTGAATTGTTCAAGGAGTAAATAAGTCTTTGATCAAACAAAAGAAACGGCCTCCTCCTCAACTTTGGACCGATTTAATGCTTATAGAAGAAGGGAGAGAGAAGAGAGACCGCAAGGACCCAAAGGCATTAATAAAGTTGCATGCATTTTACAAAAAGGTTTCCAATAAGTCTTTTTCATTGCAAATAAAATTATTATGTTTGATATAATGAAGCATGCAAACAATTCTAGTTCAAGATAATCATAACAGTAAGGATTCCAAGAAGGAAAAATTGTTGTAAAAGTTAAAACCATTTTTCTTAGTACAGTACCAATATTTCTCACTTTATTTTTCTCTAATATTTTTGTTAGTACTAATTTTTAGTATTTATTTGGCTATCAGTGTTTGTGGTGGTAGCATTTGAGATCCAAATACTGCGAGTTAAATAATATGCGTTTAAAATAAACTGTTGTTAGACAAACAAAATTTTCAAGTGCATTTAAACTTTCAAACGCTCTAAATACACTAAATACACTAAACGCTACAAACGTTACTCAACGAACACTTAATTTTATGTCAAATTTCATATTGTTCCTCCCCTCCATCAAATCAATTTAAGCATTTAGCATTTTGGAATAAATTATGTTCTTATTACATCACTTGTCATTTGATTTACAAAATTCATTTGGTTACATCTCATCCCATGCCAAACTATATTTAACCTACGACTAGCTCATCATTAATAACTCATACGACCAGATATCAAGGACCACTTGGTACACATTAAAAATTCAAAAGGCTAATAAATAATTAATTTACATAAATATTTTAAAATAATTTGAAATTTGACCAACAAAAAGGAAAGAAATTTAAAATAAGAGAAATGGGAAAGCAAGTTCCCTCTTTCCAGGCTCACATGCAGCCTTCCCATGTTTGGACCCTTTACTCTCTCTCTAAAATAAAACAATCTCTCACTCCTTTTTGGCTACATATTTTTATTTTAGTGTTATTATATATGAAGATAAATTTTTATTAATATTAAATATTAATTTATATAAATATAAAAATTAAAATTATATTTTATAATTTTTTTTATCGCTTACCGTTTTAGAATCTCTGTCCTAGGTAAAATAAGTCCACACATTTAAATATTTTCCTTTGCAATTTTATGAAATTCTTATCTGATACAAAAAGGTAAATGGAAACTCTGCATTCTTGCTCTAACTTGATTCTTACCTTCCTGGCTGCCAATTAACCCTTTCTGCTTGCTCTCTCTCTCTTCTTCTTGTTTTTGTAGATGCTGATAATCTATCTTTTACCCTTTCTCTTTCTCTCTCCAAACCATGAACGCGTACTTGTTTGGTCTCCTTGCGTGACTCTTCTTTCCGTGTGATTCCTTTTCAATATAAACAGTTTCCCCCTTTTCTTGATAGTGGGTCTTTGCTGTGTGCCTTTCTTTGTGTATTCCTTGGCTTTGATTCTGTGACTTTTATCAGATTCCCAAACCCCTCTCAATTTCTTTATTTTTTTGTTAAACATTTCGAACCTCATCACATGCGAGTTTTTGGGCTTGTCTGATCTGGATTGGATCGCAGGGATCTCTTCTCTTCTCTTCTTTCTCTTTCTATCAACAGAGGAGGGGTGGTGGGGCTCAGTTGGTGAGTCCTTTTTGGCAGCAATCTTGGTCTCTTCCTCGAAGAAGGAGAAGGAGAAGGTGAGATTTTTCACACTTCTGTGTATCTCTTCTGGGTCCCTATATGATTCCTTGTTTTGTTTCTCATAGTTGGTAACTGTTTGATTGTTGTTGCTTTCTTTTATCATTTGGGTGTTTTATGAACTGGGTTTGTTTTAGTTTTGGGAAAAAATTTGTGGGAAATTTTCAATTTGGCGAGTAATGAACTGTCGTTTTTGTTTGATCATTGTGTGTGTGAATGAATGAACTGCTGCTGGTTTTTATTAGGTTAAATTGGCGGCACTGTAGCAGTGGTCATTTATTGCATACTCTTGGTTTGAAAGGCTGGCCTTTTGTTTTGGCCTTAACTGCTGGTAGATTTGGATGATTGAATTGGGTTTTGATTTTTGAAAAACTAGTGCGGGGGTGCCTTGGATACTCCTGAGGCATGGCAGGAATTGATGTTTCGAAGTACGCCCATAGTCCTGTCCACAAAGCCGTTGTAACAAAAGATTATGCCGGTCTCAAGAGGATAGTTGCAGGCCTTCCACGGCTTTGTGACCCAGCAGAAATTCACACTGAATCGGTTTCACTTGCCGAGGAAGCAAAGGCTGATGCCATATCTGCTGTGATTGATCGTCGTGATGTTCCTAACCGTGAAACCCCTCTTCACCTGGCTGTTAAGCTTGGTGATGAGACCGCTACAGAGATGCTTATGCTTGCAGGTGCAGATTGGAGCTTGCAAAATGATCAAGGGTGGAGTGCACTCCAGGAAGCGATATGTAACAGACAAGAAGGGATTGCAAGGATTATTGTTAGGCATTACCAGCCAATAGCATGGGCAAAATGGTGTAGAAGGTTGCCTCGGTTGGTTGCAACAATGAGAAGGATGAGGGATTTCTACATGGAAATTACATTTCAATTTGAGAGCTCTGTCATCCCTTTCATTTCAAGGATTGCCCCTTCTGATACTTACAAGATTTGGAAAAGGGGTGCGAATCTGAGGGCTGACATGACTTTGGCTGGGTTTGATGGTTTTAGAATCCAGCGTTCCGATCAAAGTATTGTATTCCTTGGTGATGGTTCTGAGGATGGGAAGGTCGCTCCAGGGTCACTTTGCATGATCTCGCACAAAGATAAGGAAGTGATGAATGCCTTGGATGGTGCTGGTGCTCCAGCATCTGATGCAGAGGTGCAACAAGAAGTTACAGCGATGTCTCAGACAAATATTTTTAGGCCTGGTATTGATGTCACTCAGGCAGTTCTTTTGCCACAAATGACATGGAGGAGGCAGGAGAAAACAGAAATGGTGGGTGCTTGGAAGGCCAAAGTATATGATATGCACAATGTGGTGGTAAGCATTAAATCGAGGACAGTTCCAGGAGCAATGACAGATGATGAGTTATTCTCATCTTGCAATGAAAATGAAACAGAGAGTGAGGAGCTTGATGATATTCTGACAGAGGAGGAAAGAAGGCAACTTGAAGTTGCACTTAAGTTGGACTCTTCAGAATTAAGCAATGAAAACAGTGACGGGATAAGGCACCGGCATAGTTGTTTTGAGCAAAGGGAGATCCCTATTGAGGACACAAGTCCTTGCAGAAATGGTGAGACTAAGCAGGAAAAGAAGGGATGGTTTGATGGATGGAGGAAACGGGATACTAAACATGAAGGGCATAAAAAAAAGATTGTCCCACCTAGAGGTTCTCTCTGTGTAGAAGAAAAGGTCAGTGATCTCCTAGGGGATTCTCCATCTCGAACTCAGAACAAACCTGCAAGGCATTCCATGGAGATTAATGCTAAGGGGGATGAACAACGGAGAGGCAAGGATTCCAAGGCATCTTCATCCACAAGTTCTAGTAATGGAAATCGGCGCAAGGAGGGAAGCCGTGAGAATGAGTACAAGAAAGGCTTGAGGCCTATTCTCTGGCTTTCCCCAAGCTTTCCATTAAGAACTGAAGAACTGCTTCCATTGCTCGATATTTTAGCAAATAAAGTTAAGGCTATTCGGCGCTTAAGAGAACTGCTCACAACAAAACTTCCAATGGGGACTTTTCCGGTCAAGGTAAGTCGCATATTTAGTTATTAAGGCTGGAATTTCTGTGTACGTTTACTTCTGTATAACTTCTATTGTCCTTCACATGTTTTGCTTCTTAGTCTTTATATGATTGGGTTGATTGTCTATGCACAGCTAATGTGTAGGCTGCTTTATGAAATCCATTCACTTAATATAATCTGATGAGCTAGCACTTTATGAAGCTGTTGAGTGCCCAATGAAGTAGAATAGATTTTTATTTGTCGTGTCATGCATTGTCTGGAGTGACCAGACATCCCCCATTTGCAGGGTAGAGCTGGAGGACTGGTGGTCCATTTAACTAGAGATATTGATAAAATCCAACTAAAACCCCATAGCAGAATTTTTAAGAATGTTTTAAATATTCAGCAGCCTTCACCAAGCAGCATGTGTTTTATGGAGAGTTTGGAAATATTGAGGAGTGATTGTCTCGTAGGTAAGTGGTGTCCTGTAACAGTGAAAAGCTTGTGAGAATTGCTGCCATTAGAGCCATTTTGTATTTGAAGGCAGATATTAGTTTCTAGACGATGCAGTGTAAATATGTAATTTGTATTTTAAGTTGATATAAACCTGGTGATTGTCTAAGGGATTGATCAAGGTCAATGGTTGAATAACATGAATGTTAAAGAAAATAAAATTTGTGGTTTCCAGGCAAACTTTTTTGAGTGTTTATTAAAGAAAGACAGTTATTACCTGCTTGTTTGGACTTCAATCCATGTTAATCTTCTATGCCATTAGTGGGTAACCTCAAGGTCCACAACTCTTGTTCTTTTTAGGATTCAGTGGTTTAGCTTTAGAGAGTTGCCAAGAGATTTGAATGTGGAAGAGGGTCTCTAGTGCAGTGGCCTATATATTTCCACCATAGATTGAATTAGGCTCATCTGGTGGGCAAAGGGATGTATATATATTTTAAAGCTATTTATGAGTTTTTCTTTCATCAATAAATTTTTAGTGCTGGAGAGGTTTGGTAGTAGGTAGGACTTGCTATAGCAACCTGATGAAGCATTTAAAGCAATTACGGACTAATAGAAACAAGGTGACATGTGCAACCTCTGAAAAGTATGTCACCAAGATTCACTCGAAAAAGTGTAGGCTTTTTAAGTGCATACTTGTTTACCGACTTGTATGATTCAGACTATAGATGTCATATTTTTAGGAGTAAGATTTAGTTATTGTCATAGCTCCTACTGTGATCCTAGAATTTTCCTTGATTTTTCCTGTTTGTGATTTGTATAAAGATTATAACAATTTATAAACTTTCATGTACAATATGGAGTCAAAGTTTGCGTTATTACTTGCGAACACTATATAGTTGAGAATGTTGTGGTTAGTTTGTCACAACTGTTTTACACCGATCTTTCTGGAAAATCTTATCTTACTGATAAGGGTTTGAAGAAGGAAATCTAGAAACCTAAATAACTTTTGATGGATTGGAGAGAAAACAGAATCATTCTTGGTTTGAATGTCCATCAGACAGTCATATGTTTCACATCTGATTTCATAAAGTTACTTCAAAACGTGCTCACTAAGCGCAGTATACTAATTATTCTGTTGAGCTTTCAACAATCCGAACTCAAGTATTAAGCCAAGAGAAACTGAAGCCTAAGAGAAATTATGTGCTTTAATAAAGAACAGAAAGGATCAGTGGACATACCATTTGTATAATTCTAGGATGCTTGCAATTTTAAAATGAACCTGGAACGTATTATAATTCTCCTTTATGATGGTAGTCACAGAAATAAAACAATTATGGCTAGGATATTGGCCCTTACTGGGGGTGAAAGAAATAAAAAAAGATAGTATATTTGGCAGCTCTGTCCTGATTAAACGTCTAGAGTTGCCTTTTTGAGACTAATTGAATATTCATGTTTGTCTGGGCCACACTGGAAATTTATACATATCAACATATTCTGTGGTTTTATATGTAGACTAAAGGAAAAATAGTACTCCAAGGGGCTCTTCACAGTTGTTACTTTCTCCTTTTATTGCGTATTTGTGTGATTATTCCAGTTTCTTTTGTATATGGGATATGAATAATTCCTTAACACTTTGATGTTGATCCTATGAGAGTAAATCACACGACTGTAGCCATCTTATGCTCTTTGCTCTTGCACCAGCAAGGAAGGATTTTTTTTTTTTTGCTTTCTCTTTTTCCTCGTTAAACTAGCCCAAGTAACTTGCCATATTTCTTTCTGCAGTTTTAAATGTGTTTGGATATGTTTGCTGATAAGCCCTATATGGTTCAGGTTGCTATACCGGTCATTCCCACCATCAGGGTGTTGGTGACTTTTACAAAGTTTGAAGAGTTGCAACCATTGGATGAGTTCTCAACGCCCCCTTCAAGTCCTACTGCTGCAAACGGAGAGAGCCCAGCAATGAATCAGTCCTCAAGTTCATCTTGGTTTCAGTGGATAAAATCCCCATACCACCGGGCAAGTTCTTCCACCAGTGGCAGGATAGAAAATATTCAAGATCCATTTGCAATACCTCCAGATTACACATGGATTACAGCTGAAGCAAAGAAAAAGAAAATGCAGGAGAAGAGTAAATCAAAGAAAGGAAGAAGTCAAAATCAGTAGTCCAGCACACATGGATTACAGCTGAAGCAAAGAAAAAGAAAATGCAGGAGAAGAGTAAATCAAAGAAAGAAAGAAGTCAAAATCAGTAGTCCAGCACGAGACTTAACAGGTATCAAGTGGGGAAAATTGTTTCTATTGATCTGCTAGTCTGAATTACTGTAAGAACAAAAAAAAGGGGGCAATACTTTTTACTTAAGTAAATTTGGATGACCCTTTGTAGGGTGAAAATATGATAATTCATTGTGGGGGGTATAAAAAGGTCGGAAAACAATTCTTGAAATGCTTGTAACCAATATGGATCAATTGTTTGGCTTTTGGTGGATGCTTGCACCATTTACACGACTACTTTCTGTAATTTTCTTGGACCACTAATTTTACTGACAAAATGTTAGGTTGTATTACAGCTTTGGAATTATTGTTTTCCCGTTTCATTCCCTTTTTCGGTAAATAGATTGATTCTTGTGGTTCAGTGATTAAAGGACCATGAGCTTATGTTTAGTGTTTCAATGTGTGCTTCTGTTTTGTTCAGTCATTTTATGTGCTTTATTTGCAGGGACTTGATTCTGTAAGTGATAGTGCTGTGTTATTAATTACATGTAGTGGGTAATTCTCGAATTTTAGATTGATGAATTATATAGTAATGCTACGATTAGATTGAAAGAATGAAATTGGTAAAGAAATAGAATAGAGAAAGGAACGAAATAGAAAGTGGAATGATTCATTCCATTCCGACTGGAATGAGTAAAATAAAATTCACAAATTTGACAGAAATGAGAATAGTTTATTACATTCTAATGAAATAACTAAACACAATTTTTTTATTTTATAAAAATAAGTCGTTTCATTCTCACCTTTATTCCAGCAATTTAAACGTAACATAAGAGTGGAGTTTAAGCCAGTCATATGAGTTAAACAAGCTGACAGTATCCTTGTAGTAACCAGAAATCAATTATTTTTGTCTTGAATATAATTTGAACTCTACAAATGAAATTTGAGGTGGTCCTTTCTTCTCTCTCTACACATGATGGTATTAACCTTTCTAATTCATTTGTATTTGTATGTGACTTCTCAATAATTAGTGCTGAGAGATTAGACAAGAGAGAGCAGAGTAAAAAAGGATGAAAAATACAGAGAGTTTCCTCATTTTGTTTTAGAGCCAATGTCAATTCTCTGACATTCTTATAATTTATGTTTGTACTTTATACAGATGTTATGATCATGTTAAAAATATGTATCCCCACCTGCAAGAGGAGAGCTCTGTGAGTTACATTTATTATCCATAAGAGGCAGGTATTGAGAATATATAATAAATGAACAATTTAAGTGAGAAATTAACAAATGTTGTAAGATTAGTAGGACCACCATAGATTTATTGAAAAGTAAAGGGCCAACATATCAAATATTTAAGATAGATGATAAATATATTTCACTTTCATAGTTCTCAATTTAATGTAAAATTAAGGTGTCAGTGAAAATTTTAATTAGTTTTGAAATTTGAACCTGCCACTAGCCTATTACTTTTTATCTGTCTTATTCTATTACCTTTTCTGTATCTTCCTCTACTTACAAAGTAGAAAACTAATTAAACAAAAAAAAAATTGATATTTTCACGATATTTTTTGATATTTTCACATGAAAAGTGTATAGATGTATAGCGACGGAAAAAACCGTCACTATAAGATCTATAGCGACATTTTTCATGTGAAAATATCATTTTCTGTTGTGAAAAACTGAAAATATCAATTTTCAAAATAAAATCATCTTTCTCTTCCGAAACCCTAATAGTTCCACAAGTTATATTGTCTCCTTCCAACTTCCACATTGGTTGGAAAAGAATATATAGAAATAATGAAATTATCTTTCCCTTTTCCCCCGTTCCCCGAAAAATTAACCAACTAGGCTAAATAACCACGGTGTCTTTATTTTATTTTTTATTTTATTTATTTATTTATTTGTATCTACACACCATTATTAAATTGAATCAAGCATATGAATGCCAGTATAATTAATTGAGTTCTGCTATGTATTGTAATAAATTTATGTCGAATTATTATTACAAAACTTATCAATTCATGGGATTGGTAAAAATTATAAGAGGGTCTCACTTATTGCACATCTCTCCAAAAAAAAGTTACGATTAATACTTATCCATGTAACAGATAATCAAAAAATCGACATAAATATTCGCAATATATATCATTTTCTTAATTAATTTGCTATTTCTTAAAAACACAATTTTGTTAATGGGAAGAATTTCATACCTTGGTCATTGGATTACACAGACACATGAGTTCTGTACTCCCTCTAGTTCTCCGTCAGTGGATCCACTATTACAAGTCAATAAAAGTAGTTAGTGGGGATACATAATTGTCAAATAAAGCTAATTAAGTACTTATCAAACAGCTAGCGCATCAATAATTAAAGATAATTAATCAGATATGGAGAACATTACTAAAACCAAAAATAATTGTAAAGTGAGATCATCAAGAAAAGTAACCCAGAGTGGGAGTCTTATTTAAACCGACGAATTTATTTGCCTATATAAGAATTGTCTAATTAAGACGGACTTCGTTTTTGACAGTAGAAAATGTACGATATTAATCAGGTTCATTTCATAAACGAGTTGAGCTAACAAGAGCTATCATGAGTTAGGATTAAAGAAATAGAATATACAAGTTGTTGACAAGCGACATTATCAAAACAAATATACATTTAACTACGACACTTTTATAATTTTTTAGCTTCAACGAATCGTCTTAGCTGCTACACTAGGAAGAGTCTATCTCTTTAAGGCCAAATAGACTGAATCAGTGAAGTATGACATCAGTCATGGAAAGCAACACTTATTATTCTGCCGTGCCTTATGATATGATGCATCCACTTAAGATCCCAGAGATGGAAATAAGCAAAATAAAATAAACCAATTACCTGGATTTAAAGAATTGAATATGAGCAATATCATAGCCATGAGCATCAGACCAGCTGACTCTTCTTGTTCCTCTCCCTTGTTGATTTATCATCTCATCCACTGCTAAATCATCATCATCATCATCATCACTACTTTTCTTCAAACTACTCTTAAGAGGAGGAGGTTCAATTAGAACCCCATTAATGGACCCATTCTGAACATTGCTGCTGCTGTTGCCACCATTAATATGATTACTACTCCAAGCTTCTTCTTCTTCTTCTTTCTCTTCCCTGAGTACACCATGATTATTATTTTCCGATGATGATAATCTCTTCTTCTTCTTGTTGTTATTATGGATAGTAGTATTGTTGGTTTCTTCTTCGGTATTGAAAGAATTCCTTGAGGGCACATGGCATGAACATACCAAAGAGCCGCACCTGTTTTTCTGCCCCGAGCCCGCCAGGAGTACTACTCTTACTCTATACTCAACACAACTTAATTGCAACCTTTAATTAACAACTCCTCCCTTCCTTAATTTCTCCAAGTTTTGGTATAATTCTCTGTCTCTCTCTATCTCAAACTGTTACAAGATTAAAGGCACATATGGCTAGATTCATTGGCATGACATCAAAACTAGAGAGAGAGAGAGAGAGAGTGTGTCATTCTAAAATCATTCTCGTTTGCTTTGCGTATGGGAATTGAGTATTGGGGTGGGATATTTTGGTATAAAGGTGGGGGCTATGGTGGGTTTTTTTCTTTTTAGGTTTGAAAAAAATATGTAGGGATCAATCCAAAATATATATTGAAAATAATACTTTATATGACCATTAGATTTTATACTGTTTATTTTAAAATCTGACAATCACGATTTAAAAACACAACTCTTTTACAGCAACATAGTTAAAATTCTTGTCTACTGCAACACAATATTACTGTAAGAGACTTATTTATCGTAAACAGTGTCACATAAAATTTTAAGTATTTTTAAATTGTATAAATTTTTATAATACTATTTATTATAACATTCATTTTAAAATTTAATAATAAATTATACAAAATATAATAACCATATAAACTTTCATGACCACCATTTAACCCATGTCTTCTTTCCCCCACTATAAATTCTTTTGATTTTTTTGTCACAGCACTCATTACAACTGATATATGATTTGGGGTGGTGCACTAAAGTTGATATGTACTTTATCAGATATATAATATACACTTCTCCTCTTTGATGTGGTGCTACATAATATAAAGTCTATGAGACAAAAGCACCATGCCATGCGTGCATTTAAGTTTGAATATGATTCTGAATCATAATTATGTGACATGATTAAATGTGGCACCTCATAAGTCATAGCGAAACCATCTACATTTTATCTTTGCTTCTTTTTCTTTATAGATATTTAACAAGATTTACATTTTTCCCTTTTTATTATTTTAAAAAAAAATTCCCATTTTTTGGTCATTAACGACTAACAATTCGAACACGCGCGGACATGTTCAACACCTATGTTGAACAATAGGTGTTGAACAATATGACTATTACCTTTCGTTTGTAAGGGGTTTCGAATAATATTGTAAAATGAGTAAAGTTTGGATTCATATTCGTTCGATTAAAAGTTTGATTTGAGTTCGACTCGAAATATAAATTATTCAGATATGAACAAATTATAAAGTTCGATAAATTACTCGAATCTCCTCAAATTATAATTTTCTATTGATACTCGAATCATATTCGTTCAAAAAGTTCAAACTGCTCGAACTCGATTCGAGATCGTATTAGATTCGGCAACTAAAGGAGCCTCAATCAAACTTTATTTTATACTTGATAAATTTTGTGAATCAAATTTGAACAACTCAATACTTGACTTGATTCATTTACACCATTAGTTTTGAATGCTCTCTTCATTTTTGAATACTTCTATTATGAAATGATATTAGTATAAGTATTATAAATCACATAATTATAAATATATAAAAAAGTTAAACACTCATGATAAAAGAAAAAGAAAATCCACATAAAAAGAAAATAAAATAGTCGAATCCATGATTTAATGGTTCCAAAACACGAGTGGAAGGAAGAAAGTACTCCTTCCGTCCCAAATTAATTGCTCAATTTTGACCATTTTAAGTCAAATTGACTTTTTTTAGAACTAATCTTTTTATTATTTTTGTTAAAATATAGGTAAAGAGATTATAACCAAAAGAAAGTATATACAATTTATTACTAACTTCAATTTTTATAATTTTAAAAATATATTTATATATGCTTAATTATTAATTCTAAAAATAGTCAATTTGGCTTAAAATAGTTAAAATTGAGCAATTAATTTAGACGGAAGAAGTATAAATTTTATTTTTTTAAAGTTTGCATGGGTTATATCAAATTTTAAAGTTCACGTTGATTTCAAAAAATTAAAATAAGTCTTTATTAATTTTTTTGTGAGAGAAACTATTTATTAGCCGACACCTGACCCGCAATTTGAACAGTTGCGTCTTCTACCCGGATCCGATCCATGTTTATATACACCGGTTTAAACATTAGTCTACCCTTTGCGGCTTTTGCATCACTCCTCGCTTCTTCTTCTTCACTGGAAAACATGAACAGGTATGCAATTCACGATTTTTCAGTCAAAAATATACATTTTTTTTTTATTGTCGTCGTCTCATTCCATTGTAATTTTGAGATTCCTCATATGTATATATATGTATAAGTATATATGTAGCGAAATTTGAATTGGGTTTTGCAATTACTGTTCATCATGTGTAAGCATTTTTAGGAATTTAGAGCTGTAGAAGATAAACATAACTGGAAACACTGTTAGTTTTTCAGGATTCTAAATAGATGGGGTTTGAAAATTTTTAATTTCTACTATATGTATACACAAATGTTCTTATTGATAATGTCAACACCATTTCTCTTTCAATTTGAAATCGAAGGCCATCTTAATATTTGCTCGTAGATGACAAAATTCAACAACCTTAGGCATAATTTGCAGAAGTGGTATATGAGCCACATTTTCATTTAGGTAGCCCTGATCAATTTATATTGCACTGAGCAGAATCCCTTTTTTACTTTATAAATTGTTGTTTTACTAATCCTTAGATAAAAATTTAGGTTAAAATTCTTTGATTCTGTATGTCTAATGTATAATTGGTTTGAAATAGGTTGATTGTCAGAAGAGTTGCTTCGAATAGTTATGGGTTGAAAGTCTTGCGGAAGACATTCTGTAGTGATGCTCCTTCAAATGTATCTGGTTCCCGCAACCAAATTAGCAATGTAAGGTTCTCACCCTATATAATTGGCAAGACATTAAGTTGACTGACTTCTGTTATCTGTAGTTTTGAATCTTTAACTTCCAAACAATGTCATGCTGCTTAGATATCAATTAAAAGACGTTACCTATTTGTTTTGATCTGTGAGAGGATGTTTCCTTCCTATATGATTTTTCATTTATTTGAGAAACAGATGGTTTATTGTTAATGTTCTTTCTCTTTTACTTTGTATGTGTGGGTGTTTATTATATATGCTACTGATAAAAGTATATGTTCTACTCTAATAGCCGCCTACAGAACATGTATGATCTTTTTCTTTCCTACTTTGTGAAACGACTTAGTTTTTGTGTTAACCTTACTGCGTGACATTTTTTTTTTTGTGTAATCAAAATGTTTCAAACTTGAAATTAGTTTGACTAGCTATTACATAGCAAGTCCTTGCATTTTTTTCATTTATTTTGAGTGGTATGGTGCTGGTATCCTTAGACTATATATGTATTACCTCTTGAGGGACTCATTTACTTAACGAAATTATTTAATCTAATTGTTATGTTTAACATTTTAGGAGCAAGTGGGCAAGCACGAATACGAAAACATTGCCCCCCAGTTTGACATTGCTATTATTGGAGGTGGCATGGTTGGCATGGCTCTAGCTTGTTCCTTAGGTATTAGCTTCTTCTGCCCACAATTCACTGACCTTTCTACTAGATTTTGGAGCTTTTCTGTGTTGGGAAATTAAAATTCATAAAATTGGGTGTCCTACACCTAAATGTTACTCCCTTTGTACCAGTTTGCCAATTTAGTATTTTAATACACTTTTAGTTTGAATGGATTGGATTGCCCTTCTTATTAGGATGTGGATCCCACCGAGATTTCTTCTCCAAAAAGGGGGGCGGGGGGGGGGGGAGGAGAATTAATGAGATGAGGTGGTCCACTTTTTCTCTTCAAAGCATTGTGAAAACTTAAGTATGGCGTCCATTTTGCAACGGAGAGATTATATTAGAATGCTGTGGCTTAGTTAAAATTTATTTAGACAATATTTCTCAGAACATCAGATCCTCCCTAATGTTCATATTTAAATAGATTATTGGGGATAGATAATTGAAAAATCATCATCAGCATCTGTTCTAGTATTCTCTCTCTCTCTCTCTCTCTCTCTCTCCGTGATAAGTAGCATCTGTAGTTTTGTACTACTTTATGAAAGATATAAGCGTAACTCCTTAGAGGCATATTCTTTACTGTCTCTAAGATAGTTCATTGGAAGGATTGAAATTCTTTCAACATACTAATAATAATGATAATATTTATTACTGTTATCATTATTATAAACTAATGACCTGTATCAAAATGGAATTCAGTTTTGTAAATTAATGATGGAATCATTCTCTTGACATACCATTTCTTCATTTGTATCCATCATTTTCTTTTAGTTAAGAGATGTGCCACTAATATCATAAATTTCTAAAAATGTTTAAATAAGCAGTGTGCGCTCATTTAAAGTATTTTGCAATGTTCTGATGCCACATATTTGGAAATTCGTATACTGGAACTCTGGAAGCCAATATTTCATGCCAATTTTATTTCTTTTTTTCCTTCTAATTACCATGTCTTTGCAGCCAGCATGCCTTTGACGAAGCAGTTGTCCGTTGCCATAATTGATAGCAATCCTGCTTTAATGAACAAAACTAGTATCAATAAAGATGACCCCCCAGATCCAAGGGTCAGTACAGTCACACCTGCCACAATATCTCTTTTCAAAGGTATCAAACTTGATTTTATGACATTTATATTTTTTGCACACCAAACTTGGTAATCTCGTGCTCTACTCTGATTGCAGCTTTAGAGGGCTAAATTTACTCATGCTATTGTAATCAATAATGTTGATAAATGATTCTCCCTTTCATTTTCTTGATAGATCCTTTTGTGAACAGTCCTACACCGCTATTCAAGTGTGAAATTGTATGCTTAATATACAACATGAGCCCAAGGTCTATGAGCTAAGCTTTTCGGTCAATTTGGGCTCAGCAAGTGCATTAGAGCTTTCATTATGGACTCCTCCAATGTTTTGGTCTGACAACAATTTGTTGGGGAGTCCATGACGAAGGCCCTAATAGACCTGTTGAACCTAACTTGACCCTAAAGGTTAAGCTGATAAGTCTTTGGCTAAACCTTGTATATTAATCCTTAATCTTAAAACTCAGACCTATGTGGGATTATGTCAACTCATATGTTACCTTAACACTTTCATTAGGTAACCAACATCTTCAGCTTAGAATGCTAAAACGTAAGATTACACTAATTTTATGCTTTTCATGTTTTTGCATCAAATGCGACTTATAATTTCTGCTTTTCTGTTATAGTATTTGATGACTTCCGCTATAGATATTTGCTTTTCCTGTACCTGGAAACATTAATATAAAAAATTGGATCAAGTGCTTGGAAATGATGAACATGCCAAAAAAGGGTACATCTTTTTGCAAATGGTTTTAATTCTCAATTTTGCTTTGTAGGTGTTGGCGCTTGGCAATATGTTGAACAGCATCGGCATGCATATTTTGATAAGATGCAGGTAATGACTGTTGTCTGTTGTTTATTGACTCAGTACTTCCTTAATAATTGTTATAATTTGTTGTTACAAACCTTTATGTAGAGGCTTCAACACCCACCCCTCACCCAATTTTTTATTTTTTTCTGTGAATATGCATAGAGAAAGTTTGTATTATTCTTTCCTATAATTTGTAAAGTATCCTAGTCATCATATCGGAAGTCTTAACTATTGATGGATTTTAGTAGATAATTGTATTCCCTGAAGCAACCTTAATATAGGAGGAGGGTGCATGGAATATTGTGGTTACAGTATATACATATATATTTTTGATATGTTACATAATAATACTAGTTCTTTTTTAATTCTTAAATTTCATTATATCAATCACTCCCTCTGTCCCACATTATAAGACCAAAAAAATTGATTGTTTTTGGTGTAGATTTTAATATGTTCCAAAAACATATTTATACGTTATTTTTTATATAAAACTAAAATGTTGAAATAATATAACGTATTAATATATAATAAATTCAACGGTTACATATATTTTTTATGTCTTGAAATCCGCTACAAAAAAATGTCCAAAAAATTGTCTTATAAAATGGGATGGAGGGAGTATATAATTAATTATTGTACCCTAAAGAAAAGAAAAGTTAGGAAGAAGGATATGTAGATTTTCTTAGCATGCACATCTCCTATTATCACAGTCTGCTGTAAATAGGATGATGGTATGTTGCGCTCAAGTGCTGTTAAAGTTTCATTTATACGTTCTTGATCTTTTCAGGTTTGGGATTATACCGGGCTTGGATTCACGAGGTACAATGCTCGAGATGTAAATAAAGAAGTACTTGGGTAAGAACACAGCTAGAGCCTGCCAGGAGATATCATTTTAATTTTCTTGCAGTCATTGTAGCAGATGTTTATTGTTTGGACTTATGATTCAGGTGCGTTGTGGAGAACAAGGTCCTTCATAGATCTCTACTGTCATGCATGCAGGTATTTGAACCATGGGTTAGCTTTTCCACTGCAATTCTTGGGAGCTTGTTGATGAAATTTTTAGTCTCTTGCATGTTCCCAAGTCTTCTCAACAGCTTCCTGTAGAGTTGAGGTTGTTTTGTTTACTTGAAGCCATCAGTTATTATAACCTTGGTTCTTGTCTACCCATAGTGTCCCCCCACCCCCCCTCTTCTTCCCAACCAAAAAAAAAAAAAAAACTATCAAGTTTTCAGTCATTGTGATAATTTTTGGAGAAGAATGCAATGTTGTCTTTTGCCTGGAGGGGCTATTCACAAAATCAATGTAGGGGGGTGACTCCAAATACAAGCGGAAAAATCTAAACAATTATACCCCATAAAAACCTCCCTCAAACAACTTATATACAGGCACAGCTCTAAAGCTCAGCAGGGTTCTGATGTATTATGAATTTTGCCGGTCCTTTTCCTTCCTTTTTCTTCCCATTTGCCAATCATAACTAAGCTTTCATCGGTAATTATAAGTATAAACAAAGTGAACCACGTGAATATGTCGAGTATCTATCTTTAGCAACTATGTCAGTGAACACCTCTCCCTTTCCCATCAACGGGAGGAAAAAGAAAGAGAGAGAGAGAAGAAGGCTACCTTATGTTGTTATGTTTGCTCCCTTTTTACAATGCTGAAGAAGCTCTTTAAAACTTTGCAATAGTTTCGTGATGCTCCCCTGCCTTTAGGCATCCTCGTAATTTCTGATTCTATTTGTTAATTAAATTATTGTACTGTATTTGTTTCCGATACCATTCAAGCAGTACTTCGATTCTGATAAACTCCACGAGATCGATAAATCTTTTAATGAAATGGCAAGTGACCCTTTAATAAGATCATGCATTGGTTAATATGCCTGTTTGCGGAGATTGCAGTTTTTCATAGTTCCACATTATAATCTTTGATCGCATTTGGCATATTAGATATCTTACTGCACATTATTTATAGCCTTGTTACTTTCCTAGTGGCACTTAATTGACTGAACCCACAAATCTGTTACAAATCAATAATTTATTCTGTTAACTTCTTAAATGGGTCGGCTATCCTTGTGATTGTACTTGGTTAGCCTTGTTATTTTTCTTCACGTAACTGAAACTAGTTGTTGATGTTTTGAGTAGGGATGATTCGTCGGGGAGAGGAGTGTGGTATTCTTGCAGGTTGTGCAGTAGGGCGCGAGGAGGTGAGGGTTTCTCATCTCCAATTTGCTGATGATACTATTCTTTTTCTTTCGGAGATCTAGGGATTTAAAAATGTGTTTACAATTCTTCAAAATTTTGAAGTTGTTTCTTGTATGCGGATTAATTTGTCTAAGTGCAGTTTAGCAGGGATTAATATGGTTATGGAGGAGCTTTTAGCCTATTTATCTATGGTTGGTTGTACTATTGAGACCTTCCCGCTTACTTATCTCGGGATTCCTCTTGGTGGGAATCCTAGGTCAGTCTCCTTTTGGGACCCTATTGTTGAGAGAGTGACTCAATGTCTAGATAGGTGGAAAGGTGCGTATTTTTTTTTAGGGAGTAGAATTACTTTGATTCAGGCTTGTTTGTCTAGCATTCTCCTTAATTATCTTTCTTTGTTTAGGATCCCAGTTAGTGTAGCCGACACCTTAGAGAAGTTAATGAGGGACTTTCTTTGGTCGGGAGTTAGTGATGAGAGGAAGGATCATTTGGTTGAGTGAAAACGGTGTCTTTCTGAACAAGAGGGGGGTTTGGGGCTGCGTAGGCCTGGGGTTTATGTTACTCATGCAAGTCCTTGGAAATTCATCTCCTAAGGTTATACTACTTTTATTCGTCATTTGAGATGCGGGGTTGGGAGTGGTTATCGGATTCAATTTTGGGAGGATTCTTGGTTGGGAGATAATCACTTTTCTCTTGTTTTTAATCGGCTGTATCGTATTTTTTCACTGCATGATGCTCCCATTTCTAATTTCATATAGTGTGAAGGGAATTTCTTTCTTGGAATTTTCATTTCTTCAGGAATCTGAATGATTTGGAGACTATTGAAATGGAAACTTTGCTTTTCTTGCTTGATTCGGTTCATTTATCCTCCTACTCTGATAAGCGCATCTGGACTTTAGATCCATCTGGTTCTTTTTCTTGTAAGAGTTACTTCTCTTTTTTGACTTGGTCTATTGTTCCTAATCAATTTCCTTTGGCTTCGTATATTTGAAAAGTTAAGGTCCCTTCCAAAGTAAGGCTTTTGTGTGGTCTCTGGTTTTACAAAGATTGAATATTAATGATCTTTATCAAAATCGCAGGCCTTACAAAATTCTATCTCCGGACATTGTTTTATGTGCAGGCAGAGTAATGAGACTCATACTCATTTATTTTTGCATGTCTTGTTGCTTGGGGCTTGTGGAGCTCTCTCTTTGGAGTGTTAGGAGAGGAGGGGGTGTGTCCTGGTTCAGTGAAAGATATGTTGCTAGTTCATTTTCGAGGATTTGGAAACAAGAGAGATGCCAAAATTTTATGGAAGTGTGCCTCTTTTTTTTTTTCATTTTGTGGGGAATTTGGAATAAGCGTAATGGTAGACTATTTTGCTCCTCTTTTAAGCTGTTGAATGATAGGATTATTTTCCTTGCTTTTCTATGGGGGCCTTTAGAGGTATCTTTGTGTCTGATTTGTGCAGAGATTGGAAGGCCGCACTTTTTTAAGTGCTCTTTTTTATTTTTGTTTTTTAGTCTGTTAGAGGGTGGACTTCTTGTTACCCCTTTTATTATATCCTTTCTTTTATATTAATAAAATTTCTTACTTTATCAAAAAAAAAAAAACAGTTGTGGTTTGAATTTCATAGCATTTCATGCATCGGTTAAGGATGTAGGTCACATCTAACTACAAAAATTGAATATTAACAGGACACAGATTTGCAGAAGAAAATTTATCCCTCCAGATTAACTTCAATGATTTCACATCCAACCTCTGCATCAAAGGCCATGGATGAGAGATCAACAAATGAAAGGTTACACAATAGTGGAAGTTTAACAAAGCTGGAACTGAGTGATGGCAATAGTTTGTATGCAAAGTTGGTGGTAATTTCAATTTTCTTGCAATTGGAATTGTTTATGCATAAAGAAGAGGAATAGTTGAGAGAATCTGTCTATTTCCCTTATGGGTGATGGCTATTGGTCACCATGTCATCTATTAAAATTGGATCTGCATTAAAGTTTGATGATCCTCATCACAGGTTGGAGCTGATGGGTCCAAATCACGTGTTAGGGAGTTAGTGGGAATTAAAACGACTGGATGGAATTACTCCCAGAATGCAATCATCTGTACTGTAGAACATACAGAGGAAAACCGGTGTGCATGGCAACGATTTCTTCCTGCTGGTCCAATTGCACTTTTGCCAATCGGTGACAGGTTCAGCAACATTGTTTGGACCATGGACCCCAATGAGTCGTCAACCCGTAAATCAATGAATGAGGATGAATTTGTGAAAGCAGTAAACCACGCTTTAGATAATGGATATGGTCCTCATCCTCAGTCACGATCCTCTGGTGGTGGAGACATTTTTTCTTGGTTTGGAACAGATGTGACATCATCAGCAAATGAGCGCTTTGAACTTCCACCAAAAGTAGTGAAATTGGTCTCAGAAAGAATGGTGTTTCCATTGTCTTTAATGCATGCAAATCGTTACGCTTCAAAGCGGGTGGCTCTGATTGGTGACGCAGCACACACTGTTCATCCTTTGGCTGGTCAAGGAGTCAATATGGGTTTTGGTGATGCATTCTCTCTTTCAAAAGTCATTGCTGAAGGTGTTGCAGTAGGATCTGACATTGGGGAGGTATGCAATCTGTATCTCTCTCTCTCTCTCTCTCTCTCTCTCCCTATCTATTTTGTTTCCTTTATAGTTTATTTCCTATTTTCCTTTACTTGTTTTTCTTTTCTTCATTTATTGTTGCATGAGCTGGTGGATGGGAGTTGCTCAAGTGGTACAGATGTGAGGAATAACTTGTCCCAGTATCTCTTTTCTGATATGTTAAACTAATCCTGCTCAAATTATGCAGGTATCTCTGCTGAGGAAGTATGAAGCGGATAGGAAAACAGCTAATGTCACAATGATGGCAATCCTGGATGGTTTTCAGAAGGCATACTCCATTGATTTTGCACCATTGAATGTGTTACGAGCTGCTGCATTCTATGGGGCAAACTATATCCCGCCACTGAAAAGGAGTATTATCTCCTACGCTTCAGGCGAGCAGAGACTGCCACTTTTTGCTTGACATTTGTGTTGTAATTTTAAGAATCATATAATGCACAAAGATAAACAGATTCAACCTTTCTTACTTAAATAAAGCTTTCGATTCAGTAGTATTTTAATCGTGAAAGTCGTAAAACAAAATAAAGCTTTCATCCTGGATGGCCACTGCGCAGATTGCAATCGGAGAGCTTGAAAGATGTGCAGGGATGGCCTTCGTTCCACTGGATGAGTTCATGAAAAAATATTGCTGCTGAAGTGTTTTATTTAGTGCAACTGGCCTTCCATGCTTTCTTTTTATAGGTAAAAATGAGCTCACTAGTGCTCGAAGTGGTTTTCTAGAAACTGAAATAGTTAATGTATATATAATTTTTTATTTGTACCATATTGTCTGCGGGTATGAAGTATGAACAATTGATATAAGGCAGACAGATCATTCTTCTGTAACAAAAATCATTGTTAGCCTTTTACTATTTAAATACTTTCTGAATTTTACATCAACTCAGTTATTTACAAGACCTCGGAATTCTTAAGAATTAGTGTCTGTGTAGTATTTATAGGCTGTAGCAGATGGAAGACAAATTTTGTTACATTTTTACGTATGCTATATATATATGACATGGATCAAGATATGCACAATTGAGGAGCGTTGAATAGCAAGGATGACTTCAAGTCAGAAAAAATGTTTTTCAAACTAGGCTTGTGGAGAAGACTGAATCAGCACCTCAGAGAGACGTCTAAGAGATGGCCAAATTGCAGTAACTTGATCACAAAAATGCATCTCGGAGTATTCGTGCTACTACTCGTTGAGATAATCGATTGAGAATCTCAGGAAGAACTGTGGTCGAGAGGCCTGGTAATAGCGGAATCAGCTCCTGGATAACCTGTGTGATATTTACAACCTGTCGATGAAAATAAGAAATAACAGAAGTTAGAATGCTTTTGCAACAAGCAAGATCAGCTAAATGGACGAAGAATAGTTCTCTCAAATATAACCAAGTCAAAGGGTGACGTGTATTCAGCGTAGACTAAAACTCATTGCAGCAATTAGTACAAAGATTTGATTCATCTCATACTCAAATAGTCTATAAAGATAACCAAGTTAAATATTTTGATGCTACTATATTTTTTGTGTTACATACATGGGGAACTTGATAACTATTTTTAGACTTTCATTCGGTGTTTTATGAAAAGAAAAATAGTTCTTACTAATTACGTATTACTCCCTCCACTACACAAAAAGAGTCCCATTTGAGTTGATCATAGTTAATTCACGAAATCCTAAAACTTAAATTGTAATGTGCATTGGTTTTAATTTCCAAAATAACAAGTTCTGAGAAATACTTCTCAAGTACTTTACAGTATTAACTAAGACATTAATCAAGATTAACAAATTCACATCAATTTTGAATTTTAGGACTTCGCAAAATGACTAAAGATAAAAATCAAATAGGAGTCTTTCTGTGAAATGGAGAGGGCATTATTCTTTCAAAAGCCAAAATCACACATGCACAAACCATGAGATGCATCCTAGGTTGACCATTGAGGTTTATGCAAGTCCTATTTTTTGCTTATAAATAGGGCTACAAACACATCCAGGAGTAGAACATGCCATGAGATGCACTCTCAATTGATCGTGGAATGTTTGCACAATTGTATATATAATATGTGCATGTGTATAATACTGATGAATTATGGACAAAATGCACTTATCAATGACCAGTTTAAGTGGCCCTGGTCAATTTCTTTGTTTGTTTGTTTGTTTTTTTTTCTAAATTGCCCTCGCTCAACCTGTTTTTGTGTTCTTGGCTGACGAGGTCTAGCTAATCATTTTTACAATATCTGAATCCAAATACAAACAAATCTTTACCTTTTTTTAAGGCTTTTTACTGGAAAAAAAATTCCCGATAACCTATGGCCTTCTAGTTTCTTCAAATATAAAACTGTAATTACTCATATTGCTCTCGGAAAATTGAACTGAAAGTTTTCAATATAAGGCAGGCAAGCAGGTTATAGCCCAATATAATTACTCATAATATATGATGCATTATTTTCAATATTTCAGGTTGGTCAACTTTAATCACAAATGAAATAAAAATAATTAACAAAAAATAAACTTTAATATGAACATATTGAAATTTTAACTGCCACATTTATAAGTCGTTTTACCCTGTCAAAAAAAATGCCAACAAACAGACAAACCTGGAATCACTTTCACATGATACAGTTTCAATCATAAAGACAATCATTTTTGTGTACCTGATTTGACGATCTTGATGTTGAAGCTCCGGCAGTTAGGAATTCGACAATTTTTTGAACATTGTTCAGTATGACTTTGTCCTCCTCTGTTATTGTTGGTAGAAGTCCCATGGGCCTAATGGGTCCAAAAGCAGGAACCATGCTGAAAACTGGGGCGGTGTTTCTGATTCCTAAGATTGCCATTACTTGCACCAACTGTTGCCTAGTAATTGCATCAATGCCCTTCACTATCTGCATTGCATATGAAAGACAGTTACATAAACTAGATTTCAAGCATCTAGCTCTTTACAAACATATCAGGAAAAATCTAAACAACAGACAGTTTTAATGCAATTTCTATTAAGTAACAATTATGTTCCATTTAAGGATATTTTTGAGTCTGTGAGTGGAGCTCAAAGTAAAAATTTATAAATAAATAAAAAAAGATATATTCAACAGCAAGTTGTTAAACCCATCCAAGAAAGATAGAGACGGATAGGTTCAATCAAGAAGGAAATATGAGACCTTGTAGTAAGATGATAGTATGTCCAAATAATAATTCAGTTAGTGACACAAGTAATTTGTAGATAAAAGAAAAGAAGAAATCAGAGAAAACTAAAAATAAATGGGATTTGTAGGTGTGGGCGAGGAAATCGTACCTCGCTTAATTAGGGTTTCGAATTCGCTGAGGAGGAGAGAAATCCACAAAGAATACAGAAAATGATCTAGGGTTTATAGAGGGGAGAAGAACAAGTAAACAATCACTAAGACAACACATGACAGAACTCTAGAGAGCCTTCTTGTGTCTTAGAATGCCAAAGAATCAGAAGTCCCTTCCATTAAAATGAAGGGTGTATTTATAGGGCCTCCTGGTAAGTGATCATATGTCTGGCACATGTCTGAGTCATGTGCCTGGCATGTGACCTCGGATAAAATTCCAAAAATACCTTTAGTTGCCCAAAGTGATGCCCAAATCGTCCTGTCCTTCTAGTCGTCAATCCAAATTCCTCAACAATTTCCCATGATGAGTTGTCTCCATAAGTCTTCTGCCTAGAAACTCATAGAGGCCCCTCTCAAGTCTTCATATACAAGGTCTCATTGCTCAACTTGTACTTTACTTTTCTTCTTTCTTTATTCGGATACCACGTCGTTCGAATTCACCGTCAGAAACTTCAGAGGACTCGGAGGAACCCTAGGGGAAGGGCCGAACCCTAGAGGGGCAAACCGTAGGTTCGTGCTCTTTGATCTTCTTTCGCTTATCTTTGCATTTCTTACTCGATTTTCATCACTTTCTCGTGATTCTTGGCACTGTAATCAGCTCATCTTGTCACGGAGGTTTCAAGTAAGATCATTCCTAAATCCTCATGGATTTTTTTTGTCTTTCCTTGGTTTCAATATCGTTGTTTCGTCGTTGTTCCGATCAAAGTCCGATTGGTGTAACATTCGAAATTATGAAGGAGTGTGCCTTCTCCTTTTAGGAGGCTAAGCCCTAGGGGGAGAGCCGAACCCCAAGGGCCAAAGCCTGAGGGCACCCTCGAGCTCTCCTTCATCTTTTGCTCATTTTTTCCGATCTTGTCCTCGTTTCGTTTCGATAGTTTAATTCGCATCAAGAAGGGACCATTCATCGGCATCATTTGGAGAGATTGAACCCTAAGGGGATGAACCCTAGGAGGGCACTCCCTAGGTAGCCATCCTTTCTCGCCCGATTTCGTTGATCTAATATTCGCTTCGTTTGCTAACTCAAATCAAGAAGGCATCATCAATCGAACCAAGTTAAGGAGGTGCACCCCCTTGGGGGGCGAACCCTAAGGGGGCACTTCCTAGTCGGGTTATCTTCTTTTGCTTGGTTTGTTCATTCACCTTTGTTTCACTTGGTAATTTAGATCAAGGCAAGAAAACATCTTCAATCAGACCAAATCAGGAGATTAAACCCCTAGGTGGCTGAACCCTAAGGAGTCTTCCAACACTTAGCCATCTTTTCATTAATATTGTCCAAGCTTTGCTCGAAAATCTTTCGGTAATCCAATCAGGCCAAGAAAGCATCATTGGTTGGTCAGATAGAAGGTTGAACCCCTACGGGGGTGAGCCCTAGGGGGCCGAACCCTAAGGGGTCCTCCCACACTTGTCCCTTTTTTCAGACTTTTTCGTTCCGGATTGTCTTATTTGGACAATTTGATTCAATTGGGTCATTAAGGTCCGCTCATTGAACACACACCCCTCTTTTTGTCATACGTGCCCCTCTTTCATATTTAAGGGCTCACAGTAGGTAATATATTTCCACAAGCAGGAAAGCAAAAGAAAAATCAAAGGATTTTAGAATTTAAAATCCAATATTATAGCCTTAACTATTTTTCTTTTCCTTTTTTAGAAAAGTATAGCCTTATCTATAAAACTATTTTGAAATTTATTGAAGGAATGAAAAGTAGTTGAAAACAAATTTCTCCATGGTAACAAACATTGGCTACAATTTTCTAGAGACTATTGAGCTAGATAAGAAGGAGAGAGAGAGAGAGAGTGTGAGAGGGAAGCAATTTACTCATCAAAGCTTCCACAGAGATGCATATTACAAATTGAAAACACAAGTTCCAAGAAAAAAAATGAAATTAACTAGTGGAGGGTGCCCTTTTACAATTAAGTATAATCATTGAAACAGATGACAGATTTGTCCTTTTCCTTATTTGGTCTTCTTTGATAGAATAAGTTAAAACATAAATTTAACGTTTCTGCAACTGTGACTTCTACTTGTACCAGAACAACAATATTTATAATGACAGAAAATATTTATAATAGAACTTCAGCTGTAAGCTAAAGAACAGGGGTCCAAGCCAAAGGTTAGGTTTCTACATAGACATCCCTCCTAGCATCCTCAATTAGTCATTAATCGGGCCAGCAAGTGTGAAACATTAGGGTTAAGATTAAATAACATTAATCATCATGGTAATTTAGCTTCTAAAAATTAGATCAATTATGAACTATAATGTATTAAGATAAGAATTTCATAATTATCATTAGTACCTCATCTAAGAGAAATTCTCGAAAGAAATTCCCCTTCTCAGACAGTAGAAATGCTAAGGCTGCTCTTGTTTGAATTGGTTGTGCCTGAGATACGCTTGAAGGAAATCCAAGGGACATAAAGTTTGTTTGATTGGGCATAATGCCCAGCTCAGCCATGTCACCGCTCAGTTCCTCTCCACCTCCGCTTTTAGCAGCAGTTATGAAATTTTCGAAGGCTTGCATGACATCTATGAATCGTTCCGCATCAAAAACTCCAGATCTTCCATATATAGTGTAACGCAAAGCACTCCTTAGACGTGGGGATTCATCAGTCAGGAGCCTCTGACATTAAAAGTTAAGCAAGAACTTTGAAATTTCTGTTTAGACTGATATATATTGACAAATTGCAGAGAATCTAAACCAAAGGTCAGGAAAAAAGCTTAATCTAATGCATAACTGGTCGAGAAAGATGAACAAAAAGCATGGTAACATGAAATAAAAAAGATATGCATCAGAAGACTTTTTATTATATTCAATTGACCATTATAGCTTTCTGACAAGGTAACTCCACCAAACTGGAAATTCCTCAAGAACCTCAAATGCTACTTTTAACATAATGATCACCTAATCATCTAAAGTGCCCTGGGAAACTTTTCATGAATCCACTAAAATCCTTAATGAGTTGATTCGAAGTTACAGTTACAGAAGTGCAGACACGAGTCACGCGACGACAGTCACTCGTTTAGAGAAATTGTTAACTAAATCTCAAAGCATACTCTTGCTTTCTCTCTCAGTACTTATCGAGGGTATTAAGGCCACTACTTTGCATACACAAGTAATGTCTAAAGATATATATTAAAACGAATAATATCTAAAAGACATATCAACTAAAGTATTTATATATTCTCATACACTTTAAATGTATTGATAGAATAGATCACAACATAGCATTATAATAGTTCCATACCTGTGCAATATATGGATAGGCTTCATCTACAATTGCGAAATCAGGATTCCCCACTAAAGCTATGCCTTCTAGCACTCCTATTGCTCTAATTATAAGAGCGAAATAAGGGGGTATCCTAAATGGATAGTCAAATGTTATTTGTGCCAAATCTGCTGCCAACTCTTGAAAGTTGATATTTTTTGCGCCGCCGCCTTCGAGTGCCTGATCAAAGACCTTTGCGAGAACAGGCAAAATTGGTTCCAAATTGACCCCTTCTGGAATGAAATCGAGTTTGACAAAATCTTTCACTATAGCTCCATAATCTCGATGAATAAGGTGAGCAATAGCTTCAATCATTCCATATTTTTTATCATCAGTTAATTTTGTGACTAGGCCTGGCATAAAAGAAACATACTTAGAGTTGGTCCTTGAGTATCAAACAATCCGACATAAATTTCAATTGAAAATCTAATGTAATTATCAGGATATAGAAAAAATTATTGGAACTGTTTGAGAAGCTCAAGAAATAATCCACTTCTTCCTACACTTTACAAGACTGGCATAGCCTTAAGATGGGTTGGAATGGCTTGCGTTCTATTTAGACTCAACCATCCCGAGGACATGGCTTTTACCCAGTATAAAATAAAATAAAATTACTTACCCAGCAACCATATATATATATATATATATATATATATATATAGTACACTTACAATACTATAATAAAATGTCAATAAGAATTGTTCATTAAATGCCTTATAATCAACTTTTGGTCCTATTCTGTGATTGAAACCAATAAGGCAATATTTCTAATACAAAATTTGTTCTTTTTAGTTTTCTACTACAGAAAAAAAATTGTAATCATGCTACTTCTCCAAACTCATCAATAATAAGTAATGTGGAGAGCACAACTGGACAATTACATTGAATTCGGAGGTAGACAACTTCTCAGTAAAAGAATATCAAGTCTTTTATTAATACATTTACAAAGTTAATTAAACACATGGTACATATGAAAGAGTTTTTACATTACATATTAAGTTAGGAATGCAAAACTAGTTGTACAAAAAGAATTCACACAATAGTAAGTGTTAGAATGTGTTAGGTAGGGAAAACACGTTTCCATGTTTTCCTCTCCATGTTTTCTTCCTAGAATTAAGGGAGCACTACCCATAATTTATGGAAGCACTATCCATAAATTAAGGGAACACTACCTTGTGAAACTAGTATATAAGCCAATGTAACTCAATGTAAAATGAGAGAAGCAATGTAAATGTTATAATGTGAGAAGTATTAATGGAGAAACCCAAAATTAGTTTCTCTCTTTCAATCTCAGTTTCTCTCTTCCAACATGGTATCAAAGCTACGTTCCTTATTCTTCTCTTCCAACATCGTATCCATTGTTGATGTCTCTTCCAACATTGGTATCCATTGTTGATGTCTCTTCCAACATGGTATCCATTGTTGATGTTTCTTCCAACATGGTATCCAATGTTGTGCTTGACTTTGTTTCATGGCTGGTTCGTGGCTGCACATGGGCTGATTTCCAGCACATTACAGCTGTTTTTCTGCGTGTGGGGTCTGCTTATGGGCTGGTAGTGTCTCTTCCTTATGCAGATTTTATGGAGAGATGTTGTGTTGGCCATGTGTGCTGGGCATAATTTGCAGTCATGTGGATCTAATTTTTTGATATCCTTTGGAAAGTTTATTCTCCTCGGATATATATTGTACTCATCTTTTACGTGGCGGAACAAAGTGGTGCTAGCAGTGAAGTTCATGCCAATAGTATAGGACAACAAGTTGTTTCATCTATTCTGTTTCAAGTTAGGTATACGAAATATCTATACACCAACTTGAAGGGGACTGTTAAAATGTGTTAGGTAGGGAAAACATGTTTTCATGTCTTCCTCTCCATGTTTTCTTCCTAGAATTAAGGGAGCACTACCCATAATTTATGGAAGCACTATCCATAAATTAAGGGAACACTACCTTGTGAAACTAGTATATAAGCCAATGTAACTCAATGTAAAATGAGAGAAGCAATGTAAATGTTATAATGTGAGAAGCATTAATGGAGAAACCCAAAATTAGTTTCTCTCTTTCAATCTCAGTTTCTCTCTTCCAACAGCAAGTATATGATGTCGTCAACAATATGGAAAGATGATATATAACTATAAACTGTTATTGTTACCAAAATCAAGTATTGCCAGTTTCCCATCTGGAGTGCGAATCATATTTCCAGGATGTGGATCAGCATGGAAGAAACCTGTGTCAAGTAACTGCAAATATACAAATAAGAATGATTAAGGTAGTCCACATATTAACAGCGAATACAAAAATTCTAGTTAACTTCGTTGGTGGGGATTTTCACTAAATCAAGACCAGGCCAAAAGATGATGGTAAAAAAAATTAAAAAGAAGGCAACATACAAGAAAGTGCAGAAATAGAAGCTGATGAAATGTTTTTTTTAAATTCAAGGATCTCAACAAAAACATAAGAAAAATGGGACCTATACTTGTTAGATAGGGAGAGGGGAAGATAAAGGAAAAGAGTATACGTGTATAAATACTACACAAATTTTATGTAGGCTACCTGCTTTAGGTAGCATATGACTCCAACATTGACCAGCTCCCCAACATCACTTTCTGTACTTTGTGACAGCTTCTCTCCTTCTATCCATTGTGTAGTAAGAACCTTTCGTGAAGTATAATCTGTATATGTTTTAGGTACAACAACCTGGAAATTTTAACTATTAAAAGCTGTTCCAAAATTCTTTCTAGATAAACTCAAACTGAGACAAAATATTCTTCACAACTTTACAACTAAGCCTCCATCATCTTCGGGTGGATAAGAAACATAAATTAATGTTAACAGATTTCCGGTTAGCTTTTCAAAAAAATCCAATTTTATGATCTGGTGATGTGGGAGCTAGAGAAATGAATGCTTCCCCAATTGGTTTTTGAAGGTCTGCTGCAGCCCATAGATGAGCATTTGTAAGCAAACTAGATCTACAATTTTGAAGAAAGGAACAAAAAAAAAAGAGAGGCTGTAATTAACTTTTAAAAGGAAATAGGTAAATCCTAAAACTATACAAACAGAATCTCAGAAGATTCCATCAGCTAAATGCTACAAGGAAAGAAAGAGACCCAGTAACAGAATTATACAATTTACACCAAGAATGATTCCATTGAGAGGTAAACTTAGTCTACACTTGGCAATTGACATATAAGTGCAGTCAACAGCTCAGAAGAAAAGGTGACAGATGTCAAACTATTGTAAATAACACTTTATACCACACAAACAACTTATGCTAGAGGACATTAAGTAACCAGTAGCTTATGTTGTGGAGCTCACAAGCAAGTCCAACAAACAGAGGATTTGTCACAACAATCCAAGAGAAGAATTACTCTCACCGAAAATAAGAATCTTCTCATATTCAGTACCTAGCTTTCTTATCTAATACTATCTCAGAGTAACAGCCAGCATGCTGCTGGACTTCACTAAATTTCTTGCACACAACAGAAGCAACAAAGTTTAGATGTGATCATTCACCTGTGGAAGGTCCTTTCTCATCATCTCTGCGAAGATCGTTCCATTTTCACCCTCGTTAACATAATCAAGCTCCTCAAAAAAACGAGCAGCCCATTCATCAACCAATCCAACAACATCAACAGATATCTGGGAAAACAAGGACGACGTTATTTCTACACCTTAAAAGAACAAAGAAGATAAACAAAGGCAAAAAACCAACAGCGGGAATATAATTCGACAAAACCTACCTGAGGAAACTTCCGAAGAACCAACCCCAAGTACCTTATGATGTACAAATCAACCGTCACGGTCTCAAGAACAAAAGGCCTCTGTACCTTAACAGCTACCAAGTCCCCGTTTTCTTTTAGTCGGCCCTTATACACCTGCCCAAGAGACGCTGCCACAGATTTTCCAAAAGAAGAATAAATAATCGGACTTACAAACTACAATGTTAATCAAAAAAGGAACAGAGTTTGTTGTTCATATTTCCAGGAAGCCAGTGGAATAAATAAGTATTTATTATTTAAAACTAGAGTAACAAAGTGATTTAAATAATTCTTTTATGAATCCAGATATTGAGATTACCTGCAGCGATAGGGGAAGAAGTAAGTTCAGAATAGATGTTATACCACGGCTGACCGAGCTCCTCCTCAATAAGCGCCATAGCAATGTCATCTGGAAAAGATGGAACCTTCAAGATCATGGAGAAAACCACTCAGCGATGGCAGCAAAATCATGGGCATTTAAATAAAAATGTTCTACACATGGACATGTAGAGATTTCCGTAATTTTACAAGAAACTTATAAGTTTATAAGGTTGCTTGTAATAGTAGAGATAGTATAACAAAGAGCTCAACAGAACAATAAGGTTATGCAAGAGTAAGAAAAAGATTTTGGAAGTAGGAGCTCAATCTTCAGAAAATTGACGCAGAGTTGTTGGACATGATTATAAGTATGAAAATACCTCAAAAGGCATCAAACGTATCAGATATAATATGTATATTGATAAATATATGCATTTTTCTTTGCAAATATTTGTGTGTGCACGCGCGTGTGTATATATGTATGCTATTTTATCTAGTTATATGGAAAAGTTCAATTTTTTTATGAAAAAAATAAAAAATAGTGATTTTTCTAAAAGCAAATGGTAGCAAAGCAAAACAAACAAAGCAAAGTTTACCTTCTTATAACATAAGACTAATACTTAACTACGAGTTATCACTCTTTCCAAACAATGGTATACAGTTCTACTTATCATAGACTCATAGATCGCAGTATGAATAAAATTTTAAGTTCAAGTGAAGTGATCAACTGTTTTATTAGCTTAAAATCAGTAGGATTTCAAATTATCTGGATTCTGTCTAGAGGCAAACAACATTGTTAAAGTTTTTAATAATTGATCATTCATAGGCGTCAGAACTTCATGTTCCTTTGGTCTCCACCAAAACATTTGTGGTTGTTGTATTATGCTATTTTCACCAACATGTCAAATTTTTATAATAGAAAAAAGAATAAATACAAAAGGCATGTTAGAATTGAACCACGTTAAATAAGCTTCGAATAGACCTTTGAGGTTCATTGCAGTGCCAGTAGATGTTTATGGCTTTTGTAGATGAATTCAAATATTCAGAGCATCTTTCTTGAACATAAGCTAATGCAATTAGACTATATATAATGTAATAATCTAAAGTAAAGCACATAAAGTTTGATATTACCTTATCACAAAGCTTTTGCAGCTCAGTCATTGCAGAAGGTGAAAGTATATCAGGCCTAATGCTCAATGCCTGCCCAAGTTTGATGTATGCTGGACCCAAAGAGGTTACAATCTCTCTTAACTCAATTGCACGAGCAACTTCATTCTGATAATAGGGAGAAGAGCAATACATAACCAGAGCTCAAATGAAAAGCACAGAAAACCTATATGGCATGTAACAAAAAATAAAAATAAAATAAAATAAACCCTAACTGTGAACTGTTGAATGGTGGATCACTTGGAATTTGATGGTGAATGACCCAAAACTCCTCTAAAGAGGGACACCACCCAAATCAGTAACCACTTTGTAAAACCCTGCTAGCGGGCAGCGGCTAGCACTAGGAATCAGAAAACTATCTTAGTGCAAACTCGTTTGTGAACTCTGTAAAGGAAATGGGCAAACAGAACTCCCTCACCAACGTATAAAGAATTCTTGGTTCAAGCAGTATTTAGGGTTATGTATAGGCTCAAACAATTTGGTTCCACTTTGACACCGCAAACTCTACCACTACTGTCGCTATTAGGCTCTGGAGGGTCAGAGAACTGAGAGTTGAAAGCCTCAGTTCTCTGACCCTCCAGAGCCTAATGTCGCAGTAGTGGTAGAGTTTGCGGTGTCAAAGTGGAACCAAATTGTTTGAGCATATACATAACCTCTGGAGCCTCACTACTGTCGCTATTCGTTAACTTTTCAATTTCAAAAAAATATAGTTATGACAATCTCTTGTGGGTAGGAGGTTGAATTTTTATTTCACTTTTTACAGAAGTAAAATGTTAACGTTGTCTTTAGTTCTTTAATAACTTCATTGTAGATAAATATTGCCTCCTTTTTGAACATTGATTCTAAAACTTAAACAGTTCTTTTTCTAATATAGAGTATTTCAAGAAATTCTCTTGCCAACTCACATGAATGAAGTAGAGATACGTAAAATGAACAATCTTTAAAACAATATCAGAGTATTCACCAGATTTAACATCATTACCAAAACACGAAGACATAAGAAAGAGCCTACAGAAGTGCTCAAAATCATGTTAACTCCCTACCAAAACAACCAAAGAGCCAAAAGAATAAAGCTTAAAGAAGGTAAAAATTCTACTAAAGACGCACCTCTTTGACCTTTTTGTTTATCACATCCCAGGCAAGACGTGAAAGAAATCCTCCAGCAACAGATGTTAACTGTATGATACGGCTTGCAACAGCACGTGGTCGTTTTCCCCAGTATGCAGAGATGGTATCGGGATTGTACACCAAGGGCAAAAACTCACTGCTTTCATTAACCTGAAGAAACATAGAACAGCATAAAGAATTACCATGAAAAACAATACCTGTGGCTGTAAGAAAAAGAAAGGCAACCCCACTGGCGGGATAGCTTAACAATTAACAAGTATAAAGGCATAAAGCACATTTGTGAATTTTCACCTGTTTTATCAAACAACAACCTAATTGTAAAATTTTAAAAATATTTCAAATAACCAATTGAACAAAAGAATGGAAAATCAAAATTTATAAGGGAGACGCTAATAATATGCAATCAAAGTTAGTCACATACCTCAACTAGACGAAGCTTAATATTGTCGTCAGCAAATTGTGAATCACTTAAATTTTGACCTCTAAGTCCCCTCATTAGTGTTGCCAACTCCTCATTTTCTTCCATTTGAGCTCTCACTCTTTTGATTTCCTGTGAAACTGTCTCCATTCTCTGCCATTCACAAAAACAAAATTCAAAATTGATCAATCATTAAAAATATTAGCCAAACCAGAGCAAAATTCAAGTTCACTATTTAGCAACAAAAAAAAATCAAGTTCACTTGTACAATTAAGCACTTTCTCATAAACTAATTTACCACAAAACAACCAATAATTAAGCCATAATTTACCGTAGAAGACCCGTTAATCGGTTTAGGCAAAGCCGATTTGGAGGATCCGTTAATCGGCTTAACCGAAGGCGATTTGGAGGAACCATTGACGACTTTCGTATCGGACGGCTTAGGCTCAGTTGCTACGGCGCGTACGACGTCATTGCGCCTCTGAATTCTAACGATGCTTGGAAATGAACGTTGACCGGACGACTTTTTCAAAGTCAAAGTGCGACGGAGCGGCTCGATTCCACAGTAGCCTAGCTGCGAAGCTGCGTCCATAGCTGAATAGAAAGAGCTTTATATATGTATGTGTGTATATGTCTGTATGTATGTGAACTATAAAATATATATATATATCGAGAAAGAGAATTGGGAAAATTGATAGTGTTCACCTCAAAATGTGAAGCTTTTGATGAGGAATGTATGTATAGATAGACTGTGGTTGGTTCAAGAAGTGAATTTTAGGGAGAGAGTACTTGGACCGGAATGACTGAAATTGAAAGTAGAGAGAGAAAGGAGAATGGTAGTTAGAGAGAGAGAAATGGGAAAGAAAAGACTTGGACTCAAATGACTGAGGAGAGAGAGAGAGAGAGATTGATGCTGTTGGTGGGGGAATGCACAAGGGGGAATCTGGTTAATGGGAGAACGCGTGGCGGGTTGTGGTGCAAGGGATGTAAGGCTGAATGCAATTGCAGCCGGTATTTTTATTTTGTGATGTTTGTCTTCCTCGTTTTTTTCCGTTAATTTTATGAATTTTTTTCTGATGCGTTTAGAATGTTAGTTTGGGATTTGTTGATTACAAGCGTTTGTTTGGTGAGTTTGAATTTTTAATTGTACATAACTTATCATATTACTTAGTGCAATACTTTTGAGCAGGACTTTTAATTCGGCGATCAAATTCAAAGTCCGATCGTTCGATTCATTAAAAGCTCATTAAAATTTAATTTGGGAATGAGTTGAGTTAAGTTTGAATAAAAATTTAAGTTCGAAATAAAATTCAAACCGAGTTTTATTAATAAGTCATTCGACCCATTATAAGTCCGATCGAATTATATTATTAAAAACATATAAATATATATACTATTACATATTTAAACTCTCAATTTATATATAGTCTTTTACTAAATTAAGTATTATGTCTTCTTTAAACTTATTCATTTATTAAAGGTTTTGTCATTTTAACTAAACTTAATAAATTAGAGATGCATTATTACCGTGATTAGTTATATGTTTTAAGTTCAAAATTCTTATTTTTTTGATAATATATTGATCTTATGAATTGTAAAGGTTTTAATATTTTTATCAATGGTTGTCAAAATGAGCTAATATTGTTTTAATAATGAGTTGCATTAATTTTTTGTTATCTGTTTTTCTTTTATTAATTTTGATCTTTTTTATTTGGACTTACCTGAAAATATGCCGGAAAATAGCCCTAATGGGTTGAGCTCAAACCCGAGCTCGTCAATATTTGAATGGGCTGAGCTTAGATAGCCTTAGGCCCGGCTCACTTGACCCAATTGGCAGTCCTACTTTTGAGTTTTAAACATTGCATTTGTCAGTTAAATAAATTACGTTTAAAATAAGTTATTTTAAGTAAATAAAAATTTTAAAATGTTTTGAATACACTAAGCGTACTTAGAATGTATAAGGCGTGAGTACAGGTATAAATTAAGGGCATATACAGCGAAAATGACCTGATAAAGACGTTCATGATCCAAAAAATTAGATGAAAGACGGAAAAATCAAAAATAAATGAACAAGATTGAAAATAAATGAAGAAGGAGGAACACCTGGGGTTTTGGCCCCCTAGGGTTCGGCCACCCCTAGGTGATCCAATCTTATGACAAAAAGTTTGATAAATTTCTCTAATTGAACGTAGTTTGAATTACTAGAACAAAACTAAGTAAACGAACGGAAGAAGAATAAAAAGGACAATGGAGCCCTCATCCCCCTAGGGTTCGCCCACCCTAGGGGTTGGCCTCCTATGGCAACTGCATCATAATCTTGAATATTACACCAAACGAACTTTGGTTAGAGTAATAATTGAACAACGATATTGAAACTAAGGAAAGAGACAAGAAATCCATGAGGATTTAAGAATGATCTTCCTTGAACCCTTCGTGACAAGATGAGCTAATTATAGTGCCAAGAATCACAAAAAAATGATGAAAATCGAGAAAGAAAGGTAAAAATAAGCGAAAGAGATCAACGGAGGCACAAACCTAGGTCTTGACCCCTTAAGGTTCGGCCCCCGTAGGGCTTGGTCATCCTAGGATCGTGTCGAAGTCCTTTAAAACTTTTCGACAGTGAATTTGGGCGACGTGATATCTGGATAAAGAAAAAAGAAAAAAAAATATGAGTTGAACAATGAGACCTTGTATGTGAAGACTTGAGAGGGGCCTTCATAAGTTCCTAGGTAGAAGACTTATGGAGGCAGCGTAGGAAATGGTTGAGAAATTTGGATTGACGATTAGGAGGACATGACGATTTAGGCATCACTTTGGACAATTAAAGGTATTTCTGGAATTTCACCTGAATCCACATGCTAGGTATTAAGACACATGATCACTTACCAGGAGGCCCTATAAAATACACCATTCATTTTAATAAAAAGGGACTTTTGATTCTTTAACATTTCAAGATACACAAGAAGGCTATCTAGAGTTCTGTCACGTGTTGTCATTAGTGATTGCCTACATGTTCTTCTCTCCTCTACAAACCTTAGATCATTTTCCATACTTTTTGTGAATTTTTCTCCTCCTCAACCAATTTGAAACCCTAATTGAGCGATGTATGATTTCCTTACCTACATAAGTTACGTTTATATTTTCAAACACATTGTATTACTTTTGATGTTGTGACTTTAATACATTTGTGAGTTAATTAAATTGTTTTTTTGAAAAATATATTTGTGAAACAAACAAAATTCTTAAATACATTTTGGCTCCAAACACAACAAATTAAACATGTACTTAAAAATAGTTTGATGCATATGAACTTCCAAATATACTAAATACATCATTAGTTTATGCAAATAGTGTGATATTATGTCAACATGACGATATGGTACACCTGTTCCATCACTTTCTTATATCTAAACTAATCAAATTTAAACCGTAAAAAATGTATTCATTTCACACTAATCATAGTGTTACGCTATCTAAATATATTTTTATACTTTTACACGTTCTTTGCATTTGTATCTTTAGATTATTAAGTAAATATCACTCCGTCCCAAATTAATTACATTTCTAGGACTTTTTAAAGTCAAATTGACTATTTTTAAAACTAATTTTTTTACTATTTTTGTTAACATATAGGTGAAGATATTATAACCAAAAGAAAGTATATACAATTTATTACTAATTTCAATTTTTATAATTTTAGAAATATATTTATATATATTATTAATTTTAAAAATAGTCAATTTGACTTAAAAAAGTCCTAGAAAAGCAATTAGTTTGGGACGGAGGGAGTATTATAAACACTTTGGTCATATTTGTTTGCAAGTATTATAATCTTGCAATATATTACCATGGATTATAATATCAAGACTATTAATTCTATAATTAAATAGTCATAGTCACATGTGTTATTTAGAATGAGATATTTTATGGGATAACTCAAAATAATATCATATTATGTTCGTTTTGTATATAATTATTTAAATGATGAGATAAAAACTTACCGTTATACTTTTACTAGTAACAACAAATAGATCGTATTCTCAATAGATTGAGTATAGATTGATAGAATAAGATACACTGATCATTTTAAACAAGGATAAAAGTTAATTTTATCCATAAATTTTTAATTCAAAATAACAGAGATTATAATAAGTGGTTGAACATGATATTAATAATTCTCTATTTCTAATCATTTTGTTATTCCAGAACTAATAGTCCTTAAGTGTAATTTTTTTTTAAAAAATAAAAAATATGAGATTATTACTTAAAAACCCTGCTCATATACACATGGGCTGGGCCAGAGCGGGAAAACACAACCGGTCTCGACCACCCAAGGTCTCAGCCTTCAGGATAAATTGCCAGTCATAAATGCTGACTGTACCGAGGGTTTTAGCTTTTTTTTTTTCTGCTTAAATTTGGAGCCCACGCAGTGCTATTATATATAATGGTTCTAGGGTTTTAACATTCTTACTAATATTTCAATCAATCGTCTTCATCCTTCTTCTCTCTCAAAAAAGGTATTGAGAATTACAGTCATACATAATAAAATCAATGGATAAGTACAAGAGAGCGGCGAAACCGCGACCCCAAGAGCCCATAAAGGAGAACGAGATCAGAATTACTGCTCAAGGTCACATTCGTAACTACATTAGCTATGCTACCTGTCTTCTTCAGGTATTAATTGGTTTCCTTTGTTTTGTTTTCATAAATTTAATTATTTTTCATGATTTTGTGGGGTTTGTTTGGTTATTGAGAAAGTATAGGAAATTAAAATAAGGATGAAAAATAATTAATTTTTGGTATTGATATTGGTTAGTATATGTTCAGTTATTTTGAGGATTTGTTTTATTGGCATTAACAATTTTTTAGCTAAATAATTTTCCATGCTTTTCAGTTTTATTTTTTTAGGTTTTGTTTTGTAGGCGACTCAAACAACAAATGAAGTCATAAAATTGTCTAGTTCATGATATTATCAATTATAAAACTATAAAATCGTGTTAATTATATTTGAATGGATAATCTGAATGGTCATGTGGTCTAGTGTTTGGTTTAGTTGGATGATTATATTGGAAAATACAAATGGTGGGTTTGCATATGTATAATTTCTACTTAGTAGACCTACCTATGAGTTTCATTGGTTTTGTTCGTAGTGTTAAGACTTATGAATTAAAAGTCTGGGGGCTTGTTTTGTTAATAGAGTTATTTATTTATTTATACTAGAATTCTGGGGATTTGAACACATTGTCAAAGGAATGGAAGAAAGATGACAGCATTATGTCTTGTGTACTAACTTTTTCCTGTTACTTGGTGTTGGCATTTCACTTTAATCATCTTGTGAAGAATTATTTATTATTTAATGTTGGAATAATTGTTAGTCATTGTATTAATTCAATGTTATATTTAGGAAAAGCGGACCAATGAGATTGTGCTGAAGGCAATGGGACAAGCAATCAGTAAGACAGTGGCCATTACAGAAATTATAAAGGTATTGCTCTGCAGTACCAGAGTTTTCTTTGAATCTACTTTACTACTCCCTCCTTTCCAAAATAAGAGATCTACTGATTCAAAATTTAAAATGGGAATAAATCATCCACAAGAATTAGGTCTAAGTGTGTTGTATGCAAGCCTTAAATATTCAGAAGGAAAAAAAATCAACAAAAAGTAGGATCTTTTCTTGACGAAGGTAGTATTATTTATATGTGCATATTGAATTCTCTAATTACTTTTAATTACATGCATCACATAACAGAAAAGAATTCCTGGTTTGTATCAAGAAACTTCCATCAGCTCAACAAGCATAACTGATGTATGGGAGCCTATTGAAGAGGGACTCATACCGTAAGATTATTGTCATTATCTTGTGTGGTCTTCATACAATGTGTTCTTGAATGCAATGCCAGTAACTTTGTTTGTTATCATGACGTGCAGCTTGGAGATAGCTCGCCAGGTTTCGCTGATTACAGTCACTTTATCAACTACTGAGCTGAACAAAAATTCTCCAGGGTAAAGTTAAATGCTGTAAATCTTATCTTAGAATAAAATCAAATCAATTTATTCTTTCAATTTTGTTTTATGTGCTCAAGATTATTTTGGCTTGGAAGTTTTATAATACCTGACTAGAAATTCATTGTGCTTAGCTACCAAGCTCCATCTAATTTGGAGCAGCCAATACTAGTGCAACATCCGCCACGGCAGCACCAGCCACCGCAGCGACAACAGCAGCCACAACAACGACAACAACAGCCACAACAACGACAACAGCCACAACAACGACAGCAACGACAACAACAGCCACAGCAACGACAACAACAGCCACAACAACGACAACAACAGCAGCAGCATCAGCCTCGTCAGCTGCATCAGCAGCAACATCCGCGACAACAACAACATCCGCAACAATTACATCCTCAACAACAATATCAGCGACAATTACCTTCTCAACAACAACAATGGCAACTATCCGAACAAGCATATGTTCCAACAACAGATGCTAATCAAGGTAAATATATGGTCACTACTCACTAGAGAACTAATTCTCTTACTTTCACCTTTAGAACTTTTTCCTTTACATTTTTAGTTTAAAATTGTATGGTCATTGAGAATCTTTTTCCACCCAATGAGGCTTACCCTGTTCTTTATTAACTTATTAAGTTGAATTTCAAATCTGCAAGTATTTAGAGACTTAAAGTTACACTTATGTTTGTCATTTGTTAATTTCTTAATATATTTGATATTCTAGATTCATATGGTGGTCGTAGCCAAGGTCGAGGTAGAGGCAGAGGTAGAGGACGAGGATGGGGTAGAGGTGGCTATGAGAACTACCAAGGTATTGGTTTATTATTTGTTCTAGTTGTTTTTAAATATTTTCCCCCACAATAATAAGAATAAAAAAAGGTCTTATTGCATATTTTGTCAGTTTTGGATAGCTTCTCTATCCTGTTCCTTCTCATTACTCACTAATATAATCATATGATAGAAAATGACGGTTATAATAACTGGGGTCGAGGAGGTGGCCGAGGAGGAAGCCGGGGTTATCGTGGTATGTATGGTTTACTTTTGTTTTTTGCTTTTATAGCTTTAATGTATGATTTGTCCAAACTTCTTCGATTCTGCCATTTATAAGGGTGCTATGGTTCTGGGCCATTCACCAATACATGCACATTTTGTTTTGGGTTGTTTCCATGTATATTTTTGTGTTTTGTTGTCAAAATATGAGTTCTTCAATCCAATGCGATTCATTTGTTAACAATGAACACAGGTTAGGCTTGTATATATGTTGTGTGGTTGTTTAGCACTTCAGGGTGTACAGTGGGTTTTTACACACTTAGACTTTGCTTGTTTCTCTGTCTGGTAGTTGGTTAATATATATTGTGCTCGTAAGTTCATATCAAACTTAAAAGAGTTGTCTATTCAGGCTTCTATTTACTCTTGAAAAACCGAGAAACTGGCATTTGAAGCTAAATTCATAGTATTAAATACCATTTAAACTAGGCAAGAATTTATTCTTCCTCCATCCTAATTTGAGTCTGTGAACAGCTTTTAGCAACACTTTCGACCTTGAACTTTAGTTTGCACACATCATTCAATATTATAGAAATTTGAGGAACTTTTGTACATTAGTTAGCATCATTGGTATGCCATTGATGTGTTGCATTGGATTATGAACAGGTGCGGGATATGAAAGAGGCAGAGGTGGAGGCGGCAGAGGTTATGGTCGTGGTCGGGGGCGGATGAGAGGTCAAGGAAGAGTTAGTGGTTATCAAGCAGAGTTTTAGACGTGTTTGTTTGCTTTTTAAGAAGTACTACTGAGTGGAGTTTAATTAAGCATCTGAATAGTTGGGTTATTGGAACAGTTTTATGTTCTCTTCTTGATGCAAGTCTTTTCCTTTTGTTTAGTTGATTGGTTTTATTTTGAAGGGCCATGTTCTGGTCCTTGGTTTTGCTATTATAATTCATTTCATCAACCCTCTGTTTTTGTTCCATTTTTCAATGTATATAAAACATTTCTCCATTTCTCTCTGCTTCCTATTCCTCACAAACATGCAAAGCCATTATTTCCTCAACAGTTTAGGTTAGTTTCGCAATGGTTTTCCCGAGTTTGACCCATATTCATCTGATAGACTGATAGAGTGAACCTTGTGAAAGAGTAGAAATCCTATTGAAACAGCTTGTGTGAATAAGAATCTCTTTAATTTATTGCCAGTTATTACAACCTCACACAACAGTCTCTTGAACCAATTGTTACAAATAACCTTTTTTTTTACCATAGCACAAAATGATTAATAAATATTCTTGTTTTTGATGTAATTATTCTTAGTTTTAACCTTTGTCCCTACAACTAGAAGGTAAATTTTTTTTTTTTTAAAAAAAGAAAAGGCCAAAATACGAAAGGCTTCTCTTATGACACTAGTTTTGGGCGGCTACATAACGTTTACCATCAAAACTTAGTTTAATGAAATTATTTTTAATCTAATTTTGGCCCACGTAATTTAAGAAAATTTAGAATTTTGTTTGTGTTTTTGCCAAAAGTTGTATTATATTCCATTCATTTCAAAAAAATCCTCATGCTATCTATGACATTATTTATGAGTTTTAAATTTAATACATTGACAATCTATATGCAAGCGATATTAATATTAAGATCATGATACGTTATTAAAATAAAAAATGTGTCATAATCTCAATACCGCTAATGTGTACGTTTCAGTATATGAAATTTTAATTTACAAATATGATGAAAATATTGTTATGTTACAAAGCGTAATTATATACTAAAATAAAAGTAAAACTAACAAACAACGAACTTAAACATGCACACATGCACAGTAAACAAACAAGTACACTAAGAAGCATGACGACCGAAGTCATCGGGAGATCGTTCCGATATGAGAATAAATATATGTCAGAAACATCAACAATATAGGTATGTAATTGCTCTAGTGCATAAAAATAAATAATATGTAAGGTACTTGGAACTGAATTATGATCGTGTATTTATAGTTTACCCAATACTTGAAACTGAGTTATGGTCGTATATTTATAGTTTACCCACACCACCTTAATGTACTATGTCCAATAGGACTATAGGAGTCTCATGTAAAGTTCCTTATAACTGCAAACTTCATAATTAAATAAGACTTGACTTCCTTTTAAATATGAGGTCAAATACGATATGAAATCTAGATTCTCTAAAATGTCAAATCTCCTACTAAGATATTTTGTTATATAACACGGGTGTCACCGAATCTCTTGAATCCATCAAACCGCAATTCAATAGTTATCATAAAACAACATGCAGATGCAATAATATTTCGATTCAAATCCCAAATAACAATCCCCTCACGATCCTAAGTTTCTTCCATTTTGAAAAATTAATGTTACAATGTCTAGACACAATCACAGTCCGAACACAAATTAAAAATTGAAATTCTTCGACTCTTCGCATGTGAATAAACAAAAATTGAAAGGGTCTCATCTCAATAGTGTGATTCGGTAGACACGTGTCCAGCGCACATACGTGCCGAATAAACTATCCTGTATTTGAAAAGTAAAAACACAGGAAACAATAACCTAGACTGTTTTGCGTCCAGATTCATTTCTCTCACTAATCTAATATACTGAGCTCCTCTCTCCTGCCCGAGTCTTGCCATTGAAGCCCCTAGCTCAAATCTTCTTGTATCAATTCATTTCTAGGGAGAGAAATATATGTACTCAATTATAGGGAGAGAAGCATTGGTATTTAGAGAGAGAAACAAAGGCTTTTAGAGAGAGAAACAGAGAAGAAAAATGAAGAAAAGCAGTGTGAAGATCAGCAGTCCAAAAAAAGTAGAGATTCAGGAGCCTTATCATGTAATTCACAAGCTTCCTCCCGGTGATAGTCCATATGTTAGAGCCAAACATGTTCAGGTATAAATATATATATATATATATATATATATATATGTGTGTGTGTGTGTGTGTGTGTGTGTGTGTGTGTGTGTGCGTGTGCGTGTGTTCTTATTACTATCTTATATGTATGTATACATGCACTGTTTATATGTAATATGATTATATAGTTGGACTTGTTGAAAGAATAGACTAGTTCTTTTCATAAATTGAGTTGTATTGCTTATTTTTCCTTTGCAAAATTTGATTGTAACCGGAATCTTTGTTATAATATATTAATAGACTAATATTTCCAAAACAAAAAAACAAAATTGATTCTGAATTACTCTATAAAGTTCCACAAAAGGTCCATTTTTGACATTGTGAAGTAAATTTGCAAAATACTAAAATTCAGAATCGACACGAATTTCGTTTGATTTTAGTTAATACAATTGTAATTATCGTAAATTATTTGAAAGTACTACTACTATGTAATTTAAATTTTAGAATTTTCTATTTGGACAGTTTATAGAAATAAGTTGAATTTTTATAGGAGAGAGTTGCAATTGTAATTTGTCATAAAACTAGTATAACTTATGAGTTGTGAATCCTATTTGTTTCTACTTCAACCTTTTTGTTATACATATGTTATAAACATATGCAACATGAATCATGTAGTGTCTAGTTAAGCTTTCTTCCTATTGAAATCATTGTCCTTCGACTTTTATCAATCTTTTTTTGGAAATGCCATTCTGGAGGAAATTGTACTTTTTAGGTTATGGTAAACAAATCAAGCATTTCACAAGTTTGTATGTTTTATCGCATAACATATCTTTGTGATCTTTTTATTTTTATGTTGATTGTTTGTTTATTCTCCATGTTACTATAGTTAGTTGAAAAAGACCCAGAAGGAGCCATTGTTTTGTTCTGGAAAGCCATAAATGCTGGTGATAGAGTTGGTAGTGCACTCAAAGACATGGCGGTGGTTATGAAACAACAAGATAGGGCTGAAGAAGCAATTGAAGCTATTAAGTCCTTCAGGCAGCTCTGCTCTAAACAAGCACAGGAATCATTAGACAATGTCCTCATTGACTTATACAAGGTATGGATACATAGGATCATTAGATTTATCATTTATCAGGTTATTTCAGTTCATCGTTTATATAAGATATTGTAATTCAAGTAAATGATTTCATTACACTTATATGCTGGTTTATGGTAAAGCCTATATCACAAGCCTCTGGAGCATGCTGGTTAAAGATAAAGATTGACTAAATCTTGTTGCAATGTGTTTGGTTAAGTTTATGTTTTCCTTGATTGGTTTAAGTTTGCATAGAAATAAAGGATAACTAGCAGGTTTCGAAACTAAGATGTTTTGTCCGTGACCTATATGATACTTGTTACTTCGTTCAATTCTTGAGATAAAACTTACAGCATTTTTCTAGAGTTTGTAGCCCTGTTGGTTCTGTTTCAATATAAATTGCTACTATATCCATTATCTTATTTTGAAGAGCCGATCATGTTAGAGAATAACAACGTAGCGAAAACAATTGTTGTAATCCGCTTTGTAATTTGATATAGAACAACAATATTACCGCCGGAATCGAATGGTTGACCACTCTTTCCTTAAGACTATATTCGCTCCTTACTTTTGGTACAAATGGTTACTACGAATTAGTCTCCCAAGATAAGACAGACCCAGATTATTCTGTACTAGAATTTATTGTGTAGAAATAAATCTAGCGCAAAACTATAAATGAGAAAGAAGATATTAGAATAATATTTTCTTAAGAACTTGAGAAGGATTTTCAATAATTTTTGTAGTAAAGAACTTGAGAATGATTGATTTTTAAGTAATTGTTTTGGGTAGACTTGGAACCTATTTATAGATTTCCAAACATCTCTTTGAAGAGATATGTTGAATTTCCAAATACCCCTTTGAATTGGTTCGTTGCAATTTTGGCATCCCAATTGTTGTTTGCCGTACTCTGCAATTTTGGTTGCCGTATCCTGCAATTTCGGTTGCATCCCAATTGATTTTTAGTTGGCATCCCAATTAAATTGCCGTTGGCATCTTACCTTATTGTCATGACTTGAACCTCAATCCTTAACATTATAAATCTTTTCTCTTATTCAACTGAACCAATTCATTTGTTGGCTATATAAACAACATATAATATATTTATTATATACTTTCTAGATTTGAAAATATCCAACAACAATAGCAAAAAAAAAAAACGAAAGGGAAAACAATCACAAAAGACACAAAATTTATGTTGTTCACCCAAAATGTTTGGGTTAGTCTACGGTCGGCGACTGACAGTTACAGGATCACCTCCTTATATAACGCCATATAAGTAACCTAATTCACCCGAAAGTACAAAGCTACCCCTTTAATTGGCGTTGCCCCTGGACCCCCCGCTAAATTATTCATAACAACAATCAAATGATGATCATGCTTGTGGGGCATGTTCCTTCAGCTTCGGACCTACCAGCCCTTCGCTCCCAGAAACGGTCACAGTTGTTACCTTTTGGATAACTTTACAATCACTTCTGAATTTGTAGCTTTAATAAGGCTTCACCAATATCAGATCATATATTACAGTGCAAAGTAGACTCACTAGGAAAATTTTATGTTCTATTCTTAATTTTTATAGTTTGGTATAATCTTACTTGACATGTTTGCACGCTGGGAAGCTGAATTGAAGGAACAAAGGGTTTTGAATCTTGAATAATATACAGGGCTTGTATATTTATTGAGTTTACTCTTATTCACCAATGCTCTGAGCAGCCAAATTGGGTTGTCTAGAATCCTAAAACCGTACTTCTTGTATTAATGCAATAACCTATGCATATTTACAACTGCTACAAATTTGACAATTAACACATACCTTTTTTTTAAAACCTTTTTTGGTCACTTGTGTTAACTAGGTGAGCATACGTGCATATTGGTCCTTAACTAGGTGAACATATTGAATTATATAATTTTCCTTTAGAGTTCTGCTCTGAAAAGATGAATATGATGGATTTTGGCAGAAATGTGGGAAATTGGAGGATCAGATTGAACTGCTGAAGCAGAAACTTCGGATGATTTACCAAGGAGAAGCATTTAACGGAAAGCCTACTAAGACTGCTCGCTCCCATGGAAAGAAGTTCCAAGTTACAATCAAGCAAGAGACCTCCAGAATACTGGTATTCAACTTTCACTTGCCTTGCTATTATGAATGACTTTTAATGTAGTACTTGGGCCAATTTACCTATCTAAAAAGAAAATGTACTAATCAGACAACGTATCATTATGTTTCCCATCATCATGTTTTATAGATATTTAGTACATTATTGATGGAGAAAATTGAATAAGTAATAATCTGAACTTTGAAACTGAACATGTTTTAGTCCATGATTCTCTTTTGGGTATTTTACGTACATATATCCATATTGAGTAGTACTATTTCAATTCAAGGGAAAAAAGTTTAAATAAGATCATAGAAGTTACTTCTAAAAGTTGATCTCCTTAAAAAGTGTATTTTTAAAATCCAGTCTTATTATTTGGTCTGATATATATATCGATTGATCTATGTATATCTAAGCTGTCGAATACATGATGTATTTGTTTCGAACATACCATTTGTTATCACCTGTGAGTTTTGAAAACATCCCTGTTACATTATGCAATGCAGGGCAACTTAGGTTGGGCATACATGCAGCAAACAAATTTTGCAGCTGCTGAGGTTGTTTACCGCAAAGCTCAGGAGATAGACCCTGATGCCAATAAAGCCTGCAACTTGTGCCTGTGCCTAATTAGGCAAAATCGATATTCTGAAGCCAGAGATGTTGTTGAACAAGTATTCCAAGGTAAGCTTTTAGGATCTGATGAACCAAAGGCAATAAACCGTGCCAAAGAACTGCTGAACGAGCTAGAGCCATGGCAGTTTCAATCTTTATCTTTGGTTCCTTCGGAAACAAGTTTAGAAGACGCATTCCTTGAGGGGCTCGACCAATTGATGAACGAATGGTCACCATTTCGATCAAGAAGACTTCCTATTTTTGAGGAAATATCACAATATAGAGATCAATTGGCTTGTTGATATTTGTTGCAACCTCGTCTTTTCAATTATTAAGGTGAGTTGAGTGTATATATATATATGATTGCAATCTCTCGCTGTACTTTCAAGTGGATATATGATCATTTAAGGCTACCGGCTGCATAGAAATATTGTAGCAATTTTTATAGATAAGTCTGCTTAATTGTGGGTGAACATCTTAACTCTCTGATTTGGGTGAACTGGAATCCTAATTCCAAGTGATGAATGCACAAGGTAAAGGAAAACTAGACAAAAGTCTTACTTCACTGTTCATTATTAGATTCTTATGGGCATATGCACCCGTCTTAATAATACAAAAATCCAAAAATGTAATGAATTTATGATTACAGACTTAAAGATATCGTATCATTTTATACTAATCTCAATATAAAAAGGAACAAAAAAATTGACATACAAGACTCTTTTTGTGAAAGAGAATACCAAGTCAGGGGGTCATAGATGAAGAATTTAAATAAAGGAAGTGAGATTTCATACAAACAATTGGATTTCAAGTCACCCGGGAATCTATTAAAAAAGAATCATGCAAATAAGCTTCTATTGTAAAAAAATAAGAATATCCTGCATACACCTGTACATCAAAATCCAAAACAGAGGAACCTCCCCAGCACTAAATCAAGCAGGGAAGGAAGGTTGAATTAAAGAAAAATAATTGTAAAATGTAACATGACAATTGTAGGGTGAACCAATCTAGCAAAATCATTCGTGTAAAGAATTGCAGTAGTGGCAAAAAAAGGGGTGCAAATATGACACCGAGAAGAGTATCTCGCATAATCGGGCAGCAAATCAGCAGTTGAAGCCATGACATACAGTCAGAATAATGATCAGAATCAAGGAGCAGATGATACCCAAAACAATCAGTTTGATCTTCATATTCTGGATCCACATCTTCCTCTTCATCTTGGTCCCCTGTTGCCTGAAATCTTGTGCCTGAAACACAAATTTAATTGTAGAAAGGAAATCAGACAAGTTAGGTATAAGTCTGCTTAACATGAAATTTTTCCAGAAACATTGGAAAAAAACAATGGGAACAACGCAAAAGCAATATCTCAGTAACATTTTCAAGTATTTCACCTAGTATAATTTTAACACTCGCATCATGTTTTATGTAATACCAGAAAAGTATGTTTAACAATGTTGTTATGGCTTCAAAAGATGATTAATGCCGAAGGATGTTATAGCAAAGAGGTAGGTTCTGGAATTGCATTTAAAAGGAGGGGTGGGATCACTGCTCAAATTGCACTGAGCAATATTATTGAGAAAGGGGTCAATAACTAAGAAGTTACTACATGATGCTTTTCAAACAATGCCAGGAAAATTAGCTCCAAATTACGTGTTTCCCTCTGGCTAACCTGTGAGCGTAGATCCTCAGTTTTATCCACCAGCAACTCAATCTTCTCTCCACGGTCAAGAACCTGTACAAAAAGGTGAATTTATTTCCTCAAAAGCACATCATTTAAGTAAATCAGAAAGAAGCGTGCATATGTAGAACATATTCAAGTTTTGAGTCAAATCTTACAATCAAAAGACAATGCGGAAAAGCCTCCTTACCTTCTCAATATTTTCCATCATCACTCCCTTGACTTCAGAAACCTGAGCTTTAACCTTAGCAATCTTGCTAATTTCTTCTGGATGATCCACGCAATACTGCATCTGAGCTTTCAATTTGGGCCTACACAAGACACAAGTTAATCACATCTATGGAAACAGTAAAAGCCATTTATTCTAACTATCAAGAGTCAGAGGACCAATACATACCCAAACTCTTTATTCAAGCTTTTTGCTGCAGCAGTTCCAGCCTTCCCTCCGCCATATCTTTTATTGAACTCTTCCTTAACTCGCTCCAGAAAGGCAATGGGAGTTTGCCTGCCAGCAGACTCGATTGCAACAACACAGTATGCTGCAGCATCCAAAATAAAAGGAGTAAAGTCAAAACCACATCAATTCATTTAAGGAGAAGTATTAATAACGAGCATAATAGTAAAAGAAAAAGAAGAATTGGAATATCATCAGCATATAATCCACAACAAAAATCAGACGTTAACAAGTTTGTTTTTAGATATTTATGCCTTCATGGTTAACCTGCTATATTAAGTAGACAGGAGTTCAAACATAGTATAAAAATAAAGGGAAACTAAGTGCTCTTGACCAAGTTACCAAAGCGAAACATGATAGCACTTTCACAGTTAAAACTGAACCTCCAATGCTCCTCCATCACAAAAAAAAACAAACTCTATCTTTTATTATCAGATAAAAACAAACTCTCCCCATATCTCCCTCTCCAAACCCCCTTGGTTCCCTTTAGTATAACTCTTTACTTGCATTTAAAAAAAAAAGTAAAATCCTATGATAGTTTTTATTTTTTGTTTTGACAAACTCTAAAACAAGACGAGGGAGGATTCATTCAATCAGAAAGACGCGAATTACAAGTATGATAGAGTTGAGGGGATACTGCAATAGTTTGTTAGGGAGGTTATGTTGAAACCTTAGCATGGCTAATTAAAAAGTACCAATAACGCCATTTGTTTCCTATTATTTCCTCCTATTCCCCACTCAAAAATTAAAATGCATGAATAAATAAATTTCTCAGTCTAATGATTTAACATAAAATTCTCTGTCCCAGACATTTTTCAATATGTCTAATCCCCTCTCGTTCTTTCTCGAAACTCTAGAAAAGGAAACGAAAATGAAAGGTAAAGCATAGTAGAAACCCTTCTATCAATACATACCAAACTATATACTTTTACAAAGCCTTAAATCAGGTACAACACCAAAATCAGGTGCAATATAAATCTCAAAAGACACCAAAATCAGGTGCAATATAAATCTCAAAAGACTTGTTTATTTCCAATATTTTCATTTTCAAATTTATCTACATAGTAGATTATCAAAAAACAAAAATATATCAAACAAACCAGCAGTCACATTAATAGACATCAATCTGATTAGAAATGCTTGATCAGACATATAGATCTCATTAAGGAAACCAATAAAGAACACAACTTTTTTTTGCAATTTACATTTGAATTGGAAAAAAAATAACTTACTGAATCCATTTTCGACGAGATAATTGAAGGTGTGGCCATCACAATTGTAGGTGAACCTGTTATTGCTAGAGGGGAGCTTTTGAAGGCATTGACCAGCAATGCTGGTGAAATTTCCGGAGAACTCGGTGTATTCAGCCAGGATGACCGTTCCCCGAGCCACAAAGGCGTAGATCAGAGACTGTTGCCCCATTCCCTTGTTTCTCTATCCAAAACCCTAACCCTAACAGAACCAGAATGCCAATTTCTGGGAGAGAGAGAAAATGTGGTGGAAGAGACTAGAGAGACAAACAAACGAAGGGATGGGAGAGAAATGTGGGAATTTGGAGGGTATTCTCTATATTTTTGGAGAACGAAATGTATAAAAATGCAATGTTGATCCGTAAAATGGAGAAGAGAGGTGACAAAATGGATTTAGCACATAGTTTTGTCTGTTACACGAATAAATACAAGAAATTGCTCGTCACCACCCTGTTCTTTTTTGAATTTTGACATGAAGGGGGTGACGGATGAGGAGTAAATAACGACTTGGGCTATAGCGACAGAAATTGTTATTTTTGTTGCTATAGATAAAATAACACACTATCCAAATAAATGCATGTGTATGAGTAATTTATTTGTGAATTATCTTCTTGTAATAAAAATAGCATTTTTTTATTATAAAATATATCATTTTTCTTGACTAAATTCGTAAGAGAAAACACATGTTTTATCTTTGCGCAAGAATTATTAGCTGAAAGTTCTTGGTATCAAGGCTTTAGGCCTTGAGTTTCTTTTTGTCTGTTCTTCTGTATAATCTTTTAATTATGTCTCTTTACCCATCCAATTTCTAAAAATAAGTTTCATCAGTTCGGAGATATCAAAAGAAAAAAAGGGGGATTTTTTTCTTCTGTTCAAAAAAAGTGAGGAGTGTGCATTTGCTTGAAACAGTTTCCAAATAAGAGTTTTACGCCTTTGAGCACGCACAGAACCTTTAATTATGTCTCGACGAAAATCCGATGTTGTATTAGTCTAATTAAATTTGTTCAAAATAAATTCAAATGCACATGCAAAATTTACATGAACTTATGTTGAAATTAATTTTGTAAATATATGTAAAAATTATCAATTCCTTACATGTATACTTGCAATTTTATCATTTCTAATTGATCCGTCAACATTTAAGCTTCGTCTACTAATATAATTCGAAAGTAAAAATTTTCACTTGATAAAGATAATTTCAAAGGCATTATTTGTTAAAATTATAATTCGTTCCGATACTAAAATAAAGTAAAAAATAGAATTTTTTTTACTTATTCATTTATGAGTACTTTTTCTAATTTACAAAGAAGAGATATATTTATAAAATGATAACTTTTCAAGAAGATTTATATATATAAAAAAAAAATTACTTTTGTTGTTCTACTTAAGTATATGTAATAGTAGTACATAAAGAAAGTGCTCGTTCCCCAACCCGAATCAGCCCGAGTAGCTCTTCCAATCCAACGGTCCAGACTCATCGAAATCGAAGGTAAGTAGGGTGGATAAGGTTATTTTGCTAAAGAAATTGAATACAAAAGCCACTCTAATGGCACTCTTTAGATTAATTTATAATTTATTACTTCATTATTATTTTCCCTCTTAGGAAAATGTAGGAGTAGAAAGTAATTACCTATTTGCATCATGAAGTATTTGGATATTTCAGTTATGGCAAACCTAATGAATAGTTCCTAACTGCGATTTGTGATTGTTTGGTTTAGTTATGAGGATGCATTTTACATTGGGAAGAAACAATTTTGAACAATGAGTTATGGAGATCAGAACTGCACCTATTAAAGGATCGCTTAATGGCTTGTGCAAGAAAAGGCCGGTCGAGAATCCAATTGACAGATGGCAAGATCATTCACAACAAAAAAAATTCTTTGTGTGTCGGTAAAAAAAAACATGCTTTTTGTTTTTTCTCAATTCAATCATAAATGATGGAATCATAAAAAATTTAACGTTTTTAAACTCTGTCTGTAACTCACTAGAGGTGAACCTTGAGAAGAAAGTAATGTATGAAAGAAATTGAGTTGATTCCGCCCATATGCGCTAACAAATAAGTAGTAGGTCGAAAGCCCGCATTGAGTGATGGGTCCACTCACGCTCAACTGGTTATTAATGTCGCTTCATAGAAAGTAGTTAGAATTGATTTTATAGCGATAATTTTATAGTGATAATTGTTGTCAGGTTGTGTAGAAGAAAAGTGCACTAGTTTGATATGGTTTCTTGACAAAATGAAAAACTAATAAATTGTCTAATAGTATCACTGTAGTGTACACATATGATCTACACTTGTAAGATACAAAATACATCGCAAGTGCACCGTAGGATATCAAGGTATTTACATAAAGCACCATAGAATTAAACACTCCCTGCCCCCTGGTAGAATTAATTCTGATTTGCTTATTTTCTCGAGGAAATATTTGAGGAAAAATGTGTTTTTGAGTTTTTCCTGCCATGCACTTGCTTTACTATATATCAATGTTCCCGTCAGATCCACTTTTAGCCACTTCTTGGGGACTGACAGTAATCCAAAGCAAAGACACTGTAATTGAGATAAGCCCTGTCCAGACATATATAATGGTGGGCAACTTCCCTTTCCTCCCCATCAACCCTTTCATGAATGGGTACATATGTGCCAAAACCCAGAAGGAAAAGAAACATCCTCCGAAAAGCTTGTTCCATTGCGGAATCTCAGAATAAATGGTCCTTGCACACCCTATAACAAGCGCGGCGAGATTAACTATTATAATTGTGAGTGGCATTATGAAGAGACTGGTCCATTTAACAACGTAGAGGTCTGCATACATATCTTCATCATCTTCAGCAGAAGATTTTGTGGTTAACGTGAAGGAAATTTCGATACCCGCTATGACTTTGAGGAGACCTTGAATTACAGCAGCAAGGTGAGCACTTGAGCCACCGATAGCCCAAAACTGCTCGTTACGCCAGAATTCCTCAAGGGAAATCCCGGACCACTTGACTTCAAGAAGGGAGATGAGAGCAAGCGTGATAGTGATGGTAAGGAGGTAGCAAAGGAACTGAATGTCTAGTTGTTTTATAATAAATTCCCCTGTGAAGTGACAGAAAGCAGGGAGAAAACAGTAGGAGACGAGGAAGATGGAGGTGAAAGGGTAAATGCCAACATTGAGGTATGCTACACGTTGCAGGAACTTGAGCCTTTGGCTAGCCAGAAAGGCGTTATTTTTAGAGAAGAAGATTTCAACTGAACCTGTTGCCCATCGGAGGACTTGGTGGAGACGGTCTGTGAGGTTGATTGGTGCACTGCCACGGAAAGCATCACGCTTTGTGATGCAGTAGATGGACCGCCATCCACGGTTGTGCATTCGGTAACCTGTAACCACGTCCTCCGTCACTGACCCATAAATCCAACCAACTCTGTCTCCCCATTCTGTCTTGTCTTCATACCTATGTGTTTATGAAAACACCGAAAGTGAGATTAAGGTGGCAATGACATGTATTCAATATCTTTTCAAAACATTTTCATTCACCAACTGATAGGAAAAAAAACAAAGAAAACTAACTGTTTAGTTACCAGCAGGAGATAACAGCAATAGCTTCAGCTACAGTGGGTGCATCGAGTGGCGAACGTGGAATGAGCAGTGCACCAGGCGGCCGACCATTCTTTATAGATATGTGATCAGCTAGTGGTCTCCCTTGATACTCAGCAACCGCAATAGACTCAAAGAACATGGTGGAATTCCCAAACTTCTTTGGCACGCCCAAGTCAGGATGATCATCAGTTAGGGGCTGTGTCTCAGCTTCATCAGCATTCATTGGGATCTTGGAAGCCTTGGATTTATTTTGCCCAATTATGCCTTTGTACTCGTTTGCCCGTGGTGGATGGAAACCGTAGAGTGCGTATCGCCTGAACATACAGCCAGTTCCGACGTACACCGGGCCTTGGAGACCATCTAGAGCTCTCATGTTACCTGATGCCCAAGTAAGAGAATGAATTTGGGTTAGTAAATATTATATTTGTATTTTTGTTCAGTGACTGAAGCTAGAGCTTCCTTTGGCAACAATGAAATACAATTGCGAAATTCTTACCATCAAAGAAGACAGTGTTATGATTGGCATATCTATCCGAGGGATCGATCCCTTCAAATCTCTGAGGGAACTGTATGTAGCAAATACGATCACCACCACGGTCCATCATGAAGCAAATACCCTCTCTTATAGCCATACAATTGTACAAATAGTGGTCACAATCCAAGTTAAGTATAAATGGTCCATTGGACAGTATTGCTGAAGCTCTCACCAAACCATTCATGGCTCCAGCCTTCTTTTGGTGGTCATATCCTGGACGTTTTTCTCGGGAAACATACGCAAACATCGGGATCCGGACATCGATACCAGTGAAGTCCAACGTCTTCTCGTCCAGGTGACCCATCACCGGATCAGGGTCTGGCACCTTGCTCATTATCTGCAGGGTAAGAATGATATTCATTGTCCTAGAGTTATTTGACTTTTGACTAGTTTTGAATCCAATAATTTTTGGAAAAAAGTTGATGAAATGGAACCCCTCTTCATTTTTTCCTTTAGAATTATGTTTAGAAAGGTTGTTTATATATAGTTATTGAGAAGTTCAGGAAAAGTATCCAGGGAGATTTTCCCAAGTATGATCACCTGTAAAATTCCTGCGTGGTCTCCCTTCTTGTGATCAGCTATTGGATTGTACCATGTGCCTGGCCAATGTGTACCATCTGCCATCCATGTAGCCTTAGTGAACTTGACCTCTTGATCCGGCGGTAAGGTACCACCATTCTTCTCTTTCATGAGCTGCTTCTCCTTCATTTCCTCCCTGGAATTGTACATATCGCACCGCTTACGAATGACTTCTGGTAAACCATTGATCCTCACCTTGAACTCATCATACTCCCTCTTGATCCAACGGCGGTCCTTCACAAAGTCCGGACGTTTCTTATTCTTTGTCGGATCTGCTTTCTGGTTGAAGTAACTGTCTGGATTCCTAGGTTCAATGTTGTGTTTCCGGCAGAAGGGTACCCAAATCTGTGAAGTAGTCCATATAAACAGGGCAGTTAACTATCAAAGGACATTATTTTCTAGCACTTAGACTTGTACCTTACTAAGCTACTTTATACTCTCTGAAAATTGTGCATGGTTGAATTAAATGGTTTAGTTTAGTCTAATAATTGATACCTCGGCAAAGTTGACAGCCTCAGCCATGGCCTCAAAAGTAAGGATGGCGCCACCATCATCGGAGATGTAGACAGATGTCTTTTCTACGGGATACTCACAAGCAAGAATGGAAAGAATGGTGTTAGCAGTGACTAGAGGTGGTTCTTTTTCCGGGTCCGCTGTTGAGATGAATACATCGATACCCGGGAGGTCAGACCGGCCATTGGGGTTGGCTGGAGAAGGTGACTCAAACTTTTCTTTGAGGGCTTGCAAGTCAGTTGCTCTATTTATAGGGTTGAACTTTGGAAGGATATCAAGCAGCCATGAAAATGAAAACCATAATTCACACACGACCGATATTCCCCATAGCCACATTGCATCCCTGTTAGGGTTTCGTACTCGCCATGTGAGGAAGAAGACGAGCACTATTAGACGGATGAAAATCAGTACCCTGTACAAAGAAAAACTTAATAGGTTACCGACTCGAACAAAAGAAACCTATAGTAAACATAATAGGAACAAACTCTTGTTACATGATTTTCTTTTAGGTGAGTAACTCTTACGCATGCTACTGGAGAAGCCTCATGTTTTAACACAAAAATGATGAATATATATATATATGTATATATATATATATGTATATTTGAAATGATTGCAGGAAGAAGATATGCACCTGTAAGGACTAAGAACTGAAGCCGGAACTTGAACCTTCCGAGTGAGTGGCTTCCAGGGCTTGTCCATAAAATCAGCCATGCTGGTGCCAGTATCATTGTCATATGAATCATCATCATGTGACCAATATGCATTTCCAATTCCATACTTCCCTTTCGACTCAAACAACCAACGGTTGTGATCAAAATCGCTCGTCTGGCTCCTCAACAGCATTGATTTGTTATTGTGCTTCATCACAGACATCCTCCGGTCCAGCTTTCCAGACTCTCCATCACCACCATAGCCCCCTTCCTCGTCACCGCCGCCTCGCCTACTCATTCCAGACCGTTGTGCATCCTGCCCGAACCGGGACTGCTGCCCGTAGGGGCCTGGATTATCAGGCTTATCACCCGTTGCACCCGGCTGATTATCCGGCGTTGGCGGCATTATTACGGTGTAATTAATGTAATCATTAGGCCCGGCAAACTCACCGGAAACATCCAAGTCATCATCCCGGGAGAGGCTGACAATGCGGCCGCTAGATGTCCGGCGGGCAAATTTTACGCCCTGAGGCTGGCGATTTGGGACGGCGGAGGCTGATGATTTCTTTGGACTAGTTGCAGTGGCCATTCAAATCTTTTTTTTTTTTTGTTTCTTCAATGTAAACGAAATGGGGTATCAAAATGTTATGAACATGGTTTGTATTTGTTTGTCACACTTTCATGCATGATTCTTTAACTTAAAAAAAGATTGTAAATTTGCATGAAAATTGAAGAACTGAAAATTGGTTGACCAGGGCATTAGTTCTAGGTAGAGGGGAAGAATGGGGGAGAAGAAAGAAATTGTTCAATTGACTGGTTGGAATAAGAGAGCTAAATTTAGGTTCATTAGTTCTATGGTAATATTTTCTCTCAAGGTTTGTTAGTTTTAATGCAGGGACTCCCTTGTTTTAAGCTAAACCTCTGTCCCCTAAAATTCTACCATATTCTTTCCAATTAATGGTTAAGGATATTTTTTTTAAACTTGTGTTGTAAATAAATATAATCTCATTACTCATTCCGTTTCACAAAAAATTTACATTTGAATTTTTTTTATATATATATTACCCTTAAAATAAGTGTTAATTTTGTGGTATAATAATAAAATTTTAATGTCAAACTTGAAGTTGTGGTATAATAATAATATATATTGCATTCACTAGAAATTGGACTCTCTTTTTTTTGCGTAACATTTTTTTTGGGTTGCAAATGACTTATAAAAAATTTCTTTTTTCTTAGACACGAGATTATGTTTTAAATGAGTGTAGGGCAGTATGAACGTAACAACTTGAAAACTATTTCGTGATTAACCCAAAATACTTATGACAAATGATATTAATAGAACATCCTTGATGACACTAGACAATATTATTTTTTTAGATAATTTTACCCTTATTATTATTAATCCTAAGATACACCGGTAGCCGTGGCAGATTTATTGAGAGAGCAAAATAGGCAGTGTTGTTTATGCTGTTTTTTTTAATTGGTACAGGGACATGGGGCAAAAATAAAATTTAATAGCTTTAAGAGACAAATTTATGAAAAAGTTAAATTTGGAGGGCGCAAAAAAAACTTAAACTACTATTAGTCTAAAAAAATAAATTAGAGAACTGATATTTTCACATGTGTTTTTGATATTTTCACGTGATCCTCTCTCACATGAGCATAAAGTGGATCTCACTTTCATGTGAAAGAAAATCATGTAAAAATATCAAAAATACATATAGAAATAGTGCTCTCTAAGAACTAAACACACCACTTAACTTTAGTCTTTAGCCCAAAAAAATTCGTTCTTACTGAGAATAGATCTGGATCAGCCCCTGACTGGTAGTCAGTGGCAGACATAGGTTGGGGGGCAGTAGGGTTAATTGACTCCACTGAATTTTTAGGGGTAAAAAAAAAATTTAGAGTGTTTAATAAAAAATTTAAAATTTAAATTGAAAAATACTATCTTCGTTCCAAAATTAAAAATAAATTTTGACTTTTTAAAGTCAATTCGCGAAATCTTAAAATTCAAAATTGATATGAAATTATTTAGTTTTAATACAACATATATATATATATATATATATATATATATATATATATAACAATTGTAAACTAACTATAAAACACTACTAATTATTATGTTTGTTGTTTTTAAAACTTGAACGAACTTATATCAATTCAATTTGAGTTTTAGAATTTCACGAATTGACTTTAAAAAGTCAAAAAGTATATCTAATTTTAGATTGAAGGTAATATTAAATTCTTTAAAATTAATATCCTATACTAACTTGGTCACAACAATACTTTTTTGTCTCTCCGTTTCTTGTCTAGCGACTTGGCCTAATTCTTCTCGCTAGTTTGATTTTAGAGAAAATTCAATATGTTATATTTTTTTATTTATAATTTCATAAATTTAGCAATTACTTTGAGATTTTTTGTAATTACTTGCGGGATATTTTTTTTCTTTTTCTTTTTTGCAATTGCTTGTGGATTTTTGTAACTAATAAAAATGAGACTATCATACAATAATTTCAAGTAATGAAATTTTGAAAAATGTTACTATAAATAATATTCGAGGATTATTTAGTTTGTAAGTTATTTTACTATATTTTTATTTTTTTTGTAGAAATTTATTTATCTTAAATTTGACCACTGACCAAAGAGTCCGGATCTGGCCCCGCCGGTGGTAGTCTTTCTGTGAAAGCCAATAGTGGCAACAAACTGATGGTCAGAGTAGTCGGAGTTGATATGAGCATTGGATGTCGACGGCAAAGATAAGGTGATTGCGGCAGCGGGACCGAGAAAATATAGTGGCATAGTGCAGATCTCTTTTATTCTTCTTCCTTTTCTATTTTCTTAGTGTGTTCTTCCGATCTGGTTTTGATATGGTGGAGCAAATCTGACATGGCATTCTATTATTTTGTTCACGGGCAGAAGGAGAGGAAGGGCCATCACCTCGACCCCCCTTGTGTTCTGATTTTTCTTTCTAATACTTGTATTAAATTATCGTCCCTCAAGAAAATACTTTTGGTTTATGTTGGTTAAGGAAGATGGAAGCAGAGATGAATTGATAAAAACAATTACATTTGATTGGAGATATTTGATCATGATTTGCGTTAATCTCTTTTAAGAGGAATCAAGGGTAAGATTGTCAAAAAAAAAATTAGTACAACCTTGTGTCCATTTTTATTCCCCTCTTAGTATCAACTAATTTTCTAATTCGTGTCAGCCACGGGTTTGTCTTAATTAATATTTATCGATATCCAACATGTCAATTAAAGTTGTGAAAAATATTATAAAAAATCATTAAGTTTGATACTAATTTTTTTTTATTAAAATCTAAATGACATCAAGCTTTTCTTAATTAAATAGTGTGAATTTTTTTTATAAATTATTTTAACAATGATAGAAGTAACAATCGATACAAAGATAAAATACATTTACATGTGAGTTTGCTTTCACAATGGAAGGTGAAGTACTATTGGAAACTTATGACGGGAAAATAATCATTTATAATCCATCAGAAGGTGCATTTAGGACTCTTTGCACATCTGATTCCACGTGAAAAGGTCAAATCTTTGATAATTCCATAATTTATGATTGAGTTGCGAAAACTTCTGGATAAATATTCTACATCTGAACCGAATTTTTTTTGATTAAAAAATCTCTTTCTAGTTGTTCTGGAATAATTATGAGATTTTCTAAAAAAATACGGGGTTCAGCTTCTGGCGACAATATGCTATTGTTGGAGAGCGACTGCATATGTGGAGACTCTAGTTTTTTGCTCAATAGTTAGTGAGAATGAGACCAAATTGCATGTAGCACAAAACAATTAAGAAGATTGAATAAGAAGAAAGGGAAGAAGATAATTAAAGTAATCATATGCTTAGTTGTATCATTTTAATTCTCCTTTAATTTATTTCCAGTTATTAGATATGACATGAAATTCTTTGTATGATTCTTTTCTCAATTTTGATTCGTATAAGGGTTTGTTTGGTTACTAGCGTTTGGAGCAATAGTATTTCGAGTACCAAACATATTGTACCATTTTTGGTGTATTGCGTTTGAATTCCAAACGTTGCGTTTATAAGTTAAACAAGTTGCGTTTTAAATAGTCTATTATTATACGAACAAGATTTTTGAATATATTTGTTGCGTTTAAAACTCCCGAACGGACTAAATGTTTTAAATGCTTCAACAATTATATTTGATGTCTAAATATACTAAACGTGGACAGACGACCAAACACTAAAAACTCAAGAATGTATTATTTATTACTGTCTTCGACCAGTTATCTCTTCTTGATTCAACTCTATATGCGTATATTTATTTATCTATCATGTACACGAGATAGATATGATCATCTCATTGTCATAATTTACTGTTATTTTAGTCCTGAAGTGAGTGTCAATTTATGAAAAGTTATTTAAGCGAAACTCAATGCTCTCCCTCAACAATAAGGCCACTCTTTTATCCAGCTATAAATTAAGGACTGCAATATTCACTTATAATCCAAGTTTCAAAGATTTTATCTAGATGAACACCGTAAAAATGATGATTCGATTAAATAGAGATAAAATATTAACTTCATGATAAAATTAATGCAAACTTTGAAATTTGTTTTAAGGTTTAGTTCAGATTTACTCGATTTATAGATTTTTTTTTATTGGTAAAATAAATTTTATTACTCCCTCCGTCCCAGGACAAAAGTCTTAGTTGACTTTTTGTGCATATTAAGAAAGAGAATAAAATGACAAAATTGTCCATATTTAAATTCTCATTTAATTACATAATTTTTTGCACATGACTAGTGATACTACATAAATATGCATAGAGAATAAAAATATGACAATTAATACTAAGGGTATTATGAACAAATTATTATAAAAAATAAATTATTTAATATAAGTAGACATTTAACTTGAGACTACCTAAAATAGTAATAAAGCTTTTATCCAGGATCGGAGGTAATAAAACCCAAAACATTACAAAAGTGGCGATTCATTGGAACTACAAAACGCACTAAAGGAGAATTTAACACCAAGTAATACCAAGAAAAAAAAAGAAAAAAGAAGCAATGCACAATTAAACAATGTTCTAGATAATTAGAAACGTTGATTTTATCCACCAATTCGTTCAAACTCCTTGCATCAAATGAAAATGATAGAATAAATGGTTTATTATACTCATAGCGGAGTTGGTGAATGGTGATGATAATATAGAATATTATAGTAAATCATAATTTAATAAATAATTTGAATTGTACCAAAGTGACAAAATGAAGTAGTATAGTGCACAAGACGGAAGGAAGCAATTCGCTCAAATTCCTTGCATCAAATGAACTCTTAGATTGAGAGCTCAGTCTTAAAACTGCATCCAGCTTCGGCAAAATGGGCTTTCACCAATGCTAGAGCTCTATATCGGTGAGAGATCTTGTTCTTTTCTTCCTTGGGCATTTCAGCATAACTAAATTAATAAAAATAATATTAGTAGCTAGATTGTCTTAATGTCATCTAGAGTACATCAAACTTTGTGAACATAATAGCAGAGACAAGGAAAGAAAATTTACTTACGTCTGATCGTAGCCATCTGGTTGAAAGATTGGATCCCATCCAAAATCATTAGGCCCCCTTGGAAGGACTATCTTGCCCTAAAATGTTGAAATGTTAGTCCCATAAGTTGAAACATGTACGTTTTACTTTCTTAACCTTTGATTATTCATATAAGTACAATTTTTAAAGCACAGAGAACCAAATTTTAGGATTGCCACGGTATTGGGACTTGGGAGCAACTAATAATTGTTAATACTACTATTAAGGAAAAGCAATGTCAAACTCAAGTATAACATAGTCACAACAAAAGAGCTAACTTAAACAGAAAAGAATGTCACCAACAATAACCAAAACTTGGCAGTAGTAGTTTATCCCAGAACACTTCTGTTGCTCTACACAAATTACAAGGGAAAAGAATAAGGTTAAAAAACAAAAAAGAAAGGTATTGTGCACTTTCCTAAAAGGTAACAATTATTTTTGTTGCTAAATTCTAAAAGGTGAATTTTCCTCAATCTGTTCCAGAGTTTTTCCCAAAGTTGGAGCAGCATATGCGAGCCGGAAATGCCACCTCTTTCTCTCTTTTCTTATTGGTCCATATTTATAAAAACTACCACAACCAAATTGCCCAAGCATATCCCACGAATCTCCCAAAATACATTCAGGGATATGGAAAGTGCCACACCCTGTACTTATCCCAGCACACTTGATGCACAGTGCGGGGTGCCTTGGAGCCGCACCCTTGCTTTCTTGCATCAAATTCTAATTTTCACATTCATATGAAAATGAATTATAGGACTCCTTTATATGGAGTCCATTTCAGTAAAATGAAACCACCAAGCTAGTATGCATGCTTTCTTTAGATGTATCAAGTTCATTAAAACCAGTTCATTATCATTATAAAATTCAATATTTCAGATCACTAAAGCCTGGAGTCTGCACTAAAATGCTTAATTGCATAATATATAGACATATCTTCATTTCTTATCCAGGAAGAAAGTATTATTCAAGAAACATACCGGGGTCTTTCCCATGAAAGTAAGCGGCTCCTCATTTGGCCCAAGAGCCAAAGAAAATACACACAGTGCATAGGCTGATTTATCCTCATATGCCACTAACAAATTGTTCAAACCTAGAAGAAGTACATCAATAGTTAAAAATAATGTTGTTCAACTTTTTATTTTTTGATTCTTATATTCATGTGATAGAGCTATTGAATGTAAATACCTTCATGACCAAGCTTCTGTAAAAACCACTTGCTGCAAAGTTTAGTTAGTCATTGATTAGCACTCGGAAGAAATTAAAAAAAAAAGAACAGACAGATGTTTAATTTGCCTATACTATACAAATAGTGAGGGTCCCCACCTAGTTTGTTGCTTCACTCTGAAAACTATAAAAATTATTCATACAAGAGAGTTGAAGTGGTAAACAATATGTACGGTGGTCGTAAGCCGAAAAGAAACATCTAATGAGTAATTAATTGAGTATAAACCAATATCTTAGTACATTTACATCCTTTTGAGAGAGAGCATTCTACCTAGAGAAGCTCTAAAAAATTGCTCTTTATTGTAGCATGGATTAGGGAATTTTTCAATTGTAAAGGCTGCAATTGCAAACAATGGCAACCCCGAGGAATACTGATGAAGAAAACTATTCGAGAAGTGTAAAAAAATAATTTCTTTGTACTAAACAGATTAACATATACCTGCCATTTGATAAAATTACATATATAATCAACAAAAATATTTATAACTTAGTAGAGTAAAAACGGGAACTAGAACAACAGTTGAAAATTGGGGTAGTACACAATAATAAGACCGAAGGAATGAAAAAGGCTGAACTTGAACAACCTCTAGGATATATGAATTTACAAGAGTTCGATATAACAAGTAATAACAAAATCTTTAATTTTCCTCTCTCTCTAAAGCCGTGGTGTATTAATAATCTGTTTAACTAGCTGATGTCTTTTCTGGCCCATAGGTTGTGAATTATCAGTAGCTTTGCTTGAGTTGCATACTTGCATAACAACTTGATCCTTTTTATTAAGTGATTCACAATTACAGTAAAAATTTTCCTAAATGAAATGCACATTCGTGCGCAGATTTGGGGGTCCAGAGTTGGAGGTACAACAGATGTTATAAATCCCACATCCTATGTGAAGTATTCTTAGTAAACACTAAACCAGTATATATTAATACATAAATATAAGCATACTTCTGGATTGTTTTGCAACATCAATATATGCTAAGCTAAACCTGAACATCTGACAAAAAATACATTCAAGATGTAGCTCTTGATTAAGATTTTACCATACTGGGATATAGAAGAACTTTTCACTGCAGAAGGGAAAAAATGAACTTACATACTTACATGTAAGGTCCTGCATAAAGCATTAACAACAATTAAACCATGAAAAAAGGAAGGACAAAAAAAATAATGAAAATTTTGTGTGTGAATATATATAGAAGATATATATAGAAAGATGATATACTACCTGGGAGTCCCTTAAGGGAATTGAAACAGAGGCAAGTATCTTCCACCAACACAGGCCCATTCACCTGCGTCCCCAATTCCACAAAAGCAAACATTATTTCAATTTATAAAACAAATACAATAATTAGACAGTATGGATATAGATACATATATAGAGAGAGATATTAGGTAGGTACCCCATACCTCTTTTGCAGCTAATCGAGCTTTTTCTTTGGAAATGTCTTCAGGTTCGCCTTGTAGTTCAGGCACTATAAAACAACATAATAGTGAAAATGAAAATGAAAAAAAGAGGGAAATAGGGTTTTAGAGGGTTTAGAGAGAGAGAGTACGGTCGAGCTTGAGGGATTGAAAGGGAATCGAGGGTCCCAAAATGGCTCGAACTTCTTCCAGCTTCTTCGCGTTACCAGTCACGAAAGTCACCGGACGCGACAGAACTAATCTCGATCCCACTGCTCTCGTCGACGCCATTTTCCCTTTTCTCACAAACTTGACGAAAGGAATCGGTTTGTTTCTTCGCACGAAGAAGGGCGGCCTGTTCGGCAACAACTTATTTTAAAATGACTTAAAGTTAAAATATAAGTCGACTTCTAAGTAAAAGCGTTTGGCATCAATTTGACTTATAAGTCAGAAATTAAGTTAAAATATAAGTTGACTTATAAGTAAAAGCGTTTGGCATCGGTTATGAAGGTGTTTGATTGATTTGACTTATAAGTTAAAATCAAATATAAAGATTACTAAAAAGGATATTAATAAAAAAATACATTGATTCAATATCATATCATAACAATCATCCACAATTTCATTAAATAAAACACTAAACAAATTTTCTAAACGTATCAACTACAATCTTATTCCAAGTTAGAGATTCTTAATGCAATTTCTATTACTCATTGCTTGCATAATGAAAATCGGACGGAGGGAGTGTATAAAAGAATAGTGAATTGGTCATCATGAAAATCCTTGAAGATGATAACAGGATGTAGAGGTGTATAGTAAAACACATACTGTGACAAAGACATTATCTAATCTGTAAAATGTATAGGTAAAGTGAAAATTTTCCCAAAACCATTTCATGCAAACACTGGCTGCCTATTGACATGAAGACAAGCATATTCTGTGTAAGTATATTAAAAATAAAACATATAAAATTATTTGCAAAACAAAGGTAGTTAAAATAAAGGTGCATTCATTAGTCGTGGCTTATAAAAAAACCAATTGCAATTAACTGTACACACTTGTGCAACATACAATCACATATAGCATAAATCTGATAACGTACTTTCCGTCTAATCTCACCTAAAAAGAGATAATAATGAGTAATAGATTAGAATGTGTAATGTTTGTTTAAAGCACAATTTTTTGGCATGATAAGTAATGAACTGGCACTATTAATTTGAACTTCATTTTGACCAAAAAGCAGAAAACAGGACAGACAATCTAGAAAACTGCATATGGCAATAGCAATCCTTGATATATCAATATATCATGCCAAAAAAAAAGGCTGTCATTAAATGACGTGTTGATGTTTTCAATTTATGGATCTGTAGAGCAAACCTACATTGTTGCTGAAACCTGGAAACAAATAGTTGTAGTCCTCGCATAACATGAAATGTAGCCTGACAATACAACGACATAAATTCATTCTAATGGAATACTAATTCTCGTATTATAAATGTATTTGTGGAGATACGTATTGCTCCATAGCTAACATAAGTTGGCAATTAACCTTGATATTAGGGATTTTTGGGATGAGAGCAAGAGTAAGAGAAGTGGATCATTATGAATCAAATGCAAGACCACTCCAATAAATTTCTTTCTACCTTAAGACATATAAGGTGGTCATCACAAATCTATGTTGAAACCATTAACCATACCCAATACAAAGTTGTCGGTACTATTGTTATTTTTATTTTTGCAAACCATAGTGAATACATCTCGCGATGTTCAAGTCTTTTAACAGACTCAAGTAGTTGATAACAGCCTCCAAAGGTAGTGGCCAAAATATCATCAATCTGACAAAGGAAATATGTAACTAACTAAAGTCTAAACATAAAGTTTTAATTACCGCAATTGGTGCCTAGTACATAAAGCTTCTCCAAGTTCAAATGATGCTCCACTGACCTTAATGCTGCAGGTTAATAAATTACTCTGCATTACAACAGTACAAGTCACAACAAATGAAAGAATCAAAATCAGAAAATGCCAGGTAATAGCCTAACATACCTTGCACCTGGCACCCGACACCACAGAAAAGAAGATGTTTGACACCTACTGCCTAGTGTTCACAAATAATGGTAAACTACCCTGATAAGTAGTAATTAACATAAACAATAAAAATAATAACAAAAAATTTGCAACATATGGAATACAGAAGTAGTCAAGTGCTCATGTTCTTCTCTTTTCAAAGTAAAGGAGTCTAACAAAAGAAAATAAGTGCAAAAAGTAGTTCAGGCAAGACAAACAGCATCCTTGCACACTAAAGACCAACTAAAATAATTTAGGAAGTCCAAAAAAGAGAACTTGATAAATAATGCAAATTGCGTAAGCTTTAAACAGCAAAAATTACATGGTCAAACCTGGAAATTTACCTCCCCAAACCCCACCCAAAAAAAAAAAAAAAACTCTACCCGAAAAGATGAAATCTATAACACAACGAAAGAACCATCTATCTTATTCATAATTTCACGATACTAAAGCTAGCACCTATACCCTTGGAAGAGATTAATCAAAGTTTTGACTTTAGCTAAATATGGGCAATATAGCTCCATCATTAATTTTTAAGGTACATATCCAATTCATAAGAAGAATGCAAAATCTTGATGGCTGGATTACATGCTAAAATAAGAGCTATCGCAAGCTTCGGATACCCTAGCTTCCACACCTACCTACTCTAGGTGTTATCACAACTTTGTTCTATTATATCCAGCATCAGCCTTATTAGTCTACATAAAGTTGCAATAAAATAAGTACTATTATGCTCTTGCAAGATGGAAAGAAGTAAGAAGAGATATTTCTATTACTAAGGAAAGTGATAGAAGTTAGAACATATCCAAAAAAAAACAAGGAAAGTGATAGAAAGCACCTCAACTAAAGCAAGGGTGTTAAGGTTAGGAGATAATGTTGGCTTAACACCTTTAGCCGCTAGAACTTCCTCTGGAGTCCTGTAGGAAACAATAAACATTCAATCATGAAATAAGTTTGTGTAGAAATGTTACAAGAAAAGAGACATAAAACTAAGAGCAGCCCTCTCCAAAATAAGCCCCAAGTCTTAGATGATTTTGGGAACTTTCTGTATATTGGAAGATGAGGCTTTCTATTTTTGTGTTTTAGGATTTTGTATATTATCAATGTGTAATAGAAAAGGTTCTCTACTTCTCTCTATATACATACAAAAAAATACAGAGTCCTACTATATACACCGAAAAAATATATTGACAATTTCTCAATCGGCTAGACACAATGAAATGATCAGTAAATAATTATAATTTCGTGGACAATATTCCACTTGTCTAATCGACTGGAAAATTATTATAATTTTCCCAGGAAGGTATATCATGTTATATATATTTCATTATATATGTATCATATATGTATATATTTATTTTAGGGGTAATGATCCACAGCATGTATTTGCTATGAATCATTACTGGGTATACACCATCTTTATCGTTCAATATAGAAACCAACGGCTGAGATTAGAACACGTCCGCTACTATTAGTAGCAGACATGAATTTTTCAGGTCTAATCTCGACCGTTGGTTCCCATATTAAACGATAGATATGATGTATGCCCAGTAATGATCCATAGCAAATATATGCTATAGATCATTCCCCTTTATTTTGGATACATATATATATATATATATATATATTTATATCACTACATCCACAATTTGGTCCACCTTAGTCATTAATACATTGATGGGCTCTATCTCCATAGCCTCTAGTCCACTAAGGGCCCAATAAATATTGTGAACCCAGTGTCCATTACTCCCCAACATCTATATTCTTTTTAAAGCCATACCGACTCTTGACTGATTTTATAAACCTCTAGATCTTGATGTTGCCTAGCACATGGATAGAGAGCCCACAGTGGCAAATGGAAACAGTATCATGTACTCCTATAGTCCTATTACCTATACTATATAAGAGAAACACATGTAAATCCCCATCTTAAAAAAATGTAGACAAAAAATTCTTCTACATATTCTTCAAATAAAGACATATATAATTTTTTTCCCCTTGTTCTTCTGATTTATTTTTCATTTCATTCTTGTTTATTTTGTGGGAGACAAAATAAATTTACACAAGGTAATCCAGTAGTTTTCACCACTGCAAAAACAGTAGTATTCCCTTAAAATGAAAACCCTGCATGACTTCTAATGGTTTTAAAAAAAACCATCTCCCTTCCCATTTTCAACTCCATGTCCTTGACAGTAAGAGAGAGAGTTAAGATGGAGGAGACAGACAGAAAAGGTACTATAATACAGGAAAGAAGCTTGTATTTGTATAAACGGATGAATAATAAGTATTACATTTGATTGCCCTGATCGAAAATGCTCGATAACCGTGAAACCCCATCGAAAAATGCTCGATAACCGTGAAACCCCTCAAACCTCGTCGGATATTACAAAGCCTGAATACTGAAGGTACCATCTCTGTCTACGTACTGTTACACTACCCAGTTAGGACTGGCTGTAGCTTTATTTATAGGAGAAATTAGTAATTACTTTGGGAGAAACGATGTGCGTGAGAACGTTTTCAACAGATTTGCACTAACAGAATCTGTGAATGGGTCAGTTCACAATATTATTCTTCGTCTTGGGAAAGAAGTAACAATATTATTCTCTCGGTTTAAATTTTGTTATTCTTAAAATTAATTTATGAAACTTAAAAATTCAAATAGGGTATATAATAATTTAAGTTTTTAAAACAACAAATATATAAATGGTATTACTAATTCCATCACTTACTAATGTTAAAATCTAAAGTCAACTGATAATTATATATATTACAACGGATGGATTACTTCTTTTTTTTCACAAATTCTGTTACTGCAAATCTGTTGAAAACGTTCTCACGCACACCGTTTCTCCCAAAGTAATTCTTAATTTCTCCTATAAATAAAACTACAGCCAGCCCTAACTGGGTAGTGTAGCAGTACGTAGACAGAGATGGTACTTTCAGTACTCAGGCTTTGTAATATACGACGAGATATGGGAGGGTTTCACGGTTATCGAGCATTTTCGATGGGGTTTCACGATTATCGAGCATTTTCGATCAACACAATCAAAGGTAATACTTATTATTCATCCATTTATACAAATACAAGCTTTTTTCCTGTATTATAGTACCTTTTCTGTCTGTCTCTCTCCCCCATCTTAACACACACTCTCTCTCTCTTATTGTCAAGGAAATGGAGTTGAAAATGGAAAGAGATATGATTTTTTCAAAACCATTAAAAGTCATGCATGGTTTTCATTTCAAGGGAATACTACAGTTTTCTCCCACAAGTAGTTATCCCTCTCCCAAAAAGAGAGATAATCCAGTAGTTTTCACCACATCTGGCTGGTCGACTTTTCAACTGCCCACACACGAGCATATAGAATATAGATATATAGTTGCCTACTGAATAGTAATATAAAATAAAATAGAGATAACATAGTAATTGTAACATTTTGTGTTTTTCAATAGTTGCATGATTGCTACATGTATCTAGCCAATCCTCACCGCCTATAGATATAATACAGATATCTTAAATTCCTAGGAGTCAATTTGTTAGGAAGGGAGTATATTAGGATTATTATTTTAATTAGTATTTTGAAATAAAGATAAGGTAGCTACTATTTAAGAATAGATTAGGATTTTATTATTGTTTAACATGTTTTTTCTTTACAACTATTTCTAAATCTAAATCCCTTCTTATCAATTCCTTTTCTTCCACCATTTTTGATTTCTTAAATTATGTTTTTTTTTCTTTTCTTTAAATTCCGTGTTTGTGAATTGGGACCATGGTTCGAAAAGGCGTTTGAGGCGCGCCTCGTAGCGAGGCGGGAGGAGCTGGAGGCGAGGCTACCGCATCAGGGAGGTAAGTAGGGGCGTGCGCCTTTTTGGGCTGAGGCTTACGCCTTAGTGCGACATGCCTCGAGGCGTGACTGCTTCTTCAAACTCCGAGAGGAGAGGAGGAAGAAGAAGAGAAGAAGAAGAGACGCGAGAGGAGGAAGAAAAGATGCGAGAGAGGAAAAGAAGAAAGAGTCAGATCTGATGATCTGATAGAAGAAGAGATGCGAGAGAGGAAAAGAAGAGAGTTAGATCTGAAATCAGATCTGGGAAATAAAATATCCCATGGAAAATTATATTTAGGTACCCCATAGTTTTTATAGACTTTTACTTTAGTCCCCCATGTTTTTTGAAAGTTCAAAATAGCCCCTGTAAAATTACATATAAGTCCCTATAATTTTGTTTTCTTCCATTTCAGTCCCTGAAGTTTCAGTTTTGCCCCTGTTTCTTCAAATTAAGTTAATAAATTAATTTGTAAATCAAAATCTTTTTATAGATATTATTAATAAAAAAAATTTGGGGACTTTTAGGTCTTCAAATCGAGGCTTCCGCCTCGCTCCGCCTCGAAACTTACGCCTCGCCTCGTCCGGAGAAAAACGCTTTGTACCGCTTTTAGCTTTTTCGAACCTTGGTTAATATGCAAAACTAATGTTCACTATGTAGGAGCAGTTTGAGTCAGCACAAGAGCAATACAAGAGAATAATGTCCAGTAATTCTATAACATATTAAACTATTTTGGTTGTGGAATAGCATAAATCACCAATAACAGGTAGAATAATTGCCTTCATTCTACATTATATAATCTTGTCAAACATGTTAATTCACATAACCTTTTAGATCACATCAGTTTTTCATTTTATACTAACTGCAACTGAGTAACACTAAATCACATAAAAATAATGTAGTAAAGAAATTGACTGCATATGGATAGTCACTAAAATTCAAATCATACCTTTGGATGATTTGGCAGAATTATGACATGCAATGCCATCCATAAACTCAGATAAAGAACTAACATTTACTTTTTAGATTGACCTCATATAATCCTTGATCTGATTTTTAGAAATAGTTTTTTTTTTAAAATTCACATAGCTCATACATAATATGTGTCAGTTAAATCGAATTTGAACAAGAAAAATCTTAATTAACCATGCAAACAAATGATAGTCGAAACATTAAATTTTGTCACATACTTAACATTTTGAACACACAAATCTTGTTTCAACCAGAGTTTGGTTCAAATACTAAAATGATATTTTTATATCTAGACTAGATTACACAGCAAAAGTATTACACAAACATCATTATCTATATAAACAGAACCCAAGTTACTGAAAATTACTAAAATTAAGCTGCTCACATATTCCTAATTAAGCACAACCCAGTATACAACAATTCATTCAATCAATCAAACATTTGAACCACATAAATTAACAAAAAATGGAATTGAATCGAAACCCACAGGCTCTGAAACTACAGTCAAAGTAAAAGAGGTAAAGAAGACGAAAAATCACATGCCAAAGATTCAAACATTACATAATACACACATATATATACATATCAAATATTTGGTCTGGGGTTTGGTACCTAACAGCAATCGAAGCAGTAGAAGGAGTAACAGCCGCTGAGGAAAGGAGGGAGAAGCCAAGAAATTGACGGATCGAGCGCAGAGAGAGAGAGCAGAGCAGAGCAGAGCAGTTCTTACGATTAGCCGTTGAGTACTTTTTTTGCGTTAGGAGAGAATCAACAGATCAGGCTTTCTAGGTTGAAGGGGTAAGATGTAATTTGACAAAATAAAAGCAGAGACAAAATAAATATTATATATTTGATCAAATTAATTTATTAAGAATAATTTATAAGTTATTTTTAAATAAATTATAAATTATTATTTATTTATTTTGACTTATAAATTAAAAAATAAGTTTTTATTAAATAATTTATCGATATCAAATGACTTATAAATTAATTTGACCGACTTATAAATTATTATAGAACAACTACACATACTATCACCACACTAATACGCGAATAAAACCTTTCATAAAATAGATGATTAAATTCACGTTAATTTATGATATTTTCATACGTAAGGTTCATATGGGTCTCATGTATAAAAATATCAACTCGAAATTGATATTTCCATAAATATTTTTACACATAAGGCCCATTTTTTAATTAAAAAAAATAAGTCCTATGTGCGGAAATATAAAATTTGATGTGAACAGTTTCCCAGAAAAACTCTTTCCCTAATTCGTGAAATTCGTCAAAATTCCAAACCCTACCTACCAGATCTAGATATTCTCCTATGCCGATAACCAGAGAAGATAGAGAAGGGATTTCAATTCCAATGGAATTAGATGGAAAGGGAAAGGAGATCCCAGACGACGTCGTATTCGACATACTCTCAAGGCTCCCTGTCCAATCACTACTCAAGTTCAGGTGCGTATGCAAATCATGGAATGATTTAATATCAAATAACTCCCAATTTATCAATTCCCAACTCCAACGATCAATTGAATCCAATTGCAGCCAGAAACTGATGCTTTTTGAATATTCATCCAAAAAAATTGGTTGCATTGGATACGAAATCTCTGATCATGGGCGTAAAAAAATTGACACCCCTTTATATAATAGATATCGTAACATTGAGGTTTTGTGCTCTTGTAATGGTGTGGTACTCTTGCGAGTCATTGAGGCGGCTACCTTTATTTTGTGGAACCATGTTATTAGAAAAACGAAGTGCGTAGTCTTTTTACCCAAATATCGTTTTGGTAGGTCTGCGAGTTTTGGGCTTTGTTACGATTCATCAGTGGATTCTTATAAAATACTTAATACGGGAAATGATGAATTAGTTTTACGGGTTTATGATGTGAAGAGCAAATGTTTGACTGTTAAGGAGACTAATTATTTAATCCTTCGCGATAGTCCCGGTGTCGTTGCCAATGGAATGGTGCATTGGGTTGGTTTTAGATGGGATGATTGTTCCGTGGCTATTGTTTATTATGATTTGTTGGAGGCCGGGTTCAAGGAGGTATCAAAACCGGTTGACAATGTTCTTGACGCAGCTGATATTGGCTTGGCGGTTTTGAGAGGTCAACTTTGTTTTTATAGTTTTACGCTTGCAAAAAAACTTGAGATTTGGGTTATGAAGGAGTATGGGAAGAAGGAATCATGGACTAATTTGATGGTGATCCCAAAGATAAGAAATGTAAGACGCTTGAAAGTTTTGAGTTTTACGGAGAAAGGTGAAGTACTATTGGAATTGGACGAAAGGGAATTGGTCGTCTATAATTCTTCTGAAAGTACATTCAGGACTATAATTAAGAAATGTGGCTCCATAACTGGTTGGACAATGACTTCCTATGTTGAGAGTCTAGTTTTACTGAATACGAAAGGGAAGAAGGAAAAGAAGACCAAAAGGTAAAGCAAATGCTTTATTCTTTTCAGATTTAATTTAGTTTCTATTCAAGTTGATGTTTGTTATTCTACTACTACGATAATGGGACTTAGGCTTATATATTAATACTAGTTGTGGCAGAATTTATCTGTTGTGCTGAAGGTATTGCTATAAGGTAAGCCATGTGTTTTGCTAGAGATTTGGGGTTGGCTTGCATAGTGTTGGAGAATGATTGCAAGATTGTTATCGACTGACTTGTTTCTCACTGCTCTGATAATTCTTATTTAAATAGTTTGCTTTTCGATTGCCTGAATCTCAGAGCTCTTTTGATTCCACCAGCTTTTCTCATGTTAAGCATACTGGTGATTCAGTAGCTCATAGTCTAGCAGGATTGACTCAATTTTATTGTTGTTTTTCTTGCGGTTTGGTTGCAAGATATTCATCCTTGTATTCTTCTTTCTTCTTTTTTTTATTATTTTTTTTTTTTGGAGAATGGAGATTCATACTTCATACTAGTATTGCAGTATTCATGGCACACTGTGGGTTTGACATTAAAAAAAATAAATTCCAGTGCAAAATAATAATTGGGAAATTATCAGACAAAACATATTTCGATAATATTATGTAAGAACTTTGCCTCCAATTCTAAAAGTCGACTCATACACCTTTGTTGTTATTAGTATGTCATGATATAACACATTCCTTTTATAATATGTAGAAGCATAATGAAAGAACAATTTACAATATAAAAATACCTACAAAATTAACTTCCACTAAATAAATATTTTATTATTTTCAAAATATAAGATCATTATTGATTTTTTGAAGTCGACAGTTTGAACATGAAGATTGACATGAATTTATTTAATTTTAGTCAATACAATGATGAATATTTTATACTACATCTAATAAGTATTATTTATTGCAAGACATTTAATAAATTATCTCAATTTTAAATTTAAAAATATTTTAAAGTAACTTTTAAAAATTAATAATGATTCTAAGAACCATCTTCTTTATTTCAAATATGAATCGAATTCTAATTTTTACAAATCATAATGATCTTTTAAACTGAATTGGTACGTAGTGAAAAATATAAAGTTATGCAATATCAACCCCTACGGAGAGGCTCTAAAGCGAACCTTAAAGAGCGAACCAAAGACGAACCGTCGTCTTTGGTGTCTATGGCGACGGTTCGTCTTTGATTCGCTCTTTAAGGTTCGCTTTAGAGCCACACACACACAATCACTTCATTCTTTAACTTTACATTTGGTTAAGCAGTGTCCCATAACACTAGTCACTTAATTCCTCCATCTCTGTTCGATGGGTATAAGAATTAGGATCGAATGACAAAAAAAAAGGACACAAATCCAAATTATGTATATATGTGTGTGTTTTCACACTGCCGCTGCACCTTGTAACTGCAGGTAATAATGAATGGAAGGTTTTTTTGATAATTTTTGATGCCGCAATAAAGAAAATCATTGCCGCTAGAGGTTCTAGCGACAGAGATTAAATTGTTTTTAATATCAGCTTTTTATTATGACGATCAACGGCTAAGATCATGATTACTGGAATAGTGTTGGTGACAATCGGTTGACACGGATGGGAGCCGTATATATATATATTACCAACGGGTGTAGTCTAACGGTATCGCCCCCTCATATGTATCGGGGTGATCAAATTCATCAAGTTGATTTAGAAAAAATAAAAAATAAAATCCACCTTGTTGCACAGTAGAGTGCAGGTAATTGTTTGATGAGTACGATTGACATAAATCCAATTAGTTATAATATTTATTATTTTTAAAAATTAAATGAATTGTGTCAATTTTAAATTTAAAAGCGTCTCAAATTAATTTTTCAAAAGTCAATATTAATCTTATAATTTAAAATGGAGGGAGTATTTATATTAGTGTTAGGTATGGTGAGAGGGATTGGATCAAAGGTGAATGAGAGAAAATAAGAATTGATGAATTAGGGGTTTGAGATTAAGAAATTGTACGAAATTGGAATTTCTATGGCTTACAAATTTCGGTTCAATTAAATTTGAGATTTCTGTGGCGCTAAACATATATTTCGATTTTAGCGTGGAATCAGAACAATATTCCTTATCAATCTTTGACAGATGATTATAATGATGATTTTTTTTAATAGACTGATTATTTTAAGTTTCTATTAATTTTAATAAGTCTTTTTTTTTGTATTTAAGTTTATTCTAAATTTAATAAAAAAAAATGTATTTTAATTTCTGTTTATAGTTTTTTCTTTGGATTTTTAGTTCTAAGTTTATTTATAAAAATTTATACAGATTTAATATGTCAAAATAAGTATTTATACAGATTTTATACGAATTTAATAAGTCAAATACGGTCAAACTGTATTTTTCAAGTATTTATGCCAAAATTTTCCTTGAATATCAAAAAGGGTCTATTTCGGTTACATAAACATACTTTAGGGTCTATTTCGGTTACATAAACATACTTTAGGGTCTATATTGGGAGGATTTTTACTTTGAGAGCCCAATTATAAAACGGGTGAAACTTAGAGCTGAAGTGCAATTAACTCATTAATATAAATATAACCCGCCCGGAAACCGACCAGTTTAATCCGGATGAAACAATCAAACCGAGCCGATTTGGACCATCTGCATTCCTATATTATAACGACTTCAATTTTGATTTTTCTTCAATAAGCTACATTCTCTTACGCTGAAAACCCTATCAAATCTCAATACTCTGTGTTACCTGCTAAGAAGAGAGGATGGATTCCTATCCTATGGAAGACGGAAAAGAGATCCCATACGACATCGTATTCGACATACTCTCCAGGCTCCCTGTCCAGTCTCTACTCCGGTTCAGGTCTGTATGCAAATCCTGGAATGCTTTAATTTCAAATAACTCCCAATTTATCAATTCCCAATTACAACGATCAACGGAATCCAATTCCGGCCAGAATTTGATCATCTTTCACTGTTCATCAAAGTTTTTTGATTCCATTGATATTGAAGTTTCCGCTGATTCGTGCAAAAAATTGGACCCTCCTCCTTTTAGGAATAGATATCCTAGGTTTGATGTTGTGTGCTCTAATTACGGTTTGATACTCTTACGAGTTTTTACAGAGCCCTTTAGTTCTCCATGTATAAATACCTTTATCTTGTGGAACCCAACTATTCGAAAATACAAGGTATTTGAATGCTATTATACTCTGGGTTCTAATCCGGGTTTTGGGATTTGCTATGATTCATTAATTGATTCTTATAAGGTTGTGTTTGTATGCCAATGTTCTGGAGCATCTGGCCTTTTTGATGTCAAAAATGAATCTTGGTCTAGTGTGGATAAACCCCTGTTTACCAACTTGTATAAAAGTCAAGGGGTTTTTGCAAATGGAATGCTGCATTGGGTTTTGGTTAGAAGGGTTAATTTCATAACAATTCTTTGTTTTGATGTGATGGAGGCCGAGTTCAAGGAGTTGTTACACCCAGTTGAATATGATAATGGGCAATTGTATGAAATTGGCTTGGCGGTTTGGAGAGGTCAGCTTTGTGTGTATAATTGTTATACAAATTCAAAAGGAGTTAAGATTTGGGTGATGGAGGAGTATGGGAAGAAGGAATCGTGGACTAATTTGATGGTAATCCCAAATACGGAAAATGTAATATACTTGAAAGTTTTGAGTTTCACGGAGAAAGGTGAAGTAGTGTTGGAATTAGACAAAAGGGAATTGGTCATCTATAATCCTTCAGAAACTACATTCCGGACTGCTGGGAGGTCTAATTGTATAAATGGTTGGACAGTGGTTACCCATTTGGAGAGTCTAGTTTTACTGAATAGTATTAAGACCAAGAGGGAGCAAACAAAACACCCAAGAAGATCGAATAAGAAGAAAGGGCATTAAGAAGAAAAATTAAAGTAGAAGCTTTGTTATTTTCTTCAGTAAGTCAGTCCTGATTCAACCTGATGTTTATTGTTCTTAGTTTATCATGTGACTTGAGCATTGTTGCAGCAGTTATATTTGCAATTTTTTCCCTTCTTTATCTGTTTGATTTGGAACGATAATCTATTTAACTACCATGTTATGCCGTATGCTAATATTATGTTATGCATTTAGTCTATTATTGCTGGCTGAGAAAAAAAAAAAGGTAGAAGAAATTTACCATCTTTTATGATTAAGAGGGCATTATTTCATATGAAGATAGCTTTGTGCTAGAATTCCTGAATTTAAACATGGACCAATGCAAGAGGTCAACTATCCTAAGTTATGGTAAATTTAGTGATTTTTGCCTTTCAAAATATAGGCCATGAGTTCAACTCAATGCCCTCCCTCGGCAATAAATCCACCCTTGCCATGAAGGTGTTCAATCTCCATATAATGTCTCAACAGGTGAAAATAGGTGTTTCATATTACTATAATTATGAGGTGAGTATAGTATTTCTAATGGAGTATTTTGAAATTATATTTATTTTTCCTATAAATACAAACATCCCTCATGTTTTAAATAAAAAGTTTACTTGCACTTCTATGAGTATTTTGTAAGTATATTTATTTTTCCTTAAAATATTTAACCTCGGATAAGATTCCCTCCATTACACATACTCTAATTTTTTTTTTAATACATATCCAGCGACACAAATATTACATTTAACAACACAATAATATTCGTCTTATAAAATTGTATCATTGAAAATGTTATTAAAATTAATATTTGTGTCGTTAAATGTGTATTGAAAGAAATTAAACGATAGGTAAAATGGATGGAATCCTAATTCCAAAAGCTATCGTGTTTTTGAAAAAAGGTTAATTGTACTTGTGTGACACCAACTCCAGTATACACCTATTTAGAATATAACAGAACTCTTTGAGCATGATTGAGTTTACTCAAGTAAAAAAATTTATCCCTCCCACTTCCCCTTTAGATCCAGTTAACATATGAAAGGTAACGCCAAAGGCTTCAAATATTGAATCTCAAATTATGCTACATTAAATATCTTAATGGTATTTTATAGCATAATCAATTATAAAAGATGCATTCAACAATAATAAAGACATTATTTGAGACCTAAAATTTGAAACTCTTCATGTTATTTAGCGAAAGATCTTATCAATTCAAAAAATAACATACTGTGTCGCAATCCCAGATTCAGTGACGACATAAAGAACGGGTGTATGCGTGTATGATTGTGTTGCAACTTACCAAAAAAAACAAAAAAAACCTTGGGTTGTACAAATAATTTAAACCAAATAAATTCTAACAACCACATAAAAAGCTAGTTCTGTATATTCCCATCTTGAAAGACCACAGCCTTTTGTCTGCTGCATTTAACATGGATCTTGAGGAGGATGATGATAGTTTAAAATAATTTTTTTTTATAAAAAATAACGAGAGACTAGAATGTCAAAAGCAAGGTCATGATCACGAGTCCTGCTATATATTACGAAATATTTCAGTCGATACAATTGAGTCCTGCTATATATTACGAAATATTTCAGTCGATACGATTGCAACGTACATCAATACATAAGATTGGATAGGATTATAAAATTGATTCGCTGTATCCAATACGTCGTAAATGTATTACTAATTAGATTTATCCACGTAACTTGTAATAAAAAAAATTGACATGTATAGTCTTAATATATATCATTTTTTATTTTTTGGTTATTTCCTTATCATTGGTAGTGCTACTTGGTCACGCTCAAGGCCGGACTCGATATACAGTGATTATGCAAGCACAATTTTCATGCAGACTGAATTACATTGATAAATGATTGGGTACAAGCAGTGTAGGCCGTGGAAATTTTTACTGAGGTCAGGTCCACAAAATAATCTTATTTGATAATCGTCTATTCTATTGTCAACAAAACTTTTCATTTTTATTGCCAAAAGCATAAAATGATCCAAGTATTCAAGTTTATTTTCATAATTATATTATCATGTTATGTTATCACTATTAAACTAAATATTAATGTTAAGATAAGGGACCATGGATCGGGCCACGTACATTGTAGCCTTATTCGTTTACCCGACTATCGAAAAAGAACTCAATCCAAGCGTGTCTAACCTTGTGATTATAATCTTGTGTAACACATGCGAGGTATAAAACCAAACCCAAGGCACTAGCTACATGAGTCCACTATTTTTCTTGATTTGGCAACTGAGAAATTCAGAGAATTCTCGAAGCCTAATCTTGGTGATAAGAATGGCGCCTAACCTTTATCGAATTTGGGAGGATGCCTTTCTTTACTTTGCTATGGCGATCGTGGCGCTAATGTTGAGGTGTGGACGATGAAAGAATATGGGGTTGATGCATCTTGGAGTAAGTTGATAATCTTGAGCCGGATTGTATTCGACTACATTGATTACTTGATACCAGTTTGTTTTACATGTAAGGAGCTCAAGTATTCATGTGAAGATTGGGACTGGACTGTATATGTAGAGAGTTTAATCTCTCCCCCATGGCTGACAATTGAGAGATCAATTGAAGGAAAAGAAGGATAGGAAACTTTCGGGGGCACTAAAGAGTTATTTCTACTTCTTCAGCAGCCAATTATTTTAAATAGTAACATTAGCTGCTTTACTACTTCATGCGCTACATCATGAAAGAATCCAACTAAAGATTTAAGAGAATAACAATAAGGTAAAATTTAACAAAATATTAGAGATAACTACAAAGTTTTCCAATTCCATAAAAGGAAATTGCCTAAACCAACAATGTACAGCTCAAGTTTTCCGACAACTTATAAACCTTTTTAAAGCAAATGATATACTCAGCTACTGAGCTACATATAAATAAATTTTGCTTATTTGACGCTTACCAAGAGCACCCTTCGGAAGATACATAATAGACTATTCGTCCCTTCAGAAGATACAGACAATTCCAAAATAATAACGAAAATTACTTATTTGACAGATTCAAGCAGAGTACGATGCATACTTTAGGAGACGGAAGGTTTGGGGTAAGTGTTAGACTGAAAAGGAAAGAAATGCTAAACTACCCCATGACATTCTTGTCAGAATACTTTCAAGATTACCTATCAAGCCTCTCGGCGGCCACTTCAATGTTTGTAAGCCATGGTGATCTTTGATATTGGATCCCCCTTTGTTAACTTGTAATTCGAATCCTGAAATTGTGATGTTAAGAAGAGAAAATAAGTGATTCAAAGTTCAAACCATGTGAGGAGAAGTAAAACTACAACTTAGCTGGAAATAACTCCCGTGAGAAATAATTAAATAAATAACGACCACTAAGCAATGAATGTTACATGAAGCAATGTAAGAGTAAAACATATTCAAACCATCACCTCAATTTTTTTTATTTTTTTGACACCTCAACATTTTAGTTTGAAGTATATGGCACATTTACAAAACAGAACTCCCTTACTCTGTCCCACATCGACGAAATATTAGCTCATAAACCTCCGTATAAGCATAGATCCATAATCCTAAGCTAAGTGGTTGGTTAGGCCGGCTGCCACGTTCCACGTTCAGAAAAACTGGTGGTTGCCACCGTCAAACGAAAAAAAAGATCAAAAACCCAAAAACGTCGACCTACCCAACCACTTTTTAGTTTTTTGAAAAGAAGAAAATTAGATCAGAATATTTCACTAGTATAGAGAATAAAATTTAAGAAATGAGGCTGAGAAATCCTCGAAGAGAGTAACAAAGGACTAATTCCTAAACCATTTGAAGATCTAAACCATAAAACAATCCTCCTTCCAACCCTTCTAAAAATAGCAAAAGCACATCATTAACTAAGAAAAATATTTGTTCACAAAACAACAGAAAAGGAAAACTACAACCTCTAAAAAGGAAATTATGCATAATATACTTCATGCTTTTCATAAATGCTAGAACTATTTAACATATAATTGGGGCTAAGTTATACAACAGATTATAGGCATCTGCATACCCTGGAATAATGTTTTTGTCTTTCACCAAATAATATGGAAGTTTACTTGCAGTCAACAACAACAGCTAGACCATTGAGAAAAATTATAATAAATACCGGTCTTCGCATTAAGAGGTATAGTGGGAGAAACTGAGAGGAATCAAACAAGAAGACTAAAAGGTAGCCCCCTTTATCTTTTACTCCCATATAGTAAAGAAATGTAGTAGTTAAGAACAGTGTTGATTATAATACCATTATTTGCTAATTTTATTTGCCATAATCGTCATGCTAGTAATCAAAAAGATTATGCCAAACAAGCAATAACATTGTAGCTTAATTTAACAATATCAAGTACCTGTCCTTATTGTTTCCCACTCATATCTATTTTTGAATTGGACATGATTGTATTTTTAGTTTCTGAAAATACTAGAATAATATAACACTTGTTTTCCTCAAACTGGCTGTTACATTTGGCAACCATAAAAATGTACAAGAAAATATGTATAAAATCGAACTGCCTTACTCTCTGTCCCACATCGACAACATATTACTTCATAAACCTACTTACAAGCATAGATCTGTAGATCTGAAATCCTAAGCTTCGTGGTTAGTTAGGCCATCTTCCACAGTCCACCTCTTCTAAAAACTGGTGGCTGCCACTGTCGAACAAAAATATATATAAACCAAAAAACGCCAACCTACCTAAGCACATATTGAAAAGAAGGAAATAGGAGAAGAATATTTCACTAGTATATTCCTAATTAAAATCTATGTAGTTATCCTGCATAATCTTTTTGTATAGAAGAAGAAAATTTTAAGAAATGAGGTTGAGAAATCCACTTAGAACCAAAAAGTGGAGAAATACTAAGAACGTAACATCTAAACCTTAAGAATATCTGAAAAATAAACCCCTCTCCCCCCCCACCCCCCACCTTCACCCCCCGCCCGCCCGCCCGGCCAAACACCCACCTTCAGCCCAACCTTACACCTTTTCCAATTTTTTTAAAAAAAAACATAGCAAAAACACAGTTATTCAAGGAAAAAAGGCTTACCAAGACACAAAGGACTTCCCGGAGCTTAGGCGCAAGGTGAGGTGTGCACCTCATCAAAGTGAGGAACACAACCTCCAACGATACATATACATATATATATATATGTATATGTATATATGGGTGTCATATTTGTAACAATAAAGTATGTTATGATATAAATCATTAAATTGACAGCATATGGTATAAATACACACTAAAACAGAAGAAAGAAGAAAATTGGGGGAAGAAAAAGAGGAGGGTGAAGAGTGGGGTTAAGAAGAAAGAAGAAACAAAGGGGAAGAAAAAATTGAGGGAAAAAAAGTTTAGGAAAAACAAAGCAAGAAAAAAGGGGGAAGAAAAGAGAGAAAGTAAAAAGCGAAGAAAAAAGATGAAGAAATGGGAGGAGAGGAAAAAACAGGGGAAGAAACCAAAATGAAAAAAATATTACCTAGAGGCTTGTTCTAATAGACTTCAATAAGGCGCGTTGTGCCTTGCACCTCAGGCCTAAGCCCAAAATGCGCGCCTCTTTGAACATGCCTTGCATAGCCATGACAGAGTGCGCCTCACCACGCCATGCCATGGACCTACGAGTGTACCTTTAACAACTATGAGCAAAAGCACATCATTTATCAAGAAAAGTAAATTCTCCCGCAACAAATGGAAAGGCAAACAACCTTTGGAAAGGAATCCTAGATAATCCATTTTCAGAATTTTCATAAAAGCTGGAACTGTTCAACATATAATTGGGGGTAAGCGAGAAAAAAGATTATACAAATCTGCGCACCGTGATAACATTTTTGTCATATAATAGGAAGTTTACTTATATTCAGATTCCAACATAATAATATATAAAAAGAATAGGCAAAAAAGGAGACTTGAAAAGTGATGAAAAAATCATTACCATAATTTGAATCCTGGTATTATAATATGTGATTTAAAACTTGTGATAAGGATTACTATGGAACTCTTGTTCCCCTGCGTCCCACAAACCTGGTACCATCAGTTCAAATAGTGCTATGAGAACAAGATGTCTTGTGCATTCTACCATAAATCGTGTTCTGCTGTCCGCTTCCGCGTACCCGTTTCCATTACGAGCTCATAGTCGACAAGCATTCCTGGTAACCATGCTTGTGATATTAATGATAGCTGGAAATAATTCCATGAGAAAAGATAAATGGTTACTGAGAAGTGAATACTAAATGAAGGTATGTAAATAAAACATGAACAACTATCACTACAACTTTATTGTTTTGTCACTTCAAAATTTTAGTTTGGAGTATAGACGCTTGTGCTATTTGAATATAATACAAAGTAGCTCCAGCAACAACTAGAACATTAAGAAAAATATAATAAACAGTGCTCTTGCCAGTAAGACATATAGAGAAAGAAACTGAGAGGAATTCAAAGAAGAAGAATAAAAGGTGTCCACTTCAACTTTTACCCTCATATAATAAAGAATATGTAATAGTTAAGAACAGGGGTTGATTATAACATTACTATTTGGTAATTTCTTTGCTTATAATGTCATGCTAGTAATCCAGAAGGTCGTGTCAAACAAGGGATAACATTTCTAGCTTCGTTTACCAAACATCAAGCACTTTTCCTTATTGTCTACAACTCAAATCTATTTGAGAATCAGACATAATCTTGTTTCTTAGTTTCCATTAATAATATAATAGTATAACACAAGTGTTCCCAACTTGCTCTTAATTTTGGCAACCACAAAAATTACTAGGAAAGACATAGAAAACGGAACTCGTAATCTTTGTCCCACATCAATAACATGTTTAGCTCATAACCTCCTTATAAGCATAGATCCATAATCCTAAACTAAGTGGTTGGTTAGGCCGGCTGCCACGTTCCACTTTCGAAAAACTGGTGGCTGCAACCATCAAAAAAAAAATACAGAAAAATCCAAAAACGTCGACTTACCCAACCACTTTTTGGAAAAGAGTAAAATAGTCTAAACCCTCTGAAAATCTGAATAACAACCCACCCACTTCTCCTCCCAATCCTTAACCAAGAAAAATAAGTTTTTCCTCATAACAACTGAAAAGACAAACTACAACCTCAGAAAAAGAATCTGAATAAACTCGTTTCATGCTTATCATAAATGCTAAAACTTTTTAACTCATAAATATGGCTAAATGATACAAAAGATTACACATCTGCATACTGTTGATTATATAAGTTTACTTGCAGTCAACAAAAAAAACTAGGTCATTGAGAAATGTATTCTAAATACCCCACTTAGCATTAAGAGGTATAGAGAGAAATTCAAACAAGAAGAATAAAAGGCGGCCACTTCACCTTTTACCCTCATACAATAAACAAAGTTTAGTGCTTAAGAACAATGGTTCATCATTATTTGGTAATTTATTTTCATATAATTGTCATGCTACTATGCTAGCGATCAAGAAGGTTATGTTGTATAAGTAGTAAACAAACACCAAATACTTTTCCTTATGGTTTGCAACTCAAATCTATTTAAGAATCACAGTCTTATTTCTTAGTTTCCATAAATACTATAATAGCATAACACGAGTGTTCCTCAAACATACTCCTATTTTTCGCAATCCCAAGAATGTACATGAAAAGATGTACAACATAGAACTCCCCTACTCTTTGTCCCACATCGACAACATATTTACTCATAAACCTCCTTATAAGCATAGATCCGTAATCCTAAGCTGAGTGGTTGGTTAGGCCGTCTGCCACGTTCCACATCCAAAAAACTGGTGGCTGCCACCATCGAATGGAAAAAAAATAGAAAATCCCAAAAACGGCGGCTTACCCAACCACTTTTTGGAAAAAGAAAATAGGAGAAGAATATTAAACAAGTATATTCCTAATTCAAATCTATGTAGTTATTCTTGCATAATCTTTTTGATTAAAAGAAGAAAATTTTAGCCGGAAAAATAAATGATACAAGAAACTAAGCTGAGAATTCATCTTAGAATTATTCTTTATTTACCAAAACTAACTATCAAAGAAATCCTCGTAAAACCCAAAACTGGAGAAATATTAAGAGCGAAACAAAGGACGAACATCTATAATAATATGAAACACAACCCCTTCCCTCAACCTCTAAAAAAAAATTGCAATTCACATCACTCGTCAAGAAAAGTATTTCTCTCCAAAACAACTGCAAAGGCAAGCTATAACTACAGAGTTTTTCCCTCGACGATAAGTTCTTCTATGGATTTGGCTATGATTCATCGATTGATGACTATAAAGTTGTCCGAGCCGCAACAAGTAAAGACTCTTGATGAAACCAAAGTTGAGGTATTTAATCTAAAAGATAGCTCTTGGAAATTAATGGAAGGATTCGATAATCAAATAAGTATTAAACAAGAGGTTGGAATCTTTCTAACTGGAGCTCTTCATTGGCAAGGAAGTCGAATTGGTACAGATTCTACTAAACATGAGGTCATTGTTTTTCTTGATTTGGCAACTGAGAAATTCAGAGAATTCTCAAAGTCTCATCTGATGATAAGAATGGTGTCGAATTTTATACTTTATCGAACTTGGGAGAATGCCTTTCTTTACTTTGCTATGGCGATCGGGGCGGTAATGTTGAGGTATGGATAATGAAAGAATATGGGGTTGATGCATCTTGGAGTAAGTTGATAATCTCGAGACGGATTGAATTCGAGTACATCCATTACTTGATACCAGTTTATTTAAACAAGAACGGTGAACTTATAGTTGATGTTGATTGAAATAAACTGGTAAGGTATGATCCTAAAGAAAATACATATAGGGAACTCAAGTATCCATGTGAAGATTAGGAATGGACTGTATACGTAGAGAGTTTAATCTCTCCCATGGCTAACAATTGAGAGATTAATTGAAGGAAAAGAATGATAAGAAACTGTCAGGGGAACTAAAGAGTTATGTTTTGTAATTCTACTTCAACTGCAACCAATTATTCTAAGTTGTAACATTAACTTTTTTCCTACTTCATGCGCTACATAATGAAAGAATCCAACTAAAGATTTAAGAGAATAACAATATGGTAAAATCCAACAAAATATTAGTGAGAACTACAAAGTTTTCCAATTCCTAAAAGGAAATTGCCTAAACCAACGATGTACAGCTCAAGTTTCCGAGAACTTATGAACCTTTTTAAAAGGAAATGATATACTCAATTACATATAAATAACATTTGCTTATTTGACGCAAACGAAGAGCACCCTTCAGAAGATACAGATACATAGACAATTCATACCCTTCAGAAGATACATAGACAATTCCATAATAATAACTAGAATTACTTATTTGACAGATTCAAGCAAAGTACGATGCACACTTAGGTCCTTCAAGAAGATTATGTCAAATAAGTAGTAAACGAACATCAAATACTTTTCCCTACGGTTTGCAACTCAAATCTATTTAAGAATCACACATGGTCTTGTTTCTTAGTTTCCATAAATACTATAATAGCATAACACGAGTGTTCCTCAAACATACTCCTACTTTTCGCAACCCCAAGAATGTACATGAAATGATGTACAACATAGAACTCCCCTACTCTTTGTCCCACATCGACGACATATTTGCTCATAAACCTCCTTATAAGCATAGATCCGTAATCCTAAGCTGAGTGGTTGGTTAGGCCGTCTGCCACGTTCCACATCCAAAAAACTGGTGGTTGCCACCATCGAATGGAAAAAAAATAGAAAATCCCAAAAACGGCGTCTTACCCAACCACTTTTTGAAAAAAGAAAATAGGAGAAGAATATTAAACAAGTATATTCCTAATTCAAATCTATGTAGGTATTCTTGCATAATCTTTTTGATTAAAAGAAAAAAAATTTAGCCGAAAAAATAAATGATACAAGAAACTAAGCTGAGAAATCATCTTAGAATTATGAAATATATCTCTTTATTTACCAAAACTAACTATCAAAGAAATCTTCATAAAACCCAAAACTGGAGAAATATTAAGAGTGTAACAAAGGACAAATATCTATAATAATATGAAACACAACCCCTTCCCTCAACCTCTTAAAAAAATTGCAATTCACATCACTCGTTAAGAAAAGTATTTCTCTCCAAAACAACTGCAAAGGCAAGCTATAACTACAGAGTTTTTCCCTCGACAATAAATTCTTCTATGGATTTGGCTATGATTCATCGATTGATGACTACAAAGTTGTCCGAGCCGCACAAGTAAAGACTCTTGATGAAACCAAAGTTGAGGTATTTAATCTAAAAGATAGCTCTTGGAGATTAATGGAAGGATTCAATAATCAAATAAGTATTAAACAAGAGGCTGGAATCTTTCTAATTGGAGCTCTTCATTGGCAAGGAAGTCGAATTGGTACAGATTCTACTAAACATGAGGTCATTGTTTTTCTTGATTTGGCAACTTAAAAATTCAGAGAATTCTCAAAGCCTAATCTTGATGATAAGAATGGTGTCGAATTTCATACTTTATCGAACTTGGGAGAATGCCTTTCTTTACTTTGCTATGGCGATCGGGGCGCTAATGTTGAGGTATGGATAATGAAAGAATATGGGGATGATGCATCTCGGAGTAAGTTGATAATCTCGAGACGAATTGAATTTGAGTACATCCATTACTTGATACCAGTTTATTTTACCAAGAATGGTGAACTTATAGTTGATGTTGATGGAAATAAACAGGTAAGGTATGATCCTAAGGAAAATACATATAGGGAACTCAAGTATCCATGTGAAGATTGGGACTGGACTGTATACGTAAAGAGCTTAATCTCTCCCATGGCTGACAATTGAGAGATTAATTGAAGGAAAAGAATGATAGGAAACTGTCAGGGGAACTAAAGAGTTATGTTTTGTAATTCTACTTCAACTGCAGCCAATTATTTTAAGTTGTAACATTAGCTGTTTTCCTACTTCATGCACTACATAATGAAAGAATCCACCTAAAGATTTAAGAGAATAACAATATGGTAAAATCCAACAAAATATTAATGAGAACTACAAAGTTTTCCAATTCCTACAAGGAAATTGCCTAAACCAACGAAGTGCAGCTCAAGTTTCCAAAAACTTATGAAACTTTTTAAAAGCAAATGATATACTCAACTACATATAAATAACATTTGCTTATTTGACACATACGAAGAGTACCCTTCAAAAGATACAGATACATAGACAATTCGTACCCTTCAGAAGATACATAGACAATTCCATAATAATAACTAGAATTACTTATTTGACAGATTCAAGCAAAGTACGCTGCACACTTTAGGTCCTTCAAGAAGATTATGTCAAATAAGTAGTAAACGAACATCAAATACTTTTCCCTATGGTTTGCAACTCAAATCTATTTAAGAATCACACATGGTCTTGTTTCTTAGTTTTCATAAATACTATAATAGCATAACATGAGTGTTCCTCAAACATACTCCTATTTTTCGCAACCCCAAGAATGTACATGAAAAGATGTACAACATAGAACTCCCCTACTCTTTGTCCCACATCGACAACATATTTGCTCATAAACCTCCTTATAAGCATAGATCCGTAATCCTAAGCTGAGTGGTTGGTCAGGCCGTCTGCCACGTTCCACATCCAAAAAACTGGTGGCTGCCACCATCGAATGGAAAAAAATAGAAAATCCCAAAAACGGCGACTTACCCAACCACTTTTTGAAAAAAGAAAATAGGAGAAGAATATTAAACAAGTATATTCCTAATTCAAATCTATGTAGGTATTCTTGCATAATCTTTTTGATTAAAAGAAGAAAATTTTAGCCCGAAAAATAAATGATACAAGAAACTAAGCTGAGAAATCATCTTAGAATTATGAAACATATCTCTTTATTTACCAAAACTAACTATCAAAGAAATCCTCGTAAAACCCAAAACTGGAGAAATATTAATAGCGTAACAAAGGACGAACATCTATAATAATATGAAACACAACCCCTTCTCTCAACCTCTCAAAAAAAATTGCAATTCACATCACTCATCAAGAAAAGTATTTCTCACTAAAACAACTGCAAAGGCAAACTACAACTATAAAAAACAAATCACACATATCTTGTTTCATGAATTTTATAAATGCTAGAACTGTTTAATATATAATTGGGGCTACAGTATATAAAAGACTACAGACATCAGCATACCGTGGTATAATGCTTTTGTCAAATAATATGGAAGTTCACTTGCAATCACATTTCAACACAACGATATTTGAAAAGTAAACTTGAATCCTGATAAAAAGGAGAACAAGAAGAAGAAGAGAAAGGTGGTTGCTTCATCTTTTACCCTTGTATAATAAAGAAAACATAGTAGTTCAGAACACAGGTTGATTATAAATTTGCTAATTTATTTACATATACTAATATTGTCATGTGAGTGATCAATAAGTTATGTCAAACAATAACATTGTTAGATTCATTTACCAACATCGTGTACTTTTCCTTAATGTTTCCTACTCAGATCTATATAAGAATAAGACGTAATCTTATTTCTTAGTTCCTATAGATACTATGATGGTATAACACGTATTCCTCAAACTTGCTCTTACTTTTAGCAACCAAATGAATGTAAATGAAAAGATGTACAAAACCAAACTCCCTTTCTCTTTGTCCCTCATCGACAACATAATAGCTGATAAACCTCCTTATGAGTATAAACCCATAGTCCTAAGCTTAGCAGTTGGTTAACCATTTTCCACGTTCCACGTTCAAGAAACCTAGTGGCTGCTACCGTCAAATGAAAAATAAATAAATAAATATTAAAAAAGCACAAAGTACGCCTACTAACCTAACCACTCTTTTCAAAAGTACAAAATAGGACCTGAATATTTGACTAGCATATAGTTGTCATGCTCATAACCAAGTGTGATGATATATTGCCGAATAATTAGATCATTAGCATCATTTACTCACAACAGGTACATTTATTGTTCCCAAATTGTTATTTAGCTAATCATTTGTTTGTTTTTAATGTATATCTTTTAATTATTGTAGTAGGTTATTTTAGATTAGCATTAGGAGTTGTTTCCTTACTAAATTAGGTTATTTAAATTATAATATAATTAGGGTCAGTAGACTACATAAACTAATGTAATTTATTGTTGAAAGACAGAATTTAGTATATTGATTGATTTGAGATTGGCTTTCACCTTTGGGCCTTATTGTTCTTCCTTTTTTCCCTTATTTTTACTCATTTACCCAATCCCAAAACCCTTCTAAACCTCATCCTACATCAAAGCTTTCCCTAATGAGTTAATGAAAATAAAAACCGTGCTCATATTCTATAATGCGTGGATTTGTGGAGTGACAATTTCATTTTTACCTTTTTCACATATTCATATGGTCTAAATTATATGACCAATATTGACTTTTCGAAGTCAATTTGAGATATTTTCATATTCAAAATTGATATGAATTCTTATATTTTTAGACAACACAATTATAAATGAGAAAATGATATTTACATGTGTTTTTGTTAGTTCCACAAGTCCCCCTCTCACATGAAAGTGGGACCCACACTATCTCATGTGACAAGAGACCATGTGAAACTAACAAAAGTACATGTAAAAATAGTTTGCTACCCTGTTAAAATTGTATACTATGTAAAAACTGCTAGTAATTACAACATTTAGTATTTTCAAAAGTAAAATGAATCACAACAATTTGAATTTGAAAATATCTCGTATTGACTTTGAAAAGTCAAACTTGATTTTATATTTTGGAATGGAGGAAATATATTTTGTGTGTTTATCACGAGGCAACGCAGCCACGAGGATAAAGGTTCAACTCAATCAACCCAAAATCTTATACTCTACATACTATTTATCTTCTACTTGAGTTGCTCTCAAATCATACTAATTAGCTCCACCAAGTGAGGTAAAATTTCATAATCTGTAAGATGAAAAAATTTCTAGGAAATGGAAAAGGAAATTAGGGTTTAGTTTCTTCACATAATTTGTAAATTGAAAAAAAATAAATCCTTATGACAGTTCTACCCTAATCAGTCAACAAACAAGCACAATTGATAAATAAACAATGGCAACAGACTGCTACAATAAACAACAAGATTTCAATTTGCAAAATGGGAAATGTGAGAAATTCAATATATAAATTATGACGCATCTGATAATAAGTATTTGATACAAGGATTGTTAATTTCAGTATCATGTAATATATATATATATATACAAGCACTTATTGCTACAAGCTATAAAATGAAGTTTGTACGAGTATTTTATACCTTGATGGCGGTAAATGAGAAGTCCAGCCAGTGGAGGGGAAGAAACATGGTGTAACCATTAGCTGGGAAGAAGAGATTCCGACTTCCTCTGGGTTCATGTTGGTAGGAGTATTTATTTATTCAGTCAGATTTAATTAATTTATTTTAAGCACGGCCAAACATAGTCTAATATGGTCAATGGGTCGTGGAAAAAGGCCCTGAAAAAAAAAAGACAAGCATAATGAGAAGAATGTTAAAAAAAGTAAATATTCAGATCTTAATAAACGAAAGTCTAGTTATTGATGTTTTTCAAAAATTTACATGAAAGCAATGTTAAATTGTGATTTAATAAATGATTAAAAAGACCCAACAAACTATTAGATTTGTTTCTAATTTTTTTTCCCATATGTACTCTTGATTTTTTGTTCTTTCTTTCCTTTTTTCCCAACTAATAATAAAAGTTTAATAAACAAGGAAAAATTATGGACCAAAACATTATACTCATATAGAGCTAGTATGTAAGATTTATTAGACAACACAAAAAGAAATATGATTTTTGTAGATGAGGAAATCACACTTTCAAAAATTAGGGTTTCGGTTGGTTGAAGAGAAGAGAAATTAATAAAAAATATGAGTCTTAATCAACAATCTAAGGAGCGGAGAAAAACACACAAACAAGTAAAGGTTCAACAATTTCTTATCTAGAAATAAGAGGGCATTTAGAAATCATGTGTCGTAAATGTGACTTTAAGTCACCTAATCCAATGAACCCTCTTTTATCTTCATGTTGGCATTGTGAAGTATGAATCCTCTCATTATTTTAACTATCAAGCTAATTCCCTTTGTTAAGTTATAAAAGAAGTTTTCTCTCTTATAAGTATTTTGCGATCTCTTTTATCTTGACTTTATGTTTTGTTTGTCGTGATTCGAGTATCTGAAATCCTCAAACAAGCCTTATGAGTAAGTACCAAAACATGATTTTGGGCCCTACAAGGTTCGAACATTAGGTTGAATGAATCAAGTATGAAGATTAAACCTTTGAAAGGGTCTTGACCCAATGGTTATCTCCATCCCTTGTGTACCAAAAAGGTGGGAGTGCCTTGACTGCTAAGAAAGGGCGAGTGTGTTTAAACTAAAAAAATAATAATAATAAAGTGTGAAAGTTAAATTTTATGACTCCAAACTTTTAGAATTATTTGTTTCTTCATTTTTAGACATAAAAGAGCTTTCACTAATATCGACGACGAAGAGGGTGAAAATATAAAAGGTAATTTTGTCAAACCCTATTTGTCACTATCCATGCTTAGTCATTTGTTTGGCTTTCTTCAATTAGTCAATCGTTTTTAGAAACATTGTACTAACGGCATGATAATACTTAATCAATTAAAAATAAAAGTAACAGTATGTTAGAAAACTTAGTCACTTTATAAATTAAAGCAAATAAAAATAAAAATAAAAATTGGGGTGAGAGAGGCTCGAACTCTCGACCTCAGGATCACTCAATAAGCTATGAGACCTACGCGCTAGCCAACTGCGCCACCACCCCTGTGCTCTTAGGCTTCCAACATTTGTAATGATCACTAGTTGACCAAACTAGGTCTAAGAGCCTAAACAATAAGAATTACATAAACCTTAATCAGCCGCTTAAAATTTGCTAACTTTGTATCACATTGTAAATAGTGGCACAAAAAAATCCTGGCTAAGTAATTTCTCAGTTATGTTCAAAATGTATGTAGTTATTCTTAATGAAGGTGACAAAACAATTTCTATATTATACAAGCGAAGTTAATTATAATCACTAGGACTATGTTAGAGTTTATTAAGTTATATATTTAATACTCACTTTTTTCTAAAATTAAAGATACAATTTGATTTTTGAGATTAAATGACAACTTATTAAACTTCAAAATTGATATGATATATTCATAAAATTTTAAAATGAAACAAATTTTATAATTAATAGTTTTTGTTATATACTATGCAATTATAATAATTGTATTAACTAAAATTAAATAAATTCAAATTAATTTAAAATTTAATGTGTCGTCGTTTCACCTCAAAAATCAAATTGTATATATAATTCTAGAACAGATGGAGTAGTAAAACTTAAATTATGCACTACATATTAAATTATTCAACTCTGATCGTTTTTTATTTTTCAATAATTTTACCATTGATAGGAATTATAATTACTAGCATCTTGTGGTACATTCGTTGCGTGTATAAATTATGTAGGGTAAAATATGAATTTTATAAAATTTGGAGGGCTAAATAGAAATACTAAAATTAATAAAAAAAAATCATAATATAATTAAAATTGTAGGAAAAAAATAGTATGACACGATTATATTCTTGACATTAATGGTTCTATAAATTTTATAAAATTTAAATAATTAAATAAAAAAACTTAGTACTATAAAAAAATAAAATAATAATAATACAATTAAAATTATAAGAATAAACGTGTGTGTGGGGGGGGGGGGGAGGCGGGAAGTGTGACACGACTTGAGTAAGTCGGCTCAAGAAATAATAGTAAAAGATAAGAGATAATCTCGTTAGTTTTTGGATGTGTTTGTCTAAGATGTGACACTTTCTATGTTCTGCCCAAGGATATTGGATTTCATATAATGACAAAAGCCAAAAACAAGATCAAGAAAAATAACTTTCATCCACTACAACAATTGTCAATCCATGAATTTAATCATTCTTGGTTTGAAACGAAAATAAAACACAAGTCAAAGATTGGGTAAAGTTTGTAATTCTTTTCAAATATAATGGAATAATTTGTGAGTGATAATAATGAATTGAGAATTGGTAGTGCAATGAAATTGAAAACCCTTTAATTTTATTTTTTAAATTTCTAAAAAATCATTACTTCTTCCTTAATTAATTGACTATTATATCAGTACCATTATATTTTTAATTAATATTAAAGATAAATTAAAAAAATATAAAATTATTTTTAAAAATCAATCAATACAAAAATATATTAAAACAATAATTTAAGATATTTCTTTTAGTTTTACGATTAAACATACAATATATTCTCGTAATATATTTAATATACTTTTTAATCCATAATAGAACATTAATATTGCTACATACATTATATACTAACTTTTAATTTTAAACTTATCTAATATATAATATAATTATAACTTCTAAGTATTATTTTTGTGATTTATGAACTTAATTATTATAAACTTATCTCATTTAATTTATTGTAATATATTATAATTAGGACTCTGATTACTCACTTAAATTTAAAAATTTCTATCACTATTATGTTCTTAGAATCAATTATTTTTTTAAAAAGAAATCATCTCATTATCAAAATAAATCTTAAAGTTTACCGTGCAAAGCATAGTTAACAAGCTTGTACTACTAATTTTGAATTGAGGTTATATATAGGGAGCTGATAATTCCACACGGTTTTTTTATATTTCTACACTGTGGTCCCTACAGATTTGCTACTCTTATTTTTTATGTCTAATTTACCCCTACAAACAATCACTTGTTACCCTCTCTTCCTCTATCTTCCTCTTTTTCTCTCCCTTCCCCTACACAACTCGGACTCTAAATCCGATTGTTTAATCAATCCAAATTCCTCTTGGCTGGTTATCTTGTACTGGGGTTGGGATCCTAGTAGTTCTTCGTCGGGGCTTGGAGGTTGGATTGATTTGCTGTTTTTCGAACTCTCTTGGGTCTCCTTGGTTCTGCTAACTCTTCCTTTAGCTTTTTGTTTTTCCTCTTCATCTTTGACGATTTGTTGCTTTGGTCACCTTTTAAACTCCCCTGTTCTTTATCTCCTTTGGATTTGCCTATCTTTTTGGTTTGGGGTTGAGCTCCCATCGGGTTTGTCTGTGGCTGATGTCCATGGGGCTTGATTTCAAGGACCTTGTTCTTTGGGTATCCAGTGCGCATCTTCTAATTTGATGGAGGGTTTCGTGTGGATGATTTTAATCTAGGGTTTTGTCCTGATGATTACCTCGCTTGTTGTCGATTTTTGCTGATATTCGTTAGTTTAACGTGTTGTTTCTTTGGCATTTAAATCGCATGTTAACTAAATGTGGGATGGGTTCCTTCTTTTTGGATTAGGCTTTTCTTTGCTGTTGTTAATGATGTTTTTCTTTTTCATGACTTTTATTGGATTTGGGATTTTGGGCAATTCATCGCTGTTGGGTTTTTCTCTGTTTTTGGATCTATGCAATTTTGGCCTGATTGATCCATATTCCGCCGTCGATCATGGCTGTTGTCATCTGAAACTGGTTTCATGTTTCTGATTTCTAAGTTTGAAATTCATTTCTAATGAGTTTGTCATTTGGGTCCCATGTCACATGGGCATGTTTTGGGACAGACATCATCGCCAATTTTTTTTTCTCTTCTTTCCCTCTCTACAAGCTTAAAGCTTTGGGCCTGCAAATTTTGGTCCTTCTTTTCTTATTTCTCTCTCTACAAGTATGAACTTTGGCATGACCAAATTGACTAGGAGAATATGATTTTGGTTTCGATTTATCTACAACCGGATTTAGATATGACTTTTGTTTGTTTATTTTGGATTTGGATTGATTTATTTAATTGAAAAAATTTAGAGACTTGAGCTGTGTAGGTGAAGGGAGGGGATGAAAGAGGGTAACCGGTGATTGTTTGAAGGGGTAAATTTGACATAAAAAATAACAATAGCAAATCTGTGGAGACCATAGTGTGGAAATATAAAAAAACCGTGTGAAAATATCAGCTCCCTATATATATATTGTTCTTTTACCGACCAAACAATTGTAGTATTATATAAATAAAAACACATTAAACTTCCGGACAGAGATGGGTACACCGTTATCGAGGCTCAACATTTTTGTCATAACTTATTATATTTCAAATGGTCGGCTTCAAAAGATTTAAATTTCATTAACTAAAATCCAAACTATCACTAGACAATTAAAAACGACAAAACATCTTATTTTAATTACAACAATTGTTTATACTACGTAAAATTACTTTTATTGATAGATTCTGTAAAATAAGTAGACTTTATAAGCGGATGAGTTATTAGTTTAGTCGTAGTAGTGTGATTATTATATTTCAGGTTCGATTATTTTTTTTAAAAGTTTATTTTTTCTTTAGACGAGTCTTATTTATGAATTTAGTTTTTTATTGTCTTAAATTTTTTTTAAAAAATTGACTTTACAAATAAAATTACCTATAAATTAATTACATTCAGTTCTACTTAATTCAATGATAAATTGATTAACTTAAAGACGAATTTGAACTAAATTCATTAATTAAACGGAGTTTAAGTAAAAATACATCATTTTGAATTATTTTTAGGGTTTTTTTTTCGGTACTAAGATTATTTTCCTTTGTGACTAATTAAACGTATATTTTTATGGAATTATTAATTCGTGAATATATTTTTTTATTTTATCAAAAATTAATCCAAAATAGTCTTTCTGCCCCCACAATGAACACAATAAAAGGTCAAAAAGGCAAGTTTTGTGCGGTGTGAGTCGGTGAATCAAATTGGTCCAAAAAGATGGCGTGGACTATCACTAATTTGCTTGTGGAGTGGAAAGTTAGGAACCAATAATTTAAGCCACCCATCATTCAGTTACCTCTTGCCTCTAGGTCCTTCTCTCAGTTTGCCACTTGACAATGGAGTAGTAAATACGTTATAAGCTCATCCAAATTCCACAAAATTCTACGCTCCACAACCCCCCCCCCCCCCTCCCCCCCAAACTAAAAAAAACCCAAGTCCCCAACAAATGAAATGTTTCACTATATGTTTAAGTTTTAAAAATTTACAAAAAAGAAAAGAAAAAAAATTCACAAGTGTATGTTGATTTTTTTCATTATCTAATTCAAATCCATTGGGAAATAATAATAATTTTTTCCTTAAACCCATTTTCTACACTGTGTTCTTAAGAACAAAAAAGAAGAAAGTTTTTATTTATTATTTAACTTTTTTTTGTCATTAAACTTTTTAGAAAACAAAAAAGAAAAGAAATGGGTCCTATCTAAACAAGAACATTTTTCTTCCTAATTAAAGTTTTCCATAAAAAAAAAATCAGAATTTAAAAGAAAAATTAAATAAGATAATCAAATATTTTATAATCTTTGTTACACCCTCCACATTATCAAAGAAAATAAAAAATAATCTAACTATAACACTTAATTTTTCATTTTTTTTTATAAGTTTAATAACATAACAAAAGAAAACTTGCACTTATTTATTCTTTTATCCTAAGTTAAGTTAAACTATTTTTTTTTGTCCACAACTAAGAAACATTTATCTTTTAAGTTCATTATTATATGTTTATTAAAATATCATATTCTTAAAAATTATATAAAACAAAAACATATATTCAATATTTACAAAATTTATAATTGAGACTTTTAAATAAAAGGAGTAATTAACAAAAATTCTTTACCCCGGGTCAAGGGAGTAGTAAAGTGGCGTGAGTTTACAGAGCGCATATACTTCTTTGGACCAACAGGCTACAACAGCTTCAGTACTTTCTCTCTCTATACGTAAATAAATAACGACATAACGTACATGTATAGATGTATAGATATAGAGAGAGAAAGTTCTGTGGTAAATACTTGTATAAGCAACGCCTGGCGAGAGCTGAACCTAAACTCTGCAGGCTCCTTTCTCTACACAGTGGTGTTGGATTGGATCCTGTCTTCTCCTCCTCTTTTAACGCCATTCCATCAAAATTCAAATCCAAAAATCCATTTTTTTTACCCGATCAAAGTCCCGAATCCGAAGTATCCGACCCACATCAAGTCTCCGGTTTAGGCGGGGCGGAAGAATCCGTACACTTTCATTCAGCTCTCACAAGCCAAAGCCTAGCTCCTGAGGTTTTAGCATTGGATTATACAATTTTTGCATTGTTTTAGCTACAAACTTTTGGTTTTTGGAGTTTTGGAGTTTTGTAGTTTAAGATTGTTGGAAAAAGGCAGTTTTTTATTTGTTTTTTGCTGTACAGTTTGATCTTTGTTTGGAGCTGAAGGCACTCATGTGCATGTATATATTGGATTAGGTAGAGATCGAGTATAGATTCGATTTGAGGATAATTATTGTATTTGTATAATTAGTCGACATGGTTAGTGGAACTATATTTCATCGAAGGAAGAATTCATGGCCTGCTGAGGAGTATGTAAACCGGGCAACGTTGCAATTGGTAAGCTTTTCGTTATAGAGTTTGGAATTTGTTTCTCCAATGGTACTGAATTGTTGCTTATTCGTGTTTTCCCCTTAGAGGAATTGATCAAATGTGAATAATATTCGGCTATTGCGTTTTAGTTGAATGTAAATGACTCTTAAACTCTTGTTGCCGGTTGCATTTGGTGAAAACCCGAGTCGTTATTGAATTCTTAAATGATTTGTTCAGTTTGACACTGTATGTCCCAATTTAGCTGTCCACATTTCACTTCTCAAGCATTTTATATAATTAATGAGAATGGTGTAAGAAGTTGTACAGAGTTTCCACATTATCCTTTATTGGCCCTCGTCAGAAAACAAAAGTGCATTGGTAATGGTAACATAATTAAAAAATAAGTTAACAAGGTTTGGGACATTAAAAAAAATGGTAATGTAGCGATATGAAAAGCTCATGTTACAAGAATTATAAAGCCTTTTTTGGTTTTATTAGTCCTTGGTAGATTAAGAAATTACTACTAGTAATTTATTAGTCAGTTGGTTAACTGGTTTAGTAATTACAGTTATATACATTGTATTTTATTTTTGTAGTCAGGATAATAGTTGGATCCTAGTTTTATAAAGTTGCAAATTGTAATCTTTACTTTTTGATGTGATGAATTATATGGAGTTTTAGTAAAGCTTTGTTCTTTTGTGTGCTTTTAGTCTTTTACTAATTCCTTACAAGGATAGGTTCGTTGTTCTTACCTTCTTATCTTTATTCCTTATTCTCGTCTGTGTTTTCACCCTTAGGTAACATAACTTAAAAACTAAAGTTACAAGGTTTTGGGACATTCAAAAAAAGGAAAGAGGGAATTGATTAATATATGTATTTTTTGAAGTTTAAATAGTAAATTTTGTGTTTATAATAGTTAATGGGGGGTGTTAAGGGTGTTTGGAGAGTGGAGAGACATTGCAGTTGTAAAATCTTCTTACCGATTGAATTCCTATCATTAAACTGTTTAAAAACCATTTGTAATTGTGCAAAGAAAGTCGTGCTGTTTTGCAGTTTTATTTTAGCGAAATGGTGCAATTTCTGAAAGCTACTATTACCAAATTGCTTACCTTGGAGATAAACCTCCTTTTTTGTCAAGTGTTATTTCCATTTTAACTAAGTGTTCAGGTAAGAGATTTTTAATTTGAATTTAATCCCAAGGGGTGGGAGAAATGTTATACAGCCAAACTTATCCACTCGAAAAAATAGTTTCAAGTTTCTTGATATTGGATGAATTCATGAAATGTGCAGTTAGTACTGTAGTTTTACATAACTTTGCATTGCTTTCACACTCCTACTGACGAAGATCTTTCTTTTTCTTCTATACAGAAAGAAACTTATCTTATAGGCCTAATAAATCCGTTCTTACCTTTCAAGCTAATACAAAAAATATTCAGTCAATGTTATGTCACAATATATGAAGCCAGTTCCAGGCTTATAACTTCTCTTGGTGTGTTGTGTGCGGGTTTTGGTGTTTTTTTTTGGAGAGGGGAGGGGGGGAGGGGGAGAGAGGGATTGTAGGTTTTTTCTTGTTATGTTCTTCTTTCTTTTTTCTTTTATGTATAATTCTGTCAAGATTCCTTGATGTACTCATACTGGTTGTTCTTCTGCTGTAGCTTGATTTTGATAGAGCTACCCCACCAGAACAAGCGTGGAGAAGGAAATTAAACAGCCATGCTAGTATTCTTAAAGAATTCAGTATTACATTTACGGAAGCAATAAAAATGGTACTAATCCTTTCTCAAGTAATCTAGTACTTGTGTAAAGGACTCATAGATCCAGGGAATCCTCATAAATTGCACATATACTACGTTCTTTGTTCTCAGTTGGTATCTGATGCTCTGAATATTGACCTTAGGTTCGACTTGGTATACGTATGTGGTCATATGTAAGGGAAGAGGCCTCCCACGGAAGGGTAACTCTCTTAATTCTATTATCCTATATAGTTGTCCAAAAATAGGAAGGAATATGATAGAACTCTCCCAATTTTGTTTTTGTCTTAGTCATTATCTGTTTCTCTCTGCTCACCATATAGAAGCAGAAGAAAAAACAGTCATATTTTCCCGCTGATCAAGAAATATTTCATGGCAAAAGGAAGGTTCCTCTGTTGATGGAGTTGCTATTTGAATTTGAAATGATATTGATTTGATATTTGTGCAGAAAGCACCTATTGATCCTTTTAGTCGTGAAAGCTGCAAACCATCAGCATCCCAAGGGGTTCCGCTAGGAGGGATGGGGTAAGAATTGGTTCTAAAGGGGAGAGCTATTTTTCTTATTTTAAAATCTAATATGTTTATGCCTCTGATGAGGTTCAATATTTTTAACATTACAGAAGCGGCAGCATATCTAGGGGTTTTAGAGGCGAGTTCAGAAATTTTCAAATTGTTCCTGGTACATGTGATGCTTCTCCTATCATGGCCAATCAGTTCTCTGTAAAGCTCTTCTCTTCCCCTTGTCACTGTTAGTTATATTAGTATGGGGAAACTAACATATGCATGTTTATGTAATTTTTCTTCCTAGAAATGTGGGTCATTATAATATTGATATTGATTGGTAATTTGGTTAAATAAATGTTTGCTATTTTACTTGTCAAAAAGATAAAACTAAAATAACTAATGGTTATGATCTCCAAATGGCACGACCAATTACATTTTGTTCCTGTAGAATTTGATAACTGATAGAGATCACCTGAGTTGCCACCTAAGAAATGCACGACGTATTATGGGATGTAAAGTGCCTATTTTTAATGTATGGGATTTAAAGTTTGTATATTTAAAGTATGGGATGCAAAGTGCAAAATGAAGCAAAATAGGGGAATACAAAGTGTCATTTACTCTAATCTAAATTACTCTACCATTCAACCATAGTATTGTGATTTTCCATTACTTTATAATAGTAGCAAGTACTGTGTAAAGCATTTGTAAGAAAACTAAATAATATGTGTAAACAGGCAATAGCTACACTATTCTTTTAAGTTACCAGTTGTGAACAAGGTACTAGAGCAGTAAAGCAGGATGACTCTGTGCCTCTAACCTCACCATATACCCTACTAGTTTAGATTATTTACGTGGATGGCCAATTAGGCGAGGCCACATCTGTACGGAAGTTTCAAAGTCTATTTCCTCATCTGTCAACCGGCTTAACTTCTTTATACTTGAAGAGGTTTTTTCGTGCTATAAAGTGCATGTGCAACAATTGATATTTTAACAATGTGTCGCACATGATTTTCTGATCTATTATTTGGTACTATCTACAGATTTTTATATCTCGCGATGGTGTTGGTGGATGTAAACAATATGCATCTGTGTTATCCCCGGGCACACACGAAGGCTTGGGGTAAGGGAATAACCTATGAAGTTCTTTTTCTCCTTTTTCTTTCCTTAGAAGTCTTATTATTTTTGAACTTTTGATGCTCAATACTTTGATAATTGTTGTTTTTCTTGAAATTTGATGGAGATCAGGCACATAAATCAAGTGTGGAATGAATTTCATTTAATCATTACAATATTTTTTTAAGTGAATTACTAGTATAGAGCAATAGTGCAACTATGTAGCAGTTTGTTTGACTATGGTATAGGTTTTTGGTTAGTTATATGCTAAATGTTTAACCATTTCACTTCCTTGCTTAGTTGCAGTATATTTTCTATAATTGGTGGAACAGTCCTATACTTTTGGAATGTGATGCAACATATTCTACCTGCATATCACAGCTTGTTGATGTTTCCTGTAATAAATTCATGTCCCTAGATAGAAACTTGAAATAGTCTAGGTCATGATAAAAAATGAATTTCAAGATTATCTGAAATCTACGTGAATTAGAAATACAGTATAATATGATGAACAAAAAGGTGTATTTGTTAAATTAAATTTAACATTTGTAACTCTCTAAAATTATGTGACAGACTGCTCTTAAAAATTAGACTGAGAGGAGACATGACAGAAATAGAGGACTATCAAGATAAGAGATGAAGCAACACAAACTCAATCAAAAGGAATCAAGGAAATATGATCCCCAATAAAGTTGAATATTGATAAGATGACTCCTGCAAAACCATTTGTGCATTGGACCAAAGAGATGGGGAGGATCTCACTTTTCCATAAACGATGAGTAGAAAGATAACAACTCCATTGTGTCTATGCTGCTTGTATACTCCACGGGTATAGGGATGGCATCCCCTTTTGATGCTTGTTTATACATGATTACTTGTCAACAAAATAATAATAATAATAGAAAAATTCATTGCGTTCTTTCCGGACGGTTCGGTATTTTCTTGAACCAGTAAATTTTTCCGGTATTTACCGGTTAGTTGGGATCGGGAACGGTGTGCAGTTTTGTTGTACTAGATGTCTGATGTATGTATGTATTATTAATTGTATGGATATTTGATATTATAGTAATACTTTAGTTGCTTCAGGTAAAGAAAAAGTTAGGTGTATGACGTATGTATATATATGTATTGTATGTATATTTGATATTAATAGTTTAGTTGCTTTGGGTAAAGAAAAAGTAAAACTTCGTAACTCTCCAAATCTCTCTCTCTAAACCCATTTTCTTCTGATTTCTCATTTCTCAATCATCTTCTTTTCTCGCTCATCTCTCATATTCTATCTCTTTCTCAACCCACTTCTTCTTCTTTATCATCATCTAATAATAGATTAATAAGAACAAAGACGTATATATGTGTATATATTTTGAGAAAGGGTATAATACCTGATTCGAATGTTAGTGGATACCAATTACCAGAAATACTCAACGAGAGTGTTGAGAGTACGTGAAGCAACGTGTAACAACCCGGGTCAAATCTCGAGTTCGGAACAAATCTCGGGTCAAATCCAAGGTCCGAATCGAATCAAATCCATCTAAACAAGGCCTTAAATTACTGGCCCAATAGTATCTTCTTGGGTCATCTTAGCCCACCACAGGCTTACCCAAAAGGTCATGACTGAAGGTACTATTGATAGTAATTCAATTCCTTATATACAGACAAACTTTTTCCCTTATCTTTCGATGTGGGACGAGGGTGTTACAATCTCCCCCACTTAAATTTCTGACGTCCCCGTCAGAACCACCGATCACACACACAGTCCACAGATCTTTGCCTCTCTAGCCATTGTTGGATAATACCGGCTGGCTTCGTGTCCCCACCTCCGGACCTCCTTCTCTCCATTGTGGGATAATACCACCAGTCTTCGTGTCCTCACCTCCGGCAACCCGATCGGATGAGCCGACCCGAGCTTTTGAGAGTCGGCTCTGATACCATATGTAACAACCCAGGTCAAATCCCGAGTTCGGAACAAATCTCGGGTCAAATCCCAAGTCCGAATCGAATCAAATCCCAAGTCCGAATCGAATCAAATCCATCCAAACAAGGCCTTAAATTACTGGCCCAATAATATTTTATTGGGTCATCTTAGCCCACCACAGGCTAACCCAAAAGGTCATGACTGAAGGTACTATTGATAGTAACTCAATTCCTTATATACAGACAAACTTTTTCCCTTATCTTTCGATGTGGGACGGGGGTGTTACACAACGTCGGTACCGCTGCCGTGATTTCTTTTTTAAAATTGCGGAAGCACGGAAGATTGATATGGTGGTTTGGGTTTGCAAGTTTTTACAATTTTTGTGTACTTGAATTTGCTTTCTCTCTCTTATAAATATTAATTTGGATTGTTATACTGGTGTAAATCTTCACATTACTAACAAAGTGAAAGACTAAAAAATTGGTAAAGGAAACATCAGTAATAAATGGTAAATACCCGTACCGTATTTGTACCAAACCGGTAAATTCGGTTCGGGATACCGGGTAGTTCGGTACCGGAATTGGTATTCATTTTTTGCTAAATTCGGTAATCGGTTCGGTACGGGTTTTTACCGATGCACACCCTAGTTGGGAGAGACATGAATGGATCATTTCCAACTTTTGAAGTGTCCATATAGATATAGTTCTAGAATGTAGAGCAAGGTCAGTTTTTTGATCTTCTTCTTTTCTGTTGCTACCATTGGTGAACATTATGTATCTGAAATCTGTAATTCCATTTAAGTATGTGTTTTTTAAAACTAAATTACATGTAAGAAAAGAGTGTAGCAATTCCTAGCACATTCTTAGCAGTGGAACTTAAAAACCATGCGCAATAAGTTGTGACAAATCTGAACATTACAGGAAATCCTCCGATCAAGGTATAAAATCATGGGGCTGGAATTTAAGTGGTCAACATTCAACATATCACGCACTATTTCCAAGGGCGTGGACGGTATATGATGGTATCACTGTAATTTTATGCTTTTTTATGCTACACCTCCCTTTAATGTGTTCTTTCGATAATATTTTTTTCTTACCTGCAGGTGAGCCAGATCCAGAACTAAAAGTGTGTTGTCGCCAAATATCACCGATAATTCCACATAATTATCGAGATAGCAGTCTTCCTACTACTGTTTTTGTTTACACAGTAAGCAAGTTGAACTCATAACTTGATTGCAAATTAGCGGTTCTAATCTCTCTTCTGAGCAGACAGACAAGAAACTAATACAAAGATGGGTTATCAGTATTATGAGTTAGATGTTTTGAATAAGGTGCTAGGAGTCTCACTTAGATCCATTGTGACACATGGTTGATGTTTTCATGTGAATTGACTACCATGTGGAAGTCCAAGTTCAATCACTGAAACATTAGGGAAGTACATTAATGTGGGGCCATTACTGGATTAACTTGAAAAAATTAGTGATTAGGTACCGCATGTAGTGGGTATTAAATAATATTTATTAATATACTGCAGCTAATGTGGGCTAGTTGATATGTAAACAAACATGTCACTTCTTTTGTAAAAAGACCCTCTTATTTTGATCCTATTCATTGCTTAACAGACTGCTACATGTTTATCTTTTAGTTGGTGAATACTGGGAAGGAAAGGGCAAAAGTCAGCCTTCTTTTTACGTGGGCGGTAAGCTGGTTTTTCTGCTACACTTGTTACATTGCACAAAGTAGTAAGATGGGTTTAGCATGACATTAATGTTTGCGTTCCACAGAATTCAATTGGAGGAAACTCACACCTATCTGGAGACCATGTAAACGAGCCTTTCATGTGAGTATGCATGAATTATTCATTGTTCATACGAAACACCATTATGGTTTATTATGGTTTCTGACTTCTTTTACTTTTCAATTTGTTTTTATCCTTTTGTAGCGGTGAAGACGGAGTATCTGGTGTTCTGCTTCATCACAAGCAAGTTATCAAATCTTTATACTAGATATGATAGAGGAGTGTTAGTATTCTGATGCTAATGTATGTGTGCTTGCAGGACCACGAAAGGAAACCATCCTGTTTCTTTTGCCATAGCTGCATGTGAAACTCAGAACGTTAGTGTTACTGTTTTACCATCTTTTGGCCTGTCTGAGGGGAGCTGTCCTACTGCGAAAGACATGTGGGATAAAATGGTACAGGTAATGATTTCAACTGCAATGTGCTATATCATCCTCTTTGGTGAAGTTGCTACTTCAACTGGAATTTTGTCACTTTCTGTATGACTGTACCAGACTAATGTATTTTAGTTTGCTTGGCAATTGTACTTAATCATAAAGTTTGCTATGGTTTCTATTGTACTTAATTAATCACGTTATCAAGAACTTCTTTGCCCGTTATGGCCTTACTCAACAAGTAATGATATTTTTCGCAACAGTACCTGATTCTAGAATGCATCTTTAAGTACTGTATTATGTTCTTTTATGAATTAACTTGTCAAGAATAATATTTTGTTAATACTACCTCCATTCCAAAATATAAGATCACTTGACTTTGGAATGGACGCAGTATAATTTATTACCTACAATGCCTTTCTCATCATTGACTTGTGTATGTGTCTTAAGGATGGGCACTTTGATAGGGATAACTTCAATGCCGGACTAAGCATGCCTTCATCACCTGGAGAGACAAATTGTGCTGCAGTTTCTGCTTCGGCATACGTTGAGCCTCATGGAAAGTGCACTGTAGCGTTTGCTCTTGCATGGTCATCCCCCAAAGTTAAATTTTGTAAGGGAAAATCTTACCACAGGTAATTTTTTACTGCATTGATTTTTGGTTTCACTTGTACTTTACTGAATTTCTCCAGCTGTGCTTGTAATTTCACTTTGGAGTAGCTACTTCGTAAATATGCTGTTTGTTGAAATCATATTTACTTAAGTGGAAAGTTTTTTATCCCCCAGATTTTTGAGTTTGATGGAAATTTTCTTTGGAGCTATCAGTACGTAATAGTTCACCCATGTCTAATTTTCTTTCAAAGATTGGTGTTACAACATGGAATGTTATTTTTCTGGTACCAAATTTTTGTTACATCCATCAGAATGTTAACAACACATGGTCATTTACGAGAACCTTTTGTTTTCCATTTTATATTCAGACTCCTACTTGCCTCGTTAATACATAAATTAGTGGTTTACAGCTTTAATACTATGTTCTGCAATTTGATGTTTATTGTTGTTGTTATTGATAATATTGCTTGGCATTTAATCTGTTGCAGGAGGTACACTAAATTCTATGGCACTTCTGAAAGGGCTGCTTCAAACTTGGTCCATGATGCACTAACAAGTATGTACCTATGGTCTGCATCAGTTTGTTATCTATCAATTATGGTTAACGTCATCAAGCTTTGAAAATTAAACGTTTACTATATGACCTGATGCTTCTTTTTACGTCTGATCAGATTATATGCGATGGGAAGAAGAGATTGAGAGATGGCAAAGTCCTATCCTCAGAGATGACAGGCTACCGGAATGGTAAAGCAATGGTTGAGCTATCGCGATTAGTAGTTAACTAATAAATTTCTGAATTTTGTACTGGATTCTTTGATTTGTTACTCATAAAAGCTACACCTGTCTCCACAGTACAATATCATATTGGTATTTAGAGGTCATCATATTGGCTATCATTTCTTCTTCTACATTCTTACCCATGTCTGTGTCATGGAAATATAAATTCCATTTCATTGAGCTCTCCAGGCAACACTTGTATTTTCCAATTCAGTTTTTCTTCTCACAGGAAAAAGTTGTCCTCAATAACAATCTGTCTGAACTTTTTCAGGTACAAATTTACATTGTTTAATGAGCTCTACTTTTTGGTTTCTGGTGGGACAGTTTGGATTGGTATGCAGCTATACTAAAATACTTGATTGCTTCGCATTTATAGATAGCAATCTACTTTTCGTATTGCATTTTTAATGAAACGCAGTCCTACCTCTCATCTTGCCCTAGACCCAGTTGTGAAGTAAGTACTCGCCCCAAAAAAAAGAAGTTATGACACAAGTTTTTGGTGATTTTAGAATTATTGTGATGCATAGCTATCTCCGCATTAGTCACTAGGAGATTAACCTTAGTCCAATAGTGCTTGTATGCTTGCTTTATTTTCAATCTTCTTACTTGAACAACATAGATAATTGTTGTTGCATACTTGCATGTTCCTCGTTCTTCATCTTCCTCATTTTATTACATTTGTGCCAGATAATCTAGCATTAATAACATTACTACCTGTCTTTTCCATTAGACTCTCCATTACCAGCTGCAAACTTTGGTTGTGATCAGCCTCCGACAAAGATGACAGAGAACACCGATATTAGTGCAACCCAAGAGAAAGTGAAGTACAGACAAGATGCAGCTGATGAAAAAACGAAAATTTGTGGTTATGATAGTCCTGCAGAGAATGGTTCAACAGCTGATGTTGAAAGCACTCACACAGGATGTTCTGATGAAGATGATTCAGCAATTTCTCAGGAAGGAGATCGAGACTACTTTGAATACCCCTCTAATATTTCGGTTCCTGAGAATGATCTTGATGATGTGGGTAGGTTTCTGTATTTAGAAGGTGTGGAGTATATTATGTGGTGTACGTATGATGTCCATTTCTATGCATCTTTTGCTCTTCTTGAGCTGTTTCCCAAAATCGAACTCAGTATTCAGCGGGAATTTGCGAAGGCTGTCTTATGTGAGGATGGAAGAAAAGTTAAATTTCTAGCTGAGGGAAACTGGGGAATCCGTAAGGTTAGGGGAGCAATTCCTCATGATCTTGGAACTCATGACCCATGGCTTGAAATGAATGCATACAATATACATGATACCAGTAAGTGGAAAGATCTGAACCCAAAGTTTGTGCTTCAGGTATATAGAGATTTTGCTGCAACAGGAGATTTGTCATTTGGAGCTGATGTATGGCCTGCTGTTTGTGCTGCAATGGAGTACATGGAACAATTTGACCGGGACAATGATTGTCTTATTGAGAATGATGGATTTCCAGATCAAACATATGATACTTGGACTGTTCATGGTGTAAGTGCTTACTGTGGTTGCTTATGGGTTGCTGCACTTCAAGCCACAGCAGCAATGGCCTTGCAACTGGGTGACAATTCTGCTGCTGAAAGATACAAAAGCAAATTCTTGAAGGCCAGATCAGTATTCGAAGCAAAACTGTGGAACGGCTCGTATTTTAACTATGACAGTGGGTCAAGCAGTAATAGTACGTCAATCCAAGCTGATCAACTAGCTGGGCAATGGTATACTGCATCTTCAGGATTGCCAAATCTTTTTGATGATCTGAAGATCCGAAGCTCCCTCCAAAAAATTTATGATTTCAATGTTATGAAAGTCAGAGGAGGAAGGATGGGTGCTGTGAATGGCATGCATCCTAATGGAAAGGTGGATGACAGTTGCATGCAGTCCCGTGAAGTATGGACAGGGGTCACCTATGGTGTGGCAGCTACCATGATTCATGCTGGTATGGAGGAACAGGCTTTCACTACAGCTGAAGGTATATTCCTTGCAGGCTGGTCAGAGGATGGATTTGGGTAAGTCAATGATTTCTGTTAACAAACTGCAATGCTTGTTGCTCCTCTCAGTTGTTCTTATATATACACACACAATATATTAGTATCTCATGTGTACTGCACTCTATTGAACTGCCGTGGATGCCTAACTGTTGGAAATAATAATGGAGAATATTTTTCTTCACTTTATTCCAATATTCCTCCACCTTTTCCCTATATTCTTCCTTATGTTTTATTCCATGTTTCCCACTCCATGTTTTCTTCCTTGTATTAGCTAGCATGTTTCCTTATATTAAGGAACATGTTTTGTCTTAATTATTTCTTCCAATTGTATAAGTAGGTAACCTTGTAAGCTTTCTAAGTAATCAAAATATATGAAATGTAAGTTCAAGTGTCTCTTTCTAACATGGTATCAAAGCCTGATCTTTTATCCGACGACTTTTTCCGGCAACTTTTTTCCGGCGACTTTTCCGGCGACATTTCCGGCGACTTTTCCGGCGACCTTTTTCCAACAGCCATCTGTGCAGTTTTCTGAAAGCTGCATTTTTCCGACGACTTTTTCCGGTGACTTTTTCCGGCGACTTTTCCGGTGACTTTCCGACGACTTTTTCCGACAGCCATCTATGCAGTTTTCTGAAACTGCCTATTACAGTTTGTACCCCACAGTCTGTTTTTTTCTGAAACTTACCCACAGTTCTTAAAAAAAAAAAAAAAAAAGAAGTGAAAAATCAAAAACTTCAGATTCTACTCCAGTGATGATTTTTCAACAAGAAACCCCATCTGCAATTGGGGTAAAACTCAAACACACCACAACCATCCCAAGTTTATTACAGTAAAGGATCGTCTCGCGAAGATGACGATTGGTGCTGGTAAGGAGATGGAGGTCTTTACAAGTATTGTTCAAACTGCCGGAATTGCTATTCATAGACGGAGTTACTGGTCACTACCAGAATTGCTATTCATAGACGGAGTACTGTTCACTGCCGGAATTGCTATTCATAGACGGAGTACTGTTAACTGCCGGAATTGCTATTCACAAACGGAGTTTTGTCCAATTGCCGATCGTTTTCCAAGCTGAGAAATAGGAGATTTCTATTTATCAGCTTGAGGGGGAGTGTTGGAAATAATAATGGAGAATATTTTTCTTCACTTTATTCCAATATTCCTCCACCTTTTCCCTATATTCTTCCTTATGTTTTATTCCATGTTTCCCACTCCATGTTTTCTTCCTTGTATTAGCTAGCATGTTTCCTTATATTAAGGAACATGTTTTGTCTTAATTATTTCTTCCAATTGTATAAGTAGGTAACCTTGTAAGCTTTCTAAGTAATCAAAATATATGAAATGTAAGTTCAAGTGTCTCTTTCTAACACTAACTATTGAAACATGCACAATGAATCAAGCAAGTGCTTTCATGCAATGCAAAGTGTATATCTCACAAATTGATGCGCTAGTAATATTCTTTTAAACTTTATGATTTCTTTCTTAAGCATATCTTCATTAAGTGGTTCTCCATTGCTTGTTAAGAATGCAAGAATGATTCATGTTTCATCCTCTTGATAATTGCTACTAGGAATTATTTAGTGAAGTCATGAGTAATAAGTTGAAATTTCTGTTTACATGCTCCATTTTATTGCCCCTCGTCTTAATAACTTCACAAGGCCGGTAGATCCCACTTCCATTTGATCATGGATAAATTGTCAGAGAGAAATATCTTTAGCGTGATGTTTTTTTATTTTTATTTTAAGCCACAAGAACTAATAGCTGGTGCATCATTGCCACAATGAATTATATACTTCTGCTATGCACAAGATATCATCTGTCCTGGAATGTCAACACTAATTAGCTTGATATCTTCATGTATTTATAATGTATTTTGTCCTTAATTTGGGCTGCTTCATGGATAAACTTTTGGATATGCAGATACTCCTTTCAGACTCCAGAAGCATGGGCAATGGATGGGCACTTTCGGTCTCTGGTATACATGAGGCCACTCGCCATATGGGGCATGCAGCGGGCTTTAACCTTGCCTAAAACAATTCTCGACGCACCTCAGGTTAACATAATGGACAGAATCCGCGTATCTCCTGATTATGCAAGATCTCATCACACTGAAACCGGTGTTAGAAAGATAGCAACCAAAACAAAGTGCCTTAGCAATTCAGTGTTTCATTGTTCATGCTGATTGTCACATGAAAGATCGTAATTTTTTTAAGGCATTATTCATTAAATCTATTTTTTGTCTATCTCCAGAAGCAGGCAATAGAAGTCTTGGCTGTAACTGTAAGATTCATTTCATGGAGTCGCCCTTCTTGTAATTTCACAAGAATTTTCATTTTAAAGTGATTCATTACTTGGAATTGTATTTGTGCATCAAACTCCTATTGCTAAAGGTATAAAGATCAACCCGAGAAGAGTATCATTTCTCTGTTATATACAAATAATCAATAAATGAACTAAAATGATTATCCCTGATATGAAAAATTAATGAAATTATAAGAATCATAATTCCCGAAATAAAGTCACCTCAAACCACTAAAATTTTGACTTCGTCTACAAACTTTAGAAGTATCGTATGTTATTAATACATGAACATACAAAGTACTTGTATATCTCGTTTCAAAATTAGAGATATGTTTATACAACGAAAAGATAATTTTTTGTTCTTAAATAAAGTTTTAGTATTAGTTTAGAATTCAGTTGTAGTGGTTTGATATTGAAATGACAGTAAAAAAATAATGACAAATTAAGGATATTATGTCATTTTATAATTCTAAAATATAAATATATCTTTAATTTTAGAATGGGGTAAAAAGAAAAATGTATCTTTATTATTGGACCAGATAAAGTATTAAAAAAATGATATATATTATGAATATTTTACGTTAGACTTTTTGATTGTCAAGGTATGTAGATAATTATTAGTTGTAGTAACTTTTTATAGAGAGATGTGTAATAAGCGGACCCTCTTATAATTCCTACCAATTTCATGTACTAATAAATTTCGCAATTGTAATTCAGTTTAACCACAACATAGGAACAAATCGTAAACCCGGACGACTCAGGATAGACTCCCACTAGCAACATTTTGAAGGCACTAAAAATGTTCTACTTAGCAAACCGCTCTGGTATCGGGCTGAGAAGATTAGTCGATCCGCGGGTCAGAAACTCCACATTAACAAAAAAAATAAAAAATTGTAATTCGGCCTAAGGCTCTGTTTGTTTTAAATAAAACGTTTTCGAATTTTTTTTTTTTTTGATTTTTCATTGTTTTGGCATGCTAAACAAAAGATGGTCGACTGTAAAATATTTTTCGGCCAATGAAAAACTTTTCAATAATCTTAAGAAAATGACTTACGATCTCTAAGTCATTTTTTAAAAAAGATGTACAACTATATATCTCCTAAGAATAAGTTTTATTTTTACTTTTTTTAATTTTTATCGCTATTTAGCAAAATAATTCATTTTTACTTGGTTAAATTAATTATTAATGTGGAGTAATTTATTTCTTAGCAGAAAAAAAATTACTCCACCATTAAAACGCAAGAAGATTCTATTTCAGATTCTCAGGTTCGTTTTCAATCTTCTCCTTCGATTCCACCGACTAGCCTTTCATTATTCATAAATAATTTGATTATATATATTGTTATTGCTGGCTGAAGCTGACACGTCTCTTTTATTCTCTGAGGTGGCTAAACAGTACTGTAACTGTAATCACTAAAAACCAAGCACAAAAAAGAAAAAAAGAAAAGAAAACCTCTCATTTGATCCAACTTTGCAGCGGTAAGCTAGCTAACTCAATTTCTAGCATTTTCGTTCGATATTGATTATGTAAATGGTTTGTTTAAGAGTGAAATGATTAAAAATTCCAAATTTTAAGCTCAATCATTTGATCTTCATTTCCATAGATCCGCCATTTGTTTTACATTATTATTATTATTATTATTATTATTATTATTATTATTATTATTATTGTTATTTTTTTTTCTTCTGTTTTTTCCGTTTCTGTTGAGGTGTTATAACTTATGTTCGTTTTGATTTATATCTGGCTAATGATTTGTCATTTGTTTGGAATTAGTTGTGAAATTATGGTGAGGAAGATGCTAATTGATGGAGAACTGAGTAATGCCAATGAAGATGATGTGGAATATGATTTTGATTTGTTTGTCATTGGGGCTGGAAGCGGCGGCGTTAGAGCTTCCAGGTTTTCAGCTCAGTTTGGAGCTAAGGTATATATAGTAAACTAAAATTATATATTTAATCTCAATGGTTATATTTGTCTGGAGAGAGTATTTGGGGGATCAAATTCCAATCTGTAAAGAGTTTTGCTTATGTTCGGCGCCAAAATTTTATTCGATGCCAGCTTCCCCAGTTATATTATGATTATCCCAATTGTAGTCTATGGGACTGTGATCCTTTCAAAGGTCCCTGAAAACAAATGTAGAACTTTTGTTTTAAAAGATATAAAATAATATGTAAATGTTATGCTTTCTTTTAATGTTTATTTTTTGGGATTTCTTGTTCAGTTGTTTGTCTTGGTTTAAATGAGTGTTAAGATTGTCTTATTGATATAATACTCTCATGATTTTTCGCTCGTAATCTTGGTTTTATGCAACTATTTTGAAATAAGATATTATTATTTATATGTTTTGTGCACAGTACACTGTTGGAGGTTATGTTTGTAGAGAGTTACAAATTTAGCAAATTATTTTTTGGACTTCATTGGGCGGTGTTTGTATTTTTTTTCCTTCTCTAAGTAGAGAAATGATTTGCTTGTATTATTTCTGACCTATTCTTCTCGTGCAAGCCATGGGATTTGTAGATGATTGAGATAAAATATTGATTTCTGTCCAGTTAAAAACTATGATTTCGTTTTGTTTTAAGGGCAGCACAATTTTTATTAATTTCGAAGAAATAGACAAAAGAACCCGTAGAAAGTTAGTGGTTGCAAAAAATTATTTGAGCAAGTATTGACGATTCCTATTATATTTCTTATTCGGGATTCGGTCATCTTATTTTTGAGATATAGTTCTTTCCTTTATTTAACAGCAACATGTGATCTAATAGTAATTTTCCTGAATAATTTTTGAATTTCTATTTTCAGGTTGGGATTTGTGAGCTTCCATTTCATCCGATCAGCTCAGAAGTTGTCGGAGGAGTTGGAGGGACGTAAGTCTGTCAGAACTAAACTGTAATTTGAGATGATAACTTATGAAGAATCTATGCTATAACTTTTAACGAAATGCCTTTAACTTACTTTGGAATAATAATTCATTTATTTGATCGACTAGTTCTTTTTATTTTGGAATCCAAAAGCTGGATGCTACAGTTATAGAGGCTTTTGTGTTGAATGATTTTACATATTACCTTACAAAGCATCATAATCCTTTTTGATGAGTAACAATCATCATAATTTGAGATCTTTCAGTCTGTGAAAATGAAATAATGACAACAGTGTAAATTTGTATGACTGGATGGGATGATAGATATATTGATTTGACTCGCTATAATGAGTTTGAAGAGTTATTAGTTATTATATTAAATTCATATTTGTAGTCATTTCTCATACAGTTATTTTGACTTTAAATTTAAATCTATTATTTCTGGTAACATTCACTTGGTACTTAAAAAAACTAATGAATGTTGAGAAATTAAAAATGAGTCTTTTGGAAGTCCTATGTGTCTTTTGGAAGTCCTATGTGTATTTTGATTTCCTACCTAATAGTAGAAGTCTATTTAGCTATCTTTACGAGTCTTATGTTTAGTCTATTATATTATGTATCAGTTGTGTATTAGCTTTATAAAAGGCTTGTTGGTTATTCAATATTTGTGAGTGTAAGAAAAGCAAAGAGTAGAAAAATACTCCACCATCCTTTGTCTTGTCGCCATGGATTCGCATTTGATTAACGATTGCCATCGTTCTTGAAAAATAGTCTGTAACTGACTCTCCTGATTTCATTCGAAGCATTTCGAACTCCGAACGAAGTGCTTGGAGCTACTGCCTCTTAGCCCTTGCTGTACCTTGATACTTCTTCTTCATGGAATCCCAAATATCCTTGGAAGTGTCTTTGCTAAGAATTGTTTCCAAGATGGGACGATCAATGGCCTGAAAAAGATAATTTTTTGCCATTATTGAGGATGTAACCATTATTGAGAATGACGTTTAAAAGTTTCTTGGTATTTGCACTTCAAATGATGTAACCATTTCAGAAGCTCAGGAAGTTTCTTGGTATTTGCACTTCAAATGACGTTTAAAAGTTTGACTCTTATTAAACTGAATGTTTTGTATGGAACATCAGTTTAAGGGAGGGATTGTTGAGAAATTAAAAATGAGTCTTTTGGAAGTTCTATGTGTCTTTTGGAAGTCCTATGTGTCTTTTGATTTCCTACCTAATAGTAGAAGTCTATTTAGCTATCTTTAGGAATCTTATGTTTAGTCTATTATATTATGTATCAGTTGTGTATTAGCCTTATAAAAAGGCTTGTTGGTTATTCAATATTTGCGAGTGTAAGAAAAGCAAAGAGTAGAAAAATACTCCACCATCCTTTGTCTTCTAATATATTGTTTTCTATCATATTGCTTTCATTTCAATTACAATATTACATCAATGAAATGGTCTAGATTTTAAATTTATTGATTAGATAATGTGATGTTTTATTAAATTAGGATGAAATATGTAACTTTAAAATATAAATTTGAAAATTTTGGGTCGTTACCTATAAAAGTAATCAAATTTCATGCAACAACTACGGTCGTTAGAGGACTAGTTCCGCCTAGGCGGGTGCCTAGGAACATTATCTATGCTTTATTCCCAACCTCTTTGTGTATTGCTTCTTTTTCTCTTATTTTTCTTTGTCTATATTTGTATTGATATGAATATATCTTTGTAAAAATATATCTGGGATGTGTGGTCGTCGGCTGTGGCTTGCATGTGTTACGCATCTTGCATCTTCTACTTGGCGTGACTCTGAAGTGTGTGACTTGTGAGGCTTAGGCTTTTCCTTCGATCTCTTAGGTGTGAGGCCAAGAGACCTAAAAAGTATACCCTAGAGGCATCTTCTACCTATCTTCTCACTTTATCCCTTCCTACTTCATTTCTAATTTCCATCATCTCTCTATTCAAAATTTTCTATTCTTTTAAACCCTTACGAAGCTAACCTAAACCACTCACCTTTAACTAATACACCATATTTCATGAGTGTAATATTATTGTTCGTGTAACGGGACTTCTTAATTGAGTAGTCTGGCCTTTTTTTTCCCGTTTCTCTTCAAGGGCGATCATATTTAGTAGATGTTTATTAAATTATTGTATATTTGCCTTATTTGGAAATTTTAGGGATGAAAATCACATATTATCTTGATATTTCTTATTTTGTGCAGGTGTGTGATTCGTGGTTGCGTTCCTAAAAAGATTTGTGTTTATGGAGCATCCTTTGGGCCTGAACTTGAGGTGACAATATGATTTATTGAGAGATACTTATTGCTGATTTTCTTAATGGCTCAGCGAACATGTTTTTTAGTGTGATTATTTTTTGGTTGCTAACGAGGAATGGGTCCAACCATACACCACTTTGTTATGCAGGGCTGCACCGCAAACCCCGGATACTTGTAGCTACCCACAACCACAAACCACGGATATCGGGTGAGCCCGGGTGTATGCCAGTGAGATTTGAACCCTTGACCTATCCTTTAAAAAAATCTTTACAACCCTTGAACCACTAGGCCACACGGTTTGCTTGACACATTTCTTTGTATTGAGCCACAAATGTTATTCATCACAAATGGTCATGATTTTGTTAAATTGGTATTTCTAGACACGGTTCAATATTTCACTTTTTTTTCCCTTGTTGATCTTCATATTCTTAGTTGTATGTATCTTGAAATCGATTTAGGGTGGACTCTTCATGCTTATAAATTGTTTGGGCAGTATAGTACCCACAACCCTCTTCCAGCAGCCCACGTTGACAGGACTACAACTGTGTAATCATCTCATTTGTATTGTAAATTAAATAATTTATCATGGTATATAGATTCATGTCTAATGTAAAACATGTGTAGTATAATAATGTCAAATTGCAAAACTCTTCTCACACTCTCAAGTGCTGCCACTTGGTGTCCCTAGCAGTCAAACATGCATCTTTCTGGAAAAGATTCCAATGCACATTGGTGATCCATGCCAGTGGAGACAATTGAGGTTTTGGAAATATAAGCCTAAAAGATGTACCAAAATTCACATATAATAAATAAGCCTAAAAGAGGTATATATACATATATATAAATATGTGTGTGTGTGTGTATATATATATATATATATATCTGAAAAGGAACTATTTTACCTGTTTTATTATTTGTTAGTTTGAAGCCATCTATGCGCGCGCACACACACACATAGGGGAATGATCCACAAGAACCCTCATCCTTCCAACCCAATCCTAGCCGTTCCTTATTTGACTTTATAAAATTGGCACCACTAAATAATCATGTGGTATGCTAACTTCACCCTCCGTTCACATCTCTCTCTCTCTCTATTCCTCCCTCCATTTTTCTCTCTGCAAAAGATTACTACTTCCATACATATTGAGGCTTATGGTTCATGAAATAAATGTGCTGTTAAGAGAGCTGCAAAATTCTAGAGACCTTCAATTGCCGATAACTCGACTGTCATGATCCATAAAAAACTAAAATAAGGCTCATAATTAGAATTCAAGACGAGCTATAACTAGCATACCTAGATCGAAAATTCACCAAGGATTAAGAAGAACAAAAAATGTTAACATACCCAATTGAAATTAATTTGAACATATCACATTCCCACCTTTTAAAGCAAGGGAAACCTACTTTTTAAAGTTGAGAAAACTAAGTATATGGAAGAAGAAATATAAAGCATCTTTGAAGAAAATACCCAGATGAAAATATGAAAGAGGAACTGGAAATATGATCCTAACGCTAAAAAAAATAAACTTTAAGCAAAGAAAAAAACAAATTTATAGGCAAAGTAGAGAGAGAAAGGAAAGGAAGAAATGGTAGAGAGAGAAGGAGATCAGAAAGAAGAAATGGTAGAGAGAGAGAGAAAGTTGGCATACCGCATGACTGTTTAACGATGCAAATTTTATAAAGTCAGTACCTACCGCATGATAGTTATGCGGTAGGTGTATTTTATGATTCGAGGGCAATAGTGCAATTTTTATGTGGGCCCGGCTCTGCATGACTGTCGTTTTGGCTCCTAATAACTATAATGCGGATTGGGCTACTATTACACCATATCAAATAAGGAACGACTAGGATTGGGTTGGAAGGATGGGGGTTCCCATTCCCCTTTGGCTGTGGATCATTGCCCATATATATATATATACATATATTTTCACAAACACGTGAATTTTAGTTGTGACAAAAAATTTAAAATGATAATCTAAGTATATAAGTTTCTACAAATATTCTTCTTTACGCCTCCTTTGGTATTTGAATAGAATTGTAGCCATAAGAGTCTTAAAATTCTTAGTCCTCCATGGTTACCTTGTTTTTGCATTTGTTTAAATCACATACAACCTTCTGAGCTGTTAAGCGAGGATGTGAGGAACAAAAATAAAAATAAAAATTATGTCTATGGATAGATATTATTACTTTATTTGGTAGTCAATTCAATAAATGCTATTGTTTTATTCTATTTTTTAGAACTATCTTTTTGTAGATGCGAGATAGAATGTCAGACTCATATGCATGTATGTGTGTGTGTATATATATATATATTTATGAAAATGGGCTGATTTATCTATTGTTTCGGTGTTGTAGGATGCCCGGAATTTTGGATGGGAACTAAATGAGAAGGTTGCTTTCAATTGGAAAAAACTTTTGCAGAAGAAGGTTTGTGTTTAGTGTTGTGATTTTTTTCCATGCATGCTTTGCCTTATTACCATATTCCACCAAAATCCTGTGGCAGGAACAAGGATTACTCGCATTTAGATGGAACTTAATCAAACGTTAACTAACCAAGATTGTTGCCAAGTGTGCCAAAAATGGTGCACTACTAATCTATCTGTTATTCTATAAAAGATTTTAGGTAGTGCAGACTGCAGAACCTGTGACATTTGCTTTAAAATAAGAAATTAAATTTGTGTAACAGGTTCCATAAGATCCCGAAGTGAAATGATGATGTGAAGAGGTTGTACGTATCCAAGAAATAATTAATCTGAATAGGTTGTCAAAATCTTGTTTATCAGGCTGTGCATCATCACTATGTGATAGACTTGGTATCTCCGGAAAGACAAGAAAATAAAGTAGCGAACATTGTTAACACTTTTAGCTGAAAAGATCTGTAGAGTCTAGACACCGAACTTGTGAGTGTGTAGATGTAAATCGTAATATGTTATAGGGTGGTGTTACCTCGAGCCCAAATGACAAACTTTTTAAACAGGCAATAAAGAAGAAGACTAGCAAGTATCTAGCTGCAAGTGAAAACTTTCTGTTTTGTTTTTCTGATTGTTGCTCATATGACACACCTTTTAGGGACTTATCAATATAAAGTGTCAGATACATATCTCAGGTTCTGAATCCCATACCCGGTCAAGTCCAGCTGAGATACTCCTCACACTTTAACGTATCTCAAATTTGATTTGATAAGGATGTATAATTCAGGGGCTCTGTACATACTTGTAGATTTTTTCTTGGGTTCTCATGGGGAAACCCTTGGTCTGTTGTTTCAGCAGTTCGAGTTAAAGTATCGATCTAGTTGTTCTTAAACTTTTTCCAATTGGAGTTTTGAGGGGGTTCAAGTTATAAGTTTGGTTCCTTAATAGTTAGAATTCTTGACATAAGTTTCCAGCTCTTAGTAGTTTTCCGTTGAAGGTAGGTTTTCTTGATGAACTTTTCTCTTTTTGATTTTTTCTATGAATGACCATTCTATTCAGAGTCCTTTATTTATATTTGCAGCAAATAAACTTTATATCCTTTACTTAGGCTTTGATAATTTTTCTGTTGATGAATAATGCTTTCTTGTATAGACATTTTACATTTTCACGTCTTTGGATAAGTTAAACATTTCAATTATCATTACTTTTGTTTAAGTATAGTGAAATGAAGAGTATGCAGGGTATGAAGTTTCTTGTTTTCTCTTGTGTTTTCTGATCTCTCTCCAAAATTTCAGACAGAGGAAATAGTCAGGTTAAATGGAGTGTATAAGCGCTTACTTTCAAGCGCGGGGGTTAAACTCTTTGAAGGAGAGGGAAAGGTAGTTGGTCCTAATGAAGTAGAAGTAATTCAACTTGATGGCACTAAACTGAGCTATTCGGCAAAACACATACTCATTTCGACTGGTAGTAGAGCTCAACGTCCAGCTATTCTTGGGCAGGTATATATAAATATATATATTTTATCCCAATAATCTAAATTAAGATACCATACAAATATTTTTCTGAATGTCTGGATCTATGGAATTTATCCTTTTAGCCTCTTGATGTCCTCTGATTGCAATGTCTTTTAGTGGAGACACCATCACCTCCTTTTTTCAGTTATAACTTTTATTTAAGGATATTTATAACTTGGATGTAATGACTACATTTGGTATAGCTTCAACGTAGTTATCGTAGGCTATTGTTCCATATCTCTATATGACACTTCTATGCATTTTCACTTTATTCGTTGGTGTAATTTAATCCTTTTCCCTCTTGTACAATTTGACACCTCTTGTTTCATTTATTCTTGTTCTTTGATTTTTGACTTTTGTTTCTTTTAATCTTCTATGGGATGGCCACTTTAGGAGTTGGCTATAACCTCTGACGAGGCTTTAAGCTTGGAAGAGTTACCTAAGAACGCTATTATACTTGGCGGAGGGTGTGTATCTCTTCATCCATGTAAGCTCTCTGTTCCATATTTAGAGCTTCAGAGGACTTATACTTTCTTCTTTGTTCAGGTACATTGCTGTTGAGTTTGCATCGATATGGCGTGGAATGGGTGCCACTGTAAATTTATGTTTCAGAAAGGAACTTCCTTTAAGGTTGTAAAAAATTCTAATAGTAATTATGTTTCTCACTGTTTGACCAGTGATTACTGTCTTACAATTTCCTCATCATAAGACACTCCTCTTTTTTTAATTGACACTGAGCTGTTTTATTCAGAAATCTCATTTTTAACTGCGCTTCTATTTCTAATGCTATATTGTTGTTCATACATCCTACTATTGCAGAGGTTTTGATGATGAAATGAGAGCCGTGGTTGCAAGAAACCTGGAAGGAAGGGGAGTTCATTTACATCCACAGACAAACTTGACAGAGGTACTTCATTATCTGTTCAAATCATGTTATATTTAAATTTGCTAACTACTGGTTCAACTGGAACTCCCATCTTATGATTTTCTTTTTAAATTATATTATTTTTATTTTGGATTGTGATTCATCTTTCTGCAATTATAACTTTACCAGTTTATTTTATTTTCCAGCTGGTTAAGACAGATGGTGGCATAAAAGTTCTTACGGACCATGGTGAAGAATTGATAGCAGATGTTGTACTCTTTGCTACTGGTAATTCCACATCTTGCACATAGATATTGAATGTAAATGTTTTTGTATCTATAAACTTGCATGAAAGCTAGTGGTTATAGTGTTTGTATTCGATCAAAGTATGATACAATACCGTTGAAGTATGCTACTGCTGATAGTCAACTATCGCTGACTGTTTTTTGTTTGTTAAAACAATGTCCTCTTCTTAGTGACATCCTATTTAGTTCTACTTCATTGAATGTGATGTGGCAAGTCTCCTAATCTTTTTGGAAGCAGTGTAGCTCATGGCACGATACTGAGTAATAAATCTCATTTGCCTAACACATTAACTTAGATTCTCGATCCTCTTCAGTTCACCTTTGAGCTGGAGATTGTCCAGGGCACACGCTACAAAACTTACATGCTGTATTAACTTTAAAATCAAGGGACAGGATTTTATATGTTAAGCATATTGGTCCTTAACTAGTAGGTTTGTCCCATAACGTATGCTTGGTTCTACAGCTGACTGAAAAACTTCCCCTTCAGCTCTATGATTATATGCTGATGGCATGAAAGTTCGCAAGACTTCCTCCACTTTGTCTTAGTGTAACCACCATTTTCTCAGCTGTTTTGTATTTCCTACAAGTAATCTGGCCTAGATAGGCGGCACATTCAACTTTGTTTATTACCGGACATCTTTTGCTTATTTCAGTTTTGGTTCCCTTAGTGTTGCATGTAAATGTTTGTTAGTGTCTTGCATACTTCTCATCAATGAATATGAATTTCAAGGAGTGCATTCACTTATCATTTGGATGCGTCTAATTTAGTCAATTTAATTGTAACTAAGGGAAAAAGATGAAGACTTACCGTTGTCTCTCTCACTTCCTCCCTCCAGCCATTTACGTATTTTTTTCCCACTTAACTTTCTTCTTCCATCAATTGTAGGTCGAGCCCCTAACACAAAGAGGTTGAATTTGGATGCTGTCGGTGTTGAGCTTGATAGAGCAGGAGCTATCAAGGTCACTGAATTTGAATTTCTTGCACATTTTGTGGTTAAGTTGTATTTGAGGTTTACAACATGTTCAAATTGTCAAGAAAGACATGGCAGTGGAATGTGTTGTGAATTGTCCTAGTGTTACACTGTGCCATATTTATCTAAAACGAGCTGAGTTCGTCATTTGGATATGGTACCTATTTACTTTTGTCTTCCCTCAGTCCCTCTGTCCTGATAAATCCTTTTATTATTTGGATTTTTGAGACTTGGAAAGAACCATCTCTGAAGTTGCCATACTTTTCAGGGTCGTTATGATTTGGTCCATAAATTTGTAATCCACTTTCTTAAGTGGAGTTTAGAAACAAAAAAAGGAGGGATGAAATAGGCATGTATGGTTTTGTAAGGCCACAATTCATTTGTCAAATATTCAAAATGTTCTATTTCATTTTGACGGGTGCTGTGTCTAATCTGGTTTATTTTTGAGGTTGTCTGCTCTGCTTTGCTGCAAAACAGCATTTCCCAATAATGATTCCTTTCATATTAGTATTGTATTTTTGTTGGCTATGTAGCTCTAACTCTCTAAGTATTCATGTTCTCTATTTTGCCTTAGCGGAAAATCTGTGTCGTATTGCTGTTGGTTAAAGGGCCACTGCTTGATTAAATGGTAAATGCTTGATTATTATGCGTGAGAATGTGGGTTTGAGTAGTAGTGTCAGAGAAGCTCTACTTGCAGAAGTATGCCAACTGTTAGGTTTGTATTTAGTTTATTCCTCCTATACCTTGCATAAGTAGTTCAAATACTGGGTAAACATATCTGTTGTTGGCTAGTGTAATCTAGGTCAAGTTTTTGTTGATTTGAAGGAGTCATAATACATTTTGTTTGTTTCGATCAATTTTTTCCAAGTAAAATGTGTTCTTCTGTGATGGGGAGCATCTGTGATGCACTTCCCAATGGTCTTGAGCATCAAACTATAGTTGCATTACTTTGAAAGCATTCTACCACTTTTTGTGCTTGGTGCGATTAATGGCTACAAGGGCGGAGGGCCAGTGTAATGCACCTGGAGTAGTGACTTATTTAAAGTCCAATTGATCTTTTTATTCATCCTTATTAGCTTGACAGATATGTCAGGGATGATACGGTATGCTGGTTTGTTGGTAAATAATATACAGATTCAGAGGTTAATCAAGTTAAATGATCTGATACTTTTTTTAACTAGTACCAGTTTGGGTAGTTTAAGAGTTTGATCTGAGATTTCTTTTTACTATAGTCTATAGAATATTTTTTTGATAGTTCTTTTTACTATTGTAGCTTAATAGTTTATATTATCGTCTTTGTAGATTGATTTCTTGCCATCTGTTTTCTTATTGCACTTCTTATTTTCTTATCTCTATTATTGTTATTATTACCATCACAAGTTAGTACATTATTGGGATCCATACTTATTTCATCTTCTCTTCTCAGGTTGATGAGTATTCTCGCACCAACATACCTAGCATATGGGCCATTGGTGATGTTACAAACCGAATGAATCTCACTCCAGTGGCCTTGATGGAGGGAACCCTTTTTGCGGTACGTGTTTCAGATCTTCACTAACTATCAATATTAGGTTAATTATTCTTTTGTTATTAAATGATCTATTCCTTTATATGTTTTAGTATCTATTTATATTAAGATTCTTTTGTTTTGTGTTCTGTACAGAAAACTGTTTTTGGAGCCGAACCTAGCAAACCTGACTACAGCAATATACCTTATGCTGTGTTCTGGTACCAGTTTCTCTCCTTGGATATTTCTTTTCATTACAGTGGAGATGCACTTTTATTATGGTGACGACCTTGTTGACTAGGTGTTTTATCCTATCGAATCCCCACCCGAAAAAGAAAACCTTAATAATCAAAACTCCATATGTTACAAAAATATTCTCGGGTTACTGTGTACGAAAACCCTACTATCAGTCCCTAATCAACACCTAATTCATTATCCGCTCTTGGCTTTGATATATTGTTATATCTCTTTCACTTTCTTGCCGACGATAAATTTCTGCGCTTTTATCATGAGAATCCTGCATTCAGTATTTTCTAAATCAAGTCAATTTTCCACCCACTTCCATCCACCTAGGATATACTTGTTTTGTTAATTTAATAGTATTTGTAATCGAAACCCACCAAGAATTCAGCTGCAGATGGCCCAACCCTTCTCTTAAATCTATACTACATAAGGTTTGGATTGCCATATTAACGTCGTGTTAATCTTTGAGTTAATGCTGGAAGAAGTCCAACTTGCAGAAGCTTTCAATTCAGCTCAGTTACATGTGTTATGTGTTAATCTAGCTTGTTGTATGTTGGAGATGACTACACTAGACAGGATGCAACCAATTTTCTCTCTTCCCCCTCCCCTCTTCGAGTTCCGTATAAGTGATTGCTGTAGATGATTCCAATATCATTCTTCATATTTTAATTAGTGTCTGATGAAATATGGAAGAAGCAAAATTTTCAGCTATGCATATCTGATTAATTTGGAGTTTAATTTTTTTCACAGCATACCACCTCTTTCTGTAGTTGGACTCAGTGAAGAACAGGCTATAGAGCAAGCAAAGGGTGATATTTCAGTTTTCACATCTACATTTAATCCAATGAAGAATTCAATCTCTGGGTACGTGATCAGACATTTAAGTTTACAGTTAATAAGTTTTGAAACAAATTATATTTATTAGTTTGCGAACTTGATCACATATAATGTTCATTGATTCTAGTGATAAGAAACCTCCTCTTGATCTGAAAATTCTGGAGGTTCAGCATTTACAATTGTTTGGATTTAGACCTGTTGAAAGTGAGAGTCTAAGAGTGTTCATGTAATAGAACAAATAAGTATAAGGAATAGGAATAATTCCATTATCTAATATTACTCTCATTCATTTTGTATTTACATAGCATTACATTGGTTTATATAGGAAATAGGATAGCACACAATATAGGAAAACATGGAGAGGATAACATGGGGAGGAAAACATGGAAACATGTTTTCCCACCTAACATATTCTAACACTCCCCCTCAAATGCAACTTTACATAGAAGGGACAAACTAAAGTGCATTTGACAAAAATATGAAGAAAAAATTGCAACAACATAAAGGAGCCATCATGACTAGCAAGCAGCTGAAGAACATGAGGAAAGTGCCATGGAAAGTGAGCTGGAATCACCAAGAAGCAGCCAACGCCGAGAACCAATGTTGCCCCCATGTGAGACCCAAGTTGCACAAGCCAACAAAGAACAAACCGAAGCGAAGCAAAAAACCATACGGCTGCAAATGAGCATGACGTAGCATGAACTACCCCTCATGCAACCTAGACCATATCATATCTCATACCTCATATCTCATGTCTCATATATCTCCCCCTCAAATGCAGCTTTATATAAAAAGGACAAAATAAAGTGCATTTGACAAAAAAGGAGGACAAAAAAAAGAAAGGAAAAAAAAATCAGAAAGATGCAAACAACATAGTTGCAGATTCTAACCAATTCAGACCCGGGACCATGTTGGAAGAGACATCAACAATGGATTCCATGTTGGAAGAGACATCAACAATGGGTAACATATGGGAAGAAAGCATAGCAAATATGGTGCATCAAAGAAGAAAGCTGGAAAACAGCCAAGGACTAGCAAGAAAACCAACATGGGGAGATACTGGACACTCGAGAAGCGGCTGAAAATCAATGGATCACCGCCGGAAAAAGTCGCCGGAAAAAGGTCGCCGGAAAAGTCGACAACTGCAGATGGAAGGAGGAGAGAGAAAAGGCACGTTGGAAAAACTTGTCGGAAAAAGTCGCCGGAAAAAGTCGTCGGAAAAAGTCGCCGGAAAAATTCGCCTGATAAAGGATCAAGTTTTGATACCATGTTGAAAGTGAGAGTCTAAGAGTGTTCATGTAATAGAACAAATAAGTATAAGGAATAGGAATAATTCCATTATCTAATATTACTCTCATTCATTTTGTATTTACATAGCATTACATTGGTTTATATAGGAAATAGGATAGCACACAATATAGGAAAACATGGAGAGGATAACATGGGGAGGAAAACATGGAAACATGTTTTCCCACCTAACATATTCTAACAAGACCTAACACCGTTGAATTTTGACTAACACCCTTCTCAAACCAGCATGATTTTGATCGATTTCTTCACCTGGTTGCTGGAATAGAAATAATTATAAAACTAAACTAATGCTTGATTAATGTCTATTAACAGCAGCTTGATACTGATTTCAAACAAAAAGCCTATTGACTGATGGAAGTGGCCAACCAGTGCTGATAAATTGATAAACAAACGGCTATACGTATATACTCGTATTATCTAATAATTAATTAATTTTGTTAGATCTCTGGATATAACAATGGTAGATTTTGTTAAATTATGTTAATCATATGCTCCCCTAAAGTAACATTTATAATTTGTTTAATTATTACAACATATTGAGTCATTATGGCCATAAGATACTGGTTACACTTATATTATGCCCACAGACGACAAGAGAAGACAATTATGAAGCTTGTTGTCGATGCTGTGACTGATAAAGTTCTTGGAGCATCTATGTGTGGCCCAGATGCACCTGAGATTATGCAGGTATCTTTTTCGCACTATATAACGTAGGATAAACTTTTTGAATGCAGCGCTATCTAAATTTAACTGGTCTGATTTGATGTGAATAAGGTATGGGTTTATTTGTTCATTATAAAGGTACTATTATAGAGTTACTATTACATTTAAGGTTGAATGGTTGATATTGCCACAACAGAGAAAGGGTTGATATGATTCAAGTTAATTTATTTAGTTTTAAGGGTAATTTAATAGTTGTGAACCACACTAAAATTGGTTACATATATGGGGCTATTTGTAATTGTTATTTATGACTTGCCTTTTTTGTTTGTTTATAAGTTTTAATTAGTATCAGAATCTTCGATGAAATTCGTAAGCACGGATCTTCCATAAGGTCGAGTCAGAAATTGGACCCAAACACAATACAGACCCACTAATTAAAAAAAGTTATCGTCTCCATAACAGTTTGTTCTTCATTGCTGTCACTCTTTCTTCTTCATCTCCTCGTACCTTTTGAGAAAAGAGTCAAACAACTTCAATATGGTTTACGAAGTTATCTTGCATGCCCTGTAGTACAGGTTCTTTACTATAGCGGAACCATATGTTCTGTGTCTTAATGTACCAGTGATCTTAAGCAGCACCTGAAGGTCGAACTAATTCTCAGGGTTTTTACCTTCAACCAATAGTAATTTATGTGTGTTTATAGATGCACCTCATTGATGTTTGTTGTGGTTTTCCTTCACAGGGTATTGCTGTTGCACTCAAGTGTGGAGCAACCAAGGCACAGTTCGATAGCACGGTAAATTGGATTTCACTTTTCAGATTTACGTGAGCTTGGCATCTCATTATACTACTTACTCTGTATAAGGGCTGTGGATAGTCTTAGGAATGTAATGCAAAACAATTTATCATAAGGAAAAAAGCATACAAACACACAAAACAAAATTCATTTATAACATTTACCGATCTTATTGGTAGAACTTGGATTACGCTTCTCGGGTTCCTTATCATGGAAAACTGGATTCTCTACTATAGATTTACTAGAAGTGTCGTCTTAGCTAATTGTTTACTGAATTCAAGGTGAAAATTTTACCCAAGCACACTCACTTTGGGTCTGTCTGATAATGGCTGAAAACTTGTCACCAAATCTCTTGATTTGTACAACTAGCATGAACTAGTGAGTGTAATGAAAGAACATTGTATTATGCACATCTTTTGAAATAAAAATTCAACCGCCAATATTTGGAAACTATACTCAACATTCTTAAAAGATGGCAACCTTATTTCAGCCTATTCAATAGTTTAAGCCACCACCCTAACCGTGATATAGTTGGAGTATCCTTCATTGGTTGATTTATGCATATTCTGCTTTGAATGTAATTTTCTCTATTTTCTTCCTCGTCTTTGACTTAACTGTAACAAGAGAAATACTCGAATTGACAGAGGATGAAGTACTCAATGAAACAGTATTCACATATTTTTTAGGCAGTCAATTCCTTCAACAATATATATTCACGACAACACACGCATTTGAAAATAAAAGAAATTTCGTGGCTAACTTTAATATCTTACATTATAATTTCTGCAAATAGTCTTATCTTGTTCTTATATCTATACTGTTTATTTGATTAGCTATATCCTGCGTGTTTTGATGCTCATGGCATACTGTCACTAATTATAATTTGTAATTTCTCTTACAGGTGGGAATACACCCTTCTTCTGCAGAAGAATTCGTGACTATGCGGTCAGTGACGAGGCGGATTGCGGCAAGTAAACCAAAGACAAATCTTTGAACATCAGAAATTATATTAATCAGTTGGGATGAAGTGGTAAGTTGGTCCTCATCGACAAAGACACTGGATAATACACAACAGAGACACAGATGATACACGATTATATTGTTCTCTTGAAACTGAAGACTTCATTGGATTTATTGATTGAATTTGAAAATAATGTAATTTGATTATTTTTATTATAAATAATAATAAGAAAAGATCAGCCGCAGAGTAGATTGGTACTGGAAAAATTTCCCATCCAAGCTGTTGAATGTGAAAGAGCCATTATCTAAAATAAAGAGTTGCTTAGCAGAAAATAGAAGCACTGGTTTCATTATGTGCTATATTGGTTCTGCAAATCCTTTTCAGATTGGCAAAGAACATAACTTGGTCGCACCAAGGGATGACGGAAAATGCATGTTGGCTGCCGCTCATACTCCAAAATGATAAATTTGAGATTACAGATTTTATGGGGCATGCCTGCCATTAACGCGTGTACTTAAGTAAGTAGCCTTTGCTGGAATGTAGAATTTCATACATGTCAAGTAGAAAAAAAGAACATTATATTTATGGATATAGTTAACATAAAATTAGTAGTAAATAAAAGTATAGTTGATACTGTCAGTAAAAGCATACACACATATATATATATATACAGCCAGGATCAGGTCCGGACTCCCGGACCTGATCAAAATACGGACCTCAAAATTTTATTTTATTTTTTTGCACTTTTTTTTTTCAAAACAACTAAAAAAAAATATATAGGTATTTTTGGTATTGAAAAAATTTGTTAAGACACTGTTTTGGGTATGATTTGGATACATATAACAAAAAGTGTTGTACCGATTGTATAACACTGTTTGTTATATGTATCCAAATCATACCCAAAACATTATATTAACAAATTTTTTCAGTACCAAAAATAACTATATATTTTTTATTAGTTGTTTTAAAAAAAAAGTGCAAAAAAAAAAAAAAAAAAATTTGGGGTCCGGATTTTATCAGGTCCGGACTCCCGGACCTGATCCGGCCTCTATATATATATATATATATATGGGGCAAATGACAAAATTGTTTCTCAAGTATGAGTCGATATCATTTTGCACTTATGGTTATTGTCAATTATTACCTTAAAAGTACAATGTTGTTCCTATTTTGCTGCTCCAGCTAATTTATATCATGCCTATATTAATATACCATAACATTTATAGGGGAAATATAGGGCTCTTTTCAAGCAAATACATATATAATCATCCCATCCCACAAAACATGGAAGCGTTACTGGCTCTTGCTTTATCAAATTGTTGTATAAATGGTGAGTTTTCTTTCGTTCATTGGTTTTTTTAAACGATGCTCCAACTTTGGAGAAATATAGTACAAATATTAATGTTTCATTATATATAGACTCACGCATCTAACTAGAATCGAAACTAAGACCACTGAATGGGTCCCAGGGCCAATGTCAAACATAGAAAATGCCATTACTTATGCTAGTTGGTATTGCTTGTTATTTAAATTAGTTTGCAGTTCACAATATCTTTGTTAATACTTTTCTATTGGAATGGAAATCAGAAACCTCTTAACATCATGAAATATTATATATATATATATATATATATATATATATATATATATATATATATATGAGAATTATTCATATTTGAAGTTGGATAGAAACTCTTAACCTTGTCATTCATCTCTGACCGTTTAAAAAAGATCGAATGGTCTAAGAAATTACAATTCGCACAATTATTGCGCGAATTCTCTCTTTCTCTTATATCCCGTCCACACAATAGTTGTGCGGATGGAATGTTTACAATCTAGTTTGGGACTGTCTTAATAACTATTGTGCGGATTGAGTTTATCTTGGCCTTTTGTTTATGATTTGAACGGTTTAAAATGAGTTGGTAGTCTCCCATCCAACTTCGAGTCTAGATCGGTCCCTCTTTTATATATATATATATATAGCAGCTTATCAAGGTTGAGCCAGGGGACCCATGCAACCAATCATGGAGACAAGCCCTGGACTTTCACATGCAAGCTGAAATTCAGCCACAAATATCGAATGCTCAGGCAAATGGTTTACTAAAGGTACCCGAGCGTAACCACCATATTAATAAACATTATATTCTTGAGGATTTAACAATATGAATCTGATATTTTCTTTATAATAATCTCAAATTCAGAGTTCCAAAATCATCTCCAAAAGTACTCTCTAGTTTAATTTTCCTCCATCTCCTCCATAATATCACTAAACCAAAAATAGGGGCATGATACAAAACGTTCACGATTTTTGTTGAATTTCAATTTTTTTAGTATTAAATTTGTATAAGACACATTTGCATTAACAAAATTAATATTTTTTAAATAATATATTTTAGTATTCATAGTTTAATATTACCAAAAAAATAAAATCTATTTTTACTTTTGGTGAAATTATATACTCCACATATATATATATATATATATATATATATATATATGTAGGTCATACAAACCTCAATATTTGAATGAAAAGAGAAAAAGGGTAGAACTCTCAGTTTGGAGTCTTTGGACAAATTAAAGGAAGTACATGCTAAATTTTTCTGAAGGAGATAAGATCATATATTTCCGTCCTATATTTTCTTTTATTTTTTTCCCTTTATTATTTATCTTTTAAATTCCAATAGAGGGCATCCTTGTAGTTTGATGATAAGAAGAGTAGCAAAATGGTAACTTTGAACAGTACGTACGTAGCTAGGTCACATGATGTGTGTATATATACACACACACACTTGTGGACATTCACAAATCCTAAAATCAAATCATACGGTTTTCAATTTTTAATCCCACTTTTCATTCAACCTAAAAAACTTGATTGTCCAACTGGTTCATGCATTAGGCTCATTTGGGGTGGATTATATTCTTGGATTCTTGGTTCCAATCTATATATATATATCATGGCAGCAACTATGAAAACATCACTAGCTATTTTTCTCTTTCTTGGGCTATTCTTGATTATTCCTCTCTTTGCTCGCCCTCTAGACATGTCTATCATATCCGTGGATTCATTAAAACCAGTACCTCGACTCCTAATGGAGTTCTCTAAGACCACCAAGCCGTCTACCGGAAAATTGCATCCCAAACAAACTGAGACAAACACCACCACCACCACTGCCAATAGCACCACCACATTTACTACAAATGGAAACTTTCAGGCGGCTGCGCATGATGTTCCTAGCGGTCCAAATCCGGAGTCTAACAAATGATAAGCAAAAGGCACCTTAGCTAGCATCATCGATTATTGCCTATCTTCCCTTCTTTTTTTTCGCCCTTTCTTTTGGATTATCTATAACCTAATATAGTAGTATAGTGTGCTTGTATATGTTGCATGCATGGATAGATGATTATGCAAGAATTAGGCAACGTTCTGCTTTTGGGGGCTGCAGTTTCTTCGGTGCCAAAGTTGTTTCTCGCTGGGATTGATTTGAAAGTGCAGATTTTGGGTGTTTCCAATGCCAAAAGCTTTCTAGGAGAAAATATAGCCATTTTAGGACGTTTGTAATAAGGCTTTTAACATACCTTTTTGCAGTTATAATGTTGATCTTGATGCTATATATGTAATTCTGTTGTGGCCTTATCTATTCTTTTTGAACTTGCCACATTATGTAGACTTTAAATTTTAATAAAATTTTGACTTTTGTCAATCAAAATAGTATTACTCCTATATCATCAATATGGATATCTTACCATAAAACAATGAAAACTTTGTCATTGTGTTATTGTAGACTTAATGTGCAATAATTTGGTAGCCACACATAAAACCCCATCCGGTTCCTCACAAAGAGCAATGATCCTCATCATGAACCACAAAAAAACTCTATATATATGATTGTAGTTTTCGGATCCGATATGCATGGGAAAAGCCTGCTCTTTTACCGGCAAAATTTTTGTTTTCATTTTTTTTTTATTTTTTTGAATTTCATTTAATTTCGAGTTTCTAGGCAACAGAGTAAAATTTGAAGTCAAATATGGTCTTCACCTTCATGGCAGTGGTACTGTCTGACTATTTTCTCAGCAACAAGCTTTAACCCTGTGCTTCATAAACTTTTTCGGCGAATTCTGTGCTTCATAAATTATTACTGAGTAGGCCATGGGTTTTTGCATTTGTCTTGTCAAGTAGGTGGCACAAGAGACATGACACCAAAAATGTAAAATTAATCATATCATATCTACATGATTGGATAATGATAACATTGAGATTAATCAATACTCTTTTTTTAAAAAAAAATTTAATTAAATACTCTTCTATATCTACATAATAATAAATATATAATAAAACAAAACTTGATTTTTTGGTCTTTGGTATAGACCTAAAATTTAACTAGAAGTAAAACACTTTTTATACTCTTATATAGTGCTAAAATTAACTAGAACTCTCTTTATGATCCTACATTATTTTTTATAAGAGTCCTTTAATTACTTAGTCATATAATAAATTTTAACTTAAAAAATCATATTTAGGATTTTAATTTAAGTTTCTACTCAACTTTAGTATCTAAATGACTATATATTAAAAATATTATGAGTACATTATATTATACATATTATTAGAAATATATTATTGATTACTTTAGTTACCAATTCTATTACGTATAGGAGACCTTTAGTTAATTAATATTACAAACAATTCTAACTTATATATTAGTTATTAAAATTTAGTTAGCTAACTTTTAAAACTAAAATCATAATGGCAACTACATTATTTATGGACCATAAAACTCTCTTTATGGTCCTACATTATTTTTTTATAAGAGTCCTTTTAATTACTTAGTCATATAATAAATTTTAACTTAAAAATCATATTTAGGATTTTAATTTAAGTTTCTACTCAACTTTAATCGTCTCTAAATGACTATATATTAAAAATATTATGAGTACATATAATAATTAATATTAAAATTGTATTATATATTATTAGAAATATATTAATGATTACTTTAGTTACCAATTCTATTACATATAGGAGACCTTTAGTTAATTAATGTTACAAACAATTCTAGCTTATATATTAGTTATTAAAATTTAGTTAGCTAGCTTTTAAAACTAAAATCATAATGTACAACTCATTATTTTACAACAATTATATTCTTAAAACTATATATTAAAAATATAAGAAAAATATTATGAGTAAATAATAATTAATATAAACAAATTGTAATGCATATTACAAAATATATTAACGATTAAAATTTAGTAAACAACTTTATTTCATATAGGAGACCTTAATTAATTAATGTTAAAAAACCCCTAATTTATATATTACTAATTAAAATTTAATTACCTTTTAAATTTTGCAATAATTTTATTTTTTATAGAATTTATTTAGTTAATTAATTACTTCTCTCGTCCTCAAAAGGATGGGCAAAGTATATTTTTTACGCATATTAAGAAAATAGTAAAATAGAGGGAAAAGAGTAAAAAAATTTTTAAATTTATCTTTAGAGACTCCACAAGATTATAGAAAGTAATGTGTACTTTTATGTTTTTATATTAGTGAACCCCACTAAATGATATTTTTACCTTTCATTTTATGTACCTTAACTCATCTTTTTGTGAACAAAAAATATTATAACTTTAGTCATCCTTTCGAGGACGGAGATAGTATACAATAAAACATGACTTAAACATTATGTTTAGGCTTTTAGATTTTCACTCAGCTTTGAATTTTAATTAAAAATGCATATATAAATACTAAGGATTGATTATAAAAACTAAATATTAAAATTTGAAACTATATAAAAACTTAATGTTAAATTAAAAATAACAAAAGAATCACATTAGTAATATTCAATATGTTTTTTTTTGAAGCCAGTAACACTCAATATGTGATCTGTAGTCATTCGTTTTTAAGTAAAATTTATAGTCATTCTAATAATAGTAGTAAGTCAATTTGAAATTTAAAAAATATATTTTATAATCACTATATAAAATCAATTAAAATTAAAAATAATTTTATTTAAAAAACAACCGTGCAAAACACGGGGCACTTTTAGTTTATATAATGAGCCAATTACCGGATATGAGTAATATTGTATAGACTACGAACACCCGAGTAATTCAGTGTAACTATTGGTAATGATAAAATTAATTATTACTATAACTGTGTTTAATACGCGATTCGGGTGCTGAAATATGCATAACTTATATTGTTAGTTGTAAACATACATGTATTTTGGAATAGCACTATACAATATTGCAATACATTTATAAAATGTGCAACTAATACTATCTTTGAAGGTGTATATATTGTTGAGATACTACTTGATAATAAAGTTTCACATTAAAATACAAGGAGAAATATTGAGAATATATATACTCTAATAGTTCATAGATCTAAAAGATTAATCTTTTAGGTCTAAATGTAATTTCATATAAGCGTATATGAGATTACGATATTTCCAATAGTCATCTTATAATTAGAGTTTTGGCTATATGCTTGGATTATGGGTATGGTTATAGATTAATTGATAGACAATATAATTCATTGATTAAGTGGACGTGATGGATTAGGAGAAATATATTGTTGAGGTATCGCGTGATAGACATAATAAGTAAACATTTTGAATCAATATGTAGTTTCAGATGAACGTATATGATTTGCAATATTTTCAACACACATATATACATACATATATATATATATATATATTAACACATTTTACATTTTTGCTTGGCTATATATATCAAGATGCTCTCAAAGATCACATCATGTCTCCATTTCAAATGAAATGGAGAGTTTTCATTTTTTGTACATTCTCCATCGTCATCTCTTTCTCTCCTATCATCATGATGTTATATTCTAACACATTTTAAATCTAGAGCACGAAACGGAGACTCTCCATTTCATTTGAAACGGAGAGGATCCTAATTCGTCCTTGAAGGGGTTACTAACTACAAAGGAATTCAAAGCCCTTTGTTTGACAGCTTGTAGCTGATTTTCTCATTATTACAATATGAAGAACTTTACTTTGGATTCTTTCATATCAAATGGTTGGCAGAGAACTTATTTCTTAAATTTATCATATTGGCAGTAATACCGTTTGTCAAAAAATAAAGTTACCACGTGTCCAGAGCTCTGATGGAACTGAGGGAAATTAAAGCCTCCTGGTAAGGAAAATTTGGAGTAAATTATATTAACTTTTAGAATTATATACTCCCTCCATTTCACAAAAAAAAATTCATTTGACAAGTTTTTTTTACGAAAACAGTCTTTTTTTAAAAAAAATATTTATTTTATGCTAATGCCAGTATAAAATGACACAACTAATGTCTTTGAATTTATCATCTTAATTTTATTATCATGTCACCATTCATATTATTTTTAGGTGTAAAATTAGAATAAATTAAAATACATCCTTAATAATTTGTAACTTTTTGTAAATGAGATCCTTTTTATAGGATATACTGAGTATAGTTTCTTTTGGTTCTCCATTAACTGGACATATAAAAGACTAAAATGATCCATTAGAAAAACCTAAGTTATCATATGAAAACTCACAATAAGTAATATATCGGAGATCAAAATGATTTGTAAGAAAGTTTAATGAACACAACAAAATCAAGAAAATCACTATAAGTACATGTTAGATTTAAGATCTAATATAAGACACAATCACATAAAAATTATATGAATAATAGAAAAGAAAGAACATACGATATGCTCAAGTTCATCAAATTGTGACTAGTCTCTTGCATGCCTGACATATTTATTTATAACGTGTCTCACTCACTCTACAACAATTCACACACCAAACATAAGTTTATATAACAATTAAAATACTCTAATTGCTCCTGACTATCCAGTTGTAGCGGCTATTGCTCGGACTCGTTAAAGTTTAAGCAAATCCCAACCGTACAAAAATTGGATGAAAATTGGTGTGGAAATTCTTCAAATTAAGAAGTTCGTATTGGATTCTTTTAACTTCGTCGGGTTGCTTCAAGTAACTGCTACTTTATTACTTCTTTTAATTACTAATATTATTCTTGTTTCTGCAGAGAATTGAAGCCATTTATTTAAAATATGTTTGATTGAACACAAAGGATGTGATGATGTACAATATCATACAGAATCATTTAAGAAACAAGAGCTGTTGTGCACTGGATGAAAATAGTCATGCCTTGGGAACATGATTGGAAATAAAGGCTATGCAGATGTTGCAATTTGAAAGCTCCAAGCCTCCAACATGGAACCCTATTTGCTTTCATATATAACCCAAATATAGAATCAAATTTGAGTAGCTTAATTGTTGTTATATAATCTTTTCAAGTAGAAAGCATATATATATATATATAATATGAGGAGTGATCAATAACAAGTACTTGCTATGACACTATTCAGATAAATACATATTTGACCGTCTATAGTAAATCGATTAGGCAGTCCAAATTTAAAATTTTTAATCCATCTTCTACTATATATTATTAGCTAATGACACTTTTTTTTAACAAATTTGAACAACCTATTTCTCCTATAGATAGCCAAAAATGTATTTGGCCAAATAGTTCCGTAACAAGTATTTGCTATAAATGATCACTAGCTACGATCTCCTAATTTATATATATATATATATATATATATATATACACGCACACACATGCGCGGACGAACCCAGGATTTAAGTTTAGTGGCAGTAAGTTTTGGTACAATATATTTAATAAAAAATATAAATAATTAATATAAATTTAACCACTATATATAAGAGTATTTTTTTCCTTTATTTTTACCATAAATTCATTAACTGCAAAAGAGAGAAACAACATTTTTATCATAGTTTATATGAAGTGGGTAAATTCATTCTCATAATTAGGGTAAAAGCCCATGGAATATGGAATAGATAATAAATAATCTTACAAAAAGTTATTTACAAAATGATGTAGTTGGTTGCTATCACTAGGCTCACCTATGTATGATGAATCATCCACTAATTATACTCTGCCACGTTATTTTGTAAACTAGTTTTTGTAAGTTTTTTTGTCACTCTAGCAACACTCGAGAATAAATTCTATTAGGATTGCATGTAAAATAATTAAACTTTATATTTTGAGAGAAAATCAAGGAGTTTTGATTATGTTAAAATAATTAAATAAGTTTTACCATGGTAAGTAATATTACATTATCTGTTAAATAAAATTAACTACTTGATTTTATCTAAAAATACAAAATTGTTAAAGCTGGAGAATGTGAAAATACCAGTTTACAAGCAATCCGTATAGAATTAATTCTTTATTAAATAATATATAAACCTAGTGGAGGCCTAAGAACAAAAATGTACATATATCAAAAAAAAAAAAAAAACTAGTGGGAGCGACGGCCCCCATTTGGCGTGCCTGGTTCTGTCCCATATATATATATCAACTAGTAGCAATAATGGTGAGTAGCTTTATTGTTGGCTATATGTATATATAGTGTTTGCAGTTTGAAATTAAAGCTCCAAGCGTCAAACATGGAACCCTATTTGCTTTCATAACTCAAACGTAGGATCAAATTTGAGTAGCTTTAATTATTGTTGTTATATTATCTTTTCAACTAGAAAGCATCTACCAAAATTTATGGTAATTTAAATAAAAGAGAAAGAGATAAATAGGCTGAAATATAATGTTGGCAAGACAAAACTTGCTGGCACAAATAACTCTTGCCTCTAACATTTGACAAAGGAATCCAAGGTACATACATAGGCTGATAAGTCCTACTGGGAGTCATGTGTTACGTGTAAAATGTTATATTTCATAGTCACAACATTTTCAGTTTTCTTATTTCATAGCTAAGGAAACAGCAGCAGAGGTCATGACCATTCCTTTCCTAACTGTTTATTGAATATATTAATATTTTAAGAGATTTCATAAATGGTATTTTTGGCATTTGTTCATTTTTATTAATGGTTGTTTTGACGACATTTCACCAATTTGTCAATCACAATTACGTCATATATATTAAGTGCAGAACACACAAGATTATGTGTGTGTGTAAGACACATACTCCATTTCCCCTATATATATAGATATATATATATATAGAGAGAGAGAGAGACCATTGCCAAATTTTGTACAGTTATCAAGTAGTGAATTAGGAGGACAATTGTCTGCAGATTTACACATTTTCTTGATACAATCTGGGTAGCACAGCACAGAAAGTTCAGGAGGGACATTAAGGCAAGTCACAACAACTAAAGGCTGTTGCAGTCCTTAGAAAATCCATAAGGATCAGAATTAGTACCACTATAGGTAGCACAATGCCTTTTCCTTCCATACCTACTAAACTAAATCTCTCTTTAGTACTCTTGCAAATCAAATTGATCAAAACTAGTGTGGTACCTTATTACACTCCTTAGCACGAGTCCGGATCACTTATCTCAAACAATATTTCATCTGTTATCTCAATAAAGAGATCATGTCATGTGACATTTTAGATAATTTTTTTGTCAACATATAAAAGGAAACTTCAATTAGCAAATATTCAATTATGCATCAATCCAAAACAATCCAAAAAAGATGCAACAAATCTCATCAATGAAGCAATTTATTTATTTACTACTCTCTCCTTTCTATTATATTTAGAGGATTTTTTTTCCATAATATAAGGCGTTTTTCATATATCTAGGAGAATTAATGAAAGCAATATAGAAAAAATAAGAGAGAAAATGAAAAGTTGCATGCTGAGCTCGCAAAATTGAACAAATCAGGAGTAGTTGAGAGAGAGAGAGAGAGGAGTACTAGTGGGTAACAATAAAATTTTATAGCAAAATTAATTATCTAACATTGTTATTAATGTGATTTCTTAATATGTGAGATTATATTTTAAACGACTTGCACAATGGAAAGGAGGGAGTATTCAATTACGACTTGAATTGCTAAAATTGCTTTCCTTTTCCTTTTTTTTTTGATTACATGTGATACATTACCTTTTATTAGACTAAATTATGCAGATCATACACTCCCTCCGTCCCGCAAAGTCGGGCTTAGTTTGAGTTTTGAAGTTAAATTGACCAATTTTAGAATTAAAATTTATCTCATTTTCTTTTATATCTAGGTAAAGAGATTACAACCATAAGAAACTACGTTTAATTTACTATAATATTCAATTTTTGGAAGTTTAAAAATATAAATAAATTTGCAAAATTATTAGTTCTAAACTTAATTAATTTGACCAAAAAAAATCAAACTAAATATGTCTTTGCAAGACGGAGGGAGTATATTATAGTGAGTAATATATATATATATATATATATATATATATATATATATATATATATATATATAATATTGACACATACACTGCGCAAATTATTTTTATTCAAAATTATTAATCATTTCACTATGAAACTACATTGTTTCATGGTAAAATTACTAAATAAATTTTACATTGTTTTTCTAAATTTTAAAATAGACGGGAAAGAAAAGAGAGTGTCAGAAGATTTGAATGTTTTGTCCAAATCTCTTGTTTTAGTATTTAAAAAATATTTTTATTTTTTGTTCAACTATCTTGTTTTTGAGTTTTTAATAAACAAAAGAAAGGGAGGAAAATGACATAAAACTTGTTTTCTTCCCCTCATAGTTTTCTTTTTTCTTATAACATCTATTATACCGTCTACTTATTAAAATACAAAAAAAATTTAATATAAAGATAAATTAGTAATTTAAATGTCGAATTATTTTTTCTTTATATACTTTTTTTATTGTGTGGTAACTATCCTTTGTATACGAATAAAAAATATAAATGAATATTAACATTATACTCAAATCTCGCCTTGAAAATGAGAGTCTTACTAAATTATTAAACTTTTTTCTACAAATGTTAGCACACTTAATTAATGGGTTAAACATATATGTTCTATGTAACTAATGTATGGGGAAAAACAAAGAGAAAAGAAAAAGAAATTATGTTTCCTTAATTAGGATTTTAAAATAAAATATATAAAATCATTAAGTTTTGGATAATTGTAGAAAAGAAAAAGTAAGTAGTGAAATTTGGGATACTCTATCTAAGTTAATTGAACTTTCTTTTTATTTCTTCAGACCATTTATTGTTGATAAAAAGATTATTTAAAAATATTGTCACATGGCATAATTTCTTTATTGGGATAGCAGATAAGATATCGTTTGAGACAGATAATTTAGACTCCCTTAACATCATTTAAATACATAAAATTAATATTTACAACATTTAATAGGAGGCTATCTTCACGTATTTTAAGTCGGCAACACATATATTTGGTAAATTACAGCAAATGCATGGCAATATAGTTATATATCCCTTTGTACCAAAATAAAAAATATACTCATTCCAAAAAAGGTATGTATTTATATTTTAAAATTATAAAATGACGTAATATTTCTAAATCGCTCTCCATTAGACATAATAAATAAATAAATACTTAAAAGGACTCTCTTTTTATAAAAGAAGGAGAATTACATTTTTATATTATTTCTAGCATCACATCATCGCTATTTGTTGGGATATAATATTCAACGGGACCTACAATTACACTATTACTTTGATTATTTGGAAAAGGTACTTTGGAATGTGGAAAGTTGGAAAATGAAAGGACAAGGAATGCAGAAGGTTGGAAATTCAAAAGGTTGGAAAATGAAAGGACAAGGAATGCAGAAGGTTGGAATTCAGAAGGTTGCAACCAAAGCAAATGGTGGGACAAAAGGAAATAAAAAAGGATTAAACCTTTTAGTGCCAAAACCTTTCACCTACCAAAAGTCTCTTTATCTTCCTCTATTGTGTGTGTGTGTGTGTATATATATATATCCCCGCAGCCAAGGGAAGAGGAGTTAGCACGGACACACCAATATATACATACACTCCCATTCGAGAGCTCAAGGAGGGAAAGCAAAGAGCAATAAGGAAGAAGCTCAGTAAAAGTGTAAGAGCAAATAGAGAGAAAATAAATACTAAGTTTATTTCTCAATTAAAAGTTTGTATTCTCTATATTATTTTCATAGTAGATTTCTGAGATCTCTCCCGTGATTTTTTTCCAATTGGGTTTCCACGTAAAATCCTTGCGTCTTTAAATTTTTGTTTAATAGTATCTCATTGTGTATGTTTATTTAAGAGATTTTGTAAATCCGATAATACAATACCACTCATCAAATATCAGTTATTCCAATAATATTTTCGGTTCTCCATTGATAACGCTTTTTGGGCGGTTACCCGTTGTTTCAGTGATTTTAGCGGACGTACAAAATTTGGCGTTAGAAGAAGGATACAGGGGCTCCGTGAAAGACAGGCTTAGCCCTAACCTAGTAAGGTTTGTCCCCATCATAACACGGTCAGATCCTGTACGGAGATAACTTTTCACACCAACAGCCACTCTGGATCAGGATCTGCATATAAGGAGGACAAATCAACAGACCCCCGTTATGAGGATGAGGACAGGGGGTCAAGCCAACCTGACCAGCAAAACCAAATCAGACTACGAAAGATCAAGGAAGCAGAGGCGGAGTTGGAGTTTTTACGCCACCGACAATAAGAGTGGGATGCACATCTGACTGATCTAAGAAGACAAAGAGAAGCAGTTGCTACAATGGTGGGCAGAGAAGGGGAGGTGACTCCCCAAAGTCAACCCCAGATGGCGCACCAAGATAACATAAGGAGATCTAGCCAATCCGAACGACGCTCAAGCGACATAAGGCAACCCAGTTCACCAACCCAATACCATCCTCAAGGTCATATGAGGCAAGACGACCAAAGGCGGCCTGGATCACACCCAAACTACAGGAGACGAACTCGATCTCCAATTGACAGGAGGCGCCATGTCGACGCAAGGGTGGAACAACTTCAAGAAGAATAACTAGTAATCCCACATACAACCATTCTCGAAGCCATATTAAAGAGGCTAACAGAACTGGAGCAGAGACTTGATACAACAAGGGCAGAATTAAGGGTGGTGGATTCGAAGTTTCCTTTTTCTCCTGCCATTACTCAAGAAAGGGTTGATCCCAAAAAAAAAGTTATGATCATACTCATTCATACCAAAGTGTCATGGACTATTACAATCATTTAGAGGCGGGTATGTGCCGAATCTTCGTGATGACACTCAAGAAATCGGTGAAACAGTGGTTCATGTCTTTGCCCTTGAATTGTATCAATGCATGGAAAGAGTTGTGTGACAAGTTTCATGAACGGTTCGGGAGTAATAAGAGGAGGGGGAAATTGGCTGTGTCTTTAATGCAGATCAGGCAGAAACCTGGCGAATCGCTAAGCCAGTATGTGCAGAGGTTCCGAGATGCGCTAGGGATGATCATCGATCTAAATATGATACAAGCATTGGGATTTTTTACAATGGGATTGGATATGATGCGGAACAAAAAACTAATGAAGGATGTTATGTTCAACCTTTTGAAGGACCTTTCTGATGCATATGAAAAGGATGAAAAATTCATTACGATCGATGAGGCTATGACGAGTTTACAACCAAAAAGGAACGACTGACCCAACAATAACAAGAATGGAGACAATAAGACAAATGTATGGGATCAGATCGGACCAAAAGAAGGGCAGCCGACAGTAAACAAGCAACCTTTCTAACCCTGAGTGGAAAATAAAATATGTACCCCGCTGAACACAGTTCGGGTGAAGATTCTGAAGGCAATAAGAAATACTCTGGCAGCCAAACCGAGACCGTCAGGGTCTCGACAAACAAGAACAAACTTGTATTGTCATTATCATTAGTATGCAGGACACGTAACAGAGGTTTGTGTTGGTTTAAAAGAAATGATAGAACAAAGGGTACAAAGTGACGAGTTAATCCAATATGTGACGAGTCAGGGAACACAGTTACCGAACCCACCTCCTGTCGAAGAAAGGAGAGCTGAACAAGAAAGTTGACCGCGGCGGGTTGTTGATGTTATTACTGGTAGAACTATGCAAAAATAGTTCGGGAATAAACGGAGAAATACAACCGACATTATAGCATTATTGGATCAGACTCAAAAGGTGGAGAGACCTTTTCCAAACACGGTGATTTCATTCTCGGACGAAGATTATCCCCCTGTTGTAGTCGAGCCTCACGATGGAACCTTGGTTATTACTGCACATGTCGGCCCGGTAGACATGAAAAGGATAATGATCGACAACGGGTCTTCGGTGGATGTACTTTACAGTCACGCCTATCAAAGGATGGCTATTGAGAGCGTCAAGATGGAGGTTGGTCAAGAATCTCCTCTTTGAGGTTTCGGTAATGAGGACAGTAGAACTCCTAGTGGTGTTTGGCACAACTCCCCTGCAAGTGAGGGTACTGGTGAGATTCTTTGTTGTGCAAGTATATTCTGCCTACAATGTTATTCTCGGCCGAACTACGTTATCTACATTAGGCGCTGTTACTTCAATCCCTGACTTTAAAATAAAGGTTCCAACATCTGCTGGGATTGGTGAAGTAAAAGGAGATCTCGACATTGCGAAAAGGTACTACCGACATACTTTGACGGTATCTGTAGTAAGCAGAGGCAGCCATTTACCGAAGGGGCAACTGAGCCATTGACGTTACCACCAGAAGAAACCGAGGAGGTGGAGTTGATTCCGAGAAATTCAACGAAGTTGATAAGTATAGGTGGCGGGTTGCAAAGTACAGTTAAAACAGGGTTGATACAATTGCTACAAACATATACAGATATCTTAGCCTGGACACCTCACGGCATGCCAAGAATAGCAGAAGACGTGGCTGTTCACAGGCTATCAGTTGATCCGCAGAAGAAACCAGTTCACCAGAAACGTCGAATTTTTACACCAGAACGACAAAGAATTATTGATGAGGAGGTCGGTAAGCTTCTGGATGCTGGGATTATCAATGAGATAGAATATTCGAAATGACTGGCAAATATGGTTTTGGTTCAGAAACAAAACGGAAAGTGGAAGGTTTGTATTGACTACACCGATTTAAATAAGGCATGTCCAAAAGACTTCTATCCTTTTTCCCACATTGATCAACTCATTGATGCTACATCAGGAAATGTTGTTCTTAGTTTTTTAGATACTTTTTTGGGGTACAATCAAATTTTTATGACAAATGAGGATATACTAAAGACAACTTTTATCATACATTGGGCTATCTATGCATACAATAGGATGACATTTAGGTTAATCAATGCAGGAACCGCATACCAAAGGATGATGAATAAAGTCTTTCGAAGGCAGATTGGAAAGAATATGGAGGTGTACGTGGACGATATGATCGTCAAAAGTTTGATGGTACAAGATCATCTACAGGATTTGAAGGTGTTTTTTGAGACTATTAGACATTACAACATGAGGCTCAACCCCACAAAGTGTACGTTCGGCCTGGGATCAGGAAAGTTCTTGGGTTATGTGGTGAGCAGAAGGGGAATTGAGGCAAATTCGGAGAAGATAAAGGCGATCTTGGATATGAAGTTTCCACGGAATTTTAAAGATGTGCAGAGGCTTATCGGTCAGGTGGCGGCATTGAGGAGGTTTATGTCTAGATCAACAGAAAGGTGTTTGCCCTTCTTCGACACTCTGAAGGTACCTAAAAATGAGAAGACGTTTTAGTGGACTTTAGAGTGCGATGACGTTTTTTAGGGAATTAAGAGGTATCTGTCATCAGCTCCTTTATTGCAGAAGCCAATGCCAAAGGAACCTCTTTACTTGTATTTAGCTGTTAGTTCATTGGTAGTAGGCGCGATAGGGGTTCAACGCCCTGTTTACTATGTTAGTCACGCATTGAGAGATGCCGAGATATGGTATCCGAACATGGAAAAGTGTGCACATGCTTTTGTGGTTGCTAGTAGGAAACTCCGACACTATTTCCAAGGACGAATCATTATCATCTACACAGATCAACCACTGAAGAAGGTGTTGCAAAAGCCAGACGCTTCGGGAAGGATAGTTGCTTGGGTTGTGGAGCTTAGCCAGTTTGTTCTGTAATATCGCCTTCGAACTGCTATCAAAGGGTATGCGTTATCAGACTTCATGGTTGAATGTACGTTCCTGGATTATGGTCAAGTAGATAAGACGGCTAAAGTTATGGGCGCCATAACTGGGGGTAGCCGATCCCAGCTTTCTTTTGGACTCTGTACGTGGACGGATCGTCAAATGCCGAAGCCAGTGGGGTTGGTGTCATCTTAATCAGTCCAAAGGGGTTTAAAGTACAATAAGTAATTCGGTTTCATTTCAGCGCTACCAACAACGAAGCTGAATATGAAGCAATATTGGCAGGCTTGAGATTAGCTAAGAGTTTGGAGGTATACCATATCCTTGTATTCAGTGATTCCCAGTTGGTGGTGAAGCAGATTCAAGGAGAGTACGAAGCTCGGGGGGGCACGAATGACAAAATATTTATGTGAAGTAAAGATGCTATTATAGAGGTTCGAATCTTATACACTACATGAGATTGAACGGGAGGGAAACGTAGTTGTCGATGCGTTATCCAAACTCGCTGCTACTCTAGTGGATGATTTTGGAGGATCAATTTATTTGGAAATTCTTAACGAGCCCAGTATCAACAAGAAGGAGCTTATGTCAAGCGAGAGAATGAATTGTTGGGTGACACCATACATAGAATATTTGGCCGATGGGAAACTTCCAATAGATAAACTTATAGCGAAAAGAATTAAATATCGGAGTTCTTATTTTTGTTTGATCGATGGGGATTTATATCAGCGAGCTTACTCCTTGCCATTATTAAAATGTTTGGTCCCATCGGAGGCTTCTTATGTGCTTCGGGAGGTGCATGAAGGAATCTGTGGAGATCATATGGGATCAAAGGCGTTGGCGTATAAACTGATTAGACAAGGGTACTACTGGCCAACAATATTTTAAGAAGCTAAGGAGTATGTCAAGAGTGTTCGAAGTGTCAGTTGAACAATCCGGTTCCACATCAGCCCCCGGAGGTACGTGTTGTCTTCAATTTTGTCCCCAATCTCATTTGCAGTTTGGGGGATTAACATATTGGGTCCGCTATCAAAAGTGAAGACAGCTAACTTTTGTGATTGTAACTATTGATTATATGACCAAGCCTCTTCGAACGATCATCAAGCAGGATTGTTTGCGATTTTTCAAGGAGTCGGTGGTGTTCCAGTTCGACATCCCTATAGCTATGGTATCGGACAATGGGCGACAGTTTGTGGGAGCTAAGTTTGAGTAATTCTTAAAAGATATAAACATTCAATATCGGACAGTGTCTATAGCGCATCCTCAGTCCAATGGGCAGGTGGAAGTGACAAATCGAACTTTGTTGAATGGTATTAAGAGAAGATTGAATGAAGCCAATGGTAGGTGGCCAGAAGAGTTACTTAGTGTTCTATGGTCCTATCGTACTACTCCTCGAACGACGACAGGAGATTCACCTTTTCGGTTGGCATATGGTACTGATGCCTTTATTCTAGTGGAGATTGGGTCCCCTTCTCTTCGGGTCAACCAATATAAAGAATTGTATAATGATGAGGGTCTTAGGCTTAATCTGGATTTGCTAGATGAGGTTAGAGAGTCGACAATGGTAAGGTTGCCTATCTATCAGCGTCGGACGGCCCGACATTACAATCGGGGTGTTAAACAAAGAAGATTCGAGGTCGGTGATTTGGTTCTTCGAGAAGCCCAGGCTTCTACCCCTCAGAATACAGGAAAACCTATGTTTAACTGGGAAGGACCGTATGAAGTCATCGACATACCGAAGTCAAGAACTTATTGACTTCGAAGTATGGATATATCTGATATTAAGAATACTTGACATGCAAGTCGACTTCGGAAGTACTACCAGTAAGATTTGTGTACTCTCTTATTCTATGTTCCTTACCATAAGAGAGTGGGGGCAAAGTTGGGATATGATATTCAACGGCACCCACAATTACACTATTACTTTGATTATTTGGAAAAGGTACTTTGAAATGTGAAAAGTTGGAAAATGAAAGGACAAGGAATGAAGAAGGTTGGGAATTCAGAAAGTTGCAACCAAAGCAAATGGCGGGGCACAAGGAAATAAAAAGGGATTAAATCTTTCACCTACCAAAAGTTCTTCAGCTTCCTCATATATATATATATATATATATATATATATATATATATATATATCACCCCAGCAACCAAGGGAAGAGGAGTTAGCACGGACACACCAATATATACATACACTCCCATCCGAGAGCTCAGGGAGGGAAAACAGAGAACAATAAGGAAGAAGCTCAGTAAGAGCAAATAGAGAAAAAATAAATATTAAGTTTATTTCCTAATTGAGAGTTTGTATTCTGTATATTATTTTTATAGTGAATTTCTGAGATCTCTCCCGTAGTTTTTTCCTAATTGAGTTTCCACGTAAAATTCTTGCGTCTTTAAATTTTCGTTTAATAGTATCTCATTGTGTATATTTATTTAAGAGTATTTTGTAAGCCCGATAATACAGTACCACTCATCAAATATCAATTATTCCAGTAATATTTTCGGTTCTCCATTATTAACGTTTTTTGCTCGGTTACTCGTTGTTTCGGTGATTTTAGCGGGCGTAAAAAATTTAGCGTTAACACTATTGATTAAATTCTCAGTTAATGTCAAGGTTATATTTAGAATGTAAAGTTATCTTTAAAAATTGTAATGTTAAAATTATACTAAATTTTAAATTATTTAAAAATAAATGTAAAATTTGAATAAATGAAGAGATTCTAAATATACCATAGAAGTAGATACTCATGAATATGACTGATGACAAATAGTATTGTGAAAAAATGGTAGTAATATTAGACAATGGATGAACCAAATTGATTGATAATCAAACCACGGAGTTGATTGCTTGTCTTGTATAAATATAGATAATCTTTAACTGCCTCTTTTTTCTATTCTCTTTTATCTCTAGTTAAGAACCTTGGCCTTATCATAATTTCTTCTTCTTCTTTTTTATGAGGAGATTTCATTATCATCTTTTCAAATATTTTACTTTCTCCATTTGAGAGATTTTTTTTATTCGGGAGACTTTTTTCGGTGCGTGAATGATTGAAGATAGATTATTTAGATTTAAATGTGACGCTTTCATTGCGACTTGTTCTTTCGTTGCTCGTACTGAATAACGGTTTGAATGTATGTATTTTATTAAATTTTGGAGATATGATTGTATTTCAGTAGTTTATTTGGTGTCTACTAGTGTTGTTGCTATGATTGATTTTTTTTATAATTATGTGTTATCTTATTTGAAAGAATTACTATTTGAGTTCGTTTATTGTAATTTTTTCATCTTTTAAAACAAATTACAATTTTAATATATTTCAGTCTTTTGAACTGTTTAATAAAAAAATATAGATAATCATTAATTTTGTTATTATATATAGGATGGATAATTCTTATATTTAGGCTTACACATGTATCTCAAAAGTACCCAACTTTTTTTTTTTCGTTTTTCTAATGTCCTTCATAAAAACGTGTAAAAATCACTTATTCTTTTTTGTGATCTCAAAACATGTAATCTTATACTCCCTCCTTTCCATTATATAAGTTATTTTAGAAGAATTTTTTTCCCAATAATATAAGACGTTTTACATATATCTAAAGAACAAACTAATCATTTCCTATTTTATCCCTAAAAAATAGAGTAATTGAAAGAGAGGGGGAAGAGTAATTGAAAGAGAGGAGGAAGAGTAATTAATTATTGCATGAATAATAATGAAATTTTAAACCAACATTAATTACTTAACATTAGAATTACTGAGATTTTTTAATATGTGTGATTATGCCTTAATCGACTTATATAATGAAAAGAAGAGAGTATTAATTAATAATATATGCTAGAAACACAAAATTTACTCAATATTTAAATAACAGTTGTCTCAACAATATAATAATCACTAAAAGTAGACTTAGTGTAAATTATAACACCGAAAACTGTTTCCATTTTTGTAGTAATATTCTTCATTTGAAAACAAGTAATCTTATTTGAGTCGATAATGTTTTTGAAGAATAATAAGTTTTCAATATTTTTGAATAATTGTTGTCTTAAACTTATAATAATTCTTAAAGTTAAGTTTCTCATGTATTTCTAATTAACTTTTCATTTTTATAGGTAATATTCTTCTCAAAACATATAAGAATATTTACTCGTTTTGCAGTACACTTGATCCTAAAACGTGTAATCAGTGGCGGATCTATTCATAGAATAGAATAGGTCGTGCTTATGTTGGATTTTTTTTTATATAAGTATAGGGACAAGGATAAAAATAAAACTTAATAAACTTAGAGGACAAAAAAAAACTTAAACTACTATTATAAAAACAAAAACTAAACAGACGGTGTATAATGTATTTAAACTCTCGCTCTCTAACTTATTAAGCTTCAGCCTTTCAATTCAGTTTTTAGCTCAAAAATATTCGTACTTGTTGAAAACATATTCTGGATCTGCCCCTGAAACCAAATCATCATATCGACCGATCTCATCCACTTAAAAATGAGTGTATCTCTTTCAATTTATAATCCAATCTAGCAAATATGATTATTTTTTAGTAGCTCATCAAATAATTCAATCCTTCCGATTATTACAGGAAATCTTAAACTTTAAGTGCACCTTTCTCTCTCCTCTTGCAAATCAAATCCAACTAGATGGTCTAAATCACACTCCCGAGCACCATTTTAATACAAATGACATAATCCTATTTATGTAATATTCTTGTTGGATTTAGATTGTTTCTATGTAGTTTATTTATATTGAGTACTTTTATGCATTGATTGTGCGCACTAACAATTATTTGCACATACACAAATATATTCAATTTAAAAATCTCATTAATTATTACTTCACATAGTAGGACTCACAAACTATACTCTATTTGATAGTACATGCACAATTAATGACTAATTAATTATTCATTTCTATTCACATTTAAAATGATATCAGAATTAATTACCAGTTTATTTATATAGTTAATTGCACTTTAGATTCTCCAAGTTTCATCCGTTTTATAATTGGGACTCTAAAGCATAAATCCTCCCAATATAGACCCTAAAGTACGTTTAAGTAATTAATATAGACCATTTCCGATATTTCAACAAGATTTTGTCCAAAAATACTTGAAAAATACGGTTTGACTGTATTTACCTTATTATATTCGTATAAAATCTATACAAATACTTATTTTGATGTATTAAAATCGTATAAATCCTTATAAATAATAATTATTATTATATGTTAAATTATTCAAATTAAATATTAATACAAAGATTACCACATGCAATTTTTTTATTTTAAAATTATAAAAACAAATTATATCACAATTTAAAATTTAACAAATAAATTTAATCAAAATTAAATAATACTATTTTTTTTATTAAAAAAGCTCATATAAAAGAAGAAGAAAAAAAGGCCAAAAAATTAATCAGTGAAAAAAAAAATCCAAATTTTGGATTTTTTATACCAATTAAAAAAGGTCATACAAAAGGGGGAAAAGTCAAAAAATTAATCAATATTAAAAAAAAGTCCAAAATTTTTAAAAATAAATATTTAGAGTTTTTAATAATTTTACTAGTTTAATCAAAATTTCTAAAAAAAAGTTAGAAAAAAATAAATTAAAATTTGTATCATAATTTTTAAAAATTATATAACAACTTAAATTTTTACAATTTGTATTTATAAGTTTTTAAAATTTTAAATTGTATCTGTAATTTTACAAATTGTATTTGTAAATTTTACAACTTAAAGTTTACAAATTATGAATTATATTACAAATTATAAATTTTACAACTGAAATTTTACAAATTATATCACAACTTAAATTTTACATATTGTATTTATAAATTTTTTAAATTTTAAATTGTATTTATAATTTCACAAATTGTATTTTATAATTTCACAAATTGTATTTATAAATTTTATAAATTATAAATTATATCACATATTATAAATTATAAATTGTATAACTTAAATTTTACAATCTATATCACAACTTAAATTTTACAAATTGTTTCTATAATTTTATTTATAAATTTTTATAATTTTAAATTGTATTTATAATTTTATAATCAAATTATACGGATTTAATATAAGTATACGAATTTAATAAGTTAAATACGGATTTAATAAGTCAAGTATGGTCAAACCTATGGTTTGACCGTATTTCGGCCAAAAAAATCGTTGCATTAGCAATTAGGGTCCATTTGACTTACTTAAATGTACTTTGGGGTCTATATTGAAATTTTTTTTACTTTGAAAGCTTAATTATAACACGAATGAAACTTAAAGGGTCTAAAATGCAATTAACTCTTATCTATATAAATGGAATACATATTAAGTGGTCAATAAATCTCTTTGGTGAATCATATCAAATGCATGGAAATAATTATATTTTTTTAAAGTTAATAAGAAATCTGAATAAAAGTAAAGGATCAAATTTTATATTGTGTACGAAATTGTTTTTTATGGACTACGATTCTCTCTATTATATTTTTCACATTTTTTTCTTAATCCGCGTTAAGCAACACAACAAAATTCTCGTAATAAATAATTATGTCATTGGTATCATAAAAATAATATTTGTGTTGGTAAATACATTGAAAAATTAAATGAAATGTGTAATGAAAGAAATCCTAGTCCTTAATCCATACACTTTTTCTAGTAAATTTGAAGGAATTACTTTAGTATAAACTAGCTACAGCTCCGTTTGATGCATCGATATTTAATTACATCACGTGTATGAAGATACTAATTTATTTAGTGAAGCAGAAGAAATTGATGTTTTAATGATTAAGAGTAATTATAATGAAGATGGATGGGTATTGAATTATGTGGCTTCTATGCGACTATGCATATATGCAGGAGAAAGATTATTTTGAAACTCTGAAAGAAGATGAAGAATTTGGCTACGTTAACGTAATAAATAAAGAGAGAGTGAAGATTGAAGTTATTGAAAGTGTTCGTTTCAAACTTCATGATGGTTCTGCGAAAATTATTCATAAGGTATGTTATGTCCTTGGTTGTGGTAAGAACATAATTTTTTGGGGAGAATTATCCTCACATTGATGTACATATGTGGGTCAAGGAGATTAATGCAAGGTACGTGTTCAAGGAAGACAAATTAACTGTTCAATGTTCAAGGTAGGAAGAATGAAAAATTAATTTGTGTGTTAGACATATAGTCTATGCGCGGAAAGAAGACCAAAAAAGGCAACCATCAAGTGAAGTTCAAAGATAAAGTTGAAGTATTTGGGAAGAAATTGTTATGTAACTCCTCAAATCCTATTATGAGAAAAAATCTTATTTTTGATATGAATATTATTTTATAAGTAATCTTATTTGTAGTAGATATATTTATTATATGAGAGTGTCCTAATTAGATTAGGAAAAGAAGATGTGTGAGTACTTTATAAATAGAGTCTTGTGTTTAGAGAGAGGTAACACAACCAAGAGATAGTAACACCTTAGAGTGTTGAGAGGATGTAATTGAGTCTTGAGTTGGTATGTGAGAGAGAATTTTTTAGTTTTTATTCTATGAAAATTAATATATTAAATTTGATTTTGATTAGGTTATTGAGGATTAGACAACATTAAATATTGTGTTGTTTTTTTTTCTTAATTATATTGTTTATTATGGGTGACCTTATTCCCAACAACAGGAACCATAGCGGCTTTCCTTTCCATGCCTACTACTTAATTAAATCTCTCTTTTTACTGATCTTACAAATTAATCAAATCCAAGTTGTGAGGTCTAAATGACACTCCTCAACTCCATTTAAATACACCTAAACCCTAAGGTAATCTGATTTACGTGATATTAATTAACGACATATATCTCTCTCCATTAAAGAATTGAGAGTCTTAGCTGGGTTGTTGACTTTTTAAATATTATATTGGTATTTACACTCCGCGTTAAGTATTGGGTGTTATTATAAAATTGTTAGTATTTTTTGCTTTAAATACGAACAAATTATAAATTTTACCCATATTAAGAAAAATAAAAATAAAGATAAGAGAATAAATAAAATTTTAAGTTTATTCTTATGATTTTACAAAATTTATAAAATGATGAATAATTTTATTTTTTTATACTAATAAATTCTATTAAATAACATAATTGCTATGTATTTTATTTCATTCGGACAAAAATAATTATGCTGTTGTTCATTCTCGTGAGAATGAAGATAGCATACAAATATCAAGTTGGGTAGAGTAATTAATTTTTTATTTCTCGACATAAGAATTGGATCATGCGTGTTTAATATACTATTTATACTTATATATTGAGTTTAACGTTATGTAAGATTATCATCATTTAAATAATGTGCTTCTAAGATTATATTAAAATAAATTAAAATACTACAGGTAGTTCATATATTTATTAGATTATATTAAGAACACAATCTATGTTCTTTAATTACAGTATCTCAGATATATAAGAAAATCTGCCACAGATGGTTTCACTTTAATATTATTACTATTTACTACCAAAAGTTATTCAACTTTGTAGAAAAATATTTATATTTACCAAAAGAAAGTTTAATTAATTTGTATGATCATGAAACAGAGATCGAAGCACAAATTAATAGTTTTACCAAAAGAAAGGTTAATAAAATTGACAAAATTAAGGTAAAGATAAAAGGGTTTTCTTAATATGTGCCCGAAGGGGCGCATGTTAAGAACGGAAAACAAGAGATGTGATCCACTAAATATTACTTCCTTCGTCCCAAATTAATTGCTCAATTTTGACCTTTTAAAATCAAATTGACTATTTTTAAAACTAATCTTTTTACTATTTTTGCTAACATATAGGTGAAGATATTATAACCAAAAGAAAATATATACAATTTATTACTAATTTCAATTTTTATAATTTTAGAAATATATTTATATATGCTTAATTATTAATTTTAAAAATAGTCAATTTGACTTTAAAAAGTCCTAAAAAACAATTAATTTGGGACGGAGGGAATATTTGTTTATACATTTGTACTGAATTCAATGCATAAAAAATATTCCCTCCGTCCCAAATTAATTGCATTTCTAGGACTTTTTAAAGTCAAATTGACTATTTTTAAAACTAATCTTTTTACTATTTTTGCTAACATATAGGTGAAGATATTATAACCAAAAGAAAGTATATACAATTTATTACTAATTTCAGTTTTTATAATTTTAAAAATATATTTATATATGCTTAATTATTAATTTTAAAAATAGTCAATTTGACTTAAAAAATTCCTAGAAAAACAATTAATTTGGGACGGAGGGAGTAATATGTTAGTGGACCTCATGTATTAAATTCAGTACAAATACATAAATAAATAATATTTAGTGGGTATCATCTTTTATTTTTCGTGCTTAGCATGTGCTCTTAGAGCACATGTTAAGAGAACCCAAGATAAAATGCAGTGAAATTCTTAATAATCAAACCAACATAATCAAGTAGACACCCTTGCATGCATGCACTTCTGCAGCATGCGTGCAATATTACAATGTACGTAGTTTAATGCCCACCGCCTGCTGCTAATCCAGCACCCCCACCACCAAACCCTGCACCGCCACCCCAACCAAATCCACCTCCTCCAAAATCACCTCCGCCGCCACCGCCGCCGCCACCGCCGCCTCCAGCACCTGAACCAGCTCCGAAACCTCCCCCGGCTCCAAACCCTGCACCACCACCTGCTCCTCCTCCTACACCTCCACCTGCACCACCTCCAAAGCCACCTCCAGCACCCCCACCTAATCCTCCACTAGCATCACCGCCAATCCCACCAAAACCACCACCTGCATCACCTACACCTCCAAAACCATCTCCAGCACCCCAACCTAATCCCCCACCAGCATCACCTCCAATCCCACCAAAACCACCACCTAGGTCTCCGCCAGCTCCTCCTCCCAATCCTCCGCCGGCACCTCCACCAAGTCCACCACCAGCTCCTGCACCAAGTCCGCCACCAGCTCCTCCACCTAGACCACCGCCAGCTCCTCCGCCTAATCCACCGCCTGCACCTCCACCAGCACCACCACCTGCACCTCCACCAACATTTAATCGACGCCCTAAACCACCACCCGGACCAAACCTTCCATGTTTAAATCCCTTTCTATAAATCCCATGGCCTGAACCTCCACCAATTCCTCCTCCCAACCCACGTCGTCCCAAAAGGTTTTTCTGATCTTCAACTCCATTAACATCATCTCCACAAACTACCCCATCAACAATAAGTAAAACCACCAAAACAAATACTCCAAGAAACCTAATCATAACACCCATATTATAATTATGATACTATATATTCAACTCAAAAATTATGAAGAAGAAACACCACTACTGCTACTACTCCTCTTAGTGAACACATGCAATACATTTATGGGGTACAATACAAATATATATATAGGGGATATACAGTATATAGTAGTAAAAGTGAAATCAAGAAGTAAAAATGCAATGTAATTAATCCACATATATATAAGGGTAGGTGATCCTGTAAATACCCAACTGTAATCCTCTCATACAGGTACGTACGTAAATAAATGATAGTTGTTGATCTCTTATAAAGTCACTCAGTTGATACATAGTTGTCTCAGCTGTCCCTTTCTTTAAAGTTTAAACTCATGTACTACCACTACTAGTAGTCTCTCTCTCTCTCTCTCTGAATGTTCTGTTTTTTGTGATTTTCTATTTTTTTGCTCTACATTAATTAATTATTTTTTGAGAATTGACATTATAGGGCAGGGCACTTGGATTCAAGCCCTATCCACAAAGGGCCGGGCTGCTCAGATTAATATAACAGTTTCATTTACATATACTGACATGATTGATCAGAGACCGAGAGCTATGGACTCGGATTGCATGAGCATGAGGTTGGTAATTGGTCAATTTATTGTGAAATTTATAGCAAAAAAATATATTTGTAGTTTTATTTTCTTGATCTTCGATAGCCTTTTGATACAATTATACAAAACAACGTTAAGAAAATACAACTATATATATGCTATACGTACAAATATTATTCTTCGTTGTACATTTCATAATAAATTGACCTAGTACTGTTAAGTTTAATGGCCTTGGATATAAAAGAAATACTATAAAAACATACAAGTACGTGTTAGAAAAATGCTAACTCTATACTATAAATATCACGACAAAATTAACCAAATGCCAATTTCACCAAATCTGAAACCCTGGACTCTTAATAGAGACTAGTTTTTTTTGTTGCTAACTAAAGAGACTGATTATATGTGTTTGTGAGTTTTAAATATAAGAGAATTAATGAAATGAGAAGTAGATAAATTTGGGCAAGAAATTAAATTTTCTTTTTCTGGACTGAAAGGAAAAGAGAAGAAAATTAAGAGGCAAAATTCCTCCAATAATTTCTTCCCAAAGTTAGAAAGACGAAAAAATTGATATTTAAAAAGTACCAAAAATATTATGATATACAATTATTTATCAAAAATAATCTCATATTTTAAGTTAAATTTTCTTTTAAAAGAAATTTACTCTTTTTTCTTATTTTTTTTTTCCTCATAAATTTTAAAATATGTTCCTTTCTTTTCTACTCAAGAGTTACTTCAGTATTTAATACGGTGGCCTAGTCTCTTTAATATGCCTTTTTGACCTTAATAAAGTTGCAACCAAAAAAATGCCCCACCAACATAAAGTGCAGTACTTAATTATACTCGCTGTTCTCGGAAGAAAAGTCTATACAAGTTACGTGTTCGTGTGGGAACGCTTTCTTCAAGTACTCCTTTTACTTCTTTGGTAATGGAATAGTTCACAAAACAAATGGTGAGAATATTTAACTAAATATAGTAAGTATTAATAATTAAAAAAAAAAGGACCTAATCCCAGTTTTCTTTTTAAAGATAAAAAAAGGTTGAAGTTAATATAACCAACTTTAGGATCAAATTTTACTTGGATAAGATGGTAGTGTGTCTACTTTGTATAATCATACGCGGTCCAAAATATATAATTAATTTTATGTTTTTTAAAATTAATTTTAGATATTTTTAGATCTAAAGTTAATATGAATTTATTTAATTTTAGACAATAAATTATAAAAATTACAAATGAAAAAAGTACTAACAAGATTTATTATTGTGAAAAGTTAACTGAATCACATTATTTTTAAAATTATAAAAAATTATTGACTTTTTAAAGTCAAATTTAATCTTATATTTTGGTCTGAATGAAATATTTTAGACGATCCAAAAAATAATTGGACTCTTGATTAATTTGGGACAGAGACCAGGGAAGAATATATATATAGAGAGAGAGATGGGATGGATCTAAAGTATACATATTAAATAGTATATTTATCTTAAATAGTATATCTTTATTAAAATTACGTCGTTTTGGAGATTCTTTTAAAAAATAAGTAGGGTCGTAGGTGATATTTTTATAAATAAAAGGAAAGCAAATGGGACCACTTTCTTTTAATATTATTTTATTTTTTAAAAGAATCTTCAAAACGATGTAGTTTTAATAAAGACATGCTATTTAAGAGATGTATGCTATTTAAGAGGTATGTTTTAAATCCATACTCTCTATAAATAACATAGCTTTTAAATAGCATACCTCTATTAAATAACATACATTTATTAAAACTACGTCGTTTTGGAGATTATTTTAAAAAATAAAATAATATTAAAAGAGAGTGGTCTCACTTGCTTTCTTTTTATTTACAAAAATGTCACTCGCGGTCCCACTTATTTTTTAAAAGAATCTCCAAAACGACGTAATTTTAATAAAGATATATTATTTAAGATAAATATAGTATTTAAGAGATATACTTTAGATCTATCATATATATATATATATATATATATATATATATAAGTTTAAAGCTACTACCTACTAGTATATTAAGAAGATTACAATGCTTTATTCTGCTTGAATATTGATTGACAATTATTGATCAGTTGTCATTGAGGGTATATTTGTTTGCAGAACAGGATTACAAGGGGTTATTAGTTTTTTGGACTATTTTTTTTTTTTTTTGAATTGGACTATTTTTTGGATTAAATTAAAATGGGACTATTTTACTAATTGTTTATTTTGCTCCTGATTGAACTAGATAGTTTAATCCAACGTTTGTTTTAATCAAATAATCTCATTTAAATATCCGACTATCTGTTCAAAAGACACAAATATCCTAATCAAATAATTTCAAATATACGCATACAAACAATCTCTCCTCCACTCTAGACAAAATCATTACTATTAACACCAACACATTAATAATTTAAATAACATTTAATTAACCATACAAAATATTAGATAATCTTATTAACGTAAAATAAATTATTGAATAACTTAATTTACATTAAATAGAATTACTATTTCAAATGTCAAATACAAACTAAATATTCAACAACAACCACCACCACCCCAATTGTTCGTCTCTCTTACCGGAATCTCTAATTTTATTAGTATTTAAAAAAGAAACTCTTCCTAATTACACTCTTCAACATAATTCTTTGTCACACATAGTTAAAGAATTATAAATTTGCAAGACAAGAATAATTTTACACTAGATTATGGTGAAAATTATTTTGAATAAATTATTATTTCGTCTTGAACTTTAAATAGCAACCCTAGAACATAATATTTTATTTTTTTATTTACTTAAGAAAGAGATATAGAGATAAATATCTTACTTGAAGAAGATAAAGACGATGAAACCTTAGAGATCGAACCGATTTATTAAATATTATTGAATAATGAAATGGGTTATTTATAGAAAATCTATAGGTTATTTATAGAAAATTTAAAAAGATAATTATGAAATATTAAAATTAACAATTAATAAGGACAATTTGATCCATGAAAATTTGGTCGCAAACTCTAGACTATGAAACCCCTCCCTTCCCTCTAATTAGTCCGGTATTATTTTTTAAACAGTACTAACAGTCTAGTGAGATAACCAAATAAATATAATTATTATTTTTTACATGAGACTAACAGTTTCAATCTCATGCTTTAATCCCTCAAACAAACATACCCTTGATAGAATTTGAGGGCAAGAATTGAGAGGTGAAGTTCTGCTGGACAAGGTGCACATGCAGTAGTACTAATAATTAATTAGCTATGAATTCAGTATTTATTTTGGCACAAAAAGTAGGTCACATCCATGACTTCATGCTTAAAAACTTCAGATAGTAATTAGTAATTAGTCAGGTTAGTCATACAACTAAGGGGGTGTTTGATAAAAATTGAATGAATTTGAATCTGAATCTGAATGAGCTGAATCTGAATCTGAATCTGAATGAGCTGAATCTGAATGAAAAAAGCTGTTTGATAATTAACATATCTTAAAGATCTGAATGACATATTTTTAATATTTTACCCCTCTGAAAAAATTCAAAGTTGTTGTAAATTTATTTAATATTACATAATATAATAGTTAATATTTTTTTTTTATTTTTTTAGTTTTTTTTTTATTTTTTTACTTCATTCAGCCAACCATTCAGCCATTCAGACCAAAAAATCTGACTTAACCATTCAGCCAAAGCATCTGACCGATTCAGCCATTCAGACGATTTTTTTCCAAAACAAACGCACTTAATGATTCAGCCACTTACCGATTCAGCCATTCAGACCCATTAAGTTCTAAACAAACAGCCCCTAAGTAAAGGTTTCTATGCAATTAGATTAAGAAATCGCGTAAAATGGAGAAATTCACATTTGAAATACGTACTCCAACGTCTTTTTTTTTTAATCGACGATTTAGAAGAAAATATAAAGAATAAAAAATATAATTAAGATTTTGTCTAATATATCAAATTGGATATAAATCTTAATATTACTCTTTTAAAATTTATTAAAAAGATGAAAGATAAACAAATTAGTATATATTTAATGCAGGGATAATATAGTAAATTAAGTCATTAATATTGTCTTAAAATCGATAAACATGTATAAAAAGAAACAAACGTTACCATCTAAAAAGACGGTTAAAACGGAGAGAATAACAATTACTCCATCCGTTCCTTTTTACTTGTCTTTTTAGATAGCGAAATTTGTTATTTTTTATTTGTCGTTTGTAAATTTCAAGAAACATTAATGACTTAGTTTACCATATTATCCCTACATTAAATATTAAATTATTTATTTTTTTATCTTTTTTGATAAATTTTGAAAGGTAATATTAAGATTGCAAACTCATTTTAATCGATCAAATAAAGTATTAATTGTATTTTTTTAATCTTTATATTTTTTCTTAAAACATTAAGTAAAAAGCAACCGATGGAGTACTATTTGTCGGCAACCAAAAAATTTAGCCTAGAGCTCCAATCAAAGTCTAATTCAGTGAAATTTGATCTTTTATTATGCTGTTGTGGTTTCTTCTCATTTTGTGTCCTTTCTATTGTCTTTACTCGCCGAATTTACGCGTAACTGTCCTTTCATTGGATCAACAACCGCTAGTAATTGTTAGTTCACAACTAAGTTGCATAAGGATAAATATTATAATTAATAATATTTTTTAAATATTTTATAATAATTATCATTTTATAGATTAAAATTAAATAGTTTTCGATTAATTTTAAATTTAAAAATATTTTTAACTAACTTTAAAAAATTAATAATAATCTTATATTTCAATTAAAACAAAGGAATATAAATTTTCACACTTAGATATTAATTTATCAAAATGCACGAGTACATGATGGAAGAGTCGGAATTTTCACTTAAAGGAGCAACAAATTAAATATATCAGATAAAAGAGGGTCAAATATAAATTGTGACACCCCAATCTCACATTAAAATATTTAGGATGAATTAATTATAAGGTTTAAATTTTACTTAATAAAGCACCAATAATTTGTGATGATTTTTAGATGAACTTGTAGTTAGCCAAGTTGACTCAACTATGCTCTTGTACAATAGGTTAAACACTATTTAGAATTCAAGTTTGGACTCGAGTCGTTACGAAATTGACTCAACTATGCTCTTGTATAATAGGTTAAACATTATTTAGAATTGAAGTTTGGAGTCGTTATAAACGGCGTTCGATGGGTGACTCTTCGTGGTATAGTGTGTGTAGAACCCACAAATCCTTTTTGTATTGATTTTGATTTAACTGTGTGGGTTGAAATTATGAACTTGACGAAAATGTCAGAGATTTAAGTAAAAACAAATATTATATTCTGATCTCACATTAGAAAATGTTGTATGGACCTTACTATAAAAGTAAAGTTCAAACACCACCTTCAATAGTACTAGAATATATATTTTTTTTCCTATAGTATTAGAATATTTTTAAAAAAAATAAAATTGAATATAGGTAGATTAGGAGTGCAACTTTGCAGGTTTGGTTGAGCCCAAGCTCAACCCAAGAACTAGATTAAAAATCTCGGACTAGGTCCAACTGAACATGGAGTACCCAAGAAAATTTCATGCGTCTAAAGTTGGGTTCAGGCTCAATATCTAAGTGGGTAAGTTTGATTTTTTGACCTACTAACCAAATTAGCACCAACTTATCAAAAAAAAAGAGAGTAAAGAATCCATTCCTCCAGAAGATTAAGTAATTTAATTCTATTCATAATATCATGAATTTGAAGATTAATTAAAGTCCAAAAAACATTAGCAAGGTAGAATTTAATGATATTGTCCGAGAATGATAGATATGCTTAAAATAGTTATCAGTGAATGACTGAATAAAGGATAAACAAAATTTATTAATATGAATATATAACTCTTCGCATAGTTTATTACTCCCTTCTTTCCAGTATATAAGTCGTTTAAGACATGATTATACATATTAAAAAATTTCATTAATTTTAAAGTTAAGTAATTAATATTATTTTGAAATTTTATTAATATTCATACACTAATTAATTACTTTTCCTCATCTCTCTCCATTACTCTATCTTTTAGGGGCAAAGTAAGAAAGAATTAATTTTTTTCTTCTAAATATATGTAAAACGTTAAGTATTATAGAGAAAAAAAATGGCGAAACATACAAATACCCCCACTGTGATTGTACGCGTTTAAGCATTACCCTACTAAACTTTAAAAAAATAGAATTGACACACTGAACTTTTTTAAAATTATTAATTGAACCATTCCGTATAAGAAATTGGACGGACGTTAAATTCAATCTCCTATTTTCATACTTGACTTTTAAAAGAAAACTGAAAAAACAATTAAATGCTAATATGGCTTTCAAGTGGATTTTTTCTTTCTCTCTCCTTTTATTCATCTTCAACCCAGAAAATTCTCTCTTCTCTTCTTCATCTTCAACCCAGAAAATCAATTCAAACCACTTTTTTTGTTCCATCAAAAAATATGGACTGATTCGCTTCTATGTAGTTAAGCACATGGGCTAAATTTATAATACTAATTTCAAAAGGGTCCTTTACAGAAATATACAACAATTAGTAAAATATTACAAGAATAGTGCACTAACAAAATAATTACAAAAAGAATAGTGCACTAACAAAATAATTACAAAAAGAATAGTACACTAACAAAATAATTACAAAAAAAGTGCAACAAGATAAACTCATTAAATCATTCAGATTCCTAAAAATAAAGAATTCCTTAAATCAAGGAGAAGTGACTGCAATACAAACAGAAAATTAGTACTACCATCTAGCCTCTAAATCTGATCTAATGAATATCGCCGGCAAAGAACCAAAATTAAACAAATTCAAACCAAAATTAAAATATAATCGACCAACAATCTGCTCACTGTTGGCGTCATCGAGCTCCTCATCATCATCCCTGTCAGATCTATCGTCACCGTCAGGACGATAATTGGCGTTCCAGTGGTTGGGGCAAAAGAAGTGGTGATTATCGTCGATGAAGTCGATGGGGAGTTAACTGGTGGCTTTATGGAGGGGTGGGAAATGGTGGGCGGCGGCGGCTGTGTCGTCGTGATGGAAAATAATTTGAGGAGGAGGAGGGTAACCAACCCTTAATACAAAGGTAACCAACCTTAATATATTGGTAACCAACCTTTAATATAAAGGTAACCATACCTTAATACAGAGGTAATCAACCCTTAATATAAAGGTAACCAAAACTTAATACAAATGTATCCAACCTTAAAACAAAGGTAACCAACCACTAATACAAAGGTAATCAGCCCTTAATACCAAGGTAACCAACCATTAATACAAAGATAACCAAAAATTAATACAAAAGGTATCCAACCTTATTACCAAGGTAACCAACCTTTAATACAAAGGTAACCAAACCTTAATACAAAGGTAACCAACCCTTAATATAAAGGTAACCAAACTTTAATACAGAGGTAACCAAACATTAATAGAGAGGTAACCAACTTTTAATACAAAAGGTAACCAACTCTTAATACAATGGTAACCAAAACTTAATACAAAAGGTATCCAACCTTAAAACAGATGTAACCAACCTTTAATATAAAGGTAACCAAACTTTAATACAAAGGTAACTAAACCTTAATACAAAGGTAACCAACCTTAATACAAAGGTAACCAAAACTAGTTACTATACTTTCAGAAATTAGTTACCTCCATACTAGTGTTTAGTTACCTCCATACTAGTGTTTGGTTACAGCGGATAGGGAACGGAATAGGACTTGTTTTCTCAGTGGCTGGTATGGTAGCCTCTGCTATCATTGAAAAGAGAAGGAGAGAAATGGTAGTCCAAGAGAACACCTGAATTAGTGCTTTGTGGTTAGTCCCTTAGTTTTTCCTCGTCGGTAACAGGGAAGCTTTTGCTTAAGAAGGTGATGGCGGAAGAGGAGGAAGAAGGCGACGGTGGAAAAGGAGGAAGAAGGCGGGTTGGAAGAGGAGGAAGAAGGTAGCGACGGCGGAAGAGGAGGAAGAAGGCAGCGACGACGGAAGAGGAGGAAGAAGGCGACGACGGAAGAAGAGGAAGAAGCCAACGGTGGAAGAGGAGGAAGAAACTAATTATGTAAATAAAATATAAAAGATGCACTAATTTTGTAAATATTTTATGTATGCACTTTTGTTGTAATATTTTCTTAAAATGTACTAGGAAATGTAATTGTCCCATTTCAAAACCCCCTATAATTATCTAAATCTCATCAGATCTTCAAAAATAAAAACCCACAAGTTCAAAAATTCTCATATCTAAGAGTAGTCTCCAAGAGCAGTGGAGATCGGTTGGGGTTTCAATATTCCTACAGGTTTTATAGGTGCGAGAGGCTTTTTTGCTTTGGTTGTGGTCTTGGAGGTGTAGCGGCGATAGCGATGGCTGTGGGAGTGCCGACGAGACTCTTCGCAACATTAGAGTTGTTCATGTGCGACCGAAAATCCTAGATGACGAGGCCATTCTTGCTTTAAATTTCTGCTTTTCTTCTTTCACTGGCTGAAAACCCCAAACTTATGTATGTATGTTATGAGAAGATTACAGGGAGTGATAATTTTTTTTTGATCGGTTATGCAGAAGATGTTTATAGGGAGTGAAAATTTATTTTTATCTTATTATTTTAAATTTATACATATTTTAATTTTTTTATTATTTTAATATTATATATATTATAGATATTTTCTTCCTCATTTTTAGCATTTGCATATTATATCTACGTGTGTGTGCTTATTTGATTCCACATCATTTTTTTGAATATTTTTTTTAGTAAATGCCATGTAGTTAATAAATAAATAGACATCCACTGAATTTGACAGAATGATCTAATTAATAATTTTTAAAAAGTTAGTATGTCAATTCTATTTTTTTAAAATTTAGTAAAATAACGTTTAAACTCGTTCAACCATAATAGAATATTTGTATGTTTTGGCGAAAAAAAATTCTTCTAAAACGGAAAGGAGGGACTACTAGTTTATTATAAAGTAATATTTTGTATATTGGGGCGGTACATCAAATAAAGCTTGGGTTAACTTGGTTGGTCCCGACAAGGTTCAAGCCAGTCTAACCTTAATTTTAATTCAAACTTATTATTTGAGCCCAAGTTCATAAAGACTCCGTTAAAGTCCTTAGGCCATGTAATTTTGGGATTATATTCCGATTATAATTTTAAGACTATTAATTTTAAAATCAACTAATTTTAGTTTCACATTTATTTTGTATAAAATTATTTAAAGAATTAAATAAAAAATTTATCATTTTGATTATTATACCCTTATTAATAATAAAATATTTTAAATTATAATTTAAATTGACTTGAACTGAAAAAAGAAGAAGACAAACAATCAAAATGTATTTATTAATATTTATTACAACCAAAAAACGACTATAACAAGGTATAATATACCATACACCAAGATCAAAACTAATATGCCTAACAAAAAGTGAGAAATAAACTTTTATTTTTAACCTAAAAACTAGCAAATAAATTACTGTACTATATAAAAACGGGATTTATTGTTTCAAGTATCAATGTTTTTTTTTTGGGCTAGCTAGTTAGAAGTTTTAAAATATTCAATTACCAAACACCAAAGCAAAAAGATCCTAACTTTCAGACAAAAAATACAAATAAAAGTCAATAATTCATATACCTGAGCACTAGTTAGAGCAGTAGCCAATAAGTATAGCAGTAATTCAAGAATTTTCCTGCTGACGATAATCAATCACAGCTAAGGACGGAATTGAATGGAAAAAACAAGAACTAAATGACATTCAATCCAATTTAAGGATGCGTTAGTCATATTAAAAAAGGTAAAAGTTAGTTTTGTTCACAAATTTTTAATCCCTCATTGTGGGATTATAATACCGAGTCAGGCATAGTATTAAATAATCTCTTATTGTAAGTCATTTTGTTATTTAGGGATTAATAGTTGAGAGTCCAATTTTAAAAACAAACAAGAGATTAAAGATTATTAGTCGAATCTCAATTATCATTCTTACAAACAGACATGGCCTCAGAATTCTGTTACGCATTGTGAAAATTTTTTTACCAACTTAATACTCCCCTTCATTCTATTTTAATTGACGTTTTGGAGAAAAGCACGCATTTTAAGATATTCATTAATAGTAATAACTAATGGTTAATTTTAGTGTGATTTTTCAATTTTACCCTTTATTGTTACATTTTTCTTTCATTATTATTGATGTAAACTTTTCTAAAAAGTTAAAGTTAATAGGGTTAATTTAAGTAAGTAAACTTTTTACTCCTTGAAAGATAGAAAACGTCTAATATTGTGAAACAAAAAAATAAAACTAAAACGTCTGTTAAAATGAAATGTAAGTACATAAAATTGAGTAACCTACTATATCACATATATCATTAAAATATTATTAAATATTAACTCTTCATATAATTGACAAAAAAAAACAAAAAAAAAAAAACAATACGTGTGTGAAGTGATAAGATATATCATTTTCAAGTCCTAATAAGTCGTTAAAATTGCCATGATAATAAACAATTGCTCTACTTTTCTCCCAATCTCATATCACTTTCATTGTTTCACCGCTCCAAGTTTTGTAATGGTTTTTATTTTTCCTTATCACCTTTGTTGGGAGATGAGAATATAAAGACATCAACGTTTAGAGTGATTCTACAGCGACAGTGTCCCCAACGACATTTCTAGCGACATTTTTTTTTGTTTTGAGTCCAAAATGATTTATATGATTTATTGGATTATACCTAAATCAATGTTTTTTAAAAAAAAATTAGTTTCAATAAATCAAATAAATTATTTTGGACTCGAAAAAAAAAAAGCCAAAAAAAAAAATATCGCTAGCAATGTCACAAAAAAATATCGCCCTAGACTTATTAGAACGTTTATTAACCTTTAAGTGCAATTCAGGTTTCTTTTTGTTTGTTTAATTTGACATTAGGCACATTAATTAACATGAACTTTGGGATTAGTGAGGAACTAAAACAAACACGTGCATGCTCATGTGTAAATGCCCTCATGCAATAGTATTTCGAATTGTGTTATTTCAAGTACCAAGGAGAGACTAGGTTACCCATATGATTTCAACCTTATAGCCTAATAGTTAAGAAGGTTTGTTTTTGTTTTGGACTTTGGAATTTAAATTTTAGAGTTAACATCAGGAAAAAATCTTCTAAATGCACCGTGTCGACGTGGGAGGTACGCTCTTAAGATCGCTAGAAGAAAAATTTAATCTCGATTGACGCGTAAATTGATTTAAAAATATGATTTGAACACTTGCCTCACTTTCTATAATTTGCACTACTATATTATAAGTTATTAATGTTGTTGTTTGAATTGAAATAGTTAAAAGAAAAATTTTTGAGAAAAATGAATATTTGGTGATTATTTTGAGGGACAAAATATTTTGATGTAATAAAAAAATTACGTTCTCATTTTTTTGTTCATTCCATTAGAGAAATTGTGTACGTTTGATTTGAAGAAATGAAATAAAAAATATATATTTGATGATCATTCCGACAAATAAACCATTTCAATCGATAAAACATAAATTTATTTCATTCTCAACTTGATCGAAGTTGATTTCATTAAGAATGTGATGAAATGAGATCCATTTTAATAAAATAAATAGACATGACAACTAATTATCATGTCATCCTCACCATTATCATCAATCAAACTTGCACTTGAATTTTTAAAAAATTATTTTATTTTATTACTTTAATTCAAACTTATCATAATTTCACTGACAAAATTCAATATATATGTGTAGAGATTAGTCAAACAAACAAAAATAGAGATAAAATACTCCCTCCGTTTTACAAAACGTATCTCATTAGGTTTTGTATCAAAAAATGAGACAAGTTTTTATGCATCTTATCTTTTATATTCATATAACCAAATTTAAACCAATATTATTATAATATAATAATGATACGTGCGCACATTCTTATATATATATATATATATAAAGAGAAGATGTGAAAACCATATGTCGAAGCACCAAAAGCAACATGATCACTAGCTTATGCAAAGTGCTTAATTACTTTTCCATTAATATATATATATATATATATATATATATTCAGTGCATGCATGATTGGTACCAAGAAAATTTGAAATGCATGAATAATAGTTTAATTAAATAATGGGGTGAAGGGACTATATATATATATATATATATATATATATATATAATGAATAACGGGACCCGTGTGGGTAAGAAGAGATTAAAAGCTGACATATTAGAAGCATATAATGGAGGGGCAAACCTTATACAATGTTATCTTGTGAACCGTGTGGGTATTTTCTTTCTCTATTTTCAATTCAAATAATGGGGCTTGAAGCATTGGATTCCCTTTTATTTCGATTCTTTATATCCAATTTTACTGTCACTACTCAAGCGTGTTAACTACTCTCCAATTTTAGAGAAACTTTGCATGGAAAAACGAAGTCTAACTATAAGTAGGAAAGAAAATCACACAACACAAAAAAAATTTAAAATAATAATCCAATAATAAATAAATAAAAAGGACATAGAAGGTGAGAGCTATCTCACACTCTTAAATAAATAAAAAGGACACGGAAAGTGAGAGCTAATTTACGCAAGAGTCTAAGATAACCCTCACCTTTCTTTTTTATCATAAATAAATATATATAATTATATAAACTAACACAATAATAAGAATCAATCAAACCTAAAATTTATAATCTCAATTTTAACTATCAAGCTAAAAACTCATGGACATGAAGTTACTTGCCTTTGTTTTAAAACAAGAATATTTCTCTTTTTAACTTACATTGAAAATAATACTCTTTTAAATTTACTTTTTTTCAACGGCATTTGGTTCAATTGGTGTACTAGGCCCTTTCTAAGTAAGGGATCCCAGGTTCAACCCCATCTCCTTTGAAAATAGCAATACAAAAAAGTAATTTTTTTATGAGGTTATGTTTTACATCAAATGTAGGTATTTGTGTAAGTAGGAGTAATATTTTAAGAGGACATGAGAGCTGAGAGGGACACCTCAATATTCTTGTCGTGAGTTGTCCTCCATAATAACATTATTTTGAAAATTTTCAAAACATCTTTTTATACCCAACAAGGGAATGATTGTATTTTTTTATATACTAATTACTTGACACACACAATTGTGTGTGCAAACTAAAAAAAAAGAATTTAGTGGGTAGTGGAGGAGAGAAATTAGAAACAGTGGATAAGGATGAGAGAGAAAAATTAAGAAACTAAAATTACTAATTTCAAACTATATATTAAAGTGAGAGTGAGAACACTAAAAGTCCAACAATTTACTCTTCATTTATAATATAGATTAATAACACAAAATAACATCGTTTTATAGAATAACTTACACAATTATATATGGTGTCTGTCTCATCCCTTTTATCATATTTTAATTCCAAAATTTAAAATTAAAACAAATTACTAAATACATCATGTCTATGTGTCACGACAAATCTTCACATGCAAAAAACAAGTTTAGAGAAAGTCAAGCGGAATATTATTTAGGTATAGAAGAGTATATTCTTCTAAAAGTTAATACAATTTCTAGTTTGTGGAATATTATTTAGTTGTAGAAGAGTATATTCTTCTGAAAAAATAATTTCTAATTTTTCGTCCATACTATAGGAGTAGAATAATTGATTGTTGAACTAACAAGATTTTTTCCCATTGCACAAATAAATAAATAAATAAAAGTAAAATTAACAAGATCTCAACATCCTTTCTTAGTAGTTGTTCTTATTATAAGGGGCATGAAGTAAAGAGAGACAATCATATTTACAAATTAGTTTCATCATCCAACTTCTCCTTTAGCCCATATAACTACTTATGAAATATCATGTGCTTTTTTTTCTCATGTCAAAAAAAAAAATATAGCATGTGCTTCTAATTGGGCTGGAGAAATCCCATGCAGGCTGTTTTTGGGAGAAGCGAAGCAGCGGTATCTGCATAAACCTGGCTTGTAAGAGATTTCTTTAGGTAGCAACAAAAACATTTCTCACTATTTAATTAGAATTAACTTTCTTTTATTTTTTATTTTTTTGGGTTGAAATAGTCGAAATCACTGAATAATATTAAAATTATAATATGTTACGGTGATCAAAAAATATTAGGATCCCCTCTATTATATCTATTATCAAAATTTTCTCAATATATATTCAGCGATACAAATATTTTTTTAGCGACAGTACCAACGGCATAATTATTAACGACAATATTTATTGTGTTACTAATTATTTGCGACGAATTTAATGACGTCTATAATATTTGTGTAGTTGAATGTGTATTGGAAGAAATTAGAGAATAAGTGTAATGAAGGATATATAATCCGATGAAAAGATTACAACACTAGAAAACTTGATTATGATCTCCTTCATTAAACTTATCGTCTAATTTTTTTTAATACACATGTAGCGACACAAATATTATTTTTAGCGACACTTTTAAAAATAAAAATTCTTTCAAGATATTAAACTAATAGCATACATCAAATCAAGAATAGAATAAATTGTAATAATAGTTAATAGACACTAAAAATAATAAAAATTAATAAAAAAAATTAAATATATCATTTATTTTGATAATATTATTTTTATTTTAACAATATCATTCTAAAAATTTGTACATTTCCATAAAAAAACCAAAAAAAAAACATGGCTTCCCCATAACTCGCATGATATCAGTCAATCAATCGACATGGACTGATTGCAATCCCAATATTTTAACTTGATTTGGCATAACAAAACTTAAAAGACACTAACCAAAATATTAAAAATAGAGAGAGAGAGATTAACCTCCACGCTTTGCATGAGAGCGTTAAGAGGGGAGTGGAGCTATCACGGACCTCGTTGTCAAAAACTGTGTCGGCTTAATTTGATTCGATTGATCATTAATTTATTCTTGTGTGACGGCAGCGCGTTGAAAATAGCGGTCATATGTTGCTTAATGACGTTCACAGCTAGCCGATAGCGAGAGCGAGAGCGTGGTGGTGGAAGCCTTCGGAAACCGTGCGCGCTTTCTTTTATTATGAACACTACTACTCTTATAACATGGAGTATTATGTATGCACGGTTATTAGCGTCTAGAGTATTTATAATCGGTAATATTTTGAAATCTAAACGTGACGTATTATTTTTAGAATGTTGTGTTTGTATATTAAACATAACATTTAATTATAAACACTATTATCCTTATAATATAGAGTATTATGTATTTTCGGTTATTAGTGTGTAAATGGTTTATAACGGCGACGTTTTGAGATCTAAACATAATTTATCATGTTTATTTTTATTTTTAGAACGTTGTGTTTGTATTTTAAATACAGTGTTTGTTAATTAAATAAATTATATTTAAAATAAGTTAATTATAAATAAATAAAATTTTCAATTAGGTTTAGTAAATTTGAAAGTTTTAAATCCCATTTTCAATTTGATTTGAGTCATATTATTTTAGTTTAAAATTTTCATAAATTAAATTTTAAAGTCAGATTTTTTTAAAAAATTTTGAAAGGAGCGAGTATTTTTGTGTGAATATATATGTAAATATTAATAATTATATTGTTGACAAAAAATATTTGGCATAAAAAAAATACTTTTTGTCCATTAATGAACTTTTTAAGGACATTAATTTTAATGCATATTGGTAATATAGATTAATTTCCTTAAGATTAATAATTGCAGATGAGATTGACTAGCTCATAAGCTGATAAACTGGACAACGGTAGCTAGCTCAAGTTCATCTTTTACAGAAGACAATGGTAGGAAGATAACTATGGTGGTAAGATTATAAAGGATAAAAAAAGTAGTTTAGTGAATCTTTCTGTTATTATTTCGTGTATGTTTTAGTATTTTTAATTAGTTAGATTAGATCCGATAATTATTATAAATTTTTTTTTCTAAAAGTTCAAAAAATCAAATTGAAGGACAAATAAATAGATAAGATTGAATCCCAAAAGGATTATGTTTGAACCGTAAGAAGAAAAGGAAAGGAGAAACTATTTACGCATCTCAACCGGTTGTGATATCTGTTACTTTAACTAATATAGGAATTGATATTTTTAAAAATAAAATTTGACATTTATTTAAAAAAAATTATACGAATATGAGACTTATTTATTATTTATGTGGGAGTGATTTTATGAAACTATTACTTTTATTTATAAAAATATCAATTTTCATTAATATTCATAATATACATTAGGGGTATAACTTAGATAGGACAACACACAGATAACTTGAGCTTGCACGATTTCATGGTACTTGGATAAGATTTTTTTTACATTTTCACAAATCCAACCAACCCATAGCTGAACTTGAGTTTATACTTTTATAAACCCACAAAACCTGAACCCGCCCAAATTATATATATATAATATTACATATAAGCATATAAGATAGATTAAATGTATTATCTTTTAAAATTACTTACAATTTATCAATCTACTTTTAACACTTATTATATTTTTATTGCCTTTTTTATTTATTACTATTATAAAAACAGAGGTTACCTTGTTTAAAAAATAAATAATAAGAATCCTATATATATATATATTGTGTTTAAAAACATAAAGAGAAAAAATTTCAAAACTTGTCTCATTCATTATTGTGTTCTTCTTATTTTTTAAAAAATACTTATTAAATTAGTCCATAATTTGTAATCTTTCAACAATTTATAATTATCAACTATTATTTTTTGACAAATTAATTTTATTATAATTTTAATTGTTATCTGCCCATACTCATCCAATCTAGTTCCAACTCATAAACTTTATCACAGATTAATATTTGGACAATAAAAGATAACTTCGACTTTCAAACCTGCATAACCCATACCTAACAAATTTTTTATGAATTGATACCCAACAAATTTTATATGAGTTGAAACTGAAATGACCCCCACCACTAACATTATACCTTACAAAAAGTAGTTATGGTTGGTTTTGGGTTATACAAAAATGGTTATGGGTCCATTGAAAACCAAAACCATACAACCCACTTAAAATATAGTTTAAAATGGTTTCAACCCATATAGTTATGGGTTGAAACTAGTTAACTATTTTTCATGTATCCATTTGACCTATGAATTGGAAGAATTTCCTAACTGTCCGAACTCCAAAATAGCAACCATGCATGTTTTGATAATTAAATTTATTTTCATACACTTATAAAATCTAAATACTCCCTCCTAGTTTAAAAAAATAATAATTTATTTTCGTACTCATTCTTATTGTTACTATTACTTTTTTTTTTTGAAACAAACCTCTTTAATATCAAATATTAGAAATGCGTGTTATCCAAAATTCTTACTTTTACTGTTACTTCTTTTTTTTTTTTTGTGAAACAAGTCTCTTTAATATCAAATATTAGAAATACATGTTATCCAAAATTCTTTTATTGTTAATTTTTTTTTGTGAAACAAACCTCTTTAATATCAAATATTAGAAATACGTGTTATTCAAAAATTCTTACTCTTACTGTTACTTTTTTTTTAATTAAATTTTAATGTCTTGGCGTAAAATTCTAAATTTACTTGTTATTTGGAGTCAATATGAATCAAAATTATTATTGACTAATATGGGTTAAACTAGTTTCAATTCATATTTGTAATTCATAATATGGATCCAAAATTAAATCAACCTATAACATAAAAACTAGTTAACCAACTCAATAAAATTTATATAATTTTAATTAATTAAATGGTTTTCAACCTAAATTGCCAGTTCTACCTGACATACACCGGTGTTGCCAAACTTTGTTAGCCCGATTTTATGGTAGATTTTGATTGGGTATGCATTGGTAAAATTGACGCCAATTCTACCGGTTGCAATTACGACTTTTGTTGAGAGAGTATTTTTTGCCATAAAAATCTTGAAGAAGTGATTACGCAATTTAATAGACGATTAATGAATGCAATATAAATTGAATAATATGTTTACAAGAAAATATTCTATAGCATTGATAAAATATTACTCCCTCCGTCTCAAATTAATTGCTCAATTTTAATTTTTTTAAGTCAAATTGACTATTTTTAGAATTAATAATTAAGCATATATAAATATATTTCTAAAATTATAAAAATTGGGGTTAGTAATAAATTGTATATACTTTCTTTTGGTTATAATCTCTTCACCTATATTTTAGCAAAAATAATAAAAAGATTAGTTTTAAAATGGTCAATTTGACTTTAAAAAGTCAAAATTGAGCAATTAATTTGGGACGGAGGGAGTGTTGTTTAATTTTTACTATTTAGGTACCATGTCTTTCACTTTTTATTGAGTAAAATTAATTTATTCATCGACAAGAAGTTAAAATTTAACAAACACGATTCAAAAGATCAAAAATAATTTTTTTTTAAGTTTCTTTGTAGTTCTCTTTACTCCTAAATTTATTATAATATAATAGTGTGGGTTTTGAAAAAATAAATAAAAGAAATTAAAAGAATGTGATGCTCTCTTTTTGAGCAAAGGCGCGTGTACCATCATCTCTCCTTATAGTAGTGGAGATCAGTTGAAATATTGCAAATTTAAGGGCCAAAGAAACTTATTTAAAATAAAACACAAAATTAACTTTCCACGTGGCCACTTGGCGAAGGAATCCAATGCTTGACTCCCGTGATGAGTCGTGAAAAGTCGGCGAGTACTCTTATCGCGAGTTAATGAGATTAACATTTCTATTAAAACTAATTTTGCTTCTATTTTCTTATTTCATTTGGTAAAGAAATATCAAATAAATATTACTCCCTCCGAACTTTTTTGATAATTTAAAAGAATCCAATTAAAATTGTATACATTTTAACTTTTCTACTTATGAAATGAAAAAATTGCACTTAATTTATATGATATTTTAATTAAAAGAAAATTGTATTCTTTTTTATTTTCTTAATATTATAATTGCACTCTTTTAGTCATCTCTGCGCGATATCAGTAATTATATCAAATTCCGTCCTAAAAATCGACTAAAGATATAATTTTTTTTGTCCTTAAAAGGATGAGTTAAAGTATATAAAGCGAAGGGTAAACATGTCATTTAATAGGGCCATTATTATAAAAAATAAAATAAAAGTAATTATCACTTTATGTAATCTTTATGGGGCCACTAATGATAAATTTAAAATTTTTTTACTCTGTTTTTTCTATTTTATTTTATTTAATGTGTGAAAAATATAATTTGCTCATCCTTTTGAGGACGTAGTGAATATATTATAATTACTCTCAAATTTATATAAGAACATTAATTTAAATGTGAATAATTAGAGCTAATTAAAAGGTGTATATAGTCTCTTTAAATATCAAATTAAGAAACTAATGAATGAATAATAAGACGGTGGACTTATATGTGAGGTGGGAAAGTACACGATTGAGTTTCACTCAAGATATTAAAGAGGAAAAACTTACATTTGTTAATACTATAAATTTATTCGAATGTTATCTCGAGTGTGGAGGAAGACAGAAATTACTTTTCGGTGGACGAGACATAATGTGGTTATGAATTTTAACAATTGTTAACCTTTTAAATTTATATATTTTACAATCAAATTTTATAATTCATGTCATTTTTTTTAGTTATGACTTAGAGCTTCGTTTGAGAGTTTTTAGGTGAACTAAAATATTTTTAAATTACATATAAAAATATTTTGGTATTTGTTAAGTTTCTGAAAATACTTTTAAAGAATAGAGATTCGGGTTCAAAAATACTTTTAATTAAAGTAAAAATTTATACTTTAAACTTTAGCAATTTTGACAAAAGCACAAAGTATAGCATTATCCTAACTAAAATATTAAATTGTTAAAAATAAATAAAATCTCAAACCATATACTTACATTAAATTTGTCATTTATTATTTTAGTTTTGTTATAAAAATACTTTTGTGAAAAAAATTACATCTGAAAGTGTTCAATCTCACCGCACCATATTAAATAGCTACACCACAAAAACTCTTAGTTGATATAAAAAATAATACGACCATAAACACGCCACCAAATAATAAATACTCTATTTGTTTCAAAATTTGAGATATAATTTAATATTTGAGATCAAACGATGATATATTAAATTTTAAATTGATGTGAATTTATTTAATTTTAGTTGATACAATTATTATTATTGTATAGTATATAACAAAAATTATTAATTACAAAATTTATTTCATTATAAATTTTATGAGTCATACTAATTTTAAAATTTAATATGCGATCGTATGACCTCAAAAGTCAAATTGTACTCTAATTTCGGAGCGGAAGGAGTATAAACTTAAAATTTTGAGCAAGATAAATATATTTACTAAGGGAAGAAATACATTTTAAAGGTTGTTTGGCTTCGAACCTAACTTTTTAGGTCAACTCTATTTTTCCAATAAAAAAATGCACTAAACATCATTTACATGTTAACGTTTTACATGTTTTTGACAAAAAATTTCTTTATTTTTCTGTATAATATAAGACAAAGTTGGGGTTGTGATTTTGTTTATACTTTTTAGGTCAACTATATTTTTTCAATCAAAAAAAAAATGCACTAAACATCAGTTACATGTTAACGTTTTACATGTTTTTGACAAATTTTTCTTTATTTTTCTTCGTAATATAAGACAAAGTTAGGGTTGTGATTTTGTTTAGTTTTTTAATTTTGAGTTTTAAAATTTGACGAATTAATTCAAAAAATCAAAAATATATCTTTAATTTTAGAATAAAAAGAGTAATTTTTTAATTACACACGCGTGCCAAATAAGGACTATTAAGGGTCTAAGGGATAAAGTACAACAATAATATAGAAGTCTTTTCTGTGATCCACATAGTGTGCATCAGTATGTATATCATACCAAAGTGGAATTATCGAACCGTATTGAATATCAAATTTTATGAAAATATGATATTGATATCAATTTGGTATGGGTACGATATCGATAAATACCGGTTCAAATTTTACTTATTCAATTATTATTTTTTTACAAATTTTTTTTTATTTAATATAATCATATTAATGCTAAATTAAGCTATTATTTGAAGAGAATGTGAAATAAACATCACAAGACAGTTAAATAAACTCAATAAAGTAATCTAGAAAGAATATATATATATATATATTTATATACATACTAACTTGCTGTAATGTATTTATCAAAATCTTGATCCAACTTTTATATATATATATAGTCCCCTTCTCCAACGAACCGATTCACTGGCAAATCGGTCTATAACGACGGACAAAATCGTCGTTATGGCGACACTTGAAGGCCTATGACGACGGTTCGCTATAGCGACGGATCCGTTGCTATAGCTTAGTAAACCGTCTCCATATGCTATAACGACGGTTCTGTCCGTTGCTATAGGCCGGTTCGTTTTTGGTCCGTTTTTTTCGGTTCGTTGAAGAAGTTTTCATGTGTGTATGTGTATGTGTGTATATATATATATAGAGGTCGGTTCTCCGACGGACCGGTCCGTTAACGGACCGACTATAGCGACGGTTCACATATGTGGGCCGTCGTCATAGACCTATAGTGACGGAAAAAATCGTCGCTATAGCGGGTTCGTTGGAGAACCGCTGTGTGTGTGTGTGTGTATATATATATATATATATATATATGACTAGGATCAGGAGCAGACCAGTCTATGGCAACAGTTTTTGGGTTTATGCCGACGGTTTAAACCGTCGCCATAGGTTTACATAGCTATGCCGACGGTTCAAACCCTCGGCATAGACCTAAAAACCATCGCCATAGACTGATCTGTTAGCAGACCGGTCTGCTCTTGATCCGACCCCTATATATATATATGTTTCTTATCTTCCTGATTAGATAACTTGGAACAAGTGTCAATAGATCTTTTATGCATCAAAACTTTTTTTTTTGTGTTTTTAAAAAAAATTTAACATTTTTGTCTTTGGGAGAAATAGATCCCAAAAACTCATGAGAAATTCTTTTACCATCGAGCAATGTATCAATTGTTGGCCATATGAGTGTTCAGTTTCAAAAAAATATATAAGTTATATACATGAATGAACCCCAACTCCAAGCGGTCAGTATAAAACTAATACTTTGTCTCATTGGGAATAAATATGAATGCTCCAGGTGAAAGATTTTAACTATAATTATTAATATTTTTACACCTCAATTATAAATTTACATAAGCATAAATATAAAAATAATTATAAAATTAAATATTCAATATAAACGGTATAATACGATAAATATTAATCAGACAAATTCACGTATGAAAATGAATACGATTAACCAATATATATTAATTTTTTATACCGGTAACGATAAAAAAACCAAATTTACCGAAACAGACGAAAACCCCTACGTACGTCAATATTTATATGGACAAAAATTTAAAGTTATATATAACATTATTTTTTTAGTACTAGAAATTGGCATGTATGTATGTATGTATGTATCGTGAGATATTGAAAGTACATCCCTTAAACCCCATCACTCTGTTTTCCTTTTTTTACTCCCCCTCAGAAAGTTGTACGATTACAAAACCATCTTTCTCTCTCTAAAACTAACCGCCTCCCTACTCTCTCTCTAACTCTAAACAAACAACTGAAAGCAGCTCCCGTCTTTCTCATTCTCCTTCTCCTTCTCTTTCATCCACCCCTGTTTTTACCTCTCTCTGTCTGGAATTCGATGAGAGATTAGGCAAAAACAAAAATGGGTAAGTACATGAGGAAATCAAAGACGACAGGGGAGGTGGCGCTTATGGAAGTCTCACATCATCAGTCCCCTCTTTGTCTAGGGGTCCGTACCCGTGCTAAAACCCTAGCTTTGCAACGTCTCGGCAAATCAACGGCCGCCGCGCCATCCACGGTGGCTTCAGATGGCTCCTACCTTCAACTCCGAAGCCGCCGGCTTGAAAAACCCACAATCGTAATCGAATCAAAAAGACACAAACAGATATCTGTTAGCCCTAATTCGAGTTCAAGGGCGGATTCGAGGTTGAGGGTGGGTTCTGTAAATTCTGGGTCGAATCGCTTGAAGGAAGAAGATGGTGGTCAATTGGAGAGGGAGAAGGCGGCGGGGGTGGATAAAGAGGATGATGAGATTCAAGAGAGGAACCAGAATGAGAGTCCTGAGGTGGGAATTGAAGCTTCTTTTGGAGAAAATGTGTTGGAATTTGAAGGTAGAGAGAGGTGGGTTTATGGGTTTTTGTCTTAATTGGTTTTTTTCTTCAAGGTTACTCTTTTTAATGCTCCATTTGGTTCTGAATACAAATTTTTTCTTTTTTGGGTTTTCATTTGTTTGGGAGTTTGAATTAATTAAAGGCAGTGTCTTTTTGAGGGTTTTAATTTTGCTATCGTTTTTGGCGAAACTAGGGTTTTCTTCCAGTTAGTGTGTTTTCCAGAAAATGAAGGGACAGTACACGATTAAAACTCAGATTTTTATTTTTAACTGCTCTGGTTAATATACGGGGATTCAAGGAACAGATATGGTGATTCTAAGATTTTATTTTAATTCTTATTTTCTATTTTTGGGTCAAAGCCTGTGCTTTCATTATGCACATTTTGGTTTCTTCTCTCTTTGTTACTTTTTATTTTTTGTGGTAGAGTTGTAGGTTGGTCCTGGTTGATTTCCCTTTCATTTTGTGGAACAAGAAAATCAGTTGATGCCCCTTTTGTTGTTAGAGCTTACTTTCTGTTGAAAAATAAGTAAAATTAAATCAAGTAAGTTTAATTATAAAACTTTTGTTACTTTTATTATGACTGAAGCAGCTTCTTGCTTCTGCCTTTTTTTTTCCTAAGAAAAAACTGAGGTTTTGTGCTTGTATTTATGTTTTATTTTTTGAAAAATTAGTTACTTATCAAACCTAAAAGTTGTTTACTTATCTATTTTCTGTGAGAGGTCAGCTATAATTTATACTTGATTCTTTTCTGATCTGTGCTTGCTCTGTTTCAATTGTTCTGTAATTTAAATGTATTATCCTTTATTGGCTCAACAAATACCTGGAATGCACATCTACGTTGGTACTCATTTCCTGATATATCTACGTGCTTCCTTGTATATAAGAGGATTTTGATACAGTTTTATATAATTGTGGCTAGTTAACAAAGGGTTCTTCACCCACATTTCACAGTTTGGTGTATTTCTGTAAACAGTGTGAGATTTGGGATAAATAATCAGCTTTTTCTTTCATCAATTATTACTGTTTTAATTTGTATATTTGTGATTCTGATGTCCTTCTCCTTGCTCTCGTTCTAGAATTTGGCTTTTCTGCTATGTGCCTTGTTATGTGATATACTGGTTTTTGTTTTAGTACATGGGTATAAAATCTGTTTTGAATTCAGCTATATCTTTATCAGACTAGTCAAAATTTTTTTACTTACTTATGTTGTAATAGTGGTTTTGATTGTTCTGTTAATGCAGGGATGAGTTTATGTAATGATAAAACTTCTCAATATTACTTGAGTCCCCCCTTTCTAGGGACTTTGTTGCCTCTGAGAAGGAAAACTGTCATTAATGAGATGATTTCGGTTTTGTTGCTTTTTTGTTTATAAAGGGCCATACATATATGTATATAGCATTATAGCTCATATTTAATTTTTTTTTTATAGGAATGTGAGATGAAAAAAAAAAACTTAACTCTGTATTGTGCCTGATTACCACAGAATATATTTCTCCGCATTTGCGGAGTCTTTTAGTGAAAATTATGTAGTATAGCACTGTGAAAGCAAAAGCTTTCATTGCCATGAATAGTAGCATGAATGAATGCAATTTGTTTTATGGTCCTCAATAGCGAAGTTATAAATGATTGGTAGGAGATGTACCAATTTGAAAAAATGCAGGTGGGGGTACCCTGCATGATAGGGTCAGTGGATGAGGGGGATGTATTAAAGAAGGCTTTCACTTTTTCTTCCGTTCCATATATATATATATATATATATATTATTTTTTTAATAGCCTTACAGTTAAGTACTGTATTGGCTTCATTTTATAGTTGTTTTCGTTGCAGAAGGTTTGCTATCTGTTATTTTAGTTACAGAACACAGTTTTTATATGAGCATGTGTTATAAGTTTTTGTACCGAATTGCTCACTCAACTTTGTATTCTGTGACTAAATTTTGTTCTAATAGGAAATGCATCTCTTTGTGACAGGGGGACACGGGAGACCACACCTTGCAGTTTGATAAGGGATCCAGACGCCATAAGAACTCCTAGTTCTACTACTAGGCCTACAAACTTGACTGATGTCACAGCACAAAATTCGATGCAAAGACACATTCCAACCACACATGAAATGGACGAGTTTTTCTTCGGTGCAGAAGATCAGCAGCAAAAACAATTTATTGACAAGTACGCCAAATTATATATCTAGCTATGTGATATGCCAATCTTGAAAGGTCATTTTATAACCCCATATGCTAATACAAAATCTTGACACAATATATGCAGGTACAACTTTGATCCCGTGAATGATAAGCCCCTGCCTGGACGTTACGAATGGGTGAAAGTGGATCCGTAGAAGGTGTTAGCATTCCGCTTCTCAACTGATCTTTACTGTAGGATAGTTGAAGATGGTAGGATCTTTATGGTGATGGCGTGGTAAATCCATTTTTCATCACCCTTCTTTTACTTGTAAAGAAAGTAGGGCTGTCCATGAAAAGTGTAGACTGTAGACTAATGATCTGTAACATTACAGAGCTTGTGAGTTACCTAACATATACAAGATCCTTTGTTTAACAGATCATCTATAAGAGGGGGAAAGGGAAAGATATCGCTAATGTTAGGGTTCAATGACTCAGGGTAGACTTAGTCCAAGTGGGTACAGAAGTTTATTACTAGATCTTGTTTTTCTTAGTCCTGTAATTTCCTCCCCTTTGTTGTCTATACTTGTACTGATGGAAACTGTTTTAACTTTTAAGAACGCTTTATGAATAAAGATTACCCTTTTCCCTCTTCAAGTTTTGTTTTTTCCTGTTATCTTCTTCTTATCTGCCTGCTATGTATGGTTTTCATTTGGACCGTTTATCATTATGTGAGACAATGCATCTTTCATAAACTGTGGATGTGCCTGTCCTTATTTGTGCTATGAGGGCCATATTGCTCATATTGACCAACCAGTTTCTTATCATCTAGTGAGAATGGTTGATAATGTCATTGGTGGTGGGGCTGCTTTGTTAGTGGAAGAATCTTGCCTTCTCTATTTTTATCTGTTTTTTGGTACTGTTTTCTCTCCTTTTTGCAAGTAATTTTTAATGAAGACAACTGCAACTTTGTGCAGTTTCGAAAATGCTACAAGGCTATTATTAGAATTGATAAAAAATAAACTTTATGATATATTCCTACCAACTTTTTTCTGAGTCACATTTCAAGGTTCAGTGTTCTTCCATCATCTGCAATTTAAATGCGGCTTCAGAAATCTAGTGTATGTTTAGTTTGGCGACTTTGGAGTCCAAAAGTTTTGTTCATTTAAATGCAGTTTTTTTAATTCAGTCACGATCATAGTTTTTTAATTTATCGTATTATTTTTGATGCAGTGAGTCTGAGACTTAAAAGTCGTAAGCGAAGGGCTTTTGAAACCAAAAGCACTTCTGATTTTTCACACACCAAAAAAAAAAAAAAAAAAAGGTTGTGCGCCCGAAAGGACCTTAATGGCCTATCTATCCTATCCTTTATATGATTTGGGCTCAATGGCCTACCCTTCATTTGTATTTATTTGGATAAATTCTTATGCAGGTGGTGAAGTATTAAACAAAGAGAAGAGACAGGGTAGACCCATTCCTATATGATTATTGGACCCTCTGTTCTTACGGGTAAAGGGTAACTAAAGTTTGTGGACATCTGTGAAAAAATTAATAATTGTAAACAGTAGTGTCCCAAAACACAGACATTGTCCCTCTATGCCTTATTTCTTATATTTAAGTTTTTTTAGGGAAAAGGTTGTGAATTTTTTTAAGGAGAAAGAGAAGATTTGAAAGTAAAGTTGATTTTATTTTTGATTCAAAATTTTTTACCCAAAAGTGATTTGGAAGGATGAAAAAAGATGAGAAAGTTAGATATTTTATATTACCTAAACTTATCTTTCAAAATAAATCATGTCATTTATTACATTAATATGTAAGGGTAATATAATAATAGTGTAGTTTAAAAATAAAAATATTTTTCCTTCCCTTCCCTTCCCTCATAAACTCACAAATAAGAGAAAATATAATTAAAATCTCATACATTTTCTTCCTTTCTAAAACTCATAAGCATAACAAGGAAAAATTATAATTCATTCTCATCCTTTCCGCTCATATACTTTCTCTTTCTTTCTCGTCTCCCTAAATTCACAAACGCAACATTAAGCTCTGGCATTGAAAAATTTATCGGTGAACATGTCGCATACGTTACATGTGCCTTTGGAGCTGTCAATATTCCCAAATGGTGGTCCTTGGAACTCTCTCCATATTTGATGATATAAACTATCTGATCTTATGTTGCCTTTCCGCAATACTCCCTCCGTCCCAAATTAATTGCTTTTCTAGGACTTTTTTAAGTCAAATTGACTATTTTTAAAATTAATAATTAAACATATATAAATATATTTCTAAAATTATAAAAATTGAAATTAGTAATAAATTGTATATACTTTCTTTTGGTTATAATATCTTCACCTATATGTTAGCAAATATAGTAAAAAAATTAGTTTTAAAAATAGTCAATTTGACTTTAAAAAGTCCTAGAAATGCAATTAATTTGGGACGGAGTGATAATATGTAAAGAGAAGAATACAATATATATATATATATATTATAAAATTTAAATTATACTTGTCACAATTAGTTAGTTGCGTCACGAACTTAAAATGAGATAATTTTAAGATTTCATCAATGAAAACATTTTTGTTTCACCAATTTTAATAAAAATTTTTTTGTTATTTTATCAATTTATTAATTAAAATTATACCGTTTTAAACCTTTGCCAAAATAAATTAACTGTGACAACTACAATTATATTTTCCCTCTAATCTAAGGCTTGAAAGAGCAAGTAAAATGGCCTACATATGCAAACATGATGCGAACATTAACTTGATCATTTTAATAAATTGCATGGTCCTATGTTTATCTTATGGTGGTCACACTACACGTGCTTAGTATATATGAAATTCATTTGTAAAGGCTTGGTGATATGGACAATCCAAATAAACAAGATGTTTGGCATCAACTGGATAATTTCAATAAATTGCACGGTCCTATGTCCATCATACGGTGGGCACACTACATGTGCTTATAATGACTTAAATTTGTAAAGGCTTGCTAGCTACTCCATAAATTATAAGTGAATACTGGCTTAAGTAATTCTTTGTTAGAGGGGGAGAAGTGTGTGTGTATATATATATATAGTATTGTCATGGTACAAAAATTAGCTTACAAAATGTATGATAAAGTATAATTAGTTGATGATTTATGATATATGGGTGGAACTAATGATAATAACCAATCACAATTAATCACATCATTTTATATCTATATTTTGTAATAATTTCTTTCCACCAACGTATTATATATATATATATATATATATATATATGTATGAGTAAATATTCATACAACCTTAGCATAGTTGGTGTGTCTATCTCTTATAATGATTTTATGATTACTTTATTTTCCCATTAATTAAGAGGTGAAAAAGATAAACACTGACACCTTTATAACAAATATATTGTCGTGCTTTGGTCTCAAATTTAAAATTAATAAAAAATATCCTTACAAATTTTTAATTATAATTTTATAAGAGACTGTAGATGTTAGGATATAAGCCTAAATGCATAAACATAGTCAACTTCAGTCAAGTTCAGACCTAATTGACACTGGGTTATGACCCGCTCAAATAAGACGTGCTGACTAAGCTAAGGGGACATTTTCTTACTGAAGGCCCCACATAATCGCTCCTCGAGCAGCGCAGATGTCAGACGATGGAACAGCTCCACCGAAGTCTTTGCCCATGTGCTTAATTAGACAGGTTGAGGGGACAAGAACATGAACTATATAAGAAGGTTCATAAGGGTAACAGAAAGTTAAATACTTTTTACACTTAAAAGTAAAATAGATTGATCACTTAACTCTATGTCATATTCATTAATATTCGCACCGGAGACGCATCCATTGATGTCCAAGCCGTTATACATTGTGAAAGCGTTTGTGCAGGTACGAACGAACATGAGTCCACAGCTAAAAACTCCTCCTAAAGCTAAGTCATCATCAGTAGATGCATTACAATTTTATTAATTTTTTCACGTATATAATATGATTATACCCTATTCATATAAGTTAAGCCAAAGATTACTATACTAAATTATTTTAATTTAAAAGCTATACACTTATTATAGTACAAGTGCTGCCACCAAACCTTCCCCATCTATCACGACCATGGAGAATAAAACTATAAAATTTGCTTGGAATGAAGACTATGGGTTGGAAACAGATCAACTTTAGGTTACATTCCCTACTGAATTATTAGATATTGGTACAGGTAGAGGGATTCGAAACAACTTAGGTATATTGAATTATTGTGAAGTTGCGATCTAAATGAATACTACATAAAATACACAAGTGTGTGTGTGTGTATATATATATATATATATATATATATATATCAAACTGTCTAATCGACTAAAATATATTAAAATTATAATTTGTTATAAAAGATGAAAATAGTACAATATAAAAAATTAAAATGGTAATCAATCCAAACAAAATAACAAATAATTAGGAAAAAAAATAGCAACAAGTAGTGAACATCATATATACTCCTGAAAAACAGTCATACTCCAAAAGTATTTACAATATATGTAGATCTGAGCAGTTTTTCAACATGTAACGGAAGAACAAGTCGTCATGATAACGCTATCTTAAATCTCAACAATCTATATTCAACAATTCACGCACCATAAAAATTCGTACGAATGAAAAAAAATCTCTTAAATGGAAAAAATAAAGTCTCTCAAGAGATGATAATGAAATACTCTCACAAAAAAGAAAGAAATCACTCATATCATAAAAAAAATAAGTCTCACAAAAAGGAAAAATAAATTACATAAGAAGAAAGAAATTATTATAGCACGGAAAAGAAGATCTAGGAGAAGACCTCTCCAAAATTAGGAGAGCGCTTCCTAGCTCTAAGATGGAAGTTAAGATTCTTGACTAAAGAAAAAGAGAGTTCTTTCTTGTACACACATGTGTGTGTCGATATATATATATATATATATATATATATATATATATATATATATATATGGCAAATAGCATAATCAATGGCCTGGATTGGAATTGAAATTTCGCTGTCCGCTAGAAATTCTAGCGGACGTGGTTAAAATCAATTTTGGTCAAATATGCCCCCATTAGTCAAGCAAGTACCCGCAAAAAATCACCACCTCTGCTAGAACTTCTAGCGGACTGTAATCAAGGAATTGGGACAATCAAATTGGGACTAAATAGAATACATATATATATGTGTGTGTGTGTGTGTGTGTGTATTTATATGTAATCTCACCATTCTCACAATGCACATCTGTAATCTTTCTAAGTGAAAATATTTCAATGGTTCACAAAACCAACATAAAATGTCTCTATAATTGAACTAGAATTTGTCATTAAAAAAAAAATAGATGAAGAAGTATCAATGAAGGAGAATGGAGAATGCTTTCATTGCCATTTCAGATTGGGCCAGAACTCTTTAGATCAGCAGTAGCAACCAAAGTAATACCGAGCCCAATAAGAAGAATAAAAAGTGTATACAATTGGTGGGCTTCCTCTGAATTTATAACATGCAAAAAAATCATGAACATATATAACAAAGTGAGACATTTTCATATTAGCTAGCAAACCATAGTAATATAGAATTAACAAAATGAACAAAGACAGATTCTAACTTATTAGTAGTATCTTTTCTACGATTTAAGATTATTGACTTCAAACATAGTAACGAATGCCAATGGCTAATCCCAAAACAGCAAGGAATAGGATGAGCTTGATGATCATAAAGCTGGATGATTTGTTACCCTCCTCCTCCTCCTTTTGAGGCGGCTCCCGTGTCGCGTTTCTTGAAAATATTGCCGGATTTGTGGTCTTTGTTACAGGAGTCGACGACGGATCAATCTCCCCAACGTAGTATTCATCCAACATTAGTCTTGCAGCACTACCATGACCCGCAGCCTCAAATTCTTCGGTTGCATCTTGGCCTACAAAATACTAAATAATTTTAATACACAATTTATACGTACTATATATGTTGATTTACTATTTGATGATAATAACATGATACATTCTCGAAAGGTCATATATTCTTTTAGTGAGGCCTATTTGGGTCGTGTTGTAAATACCCTGGCTAAACCTATTGGTGGTAGAGGTGAAATTTCAACTTCTGAATATAAGTAATTCTTTTCGTTCATGTGTTCTTTTAAGTGTATTTTTCTTGATTAATAGATGCAGTATATTATAGCGGTATGGACTTTATTTTACAGTTATATGTCGCATGCAGTATAGGAAAAAAAATAATATATATAGATGCATTTAAATTGCGTACCCGCTACTTCCAATAAAACTTCATCACCACCAGGATGATCGTCCAAGAATTTTGTTACGTCGTAAGCCTGTTTAATTAATCAAATCAAAGTGGAGCGTGTAATTAATTAATTAATTATAATTAGTTCAAAACTGTCTTAACCAAAAGTAAGGTCGTAAAATAAACCAAATAGTTCGAACTTGATTCATACTCGTTTGATTAAAAGTTCGATTCGAGCTTGACTCAAAATATAAATGATTTAAATATGAACAAATTTTAAAGTGATAAATTATTCGAACCTCCTTAAATTGTAATTTTCTATTCATACTCAGATTATATTCGTTCGAAAAGTTCAAACTATTCGAGCTATTCGAGATCATGCTCGACTCGATATCTAAATGAGTCTTGATCAAATTTTATTTTATACTCGCTAAATTTTGAGAATCAAATCTGAACAACTCAATATTTGGCTTGACTCGATTCATTTACACTTTTAACCAAAAGGAATTAATTACTGCAGAATATTAGGCAGCCGTGGAACCTTTTCTAACTAGCCCTTTTTTAATTTACTTTGTGGTGAAACAAATCAGTCTTTTGTTTATAGAATTATGTATTAATCCAAGTTGAAAAGCTTCTTGCAATCATGAACCCAACATATAGCATCAAAAATGATAAAGAAATAAGAAAAAGCCAAACAATTAATTAATCCAAGAACAACTCAAACCTGATCATAATAATTAATTAGTTAAGGATCCAAGATCATGAAAATTGAACAAATTAACCAAAAGATCAAATTATACACAAATTTAAATTGAATCTTCCAAATACTACTACTACCTACAAGGATCAAACGAATTAAACTGATCGAGTTCGGGATTAAGTAATTAATTACCTTTGCATTGACAATAAGCCAGCAGTCTTTGGGGTTGTTATGCACAGATACTTCAGTGAAACTCAGGACTTTATTTTCAGATCCCATAGCCTTAACTCTATTTCTTCCTTTTGAAACACTTATGAGGTTGATCCTTCAAAATGAGGGATTGATTAGCTGCATATATTGTTGATGAAGGCCTGTAATATAGTATATGATCTTTGATTTGAAGTGAATATAAAAGGAGGGAGAGATTGCTAATGGGAGAAAGAAGACAACTTTGGTTAGGTTGGAAATTGGAATCTCCAAAAGCCATTTTCATATACCAAACTTTGGCTGTGCTTTTTAGCTTATCTTGGTGTTATTGTTAAATTTAGATCCATTCAACTTGCTACACTATATTATATTCATTTAGTCTCAAATTAAATAGAGTTTTTCTTCTTCAATTTTATTTTTACAATCTTAATTTTAATTATAATAATAAGTAGATGAAGACACGGGACTTAATATATTTCAGTAGTTACAAGAAAATAAGGTCCCATTAGGCCATTAGTTATGTCTCTTTTAGCAGCTGATCCATGTTAAATTGGCAAATTTGATACCAATTTGAATCCCTTTCTAAAGGGTAGAATAATACTTTGATGTGAAATCCATACTTAATCGTGAGAGATAGTCACAAATCAATTTATAAATGTAATTTATGTAGGTTAATATATGACGTAGTTAATTTTTCAAAATGTGCCAAAGAAATTAAGGTATGTATCATTAATATTTTTATTGAGAGCTCATACTTGCGGGTTGGTGCATAACACAACCTATATTTATGAGGTGGAGTTATCATAACCTGGGTAGATGAGCTGACGCCATACCCCGCGCAGATAAGACGCAACTAATTTTATGGGTAGATAAGCTGACGCCATACCCGCGCAGATAAGGCGCAACCAATTTTATGGGGATGAAGTTGTTATAACCTGGATAGATAAGTTGACACCAAAATTTGGATGAGCCGATAAGATTGTTGACATTGCAAGATAGATGTATTAATGTGATGTATTAATGTATTTTTATACATAAACAAAATATAGAATGCTTTAACTGAAAAAACTTTAAGGTATAAATTGATTTAAAGTGCAAGTTGGGCTTTAATTTTTTGAATTAATCACATGTTAGTAATTTCCATATACTAACTCAAATGTCCAAAATAATTATAATATTTAAACACTTTCAAAATTAGTCTTCAGCTTTATAGTCCAAATCGGACTTTGCCCAACGTACAAGAAAACGAACTGTAGGAATGTATACAAGAAGCCTGATTTCCAACAAAAAAACCAAATTAAAGTGAAATTTTTTCTACATCTTCCAAAGAATTTCTGTAGGGTTTTATTCATCTTCAAAGCCCTAATTTTTCCTCAGCCCCACCGAAATCCAAAAACCCCAATTCAACCCTCCATTAATCGCCAGTGCTCGACGGAGAAACCATGGCGGCAGCGGCAACGATGGTGAGCTCAGCCGGTGGACTATTGGCGATGCTGAACGAGAGTCATCCGTCTCTGAAGCTTCACGCTCTCTCCAATCTTAACGCCTTTGTTGACTACTTCTGGCCCGAGATCTCCACTAGTGTTCCAATCATGTACTATACCTCTCTTTCTCTATATCTACTATACTGTTTGTTTATATATTTTAGTATTAGGAAGTGAAGATAAAAGGCATTGGATCTTTTTAAATTTATCTACCTTCAGGATTGGTGAATGATGAATATTTTCTGAATTCTACAATTAATACAAGAAATTTAAGCAATAAACAGTATGATATATTTGTATTAAGGGCTTAAAAGTTTTTTTTTGGCTTACTATTGTTAAGATAATGATTATTCTAATACTGAATTTGGGGATTAGTTGGTATACATGATTATGGGCTTTTTTTTTACTTTAGGATATCCTTTACTAGGGACTATTAGTCCCTTAATGTGGGACTATTAGTCTCTCTCATAAAGCCATTTGATAGCTTAAAATTGAGGGACTATTAATTCCACATTAATCGTCCTCATAAATAGCCTTGGGAATGACAAAAAATAGTCCATAGGACAATTTATAGGACTATTAGTCCCCCATCATGGGATAAAATAGTCCGAAGTAGTGTTAAATTAAGACAAATAGTCCAATCCCAAACATGTTTTTTTGCAAACAAACGTGGCCTTAATGTTTTGGATGGTTAGCCATACTTGATCTGTGCAAAAACTTTTCTTGAACGTTGCAGTTGCTAGTGGCTTTTGCTCTGTATTGAATTATTTGATTCAGTCTTGAGTGAAGTATCGTGGTGTAAGTGTTCAGTTTTAGTCCAATGTAAGATGTTCCAGTTCATAAGTAGAGTGGAATAACTGGAGTATGGATTTGAAAGTTGGGAACTTTAAGTGAAAAAAGAAACTTCTTGATTATGGGACAGACGACATGTCTTTTTTTCTTTTCAATTCTATACTTTTTTTTTCTTTTATACCTTGTTCTGTGTCATGAGATCATATGATTCTCGAATCTCAAGCAAACATTTATGTTTTACATTGGTCCTTTGGGTAGTAAAAAGGTCCAACCCTAGTTATTGGTGCAATTAACCTCAAGATATACAACTTCATACCAGTTTTTAGGCAATTGTTTCCATTTAACACTTGGTTCCATTTAACACTTGGCATTTCAGATTGAGGTGGTTTTTCTAATCGTTAGGAGATGCCAATGTAGCGGTAGGAGATATGGGCTTTACCATGGGCTTGGATAGTGGTGGACAAAGATGGGGTGAGTTTATAGAAGATAATATTTCGGAAGGCTAATCTAATTAGTTGAAATTCTTGTCAAAATTAGGTTCTTAAGGCGGAGATGTAAGGCATGTTAAATTTTTCTTAAGGCTATATTTCTTAGGATATTTAAATAATAACTAATAATTGGGGTTTAAATATTTACTGGGTTGGTGGAGGTAGAAGGAGGGTAGGGAGATAAAATGTTATATATATTGGGTAAACATGTTTACTCTGAATTGTAGCTACAGGATTGAAATTTGGTAGGGGCTTGTTTGAATGTAGCAAGCAGGGAAAATATAGGATATCAAGGTTGGAAAAGAGGCGAGAAAGATCCAAGTGTTTTGGAAAAAGATCTTAAAAGAACTAAAGAAGTACACGATATTGTGACCCTAATGATAAGTCCTTTAAATAGTGTAGGTCATGTGTTCAATACTCCACATGGACAATGATCCCACACCATATTTATTATTGGATGCGGATTGCCCGGTCTACGTGGTTGGTGGGGGTATTGTGTGTACCAGGTGGTTTATTTGGTGCACACTAAGGGTTGGTCACGGGTCCACCATGTTATAGAAATCAAATGAGAAGTTATTTTGTCACATGTTTATCCAAAAATAAATCAATTCAAACGGAAAGAGGATTTGATTATTCCTTAAGTGCTTTAGGGTATGCTTGTAACTTGCAATACCTAGAAGAAAAGAAGAAAAAACAAAACAAAAACAAATGTAAAAACAAAAAAAAAACTACTTGAATGAACATAAGCTAATTATCTATACTTCTAAATGATCTTGTATCAAGAACAATGTTGAAATATATGCAATGGATAGTTAAAAAGCTTCAACAATTTTTTAGATTTCATTTCCTTTCTTTTCCCACATGTTTTCAATGTTTCAATTACAAACATAGCCTAAGATAACGCGAAATTGAATGAGTTGAAAAGCAGTTATAGGCCAACTGATAAAGATTTTATATTGAGAAGCATAGGAACTGCAGATTTTGATTATTTGTTTCAAAGGGAGATTATGCTTCCACCCACGCCATGCTATTCTTCGGTGATTTTGTTGTGCATGATTTTATTACCATCATATGAAAATTTATAATTTTTGTTAACAAATGAACTAATGATTTTAGAGGTTTTGATTTTCATTTTTCTTCTGATAATAACTTTAGTAGTTGTAGTAATATAGTTCTTTGCGGATGAATGTTTGTGTTCTTTTGTTATCCAGAGAGAGTTTATATGAAGATGAAGAATTTGATCAAAGACAACTAGCTGCTTTGCTTGTTTCAAAGGTGATGATATGTTTCTTCTGTGTTCTTACTTTATTCACGATGCGTGCTAGAATCTCAATGGGTGCTATTATAATCTCATTACTCAATCCTCTTAACTACGATAATTTTCTTTTGTTTGTTGGAGTTGCCAGTAAGATGGTGGTAAGAAGTAATAATCTTGAATCTCAAACCATCTTGTCCCAAATAATAATGTGCTCAATGTCCGTTTCCTTTTCTCCCTGACCTTCCAGTAGTCTGCATTCAACTTGGACTTTCGTTGTTGCTGTCTTTCGTAATGTATTGGAAAAGAATGGTTTAGACTGTTTATTATAGTTTTGATGTCTTTGAAGGCTGCATCCTTTTGCACATAAATGTTTATACTTAAATCATAGATTGTCTTGATATAAATTGAAGCTAATGATTGCAGATATCTGATTATTTAAGTTCAATTGATGGTGGTAGATACGGCTGAATTTGGATGTCATGTTATCGCCTGATTAATTTGAATCTTCAGCATCCTTCTGAGATTGTACTTTAGTTAATCTTTCTTTTGGGTCTTTGTACTTGTTATTATTTTTTCGTAGTTTTTCCTTGTAGTTGTGTTTTTGTGTTATCTGTTACTTTTACTATTATTATTTTTATGCTATCACTTACTTTTTGTATGTATTAATTTTTATCTTTTTTCCTCTATATCGTCTGTCTCCTTTCTTCTTTATTTTCTTTTTAGCATTTTATCTATATGTGTGTGTATGTATTTTTCTATGCCGGTTATGTTCTATTTATTACCTTCTACGTCTATACTATTAGTTAAATTTTTTTTTCTTTCCTTTTCTTAGAATTTTTTTTGGCTTTATATTATTCCCTTTTCTCTTACACGTGGGTATCATTTTCAGCCTATCCTAACTATTTTTGGATAAAATGCATTGTTGAGTCGAGTCGAGTTGAGTTTTTGGCTGTGGTGCTTACCTTTATCTCCATCTGGAGCACAACTCCAGGACAGATGTGAAACTTTGTTTTCTAGCAAGTTGTTGAAAGTAAAAAAAGCCAAAACTTAGAAGAAAGATTAATAATGAAAAACAAAAAAAAAAATACTTTTAACACATAGATCAGTAGGAGTGTTGTTCAAAAACTGTTCATCTGGGCTACCTTTACTCAACCTCGTGATCTGAACTCATATGACTCTTGTACATGTACCTCTTTAATCTCTATCTGTCATCGTTTGACACAAATAAAGATTAGAAATCAAACTTGTGCACAGAAAGGACGGTGCTTTCTTCAAGAATAGACAACACGAACAACACACCACCTTCTGGCTTCAACAATATTATGGAAGCATTTTCTTTTACAGTGACATGTTACTAAGATGCCCTCTTAATAGTTTTGTATGAAGACTTCCCTCTTATTTTACAGTGACATTGTATTGAACCAACTATTTTGATATAGACAAGAAGGCCAAGTCAAAGGTAGCTAAGCATGCTATTGTAGTTGAATATCTTGTTTTTGAGGTTTAATTAAATCGTCGTACTTTATTTGTTACTATCATCCTTTGCAAAGCATTGCAACAATATTTTTAGGGGCTGGATGCAGAATATTGTTGCAGTAGTTTTCAATATTGTATTGCATTTTCTTTCCTGAAGGTATTTTGGATACTACAATTCAAGTTTCCTATTAATTTTAGTTTTAGTGATTATAAACATACTTTTCTTTGTCTTTCGTTCCTTTTCTTTACTTTCTCACAATCTTACAGGCGAGAGTACTATTTGAAATTATAGTCGAGAAAGAACTCATCATACTTGTTACTCCATGATAGGTGTATTTTTGTAGTATATTTTTTCACAGATAACTTGATAATATATTTTTTTAACAGATTACTCAATTTTTATCCACAGGTTTTCTATTACTTGGGTGAACTAAATGACTCGTTATCATATGCCCTAGGAGCTGGCTCTCTATTTGATGTTTCGGAGGATTCAGATTATGTTCATACTCTTCTTGGTACGAATCTCACATTAAATCCTTTTTGTTGCCTTTGAGAACTTGTTTTAATTTTATTGCCTTTGAGATCTTGAAGTATTTAAAATTAGATTTAGAAAACTGTACTTATCAACAAAAAAAGGTTACCAACATATATACCTAGTGTGACTTAGTAGGTCTAGAAAGATGCCTATGGACTTCATATGCTTTCTGAAGTAAGCTGCCACAAGTCTGTATCTTTGTCATGTTTGTTATGTTTCGCAGCTAAAGCCATAGATGAATATGCCAGTCTAAAGACCAAGGTTGCAGAGTCCAATGATGATGCGGCAAACATTGATCCTAGGTTGGAGGCGATCGTGGAGAGGATGCTTGATAAGTAAGAAGCCTCTTACCTCTCATCTAGTTCCGTAGTTTTCCTCCATCTTACGAATTGCTTTTTATAGATGTATTTTGGATGGAAGATATCAACAAGCTATAGGAATGGCTATTGAATGCCGAAGATTGGATAAGCTTGAAGAAGCTATTACAAAGAGTGACAATGTTCATGCAACCCTGTCATATTGCAGTAATGTTTCTCATTCATTTGTCAACCGCAGAGAATATAGACGTGAGGTAAAGATAATGGTTTCTTTTTTAGCAAATGTAGACTTTCTTTCTCTCTCTCTCTCTCTCTCCCTCTCTCTTTTTTTTTGGTATATACTAGCGTTACTATAAGTACCATGAATTACTATTTCATTTTGTGAGATCAAGTTCTTTATTTTTTGTTGCTAAATTCAAGTCTTATGTGTTTCTCTGCTATTCACTTTACTTGTGATCACTTTCGTGTTAAGACCATAAGCTGTGTAATATAATGAAAATTCCCTACGAGAGTGGCTTTCATATTCAAGTTTCTTGTTAAGTGTTTAATTAATTGTAAAAGTGAAAATGCAAGTGAGAACAAAGGAAGAGGAGAAATGAAGAAGTGACTGGAAAGGACGTAGGACACAAAACCATAGAGAAAGGCTTTTATAGAAATGAAGAAGTGACTGTTGCGTTGGACAGTTGGCTAAAATGTAGGGCATATAGAAAGGCTTTTATAAATACAATTTATGACAGCAGGTACATGTACGGGTTGATTTTCCTGGAGTTTGTTGGCGTGATATAATCTTTTAATTTGATGATGAAAATTTGAACTTTTCGAATTTGTAATCTGCATGTAGTAATCCGTTATATATTTAATTTGCTTTTCTTATTAATGTACTTGCTTTATTGCTGCAAATAGATGTTCGGGTAATGTCCTGTTAGATATTCTGCACAGATGATTCCAATATATGTATCTAATATTCTACTAATTTTGTTTAGGTGCTTAGTCTTCTTGTTCAAGTATTTCAAAAGTTGCCATCTCCAGATTACTTGAGTATTTGCCAATGCCTAATGTTTTTGGATGAGCCCGTGTGTGTTGCTGGAATATTGGAAAACCTTTTAAGATCTGAAAATAAGGATGATGTTTTACTGGCGTTTCAAATAGCTTTTGATCTAATAGAGAATGAACACCAAGCTTTTCTATTGAATGTGAGAGATCTGCTCTCAAAATCCAAATCCCTACCTACAGAACCTGTGCAGCCAGTATCTGCTGAGCCAGAATCTGCTCAAAATGCAACTGCCCCTGCATCTGAGGATGTTCAGATGACAGATGGAACTCAAGCTGTTCCTGAGAGCGTGCCAATTGCAGATCCAAAGGAGGTAACATATGCTGAGCGGCTGACAAAACTTAAAGGAATTTTGTCTGGAGATACTTCAATACAATTAACTCTGCAGTTCTTATACAGTCATAACAAGTGAGGCACTTTAGTTATTTATGATTCCTTGATTTTATTTGAATTAAATCCATACCAGTTCTTTCCTTTTGTTTTCCTTTGTGTGACAGTTTTATAGCAAGTACCAGAAAGTTGTTTACGGTCTGATGTTCTGAAATTGCATATAGGTCTGATCTTCTTATTCTGAAGACAATAAAGCAGTCGGTTGAGATGAGAAACAGTGTCTGTCATAGTGCGACAATATATGCTAATGCAATTATGCATGCTGGAACAACTGTGGATACATTTCTGAGAGAGAATCTGGTAACTATAAACTGCATTTGCATGAGGTTATCCATTGTTGCCTTGTGATCATATTTGCTTTATAACTTAACGAATTTACTTGAAATATATTGTCAGGACTGGCTCAGTAGGGCCACAAATTGGGCTAAATTCAGTGCAACAGCAGGGTTAGGTGTTATTCACAGAGGTCACCTGCAGCAAGGAAGATCACTGATGGCCCCTTACTTGCCGCAGAGCGGTTCAGGTGGTGGCAGTCCATATTCAGAAGGTGGAGCACTCTATGCTCTAGGTCTTATTCATGCAAACCATGGAGAGGGCATCAAACAATTTCTTCGTGATAGCCTAAGGAGTACCAATGTTGAGGTGCTTGCTTTATATTGATAAATATCTTCTTTTTGCGTGTCATAAGTTTGACCTCACCAGATTTAATGTTTAATCCTTGTGGTGTAGGTTATTCAGCATGGTGCATGCCTAGGTCTTGGTTTGGCAGCTCTAGGAACTGCTGATGAAGATGTATATGACGACGTAAAAAATGTGCTATATACCGACAGTGCCGTTGCTGGTGAAGCTGCTGGTATCAGTATGGGTTTATTGATGGTTGGAACTGCAAGTGAGAAGGCAGATGAAATGCTGGCTTATGCACATGAGACTCAACACGAGAAGATCATTAGGTAAATATTACTTGTGATCCAGGTGCTGGATAGTTCTTTTACTGAATACAATTTTCCTTGCTTTTAGTTTTAATGTTGTAATATCATTTTGTAGGGGGGTAGCTTTGGGGATAGCCCTCACAGTCTATGGAAGAGAAGAAGAAGCGGATACACTAATTGAGCAGATGACTCGGGATCAAGACCCTATAATACGTTACGGTGGTATGTATGCATTGGCATTGGCATACAGTGGAACAGCAAATAACAAGGCCATCCGCCAGCTGCTACACTTTGCTGTATCAGATGTGAGCGATGATGTCAGGCGGACTGCTGTTCTAGCACTTGGATTTGTTCTGTACTCCGAACCAGAACAGGTCCTGCTTCTGTTTTGTTTTTGTGCTCCCAATTTGCCTATTCATCTGTATTTGTCAGTAGTAAATTAATTTTTTTTGGCTTCAGTTCTTAGATTAGTTCTTGTCCCCTCCCCTCCCCTCTCTCTTTCTATCTATCCACTCCTGGTTTATCTTTGCACGTGGCAGTCTGGTGGTCATATTTTGTTGGAGTATTTGTGTAGCTCACAACCAGTAAATGTTACTAGCTTTATTAATTCTGAACCTTCTATTCTCTCTCTCTCTGTGTATTCTCGTTCTCTCTGTGTGTGTGTGCGTGCGTGTCATGGAATTATTCTCATAATCTCATTGATCTCATTTCTTGAACTGCAGACCCCTCGAATTGTCTCACTGCTATCTGAGTCTTACAACCCTCATGTTCGGTACGGTGCTGCCTTGGCAGTTGGTATATCTTGTGCGGGTACTGGTCTGAGTGAGGCCATATCTTTGTTAGAGCCTCTGACATCAGATGTGGTCGATTTTGTTCGTCAAGGTGCTTTGATTGCAATGGCTATGGTGATGGTCCAGATCAGTGAAGCTAGTGATTCTCGTGTTGGAGCTTTCAGGTACTGTAGTTTACTATATCCATCTGTAAATTTAGTTTTGCATCAAATTGCTCTTTTTTTACTTATTGTGGTTCACCACTTCTATTTAGGCGGCAGTTGGAGAAAATCATTTTGGATAAGCATGAAGACACCATGAGCAAGATGGGCGCAATTTTAGCCTCAGGAATCCTTGATGCTGGTGGAAGGAATGTTACCATAAAGTTGCTTTCCAAAACAAAACATGATAAAATTACTGCAATCGTTGGTCTTGCTGTTTTCAGCCAGTTTTGGTACTGGTATCCACTCATTTATTTTATTAGCTTGTCATTCTCGCCGACAGCTTTAATAGGACTCAACTATGATTTGAAAATACCAAAATTCGAGTTCTTATCTCATGCAAAACCGTCATTGTTTGAGTATCCTCGGCCAACTACTGTGACCACCACCATATCAGCTGTGAAGCTCCCTACTGCGGTTTTATCAACATCTGCAAGAGCAAAAGCTAGGGCGAGTAAGAAAGAGGCAGACCAGAAGGCCATTGCTGAAAAGTCTTCTGGAATGGAATCTACTTCTGGAAAAGGCAAATCATCTAGTGACAAAGATGGGGATTCTATGAAGGTAAATATTAGTTGTATCATGCTTGCAATGTTTGGTGAATTCGTGCATGGTGATTTCAAACTCTTGTATGAATGCACATTTAAGTTATTGTTATTGGGTCCTTCTAATGTGTGCCCTAAGGGCACACACTATACACAGGAATCGAGAGAATATTCACTTGATTACTGTGCATATTCTTTTGATTTCTGCGTTTACACACAGATCAAGGGATATGTACAGAAATCAAGAGAATATTCTCTCGATTCCTGTGTATAGTGTATGCCCTTAGGGCACATATTAAGAAAATCCATTGTTATTTTATACTCCTTATGTTCCAAAATTAGAGATATATTTTTACTTTTTAGAGTCAATTTGCGAAATCCTAAAAGTCAAAATTGATATAATTTCGTTGAAGTTTTAAAAACAACAAAAATGTTAATTAGTAGTATTTTATAGTTAGTTTATAATCGTTATATTTGTTTGTATTAAAACTAAACGAAATTATATCAATTTTGAGTTTTATTATTTTGCGAATTGATTCTAAAAAGTCAAAATGTATCTCTAATTTTGGAACGAGGGAGTATTAATTATTATGCTGATTTTATTGCTTGCATCTTTCTTTGGTTTTGATTAGACCTAGAGTTGTTTTATTTTTCACTTTACTGCTAATAGTATCAAATGTTATAAGTCCTTTAAACAGATAATTTTGTGATATGAGAAATGAAGTACAAATTGCATTAGGTATGCATCGTAGACTATTTTTAACCCTTGTTAATGCATGTCCTTTTTTGACAGGTTGATAATCCCGTGGAGAAGAAGGCAGAACCCGAGCCGTCTTTTGAAATTTTGACCAACCCTGCCAGGGTGGTTCCTGCTCAGGAAAAATTCATAAAATTTCTTGAAGAAAGCAGATACACACCCATAAAGTCTGCATCTTCAGGTTTTGTTCTTTTGAAAGACCTGCGTCCAACAGAGCCTGAAGTTTTGTCTCTAACCGATGCACCCTCGTCGACCGCATCAACTGGTGGTGGATCTGCAACCACACAACAGGGCTTAGGCTCATCAGCAATGACCATTGATGAGGAACCTCAGCCGCCACAAGCATTTGAATACAGCACATGATATGTTCTTGTTCAAAAGCTTTGTTTTTGTAACTTTTATGTGTGGAGCTCTGGTGCTTTAGGTTTTTACAAAAAAAAAAGAAAAAAAGAAGAAGAATCATTTACTAGTCTGAGCATCATTCTTCCTTCATGTGAATTTATATGGCCAAGCTGAGTTGTGGCTACGAGCATTTCATTTTGATTCTTTTTTTTTTTTATAAAAAAAAAATCTTATTTTATTTTATTTTTCTAATATATAGTAGTACTTTACTGAAGTGTGGTAAGGGTAGGGATATTGGAATTAGCCATTGTCTGTGTATCTTACTCTCTTGATTGATTCATTGTGAATCTGTGATTCATCCAATGTTTTTAAGAAAGTAGAACTAGAAGTGAACTTGCTCTATTTACAAATTTTCTGTTGAAAAAGTCAATGATGAATCGACAGAAAGAAGCAAACGACAATTTGGAAAGCACTTTTTCAGAAGTAACATTTCTGGAGTCCCATGGATGGGTATTGGTGAAGATAATTAAGAGTGCACTTTATAAATTGCTCAGGATTATTAAAAATAAAATAAAATAAAATAAAATTTAAAAAAAAGGAAAAAAGAAGCAAACTTTTGCAATTGCTTAGTATTTGAAGCAAACATATATAGTAATTGAAGTATCAAAAGAAAATTGTGGATTTCCATTGAGAAAAAAAAATGACCTGAGAAAAATAAATAAATAAGGATTTCTTGGGATACTTGATGGGGAATAATACAACTTAATTAGTTTTGAGATAAATTATAGTAGATTCTAATTTTCTTCATATTTATTTCACTTTACATTTCTTTTTGTATCTATCTATCTATATATATTGTATTTGTCATGGTCTCATTTAATAATCTTTAGACAATAAGATGGTCACATGAAATAAACTTTTAAGCCATCATTCTACGATCATATTGAGCCATTCTCTCCTTTTATTTTATGATCAGGTGGGTATTATAGAAAACAATTTTATTGGACACATATGTCATGGATGTGGAGCTCTAGAGTCACATGTATAGATCCATATTATCTAATTAAGATTTCAACATTCAAAGTTCAAACCTTCAAATCTACAGCGTTGTAGTAATTTATCAACTTCGTGAAAAGTGGTGGTAAAGTTAGGGTAGAGCGTTGGTGCCCTGTGATACACATTAATAAAAGGTGGTAAAAAGTGAGGTGAGATCATTTAATTTCTGAGGTGGAAATTAATCATCCAGTGGCTCCTCTCTCTCTCTCTCTCTATATATATATATATATGCATACGTATATACATATCCAACCATCACTATATATAGAGAGAAAGTCAAAGCCAGCTCTGGCCCATTATATAGAGATAATTGTATATCTCACCACATCAATCAACCATTTTCTGTCCATATATATCAACTAGCTAGCTCAAAACCCCACCACATTTTTACTCTCTTTTAATTTGTTCTCTCTCTCTCAAAAAAAAGCTAGGTTAGCGGTGTTGTATTTACATGCTTATTCAATAATTTAGTCTGTCTGTGTACTTGTAAACCCTAATTCTTTCTTACTTTATAATATTATTTTTTCTTGATGTTTGGATTTACTAACTAATGGAATAATAAACTTATTCAGTTGATTATTGTTTCAGAAGGTGGACCCAACCGTCTAATTTCATTAGGGTTTTGTCTTTTGCATGAACTCAGCTCTTTCATTCTTAGGGCACTCTTGTGTGTGTATATATATATAGTCATGGAGAAAGACCACAATTTTTCGGTATAAATATCTCGAAAACAAATCATTTAAACTCTTCATTTATCCACAAATCTCTTCATAGATCATCATGTTATTTTACTCTCAATTTGAACTACTGCAGGCTGCATTACCAGGAAGTTTTTCTGGAGTAGACTATTCTCTTGATCATCATCCCCATCAACAGTTCATGAAGCCGCATACCGGTGAAACATCCGGCGATAATAGCAATCAAATGGTTGATTACATGCTAAATAATCCACCACAACAACATATATCATCAGGGTTTTGTAATTCAACTTCATTCGACAAGCTGAGCTTTGCGGATGTGATGCAGTTTGCGGATTTTGGGCCAAAGCTGGCCTTAAATCAATCCAAAATTTCTGAAGAAGAACATGGAATCGATCCGGTTTACTTCTTGAAGTTTCCAGTTTTAAATGAAAAGTTGCAAGATGATCATGATCATCAGGCTCTAATGGTTCCTCAAGATAATCAAGATAAGGCAAGATTAATGATGGAAGAAGAAGGTGAAAAAGAAGATGAAGCTAGGGTTTCGGAGGGCACATCGGTTCAACTTCAGTTTCTTGGAGAAGATGCTCAAAAAAGCCCGGTGGCAGAAGGGAAGAACAAGAGGAAGAGGCCAAGAACTACTAAGACAAGTGAAGAAGTTGAGAGCCAACGGATGACTCATATCGCAGTTGAAAGAAATCGAAGGAAGCAAATGAATGAGCATCTTCGAGTTTTGAGATCTCTCATGCCTGGATCATACGTACAAAGGGTATCAAACTATATCTATATTACTGCTTATCGTTTGTTCCAAAATTAGATATATATTTTTAGTTAATATTTTTAATTAAACAATAAAGTAATATAAAGTTTTTACATTTCTAACTAATGTTAGCGATGTGTTTAGAAAAGGTCGTTCTTTTTGAAATGTATCTCTAATTCTGCAATTGATGAAAGAAATATATTACGTAGCAAAACACTTAACTAAACCTTTTTGTGTTTTTACATAAAGTTTTACATATTTTTATAAGATCGTTAATTTTATTTTATTTTGTTAATTTTTGGCCTAAGGGAGATCAAGCTTCTATAATTGGTGGAGCAATTGAGTTTGTGAGAGAGTTGGAGCAACTCTTGCAATGCCTTGAATCACAGAAGCGGCGACGAATTTATGGGGATGCTCCAAGGCCTATGGGAGATAATTCATCCAATGCAATGCAACAAGTTCAACCACCATTTCTAGTTTCAGATGATCCTGTCAAGCTTGTTGAATTTGAGACCGGATTACGTGAGGAAATAGCGGAGAGCAAGTCGTGCTTGGCGGATGTGGAAGTGAGGGTATTAGGGTTTGATGCCATGATTAAAATCCTTTGCCGAAGGAGGCCTGGCCAGCTTATAGAGACCATTGCTGCATTAGAAGATTTGGAGCTTAATATCCTTCACACCAACATAACCACAATTGAGCAAACTGTTCTCTATTCTTTCAATGTCAAGGTAAAGTAGCACATTTAATTTTTCTTTTTCCCTTTCTTTTTAGAGACTATTGAGCTCCTGTCTTCTCATATATATATATATATATTCACGCAGATAGAAAATTCTATATGTATTATTTGAATTATAAAATTTTTTGTTTTTAACATTAGTTATTTTTGTTGGGTACTTTACAAGAAAGAATGACTTCGACAAAAGCAATTTGTGTAACCCTGCAAACAATTTGATTGATCCTGATCCCGCTACGACGTTTGAATTCATATTTATAAAATACTTTATACAAAAAAATCACACGCAACGTTACAATTTAAGTTTTACCATCTATAATGAAAGATTTTAGTGCTTTTGTTCTATATATCTCAGTTAGTTTTACTGTCATTTAAAAGAATAATAAGAACTCCTTGTAAAGATTTTGTTTAAACATATATTAGTGATAAGATTTTCTATTTATTGACTTGCTCAAGTATCATGTTTGTAGGTTTCAAGCGAATCAAGGTTTACAGCGGAATATATAGCAAATTCAGTACAACAGATCCTCAGTTTTATCCATGCAAACACTAGCATGTGATTATATATCCAATACACTAATTGTTTTTCTGCAGACTCTTCATTTGAATTTTTCAGTTTTTTTTTCCTTGTCAAGTTAATGTATACTCAAGTTCAATTATCTAAATAAAAATGGTGATATCTTTATGCTGGGATTTTGTGCAGAAAAGCACGAGGGCTGTAATATGAGGACAAGATCTTTGATTGAGTTAAATGATTAACGTAGAATTATACAAATGAGTAAGAAGGTCAAAGTGCCTTGGTACTTTGTCTTTTTCATGGTTGACCTGTCAGAAATCAATTAATTAAGAATGGTGGTATTGGGCTGCACTCAGAATTTTTTCCATATATTGGAGGGGTCCTTTTTGTCCTTTTGAGTTTGGGATGCATGGTTCATCTCAATCATCAGTTCGCCACCACCATTTTTTTTTCTTTAGGCTTTTTTGGGCTTATTCAGTCATGCATGTATCTTAATTTGTTCTTATTTGCCATGACATTTAATTCATGGGTGTGTACCAAAATAATGGCACATGGGTGGGGACGTTGGTCCTCTCTTGCAGTGACAAGGTTTTGTTCAGAAATTGAGACTGATCAATTACATACATGCATGGTCTCATGTTTTTGACCCCCTATACATTCTTTTTCACTATATTTGGCGTACTGTTGAGAAAAGAATCGTAGCTAGTTTAGAAGATGCTAGTTTTCATTCATTTTACCCAGAAGAAGAATAAAGAAAAATTAAAGAAAAACAAAAAGAGGGTGATCGATCGATACAAAGGAGTTTTGCCCTCATAAGGAATTTTATATATATATATATATATATATATATATATATATATATATATATATATAAATAAATAAGAGAATGATTTATAACTAAAGTTAAATAGGAGTCCTAACCTTTAACTCATCTGACCGTTTAAAAGAAGATTGAATGTTCTAAGATTATTATCGTTCGTAAAACAATTTTGTGGACGCGACAAATTATTCTGTGGATGAGAAATCATGCCCGCCTAACTATTGTGCGGACGGTATATGTTTATAATCTGTTAATTTTTTTTGGATGTTCACATAACTGTTGTGCGGATTGTACAATGCAAATTTTATATTAAGGGGCATTTTTGAGTTTTGCCCAGTAAATCCACCATCCGCATAACAGTTTGGGACAATCCTAATAACTATTGTGCAAATTAGGTTTATCTTGACATTTTGTTTATGATCTGGATAGTCTAAGATGAGTTAGAAGGTTATAGCCTTATTTCCATTCAACTTTAGACCTGGATCAGTCCCTAAACATATATATATATATCCTCTTTTTTAATTTTAACAATAAACACGAAAAAGCATGGATGCTACTTATAGCCCGAGAATTGCAACCTCACACCACACAATAGACCGCCTTACAGCCCGTAAGAGAAAATAACATCCTCACATCAACCCCCAATACAAAAAGTTCCTATTCATGTTTTGCATGTTCAGCCGTACGTTTAGCCTTACCAAACGCCCTTGACAGGTATTCGATCCCTCAAACTTGTCATTGAACCACAATGGTGCTACATCCTATTCACAACCTCTTTGAAATTTTAGCTTCCACACATAATGATCACATCTTATCAACATTAATGTGTATGTATTTTAATTCCAATATTTCGAAAGACTAGCGCAAGTAAATTGTTGTTATATCTGTTGATGCCGTATTTTTCGTCAAGTAAGTGTCGCCGGATTTAGACATGCACATAAGACCAATTAAGGGGCATTTTTGAGTACATAGTACATAATAATTTTAGGCAATTTTAGGCATTCAACTGTATATGAAGGTTTATTAATATAGAGAGAGATTACCTTTACATTTGTGTATAATCCCATAGATATAAAGAGAATTAGCCTTGGCTGTATTAATTGTGGGCCAATTGGACTTTTCTTGAGATAATTCTTTTGGGCTTCTATGAGCCGAGTTTGCATAGAATATATGTACTTTGTTTACCGAGTCCATCTTAGTAAAACTATATCCCAACACTATCCTAACTGATTGTACGGGATGAATTTGTTTTTTTGTGCTGGAATCTTAGCCCTCTGTGATACCTTTGTGGACCTAACAAGCTTCGTAGCTCTTACATTATTGACTAAGCTAAAAATGGTCCTATATGAAATGTGTAAAAAGTCAACTTTGACAAAAAGTACTAACCCTAAATTTAATACAACATTAGTCTTGACCACATGCATTGTCTGCTTCTCAATTTATATTAGGCATATGGCTGATGTGATTTGGCTGAGAAGACGACGTCGAATAATGAAGTGACACAAATAAGCAAGTAAAATGGACAAATGTGCCATTTTGTAAGTTCATGTACGATATTGAAACCGACAATTAAGTCTCATTTAGATGAAAATTAAATATGTAAACTGATACTTCCACACTTGGTGATAGTCTATCCAAGTTACTTTCTGTCTGAATTTGTGTGACACCCCATCCCACATATGTCATAATAGAGTTAATTAATTCTTATTCAAAGGGCAAAGGGACAAAAATATCCCTGACGTTTATCCCGAAGTCCCACTTACACCCTGAACTTTTTTTTTCTTCCAAAAGTACACTTGACGTTACAAATTTTGGGTCAACTGTGCCCCTGCCGTTAACGGACATGCCAACTAGACAAACAAATGTTAATTTATTTCTGAACAAGTGACACGTGGCTTGAATATTTACACTAAGGCTCCTCTTCTTTGAACAATAACTTTAAAAAAATATCAAAATTTCAGTTTGTTTCAAATTAAAACAAATTACAAAATGTATCATTATTTTTAATTTGTTTCAAATTAAAATAACTTAAACAAAATAAATATCTCCAGTTCAAGCTTAAGTTTCATCTCACCCCTCTGCTTAAGATCTCCAAGTTCTCGAAAAAGATGGCTGCCATGGCTACAATTCCTATTTTTTCCGATTAGATAACCTGAATTAGGATCACGATTGTTCCGATCTGATGGTAGGCAACCGCTTTCTGAACCGAATTGCAAGCCTGTTTCTCTATTGAAATCTACCACAAAATCCACAAAATTTGATGTAATGATGTTGAAATTGAAGAAATCGTTAAAATCGAATGCGCTTGAAAAAGCAAAATCCGATGAATCTGCTCCTAAAAATCCAAAACTAAAGAAAAAAGCTGATTATTGGCTGGTTGGTGGTGGTTCTTTCCGTCCTCCTTCACCGTTTCTGGCTTATTTTTTCTTTCCCCTCCCTCCTCCTTTTCGGCCCACCATCACTGCCCCTTCCTTCTCCCACCACTTTGATTTGCTTGGTTTTGTTGAGTCTTACCGGCAGTTGCAATATGGACCATCGAAAGTCTCTTTTCCGATCTATGATAAGCCGAGTCCGAGGGGCTTATAGATTGTGGGTTTTCTTACGAGACTAGTAGGGGTGAATCTTGTGTGTGTTAGGTTCGGGCGTCATGATCTGATTATGAGAGTCTTCTGGGATTTGGTTTGGGGTTGGGTTCGTCTCTGGTGATGCTTTGGTTGATGAAACGTTTTTCAGATCTGATTAATGGTTATTGTGTATTATTGATTTCTTATTCCTTTAATCTGATTTGTGTTTGGGGCTGGTTGTATGTTTTCAGATCTGGTGTCTATTTAGCTTTTCAGATCTGATTTGTTCACCAGAATCTGGAGTTTCTGGTACTATCAACCATATTCGAATTTTGGATGATTGTTCGCGCAGATGGCTGTTCTATTTGTGTGCTTTCCGATTTGGATGTTTTTGTTTCTATTGCTTATCTTTTAAATGTTCAGATTTAGATGTATTGTGAGGTCTTTGCTGTGGTCTATCGCCAGATTTCAGCTATTTGATTCCATGTCGGAATCTGGGTTCGGAATTGGGTTTTCAATGGTACCGATTTGGGTTTTCGATGATACATTTTGTAATTTGTTTTAATTTGAAACAAACTGAAATTTTGATATTTTTTTAAAGTTATTGTTCAAAGAAGAGGAGCCTTAGTGTAAATATTCAAGCCACATGTCACTTGTTCAGAAATAAATTAACATCTGTTTGTCTAGGTGACATGTCCGTTAACGGTAGGGGCACAATTAACCCAAAATTTATAACGTCAAGTGTACTTTTAAAAAAAAAAAGTTCAGGGTGTAAGTGGGACTTCGGGGTAAACGGTAGGGGTATTTTTGCCCCTTTGCCCCTTATTCAAATCATGCATATTTCTATCAAGTGCTTTGGACAAAAATTCGGGTGTGAAAAAAGTGATACTAAATAGACCTATGAAGCTTAACAGCCTAAACTATGAAATGGTAGTTGAACAATATATTACTAGTCTTCTGTCTTAGTAGTCCCTTTTTGAAATCAATGTATTTGGAATGAATAGACAGGTTACGTACAGAGGCATATATATACTAGATGTCTTCTATCTCCCTTTTATTGGAATGAATGTGTATATTTTTGGAATGTATTTTATTGGATATATTTTTGGAATGAATGTGTACGTGTTTGGAATGAATGAATGAGTATATATATATCCAATACTAATTTTTTTTAAACATAAACACACTTAATTGTACAAAACAATTCAAGTGAAACTTATTACAGCAAACACAATCATCCAAGAAATTTAATGCACAACTGTTGTTTCTATATGCCTCCCCAAGTTTAACAGTTTCCAATATGACATCTTTTCATTTTGTTAGGATATTTAACATGAATCCCACATCGAAAAAAATTCAAGAGTGTAGATGGGTTAATAAGTATGGTAGAGTCTCAACCTAATAGGTTAACTTTTTGGGTAAGGAGATGATCTAACATGCTTGTTGAATCACTCTACCCATATATTGATGATGAGTTAATGTGAGATGGATAGTATATAATTCCACCCTAATGTTTTATCTGAAACTATAAGATAAACATTTAATTTTTATCAAGTTATATAACATATTCATGTGTTTAAATTTGTATGACTTGAGCTATACCAAAACAAGCACAAATACTTGTACTAAGATCAATGAAAATCCATACATGCATGATTTTCGTTGAGTGATCATAACTTAAGGTTTTCTAGCATAGATAAATTTTTTTTTTTCCAGCATAGATAGTTGGAGCCTGTTCATATTTGTAACACAGAGATTCAAAAAACAAATATTTTATTTCAGTCACAATACGGCAGATCATTCACCTGTTACAATGATAAATACAACCCAAAAAGAAAGGGAAAAAAGAGAGGATAAAATGTTACAATGGAAATCGGAATAACAAGCCATTTATTTATGAAACAATTCAACTAGCTGGCTAGCTATATTCGTGCAAATAGTCCAAAAGCTGGATTTATTGTGGTAAATCCTCCATCTAGAGCCATATTATGCCCACTCATATACTTACTCTCATCACTAGCCAAAAAAAGGGCCGCCTCAGCTACATCTTGTGCTTTAAGATAATTGCCCTTAAGGTTTGAATAAATATTCTTTGCACCATTTTCATCCAATTTAAAGAAGTTTTTGGCGGCGTCTCGTCCAACAAAGTAGGGTGATAAGCAGTTAACCCTAATATTAAATTGCCCTAGCTCCGCCGCGACATTTTTAGTCAGTCCAATCACACCATGCTTTGAACTTGTGTATGCATGAGGTGCAACCCCGCCAACGGTACCCGAAACACTTCCAATTGTAATAATACTACCGCTACGAGTTGGGATCATCACGCGAGCTGCGTGTTTGGTTCCTAAAAACACACCTGCAGGGGATTCATTTAATATAGTGTGACATCCAGTTTGATCCCATATATCAAAATTTCGAATTTATTTAGTATATTCATCCAAAACTTTAAAAAACGTATATCTACTAGATAAAGAGATAAATGACTGAATTATAAATTTGTCCCTAGAAGTTTCAAGGGGCCAGTTGCAATCTGTAACCCCTAATAGCTCCCTTATAGAAGTCACTTAATGTCATTCTATTTCTTGGATTCACTTTTCTCTACTTTTTGTGTCAGGTGCTATTAATTTGTGCTTGTTTAATCAAGGTATCTTAGTCATTTGACAATGTAAAATATCCAATTCTCATAATTAACATGTGAACTAGCTAGCTAGCTTCATTCCCGCACACCTGTTAGGTTAACACTAATCACACGCTCAAAGTCGGATTTATGGTTTTCGAGGATGCTGAGTTTTGGTTCATCGATGATGGCGGCATTATTGATCATTATGTCGAGCTTTCCGTGCTTGGCAATGGTAGTGTTGATGGCCTTCTCCATATCGGATTCGATGGATACATCACAATGAATGTAAGAAGCCACATTAGGGCCTATTTCTTGACAAACTGATTCCCCTAATTTGTCTAGTACATCAACAATAACTAATTTTGCCCCGTGTTTGGCGAATAGTCTAGCAATGCTCTCTCCAATGCCACGAGCTGCACCGGTGATCAGTGCCACCTTACCTTGTAACCTAAAAAATAAATAAAAAATCAGTGAGCAGTTGCCCATTTAGATATAATTTTTTTTTGTTGCTAATTTCCACACACACACACCACACTCACACACCCAAGAATTGAAGCCTTGACCTTATAGAAATTATAAGACAAGAGTTACCGCCGGACCAAGAACCATACGGCCATCTAGATATAATTAATATTCTCAAAAGTTAAAACTACCCTAAACATCTTTAGAGATTGAATAATTAAGTAAGCTAGCCCTCCGTTTCAAAATTAGAAATATTTTTTTTAGTCCGTCGTCTCAAATTTAGAGATACATGTTAATTTTAGATTATAAAGTGACGTGATGTTAATTCACAACATGTAATAAGTAATATTTAGAGTAGGTTGAATATTATCGTGTCATTTGTACTTCATTTTCTTACAAATATTGGGGATATATTTAAAAAACTAAAATTTTTCACAAAAGTTATGTCATTATCTCTAATTTTGTAACTGAGAGAATAGTTTTAATATACTTAATACAAAATTAAAAATTAATGCCGTGGAGGATCAAATTAAGTTGTTGATAATAAAGAGAGGTAGAGAGAGAGAGTCCGGAATTATATACCTAGGTACAGTTGCAGAAAGACCTGCCATAGTTGAGTAAATTTGCAGACTATCTAGAAACTTGGCTTGCTCGGTGAAGATCTTTACTCAGCTCTTATGTTCCTTGACAAAGTATTGGTTCCCTTATAAAGACTTGTATCCTACCCTACTGCATGTGATTTTTAGGGTTAGTAGATAAACTCTCTCATCTAGTGGAACCAATTATTTCAAAGGCAGCAGTCTTTATTAAATATTATTTTACACATACAAAAACTAGCAAATACGGGATAATTTTAATTAAATTCCAAATTGATATAAATAATCCAATTTTATGCAATACAATACAGAAATTATTAAACGGAAATTGTTTGTTGTGTGGACATTAATTATGGGTTAGTTTAATTAGGAGCCTATATATCAGCAACTAAGTCTGCACAAGCAAATTAGATTCTTAGGAGCCTAAATATTACTATTCTCCTTTGGAAGATTAGGTGCGTCAAAGTCTACATATGCGTACTTCTATATATGGATTCATTTGACTGACAACATGCATAGTTTTTTAAACGTTTTATTAAAATGCCAAATTGCAGGTTTTGAACTACGTACTGTTTCAAAATTATAAGAATATATATCTATAAAATAGTAACGATTTTGAAGAAGAATTTTATTTTTCAAAACTTATTAATAACATTAGTTATAGTGTGGTGGCATGCATGATTATAGTACTCGTTTACTCAATCAACTAAGCATAAAAGTGAGAGTATATTTGAAATTTCACGTCATTTTATAGTATAAAAAAAAACGGAACGAATTAATAAACAAAAAAATATATCTTTATATAATTAAGTTTGGAACTGAGAGAGTATTTGATTTGATTTTTATTTTTTTTTGGATCAGGCTATCTGTATCAAAGTGTAAACTTCTTTCATGGTTCGCTTGGTTAGCATAATGATATTAGATGAGATGAGTATCTTTTAGACTATGAACATTTGATATTAGGAGTCTATATACTGTTAGTAAGCTGCCAAAAATGTTATTATTGAACTAATTAAATGGGTAATTTGGCTCATGACATGGACCACATGATACATATAAGAAGGCAAATATAATTATTTTTTGGATAATAAGAACAGAGTTCATAGAAGACTAAATTATGAGAATATAAACTAAATATTACAAATTTTGTTCTATACTAAATTCTTTACGCGGCAAAAGAGAAAAGTAGAACTGAGAATGTGTATATACACTTTAAACTTTTAAATATTTTACTTTTTATAATTTAGACCATAATCTTTCAATTTTAAGATATTGAACCTTAATGTCTTTGAAATTTTATAAACTAAAGGTCACCGGATAATAATAATAATTGATTTGAATGAAAATATTTTGAGCACTTGCACTCCAAAGTATTTTTAGAAATACAGAAAAATATACGCACGCGGTTAGTGTGTGATGAAGAAAAAGAAGAGGAAAATTAAAGCATATATAAACGACATATACTTTTAAAAGATCGACTTAATTTTACATAGTGATAGAAGGTCTTAAATATTTTTGAAAACACAAAAAATTATAGTAACATAATTAGTGTGTGATGAAAGAAAAAAATGAGGAAAAATCAGCACCAATATAAATGATATATACCATTAAAAGATTTAAATACCCTTTTATTTTGAGTCACGTCGTGACTTATTCCACTAGAAAATGCTTAATTCAGTAATCTAAAGGTTTTATTTATAAAAATATAAAACGTTAAAATTTAATGTCTTAAAGTTAAAATATTAGAATTTAAGTATAAAAAACAAAAAAATTTAAAATTTAAAGTGTATTTAAGCCAAGTGATATATACTGCTTTGTTATGAAAAACTAGCCGACTTCACTTTTGTTTCATTCTTCAATTAATGTTTTCTTTTTCTTCGGTAAGCATGTAAAACAGAACTGAGAGTACTACCTTCAATATAAAATTAAAAATAACATTTGTTTTTAAAGTTAATTTGTACAAGAAAAATAATTTATACGTCGACATATATATGATTAAGTTAGATTACGACTTAGGTGAAACTTTAAGCTATACGATAAAATAAAATAAAGTGAAGTCATTCTTAAATTTATTATATTTCGTGTATTTATATACATAGGTGTTTATAATCGACATAAACTTATCGTCATTTGTAATTATACGGTACTAAAATTCAAAATTCAAAATAGACATGAATCTGGTTAGTTCTAAAAATAATATTACATATGTATGTGTGTCTATCTATATATATATTGTACTCTTTAGTTAGTTATTTTCTTTCTTTTTTTTATTATTTCGACTGGCAAAAGAAGATTTTATTAAAAATATCAGGTCATATATACATATATAATGTGACAAATCCATATCGTTTATATTAAAATCTAAAAATTTCAGATTGATTTTAAATTTTATAAATTAACTGAAAATTATTAAAATATATTCGTAATTTTGAAACAAACAGAATTGTATGAATATACATCGTATTTATACAAGTACTTGAACATAATTTTTACATCGTACTTATGTAAAAATTATGTACTTGAACATACTTTACATCATAAATCCTTCTTTTTTTCAAAAAACCAAATAAATTTATAGCTGAAAATTCTCATCATCTGAGAGGCTTAGACAATGGGATAGAAAATTACAAATTCAGTGCTGCAAAAATAAATGGATACACATGGTATAACATAATTTATATATCATCAGTTTCAAAAAATAGCATCAAGCTTGACTTCTCAGAGGTAATTTTAAATATTTTAAATTCATAATTGATTTGATTTATTTAAGTACTTTTGAAAACAACAAATCTTGTAATTAGTGGTACTATTTTAGACAGTTTGTAATTTTCATAATTATATTATTTAAAATTAAATAAAGTCCAATCAATATTGTATTCAAAAATATCTTAAATTGACTTTAAAAAGTCAATATTAACCTTTTAATTTGAAAAAAAAGACACCACGGGATAAATATGTTCGACCCATAACCTTACCCTGACATACACAAATTTACGATAGATAATTGTAACCGACATCATAATTTTTACTTTATATATTAAATTTTCTATAAAATGTGAAGTTAACGGAACTTACAATCAATAAATATTAGTCAAATGGTTAAATTTATCATAGGATAAATATGTATCGCCTATAATAATTACTCACTCAAAGTTATGTAATACTCTTCCCGTCCCAAATTATTTGATTATTATTGACTTTTAAAAGTTAATTTAAAATATTTTTAAATTCAAATTTGACATAATTCATTAAAAATTATGAAACAACAAAATTTACAATGAAAATAGTTTTTAAATAGTTTACAATATTCATCATTGAATTGATTAAAATTAAAAAAATCTATGTAAATTTTAAGTTTAAAAATCTCTCAAGTTGATTTTAAAAAATTAACAATGATCAAATAATATAGAATAAAAGAAGTATATAGACGAATGTTGGATCAAATTTTCCAAATATGTAACAAATGGAACCTTATACTCGACAAAAATAGATCAAATTTTGTATCAAAATATTAAATAATAGGAAGGTTCTTTTAAGTTAAACCAGCGCTAACGAACTGTAACCTCGTCTTGCTTGCTAAGCTTAAACCTAGTGTCAAATATTTTATCCAGAAAACGATTATTGATCTCCACAATCACCTAATAAACAGACTAAATGTATTTGTATACTACTGTTCTTCAATGTAGTTTGTACTTCGGTACTTGAAAGACAATATATGTAATTGAATATATACAGGTAACAAATATGCCAAAATTAAGTTTGTTGAGCTATTTATTTATTCTTGAGAAAAAAGAGAGAAAATATATAGCGAAAAGAATGGAGTAGGGAGAAATTTAGAGATAGAAAAGTTAAAATGAAGAAATCTTCTTAGGGAGAAATAGTTTGTTAAATAGAAGCAGGGATATAATTTTTTCGAGTAATTAGGTCCATAGAAATTTGACTAAAATGTAAAAGTAATCCCCTTTATATCTCTTTTGTAAAACTCACTCTCCAACTTTTATTTTTACAAAACTCTCCTTTCAAGATGTATGAATTATGCAAAACTCACTCTTTATGTACTTTTTTTGTGTGTGTTAAAAACCCTCGTGTGCTCATATTATTTCACTCCAATTCATCACTTAACAACCTTACATTTAGAATACTTATTTTATTTCATTCAAAAGACTTTCAATTAGCAAAAAAATTTCTCACAATACTAATAGATATATTTGCAACTTTATATCGCCTAATTCATACATGTTACTCTCTGTCTCTGCAATATGTCAATCAATTATTATTTTATTTTGGGTTCATCTCCTTTGATACATTTTCTTGCAGTGTTAGTAATAAGGAAAATTAATCGACATATGTTTATATAATTCATATAATTCATTTTCTTGTAGTGTTGAACGAAATATTTAATGTACATGTTAAATATCAAGAATATATAAGATTGACATTTTAATATGGGTCTTGTGTGCGAGACATTTATCTAAACAAAATAATAATCAATTGGCATATAAAAAATGTAGAGAATGAGATATATGCATTAAGAAATCTAGGGTTCTAAATATGATGATATTGCAAATTTCTTTTGTTAATTGGAAGTCGTTTAAGTGAAATAAAATGATTATTCTAATGTTACAATTTTTAAGTGATGAATTAGATGAAATAATTTGACTATATAAGGATTTTTAACAAAAAAAACACATGAAGAGTGAATTTTGCACAATTAATACATCTTGTAGGCAGAATTTCGCAAAAATAAAAGTTAAAGGGTGAGTTTTATAAAAATAATACAAACTAGAGGGTCACTTTTACATTTCAATCATAGAATTTTGACCCTTATTTCAAATACATAAAAATATAACAAAAACTTATAGTGGACAGATGGGTTCATTATTTCATTTATAAATTATATAACAAAATCAACCAATCCAAATTAATTTTAAATGGTTGGCATAAGTGGACTAATGAGTTGTACTTTATAGTGGCCATTCTAATCAGGATAATTTCAAAATTGTTCTTGGTGAGTTATTTGATTATTCTTATTTGGCAGACAGACAATATGTAAGATTTAAGATCGACTATTTCATTCATTGTCAATTAATTTTAAATTTAATAATTTATCATAAAATCAAAACATTTATTTATGTGTGAAAGTCGAACAACTCAAATGCTTCAAATCATCCGATTGTAAATAAATTGTTCATATGTGAGGTTCAAAATTACACCAAACGTAAAGAATATGCTGATACATTAAAGTATTTCACTTATTATTAGTTAATTTTAGATTAAATACTTTTAGTGATTGTTTGGTCATGTATGACTTCATCAGAAGGCGTCACATGAGTGTAACCGCCCCAAATGGGTCTAAACAAATACTCCGTGCGTTCACGCTAAGAAAATGACCCTTTTTTTTAAGGATAGAAAGAATATTTATTAGTTAGAAATTTGTTCCTTTAATATTTGGAAACATGCTGCTGGTTCAAGTAGAAATCTACTACCTCAAATGGTATATATATATATATATAGTAAGCTTCTCCAACGAACCAGTTTGTCGCGAACCAGTCTATAGCGACAGTTTTTACTGTCACCAAATGCTATCGTGACGGTTTATATATAAATAAACCGTCGCCTATACATTTAGCGACGGTAAAAACCGTCGCTATAGACCGATTCGCGACGAACCGATCCGTTAGAGTAGATTTCCGTGTATATATATATATATATTGAATTCTCTTATTCTTCAAAAATTAAGATTTGTATATATAACTAACATCTACAATATTTTTTAATAGCATAAAATATGGTTACTAATTATATTTAATTTAATATTAAATTTTCAAGGCTAGAATGTATTTAGAAAGATTAGTGAGATATTTGTGTATAATGTGTAATATGCAAGTCTCAATATTGGGGGTTGGGGGTTGGGGGTTGGGGGTGGGGGGATGGATTACCGATAAAACTTAGGTGTTGTTTGATAAAATTGAGTAATTAAGATCTCAATGGCTAATATATCTTAATGAATTAGATCATTTGAATGAAATAACATCCGATCTTAAAAAATTATTTGTAACTAAAAAGTATAAAACATGTAAATGACTTTTAAATTTAAAAATATTTCAAATTGACTTTTCAAAATTCAATAATGATCTTAAAATTTGAAATGGAGGCAGTACAATATTTATAGATTTAAAATTTTCATTAAGCATCCGTTCTTAATGATTTGGATTTATATATTTCTATTACCGATTAAGAGATGATAAGAGACAAACAAAATTTTACCAAACAATTTTATCATTTTACCGAATTAAATATGGAGCTGTTAAAATGTATTAAGAGATAAATAAATACCACAAAGAGTTGATTAGAAAATTAAAGTATGATAATCATAGTGAGAATGTGAGATCAAAACGTATAACTGAGGGACTTGTATATAGAATATATATGTGCAACTAGTGTGGCCATGTGGGTTGTTATTAAAATAAAAAAATTCATTGTTATTAGATCAGGGTTGTTAATTTCATTAATTTTTTTTTTGTTCATTCATCTATAAAAGGGTACTTGATAACTGTTTATAGTTGTGCATTCTGAATCTCCCCTCCGCCCACCCCAACCCCACATTAGAACACATTATCTTTCAGGTCCTCATGGCTCTTTTTCTCCTCAAAGAACATAACGAAGTATGATTTTGTTTTATTCTCATCTCCTTCTTCATCATCACAATTGTTTGGAACAGCTTTAGGACTTCATACAGAAGTCTTCTCTTCGACTTGAAACTCTATTGTCTTTGTACGACTTTGGTCATTTTATTACTCCCTTAGTTCCTTTTATTTGAATTTCTAAATATTAAAATTTATTTCTTTTTATTTGTCGCTTGTAAATTTTAAAGAACTATTAATAACTTAGTTTGCCATATTATTATTACACTAAATATTAATTTGTTTATTTTTCATCTTTTTAATGAATTTTGAAGAGTAATATTAAAATTTTGTGCTCATTTTAATCAATCACACAAAACATTAATTGCATTTAATTTTTTTCTTTTTCTTTTCTTTTTTTTTTAAGATTATAAAATTGACCCAAAATCTAACGTATAAAGATTTCAAACACTCCAAGCCACCTAAATCAATATTAAATAATTGACATAAGTGAACTAAAGAGTTGTAGCTTATAGTCAATATAAGTGGACTAATGAGTTGTAGCTTATAGTCAATTTTAAATGATTAGCATAAGTGGACTAATGAGTTGTAGTTGGCATAAGTGGACTAGTTGTAGTTGGCATAAATGGACTAATGGACTAATTATTCTTGTTGAGTTATTTGATTATTTTTATTTGGCATGCAGACAACATGCACAACTTAAAGTCTAAATGTTTTTTTAACAAGCCAACAGGTAGAAGTTTTTTTAACAAGCCAATAGGCGATCCGAGTTTGAGTCGACCCAAAAGTTTAAAATTAGAGGCGAGTTCAACAACCCAAATTAATTTTAAGTGGTTGGCATAAGCAGACTAATGGGTTGTAGCTTATAGTGGCCATTTTAATCAGTATAATTTTAAAATTGTTCTTGTTGAGTTATTTGATTATTTTTATTTGATAAATAGACAACATACACAAATTAAGTCTAGAAGTTTTTTATGTTGTATCCATCATTACTTCATTTATAAATTATATTCCCTCCGTCCCAAATTAATTGCATTTCTAGGACCTAAAAAAGTCAAATTGACTATTTTTAAAACTAATCTTTTTACTATTTTTGCTAACATATAGGTGAAGATATTATAACCAAAAGAAAGTATATACAATTTATTACTAATTTCAATTTTTATAATTTTAGAAATATATTTATATATGCTTAATTATTAATTTTAAAAATAGTCAATTTGACTTAAAAAAGTCATAGAAAAACAATTAATTTGGGACGGAGGGAGTATAATAAAATCAACAACCCAAATCAATTTTAAATGGTTGACATAAGTGGACTAATGGGCTGTAACTTATAGTCAATTTTAAATGGTTGGCATAAGTAGACTAATGAGTTGTAGCTTATAGACAATTTTAAATGATTGGCATAAGTGGACTAATGAGTTATAGCTTATAGTGGCCATCCTAATCAGGATAATTCCAAAATTATTTTTGTTGAATTAATATTTGATTGTTTTTATTTGACAGACAGACAAAATGCACAAATTAAGTCTAGAAGTTTTTTTTTATGTTAACGTTGTATCCATCATTACTTCATTTATAAATTATATAACAAAATCAACAACCAAATCAATTTTAAAAGGTTGGCATAAGTGGACCAATGGGTTGTAGCTTATAGTAGCCCTAATCAGGATAATTCCAAAATTATTCTTGTTGAGTTATTTGATTATTTTTATTTGACAGACAAATCACGTGTACAAATTAACTCTAAAAGTTTTTTATGTTGTATCTATCATTATTTCACTTATAAATGATTTATATAACAAAATCAACAACCCAAATCAATGATATACAAAAATTCATTGTTATTAGATTAGGGTTGTTAATTTCATTAATTTATTTTTTTGTTCATTCATCTATAAAAGGGTACTTGATAACTGTTTATAGTTGTGCATCCTGACTCCCCCCTCCCCCCTCATTAGAACACATTATCTTTCAGGTCCTCATGGCTCTTTTTCTCCTCAAAGAACATAACGAAGTATGATTTTGTTTTATTCTTATCTCTTTCTTTATCATCACAATTGTTTAGAATAGTTTTACGACTTCATACATAAGTCTTTTCTGCGACTTGAAACTCTGTTGTCTTATACTCATCTTGACTTTGGTCATTTTATTACTCCGTTTCTTTTTATTTATATTTTTAGAGAATGAAATTTGTTCTTTTTTATTTATCGTTTGTAAATTTTAAATAAGTATTAATGACTTAGTTTACCATATTATTCCTACACTAAATATTAATTTGTTCATTTTTCATCTTTTTCAATAAATTTTGAAGAGTAATATTGAAAATTTATACTCATTTTAATCAATCACACAAAGAATTAATTATATTTCTTTCTTTTTATTTCTTTTAAGATTATAAAATTGACCCAAATCTAACACATAAAGATTTCAAACATTCTAAGCCAAATGTTGAATATAATTAATTGTATTTCTTAATATTTGCATTTTCTCTTAAAAAATCAATTAAAAAGAACGGAGAAAGTACTTCCTAGATTCAAAATGAGGGTCCCATTTTTAACTTTTATTTTTTTTATATACATTAAAGTCAGGTTCTGTAAATTGTTCAAAATTCTTTTCTTGTCACACACCATTTGGGAGTCTTTGGTATAAATTCCTCCATCATGCATGAGATATAGAATTTGAGGCTTATAAAACGTCATACCTAAGCATGACATATTTAACCCTAATTCTACTTGCACATATATTTGTGTAAATTTACAATGAAAAGTTGACTTTTCAGTCAAATTGCACATGGAAAAAATGTAAATAGGTATTTTCGAGAAAGACTAGTGATTCTCATGTTGTGCACACAGTATGATTTGACTGAGAAGACGATAAAAATTACAAATGGACACAAATGAGCAAGAAAAATGGACAAATGTATCATATTATAAGTTCAAGCACGATATTTGAAATTGACATTAATCTCATAAGTCTAATTTAGATGAATATATGTAAATTGTTACTTCCACATATTAATTTGAGTCAATAATATATATGAGGTGTTAAATTAGGGCAAGTGTCAAATATCTTTCTTTCTTAACAATGGAATTCCATTTTGTGCTGAAATGCAATATTATTATCATCTAAAAAGTATTTTTTGATTTAGAAAATTTTTTGGAGGCCAATATTCTTGCTTGTAATTCTTAGGTGCTTTTCGACAAAAGTTCGGGCGTGAGAAAAGTGATACTAAATAGACCTACGAAGCTAAACAGCCTCAACTATGAAATGGTATGCATGCCGAAACTTTTATTTTCATGCTTGTTTACATTATAAAAAACTGTTGGTGTTGAGCCTTGAGGCCGACCTAGTAGAACTATAACGGTTAATTAAATCTTCCGTTCTGGGTATTATTTCACGTCCATTGACGAGTTACAAATTAAGCTTTATAGCCATAAAAGAAATTATATTGACGATTCACATATCAACCTCAAATTTTAAATTTGCAGATTGATCAGATTTTAAAGAAAGTGCAAGTTTATGAGAATAATCCTGCTGTCAAGCTTGTTATTTTGAAGGTAAGAAGTAATTACTCCTTTCATTCTAAAAATAAATTTCATTTACAAACTTGACAAATATTAAGGATGTATATTTGTTTCATATTCACTCCTAGAAATATTAAGTGTTTAGTAACTCGTGATAGTGACAAGATTATAAATTTATCATGACAGAGTTGAGAATATTGAGTTATTTTATATTATAATCAATAAAAAAAATAAAGAAGAACTTTTTGGGGAAAAAATTCTTTTTGCGAATGGGAACTTTTGGTGGAATATTAGAGAAAAATAATATAACCATTGAAGAATTTAAGAAAGTATTTACTGTTGGGTGAGTCCTCACCCATGAGAATATGTTACATGAAAACATGCATGAATCCGAGAGAAGAAAAAGAGGCAGCCTTAGGAGGAAAAGAAAAGGTGGCAAGTGTATTAGTGGCATAGGAAACATGTTTTCATGTTTTCTATGAAAAGCGGAAGAGCCCACACACTAATGAAAAAGTATGTGGAAGACTTGGATATTTTTATTTTAAGCAGACTCCCAATTTTGAATCTCTCTCACATATTCAATTGTGCTTCAATGCAATGTTTTGAAAATTGGACTGGACAAGCGGGTTGAACCGGTTGGACCAGAAATCGAATTCTACTTTAAGTCCTTGGGTAAACAAAAAAAACCGAATTAAAGTCATTTGGCTACCGGTTGAACTGGTATTTCAACCAGTAAAAATATTGCTTGCACTTGAATATAATATTCTGCATGATCTTTTATTATTAAAGAACAATTGACTAATGTCCAAATGTGGAGTATATTCGATCTTTTATTATTAAAGAACAATCGACTAATGTCTAAATGTGGAGTATATTCTACAGTTTCTCATACTAATTATCAGGTCGGACACAAATTTTAAACTATAAAGGGCATTTCTACTTTGTGCGCTAACTCATCTAGAAATTAAATTTGTTCTTTACTAAAGAACTGTGTAGCTTTATTATTTACTAGGGCAAGTAGTTTGTTATGTGAGATTCAAGCCACGCTTCTGATGCAATTTTAGCGGATGACAGGCTACTTACTAGTTATTAGGGGAAAAAAAGGAATCATTTGAATGTGTTGTAAACCATGCAATATTAGTATATGGCAGTTTGGGTATTCCTTTTAGTACCGGCCATACATACATACATACATACATCTAACAAAGAATCAAATGGCAAACCGAATTTGGATCTCTTTCTAGCTGACAAGATTTCACATACCAACTATACTCCATGCTCGATGCTCCAAATAAATAGTAGATGTGTTATGTGTACATTTGGTCTATGTAACAATCAAATAAATAGTAGATGAAGCTCATTGGCGGAAGATAATGAAGGAGAGATAAAAAGTATGTATGTGCATGCGAGAGACTTGAAAGAAGAAAAAAGAATAAGCTTATATATATATATATATATATATATATATATATATATATTGGCTATATGTAGGTACACAGCTGTGTAGTGCACAGTAGGTTATAGCGACGATTTTTTTGGACTATAGCGACGGGACCCGTCGCTATAGTTCAAAAAAACCGTCGCTATAGCCTACTGTGCACTACACAGTTGTGTATATATATTTTTCTATATATATATATGTGTGTGTGTGTTTGTTTCCTCCATTCTGCTAACTGAATGGAATTGTGAGAGACAATTCATCCGAGAGAAATCTCATCCGGGGAGGATGGATGAGAGCAAGAGAGAGAAGAAAAATCATAGACAACCAAGAGAAAAAGATTAAACAACTGAGTGTGTTGTTTGAATTCCATCACATAGTTATTGTGGTGAGGTAATTTGAATATGTACTCAAATTAAGATATCTTTGTATTCTCTTAATTTATTTTAGTGGATTTTTTGGAGTATGTCCCGTGATTTTTACCTTTTAGTTTTAGAGGGTTTTCCACGTTAAAAATCTTGGTGTCTCATGATTGGTTATTTCTTCTCATTATTTCCTGCAGTAATTATTATTTTGGTAGAACTGCAAATTTATTTTGTTTAGCATGTACTGCTATTTTTGGCCATTTAATTTATCAAAGACAACGGTATTTGAAAAATAATTTTTTCCAACATTTACAAATTGGGTGGTAATACCTGTTTTTTTTACTTATTTTGTCAATTAGAGGTGAGAGAGATGAAGATATATATATATATATATATACACACACACACACACACACACACAATCACCTTCTCTAGCGAACTAGTTCGTTCGTGAACCGGCTATAGCGATGGATTGACAACGGTTCAATCTGTCGCTATAGATCAGATCGATAAGCGACGCACCGGCTATGGCGATAGTTCGGTCCGTCGCAATATATAGGTAAAAAAACCGTAGTCACTAGTTATAGTGACGAACAAAACCGTAGCTATAACCGGTTCGTTTTTAATTTGTTTTTTTGGGTTCGCTGGAGAAAGAACAGAAACATAATCTAGGGGCATACCCCGCAAAACCCTATAGCAGGCACATCAAACACAGGCCAATAATGCAAATGCTATAGTCAAAGACTATAACTTCCAAACCCTAAGATAAAGAAATTTGTCAACAAAAGTACTAAATTTCTTTAGATAGAGTAATTTAAATTTTACGATTTTAATACAATTCTTAGCAATGATTGAAGTAGCTGAAGGATTCTCAACATGAAATCTTCTATTGCGCTCGTTCCATATTGAATAAACCATAGTAGCCAAGCAAAGCTTTGTGATGCATGAAGACATGAAATTCGCCCGAGTGGATTTAATATAATGAATTAATTGGTTCCAGATAAGAGGAATCCCAAACCATCCTTGATGAGCAAAAACATATTTTAAAATATGCTTAGAAAATTCGCATTCAAAGAAGAGATGACCAAAAGTTTCATGAGCTTGATTGCAAAGGCATCAAATATCAAGGGGCTATAAGGCCAATCGGTTATGAAAAGTCAGCCATAAGAAAAAAGAGTAACGAGGAAACTGCAAATTGTGCTAAACCATCTTGAACCGGTCTTGGATTTTATTTTGGATACTTGCATCCTAAAGAACCTTTTTCTACTAAAAAAATGTAAAAATTAAAGGTTTCCTTAAGGTTTCTTTTCTTTATCTTCTTGCTTCAAAATATTTTGTTTGAAATTTTCATATGCAGGGAAATGGAAGAGGATTTTGTGCTGGTGGTGATCTTATGTCCTCATTTAATTATTTGGTGAACGGTAAAAAATACATTTTAATAATACATTTTCTTGGCATAGCAAAATTTATTCCCAATATTTACTCTATGGGAGTGTTTGTTACCGTGCATGTATACCCACTGAAATACATTTGATTGGGAAATGAAAGATCATGACTAATCATGTACAACTCTTCCATTACATTACTCTTGAATGAATCAGGACATTGGAGCTTTGGTGCAAGTTTTTATACCAAACAGTTCACTTTAGACTACATACTTGGAACATACAAAAAGCCGCTTGTCAGACTTCTTTCCTTCTTCCCTTTTTTCCTTTAAAAAATAAATATTTATTGAACTTTAAAGCCCATTTCAGCCTAATATATATATATATATATATATATATATATATATATATATATTGAGTTGTAGGTTGCACTGCTAAATGGAATTGTAATGGGAGGAGGTGCTGGACTATCCATAAATGCAAGATTTAGGATTGTTACGGAGAATACTGTACTTTTCTACCCTTTCTTTTTTCAAACCTTTGTTAATAAAGTTATTTACACCAAATTAGGATAAAAATATTGAGGCACATGCTAGCTTATATAATAACTTACTATTTTTTTTAATTAATACAAACTTGTTCTCAGGTATTTGCCATGGCAGAAACTGCCATCGGACTTTTCCCGGATGTTGGGGCATCTTATTTCCTATCACGGCTTCCAGGCTTCTTTGGTAACTCAAAATTAACAATTATTCGAATTTAGAAGAAATATTTTTGTTTCATGTTATTTTTTTATTTGATTTGTCTGAGCCATGCAGGTGAATATGTTGGACTGACTGGTGCACTGTTGGATGCAACTATGTTGCTTCAGTGTGGTCTTGCTACTCATTTTGTTTATTCAAAGGTACCTTCCTTTCAAAACTTTTCAGATTTCACTACTTGCAAGTTTCATAATTTTAATCCACCAAGTGTCATAATAGATACTCTATCCGTTCTAAATTATAAAATCGTTATTGATATTTAAAATTTTATTTGTGACTTTTTCAAATTCAAAATTATAATTATTCATTGAACATTATGAAACAATAAAACTTATAATAAGTAGTACTACTTTTTATATATATAGTTAACAATAATCATCATTTTATTAATTTAAATTAAAGTAATTCATGTTAATTTTGAGTTTTAAAATATTTTAAGTTAACTTCAAAAATTCAATAATTAATGATATTATATTTTGTAATGAATGAAGTATATGTAATTTTGGAGTATGTTTAGGTGCAAATCCAGTTTCACATCACAAGACACATACAATGATACAATAGTAATAAAAGTATTTCTCTCTCCTCCCTCTACAATATTTATACTTTTATTTTACCTTTGTATATGTTTTGGATGCGAAACCGAATGTGCATGTATTCATAATTTTGATCTTCTAGTAATTAATACTCCATCTATTCAAAATATGTGATCAAGTGCCTAGCTTTGAAAACTGTTAAAAAATATAAGATCACCTTTGTAAAATACAAAGACATGTGTTCTTAATTATATTTTAGAAAGGATTAAGGGAGAGTAAAAAGTTAGTAACTTTTGAACGCTTTGATCTCTCAAAATAGAATATTTTTTTTTCAAACTCTTTGTTTCTATCAATCCTAATTTTTAGAACAATTACTACATGTCGCAAAAAAAAAAAAAATTACTTGACAGTTTTTTAAATTTAATAAAAAAGTTATATTTATTATCTTTATCATTTTTCGCTTATATTATGTTTTTAAAAATCAATGAAAGTATTTTTTTAAATCATTTACTATCACACACATCATGTGTGCGTATACTAGCTAGTATATATGTGTATGTGTTTTTTTGTGTAGGTATGTACTTTCTAGTATGATCAACTTCTTTCAATTCTGGCAGGATCTTGATCAGTTAGAAGATGCTCTCAATGGGGTGGCTTCATCTGACGTGGCCGATATTTCCAAGATCATTGGAAAATTTGTCCACAAAGTACAAGTAAAACATGATAGCATGTATACTAGGTGAAAATATAATGCCACTATTTTCATATTATTTTGAGTTAATATACCTACTTAACCTTGACTTTCACCTTCCAAATTAGTACGTGCACATTTTTAAGAGTTGAGTTATTTCTTTCTATGTTCATGAATTTTTTTCTTTTAGTGACATATAGATGAATTGGTGATAGGTTGGAAATTATCAACAAAACGTTTTCAAAAGGAACGGTTGAAGAAATATTATCATCATTGGTATGTATGTTTTCTAATTAATTTTTAAAAATTAGAGATCCATTTGTGATTGTTGAAGTCAATTTCGTATATTGACTTTGAAAAGTAAAAGTGAATATTTTGAAATGAAAAGAGTATACAGTAATTTCATGTATAGTGACGCTTGCTGATTCTGTAATATATATATATATATATATATATATATATTAATTTTAATTTGTTCAATAATAAAAGAGAGTTTTGAATTAAGAGTTTTGTTATACATTGCGAAAGTTTTCAGTCAAATTATGATTGCGACGTACGTATGTGCATACATGGGATATGTAGGAATTAAGAAGAATTTCATGTTAATTTATTCTATCTTATCGCATACGCTTTTACGTTTATCGTAATTCAATTTCGTCAAATAGTCGACATATATATCATTTTCCTTAAATTAATTATGTTACGCAACTGGATTTTCAATTTGCGACAGGAGAATATTGCTGCAACTAAAGGGGATGAGTGGATCATTAACGCGATAAACTCAATGAAAAGAGCTTCCCCCACGAGCCTCAAAATTGCATTAAGATCGGTATACCTCATCACATTCAATATAAATTATTGTCTTAAGAATTTTATTAATGAGATCTATTAATTCAAGGGATTGACATTTTTGAAGTTCTTTACTTTTGAGTAGATTAGAGAAGGTCGTACTCAGAAACTTGAACAATGCCTGGTTCGGGAGTTCAATGTTATATGCCATCTATTGAGAAGAAAAATTGGTGCTGATTTCTATGAGGTTGGTTTTCAGCACAACTTCTTCAAATTGAGCAAATTATTTTATTTTTCAATTACAACCCAATATAATGCAAAATGTACATGCAGGGGCTCAGAGCCTATCATATTGACAAAGACAAAAAGTCCCAGGTAAAATATATTCTCCATATATCTTTATCTGGACATATTTTTTGTGCATACAATTTCATCAAAAAAGCTTATACTAATAGTTTGGATGAAATAATATATATACTTTTAACAGTGATAAAAGCTTATTTGATAGTAGAATATATATATATATGTATGTATAAATAAAATTTCCTTCTCAATTTCAACAGTGGTTGCCGTCGAAACTTGAGCTTGTAACTAAGGAATTGGTGGATAAATATTTCACCAAAGTTGATGATAAAGAGTGGGAGTACTTAAGACTTCCTGAAAGAAACAATCTAGCATGCGCTATCTCAGCAAGACTCTAATTCTTCCGCAAGAAGATGGTCAAAATAAAATGTACTGAAAACTTGGCAAGACAAGGTTTAATCTGTGTGACCATATAATATATATGTTGGTCACAGTTAATATTCGTGGTTAATTTGCTATGAATATTTGTTCGTGATTAATTTGTGTTGTGAAGAAGAGTTTGCTTATTAGTTAAACTCAAGTAAGAAAATATCAAGTAAACTTTTGTTTTATCCTAGCTAAGTTTACAGGATGCATGAATTTGTTTTTTGTGCTGGAATCTTAGCCCTCTCCGATCCCTTTAATTTGTGGACCTAACAAGTTTCATAACTCTTAGATGATTGATTAAGCTGAAAATGGTCATATGTGGCATGTGTACTCTTGACCATACATACTGTGTTTCTCAATTTTGTAGATACTGGGAATGACTTAATTTATTGAAGAGCTATTTTGGCTATAAATAGCCTTACAAAAACAACCACAGCCCACGTTCTCAACTAGAAACGTGGTAACTAAATAATTCAAGCACTAACAGCATTATCCTAAACAATTCAAACACTAACAGCATTATCCTAAATAATAGGACACTTATTAACAAAAAGATAAATCCTAACCATAACATTCCCTCCCTTAAACTAGATTGCCTAAGCAACTAGTTTACTGCAGGTGCTTCACAAACTCCCAGCAGGCTTCTCATCTTCTGAAACAGATTCAATTTAAGTGGTTTAGTTAGTACATCAGCTACCTGTTTATGTGTTCCACAATGGATCAGTTGCACCGCTCCTTCTTTAGCCAAATCTCTTAGGAAGTGAAAACGCACATCAATGTGCTTGCTCCTGCCGTGCATCACCGGATTTTTGGACAGTTTTATCGCCGAACTATTATCACAGAGAATGGTGGTGCATTTATCTCCTTCATAGCCAAGTTTCTTTAGAATCCTCTTCATCCATACAGCCTGGCATGCACAGGCTGCAGCAGCAACAAATTCAACTTCAGTTGTCGACAGCGTGACAATTGGCTGCTTTTTTGAAGACCAAGCTATTGCTCCCGAGCTCAAAATGAATGCATAACCAGAGGTGCTTTTTGTGTCTTCCAAAGAACCTACATAATCACTATCCGTGAATGCAGTTAACTCATTGTTCCCTCCCTTCCTATAGAAGATCCCAAAACTTGTTGTCCCTTGCAGATATCGTAAAATCCTTTTAGCTGCCATGAGATAAAGCTCAGTTGGATGTGACATATATCGACTTATCAAACTGACTGCAAACATTATATCTGGCCTTGTAGCTGTTAAATACATCAATGAACCCACCATCTGTTTGTAAAAGGTGTTATCAACCTCCACTCCATTCTCATCTCTAAATATTCTGAACCCCGGAATGATAGGATTTTGGACTGCATCACTGCCTTCCATCCCAAACCTCCTCAGTACCTCCATTGCATATTTTTTTTGACTTATGAATATCCCTTCACTGAGCTGCATTATTTCAATTCCGAGAAAAAACCTCATCTTTCCTAGGTCAGACATGTCGAATTCTTTCATCATTGAATCCTTGAACTCACTAAACATATTCTCATCATCTCCTGTATAAATCAAATCATCAACGTACAAGCTTACAATCAAACGGTTACCTTCCTTGCTGGTTTTGATGAAGAGAGTTTGCTCACTATCACACCTTTCAAAGCCTTCTTTCAAAAAATATGACTCGATCCGACTAAACCAAGCACGTGGTGCTTGCTTCAGCCCATATAGTGCTTTCTTGAGTTTGTAAACTTTGTGAGCTTCATTCTTCACTTCATACCCTTTTGGTTGTTCCACGAAAACATCCTCAGTTAGCTCTCCATGGAGAAAAGCCGACTTGACATCTAGTTGAAAGATACTCTAGCCTCTCTGTGCTGCAAGTGCAAGAACCATTCGGACTGTATCCATTCGAGACACTGGTGTGAATACCTCCTCATAATCTACCCTGTACTCTTGTGCATAACCCTTCGCAACTAAACGAGCTTTGTATTTCTCAACTTTTCTGTGCTCGTTTAGTTTCGTTTTATATACCCACTTGACTCCAATTTTCTTTGCTCCCTCTGGTAATTCAGTGAGAAACCATGTCCCATTTTTCTCGATAGATTTCATCTTCGAGTCCATAGCTTGTCTCCATTTGTCACACCCCACTGCTTCCTCATAACAAATTGGATCTGCACTAGCAAATAGAGTCATATTGATATTAATATCTTCATCAGAAAGGCCTTCACCACTTTTGTAATCCCTCATCCACACCGGAGCTCTCCTGTTTCTCTCTTCCCTTGAGCTTGAGGGATCTAGAGAACCTTCCGTGTTCTAAGGACTTGATGGTGCTCCATTATCTTCTTCAGCTTCGACTTCACCTTCACTTTCAGCATTACTTGAGTTGTCATGTTCTTCTCCATCTCCCCATTCTAAGTCCAGCAAGACTTGTTCTTCATAATTCTTGTCCCACTGCCATTTCTTGTCTTCCTCAAACACAACATCACGACTAATCACAACCTTTTTGGAGACCAGATCATATAGCCTGTACCCTTTTGATTCCTCATGTTTGTCGATTTAGCAATCAATAAATACGTGCAAGTGTACACGGTCAACAAGTAATAAAGTGATAAGAGAGTGTCGAACCCACAAAGAATTATTTAATAATAATTACCAAATACTAACTCATAATCAAATTAATTTTATTTAAACAATTCGATAAAAGATTTTGAATTTTGAAAATAAAGTACTAAACTAACTAATTAGTAACTACCAAGAATTGAATTCAGATAAAAAGGCTTAAGATTACAATTTCCCTTAATGTTTCACTTGACTTAATACACTTCCTGTTAAGTTATATTAATTATTCCGGATTGTTAATCAAGAACTCATCAATATTTATAATCATCTCTCGATGTATCACAAACGAATCAACTTAAATTCATAAAAGATAGAATTAAGATGAACACCCTAGTTAACTAATTCACTATATCTCTATGTGAATTACAATTAAAAAGGATTTAAAGCACATGTTCTCTTTCAGATTACATGCAGCATATAGGTATATCTCTATCCTAGACACAAATTATGAATTTCATCACCATGCAGAAAACACAATCACATGCTATTATGATTAGGTCTAAATCTATAATTCATCTCTCGAGTTCATATAGATTACCACGATAATTGTTGATCATGCAATTAAGCAATTAATCACAAATCATAATAGACAATCCGATAATAATCAACAATAATTAACAAGGAAGCATATCAATAAAAGCTAAGCAATAAGTTCTATTGTAATCTTAAAAAAAAAATTAGTTCATAATTGAATTAAAATCCATAATCCACAATTGATAAAGCATTCAAGAATACAAAATAAGAGATATAGAAGAGAATAGAATCTGTAGACGCAATCCTTGAGTCTCTCCTTCAGCTCATTAATTGAATCCTTTGTGCTCTTGCAATTGCTTCAAGCCTCCATCTCTTTCTTCCAAACTAGGGTTAGCAAAAAGTAGCCAAAATCTCTCTTATTCTATGCTTCATATCATGTATTTATAGGTTCTAGTTAAAGTCCTAAACCAATTAGAAGTTACAATCCTTGTTTCATTCAAGTTGGGTCAAAAATAAGCTTTTTAACAACCCGACCCAGCGCGGCCACACCCATATTTAACCTAGGAAGCAGCGCGCCCGCGCCCAAATGCCAGAAACTAAGTTTTTCACTCTGCAGACCAGCACGGCCACGCCCAAAATACACTAGGAACCGGCGCGCCCGCGCCAGACAAAATTCTGCTGCAACATCTGTTGGTAAAATGGTTATAACTTTTGATCCGAAAGGAGTTACAAGGCCTGCCACCTATCAAATCGAAGCTCTCGACGAGATCTACAATACTTTACTAAAAGGCTAAAGGAGGGGGCGAGTTGTGAAACCAATCCGAGTAGTTCAACTAATCCGGGTACTCCTATTAATCCGAGTAGTCCAAAGAGAATTAAGTTAGATGGAATCTTGTCCAATCTTCCTGCGGACCCTAGACTTCGACCTCCAATATTAGGTTATGATCCTAATTTTCGAGATGAAATTCGAAGAACATATTTACAAAAGGGACATTGTCAACCAAGAGATCACAATTTCCCACAAACCAATAAGAGACGTTTTATCCCGAGGTGGTTTGATGAGTATGATTGGTTGGAGTATAGCATAGAAAAAGATGCCGCATTTTGCATTTATTGCTATTTATTTAAGGCGAAATTTTATAAGCATGGGAGTGATGCCTTTACTAGTCAAGGTTTTAAAGATTGGAAGCATAAGGACATGAGACTACGAGAACATATTGGATTGGTTAGTAGTCCTCACAATCAAGCAAGACAAGCTTGTGATGATCTTATGAATCAAGGGCAACATCTCCGAACAACTATGATGAAGCATTCAAACCAAACTCGTGACAAGTATCGCGCTTGCTTGAATGCATCAATTGATTGCACTAGATTTTTGTTGCGACAAGGTCTTCCTTTTCGTGGCAATGATGAATCATTGGATTCAAGCAACAAAGGAAATTATCTTGAGCTCTTGTGCTTTCTTGCTGATCATTGCGAGAAAATTGAGGCAGTAGTGTTGAAAAATGCTCCCGAAAATTGCAAGTTAGTGGCTCCTTCAATACAAAAAGATCTTGTCAATGCATGTGCCGTTGAAACTATTAAAGTTATCACGGAGGATCTGAAGAATAAATTCTTTTCTATAATGGTTGATGAATCTCGTGATATCTCCATAAAGGAGCAAATGGCGGTAGTGCTTCGTTATGTAGATAACCATGGGCAAGTAATTGAAAGGTTTATGGGAGTCCAACATGTTAGTGACACCACTTCGGAGTCACTAAAGAAGGCTATTGATCAATTATTTTCTACATTAGGCTTGAGCATGTCTATGCTACGCGGTCAAGGTTATGATGGGGCTAGCAATATGAAAGGTGAGTTCAATGGTCTTAAGAGCATTATTTTGAGAGAACATCCTTGTGCATTTTATGTTCATTGTTTTGCACATCAACTTCAATTAGCACTTGTGGCCGTGGCAAAGGGAAATCTTGAGATTGTCACTTTTTTCTTATCGGTTAATATGGTGGTCAATATTGTTGGAGCATCGTGTAAGCGTCGAGATGCACTTAGAGATCAATTACAAAAAGAACTTTCGGATGCTCTTGAAAATGATTGTATTGTAACGGGGAAAGGCTTAAATCAAGAAACTAGTCTTAAGCGACCCGGTGATATACGTTGGGGATCACATTATGGTACTTTGCTTAGTATCATTTCAATGTTCAAATCCGTGGTGAAAGTTCTTGAGTTGATTGTTGATGATGGTTACATTGATAATTTGGGTGAAGCAAATAAGTCATTGGAAGATATCCAAACTTTTGAGTTTGTCTTCCCTCTATTTTTGATGAGATCTATTTTGGGAGTCACAAATTGTTTGTCACAAGCATTACAAAGGAAAGATCAAGATCTTGTCAATGCAATGCATTTAGTCCAAACTTGTAAGGAAGAACTACAACACATCAGGGATAATGGATTTGATGATTTGCTTGATCAAGTTTCTATTTTTTGTGGGGAACATGATATTATGGTTCCTTTAATGGATGCGTCATTTGTACCTCGAGGGAGATCAAGACGTAGAGCTCACGTCGTAACAAACCTCTATCATTATCGGGTGAACTATTTTATGGCCGTGATTGATAAAGTACTTCAAGAGCTGAATCATCGCTTCAATGAGGTAAATACTGAGTTACTTATTTGTATGGCATGTTTAAGCCCAAATGATTCATTTCAAGCTTTTGACAAACAAAAGCTTGTTAAGTTTGCCAATTTTTATCCTCAAGACTTCTCTACGAGAGACATTTTGGAACTTGAAGATCAACTTGCGGTTTATGTTCGAGACATGCATAGGAGTGGTGAGTTCTCTCAATTACAAGGAATTGGTAGTCTTGCAAAAAAATTGGTGGAGACGGGGAAACATAGAGCATATAATCATGTTTATAAGCTTGTTACATTAGCTTTAGTATTACCGGTGGCAACTGCTTCAGTGGAGAGAGCCTTTTCTGCTATGAAGATCATCAAAAGTCCACTTCGAAATAGAATGGGAGATCAGTGGTTGAGCGATAGCTTGATTGTTTATATTGAAAAAGATGTTTTTGCTTGTGTTAAAAATGAAACCATAGTGCAACGTTTTCACGAAATGAAAACTCGCCGTGGTCAATTGTAGTTTGTATATTTTTCTTTTCATGAATGATACTAGTCTCGTTAAAGTTTTGCCCCGGCTGAAAAAAAATCCTGGATCCGTCCCTGCATGCACAACTTAAAGTCTAGAAGTTTTTTTAACAAGCCAACAGGTAAAAGTTTTTTTAACAAGTCAATAGGCGATCCAAGTTTGAGTCAACCCAAAAGTTTAAAATTAGAGGCGAGTTCAACAACCCAAATTAATTTTAAGTGGTTGGCATAAGCAGACTAATGGGTTGTAGCTTATAGTGGCCATTCTAATCAGTATATTTTAAAATTGTTCTTGTTGAGTTATTTGATTATTTTTATTTGACAAATAGACGACATGCACAAAATAAGTCTAGAAGTTTTTTATGTTGTATCCATCATTACTTCATTTATAAATTATATAACAAAATCAACAACCCAATTCAATTTTAAATGGTTGACATAAGTGGACTAATGTGTTGTAACTTATAGTCAATTTTAAATGGTTGGCATCTCTATATATATATATATATATATATTGTACTCTTTAGTTAGTTATTTTCTTTTTTTATTATTTCGACTGGCAAAAGAAGATTTTATTAAAAATATCAGGTCATACATATATAATGTGACAAATCCATATCGTTTATATTAAAATCTAAAAATTTCACATTGATTTTAAATTTTATAAATTAACTGAAAATTATTAAAATATATCCGTAATTTTGAAACAAACAGAATTGTTTGAATATACATCGTATTTATACAAGTACTTGAACATAATTTTTACATAAGTATTTTTACATCGTACTTATGTAAAAATTATGTACTTGAACATACTTTACATCATAAATCCTTCTTTTTTTCAAAAAATCAAATAAATTTATAGCTGAAAATTCTCATCATCTGAGAGGCTTAGACAATGGGATAGAAAATTACAAATTCAGTGCTGCAAAAATAAATGGATACACATGGTATAACATAATTTATATATCATCAGTTTCAAAAAATAGCATCAAGCTTGACTTCTCAGAGGTAATTTTAAATATTTTAAATTCATAATTGATTTGATTTATTTAAGTACTTTTGAAAACAACAAATCTTGTAATTAGTGGTACTATTTTAGACGGTTTGTAATTTTCATAATTATATTATTTAAAATTAAATAAAGTCCAATCAATATTGTATTCAAAAATATCTTAAATTGACTTTAAAAGGTCAATATTAACTTTTTAATTTGAAAAAAAAGACACCACGGGATAAATATGTTCGACCCATAACCTTACCCTGACATACACAAATTTACGATAGATAATTGTAACCGACATCATAATTTTTACTTTATATATTAAATTTTCTATAAAATGTGAAGTTAACGGAACTTACAATCAATAAATATTAGTCAAATGGTTAAATTTATCATAGGATAAATATGTATCGCCTATAATAATTACTCACTCAAAGTTATGTAATACTCTTCCCGTCCCAAATTATTTGATTATTATTGACTTTTAGAAGTTAATTTAAAATATTTTTAAATTCAAATTTGACATAATTCATTAAAAATTATGAAACAACAAAATTTACGACGAAAATAGTTTTTAAATAGTTTACAATATTCATTATTGAATTGATTAAAATTAAAAAAATCTATGTCAATTTTAAGTTTAAAAATCTCTCAAGTTGATTTTAAAAAATTAACAATGATCAAATAATATAGAATGAAAGAAGTATATAGACGAATGTTGGATCAAATTTTCCAAATATGTAACAAATGGAACCTTATACTCGACAAAAATAGATCAAATTTTGTATCAAAATATTAAATAATAGGAAGGTTCTTTTAAGCTAAACCAGCGCTAACGAAGTGTAACCTCGTCTTACTTGCTAAGCTTAAACCTAGTGTCAAATATTTTATCCAGAAAACGATTATTGATCTCCACAATCACCTAATAAACAGACTAAATGTATTTGTATACTACTGTTCTTCAATGTAGTTTGTACTTCGGCACTTGAAAGACAATATATGTAATTGAATATATACAGGTAACAAATATGCCAAAATTAAGTTTGTTGAGCTATTTATTTATTCTTGAGAAAAAAGAGAGAAAATATATAGCGAAAAGAATGGAGTAGGGAGAAATTTAGAGATAGAAAAGTTAAAATGAAGAAATCTTCTTAGGGAGAAATAGTTTGTTAAATAGAAGCAGGGATATAATTTTTTCGAGTAATTAGGTCCATAGAAATTTGACTAAAATGCAAAAGTAATCTCCTTTATATCTCTTTTGCAAAACTCACTCTCCAACTTTTATTTTTACAAAACTCTCCTTTCAAGATGTATGAATTGTGCAAAACTCACTCTTTATGTACTTTTTTTGTGTGTGTTAAAAACCCTCGTATACTCAGATTATTTCACTCCAATTCATCAGTTAACAATCTTACATTTAGAATACTTATTTTATTTCATTCAAAAGACTTTCAATTAGCAAAAAAAATTCTCACAATACTAATAGATATATTTGCAACTTTATATCGCCTAATTCATACATGTTACTCTTTGTCTCTGCAATATGTCAATCAATTATTATTTTATTTTGGGTTCATCTCCTTTGATACACTTTCTTGCGGTGTTAGTAATAAGGAAAATTAATCGACATATGTTTATATAATTCATATAATTCATTTTCTTGTAGTGTTGAACGAAATATTTAATGTACATGTTAAATATCAAGAATATATAAGATTGACATTTTAATATGGGTCTTGTGTGCGAGACATTTATCTAAACAAAATAATAATTAATTGGCATATAAAAAATATAGAGAATAAGATATATGCATTAAGCAATCTAGGGTTCTAAATATGATGATATTGCAAATTTCTTTTGTTAATTGGAAGTCGTTTAAGTGAAATAAAATGATTATTCTAATGTTACAATTTTTAAGAGATGAATTAGATGAAATAATTTGACTATATAAGGATTTTTAACAAAAAAAAATGAAGAGTGAATTTTGCACAATTAATACATCTTGGAGGAAGAGTTTTGCGAAAATAAAAGTTAAAGGGTGAGTTTTATAAAAATAATACAAACTAGAGGGTCACTTTTACATTTCAATCATAGAATTTTGACCCTTTTTTCAAATACATAAAAATATAACAAAAACTTATAGTGGACAGATGGGTTCATTATTTCATTTATAAATTATATAACAAAATCACCAATCCAAATTAATTTTAAATGGTTGGCATAAGTGGACTAATGAGTTGTAGTTTATAGTGGTCATTCTAATCAGGATAATTTTAAAATTGTTCTTGCTGAGTTATTTGATTATTCTTATTCGGCGGACAGACAATATGTAAGATTTAAGATCGACTATTTTATTCATTGTCAATTAATTTTAAATTTAATAATTTATCATAAAATCAAAACATTTATTTATGTGTGAAAGTCGAACAACTCAAATGCTTCAAATCATCCGATTGTAAATAAATTGTTCATATGTGAGGTTCAAAATTACACCAAACGTAAAGAATATGCTGATACATTAAAGTATTTCACTTATTATTAGTTAATTTTAGATTAAATACTTTTAGTGATTGTTTGGTCACGTATGACTTCATCAGAAGGCGTCACATGAGTGTAACCGCCCCAAATGGGTCTAAACAAATACTCCATGCGTTCACGCTAAGAAAATGACCTCTTTTTTTTTTTTTTTAAGGATAGAAAGAATATTTATTAGTTAGAAATTTGTTCCTTTAATCTTTGGAAACATGCTGCTAGTTCAAGTAGAAATCTACTACCTCAAATGAGATATATATAGTAAGCTTCTCCAATGGACCGGTTTGTCACGAACTGGTTTATAGCGACGATTTTTACCGTCGCCAAATGCTATCGTGACGGTTTATATATAAATAAACCGTCGCCTATACATTTAGCGACGGTAAAAACCGTCGCTATAGACCGGTTCGCGCCGAACCGATCCGTTGGAGTAGATTTCCGTGTGTGTACATATATATATATATATATTGAATTCTCTTATTCTTCAAAAATTAAGATTTGTATATATAATTAACATCTACAATATTTTTTAATAGCATAAAATATGGTTACTAATTATATTTAATTTAATATTAAGTTTTCAAGGCTAGAATGTATTTAGAAAGATTAGTGATATATTTGTGTATAATGTGTAATATGCAAGTCTCAATATTGGGGGGAGGGGGGGGATGGATTACCGATAAAACTTAGGTGTTGTTTGATAAAATTGAGTAGTTAAGATCTTAATGGTTAATATATCTTAATAAATTAGATCATTTGAATGAAATAACATCCGATCTTAAAAAATTATTTGTAACTAAAAAGTATAAAATATGTAAATGACTTTTAAATTTAAAAATATTTCAAATTGACTTTTCAAAAATCAATAATGATTTTAAAATTTGAAATGGAGGCAGTACAATATTTATAGATTTAAAATTTTCATTAAGCAGCCGTTCTTAATTATTTGGATTTATATATTTCTATTACCAATTAAGAGAATTTTATCATTTTACCAAATTAAATATGGAGCTGTTAAAATGTATTAAGAGATAAATAAATAGCACAAAGAGTTGATTAGAAAATTAAAGTCTGATAATCATAGTGAGAATGTGAGATCAAAACGTATAACTGAGGGACTTGTATATAGAATATATATATGTGCAACTAGTGTGGCCATGTGGGTTGTTATTAAAATAAAAAAATTCATTGTTATTAGATTAGGGTTGTTAATTTCATTTTTTTTTTGTTCATTCATCTATAAAAGGGTACTTGATAACTGTTTATAGTTGTGCATTCTGAATCTCCCCTCCCCCCACCCCAACCCCAACCCCAACCCCACATTAGCACACATTATCTTTCAGGTCCTCATGGCTCTTTTTCTCCTCAAAGAACATAACAAAGTATGATTTTGTTTTATTCTCATCTCTTTCTTCATCATCACAATTGTTTGGAACAGCTTTAGGACTTCATACAGAAGTCTTCTCTTCGACTTGAAACTCTGTTGTCTTTGTACGACTTTGGTCATTTTATTACTCCCTCAGTTCCTTTTTATTTGAATTTCTAAATATTGAAATTTATTTCTTTTTATTTGTCGCTTGTAAATTTTAAAGAACTATTAATGACTTAGTTTGCCATATTATTCTTACATTAAATATTAATTTATTTATTTTTCATCTTTTTTAATGAATTTTGAAGAGTAATATTAAAATTTTGTGCTCGTTTAATCAATCACACAAAACATTAATTACATTTAATTCTTTCCTTTTTCTTTTCTTTTTCTTTTAAGATTATAAAATTGACCCAAAATTTAACGTATAAAGATTTCAAACACTCCAAGCCACCTAAATCAATATTAAATAATTGACATAAGTGAACTAAAGAGTTGCAGCTTATAGTCAATATAAGTGGACTAATGAGTCGTAGCTTATAGTCAATTTTAAATGATTAGCATAAGTGGACTAATGAGTTGTAAGTTGGCATAAGTGGACTAGTTGTAGTTGGCAAAAATGGACTAATGGAGTTATTTGATTATTTTTATTTGGCAAACAGACAACGTGCACAACTTAAAGTCTAGAAGTTTTTTTAACAAGCCAACAGGTAGAAGTTTTTTTAACAAGCCAATAGGCGATCCGAGATTGAGTGGACCCAAAAGTTTAAAATTAGAGGCGAGTTCGACAACCCAAATTAATTTTAAGTGGTTGGCATAAGCAGACTAATGGGTTATAGTTTATAGTGGCCATTCTAATCAGTATAATTTTAAAATTGTTCTTGTTGAGTTATTTGATTATTTTTATTTGATAAATAGACAACATACACAAATTAAGTCTAGAAGTTTTTTATGTTGTATCCATCATTACTTCATTTATAAATTATATAATAAAATCAACAACCCAAATCAATTTTAAATGGTTGACATAAGTGGACTAATGGGCTGTAACTTATAGTCAATTTTAAATGGTTGGCATAAGTAGACTAATGAGTTGTAGCTTATAGACAATTTTAAATGATTGGCATAAGTGGACTAATGAGTTATAGCTTATAGTGGCCATCCTAATCAGGATAATCCAAAATTATTTTTGTTGAATTAATATTTGATTATTGGACAAAATGCACAAATTAAGTCTAGAAATTTTTTTTTATGTTAACGTTGTATCCATCGTTACTCTATTTATAAATTATATAACAAAATCAACAACCAAATCAATTTTAAATGGTTGGCATAAGTGGACCAATGGGTTGTAGCTTATAGTAGCCATCCTAATCAGGATAATTCCAAAATTATTCTTGTTGAGTTATTTGATTATTTTTATTTGACAGACAGACCGCGTGTACAAATTAACTCTAAAAGTTTTTTATGTTGTATCTATCATTATTTCACTTATAAATGATTTATATAACAAAATCAACAACCCAAATCAATTATATACAAAAATTCATTGTTATTAGATTAGGGTTGTTAATTTCATTAATTTATTTTTTGTTCATTCATCTATAAAAGGGTACTTGATAACTGTTTATAGTTGTGCATTCTGAATCCCCCTCTACCCCCTCCCCCCTCCCCCCTCCCCCCTCCCTCATTAGAACACATTATCTTTCAGGTCCTTGATGAGGACATCCATGATCCAGAAACCCGTGATACAACCCGAGAAGACCCATTGCAATTGCCACTTGGACCCATTACTAGAGCTCGAGCTAAAACCTTCAAAGACGGACTTAACGGAATGATCCATGAACTATGGAACGAGGTTGGATCAAGCATAGAGGTTATGGAGTTGGAGTCCAAGCGTATGAAGCCCGTAAACATGTTGCGAATGGACGTGGCAGACAAAACAACGAAAGAAAGCAGTTTGCTCGGAACAGGGTGACCTCGCCCCGGCGAGAATCTCCAGGCCATTTTTCTCGCCCCGGCGAGAGGCTCGCCCCGGCGAGGTTTTCCAAGCCAATTCCCTCGCCCCGGCGAGAGGCTCGCCCTGGCGAGAAATCTTCAGTTCAAATCTTTCGCCCCGGCGAGAACCTCCTGGATGCAATTTGTTATTTTTTGACTTTCTTGATTTTCGAACCTTCTTTCATCCAAAACATGATATCAGTATTTAGGATCAATTACATGTGTTCTGATTGCTACATTTCCAAATTTGTGTGCTTGTATTTCAAAGAGTGTGTGCTTCTAGAAGCTTCTAGTTTGTTTCTAAAACTAGTATAAATAGGTGCTATTGTAAACTTGAATCATTCATTAATATTCAGATTATCATCATTATTGTGAGATTGTTCCCTTCTTGTGGTTCTTGAGAATTCCTAAGTATTCCTTAGTTTTCGTTGAGATTCATATTCGACTTATCATACAACCAATCATAGTTGTGTGTGGCGTCTTCTACCGCATCAATCGTCGATTGTACCAAGATTACCGCTTCAACATAAGCGAGGGGTCAAGGTGTCGTTGGTGTCCATCCTACGCAAACTTCATTTGCAAGCAATTGTACCAAGATTACCGTCTACATATAGGCGAGGGGTTAAGGTGTTGCAAGCTACCCATCCTATCAACTTGTTAGAAACGATCCGGGCGACGACCACCTCACGCAAGCGTGCCGTGGAGTCTATCATTTTGGTATCAAAGCTAAGTTTCCTATCAAGTTACTTATCTTTACTTTTATTGTTGAATTATAGTCAAAAAAAAAAACTGCATAAAAAAAAATATATATATATATATATTGCAGAAAATTGTTAGTGTTGAGTGCTATCATTGGGATTGTTAATTGCAAGAATCATATTTGACGTTTGGAAGTCTTGTGGAGAGTCGTACTTTCTATATTGTGTTCTCGATAAGTTATTATTGGATTGTAATTAGAGAATTGAGGTAATATTTGTGAGAATTCAAAAGAACCTATTAGAGAGAACTACGAGCGGAAAAAGGCAAGAGTAGTAAGTCTAATTGAGGGTAAAAGCCTAATTGTGTGATACACGAGTGTTTCCTATTTGTATGATATATTGTTTGAGTGAAAACACGTAAGGGAGGAGTGGTGAGGAACTTGTTTTCTACTAATCGTTGTTTTGCAGGAAATATGTCTAACACAAGAGATAAGACAAATGAAAATGAAACCTTCTACATCGAATTTTGACCCAAAACTCATGATGGAGGCTATGATGAAAGAATTTTCTAGACAATTGGGGATGGGCTATGGAACAAGTGCATGATCGCATCGATCAATTGAGTGACACTCGAGGGGAACGAACTCAAATCCCTCCGGGTGGGGCGCCCAAAAGGAAAGGCCCAACAAAAGGAAGTAAGGTTAGAGGAGACAAATTACTATGATGAAAGGTTTAGCGAGGAAGAGGATCGAGAAACTAACTATATCCCTAGGAGACATGTTTGCAAGGGATAGAGGCGGCCGAGATCGAGAGGACAACAACCTTGATAGCATCAAAATGAAAATTCCCACATTCCAAGGCAGAAGTGATCCCGAGGCATACTTAGAATGGGAGAGAAAAATGGAGTGGATCTTTGACTGTCACAACTACTCGGATCTCAAGAAAGTAAGAATTGCAGCTATCGAATTTTCAGACTATGCAGTTACTTGGTGGGATCAATTGATGATCAGCCGAAGGAGGGTGCCGAGAACGTCCAATCGAGACTTGGGCAGAAATGAAAGCTGTAATGAAAAAGAGGTTTGTCCCAAGCCACTATTATCGAGATCTGTTTTGAAAACTTACAAAATTTGAGACAGGGAAGCAAGAGTGTGGAGGACTACTTCAAGGAGATGGAGATGCTAATGTCTAGAGCTGACATCGACGAGGATAATGAGGCAACCATGGCCCGATTTTCAGCAGGTTTAAATTGGGACATTGCAGATTTGGTGGAAGCGTCAACATTATGTGGTATTGGAAGATATGGTGCACATGGCTATCAAAATAGAGAAGCAACTTAAGAGGAGAGGTGGCCAACGAACAAATCCAACCACAGGTACATCATGGAAAGCCAATAATGTGAAGCGTGAGGAAAAGCCAACTGTTTTCAAACCAAAGCCAGAAATCAAGCAAGGAGCGACTACTCAAGTAGTGCAAGGTAAAATTAATACACCTTCTACTAGTCGTAATCGAGATATTGTATGCTTTAAATGTCAAGGCAGGGGACATATTGCAAATCAATGCCCAAATCAAAGAACTATGTTATTGCTTGATAATGGGGATTTGGAGACCGAGGAAGAAAATAGTGACAATGACTCTATGCCACCATTGGAGGAAGATCGAGAGGTTGCTATGCATGGTGAAGTGTTGGTTACACGGAGAATGCTTAGTACACAGGCAAAAGAAGAAAGCAGCGAGCAAAGAGAGAATCTATTTCATACTAGATGCATGGTAAATGGTAAGATTTGTTGTGTTGTAATTGATGGTGGAAGCTGTACAAATGTGGCAAGCATCACAATGGTAGAGAAATTGGGACTTACAACATCCAAACATCCTCACCCATACCGATTGCAGTGGCTCAATGACAGCGGCGACATTAAAGTTACCAAGCAAGTATCAGTGCCGTTTACAATTGGAAAGTATGTTGATGAGATCCTTTGTGATGTAGTTCCTATGCAGGCAGGTCATTTACTACTTGGGAGACCTTGGCAGTTCGATCGGCGAGTGGTAAAAACACGATGGTTTTACTAATGAGTACTCTTTTGTTCACAATCAAAGAAAAGTTACCTTGTGTCCTATGTCACCAAAACAAGTGCACGAGGATCAAATACACTTACAGAGAGATCATGAAAAGAAAACAAAAGAGAGAGAAAAAAAGAAAGAAGAGAGAAAAACAAACATTTTTGCAAAAAGGAGTGATGTAAGGCGAGCTTTGGATTCTAAAAAGCCAATGATTATACTTCGGTATAAGGAGGCACTTTTAAATACTAACGCTAATAATCCTTCTTTGCCTAGTGTTGTTTCTGCTCTTTTACAGGATTATCAGGATGTATTTCCCGAGGAACTTCCACAAGGATTACCACCAATTCGGGGAATTGAGCATCAAATTGACTTTGTCCCAGGCGCGACCATTCCAAATCGCCCGGCATACCGAAGCAATCCCGAGGAGACAAAGGAATTGCAAAGGCAAGTTGACGAGTTAATGGACAAAGGTTTTGTGAGGGAAAGCATGAGTCCATGTGCGGTTCCTGTTATTTTAGTACCTAAGAAAGATGGGAAGTGGCGTATGTGCATTGATTGTCGAGCGGGTAAATAACATCACGGTAAAATATCGGCATCCCATTCCTAGGTTAGATGACATGTTAGATGAATTGCATGGATCTTGTGTGTTTTCTAAAATAGATTTAAAGAGTGGTTATCATCAAATTAGAATGCATGAGGGAGATGAGTGGAAAACTGCTTTTAAAACAAAATATGGGTTATATGAGTGGTTAGTCTTAACCTTTTGGTTTAACTAATGCTCCTAGCACGTTCATGAGACTAATGAACCATGTTTTGCGTTCCTTCATTGGAACGTTTGTAGTTGTCTACTTTGATGATATCTTAATCTATAGCAAAGATTTAGTTGAGCATGCATTGCATATAAAATCTGTCCTAGATGTGCTTCGAAAAGAAAAAATTGTATGCTAATATGGACAAATGCACATTTTGTACGGATTTTGAGTTGTATTTCTTGGTTTTGTTGTTAGTACACAGGGAGTACAGGTTGACGAAGAAAAGATACGTGCAATCCAAGAATGGCCAACTCCTACGAATGTCAGTCAAGTTCGTAGCTTTCATGGACTCGCGAGTTTCTATAGACGGTTTGTAAGGAATTTCAGCGAAGTCACAGCACCACTCACTGAAGTAATCAAAAAGAGTGTAGGATTCCAGTGGGGTGATGCACAGGAAAAAGCGTTTTAATTTGATTAAAGAAAAATTAACTAACGCTCCTTTACTTGTATTGCCTAATTTCACTAAAACCTTTGAAATTGAATGTGATGCTTCAGGTTTAGGCATTGGAGCTGTGTTAATGCAAGAAGGAAAACCAGTTGCATATTTCAGTGAAAAATTGAGTGGAGCAGCTTTGAACTATCCCACTTATGACAAGGAATTATATGCTTTGGTTCGATCATTGGAAACTTGGCAACATTACCTGTGGCCTAAGGAATTTGTGATTCACACGGATCATGAATCATTGAAATATTTGAAAGGCCAACACAAGTTGAACAAGAGACATGCACGATGGATGGAGTTCATCGAGACATTCCCGTATGTCATTCGGTATAAGCAAGGTAAGGAGAATGTCGTTGCCGACGCTCTCTCAAGAAGGTATGTATTGTTAAATACTCTCGACACAAAATTACTTGGTTTTGAACAAATCAAAGAATTGTATGTTAATGACCATGATTTCTGTGAAGAGTTTAAAATTTGTGAAAAGAATGTTGTAGGTAAGTACTTCAAGATGGATGGGTTCTTGTTTCGTGAGAATCGATTGTGTATACCTGCAAGTTCTTTACGTGAACTATTGGTTCGTGAATCACATGGAGGTGGTTTGATGGGACATTTTGGTGTTGATAAGACTTTATCTGTATTAAAAGAACATTTCTATTGGCCCCATATGAAACGAGATGTGGAACGAATTTGTGATAGGTGCATTACCTGTCGTCAAGCTAAATCTCGTGTTCAACCCCATGGGTTATACACACCATTGCCAATTTCGAGTGAACCTTGGATTGATTTGTCTATGGATTTTGTATTGGGATTACCTAGATCTAAATATGGTCATGATTCTATATTTGTGGTCGTAGATAGATTTTCAAAAATGGGACACTTCATTCCATGTCATAAAACTGATGATGCATCCCATATTGCTGATTTATTCTTTAGAGATATTGTGCGTCTGCATGGCATGCCCCGAACAATTGTTTCGGATAGAGATGCTAAGTTCTTGAGCTACTTTTGGAAAACTTTGTGGTGTAAACTAGGAACTAAACTGTTGTTTTCTACTACTTGTCATCCACAAACTGACGGCCAAACAGAAGTAGTAAATAGGACTCTATCTGCATTATTGAGGGCTATCATTAATAAGAATATTAAGCTTTGGGAAGAATGTTTACCTCATGTTGAGTTTGCTTATAACAGGTCTGTTCACTCGGCTACTAAATTCTCACCTTTTGAAATTGTGTATGGTTTTAATCCTTTAACACCATTGGATTTAGCACCTTTACCTATTTCTGAGTATACTAACATGGATGGCAAAAACAAAGCTGATTTTGTTAAGCAGATACATGAGAAGACAAAGCTTAACATTGAGAAGAAGACGGATCAATATGCTCGACAAGCCAACAAAGGACGGCGTCAAGTAGTCTTCGAACCCGGGGATTGGGTATGGCTTCACTTGCGTAAGGAAAGATTTCCTGCTCAAAGGCGTTCGAAACTACTCCCGAGAGGAGATGGACCATTTCAAGTGCTTGAACGCATTAACAACAATGCTTACAAATTGGATTTACCCGGTGAGTATACTGTTAGTGCAACCTTCAATGTTTCTGATCTAAGCCCGTTTGATGTAGGTGAAGATTTGAGGACAAATCCTTTTCAAGAGGAGAGGTATGATGAGGACATCCATGATCCAGAAACCCGTGATACAACCCGAGAAGACCCATTGCAATTGCCACTTGGACCCATTACTAGAGCTCGAGCTAAAACCTTCAAAGACGGACTTAACGGAATGATCCATGAACTATGGAACGAGGTTGGATCAAGCATAGAGGTTATGGAGTTGGAGTCCAAGCGTATGAAGCCCGTAAACATGTTGCGAATGGACGTGGCAGACAAAACAACGAAAGAAAGCAGTTTGCTCGGAACAGGGTGACCTCGCCCCGGCGAGAATCTCCAGGCCATTTTTCTCGCCCCGGCGAGGTTTTCCAAGCCAATTCCCTCGCCCCGGCGAGAGGCTCGCCCCGACGAGAAATCTTCAGTTCAAATCTCTCGCCCCGGCGAGAACCTCCTGGATGCAATTTGTTATTTTTTGACTTTCTTGATTTTCGAACCTTCTTTCATCCAAAACATGATATCAGTATTTAGGATCAATTACATGTGTTCTGATTGCTACATTTCCAAATTTGTGTGCTTGTATTTCAAAGAGTGTGTGCTTCTAGAAGCTTCTAGTTTGTTTCTAAAACTAGTATAAATAGGTGCTATTGTAAACTTGAATCATTCATTAATATTCAGATTATCATCATTATTGTGAGATTGTTCTCTTCTTGTGGTTCTTGAGAATTCCTAAGTATTCATTAGTTTTCGTTGAGATTCATATTCGACTTATCATACAACCAATCATAGTTGTGTGTGGCGTCTTCTACCGCATCAATCGTCGATTGTACCAAGATTACCGCTTCAACATAAGCGAGGGGTCAAGGTGTCGTTGGTGTCCATCCTACGCAAACTTCATTTGCAAGCAATTGTACCAAGATTACCGTCTACATATAGGCGAGGGGTTAAGGTGTTGCAAGCTACCCATCCTATCAACTTGTTAGAAACGATCCGGGCGACGACCACCTCACGCAAGCGTGCCGTGGAGTCTATCAGTCCTCATGGCTCTTTTTCTCCTCAAAGAACATAACGAAGTATGATTTTGTTTTATTCTTATCTCTTTCTTTATCATCACAATTGTTTAGAATAGTTTTACGACTTCATACATAAGTCTTTTCTACGACTTGAAACTCGGTTGTCTTGTACTCATCTTGACTTTGGTCATTTTATTACTCCTTCGTTTTTTTATTTGTATTTTTAAGGAGTGAAATTTATTCTTTTTTATTTATCATTTGTAGATTTCAAAGAAGAATTAATGACTTAGTTTACCATATTATTCCTACACTAAATATTAATTTGTTCATTTTTCATCTTTTTCAATAAATTTTGAAAGGTAATATTGAAATTTTATACTCATTTTAATCAATCACACAAAGCATTAATTATATTTATTTCTTTTTATTTCTTTTAAGATTATAAAATTGACCCAAATCTAACACATAAAGATTTCAAACATTCTAAGCCAAATGCTGAATATAATTAATTGTATTTCTTAATATTTGCATTTTCTCTTAAAAAATCAATTAAAAAGAACGGAGAAAGTACTTCCTAGATTCAAAATGAGGGTCCCATTTTTAACTTTTATTTTTTTTATATACATTAAAGTCAGGTTCTGTAAATTGTTCAAAATTCTTGTCTTGTCACACACCATTTGGGAGTCTTTGGTATAAATTCCTCCATCATGCATGAGATATAGAATTTGAGGCTTATAAAACGTCATACCTAAGCATGACATATTTAACCCTAATTCTACTTGCACATATATTTGTGTAAATTTACAATGAAAAGTTGACTTTTCAGTCAAATTGCACATGGAAAAAATGTAAATAGGTATTTTCGAGAAAGACTAGTGATTCTCATGTTGTGCACACAGTATGATTTGACTGAGAAGACGATAAAAATTACAAATGGACACAAATGAGCAAGAAAAATGGACAAATGTATCATATTATAAGTTCAAGCAAGATATTTGAAATTGACATTAATCTCATAAGTCTAATTTAGATGAATATATGTAAATTGTTACTTCCACATATTAATTTGAGTCAATAATATATATGAGGTGTTAAATTATGGCAAGTGTCAAATATCTTTCTTTCTTAACAATGGAATTCCATTTTGTGCTGAAATGCAATATTATTATCATCTAAAAAGTATTTTTTGATTTAGAAAATTTTTTGGAGGCCAATATTCTTGCTTGTAATTCTTAGGTGCTTTTCGACAAAAGTTCGGGCGTGAGAAAAGTGATACTAAATAGACCTACGAAGCTAAACAGCCTCAACTATGAAATGGTATGCATGCCAAAACTTTTATTTTCATGCTTGTTTACATTATAAAAAACTGTTGGTGTTGAGGCCGACCTAGTAGAACTATAACGGTTAATTAAATCTCCCGTTCAGGGTATTATTTCACGTCCATTGACGAGTTACAAATTAAGCTTTATAGTCATAAAAGAAATTATTTTGGCGATTCACATATCAACCTCAAAATTTTAATTTGCAGGTTGATCAAATTTTAAAGAAGGTGCAAGTTTATGAGAACGATCCTGCTGTCAAGCTTGTTATTTTGAAGGTAAGAAATAATCACTCATTTCATTCTAAAAATAAATCTCATTTACAAACTTGACATACATATATTAAAGATGTATTTTTATTTCATATTCACTCTTAGAAATAATAAGTGCTTAGTAACTCGCGGTAGTGGCAAAATTATAAATTTAGGGAACTGTTAAATCCGCACCCTTTTTTGTTATTTCCGCACTGTGGTCTCCACATATTTGGCAAATTTATTTTGTATGTCCAATATACCCTTGCTTGAGCCCCAACTCAGTCTCTTCCTCTCCCACAAACCTAGCCTCCAGTTCACCGCCTCCAGTTCTTCACTTCTTCATCCAATGATCCGATACGAGCACTCCAAAATAAGCTACCATTTTATCTGAACCCAGATTTCGTTGAGCAAGAACAGAGCATTAAAAATCACTTCAAATAAACTAGATTAAACCAATATTACAAATCTGATTAATGATCAAGATAAGCAATATTGCACATTCAATTAGATCTGAAGCAGATCCATCTTCTCACACATCAGTACTGACCCAGTTTGTAGCACACGAATCGAAATGAATCAACCAAAAGCCTTAATTCACCAACCTTTGAGGACAAATATCAACAGCATCCATCATTCAAGCTGACCCACCCATTCCCACTACCAAAACTCCTCTTCCCAAACACAAGTCCATCTGCCAGTCCTGCTTCCTTTTCTTTTAACTTCACAGACTAGTTTCTCATCAACATATTTCCAATCATGCCCCTTCTCCTTCAAAACCTCCTCCTTGGGCCTCGCATCTCCAAAAGGATTCAAACCCTTTGGTTTAGTCACACTCCCATTTTGCTGCTCTTCACCAATTGGCAACTTCCTTGGCTGTAAATTAATTTGAGAACTCGGCTAGGGATATGGGTTGTGCCTTCTTTTTCTTGGTCTTAGTGGAAGCGGCGATGGAGAGTGAAGGGAAATCAGCAAGCGGCGCCGCCGCCGTGGAGTGGTTGTTTGCGGCGGCGATTTCATTCTCGTGCTGATGAAGTAGTTATAAGTGAACTGGAGACTAGGTTTGTGGGAGAGGAAGAGATTGAGTTGGGGCTTAACAAGGGTATATTGGACATACAAAATAAATTTAACAAATACGTGGGGACCACAGTGCGAAAATAACAAAAAAGAGTGTAGATTTAACATTTCCCTAAATTTATGATGATAGACTTGAAAATATTGAGTTATTTTATATTATAATCAATAAAAAAATAAAGAAGAAGAACTTTGGGGGGGGGGGGAAATTCTTTTTGCGAACGGGAACTTTTGGTGGAATATTAGAGAAAAATAATATAACCATTCAAGAATTTAAGAAAGTATTTACTGTTGGGCGAGTCCTCACCCATGAGAATATGTTACATGAAAACATGCATAAATCGGAAAGAAGAAAAAGAGGCAGCCTTGGGAGGAAAAGAAAAGGTGGCAAGTGTATTAGTGGCATAGGAAACATGTTTCCATGTTTTCTATGAAAAGTGAAAGAGCCCACCCACTAATGAAAAAGTATGCATGTGCATGAGAGAGACTTGAAAGAAGAAAAAGTATACGAAGACTTGGGTATTTTTATTTTAAGCAGGCTCCCAATTTTGAATCTCTCTCACATATTCAATTGTGCTTCAACGCAATGTTATGAAAATTGGACTGGACAAGCGGGTTGAACCGGTTGACCAGAAATCGAATTCTACATTAAGTCCTTGGGTGAACAAAAAAAAAACCGAATTAAAGTCATTTAGTTACCGGTTGAACTGGTATTTCAACCGATAAAAATATTGCTTGCACTTGAATATAATATTCTGCATGATCTTTTATTATTAAAGAACAATTGACTAATGTCCAAAGAATAATTCTAGGGAGACTGGTCTGGGCGACCGGCAGAATTTTTTTTTTTTTTTTTTTTTGGATTTTCACTCTCAAATAATTTATATGATTTATTGGAACTGAAATTTTAAAAAAAAAACAGTGATTTAGGTATGATTTGGATACATATCAAAAATAGGGTTACACAGACTAAATCACACCAAAATCACTGTTTTTTTTAAAAATTTCAGTTCCAATAAAGCATATAAATTATTTGGGAGTGAAAATTCAAAAAAAAAAAAAAAAAATTGCCGGTGGTTGAGCCCGGTCGCCCCAGAAGGACTCATGTCCAAATGTGGAGTATATTCGATCTTTTATTATTAAAGAACAATCGACTAATGTCTAAATGTGGAGTATATTCTACAGATTCTCGTACTAATTATCAGGTCGGACACAAATTTTAAACTATAAAGGGCATTTCTACTTTGTGCGCTAACTCATCTAGAAATTAAATTTGTTCTTTCCTAAAGAACTGTGTAGCTTTATTATTTACTAGGGCAAGTAGTTTGTTATGTGAGATTCAAGCCACGCTTCTGATGCAATTTTAGCGGATGACAGGCTACTTACTAGTTATTAGGGGAAAAAAGGAATCATTTGAATGTGTTGTAAACCATGCAATATTAGTATATGGCAGTTTGGGTATTCCTTTTAGTACCGGCCATCAGGGCCGGCCCTGGGCCAGGGCCACCAGGGCGACCGCCCAGGGCCCAAAATTAAAAGGGGCCCAAAATTTATTTTAAGTTTGTGTATATATATGTATATGTGTGAACATATGTCTAAAGTTCTAATGCTCCAGCGGTAAAATAATTCCTTGCAATAGAATAGACTTGGGTTCAATTCTTGGCAACAACATATTTTCGTTTTGCTTTCTATTTTTTCACTAACTGTCCAAAAAAAACCTTCAAATATCAAACTATTATTTGTGCAGTCAGTTATTTCAAGTGTACATGAAACTCCAACATTTCTCTACTTTATTGACATATTTTTCAATGCTTAAATTTTAAGGGAAAAGAAAAAGAAATAGCCTAATATGATAAATGACCAACCATAGGGTTAATTTCACACAATGACCTTAAATGTTGCACAATATTAACTACAAAGGCAATCTTACTATTTTTTTAATCTATTTTTTTTAAAAACACTTTTACAATTGTTGATATAAAAATAATGTTTTAATTATGTTGTGAAAAAACTTTTTGTCAAACCTTTATATTAAAAAAAATGTTTCATCTCGACACACTACGAACTCCCGTCAAATTAAAAAAAATACAAAAGTATTAAAAAAAAATGGCTCGGGGGCGCTGCCCCCGAACCCCCGCTACTGGGCACGCTCGAAAAAAATCACCCCGGGCCTTATAAAGGCCAGGGCCGGCTCTGCCGGCCATACATACATACATCTAACAAAGAATCAAATGGCAAACCGAATTTGGATCTCTTTCTAGCTGACAAGATTTCACATACCAACTATACTCCATGCTCGATGCTCCAAATAAATAGTAGATGTGTTATGTGTACATTTGGTCTATGTAACAATCAAATAAATAGTAGATGAAGCTCATTGGCGGAAGATAACGAAGGAGAGATAAAAAGTATGTATGTGCATGCCAGAGACTTGAAAGAAGAAAAAGGACAAGCTTTATAAGGACAAGCTTTATATATATATATATATATATATATATATATATATATATATATATATATATATATATATATATATATAGGCTATATGTAGGTACACAGCTGTGTAGTGCACAGTGGGTTATAGCGACGATTTTTTTGGGCTATAGCAATGGTTTACCCGTCGCTGTAGATCTGGGCTATAGCGACGGTTCACCGTCGCTATAGTTCAAAAAAACCGTCGCTATAACTTACTGTGCACTACACAGTTGTGTATATACATTTTTCTATATATATATATGTGTGTGTGTGTGTGTGTGTGTGTGTGTGTTTCCTCCATTCTGCTAACTGAATGGAATTGTGAGAGATAATTCATCCGGGGAGGATGGATGAGAGCAAGAGAGAGAAGAAAAATCATAGACAGCCAAGAGAAAAAGATTAAATAGCTGGGTGTATTGTTTGGGTTCCATCACATAGTTATTATGGTGAGGTAATTTGAATATGTACTCAAATTAAGATATCTTTGTATTCTCTCAGTTTATTCTAGTGATTTTCGGAGTATGTCCCGTGATTTTTACCTTTTAGTTTTAGAGGGTTTTCCACGTTAAAAATCTTGGTGTCTCATGATTGGTTATTTCTTCTCATTATTTTCTGCAGTGATTATTATTTTGGTAGAACTGCAAATTTATTCTGTTTAGCATGTACTAATATTTTTGGCCATTTAATTTATCAAAGACAACAGTATTTGGAAAGTGATTTTTTCCAACATTTACAAATTGGGTGTAATACCTGTTTTTTACTTATTTTGTCAATTAGAGGTGAGAGAGATGAAGACACACACACACACACACACACACACACACACACACACACACACACACACATATATATATACAGTCACCTTCTCCAGCGAACTGGTTCGTTCACGAACCGGCTATAGCAACGGACTAGCAACGGTTCAGTCCGTCGATATAGGTCAGATAAGCGACGCACCGGCTATGGCGATAGTTCGGTCCGTCGAAATAGGTAAAAAAACCGTCGTCACTAGCTATAGTGACGAACAAAACCGTCGCTATAGCCGATTCATTTTTAGTTCGTTTTTTTCCGGTTCGCTGGAAAAGATTTTCGTGTGTGTATATATATAAGGTTGAAATTTTTCTTGCAAGAGCAGACGCCTTATTTTATTTTGGGTACTTTTTTTGTGCTAAATTGTGAGTATATTAAGAAAGAACAAAAACATAATCTGGGGGCATACTCCGCGAAGCCATATAGCAGGCACATCAAAGACCGACCAATGATGCAAATGCTATAGTCAAAGACTATAACTGCCAAACCCTAAGATAAGGAAATTTGTCAATAAAAGTACTAAATTTCTTTAGAGAGAGTAATTTAAATTTTACGATTTTAATACAATTCTTAGCAATGATTGAAGTAGCTGAAGGATTCTCACCATGAAATCTTCTATTGCGCTCGTTCCATATTGAATAAACCATAGTAGTCAAGCAAAGCTTTGTGATGCATGAAGACATGATATTCGCCCGAGTGGATTTAATATGACGAATTAATTGGTTCCAGATAAGAGGAATCTCAAACCATCCTTGATGAGCAAAAACATATTTTAAAATATGCTTAGAAAATTCGCATTCAAAGAAGAGATGACCAAAAGTTTCATGAGCTTGATTGCAAAGGCATCAAATATCAAGGGGCTATAAGGCCAATTGGTTATGAAAAGCCAACCATAAGAAAAAAGAGTAACGAGGAACCTGCAAATTGTGCTAAACCATCTTGAACCGGTCCTAGATTTTATTTTGGATACTTGCATCCTAAAGAACCTTTTTCTACTAAAAAAATGTAAAAATTAAAGGTTTCCTTAAGGTTTCTTTCTTTATCTTCTTGCTTCAAAATATTTTGTTTGAAATTTTCATATGCAGGGAAATGGAAGAGGATTTTGTGCTGGTTGTGATCTTGTGTCCTCATTTAATAGTTTGGTGAACGGTAAAAGAATACATTTTAATACTATATCCTTGGCATAGCAAAATTTATTCCCAATATTTACTTTATGGGAGTGTTTGTTACCGTTCATGTATACCCACTGAAATACAGAATACTGGGTATATGGAATTGGGAAATGAAAGATCATGACTAATCATGTACAACTTTTCCATTACATTACTCTTGAATGAATCAGGACATTGGAGCTTTGGTGCAAGTTTTTATGCCAAACAGTTTACTTTAGACTACATACTTGGAACATACAAAAAGCCGCTTGTCAGACTTCTTTCCTTCTTCCCTTTTTTCCTTTAAAAAATAAATATTTATTGAACTTTAAAGTCCATTTCAGCCTAATATATATATATATATATATATATATATTGAATTGTAGGTTGCACTGCTAAATGGAATTGTAATGGGAGGAGGTGCTGGACTATCCATGAATGCAAGATTTAGGATTGTTACGGAGAATACTGTTCGTTTCAACACTTTCTTTTTTCAAACCTTTGTTAATAAAGTTATTTACACCAAATTAGGATAACAATATTGAGGCACAGGCTAGTTTATATAATAACTTACTATTTTTTTTAATTAATACAAACTTGTTCTCAGGTATTTGCCATGGCAGAAACTGCCATTGGACTTTTCCCGGATGTTGGGGCATCTTATTTCCTATCACGGCTTCCAGGCTTCTTTGGTAACTCAAAATTAACAATTACTCGAATTTAGAAGAAATATTTTTGTTTCATGTTATTTTTTTATTTGATTTTTCTGAGCCATGCAGGTGAATATGTTGGACTGACTGGTGCACGGTTGGATGCAACTATGTTGCTTCAGTGTGGTCTTGCTACTCATTTTGTTCATTCAAAGGTTCCTTCCTTTCAAAACTTTTCAGATTTCACTACTTGCAAATTTCTTAATTTTAATCCTACAAACATCATAATAGATACTCTATCTGTTTCAAATTATAAGATCGTTATTGATGTTTGAAATTATATTTATGACTTTTTCAAACTCAAAATTATGATTATTCATTAAACATTATGAAACAATAAAACTTACAATAAGTAGTACTACTTTTTATATATATAGTTAACAATAGTCATCATTGTATTGATTTAAATTAAAGTAATTCATGTTAATTTTGAGTTTTAAAATATTTTAAGTTAACTTCAAAAATTCAATAATGATATTATATTTTGTAATAAATGAAGTATATGTAATTTTGGAATATGTTTAGGTGCACATCCAGTTTCACATTACAAGACACATACAAGGGTACAATAGTAATAAAAATATTTCTCTCTCCTCCCTCTACAATATTTATACTATTCTTTTACGGCTGAATGACACATATTACCCTCCAAGTTGTCACCCACTTTCAATGTCGTCCCTAAAGTATATTTTTCGTCAATTGGGCCCTTAAAGTGACATTTTTTTGCGTTTCCGTTCCTTTTACTCGATTTGACCCAAACCCAACCCATTTTTACCAAATTTTGAACCCAATCCGACCCATTTTGACCCGACCCAATTTCACTAATTATTTTTTAAAAAAAAAACTAAAATAATATTTTATTTTAAAATATTAAAAATAATTATAAAAAAAATATTTTATTTTAAAATCTTAAAAATTATTATTATTTTAAATTTTTTTAAAAATAAATCTTATTTTCAGGAAAAATATAGATTCATAAAATATAGATTAAAAAAAATTAAATAAAAAAATAAAACTTTATTTTAAAAAAAAGTAGTTTTTTTTTCATTTTATATGTAAAATACAACAAACAGTAAAAGATAAATAAAAAAATTGATTCAATTTTTTTTAAAAAAAGAAATTAAAAAGTTTGAAAAATTATTTTTTTTTCAAGAAAAAAAATTAGAAAGTTTATCATTTTTTAAAAAAAAATTAGTAAAGTTTTATAAAATATAGATTCAAAAATATTAAAATTTATTTTCAGAAAAAATAGAAATTTTTAATTTTTTTACAAATCATAAAATATAGATTCAAAAAAAGTAAATAAATTTTTTTTATTTTCATAAAACAAAACTAGAAATATTTATTTTTTAAAAGATGTGTAAATTTTCATAAAAATAATTAAGAATTAAAAAAAGTTAAACTTTAATTTTTTTTGAATCTATATTTTATGAAATTTTACTCATTTTTGAAAAAAATAAAAGGTTTTAATTTTTTTTCTTCTGAAAATAATAATTATTTTTAAAACTTTTTAAAAATAATATTTCATTTTTAAATATAAAAATAATTATTATTTTAAAATTATTCTAAAAATAATATTTTATTTTAACATATTAAAAATAATTATTTTTAAATAAATATTTTGAATCTATATTTTATGAACCTTTACTCGTTTTATGAAAATATAAAAGTTTATAATATTTTTTCTTGAAAATAATAATTATATTTTCAAATATTTAAAATAATAATTATTTTTAATATTTTAGAATATAATATTATTTTTAAAATAATAATAATTTTTAAAAATATTAAAAATAATAATTTTAAATATTTTAAAATAAAATATTATTTTTAAAAGAATTTTTAACTAATAATTATTTTTTAAATAATTTTAAAATTTTTTAGTTTTTTTAAAAAAAAAATTAATTTGATGATATTGGGTCGGGTCAAACTGGGTCGGTTGCGGTCAAAATGGGTCAGGTGGGGGGTAAAATAAGGTAAAAAGAACGGAAACGCCAAAAAATGCCACTTTAAGGGTCCAATTGACGAAAAATGTACTTTAAGGACGACATTGAAAGTGGGTGGTTACTTGGAGGGTGATAAGTGTCATTCAGCCATTCTTTTACCTTTGTATATGTTTTGGATGTGAAACTAAATGTGCATGTATACATAATTTTGATCTTCTAGTAATTAATACTCCATCTATTCAAAATATGTGATCAAGTGCCTAGCTTTGAAAACTGTTATAAAATATAAGATCACCTTTGTAAAATACAAAGACGTGTTCTTAATTATATTTTAGAAAGGATTAAGGGAGAGTTAAAAGTTAGTAACTTTTGAACTCTTTGATCTCTCAAAATAGAATATTTTTTTTCAAACTCTTTGTTTCTATCAATCCTAATTTTTAGAACAATTACTACATGTCGCAAAAAAAAAAAAATTACTTGACAGTTTTTTAAATTTAATAGAAAAGTTATATTTATTATCTTTATCATTTTTCGCTTATATTATGTTTTTAAAAATCAATTAAAGTATTTTTTAAATCATTTACTATCACACACATCATGTGTGCGTATACTAGCTAGTATATATGTGTATGTGTTTTTGTGTGTAGGCATGTACTTTCTAGTATAATCAACTTCTTTCAATTCTTGCAGGATCTTGATCAGTTAGAAGATGCTCTCAATGGGGTGGCTTCATCTGATGTAGCCGATATTTCCAAGATCATTGGAAAATTTGTCCACAAAGTACAAGTAAAACATGATAGCATGTATCCTAGGTGAAAATATAATGCCACTATTTTCATATTATTTTGAGTTAATATACCTACTTAACCTTGACTTTCACCTTCCAAATTAGTACGTGCACATTTTTAAGAGTTGAGTTATTTCTTTCTATGTTCATGAATTTTTTTCTTTTAGTGACATATAGATGAATTGGTGATAGGTTGGAAATTATCAACAAAACGTTTTCAAAAGGAACGGTTGAAGAAATATTATCATCATTGGTATGTATGTTTTTCTAATTAATTTTTAAAAATTAGAGATCCATTTGTGATTGTTGAAGTCAATTTCGTATATTGACTTTGAAAAGTCAAAGTGAATATTTTGAAATGAAAGGAATATACAGTAATTTCATGCATATTGACGCTTGTTGATTCTGTATAATATATATATATATATATATATATATATATACATATTAATTTGTTCAATAATAAAAGAGAGTTTTGAATTAAGAGTCCTGCTATATATTGTGAAAGTTTTTCGGTCGAATTATGATTACGATGACATATGTGCATACATGGGATAGGTAGAAATTAAGAAGGGTTCCACTTTAATTTATTATATCTTATCGCATACACTTCTACGTTTATCGTAATTCAAATTCGTCAAATAGTCGACATATATATCATTTTCCTTAAATTAATTATGTTACGCAACTGGATTTTCAATTTGCGACAGGAGAATATTGTTGCAACTAAAGGGGATGAGTGGATCATTAACGCGATAAACTCAATGAAAAAGAGCTTCCCCTACGAGCCTCAAAATTGCATTAAGATCGGTTATACCTCATCACATTCAATATAAATTATCGTCTTAAGAATTTTATTAATGAGATCTATTAATTCAAGGGATTGACATTTTTGAATTTTTTACTTTTGAGTAGATTAGAGAAGGTCGGACTCAGAAACTTGAACAATGCCTGGTTCGGGAGTTCAATGTTATATGCCATCTATTGAGAAGAAAAATTGGTGCTGATTTCTATGAGGTTGGTTTTCAGCATAACTTCTTCAAATGGAGCAAATTATTTTATTTTTCAATTACAACCCAATATAATGCAAAATGTACATGCAGGGGCTCAGAGCCTATCATATTGACAAAGACAAAAAACCCCAGGTAAAATATATTCTCCATAAATCTTTATCTGGACATACTTTTTGTGCATTAAAATTTCATCAAAGGAAATACTAATAGTTTTGGATGAAATAATGTATTTTTAACAGTGATAAAAGCTTATTTAATAGTAGGATATATATATATATATATATATATATATATAAAAATTTCCTTCTCAATTTCAACAGTGGTTGCCGTCGAAACTTGAGCTTGTAACTGAGGAATTAGTGGATAAATATTTCACCAAAATTGATGACAAAGAATGGGAGTACTTAAGACTTCCTGAAAGAAACAATCTAGCATGCGCTATCTCAGCAAGACTCTAATTCTTCGGCAAGAAGTTGGTCAAAATAAAATGTACTGAAAACTTGGCAAGACAAGGTTTAATCTGTGTGACCATATAATATATATGTTGGTCAGAGTTTATATTTGTGGTTAATTTGTGCTATGAATAATTGTTCGTGATTAATTTGTGCTATGAAGAAGGCTAGGGTTTGCTTATTAGTTAAACTCAAGTAGGGAAATATCAAGTAAATTTTTGTTTTATCCTAGCTAATTTTACAGGATGCATGCATATGTTTTTTTTGTGCTGGAATCTTTGCCCTCTCTGATCCCTTTAATTTGTGGACCTAACAAGTTTCATAACTCTCAAATGATTGATTAAGCTGAAAATGGTCATATATGGCATGTGTAGTACTCTTGACCATATATACTGTCTGTTTCTCAATTTTGTAGATACTGGAAAATGACTTAATTTATTGAAGAGCTACTTTGGCTATAAATAGCCTTACAAAAACAACCACAGCCCACGTTCTCAACTAAAACGTGGTAACTAAATAATTCAAGCACTAACAGCATTATTCCTAAATAATAGGACACTTATTAACAGAAAGATAAATCCTAACCATAAACATTCCCTCCCTTAAGCTAGATTGCCTAAGCAACTAGTTTACTGCAGGTGCTTCACAAACTCCCAGCAGGCTTCTCATCTTCTGAAACAGATTTCAATTTAAGTGGTTTAGTTAGTACATCAGCTACTTGTTTATGTGTTCCACAATGGATCAGTTGCACCGCTCCTTCTTTAGCCAAATCTCTTAGGAAGTGAAAAACGCACATCAATGTGCTTGCTCCTACCGTGCATCACCGGATTTTTGGACAGTTTTTATCGCCGAAACTATTATCACAGAGAATGGTGGTGCATTTATCTCCTTCATAGCCAAGTTTCTTTAGAATCCTCTTCATCCATATAGCCTGGCATTCACAGGCTGCTGCAGCAGCAACAAATTCAGCTTCGGTTGTCGACAGCGTGGACAATTGGCTGCTTTTTTGAAGACCAAGCTATTGCTCCAGAGGTGCTTTTTGTGTCTTCCAAAGAACCTGCATAATCACTATCCGTGAATGCAGTTAACTCCTTGTTCCCTCCCTTCCTATAGAAGATCCCAAAACTTGTTGTCCCTTGTAGATATCGTAAAATCCTTTTAGCTGCCATGAGATGAAACTCAGTTGGATGTGACATATATCGGCTTATTCAAACTGACTGCAAAACATTATATCTGGCCTTGTAGCTGTTAAATACATCAATGAACCCACCATCTGCTTGTAAAAGGTGCTATCAACCTCCACTCCATTCTCATCTCTAAATTATTCTGAACCCCGGAATGATAGGATTTTGGACTGCATCACTGCCTTCCATCCCAAACCTCCTCAGTACCTCCATTGCACATTTTTTTTGACTTATGAAAATCCCTTCACTGAGCTGCATTATTTCAATTCCGAGAAAAAAACCTATCTTTCCTAGGTCAGACATGTCGAATTCTTTCATCATCGAATCCTTGAACTCACTGAACATATTCTCATCATCTCCTGTATAAATCAAATCATCAACGTACAAGCTTACAATCAAACGGTTACCTTCCTTGCTGGTTTTGATGAAGAGAGTTTGCTCACTATCACACCTTTCAAAGCCTTCTTTCAAAAAATATGACTCGATCCGACTAAACCAAGCATGTGGTGCTTGCTTCAGCCCATATTAGTGCTTTCTTGAGTTTGTAAACTTTATGAGCTTCATTCTTCAACTTCATACCCTTTTGGTTGTGCATAACCCTTCGCAAGTAAACGAGCTTTGTATTTCTCAACTTTTCCGTGCTTGTTTAGTTTCATTTTATATACCCACTTGACTCCAATTTTCTTTGCTCCCTCTGGTAATTCAGTGAGAAACCATGTCCCATTTTTCTCGATAGATTTCATCTCCGAGTCCATAGCTTGTCTCCATTTGTCACACACCCCACTGCTTCCTCATAACAAATTGGATCTGAACTAGCAAATAGAGTCATATTGATATTAATATCTTCATCAGAAAGGCTTTCACCACTTTTGTAATCCCTCATCCACACCGGAGCTCTCCTGTTTCTCTCTTCCCTTGAGCTTGAGGGATCTAGAGAACCTTCTGTGTTCTGAGGACTTGATGGTGCTCCATTATCTTCTTCAACTTCGACTTCACCTTCACTGTCAGCATTACTTGAGTTGTCGTGTTCTTCTCCATCTCCCCATTCTAAATCCCGCAAGACTTGTTCTTCATAATTCTTGTCCCACTGTCATTTCTTGTCTTCCTCAAACACAACATCACGACTAATCACAACCTTTTTGGAGACCGGATCATATAGCATGTACCCTTTTGATTCCTCACTTACTCCCAAAAGAACAAAACTGAAGCTTCTTGTCCTCAAGCTTAGTCCTTCTTGCATCGGGAATGTGAACATGCGCAACACTTCCAAAAGCCTTGAAGTGTTCCACCGATGGTTTGACTCCACTCCAGGCTTCTTCTGGAGTAGCTTCCTTCACTGATAGTGTGGGACACCTGTTCAACACATAGATTGCCCAATTCACCACCTCATGCCAAAAGGTTTTCGGGATACCTTTCTCGAATAATATACACCTCACCATATTCATCACCGTTCGATTCTTCCTTTCGGCGACACCGTTTTGCTGCGGTGTATAGGCAGTGGTTAACTGTCTTTTTATCCCACTTCTTTTACAATACTCATTAAAATTCACTTGACGTGAACTCTCCACCACCGTCTGTTCTCAAGCACTTGATAACCAACCCAGTTTCTTTCGCTACACAGTTCTTAAAGAACTTGAAAGCAGCAAATGCATCTGATTTCTCAACTAGAAAATTCACCCATGCTTTTCTACTGAAATCGTCTATAAAGCAAATCAGATACCTTTTGTGGCTGTTTGGAGGTGGGGCTAATCGGACCATATATATCGGCATGAATAAGGTCCAACTTCTAAGATGCTCTCCACTTGCTTCTTTTAGGAATGGGATCACGGTGTTGCTTGCCCTTCAAATAATCGGTGCATACAGTACTAGAGTCAGGAAGCTTGGACATGCCTTTCACCATTTCCCTGAGCTGCAAGGTTTTGAGGCTTTTGTGACTGATATGACCGAATCTACAGTGCCAAAGATATGATAGGTCTTGAGTTGTTGTTTGAATACAAACTTCTTTTGTTGGTTGTGCTTTAGCAGGCTGGGAATTAGCTAACAGAACAAACATCCTATTAGCAGTCATGTCGGTTTGGATGATCAGACCTTTTGTTGGATGATAAATCTGACCACTTGTCTGACTGAATAAGAATTACTAGTCCTTTCTCCTGCAACTGCCCTATGCTCAAGAGATTATTCTGCAGCTCCGGCACATAAAACACATCAGTTACGATATGGTTGAAGCCATCTAGACATAGTCTCACATTTCCTTTTCCAATGACACGCATCTTCATGTTGTTTCCCAGCTTTACCATTTGTTTAAACTCTTCATTCAGCTCATAAAATAGGGCTCAATCACCACACATGTGGTTGCGGCAGCCTGAATCAAGCCATTGACAGGACCTCAATCACCACACATGTGGTTGAGACCGGTTTTGTCTTTCGTTCGTTCGGTTCGTTGGAAATCCTGACTATATATATATATGTATATATGTAATGCATATATACATACATATATATATACATATTGATAAGTGCATACTATTCATTTATTTTCATTCCTATATATTTAGTTTATTGCATGTTTTATTGTGTATATGCACTTATTAGGTTGTTTATTGATTTCAGGAAGATTCAGAGTCAAAAGTGGAGAAAGAGGGAAAATTGGACCTAAAACGAGAAAAAGGCGGAAAAAAATCCAAAAACTGGCATTCTCGCCCCGACGAGCTTTTTTGCCTAGGATTTCTCGCCCCGGCGGGAAAGACTTTGCCCATGTTCGCCCCAGCGCTTCGCCCCAGCCCAGACCTCTCTGGAGTTTTTCGCCCCGACGAGAAACATAGTATAAAATTCCTCGCCCCGACGAGAAAGGTCAACATTGACTAGATTTGACCAGCGTTGACTTTTTGGAATTTTTGTGGATTTCTAATCAGAATGAGATTTTTATTTTTAGGAGACTTAGGATATTATCTTAGGAATATAAATAGATGTTTTTAGTTAGATATTAGCTACATCTTGACAACTACAATTGTAACCCTAATTGGAGGAGATTGAAGGCATGTCAGGCTAAACTCTTACTTTCAGTTCTAAGGGATGTTGTACCTTTTTCATATGTAATGGTTTAATCAGATTTTATTTATTTATTCTTTTTTGCATGAGATTTATTCTAATAATTTGTTTTAACTGATTATGTGTTATTTAATCTTTTGATTTGATTTTGCTAATTGAATTAACTTGATTAATATCATCTGCTAGATTAAGATATAGTATTAAGCAAACGATATTGTATCTGATCATAAGTGTGGACACACCCCCAAATCCGGGTACCTCAAACCCGAATCCGGTGCTCCACGGTACATCCCATTCCAAACAACATACTAGACATGAATGTAATTACTATATTATTACAACACGTCTTACTCTCAATCCCAGGTTCTATTACCATAACATCATTCCAAGTACATAATAAGTCTTAATATTACATCATTTTCTAATACAAATAAACTAACTACGACGCCATCTAGACGTTCATCTTGCCCTTTCCCTTGTCCTTACCGGAACCTTCGACCACCCGCTCGGCCTTAGCTGCAATGTTTAATATAAAGCAAGACTGAGCATTAAATTGCCCAGCAAGTATAACAGTTGAATAACAACAATATCATCAATCACGTCATTTTCCTTCGACAACTGAACAATAGTTGTGAAATATTCTGAATAAACAGGAATAATACTTTGCTTTCGTTTTAAAAATATATTTTTGAAACGACATTGAGTGGTCATAAGACCTTGAACTTTCTTTTGCTTTGCTTGAAAAGGTACACAACAATATAACTGCAAACCGTCTTACTTACGAGCACTTCTAGGTGATCAGCCTATTGTACTCTATGTTGATCAACACTCTAGCTGGATAAACGACTATATGCGTTTGTTTAGGCGCTCGATGCCTTGTCAGAATAACTGACTAAAAACTGCCCCTAATATTAGGGTTGTTCATCTCATTCATGTCTCGGAATCCTAACCAAAGCAATTCGGTTGGATAGCTCTACTTAATCATCAATAACATTTCAAGGATTTATTATCAAATCAATAAAATATTTCGATATCTGTCTAGCCGAAACAAATGGCATCGACGTTATCTATAACAATTCATATATATGTGAACTTGAAAGCTTCAACAATTTATGTCATAACATAGCTCGAATACTTGTGCAAATACTGAAAAATTTACATAAGCAAGGAATTCACACAACCATATATGTATTGCGCAAATCGAAACTTCAAAAACATCGCGATGAGGATCATGAGAATATAAAATCAAATGAATCAAATAAACTTGCCCAACACAAGGGTTAGACAAGCGTTAGAAAACTTGCCTTAAGCGCTTGCTACTACTTGACGTTAATCGTCCTTCAAATATGTCCTACGCATTTAGACACATATTCACATGCCAAACGAAAAATGCAACTATGCTATTCATTTCATTTAAGCAAATCTCACGTGACTTAGTCATTTCATGCTTGGGGTCATTCAACTATTACACAAACATAACATACATATGCCTTGGGGTATTTATAGCATGTTGGGTCTATATAAACATGCATCGCATCAACAACACAAAGCAGCACAACAGTTCAGCTCTGCAGACCAGCGCAGCTGCGCGAGTCTTATACTTGGGAGTGGCGCAGCTGCGCCACTCTGCATCCAGGGACTTTCAGGTTCTGCTACTGCAGAACCCAAAAACCCAAATTCTTGATTTCGTTCCCCTTGCTTCTTAGCCATTATACAACAAGTTTATAGGATTTAAAACATGCTTTTATAACTGAGCTATGCATCATAACATCATTTAATCAATTAACCAATCTTAATTCTCATGTTCTTTAGAGAAATCATTCTTTTGGACATTAAACCAAATAGTTGGTGGGCATGAGTTGGAAACTCACATTGGAGTAGAGTTTCATTATACTCTAGTCCAGATTTCCAATTAAAATCATTACTCATACCTTCTTGACATATACCAACAATACACAACCAATGCATATAACCAAACCAAGATTATAACTTCATTAATACACAATAAAAGTCCTTAACAGTCCACTAATGTCCATCTCAGTCCATTTCTTGATTCCTTATGCAAGGGTTCGATTCTTATTCATGGTTCTACTTTCACATACCATTAATAAGGTTTTAATAGAGCTTATTAACAATTATACATGTTCATGAACTAATTAGCAAAATCAGTCACATAACTTCAACAAAGCAACCAACACAAAACTAAGAACTTGGAAAGAATGTGGAAATGAGCTAAGCTCTATATTGCATACCTCTTGGAGCTTGTTCTAAGGTTGCTAATGGACTCAAATACCAGTTGCTACAATACTCCTTCTCCTTCCTCAATCACCCGTGAACACTCTCTTCACTATTTTCTCTCAAGTTTCAGTTTCTAACTTAGCAAAATTTTTCTCAATCACCCGTGAACACCATGTAGTGACAAGTTGACCTATCTGATTTCTCAAATCTTGAACAGAATTTTTCGTTTCCTGCTGGAACTACTGAGTTTGACTTATGAATGCCTTGAACATGTCTTCTAAAGATGTTCTAGAATTTGCAGGAGCTGTCTGTCTAGGTTGATATTGGGATTGAGTTGGTTGAGAGCCTTGTGGGAACCCTTGTTGTCTAACCGGATACACACCTTGCGCTGGTGGCTTATTTCCTCCATAACTAAGGTTAGGGTGATCCCTCCATCCTGGATTGTAAGTATTTGAATATGGGTCATATTCTGCTGAGGTTGTTCCTAATAGTTTTCCATCACATTAGCTTGTTGTGTGGTTTCATCTTCTTGTAATGTCGGACAAGAATCAGTACTGTGACCACCCATTAAACAAATCCCACAAACTTTTGCTGCTGGTGCATTTCCTATAGCCATTTGTCTAACTATCGCAGTCAAATCAAAAATTTATTGTTCAAGATTGCTCATGGTCATCTCATTCACTCTTGCAGGTGCACGGTCATTCCTTGTCCTATACTGCTGAGAATTAGCAGCCATATTTGCAATTAGAGCCCTTGCAGCCTTTGGTGTTTTATCTACTAGTGCTCCTCCACTTGCAGCATCGATCATACTCCGATCCATTGGTGATAATCCCTCATAAAAGTATTGAATCAGGTGTTGATCGTCTATTTGATGGGAAGGACAACAGGAACATAATTTTTTAAATCTTTCCCAATACTCATACAGTGTCTCTCTATTGAACTGTCAAATGTCGCATATCTCCTTCCTGATGTTAGCAACTCTTGAAGCAGGAAAATACTTTTCCAAGACCAACCTTTTCATGTAATTCCATGACTGTATTGACCCTGAAGGAAGATAGTACAGCCAGTCCTTTGCTAAATCCGCCAGTGAAAATGGAAACACCCTTAGCTTGATCTGATCCTCAGTTACTCCATGTGGCTTCATGGTGGAGCAAATCACATGGAATTCCTTTAAGTGCTTGTACGGATCTTCATTTGTAGACCACGAAAAGTAGGAAAAAGATGAATTAGTCCCAATTTAAATTCAAAAGTAGCAGTTAAGGTAGGATATTCAATGCATAAGGGTTGCTGATTGAGAATAGGAGTGACTAATTCTTTAAGTGTTCTATTATTATTTGGCACCGCCATCTCTTCTTCTTCCTCTGATTCAGTGGATGATGTATTTGACAGTAATTCAAGTGTTATGTTAAGTACCGGTGATGGAACTTCGTCTAATTCTACAGTGATGCCTCGAGTTTGACAAGCTTCTTTCCTTAGAATGCGTACAATTTTCTCAATTTCTGGATCAAAATTCAAATCACCGGATTGAGAGGATCGTGTCATAAACTACAATATTAAACAAAAATAAAATGAAATAAAATAAAATGAAGAATAAATAAAGATAAATAACATTTCCAAGGCAACGGTGCCAAAATTTGGGTGTTGTCGTTCTACACTCCAAAATTAATACCTTACTAACACTCTACTAACACAAAACTTAGTATAATGGCAAGCAAGGATCGATCCCACAGAGAAGTGAATTAATCTTTTATCTACTCTAATATTTTTATTAATGAGGGGTTTTGAATTTGATTAACTAATCTAACAAGAGTAATTAAAAGTAATTAATGAATAGAAAACTTCAGTTCCTCAGTTCAGTATCACCCTATCACAATTATGGAAAAGTCAAGTTTAACAGTATTTATCCTTCAATGAGATTAATAACCCTAGATAACCGAAATCACTAATTATCCAAAATTCTCCTTATGTGTAAATCTAATGTGACAATCGCCTCAAGAAACCCTAACTATCATATAACCTAGAACTATCAGTCTAGATTTAATATAACAGCAGCATGAAGAATTAGAGAATTAGGTTATTCCAAACAACAATTACACAATCAGGAATTATTTAACTTGCCTTCTAATAATCTTAATAATACCCAAAAGTTTGTCTACAATCAAGTACTATTAATTATTACTTATTGTAACGACCGCGGATCGTGGGTAGCTTTGTAACACGAGCCTATGAATTTTATTGAATAAATTGAACTTTTATTAATATTATTCCGTGTTATGTGTTTGAATATTTTATTACTACATATGATGTGTATGTGATAATTTTCGAGTGTTGTTATTTCATAGTATTGATTAAATTATTTTAAGGAATAGCGCTAAAGCACTATTTACGCCAAAGACGTCTTTTTCGATTTTATGACTTTTCATAATTTCACCAAAGCGTTAGTGAGAGGGGTTAATAATCCAAGTGTGGGATTTTATTTTTGCCCAATTGAATTTTTATTAGAAGCCCAATAGACTATTAAATTAGAAGTCCAAGGGTGGCCCAAATTGAAGCCCAAAACTCATGGACTTAGTCCATGAACCAAACCCACCATCCATGACCCAAACCCATGACCCATGAAGGGAAATGGGTTATGTAATCAGCTGGTCACATTTGAAGAAGGAAGAAGAGTACGTGAGAAGGAGAGGAGAGGGAGAAGAGAAGCCCAGAACGTGGGAGAGCATGCGGAGCTTCAATTCCTTGCATTTGGTGAAGGAAGAACAACTCGGGAGCGAGGAAGGGGATAACCCAAAATCTTGGAGGAGCCGAAGCTGCCATGTCTGGCATGCTCAGCCCTCAACCCATCCATGAAGCTCTGATCACTTCCCCTATATATACTCCTCCATTGCAAGCCTTCAATTCCTTTGATTTTTGCTAAGTTAGAAACTGAAACTTGAGAGAAAATAGTGAAGAGAGTGTTCACGGGTGATTGAGGAAGGAGAAGGAGTATTGTAGCAACTGGTATTTGAGTCCATTAGCAACCTTAGAACAAGCTCCAAGAGGTATGCAATATAGAGCTTAGCTCATTTCCACATTCTTTCCAAGTTCTTAGTTTTGTGTTGGTTGCTTTGTTGAAGTTATGTGACTGATTTTGCTAATTAGTTCATGAACATGTATAATTGTTAATAAGCTCTATTAAAACCTTATTAATGGTATGTGAAAGTAGAACCATGAATAAGAATCGAACCCTTGCATAAGGAATCAAGAAATGGACTGAGATGGACATTAGTGGACTGTTAAGGACTTTTATTGTGTATTAATGAAGTTATAATCTTGGTTTGGTTATATGCATTGGTTGTGTATTGTTGGTATATGTCAAGAAGGTATGAGTAATGATTTTAATTGGAAATCTGGACTAGAGTATAATGAAACTCTACTCCAATGTGAGTTTCCAACTCATGCCCACCAACTATTTGGTTTAATGTCCAAAAGAATGATTTCTCTAAAGAACATGAGAATTAAGATTGGTTAATTGATTAAATGATGTTATGATGCATAGCTCAGTTATAAAAGCATGTTTTAAATCCTATAAACTTGTTGTATAATGGCTAAGAAGCAAGGGGAACGAAATCAAGAATTTGGGTTTTTGGGTTCTGCAGTAGCAGAACCTGAAAGTCCCTGGATGCAGAGTGGCGCAGCTGCGCCACTCCCAAGTATAAGACTCGCGCAGCTGCGCTGGTCTGCAGAGCTGAACTGTTGTGCTGCTTTGTGTTGTTGATGCGATGCATGTTTATATAGACCCAACATGCTATAAATACCCCAAGGCATATGTATGTTATGTTTGTGTAATAGTTGAATGACCCCAAGCATGAAATGACTAAGTCACGTGAGATTTGCTTAAATGAAATGAATAGCATAGTTGCATTTTTCGTTTGGCATGTGAATATGTGTCTAAATGCGTAGGACATATTTGAAGGACGATTAACGTCAAGTAGTAGCAAGCGCTTAAGGCAAGTTTTCTAACGCTTGTCTAACCCTTGTGTTGGGCAAGTTTATTTGATTCATTTGATTTTATATTCTCATGATCCTCATGCGATGTTTGAAGTTTCGATTTACGCAATACATATATGGTTGTGTGAATTCCTTGCTTATGTAAATTTTTCAGTATTTGCACAAGTATTCGAGCTATGTTATGACATAAATTGTTGAAGCTTTCAAGTTCACATATATATGAATTGTTATAGATAACGTCGATGCCATTTGTTTCGGCTAGACAGATATCGAAATATTTTATTGATTTGATAATAAATCCTTGAAATGTTATTGATGATTAAGTAGAGCTATCCAACCGAATTGCTTTGGTTAGGATTCCGAGACATGAATGAGATGAACAACCCTAATATTAGGGGCAGTTTTTAGTCAGTTATTCTGACAAGGCATCGAGCGCCTAAACAAACGCATATAGTCGTTTCCAGCTAGAGTGTTGATCAACATAGAGTACAATAGGCTGATCACCTAGAAGTGCTCGTAAGTAAGACGGTTTGCAGTTATATTGTTGTGTACCTTTTCAAGCAAAGCAAAAGAAAGTTCAAGGTCTTATGACCACTCAATGTCGTTTCAAAAATATATTTTTAAAACGAAAGCAAAGTATTATTCCTGTTTATTCAGAATATTTCACAACTATTGTTCAGTTGTCGAAGGAAAATGACGTGATTGATGATATTGTTGTTATTCAACTGTTATACTTGCTGGGCAATTTAATGCTCAGTCTTGCTTTATATTAAACATTGCAGCTAAGGCCGAGCGGGTCGAAGGTTCCGGTAAGGACAAGGGAAAGGGCAAGATGAACGTCTAGATGGCGTCGTAGTTTATTTGTATTAGAAATGATGTAATATTAAGACTTATTATGTATTTGGAATGATGTTATGGTAATAGAACCTGGGATTGAGAGTAAGACGTGTTGTAATAATATAGTAATTACATTCATGTCTAGTATGTTGTTTGGAATGGGATGTACCGTGGAGCACCGGATTCGGGTTTGAGGTACCCGGATTTGGGGGTGTCACACTTATGATCAGATACAATATCGTTTGCTTAATACTATATCTTAATCTAGCAGATGATATTAATCAAGTTAATTCAATTAGCAAAATCAAATCAAAAGATTAAATAACACATAATCAGTTAAAACAAATTATTAGAATAAATCTCATGCAAAAAAGAATAAATAAATAAAATCTGATTAAACCATTACATATGAAAAAGGTACAACATCCCTTAGAACTGAAAGTAAGAGTTTAGAGCCTGACATGCCTTCAATCTCCTCCAATTAGGGTTACAATTGTAGTTGTCAAGATGTAGCTAATATCTAACTAAAAACATCTATTTATATTCCTAAGATAATATCCTAAGTCTCCTAAAAATAAAAATCTCATTCTGATTAGAAATCCACAAAAATTCCAAAAAGTCAACGCTGGTCAAATCTAGTCAATGTTGACCTTTCTCGTCGGGGCGAGGAATTTTATACTATGTTTCTCGTCGGGGCGAAAAACTCCAGAGAGGTCTGGGCTGGGGCGAAGCGCTGGGGCGAACATGGGCAAAGTCTTTCCCGCCGGGGCGAGAAATCCTAGGCAAAAAAGCTCGTCGGGGCGAGAATGCCAGTTTTTGGATTTTTTTCCGCCTTTTTCTCGTTTTAGGTCCAATTTTCCCTCTTTCTCCACTTTTGACTCTGAATCTTCCTGAAATCAATAAACAACCTAATAAGTGCATATACACAATAAAACATGCAATAAACTAAATATATAGGAATGAAAATAAATGAATAGTATGCACTTATCAATATGTATATATATATGTATGTATATATGCATTACATATATACATATATATATATAGTCAGGATTTCCAACGAACCGAACGAACGAAAGACAAACCGGTCTCAACCACATGTGTGGTGATTGAGGTCCTGTCAATGGCTTGATTCAGGCTGCCGCAACCACATGTGTGGTGATTGAGCCCTATTTTATGAGCTGAATGAAGAGTTTAAACAAATGGTAAAGCTGGGAAACAACATGAAGATGCGTGTCATTGGAAAAGGAAATGTGAGACTATGTCTAGATGGCTTCAACCATATCGTAACTGATGTGTTTTATGTGCCGGAGCTGCAGAATAATCTCTTGAGCATAGGGCAGTTGCAGGAGAAAGGACTAGTAATTCTTATTCAGTCAGACAAGTGTCAGATTTATCATCCAACAAAAGGTCTGATCATCCAAACCGACATGACTGCTAATAGGATGTTTGTTCTGTTAGCTAATTCCCAGCCTGCTAAAGCACAACCAACAAAAGAAGTTTGTATTCAAACAACAACTCAAGACCTATCATATCTTTGGCACTGTAGATTCGGTCATATCAGTCACAAAAGCCTCAAAACCTTGCAGCTCAGGGAAATGGTGAAAGGCATGTCCAAGCTTCCTGACTCTAGTACTGTATGCACCGATTATTTGAAGGGCAAGCAACACCGTGATCCCATTCCTAAAAGAAGCAAGTGGAGAGCATCTTAGAAGTTGGACCTTATTCATGCCGATATATATGGTCCGATTAGCCCCACCTCCAACAGCCACAAAAGGTATCTGATTTGCTTTATAGACGATTTCAGTAGAAAAGCATGGGTGAATTTTCTAGTTGAGAAATCAGATGCATTTGCTGCTTTCAAGTTCTTTAAGAACTGTGTAGCGAAAGAAACTGGGTTGGTTATCAAGTGCTTGAGAACAGACGGTGGTGGAGAGTTCACGTCAAGTGAATTTAATGAGTATTGTAAAAGAAGTGGGATAAAAAGACAGTTAACCACTGCCTATACACCGCAGCAAAACGGTGTCGCCGAAAGGAAGAATCGAACGGTGATGAATATGGTGAGGTGTATATTATTCGAGAAAGGTATCCCGAAAACCTTTTGGCATGAGGTGGTGAATTGGGCAATCTATGTGTTGAACAGGTGTCCCACACTATCAGTGAAGGAAGCTACTCCAGAAGAAGCCTGGAGTGGAGTCAAACCATCGGTGGAACACTTCAAGGCTTTTGGAAGTGTTGCGCATGTTCACATTCCCGATGCAAGAAGGACTAAGCTTGAGGACAAGAGCTTCAGTTTTGTTCTTTTGGGAGTAAGTGAGGAATCAAAAGGGTACATGCTATATGATCCGGTCTCCAAAAAGGTTGTGATTAGTCGTGATGTTGTGTTTGAGGAAGACAAGAAATGACAGTGGGACAAGAATTATGAAGAACAAGTCTTGCGGGATTTAGAATGGGGAGATGGAGAAGAACACGACAACTCAAGTAATGCTGACAGTGAAGGTGAAGTCGAAGTTGAAGAAGATAATGGAGCACCATCAAGTCCTCAGAACACAGAAGGTTCTCTAGATCCCTCAAGCTCAAGGGAAGAGAGAAACAGGAGAGCTCCGGTGTGGATGAGGGATTACAAAAGTGGTGAAAGCCTTTCTGATGAAGATATTAATATCAATATGACTCTATTTGCTAGTTCAGATCCAATTTGTTATGAGGAAGCAGTGGGGTGTGACAAATGGAGACAAGCTATGGACTCGGAGATGAAATCTATCGAGAAAAATGGGACATGGTTTCTCACTGAATTACCAGAGGGAGCAAAGAAAATTGGAGTCAAGTGGGTATATAAAATGAAACTAAACAAGCACGGAAAAGTTGAGAAATACAAAGCTCGTTTACTTGCGAAGGGTTATGCACAACCAAAAGGGTATGAAGTGAAGAATGAAGCTCATAAAGTTTACAAACTCAAGAAAGCACTATATGGGCTGAAGCAAGCACCACATGCTTGGTTTAGTCGGATCGAGTCATATTTTTTGAAAGAAGGCTTTGAAAGGTGTGATAGTGAGCAAACTCTCTTCATCAAAACCAGCAAGGAAGGTAACCGTTTGATTGTAAGCTTGTACGTTGATGATTTGATTTATACAGGAGATGATGAGAATATGTTCAGTGAGTTCAAGGATTCGATGATGAAAGAATTCGACATGTCTGACCTAGGAAAGATAGGTTTTTTCTCGGAATTGAAATAATGCAGCTCAGTGAAGGGATTTTCATAAGTCAAAAAAAATGTGCAATGGAGGTACTGAGGAGGTTTGGGATGGAAGGCAGTGATGCAGTCCAAAATCCTATCATTCCGGGGTTCAGAATATTTAGAGATGAGAATGGAGTGGAGGTTGATAGCACCTTTTACAAGCAGATGGTGGGTTCATTGATGTATTTAACAGCTACAAGGCCAGATATAATGTTTGCAGTCAGTTTGATAAGCCGATATATGTCACATCCAACTGAGTTTCATCTCATGGCAGCTAAAAGGATTTTACGATATCTACAAGGGACAACAAGTTTTGGGATCTTCTATAGGAAGGGAGGGAACAAGGAGTTAACTGCATTCACGGATAGTGATTATGCAGGTTCTTTGGAAGACACAAAAAGCACCTCTGGAGCAATAGCTTGGTCTTCAAAAAAGCAGCCAATTGTCACGCTGTCGACAACCGAAGCTGAATTTGTTGCTGCTGCAGCCTGTGAATGCCAGGCTATATGGATGAAGAGGATTCTAAAGAAACTTGGCTATGAAGGAGATAAATGCACCACCATTCTCTGTGATAATAGTTCGGCGATAAAACTGTCCAAAAATCCGGTGATGCACGGTAGGAGCAAGCACATTGATGTGCGTTTTCACTTCCTAAGAGATTTGGCTAAAGAAGGAGCGGTGCAACTGATCCATTGTGGAACACATAAACAAGTAGCTGATGTACTAACTAAACCACTTAAATTGAATCTGTTTCAGAAGATGAGAAGCCTGCTGGGAGTTTGTGAAGCACCTGCAGTAAACTAGTTGCTTAGGCAATCTAGCTTAAGGGAGGGAATGTTATGGTTAGGATTTATCTTTCTGTTAATAAGTGTCCTATTATTTAGGATAATGCTGTTAGTGCTTGAATTATTTAGTTACCACGTTTTAGTTGAGAACGTGGGCTGTGGTTGTTTTTGTAAGGCTATTTATAGCCAAAGTAGCTCTTCAATAAATTAAGTCATTTCCAGTATCTACAAAATTGAGAAACACAGTATGTATGGTCAAGAGTACACATGCCACATATGACCATTTTCAGCTTAATCAATCATCTAAGAGTTATGAAACTTGTTAGGTCCACAAATTAAAGGGATCGGAGAGGGCTAAGATTCCAGCACAAAAAACAAATTCATGCATCCTGTAAACTTAGCTAGGATAAAACAAAAATTTACTTGATATTTTCTTACTTGAGTTTAACTAATAAGCAAACTCTTCTTCACAGCACAAATTAATCACGAACAAATATTCATAGCAAATTAACCACGAATATTAACTGTGACCAACATATATATTATATGGTCACACAGATTAAACCTTGTCTTGCCAAGTTTTCAGTACATTTTATTTTGACCAACTTCTTGCCGAAGAATTAGAGTCTTGCTGAGATAGCGCATGCTAGATTGTTTCTTTCAGGAAGTCTTAAGTACTCCCATTCTTTGTCATCAATTTTGGTGAAATATTTATCCACTAATTCCTCAGTTACAAGCTCAAGTTTCGACGGCAACCACTGTTGAAATTGAGAAGGAAATTTATATATATATATCCTACTATTAAATAAGCTTTTATCACTGTTAAAAGTACATTATTTCATCCAAACTATTAGTATTTCCTTTGATGAAATTTTATGCACAAAAAGTATGTCCAGATAAAGATTTATGGAGAATATATTTTACCTGGGGTTTTTTGTCTTTGTCAATATGATAGGCTCTGAGCCCCTGCATGTACATTTTGCATTATATTGGGTTGTAATTGAAAAATAAAATAATTTGCTCCATTTGAAGAAGTTATGCTGAAAACCAACCTCATAGAAATCAGCACCAATTTTTCTTCTCAATAGATGGCATATAACATTGAACTCCCGAACCAGGCATTGTTCAAGTTTCTGAGTCCGACCTTCTCTAATCTACTCAAAAGTAAAAAATTCAAAAATGTCAATCCCTTGAATTAATAGATCTCATTAATAAAATTCTTAAGACGATAATTTATATTGAATGTGATGAGGTATACCGATCTTAATGCAATTTTGAGGCTCGTAGGGGAAGCTCTTTTCATTGAGTTTATCGCGTTAATGATCCACTCATCCCCTTTAGTTGCAACAATATTCTCCTGTCGCAAATTGAAAATCCAGTTGCGTAACATAATTAATTTAAGGAAAATGATATATATGTCGACTATTTGACGAATTTGAATTACGATAAACGTAGAAGTGTATGCGATAAAATAGAATAAGTTAATATATATGGAACCCTTCTTAATTCCTACCTATCACATGTATGCACATACGTACGTCGCAATTATAATTTGACTGAAAATTTTCGCAATATATAACAGAACTCTTAATTCAAAACTCTCTTTTATTATTGAACAAATTAATATATATATATATATATATATATATATATATATATTATACAGAATCAACAAGCGTCAATATGCATGAAATTACTGTATATTCCTTTCATTTCAAAATATTCACTTTGACTTTTCAAAGTCAATATACGAAATTGACTTCAACAATCACAAATGGATCTCTAATTTTTAAAAATTAATTAGAAAAACATACATACCAATGATGATAATATTTCTTCAACCGTTCCTTTTGAAAACGTTTTGTTGATAATTTCCAACCTATCACCAATTCATCTATATGTCACTAAAAGAAAAAAATTCATGAACATAGAAAGAAATAACTCAACTCTTAAAAATGTGCACGTACTAATTTGGAAGGTGAAAGTCAAGGTTAAGTAGGTATATTAACTCAAAATAATATGAAAATAGTGGCATTATATTTTCACCTAGGATACATGCTATCATGTTTTACTTGTACTTTGTGGACAAATTTTCCAATGATCTTGGAAATATCGGCTACATCAGATGAAGCCACCCCATTAATAGTAGGGAGGTTGGATTCTCAAGGTTCAGGAAAGCTGCCCTCCCAAACAGTTGTCAATCCAAGGGAGAATGATAGTGCGATTACACTAAGGAGTGGAAAGGAGTTGGAAGTACCCAAAGCAGTTACGAAAATTGAAGAGGAAAGGCCTAAAGAGGAGACCGAGACACCAAAGGAAATTGTTACCCCATCTACTCCAGTTAAGACCCCACCATTGCAATTCCCACCTAGAACACACAAGATTTCAAAGAAGGAGGAAAAAGAAAAGGAAATTTTGGAAATCTTCAGGAAGGTATAAGTAAATATTCCTCTTTTGGAGGCCATCAAACAAGTGCCCAGGTACGCAAAGTTTTTGAAAGAATTGTGCACTAACAAAAGAAAATTGAAAGATGATGAAAAAGTCACTATAGGAGAGAATATGTCAACAGTGCTTTAAAGAAAAATGCCCCCTAAATGTAAGGATCCAGGAATGTTTACAATCCCATGCAGAATAGGTAATACCATATTTGAGAAAGCCATGCTAGATTTAGGAGCTTCAATAAATGTCATGTCATTATCTGTATTTGCTTCTTTAAATGTAGGACCTTTGAAACAAACTGGTGTTATCATTCAACTTGCCGATCGTACTAACACTTACCCGCAAGGGGTAATTGAAGATGTCTTGGTGCAGGTGAATCAATTAATTTTTCCTATAGATTTTTACATTGTGGATATGGAAGATGACAGATCTCCAAATCCTTCGCATATCTTGTTAGGGAGGCCATTCTTTAAAACAGTAAGGACAATGATCGATGTACACAATGGGACCTTGAATATGGAATTTGATGGAGAGAAAATTCAGTTCAATATATATGATGCCATGAGGTACCCTAGTGATGTTGATCATGTTTTTGCCATTGACATCATTGATTCTGTAGTGCAGGGATCTTTTGAACAAGAACACATAGAAAGCTTGGAGATGGCCACCACTAACAACTTGGACATTGATAACGAGGAAGAATTTGACCAGAATCAAGAATTGAAGGAAGTTGTGACTGCATTGCACTCTTTACCAAAATTCGCAGATAAGTATGCAGTTCAATCAATTCAATTGCCTTATCTCATAAGAAACTGTTACCATCTGTGGAGCAAGCTCCAATCTTAGAATTGAAACCCTTACCTGCTCACTTGAAATATGCATATTTAGGGACTAATGTAACTTTACCTGTGATTATTGCTAGTAATCTAACCAAAGTACAGGAAGAGAAATTGTTAAGAGTCCTAAGGGACCATGTCACAGTGTTTGGTTGGACGATAACAGATATCAAAGGAATAAGCCCTGCGATGTGCATGCATAGGATTCTTTTGGATGATGGAGCAAAGCCCACGAGAGAAGCACAACGAAGATTAAATCCACCCATAATGGAGGTGGTCAAGAAAGAGGTTATAAAATTACTTGATGCAGGTATAATCTACCCCATCTCGGACAGTCAGTAGGTGAGTCCAATACAGGTAGTTCTGAAGAAGTCTGAAATAACTGTCATCATGAATGACAATAATGAGTTGGTGCCCACATGGATACAAACAGGATGGAGAGTGTGTATTGACTACAGGAAATTAAATGCTATAACTAAAAAAGATCACTTTCCTCTTCCCTTTATTGATCAAATGCTAGAAAGGTTAGCGGGGCATACTTATTATTACTTTCTATATGGTTTTTCAAGTTATAATCAGATTGTGATTGCGCCTGAAGACCAGGAAAAGACCACATTCGCATGTCCATTTGGTACCTTTGCATACCGGCGGATGTCATTTGGACTTTGCAATGCACCAGGTACTTTCCAGCGATGCATGGTAAACATTTTTTTGATCTTTTAGAAAATTACATTGAGGTCTTTATGGATGATTTCACAGTACATGGTGATTCTTTGGATTTGTGCTTGGATAATCTAACTCGTGTGCTAGATAGATGCTTGGAAACTAATCTTGTTCTTAATTGGGAAAAATGTCACTTTATGGTAGAACAGGGTATAGTGCTTGGTCATGTTGTGTCAGCTAAAGGTTTAAAAGTTGATAGAGCTAAGATAGATATTGTGTGTGCTTTGCTTTACCCCGCCAGTGTGCAGGAGATTCACTTTTTTCTTGGACATGCAGGTTTCTATCAGAGATTTATCAAGGACTTCTCTAAAATAGCTCTGCCATTATATAAGTTGCTATAAAAAGATGTGGAATTCCAGTTCGATGAAGCGTGCAAGGAGGCATTTGATAGGTTGAAGAGCCTATTGACCTCCACGCCTGTGATTCAACTGCCAAATTACAGCCTCCCCTTTGAAATAATGTGCGATGCCAGTAACTATGTAGTCGGAGTTGTTTTGGGCCAAAGAGTTGACAAAGTTGTCCATGCCATCTACTATGTCTATAGAACATTGAATGTAACTCAGATTAACTACTCGACAACAGAAAAAGAACTTTTATCTGTTGTTTTTGCTTTAGATAAATTTCGATCTTATTTGCTTGGGACTAAAGTTGTAATTTATTCTGACCATGCAACTCTCAGGTATTTGTTAACCAAGAAGGACTCTAAACCCAGGATTATCAAATGGATTCTACTGTTGCAGGAATTTGACTTGGAAATCAAGGATAAGAAGAGAGCAGGTAACTTGGTAGCAGATCATTTGAGTAGGTTGTTAAGAGATGAGGAGGCACTACCATTGTATGATTCCTTTCCAGATGAGCATCTCTTTTCTATTCAGGAGGAATTGCCTTGGTATGCTAACATTGTCAATTATTTAGCAAGTGCATATATTCCTAATGAATTTTCTAAAAACCAGAAGGATAAGCTTAGAAGTGATGCTAGACATTATGTTTGGGATGATCCGTATCTGTGAAAATTTTGTGTTGATCAGATAATCCGTAGATGTGTGCCTAATACAGAAATATTGTCTATTCTAACCTTTTGCCAATCCTATGCTTGTGGAGGTCATTTTGGACCCAAACGGACTGCTCATAAGGTTTTAGAAAGTGGTTTTTATTGGCCAATAATTTTTAAGGATTCATATCTATTTTGTAAATCATGAGAGAATTGTCAACGATCAGGTAACATATCACATAGAAATCAAATGCCATAGACCCCATTTTAATTGTTGAGATTTTTTATGTTTGGGGTATTGATTTCATGGGACCTTTTCCAGTTTCTCATGGTAATATTTACATTCTCTTGACTGTTGATTATGTTTCTAAATGGGTGGAAGCTAAAGCCACCAGGACTGATGATTTTATAGTTGTTGCAGATTTTGTCAAAACTAACATATTTGTCAGATTTGGAACTCCAAGGGCCATTATCAACAATAGAGGAACTCACTTTTGCAACAGGATGCTAGCTACACTTTTCAGGAAATATAATGTTTTGCATAAGATTTTTACATCTTATCATTCGCAAAGCAATGGTCAGGCTGAAGTATCCAACCGCGAAGTGAAATCCATATTGGAGAAAGTCATCAAGCCAAGTAGAAAAGATTGGAGTCTGCAGTTAGAAGATGCATTATGGGCGTATAGAACCGCGTACAAAACCCTTATTGGTATATCTCCATATAGGCTAGTTTTTGGGAAGCCGTGTCATCTACCTGTGGAGTTAGAACACTGAGCTTTTTGGGCGATCAAATAATGTAATATGAGTTTGGATGAAGCGGGGATGCATGGGAAGTTCCAGCTACAAGAACTAGAAGAGATGAGGAATGAAGCATATGAGAGTTCTAGACTCTACAAAAATAAGACAAAGGCTTTCCACGACAAGCGGATTTTGAGGAAAAATTTCACTGTTGGACAACAAGTTCTCCTATTCAATTCGAGGCTGAAGTTATTTCCAGGTAAGTTGCGCTCTCGTTGGGAAGGTCCATTTGCTATTACTAATGTGTTCTCTCATGGTGCTATAGATATACAAAATCCGAAGACAGGGAAAGTATTCAAGGTTAATGGACATAGGCTGAAACCATTCCGTGAAGGATTTTCGATGGAGAATGTGGAGATGATAGACTTAGTGGATCCGATCTATGAGTGATTGAGGAGAATCGATGTCGGGCTAACGACGTTAACCAAATACGCTACTCGGGAGGCAACCCAAGATTTCAGATTTGCTTTTCTATCCTTTTTATTTTTAGTTGCATTTTGTTTAGTTATCTCGTCTTTTGCATGATTGTCTTACATTGGGGACAATGTAAGGTTTGAGTGTGGGGGAGGGGTTTAGGTTTAGGTTAGTATAAGGTAGGTTTTGCTCTAAGTGTGAAATTTTGAATTTTTTTTTGTTTAGTCAAGTTTTCAAAGGTTTTTGGTTTTAGGATGAGAAGTGATGCCATTGATAGAATTTGTTTGATGCTGAATTAATTGATAAATGATGGTAACTGAGTTAAGACCCATAGTTGACTGATTTAGATTGAGTTGGTATTGCATGAGTACTCGAGTATGAGATACATGTTTACTTGACTGAGTTATTTGTGGAATTGACTTTGTATGCTGATTTCATGATTTAGAACTATTTAACTGCTTATCTTGTTTGCAGGATCATGTGTAAAAAAATTTGGAAATTTGAAAAAAAAAACTGAAAAAAATTGTCTCAAAAGGAAAACATGTGGTGGATTGATGGAGCGTAAAACACACTCATCCATAAACACATGCAACGAGAAGGAGCGTAAAACGCACTCGTTGGTGAGAAGAAAAGTGAGATGGAGCATAAAATGCACTCACTTAAGAAAAAAATGAGAAAGGTGAAATGGAGCATAAAATGCATTCACCGGTATGAAGGAAAAAAAATGAATAGCAGAAGAGAAAAAAAAACATGTTCTGGGTTTGAGTCAGTGTGCACAGTTGTTGTTCCATATGAACTAAGTTGAGTGTGTGTGTAAATCATAGGAGATGCTTATGTGATTTCAATTTGATTTAGAGATGTTCAGTGGGGAATAAAAAGGTTATTGTTATGAGTTAATTGATACAATATTGATCAAATTTTTGTTGATTAGTGTTAATGTTCATGGAGGGTAATTGAATTTGAACCTTTGGAAGTTTAATTGAATAGAATTCAAATGATTTCAATATAACCTTTGTTTTAGTTTACACGAGGACGTGTAAAGACTAAGTGTGAGGGAATTTGATAAGTGCATACTATTCATTTATTTTCATTCCTATATATTTAGTTTATTGCATGTTTCATTGTGTATATGCACTTATTAGGTTGTTTATTGATTTCAGGAAAATTCAGAGTCAAAAGTGGAGAAAGAGGGAAAATCGGAGCTAAAACAAGAAAAAGACGGAAAAAAAATCCAAAAACTGGCATTCTCGCCCCGGCGAGCTTTTTAGCCTAGGATTTCTTGCCCCGATGGGAAAGGCTCTGCCCATGTTCGCCACAACGTTTCGCCCCGGCCCAGACCTCTCTGGAGTTTTTCTCCCCGGCCAAGACCTCTCTAGAGTTTCTCGCCCCGGTGAGAAATATAGTACAAAATTCCCTGCCCCGGCGAGAAAGGTCGGCATTGACCAAATTTGACCAACGTTGACTTTTTGGAATTTTTGTGGATTTCTAATCAGAATGAGATTTTTATTTCTAGGAGACTTAGGATATTATCTTAGGAATATAAATAGATGTTTTTAGTTAGATATTAGCTACATCTTGACAACTACAATTGTAACCTAATTGGAGGAGATTGAAGGCATGTGAGGCTAAACTCTTACTTTCTGTTCTAAGGGATGTTGAACCTTTTTCATAATTAATGGTTTAATCATGTTTTATGTATTTATTCTTTCTTGCATGAGATTTATTCTCATAATTTATTTTAACTGATTATGTGTTATTTAATCTTTTGATTTGATTTGGCCAATTAAATTAACTTGATTAATATCATCTACTAGATTAAGATATAGCATTAAGCAAACGATATTATATCTGATCATAAGTAGCAATTAATAATACTTGATTGTGGACAAGCTTTTGGGTATTATTAAGATTATTAGAAGGCAAGTTAAATAATTCCTGATTGTGTAATTGTTGCTTGGAATAACCTAATTCTCTAATTCTTCATGTTGCTGTTATATTAAATCTAGTCTGATAGTTCTAGGTTATATGATAGTTAGGGTCTCTTAAGGCGATTGTCACATTAGATTTACACATAAAAAAAATTTCGGATAATTAGCAATTGCGGTTATCTAGGGTTATTAATCTCATTGAAGGATAAATACTGTTAAACTTGACTTTTCCATAATTGTGATAGGGTGATATTGAACTGAGGAACTGAAGCTTTCTATTCATTGATTACTCTTAATTACTCTTGTTAGATTAGTTAATTAAATTTAAAACCCCTCATTAATAAAAAATATTCGAGTAGATAAAAGATTAATTCACTTCTCTGTGGGATCGATCGTTGTTTGTCATTATACTAAGTTTTGTGTTAGTAGAGTGTTAGTAAGGTATTAATTTTGGAGTCTAGATCGATAGTATCCACATATATACATATATGTGTGTGTGTGTGTACTGACAAAATATTTACAAATTTTATAAACAAGACTTTTTTTAAACGGATGATAAGTTACAACAACTAATTGATTAAAGATTTGGAGAATGCAATGTAACCTAGTTAGATCGCAAAATCACGAGAACATTCCTAATTATGGACTGCATCTCACCGATTGCACAAGCTATAATGTATCAATCTTAACATACGGAATGGTTCGGGTGGCAAGAATTTATAAGAGGTTTGCAGTTAACAACAATGCACTTTATATAGTTCACGATCAGCACATAGCAATACCTTAACACTATTTAGAGTTTACTATTGTATGATTTTCTTTAATCTTCATTTTATTGTGAGATTTTATTTCTTCTTTATTATATGAGATTTGTAATACAATATTACAATCGAAACATAATTGATTTTTTATTCCGAAACAACTCATTTGTATTAATTGTATGTGTATTTGTCATAACCCTCTAAATTTTGGGCGTATAAAACAAAAAGTTCATTTTATGATACCACCTGACTGGCCCAAAGTTATGTTGTAAGCATGATTGAGAAAATCTAAACCCAAAACTATTGGTTACTCGAGGTTTGAATTGGGTCAAAATTGTGATGGGGTATACTTTGGGACCTAATAGGCCCATTTTCTAAAAAAACTAGTGGAGAGAGTTTGAGGTCGTTTATTTAAGGAACAATTACATATTATAGTACATTTTTAGAAATAATTACAACAACAGTACATAGATAAAATAATTACAAAAGTAATACATTTTTGAATATTTATTTACAAAATTAATGTAATTAGGATTCCTGTAATTTAAGTGGGTCAATCCATTCTCTATCTAAAAGTCAATTGAATATCTATATTAGTTCTAGACTCAATAGTGTTATAGTCTATAGAGGTGTAACTTTTTACAGGTCTTTTTGGAACTTTCTCTCTCTTCAAAATACTGTTCATGGACTGACAACCAAGAGAGAAAAGAAAACACTTTTACGTCTCTTTCTCCTTCCCAGTTCCTTCCTTAGGTTGAGAGCCTTCATTGCTATCCAACCTTAGGCGGGCATTCATGATCTTTCTCTCATACTCTATTTACCTTTACATGAAGAAGATATTCTCCCTCTATATCTCAATATCCCTCTCTAATGCCAAATTTAAACGATTCTCATGTTGAACTACAACAGGACAATAGTATTACTTGCGGTCACTCCACCGCCACGACCACTGCCGCGGTTATCGTTGTATTAAAGTTTGGTTACCTTTATATTAAAGGTTGGTTACCTCTGTTTTAAGGTTGGATACTTTTGTATTAAGTTTTGGTTACCATTGTATTACGGGCTGGTTACCTTTTGTATTAAAAGTTGGTTACCTCTGTATTAATGTTTGGTTACCTCTGTATTAAAGTTTGGTTTCCTTTATATTAAGGGTTGGTTACCTTAGTATTAAGGTTTGGTTACCTTTGTATTAAAGGTTGGTTACCGTAGTATTAAGGTTGGATACCTTTTGTATTAATTTTTGGTTATCTTTGTATTAAGGGTTGGTTACCTTGGTATTAAGGTATGGTTACCTTTATATTAAAAGTTGGTTACCTTTGTTTTAAGGTTGGATACCTTTTGTATTAAGTTCTGGTTACCTTTGTATTAAGGGTTGGTTACCTCTGTATTAAGGTTTGGTTACCTTTATATTAAATGTTGGTTACCTTTGTATTAAGGGTTGGTTACCCTCCTCCTCCTCAACTCATTTCCATCACGACGACACAACATGAGAATAACATGACCTGTGAATGTGGAACCCTGTCCTCATCTTTCTTCGCGTTTGGGTATGAAAATGTATTAACTCTATGATGCCTCGCATCTTCACTGTCCCTTGAAGTTTCACTAGAGGGGCTGCTGAATTCAATGCCCTTCTGAAAGGTAGGTGATTGGGTATCAAACCTATATGGATCACCTGCACTAGAGTCAGAATAGTCTGAAGCTCTGGAATTAAATCCCTCATTCCCAAACCTGTTCTCATAAGTGTGGTCACTCAAACGAGTAGGACTCAGGAAATTAGAGGTTTTAAGGCCTAGATCTGAACTCGCCTTTCTAGTAAGTGCAAAAGCTTGTTTTTCACAACGCCTTTCTTCATATTAGTAATCATATGGTGGACTTTGAGAATAGGAAGGATATGAACTGGCTCGTCTCATCTCATTTTCATGGCTCTTAATGTCCTGCCAGGTTCATTTGTGTGTTATTTTTGTAATTATTTTGTGTGTATTTTATTTTTGTAATTACTTTCTAATTGTTGTATATTAGTGTTAAGGACCCTATATTTAAAGCTCCACTACATAAATCCATGGATTCAAAAAGGAGGAGACATGAATTTAATAAAACATTGCTTATTTTAAAAGAGTATTATTATGGTTACAAAAAATCTTATAAAAATTAATTTATAAAATAATGTGGCAAAGTGTAATTTGTTACATAGGTGAGCTTAGTGATAATAATCAATTGCAATCAGCCTAATCATTTTGCATCCGTTTTTTGTAACCATTTTTTTGTCACAAAAGTACTATTAAATTTAAAAATCAAGGAGAAAGATGAAGGTGAGCCAGATTCTTATATGAGAACTGATATTTTCATATGCCTTTTGACCTTTTACATAATCATCTTTCACATGAGAATAAAGAGGGATCACACCTATATGTTAGAGAAAATTATGCAAAAATAGTGTTTTCCTCTAATAATTCCTGTAGTACAAGTTCAAAAATTTTTAGCGTTGGTTTTGAAAACTCTTCGTTTTTAATTTTTAAAAGCATGTGATGTATGTAGAAGTTTTGTTTTATTATTTGTAAGGCTGAATGGCACTTATCACCCTCCAAGTTGCCACCCACTTTCAATATCGTTCCTAAAGTATATTTTTCGTCAATTGGGCCCTTAAAGTGACATTTTTTGGCGTTTCCGTTCATTTTACCCTATTTTACCCATACCCGACCCATTTTTACCAAATTTTGACCCAATCCGACCCATTTTGACTCCACCCAATATAACTAATTATTTTTTTTAAAAAAAACTAAATAATATTTTATTTTAAAATATTAAAAATAATTATAAAAATAATATTTTATTTTAAAATCTTAAAAATTATTAGTATTTTAAATATTTTTAAAAATAATTCTTATTTTCAGGAAAAAATATAGATTCATAAAATATAGATTCAAAAAAATAAAACTTTATTTTAAAAAAAAGTAATTTTTTTTTCATTTTATATGTAAAATACAAAAAACAGTAAAAGATAAATAAAAAAATTGATTCAATTTTTTTTTTAAAAAAAGAAATAAAAAAGTTTTAAAAATTAATTTTTTTTAGGAAAAAAAATTAGAAAATTTATCATTTTAAAAAAAAATTAGTAAGTATTTTATTCAAAAAAATTAAACAAAAAAATTAAAATTTATTTTCAGAAAAAATAGAAATTTTTAATTTTTTTTACAAATCATAAAATATAGATTCAAAAAAAGTAAATAAATTTTTTTTATTTTCATAAAACAAAACTAGAAATATTTATTTTTTAAAAGATGTGTAAATTTTCATAAAAATAATTAAGAATTAAAAAAATTAAACTTTAATTTTTTTGAATATATATTTTATGAAATTTTACTCATTTTTGAAAAAAATAAAAGTTTTTAATTTTTTTTCTTCTGAAAATAATAATTATTTTTAAAACTTTTTAAAAATAATATTTCATGTCTAAATATAAAAATAATTATTATTTTAAAATTATTCTAAAAATAATATTTTATTTTAAAATATTAAAAATAATTATTTTTAAATAAATATTTTGAATCTATATTTTATGAAACTTTACTCATTTTATGAAAAAATAAAAGTTTTTAATATTTTTTCTTGAAAATAATAATTAATTTTAAAAATATTTAAAATAATAAGTATTTTTAATATTTCAGAATAAAATATTATTTTAAAAATAATAATTAAATTTAAAATAATAATAATTTTTAAAAATATTAAAAATAATAATTTTTAATATTTTTAAATAAAATATTATTTTTAAAAGAATTTTTAACTAATAATTATTTTTAAAATAATTTTAAAACTTTTTAGTTTTTTTTAAAAAAAAAATAATTGATGAAATTGGGTTGGGTCAAACTGGGTCGGTTTCGGTTAAAATGGGTCGGGTGGGGGTAAAATAGGGTAAAAGGAACGGAAACGCCAAAAAATGCCACTTTAAGGGTCCGATTGACGAAAAATGTACTTTAAGGACGACATTGAAAGTGGGTGGTAACTTGGAGGGTGATAAGTGCCATATGGGTTATTTGTAATAACATTGAGCATAAATGCAGCGTATATAAACCGGAAAAATAAAATTTTCTAGTTACCTCTTGAAGTGTATGCCCACAGCAACGAACAACTAGAATCACGTGCTCTATAAATAATGCTCTCAACGATAATTTGGACTACGTTATCACGAGCACCATATATATTTTTCATAGTTCGAGTAGCTACAAATTTTTTAGCTTCACAAGTGACTTCTAATGGCTTATATAGAATACTTGCTAATTTGTTTTGTGTGTATTCTTGTGTCTTTCAAAATGATCAGCACACTATCCTTTTTTTTAATATACATGTGTAATATACAAGTATTAATATTGTTAATTATGTAATTCATTTGTAACTCCCAAATGAATTAGACTAATTACAATATATATAACTCCCATGATGCATGTAACTCCTAAGTACATAAATGGATATATATTACTCATATGTTCATTGTATCTAGACAATGAACCATGTGGATATCCAACCGGGTCGTCCGCTCTATGGGCGTTCCGATTCGGGTCTATTAACCAACATTTCTCACTCGCCCATAGCGAGGACGACGTTGTTATCATATAAGCCAATAAAGTCCAAATGTGTATGTCGAAAAATTTGTTTAGTTACCGAATCGTGCAACCGCTGAGTTTACCTGCAATGCGGGAGCTCTAAATCAAACCCGTTAGGGCCAAAATAGAGACATTAACCCTTTTAACAAAAAATATGCAATGTGGGAGCCATCAATCTAATCTGGTTAAGGTTTGCCTACAACCTTTCAAACTCAGAGTACCCCGGATTAACTTCAATTTTCACCTGGTTAAGTATCTCTGATCCCTCACAGTGTCGTACTTAACCCTTTTAGGCCTATTTCTGTTTTGCATCTCACTTATTACTATATCGTTTCCAAAAACGTCATAGTTGTCGACAATACACTATTACAAAATAGTAAAAAGATGACACTTAAACAACAAGGTTTTTATAAAAAATGTTGTGGTGTTTTTTTGCACGACGTTTTTTGACAAAAATGTTGTAGCTAGATATGCAAAAATATTGTGGGTTTATAAGGGATAATTTTTGGTTTTAAGGTTATAACGTTTTCTTAAAGAAAAGAAAACGTTATGTATGTAAGATTAAAAAATACGTAGTGAAACCTGCTTGAAAAACACCGAGCGCGCGGAAGCTTTTCAGCTTGAAAACTTGAAAACACGGAGCAGAAGTTCTCTTTAATGAACCTGATTATTAAATGAAAAAATTTCATAACAAAGGAAAAGTTCCACCCGATACCCATCCAAAAGAAATCTCTCCCCACAACTGAAGCAACTCTCTCTTGTCCCCGAACTCATCTACCTCACTCATCCTTAACTTAGCTCTCTCCCCTTCTCGCTCAATCTAGACTGAAAATCATGAAACTATGGGCAAGGGAATGCTAGTTGTTGCCTCTACCCAAATTTTTCGCTCAGGTATGGAAATAAAAGTTAGGGTTTTAATTTTTCCATGACCCATTTCAATCATCTTATAATCTTCTTCTTTTTCTTCCTTAGCCACTAATTTTGGCCATATATATATATATCTACTGTGTGCTTGTCGTCTCACTTTCAGTCTTTGCTAAGGTAACCAATTTGCTTCTTCATCATTCTTTTTTCTTTTTCTGTTTCACTTTTCCTTTAAAGTTGTGATGGTTTTGACGGGGCTTTGCACAAATTTCTTTGTGTTTTTTGATGTTGCCTACAAAGTGTTTGTTTAAATGTCTAAGAGTGATGATTTCTTAAAATTTGTTTGTCAATGCCTGTAGCTACTATCGAAAAGTGACCATTTAAGATATAAATGTCTAAGTGTTTGATTGGTGTTCCTTGTTTCTGTTTCGGATTAATTATTAATCAGGTTGAGTATGATATTTAAGTTTACCAAATTACATGAACATTTTGGTATTGAAATGCATGTATACTATCTAATTGGGGCATTGTTGTCCATCTTTTTGGGTCTTTGTAGCATTCTTCAAATGTCAGCAAGTCCAGTGGCCCCTGCGAAGTAAGCTTCCCTTCCTCATCTCATGTTCTTTAAGGTTGCAGAAGAAGAAAAGACTTTGAATATCGTGTCTGATTCACTTGATTATTCTAAATTTATTTTATCTACATAGCAGATACTTTCGATCCCTCTAACAAGCGTCAATCGGGTGAAAATCAGGTTCGATTTTATCCTTATTCTGATTTTTTGTGCATGGGTAAAACTGTATGTTCTCAGGTCATCTGCAGATGTAAACAATTTAGTTACATCCATATGCTCTGCTTGAAAATTTGAGTGAGGCCTTTGTACTTATTCTACCACTCACAGTTAATTAACACCATGAACTTGAGTATTTAGAATTTCTTTAAATAGGCGAGGTCAGAGGATTGGATTGACTTTCGATGCAATTAAATTAAGGGATAATTGTGCTTCGAATGCTATGTTATATATATATATATGTATATATATATAATCTGATAATAATATTTCCATGCAAGGTTAAATTACTTCTGCATTGTTTGGTTAATCAACGAAGTTTTAATATCTATAAAATCAACTTGTTTCCTCATTTTTTTTCCACTTCAATTGTTTTTTTTATTTTAATCTTTTCCCTTTCTCTTGCCTTCATGCTCTGTGTTTTTCTATGGGATTCATCCTTAGTTTGGGATAAAAGTCATTGTTGAGACGTATTTTTATGAAGTTCTATGTCAGACAACTGATTATGTTTTTTGTTCATCTCTGATGTTTTTCACTATTTAGAAAAATATTACTACAAAACAGTAGAAAGATGACACTTAAACAACAAAGTTTTTATAAAAAACGTTGTGGTGTTTTTCTGCACGACGTTTTTTGACAAAATATTGTAGCTAGATCTATGCAAAAATATTGTGGGTTTATAAGGGGCAATTTTTGGTTTTAAGGTTATAACGTTTTCTTTATGTAAGGTTAAAAAACATGGAGGGAAACTTGTTTGAAAAACACCGAGCACGCGGAAGCTTTTCAGCTTGAAAACTTGAAAACACGGAGCAGAAGTTCTCTTTAATGAACCTGATTATTAAATGAAAAAATTTCATAACAAAGGAAAAGTTCCACCCGATACCCATCCAAAAGAAATCCCTCCCCACAACTGAAGCAACTTTCTCTTGTCCCCGAACTCATCTACCTCATCCTTAACTTAGCTCTCTCCCCTTCTCGCTCAATCTAAACTAGAAATCACGAAACTATGGGCAAAGGAATACTAGTTGTTGTCTCTACCCAGATTTTTTGCTCAAGTATGGAAATAAAAGTTAGGGTTTTAATTTTTCCATAACCCATTTCAATCATCTTATAATCTTCTTCTTTTCTTTCTCAGCCACTAATTTTGGCCATATATATATCTACGGTGTGCAAGGTTCGAAAAAGCTAAAAGCGGTACGAAGCGTTTTTCTCCGGACGAGGCGAGGCGTAAGCTTCGAGGCGGAGCGAGGCGGAAGCCTCGATTTGAAGACCTAAAAGTTCCCCCAAAAAAATTATTAATCATATCTACAAAAAGATTTTGATTTACAAATTAATTTATTAACTTAATTTGAAGAAACAGGGGCAGAACTGAAACTTCAGGGGCTGAAATGAAAGAAAACAAAACTACAAGGACTTATATGTAATTTTTCAGGGGCTATTTTGAACTTTTAGAAAACATAGAGGAATAAATTAAAAAATTATAAAAACTATGGGGTACCTAACTGTAATTTTCCATGAGATATTTTATTTCCAGATCTGAGATCAGATCATCAGATCTGACTAATTCTCTCTCACATCTCTTCTTTCTTCCTCCTCTCCCGTCTCTTCTTCTCTTCTCTTCTTCTCTTCTTCTTCCTCCTCTCCTCTAGTCGCACGACCCTCGCAGTCACATGAAGCCTCGCCTCGACTCGACACACCTTCTTCTTCTTCTCAAACCAACTCTCGCGTCTCTTCTTCTCAAACCAAGGCCCAAGCCTTGATGCGCCTCGAGGCGATTCGCACTGAGGCGTAAGCCTCGGCAAAAAAAGGCGCAAGCCTCTACTTCTTCGTCTGATGCGGTAGCCTCGCCCCTCCTTTCTCCCGCCTCGCTACGAGGCGCGCCTTAAGGCGCGCGCCTCAAACGCTTTTTCGAACAATGACGGTGTGCTTGTCGTCTCACTTTCAGTCTTCGCTAAGGTAACCAATTTGCTTCTTCATCATTCTTTTTTCTTTTTCTGTTTCACTTTTCCTTTAAAGTTGTGATGGTTTTGATTGGGTTTTGCACAAATTTCTTTGTGTTTTCGGATGTTGCCTACAAAGTGTTCGTTTAAATGTCTAAGAGTGATGATTTCTTAAAATTTGTCTGTCAATGCCCATAGCTACCATTGAAAAGTGACCAATTAAGATATACTCAACTAGCTTTTCACCATTTTGACTGGTGTTCCTTGTTTCTGTTTCGGATTAATTGTCAATCAGGTTGAGTATGATATTTAAGTTTACCAAATTACATGAACATTTTGGCACTGAAATGCATGTATACTAACTAATTGCGGCATTGTTGTCCATCTATTTGGGTCTTTATAGCATTCTTCAAATGTCAGCAAGTTCAGTGGCCCCTACGAAGTAAGCTTCCCTTCCTCATGTCATGTTCTTTAAGGTTGCAGAAGAAGAAAAGACTTTGAATATTGTGTCTGATTCACTTGTTTATTCTAAATTTATTTTATCTATATTGCAGATACCTTTGATCCCTCTAACAAGCGTCAATCGGGTGAAAACCAGATTCGATTTTATCCTTATTCTGATTTTTTGTGCATGAGTAAAACTGTATGTTCCCAGGTCATCTGCAGATGTAGATAATTTAGCTATATCTATATGCTCTGCTTGAAAATTTGAATGAGGCCTTTGTATTTATTCTACCATTCACAGTTAATTAACACCATGAACTTGAGTATTTAGAATTTCCTTAAATAGGTGAGGTCAGAGGATTGAACTGACTTTCGATGCAATTAAATTAAAGGATAATTGTGCTTTGAATGCTATGTTATATATATATATATAATATATATATAACCTGATAATAATATTTCCATGAAAGGTTAAATTACTTCTGCATTGTTTGGTTAATCAACGAAGTTTTAATATCTATAAAATCAACTTGTTTCCTTATTTTTTTTCCACTTCAATTCTTTTTTTTATTTAAATCATTTCCCTTTCTCTTGCCTTCATGCTCTATATTTTTCTATGGGATTCATCCTTAGTTTGGACTAAAAGTCATTGTTGAGACGTATTTTTATGAAGTTCTATGTCAGACAACTGATTATGTTTTTTGTTCATCTCTGATGTTTTTCACTATTTAGAAAAATTTCAATCAAAATACGAAAAGTGGCAGTCATTTTTCAATGTCAGCACCCCTTTCAACAGAATGCTCATTCAGTGCATCTTCCCCATGACGTGAAGGTGCTTCCGGGCTCTAACTAAGGAGTTTCACTTTCCAAGAACAACCCTTTCTTTAAGACGCAATTTGTTGGTGCTGGTCAGAATTTCGTGGCTGCTTCCACAAAGCCACATTTTCTTGGAGGGATTCCTATCACAGCCCCTCATACAATTCTTCCTACTATTGTCTCCATGGCAAGGCGCACTGAACCATGGTGAGGATAACCTTATGCTTTAATCTATTATTGTTTCTGATAAATATGTCCATAGACATATAACTAAAATTATTGGGGACTAAACTGAAATCATATAATTGAAAATAATTATTTAGTTGGACTTTTTTGTTTCTTTAAAGGTTGAATTTGAAGACCTCCCAAGCTCCAAATTAGTTGACAATCTTTTATGGGGATACTGTGAATGTCTTTGATGATATCTCCCCTGAGAAGGTTCTCTCTATCTCTCTCTCAGTCTTTGCGTGTGCGCGCGTATACATATTGAGTCACATGTGTCTTTGCAGTTAGTTGTAAACTTAACTCTTTCTATTACTTTGGCATCTTATCCAGGCTCAGGCAATTATGTTCTTGGTGGGTAGTGGATCTTCCTCTACTTCTAACGTTGGACAACCTAGACATCCAGTTCAGGCACCTATCTCAAAACTTGTGGCGGAGGATGTTTTTTATGTGAACCAGCTTGTGAATACACCACCATGCTCTGGTCTCTCAAGCCCTATATCTGTTTCATCACATCCTGTGGGGCAGTCTGGTGGTGGGTTGACTAAGAATGAGGGATCAATTAAAACCAGTTGAGGTTTGATCACTCCCGTTAACAAGGTGGAGGCTCCAAAGATGCTTACCTCACGCGGACATGCTGCTGCGACTACCATGATACAGTCAGGTACATCATCAGTTCCAGTAAAAGTAACCCTCTTTTTATTATTGGATGTCCCAGTTTAAGTTGCGCAATTCCATATAAAATGCATTAATTAACTAATTTGACTCGACTAGATTTCCATTGCATATATCATGTATTACTTTAAAGGTATATGGGAACCAAAATTAAATTAAGAAATTCTTGTCAAGACTCCTTTGTATACCATGTGCCAAGTGAAGATCTTCGTCACTTTATTTGGGACGTACTAGGTATAAGTCATAACATGCTTTATTCACTTTCTTTTGCTGGCATTTATTACGGAGTATTACTTTTTGATAAGTTAAAAAATAATTCCGATTTTACAAATCTATCTGGCCCTAGCTGCAATATGTTCAATTTATTACAATTTTAAGTTTGGATCAACCATGTGAAAATGACTAGGTAATCTATGCAGCAGTACCACAAGCTCGGAAGGCATCATTGGCTAGGTTTTTGGAGAAGCGCAAGGAAAGGTAAGCAAACATTGAAAATTATTATTCCAAGTCTAATGTTGATGCCTAATTCTGCAGTGACAATTCCCCAGGTCACTTGACTCCCCCCATTGCAACAACCCGGATTTTTTCAAGAAGGATACTTATAATAAGAATTTAATAAATAAAATTCTTATTATGAGGTGTAGAGGGTTGAATGTAAATGATATATGTGTTATGTATATTTATGTGACTTACGTGACAAGAGAATAAATATGTGTGTATTATTTATTTATTATCGATTAAGTGATGAGATGTGAGCTAAAAGTTAGTCAAAGCTAATTAATTTAATTAGCATGGACTAACTGATGAAGTTTATAATTGTATTGGAGGAAGAATATAACGATCGCGAATCGTGAGTACCTGTGTAATTTGGGTTTCTTAATATTATGGAATATATGAAATTTTATTTGAGCCCGAACGAGATTTATTTCGTATCCGAAATGTATTGTATGGGTGTTCCGAATAAATGAACAAATTTCATAATTATTATTTTTACGCGTCCCAATATTTTATGGGAGTACCCATTTTAATTTTGGGTAGAGTTATTGACCAAATTTGGTACAAAAGTGGGAGTATTCAGATATATTTTTGTGTATATTCGGATTAATTGAGGAGGCATTAAACCTCCAACCAATCGAATTTGGACAAGTGTTGCAATGGACCAATCAGAAGAGGGATAGGAGAGCATGGTCGGCAAAAGTGGCCAATTGACGAACACAATGCCTGGATAATCTGAATGCCCCGACATTCCCCTCAAAGACCATCAAGAGCTCAGTTTATGCAGCCTTCCTCCTCCCGATTCATTCCATTTCTCCTTCTCAAACTCCAATCCAGTCCGTTGAGAGAGAGAGAGAGAGGAGACAGTTGTAGGGAAGAAGAAGAAGGTGCTCGGTATAGCAACCATTTCACCTTCCATACCATGCCTTCCATTCCAAGTTAAGTTGCTAAGGGTAGAGGGAGAGAGTTACAAGTGAAAAAAAGAAAGAGAGAAAAAGAAGCTAGAGAGAGAAACCAAGTGGGTGTGAAAGTGAGCTTGAAGAAAAATGTACAGGAAGAGTAGAGAAAGAAGATGAGAAGAGATTCAAGCCCTAGCAAAGCTTCGTAGCATCCAAGATTGTGACGCCCCCAAATTCGGGTTCCCTAACCTCAGATTTGGTGCTCACGATCCATCATACATATCACATCTAACTATCCAATCATACATGAATTATATCATTCATTACATTATCTTAATAAAAATATACATTAAAACATAATTATATCATCGCCATCCCAGGTTAACTAACCTTAACATTACATGTCTATTAATACAAAAAACTTAAACAAAATTATAATATAATAATCATTAAACAACTTGATACTACTCGGTCGCCTTCGCTTTGCCTTTGTCCTTAATAGAACCCTCTGCTACCTCGACTTTAGCTAAAATATTTTATTTAAGCAAGGGTGAGCAACGAGTTTGCTCAACAAGTTAAGTGTTCAATAAAGGATATATATCATGAACATAAGAGTTTAACTTGTATAGAACTTCAACAATAATCAAAAGATTTCGAAGTAGCTGAATAATAAATCATTTTTAATAACAAGAATTTTCTTGAATTCCATACTGAATAACATATCAAGGATAAAAGAGTAAAAATTCTTTCAAAGATTCAATAATATTCAATTGATTAAGAAGAATTATCAATACTACAACAATATTCAACAAAGTGTGATATTCCCATATTTCATGCTGAGTGATCACAAATGGATCAAGAACTGCTAGAGGAATCATCAGTTAATAAAACTAAATTACCTCAAGAATATAAGTTAGTTATAAAAACCAATTATACTCTTCTACAAGTACATGAAGTGATCAGCTCCACAGTACCCTATATTATGCATAATACTCAAAAATAGCGCAAGGAGTCGGATGTCCGACAATAAAGTTCCCCTTTTTATAAGGGTTATTCATCTCAGTCTTACATCATGAGTCCGTACCATAACAATATGGTTTGGATTGAATTCAAAGAAATACTGTGAATTTAACATATAATATCATTGTTGATCTAGCCAAAATAAATGGCATAAATCTTCCAATAATAAATCCACTCATAATGAATAGAACGTTTCATGCTTTAATAAATATTAGTCTCGCCAAAACAAATAGCTGAGACACAGTTCATGAATAAAAGAACTTTAAATTATTTCACAGTTCAAGTAATAGATTAGGAAATCAAATACACTATGTGCGAATAACAATAATAATTATGGATGTGAATAACCAATAATAATTATTCACTAATCATGCTTTGAAATTGATAACTAAAGTTAAGTTAGGAAACTTGCCTGTATGACGAGCTACGACTATCTAGCTTTAATTAATACTCTTTGAATGACCTAACATTGATAATGTTGGTTTACCAATTAGTACAACATATAATTGTATATCTATACACTTACTTATTCTATTTATCTAGCAAATAAATCAATCACAAGGCACACATAATATAATATACTATCTTTAATCCTACAAGACATTTAATTTATCTTAGGTCAATGATTTAATTAATTAATATTATTTTCCTTAAGTGATAATCACTTATTAGACCTTTAAATAATTTATTATAATTGTTTAATTAATGTGTTAATTAAATTTATTTTATTTAATTAACACTATTTGTATTACTATTTAGTGTTAGTTAAATAGTAACTAATTAAATACCTTTAGTTCTTATAAAGAATAATTACTTATATCTACTTATTATTTTACTAATGTTATCTTCTTTTAATTACTATTTAATATTAGTTAAATAGTAACTACTTAATCACCTTTAGTTATTATAAATAATAACTAATTACATCTACTTATTATTTAAGGTTAATTAAATAATAAGTAATCAAATTATAAACCTTATTTGTCTTTAATACTCTTTACTATTAAAGAATTGTTAATTAGCATTTAAGCTTATTTATTATTTAATATTAATTAAATAATAAATAATTAATCAATTATTTATCCTTGAAAAATAAATAATTTATTTACTTTATAAATCTTTAATTATTCATTCTCAAAAATAATTAATTAGCATTTACACTTACTTATTATTTAATATTAAATAAAATAATAAATAATTATTTTATTAATGTAATTAAGTAATTACATCTTTATTACATAATATCACTTAATCACTTTTTAATCATTATTTAATATCAATTAAATAAGACTTATCCACTTATTTCACTTTAATATAATTTCTATTATTTCTACAATTTTCGTCCATTTTTCATATTTGGGGTCCTTAACGGAAACGCTTGTAAAACGAAATCTACAACTCGGATTCTAATTCCGTCAGAGGCGTTGGATTCGTATTTTCCTAAACTATAGTTCATTTATCAAACACCAAATTTAGATTAGTTTAGGTCTCGGAATTTAGCCTGGAAGTGGACTGATCATACATTTTCTTCCACAGTGGGGTGTTTTGATCAAAAATCCATAACTTCTTCGTTTTAATTCGCTTTCATACGATTCCAACTAGGTTTTGTTCCTCACTTACACATATATTCTCAGAAAATTTAAGATCACAAAAATAATTTGTGAATTTCAAAATGTGCAATTTATTCTAATAAGCTATGTTTTGTTCGTCGGTAAAAATGTTTTGAAGCATTTTGCTAAATTTTTCTATATAACCACATACCAATACACTTTTAAACCATATGAAATCCTATATAAACATGTCCATCATGATTCTAAGCACAAAGAGCTCAAAGATAATATTTCTACCATGAAACCAAAGTAAAGCTAAGAACTAGGGTTTCAAGGGTTTTCTAAACTAGAAAAATTATTTTTCTTTACTTCTTGCTTTTGATGGCCCTCTTCCTTTGCTTTCCAAAGTAGAATATAAAATTATGGGACATCAAAGAACCCTCTCTTCTCCCTCCTTGTGTCTTCCGACCCCTCCTCTCTCTCTCCCTCTTTTTGATTTTCTTTCTTTTGTTAGCAAACTATAGATGGAAGTAAAGTTTATTTTATTTTATTATTTTTTTTCAACTTCTTACCTTCTCTCTCTCTTCAATTGCTTACAAATCTTGGACAAAATAATCTATCAACTCCTTCTCTCTCTTATCTCTTCAATTGCTTGCAAATCCATACAAAATAAGTGGCCAAATAAAAGGACGCCACCTAAGGGAGTTAGTAGGAGTTGGTGACCTAACTTTGAAAACAAAATAAAGCACATGCTCCTCTCCTTTTCCTTCCCTCTTGATTCAGGTACTCCCCCCCCCCCAATTTGTCCAATTTTTTTGTTTTATTTTAATTGGCAGTTTGCTTAAAAAGGTGACCATAAAGTCCCTTGATACTTGGCTAAAGATTGGGCTATCCATTTAATTCCTTCGGGCTTTCCAATTTAATTGTTTGAGCCCTCTACTTTAATTCATTTGGGTTTCTAATTAATTTGGTTGGGCCACGAAAAAATAGCATGATCCAATATAACAATTTTTACATTACACTACTTATTTAATTAGGATTTCTATTCCACTCATTTTAGAATTTAAATAATTACTTTCATAGATTTAATTATATATCCCAATTAGATTTTTTTTTTAAATTAGGTTAATATAAATAATTAGTTGAGATATATAAAATAAATCTCTTAGGGTTTATATACTAGAATAACATTTAAATACTAGCATTTCTCAATAACTATAACCCTTAGGTTATTTAATTTTCCATTCCTAATATATAATATTAGGTTACAAGGCTTTATTTTTAATTCTCTTTATAGAATAAATAAATATATATACACATTTATAATATATATATATATATATATATATATATATTCAGTCTCATACATATTTCACATAAAGTCATGATATATTTATCATCATTGATAAATATTTAATATATTCATTTATCCACATATCCATTCAATGTAAGTCACAAAGTGGTCAATACATTAATAAATAATTTAATATACTTATTTATTTTAATAAGTTATTACACATTAATATAATCACTTTATATTAGTAATACTAATTAATCATTTAAAGATTATAAATCTTTTTATTTACCATTCAAGGTTAACATTCAAGTTATGTTAATTCTCAACATAATTTATCTTGCTTAATTCACATATTCACTTATATGCTAAAAAAAAATTTATTCGTAAAAATATACATATATAATTATATAAAATTCTTGGTCCTTACAAAGATCAAGGATCAAAGAGGCAAACAACAAACTCCAAACCCATTCCTTCATCCGTTCAAGCTTGCTCTGTTTTTAGCTTTTCCATGCTTGGTCAGATTTTTGTTGTTGTTATTGTTTGTTAGTTGGTTGTGAACGCTTTAATATGTTAATGAGAGGTTATAGAAACCATTAATAACTTCTGAAAGTGGAACCAAGTGAAAGAAATCCATACCCATGCTTAAAGGATGAAGAACATGAAAACTTTGAACATTTTTGGACTTTGGACCTTCGAACAAATTTTAGAGAATTTGAAACTTAGATTTCGTGCCGGTATAATATGTTTGATGTGATGATATTGTAGTTCCATGGATTACGAAGTTAACCCAGTTGGAATGGAGTAAAAAGGAGTTAAAACGAAGATTTGGTGAAGATTTTTGGTGAAGAACACCAAGAACACTAGAAAAAAGAGTATGAGTTAGTACTTTGGCCTAAGATTTGGCCATGTTAATGTTAATGGATAGCTCTGAATTTTTAATATGTTGTAGCCCCATGAATTAGGAGTCCATGGAGTCCGAAATGGACCAATTTGAACGTGTATAGAAGAAGTTATGAAGATCGGAAGGAGGAAAGGTCGGATTCGCGAAGTTGGGCAAATGAGCACCATAATTTCTTTGATCTCAGCACCAGAGTGCTGGTATTAGGCTTGATTTCAGCGTCGGGACGCTAGGCCTTAGGTGGTGAAAGCCAGTTTTGATGTCCTTTAGTAAAATGGGCATAACGTTTTTCATACGAACTCAGATTGTGGTGATTCAAGGTATCCAGAAAGAGGAAGAGTAGACCTACAACTTTTATTCTTTAAATTTTTGGATTTGAGGTCTGTATCATGGTCTAAATTGGCTATTTTTAGGACTGATGTGTAATTGGAGGCAATCAGAGGGTGTCGGGCATGCGCGTAAGCACGTGTAATGCTCCCGGTAATGTAAAATGATGTTCTAGGTTTTAAAACATAAACATTATGTATTATAATGATGATTAACATTAATCAATAATGAATTAGATAATTGTATGAGCATGCTAAGCATGTGCGAAGGAGGCGAATTAGGCGTGTGAAGTATAAACGTCAAAACGTCGTGCAAAGTGTTAATGCACTTAAAATGTGTTTTGAGTCTAAAGAAAAGAATATTATAAGATATGGAATGAGGTTATTATAAACCAATATGTATAAATGATGATGAGGGTCATAACATTTCTGAGCGACGCGACGCCGAGGGATGTTTTAGAGTTAATTGCGCTTATTAATCTATAAAATGCGAACTACATGAAATGAAAGTTATTATTTTAGTATGTAAACCAATATGAAGTCTATATTTGGCTAATTGGTATATCTTTATAAATGATATTGTGTAGGCTATTTGAAGAGTATTATAGCGTAAGTTGTAAACAGCGCATGAGGCAAGTTTCCTAACTTACTCAATATTTACATTCGAGCAAGTTTTCTAACTTCATATGATAATTTTCTTATGAAGGCTATGTGATGTAAAATTTTGAGTTACGCAATATCTATATATATTGTGTGGATGTTAAACGTGCATAATTTCTTTAATAATTGTACTAGAGGTTCAAGTTATGCATAATTACAAAGGTATGTATATTCTGATGTTGGAATTTCATTAGTTACATGAAATTCATAAGATGAGATGAGATGAACTATTCCATTCAAATTTTTTTATTGATGTAGATGTGAATTGTAATAATTCTTGAATTGTGTTAAAGTGAGATGCCTTATCAAATAATTGGGCAATTGATGGTATAAATTGCACTTCGTGCAATAATGTGTTGTTGTAAATATATGTGGTCATGATTTGCACCCCGTGCAATGAGGTGATGGCGATTATAAATATTAACGTGCTAGACCAATATTCGCACTTAGGTGCAATTCAAAGAAATGTTCTTTAATTGAAATATTTAATATACTAAGTCTTGGAAATCAAGAACTATGATGAGAATCAGGTTGATGTTAATTGTTTTCAAATATAGTGATGGTGAGGATGATGTTAGCGATGATAGATGATAAACGATTTAAATTATTCTTGTTTATTCGCATGACTTCACAATTATTGTTCAATTGTTGAAGATTTTAGTCAGATATTATTTTATTCCTATGGTGTTATTTTTTTTAACTGCTTATACTTACTGGGTAATTAAATGCTCACTCTTGTAAAAATTTTAATTTTGCAGCTAGAACCAAAGGACCAGATTGTTAGAAGAAAATTAGAGTTAGTAATTGCTAAAGAAGAAGGACTAAAGCTTATATTGTATTATTTGATGTATTAGCTGATGTATTAGTAAAGATATTCGTACCTGGGATTAGATGAGGACATGTTATGATAATTTTTGCATTACATTCATGTAGTAAGAGTATGTTGTATGGGTAGTACCGTGACGTGCCAAAATCGGGTTTAAAGGTAAGACCCGAATTTCGGGGGTGTTACACCCACCCTTAACGGTGCACATGTTTCAGACAAAGTTAGTTGTTCCGCTATAAAAACTCCGATAAACCAGATGATGAGAAGGAGGATGTTTACAATGGTGAGAACAAAGACAATAATAACAAAAAGATGCCACCATTAAATGTATATATCATGCATGGATTTGTGATTGGAGTTTTACATAGTCTTGATTTCATTAATATATATTCTTGTGTTTGTATCTAGAAACATGGAAATGCTTAAAGTTAGATAAGACAAGTAATAAATCGCATAACCTGCACCCCATGCCAAGTTCATTAAAGGTGTTGTATGGATATGCAAAAAATACCCTCAAGCAAGCAAGGCATGATCGATGAGGAGTGGAAACAAGTTGTGAACACATATGTTATTCCAAATTACTTTGTTTTTAATGTAGTTCAATTGGAAAGTTTTACAATAACATTTCTTTTATTAAATCGTGTCTCTGGTTTTTTGTGCATGATGTTATATGTGTCACCCTCTTGCTCATGAAGTGCCATTAAAGCTTACAATGGGCAAAGCAGTAAGCAAATACGAAAATCACCACAATGAAGAATCGTGGTGGTATGTTAGCTTATATGTGTATATGTATTTAATTAGCATAAGATGTTTAATTATGAACATTTATTATTTTTGTTGATTTATCATGATATAATTACTAATTGTGTTTAGGGAACTCCTGTACAACCAATATACAAGGAGTGCGGGTATTTTGTGATGCGCTTTATGAAGGAGGTTGTTGAGGATGGTAGTTTGGACTTTGTAGCCAAGGTTAGTTATTTTTTTAAGCTTTATTTTTTGCATAATTTATTTTTAAATCTTAACTAATAGACTTGGCCAATTAGTCTACAGTGGGAGACTAAACTTTTTGTTATTTTATTTTAGTGGGATAAGAAAAATGGATTAACGTACACACAAGAACAAATTGACGAAGTACGGGGTGAGTGGGCAGCTTATGTGAGTAGGTACATGTAGAGCCTCGAGTTAACGGTGGATGTACAAGATTACACTTGTATTTTGGGAGAAGGCTGTTTTGCACATGATTAGGTAGTGCACCACAACTTAATTTTATGGATAGTTTGGTATATTTTGTGGATGTAGTCAAATTCACAATTCAATATAGTAGTAATTATATTGAAAAGCGAATTTAAACTGTAAACGTATGGTATTATTGGGATGTATTTTGAAACTGAGAATGCTTGATACATTTTGGCTTTAAATGAGAATTTAGAGTTTTTTTAGTTATATCATGGCATTAACAGTCCTTGTAGCACCTACACAATATTGTAGGTGCTTCTAAACCACTGTGTATGTATTTTCAAATATAGGAAGAATTTATAAACGTTGTCAACATTTACTACAACCATAACTTTTTTTCTTTCTAAAAAACGTTATATATGCATCACAGCTACAACGTTTTTGACAAAATAAACGTTGTTGCTTGCTAAAGTAGAGATCCAAAAACGTTATATATATGCATGTATTACAACGTTTTAAGTCAGAAACGTTGTGGAATCATACTATCTACAACGTTTTCACACATCTAACACCTTATGGAAAACACCTATAAGGAATACGGGGTTTGTCCACTTATTCGGAACACCCATAATAAACATTTGGACTTCTAATAAAATCATCATTGGCTCAAAATAAAATTCCAATACTTGAAAAAAAATCACCATTTCGCATACATGCTTTAACGAAATTAATAAAAATCGAAAAAGACGTAAAATATTTCGGCATGAATAGTGCCACGAGAATAGTGATTTAGCGATTTTTCGCGAAATCAATTTAAACACATCATATAAAAATATAAAATTTAATATATTCCATAATATTAATAAACCCAAATTACAAGGGTGCTCTCGATTCGCGATCGTTACATTCTTCCTCCTTTCTTCTTTCTCATCATAATTGCAGCCCACTTCGAACTTAAATTCGAGTTTTTGGCTTCCTTTTATACCATTATATGCTTCGTCAGTTAGTCCATACTAATTAAATTAATTAGTTTTGGCTAACTATTAGACCTCATCTCATCGTTTAATATATAATAAATATATAATACACATATTTATTTACTTATCAAATAACTCACGTAAATATATACATAACACATGTATATTTTACATTCAACTTTCTACACCTCATAATAAGAATTTTATTTATTAAATTCTTATCACAATTATTCTTCTTGAAAAATCCAGGTTGTTACACCTAAACTCATATTTTTATGAAAAGTTCCTAAACACATAATGTATGGTAAGTTTGATGAACTATACCAGGGTATAGGAATATTGTAGATTAAGAGCTAATTATTTTTAGTATATTGAGCGTTGATGGTGCTAGAGATGGATAAAATTATTTCAAAGAGAGACTATGAAGCAAGTGAAGTTAAAAGGGAAATGGATATTCCAAATCTTCTAGCAATGCTAGATTTTGAAATTTATTGAAATCGTGCTGATATTTGTGTCTTCGAAAAATATTGGGCCATGTTATTGAACCGATAAATTTTTGAAAGTTCTATTAGTTCCCAAGTCTACGCTACTCGCTTCAGCTAGACAAATTTTATTTGAAATTATCAAAATGTATTTTAAAATCGTCAATGCACCATTGAAAGCATGGTGTGGATATGACAAATGATGGAATCATCAACGCACGGTGACAAGGGTGTGAATGTGGATTTAGAGCCACTAACACATTGTTACCTGATGCGGTATGAGAAAGTCATAAAAGGATTTTCAGGTTACATGAACTGTTTTATGAAGTATGTCTATGCTAATTGTTTTGGCTAGACAAGATTTGTTTTGAAAACTTCAAAATGTATTTATGAAATCATCGCGTGCCATTAAAGCCATGGTATTGAGATGATAAAATGACGGTATCCTAACATACTGTTTCAACAGTGCAGTATTATGACGTCTTAAAAACTAAATTTTAGTTACATTAACTATCTGAAAGGATTTTCAATTCGTAATATACGAATAGTTTAGTGAGGCTAGTCTAGGCCAATTGTTTCGGCTAGACAGATAGTGAGATGTTATTGTCCAACTAAATTGATTTAGTATGAACTCCAAACTCGATATGAATATCTCTAAATTGGGAAATATATTTTATGTGTTAAAGGCAGATGATGAACGCAAATGTCATTCTTGCAAGCTAGTGTTAATCAACACAGGACAACCCTGAATTGGGAAATTCTGTTTGTGCAAAATAGCGACAAAGATAACATTGATCAACACAGGGCATAAATAGGCTGATCACCTATGTGTCCCATAAGCCAGACGGTTTACAGATGAATTTCTATTCAAACCTTTTCAGAAACATGAAAAAGAAAGTTCACGGTCGTTATGACCCTTTGCATGATACATAAAGCTCTTCTTAAGCGAATCTTTGAAATTCCTGAGTTATTCATATTGCTTCACAATTATTGATCAATTATGAAAAACTCCTATTATTCTGGAAGCGGAATGCATGTTCCTTAGAAGAAAGTTGGTCGTAGAATACGACAAATTTTTTAAGCGAATCCTTGAAGAAGGAAAAATATAAAGTCATGAGAATTAAAAATTTTCTGATCATGAAATTGATGGAAATAGACTCCTGAAAGATATTCCGATATTTTACAAATTGAATGATAAGAAGGTATGAGCTTCTTAGAGAAAAGTGTGAATGTAAATGTTAGTATGAAAACCTAGTTATGATCAGTAGAATGTGCAAAAATGAGTATGTTGTAATTTTAAGGACGAAATTCTTAGAAGAAGGGGTGAATGTGATATCCCGAATGTTTATGAGTTTAATAAATCACGATTATGGATACAATGATCCTTAGAAAGGAAGTTTATGGGTTAAAGAAAGAAAAAAGGTACGGGTTAAAGAAAGGAAAAAAGTGATATAAAACCTAAAAGAATTGTAAGTTGAAGTTATTCAACGATAAAGCTACGAGGTAAAGTAGACTTAAACCGAGTAGGAAAGGTTCGGTGTTGTGATTCCGGGGACGGAATCCTTATAAGATGGGAAGAATATGATGACCCAGATTTTCAGAAAATAAAAAAAAATAAGAATTTAATAAATAAAATTCTTATTTGGTGATATGATATGTGGTATATATTGCATAAGTGAATACGTGCAATATGTGATTTTATGACTAATAAATATATTATTATATATTTATTAGTTTATGTAAATAAATTATAGAATCAATTTATTAAGAAGAAATGAGATGGGTAAAATTTATGATGAAGAAAATTATTAAAATAATTTATAATATTAAATTATTTTAATATAGTAAATTGGTGGTATTAAATATATTTAATGACCTCCATTTTAATTGAAAGAATTTTTGTAATAATATTACATTGTTGAGTGTAATGTATGCAAGTTTTAATATAGTGAATATATTAATATATATTTAATATAGTTAATTAAATTGTGAGAAAACAATTTATAAAAAGAAAAGAAAATATTTGAAAATATTATTATATATGTTTATGTTGGAAATAAATTGTGGGAATCAATTTATTTAAAGAAAGGGATAACTTTAAGGATACAAAACTTTTGTATCTATTAATGAGCAAATTAAAATAATTTATAACATTAAATTATTTTAATAGGAGTATCATATTGTAAATAAATGATTAGAAATAATTTGCAAGATAAAGAGAAAATAGAAAATAATTATTTAAGTATACAAATTTTATTGTATACACTAAATAACGTGTATTTAAATAATTTATGAAGCTAAATTATTTAAATATAGAGAGATTGTATATTAACTATATTAGTTATTGAATGATTTCCTTTTTGATGAAAAAGGAAATAATTAAAGTTATGAATACCAAATTAGTGTATTCATTAAAATAAGGGAATTAAAATAATTTATGGTAGTAACTTATTTTAATATGAAAAAATGATTGCATTAAATAAATTATTTTTATGACATTCATTTTATAGAAAGAGGATTTGGGAAATAAATCATTATAATATTTAATAAGATTATATATATGTGTAATATGTTGTATGTATTAAGTAGTATGTATTATATATTATATAATATAAGATTAAGTTGGGTAGCCTTCAAGAAAGCTATTAAGCTGGATAAGAATTAGCAGAGTCGGCGGCTAGATAGAAGAGAACTCAGCAAGGCTAAAATTTGTGGTGAGCAAGCAATTGCCGTGGGAACCAAGAGATTTGGGTCTATAAAGGCCAACAACCTAGCTGTTTTTTCTTCTCCTTTCTTGGCCGAAACTCCCCTCTTTTTTCCCCTTGTCCAGCCGAAACTCACTGCTGCAAAAACAGTCCCCAAAACCGTGCCCTCCCCTCTAATCTAATTCCGAAATTGTTAAGCTAAGCTTAGAATCAAAGCTAAGAAAAGTTAATTGGGACTAAGTGCAAGCTAACAAGAGGTAAGATTATGTATTTTGTTATAACTATAAGAATTATGTAACTTTGCTTAACAGAATTGGTTTGGATTTTATGCTAAACTGATTGGGTATGTGTTGTATGGGTTATGTTGTAAATTTAGATTAAGTTTCTTTGAAATGAATCAAAAGGAAATGAAATGAGAAAAAGAGAGTAAATTAGTTAGTTGCTAATTATTTGGTTATACATAAATTTGACAATGTAATGGTGTGGGATGTTGAAATTAGAGGCAAGGAGAGTAGGTTTGTATTGTGCGGTGTTATAAGGAGAAAAAACATTGGCGGAAACCTAATTAAATGGCTATGAAATCAGTCCATGAAATGAACGCTCGCGTTATGTTCGATTAAATTCCTAAAAGAGATATTTTGCCTAAAAATCCATAATTAGGCAAAGTTAAGGCCTGAGTTGGTTTCGTATACGTTATATATAACTAATTAAAGGGTATGGGCGAATTGAATCAAGAAAGGAAGTATTTTTGAGACCAAAAAAAAAGTAAAAAACTGTTATGGAGGGGCATTTCGAGGCCTGTAATGGGCTGCCTAAAAGACCCAAATTGGGTGGTTTGTATTTTTAAAAAATAGCCTAGCTAGTATGGTGTTTATAACATTTCAAAAATTAGTTGCAATCCGTTAAGCGTGCAAGGAATTAAAATTGCATGAAGTAGGCTAGAAGTAGTTGAGCAGCAGTAGGGCACTGCCCAGTCGCCGTGTGGGGGCGCTGGACGGCAGATTAGGGCGCTGTGTGCCTCGTTGGGGTGCTGGATGCACACTGCCGACGCTGGTCGCATGCTGCCGATCCTAGTTGCACACTGCCGACGCTGGTCGCACGCAGCCGACGCTGGCTACACGATGTTGACGATGGTCGCACGCTGCCGACGCTGGCCCCATGCTAGGCTCGCTGTGCGGCGCCAGACGATGCCGAACGACGCGATGTACTTCGGGGCGTGTTGGGCGACGCCGAGCGGCGTCGTGCATGTCGGGTATGTCACGGGCGTGTCACCGGGACGTTTTGCGACGACATGCGATATTTTTGGACACCGTTCCAAAAATGTTCTAACCTATAAAAGTCAAATATCATAAAAGGTATACTGATGAATATTGACCATTGTAGGGGGACGATAAGTGGGTCGTGGTATTCCCGAACGCCGCAACGCCGTAAGACGTACCTTTTTAAAATGTTATCGTGTTAGTTAATTTATAAAACGCGAATAACATAAAATAAGTAATGACTCTATGTAAACCAATACGTGAAGTCTTCTTGTGACTAATTAGTATGTTATTATTAAATAATGTATAGGACATTGTGAAGAATGGTTAAACGTCGAGACATAAAGAACGCATAAGGCAAGTTTTTCAGTTCTTTTGTGATATATGAATTTGATATTGATTATATGTAATCTTTATCGCATTATGAATGAAATCTCTATAAGCATGCTAAATTTCATACTATGCTCTATGAATTATAAAAGTCAAATTATGACTAAGTTGATTGAGTTATGAGACTCAATCTATATGTGATATATTAAACATATGAAATCGCATTATTTAGAGTTATAATGCAGGTATGATATGCATAGTAGAATGATTATAATGAATGAACTGAGAATGAAATTCTGTGCTACGTGAAGAATGAAAACTGTTGGATTTGCTGAGTTGTCGAGCTCAATCTTGCAAAAATAAACTTTTTACAGGTTAATGATATGATGGGATATTTTTGAATATCTGGACGATAAGGATAACAAGACATGCGAAAGATTAAATTTTCTTAAATTAGGAGTTGTATAGAACTATGTTGATAGTTTGATATATGGAATTGACAGGTGTGTAAATTTATGAGATATTCAATAAGTAAAGAATATTTGTTCTGATTATGTTGTGATAATTGCTTTGTAATATAAAGTTGTATAGTGATAATACTATATAAGAAAGAATTCGTATTGAGGATTGAGTTGAACATACTCATGACTACTCTGATGAGATAAATCATACTAAAGTAAATATGATTCCGAAATATAGAGAGTCGTAAATGTTGCGATTCAGGGAATGAAAGAAAGATATAAAGAAAAGTTTTAAATTATCCGCATTTTCAGCTATTATTACATCTAATTATGATGTAAAGTTAAATCAAGATAGTATCTAACGCACAAGGTCGGGATTAAGATTAGTCCTAATTTTGGATTAAGTTAGTCCCGATTTTGGGGGCGTTACACAACCAGGCAGTTCTTAGGAAAGAGAGGGCCTTCCGTATAAACGAGGTGCAATCAAATAACTCATTTCATTGACAGAACATTCTAGGCATTGCCAATAATGTTAAATCTAAGTTAAGAATATGCACATCTAACTAATCATAACTTAAATAGTTTATTACAAACATCTTCGTCTAGTCCCAATGTTCTTATAACTTTTACAAATACACACACATATATAAAATCCTTCAAATCCATTAAAAATATTATAAATATTTTATTATTGCATAACATGCTTTCTATTCATCCATCTTTCCTTTCCCTTTATCCTTGCCCGATCCTTCGACTTTTTCATGTTTAGCTGCAAATATTAGGTTTAAGCAAGAATGAGCACAAATTGCCCAACAAGTAATATGAAAGTTTAACATCGAACATCAAGAAAATGGATCATCTACATCTGAACTTCAACAATTGGAATAAAATTGAGAAGTATTTGAATAACAAGAAATAATGAGATTTCAAATTGTTACCATCGTATTGAGCGGTAATAAATACCTTGAGCAAATAAATTATCAGGACGAATATTAACCACAAAGACCGACAAACATCCTCCACAGGTACTTTAGGGGATCAACCTATTGTGCCATATATTGTGCACATATATAAATTTTTAACGCCTAAGCGTAAATGGGACTATATGCCCGACATCTGTTATCCTTTTTATTTTCAGGGTTGTTCATCTTAGCTTTTTATCACGAGTCCGTACCAAAGCAATTTAGATTGGTTTGACTTAAATAACATCTATGATTTGAACGAATTCAACAATATATCATCGTACATCAATATTGTCTAGCTGGAACAATCGGCTTCGACATATCTATTCAACAGTTAATGAATATTAAAAACTTTAATAACATAAGAAATTCGATAACGAAATAATGCTTTCAATGTACATAAGTACGAATAAGCATATATTATCAATTGAATAAGTTATAGTTCAACAATAAAGGAGACTTGTACAATATGTAAACTTGTGTAAGTTGTAACATCATCATCATAAGAACTTGTACGGAATAATAATTGCACAAGTTAGGAAACTTACATTCAATACAGAAATTGAATGAAGTTAAGATACTTGTCTAATATGTCGTCTAAATATAATGCTATTAATTTGTCCTTCAAAAGTCCTACACATATCATTAAGGTCATCACACCAATTAGTCATATTAAGACTTAATTCATTGGTTTAATTCTTTTTTTATGTTATAACATATTAACACGATGTTATAATGCTTATATGTTAATTGGTTAGTATTAAGCATGTTTGCATTTCCTAATGTTCATCTTAGAGCGACATATTTCATCGTCGGAAGCATTTCACGTTGCATACGCGAACGACTGACACCCGTCTACACAACAGTCTCAAAGATGCCCAATTTGGACCCTTCTACGGGCAGAATCTCTAAATTCTTAAAGAATAAAAGTTGTAGGGCTACTTGTTATCTTTCCGGATTATCTTGAATCATCCAAATCGAAGTTCGTATGAAATAATTATGCCCAATTTACTAAGTGATGCTGAAATTATCCAGCTCACTTTCAGCTTTCACGAATTTGTTACATCTAATTTCAAATGTCATAACTTCCTCCTCCGATATCGGAATGAGTCCGTTCTTGAGCCATTTTCTTGCTTATAACATACACTAAAACATATCTAAAGCCTATAATTTTCTAGTTTCATTAACTAATCTGATTATGGTCCAAAAGTCCTATTTTGGCAAAATTTTCATTTTTAACATGTTTACGAAAACTTCCGCCTTGACTTCGTTTTAAAACATTTTTACTCCATTCCACTTGGGTTAATTTAGTAACTCATAAGAGTACGTACTTAAGTTCTCGAAACTGAATTATAGAGTATATATCCAAAACTTAAAATTCCATAAAAAGTCAATTTATAAACTAAACTTCTTATTTTCATGTTATAATTATATCTTTTATTATAACTTGAATTATTGGGCATAATAACATCTGCAAATTATATAAGTATCAACATAACCAGCTTATAAATATTGGTTCGTCCATTAAAACATAGACTCCCACATGCATGCATAACTATACATTTAAGCTCCAAATGTGGTTTAAAGGTTAATATTCATACTTTCATCAACTTTTATTTTCATGCATATTAATATGGTTCATCATATTTATCATCCTACTTAATATATCCATAAATTGTAAACAGGAAAATATCAAGCTTTTAGACATAACTTGTTAAGAGAATTTTCCTCTTGAATTAAATTTTGGTAGAGCTCCTAATTCTTTTTTTGCTAGATTCTCCCGTAGCTTTTCTTCCTTTCCTAACTCTTCCTTATCTCTCAAAATTTCTTATATATAGTAATATTTGCCAAAAATACTTGTAAGGCTTAAAGGTGGGGAGTATTGTAATACCCAAGCCTTTTGTCCCACATCGCTTACATTACTAACCCTCTCTCCTTTATTAATCTACATATATAAAACTAATATTTTGTTTTTTTTATTAAACAATAAGGTTTTTCTTTTTTTGAGAAAATCTTTTTATGTGAAGTCCTTTTAGTAAGGACCTCCTTAGTTAAAATTTTCAGCATCGAGGGCGTAGGCAGACTGCAAACCTCATAATTTCGGGTATGTTTTTTTGTGTGTATTTATTTAATTTAATTTTTGGTATTTTTATTAATTTATAACTTTAATTAGTATATTTTAGTTAGTTTGTTAGGTAATATTGTGGTATTATTTTGGCTAGATATTAAGTATCTCAATTATAAGAAAATGTTATCTTTAAATTACTTATCTAATATAATAATATGGAGGGTCCAATATATGCATAAAATAGTTAAATACTAATATTGTAGTATTTAATAAAATGTATTATTTTGGTGAATAGATTATATTGAGCGAGTCTAACCAATTGCATCTGTAATTGTGGGTATTGCATTACGTACTCCAGGTACGGATTCCGTACTCCTTCAGCGATAGTCTTCTGAAATTTAATTAATTCGTTTTGTTCCTCGTTTTGAATTTCGTTATTAATTCACATAATTGTTTCATGTGAAATTAATATAATAGTTTTATTTTAGTGTTGATACATAGAACTCGTATTTATACTCTTTGAGTTGGATTATCAGGTCTAGTATTTATTTTGATAATTGTAGAAATGTATATGTCAATATATTTTAGAGACTTGTGTTGATGGTTCGTTTGATTTGACATATACATATTAGAATCCCCTGTTGTTGATATTATGTCGCATGTGTTGTGATATCATATTTTGTTAGAATATACCATAGGGTATACTTGAGCTATAACCACCTGTGTGGGTACCACAGGCATGTCGTCTTGGCACAAGAGACATGACACTTCCGTGGCAGTGTGATTAGTCCACGACGTCTCTGTTTTGTGCTCCGATGGGAGTTGGCCATTTGGTGATTTGTTGTGAGAGGCGTATGGGTCGGCCCTAGTTTTCTGTTATGTTATGCAGATTGGTGGTGTTGTGCCAAACACGCCTTCTGATTTTGCATGCATTTAGATTCGCGGTCCAATGTGTGATTGCCTATGTGGCATTATTGACTTGTCTATGTGGCAAGCTATATTTTGAGCTCAGTATAAAATAACACCATGCCATTTCTTCAGACTATTAGGTTATTGTGATACAGCTCAGTTCAGTTTAGTTAATTTTGTTATTCATTTCATTTCAGTTCATAACTCTGTACTCTATATCCGTACTGGGCATTTGGCTCATGCTGTGTTTTTCTTCCGGCAAGTATTCAAGGGGATCATGGGCAAGTGTGATGAGAGCTCCTCACATAGATGGTTTAGATATTTTGGTTATGTTTTGATGTTTGGATCTCTGTTTAGAGTTGTATTGAACCTTTATTAAGATTAGGATGTACTAAACAGTATGTATTTTGAGCCGGTTGGGCGGTTATTAATACCTCTTCAAACTAATCTTTTGCGGTTTATAATTTTGATATTAGTTTATATTTTTGTTGTATTTGTGTAGCCTCTCTTCCTATTTTTGGGAAAGGGGTGTTACAAAGTTGGTATCAGAGGCAGGTTCTTTCTTGTAGAAAACCTATTTAGGTTTGACCTGTGAGTTATGGGTAGACTTTTGGTTAGGTTTTTGTTTCATTTGATATGCCGTTCAGCTATAATATTAATCAGATTCAAATTATTTTGCTTCAGTCCATTGTTTTCTTTATTAGATGGCTCGTAGGTCCGCTAGAGTTGCTGGTAGAAGAGGAAATAGTAGGGGAAGAGGCGTGAGCCAAACCGATGTACATTCTGATATGCAGCGTGATGTGCAGCCTAATAATCAAGATAATGCTCAATTGGCAGCTTTGGTAAATCAGGCTTTGCCGCAATTGGTGGCACAAGTCATTCAGGCAATGCAACAACTGACGCCAGAAATTCCTAATCAAGGGAACCACGGGAATGGTGGTTCGCGGACAAATGAAGAAGAAGTGAATACTGTTGGGGTTGATCCATCTATTGTTCCGATGTATTTGTGGTTAGAGAGGTTTCAAAAACAGAAACCACATTCATTCACTTCAGCTCCAACTCCAATTGATGCAGAGAATTGGGTTGCCCATTTAGAAAAGATATTTGATGTGCTAGGATGTTCGGATAACCAGAAAGTGGTACTGGCTACTTATAAATTAGAGGGGGATGTGCAAAGGTGGTGGAAAGCAATGAAAGTAACAAAGGGTGATGGATTTGTAGAGGCACTTACCTGGGCAGAGTTTTGTGATATCTTTTATCAACAATACTTCTCAGCTGCTGATAAAGAGGCTTATGGTAGAGAGTATCTGTCTATTCGGCAAAAGAAGGATGAATCTGTTACGGATTTTATGACAAGGTTCACTAGGTTGGCAAGTTTTGCAGGAACCTCAGCAGGGACTGCAGCAGAACAAGCTGAAAAATTTGAGTGGAGAATTCATTATAAGTATCGCCAACATCTCATTAACATTAAATTCAAAGATGTGTCAGTAGTGGCTAATGCAACCAAGATTATTGAGATGGAGCGACAAGACTTTCGAGCTTCTAAACCGGAGGGAGATCGAAAGAGGGATAGAAATGACCACAAGAGTCAAGTTTCGGGTCAGCAGGGGAGAAATCAGAATGGTCAGTGGAACAAGAACCGAGGTAGTCAACAGGGACAGTGGCGTGGCCAGAATCAGAACACAAGCTATCAACAGTTGCCTCAGCAAGGTCATAATCATCAGCAATGGTAGAATTATCAGTAAGGGCAAAATCAAGGGCGTTACCCAGGACTAGCAGGTGGGGATAACCCTAATCTCATTCCAATAGCTCCTTATGCCACTTGTGGGGCTAATCATCTAGGGAGACCTTGTCACAGAGTTACTAGTGCATGCTTTTTGTGTGGTCAGTTAGGCCATCTTGCCAAAAATTGTACTCAACCACGTGGTAATGGTGGCAATGTTGGTCAGCGTCGCGGTGGACGGGTCTTCGCCTTGACATATAATCAGGCAGCAGGTGCGTCAGGTACTGTTTCTGGCACTCTTATAGTTGGCAATCGTGAGGCTTCCATTTTATTTAATACTGGCTCTACCCATTCGATTGTTGCAAATTCTTTTGTTCGACACCTTGGTGTGTCATCTCAGTCTTTAAATTCTGTTATGTCTATTACTACCCCAATGGGAATTTCTATTGTTATCTCTGATTTGTATCGAGATTGTCCTATTAGTTTTGGAGATAAGATTCGTGGGGTAAATCTTTTACCGATGGGTATGCACGATTTTGATATGATTCTTGGAATGGACTGGTTAGATAAGCACCAGGCCACTATCGATTGTCAATCGAAGAGAGTTATCTTTGGGGATTTGAAGTCCCCGGATTTCGTGTATCAAGGTTCACGACCGGGTAAGGTGGTGAAATTAATTTCAGCTCTAAAAGCTGGAAAATTGGTGGTTAGGGGTTGTGAGGGATATTTAGCATTTGTGAATGACACCTCTATGGGAGAGTCTCGTATTGAGGATGTTCCGATTGTTCGTGAATTTTCTGATGTGTTTCCAAAGGAATTGTCAGGGTTACCACCGCAGCGGGAAGTTGAGTTTACTATTGAGCTTGTTCCTGGTGCAGAGCCTATCTCTAAGGCACCGTATAGGATGGCACCATTAGAATTGCAAGAGTTGAAGGAGCAGTTGCAAGAATTATTAGATCGTGGTGTAATTCGACCGAGTGTTTCACCACGGGGAGCTCCGATTTTATTTGTAAAGAAGAAGGATGGGTCTATGAGGTTGTGTATAAACTACAGAGAGTTAAACAAGATTACCATCAGGAATCGGTACCCTTTACCGAGGATTGATGATTTATTCGACCAACTTCAAGGAGCGAAGTATTTTTCGAAGATAGACTTGAGATCAGGTTTTCATCAGTTGAGGGTGAGAGATGAGGATGTCTCTAAGATAGCTTTCCGTACTCGCTATGGGCATTACGAGTTTCTGATGATGTCATTCGGGTTAACTAATGCTCCGGCGGTGTTTATGGATTTGATGAATCGGGTGTTTAGGGAGTACTTGGACAAATTTGTCATTGTTTTTATTGATGACATTTTGATTTACTCTAAGTCTAAGGAGGAGCATGAGGAACATCTTCGCATAATTTTGAGAATTTTACGAAAAGAGAAATTATATGCTAAATTCTCCAAAAGCGAGTTTTGGTTGGAGCAGGTTATATTTCTAGGCCACATTGTGTCTGCTGAAGGCATTAAGGTGGATCCCGCGAAGGTTGAAGCTATCACTAAATGGCTGAGACCTACTACGGTGACGAAGGTTAGGAGTTTTTTGGGTTTGGCAGGGTATTATAGGCGATTTGTAGAAGGGTTCTGTTTATTTGCCTTGTCATTGACTCACTTGATGAGAAAGAGCATGAAGTTTGTGTGGAATGAGGAACGCGAGAAGAGTTTTGAGGAGTTGAAGAAATGGCTTATGACAGCTCCAATACTTACATTGCCATCAGGGACAGGAGGTTACCAAATTTATAGTGATGCTTCTAACAAGGGTTTGGGATGTGTTTTGATGCAACACGGTAAGGTGATTGCTTATGCTTCTAGACAACTTAAAACTTATGAGGTAAACTACCCCACTCATGATTTGGAGTTGGCAGCAGTAATCTTTGCTTTGAAAATTTGGAGGCACTATTTGTTTGGCGAGACTTGTGATATCTTCACCAATCACAAAAGTCTTAAGTACATCTTCACTCAGAATGAGCTCAATATGAGGCAGAGGCGTTGGTTGGAGCTTCTCAAAGATTATGACGCTAGAATTCAATATCCCTCTGGGAAGGCGAATGTAGGTGTAGATGCGTTTAGTCGAAAGAGTTCAAGGAGTGTAGCAGCCCTTATTACACAACCACAACTTATTTCAGATATAGAATGGTTGGAGTTGGAGTTGTATGTACAAGGTGCATATGGACTTTTAGCAGGTATGAGAGTGAAGCCTTTTCTTATCTCGAGGGTTAAGGAAGCTCAAAAAGAAGATGGCGAGTTATGGGCTATAACGCAAAATTTGGAGGGGGAAAGCAGCCCGAGTTTCGTATTGATGGCCATTGTGTGATTTAGTTGGGTAAGCAGTTCAAGAGGCAGTATTAGCTGAAGCTCATAGTTCACCATTTTCTATTCATCCGGGTTCTACGAAGATGTATAGGGATTTAAAGAAGAATTTTTGGTGGAATGGGATGAAGCGAGATATGGCTGAATATGTAGGAAGGTGTCTTACTTGTCAGCAAGTGAAAATTGAACATCAACGTGCTAGTGGATTACTGCAACAATTAGATATTCTTGTTTAGAAGTGGGAGGATATTACAATGGATTTTGTGACTGTGTTGCCAAAAACTTTCAAGAAGAATGATGCTATTTGGGTTGTAGTAGATCGATTGACCAAATCAGCTCACTTCTTAGCCATCCAGGAGGGTTATTCTGTAGACAAGTTAGCATAAATATTTCAACAGGAGGTGGTTAGACTTCATGGAACTCCAATGTTAATTGTTTCAGATCGAGATCCACGGTTCACTTCACGGTTCTGGAAAGGGTTTCAGCGAGCTTGGGGCACTCGACTAAAATACAGTACTTCTTTCCATCCACAGACTGATGGGCAATCTGAGAGGACTATCCAGACTTTAGAGGATATGTTGAGGTCTTGCGCATTAGAATGGTCGGGTAATTGGGATGATTACTTGAGCATTATTGAGTTTGCTTATAACAATAGCTGGCACGGAAGTATTGATATGGCTCCGTTTGAGGCATTGTATGGTAGAAAGTGTCGAACACCAACTTGTTGGGATGAGGTTGGCGAGAAGGCTTTTGAAGGGCCTGAGTTAGTTCAAATCACTACGGAGAAGGTAGCTGTGGCTAAGGAGAAATTGAGGTTTGCTCGATCTCGGCAAAAGAGTTATGCTGATAAGCACAGAAGGACTTTAGAGTTCAAACTTGGTGAACATATATTTTTGAAGGTTTCTCCTTGGAAGGGTATTCGACGATTTGGATTGAAAGGTAACTCAATCTGCGTTATATTGGGCCATTTGAGATTCTGGAAAGGGTTGACGAAGTTGCATATCGGTTAGCTCTGCCTCCACAATTAGCTCATGTGCATAATGTGTTCCATGTGTCGGTATTGAGAAGTTATCATTATCATCCGTTGCATGTGGTACAATATCCGTTCGATAAGAGTCGGAAGGATCTTACTTGTGAGGAACAAGCCGAGAAAATTTTAGATCGTCAAGAGCGGATTATGAGGAGGAAAACAATTCCGTTTTTAAAGTTTTGTAGAAAAATCATTCGGAACGAGAGGCAACTTGGGAGATGGAGGAGTCTATCCGGGCGGAGTATCCGCATCTTTTTGATAATTAGGCACGTTCCTTTTATTTTGATTCCGGGGACGGAATCCTTTTTAAGGGGGAAATAATGTAATACCCAAGCCTTTTGTCCCACATTGCCTACATTACTAACCCTCTCTCCTTTATTAATCTATATATATAAAACTAATATTTTGTTTTTTTATTAAACAATAAGGTTTTTCTTATTTTGAGAAAATCTTTTTCTGTGAAGTCCTTTTACTAAGGACCTCCTTAGTTAAAATTTTCAGCATCGAGGGCGTAGGCAGACTGCGAACCTCATAATTTCGGGTATGTTTTTTTGTGTGTATTTATTTAATTTAATTTTCTGTATTTTTATTAATTTATAACTTTAATTAGTATATTTTAGTTAGTTTGTTAGTTAATATTGTGGTATTATTTTGGCTAGATATTAAGTATCTCAATTATAAGAAAATGTTCTCTTTAAATTATTAATCTAATATAATAATATGGAGGGCCCAATATATGCATAAAACAGTTAATACTAATATTGTAGTATTTAATAAAATGTATTATTTTGGTGAATAGATTATATTGAGCGAGTCTAATCAATTGCATCTGTAATTGTGGGTATTACATTACGTACTCCAGGTACGAATTACGTACTCCTTCAGCGATAGTCTTCTGAAATTTAATTAATTCGTTTTGTTCCTCGTTTTGAATTTTGTTATTAATTCACATAATTGTTTCATGTGAAATTAATATAATAGTTTTATTTTAGTATTGATACATAGAACTCGTATTTATACTCTTTAAGTTGGATTATCAGGTCTAATATTTATTTTGATAATTGTAGAAATGTATATGTCAATATATTTTGGAGACTTGTGTTGATGGTTCGTTTGATTTGACATATACATATTAGAATCCCCTGTTGTTGATATTATGTCGCATGTGTTGTGACATCATATTTTGTTAGAATATACCATAGGGTATACTTGAGCTATAACCACCTGTGGGGGTACCACAGGCATGTCGTCTTAGCACGAGAGACATGACACTTCCGTGGCAGTGTGATTAGTCCACGACGTCTCTGATTTGTGCTCCAATGGGAGTTGGCCATTTGGTGATTTGTCGTGAGAGGCGTTTGGGTCGGCCCTAGTTTTCTGTTATGTTATGCGGATTGGTGATGTTGTGCCAAACACGCCTTTTGATTTTGCATGCATTTGGATTCGCGGTCCAATGTGTGATTGCCTATGTGGCATTATTGACTTGTCTATGTGGCAAGCTATATTTTGAGCTCGGTATGAAATAACACCATGCCATTTCTTTAGACTATTAGGTTATTGTGATACAGCTCAGTTCAGTTTAGTTGATTTTGTTATTCATTTCAATTCAGTTCATAATTCTGTACTCTATATCTGTACTAGGCATTTGGCTCATGCTGTATTTTTTTTCCGACAGGTATTCAAGGGGATCATGGGCAGGTATGATGAGAGCTCCTCACCTAGATGGTTTAGATATTTTGGTTATGTTTTGATGTTTTGATCTCTGTTTAGAGTTGTATTGAACCTTTATTAAGATTAGGATGTACTAAACAGTATGTATTTTGAGCCAGTTGGGCGGTTATTAATACCTCTTCAGACTAATCTTTTGCGGTTTATAATTTTGATATTAGTTTATATTTTTGTTGTATTTGTGTGTAGCCTCTCTTCCTATTTTTGGGAAGGGGGTGTTACAAAGTTGGTATCAAAGGTAGGCTCTTTCTTGTAGAAAATCTATTTAGGTTTGACCTGTGAGTTATGGGTAGACTTTGGGTTAGGTTTTTGTTTCATTTGATATGCCGTTCAGCTATAATATTAATCAGATTCAAATTATTTTGCTTCAGTCCATTGTTTTCTTTATTAGATGGCTCGTAGATCCGCTAGAGTATCTGGTAGAAGAGGAAATAGTAGGGGAAGAGGCGTGTGCCAAACCGATGTACATTCTGATATGCAACGTGATGTGCAGCCTAATAATCAAGATAATGCTCAATTGGCAGCTTTGGTAAATCAGGCTTTGCCGCAATTGGTGGCACAAGTCGTTCAGGCAATGCAACAACTGACGCTAGAAATTCCTAATCAAGGGAACCCCGGGAATGGTGGTTCGCAGACAAATGAAGAAGAAGTGAATACTGTTGGGGTTGATCCATCTATTGTTCCGATGTATTTGTGGTTAGAGAGGTTTCAAAAACAGAAACCACATTCATTCACTTCAGCTCCAACTCCAATTGATGTAGAGAATTGGGTTGCCCATTTAGAAAAGATATTTGATGTGCTAGGATGTTCGGATAACCAGAAAGTGGTACTGGCTACTTATAAATTAGAGGGGGATGTGCAAAGGTGGTGGAAAGCAATGAAAGTAACAAAAGGTGATGGATTTGTAGAGGCACTTACCTGGGCAGAGTTTTGTGATATCTTTTATCAACAATACTTCTCAGCTGCTGATAAAGAGGCTTATGGTAGAGAGTATCTGTCTATTCGGCAAAAGGAGGATGAGTCTGTTACGGATTTTATGACAAGGTTCACTAGGTTGGCAAGTTTTGCAGGAACCTCAGCAGGGACTACAGCAGAATAAGCTAAAAAATTTAAGTGGATAATTCATTATAAGTATCGCCAACATCTCATTAACATTAAATTCAAAGATGTGTCAGCAGTGGCTAATGCAGCTAAGATTATTGAGATGGAGCGACAAGACTTTCGAGCTTTTAAACCGGAGGGAGGTCGAAAGAGGGATAGAAATGACCAGCAGAGTCAAGTTTCGGGTCAGCAGGGGAGAAATCAGAATGGTCAGTGGAACAAGAACCGAGGTAGTCAACAGGGACAGTGGCGTGGCCAGAATCAGAACACAAGCTATCAACAGTTGCCTCAGCAAGGTCATAATCGTCAGCAATAGCAGAATCGTCAGCAATGGCAAAATCAAGGGCGTTACCCAGGACTAGCAGGTGGGGATAACCCTAATCTTATTTCAATAGCTCCTTATGCCACTTGTGGGTCTAATCATCCAGGGAGACCTTGTCACAGAGTTACTAGTGCATGCTTTTTGTGTGGTCAGTTAGGCCATCTTGCCAAAAATTGTACTCAACCACGTGGTAATGGTGGCAATGTTGGTCAGCGCCGCGGTGGACGGGTCTTCTCCTTGACACATAATCAGGCAGCAGGTGCGTCAGGTACTGTTTCTGGCACTCTTATAGTTGGCAATCGTGAGGCTTCCATTTTATTTAATACTGGCTCTACCCATTCGATTGTTGCAAATTCTTTTGTTCGACACCTTGGTGTGTCATCTCAGTCTTTAAATTCTGCTATGTCTATTACTACCCCAATGGGAATTTCTATTGTTATCTCTGATTTGTATCGAGATTGTCCTATTAGTTTTGGAGATAAGATTCGTGGGGTAAATCTTTTACCGATGGGTATGCACGATTTTGATGTGATTCTTGGAATGGACTGGTTAGATAAGCACCAGGCCACTATCGATTGTCAATCGAAGAGAGTTATCTTTGGGGATTTGAAGTCCTCAAATTTCGTGTATCAAGGTTCACGACCGGTAAGGTGGTGAAATTAATTTCAGCTCTAAAAGCTGGAAAATTGGTGGCTAGGGGTTGTGAGGGATATTTAGTATTTGTGAATGACACCTCTATGGGAGAGTCTCGTATTGAGGATGTTCCGATTGTTCGTGAATTTTCTGATGTGTTTCCAGAGGAATTGTCAGGGTTGCCACCGCAACGGGAAGTTGAGTTTACTATTGAGCTAATTCCTGGTGCAGAGCCTATCTCTAAGGCACCGTATAGGATGGCACCATTGGAATTGCAAGAGTTGAAGGAGCAGTTGCAAGAATTATTAGATCGTGGTGTAATTCGACCGAGTGTTTCACCATGGGGAGCTCCGGTTTTATTTGTAAAGAAGAAGGATGGGTCTATGAGGTTGTGTATAAACTACAGAGAGTTAAACAAGATTACCATCAGGAATCGGTACCCTTTACCGAGGATTGATGATTTATTTGACCAACTTCAAGGAACGAAGTATTTTTCGAAGATAGACTTGAGATCAGGTTATCATCAGTTGAGGGTGAGAGATGAGGATGTCTCTAAGACAACTTTTTGTACTCGCTATGGGCATTACGAGTTTCTCGTGATGTCATTCGGGTTGACTAATGTTCCGGCAGTGTTTATGGATTTGATGAATCGGGTGTTTAGGGAGTACTTGCACAAATTTGTCATTGTCTTTATTGATGACATTTTGATTTACTCTAAGTCTAAGGAGGAGCATGAGGAACATCTTCGCATAATTTTGAGAATTTTAAGAAAAGAGAAATTATATGCTAAATTCTCCAAATGCGAGTTTTGGTTGAAGCAGGTTATATTTCTAGGCCACATTGTGTCTACTGAAGGCATTAAGGTGGATCCCGCGAAGGTTGAAGCTATCACTAAATGGCCGAGACCTACTACGGTGACGAAGGTTAGGAGTTTTTTGGGTTTGGCAGGGTATTATAGGCGATTTGTAGAAGGGTTCTGTTTATTTGCCTTGCCATTGACACAGTTGATGAGAAAGGGCACGAAGTTTGTGTGGAATGAGGAACGCGAGAAGAGTTTTGAGGAGTTGAAGAAACGGCTTGTGACAGCTCCAATACTTACATTGCCATCAGGGACAGGAGGTTACCAAATTTATAGTGATGCTTCTAAGAAGGGTTTGGGGTGTGTTTTGATGCAACACGGTAAGGTGATTGCTTATGCTTCTAGACAACTTAAAACTTATGAGGTAAACTACCCCACTCATGATTTGGAGTTGGCAGCAGTAATCTTTGCTTTGAAAATTTGGAGGCACTATTTGTATGGCGAGACTTGTGATATTTTCACCAATCACAAAAGTCTTAAGTACATCTTCACTCAGAAGGAGCTCAATATGAGGCAGAGGCGTTGGTTGGAGCTTCTCAAAGATTATGACGCTAGAATTCAATATCTGTAACGATCGCGAATCGCGGGTACCTTTGTAACGCGAGGCTACGAATTTTATTGAATAAATTAAACTTTTATTAATATTATTCCGCATTATGTGTTTGAATATTTTATTACTACATATGATGTGTATGTGATAATTTTTGAGTATTGTTATTTCATGGTATTGATTAAATTATTTTAAAGAATAGCTGTGACGCCCCCAAAATAGGTCCACACAACCCATTTTGAGTCGCCAATAACATTCTACAAAAATACAATTACAAATACGAATTTTTCCATTTACAACTAATATTTGTCGTGCAAAATACGACAACACACATACTGTGACTTTCCAAACAAATATCGTACCGTATGGTACCACAGTATCCAAACCCAAATTATTACAATGCCGTAAAAAGACGGCAACACACGGTTTAAGTCTCCAGTACAATTATTATTAAACTATGCTATAACTTGATGAGGACAACCAATAACTCGGACCATTACTCCACTCTCCGGCTAGTCCCAGCTACATTTTCCTTTCCTGAGAAGAACAATGGGACAAAACTGAAAAGGGTGAGCTCAAATAGCCCAGTAAGAAATATCATGACTAAGAAATATCATGACTAAGAAATGAAGAATAAAATTATCTTTAGTCTTCAACAATAATAAATCAGAGATATTTTAATTGTTCAGTAACAACAACTGCAGCAGAACGAACAATCCATTAGAAGAGTCAAGTAGATTATAATATCTACTATCTTCTACAAGTTAAAAGATCACCACCAATATTTTATCCCTGTAACACCAATCAACAATTCATGTTCAACAGCCTCTCTTTGCATTACGTGCCAAAGATATTTATTTGTAACACCAATCAACAATTCATGTTCAACAGCCTCTCTTTGCACTACGTGCCAAAGATATTTATTTGTAACACCAATCAACAATTTCAACAGCCTCTCTTTGCACTACGTGCCAAAGATATTTATTTGTAACATCACCGGTCATGATCATGCCAAACGCCAGTTCATCTTTGCACTACGGACCAAAGAGAACTTTCACCATATGCCTTTGTTTGTAACACCAAAAGTCATGATTATACCAATACACAGTTTGGTCAAAATCATGTCACGTCAGTTCATCTTTGCACTACGGGCCAAAGAGAACTAATACCACAATTTAAGTATGAGGATGAGGATGATGACAATGATACAGTGAGATTAAGGATAAGAAAAGCTTTATAATTTAATCAGTATCAAAGATTGACCAAATTGCCAACACGATGGCCAAATTGTGGAGTCAAATTCAAGAATGATATTCAAGAAATTATTTCATGCTTCAACTATAACGTACAAAATGAAATAGAAATATTCAAGTGAAAAGATATTAGATGAAGCACAAACTATTAAGGATATTCTACTAATTTTCAGGGATTTTCTCCATTTAAAAATAAGGTTTTGGAAACAAACAAAGATTTCTTACCATAAATGGAGAAATGTGAAAGAAAAAGATATCCCTTAAAGAGTACAAAATAAATGATACGTTATACGAGTATAACAGAATATATGAAACTGCAAATGGATTTTCACCCGTCATGCGATAATTCACGTAGATAGATTATTTCCACAAAAGATTAATAAGTAATGAATACGACGGGTTATTCACCAGGTGTGCGTCAATCCGCACGAACAGGTTATACCCACAGATTAATAAGGAATGAATATAAAGGGTTATTCACCAGGTACGACATTCGTACATGCAGGTTATTCCCACAGAATAATAAGGAATGAATATAAAAAGATATTCACCAGGTACGACACTCGTACATACAGGTTATTCCCACAGAATAATAAGGAATGAATATAAAAAGATATTCATCAGGCATGCGTCATACCGCACGGACAGGTTATCCCCACAAATTAATACAGAATGAATAACAACCTTTATGAGTATAATATCACTTACGAACATGAAAGCAAATGATATTATATATGAGTATGAAAGAAATGATATTCCCTACATTCGTTAACTGGATGTTACTTTCTATGAAGTTTACTAACTTTGGAAAATACTAGTATTCTCACAAATACTCACAATAGCCTAGCACACTAAGAGAACTTAAGAAATTTAGAGAGAGAGGAAGTATAGGTAATGAAGGTGTGAAATTTCTTAAGCGAACCCTCCCTATTTATAGGAAAATGTAATCAATATCTACCACACATTAATTATCACACTCTTTTTATATCATCCATCCATTTTTTCTTTAATCTATATCATCCATCCATTTTTTCTTTAATCTATATCATCCATCCATTTTTTTCAAAAAGATTAATCCATTATCAAAAAGATAATTCCATTATCAAAAATTTTATTATTAATAAATCTATTTTTGTATTATTGTGTTAAATGTAGTAATATCACAGATAGCATATACTCGCAATACTGGCAACCAGATTATTCCCAGGAAAGAGGGGGCCTTCCATAAAAATGGCGCGCAATTAAATAACCCATTTCCTTGACAGAATTTCTAGACATTGTCAATAATGCTAAAATATCCTATCAAATAATATGAGTTACAGTGTCGTGATAAATAATAAAAATATTATGCAGATGCTACTGTAACAATTATTGAATCAAGATACTGTGCAATTGTTACTTTATCAATTATTGAATCAATAATATAAAACACTGTGCGACACCGTGTGCTACTGTGGAATAACGCGTTTTACTGTTCTTTTTATCACCAGGTATTTCAACAGTTATCGGTTAAATTTTTGCCGCCAATTTCTATCACTTTCTATATTCGACAGTTAACCCGTTATGGGGCCCACTATCATTGACAATATTGCCATTTCGGCGCCGTCGTACGGTACCGAATATAATATTTCCCGACAGAAAGAATATTCCCCGACAAAAGGAATATTTCCCGACATACTGTTTATCAGATAATTTGCATGTAACACCCTTAACTATCATTTATAACAATTAAGCACTTCACTATTTAGAAAAAAAAATAATCATAAAGAAAATAATAAATTTTTATTTCATAAAGTCGGGATCTTACAATAGCGCTAAAGCGCTATTTACGCAAAAGACGTCTTTTTCGATTTTATGACTTTTCATAATTTCGCCAAAGCGTTAGTGAGAGGGGTTAATAATCCAAGTCTGGGATTTTATTTTAGCCCAATTGAATTTTTATTAGAAGCCCGATAGATTATTAAATTAGAAGTGCAAGAGTGGCCCAATTTGAAGCCCAAAACCCATGGGTCAAGTCCATGACCCAAAACCCGCACCCCATGACCCGCAACCTATGACCCATGAGGGAAATGGGCTATACAATCAGCTGGTCACAATTGATGAAGGAGAAGAGTACGGGAGAAGGAGAGGAGAGGGAGAAGAGAAGCCAAGAACGTGGGAGAGCATGGGGAGCTTCAAAATCTGCATTTGGTGAAGCAAGGAGGGAATAAGGCAACTTGGGAGAAGAGGGGGGGAGTACCCGAGCCATGGGGAGAGCAAAAGCTCAGTCGCCCATACATGGGGAGCTGCCATGCCCGAGCATGCTCAGCTCCTCCACCTCCAAGGAACTCAGATTCTTCCTCTATAAATACTTTCCCATTTCATAGCCTTCATTCCTTTGTTTTGTTGCTAAGTTAGAAACTGAAACTTGAGAGAAAATAGTGAAGAGAGTGTTCACGGGTGATTGAGGAAGGAGAAGGAGTATTGTAGCAGCTGGTATCTGAGTCCATTAGCATCCTTAGAAGAAGCTCAAGAGGTAAGCAATATAGAGCTTAGCTCATTTCCACATTACTTCTAAGTTTATAGTTTTGCTTTGGTTGCTTTGTTGGAGTTATGTGACTGATTTTGCTAGTTAGTGTATGAACATGTATGAAGGTTAATTAGCTCTATAAGACCTTGTTAATGATATGTGAAAGAGGAACAATGAATGAGAATCGAACCTATGCATAAGGAATCAAGAAATGGACTGAGATGAGCATTAGTGGACTGTTAAGGACTTTTACTGTGTATTAATGAAGTCATAATCTTGGTTTGGTTAAGTGCATTAGTTGTGTATTGTTGGTATATGTCAAGAAGGTATGCGTAATGATTTCAATGGGAAATTTGGACTAGAGTATAATGAAACTCTACTCCAATATGAGTTTCCAATTCATGCCCACAAACTATTTGATTTAATGTCCAAGAGAATGATTTCTCTAAAGAACATGAGAATTAGGATTGGTTAATTGATTAAATGATGTTATGATGCATAGCTCAGTTATAAAAGCATGTTTTAAATCCTATAGACTTGTTGTATAATGGCTAAAAAGCAAGGGGAACGAAATCAAGAGTTTGGGTTTTTGGGTTCTGCAGTAGCAGAACCTGAAAGTCCCTGGATGCAGAGTGGCGCAGCTGCGCCACTCCCAAGTATAAACACTACAAGAAAATGCCTTAAGACCGACGGAATTATTTTCGACGGAATATAATTCGTCGAAAATAATGCAATTTCGACGGAATATTTCGTCGAAAATAATTCCGTCGGTCTTAAATTTATCTCGACGGAATTTCGTCGGAATAATGATACCCCAATGGGGCCAACATTTCGCGCCGGCGCTAATCATAATTTCGACGGAATCATATTCATAATCGACGGAATATCCGTCGGAAATAGTTAATCTCGAGGGAACTATTTTCGACGGATAGTCCGTCGGAAATAGGCGATTTTAATTAGGGTCAGACCCTTCTTCCCCTCATTTTTTTCTGATCTCCATCTTCTCTCTCTCTCTCCAGCGGCGGCGGCCCTCTCTCTCACTCTCTCTGTACGTCCGGCACCTCCCTTCCCCCCGTCGTTTCCTCTCCCCCTCGCCGGCGACGTTCCTCTCTCTCTCTCACACAGTTTAAAACCCTAGCTTGTCCTCACACTTCATCGATCGGGCTTGCTCTCTCTGTCACGGTTGAAGGTAGCTCCGGCCGGCGACGTCGTGGGTATCGGCGGCAACGGCGTGGTATCTCCTCTCTCCTCTCTCTAGTGTTCAAATCAAGTGAGGTACACAATTTCTATCTTCAATTAATTGTGTTAGGGTTTGAAATTTACTTTAATTGATTTTGGGGATTAATTTAGTGTTTAGTTTGATTTGTTATGAAACTGATTGAGGCTTTGAGTTTGATATATAATTTAGGGTTTAATTTGTTCTTATTAGATATGAAATGATATTGAGGGTATAATCTGATATTGAGGCTGTCATTTCTCTTCTATTCATGTGGGTTTGATATTTACTGTATTGTTGTTTTCAAATTATTGTTTGATTTGTGCATATGTAATGTCTATAATCTGTTATTGAGGAGATTTGTTCATCAGTGTGTTTGGCTTTGTTCATCAGTGTATTCAGTATCCATGCATGTTCTGTATCAATTTGGGTTACTGAATGTATCAATTTAGGTTATATTTTATATATACACCTGTTTAGTGTTTGATTTATGTTATTTTTAGGTATACTGAATAGATGATTCTGAGAATTATTTCTGACGGAATTCCCAACGGAATTTCTGTCAGAATTATTCAATTGCAAAATATGTGGGTCCTGCAAGTATAATTATGTATTATTTAATTAATTTCCCAATATTAAAATAAACTAAGTAGCATTTACTTAGTTTTATCACTAATAAATAAAATAAAATAATATAATAACATAAACTAAATTTACATAATATAATATAAAAAATATAATATTAAATAATAAAATTAAATAACATATGATAACATAAGATACTTAAGAAACAAAGAAATAAAAATTAAAAAAAAATAATTTAATTAATAATTAATAAATTAAATTAATGAAAAAAAATAAAATAAATTAGACAATATAATAAAATGTAATACAAAATAAATTAATTATTTTGTGAGTCGAAGTTTATTATATATGGTAATAGATAAATCAATAATTAATTATAAAAGACAATTAAGACTTAGTTTGTCACTATAATAAAGTAAACTACACAAGTAAGTAGCACTTACTTAGTTGACAACATAAAATGAAGTAAATAAAATAAAATTAATAAATTAACTTAAACTAAATAATAATAAATTCGAATAACATAAATTAGTTTTAATAAATGAAAATAAATTAAAATAAATGAAAATAAATGAAAATAAATTAGAATAAATTTAATAAATGAAAATAAATTAAATTAAATTTAATAAATGTAGTTTAATTTAATAAAATAAATAAATTTAATAAATTATATAATATAATATTATACACTATAAAATAAAATTAAATGATAATAAATTAAAATAATATAATCTAAATTTAATAAATTAAAATAAATTTAATTTACTTTAATTTAATAAATTAAAATAAATTTAATTAAATAAAATAAATAAATTATATAACATAATATAATACAAAATTAAATTAAAAATAATAATAAATTAGTTGGTAATAAATTTAATTTAATAAAATAAAATAAGCCTAACTTAATTTAATAAAATTAAAAAACTTAAAAATTATATAATAAAATAAAACAAAGTAAAATAAAATAAATAAATTATATAACATAATATAATACAAAAGTAAATTAAAAATAATAATAAATTAGCTGGTAATAAATTAGCTTAGAGATCACCAGCCCCGCATAGTCTCTGATGCAGTGTGGGAGGCTATGTATACGCACTGGGATGCTGACGACTTCAAGAAGAAGTCAGAACAGGCAAAGAAGAACCGTCGTTAGCTCCGAGTGGTACACACTACTGGCTCGCAGTCTTTTGAGGATGCGAAATCGGTAAGTGTCATATACTTAGTTGTTTAGTAACTCATTTGTCACAAGTAAACTTCATAACTCCTTTATGAATGTATTTATTAGGCCATGCGACAGAGCTTAGGCCGACCTCCTTCTATGTTAGAGTTCTGGGATAGAGCCCACACGCCAAAGGACTCTACTATGTCTCCCGCAGCATTAGCTATACGGGTAAGTGTAATCGTAATTTTACGTAATGTTTAATATTAGTTAGTTTATAAAATGATATAATTAACTTACGTATAAGCCAAAAATTACAGGACCGATTTCAGGCTAGTCGGGACCAGCGTGTAGCTGAGTTGCAAGCTGCTAGGAGGGACTCTGAGATGTTAGATTCCACCGTTCCTCGGCCCGAGATTGAATTATCTCGAGATGAGGAGCTGGCACTATGGGTCGCGTCTCAGGATCCCCCTACTAGCAGTACCAGCAGATATCGAGTGTTGGGATTGCCGAGGATACCAGCGTATACATTACCTGGAGGTAATATTTTTTCTAATAAGTTAAGATTAAGTAACTGCATATATTAGTAGTAATGATATATTTATTTGCGCAGGCTCTAGCCAGCGTCAGCGCCCGAGAGCTTCTGTCGGACCATCTCATACCGGCGCTGGGTTGGACGACGAGATTTTCCAGAGGGTTATGGCGGCGGTGTCGGAGACGTTCCGTACGGATCCGGTCATCCGTCGTCAGGAGTTGCCCAGTCGAGCTCGCCTTCACCAGCTCGCCCAGGATATTGCAGCAGGGGCCACCGTCGATAGTACGGGTATCCCACAGGAGCAGTTCATCGCGATACGCGATGAGGTGCTCCGGTTGGTGGTTACATTACTATCGGAGGCTTTTGGCCTGATTGGGAGTCAGCCCCCGCCTACCCAGGTATATTATATTTACTTTTAATTATTTAATTTGCATGTTATTCAAATAATACTTTCATACGGACTAATGCGTTATATTTTTAATTGTATCAACAAGGTGGCGATGGCGATGGCGACGGCGACGGCGACGGAGGTCATGCTGATGTTGATTTGCATGCACCATAGTCATACGCCCATGCTATATATATAGTTTAGTTTGTTTAGGTGTTTTGTATTTAGAACTTACTTAAATGTTTTGTAACTCATATATTGTAAAGTTTAGTTTGATTCTTTGTAAATCAATGTAATATTCTTTAGTTTTGAATGTATTTCGGGACATAATGAGTTATTTTTTAGAGTTTTTAACGTTATGAGTTGATTCTGATATACGTTGTTCTTGGAAGCAGCTATTGGTGTTGTAATATATGTATTGTTGGGATAAAGCAGGTTACAGGTACAAAAATGGGGTTTAAAAATCTGGAAATTTAAAAAGCAAAAAAATTATTTTAAAAAAAAAGGGTATTTCCGACGGAATAAGGTATTTCCGACGAAAATTCCGTCGGACTTAAACATTAAAATTTATTTCAAAAAATACTTATTTTCGACGGAAATATATTATTTCCGACGGGAATTCCGTCGAGATTAGCTGGTTGTCACCGACGGAATTATTTTCGACGGACTATATTCCGTCGATAAAGGATTATTTCCGACGGAGGTTTCGTCGGAACTAGTTCGTCGGAAATATTGTTACACCGACGAAATCTACGACGGACTTATTTCCGAGGGCTTTATTTCCGACCGAATTTCCGACGGAATATTCCGTCGGAAATAGTGTAAGCCCGACGGAATAGGACTATTTCCGACGGAATATTCCGTCGGAATTAGACCTTTTTCTTGTAGTGAAAACCCGCGCAACTGCGCTGGTCTGCAGAGCTGAATTGCTGTGTTGCTTTGTGTTGTTGATGCGATGCATGTTTGCATAGACCCAACATGTTATAAATACCCCAAGGCATATGTATGTTATGTTAGTGTAATAGTTGAATGACCCCATGCAAGCATGAAATGACTAAGTCACGTGAGATTTGTTTAAATGAAATGAATAGCATAGTTGCATTTTTTGTTTGGCTTTCAGGGGGCGCTGCATTTTTCGTTTGGTGTTTATTGTGAGACTAATTGGTATGTGAATATGTGTCTAAATGCGTAGGACATATTTGAAGGACGATTAACGTCAAGTAGTAGCAAGCGCTTAAGGCAAGTTTTCTAACGCTTGTCTAACCCTTGTGTTGGGCAAGTTTATTTGATTCATTTGATTTTATATTCTCATGATCCTCATGCGATGTTTGAAGTTTCGATTTGCGTAATACATATATGGTTGTGTGAATTCCTTACTTATGTAAATTTTTCAGTATTTGCACAAGTATTCGAGTTATGTTATGACATAAATTGTTGAAGCTTTCAAGTTCACATATATATATGAACTGTTATAGAGAACGTGGATGCCATTTGTTTCGGCTAGACAGATATTGAAATATTTTATTGATTTGATAATAAATCCTTGAAATGTTATTGATGATTAAGTAGAGTTATCCAACCGAATTGCTTTGGTTAGGATTCTGAGACATAAATGAGATGAACAACCCTAATATTAGGGGCAGTTTTTAGTCAGTTATTCTGACAAGGCATCGAGCGCCTAAACAAACGCATATAGTCGTTTCCAGCTAGAGTGTTGATCAACATAAAGTACAATAGACTGATCACCTAGAAGTGCTCGTAAGTAAGACGGTTTGCAGTTATATTGCTGTGTACCTTTTCAAGAAAGCAAAAGAAAGTTCAAGGTCTTATGACCACTCAATGTCGTTTCAAAAATATATTTTTAAAACGAAAGCAAAGTATTATTCCTGTTTATTCAGAATATTTCACAACTATTGTTCAGTTGTCAAAGAGACATGATGTGATTGATGATATTGTTGTTATTCAACTGTTATACTTGTTGGGCAATTGAATGCTCATTCTTGCTTTATATTAAACATTGCAGCTAAGGCCGAGCGGGTCGAAGATTCCGGTAAGGACAAGGGAAAGGGCATGATGAACGTCTAGATGGCGACATAGTTTATTTGTATTAGCAATGATGTAATATTAAGACTTATTATGTATTTGGAATGATGTTAAGGTAATAGAACCTGGGATTGAGAGTAAGACGTGTTGTAATAATATAGTAATTACATTCATGTCTAGGATGTTGTTTGGAATGGGATGTACCGTGGAGCACCGGATTCGGGTTTGAGGTATCCGGATTTGGGGGTGTCACAATATCACCCTGGGAAGGCGAATGTAGTTGCAGATGCGCTTAGTCGAAAGAGTTCAAGGAGTGTAGCAGCCCTTATTACACAACCACAACTTATTTCAGATATGGAACGGTTGGAGTTGGAGTTGTATGTACAAGGTGCAGATGGACTTTTAGCAGGTATGAGAGTGGAGCCTTCTCTTATCTCGAGGGTTAAGGAAGCTCAAAAAGAAGATGGCGAGTTATGGGCTATAACGCAAAATTTGGAGGGGGAAAGCAGCCTGAGTTTCGTATTGATGACCATTGTGTGATTTGGTTGGGTAAGCGGTTCGGGAGGCAGTATTAGCTGAAGCTCATAGTTCACCATTTTCTATTTATCCGGGTTCTACGAAGATGTATAGGGATTTAAAGAAGAATTTTTGGTGGAATGGGATGAAGCGAGATATGGCTGAATATGTAGGAAGGTGTCTTACTTGTCAGCAAGTGAAAATTGAACATCAACGTGCTAGTGGATTACTGCAACAATTAGATATTCTTGTTTAGAAGTGGGAGGATATTACAATGGATTTTGTGACTGTGTTGCCAAAAACTTTCAAGAAGAATGATGCTATTTGGGTTGTAGTAGATCGATTGACCAAATCAGCTCACTTCTTAGCCATCCAGGAGGGTTATTCTGTAGACAAGTTAGCATAAATATTTCAACAGGAGGTGGTTAGACTTCATGGAACTCCAATGTTAATTGTTTCAGATCGAGATCCACGGTTCACTTCAAGGTTCTGGAAAGGGTTTCAGCGAGCTTGGGGCACTCGACTAAAATACAGTACTTCTTTCCATCCACAGACTGATGGGCAATCTGAGAGGACTATCCAGACTTTAGAGGATATGTTGAGGTCTTGCGCATTAGAATGGTCGGGTAATTGGGATGATTACTTGAGCATTATTGAGTTTGCTTATAACAATAGCTGGCACGGAAGTATTGATATGGCTCCGTTTGAGGCATTGTATGGTAGAAAGTGTCGAACACCAACTTGTTGGGATGAGGTTGGCGAGAAGGCTATTGAAGGGCCTGAGTTAGTTCAAATCACTACGGAGAAGGTAGCTGTGGCTAAGGAGAAATTGAGGTTTGCTCGATCTCGGCAAAAGAGTTATGCTGATAAGCACAGAAGGACTTTAGAGTTCAAACTTGGTGAACATATATTTTTGAAGGTTTCTCCTTGGAAGGATATTCGACGATTTGTATTGAAAGGTAAACTCAGTCCGCGTTATATTGGGCCATTTGAGATTCTGGAAAGGGTTGGCGAAGTTGCATATCGGTTAGCTCTGCCTCCACAATTAGCTCATGTGCATAATGTGTTACATGTGTCGGTATTGAGAAGTTATCATTATCATCCGTTGCATGTGGTACAATATCCGTTCGATAAGATTCGGAAGGATCTTACTTGTGAGGAACAAGCCGAGAAAATTTTAGATCGTCAAGAGCGGATTATGAGGAGGAAAACAATTCCGTTTGTTAAAGTTTTGTGGAAAAATCATTCGGAACAAGAGGCAACTTGGGAGATGGAGGAGTCTATCCGGGCGGAGTATCCGCATCTTTTTGATAATTAGGCACGTTCCTTTTCTTTTGATTCCGGGGACGGAATCCTTTTTAAGGGAGAAATAATGTAATACACAAGCCTTTTGTCCCACATCGCCTACATTACTAACCCTCTCTCCTTTATTAATCTATATATATAAAACTAATATTTTGTTTTTTTATTAAACAATAAGGTTTTTCTTATTTTGAGAAAATCTTTTTCTATGAAGTCCTTTTAGTAAGGACCTCCTTAGTTAAAATTTTCAGCATCGAGGGCGTAGGCAGACTGCGAATCTCATAATTTCGGGTATGTTTTTTTTTGTGTGTATTTATTTAATTTAAGTTTCTATATTTTTATTAATTTATAACTTTAATTAGTATATTTTAGTTAGTTTGTTAGTTAATATTGTGGTATTATTTTGGCTAGATATTAAGTATCTCAATTATAAGAAAATTTTCTCTTTCAATTATCAATCTAATATAATAATATGGAGGGTCCAATATATGCATAAAACAGTTAAATACTAATATTGTAGTATTTAATAAAATGTATTATTTTGGTGAATAGATTATATTGAGCGAGTCTAACCAATTGCATCTGTAATTGTGGGTATTGCATTACGTACTCCAGGTACGGATTCCGTACTCCTTCAGCGATAGTCTTCTGAAATTTAATTAATTCGTTTTGTTCCTCGTTTTGAATTTCGTTATTAATTCACATAATTATTTCATGTGAAATTAATATAATAGTTTTATTTTAGTGTTGATACATAGAACTCGTATTTATACTCTTTGAGTTGGATTATCAGGTCTAGTATTTATTTTGATAATTGTAGAAATGTATATGTCAATATATTTTGGAGACTTGTATTGATGGTTCGTTTGATTTGACATATACATATTAGAATCCCCTGTTGTTGATATTATGTTGCATGTGTTGTGACATCATATTTTGTTAGAATATACCATAGGGTATACTTGAGCTATAACCACCTGTGGGGGTACCACAGGCATGTCGTCTTGGCACGAGAGACATGACACTTCCGTGGCAGTGTGATTAGTCCACGGCGTCTCTGTTTTGTGCTCCGATGGGAGTTGGTCATTTAGTGTTTTGTTGTGAGAGGTATATGGGTCGGCCCTAGTTTTCTGTTATGTTATGCGGTTTGGTGATGTTGTGCCAAACACGCCTTCTGATTTTGCATGCATTTGGATTCGCGGTCCAATGTGTGATTGTCTATGTGGCATTATTGACTTGTCTATGTGGCAAACTATATTTTGAGCTCGGTATGAAATAACACCATGCCATTTCTTCAGACTATTAGGTTATTGTGATACAGCTCAGTTCAGTTTAGCTGATTTTGTTATTCATTTCAATTCAGTTCATAATTCTGTACTCTATATCCGTACTGGGCATTTAGCTCATGCTGTGTTTTTCTTCCGGCAGGTATTCAAGGGGATCATGGGCAGGTGTGATGAAAGCTCCTCACCTAGATGGTTTAGATATTTTGGTTATGTTTTGATGTTTGGATCTCTGTTTAGAGTTGTATTGAACCTTTATTAAGATTAAGATGTATTAAACAGTATGTATTTTGAGCCGGTTGGGCGGTTATTAATACATCTTCAGACTAATCTTTTGCGGTTTATAATTTTGATATTAGTTTATATTTTTGTCGTATTTGTGTGTAGCCTCTCTTCCTAATTTTAGGAAAGGGGTGTTACAACTATATATATATATATATATATATATATATATATATATATATATATATAGACTCAATGTTAACTCTATTATTATGCCCATGCCTCTACTAAATTATCAGCTCTCCCAATTCTTTCATGGCCCCCCTTCCAAGCACAATTGACTAACCAACCGATAAGGAAAAAGATGGAGAAGAAATTTTGAGGAAAAGCTTTGAAAGTATATTAGCATGTGATAGGATCCTACACCTTAGGACCCGCATATACTCCTCCTAAATCATCAGCTCTTTCACTAATTTGCAATTCTCTCATGACTCACATGCCCAATAGTTATCCTTCCACCAATCAAATTGGAGATTTAAGAAAAGCAAATTTGGAAATATTAGGAATAAAAGTAACCCATTTTCCTAAGGACCCGTGATCCCTCTCCTTTTTGCTGAAAATTAATTCTCTCCCCTCCAAAATTTTCAACTTCAGCAGCCCACTTGGGCCTACACCAATCATAAATTAATTTATTCCTCTTTTAATTGCTCCTTTACTCATTTAATTACCCATTTGATAAATGTAACTTCTAGAAATCAACATTTTTTTTTTGAAATTACAATCGATTCCTACTAATATCAATATTCCTAACATCATCAAAATATTTTCATCAACAATTTCATCTTTGAATTTTTAAAGTTTGACTTTTCCCAAAAAATGTGTTTTACAGAATATGTTACTTACTAAACTAGTTTAAACTAAATAATTAGCTTAAACCAAAAATTAATCTACATTACATCAGATAAATGTAATAAATATATTTAATATATATCTATTCACATAATATTCATCTCATTAATATTCATCAATGTACATACTAGTTCTCGGGTATTACAGTGATCATAACTCAAGGTTTTCTAGCATAGATAGTTGGAGTCTGTTCATATTCGTAACACACATTAAAAAAACAAACATATTATTTCAGTCACAATACGGCAGATCATTCACCTGTTACAATGATATATAAATACAACCCAAAAAGAAAGGGAAAAAGAGAGGATAAAATGTTACAATGGAATTCGGAATAACAAGTCATTTATTTATGAAACAATTCAACTAGCTGGCTGGCTATATTCGTGAAAATAGTCCAAAAGCTGGATTTATTGTGGTAAATCCTCCATCTAGAGCCATATTATGCCCACTCATATACTTACTCTCATCACTAGCCAAAAAAAGGGCCGCCTCAGCTACATCTTGTGCTTTAAGAACATTGCCCTTAAGGTTTGAATAAATATTCTTGGCACCATTTTCATCCAATTTAAAGAAATTTTTGGCGGTGTCTAGTGCAACAAAGTAGGGTGATAAGCATTAAGCAGTTAACCCTAATATTAAATTGGCCTAGCTCCGCCGCGACATTTTTAGTCAGTCCAATCACACCATGCTTTGAACTTGTGTATGCATGAGATGCAACCCCGCCAACGGTACCCGAAACACTTCCAATTGTAATAATACTACCGCTACGAGTTGGGATCATCACGCGAGCTGCATGTTTGGTTCCTAAAAACACACCTGCAAGTGGTTCATTTAATATATTGTCAAAATTTCGCGTTCATTTATTATATTCATCCAAAATTTTAAAAAACGTTTATCTACTAGATAAAGAGATAAATGACTGAATTATAAATTTGTCCCTAGAAGTTTCAAGCGCCCAGTTGCAAGCCGTAACCCCTACTTAATTATAGCTCCCTTATAGAAGTCACTTAGTGTCATTCTATTTGTTGGGTTCACTTTTCTCTAATTTTGTGTCACGTGCTAGTAATTTGTGTTTGTTTAATAATCAAGGTATCTTAGTCATTTGACGATGTAAAATATTCAACTGAGTATGTTACAAAGTTAAACAAACGAAAATACTTTCATTAAACAAGGGCATTATAACTAGCACTCAACACAAAAATTAAAAAAATTGCCACCAAATGGCAACTATATATATGTAGGCAAGTGTTCACTTTATCAATTAAAGGTTTATTTTGATTTGGTTGACAACTTGGAGGAACAAATTATGTAATTTAACTTTAAAAAATTGATCCAAACCCTTAACCCTTAAACCTAGTTAGCTTCATACCTGTTAGGTTAACACTAATCACACGCTCAAAGTCGGATTTGTGGTTTTCGAGGATGCTGAGTTTTGGTTCATCGATGATGATGGCATTATTGATCATTATGTCGAGCTTTCCGTGCTTGGCAATGGTAGTGTTGATGGCCTTCTCCATATGGGATTCGATGGATACATCACAATGAATGTAAGAAGCCGCATTAGGGCCTAATTCTTGACAAACTGATTCCCCTAATTTATCTAGTACATCAACAATAACTAATTTTGCCCCGTGTTTGGCGAATAGTCTAGCAATGCTCTCTCCAATGCCACGAGCCGCACCGGTGATCAGTGCCACCTTACCTTGTAACCTAAAAAATAAATGAAAAATCAGTGAGCAGTTCCCCATCTAGATATAATTAATATTCTCAAAAGTTAAAACTACCCTAAACATCATTAGAGATTGAATAATTAAGTAAGTTAGCCCTCCGTTTCAAAATTAGAGATATTTTTCTTTTTAGTCTGTAGTCCCAAATTTAGAGATACATGTAATTTTAATTCACAACATGTAATAAGTAATATTTAGAGTTGCTCTAATTTTGTAACGGAGAGAATAGTTTTAATATAGTTAATACAAAATTAAAAATTAATGCCATAGAGGATCAAATTAAGTTGTTGATAATAAAGAGATGTAGAGAGGTAGGGAGAGAGAGAGAGAGAGAGTCCGGAATTATATACCTAGGTACAGTTGCAGAAAGACCTGCCATAGTTGAGTAAATTTGCAGACTAGCTAGAAACTTGGCTTGCTCGGTGAAGATCTTTGCTCGGTGAAGATCTTTACTCAGCTCTTATGTTCCTTGACAAAGTATTGGTTCCCTTATAAAGACTTGTACCCTACCTACTGCATGTGATTTTTAGGGTTAGTAGATAAACTCTCTCATATAGTGGAACCAATTATTTCAAAGTCAGTAGTCTTTATTAAATATTATTTTACACATACATAAACTAGCAAATACGGGATAATTTTAATTAAATTCTAAATTGATATAAATAATTCAATTTTATGCAATACAATACATAATTTATTAAACAGAAATATTCGATAGTAAACAGAATTTATTAGATGAGATGAGTACCTTTTAGACTATAAACATTCGATATTAGGAGTCTATATACTGTTAGTAAGCTGCCAAAAATGTTATTGTCGAACTAATTAAATGGGTAATTTGGCTCATGACATGGACCACATGATACATATAAGAAGGCAAATATAATTATTTTTTTGGATTAAAAGAATAGAGTTCATAGAAGACTAAATGCTGAGAATATAAACTAAATATTACAAATTTTGTTATATATTAAATTTTTTACGCGGCAAAAGAGAAAAGTAGAACTGAGAATGTTTATATACACTTTAAACCTTTAAATATTTTACTTGTTATAATTTAGACCCTAATGTTTCAAGTTAAATATTGAATCTTAATGTCTTCGAAATTCTATAAATTAAACCTTTAGGTCACCGGATAATAATAATTGATCCGAATGAAAATATTTTGAGCAATTTCACACCAAAGTACTTTTAGAAACACAAAAAAATGTAGGCACGCGGTTAGCGTGTGTAACAACTCGGATTTTTCAAGAAGGATATTTATAATAAGAATTTAATAAATAAAATTCTTATTATGAGGTGTAGAGGGTTGAATGTAAAATATACATGGGTTATGTATATATTCACGTGAGTTATGTGATAACTGAATAAATATATGTGTATTATATATTTATTATAGATTAAGTGATGAGATATGAGCTAAAAGTTAGTCAAAGCTAATTAATTTAATTAGTATGGACTAACTGACGAAACGTATAATGGTATAGAAGGAAAATGAGGAAGAGGTAACGATCGTGAATCGTGAGTACCCTTGTAATTTGGGTTTATTAATATTTTGAAATATATTAAAATTTTATTTTTATATGATGTGTTTAAAGGTTATATTATAACCTAGATTGTGCTAGTACATGGATTTTATGTGTGTTAAGTTTCGCGTAAGCGGATATATTGATTTCGCGTAATATCGCAAAATCACTATTTACGGGGCACGTTTCTGGAGACACTATTCATGCCAGAATATTTTTACGTCTTTTTCGATTTCTATTAATTTCGTTAAGACGTGTACGCGAAGAAATAATTTTTCCAAGCGTTAGAAATTTTATTTGAGCCCGAACGAGATTTATTTTGTATCTGAAATGTATTATATGGGTGTTCCGAATAAATGAACAAATCCTATAATTATTATTTTTACGCATCCCAATATTTTATGGGAGTACCCATTTTAATTTTGGGTAGAGTTATTGACCAACTTTGGTACAAAAGTGAGAATATTCGAGTATATTTTTGGGTATATGCAATTTAAATTGAGAAGCATTTAAACCTTTAACCAATCAAAGCTAGCCACTTATCCGGGAGAGCCAATTAGAAGAAGGGGAGTGGTAATGCTCAGCATAATGTAGTGCAATGCAGAACATAATGTATTGAAATTCCAAGTAGCTCAACAATCTCCTTGGATGCTCAACTTCATTCTCCCGAAGTCTTATTCCTCCAAAGCCACCAACTGAACCCTCATCTTGCTCAGTCATCCCATTCCTTTCTCAAGCTTTCCAAGTTGCTAGAGAATAGTAGAGAGACGAAAGAAGTACATGGGTAGTAGAATAAGAAGAAGAAAGAAGTAAGAGAGAAAAAAATAAGGGTTCGGGTGAAGAAGGAGAAGAGAAGAGGAGATGTAACGATTGTTACCCGAGTTAAATTTCATAGTATAGTAATAAATATTTATTGAATAAATATTTTAATGGGTATTAATTTTGGAATAATTTATTTGTCTAATTTAATTCCTTAACAACCCTAGTTTAAAATTCAATTTGTGATGTCAATGAAATTGGCCTGATTGTTAATAAGTGGGTATTTATTTTTATCCGTTAATATTATGCATTGTGGGAGTATTAGTATTAGATTATTATTTTAGCAAACAAACAAACATGTCCCAACCAATTAAAACCATGCATAGCATTTGTTAACCAATAAGGAAGGAGAGAGGAAGAGACTTGCAGGAAACCAAACATTTAGCTTACGAAACCAAAAGTTGAGCCTGCTCAACTTCTCCAACCTTTCCTCTTTCATCAGATTAAACCAAACTCTCTTACTCTCAGTATTTCATTCATTTGCTAAGTTAAGTTACAACACTAACAGTAGAAAGAGAGAGGGAGAGAGAAAGAGAGAGACGCCGAAGGAAAACCATCGGGAGAAGAACGGAGGAGTTCATTTATGTTCAGCAGCAGTAGAAGAAGTCCTTAAACTCCATTAATCTCCAAAATCTCCATTAAAACTCAAGCTTTTTAGAGAGAGTGAAATGGGTCTTCGGAGAACTTGATGCAAACTGTCCGAAAGGTCAAGGAGAAGTAAGGAGGAGTTTAAGCAAGCATTTTACACTCTCTAGCTAAGCAAAAGAGGAGCCAAGAGGTAATAAATCAACTCTAAAACTTTAAAACATCATTTCTTAGATTTTCATGGTTAGTTGTTATTTTAGTTGCATGAATTGTTAAAGAGTTCATATAAGTTGTTTCAAGTGTTAAACAAGCTAGTAACAACTTACAAGTGGAACCAAAAGCAAACAAATCCGATCATATGCGTAAAGGAGAAAGAAATGGACCTATGGACTGATTTTGGACTGTTTAGAGGTTATTATGGTTGTGTTGTTACGTTTAAAGATTTAGTTTGAAGGTTATATGTTATACTCCTCTGAGATACAAAGACAACCCAGTTAGAATGAACTGAAACGGGCTTAAAACGAAGAAGTTGTGAAGATGCGAACTAGGTGCAAAAAATTACAAAATCTGAAATTTTCAGAAAACGAGTTTCTATCCAAGTTCTTGTATAGTCCATAACATTTTGTGTATAATAAGTTAGGAGATGAGCCTTATATCAAAAGAAAGCTCTGAGAGTAAACTAAATATAAAAAAAAGAATCACTCAAAAAGATTTTGTAATGAAGTAGTTATGACTTTTTTAGCGAGACAAGGTAAAGCTGAAATGCAGAAATGGACAGATTCTGACATGCTTCTTGTACGACTTTTCTGGTCTTGTCTGTTTAGAATTTGAAAGTGGTGTAAAAATAAAAGTTGTAGCCCCGGAAGTTAGCTTCGCCAGGTTAGTTATGACTATTTTAGCGAATGAGGGTAAAGTTGGCCAGGTTTTTCTGTAGCAATCTGACCTTCTTTGAAAAAGTGAAAATCTATTTTTATTCAAGAAGGGGATGGAACCAGGGCCTAGCTAGTGTTAAAGTACACTGCATAAGCTTTAATTTGATGTTAGAATGAACAAAAACAAGAACAATATTTTGTTAAAGAAAAACTGCGAAAATGAGTCTTATAACTTGGATTGAAATGAATTTTGAGCAATGATATATTTTAAAGTAAAATATCATAAGAGGGTGATAAGCGAGTCGTGTCATTTCTGAACGCCGCAATGTCGAGAGACATTTTTGAAGATAGGTCGCATTAGTATAAAACACGAACAACATGAAATGTGACTTATAATAGAAGTTGTAAACTTTTATGTGAAGTCTATATGTGATTAATTGGTATGTTATTATTAATGATATTGTGTAGGATATTTGAAGAACGTATATCATAACTTTGTAGCGAATGTGCAAGACAAGTTCTCTAACTTTTGTTTATACTTTAATATTAAGCAAAGTTTCCTAAACCGTACAATTCTTTCATAGTTGTGCGAGTTTCCTATGGACATGCAAGCTTTCTAATTCTTTCTGAAAGCATTACTTTGATGAATAATACTCATTCAAATATAAGTTATTGAATCATGGCATATTTATTGCAATTATTCGAGATGATGTTATTATTAAATCTTTGATTGTTTATCAAACATATTTGATTCGGCTAGTACATAGTCGATGAACGTTCTAAAAGATTAGAATTCTTTCTAATGTTATTCCAAACCGAATTGTGTTAATTTGGTGCGGATTCTTATGATAAAGCTGAGATGAACAACCCTATGTAAAGGGCAGCTGTTATCGGAAACTATAATTCCGAACTACGCAATAGTGATAATATGTTTGTGCACAATACATAGTACAAATGGCTGATCACCTGGAGTACGAGATGGATAGTCCACAGCCATTAGGCTGATAAAGGTTACAATATATATATGCTTGTAAACTTAGGACATAGTTCGTGGTCTTGAGACCCTCAATATATACAACAGAACTTAATATTGATGATTTCATTTAATAGACGATTATTCCATTGAATTCACAAGCCTTTGATTATCAATTGATTGATTCCAATGAATAAGTATTTGCTCAATCATATATTGTTTATTGTATATTGTTCTACTTGTGGGCAATTTGATTGCTCACCCTTGTACAAAATATTTCAGCTAAGAACGAGAAGTCTGAGGAACCATCTTCAAGCAAAGGCAAAGGCAATATGCATGGATAGACAACTCCTAGCCTATCTTTTATTTGTGATGAATTATGTAACGGACTTATTTATATTTATTCCGCTGGTATAATGTTATATTAAAGGTTAGTTGACCTGGATATGTTTATGAATGTAACCTTTTATTAAGGACTATCTTATATGATGTTTATTATCCTATTTAATGGGTAGTTTAGATGATATATGTGTTGGATCATGAGCACCGAATTCAAAGGTTAAGGCACCCGAATTTGGGGGCATCACAAGTTAATATCAGAGTTGTAGGTTATAAACCTTAGGTGGGGAAAACCTTAGGATATAGCCTTTCAGAAAAACGAAAATATAGCAGATGATGAAACTTCTATCGAGTTCTAAGGAACAAATTGAGGAAATTCATTAAAGATGTTTAATAAAATGACTTATGTGCTTACTTATTGTTAATATACTTATGCTTTCCCGAGTAGTAATTAGAACTTAAAATTTTGGTGATAGGATGGACGAGATAGGAGAGCCCAGTCAAACTAGGAAAGAGGAGCCCCGAAACATTTACACAGTTTGGGAGCAATTAGCACCGAGGGAGTCATCTCCATTGATTACTGTAGTAGGCCCAGAGTATGAGCCTGAATCAGATCCTGAAGAGGAAACTGAGGAAATTGAGGTAGAAGATGAAGTCGAGGGAGATTCGGATGGGGTACCACCTACCTCATTTGGAGCTGAGATGTTTGATATAATGTATGATCGAAACATTGAGTTGCAAGATAGAGTCGAAGAGTTAGAAGAATAAGTTGTAGAGCGTCAAACTGCCCTAGAGAAAAAAGAAACAGTAATTCAGGATCTCACTACACGAATTGTAGAGCTTGAACAGAAACTAGCACAGTCTGAATATCAGAGAGAACAGTTAGTGGCTGAAAATGAGAACATGCAAGATGACTTGAGGGAGGAGTCAGCAAAACGAGCGAGAGCGGAAGACGCGTGGATGAAGGCTGATCGACGCGTGGATCGTGTCGAATGAGAGGTTCGGTCTAAGAAAGCAAGGATGGATGAGATGGATTACGCATTTCGCACTGCAATTGGAAGAGCTCAGGATCGAGTCTACCATTATCCTATACAGTTTGAGGAGTACCCCTGGTACGTCATGGATTGCAGAATGATGATTCATATTATGGACCAAGAATGCGATGACGCGGTGCGGCGTGGAATGCTTCTGTAGGTCGTTAGAAGAGGAATGTTATAATATATATATATATATGTCTGTGAGCTTATTAATGAGATGTAAATCCCAACTTTTGATATAAGTAAGGGAATATGATGATGATGTAATTCCGTAATATTATTATGGTTATATGTTGCTAGTGCTACATACTGAACGCGACGTATGAATATATATCAATGTTTATTAAATATGTCATGTGTTATTTATAAGTGCTTATATAACTCTTGAATGTGTCTAGTAAATGGATAATGAGCTAATAATATAAATCTTAACAGTAAGATGTCGCCTAAAAGAAGACAACAACCTCCACCAACCCCTGAGGGATCTACGGATAGTAATGGGGAAGCGGACGTGAACCCGATGCAACAGTTCGTGAATCTAATATGCTAATGGGCGCACTTATGAATCAAACTCCTACCAATACCACGACATTTAAAGACTTTAAAGCTGTAGGACCTCCAGAGTTTCGAGGGACTACCAATCCGGTTGAAGCCCAAACATGGGTTATGGAAATAGAGAAGGTATTTGAGGTTGCTAAAGTCGCGGAGGATCAAAAGACTGCTTTCGCTACCTTTATGTTAAAAGCAGAAGCGAGCTACTGGTGGCAAGCTAACAAATGTAGAGGTGGTCAAGGAGTTATTCCATGGGAAATGTTTAAAGAAATGTTCTTCGAAACGTATTTTCCGCCTAGCACGCAGAATCAAATGGAAGTTTAGTTTTTGGAACTCAAACAGGGAGCGATGACAGTATCTGAGTATATTGCAAGATTTAATGAATTGGCGAGGTTTGCCCCGTATCAAGTCAACACTAACAACAAAAAAGCGAGAAGGTTTGAACAGGGATTGAAACTTTGGCTTTACAGTCGAGTTTCGATGTTTCAGTTGAACTCATTCGCAGTAGTGCTTGAGAAAGCAATTATCGCAGAAGATGGAAGTGACACACTCACTAAGTATAATCAAGAGCAGAAGAAGAAGAAAGGTGAGGAAGAGCATAAAACAGGTAGTAGTCATGGTGGCAATGCGTAGAAGAGGAAGTGGAATGATAGTACTAATGCTGGAAATCAGCAAGGGAATTCGAAGAAGAAAGTAGAAGCGTGTAGTAACTGTGGAAAGAATCACGTGGGAGTTTGCCTGAAAGGAAAGAGGGCATGTTACAATTGTGGATTAGAGGGTCATATCGCAACAAATTGCACCATTCCGAAGAAAGGTGCATGTTTCACATGTGGATCAAAGGAACACTTAGCTCGAGATTGTCCAAAGAAAGCGATAGGAGGAGCGAGCGGAAACAGAAGAGGCAACAACAGTGGCAAGTTGACCATCACAGGACCAACACCGCCAACCGCTCAAACATTTAATATGATAGTGCAAGATGCTGTGTAGTCAAAGGATGTGGTGTCAGGTATCATTCCGATCAATGACATAAATGCTTACGTATTATTTGATTCGGGTGCTACTTGTTCATTTATATTCGACGAATTTGCAAAAAAATCAGAATTACTTCAAGAAGAGTTAGGTTACCCTCTAAACATAGAAATTACGAATAGGGAAGTGATTCCTGTTAAGTTTGTACACAAAAAGTTGTCGTGTAGATATTAAGGGTCACATGATGTCAGTGGATTTGATTCCAATTCGACTTGAGGAATTTGATGTGATCCTAGGAATGGATTGGTTATTTAACCATGGAACAATAATTGATTGTCAAAGAAAGTGTGTGAACCTTATGACTCCGAAGAAGTCAAAGGTAGTATTTTATGGCAGCAAGTCGCCTAGACAAGCGAGTTGTCTAACGATGATGCAGGCCAAGAAGTGGTTGAGACAAGGATGTGCAGGATATTTAACTTACATAGTCGATACTCGGAAGGTGAGTGTAAAGCTGGAAGAAATATCGGTTGTTAGAGACTTTGTAGATGTGTTTTCAGACAATTTGCTAGGACTTCCGTCAGATCGAAAAATTGAATTTGTGATCGATTTAGCACCAGGGACTGCCCCTATATCGAAAGCCTCGTACCGTATGGCTCCAGTAGAGATGAAGGAGTTAATGGTCTAATTGCAAGAATTGTTGGATAAGAGGTATATCCAACCGAGCGTGTCACCGTGGGGAGCACCAGTGTTATTTGTCAAGAAGAAGGATGGATCGATGCGGCTCTGCATTGATTATAGAGAGTTGAATAAGGTCACTATTAAGAATAAGTATCCGTTGCCAAGAATTGATGATTTGTTCGATCAGTTGAAAGGAGCTAAGTATTTCTCAAAAATAGATTTGAGGAGTGGATATCATCAATTGAAGGTGAGGAAGGAAGATATACCGAAGACGGCGTTCAGAACTCGATATGGTCATTACGAGTTTCTAGTAATGTCATTTGGTTTAACTAATGCACTTGCAGCATTTATGGACTTAATGAATAGGGTGTTTAAGCCATTTCTGGACAAATTTATGGTGGTATTCATCGATGACATATTGGTGTATTCTAAAACCCAAGAAGAGCATGTAGAACACTTAAGGGTGACGTTTGAGGCATTAAGAAGAGAGAAGTTGTATGCGAAGTTTTCAAAATACGAATTTTAGTTAGAGCGTGTACAATTTCTTGGACATGTGATTGACAAAGACGGAATTTCGGTAGATCCATCAAAGATAGAAGCTGTGATAAATTGAGAACAACCAAAGACGCCGACAGAGGTGAGGAGTTTCTTAGGATTGGCAGGATATTATAGACGATTTATTCAAGATTTCTCTAAGATAGCCAACCCCGTTGACTAATCTGACAAGAAAGACGCTGAAGTTCGTATGGACAAAGAAGTGCGAAAAGAGTTTTCAAGAATTGAAGAAGAGGTTAAGTGTGGCACCTGTATTGTCTTTACCAGATGATACAGGAAATTTTGTAGTGTATAGCGATGCATCGCATAAGGGACTAGGCTGTGTGCTTATGCAAAACGGCAAAATCATTGCGTATGCATCGCGACAGTTGAAAGATTACGAAAAAGGATATCCGACTCATGATTTAGAGTTGGCAGCAGTAGTTTTTACTTTGAAGATTTGGAGATATTACCTCTATGGGGAGAAATGTGAGATATACACAGACCATAAAATTCTGAAGTATATCTTCACGTAAAAAGAATTGAATATGCGTCAAAGGCGATGGTTGGAATTAATCAAAGATTATGATTGCGAAATTTTATACCATCCAGGAAAGGCGAATATGGTGGCCGACGCCTTAAGCAGGAAGGGTCATGAAAAGTTGTCAATGTTAATGGCTCAGGAAAAACTAATATCACAGATGACAAGATTGGAGTTAAAGGTGAAGCATCCGAAAGAGTCGGAGGAAAAGCTTTTTCAAATGGGAACTCGTCTTGTAACACCCCCTTCCCGAAATAGGAAAGAGAGTTCACGTGCAAAACACAACAAACCTCAAAATAAATAAACAAAGCACTAATAACTTCAATATATTTAATAGGGACAACCCATCAACAATGAACTGAATACAATTCTCCAAAAGAAGGCAGATTAATCAAAACTTAAAATCAAATAAACCTAGATGGTCAAAGGCAACTCTCTCATCACACTAGCCCTGAATCACCCCTGCAAACCTGCCAGATGAAAAACACAGCATGAGCCAAATGCCCAGTACGGATATAGATATGCAAAGATGCACAATGGAAATACGGAATCAACTGAGACAAAATACTGAACAAAGCCTCAAGCTTAAATATCGACGAAAATAAAATCTCCAAAGTCTGAATAGAATATAACTGTCTCACCAGAATTAATGAGACGAACAAATAGAGTACAAAAATAATAATAAACTGAAATAATAGACTCAATGAATTGAACTGAACAATATCGAACAAAGATAACATAGTGAATTAATAGGCTGAATCAAATGGTTGGGTGGTATAATTTCATACTGAGCTCAAAACAAATCAAAATTATGTCTTGCTACAAAGGCAAGTCAAATAATGCTACATAGGCAATCAAATAATGCCACATAAGCAATCAAAATAATGCCACACAGGCAAATCACACATTGGACCGCGAATCCAAATGCATGCAAATCAGATAGGTGTGTTTGGCACAACATCACCAATCCGCAGAACAGAAACTAGGGTCGACCCATACGTCTCCCACAACAAAAACACCAAATTGCTCACTTTCTCCGGGGCACAAAAATGGAGATGCCGTAGACTGATCACACCGCCACGGAAAGTGTCATGTCTCTCGTGCCAAGACGACATGCCTGTGGTACTCCCACAGGTGGTTATAGCTCATGTATACCCTACGGTATATTTTAACAAAAATATCATGTCAAAATAAATGCGACACAATACCAACAAAAGGATTCTATATGTACATGTTGAACCGAATCAAATTACAATCGTAATGTCTCAAAAAGAAGGTAACCACATGTACCGCTCTACAAATATCAAAATAAATACTAGACATGATAACCTAATTCAAAGAGTACAAATACGAGTCTTATGTATCAACTCCAAAATGAAACTATTAGATGAATTTCACAAGAAACAATTATGTGAAATAATAATGAAAATCGAAACGAGGAACAAAACGAACTAATTAAATTTCACATGAGTATTGCTAAAGGAGTACGGAAATCTGTACCTGGAGTAAGCAATATAATACCCAAAATTTATTCCAAATATAACTCGTTTGCGCTCTCTCCATCCGAACTAATTACACAAATTAATAGAAATAAATTAATAATCATATGTTAAATTACTAATTAATAATTTTCCTTTTTTTAGACTCATATTATTATTACTATTATTATTAGAATAATATTATATAGCCTTTTATAATTCCTTATGAACAGTATATTAACACCACCCTTTGTTCTAAAAAAAATATATACATACAACTTGTTACATGAAGCACTTATAATTACAGAACCAAATACAATGCTACTGTGCAGTATGTGCTCATTCCAAAAATTTTATATACATTCATTTGTTAGTAACATCTCCAATTTAAAAACATATATAATTCTAATGGGTCCCTTCTTCACCAGAACATCAGTACATAATATTAATAAACTAATAATTAAGTCACTTAATCTCTGTGCATGATCCTCCAATTTGATGTGCAACAGATCACACACACACACACACACACACACACACACACATATATATATATATATATATATATATATAGTATCTGACTAGTCTAGGTACATAAAAACTACTAATCATTACCAAGATATATAATAATTAATTATTTGTTTCATACAATGCTATTGCAATTCTTACCGAAAATTACTTTTTGATGGTAATCAATCTCCCAATAAAATCATTGACATATAAAAGAATGTTTATCAAGAAAGTAACTATTTACCTTGATCGGAAGAATTTTCTTCTTCTTTTTTTTTCCTGTTCCTTTCCTTTTGTTCTCTCTCCCCGGCTCGCCGCCTCCTTTCTTTTATGTTTTATTCCCATAGTTCGTCTTATCAGACCAATGAAGTATAGTTAGATTTTAGTTATGTATTTATTTATATGTCTTATTATTTCTCCTAATTTTAATAAGATTTTAATATTACACAAATATAAATAGACCCAATTAATTTTAAGGCACAATTTTATCAAATTAATCTATTCAACACTTATTAATACTTATTAGCCCACATAAATTAAATGACTAATTTGACTCAAATAAAAGACAAAGTTCAAACAATATGTTTTAAAAAAATATTTAATTTAATTTATTATTATTATTAAAAAAAATCGGGTTATTACATTACCTCCCCCTTACAAAGAATTTCGTCCCCGGAATCAAAAGAGAAACAAGGATTTACCTATCATCAAAGAGGTGAGGATACTCTTGTCGAATAGTCTTCTCCGCCTCCCAAGTAGCTTCGCGCTCCGAATAATTTTCTAATGGGTTGTCGTGGGTAGAAGTATTCTACTCGGGAATTCAACTAATCAAATTATAATAGGATTAGGATTACACCTCCACTCTTTAAATATAAATATGAATCAATATAGGAGTTACCAAAACCCTAATGGACTTATCAATTTTAATTTAATCAATTATTTAATTATTTACTAAAATAATTTAACTCTCTAAACGAAACAAGGAAGAAAGAAAGAAAAAGATTAGTAACTCACCTTTACCTTTTTCCAATTCAGATACACTTATATAAAATAAAATTAATTAATATTTAATTATTAACAAAAAAATCTGGAATATTACATCCTTCCCCTTTTAAAAGAATTTCGTCCTCGAAATTCAAATAAGCTACATAAAGTTTTATTTTTATTTAAATTGCATAATTATTCATAAACTAAGACGTACCATCGCCCTTATAATGATCCAGACTTGTAAATCTATCGGTCCACGAAATTATCTATGTACTTGTAGAAGATTCGCCAACAATCACATCAAATCCTAGTAAGGTTCTTCATCTTGTATCAAATTAAATCACGCGCTCCACCGCTTGTGCAGGCTTGTTAATTTCCTTGATTTTCATTCTTGCAAACGTACTCTTCGAAATATAATTCGAAAATACATAAATTTCTCTACATCAATAATAAAGTTCTAATAACCAAAATATTCAAAATTATCTTTAATTCGAAAAGAAAAACTTATGTTCTGCACATGATTAGGATCTAACAATTTATTTAATAAAAAAAAAAAGAAGAAAATTCTTCCGATCAAGGTAAATAGTTACTTTCTTGATAAATATTTTTTATATGTCAATGATTTTATTGGGAGATTGATTACCATCAAAAAGTAATTTTCGGTAAGAATTGCAATAGCATTGTTTGAAATAAATAATTAATTATTATATATCTTAGTAATGATTAGTAGTTTTTATGTACCTAGACTAGTCGGATACTATATATATATATATATATATATATATATATATATATATATATATGTGTGTGTGTGTGTGTGTGTGTGTGTGTGTGTGTGTGATCTGATGCACATCAAATTGGAGGATCATGCGCAGAGATTAAATGACTTAATTATTAGTTTATTAATATTATGTACTGATGTTCTGGTGAAGAATGAACCCATTAGAATAATATATGTTTTTAAATTGGAGATGTTGCTAACAAATGAATGTATATAAAATTTTTGGAATGGGCACAGAGTGCACAGTAGCATTGTATTTGGTTCTGTAATTATAAGTGTTTCATGTAACAAGTTGTATGTATATATTTTTTTAGAACAAAGGGTGGTGTTAATATACTGTACATAAGGAATTATAAAAGGCTATATAATATTATTCTAATAATAATAGTAATAATAATATGAGTCTAAAAAAAAGGAAAATTATTTATTAGTAATTTAACATATGATTATTAATTTATTTCTATTAATTTGTGTAATTAGTTCGGATGGAGAGAGCGCAAACGAGTATTTGGAATAAATTTTGGGTATTATATTGCTTACTCCAGGTACGGATTTCCGTACTCCTTCAGCAATACTCATGTGAAATTTAATCAGTTCGTTTTGTTCGTCGTTTCGATTTCTATTATTATTTCACATAATTGTTTCTTGTGAAATTCATCTAATAGTTTCATTTTGGAATTGACACATAAGACTCGTATTTATACTCTTTGAATTAGGTTATCATATCTAGTATTTATTTTGATATTTGTAGAGCGGTACATGTGGTTACCTTCTTTTTGAGACATTACGATTGTAATTTGATTCGGTTCAACATGTACATATAGAACCCTTTTTGTTGGTATTGTGTCACATGTTTTGTGACATGATATTTTTGTTAAAATATACCGTAGGGTATACATGAGCTATAACCACTTGTGGGGGTACCACGGGCATGTCGTCTTGGCACGAAAGACATGACACTTTCCGTGGCGGTGTGATCAGTCGGCGTCTCCATTTTTGTGCTCCGGACAAAGTGAGGAATTTGGTTTTTTGTCACTACAAAAAATGGTGATTTTGCAATAGAGAGTTTTTGTTGCTAAAGGTGCGAAATTTCGTTGCCAAAGGTCATTTGCAACGATTTTTCAGCCGTTGGACCTTTCGTTGCGGAATGAGCGTTGCTAATTGTCTAGCAACGAAATTTTTTTTTTCGTTGCCCAAAGTGGGATATTTTGTAACGAAAGTTTGCTTTCGTGAAAAATCATTAATTATTTAGCAACGAAATGTTTCGTAGCAAATTTAATAAGAAATTGTTACTAAAAAACAACTTTCGTTGCAAAATCCGCCTAATTTGCAACGAAAACAGTCTTGTTTTTTTGTCAACGAAGATGAAATTCGTTGCATTTGATATATATTTGCCAATGATATTTGTCGTTGCTGAACAATATGAAAATTGTTGCCTTAATTGGTTTTCGGTGCTAATTGTATACTTTTTGGTAACGATATTCGTTGCTAAATGTACAAAGTAAATCAATCATATATTAATTTGCAACGAAATTTTTCGTTGTCGTTGGTTGTGTTATGGATAATTATGATCAATTAGCAACGATAATGTTCGATGCTAATTATTTTTCAAGAGCAACAAAAATTGTTGTCAATTAGTAACGAAACTATACGTTGTCATTTGCTTTATATATGCAACAAAAATTGTTATAATTTGCAACGATATGAATGTTATGTTGAAATTATTTTAGAAACAAAATAAATCGTAACTCAATAACTCCATAAAAAATTATGGTTGAAATACAGAGGAAAAAAAACTCAAATATTATTAACTAAATAAAATCATCCAATACATAATCATTCATCATCTTTACAATCAACTATCTAAATCTACCACAGTTCTTTAGTTACGTAAAACATGAAATGATTTAGCATTTTCACTATGTTCTTGAAAGCATAAAAAATAACAGTCTGGATTACTGAAGAAACTGGATGAAAAGCTTCAGACTTGTTAAGTCAAGCTTTACTAACTTCAATATACCTTAAAAGAGCTTAATGGAACATGTTGAAAATATTAGTAATAAACAAGTAAAGCACAAGGAAATTAAGTACTTGTTGCGGCCAAAGAAAAGCCCAATTAGAGCTGTAGGGGCACTCTCAAGGCCTTCAGATGTGTCTTCCAAGTATACTATTTTCCCTTCCTTAATTCCAGGTAGAACAAGCTCAAGAAACTTTGGATAGAGGTGATAGTAATCAAGAACAACAAATCCTTCCTTGCGGATTCATTTTGAAATGAGGCAGAACAAGTTGTGAACAACATCATGCTTGTCAAGGTTGTACTGTGAGATCATCCCGCACACAACAATACGTCCATGGAGTTTCATGTTGGGGAGTACTACATCGAGCATCTTGCCTCTGACATTCTCAAAGTAAATGTCGATGCCACTAGGAAAATACCTAATAAACAACACCAACAACAAAATGACAAAATTCTAAATATTTAAAAAGGCCAAATACATTAAAGATCTTGACCTCCCAATTAAGCTAAAAGGTAAGGAGGAATATATACTGAGTTTAGATTTCAACTTCTCCCAAAAAGGAGATTCAAGCTTTATTAACAAGAACTTGTTTAAATTAGCATTACAACTTTTTTCAGATGAAAAAAAGAATTTTATGCTTTATATAATTATCAATCCCTAAAAAAGAATACAAGTACTTACCTCTTTAAGGCCGCATCCAAGTCTTGCTCGTCTTTGTAGTTGTAGGCCTCATCAAATACAAATTTATTCTTCAAGAGGTCAACATTATGCGAAGAAGAAATAATTTTCAAACAATTAAAGAGAATCAATTCAATGTTGTTTCCACTATGCTCTAGTGTACTTACGCCTTAGCACAGTAGGTAAATTTAACTATCAAGATAACAAATCTATTTAAAGCAGCACTACTTAATGCTTATGTTTGAGATTAGCTTAGTTGAAAAAATGCGCACATTGGATTTTCATGAATGAAAACTTCAAAGGGAACTGACCTTTTCTTTTGTTCCAGCACTCTCAACAACATAGCAACCCAACAGCTTCGTAAACTGCCCAACATGCTGACCAACAGCTCCAGATGCTGCAGAAACGAAGCACTCTCCCCTTTCTTCGGGGAGCAAACCTTATAGAAACCAACATAAACAGTCATACCAGGCATACCTACAACAGCACCAAAGGAAGACAGAAATAAATCTAGCTAAACATATACTAATATTTTAAAAAGACGAGAATTGTACAAGTAATTGGAGATAGCAATATAACCAAGGTAATGTAATTTACTACTACTAAATTGCATACTGAGCATCTTTTTTTTTCTCTTTTTTTTGTTAAATTAAAACAGTATTAAAAAGAGAAGAATGTACAAAATTCACGGGGCATACCCCAAAACTCATATACCATGACCATCATAGGACATTCCCGATAATGGCAAAAGTATACCCAAACAGATTACTCTCAACAGAGGGAAACAAAGAAAACTAGCTGAACAACAGACATCAGACAAGACCGAAACCCCAAGGAGAAGGGCTACAAAAAGACTCTAACAGAAAGCCACAAGCAGCAGCCATGCAAAGGACTATAGCAGCAAAAAAATAGGGGAGGCAGTAACATGATGACAAGCAGCAGTCCAACAGGTGGACAGAAGAACAACACAGCAAGTCCACAGCCCCAACCCCAGACCCAGACCCTGCAACAAGACCGAGACAGCCAACCAGCCCCAAAAAAAACCACAACCACAACAAACCAGCCAAAAACCAAAACAAGACCTGCAACAACAAAACCAGCCAACCAGCCATAAAACTAAACCAATTAACCGAACCATCCAGTAACAACAAAATGAAAGGGAGCCCCTTTCCACAGCACCCCACATGCAGCAACAACGCAGCAAAACCTGCAGCAATAGACCAGCCAATCAGCCATAAAACAAACCAGCCAAGCGACACAACAAGAGGATCGGAAACCATCCCATACAACCACTAGCCTAAAAAACCAGCAACAGCAAAAGGAAAAGCAGCCCCTTGAGAAAACAAAAAACAACACCATTAAGAGAAATAATGGCTCTATGATGGCAGGACCCAAACAGCAGAACACGGCCAGATGCCGAACAAAAGAAACATTTCCAACACTAGCAAAAATAACAATACAAGCCAACCATAAAACCAAGGGAATACAAATGGCTAAGCAACAAAACCAACACCAGACCCAAACCAAAAGCAACATACTGAGCATCTGCCCATAACTCTGATGATATGATTATGCAGAAAGCCAGAAACTCGTGGAAAATAACTTCAATAGGAATATCAAAGATTCAGGTGGTTGAATCAATGTCGCCAATTTCATCCTAAAGTAGAGTAAACAATATATCCAGAAAAACATGACAAAGGATCACTTTTCTGTATAATGTTAGTCTTTTGAGTTTAACAGAATATAAAGTTTAGAGCAAGTTAAAGAACTATTTCTGTTATGTCTAACAATATTGTTTTATTGTGCATCCATTTCCAAAGAGGTATCATGTCTATTTCTAGATTTCTGCAAACAAACTAATCAACTTTGTGTATAGTCCCTCTCTTGTTGCCAGCTAGTGTGTACTTGACTTATAAGTATTGCATGACTTTGCAAATGTGCCCTTTTTTTAAGCATGTGTTTATATATATGTATATATATCTGATGGTGATTTCAGTGTACAGTCAAATGTTTAACTCCCTTTGTCTCAAAATAAATGCACAGTTTTAATTTATTTTTTTATTAGAGTTATAATTTTTTAAATTAAAATTGAGCACACATAGATATATTTTCTAATTTACAAAAATTAAAGTTTGTAGTAAATTGAATGTAGTTTTAAATGATCAACTCTTGTAGGCAACAAAAGGTTTTTAGGTGTCTTATTTCGTAGCCAAATATAGACTACATTCTTTGTCAATAATTTTTCTTTTGTTGCGTATTTTGTACAATGTTTTGCAATGACTATTAAAATGTTTCTCTAAATTTAAATAACTCCAGGTAGCACATTCCCCCCCCCCCCCCCAAAGAATTGATGGGAGTTTTATACGTTTGGTGGTTTAGCAGGGAGATGGAAATGAAATGGAACAGAGGGGAGTTACATATGCCTGGTAATTTAGAGAGAAAAAGAAATGAAATGGAAGGGATGGAATGGAACAACTGAGGGAGCAGAGTATTTTATTTCTTGGATTTCCTTCTCAGTTAATGACCTTGCTTAGTCACACTCTTATTAACTAATAAACTGCCACGTCCTGCTTTGTTTATAATGACTCAGCCTTCTTTTTTTTTACTCTAGCATGCTCCCTTTTTATTAACCCAACACATATAATATATATATTATGTACATGCAGCACTAATGCATATTATATTAACCCATGCCACATAAACAGTATATTATTATTATATATATGCAATATTCCTACTAAATCAAATGACCCAATTAGTCCATCACGTGTAGTCCAATTATTCACCTAATATATATTAATACATTATATTACCATTCCATTACATAGCTTGCATTGTTAAGTTCTCTCAAGTCCCAAATAGATTCCAGGATACACACAAACATAATATATTATATACTAATCATAATACATATTACCTAATAGCCCACACAAAATATAATTTAATTTATATGATACATACAATATACCCAATATTTCATATATCATATTTAGTATGAATTAATCATTTACTAACTTTATAACAAATACATTACTCAATATTTTTTTTCCCATTTCTAAATCTCAAATAATTCATAGCATCAAAATTATCACATATCACATTTATAATTATATTTAATTATAATAATCATAAAGCATATTTTTATAATAAAATTTTATTCACAAATATATAATGTACAATATTTTCGGTCCTCACATGAATTCAAAGGAATAATCGTCTATTAAATGAAATCATCAATATTGAGTTTTGCTGTATATACTGAGGGTCTCAAGACTACGAACTATGTCCTAGGTTTATAAGCATATATACTGTAACCTTTATCAGCCTAATCGCTATGGATTATCCATCTCGTACTCCAGGTGATCAGCCATTTGTACTATGTATTGTGCACAAATATATTATCGCTATTGCGTAGTTCGAAATTATAGTTTCCGACAACATCTGCCCTTTACATAGGGTTGTTCATCTCAGCTTTATCATAAGAATCCGCACCAAAGACAATTCGGTTTGGAATAACATTAGAAAGAATTCTAATCTTTTAGAACGTTCATCGACTATGTACTAGCCGAATCAAATGGGTTTGATAAACAATCAAAAATTTAATAACAACATCATCTCGAATAATTGTAATAAATATGTCATGATTCAATAACTTATATTTGAATGAGTATTATTCATCGTACTTATGTAAAAATTATGTACTTTAACATATTTTTTACATCATAATTCCTTTTTTTTCTTTCAAAAAGCTAAATAAATTTATTGCTGAAAACTCCCATCATCCGAGAGGCTTAGACAATGGGATAGAAAATTACAAATTCGGTGCTGCAAAAATAAATGGATACACATGGTATAACAGAATTTATATATTCCATCTGTTTCAAAAAATTGCATCAAGTTTGACTTCTCAAAGATAATTTTAAATATTTTACATTTATAATTGATTTTGGTTTATTTAAGTACTTTTAAAAATAATAAATCTTGTAATTAATGGTACTATTTTAGATAGTTTATAATTTTCATAAGTATATTGTTTAAAATTAAATAGAGTCAAATTAATATTGTATTCGAAAATATCTTAAGTTGACTTTAAAAAATTAATATTAATCTTTTAATTTAAAAAAAGAAAAAGAAAAAAAAAGACATCACGGGATAAATATGTTCGACCCATAACGTTACTCTGACATACACAAATTTACGTAATAGATAATTGTAACCGACAACATAATTTTTACTTTATATATTAAATTTTCTATAAAATGTGAAGTTAACGGAAATTACAATCAATAAATATTACTCAAATGGTTAAATTTATCATAGGATAAATATGTACCGCCTATAATAACTCACCAAAAGTTATGTAATACTCCCTCCGTACCAAATTATTTAATCATTATTGTTTTCAAAGTTAATTTGATATATTTTCAAACTCAAATTTGACATAATTTGTAAGACCCCGAAAATTTTAATAAATAGAATTTAATTTTCTTCTTATTATTATTTTAAACAGAAAGGTGTTAAATCGATAATGATAAAGTTACTAGTGAAATGTGACAATTGAGATGTCTAGTAATAACGCTAAATCACTATTCACGCGATCACTATTCACGGGGTATTATTCACGCTAAAACGCTTTTACATTTTCTTCGATATTTGAATTACGTCATAACGTTTATATAAGCTGGATACGAAAATTATACGGTATAAATACGAAAGTACTATTTATACGAATATACTATCCATTTATACAAAAAGTCAAACTAGTATGTCGGGGAATATTCTTTCTGTCGGATATAGAAAGTGATAGAAATTGGCGGCAAAACTTTAACCGATAACTGTTAAAATACCCGGTGATAAAAAGAACAGTAAAACGCGTTATTCCACAGTAGCACACGGTATTCCACAGTAGCTCACGATGTTGCACAGTGTTTTATATTATTGATTCAATAATTGATAAAGTAGCAATTGCATAGTATCTTGATTCAATAATTGTTAATTAGCATCTGCATAATATATTTTACTATTTGTCACGACACTGTAACTTATATCATTTGATAGGATATTTTAGCATTATCGACAATGTCTAGAAATTCTGTCAAGGAAAGAGGTTATTTAATTGCGCGCCATTTTTTTATGGAAGGCCCCCTCTTTCCTGGGAATAATCTGGTTGTCAGTATTGCGAGTATATGCTATCTGTGATATTAATACATTTAACACAATAATACAGAAAAATGGAATTATCTTTTGATAATGGAATTATCTTTTGATAATGGATTAATCTTTTTGAATAAATGGATGGATGATATTAATGGAAGAAAAAATGGATGGATGATATTAATGGAAGAAAAAATGGATGGATGATATTAATGGAAGAAAAAATGGATGGATGATATTAATGGAAGAAAAAATGGATGGATAATATTAAAAGAATATGGGGAAAAGACCAAAATGCCCTCACCTTGATTTTCCTATAAATAGGGAGAGTTTGCTTAAGAAATTTTCACACCTTCATTGCTTATACTTCCTCCCTCTCTCTAAATTTCTGAAGTTCTCTTAGTGTGCTAGGCTATTGTGAGTATTTGTGAGAATACTAGTATTATCCGAAGTTAGTAAACTTCATAAGAAGTAACATCCAGTTAACGAAGGTAGGGAATATCATTTCTTTCATACTCATATATAATATCATTTTCTTTCATGTTCGTAAGTGATATTATACTCATAAAGGTTGTTATTCATTTGGTATTAATTTGTGGGGATAACCTGGCCGTGCGGTATGACGCATGCCTGGTGAATATCCTTTTGTATTCAACCCTTATTATTCTATGGGAATAACCTGTAAGTACGAGTGTCGTACCTGGTGAATACCCTTCTGTATTCATTCCTTATTAATCTGTGGGTATAACCTGTTCGTGCGGATTGACGCATACCTGGTGAATAACCCGTCGTATTCATTACTTATTAATCTGTTGTGGAAATAATCTGTCTACGCGAATTATCGCATGACAGGTGAAAATCCATTGCAGTTTCATATATTCTGTTATACTCATATAACTTATCATTTCTTTTGTACTCTTTAAGGGATATCTTTTTCTTTCACATTTCTCCATTTATGATAAGAAATCCTTATTTGTTTCCAAAACCTTATTTTTAAATGGAGAAAATCCCTGAAAATTAGTAGAATATCCTTAATAGTTTGTGCTTCATCTAATATCTTTTCACCTGAATCTTTCTATACGTTATAGTTGAAGCATGAAATAATTTCTTGAATATCATTCTTGAATTTGACTCCACAATTTAGTTATCATGTTGGCAATTTGGTCAATCTTGGATACTGATTAAATTATAAAGTTTTTTTTTTATCCTTAATCTCACTGTATCATTGTCATCATCCTCATCCTCATACTTAAATTGTGGTGATAGTTCTCTTTGGCCCGTAGTGCAAAGATGAACTGGCGTGACATGATTTTGACCAAACTGTGTATTGGTATAATCATGACTTTTTGTGTTACAAACAAAGGCGTATGGTGAAAATTCTCTTTGGCCGTAGTGCAAAGATGAACTGGCGTTTGGCATGATCATGACCGGTGATGTTACAAATAAATATCATTATCTTTTTGAATAAATGGATGGATGATATTAATGGAAGAAAAAATGGATGGATGATATTAATGGAAGAAAAAATGGATGGATGATATTAATGGAAGAAAAAATGGATGGATGATATTAATGGAAGAAAAAATGGATGGATGATATTAATGGAAGAAAAAATGGATGGATAATATTAAAAGAATATGGGGAAAAGACCAAAATGCCCTCACCTTGATTTTCCTATAAATAGGGAGAGTTTGCTTAAGAAATTTTCACACCTTCATTGCTTATACTTCCTCCCTCTCTCTAAATTTCTGAAGTTCTCTTAGTGTGCTAGGCTATTGTGAGTATTTGTGAGAATACTAGTATTATCCGAAGTTAGTAAACTTCATAAGAAGTAACATCCAGTTAACGAAGGTAGGGAATATCATTTCTTTCATACTCATATATAATATCATTTTCTTTCATGTTCGTAAGTGATATTATACTCATAAAGGTTGTTATTCATTTGGTATTAATTTGTGGGGATAACCTGGCCGTGCGGTATGACGCATGCCTGGTGAATATCCTTTTGTATTCAACCCTTATTATTCTATGGGAATAACCTGTAAGTACGAGTGTCGTACCTGGTGAATACCCTTCTGTATTCATTCCTTATTAATCTGTGGGTATAACCTGTTCGTGCGGATTGACGCATACCTGGTGAATAACCCGTCGTATTCATTACTTATTAATCTGTTGTGGAAATAATCTGTCTACGCGAATTATCGCATGACAGGTGAAAATCCATTGCAGTTTCATATATTCTGTTATACTCATATAACTTATCATTTCTTTTGTACTCTTTAAGGGATATCTTTTTCTTTCACATTTCTCCATTTATGATAAGAAATCCTTATTTGTTTCCAAAACCTTATTTTTAAATGGAGAAAATCCCTGAAAATTAGTAGAATATCCTTAATAGTTTGTGCTTCATCTAATATCTTTTCACCTGAATCTTTCTATACGTTATAGTTGAAGCATGAAATAATTTCTTGAATATCATTCTTGAATTTGACTCCACAATTTAGTTATCATGTTGGCAATTTGGTCAATCTTGGATACTGATTAAATTATAAAGTTTTTTTTTTTATCCTTAATCTCACTGTATCATTGTCATCATCCTCATCCTCATACTTAAATTGTGGTGATAGTTCTCTTTGGCCCGTAGTGCAAAGATGAACTGGCGTGACATGATTTTGACCAAACTGTGTATTGGTATAATCATGACTTTTTGTGTTACAAACAAAGGCGTATGGTGAAAATTCTCTTTGGCCGTAGTGCAAAGATGAACTGGCGTTTGGCATGATCATGACCGGTGATGTTACAAATAAATATCTTTGGCACGTAGTGCAAAGAGAGGCTGTTGAATATAAACTATTGATTTGGATGTTCATAAACAGGAATTGTTGATTGGTGTTACAGGGATAAAATATTGGTGGTGATCCTTTAATTTATAGAAGATGGTAGATATTATAATCTACTTGACTCTTCTAATGGATTGTTTGTTCCGCTGCAATTGTTGTTGTTGAACAATTATTATATCTTTAAATCTCTGATTTATTATTGTTGAAGACTAAAGATAATTTTTATTCTTCATTATCTTAGTCATGATATTTCTTACTGGGCTATTTAAGCTCACCCTTTTCAGTTTTGTCCCATTCTCAGGAAAGGAAAAATGTAGCTGGGACTAGCCGGGGAGTGGAGTGATGGTTCAAGTTAGTGGTTGTCCTCATCAAGTGATGGCATAGTTTAATAATAACTGTACTGAAGACTTTAAACATGTGTTGCCGTCTTTTTACGGCATTGCAATAATTTGGGTTTGGATACTGTGGTACCATACGGTACGATATTTGTATGGAAGTCACAGTATGTGTGTGGTCGTATTTTGCACGACAAATATTAGTTGTAAATGGGAAAATTCGTATTTGTATTTGTATTTTGTAGAATGTTATTGACGACTCAAAATGGGTTGTGTGGACCTATTTTGGGGGCGTCACATAATTCATTAAAAATATGAAACAACAAAACTTACAATGAAATACTTTTTAAATAATTTATAATATTCATAATTGAAGTGATTAAAATTAAAAGAATTTATATCAATTTTGAGTTCAAAAATCTCTCAAGTTGCTTTAAAAAGTCAACAATGATCAAATAATATGGAATGGGAAAAGTATATAGACGAATGTTGGATCAAGTTTTTCAAATGTGTAATAAATGTAACCTTATACTCAACAAAAATAGATCAAATTTTTGTATCAAAATATTAAATAATAGGAAACTTCTTTTAATATTAATATCAAAATATCAAAATATTAAATAATTGGCATATAGAAAATGTAAAGAATAAGATATATGCATTAAGCAATCTAGAGTTTCAAATCTAATAAAATTGTAAATTTCTTTTGCTAATTGGAAGTTGTTTGAGTGAAATAAAATGATTATTCTAATGTTAAAATTTGTAATTGATGAATTAGATGAAATAATTTGACGATGTAAGGATTTTTGACCCAAAAAAAACATAAATAGTGTGTTTTGCATAATTAATATATCTTGGAGGGAGAGTTTTATAAAAATAAAAGTTAAATAGTGAGTTTTGTAAAAATAATACAAACTAGAGGGTCACTTTTGCATTTCAGTCATAGAATTTTGACCCCTTTTTCAAAAACAAAAAAATATAACAAAACTTATAGTGGACTGATGGTTCATTACTTCATTAATTATATAACAAAATCAACAACCCAAATTAATTTTAAATGGTTTGACATAAATGAACTAATGGGTTGTAGTTTATAGTGGTCATCCTAATCGGGATAATTCTAAAATTGTTCTTGTTGAGTTATTTGATTATTCTTATTTGACAGATAGACAACATGCACAAATTAAGTCTACAAGTTTTTTATGTTGTATCCCTCCTTACTTCATTTATAAATTATATAACAAAATTAAAAACCCAAATAAATTTTAAATTGTTGACATAAGTGGACTAATGGGTTGTGACTTATAATGGTCATCATAGGATAATTCCAAAATTGTTCTTGTTGAGTTATTTGATTAATCTTATTTGGCAGACAGCAACATGCACAAATTAAGTATAGAAGGTTTTATGTTGTATATGTCATTACTTCATCTATAAATTATATAACAAAATCAACAACCAAAATTAATTTTAAATGGTTGGCATAAGTGGACAAATGGGTTGTAACTTATAGTGACCATCCTAATCATGATAATTCCAAATTTGTTCTTGTTAAGTTACTTGATTATTCTTATTTGGCAAACAGACAACATGCACAAATTAAGTCTAAAAGTTTTTATGTTACGTTGTATCCGTCATTATTTCATGTCTAAATTATATAACAAAATTAAAAACCCAAATCAATTTTAAATGGTTGGCATAAGTGAACTAATGAGTTGTGACTTATAGTGGTCATCTTAATCAGGATAATTCCAAAATTGTTCTTGTTGAGTTATTTGATTATTCTTATTTGGCAGACAAACAATATTCACAAATTAAGTCTAGACGTTTTTATGTGGTATCCGTCATTATTTCATGTATAAATTATATAACAAAATTAAAAACCCAAATCAATTTTAAATGATTGGCATAAGTGAAGTAATGGGTTGTAACTTATAACGGCCATCCTAATCAGGATAATTCCAAGTTTGTTCTTGTTAAGTTACTTGTTTATTCTTATTTGGCAGACAGACAACATTCACAAATTAAGTCTAAAAGTTTTTATGTTATATCCGTCATTACTTCATCTATAAATTATAAATTATATAATAAAATCAACAACCAAAATCAATTTTAAATGATTGGCATAAGTAGACTAATGGGTTATAGTTTATAGCGGTCTTCCTAATCAGAATAAAGGTTTGACATTATTAATTAGGGTTTATTAACTAGGGTTTAGGGTTTATTAACCAAAGGTTAATAAGGTTAATAAACTCTAAACCTTGTTAAAAAGGATTTAACCCTAAACCCTAGTTTATTAGCCCATAACCCGAGTTAATAAACCCTAAACTCTAGTTAATAAAGTCAAACTCTTATTCTGATTAATGTTCGCAACTATTAATAGGAGATGATATGTGTTTTTTTAACCGTCTGCTAGTAATAGTAGCGGACGTTGATTTTCAGTTTTTAATCTTGACCGTTTTTTTTCTCAATGTTATAGATAGTTTATGCCAGTTTTTGGTCTATAGCAACTACTTGTTATAGATCATTACCATATATATATATATATATATATATATATATATACGGGATTAAATTAAATTACTTAAAAGTTACTTTAGATAATTTTAGTTAAATTCCAAATTGATATAAATAATTCAATTTTATGCAATACAATACAGAAATTATTAAACGGAAATATTAACTTTTGGACTATATATATATGGCAAAACTAATGAATTACCTACTATAGTTGGCACGTTTTACTGATTACACCATTGAACTTTTAATTTTTCAAATTACCCCATTAAACTAATTATGATTTTAAAATTGGGTCATTCCGTTAAAAGAATTAAACGGACGTTAATTTCTTATCGGCAAAACTAATAAATTACCCAGTGTAGTTGACATGTTTTACTGATTACACCATTGAACTTTTAATTTTTCAAATTACCCCAGTAAACTAATTATTATTTTGAAATTAGGTCATTCAGTTATTTCTACCTCACGACTGTTAAATCGTTTTAGTTTTTATCATACGTGGACGTGAAAAAGAAAAAAAATAAATTTTATTTATTCTCTCTCTTCCTTCCTCCCATATCTCTCTTCTCCCCCTTCTTCCAGATCAAATAGATATGCGTATTTTCTCTCTAAAATCTATGAAAATTCTGAGATCCGAGTACCTAAAATATTGAATCGAGCTTCAAAATTCAACATTAGATATAATAATGGAGTCCGAATCCCCAACAACAACAACAGATGAAGTAAATTGTGTTGCAGTAAGTTTCCTCCCTCTCGCCTTCGACTCTCAGCAGCCTTATATCTCCGAACTCCTTTCCTTCACTCTCAATCTCCTCCACAAGGTCCACCCCTTCCCCAATCTATCTCTATATCTATGTGTGTGTATGTATATGTGTATATATATATATACACATGTGGTAGTAATATTTCGTTAAATTAATTTTGTTGGGATTGTATTTATGATTTGATAGGAGCCGGAGCTTTTACAGGTGGATGCGAAGAGAATTTAGAGGCAGATGCAAGATGTGGCTGTTGCCGATTACCGTGCTTTCATTTCTGTTGTTAATGCATTGCTTTCCATTCACGAGGAAGTTTCTTCTATTGATAAACATCTGAGATCAAAGTACTCAAAATATTTTGATCTTTTTGTTTTCACTTTCAGTTTTTTATAATTTTTTTGCCACATAAGTAATATTTTTTATTTCTGTATCTTTACCAGAGCCACCGTAGATAATAAATTAACGTCTGTTTAATTTTTTTAACGAAATGACTCAATTTCAAAATAATAATTAGTTTACTGGGGTAATTTGAAAAATTAAAAGTTTAATGGTGTAATCAGTAAAACATGTCAACTACAATGGGTAATTTATTAGTTTTGCTGATAAGAAATTAATGTGCGTTTAATTTTTTTAACGGAATGACCCAATTTCAAAATAATAATTAATTTAATGGGGTAATTTGAAAAATTAAAAGTTCAATGGTGTAATCAGTAAAACGTGCCAACTACAATGTGTAATTCATTAGTTTTGCCATATATATATATATATATATATATATATATATATATATATATATATCTTCCCTTTCCTTCTTTTTTTTCCTTGTTTGTTTGTTGTGTGGACATTAATTACGGGTTAGTTTAATTAGGAGCCTATATATCAGCAACTAAGTCTGCACAAGCAAATTAGATTCTTAGGAGCCTAAATATTATTCGGCTTTGGAAGATTAGGTGCGTCAAAATTATAAGAATATGTATCTATAAAATAGTAACGATTTTTAAGAAGAATTTTATTTTTCAAAACTTATTAATAACATTAGTTGTAGTGTGGTGGCATGCATGATTATAGTACTCATTTACTTAATCAACTAAGCATAAAAGTGATGGTATATTTGAAACTTCACGCCACTTTGTAATATAAAAAATAATATCTCTAATTTGGAACGAATTAATAAACAAAAAATATATATCTTTATATAATTAAGTTTGGAATTGAGAGAGTATTTGATTTGATTTCTTTTTAGATCAGGCTATCTGTATCAAAGTGTAAATTTCTTTCATGGTTCGCTTGGTTAGCATAATGATATTAGATAAGATGAGTATATTTTAGACTAAACATTTGATATTAGGAGTCTATATATACTGGTAGTAAGCTGCCAAAAATGTTATTGTTGAACTAATTAAATGGGTAATTTGGCTCATGACGTGGACCACATGATACATATAAGAAGGCAAATATAATTATTTTTTGGATTAAAAGAATAGAGTTCATAGAAGACTAAATGATGAGAATATAAACTAAATATTACAAATTTTGTTATATATTAAATTTTGTACGCGGCAAAAGAGAAAAGTAGAACTGAGAATGTTTATATACACTTTAAACTTTTAAATATTTTACTTTTTATAATTTAGACCCTAATGTTTCAACTTTAAGATATTAAACTTTAATGTCTTTGAAATTTTACAAATTAAACCTTTGGGCCACCAGATAATAATAATTGATATGAATGAAAATATTTTGAGCAATTTCACTCCAAAGTTTTTAGAAACAAAGAAATATGTAGGCATGCGGTTAGTGTGCGAAGAAGAAGAAGAAGAAAATTGAAGCATATATAAACGATATATACATTTAAAAGATTTAATTTTTCATAGTGATAAAAGACCTTAAATATCTTTGAAAACACAAAAAATTATAATCACATTAGTAGTGTGTGATGAAGAAGAAAAATAAAGAAAAATCAGCACCAATATAAATAATATATACCATTAAAAGATTTAAATACATTTTTATTTTGAGTCATGTGACTTATTTCACTAAAAAAATGCTTAATTCAGTAATTAAAAGGTTTTATTTATAAAAATATAAAAATGTTAAGATTTAATTTCTTAAAGTTAAAACATTAGAGTTTAAAGTATAAAAAATTAAAAAAAAATTGAGGTTTAAACTTTAAAGTGTATTTAAGCCAACTGCGAATATGCTACCTTGTTATGAAAACTAGCGGACTTCACTTTTGTTTCATTCTTCAATTAATGTTTTCTTTTTCTTAAGCATGTAAAACAGAACTGAGAGTACTACCTACAATATAAAATTAGAAATAACATTTGTTTTTAAGTTAATTTGTACAAGAAAAATAATTTATATGTCAACATATATATGATTAAATTAGATTGCGACTTAGGTGAAATTTTAAGCGATATGATAAAATAGAATAAAATGGAGTCATTCTTAAACCTATTTTATCTCGTATATCCACATACATAAATATTTATGATCGACATAAACGTGTCATCATTTGTAACAAGACGCTTTGTACGATACTAAAATTCAAAATAGACATGAATCTGGTTAGTTCTAAAAATAATATTACACATGTATGTGTGTGTGTGTATATATATATATATATATATATATATATATATATATATATATATATATTGTACTCTTTAGTTAGTTATTTTTTTTTATTTTGACCGGCAAAAGAAGATTTTATTAAAAATATAGTCATAACTCATACATATATAATGTGACAAATCCATATTGTTTGTATTAAAATCTAAAAATTTCGTATTGATTTTAAATTTTATAAATTAACTAAAAATTATTAAAAAAATCTTTGTAATATTTATATAATATTCCATCAGTTTCAAAAAATTGCATCAAGCTTGACTTCTCAAAGGTAATTTTAAATATTTTAAATTTATAATTGATATACTTTTAAAAACAATAAATTTCATATTGATTTTAAATTTTATAAATTAACTAAAAATTATTAAAAAAATATTTGTAATTTTCAAAAAAACAGAGTTGTATGAATATACATATATCGTATTTATACAAGTACTTGAACATAATTTTTACATCGTACTTATGTAAAAATTATGTACTTTAACATATTTTTTACATCATAGTTCCTTTTTTTTCAAAAAGCTAAATAAATTTATTGCTGAAAATTCCCATCATCTGAGAGGCTTAGACAATGGGATAGAAAATTACAAATTCAGTGCTGCAAAAATAAATGGATACACATGGTATAATAACAGAATTTATATAATATTCCATCAGTTTCAAAAAATTGCATCAGGCTTGACTTCTCAAAGGTAATTTTAAATATTTTAAATTTATAATTGATTTGATTTATTTAAGTATTTTTAAAAACAATAAATCTTGTAATTAGTGGTACTATTTTAGATAGTTTATAATTTTCATAATTATATTGTTTAAAATTAAATAGAGTCAAATTAATATTGTATTAGAAAATATCTTAAATTAACTTTAAAAAGTCAATATTAATCTTCTAATTTGAAAAAAAAAAAAGAAAAACAAAAACAAAAGACATCACGGGATAAATATGTTCGACCCGTAACCTTACTCTGACATACACAAATTTATGTAATAGATAATTGTAACCGCGAACATAATTTTTACTTTATATATTAAATTTTCTATAAAATGTGAAGTTAACGGAACTTACAATCAATAAATATTAGTCAAATGGTTAAATTTATCATAGGATAAATATGTACAGCCTATAATAACTCACCAAAAGTTATGTAATACTCACTCTGTACTAAATTATTTGATCATTATTAACTTTTAAAAATTAATTTGAGACATTTTTAAACTCAAATTTAACATGATTCATTAAAAATTATAAAACAACAAAACTTACAGCAAAAATACTTTTTAAATAGTTTACAATATTCATCATTGAATTGATTAAAATTAAAAAAAATCTATGTCAATTTTGAGTTCAAAAATCTCTCAAATTAACTTTAAAAAATCAACAACGATCAAATAATATTAAATTGAGAAAGTATATAGACGAATGTCAGATCAAATTTTCCAAATGTGTAATAAATGAAACCTCATACTCAACAAAAATAGATCAAATTTTGTATCAAAATATTAAATAATAAGAAGCTTCTTTTAATATTAATATCAAAATATTAAATAATAATCAATTGACATATAAAAAAATGTAGAGAATGAGATATATGCATTAAACAATCTAGGATTCCAAATCTGATGATATTGCAAATTTCTTTTGCTAATTAGAAGACGTTTGAGTAAAATAAAATAATTATTCTAATGTTAAAATTTTTAAGTGATGAATTAGATGAAATAATTTGACTATGTAAGACAATGTAAGGATTTTTAACAAAAAAAATACACAGAGTGAGTTTTGCACAATTAATACATCTTAGAGGGAGTTTTACAAAACTAAAAGTTAAAGGGTGAGTTTTGTAAAAATTATACAAACTAGAGGGTCACTTTTGCATTCTAGTCATAGAATGTTGACCATTTTTTCAAATACAAAAAAAAAATATAACAAAAACTTATAGTGGACTGATGGTTTCATTACTTCATTTATAATTATATAACAAAATCAACAACCCAAATCAATTTTAAATGGTTGACATAAGTAGACTAATGGATTGTAGCTTATAGTGGTCATCCTAATCAGGATAATTCCAAAATTATTCTTGTTGAGTTATTTGATTATTCTTATCGGACAGACAAACAACATGCACAAATTAAGTCTAGAAGTTTTTGTGTTGTATCCGTTATTACTTCATTTATAAATTATATAACAAAATCAACAACCAAAATCAATTTTAAATGGTTGGCATAAGTGGACTAAAGTGTTGTAGCTTATAGTGGTCATCCTAATCAGGATAATTCCAAAGTTGTTCTTGCTGAGTTATTTGATTATTCTTATTTGGCAGACCAACAACATCCACAAATTAAGTCTAGAAGTTTTTATATTGTATCCGTCATTACTTCATTTATAAATTATATAACAGAATCAACAACCTAAATCATTTTAAATGGTTGGAATAAGTAGACTAATGAGATGGAGCTTATAGTGGTCATCCTAATTAGGGTAATTCTAAAAATGTTCTTGTTGAGTTTTTTGATTATTCTTATTTGGCAGACAGACAACGTGCACAAATTAAGTGTAGAAGCTTTTATGTTGTATTCGTCATTATTTCATTTATAAATTATATAACAGAATCAACAACCTAAATCAATTTTAAATGGTTGGCGCATAAGTGGTCTAATGGGTTGTAACTTATAATGGCCATCCTAATCAGGGTAATTTCAAAATTGTTCTTGTTGAGTAATTTGATTATTTTTATTTGGCAGACAAACAACATGTACAAATTAAGTCTACAAGTTTTTATGTTGTATCCGTCATTACTTCATTTATAAATTATATAAAAAATCAACAACCAAAATCAATGTTAAATGGTTGGCATAAGTAGACTAATGGGTTGTAGCTTATAGTGGCCATCCTAATCAATATAATTTCAAAATGGTTGAATGATACTTTTATCCCTTCAAATTGTCACTCACTTTTAAAGTCCTCTAAAGTTTATTTTTTGTCAATTAGGTTCTTAAAGTGACATTTTTTGTCGATTTTGTTCCTTTTACTCGATTTGACTGTAACCCGATCCATTTTGACTAAATTTTGATCCAACTCAACCCAATTTGATCCAACTCAACCCAATTTGATCCAACTCCAATTTCAACAATTTATTTTAAAATAAAACTAAAATGTTATAAAATTATTAAAATATAGATTCAATTAGTAAATATAAAAAAAAACTGATTCAATTTTTTTTTAAAAAAGAAATTAAAAGGAAATGTATTTAGCTCATTTTAAATGGTTGGCATAAGTGGACTAATGGGTTGTAGCTATAGTGGCCATTCTAATCAGGATAATTTCAAAATTGTTCTTGTTGAATTATTTGATTATTCATATTTGGAAAACAGACAACATGCACAAATTAAGTCTAGAAGTTTTTATGTTGTATTCGTCATTACTTCATTTATAAATTATATAACAGAATCATCAACCTAAATCAATTTTAAATGGTTGGCATAAGTGGACTAATGGGTCGTAGCTAATAGTGGTCATCCTTATCAGGATAATTCAAAATTGTTCTTGTTGAGTTATTTGATTTTTCTTATTTGGCAGACAGACAACATGAACAAATTAAGTCTAAAAGTTTTTATGTTGTATCCATCATTTCATTTATAAATTATATAACAAAATCAACAACCAAAATCAATGTTAAATGGTTGGCATAAGTGGACTAATAGGTTGTAGCTTATAGTGGCCATCCAAATCAAGATAATTTCAAATTGGCTGAATGACACTTTTGTCCCTCTAATTTATCACTCACTTTTAAAGTCGTCTCTAAAGTTCATTTTAAGTCAATTATTTCCATAAAGCGACATTTTTTTTTATCGATTTTGTTCCTTTTACTCGATTTGACTGTAACCTGACCGATTTTAACTAAATTTTGACCTAACCCGACCCAGTTTGACCTAACCCCAATTTCAACAATTTAAATTTTTTTAAAAAAAAACTAAAAAGTTTTAAAATTATTAAAATATAGATTCAATTACTAAAATATAAAAAAAATTAATTCAATTTTTTTTAAACAAAAGAAATTAAAAAGAAATGTATTTAGCCCATTTTAAATGGTTGGCATAAATGAACTAATGGATTGTAGTATATAGCGGTCATTCTAATCAGGATATTTTCATAATTGTTCTAGTTAAGTTATTTGATTATTCTTATTTAGTAGACAGACAACATGCACAAATTAAGTCTAGAAGATTTTATGTTGTATCCGTTATTACTTCATTTATAAGTTATATAACAAAATCAACAACCCAAATAACTTTTAAATGGTTGGCATAAATGGACTAATCGGTTGTAGTCAGTTTTCAATGGTTGACATAAGTGGACTAATAGGTTATAACTTATAGTGGCCATCTTAATCAGAATAATTTAAAAATTGTTCTTCTTGAGATATTTAATTATTCTTATTTGGCAGACAGACATCATGCACAAATTAAGTCTACGAGTTTTTTATGTTGTATCCATCATTACTTCATTTATAAATTATATTACAAAAACGATAACCTAAATCAATTTTAAATGGTTGGCATAAGTGGACTAATGGGTTGTAGCTTATTATCAATTTTAAATGGTTGGCATAAGTGAACTAATGGGTTGTAGCTTATAGTGGCCATCCTAATCAGGATAATTCTAAAATTGTTCTTGTTGAGTTATTTGATTATTCTTATTTGGCTAATAGACAACATGCACAAATTAAATCTATAAGTTTTTTTTATGTTGTATCCCTCATTATTTCATTTATAAATTATATAATAAAATCAACAACGTAACCCAAATCAATTTTTAATGGTTGGCGTAAGTGGACTAATGGGTTGTACCTTATAGTGGTCATCCTAATCAGGATAATTCTAAACTTGTTCTTGTTGAGTTATTTGATTACTCTTATTTGGCAGACAGACAACATGCGCAAATTAAGTCTAGAAGTTTTTATGTTGATCCGGCATTACGTCATTTGTAAATTATATAACAAAATTAACAGCCAAAATCAAATTTAAATGGTTGGCATAAGTGAACAAATAGTGTAACGCCCCCGAAATCCGAGTCCTACCTTCAAGCCCAGGTCCAACGCGTCATGGTACTACTCATACAACATAATCTCACTACATGAATGTTATACAAAATTATTACAACATGTCCTCATCTAATCCCAGGTTCTAGAGACCTTTACAACATTAATACATACAACTAATGAATATTACATCATTAAATAATACAAATGGAACACATTGTGTTCACATAAACAATTAAATCTTCATCTCTAATGAAGCTCTTTCATTTAACATCATCTAGTCAATCGCGTTCTTCTACCTTGGCTGCAAAAGTTTTAGAGTTTGCAAGAGTGAGCATTTAATTGCTCAGCAAGTCATAGCAGTTGAATAAACAACATTCATGAATAGAGTAATCTTTCCGAAGAATTTCGAAAATTCAACAATAATTGTGAAGCAGCTCGAATAAATAAGAATTTATTTGATTTCTTTCATTTTACATCTTTCACGAATAAACATAATCAAAATCACATCAGTTCAAATTTAGAACTCTTCTTCTTTGGTTTAACACATAAGTGTTGATATTGGTCTAACACGTTCTTGGACTTAACGTTAAACAATCACATCATTGCACGGGGTGCAACCTATATTGATAATTGCCCAATATGATTTGCATTGGCACGATCAACTATCACAATTCAAGAATTATTACAATTCATATCATTAACAATAAATATTTCCGACTAGAATAACTCAACAATCGAGTTAAGCTGAATTAAATGATAATAACTCCCTTTTTCATAAATCATTTCACATAATATAATGAACTTCATATAACAAATGAAATTCAAAAATTTAAATTTACGTCATTACACGGAATGCACATATGAATAGAAGACTTGTACATAACAATAAACTTACACAAGTTAAGAAACTCACATCTAATACATAAGTTCAATGGAGTCATGAAACTTGTTTGGAGCGCTACTTATAACTTACACTATAATGATCTTCAAATAGCCTACACAATATCATTTATAAAAATATACCAATTAGTTACATAATAAAGGTTTACATCTTTTATTATAAGTCACATTTCATGTTGTTCGCGGTTTATAATTTAATAAATGCGATTAAGCTATAACATCGTCTATCAATATCGCGGCGTTCGAGGACATTATGACCACCATAACCATCAAACTTTATTGGTTTATATTAAACCCACTACATATCTTATAATGGTCATTTCATTTGAATCAAAACACTTTTTAAGTGTATTAACACTTTACGCGGCGTTTCAACGTTTATACGTCACACGTCTAATTCGCCTCTTTCGCAAATCCTTAGCATGCTCATACACTTATCTAATTCATCATTGATTAATGTTAATTATCATTATAATTCATAATGTTCATATTTTAAAACTTAGAACATTATTTTACATTGTCGAGAGCATTACTCGTGCATACGCGCATGCCCGACACCTTTTGATTGCCTCTAAATACACATCAGTCCCACAAACGGCCAATTTGGACCATCCTCCCGGCCTCAAATCTAAAAACTTATTTAATGAAAGTTTTAGGTCTACTCTTTCTTGTTCCAGATCATCTTGAATCATCCAATTCCGAGTTCGTATAAAAATATTGTGCCTATTTTACTACAAGAGGTCAAAACAGTCATTTCAGACATGTCAAAGCTTGGCACGTGTCTGGCGCCACAGCGCTGGATTGAGTACTAGGAGCGGTGCTGCAGCGCCATGCTCCAGAGTCAGGTGCTCAGCTTCGTTTTCTTGCTTTGTTTTCTTACCAACCTCCTAACTTCTTCATCTAAGGTTCAAATGAGTTGGTTTTTGACTCTATGAACTCGTTAAACACTGAACTACACATCTACAGAATGATTTTAACCATTCAAAATTTTAAATACCCATTAACATAACTCAAATCCTACGTGCATGCTCTATTTTGCATTTTTGACATGTTTTACTAATTCTTCCACTACGGATTCGTTTTAAACTCGTTTTAGCTCATTCCAACTAGGTTGTCTTTGTATCTTAGAGGAGTATAACATACAACCTTCAAACCAAATCTTTAAACGTAAAATCAAAACCATAATAACTTGTAAAATAGTCCAAAATCAATGCATAGGTCAATTTCTTTCTCCTTTATGCATATGATCGAATTTGTTTACTTTTGGTTCCACTTGTATGTTGTTATCAATTTGTTTAACACTTAAAACAACTTATAAGAACTCTTTAACAGCTCATGCAACTATAACAACAACTAACCATGAAAATCTAAGAAATGAAAGTTTAAAGCTTTAGAGTTGATTTATTACCTCTTGGCTCTTCTTTTGCTTAGATATAGAGTGTAAAATGCTTGCTTAAACTCCTCATTGCTTCTCTTTGATCTTCTGGACAGTTTGTTTCAAGTTCTCCGAAGACCCATTTCACTCTCTCTAGAAAGCTTGAGTTTTAATGGAGGTTTTGGAGATTAATGAACTTTAAGGATGAAATAGAGGTAATTAATGGTTAATATTTGCTAGATTATCTCTTCTTCTTCTCAAGTCACAACTGGACTCCTCCGTTTTTCTCCCGATGGTTTTCTCCAGCGACTTTCTCTCTCTCTCTCTCTCTACTACCAATGTTGAAACTTAGCTTAGCAAAGGAATGAAATACTGAGAGTAAGAGAGTACATTTGGTTTAACCGATTGTTATTGGGAGAGGGAAAGTCGGAGACATTAGGGATTTTGGAGAGCTCGAGGACGTTTGGTTTGCCGAGTTAAATGTTTGGTTGCGTGCAAGTTCCTTCCTCTCTCCTTCCTTATTGGTCCAAATATCATAAATTGGTCGGGACATATTTGTTTGTCTGCTAAAAATAATAACCTGATACTTAATACTCCCTTAATGCATAACATTAACGGATAAAAATAAATACCCACTTACACTTTCGTAGTTCACATTTCTTCCCAAATACTGAAAATTATAACCCACTTATTAACCATTAAGCTAACTTTGACATTCCAAATTAGATTTTAAACTGGGTTTATTAAGGAATTAAATCAAATATCTAATTCCCACATATACTAGGTCAACACAAAATTTGACCCCGATACATTTTGTGTTTATAATCTTTTCCTACTAAATTCGACGTACCGGACTCAAATATACAGTCCGTATCTCTAAATTCTATTCTGAACTCCAATTCAAGTTTTAACTACTTAACTTGATTTATACAAGTGTTAGCTCCCTTAGTTAGTTCAAACAATTAGTTTAAACCAACTATTAATATCCATCTCATTACTTACTCGCGAATAAAAATATATATTATTCCATTATAATAAATTCACATAATCCTTATTCTGCAATATTATACATTAAGCCGCATGCTCATCGAGTTTATTACATAGAGACTTTTGTACTAAAAATCTCTCTTTACATCTTAAGACATATTAAACCATATAGGTTTTCCTTAATACATAATATTAAAAATATTTAATCATTCTCTACACATCTTTCTTTTTCAACATAGGTTTTGTTATATAAAAATAACCCTTAATCATATTTAATCATATCTCATATATCATTTTTATAAAAATAGGTATCCTTATCTAAGGATTATCATACCATACCATCACATTAATCAGTTAAGACTATATTTCTAGCCGTACAAATATTCAGGATATTACATTCACCCCTTCTTCTAAGAATTTTGTTCTCGAAATTAAGGCATTGTCATCTCTATTCATTCTACCCATCAAATCTAGGTTTTTAAGTTGACTGAATCATCTTTACTCTAATAGTTACTCATTATTTTCCTCCTTTGAGGATCTCTCATCAATCATCATCTTCAATCATCGTATCTTTGGAGTCTTCACAATCGTTCGATAATTGTGAAGCAGTATGAATAACGAGGAATTAAAAAGATTCTTTTTAAAAATATTTTCATCTTGTTGAGGGGTCATAAAGACCTTGAACCGGGTCTTAGGTAAATAGATATTTCAGTTGTAACCTTTAACAGTCAAAAGACTATAGACCATCCCTTCTCGTACTCTAGGTGATCTGCCCTTCGTACTATGTATTGTGCACATACATATTATCAATATTGCGTAGTTCGGAATTATAGTTTAAGATAACATTTTCCCCCTGAAATGGGGTTGGTTCACCTCAGGCTTAATACAAATTCCGCATCAAAACAATCTGGTTTGACATAAATTCTAAAAGAACGGTTAAATTTCATATACATCTTTTGACAATCATCTAGCCGAATCAAATAACTTAGACTTTTAGCAACAATTCGGACATCAATCGAAATATTTTTAGTCAACTAAATTGGCATACCTTTTCATACTTATAAAGAAAACAAAAATTATTTTATGACTTTATTATACTATATCATACCATAGTGGGTTGACGATTCTATGATCACATTCAACACAAGGTTAATTTGCATTGATGACTCCATCGTTTTATCATTTCTGCTCTTGATGCATTAATGATATAAAATATATTTTGATATTTTCAAATCATTTTTGTCTTAGTCGAAACTATTAGCATAAACATATGAATAATAGTACTTTTTAAAAATTATTAGTCCAATAATCTGACCCCATATATTTTTCAAAGAAACAAAAGTGCAAATATCAGCATGAAGTTAATAAATTTCGAAATCTAGCATAACTAGAAGATTTGGAATATCCATATCTCCTCATCAACTTCAATGTCTTTCTTTGCTCCACGATTTAATAGTTCTATCTATTTTTAACATCACTAATGCTCATTATGTTGAGAATTCACAGTTCTCACTCCACGACCTTTTTATACCCTTGTATAGTAGAAACCGAGGACGAAGCACAAGGGTAAGCACGACAAGCCGAGGCCATGGGACGATGACCCGAACATCGACCATTGGAAAATTGAAAAGTTTGATCCCTCTTGGAATGAAGACGGTTTGCTTGAAGTCAGCTCCTTCTCTACTCTCTTCCGTAAATACAGAGGTTCGTTTAAGTTTTTATTTTTTCATCTTGTAGTACTTTCTGTTAATCCTACTGAGAAATGCATACAATTGATTAAAAAAGAATAAGCAAACATAGTGTATCTGAATACATACTGTAGTTTGAACTTTGGAATTGTCCCATTTTTCTTATTGTTGATTCGGTGAATGTAGAAAAGTACCTGCAAGAATCTTGGCCGATTATAATTATAAAAAATCTATTATAATTCTATAATAGATTTTTTATAATTAATTGGTAACCCAATAAAACTGAATTGTTTACTTTTGTATGAAAGTTTGACTACCAATTGCACTATGAAAAAAAAATCTATAATAAATTTTTTATAATAAATTAGTAACCCAATAAAACTAAATGGGTTACATTTGTATTAAGGTTTGGCTACCAACTGCATTATGAAAAAAAAAATCTATAATATATTTTTTATAATTAATTGGTAACCCAATAAAACTAAATTGGTTACCTTTGTGTTAAGGTTTAGCTACCAACTGCATTATAAAAATAAATAAATCTCTATAATAGATTTTTTATAATTAATTGGTAACCCAATAAAACTGAGTAAGGTTTGGCTACCAACTGCATTATGGGAAAAAAATGTATAATAGATTTTTTATATTTAATTGGTAACCCAATAAAACTGAATTGGTTACCTTTGTATAAAAGTTTGACTACCAATTACACTATGGAAAAAAAATCTATAATAGATTGTTTTATAATTAATTGGTAACCCAATAAAACTGAATTGGTTACCTTTGTATAAAGGTTTGGCTACCAACTGCACTATGAAAAAAAAATTCTATAATAATTTTTTTATAAATAATTAGTAACCTAATAAAACTGAATTGGTTACCTTTGTGTTAAGGTTTGGCTACCAACTGCATTATGAAAAAAAAATTCTATAATAGATTTTTTTAATTAATTGGTAACCCAATAAAACTGAATTGGTTACCTTTGTATAAAGGTTTGGCTACCAACTTGTAACACGAAAAAAATAATAGATTCTTTTTAATTAATTGGTAACCTAATAAAATTGAATTGATTACTTTTGTATAAAGATTTGATTACCAACTGCAACAATAATTTAGAGCGGGTATGACTTTAACTTAATGAGAAAAATAATTAAAAAAATAAATAAAAGGTTAACAATAAGAGACTCAAAGTCCAAACTCCCTCAAACAACTCATTTATAACCCCTGCTCCCTTCCCCATTCTCAACTATTTTCTCTCTCCCTTTCCCTTCTTTTTTTTCTGTTCTGTTCTGTTTTTCTCAAATTTACAAAATCTACACACAAAAAATGGCTGCAAATCAAATGGGTTTTGTCCCAATATTCAGGCCCGAAATGGGTTGTCCCAATATTCAGGCCCGAAAGGGGTTACACAGATATGGAAAAGAGGCAGCTTTTTCTCAGGAGTTACCACTTCTCCAGAAAACAAAGCCTGTCAGAGAGAATCAAGAAATTTTTCTTTCGAGTCAAGAAGGTCATTCGGCCAAACATGGCTTCTTTTTTTACTCTACTAGGAAGAGAAAGTTTCTTCGCCTCCAAAATTTTTCTTGGATTTAGATGAAGATGATGATGAAAAAGAAGAAAAGTGTTTGGAAACGAAGAAAGGGGGAAAATTAAAAATCAGAAGTATTTCTTCTCCTTCTCTCTCCTCATCTTCACTTACCATTTGAAAAATTGATTTGTCACATCAGCAACCCATTAAACCACCTAACTAAATTAAAGGGATAAGAATGCACTAATTTGTAAATTAAATATTGAAGATGCACTAATTTTGTAAATATTTTATGTATGCACTTTTGTTAAAATATTTTCTAAAAATGTACTAATAAATATAATTGTCCCTTTATTTAAAGCTTCAATACATAAATCCATGGATTCAAAAAGGATGAGACATGAATATAATAAAACATTGCTTATTTTAAAAGAGAATTGTTATGATTTTTTTTATACAAATTAATTTATAAAATGATGTGATAAAATATAATTCATTAATAATCCATTATATAGGTGGCCCTAGGTGATAATAACCAATTGCAACTAGTCACATCATTTTGTATCTTTTTTTTGTTGTCATCAAAGTACTATTAATTTTAAAAATCAAGGAGAAAGATGAAGGTGAGCCAGATTTTTATATGAGAACTGATATTTTTATATGTCTTTTAACATTTTTACGTAATTGTCTTTCACGTGAGAATAAAGAGAGATCACACTTTTATGTGGGAGAAAACTATATAAAAATAGTGTTTTCCTCTTATAATTCCCGTAGTACAAGTTAAAAAAAAATTAGCATTGGTTTTAAAAACTCTTCATTCGTAATTTTTAGAAGCATGGGATGTATGTAGAAATTTTGTTTTATTATTAAAATAATTAATTAAATATAAATGCAAATATGATAATATACGAAGTTGAATATATTATTAGATTTTTATCAGGATTACAAGTTAAATTATAAGCATGAATGTATTATATATCTATTTATTATAGAATAGAAAGAAAATTGATATTTTATAAATAAAAATGATAATTTCATAAGGTCACTTTTACATAAATGGATCTCATATTTATGTAAAAAAGATCTTATAAAAATAATAATTTTTACTTGTAAAAATAACAATTCTTAAAAGAAATTTTTTTTTTGAACAAAAAATCTTAGAATTTTATTTAACCATTGGACAAAAGACTAGATACAAAATAATGTGGATGATAATTATTTGTTATAATTATTATACTCACTTATATATGATAGAATATTTACTAATTATAATTTAATCCATCATTTTATAACTAATTTTTTGTAATTATTTTTTGTCAGTGTTCTCTATGAATGCCATATAGGGGTTCATGTAAAATAAGGTAATAAATCTTAAATTCCCAATGTAAATTTAATTAAAAAAAAAAAAAAAAACTTCACGAACGCCTCATCACACTGGATTACTATATCCCCATCCCAAATCAGACCCCACCAAAACCCTAGTATCTCTTCCTCCCCTCATTTTCTTCCATACCAGCGGCAGCAGCAGCCCAATATAGAGAGAGAAAAGAACAAAAATTGTTTTAGAGAGAGAAAGCAAAAATGGTATCTGGGTCAGGGATTTGCGCAAAGAGAGTAGTGGTGGATGCTCGCCACCACATGCTCGGAAGATTAGCCTCCATTTTGGCCAAAGAGCTTCTGAATGGCCAGAAAGTTGTGGTGGTGAGGTGCGAGGAAATATGCCTTTCCGGTGGACTTGTCCGCCAGAAAATGAAGTACCTTAGGTTCCTCCGTAAGCGCATGAACACTAAGCCTTCTCATGGTCCCATTCATTTCCGTGCCCCTGCTAAAATCCTCTGGCGCACCATTCGTGGGTTAGTTTTTCCTGATTCATTCTTCTCAGTAATTCATGTGTACATATTTGTATTTATGATTATTTATGGATTGATAGGAAGATTCCTTTTTTTGAGATGGCATGTTAAGTTACATTATTGAGAGAGACCCATTTGTTGATAATGGTCTGTAAAGGTGTATTTTTGCAGACATATGTTGATGTGTATACCCGTTGTCTCCTTTGTTGCTACTGTCTCGGTGAAGTTGAGTATTTGTGTTTGTCTAGGTATATCTACTTTGATATGGATAGATAGAGAGCCACCCACTTATTAATATGGTATGCGAAGACCCTGAGTTTGGAAGAAATTTGGGGCTTTGGTTAATGTCACTAATTAAGTGACTTGATTATTGTGTATGAGTATCATAGACTGTAAAGCTCATGCGTTGCTCTGCTTACTAAATTTTGTTTCTTTTTGGAAATAGAAATCCTCAAAAATTTGTTTCAAGATCCATCTTTCTTGATTTTTTATTTAATTCAAATTAAAAATCATTCAATTTGGGCTTCTGACTCATTTAAGTTCAAGTCATAATTTTATTGTAAATCTTCACCTCACCCGAGATCAAGCTCTATTCGATGCTTTAGTGCTTGAGCATTCTTCCCTTCAGAGGGGAGATTCTTGCCTTTAAAGATAGGTCAGGGAATGGAGAAGAGATTCTGCAATACATCTTGGTACTGGTCATGAGAAACTCATTTATTGAAAAATGTGTAACATTTTGCGGAGACTGCATTTATTTTTGGTGGTAATTTTCATATTATCTGGCTCTTATAACGAACACTGGGGACCTTATGGCCACTTCAATAATTTTTTAAAGAAACTATAATTTTTGAGTGTTTGACTGTAGAAATCTCATGTGGCAATCCTGTTGAAATCTTTGGTTCTGTTTGACATGGCTCCATAAATTGTTTACAGGATGATTCCCCATAAGACTAAGCGTGGTGCAGCTGCACTTGCTCGGTTGAAGGTTTATGAAGGAATCCCACCTCCATATGACAAGATTAAGAGGATGGTCATCCCTGATGCTCTCAAGTGAGTTCTTTTATGACCAGTAATATGTCTGTTCCGCTCATCTTTTATTCATATAGATGTGGTTTGCTAAATTTTTTTTTTATCTTTTGGAAATCAGGGTTCTGAGGCTTCAAGCAGGACACAAGTACTGTTTGCTGGGTAGATTGTCTTCAGAGGTTGGATGGAACTATTATGATACTATCAAGGTGAGATTTAAATACCTAATTATATGTGCTTATGACAAAAAGCCATTTTCTGGGCTTCTTGTATGTTTTACTTTTGAATAATAATGCAACAAATTCTGTTTTTGCATCTGATTTGATCAATGATAGTATTTGTGATATGCTATTTTTTATGTTATAGCCAATGCTTTCATACATGATAGCTCCTGACTGTTTTTCCTTTTGCTTTTTATTCTTGAACTTTCTGAGTTCGTGCCATTTTACTTCAAAATGAGTAGTACTGTGTATATAGATTGCAAATTCTATCAGCTGATGTTGATGACCATTGATTGTTTATGTAGTAGCTTTAGAAATAGCACTCTTGTTTATTACCGCTATTGGCTGTGTAGCATACTTGTGACTTCTTCATTGGAGCTGTATTCTTTGACTAATGGGTTTAGACTTCCAACAATTATTTGATTCACTAACGTCTTATGATGCTTCCACTGTGTTATTCGTTTGAAACAACTCCTCTCTCTCTCTCTCTCTCTGTCTTTCTCTCTCCCTCTAACGTCCAACAGTTTATTATCATAATTTTTTTTTCTATATTCACTTCGCCTTGGATTCCAGCTCATGTTGTTCTGGAATTAGTAGCCCTAATGGTAGCATATTACAGGTAGTTGTTGATTCTCTTTTGGTGTTTTCATCTTATGAAAAAAAAATCGATTGTAAATAAATTGATGATCACTCTTACACCACATTGTTTCGTAATACCAAGCTAGCTGTAATGGTAACTTTCCTACTAGCCAACTACACTATGTTTGCTGCCTGGTAACAAAAATGACTATCAATTATCAAAATTCCGTTAGAATCCATACCATTTGATGGTACCACAAATATTTAGTGCAACTAAAGTATTTTGCTTTCGAATTTTATAATTTTCTTCTATTTCCCTCATCTCTTATCTATATATTCCGTCGCTGGATATTGAGTACACCAAGTCTCTTCTTGTACTGATGAAAACTGGAAGTTTGGAACTGTTTTTTTTATGTGTATTATTATAACCTACAACAATGCTGGGGCAGAAGTTATAACTGAATTCCTCGTCAATGTGATGTTCACTGCAGGAGCTTGAGAAGAAGAGGAAGGAAAGGGCTCAGGAAGTCTATGAGAAGAAGAAGCAACTGACGAAATTGAGGGTGAAAGCTGAGAAGCTTGCTGAGGAGAAGCTTGGTTCCCAGCTCGACATAATTGCTCCAGTCAAGTACTAAGATAGAAATATAGATTTTCCAAACTGAAAATTTTGTTGGGAGTATCATGTTTCAGCTCAATTTGAATCTTTTAGTCACTATTTCTAGATTGAGAGGTTTATCATCTTGTGTGGTTATTTTGAACAGAAAAAGTTGTTCTATATACATCGTGGACCTTTTTCTAAGTTAACTGACTCTTGTTTTGTCACTGATTTTGTGCATCTTTAATATATGTCTATTACTCTTTCTGTCCTCAAAAGAATGATTAAAGATACAAATTTTTTTGTCCTCAAAAAGATGAGATAAAGTATATAAAGTGAAATAAATATGTCATTTAGTGAGATCTATTAGCATAAAAAATAGAAATACTTATTATTTTATATAATCTTACGGGGTTACTAAAAATAAATTTGAAAAAAAAATTATTCTTTTTTTTTAAAATTTTACTTTTCTTAATATGTGTGCAAATTGTATTTTGTTAATTCTTTCGGTGACGAAAGGAATATTTCATTTTCACTTGTTATGTCATTTGTGGTTTTGGCGCTCTAATAACTAATATATTTAATAACGGCAAAATTAATGATTTAACCACTTTAGTTGGTAAGTTTTATTTAATGCGTCATTGAATTTTTAATTTTTTAAATTACTCAATTAAACTAATTATTATTTTACAATTGGGTCATTCTGTTATTTACGGTTGATGGGCGTTAAATTCTTTCAGCTTTTTTACGGACGTGCAAAAGAAAATAAAAAAATAAAAAAAATGACCTGACCTATTCTTAGTTTCTTTCTCTCTCCTTTGCCTCTCCCTTCTTCAAACATGTGCTCAAGGAGAGCTTTTCACTTGAGAAAGAGTTCAGAAAGAGAGGAGTGTCTCAAAAGCTTCTCTCTCTCTATATATATATATTTGTTTTTTCTACTATGCAAATCTCTTAAATTGGATGATTAAATTGATGATGATTCTTATTATTTGTTCAATTAAACTGTTAAATAAATAGAATTGGAGGAGGAAAATAAGAAGATGGAAGAATAGGTAGGAAAATCATCAGCATCTTCTTCTTCTAATTCTTCGTCTTCCAAGGACTGTATGAATAGAAATGGCAATGCTGTAAATAATACATCATCATCACCACCAAAGTTTCCATTAAGTTTTTATGTTTTTTGCCATAAAACATAGGCAGTAAGAAAATTTGCGGCCAAACCGACGACCGACTTGAGTCGAAAATGAAAGCTTTCCACGACCCAATCCCAGTAAACTGGGGGCGCCGACGAATAAGCCTTCGTTGTCATAGCCACAGCCCAGCGCCACATTATTAACTCGGGTCCTTCGAAACGTCATCGTTTCAGTAGAGAATTCACCGACGGTGAACGATCCGTTGCCGTATGATACCTGGTACATACATTTCTTCCGTTGGTTACAGCCTGGGGAATCGAGCCTTCTACATAAAGGTGAACAATATGGGACTCCGACAAAAGATGACGACTTTTTCGGGTCGAGCACCGGGTCGGACTACATGTAGCATTTTCGACGAGGAGTTTCGACACCAGGCGCGTGAAGTACTCGCTCGCCACTGCCCTGGGCGAGTCCAAAAATGATCGAGCTGCTGAAGTCCGTGGCGTGTCTACCTCCTTTGCAACCGCTGTGCGTGGCAATGACATTGGTTTTGACGACGACGATGGAAGAGAGGGTTTTGGCTCTGAAGGCGTCGCGATGGAGGCGGAGGGTGAAGAGGGCATCTGGGATGGCATTGCCATTATTGACGGAAGGGAGAGAATCTAGGTGGTGTAAGGAGAGGGTATTTTGGTTTGTCCCTTCTTCGTTTTCTGGGAGGGTTAGAGTTTGGGAATCTTCAGTCCATGTGAGAGATCTGGGGAGGAAGGTTTAGTACTAGAGATATGTGAAGAGACAAAAGGAGGAGAGAGAAAGAAAGAGGAAGATGATTCATGTGAACATGATCAGCGAAAAAATGCTGGCCACACAGTAGCATGTCATCTTCCTTTCCTTTTCTTTTTTTTTAATTGTCATGTAGGATGGTTTTGCCACTTAAACCAACTGGATTGGGCCATATCATTTTTTTTATTTTTCCTTTTCTTTTGCACATCCACGTAAGAAAAAAAGCCAAAAGAATTAAACGTCCGTAAGCCATACATAATAGAATGACCCAATTGTAAAATAATAGTTAGTTTAATTGAGTAATTTGAAAAATTAAAAATTTAATGACGTATTAAGTAAAACTTGCCAACTACGGTGACTAAATTATTAGTTTTGCCATTTAATAACTAAAATATATTTAACAAATAATATTGGAGTGAAATATTTGAGGGAGATACAAATTTATTGATTGATTACTTAAATTCCAATTCATAATTTAAATGTATCTGAGATACAATCCCATTCCCCGGCAGATATGGTATATTTTCTTACTTCTTAGTAGAAAAGACTCCTATTGTTTTGCTGAACATATATATCTCTATTCCTTGGCAAAGTGTCTCGTACACAAACTTTATTATTCATTAAAATCAATAATCAACAAAACTGCAGTACCACCGCTAGAGACAAGTTATAAATCACAAAAACAAATTAAAAAAAATGTATTTTTAGTTTACGGATGGGGAAAAAGCAGCAACAAGAATTTAAAAATCTCGAGCTTTCTGTATTGTAAAAATTATGTTTTTATCCCATCATATCCATGTTGCTTATGCTAAACGACCATTGGTAAAACAAGTTATCATACCGTCTACATGGAGAGAAGCATCACGAACTACCACCTGATCAGTCGCAAGTACATTATTGAAGGTCAGTCGCAAGCAACCAAAAAGAATAGCAACCCATTACTGCAGGTGAGCAATGTGAAATCTTCAGAATGCCGCTGTTGTGGAATTATACCATTCACATCAAGAAGCTACTAATCGCGCGCAATTTATAACAGTGTAGATGGTCCATATCAAATTTAATCGTAGAACTTTTTTCTCTTCCCTTGGGAGCCTGCTGCTTAACATCTTCCATATATTATCAGCAACATGCCGCCCAGAATATATGGCCAGAGTTTACATCCCAGCTGTTTATTTGGTATTATGTGTTGGAACGCTCAGATAAAATTTAGTATTCTTGAAGTCATCCAGAAGAGGGTTATAACCGTCTTTGGTCCTCGTCTTTGTGGGCAGACCAAATTCTTCCATGAATGCAGATGTATCAAGCTACATCAAATGTATAAACATAAGCACCAAGTAGAAGCACGTGAAATGAAAATTTCAACTTGAGAAATATACCTATAATGTTATTGTATTTAACATGCAGACGACATTTCAGTATGGTGAGCAATAACCAAAATGTATGTATGAAAGACGTACATCATGTATGCATGTATTTAAGTCGGACAAAATACCAATAACAAGGTTCTACAGTCACCAATAAGGCAGCGATCTAGATTTGTAATAATTCAACATTTGAATTTTAATAGAACCAATGGCCAAATCATAACATAATTAAAGTTAAATATAATGAGATTTGGTACATTGGATTTTTAAAGTTGACTCATTTGGAATGAATTAAAAAAAGAAAATGAACTTTCAATTTGGGATGAAGTAATAAAGATGACTAATATAGGTCTGACCACTGTTTTGTGTAAAACAGTAGCTATATTACCAGAAATACTTTCTTGATAGAATTTACAAAGGAAGCTGAGTTCACATACTTGCATCTCATTTGAAAGGAACATGTAATCATATAAAATTATTTGAAAATAATTTTTTGCTAAATATGTTTCTATATATTGCAGACATGAATGATCACAAACAATTAAAATAGAGAGTAGAAATAACCATAATGGTTCGCCTTTTCTTCCCTTGCTTGGATGATTTTTCCAAGTGTGGCTTCAACCACCCTGAGCAATAGTGGTCTATGCGCTCCAAAAGCAAAAAGTCCGTTGGGAAAAAGATATCAGCATCACCCTGCAAGGAAAGAAATAATGATTGAACGGATAAGGAATCTTCAGAAAGAGCACAAAAGTTTAGCATAATGATATGCCATGCCAACAAAATGAAACATGCCAGCTGGCTAATTCGGCAGTTATGTATTCCACTGAGCAGTCAGTAGCATGGTGTTCAATTTTGAATACTGATATAAATATTTTTTTAGTTACTTGCACAGAGAACCAAACAAACAAAAGCTTCTCTTTCTTTGTCAATCCTCAGAATCTTCAGATGGTTCATAATTGACAAGAAGTCAAAGTATCTCTAGGATCCAATAAGATTCCAGATATTGAGCAAGATAATACAGAACAACTTTGAATCAAAATCAAGTTGAACAGATTATGATATACATTTGGCAACTGGAACTATCATGTCACTTGACCAAGACCTATGTGAATCTCCAGCTTCACTTAGGAATTTTAAATTTGTGCCATGATGCTCATGCAAGGACCTTTTGCGATACTGCCTTATACCAAATTGCGTATTTACATTATATACTCTATTGTCATTTGCAAATACAACGGTAATAGTTGTAGCCAGTAAAGCTAAGTTCATTCACATGATCCTGTGATACGATAATAAAAACAAGCAGAACATTGGAGAAGTAAATATCACCTTTGCATCCAGATAACTGCTGTGGTCTGAACTGCTGCCATCTTTCTGCAAAGAAAGGTGATAGGATCAACTGATCTTGTTAGACTGGTACTCCTGCCCTAATTAGTTGTCTACATTTAATATGGCAAAGTAACAAATTTGAAGATTCAATTAGAAAAAAAAAGTTCCATGCAAATTTCATCAAACCCGACCCCTCGGACTCTCTCTCTTCCTCCTGTTCTTACAGAAATTAATTATATTAATAGAAAGTTTATAGAAGGACCCAATAAAAAGTTTATAGAAGAGAAGACAAGAGATCCCTTCAAAAGATACCAAAAGCCAAGTATAATCCTCAATTGAATTAAATGCGTACATAGTTAAGCAGTCAGTGCATCTAGAGAACAATGGAACAAAGCAATGATTTTTTTATTTTTCTTATATAGACAAGTTGATTAAAGGGGTGAAAGAGATGAAAGGAACATATCAATAATTACAATACATAAATAATTTTGTGCAAGTATGAAAAGTCCTCTTCCTCACTTTACAGTATTACCTAGCCATATACTCACACATGCATTGAAAAAGGTTATACTTGACATTTGATGTAGCAATCCTAATGATATATACTAAGACAATTTACATCATGAATTACGAATGTTCTGAGAAAAACTGCAAAACAAGTAATTAAAAACACATGGATCAGAATGTACCTTGGTTGAAACCAATGGAGCTCTCTCACCAAGTATTTTCACTTCAGGAAGGTAACTGAAATCAGAAGCAATCAAAGACATCTTTGGCAGGGCCCCGTGTAAAACTTCAAGAAGTTTCTGAATGTTTAATATGATATCATTTTCCTCGAGTAAAAAGCATATGAAGGGAAAAGTAGCCATTTCAGCAAATAATAAAAAAAAGAAGTTTTGGATAAGTACAACAATTCCAACAACTTTATAGAAGATTCCTTACCAAGCAACCAGTTGGTAGCCAACATCTTTGAGGCTTTGGAAAAAATTTAGCCCAAATATTTTTAGCCGCTGAAGTTACCCTGCTACCTTGTGTTTTACGATCCTTGTCTAGATCCAAGATCTCCATGCAACTCGTAATTAGTGGATCTTCTAATGGCTTATATAACTCAGAAAGTTCTGACCTGCTAAAGGAGTCATGCAAGGGCCAGTAAGCACTATGTATAAACTTAATTGGATCTACTAGCATAGTACATTTTCATTTTGAAGACGTGCCTTTCTAAAAACTTAAATTCCTTTTGATTCAGGACGAGGATTCAGAATATATATATATAAAGGATGAATACAGAAGGGTAAGGAGAAACTATCCTCTCAAGGAATGGTAGAAACACATACAAAAACACAAAGTTTCTTCTCAAATAATTAAATTTTGAATAAGCAAGGCAATTACATCAGTTTATATAGGAGATAAGAAAACCTAATTCTAATATAATTTGACTAACCTAATTCAATAAAGATACAACTTTCTAATTAATATCTACTATAATTAAGAGATCTAAGAATAATTTACATAAGTTAAAGATATACAATAATTTATCCCTAGATAATAATTTAAATAATTAATTAATAATCCTTTAATATCCAGATACCATTGGGGCATCACCTTTGACATCCAACGATATATAACAAATAATAATTAGGAACACAATAGACACCAAAGAAGGGGATGTGAGCCATGTAAATTGAAAGAAGTTTCATGGAGAGAAACTTCATTGAAGTTTCATTTCTGATAACTGGACAAGTTTCACCAAAAGAAGCTCCTAGGAAGGGGATGTGACCCATGTAAACTATGTATACAAGCAAAAGGTATCTAAATGACGATAGTTACATATAGTCATATAGATGAATCAAAGAAGCATAGGTTACTGGATCAAGAGGGGATTTGGGGAAGATTGAATTTATAAACTTAAAAGAAAATGAAAGATCTAACATTGGAGTTCTGATAATAAAAGAGGTGTATGATAGCTGAAGTAAAACAAAGAAAGGCAAAGAATCTGGTTCCACACAAGGAGAGTGAAGATTGATGAAGATAATTACAAATTATACTAGAAATTAAACAAAAGGTTTTCTATTTAAGCTATTGACTTTAATTGTTAGCAATTGGTTCAGAAGTCGAATTTTAATCTATCATGAAAGTGGCCTCAGATACTTGCCATTGTGTGGACGATATTCATATGGATGTCTTTAGCCTGCCTTCTAGTTTAAGTGGATGCAATTTGATATAGAACTGTTTTAGTGCAAAAAAACTGCTACAGTAGACAAGTCAGGAGATAGATGCATTGAGGAAATTTCTTTTTGCAAACACATACATGAAACAACAAACCATCCTTTACATCAATAACACCCAGCCATTTGATTCAACCTATTATTTTATTGTGTTAGTTTTGTTCGTTTCAGTTCAGTTCAGTTCATTTGATTGAGTTAGTTATTTCAATTCAATATTCTTGTACTCTATATCTGTACTGGGCATTTGGCTCATGTTGTGTTTTTCCTTCCGGCAGGTAATCAGAGGATCAAGGGCAAGTGTGATGAGAGCTCCCTTCTTTCTAATGGTTTAAATATTCGGTTTAGGCTATGATGCATTAGTTTATATGGAGTTGTATTAAATATTTCGGATTGTGGTTTGAGCCAGTTTGGCATTTATTATGTTTTGACTTGTGGTATTTATCAGTTGTTAGAAATATTCTTTTTGTGGGGTTAAATGCTTTTTTGGTCACTGTACTTTAGGTCAACTTACAAATGGATAACTGAACTTTTTTTTTCTTACAGTCAACTCACTGAACTCTATTTTTCTTACAAACCGTTAAAAAAATATCTAGACCGTTAATTGACTAACAGAATAATGATGTGGCAGTGGTGACATGGTGCTCATTTCTGATGTAGCCATTCTTAAATGAAATGAAAATGAAGGAAATTTGGAGTTGGTAGTATAAAAATTAAAATAATTCATGAACTTTAGGAAAAGAAGAAAATTAAAATAAATCATGAAATCTAGGAGTTGGCCATTCTTATTATTAATATTATTATTATTATTATTATTATTATTATCATCATCATTATTATTATTATCGTTATTATTATTATCATTATTATTATTATCTTTATTATTATTATAGTTATTATTATTATTATTATCGTTATTATTATTATTATTACTATTATTATCGTTATTATTATTATTATAGTTATTATTATTATTATAGTTATTATAATTATTATTATTATCATTATTATTATTATTGTTATTATTATTATTATCATTATTATCATTATTGTTATTATTATTATTATCGTTATTATTATTATTATTATCGTTATTATTATTATTATTATTATTCCACGTTGGATCATTATTGCCACATCAGCCTTTTTTATACAACTCAACGTCATATGTGTCAAATTCCGTTTAAAGTCAAAGTACTTAACGGTTTTTGTAACGGTTTGTAAGAAAAATAGAGTACAGTGAGTTGACTGTAAGAAAAAAAAGTTCAGTTATCCATTTGTAAGTTGACCTAAAGTACAGTGACCAAAAAAGCATTTAACCCTCTTTTTGTGGCATAGAGCTCTCTATTTGTTTTGTAGTTTTGTTATGTTTTGTGTGTAACCTCTCTTTCTATTTCGGAAAGGGGGTGTTACAACATCGTTAGCGCGTGGGGCCGTGGGTAACCATAGGCACGTGTTAATCAGAGAGTACCAGTGTAGTTATTCCACCCATTCTTGGTAAAAATTGTAGGATACGCCATATACAAATGTCAAAAAGTATCAACAATATATATTGTAGCAGACAAATATAGCGGCAATTGTTGCACGGAGTTTCTCACCTGTCGTGTTGCTTTTGAACCCACACTTCCATCCATGGTGAAACTTGACTTGTCGAATAGATAAGATCATGCGGAAGATTATCAAGCACCTATTAAATTTAAAAGTACTAATATTATATCAATATGGTGCATAATAAAAAAAATAATTCAGAAAAGAAAATTTCACTAGGTATACACAGCCTTCAGATAAACAACTGTGTTTATCAAATAAAAGCCACTTCTCATGCGTGTACAAGACAATGGCATAACTTACAGCCAAGTGCTACAATTAATACACCCCCCATAATGTCCTAAAAAGTTTTTTTTTTTTTACCATATATAAATCTCAATTCCCATCTTATTATTCTTATACTCCCTCTATTCAACAAAAAGAATCTCATTTGCAAAATTTGCAAATATTAAGGATATATTTTTGTTTAATGTTTACCCTTTAAAAATAATAAGTTGTTAGTTAAGTAGTGGTGGAATGATAATGAAATTATGATTGCCAACTTGAGGACGATGTGTCATTTTATACTACTATCAATAAAAAAGTACTCATTTAATGGAATAATTGGTTGATGGGACTCTTTTTGTGGAACATGGGGAGTAGTAAATATTATATCAGGGCTGCTGTATGCTAGTAGTAATAAAGAAAGCAAAAGACTTTGTCACGCCTCCCTTTAACAACCATTTATATCCATGGAACAACAAGAGAACCCCACAATTGGCCAATTAACTAAGTCCTCATGATTTATGAAGCAAAGACATTAAATATTCAAGATAGTAACCCACCTCTAGCATTATAACCCAGCAAGGTTGTTGCTCTTCATTTCCTATTTTAAAAGAAAAAGGATTAATGGTCAAACTATTATTAACACTGTGTAGAACAATTCGGCTTCACATTGTAAAAAAAAACCAAAGTTCAAAAGAACTTAATGAGCAAGGTTAGAATCAAACTTTATTAATACAAACTTGCTCTACACCCCCCTGAGAAAGTAATTTGATCAGTAACATGAGAACAAAACAGAAAGCTATAAATGGCTAAGGACACTATACCCCATCCATTCCGATCAGCAGCATCACGACACTCCACTCTAAACTTTGATAAGTGACTGCTAACTTCTCCAACAGTTTCCAGTTGTTTCTTGGCCAATGCAGAACTGATCTCCACTGAACTGCAATAGATGTTTTTATCAAAAAATATTGTCTTTTTAATAGGTATAAACAAATTTCAGATAACTAATAGAGGTTTTTTTTTTTTTGAAAACAGAACAGTAGATATTTAAAATTAGGATTTGAATTTACAGCTTCAGTCTAAAGAATGTTTAAGTGTGACTAAGCAGTAAAATATAGGTAGAATCAAGATCACTTATGTGGAGCTTAGTCCTAAAGATATTAGAATGGGTATTGGATAGAGATCCAATGGCCAAGATCAAGTAATAGAGAGTTAGTTATCAAATCAATGGTAGATATTGACTTGTAATCCTTGATATAAATAATGAGTGATGTAATAGAATTCAATATGGAATAACAGAAACTACAACTTTCTTTCTCTCTATACAAATTTCTTGCCTCTTGCCTCTCACTTTCTCTCTGGAGTTAGCAAGAAGCTCGAAATTCTTGTATCATTAGTGCTTTCATTGAGAGATTCCATTGTGGAATCAAAAGGGAAGCAATCGAATGAAGATAATGATTTCTTGAATCAGTTGCAGATCAAAGAAAAAAATATAGAGAGTTCTAACAGTTATGGAGAACAATAGAGGATAATCTCTTTTTTATCTTGAATGGAATGGAAGGATGCAGAACAATAGAGGATAATCTCCTCAAGGTAGTTGCAATAGCTAAGAACTCAAATAAAAGTTTAAAATGAAATAATCATGAAATAGGAGTACTTACATTACAAGCAATAACGTCCACTGTCAATATAGTGACCCGTGGAAAATGTAAAAGGACTTGATTCCTTTTTCTTTTCTTTTTTTTTTTAACTTCATTAAGGTCCATTGAAGACCAGAATAAATTATGTAAAAGCACAACTACTTTTGAGCATTACATGGTCTGTTTAAAATTGCTAACAGCAGTAAATATCGATTTCAAAGTTGATAAAAGTAAAAATGATGCACCTACATGTAGGTCATATTATTGTAAACTCTCGTAGGTGCATTCAACATTATGTAATCCATTATGCCCTTTGCACAAGTTCCTGATCCACCTCCAATTTCATATATCTGAATGCAAATAATTACAAATTGGATTATATCTAGCCTCAACATGTAAAACACGTACACTAAAAATTTCTCTCCCCCACCCTTCCCCCCATTGAGTGGAGAATCCAAAAATCTTACAACGTAAGTGTAAAGAAGTTTTTGTTCTTTCCCTTTTTGATAAGTACCCACGCAAACATGCAAAAACACAAGTTGATACAGATACTCCCTCCATTCCAGAATATGCAATCAAGTTTGACTTTTCAAAGTCATTATGAGATATTTTCAAATTTAAAATTGATGAGCTTCCTTTAACTTTTAAAAACAATAAATCTTGTAATATCTCAAAACAAATTAATTCATATCAATTTTGAATTTGAAAATATCTCAAATTGACTTCAAAAGGTCAATATTGATCCTATATATTGGAGTGGTGGGAGTACTACGTAATAAGTTTAGTAATTTCTAAAACATGAACATTGTATGATCTGACAATTCAATGCCAACTAGACCAAAACAGATAACGCCAAAAGCATTTATGGAGAAATAAAAGCTTTCCTATCACATAATCATATTGAAATAAGAAACAGCTTACTTTTAGAGGAACTGAAAGGTTAGCAGTTCGCATAATGGCTGCAGCAATTCCATGGGCATACCAAGGCTACAAGAACGGAAGAGAAAAAAGAATTAACATATATATAGACACAAACACACACGTATTAAGAAGGTAAAAAATGAACATATAAGCTGGATGAACAAAAAGTGTTGAACATCATCGTCAGCAATCAATATTTAAGACCAGAAACAAAGAAAAAACAATAGTCGAGTTGCTTGTATGATTTCTAAAGCACACAGCAAAAGATCAGCTACCATCTTTTCTATATAGCAGTAGCATATAGGACAAAGAGCAAATAAACTGCTTAAGCATTTATGCGCTACTATTCCTTGACCAAAAACAGGCAAAGCACAAATCAAGTTGTTTGTACAATTGCTGAAGCCCACAGTGAAAAATCAGATATTATCTTGACAACTATACAAGTAAACATACAGGATACATAACAACTAAACTGCTGAAGCATCTATCTGCTGCTTTCAGTTTGAAAATTGCCATCTATTTAATTCTTGATATTATATATATATATATATATATATATATATATATATATTAAGTACAGCTATAAAACTGAGATTTGGAGGACCCAACATCCTAATAACTCCACAAGGATATAGCAATGACACAATACTACCTTAAAAAGCTCAACTGGAGTAAACCATGACACATCATTCTGCTTGTAGATACTATCCAAATGCTTCATATAAGCTTTCCTGCCTGAAATATTCCAACAGGTTCAGTTGTAAAGGACAGTTTACTTTGAAAAGTGCAATCATAATGTTGTCGGTGTACCCAGTATTTGTACTACAATACTATTTACAGCATCAGCATTTTTTTTGTAAATTGGTTTGTTTATGTATCCACTATCCACATGAATCACTAGCACGAAAAAACTTGATTGGACGTAATACTCCCAAGCTGGGGTATGGTTCAATATTGACCATAAGTGAATTGGGTCAAATTCAATTTCTATCATGGTAAATTCATGTAAGTACTACAATCGTGAATACATCACTAAAGTTTATATCCCATATTTAGTACTTATCTCCGACACCAATAAAATCTGAACCAGCATATAATGCAATATGCATCCAGATTCTTTGGATGAACATCTTCAACTGTAATTCCCAAACCTATCCCATGGAAACATGATCTATATCACACTCGCGAAACTAATTGTACTTTAACCAACACATAATCTGCATAATTATAATGATAAGTACTTGCAAATACTGAATTTTTTTTATTTTATTTTTTTGCAAATTCTACACATATGTCACCTTGGTGTAAAAAAAAATCTTCGATACTATAAAGGTCAATAGACTGCATCTGTTTCTCAAGAATATAGATTGTTTTAACTGTAAATGGATGACCAGAACTTTTATTGAAACTGGAGAAATTTCCATCAGTCTAACTGAATTATTTCTACTTCCATTAACACGTAATGCACACAATTATGGTGACAGATACTTTAGAATGCTGAAATTATTTCAAAACCCCAATAAAAACTAGACTTTGATAGCTCAAGCTCAATTAACTCAAACCCATTTCAAGATAACATGTTTTGGATTATTGAACTTGGGATTCAGATACTCTAACCAAATTATACCTAAACTTTCATATAATTAACACCATCACAATAATAAAATACCTTAAAAAGCTGAAGTAATTGAAGTATTCTTGTGAATATTCACTTAACCCTAATTTGTATTCCTCATCAAAACTGCATAGAAAGAGTAGAAATTTGGATACCTTGGAGCTTATTGAACTTAATGTTTTGCTCAAGCACTCCAACCGAACTTGATTTTTGAGAGAAATAACCATGATTTGGATCATACAATGCGGAATGTATAAAATCTCTAACCTAAAAATCAGAAAGATAATATCTTTAGTTGAATTACAGAAGCTGCACATATAATATAAATATATACACACGGAGAGAGTAAATTACAAGAATTGGGGTATCGCCAACAATGTGTGTTGAATAAAAGGCCGCAGCTGAATAAGGGAAGGATTCACAAGAACTCGTTAGAAAAATAATTCATTTGTTAGAAATGCATATGCTATGTGACATAAAGCGAGTTTGTGTATATTTACAGAGAGAGTGAGAAAAAGTACTTTTAGATTTTGGGATTCGGATGAGGAGAAAGAGGGTTTTAGGAGAAAAAGTACGAGAGGCCATTTTTGTTATGAAGCTCCTCCTGATTTGATTTTTGTTGTTGTCACAAGTGGGTAGTAAACTCTGGGTTGAAGGAGGGTTTTAGGAAAGAGATGATGACAAATATGAATTCTAGCCCTTCCGCAATATTTTCCCTACCTCTCTTTTGGGTCGGTTAGCATGCAGTGAACTCCATGGTAAATTCACTTCATCTTCAATACTGCGCTGACACGTGGCGAAGAATGATACGTGTCAACACAGTATTGGACATGAAGTGAACTTACCATGAAGTTCACTTCATACTAATCGGATCCCTCTGTTTTTGATCGAAATACAAAACTGATCCTCCAATTTGTACCTTTTTTATAAATCCCTTCTTCAAACTATTTATTTGACATAATTCACCCTCTAATTTATATAAATATTAAAAAAGAGACCTTATTGATTTTTCTAATTGAAAAAATGACGGAAGTAACAAGGTAAGGGGCATGATAGGAACAATGAAATTTTAAAAATTTTAAATATACCCTAAATTTTGAGTTTCAATACAATTTGTACCTTTTGCACTAAAATTTAAGATGCAAATTATTTTAATGTAGAGGGTGCGTAAGGTTCAAATTGTTTTGAAACTCAAAATTTAGAGTTTATTTAATTTAAAATAAAAATTAAGATGCAAATAAATTTTAGAATTAAAGTTTAAGATACTTGGAGATTAGTCTATTTTATCATAACATAAATCTTTCACGGGGTATATATTCAACTCATCGCGTGCATATGCAATTGAATAAGTACAACTATTAGAAACATAGTAAAAATATCATTACGTCACCAATACTTTGTATTGGGACAAACTTTTAAATTATATTCTCCCGATTTCGTTTTATCAGTCGTTTTAGATTTTTTTTTATTTCAATTTAATAGTCGTTCTCTAATATCTAAAATAGAAAATTATCTACCTTCCTATAATACCTCTAATTCATCTCCTCTTTCCAAGGAAATTTATTCTCATAAAAACACTACTTACTCCATTCTATTTTCTCTCTCTTATTTAATGTTTATCATTTTTTAGGGATCACTAAGTTACTACGGACTACGAAGAGTTTTCTCTTCGGTTCAGATTGATTTTATTCACCAAAAGTTCTTGATTATTGTCTGGAATTTCTTCAAAACTCGCCGGAATATTCAAATCAAATTTGGGTATTATAGCCATGTTTGATCAACTATGTTTTGTCTATTCTTTCCTTTTCTTTTGTATTAAGAATCCATGAACAATAACAACCTTATATAGAACAAAGATGGAGAGAAAGCCAAAACAGAGGGGGGGAAATTAAAAAGCATTGGCGGCAATTCCTTTGATACTTTTAAAATTTTGAAGATTGATTATGGAGTGATTTTAATTAATGACTTGATGATAGAGAAGAGAGAGAAAGTGAAATAAAAAGAGGGAGATGAGAGGGAGAGATACACTTATAGAGAGAGACTAGACAATTTGGAGAAGAAGAGAAAAGATTGTTTTAATTAACGTTATTGTATTTACAACTTAATTGAAGGAGAGACTGTTGAAAAACACGAAGAAAAATATAGGATTCAATTATAAAATAAAGAGAGGCTAAAGTAGGACTTATCGATTTATAGCAAATTATGTTGAGCAGAGGCGTGCGGTGTACTGTCCTTAAGTAAAAATTCCGTCCCTCAGAGAACTTTTATCGGTGCTAAAGTCACTTCCGAAATACCACTTCAGGATTCAACGACTCTTCACCCAACTAATCAGCACTCGAAATAGTTGAATGACCCAGGAACAACTTCTAATTTTCCTTACTCGAACTCAAAATTGTACCACACACATATATATATAATTATTTATGTATGTTATATATTTATACCGAATGAAGATGCTGAACATATATACATGTATAGAAGCACGAGCAGAATAATATATATGTGTGTGTGTGTGTGTGAGCAGCAGCCTTTTGATGGTGTAGAATTACCAATTGAGATTGTAGCAATATATATATATATATATACACACGTTTTTGTAAAGTGGATGTTTACAACTAAGTGAGCTCAGCCTTATTTATAGAAAAAGGATTGCAACGATAATATCACATGATCAGTTTCACAAGTCAGAAAAACTTCCCCAAGAATAGGTCTATTAGTTTTTCAAACGGTAAAACTTTCAACCACGTACAAACCAAATTTTGACTCAACCAACTTACACACTAAAACTCCTTTAACAGTAAACCAAGTCAAAATAAATTAATATGTATAAAATAATTTTATTTTATTTTTAAAAAAAAAATTTAACTTTGTAATATTTTTATTAGCATAAAATACAACAATCCTCCACACATTACAAAGTCAAATTAAAAATAAAATAAATTGAGTAAGGAATATAAGAGTGCAACGCGTTAACACTGGTGTCTTTTGGACTATGAACCAATGTATAAAGTAAATAGGACTTGATTCACAGGAATTCGGTGAAATAAAAAATTTCTATGAACCTTCTTCCTTATTATGAATCAGTAATCATATTACTCACACTACAAACTTTAATTGAAGTTGTTCTACGCGATTTGGCACATTTTGGCCTTGCACCATACCTGGAATTCATGAGTGCTTTAGAAAATCTGCTTTGTTTTCATAAGAGGCGGCCCCACCTCTACACTCATATAGGTGTTTCCATCAAATGTGTTCTACAGTTAAACACATCACCCAACAGGACTATGAAAAATATTAAGAGTATATAACTCAAATTCTAGCACTGTAGAATTACATTATCCTACATCATAGGGATGAACTCAAATATGTATAAAATGGATAGTGCCTCAACCAATCAACCAATGACTTATTATTACCCATATGAACCTACTTCCTGGGATTACCATTCATATAGGTTGAGTTACCATCATTGTTGATTTCTATAATAAACAGTAGTCCCATCCCCCTCGATGTATTGCTCACTAGCCTCTTGCTTAGTGGCTTTGTCAGAGAATCCGTAAGATTTATCTCTGACCTAACAAAGTTAAGGGATATAATCCCATCACATAACAGGTGTCTCACAGTATTATGTCTTAGGCGTATATGCCTACTCTTGCCATTATAACTCTTATTCTTAGCTCTGTCTATAGCAGCTTGGCAATCACAATGCAGAGACACAGATGGAACTGGTCTCGTCCACAAGGGAATATTTCCCAAAAGATTTCTGAGCCACTCTACTTCAGAACTTGCCTTCTCTAAGGCAATAAACTCAGACTCCATAGTAGAACGAGCTGTACAAGTCTATTTAGCAGACTTCCAAGAAACTGTTCCTCCTCCTAAGGTAAATATGTAGCCACTCGTGGATTTAGTTTCATCTGAATTAGAGATCCAGTTGGCATCATTATAGCTCTCAAGAACTGCAAGATTACTGTAGTAATATAAACCAAATCCAATAGTACCTCGCAGATACTTGAGTATTCTACATAAAGCAGTCCAATGATCCTTATTAGGATTATGAGTGTATCTGATGAGTCTATTAACTGCATATGCTATGTCAGGTCTTGTGCAATTCATAAGATACATTAAGCAACCTATGATTTGGGCATACTCAGATTGAGATACACTTGGTCCCTCATGCTTTTTTAAATGCAAACAAGAGTCGTATGGAGTACTAACAGGTTTAACATTATAATGTCCAAATCTTTTTAGTATTTTCTCCACATAATGATCTTGAGAAATCATATACCCATTACAAACTTTTCTCAAATTAATTTCGAGAATAACATTTGCTTCTCCCAGGTCTTTCATATCAAATTTAGTGGATAACATATTTTTAGTCTCATATATAACATCAATATTGGTTCCAAAAATAAGCAAGTCATCCACATAGAGACATACAATAACACCAGAATTCTCATTATTAAATTTGGTATATATACATCTATCTCCATCATTTATTATATATCTATTAGAAGTCATCACACTATCAAATTTGTCATTCCATTGTTTAGGAGCTTGTTTAAGACCATATAAAGATTTAACTAATTTACAAACTTTATGCTCATTACTTAAGGAAACAAATCCCTCAGGTATGTCCATATAAATCTCTTCTTCTAAATTTCCATTAAGAAACGCAGTCTTAACATCTATTTGATGAATTATTAAATTTTTAATAACAGTTAGTGCAATTAAAACTCTAATGGATGATGTCCTTGTAACCGGTGAATAAGTCTCAAAAAAATATTGGTCTTGCATTTGTTTATAACCTTTAGCAACTAGTCTAGCCTTAAATTTATCAATTGATCCATCAGGTTTTAACTTCCCTTTAAAAATCCATTTACAACCAATAGTTTTAGAACCAGGAGGAAGGTCCACTAATTCCTAAGTGTGATTAACCATAATAGACTCAATCTCACTATTTATGGCTTCTTTCCAAAAAGGAGCATCAAGAGAAGTGACAGCTTCTCTAAAGGTTACTGGGTCATTATCCAACAAAAACGTAAAAAAGTCATCTCGCAGATTAATGGTTTTTCTAGTACGCTTACTCCTCATTGGTTCAGTTTCAGATTCCTCAAATGGAACTATATAAGAGCTCGCAAGAAGCTCAGCTACTGGTTGATCCATTTTAGATTTTAAAGGAAAAATACTTTCAAAGAAATCAATATTTTTTTACTCAGTGATTGTATTATGATCTAATACGTCACTTTTTAAAACAAGAAATCTATAAGCAGCACTATGTTCATCATAACCAATAAACAAACAATCAGCAGTTTTAGAACCAATTTATCTTTTTTTAGGGCCACGTAATATTACCTTAGAAAGACACCTCCACACTTTAAGGTATTTCAAGTTAGGTAAATATTTTTCCCAAAGCTCATAAGGTGTTTTTTCAGTTTTCTTATATATGATTCTATTTTGCAAGTGACAAGCAGAAAGAAGAGCTCCCCCTCCTCCTCCCCTCCACAAATTTAGTGGAGCCCCAGAACTTACTAACATAACATTCAACATTTCTTTTAATGTTCTATTTTTTCTTTCTGCAACCCCATTAGATTTTGGAGAGTAGGAAGATGTTACCTCATGTATAATTCTTTGTCCTTCGCAATATTTGCTAAGGGGTCCAGAATCATACTCTCCACCTCTATCAGACCTGAGTCTTTTAATCTTCTTATCTAATTTATTTTTAACTTCGGCCTTATAAATTAGAAATTTATCTTCAGTTTTATTTTTATTTCTGAGAAGGTAAACTTTAGTATATCTAGAATAATCATCTATAAAGGTCACATAATAAATTTTTTCACCTCTAGATATATTTCTAGACATATCACCGAAGTCTAAATGAATTAAACTCAGAGGTTCAGATTCTCTAACAAGTACCGGTTTACAAGTCTTTTTAGTAGTTTTGGCTTCCACACACACTTGGCATTTCTTGGCATTAGAAATTTTAATATCTTTTAAAATTCCCAAATTTTTCATCATATTTATATAAGAGTAATTCACATGGCCTAATTTAGCATGCCAAATATCATCACATTCAACCAAGTAAGTAAAAGAAGTACTAGCATTATTATTCATGAGTTCAAGTACATTTAAATGAAATAATCCAGCATTGAGATACCTTTTTTCCCACAAACATCCCATTTTTGGTCAACACGACCTTATCAGATTCAAACATAACCTTAACCCCAACTTTCCTAAGTATCCCAACAGACACAAGGTTGTAGCGAATCTCTGGAATATGGAGAACATCGGTAAGAGAAAGGATCTTTCCAGAAGTCAACTTTAGATTTACTTTCCCTTTACCCATCACTGGTGTAGGCCTCGAGTCGCCCATGTACACATGTTCATCTTTTTTTTCAAGGGGAGTGTAAGAGATGAATGCACCACATTTCGCACAAATGTGTTTGGTAGCACCAAAATCCACTACCCATACCTCTTTGTCAGCTACCATGTTTACCTCGGAGACAACCGCTATAATAGTATTGTCTATCTCAGCTAAGTTAGCTCTCGGAGGAGCAGACTAGTTGTTTCCCTTTTTGAACTTACATTGGGCAGCATGATGACTTGGTCTTCCACACACGAAACAATCACCTTTAGATTTTGAGGTTTTGTGTTTGAACTGATTTGGTTTTGCCTTCGAACTGGTGTTATGCTTATGCCCCTGTTTAGGATGTTTGTTGGACGAGTTACGAGGTTTGCAATCATCAACCAAATTTGTCTTGGAAGAAATCTCTTTGGCTTTGACAGTTTTATCTAAATTTTTGTTCTTTTCCTCAATACGAATATGAACAATTAACTCCTCTAAGGTCATATCTTTCCTTTTATGTTTCATAGTGTTCTTGTAATCTTTCCAAGAATCAGACAATTTCTCTACAAGGGAGCCAACAATAAAAGGAGCAGGTAAAGTCATGCCTTCACTATTAAGTTCAGCAACGACAAGATGAAAAACATGAATTTGGGAAGATACATCTTTATCATCGGTCATGTAAAAATTAAGAAAGTTACCAATAACATACTTTTTGACACCAGCATTTTCCACAATATATTTCAAAACTAATGCATCCCAAATTTCAGCAGCATGTTTATATAGACAATAAATATCAAAAAGTTCATTCGACAATGAGTTGAGAATGATTGCCTTGCAAATTTTATCAGCAGAAGACCAAGTACTAATAGAAGATTCATATTCTTTCTTTTGTTCATCAGTAGCATCATTAGGGAGTTCAACTGGTTTTGGTTTGGCTAAAACATGGTCAACTTTAACAATGTCCATAATCAAAAGTAATTTAGTCTGCCATCATTTAAAATTGGATCCATTAAAAGGCTTAACTTTGGTCAAATTAGGGATGGATTTAGTGGCGGTAAACATAGCAGAATCCATAATTTCTACTTAAAAATGTTGAAAAACACGAATAAAAATATAAGATTCAATTATAAAATAAAGAGAGGCTGAAGTAGGACTTATCGATTTATAGCAAATTATGTTGAGCAGAGGCGTGCGGTGTACTGTCCTTAAGTAGAAATTTTGCCCCTCGGAGAACCTTTTTCGGTGCTAAGGTTACTGACGAAATACTACTCCAAGATTCAACGACTCTTCACCCAACTAATCATCACTCAAAATAGTTGAATGACCCAGGAACAACTTCTAATTTTTCTTACTCGAACTCAAAATTGTACCACATATATATATATAATTATTTATGTATGTAATATATTTATACCGAATGAAGATGCTGAACATATATACATGTATGGAAGCACGAGCAAAATAATATATATATATATATATATACACACACACACACACACACACACGTCTCTGTAAAGTAGATGTTTACAACTAAGTGAGCTCAGCCTTATTTATAGAAAAAGGATTGCAACAGTAATATCACATGATCAGTTTCACAAGTCAGAAAAACTTCCCCAAGAATAGGTCTATTAGTTTTCCAAACGGTAAAACTTTCAACCACCTACAAACCAAATTTTGACTCAGCCAACTTACACACTAAAACTCCTTTAGCAGGTAAACCAAGTCAAAATAAATTAATATGTATATAATAATTTTATTTTATTTTATTTTTTAAAAACATTTAACTATGTAATATTTTTATTAGTATAAAATACAATAGAGACTACCAACACATAAAGGGGCAAATATAGAAATTGGGACCTATATTAATTATAAAATAATGATATCCTTAATATGTGTGTTTTATGTAATAACAACGGATAAAATGGAACCGAGGGAGTACCATCAAGTATAGCCAGTTTCATTGTAGTCATTCATGTTTCACTTTAAACTCTTTTTCCACCTTGTTTCAAAATCTTACCAAATTCGGACCTCGATCTTATCAGTGACCCAAATGGAATCTTAATAGGATTGAACTGAAATTGGTTGTAACATTACAAGCATTTGAAATCAGTAACCCAAAAGGTATGATAATTTCAATGCACCATTCAAATAATTAATTTTTATACATTCCATAGTAACAAACTATGAATCACAATAAAAACACAAGAATTCTCACATCTAAATAAGTTAATTAGCCGATGAGGTCTTAACCAATCAATCGAGAGTCTCAGGTTCGATTCTCACTTAAGTGAGTTTATTTCTTTTTTTATGTGTAGGTTCGATTCTCACTTATGTGAGTTTATTTCTTTCTTTATGCATATAGTGTGTTTCTTCCATTGTAACAGTGAATGATTATGAGATTATATTGTACTTCTCAAAAATTGAAACTTCAAAAAAAAAAAGTTAATTAGAGCTTGAAGTGTGACAATGCATCTTTCCCAAAAATATTATTAACCAAGCAGCAGCCCACACATTCTTTCACAGTGGCTGCCCTATACTTGGGGGATCGTTCTCAGATAACAACTACTCAATGGGTTGATACTCCCCATACTTGGGGCCTGGGGGATCATTCTCAGATAACAACTACTCAATGGGTTGATACTCTTTGAGGTTGGTTTGACACCTGTGTAAAATAGGCATGCTACCGATACTCTTGGACCAACATGTTTTGCCAGAACTCTATGCTCCGCACTAATGAATTTGTCATTTGTTATAAGTTGAAATTTGATTTTTCATCCATTAATCTAAGTATATATTAATCAAAACCATCCCTCAAGATACAATTAATTAATTAGTAGTACAAAACTATCTCATTTAGGTCAATTTTACATAGTAATTATACCTTAAAAGAAATAATTTTGCATTAAAAATTGTACGTACATTGTGGGATAAGTTTGCTAAAATATCACAAATATACAAATACAAGAAATATTTTTGCATTTTAGTACGCATGATAAATTTCTTTTCAACTTCTACCAAGTTTAGTTTATATATACACACACACACACACACACACACGCATTTCATTTCAATAAGGTATATTAGGAACCTTCTTTTGTGTGATACACACACTTGCATGTATCAAACATGTTTTTACTCGTGCATTTTTCGCTAACAAATTCAAATGGAAAGTTTGTTTATGAAATTTAAGTTTGTTAATTAGAGGGTACAAACCAAATATAAATTGGAAGAAAATTAAGTTTACAAGTTCTGCAGTTATTTATACACTCTACCAGTCCCAGATAAATACATCCACTTAATTTTGAAAGCAGCAGCTATATATCTTCAATGAGAATTTTAACATGAGAAATATAATTGGGGTTGCCCAGATCATCGATCAACTATATGACTAATATTAGTGGCAATGGTAAAGTCTGAGAAAATGACAGAAAGAGATGGAGAGGAAGAGGATAAGAGAGGGTAAAGGAGATGGATGGAGCGATTTACGGCTTCAAATTAGATGAAGAAAGGATCATTTGAGGTGGAATTGTGGTTTGTATATATATGTAAGGATTTGGAAATCTAGATTAAACCCTTAAACCCAAAACCGTAGGTGGGTGGTAAAGAAGGAATTAATGAGGTTGGACTCGATCGGCTGCAGAAACTGTGGGTTTGACAGCGATAAGTGTGACTGCAGTTTTGGGAAGATAACATGGTGGCGAGCCGGATAAATTAATGGGATTAGCCAGAGACGACCCATGCTATGCCAGCCCTATACGAGGCTGCCGCGGTGAACCGCGGCAGTCCGAGGTGGTGGTGGACATTGTTTCAGGGCAGTGGTTTTGCATATATCTAAATCTAGCCGTGTTAAAACTTGGTAACTCTTTTGAGTTCTCAAAACGAAATATAGAGAGAGAGAGACTACATAAAATAGGTCTATATTCAAGAATGGAGACCGTTTATCTAAACAATCCTATCGAAATATGAGTTATGCTACATAACATAAAGAATTACAATTATATACTCGGTTGTTCCAAAATTAGAGATATATTTTTTTTAAATGCGTCTAAAAATTAGATATACATTTCTATTTTAAAACTATAAAGTAATATGATGTTCTTAATTTGCCATTATTTTTTTACTATCATTTTTAATATCACATCACCAGAACCGAACTCCTAACTAATTAATACTAAGATTATATTTGAGAACATAAAATTGTCCTTAAAGTTTTCATTTTACAAATGTATTTTTAAGGGCTAATTACACTTATGTTACATGAAGTATCATTAAATTCATGATTAGGCCCCCAAAGAATTTGGGCTTATACTTTACTACATCAAGTGTCTAATTTCATGCAATTTAGCCCCCAATTTTAGAATCCGGCTAAAATTAGCCGGAATACGTAATTTTTCGGCCAAATAGAAATTGTATACCGTTTGACCGTATAGAATACGGGCTAATAACACTTATGTTACATCAAGTACCACTAAATTCACAATTTACTACATCAAGTACCTAATTCGTATAAAATTTGTATAAATACTTATTTTGACATATTAAATCTAAATAAATCCTTATAAATAATTATTATATGTTAAATTATTAAAATTAAATATTAATACAAAGATTATCAAATGCAATTTTTTTATTTTAAAATTTTAAAAAAAGATTTAATTGCCAAAAAAAATCAATAAACTTTGAAACATATGCAAATTATATTTTTAACACGAATAACATTAAACTTTTAAGCAATTGACAAAAGTGTCCAAAATTTAATTAATTAAATAATACCCTTTTTATATTGGAAGAGCATACAAAAGGAGGAGTAAAAAACTGAAAAAAAGAGAAAATAACCTTCAAATTTAATTAATCCTTCAAATTGTTCCGTTCCTTCAAATTTGGAATTAATTCCAGCACCTTGGATATTGTCTAGTAGCTTTGATCAACTTAAGCAGAAAATAAACTGAAAATTTATGTTGATTCAAAGACTTTGGAAAGTGAGTTGTTTTTGCATTTGGAGGAAAGAGAAGATACATTAAACGACATAGGTAATGTATTTTGCATTTAGAAAGTGAATTGTTTTTATTTAGTTATTGATTATTCAAACAAACAGTAGTTAATTATTAATTTATCCAACAACACTTTCTTTTCATCCGTTTTCCGTTTTATTCTTCAAACAAAAAATAGTTAATATATATTGTATTTATAAAAAAATTAATTTTAAAATTGTATCTATAATTTAACAAATTGTATGTATAAATTTTACAACTTAAATCTTACAAATTATAAATTATATCACAAATTATAAATTTTACGTCTTAAATTTTACAAATTATATCACAATTTAAATTTTACAAATTGTATTTATAATTGTATTTATAAATTTTTATAATTTTAAATTGTATTTATAGTTTTATACCGTATTTCTACGACATTAGTTACTTTTTTAAAAAGGGCTAAAAATTATTGTATTTATAATTTTTTTTTTCTTTGGGGGCCGAATCATAAATATGGTGGTACTTGATGTAAAAGAACTGTAATTAGCCATTTTTAAATTAAGTCAATCCATATATTTATATGGTCAACTGGTATTAAATACACAAAACCCGAATGGATTTTTGGGCGGGTCGGGTATTCCGGTCAATTTTGCCCGGATTCTGAAATTGGGGGTTAAATTGTATGAAATTAGACACATGATGTAGTAAAGTGTAAGCCCAAATTCTTTGAGGGTCTAATCATGAATATGGTGGTACTTCATGTAATAAACTGTATTTAGCCCTATTTCTAATTAATGGAGGGAGTAACAAAAGTCAACCAACTTTTTCTTATATAAATGTAAATTAAAATTGCTTAGATTCATGAACTTTAACGGATTCGGTTAAGGTGATGTTGACACTATTATAAAAAATATTGCAGTGATAAATTTTATAACTTTTTATTACATTAATTAATACAACATTTTCTATAACTTATATAATAAAAGATTATACTATAATTTTACTACGATAAAATTAGTATCAATTTCATTTTAATGGGCCGGATCCACTCCAACCTATCACATAGACTAACTAAACAAATTTAAAGTACGACGCATGCTACCTGCCGTGATATATAGTTTATTGCAACTTAAGATATAAAAACGATTCTGGAAGTCTGGAACCCTTGTACTATGAAAGCAACTTGATAGATATATAAAAGTAAAACTTCAATGATAATATTTTTAAATTATCCAAAAATATGATTAATAGTAATATTTTATTATTTTATAATTAAAATAAATCATATCAATTTTTATTTAAAAATATTTTAAATTAATCAATAAAAAATCAATAACAATCTTATATTATAAAACCTGCCAAAAAATTACATACGCTTCTACTAGATGTTTGTGACGTAGATACATATACTGATTCTCTAAATTTTTAAAATGCATAATATTATAATTAATATTTTAATATTTAATTTTTTTAATTAATATAATACATATAATAGTCACATTATATAGAGAGGGGGTCTAGAGAGAGAAAGAGAGAGTAGAGCAGAAAAGTAGAGAGAGAAAGGACAGAGTGGGACAGTAAACAACAAGACATCGCTTATCGCTGTCTTGTTTTTCTCTCTCTCTCCTCCCCCTCCCTTCCAATAAGAAGGTACTACTACACATATTATGATATTTTCATGTTCACAAGAAACAAAAAAACAAACCACATTTTTACTCTTTTCTTTTCCCTGTTTCTTCTCTTCTCTCTAATCAGAAAATCCAAATTCTCTTTCTTCTCCTCTCCGGGAAAAGAAAATGTTCTCGGCGATTCATTCGCTTCCACTGGACGGCCACGGCGAGTTCCCGGGGTCACTAAACGGGTCGAATTTAGCTGGGGATCCATGCTTGGTATTGACCACGGATCCGAAGCCCCGGCTCCGGTGGACGGCGGAGCTCCATGAGAGATTTGTGGATGCTGTTGCCCAGCTTGGTGGCCCTGATAGTCAGTATTTCAATTCTCTCTCCATAACTTGTTTTTCCTTTATCCCTCGTTTAGTTTGTTCTTTAGATTATTGAAATTATAAGTTTTATGAATGTATGTATGTTTATGTTAGTGATATGGAATTTTTTTTTAACTGGGTAAATGATTGTGAATCATTATCTATTTCTTTTCCTTATTTTTAGCTTTCCATTTTTATTTATTTATTTATTTTTTATTATTGTGAACTATGATGATTATGAAAAAGGTTGTAAGAGAAGAAACTTAACAATATTGTAAATCATTTCTGGCTTACTATTTTCCTTCTTAATTTTTTTACCATAATGTTTTGTATTATGTAATCTTTCATTTTCCTTTTCTCTGTCCATTCTAATAATATTATATATACATTTCTATTTTTAGATAAGTTATAGCCAAAGCTGAGTTTGGAAAACTAAAAATTCCCTCAAAAGTTGTCGCTTTACAAATGCATTTCTAATTTTGGAACCAAGGGAGTAATTGTTTGGGTTTTAATTTTGTAAGATATACTCCCTTTGGTCTGAAATATAAGATAAATTTTGATATTTTAAAGTCAGTTTTAGATATTTTAAAATTAAAAAAATGATGTAATTCATTTAACTTTTTAAAATAAAAATCTTTAATTAGTATTACTTTTTAGATAGTTTAGAATTTTTAATTTTCATAATTGTATTGTTAAAAGTTGAATAAATTCATACAATTTGAAAATTTCGAATATCTCAGATTAACTTCATAAAGTCAAAATTGATCAATTTAGCAGGGAGGAAGTTTTTTACTAAGTGCTTCAACTATGAGAAAAGATAGTTAACGAAAGATTCAAATAGTAAGCATTATTAAGAGGGAATATTATGCTTTAGAATCACTCAAGTTAATTTCTCTTTTGGCATACATGATCTGTTTTGCTTGTAGACAAATTAGACCAATTGTGACACTTTGTCGTTGTACTGGAAGCATAATATGTGGATTCTGTCAATTTTTCGGTTAATTCAAAAATTACATTTTGCAGTCTTGTTATTAATAATTTCCTGTCAAAGAGAGAGTTAGAAAGAGAGAGGAAGGGAGAGAGGGAGAGGTCACCATGTTGGTTGCATAGCTTAACAGAAACCTAGCCCGCCCCTCAGTGATCCCTTAGCTAAAATGAGGTTTTTTGGATTTCAATATTCCATTCATCCTAGAAATGTGGTTGAGAAATGAAGCTTTTCTTAAGAGCAAACGCTTCATATCATAGCCTCCAAGCTCCTTTATCAAGGGGAAGCATCAAAATATAGGATGAAGGAGTGGGATGCTGTTAAAATGTTGCAATTTTAGGTGATTAAATTATAGAACATACTTGCAGAGGTGAATAAAAATTTATGCTTTCAAAGAAAATGTAGGTCATGTATGCATTGAATGACAGGCAGCTTTCTCATATAAACTAGCTAACCAATTCTAACGACTTACCAAGAATGCTATACAATCAATTTTACTGTGTAGGGTATAAGTAGAATACGTCATACTTGTTCAGTTCCTAACATGCCCTAGCCTACAGGCTACAACTCCTTGAACTTTGCTGCAAATGAGTTTATCTACTATAATGGTTTTGTATTGGTTTAAATGTTTAATTAATAATTAGGGCTTGGCTTGAGGTCAATGGTTATGTGTATGATTTGAGTTTAAGCTCATACTTTGAAATTGTCTATTAGACTAGCTGAGTCTTAACAATGGTGAGCTTGCCTTGTTTCGGTCAGCTTGACTCATTGACACGGATACTTCAGGATCAAACCATAATAGATTGTACAAGATCTCGCGTTCGCACTATAATACATGTAATCCACCCTTCTCTTTGGTATTACAATGGTACTTTATTTTGTCAAATTCCTTGCTCAAATCAATGTCTTATCTATTTATTAGATTAAGGAAAATAACATTAATTGCTTATTATCTAATAGATCCTTGTTGAATCCTGGCTGCCCAGCATGAAGTGCTGGAAGAAATTGCCAAGCAAGGATTTGGGTACACCCACATCTGACCTGAGATATTAACTTTCTGTTTTAATATTCTGGATTGCAATTATTTTTGGAAGGATTAAAGCACTTTCCAGATAGCCTTTTATTAGATATTACAGCATATTTAAAGTCTTTTTAAATCCGACTCTGTTTTGGTTAAACAAACTTTGTAGGTGGCATTATATTTTACATTTTCTCATGGTTAGTATTTTTGAGCATTCTTGTTGGATCAGTTAGCTAATAAGTTCTGCAATATCCTGATTTGCATTGCAGAAGCTACCCCAAAGACAATTATGAGAACAATGGGGGTAAAAGGCCTCACCCTATATCATTTGAAGTCGCATCTTCAGGTTTGTTATGTCCGCTAATTTAATTTTTCTTTCATTGTTGTTCAACTGCAATAAGAAAAAAAAAATAGCTAAAAGAAAGAATGTATTGTTGTTTAGACATGTATTTACATATTCTTGAAAAATTGAAAATTAATATAAAGAAAAAAAAACAGACAAATTAACTTTAGAACCAATAACAATGGATGTAAAATTCTTGGATACTTGTTATGACTATAATATGATGTACTTTATTTTTGCGATCTCCTTTTAGTGCGCAAAAATTGTTCCACTTACTTGTAGTGCTTTATATATGATAGTTCTAATCTTAAGAGCATAACTCCCTCTGCATTGTATATGATAGATCCAATCTTAAGAGCATAACTCATCTGTATCTCTTTCTTGCAGAAATATCGGTTGGGGAAGCAATCTTGCAAGGAGTTAACTGACAATTCTAAAGATGGTATGTTCCAATCTCATATAACCTGGATCCTTGGTAATCCCCCTATATGTCTATGGTGCCTAGCTTTGCACAACTGTTATGTTGACATGGTTGAGTCTACTTATATAAAAGGACCCAATACAAGAACTAATTCATGTATAGCACACTAGCACATAGTAACATAAAGTCCAAGAAGCCTTTTTAATACAATTCTTGGTATGCTATGGCCACAGAATCTTTCAGAGGGGTGTACTGGTTATTCAACTGAATTAGGTCCTTGTGTGTGCACACACAAGAGTGTGTGTGCCTTATAGAGAGTTGGATGCAATGATGAAAGATATAAATGGTTGTAAAAAGTAAGCAAATGAATTTCTGCTAGACCAAGGTGAGACGTTTTGCATGATGAGTAACACTTGTTGGAAGTCTCATGTTTTGCATGATGAGTAACACTGGTTGGAATTCTTATCAATTAATTACTAATGTGTGTAGTTGGGATTGCAGCATCCTGCATTGCAGAGAGCCAGGACGCAGGTTCATCTACATCAGCATCATCAAGAATGATGGCACAAGATCTGAATGAGTATGATAAATATCTTTTAAACTTTTTATCAGAAAGGGTCATCTAGCTTCTTGAATAATAATTTTAGCTACTTTACATATTTTGAGCAGTGGCTACCACGTTACTGAGGCTTTGCGAGTTCAGATGGAAGTTCAGCGAAGGCTGCATGACCAACTGGAGGTTAGTTTTCTTGTGTGTCCATTCGAATTAAGCACCTTGCACTTTTTACTTTAGCCACTTCAATCAGTTCTACCGTTTCCTGCAGAAGATGTTTTTACCTCATAATTTATGTGGTTTGTATGGGTAAATTTTGATTACAAAGTCGCAATAATGTTTTGGTCTTTTGTTTGACCAAATAGCAAGCGCTTTGACTTTTAGAAAAGATGGTGAAACTTTAAAGTTCCAGTATATACCAATGTCTATGTGCTTACAGTTTTAGTTACAATAAGGATTCTACCAGAGTGGTTTCTCATGTTTTGTCTTGCACTTAAAATGTCTAAACTATAAAATTAGATGCTATGGAAAACCCAACTTTAAAAAGAAAAAAGAAGACGCTATGGAAAACCCAACTTTAAAAAGAAAACCTCCTCTGTACCTAATGGCTAACCAGGATCCTCCACTGAAACATCGACTATACTGCCATTTTATGTAATAAGGGTTTTGTACTTGTCATATTGCTCTTATTTTTAACTTATTAGTTGGTAGAAATATCCGTTTGACATGACCCTTTTAGACCACAATATAATTTGACGATGAACTAACAAAGGGTGGTTCCCTGAGATTGTTAATTAACCACAAAAACCTCAGTAGAGTTCTATCATCTCCAACCAGAAGTGTGGTCAATATACCCCCTTCGAGAGGTAAGAGCTCTTGACTAATCTTGGTTTTCTATAGCGTGCAAGTTTTATTAATTTCAGAGCTATTTATTAATTTATGATTTTTAAGAAGCTTATTCCTTACGGTTGTAACAAAACCAGGTTCAGCGCCGACTTCAGCTACGAATTGAAGCTCAAGGGAAATACCTGCAGTCAATTCTTGAGAAAGCTTGTAAAGCTCTCAATGACCAGACCGTGGCTTCTGTTGGGCTTGAAGCTGCTAGGGAAGAGCTCTCTGAACTTGCTATCAAGGTTGCAAACGACTGTCAACAAGTGATGGCAGTCCCTTCACTCTCCGAAGTTGCAGCATCTCTAGAAAGCAAAAATGCTATCAATGTGCCTGCTAGAATCGGTGACTGTTCTGTTGACAGCTGTTTGACATCAAATGGAAGTCCAGTTTCTCCAATGGGCGTGGGTTTGCAGGCTGCTGCACTGAAGAAGAGACCGAGGCCGTTGTTCAGTAATGGCGATTTGCCCCCTTTAGATAGCAATTTGCGGCAAGTGGAGTGGATGATGAGTAATATTAGTTGAGTAACAGAATGTTTCAGCCTCGGAAATAGATGGTCTTTCATCATCTCTTTTATGTATTATTTTCCTCCCCCACCCATATATGTTACCTAACTGTAAAATCTGTGTTTGTATATTCTTAAAGCAGATCATTTGAACTTGGGAATACATTCTACAATCTGAATCCACTCCTTTAATACTTAAAATTCCACTTTAGTAAACTTTTGGTTACTCGAAACTTTTGTGATATAAAAGGAGACGTAGGGAATATATTATATATATATATATATAGTAAATCAGACAAAATCACCTCTCAACTCTAAATTTTTTATATCTATATATTCCATCGGTTTCATATTAAGTGACTTTTTAAAAGAAAAAATTTGTTCCAATTTATTTGTCGTTTACAACTTTTTAAGAGAATACATTATTTACTTTCCCATATCACCCCTAACTTCTCTCATTGTCCCAAGAAATTTTCTTCTTTGTATTAATAGTTTTTAACTTCTCATAAAGGGGTAGTGGTGAAATTTCATACAAATTTTAATTATTAAATGATATTATTAAATGATTTTTTTAATTCATGTACATGAAGCTAAAACGACACTTAATATGGAACCGAGAGAGTATATAGTAATAAATAAGACAAAATCGTCTCTCAATCTTAAATTTTAGGAATGGTATCCCAACTCTAAAATTTAGTAATAAACCCTGATTATAAATAAAATTTTATTCAACCTCAACAACAAAAAAAAAATTCTTCAAATCTCTTGGTCACCAAATTTCAACCTTGTAATTCATAATCCGCCAAATTTCACATCCTTGCATACACGTACTCTGGTACTACCTTTAATTTTCAGCGTGAATCTTATATGTACTCTACATCAATTGCTAGGCATATCAATTGTGATTTGTGAATCACCGTGTACACGTATGCTTTGTTTGAATTTAACGTGTACATGGTACGTGTACGTGGATATGACTTTTATACTCTACATCAATTATGGTAAAGACAATCAATTTAGCTCTTACTAAATTCCGTGTATATGAGCCTATGTAAATACGAGCGGTATATGTTCTTAAAATTTCAAAATAAATTCCAATGTGAAACTTATATATACTGTTTGGTACGTGGGTATGATTTTTTTAAAAAAATTTATTAGCCGTAAATTGCTACGCATATCAATTGTGATTTGTGAATCACCGCGTACATGTAAAAAAAAAACTCCTTAAATTATATACGTGTTTGCGTGTTCATAGAAAACTGTATGTTTTATTATTAATTATTAGTATTTTGGGTAATATTTTATCAATTTTTGTGGGCTTATAGTGTGTGGCCAGACATGGTGCGTTATTTTGTTACAATAATGCATCTATCATGTTTATATTTAACCCAAAAAAAGAAGAAAAAAACACCCTTCAAATCTCTTAGCCACCAAATTTCATCCTTACAATCCACAGTCCCTCAAATATCTTGGTTACCAAATTTCATCATTCCTTGCATACATAATCGCAGATTCCATGGTTACTCCACTATTTATATGGTCCCAAAAATACCATACTAAAGTACTGCTACATAAATTATTTCTAGTCCCTCCGTCCCAAATTAATTGCTCAGTTTTGACTTTTTAAAATCAAATTGACCATTTTAAAATTAATCTTTTTACTATTTTTGTTAAAATATAGGTGAACAGATTATAACCAAAAGAAAGTATATACAATTTATTACTAACCCCAAATTTTATAATTTATTGACCATTTTAAAAATTATTAATTAAAAATATTTATATATAATTTTCAAATTTCGAAACTTGACATTTGTAGTAAATTCTCCGTAGTTTATTATCATCATAATCACTTGGCGTATTTTTTAATTTATTTTTAAGATTTATTAATTTTAAAAATGGTCAATTTGATTATGAAAGTCAAATTAAAACGTTTATCATGGGACGGGGGAGCAGTGTTTACAATTTTAATAATTATATTATTTATCATTAATTTAATTCATATCAATTTAGAAATTTAGAAATTTAAGATTCACTTTACTTATTTAGACGACAGTAAATACATTTCACTAAAAAATTTAAAAATTATATGATAAATTATATCATTCTATATAATTAATTTAATTATATTTATTTTGTTATCAAATCTGGCATGTTGGTTTATTTTATTGCGACAGTAAATTATATCATTAATGTATTTATTTGGGCAACCAATAAAAAATAGTTGCATTGTATACTATAGTTTATTTTGAATGACAGATTAATTTTTAAATTTTTAGAAATCTGGCATGTTGGTTTATATGCCAGATTTTGGCAACCAATAAAAAACAGTTGCGTTGTATATTAGAGTTTTATTTTGAATGACAGATTAATTTAATTTTTAGATTTGAATGACAAATTATATGGTAAAATTATATTAAATAAATATAATTAATTAATTATATTTATTGTGACAATCCGAGATTTCAAAAAATAAAAAATAAAATTAATAATAATAATAATAAATAAGAATTTAAAATTCTTATTGCTTAAGTGAGTATGCGCAATGCTATAATTAATATATGTGATAATATATATATTTTGGATATGTATTTATTGTAAGTAAATTTTTTTAAGAAGAAAATGATGGAATTGAACATATTAAATTTTTCATAAATAATACATTATTGTCTGCAATGTGATAAATATTATATTTGCCAAAGTTAAGCAAATTGTTGAAAACAATTTATGAGAAGAAGGAGATGATTAGAATTTATGCAGGTTGTTGTATATGTAAATCATTAATTGAATATTAATTATTTTATTATTAGTGTGTTCGTCCTACTAAATATGTTAGCTTATTAAATGAAATTATTCCATTTAATTAAGGAAATAATTTTCGTAGTTATTATTATTGTCTGGACTACATATTTAATGTGGCATCACGCGATACGTACAGAAGGAAATTATTATAAGTAAATCAAAATTATTTTAATTGGTGGTACTAAATGTATTTAATAGCCTCCGTTGTTATCAAAGAAATTTGGTAAGAATATTACCAAAAGTAGTGAATGTAGTGAATAGATATATATGAATTGTGAAGAAACAATTTATAAAGAAAGAAAAGAAAATAGTTGAATTATTATACATTTGTTTTAAAGAAGTACATTTATATAATTATTTTAATAGAATTATTTATTTATTAAATAAAATATATTTTTATTTAATAACTAGTTTTCATTTTTATGGAAAAGATTTTTGGTATAATTGTTATAATTTTTAATATATTTTATATTGATATAACGCAAATTATACGTTACGCGATAAATACGGAGGGTTAATAATATTAATATATGAATTGTACTATATACATGAATATGTGCGGTGCTATGTGTGAAAATTGGTAGAATAATATATATTATTAATTATTTATCGTATATAAATTTTTTTTAAAAAAAAAAACAATTTATAAAAGGAAAGGGATGACTAAATATTACTCAGCGTAATATTTAGGAGAGACATCTAATTATAATACATTATTTTAATATAATGTATTATGTAATCTATGAATATTTGTGAAGGAATGAATATATTATTATATATAGTTATTGTATGAAAATAAATTGTTAAAAACAATTTACTAAGAAAGTAAAATAAATAAATAAAATATACAAAATTATTGTATGCGATAAAGCAGTGTATTAAAATAATTTATGACATTTAATTGTATATTAAATGTAGTGCATTACATATAATATTTTATTCAATGTATAACTTTCATTTAATTAAAGGAAATATGCAATACATTATTTTGGCATAATGTATTATGTCCAGTATATAGTATATGTGAAAACTAAGTACTACATATGTTAGTTATAGTGATAGTAATATATATTACACGTGTTATAAGAACAAAGCATGTGCTGGGCAAAATTAGAGTAGCCTCCAAGTATTCAAAGTCTGAACATTTAAGTAGGAGCTGGCTAACTAAGGAAAACAATAGACCAAATGACTCAGCAACCTCATATACGTATTGATCAAGTCTTAAGTGTATGTAGCAAGAAAAATTCGTGGGCATCAAGCTTGTGCAGTAAGGAGCAAGATTTGTTCCTCTATAAATAAAACTCTCAGTTTTTCCTATTCGGTCGGTGGTGTTCAATAGCAAAACAACTAATACCCTATACTAGATTTCCTGCCTAGCCCTGTACCTCTAAAAAAAAATTGGAATCAAGTAATTGAAAAACCAAGCTAAGGAAGGATTGATCATCATTAAAGAAGAAATACAATTACCAGAAGTTGTAAATCAATCTAATTGAGAAGCATCATGAATTATAGAGGCTATCTGAAGTAAAGTTAAGCGGTAATCATAATCTACACGCAAGGCAAGTATTTTGAGCTTATTTACCTTTGAGAAAGTTTCTTCACTTACTCGTCTATTTTAGTTGAGCAAGTATACTAACGTTGACCTCATTTATAATTTCGCAAGTATCTTGATCTTATTCACGGTGCAAGTTTCTTTCAAATTCATGACGGTGCAAGTGTTCTAGCCTTGCATCGTATTCCTGTGCAAGTACCTTAACCTTTACAATGTTTTTTTTGTATGAGCATGTATCTTGAACTCATTTATCTATGAACAAGTTTCATTCATTAAATCCAAGTATTCTAGTATTGTACTTCATATTGTGCAAGCTATTTGTAAATTGCAAGGTTTCTATATTACCTTCGAGGTTTATGTTGATACGTTATGTTAAGAGGCATGTTTTTCTAATTCTTATTGAATATGAACTGTTTAAACAACCAGTCTAAGCCTTTGTTATGGCTAGACTAATGTCCTTTCTCATTTGACAGTCTTTACACATTATTGAGATTAGTTAGAGCTTTCCAATCAGATTGTTTTGATTTGGAACTCAAGTCTGAGAATGAACATCCCTTATTTGGGAAAACTTTTAATTGTGCCTAAAGGCAGTGACGATAACACAAGTAGTGTTGATCAATGCAGGGCATAAAGGGCTGATCACCCACCGTGCCCGTAAGTTCAGTCGGTTCACAGATGAATTTCTGATAGAACCTTTTCACCAAATGAAAATAAAGTTCTTGGTCTTTTGACCACTCAGCATCCATAGTCAATATGTTGTTTCAAAAATACAAACGATTTGATATGTTATTCAAAATTTGGTTTCAATTACTTCACAACTATTGATTCGTTGTAGAAGTATCCCTCAAAGAAAATATTTAATCCTTTCATATGATGTTTATTGTCTGCTATTACTTGCTGAGCAATCGAATGCTCATTATTGCTTTAAAATTAAATGTTTTCAGTTAAACATGAACGAGTAGAAGGGTCCGACAAGGACAAGGGAAATGAGAAGCTGAACAAGTAGTCGGACATAGTTGCTTGTAATAGTATAATTTTGTAATATGATATTACTTTATCTATCATGTAATGAAGTATTTAAAGGTCTTCGTACCTGGGATAGACAACTCTGATGTAATCTTTTTATTATTTAATATATTAAACAGTTTGAATGAATGTATCGTGTAGCACCAAGTACGGGTTTCAAGTACCCGAATTTGGGGGCGTCACATTTATTTTGTTATAGATTTACATATAACAAAATAAATACATTAATGATATATGTAATCAATAGAATACATATTAAAATTTGATTATGACCAATAAAAAACAATTGCGTTTTTTATTGTTTTTAAAATGAGGTATCAAATCTGGCATGTTGGTTTATTTTATTGCGACAGTAAATTATATCATTAATGTATTTATTTTGTTATTTTAAAAATTATATATTATTTATCATTAATTTAATTACACCATAATAATGATAAGCTTGAAATTCTTCCAATTCACAATTCAAATGGATACATGAAAAATGGTTAACTAGTTTTAACCCATAACTATATGGGTTGAAACCATTTAAAACTATATTTTAAATGAACTATATGGTTTTGGTTTTCAACTGACCCATAACCATTTTTATATAACCCAAAACCAACCATAACTACTTTTTGTCGGGTCTATTCAGCTTAGTGTTATTCCTGTAATTTATTTATTTAATATTCAAACAGAATTGGAAAGTTACTTACTTGGAAAAATTAGAATTTGTAGAAAGCAGAATCTTATTAAATCCGAGTCCTTTGAATTCACAAAGTCTCCTTGAAGCAAATTTATTCCCTCATTAGTGCTAAAGGATTTTTGAATAATTACTTCCCAAGATAAAACGGATTTTCAATTCTTAATTAGAAGCACTTCAAAATTAAGAATTCATCGAACTCTGTATGTCCTGTACTCGAACGTATACTAACTGTTATGTAATGATGAATGAAGAATGAAAGGAAATGAAAGGAGGAGAAATGAATGTGCCGGGAAAATCAATTGATTCCAAATGGGCTGCCTCTCCTTCTTATTTATAGGATAATTTTGTGACTGTTCAGATGGGACGCATCTTTTGGTCCTTAAAACGACGTAGTATCAGGGAGGACACAACTGTTCGTATGTAAAACGACGTAGTATAAGTGGCAGTTATGGACACAACTGTTCGTATGCAAAACGACGTAGTATCAGTGGCAGTTATATAATAAATTAAACAAAATTTTAAATAAATTTTGTCCAAAAAATTATATACAATGCCCATGACCCCGAACCCGGCCCGCCTGACCGGACGGCGGCGCGCGTGTGAGTTCGAACCAAGCCTTGGCTACGTCCTCTCCCTTCCACAAAAGTGGGGTGCCCCTTGGGGCCGACCGGACGGACGGCGGCGCGCGCGTGTGGGTTCGAACCAAGCCTTGGCTAGGTCCTCTCCCTTCCACAAAAGTGGGGTGCCCCTTGGGGCCCTTCCCATTGAGCAAACATCCCATATATAAAGACTTCATTTTTTCCTCTAATGCCCTATGTGGGACTTTTGCAATTTTCAACATTTCAAGTAGGTGGCTTTGGAGTCAATTTTTTCATTCAATTCTTAATGGATTTGAACACATAAATATACCACGTTATACTCCTTGCGGAGGAGAACGCATTGGTGCATAGACCTGACATTTTCGGAGTGTAGGACCCATATCAAATTGAGCCTCAAAATGCTCTAATATTTAAGTTTGTCAAACCCATTTCCAACAATCCCCCACATGAATGTAAAATTGGCTTTACAACATGCAAAAAATGAATATGCAGACACTAGTTCGAGTACAGAAGAAAAAGATACTTCATCGGGTTAAGTAGCCTAGTGGCTTTGAACTTGCCCTAGTAAAGTCTATCGGATTTACTTGGCTAATCAGTAGACTTGATGTCTTTGAACTGTCAGTTTGTCGTGTAAATCAAGACAATAGAATTCACAAAATATCTCTTCAGACATAGTTAGTTCTTACGTTTGTGTTCATTTTGGCCTTGAAACACCTCTTGGTTCCGTGAATATGCTAGAGAATTCAGCCTTCAAAATTCTCACAGAAGTGGCCCCCTTCTTACTCACGTAGGTGACTTCTATTAAGAGTATCCTGCAATACTCCACTTGAACGTATTTCAAGATATAAAAGTTATTAAAAGCGTAACTTATCCTGATTCTCGCGGCAGATGTGCACTGTCTCATAATAGGAATGGATAGGAGGAAATATCTCCTCAGTACTTTACTGAGTACTACATAGTTCGGTTTGCCCGTTGAACCTAGATCTTGGGATCTCCAGTCAGCTAGGTTGGGTTGCCACTGTGACGACTCTTATTTAAACAGTAGGCTTTAAACCCATTTCCTTTGATGATTTTTCCACTTGCTCTCTTATTAAACCTTTTGTAAGCGGATCCGCAATTTTATCTTTTGACTTTACATAGTCAATTGAGATAATTCCATTTGAGAGCAATTGTCTAACGGTATTATGTCTTCGTCGTATATGGCGTGACTTACCGTTATATAAATGACTCTGTGCTCTTCCAATCGCTGATTGGCTATCACAGTGTATACAGATAGCTGACACAGGTCTTGACCAATTTGGAATATCCTCTAAGAAATTACGAAGCCACTCAGCTTCTTCTCCAGCTTTGTCTAAAGCAATGAATTCTGATTCCATTGTAGACCTTGCAATACACGTTTATTTTGAGGATTTCCAAGATACCGCTGCACCTCCAAGGGTAAAGACATATCCACTTGTGGATTTCGAGTCTTTATTATCAGATATCCAATTAGCATCGCTATATCCTTCCAATACTGCTGGATATCTAGTATAGTGCAATCCATATTTTTTAGTATGTTTTAAATATCCTAAAACTCTCAAAATTGCTTTCCAGTGATCTTTACCTGGATTACTCGTATACCTACTTAGCTTACTTACCGAATAAGCTATATCTGGTCTAGTACAGTTCATGACATACATTAAACTGCCTATTATACGAGAATATTCTAGTTGAGAAATGCCATCACCTTCATTTTTAGCTAGATGAAGATTTATATCAACTGGGGTCTTATTTAGAATTATATTATACTTGCTAAAATTTTCAAGTATTTTCTCAATGTAATGAGATTGAGATAATATAATTCCATCAGAAGTTCTAGAAATCTTGATTCCTAAAATTATATCAGCAATCCCCAAGTCTTTCATGTCAAACTTATTTGACAACATACGTTTGGTAGAGTTGATAACTTCATTATTGCTACCCATGATTAACATATCATCCACATAAAGACAAACAATGACATATTCCTTTTGAGTACTTTTAACATAAACACATTTGTCACACTCATTGATTTTAAATCTATTTGATAACATAACATTATCAAATTTCTCATGCCATTGTTTTGGTGCTTGTTTCAATCCATACAAGGATTTAACAAGTTTGCATACTTTCCTCTCTTGTCCAGGAGCAATAAAACCTTCAGGTTGTTCCATATATATTTCTTCATCTAATTCACCATTTAAGAATGCAGTCTTTACATCCATTTGATGTATTTCAAGTCTATTTAAGGATGTTATTGCTATTAGCATTCGAATAGATGTAATTCTTGTAACAGGTGAATAAGTGTCGAAATAATCCAATCCTTCCTTTTGTCTATAGCCTTTAACAACAAGCCTGGCTTTGTATTTATCAATTGAGCCATCAACTTTCATCTTCTTTTTGAAGATCCATTTATACCCTAAGGGTTTAGAACCAGGTGGAAGGTCCACCAATTCCCATGTATGATTTTGCATAATGGACTCAATTTCGCTATTTATTGCTTCTTTCCAATGAGAAGCATCTGGAGAGGATATTGCTTCCTTGTAAGTTTGAGGATCGTTTTCTAACAAAAATGTTAGAAAATCCGGATCAAAAGACGTTGAAGTCCTTGCCCTTTTGCTACGTCTAGGTTCATCCAATACAAACTCTTTGTCTATATTTTTAGGATTATTACTAGTAGCATCCAAAGGTCTTTTGTTTAAATTTGAATCATTATTTTCATTATATGGAAAAATATTCTCAAAGAATGATGCATCTCTTGATTCAATAAATGTATTGACATGAATATCATTAATATCAGATTTATGAACAAGAAAACGATAAGCACTGCTGTTATTTGCATAACCAATGAAAACACAGTCAATTGTTTTTGGTCCTATCTTAACCTTTTTAGGTTTAGGAACCATCACTTTTGCTAGACACCCCCACACTCTTAAATATTTATAGCAAGGTCTATGACCTTTCCATAATTCATAAGGTGTTTTATGAGTTTTCTTATGAGGCACTTTATTAAGAATATAATTGGCAGAAAGCAAAGCTTCCCCCCACAAATTCTGGGGTGCTCCAGAACTGTTTAACATAGCATTCAACATTTCTTTCAATGTTCTGTTCTTGCGTTCAACAATACCGTTAGATTGAGGTGAATAAGGAGCAGTAGTTTGGTGAATAATACCATGAGTAGAGCATATCTCTTCAAATGGTGATTCATATTCACCACCTCTATCGCTTCTTATTGCTTTAATCTTTTTGCTAAGTTGATTTTCAACTTCATTTTTATAAAGTTGAAACATTTCTACAGCCTCATCTTTGTTTCTTAGCAAATATACATAACAATATCTTGTGCAATCATCAATAAAGGTTATGAAATATTTTTTCCCACCTTTAGTTTGCACAAACTTTAAGTCACATATATCAGTGTGAATTAAATCTAGAAGTTCAGTTTTCCTTTCAACAGAACGAAAGGGTAATCTTGTCATTTTTGATTCCACACAAATTTCACATTTATGTTTCAGATTAATATCAAATTTAGGCAAGAACTCTAAATTAATTAATCTACGCAAAGTATTATAATTAACATGTCCTAATCTAGCATGCCATATGTTTGAAGATTCCAACAAGTAAGCAGAAGAATTAATTTTATTATTATCAATAGACTTCGGTACAACAGTCATAACATTCATCTTAAAGAGCTCATCATTCATGTAGCCCTTTCCTACAAACATATCATTCTTAGTAAGTACAAACTTATCAGACACAAACACTAACTTAAAGCCATTCTTGCTAAGTAGAGACCCAGAAACTAGATTCTTGCGAATATCTGGCACATGAAGCACTTCATTCAAAGTCAGTTCTTTGCCAGATGTCATTTTTAGTATAATCTTTCCACGCCCTTCAACCTTTGAACTTGAGGAGTTTCCCATGAAAAGTTGATCATCATTTTCTACTAGTTTGTAAGTAGAAAACATCCATTTGTTGGAACATATGTGTCGAGTAGCTCCAGTGTCCACGTACCACTCTTTAGGGTTTCCTACCAAATTGCATTCAAATACAACTGCAGAAAGATTAATATCTGAAACATTTTCAGAAAGTTTTTCTAGTTCTGTCACATGTGCTTGAAGTTTTTGTTCTTTCTTCAACTTCTTTGGCTTGCGACATTCACTTGATTTATGTCCTTGGATGCCACAGTTGAAGCATTTGCCTTTGAATTTCTTCTTGGCCTTGAAGGTATCTTCACACTTTCTTTTGTTGTTGTTTGGCCTTTGTTCTACCACATTTGCCTTTGCTTCAATGAAGTTTTTCCCAGTCTTCTTCTCAGATACTCGATTGTCCTCCTCAATCCTAAGTCGCACGATCAATTCTTCAAGATTCATCTCTTTGCGTTTATGCTTCAGATAATTCTTGAAGTCTTTCCATGAAGGTGGAAACTTCTCAATCATTGCTACAACTTGGAATGAATCACTTAATGACATTCCTTCAGAATGAATGTCATGTAGAATTACTTGTAATTCTTGAACCTGAGTGATAACTGCTTTAGAATCTATCATTTTATAATCAAGAAATCTACCGACTATGAATTTTTTCATGCCAGCATCTTCAGTTTTATATTTTTTATCTAAAGATTCCCAAAGTTCCTTTGCAGTTTGAATTGTACAATATACATTATAGAATGTATTATCTAAACCATTCATCACATAGTTCCTGCAAAGGAAGTCTGCATGTTTCCATGCATCAACAACAACCACTTTTTCCTTGTCAGTTTCACCTTCAACAAGAGTAGGACAATCCTCTTGTAGAAACCTAGCCAAGTTCAATGTGGTGAGATAGAAGAGCATTTTCTGTTGCCAGCGCTTGAAATCCGTTCCATTGAACCTTTCAGGCTTTTCTCCATGAGACATACTCATGGCAGGAATGGTACTAGTATATGCCATTTCTGTTATACAAATGAGACAATAGTCAATAAACAGAAATAAATTTCTGTTTATACAAAATGTAACAAATTTTGTTTACAAATTTGTTTTTGCATAATATTATATATTAACACAATAATAGTAACAGAATAGTATCTATTAATATGCAAATAATTTTTTTTTGTTTACATGAAACACTATTACAATACAAAATATATATAAACAAAATATTATATATACTACACATGTATATATTTAAACAATATTAGAAATAACAGAGTATAAACATGCAATATATTAACATGTAATTTATATATAATAACAGAATATATGATTATAATAATATATTACAACTATTTCGGTAATATATTATAACTACTACGGTAGTAATAGACTATTAAGAAATCTATGTTAATCAATGATGCAAAATTAGTGATTGTCAAATTTCCTGACCGAACGGAAAATTAAAGCCTTGAACATATTTGCAAACAGGAAAATATGTTACCTAATAATAGCAACAAGTGTAGTCTTATGTACTAACATGCAATCATTACTGTAAAGGAATAATATACTAACATGCTGTAATAGAATTAACCATGCATATAAGTACAAATTACAGAATTATCTTTCAGCATGTATTTACCATGTATATTAGCCATGCACCATGTCATATTCCTTCTGTAATATTATATATATTATTATTATACCGATATATATATATATATATATATATATATATATATATATATATATATATATATATATATATATAAAACAGACTCTTTCCCGAATCAGTGTGATTCGATTTTGCAATATGCATGCATACAATTATACTTCATAGAAAAATAACACAAAAGCATCTACTGCAATGACATATAATCTTTACATATAATTCTTACATGCATTTATACATGCATATATAATAATGAATAAAAACTAGATACTGCAAAATTAAATGCGAAACACTCTAACATACTGTTTTAACATGCAACAAATATTTTGTTAAAACAATTTCCTATTCTTCAAATAAAACAATACTATAATTACAGAAATATAAATTTGCTTCAAGATTGTTATTCCTGTAATTGTAATTTATTTATTTAATATTCAAATAGAATTGGAAAGTTACTTACTTGGAAAAATCAGAATTTGTAGAAAGCAGAATCTTATTAAATCTGAGTCCTTTGAATTCACAAAGTCTCCTTGAAGCAAATTTATTCCCTCACTGGTGCTAAAGGATTTTTGAATAATTACTTCCCAAGATAAAACGGATTTTCAATTCTTAATTAGAAGCACTTCAAAATTAAGAATTCTTCGAACTCTGTATGTCCTGTACTCGAACGTATACTAACTGTTATGTAATGATGAATGAAGAATGAAAGGAAATGAAAGGAGGAGAAATGAATGTGCTGGGAAAATCAATTGATTCCAAATGGGCTGCCTCTCCTTCTTATTTATAGGATAATTTTGTGACTGTTCAGATGGGATGCATCTTTTGGTCCTCAAAACGACGTAGTATCAGGGAGGACACAACTGTTCGTATGCAAAACGACGTAGTATAAGTGGCAGTTATGGACACAACTGTTCGTATGCAAAACGACGTAGTATCAGTGGCAGTTATGATAATAAATTAAACAAAATTTTAAATAAATTTTGTCCAAAAAATTATATACAATGCCCATGACCCCGAACCCGGCCCGCCCGACCAGACGGACGGCGGCGCGCGTGTGGGTTCGAACCAAGCCTTGGCTACGTCCTCTCCCTTACACAAAAGTGGGGTGCCCCTTGGGGCCCTTCCCATTGAGCAAACATCCTATATATAAAGACTTCATTTTTTTCTCTAATGCCCTATGTGGGACTTTTGCAATTTTCAACATTTCAAGTAGGTGGCTTTAGTCAATTTTCTCATTCAATTCTTAATGGATTTGAACACATAAATATACCACGTTATACTCCTTGCGGAGGAGAACGCATTGGTGCATAGACCCGATATTTTCGGAGTGTAGGACCCATATCAAATTGAGCCTCAAAATGCTCTAATATTTAAGTTTGTCAAACCCATTTCCAACACTTAGTGAGGAAGTTAAGTTTGTTGCTGGGCAAGTGCATGATCTGTCCCAAACCATGGTTTCAGGGCTCAACAGGATGGGGTTGACAGTACATCCTCATTGGGCAAATGTACAAGATCAAGTTGATCGCTGGCCAATGCATGCTTACGTGGAGTAACTGCCGATATAGCAGTAAAAGCAAGACGTGTACTATTATTTTTTTGTTGACAAAAAACTTTACATTTTAAACTTATGATTCTTAAATTCCTCTGTAAATCCTGTTATGTATGCTTGATCATATTCTCTTTATGCTTGGTCATGTTCTAAATGTTTTGTCAAGAACATGTTACAAGATATATATATATATATATATATGTATATATATATATATATGTATATATATATATACATATATATGTACATATAGAGGCATGATCAGGTCCGGACTCCCGGATCTGATCAAAATCCGGACCCAATTTTTTTTTTTTTCGTTTTTTTTTCAAAACAACTAATAAAAAATATATAGTTATTTTTGGTACTGAAAAAATTTGTTAATACATTATTTTGGCTATGATTTGGATACATATAACAAACAGTGTTATATAGTTGGTACAACACTATTTGTTATATGTGTCCAAATCATACCCAAAACAGTGTATTAACAAATTTTTTCAGTACCAAAAATAACTATATATTTTTTATTAGTTGTTTTGAAAAAAAAAATGAAAAAAACAAAATTAAATTTGGGTCCGGATTTTGATCAGGTCCGGGAGTTGCCTCTCTCTCTCTCTCTCTCTCTCTCTCTATATATATATATATATATATATACAGCCCCGATCTGGAGCGGACCACACTTACGGACCAAAAGACGGACTGAAGAAAAAAAAAACATGCGGGGTCATAAAAAGGGGGAAAACTTCACGCGGGTCAAAAATACGCGGGTCACAAAAATTGGTAACAGCAATCGGCGAAAGGGGGAAAACTTCACGCGAAATCGAAACCCATTCCATTCGATTTCAGCAATCGGCGAAATCGAATACAATATTGTCTCTGTCTCTCCAAATTGGTGATCGATTTCTTGCTTCCGATTCGTCGTCGGCCAAAAAGAGAAGCTTCTCTCTCTCCAAATCGATTTATTGCCGTCTTTTAGCCGGAGAACAAATTCCTTCAGCAAGAATATGATGGTTAGTTGACTGTTGTGCTTTTAGCTTTGGCAGATGTTATTGATCCATCACCAAGATCTTTATTATAATATAGATAGTATTTTAGAGTTTGTGTTTTTTGTCAATGCAGATTGCATGTTTATAGGGGATGTTTGTTTAATTAAATGTTTTAAGTGCTGAATCCGGATAATAGGTATGAATGAGCGGACTTGATCACCAGAGTTTCTGAATCTGGATATTGAAAATGGCTATATTGTGTTTGTTTAGTGAGCTGTTTGTAAGAATTGGTTTATTTTACTATTATATTATACTCCTTCCAACTTTAATACAAGAATTGGTAAGAATTGGGTCCTTGAAATTTTTTTGAGTTTTAGAAATCAAAACTTCAAAAGTCAAAAATGATTTTGAGTTTTAATTCTTTGGCGTCTTTATATTTGTCGCTACAATGAAGCTAAGTTTTACTGATTCCAAAGGGAAAATTAAAACATTGAAGTAGAAAAATTGTTTGGTGTGAAAGGAAAGGAGATTAGCTGGAGTGAGGACCACTTGAGTAAGCTACTAATTGTGCAGCAAAGACCAAAAAAAATTCTGCTGCTGTGCTGCTGTACAGAGTACTTTCAAAATACTCTTTTGGTACAAAATAGTGTAAATTATATATGCCAATCAAAGGTGTCAAGCAAAGACAAGAGAATTGAACTCAAACTTGAACAGCCATTTGACAGCAAAATACACCACAGATTTTAGAGCCCTGTTATGTTCAACCAACATGAAATTGAACAGGCATTTGACAGCAAAATACACCACAACCATGTTCAATACTAATAAAATTTAGAGCCCTGTTATGTTCATGGTGGCTGAATACAAAATGAGTTTCATCATCAACAGACCAACAGTGCAACAGACCAACTGACCATCTGAAGACAAACAGACCAACATTAAATTAACAACAGAACCAACATATGGAATAATTAGTTGTATGAAATATGTCAATTACACAATAAACAACTTTCAAAGCCGTACAAATAGTTAATGCACCAACCGACCAACATATTCATTATAAGTACCATCTCAAGAGATTAACATTCATAATTACTACTACTCCAAAAGACAATCAATAAGAAAGTTGATAAAACAACCACCATATGTCGTTGATCTGCTATTCTCCCGTACCTGACAAAACAGCCACCACAAGGTCCAATTAGACAAAACAACTACACATGACAATTGGATTTAACAAAACTATGACAGAGGATGAATAAGAGATGAATACCTAGAGCTGAATAGCTATCATTGTCTAAATTTAGGTTAGGAGTTGCGCCGTCAGGACAAGATGAAAACCTGCAACAAAAACGACATATAATAAATCCACAACCAGATACACTGTATATAGCCTAAATCCAATTAAAACGACATATTACAAATTTCTTACCGATTTGTAAGCATGGGGCAATTTCTTTTGTCGTGTGTTTGGCCAACCAAACCACACCCATTACAGCGTCTAGCTTTAGTATTTTTCGGTCTCCCTAATGCTTTCTCTTTCCCTCCCTTAAGCCGTTTACCACAACCCTTTGCATGCACCTGACTCGGTTCGTTGTAGTAGTTGTTACCCCCACTCCCTGAAGCAACTACACTTGGAGTTTGACTTCTTGGTCCAGTATCGACAAAACTTGTACCCGAACTAACCATTTCATTAATTTTGTCATGTGCACCACTCAAAGCATCAATATAGACCTGTGTTGCTTCGTTGCTAGTAAGGGCCTTGTCAACCATATCTAAGGCTAGCTGCAGTAATTGACTTCGCTTCAGTAGATAGGACCTGTTATCAGTTATCTCAATGCCACTACCATCAACGACTACCCCAGATTTAACTGTTTTTGTCCATCTACTCAAAATGTATTGAGTTGGCAATCTTTCAAAATCGTGCATTTTGTGCAAATAGCCCAACACGTGTCTCAGTCATGTCTTTGTGATCCGCCAATAACTCCTCATGACGTTGACGCACAAGTCCCCTACCAAACTGAACACTATGATCCTTATGATCTCACTACTTCCCCGTCTCTTTTTTTCAGACCAATTTCGAACACTAAAGCCACTCTCTTTTGCATATGCATTGTAGAAACTAAAATCATCATCTATTGTTTGAAATTCTTGACCTATTTTTGGTTTTAGCTCTGCTGCTACTTGAGGATTATACAAATTATCTGAGAAATTAGGATCTAACTCAACATATTGTTCCTCATTTAGCCCACTCTCTACCTCAAACTCTACATTTCCCCCTTCTTCCCGCTCTAAATTTTCTCCCATCCCATACTCTGCATCCACGTTATCCATTTTGATTTAAACCTATAATGATCGTAATTAACTTTTCAGAATATGACAAAATATTACAGTATAAAATATTATAGTACAAGGACTGGAAATGAAAGTGAATGCTTAAGCCCTATCACTATTCTGGCATTTTTTCAGCACCCAAAAAGAGCAGATTTTGAACAAATATGTGCAAGAGAAAGTATCAACGAGTTAAAAGTGGTAATTTCTCTCCAAGTGGTAACTAGTTAAAAGTATCAACGAGTTCCCTTAAACTATGAACAGGAATCAAATTCCAAATGTAAGAGAAAAACTAATTACATACCCAGATTTTGCTTTTGCCGATTGCTTTTGCCGATTTGGATTTGGATTTCGCCGATTTCAAATTCCAAATGGATTTCGATTTCAAATTCCAAATGGATTTCGATTTTGGAGGCTTATCTAACCCAGATTTCGCTAATTTGATTCCGATTTGCTGGCTCTGATTTCCGATTACATATGTCTGAGAGAGAGAGGCTTCTAAGATTGGGATATTTGAGAGTTTTGAAAGAGAGAGAGAAAGATGAATAGAGGAGATGAAATTGAATTACGCAATACACCCGACTGGGCTACACACTTGGTCCGTTGTTTTGTCCGTAAAATTAGTCCGTCTAAGATCGGGCCTGTATATATATATATATATATATGCAGAAACCACTTTCCTATGGTTTGATCATATTTGTCAATTTTGTTACAACTTACCAAATTATGGAAATTGCTAAAGTCACTATCGCTCTAAATTAAATCTTAAACAAGTCGGAACAAGGAATTCACTGCAGAAAGCCTGCACATGTATCTCTCTCTTGGGTGTCTCCGCAAATGTATGGATTTCCAGTTCCATATGTACGAAGCTTAAAGAAAGATCAATCAGCATAGAAAAAGAAACTGATCAATTTAGAGGTGAGAGCAATTAATTTTGTTCGTACCGCAAGTGAAGAGTTTAACGGCTTACATGATCAGTTTACGTTTTCTGGGGAAGCTATGGAGAGGAGGGTTAATAGGACTGCTATTCAGCTTAGTGAGGAAGTTAAGTTTGTTGCTGGGCAAGTGCATGATCTGTCCCAAACCATGGTTTCGGGGCTCAACAGGATGGGGTTGACAGTACATCCTCATTGGGCAAATGTGCAAGATCAAGTTGATCGCTGGCCAATGCATGCTTACGTGGAGTAACTCCCGATATAGCAGTAAAAACAAGACGTGTAAGTGGATCGACTCATCAAGTTTTCATTGAAATAGTATCCACACAAGGAAAAACAGTTGGTTATTCATTTGGTTGAAATATGACTTTCAAATTAAGTTTCGAATTCGTGAATGCCGAGTATTTCAACATGCCTATGCCTGATCCTCCACATGTGCCGCGACCAAGAGGTTATGAGGATTTCACTAGAGCTAAATATATGGAGGCAGTTTGTCCGTTATTACATCTACTACCGCCGCCAGATGGAAAGAAACATTGTGGAACTCGAGTAATTACACGTAAATGCAGTTAATCTATAGAAACATCCAATTTGCACCCTCTTTCCCGATAGCATGTATGTCCTACCTATTTATTAATTAAACTTATTCCACTTCAATCTCCACTTGTTCTTTTTCTTCTTTATCAAAACTTACTCCTCCCTAAAAAAACTCCACTCCACTTGTTCCTTTTCTTCCTCATAATTATATTTTATATTTTCAGCGAAAATTGAAAAATTAATCACTATCATACGCTTCTAATCATTGGTACTTATCTCATTTTCTGCCCACGCCAACTTTCATTCAAATCTTGAGTCATCTAGAAATTAGCAAATTAATTAAACTTTGGAGTAAATATATATTTTGTTGCTAATCATGGGTGCAAAATGAATTTATAAATTGACAATATAAAAAATATAATATTATAACAACTAATACAGATAAATATTTACATGAAACAAATAGTATATAATATATAAGAAATTAGTAAAACAAAATATATATTTTTAAAAGATCACTCAAACGAGCCCGTACTCTAAAAATATACTCATGTTTCATCAAAAAGAGTTTCATTTTGACTTTTTTAAATATATATATATATATATATATATATATATTCATTTTGCACAAGTTAATACTAGTAGAATTATTGCAAACTATCTAAAAAAATTATAATTATTACACTATATAGTTCTATTTACTCCAAGGTTTAATTAATTTGCTAATTAATTTGCTAATTAATTTGAGATAAGTACCCATGATTAGCAGATATGGTAGTGATTAATTTTCTAATTTTCGCTGAAAATATAAAATATAATTATGAGGAAGAAAAGGAACAAGTGGGAGTTTTTTAGGGAGGAGTAAGTTTTGATAAGGAAAAAAAAAAGAACAAGAGGAGATTGAAGTGGAATAAGTTTAATTAATAAATTGGTGGGACTTGCATGCTATCGGGATAGAGGGTGTAAATTGAATGTCTCTATAGATTTACTCTTTTAAGGCTTTAGGAAAATTAAAAGGTTAAATATCCTAAACAAAGTATACCTAAAAATATGAGATTAATTGTTATTAAATGAGAAATCTATCCTGATCAGGTTGTTCGAGTTTGAAACTGTTTTGGATTGTTAAAAGCTAGTATATCCGTTGGAAAACAAAGGTTTTAAAACAAACTTTATCATTTATTAGTTTCCTAACTTTTTGGGTTGCTGAATAGTTTTGGTGCTAAGGTAATTTCTAAATCTAAAAAGGTTTTATCCTAAACAGATTGTCTCAAAAACAAACTCCTAAATCTGTGGACTAGAGTTAATATTCTAATTAGTTTCCAAATATTATGGGATTTGATTTTCACAACAACTCTTATTTAAATTGGCTGTGTATTTATATAAATGGGATACTGGGTTGGTTTGCGTTAAAAGAGGTTTCAATATCTTGGACTTATTCTTAACCAGTTTTTACCTTAACCAAAGGAATAAGTTTAGACGGACAGGAAAATTGGACCGGTCTCCATTTTCTTCCCATTTGACTTGTGTTTTTTATTTTTGGGTATTGACTTCAAACATATTTATACTATGTATTTTAAAATTATTTTTCCCCTTTTTAGAAAATTGGTTTTTAAATCTTCATCTTTCTAATAGTTTTCTAATGTTTCAAAAATATAGCCGTTATTCTTAATGTCTATAAATATCAGGCTATACCATAAGGAACTCAGCTGAAACACTCAAACTTACAATTGTTTGAAAATATTCTCATCTTTCTTAGCTATTCCAAAAGCCTTGTTTTATATTATTTTAGCTAAAGATCATTAGTTTAGGTTGTACTTTTTTTCATCTTAATTTTGATCTTGAAAAAAGGAGGCTTCGGAGAGAAGCACGGTTTCTTTTAATATTGTACAAAGAGATTTTAGAGAGTAGGTTTACTCAAGGGTAATAGATGTGCTCAAGGGTGGAACTTTCCTCAAAGGGAGTTGTGTCCTCAAGATTGATTGTGAAGTCTATTGTACAGGGAGTACTTTAATATTTAATAATTAATTATTTGTATTAAAGGAAACCTGCTAGATATCAATTGATATTTGGCCTTGAACGTAGGCCATTAGTTAGAGGATTAAGGGTCGAACCAAGTATAAACCTGTGTGTTCTGCATTGTTTTAGTTTTCTTATTTTTCTGTCTTGCATACACTTAGTATTCTGATCTCTGCACTTAGTTTAACATTACTTAATGTGACGATCCGAATTTTCGAAAAATATTAAGATAAGAATTTAATAAATAAATTTCTTATTTGACGATATGATATATGAGATTGTATTGCATAATTGAATACGCGCTATGCAATATGTGATTTTTATGAATAATAAATATTTATTATTATTATATGAAAATAAATTATAGAAACAATTTATTTAAAAGGAAATGAGATGGGTAAAATTTATGATACAATTAAAATAATTTATAATATTTTAAATGATGGCATTAATTTAATATATAACCTTCATTTTATTGAAGAAATTATGTAATAATATTACATTATGAGGTGTAATGTACGCATGTTTTTAATGTAGTAAATATATTAATATATTTACTACAGTTAAATAAATTGTTGAAGACAATTTATAGAAAAGGAAAGAAAATAATTGTTTCAAAGGAAAAAGAAATGAATACATGTTAAAATAATTTATATAATTATTTTAATATGGTGGGATTGGTATATTAAATTTAAGTATACAGAATTATTGTATACCTTAAATAAAGTAAATTGAAGTAATTTATAATATTAAATTATTTCAACATATCTAGTGGATTTATTACAATACATGTAATGCGTAACTTTCATTTTGAGAAGAATGAGGAACTTAAAATTTGTTATACAATATAGATTGTATAATTTAAATAAGTTTTATGGGAATAATGTATAATGTGTAAATTGAATGGTATAAAAATAAATCGTTAAAAATATTTTATGGAAGGAAGGAGATGATTATTATTTTTATTATACAAAATTAATTGTATACATTAAATAGGTGAATTAGAATAATTAATTGTAAATTAATTATTTTAATTAATTGGTTCGTTACATTAAATGTGTTATTTTATTTAAGGTATTAATTCTATTGAAAGGATTAAGTAATTCTAATACATTAATTGAAATATGCACGGAAACGAATATATTATTCATAATTCATAAATATGTGATATATTGAAAATGCATAAATGGAGGTGTTGGGTGTATAGTAAGCATGCTAATATATATGTTATGCAGGAAAGATATAACGTATATATTTATAGCATATTAGAAGCATGATGGTTGAAGTTAAAAGGTAACGTTAGTGCATTATGCTGAGTCAAGGAATATAGCAAGAGGTGGCAAATTATTAGCTAGCATAAGAATGAATAAGCTAAGTCATTAACAGAAAAAGGAAGCTAGGACATTTTATTTTCGTCCCATGCCATTTCTCTTCGTCTCGAAAATTACTAAGCATATGTAACTCCTATTCCATTCCAAACCAATTCCATGTCTCTCTCGAAAATTTCCCAACACTCACTCCAAAATTCTTAATTCTCTTGAGTTTCGGCTAGAACAAGAGAAGAAAGTCAAGAAGTGAACTTGTAATCTGAGTTTGAAGTGAATATGTGGAGGTATTTTTGTGGATATTAAAATAATTTATGATAAATAAATTATTTTATTATAACAAATTTATCTATTAAATAGAATATTTTTTAGCTTCCACTTTGATGGAATTTTTTTTTTGGTATAGAACATTTTAAGTAAATGATGCAAATTATGTATGTGTGTATATATATATATAGTATACATAATAAACTACGCGATATGTATTGTTTGTATTTTGTATATTGGGAATATATAGAATACGTTTTCTATTATATGTATAATATGGTATGTGTTAGAAACTGATAGTGGAACAATTATAATATCATACAATAAACAAACTGCAACAATATAATTGAACAATGATAGAGCATAACATTAAAACATGAAAGAATTTATGGCATGCTTATTATACATAAACATGATCACACATAACACAGTATAAATTAATTGAATAAAATGAAATTTGTTTCCAAAAACAGAAACTGACGAGACAAGAAATGAAGCTGGAGATTAGAGTGAGGTACGCCAAATGCGAATCTCCTTAAGGTTTAGTATTGCCCAGTCTCGGGTGCCTAACTTCACAGTGCAACAACCTCCCAAGATACAACACTCCTCAACCACGAGCAAGCGGCACTTCAATGCAAGTGGACTCAATCGAATCAATAAGAATAGCACTCTTCAGACTTTTGAATACAAGAATAGACCCAGAAAAGAAAAAGGAAGAAAAGACCTCAGTCACTGTATTTTCTACCAAAACAGAACCTATCTATTTAAAGAAAAAATTCAGCAACCATCTCCTAAAAAACAGAGCAATATGGCTGAAAATAAGGGATTGTTTCAACCTCCATTTGACTGCTTCTACTAGGCCACTGACCTGCGTAATTTGAGGACACACTAACAGTCTTTTGACCAATTCAATTCCAACAATCCCCCACATTGAATGGAAAAAGACAACGATCCTAACATGAACGAAAGTCTGAGAGTACAGTAAGAAAAATACTGCATCGGAATAGGTAGTTTTTAGCTTTGAACCTTCCCTAGTAAAAATCTATCGAACTCACTTAACTAGTCAGTGGACTGTTGCCTTGAACTGCCAGTTGTAAATGTAAGCCCAGTCAATAGACCTTACACAGTACTAATCTAATTCAAAATTGATTCTCGGTTGCGTTCATTTTTCTCGGCCCTGAACATCTTGGATTCAGTGAGTGCTTTAGAAAATCAAGCCTTGGGTGATTTTCATAGAGTCGGCCTTACTCTTCACTCACATAGGTGGTGTCCCATTATGAGTATCTCACATACCCCTCTTATATATTACAAAATATAGCCACCATTAAAAGCATTGCTTAACCTGAACACGCTTGTACGTAGCACTTGGTGCATTTAAGGAATGAGACAAATTAAATTCAAAGTGTTTCTCATTCGAGTTACACAAAACTTATGTTTTCCTATTGAACCTAGTCCCTGGGATCTCCAATTGCTAGGTTAGGTTTCAATCAAGGTAACTCATGGGTTTAAGGCTTTTAACCCCATTCCCCTCGATGCACAATCGACTTGCTCTCGACTCAACCCTTTTGTAAATGGATCCGCTAGGTTGTTTTTTGATTTCACAAAATCAATGGAAATCGTTCCATTAGAGAGCAGCTTTCTCACGGTATTATGTCTACGACGAATGTGTCTTGACTTACCGTTGTAGATAAAATTTTGTGCCCTTGCAATGGTAGCCTGATTATCACAATGAATACATATTGCAGGCACATGTTTCGGCCATAGAGGAATATCCTTTAAGAAGTGACGAAGCCACTCTGCTTCTTCACCTGCCTTATCTAAAGCGATGAATTCTGATTCCATCGTTGAACGAGCTATACAAGTTTGTTTTGAGGACTTCCAAGATATAGCTCCACCTCCAAGGACAAACACATAACCGCTAGTTGACTTAGACTCGTCTGAATCTGAAATCCAATTAGCATCACTATATCCTTCTACAACAGCTGGATATTTGCCATAATGCAAAGAATATCTTTTTGTCTTATGTAGATACCCTAATACTCTCAATAGAGCTTTCCAATGCTCATGACCAGGATTGTTTGTGTACCTGCTTAGTTTACTAACAGCATACGCAATATCTGGTCTCGTGCAGTTCATGAGGTACATAACACTCCCAATCACTTTAGAGTATTCCAGCTATTTAATACTGTTGCCAGTATTTTTATGTAAGACTTGGTGTGAAAGAAAAGGATTGTTAGCATCCTTGATGCCAAGTCCCTTAAACCTTTCAATTAACTTCTCAATGTAGTGTGATTGAGATAATGCAAGGCCTTCTGAATTTCTAGAAATTTTTATTCCTAGTATCACATCCGCTTCACCCAAGTCTTTCATATCAAAATAATACTCTCAATGTTCTGTCCAAGAATTAGCATATCATCAACATAAAGACAAACTATTACACAACCATCATTGATTGTTTTAGTGTAAACACATTTGTTAGTTCCATTGATTTTAAACCCATTTTGAATCATAACTTGGTCAAATTTTTCATGCCATTGTTTAGGAGCTTATTTAAGTCCATATAATGACTTGACAAGTCTACACACCTTGTTCTCTTGTCCTTTGACCTTGAACCCCTCAGGTTGTTCCATATATATCTCCTCATTGAGATCACCATTCAAGAATGCAGTTTTTACATCCATTTGATGTATCTGCAAGTTATATAGCGAAGCTATGGAGATTAGCATCCTTATGGATGTAATCCTTGAGACCGGTGAATAAGTATCAAAGTAGTCTAGACCTTCTTTTTGTCTATACCCTTTGGCAACCAGCCTTGCTTTATACTTATCTATGGAACCATCAGCTTTCAGTTTTTTCTTGAAGATCCATTTACATCCAATTGGTTTATTCCCAGGAGGGAGATTAACCAATTCCCAAGTATGATTACTTAGGATGGATTCTATCTCATTGTTTACAGCTTCTTCCCAGAATATGGCATCTGAAGATGTCATTGCTTCTTTAAAAGTCTGAGGTTCACCTTCCAACATATACGTTAGGTAGTCTGGACCAAAAGACTTGGAGATTCTAGATCTCTTGCTCTTCCTAGGTTCAATCTCTTGTGTTTCCACTTCTTCATTCTCAGAGTTTGATTCTCTAATCCTTTTCTGAGAGATTTGAGTATTTTTATAAGGAAATATTTCCTCAAAAAATTCTGCATCTCTTGATTCCATGATCGCGTTTATGTGGATATCATTTATTTCAGATTTGTGTACTAAAAACCTGAATGCACTACTATTATGAGCATATCCTATAAATATACAATCAATCGTCTTAGGTCCAAGTTTTATTTGCTTTGGTGGAGGTACTGCCACCTTAGCAAGACACCCCCACACTTTCAAGTATTTGAAAGAAGGTTTTCTTCCTTTCCACATTTCATAAGGAATATTACCCGTCTTTTTGTGGGGTACTCTGTTAAGTAAATAATTAGCAGTAACTACTGCTTCCCCCCACAAGTTCTGAGGTAAACCAGAACTTATTAACATGGCATTGATCATCTCTTTTAAAGTTCTGTTTTTCCTTTCAGCAATTCCATTTTGTTGAGGTGTGTATGATGCAGTATTTTGATGAATTATTCCACAATTCGCACATAACTCATCAAAAGGGGAAGAATCATATTCTCTTCCTCTATCAGACCTAAGAGATTTGATTGAGTCTCAACCTCATTTTTATATTTGATAAAAGCATCCATAGCTTCACTTTTAGCAGTTAATAAATAAACATAGCAAAACCGAGTACAATCATCTATGAAAGTGATGAAGTATTTCTTCCCACCTCTACTTTGAATAAATTTCAAATCACATAAATCACTGTGGATTAATGCTAGAGGTTCAGTGCTTCTCTCAATTGAGTGAAAAGGTTTCTTTGCAAACTTAGCTTCAACACATGTTTCACATTTATGGTTGACATCTAAATTAAAATTTGGGATTAATCCTAAGTTTGCTAGTTTTTTCATTGTACCATAGTTTACATGTCCTAATCTGCCATGCCACAAACAAGGAGAAACAACAAAGTAAACTGAAGACTTCGCTTTATTATTATTATCAATAACAGCCTTGGGGTACAAGAATTTGGACTGATCGTCCATTACAACAACACTGGCTTTAAAAAGCCCATCACTAGAATACCCTTTTCCCACATACATCCCGTCCTTCATAATTATAAACTTGTCAGATTCAAACACCACCTTGAATCCTTTCTTGATCAGGATAGGGACTGAGATTAGATTCTTGCGAATCTCAGGAACATGAAGCACATTCATTAATGTTAAGGCTTTCCCTGAGGTGAACTTCAGGATCACCTTGCCTATTCCCTCTACAGTGGCTGAAGCTGAGTTAGCCATGTAGATCTTTTCTCCATCACTCTTCTTTTCATAGGAAGTGAAAAGATTCTTGTCAGTGCAAATATGGGTGGTCGCACCTGTATCCACCCACCAGTCTTTGGTATTGGCCACCAGATTTACTTGGGAGACCACAACAACTAGCATCTCATCATTACCTTCGCATTCTTGCTCAATCAGGTGAGCTTTCTTAACAGTTTTGCCTTTGTTTTTGAGCTTTTTGATGCGCTCTCTACAGTCTTTTGCCCTATGTCCTGGTCTATCGCAAACATAGCAGTTGCCCTGAAAACTTTGGGGCTTGTTGCCCTTGGCTTGGTAGTCTCGCTTTCTTTTCCCGTCATTTTTGGGTTTAGAAGTTTCTACCACATTTGCCTTTGGCTCTCTTGGAAGAGTACCAATCTTTCTCCTATTGTCTTCTTCGATCCTTAGATCAAGGCCTAGATCCTCTAGATTCATCTCCTCGCGTTTGTGTTTCAACCGATTTTTGTAATCAGTCCACCCAGGGGGAAATTTCTCTATTACTGCTGCTACTTGGAATGATTCACTCATTTTCATTCCTTCTGCTTCATTTTCGTGCATGATTAGTTGAAACTCTTCCACCTGTGAAGTGACAGATTTAGAGTCCACCATCTTGAAGTCAAGAAATCTTCCCACCACAAATTTCTTTGTGCCAGCATCCTTGGTCTTGTACTTCTTTTGAAGAGCTTCCCACAATTCCTTAGCAGTGTGCTTTTTACAGTATACACCGTAAAGAGAGTTCATAAGTCCATTAAGGAGATGATTTTTGCACAGATAGTCTCCGTACATCCATGCTTGCACCACAGCAACAATGGAAGGATCTTCTTCTTTTATGGCAGGACACACTTCTGTGAGGTACTTGGCTAGACCACAGGTAGAAAGACATTTTTTGATGCTACCTCTTAAAATCAGTACCACTGAACTTCTCAGGTTTTTCACCAAGAATCACAGAAGTGACACAGCCAGTCACTGGATCAGTTATTGTTGGTGCCACGGGAGCGGTCACCTCAATGCCAGGAGCAATCACTCGAATGCCACTAGAGCCACCAATCTCGTTGGTCACACCTCCAAGAGGGATAGTGCCAACTGGGGTCACACTATTTTGAGCCACATTGCCAACAAGGGTTACACCACCAGTGGAATTATCATCACCTCCAGGATGGATGGTGGATTTCTCAACATCATTAGTCGACATGATTTCACTGAAAATATGTCAAACCAAATATAAAATACACACAAATAAAGTATGGTGAATTATGTATAAAAAATACACAAGAATAAAATTTTCTTTAAAATTTAAAAATGTACACGTATGGCAGCGAACAGAACACCAAAATTATAACATGTAATTTTCGGTTATAATGATTAAGACACTCTGTTACAGAAGCAACTAAAGAGATTACCAAGGAAATGAAGAATATTAAAAAGATCCACTTGGAGGACAATATCTAATTCAATGATATTATAAGGCAAATTCCAATTATAAAGCATACAGAATCACGCAACAAAAGCTTAGCAATTTAATGATTAAACAAAGAATATGATATTCATGACAACAAGAATTAGCAATGCATGGCAATAATTTGGTTCAAATAAACTGGCACTTAAAAATGTAAATTGGGAGGACGCAATTCAAAAGGAAGCAAAACAGGGACTTGATCCAAGGTAATCCCAAAATAATGATGCAATAGATCCCAGTTATGCAACGAAAATAGCCGAATCAACAAATTTAGCATAAATATACCAACTATGCACACAAAAATTACCACTTTCAGTTTTATTTTTTAAAAAATAATTAAACCCAGATTACTAAACCTTAAGATGTTAGAAACTGATAGTGGAACAATTATAATATCATACAATAAACAAACTGCAACAATATAATTGAACAATGATAGAGCATAACATTAAAACATGAAAGAATTTATGGCATGCTTATTATACATAAACATGATCACACATAACACAGTATAAATTAATTGAATAAAATGAAATTTGTTACCAAAAATAGAAACTGACGAGACAAGAAATGAAGCTGGAGATTAGAGTGAGGTATGCCGAATGCGAATCTCCTTAAGGTTTAGTATTGCCCAGTCTCGGGTGCCTAACTTCACAGGGCAACAACCTCCCAAGATACAACACTCCTCAACCACGAGCAAGCGGCACTTCAATGCAAGTGGACTCAATCGAATCAATAAGAATAGCACTCTTCAGACTTTTGAATACAAGAATAGACCTAGAAAAGAAAAAGGAAGAAAAGACCTCAGTCACTGTATTTTCTACCAAAACAGAACCTATCTATTTAAAGAAAAAATTCAGCAACCATCTCCTAAAAAATAGAGCAATATGGCTGAAAATAAGGGATTGTTTCAACCTCCATTTGACTGCTTCTACTAGGCCACTGACCTGCGTAATTTGAGGACACACTAACAGTCTTTTGACCAATTCAATTCCAACAGTATGTAGTACATACAGGTGTATTACATATAACTATATGTTATATGGTATGTAATATATGTATGTGTAGTACATGTAAGTATATATTATATTCTATTATGTAGGTAGTTTATGTAACTTCCAAGCAAAGCATGAATCAAGTATGAGAGTATTAGCAGGAGCTGGCTTAATTATAGCAGTATAGACAGAATAACTCAGCAAAGCTATAGAACGTGATGGCCAAGGAATTTTTTTTATAAAATCCAAGTTTATATGTTCATTCTCAGTTTTACTCTCTAACATTACCACACCTACTGAAAATTGGAGTTTACGAAAACGGAAACTAAAGAAGAATTGAAGCAAGTAAATCTAATCCAGAGGTTATACGACGCAGGATGACGTTGAGATTATGTTAAATGATAAGAAGAACTATACCATGGACGTTCGTTGAACATTTAGCGATAAACGCAAACTGAGGCAAATCTTTCAGTTCCTATGTGCTATATGAACTGGATATTGATTGCTTATAATCTGTACTGAAATGAGAATGTTGAATTACCTATAATGTGCTATAAATTGTGAAAGTCAATTTATGACTAAGTTAATTGAGTTATGGAACTCAATCTTTATATGATATATGAAAAGCAGCATGTATGATACGCATAATATAATGTTTATGATGTATGAACTGAGCATGAAATTCTATGCTACTTGAAGCATGAAAACTGTTGGATTTGTTGAGCTGTCGAGCTCAATCTTGCAAAAATAAACTTTTTGCAGGTCAAGGATACAATGCGATATTATTCGCCATCTGATGATATGGACTAGAAGACGTGGAAAGAAATACCTTTTATTTATTTAAAAAAAAACAATTGTATTGAATCACGATTGTGACGCCCCCAAAATAGGTCCATACAACCCATTTTGAGTCGCCAATAACATTCCACAAAATACAAATACAAATATGAATTTTCCCATTTACAACTAATAAGTGTTGTGCAAAATACGACAACACAATACAAATACATCTTAAATTTTCAATACACTTATTGTCACACTAATAGTAAGGTATTGAGACACTTCTAATATCTCGGACCATCACTCCATTCCCCGGCTAGTCCCCGCTACACTCTCTTTTCCTGAGGAGAACAATGGAACAAAAAGGAAAAGGGTGAGCACAAATAGCCCAGTAAAAAATATCATGACTAAGATAATGAAGAATAATAAAAATTATCTTTAGCCTTCAACAGAATTAAATCAGAGATTTAAAGATATTTTAATTGTTTAACAACAACAATTGCAGCGGAACCAACAATCCATTAGAAGAGTCAAGTAGATTATAATATCTACCATCTTCTATAAATTAAAGGATCACCACCAATATTTTATCCCTGTAACACCAATCAACAATTTCTATTTATGAACATCCAAATCAACAGTTTATATTCAACAGCCTCTCTTTGCACTACGTGCCAAAGATATTTATTTGTAACATCACCGGTCATGATCATGCCAAACGCCAGTTCATCTTTGCACTACGGGCCAAAGAGAACTTTCACCATACGCCTTTGTTTGTAACACCAAAAGTCATGATAATACCAATACACAGTTTGGTCAAAATCATGTCACGCCAGTTCATCTTTGCACTACGGGCCAAAGAGAACTATCACCACAATTTAAATATGAGGATGATGACAATGATACAGTGAGATCAAGGATAAGAAAAGCTTTATAATTTAATCAGTATTAAAGATTGACCAAATTGCCAACACGGTGACCAAATTGTGGAGTCAAATTCAAGAATGATATTCAAGAAATTGTTTCATGCTTCAACTATAACGTATAAAATGAAATAGAAAGATTCAAGTGAGAAGATATTAGATGAAGCACAAACTATTAAAGATATTCTACTAATTTTCAGGGATTTTCTCCATTTAAAAATAAGGTTTTGGAAACAAACAAAGATTTCTTATCTTAAATGGAGAAATGTGAAAGAAAAAGATATCCCTTAAAGAGTACAAAAGAAATGATACGTTATACGAGTATAACAGAATATATGAAACTGCAAATGGATTTTCACCCGTCATGCGATAATTCGCGTAGACAGATTATTTTCACAACAGATTAATAAGTAACGAATACAAAGGGTTATTCACCAGGCATGCGTCAATCCGCACGGACAGGTTATACCCATAGATTAATAAGGAATGAATACAGAAGGGTATTCACCAGGTACGACACTCGTACTTACAGGTTATTCCCATAGAATAATAATGAATGAATACAAAAGGATATTCACCAGGCATGCGTCATACCGCACGGACAGGTTATCCCCACAAATTAATATAGAATGAATAACAACTTTTATGAGTATAATATCACTTACGAACATGAAAGCAAATGATATTATATATGAGTATGAAAGAAATGATATTCCCTACCTTAGTTAACAAGTGACTGGATGTTACTTTCTATGAAGTTTACTAACTTCGGATAATACTAGTATTCTCACAAATACTCACAATAGCCTAGCACACTAAGAGAACCCAAGAAATTTAGAGAGAGAGAGGAAGTATAAGCAATGAAGGTGTGAAATTTTCTTAAGCAAACCCTCCCTATTTATAGGAAAATCAAGGTGAGGGCATTTTAGTCTTTTTCCCAAATTTTCTTGGTTTATTACTCTTATACCCTTGGCATATTCTTTTAATATACTTTATGCCATAGTATATTCTTAGAATATGCTTTTACTTAGGTTTTTAACCTTAAGGTAAAATAAAAACTGAATTAACTATTTACTGACGGTAATTACTATTGACTGACATGTGGGTCCCACGGAAAAATAAAATCTGAAGAAATTATTCTACAAAAATAATTTGTGGGTCCCACCGGTCAAATAGTTATGGGTCCCACGAAATAAAGTGTGGGTCCCACAGAAAAATAAGTTAACTTACAACAAACGCTTCACGTATTTTTAATCAACACTATTTTAGACTTATAATATCGACAACCAGATCATTCCCAGGAAAAAGGGGGCTTTCCGTATAAACGGCGCGCAATTAAATAACCTTTTTCCTTGACAGAATTTCTAGACATTGTCAATAATGCTAAAATATCATATCAAATAATATAAGTTACAGTGTCATGACAAATAATAAAAAGTATTATGCAGATGCTACTGTAACAATTATTGAACAAAATACTGTGCAATAGCTGCTTTATCAATTATTGAATCAATAATATAAAATATTGTGCAACACCGTGTGCTTGTGAAATACCGCGTACTACTGTGGAATAACGCGTTTTACTGTTCTTTTTATTACCGGGTATTTCAACAGTTGCAGGTGATAATACTGTTGACAAATACTGTCGTTTTCAGTATCCGACAATGGGGCCCACTATCATTGACAATATTGCCATTTTGGCGCCGTCGTACGATACCGAATATAATATTCTCCGACAAAAAGAATATTCCCCGACAAAAAGAATATTCCCCGACATGCACTGTTTATCAGATAATTTGCATATAACACCCTTAACTATCATTTATAATAATTAAGCACTTTACTATTTAGAAGAATAATCATAAAGAAAATAATAAACTTTTATTTCATAAAGTCGGGATCTTACAACGATGATGGTTCTTGACATATGTACTGATATGTAAGTAAACCTTGAAATATTCAATAACTAAAGAATATTTGTTTTGAATGCATTAGAATGAGTAAATTAATATAGTGATAATACTATATAATAAAGAATTCGAATATAGAAATGAGTTGTATATACTCATATCTACTTCGATATATAATCGTAAAGGTTGCGATTCAGGGAATAGAAAGAAAGATATAGAAAAATTTTAATTATCCGTATTTTTATTAATTTTACCATTGAATAATGATGTAAAGCTAGTACAAAATAGTATTTAACGCACAAGGTTGAGATTAAGATTAGTCCTAATTATGGATTAAGTTGGTCCCGATTTTGGGGTCGTTATACTTGGTATCAGAGCTGCTAGGTTATAAACTTTAGGTCAAAGTATCTTAGGTTATAATCGTAGAGAGGAGGATAAGGAATAAACTCAAATAGAGTTTAAGTGCTAAGAGATGAATTTTGGAAATTCATTATTAAGTAAAGAAAAAGATAAATAAGATTCAAAGAAGAATCTTGAAAAGTTATAAAGATAAGAATCTGGAGTTACCTGACTCCAGTAGCAATGATGAAAAGCTTAAATAAAATCATAATATATGATTAAAGTGAAAGTTGAAAAGATCGTAAAACAAAACGATCATGAGATAGAAAGAATCGTAATATAACACGATTATAAGAAAGATCACAGTGTGATCTGATTAAGACATAGAATGATAGATGATCAATCGAATGATTGAAAATGTTATAGCAGAATTGTTGTACGAAAGTTGTACTATGAAATTGTACTATGTAAACTCATTAAAGAGTGATTAATGTTGATATACGAATTAAATGAAATTCGTATTGAGCAAAGGGAAAGTTAGGATTATGTGGCATTTCAATTGAGGACTCATGTTAGTGGCTGAGTTGTACAATTCCTGGTATGGGACGAGAATTTGTGCTTGGATTGAAGACCGCTTAGCTTCCTATATTAATATAGTGGTTGAGTCGAACAAGTCCTGGTATGGGACGGAATTTGTCCATGGTTTAACAACCGCTCAGCTTCCTATATTGATTAGTGGTCGAGTTGGTTCGACAACCACTTAGCTTTCTATATTGATAATCATTGAAATATTGGTATCGCGCTATCGATATACATATGACGAGAAGGTGATTCTTTTCTCATATTTATATTTGATAGTTAGAGAATATTAAGATTAGGTGCGAGTTCTTTGAATTCATACTTATGGTAAGTTCATGACTCATAATCATATGATACGTTTTTGAACCCCTCAGCGAATGGACGTCTTTAGTCTGACTAGGATAAGTTCCTAAACTCATATGATTGTGGTAAGTTCCTGAACTCATAATGTGTGATATGTTTAATGAACTATATTGGGGTATAGAAAAGTTGTGCATGAAGAATTGAGGATTTTTAGTATAGTAAGCTTTAAGGATGATAGAAATAGATAGAATTATTAAGCAATGGATCATTGGAGAAATTGAAGTTGATAGTGGAGACATAAGTATTCCAAATCTTCTAGCTATGCTAGACTTCGAACTTTTTGACATTAAGCTAAATTCGCACTGATGTGCCTTTAAAAAATAAAAATAAAATTTTTGTTATCCTTACAACAAGGTGACAAAGGTGTGTAGATGGACTTCGAGCCATTATCACATCGTTACCTGTTGTGGCATGATAACACCAAAAATGATTTTTCAATGGTTTTAAACTGTTTAAAGAAGAGTCTACGCTATTTGTTTCAGCTAGATAAAAGTGATTTGAAAATCTCAAAATGTATTTTAAACGATGAAGTCATCAATGCAGCCTAACCTAGTGTTGGATGTGATCTACAGATCGTCAGCCCACTATGGTATGGTGTAGTATAATAAAGTCATCAAATGACGGCATCCTCAACGTATTGTCGAGACAGTGCAGTACTATGATGTCATAAAATGATTTTCAGTATTTTAATAGTTAAAGAGTTGTCAAATGCCATTTGGATCGGCTAGACACAGATTAAAGTATTTTAAAGAATTGTTCAACTAAATTGATTTGGTATGGACTCCAGAATATCCCTGACTTGGGAAAATTTTTATTGCGCCGAGGCGGTGATGATGAACGCATATGTCGTTCCTGTAAGCTAGTGTTGATCAATACAGAACAACCCTGAATTGGAAAATTCTGTTTGCGCTGAATAGCGGTGACGATGAACGCAAATGTCGTTCATGTAGATAGCATTGATCAACACAGGGCATAATAGGCTGATCACCTACATGCCCGTAAGTCAGATGGTTTACAAATGAATTTCTGTTAAAACCTTTTCAAAAACATGAAAAAGAAAGTTCACGGTTTTTATGACCCTTTGCATGATACAGAAACCTCCTTCTAAGGGAATCTTTGAAATTCCTGAGTTATTCATATTGATTCATAATTATTGATCAATTGTGAAGAACTCCTATTATTCTGAAAGTTGGAGGACGTAGAAAGAATGATGTTCCTCAGAAGAAAGTAGGTCGTAGAATACGACAAATTTTTTTAGCGAATCCTTGAAGAAGGAAAAATGTAGAGTCATGAGAATTAAAACTTTCCTCATCATGGAATTGCTAGAAATAGACTCTTTAAAGATATTCTAATATTTTGAAAATTGAATGATAAGAAGGCATGAGCTTCTAAGAGAAAAGTATGAATGTAAAGGTTAGTATAAAAACCTAGTTATGATGAGTAGACTATGTAGAGATAAGTATGTTGTAATTTCGCAGACGAAATTCTTAGAAGGAGAGGTGAATGTGATATCCCGAAAGTTTATGAGTTTAATAAATCATGATTTTGATTGCAATAATCCTTAGAAAATAATGTTGATGGGTTAAAGAATGGTAATACTCGGAATGTATCGAGTTTAATAAAGGTTATGAAATAAAACCTATAAGAAGTTGTGGAGGAAATAAATAAACTAGGTAATATAACGTCTAAGTTAACACGAAGCGTTAAAAATTATTCAACAATAAAGTTTCGAAAGAAGGTAGATGTAAACCGAGTAAAAGAGATTCGGTATTTGTGATTCCGAGGACGAAATCCTTATAAGGGGGAAAGAATGTGACGATCCGAATTTTCGAAAAATATTAAGATAAGAATTTAATAAATAAATTTCTTATTTGACGATATGATATATGAGATTGTATTGCATAATTGAATACGCGCTATGCAATATGTGATTTTTATGAATAATAAATATTTATTATTATTATATGAAAATAAATTATAGAAATAATTTATTTAAAAGGAAATGAGATGGGTAAAATTTATGATACAATTAAAATAATTTATAATATTTTAAATGATGGCATTAATTTAATATATAACCTTCATTTTATTGAAGAAATTATGTAATAATATTACATTATGAGGTGTAATGTACGCATGTTTTTAATGTAGTAAATATATTAATATATTTACTACAGTTAAATAAATTGTTGAAGACAATTTATAGAAAAGGAAAGAAAATAATTGTTTCAAAGGAAAAAGAAATGAATACATGTTAAAATAATTTATATAATTATTTTAATATGGTGGGATTGGTATATTAAATTTAAGTATACAGAATTATTGTATACCTTAAATAAAGTAAATTGAAGTAATTTATAATATTAAATTATTTCAACATATCTAGTGGATTTATTACAATACATGTAATGCGTAACTTTCATTTTGAGAAGAATGAGGAACTTAAAATTTGTTATACAATATAGATTGTATAATTTAAATAAGTTTTATGGGAATAATGTATAATGTGTAAATTGAATGGTATAAAAATAAATCGTTAAAAATATTTTATGGAAGGAAGGAGATGATTATTATTTTTATTATACAAAATTAATTGTATACATTAAATAGGTGAATTAGAATAATTAATTGTAAATTAATTATTTTAATTAATTGGTTCGTTACATTAAATGTGTTATTTTATTTAAGGTATTAATTCTATTGAAAGGATTAAGTAATTCTAATACATTAATTGAAATATGCACGGAAACGAATATATTATTCATAATTCATAAATATGTGATATATTGAAAATGCATAAATGGAGGTGTTGGGTGTATAGTAAGCATGCTAATATATATGTTATGCAGGAAAGATATAACGTATATATTTATAGCATATTAGAAGCATGATGGTTGAAGTTAAAAGGTAACGTTAGTGCATTATGCTGAGTCAAGGAATATAGCAAGAGGTGGCAAATTATTAGCTAGCATAAGAATGAATAAGCTAAGTCATTAACAGAAAAAGGAAGCTAGGACATTTTATTTTCGTCCCATGCCATTTCTCTTCGTCTCGAAAATTACTAAGCATATGTAACTCCTATTCCATTCCAAACCAATTCCATGTCTCTCTCGAAAATTTCCCAACACTCACTCCAAAATTCTTAATTCTCTTGAGTTTCGGCTAGAACAAGAGAAGAAAGTCAAGAAGTGAACTTGTAATCTGAGTTTGAAGTGAATATGTGGAGGTATTTTTGTGGATATTAAAATAATTTATGATAAATAAATTATTTTATTATAACAAATTTATCTATTAAATAGAATATTTTTTAGCTTCCACTTTGATGGAATTTTTTTTTTTGGTATAGAACATTTTAAGTAAATGATGCAAATTATGTATGTGTATATATATATATATATAGTATACATAATAAACTACGCGATATGTATTGTTTGTATTTTGTATATTGGGAATATATAGAATACGTTTTCTATTATATGTATAATATGGTATGTGTTAGAAACTGATAGTGGAACAATTATAATATCATACAATAAACAAACTGCAACAATATAATTGAACAATGATAGAGCATAACATTAAAACATGAAAGAATTTATGGCATGCTTATTATACATAAACATGATCACACATAACACAGTATAAATTAATGGAATTTTTTTTTTGGTATAGAACATTTTAAGTAAATGATGCAAATTATGTATGTGTGTATATATATATATATATATATATATATATATAGTATACATAATAAACTACGCGATATGTATTGTTTGTATTTTGTATATTGGGAATATATAGAATACGTTTTCTATTATATGTATAATATGGTATGTAGTACATACAGGTGTATTACATATAACTATATGTTATATGGTATGTAATATATGTATGTGTAGTACATGTAAGTATATATTATATTATATTATGTAGGTAGTTTATGTAACTTCCAAGCAAAGCATGAATCAAGTATGAGAGTATTAGTAGGAGCTGGCTTAATTATAGCAGTATAGACAGAATAACTCAGCAAAGCTATAGAACGTGATGGCCAAGGAATTTTTTTTATAAAAGCCAAGTTTATATGTTCATTCTCAGTTTTACTCTCTAACATTACCACACCTACTGAAAATTGGAGTTTACGAAAACGGAAACTAAAGAAGAATTGAAGCAAGTAAATCTAATCCAGAGGTTATACGACGCAGGATGACGTTGAGATTATGTTAAATGATAAGAAGAATTATACCATGGACGTTCGTTGAACATTTAGCGATAAACGCAAACTGAGGCAAGTCTTTCAGTTCCTATGTGCTATATGAACTGGATATTGATTGCTTATAATCTGTACTGAAATGAGAATGTTGAATACATTGCTATAAATTGTGAAAGTCAATTTATGACTAAGTTAATTGAGTTATGGAACTCAATCTTTATATGATATGTGAAAAGCAGCATGCATGATATGCATAATATAATGTTTATGATGTATGAACTGAGCATGAAATTCTATGCTACGTGCATGAAGCATGAAAACTGTTGGATTTGTTGAGCTGTCGAGCTCAATCTTGTAAAAATAAACTTTTTGCAGGTCAAGGATACAATGCGATATTATTCGCCATCTGATGATATGAACTAGAAGACGCGGAAAGAAATACCTTTTATTTATTTAAAAAAAACAATTGTATTGAATCACGATGATGGTTCTTGACATATGTACTGATAAGTAAGTAAACCTTGAGATATTCAATAACTAAAGAATATTTGTTTTGAATGCATTAGAATGAGTAAATCAATATAGTGATAATACTATATAATAAAGAATTCGAATATAGAAATGAGTTGTATATACTCATATCTACTTCGATATATAATCGTAAAGGTTGCGATTCAGGGAATAGAAAGAAAGATATAGAAAAATTTTAATTATCCGCATTTTTATTAATTTTACCATTGAATAATGATGTAAAGCTAGTACAAGATAGTATTTAACGCACAAGGTTGGGATTAAGATTAGTCCTAATTATGGATTAAGTTGGTCCCGATTTTGGGGTCGTTATACTTAATATCAAAAATATAAAACAAAGTAAATTCAAATTTGTAACAGAAAGCAATCGATTGCATTCAACATCTATCCAATCGATTGGATTCACTTAGCCAGAAAATTTAAAATTATCACTGTTTCTTATTATGTCTATTCAACCCTCATTCTAAGTATGAACTACATAAATTTCATTAATGACCCTTTTAAAGGTTTGACGTTTATTAAGAGACTTGAGACTGGATAAGTTACAAAAGTAAAATTTGTATAGACACCAGAAATGAACTAGAGTTAAAACTTAAAACAAAGACTTGTACATTTAATTTAGGTTTATTGTCAAATTTAACATTATACTTCAACAAAATTAATACATTCTTTCCTTTTAAAGGTATATTTCTGTTCCTTATTTAACTCTAAATTGATTCGGTGTTAATTTAGCAATAATTAAATGAAATCATGACAGTAAAATTGAGGATATTATCTTATTTTATATTACTATATAAAAATTATGAAACTCTCTTTTTAAAACATAATATTTGATTAATATAACTTTAATTTTTTTAGGAATTGAGGGATTTAAGAGTGGCTAGGATTCTTTATCATGCTAACCTCTCTCTCTCTCTATATATATATATCAAAGAAAGTTTTGCAAAAATTATGGGTGATCAATTGACCACCTTGCCCAAGCATGGATTCGTCATTGGAAGCACAACTATATTTTTTTTCCTACTCTCTCATCTATTTTATTATTTCAAAAAAGAATTAGGAGATTAATTAAAACAAAAAATGATAATAGAATAGTTAAGATGAGTAATTAGAAAATATTTTTTTTCTTCCATAATACTAGAACAAGTAAACTTGAACGGAAGGAGCAGACGATAAAGATACCATTGGACAAATACGTCCGCACACTTTTAACTATTTTCAAGAAGAATTCTCCAAGATTGCGCTAAGCTGGCATGTCATTGTAGTTTTGCCCTTCTTGAAAATTCAATTTTTAGTGATTAACATTTTTGTTTAAATTATTTGAAAATGCCATTTCAATTGTTTTTTATTTTAAAAGCAACTACTATGTCTTGGATATGGAGTCATTAGTTTATTCTTCTTATCCTTAAAATGTACTCATGTTTCTTCATGGTTTTAATTTGAAGGCAATACAAGTCAGTGGAAAGCCAATATTGTACATAGAAACAATTGAATTAAGCAACCCAAAGAGAAGTATGGTTCTTTTTTTCCCTTAAAAATATTGGCTCAGAAGCAAGAGAGTAAAAGAAAAGATTAGGAACTCCATGTTGATAGTGCAGGAGACAGAACGTCGTAAAATTTTGGACGGATCCAAAATTTTAGTTTAGCTATGGCAACATCTATTTCTTAAAGCGATAGAAATTCTTATTTATAATTGTGAAAAAGCAAAGTCGTTCAGTCTTGTCCGGCCGTATTGTCCAAAAAATATTTAAAAAAAATTAGGACTAGAATTCTGATGTGCGTGCCTTGCCAGATGATTACTTAATATATAATACAAAATGTATTTAAATTATTATTTTTCAAAAGAATATTACTTTATTTTAGATACAAAGATTAATAATGGATGGGGATTTAAAAAATATTAAATATAACTATTGTAATGGCTCTATAATCAATCATATTTTTTTTTTAAATTATAATTGGAGCACTTCAATTCAACAGGGTGTATGAAATGTAATAAAGTGAAATCATAATTTCTCACACTTTATTATTTAATTTTTGTAAAGTTCAAATTATAAAACAAAAAGATTTATTGTAGTTATTTGATAAACTAATTAAAAGGATCTTTCATCCTTAACAGAAATTTTAATCTTTTTAAATGACATCGCTTCTGTTTTAAAATATAAAATTATTTATCTTTGTATTTTGTAACAATAAGTGATCTTAAATTTTGAAACATAAAAAGTATTAAGAAAATTCAATTTAACAAGCAAATTTCTAATCCCCTTAAATCTTATTAAGGTTCATGCTAAAATATATCTTCTAAGACGAGACAAAAAAGACAATAATAATAAATGTTATAATATTACTCTAGCATACCTAAATTATAAGGTCATTGTCAACTTTCAAAAATTAATTTGAGATTTTTTAAAATTGCAAAAAAACAAATCTTATAATTAGTATCGGTTTTTAATTAATTTATAATTATCATTATTGTATTGACTAAAATTAAAATAATAAATGTCAAGTTTAAATTTAATAATGTATCAAATTAGCTTTTAAAAATTAATAATAACCTTATATTTTGAAATCAGAAGAGTAATAAAACACTACTACCAGCCAATGCATGTCGTACACGTGCTATATAATCCCCATTCATGTTCTTCCAGGAGAAAAGATCGATAAGATTGTTTTGATCCTGACTCTATGTTGATCATAGCTGGCTATTAGCTACATCCGCCACTGAACCCGAAAAAAATTAACCCTCTAATTGTTTGTTCTTGTTTGGGAATCATGCAGAGGACTCCTCCTTTCATTAAACCTCTTATTAGGATAATTATTTAATAGGTTTAGATAATTATTATTTCTTTTAAACCATATTTATCTAAATAGCTTCCACCTATACAAGTTGTAATACTTATGTATTGAAATCAATCTTAAAGTAATAAACATTTTTTGATTTATTATGATAAGCTTTGAGTGTGTATAGTCATGTTCAAATCTTTCCGACCGTACATTATTTTAATATTAATTTAATAGTACAAATTAAATGCATATTAATTCATCCCTTCTCTATAGAAGTTACATTTGAGGTAGAGTGTTAGCATGATAATATACACGATTGGTCCCTCTTTCTAACTGTTTAAATTTTTAAATGAGTTGGTTACCTTAACATATGTTATAATTCGAGTATGTGTGGAGATTACCAATGTCAGAGGTAACATGAAGAGAGGCTCCAGTGTAATAACCTCTACTCGAAATAGGAAAGGGAGGTCACGTGCAAATCATAATAAATCTTAAAATAAATAAACAAAGCACTAATAACTTCAAAATATTTAATAGTGATAAACCATCAATGAGAAACTGGATACAATTCTCCAAAAGAAGGCAGAATAATAAAAACTTAAAAATCAAATAAACCTAGAGGTCAAGGGCAACTCTCTCATCACACTAGCCCTGAATCACCCCTGCAAACCTGCCGGAAGAAAAACACAACATGAGCCAAATGCCCAGTACGAATATAGATATACAAAGATGTACAACGGAAATACGAAATCAACTGAGACAAAATACTGAATAAAGCCTCAAGCTTAAATACCGACAAAAATATGATCTCCAAAATTTGAATAGAATATATCTGAATCAATAGAATTAACGAAACAAACAGAAGGGTATAAAAATAATGAACTGAAATAACTAACTCAACTAATTGAGCTGAACAGAACCGAACAAAAATAACACAATGAATTAATAGGCTGAATCAAATGGCTGAGTGTTATAATTTCATACTGAGCTCAGAAACATACCTTGCCACACAGGCAGGTCAAATAATGCCACATAGGCAATCAAAATAATGTCACACAGACAAATCACACATTGGACTGCGAATCCAAATGTATGCAAAATCGGAAGGGTGTGTTTGGCACAACAACTCCAATCCACAGAACAGAAAACTAGGGTTAACACATACCATACGACACAATACCAACAAAAAGATACCCTACGATATATTTTAACAAAGATACCATGTCACAACACATGCGACACAATACCAACAAAAAGGGTTCTATATGTACATGTTAAACCAGATCAAATCAAAATCATAATGTCTCAAAAAGAAGGTAACAACCTGTACCGCTCTATAAATATCAAAATAAATACTAGACATGATAACCTAATTCAAAGAATACAAATACGAGTCCTATGAATCAACTGCAAAAAGAAACTAATATACAAATTTCACAAGAACAATTATGTGAAATAATAACGGAATTTGAAATGAGGAATAAAACGAACTAATTAAATTCCGCAAGAGTATTGCTGAAGGAGTACGAAAATCCGTACCTGGATTAAGTAACGTAACACTCAAAAATTATATTCCAAATATAACTCGTTAAATTCCTTCTGTCTGAGCTAAGTACAAAAATTAACAGAAATAAATTAATAAATCATATATAAATTACTAATTACTAATTTCCTTTTTCCCAAGATTTGTTATTATTATTATGAAAAAACTTTAAAGTGACAATAATCTAATTATATGAGACTGCTCATAATATAAATTACCTTCGTCCTAACAAAAGGAATATAAAATATATAATGGTATAAATCAATATATACATACACATCAGAACTAATATATATCCAAAGCACATTGATGTTGTCAAATTGCAAAACTACAACTCCACACATAATTATCTAACAGTTTAATAACTCCTCTTTTGATTACATACAATTTCATTGATTCAGTATTTAATATATATATTTAATCATTAAACATTTATCTATGCACTAATGCACATGCTCATCTTACGATAAAATAATTTCCAGAAAAACATATTATACGAAAATTCCGAAATTTTCAGAACATTACTATCTCTAATCATGAGCATACATATATTATAAAATAGAGCATACATACATATATACACATTAACTATAAATTACCCCAATTTAAAAACATATATAATTTTTAAATAGAATTCCTTTCCTCGGAAATCACAATTAATAATTATGGGTTAAATTAATGAAACTTCAAAATCTGCAGAAAATTACTCTAATTATTATTTAATATATATATATATATATTCACACACACACAATATATATAACATACACATACATACATTTATATGATACTATATATAATTGTATAATATATTAGTTGAATCATGACAAGTAAACTATTAATATAAGTATTTAAAGAAAGTAACACACTGTTATGGAACTTGGTGATAGAATCCGAATTATCCATGTTCAGTATTAATTAACCTTTGATTGTAACAGAAGGCACACATGCATATACATATATAATTTACTTGTATCAAAATTTAGATATCAATTCTTGTTTTATGTCATACCAGTATAGTCTGATATAATCAAACTAATATTTAATATAAATACAATTTATATAAGTATTACTATATACAAACTGTCCCAGCTCAAGAAAATTCATCATTGTTTAATGCATTAGAAATTATCTAACTTATAATGACAAAAGTAACCATATTAACTATCGCTCAATAAAATTATTACTTAATTTGTTTCGCTAATATTCCGTACTACTCAAAATCTTGCCAGAAAGTAAACAAACATATTAACTAAACATGTATATATATGTAATTTAAACAAACCTTATACCGCATAATATGATACATATATATTTACACATTACTTACATGATTCATAAATTGAAAACACATACAGGATTCCCTTCTCTTGGAAATAACTAATTAATACTTTAATCAATTCATGCATAAATATATACACATATCAAGATACTACAAACCAAATAACTAAGCATGTTGCACATTCATTTTATTAGTAATTTAATGCCCATCATTCCCATATACCTATGATTGATGCTCAAAAATCAACAAGATGCTTTATGATTATATCAATTACTCACCAGAAGATAATCAATAACTGAAATATAAGTTGTTGTCCTGCTCTTTTCTTCTTCTTTTCTTTCTTTTTCAGCCGCTACTAGTCTCCCACCTTTTTTTTTCTGTTCTTGCGGTCGCTTCCTCTCTTTCTCTCTTTCTCTCAATTAGCTTGTATCAGATATATTTTGAGACAGATTAGGTTTTAGTTGTTTATTAATTAAGAGGGTCTTGCGCTAATGAACTTCTAAATGGGTTCAATTAATATTAAGGCCCAAATTTTAACCAAATAATATTATCTATCACTTCTAATTAGCCCACATAAATTTAACCCATACATAAAAAAAGCTGATAGATGCATAATATCTGATTATTTTCATTCCTTTATGCTTAGTTTAGTTGCATGTTATCTGTCATATGTGATGATTTAAGGTATTTATTGATTTATAGAAGGATTTGATGTGATTCTGCGAAAATGTATTTTAATGTTGAGTTTTATGTTGTTTTGCAGAATACTCTACGATCACTGGGTAAAGGCTCTACGTTTGTAGTGTTAGGATGTAATCTGGCAGCTTTACGATCGTAGGAAGGCTAGGCAGAGTTGTTCGACGATTCCTAGTTGCACTCTACGATTGCCGAGATTCACTCTATGGCCAGGCTCACAACACTCTACGTTTTCAGTCCAGCGGCGAAGTTACTCTACGTTTGACGAGAGTTACTCTACGATGGTGCTCTTTACTCTACGATTGGCAAGTTTACTCGGCAGCTAGTTACTCTACGATTCCGAGGTTACTCTACGATTCCGAGGTTACTCTACGATCGCGATAAGTGCTGGTGCGGAGTATATTCTACGTTTTTGGTCGACATGCAGATTTCCAATTCTGAGTAGGATTTGAGACATTGAAACTTAAAGATATGATTCCTAACAGGATTTGGAGACGAAGTTACAATCATAGATGGAAAGTATCTCTGACTATGGGAAGTAGAGTTTGATATGGAATCTGAGTTAAAGATAAATATGGAAACTGAAGCCTAACTGGAAAAGGAAACTGAGGAAGACTTAGATTTGGAAATAAAATCTGATTTGATAAGGAAGCTACTTAAAGCTGGATTGCAGAGATTGACAAGGATTTAGAATTCTACCATATCTACAAAATGAAGACTTCCGAATTAGAGTTGGATTAGAATTCTTCTAGGCTTTAGAGATTTATCTATAAATACCTATCACTTGTAATCATCCAAGGAGAATTCACTATCCATTATTCTTGATCTTAGACTATACTTTATCAGCATGCTAGCTTAGTTATTTTTATTCAGTTCTGAAGGGATGTGGAACCATATTTACAGTGAATATAATAATTGAGTTATATTATTGATTCCTTCGTGTGTGAAATTTATTCTGATAATCCGGTTGAATTTCTTATATGTTATTCAGTTTACTAATTTGATTTCTGCAGGATTAAATTGGTGAATTGTTATCATCTGCTAGATTAAGGTATAATATTAAGTAAACGATGTTATATCTGATCACAGGTAGTACTTAGTAATATTTGATTGTGGACAAGCTTTTGAATATTATTAAGATTATCAGAAGGCAAGTTAAATAATCCTTGATAGTGTGATTGTTGCTTGAAACAACCTAATTCTCTAATTCTTAATGCTTCTGTCATATTAAATCTAGACTGATTGTTTTGGGTTATATAACAGTTAGAGTCTATTGGGGGCGATTGTCACATTAGATTTAAACTTAAGGAGAATTTCGGATAATTGAGCGATTGTTGATCATCTAGGGTTGTTAGTTTCATTGAAGGAAGAAATAATATTAACTTGATTATTCTTTTATTGTAAATTGGTGAAACTGATTGAAGAATTGAAGCTTTTACATATTTGGTAATCTTTATTAATTAATTCTGCTTTTCTTTGTTAATTACAATTGATTCCAAAAACTCCCCAATATTTATTTCTTGTTTGTAGTTAGAAACATTAGAATAAATTTAAAACAATATCAATTATCTGTGGGATCGATCCTTACTTACTACTGTGCTTAGTTTTTAGTTCGTAGACTGCAAGTGAGGTTAATTTTGGATTGCTTGACGACAACTTCCCAAATTTTGGCGCCGTTGCCGGGGAATTGATTATTTGTTTTGATTTATTTCATGTTTCCTTTTTAGTTTATGACTCGATCCTCTCAATCTACTAAACTGAATTTTGATCCAGAAATAGAAAAGACAACAAAGAGGCTAAGAAAGGAGAGTCGTAGAGTGAAGAACTCAACTGAAGATCCAGAAGAGACGTTCGTTCCATCACCTGGTCTCAACATAGCAATTGAGTTATTGTTAAACAATTCACATACTGATTCAGAAGAAGAAGAAGAGATGGCTGATCCTAACAACAACAGGACTTTAAAAGAACTAGCTACTCCTAATCTCAATTAATAACCTTTGTGTATTGAGTATCCTACTTTGAATGTTTCTTTTGAACTTAAATCAGGACTAATTCACCTTTTGCCTACTTTTCGTGGTCTTACAGGTGAAGATCCATACAAGAATTTAAAGGAATTTCATGTGGTATGCTCCACCATGAAACCACAAGGAGTGACTGAAGAACAGATAAAGCTTAGAGCTTTTCCATTCTCACTAGCAGACTCAACAAAGGATTGGCTGTACTACCTACCTTCAGGATCAATTCAAACTTGGAATGACATGAAGAAGCTATTCTTGGAGAAGTACTTCCCTGCTTAAAGAGCGGCTAACATCAGGAAGGAGATATGTGGCATCAGGCAGTTCAATGGAGAAACTTTGTATGAGTATTGGGAAATGTTTAAGAAGTTATGCTCCAGCTGTCCACCTCACCAGATTGATGATCAACATCAATACTTCTATGAAGGATTGCTGCCCATGGACAGAAGCATGATTGATGCAGCAAGTGGAGGAGCCTTAGTTGACAAGAAACCAGAAGCTGCAAAGAATCTAATTGCAAACATGGCTGCAAACTCTCAACAGTATGGTACAAGGATGAATCATGCACCAACAAAAGTAAATGAGGTGAGCACATGTACTCATGACAAACAAATTTCTGAATTAACTGCTATGGTTAGACAATTGGCTGCAGGAAATATGCCATTGGCAAAAGCTTGTGGGATTTGTTTGTTGTCTGGCCACACCACTGATTCATGCCCAACACTGCAAGATGATGAGACTATGCAATAAGCCAATGCAATGGGGAACTATCAGACACAACCTCAGAAAAGATATGATCCCTTCTCAAACACATACAATCCAGGATGGAGGGATCATCCTAATCTCAGTTATGGAGGCAATAGACCATCTGCACCCCCTGTTTTCCCCAATAGACAGCAAGGCTTCCAACCAGCTCCACAACAGTACCAACCAGCACCTGCTAACCCTGGGACATCACTAGAGGACATGTTTAAAGCTTTTATGACTCAGCAACAACAGTTCCAACATGAAACAAGAACTTCCATTAATGATCTGAGGAACCAAATGGGTCAGCTAGCTACCACAGTTGGGAGATTGGACTCTCAAGGCTCAGGAAAACTGCCCTCCCAAACAGTTGTGAATCCAAGGGAGAATGCAAGTGCCATTACACTAAGGAGTGGGAAAGAGCTGGAAAAACCTAAAGCCACTGTTGAGTTTGACAAAAAGAAGAAAAGGGAGACTGAACCACTTAAGGTAATTCCTAACCCAACTATTTCAGTTAAGACTAATGTTTTACCCTTTTCACCTAGAAATCACAGGACTTCAAGAAAGGATGAGCAAGAAAAAGAGATCCTTGAGACCTTCAGGAAGGTAGAAGTCAATATACCTTTGTTAGATGCAATGAAACAAGTGCCAAGATATGCTAAATTTTTGAAGGAATTGTGCACTAATAAAAGGAAATTGAAAGATGATGAAAGAGTCACTGTTGGAGAAAATGTATCAACAGTGTTTCAAAGGAAAATGCCACCTAAATGCAAGGATCCAGGCATGTTCACCATTCCATGCAGAATTGGTAACACCAGGTTTGAGAAAGCTATGCTAGATTTGGGAGCTTTAATTAATGTCATGCCATTGTCTATATTTGCTTCCTTAAATTTAGGACCTTTAAAACAGACTTGTGTTATTATTCAACTTGCTGATAGGACTAACACTTACCCTAAAGGGGTGATTGAAGATGTTTTAGTGCAGGTGAATGAGCTAATTTTTCCTGCAGACTTTTACATTGTGAACATGGAGGATGATTCTTCTCCAAACCCTTCTCATATCTTATTAGGGAGGCCATTCTTAAAGACTGCCAGGACTATGATTGATGTGCATAATGGGACCTTGACTATGGAGTTTGATGGAGAAAAGATCAAATTCAACATATATGAAGCCATGAGCTTGGAGACTGCAATCATTAACAGTTTGGAGTTAGACCAAGAAGAAGAAATTGAACAGGCTCAGGAATTGAAAGAGACTGTAGCTGCTTTACATTCATTACCACAGTTCTCAGATAAGTATGCAGTCCATTCTATTCAATTGCCTGTTTCTCATCAAAAATTGCTACCTTCTGTTATGCACGCCCCTACATTAGACCTCAAACCATTGCCAACCCATTTGAAGTATGCTTACTTGGGAGAAAATAACACACTACCAGTGATTATTGCCAAAAATTTAACCAAAGTACAGGAAGATAAACTGCTGAGAATCCTTAGGGATCATGTAACAGTCTTTGGTTGGACCATTGCAGATATAAAAGGCATCAGTCCTGCTATGTGTATGCATAGGATTTTGTTAGAAGAAGGAGCCAAGCCTACCAGAGAAGCCCAGAGAAGACTGAACCCACCCATGATGGAGGTAGTGAAGAAAGAAGTTCCGAAGTTGTTAGATGCAGGTATAATCTATCCAATCTCAGACAGCCAATGGGTGAATCCAGTCCAAGTAGTACCAAAGAAGTCTGGAATTACAGTCATCAAAAATAACAACAATGAGCTGGTGCCAACAAGAATGCAGACAGGATGGAGAGTGTGTATTGATTATAGGAAGCTGAATGCAGTAACTAGAAAAGACCACTTTCCCCTTCCTTTTATTGATCAAATGTTAGAAAGATTGGCAGGTCATGCTTATTATTGTTTCCTAGATGGCTTTTCAGGTTACAACCAGATTGTGATTGCACCAGAAGATCAGGAGAAGACCACATTCACATGCCCATTTGGAACTTTTGCCTATAGGAGAATGTCTTTTGGCTTGTGTAATGCACCAGGTACTTTTCAAAGATGCATGGTAAGTATTTTCTCTGATCTTTTAGAGAGCTGCATTGAGGTTTTTATGGATGATTTCACAATAAATGGTGATTCTTTGGATGCTTGTTTAGATAATTTAACTAAGGTGCTTGATAGATGCTTAGAAACTAATCTTGTTCTAAATTGGGAAAAATGTCATTTTATGGTAGAACAAGGGATAGTACTTGGTCATGTAGTTTCAGCTAGAGGATTAGAAGTTGATAAAGCTAAAATAAAAATCATTGCTGCATTACCTTACCCTGCAAAAGTGCAGAAGATTCGTTCTTTTCTTGGACATGCAGGTTTCTATAGGAGGTTTATCAAGGACTTTTCCTAGATAGCTTTGCCTTTGTGCAAGTTGCTGCAGAAAGATGTGGAGTTCCAGTTTACTGAAGAGTGCAAGGAGGCTTTTGACAAGCTGAAGAAACTGTTAACCTCTGCACCTATGATCCAACCACCCAACTGGAAACTACCCTTTGAGATCATGTGTGATGCAAGCAACTATGCAGTGGGAGCTGTTTTGGGCCAGAGAATGAATAAAGTTGTGCATGCCATTTACTATGCTTCCAGGACTCTCAATGCTGCTCAAATAAACTACTCTACGACTGAGAAAGAACTTTTATCAGTTGTTTTTGCTTTAGATAAATTTAGATCTTATTTATTGGGAACTAAAGTAGTAGTTTATTCTGATCATGCTACTCTCAGGTATCTCTTGACCAAGAAGGACTCAAAGCCACGAATTATAAGATGGATTCTGCTGCTACAAGAATTTGACTTGGAGATTAAAGACAAGAAATGAGCAGAAGACCTAGTTGCAGACCACTTGAGCAGGCTGATGAGGGATGAGGAGACACTACCATTACATGATTCTTTTCCAGATGAGCACTTATTTGCAATCACTGAGGAAAAGCCCTGGTATGCTGACATTGTAAATTACTTAGCAAGTTCATATGTTCCTAGCAAATTCTCTAGACCTCAGAAGGATAAGCTTAGGAGTGATGCAAAGTATTATGTTTGGGATGATCCACATCTGTGGAAGTTTTGTGTTGATCAGGTAGTTCGAAGATATGTTCCCAATAATGAAGTTTATTCCATTCTATCTTTTTGTCATTCATATGCCTGTGGAGGTCATTTTGGACTAAAAAGAACTGCTCACAAGGTTTTAGAATCTGGTTTTTATTGGCCTACTATTTTTAAAGATTCTTATTTGTTTTGTAAGTCATGTGTAAACTGTCAAAAGACTGGGAATATCTCACATAGGAATCAGATGCCACAGACCCCTATTTTAATTGTTGAAATCTTTGATGTCTAGGGAATTGATTTTATGGGACCTTTTCCTTCTTCTTTTGGTAATACTTATATCCTTTTGGCTGTTAATTATGTCTCTAAATGGGTTGAAGCTAAGGCTGCAAGGACTGATGATTCTAAAGTTGTTGCAGATTTTGTTCAGTCTAATATTTTTGTTAGGTTTGGAGCCCCAAGAGCCATTATCAGTGATAGAGGGGCCCATTTTTGCAATAGGGTGCTGGCAGCACTGTTCAAAAAGTATAATGTGATGCACAGAGTTTCCACATCATACCATCCCCAAAGTAACGGTCAGGCTGAGGTGTCCAACAGGGAGATCAAATCCATTTTAGAGAAGGTGGTTAAGCCTAGCAGGAAGGATTGGAGTATGAGGTTGCCAGATGCACTATGGGCTTACAGAACAGCTTACAAGACTCCTATTGGTATGTCACCATATAGGATTGTATTTGGAAAACCTTGTCATTTACTTGTAGAATTGGAGCATAGAGCTTTTTGGGCAATCAAGCAGTGGAATATGAGTTTGGATGAAGCTGGAGAGTATAGGAAGTTGCAGTTGTAGGAACTAGAGGAATTAAGAAAAGAAGCCTATGAAAGTTCTAAGATTTACAAGGACAAAACTAAAGCCTTTCATGATAAACAAATCTTAAGGAAGACTTTCACTGTTGGACAAAAAGTTCTCCTTTTTAATTCAAGGCTAAAGTTGTTTCCAGTTAAACTACGTTCTAGATGGGAAGGACCTTTTGTGATTACTAATGTTTTTCCTTATGGTGCAGTTGATATTCAGAATCCAAGAACAGGGACGACTTTCACAGTTAATGGACATAGGCTAAAACCTTTCTATGAAGGTTATCAGGTGGAAGATGTTGAGACAGTAGGATTGGAGGAACCAGTTTATGGAGAATGAGAAAGGAAAGATGTCGAGCCAATGACATTAAACAAGGGCAGCTGCTTGGGAGGCAACCCATGATTCAGATTTGATTTTCTATCCCTTTACTTTTTATTTTGTAGTTGCATGCTAGTTAGTAGTACTTTCTTCTTTGCATGATTGTCTTACATTGGGGACAATATAAAGTTTGAGTGTGGGGGAGGGGTTTAGTTTAGGTTATTATTTGAGTTATTAGGTTATTATTTTAGGATATGATATGCTGGATATGATGCTCTGAAAATTTTTGAAAATTTTTCTGACTCTACGAACGTAGTGTTCTGCTGGACTTTTGAAGGTTGAAATCGTAGAGTGAATATTGATGCTTATTTTCAGAATTTGATTTAATGCTTTATTTACTGATGAATGATGATGACTTAGTTAGGACCCATGGCCTAATTCTGAATCTGGATTGTTTTGCATGAATGCTTGAATATGAGAGACATGTCTACTTGACTAAGTTATTTGTGGGATTATACTTTGTGCACTGATTTTGAGACTCAGGAGTCGTTTTGACTGTTTATGTTGTTTACAGAACCTTAAAAAAACAAAAGAAGATGAAATATTGAAATTATGAGAACAACAATGTTGGAAAGAAGCGAGAAAAAGAAAAAAATGCAGATGTCTTGTAGTGGGTTGAGATGGAGCGTAAAACACACTCACCCATAAACACAAGAGCGAGATGGAGCATAAAACGCACTCGCTGGAAAGTCATAAGTGGGATGGAGCGTAAAACGCACTCACTTGAAGAGAAAAAAATGTGTGAAAGGTGAAATGGAGCATAAAATGCATTCACCTGAGGAATTGAAAAACTGTTGGTTCTGTGGTTGAAAAGAATTGCAAGAGAATCAATTTTTGAGTTATGAGTCAGTGTACACAGTTGTTGTTCCATGATAACTGAGTTGGGTATTTGTGTTGATCGTATGAGAGTTATCTATGTAGATATGTTCTGATTTGGAGGATGTTTTGTGGGGAATAACAGAGCTGTTGTTGTGAGTTGGTTGATGGGGTATTGATCAGGGTCTGTGATGAGTATGGATGTTCAGTGTTGTTGAGTTTAATACCTTCGATAGTTGGGAGAATGAGTCAGATTAGTTTTCTTGATGATTCTTATTTTGTTTACATGAGGACATGTAAAAGCTAAGTGTGGGGGAATTTGATAGATGCATAATATCTGATTATTTTCATTCCTTTATGCTTAGTTTAGTTGCATGTTATCTGTCATATGTGATGATTTAAGGTATTTATTGATTTATAGAAGGATTTGATGTGATTCTGCGAAAATGTATTTTAATGTTGATTTTTATGTTGTTTTGCAGAATACTCTATGATCGCTGGGTAAAGGCTCTACGTTTGTAGTGTTAGGATGTAATCTGGCAGCTTTACGATCGTAGGAAGGCTAGGCAGAGTTGTTCGACAATTCCTAGTTGCACTCTACGATTGCCGAGATTCACTCTATGATCAGGCTCACAACACTCTACGTTTTCAGTCCAGCGGCGAAGTTACTCTACGTCTGACGAGAGTTACTCTACGATAGTGCTCTTTACTCTACGATTGGCAAGTTTACTCGGCAGCTAGTTACTCTACGATTCCGAGGTTACTCTACGGTCGCGATAAGTGCTGGTGCGGAGTATATTCTATGTTTTTGGTCGACATGCAGATTTCCAATTCTGAGTAGGATTTGAGACATTGAAACTTAAAGATATGATTCCTAACAGGATTTGGAGATGAAGTTACAATCATAGATGGAAAGTATCTCTGACTATGGGAAGTAGAGTTTGATATGGAATCTGAGTTGAAGATAAATATGGAAACTGAAGCCTAACTGGAAAAGGAAACTGAGGAAGACTTGGATTTGGAAATAAAATCTGATTTGATAAGGAAGCTACTTAAAGCTGGATTGCAGAGATTGACAAGGATTTAGAATCCTACCATATCTACAGAATGAAGACTTCCGAATTAGAGTTGGATTAGAATTCTTCTAGGCTTTAGAGATTTATCTATAAATACCTATCACTTGTAATCATCCAAGGGAGAATTCACTATTCATTATTCTTGATCTTAGACTATACTTTATCAGCATGCTAGCTCAGTTATTTTTATTCAGTTCTGAAGGGATGTGGAACCATATTTACAGTGAATATAATAATTGAGTTATATTATTGATTCCTTCGTGTGTGAAATTTATTCTGATAATCCGGTTGAATTTCTTATATGTTATTCAGTTTACTAATTTGGTTTCTGCAGGATTAAATTGGTGAATTGTTATCATCTGCTAGATTAAGGTATAATATTAAGCAAACGATGTTATATCTGATCACAGGTAGTACTTAGTAATATTTGATTGTGGACAAGCTTTTGAATATTATTAAGATTATCAGAAGGCAAGTTATTTAATCCCTAATAGTGTGATTGTTGCTTGGAACAACCTAATTCTCTAATTCTTAATGCTTCTGTCATATTAAATCTAGACTGATTGTTTTGGGTTATATAACAGTTAGAGTCTAGTGGGGGCGATTGTCACATTAGATTTAAACTTAAGGAGAATTTTGGATAATTGAGCGATTGCTGATCATCTAGAGTTGTTAGTTTCATTGAAGGAAGAAATAATATTAACTTGATTATTCTATTATTGTAAATTGGTGAAACTGAACTGAAGAATTGAAGCTTTTACATATTTGATAATCTTTATTAATTAATTCTGCTTTTTCTTTGTTAATTACAATTGATTCCAAAAACTCCCCAATATTTATTTCTTGTTTGTAGTTAGAAACATTAGAATAAATTTAAAACAATATCAATTCTCTGTGGGATCGATCCTTACTTACTATTGTGCTTAGTTTTTAGTTCGTAGACTGCAAGTGAGGTTAATTTTGGATTGCTTGACGACAGCTTCCCAAAATCCCACATAAATTTTGTTAATCTTATAAAAAGTCCAATTAAAAAGCTTTAAGAATATTTTTTTACGGGTATTACATTACCTCTCCCTTAAAAATAATTTCGTCCCCAAAATTCAAATAACTACAGAAAATTTTATTGTTATCATTTAAAATTGCATAATTATTCATAAACTTTAGTAACATGTAACATCGCTTTGAAACGATTAAGGTTGGTATGTCCATCGGTCCACGGAATTATATATGTACTTGGAGAAGATTCGCCAGCTACCACGTCAAATCCTGGTAAGGTTCTTCGCCTCGTATTGCATTAAATCACACGCTCCACTGCTTGTGCAGCCCTTGTCAATTTTCTTGATTTTCATTCTTGCAAACGTACTCTTCGAAACATAACTCGCAACACATAAATTTCTCTACATTAATAATAGAGTTCGAATACTAAAAATATTCAAAATTATCTTTAATTCATAAATAGTTTATGTTCTGCACATGACTAGGATCTAACAAATTATTTTATTTATATTTATTCATGCAAAACTCAAAGGGCATCAGATAAACAAAATAACTTTAACAAATAATTCTTCAATATCAAATACTTGCTGATATAAATACTCATATCATAATCGTATGATAATAAAATTGGTAAATAGCACCAGAAATTCTGTCATGAATAACATATCAAAAGCACACCATTATGAATTGTTAATAACACAATTATGTCGGAATACTTTAATTATATTCTAACATAGAAGGATATTTCTTCTGATTTTTGACTTCTCATTCTTAGGAATATAATATGCTTTTAATAGTGTCATGCACATGCATGTTCCTGCCATATCATGTACTTCCAACAACGTTCGTTCCATCTTATCTATTTTAACTGTACATAATATAGCTTTATTCTCTTTAATGATTCGATCACAATTCTTAATTAATATCATTACTCCATTGTATAATAATAATAACATTCACAAATTATCTCACTTTTCTCAAATCGATTACAAATCAAAAAGAGAACGACAACTGGTCAAAATCAAAACCAACTAAACGGAGAACCAAATCGAAACAAACTCCTACGTCTACCCAGTGGTTTACCCATAACTCACAGGTCAAACTTAAAGTCAATCTACAGAACCATAACCTAAGCTCTGATACCATCTTTTGAACACCCCCTTCTCGTAATAGGAAAGGGAGTTCACGTGCAAAGCACAACAAATTTTAAAATAAATAAACAAAGCACTAATAACTTCAAAATATTTAATAGTAATGAACCATTAATGAGGAACTGAATACAATTCTCCAAAAGAAGGCAAAATAATAAAAACTTAAAATCAAATAAACTTAGATTGTCAAGGGCAACTCTCTCATCACACTAGCCCTGAATCACCCCTGCAAACTTGCTGGAAGAAAAACACAGCATACGCCAAATGCCCAGTATGGATATAGATATACAAAGATGTATAACAGAAATACGAAATTAACTAAGACAAAATACTGAATAAAGCCTCAAGCTTAAATACCGACGAAAATATGATCTCCAAAATCTGAGTAGAATATATCTGAATCAATAGAATTAATGAAACAAACAGAATGGTACAAAAATAATGAACTGAAATAACTACCTCAGCTAATGGAGCTGAACAGAACCGAACAAAAATAACACAATGAATTAATAGGCTGAATCAAATGGTTGGGTGTTATAATTTCATAATGAGCTCAAAAACATACCTTGCCACACAGACAGGTCAAATAATGTCACACAGGCAATCAAAATAATGCCACACAAATAAATCACACATTGGACAGCGAATCCGAATGTATGCAAAATCGAAAGGGTGTGTTTGGTACAACAACTCCAATCCGCAGAACAGAAAATAAGGGTCAATCCATACGCCTTCCAGAACAAAAATACCAAATGGCCCACTTCCTCCAGAGCACAAAACGTAGACGTTGTGGACTAATCACAGAGTCACAGAAAGTGTCATGTCTCTCGTGCTAAGACGACATGTTTGTGGTACCTCCACAGGTGGTTATAACTCATGTATACCCTATGATATATTTTAACAAAGATACCATGTCACAACACATGCGACACAATACTAACAAAAAGGGTTCTATATGTACATGTTAACCAGATTAAATCAAAATCATAATGTCTCAAAAAGAAGGTAACAACTTGAACCACTCTACAAATATCAAAATAAATTCTAGACATGATAACCTAATTCAAAGAACACAAATACGAGTCCTATGAATCAACTCCAAAAAGAAACTAGTATACGAATTTCACAAGAACAATTATGTGAAATAATAATAGAATTTGAAACAAGGAACAAAACGAATTAATTAAATTTCGTAAGAGTATTGCTGAAGGAGTACGAAAATCCGTACCTAGATTAAGCAACGTAACACCCAAAAATTATATTCTAATATAACTCGTTAAATTCCTTCCGTCCAAGCTAATTACACAAATTAACAGAAATAAATTAATAAATCATATATAAATTACTAATTAATAATTTCTTTTTTTTCCAAGATTTGTTATTATTATTATACAAAACTTTAAAGTGATAATAATCTAATTATATGGGACTGCTCATAATATAAATTACCTTCGTCCTAACAAAAGGAATATAAAATATATAATGGTATAAATCAATACATACATACACATCAGAACTAATATATATCCAAAGCACATTGATGTTGTCAAATTGCAAAACTACAACTCCACACATGATTATCTAACAGTTTAATAACTCCTCTTTTGATTAAATACAATTTCATTGATTCAGTATTTAATATATATATATATTTAATCATTAAACATTTATCTATGCACTAATGCACATGCTCATCTTACGATAAAACAATTTCCAGAAAAACATATTATACGAAAATTTCGAAATTTTCAGAACATTACTATCTCTAATCATGAGCATAAGTGTAACACCCCAAACCCGTTACAGGCCCGAAGTGCTACACGCCGCAAGCCCAAAGTCCCGCAAGGCAACAATATTAGTAGCGCAGCCCAAACAAAATAATTCAACAATAATTTTAAAGTAAACCCAACAATAAACATCTTTTAAATCCATTTGAAAGTGAAATACTATCAAATATCAAAAACGTAAAATGGAGACACAGCTCCTCAAAACTAATAGTTTCTATCAAAATTCAACATTAAAGAAAATGACATTTAAACAAATCTTCAGCTATCCAAAGTGCATCAAATAAGTGCTCAGCTCTCAACAATGAAACCTGTAAAAATTTGTAAGGGGTGAGCGATGAAGCTCAGCAAGTAGCAATCCTCCCTATCTAGCCGAATCAAGTACAATTTGCAAAAAAAATACTTTTTCAAAATATCTTTTTGTTCAATAACAATAGTATAAATGCTTTCAAAACTAAAACAATTCAAAAATGATTTCAATATATACAATATATTTTTTTAATCCACATCCCTAGCGACTAAGGTTACAATAGCCCTGTAACACAGCCCAAAAGTTCGATAATGTCAATGTTCACGCACCCTACTAAGGTATCTATAAAAATGCACGCTCCCCGAAGGGCATCTAAAAGGTGTGCGCCTTAATAGGTCCTATATTAACTCCGGAACTAAACGTAAACAATAACGGGTTCTATACATAGTCGGACTGAGAATTTCAAAAATCTTTTCTCAATATTATCGATATTCTAAACAATACTTTTTCACAGTTCAAAATCATATAATCTCATTTCACAGTTCAAAATAAATACTTGATCCGAAGTTTGAAATAAAGAACATAACATTTTAATTTAAATGGAAGCCTTAAATAAAACATAACAATTTTTAAACGGTACATTTAGGCATCCGAGTAATTACTAAGGCATACATAAAAGTAAACTATAAATTTAAAAAAAATACTAAATAGTTCGGAAAGCCACTTACCTCGATATTGCGAAATACGAAAATAAAATCGAACAAATCCTAAATATAAAATCAGGACAATTTAAAATTATTAGAATACAATACTATAACTTACTTATAATCTTAACTAAATTTTTATGCACATAAATCTTGATTTTGGGTAGAATTTGTGATTACATATTATACTTAAAAATATAAATTTTATCTGTAACTTGTAAATATAGGTGTTGAGATCTAATCTATATATATATATACATTTTTTTTTAATTTTGCTGAACCTAAACGTTAGCATGATTAATTTCTTAATTATAGTAAAAAGCACACTGACTTAACAATGACTCAATCACGACTAACAATGATAACGTAAACGAAGAAATATATATATACATATATATATATATATAAATAAAATTCACTCACTAGATTCAATGCATACAAAGCAGACTTATATAATATACAATGAAAGAAAGTTATTTGTCTATATATGTACAATGTACTATCATAGCATCAAATTAGAATTTAATCAGGATCACACACGTTGACAGGCACTCACACGTAATATACATAACAATATCGAACAACACGATTACATGTATTTATATATATTTTGAAATCCCTATTTTTTTATAATAAAATATACATGCAGATTACTATTTTCAGAATTTTATAATAATCAAAATTAAAATTTTAAAATCTAATTATTCATGTATAATACGGGATCATCTCATAAAAAAAAGTTTAAGGTTTACCTTTGAGATTTCTTTTTTTCTTCTTCTCTGCTCTCCAGTAGTTCCAAAGCCAATAATTGTTTACGTTCTTTTCTCTCTTTAGTTATTTATATATATGCAATTCCATTGCAAAATAGGTTATCACGTAAAAGAGTCCTTTTAAAATTTAAAAAGGTTGTTATAACTTATCTTATCCTTATAGGTTTTAGATATGTATAAATAATTATCAGTTACACTTCTATTATCTAATTATTATTATTATAAAAAAAAACGGGTATTACAATACATATATTATAAAATAGAGCATACATACATATATACACATTAACTATAAATTACCCTAATTTGAAAACATATATAATTTTTAAATAGAATTCTTTTCCTGGGAAATCACAATTAATAATTATGGGTTAAATTAATAAAACTTCAAAATCTGCAGAAAATTACTCTAATTATTATTCAATATATATATATATATATATATATATATATATATATAACATACACATACATACATTTATATGATACTATATATAATTGTATCACCTTTTTCTTCTGTTCTTGCGGTCGCTTCCTCTCTTTCCCTCAATTAGCTTGTATCAGATATATTATGAGACAGATTAGGTTTTGGTTGTTTATTAATTAAGAGGGTCTTGCCCTAATGAACTTCTAAATGAGTTCAATTAATATTAAGGTTCAAATTTTAACCAAATAATATTATCTATCACTTCTAATTAACCCACATAAATTTAAGCCAAACATAAGAAAAGCCCACATAAATTTAGTCAATCTTATAAAAAGTCCAATTAAAAAGTTTTAAGAATATATATATATATATATATATATATATATAGGAAAATTTTCAAAAGCGAACTCTTAAAAAGCGAACTAAAGACGAATCGTTGTCTTTGGTGTATATGGCGACGATTCGACCCGTCGCAAAAGATTGCATGGCTACGGCGACGAGTCGAATCGTCGTCATAGACACCAAAGACGACGGTTTGTCTTTGGTTCGCTTGTTAAAATTCGCTTTAGAAAGCTTCCCTATATATATATATATATATATATATATATATATATATTTTTACGGGTATTACATCTAGTGTCAAAAAACCATGAAGGTGGAGGACGGTGAATGCTAGCGGCATTTGCAGTGGGCGGAGGAGCATGTGGTTGTTGTACGTGCTGGATGAGTACTTTGCACATCATTATCCTTTAGAAATCGTGCAAGTTTGCAACATTCTTTTGCAGCATGCCCAGGACGGTCACAAAAGTGACAAAATTTTTTAAAAGTGACAAATTCTTTGAGAAATATCACCCACGAGCAAGATTTGTTAATTCGCAAAAAGGGTCATGAGACGTTCCCATGCTTCCTGAGAAGAGGAAACAGTGGAGATGTGTGGTTGAATGGTGCCAATGCAACGCCGGATTATCGAGGCGTTTTGTAGGTTCATTTGGATCAAGAATGGCTTTAATTTGGAAGGAGATGGGTGTGAGCCATCCATGAAACCAAAGAGGTTATGGCCTATGAGACGGGATTAAAGTTGGGTTCTCCACACAGTGAAGTTGGCGTGAGTGAGTTTAGTAGGAAGGTGAGATGGGGCATTGAAAGGGATAATGGAGTCTGCCATGGATCGATAAATTTTTTTTGAACTTTTTTTTACATCCTTTGGCGTAATGCACAGAGTCATTGTCAATTTTTGGTCAATAATAGCCCATTATGTGGAACAACCATCTCATTTTTATGTCTAATTGGTGTCAAAAGGGTTTGATACTGTATTAAGGTAATCAATTCATCTAAAAATTTAACCTATTAGAAAGATGCATTAATAATGTATATTATACTAATATTTTGTAATGAAACCAATTGTTAGTTGATTAAAACTTCCTATGTTCTACGAAAATTGTTCCATTTCATTTTTTTTGTAATTAATTTGTTGAACCCTTATATTCAAATTTGATGTAAATTTATATGATTTTAATTAATGAAATATATAGTTAAATTTAAAACTACTTCAAAAGTATTATTAAGTACAAAATTATTATTTTAAAAAGTTGAAATAAAAACTCACAAAGTCAGATAAGAGTGGGTCGGACCAATATAAAACCATATCAAGTTTTTTTTTTTATTATTTTTTTTAGTCAACGTGGGACTATTACTTACGATTTAGCTTAAAGTTCTCTTTAATACCTAACAAATATAATGATAACAAATTATTTGAATTTTTTTTTGAGATCAATTATTTAAAACCTTTAACATTACCTTGAAGCAAAAACAAACCAGCATGTTTTTATATTATGCCTTCTAACTCTCCCTCTCCCTCTCTCCAGTTTGATGCAAGAGTAAAAACCGGCACAATTTAGGGTTACTGCATCTTTTGCTAAATCGAAGGCTGTCATGTGTGGAAATTTATTTTAAATATTTGATTATTAAAGAAAGCTCCAGTATATTATCTATTCAGATGTGCAGTTAAAATTAATCTTTGAAAATCTTATAATATGATCATACCAAGCTTAATTTCCTCTCTAATTGCATATTCCTAATTAGTTGTTTTATTGTTATTACATACTTCCTCGATTCAAAAATTAGAAATATATTTTTCATTTTACTTCCTCTAAAAATTAATGATAAATGTTTTAATTTTATATTATAAAGTGACATGAAATTTGTAACATATTAGTATTATATTACTTATATTTCAAAAAGATAACATAATTAATATCATGCCACAACTACTATATTTTTAATAAATGTTAAGAATATATTTTATAAAATACATATTTTAAACACCAAAATTTCTTATTGGAAAAAAATAATGTAGATTTTCCCGCACTCTTAATATCTGAAAGAAAAAGAAAATTAAACCTTACCCAAAACTTAAGATCACAGTAGTAATTAATGGGAACCGGGGATAATTTACTTCAGTTAGGGTAGCTGTTGTAGCTTATCTAAAATGTAGTTTGTTTTAATTTTACCAAAAATAAAAATAGAAAATTAATGTAGTAAGCTGGTGTGCCATTATTTTTATTTTCTATGTTTGAAGTTGTCGCTGTCTTGCATACTTTATAGTCTTTTTTATGGTACTCAAAACCCTCTTATATATTCCCTGCGTTCTAAATATACAGACGTTACCTTTCTACCGGTCATCTGCAAAAGAAGTAGAACTAATCAATGAAAGGGACTAGCTACACCAAACCCATCCCTTAGTTAATACTACTTCATTCCAAAATACAAGCTCTTGCCCTTTTTATTTTATAAAGGTAAATGATTTTATATTTTAGAAAGTTAGTAATATTCCATATATATATATATATATATATATATATATATATATATATGCGCTTTCTCTCTCTTCTGTAGTAAACTCATTAGGTCTTGAATTAATTCTACCTATGCTAATTTGCCCTATGAATGCATGACTTAGAAAGATGTAAAAAAGCAAAATTTGATTTCACACGTGAATGCATGCGAAGACTTCTACTCTAATTTTGTCCTCCATTACGAGTCATGACCAAATTAATATATATATATATATATATATATATATATTAACGTTAATATTCGTCCACGCATCCAATCACCAACAACGTGTTCAATTCTGCACAGAAACAAAATTACACGTAGGAACTTGACGGTTTGGGCCACCGGGAGATAGTTCTGGTGTGAGAATAAGTACAGGCTGAATATAGGTTGACTCTTTCCTTAAGAATTAGAAATCAAATACAGTTAGGAATATTAGATTCCTTAAAGTTCTCCCAAAATAAAGTCCTTATACATGGAAAAGGTCCCTCCACGTGGACTATGGCCCACCAAATCATTTGGGCCCAACTAATCATGCCCCAATATTGCCCCCACTCTTTTGTTATAATGAGACATTTAATAAAAGAGTAATGAACTCAAAACCCAAAATTTAAATATTAAGTGAGAGAGCACAAACACCAAGGTCGGGCAATCGTTCCCTGACCATATATCCCCTATGGACCTCATCATTATAATCCATTTAACGCGCAGTACTTAGGAAGACGTGTGAAGCCAAAAAGTTGGTCACTTCAAAATTAAAACCCCACGCTCAAAATCAACCGCCACTTTTCAGATCTTGAGATTTCAAAAACCTGTGCTCTCTCTCCTCGACAAATCTTCTCCTCCCCTACAAATCTTTCTTCCCCTGTAAATCTCTCTTCCCCGAAGCTTTCCCAAGAAACTCGATCATTCATGGCTGACAACAATTTGCCAACCACCACCAACACTACCCCAAAAGTCGTTTTCACCACTCCTGTCATCACATCTGAGATTACTCCTACCCCTTCCCCATCATTCCTACAACCACCAGTGTATCAACCCTCATTTCTGCAATTTCCACAACCTCTACCACCGTGACCACTACTCCCATCACCACTGGTTCAATCAACCCCTCTTCAGCCCTATCTAAGGCTGAAATTAAAATTCAAAAAATGCAAAAGGAGTATTCTGCTGAAGAAACCTATACTCATATCAACACCATTTCCACCATCAACGACCAAATCCTAGCTGAAAATACGCGAACAATATCGTATCCCCGCAACCTATGAACTCCGTGCCCCACTCCCTGATGATAGGATGTAATGTCGCCCTGATGGGTAGACTGTCATCGCTCTTTTCGCCCTCAAATATGGAGTCAGATTCCCACTCCATGCCTTCATTGTCACCCTCCTGGGCTTCATAAGAGTTGGCTTCGCACAACTGGTGCCGAACTCCTACATCTACCTCATATCCTTTATCGCTTTCTGCCATGAATGTGGCGTCCCTCCTACCATTAACTTCTTCACCCTTTTCTCTATGAACCGATCCATGGAATCAGGGTTCCGTCAAATAAACAAATAACAGAGCAAACAGACAGAAAAACAAGCCCTAATGAAGACCCCTTCGAGCAACAAATGGTGACACTCGCTATGGTTCTACATCCAAGGGTCCGATACCCACCAAATACCAGACTGGACCGAAGCGTCCAGGGCCAACATCATATTCGACAAGCTCACCCGAAACCGACTCGAGGAGCTGAAGTCGCTCATTGACAAGTTTCCTAAAAAAGAATGGGACATCAACATCCTTAACGATTAATCCTGGTTGTATAACCACAAATGTAAGTCCCGAACTCCTTTCTTTTTTGTTTCACATATAATATTACAACCTTTTATCCTGACCCAGTTCTCTGTTTCTTACAGTGTCTCTCATTAAACTGGTACCGACCACAAACGTCGGCTAAATTTCTTCCATACCAGCAATCACTAAAACTAACCCCCTTCTCATTCTAACAACCGCCAAACCCCTCACCACCACTACCGAAATAGACCACCCCGTCGAAACCCAAACTGACTCCCCATCCACATTTGTTACTCTTTCATATGCCCCAAAACCCCCTCAATTAACCACCCTCACCCCCACACCATCATTTACTGAAAGAAGCCCATTAGATATGTCCATCTCCAAAAGGAACACACTCCTCAGGGTGAAAATGAGACGTTTGGTGAAGGCATCCTCCTTAAACCCCTCACCCAAAACATTTCTGCCTCCCGACCCGAAGACATTTCTGCCTCCGAACCCATCCAAACTGCCACCACCAACCCGTCCCCATCTATTGAACCAACCGAAACCCATCCTCCCTAAAAAAGAAAAGAACCCGAAGGCCCCCTATCCGAACCCCCAGCCAAAAAACCCCACACCGAACCTTCACCTTCACCTGAACACCAACCTCCTCGCCTCTATCCCCAACATTCCTCAACTTCTATTAGCTAAATTCGAGAGGCTCGTGCCTCGATGACGTTGTAGCTCGAAGATCCAAAAGACTACCCCTATGAGCTTTTTGAGAACTTCGTTCTCCCCAAAGACGAAGCGAGGTTCGAGGATATAAGCATCTAGGGGATCCTATATGCCAATGCCATGCACTAAGGCCAGATAACTCAACCCTTTTTATAGAACTTTACCTTTTCCCTCTTTATTCTATCTTTCAACCCCCCTTTCTTTCATTAAAGTCTGATGCAGTCACTGGCCGAATCCTACGTCGCTTCAACTAAATAATGGCCAAGGAAAAGGAACTAGAAGCTGAAATCGCAGGCTTGAGCTCTGGGTGCAAGCGACCATAGCCGATCTTGACAAAAAGAAGAGCCTGCACGCCAATACCTCATTCTACTACCGAGAGCTGCAGAGCGAACTAAAGAATGTGAAGTGGAAAACTTCCGAGTTAGAGGAACGCCGATAGATACTCCTGATAGATCGAGACGAAATGAAGAACAAAAACGAACAACTGAAGAAGGGGAATTTGGTCATGCATAAGAAGCTCAGAACTATGCACGACAAGATTAGTGGGATGATAAGTGCCCACAACATTCTGGAGAAGGAGTTTACCGATCACAAGGCTCAGGGTCCCCCATTGACCGAGGTCGTCAAGCAACAATTGTACTAAGAGTACAGAAGATTCCCCGAGCTCTCGAAGGAAGTCATACCATAGTTTGGCGATGGCTACCAAAGTGCTCGGGACAAAGATTAAGTGAGGATGTTGCATGTTGGCCTCGATCCCTCAATTCTGAATTCTTCAGATGACGAGGCCGAAGCCGAAGACAACCCTCCTCCTTCTCCTCAGTAACAAGCCTTTGTAAATCATAGTTTTTTCCTTTTTACCCTCTATGTAATCAACCTCCAATGTACAAATATTATTGATGAATGAAAGACATCTTTTGGACAAAACTGGATGTTTATTCTTATTAATAACTTGATAAATTTACAATGATATAAAAAGAAACAATTGAACATAAATCATTGATAATATTTTTAAGCCTCCCAGCATGCCAAGTGTTCTTGACTTCAGACCTATCCATTGTCCGAAGCCGGTAAGTTCCTAGTTTTGGTACTTCAATAACTTTATAAGGACCTTCCCAATTAGGCATTAGCTTTTTGAGGCTCTAAGGTGCCGAAACCTTCACCTCCCGAAGAACTAAATCTCCTACTTTAAATCTCTTTTGTTTAACCCCTTTATTATAATGTCAAGCCGTTTTTCTTTAGTAGACTGCTAGCCTTACCAAAGTCGATTCCCAAACCTCCTCTAATAAGTCCAAATTGAGCCCAATCCCTTCGTCGTTATACAACTCCTTATATTGACTGACCCGAAGTGAAGGAGACCCGATCTCTACTAGGACGAGGGCATCAGTTCCATACGCTAATCTGAACATCGAGTCGTCTGTTGTTGTCTGAAGAGTAGTCCGATATACCTATAGAACACTAAGTAACTCCTCGGGCCACCTTCCTTTGGCTTCATCCAATCTTCTCTTAATCCCATTGAGTAAGGTCTGGTTAGTAACCTCCACCTGACCATTGGATTGAGGATGCGCTACTGAAGTCTTCCGATGTTGAATACCCAAGTCCTTGAGAAACTTCTCAAACTTGGCCCCCACAAACTGTCTACCATTGTCAAATACCAATGCCAAGGGAATACCAAATTGGAAAACCATAAACGTTTTGAGAAATTTCAAGCACTCATGATCTATGATCATCCGAAGTGGTTTAGCTTCCACACATTTGAAAGTCCAATAATAATCTAAAAGGGGGGTTGAATAGATTATTACCGTTTAAAAAATTATCTTAGGCCTTTTTGAATTTTTAGTAAGTTAATTTGCAGTTGTTTAGAAATTAATATGTAAGATAAAAATTCAATCACACAATGTACAAAAAATTATCTGGTTCACAACATACATCCGGGGTATGTTTCTACGTCTAGTCTTAAGTTTCTCTCCAGGACTTGAGATCCTATTACTATCAGTAATAAATACTCCTTCAATAGGCAGAGAAGTCTTTACAAAGTTTTAAAGATAAACTTACAACTATCCACAATTAACTGACAGCAAGCTCCTAGCTAATTCCTCAAGCTTAATTACACCCTTCCTTTAAATGCAATTCTATTCTATGATCTGGTGTTGAAACAACAATCTTTTCCTCACCTCACCAGTTCACTAGAGACCTGACTCTCAGCTGACCTCTCTAAGACTCAGGTCTAGGTCAATGAATTATTTGTCTTCCTCACACGTACATAAAATAAACTAACTCTACCTTTTTTCTTTTACAAATGATTTGATAGAAATATGTTTCTTTAAGTAAGGAGATAAAGTTTAATACATATGTATAAAAGTTCAAATGACTTTTATATTTGATGCTTCTCAAATAAGCAGATAAACAGTTTGAGGATCAGATATTTAAATAAAATTTCAAGACTTTTATATTTGTGTGAACAACTTCTGTGTAAGCAGATATACAGAATAATTTTTTTTTTATATAAATAAAGAATGTGTTTCTATGTTAAAAGGATATGAAATTAATCTCAGATATAAAAGTATAAATAACTTTTATGCAATAAGTATTAAAAAATAAATAATTTAAGTTCAAATACTTGTGATGACAGTTATCAAGTGTAACTAATTTAAACAATTAAATGATACTTGATATTGCTAATAAATTTGTCTTACTCAAATATATATATATATATATATATATATATATATATATATATATAAAATTATATATGATCTACGTTGTGAAAATTTGGCTGCTTAAGATTATAAAGACCGTTCGGATAATATTCTTTGATAAAAAATATTTTCAAATATTCATATCTAAGTACTGACTAAATTTGGGTATCACAACTGATATTTATATAAATATTTTTCAATATTTATATAAAATATTTATATCAATAAAAGGCCACTTAGGATTTTAAAGACTGTTCGGAAGATTTTAGAGAAAAACTTCCGAATTGATTCGGTATCTAAGTACTGACTTTTTATATGATATTTGATAGATGAAATATAGATATATAAATGTTTATAACAATTTATATTTCTATATCTATAAATATAAACAGATATGAGATAATATAAATATGATAATTTAATTAATAACTTATCTCAATTGCTTTTGACAAATTTTTCCCTTCTTCAAGAGATTTAGAACTTTTGAAATAGAAAAGATAGTAAGTTTTTTTTAGAGAGAATATGTAGGTAAGAAGAGTGGGAGCTTTTCTTTACTTTGTAAATTGGTAATTGAAAAATGAAGAAAAACTTTCCTATTTATAGAAAATTTTGAGCCAGGGGTAAAAAAGTAATTTTTTGAAATTCAATTTGAATTAGAGGCCCGGATTGTATGATGAAATATGAAGGCCTCAGATTGTAATGATAGTACACGGATTGAAGCACTAAAAAAGGTTTGGCCCAAAACACTTGTTGCCAATTTTTTTGTCAGCACGTTTCAAATGCCAACACATGGAATAAAAAAAAGCATAATCAATGCTTTGCAAGCCAAAGATAATGCAGGCATAACATATATGCCCAAAAAAAAAAACTTTCATGCCTTGGTTTTACATTCATTAGATACACGGCACACACTTGCACATGTTTTAATTAATTTTTCAAACATACTCGGCAAACATATACATACATATGCATGTACATATATAATATATACATAACATATATATATAACTTGAAATTTTTCTTTTTGCCAAAAAAAATTTAGATTTGAAAATAGGAATTCTCCCTACCTTAGGAAATTTTACTTTATGAATTAATTTCTTTCACACTTGATATTAGTTTATCAAGGTTTAAGAAACATTCACTTTAGGATGAAAAATATTTTAGTAAAAAGAATAATAATTTAAATATAAAATCCTATTGAGAGGATTCTACCTATTTAATTAATCCTATTTACTAAATATTTGTTATCATCAAAATAAATTAAACAGTTTGGAGACCTATCACCATTTAGTCATGTAATCAATTGCTACTACCATAAAACTGACATGCCTTTTAGTCTTCGGTAACATGCCTAAGATATTGATCCCCCAAATAGCGAACGGGATTGGGGATAAGACCGAACACAGCTACTCGGGTAGCTGATGAGGAATAAGACTGTTCAACTGACATTTCAGACATTTCTTAACATACTTTTTTGCTTTCCGAAACATCGGCGACCAGTAATATCCTTGCTGAATCACCTTATATGTCGACACCTTTGCACCCACGTGGTTGCCAAAAATTCCTTCGATCATGAACTTCCCGAAGTATGTACTCTGATTTGGACGGATCCAAGCACTTCAACAAAGGTGAAGAGAATGCTCGACGATACAAATCCCCATCAATTAAGATAAAACTGAAACTTCGGTACTTTATTTTCTTCGCTAATATCTGATCCGAAGGCAGTTTCCTATCTACAAGATACTCTATATAAGGGATAAGCCAACAATTCGACCTTTCCACCACCAGAACTTCTGCCCTCCCAACACTCAGAGCATCGAGAATTTCTAGGTACACCGATCCGCCGAAAGAATTCGCCTCTGTCGTAGCCAACTTGGACAAAGCATCAACAATGGTGTTGTTCGACCGATCCACTCCTTGAAAAGCAAATGAACTAAAATAGTGGAGCCAATCCTTGACCTCGGCCAGATACTTAGTCATTCTTGACCTCCGGGCCTCGTACTCTCCTAAAATCTGTTTGACCACCAACTGAGAATCATTGAAGATGATCAGACACTGAACCTCCAGGCTCCTTACCACATGTAACTCGACCAATATCGCTTCATATTCAGCCTCATTGTTAGTCACTTTAAACCTAAAGCGAATAACTTGTTGGACCTTGAATCCTTTTGGACTTGTTAAAAACACTCCAGCTCCACTAACATCCGAAGTCGAGGACCCATCAACATATAGTGTCCATGAAGTTTGGACCGGACAAAAATTTGAGACTGAACCCATAACTACCTCCGGTTGATCAACTGGGTTGGGTTCCGAAAAAGAGCACTCCACCACAAAATCGACCAAAGCCTGACCCTTTATTGCCGTTCGGGGATAATACTCTAAGGAAAATTGAGTTAATTTCATGACCCAAGCTGTAAATCATCCCGATACGTCTGGTTTATGCAATACCTTCTTCAAGGGCTGATCGATATACACCACTATTAATCGACCCTAGAAATAATGTCGAAGCTTCCTATTAGCCACTATCAATGTATAGGTAAATTTTTATAGGTTAGGATATTTGGTCTCTGCGTTTCGAAGGGAGTGACTGACATAATAGACAGGGAACTACTTTCTTCATGCCTCTCGCACCAACACTATAAGACCCCGAAAATTTTAATAAAGAGAATTTATTTTTCTTCTTATTATTATTTTAAACAGAAAGGTGTTAAATTGATAACGATAAAGTTACTAGTGAAATGTGACAATTAAGAAGTCTAGTAATAACGCTAAATCACTATTCATGTGATCACTATTCACGAGGTACTATTTACGCTAAAAACATTTTTACACTTTCTTCGATCTTCGAATTACGTCATAACATTTATATGAGCTGGATACAAAAATTATATGGTATAAATACGAAAGTACTATTCATACGAATATACTATTTATTTATAAAAAAAGTTAAACCTGTATGTCGGGGAATATTCCTTCTGTCGGATAATATTCGTTTTGTCGGGAAATATTATATTCGGTAAAGTACGACGGCGCCGTCGAAATAACCAATATTATATTCGATAACGTACGGCGCTGGAATAACCAATCATTGGTGGGCCCCGAAACGAGATAACTGGCATATATAGAAAGCGATAGAAATTGGCGACAAAACTTTAACCGTTAACTGTTAAAGTACCTAGTGATAAAAATACATTAAAACGCGTTATTGCACAGTAGCACGCGGTATTCCACAGTAGCACACGGTGTTACACAGTATTTTATATTATTGATTCAATAATTGATAAAGTAGCGATTACACAGTATTTTGATTCAATAATTGTTACAGTAGCATCTGTATAGTACTTTTTATTATTTGTCACGACACTACAACTCATATTATTTGATATGATATATTAGCATTATTGACAGATTAAAAGTGGAGTCTAACTTAGGGGTACCTAATTAAAATTGTGAAATTCACATGCAGTGAACTATTGGTTCACATGATGGAACTATTGGTTCACATGTAGGGGATGTTATGCAAGATTGATAATACTTGAGGGATTATATTAAAAATAGAGGCAAAGATGGAGGTACTAAAGTGTAATAAGTCGAGCTCTTTTTGTGCAATTAATGAAACTTGGTTTTCCTATAAATAGGAAGGATTATCTTAAGAAATCTTCACACCTTCCTTGGTTATACTTCATCTCTCTCTCTAAATTTCTTGAGTTCTCTAAGTGTGCTAGGCTATTATGAGTATTTGTGAGAATACTAGTATTGTACAAGTTAGTAAGCTTCATAGAAAAGTAACATCCAGTCACTTGTTAACTAAGGTAGGGGATATCATTTCTTTCATACTCTTATGTAATATCATTTGCTTCCATGTTCGTAAGTGATATTATACTCATAAAGGTTGTTATTCATTCTGTATTAATTTGTGGGGATAACCTGTTTGTGCGGATTGATGCATGCCTGGTGAATATCCTTTTGTATTCATTCCTTATTACTCTGTGGGAATAACCTATATGTACGGAGTGTCGTACCTAGGGAATAACCTTTTGTATTCATTCTTTATTACTCTATGGGAATAACCTGTATATACGGAGTGTCGTACCTAGTGAATATCCCTTTGCATTTATTCCTTATTAATCTGTGGGTATAACCTGTCCGTGCGGATTAACGCATGTCTGGTGAATAACCCTTCGTATTCATTACTTATTAATCTTTTGTGGAAATAATCTGTCTACGCGGATTACCGCATGACGGTTGAAAATCCATTTGCAGTTTCATATATTCTTTTATACTCGTATAATTTATCATTTCTTTTGTACTCTTTAAGGGATATCTTTTTCTTTCACATTTCTCCATTTATGATAAGAAATCTCTGTTTGTTTCCAAAACCTTATTTTAAATGGTGAAAATCCCTGAAAATTTGTACAATATCCTTAATAGTTTGTGCTTCATCTAATATCTTTTCACCTGAATCTTTCTATTTCGTTTGATACGATATAATTGAATCGTGAATTTTATTCCTGAATATTATTCTTGAATTTGACTCCACAATTTGGTCATCATGTTGGCAATTTGGTCAACCTTCGACACTGGATAAATTAAACATTCATTCTTATTCTTGATCTCACTGTATTCATTCTATACCATTGTCATCATCCTCATACTTAAATTGTGGTGATAGTTCTCTTTGGCCTGTAGTGCAAAGATGAACTGGCGTGACATGATTTTGACCAAGCTGTGTATTGGTATAATCATGACTTTTGGTGTTACAAACAGAGGTGTATGGTGAAAGTTTTTTTTGGCCCGTAGTGCAAAGATGAACTGACATTTGGCATGATCATGACCGGTGGTGTTATAAATAAATATCTTTGGCACGTAGTGCAAAGAGAGACTGTTGAATATAAACTGTTGATATGGATGTTCATAAATAGGAACTGTTGATTGGTGTTATAGGGATAAAATATTGGTGGTGATCCTTTAGATATAGAAGATGGTAGATATTATAATCTACTTGACTCTTCTAATGGATTGTTCATTCCGTTGCAGTTGTTGAGTAATTATAATATCTTCAAATCTCTGATTTATTTCGGTTGAAAGCTAAAGATAATTTTATTCTTCATTATCTTAGTCATGATATTTCCTACTGGGCTATTTGTGCTCACCCTTTTCCTTTTTGTTCCATTGTTCTCCTCAGAAAAAGAGAGTGTAGCGGGGACTAGCCGGAAAATGGAGTAATGGTCCGAGACAATAGAAGTATCTCAATACATTACTATTAGTGTGACAATAAGTATATTTACAATTTAAGATGTATTTATATTGTGTTGTGGTATTTTGCACAACACTTATTAGTTGTAAATGAGAAAATTCGTATTTGTATTTATATTTTGTAGAATGTTATTGGCGACTCAAAATGGGTTATGTGGACCTATTTTAGGGGCGTCACAGTTGGTATCAGAGCTTAGGAATATAATCTCTGGTAGAGATCTGGGATTAGAACAAGGAGGGGAGAGACGAGTAAAATCCTTCGCTAGTGTGTCCTACCTAAGCTCTTTTGTTATTTAAATAATTGGTTTGGTTATAGGGACACGATGTTGCATGTCTATTTCTTTAACTAATCTTGGTTTTGTGATCACATTTCAGAATGGCTTCTGAAAACCAAGAGATTCACTATGAGACAATTGTGGCTGAAAATTAGGAAGCTACAAATAATATGGGTGCAAACTCAGACATAATGATGTTAGTCATGATGCTAACAACAGGATGAATGATGAATTTTTTAGGAACTTCATGCAATTCATGCAGAACCAGGCGAGAAGAGCTCCTGTCTACAATACTAACAAAAACACAGATAATGTACGAATGGTCACTGCCAAGCAGTTCAAAGAGTTGGGACCACCTGAATTTTTCGGCAAGCCAGATCCACTCAAGGCAGAGGCATGACTCAAACAATTAACAAAGATATTTGATGTACTACGTTGCACAGGCGAACAAAAGGTTCCTTTCGCCACTTTTATGCTGCGCGGAGAAGCGGATCATTGGTGGGAATCCGTGAAACGTACTCGTCACTCGGCACTCGAGATGTCTTGGGTCGAGTTCCAAGAATTATTTAATGAGAAGTATTTTTCGGAGAGTATTCGCCATATAAAGGAGGTAGAATTCATCAAACTGGAACATAACAACATGACGGTGTCACAGTACGAAGCCAAGTTTATCGAGCTGTCTCGATTTGCATCCCAAGGTAATTACTAGCTAGGTAATTAATATATAAAGCACAAATTATGATATCCAATCACAAATAATTAACCAACATCAAAGAGAGAACATTCAATTCAAACTATATATTGGGTTCCATTGAAATCTTAGAAAAGTAGTTCTAGTTCATGGTGACTATAAATAACATCATATTCAATTTATACAACATGTTGGATTACAAAATAGAAAGGAAACTAGAGATAAAACCACTTTTGTAGATTTTCATATGATGTTTGATGGGTTGAAGATGAACACTAGCTTTTCCTCCTTGATTTTGCAATCCTTGATATTTTTGCTCCTTTGGCCTTTTTGATGTAGCTTGGTTTTAGCACTTTGGCCCTATAATTTGATGTATTTGGTAGCTTTCTCTCTAGATTTGATGTTAGATGGTGTTAGAATGTGTTATAATACTCATATGAGCCGCCCCCTTGATGTTATATAAGATGGGTATAAGAAACCCTAGCCTAGATATCAAAAATTGGCCAAAAATTGCGAAATCCGACTGCATCCAGGGAGTTGCCGCCTCAGCGGTGAAAAATTGCCTGAATTCCGCCGCCCCGACGGTGGGCTCGCCCCGGCGGCGAAATAGTACTAGAAACTGTTGCCCCGGCGGTGGAATAGTGTACCCCGAGTCAGTTTCAAAATTTGTTAGTAAAATGGCCATAACTTCTTCGTCCGAACTCGGATTAAGGTGATTAAGGAGGCTATGGAAAGCTAAGAAGTAGCTCTACAACTTCCATAACTAGAGCTTGACGAGATAATAGCCGGATCAAGGCTCAAATTGGCCTAGAAGTAGCTGCTGTGTAAAATTCATACAAAATCCGATGGTAAAATGACCATAACTCTCTCATACGAACTTCAAATTGGACGATTCCATATGTTCTGGAAATCTAAGACAAAGATCTACAACTTTTGTTCTTTGAATTTTGAGAGATTCGGATTGGATCATGGGTAAAATTGAGAAACAAGCAGCTGGAATGCCAAATTCGAGCAAAAAACGCATCGATCCAATGGGCCTTTATTTCAATTCCTACAAAACAAAGTAAAAACAAATAAAAGCGTACAAAAACATATAAAAATAATACAAAACTACGTTACACAACAATAAGATGAAAACACATAAAACCAAACGAAATAGCTAAAGACTTACAAATTATCAAGGCTAAAAGTACCCAATTTGTGTATATAAAACACACTCATCAAATACCCTCAAACTTAAACCTTTGCTTGTCCTCAAGCAAAACACACAAACTATAAAAATTAAATACTTCTAATAAAACCTATCTTGAGCAACGAGTTAATAAATTAACCAATGGTCTCGAATTATAGACATGAAAACTCAAGGAAACTTTTAAAATGTTGCAAGTCTAGATTTATAATTAGCTAGTCATAGCTTGCTTTAGGTCCCTTTCATGTGTGTGTGAGTACCCAATAACACTAAATTAATCAAGCTCGGATGAAGCTATGCAACCACATTACCTTATGAAATAATCAAATTATACCCCGAAACAACATGCTTAACACATCACTCAATACAAAGGTATACAAATCACAATTTCCAAAAATTTAAAATCAAAAGACTCTATGTAAGTGCATTTTATGCTCCATCTTATCCTAAGTCAATTTTTATGGGTGAATGTGTTTCACGCTCCATCTCAACCCAACGCAAGATTTGAAATATACAATTTTCTTTTTTTAATCACAATTATAAGAGAGTACGTTTTATGCTCTATCTCTCCTACGCATGTGTCCATGAGTAAGTGCGTTTTATGCTCCATCTCACTCACCACATGACCAACAAATCAAACTTGGATACATTGTTTTGAGTGATGTTTAAACGAGTTTTTAGAGCTTAATGATAATGCCCACAAGCATTCGGTCATAAAAGCCATCCAAATGAAACAACTAGCTCAATACACATGGGTAAGTGCATAAAAGGTGGAAGGATTCATAAGCAAATCAATAACTAACAATTACGTTAAGCACATAGACTAAGCAACATTTACTCATTTTCCATGAGTTAGAATCAATTCAAACAAGTTCTTATAATTGACCACTGATTATAGTTCAATTCAAATTAAAACAATGCTCAAGAGACACATCCTAAAAATAAATAAATTTTTTTTATAGCAAACAACATTAAAAATGCACAAATAACTAACACATGTGATGTAACTATGATGGCAATGTAATATGATCCACCCCCAAACTCAAAGTTAACAATGTCCTCATTGTTTATAAGATAAAGAACTGAAAGCTGAGAACTTCCCTGATTGGCCAAGCGTCATGCTCGACCATAGCTTTCTAACTTCCCCGGCAACGGCGCCAAAAACTTGTTGTCCGAATTATATAATGACAATTAACGCGCAAGTATACGCGGTCAACAAGTAATAAAGAGTAAGTAGAGTATCAATCCCACGAGGAATTATTACTAATCTTTTCCAAGTACTAACTTTTTATCAACTCAATCTTATTTAAACAATTGATAAATATGTTTTTGTTGTTTTGCATTAATGAAGATAACAAATAATCAAAGAACTATGAAAAGCTTAAAGATAATGAAATCTAATATTAATAAGTCTAAGAGTGCAATTTCCCCCAACACTTCATTTAAATATCCTAACTCTCTCTTTTCAACTAGTTAAATCACAAGAATAGTTATCTGAGAAATCACAAGTATATACAAGCCTCTCTTGATGGTCAAATACGTATTTCCCAATGCAGTGTATAGATATATCTCTATTCTACACACTAGCAAGAATCCAATATCAAGAATAATTAACAAGACATGCGTCACCAAATCTTATTAGTCACCCTATCAATTATCAACGTTCGCAATAGAAATCATTAAGTATGGATTCTCAAATGGATACATGTGGTATTTAGATATATGTTTATCTTAAATACAATCAAATTATCTATTCATGAGGGTAATAAATAAAACACACGTCACTTAATTTCATAAATTACCCATAGCAATATCTAATTTTCACATGATATCATAACAAGGTCTTAACACTATAATCCATTTCTCAAGTTCATATAGGTTCCCAAGGTAATTACTAGCTAGGTAATTAATATATAAAGCATAAATTATGATATCCAATTACAAATAATTAACCAACATCAAAAAGAGAGCATTTAATTCAAACTATATATTGGGTTCCATTGAAATTTTAAAAAATTAGTTCTAGTTCATAGTGACTACAAATAACATCATATTCAATTTATACAACATGTTGGATTGCAAAATAGAAAGGAAACTAGAGATAAAACCACTTTTGTAGATTTTCATATGATGTTTGATGGGTTGAAGATGAACACTAGCTTCTCCTCCTTGATTTTGCAATCCTTGATGTTTTTGCTCCTTTGGCCTTGCTTGATGTAGCTTGATTTTAGCACTTTGGCCCTCTAATTTGGTGTATTTGGTAGCTTCCTCTCTCTAGATTTGATTTTAGATGGTGTTAGAATGTGTTAGAATACTCATATGAGCCGCCCCCTTAGTGTTATATAAGATGGGTATAAGAAACCCTAACCTAGATATCAAAAATTGGCCAAAAATCACGAAATCCGACTGCATCCAGGGAGTTACCGCCCCGACGGTGAAAAATGGCCTGAATTCCGCTGCCCCGGCGGTGGGCTCGCCCTGGCAGCGAAATAGTACTAGAAACAGATGCCCCGGCGGTGGAATAGTGTACCCCGAGTCAGTTTTGACGTCTGTTGGTAAAATGACCATAACTTCTTCGTCCGAACTCGGATTAAGGCGATTAAGGAGGCTATCGAAAGCTAAGAAGTAGCTCTACAACTTCGATAACTGGAGCTCTAAGAGATAATGGACGGAGTAAGGCTCAAATTGGCCTCAAAGCAGCTGCTGTGTAAAATTCTTGCAAAATTCGATGGTAAAATGACCATAACTCTCTCATACGAACTTCAAATTGGATGATTCCTGATGTTATGGAAAGCTAAGACAAAGATCTACAACTTTCATTCTTTGAGTTTGGAGAGATTCGGATTGGATCATGGGTAAAATTGAGAAAGAAGCAGCTGGAATGCCAAATTTGAGCCAAAAACGCATCGATCCAATGAGCCTTTATTTCAATTCCTACAAAAAAAGTAAAAACACATGAAAGTATACAAAAACATATAAGAGTAATACAAAACTACATTACACAACAATAAGATGAAAACACATAAAATCAAACGAAATAGCTAAAAACTTACAAATTATCAAGGCTAAAAGTACCCAATTTGTGTATATAAAGCACACTCATCAGTAACACCCAATAGCGAGAGAAAAATTACGATAATAATCGCAATGGTGGCAACAATCATCAAAATAGTGATAACCAGTGAGGAGGGAATCGTCACGTCGGAAATGGTAACCACTTCAGTGGTAATCCCGACCCAGATAATAGGGGGAGTGAGTCAAGTGGCAACAATTCTAAGAAGAGAAGATTCAACAATAACCAGGGAAATGCACCAGCATCATCAGCAGCACCAGTACCATCAGCAACACCAGTACCAGTTTCGAGGGAAGGGAAATGACCACCAGTCATATGTTACAAGTGCGGAAAGGAGGGACGCATCAGTCCAAACTGTACACAGCCACCCAAGGTATGTTACAATTGTAGAAAGGAAGGCCACATATCTCGATTTTGTCGTGTAGCAAAATCAAGTCCAGCCGTAATGATGACACTAAGGGCTGATACGGACAAGTCAAAGCCTGTGGTACAAAGGAGAGCTTTTGTCGTAACCTCTCAAAATGCGTGGAAACCAGATGATCTCATAACCGGTGAGCTAATCATAAACTCTTGCGAGTCTGTACCTTATTAGATACTGGTTCTACCCACTCTTTTATTTTATCTGCTTGTGCTCAACGTTTAAACTTGACCCCTGAGAAATTAAATTTTGACTTATCTGTTGAAACACCATTGGGACAAACATTCGTTACATCTACAGTCTATAAATCTTATTTTGTTCAAGTCGGTACCCTCACCTTACCCATTGATATTATCTCTTTTGAAATATAAGAATTTAGTCTGATTTTAGGAATTGTTTGGTTAACTACTCATCATGCTAAAAGTGATTACTTTTGTAAGGTCGTTAGTTTTCATATTCCTAATTAAGTTATTATGCGAATTCAAGCAACCAAACCGTTGAAATCAATAACTGTCATTTATATCCACAAAGTCATTCGTTTATTGAAAAACGAATGTCAAGTTTTCTTAGCCCATGTAACTGATTTAAACAAAAATACGTCAGATTCGAATGATATTTCTGTTGTTAATATGTTTCCTGATATATTTCCCGAAGAACTTCCTGGCCTACTCTTAGACCGTCAATATCGACCTTGAACCCAATACAAAACCCATTTCCAAGACCCCATACGTTTGGCTCCTATTGAATTTTTGGAGTTAAAAACCCAACTACAAGAGTTGTTAGATACCGACTTTATACGTTCGAATACATCGCCTTAGGGTGCTCCTATTTTATTCGTAAAGAAGAAAGATGGGAGTAAATAGAAATCTATGCAGATCATAAAAGCCTCAAACATTTCTTCACCTAGAAGGAACTCAACATGCGACAACAACGTGGCTCGAGCTGTTGAAGGATTACGACCATACCATTCAATACCATCCTGGAAAAGGCGAATGTAGTAGCTGACGCATTGCGTAGAAGAACGTACGCAAGTACGAGTACGATGCTGACAACGTAAAGGCCCATTTTGGATGACTTATAAAGGATGAATATAGAGTTAAAGACTCCACGAACCCACGTGAAAATGACAACATATATAAGCAGCACAAGATCGACAACAGAGTTATGTTGATCTTCATTGAAGGGACAATGAATTCAAAATCGGAGACCATGTATTCTTACGTGTTACTCCATGGAAAAGAGATACAAGATTTGAAAAGAGAGGAAAGCTCAACCTTCGATTTATTGGTCCATTTGAAATCCTCGATCGAGTAGGAACTGTGGCCTACAGACTCGCCTTACCACTAAACATGTCTCGTGTTCATAATGTTTTTCATATATCTATGCTACATAAATATGTGAAAGGCCCAAACCGCACATTGAATTAGAAACAGACGAGATAACAGAAAATTTAACGTGTGAGGAAATTTTTGGATAAGAAGGAACAGATTTTACGCTCAAAGATTATACCTCAAGTCAAAGTTTTATAGAGAAACCATGATATAGAAGAAATGACCTGGGAGTTAGAATCTGAAATAAGAGTAAGGTATCCTCACCTCTTCAATATGTCAGGTACGTACGTAAATTTTGGGGACGAAATTTCATAAGGAGGGGAGATTGTAAGACCCCGAAAATTTTAATAAAGAGAATTTATTTTTCTTCTTATTATTATTTTAAACAGAAAGGTGTTAAATCGATAACGATAAAGTTACTAATGAAATATGACAATTGAGAAGTCTAGTAATAACGCTAAATTACTATTCATGTGATCACTATTCACGAGGTACTATTGACGCTAAAAACGCTTTTATATTTTTTTGATCTTCGAATTACGTCATAACGTTTATATGAGCTGGATACAAAAATTATATGCTATAAATACGAAAGTACTATTCATACAAATATACTATTCATTTATACAAAAATTCAAACCTGTATGTCGGGGAATATTCCTTCTGTTGGATAATATTCGTTCTGTCGGAGAATATTATATTCGGTAAAGTATGACGACGCCGTCGAAATAACCAATATTATATTCGGTAACGCACGGCGCTGGAATAACCAATCATTGGTGGGCCCCGCAACAGAATAACTGGCGTATATAGAAAGCGATAGAAATTGGCGGTAAAACTTTAATCGTTAACTGTTAAAGTAACCGACGATAAAAAATACAGTAAAACGCGTTATTGCACAGTAGCATGCGGTATTCCACATTAGCACACGGTGTTGCACAGTATTTTATATTATTGATTCAATAATTGATAAAGTAGCGATTGCACAGTATTTTGATTCAATAATTATTACGGTAGCATATGCATAGTACTTTTTATTATTTGTCACGACACTGCAACTCATATTATTTGATATGATATATTAGCATTATTGACAGATTAAAAGTGGAGTCTAACTTAGGGGTACCTAATTAAAATTGTGAAATTCACATGCAGTGAACTATTGGTTCACATGATGGAACTATTGGTTCACATATGGGAACTATTGGTTCACATGTAGGGGATGTTATGCAATATTGATAATACTTGAGGGATTATATTAAAAATAGAGGCAAAGATGGAGGTACTAAAGTGTAATAAGTCGAGCCCTTTTTGTACAATTAATGAAACTTGGTTTTCCTATAAATAGGAATGATTATCTTAAGAAATCTTCACACCTTCCTTGCTTATACTTCCTCTCTCTCTCTCTCTCTAAATTTCTTGAGTTCTCTAAGTGTGCTAGGCTATTATGAGTATTTGTGAGAATACTAGTATTGTACAAGTTAGTAAGCTTCATAGAAAAGCAACACCCAGTCACTTGTTAACTAAGGTAGGGGATATCATTTCTTTCATACTCTTATGTAATATCATTTGCGTCTATGTTCGTAAGTGATATTATACTCATAAAGGTTGTTATTCATTCCGTATTAATTTATGGGGATAACCTGTCCGTGCGGATTGACGCATGTCTGGTGAATATCCTTTTGTATTCATTCCTTATTACTCTGTGAGAATAACCTGTATGTACGGAGTGTCGTACCTGGTGAATATCCTTTTGTATTCATTCTTTATTACTCTGTGGGAATAACATGTATGTACGGAGTGTCGTACCTAGTGAATATCCCTTTGTATTTATTCCTTATTAATTTGTAGGTATAACCTGTCCGTATGGATTGACGCATGCCTGGTGAATAACCCTTCGTATTCATTGCTTATTAATCTTTTGTGAAAATAATTTGTCTATGCAGATTACCACCTGACGGGTGAAAATCCATTTGCAGTTTCATATATTCTTTTATACTCGTATAACTTATCATTTCTTTTATACTCTTTATGGGAAATCTTTTTCTTTCATATTTCTCCATTTATGATAAGAAATCTCTGTTTGTTTCTAAAATCTTATTTTAAACGGTGAATATCCTTAATTGTTTGTGCTTTATCTAATATCTTTTCACCTGAATCTTTCTATTTCGTTTGATACGATATAGTTGAATCGTGAATTTTATTCTTGAATTTGACTCCACAATTTAGTCATCATGTTGGCAATTTGGTCAACCTTCGACACTGGATAAATTAAACATTCATTCTTATTCTTGATCTCACTGTATTCATTCTATATTACTGTCATCATCCTCATACTTAAATTGTGGTGATAGTTCTCTTTGGCCTGTAGTGAAAAGATGAACTGGCGTGACATGATTTTGACCAAACTGTGTATTGGTATAATCATGACTTTTGGTGTTACAAACAAAGGCGTATGGTGAAAGTTCTCTTTGGCCCGTAGTGCAAAGATGAACTAGCATTTGGCATAATCATGACCGGTGGTGTTATAAATAAATATCTTTGGCACATAGTGCAAAGAGAGGCTATTGAATATAAACTATTGATATGGATGTTCATAAATAGGAACTACTGATTGTTGTTACAGGGATAAAATATTGGTGGTGATCCTTTAACTTATAGAAGATGGTAGATATTATAATCTACTTGACTCTTCTAATGGATTATTCTTTCCGCTGCAGTTGTTGAATAATTATAATATCTTTAAATCTCTGATTTATTTCGGTTGAAGGCTAAAGATAATTTTATTCTTCATTATCTTAATCATGATATTTCCTACTAGGCTATTTGTGTTCACCCTTTTCCTTTTTGTTCTATTATTCTCCTCAGGAAAAGAGAGTGTAGCGGGGACTAGCCGGAGAATGGAGTAATGGTCCGAGATAATAGAAGTATTTCAATACATTACTATTAGTGTGGTAATAAGTGTATTGAGAATTTAAGATGTATTTGTATTGTGTTGTCGTATTTTGCACAACACTTATTAGTTACAAATGGAAAAATTCATATTTATATTTGTATTTTGTAAAATATTATTGGCGACTCAAAATGGGTTGTGTAGACCTATTTTGGGGGCATCACAAACACCACTCCAACCGCCAGTGAGCTAGTCGTCAAATAAAGGTACAATGGTTCTAAAGGGATCGACTTCATCAACAAGAGCGCCGAAGACAAGTATCTCTTGATCCTTTAGAAAGCATCTTCACACTCCGAGGTCCACTAAAATGTCTTCTAATTTTTCGGCCCTTTCAAAGTGTCAAAAAATGGCAAACACCTTTCTGAAAATTTGGACATGAATCTATTTAATACAGCAATTCGTCATTTCAGGCGTTGTACGTCTTTGAAAGTCTGAGGAGATTTTATATGTTAAGTATGACTTTGATCTTCTTCGAGTTAGCCTCAATCCCTCGCCCACTCACCAGATATCCGAGGAACTTTCCCGAAGCTAGATCGAAAGTACATTTAGTTGGATTAAGGCAGATGTTCTGATCTTGAATAGTTTGGAAACAATTTTCTAGATCGCTTAGATGTTCCCGAATAGATAAACTCTTAACGATCATGTCATCTACATATACTACCATGCTTCTGCCCAACTGTCTCTGGAATATATAGTTTATCATTCTCTGATAAATAGCCCCAACATTCAGTAGTCCGAAAGTCATCTTCTTGTAAGCATAAGTCACCCGATGTGTAATAAAGGCCATCTTCGGGATATCCTTCTTACACATCGAAATTTGATTGTATCCCAAAAAGGCATTTATAAAACTTGGCAAAGCATACCTTGACGTGGCGTTAATCAATTGGTTAATGTGTGGAAGTAGGTAGAAATTCTTCGGGCACGCCTTATTCAAATCTGTATAGTCAATGCAGATCCTCTACTTACCATTCTTCTTTCGAACTAACACCACATTCGTCAACCATTCAGGATAATCAATTTCAAATATGAAGTCGACCGCTAACAACTTGGCTACTCATCATCAATAATCTTCTGTCATTCGGGGGCGAATATCCTCTTCTTCGGCCAGACAGGTTTCCTGGCAGGATCTACATTCAATTAGTGCATAGCAACAAATTCGTCTATCCTGGCATATCACTGGGCACCCAAGCGAATATATCTGTAAACACTCGAAGCAAGTCAATCAGTCTTGTCCGAAAGGGATCCTGTAAGCCTGATCTGATCTTGATCATTTTCTCATTATTCCCCGGGATTAACTCAATGTCTTCTGTGATCTTTTTGGCTGGCAAAGCAAGGGGTTCTGTGCTTCCTTCAGTAAACGACTCAACTTTGATCGCCATAGTCTGCCTTTGCTTACTGATACCGACGCCCGACGATATCAAAGAGTTCCTAGAACATCTCTGAGCAATATCTAAATCCCCTTTAACTTCACCGACCTCGTTTGCTGTGGGGAATTTCAATTTAAAATGAGGTATGGACGTCACTGCCTACAAAGTTGCCAACGTCGGTCGTCCCAAAATGGCAGTGTATGCCGAATCAACAAGCACTACGAAGAACTTGGCAGTCACCTCCACTTGCTGAGGAGATGTACCGAAGACGACTGATAGCTCGATGGTCCTCGCTACGCGTATCGGGTCATTATTGAATCCATATAAAGGGGGCTCCTATCCGACCTTGATCTTTTGGCCCTCCAAATCCATCCTGTGGTATGCATGGGCATATAGTATTTCGACAGCAGAACCGTTGTCGATCATGATCCTTCTCATATCCATAGACCCGACCTGTGCTGTGATAGCCAGTGCACCTTCGTATAGTTCAATAGGTTCAGATGGGTAATCCTCATCTATAAAAGAAATAACCGTGCTAGGGAACTGCCGATACCTCCTAGTAGGTTATTCAGACACAGTCATCATAGAATTCAAGAGCCTTCTTCTCTTCTTCCCAGTCACCTTTCCAACCGAGCCACCTATTATCACATTTACCAACCGCCGTGTCGTCTGGTTCTGTTCAAATTACGGTTGTATCTGTGGATTGGCGTTCTGCTCCATTTGAGTTGGCTGGTCTCCTCCCTGATCCCTCTCGCCCAGCAATGTATTGGACCAACTCTCCACTCTAAATATTCTTCTCTATTAAATTCTTCAAGTTTCGACAATCTTCAGTGGAGTGCCCAGAGGTCTGATGATAGTCATAATATCTGTTATAGTTTCCTTTCCATGGAAGGGTGTTTGTCGGACAAGGTTCAAAATAGGGCTTATCTCTTATCTCTTCCAATATCTTTGACCGATCGGTGTTAAGTGGGGTATAGACTTTGTTGATTCCACGATTAGGGACGGGTGGTCGGCCTCTTCCTGAACCCACATTATTGAAGTTCCTCTTCGTTTGATTATCTGACCTGTTATTGTTATCCGACCTGGAATGGTTGTTCCTATCCCGATCTCTCGACTTGATGAGGACATGCCTAGCTTGGATAAGGATGTGAGATATGGAGTGGATCCGGTGCGAGTTCCAGTTAGTCCCGTGACGAGAGCTCGGGCTAAACGTTTCAAGGAAGGGTTAAATGGCTTAATTCATAAGGTTTGGATGGAGAATGGAACAAAGGCTTGTGCCAAGGAAGATGGGTCAAATTTTTTAACTTGGTGCAAATATTTTACCAGCGCCGGATCCAGGGAAATTGGTGATGTCCAACGCCTTGAGGCTCCATTCAAGGCCAAGTCCAGCGCCCCAGCGCTGGGATCCAGGGAACTTTAAAATATCCAGTGCCCCGGCGCTACATGCAAGGCTAACACTAGCGCCCCAGCGCTAGTGACTGACACGGAATTCGAGGATGCATTTTTCTACACGTATTGCCATATTTAATGCAATCTTTTAAGATTTTTTTTCAATTCTATTGTAATTAGGAAATCTTTAAGTTAGGATTTGATTCTAAATTTAATGTTAATTAGTAGATGATTACTTTTTGGAATCTAGGGTTTTATTTGCTAGTATAAATAGTTTGGTTGGTTGTAATTCCAACGACACATCAAATTTATTCAATACAATTATTCTTGTGAGACTATTCTCTACTTTTGGTTCTTTGAAGAATTCCTAAATTATTTCTTAGTTTATTCTTTGAGATTCAGTTATTGACTTATCATACAACAAACCATAATTGCGTGTGACGTCTTCTACTGCATCAATCATCGATTGTACCGAGGTTCCTGCTTCATATAAGTACGGGGTTTAGGTGTCGTTGGTATTCCATTCAACGTGTTTGCATTGCTTGATCGATTGTACCAAGGTTCTCGTCTCTCTATAGGTGTTGGGTTGCGGTGTCGAAAGAGTTCCACTCAAATATCTTACTAGAAACGATCCGGACGACGACCATTTCATACAAGCGTGTTGTGGAGTTTATCACGGCTTCTTCGAAGATAGCGTATTTGGCCTTAGGCTCCATATAACCTCCTCAATTGCGATGAAACCTTTCGCCATGTTATATGCTTCGGCTAGGTCCTTCAGGGCATTAATAAACATTATGTCCTTCACTAATTTTTTCGATCTCACCATGTCTAACCCTGTGGTAAAGTATCTGAGGGCCATTTAGACCTATCACCTTTCCGGTCGTTTCTCGGAATCTCTTCACATACTAACTCAGGGTTTCATTGGAGTACTGTTATATCTACATCAGGGAAGCGGTCGACTTTCCCCTTTGCTTATTACTTCCAAAACGACTATGGAACTTATTGCAAAGCTCTTTTCACGACGAAATTGAGTTCGGGGGCAGCAACGTCATTCATTGTCAGGCCTTCTTCCTTAAAGTTGTAATGAACATTTGGCACTTGGCAGCGTCAGAGTAATCATAAAACTTCATGAGCCATTCATACGCCTAGGTATGGTCGTATGGATCACCTGTGCCATCGTAACTCTCCATATGCGTGGCCTTCTTGTTGGGGGCCCGAACCCGATCAATCTCTAGAGAAAAAGATGATGTTAGGTCAACTGGAACCTCCTTTTTCTGATTGGTCGTCGCCAGCTTCTTCTCCAGTTCTACGACTCTACATGCGAGGGCGTTTGTGACGCCCCCAAATCTGGGGTCTCTTTACCCACAGACTCGGTGTTCACGGTACTACACATTCATCGTCTATTCTACCCATTTATCATCAACATAAGGATAGAAATGAAATTACTAAATATTACACAACGTCTTACTCTACGAATCCTAGGTTCTAAGACCTTGACATAAATATATAACATCTTAGGATAATTAATACAATCCAGAATGATCACACATTCCTAGCATAAACTATTACAAAAGCGGATATGATATAATATCCTTTACTAGGTAACTTTTTCCTTGCCTTTGTCCTTGCGGGAACTCTCTGCCTATTCTTCCTTAGCTGAAATCATGTAATTTAAAGCAAGAATGAGCATTCAATTGCTCAGCAAGTATAACATGTAAATAAACCATAACATCAGGAATTATGCTTCCAGTTCCACAACTGAATAATAGTTGAGAACACATTTTGAATAAAGAGGAATAATGATAAGGTATTCCTTTACATTACTAACATTTTTAAACAACATACTGAGTGGTCAAATGAACTTGAACTTTCTTCTTTCATCAAAGGGTAATATTTTTATAACTACAATCGAACATTTTTCCTACGGGCACTTTAGGGGATCAGCCCATCGTACCCTATGTTGTACAACATCTATTTAACGTCTAAGCGTTTGTTTATCACCCATATAGGGTCAATCGGTATTACCGACCAAAAATAATTTCCCAATAATAGGGTTGTTCTTCTCAGCTTTACCTTTGGAAATCCAAGTCAAACAACTTGATTGGATAGCTTCAATAAATATCAATAATATCTTGATGAATCATTCTTAAATCAACAAAGTAATTCAATATAAGTCTAGCCGAAACAATTGGCTTAGACAACCATCTCAACAGTTCATGGAATATAGAACTTTAAAGCTTCAATAACATGCATTATAGCATAACTGGATATCTCGAATAAAAGTAAGAACACTTGCACAATAAAAATTTGTGAAAACTTAGAATTTATATAACATCGGGAACTCGTATAATATACAAGACTTGTACGATTTAAGAAACTTGCTCAAATATAAATTGAGTAAGGTTAGGGTACTTGCATTCAATATATAAAGAATAAAGTTAGGGAACTTGCCTCAAGCGTCTGCTACAATATTACAATACATGCTCCTTAATATCCTACACATGTAAGTACATATACACATAGCCATTAGTCACATTAGGACTAGGTTCATTACAGTCATCACATCACTAGACTACATAAATGACCACTACGACAAGGTAGTCAGGGTCTCACTCCCCGGTGAGCGAGCGACTGCCCAGCTCGCCGGTGAGCTGGCGGGGGTGTAAGGGGGCAGCGCCCCCTAAAAGCCAAACGTAAAGTACGATTAGTCACGCTATAAATAACTAACGTGTTTAATCATTCTATGTCCAATTTATAACTTTATACTGCACTTCTAAGGCTTCACTATAGAGCCATGTAAATATAACATGCATATAACATCATTAAAAGAAAACTTACATTTTGGTCTTGTTGGGAAATTTTTATTGGGCCTGACCCGACCCGACACAACCCGACCCGGTGCTGCGGCGCCCGGTTTGGCCTAGCCAGCAGCGCTGCGGCGCCAGCCCGCTCTATTTCCTTCTCGGGTTGACCCGGCGCTACGGCGCCAGGTTTTGAACTAGCATCGGCACTGCGGCGCCAACCTGTTTCCCGTCTCCGCCACGTGTCTGGTGCTGCGATGCCAGATTTGATCTTATGAACGGTGCTGCGGCGCCAACATCCAGGGACTGGGTTCTGCAGATTTTTCAATTGTGCAGTCCGACCCTTCTCCGCTCCGATTGCCATAACTCCTTCAATACACGTTCAAATTGGTCCATTCTGGACTCTATGGACCCCTAACTTATGGGGCTACAACGTATCAAAAATATAGAGCTACCTATAGACGTTAACAAGTCTAAATCCTAAGCCAAAGTACAGAGTTTATACTCTGTTCTTGGCGTTCTTGGTGTTCTTCACTAGAATCAACACCAAAATCTTGTTTTAACTCCTTTCCAACTGGGTTATGAAGATAACCCATGGAACTACAACATCAATACATCAAATAAACATAACCAACATAGAAACACAACATTACAGTCCTCTAAAATCGTCCAAAAGTCCATTTGTCCAAATATGTCCAAAGTTTTATCCTTTAAACCAAGGTTCGGATCATTCTTTGTTTTTTTTCCACTTTAAAGGTGTTAATAGCTTACAAGGTGTCTTGGTAACATTATAAACCAAACACAACCAACAAAATCCACAAAAATCATAACAAAAATTCAAACCCATCACAAAAGCTTGAAAAGCTTAAGAAATTCGAAAATGGAGGAAAGAAGGTTTGGAGGAGGTGATTACCTCTTGATTCTCCTTCTTGGTTGTTATGGAGCTGCTAGAGTCCCTCCTTCTTCCTCTTCTCTTCCCTGCCTTCTTCCTCCCGTACCCTCTTCTTCTTCCTTCTTCTTCTTTCTTTCCTACTATAACATTCTCTCTCTACTTTCTCTCTTTTCTGCTCCTTCCTCCGTTTCTGCAGCTCTCTATTCTAGCAACGAAGGAAGAATGGTTGAGCGGTGGAGAATTAACTGTGCTCTTTCTTCTCTCATGTTTTCTCTATTCCTCACCGTCGACAACTCTTTCTTCTCTCTCTTTCTGAACTGAACTGCAACAACTAGGAAAATGAGAAGGAAATGAATGAATTGGGAGAATAGAGGGAGTGGCTTGGGAGAGGTCGGTTGCACTGCCCGAACTCCTTGGGGAAAGAATTCGAGGGGAATGTTTGGCTAATGAAAATACTTGGCCTCATCTAATTGGTTGAGGCTTAATTGCCTCTCTAATTAGTCCGAATATACACAAAAATATACCCAAATACTCCCACTTTTGTACCAAATTTGGTAAATAACTCTACCCAAAATTAAAATGGGTACTCCCATAAAATATTGGAATGCGTAAAAATAATCATTATGGGATTTGTCCAATTATTCGAAACACCCATATAATACATTTCGGATACAGATTAAATCACATATCAACTCAAATAAAATTTTCAATACTTGGAAAAATTATTCCTTCGCATACACGTATTATAGAAATTAATAGAAATAAAAAAAGACGCAAAAATATTCAGACGTGAATAGTGCCTCGGAAAACGTGCCCAATGAATAGTGATTTTGCGATTTTTTGCGAAATCAATTTATTCACTCCCACGAGATACAACACATAAAAATCATACATTCACATCATCCAGGTTATTAAATAACCTTAAAACACATCACATAAAAATAAAAATTTAATTCATTCATTTAATAATAATAAAACCCAAATTACAAAGGTATTACGATTCGCGATCATTACATCGTCGGACTCATCTCTCCGGGGGGATGACCTATACCTGTTCCGATCGTACTTTAGAGAGGCCACCTGTTGTTTACGTCCTGACCTCCCTCGTCCTTCGCTACTTCCTTCCCGAGAGAGGCTCTACGCCTGCTCTACTTGCGCCAAGAACCATTCGAACGATGTGTCTTGGATCGATTTCCTAGCGATGCTTCTCGGCACTGATGATGATTGGAAGAGACCTCTTCACCACCCAACAGTACTACTATCTGGGCATCCAATTCTTTCTACTGAAAGCGCAAGGCCTCCATGGCATCTTTATTCTCCTGCATTTTCCTGACTAAGATTACTTCCCTTTTGTCTCGACCGTCACGCTTTGAGTTTTGGTCTTCAGCAGGACCATAGGGGTCGGCCGTCTTTTCAGTGTCCGAGAACAGTTGACGTCTAACCAGAGTCGTATTGGCATTCGTTGGGCCCACAGAGTGACTGTTGGCGTCAAACCTGTTTGAGACATGATTAGAAGGACCTAATCTATCTTTAACCGAACTTCTGGGTTAGGCAGATAGGTTGGTTGTCGATTTCTCTCGTCCAGTAACTGTGTTTGCCTTACTTCACCATTACTCTGGTTAAAACTTCGGGTGATTGAAAAAATTATATAATATTAAAGGGCACTCCTTCTAGCGCCAATGTTAACGTCAAGATTCGTCTATGTGTCCAATCACCAACAACACGTCCAATCCTGCACAGAAACAAAATCACACTTAGGAACTTGACGGCTTGGGCCGTCGGGGGATATATGTTAACAATAAAGGCTGAGTACATGCTGAATATATGTTAACAATAGATGCTTAATGCTTTAGTGCTCAAAAGTAATTAAGTACCTTGTAAATTAGGGTATAACCTTGTATTTATGGTGATCACACCTCCTTAAACGCCATGTCTCTAAATTGGAATAGAATTCCTCATTATGGTGGATACCATAATGGGATAGAAGCGAATCTTCTTAAAGAAAGGAAGTCGAACATTATCCCGACTCTTTCCTTAAGAATTGAAAATTAAATGCAGTTAGGAATCTTAGATTCTTTAAAGTTCTCCCAAAATAGAGTCCTACATGGGGAAGATCCCTCTACGTGGACTATGGCCCACCAAATCATCTGGGCCCAACTAATCATGCCCGAACAATATATATATATATATATATATATATATATATATATATATATATATATGCGTTCTCTCTCTCTGTCTATATATATATGCCCCAACAATATATATATATATATATATATATATATATATATATATATATATATATATATATATGCGTTCTCTCTCTTCTGTACTCAACTCATTAGGTGTTGAATAATTCTACCTTACTATTTTACCCTATGAATGTATGACTTAGAAAGATGTAAGAAAGTAAAATTTGATTTCACACGTGAATGCATGTGAAGACTTCTAGTCTAATTTTCTCCTCCCTCACGAGTCATGACCAAATTACCCTATCAAGCTTGATATCTTTATATACTAGATATGAGTCCATTTCATAAAATTTAACATGGTATCAAAGCAAGTTATCCTTTAGTCTAATTAAACAACTTACCTCTTAACACTCTTATTATCTTTCATTCTTTGAGCATGTTTTGTGCAATACACCACGGATTACATGTGAGGGAGAGTGTTAATGTATTATATCTTGTCTCATATCAAATACATACTTACCTCACTTATAGTCCATTTCTTAAGTGTCAAAAGTTATCCATTTATTAACTAGTAACCATTACTCAATTAGGTCAAAAAGTTGTCAGTGGTTTACTAGTTCTTTAAGGCCATATATAGTTGTCGTTCTTCTTTGAATTTGTCTTCTGCAATACACCAAGTTATATGTAAAGGGGAGTGTTAGTACATATATCTAGTCTCGTATCAAATATCTTGAGTAAATATGTTTAGTATATAATAATTTGAGCCAATTCTTTTTATTGCGAATTGATTTTAAGTTAAAGAGTTTGATAATATCTTTATACAGTGAGGTTCAGACTGTACATACATGTTTTGTTATATGTATCCAAATCACGCTCAAAACATTGTATTATGTAAAAAATTCAGTTCCATAATTATTTATTTATTTTTTTTTAGTTGTTTTAAAAAAAAAAGCAAAAAAAAAAAAAAAAAAGGTCCGCATTTTAACAAAATGCGGACTCCCGGACCTGATCTTTATCCTATCTTTATATATTAGACTTGGACATAATTATATCGCTAACATTATCTGCTCCAGCAAGTGGCTTTATAATATAGATATCGAAGATTTTCGGCTCCTGCTGGTGGTTTTATAATATAGATATCGAAGATAATCACTAGCTACACGGTTCAAGAGAATATTATCTTGAACTGTGTGTATATTCCTTTGAACTTGATGCAAATACAAAAATAAAAAATATATACACACAGTTCGAAAGAATATTCTCTTGAATTGTGTGTTTAGCACATGCCCTTAGGGAACATATTAAGAGGATCTTATTATTATAGGTACAACGTGATTATATATTTATGAGTGTCATTAATTGGCAGAGTATGTATTCAACAATTAAAATAATAGATTAGCACGGTATTTGGTGGTATTAATAAAGAAAGAATCTTCAGTTTTTATTTTATATCCTTGGCAGTCGGTACTTCCCCCCTTACATTAACTTATTAACACTCTGCTGCTGCTGATGCTACATACATTACGTCATCAGCCCACTCTAGAGGTGCGTTCTATTGACATCATCAGGCTTTAATTTGCATGACCTATTTTTGAAGATTAGTGTCCATTTCCTCCTACATCTTTCAAGGATAATATTGGGCTCATGTAAAACAGATTAGTGTCATACACACACACACACACACACACACACACACATATATATATATATATATATATATATATATATATATATATATATATCTGTGTGTGTGTATGTATTTGGATTTAAGTCTCCTCAATTGAATTTTATGTTCCAATTGAAGTGCCGTAGACTAGTTGCAATTGATATTAAACAGAATTCTGGCTTCTGACTTTCTTTATTTGTTCATTAAATTGGTTTTCACATTGCTTATAATTAAATTGGTCAATATGGCAAAAGCTTTCTCAGAGTTTAATTATTCCAGCATTTACATAGAAGGACCAAAACCTCTTTGGAAAATTGCTTTAAGATATTTGGTAACACCATAGAGGATGACAATGTTATTTACTCCTATGTTACTCACTAGTGAGTATAATTAGTACTATTTCTCATATGAATCTTGTATTTAAACGCAAGAGATAAATAAAATAGACCCCAAATTAATCTTTTGGAAAAGTGCTTTTAAAAATGTTTACCTAAAAGGAGCTTACTTTTCAATAAATAATTAGTTTCCCCCATAAATAACACTTTCCATATAGCTCCGATCACCTCTTTGGTATGTAAAAAGGTTGATGGTCCAAATTTATCAATATATTAAAATTAATCGCGGAAGATGATTTAGAACTAATAGCTCATTATTTAATTAATGGATCAAGTAGGTGCAAGCAATAAAAGGAATATTATTTTAATAATATTTTTTTTTCTGATCAATATCATTTCAATAATATTATTCCAACCAGTAATAGAAGAGTTACAAATCTGTCATACTTTTCACTCAATTTTCTGACATACATATCAGTGTCGCTGAAACTAACATCACTAAATGAATACTTTTGTCACTATATACATATTAAATCACTAAATGAATACTTTTGTCGCTAAATACATATTAAGTATTTTAGCGCAACATGTAAATGCAAGTTTTGTGGATAAAAAGTTCAGCTTCTAACGGGGGAGGTACTTCCACAATGGAAGTACGGGTACCTGCAAAATTTAAGTCATTGAATATATAAATATATTAATCTAAGTTGCAACTTGGGAGAGTATATATTAAGTTTATTGCAGCATATATAATCTTCCATGCATTGACTATGCAGACAGCTACTGATCACTAACTTCATTATCCCAGGAACGCGGGAACATGCTTGTTAATTTTAATATCATCGGTGGTTCCATCCTTATTAGTGGAGTACAATAGATTTAAACAATTAGTGTAAAAAATTTGGAGTCATATATGTAAGTAATTTAATATTAATACTCACATCTAGTGTCATATTCAAAGACCTATATACACAAAGGTATAATGATAAAAAAAAGAAGAGAGAGAAATATTTTTACTACTATTTTATCTTTGTGTGTATCTTTGGATACGACACTGGATGTGCACATAGATATACTCGTATATATTATATGAATACTCTCTCCGTTCTTTTTCACTTGATGTTTTAGGAGAAAATACAACAATTAAGAAATGCAATTAATGCGTTGTCTGATTAACCAAAATAATCATAAAATTTCAATATTATTCTTCTAAAATTTATTGAAAAAGATGAAAGAGAAAAAAATTAATATTTAATGAAGGAATAATATAAGAAATTAAATCATTAATATTTTCTTAAAATTTATAAATAATAAGTAAAAAAGAATAAATTTCATTTTTTAAAAAGATAAATAAAAAATAATAGAGGGAGTATATAATAAAGAAATTAATATTCCTTAAACGAATGAGTCTCAGGACATACAGTCTTGTACTTGATGAGAGAGATACATAGTTTCTTCATGAATTTGTTAAGTCAATGGCAGAATCGTCATGAATTTGTTAAGTCAATGGCAGAATCGTTTGGTTTGAACGCAAATCCGTATTTACACTTGGGTACGTGTGAACTCATTTATTAAGTCTTTGTTTTCTTCTGTTTTATATATTCAGATTTCAGATTTCAGATTTAGAGTATCTAATTTTGGATTATAAGTCAATGTTTTCTCAAAAACTCTACGTGGACATGAAAATTAGATATTAGTATATTTAAATTTTATTTATTTGTCTTTTGATTATCAATAGTGGATAAAAATATAAGTAAGTGAAATTCAAATACACTAAGCTCTTGTTTTCTATATTCAAATTTAACGGAGTATTTACTTTGGGATTAACAGTGGTATGACGTTGGTCTTCTTGACATTGCTGACGTCTGCAACAGGTAGAGCACGAGACTTTTAATTTTTTATTTATTTTTTGTCTTGTATATATACTAATTAAGCATTATACTACTAAAATATGTTTGTCCTCTTAATTAAAAATGTTTATCCAATTGTAACGTTGTACGTGTCAAAATGTTATTGCTCAAATAATTTTTTGTTAATATTAAGTATAAAATATGATAAGATACCAACATGTACATGTGTTGATTAAATTGAGAATGGAAATGAGCGATTTTCAAGTCCTCCAAACGCGTTTACAAGAAAATTATGGAAGTTGGACGACCTTCACCAGTTCACGCACGAACCCTAGTATGGAGTAGATACTATAAATATTTAATAGAAATTATGCTACGACAACATTTTTATATTTAAATTTAAAGGAATTGTTAATGTTGTCAATAACCGACGATTTGATAAGTTTGTATAGTTTCATGTCCATTTGTTGCTGTTGGATGTTATAGAGATCAAGTTTTAATTTTATGAATGTAAGTTTGAAATCCGTGCGAGACACGGGTTATATTTCTCTTATTTTTTTCTTTATCTCTTTTTTTGGCAATTGAATTTCATTTTAATTTAGGTTTATTATTTTCTACAATTATTTACTAATTTAATGATCAATTAAATTAATTCAATTGTTGGTTCCTTTATTATTATTATTATTATTATTATTATTATTATTATTAAAAATTTATTTAAATTGTACGAACTTCGACAGGATGTGCAAAAGTTTCTTTATTCTCAGTATAAATATGATATGTTAGAATTTTGAGAAAATAATATTGATTTATTAAAATTTTATCTAGCTAGATGAATAATTGAATTATATATTGTAAGTTTATACAAATGAATACTAATATAAATAATTGAATGTAGTGTACATTTACTTTAATTAGAACTCTAAAATAATTATCAGATTCATAATTTTTATAAGTGTTAGTAATTGAATTATATGTCAAGGTTTCTAGTTTATTATCAATCTGAATAAGGGTTTTTAGTTGATGAAAAGATAATAATTTAGACATTTAGTGTTATTCATAGACCAATGTAACGTACATTCCTTTTAGAATATATCTAAAGTGATCATAAAAAAAAATTCAATTAATTAATGAGAATATTTTTTGATGAATGATATTGGGTGCATGTATATAATAATTAATTAGATGGTGAGATCTAAATTAATTAGATGGTGAAATCTAAACAGGTGGTCTGATGTTTTTTGGTGAATAATAATGAGTGCACGTATATATGTTAATTGATTATGTTTGAACATGTATTATTATTATTATTATTGTTGTTGTTGTTGTTGTTATTATTATTTAAATATTATAACGTAATGACCAAATTACCTTTGGAATGACCAATCAAAGTAATTTTTCTTCTCTTGACTTGTTATATACTTATTGATGTATTGATACCAAGTTTTTGCTTGATGCTTCTATTTATTTATTATTATTTTTGAGTTGCATATTTTTGAGGTTCAAGTTTAGAGAATATATATATATAAATAAGGTACATAAAAGCAACAAATTAAGTAGCTAAAAGTAACTACTTGTTGAGAATTAATATAACAAGTTAAAAAGATTTTGCGGAAGAGAGAGCTTTTAGCTAACAAATTGTTTCCCTTGGAAATAGCTAGTACTTTTAGTAGTATAAAAAAACATAGTCGGAGTACGTGCAGAACTCGAGTTATAATTTTCCTCAAGCTAGCTATGTTTATTTAGCAAGTATGTTGCATTAGATTGGACTATTTTAATTTATTTATATTAATTTAATATTATTAAGCACTTTTTAATCTTTAAACTAGTTCGAAAATTTCATCCTCATTCTTATGATCCTTTGATACCTTAAAAGGACATAAGGAGTTAACATAATTGTAAACAATTTATAAGAAATGCATGTTAATATATTAACCAGCTAACTATAAACAAAAATAACCTCAGGAATATTAATGGTGCTTTTTTTAGAGGAAGTATATATTCTGTCTAAACTTTCTATATATAACTGGTTATGTTTAAGCATATATATATATATATATATATATATATATATATATTCAACCTAGCTAGACGTTTTTTACCATCTGGTGGTCCTCTGGGTGTCTCCTTGCTTAATGGAATACTGAAACATATTGTAAAATTAACTAATCAATGAAACAAACTGATATAGTATATATTCAACATGTTCATAAACAAAAGGAAAATGATACACAAACTGATTTGACATACTACTTATGACACGTACATATGAAATTTGACAATTAAGGATTGACTAGATAAAGTACAGAATTTGACTAAAGAAAAACACGTTCGATATATCGAGTTATATAACTTGTGCAGGTGTTCAAATTAGGCACTATTGGTCAACACGGAGTGGGAGTGATGTTGAATCTCCTTTGGTCTTTCCTATGAGTCTCCTTCTCTTTAAGTAACAGTTCATTTAAAATTTCAAAATAATAACCTCATAATAAACATGTTAGATAGCTTAGTATAATATTGACTTTTAGAGAAAGTGAATATTAATCTTATATTTTAAAAAAAATGGATTATATATATATAGTTTGTAATCTTCTTACATATAATTTGTAATCTTCTTTGTTTCCAATGTCTGTAATTAGAAATTGCTTTCCTTATATTCAACTAGAATATGCACTGTGTCTTAGCTCTTAACCTACAGATCATAGTCTTATCCCTCCAGTCATGTTTCCATACTCATTAAGTCTTAAAATTATAGATATATCTACTTAAGGCTTGTTCAGCGCTTGAATCTCTAAACGTACCTATCAATTTTGGCATGTTGTGTTTAAGATTCAAATATTGCGTTTGTGAATTAAATAAATTGTATTTAAAATACATTGTTATTAAACGAATAAAATTTTAAATGCATTTGAACTTTCAAACACTTTAAACGCATGCATAACTAAACATGCACTTAGTAGTAGTGATGAGATATATAATGTTGAAACTATTAATAATAAAATAAAATAACAAATTAAAAATATTATGTCACTTTATAATTCAAAAACATAAATAAATATGTTGTCTTTGCAATCGACTGAAAAAGAAGTATATCTCTAAATTATGAAGGGATTATGTATATATATATCTAAGAATTATTGGCCCAAAAGGTTGCATGCAAAATGAAGTAATTAAAGCCAAGTGGAGCGCCTTCAATTAAGTCAAGTTCATCTTCTTAGTAATTCCCATCACAAAGTTGCCTAAAGTTAATTGTCTGCAAGACGATGAAATTACACGATGAGGACATCACCATTTTTTTTATTTTTTTTTTAATTTTGTACAAGTTGACCCCATTTATGTCCAAGAAATATAAATCGTGGGCCGCGCAACGGCATGTTCGTGGCATCTTCTAATACTAAATGATATATTATATATATATATATATATATATATATATATATATATATATATATATGGAATTTATTTACTTATCTCATAATTAGAAAGTTGCAATATTATATTTAGAAACACGGTTCAGTTTTTCAAGTTGTATTGTATAAATAGAGTGAAGTCAATTGGCAACAACAGCAAGTGTTATTCCTGGCTAGCTAAAGATCACTCAGTCTATCACCCCAAGCTATTTAATTCTTCAAGCTCAACTACTAAGAATGGTGAGATCAACTTACATTGACGAAAATGGGATGAAGAAAGGAGCATGGAGTAAAGAAGAAGACAATAAGCTCAAAGTTTACATTAACAGATATGGCCACTGGAACTGGAGGGAACTTCCCAAGTATGCTGGTATGTACATAAATATAATTGACATAAAAAACATAGATATGTGTGTGTACATAAATATATATGTGTGTGTGTAGTAGTTGCAGTTACCTATGCGTACAAGTTCTTAAAAGAGGAAAAAGGGAAAAAGGAGAAAAGGAAGAGGAAGAAATAACTAATCTAGGGTAGGTTATGTAAAAATACTAATGTGTTTTGATTTCAGGTCTATCCCGATGTGGGAAGAGTTGCAGATTGCGGTGGTTGAATTATCTGAAGCCGAATGTTAAAAGGGGAAGCTATACTAAAGAAGAAGAAGATATCATCATGAAATTACACGATCAACTTGGAAAAAAGTATGTATAGACTTCTTCAGTACTTAATTCTCCTTTTTATTTTCTGAAAACAAATTAAATTAATTAGTTCAACAAATATAATTAAGGTCAATGTATATTAAAGTTTATTTGATCAGGCCTCTATTGTTTTCTTGGACACTGAAATAGAAGATGGCCTTAATTTGGGCTCAGATTCACCTATGAAGAAGATCATCTCCTTTTCTTTCTTTTTCATACAAAGATGAAGAATATATCATCCGATCCAATATCATTAACAAGGACGAATCTGACCAAATTAATAAGATACTTGAAAAAGGGAAATCATTAACATATATGAATTATTTTACGTGATTGGGTAACTTAATCATATCCACTGGTGCTTATTGTAGATTCTTTTAATTTTTCCTAGTTAGTTAGGTCATAACATAATGTTTTCTCTATGATTATCAGATGGTCAGTCATTGCCAAACAGCTACCTGGAAGAACAGACAATGAAGTAAAAAATTACTGGCACACCTATCTCAAGAAACGCACAAAACTAGTACAAAATCCAATATTGTCATCGAGCAAAGAGATAGGGGAATCTAGCAGTGACAGTTGTCAATTTGAAGGAAATCAGGAGAATTCTTGTAATCAGTCTTCCCAGATATTAAAAGAGAAGATCAATCAAGAGATAGAAAGAGAATCATTTTCATATGATATTCCCTTGGATCATAAGAAAAGTACTAGTTCCGACGAAGGGCTAACGTCTTCGGAAGCATCATCATCTTACAGTGACTTGTCCTCGAGCTATTCTGATGCCCCTTTAAGTGATCTAATGACTTGGGTTGGAGAAGATAGTTTTAGTTCTTTTGAATCTTTGGCAAATTTCATGAGCCCACCATTAACGGATCCTGGATTTTTATATTCACCTTCTCCTATTATTGAGGAAGAATTTCTATGGTCATATCACTTGGGTGATGAAAGTAATAATTGGTAAAAACTAGTCAATGTCATTTAGATTTGTGGTGGAGATAGCTAAATTTTTTTTAGTTCAAAGTACTACTTTGTAATCTTTTTCGACTTGATATGTTGCTCTACCTTATTACCGAGCTTTAATTACTGGTTTGAGAAGAAGATCATATAATAAATGTTGATGCAGTAATAAAGAAGCTCATTGTCTACTTAGTACTGCAAGATATTGTAAATGCCTGATTCATGCTAATAGTGGAAATAATTAATGGCATATATTTTTGGACTTCTTTAATTAATTTAACTTTTTTAGTCTGCAGAGGGGGTATAGATCTCAAACCCTAAAAGAAAGAAGACAATATTAGGCTACAGATACTTGCCACCACTGATACTTGAAATCCTGAGCATTTCCATTTAAGAATTGGCTTGATACCACTTATTTGGAACTCGTTATATGTTTTAAAACCTCAAATTCTAATGATGTTCTTGATCTATAGTTCAAATATATACAGATGACATTCATTGAGAAGGCCGGAATCTTCCTTTTAAGTTTGGTTTAAAAAATTTGACAATTTATCATTACTAAAATCAAAATTTTGACTAAACACACTACAAGAAAAAGGTCTAATTCTGACAAAATATTAGATCGAAAATTCGGTCGAATATATACATGTCGAAATTTAGTCTGTCAAAAATTCGGTCATAAATTGCCAAAGCCAACGAAATATGTCCGACCGAATATTCCATCGAAATTGGAGTATTTTCGACGGAATTATTCGGTCGGGCATATTCCGTCGGTTTACTTGCTGCCACGTGTCATCGGCTGACAAGCCTAAAAAAGGGAATAGTTCCGACAGAAATTCCGTCGGAATATATTCTGTCAAAATTAGTGATGTTGTATATTATATTTAATTGCCTCGACAGAAGTTCCATCGGAAATACACTATTCCGTCGAAAATAAGAATTTTTTTTTAAAATATTTTTTTTTGTTTTAGCAGTTTTCAAGGTTTTAACCCACATTTTTGCACATGTAAACCTGCTTTATCCCAACAACACATACAACGTAACTATCCAATAACATGTATATACAGTAATCTAACTTATGTTCACATACAAGTCCAATATGAATTACCAAGGTCAACAATAACAAATATAAACTGTTTTTTCATAAGATATACACAAATTTCATTAAATTACAATGATTTACAATGTTTAAACTACAATACGTCAAACATTAACTAAACTACGAGGATTTACATCCTATTAAGCTAAACTAAAGTAAAGATGAATAAAATATGTACAAATCATCTACAAAACTAAGTCAAGCTAGTAGTACTACCCCCGGTATGAGGAGAATCATCGAGCGGGGGTCGACGGTGCTACTCTGGTGTATGAAAATCATCGTCGTCGTCCCTTCGCTCGTGATCAGCATCACCAGCCTCCTCGACATCGTCAACCTGCTTGGGATCGCCACCTTGTTGATACAATTAAAAATATAACTCATTAGTCCATATGACAGACTTAAATATAAAACTAAATGAAAATTCTATAACATGCAGAATAATCAACCAAAAATGAATAGTATACCTGAGTAGTCGGGGGCTGACTCAACATCGACCCAAAAGCTTTCGCGAGTAGGGTAACCACCATCCGGACCACCTTATCGCGTATCGTAGTGAACTGCTCCGGAGGGATACCCGTACTGTCGATGGCGGCCCCAGCTGCAATGTCCTGAGGAAGCTGGTGGAGGCGAGCATGGCTGGGCAGGTCCTGACGACTGAATATCGGATCCAAACCAAACCTCTTCGACACCACCGCCATAACCCTTTGGAACATGGCATCGTCTAAGTTAACGCCCGTATGTGATGGTCCTATGGGTGCTCTCGGATGTAGGCGTTAGCTAGAGCCTGCGAAAATAAATATAACATTAATAATAATCTATTAAAATTGTTCATAAACGAGAAATATACTAAAATTAACACCTCTAGGTAATTAATGTATAGGCTGGTATCCTCGGTAATCCCAGCATGCGATATCTGCAGGTAGTGCTATTGGGGAGATCCTGAGATGCGAGCCAAATAGTCATCTCCTCATCCAGAGATAAACTAATCTCTAGCGGAGGGATGGTAGAATCTAACATCACGAAATCGCCCTTAACAGTCCGCAACTCAGCTATACGCTGGTCCTGGAGCTTCTCAAACCGGTCCTGTAATTTATTATGTATATATGAGTTAATTAAATCATTATATTAATTACGTAATATTAATAATTATCAATTATTATAACTAGTTGTATTACCTGTATAACTAATGCTACGAGAGACATCATCGACTCCTTCAGCGTGTGAGCCCTATCCCAGAACTTGATCATAGTAGAAGGTCGGCCCAAGCTCTCTCACATGGCCTAATAAATACATTAATTAATATCACATTACTTTACTATAAATCCCGACAATATTAAACTAAATAACTAAATATAAATACATATCGACTTAACTTCCTGAAACGAGTGTGAGCCAGTCGTATGTACGATCCAGAGCTGGCCTCTATTCTTCTTCATCTGCTCGGACTTGGTCTTGAATGCAATATCATCCCAGTACCTACACATGGCATCCCAGACTGCCTCTAAGACTATATGCGGTTGATGATTTTGTAATGTACTCCCGGGTGGGTCTTCAACTGCCCGGGCTGCCATCTGCCTCATTTCGTATAGCCAGCCGGCGTAATTTTTCGCGATGTGTGCAATAATAACATCGTCGTCGGCTGCAATAGAGACGCCCTCCTCATATCTAAAATATGTCTAAAGAAAATTCATGACGTATGGATCAGTAAAAATTTGATTATATTTTTGTAAATTAGTAGGATCAATTTTTTGTTTAATTAATGAAATGCGACTTACGCGAAACTCGCGCAACACCGTGTCGACCATAAAGGATGCATCATACCGCGTGTACTGGCTAAATCGCATGCAGCCAGTCGAGAAGTGCGTCAAGCAAATAGCGTGTACGGTCGCCATAGTGTGTGTCCATAATACTACAACATAAAAAAAACAAATAGATTTTAATTTAATTGTGCAATCACATAATAGGACCATTTTAATTGAACATGATATATTATAGTTGAAACTTAATGACTCGAGTCGACATCAACACGGACGACACGAGGAACTGCTGGTAGATGGCCTAATAAACTGAGGTTAATCCCTTGGCGACGTCGACATCCAGCATCTGTAGGTATATATGATGACATTGTGTTAATATATTAAACATGCTTTTGAAAGTGACTATAAAAAAGTAAACAAAAGGAATAAACTTGACCAAAATGACGTTAACTTACTACCTGATGAAGATGACCCGCCCTAGGAGCCGTTGCCAGATCCTGTACGGCCACCACCACGACAACTTCCACCAAAATGTCTAGGCATAACTATACTACTGAAATAACTAACATTAAGTAATTAAATTGCAGGTAATATATTTTAATAACCGTTTGTAATAGTAAAATTTTTATAAAACAACAATTAGTTTAGACTTAGTACGTCGTTAAACCTGTCATAATCAAGATTATTGTCATCCTCTAATTCTGTCTCTTCCTCTTCCGTATTAATTTCTTCGTCGTTATCATCTTGTACGACGAGATAGTTATTAACAACCAAGTCTTCCTCCACTTCGTCATTATCGGGTACGTCAACGATATCTTCTACCAGCACATCGTCATCATTTAGCACTACGTTGCTGGGATTGCTAACTTGTTCTTACAACGGGTCATCCGTTCCAAACACATTAGTACCATCAAATACCCGAGCCTTCGTTGTGACAACTGTATACCATAGGCTTCTAGAATTTACGACATTAGGGGTGTGGTACATTTGAGTCGCTTGGCTGGCTAACACGAATACGTCATCAGACTGTAGCTTTGACTTTATGTCTACTGTGACAATTCTATTACGATCAACTTTAACACCTTTTTTAGTGTCAAACAGTGACACTTAAATGTAACTACCTTATTACCCCCGGATAATTGAGCACAATAACTTCCTATAATCTTCTATAGTAATTGGACTTAGAATTTTGGTAACATCTTCCCAAAACGACAACGCCAGAATTGACTAATGTCAGTTCATTCAATTCATCAACCTTGAATCTATACCCATTAACAATGCAACCGGGAAATGAACTAATAAGTTTGTACGAACCTGAAATAACATTTCTAAAATGCTCAGAAGCGTTATCTTTTTCAACCCTTCTCTTAAACCACTGTTGAAAATTTTCAGTAGTGAATGCTTCCAACTGTCCTGCAATTAGTCCAGGTTTAGAAGCAATTAGTCCAGGTTTAGAAGCATGGGCCTCCTCTTCGAATGAACTAAAATAATAATACTAACAGGGTTTAATTGTTGATTACGCTTCTAAATATTAAATATTTAATAAATAATAATACATACTTGATGTATGACGATACATCAGGCATATTTAGAAGCATATATGTAGATACAATCTTAAAATCTTTGTCAGTTAGGTAAGTCATCGTCTCATGACCAAATAGTTTAGCCGGATAGGTGAATACAGCTAACTCATCAGCACGAGATTGGGGTCCGACAACCTCATTCCAACTTAAACGGTTGTGCTTCGATGAGACTACATCGTCAAAGTACAAGGAGCAAAAGTTGACAAGTTTTTCCTCCTTATAGCGTTCAACAATAGAACCCTCTACATGAGCTTTGTTTTTCACTTTCTACTTTAATCGACGCATATGTTGAGTTAAATCTATACTAGCAAAATTACGTGCAAGTATACACAGTCAATCAAGTAATAAAGAGTGTTGATCACACGAGGAACAAATCAATAATTATCTCCAATCACTAATTTTGTATCAATTCGACTTTGTATAAACAATGAAATTGAATTGAATAAATTATAAAATTAAAATAAATACTTAATACTTATCAAATATCAAAAATTCAATATAGAATTACAATTTCTCCCAATGAATCATTCCAATCTCTTTACTCTCTCCCTCAAATAATCAATTATAATTAATTATTAATTGGAAATCACAAGTAATTAACTATCATCTTTCAAGAACAATTAATATTGAAATCCATCTAAAATCATTCATTGTATTCCTATGCAAGCAATAATAAATACATTTACTAAGCACAAATTCCCATACAAGTTAAATGCGACATATAGATATATTCCTATTCTATATGTAAATACGAATTCCACTCCTAAGAGCTCCTTCATAACATATGTCACAATATTTTAGATCTAACCTTAGATTATATTTTCCAATATGATCTAAGTTATCAGATAATTGTTGGCCACACAATTATAATTAAGAGCAAATATGGTAAATAATTCATACATAATCACTCACAAGAGATAGAGAATAAATCATTCAAAAACTACTCATTAGGTTCCATTGTAATCCCAAATAAGGATTAGTTCCTAACGTAAAAGTAATACATCATCATTATAATGCTTATCATTGTTCAAATATAGAAATTAAATAAAAAGAATTAAGAAAAACTCTGTAGTCGTTAATCCCAATATTCATTGATCTTTAATCTACGATTCTTCATCTTCTCTCTACTGATGATGTTTTTCTTCCTTTTTTCTCCTTTTTTGATGATATTCTTTTGGCTCTCTTTATCTAGGGCTAGCCTCATCTCCTCCCCTTATTATGGACTTTAATCAACTGAAATATCATTATTTCTTACCACACATGCGCGCCTCACACGCTCGGAGAATTAACCTAGCGCCGCGACTCACCTTATTGAATGTCGCGACTCACTTGTCATGTCGCGGTTTGCCTTATCAAGCGCCGCGGCTCAATCTCTTCTGTTTGCTTTCTCTAATTTCTTCTTCCTTGTGCGCCCAATTGAGTTCTCATCCTCTATTAAATCCATTCATTGCTCCAAGTCCTTGCCTAACAATATTGGCTTCATAACGAGGCTTAAAATACATAATCTGTTATTCTTTCTCCAATTACGATAATGAACTCCATTCCTGCATCAAAATACTAAAATTACATCAAAATAATCTCAAAATACTTAAGAACCAACAAAATAATTAAGCCAAAAATGTCCAATTCGTAGATATAAAATCCACTCATCAAATACCCCCAAACTTAAACGGTTGCTTATCCTCAAGCAAAAACATAACTCATCTAAAACTAATTTAACCATCATAAGCAGTGTACTCATGTTACTCAACTACTGGCCTCAACACATTTTCTTTAAATCAACAACACAGTTCAACACATGCAAAGTCTGACAATTTGATCTCTTTGTTAATTATACACAATTTGCAATCCTCTATGTGTGTGTGTAGTCACATCATTCAAACAAATTAGGATCTAGAAGAAATCATACAATCACATGTTCTATAGAAATCTTATGCCCACCTCTGAAATCTTCTTTCGACATCAATATCTACTAATTATGGCAACACATAAGTCCAAAGACTTGACGAGATAACCAACACAGTAAGATTCTTGTTATGCTTATTCTTCCCCGATTTTTTTTATTTATGTTTTTACATATGAATGAGTGCATTTTATGCTCCATCCCATTCATATTTTCGTCAGGTTGAGTACTGCGTTTTACGCTCCATCTCAACCTACCATCCATTTTAATTATTGTTGAGGGAGTTCATGAATTGCAAATAACCTTACTCAACCAATTAATCTCACCTCTCCCCCAAACTTATGATATGCCACAAACTAGTATCAACTAATATTTCAATCAATTTCTTAAGTATCGACAAGATTACCATAAACGAGTGATTGCACAATTATCTTCCAAATTTACAAATTCTTTTCAAATTTCCTAATCATTCAAACTTATGACTCAATGTGCTTCTCAATTATGCAAAGAATCGCACTCATGTATAACCAGCAAACCAATCAATTATTGACTCACATGCATCTCATAATATTAATTTTAAATCTATCATTGGTTATAAAGTAACATTAATAAACCACTTATGAAAATTATTCTTCTACCCTGCAGTACTAATGCAATAACTAAAGTATGACAATAAAATAAATAAACTACTAATCAAAATAACAAAGGACCAGCTAAACAAACTATCCCCCCAAACTTAAAACTAACATTGTCCTTAATGTAAAAATTTGAAAATTGTAGAATATGAGGACTTCCCTGAAGTGCATCACCGTGGAGCGCTAGCATCCTCCTCACCCTTTGAATCGTTAAATGGCTCATTGAATACTGGAGGAGGAAAACGAAGTGGACCTATGCCATTAGTGAATCCATAATTTGAGAACAACTAGACCAAATTAAAGTTAAATTCCTTTGTATATTCCATATATGCATTCATCCTGGTTAGCAATTTCTCAACTTAGCGTGACTGACGATAATTCACTTGTTGAAGTTCCTTTGTGTCCTTGTAAAGCTCTCCTATCCTCGCAAGAAGATGATTTACTACCAATGGTGCTGATGATGTTTTATCTTGTAGCTTAGGCTTAATAATGAACCCCGCTCCACCAGGATGAGAAGTTCCTCCAGCCCAAATCCTAAAGTTCTTCATCATGTCACTCGCAATTGGTGCTAGTGGATATTGACGTTCTTCATTCGGCCTCACTTCTACTCTAACATCTATGCATAATCCATAAATTAAGGATGGATGTGGCAACCCATCCGCCAAGTCACCCTGAAGCGCTCGTCGAATTGAATGATGAACATCCAGCCCAACATCAATCTGTTTTCCCAAAACAATGGCATAAAACATGGCTGCTCTATCTCTGTTTATTTCTTGGATTCGCGTAGATGGCAATAATTTAGCACAAGTGAAATAATGCCATGTTAAGCTATACCTACTCAGTTCATTCGATGAAATATGAAGCTCCTCGCTTCCTTGCATTGTCCAAATTGCTCCTAGTCGACACAGAAGTCGAAGCGCTTTGTACTAGCAAAAATTATTAACCCGATATTCCATGAATTCATCTTCATCTTCTTCATTGCAAATATGGAAATACGCATTGATGGTGGACTTCTCGAAAGAAATTGGATCGTACGTGCACTATATATCTATCTACTTCCAATGCGTTTGCATAAAATTCACGTATAACGTCCACCGCTATATCTTCTGAGTGCTGCGTAAATTCCTCCCAACCTCTGTCTCTAATCATGTTAAATACCCCTCTATAACCATTTTATGAGGAATAAGACCTCTTTCCGGAATCACCTTCATGTCTGCTAACATAGAATAATAGTACTTTCATGCTGTTTTGCTAACAAATCTATGTGTATCATAATCCTATTCTAATTGCACTTTGGTTGTAGGGGTGGGGCTCTGTCCAATCCGTTGACGTTTGCTTGCCATTGTGAATTACTCGCAAAAAGAATTTTTCTCAAGTGAACTGCAATTTGTAACGCACTCTTTGTTTCTGGTGATTTGATCTTTCAATTGGCAGAAATCCTGTATATATAGCATACAAACCTCACGTTAGAGTTTGAGTTGGTATATAAAGATAAAGTAGTTTTTCAATAGGAATAGAAGTTTAGAGTTTTGGTTAATCAAAATTTGCTGAATTAAATCTCGCTTGCTGGAACCATGTCTGGGCCGCGTCATTGGCTTTATTGAGCCACGACATTCCACCTGAACCGCGACTCCTAGTCTTCTGTTTGTTCTTTTGCTTCCTCCTTTGTTTGAGTTGTTATTCCTACAAAATTAATCAACATTACTTAGAATAATTTACATGAACTCTCAAAATGAATATACTACTTGAAGAATTAGAACTATTGGGTTGCCTCCTAACTAGCGCTTATTTTATAGTCTCAGCCCGACTACTTCCCTTTCTAAGCTGGGTCAGTTAAAGCAATGGAAATCCTTTGCCGATTGATATCTCCTCCGTAATAGTGCTTAAGATGCTGATCGTTGACCATAAATGTTCTATCAGATTGGAGTGGTGTAACTTGTATCGCTCTTTGTGAAAATACTTTCTTGATGATAAACGGTCTAGACCATCTGGATTTCAGCTTTCTTGGGAAGAGTTTTAGCCGTGAATTAAATAAAAGAACTGCTTTCCCTGGCTTAAACTTTCTCTCTATGATTCTCTTGTCATGTCAACGTTTGATCTTTTCTTTATAAAGATTCTCATTCTCGTAAGCATGAAGACAAAATTCATCCATCTCATTTAACTGCGATAATCTCTTTTCTCTTGCGGCCTGTAAATCAAATTTAATTTCCTAATGGCCCAATAGGCTTTATGCTCTAGCTCCACCGGTAAATGGCATGCCTTTCCGAATAGCAGCCTGTAAGGTATCATCCTAATTGGAGTTTTATATGTTGTCCTATATGCCCATAGAGCATCATCAAGTTTTAAAGACCAATCTTTTCTATTAGGATTAACAATCTTTTTCAAGATTCTTTTCATCTCTCTATTTGAAATCTCCGCCTGCCCACTTGTTTGTGGGTGATACGCCGTCGCCACTTTTTGCGATACTCCGTACCAAGCAAAAAGAGCGATGAACGATTTATTACAAAAATGCATACCTTCATCACTGATAATTGCTCGTGGTATACCAAATCTTGTAAAGATATTGTTTCTTAGGAAGAAGTTTATTACTACTCATTTGTTGGCGGTGTTGTAGTTTCAACCCATTTAGACACATAATCCACTGTTACCAGTATATATTGCTTGTTCAGAGTTACTAGAAATGGACCCATAAAATCTATTCCCAACACATCAAATACGTCTACCTCGAGGATGGTGTTCAACCGCATTTTGTGGCGCTTAGAAATATTTCCAACGCGTTGACATCTATCACATCTTGCCACAAAACTGTGTGCATCCTTGAAAAGAGTAGGCCAATAAAACCCTGATTACAGTATCTTTGTTGCTATTCATTCTCCCCTGTAGACCTCCATAAACTGACGAGTGACATTTATGCAAAATGTTGTTGGTTTCTTCGTGTGGAATACACCTTCTCAATATTTGATCTGGGCATGCTTTAAATAAGAAGGGTTTATCCCATAGGTAGTTCTTCACATCATGTAAAAACTTCTTTCGTTGTTGGTAAGTCAAATCTTGGGGAAGTACGTGGTTTACAATGTAATTCACGTAATCAGCATACCATGGTATTGCTTCTGTTACTACTAATAGTTGTTCATTTGGGAAAGACTCGTTAATAACTACTTCATCCTTCTTCTACTCTGTTGAATTCTCTAATCTGGATAGGTAATCAACTACTTGATTTTCCATTCCCTTTCTATCTCTGATCTCTAGATTAAATTCTTGCAATAACAGAACCCAACGCATCAGCCGTGGTTTTGCATCTTTCTTTGTGATCAAATATTTTATTGCTGTATGATCTGTACATACAATCACTTTTGTGCCAATTAGGTAGGCTCGAAATTTATCAAATGCATAAAGAATTGCCAACAACTCATTTTCAGTGGTGGTATAGTTTAGTTATGCGTCCGAGAGTGTCTTGCTAGCATAATAAATTGTTTGGAACATTCTCTTGTTTCGTTGACCCAAAACCACACTAATGGCATAATCGCTCACGTCGCACATTAATTTGAATGGCAGGTTCTAATCAGGAGCAATTATCACTGGAGCTGAGATTAATTTCTTCTTCAATACGGTAAAGGCTTCAAGACACGCGTCATCGAAAATAAATAGTACATCTTTTTCTAATAGGTTGCATAAAGGTTTGGTGATTTTAGAAAAATCCTTGATGAAATGCCTGTAAAATCCTGCATGTCCAAGAAAACTTCTAACTCCTTTTACGGATAATGGTGGTGGCAGTTTCTCAATAGTTTCAATCTTCGCTCTATCTACCTCTAATCCTTTCGATGATACCTTATGACCTAAGATTATACCTTCTTGTATCATGAAATGACATTTTTTCCAATTTAAGACTAAATTTGTCTCGACACACCTCTTCAAGACCAGGACCAAATTACCCAAACAGAGATCAAATGAATCGCCAAAGACGGAGAAATCATCCATGAACACTTCTAGGTTATGCTCCACCATATCTGAGAAAATGGCTAGCATGCATCGTTGAAAGGTGGCAGGTGCGTTGCACAATCCAAAAAACATTTGCCGAAATGCAAATGTTCCATATGGACAAGTGAAATTAGTTTTCTCCTGATCTTCTGGTGCTATCGCAATTTGATTGTAGCCTGAATACCCATCTGATAAACAATAATATTCATGCCCTGCCAGCGGGTCCAGCATCTGGTTAATGAATGGTAGCGAAAAATGATCTTTTCGAGTAACTTTGTTTAATTTTCGGTAGTCCATACATACTCGCCATCCAGTGACTGTTCTTGTGGGAATCAACTATTTTCATTAGTCACGACTGTCATCCCTCCTTTCTTTGGAATGCATTGCACTGGACTTACCCATGAACTGTCAGAAATAGGGTAAATAATACCTGCATCCAAGCACTTTATTATCTCTTTCTTTACCACCTCCTTCATAATTGGATTAAGCCGACATTGTTGTTCAATGATTAGTTTGGCGTTGTCCTCAAGAAATATCTTGTGCATGCAAAATGAAGGATTAATCCCTTTTATATCAGCTAAAGTCCAACCAATTGTCGTTTTATATTCCCGTAGCACTCGCAAAAGCTTTTCTTCCTGAAAATTGTCAAGTGAAGCAGAAATAATAATAGGCAAAGTATTAGAATCACCTAAATAAGCATACCGTAAATGACTCAGCAAAGGTTTCAATTCCAAACTAGGTGGTACTTCTAAAGATGGTTTTGCTCTCGATGATGAACTTCCTGCATGATCTAAAGTCTCAAAATGCTGCTTGAACTTTGTAGATCTTGGTGCTGAATTTAGAAGTCACACATATTCATCTGATGTTGGAAATTTCGAAGCTGATGGGTTTACCAATACAGACTTTAGAGGACTTAGAAGACATGTTCCTGTAAATACTTCATCCACTACTCTGTAATTAAATCAATTCGAAAACAGTTTTTCATTTCTTCCGGGAACCTCATTGATATGAACACATTAAATGTACCCTCTTAATCTTGTACCCGTATAGTTAGTTCCCCTTTCTGAACATCAATCAAAGTTCTCCCTGTTGCTAGGAATGGTCATCCTAAAATAATCAGTATTTCTCGGTCCTCTTCAAAATCTAACACAACAAAATCAGCAGGGAAAATAAATTTATTTACCTTGGCCAACACATCTTCAACTATACCCCTTAGATACGTCAGTGATCTATCTGCCAGTTACAGAGTTACATTCTTCGGTGTTATTTCTTTTAACCCCAATTGTTGATAGACTGAAAATGGCATTAAGTTAATACTAGCTCCTAAATCACACAACACTTTCCCAAAGAAATGACCACCAATAGTGCGTGGAATTGTGAAGCTACCCGGATCTTTCAGCTTTGGTGGTAACTTCCTCTGCAATATGGCACTACATTCTTCCATCAGCGCTACAGTCTCAAACTCGTTTAGTTTCTTTTTCCTTGATACAATCTTTTTCATGAACTTCGTATATGTTGGCATTTGTTCAAGAGCATCTACAAACGGAATATTGATTTCAAGTTATTTCTTGAATACTTCCAAGAATTTTAAAAATTGCTTATCCATCTTCTGTTTTTGTTGTCTTTGTTGAAAAGGTAATGGAGGTGTTGTGTACAACTGATTGCTGATTTCTGAACTTATACCTGACTCGTTTCCTATCTTTTCTTGTTTCTCTGTTTTATTAAGTTCATCCTCCATTATTTTCCCATCTTGCTATGAATCCTTCTTCATTGTTGATTCTATCGTTGGTAACTCCTTTTTACTTCGCAACACCATAGATTGACATTGTTCTTTTACGTCAAACTTACCCTTACTTTCTTTTGTAGTGGACGACAGATCTATAAAATGATTGCTGATAATGCTCACCAGTTTCTCCATCTGCAATTCTAGTCTAGTCATTCGTTCGTCACTTTGTTCCATGTACTTGGGTAACATATCATCCATTGTTGAGTTTTGAACTTGTTGAAACATTTGTTTTCCTTGATTCATATTACTGAAATTATGCTTGCTCATCCTATTATAACCACCAACGTATTGTGCCGACTCCACACTGATAGTACATTGTTTACTTGAATGATTCCCTGCACAAATATCACACACTACTGCTACAGTCTGTAGAGTTGGTGTACCAAACAAATCCATCTTCTTTGCTATTGCTTCCACTTTTTCCACTAACGAAGACATGACATCCATTGAACACATTGTATTTGTCATATACTGATTCATTCTTGCTGAAGACTACTGGTAACTATTTGCTGTCATGGTTTTCACTAACTCATAAGCTTCATCACAATTTTTCTCTATAATAGCTTTTCCCGCAACTGCATCAATATTGTTTCACAATACATTGATCAATCCATTATAAAATGTTTGTATTTACAACCACTTTGGAATCCCATGATGTGGACACTTCCGCAATAATTCCGTAAATTTTTTCCATGTTTCATAAAGAGATTCAGACTCAAACTGAGCAAATGATGTGACCTCATTCCTCAATTTTGCGGTTTTAGCTAGTGGAGAATATTTAGCCAGAAATTTTTGTGCTAACTCCTCCCATGTAGTTATCGATCCTACCAGCAATGAATGTAATCAGCTTTTCGCTTTATCACTTAATGAAAAAGAAAAAAGTTTGAGTCTGATAGCATCCTTAGTAACTCCATCATACTTGAATGTATCACATATCTCCATGAAGTTTATTAGATGTTTGTTTGGATCATCACTATTTGCACCCCCAAAATGTACTAAACCTTGGATCATTTGAATCATTCCTGGTTGTATCTCAAAGCTCTTTGCTTGAATAGCTGAACGTCGAATACTTGATTGAATATCTGATACTGACGGCATCGCATAATCTCGTAGTATTTTCTGCTCTTTCTCAACCATGTTTTCTAAGTCTTGCATTCTTAAATTCTTCGCAACTGTACCTGCAAAAAGTAACAATAAATTGTGTTTAAACTAAAATCAAATCGATTATAACTAATATTAGAAGAAAAATTATTAAATTTGTCCCCGGTAACGGCGCCAAAAATATGTTGAGCTAAATCTATACTAGCAAAATTACGTGCAAGTATATACGGTCAATCAAGTAATAAAGTGATAAGGAGTGTCGATCCCACGAGGAACAAATCAATAATTATCTTCAATCACTAATTTTGTATCAATTTGACTTTGTATAAACAATGAAATTGAATTGAATAAATTATAAAATTAAAAGAAATACTTAATACTTATCAAATATCAAAAATGAAATATAGGATTACAATTTCCCCCAATGAATCATTCCAATCTCTTTACTCTCTCCCTCAAATATTCAATTATAATGAATTATTAACTGAAAATCACAAGTAATTAACTATCCTCTTTCAAGAACAATTAATATTGAAATTCATCTAAAATCATTCACTATATTCCTATACAAACAATAATAGATATATTTACTAAGCACAAATTCCCATACAAGTTACATGCGATATATAGATATATTCTTATTCTATATGTAAATACGAATTCCACTCCTAAGATCGAGCTCCTTCATAACACATGCCACCATATTTTAGATCTAACTCTAGAGTATATTTTTCAATATGATCTAAGTTGTCAGATAATTGTTGGCCACACAATTATAATTAAGAGCAAATATGGTAGATAATTCATACATAATCACTCATAAGAGATAGAGAGTAAATCACTCAAAAAGTAATCATTGGGTCCCATTGTAATCCCAAATAGGGATTAGTTCATAACGTAAAAGTAATACATCATCATCATAATGCTCATCATTGTTCAAATACAGAAATTAAATAAAAAGAATTAAGAAAAACTCTATAGTCGTTAATCCCAATCCTTGATCTTTAATCTTCGATTCTTCCTCTTCTCTCTACCGATGATGTTTTTCTTTCTTTTTTCTCCTTTTTTGATGATATTCTTTTGGCTCTCTGTATCTAGGGTTAGCCTCCTCTCCTCCCCTTATTATGGACTTTAATCAGCTGAAATATCACTATTCCTTGCCCCACACACGCGCCTCACATGCTCGGAGAATTGACCTAGCGCCGCGGCTCACCTTATTGAATGTTGCGGCTCACTTGTCATGCCGCGGCTTGCCTTATTAAGCACCACGACTGAATCTCTTCTATTTGCTTCTTGTAATTTTTTCTTCCTTGCACGCCCAATTGAGTTCTCATCCTCTATTAAATCCATTCCTTACTCCAAGTTCTTGCCTAACAATATTGACTTCATAACGAGGCTTAAAATACATCATCTGTTATTCTTTCTCCAATTACGATAATGAACTTAATTCCTGCATCAAAATACTAAAATTGCACAAAATAATCTCAAAATACTTAGGAACCAACAAAATAACTAAGCCAAGAATACCCAATTCGTAGATATAAAATCCACTCATTAGCATATACTTGAAATACGATGATTGAACGCAAGTAATTCAGAGTATGAGTTATAAGTATTATCAAAATTGTACAATGTAGATGATATTACCTCTAAAAAAGATACATCCACCGACATTGCACCGGTCTTCCAAACTTAAGTTCATATGGTAGATAAATAGGCAAATGCTCTATCAAGTCAAAGAACCTCGGTGGTAAGATCATTTCGAACTTGCACATTCTTAACACTATATTTTTCTCCATCTGCTCCACATCACTGTACTTTATAATTGTTGAGTAAAGATCCTGAAAGAAATTTGAAAGTGCGGTCAAGACATCAACAAAATTCCTGGGTAGTATCTCCTAAAATGCAATTAGCATCAACTTTTGCATGAATACATGGTAATTGTGACTTTTGAACCCAGTAATTTTCAATTGCTTAATCTTACTACAACGAGATATGTTAGAAGCATATCCATCTAGGAGCTGCAATGCACTTACCCACTTGCAAATGTCTTCAACCTATTGCTTGGTAAGACAAAATGGAGCTTTTAGTTTTGAGTTATTAGGTCGGAGCCACAATTCCCGCCTGATGTTCATTGCCTCCAAGTTTTTACGTGCTTTATCATTGTTTTTTATTTTACCACTCGCATCTAGCACGATGTAAAATAAGTTCTCGAATACATTATTTTCTATATGTATAAGATCTATACAATGACGGAGTGATACTGTGACCCAATATGACAACTCAAACCACATGGGCGAATGTGTCTAATTATGAGTTTTCCCATACCTTATTGTTCTCAACTTACGATGCTCTTTCCCTAGCGGTGGAAATGTCAGATCATTTAGCCAGCTCAATACCTCGCTGCCCGACATGTGTTCAACAACCCCCTTCTTCTTTGTCTTTCTATTGAACTATCCAGACATCTTTCTATAACTGTGCTCAACAGACAAGAATCTATGAGCAGTTCCAAAAAATCTTGTTTTTCGCCCATGACGTAGTTGTGTGCCTTGTACATCCCCCATATAGACTGGACATGACAGTTTCCCGTGAGTCGACCAACCATTAATCATCCCAAGTGCCGAAAAGTCAATAATAGTCTACAACAAGGCTGCTTTCATCACAAAATTTTGCCTTACCGCTTTATCATAAGTCTGAACACTCGTTTCCTACAACATCTTAAACTCATCGACTAACGGCCTGAGGTACACGTTGATGTCTTTTATAGGACTCTTATCCCCCGGTATGAGTAAAGTCAAGAAAAGATACAGATCCCTCATACACATTGACGAGGAAAGATTGTAAGCTACTATTATCACTGGCCAAATAGAGTAGGGCTGACTAAAATTATTAAATGGGCAAAAGCAAAAGCCATCTCTGTCCTCCCCATAGTATAACATGCAATCCTGCTCACAATCATCGATTTTCTTGTACCCGAGATTCAACCCATTTACCATCTTCTTCACTTCATAGTAATTCGCGGGTAGAGTATGATTCCTAGGTAAGAACTCGCTGATAATAGCAAACAAATCATTAAAACTTCTCTCACTACAGTCATGCTCATTTTTGAAGTATAAGAGCTTCATCACTGCAGATAGCTTGGTGTGCTTATCATTTTCAGGATACAATCGGACTCCCGATTCAGATAGTATCTTGTAAAAGGCAACAGTTGAATCATTTGGCTTTTGTTGAGCACTGCTTGACGAATGCTCATTTTTAGCTCAGTCAATATTGGTAGGGCTATAAGCATTAACCAACGTCTCCACAGCATCATAGTTATTGGCGTACGAATCCCTGTGAACTGGTTGGTCTACAATACTATCAGTCAGTTCTCTCAACTCAGCTAATTCCCCGTGATGAATCCATACCGAATACCTATTCACAAACCCACGTGAAAATAAATTGAATTTAATTTCGTCGGTAGTCTTCCGGATGATGTTTTTACACTTGAGACACAGGCATCTCATCTTTCCGTTCGAATCATCAGCATGTTCTATTGCTTTGTTCATAAAATTACACACCCCATCACGGTACGCATCAACTAATCCCCTCCCATCAACCCGTATCCTATGATACATCCAACTCTGGTCGGCTGACATCTTTAATTAAACAAAATACATAATTAGAACAGGAATATTCATGAATGTGGTCCATGCATAAATTTTATTTTTCTAGTATATCCACTGTAACGCCCCCAAATCTAGGTCTCTTAAACCTCGAGTCTGGTGCGTCACGGTACTACACATCTATGAATTATAACTAGTTATATTATCTTAACAACAATAAGTAATTATGATTACTATAATATATCCTTACATTTCCTCAGGTAATTAACCTTGGATAATTACAAATAATATGTTTGATTCAAACTTATAACTTTACTCGTATTCCAGAATCGCAATCTTTATACATTACTCTACAATTCAAGATCATATACATACTGATCTATTTTACAATAATGAACTGTACCACCCTGTAATTCATATCCATATATATTTAAACAACACATTATGGTGGTACCTATTCATTGTAAATGTTATCCTAATAATTAATTACAGTCTATACCATTTGGTAACACTATTTGCCCCCAAAAATGGTTTATCAGGATAACGGTTAATCCGATGATATTCAACGAGCATTTCCTGCTCCTTGGTCTTTATCAGAAACTCCGATGTCTCGCACATAGCTGAAAACATTTATTTAAGCAAGAGTGAGCGCGATGGCTCAACAAGTTTAACAGTTAACACGTAACACATAATTTATGTTCAAACAGGTTTTACAGTTCTCATGATGTGCATGTTATAGATGCATCAAGCTTCTTATGCATTACATTTAAGGCATGCTTCATGTATTCCATGCATTTCATGCTTCATGTCAAAAAGTGCATATAAAATAAGTAATCATTTATCAAGAGTTGAATAACCACAGTATATAGCTCAATATTGTTCACAATCACACTAAGACATTTCACACATAGGAGCAAGCTCTGAAAAACTTGCCTGCACCGGTGTTTTACCCTTACGCTAACTTGTTGCATTCCTTGCACAACCTATACGGTATGTGAGATCAACAATACACAATATCAGTTAAACTTGCCCTCTGGAAAGAGTCTTATTTTAAAATTCTATTTTTATCTTATCGTCCTTGGTATAACATAGACATCCAACATTGTTATTGATATAGCTCGATTTTATTTCCCTTTCATCACCACATGTGCTAGCTTATCGCACTTATAGTTTATGTACTCTGTGTGTATCACACCGTTACAACGTACCATAGTTGGTTAAATATTTCTCATCTAGGTTCCTTAGACCTAGATTATGCACATAACATTTGTTCATCACTTTGTAACCATTCACTTAATAATACCTTGCATTAATCTTGTAATGTGTCTATCCCAGTTAACAAAATAATAAAAATTTGTTTCTAAGTTCACTTATACACTTTTTGCATTGTCCAAAAAGTACTACGCAACAATTACATATTTGGATTGTACACGAAAAACTGAGCAACATATCAAAAATTTACGTAATGCCCAAAAATTGACTCAGCGAACCAAAATGGCTCGACATTCCAAAACAGCCCAGAAACAGTCCAGGCAGCAAGCCAACTGCCCAGATTCTTGCGAACAAAATCTGGAAATTTTAAATTTTATGATTTTTGGGCTAGCTTTGCGAATTTTTATTTCACTCCTTATATATTGGATTAAAGCCAATTTTGGATATGTTCTACCTCATACTACATAGTATTTTTAAAAAATATAAATCTCCTAAGAAAGTTTGGAAAGGCTTCGAAACAGTGGCCTGAAACAGCCCATACACAGCAGTTTCAGACTTGGAAAATTTCATGATTTCTGCACTTTCAGTGATTTTCTAGGCTACTTTGGGGATTTTTATGAATTTTTATATTAGGCGTTTAGCTCTAAAATATGGACATACTTTTAGATCATATAGCAAGATATTTTTATAAGGGTTTGGACTACCAAGTAAGCAAGGTAAGCTAACTCAAACTCAGGCTCAAACTAGGCTGTTCATCATAGTTTTTAGTTTGCTAACTTTGGTCAATTCTTGCCAATTTTATTTCTGGTCACTTAGGCTCATTCCAACACTTGAATTATAACTAGTTAGGACTAGTTTTAGCATTCCCTTGACTTTGCTATGCACGGATTTGGTTTTGACCCCCTAAACCTATCTTTTTCAAGCTTTTACATACCAATTTCTCATGTTCTTTGATGTATTAGTATTCCAACACTTGGAATAGCCTAGCATACCTCTAACTCACTTGTTTAAGGTGTTAAAACGGATCTTTAAGTAGAATGACAAAATCTCAAATTTCACACTTAGAAAATCTGTAGAAACTGCAGTTTGCATGATTTTACTAGCTAGTTTGGAGATTTTTATGAATTTATTGGTTAAGCTCTTGGCTCAACCACTTGGCCCTACTTCTAGAACATACATCAAGATATTTTAATCAAGATTTAGGTTTCTTATCCAGGTCAGTTAAGCTTCCCAAAATAGGGGCTCAAACTGCCCTGTTTCTCACTTTTTCATAAAAACTGTTTTTGATACTTTTCCACTTTTTTTCAGTTTTGGCTACTAGGATAGTCTAGGAATGTGTATTTCAGTTGTTTAAGGATAGTTTCATCATCGCCACACTTTATCTAATCACTTAGCCAAGTTTGACCTATTAAAGCACACTTTAGGCTTGAAAAATAGGTCCTAATTTGGTTCTCTTGTTAGCTTTTGCCAAGATCATGATTGGGAATCACTAATAACATGTATTAGCAACTTTACATAAGCTCATTATAGTCCCTTAAGTTCAGATGCGTAAAATTTCCCAAATTAGTCCACTTTTGGCTTAAAATGTGATTCTTAGCAAGTCTAATGCTTAAAACAGTTTCGACTTGGTTTCTTTAGCTTGTGTAGCTTATTTATGTCATATCCTAGCTATTGAAACTTGTCTATATGTTCCAGGTATAGTAGTTCTTCATTTAGGTGTTAATTGTTATTTTAAAGCTTACTTTTTATAGCTTTTAAACTTTATTTTTGGATAACATCCAACTTAGACCCTAACTAACTTTAGGAATAACTTTTAAATGTCATTTATGGACAATGTATGGACTCTCTACTATCCAATAACATCAGTTAAAAAAATTGCTATACCAATCCCTATTTAAGCATAGTTTTGGCTATATAACACCAACAATCCTAAGCTAAAACCCAAAGGGTCTCTAAGCATTCATATGAACTTTAAATTATCATTAAAACTCATTACGATGCACTCTAACATTTTTGCAAACTTAGATCAGTTATCAATGCTGAAACAACCCTTACTAGGCGTTATAAGCAAGAATTAGCTTTAGACTACCATAACAGTCCATGATATTTAAGTACTCAAGCTATATGCATTTTTACAACATGCTCTTGCTATATAATCCATATACATGGTTTAAAACTCATAGCTTCTAGGCTTCATGTGTTTGATCAAAACAGTCCACCACATTACTAAGTTCTTTAATTGATTAGCTAGCAAATAAGGTTCTTAAAAATAGTGGTTTGGTCTGGCCTGTTTCAAACAGGCCCAGACTTGCTCTGTTTGAGTTCCTTCGAACTGAAAATTTACTTAGGCCTGACTATTATAGCATTCAAGGTTTAGTACTCATGTTACAGCATATGAACTACATTAGAGGTAAGAAATATTAGTCATTAACAAGCTTGCTATAGCAGTCACTTGTAATTAATGTAGCCTAGTTGTGAACTAGTATGGCAATCACAAATTACTTTAAACCATGTTATATTTTAGGATAGAAGCATGCTTGAAACATTGGCTTACCAAAATAGCATATATACATGATCTTGGACTCGATCACACAGCTAGTATGCTTTTAATATATAACAGTCCTTACTCAGTCCATTTATCAAACAGTTGGTAGGCATGCTTTCTATTTACATGAAACAATCATTTTCCTAACCATTTTCCCAATCTTTTGGCCTGTAATTATTAATGGTCTATATATAAACCAACCATCACAACAACAATAGTAAACCCAACCATCTTATTCATATAACAGTCATCATAGAAATCAAAATCATTATAACAGTTGTAGCAGTCAACACAAGTCCATTGACCATTAACAGTTGGTTTTCTATAATCATGAAACTGAAATGGAAATGGAATGGAAGAAGATTGCTCACCTTGTTGGGTTGTAGCTTTCTAAGACTCCAAGGTAGTGAGATGGATGGTTGTTATGCTAATAAAATTACACCTTCCAACCGGAGCTCTACCACTCTCTCTATATATAACTGCTATATTGTAGAATTTCAGTACTTTATGGCTAGCTGGTTTCGGGAGCAAGGCTTGGCCATTCATGGCTGAGCTCCTCCTAAAGTTAATCCCCCTGGCCTCTCCTAGATATTTGTCATCATTACTCTATTCAACCCCTACAAAGTCTTCTACTACTAAGTCTATTTGGCTTCTATATTTGGCTTCATGGCAGTCTACTTCTTAGCAGTCAAGTGGCCCATATTTTGGCCTCTATTAGGCTCAACTGCTACATCACATAGCTGCCTAATTGACCCCTAAGTTTTCCAGCCTTACTTCAGCTACCCTAGGTGAGCTTAGCTCCTAACTAATTGCTAACTAACTGCCACTGCTACTGACTATTCAAACAACTAACTTTTTTTTTATTTGGGCTAAAACAGTCCCCTTATGACATTCAATGAGGCTACTAGATTGGGGTACAAGAAAAGGGCAGGCATGTGTTTTACTTTTGGGTCAAAACATCCCTCTAATATAACGATAATCCATAAAACTAAAATTAATGGAAAAAGGCTTGCAAGCATACTTGACAAAATTAATTATAGCCCAATAATTAAATATGGACTCTTATTAATATACATAATAATATTCATGAATTTTATCTACCACATTTAATTAGGCTAGCAAAATGTTTAGCACATACCTCATTAAAAATGATGGTCCATGTAATTTAAATAATTCATGGTAGTACAAACCATTTTCCTTATTTGTCACTTACTAACACTATTGAATGAAATTAATTATATTATAATATAATTATTTCATTGATCACATAGGTAGTTTCATGTCAAGAATGTTTCTCAATTAAGCAAAGTTAGCTTTCCTTTTTATTCTTGATATTTAAATATCATTATAATAAGGTATATTCATTCCTCTTCCATTACCGTATCAAACTTGAGATACTTAATTAAATATTAAGTATTACATAACCAATCATATCACTAAAAAAAATTAATCCTCTTTTTACACATTTCCTTTATCAAACTAAGTTTTAATATTAATCCTTATTTAATCATTTAACATTTCCTTTAAAAGAAATATTGCTAATATTCAGGATATCACATCCACTCTACAGGGGTTAGGATTCTATCCCGTTCCTGGACGTGTCTTTTCACTAGTTGGCGTGCTGTCGTAGGCAACCAAAAATAAAACCTTATTGTGATAAAAAAAATATTTATGTAGTAGTGCAAGTAAGAGTCGATCCCACAGAGAATGATTAGTTTAAATTTATTCTTTGTAAATTAAAATTAGGGGTTTTGATTGTGATTATTAAAGTAAATTAAAAATAATGCAAAATAATTTATTAAAGTGAATCAGAGAAAACAAACCTTGGATTAAATCAACTTTCACCTCAGAAACTTACACTAATAAGTAACTCAAGCATAACCAATTAATATTTTGAATATTCACCGTTAGAATCAATTCACCATTCTGAATCATTCTGTGTCTTTCCTTAATTTTAGTTAGATAGAAACAAGCGATCTAAATAACCCTAACTACTAAACAACTTCAGACAAGCGCTAAAAGTTTAATTTAGTAGATGTTTTAAGAATTAGAAAAATCGATGAAGTTAAACAACACAAGCACAAATGGTTGCATTTAATTTAGTTGAATATTCTTCCTAAGATATAATAATCTCGTGATCTGCAGTCAATTATTAACCTTAGTTGCTTCGCAAATTAGAGTGACCAAACAATTACGGATTTGATATCTAATTTAGCAGTAGATTTCAACACTTAATAAACTAGCGTGCACTCTAGCAATCAAACATATCAATCATAGAATTTAAGCATAGAAGAATATTCAATACTTAAAATAATAATTGAACCATTAAAATCAATTAGATCTCACAGTGTAATAATTCTGAGGTTTTCGTCTCCTTAATCCAAGAATAAGAATTTAGTTACTCATAACCATGAAAATTACCAAAGAATAATAGAAGAGAGTTGCTAGCCAAAGATACCCTCTCTAATGCCTAATAACATGTATTTATAGTTTACATAGGAAAATCCTAACTTAAAAGGAAAAGAAATCCAATTTAGAATCAAAATCTAAGTCAAAACTGTGTGAAAAATCTTGGCTGATATGTGACCCGACGTTGCCGTGTCGCGTTTTCTCTTCATTCTGGCACTGCCGCACCACCTATACAGGGATTCAAAAATTCATCCTGGCATTGTCGCGCCATATTTTAGCCTTCAACCAGCGTTGTCGTGCCATCCTTTCAGAGTTCAAATCTTTCCAGCATTGCCGCGCCAGCTGTAGTACAAATCTCGGCACTGCCGCGCCTGGCTAGTTTACAAAAATCCAACTTTTTGCTTTAAGTCCAAACATACGCACAAATGCTCTCCAAATCGTCTCCAAAGTTATAAACTCCTCCAATTGCACGTAAAATCAAAATATAAGAATAGTGAGCGTATTTAGGCACAAAATCAATACAAAAAGGTAAAGAATTAAGGGATAAAAACATAACAAATTTCATACTCATCACTAGTACCAACACGTTGAGCACATTTCTTCTGTTTCAAGAAAATTTCGACAGCACCCCCCCATGGTCTCTAAGTATACGAAATAAACTAAGATAACTCAATCTAAGTATACACTCGAAGAAAATGTAGAGATAACAGTCGGAAAAACCTTAAAACAAAAAAAAATCCATTGACACCGACCTAAGTGAGAGACATAACATTCAGTAACAGTCCCAAACTGGGGACTATTCGACATCCACTCCTAATGAGTGAATGTCAAACGGGTTTCTAAGCTCCAAACTATACTACATGCACATGTATATATGCAGTTTATTGTAATTATGAAAAACTAAGTAAATGCTACTTAGTTTATTTTTTCAATGATAAACTAAGTAAATGTTACTCAGTTTATGAGAACTATTATCGATATGAATATATTACACTATTTTTACTTTACTTTATGTAGCAGTGGAACTAAGTAAATGCTACTTAGTTTATTATATTATGTTAATTATAATACTTTATTTTTATTTATTTTAATTAAATCATTGTCAATTTATTTTATTTTATTTATTTATTTATTTTGTAGTATATTATATTATTATTATTATTTATTAATTTTTTTATTTTGTATTATATTATATTATCTAATGCTTTAAATTTATTTTATTTTATTAAATTTAATTTATTACATTAAATTAAATTTGTATTGCATTATATTATATTATTTAATTTATTATTACTTATTTTCATTAAATTGTTTTATTTTATTTTATTTTTTATTATATTATCTAATTTTTTAAATTTATTTCATTTTATTAAATTAAATTAAATTTATTTTATTAAATTAAATTAAATTTGTATTACATTATATTATATTATTTAATTTATTATATTATCTTTTCATTAAATTATATTATCTTATATTATATTACGTAAATTTAGTTTATGTTATTATATTATTTTATTTTATTTAGTAGTGCTAAAACTAAGTAAATGCTACTTAGTTTATTTTAATATTGGGAAACTAATTAAATAATACATAAATACATGCATGACCCACAAATTTTGCAATTGAATAATTCTAACAGAAATTCCGTTGGGAATTCTGTTAGAAATAGCATGTATACTCAATTAATTTGATAGTCCCAAAATCAATGGCAAACTTGGTAAGGCAGTCCCAAAATCAGTGGTATAATCAATTAACATAAATCAAATAAAATCAGTCTCAAAACACAAATTCAGTTGGGTTGGAATTCAGTTTGTAAAAAGTCCTAAAGCATATGTATCACCAGCAACAAAAAGATAGAAAATGCAAGAAATTGGGTTGGCATTTAGTCTGCAAAAAACCTACCACACCCATGTACAATACCAATACCAACAACATTGGCAAATAATTCAACAATACTTGAGTAACATAACAAGTTTCATCTACAAATTAAACAATTAAATTACTCATGAACACCTAACAAATTGACTAACAGATTTAGTAACATTAACACCTAACAGATTCAAAGTACACTAACAATAACATTAAAACTGCTCTGAAGCATACATACGGAACTGAAGCTTCATACAGAGATTAGGGCTTAAACATACAATGAAGCACCAAAGCATGCAATGAAGCTTATTTGGTTAATATCTAATAACAGTGCAATCCTAAAAAAATAATTACAATTTAGGGATTCAAATAACAGTACTGTGCTTCAATTTAGGGCTTAAGCATAAACTAGGATTTCTACCTCCAACTACAAAAACAATGGACACCTAACACGTACCTTTAAAGGAGGAAGAAAAACACGAGATTAGTTGGGCCTTGGACCAGTCAGAAAGTTGTACACCACCTTGAATCTGTAGATGATTAAGGCTTCAAATAGATTATTCGAAGGAAATGAGGCTTTAATTAGGGCTTTAAAGCTAAATAATTAGGGCTTTAACTAAGAAATTTAGATGAGGAGATGACATTGGGAGGTTTGTTGTCGTCGCAGCACTGTGAGAAAAGAGAAAGGAAAGAATGAGACTGGAAGCTGTTGGGACACTGACCTAAAAAAAGATTTATTTTTGACGAAATTCCGTCAGACTTACTTCCGTTGAGTTTATATTAATTTCGACGGACTATTCCGTCGGCCTTAACTATATTCTGTTGACTTTAGTATGCGCACTGACGAGAACACTTCGCGCCAAAAGCTGTGCCCAATTCCGACAGAATTCTGTCGATAATATTCTAATTCCGACAAACTTATGTTCGACGGAATATTCCGTCGGTATTAAATTTATATCGACGGAATCAAGTCCCTCGGAAATAATTCCGTCGGGATTAAGCTGTTTTCTTATAGTAGCACTCTCTCCCTTTTCGAAAGAAAATTACAAACTATTTCCTTTATTTGTCTAAAATTGAGGGATTAAAGCATAATGTTAATATCGAGGACATATATGTAAATATACCTAGTGGCAATACTATAATACATTGAATAGAGTTAGTTAGATACTGCTTCTGTATAAATACTGTAGTTATAGTATTAACTATTTTAGTAAACCAGATTAATGAAATGCAGATTAGCTCTATTTCTCTGTTCTTCATGCCCTAAGTACATGATATCATAGCCAAAAATGAATCTAGGCGCTTTTATTCCACATTTTTCTCTAGATTTCTCTCAATTCTTTATCAAATCACATAAATCTTTACTTATAGTGTTTACATATACATTTCACACACTTTCCTCCATTTTTTGCTTGATTATCACGAAAATTAATTGCTCAAAATCAATTTTTAGCTCTTTTTAATTGAGGTCTCATATTCAGTTTTAGATTCTACGTTAAAATTTTTAACTCTGTGTCAGATATGACTGGTAATTAGTTTCACAACAATTCATTTGCTAATGCGGATTCTGGTGGTCATGGTCTCATGGATTTGGTGTAATTGGTTCCAATACAACAACTTTTCAGGTCGATTCTCTACATCTTTATTTTGGGTGAGGAAGTGATCCAACATGCTTATTGGGTCAGTTTACACAGGTGTGTACTGCATTGGTGATGAATTGATGTGGGATGGATCGTACAATTCCACTACAAGTGGTATCAGAGCCCATGGTTTGATGAGCCCACGTATCAGGTTGAAACTCTATGATGGAGCATTCACAGGCCCCGTGTTACTCTCTCAGTGCGATGGAGCAAATAGAGTTGAGTCGGGTGGTGTACAAGGGGATTCATCACGCGTCTGCTACTACGCGGTGAAGTATGATTTGAGTTGAATGGAGTGAGTTCAAGATGACTCCGGGAAACTGCTCATGTTGAGAACAGTGTGTATTATAGCTGGCTTTACCACGTGACTAAAAGTTTCTTTATAATCAAGGCCAGGACGTTGATTATACCCTTTTGCTACAAGACAGGCTTTGAATCGATCTATGGAACCATCTGCTTTCCGTTTAATTCTAAACACCCACTTACATCCTACGGGATTACAGTTTGGTGGTGGAGGCACCAGTTCCCAAGTACCATGTCTCATCAGAGCTGTGAGCTCACTAGACATGGCTTCACGCCATTTAGGATCTAATACAGCTTGGGTCACACATGTTGGTTCAAGAGTGGGTGGGATTTGATGTTTGGTGACTGTATGAAGTTGTTTGGGCTTAAAAATATTGTTCATTGACCTAGTGACCATCCTATGGGTGCGGGAAGAGTTATTTTCTCGTAAAAATGAAGTTTCAGGAGGAACATAATCTGAAGCATGCATAGATGATGATCGATAAGAAGAATTACGGTTTAAATTAGAATTTGATGCATTCGAATTTAAATTAGAGTGATGATGGACATGAACAGAGTAGGGAGAGACGTTACCTGGAGGTGACACGTTAGTGGCAACAACTGTTTCCGAGATCACAGGCGACAACAACGGAGACGAAGGCACGATGATGTTAGCTGGAGATAAGGAAGGGTCCGCAGACGAGATACATGAGGTTGGGAGAATTTGGAAATCGAAGAGTGATGCTGTCGTAGAAGTGGTTTGGTTATTATTTGGCAGTGGACTGTGAGTTTCAATTGGACTTCGAGACTCATCAAATAAGACATGTCTGGACAAGTAAATCCTCTGAGTCGTTAGATCCATGCATTTATATGCATTTTGTGTTTGAGAGTACCCAAGAAACAAACACGATTTTGATTTTTGTTGAAGTTTATGAGTATTGTAAGGCTTGGTGAGAGGGAAACAAAGACAACCAAATTTTCTTAATTTAAGATAGTTGGGTCTTTGATGAAAAAGTGCTTCAAAGGAGACTTATTTTGAAGAAGTGGAGTTGGTTGACGATTTATGAGATATGCTGCAGTTTGAAATGCATGAGGCCAATAAGTCAGAGGAAGAGAGGCATCATGGAGGAGAGTAAGGCCTGTTTCGACAAGATGACGATGGCGACGTTCAGATACACCGTTTTGTTGAGGCGTGTGGGGTGCGGTGGTGTAGTGACCAATACCATAAAATGATAGATATTGTTTTAAGCCAATAAATTCACGACCATTATCAGAATACAAACTTTTGATTTTTGAATTGAAGCGTGTTTCCACGAGATGCTTAAATTGTGGGAAAATGCTAGACACACTTGATTTTGCACTCATAGGATAAAACCATATGTATTTTGTGTAGTGATCAATAAGAATTAGATAATACCATGAACCATTAAGGCCAATTTCATGTGCGGGGCCCCATACATCAGTATATATAAAATCAAGAGGAGCATTACTTTTAAAACTTGTGGCACGAAATGGTTGTTGATGAGCTTTATTAATAGAACATGAAGTACATAAAGAGGACATTTTATTTGTAAGCGGAAGGGAGAAATGATTAACAAGACTATGAACTAATTTAATTGAAGGATGCCCAAGACGCTTGTGCCATCCATCAATTGAAGTTCGTTCATGCACATTAGCAACCATTTTCGAAGAAGAAGCCACAGATGATGTCGGAAACATGTAGACATCATTTTCACATGCATCTCGGAGTAGTATCGCCCCCGTGCTCTGTTCCTTCACAAGAAAATAAAATGGGTGAAATTCAATGAAGACATTATTTTGTTTGGTGAAGTGATAAACAGAAATTAAATTCTTATGAATATTTGGGACACAAAGTGTGTCACGCAAAAAAAAATCTTTTGTGGAGAATTTAAGGCTAAAGAACCAATATGTGTGACTTCCAAACTTGTACCATTACCAAGAACGACTTCGTCAGTGCCATCATATACCGAATGAACAGATAAATTTTGAAGATCACCAGTGATATTGTGAGATGCCGTCGAGTCAAGGAGCCATTTGTTTTCATTGCCATTTGATGTTGTAGCACAATTGACAGTGACCTCGGCTTGCTGAAGCTGGGGATAATTTTTTGCTATGTGACCCAACTTGTCACAAAATTGACATTTGGGTTGATATTTGCTTGAATTTGATCGTCGTTGGTCTTTGGATGGGCCTGAGAAATTGCGAGTGTAAGCCTGCTGTTTTGAAGGCCCGTTGGACCTGTGATAGCCTTTTGATTGCTGCCCTCCAGAACCTGCTCTTTTGTTTGAGTAATTTGTCGTTGCAACAAGCTGTTGAGTGGCAGCTTCCATTCTGCGGAGATAACGCTCATGCCCCACAAGCAAATCATGCAATTCTTCAAAGGCAAGAGATTTTTCTCTGGCACGAATTGGAGCAGCAATGTCCCTAAAATCGGGACCCAAGCCATTGAGAACGTAAAGAGTAAGATCGTCATCAGGAATTGGATGATCAATCAGTGCGATCTCGTCAGCTAGAGCTTTGGCAGAGTGAAGATAATCTGGAATCGATCGATTCCCACGCTGAAGCAAGGTGAGATCTTCCTTGAGTTGCATGACTCTTGTACGCGATTTACTTGCATACATATTACTTAATTTCTTCCAAGCCTCATGAGAGGTCTTAGCAGTGGCGATTAAAGGAGTGATGGTGGGTGATGTGGAAGCAAGAATAGCACTTAAGATAAGTTTATCTTGTCGGATCCAGTGAGTTTTTGTTAAGTGGGAGAATGGAGTACCATCGGAACTGGGACACACAGAGTCACCATTGACATAGGCCATTAAATCATACCCAATTAATAAAGCTTCAAATTGGGCACGCCACTGTGGAAAGGTTGAGGATGTAAGTTTCTCATTGATTTGGGCGGTGATGTTGAAAACAACAAGTGGTGTATCGGTGGGGGAAAGTGGCTGAGTGTTTAGAGAGCTTGAGGAAGACATGAGTGAAAAATAGGATCGATTCTCGGTGGAGAGTTAAACTTCTGATACCATATAGAAAATGTAAAGAACAATACTCAATGAAAGAAACTTCAAAACCCACTTTATTGATTCTGTAATGTTGATATATATACAAAAAAATATCTCCTATAATTAATCATGTACACTAATTTTAAAATTCAAAAATAGACAAACTGTTACAAATAAATCTTCACCTGAGTACAAGGAGATCTTCAAAAAACTTTAAAATGATTTTCAGCCTCCATGTATTGCGGCTATATCCTCTGTTTGTTATTTCTTTTGACTTTTCTGATTTATCTCAACTTCCTTTATAGGTTTCATTTTAGTGGTGAATCATGGTATCCCACTTAATGTTTTGGAGGAGACCATGGAAGGGGTACGTCGTTTTTTTGAACAAGATGTAGAGCTGAAGAAAAGATGGTATACACGCGAAAGCATTGGCGCGAAAAGGGTTGTGTATAACAGCAACTTTGATCTCTATAGTGCACCAACAGCAAACTGGAGGGATTCATTATATTGCACTATGGCTCCTCAACATCCAAATCCTGAGGAGTTGCCTGAAATATGCAGGTATATTTGCATTTTAGAAAGTGTATATATTTATAGGGATTATGATCTCCTCCGTTACATCTTCTACACAATTTCCTTTGATGTCATTTAGTAACAAAAAATTTATATTTAACAACACAATAACAATCGCCCCAAGTGTGTCGTGCTATTATCGGTAAAAAACTATTTGAGTAGTATGTGTGTATTGGAAGAAATTTGATAAAAAACTACAATGAAAAGTATCTTAATCCTGTATGTCCACAAGGGAGGTACAAATTCATATTCCTGCAGTCTAACAATAAGCGTCTTATTTGAGTTGTTGACTGTTTTTCAGTAGTATGAAGTATTGCCTAGCTAGGAGAAAAACTTGAGACATTTTTTCCATAACTAGTTAATTAAATCTTCAAACGTAATTATCAAAAAAAAAAAGGTTATAACCTAAGACAACATTAATTTTCCTGCAGTGATAATTTAACGGAGTTCTCGAAGCAAGTAACGAAATTGGGATATTATTTGTTTGAGTTGTTATCAGAGGGTCTTGGGCTAGATAGAGACCACCTCAATGACCTTGATTGTGGCGAGGGGCTTGCAACCCTTTGCCATTACTATCCGGCGTGTCCTGAGCCAGAACTAACCTTGGGGACTACCCGGCATTCCGATTATGACTTCATCACGGTGCTGCTGCAAGACTATATTGGAGGCCTTCAAGTTCTTCATCAGAATCAGTGGGTAGATGTCCCCCCTTCTCCTGGATCACTAGTGGTTAATATTGGAGACATTTTACGGGCAAGTCTTTTACTATTTTAATATTAGAGATACATTTCCGACGACTTTTAAGAAAAATCTAAATTTTCAAACGTATCTGTAACATTTGTTAAAAAATACAATAATGTTGACATGTTAGTATTTGATCTACCTTAAGGAATGATATGTTATATAGTAATTTCATTTCACTTAATTAATAGTCTGAAACAAGAAATTTTTCTGTAATTTTGTAAAAGACGAAACAAAAAAAAATATTTTAATTATGTTTCTGCATTTTCAAGAAATTTTCTACATACAATAATAATATTGTATTGAAATCAACATTTAGTCTATGAATATGATCATAGATTTGGGTTCTTTTTGGTACATATTTAACTATATTGTGTTATTATTTGAATTTTTCAGCTGATATCAAATGACAAGTTTCTTTTATTATACAATATTAGAATTTAACATTTTCTTTTTATTATTGGAAATTTTAGCTTATAACAAATGACAAGTTTATAAGCGTTGAGCATAGAGTACTAGCAAACCATGTTGGTCCAAGAGTATCGGTGGCCTGCTTTTTTGGCTCAGGTCTGTGCCCAACCTCAAAGATCTATCAACCCATCGAAGAGTTGTTATCCGAGGACAATCCCCCAAAGTATAGGGCAACAACAGTGAAAGACTATGTGCAGTGCTTTCGCGATAAAGGACTTGCTGGAAAATCTACACTGTCACATTTCAAGCTCTAACTTGAATGTGGAAATTTGTGTTTTTTTTTATAATTTCAAAAGTATTGAAATATATTATCTCCTCGTCTTACTAATTTTCGTTGTTAAGTGTATAATAATTTTGAATAGTGCATTGCACATTCAAATTCTTGTACTTGATACGTGCAGCCAAGAATTTCTTTCAAAATTAATGTCCTAATGCGGTTGTGAAATTACTTATCAGATCAACGGTTTAAATTTAATGAGACTTTTTTTATGGAACGAAAGGAGTATTTCATAATCATATCTTTGTGTATTATTTGTATTATGTTGCGAGCTTGTGAGCAGTGGCCTATTTAGGATTTTTATCAAGGTAGTTAATTTTATAACTAAAGATAATTAAAATAAATTGCAACTAAAAATAATAATTAATGTAATTCAACAAATATAGAGTTCATTAAAAATGTATTAAAATCATTACAAAATTATTTATCGATGCCCAATTTCTTAAAAAATAATTTAAAATCACCTCATTCCTAATGATATTTAATAAATCTTTTTTAATGTAAGCCACTATTTACCGATTCTGGAGTAGAGCCGAATTGAGGACGGTTACTAGTCACAAAATTCATAAATAATTACGAATATTTTTTTTTTTGCATCCTATTTCAAAAAGCAAACGTAAATACACAGAAAATATACAATCAAGTACAATTAGAAAAAGAGCCTTACTCATAAAAATATACTCCATATATAATACATATGTATTATATGTTAAAATAATTTAGAACAAATATACTCACTTTCTTATCAATTATTCATAGCATATTTTATATGTAAATTAATAAATAAAATCAATTTAAGACAATATGCAGGACAAATTAGAAGAGGAGAAAATCCTAAAAATTAAGGGGAAATTAAAATTTAAAGAAACATATCATAGAATTTGAGAGAAATTGAATATCATAGAAAAGAAGTATCAACACAGTTACAACTTTAATTGAAATTAAAGATAGGACATACCTAATTTTTTGAATGGAGATTACAATTAAATTTTGGACATGAGTAATGTAACTTGAAACCCCAAATTTGTACAAGTTGTGAATTTTTTTTATTTTTTATTTTTTTTATCGTTCTTTCCAGGAGGTCAATAATCCATTTCTCTTTTTTAAAGGTGGTCGTGTTTTACCTAGTACTCTTCTTAGTTAAAATTCTTACAAATTTAAGGGTGGTCAAGTGACCACCCTTGCCCATAGGTCAATACGCCCCTGCTTGTGAGGAGCCAAAGCCATCCAAAAGAACAACTACGATATTTAATATTTCACGTCCATCGATTCAAAAGCATGAAGTTTTCTTTGTTGCCTCTAAAGTTGTAGCTTTAGAAAATGCAAGTTCTACATACAAAATCCGTTTGCAGTTTGCTTTACTCTAGAAAAGTGAAACTTACATTAAACTTCCATTTGAAACTTGGAAACCACGGCGGAAAATATTAGCAAGATAATATTTTGAGTGTTCGACCGCACATTGCTTTTATAATAATATATATTATTGGTGTCTTTTTCTAATCATTTAAGCTTCAGAGAAGTTGATTACTTAACATATATATACTAGAATTTTGAGTGTTCGACCGCACATTGCTTTTACAATTAATATATACTATTATTTTAGAGAAGTTGATTACTTAACCGGAAATAAAAGAAAAGGAAACCAAAAATAAATGTAAGTGTGTTTTATATATGTATCATATATCTGCTAGGTTGTGTAGGCAATTATATATGCTTGTATCCCTCCCACTTGAGATATTTTTCTAATGGTAAGGGTCTTTAGTCCCATCGAGTTGTAATTCTTCTATTATTACTCGATGTAATTCTTCTACTATTACTAATAAAATCCTCGGGAAAGTCATTTTGATATAAAAAATTCATTTTTGTCTCTCGTACCAACCATCTCTATCTCAAGTGGCATCAAACCTTCATTGAATGAGAGTGATATCGATAAAGGATTAAAAACATTGAAGGAAGCACTATTCTATACATGTGTATAATTAACTTTTCATAAGATCTTAATTCAATTTTAAATTTTTACAGTTATATATCATCTTGTAAATTGATTCTATAAATCAAAATTGCATAAAAAATTAATCATAAAACCGAACTCTTTTGACAACCAAATCAACTAAAATTAAACCATTTTAGGCAAAGACTAACAAGACCAAACTTTGCAAATTTAAAACTCGGGGATGGAAAAGAAACGTTTTCTATCAAAATTGTATTCCATCTTCACTTAGAATCCATCAACCGTTGTATCCATGCCCAACAAAAATAACAAGTGCAGCCTAAAACTAATCCTGGAAGCTTTAAACTCATTTGCTAGTTCACATCAGCCCCAAATTCAGAAGGAAGCTCGTTAAACACATTCCTTCTTAATCCTTGATATCAATGCTGCCATGGATTTCTCGTAGTCAATATCTCTTGGTCCTCTCTTATCTCTAGTTAACCTTGAAGGATGCAAACACCAATATTTTGTCTTAGATAAATAAGACAACATCAATGAGAAAATAAGGATTCAAGACAATGAAGAATTGTCGGCTGATTCTATTGTACAACCTATCAATGCATGATGAGTTTTTTTTTTCCTCTTTATTGTTTTCTTTTATTTACACGCACACATATATGGTGCCTAGAGGGCAATAGTCCTGATAATTTGAAAACAAGCAACTTCATGTACCGTTAGTTGTACATTACATACACACACATACGTTTACCATTGCTTAAAAAAATTGTTATTTAAAAACAATATTCATTTTTTCTTGGTAAAGGATAATTCATCTCTGTGTATTCCTCCGCCAGTGGCTTAGGAGTTAGGTCAGAACATGCATGCACATTGTAACAACTGGAACAATTATGGAACAAAATATTTTGTGCTACCATTAAATAATTGCAATGATTGCAGGTTTTCCTATTTTTTAAAGTTTCGTTGAGAAGTCGGGATCAGTTGTCCCAAATAATATCTCATCTTCTCTCCCAACAAAGAGATTTTGCTGTTAGACAACTTTTAAGGTAATTTGTTTTAAAAAACACAAAACAAAAAAAACAAAAAGACTCGGCAAAAGAAAAGAAGGAAACTCCTAGTCATTTAAGCCAATTAATCTTCTTCCCAATTCACGATAACTCTCTCCTCTTTGGGTTCCGTACGTTGGATCACGGCGGACGGAAAACAAAAAGTTCTTTCCTCACCTCACTTGATGGCAAAGGAATATAGTTTACTAGATTCTGTGAACAACTGCAAACAAAGGCAATTGCTTGATACAATCTTAATTTTCAACAATAATTTTTCATTCATAATTTTTTTTATTTCTTATTCAGTGAAATATTAGACGGAATTAGTTGAATTTTTTTTGGATTGTTTTGAATAGAGATATGTAAAAAATAATACTAAGAGTAATCAATAGAATTTTTAAGTTTTCCACCTTCATCAATCTTATAGATGTTCTCCCAAAATAAATAACTCAGTAGTCTTGAGTTATCTTCTATCTTAGGAGACGGTTACCCCCCCCCCCCCCCAATTGGTCGATATTTCAATTTTTTTTTTTTACTGAGACCTGATTCTATTTAATTTATTTTTTATTGAGACCTGATTCTATTTTTTTTATTGTTAAAAAAGTGCCACACGTCTAAATTTTAGTACTAGGACAGGAGATGGTACACATTGTTGGGACAAATGGTGTCTTATTTTTTTGTCACGCCACAATTTCCAAAAATATAGTGTTGATAAAAGTAGGAGTCACTAGCCCAATTAATGTAGTTAATTAAATATTTTATAGTATGATTGTCATATTGATTATTAAGAAATATATATTCAAAAGATAATATATCAAAAGATAATTTGTCGGGTTGAAATCATTTTACTTAATAATGTGTTTGTACGAACATGAATTTCAATAAAATTCGAAAATAGTAGAAAATTTATAAAATACTCACGGTTATGAAGGCAAACATTTCCATTTTTCTTAGAATGTGAGTTAATCTCTTCCTTTGGAATATCTCAAAATGAGAGTCCATGTCAGAATCAACGTACTAAAACTCAAAATGAGAGTCACATTAATAAAAAAAATTCTAACCCAATATAGTATCGTTACATATATTTATTTATTTATTTATAGACTATGTGACAAAACAAATTATGTTGATGAATTCTACTTTTATTAACGGAATGTTTTGAAAATTGTGTCTTGCCAAGCAGAGACGGATCCATGCTTTAGCATACCTGGGCGACTGCCCAGGCAACCGCCAGAAAAATCCCAAAGAGAGCCCCAGTTATGCCTTGGCAGCAGCCGGAAAATGCAGAGGGGCGAGGGGGGGATCATATGACTCTGGTATTCCGACGCGGCGAGCCGTTCATGAGTACTCATGACCCTGCAGTCTGTTGTCACCGCCCGTGTTTTTCTTCCGTTCTTCTTCCATTGCTGCCGTCCGCCTTCTTCTTCCGTTCTTCTTCTGCGTCTGTTAGGTTTTTTTTTAATTTTAAACTTACTAAATGAAACGACGTCGTTCATTTAGTAAGTTAAAAAAAAAACCTAACAGACTCTTCAAAATCGCCTCAGCCACCCCCTTTTTTTTCCCCTTCCACCTCTGCCTCTGCGGCTCTACTCTGCTAAGAGGCTCACCGCTCATGGGCTGTCGGCTGCCTTTGCTTGCTTCTTCCTTTCTCTCTCCAGACTCCAGGTTCCGTTAAGGTCAGTTCCGACACCCCTTTCTTTTTCATATATGTTAATTTTTTAAGGAATTTTGTGCTTAATATTGCCATTAAATTAGAAATTTAGAGTTTGTTAATTGTTATGCCATGAATTAGAGATTATGTGTTATTTTTATTGAATATTTGAATTGATATTGTATATTTATGGTATATTTATGAATTATGATATATTGTTTGTGAAATAATTGAAATTACTGAATGATGAAATGTTTGAATTGATGAATGATGAATGTGAAATTATTATGAAATGTTTAAATTGATGAAATTATTGTGAAATACTATAATTGGACAAAATGAATTTGAATATAAATTTGAGAAATGGTATATTTATGGTATTCTGTATACAGTATACAATATACTGATGTTATATTGATGATATAATGAATTAATGATGGTATATTTATTGATTAGCAATTGATGTTTTTATTTATTTTAGATTATGGATAAATACTTGATTAAGCGATCAAGCGTCAATCAATATTTTTTTTTACTGATGTATTTTGATCCCTTAAGAAAGGTTCTAACTAGAGCTTTACCCCGACAGAAAAAAATTTCAGAATCCGTCTCTGTTGTGAAGGATAGGACACCCTAACCACACTTTAGAATATAGGTCAATCTGCAATCAGTGAAGTTATTTAATGGCTGCCCAAAATATTTTGTTCCAGTGCGTTGTGCATGTTCTGTCGTAATGGCGGAGGAATATGTAAACATGCGGGTCCATAGATTTCATAATTTCCATCTGTCATAAGCCATTGGCGAAGGAATATATAAAGCTGCATATGAATGAGTAAGGAGATGCCAGTTATAAAAAGCTATCAAGACAAATTAATATATAGATATATGGTAGTAGGATAAGCTAAATAACTACTAGCCGCAAATGCTAAGGTATCTTGGAATAATTTAAAGTTGATAAGATTTCATTTTATATATCCTAATCCTATCCCCTTTTTAGTGGTATATGGTAAGATTCGGATGGTACACCAATCAGCTTTTGCACGTGGAAGTTGTAATCGGTAGAAAGAAAGTGATAACTTATTTTCGATAGTGGGAAATATTTTGTTACTGTCTAATTTAACTATAAATAAATAAATAAAAAATTGTACCGCATAATGGATCAATAAGATATCGGACAATCAATCAATTTTTGGCTCATTAAATTATACAACTTACGTCTAGTTTAGGGTTTGAGGTACAATCCGTCAATGAATTATATATACCGTATAATCAATCAACCGGTGTTTTAGAGTTTTGGCTCATTAAATTAGATAACTTCTCTCTAGTTTAGGGTTTTGTATGATGATCTACTTACCTAACACTCATCGTGGCTGATCTGTTTTGGAATTGTAGTGTAGGACAGGTAAGCCGCCTAACCTTTAATTTGTAGTTACTGCAATGGACAGAATCACGACCATCCATGCAGTATGCCCATGCAAGGTAGGTACGTGGTAGGTACAACTAGGCAAAATATATAAACATGAACTGATGACAAAAAAAAAAATCCCTGGCCGTATGTGATCAGATGGCTCATCAAACTTAAGTAATTTATTTCCCGATTGTTTGTGAATGGAAGAACAGAATATCCCTTTGTCTGGTTGTTACTTGGACTCTTGAAGAAGATTGCAAGCAAACTGGACTGGCCGTAGGTGAAATGAATGCCTCAACGCAATAAATTAGTTTTATAAATGGAAGGAATATGATCTATCTGTCTCTCAGAATCTTCCTAATTTGTTTCTGTTATTTAATTACCAAAATAATTTATAGGCATGCATGATTAAATGAGTCGAACTTCGGCGTGTTATTCGATCTCGACTCTACTGAAAAAATGACTTAATTAGGGTGGTGGGTTTTATTAGTTATATGAGCTACTCTAGCTGCGCGAATCCTCCGTGACCATGAGCAATATGAAGCCAACTTGACTCGAGTCAACTTGTCTTGTATTTTTGGTTTTATTTTAAATTTTTTAACAAGTTAAAAAAAGCTCCTCTTGTTTAAAAACTATATTATACATTATTATTAAAATTTAGAATATATATATATATATATATATATATTACCATTTTGTGAGAATATTATGTAATTTTACTGAAAATTGGCACTATAAATGAGAGCTTACATAAGCTTTAGCTCGAACTTGAAGTGAGCTCTTGAATAGCTCATATGGGCTTGTGGGTAACTAGCGTACACAGCAACACTTTTAGGCTCGAGCTTCAACAGCTCAAGCTTTAGTGTTTTAAGGGATTAATTGAGGTTTTAGTTATTGTACTTGGAGTCGATTTTTATTCTGATTACTAAATTTTTTTTGTTATAAAAACATTACTATATTTTAAAAAATATTACAAATTAGTCATTACTTAACATTCTGTCCAAAAATTTGATGGAAGTGCTGAATAGACTAACGTTTAATAGCTGTCATGTGGGGTATTTGAATGTGGCAGGTGGGTCCATGTTACGTGGAGGGTTAATTGATATTTTAGTTACTGTATTAGGGATCAATTTTTATTTTGGTTACTGAATCTTTTTTTTTTTGTTATAAAGACATTAATTACTATACTCACAAAAATGTTACAAACTAGCCATCACTTAATATTACTTGATGTGTGAGTTAGTTATTGATAACGTGGCACATGATATTGCTGCATAAATTAGAAAAGGGTAAAAAAAATAGGGCACGATTTTGCTGCGATTCTTGTTATGATTCATCTTGCCCACAAATATCTAATTTGTTTCTTTACACATGGCAAAATGTGTCACATCATCAATAACTAACTCACACATCAACTTTTTTGGCTCATGAGATATGCACGATTCAACACTTTCATCAATATTTTGGACAAAATGTTAAGTAATAACTAGTTTGTAACATTTTTTGAGTACAGTAATGTATTTGTAACAAAAAAGATTCAAACCAAAATGAAATTATCGACTCCTAATACAGTAATCAAAACATCTATCAACCATCCACATAACAAGGTCCCACTTATCACATATTCAAGTACCCCACATAGCATCTGTTAAACGTTAGTTTATTCAGTATTTTCATTAAATTTTTAGACGGAATGTTAAGTAATAACTAGTTTATAATATTTTTTTGAGAATAGTAAAGTTTTTGCAACAAAAAAAGATTCAGTAACCAAAATAAAAATTGATCATTAATACAGTAACCAAAATATCAATTAATCCGTATTTTAAGTGACCAAAGTCAGCTCGACCCATTGGAAAAACGAAGGAGATTGAGTTTAGGACACATTAACTAATTAACAAGAATATATTAATTTTTGTCATTGCCCGAAATGATGAGTTACATCCACGGTATGCGGCAAATTAGTTTCACCAAGTGTACTTCATATTGAGGAAATAAGTTATCTACAAAAGAGATTTATATATGTGCTATTGTTCTTATTTTTAATCTCAAAAATCTTCTATTTTTGTTGTCATGATTTTGACAATAACAAAAAAATCACTTGTTAATATGATTGCTTTAACTACCACTCTCAAAAGTCTTATATTTTTTGTGTGATGACCCTGACAATCACAAAAGAGTCACTTGTTAAGTGACGTGATTGCTTTAACTATCAATCTCAAAAGCCTTTTATTTTTTTGATGACTTGGACAAGCACAATAGAGTCTCTTGTTAATGTGATTGTTTTAACTATCACAAAATCATTTTGACTTTGTGTAATTGTTAAAATCATCATGAAATGCTTTTAGACGAGGGCATATAAAAGAGTATTTGTGAGTATTTGTGACGGTTAAAATCATCTCAAAAACTCTTGTGAAGAGAGAGTAGACTGCTGATGGTGTAGTATTTTATATTGATCATCTCCTCCCCCAGGCCAACCTTTCATTGATTTGGAGGTTGGGGCAGATAAGTACGTCTATTTTGTATTACCGATTTTAATATTTATCCTTTCTGGAGGTTAAGAAAAACAAATAAGAAGCCCTAACTACCGGCCTACACCCCATTATTCACTTAAATGACTAGTTCTTTCAGAAACTAAAATGCAACTTTGTGCCTATGCAATGTTTTCATTCTTAAGTTTAACTAATTTACTAATTCCTCCCTCAAATTACAATTATAATTACAAAATTGTCTAATTTAAGATATAGTCAGTTATGCAAAACTCGCACAAACGAGATAGTTTTGTACAACTGATTGTATCCTGAGAAAATAATTTAGTTAATACCTAAACTCATAAACGAAATCGTGAAGATAAACCGAAAAGAAAGTTTTGCATTTCTGTCCAATTTATGGGACAAATCCACATGTGTTTGTCTTTTATTTCTTCTTAATTAGCATTAAACAATTCAAGGTTTGCGTATAAATATATTTCTCATGCATGCATGCAATGCACTATCAAGCTAAACTCATATTATTTGCAAATTAGAGAGAGAGAGAGAGAGAGAAAAAAGATGGTGACAAGCAATGGTGAATCACAAACAATAGCTATGCCTCCAGATTACGACTGGATAGCTGAACGGAGAGCTTTCGATGACACAAAAGCCGGCGTCAAGGGGCTCGTTGATGCCGGAGTTACAAAAGTTCCACGTATGTTTGTGGATCACCAACTAAAGCTTGATAATCAGAATTCTTGCCCTAAAAATTCCCAGTTTGGTGTTCCAGTCATAGACTTCAAAGGCATTGAAACAGATGAAACCATACGCGGTGAGATTATAGACAAAGTTAAAAATGCCTGCGAAAAATGGGGATTTTTTCAGGTGGTAAATCATGGAATTCCGGTTAGGATTTTGGATGAAATGCTTGAAGGAGTACGTCGATTTTATGAGCAAGAAACTGAGGTGAAGAAACAGTATTATTCGCGCGATACAACACGACCATTTTATTTTAATAGCAATTTTTCTCTGTATACTCCACCAGCAGCTAACTGGAGGGATACAACTGAATGCACTATGGCTCCTAATCCACCTGACCCTAAAGAATTGCCAGTTGTTTGCAGGTATGTGCAAAATCTTTATTGATTTTTAGACTTATTTTACTAATTATGCTATGATGTTATTGTTTCACCCATTCTTTTGTTCCTCCGATTAGATGTATTTTGATTTATTTTTTTTTGGAATCAATTTGCAATATCTAAAATTTAAATCAATACGAATTATTTGATTTTAGTATAAATTAACAACTATACTAATTTTTTTTCAATTGAAAGGTATTGGAGATTGACTTTAAAAGTCAAAATCTGTAACACAAATGGCATTATTTGTTACTTGTGACTTGAGTTTTGTGTATGACTCAAGTTGATTCTATATGCACAAATCATGTGATCACACAGATGAGGAGTTTAGTATCTAGTACTCCCTTAAGCTGAGAAAGGAATGTCATACTTAACTTCATATAAAGTTTAAATAAAAATAATAAAAAAATCGAACATCTTATTCAAACAGCACCTCTTCACTTTTTAAGTTTGCATATCAAATAAAATGAAGGAGTACTATACAAACTTTTATTTAAAACTTTTATTTAAATATGTAGAAGGTTGATCTACTCCATCCAAATTACAAGTGCTTTGATATCGTTAAAGTGTCACATTTTGGGACATCTCAACCCTTTTGGCTCTAATGCCCGTGGGCCATATTTACTTAATTTTATTGCCAGAGATTCATTTTTGTTATATTTGTATGACTTACAGAGATATAATGATTGAATACACAAGTTATGTCAAGAAATTGGGAAATACTTTGCTGGAATTGTTCTCTATGGCTCTTGGACTCAAACCAAACCACCTGAAAGAGATGGATTGTGGTAAGGGGCTTATGCTCATGGGAAATTACTATCCCATATGCCCTGAACCAGAATTGACACTCGGTGTTAGCATCCATTCTGATATTGGCTTCCTTACTGTACTTTTACAAGACCAATTGGGTGGACTCCAAGTGTTATATGAAAATCAGTGGGTTAACATTCCCCCTTTGCCAGGAGCTCTTATAGTAAATGTTGCTGATCTTCTCCAGGCAAGTATTTGTCTTTTCACAAGTTTATAGATGTTGTTTACTTTCTTCATTAGAAAACCAAATGAACTCGCATTTGAAAATACATCCTTTGTCCTAATATGTACAGTCACATTATTAATATTGATGCTCCCTCTGTCCCACAAAAGGGTCGTATTGGCAAATACTAAGGATGTATTTGCACATTTTATAAATAGTGACGGCATTATAATAAAATTAGTAGCAATGACATGATAATATAATTATGATGAAGAAAATATAAGACTCTTTTTGTGGGACAAAAAGAATTAATGAGTGATTATTTTTAATTGTAGAACAGGAGTATTAAATAAAAGATTAAAATACAAAACTCTACCCTATATTTGTGTCTGTATGATATTTTCATTCTTGAGTTTGATTAATCGGAGAATTTCACTCTCAAAGTACAATTATAAGTACAAAATTAAACCCTTTAAGTTATAATTAACAGTGTAAAACGGATAATTTTACACTATTAATTATATCACGAGATAGTGATTTTCTATTATATAAAATTAAGTACCATATCTCCAAATAATGATAAAATCATGATAGAATTTTTGCATTTTAGTCTAAATAAAAGCTAAGGGTAACCACTTTTCATTAATAAAATAATTGAAACGTCATGTCACTTTTTAGACTTGCAAACTTGGAATCTCGGGTTGTAGTAAACATATTATAGTGTTTTTTGTGCAGCTCATCAGTAATGATAAGTTCACAAGCGCCCGGCACAGAGTGCTGGCTAACAACAAAAGCACCCCAAGAGTTTCAGTGGCTAGTTTTTTCAGAATGCATTTTCAGGAAGCAAGTGCCTCGAGACTATATGGCCCAATAAAAGAGTTGATATCACAAGAAAATCCCCCAAACTACAAAGAAACTACCATAAGAGACTTCCTCAAGCATCGCTACCAGACAGGCCTTGATGGGAAGCCCTCATTGTCCTATTTGAGGATTTAGACTCACTTTAATAAATGGGTTGTCTACTTTATTGTACTCTATCTTGGGCCTCTGAAGTAAGTTAGAATTTTGGGCTTGTGACAAATAATTCAAGTAGCCCACATGCCAATAATCTAGAATTGGTTTAAGTTATTTATAATAACATCAAAGCTGAATAAACTTTATTCTGCAATTGATATTTGTTCTTATTTCTTGTGCGATTGCTGAAAAATCCATTAACATACTCATAACCCCAACTCATTTAGGGCTTCTGTCGATAAATTTTTAATAATTCTCAAAGTAGAGCTTCTGCACATAGCTCTCTGCAACTACCATTATAAAACCATTAATGCTATTGTATGGGAGTAGAATTCCCTCATTTACACTTTTCACCTAATTTTTTTAGATACAGTGTCATAAATATTATATTTAACACAACATATAATTCATCACAAATAATTGTGTTGCTAGTTTAGTCACTAAAACAATATTTATGTTACTAAATATGTATTGAGAGAAATTAGGTAAAACGTATAATAGAGGGATCCTAAGCAGACTGTTGGTGCTACTGTTGACGGGATTTTTTCCGTGTGATTTAAATATTTGAAAAATATGTATTTCTTGGGCGACTTAACTGATGTTTGGAAAAAATCGACTTTTGTTCAACTTGGTTTCAAATATAGATTTTAAGTGTGACAATAGTTCAGAGTCGTTAGTTCGTAAAAATTTAAATAGACGTATCAACTCATCCGATTTTTGACTTTTAATAAATAAAATGGTCCAAATAATGTTACTTCATAAAATTAGCTCGAAATCGAGATTTCAAGAGTTCAGAGGCTTGTGTTAAATGGAGAGAAAGTGTTAGACATCATCGAATTCCGTGAATCACACTTACTACTTTTCTATTGTTTTCCCAAAATTTTAAATGAGTTCTTAAAAGTAAAATGTGTCATTCCGTGAGTATAAGTTTGTGTTTAGTGTCTTGTGCCTAAATAAATTGTATAATTTTAAAAGTATATATGTTAGTTGTGTCATTCCAAATACGGTTAATTGCAAATTAGAACCCGAAGTATACACCATTTTACCATTCTTACCCCGATATTTAAACGCTCTCATCCCGCTATCCAAAGTATCATTAAGTAACCATAACTGACCCTTTTATAATTTTCGGCCAAAAAAGTGGCCAGAACTGCCACGTATTCCGGTTGAGTGGGTATAAGTACGGTTTGACCGTATATTTATACATTTGACCGTATAAAATCAACTTAAAAATAATTTTGTATTAATCATATACATATAAAATACGGTTTAATCTTCAAATACCCAACTTTATTTTTAAAAAAAATTTGTTTTTCATCTTCCCCATCTTCATCATCTTCCCCGTTTTACCAAGGAACTCATCAAAAACCTCAATCTGTTCATCATTTTCAAATTTCCTTATCATGAAACTCAACATAACTTATTATAAAACTCAAAATTTCAAAATCCATACCCAAATCAAAAGTTTCAAGAAAGTTGCATACGAACCCAAATCCAAACCCAAATCAAAATCAATCCAGATCTGCAAAAACCTTATTTCCCTCCATATTAGAATTTTCATATAAATCACAATAATTAAACAATAGCATTTATACAAACAGAAAATTGAAAGAGAAAATAGAAGCTCTGACTCCACCTTCGATCTGTACTGCTCCACGAGCGCCACGTGCTCTTTGTTCTTCCAGCCCTCCTCCTACTGCTCAATCGACGATATGATTCGCCACGCAGCTCGAAGCGAGCCGATGACGATAGATCTTATTTGCACCTTGTCGGAATCTAGGTTTTGGCTTTTTGTTCTGCTTTGGGGTCTAATGATTCTGGTATTCTTTCCGTGCGGATGGGTTTTAATTATCCGTGCGTTGCCCGATCTGGGCTTCATCTACTGCTATTGATTTATTTTTTCATGTTCAGATTTGGAGATTTTGTTCTCAGTCATTGATGGTTCCGTTCTGGGCTTCTATCCAAGCTCGTAATTCGATTATCCAAGCTCCTTCGGTTCTACCCGTTCTGCTGCTTAGTTTTTTTTTTCATTTCAATCTTCTTAATGTTTATTAATTGTTGTTATTATTTTTATTAGTACTTTATTTGGACTAAGCATTGAGGTGAATTATTGTATTTGAGTTGATAATTTTATTAGTAGTTTAATTAAGTAATTTATTTGACATAATTTATTTTGTTAATTATTTTATTTAGATTAATTAGTATGTTAATTATTTTATTTTGTGTTAATTATTTGAGTTAATTACTTTACTTTGTTAGTTAAGAACTAATTATGTATGAATTTTTATACACCTTTAATATATTATCATTTTTTTCTTCTATGTATTTTTACTATTTTAATAAGTCAAATACGTATTTATACGGTCAACTATATTTAAATATTAAATTATATATGACACGTGGCCATTTTCCGGTAAAAGAAATTGATCGGAAATTATAAAAGGGTTCATCGTGCTTACTTATGTGTACTTTGGGTAGCGAGATGAGAGCGTTTAAACATCGGAATACGAATGGTAAAAGAGTGTATACTTCGGGGTTTAAATTGCAATTAACCCTTCCAAATAAAAATGCGATTTTGAGTCCCTTTTTCTCAAGGGAGAAAGCATTTGAAGTTTAAGGTCTTTTGAAAACAAAGGTTCTGGAATTGTCTTTTTGAAAAATTGTCTTTTGAAAGGTTTTGATAAAAAGATATTTTCTAAGGTTTTGAAAATCATTCTTTAGAAGTTATTTTTCAAAAGTGATCATATATGTATAGATTTATAAGGAAATTAATGTTTGAAAAAGAGTTTTTTAAGAAAATGCTCCTTTTAATAGGAAAATCCTTATAATATAATAAGATACTAAGAAAAATTAGGGTTTTGGTAATGAATATATATAGACTTTTACAAATTTTCTTTCCCAAAAAGAATCCAAGGCTCAAAATGCTTTCAATTTTAGTTTAGAATTAATTATAATAACTTAATTTGATTAAATTTTAAGAAAATCTTTAAAACTTTGTTTGAAAAATATTTTTCTCTCATAAAAATAATTAAGTCGTGCATCAATTAGGGTTAGGATTTACTCAAGGGTATATGTATATGAGTAATCTCAAGCAACTCTAAGCACCTCCAAACCATCAAATTCACTATTAAGGGCCTTAATCCCAATTCTTAAGGTATGAAAGCTATCTTAATTGGTTTAAGGCCCTAGCTAAACAAATATTACAATTATCAATTATAAATCTATTCTCTATGTCCATCATTGGAGTCTATATTAATTCCCTTAAACATACGAGTTTAAAGGTCTTAAATTGATTTTCAAGCTCACATGATCCTATTCCAATTCAATCAACCAAGCTTACATCACAAAATCTATCTTGGGGTATTTAGAGTTTTGGGATAGAAACCATAACTCTAAATCCCTTAGATTCACAAAATTCCAGCAAATGACAGATACCATAATTACGTCATGAGAATCTAATATAAATCCTAAATGACTAATTAGAAAAGTTGGTAGAGATTTCTATTTCTTAGAAACCCTCTCAACTACCGAAAAATCAAAATTAGGGTCTAAGCACCCCTAATACTCAAGTAGTATGCTTACATATACACAATTAAACTCATGATTCACATATGAATCCCAATTCACAAGTAATCACAATAAGAAAATAAACGAAGAAATGCTCTTTATGCTAGTACTTGTCTCTTTTGCTCGTTGATCTTCTTCAATCCACCAAAATCTGTAAGGGAGTCTCTGTAAAATACTAGGTAATTTTTAATGTTCTAACAATGGGTTTTTACTCTCTAAGTAATGCAAAAAATGGTATTCTTTCTCTAAAATCGCATATGCTTCTCTCTATGCAAGGAGGAGTGGAGAACAATCTGATAAAGGGGGCTGGACCTCCCAACCGTCCCGTGATGGCGGTCGGTGGGTCTCCCCCCTTCTAGCCCACTAGCTTTTACAATTTTGTCTAATTACTTTCTTAATTTTTTATCTTTTTGTATTTAGGTTCTTTTTATTTGATTTTAATTATGCAAAACATATAAAATTAACAATTTACAATAATTATGCCAATAATGAATAAATATTTAATTATTGTGCAAAATTTGGGTGTTTACACTTACTGACACTCATGAGCAATTGTACAAATCATTTACATATGTACTATAAAATAATAATATGATACACCCTCTATTCTTTTTAGATTGACCTTTTAGGAAAACACAAAAATTAAGAAATACAATTAGTGCTCTGTCTGATTGACCAAAATGATTTTTTTTTTTTATAAAAAAACCTCAATATTATCTTTCTAAAATTCATTGAAAAGATGAAATAAAAACAAATTAGTATTTTGTGTATGGATAATATGAAAAGTTAAGTTATTAATGCTTCTTTAAATCTACAAATGACAAATAAAAATGAATAAATTTCACTATCCAAAAAGACAAATTTAAATGAACAGAGAGACTAGAGTACAATTCTAATTAATTAAGCATTTTTATATTTATCCCTAATAGTTATTTTAACAATATGGTATACAAATTTGTAATTCTTTTTTACTTCTTTCTCTCTTATTGTTATTTTTTCTTCTTTTTTAGGTGATTTGCGTAAAAAATCACGATGATAACGTATTATTATACAGTTGGTTACTTTGTTCTATTAAAAATCTCTCTATTCTCGCTTCAAATATGAATACTACGACTGTAGTTTTATGAAAAAAGCCAAAGCCCCTTATCGGATTTGAACCGATGACTCATACTAAATATGATTATGATTAACATGTATTCATGAAACTCTGAAAACGAACAGCATGGATATTCAATCAGCGCTAAAAATTCTGCACCTATCATTAATACAACAAATAATTAAACATAATATTAACAATTACCGAGTCTATTTGGTTTAATTATTAAATACAACATTTACAACTACTGAGTCAATTTAGTTATATAATATGAATTACTATCGAATCAATTTGATTAGTCCTTCAATTAATTGAAAACTGAACTCATGTCTATCTTTTAAATATAGATATTGATGGAGAAAAATTAGAAGTCAATTGAGTTTATACAATTTTTCTTTGATTTTACTGATCTAAAAGTAACGACAAATTATAGTTTGATGAGTTGATTGAAAATAAATAAATAAATAAAAGTTGCTTAGGCAAATCGAGATCCGGTTCAGTAAGCTATGAATGATTTAACCCGTTAATAATAATTGCTACGTTTGAATTGATGGAATAGGAGGGAGAATGGAATGACTCATTTATATGGAATAAAAAAAATTATGTTTGGTTACTATTGGAATGAAAAAAATTATGTTTGGTTCCTTGAGGGAAGGAGAGCATATGGAATAACCCATTCCAATTAGAATAGAATGAATAATTCCATTCTTTATTCCATTCTTTCAATCCAAACGTAAGACATTTCAGTCCATCTCACATAATGCTTTACTAATATTTTATCGAGAGATTGCAACGATTCTCTTGTATATTCTTACTATTTCCTATCAACAAACTATATAGAATTATGCTTTGGAAATTGCGGCATGCCAAGGAAACAAGACAAGAATATAGGGCAATCTACAACCGGTGGAGTTATTTAATTAATTGTAGCCAATAATGTTTGGTTTCATAATTTGTTCCAGTTTATCACTGTGTGCCCATGCACGCCTAGCAGGAACAGGGAGGCAATATATGATTGGATTGTTTAAATTCACTACGTGGTAAATTACACCAGTCTCGATCTACTACAAAACGCATTCATTTGTTTTTTCTCTTAGCATAATATCCTCGAACTCTATAGGAGCGCTAAAGCTTAACTAATTTAATATCACAGGAGCCTGGATTTGATCATGTTTTCCGTGAAGCAAACCAGTGTGCAGATGGCATTGCAAATCTGGGATGCACTAATTCAAATTATGATGTTATTATGTATTGTAATATTTCAGATTTATATAATGTATTGATGAGTGATGACTGATGCTGACGTAGGCAGTGGCGAAGCCATGTACTCCCTCCGTCCCAAATTAATTGCTTTTCTAAGACTTTTTAAAGTCAAATTGACTATTTTTAAAATTAATAATTAAACATATATAAATATATTTCTAAAATTATAAAAATTGAAATTAGTAATAAATTGTATATACTTTCTTTTGGTTATAATATCTTTACCTATATGTTAGCAAAAATAGTAAAAAAATTAGTTTTAAAAATAGTCAATTTGACTTTAAAAAGTCCTAGAAATGCAATTAATTTGGGACGGAGGGAATACAATATATGGGGTCAATTGACCCCACTCATTTTTGATTTTTTTATACTTATGATGTAATAAATTTTTTTTGTATAACTTAGTAATTTAACCCCACTCATTTTTAATTTTTTTTATACTTATGATGTAATAAATTTTTTTGGTATAACTTAGTAATTTGACCCCATTGAAATTTATATTTGAACTCTCCTTCATTTATAAAACAAATGTAGAATAAGATTGCATTGTTAAACAATGTGAGACTTCAAAAGTCTAAGTAATAAATAAAAAACAAATGACTGCCATATAAATACTTAGTGAACTCAGAGTTATAATACTTCATATCTGATATGAGATGGACATCCACTTCAAATGACATCCACAACACAAACATAAATTTGGTGGGTAGACTTTAGCTCAGTAATGATTGCTTCATTCAATTCATGCCTATGAAACATTCATTAATTAATATAATTTTCTTTCTCAATACTTATATGAAGGAAGGGATTAGAGAGTACTAATTTTCATCTGTATTACTTTTTTGTCAACGAATGGAGTACTAATTTTTTGTTTTCATGTCAAGTGGGATCACCACAGTTTGTGAAAATGGTTTGGATAGAAAGCTTTACAATAGTTCACAGTGTAACAGAATCCCACATCGTCTAAAAAACCTTCTCTTACCCTACTTTTGTTCTATAAATAAAGGAGGGTTCAAGCCTTAAAGAGTAATTGACATAGAAGTGTAAAATGAGGCATTGGGCTGGACTTACCTTTTATGTTTTAAGGATATCCTGCTTGTCCAAATATATATTTTACATATGTAACCCGAACCTACGCTAAATTATTTGTAGGATCAAATTTTTTTGACCCCACTCAGTTGGGACTCTGGCTTCGCCAATGGACGTAGGGACTTCGTTCCCATGACTTATTTCGGTGGATTAATATTATCTCTATATTTAACACAAAAAAAAAAAAACAGGCTTGGAAAACTTTTTTTTTGTTTTTTGAAGTTTTATATAAGTGAGAATTGAATTTGAGACTCAAAGGTCACGATACCTCAATCTTAATCAATAGATTGACCTCATCTTTCGAATCAATTATTACTCACCGGTGGTCAAATATTTTAATTTATAAAAATTTAAAGATATTAAAGTTCAATATTTTAAAATTGAAAAATCAAGATTTAAGTCATAAAAAGGTAAAAGGCTTGAAGGTTTAAAATGTATTTAAGCCTTGAATCTGTGATGGTAAATTTCTCTAGTATTTTATATTTTTCATTTTGAAAAACAAGAAGTGATTATATCAACTGACTACATAAACTCTACATAAACTCTACAATTATATGTACTTTAAGGACGGTGTTTGATAATAATTAATGAAAACTGAAGGACGATATTGTTACAAAATGAATGAGTGGTCTAGAAAGTTGGACATGGTGATGGAACAGGTGCATGAGCACCTTGACCAGATAAGCATTACCCGAGGAGAATTGTCTCAAAACCCTGTTGGTATACGTCAAAAAGGAAGAGCACAGCCTAGAGAAGCTAAGACAGAGGAAGCGGCTTACTATGATGGTAAGTTTAGCGAAGAAGAGGACTGTGAATCCAACTTCATTCATCAAAGACATGGAGCAAAGGATAAAGAAGGTCGAAATTGAGAGGACAACAACTTGGATAGCATCAAGATGAAAATTCTAGCTTTCCAAGGGAGGAGCGATCATGCAACATATCTAGAGTGAGAGAAGAAGATGGAGTGGGTGTTTGATTGTCACAACTATTCAGAGCTCAAAAAAGTCAAGCTCGCAGCCACAGAGATTTCTGACTATACCGTCACATGGTGGGATCAGTTGACAATTAGCCGAAAGAGATGTGGAGAATGTCCGATTGAAACCTGGGAGGAGATGAAAGCCATAATAAAAAAGAGGTTTGTGTCAAACTACTACCATAAAGATTTTTTCAGAAATTTGCAGAATTTTAAACAGGGTTGTCGGAGCGTAGAAGACTATTTTAAGGAGGTGGAGATGTTGATGACTAGAGTCAACATAGTCGAGGATCACGAGGCGACAATGGCCAGATTTTCAGTAGGTTTAAATTGGGATATTGCGAATTTGGTGGAGCGACAACATTATGTAGAATTGGAATACATGGTGTATATGAGTATCAAAATTGAGAAGCAACTCAAGAGGAGAAGTGGCCAGCTATCAATTTCCACTACGGGTTCATCTTGAAAGCCCAATGTTGTGAAGAGAAACAAGAAACCAGTCGTGATCAAACCCAAAGTAGAACCAAAATCGAAAACAACTAACCATGAAAATTAAGGTAAAACTGAGCCTTCTTTTAATCATAATCGTGATATAAGATGTTTTAAATGCCAAGGCAGGGGTCATATTTTGAGCCAATATTGTCCGAATCAACGAGCCATGATTTTGATTGATAATGGTGAGTTGGAGACCCAGGATGAGGATAGTAACGCCGGTTCTATGTCGCCATTGGAGGAGGTAGATGATAAGGAGTACGTTATCCATAGCATAGCGTTGGTTACTAGAAGAGCTCTTAGTACACAAGTGAAGGAAGACAACATGGAGTAACGGGAGAATCTCTTTCACACCAGGTGTCTTGTTCGTGGGAAGATTTGTTGTGGGTGATTGATGGGAGAAGTTATACTATTGTTAGTACTACTATGGTGAAGAAGCTAGGGCTGCCCACAACCAAACATCATCAGTCTTATCGTTTGCAATGGCTCAACGACAGTGGTTATGCAAAAGTGACTAAATAGGTATTGGTTTCATTCAATAGTGATAGATTCGATATTGGTAGATACGTTGATGAAGTATTATGCGATGTAGTTCCAATACAGGCAGGCCACTTATTACTTGGGAGGCGATGGCAATTTGACAGGCACGTGAAGTATGACGGCTTTACGAATGAATATTCATTTGTGCACCATCAATGGAAAGTCATTCTTTATGCTATAACACTGAAGCAAGTATATGAGGATCAGTTGCATTTACAGAAAGATCATGTACAAAGAAAAGAGAGTGGAGAAAAGAAAAATAATGAGGGAAAAATATAAGAGAGAAAAAGAAAGATGAAAAGAGAAAAATAAAAATCTATGCAAAAAAGAGTGGTGTGGGGAAAGTTTTGATTTATAAACAAACGATGATTATACTTATGTATAAGGATGCGTTTTTAAATACTAACCAAAGTAAGTCTTCTTTGCTTAGTATTGTTGTGTCTCTTTTGCAGGGATTATATTGATGTATTTTCCAAGGAGCTTCCATAGGGTTTACCGCCTATTTGGGAAATAGAGCATCAGATTGATTTTGTACCTAACGCTACCATTCCTAATCGACCAACTTATCGGGGCAATCCTGAGAAAACAAAGGAGTTGCAAAAGCAAGTTGGTGAATTAATAGAAAATGGGTTTGTGAGAGAAAGTATGAGTCCGTGTGCAGTTCCGGTGATTTTTATCTCTACCAAAAATGGAAAGTGGTGAATGTGCATTGATTGTCAAGCTGTGAATAATATTACAATAAAGTATCAACATCCTACTCCTCGCTTAAATGATATACTTAATGAATTTCATGGGTAGTCTGTATTTTCTAAAATTGATTTAAAAAGTGGGTATCATCAAATTAGAATGAAAGAAGGTAATGAATGAAAAACTGTTTTTTTTAAAATATGGTTTATATAAGTGGTTAGTGTTACCTTTTGGGTTAACTAATGCACCTAGTACTTTTATGAGATTAATGAACCATGTTTTATGTCTGTTCATTGGTAAATTTGTTGTGGTTTATTTTGATGATATTCTGGTATATAGCAAAAACTTGGGTGAACATGCGCTACATTTAAAATCTATTTTAGATGTACTTAGAAAAGAAATGTTATTTGTTAACATGGATAAATGCACATTTTATACGAATAGAGTTGTGTTTCTTAGTTTTGTTGTTAGTTCACAGGGAATATAGGTGGATGAAGAGAAGATACGTGCAATCCAAGATTGGTCGAGTCCTATGAATGTGAGTCAAGTTCGTAGTTTTCATAAACTTGTGAGTTTCTACTGACGTTTTGTGAGGAACTTCAGCGAAATCACAACACCACTTATTGAAGTTATTAAGAAGAATGTGAGATTTAAGTGGGAAATGAGCAAGAAAAGGCGTTTCAATTAATTAAAAAGAAGTTGAGTAGTGCTCTTTTACTTGTTCTACCTAACTTTTCTAAAACCTTTGAAATTGAGTGTAATGATTCAGGTTTGGAAATTGGAGTTGTGTTGATGTAGGAAGCAAAACAGTTGCGTATTTCAGCGAGAAGTTGAGTGGGGCAACTTTAAACTATTCTACTTATGACAAAGAGATGTACGCATTAGTACGAGCGTTAGAAACATGGCAGCACTACCTTTGGCCTAAGGAGTTCGTGATTTATACGGATCATGAATCTTTGAAGTACTTGAAAGGTCAACATAAATTGAACAAGAGACATGCACGATATATGGAGTTCATTAAGACATTTTCATATGTCATTCGATACAAATAAGGTAAAAAAAATATCGTTGCAGATGCTCTTTCGTGGAGGTATGTGTTGTTATCAACTCTTGATACAAAATTACTTAGTTTTGAACAAATTAAAGAATTATATGCTTTAGACCATGATTTTCGTGAAGAGTTTAAATCTTGTGAAAAAAATACGATAGGTAAGTACTTTAAGCATGATAGATTTTTATTTCGTGAAAATAATTTGTGCATACCTGCTTGTTCTTTGCGTGAGTTGTTAGTGAAAGAATCACATGGGGGGTGGTTTAATGGGTTATTTTGGTGTGGTTAAGACATTAGCGGTTTTACAAGAACATTTTTATTAGCTACACATGAAACAGGATGTAGAAAGAATATGTGATAGATGCATTACGTGTCGTCAAGCTAAATCCCGTGTGCAATCCCATGGATTATATACACCATTGCCTATACCTAGTGAACCTTGGATTGATATTTATATGAATTTTGTGTTCAGCTTACCTAGGTCTAAGCGTTGTCATGATTTAATTTTTGTGGTCGTGGATATGTTTTCTAAAATGACACATTTTATTTCATGTTACAAAACTAATGATGCTTCCTATGTAGCTGATTTATTCTTTAGAGAAATTGTTAGATTGTATGGTATGCCTAAAACAATTGTATCTAACATGGATACTAAGTTCTTGAGTTACTTTTGGAAGACTTTGTGGTGTAAGTTGGGTACTAAATTGTTATTTTCTACTACTTGTCATCCACAAACTGATGGTCAAATAGAGGTAGTTACTAGAACTTTGTCTTAATTGTTAAGAGTTGTAATTAAAAAGAATATCAAATCTTGGGAAGAGTATTTGTCTAATGTTGAGTTTGCATATAATCGTTATGTTCATTCTGCTACTAATTTTTCTTCATTTGAGATTGTGTATGGTTTTAATCCTTTAACACCATTGGATTTATCACCATTACTTTGTCTAAATATACTAACATGGATGGAAAGAAAGGGCTGATTTTGTGAAACAAATACATGAGAAAGCTATATTCAACATCGAAAGAAGGACTAAGTCGTATGTCAAGTAAGCCAACAAAGGACGTCGTCAATTAATATTGGAGACAGGAGATTGTGTTTGGTTACACATGAGGAAAGAGAGATTTTCAGCTCAAAGATGTTCTAAATTGCTTCCTATGGGAGATGGTCATTTTCAAGTACTTGAGCGCATAATGACAATGCCTACAAACTAGACTTACCAGGTGAGTATAGTGTTAGTGCTACATTTAGTGTTTCTGATTTAAGTTCGTTTGATGTAGGTGACGATTTGAGGACAAATCATTTTTAAGAGGAGAGAAATGATGAGGACATGTTTAGTTTAGGTGTGGATGGGCAACAAGGAGATAAAATTTAGATTAATCCAATTCAAGTTCCTATTGGTCTAATTACGAGAGCACGGGCTAAAAAATTTAAGTAGGGACTTAATGAACTAATTCAATAAATTTGGGCTGAAAATTATTCAAGAAAATTCAATAAAAGAGTTGTTCTTCAATTAATTAGTATGACCAAAGTATTATTGGAAAAGGGTGAAAATTAGCAGGTTTAAGTTCAATTGGGCTGACCCAATTGGCTAATTTAATTCAGCTCATGGGACCAAGGATTTGAACATAATTAACTCAAGTGGACCTTCTTCGAACATTATATATTCATGCATGCAAAGGAAGATAAATCAATTCAAGTGGGACTTCTACTTACTTATTAACATTACTAACATAGCATATTTAGCAAAGACTTTTCAAGTCATTAAACTTTACATTAACATATTAGCTTATATGTCACGTGGGCCTACATGTTCAATACTTAACATATTAAGCAATGTATATCCTGATTCACACGGCAAGCATGACATTAGCAGGCTAATTGATTTCAGCGACATTGAATTTCACGGATTCTATGATTCTAATTGGTCTCGGTGCGTTCACGGATTCGCCAAGCTGGTCAAATTCCTAGCAACCCACGGATTCACTAATTCCAAATGGAGGAAGTTTGATTCTAGAAGCTTATACAATCTGATTCCAAAATTAGTTTTAATATTAATGTAATTAGGATTTTATTTTGTTAGAATTTCAATTATAATTTTAAGTTTGATTATTATGTAATTTGTTTATTTTGTTATTAGAATTAGGATTATTTTTGAGTAGTATAAATAGGGGTCAAAATTGATATAATTGATACACTTCATTCAATTAATAAAAATATTTGTGAGATTTTTTTTCTCATCTTTTAGTTCTTCAAGAATTTCTAAGTTATTCTCAGTTTTCTTTGAGATTCAGTTTTGACTTATCATTCAACAATACATAATTGGGTGTGGCGTCTTCTACCGTATCTATCGTCGATTGTACCAAGATTTTTGTTTACATATAAACAACGGGTCAAGATGTCGTTGGTGTCCATTCAACACAGATTTCATTGTACAATCGATTGTCCAAAGTTCTCATCTTAATATAGGTGAAGGGTTGAGGCATCGAGCGTGTTCCACCGTATAACTTTATTAGAACAATTTGAACGACGACCACCTCATACAAACATACCATAAAGTCTATCAAAAATTTCAATGCATTAAAAAATGTTCCACTCAAGTCCTACTATATATGCCAAGTTAGTATACCAGAACTAAACACAATGACATGCTTCATAAATATATGTTAGTTCACAATAATATTAATTTTTACATTTGACTGGTTAGTTGAAAAGTCGATACAAATTATAAAAAAAAATGAGGATTAATTATCATTTTCTTTTCCAATCTTTCCAAAAACACATCATTACCTCCTCTCTGAGTTTTGATAAATTCCCAAGAACAAATGTACACCGTCCATGCATCTTTAATCGGAAAAGCATATTCTTTAGATAAGGCAAGCAATCATCAATATATCCAAAAAATTCTGAATCCCAAGTTGATAAGGTCTGACATTGTCAACCTGTCCCTAAGTAATTTATTATTATCGAATGATACCTTTATTTAAATTTTGATCTGCTAATTGCACATTTGCACTGGAGAACTTTTAGCTGGGGCTTAGTTGTATGTTAATTGTTAAGTATGTTAAGTAGTTTAATCTTTTCAGTATTGTGTTGGCTGAGCAAAACAGTGAGAAGATTAAAGGAAGCATGGGCATGTTTCATGCACATGAACTATATAAAAAAACCATCCGGTAAGGGTGAAGTTCAACTTCACCGTAATAAATTTATATAATTTTTTATTGTATAAGTTATAAAAAATATTGTATTAACCAATATAATAAAAAATTATAAAACTTATTAATGCAATATTTTTTATAACACATAAAATAAAAAGTTATAAAACTTACTATCACCCTAACCGGATCCATAAGAAACAAATTGCAGGGTTCTTAAAACTAAAAATAGTAGTTGCAATAATAATTAGCAGAATATAAAAATAAATAATAATATGACTGGATGAGATTAACTTCACTCGGTATTTGCACTTGTATCTTCCTCTATCTCTTCCCAGCCAGATCTTCACACAAATATACGGAATCTATTCACAGATTGCAACTCCATTCAGGATTTTATTATTGCAGGAATAAATGGTGGCAAACGTTATCTCTCTCATTCCATTATGAAAAGAAGAGTCTCGTATCCAAAATTTGTAAATATTATGGTTTTTTTTACCTTAAAATAATTAATTATTATTTTAGTATTAATAATGTCAGGGACGGACTCAGAATTTAAGTCTAGTAGAGGTAAACTTTGGCACAATATATTCAATAAAAAATATAAATAATTAATATAAATTAAACCACTATATATAAGAGTATTTTTTTTCTTTTTATTTTTACTATAAATTCATTAACCACAAAAGAGAAATAACATCTTTATCTTTGTAAAACAACATTTTTATCATAGTTTATTTCAAGTGGGTAAATTCATTTTCATAATTAGGGTACAAGTCAATGGAGTATGGAATAGAGAATAAATTTTATGAGGATTGTATGTAAACTAGTGTCAAACTTTACATTTTGAGTGAAAATCAAGGAGTTTTGATTGTGTTAAAATAATTAAATAGATTTTACTATGGTAAGAAATATTTCATAATCTATTAAATAAAATCAAAACTACTTGATTTTCTCTAAAAATACAAAGTTGTTAGAAGGTGTGAAAATATTAATTTACTGGCAATCCGTATAGAATTGATTCTTTATTAAATAATATTACCTTCATTCCATATTATTTAATCATTGTTGACTTTTTAGAATATATTTAAGAGATTTTTAAACTCAAAATTGACATAAATTTATTTAATTTTAATCAATAATCAATACAATGATTAACATTGAAAACTATCTAAAAAATATTACTCATTAATTATAAATTTATCATTTCATAATTTTTAATGAGTCATCTCAAGTTTGAATTTAAAAATATCTCAAATTGACTTTTAAAAGTTAATAATGATCATATAAAAAACTAGTGGGGCATCAGCCCCAACTTGACTTGTTTGATTTCGTCCTTGAATAACGTGTTGATGAGATTATATTAACGAATTTGAGAGTATCGTATCATTTTAATTTATATTACCATTAATAAAATATAATTTTTTATAAAATATTTTATTTTATTTATAAATAAGACTATTTTTATAAAAAAATAAAAGTGTAGTACTACTGTTTGATGTGAAAAGTTTATGTTTCGGAAGTTTTTATCTCAAGGTTTTAACATAGGATCAATGTTATATTGGTTTGTAAGGATGAAGGACACTTATATTTAAGTTACTATCAAATGTCAAAATTCTTTAAAGTTCATTTTTTGTTAATTGAATTCTTGAAGTTACAAATTGATATCAATTCTGTTCATTTTCTCAATTTTTACTTAAATTCGCCCAAAATTCGACCCGACCTATTTTTTTAAGGATAAATTTGTCGGTATTAGATATATTTCATATACATTTACTAAATACAAAATTTATAATCATTTTGTTAAAGTATTTCTTATAACCTTAATTAATTATAATGACATAAGTTATAATTAACAGAAAACATTAATAAAACATTTTAAAACAAAACATTTTAAAACAAAACAAAAACATAAATACATAAATTGATGAAAGCCCTCAAATCTCCAAATCTATTAACATAAACATCGTCTCCAACACATTCAAGTGAAAAGTCTAACCTAACAAATTTATCAAACCCATAAATTGATCCACCTACCAACACCGTCACTAAAAAAACACTCGCCAGCCACCACCATTATTGACCATGAATCAATCCATTAGAACCACCAACTCCAAACTTAAAAAATTCAGATCGTAACTATTCACAAAATCAAAAGGAGAATAGTGGCAGCGCCGACGCATGGAAGAAGAAGGTGATGGAAAGGAAAAGATCACAATTTTACCTTTTTAGATCTTTTTAAGTGAAACCCTAAATCTGATTTCACCATCGCAACCACGGTCTTTACATATTTATTACCCATCTTTGAATGAATCTCTTCAATCAGTAGTGGGTTGTGATAATTTGGTCCGCCGATGACTGATTTCTGGGCAATGAAGCTTTAGGATGGGAGACTTTGAAATCTTGTCTACGCAGCAAAGCTTTATGGAAACTAGTGCGGCGTGTATGTAAACTATGTCGGGTAAAATAAAAATTTTATAAAATTTAAAAGATTAGATAAAAGTATATTAAAAATAATATTAAAAATATAAAATAGTAATACATTTAAAATTATAAGCGTAAAAAAAATAAAAATAAAAACAAAAAATATGACTCACTTATACTAAATTTGTGGAATAAACCTCATCGAAATAGATAGATAGATGAGGACTGAATCAATAATTTTCATTTTTGGTTAAGTTAAGAGCAATCTCAAAGCTAAAGTGCTGATTGAGGCATTTGCTGTCACTTGCTGAATCGAAGGGGAGAGGGAGGGAGGGAGAGCGAAGATGAAGTACAATCCAAGGGTTTCCAGCTCTCGCCGGAAGAACAGAAAGGCCCACTTCTCAGTGCCCGTCGAGCGTCCGTCGTGTCTTGATGAGTGCTCCTCTTTCCGGCGACCTCCGTTCCAAGTACAACGTCCGATCAATGCCAGTCCGCAAGGATGATGAGGTACAGGTGGTGCGTGGGACTTACAAGGGCCGGGAAGGCAAAGTGGTCCAGGTCTACCGTCGCAAGTGGGTCATCCACATCGAGCGTATTACTAACGAGAAGGTTAACGGTTCCACCCTCAACGTTGGAATCAACCCCTCGAAAGTCCTGATCACCAAGCTCCGCCTTGACAAGGACAAAGCCGCTCCTCGATTGCAAGGCCAAAGGACGCGCCGTCACTGATAAGGACAAGGGCACCAAGTTGACGGCCGAGGACATTATGCAGAGCATTGATTGATTGCTTTAGGAATCTCTCAGTCGGTATATATATTGCTTTGTTAATCTTTATTTGGAATCCAGTTTTTGTTATAGATCTCTAGCTTCTTCTTGTTTTTTCTTTCTTTTTTTTTTTTGGCGAGGAGAGTGTAATACTAAAGTTCGGTTTATTAAGAAATGACTGAATTTTTTTTTTTTCAAAAAAAGAAGAAGAACGTTAAAGTGCCGATTGGTTTTCTTTGGCTAAAATTTAATTTTGATTTTGTATTTTTAAAATATATATGTTTAAAATATAATTTTAGTTTTGTATTTTAATAATATATATGAAATATATCTAAAAATTGAAAAAGACAAATTTATCTTTTAAAAATTAGATCGAGTCGAATTTTGGACGAATTTAAGTGAAAATTAAAAAAGAAACATAATTAACATAAATTTGTCACTTTAAATACTCAATTAACGAAAAATAAATTTAGGAACGACTTTAACATTCACTGAGAACTTAAAAGAACATAAGTATTATTCAACCTGATTTGCAATATTATAATGACCATTATTCAAATCTTTTAGATCTGTCACTTATGTACTAGATCATTGGATTTTTCAATAAAATTTTATTTTGCCATTAAAAATAAAAAAAATACAGCCAAAGATACATAATACAATCTTAGTTTTAATAGTCTACTCAACTAAAATATCTGAGAAAAAAAGTACACTAACATGTAGTATTACACTGAAAAAAATCTATATTATCAAATTTGGCTTTATTTAGTTTTTCTTTTGGTATACCATACCGACCATACTACCCAATCAAATACTTTCGAGGACCCCTTTCCAAGATATTTAATCATCTCAATTGCCAAGAGAAAGCAAAGTAGCCTGCAGAAAGACAAAGGTAGGAGAAATGGTGGTCACAAATGTTCTTCACATATTCAGGAAATGGTGAATCTAGCTATGCCAATAACTCAATCCTTCAGGTCTCTCCCTTTCTCTCTTTCCTTCTCTGTCTCTCTCTCTCTCACAGACACACAAACAGTTCACACAGAAAGTGACTTGCCGAAGCTTGTCTGATGTTTATGTCCTACTCTCCATCTATTACATAAAATAGTCTCATTTGTCAATTTTTTGACTTAAAAAAAACCTTCTTTTTAATGATATTACTATATAATGGCATGACATTCTCAAATTTTTCATCCAAATCTCGGATGAGGAGACATACCACGTAATTTAATTTCACAGTACACATTTATTGATAGCAACACCATTATTGGTCACAAATAATTAATGTCACAAAATATAATTTGTCACTAAATGTGTATTAGAGATATAGATCTGCGGAAGCGTGTTGAGACCCTAATTTTGGGCGGTTGATGCCAAAGCAAAAGTTATGTTGCCGCTCAAAGTGTTATATGTCACTAACAATTACAAAAGTGTCGCTAAATATATTCAGACAAATATATGATGCACAGTATTAATAACACAAAAATTCATTATTAATACTTGTAAATTTTACAACTGGGAATCTTCTTGTGGAATGAATTGAAAAGAGTATCTATTATGTCACTCTAACATTAATTTAAATATTTAATCATGTTAATTTTCAGAAAATAGTGATTTCGAAGGTACAACCAATATTAACGGACACCATCAAGAATATGTATAGTAAAACGTCCTTCTCGGAGTGTTTTAACATAGCTGACCTTGGTTGCGGTTCGGGGCCCAACACCCTCTCCTCCGTTTCCAATATTATCGACGCAGTTTATGATTTGTGCCTGGAAAATAATCGAAAAATACCGGAATTTCATGTGTCCCTAAATGATTTGCCTGAAAATGACTTCAACAACATTTTCAAATCACTCCCAGCTTTCTATGACAATGTCAAGAAGGAAAAAGGAGACGAATTTGGGCCTTGTTTCATATCAGGAATGCCAGGTTCATTCTATGACAGGATTTTCCCTAGCAAGAGCCTACACTTTGTTCATTCTTCTTACAGTGTTCATTGGCTCTCTCAGGTATTTTACATTTTTTTCATATGTATAAAGAAACTTTCATTGAAGATCGATCCATATACTCTTTCTGATATTATTGTATAAAGTTGTTAGATCTATGCATGTAGGGACATTCTAATTTCTATGTGAGCAATAATTATTTACACAATGTCAAAAAAGCAATAGTCTGCATGGAATATTTCGTTGTGAGGACTTTTAGAGGTGCTAATATTTTGTGTGTACTTCACCGCAACATCTTTTTAGCTTTTCCTAGTACTTACATGGAATACAAGAAGAACACAAAAAAGATTATGCATGTTATGTTTTTGTACGTATATATACACCTAATAATCTGTTAATTAATGTTGCTGATTATAACTCGGTAGGTTCCTGAAGGCCTGGAAAATAACAAGGAAAATATATATCTAGTGACGGCGAGTCCTCCTGACGTGTTTGAGGCATACTTGAAGCAATTTCAGAGGGATTTTTCATCATTTCTAAGGTTACGCTCCCGGGAAATAGTACCAGGTGGCCGAATGGTTTTAACATTCCTCGGTAGGAGCATCGTGAATTTCTCTAGCAAAGATGGTTGTAGCCGTTACCAACTGCTTGGAGAATCACTTGCTGGCATGGTAAAGGAGGTATTAAAGTTAGCCTAATTAACTAGCTTTTTAACCGATAATATAGGCCGTTGATATTGTCAAAACAAAAAATTTTGTTGCCATAATAATAAGTATCGTTTTAAAGTATTGAGTGTTGTTAAAACAATGCAAAAGTGTCGTTAAAGATATATTTGCTCTAATAACATCATTTTTGTTCCGGCAATATCAGCAGACATAATACATGATTTTTATTAATTATTCAATATTTTTAATTTCATAGTATGACATTGTACTTAAACTACCATGTATGGTTGTTACATACTTTTGTTTAACAGTTTACTGATCATTTCCTGGTTGCCTTTAGGGGATTGTTGAAGAGGCTGATTTATTCTCATTCAATATCCCTATCTATTTGCCATACAAGGATGAAGTGGAGGCTATTATTCAGGATGAAGGCTCCTTTAATCTTGATAAGCTACATACTTTTAGAGTGAATTGGGACGTTGGTGAGAACGATGGCGAGTGTAGGAGTCCGAAAACTATGGCAGATGGTACAAGGGCTTTTATGGAACCCATGCTGGCGAGTCATTTTGGAGATTCTATTATCCACGATTTATTCATTAGGTTTGCAGATCATTTGGCTGAGGTTCCATCAATGGAGGATCTAAATTGCTTTAATATAGTTGTCTCTTTGACAAAGAAATAACTGAGTACTGATAATTTGTCTTGGACAATTTGTTGCAACTCCTCGCACAATAAGATGCAAGAACTACATTAATCCATTATGTAAGAAAAAAATTGTGGGAGTATCTGATATGTTTTTATGAAGTGCATGGTGCTTATGTTGAAAAAGATTTTGAAAATTGATTTATGAATTTCAAGAATTTCTTATGGTCATTTAGTGAATTAAAAATACGTAGTATGCCTTCAAGTAGTATGTTTTATTTTCCAATATGAACTGCTGTTACCAATTGGAAAAAAAAATGTAAAATCTTTGGTACTTAATTCAGTGCAAGAACTACTAAAATGACAAGTATATATTGAAATGTATATCAAGAACAAGAACCAGTTTTTCAAGAATTTGAGTACCAATAGGTGCTTGATTGTCAACTGGTAACAATCCTTTTACTGAGATGAATTATCCAAAGTAAAATCAGAGTGACGTTTCAAATTAAATTCTAAAATATATGCTGGATAAAAATTAATATTGGATCAATTTTGACTTTTTGAATACAATTTGAGATATGTTTAAATTATAAATTGATTTTATGTCATTTAACTTTAGACAATATAATTATAAAATATATAAATTATCTATAAATAATACTACCTATCAGATTTACTGTTTTTTAAAGTAAAACTTGATTTTATATTTTCAGTCGGATGAAGTACATTTCTTTATTTAGCAAAACATAAGTAACATTTTTTTTATAACGAAAATAACGGTGACAAACTTCTTTAGCACGGGTCTGTTGCCAATCTCAACTGTGAAAGAGTATGTTTAGTGTGGTGCAATTCAGGCTCTTAACTTACTTGTCGATTGTATTTGTGCTTTTCTATTGTAATTAAAGATGTGTGTATTTATGTGGAATAATATTAAAATCTTATTTTTTCCCATTGATGGGTGTATAAAAAATTTTAAAATGGTGCATTTCACTTATTTTACCTTTTGAATAATGTATGTAGAAATTTCCATCAAAAGAATATGAAATTAAGCATTGACCAGTTTTTAGCAACAAATAACGACATAATCTAATTGTTTTGTCACTAAATGTGTATTAGCAATAGCCTACACTTTGTTCATTGGGTCTCTCAGGTATTCTTCATTTTTTTTTATGTATAGAGAAATTAAGTTTCATTAAGGACATACTTTTTTTGATAATATTGGAAATGTAGATAGAATGTTAGGTACTATAAGGAGATTAGAATTTTTATGTGTTGAATTAAATATTTTGATATTAATTGGAAAAAGAGCATTAGTAAGTATTTATATTTAAGCATCATGAATCTATTTTGGATATGATCCTAAAGTACTAGTAAATCTTCGCTACATCATTAATTTATAATTCTGCCATAGTGCCATGATGTGTTTATGTGTTACATAAACACATACCGCTGCATTATCACATTCTCTTTTATATTATTATTATTTTTGTCTCTCTTATATGTATATTTTTTTGTCTCTGAGCTACACAAAGTGCAACTTGTGTAATAAATCTTTCACTTCCCTTTTTCTCTATACTTTTATTATATAGTACTATCTTTTCACTGTGATGCTGATCACAAAATTTTTTACCTAAGACTTTTGGATTTGATTTTCACTAATAAAAGGTTATTTTCTGATCAAAAAATAAACAAATTAATTCTGCTACTGATGACAATAAATTATTAATTTGAGGATGCAGTCGGCACCAAGTAAGGTCCTGAAAATAGTTAATTATTTGTAATAGATCTGACTTTCATATTAGATTCGGGTTTGGGGCCTGGACTTCAGCTGGATTTGTGACCAGTGCCATGCTCTTTTGTTGGGTAACTAGAGCTAATTAAGAGTTACATGAATCTGAAATCTGAGCAGCTTATTGAAGAAGGGGGAGAATATTTCGATTATATATACATGTATATACCGAGTATTTAATTAATTATTCACGCCACACGATTACTGTCCTAAGAAAACACAACCACAAGGCGCATCAAAAAAATACTCTCCACAAAATGGTTTTAAAATCTTCCAACCATGCCGAAACACGCATGGCAATCACCGACATTCACCCAGAGATCATCGAAACTCACATCTTAACCAGGCTCGACGGCCCAACTCTCGCCTCCACCGCTTGTGCTTCGCCGGCGTTGCGTGCAATCTGCATGAACGAAAAGGTTTGGACTGACATATGCAGCTCCACGTGGACCTCAACCAAATATCCACGTGTCCAATGCACCATCTCCACTTTTCCCGGCGGTCACCGCTCATTCTTCTCCGACTCCTTCCCCATCCTGCGCCACAGCGACCACAGAAATTGCTGTCGACGTGGTCCCTGCAGTACAAAAATGCAGACGTCTGAGCTGATCTCAGCCGTCGATATACATTACAAAAACAAGCTAGTATGTGGGATGAATCGTACAATTTGCTACAGTTAGAAGTTGTAGTATTTAATGAAGAGTTTAGAACTTAGAAGTATTCATGGATTAGTATAAATAGAGGTGGACATCTTTATTCATTTTTTCCTCTAACTATAACCGTTCTACAAATCAAATTTCACCTCCTATTCCAACCCTTATGGCAAATTTATCAACCGTGAGCATAGAGTACTAGCAAACCACATTGGTCTAAGAATATCGATAGCATGCATATTTGCAGCAGGTCATAACCCAAACGCAAAGATTTATCAACCTATAGAGGAGTTGTTATCTGAGATGACCCTCCCAAGTATCGACCAAAAACTGTGAAAGAATATAAGCAGTGCTGCCTGGATAAAGATATTAGAAAATCTGCACTACCCTGCTTCCAAGGGCGGAGCCAGGATTTTTTTTCTTGGGTGGACTACTGCACGGTAAAAAATTTGACGGGGGTTTGGGGGCTGCGCCTTTGAGCCAAATTTTTTAAATAATTTTATATTTTTCGACCGGTTGCATATGTAAAACATGTATTTAATTATAATATTGTTAATATTACAAGTAATAAAATTATATTATATATATAAAAATATATGTATACACTCCATATTAACCCTTAATATTTCTTTCTAATCACAAATTTATTATATATTTTTTTCTATCTTATACCTATTAAAAAAAATAGGGGGCTATAGTCCACTCCAGTCCAAGCGTGGCCCCGACCGCGTACTTTAAGCTCTAGTAACATAGGTGTTGAAATTCTCGTGTTTTTTTAATATTCATTCAAAGTCTATTCAGAAGGAATATTATATTCATACCTTAGTTTTCATTGATCAGTTGTATTATAATTTGAATGGTGCACTGCACTTGTTAGACCTTTTTAATTAATTATTTATTACTCTCTCCATTTTTTTCTATCTGTCATTTTAGATAATGAAATTTTTTTTATTGGTTGTTTGTAGATTTTAAGGTGGTATTAATAATTAGTTTATCGTATTATCCGTACATTAAGTACTTATGTACATGTTTCTCTTTTATCTTTCTAACTAATTTAAAAGGGATAATATTCAAATTTTATAGCTAGTTTGATCAGACAACACATTAATTATATTTTTTAATATTTGTATTTTTTCATAAAACGTTAATTTAAAAGGAATGGAGAGAGTATTATTTAAACTTAATATGCTTGAGCGATATGTTGGCTACATGGATTCTTTGACTGCCATTTAAGCCTACTTGCACCATGATAATACCTAAAGATTCTTAAAGAAAATAAAAAAAATAAATTAATGATAATCAAATTAATTAAGTAAATATGAAAGAGGTGTAAAAGTGAAAGAGATGTCCAGTCTTGAAAAGCAGCCACTGTTGGCGGACGATTTTGAACTGTGCTACAGAGATTCCTATGCAAATTAGGTGTAATTTGAAAGGTCTATGAGTCTAGTTAATACGAATGCTGCACAATTTAGATTTTTGTAAACAGAGTTATGTCATTTTTATAGGTGTTCTAAAAATTGCCAAGCAAACTTAGGCTGTAAGGACCCAAAATCAGGACAACTTCACTCCCGATCTTGTGCGTTAAAATACAATCACAATCTGACATTACATCATTAATCGATGTTATATTTAATAAAAAAAAATGGGATAATTTTAAAAAATTTATACTTTTCTTTCATATTCTGAATTTTTCATCAATTATAACTCTATTCTTACAATCAATACCAATATAGATAACAAAATTCAAATATTTAAATCTTTTCTCGGTTCCAGAATTCGCAACCTTTAGCCTCTACATTTACGTTCGGGATCGAATGAGCACCATGATCCATTACAAAATATTATATGTGAACATAAGGTTCAATTTTTGACTTTAAACATTTCCTGAATATTTGCAATATAACCATCAAGTATACATATTCACGAACCTCTAACTGTTATACACCATTGTCATTATATTTACCTACTTTACAAAATAATTGAAAAATTATATCTTGTATTTGAAACAAGCATTCTATTCAACATCAACCTATCACGTATATCAAAGAGTATACAACTCAATCAAATTGTATTATAACAAGTAACACCGGTTTGGTACAATCTAAACTTAGTAAGGCAATACACTCCTATAATCATGCCGCGTTCCAAATCTTCATTGTTATAATCGTCTGATAAGTCAACTTTCATCTGCAAATTTATATTTTTGCAAGGTTGAGCACAACGGCCCAACAAGTCTAACAATTTTCATGCATCATGTTTTATACATACTACACATTTTAATCATGCATCATGTTTCTCATACTATACATCTTATGCATGCATCATAGATCTTATGCAATACATATACATATGTTTCATACATCTCATAGTCAACATTTTCGTATGCATGCTTTCACTTTCTTCGTATTGTATTTTAGAACATACTTCATATTTAACAATTTATCATAACACACATCACAAGTAAATTGAGTTTTCATAACTCAATTGTCTTCAGTCATATCTTGACTTCAATAATTCATAAAGCTTTGTAATACAAAACATGTATTTCAATATATCAATAAAATTTCATCATAATGCGATAACATTTGTACATAACCAATTTCAAGTTCACATAATGTGACGCCCCCAAATTCGGGTCTCCAAATACCCGGATCTGGTCATCACGATCCAATACAAACATTCACCTCTAACAACATATGATATCTAAAAGTGCGGAATAAAATAAACATACGTTGTTCATTACAAAGTGTTACTAGTCCCAGAATACGATTAACCTTAAACATTTACACAATCCATACCCTAAATAGCTATCAGGATTTAAATTACATTAACAATAATTAACTAACACATGAATCTAAAGTCTGCTACGGGAAGTCTATCATTTCATCTTTTCTTTTCCTTTGTTCTTCCCTGACGTCTCGGGTTTAGCTGCAATGAAGTCATGATATAGCAAGAATGAGCAACGAGTTTGCCCAGCAAGTTTAAAGTTTAACAATAAAGATATATCATGATGAAGGGATATTAAAGGGATTTCAACAATAGAATAATCAGAAGCAAGAACCTTAAATGCTTTTAGAACAATTGATAGTCAAATAGACTTTGAACGATAACTTCCAAAGGAGTCAATAGCTAGTTGACCCTCTGGTTACTGGCTACAGAATAACGCACTTGAGGGGATCAGCCTCGCGTACCCTATGTATATGCATAACATTTAATTCTGCTATTTGTACCTTATATACGGTACGTGGGGTACTCCCCTATAAATAAAGGGGTGTTCATACAGTCTAAGAACCCTTACCATTGATTGGTTCGGATAGCTTTTATAAATTTTTCACATAATTGTCTGACCGAACAAGGGTTCAGACTTAACCATGAATGGATTTCTGAATTTAAATATACGAATTCAAATGCACGAATGTCAATAAGTATACAGATGTGGAATAATTTTGAAAGTAATTAGACCACTTAAAGCATGCTTGGAGATAAGATTCAAGCTTAAAGAATAACTTGCAATAATATATACCTTTTGCATGAATTTAATATACTGCATAAGGTTTTAGAAGTATTGCTCAATGTAAAGTTGAGTAGGGAAGAACTTGCAATAATGTAAGAAGTTTAGGGTTAGGAACTTGCCTGTTTGCTCAGCTACAGATATATTCTAGCTTTACTTAATTGATCTTGAGTGACCTATCATTGGATAAAGTCGGCTTATCAATTATTATAACATGATTGTATCTTGGCACGCTTTACTATACCATTTACTTAGCAACTAAATAATTCATTACCATTTAACATTAGTTAAACGAAAATTTATTAATGACCTTTAGCTATTATTTAAACAGATAATAATTAATCATGGTCACTATCATTTGAATACTCAATTTGTTACCTTTAATGTATCTCGGTATGATTTAACAATCCTTATAATATAAATTTATTTTGGTTTAAGGATAACAGAAAACCATTGAGCAATTATCTAGTTGATTTACTCTTAATTACCATTTACCTTAAGGGTAATTTAGTAATTATTATGCTTGTTCTTTATTCAACATTAATTAATGTATAAATTTACACACTTAATTATTATTTAATATTAATAATCGCTAAGTGTTTACTATCTTTATTTATTAAGGGCCACAGCTAAATATTTGACTTATAAATCTCCCTTATACTTAATCATTATTTCATTAATGATTAAGTAGTTAATTTCCTTCTTATTCAATAACTTTATTCATACTTAATTATTATTATTATTAAATAATAATTAAATATTCATTATCCTTATTTATTATTTATTGGAACAATAATAAATAATTATTAATTAACTTTATTCATACCTAATTATTATTATTATTAAATAATAATTAAATATTCATTATCCTTATTTATTATTTATTGTCGAATAATAAAAATTCTTTCATTGATTTATTGTTAGCAGTTTGCCTAATAGATCCCTTCAATCTAATACAAGGAATTACAATATCCCCATACATAGTGTGATACCAACTGTTTACATCCCAACAATATCACACAATCCTCAACTAATGTATAGGATAAACTAAAACCATCACTGTTAAAGCCTTTGTGGTTCATTAACCATAGTTTCCCAACAAGGACTTAACATAATATCAATACCGAACACAAACAATTCCCAAGCAATTACCAAATCATCAGTCCCATACAGAGAAATAATTGACCCAACAAAGTGTTTCCAAATTCAGAGGAACAAGAACTCAATACAAAGAAGCAATTTAACCCAGATTTTCAAAAAAAAAAACAGAACCAATTACAACTAACAGAGGAACATACTACCCAATTCCTTTAATATTCCAATACCAGATTTCTCTTAATCAAAATAAGTCACACCATACAATAACTGATTTCCAGTTATACTACAATCCAAACAGTAAAGCACCAAACTTATGACCTCAATAGAAAAATTTCTAACTCAGTACAGATTATACTAGAGTATCCAGAATCCAATTTTTACCCATACATAGGAACTATTTGATTTAATACAATGCCAAAAATCCTAAAATTCCCAAGCACTGTCATGGGAAAGAAAAGAAAATCGACTCAACAAAATTATCACAAAAAATTTGGCATAACTATCGAGCCAGTGTTATACCTCGGGTTCGATCGTCTAGACGTTCTTCTCCTTCTCCAAAAATAGGGAATCCAACCGGACATCCACTCTTCGGCCAACCAACGACTGGTTTCCCCTGTTTTCTCTCTGCTCGCGACTTCCTTTCTTCTCATTAATTTATGCTCACAACTATCGGCAGCCCTGGGATGGGGTTTAGGGCTTCAATTTATAGGGCAACCGTTGCCCAACTTCGTCGGTTAATCCCCAATTGATCGAACGATTGACCATCGGGTAGAGGGAAGTAGGAGGTTCGGCTAATTATTCACATCAACCCATCAGTACAGCTATGATTTCGCCGGCAGAACCTCGAACCGTGAAGTCCCATCAGTCAAATTGCCGCGCTTCGAACCTTTGGTCTGTTCGTTGGTCGTCTAGTCCCTTCGATTTCTGCCTCGAACCTTGCACAGTCCGCCGGTCGATTGACGTTGCCGCCGGCGTCTTCCTCTCGTCTCTTGTCACTGATTGATTGAGGGTTTGAGTTTGATCGCTCGAGGGCTAGGGCTTAGGTTTTTCTTGCTCGGCTGGTTTCCTTCCTCTTTCTTGACTGATTGATTTGGGGTTCCCCAATTTGATTTCGTCGGTATGAACCTCTCCCAATTGTGTTTACCAGTTATCCAAACGGATACAACCCGTGGATAGACTGAACCCGACAGAATTGAAAAGAAATGGAGTTGGGCCAGCTATTTTAAATACAAAGTGGCCCAATCAAAAAGAATAACAAGGAAATGGGATTTGGCCCAATTAATATAGTTTGACCAGCCCACTCGTTTGACCCAATCAGGAAAATAAAAAGGAAATTTGGCCCCAATAAAATAAAAGGAAAATGGAAAATGGGTCCATTAAATTAACACCCTTATGTCCTAATATTTAAATCAAATAATTAATTCAATAAATTAATTATTTGAACATTTGTTTCAGCAAAAAATTTTTCTTTCGAACTATTTAAATCTGATAATGATAGAATAAAATTAATTATTAATTTTCTTCCCAAATTTCTTGTACTTAAATGTTAGGATTAATTTATAAATTTGAATAATACTACTTACATGGATCCAGATTAAATTTATAAAATTATATAAAATGAATTTATTTATAAAAATAAATTTAATACAGTGTTTAAAATTCTCGGACATTACACATAATCCAAGTCAAATTGAAAAACTTGCCTTCGCGATGCAAAGTTATTGATTCTACACGATTTCACGAGTTCGAAGTGTTATGCTCCCGTATAGCACCTATGAAGACATATAAAGTTATTACGTTGCGTAACATTATCATCTACCACGAATTCTGTTTAAACTTATCTATTGCAAACTTATTGTCTTATTTTTTATTTTTATTTTTAACTTTTCTTATTTCAATAGACTTGTTACATATGTAAATATAACATAAGTCTTATTACCTTTTTAGTAGCTCAATAGATCATTATTCTCATCTCCCATGAATTTAATTAGTTTTAAATTCAAGGTAACCATACACTTTGTATGTAAATTGTTCCATTAGAACTCTAATATAGATCATTGCACACTTATCTTAAACAATCTTAATTTAAAGCTTGCATTACATGTTTAAACCATTCACTATCTAGTTTGTTATAATATTTACTAAAATTACTAACAATATTATGTACTAACTATAACCCATAACTACATGTTCAAAACAGCCCTAAATGGACCGCAACAACTCAGCAAAAACAGCCATACCAGATCATGCTAACCAACTGCTGCAGTGCAGCGCACAGCGTGTGTTGCTGCCTTCAGCAGCTGTCCTGACCCAACAGCCCTCACACCACTAGGTCACTTTGCAAATTAGTAATTTTTTAAACCACAAATCCAATTGCAACCAAACTTGAGGATGTTATAGAAGGCATGGCACAATATTTTTAAAAATATAAATCATCCAAAACAAACTTTCTTGACCTGATTTACACGGCCTTAAAACTGGCCTGCCAGTCAGTTTTTTTTCAACCGAGCCTAATTTTCACATTTGTTTAAAATTAGATTTTAGACTCAATTTATCTTGCCCAATTAACTTGAACTACCTTAATATACATATATATATATATCCTTTCTTAACAATAGCTTTACCCAATTCCCTCTTTTTAAACAAAACAGTTCTAAGAGGAATATTGTCGAACATCACATGTGCACCCATTTTTGGAACAGAGGTTAGGGATGCTTATACATGTTTAAATTCAGATTTCTCCTTATTACTCCGCACAACAACTAGTCTCCTTATCAATTCACAGCCCAACAAATCAATACACAATGAAATTTTACTCAAATTTCATGAATTACTTAAGAAAACATAACATACCTTTTGTTTGTGTTTCTTTCTTTCTTGTTTTGGAACAAATGGCATGGCTAGGGGCTGTTCATGTCTTCTCTTTTTGGAACGAATGGGCAGGGAATGGTTGTGCTTCATTTCTTCTTCTTTCTTTCTTTTTTTGGGTCGGATGGAAAGCAGAGCATGGAGAAAGAACAAAGGCTATTTTGTTTGTCCTTTTTGGAACGAAATAGACTAAAGAGCAGAATACTATTCCACTTTTTTTTTTCTTTTGGAATGAAATAGAAATGAGTCAGGGAATGGAGAAAGAACAAGGAATTGAGCTTTCTCTTAGGTATCTAATAACTGCTACGTGTTCCTCTTTATGTTTAATAAACACAAGCTCATGCTTATATGTTTAGCTTAGTGTCCTCATACAAATTAGCAAATAACACGTAATACAACCCACTAACATGGCTTTATATCCTGACCCTTAGTAGCAACTTAATACATATGTATTATACATTTTACGTTATTTACATACATGTATTATTGCATTCTCATTTGATACATACACATAATACTACATATTTCCCATACACATACTAATTATTTCATATATTATAATAACATGTATTCTAATTATTAATCAAAATTGGATAATTATACATTTATATTATGTATAAAAATTACTCCACTAATTATGAAATTAAATTCATAGTAAACTCTTATAATGGAACGACTCAATTAATATTTATTCCCTTAATTATACGAATAACTCAATAAAACTTTATAATCAAGTTTTCTTGCTTCCTTCCATAAATTGTTTTCAAGACAACTTATTTAACCCATATATTTAATTATAAATTAAATATTAATTTAATTTATTAATCTTGACACTAATATTCATCTACATATATATTGGTCCCTCATTCAATTAATATACTATTAAATATTATAGCATTATATGTTACATTATAGTAACATCATTCTCTTTATCAAGAAATTATCTTTCTTTACTCAATTAATTAAAACAACATTTTAATCCACCAATCTTAAAATAGTGAATTAATTTCTTCATTTCATATTTATATTCATTTGGCATAATATAATATATTAAGCCACTACATAAATATATTACACTTAAGAATTTAATTAACTTCCTCATTCTCATTAAAATAAAAATACATACATTAATTCCCCAATTTGATTAAGTGAATTTATTACCTCACTTATGAAACTTAATTCATAATAAATCCATTGTCATACAAGGCATAGTAATCAAATTATATTATTCATAATATAATTTAAATTTAATATCAATTAATTAACATTAATTAATAATTAATTTCCTTCACCGCCAAATCTCATTTCACAATTAATCTCAAGCTAACAAACTCAATAGTTTAACTAACTATTAACTCTTTTACTCCAAATATATGTATATATTTCATACTTATATACACATTCACTTCATCACATAAATCACATAAATATATAACACATATATATTTTTATTCATTCAAACTTATTGCATCTCACAATAAGAATTTTATATATTAAATTCTTATTTTACTATTTCCGAAAATTCGGGTCATCACATTCTTCCCCTCTTATAAGGATTACGTCTTCGGAATCACAAGCACCGAATATCCTTACTCGATCTATGTCTATCTTTTTCCGAAATCTTAATAGCCCGAATCATTTCAACATATCATGTTAATGTTGGTATTACAATACTTATTCCCTCAATTAATGCTTATAGGTTTTATAACATATCCTTTAATCAAACTCTAGTATAATTTGAGCATTATCTTTTTCTCTAGCCCAACGACATTTTTTTTTCTACGGATCACTGCACGTCACAATCATCGTAATAGTTCAATATCATCGTTTACTAAACTCATAATTATTCGGGATATCACATAGGCCGTGGGAGGGCGCATATATAGCGCATACGTGTTTTCTTATCTTCCTAAAAGGTCTTATTTAATTTTATATAATTTTATTGTCTTATATATATATATATATATATATATATATAAAGATTCAAAATTTTACTTGATAAATTAATAATAAATAACAATCTCATATGCTCTATACAAGAAATGTATTTCAAAAATTGTAGAGCTTCAATATTTCGCCTAGGCATGCATCTAGCCAAATCTATGCGGGAGAGGAACAATTTTGCCTCGACATGGAGACGCTTAAACGGATTTCTGGAACAAAATTTAATGTTGTCTTTTAAACTCAAGTTCTAATGTTGGTACTTGATTAATTTCTTTTCGGCCTCTCCTTGAAGTGCATCAGTGGCCGATAACAATAAAATATCAGGTATGCATAGAATATAGTAAGGTAATTAAGCAAATTTAATTTGTTTACATTTCTTTTTCTTTCAAATTATGAGTAGTTGAGAATTCTCAATAAGAAGTGTTACCTCATGGGGAGCCAAAATTACATAGATTAGTACTCAATCAAATTTGTGGTAGGGTAACTTCATCTCATTTGCATATGATATATTAAAGTTGGATCCCGATTCCAAGTAGTTGGTTGGACAATTTATTGGACAGTCTTGCATTTATATAGTAATTATATAATACTTGTATAGCAAACAGTATCAAAATACAACTCATCGCCAAAAACAAACTGCGCGCCTGGAATCCAAGTCTACTAAATTTCTCCGTTTTTAAATATTATACCAGCTACTTCATGAGTTTGCATCAATATCCTTTCTGAGCTTGTATAAAATATGCTCGCTTGTGCTATAGCCTCTCCTCTTTAATTCAACCTTTTACTTGATACTTTCCTTGGACCTTTAAAACTCTTTTCCCACACCAAAGAAAAAAAGAAAATGGTATCCAAAAGCACAGCTGACGTTCAGGCTGCATCTGAAGCCAACTATGACCGGAAAAGTGAACTAAAAGCCTTTGATGACACCAAAGCCGGAGTTAAAGGACTCGTTGATGCCGGAATCACCAAGGTCCCTCGTATATTCATTCAACCACAATCTAATAACTCCGACTTAAAACCCAATTCTAGTAACAAAAATTTCACTTTTCCAGTTATAGACCTTAATGGCCTTGATAATGATCTGATCCGCCATAAGGAGACTGTTGACAACATCCGAGATGCATCCGAGAAATGGGGTTTCTTTTTAGTGGTGAATCATGGTATCCCACTTAATGTTTTGGAGGAGACCATGGAAGGGGTACGTCGTTTTTTTGAACAAGATGTAGAGCTGAAGAAAAGATGGTATACACGCGAAAGCATTGGCGCGAAAAGGGTTGTGCATAACAGCAACTTTGATCTCTATAGTGCACCAACAGCAAACTGGAGGGATTCATTATATTGCACTATGGCTCCTCAACATCCAAATCCTGAGGAGTTGCCTGAAATATGCAGGTATTATTTGCATTTTAGAAAGTGTATATATTTGTACGGATCAGGATCTCTTCCATTAAATCTTCTACTCAATTTCCCTTGATGTCATTTAGTAACAAAAAATTTAAATTTAACGACACAATAACAATCGCCCCAAGCGTGTCATGCGCTACTATTGGTAAAAACTATTTGAGTAGTATATGTGTATTGGGGAAAATTTGATAAAAATTATAATGAAAAGTATCTTAATCCTGTATGTACACAAGGGAGGTACATATTCATATTCCTGCAGTCTAACAATAATCGTCTTATTCGAGTTGTTGACTGTTTTTCAGTAGTATGAAGTATTGCCTAACTAGGAGAAAAACTTGAGACAGATTTTTTCCGTAACTAGTTCAATCTTCAAACGTAATTATTAAAAAAAGTTATAAACTAGGACAACATTAATTTTTCTGCAGAGATAATTTAACGGAGTTCTCGAAGCAAGTAACGAAATTGGGATATTATTTGTTTGAGTTGTTATCAGAGGGTCTTGGGCTAGATAGAGGCCACCTCAATGACCTTGATTGTGGCGAGGGGCTTGCAACCCTTTGCCATTACTATCCGGCGTGTCCTGAGCCAGAACTAACCTTGGGGACTACCCGGCATTCCGATTATGACTTCATCACGGTGCTGCTGCAAGACTATATTGGAGGCCTTCAAGTTCTTCATCAGAATCAGTGGGTAGATGTCCCCCCTTCTCCTGGATCATTAGTGGTTAATATTGGAGACATTTTACAGGCAAGTCTTTTACTTTTACTATTTTAATATTAGAGATACATTTCTCACACTTAAAAAAAAATTAATTTTTCAAACGTATATGTAACATTTGTTAAAAAATACAATAATGTTGGCATGATAATATTTGATCTACCTTAAAGAATGACATGTTATATAGTAATTTCATTCCACTTAATTAATAGTCTGAAACTAGAAATCTATTTGTAATTTTGTAACGTATGAAACAGAAATATATATATATATATATATATATATATATATATGTTAATTATGTTTCTGCCTTTTCAAGAAATTCTCTACACACAATAATAATATTGTATTGAAATCAACATTTAATCTATGAATATGATCATAGATTTTGGTTCTTTTGGTACATATTTAACTATATTGTGTTATTATTTGAAATTTTCAGCTTATATCAAATGACAAGTTTCTTTTATTATACATTAGAATTTAACATTTTCCTTTTATTATTGGAAATTTTAGCTTATAACAAATGACAAGTTTATAAGCGTTGAGCATAGAGTACTAGCAAACCATGTTGGTCCAAGAGTATCGGTGGCCTGCTTTTTTGGCTCAGGTCTGTGCCCAACCTCAAAGATCTATCAACCCATCGAAGAGTTGTTATCCGAGGATAATCCCCCAAAGTATAGGGCAACAACAGTGAAAGACTATGTGCAGTGCTTTCGTGATAAAGGACTTGCTGGAAAATCTACACTGTCACATTTCAAGCTCTAACTTGAATGTGGAAATTTGTGTTTTTTTATTTATTTCAAAAGTACTGAAATATATTATTTCCTCGTCTTACTAATTTTCGTTGTTAAGTGTATAATAATTTTGAGTAGTGCATTGCACATTCAAATTCTTGTACTTACACACACACACACACACATATATATATATATATATATATATATTAATAACTTACATATATATATATATATATATATATATTAAGTTACAAAATTATAGCTATTAGTCTGTTACATATATGTTAATAACTTAGATTCATTAATTAATAACTTACATATATATATATATTAACTTACAAAACTATAGCTATTAGCTTTTTACATATATATTAATAACTTACATTCATTAATTAATAACTTACATATATATTAACTTACAAAACAATAGTTATTAGCTTATATATATATATATATATACACACGCAACGGATCCAGTCCGGGATCCCGGACTGGCTTAAAATACGGACCTTTTTTTTTTTTGTTTTTTTTTTAAAACAACTAAAAAAAATAAATAAATAATTATGGAACTGAAATTTTTACATAATACAGTGGTTTGGACGTGATTTGGATACCTATACCAAAAAATGTATGTACAGTCTGCACAGACTGTACATACCTGTTTTGTTATATGTATCCAAATCACACCAAAAACACTGTATTATGTAAAAATTTCAGTTCCATAATTATTTATTTTTTTTAGTTGTTTTAAAAAAAAGCAAAAAAAAAAAAAAAGGTCCGTATTTTAAGAAAGTCCGGGATCCCGGACTGGATCCGGACTATATATATATCAATAAGGATCAGGTCCGGGAGTCCGCATTTTGTTAAAATGCGGACCTTTTTTTTTTTTTTGCTTTTTTTTTAAAACAACTAAAAAAAATAAATAAATAATTATGGAACTGAAATTTTTACATAATACAATGTTTTGAGCGTGATTTGGATACATATAACAAAACATGTATGTAAAGTCTACACAGACTGTACATACATGTTTTGTTATATGTATCCAAATCACGCTCAAAACATTGTATTATGTAAAAATTTCAGTTCCATAATTATTTATTTATTTTTTTTAGTTGTTTTAAAAAAAAGCAAAAAAAAAAGTCCCGCATTTTGTTAAAATGCGGACTCCCGGACCTGATCAGTGTTTATATATATATATATATATATATATATATATATATATATATATAAAACGTACGTATATATATTAACTCACAAAACTATAGCTATTAGTTTGTTACATATATATTAATAACTTACATTCATTAATAACTTAAATTTATTAATTAATATTAATAGTTATAGTTTATATATATATATATATATATATATATATATATATATATATATATATTAACTTGCAAAACTATAACTATTAGCTTACATATATATTAATAACTTATGTTTATTAATTAATAACTTACCTTCATTAGTATAGCTTTACATTTATTAATATCTTACATTCATTAGTATAGCTTTACATTCAGTAATATCTAGTAATTAAATAAAATATTAGTAATTTAGCAAAAGAAAATTAATAAATAATAATAATAAATTCTTAGTTTTTAAATCTGCCGGATACGGAAACGGATATTATCCGTATTCAGATATTATTCCGAATATCGGATACGAATAATATTTTTAAAATCCGACGGATACCGGATACGAATACGGATGCGGATTAATTTTCCGAATACGGATACGGATATACTGATATACTGATATCCGTATCCGTTTATATCCGTTTACACCCCTACTTATCAGATCAACAGTTTAAATTTAATGAGACTCTTTTTATAACGAAGAGAGTATTTCATAATCATATCTTCGTGTATTGTTTGTATCATGCTGTGAGCAGTGGCCTATCCAGAATTTTTATCAAGGGTAGTTACTTTTATAACTAAAGATAATTAAAAAAAATTGCAACTAAAAATAATAATTAATGTAATTCAACAAATATAGAGTTCATTAAAAATGTATTAAAATCATAACGAAATTATTTATCGGTGCCCAATTTCTTAAAAAATAATTTAAAATCACCTCATTTCTAATGATATTTAATAAATCTTTTTTAATGTAAGCCACTATTTACCAATTCTAGAGTAGAGTCGAATTGAGGACGGTTACTAGTCACAAAAGTCGTAAAATAATTACCAATATTTTTTTGCATCCTATTTCAAAAGGCAAACGTAAATACACAAAATATACAATCAAGTATAATTAGAAAAAGAGCCTTACTCATAAAAAAATATACTCCATATATAATACATATGTATTATATGTCAAAATAATTTAGGACACATATACTCACTTTCTTATCAATTATTCATAGCATATTTTATTTGTAAATCAATAAATAAAATCAATTTAAGACAATATGCAGGACAAATTAGAAAAGGAGAAAACCCTAAAAATTAAGGAAAAATTAAAATTTAAAGAAACATATCATAGAATTTGAGAGAAATTGAATATCATAGAAAAGAAGTATCAACATAGTTATAACTTTAATTGAAATTAAAGATAGAACATACCTAATTTTTTAAATGGAGATTACAATTAAATTTTGGACATGAGTACTGTGACTTGAAACCCAAAATTTGTACAAGTTGTGAATTGTTTTTATTTTTTTTCTTTTATCGCTCTTTCCAGGAGGTCACCAATCTATTTTTTTAAAGGTGGTCGCACTTTACCTAGTACTCTTATTAGTTAAAATTCTTACAAATTTAAGGGTGGTCAAGTGACCACCCACTACTAGAAAAATAAGAATACGTGACGAAACTTTGTGACAGTTTTTAAAAGCAATCAGAAAAGATAATAATTTGTGATGAATTTTTTAAGCAATCACAAAATAGTAATATATATGATGGCTCTCAGTGATGACTAATTTTGCCATCAATGTATTATAATTGTGATGACAATGTCAATCACTAAATTTTTCACGCAAAATAAATTTTCTTTTTTTGACGTACTAAGCCATCACTTATAGATATACCCTTTTCGTGATTGCATTTAAGTTATCACCAATATTTTAATGAAAAATAATCAAAACAATATTTTATGACGGTCATAACAATCACTAAAAAGATAGATTTTTGTGACGACTTTTATTTGCAATTACAAAAAGAAGGTATTTTGTGATGAAATTTTCAAGCCATCACAAAATAATAAAATATATGATGGCTCTCAGTGATGACTAATTTTACCATCATTATAGAGTATTTGTGACTGCCATTGCAATCACCAAATCTTATGTGGGACAAATTTTATTTAGTAAGTCAACTCACATATGTTTCCTTTTATATTTTGTTTTAAAATTATAATCATAATTTGGGCTTTGGTGTAGTGGTAATACTTGTTATTTAGTTTGCAAATGGGGGGAGGGTTCGAATCTTATAAGTATAATTTGATACAGTTAATATATTAAAATAAATTGTCCGAAAAAAGAGATTTACATTCTTACATTTGATCCCTAAAGGCATGTATTTTTTGTGATGGGTTTGACAATCACAATAGATTACGTGTTAATGTGATTGTATTAATCATCACAAAAGCATTAAGCATTTGCATGATTGTCAAAACCATCACAAAAAGGCTTTCATGATGGGGGTATACAAGATGGCCTTCATGACGGCTAAAGTCATTACAAAAATCTTTTGTGATGATTTTTTGAATTTATATGATGGAATTGAGCCATCACAAAAGGCTATTTTTTTGGTAGTGACCCTTGCCCATAGGTCAATACGCCCAGTGGCGGAACCAGGACCAAATTACAGGGGGGTCAAAATCTCTCAGTAAAAAAAATTATTTATTGACGCTTGAACTGCTTCTTTCAGCTATACGACTGAGAGGAGACAATTGTATTCTGCGACTCTGCATAACTTGAAAACGTCTCAAAATTTGTTCGTTTTCAATTGTTGAAAAAATATCCTTCTCAATATAAACTATCAGACTGTCATTCATCTACTCGTCTCCCATTTTATTACGCAAGTCAGTCTTGACAATTTTTATCGCAGAGAATACTCTTTCAACAGTAGCAGTCGCAACTAGTAAAACTAAAGCCAACTCGATCAATCGATATACCAATGTAAAAGTCATATTTCTTTTTGTTTCAATCAGCTTCTTAGCAAGACTTCCCAAACCTTCGATCCCAAAAAATTGATTATCGCATCGCATATCATAAATGTAATTAACAAGTTGATCCCCAAGTATCATGCGATCAGTCATTGAGAAATCTTCTGGATAAAACTCAGCAAGACATAGTAACTTTTTTTTGTCAAATTTAGAGAACGAATCACTTGGATCAAGGCATGATATGCATAAAAGTAACTCTATGCTTGCTTCTGAAAAATGATTGTTCATCTCTTGAACAATTGAATCAACAACCTACATTGTAATAATGAAAAATCAACAAAAAAAGATAAATTCTTGGATAAGAATAATGAAAAAAGATTTATAGAGATTATATGTATACCTGACAAAAAATCTCAACACAATAATGATGAAAATTAGTAATAATTTGTCCATTGCGCCTACTACGACCGTGAGATCTCATGTTGTCTTCCATATTAATTATTGGGATCATGTTCTTCTCGCAAAAAGTATTGACTTGCTTCAAAAAATTCTCCCATTCCGCCTCCCTAAAATCTTGTAGTCGAGTTTTCATTACCCCAATCAATCTCACAGCATGTACAATGTTTTGATCTTTTTGTTGTAAGGCAAGTGACAAATCATTTGTGATTCCTAATAAATATTTCATCAAATGCATCACAAATACAAATTCATAATTCTCCATCTTATCAATCAAACTTATGGCTATACCGCTATTATCATTAGAAGCACCATCATCATGCACATTTTCAAGCACTTGTAATACAGAAATCCACATAGACATAAGACGGATTATAGTTATGTAATGTGACCCCTAACGAGTATCTCCTGGCCGTCTTAAACTCGTTTCTTGATTTTTTTCTTTTACCACTAACTATCTCTCCCTTTTCCAAACACTCTACGATTCTATCATGTTCAAGCTGTCTAAGTTTATCTTTCCTTTTACATGATGCTCCAGCCATATTCACAATCATAGTAACATATTAAAAAAAATCACTCACAATACGGTTGCTCTTGGCAACAGAAACAACAACTAATTGGAGTTGGTGAAAAAAAACAATGGATATACCTTGCATATGGATTTTCTTTTAAAATAAGAGCCTTTAATCCATTGAACTCGCCTCGCATATTTGAAGCCCCATCATATCCTTGACCTCTCAAACTTGATAATGACAATTTATGTTTTGCAAATAATTCATCAATAACATTCTTCAAAGAAATAAATGAAGTGTTAGGCATATGTACCACACCAAGAAACCTTTCAATCACATCTCCATGGTTGTTTACATATCTCAAAACAACTCTCATTTGCTCCTTTATTGAAACATCTCGAGACTCATCAACCATAATAGAAAATACCTTGTCCCCAATATCATTGATGATGGCAACTGTAGTTTCCACATCATAAGCACTTGCTAGTTCTTTTTGAATTTTTGGAGAAGTCATTTGATTGTTTTCAGGAGCATTCTCATTAACTACCTTTCCTACCTCTTCATTTCGTAGGTTGTACCACTCAAAAAACTCAAGAAAATTTCCCTTATTTGATGAGTCGATGATTCATCATGTCCACGAAAAGGCAAACCTTGTTTCAAAAGAAGGCGTGTGACATCCAAAGCCGCCGTTAAATGGGTGCGATAAGTAACCTCCATCTCTTGCCCATGTGCTAGTAGTATATGTGACACACTCTGCCTTTGATTTTGAAAACCTTGAAGTCGTATTCTAGCATCATTATGAGCACTATTCGAAGCACCCACATGTTCTTGAAATTTTTCCATTGCCTTTTTCCAGTTGCTAAACCCTTTTTTTGTAAAAGCATCTACTCTGTTTGAATTGCCGAATAGATAACAACAAAAGCAAAAGGCCGCATCCTTTGAAATGCTATACTCCAACCATTCAAAATTTTTAAACCAAGTGGGACGAAAGTTTCTCTTCGCATTAGAAAAGTTTTTTTGGGGATAATTATGGCAATTGGTTGACATGGACCTCTAGTCAAATACTCTCTTCGAACTTGATCTCTAACCACAATATCAAAGTCTTCAATTGATTTACGTAACCCCGGATCACTAACAATATCATTCGAATTGAACTCCACATGTGAATTATTTATTGTAGACACCCATTTTTTGCGTTCCCTGTACTAACCTGACAGGAGGGCAAAAATCGTCATTTGAATCGGCTTGCGGGAGCGAAAGGAACGGGCACAAGTGCGAACGCCCAACCACACCGCAATGATTGGCGACCAAAGATGACGTGACAATAAGGCCATCCGAAATGGGCATTCCCGAATAAGATGGCACTTCTCCCGGAAATTCCCGGACTGCAGAATACGAGCCTGTCAGCGAAAACCGACGTTACGGCACGAAAATTGAGGCGTGGCACGAAAATCGAGAAAGTCAAACCGTCCAGCCGTGGATTGATCTGCGGCCAAATAGTGCGCCTTTTGAAAACACGGATCTCGAAACACAGAACTCGAAACCAGGTGAGTGGAAGGCAGGCGGCCAGCCAGCCTATTTCAGCTCAGTTTCGTTGCAGCATACAGAAGGTTGAGCAGTTTTGGAAGAAGGAGAATTCAGCAGCAAAAGCACGGAAATAGAGAGGATAAAGAGCAAATTTTGCAACAAAAATAGCAAGAAAAGAGAGAAAAAAGAGAGGATTTATATTCTTTTGATTTTGATTATATCAAATATACTCCTTATCCTATTCAAATACACAAGTTCACATCCATTTGAGATCATTTGCAAGGTGAAATTTCCCTTTGTTCTAGCAATTTATATTATATTGTTTGGTTAAATTAAATGTAATTTTCGTGTATCTTGTTGAACAATCATGGATTAGGGATTATTAGTAAGGGTTCCATCGGGAAAAAAAATCTTCCTAATAACCCGAGGATATCCAAGTGGTGAAATTTCTAGCTTGTTTGTGATGATTTATTGGGTGTAATTTATTTAGATTGTCATTTTCGGATATCATGGTGTGTTAGGCAAATCCGTGTTGGTTAGTTTTGTAGTATTCCTTTTGTGGGTATGTAGCGATATCGGGTGTGAGCCTAGGAACGCGACCCCGTGGTCCAAATCCGATGATGGACGTTTCGATGTATGTAATAGATTCAAGATGCTCGTTTTGTAACATGTAATCGTCGGGCCTTAAAACGACGCTAAGGCGAGAATCGGGTTTAAGGCCCCGTAGTAGTGGAATATGTGATTGTTGGCGTTCGGGGATGTTTTGATGGCTTACATGCCCATGAATAGCCCCGACGCGTGTTTATGCTTGATTAGATTTTGTGACACAAAAAAAACAAAAGATTTCAAGGCCAAAACAATAAAGATTTTTCTAAAATCAATCAGAGTAGGATATTAGCATCACGAGGCTAAAAATTGGAAATGCTAACGAAAGTCGATTCCTATTCTACGAGAAAGCTAAAGAGAAGTTGTTTTCAAATATCACAAAAAATGTTTTTTTTTATAAAAAGAACTAAACGTTTTATTAAACCTTGATATATAGGGCGAAAGGGATCCTAGAAATTGCCTATCATTTATGAAAGCAACGTACAAATCTCGATTCCTATTTTGGCTAAAGGTTTAGTAAACTCCTATTTTTGCCAAAACGACACCTAATGAAAATCTCCTAGTTTTGACAATTAAAATCAAACCTTTTTCATAAGGTTTTCTCGTGTATGCCGAAAAGACATTCCGAAGCGTTCCCAAATTAAAGCACGACTCTCCCTAAAAATCCAAATGATTCTTTCATACAAACTCACCACAACATTTATATAGGTATACACACACACACGCACGCACACACACACATTTCATGAATTAAAGGATAGGACAGCATCAAGATTGCGGTAACCGTGTTTCACGGAAGTCGAGGGGTGCCTAACACCTTCTCCCCACTTAAGCAAAGCCCCCGAACTCTATAAATCTCAAGTTCGCAGACCAATTAATTCGGAGTCACATATGAGCCAGCGATTTATAAAAAACGAAAACTCGGATGAGTTGGTACATCCATTTCAAATATACCAACTGGCGACTCTGGTTAATTGGCTCATCATAAAAAACGATCTTTCAAAACCCCGTCGACATTAATGCCGACCTTTTCCAAAAAAAAATCATTTAATCAAAAGGACAAAATCGGAAGAGGCGAGAAACCGGCGTCGACAGCTGGCGACTCTGCTGGGGAACATTAGAGGGCTTAAGCCGCGTTCAAATCTTGATGCCATCCTATCCTTTTAAAATTCATAAAATGTGTGTGTGCGATATTTTGATTTTTTACTTTTGTTGTGTGAATGTGTGTTTTACCCAATAAATGAATGATTGAATGGAATGGCTTTACTTTTAAGTAATCACTTGCATACGGTGAGGACGATGAATGTGAATGTATGTTGAGAGAGTACCTCCTCCTGAGGCGAACCTGTCGGTTGCTTATTACTGGACTCGAAGGGGCTGCTCCCCGGAGATGGCTCAGGAAACGCACCACCCAAATCCGCTCCAATCGAAATGGCTCAAACGAGTAGATTGCGAAGATTTGGGGACCTTCATGCCGAAAAGCCCGTGAGAGTAACCCTAGGATAGGTCAGCCTCAGATTAACCCAACGCAGGAAAAGTCTCTTCATGCCTTTTTACATTCACGCGTAAATGTCATGATTCCATTCATATGTGCCTCCCTTTTTGTCAAGAGAAATTACTAATCTCTATGTTTTACAGGGAACAGCTGGGGAGCATAATAAAGTCATGTTTAGCATTTGTTATTGCATTAAAGGACTACTAACTTTCTGTTTTACAGGGAAAAATTTAAAAACCCAAAAACACAAAAAATTTACCGTTTTAGCATGCATCCGCATTTTTCCTTCCCCGGGACTAAACTTCGAACCATTGTTTTTGTAGGATTGCTCCTCAAACCCGTTTGCAGTCTAAGAAAGCCCAGGCCTCTACCTCTGAAATGGCTAATCTTCCCAATCATAGTTCCATATCTCGGGAAGAGTTTGATGACTTCAAAAAGCAGATGATGGAAATGGCCACAATGCTAAAAGAACAGTTCCTAATCAGACAAGATCCGCCAAACCAAGGACCGCACAATATTCCACCACCAGGGGGTGACCAGAATCCTCCTAAAAATGGTGCAAACCTGTTTAAAGACGACCAACCCCAACTCAAGGACGAACCAATCATCCCAAGGGTCGTTCCCATACTTAACAGGACAGTGATTACTATCCCAGAGGAAGGGGACACTGACGACCTTCGGAAAAAAATGAAACACATGGAGGAGACCATCCAGTCTCTAAGAGGCATAGGCTCCCTGGGTAGGGTTAATTACTCGGATCTATGTGTTTTCCCCGGAACCAGATATCCAAAAAAGTTCAAGGTCCCCGAGTTTGAAAAATACAATGGAAAGGGAGACCCCTATACACACTTGAAAATATACATTGGAGAACTCAGGTCTTATGCCGAGGACGAGGGGTTGAGGATGCAGCTGTTCCAGAAAAGTTTAACAGGGGAGGCAAAAATCTGGTATGCCCGCCTTGACAATGCCCGAATCCACAACTGGGAGGAATTGGCCCGTACATTCTTAACCCAATACAGCTTCCAAGCACAAATGGCCCCGGATAGATACCAAATGACAAAAGTTAAGAAGCAACCCAGGGAATCCTTCAGGGATTATGCACAACGATGGAGGGGTATGGCCGCACAGGTGAATCCCCCGATGAGCGAGTCAGAGATGGTGATGACTTTCGTAGATATTCAGGAGGCCCCGTATTATGAGCGGGTTATTTCAGGGATTGGTAGGCCTTTCGCTGAAATGATAAAACACGGAGAGATGGTGGATATGGGTTTGAAATTTGGCAAAATCCGGGATTTCACTGCTTTGGAAACAGCTGCAGAACAAATACAGAGTGGAAATTATGGCAGCACTTCCTGTAGGGTGCAAAAGAAAAAAGAGGAGGATGTTTCCCTCGTCCTTCAGGGCTCATCCAGAAAGGCAGAAAGTCATCTTCCAGTACAGGTGCAGCGAGTAGGGCCATCCCGACAGCCTAACTTTGCTGATCAGAGGGCGAAAGAGATATGAGGCCTCACAAAATCGAGTATTCACCCCGCTCGGGGAACCTCTTGAACGGGTCTTAGCGGTGTTAGTAGCCCAAAAGAAGATAGTTGGTTTGGCACCCCCGAGTGACCCAAAGGGAAGAAGGTTTGACCCAAGCAAGCGATGTGCATACCACTCAAGTTCCCCTAGTCATGATACACAGGACTGTTGGACGTTGAAGCACAGAATCCAAAACCTGATTGATAGTGGGGAAATTATGGTGGAACAGCCGGACTCCCCGAATGTTAAGGTCAATCCCCTGCCAAGGCATGATGGAGGGGGAGTCAATGTGGCGGAGGCCAGTGAAACCGAAGGGACGTCAAGGCTGAACTATGTGAAGAAAATTGATGAAATGATCAACATGATAAATGATCACGGGAATGCGCGGGGAGTGCCCATTAGGTTGATGGGTGTAAGTCGAAATACCACGGAGGGACCTGTCAAGTTGGCGGCTCCGAAACCCCTCATCCTTGCAGCGAGATCGCAGCTCCCGGTCAGCAGTCTAAAGACGGTACCATGGAATTATGGGGGGGTGCCAGAGGAAGCGGCCAGTTGTGCTTCCGTGACAACAAGAGGGAACCCCTTATATCTTCCTGGGCGTGTCCTTGAGTGCCAAACAAAGAAAAAAGAGGAGATCTCCGAGGAAAAGGCCATAGAATTCTTGAAAAGGATGGATCACCCGGAAACAAGAGGGATCCAGATTTTAAATGAGGAATCGACCTTGACATCAATCATGGACTTGGTGTTATCGTCCAATGATCATTGCAAAACCCTGGCGAAAGTCCTGGAGGAAGCATACGTGCCCAGGGAAATTAGTGAAGAAGGTTTCGGCCAGCTGGTAGGCCATTTGTTGGAGAGTGATGTAATATCCTTTGCAGATGATGACATCCCCGAGGAGGGAAGGGGGCACCAAAAACCGCTACATATTGCGGTAATCTCCTCGGGTTATATCATGAACGAGGTGCTGATTGATGGAGGATCGGCGTTGAATATCTGTCCCCTCAGCACATTGCAGAAGATGAACATCAATCCCAAGCGCCTACGGGCCAGTCATGTAGTGGTGCGAGCTTTCGATGGTTCCCGGAGGGATACAATTGGGGAGATAGAATTGCCGGTGGAAATCGGACCTTATACTTTTGATATCTCTTTTCAAGTCCTAGACATTGCAGCCAATTATAATCTGTTATTGGGGAGACCGTGGATACACATGGCCGGGGCAGTCCCTTCCACGCTACACCAGCAAATCAAATTAATCATCGATGGAAATTTGGTCACGATCTCGGCAGAATGTGATGAACCTTCTCCTCCCAAGAATGGCCTACCAGTGATCAATGTGGACGAGTCGGCGGCACCTGCCAGTTTTCAGGCGCTGGAAATTAGTACTCCCCACTACAGGTGCCTGGGAGCCCCAGCCGTGAAACCTAAGGTCACTCCAGAACTTACCTTCGTTGCAAAAGAAATGATGAAAATGAAATTCCAGCCTGGACAGGGGTTGGGAAAGAGTAGCCAAGGAATCACCGAGCCCATTCAACTACCCCATCAGGTAGGTAAAGCTGGGTTGGGATATCATGGAGGCATCACACGGAGATACCGTCAGGGTGCGACCCCAATTCGGTTGGCCGGAAATCCAATGACCAAGATTGACAATGAACAAGGGATTAGCGAGCCCATGATCGGGGCAGGGAATGAAGAATTGACCCCCGCAAGTGATGAATCGGCCAAGAGGGAAAGTTTCCTGCAGGAGGTCGCGAAAGAGTTTGAAACCAAGTGCTATATCCCCGGACAATTAACAAGCTGTAGATAGGGGACAAATGTTGTCACGCCACTGGGAGCCCAACGACTTGTGCCTGTCATCGATTGGGCAGGATTAATTATTCCCGAAGAAGGTAAGAGGGGGGACTCGGGCGATGTGGCCGTAGTCATCGGGGAAGTGTCCGATGTGAAGCCACCTTTCATCCAGCGCATTTCATTTGACCTGACCGTCGAAAACTGGACCATGAAACCAGTGATATCCAAACAAGGGTAAAACCCGACATCAGGGTGGTAGACCCCAGAGATTGGGAGGATGAAGAAGTTTATTGTTGTTTTGTTTTTGCATAATTATGTCGTTTCTTCATGTTATCTGAAATTGTGATCGTTGTGGAAAATAACTTATATATGACAAGTATTTTGTTTCATGTCAGGTGTACCAATTTGAGTAATCCTTACCTAACAAACGGTCTTTCAAATTTGAATGATGATTATGATTTTGACATTGAGCTCGACTTCGATTTGATGGGCATTGAGCAAGACGAGACAGATTACGACGACGCGCCTGATGAGATCAAAGGATGGGTCGAGGATAAACCCAAACCCAACTTGGACCAAACCATCACTATAGATATCGGAACCCCTGACAAGCCAAAAGAACTCAAGATAGGGACGGACCTTACCCCCAGCCAGAAAGCTGAAATGACGGAGTTGCTAAACCAATATGAGGACGTCTTTGCCTGGTCTCATGAGGATATGATCGGATTGTCCACCGACATCGTGGTACACCGATTGCCCATCAAGGAGGGTTTCAGGCCTGTCAAGCAAAAATTAAGAAAGTTGAAACCAGAGTGGAGCTTAAAAGTGAAGGAAGAGATCATCAAGTAGTTCAGGGCGGGGATCATTATGGTGTCCACTTATCCAGAATGGCTGTCCAATGTAGTCCCAGTGGCTAAGCCTGGGGGAAAGGTGAGGGTATGTGTAGACTACAGAGATCTAAACAAGGCCAGTCTCAAAGATAACTTTCCGGTACCTTTCATACACATCCTGGTGGATAACACAGCCCAGTATGAAATGTATTCTTTTGTGGATTGCTTTGCCGGGTATCATCAGATAATGGTGGCGGAGGAGGATCGGGAAAAGACCGCATTCATCACCCCTTGGGGCACCTTCTGCTATAGACGATTGGCTTTTGGTCTCACAAACGCAGGGGCCACTTACCAGAGAGCCATGATGGCCCTGTTCCACGATATGATGCATAAGGAGATAGAGGTCTACGTGGATGACATTATCGTGAAGTCAAGGGTAGAATCTGATCATGTAACCCATCTTAAAAAGCTATTCGATCGGCTCAGAAAGTATAATTTGAAGCTCAATCCAGCAAAGTGTGCTTTCGGAGTGCAGTCGGGTAAGCTCTTGGGATTCCTGGTTAGTGATCGAGGCATTGAGTTGGATCCAGCAAAGATTAAGGCCATTGTGGATATGCCGGCACCTCACACAGAGAAGGAGATAAGAGGGTTCCTCGGAAGAATAAACTTCATCAGCCGTTTTATATCCCACTTGACGACTACATGCGAGCCAATTTTCAAATTGTTAAGGAAAGGTGCTTCACAAGAATGGAATGAGCAATGTCAGAAGGCTTTTCAGACCATTAAAAAGCAGCTGACTGAGGCACCAGTGCTGGTACCCCCGAAGGACGGGATCCCTCTGTTTATGTATATATCAGTCAATGCCATCGCGATGAGATGTATGCTGGGACAGAAAAATGAGGCAGGTAAAGAACAGGCCATCTATTACCTCAGCAAGAGATTTAGCCAATGTGAACAGAATTACACTCCCATCGAGAAGACCTGTTGTGCTCTGGCCTGGGCTGCGGGGAGATTACAGCATTACCTCCATGGGCATACGACGTACCTGATATCAAGAATGGATCCCCTGAAATATATTTTTGAAAGGCCCATGCTAAACTGTCGGTTGTCAAGATGGCAGTTAATCTTACAGCAATTCGACATGGTGTACGTAACTCAGAAAGCCATGAAAGGGCAGGGAATTGCAGATCAGTTGGCAGAAACCCCGTCCGGAGGGATGGAGCCGTTAGAAACTCCTCTACCAGGCGAAGATATATTTTGGGTATCACACGCAAAATGTGATGACGAGGGACAGTTCTGGAAGCTATATTTTGATGGTGCCATGAATGCCGAGGGGGCAGGAGCCGGAGCGGTCCTGGTCTCTATCACCAGAGAGCAATACCCTTTGGCCACTAAACTGAAATTCAGCAATTCGAATAACACCGCTGAATACGAGGGATGTATCTTGGGACTCCGCTTTGCCCGCGACATGGGAGTGAAGAGACTAGCGGTGTTCGGGGATTCAGAACTCGTAATCAGACATACAATTGGGGTGTACAACACTAAAGAGCTTCGGTTACTTCCATACCATCGTTGTGTCACCCAGTTGATGCAAGAGTTCGAAGATATCGTTTTCCGCCATATTCCTCGGGGACGGAATGATTTTGCCGATGCATTGGCAACTCTGGCTTCCTTAATCCACGTAATCAAGAGCAAGGACGTTCCACAGGTTGAGATATCAGTACAGAATGCCCCGGCATACGAGGAACATGTGGCAGTATTGTCAGGCGAGGTGGTGTTGCCAAAGCAGCCCTGGTATCATGACATAAGGGAATATCTGAGAAATAGATCCATTCCCGACCAGGCGAGTCGAACTGAGAGGATGAGAATTCAAAAGATGCCAATGAAATTTTTCCTGAGTGGGGATTCACTCTACAAGAGGGATGCTGGGTTGGGACTGTTACAATGCGTAGATGAGGCACAGGCCCAAAGGATTATGAATGAAATGCATAGTGGAGTGTGTGGCCCACACATGAATGGACCAATGCCGGCCAAAAAGATCTTGAGAACGGGGCATTATTGGTTAACGCTGAAAGCCGACTGCGATGATCATGTCAAACGGTGTTACCAATGCCAAGCGCACGGTAATGTGATCCATACGCCTCCCAATGAACTGCACTGCATGACTTCCCCGTGGCCATTTTCAATGTGGGGAATGGATGTAATCGGACCGATAGAGCCCAAAGCAAGCAACGGACACCGATTCATTTTCGTCATGATCGATTACTTCACCAAATGGGTACAAGCAGCTTCTTTCCCCAAAGTAACTCTAGAGGTCATCGTCGGTTTCATCAGGAATAATGTCATTTGTCGATACGGGCAACCTGAGGTTTTGGTCTCCGACAATGCCAAGAATTTGAACAACGCCCTCATGAAGGGATTGTGCGACCAGTTTAAGATCAAACACCTCAACTCCGTCATTTACCGTCCTAAGATGAATGGGGCAGTGGAGGCTGCAAATAAGAACATCAAGAAGATCATGGCGAAAATGTCTGCTAATCATCGGGGATGGCCGGATTTGCTACCCTTCACCCTGCTAGCATACCGAACGTTAACGCGCACTTCTACAGGGGCAACCCCTTACGCTTTGGTGTATGGAATGGAGGCCGTTCTGCCAATTAAGGTTGAAATGGCGTCCCTCAGAATAGTGATCGATGCTCAGATAAGCGAGGAGGATTGGATGCAAACTCGATATGACCAACTAGCCCTAATTGATGAAAAGAGGGTGGCTGCTGTTTGGCACGGTCAGTTATATCAACAAAGGATCTCTCGATCATACGACAAAAGGATAAGACCCCGGAAGTTCAAGGAAAATGATTTGGTGCTAAAAAGAGTCATGCCTTGTCAAGACGAAGCCAAGGGGAAGTTCGCCCCGAACTGGGAGGGACCATTTGTGATTAAGAAAGTGCTATCCGGAGGAGCCCTCATGTTGCAGGAAATGGATGGTGAGGTGTTTCCACAACCCCTCAATTCTGATTCGGTGAAGCGGTTCTACGCTTGAATCATCAGTTCTCCTTTTTTTTTGAGGAACGAACTACGTAGGACCTGATCTCCCAACTTGTGGGGGTACGTAGGCAGCCATCATGGCACGGTCCGATCCCTAAAAAAATAATCCTTTCCCTAAACCAAACCAATTCCCAATAACCAGATAAACCTTCCTACACCCTCAGAACCTTCCCGAAACCAGCCGCCTAATCAGCTTCATCCCGAAATGACATAACCCTGATCCAACCAGACAGTTACCCAAAATCTAAGACCCAATCCGATGAAATCGACAAGGTGCGCGACAATATCTGTCAAATCTCCGTCAAGACTTGAGAGGAGAAAGAAGGCAAAATGTCAAAATCATGGTTAGCTGGATAAAATGAGGATCCAATGAAAGGCAGCGATACGACAAAAAGGGAAAATGACTAAATTTAAATGCATGTCTGTATATATAAGTCATTTTATTACAAGATTTCTCTTTCGATAACCGATGAAACTAACATAGTCTATGCAGGAAATAAAATAATCTACAAATCTGAAAGTAGCTGAAGCAGGATGGATAAAGTGGTGGAAAGATCTGAAGCATCAATATCCCCTGTAATCTGCTGCCCCATCAGGTCGATGCGGTCCAATAAAACAGTAGCTCAGCTGACAGTCCCAGAATGAGCATCTATAACCGCCCTGGTCTGAAATACAATGGCGTCTCTGTCGGCAATGGCAACGTCTCTGGCCAGAATAACGGCATCTCTCTCAGCAATGGCAGCATCCCTCTCAGATTCAATAGCAGTCAAGGCAAGTCGAAACCGTCTGTCTTCAGTGACCCGACTAGAGGCAGAATCCGCTACGATGGAATGATCTGTGGTATCATCTGGGGAAATCACTCCAGAATCATCGAGGACCCCAGCATGACTCAAACAAGCCGGATCCAAATCTCCGCGCAACCACTGCACGCAAGCAAATGTCTGGATGTGGCAACTCTCACTATATTCGGCAAAGACCCTGCGAGACCAAAGATCATATACCCGCAGTAGATCCCTCTCTGTCCGGGATGATATAAGGAATCGGTAGGCAGCCGCACCCTCGAAGGGGTGAAAATCCTGTGTCTGATCAAACTGCCCTGTAACAGCCAAGGGATGGTAAGTCGTCACGCCCCTCAAGCCAGCAATGGGAATGAAGTCCAGGTCAGGCACATGAGTCAAGAAGCTCATAAAGGAGCAATAACCCGAATAGACCAGTAGATGAAAGGGATCCTCAATGACCGACAAAAATGATATCCAGGAGGCCACATCAGTACAGCTCACGGGACGAAATGAAAACTGCATGGTTATGTCGTGGCTAAAGCAAAACCCTTGGCGACGGAAGTGGCCGATAGGACTGAGGTGACTCATGAACCACACGTACAACAAAGTCGAGCTCCCTCTGAATACTCTGCCACGGAAAGACTGGAAATATGAGGCTGACATGTAGGTATCCGCCAATATCATGGGAAGAATGGTGTGACCCTCCTGAAGGGCTCGAACGGCCGCGACAACCCGCATGTCCAACTGATCAGGTCCTGCGGGCAAGTACAAAACTGAGACGACACAGGCCATCAGAACGTCCACCCTCAAGGCACCCCAGTGCTCCTCGGACACGGAAAAGTCACCGAAGAAGAAACGAAAACTGTCAGGGGAGCCAAATCGTTTAATCAAGAACTGAAGGGGAACCATATGGTCTGATGTGATCACCGGTAACAAGACAGCCCTCCGCAAACCAGTGAAACTCAAGAATTGACGGCGCATGGAACCAGCTGTAACCCTAGCACAGGGACCATCCAAAGGCAAGCCGGTAAAGCGAGCATACTCCTCGAGGGTGGGGGTCAGCTCTACTGTCCCTAACCTGAACACCTGACGGGCGGGCGCCCAAAAGCTCAGAATCCCATCCACAAAGCCCGCTGGCACCTGGAAGGATAATAAGGACCAAGAATGTCCCAAAAGATCAGCTGCGACGACCCTGTCGGCCGGCAATAAACTGTCCAACCAGCGGAGGAGACTGCCAACCAACCCCGTGGGAGGAATGGAATCCAGACGTACCACGATATCTGAGGACGACATCTGTGAAAAAGAGTATCAAAAAGACTGTACAGGGGTCATTCTCTATCCATAAATAAAAATCATGCATCGTACAGTTGATAATAAAACAAATGAATTTCATGGAGATAAAAGAATAAAACTGTGCATAAATGAAATAAATGAGTTCAGTACATAGTGCAAAAAATAAAAAATAAATAGGTGCAGGTACAAAAGTCCTATCCTATCCTGATATAAATAAAATCAATCCCATCTATGAAAGCAGGATCCTTAAACTGATCCCCTAGGGTCGTCGAAGTCGGAGGACCGAAATTCATGTCCGGAATGTAGGGCTGCGCTGTGGCATCAGATGAGCTCGGGCCCGCATCATAACCCGCACCATCAGGATCGTAGGCATAAGCATCCTCTGGAGTCCGACCCAACACCCGAAGATACAGAGACAACTGCTCCACCTGGCGGGTCAAAGCGGCGATCTGCTCGGCATGAGTGGGAGTCCGAACGCAGGCTGCCCAGTCAGTCATCATCACCGAGCCGGGGACCATATCCCCGAGGAAGAATGTGGCCCGGGTCTGAGGACCGATGGTGCGGGGCATCCACCAAGTACGGAAGGCATCACTCGTACTAGGACCCGTCGAAAGCATCCGGCCGTCCTCCCCCGCGAGCATGATCTCTGAAGGCTGAGAATCCAGCGGCCAGGAGGTAGTGAAAGGAAGGGAATGCGGGATGCGGATCTCTCCAATAACGCATCTGAATGCGCGCTCCCCCAGGTACATCACCCATCCTCCAACACTCTGCAAGGTGAGGCGACGGGTGGAAAGCTCGAACTCCGGGCCAAAAGGATGCCCATCATCAAATCCCACGGTCAGATGCTCGGAGAGGTAGGGAACCCAGACGACATCAGCAGCCGTGATCAGCTCCAGTTGGATGCGGCAGTGTGCAAAGCTGCCAGATACCGGGACCTCCTCCAAGGTGCTATGATGACATCGCCGACCCCGGGAATAAGTGTCCAAGCCAAGAGTGGTGACATGCCTCAGACATGGGAGACACTCGTAGGCCCAGAACTGCGAACAGAAACAGTGAAAAGCATGAGTAACCTATAAATACAGAAAAGGGAAATAAATGAAGAAAAGTCCAGTAAGAAGAGGGAAAGAGAAGCCTCACCAGCAGAAAATGATAGAACCCCAGCCAAGCATCTGTCTGGCCCTCCGAACGTAGACGTAGACCGTGGAGGAAATAAGCAAAGGTGAAAGACCCCCAATCATAGTCGCTGATCCGGTCCACGTCTCTAACGGCCCCTACGACGCTGAAGTGAATGGTAGAGGAATTGTTCCCTAGGAAACAACCCCTCATGATGGTCAGGAACAGGCGTCGGAGCAGAATGTCCCAAGTACCCTGATCCACTAGAATGGGCAGCGCGTAGAGACCCCCGACAGCATCGACAGCCAAGGCACCGGACCGAATACTACGGGCCTTAAAGACCCGGTCCTCAGCAGCGAAGCCCAATAAAGCCCGGACCTCTGCAAGAGTGATGTCGAGATCTAGAGGAACGCGGGACCCGGTAAACTCTATGCCCGTGATGTACCTCCAGTCCCATGGGGTCAGCACGACTTCGCATTCAAGAAGATGAAGGGACTGAGTCTGGTGGAACCATCGCTCAGATAAAGCCCTCATATAACCCTAGGGGCACTGACGGGGGATGATAGTGAAAAAGTGACGGAAGCCCCAAGAATCCACCACCGCCCGGTAGTCGCTGTGCAAAGCCGTGTAGAGGGAGTAGATGTTGAACCAGTTGCCCCTGGGCTGAGTAAACTCCGGCACCTGTGGCAATCACTATTGGGTCAGTCCAGATAGAACGGGAATGGAGAAATTGAAAATAAAAGAATAGAATTGAATATACCTCATTAGCAACAAGAGATGCCGAGGGGTGACGACTAAGATCCCGACCCAATAGATCGGGTATCTGCACAGAGGTGCCAAGCGGCGAGCCTGACGGGTCCGAGGAAGAACAGGGGCAGATGCAGCCCTACGACGGCGAACACCCGATGTCCGAAACGCAGAAGAGCTACTAGGAGCGTCGGGATCCATAGCTAGAACAGAACAGGCAAGGAGGAAGGTGAGTTCCCTTTTAATTATGCCACAAATATCCCAATATTTATCGTAGAATTAATGCAACATGATGCATGTTTATTAAAAAAAAAAAAATCAGCAGAGTTTCGCCTGTAAAATGGACATCCCAGGCATAAGCCAAACATGTTTTCAATCAATCCAAGCCTCAAACAGATCAAAATTGCATTCATGTGTGTAATTACAGCATGTAAAGTACCATAACGCATGATTTTCTTTCAAAAAAAGGAACAACAGTATGTGGGACCGCATCATGAGCATAAAATATGACTCACATTGTTGATACATAGCATGTATATATGATAAGTACATAGCATAGCATTGTAAAGCATACATTTCTATCTCTAACCATGCAAATAGCCAAATGTATAGCAAAACATTGACGAAATTGAAAAGTGAACGGTCAAAGTGTTACCTGTAACGCGTAGATCGATCCTACCGGAGCAGTTTTTGCAGAAAAGGTTGGAAAGCTCGACAAAAGGGCGTGCAAAGGTCTGAAAATCGCGTGGGGTACAAATGAAAGTGACAGATCTGGGAGGCGGCTGGCCGCCTATATGCCCGATCTTGGTCGCAGATCCATCTGCGGCTGGTCCCAGTGCTCCCCCATTGGTCCATTGCAAGTTTAATCGATTCTAAAACCCATTTGACTCATAATGTGATGAAAAAAGACAAGACTTTGGTGAAGTAGGTGTCAAACACGGCTTCTCAATTCGACCGAGTGACCGGCAACGATAACCGGCGATTACGAGATGGATGTCCGGCGACGAAAAACCGGCTCCGACAAGATAACCAACCGGCGACGATAACCGGGGGTTACGAGACGGGTGACCGGCGACGATACCCGACCCCGACAAGACAATCAACCGGCGACGATAACCGGCGATTACGAGATGGATGTCCGACGACGAAAACCGGCTCCGACAAGATAACCAACCGGCGACAATAACCGGGGGTTACGAGATGGGTGACCGGCGACGATACCCGGCCCCGACAAGACAATCGACCGGCGACGATAACCGGCGATTACGAGATGGATGTCCGGCGACGAAAACCGACTCCGATAAGATAACCAACCGGCGACGATAACCGGGGGTTACGAGATGGGTGACCGGCGACGATACCCGGCCCCGACAAGACAATCGACTGGCGATTACGAGATGGATGTCCGGCGACGAAAATCGGCTCCGACAAGACAACCAACCGGCGACGATACCCGGGGGTTACGAGAGGGGTGACCGGCGACGATACCCGGCCCCGACAAGATGATCATCCACATTGACACCCTTTTATGAATGTTCTGCAATCATTGCATCTTAAGTCATATGTGTTGCATCACGTATGTATTGTCATTCTTGTGCATTGTCATTCATGCATCGAGTGTCTTTTTTTTATCCTGTTCATTTCATTAAACATTGGATAAACATGATAAAGAGGGGCAGCTGTAGACACCCAAATTTTGCATTCCCTGTACTAACCATGACAGGAGGGCAAAATCGTCAATTGAACCGGCTTGCGGGAGCGAAGAAATGGGCACAAGTGCGAACCCCCGACACCACCGCAATGTTTGGCGATCAAAGCTGACGTGGAAGTTAGGTCGTCCGAAGCAGGCATTCCCGAATAAAGTGGCACGTCTCCCGAAAATTCCCGGACTGTAGAATACGAGCCTATCAGCGAAAACCGACGTTACGACATGAAAATCGAGGCGTGGCACGAAAATTGAGAAAGTCAAACTGTCCAGCCGCAGATTGATCTGCGGCCAAATAGTGCGCCTTTTGAAAACACGGATCTCGAAACACGGAACTCGAAACCAGGTGAGTGGAAGGCAGGCGGCCAGCCAGCCGCAGATCAATCTGCGGCTGGCTTTGGCCAGCCTATTTCAGCTCAGCAGCATACAGAAGGTTGAAGAGTTGAGAAAATTAGGAGAAGAAGAAAATTCCAGCAGCAGCAAAGCACGAAAATAGAGAGGGTAAAGAGCAAGTTTTGCAACAAAAATAGGAAGAAAAGAGAGAAAAAAGAGAGGATTTATATTCTTTTGATTTTGTTGTATCAAATATCCTTCTAATCCTATTTCAAATATACAAGTTTACATCAATTTGAGATCATTTGCAAGGTAAAAATTCTCTTTATTCTAGCGATTTATATCATATTGTTTGGTTGAATTACATGTAATTTTCGTGTATCTTGTTGAAACAATCATGGATTAGGGATTATTAATGAGGGTTCCATCGGAACAAAATTCTTCCTAATAACCCGAGGATATCCAATTAGTGAAATTTCTAGTTTGTTTGTGATGATTCATTGGGCGTAATTTATTTAGATTGTCATTTTCGGATGTCATGGTGTATTAGGCAAATCCGTGTTGATTAGTTTTGTAATATTCATTTTGTGGGCGTGTAGTAATCTCGTGTGAGCCTAGGAATGCGACGCCATGGTCCAAATCCGATGATGGACGTTTTAATGTGTGTAATAGATTGAAGGGGTTCGTTTTTGTAACGTGTAATCGTTGGGCCTTAAAACGACGCTAAGGCGGGAATCGGGTTTAAGGCCCCGTAATATTGCAACATGTGATTGTTGGCGTCCGGGGATGTTTTGATGGCTTACATGCCCATGAATAGCCCCGACGCGTGTTGATATTTGATTTGATTTGCAAGACCAAACAAAAGATTTCAAGGCCAAAACAATAAAGATTTTTCTAAAATCAATCAAAGTAGGATACTAGCATCACGAAGCTAAAAATTGGAAATGCTAATGAAAGTCGATTCCTATTTCATGAGAAAGCTAAAGAGAAGTTGTTTTCTTTTAATGTCATGAAAATGGTTTTACAAAAAAAAAAGAACTAAATGTTTTATTAAACCTTGATACATAGGGCGAAAGAGATCTTAGAAATTGCCCATCTTTTATGAAAGCAACGTATAAATCTCGATTCCTATTTTGGCTAAGGTTTAACAAATCTGTGTTTTGCCAAAACAACACTTAATGAAAAATCTTATAGCGTTTTGCCAATTAAAATCAAACCTTTCTCATTAAAGAAATAAAGCTTTCTCGAATAGGCCAAAAGACATTCTAGAGCACTCCCAAAATAAAACACGTCTCTTTCATAAAACACCAAAAAAGAATTCCTTTCTATACAAAGCTTACCACAACATTCATTAGGCACACACACACCCACGCACGCACACATACACATTTCATGAATTAAAGGATAGGAAAGTATTAAGATTGCGGTAACCGTGTTTCACGGAAGTCGGGGGGTGCCTAACACCTTCCCCTCGCTTAAGTAAGCCCCCGAACTCTATGAATCTCGATTCGCAGACTAATTAATTCGGAGTCACATATGAGCCAGCGATTTATAAAAAACGAAAACTCGGATGAGTTGGTACATCCATTTCAAATATACCAACTGGCGATTCTGGTTAATTGGCTCATCATAAAAAATGATCTTTCAAAACCCCCGTCGACATTAATGCCGACCTTTTCCAAAAATCATTCAACCAAGAGGACCAAAAATCGGAAGAGGCGAGAAACCGGCGTCGACAAGATATTTCCACAACCCCTCAATTCCGACTCGGTGAAGCGGTTCTACGCTTGAATCATCAGTTTCTCCTTTTTCCTTTGAGAGCGAACTACGTAGGACCTGATCTCCCAACTTGTGGGGGTACGTAGGCAGCCATCATGGCGCGGTCCGATCCCTTAAAAAATAATCCTTATCCTAACCAAAACCAATTTTCGACAGCCAGATAAAACCTTCCTACACCCTCAAAACCTTCCCGAAACCAGCTGCCTAACCAGCTTCATCCCAAAGGACCTAACCCTGATCCAACCAAACAGTTGTCCAAAATCTAAGATTCAATCCGATGAAATCAAAAGGTGTGCGGCAATATCTGTCAAATCTCCATCAAGACTGGAGAAGAGAAAGAAAGCGAAATGTCAAAATCATGGTCAGCTAGATAAAATGAAGATCAAATGAAAGGCAGCGATACGACAAAAAGGGAAAATGATTGAATTTAAATGCATGTCTACATATATAAGTCATTTTGTTACAAGATTTCTCTTTCGATAACCGATGAAACTAACATAGTCTATGCAGGAAATAAAATAATCTACAAATTTGAAACTAGCTGGAGCAGGATGGATAAAGTGGTGGATAGATCTGAAGCATCAGTATCCCCTGCAATCTGCTGCCCCATCAGGTCGATGTGGTCCAATAAAGCAGTAGTCGGCTGACAGTCCCAGAATGAGCATCTATAACTGCCCTGGTCTGAAATACAATGGCGTCTCTGTCAGCAATGGCAACGTCTCTGGCCAGAATAGCGGCATCTCTCTCAGCGATGGCAGCATCCCTCTCAGATTCAATAACAATCAAGGCAAGTCGGATCCGGCTGTCTTCAGCGGCCCGACTAGGGGCAGATTTAGCTGAGACGGAATGATCTGTGGTATCATCTAGGAGAATCACTCCAGAATCATCGAGGACCTCAACCTGACTCAAACAGGCCGGATCCAAATCTCCGCGCAACCACTGCACGTAAGCAAATGTCTGGATATGGCAGCTCTCACTATATTCGACAAAGACCCTGCGAGACCAAAGATCATATACCCGCAGTATATCCCTCTCTGTCTGAGATGATATAAGGAATCGGTAGGCGGCCGCACTCGCGAAGGGGTGAAAGTCCTGTGTCTGATCAAACTGCCCTGTAACAGCCAAGGGATGGTAAGTCGTCACGCCCCTCAAGCCAGCAATGGGAATGAAGTCCAGGTCAGGCACATGAGTCAAAAAGCTCATAAAGGAACAATAACCCGAAAAGACCAGTAGATGAAAGGGATCCTCAATGACCGACAAAAATGATATCCAGGAGGCCACATCAATACAGCTCACGGGGCGAAACGAAAACTGCGTAGTTATGTCGTGGCTAAAGGAAAACCCTTGGCGACGGAAGTGGCCGATGGGACTGAGATGACTCATGAACCACACGTACAACAAAGTCGAGCTCCCTTTGAATACTCTGCCGCGGAAAGACTGGCAATATGAGGCTGATATGTCGGTATCCGCCAATATCATGGGAAGAATGGTGTGACCCTCATGAAGGGCTCGAACGACCGCGACAACCCGCATGTCCAACTGATCAGGTCCTGCGGGCAAGTACAAAACTGAGACGACACGCCATCAAAACGTCTACTCTCAAAGCGCCCCATCGCTCCTCGGACACGGAAAAATCACCAAAGAAAAGACGAAAATTGTCGGGTGAGCCGAATCGGTCAATAAAGAACTGAAGGGGAACCAGATGGTCTGATGTGATCACCGATAACAAAACTGTCTTCCACAAACCGGTGAAAGTCAAGAATTGACGGCGCATGGAGCCAACTGTGACCCTGGCACAAGGACCATCCAAAGGCAAGCCGGTGAAGCGAGCATACTCCTCAAGGGTAGGGGTCAGCTCTACTGTCCCGAACCTGAACACTTGACGGGCGGGGGCCCAATAGCTTAGAATACCATCCACAAAGCCCGCCGGTACCTGAAAAGATAATAAGGACCAATAATGTCCCAAAAGATCATCTGCGATAATCTTATCAGCCGGCGATAAACTGTCCAACCAGTGGAGGAGACTGCCGATCGACCCTGTGGGAGAAATGAGATCCAAACGTACCACGACATCTGAGGACGACATCTGTGGAAAATAGTATCAAAAAGACTGTACATGGGTCATTCTCTATCCATAAATAAAAAGTATGCATCATACAGTCAATAATAGAGCAAATGGATTTCATAGATATAAAAGATAAAAACTGTGCATAAATGAATAAATGAGTTCAGTACATAGTGCATAAAATGAAAAATAAATCTAAACAAGTGCAGGTACGAAAGCCCTATCCTATGCTGATCTAAATAAAATCAATGTCATCTATGAAAGCGGGATCCTCAAACTGATCCCCTGGGGTCGTTGAAGTCGAAGGCCGAAAGTTCATGTCGGGGATGTATGGTTGCGCTGTGGCATCAGACGAGCTCGGGCCCACATCATAACCCGCACCATCAGGATCGTAGGCATAAGCATCCTCTGGAGTCCGGCCTAACACTCGAAGATATAGCGACAACTGCTCCACCTGGCGGGTCAAAGTGGCGATCTGCTCGGCATGAGTGGGAGTCCGAACACAGGCCGCCCAGTCAGTCATCATCACCGAGCCGGGGACCATATCCCCAAGGAAGAATGTGGCCCGGGTCTGAGGACCGATAGTACGGGGCACCCACCAGGTACGAAAAGCATCACTCGTACTAGGACCCGTAGAAAGCATCCGACCGTCCTCCCCTGCGAGCATGATCTCCGAAGGCTGAGAATCCAGCGGCCAGGAGGTAGTGAAAGGAAGGGAATGCGGGATGCGGATCTCTCCAGTAACGCATCTGAATGCGCGCTCCCCCAGGTACATCACCCATCCTCCAACACTCTGCAAAGTGAGGCGACGGGTGGAAAGCTCGAAATCCGGGCCAGAAGGATGCCCATCATCAAATCCCACAGCCAGATGCTCGGAGAGGTAGGGAACCCAGACGACATCAGCAGCCGTGATCAGCTCCAGCTGGATGCGGCAGTGTGCAAAGCTGCCAGATACCGGGACCTCCTCCAAGGTGCTATGATGCCATCGCCGGCCGCGGGGATAAGTGTCCAGGCCAAGAGTAGTGACGGACCTCAGGCATGGAAGACGCTCGTAGGCCCAGAACTGCGAACAGAAACAGTGAAAAGCATGAGTAACCGATAAATGCAGAAAAAGGAAATAAATGAAGGAAAGTCCAGTAAGAAGAGGGGAAGAGAAGCCTCACCATCAAGAAGTGATAGAATCCAAGCCAAGCATCTGTCTGGCCCTCCGAACGTAGACGCAGATCGTGGAGGAAATAAGCAAAAGTGAATGACCCCCAATCATAGTCACTGATACGGTCCACGTCTCTGACAGCTCCTACGATGCTGAAATGAATGGTGGAGGAGTTGTTCCCTAGGAAACAACCCCTCATAATGGTCAGGAATAAGCGCCGTATTAGAATGTCCCGAGTGCCCTGATCCGCTGGAATAGGCAGTGCGTATAGACCCCCGACAGCATCGCCAGCCAGGGCACCGGATCGAATGCTACGGGCCTTGAAGACCCGGTCATCGGCAGCGAAGCCCAATAAAGCCCGGACCTCCGCAGGAGTGATGTCGAGATCTAGAGGAACGCGGGACCCGGTGAACTCTATACCCGTGATGTACCTCCAGTCCCAGGGAGTCAGCACGACCTCACAATCCAAGAGGTGAAGGGACTGAGTCTGGTGGAACCATCGCTCAGATAAAGCCCTCATATAACCCTAGGGGCACTGACGGGGGATGATAGTGAAGAAATGCCGAAAGCCCCAAGAGTCCACCATCTCCCGGTAATCGCTGTGCAGAGCTGTATAGAGGGAGTAAATGTTGAACCAGTTGCCCCTGGGCTGAGTAAACTCCGGCACCTGTGGCAATCACTAGTGGGTCAGTCCAGATAGAACGGGAATGGAGAAATTGAAAATAAAAGAATAGAATTGAATATACCTCATTAGAAACAAGAGATGCCGAGGGGTGACGACTAAGATCCCGACCCAATAGATCGGGTATCTGCACAGAGGCGCCAGAAAGGGCGCGATGAGGAGATGGGGCCGGTGTACTGGAGGATGGCCCCTCTGCCGCAACCTCCGGAAGAACAACCTCCTCAACGTCCGGATGATCGGGACGGATGACAGCATCCGCCAAGCGGCGAGCCTGACGGGTCCGAGGAGGAACAGGGGCAGGTGCAGCCCTACGACGGCGAACACCCGAGGTCCGAGACGCGGAAGAGCTACTAGGAGCGTCGGGATCCATAGCTGGAATAGGACAGGCAAGGAGGAAGGTAAGTTCCTTTTTTAATTAGGGCACAAAAATTCCGATATTTATCGTAGAATTAATATAATATGATGCATGTTTATTATATGTGCATGGAAAAAAAAAATTCGGCAGAGTTCCGTCTGTAAAATGGACATCCCAGGCATAAGCCAAACATGTTTTGCATCAATCCAAACCTCAAACAGATCAAAGTTGCATTCATATGTGTAATCACAGCATGTAAAGTACCCTAATGCATGATTTTCTTCGAAAAAGAAACTACAAGTATGTGGGACCGCATCATGAGCATAAAATAGGACTCACACAGTTGATACATAGCATGTATATATGATAATACATAGCATATCATTGTAAAGCATACATTTCTATCTCTATCATGTAAATAGCCAAATGTATAGCAAAACATTGACGAAATTGAAAAGTGAACGGTCAAAGTGTTACCTGTAGCGCATAGATCGATCCTACCGGAGCAATTTTTGCAGAAAGGTTGGAAAACTCGGCAAAAGGCCCTTGCAAACGAGCAAAATCACAAGAATCTATGTGGGGTACGAGGTTGAAAGTGACAGATCTGGAAGTGGCGAGCCGCTTAAGAAGACCGATCTTGGCCGCAGATCAATCTGCGGCTGGCCGCAGATCCATCTACGGCTAGCCCTACTGGGTCCCCCTGCTTCCCTTGCAGCCGTTTGATGTGTTTAGTGAAAATATATTATGAGATGGGTGACCGGCGACGATACCCGGCCCCGACGAGACGAGCGACCGGCGACGATAACCGGCGATTACGAGATGGATGTCCGGCGACGAAAACCGGCTCCGACAAGATAACCAACCGGCGACGATAACCGGGGGTTACGAGATGGGTGACCGGCGACGATACCCGGCCCCGACAAGACGATTGACCAGCGACGATAACTGGCGATTACAAAATGGATGTCCGACGACAAAAACCGGCTCCGACAAGATAACCAACCGGCGACGATAACCGGGGGTTACGAGATGGGTGACCGGCGACGATACCCGGCCCCGACGAGACAATCGACCGGCAACGATAACCGGCGATTACGAGATGGATGTCCGGCGACGAAAACCGGCTCCGACAAGATAACCAACTGGTGACGATAACCGGGGGTTACGAGATGGGTGACCGGCGACGATACCCGGCCCCGACGAGACAATCGACCGGCGACGATAACCGGCGATTACGAGATGGATGTCCGGTGACGAAAACCAGCTCCGACAGGAAAACCAACCGGCGACGATACTCGGGGGTTACGAGATGGGTGACCGGTGACGATACCCGGCCCCGACAAGACAATCGACCGGCAACAATAACTGGCGATTACGATATGGATGTCCGACGACGAAAACCGGCTCCGTCAAGATAACCAACCGACGACGATAATCGGGGGTTACAAGATGGGTGACCGGCGATGATACCCGGCCCCGACAAGACAATCGACCGGCGACGATAACCGGCGATTATGAGATGGATGTCCGGCGACGAAAACCGGCTCTGACAAGATAACCAACCGGCGACGATAACCGGGGGTTACAAGATGGGTGATCGACGACGAAACCCGGCCCCGACAAGACGATCATCCGCATCGACACCCTTTTATGAATGTTTTGCATCCATTGCATCTTACGTTGCATCATAAAATCATATGTGTTGCATCACGTATGTATGGTAATCATTGTGCATTGTCATTCATGCATCGAGTGTCTATTCTTTATCCTGTTCATTTCATTTAAATATTGCATAAACATGATAAAGAGGGGAAGCTGGAGACACCCATTTTTTGCGTTCCCTGTACTAACCTGACAGAAGGGCAAAAATCGTCATTTGAATCGGCTTGCGGGAGCGAAAGGAACGGGCACAAGTGCGAACGCCCAACCACACCGCAATGATTGGCGACCAAAGCTGACGTGACAATAAGGCCATCCGAAATGGGCATTCCCGAATAAGGTGGCACTTCTCCCGGAAATTTCCGGACTGCAGAATACGAGCCTGTCAGCGAAAACCGACGTTACGGCACGAAAATCGAGGCGTGACACAAAAATCGAGAAAGTCAAACCGTCTAGTCGCGGATTGATCTGCGGCCAAATAGTGCGCCTTTTGAAAACACGGTACTCGAAACCAGGTGAGTGGAAGGCAGGCGGCTGGCTTTGGCCAGCCTATTTCAGCTCAGTTTCGTTGCAGCATACAGAAGGTTGAGCAGTTTTGGAAGAAGGAGAATTCAGCAGCAATATCACGGAAATAGAGAGGATAAAGAGCAAATTTTGCAACAAAAATAGGAAGAAAAGAGAGAAGAAAGAGAGGATTTATATTCTTTTGATTTTGATTGTATCAAATATACTCCTTATCTTATTCAAATACACAAGTTCACATCCATTTGAGATCATTTGCAAGGTGAAATTTCCCTTTGTTCTAGCAATTTATATTATATTGTTTGGTTAAATTAAATGTAATTTTTGTGTATCTTGTTGAACAATCATGGATTAGGGATTATTAGTGAGGGTTTCATCGGGAAAAACAATTCTTCCTAATAACCCGAGGATATCCAAGTGGTGAAATTTCTAGCTTGTTTGTGATGATTTATTGGGTGTAATTTATTTAGATTGTCATTTTCGGATATCATGGTGTGTTAGGCAAATCCGTGTTGGTTAGTTTTGTAGTATTCCTTTTGTGGGCATGTAGCGATATCGGGTGTGAGCCTAGGAACGCGACCCCGTGGTCCAAATCCGATGATGGACGTTTCGATGTATGTAATAGATTCAAGATGCTCGTTCTGTAACATGTAATCGTCGGGCCTTAAAACGACGCTAAGGCGAGAATCGGGTTTAAGGCCCCGTAGTAGTGGAATATGTGATTGTTGGCGTTCGGGGATGTTTTGATGGCTTACATGCCCATGAATAGCCCCGACGCGTGTTTATGCTTGATTAGATTTTGTGACACAAAAAAAAACAATAGATTTCAAGGCCAAAACAATAAAGATTTTTCTAAAATCAATCAGAGTAGGATATTAGCATCACGAGGCTAAAAATTGGAAATGCTAACGAAAGTCAATTCCTATTCTACGAGAAAGCTAAAGAGAAGTTGTTTTCAAATATCACAAAAAATGGTTTTTTTTATAAAAAGAACTAAACGTTTTATTAAACCTTGATATATAGGGCGAAAGAGATCCTAGAAATTGCCTATCATTTATGAAAGCAACGTACAAATCTCGATTCCTATTTTGGCTAAAGGTTTAGTAAACTCCTATTTTTGCCAAAACGACACCTAATGAAAATCTCCTAGTTTTGACAATTAAAATCAAACCTTTTTCATAAAGTTTTCTCGTGTATGCCGAAAAGACATTCCGAAGCGTTCCCAAATTAAAGCACGACTCTCCCTAAAAATCCAAATGATTCTTTCATACAAACTCACCACAACATTCATATAGGTATACACACACACGCACGCACACACACACATTTCATGAATTAAAGGATAGGACAGCATCAAGATTGCGGTAACCGTGTTTCACGGAAGTCGAGGGGTGCCTAACACCTTCCCCTCACTTAAGCAAAGCCCCCGAACTCTATAAATCTCAAGTTCGCAGACCAATTAATTCGGAGTCACATATGAGCCAGCGATTTATAAAAAACAAAAACTCGGATGAGTTGGTACATCCATTTCAAATATACCAACTGGCGACTCTGGTTAATTGGCTCATTATAAAAAACGATCTTTCAAAACCCCGTCGACATTAATGCCGACCTTTTCGGAAAAAAATCATTTAATCAAAAGGACAAAATCGGAAGAGGCGAGAAACCGGCGTCGACATTTATACCACCACTTCCTTCGGAACTTAGTAATTGACTATTAGAAGAATTAACATTCTTGGTCGCTTAATCAAGTATTTATCCATAATCTAGAAGAAATAAAAACATCAATTGCTAATCAATTACAGTATCTCACAATTCACAAAAATTTCATCAATTTAAACATTTCATAATTTAATGGCATAACAATTAACAAACTCTAAATCTCTAATTTAATGGCAACATTAAGCACAAAATTCCTTATTTGTTGTATCAATTTTAACTAATGGCAACAATAACCACAAATCCCTAATTTTTAAACTATTTAATTATTCAATAGTTAAATCAAGACACCAAGTAGTGGACATATCACATATAACATATTATTATTAAACCAAAGATATGAATATCTGATGTATTGCCAGTGCCACATGACCACATTTTTAAACTATTATCACTTTATCAGTGATGACCACATGAATATCTAATATGTTAAATTATTAACATAATTTTTAAACTTTCGCCATCACTGATGACCACATCTTCACCAATCACCATCCAACCAATTTGCAATTGTAAGATAAGATCTACTGAACAGTCTGAACTAACTACTAAGAAGCTGAAACTTAGCTAAAAAAATTTCAATTCAAACATAAAAGAAAAAAAAGGAGCGTACCTTGCGACGTCGACGCGATCACGCCGCACGCGGCAAAGGAGGGGACTAGTGCGGACCGTGCAGTGCCTGACTGCCTGGTGAGTGGTGATTGGACCGTGCGGCGGTGAGACGACTGGCGACTTGGCGAGGGGAAAGGAGGGGACTAGGGCTACAATTTGTTGTGCGTCTAGGTCGTTCAAACAAAGTTTGCGGTCTGTGGACTCAGAAGGATTTGGCCCAATTTTTTTTTTAAAGTTACTAAATGAAACGACGTCGTTTCATTTAGTAACTTCAAAAAAAAAAGGGCATGAGCTGAAGCTGCTGCTGCTGCCGTCGGCGATGGAGATAGAGCTTCGTTGCTGGCGATAGAGCTACAGGGTCAAGAAATAAAATTTCGCCTGAAGCTTATCCTGAGAGCCGGAGTTACCAGGGTCAGATGACCCCCCTCGCCCCCTTGCTTCCGCCTCTGAATACGCCCCTACTTGTGAGGAGCCAAAGCCATCCAAAAGAACAACTACGATAATTTAACATTTCACGTCCATCGATTCAAAAACATGAAGTTTTTTTTGTTGTTTCTAAAGTTCTACATACAAAATCCGTTTATAGTTTGCTTTACTCTAGAAAAGTGAACGTGCAATTTAGCAAAAAAAAGAAAAGAAAAGTGAACGTGCATCAAGTAGTAATGTCATATTATGATTGAAACTTGCATTAAACTTCCATTTGAAACTAGAAAACCACAATGAAAAATATTAGCATGACATATATATTGTTGATGTCTTTTTTTAATCACTTAAGTTTTAGAGAAATTGGTTACTTAACATATATATATTAGAACTCTAACTGTTCAACTGCACATTGCTTTTATAATTAATATATATTGTTATTTTCGAAAAGTTGGTTACTTAACTGAAAATATAAGAAAAGGAAACCAAAAATAAATGTAAGAGTGAGTTTTATATATGTATCATATGTTAAATTAAATGTAAACTAACACGTAAGCACATATAAAATTACATATGAATCGGTTAGTATCCACGAAGTGGAAGCGGTTGAACCGGAATGCCAAATCTACTAGCAACACCACGAACACAGCTACTACGATCCTTCGTGCAAACGCTTCTCGTCAATATGAAGTTGTTACTAGTAACTATGCGAACAAACTTAGGTGTTCACACCAAGTACACTCAAGCCTATTAACGGAAGCTTGGAAATACTAGAGAGATAGAGTATTTAGGAGAAAACTATCTGAGAAAAATAATACGTTATTTTTCCTTAGCCCTACACTTTGCAGCAATCAGTATTTAACGATAAATCCCAATTAATATGGGATAAGTCTACAACTGAATAAATCAGGAGATTTATCTCATATAGAGTTTTAGCCATATCAAGTATTATGTAAAATACTTCCATGTGATATGAGACTCTTCAAATCCCAATTGGGTTATCCAATATCCATACCCAAGTGGATGTCCATGATCAACGGGCCCGACCTGGATCAATTAGTAACATCTCCCACTCAGACACTTTGGTTATAAAGGTATATACTCATCTCAAATCAATCATCTCTAGATTTTCTCGTACAGGTGCCTTGGCGTGCGACTGGCGAGAAATAAATAATATCGAGGGCGAGAGCTCACATACTAAGTTTCCATCATAACTAATATGAAGCATCTCTAAAAAAAACTCGCCATGTCCTAGACCAGTCGATCACATTCTGTTGAGTATTTCGAATCCCTCATTGATTACATTTCAGAAATACACTCAACCCCATTTGCCTTGGTATGCTAACCTTTTTAAAAAAACATATACATATAGTATTATATATAAAGTTTAAAATAGTTGTGCGCGCATAGCATAACCAACGGCTGAATGTGATGCTAGACAAATGTCTTCCCTAAACTCTTATGTCAATCTTCATTAACTTTGTTGCTTTCCCAGACAAGTACCCATAGAACCTCATTATGTGAACTAAGGGATACAAACTAGAGTAGCAACACAAAGTCTTTATTTCATGACATAGGTTCAAGTTACTAAGGACAATAGTTAATGTACATGGCTCACACAGTGATTGGATAGGGATCCACCACATCACTCTTCTATATGTCGCTTATTTTGCACAAGAGATACAATTCTCATGTTACGGTGGAGCTCTAAAAAAATGTCGCTCTAGCTAAAATAACACCGTACAGATAGTAGTTAATCGCTCTCTAGCGTTTAACCTTAGAAAACATCTCTAGTTACTTCAGATAGTATCTAGTATGAATTTAATGTCCGGCAACCCCAAAAACAAGGCTACACATCTTACAAGTGTTTGGTATATAATGATACCTCTTCTTGGACCCAGCCAAGGCGACTAAATCGTAGTGTCCAAAAAAAAAATGGTGCCCGACCATTTAGACCACCGTAAAATAGTCTCATCTCGCTCGATATTCCAAGCGCCGAGGCAGGTTATCCATGTGAGTAGATCAACCTTTTAGTCTTGTGACATTTTATATGTGTGCTTATATATACAATAAGTTAAAACATATAACTGAATAGGAATCAACATTATGTAATAACCTTTGTTGCATAAAAAATAATAAACAATATCCAAAAGATGTCCATTATCAAATATAAAACATATCAAGGCCTACGAAGTCCCAAGCTCCTAACATGAGCTCGAAAAACATCCCCAAGAATGGGCTTAGTCAAGGGATCAGCAACCATGTTGCTCGTAGAGATATGCTTAAGGACCACCTTCTTTCATGCCACAATATCCCTAATGTAGTGAAATTTAGTCTCAATATGCTTGGCCATTCCACGGTACTTGGGATCCTTTACGTAAGACAAAGTAGCCGTATTATCATAATGAATAGTGACAGGGTCACTCGAATGTGATCCAACACGCAGGTGCTTGAAGAATCTCCGTAATCATACTGCCTCTTGTACTGCAAAATAGCATGTAATATACTCCGACTCCATGGTGGATAAAGCAACACATGGTTGTTTCTTGCTGAACCAGCTAATGGCTCCACCACTAAGCAAGAAGTTATACCCAGTGGTAGACTTACGCTCATCCAAGTCGCTGTCCCAATCTGCATCGTTGTACCCCTGTAAGTGTAGCTCACTACCCCGATAACACAACATATAATCCCTGGTGCCTCTTAAGTATCGAAGTATCCTCGTAACTGCCACCCAATGAGCAAATCCAGGATTACTTTGAAACCGACTAACCATCCCCACTACAAAACTTATATCGGGGCGTGTACACATCATTGCATACATTAACTTACCAACTGCACATGTATAAGAAACATGAGTCATCTGCTATTTTTCTCGATCATTCTTAGGGCAAAGATCCTGGCTTAGTTTATTACACTTCTCAATGGGAGTGTGAACGGGTTTAGAATTGTAATAACCAAGAAACTCTTAGTTTATTATAAGTAGGATACTATTTAAATAATATTAATATTAAAAAAAAAACTTGGTGATATATATGAACAAATAAGTGATTATATGACTTGTATACTACTTGTGATTTAGAGGAAGTCTCACTAATAGAATACTTAAATTAGTGACTAACTTAAGTATTCTAATAATCCAAGAAATTGATTAAGGTATTGAACCTTAATTAATTATGCAATTTACTTGAATATGGTAAGTTTAATTGGATTATGTAAATTAATTAACATTGTTGATTTATGAGTATGTGTTAATATCAATAATAATGAGTAATAGTTCAAGTGATATAGATTTGATGAACCAAGGAGGGTAAGTAATTTAATCAAGACCAATTATTTATTCAAGCATAGGACTTGTAGATAAATTGGTTTAAGAGCAACTCATAAAAATAGCCCAAGTATGAATTATTAAGACTTGGCAACTAGTGGCCCAAGCAATTTAAAAGCCCAAGAGAATTAAAAGAATGACCCAATCTTAGCCCAATTGATGAGGGGCATTGTGGTCAGTTGATTAAGCACAAAAAAAAGGTCAAAATCTATAATGGGGCAAACATGCTATGAAGTGGCCGGCAATTGAAGGGCAAAAAGGGGGAAGGAGTATGATTTTTTTTTATTTTGTGTGAAATGAAACTTACCAACTCTCACCAACTCTTCCATGTGTCAAGCTACAATTTTAGACAACACTTATGGCTAAGCTTGCAAGTAACAATGAGATGATTAAAGGAGAATTAGTATATTTTTCTTTCCTAGTCCCATTTTTTTCCTTCTATCTAGTTAAAAAAAAAAATACATAGAGAGAGAGAGAGGGGAGGTCGGACAAGAAGGAAAGGAGGAGAGAAGGGAGTTGTTCATGCACCCCAAATTCATAAGTTATTTTGGAAAGAAAAGGAGGGCATCCCACAAAACTAGGTAAAAAAAAAAATCAAACTCTAGTTTTATGTTTTGTATGCTTTGTGTAATGTTGTGTTAGATTTATGAAAATGCAAGTTCTAAAAGGCTAGAATCTTGTAAGAATGATAAATATTAGGTAGTGTATGTTTAACTTGTTCATCCATATAAGTTGATGTTGGAAAAATTTAGAAAAAGAGAGTTAAAGAGTTTTTTTTTTTTTTTTTGGAAACTTATGTTAAAGTGTTGGTATATATTTTTCATTTTGGAAATCTATGATGGGTTTAGTAATTTTTCTTGATTGGTATGTTAGATACATGAGTTTGTGATAAAATCCCTTTGGAATCACTTAAAAGTGTTGAGAAATGAGCAAACTATGAATTTATTAGTAAAACACTACAACCAGAAAACTCTGTTACGAATCAGCCACTTTGGCACGGATTTCAGGGACCAAAACAGCACCAAATCCAGTGTTTGATGAATGAAAATTGTATTCGGGAAGATACGAATCCAACGAGTCTGATTAGGCCTAAATCGAAGTTGTAGATTTCATTCTATGAAGGTTTTCGTAAAGGACTCCGAATCTGGAAACTAAGGGGAAAAAATAGGAAAAACCGGTTTTCCGGTGAACCGGCGGGACCTTCCGTAGGCCGGTTCACCCGTTTTTCGGCCGGTTCCGGCGGTGATTCCAGGACCCAAATTTTTCTAAAATTGAGAAGAATATTTTAATATTTATTGGATAATTGTTCTGGACAGTTTGCTAATTATTATGTAATTAATGAGTTAAACTCATTTAAATCATTTATAACTTACTAATTAATAATTATTAAGGCTACTAAATAATTATTAAACTAATTTCTTATAATCTAAATATTATTAACTACTTAATTATCATTTCAAAGAAATTATGAAATAATTAAGTAGAATTAGTATTAATAAACTAACTATTTATTATTTAATTGAAGTTAAATAATAAATAGAGTTAACTAATTGATTAATTATTATTTAATTTATATTAAATAATAATTAAAGAATGTTTGAGTAAGATTAAGTAATTACTCACTTTCATTATCATAATAAAATAATTATTTATTATTTAATATTAAATAATAAATAAGTACAATGTTAATTAATTAATTATTCTTTTATTAATAAGAAAGAATAATTAAAGGTTTATGAAGTGAATTAATTATTTACTATTCAAGGGAAAATAATTTATATTATTATTATATTAAGTAATAAATAAAGAAAAATGTTAATTAATTATTCTTTAATAATAAAGAATAATTAAAGAAATAGAGTAATTATTTTCAAGGATAAGTAATTCATTAATTATTATTTAATTAATAATTAAAGAAGAAGAGTTAATAGATAATTAATTATTATTTAATTTATAATAATGAAAGATTAATAATAATTTAATTATCTAGTATTTAATTGATATTAATTACTAAGTAGAATTATGTAGTTATTATTTATTTTATTAAATAGTAACTAAAGATAATTAAGTGATTACTATTTAACTAATATTAAATAGTACTCAAGTGAAGGTATAGATAATCAATAAATAGAATGGTAGCAATTCATTAATTAAACAATTATAATAAATTGTTTAAAGGTTTAATAAGTGTATAACACTTAAGATAAACATGATTAAATAATTAAATTATTAACCTAAGATCAATTAAATGTCTTAAAAGGTTAATGATAGCGTATTATTATGTGTATCTTGTAATGAATATACCTACTAAATGAATAGCCGAAGTAGGTGTATTGATGAACAATTATGTGTTATACTAATTGATAGACCTACGTTATTAATGCTAGGTCACTCAACGAATTTTAATTAAAGCTAGATAGCAGTAGCTCGTCGAACAGGCAAGTTTCCTAACTCAACTCGAGTTATTATTTTTCAAAGCATAGTAGCGAATAATTATTGATGATTATTCGCATCTCTAATATTTATTGACATTCACACTTCGTGCAATTAAATTCATGTTCTATTAGTTTTGAACTGTGAGTTGTTTAAAGTTCTTTCATCAATGAACAGTTATGAACTAGATCTATGCTAATTGTATGAGCTAGATCGAACACATTAAATTGATAAACTCAATCATTTTAAAAGCTAATCCTACCAGTTGATTGGTATGGATTCTTCGACTGAGATAAAGAACAGTTTTATTAAAGCATTAATTAGAAAATAATTATTGCTCGATTATTAAGTGTTTATGCATAAATCACCGGGTATGAAAGGCTGATCCCCTTGATTACCAAAACTTATTAAAAGGACCAGTTTAAATACTGACAACCTTCGTATATGTTCATGGTTAATTATAACCACTCAGTATCTATTGTTTCATTTGATTGTTCTTGTACAGTTGAATTTTATCGTTGAATATCTATAGATAAAATCCTTTCTAATCATGATATACCTCCTTTTTTATTAAACTTGCTAAGCAAATTAATTGCTTACCCTTGTTATATCATGACGTTTATTTCAGTTAAACCAGAAAGTTCCACAAAGAAAGACAAAGGAAAAGGAAAAGTGCAGGAGTAGTTTACTATTAACTCTTAGGCCTTATATTTGATGTAATTATTATGTAAACCTTTTTGTAATATTAAAGGTATGTGTTAAGTTAAGGTTAAGTAGACCTGGGAAACATTGTTGTAGACTTTATTATAATGAACAATGTATGTTTATTATTCCGCAATAGTATATATAATGTTATGATGTTAATGGACCGTGAGCACCAAACCCGAGGTTAGAAAACCCGGATTTGGGGGCGTCACAAGAATTATGCATACGAAAATGCTCTAAAATAGATCTTATATAAGTCTTTTGACTTAAACCCAAAAATCTTTTAGAGCGATCCCTATGGATCTTAATCCCGAGCACAAATTCTACCTCAACGATGTTTTTCATCTCAAAATTAGATGACAACCACTTTTTAGTGGTGACAATCAATCACATATCATTTCCAGCTATCAAGATGTCATTAACGTACAAACACAAGATCATAAAGCTTTCATCGACCCGTTTAACATACACACAATGATCTTCCTCAATCATCGTAAACCCATCAGCAATGATGGCTCGATGAAATCTAAAGTACCATTGTCTAGATGATTGCTTTAAGCCATAAATAGAACGTTTGAGCTTGCACACTTTGCACTCTTGTCCCTTGACTTCAAAGCCAACTGGTTGATCCATGTAGATCTCCTCATATAGTTCTCCATATAGAAATACAGTTTTAACGTCCATCTGATAAAGCTCTAAATCTAAACGTGTGACAATAGCTAGAATGAGGCGAATAGAGCCAATTCTCGCTACTAGTGAGAATGTCTCATCATAGTCCACACCCTCCTTTTGGGTGAACCCTTTTTCCACAAGATGAGCCTTATACTTGTCGATTGATCCATCTGCCTTACGTTTAATTTTGAAAACCCATTTATTTCCCATGGCCTTACGACCAAGCGGTAGATCAACCAACTCCCAAACTTGGTTCTTTCCCATAGAACCAATCTCATCATTCATAGCATCTATCCATTCATTACGAGCAGGTGAAGTGAGAGCTCCCTTATATGTAGCTGGCTCATTATCATATTTTAGAGCGCACATAAGGGCCTCTCCTTCAGGCACGAGAAGGGATTCCTCTTCAATTTCAAAAACAATTTGAGGTACTTTTGCACGTTTGCTTCGACGAGGCTCAAGATTTTGTGAATCAGGTGCCCCGTTAGGCGATAGATCACTCCCACCATCCTTAGCGACAAAACGATGAGAATCAAATTCCTTTGCTAAGGGATGATGAAATGTCTCCCACTGATTCAGCCATCTCATATAGCTCAAAATCCTTTCTCGTGTCACCCCTGCTTGGAAACTAATTCTCTATGAATTCCACATCTCGTGATTCAATTTCAGTCATTACTCCATCAGGTTATTCGTATATCATCACATAACCTTTTGAGTGTTCAGGATACCTTATAAAGATACCCTTCTTTCCTCTAGAGTCTAACTTCCCAAGTTGTTGGGAAGGAATGCGCACATATCTTACCGACCCCCATGGTCTTAAATGATCTAGGGTTGGTTTTCTACCTTCCCAAGACTCATATGGTATAGAAGTAACTTACTTACTAGGCACGCGACTAAGGATGTAGGCAGCAGTCATAACTGCATCTCCCCAAAAATTAATTGGAAGATCAGCTTGTGCCATCATCGACCTAACCATCTCTAATAGCGTACGATTCCTTCTTTCTGCAACACCATTTTGTTGCAAAGTGCCAGGAATCGTTAGCTGTCTGATGATACCTTTTTCCTCACTGAGTCCTTTATATTGCTTAGATAAATATTCGCGACCATGATCGGTCCTAAGAACCTTTATGGATCTATCCCTTTGATTCTCAACTTCAGCAATGAAACGTCTAAAGCAGTCTAGTGCTTCCGACTTATGAGAAATCAAATAGACATATCCATATCGTGAATAATCATCTATAAAAGTGATGAAATAGTTACCACTGTGTCATGCTCTAACATTCATTGGATCACAAATGTCTGAATGAATTAGCCCTAAAGGATTGGTGGCCCTCACTGCCTTCCCAAATGGTTTTCTTTTTGCTTTTCCTGTTAAACAAGGTTCGCATACTAGTAGGTTAACTTTAGCGAGTGAGCCAGAAGGCCTTCTCGAGCTAGCTTAGTCATCCTATCTTGGCCAATATGACCTAATTTAGCATGTTATTTCAATGATTCATTGATAATATCATCATGAGAAGCAATATAAGAAAAATGGGATTCACCTTTATTCAAAACATAAAAACCATTCGATAAAGTACCATGTCCTACAAAATCATTATGAAAATAATAGATACGCTACTACTGTCGAAGGAAAAGGAATATCCTTCTCTAACTAAAACTACAACTGATATTAAGTTCCGTCGAATTCTTGGTACATAAAGTGTGTCCTCAAGGATCAGTGTGCGGCCATTTCGCAAAGTCAACTGATAAACGCCAAAACCAAGCATTTGTTCCTCTGAATTGTTCCCCATGAACAAACTTTGACTCCCTTTGAAAGCTCGTCAGTACTTAGTGAATCCCTCCTTATCGCGAGTTACATGTTTGGTTGTCCTGTGTCAATAATCCACGAAGGATCAAATTGAGCAAGAAAAATATGTGAACACACAAAGTATTCATCGCAATGAAGAAATTTCGATTGTACCTTTTTCTGCTCAGTGCATTCACGAGTAAAATGTCCAACCTGCTGACAGTTATAGCAAGTCATCTTCTTTTTTCCTCCTCTTTTGCCCATACGATGCTTAGCATTACCCTTCTGTTTTGGTGCGTCAGCCTTAACCTGATTTTTGCCTTTAGCTTATCTCTTGCGCTTGCCTTTTGCATTGCGCGGACCAGCTTGAGCCATGAAGACAAAGCCCCCATCTTTGGCACCACGACGCTCATATTCAAGCTCAAGATGCGTTTTGAGATCAACAAGAGTTTTGATACTATCATTATGTATCATAGTCATCGTGAAAGGCTCCCAGGCATCAGGTAAAGACCTAAGCATAACTTGAATCTGTTGCTCTTCGGTAAGGGTTGTGCCAGTTGCACTAAGCTTGCGGATCATGGCCAACATTACTCGAAGGTGCTCCACTATAGTGTGTTTGGGCTCCTTCTTGTAACGGTCCAGCTTATAACTAAGCTCATGCAACCTAGTAGCAGTAGTCCCACCATAGGACTTCTTAAGCATATCCCACATTTCCATTACAGTTTTGTAGGACTCAAATTCGCCAATAAGGTCGTTGTGCATGCTGCTTAACATGGTAAAACGCGCACAACGATACTTTTTGTCCCGTTCATCATAGGTTTGTTTGTCTCGACGGTGTTGTACAGTGGTGCCCTTCTCAGGCGGTTCCATAGTGGTAGTTACAGTTTCTAGCACATCTAACTCATTAAGCAAATATTGAATTTTCTTCAACCAAAGATAATAATTTTTAACATCCAATTTTTCACCTTTGTTAAAGTCAGCAATAACATTCTTAGAGGCCATTTCACTACAATAAGGTTGCACGAAATATGAATATTAGCACACATATAATAATTTTGTCATTAAATCCTAATTAATCATAATTATTTAGTTTATGGATAGAAATCGAAAAATTGCTAAGTTCATAATCATCATTCCATGTCATAAGGTAAATAATTATGATTAATTTTATTTTATATAACAAAAAAGCCAAATAACTCATTACAACAAAAATAAGGACGGGGTTTATGAAACAAAAAACCCTATTGATAATTTAATTGTACTTTGGGAGATAAAATCAATTAATTTAAAAACAAGTGCAAAATTACATTCCCTTACAAGGCTTTGATATAAATACATCAATACCAAAACTTTACATCAAAGATTCCTACTACATCAATCTAATAATAAACTGCACTTGTCTTCTTATAATTATTTTATCTCAGGTCTTTATCACAAAGTGAGAGCCCGTCTCAAAAAATAATTAAATATCAACTCTTTTTGGTCTATCTAAAAACACGATGCAATAACAAATAAGGGGTATGTGCATAAATGGCCACACCACAATTCCCACTAGGAAGCCGGATGTATTTAGTCAAGTCCTAAGGGGACGAACGCAACAAATATGCGTAATAAACATAATATTTACACATAAATTCACAACAATAAATGTGAAAAATTATTCAATATTGCTCAAAAATTGACCAAATATTTTTCTAATAGTATGTATACATGTAAATGTAATACCGTGAATTTTCTGGATTTTTCAGAAATTTTTTACTATTTAATACAATTATTTTTCAAATAAATAATAATTGATAGTAAAATAATTTAAGACACTAAAACAATCCAATTCTCAACGCCAATAAGTGGAGAACTTGTAAACATGCCTCTAAAATCACAGGAAAAAATTTGGCTCAAAAAGCATATCTGGACAATTTTTAAACAATTTTTAAAGCACTTTAAATTGTAACGCTCCCAAAATTCAGGTCTTACCTTTAAGCCCGGGTCTGGTGCGTCACGGTACTACCCATACAAAATAATCTCACTACATGAATGTAATACAAAATTATTACAATTTATCCTTATCTAATCCCAGGTACGAAGACCTTTACTAATACATCAATTAATAATCATTACAATTCAATTCTATTTTATTCCTATTGTACATAACAATTTACAACAATAAGTATTAAAACTTACTATTACACTCTCTTTCTCAGTTCTAGATTTCGTAACCTTTAAATTCTACACTTGTGATCAAGGTTGAATAAATACTATGATCCATTTTAAAACTTTATAAGTAATCATAAGATTCAGTCTCTGACTATAGTCATTTCCTGAATATTCGTAAAACTATTCAATACTATACGTTCGTTAAAAAAATTGACCTTTATACAATATCGTCATCGTACTACTCTACCGTACAAAATAACTTATATAGTCATGTCTTGATCCGAAATGGATATCTTCTAATTCTGATTCAAAATTTATATACTCCCATTCACATACATTGCATACCGTTATCACGGCTAAATAATTACAATAAAAGAAAATTTAGCAACCTTCCTGTTTTCATGCGTCTCTAATCCCTATCATCACGATATCAAGATAATTGCATTGCATCGTAAATCTGCAAAAGTTTTATTTTTGCAAGAATGAGTACGACGGCTCAGCAAGAACTAACAGTTTACACCTTACATGCTTCACGTAACATATAATTTGTCTTCTATTCATGCATCATCATTCTCATACTATGCATCTTAATCATGCATTATAAATCTTATGCAATGCATCTACATATGCATCATACACCGCTTAACATGTAAGTTTTATTTGCATCATATATCTCATAGCATACCTCATGCATCTCATATTATATGTTTACAATAACTCAAGTTCCACATAGAACAATATAATCACATAGTTGTACAACGTGCACACTTTAATCATGTTCGCATATAATTCACATAATAGTGAGAGATTTAAACAATCAACTCATGCACATCAATATATTTAAACAAGTCAACAAGTTACTGAAAGAACTTGCCTTAAGCGTTCCTTGCCAAATTATGATGGTTCGTCGTTCAAATATCCTACACAATTTATTTAACAATAAAATACTAATTAGCCACTAAAAAGGCTTCATATATTGGTTCACATTACAATAATTTTTATCTCATATTATTCGCACATTATAGATTAATAAATGCGATTAATTCTAAAACATCTCACTCCGAGTTATAAAACTCGTTTTTTCACTTTTTTTAACAAAACATTATTCTTGTTTTTATCATAACTCATTCATTTTCGTTCATTCTTACGTCAAATTAAAGCTTATATAATCTACTTTAACACCATCTAGGCTATGGTTCAAGCCGCTTCTTCAAACGAAAAAGATTTTCACTTTTTACAACCAAGGTCAGATTACTATAAAAAATCTAGCCAGCTTTACCTTCTCCCACTGAAACAGTCATAACTAATTCGTTTCTAAACTTTTTTAAGCGATTCTTACGCCCACGCGAAGCTAACTTCCGGAGTTATAACTTTTATTCTTTAACCATTTTCAAATTCGGAATACACAAGTCCAGAAAATTCATACAATAGGCAGGTTTGAACCTAATTTTTCTAGATTGGACAATTTTGACGCGCTTACTTTGGAACGTCATAACTCGGCCGTCCAAACTCAGAATGAGTCCAATCTAGAGGTTATGGATTCCTTATTCAGTTTACTATACTCTCCAAGAAAATTAAATTTTTTTAGAAACTTTTACTAGCCACAAAATTGGCTCAAAAGTCAGTAACCCACTAGTTTTAGTTTTCAACATGTTTTACTAGAACATTCACCATAAATTCATTTTAGCTTCATTTTGCTTCGTTCCAATTGGGTTATTTCTATAACTCATAAGAGCACAACCCACTATTATGGAACTAAATTTTCAGACTTGGGAGATGACCACAAAAGGCCTCCAAAACAGTCCCCAAAACAGTTTTAACTACTAGTTGTTACATATTTCACTAGAAAAAACTTCATGACTTCGTTACAATGGATTATTCCCTCGTTCCAATTGGGTTGTGTTCATAACTCATAGGAGTACCACACATCATCCCGGAACTCATTTTTCAGTTTTGGAGCACAACATAAAATGGGTCCAAAACAGTCCATTAATAGTCCTCTAGTTATATTCCCGTCCATTACGCATAGGTTCGGGTTTTGTTCATTTTGATTCCACTTTCATGCTATTAATAGTTAGTTTAGCATTTGAACATCATTCTTGAGTTCTTCATCAACTCATAATAACCATAGCAACAACTAACAAAATATAAAACTTGAGAGACGAAAATTGAAAACTTAAGATTTTATTTCCTTACTTCCTTCGGTTTTCCTTTGCTTAGCTAGAGGATGAGGAATGCTTTCTCTTGCTCCTCTTCTCTTCTTCCTTGGTTCATCCGAACTCTCACTCAATATTAAGCTCATAAACTTTTCTTTCTCTCTTACTCTTGGACACTTGGATGATATTAAGTGAACAAGGTATGAATGGAAGATATATGGATGATGGCTTAGTTAAAGCTTGCTAGCTTTCTTCTTCTCTTCTCTCTACCCCATTCGTGCACTCTCTTTTCTCTCTAATATTGCTGAAGTTTTTTTTACTTAGCAATTTCTGTGAAATGAAATGAGCTTGGAATGGATAATAGTAAAGGAAGCAATTGTTCTCTTCAAGGTATTTGGTCAGACATGGGAAAGGAGAATGTTGGGCATGATGTTACTTTGTCCCCCACTCTCTCTCTCCCACTTGCATTATTCCTCCTGTAGCCCCTCTCATTTCTCCCATTTTCTTTTGTTTTCTTGTTGTTTCTTCTTTAGTTAATAAAAGCATTTGGTCCCCACTTATTCTATGTTGCTCCTTTAGTTTATTAAAGTACTAGCCTTCCATTTGCTTCATCTCACCTGTAGCCTTCTATAATTCCCATGAAAATTGCTTACTTCTTCTCCATTCATCCACCCATTTAACCAATTTAGACTTTACCAATTGAATTTAAATTTGGGGCTTCACTTTGGGCTTAGTTTGGAATTAACTTGGGCATTTAATCCTCCACATACTTGGACTACTTAATATTCCACACTTGGACTTCATCAACTAAATTAGAGTTTCATTTAGTCATTTATTAGCCCACTAACTTAATCCCTTATTGGACTCATTTAATTGGGTTACTCATTTACTAACCAATTAACTTACCATAATCATGCACCTAAATGTACATGTAACTCACATATAGTTGGTTAATATATTTACACCGAATATATTATTTCAATCATAATCTTCATCAAACTATTTATTTTATTCAATAAATAACATTCTTGGCGTGAATAGTTCCTACGTGAATAGTATCACATGAATAGTACTTTAGCGTTATTACGCAAAATCAATTTATTCGTTTTTGCAAAACAATGACACTTAAAATCCATGCATTCACATAATGTAGGTTATAATATAACCTTTAAACACATCATATAAAAATAAATTTTAATATATTCCATAATATTAATAAACCCAAATTACAAGGGTATACACGATTCGCGATCGTTACATTAACTAACTATTCACTCTTTCGTTTCAAATATATGTATATATTTCATATTTATATATACATATTAAGCTCACTACATAAATCACATAAATATATATAACACATATATATTTTTACATTCAAACCCGATACGTCTCATAATAAGAATTTTATTTATTAAATTCAAATTCTTATTATAATTATTCTTTTTGCAAAAATTCGGGTTGTTACATAAATAGCTACTAACAATTTTTGAAAATGTTTTTCATTGCTGAAAAAATTCAGAAAAATAATTAAAGTGACCAGAAAATAAAAACAATTTTTTTTGTAAAATAATTTTTCAAAAAATGTCCAGAAGGCGGCGCGTGGACCCCACGCACCACTGTCGCGACTAGGCATCTGCACTGCCCTTTGTTTTTAAAATCTGGTGCGTGGCCCCCACGCGCGCTGACGTCACCTTCGTCTTCGTCCTCAGCAGACCAGAAGCAAAATTATAGATTGGTACCCTTTTTTAAAAACAAATTATAACTAAATTTACATATGTCCAAAAAATACAAACTTTATATTTTTGGAATCGTGGCGACATGTACTATTTTATTATGCAAAGAAAATAAAATTTTGCCTTATGTAGAAAAACAGATTTTTGTTTTAAAAAAAACGTAAAAACGAATTAGGGTTTGCATGTTCTCTCAAAATATAAATCTGGTCGCAACGATATTTTGCAGGTGTCTTAACATGCATATAGGCTACATCATACTATATTTCCAGCCTCTAATATGTACTCTAGCATGTTATGCCATTAATGTCCTATTTCAAGCTTTCTAACGAAATAACAAAAAATGACAGAATATTTATGCGAGATTAAGCATAGCCTGGCTCTGATGCTAGTGTTAAATTAAATGTAAACTAACACGTAAGCACATATTAACTTACATATGAATCGGTTAGTATCCACGAAGCGGAAGCGGTTGAACCAAAATGCCAAATCTACTAGCAACACCACGAATACAGCTACTATGATCCTTCGTGCAAACGTTTCTCGTCAATATGAAGTTGTTACTAGTAATTATGCGAACAAACTTAGGTGTTCACACCAAGTACACTCAAGTCTATTGATGGAAGCTTGGAAATACTAGAGAGAGAGAGTATTTAGGAGAAAACTATCGGAGAAAAATAATACGTTATTTTTCCTTAGCCCTACACTCTGCAGGAATCAGTATTTAACGATAAATCCCAATTAATATAGGATAAGTCTACAACTGACTAAATTAGGAGATTTATCTCATACAGAGTTTTAACCATATCAAGTATTATCTAAAATACTTCCATGTGATGTGGAACTCTTCAAATCCCAATTGGGTTATCTAATATCCATACCCAAGTGGATGTCCATGATCAACGGGTCCGACCCGGATCAATTACTAACATCATATATCTGCTAAGTTGTGCGGGCAATTATATATGCTTGTATCCCTCTCACTTGAGATATTTTTCTAATGGTAAGGGTCTTTAGTCCTATCGAGATGTAATTCTTCTACTATTACTAATAAAATCCTCGGGAAAGTCATTTTGATATTAAAAAAATCATTTTTAACTCTCATACCAACCATCTCTATCTCAAGTGGCATCAAACCTTCATTGAATGGGAGTGATATCGATAAAGGATTAAAAACCTTGAAGGAAGCACTATTCTATATATGTGTATAATTAACTTTTCATAAGATTTGAATTCAATTTTAAATTTTTACATTATCTGCAGTTATATATCATCTTGTAAATTGATTCTATAAATCAAAATTGCATTAAAAAAAACTAATCATAAAACCGAACTCTTTTGACAACCAAATCAACTAAAATTAAACCATTTTAGACAAAGACTAACAAGACCAAACTTTGTAAATTTAAAACTCGGGGGTGGAAAAGAAATGTTTTCTAGCAAAATTGTCTTTCATCTTCACTTAGAGTCCATCATCCCTTGTATCCATGCCCAACAAAAATAACAAGTGCAGCCTAAAACTAATCCTTGAAGCTTTAAACTCATTTGTTAGTTCACATCAGCACCAAATTCAGCAAGAAGCTCGTTAAACACATTCCTTCTAAAACCTTGATATCATGGCTGCCATGGATTTCTCGTAGTCAATATCTCTTGGTCCTCTCTTATCTCTTGTTAACCTTGAAGGATGCAAACACCAATATTTTGTCTCAGATAAATAAGACAACATCAATGAGAGAATAAGGATTCAAGACAATGAAGAATTGTCGGTTGATTCTATTGTACAACCTATCAGTGCGTAATGAGTTTTTTTTTCTCCTCTTTATTGTTTTCTTTTATTTAAACGCAAACATATATGGTGCCTAGAGGGCTATAGTCCTGATAATTTGAAAAAAAGCAACTTCATGTACCGTTAGTTGTACATAAATACGTACATGATATATATATATATATAGACACACACACATACAGTGGCTCTCTCCTACGGACTCGAACCAACGAACGAGGCATATGGACAAAAAGACAAAATTAACAATTAGTCCATTAAACTCTCTCTCTCCTCTGTCTCATTCACTCTCTCTCTCTTTCCTCTTTATACGTGGGTTAATTTGAAATGGAACTAACCAACTCTCTCTATCTCCTCTTTATCACCTAGGTAGAAAAAATTATCTTCTAATATTATTTTTGAACATTTGAACATTTTGGATTGATATTTTTATAATATTTAATTAAATTATTATTTAAATATAAATTCTTTAAAAGGATAACGGGTTAATTTTAGTAAAAAAAATTAATATAAGATATTTATATTATATTATCTACAAATTAATAGAAAAATATAATTATAATTCTTAAGTTTTAATAAATGTATAATTTTTTATTGCCTAAAATCTAATCATGTGAAAAATAAATATCCATAATACCCTTCCTGATGTTAGATAGAGATAGAGATGCGCACTATCTCTGGCACATTAAGGAATATCACTAACACACCAAAATTTTTGTATAAATAAGAAAGAAAAAAAAACAACCAAATTAGTAAATTACATAAAATAATAATTCAAATTAGCAAATTACATAAAGTTGCAACCCAGACTATCAAATTACATAAAGTAGTAACCCAAATTTTAACAAGTAGCACCCAACAGTACCAATTTTGTATTACATCAGATGTTAAATAGTGCCAACTAATGGATAAACTTGTACTTGAATCTTCAATTAATCTGGTCTGTGGATGAATTATTTTCTAAACTTGCACTTGAATCTTCATTGGATGGAAAAGACCTACATAAAAATCAAATAGTATCAAAATTCAAGTTAAATGTCTTAAACAAATGGAAAGAAAAAAAAATATTTTTATCGATTTTGGAGCGCTGGACAATTTCTTTTATCACGTGTCTGTCCAATTTTGCCACATCAATGACACATTCTAGTCTTCTTTTGTTTTGCCCTCACCAATGCTTTCTCTTTTTCTCCCTTCAGTCTTTTTTCGCACTCTTTTGCTCGCACTTGATTCGGTTCACAAAACACATGTTCATTGCTTACACTGCATTTTCTTGAAACAACTAACATTGGACTGCTTTTCTCGCCAGAAACTCTTACATTTTTATCACGAATATTCAAATGATTAATTTTTCAAGTGCACTTCACATATCATCATAATAAATCTTTGTACCTTCCTAACTTTTAAGAGCCTTGTCAACTACTTCCAAACCAAATTTAACCATTTCCCTCCGCTTTGCAATATATTCTTTGTCATCTCTTATCACAGTGCCACTATTATCTATAACATTCTCATATTTTGCACCTTGTGTCCATCTCTTCAAGATGTACTTAGTTGAAAATTGTTCATAATCATGAAACTTGTCAAGATATGCCAAAAGGTGCCTACAAGGGATTCCAGCGCTTTCAAACTTTTTGCAACTACAATAAGTATAATCCAACTCTTTGTCATAAAGAATCTCACTCACTTTGTACTTTGCCTCATATTTTTTTGAACTTTATACACAACAAGATTATCAACGTCTTTGACAAGTTCAAATTTATATCTCAATAAGCTCGCTATAAGCTCATCTTGAAATTCAAAAAAAATCTCACATGTGTAAATATTAACCATTTGCAACAAAAAATCATGCTCCAATATCATCTTAGGCGTTTCAATCTTATCTTTGTTCTCAACTACCAACTCTTGATGACGTTGGTATGCAAGTCCCCTGCCAAACTAAATCATAAAATCAAACAATGATAAACGCTTGTTCACAAACCTCTTAAAAATTACATGAGAGCTTTCTACTCGCTGACTACTTGACATATTGGCCGAAAAAACATGATTCAAATGAGCAGGCACCCATTTTGAGCGAATCTCATACATTGACTTGAGCCATTTATTGTCACTTAACCCACTTCTCCCAACAAGCTCCAACCACTTTGAGTCAAACTCTTCCTTCAGTTCTCACTTCCATATGCAATCTGAAGACTCTGAATAGTAGTGGTTATACTTAACCGAATCTAACTTTTCTGAAAACTTTATTAAAATGTGCCAACTACAATACATGTGATAAGTATTCAAAAGAATTTCAGATATTGCATTTGTCATTGCTGGATCTTGGTCAGTGATAATAATCTTTAGGGCATTACCAGGCATAGCTTCTAGAAATTGCTTGAAAAGCCAAATAAATGAATCTATTGTCTCATCAGATAAAAAAGCACAAGCGAATACAATTGTCTGGCCATGATTATTGACCCCCCACAAATGGTGCAAAGATCATTCCATAACAATCGGTGTTGTATGTGGTATCAAATATCACTATATCGCCAAAAAAGTTATAAGCCCGTCTAGATGTTCCATCGGCCCAAAAGTAACAAGTGATATGTTTTTCCTCATCTGCCTCAATTTTAAAAGTAAACCAAGAATTCTTGTCTTGTTCAATTTTAAAATACTCAAGCAATAAATCTCCATCGTGGCCACTCATCTCTATACGTCTATCCCTCTCGTAGTTATATAAATAAATTGTGTAGAACTAATATTTTCTATCCCTCCCACTTGCACTGCAAGAAAATTGAACTGTTGATGCGAGGGTATATTTACCATGCTAAGTTGTTCAGACAAACATTTATGGGCACTAGAAACAGAACGGTGAGATCTTAATAAAAATGTTCTACTTGGGGTGGACAATGGGTGGCTATGCCCTTCAACAAATACACTAACAACATACAACCCAACTTTTGACATCAAGAAAGCAATTTTAGCTTGACAACACTCTTTTATTGTCCCTCGACGCCTTTGTTTAGGCTCTTCTTGAATTATCGAACCCTTTCCTTCTTTATAACAAACAAATTCCTTCCTTATTATTACACCATCCGTCTTCCTTTCACAATTAGCTCGAATACTAAATCCAGATTCTTTCGCATATGTGTTGTAAAAAATTTTAGCACCCTCTATTGTTGTAAATTCTTGGTCTTTTTTTGGCTTCAATTCTTCTCTCACTTGAGGATAGTAAATGTGATCTGACTCTTCAATTTCATCCCAACCCCCTCCTACATTATCAAAGGGAAAACTTGCACAACTCCCTACCATATCATTCTCACAACTCTTTGACTCCAAATTCATATCTTCCGTTTCAATTTAGCTATAATAATCAATAAACAAATACTAATTTTAGCATAAGCCCTAATTTTAACATAACAGAGGACCCCCAATTTTAACACTAAATAATGAAAGAAGAACAAATCCAACCAATCTTTAAATTTAGGCATGAATATAATTATAAACGAAAAATGTAAAAAAATAAAAAAATAAAAAATCTTGGTGTCTTTAGTTCGTTAGAAAGGATACCAAGAATGATTATTCTTTTTCATTTAAGAGAGCTAAAAACAAATTGATAGAAAGGATGAAGTTTATATGCCTACCTTTATAATTTGAGAAAGGCTATAGACTGCAAAATTAAACAAATTAAAAAAGAAAAAAAGAATTACATATTAGAATCCTAGAATACATCAATAAAATGCAAGTGAGTTCCCAATTAGCTCAAGCTTACTCTTCCTTCAACGAGGTTTTGGGTGCCGATGTTAACTACTGTGCAGCCTATAGCCTTTGCAGAGTTGGTGGGTTCCTTAATATGTTAGAGAGAGAAAGAGTTGGTGGGTTCCTTAATATGTTAGAGATAGTGCGCATCAAATTAACCCATGTATAAAGAGGAGAGAGAGAGTGAGTGAGACAGAGGAGAAAGAGAGAGTTTAATGGACTAATTGTTAATTTTGTCTTTTTGTCCATATGCCTCGTTCGTTGGTTCGCGTCCGTAGGAGAAAGCCATTGTATATACACACACATATATACATACGTTCACCATTGCTGAAAAAAATTGTTATTTAAAAACAATATTCATTTTTTCTTGGTAAAGGATAATTCATCTATGTGTATTCCTCAGCCAGTGGCTTAGGAGTTAGGTCAGAACATGCATGCACATTGTATCAACTGGAACAATTATGGAACAAAATATTTTGTGCTACCATTAAATAATTGCAATGATTGCAGGTTTTCCTATTTTTTAAAGTTTAGTTCGGAAGTCGGGATCAGTTGTCCCAAATGATGTCTCATCTTCTGTCCCAACAAAGAGATTTTGCTATTAGATAACTTTTAAGATAATTTGTTTTAAAAAACACAAACAAAAAAACAAAAAGACTCGGTAAAAGAAAAGAAGGAAACACCTAGTCATTTAAGCCAATTAATCTTCTTCCCGATTCACAATTGACTCTCCCCTCTTTGGGTTTCGTACGTTGGATCACGACGGACGGAAAACAAAAAATTCTTTCCTCTCCTCACTTGATGGCAAAGGAATATAGTTTACTAGATGATAGACTCATAATTTATACATTTTATTATCCCTAATTTTGTCTTTTTAATTATATTAGTTTATTTAATTAATTTATTTTATTTTATTTTATAGAATTTAATATTTTATTGCAATAAAGTCAAAATCTTGGTGATCAAATAATATTTAATACTTTTATTCATGTAAAGAAATATCCAAGAAGAATCCTACAAGAAGATGGAAGGAGGTGGAATAAACTTAGTGTGCAAGTAAAATCCAGCAAGAGAAAGGAAAGTACATCTAGAAGATCTCTTTGAAGGAAGTTGATTGCCACTTGGAAGTTGAAACCTACATGGAAAGGGACTCTTGGGAGATTACCATGTAGAGATTGAAATCAAGAAGGAACAAAAGAGGCCAAGTTCAATGAATATAAATTAGAGCACAAATTTATTTTCCCTATAAATAGGTCTCTTATTTTAGAGAGAGTATTAGATTTTCTTTTATGTATTACTTTAGGTTAGGAGTAGGAGTAAGATTAAATTATTTCTTCATTGTACGCTCATTGGATGATCGTTAATAAATGGAGTTTTCTTATTTATTTTTAATCTTCTACTTCTTCTTCTTTATTTTAGTTAGTTTATTTATTTTTAATGTTTAGCTAATTTTCTTTAATCTATGATGAAGATGAAATTAAATAATTATTCATGATAATATTTTTCATCTCTTCAATTATTTATGCTTTTATGTTTAATTGATTTCGCCTTCATGTTTCGTTATTGAAGTACCTTCGTTTTATAGTTCTTATGTGATTTTAAATTAAATAAGAGGTTTTGATAGATTATTGTCAAGATATGAGTTTTTCATAATTCATACTTGCTCGAAGAAGTTTCGATGGGTTATAGTCAATCCGTAAATTTTCATAGTCTATGCTTGTCCACGTTAATTGTAAAATTATTAAATTAAAGGGAAGGGAGATCAAAACCATAATTAAGTTATAAAAATAGAAGCGATTGAATTAATTATTATGTTTATTGTTTAATGGATTCGAATTCCTAAATTGTTTCCTTATTATTAGTTTTCTTCGCCTAAAATAGATATTAAGGATATATAAAAAAAAATTGATCTAGTCTCTCTGGATTCGACCTGTACTTGTCAGTTATTCAATTTGACATTGTGCACTTGCAGTTACATATTTTGAACACATCACTAGATTCTATAAACAACCGCAAACAAAGGCAATTGCTTAATACAATCTTAATTTTCAACAATAATTTTTCATTCATAATTTTTTTTATTTCTTATTCGGTGAAATATTAGACGGAATTAGTTGAATTTTTTTTGGACTGTTTTGAAGAGAGATATGTAAAAGATAGTACTAAGAGTAATCAATAAAATTTTTAAGTTTTCCACCTTCCTCAATCATATAGATGTTCTCCCAAAATAAATAACTCAGTAGTGTTGAGTTATCTTCTATCTTAGGAGACGGTGCCCCCCCCCCCCCCCAATTGGTCGATATTTCAATTTTTTTACTGAGACCTGATTCGATTTAATTTATTTTTTACTGAGACCTGATTCTATTTTTTTATTGTTAAAAAAGTGCCACACGTCTAAATTCTAATATTAGGACAGGAGATGGTACACATTGTTGGGACAAATGATCTCATCTCGTGGTTGGGGTGTCTTATTTATTTGTCACGCCACAATTTCCCAAAATATAGTGTTGATAAAAGTAGGAGTCACTAGCCCAATTAATGTAGTTAGTTAAATATTTTATAGTATGATTGTCATATTGATTATTAAGAAATATATATTCAAAAGATAATATATCAAAAGATAATTTGTCGGGTTGAAATCGCTTTACTTAATAATGTGTTTGTACGAACATGAATTTCAATAAAATTCAAAAATAGTAGAAAATTTATAAAATACTTGCGGTTATGAAGGCAAAAATTTCCATTTTTCTTAGAATGTGAGTTAATCTCTTCTTTTGGAATATCTCAAAATGAGAGTCATGTCAAAATTAACGTACTAAAACTCAAAATGAGAGTCACATTAATAAAAAGATTCTAACCCGATCTAGTATCGTTACATATATTTATTTATTTATAGACTACATGACAAAACAAATTATGTTGATGAATTCTACTTTTATTAACAGAATGTTTTTTAAATTGTGTCTTGCCAAGAATAGGACACCCTAACCACACTTTAGAATATAGGGCAATCTGCAATCAGTGAAGTTATTTAATGGCAGCCCAAAATATTTTGTTCCAGTGCGTTGTGCATGTTCTGTCGTAAGCCGTTGGCGGAGGAATATGTAAACATGCGGGTCCATAGATTTCATAATTTCCATCTGTCATAAGCCATTGGCGAAGGAATATATAAAGCTGCATATGAATAAGGAGATTCTGATGGTACACCGATCAGCTTTTGCACGTGGAAGTTGTAATCGGTAGAAAGAAAGTGATAACTTATTTTCGATAATGGGAAATATTTTGTTATTGTCTAATTTAACTACAAAAAAAATAAAAAATAAAAAATAAAAATTGTATCGTATAATGGATCAACAAGATATCGTACAATCAATCAATTTTTGGCTCATTAAATTAGACAGGTAGTGTCTAGTTTAGGGTTTGAGGTACAATCTGTCAATGAGTTATATATACCGTATAATCAACCGATGTTTTAGTATTTTGATTTTTATTCTTTTTATTTTTTGTCTAATATAAACTGTGGTGATTGCTGGAGGATTGAGGTACGTCAAATTTCTCTTTCTTTCGCAATTCACATAGTTTTAGGACATTTTATTTATTTACAAATTTTTTATTATATTTGTGCATTTTCATCTTTAATCTAACATTAATTTTAAAAACCTGTAACAAGATAAGGTGGGGGATTTCATCACCCTTCCTTGGCCCACAAACCACCTATTCATTTTGCATGACATTGACCTAATAAAATCAAGTAGACGTTGGCCCCTAGGACTCTCAAGCTCAATTAGGACAAGCGACTCTAAGAGGAGGCTAAATTTTAAATTAATCTAACTACTGGTGTCTAGGCAAGTGGTTCAAAAGGCAAACGCCTAAAGAGCGTGTGGTTATTCAATTAGTCATTATACCCACGGAGAGACTCCCACTGTTTTTACACTTACCCAGCTAGTGGTTGATTAATTTCGAATTTTGTGGACCTTAAAGTGTAACTTGGAACAGTTAGGAGCTGTTATTGTCTAATTTAACTACAAAAAATAAATAAATAAAATAAAATAAAAATTGTATCGTATAATGGATCAATAAGATATCGTACAATCAATCAATTTTTAGCTCATTAAATTAGACAACTTGTGTCTAGTTTAGGGTTTGAGGTACAATTTGTCAATGAGTTATATATACCGTATAATCAACCGGTGTTTTAGTGTTTTGGATTTTTTTTCTTTTTATTTTTTGTCAAATATAAACTGTGGTGATTGCTGGAGGATTGAGGTACGTCAAATTTCTTTTTCTGTCGTAATTTACATAGTTTTAGGACATTTTATTTATTTACAAATTTTTTATTTTATTTGTGCATTTTCATCTTTAATCTAACATTAATTGTAAAAACCTTTAACAAGATAAGGTGGGGATTTCATCACCCTTCCTTGGCCTACAAACCACCCATTCATTTTGCATGACCTTGACCTAATAAAATCAAGTAGACGTTGGCCCCTAGGACTCTCGAGCTCATTAGGACAAGCGACTCTAAAAGGAGGCTAAATTTTAAATTAATCTAACTACTGGTGTCTAGGCAAGTGATTCAAAAGGCAAACGCCTAAAGAATGTGTGGTTATTCAATTAGTCATTGTACCCACGGAGAGACTCCCACCATTTTTACACTTACCTGGCTAGTGGTTGATTAATTTCGAATTTTGTGGACCTTAAAGTGTAACTTGGAATAATTAGGAGCTGTCTAGATTTTATTTAGGTTAATCGTAGAATTAGGATTTTTATTTTATTTTATTTTTGTGTGATTTTCGTGGTTAGTTGTCTATTTGTTTTGTGATTTGTGGAAAGATGACTTCCTATTATAGTTGGAATAATAATTTTTCTTGGAATCAAGAACCTCATGAAAATTTTAATGCACACCAAGTAAATCAATTTTTTTCAACTTATGAAACTCTTATCTAAATTCATATTCATATCCATATTCAGATCTAGAATCTTAATATCCACAAGAATTTTTCGAATAAAGAAGAGGAAAGATTCAACACCTTAGAGAAAACTATAGAAACTTTCATGCAAAACACGAATCAAATTATATCTCATCTAGAAATTCAAATGAGTCGGTTAACCACCATAATAAATGAACAAGAGGTGGGTGAATTTTTTAGTAACTCTGAGGGTAGTTTTGAAAATTATGATGACTGTGGAAATGATGAGGAAAATGAAAATTTTGTATTCAATTCTACACAGTTTGAGTCGAGCCCATTTGAGGAGTCTAAAAATTATGAGTCTATGCCTAAAATTGATCATGTCACATTTAATGAGTCGGTTGAAAAAGTTTATAAGCCTAAAGCTCCATATCCCGAGTGATTTTGTAGAGCAACCCATAAAAGTAAACATGATCCAAGAGTTGTCCATGACCCAAAAGGTAATTGAAAATAGACTCATGATTGAAGATGATCCAATTGATTTTTTCTTAAATCATCTTAACCAAAATTGGAATGAATCAAAATATTTAGATAAGGTTAATGAGATGTTGAGATCCATTTCACATAAGTCGCCCAAATTGGAACATACATTTGAACCAATTCATCCACACTTTGAGCATATTAGTGAATATTTTCCCGAGGTAGACTTTAAGCACATTCCTGATGAAAATTATGATTATTTTTAATTTCCTAGGCCTCCGAAAATTATGAAAAGACTATACTCATTTGCCCATATGCATCACTCTTTTATCATTACATGTGTTTTAGGATTTATGAAATTCTTAGGTATGTACATTTGTTTTCTTTTTCAGTACCGCATTTATTGCAGCACTACGGCCCCACATACAAGGTACAATTCTTTCACATCTTTGTTCTCTTTTCTTCATTTGCATACATTGAGGACAATTCATGATTTAGGTATGGGGGAGTTTGTTTGTATTATTGTTGTATTAGATTTTTTTTCTTCCTTTTTTTAGGAAAACAGTAAAAAAATACAAAAAAATTAAAAATTTACTTAACTTTTTTATGTGTTGGATTAATTCTAATAAGTATATGTGGAGCAAAACTCATGAGTAAGATTAAAAGATTTAGAACTCTTGAACCTTTGATAAGTTACAAATCTTAGTTCGAAATACCATCTAGAATAAAATTAATTTCATAAGTATTTTTGCACTTCACGTTAGCACTAACTCTTAGTTGTGGGGTATAAACTATGATTCGAGCAATTTCGAAAAAAAAGAAAAAAAATTGAAAGAGAAAAAAGAGGTGAAACGAAATGAAAAAAAAGTTGAAAAAAGAAATTAAATAACTGCTTCAATGTCCATTGAACGAAATAACTGGGTATCCAAGCCTCATGAAGTATCGATATTCATGCTGAAAAGTGTGATGGATAAAAGCAGCTTGACGAGTCTAGTTTTGTGGCCTTTGTTACTCGAGTTAGTAAGCCCTTAGGGGTGTTTCTACACCTAGTGCCCTAAAGCAAACTAGTTTGGGAGTCATTGGTCCAACGCTCGCTACATGGGTAACTTTGAAAAGCTTAAGAAAAAAGACATTGCACAAGTCAAGAAAAAAAATGAAAAAAAAAAATAAAAAAAAAAGAAAAGAAAAAGAAAAATGAGTTTGCTTGATTTTCATGGTAAAAACCCCTATTAAGAGTTACATCACATACACATGCATGCATCACATGGAATTAATTTTATGAAGGATGATACCTAGAATGAAGATAAAGTATTTTTCATAAGGTGAAAATATAATTTTAAATTTAATCTTGCTTATGTATAATTATAATGCCCATGGATACTTAAAAGTTTTCTTTCGATTTCATAATTGGTTAAACTCAAAAAGATTTTATTTTGAATTTTAAATTTTGTGGGTATTCACTGTAAACCCTTATGAGACACAACTCGTCCACTTGGGATAACCTTGGGGTTTAAAGGCTTGTTGCACGTGCTAAGCGTAATCGTGTCTTCCTACGAAAATGGGATAGTTTTAGTTGTTGTTTTATTTTTATTTATTTTTTTATTTTACTCGAGGACGAGCAAAAGCTAGGTATGGGGGTATTTGATAGACTCATAATTTGTACATTTTATTATCCCTAATTTTGTCCTTTTAATTATATTAGTTTATTTAATTAATTTGTTTTATTTTATTTTGTAAGATTTAATATTTTGTTGCAATAAAGTCAAAATCTTGGTGATCAAACAATATTTAATACTTTTATTCATGTAAGAAAATATCCAAGAAGAATCCTACAAGAAGAAAGAAGGAGGTGGTACAATCTTGGTGTGCAAGTAAATCCAGTAAGAGAAAGGAAAATATATCTAGAAGATCTCTTTAAAGGAAGTTGATTGCCACTAGGAGTTGGAACCTACATGGAAAGGGACTCTTGGGAGATTACCATATAGAGATTGAAATCAAGAAAGAACAAAAGAGGCCAAGTTCAATGAATGTAAATTAGGGCCCAAATTTATTTTCCCTATAAATAGGTCTCTTATTTTAGAGAGAGTATTAGGTCTTCTTTTATGTATTACTTTAGGTTAGGAGTAGGAGTAAGATTAAATTATTTCTTCATTGTACGCTCGTTGGATGATCGTTAATAAAGGGAGTTTTCTTATTTATTTTTAATCTTCTACTTCTTCTTCTTTATTTTAGTTAGTTTATTTATTTTTAATGTTTAGCTAATTTTCTTTAATCTAGGATGAAGATGAAATTAAATAATTATTCATGATAATATTTTTCATCTCTTCTATTATTTATGCTTTTATGTTTAATTGATTTCGCCTTCATGTTTCGTTATTCAAATACCTTCGTTTTATAGTTCTTATTTGATTTTAAATTAATTAAGAGGCTTTGATAGATTATTATTAAGATATGAGTTTTTCATAATTCATGCTTGCTCGAAGAAGTTTTGATGGATTATAGTTAATCCTTAAAAATTCATAATCAATGCTTGCCCACGTTAATTGTAAAATTACTAAATTAAAGGGAAGGGAGATCAAAACCATAATTAAGTTATAAAAGTAGAAGAGATTGGATTAATTGTTATGTTTATTGTTTAATGGATTCGAATTCCTAAATTGTTTCCTTATTATTAGTTTTCTTATTCTAATTAGTTTAATTATAGCTAATCGATTCTCAATCTTTATTTCTAATTCGCCTAAAATAGATATTAAGGATATATAAAAAAATTGATCTAGTCTCTGTGGATTCGACCTGTACTTGTCAGTTCTTCAATTTGACACTATGCACTTGCAGTTATATATTTTTAACACATCACCAGATTCTATAAACAACCGCAAACAAAGGCAATTGCTTAATACAATCTTAATTTTCAACAATAATTTTTCATTCATAATTTTTTTATTTCTTATTCACTGAAATATTAGACGGAATTAGTTGAATTTTTTTTGGATTGTTTTGAAAAGAGATATGTGAAAAATAATACTGAGAGTAATCAATAGAATTTTTAAGTTTTCCACCTTCATCAATCATATAGATGTTCTCCCAAAATAAATAACTCAATAGTCTTGAGTTATCTTCTATCTTAGGAGACGGTTCCCCCCCTCCCTCCCCCCCCCCCAAATTGGTCGATGTTTCAATTTTTTTACTGAGACTTGATTCGATTTAATTTATTTTTTACTGAGACCTGATTCTATTTTTTTAATGTTAAAAAAGTGCCACACATCTAAATTCTAGTATTAGGACAGGAGATGGCACACATTGTTGGGACAAATGATCTCGTCTCATGGTTGGGGTGTCTTATTTTTTTGTCACGCCACAATTTTAAAAAATATAATGTTGATAAAAGTAGGAGTCACTATGTAATACCCGTAAAAAAATTTCTTAAAGCTTTAATTGGACTTTTTATATGGTTGAGTCAAATTTATGTGGGCTTTTCTTATGTTTGGGTCAAATTGTACTAATTTATGTGGACTATAATAAGTAAAAGATTACACTAATTTGGGCCCTTAAATTAATTGGGTCTATTTATATTTGTGTAATATTAAAATCCTATTCAAATTAGGAGAAATAATAAGACATATAAATAAATAAGTAAAACCTAATTTTACTAGGCATTTATTTAATACGTGACCGAGAGAAAGGAAGGAAGCGGCAGCTAGAACAGAAAGAAGAAGAAGGGGATTCCATTAACAAAGGTGAGATAAATTTTTCAAATTAATCATAAAGGATTATATATGTATATATGTATAAGAAACGTTGTTTTTCTTTCTTCCATTCACTGAATCAGATCACCTGAAAATTCTATATAAAACTTATGCATTGATATATACATATACACGGATGTGGGGATTTGCTTTTAATAATTAATAGAATAGGTTTTATGCTATTGTTTATACTACCTAATGTTATGAGATAAAATATATATATACAAAATGGATCTTAAGCATACTCCCTTAAATGACATACCAAGCATACCCCCTTTAGCGACGGACCGGACGACGATTTGGTCCGTCGCCATAGGTCCGGTCCGTCGCCGAAGTCTTTAGCGACGGACAACTTTTAGCGACGGACCCGTCGCTAAAGGTTTTGACGACGGACCGGACCTATGGCGACGGACCAAACCGTCGCCCGGTCCGTCGCTAAAAGGGGTATGCTTGGTATGTCATTTAAGAGGGTATGCTTAAGATCCGGACTCTATATATATATATGCGCTAATGATTGGAGATATATTTTGAGATTTTTAGAATTTTTGTATAATATGCTTCTAGAATTTGTTTTATCATAAGCAGCATGACAAGCATGTAAAAGTAATTAGTATAAAATAAAGAATCATATATTGCTATTAGTTATGTGAAATTTGTTATTTTCGAGAATTTGTGGCATTATGGATTAAATTCAATTCACATATATACATATGCAATTTTGATTTGATTTTCTGATCTATTCCTTGTTAGTACGGTTTGATGTTAACAGTATTTTATAATACTATAATATACAAGTTTGAATTAGTGAATAATAATAATAATTCACTAATTGTACTTATTTATTATTTTGTTTAATTAGTTCGAACGGAGGGAGAAATAAATTTGGCAGGTTTGACTATAACTGCAAATTCTATTTTCATTGTGTACTTTCATTAAAAATTATGATAATAGTGATAACAATTGTATAACTAAGTCTAATCGGTAAATGGTTTGAGGGTGTATATATGCATATGTATATGACAACTAAAAGAATCAGTTTCAGCCATTAATTCATTTGATATATTATTATTGCGTCGGTGGAATCATACAAATAGTCTTAATAAATAGCTGTTAGTAAATAAACATAACAAGTTACAGTTATGTGAAACTTTGCTGCCTTTAGAGTTGGTGAGATTGGGTGGTGTATTTATTTCAATCCGTATGTATATAGATGTAATTTTAGTGTAGTCTCCTGACATGTTCCACAAGTTAATGTTAATGGTATTTTATAATATTATAGTATAGAAGTTGGATTAATGAACATAATAATAATAATAATAATAATAATAATAATAATAATAATAATAATAATAATAATAATAATAATAATAATAATATGAGTTTATATGAGTCAAAGATGTGAAAGAATATTTACAAGTGTACTTATATTTATTGTTACTTTGTGTAATTAGCTCGGACGGAAGGAATTTAACGAGTTATATTTGGAATATAAATTTTAGGTATTTCGTTGCTCATTCCAGATACAGATTTTTGTACTCTTTCAGCAATACTCGTGTAAAATTTAATTAGTTCGTTTTGTTCCTCATTTCGATTTCCATTATTATTTCACATAATTGTTTCTTGTGAAATTCATCTAATAGTTTCATTTTGGAGTTGATACATAAGACTCATATTTGTACTCTTTGAATTAGGTTATTATGCCTAGTATTTATTTTGATATTTATAGAACGGTACATGTTGTTACCTTCTTTTGAGACTTTATGATTTAATCTAGTTCAATATGTACATATAGAACCCTTTTGTTGGTATTGTGTCGTATGTTTTGTGACATGGTATCTTTGTTAGAATATACTGTAGGGTATACATGAGTTCTAACTACCTGTGGGGGTACCACAGGCATGTCGTTTCGGCACGAGAGACATGACACTTTCCGTAGCGGTGTGATCAGTCCACGGCGTCTCCATTTTTGTGCTCCGGAGGAAATGAGCAATTTGGTGTTTTTCTTGTGGGAGGCGTATGGGTCGACCCTAGTTTTCTGTTCTGCAGATTGGTGATGTTGTGCCGAACACACCTATCCGATTTGTATGCATTTGGATTCTCGGTCTTATGTGTGATTTGCATGTGTGGCATTATTTTGATTGCCTATGTGGCATTATTTGATTGCCTATGTGGCATTATTTTGATTGCCTTTGTGGCAAGACATATTTCTGATTTGTTCTAAATTCAGTATGAAATTATATCACCCAGCCATTTAATTCAGCCTATAAATTCATTGTGTTATTTTTGTTTGGTTATGTTCTGTAACACCCCGAACCCGCAACAGGCCCAAAGGCCCGCAAGGCAACAATATCTATCGCGCCCAGCCCAAATAAAATAATTCAACAATAATCTTAAATTAAATCCAACAATAAACATCTTTCAAATCCACTTTCAAATGAAAAACCCCCAAATATCAAATACGTAAAATGGAGACGCAGCTCCTCAAAACTAATAGTTTCTATCAAAATTCAACATTAAAGAAAATGACATTTTAAACAAATCTTCAGTTATCCAAAGTGCATCAAATAAGTGCTCAGCTCTTAACAATGGAACCTGTAAAAATTTGTAAGGGGTGAGCGATGAAGCTCAGCAAGTAGCAATCCTCCCTATTTAGGTGGACCAAGTATAATTTACAAAACACTTTTTTCGAAATATCTTTTGTTCGATAACAATAGTAAATATATTTTTCAAAACTAAACGAATAATAACAAAACGAATTCACATTCAAAACGATTTCAATGTATACAATATATCTTTCAATCCACAGCCCTAGCGACTAAGGTTACAATAGCCTTGTAACACGACCCAAAAGTTCGATAGTGTCAATGTTCACGCACCCTACTAAGGTATCTATAAAAATGCACGCTCCCCGAAGGGCATCTAAAAGGTGTGCGCCTTAGTAGGTCCTATATTAGCTCCGGAACTAAACGTAAACAATAACGGGTTCTATACATAGTCGGACTGAGAATTTCAAAAATCTTTTCTCAATATTATCGATATTCTAAACAATACTTTTTCACAGTTCAAAATCATATAATCTCATTTCACAGTTCAAAATAAATACTTGATCCGAAGTTTGAAATAAAGAACATAGCATTTTAATTTAAATGGAAGCCTTAAATAAAACATAACAATTTTGAAACGGTACATTTAGGCATCCGAGTAATTACTAAGACATACATAAAAGTAAACTATAAATTTAAAAACACTAAATAGTTCGGAAAGCCACTTACCTCGATATTGCGAAACACGAAATTAAAACGAACAAATCCTAAATATAAAATCATGACAATTTAAAACTATTAGGATACACTACTATAACTTACTCATACTTTTAACTAAATTTTTATGCACATAAATCTTAATTTTTAAATAAATTTGTAGTTAATTATTATACTTGAAATTATAAGAATTTATAAGTTTTGGTATTAGAAAATATACTTTTGAGATTCATATTATTACTAACAGTAGCTAACAATTCTATCATTAATTAAATATTTACGTTATATATATATATATATGTGTGTGTGTGTGTGTGTGTGTGTCTGTGTGTCTGTAAAAAAATGTACTGCCATATTTGCACTAACTTAAATCATGCTTAACACATATAATACATATATTTATTATATACACAAAATCCTCCCATTACACATTAGTAACACACTGACACCACCCACCATACGCACATATATAAATATAAAAATTAGAGCTGCAAACGAACCGAACCGAACCGAACTCTGACGAACTCGAACCGAACTCGAACACTTTTAGTCGAACTCGAACAGGTTCGAGTAACTCTATCGAACCAGTAGCTGTGTACGAGTTCGGTTCGATTGGTGTTCGCGAACTGTTCGCGAACATGATCGAGTTCGCGAACATGATCGTGTTCGCGAACATGATCGAGTTCGCGAACATGATCGAGTTCGCGAACATGATCGAGTTCGCGAACATGCTCGAGTTCGCGAACATGATCGAGTTCGCGAACATGATCGAGTTCGCTGGCATGATCGAGTTGCTCGCGAGCATGATCGAACCAATCGAGTTCGTGAACATTTGTTTCAAGTTTCAACTAGTCATAACTAATTGTATGCACTGAACTGAGAACTGAAGCCAGTTAAAAATAAATATCAAAAGTATCCCAAAAATGATTACTTAGAAGTTAGAACTTATAACTTAAAAGTTAACAAGTACTTAGAAATTCTTGATTTACAATTACAAATATTAAAAATTAAATATTAATATTCAAAAAGCCATCTCTTCAAGGTCCAGCCACTTCAAGTACTTCTAACATGCTGCATATTATTTAAAACTATATAAATTAACTACGATTCTAAGATAAAAGATGCAAAACTATTTAAAGACTTTGTTTTGTTTTTTTTTATATAAAAAATTGCTTATTATAATTTAAATTAATAACTCATTTTAATTTTATATTTTCGTGCAAACAATAGTACGGTACTATAAGTAATTGTACAATGACTATTACTATATTAGTGAAGTTTCGATATATTGATGACTTGAATTTTCTATTCTCTATCTCGATTTGAAAATTTCAATAAGTCATGTAAATCAGAAATCTAAGCAACTGTATTGTATTGTATCATTATTTAATTAATATCAAATTGTCATTGTATCGTGATTAATTACTTTATTTATGTGATTTATGGCATGGGTTATACTTTATTAAATTATTAGAGATGTAAATTGTAATAATCCAACAATCATTGTTAAATTTTTATAAAAGTATTAAAATTATTTTAATTAAAATAGAGGTGAAGAGGTACACATTATTATTTAATAAAAATGTTTACTTTATTACTTATAATCAATTATTAAAAACACAAAAAGATGTTTAAGTAATAAAAAAGAAAATTACTACAAATTTAACCATTATTGATAAGACAATTAGACAAACATTAGAATTTAATGTGAAATAACCAATTATTTATATTTAGAATTTTAGAAACAATTTAAATTTTAAACATAAGAAATCGAACATCTCGAACCAATCTCGAACTCGAACGCATTGAACCGAACACGAGCTAATCGAACCGAAACCGAACTCGAACTTACCGAGTCGAACCGAACTCGAACTCGAACTTATCGAGTCGAACCGAACTCGAACTGTTCGCGAACACATGCGAACCGAACCACATGGTTCGCGAACATGTTCGATCGAGCAATCGAACCGAACACCATGTGCGAACTCGACTCGATTTGGTGCTCTAGTCGAACTCGAACCGAACCGAACTCGAACCGAACCGAACCGGTTCGCGAACGGTTCGGTTCGTTTGCAGCTCTAATAAAAATATATATGCCTACCCACATACGCACATATATAAATAAATACATACAACCTACATGGTACATGCAGTCAATTTACAATATAACACACGCCACTGAAACTACAAGATTTGAAATCCTAATTCTGACTAAAATTTTTGCGCACCCAATCCGAAAATAATTATATACATATATGCGATTTTAATAAAATAAAAATCTCATTTATTTTACAAAAAAAAAAAAAAAACCACACACATAACACCATTTTTAGGATCTTTTTATTATTATAATCATTGTTTTAAAATATCTAATCATATATATGAATTAACTTATAATTGAAAAAGAAGGGTTTAGGTTTACCTTTGAGTTTTCTCTTTTCTTTTTTTTCTCTGTTCTGCAGTACTCCAAAGCCAAATACTTGTTTACGTTCTTTTCTCTCTTTAATTGTTTAAATATATATAATTCCTTTGCAAAATAGGTTACCAGGTAAAAGAGTCCTTTTAAAAATTTAATAGGTTGTTATAACTTCATTGACTTATCTTATCCTTATAGGATTTAGATATGTATAAATAATTATTAGTTACACTTTTATTATCTAATTATATTATTATTATTATTTTTTTTTTAAAATAACCGGGTATTACATGTTCAGTTCAATTAATTGAATTAGTTATTTCAGTTCATTATTTCTGTACTCTATCTGTTTCTCATTAATTCTGTTGAGTCAGATATATTCTATTCAGACTTTGGAGATTATATTTCGTCGATATTAATTTAAGCTTGGGGCTTTATTCAGTAGTTTGTCTCAATTGATTTCGTATTTCAGTTGTACATCTTTATATATCTATATCCGTACTGGGCATTTGGCTCATGCTGTGTTTTTCTTTCGGCAGGTTTGCAGGGGTGATTCAGGGCTAGTGTGATGAGAGAGTTGCCTTTGATCATCTAGGTTTATTTAATTTTAATTTTTGATTATTCTGCCTTCTTTTGGAGAATTGTATTCAGTTCATCGTTGATGGGTTGTCCCTGTTAAATATTTTGAAGTTATTAGTGCTCTGTTTATTTATTTTGAGGTTTGTTGTGCTTTGCACGTGACCTCTCTTTCCTATTTCGGGAAGAGGGTATTACACACTAGCCCAATTAATGTAGTTAGTTAAATATTTTATAGTATGATTGTGATATTGATCATTAAGAAATATATATTCAAAAGATAATATATCAAAAGATAGTTTGTCAGGTTGAAATCATTTACTTTATAATGTGTTTGTACAAACATGAATTTCAATAAAATTCAAAAATAGTAGAAAATTTATAAAATACTTGCGGTTATGAAGGCAAAAATTTCCATTTTTCTTAGAATGTGAGTTAATCTCTTCTTTTGGAATATCTCAAAATGAGAGTCCATGCAAAATTAAAGTACTAAAACTCAAAATGAGAGTCACGTTAATAAAAAGATTCTAACCCGATATAGTATCGTTACATATATTTATTTATTTATTTATAGACTATATGACAAAACAAATTATGTTGATGAATTCTACTTTTATTAACAGAATGTTTTGGAAATTGTGTCTTGCCAAGAATAGGACACCCTAACCACACTTTAGAATATAGGGCAATCTGCAATCAGTGAAGTTATTTAATGGCAGCCCAAAATATTTTGTTCCAGTGCGTTGTGCATGTTCTGTCGTAAGCCGTTGGCGGAGGAATATGTAAACATGCGGGTCCATAGATTTCATAATTTCCATCTGTCATAAGCCATTGGCGAAGGAATATATAAAACTGCATATGAATAAGGAGATGCCAGTTATAAAAAGCTATCAAGACAAATTAATATATAGATATATGGTAGTAGGATAAGCTAAATAACTACTAGCCGCAAATGCTAAGGTATCTTGGAATAATTTTAAGTTGATAAGATTTCATTTTATATATCCTAATCCTATCCCTTTTTTAGTGGTATATGGTAAGATTCGGATGGTACACCAATCAGCTTTTGCACGTGGAAGTTGTAATCGGTAGAAAGAAAGTGATAACTTATTTTCGATAGTGGGAAATATTTTGTTATTGTCTAATTTAACTAAAAATAAAATAAAATAAAATAAAAAAATAAAAATTGTACCGTATAATGGATCAATAAGATATCGCACAATCAATCAATTTTTGGCTCATTAAATTAGACAACTTTTATCTAGTTTAGGGTTTGAGGTACAATCCGTCGATGAGTTATATATACCGTATAATCAACCAGTATTTTAGTGTTTTGGCTCATTAAATTAGACAACTTCTCTCTAGTTTAGGGTTTAGGGTTTTGTATGATGATCTACTTAGCTAACACTCATCGTGGCTGATCTGTTTTGGAATTGTAGTGTAGGACAGGTAATCCGCCTAATCTTTAATTTGTAGTTACTGCAATGGACAGAATCACGACCATCCATGCAGTATGCCCATGCAAGGTAGGTACGTAGTAGGTACAACTAGGAAAAATATATAAACATGAACTGATAACAAAAAAAGAAAAAAGAAAAAAAAGCCTGGCCGTATGTTATCAGATGGCTCATCAAACTTAAGTAATTTATTTCCCGATTGTTTGTGAATGGAAGTAATATGAACAGAATATCCCTTTGTTTTTGTTATAGGAGTATATAATTACCAAATTCATATATAGATATTCATGGTCTGGTTGTTACTTGGACTCTTGAAGAAGATTGCAAGCAATCTGGACTGGCCGTAGGTGAAATGAATGCCTCAACGCAATAAATTAGTTTTATAAATGGAAGGAATATGATCTATCTGTCTCTCAGAATCTTCCTAATTTGTTTTTGTTATTTAATTACCAAAATAATTTATAGGCATGCATGATTAAATGAGTCAAACTTCGGCGTGTTATTCGATCTCGACTCTACTGAAAAAATGACTTAATTAGGGTGGTGGGTTTTATTAGTTATATGAGCTACTCTAGCTGCGCGAATCCTCCGTGACCATGAGCAATATGAAGCCAACTTGACTCGAGTCGACTTGTCTTGTATTTTTGGTTTTATTTTAAATTTTTTAACAAGTTAAAAAAAGCTCCTCTTGTTTAAAAACTATATTATACATTATTATTAAAATTTAGAATATATATATATATATATATATATATATATATATATATTACCATTTTGTGAGAATATTATGTAATTTTACTGAAAATTGGCACTATAAAGGAGAGCTTACATAAGCTTTAGCTCGAACTTGAAGTGAGCTCTTGAATAGCTCATATGGGCTTGTGAGTAACTAGAGTACAGCAACAACACTTTTAGCCTCGAGCTTCAACAGCTCGAGCTTTAGTGTTTTAAGGAATTAATTGAGGTTTTAGTTATTGTACTTGAAATCGATTTTTATCCTGATTATTAAATTTTTTTATTATAAAGACATTACTATATTTAAAAAAATATTACAAATTAGTCATTACTTAATATTCTGTCCAAAAATTTGACGGAAGTGCTGAGTAGACTAACGTTTAATAGCTGTCATGTGGGGTATTTGAATGTGGCAGCTGGGTCCATGTTACATGGAGGGTTAATTAATTGATATTTTAGTTACTGTATTAGGGGTCAATTTTTATTTTGATTACTGAATCTTTTTTTTTTTGTTATAAAGACATTACTATACTCAAAAAAATATTACAAACTAGTCATCACTTAATATTACTTGATTGATGTGTGAGTTAGTTATTGATAATGTGGCACATGATATTGCTGCATAAATTAGAAAAGTGAATGTAATATCCTAGATATTTCAGAAATTTAAAATAAGAATTTAATAAATAAAATTCTTATTAAATGATAAAGTAGATTTGAACATATATGTACATATGTGTTTCATATATATAATCCCAAGTATGTGATTTTATGCAATGGACTAAATGTATATATAGATGTGAAATATATACATATATTGGAAAAAGGAGATTTAAAATTTAATTAAATCATTAAAAAAATGGATGAAATTAATTAAATAATATTAATTAGTTGAGATTAAATTAAAATTATATTATGAGATAATATAATTTGAATATTGAGCGTTGGACGGCGATAGAATTATTATGAACTAAATTTCATATACGAGTTAATTAATTCACTATTTGAAAATTAGTGAGTTAAAATATTTGTTTTAACTAATTGAATAAAGAAATTTATTTAGTTAATGATGATAATTTTATTTATATTACAAAAATTATATGTAATATGAATAATGGTATGATATTTAATGTGAATTAATAGTTGGTTAAAAATAATTAATTTAATTAGAATGAACTAACTAAGAAACGAATATTTGCATATAAGACGAGAATAGTGGTAGAAAGCTCGAATTTGAGTTCGGAGTGGAATTTGAAGAAACAAATATTCCCATGACATTGAGAACGTCGAAATTAGTAGGAATCGACTATAAGATCGAAAACGTTGATTTTTAGTAGCCAAAATGGTTAAATGGACAATTAAATAAGTAATGTAATTAATAAATGAGGACGAATTAAATTAATGTGTCATGGGCCCCAAGTGAGCTGCTGAATCTTGAAATTTGAAGGAGAGAGAAATTTTAATTTTGGGCAAAAGGAGAAACAACTTGTAAGATTAGGAAGTAGTTTCTTCATTTTCCATATACTTCCAATTCTTTCCCATTTTCTTACCAACCTCTCCTCTAATTGGTTACTTGGTTATTTAACTATAAAAAATGGGCCATGTGAGATATGAAATCTGATGGCTTAGAAAAGAATGGATGATAATTTCCATGTGCATCCAAAACTTTCCCCAATTCCCTCACATTCCCTTTCATTGATTGGTTAATTCATTTGGGTGGGACATGGAGATTTTGGCTAAAATGATTGTGGATTGTTAAAGGAAAATTATCAGCCTTCTCCCTCATTCTATACTCCCGCACCTCCCCAAATTGATCAGAGAAAGTAAGAGAGAGAGAGAGAGAGAAGGGAGAGAAGAAGGAGGAAGAAAAATTAGAAAGGTAATTCCTAAGTCTTAATTAAACTTTTGATTTTTTTGTAGATGTTAATTTTTATAGAATTTATGTAAGGAGGATATGTTTAAGTTGACATGTGATGGTTTAGCCATGGATTAGCAAGAATCCAACAAAAGAATTCAAGAAAAGAAATGAAATGAAAGAAGAAGAACAAAAACAGTTTTTAAGCTCAAAATTCCTAAATTTCAGTCCACTTTGGACTTTTACCATTTGAAATTTATAACTTCTTTTTGTGATCCGTCAAAGAGTGGTGTTAGATCTATGAGTTATCTGATTAACCCAAGTGGAATTAATGAAAAAGATTAAACGGATCAACCGTGGTATAATTTTTGGCAAAACACTTCCTGCAGACAAAAATCTGGAAAAATAAATGAGTTTCCTGGCCAGTTTCTTTCGTGGGCTGTTTGAAGAAACAAATATTCCCATGACATTGAGAACGTCGAAATTAGTAGGAATCGACTATAAGATCAAAAACGTTGATTTTTAGTAGCCAAACTGGTTAAATGGACAATTAAATAAGTAATGTAATTAATAAATGAGGACGAATTAAATTAATGTGTCATGGGCCCCAAGTGAGCTGCTGAATCTTGAAATTTGAAGGAGAGAGAAATTTTAATTTTGGGCAAAAGGAGAAACAACTCGTAAGATTAGGAAGTGGTTTCTTCATTTTCCATATACTTCCAATTCTTTCCCATTTTCTTACCAACCTCTCCTCTAATTGGTTACTTGGTTATTTAACTATAAAAAATGGGTCATATGAGATATGAAATCTGATGACTAAGAAAAGAATGGATGATAATTTCCATGTGCATCCAAAACTTTCCCCAATTCCCTCACATTCCCTTTCATTGATTGGTTAATTCATTTGGGTGGGACATGGAGATTTTGGCTAAAATGATTGTGGATTGTTAAAGGAAAATTATCAGCCTTCTCCCTCATTCTATACTCCCGCACCTCCCCAAATTGATCAGAGAAAGTAAGATAGAGAGAGAGAGAGAGAGAGAGAGAGAAGGGAGAGAAGAAGGAGGAAGAAGAAGAAGGAAGAAAAATTAGAAAGGTAATTCCTAAGTCTTAATTAAACTTTTGATTTTTTTGTAGATGTTAATTTTTATAGAATTTATGTAAGGAGGATATGTTTAAGTTGACATGTGATGGTTTAGCCATAGATTAGCAAGAATCCAACAAAAGAATTCAAGAAAAGAAATGAAATGAAAGAAGAAGAACAAAAACAGTTTTTAAGCTCAAAATTCCTAAATTTCAGTCCACTTTGGACTTTTACCATTTGAAATTTATAACTTCTGTTTGTGATCCGTCAAAGAGTGGTGTTAGATCTATGAGTTATCTGATTAACCCAAGTGGAATTAATGAAAAAGATTAAACGGATCAACCGTGGTATAATTTTTGGCAGAACACTTCCTGCAGACAAAAATCTGAAAAAATAAATGAGTTTCCTGGCCAGTTTCTTTCGTGGGCTGTTTGAAGAAACAAATATTCCCATGACATTGAGAACGTCGAAATTAGTAGGAATCGACTATAAGATCGAAAACGTTGATTTTTAGTAGCCAAACTGGTTAAATGGACAATTAAATAAGTAATGTAATTAATAAATGAGGACGAATTAAATTAATGTGTCATGGGCCCCAAGTGAGCTGCTGAATCTTGAAATTTGAAGGAGAGAGAAATTTTAATTTGGGGCAAAAGGAGAAACAACTCGTAAGATTAGGAAGTGGTTTCTTCATTTTCCATATACTTCCAATTCTTTCCCATTTTCTTACCAACCTCTCCTCTAATTGGTTACTTGGTTATTTAACTATAAAAAATGGGCCATATGAGATATGAAATCTGATGGCTAAGAAAAGAATGGATGATAATTTCCATGTGCATCCAAAACTTTCCCCAATTCCCTCACATTCCCTTTCATTGATTGGTTAATTCATTTGGGTGGGACATGGAGATTTTGGCTAAAATGATTGTGGATTGTTAAAGGAAAATTATCAGCCTTCTCCCTCATTCTATACTCCCGCACCTCCCCAAATTGATCAGAGAAAGTAAGAGAGAGAGAGAGAGAGAGAGAGAGAGAAGGGAGAGAAGAAGGAGGAAGAAGAAGAAGGAAGAAAAATTAGAAAGGTAATTCCTAAGTCTTAATTAAACTTTTGATTTTTTTGTAGATGTTAATTTTTATAGAATTTATGTAAGGAGGATATGTTTAAGTTGACATGTGATGGTTTAGCCGTGGATTAGCAAGAATCCAACAAAAGAATTCAAGAAAAGAAATGAAATGAAAGAAGAAGAACAAAAACAGTTTTTAAGCTCAAAATTCCTAAATTTCAGTCCACTTTGGACTTTTACCATTTGAAATTTATAACTTCTTTTTGTGATCCGTCAAAGAGTGGTGTTAGATCTATGAGTTATCTGATGAACCCAAGTGGAATTAATGAAAAAGATTAAGCGGATCAACCGTGGTATAATTTTTGGCAAAACACTTCCTGCAGACAAAAATCTGGAAAAATAAATGAGTTTCCTGGCCAGTTTCTTTCGTGGGCTGTTTCGGCCACTTTTATTACTCTAAAAATTCTGATCTTTTATGATATGCTAGTATATCAAGTTAACTAGATGCTGTCCAAAGATGAGAATTTTTTGATGTTCTGAGAGGGAGTTATGGCTTTTATAAGAAAATACGATTTTAAAAGTAAACTGCTATAACGCAGCGAATACAACCCAGAAAATTATAAAAATTTAACTGGGATCAGTATATGGTAGCATGAGTCTACCGTATAAATTTCATAATTGTTGAACAAACGGATAATTTATGATAAATGTAGTCATTTTGGACTGTTTTAGCCTATTTAAAAATAGGAAACGACATTGAAAAATTACAGGAAAATTATTTTAGAACTAAAATATCATATACTGATATTTTCCAAAAGATAAAAAAATAATAAGTTGTTTTGGTATTTTTTATATCTTTAATCAAGTTAAGAATAAATAAGAAACTTAAGTTATGTTAAGTTGAAAAATGTGTTGATGTCATTTTATTGCTTAATGACCTTTAATATGATATGTTAAGATTTTATATGGGTAATTTGGTCATTTTTAATATATAGATGTGAAATATATACATATATTGGAAAAAGGAGATTTAAAATTTAATTAAATCATTAAAAAAATGGATGAAATTAATTAAATAATATTAATTAGTTGAGATTAAATTAAAATTATATTATGAGATAATATAATTTGAATATTGAGCGTTGGACGGCGATAGAATTATTATGAACTAAATTTCATATACGAGTTAATTAATTCACTATTTGAAAATTAGTGAGTTAAAATATTTGTTTTAACTAATTGAATAAAGAAATTTATTTAGTTAATGATGATAATTTTATTTATATTACAAAAATTATATGTAATATGAATAATGGTATGATATTTAATGTGAATTAATAGTTGGTTAAAAATAATTAATTTAATTAGAATGAACTAACTAAGAAACGAATATTTGCATATAAGACGAGAATAGTGGTAGAAAGCTCGAATTTGAGTTCGGAGTGGAATTTGAAGAAACAAATATTCCCATGACATTGAGAACGTCGAAATTAGTAGGAATCGACTATAAGATCGAAAACGTTGATTTTTAGTAGCCAAAATGGTTAAATGGACAATTAAATAAGTAATGTAATTAATAAATGAGGACGAATTAAATTAATGTGTCATGGGCCCCAAGTGAGCTGCTGAATCTTGAAATTTGAAGGAGAGAGAAATTTTAATTTTGGGCAAAAGGAGAAACAACTTGTAAGATTAGGAAGTAGTTTCTTCATTTTCCATATACTTCCAATTCTTTCCCATTTTCTTACCAACCTCTCCTCTAATTGGTTACTTGGTTATTTAACTATAAAAAATGGGCCATATGAGATATGAAATCTGATGGCTTAGAAAAGAATGGATGATAATTTCCATTTGCATCCAAAACTTTCCCCAATTCCCTCACATTCCCTTTCATTGATTGGTTAATTCATTTGGGTGGGACATGGAGATTTTGGCTAAAATGATTGTGGATTGTTAAAGGAAAATTATCAGCCTTCTCCCTCATTCTATACTCCCGCACCTCCCCAAATTGATCAGAGAAAGTAAGAGAGAGAGAGCGAGAGAGAGAGAAGGGAGAGAAGAAGGAGGAAGAAAAATTAGAAAGGTAATTCCTAAGTCTTAATTAAACTTTTGATTTTTTTGTAGATGTTAATTTTTATAGAATTTATGTAAGGAGGATATGTTTAAGTTGACATGTGATGGTTTAGCCATGGATTAGCAAGAATCCAACAAAAGAATTCAAGAAAAGAAATGAAATGAAAGAAGAAGAACAAAAACAGTTTTTAAGCTCAAAATTCCTAAATTTCAGTCCACTTTGGACTTTTACCATTTGAAATTTATAACTTCTTTTTGTGATCCGTCAAAGAGTGGTGTTAGATCTATGAGTTATCTGATTAACCCAAGTGGAATTAATGAAAAAGATTAAACAGATCAACCGTGGTATAATTTTTGGCAAACACTTCCTGCAGACAAAAATCTGGAAAAATAAATGAGTTTCCTGGCCAGTTTCTTTCGTGGGCTGTTTGAAGAAACAAATATTCCCATGACATTGAGAACGTCGAAATTAGTAGGAATCGACTATAAGATCAAAAACGTTGATTTTTAGTAGCCAAACTGGTTAAATGGACAATTAAATAAGTAATGTAATTAATAAATGAGGACGAATTAAATTAATGTGTCATGGGCCCCAAGTGAGCTGCTGAATCTTGAAATTTGAAGGAGAGAGAAATTTTAATTTTGGGCAAAAGGAGAAACAACTCGTAAGATTAGGAAGTGGTTTCTTCATTTTCCATATACTTCCAATTCTTTCCCATTTTCTTACCAACCTCTCCTCTAATTGGTTACTTGGTTATTTAACTATAAAAAATGGGTCATATGAGATATGAAATCTGATGGCTAAGAAAAGAATGGATGATAATTTCCATGTGCATCCAAAACTTTCCCCAATTCCCTCACATTCCCTTTCATTGATTGGTTAATTCATTTGGGTGGGACATGGAGATTTTGGCTAAAATGATTGTGGATTGTTAAAGGAAAATTATCAGCCTTCTCCCTCATTCTATACTCCCGCACCTCCCCAAATTGATCAGAGAAAGTAAGATAGAGAGAGAGAGAGAGAGAGAGAGAGAAGGGAGAGAAGAAGGAGGAAGAAGAAGAAGGAAGAAAAATTAGAAAGGTAATTCCTAAGTCTTAATTAAACTTTTGATTTTTTTGTAGATGTTAATTTTTATAGAATTTATGTAAGGAGGATATGTTTAAGTTGACATGTGATGGTTTAGCCATAGATTAGCAAGAATCCAACAAAAGAATTCAAGAAAAGAAATGAAATGAAAGAAGAAGAACAAAAACAGTTTTTAAGCTCAAAATTCCTAAATTTCAGTCCACTTTGGACTTTTACCATTTGAAATTTATAACTTCTGTTTGTGATCCGTCAAAGAGTGGTGTTAGATCTATGAGTTATCTGATTAACCCAAGTGGAATTAATGAAAAAGATTAAACGGATCAACCGTGGTATAATTTTTGGCAGAACACTTCCTGCAGACAAAAATCTGAAAAAATAAATGAGTTTCCTGGCCAGTTTCTTTCGTGGGCTGTTTGAAGAAACAAATATTCCCATGACATTGAGAACGTCGAAATTAGTAGGAATCGACTATAAGATCGAAAACGTTGATTTTTAGTAGCCAAACTGGTTAAATGGACAATTAAATAAGTAATGTAATTAATAAATGAGGACGAATTAAATTAATGTGTCATGGGCCCCAAGTGAGCTGCTGAATCTTGAAATTTGAAGGAGAGAGAAATTTTAATTTGGGGCAAAAGGAGAAACAACTCGTAAGATTAGGAAGTGGTTTCTTCATTTTCCATATACTTCCAATTCTTTCCCATTTTCTTACCAACCTCTCCTCTAATTGGTTACTTGGTTATTTAACTATAAAAAATGGGCCATATGAGATATGAAATCTGATGGCTAAGAAAAGAATGGATGATAATTTCCATGTGCATCCAAAACTTTCCCCAATTCCCTCACATTCCCTTTCATTGATTGGTTAATTCATTTGGGTGGGACATGGAGATTTTGGCTAAAATGATTGTGGATTGTTAAAGGAAAATTATCAGCCTTCTCCCTCATTCTATACTCCCGCACCTCCCCAAATTGATCAGAGAAAGTAAGAGAGAGAGAGAGAGAGAGAGAGAGAGAGAGAGAAGGGAGAGAAGAAGGAGGAAGAAGAAGAAGGAAGAAAAATTAGAAAGGTAATTCCTAAGTCTTAATTAAACTTTTGATTTTTTTGTAGATGTTAATTTTTATAGAATTTATGTAAGGAGGATATGTTTAAGTTGACATGTGATGGTTTAGCCGTGGATTAGCAAGAATCCAACAAAAGAATTCAAGAAAAGAAATGAAATGAAAGAAGAAGAACAAAAACAGTTTTTAAGCTCAAAATTCCTAAATTTCAGTCCACTTTGGACTTTTACCATTTGAAATTTATAACTTCTTTTTGTGATCCGTCAAAGAGTGGTGTTAGATCTATGAGTTATCTGATGAACCCAAGTGGAATTAATGAAAAAGATTAAGCGGATCAACCGTGGTATAATTTTTGGCAAAACACTTCCTGCAGACAAAAATCTGGAAAAATAAATGAGTTTCCTGGCCAGTTTCTTTCGTGGGCTGTTTCGGCCACTTTTATTACTCTAAAAATTCTGATCTTTTATGATATGCTAGTATATCAAGTTAACTAGATGCTGTCCAAAGATGAGAATTTTTTGATGTTCTGAGAGGGAGTTATGGCTTTTATAAGAAAATACGATTTTAAAAGTAAACTGCTATAACGCAGCGAATACAACCCAGAAAATTATAAAAATTTAACTGGGATCAGTATATGGTAGCATGAGTCTACCGTATAAATTTCATAATTGTTGAACAAACGGATAATTTATGATAAATGTAGTCATTTTGGACTGTTTTAGCCTATTTAAAAATAGGAAACGACATTGAAAAATTACAGGAAAATTATTTTAGAACTAAAATATCATATACTGATATTTTCCAAAAGATAAAAAAATAATAAGTTGTTTTGGTATTTTTTATATCTTTAATCAAGTTAAGAATAAATGAGAAACTTAAGTTATGTTAAGTTGAAAAATGTGTTGATGTCATTTTATTGCTTAATGACCTTTAATATGATATGTTAAGATTTTATATGGGTAATTTGGTCATTTTTAATATATAGATGTGAAATATATACATATATTGGAAAAAGGAGATTTAAAATTTAATTAAATCATTAAAAAATGGATGAAATTAATTAAATAATATTAATTAGTTGAGATTAAATTAAAATTATATTATGAGATAATATAATTTGAATATTGAGCGTTGGACGGCGATAGAATTATTATGAACTAAATTTCATATACGAGTTAATTAATTCACTATTTGAAAATTAGTGAGTTAAAATATTTGTTTTAACTAATTGAATAAAGAAATTTATTTAGTTAATGATGATAATTTTATTTATATTACAAAAATTATATGTAATATGAATAATGGTATGATATTTAATGTGAATTAATAGTTGGTTAAAAATAATTAATTTAATTAGAATGAACTAACTAAGAAACGAATATTTGCATATAAGACGAGAATAGTGGTAGAAAGCTCGAATTTGAGTTCGGAGTGGAATTTGAAGAAACAAATATTCGTTTCTTAGTTAGTTCATTCTAATTAAATTAATTATTTTTAACCAACTATTAATTCACATTAAATATCATACCATTATTCATATTGCATATAATTTTTGTAATATAAATAAAATTATCATCATTAACTAAATAAATTTCTTTATTCAATTAGTTAAAATAAATATTTTAACTCACTAATTTTCAAATAGTGAATTAATTAACTCGTATATGAAATTTAGTTCATAATAATTCTATCGCCGTCCAACGCTCAATATTCAAATTATATTATCTCATAATATAATTTTAATTTAATCTCAACTAATTAATATTATTTAATTAATTTCATCCATTTTTTTAATGATTTAATTAAATTTTAAATCTCCTTTTTCCAATATATGTATATATTTCACATCTATATATACATTTAGTCCATTGCATAAAATCACATACTTGGGATTATATATATGAAACACATATGTACATATATGTTCAAATCTACTTTATCATTTAATAAGAATTTTATTTATTAAATTCTTATTTTAAATTTCTGAAATATCTAGGATATTACATTCACTCATTCTTCTAAGAATTTCGTCCTCGAAATTAAGGCATAGTCGTCTTTATTCATTCTACTCCTCTATTTTTAAATCTAGGTTTTATTCTTTAAACCTTTATTTAATTATTCGAAATCTTATTTACAAGTCTCATAAATTTTCGGGTTATCACAGGGTAAAAAAAAATAGGGCACGATTTTGCTGCGATTCTTGTTGTGATTCATCTTGGCCACAAATATCTAGTTCGTTTCTTTACACATGGCAAAATGTGTCACATCATCAATAACTAACTCACACAACAGCTTTTTTGGCTCATGTGATATGCATGATTCAACACTTTCATCAATTTTTTGGACAGAATATTAAGTAATAACTAGTTTGTAATATTTTTTGAGCACAGTAATGTATTTGTAACAAAAAAAGATTCAATAACCAAAATAAAATTATCGAATTATCAAAAAAAATGAAATTATCGACTCCTAATACAGTAACCAAAACATCTATCAACCCACCACGTAACAGGGTCCCGCATAACACATATTCAAGTACCCCACATGACAGCTGTTAAACTTTAGTTTATTCAGTATTTTCATCAAATTTTTAGACGGAATGTTAAGTAATGATTAGTTTATAATATTTTTTTGAGAATAGTAAAGTCTTTGTAACAAAAAAAGATTCAGTAACCAAAATAAAAATCGACTATTAGTACAATAATCAAAACATCAATTACTTTGTGTTTTAAGTGACCAAAATCAGCTCGACCCATTGGAAAAATGAAGGAGATTGAGTTTAGGACACATTAACTAATTAACAAGACTATATTAATTTTTGTCATTGCCCGAAATGATGAGTTACATCCACGGTATGAGGCAAATTAGTTTCATCAAATGTACTTCATATTGAGGAAATAAGTTATCTACAAAAGAGATATATGTGCTATTGTTCTTATTTTTAATCTCAAAAATCTTGTATTTTTTTGTGATGATTTTGACAATAACAAAAAAGTCATTTGTTAATATAATTGCTTTAACTACCACTCTCAAAAGTCTTATATTTTTTGTGTGATGACCCTGACAATCACAAAAGAGTCACTTGCTAACTAACGTGATTGCTTTAACTAACAGTCTCAAAAGCCTTTTATTTTTTTGATGACTTGGACAAGCACAAAAGAGTCTCTAGCTAATGTGATTGTTTTAACCATCACAAAATCATTCTGACTTTGTGTAATTGTTAAAATCATCATGAAATGCTTTTAGATGAGGGCATATAAAAGAGTATTTGTGACGGTTAAAATCATCTCAAAAACTCTTGTGAAGAGAGAGTAGACTGCTGATGGTGTAGTATTTTATATTGATCATCTCCTCCCCCAGGCCAACCTTTCATTGATTTGGAGGTTGGGGCAGATAAGTACATCTATTTTGTATTACCGATTCTAATATTTATCCTTTCTGGAGGACAAGAAAAACAAATAAGAAGCCCTAACTACCTACACCCCATTATTCACTTAAATGACTAGCTCCTTCAGAAACTAAAATGCAACTTTGTGCCTATGCAATGTTTTCATTCTTAAGTTTAACTAATTTGCTAATTCCTCCCTCAAGTTATAATTATAATTACAAAATTATCTAACTTAAGGTATAATCAGTTATGCAAAACTCGCACAAACGAGATAATTTTGTACAACTAATTATACCCTGAGAAAATAATTTAGTTAATACTTAAACTCATAAACGAAAACGTCACAACTGGATAAACTGAAAAGAAAGTTTTGCATTTCAGTCCAATTTATGGGATAAAGCCACGTGTTTGTCTTTTATTTCTTCTTAATTAGCATTAAACAATTCAAGGTTTGCATATAAATATATTTCTCATGCATGCATGCAATGCACTATCAAACTAAACTCATATTATTTGCAAATTAGAGAGAGAGAGAGAAAACAAAAGATGGTGACAAGCAATGGTGAATCACAAACAATAGCTATGCCTCCAGATTACGACTGGATAGCTGAACGGAGAGCTTTCGATGACACAAAAGCCGGAGTCAAGGGGCTCGTTGATGCCGGAGTTACAAAAGTTCCACGTATGTTCGTGGATCACCAGCTAAAGCTTGATAATCAGAATTCTTGCCCTAAAAATTCCCAGTTTGGTGTTCCAGTCATAGACTTCAAAGGCATTGAAACAGATGCAACTATACGCGGTGAGATTATAGACAAAGTTAAAAATGCCTGCGAAAAATGGGGATTTTTTCAGGTGGTGAATCATGGAATTCCGGTTAGGATTTTGGATGAAATGCTTGAAGGAGTACGTCGATTTAATGAGCAAGAAACTGAGGTGAAGAAACAGTATTATTCACGCGATACGACACGGCCATTTTATTTTAATAGCAATTTTTCTCTGTATACTCCACCAGCAGCTAACTGGAGGGATACAACTGAATGCACTATGGCTCCTAATCCACCTGACCCTAAAGAATTGCCAGTTGTTTGCAGGTATGTGCAAAATCTTTATTGATTTTTAGACTTATTTTATTAATTATGCTATGATGTTATTGTCACCCATTCTTTTGTTCCTCCGATTAGATGTATTTTGATTTTTTTTTGGAGTCAATTTGCAATATCTAAAATTTAAATCAATACGAATTATTTGATTTTAGTATAAATTAACAACTATACTTACTTTTTTCAATTTAAAGGTATTGGAGATTGACTTTAAAAGTCAAAATCTGTAACACAAATGGCATTATTTGTTACTTGTGACTTGAGTTTTTTGTATGGCTCAAGTCAATTCTATATGCACAAATCATGTGATCACACAGATGAGGAGTTTAGTAACTAGTACTCCCTTAAGCTGCGAAAGGAATGTCATACTTAACTTCATATAAAGTTTAAATAAAAAAAAATAAAAAAAATCGAACATCTTATTCCAACAGCACCTCTTTTTAAGTTTGCATATCAAATAAAATGAAGGAGCACTATACAAACTTTTATTTAAAACTTTTACTTAAATATGTGGAAGGTTGATCTACTCCATCCAAATTACAAGTGCTTTGATATTGTTTTAAGTGACGCATTTTGGGACATCTCAACCCTTTTGGGTCTAATGCCCATAGGCCATATTTACTTAATTTTATTGCCAGAGAAATTCATTTTTGTTATGTATTTGTATGACTTACAGAGATATAATGATTGAATACACAAGTTATGTCAAGAAATTGGGAAATACTTTGCTAGAATTGTTCTCTATGGCTCTTGGACTCAAACCAAACCACCTGAAAGAGATGGATTGTGGTAAGGGGCTTATGCTCATGGGAAATTACTATCCCATATGCCCTGAACCAGAATTGACACTCGGGGTTAGCATCCATTCTGATATTGGCTTTCTTACTGTACTTTTACAAGACCAATTGGGTGGACTCCAAGTGTTATATGAAAATCAGTGGGTTAACATTCCCCCTTTGCCAGGAGCTCTTATAGTAAATGTTGCTGATCTTCTCCAGGCAAGTAATTGTCTTTTCACAAGTTTATAGATATTGTTCACTTTCTTTATTAGAAAACCAAATGAACTCGCATTTGAAAATACATCATTTGTCCTAATATGTACAGTCGCACATTATAAATCTATGCATTTTATATAAAGTTGCCAATTAATATTGATACTCCTCTGTCCCACAAAAGGGTCATATTCGTAAATACTAATTAAGGATGTATTTGTACATTTTACAAAATAGTGATGGCAATATAATAAAATTAATGGCGATGACATGATAATATAATTATGATGACGAAATATAAGACTTTTTGTGGGACAAAAAGAATTGATGAGTGATTATTTTTAATTGTAGAACAGAAGGAGTATTAAATAAAAGATTAAAAATCAAAACTCTACCTTATATTTGTGTTTGTATGATATTTTCATCCTTGAGTTTGACTAATTGACGAATTCCACCTCAAAGTACAATTATAAGTGCAAAATTATACCTTTTAAAATATAATTAGCAGTTCAAAACGGATAATTTTACACTATTAATTATATTACAAGATAGTGATTTTCTATTATGTAAAGTCAAGTACCATATATCTCCGAATAATGATAAAATCATGATAGAATTTTTGCATTTTAGCCTAAATAAAAGTTAAGAGTAACCACTTTTCATTAATAAAATAATTGAAACGTCATGTCACTTTTTAGTACAAAGTGGACGTGCAAACTTGGGAACTGGTGTTGTAGTAAACATATTATAGTGTTTTATGTGCAGCTCATCAGCAATGATAAGTTCACAAGCGCCCGACACAGAGTGCTGGCTAACAAAAAAAGCACCCCAAGAGTTTCAGTGGCTAGTTTTTTCAGAATGCATTTTCAGGAAGCAAGTGCCTCGAGACTATATGGCCCAATAAAAGAGTTGCTATCAGAAGAAAATCCCCCAAACTACAAAGAAACTACCATAAGAGACTTCCTCAAGCATCGCTACCAGACAGGCCTTGATGGAAAGCCCTCATTGTCCTATTTGAGGATTTAGACTCACTTTAATAAATGGGTTGTCCACTTTATTGTACTCTATTTTGGGCCTCTGAAGCTAAGTTAGAATTTTGGGCTTGTAACAAATAATTCAAATACCCACATGCCAATAATCTAGAATTGTTTCAAGTTATTTATAATAACATCAAAGCTGAATAAAATTTATTCTGCAATTGATATTTGTTCTTATTTCTTGTACGATTGCTGAAAAATCCATTCACATACTCATAACCCCAACTCATTTAAGGCTGTGTGCCCAAGTGCATATTAGGGTTCACATGACTTAATTGAAATAAATGTACAAATTAAGGTTTACATAACCTAATTAAATGTACAAATTAGGGTTCATGTGACCTAATTAAATGTACAAATTAGGGTCCATGATGTAATAAATGTGCTAGACCCGGGGAAACCTCCACGTGTTCCAGGACAGAAGACTCGTGGATGTGACCCATTTTGAGAATTGATTGAGGGATTGGATTGACGGTTAGAAGGACAGGGCAATTTGGGCATTACTTTGATGACTAAAGGGTATTTCTGGAATTTTCCCTTAAAGATACGACTAAAGGGTATTTCAAAAATTTTCCTTAAAACATGTGTCTGGCATGTGACTACTTCCCAGGAAAGTTCTCTAAATAGCTCTTCTATTCTAAGAAGAAGGGATCGCTCTCAAAACATTACACTTGGACTCTTGGAAGCTCTGAACACTTGGAACTCTCTCCCAACTCGAAGATTCAAGAAGGCTCTTGGAATCCCTGCTACCCTAACCCGGTTTTCGGATTTTGAGAGTTCTGCCACGTGTCATTGGAATAATCGTTTACCTTTTCTTCTCCCCTCTTCAATCAATCAGTCAATTCTTTATTCTTCGTGGATTTCTCGCCTCTCCAGCCAACACGAAACCCTAACCCTAGCAAGGCGCAATTTCCTTGCCCACAAAGGCTTCTAGCGATAAATTTTTAATAATTCTCAAAAGTAAAGCTTCTGCACATAGCTCTCTACAACTACCATTATAAAACCATTAATGCTATTGTATGGGAGTAGAATTCCCTCATTTACTCTTTTTACCAAAAAAAATTCAGTACATAGTGTCATAAATATTATATTTAACACAACATATAATTCATCACAAATAATTGTGTTGCTAGTATAGTCGCTAAAATAATATTTATGTCGATAAACGTGTATTGAGAGAAATTAAGTAGAACATATAATGGAGGGATCCTAAGAAGACTGTTGGTACTTACTGTCGGCGGGATTTTTTCCGTGTGATTAAAATATTTGAAAATTATGTATTTCTTAGGTGACTTAAGTGATGTCTGGAAAAAATCGACTTTTGTTCAACTTGGTTTCAAATATAGATTTTAAGTGTGACAATAGTTCAGAGTCGCTAGTTGGTATAAATTTAAATAGACGTATTAACTCATCCGCTTTTTGACTTTTAATAAATAAGTTGGTCCAAATAATGTGACTCCATAAAATTGACCCGAAATTGAGATTTCAAGAGTTCGGGGATTTATTTAAGCGGAGGGAAGGTGTTAGGCATCATCGACTTCTGTGAATCACGGTTACTGCTTTTCTATTGTTTTTCCAAAATTTTAAATGAGTTCTTAAAAGTAAAATGTGTCATTCCATAAATATAAGTTTGTGTTTAGTGTCTTGTGCCTAAACAAATTGTATAACTCTAAAAGTATGTGTTTTAGTTGTGTCATTCTAAACAAAAATGTGAGTGCTCTATTTTGAAAGCGATTTTGAGCCACTTTTTTCTCAAGGGAGAAGGCATTTGAAGTTTAAGGTCTTTTGAAATCTAGGGTTCTGTAATTGTCTTTTTGAAAAATTGTCTTTCGAAGGTTTTGATAAAAAGATGTTTTTTTGAAAATCATTCTTCAGAAGTTATTTTTCAAAAGTGATCATATATGTATAGGTTTATAAGGAAATTAATGTTTGAAAATGAGTTTTTTAAGAAAATGCTCCTTTTAATAAGAAAATCCTTATAATATAATAAGATACTGAGAAAAATTAGGGTTTTGGTAGTGAAAATATATAGACTTTTACAAATTTTCTTTTCCAAATAGAATCCAAGGCTCAAAATGCTTTAAATTTTAACTTAGAATTAATTATAATAACTTAGTTTGATTAAATTTTAAGAAAATCTTTAAAATTTTGTTTGAAAAATATTTTTCTCTCTCATAAAAATAATTAAGTCATGCATCAATTAGGGTTAGGATTTACTCAAGGGTATATGAGTTATCTCAAGCAACTCTAAGCACCTCCAAACCATCAAATTCACTATTAAGAGCTTTAATCCCAATTCTTATGGTATGAAAGCTATTTTAATTGGTTTAAGGCCCTAGCTAAACAAATATTACAATTACCAATTACAAATCTATTCTCTATGTCTATATTAATTCCCTTAAACATACGAGTTTAAAGGCCTTAAATTGATTTTCAAGCTCACATGATCCTATTCCAATTCAATCAACCAAGCTTACATCACAAAATCTATCTTGGGGTATTTAGAGTTTAGGGATAGAAACTATAAACTCTAAATCTCTTAGATTCACAGAATTTCAGCAAATGACAGATATATCATAATTACATCATGAGAATCTAATATAAATCCCAAATGACTAAATAGAAAAGTTGGTAGAGATTTCTATTTTTTAGAAACCCTCTCTACTACCCAAAAATCAAAATTAGGGTCTAAGCACCCCTAATACTCAAGTAGTATGCTTACATATACACAATTAAACTCATGATTCACATATGAATCCCAATTCACAAGTAATCACAATAAGAAAATAAACGAAAGTGGGTTTGAGGAGGAGTAGAAAGGACCTCGAAGACAAAATGCTCTTTATGCTAGTAATTGTCTTCTTTGCTCGTTGATCTTCTTCAATCCACCAAAATCTTTAAGGGGGTCTGGCTCTAAAATACTTGGGTAATTTTTAATGTTCTAACAATGGGTTTTTACCCTCTAAGTAATGCAAAAAATGGTGTTCTTTCTCTAAAATTGCATATGGTTCTCTCTATGCAAGGAGGAGTGGAGAACAATTTGATAGAGGGGGCTGGACCTCCCAACCGCCCCCATGATGGCGGCCGGTGGATCTTCCCCTTCTAGCCCACTAAATTTTACAAATTTATCTAGTTACTTTCTTAATTTTTAATCTTTTTGTATTTAGGTCCTTTTTATTTGATATTAATTATGCAAAACATATAAAATTAACAATTTGCAATAATTATGCCAATAATGAATAAATATTTAATTATTTTGCAAAATTTGGGTGTTTACACTTACTGACACTCATGAACAAATTGTACAAATCATTTACATATGTATAAAATAATAATATGATACACCCTCTATTCTTTTTAAATTGACCTTTTAGAAAAAAAAATAAAAAATTAAGAAATACAATTAATACTCTGTCTAATTGACCAAAATGATTTTTTTTATAAAAAAAAACCTCAGTATTATCCTTCTAAAATTCATTGAAAAGATGAAATAAAAACAAATTAGTATTTTGTGTATGAATAATATGAAAAATTAAGTTATTAATGCTTCTTTGAAATTTATAAATGACAAATAAAAATGAGCAAATTTCACTATCTAAAAAGACAAATTTAAATGAACAGAGAGACTTGAGTCCAATTCTAATTAATTAAGTATTTTTATATTTATCCCTAATAGTTATTTTAACAATATGGTATACAAATTTGTAATTTTCTTTTACTTCTTTCTCTCTTATTGTTATTTTTTTTCTTTTAAGTGATTTGTGTAGAAAATCACAACAGCTCATACTAAATGTGATTATGATTAACATGTATTCATAAAACTCTAAAAACGAACAGACATGAATATTCAATCAGTGCTAAAACTTCTACACCTATCATTAATACAGCAAATAATTAATCATAATATGAACAATTACCGAGTCTATTTGGTTTAATTATTAAATACAATATTTATAACTATCGTGTCAACTTGGTTATATAATACTCCCTCCGTCCCTTAATATAACTCGTTTTAATGAAATATTTTTTTCTCTTAATATATGACGTTTGAGAATTTCAAGTAAACATTAATTGCTTAGTTTTCAATATTACCCAAAGTATTAAATAAGTATAACTTTGGTTCTCTCACTATTTTTTTGCCCAATAAATGACATTCTCTTTTTTTAATACAATGACAATATGAAAAATTAATATTATACTTAATGTTATACAATCATTTTCTTAATACTTGTGCACAACTCTAAAATGACTTATATTAAGGGACGGAGGGAGTATGAATCACTACCGAATCAATTTGATTAGTCCTTCAATTAATTGAAAATTGAACTCATGTCTATCTTTTAAATATAGATATTGATGGAGAAAAATTGGAAGTCAATTGAGTTTATACAATTTTTATTTGATTTTAATGATCTAAAAGTAAGGACAAATTATAGTTTGATGAGTTGATTGAAAAAAGAAACAGTTGCATATGCAAATCGAGATCCAGTTCAGTAAGCTATGAATGATTTAACGTTAAAGACTTTTCCATTTCAGTCCATCTCACATAATGCTTTAGTAATAAAGTTAAGACTTTTCCATTTCAGTCCATCTCACATAATGCTTTACTAATATTTTATCGAGATATTGCAACGATTCTCTTGTATATGCTTTGGAAATTGTGGCATGCCAAGGAAACAAGACAAGAATACAGGGCAATCTGCAACCGGTGGAGTTATTTAATTAATTGTAGCCAATAATGTTTGGTTTCATAATTGAGTCTTCCTACAGGGACCCAAAAATGAAACCCAAAAATTGGACATTTTCTATTTTCCTTGTTTTTTTTTTTTTTTGGATTTAGTCCAAACATATTTCTACTATGGATTTAAAAAAAAAATTAGGAAAAAACATAAAAAATTAGGTCCGATTTGAATATATATCAAAAAAATGATAGTTTGGGGCCCATACTATCATTTTTTTTATATATATCCAAATTGGACCTAATTTTTTATGTTTTTTCCTAATTTTTTTTTAAATTTATAGTAAAAATATGTTTGGACTCAATTCAAAAAAAAAAAAAAGCAAGGGAACATGGAAAAATAAGGGGACCGGTCCAATTTTCCGGGGCCCTCCGCCTATCTTTACTGTTCATAATTTGTTCCAGTTTATCACTGTGTGCCCATGCCCGCCTAGCAGGTACAGGGAGGCAATATATAATTGAATTGTTTAAATTCACTACGTGATAAATTACACCAGTCTCGATCTACTACAAAACGCATTCATTTGTTTTTTCTCTTAGCATAATATCCTTGAACTCTATAGGAGCGCTAAAGCTTAACTAATTTAATATCACAGAGGCCTGGATTTGATCATGTTTTCCGTGAAGCAAACCAGTGTGCAGATCGCATTGCAAATCTGGGATACACTAATTCAAATTATGATGTTATTATGTATTTGTAATATTTCAGATTGTATTAGTATGTAGTGTATTGATGACTGATGCTGTACATAGGGACTAAGTTTCCAAGACTTATTTCGGTGAATTAATATTATCTCTATATTTAACCAAAAAAAACAGACTTGGAAAACTTTTGTTTTCGTTTTTTGAAGTCTTATGCAAGTGAAATTGAATTTGAGACGTAAAGGTCACGATACCTCAATCTTAATCAATAGGTTAAAACTTCATCCTTCGGATCAATTATTATTCACTGGTGGCCAAATATTTTAATTTATAAAAATTTAAATATATTAAAGTTCAATATTTTAAAGTTGAAAAATCAAGATTTAAGTCATAAAAAGGTAAAAGGCTAAAGTGTACGAATTCAAGTCGAATATGTGATAGTAAATTTCTCTAGTATTTTATTTTTTTCATTTTGAAAAATAAGAAGTGATGACTATAACAACTGACTACATAAACTCTACGTGCACCGAAACTATCATCTAGAAAGTAAGGAGAAATGGGGGTCACAAAAGTGTTGCACATGAATCCAGGCAACCGAGAATCCAGCTATGCCAACAACTCAATAATTCAGGTCTCTCTGTCTCTTTCTCAACGACGTATTTGTCCGTCGCTAGTTATACATAATTCTAGTAGAGAATTATATATATACACGTTTAATTTATTAGTTATGTTTCTCAATTAGTTTAATCATGTTAATTTTTAGAAAATAGTGATTTCGAAGGTACGACCTGTATTAGAGGACACCATCAACGATATGTATAATGAAACCTGAAAGTAATATGCCTCCAAACCAATCACATTTGATATGATAAGCATTTATTTTGTAATCTTATTCAATTATTAATAAATAAATTAAAGGCATATTTATCCATGTTAATTGGTTAAATTAATATATGTGATAAACCCATAGTTTTAGAGCAATGCTTTTAAAATCATGATGAGATCATGCTAATGAGATCTAAATTCAAGATAGCTCAAAACTAAAATGTTCCTAATCGTTGGATCACTAATTTGGGATTACTGATTCCGAATAGATTAGTACATACTATGCTTGATCTTTTGAAGATGATGATTGATCTCATAATTATTTGTGTGGAGACACTAAAGTAAGTATGTAGGTGCTTATTGGAGAATAAGTTCACTGAACGTGACTCGTTTGAAGAACCCTAATGGAGTTTTATTCATATGTCAATAGGAGTTCTTAAAGTGATAGTAGTACAAGTGGTCCTTGGACTTGAGATCATCATAGTACCTTGTGTATTCTGAGTTATACTTTGTTATATTCCTTAATACCTTAGAGTATGTTATAGGGTATGTTCAGGTATAATAAAGTATACATGGAGGTATGTGAATGATCAACAAAGGATCTACAACTTCTGATAAAGGGAGAGAATGTCCTATGCGATTTGATAAATGACAGCTCAGAAATCTCTGCCCAGGGTTGAATGAAAATTAGAAAAGAGTTTCTAATTTACATTAATCAGAGTTGTGCATTATTAAATCGAAATGCATATGATTAAATAAATAAGATTTGTCAGTAAGTCCATGTCTTATTTTTAATCGGGACATTGCATGGTAGAATGATTGAATTGTACGGTAACTACTGCTGAATAGGTTCTATGTGATTAAACGTTGATTTCATATTATACGGATAGTCATGATACATTATCGTAAAGTGTCACTCATGATGTAGAATAAATATTATTTATTTATAAATGAATTAAAGGAGTTTAATTCATTATAAATAATATTAGAATGGTTCTAATTTATTTATTCTACTACTGGCATAATATTGAACCTAAAGGGTCACACCGTAAAAGAAAGATATTATTTTAGAAATCATTGCCTAAATGATAATAGATGAAGTATTTAATTTATTAGTGGAATAAATTAAATAGCTTAATATTTATAATTTTGTATTTAGAGAAATATTTAATTATAAATTAATAAGAGAAATCTTATTATTATTATTGTTATTTAATTCCTAATTAGATTGGGAATTGAATTAATGTATGAATTCCTAAAGAGTTTAGAAATAATAATTAGTCTTTTAATAAGAGAAGTCTTATTAATGCAAATGCAAATGAAATGCAAAGAGCAAGTGAAATGCAAATGAAATGCAATTTGGTGACTAATGTAATTTTCTTGCTTAATGTTGATTAAACAAGAAACATGTGTTAAGTAAGAAATGAAGTATTCATATTAATCTTAATGGTTAGGAGAATATGAATACTTGATTTGATGAAGGAATTGAATTTGTAAGCTTACGGGTGTTCTTACAATCTTAAGAGTTAGGAAGAAAGAGAACATTGGATTAGTCATACTTGATTTCTAGGAAATCAAAATTTGTTTCTTCAATAATTATTTTCTCGGTGGATCACCTTTAGAGTGCTACATACACTTTGTAGCTTATGTTTAATCCTTAAATTTGAAGACATTGGAGGAGTTTGAAAAAATCAAAGAGTTGAATTTTCAAAGACATTGGAGGAGCTTGAAGAAATTAAGGAATTGATCTTGTAGCGGTTCAAGAGTTGAATCTTCAAAGGTATAATTTCTTGTTATTCTTCTACAATTAATAGTTACGCATAAGGTGATTCATGGGAAGTTGCAGAAAAATTTTAATTGAAATAATTTCAGAGGGATTTCTCAACATTTCTAAGGGTACGCTCTCATGAAATAGTACTTGGTGGGCGTATGGTCTTAACGTTACTCAGTAGGAGTATCACAGACCCCCTATAGCAAAGATGCTTGTGGCCGTCACGAGTTGCTTGCAAAATCACTTCTTGACATGGTGAAAGAGGTACTGAATGACTAAAATGCAAATATGACCCTATTGTTTATCAATGTTGTGATGGTATCATCCTTCAGTTTTCATAACTGTCTAACTCCACTTTGGAGGTACATTTTGTTGTTCAAAGTAAATTCCAGTTTTCATAAATATGACATCTCTTATCGGGAGAACTATGACCATTTATAAAAATGAGTATACTTTGAACAATTATATGTACTTTAAGGACGGTGTTTGATAATAATTAATGAAAACTGAAGGACGATATTGTTACAACATGGAAAACTGAATGGTCAACTTTGCGTTAGTGTAACACCCCCAAAATAGGTCCACACAACCCATTTTGAGTCGCCAATAACATTCCACAAAATACAAATACAAATACGAATTTTTTCATTTACAACTAATATTTGTCGTGTAAAATACGACAACACACATACTGTGACTTCCCATACCAATATCGTACCGTATGGTACCATAGTATCCAAACCCAAATTATTACAATGCCGTAAAAAGACGGCAACACACGTTTTAAGTCTCCAGTATAATTATTATTAAACTATGCTATAACTTGATGAGGACAACCAATAACTCGGACCATTACTCCACTCCCCGGCTAGTCCCAGCTACATTTTCCTTTCCTGAGAAGAACAATGGGACAAAACTGAAAAGGGTGAGCACAAATAGCCCAGTAAGAAATATCATGACTAAGATAATGAAGAATAAAAATTATCTTTAGTCTTCAACAATAATAAATCAGATATTTAAAGATATTATAATTGTTCAATAACAACAACTGCAGCGGAACGAACAAGTCATTAGAAGAGTCAAGTAGATTATAATATCTACCATCGTCTATAAGTTAAAGGATTACCACCAATATTTTATCCCTGTAACACCAATCAATAATTCATGTTTTATGAACATCCAAATCAACAGTTTATATTCAACAGCCTCTCTTTGCACTACGTGCCAAAGATATTTATTTGTAACATCACCGGTCATGATCATGCTAAACGTCAGTTCATCTTTGCACTACGGGCTAAAGAGAACTTTCACCATACGCCTTTGTTTGTAACACCAAAAGTCATGATTATACCAATACACAGTTTGGTCAAAATCATGTCACGCCAGTTCATCTTTGCACTGCGGGCCAAAGAGAACTAATACCACAATTTAAGTATGAGGATGAAGATGATGACAATGATACAGTGAGATTAAGGATAAGGAAAGCTCTATAATTTAATCAGTATCAAAGATTGACCAAATTGCCAACACGATGACCAAATTGTGGAGTCAAATTCAAGAATGATATTCAAGAAATTATTTCATGCTTCAACTATAACGTATAAAATGAAATAGAAATATTCAAGTGAAAAGATATTAGATGAAGCACAAACTATTAAGGATATTCTACTAATTTTCAGGAATTTTCTCCATTTAAAAATAAGATTTTGGAAACAAACAAAGATTTCTTATCATAAATAGAGAAATGTGAAAGAAAAAGATATTCCGTAAACAGTACAAAAGAAATGATACGTTATACGAGTATAATAGAATATATGAAACCGTAAATAGATTTTCACCCGTTATGCGATAATTCTCATAGACAGGTTATTTCCACAAAAGATTAATAAGTAATGAATACGACGGGTTATTCACCAGGTATGCGTCAATCCGCACGAACAGGTTATACCCACAAATTTATAAGGAACAAATACAAAGGGATATTCACCAGGTACGACACTCCGTACATACAGGTTATTCCCACAGAGTAATAAGGAATGAATACAAAAGGGTATTCACCAGGTATGACACTCGTACGTATAGGTTATTCCCACAGAATAATAAGGAATGAATACAAAAGGATATTCACCAGGCATGCGTCATACCGCACGGACAGGTTATCCCCACAAATTAATACAGAATGAATAACAACCTTTATGAGTATAATATCACTTACGAACATGAAAGCAAATGATATTATATATGAGTATGAAAGAAATGATATTCCCTACCTTTGTTAACAAGTGACTGGATGTTGCTTTCTATGAAGTTTACTAACTTTGGACAATACTAGTATTCTCACAAATACTCACAATAGCCTAGCACACTAAGAGAACTTAAGAAATTTAGAGAGAGAGGAAGTATAGGCAATGAAGGTGTGAAAATTTCTTAAGCGAACTCTCCCTATTTATAGGAAAATCAAGGTGAGGGCATTTTGGTCATTTCCCCAACTTTTTTTGGTTTATTACGTTTATACCCTTGGCATATTCTTTTAATATCATCCATCCATTTTTTCTTTAATCTATATCATCCATCCATTTTTTCTTTAATCTATATCATCCATCCATTTTTTCTTTAATCTATAATCTATATCATCCATCCATTTTTTTTAAAAAGATTAATCCATTATCAAAAAGATAATTCGATTATCAAAAATTTTATTATTAATAAATCTATTTTTGTATTATTGTGTTAAATGTAGTAATATTACAGATAGCATATACTCGCAATACTGGCAACCAGATTATTCCCAGGAAAGAGGGGGCCTTCCATAAAAATGGCGCGCAATTAAATAACCCATTTCCTTGACAGAATTTCTATACATTGTCAATAATGCTAAACTATCATATCAAATAATATGTGTTACAGTGTCGTGACAAACAATAAAAATATTATGCAGATGCTACTGTAACAATTATTGAATCAAGATATTGTGCAATTGTTACTTTATCAATTATTGAATCAATAATATAAAACACTGTGCGACACCGTGTGCTACTGTGGAATAACGCGTTTTACTGTTCTTTTTATCATCGGGTATTTCAACAGTTATCGGTTAAAGTTTTGCCGCCAATTTCTATCACTTTCTATATCCGATAGTTAACCCGTTGTGAGGCCCACTATCATTGACAATATTGCCATTTCGGCGCCGTCGTACGGTACCGAATATAATTTTTCCCAACAGAAAGAATATTCTCCGATAAAAGGAATATTTCCCGACATACTGTTTATCAGATAATTTGCATGTAACACCCTTAACTATCATTTATAACAATTAAACACTTCACTATTTAAAAAAATAATCATAAAGAAAATAATAAACTTTTATTTCATAAAGTCGGGATCTTACAGTTAGTGTACTGAAAATAATGGTTACCATTAAATATATTTGACATAATACCACATAAAGGTGCAAAGTATAGAAAAAGTTTTACCAAATGATGTGGGATTAATTGTTTTTGCTGATCATTTCATTAATGCCGGTAGGGGATTGTTCAAGAGGCTGATTTATTCTCATTTATTATCCCTTGGTATTTGTCGTATAAGGACGAAGTGAAAGCCATTATACAAAAGGAAGACTCCTTTAATCTTGATAAGCTAGAGGCTTTTAAACTGAATTGGGATGCTAGTGAAAATGATGGTCATGTAAGGAGTGCAAAAACTATGGCAAATGGTATAAGAGCTCTTCTAGAACCCAGCATGCCTAGCCATTTTGGAGACTCTATTATCTACGATTTATTCACTAGGTTTGCAGATCATGTGGAGAAGTATTCATCCATGGAGAAACCAGATTACTTCATAAAGTAATCTCTTTAACAAAGAAGTAATTAATTAACTTATTTTAAAAGTAAGGAATAATTGTAATATGTTGATCATTAATATTGAGCAATTTGCTGCAACATGATGTAATAGAAAATTTGTAGTTGTGTGTGATCTTGTTGATTGATCAATAAAATCAGGACTGGCCAATCAATAGGACATTTTCTCCAATTCATTTCCAATCTTCTATGCTTAAAAAATCTTTACCTCTATCTTAGCTTTAATAATTTATGTTGTGTGCAAAGTTAATGACAACGTGCTTAGTTTAGGCGTGAATAGGCAACAAGGAGATAAAGATTGGATTGATCCAATTCAAGTTCTTATTGGTCTAGTTACTAGAGCACGAGCTAAAAGATTCAAGGAGAGACTTAATGGACTAATTTAAGAAGTTTTGGTTGAAAATTATTCAAGAAAATTCAATAAAAGAGTTGTTCCTTAATTAATTATCATGACCCACACATTATTGGAAAATGCTGAAAATTAGCAGGTTTAAGTCCAATTAGGCTAACTCAATTGGCTAATTTAATTCAACTCATGGGACCATGGATTTTAACATAATCAACTCAAGTGGGCCTTCTTCTTACATTATATATTCATGCATGCAAAGGAAGGATAAATCAATTCAAGTGGGTCTTCTTCTTATTAACATTACTAACATAGCATATTCAGCAAAGGCTTTTCAAGTCATTAAACTTTGGGTCCTTAACACTAATATACAATAATTCTAAAATATTTACAAAAATAAAACATCTACAAAATAATTACAAAAATAATACAACACATTAACATTTAGAAGCCCGTTGCTGTGTTTTCCAGTGGAGAGAGAAAGAATTCCAGGTACATGTTTTTGCCAGGGGATCTACTGTTTTTCCTTTGTTTCCTTCTTCTTTTTTTGAGCATTGGGCTACGAGCTTAACTTTTCATTAGCAATTTTCCAGAAAGAATGTGAAATAAAGTCTTCAAGTCATTTTTTTATTGAATTAAAAAGAAGATACTATGATACAACTATTGCATGAACTGTATATGAAGAAAAAATTATTGGAATAAATATTCTGAATTAACTACAAACTTTTTGTAGTAATATTTTCATTTTTGAGACTGATAATAATTAAGATAACCAAAACTTAATACAAAAGGTATCCAACTTTAATACAGAGGTAACCAACCTTTAATACAAAGGTAACCAAACCTTAATACAAAAGGTATCCAACCTTAAAACAAAGGTAACCAAAAATTAATACAAAAGATATCTAACCTTAATACCAAGGTAACCAACCTTTAATACAAAGGTAACCAAACCTTAATACAAAGGTAACCAACCCTTAATATAAAGGTAACCAAACCTTAATACAGAAGTAACCAAACATTAATATAGAGGTAACCAACTTTTAATACAAAAGGTAACTAACCCTTAATACAATGGTAACCGAAACTTAATACAAAAGGTATTTAACCTTAAAATAGAGGTAATCATCTTTTAATACGCAGGTAACCAACCTTTAATACAAAATGGTTACCTTGGTATGAAAGTTTGGTTACCTTGGTATGAAGGTTTGTCGAACCCATTAATCATTTGTCCGAAAAGAAGGAAGAAAACGAGCATGGAGGAGCCATGAACGACGGTTCCATGAAAACGGGCATGGAGGAGCCATGAACGACGGGAGCCATGAACCCATTAACCATTTGCTCTGTCGCGATTTCCGCCACTGCAAATCAAGCCTCTCATATTTTCTCAATAAAAAGAAAAATTGGCAAAGATGAAATACCTGCTTCTTGTTTAGTAGGCTGGTGTTTGCTTTAAAAAGGAATAGTTATTTACTACTAAAATCTAGTGGTTAAGTGAGATCGTGATGTCTTCAAACAACAATCCATCAGAAAAACACAATGAATACAGAAACTGATGAATTATATATATAGAAAAATAAAAAACAAAGAAAACTACAAAAAAAATGGGGCTTCAGCAACAACCGATTTTCGTTGCTAAAGGTGTCAAATTTCGTTGCAAAAGGGTTTTGGCAACGACTTTACTGTCGTTGCGTCCGTTGTTGCGCAATGAGCGTTGCTAATTGTTACGCAACGAACGTATTTTGTTCGTTGCCAAAAGTAATACATTTTGCAACGAAAGTTAGCTTTTGTACAGATGCCTCGATCTTTTAGCAACGAAATGTATTGTTGCCGAATAATTAAATTTTCGTTGTTAAAAAATACTTTTCGTTGCAAAAGCCTGCTAATTGGCAACGAAATGAACTTTTTATTTTTGCAACGACCATGCATTTTCGTTGCACTTGACACCATTTTGCAACGACATGTTTCGTTGCGGTAAATTATGAAAATTGTTGCCTAAGCTTGCTTTCGTTGCGGAATGTAAATTTTTTAGCAACGATTTTCGTTGCTGATTATACTATTTGGCAACGACATTATGCTGAATCAGCAACGAAAATATTTGTTGCTTGTTATTTTTCAATAGCAACAAAAGGCGTCGATTAGCAACGACATTATATGTTGCCGTTTCTTTATATGTGCAACGAAAGTTGATATGATTTGCAACGATAAAAAATGTTGCCTTTTATTTTAGTATTAGCAACAATATCATCTCCGTTGTTATTAGGTTAATTTTTTGTTGCCAAATATTATAGTTTTAATGCCATTAGCAACGAAAATTTGTTGCTAAATGTATAAAAAATTGTTGCTATATTAATACTTGTTCAATGCATTGGTAACGAATTATATTGTTGCCAAATCAAAATTTGACATTCTATTTTGTGTACCTGGCTGGCTCAATGTCCCCATTGCAAATAATGATAAAAATACAAAAAACTAAAATATTATTAACTTAATAAAATCATCCACTATATAATCATTCATTAGCTTTACAATTAACCATCTAAAGCTACCACAGTTCTTCAATCAAAGTATATATCTACATATATAGAGAGAGTACACTTCATAATTTCGTCCCTTGTCTTCCGTAAACGTAGCACGAAAATTTGATACCCGGTATTGTAAGGCAGGTCGTAGAAGCAGTCTTCCTGCACATATTTAAAAATAATAGCAAGTCAGGAAAATGAAGCAAATAGGTCACCAGAGGCACTTAATGCCAAAATCAAAGACAATAGAGTTGCTATGTGGTACTAATGTTCACCGTATTGCTCATAAGCAGAAAAAGACAAATAGGCAATCATAATATCTTTTGCTACAAATCCAAATAGAAAAAGAACCTTCAGTGCGACTATATGATTGCTCCGTTACAAGGAAAAATTGGAATCTTAATCGGCCATTTCATGAATTAATTTCAGTAAGCATAGTGGTAAACATATTTTCTGTTACAAGACTTGTAGATTATTATTATATGTTGACCTCAAGTCAGAATTCAGTCACATTCAACAACCACAAGCATCACACAATCTTAAATACCATCACACAATCTTAAATAACAATGTTTAGATTTCTATATAGAAAGGACAACAATTATGGAAACGTTGAGGCTATTAGTCAATGTGGAAAAACTTTTCTTGAGACGACAAATTTCCATACAGTATATGCCCCAAAGATGCTAGTTATAATCACAGACATCATAGATTTAATTACACATGAATTCGTATTGATTGCTATTATATTATTTATAATCCATGAACAGGTCTATTAACCTAATTAGAAATTAATAAATAATAGACTTTCAGGACAAGATCTAGAAACAAACCAATACCAGCTTTATTGTTCACCTGAACTGTTTAAACTTTTACGCTACCTGTGGTACAGTTGTTTACTAACCCTACATACTCCCTTTTATACATGTAAAATAAATTTTGTAAACTTGTAAAATAAATTTTGTAAACTTGGATGAATCAAATTCTCCCTCCTAAAGTAATTAGATATGTAGTATATATCTATTTCATAAATACTTTTCAAAAGGGATACCATGCAGTAAGAACTTTTAACAGTGTCAAAAATAAATAAAAAAACAAAAGGAAAAAAAATACAACTTTCAAGCTAAGTTTTCAGGACAGGAAATTTATCAAACAGAAGTTATACTGCATGTTTGAAATTTTTTGTGTCTTCACAAACTATGGGATGCTTTGGGTTAAGTATCACAACAATTTTAAACAATTGGGTGAAAAAGATAATGGTTCTATAGATAACCACAGGTGTTTTCTCCATAAAATACTCAATAAAGCTCAGGAATACTAGGCACCAACTTAAAAACAACAAATATTACCCATGGCAAAATATATATAGGAAACTGATCATAGATGTCAAAAAGATTATTTAAAAACAGTATTATGTATCAAAAATACTTTAGAACAGGTTGAAAATAAATGGAAAGCAGTGTAAACTAAAAAGCTTATCTATTCTGGATAATTATCAAACTGAAAAATGGCCAAGATGTTCCAAATATCTTCAATAGATGTAAGGTAAGTGACAAAACAATGAGAAAAAACATATTATACTAATATCCAGGATACCAATAGAGATTCTTGTAATTGCAATGACATGAGAAACAAATAAAAACAACAGATATAGAGAATATGGTAATATAACAGGTTAGAGAATGTGATAATAAGTTAAGTACATAACATACCTTTGGGCGAGTAAAACGCTTCGGAGGCTCACGGTTCCTCTTGTCAGTGCGGGACCGAACCCTGACCACTTTGGAGTGAATTGCACATGAAACACAGTACTGCATCTTCACATACAACTTGGGAAGTGTATAGGCTGAAAACCAATTAAAACAAATTCAAACTCATTTATAACAAAATTCATTGTAATGCAATCAATGACAATTAGAAAAGTAGAAATGAGAAGTCACAAACAAGCCCAAAATAACTTACCTTCAAAAGCACAAGCCTCTTGCACATCCCTAACAGCAGCTTGCTCAACTATGTTCCTCACAAGAAACCTCTTGATTGATTTATCCTAATTAACCAAATGAAACGTTATAACACTAAACTATGTATATATAACGAGTAAAGAAAGAAAGTTGCAGCCAATAACACAACGAGTAAAGAAAGAAAGTTGCAGCCAATAACACATCAAGAAACTAACCAATTTACATCAGACACAGATTAAATTTACACAAGTATGTATCAATACCAAACTAGTAATATAACAGAATAAACATAGACTAAGAACCTCATATATTTAGGTCATGCTTGGAACTAAGAAAATGTCAGGGAAAGGCCTGAAATTCGCCTCTTTAGCAAACAAGCAAGAGTGGTCTACGATCAGAAAGAAAGGAAAGTAAAAGGAAATGAAAGCTAAAAGTTATAACAGTTTTATCAATACGCCATTACACTACACTTTTAACAATACATATTGGTAAGAAATTCTGAAGTATGAACAGTTGGATTTTTATAACCTTTTGGTGAGTTTGTTTACATTCTTAGCATGCTATTTTCTTTTCCTGTCAATAGGTTCTAATTTTCAAAATCACGTAAGAACAAATTGGCATATCCCCCAACTAGAAAAATAATCTCACATATTATACAGGGTTATTCAATGTTCAATTCCTAAACAAACAAATTAAATCAGCAAAACCTATAACAACTTACATAGATGTGCAATTGTATAAAATTTGGATGAACCAACCAAAACACTAACAAATTGGGTTCAATTCACTAGCATTACAACTCAAAATAAATTTTCCGGCACACACACACAGAGCAGGGAGAAGGGAGCTAAGTATACCTTAGGGCAGCATTTTCCGCAATTTGAGCAGAGAATGAATTTGACATGGCCACGACCGTGCTTGTTGCGGCCACCATTCCTACGCTTAAAAGTCTGCGCTACGCCAAAATTGATAACAGAAGAGTTCAAATCCCAACTCAAATCTAGTATTTAATTCATCAAAAGGAACAAGAAATTGATTGAAAACAGAAAGATCTCAAAATCCAGATTTTAATTCATCAAAATGAACTATAAATTGATTGAAAATAGATTTCAAATCCCAAATTCAAATATAGATTTTAATTCATCAAAATGAAAGAGAAATTGATTGAAATCTGTATCGGCATCCCTGTATCGCTTACCATTTTGATTATTTTTTCTTCGAAAACGACTCTTTCAGTCCCTCTCTAGGGTTTGTTCAGGAGTAAGAAACTAAAGAGTAATGGACAAAAGACCATTTCAATGTTCTAATTGGGTTCTAATTGGATTCAAAAGCTCGGCCCAATAACACGTCATAAATAATCCATCCTTCTCCCACAAAAAAATAAAAATAAGTCATCAAATTTTTAAATTTTGAAAAAACAGTCCAAATCAAAATGTGAGTATGAATTAATAATTTGTTATTTTTGAGGGTGAAAATAAAGTAAAATATATCATTAATATTTATAAATTTTATAAATAGGATTTTTTTTTGAAATAGTGGGAATATTACATACTTACTTGGAAGTATTTTTTACTTCAAAGTTTATCACTAAATTTAACAATTTAAATTTTTTGGTGTAAGGTGTGTTTATTAAAAAAAGTTCCAAGATTTGTTTTTTGGAAGCACTTGAAGCTACCTTCTTGGGTGAGCATGAAGAACCTTAGGGCCTCTATGTTGAAAATTACTCTCTATCTTTCAAAATATAATATCAATAATAATATTTGGAAGTCAATTTGACATGATCGTTTGTCAATTGAAGGTTTTCTGCATTTCAATTTACAAAACAAAAATTAATATGAGTTAATTTAATTTTGAATAATACAATTTTAAAAATTATAAACTATATAAGTAGTACTACTAATTACAAGATCTGTTGTTTTAAAACAACTAAATAAATCATCAATTAATCTTTTAGCACGATTAATCTTTTGATGTTGAGAAACATATACACTTTCATTTAAATATTTCAATACACTAGAAGAACAATCAATCAGAAAGCTTCTCTTTTTCCTTTCCTCAAATATGTTTTCTGAAAAAAATATTTAATTTTGTTATGTCTTGCAATTAAATGAACAATAAGGACCATGAACAGCAAATCACTTTAAAGAAATCACAAGTAACATGAATTGATAACCACTAATTTAAAGAATCCAGAAATGGGCATAATTAATTTCTTGGAAATTAAACAGGCGAATAAAGCGGTGAAGAGAGAGAAAAAGAATACCCATGTCTGAATTGGTGACGGAGGTAATCGCAGCGGTGGCGGCGGTGGTAGGGGTAATTTCCATAGTGGTGGCATTGTGGGAGCGGACGGGGAGCTTAGGGGCGGCGAGAGCGGCTTCTTGGGCGGCGAGCTTAACGGCTTCTTTCGGCTCGTTTAAGGGCTCTACAATCTCTCTCCTTAAAGCTCTCAGCCTCTTCACTCTCTTTGATCTCATGGATTTCGCCATCTCTCTCAAATTCTTCACCTACGACTTTTTGCCTATTTCCTCTCTGTCTCTGAACTATGAAGGGATATTAGGGTTTAATGGTTTTAGAGACACGAGCACCGCGGGGTGTAAGCTTGGAATCTGTTTGGTTATAAGGATTTTGATTTCCCTGATCATGGATTGGGCCATTCTCAAAATTTGTTGTGATGACAAAATATATTAGGATTCTAATAAATTCCATAAATACATAAACCTAAGGATTCTTATTTTATTTTTAATGAAAAACATCAAATTAACCGTGGTAGAGTTAGGAGTTTTTCTCAAGATGATCGAAATTTTATTATCAATTAATCTTTTAGCACGATTAATCTTTTAATTTTAAAGGGATTTAGATTTTTAGAATTCTCAAAAAGGAGACTTCTCAAAAAAAATAAGCACTCTTTATTGGACGTGATGTAGTATATAAATGATATAGTTTATAATTTTAAACTTTAGTTAATGTAATTAAAATGATTAACATGTACCTTTAATGGAATATATACTTAAAATTTTAAAAATTATTTTATATTAATTTAATATCTATCTTTAAAATTAGAAATATTTTTGTGAAAATATATCATTGATGCTCTAAGATTTACTTCAAAATAATTGTCACTAATTACATATTGTGAATAAAATTTATTTTACAAATAAAAAAAATTCTTCATTAGTCCCTCACAAAAAAGGCTTATTTGGGAAGGAAACAATTCACTCAAAAAATTTCCTTCGCAAGAGCCCCAATTTCTTGTAGTGAGCACACATATGCATATACTTAAATAAATAATAAAACAAACAAGTAGAATTCAATTATGACTCAAACAAACATATAAATTTTTGAACAATTTTTAATGAAGTATGTTATTAGTAACATAATTTTACGAAAAAAAACTAAAAAATATTAATAACATTTTATCGGTCCATAAAATTAAAACAAAAGATTTTATGCTGACTGTGCAGATTTTTGCTCACGTCGAGCTGGGCTTGCCATGCTTAAAAATTATTTTAAAAAAATGTTGCTCACAAGTATCAAACTCCAAACCTCTCCACACTAGAAACCTTATATTCCAACAAAAGCCACTAAACCAACTACCTATCATGCCAAAATTTATGTAACACTAATATTTAAACCACCTAGCATCGTTTCTATGCATGTGAAAATGAGATAATACATTTTTTGGCCATTGTACTAGGAATTGTAATAATAATAATAATTATAATAATAATAATAATTGTAATAATTATTATTGTATTAATAATAATAAATTTTAAATACTTAAAATAATAATAATAATAATTAAAATAATAATAATAGTAGCAAAGAAAAGTGTCCAAGTTTTTTTTCCGTTCAAATCCATTCATTTTTGGACAAAAAGTTTGGCAAAGAAAAGTGTCCAAGTTTTTTTTTTAATCTGCTTCTTATATTTTTTATTCATTAAAAAACTTAATAATAAAATAATTGGAGTCTTTTTTATGTTTTTTTACCGTCCATGTTAAAACTGAATAACAGTCTTAAGGTTTAGGTGGATTTTTTTCCCCATTCTTGTCCAAGATTGACTAAATCCAGCAACGACCACTATTAACCAAAAATTATAGATTATTATCTTGATTGGGCTTGAACTATAAGGTTAAACTTGGGCCGACAGGGTTTTTTTTGCTGGTGATGAACATGATGAAATGCCTCTGGGCCTTTTTAATAGGAATACATTGAATGGGAGTAGTATGACGTATGGTCAAGCAGTCGAAAGTCCAAACGTCTATAATTCTCTATATTTGATGCATTACAAAAGTTAATATAATTACCAATATATTAACTTTTGTAATACTAATCCAACCAAAAATTCAAGTAAATTTTGCAATAGTAATGTCATAAAATGGCTGGCGTTAATATGATTAAAGAAAATTAACCATTAAATGATAAAAATACATATGTCTAAATATATCTTATAAAAATCATAGCATGCATTCAAAAGAAAATTAAGCAAAAAATAATAAAGTTCTCATTTCTAAAAAGAGGGAGCATATATATATATAATTACTTGAACGTACCCAACTAGAGTTGAAGATGGGAAAAGAAAAATTATCAAGTAGTAGTTTTTTTAACCACTGAATCAAAATTTATTTAGTTTTTTTTGTACTAGTCACGTGGGTATCAATGTTTTTCGAGTAAAATTTATAATTTTGATAGATTTTTCTTTTTATTGTTATAGGACTCGATCAAATTAAATTTAAATTAAAAAAAAACCCATGGGTAAGTATAAGAATCGATCTAATAAATTACAAAGATGAGTACATTAGCGAATAACAAATATTTATAATAGAAAGATTTGCCAGAGTTCAATAATACTAATAATTGTAATAATAATAATAATACTTGTAATAATTAAAATAATAATAATAGTTATTAAATAATAATTAAAATAATAATAATAAATAATAATAATTATAATAATAATAATAATTATTATTATTTTATTATTTAAAATTTTAATTATCACATTGGTAAACACTTTTGTCTTGTGAACACTTTTTAGTTTCTAACATTGGTAAATGCAGGCATGCAGCAGCATGACTTGTTTCATGGCTGCCAAATCTATGTTGAAATTTATATCTCAATCTATCATCTTTTGTATTTTGTTCAAGTCTTAATACTGACGGGTTTTGCAGGATTAGTACCATAATAATAATAATAATAATAATAATAATAGTTTTATTATTATTTAAAATTTTAATTATTATTATTATTTTATTATTTAAAATTTATTATTATTATTATTACAATAATAATTATTACAATTATTATTATTATTATTACAATTCCTAGTACAGTGACCAAAAAGTGTATTATCTCATCTTCATATGCATAGAAACGATGTTAGGTGGTTTAAATATTAGTGTTACATAAATTTTAGCATAATAGGTGCTTGATCTAGTGGCTTTTGTTGGAATATAAGGTTTCTAGTTTGGAGAGGTTTGGAGTTTGATACTTGTGAGCAACATTTTCTTTAAGGATATTTTTAAGTCAGCAATAACGGGTCACGTCAATAAAAATAACTGGCCAATATGCACAGTCAGCATTCCGTCCGTTTATTGTTTTGTTGGTCGAATGCTCTGCAGTGTTCTTGAAGTCCAATGCAGTGCTCATTTGATCTGTTGTGGCCTTATGCTCTTGTATTGTCTTAGAATTTGAGTTTCACTGTTTGTCATGTTGAGTTCCTTTTCTTGACATTTTGTATCGATCTGGGAATGCCCCTAAGTATATGTATCTCTTTTCTCTTATATACATTTAAATTTAGCAAAAAATAAATTAAATAATATGGAACAACTTATAAGTACAATTTATACAGCTTATATGTACAATTTATATTAGTAAATTTTAATTGATTTTTATGATCAATTATGAATGATGATGTATTTGATATGTCTCCCATTTATGATATGTATTTTTACAACTTTAAATGGTTGCGATTTGTTAGTAATTAATCAATATTTTTTTATTTTTACTTTTTATAAATAAATTGAATAAATTTTTTATTAGGTGATTGACATTCGAATTCGAATTCGGATATTTGAATAATTTGTTTATTCGAATAAAAAATAGAAACGAATATTTTCCGCATTTGAACATAATGTTTAAATACTAAATACGAATATTTTTTGACAATTCTCCGAATACCGAATATGGTCTTACAAAAACATGCTTATTGTGATTATCTTAATTTAAGGCAACATTTTAATAGTTGTTGCAAAAAGTTGTATAAAATATGCAACGAAAATAAAAATTATTGCCAATGAATGTGGTCCATATTAGGCAACGAAATATAGCAACAACAAAACTTTCGTTGCCCACGATGAGGAGAAATCAAGTGGTTAGAAATTTTGCAACGAATTTCTAACGAATTTTGTTTCCAAATTTTGCAACGACTTATGCATTTCGTTGCAAAAAGTGAAAGCCTGACACAATCTACAGCGAAGGACAAATCCTGTTATATATGCCGAGTTAGTGTATCAAAACTAAACACAATGACATGCTTCATAAATATATATTACTTCACAGTAATATTAATTTTTACATTTGACTGGTCAGCTGAAAAGTCGATACAAATTTAAAAAAATGAGGATTAATTATCATTTTCTTTTCCACTCTTTCCAAAAACACATCATTACCTCCTCTCTCAGTTTTGATAAATTCCCAAGAACAGATGTACACTGTCCATGTATCTTTATCGAAAAAGCATATTCTTTCGATAAGGTAAGCAATCATCAATATATCCAAAAAAGTCTGAATCCCAAGTTGATAAGGTCTGACATTGACAACCTGTCCCTAAGTAATTTATTATTATCGAATGATAAATAGAATATTCCTAAATAATGGAGTAACGTAGATTTAATTTGTAATTTGTTTATATGTTAATTTGTTTTCGTTGTGCTTATATTTCTGCTACCTTTATTTAAATTTTGATCTGCTAATTGCACTGGAGAACTTTTAGCTGGGGCTTAGTTGTATGTTAAGTAGTTTTGAGTTAACAAAACCCTTGTTGGCTGAGCAAAACAGTGAAAAGATTAAAGGAAGCATGGGCATGTTTCATGCATATGGAATATATAAAAAAAACCATCCGGTTAAGATGAAGTTCACTTTTACGATAATAAATTCATATAATTTTTATTGCGTGAATTATAAAAAATATTAAATTAATTAATACAATAAAATATTATAAAATTTATCATTATAACATTTTTTATAACACATATAATAAAAAGTTATAGAATTTACTATCCTTCTAATCGGATCCGTAAGAAACAAATTGCAGGGTTCTTAAAACTAAAAATAGTAGTTGCAATAATAATTAGCAAAAAATAAAAATAAATAATAGTATGACCGGATAAGATTAACTTTCACTCGGTATTTGTATTTGTATCTTTCTCTCTCTCTCTTCTCAGCCAGATCTTCACACAGATATACGGAATTTCTTCACAGATTACAACTCCATTCAGGATTTTATTATTGATGGAATAAATGGTGGCTAACATTATCTCTTACTCATTCCATTATGAAAAGAAGAGTCTCGTATGCAAATTTTGTAAATATTATAGATTTATTTTTGTTTTATTTTTGACCTTAAAATAATAAATTATTAATTTAGTATTAATAATGTCAAAGACGGGCCCAGAATTTAGGCCTAATAGAAGTGAGCTTTAGTACAATATACTAGATACAAACCCGCGCGTTGCGACGAGATTATTCATTTTATTGATAATAAATTTATACATGCAATTAATAAATTAAAATATAATAAAAAGATGGTAGTTTTGTCCCACGGGTTGACAGTAAATTCATGTTTTTCATTGTTTTCTAACATTTATGGTTTATGGTTGATTTCCCCAATTTTTGGAAATACGATCCTTGCATATAGACAAACATGAATCAGACAATTTTGCAACGTGCACTACATATTATATCTCATGTTGACATAATTACATATATCATGGTAAAATCAAAATTAAAAAACTAAAGTTTTTCGTTAATGTTAGGGTATGAGAGATAAAATGAAAGATGTGAAAATACCTAAATGTGTGCAAAATTAATCTTCCGAGCGGGTTATGGAGTTCCTCGAGTACACAAAAATCTATCCACTTTCACTCTTTGAAATTCGATCTTTGGGAGGAGTGAGTGTATTAGAATGGAGTTCCTCTAAGTAAAAGATTATTGTGTTAGCAAAAAAGTAATAAAATTTGTTAATAGTACAAAAAAAGAAGAATAAAGAAGCAAAGTAATATTATTGTATAGTAGAAAAGTATAATATTATTTTTTAATTTGAATAAAAGAATACTTCTGTTGTGCTAATCACGGATAAATAACAATAGTAGAGTAAAGAAAAGAAATATAGTAGTAGTAGGCTAAAAGAATACATGTGTTGTGGTAATCACAGATAAATAGCAGTAGTAGGTTAAAGAAAAGAAATATAGTAGTACTAGGCTAAAAGAATACCTGTGTTGTGCTAATCACGGATAAATAGTAATAGTAGGCTAAAGAAAAGAAATATAGCAGTAGTAGGCTAAAAAAAATACCTGTGTTATGCTAATCATGGATAAATAGCAATAGTAGGCTAAAGAAAAGAAATATAACAGTAGTAGGCTAAAAGAATTCTTGTGTTGTGATAATGACGGATAAAAGATTATGTAAAATTTTATAGGTGGAAGTTATAACTTTTTGATATACAAGAGTAGTAGGATGAAGAAAACAAATTGTGATAATAACGGATTAAATTATGTTTTATTTATTAGTTCTCCTAATTTTAATAGGATTCAAATCTCCAAATTTTAATAAGATTTAAATTACTAAAATTTTAAAATGCAGTTATATAAATTAGTGTATATCTATGTATATTTTAAATTATTAAAATATTAAAATGCAGTTAAAAGTTTTAAATTTTAAAATTTAAAATTAGTGTATATCTTAAATTATTAAAATATTTAAATTAGTGTATATCCACCCCAATTAGCGCATATCCACCCCAATTATTTCTAGATAAAATTTTAAAATGCAGTTACAAATAAAAGATATATATTGTTTGGTACTTGAAGTGCAACCAATGATGTATATCTGTGTTTATTTTAAAAGTTTTAAATTATTAAAATTTTAAAATGCAGTTAAAGATAAAAGATATATATTGTTTGGTACAACCCTGCGTGTTGCAGAGAGATTATTTATTTTGTTAATTATAAATTTATATATGTAATTAATAAATTAAATTATAATAAGAAGACGGTATATATGCAAATTGAAAATTTATCTGGCAAATGTATAACAAAAAACCCAATTATGAGATAAAAAAAATTCAAAATTAAATTATTGGATAATATCAAATATTTGTACGTTATAGTTATTTGCAAAAATGGGATAGTAAAAAAAATTATAAATCAAATTATTGGATAATATCAATTTGGAATTGCTGCAATATTGGGACATAATATCAGTTTAGATTTGCATGTGTTACATATTTATGGGATAATGTTACATTTTTTAATGTGAGTATAGAACTAAAAAAGAGTAAAATACACTGACACCCCATGTAGATAATTATAATAACACTTGTCATCCCTCTAATTTTTCAATTAACAGTCAGTAATAATTTTGCGTTGCGGCGGGATTATGCATTTTGTTGATTATAAGACAAATAATATTTTCTGTTATTAAACGCCAAAAACTAAACTATCAACATACTCAATTACTCTAATTAGAACAACCCCATTAAAATATATTGTTTAATATATATATATATATATATATATATATATATATATATATATATTATTCATGAATTAAAATTTGATGACATGTAAGGATAAATATGTCACTTTATTTATTTAGTCAACCCTAAAAACTTGTAGGGGTACTAACTGATACTTAAAAATTTAGATGGGAGTTGAGTATTATTATGATTGTCTAAAATGTAAATGTAATTATCATAATTGAAAAATCAATTTATTGAATAATATCAATTTCGAATTGGTGCAATTTTGGGATATAATATCAATTTAGATTTGTTATTCTAACCTTAGGTAATAGATATAATAAAAAAATAGAGAGTAATAATTATAATATAAATATTTTTTGGGTGATTTTATGAGATATTATTTGATATCAGTTCAAAAATCAAATTATTGGATAATATCAGATATTTTTATGTTCGAGTTATCTGCAAAAATGGGAGAATAAAAAAAAATCAAAAGTCCAAAGTCCAAACTCAAGCGTTGTGACGGGGTGTTATTTAGTTTGTTGATTATAAATTTGTATTTTATGAAATAACCCTTAGTATGCTTGTTTCTTGTTTGATAATCTGAGAGTGTAATATTTTTTTTAAGATGGTATTTTTAAATTAAAATTGATTGATTATAGTACCTATAAATAATTAAATATTAATTATGTAATTGTTTAATTACAACGTAATTATTATAAGTCTTTCGCACATGAGAAAAATTAATGTACATAAAAAATTATAAAAATAAGATAGTACTCAATCAATATAACTAAATAAAAATTATCCCAAAGAATTAAAATAATACGATCATAAAATAAGAATATCAGTTTAGATTTTTAGGGTGAGAATGAAGTTAAATATTAGTTTAGATTTTTAGGGTGAGAATAAAATTAAAAAAAAAATTAGAAAATTTTAGACGTGAAAATTATATGTAAATTAAATTCAATAGTTCAATTTATGATTTTTATGTTAAAATATTGAGAAATTAAATTAGTTGATAATATTAGAATAGTTTAAATTTTAGATTTTTTTTATATTGGTAGTTTTTAAAAGTTGGATATAAATTTATATTACAGATTGTTGTGTGAGCATGTATAATATAAATAATATTATAAATCTATTTGTAATTTGGATTCGTTTTTGGTAGTATTTGTTTAAGTAATTTTTTATTTTAGTAATTGTTAAAATTTTGGTTAGAAATCTATTATATAATATTGTGTGAGGGGTAATTAATGTTGCATGAGCGGTAGTGTATTTTAGTATGTATAATAGGTAATAGATAATAGGTAGTAGAAAATAGATAATAGATTGGGGAGCATTAATGAGGCATGACAAGTGTTGAATTGTGAGATTGACAAATGTCATGATGTGATCATGTTAACTGCGTTTTAGTATAATTAATAGATTCAATAAAAAAAATATAAATTTAACCACTATATATAAAAGTATTTTTTTCTACTTTATCATGAATTCATTAACCATAAAAAAAAATCTTTATCTTTGTGAAACATCTTTATCATAGTTTATATTAAGTGTGTAAATTCATTCTCATAATTAGAGTACAGGTTAATGGAGTATGGAATAGAGGATAAATTTTATGAGGATTGCATGTAAACTAGTGTCAAACTTTACATTTTGAGCGAAAATCAAGGAGTTTTGATTGTGTTGAAATAATTAAATAGATTTGACCATAATAAGTAATATTGCATAATCTATTAAATAAAATCAAAATTACTTGATTTTCTCTAAAAATATTGAGTTGTTAGAGTTGGAGGGTGTGAAAATGCTAGTTTATAGGTAACTCATATAGAATTGATTCTTTATTAAATAATATTACCTTCATTCCATATTATTTAATCATTGTTGACTTTTTAAAATTAACTTAAGAAATTTTTAAGCTCAAAATTAAAATAAATTTATTTAATTTTAATCAATACAATGATGAATATTGTAAACTATCTAAAAATTATTACTCATTATAAGTTTTATTGTTTCATAATTTTTAATGAGTTATCTCAATTTTGAGTTTAAAAATATTGTAAATTGACTTTCAAAAGTCAATAATAATCATATAATTTAGAACGTATGAAATATATAAACCTAGTGTAGGCCTAAAAACAAAAATTTACATATATCAAATAAGGAAAAGAAAAAAAAAGCTAGTGAGGGCGGCGGCCCCCCACTTGACTTGGTTTCGTTCCTGAATAACGTGTTTATGAAATTATATTAAAGAATTTGAGGGTATCATATCATTTTAATTTATATTATAATTAATAAAATATAATTTTTTATAGAATATTTTATTATATTTATAAAAGAAACTCTTTTTATAAAAAGTAAAAGTGTAGTATTACTATTTGATGTAAAAAGTTTATATGTTGCAAGCTTCTCAAGTTTTTGACATAGAATCAATGTTATATTGGTTTGTAAGGTCGAATGACACTTATATCCTTCTAAATTATTATCGAATGTCAAAGTTATTCTTAAAATTTATTTTTCGTCAATTGAATTTTTAAAGTGACAAATTAGCGTTAATTTTGTTTCTTTTCTCATTTTTCACTTAGATATGCCCAAAATTCGAGCTGACATATTTTTTTTAAGGGTAAATTTATCTGTTTTTAGATTTATTTCATATACATTTACTAAAATACAAAATTTATATTCATTTTGTTAAAGTATTTCTTATAACCTTAATTATAATGACATAAATTGATGAAAGCCCTCAAATCTCCAAATCTATTAACATAAACATCATCTCCAACACATTCAAATGAAAAGCCTGACCTAACAAATTTATCAAACCCACAAATTGGTCCACCTACCAACACCATCACTAAAAAATCACTCGCCAGCCACCACCATTATTGACAATGAATCAATCCATTAGAACCACCAACTCACAACTTAAAAAAAATTCAGATCGTAATATTCACAAAATCAAAATGAGAATAGTGGCAGCGTCGACGCATGGAGGAAGAAGGTGATGGAAAGGAAAAGAAGATCACAATTTTACCTCTTTAGATCTTTTTTAAGTGAAATCCCAAATCTGGTTTCACCATCGCAGCCACGGTTTTTACATATATATTACCTATCTTTGAATGAATCTCTTCAATCGGTAGTGGGTTGTGATAATTTGGTCCAGCGATGACTGATTTCTGGGCAATGAAGTTTTAGGATGGGAGACTTTGAAATCTTTTCTAGGCAGCAAAGCTTTATGGAAACTAGTGAGGCACAGATTGTATCAGTAAATTATGTCGGATAAAATAAAAATTTTATAAAATTTAAAAAAAAGTAAATAAAAGTAATAATATTAAAAATATAAAATAGTAATATATTTAAAGTTATAAGGATAAAAAATTAAAAAACAAAAAATATGACTCAATTATACTAAATTTGTGGAATAAACCTCATAGAAGCTTTAGATAGATGAGAACTGAATCAATAATTTTCATTTTTGGTTAAGTTAAGAGCAATCTCAAAGCTAAAGTGCCGATTGGGGCATTTGTCGTCACGGCGAAAATGAAGTACAATCCAAGGGTTCCAGCTCTCGCCGGAAGAACAGAAAGGCCCACTTCACGGCGCCGTCGAGTGTCCGTCGTGTCCTGATGAGTGCTCCTCTTTCCGGCGACCTCCGTTCCAAGTACAACGTCTGATCAATGTCAGTCCGCAAGGATGATGAGGTGCAGGTGGTGCGTGGGACTTACAAGGGCCGGGAAGGCAAAGTGGTCCAGGTCTACCGTCGGAAGTGGGTCATCCTTATCGAGCGTATTACTAGGGAGAAGGTTAACGGTTCCACCGTCAACGTTGGAATCAACCCCTCGAAAGTCCTGATCACCAAGCTCCGCCTTGACAAGGACAGAAAGTCGTTCCTCGATCGCAAGGCCAAGGGACGCGCCGCCGCTGATAAGGACAAGGGCACCAAGTTCACGGCCGAGGACATTATGCAGAGCATTGATTGATTGCTTTAGGAATCTCTCAGTCGATATATTGCCTTGCTAATCTTTATTTGGAATCCAGTTTTTGTTATAGATCTCTAGCTTCTTCTTTTTTCTTTTTTTCTTTTTTTTTTGGCGAGGAGAGTGTAATACTAAAGTTCGGTTTATTAAGAACTGACTGATATATTTAAAAAAACAAAAGAAGAAGAAGAAGAACGTTAAAGTGCCGATTGGTTTTCTTTGGTTAAAAATTAATTTTGATTTTGTATTTTTAAAATATATATGTTTAAAATATAATTTTAGTTTTGTATTTTAATAATATATATGAAATATATCTAAAAATTGAAAAAGACAAATTTATCTTTTAAAAATTAGGTCAGATCGAATTTTGAATGAATCTAAGTGAAAATTAAAAAAGAAACATAATTAACACAAATTTATTACTTTAGGGACTCAATAAACAAAAACTGAATTTTAGGGACGACTTTGATATTCGGTGACAATTTGAAATGACATAAGTGTTATTCAACCTGATTTGTAATATTATAATGATCATTATTCAAATCTTTTGGATCTGTCACTTATGTACTAGATCATTGGATTTTTCAATAAAATTTTATTTTGCCAATAAAAATAAAAAAAAATACAGCCAAAGATACATAATACAATCTTAGTTTTAATAGTCTACTCAACTTAAATATCTGAGAAAAAAGTACACTAACAAGTAGTATTACAAAGAAAAAAATCTATATTATCAAATTTGTCTTTATTTAGTTTTTCTTTGGGTTGAAAGACCATACTACCCAATCAAATACTTTGAGGACCCCTTTCCAAGATATTTAATCATCTCAATTGCCAAGAGAAAGCAAAGAAGCCTGCAGAAAGACAAAGGTAGGAGAAATGGTGGTCACAAATGTTCTTCACATGAATGCAGGAAATGGTGAATCTAGCTATGCCAATAACTCAATCCTTCAGGTCTCTCCCTTTCTCTCTTTCCTTCTCTGTCTCTCTCTCTCTCTCACACAGACACACAAACAGTTCACACAGAAAGAGACTTGCCGAAGCTTGTCTGATGTTCATGTCCTAGTAATCTCCATCTATTACAAAAAATAGTCTCATTTGTCTATTTTTTGACTTAAAAAAAACCTTCTTTTTATTGATAGTACTATATAATGGCATGACATCCTCAAGTTTTTCATCCAAATCTCGGATGAGGAGACATACCACGTAATTTAATTTCACAGTACACATTTATTGATAGCAACACAATTATTGGTGACAAATAGTTATTGTCACAAAATATAATGTGTCACTAAATGTGTATCGGAGATATAGATCTGCGAAAACGTAATGGAAAGAAGTTGAGACCCAAATTTTGGGCGGCTGATGCCAAAGCAAAAGTTATGTTGCCACTCAAAGTGTTATATGTCACTAGCAATTATAAAAGTGTAGTTAAATATACATTTGTTCAGACAAATATATGATGCACAGTATTAATAACACAAAAATTCATTATTAATACTTGTAAATTTTACAACTGGGAATCTTCTTGTGGAATGAATTGAAAAGAGTATCTATTATGTCACTCTAACATTAATTTAAATATTTAATCATGTTAATTTTCAGAAAATAGTGATTTCGAAGGTACAACTAATATTAACGGACACCATCAAGAATATGTATAGTAAAACGTCCTTCCCGGAGTGTTTTAACATAGCTGACCTTGGTTGCGCTTCGGGGCCAAACACCCTCTCCTCCGTTTCCAATATTATGTACGCAGTTTATGATTTGTGCCTGGAAAATAATCGAAAAATACCGGAATTTCACGTGTCCCTAAATGATTTACCTGAAAATGACTTCAACAACATTTTCAAATCACTCCCAGCTTTCTATGACAATGTCAAGAAGGAAAAAGGAGACGAATTCGGGCCTTGTTTCATATCAGGAATGCCAGGTTCATTCTATGACAGGATTTTCCCTAGCAAGAGCCTACACTTTGTTCATTCTTCTTACAGTGTTCATTGGCTCTCTCAGGTATTTTTCATTTTTTTCATATGTATAAAGAAACTTTCATTGAAGATCGATCGATATACTCTTTCTGCTATTTATTGTATAAAGTTGTTAGATCTATGCATGTAGGGACATTCTAATTTCTATGTGAGCAATAATTATTTACACAATGTCAAAAAAGCATTAGTATGCATGGAATATTTCGTTGTGAGGACTTTTAGAGGTGCTAATATTTTGTGTGTACTTCACCGCAACATCTTTTTAGTTTTTCCTAGTACGTACATGGAATACAAGAAGAACACAAAAAAGATTATGCATGTTATGTTTTTGTACGTATATATACACCTAATAATCTGTTAATTAATGTTGCTGATTATAACACGGTAGGTTCCTGAAGGCCTGGAAAATAACAAGGAAAATATATATCTAGCGTCGGGGAGTCCTCCTGACGTGTTTGAGGCGTACTTGAAGCAATTTCAGAGGGATTTTTCATCATTTCTAAGGTTACGCTCCCAGGAAATAGTACCAGGTGGCCGAATGGTTTTAACATTGCTCGGTAGGAGCATCGTGAATTTCTCTAGCAAAGATGGTTGTGGCCGCTACCAACTGCTTGGAGAATCACTTGCTGGCATGGTAAAGGAGGTATTAAAGTTAGCCTAATTAACTAGCTTTTTAACTGATAATATAGGCTGTTGATATTGTCAAAGCAAAAATTTTTGTTGCCATAGTAATAAGTATCGTTTTAAAGTATTGAGTGTTGTTAAAACAATGCAAAAGTGTAGTTAAAGATATATTTGCTCTGACGGCAGCAGACATAATATATGGTTTTTATTATTCAATATTTTTAATTTCATAGTATGACATTGTACTTAAACTACCATATAAGGTTGTTACATACTTTTGTTTAACAGTTTACTGATCAGATCCTGGTTGCCTCTAGGGGATTGTTGAAGAGGCTGATTTATTCTCATTCAATATCCCTATCTATTTGCCATACAAGGATGAAGTGGAGGCTATTATTCAGGATGAAGGCTCCTTTAATCTTGATAAGCTACATACTTTTAGAGTGAATTGGGACGTTGGTGAGAACGATGGCGAGTGTAGTAGTCCGAAAACTATGGCAGATGGTACAAGGGCTTTTATGGAACCCATGCTGGCGAGTCATTTTGGAGATTCCATTATCCACGATTTATTCATTAGGTTTGCAGATCATTTGGCTGAGGTTCCGTCAATGGAGGATCTAAATTGCTTTAATATAGTTGTCTCTTTGACAAAGAAATAACTAAGTACTGATGATCTGTTTTGGACAAATTGTCCCAACTCCTCACACAAAAAGATGCTAGAACTACATTAATCCATTATGTAAGAAAAAAATTGTGGGAGTATCTGATATGTTTTTATGAAGTGCATGGTGCTTATGTTGAAAAAGATTTTGAAAATTGATTTATGAATTTCAAGAATTTCTTATGGTCATTTAGTGAATTAAAAATACGTAGTATGCCTTCAAGTAGTATGTTTTATTTTCCAATATGAACTGCTGTTGCCAATTGGAAAAAAAAATGTAAAATCTTTGGTACTTAATTCAGTGCAAGAACTACTAAAATGACAAGTATATATTGAAATGTATATGAAGAACAAGAACCAGTTTTTCAAGAATTTGAGTACCAATAGGTGCTTGATTGTCAACCGGTAACAATCCTTTTACTGAGATGAATTATTCAAAGTAAAATCAGAGTGACGTTTCAAATTAAATTCTAAAATATATGCTGGACAAAAATTAATATTGGATCTATTTTGACTTTGAATACAATTTGAGATATTTTTAGATTATAAATTGATTTTATGTCATTTAACTTTAGACAATACAATTATAAAATATATAAATTATCTATAAATAATACTACCTATAAGATTTACTATTTTCAAAAGTAAAACTTAATTTTATATTTTAAGACAGATGAAGTACATTTCTTTATTTAGCAAAAAATAAGTAACATATATTTCTTTTATAACGAAAATAACGGGGGCAAACTTCATTTTTTTTTATGTATAGAGAAAGTTTCATTAAAGACATACTCTTTGATAATATTAGAAATATAGATAGAATATTAGATCTATGTAGGTACTATTACGACATTAGAATTTTTATGTGTTCAATTAAATATTCTGATATTAATTGGAAAAAGAGCATTAGTAAGTATTTATATTTAAGCATCATGAATCTATTTTGGATATGATCCTAAAGTACTAGTAAACCTTTACTACATCATTAATTTATAATGCTGCCATATATAGTGCCATGGTGTTTTTTATGTGTTACTCCCTCCGTCTCATAATAAATGTTTCAGTTTGACTTTAGTGGTCAAATTGATCATTTTAAAAATAAATAATTAAAAATATCTATGTAGAAATTTTAAATTATGAAAGTTGACATTAATAGTATATTTTTCGTAGTTTATTATGATCATAATTTCTAGGCGTATATCTTGAATTTTTCTAAAGATTTATTAATTTTAAAAATGATTAATTTGACCATAAAAATCAAATTAGAACGTTTATTATAGGACGGAGGGAGTACATGATAAGAGGGAAAAAAGACACTCGATGTGAAGAGATATAAACATATCATTGCATTATCATGACTCTTTTATATCATTTTTTTTTTGTCTCTGAGCTACACATAGGGTGTAACTTGTGTAATAAATCTTTCGCTTCCCTTTTTCTCTGTACTTTTATTAAATAGGACTATCCTTTCACTATGATGCTGATCACAAAATTTTTCACCTAAGGCTTTTGGATTTGATTTTGACTAATAAAAGGTTATTTTCCGTTCAAAAAATAAACAAATTAATTCTGCTACCGATGGCAATAAATAATTAATTTGAGGATGCAGTCGGCACCAAGCAAGGTTATTTGTAATAGATCTGACTTTCATATTAGATTGCTAATAGAAATTAAATAATGTATTAGATTCGGATTTGGGGCCTGGACTTCAGCTGGGTTTGTGACCAGCGTCATGTTCTTTTGTTGGGTAACTAGAGCTAATTAAGAGTTACATGAATCTGAAATCTGAGCTTATTGAAGAAGGGGGAGAATATTTCGATTATTGTAAATAAAAATAGGCAGTGGTCATGCGACAAAATGTCAATCTTGCGTTAGTTATATATATATATATATATTAAAGATTGTTTAATTAGTACACTTTTAGTTTCCATCTGCAACTTGTAAATTAAAACATAAGAAACCACCTAATATTAATAATTAAAAAGAGAAATTGAGATAAGTTACTTAATAATTAGTTAATTCTTCCTTCTCCTTTTTTAGACAATTCTTCCTTAATTATATTAGAAAAGGTAGAATCACATGGTGAGCCATACGCAAGACTTAATATTTATTAAGACAGGACAGTAGGAAGCAAATTCAAAGTCAATTCAAAGTCCATTGATGTCTATTTCTCTATTGTGCTCCCTTGCGGTATGGAAAAACAATAATAATTTATATTATAAAACGGCCATAGACAGTTTAATTAATCGTGGTATATTATTTTTTTTCTCTTTTGCCCATATAAATTAAGTTATATTATTATATTATTCTTTTTGTATTAATTTTTTTTTATTTTTTATTTAGTCTTCAAATTTAATAAAATTTGTATTTTTACCACATATAATTTATACCAGGTGCTAGTAAAACTAAAACAAATAAAAGTTCCAAGCCTCTAACTAGTCTACTTCACAAGACTAGAGTGACCCAACTTTCCCAAATGAGGGGATGACATGGGCTTTTGTCCAATTAACATGTACTCCATTAGTCACAAAGAAAGAAATACTACCTTGGCTTGTGGAAGAAAAAAAAACTCCGTTTTGACATTTCAATACTAATTCAAAATACAAATTTGAGGGACTGTGGGAGTAGTCATTACTATTTGTTTGTATAGACTTCGTTTTTCAAATATTACTATATACATATGATTTTTCAAATATTATTATTTACATATGATGCACTACTAAACAGGATGACAACTTGCTTCGTCCTCACAGTGATCTTCACGCTTCTCTTCGAATGAGAGCGATGATTTTGACTTTGATCAGGAATGAGACCAAGACTGAGAATGGATTAACATTGAATGTTATTTATGAGGAGGGGATAGTATTTGCTTCCCCCATCCCCTACGCATTCCCGAATAGTTATATATTAATTAAATTAATATTTATACTATTATATATTATATAATTAAAATATATATCCTAATGTATGTATATATATTATTATTATTTGATTTTACTTAATTTTATCATGTATGTGCTAAAATATGATTGATTTTCATATATGTATAATTGTAAATATAACTAAAATTAAATTTTTTTTTAAACAAAAAATTCATAAAATATTAATTCCCGCGGTGATATAAATTTCCTGTGCGGATGAGGATGGTTATTAAATTTTAATCCATGTAGAAAATGTGACGGGTATGAGAAATTTTTATAAGACCGGGAATGACGGTGGGATGTGTAATTCCCGCCCCGCCCCGTTGTCATTCCTACAGTAACAAATCACCTTTTTCAAAAAAGATAAAAATAAATTAACATTAAAAAATAATTATAAAATAAATTTATGTAATCTACATAAACTTTACTATTCAAAAAATTATTTCACAAAAAAAGTCTCATTTTAAAAAATATGAATTTTAAAAATAAAAAAAATTACTTGTTTACCCTTAAATTTGTTAAGAGTTTAGTTTAATAAAGATAACATAATAATAAAAGAATTAAATCTTGTAATTAGTAGCATTTATTTTATAGAGTTTATGAAATTTGTAATTGAATTACCTAAATACAATCTCTCTCTCTCTCTCTCTCTCTCTCTATATATATATATATATATATATATATAATATAAAAAATATCACCAATTTGGCGTTTAAAAATTAACATTGATCCGATATTTTATGACGGAAGGAGTATTAATTGTAAAAGTTTAAAAAAAATCAAATTCTGGAATGATGGCAATAAATTATTAATTTGGAGATGCAGCCGGACAAAGCAAGGTCCTGAAAATACTTAATTATTTCTAATAGATCTGACTTTCATTTTAGATTGCTAACAGAAATTAAAAAATGTATTGGACTCGGATTAACACTTAAAATAAAGCATTTAACATTGTTGGAATTGTAACGCCCCCAAATCCCGGGTCTACCTTCAAACCCGGGTCCGGTGCGTCACGGTACTACCCATTCAACATAGTCTTAACAACATGAATGTAATTACAACATTATTACATCGTATCTCCTTCTACACCCAGGTTCTAATACCTTTATATCTTTATAACATAGAAATAATGAATATTACATCATTTATCTATTACAACAATACATTTGTGACTTTTATATGTCACAACAAACACATATAATTTAACATGAAATCTTCTAATCAAATACTTGATATTTTCCTTAATCTTCATCGGATTCCACGTTCCGTTCTAGCTTTGCTGAAAATATTTTATTTAAAGCAAGAGTGAGCATTCAATTGCTCAGTAAGTCATAGCAGTTGAATAAACAATCAACAACAAAATGAATATCAACATATTCTCTGAAAACTTGAACAACTGAACAATAGTTGTGAAGCAGCTTTGAATAAATAGAAATGACAATATCATTTCATTTAACATTTTAGAAACAACATATTGACCAATCCTCAAGACATTACTCTCATTCTCTGTTCTTTCTTAAATTTGACATCAACTGTCTACTTCGTTACTATGACACAAAATGTGTCTACTTCATTACAATCATAACAACATTTACTCACATAACATATTATTACACGTGGTGCAATACATATGAATACTTGTCCAAATTATTTGATTTGGCATACACATCTTATCACATTTCATAGAAATATTACAATTCATATCTCAACAATAATTATTCTGACTGGAATAGCTCAACAATTAAGTTAAGTCGAATCAAATGACTAATAACTCCTTTTCATAACTCATATCACATAATTCGTTGAATTTTATAAAACAAATAAAATTCCACAGTTTAAACTCACGTCTTGCACAGAATAATAAATTTATACAAGGTCATAGAAGACTTGCAAAACATCAAGATACTTGCACACAATAATCAATTGTACAAAATAGGAAACTTGCATTCAATACATAAATTGAACGAAGTTAAAAAACTTGCCTGAAGCATTCTTTATAACTTTACGCTAATTCACCCTTCAAATGTCTTACACATTTATGTTAACGATAACATGCCAATTAGGCACATAATGACCCCGTTTATTGGGTTATACTACATTATTTCTCATTTTAAGTTGTTCAAGTTTTATAACTCGACATAACGTACTTAACTTTATACACCCCGATATACTTCTCTTTTAGCTTCGTTTATAGTTTAGACTTTAATTCAAAAATTTCGTCATGCTCACGTCTTATAACTTAAGACATCTTAAATCATTCTTTAATTAATTTTTATTACGCTTGTCTTATATCATTCGAAACAACGTAGCATAACGTTGTTCGATTACTCGGCTTTTGGAAACCAATACACATTGGTTTACTTAGCGCTTAGTCTAAATCATAATTTAGACTTACATTTCGATGTTCTCCCATAACTTTAATAATTCTAATTCATTTCATATGGTTCGCGGCTTATAAATAAATTTATGCGACCAACCTTTCTTTTACATTTTACGTTACAGGTGTAAAGCAAACAGCTTGTCCCGTCTGCTTTGGGGTGTCTGCTTTAAACTAAGTTCTTGTTCAATTATAAATCAGACAAGTATGACCCGTCTGCTTTGGGTGTCTGTTTTAGACCAAAACTCACTGCAAGAGACATTATCATCTGGGGCAGTTTTCGTCATACCTATTTCACAACGTCATAACTCGCTCATTCCAAGTCGGAATGAGTCTGTTCTTGAGCCTACGGCTTCCTTATACTACAAACTACAAAACTCCCAGAAAATAATCAATTTCCAGAAGCTTTAGCTATCCAGAAAACTGACTCAAAAGTCAGTGCACCAACTATTTTTTCCAACTTTTAACTAATTTTACAAAAAAAATCGCCATGATTTCGTTACAAAAGTTTTTAACCTCGTTCCAATTGAGTGATATACATAACTCATAAGAGCATAACATAACACCCTAGAACTTAATTTTTAGATTTAGAACATCACACAAAAATAGCCCCAAATCAATCCATTACAGTCCACTAATTGTTATTTTCTATCATTTATGCATAGGTTCATATCTTTCATTATGGTTCCACTATGCATGCTCTTTATCGGTATTTTGCAAGTGTATATACATACATAAACTCCTTATATGTTCAAGATCCTCCATGATCATCTATTTACAACAACCACCAACAACTAATTAAACTTTTAAAAAAATCAAAGAGATGAAAAGTTTTAGGGTTTTAAACTTACCTTTTATGTTGTTCTTCTTCTTCTTAGCTAATGACTGATCAAATCCCAAGCTTCTTACTCTCCTTTTCTTCCTCTTAGGCTCGATCACTTCTCTCTCTTTTCTCTCTATTTTTGCTCTTTCTCAAATTTACTTAGCACAAAGGAGATAAAATGAAGATGACTTCCGAAGACTTAAGAGCTAAGGAAAATAAAAGGGTAGACAAGAGACTAGAACTTACCATAAATAGTAAGTTCCCATCCTACCTTGCCCCCCCCCCCCTTGTCCCCTCTCTTTCCCAACCGTACATCCCCCTTCCTCATCTCTTTTTTGCTTTACATTTCACCACATGCTAAATTGCTAGCACATGACACATCGTATCATTTAGCTCCAAAATTTAGCCATTAAGCAAATGACTCACCACCTTATCCATTCCCACAGTGACCGGATCCTTCCTCCCATTTTCCTTCCATTTTGGAATTTCCTTTATTCTTTTATCATCATAATCTTCCTACACTTTGACCCAATTTTGACAATCTCAATTGGACTTAGTTTTAGGCTTAAATTAATAAACATGTGGGCTTCCATACAATAACTATTTGGGCCTTAAATAAAACATACTCTTGGGCTTTTGTTAAATCCGTACTTGAACTTTTAATAAAATTAACACTTAGACTAGTAAATTAACTAGCCCACTAGCCTAACCCTAGTTAGTCTTCTCGTTACGTTTTTAGTTACGTTTCGTAACTCGTTCATTTTTCTTCTAGTTAGGTTTTTTAACTCGTTTCTTACCCAAAACCGCAAAATTTTTCATTCTTTCATTTTATTGGAGATTTCATCTCCCTTTCCCAAATAAACACTATTACTTAGTTCAAAAAATCGAAAAATAAAAAAGACATTTTTAGTGTGAATAGTGTTTTAACGTCTTTTTTTTCTCAAAAAAAAATTATTAGAAAATTCATCTCTCTTCCCTGAATAAATGCTATTGTGTAATTTGAAATTTCTCGAAAATACATAGAAAAAGCATTTTCTGCGTTTTATGAATAGTGTTTTAGCGTTTTTCTCAAAAAATATTTATTTCGTCTATGAAACTGTAACACATAAGCATAATTACATAACACACATGCTAGGTCATAATTCGACCTTAAATCTCATAAATTCACATTTACACATAATAATATCCATAAAATTTATTTTATTAGACATTCATATCGAAACCTAATTATAAGGCTATCCGATTTCTCAGGTCGTCACAGAAATTATTGGATTTTCTTAATAATTTAGTACAAATCACACTTGTCCAACCAAAAGTGTTGTTATAAAAAATAAAAAAATAAACATATATACATATAGTTCGGATTAAGATCACATCCATTACACCTATCTTCTAATTTCCCCTAATACATATTCAACGACACAAATATGATATTTAACGATAAAATAAAATTTGTCGCAAAAAATTAGCGACAAAAAAAAATTATCACAAACAATTGTGTTACAGAAAAATGTGTAATATTTGTGTCACTAAATATGTATTAGAGAAATTAGAGGATATGTATAATGGAGAGGATCCTAATCCGAACTATATGGATTAGGATCCCCACAAATGGCCACCATCCTTTATCCTTCATCTCCTCAAAAAACCTACGTCTCCATCCTTCATCTCCTCCAAAACATCAAGGGTATACCATGATTCACCACTTGGAAAATCCCATTTCTCCGATACATCTCGGACCTGGTTCACTATCGCGCTGCATCGAGTCAGATCTTTTTCGACGCCACTGAGGTCAATTACTAGAATTCTGAATTCAACATGATTATTTGTTTGGCTGAAAATTAATTTTTCTGGGGGTTGAATGAAAATCCTAAGGACTTTTGTTACATAAGGATCAATAAATCCTTTGACACCAGTCATTTAGGGCTAGTGCCATTTTCTTTTGTTGGGTCACTAGACCTAATTGTGAGTTATATGAATCTGAAATATCAACAAGTTGAGAGAGAAAGTTTAAAGTAAAACTTGGGCCAATTGGTGGTTGAAAACTTTAAAATTGTTAGAAAAATTATAAAAATAAAAAGCGATTGATGTTGTCAGAAAAAAATAAATTGTCAGATCCATAAGTATATATCATCTAAATGTCAAGTGTTAGTCAGACAATTATAAAAATATTTTTAAATGTATATTTATTTTGTTCGTATCACTTTTGTCCGAAAAATCTCGCGCGACGCCATTTAAAATATTTAAAAGATTGCTTAATACGACCATTTTTACTTCCCGTCTTCAACTTGTAAAGTAAAACCATCGAATTTCGATTGTTAAAAAGAGAATTTGGGATAAGTTGTTTAATAATTAATTCTTCCTTTTTTTGGACAATTCTTCCTTAATAATGACAAAAGGCAGAACATATCACATCGTGTGCCATGTGCAAGACTTAATAATTATTAAAACTTAGTAGGAAACAAAGTCCAAACTTAATAATTTTTTATCACCTTACAAAATTAATTAAGAAACAAAATAAATGTCTTCTTGAGACTGTCACTATGTTTTAATCTTTTTATTTTACTCTTTGTATCCCTATTTTTACTCTTCAACTCTTTTATAACCTTTACTCTTTTATTTTTACATTTATCTTTTTTCACGCACATAATGTATAATGTGTACACGTTATATGACTAGTACCTGATAATTTCAACATTGTAGGTTCCCGAGAATCTCGAAGATAAAAAAGAAAATGTATGTATAGCTATGAAGAGTTCTCACCATATTAAAATCTTATTTTTTTTCCATTGATGGGTGTATTAAAATTTTTAAAATGGTGCATTTCACTTATTTTACCTTTTGAGTAATGCATGTAGAATTTTCATTAAAAGAATATGAAATTAAGCATGGATCAGTTTTTAGCGACAAATAACGACATAATCTAATTATTTTGTCACTAAATGTGTATTAAAGAAAATTTGTCACTAAATGTATATTAGCAATAGCCTACACTTTGTTCATTCTTCTTACAGTGTTCATTGGATCTCTTAGGTATTATTCGTTTTTTTTATGTATAGAGAAAGTTTCACTAAAGACATACTCTTTTTGATAATATTGGAAATATAGATAGAATGTTAGATCTATGTATGTACTATTAGGACATTAGAATTTTTATGTGTTTAATTAAATTTTTTGATATTAATTGGAAAAAGAGCATTAGTAAGTATTTATATTTAAGCATCATGAACTTATTTTGGATATGATCCCAAAGGCTAAATTACTAGTAAATCTTCACTACATCATTAATTTATAATGCTGCCATAGTGCCATAGTGTGTTTATGTGTTACATGATAAGAGGATAAAAAGACACTCAATGTGAAAAGATATAGATCCACCGTTGTTGTGACGCCCCCAAAATAGGTTCACACAACCCATTTTGAGTCGCCAATTACATTCTACAAAATACAAATACAAATACGAATTTTTCAATTTATAACTAATAATTGTCGCGCAAAATACGACAACACACATACTGTGAGTTTCAATACAAATATTGTACCGAAACTAATACAACAATAATCACACCCAACTTAAGTTCTCAATACAATTATTATCACGCTATTTTATAATGTATTGAGATACTTCTACGGTCTCGGACCATCACTCCGTTCCCCGGCTAGTTCCAGCTACACTGTCATTTCTTGAGAAGAACAATAGAACAAAAAGGAAAAGGGTGAGCACAAATAGCTCAGTAAATAATATCATGACTAAGATAATGAAGAATAAATTATCTTTAGCCTCAACATTTATAGATCAGAGATTTAAAGATAATATAAGTTTTCAACAACAACAACAACAACAACGGAACAAGCAATCCATTAAAAGAGTCAAGTAGACTATGATGTCCACTACCTTCTACAATTTAAAAGTTCGCCATCAATATTTTATCTCTGTAACACCAATCAACAGTTCTTATTTATGCTCATCCAAATCAACAGTTTATCTTTACACTACGGGCCAACGATATTCATTAGTAACACCACTGGTCATGATCATACCAAATAACAGTTCCTCTTTGCACCCTTGGCCGAAGAGAAACTTTCACCAGAAGCCTTTGTCTGTAACACCAAAGGTCAGGATAATACACAGGTCATAATCATGCCCATCACCGGTTTATCTTTGCACTACAGGCCAAAGAGAACTTTCACCACAATTTAAGTCTGAGGATTATAGCAATGATATAAAGGATGAATAGAAACAAAACAATAAGATCAAGAATAAGAATAAATATTAGAGATTTTAATCTAATTTACTCAGAGAATAAGATTGTCCAAATTGCCAACACGATGACCAAATTGTGAAGTCAAATTCAAGAATGATATCCAGGATTCATATTTCAAAGATAAATAAAAAAAATAAACTCGATCATGAATAGTACTCCGACATGAATAGTACCACGGTTTGAATAGTACTCTGGCGTGAATAGTACCCCGATGTGAATAGATTAAGATTCAATAATTAAGAAAGTTTATAGAAACAGAATATTCAAGTGATTTGATATTAGATGAAGCGCAAACTATTAAGGATATTCTACTAATTTCAAGAATTTTCACCATTTAATAATAAGGTTATGGAAACAAACAATAATTTTTTTCCTATAAATAGAGAACTGTGAAAGAAAACGATATCCCTTGACGAGTACAAAAGAAATGATACCACTTACGAGTTATGAAGAAAATGACATCCCTTACCTGAGTAGAGGACTAGATATTGTCTGATATGTAGGAGATTATCGAGAGAAAATCTTGCACTAAAAGTAACTCTCAAAGTATACTTATACTCAGAAAAATACTCACAATATTATACTCGCAATAAAAAGTTTTTGTATTGTGATGGTGTGTTTTCATCGTCTCAAGATGTATTCTTTTATAGGCAAAGTTTAAGGAGATAAGCGTCTAAAATTTAGTCACGGGTTTTAACCAAATAATAATCATTAGAAAACTTTGGCCAATGAGGGGGCACCCTAGTTCACAAGTTACCAAATAGGAATGACACCATTGGAAAGTTTGGCCAATGAGGGGGCACCCTAGTTCACAAATTACCAAATAGGAATGACACCATTGGAAAGTTTGGCCAATGAGGGGGTACCCTAGTTCACAAGTTACCAAATAGGAATGACACCATTAGAAAGTTTGGCCAATGAGGGCCATTCTTTGAAAAAATTTCACAATCTGCCAAAATCAAAAAGAAAAGAAAACAACTTCCTGGAGAATTTTAGCAAATGAAGGACCATTCCTTATAAAAATTTCCTCATCCGCCAAATTAAAAGGTAACTGAGGGTCACTCATCTGAAAGAAAATAATATATATTCTGCATCCTCCGAAAATCAAATAAGTAATTACAAATTATAAGGTAATTGAGGGGCCATCCCTTTGCAAATCAATTCCACATTTTTCCAAAATCAAATAGAATAATACCAATTTATTCATCAATTAATATTATTATAGACTCACAATATTAACAACCAAATCGTTCCCAGGAAAGAGGGGGCCTTCCGTAACAAAGAGCGCGCAATTAAATAACTTATTTCCTTGACAGAACTTCTAGACATTGTTAATAATGTTGACTGGTCTAATAATAGCATATCATATCAAATAATATGAGTTACTGTATTGTGACAATTATTGAGTTAATAATATAAAATACTATGCAAGTCACTGTAGCAATTATTGAGTCAATAATATAAAATATTGTGTAATACCGTGTGCTACTGTAGAATACCATGTGCTACTGTGGAATAACGTGTTTTACTGTAATTTTATCACCGGGTATTTCAACAGTTGTAGGTGATAGTACCGTTGACAATTTGTATAAAAATATTAATACTGTCGTTTTTCGTAACTGACAATTAGTCGTTATGGGGCCAACCAATGTTTTGTTATTTCGGCGCCGTTGTACGTTACCGAATATAATATTCCCCAACAGAAAGAATATTTTCCGATAGAAAAAATATTCCTTGACATGCTGTTTATCAGATAATAGGCATATAACACCATTAACTATATCAATATATCAATTAAACACTTTACTGTTTAGAATAATAATCATAAAAAATAATAATAAACTTTAATTTCATAAAAGTCGGGGTCTTACAGTTGCATTATCACGTGTCTCTTTTATTTTTATTTTTTTTTTGGTCTCTGAACTACGCATAGAGTGCAACTTGTGTAATAAATCTTTCACTTTCCTTTTTCTCCATACTTTTATTATATAGGACTATCCTTTCACTATGACGCTGATCACAAATTTTTTTACCTAAGACTTTTGGATTTGATTTTCACTAATAAAAGGTTATTTTCCGTTCAAAAAATAAACAAATTAATTCTGCTACCGATGGCAATAAATTATTAATTTGAGGATGCAGCCGGCACCAAGTAAGGTCCTAAAAATACTTAATTATTTATAATAGATTTGACTTTCATAATAGATTGCTAATAGAAATTAAATAATGTATTAGATTCGGGTTTGGGCCCTGGTCTTCATCTGGATTTCATTATTGTTCGATAACGTGTATTCATATATATATATATATATATATATATATATATAAACGTTGATTTTTCTGTCTTAACGTGTATTCATATATATATATATATATATACATGTATATACCGAGTATTTAATTAATTATTCACGCCACATGATTAGTGTCCTAGAAAAACACAACCACAAGGCGCATCAAAAAAATACTCTCCACAAAATGACTTTAAAATCTTCTAACCATGCCGAAAGACGCACGACAATCACCGACATCCACCCAGAGATCATCGAAACTCACATCTTGACTAGGCTCGACGGCCCAACTCTCGCCTCCACCGCCTGCGCTTCGCCGGCGTTGCGCTGCATGAACGAAAAGGTTTGGACTGACATATGCAACTCCACATGGACCTCAACCAAACATCCACGTGTCCAACGCACCATCTCCACTTTCCCCGGCGGTCACCGCTCATTCTTCTCCGACTCCTTCCCCATCCTCCACCACAACGAGCACAGAAATTGTTGTCGCCGTGGTCCCTGCAGTACAAAACTGCAGACGTCTGAGCTAATCTCAGCCGTCGATATACATTACAAAAACAAGCTACTATATTCAAAAGTTAATTTCACAAATATAGGCACCATTAAAGATTTCTTTGATTCCACTTTTCGGGTTGAGCTACTAAACCAAAAGGAATCTGTGACGATGCCACTGAAATATGAAGATGATGATGAGGAAGTATATTTATCAGATCTAAAAGAAAACATGACGTTAAGTTGGATCATTATCGATCCAACGCAAAAGCGGGCCGCCAACGTGTCTAGTCTGAGGCCTGTTACGGTCAGGCCTCACTGGATTGGCGGCGATATAGAGGTAAAATACGCGACGATGGTGGCCGGTGATTGCGGGGATGGAATGTCTACGCTTGATGGAGTTTAGAATTGTAGTAAAGCTTGTGTGGAAGGAAGGAGGGGAATTACATTTGAGGAAGGTAAACTTACAAGTGCTGGACATGGATAGTAATTGCTTGAGTGTGAAGGATAGTTTGGGAATTTTGCAGGAGACTGTAAGGAGTGGGAAGAGAAAGAAGGAAAAGAGACAGAAAGATATAGAAAGTATGTGAATATGAGAAAAGAGAGAAGAGAGGGAATGCAGAGGAGGGGAGGAACTGCAATTTTCTCGATCGCAACTACAATACAATTCTTCTGCCTTTGGTTTTCCTGGTTTTAATTTTTTGGCGTTTGTAACTTTACGGTGAGAATTAAAGAAGAGGTATGATTTCTCTATCTTAACGTGCGTGCTTACTTGAATACTGATCGAGTCAAGCACGAGTTCAGATTTTGAACCTTGACTCGTCCGTGCTATCAATTTTTTGGTCATCAGATTTTTCGGTATTCAAACGGTTAAGAAATACAAGTCTCAACCCGGATCTCCAGTAGACTTGTGCCTTTTTTTTGAGTTATAAGATGAATATTCCATGGTCAATGTCGTCGACACCAAGCAAGATCCTGAAAATACTTAATTATTTGTAATAGATCTGACTTTCATATTAGATTGCTAATAGAAATTAAATAATGTATTAGATTCGGATTTGTTTGTATAGACTTTGTTTTACAAATATTACTATAATATACTTATGATTTTTCAAATATTACTATGTACATATGATGCACTATGTACTAACACATAGGATGGCAACTTGCTTCATTCTCATGGTGATTCTCACGCTTTTCTTCGAATGAGAGCAATGATTTTGACTTTGTTCGGGAATGAGATCGGGATTGGGAATGGAGAATCTTTGAATGTTATTTATGAGAAGGGGATAGTATTTGCTTCCTCCATCCCGTAATCGTCCTCGAATAGTATATATTAATTAAATTAATATTTATACTATTATATATTATATAATTAAAATATATGTCTTAGTGTACGTGTATATATTATTATTATTATTTAATTTTTCTTAATTTTATTATGTATGTGTTAAAATATGATTGATTTTGATATATGTATTATTGTAAATATAACTAAAATTGAATTATTTGAACAAAAAATTCACAAAATATTAATATCCGCAGTGATATAAATTTTCCGTGCGGATGAGGATGGTTATTAAGTTTTAATCCATGTGAAAAATGCGACGGGTATGTGAAATTTTTATAAGACCGGGGATGGCGTGGGATGTGTAATCCCCGCCCTCCCCCACTTCGCCCCGTTGTCATTCCTACAGTAACAAATCACCTTTTTCAAAAAAATAAAAATAAATTAACATTAAAAAATAATTATGAAATAAATTTATGTGATCTACATAAACTTTACTATACAAAAAATTATTTCACAAAAAAAGTCTCATTTTGAAAAATATGAATTTTAAAAATAAAAAAAATTACTTGTTTACCCTTAAATTTGTTAAGAGTTTAATTTAATAAAGATAACATGATAATAAAAGAATTAAATCTTGTAATTAGCAGCATTTATTTTATAGAGTTTATGAAATTTGTAATTTAATTTCCTAAAAACAATATATATATATAATCTTAAAAATATCACCAATTTGGTGTTTAAAACTTAACATTGATCCGATATTTTATGACTGAAGGAGTATTGTAAAGGTTTAAAAAAATTAAAATCCGGAAAGATGGCAATAAATTATTAATTTGGAGATGCAGCCGCACCAAGCAAGGTCCTGAAATTACTTAATTATTTTTAATAGATCTGACTTTCATTTTAGATTGCTAACAGAAATTAAAAAAATGTATTGGACTCGAATTAGCACTTAAAATAAAGCATTTAACATGGTTGGAATTATTGGACTTTCTTAATAATTTACTACAAATCACACTTGTCCAACCAAAAGTGTTGTTAAAAGTAAGTAAATAAACATATATACATATAGTTCGAATTAAGATCACATCTATTACATCTATTTTTCAATTTTCTCTAATACATATTCAACGACACAAATTCGTCGCAAATAATTAGCGATAAAAAAAATGTCGCAAACTATTGTATTCCTTAAAATGTGTAATATTTGTGTTGCTAATAATGCGTTTATGAGTTTCGAGGGATGGGATGGCAAGGGAAAGTTGCCATGAGATTTGGAGGGATATTAATTATTTTAAAACAACTTATTTTAAAACAACTAAAATCAACTTTACCTCAAAATCAATTCCCTTCCTCCCTAAAAAAAAATTCACAAACATGAGATTTGGAGGGATATTAATTATTTTCCCTTTCCTTCTCTTAAAAAAAATTTAAAAAAATAAAAAATAAACTTATAAACACACTATTAGGGCCAGTGCCATTTTCTTTTGTTGGGTCACTAGACCTAATTATGAGTTATATGAATCTGAAATCTCAACAAGTTGAGGAAGAAAGTTTAAAGTAAAACTTGGCCCAACTGGTGGTTGATAAAAATAAAAAACCATTAATGTTGTCAGAAAAAATTAAATTGTCAGAACAATAAGTATATATCGTTTAAAATGTCAAGTGTTAGTCAAACAATTATAAAAATATTTTTAAATATATATTTATTTTGTTAATATCACTTTTGTCCGAAAAATATCAACACCATTTAAAGTATATAAAAGATTGTTTAATACGACCATTTAATTTTATGCAACTTGTAAAGTAAAACCATGAATTTCGATTGTTAAAAAGAGAATTTGGGATAATAATTAATTCTTCCTTTTTTGGGACAATTCTTCCTTGATAATTACAAAAAGCAGAATCACATCGTGTGCCACGTGCAAGACTTAATAATTATTAAAACTTAGTTGGAACCAAAGTCCGAACTTAATAATTTTTTATTACCTTACAAAATTAATTAAGGAAGAAAATAATTGTCTTTTTGAAACTGTCACTATGTTTTTATCCTTTTATTTTACTTTTTGTATCCCTATTTTTACTCTTCAACTATTTCATAACATTTACTCTTTTAACTCTTTTTTTAGTTTTTTTTCCTCGCATGTAATGTGTAATGTGTGCACGATATATGACAAGTACCTGATAATTTCAATATTGTAAGTTCTCAAGAATCTCGAAGATAACAAAGAAAATGTATGTATAGCAATGAAGAGTCTTCACCATATTAAAATCTTATTTTTTTTCCCCATTGATGGGTGTATTAAATTTTTAAAATGGTGCATTTCACTTATTTTACCTTTTGAGTAATGTACGTAGAAATTTCCATCAAAAGAATATGAAATTAAGCATTGACCAGTTTTTAGCAATAAATAACGACATAATCTAATTGTTTTGTCACTAAATATGTAGTAAAGAAAATTTGTCACTAAATGTGTATTAGCAATAGCCTACACTTTGTTCATTCTTCTTACGGTGTTCATTGGACCTCTCAAGTATTCTTCATTTTTTTTTATGCATAGACAAAGTTTCATTAAAGACGACATGCTCTTTTTGATAATATTGGAAATATAGATAAAATGTTAGATCTATGTAGTTACTATTAGGACATTAGAATTTTTATGTTTTCAATTAAATTTTTTGATATTAATTGGAAAAAGAGCATTAGTAAGTACGTATTAATATTTAAGCATCGTGAATTTATTTTGGATATGACTCTAAAGTACTAGTAAATCTTCACTACATCATTAATTTATAATGCTGCCATAGTGCCATGGTGTGTTTATGTGTCACATGATAAAAGATACTCGATGTGAAGAGATATAGACATACAATTGCATTATCACATGTCTTTTATATCATTTCTTTTTTGTCTCTGAGCTACACATAGGGTGCAACTTGTGTAATAAATCTTTCACTTCCCTTTTTCTCCATATATTTTGGGAAGTGATATTTCCACACTGTTATTTGATATTTCCGCACGGTGGTCCCCATATATTTGTTAAATTTATTTTTTATGTCCAATTTACCCCTGCTTGAAATCCCCACTTGCTGTCCTCCTTCCTCTCTTCCTCTCCCTTTCCAACCCAGTCTCTAAATCCGATTCTTCAATCAAACAAATCAATCCACATCCAAAACGAACTAACCAAATAAATCCAAATCCGGTCACCTTCTTCCATTACTTATTTCTGTTCAAACTGGTTAAACTTTTCCTTCCTACTCTCCATCTCCCAAAGCTTCTTTTGGTATAATATGTAGATCTACTGTTGTTGAAGAAATGTTTTGTTGATTGGGTTTGCTAAGTGAGTTTAGGATGGGAAGATGACCGCTGTGAGAGGCTCGCTGCGGAGAAACGACTACTCACGCGACCTCACACGACCTCACGCGCCGATTTCTGCATCCCCTTGTCCCCCTTGTCCCTTCATCTACCTGTACACTTTAATCTCCCTGTAACTAATTAAACATAGCACACTTGATCTTTGTACCACAAGTAAGTCACCTTGATCTTCAATCTTCTTGTTTTTCAATCAAACTACAAGTTCACCTCATTTTCGCCGCGGCGGAGATCTAGGGGTGTCAAAGAAGTTATGCGGTTAAATTTTGATGGTCAAAGATTATGCAGCAGCAGCTTGAATGCTTGATTGAGGGGTCACATATTATCACTAAAGCTAGTGAGCCAGATTACTTCATTTGTTGGGTACACACTTTGAGATTCATCGCTTTGTACTGGCACTATAAGAACATATCAATATTTTTTTTTTTAAACAATCAGATTTGTATTGATTTTATTTGGTTTGTTTGTTTTGAATTAGGATTGATTTGTTTGATTGAAGGAATTTGGATTGATTGAAGAACCGGATTTAGAGACTGGGTTGGAAAGGGAGAGGGCACTGGGGATTTCAAGCAAGGGTAAATTAGACATAAAAAATAAATTTAACAAATATGTGGGGACCACAGTGTGGAAATATCAAATAATAGTGTGGAAATATCGGTTCCCTATATTTTTTATATAGGACTATCATTTCACTATGATGCTGATCACAAAATTTTTTACCTAAGACTTTTGGATTTGATTTTCACTAATAAAGGGTTAAAATTTCCGTTCAAAAAATAAACAAATTAATTCTGCTACCGATGGCAATAAATTATTAATTTGAGGATGCAGCCGGCTCCAAGCAAGGTCCTGAAAATACTTAATTACTTGTAATAGATTTGACTTTCATATTAGATTGGCAATAGAAATTAAATAATGTATTAGATTCGGATTAGCCCTTAAAATAAAGCATTCAACGTTGTTGGATTAACATTTTCTTAACAGTTAATAAATTAAATCTGAATAATTATTCGAATTTTCTTAATAACATATAAATCACACTGGTCCAACCACACGTTTTCTTAAAAATAAGTAAATAAGCATACATATAATTCTTGCTAGTAAAGATAATGCACCACATTAAATATATAACATATTAAGATAAGTACATAAAACTACGTTTTAAAGCTTGAAATGTAACAATGGAGGACTGCCATCAAACCTTCTTGCACAGAACTCAGCTATGTAATCTTCAACCGTAATGTCCCTATATTTTGGGGGTTTCTCGTCGGATAACAACTCTTTGATCGGTCCGAATATCTTTGCCGGCGTTCCGGTTAGGAAACATGCCACTGATAATCTTGAACTAACATTGCTTGTTAATACCTTGTGTTCAACACTTCTAAACTTATCGTTTGACATGAGCTGAAAATAATACAAGTTTTTAATGTTAGATTAACCCTATATATACCAACAAAAAGAGGTATTTAAATGAGATTTATATTTAAACGTTACGAATGAGATCTTAGCCTAATAATTACCTCATCAGTTATTACATCATCAGTTATGTGAGTTTGTATTTTGTCTTTATTTTGAAACTTATTATTCTCCTTATTGTGAGGTTTACTCATATCGCAACTGATGTTGATTATAAAACTATTCATTTATGCCTGTATTAATATCCCTCCAAAATGGGTGTTTCAAAAAATAAATTTATTGAAAAACTCATCATCCTAATTTGGAAATTGGAAAATAAATTTCACTCAAAATGATATTTTAGTTTTTAAACTTTTCATATCAATAAAAAATTTAAAAGAACCATATATGAAAAACAACAAATGTCCCAAATTCTGTGAGTCATCCTCAGCATAATGTGCTTGAAACAAATTAAAGAAGAGTAATATACACATAGTTCATTAATTACCTGTAAAAGGTCTCCAACATTTACCACAAGAGCTCCTGGCAGAGGGGGGACATCAATCCACCGATTATCATGAAGAACTTGAAGACCGCCTATCTGATCTTGCAAAAGCACCGTGATGAAGTCACCGTCAACGTGCTTGGCTGTGCCTATGGTTAGCTCCGGCTGGGGAGATGCCGGATAATAATTGAACAAAACACCGAGCCCCTCGGAACAGCCCATGTCTCTAAGGTGATCTGAATTGAGGCCAAGAGCCTCAGAAAATAATTCAAACATACAACGGCTCAACTTTAGTATTTGTTTAGAGTAATCCATCAGAATATCCCTGTAGAAAAAAATAATACTGACATGAGATTAGCACGTCAAATTAATTAGCTCAGAGTACTCGCTACTACTACGAGTGCTCCGGTCTTAAATCTCCCGGGCACTACTGCTCGATCCTTTAAGTTTATATATTAGTAGTTGAAGAACAAAAGATTATATATATATATACCTGCATGCTTCAGGCAATTGGTACGGCTCAGGAGGATGAGGAGCCATAAGGCAATACAAGTTATCCCTCCAATCCGCCGCTTTGGTGAGATACAAATCCAAATTACTAGTATACACCGCCGCTCTCGACCTATCTCGCGTATACCATTTCTTTTTTTCCTCGCCATCTTGCTCAAAAAACCTTCGTCCACCATCCTTCATCTCCTCCAAAACATCAATCGGTATACCATGATTCACCACTTGGAAAAAACCCCATTTCTCCGACGCATCCAGGACTTGGCCCACTATCTCCTTGCGTCGAGTCGGAATATCACTGAGGTCGATTACCGGAATCATCAACTCCACATGATTTTTTGTTTGGCTGGAAATTAATTTTTCTGCAGGGGGTTGAATAAATATCCTAGGGACTTTTGTTACACCAGCATCAATAAGACCTTTCACTCCAGTCCTAGTTTCATCAAAAGCATGTAGTTCACTTTTACGGTCATAGTTGGGCTCATTTGGGGCCTGGACTTCAGCTGGATTTGTGACCAGTGCCATGTTCTTTTGTTGGGTAACTAGAGCTAATTAAGAGTTACAAGAATCTGAAATCTGATCAGCTTATTGAAGAAGGGGGAGAATATATATTTCGATTATTGTAATTAAAAATAGGAAGTGGTCATGCGACAAAACGTCAAACTTGCCTTAAAATATAATATATATATATATATATATATATATATATATATATATATATATATATATAAGATTGTTTAATTAGTCCACTTTTAGTTTCCATCTGCAACTTGTAAATTATTTTATAGATAAAACATAAGAAACCACCTAATATTAATAATTTAAAAGAGAAATTGAGATAAGTTACGTAATAATTAATTAGTTCTTCCTTCTTCTTTTTTTAGACAATTCTTCCTTAATTATTATATCAGAAAAGGTAGAATCACATGGTAAGTCATGCGCAAGACTTAATATTTATTAAGATAGTAGGAAGCAAATTCAAAGTCAATTGATGTTTATTGTGCTCCCTTGCGTTATAGAAAAACAATAATAATCAATATTATAAAGCGGTTATGGACAGTTTGATTTAATCATGATATATTATTTTTTTTCTTTTGCCTTTATAAGTTTAATTATATTATTATATTATCCTCTTTATATTAATTTTTTTTATTTATTTAATCTTCAAATTTTTTAAAATTTATATTTTTACCACATATAATTTATACTCAGTGCTAGTAATAATAAAACAAATAAAAGCTCCAAGCCTCTAACTAGTCTACCTCACAAGCCCAGAGTGGCCCAACTTTCTCAAATGCATGGGATTTATGGGCTTTTATCCAATTAACATGTCCTCCATTAGTCATAAAGAAAGAAATACTGCCTTGGTTTGTGGAATAAAAAAAAACTTCCGTTTTGGCATTTCAATACTAGTGCAAACTACAAATTTGAGGGACTGAGGGAGTACTCATTACTATTTGTTTGTTTAGACTTTGTTTTTCAAATATTAATATATACATATGATTTTTCAAATATTACTATGTACGTATGATGCACTACTAACATATAAGGATGACAACTTGCTTTGTTCTCACGATGATGTTTACGATTCTCTTCGAATGAGAGCGATGATTTTGATTTTGATCGGATATGGAAATGGGGTTGGGAATAGATAATCACTGAATATTATTTATGAGGAGGGGATAGTATTTACTTCTCCCATCCCGTGCCCACCCCCGAATAATTATATATTAATTAAGCTAATATTTATACTATTATATATTATATAATTAAAATATATGTCTTAGTGTAAGTGTATATGTTGTTATTATTATTTGATTTTACTTAATTTTATCATGTATGTGCTAAAATATGATTGATTTTGATATATGTATTATTGTAAATATAATTAAATTTGAATTTTTTTAACAAAATATTCACAAAATATTAATCCCAACGGTGATATAAATTTTCCGTGCGGATGGGGATGGTTATTAAGTTTTAATCCATGTGAAAAATGCAATGGGTATGAGAAATTTTTATAAGACTGGGGATGGCGGTGGGATGTGTAATCCCCTCCCCTCTTGCCCCGCCTTGTTGTCATTTCTACGGTAACAAATCACCTTTTTCAAAAAAGATAAAAATAAATTAACATTAAAAATAATTATGAAATAAATTTATGTGATCTACATAAACTTTACTATTCAAAAAATTATTTCACAAAAAAAGTCTCAATTTAAAAAATATGTATTTTAAAATTAAAAAAAATTACTTGTTTACCCTTAAATTTGTTAAGAGTTTAGTTTAATAAAGATAACATGATAATAAAAGAATTAAATCTTGTAATTAGTAGCATTTATTTTATAGAGTTTATGAAATTTGTAGTTGAATTGCCTAAAAACAATATATATATAATCTTAAAAATATCACCATTTTGGCGTTTAAAAATTAACATTGATCCAATATTTTATGACGGAAGGAGTATTGTAAAGGTTTAAAAAAATCAAATTCTGAAATGATGGCAATAAATTATTAATTTGGAGATGCAATCCCACCAAGCAAGGTCCTGAAAATACAAAATTATTTCTAATAGATTTGACTTTCATTTTAGATTGCTAACAGAAATTAAAAAATGTATTGGACTCGGATTAGCACTTAAAATAAAGCATTTAACATTGAATTATTGGATTTTCTTAATAATCTACTACAAATCACACTTGTCCAACCAAAAGTGCTGTTAAAAGTAAGTAAATAAACATATATACATATAGTTCGGATTAAGATTACACCTATCTTCCACTTTCTTCCAATACAAATTTAATGACACAAATATGACATTTAGCGATAAAATAAAATTCGTCGCAAATAAGTAGCGACAAAAAAAATTGTCCCAAACAATTGTATTGCTGAAAATATATTATATTTGTCTCACTAAATTTATATTGAAAGAAATTGGATGATACGTGTAATGGAGAGGATCCTAATCCGAACTATATGAATTAGGATCCCTCGTTATACCGATGTCCACCCCTTCATCCTTCATCCTTCATCTCTTCAAAAAACTAACGTCCCCATCCTTCATCTCCTCCAAAACATCAAGGTTACGTTTGTTTGCAAGAATTATACTTGGGATGGGACTATTAATCCCAAGTGTCTTGTTTGTTTTTAAATTTGAGCTTGGGACTATTAGTCCAAGGATTATAAAATAGCTTAAGATGAGGGATTATTTAATACCATGTCTAGCTAGGTATTATAATCCTATCATGAAGGATTAAAATATAACATGAGATTATTTTAAGTTATCCCATGAATAATCCCATGAAAAACAAACATGTGATTAGGACTATTTAATCCTAGGATTAATAGTCTTGGAATTATAATTCATGAGATTATAATCCCGAGATTATAATCCTTTCAAACAAACATGGCCCAAGGGTATACTAATACCATGATTCACCACTAGAAAAAATTCCATTTCTCCGATGCATCCCAGACCTAGCTCACTATCGCCTTGCGTCGGGTCGGATCTTTTTCGACGTCACTGAGGTCAATTACCGGAATTATGAATTCAACATGATTGTTTGTTTGGCTGAAAATTAATTTTTCTGGGGGTTGAATGAAAAGCCTAGGGACTTTTGTTACACTAGCATCAGTAAGTCCTTTGACTCCAGTCTTAGTTTCATCGAAAGCTTGTAGTTCACTTTTTCTGTCATAGTTGGGCTCACTTGGGGCATGAAGGCCATGAACTTCAGCTAGATTTGTGACCACCATTTTCTAGTTTCTAAAAAAAATGTATGAATTTGAAATCTGAACTTAATTGGTGAGGATAAAGTTTTTAGTCACAACTGGGGGGAAATGTTATAAATTGTTATAATTCAACTAGTTGTAGTATTTAAAACTTAATTAAGCCACCCGGAGGTTGTAAATTAACTTAAAAAATGTAAAGATAAAATAACACTAAAAAATATCAATGGTTAAAATTTCTTTTAAATTTTTAACGGTAAAAATATTTTTAATTTAATAATTCTAATTTTAAGTAGAATTAATTTAATATCATCAACTATCTATTAAAGAGACTAACAAAATTATTAAAATCAAATAATTAGTGTATTAAATGGAATTAGAAGCAAAATGTAGTGTTGGGAAGCCAAATTCATTTTATAGATAAAACATAAGAAACCAAGAGAATTTGAGATAAGTTACTTAATAAAGAGTTCCTTAATTATCAGAAAAATTATAATCACATGGTGTGCCATGTGTAGGGATAGCAATTTACCTTGTTCTGGCGTTGATTTTCATGCTATGTCCTGAATGGGGCGAAAATTTTGATTCTAACCAAATTTGGGGTCGGAGATGAAAACAAATAATCGAATAGTTATGTATGGAGACGAGGAGAGGATAGTATTTACTTTCCCACTATAATCTTCATCCCGTATCCACCCCTGAAAAATTAATGTTGAGTTTGAATTGGTGGAATAGGAGGGAGAATGAAATGACTCATTCCTATGGAATGAAAAAAATTGTGTTTGGTTCCTTGAGGGAGAGAGAGCATATGGAATAACTCATTCCAACTAGAATGGAATGAATCATTCTACTTTTCGTTCCATTCTTTCAATCCAAACGTAGTATTAAATTCTCGTCCCATTGTCATTCCTAGCCGTGTGCAGTACTTAATATTCATTAAAACTATACGAAAGTCCAAAATTAAATAATGTTGGGTCACTTTACAAAATTACTTAATTGTTCTTATAACTGCATTTAGCCGTCCATACATCTAAAATAACATATTTTTTTTTGTAATTTGAAATTAAATTATTTAATGGACAAAGGCCTGCGCTATCTCCTTGCGTAGGGTCGGATCTTTTTCGACATTTTTTGTTCGGGTGGAAATTAATTTTTCTTGAGGTTGTAGGGACTTTTGTTACACGAGCATTAATAAGTCCATTGACTCCAGTCATTTAGGCCAGTGCCATTTTCTTTTGTTGGGCCACTGGACCTAATTGTAAGTTATATGAATATGAAATCTCAACAAGTTGAGGAAGAAAGTTTATAGTAAAACTTGGGCCAACCGGTGGTTGAGAACTTTAAAATTGTCAGAAAAATTATAAAAATAAAAAGCGATTGATATTGTAGAAAAAAAATAAATTGTCAGGGCAATAAGTATATATCATTTAAAATGTCAAGTGTTTGTCAAATAATTATAAAAATATTTTTAAATGTATATTTATTTTGTTAGTATCACTTTTGTCCGAAAAATATCAACGTCATTCAAAGTATATAAAAGATTGTTTAATACGACTATTTTTACTTTCCATCTATAACTTGCAAAGTAAAACCGTCGAGAATTTGGGATAAGTTGTTTAATAATTAATTCTTCCTTCTATTTTGTTTGGACAATTCTTCCTTAATAATTACAAAAAACAGAATCACATGGTATGCTATATGCAAGACTTAATAATTATTAAAATTTAGTAGGTACCAAAAAGTCCAAACTTAATAATTTTTTATCACCTTACAAAATTAATTAAGAAAGAAAATAACTGTCTTCTTGCGACTGTCACTGTATTTTTATTCTTTTATTTTACTTTTTATATTCCTATTTTTATTCTTCGACTCTTTCATAACTTTTACTCTTTTAACTCTCTTTTTTATTTTATTTTTCACGCACGTAATGTGTAATATGTCAATGTTATGAATAATTCTAGGCCGACCGGCGCCGGTGACCCTTTAGCGACCGGTCGGAATTTTTTTTTTCTTTTTTTTTGGTTTTGACTCTCAAATAATTTATGTGATTTATTGGAACTGAATTTTTTTTTTAAAAAAAGTGATTTAGGTGTGTTTTGGATACATATACAAAACAGTGTTGTACAGTCAATAAATCACATAAATTATTTGAGAGTGAAAATCCAAAAAAAAAAAAAAAAAATATTTCCGACCGGTCGCCCAGGCCGGTCGCCCCAGAAGTACTCCAATGTTATATGACTAGTACATGATAATTTCAACATTTTAGGTTTCCGAGAATCTCGGAGATAACAAAGAAAATGTATGTATAGCTATGAAGAGTCCTCACCATGTGCACGTGTTTGAAGCATACTTGAAGCAATTTCAAGCGGATTTCACAACATTTCTAAGGTTACGCTCTCAGGAATTAGTACCTGGTGGCCGTATGATCTTAACGGATCCGGTTAGCATGAAGTGAACTTCATGGTAAGTTCACTTCATGTCCAATATTGCGCTGACACGTGGCGAGGGATGATACGTGTCAGCGCAGTATTGGACATGAAGTGAACTTACCATGAAGTTCACTTCATACTAACCGGACCCGATCTTAACGTTACAAGCTAGGAGTATGACAGATCCTTCTGCCAAAGATGTCTGTGGCCGTTACGAACTCCTAGCAAAATTATTTCTTGGCATGGTGACCGAGGTACATATATACCAAAATTAGTGCAGTTAATTTTTTGGGCTACAACAATGGTTCAACCGTTGCTATAGCCTAAAAAAACGTCGTCATAGACGATTGTGTACTACACAGCTGTGTATATACATTTTTCACACACACACATATATATAGAGAGAGGCCGGATCAGGTCCGGACTCCCGGACCTCCCGGACCTGATAAAATCCGGACCCCAAAATTTTTATTTTTATTTTTCAAAACAACTAATAAAAAATGTATAGTTATTTTTGGTACTGAAAAAATTTGTTAATACAATGTTTTGGGTATGATTTTGATACATATAACAAACAGTGTTATACAGTCGGTACAACACTTTTTGTTATATGTATCCAAATCATACCCAAAACATTGCATTAACAAATTTTTTCAGTACCAAAAATAACTATACATTTTTTATTAGTTGTTTTGGAAAAAAAACAAAAAATAAAAATAAAAAATTGGGTCCGGATTTTGATCAGGTCCGGACTTTCGGACCTGATCCTGGGCATATTATATACATATACACACACACAAGTATTGAAATCTAAATACGGTACTCTTTCATTTCACAAAAAACAGTCACATTTTCAGAATTTATAAATTTTAATATTTTATTTTTGTTTACACCTGAACTTATTGAGTTGTTCTAAACTGAATAACCTGTTTAGTTCAGTAGTAATGATATCATAATTAATGAACAAATTGTGATCGTAAAGTTAAGAAATATTGTGTTATTTTATATTGTCAGGGAAATAATAATTTTTTTATTTATCTTTTTTGGGAATTGGAGGGAATACATAATAAGCTTAACAAAATGGCATACCTTTGTTTTGAGTAATTAATAGTTATTCATTTTACGCATGCTTTATAGGGGATTGTTGAAGAGGCTAATTTATTCTCATTCAACATACGCATTTATTTGCCATATATTTGAAGATGAAGTGAAGGCTATTATTCAGCATCCAAATTATTCTTTATGTCTTAATAGTCATAGTGGGGGTTTCTCTTTAACCCGGCCCTTTCTTCAAAACACTACACCTAGCAATTCTTTGTGCTGTCCTTTTTCCACCTTAGACAACACGCGCAATAGTTCGTCAGAAGGAAGCATTCAATCTCATATTGACGATCTAGTGCAATTTACTCTTAAGTCATAAAATTTTTGTTTGTTAGCGACTAGTTACTTATATGATTCGATCTTTCTTCAGTCCTTTCTAATAACTTTTTCTTAATAATCGTTTTTGGGAAGTCTTTTCTTTCGGTGAACTAATTCTACTATAATCTAATATAAAGGATAAGAAAATTCTAAATGATAAGAAAGCGAAAGGAAATTTACGAAAAGTAAAGTCAACTAGTTAGGGAAAGATAGCAAGGTAAACTAAACCGTGCGAGTGGAAGGAACATGTGACAATAGACCTAAGATATGACACAAATTAACTATTCTCTTCTCCCAAAAAAATTAAAAAATGATATACATGTTGACAAATATTTGATGAATTTGAATTACGGCCAACGTGAAAATATATGCGAGAAGATAGAATAAATTAAAGTAAAACTCTTCTTAATTCCTATCTATTACATGTATGTACATACGTCACAATCATAATTCGGCTAAAAATTTTCACAATGTATAACATGACTCAAAAAAATTTACTAAACCCCCAATTGTTTCTGCTTTTTGGATTCCATAAAACCTCTATAACCTGATTTTGCATAATTGAGGTCATTCTCTTTTACAAAATAGAGGTCATCATCTCCTTTTCTTTATTTTTTTTTTCATTAAAAAAACAAAAATAAATAATAAATAAAGAAAAGAAGAAAAATCACAAACAATGAATTTTCTAAAATTTTAGGTTTACAAAGTCGTACACCACTTTCTTCCTAAAGTATTCCACTAATAAGAATTAAAAGGAACTTTTGTTAATAAAGTGAAACTTAAAATTACTTTTCTCTCCTTTCTCATTTTTTCTATCATTAAAAAAAATATTTCTACAAGAAAAAATTAATATTTCTTTAAATTTTTCCGAATAAATAAAATTCACCTTAAACAAGACTTTGTGAAAATATTAATTTTTTTCCCTTGTCAAAATTGTAATTCCCTAAACAAATCTCAAATTTGGAAATAAAAACTTCTAAAATCATCTCTCTTTTTTCTCTCCCCCTTTCTAAAACTCACAAACAAAAAAAGCAGCTTGTAGTCAAACTCAAAGCTATCATGGCATTCCGGCTTCATCCACCCAGAAAAAGAAAGCGAGTTTTTCTATTCAAAGGAACAATGATGGGATATCCACTCATGTCCGAACCCCCCAATATTCCTTTTCCTCCTTTACACTTTTCTTCTTCTCTACTAATTCTTTGCTTTTTCCAAATTGTCTCTTATATCTCCTATTACAGTTACAGACAATAATATCGGTTGAAAGGGAATGCCCAGCTTAATTTCTCCTCTCTCGCTCTCAAAGCCATGAAAGATTTAATGGGTAAGCTTTTTTGTTCCTTTTTCCTTCATTTTTTTTTTCGAAAATGAAATTACCAGGAAAAAAATAAATGTTATGCTGATGAATTGCTTATTGTGATCAAAGAAGGATGGCTAATCTTTTGGTTTAAAATTACTGTTATTATGGGTATTAAGAGGGAAATCTGAAATTGGTCCTTGTGTTAGTTTTGTTTTTTTCTGTTTTTTTTAACATCATAGGTTGGATGTATTGAAAGCTGATAATAGGATCAAATGGGTATAATGTTTATTGATTTGATTTGAATTTGGAAGAAAATTATTGAATATATGTATCCTGATCTTGTTGAATTTATGCATTAATGAAGGGAGCATTTAATGGGTGGCTGACAATTGACAAAAGTGGTTGGACAATCCAATTCATTATTCCTGAGCAAAGCATGAATAGATGTAAGTAGGAATTAGGATAGACAACTAAATAGTAAAAGTTGGAAAAAATACTAAAAATAAAGATTTCGAGTAGTTGAAAGTTTTCAAGATGTAAATGGATATTGTAACAGAAGTTCAAGATGAAAATGGATATAATAACAAAAGTTCAAGATGAAAAGGAAAGTTCTTGTATAGTTTGAAGGTTTTCTTTGGAAAATGAACCATAGATTAGTCTGAAAAGTCTAAATAATCTACAATCATCTGTCAAATTCGCTGTGGCACAGCCATGTGATATGACATAGGGTATTACTGGTTGCATCAGCTGGTTAGGTCTGGTTGTTGCAGTAAATCTGTGGAATGAGAGAATTCTGTTTTCGTACCTAATTATTAGCTGATTAAAAGAAATTATTGCGTGTATTTGTGCCTTGAGGGCGTACTGTAGACATTATGGATAATCCATTTCTTTTCTTTCTTTGATTTTAATGAAAGTGTCCTTCTTGAGATGCTATGTATTATTGCATTAGGTTGTAAGTTAGGCATCACTATAGTTTGAAAGCATACTTTAAAGACAAGAAGCAAAATATCTGACAAGTACTTAAGTTGAATCTAGAGATGCATTTTTTAGGTGCTTTGTTATAACAAGAGAGTAAATAAAAGATGAATGTCTTTGCTTCAATCAAAATCCTGTGCTCTTTGTGAATAGAACTTTACTTTGTCAATTGTAAATCTTAGTTGCCAACACAGATTTCGCTGCCACCACAACACTCGTACCTTTAGCACTCCAGACAAACATAGAATGACAAATTCTATACTACTATGACTAATAGTTAACCAGCACGTGACAACCCAATTGTAACTATTACAAATGACAGGCACCATGGACAGCCAAGAGTGCCACATTCTGTCTACTGTAATTCGATCAACTCCTGGAGAACTTCTGTTACATGCTATCCATTCAAAACCACCAGCAGATTGATGCTTATCACTGAGGTCTAACTACATGTTGCACCATATCTTTCTTATTTGCCGTTTTTGTAGCTAATCAGAACGTTTTCCTCTCTCTTCTTTGCTAGATACGGTAGTTACTTATCAGTGATAGCTTGAACTATAACTATATTATTAACCACATTACATGCCTCACCCTCCTTGTCCTTGGCTACTTTTGACTGTAATAACAAAGATTCTACCATCAACAAATGTAGCAACTGCCAACTAACCTTCATTACATCGTTGACGTCCTCACTCATCATACCTCCTCCCTCCCATCACCTCCACCAAAACCCCTCTTCTAGCCGTTCTCCCCAACCTTAGTCTTTTCCCCCCTTACGCTTCTCCATAGATACACAGAGATGGTTGATGATACTACCTTGATTGTTAGTTTTAAGTGAGAAATGACTTCACTGTATTATCTCTCATATACCTAGAAAAATAACAAGCAAAAGAAATTTTTGATGCAACTAGCATACATCTAGTTATAAGATATACCAACTATAATCAGTTAGATATTTATAGTTGCTTTTGAGTTTGATTTTTTGGGGTGCGTATTTCTTAGGCACTCCTTCACCATGCCCTGCTCTGAAGTCATTATCCAACAAGGTAGGAGGCATGCTCTGCTGTGGAAGTACACCAAACAGATATCAAAGATTGGATACAAAGCTTGAAAGGAAAATTCTGGAGGTTAAAAAAAGTTCATCAGTTCATAAGAATTTTAGATCAGTCAATAGCATAATCTTGAGATTCCCTCAGTTCAAAGAGGGACTGAAAGAGGTCAGAGGTGTATTTGAACAGTGTGGTGAGCTTGGACAAGTTCCCTTTCATGCTTAATAGTTCTAGTCCTCCGAAGGGTTTTCTTTTCTTTTTCTTTTTACTCCTTTTTTTTTTATTAATTTCTTCACCCTGGATACATGCTTTTCTATACAGATGAAGATTCTAATGGAACTATTGACCACAAGGAACTCAAGAACTGCTTACAGAAATTGAATCTTCAACTTACAGAAGAGGAAATTGATGATCTGTTTGATTATTGTGATATGGATGGGACTGAAGGGATACAATTCAACGAGTTCATTATACTTCTGTGTCTCATTTATCTCCTAGTGGATCCTTCCACCTCTTCTCATGCAGTATTTTACTAAACCTGATACTCATCTTATTTTGGGTGAATGTCTGCTTGTCAAGTTATTATTCTGATTATGTTTCAGACATTAGAGATGGGTTCTCCCCAGCTTAAAACCACCTTTGATGCTATAATTGAAGCATTTATGTTCCTCGATAAAAATGGTGATGGAAAGCTGAACAAGAAAGACATGGTCAAGGCAATGAATGATGCTTCTCATTTGGAAAGATCACCTACACACATCACTAGAACACGATTTGGTACTAACTCACTATCTATACTGCTACTGATTATATTTTTGCAGTTCCATCTCCTAGAAGTTCTTTTTGATCTTTTTGTTTTTTTGAATATGTAGAAGAAATGGACTGGGACAGAAACGGTCAGGTCAGCTTCAGGGAATTCCTTTTTGCTTTGATCCAATGGGTCGGAATGGGCAGTGATGATGAAAACCCAGTAACAGGAACTTCAACAGGGTAGGGAAAGCTATGATTGGAGTGAGGTAAACTATCTGTCAGACAGATTGATTTGTATGTATGTATATATATCCAACAGTTATTATATGGATGAATCGATGTTATTTCATATTTAGTCCAACTACAGAAAAAATCCAAATATTTTTCTGAAGTATTAATTGTGAACATTACTCTTATCTTTCAGTCTTTTTTAATCTATATATCAAATGCTGGTGAATTTGTAAATTCTGCTATAGTTAGAACTTCGCTTTTCATCATAATGATGTTAATTGTGTACATCTGAATCCGGATGGCATAGATTTCAATTGATGTTTACTGCACAAACCCAAAACACTTTACAAATTTCAAACAAAGATGATAACAAACCCCAAAAAGAAAACTCCAATTCCAAAAAGACATCTAGTTTTTTATTCTCTATCATTGTATCCCTAGAGCTTGGATCCTCTTAATCAGTGACAATGAGGAGTGGTTTTTTCGCTTCCATTCTTCCGTGCTCTCCTTCCTTTGCCCTTGTTCAATGAAGCATTTGTCATAGCCATCGAGTATGTTGACAATCTGCCTGATGCTTGGTCTTAGCTTTGGGTCAGAGCGCGTGCATGCCATCCCTAATTTCACCATCCTCACCAGTTCCTTATGATTGTACTCTCCATCCATCCTCCAGTCTGCCAATTCCTCATATCTCCTCTGTTGTGCCTCAAATTCATGGACTCTCTTAACCAATAGTACCTCAGGCCGGCTGAAATCAACTGCCATCTGTCCACTAACCACCTCAAGTACGACTACACCAAAGCTATAAACATCAGCCATCGGTGTTGGTTCGCCACTTTCCATATACTCCGGTGACATGTAACCGAAAATTCCACGAACAGAATAGTTTTTGTCAGCAACATGATGATTTTCTTGCTCATTTCTTGTTAAAAACTCAGCAAGGGCAAAGCAACCGAGCCTCGGGTTCATGTCTGAATCAAGAATGATCGATGAAGAAGTAATGTTTTTGTGAATTACTTGCTCATCCCATTCCTCATGGAGATAACGAATTGCGGAAGCAAGTGATTTGACTATGTTGTATCGGTGATGCCATTGTAGATGCCCACTCCTATGGTCTTGATGAAATAGGGGGTGACGTAAAAGACGGGTTGCTGAGTAATCGTACACAACTAGCATTTCTCCTTGCTCAGTACACCATCCACGAAGTTGCACCAAGTTCCGGTGGCGCAGATTTCCCAAGTTCTGGAGTTCATTTGTGAAGCGTGCCCGCAGTGCAGGGCATGTTTTCATGCCTAGTCTTTTCACTAGGACGTGGTGCTGGTTGTCAAGAATGCCATGGTAAGCAGTTCCAAAGTCTACTTCAGCCACCCTCCGGGAATCTGCGAAGTTGTTTGTGGCAGAAATGATTTCTTTGAAGCTTATTTCACGTGGAGTCTCGATCATGGGGAAAGCGTTTGGGCGGCGGTGGCAGCTGTTGTCTGAGGGGCTGACATCGCTGTTTCCATTTTCAGCAGTTGCATATATCGTTTCTCCCTTTGCTGTGAAAAACATAGATGAATTAGAAGCGATTGTTTCAGTGGTGGAGGTGATTGTGGTGATGGTGGTGGATATGTTGCTATTACTACTATTGCTTGTGGAAGACAGAGAGATATAGTTTGGGTGGTGTTTAAATGATGGAAGCTCTGGCAATTTTGCACAAAGATTGCCAGAAAGTACTTCCAGAACCCATTTCATGTTAGGCCGTGACTGGGGGTCGTGAAGAGTGCATAAGAGCCCAAGATGGATCAAGCGCTCCATGTCAGAAAGCTTGTAAGACCCATCAGAAAGCCGACTATCCCCTGCTTGCAAAGCCATTCCTTCATCGTAGAGCCCTCGTATCCAGTCGAGCAAAATAATTTGATCATCTTGGTATGTGAGATCCACCGCCCGCCGGCCTGAGACAATCTCCAGCACAACAATCCCAAAACTGAAAACATCAGATTTTGCTGTGGCAGCGCTGCGTCTTTGGAAGCTCTCTGGCGGTAAGTACCCAATTGTTCCACCAATTCTAGTAGTTTGTCCCAGTCGAAACTGGTGATTGTTTATTGATGGTGTCCTAATTTGGTACTCATCAAGTTCATGTTCTATCCACCTAGCTAATCCAAAGTCACCTAGCCTTGCGTTATACTTGGAATCAAGCATCACATTACTCGTCTTCACATCCCTATGAATGATCTGAGTCTCCAACTGTTCATGGAGATAGAACAGTGCAGCCGCCAAACCATTCATTATCTTTACTCGCCGCTCCCAATCAAGGGTCACCGCAGCCCCCACATTTTCCGGCCGCCTGAAAAGTATCCGGTCAAGACTGCGGTTGGGCATGTAGTCATACACAAGAAGCAACTGATCATCATGAACACACCACCCACGGAGGCTGACAAGATTACGGTGGCGTAGATGCGCCACCGCCACCAGCTCCGCCGCGAACGTCTTCTCAAACCGCTCCCCTCTCTCCGCCAAACACTTCACAGCAACCACCGTTCCATCACTAGGCAAAACAGCTCTATAAACCCTACCAAACCCTCCACTCCCGAGAATCTCGTCCTTGCTAAACCCATTCGACCCTATATAGAGCTCCGCATAGCTGAAAGTTCTTGGATTATTGCCACCAACCTTTTCTAAAAGCTGAACCCCCTCCGTATCATGAAACAGACCGGAGGGGTTCTTTCTTGGCGCACGACGATGCCGAAAAGTAGCCCATTTCGACTCAAAGAACCTATAAAGCGAATGTCTTAGAATTTCAAGAATATGGGCAGCACGGCGGCGATGTTGCGACTCTTTTTTGGTTGGTTTATGAAGTTGGGTATGATCTTTCTGCTCGACTTCATCGAAATCTGCAGGTAAAACGAAACAGAGGCGGTTCAACTGCATTATAGTGGTGGTGCTGTTGGTGGCTTAAATGGCATTAGGAATGGTGTGAAATGAAATTATGAAAGTAGAAGTTTCAAGTTTGTGTAGTCATATATATAGAGAGAGAGAGGTTTAATATATGATAATATAGGTGTGGATATGTATATATTTTGGTAGTATTATTTGGTGGGTTATGGTTATATTCAAACGCGGTTAGGTTGCATGGTTGAATTGAATGAGAAAGGTGATAATCGGCCAACCAACCACATATCTGGCACCTTTATTTCCGTGATGTAAGCCATGAATGAATTAGATAATAGAAATAGTAGATAGATTCTCTGTGTAGTTGGAAAAACCACCCATTTTTCACATCAATCAATCAATTTTGTGCTTCCGATTAAGACTTGGAAGGGGGAACAGAAGTATACTTCTACTATTACTACTCTTCTTATGTTCGAACGCGTGAAGCTGTTCAATCAAAAAAAGATGAACAGCTCAGCTTGTGGAACTTTCAATCTTCTTGGAAGCTTTTGTTGGTAAGTCCATGGCTCCTTCTCCACGCCAATCTCTCTTTCTTTCCTTGTGTATTCCCTATGTCCCACAGAAATAGGAGATTTCTATTGTGTTTTTTTACCTGAATATACCCTTAAAAAACAATAATTTATTAACATACAAGCGTTGACATATGATAAAATTATGATGACAAACTTGAAGACAGAAAGAAGAAAAAAAATTTGTGAAACAAAATATCAATTTTGAGCGTAAGATGCAACATTTAATATACATGATACAGTTGTACATTACATTACATTACATTATTTGCATATATTACACTAAAAATGCACTTCCGGTACTGAAAATATCATTTTCCGACCTAAAAGGATAGTCTCATTTTTTCCCTTGTGTTTCCAAATATGAGAGTTAGACTTTTTTTGAAAAAGAAAAACTAATAAATGGCATGACTTTTCAAATACGCCCTTGAAAATATGGTCAAGTCTAATTTTTTCTGCATAGATGAGGTGCATTTATCATGTATCTTAGTTTAATCATAATTCGTTGTCAATTAGGTCTTAATTTGATAATTAAAATTCTAGTTCTTAAGCCTTCAAATCTCAAATTAGTGTGAAGTTTATTTCTTTCTTCCCTCATTTGAGACTAATTCTTTCTTTTACTTTTTTATTCTCGTGGTATTTGGTAAAAATCACGTTCTTCTTCTTGGTAAAATCTCTATGCACGTGTATAGTAAATTCAGATTTCAGACCAACTGGTCCCTTATTTAGGCTTCGGGAACTTTTAGGTTAGTATTACTCGAATTGAGAGCGGGTTAAATACTTAAATGTAATTAGCACTCAGTGACAGACAAAGTGTAAATTATGTGAGAATAAAATAAAAATTTTATAAAATTTAGAAGACTAAATAAAAAAATTAATATAAAAAAAATTAAATAATAAAATAATTAAAATTATAAGAGTAAAAGAGAAAAACGAAATAATATAACACAAATAACATCAGCAACGATATATAAATAGATATAAATATAGGTACACTTCTGGTCCAAATATCACAACTCCGTTTACTTTTACTTTTCTATATACATTTTAAGGTTTTTTTTTTTTTCTAGAAGCATTCTTCTCCCATGAATTATTTTTGTCACATACTTATAAAATCCTAGTCAACGGAATTGTAATAAGGAAAAAAAAAAGTCAATGGGGGGTAAATGCGTGTATGATGACGACTATTTGGTTCTGGAATATCAGGCTGCAGTTATTTTCATCTATAAATCGGTTAGTATTTTCATTTTCCCTTCTTTTTCCGTTTCTTTTCTTTTCTTTCCTCTGATGATTAGCCCCAAGAACCTAACAAAAATAAGCTGAGTTATTAAAAAGAAAAAATACTAATAAATTAAACAAAAGTTGGTGTGCAAAGAAATAGAATTCAAATCTCATAATTTGACCTTGCATCTCATATTGGTAAAAGTAATGTTAGGAATTTCACATTCTTTATCAAAATTTAGAGTAATTTTAAAATAATGTGTCTTCAGAGTATTGATATCAAATTATCAGTCAACATATTAGTTATTTTTATTTTTTTTAAAGAGTCCCAATATAATTTTATAATTAAGTACGTAATCACTATTACAATATCAATAATTAATCAAACTTTATAAAAGAGAAAGAAACAAACACACAAACAAGAAAGAAACAAAAGAGGAAATAAACTTTCATAATGAAAAAACGAAATTCATATGTCATAGTAGTCTTAACTACTAGACTAAGACTTTATCGGCACATCTTTTTTAATTAATTATATAAGTGAGAGCGTATTTTATGACAATCTTTTGTAATTTCTAATTTAGGAAATATTTGATGCTCTTCATATTAATCTTTTACTAAAACACTACTCGTTACGGAAACCATAATTTTTTCTTCCTTTTTTTTATATAGGAAAAAAATGTATATACACAGTTGTGTAGTACACAATCGGCTATAGCGACAGTTTTTTTGGACTATAGCGTCGCTATAGCCGACTGTGCACTACACAACTGTGTACCTACATAGGGCCTTTATATATATATATATATATATATATATATATATATGTTGGTGATTTTTTATTTGTAATTATTTCATACACTTTTTTCTTTTAGTTTATTTTATTCTTTTTTTTCGTTGTTATTTGTTGAGTCCCGTTATGTATTGCGATAAATTTATGTCAAATTACAATTACAAAACTTATCAATATATGAGATTGATAAGAATTATAGAAGAATCTCACTTATTACATATCTCTCTAAAAAGATTTTCACTGATACTTATCCGCGTAACTAACAATTAAAAAGTCGACGTAAACATTCGTAATATATATCATTTTTCTTATTTGTTTAAGGTCAAGGTGTTACTTCAACGGTAGCAGTGTCATGATAAATACTTTGACTAAGGTAGGTATGAGTTATTCTTTTTAGTTTACACCAAATTTATTATTGAATTTGAATCAATGACGCCGGCGGCAGCTCTGGCGATCTAAGGGGTGCAAAGACATTAGAGTGACCATAGAGCTCTATAAGATAGGCGGTGCAGAGGCATTAGAGCGACCATAACAAGATCAGTAAAGAGCATTAAGGAAGTAGATATATTCCTCCTTACACGAAACTAAAAAAAATGAAACATTGTTATATCGTATTCCTTCTGTTTTAAAATTAAAAATATAATTTGATTTTTGAGATTAAACGATAGCATATTAAATTTTAAATTAATGTGAATTTATTTAATTTTAGTTGATACAATTACTATAATTGTAAAATATATAACAAAAACTATTAATTACAAAATTTATTTCATTCTAAACTTTTATGAATCATACTAATTTTAAATTTTAATATGTCGTCGTTTAACTTTAAAAATCAAATTGAATATCTAATTTTAAACAAAAGGCAGTATGAATTTATTTTCTATTTACTATAAAATTTGTGAAGCTCCTAATTATTAGATGAATCATATTTGAAACCTCACCCTATACTTTGCAATTTGAAAGTGATTAATTACCTAACAAAAGAACGTGGAGCTGAGGCCAAATTAAGGGGACCAAGAAAGTCCATTATGCAGGTGGTTTAAACCCAACTTTTGGGACCCCAAAATTGTCAACCATATTAGTATTAGTAGTATATTATTCCAAATCTAGGCATTAGATTTTCCCAAGAAAAACTAAATACATACTTGCATGTATGTAATTTAAGAATAAGATGATGTAGAAATAAGGAAGTGGGTGCTGTTTGGTTGAGTTGGGTCACTAGTTTGCCTACTCCTCCTGCCTTTTTTTCTTAATTAGCATCAATTTGATTGTGATATATAGGAATAAAAAAAAATTAAAATGGAGATGATGAATAATATTAATATATTAATACTATTCTTTCTTTAAGCTTATAACTGATTATTCATGATCTTCATTTATACATTAATGATGAAAGTATTTATCATATTAGGCACTTAATATTAATATTCAAATACTTAATATTAATATTAACTTTCCTTTTTAGTATTACTTAAAATATTAATATTTCAATGCTACCGCATGAACTTGTTTGTTTCTGGCATGAGCTTGTAATAATATTAATTGCTTGACTGACGCAACAAGGTCATGCGGTTGGTAGCAGTTTACTCTGGGGGCATTATGGTAAATAGTCCTGTCGCAACAGCTTATTGCGGCAGTGGCTATATTGTTTTTATTCTCAGTCTTTCATTTCCCATATCAACGAATAAGATCGTGGTTGCTGGAATAGTATCCATAGCAACCAGTTGCTATGGATGCGAACCCATATATATTACTATCACCGTCTTTTAAACCATATTTTAACTATAGTTTTATATTTATTAAGGTAATCATATTTATATATGATTATTTTTTCAGTAAATTTCAATGATTATGTTTTTGCAACTAATTACAGGAAAATGTAAAATTATCTGGAAAATGCAAAAATAACATTATTATTTTTTCAAAACAGGAGGAATATTAAAAATTTTATACATCAAAAAGTGGAAGTATGACTTATTCATCACCAACTTCTATTTGCATTATGAATGACTAAAAAGGGTCTTAATCATGCAACCAATATTTTGTAGTGATGAGCTAATGAACTAGATTTAGGTGGGTAAGATTCTAGTAGTAGTAGTAGTGGCGGCAGTGGGAGTGGGAGTGGTGGGTGGACATTTTCTTAGTCATTAATTATTAGATTTGGTGAAGATTAGATAAATAGCTCAAATTTGTCAATAATAAGTAGCATTTTTTCTTAGAGAATCTTGTTTTAAAGGCTTAGAGTGGGTGACATTAATTGGTTGTGGATTAGATTGGGGTGCTTTTATTCAACTTTGGATTGGCTGCATGTTGAATTCTCCCACTATTTTTGAAAGAATATGTACATGAGTAACAAGAAGTGGTTGTTACATCTAATTAGCTGCCCTAATAGTTCAAAACGATGTGATATTATTAAATTTCATGTTTAAGATATAGAAGTAAAGGTGGGGAATGAGATCTAACTAACAATCAATTACACTGTATTTTAATTTAGTGAGGGCTATTTTTCCATTATATTAAAATTTTAAAATATCATAAATAATTATTAGAGTTGTGTTTATTAGGTAGTATTTTTCATTTTATATTGATTTTCCCCTTTTTTCCATCATATTTTTCAAGTTACAAACATATCTAAGTTTTAGTGGTTTTCTAATTTTCGGTCACAGTCCCACACATTATGTGAAGAAAAAGAAAGGCATTTTTTTTCTCTTTTTTATTTTATTTTTGATTTGTTTTTTATTTTGTTCTTTCATTTCCTCTATATTTTTCAAGTTTATACACACCCTTTGTTATTAAAAATTTGAGCTTAAGAATCTTAATGGGCCATGTCATCTCAAGTTGTATCAATAATTATGTTTGGGATATGGGAACTGATATTTTCATATAAAAAATTGATATTTTCATATGATCTTTCTCACATGAATAGTGAGTGAGTCTTACTTTCATACGAGAGAGACTCATATGAAAATAACATTTTAACATGTGAAAATATCAGTTTCTTATATAATTCTGGGTGTATAGTAAGATAACTTGAAGAAATTATCATCCAAACTTCATTATTGTCACTAAGATAAGGTTGTATTTGATAAAACTGAATGTTAAAATTTGAAGAGTTTAAACATCTAAATAATATAGAGTATCTATTTAAAATTGTATGTGAATAAAAAAATATTATTTAATAATTAATTTTTTCAAAATATTTAAATAACAATATTTTATCATTTTAACCCTTTGAAAAGTTTATTTGCATACCAATTTATTTTTCCCTATCCAGAACGAGACTAACCCAATTCCTCTCACTCCCACCTCCACCTCCCTTGAGTCCCCTCCTCTCTCTCTCTCTCCTCTTTTTCTTCACTTCTTTCCCTTTTTCTTAGGCAACGTGCAAGATCTTCTCTTTTTTTCCTTTTTTTTCACCGATACTTAGAAGACTTGTTGTGATAGCGGTGGTGGGAGATCTAAAAATCTTTCGTCTCTTTTTTTCACCATTACTTAGGAGATGTGTTGTGATGGCGGTGGTGTGAAGACGTGTTACGGTGGTGGTAAGAACTAAGTGTGGATCTAGTTGAGTGATTGTGGAGCTCAACGTAGATCTGCTTCTCTTCTTTTTATCTTTTGCAGTTTTCTTGTGAGAAAAATTGATGATGGTGGCGGCCTGATGGCTATGTTTCTAATGGTGGTGACTAGAGGTGCACAAAAAGCGTGAGGCCTGCGGCCTGACCTTAGTCCGGCCTAGGCCCGGCCTGAAGGCCCCAAAGAGAGCTCATTTTTTAGCATGTGGTCTGGCCTGGAAAAAGGCTTGAGCCTGGCCTGGCCTGCAGGCCTAGTCACCAGCCCCAAGCCAACCCCCACTTCTATACAACCAACCCAAATAAATTAAGTTATCCATCCATCAGCCTAGCCCAACTTCTGTACAAAATTAAGCTAGCAACCCTAGGAATTAAAAAGGTTGCCTTCAAGCCAATCTCATCTGATCGAACCATAATCTAAATCAATCAAGGAGAGAGAAATGGCGGTAGAAGGAGTCCCTAATCATCCGACATCGTTGGATCCTCCATGTAATATGTGTGTCCTCCGTCGTCCTCCATCATCAATCACAGCCATAGCCACATACGGAAAAAAAGGTGGAGATAGAAGAGAAGGAGATAAGAGAGAATGAGGTGATTGAGGAAAAACGTGATTTTTTCTTGAGGTGGAGGTTCCAGATGATGGAAAAGGGTATTTAGAAACTTAAACTAAAGCCAGTTGGTGTCACTTCTTTGCTTCAAATTAATGATCTCAAGAATTCCCCTGGACCATCCAAGAAGGAGGTTCGTGTCGCCATAAAACAAGTTATTTCAGGACAATTATCCAGAATTCATTGCAAGAAATGTAAGATTGTTTGGTATTTTGTATTAAAATTACGTATTTGATTCTGAATTTGTTAAAGTTCTCAACTAATTGGGTGTTCTTATTTATTTGTTAAATTGCAGTTAATTATCAATGCGCATTTCTAGTACTGATTGATTCTTTTTCTTGTCAAATTTAATGCGTTTACACAATTTTTTGTAGCCTAATATTAACCAACTGCTTAGGAACTAAGAAAATTTTCTATATCCAAATATTTGTTATTGTGACTGGAAATGGTGGTAATGATTGTATAGGTTGGTCGGGTCGGCTTGGACCTGGCCTGGCTTGGTCGGCAGGCTCACCCATACCACCATTTCAACCAGTAAGCACGACCTGGCCTGGCCTAGTCAACGGTCAAAGCCTAGCAGGCCTAGATCGGGCCAAGCCAAGCAACCTGTTTGTAGGGGTGCTCATCGGTAAAAAACCGTACCGGAATCGAAAATACCAAACCGGTACTGATCCGAAAGTACCAAAAAAATAAGAACCGATACCAGTACCGAATTATCGGTTTTGGTACTGGTTCGGTACAAAATTGGTACCGGTTTTTTTGACTCGGTTTTAGGTTATACCGCATTGTAATATAATTTTTTACAAAAACTAAGAAATCATCTTTATAATTGATTGTGAAGTGTTTACACAAGTGCTTTGACAAGTGGGTGGATTCCATTGGGCGATTGGGGCCTCAATCCATTAGGTAGGATTATTATAATTGGGGTCTTGTTTAGAGGATTATTATAATTGCATGCCAGAATCTTTTTGTGAGTTGTGGATAATGGAGTTTGTTTTTTAATTTGAAGTCTTTTCGTGTGCACCAGTGCACGTGTCCATGTCTAAGAATTGTTACTCAAATTTATTTACCTAATTTTATTTAATGAAACCCCATCATTCTCATCTCACAAAAATCTTCTAAACAAGGATTCTACGGTGGGTGGCTCAAGGTTTTGCTTTGGATGATGATGATGGTTGAACTAAAGAGTGAAGTCTGTAGAAAGTTAGAAAATATGTGTTGTAGATTAGACTCCCCGCTGAGCACGTGATTAATTATTAATTATTATATTATTAAATTTTGGTATTTTCGGTATTTCGATTTTTACCGAATTCAGAAAATTCTTTACCGCTACCGGTATCGAAAAATATTAAAATACCGAATAACATGTACCGAAAAAACCAGTACCGAAAAAAATCGGTATCGCCGTTACCGGTATCAATCGGTTTGGTAAAAAACCGAAAAAACCAAATTTTTTGAGCACCCCTACCTGTTTGGGCACCCCTAGTGGTGACCTCTAGCTTGAAGATGATGAGCATTGATGGTGGCAGGTTTAATGAAGAAGACAAAAATATGATAAATTTGGGGATAAAAGAGGGATTTTATAATATTAAAGAGATTATTTTTGTTCAAAAAAATATAACTTTCGGTTAGTTGTACCTTTAAATGGTTTAGAATTATATTTTTCTCTTATCGATTAAGAGACAATAAGAAGCAAAAAAAAAAATTATCAAACAACAATAACCTCTAACCGAATCAGGTATTTAGAGGTAATCAAAAATCACCTAAATATAATTATAAGACATACTGTTTTAATAAAGTTGAAGAGACAAAATGTAATTCATTTTACATTTTATGTCACTAGTTAGTAATTAGTTACGATGATGTTATATTTCGTCTGTCTTTGTCTCTAAATCTGAGTTCTCCAAATAATCTAAAATTAACAAATGAACAGAATAGTTGCCTCTGAATCCGTCTCTAATGAAAAAGTCATAACACCTATGGAGATTTTTGGAATCGGAAAGTGTTTGTCTACGTACTAGAGGTACCCAGATATTTATAGTAGAATATTTAGGTCACACTAGCTAAGTGTCTCGTGCGAACCTCGAGTTGTTTTTTAAATAAAATTATTTTTATTTTTAAATTTATTTATATAGTGATTATAAAATATATTTTTTGAATTTCAAATTGACTTACTACTATTATTAACATTACTATAAATTTTGCTTAAAAACGAATTACTACAAATCACATATTGAGTTTTACTAATGTGATTTTTTTGTTATTTTTAATTCAATATTAAGTTTTTATATAGTTTCAAAATTTAATGTTTAGTTTTTATAATTAATCCTTCATATTTATATATGTATTTTTAATTAGAGTTCAAAGTTGAGTGAAAACTTAAAAGCCTAAACGTAGTGTTTAAGTCAAACTCTATTGTATAATTAATTAACCAAATAAATTCTATAAAAAATAAAGTTGTTGTAAAATAATAAGTTACGATCATGATTTTAGTTTTAAAAGTTAATTAAATTTTAATTAGTAATATATAAGTCAGTAATTTTTAAAAAAATTAATTAACTTGAGGTCTCCTATATAAAATAAAGTTATTTACCAAATTTAATCATTAATATATTTTATAATATACATTACAATATTTTTATATTAATTACTATTTACTTATAATATTTTTCTTATATTTTTAATATATATATATATAGTTATTTACGAATATAATTGTTGTAAAATAATGAGTTGTCATTATGATTTTAGTTTTAAAAGCTAGATAACTATATTTTAATAACTAATATATAAGTTAGAATTGTTTTGTAACATTAATTAACTAAAAATCTCTTATATGTAATAGAATTGATAACTAAAGTAATTAATAATATATGTCTAATATATTTATAATATATATATATATATATAATTATGATATTAATTATTATATGTACTCATAATATTTTTAATATATAGTCATTTAGAGACTAAAGTTGAGTAGACACTTAAACTAAAATTCTAAATATGATTTTTAAGTTAAAATTTATTATATGAGTAAGTAAGTAAAGGACTTTTACAAAAAATAAAATTGTTGCATAATAATAAGTTAATATTAAAGTTTGGAGGATCATAAATAGAGTTTTAGTTCTAGTTAAATTAATCATAGCACTGTATAGGAGTATAAAAAGTGTTTTACTTCTAGTTAAATTTTAGGCTTATACCAAAAACCAAAAACCAAATACGAACACCAAAAAATAAGTTTTGTTGATTATTTTTAATATTTAATTTATTTTATATAGTGATTATAAAATATATTTTTTGAATTTTAATTCGACTAACTACTATTTGTTTTGCTTAAAAACGAATGACTATAGATCACATGCATTTGTCGAATACTCACAATTAGGTGTTACTAATGTGATTCTTTTGTTATTTTTAATTTAATATTAAGTTTTTATATAGTTTCAAATTTTAATATTTAGTTTTTATAATCAATCATTTGTATTTATATATGCATTTTTAATTAGAGTTCAAAGTTGAGTGGAAACCTAAAAGTCTAAACATAGTATTTAGTTATACTCTATTGTATAATTAATTAACTAAATAAATTTTATAAAAAAAAATAAAATTATCATAAAATAATAAGTTACGATCATGATTTTAGTTTTAAAAGATAATTAAATTTTTAATTAGTAATATATAAGTCAATTTTTTTAATATTAATTAACTTAAGGTCTCCTATATGAAATAAAGTTGTTTACTAAATTTTAATTGTAATATACATTATAATTTTTTATATTAATTATTATTTACTCATAATATTTTTCTTATATTTTTAATATATAATTATTTAGGGATATAATTGTTGTAAATAATGAGTTGTCATTATGATTTTAGTTTTAAAAGGTAGCTACTACATTTTAATAACTAATATATAAGTTAGAATTGTTTTGTAATATTAATTAACTAAAGGTCTCCTATATGTAATAGAATTGGTAACTAAAGTAATCATTAATATATATGTATAATTTTTTATATTAATTAGTATGTACTCATAATATTTCTAATATATATTTATTTAGAGATTAAAGTTGAGCAGAAACTTAATCTAAAATCTTAAATATGAATTTTAAGTTAAAATTTATTATATGAATAAGTAACTAAAGGACTCTTATAAAAAATAAAATTGTTACAGAATAATAAGTTAATATTAAAGTTTGCAGGATCATAAAAAGAGTTTTAGTTCTAGTTAAATTAAGGGAATTGATATTTTCACAAGTAAAAATGATAGTTCCACAAGATTCCTCTCACATGAATAGTAAATGGGTCTCACACTAATGTGAGAGAAACCTTGTGGAAATATCAATTCTCTAAATTAATCCTAACATTATATAAAAAGTGTTTTACTTTTAGTAAAATTATAAGTTTATACCAAAGACCAAAGACAAAAAACCAAAGTCAAAAACCAAAAACTTAAATTTTGTCTTATTATATATTTATATAGATGTTTCCATCATTTTCAATATGGTCTTATTTGTGAATCTGTGATAAGCCCAAATATAGGCAAATATATTTAGTTAAGAGTCCAAATGTGCAAAAAGTAATCTCCCATTAAATTTTGAAACATCAGTTAATTAGTCGTATCTTGTGACCTTGGAAATAATATTTTATATTGGATTTTTTTTATTATTTTTACTGTCAAATCGTCGATTATACCTCTACATACATGGTTACCCGATACTCACAGAGAAACATATTACAATACTTGTATGTTTCTAGCCAAAATTTTACTAAAAATAAATCAATACCCAGAACTCCCATTAAGAGAAAAATGAAACCTCCCGCAGTGTATAAAATAAATTTTGTAGACGAGTAAAGGCGTTTCTTTCCCCCCAATTAATCTTTATTAGGCGAAACAGAGGATATCTCGATCAGGAGAGAGAACAGGAAAATCCCATATGACCAGTGTGTATTGAGTTGTGGACATTAATGTCTTAGACCTGGCAAACAGGCGAAGCTACAACTGGGTTGAACCAAATATGAGGTAGGCTAAAATGGCCCAAATTTTTCTTGGCTCAAAACAGGAGACCCGCTATCCAAGTTGGGCCTATAATATAACACAATAATCTAATAAGTAATAATATTTTGGAGTTTAATATTTAATACATCATATAAAAAATCACACAATTGTCATTAAAGAAAAATTAAAAATGACTAGCTAGGAGAATGAGATGGAACGAAATAAAAAAGAAAGAAGAAAAAGGATAGTAAACCTACTTACTACCATAATACTAGTTAAACTAATATTTGGGTTGGGCCTTCTAAAAAAAATTGGATTGAAATTTGATTTAGAGTTGGGCCAAAGTGAACTGTAATATATTAATAAAAAAATGTATTAAAAAATGTATTAATATATGTAATTCTTCCTTAATTTTAAGAGTGCGAGGAGAAGTGAGCTAAGGCTTTTACTTGGTTGGGCCAGTCCACTATCGGGCTAGGCCGCAATACATTGGGCTAAAAAAGCCTAAATTTTCATGGACGGTAAAAATAAAGCATATTTTTTAGTAAGCTGGCTTGGACCACCTTGCCAGGTCTAAATGCCTGCTCACAAGACTCCAGACCACATATAGGACTCGCGGTATGAAACCTAGGTGTTGCGGCCCAAATACAAGCTCAGGATTTCATTCTCCGACTGTTTGGTAAAACTGAATGAAAAATTCTAAATATTTAAATACATCTGATTTTGTATAAAAATAAAATTAAATGAATAAATATGTTTGATAATTGATCTATCCAAAACATTTGAATAACACAAAATTTTCATTCTAACCCTAAATTATTTTTAACAAGTTTGTAGTAATTATAAATGACATATCTATGTACACACTCAAATTGTACATTTAAAAACACACTCAAATATAAAATAATAATAAAATATTTCTCTCGACAATACTTTCTCTCTCCTCATTTACTATTATTTTATATTTAGACGTGTCTTTGAATATATATTTTGAGTATTGTACATAGATTTATCCTTATAAATATGTAAACATAATGAAAACTTTTAACTTTTTAAAATATAAATATTAAGTGAGTATCCAGAACATGAGCCTTCTCTATTTTCATTGAAAACACAGAGAGCTTCTAACTAGTATCCTTTACCTTTTTGCCTTTGATTAAGGATTAAAAATTGTGAAAGGTCCATGCAATCAAAGTTTGTCAAATGTCTGTCTTCTCAAAATTAACTTGGGGTGTTTCAAAATTTCCAATACAACAGCAACAACAGTGAGCTTATATCATTATCTCGTTGTAGCCCTAAATTCGAAGACCCAAAACCTTTGTCACCAATTTTTGACTTTTTGCATATGAGTTTGTAATCTGATCAATTGTCTACTTTGCCATCTCCGACCTCAATCTCCTGTGCCTTTGTGATATCTTACTTTCTTTCATCTTTTATGTTTGTATCTTCACATGAAGATTTAAATAAATAGAGCTGAGAAGAGACGAAGAAGAAGATCTGTGATGCAAATAGCGATATCTGCTTTGTTCGATTAGTTGCATTTAGAGTATTTGCAGGGGTAAAGTTTAGTGCGTTTGAAGGTCTAAACGCACTGCACTAGTTTTGGAGTATTGTGTTTAGACACTAAACGCAACGTTTGTGAGTTAAATAAGTTATTTTTAAATAAACTATTTGTAAACAAACAAGATAGGACACGGGGATATAACAAGCAACAAGATTCTCCATCTAGGACTGATTTTAACCTGTGTTTAATGCATTGAAATCTCCAAACGCTCCATGCACATAGAAAGAGAGAGATATATGGTTGTTAAGAGGATATTGAGAGTAAAAATTTATAATATTCAAGGGTGTTTAGGTAATAGTTTATTCAGTACTATCACTTACCAAATCAGTTAGAAAAATTTAACTTTTTTCGTCGACTGTTTACTAATCATTCAAGTTATTTTGTGTCCACATCAAACGGTTTGAATAACTTATTCAATCAGAATTTAACTAATTCAGACCCATTAAATTGTTGTCAAACAGCCTCTTAAAAGTCTTCTAAAATTATGTGACACTTTTTTTTTTAGAACAAATTGTGTGACACTTAAATAGACAAAAGGTGTTGTTTATTTTATGAATGTTTGACCTTAATCTGAACAACAGATCTAAATAAGCTCAACCCAATTAGTGATATCATGAATACCAATGACTATAAGTGGTAGCATCTCAACCTGAATACTAACTGTTTGAATGTAAATTTATTATTTGTTTATTGATTAATTTGAAAGATTTAAATTGATTTGTTTTCACTGGAGAATTTGTTTGATATATAAGGCTAAAAGTCTATAAGAAAAAAAAAAACTTAATTAACAATTTAAAAGAAAGATTGATAGATGATCATAAATGTTATCACGTGCACTCTTCTTGAGATCTGGAAAATAAATTTGGTTTATTTTTAATTTAGACAAATGCGAATTTTCACTTAGGCCTGCCAAACTGGTTTTGTGAAAAAAGAAACTTAATATTACTAAGCTCTTCTAGAGCATACACTAATTATACTTAGGCTTGTGAACCGAACTTTAATTTTTAATCGGGTTTAAGGTTATTTAAGTTTGGTCCAATTTAAAATTATCAGGCTTGAGTTCGGTTTTAACCTATTCGGGTTATGATAAGTTTGTCCAAATTTGACTCAAATAAAATTACGAGCTTCAGATTTTTTTCGATCAAGCCTATATTAAAATATAGTATTACTGAGATTGTCTACTAAGCTCAAAAAATATAATTTCAAGTAACTTATTTAAAATGTTTGGCATACGTCACCTTTCATGCTAACAAAATTGAAACTTAAATTAACATTAATGAGCTATTTTGTAAATAATTTATTATTTTTAATATCTCATCTTAATTTTTTTTCCATGTAATTCCTGGATTTGTTCTGAAACTGATATGAATGACCACTTTAAAAAAAATATAGTACTTAATTTTTAGTTAAAGATACTATATGTAAACATATTTAAATATAAATTGAAAATGTAAAATATGTAATAATTAATATAAATAGTTTATATATTTTATATGTTTTTAACACTATAATTCGACTGGGATTATAATGGGTTTAACAACCTATTGACTAAATTTAGCCCGAATTATACTCCAAGCTTAAATTTTTTTTGTTCAGACTCTAATCGATTCACTTCTAAATTAAATTTGAGTGAGTTTTTTATGGGTCGAACAATTAAGTTTCAAACTTGACTAGACTAATTGATAGTCCTAATTATACTCCATTATTTACAAATTAATATTATATTTTATTATTTTGTCACCGAACACTGATCATTCATTAGCTCCAGCTCAATCAAAGACTAAAAAAGCCCATTTCGAGCAAAGGGTAAAAAATAAAAAACCTATGTCACTCATTTATAGGTAACATTAGGGATTTCAAATTTTTTATCTCAAAAATTATTTTCAAATGATATGTCATCATTACATTTGTTAAGAAGATCTTATGTAATTGATTATATCATAAAATATTATTAAAATATTTAATCTCATATCATATGAGACCCATTTGAGAATAAAAATTTGAAACTATAACATTATCCATTATCAATAAGTCTTTTTTTTTAAACCCCACTTTTTGAGAAGTATAATATAACCTCATAATTAAGTACTTCATTTACTATTATAATATTAAGAATCAATCAAATATCAATAAAAGAGAAAAAAATAAACTCACAAATACGTCTCACATAAAAAAAATCTAATGATCATAATATTTTAGTCTTAACCATTACATTAAAATTTCATCAAAATCTATAAGAGTCTAATAGACTGATATGAAATTTGAGAAGTGAATTATAGTTAATTAGTTAGTATCCCTAATAATAGTTTTCAACTTTTTTTTCATAATTTATTAGGAGAAATGTTTCATATATAATCTATATATGACACAAATGATAAATATATATAGATGATGGATCTAAAGCATACCTTTTAAATAACATATCTCTTTTAAATAACATATTTTTATTAAAATTACGTTGTTTTGGAGATTTTTTTAAAAAACAAGTGGAGCCATATAAAACTAATAATATTCAAAATTTTATTACTCATGTCTACCAACTATATGCTGACTCAAATAATTCGTCTCTTATTAAGTTTTTTATGATCCAATGAAAGTTTTTAAATCAAAATCTTAATAATAGTCTTAAAAATTAACTTCCATCTAACATTTTAACATTATAAACGTGTCATGTCATCTAATATAAGCTTAAATATTTATTTATGTATAATTAAAAATGTATTATTTTGATACGTTTAATTCATTTTAATATTTTTACAAATTTTTTTCTCATGTAAGAATGAGATTATATTAAAATATCTAACTAAAATGTGAAAATAAATTTCCCTTTGTTAAAATTACAAACATCTTGCATGTACAAAACTATTTGGGGGAAGAAAAAAAAATCCTAACCATTGTTTCTTTTCTTTTATTTTTTGAAATAATCCTAATAATATCTAGTTACGTGATTTAAAAAGCGATATAAGCCACCATACCTACGTGGCACCGCCATAGAAATTCTGTGGGCTCAGCACAGACAAATTTGCAATCTAATAACGGACAAACCAGCCTTCGACGACGTCGTACCGCGTTAAACTTCAAGTCAAAACATGCACAATTTCCTATGAACTATCAAGAACAATTGAACGAAACACTAGTATGAACTTTTTCTCAGCAAATTTCAAAATATACCCATTATCATTTTAATTTTAGGGTTTCTAAATTCACAAACAGCAATCAAGAAGAAGAAAATCTCTTACCAGAATCTCTCGAAATCTCTGTTTTTCACAGTGGGTAATTCTCCCTTTCTCTCTGTCATCATTTTGTGCACATTTTTGGGTGCCAATAAGGAAAGAAATTTGGTAAACTACACCCCTTTTAATTAAAGTTCAGTTCTTTGTTTGGGGTTTTTCTTAAAAAAAGTAAACAGAAAAGGGTTTAGTTGATTTCCTTTTCTGATTAGTTTCTTGGGGATTAAACAGAAATTAGTGATATCAGGGAAAATGGCTTGCAAGGCTATGGATATTTGGACTTTTAATGGGCTAGTGGGTGCTTTTCTTGATCTTGCTATAGCTTATTTCTTACTCTGTGCATCTAGTATTGTATTTTTTGCCTCAAAATTTCTGGCTTTGTTTGGATTGAGCTTACCTTGTCCTTGTGATGGACTATTCGTCAACCGCAATAGCAATTACTGCTTGCAGAGGCTATTAGTTGATTTTTCGACTGAGAAAGCCTCTTCTGTTCAAATGTCTGTTAGAAGTAAGTTCCCTTTCGATTCGGTTTTGGCAAAAGATCAAAACTTGGATTCAAGTATGAAGATGGTTGAGGATGGAAATTGTTATGGTAATGGGTTTGATGAATTGGAAGGTGAGGCATCGTGTAGTTCGATTTCAGATGCAAAAAAGCCACAAAATGTGGTTGATAGAGAGTCAATTCCAAGGAATGAAGATGGTGCTGAGTTTGGTGTGACTAGTTGGCGGAAGGTTGATATGAAGGGCAAGGGGATCCCGATTCACAAACCGACGATTGGTATCCGTTGTCGTAGAAAAGTTGGATTTGGTTATGGAAAATTTTCTTCCCCGTCGTCTTATGATCAGCTAGGTGTTCCTTGGTCTCCCCCTAGCATTAATAAGGGGCAGAATGAGACAGTTGGAGGCAGGTCAGTTCCTGCTGATTTCGGAGGTGGAGCTAACTGCTTTCTTGGTGAGTGTAAATTGCATTTTAAATGTGTTTGGAGTTCAATATCATTGTTTCAGTTGATGCTTTGTTCCATGATTGTTAATCTAATAGTTAAGTTCTCCTTTAAGCTGAGAGAAAAGACAGAGAGAGGTGTTAGGTTCATTTATAGAAAATGTTACAGTGTAGGAGTTGTAAAAATAAATACGATTATGGTAAAATGCTCAAAATGCTGTGGCCTTACAATAAATGATTCTCCAATGCATTAAAACCTACAAAGTAAACTACTTGTTCTGTTGATATCAATGCCTTATCTTTTTGGTGAAAAGATGCCTCAAAAGAATTTGGAAAAACTGTTTATTCATTTAACATAAGGAAAAGCTGTAACAACAATGTGGGACAACAGAACTAAATAAAGGAGGGGATATACTAAAACTTGAAGAGCAAACCCGTGTTTCTATAAATAAACTTCAACCTTCACATCTAAAAGTTGTTGGTAAATGGTAAGTAATTGTTGGCCCTCCCTGGGCCTTCTACTTTAAGTCGTCATGCACCGATCCTCATGGTTATTCCTTCGGTATCAATGCCTCCAAATTCCAAAGTATCTTTTTGGTGAAAAGATGCCTCAAAAGAATTTGGAAAAACTGTTTATTCATTTAACATAAGGAAAAGCTGTAACAACAATGTGGGACAACAGAACTAAATAAAGGAGGGGATATACTAAAACTTGAAGAGCAAACCCGTGTTTCTATAAATAAACTTCAACCTGTACATCTGAACGTTGTTGGTAAATGGTAAGTAATTGTTGGCCCTCCCTTGGCCTTCTACTTTAAGTCGTCATGCACCGATCCTCATGGTTATTCCTTCGGTAAACTCACAATATGAACTGTCAGAATCATGTTTTAAACTTGAATTCACGATGTATAGTTGAAATCCTCACGGTTATAAGCATATATGACAGGGATAATATATATATAAATCAACGTATAGCTGAAATTTTGTGTACCTTATTGTTTTAATAAAACAGTGCTAATGTTTCTGTGGGTGGAATCTAAATTTAGATGATGGGGAGGCTCATACTGTCATTTTTATAGGGAATATAGGTTTGCATGACATTGACTTGAATCAAACTATTGATGAAAACAAAGCCAGAGAGAAGAATGAATCATTTGATGTAGAGTTAAGTGATGCTCGAGGGACTCTTGTTGATGGTGATGACATAAATACAATTAGAGTTTTAGAGCAAGCACTTGAAGAGGAGCATACTGCTCGTGCTTCCCTCTACCTTGAGCTTGAGAAGGAGAGAAACGCTGCTGCTACTGCTGCGGATGAAGCTATGGCTATGATTCTGCGTTTGCAAGAGGAGAAAGCATCCATAGAAATGCAAGCACGACAATATCAAAGGATGATAGAAGAAAAATCTGCTTACGATGCAGAAGAAATGAACATTCTTAAAGAAATCCTTTTGAGGAGAGAGAGGGAAAAACATTTCTTGGAAAAGGAAGTTGAGGCATATAGGCAGATGATAAATCCTGGGAATGAGCAATTAGAAGGTCATGTTCAGGATATGGAGGACAACCAGAGACGAGAGCACGCTTCTTCAGTTCACCTGACTGAGTATACAGATCCAATGCTACACGAGCTTAACGAATCCATTGAAAAGAAGGAAATGGTAAAAAGTAGAAGTTCAAATCTTGAGGTGACATCTATTGATATGCAAAAATATTCTCTGGTTCAATTGGGAATTCAAGAGAGGGACGAAAATGCTGACTTTTCACAACAGTGGGACCAAGGCAAACAGTTTTCTTCAAAATGCATTAATGACAGCAACAAGGAGCTTCAGGAGAAGGAGATGGTAACCTCAAATAATAGTCAACATGCTCGACCAAAGGAAGGGCAGAAATTGAAGACACACTTGCAGTCTTATGAGGTAAGTAGATCTCAAGAATATAATTTGCTCGAGAAAACCATTCCCATTGTAGGGGAAGAAGAAGAAGAAGAAGAAGAAAAGAATGGTTCTGTGAATTCATGTGAAGGAGCAGAAAACAATGTTAAGACTCAAAATGAAAGTGGGATATATATTCTAAATCATTGTCAAGATTTGGAGGGACATGGAAAAGATGTATCTCTGGGAAGCAAAGTTCCGTTAAACATAATGTTTGACAAGGAGCTGGATATTCATATCATTGATGACAGCTCCAAATGTTGTAATGAGGTCAACGAAAAGAAGAGCAAGCTGCTGTCAGAAACTGATACTACAGAGGTTAATATTGGTGATCTCCCACATGAAGCTTCCGTAATCCAGAAAATTGGCACTAAAAGAGATTCCTCAAGTACTAGCAGGTTGGATACCGTGACAGATATTAACAGGAGCAGTTCAGACATGGCCATTCGGCTACCATCATCAGGCTCAATGGGCAGATTCTTTCTATCTGATATGCGAAGAAGTTCCATGTCTGCATTAGATACTGAAAGGATAAAAATTGATATACAAGTTGAGTGGCTCAGAGAAAAGTTAAGGACAGTGCAAGAGGGAAGGGAGAAGCTCAACCTCTCTGTGGAACATCAGGAAAGAGAGAAGTTGCAGTTGCAACTGTTGGAGGATATAGTTTGCCAGCTTCGGGAGATTCGGCAGCTGAGAGAGCCGGAAAAGGCTATACGTCAGGTGTCTTTGCCACCTCCATCCTCTAAGGTTTGGCCTCAGAACACAGTCTATTCATACTTTTTAATCATAGAGTTACCAAATAGATATTGGCAAATGATTGGAAAGAAATCATTCCTACAATTTCCATTGAATAACTTCCAAAATCACTTGGATCTCGGAAGCTAATTCCCGTGTAGGCAGCGCTGTGTGTCATACCATTGACTCTATTCATAGAATTTGCTTTATTACATTTTTTATATAGGCTTATCTCAATCAACTTTTAGTTATCCATGTGCATTGGGACACCACACCACATTACTCAATTTGTTGTGTTTGACACATATAGTTACTAAACTTTGCCTAAACTTGGCTGTTGTTTCATGCATCGGCAATACATTTATGCATGAAGACATTTTGTGGGTCCAAACAATAATTTTGGTGAGTTTTAAGTACTTTAAATAGCAAAAATGAAAATCGAGCATATAATTTTAATTATTACGTAATGATGCTCTTGGGATGTTCTTCATTAATAATAGAAATTAATAATGCTCTCGGCATGTTATAGTCTACCGCTACTTGAAGTACTGATCACCAAGATTATGTTTTAGGTTATGTCAAAGAAAAGGAGGCGTCGAACTGCATTTTTAAACAAGAGCTCGTGAGGTATGAAATCTATTCGTATTTATGAGCTGCTTGATTTATTCCCGATACTAAGAAACATTTGCTTGATAATAAAGATTGATAGTTGATTTCCTGAATTTTTACAGGCAAGTACTGGGGACAGATTTTTGGGGTCAGCCATACCAAAAATGTAGGACTGTCTTGCATTTCTATGTTCCAAACAGATTAGTGTTAGAATATATAAATCAGTGCAGGGCAAAGAGTTCTAATACATGTACTTAAGTCATCCATGTTAATTTCTATAAAAGCAAGTTTGAATTCATTTTTGTACTATTTATGAATCATCAGGGAAATTGTAAATATGAAACAGAAGGCATGCTTTCAAAATTATGTTTATCTTGTGTGCAGCATATTGAGAAAATATTATCTGCTGGTGTTTGTGGTGCTAATTACTAAATATGCTACATTGGACTGCATTTGGAACTCAGAAAACTGAGGGAAAAGGAAGAAAAAGGAAATAAAGTCTAAAATTTTATTGGTGCTTTTTTATTCATTTTCTACACTATATTTTAACAGTGTTCCTAATATTAATTTTTTTTTTAAAGTGTAGATGATTAGATTTATCTTTGTTTTTTCTTTTCACCGTGTTAACTGAGTTCCAAACGGAGTCTTCAGAATTGCAGTTCAGGAATCAGGACTAAGCGAGCTATCAGACAAATGGTCTGAATCCTTGTACAAGGAAAAATTAGCCACTCAAAAACATATTTCAATGGGCTTATTTGTTATGCATGATTTGTAAGGTATTATATTATAGTATGCATCTAATGATCACCCCATTGCACACCCAGAGTCCACTCAAGGTTAAAGGACATTCTTTATAAACGATTTTAAATGACAATTTTAGTGAACACAAGTCATATTATTATATATGAAGGTTAAGAAAGTTTAAATAACTCTTTTACCAGAGTTTTTTCTTCTATTTTTTCAAGCTTCAAACATCGTTATTTTAAAATTCCAACAGGAAGCCAAGCGGGGAAAAAAATAAAACAGGAAGCCAAGCGGGGAAAAAAATAAAATTAAAAATCAACGAGAAGAGGTTTGACAATGAGCTAGGCAGCTCGAGTTAATTCTAAAATGACTACTTGCCGAAACTATTCATAGGAGTTTATTTACAATTGAGAAGCATCGTCAATTCGTTAGCTAACTATGATGGATGCTGATACTAATGCCAACTTCCAAATACGTTGCATTGTTATGATGTTCATATTCGAGGGAGATCTTCCTTTGTTTGATTCATAAAGAGCATAACAGCTTCGTGTAGTTTTAAATCTCCTGCAAATGAAAAAATAAAAATAAAAATTGTTCATGTGAATTGCCATCATAAATCCATATCAATAAAAGCTAAACCTTAACCAATTTCATTTGATGGAACAATGGGGAACAAGTCATCACGAGTACATTAAAATGTTTCACTTCAGAGTTCAGACACAAAGCTTATAAACAAAGGAAAGTAAAAAACTGAATATGACAAGTAATGTCCATATTAGGGGATGGATGTAATTGCGGCAAAAAAATGTGGTTGAAATCTGAGAGAGTTACCGCGCTTGATGCCAACAGCTGATAAAGCATCATGAACAGACTTCCACACCAGTAATTCCATCAAGTTCTTCCATAGCTGCAACCAAACCACTGCATGGAAAATCTTTTGCTTCTGAGCATCAGTTGCCTCTAGTGTAATATGGTACAACAAGCTAGACAACCCTGTGTGGCTTGCCCCTACCACCCTCACAAATTGGAGATGGGCATTCTAAACAAGAAGAAAAATTCAATTATTAAACACATAAATAAGGCTCAAAGGAAAAAAAAAATAAGGCTCACAAATACATATTTAATATGCATAAGTGGCCGCTCTTTCTCCTCAAAACTATCTACTTAATATTTTACTTAGCATCCAAGTATTAGATATAAACAGTTGTAATCTATCATGAAAAATTATTGAATGATTGATATTATTGAATTTTAAGCCTTGTGTTTGTGACTTTTAGCCTAATTATCTTCTTTGAATTCCCTTTCTTCCTTCCTCCATTCTCGTCCTACATCAGAAATTAGGCTGCATTGCCCTTACTAGGGACATATAACAAAATCATGAGACATTCCATTCATGGTGGTTATGGCAAGCTAGTTTCACCTAATCACTTCTTTTTCAAGAGTAAAATGAGAATATTGGGAAGCATTAGGTAGGTCCTAGGAACACCTGATAGGAATTATTTCTGATACTGTAATATCGATCTTCTAGTTCAAAATGCGAGATATGGGGGAAATTTAGAGAATTTAGGAGATGCACTCAAGGTGACTGTCAAAATTCACATGATGTTGCAGGTCCAATTGGCATCATAATAGCCCTTAGAGCCCTCTTGCACGACATAATAACCTTTACAGCACCTTCCCATTCTCCTTGTGAACAACTGGATAGCACTCAAGGTCCAAAATTTCAAAAATTGTGTATGCCAACCACATCATCAAAGACTACATTTTTATTTCAAACCTTCATACCCCTGCACTATACATATTCAACTGCTACTTTATAACACACAAAATATCACCACCAACATCATTTATTTTTGAATTAAAATTTACGCAATACATTAATTATATACATACGGACACAATTATTTTCTGGGTGTGTGCTTATAATTACAGAAACATATATACATATACCCTTTCCATATGTATATGAACAGAAAAAAGAAAAGGGGAAATATAAAAACCTGATTCTCATTGTGCTTGGTGACTGCAAATTTGGCAAGGCTGATGATCCACTCATCCTTCTGGGCACCCTGGTAGATGCTGGTGCCTCCACACAAGGCTGTAACATCGTGGGTTTTGATAAAATCACCGGTGAGATTAGGAATTGAAGACCCAGTATTGTGTAAAGAACAAGAAATTGAAGAAGAAGAAGAAGAAGGGCTACAAAGATTCTTATTGAATGTACCCCACAAACCCACTATGGGATTGGCGCCGCTTTTCACTCTGCTTCCTTGTAGAATGAAGCGTAGGGCCATTTTGGTGTTTGACTTGAATAAAAGAATTGAAATGCAAAGTATTTATTTAAGAGGACTTGAGACTTTGAGAGAAGAAAAAGAAAAGACTTAGATTTGAGAACTGAGAATTGAGAGGTAGTAAAAAGTAATTTGGCGGGGAGGTGATATCTTTGCCTTTGGATGAGCTTAGAAAGTGGTAAGTTATGGTGGGGAATGTTGAACCCTAGAGGACTTTAAGGTTGTTTGTGTTGACCACTTTACCTTTTTCAGCCTTTTATGATTTTATATGGTTAATATTTTTGTTGGAAATGATTTGTACGGTTAATATTTTTACTTTTGTATTTTTTTTTTTTTGATGAAGCATTTCTGTAGTTAAGTTGATAAAAAGAACTTTCCTCTTGTCACTAGTTAGAATTTTGATATTTGCACTATGTTTGCGAGTTTTTTTAAAATAAGAAACAAAAGGGGATGTTTATTATTCGATACGAAAGAAAATAGAAGAATTCAAATTTATATTTTTTATTTTTGTATTATTTGTAAAAGAAAACAAAATTATAAATTTAGGTTGCTATTTTAACATTTACATAGTAAATAATACTCCCTTTGTCCCAGGATAAAAGTTCTCCATTGACTTTTATGGTCAAATTGACCATTTTCAAATCAATATATCTTATTATTCTTTTATATATATATATATATATATATATATATATATATATATGTAAAAAACCTATAAACATTATAAACTACATTCAATTTAGTAGTAATCTCTATGTTTGCTTTTTTGAAAATCTAAATATATATGTTTAATTGTTAATTTTAAAAATGGTCAATTTGACCACAAAAGTCAATGGAAGACTTTTAGCTTGGGACAGAAGGAGTGAGAGTCAGGTCCTAGTTCCCTAGCAATGACTCATAAATTTCCTACAATGTTTAATTATTTTTAGTGCCAACTTTCATAAGTTTGAGGAATTTCGACCGACTCTGATCCATAATGTTTGGAAATTTGAATACTGAAATTTAGAACTCATTTTAACATATGAGTTGAAGTTGGTAAAATGTTATGGAAAGTAAGAAATAAACTATAAATAATTATCATTCTTTAGTATTAAAAGCTGAGTAAACTATATAATTAACAATTTTTAATATAATGTTTCAAAAACACTCTTTGATATTAAGTCAATAGTAATAGTACTTTGCTGATTAAAAAATAAATATTAAATGGTCAGGAATTATATTACAATTTATTGTAAAAGAAACCTGTAAATTATTACAAAATTTTACATAGCTTTTTTTTAATATTTCCATAGTTTCATTAAGATTATTATTTTGTTGAGAATTAAATTTGAAGTACTAGAAATTAAAATGAATATGGAAACATAAAGAAACAAAGAGAATAGTCAAAGTTAAAATTTGACCCAGAAGATATTTTTAATTTTTATGACTAAATTCTAAATTTGACTTTAAATTTTAATCTTAAAATCGATTTACACTTTAAATTTTATTTTGAATTAATCATACAAGTCCTAATTTTAAATTTTTATAAGAAAATAAAAACTAACAACTATGAACAGTGCCAAAACTGAAATTAAAGCCAGAAAATAGAGCCAACGTGACTATGCGCATTTCCCTAGTATCTGCACTCACAAATCCAAAATAAAACAAAATAAATAAGCAAATACCCAACATGCCCTTAGTTATTATCTGCACTTGATCCTTAAATATGATTCAACTACTCTTTAACCGATCAACGAGGCAACATTATAAACTCATCGCATTTTATTTAAATTAGTTTACCTGTCACCCTTTATGTGCATGTTAAAAGTGAAAATATATGATTTTAAAATATATGAGAGTAGATAATTAAAAAAATATAATGAAAAAGTGAATAAAAAGACTACCGTGAAGAAAGTTTAAAGGGTAAAATAAAAAAGTAAAAATGCTTCACTTTTTTTATTTATACTAAATTAAAGAGTAAATTTGAAAATTTAAAAGGTTTCACACAATTATTAATACTAAAAATAACTGTCAACTTTCCCTCTCGCTTAATAATATAGATAGATAAATATAAGTAAAGATGTATTTTAATTTATTAGTTTATAATGGAGTACTAGTATCAAAAATAACTGTCAACCCCTCTCGCTTAATAATATAGATAGATAGATACAAGTAAAGATGTATTTTTAATTTATTAGCATATAATGGGGCATGTGTATGTCATCAATTATCAGAAAACTAATAACCACATAGATGAGGAGATAAATAGGGGAGGTTGACTTGAAATTTGAGAAGACTTTTTCTAAATTTTAAATGTCTCCATTAATACAAGAGGCTCCTAAGAAAAGGAGAGAGAGGGAGAAAGTGTAGATGTGCCACTCTAAACGGGGATAAGAGACATGTCTTGCTAATTTTTTGCATCCAACTCCCTTACTTTTGGGCCACTACTTTACCATATATTATACATCTATTTGTGTATATATATTATGTCACATTTATCTTATTGATAATCGATAGAGTAAATCATTATTTGTATAATTGTTGTATAGTCTCATGGAGTTGATGTGCTATAAATTATAATCCCCTTAATTAAATATTAAAAATAGAATAAAAAGAATAGCTAAATCGACATTAAATTTTTAGTGTCATGTTGACAAAGATGAAGTGCTTTTATAAATACCGCAATACAAAATGTCTTTTTAAGGTTTAAATTTGAGAAATGAAACTTTAATTGTTAATACGATTTCAAAGTCAATTTTGATATGTTACACTCAATCTCCATTATTGAATGCATTTAATATATTATCAAACACTTTAGCGCAATGTATTATTGAGCACTTTTAAGTACAGTTTGACTCAAAACGTTTTGAGTACATGCAATACACTATTGGACACTTAAATTTTAAGATAGCAATAAATTGAATCCTTAGACTACAATTATATTGAAAATTAGAGAGTGCATTAATCTTGTGCAAGTATTTAATATGGATAGTCTCAAGAAAATATTTGTTAAATGCACCATCAAACATACATTCGAATTTATATTATCAATGACGTGAAATAAGTAAAATATTATTATTATAATCGCATTCACACACGGTTAGATATAGTCAAAGTAATGAAATATATACGATAGATGTATTAAAATTTCTAGATTTGATAATCTTGAGAAAGTATTCGCTATTAATAATCTTAATTACAATTGTATAAATACAAGGGGGTATTGGGGGGAAAAATGCAGTGAAATTCCAACTCTACCCATCAATTCATAACATGTGAAATAGGCTAGTGGGGGGCATAATGGTCTTTTAATGGATAAGCAGTAATAAACTAGGGTTAATCTGATTCAATCATCATCAATAAAAGTTACTTCACAAAATAAAGTAAATGAATATAAATACCAAACCATCCGTTTTAAGGGCCATTGCCATTTGACATCTTCATTTCCAATATCAATATGATATATGATATAATATCATATTGATTGTATAAACAGTTCTCTCTTTCTTTCTCACTATTGGTAAGTTTTTTTTTATGATTAAAGAAATGACAGCATTTCTCATATTTCTTCATCTGAGTTTTTGACAGTATACAATATTCCTTATATATTCTTATTGTACTGTCACTATTTTCTAATACTATTATATGATTAAAATTGAGGGTGTGGTTGTTTTTATATTATTATTATTATTCCATCCTTTTGTCTTTCATTGAAGAGGAAGTACAATTTGATGTTGATGTTTCAATGTGGGTATCAATGCAAAGATTAAATTTTTATGAGACCCTTTTTGATGATGATGGAAACATCAAACCCCACAAACCAAAAAACCTCTATTTTAATGCATTTTGTACCCAATCTGATATAGTATCTTTGGAATGTCAGGCAAAGATTATATACAGCCCCAATAGACTGTTAATTTAGGTTCTTTATTACTAGAGCCTAAAGGGTTCTGTTTCCTTTTTAGCCCTGTGTGTTTTTAGGGATGTCTAAGCTTTTATCTGAAGGAGTCTTTCAGTTCCATCTATGGTACACTGATAAAGGAATTCATGGCTATTACAGCTTTTCTGCACTCTGTAGCTGTATGTACCCATTATTATTTTCTTGGGTTTTGGTTGTTTTACTTGATTATTGGAGGTACTTCATCAAATGGGTGTTTTACACTCATAATTTCTTGAAAAATTAAGGTGGTTTTTTGGTTTTTGTTTGTCATTTCAGCCTAAATGCTTGGTAATATTCTGCTCATCGTATGTTATTTGCCCCTTACCTTTTTTGTTCCTGTTTGATTCAACTCCATATTTGGCTTCTATCACAACCCATTTTTGATTTGTGCATGGGATTAGTGAACTTAATAACAAATTTATTATTCTTGGTAATTTTTAAGGTGTTTCTGTTTGATTTTGTCTCTGAAATTTATTTTTAATTGTCTTTATGGAATTTAATTCTTCTTGTTATTTGTTTATTGCTTTTGTCTAGTGAAGTTGAGCAGGGGAAGTTGGCAATGGCATCATCATCTTCTGCTGCTAGGCAAAGCCCAATGCCTGTGAATTACCGTTCGTACCCCCTTCCTTTGGCTAGATATGAGGATGTTGTAGCATCTTCAAAGCTCTTCATGGATACTTTGGGGAAGCTACATGGTACTATGGGGACCAAATTCAAGTAAGCTTACTATATACCCTTTATGTGCAACTTATTACTATTGTCCAATAGCCCCTTGATTCATCAGTTTTATGCACTTTCCATGTAAAATGACGACTTTTTGATATAGAAAGATAGGTTTATATTGAGATAATGAAAGTGTTATTTCCACGCGAAAATATGATATTTTTATTCTGTTTCTCTCGTATGAATAGCGAGTGAGTCCCACATTCATGTAGAGACATTAGTGGAGTATAAAAATATCAGTTTACAGATTTTTTTAATTGAAGTCTTGTGCATACATCCAAGCGCATTGACACACATACATTATACTCTTTCCATTCCAAATTATAAGATAAATTTCTAAAAGTCAATTTCAAACATTTTTCAAATTTAAAATTAGCATGATTTATTTAAATTTTGAAAATAATAAATTTTATAACTAGTAGTACTTTTTAGATAGTTTATAATATTCACAATTATAATGACATAAAATAAATGAATTTATGTCAATTTTGAGTTTGAAAATATTTGAAATTGACATTTTAAAAGTCAATATTAATCTTATAATTTGGAACGGATGGAGTATCTATTATTGAAGTCTTGCGCATACATCCAAACGCATAGACACACACATATATATGTATGTATACATATACACCCCACCCCCCTGTAGAGTTGATTGTAATTTTGCTTTAAATATTAATATTGTTGACATAGAGATACCTCTATAAATGCAACAAAAAAAGTCCGGAGCATGGACATTTTTGCATTAATTTCTCTGTAAATATTTCCATAATGTTTAATTATTTTGTTATGAAGATCCGGTGGACCCACTTAGAATGAAAAGCAGTTTTCTAACTTTGACTGCATAGTAATTTAAATTTTAATCTATCAGTTTTAATCAGACTATATCACAACTTTGCAGCTCATCTTTTTTTGTTGTTACGTGTTCTTTGTCATGGTTGCAAGTCATGACCAATTCAAAAATAAGATATGAGCTATTTCCAGTTTGGCCATTACCTGCCTGCTAACTGTTGTATCTAAAGAGTTCAATTATATCTGTTACAGTTTGCTTTGGGTTAGATAATTGCCTTTATTTCCACAGTATTACTTGTCAATGACATGTTATTATAACTTATCCCTTTTCTGGAACCTAAGGATGGCCATTGAAAATATACTTACCTTGCTTTGCTTATTCTGGTATCCCCAACTCTTAGTCATTAATTCTAAATAATTAACTTCAGCATTGCTTAATTAGGTTAATAGTATATGTTAGACTCTCGGTTGGTGGCCACGCTTGTGTCGAGGGGTAACTGTGCAAAAATAATAAAATATTTTGAATGGTGTGACTTGAAATTGTTTGTTATCATGATGGAGCTAACAAATAACTTGTGCTTTTTGGTGTAGGAAACCATGTAAACATGACCACTCATCGTATATTATTTTTTTATTTTCTCATGCTTTCCATGTTTTACTCTTAATTGTTTGGTTGATACATGCTTCTTGTAGGATCCCTGTCATAGGAGGAAAGGACCTGAACTTGCATCGCCTTTTTGTGGAGGTCACTTCTCGTGGTGGTTTTGGAAGGGTAATGTTGATGTTCTCTTCTGACTTTGTCAAAAAATAAAAATAAAAAAATTGATGTTCTCTTCTGATTTCTGATTTGGAGTCTCTTTGAGTTTTCTTAAGTTATCAGTTTTCCCTGCTGCTGTAAATAACTTTGGTTTTGTGCTTCTGAAATGCTTTGCTGGATGACTGGATTAAATAGTACTAGATTAATGGGTATATACTTGAAGTCTTGCTCTTAGTTTGTTTCAACATAAAAACAATTTGTTTTACTAGTTAGTGCCACTTAGTAAAATGCAGAAAATCAAGTATGCATTACTTTTTGAAATATTATATAATAATGGGAAAATTATATCCAGATCCTAGTATCAGAGAGAGCTGGATTTTTTTTATTGTTCATTTTAGGCCCCCTGGTTGGGTTGAGGGAAAGTCTTCAACTCTTCATCAACGGGAGAATCTCTCAACAAGATAAAAAAAGCACTCTAGTTCAATACATTGTTGAATCTGTAAGGAGGCCTCCTCCACTTTGGTACTGGCTTTAAGATCATTTGCATACATAACTATACTTTATTCCAGGGAGCACAATCACGTCCTAATAGAATTTTGTTGAGTTCTACTCCCTTCTGTAAATGACCCAAGAGAAGAACTTTAGCCATCATGTTTCTTGAACTAAATGACCTTCTATTTTCGTTCTTTATGTGTGAGATTTCATCTAATTTCTCTTTCAATCAACCTTCTTCCACCCCCCACCCCCCGGGTGCCCCTTTGTTTTTCGATAGGTAAGTTTGACCCCCAAGTATTCGAGGTTATTCCTCAAGCCCTTTGCCCCAAATTTCAGAAATGAACCAAGTGCTTCCTTAATTGCTACCAATTTGCTCTGGGAAATCAAAGCATTTTCTGGAGATTTCCTGTTTTTTTCAGTAGACCTAATTTCCCATGTTTCGGTATTATGTTTCATCTATTCAAACAAAGTTTACTGGTCAAACTTGTCAATTGTATTGTTTCGGAAATGTATTTGGAGCAGAAAAAAGCTATGATTACTGTTCTCTTCCTTTAGTCTCTGTATTTCTTTCTTTTCCTGTTTCTTTTGGGGATATGCAATGGGTGAAGTATTTGGATGTGTAACTATATTACATATGTATTCTTGTTTAGCTTTCTAAATGTGGATTTTCTAACTGTATTACATGAATATTCTTGTTTAGCTTACTAAGTGTAGATTTTTTGCTTACTAGTACTTCTTATGGTCGAAATGAATCTGCAGGTTCGTAGTGAGAAAAGGTGGAAAGAAGTAACTGCTATTTTCAGCTTTCCTTCATCTGCTACAAATGCTTCTTTCATTCTGAAAAAATATTATGTGTCATTGCTTCAACACTACGAGCAAATTTACTATTTCAAGGCCAAAGGGTGGACTCCATCTGCTGGTGCGTACAGATACTTATAACATTATAATCATTAGATTTTCTGTGCGGATTTCTCAATTATAGAACCAAATATCTTCTGCAGATGCTTCACAAAACGTGTCTACAATACCAACTTCAAATAATGGGTTGGATGAACCTGTGTTGCCATCATCAAAGGTTCATGAGGCTCCACTACAATCCCGGATTAACATAGCAAATTCATTTCATGGAGGTGTATTTCTTTCCCTAAAACGTTAAATGAAAAACTAAAAAGACAATGGCATGGTCAGCATCCACTTTTGAACCACGGCAGCCTAGTGGTGGCATGTATTCTTAATATATTTGCCCTTTTGAAGTGTATTGACAAATGACCTGCTGGAAACTTGATCCCGTGATTCTCCAAGTTTCTTTACCCTGATTTTATTGTCTTGCTAGTTTATGGTGCTTTTGCGCTAGCAATTAAAAATTTCAAGTTTTCCATGCATTTAATTCATTTTCTGTCCTCATTTTTCAATAGAAATCCTGCTTGTTACCAGCCTTTTACAGGGTTATGTACCCAAATATCTATTTGCTTGCATTTTCTCTTAATGGTTTGTGTATTCAATTCATAGCAGTAATGTATGCCTTCCATTTTTATCTGATGGTTGCAGCAACTTCAGCACCATTAACAGGTTCTTCCGTGGTGGGTGTTATTGATGGCAAATTTGATAATGGGTATCTTGTTACTGTCACAATTGGCTCAGAGCAGCTAAAAGGGGTCCTTTATCAGGCTCCGCAAAACCCAGCTGATGAAATTCAACCAAGTCAAAGTGTAGTTTCCAACATTAATGAGAACGTTACTACATCAACGGGTGTGCTCCGACGCAGACGTAGGAAGAAATGTGAGATGAAAAAGAGGGATCCTGCGCATCCAAAACCTAACAGAAGTGGGTATAATTTCTTCTTTGCTGAGCAGCATGCTAGGCTGAAACCGCTTTATCCGGGGAAAGACAGAGACATCAGTAGGATGATTGGCGAATCGTGGAACAAATTAAACGAATCTGACAGAGCAGTAAGCACCCAAGATGATAATTATTTTGAGTCCATTAGAATTGTAACTTGCAGGATTGTTTTGTTATTTACTTTCTCATTGGCTGGGGTTCAGGTCTATCAGGAAAAAGCTGTGAGAGACAAAGAAAGATACAGGCTAGAGATGGAAGAATATAGGGAGAGGCTAAGGACGGGTCAAATTACCAGCGATGTTTTGCCAATAAACCGGCAGCCTCTTGAGTCAGATGTCCATGTGATGGAAATGGATGAGAAAATTGAAACAGAAGGTGGCGACTCTCCAAAAACTCTGGAAAATGATTTGAGTTCCGGGAAGAGTGATAAGAGCAACTTTGAAGACAATACCACTGCAGATAAGGACATAGATATGGAGAAGAATCTTGGAGTAGAGATTGAAGCTGAAAGTGTTGGTATGGAGACTTCAGCTGAGGAAAATGGACGAGTAGTAAAGAATGGACAGGAAGGTGAAGAATGCTTAAAGGATGGTCAAATGGAGTCGCAGAAAGAACCTTTACCTAGTGAGGGGAAAGAATCAGCACCACCGGAAGAGGAAGAATCAGTAGCTAAAAAAGCGAGAATTGAGAAAGAATCAGGAGTGCCTATTGAAGAGCAAGTCCCTGGCGAACTTAAAGATTCAGTGCCGTGTGAAGATAAATAAGATTCTCTACAGTGCAAGAAGGTAGGCTTTGTAGTTTATCATAGCTTGCTCTAGGATAGTTTCATATAGTTTCTGCATTCGTTATCTTATACATGCTCATTTCCTTTAGTATGTTGTTTGTTGTTTGAACAATCTAAAGGCTGTTGAAGTGGTGTTTCTTGTACTGTTGTGGGTCTGGTTAGTTTGGACCAGCATTGAACATTTTGTAGTGGAAAATTTGATACTTCAGCTAAATTAACATTAATATATTATGGATTGCACAATCCATTGGATGGTTGAGATTATTAAGGTTGAGTACCTAATTTCTAGTTATTTTTTTGTGGCCTCTCCGAGAAATATATCTTGGTAATTGCTGATGCTTATGGCACATTGTGACAATGTGTACTTGAATGCTTACTCGACTCAATAGCGACCCAACTTGCTAGATTAAGGAGCCGAGTTGGAGTTCAATTTTAGACAAGATTCATTAATTGAGTCGAGTTCAAGTAGGGTGTACTCGACCTGAGTATTTGTAAAGTTTATGCAGACTTATTTAAGGATTGGTAGGCTCATTAATTCAGTTTTAGCTTATACGTTATGAATATTGACTTTTAATTAATAATATACTCCTTAAAGCTCGTTTGTCAAACAATTGAGCTGAGTTGAGTAGCTTGCAAGTACCATTTGATATAAACGAGCCAAGTTCAACAAGTTCATGTCAAGCTGGACTCAAAGTCTAGTACTTGGTCCTGATTTAAACTACTATTTGAAAGAAATTATTATTTCTAATTGTACAACCACTTACTGTTTGTGAGACAGTTCTCGTGGAAATATCAAAAATACTAGTATTATTGGGTCATTCCTATTTAAAACTGTCAGTGTAGCATTGCAACTTCCTTTAAGGTCAGAGCAATGGTACAGGGCCTTTGATAAGTAAAATTTGAGAATTTCTTTTGGAAATAGGTAGCATTTAAGCTGTGAATTCCAAATATTTGAATCATACAGTATACAATCTGCTGATGTTACATTATTGTTAACTTAGGCTTGTGTTAGTTTCACTAAACACGCTAAACTTTGGGTTGGTGGAAATGGTTTTCTCTGCTTATAAACTTTGTTATGCAGTCCAGAAATTTGACTTATTTTTCATGACTGAGACGGGAAATTGTTGCAGACTCTATTTGTGATTTTCTGGATTCTGGTAGGATATCCATGGAGTAAAAATCACAGATTTAAGCTGTTTGAGTTGTGGGAACAAGAAGGCTTTAGCCTTTCTGGGGTAGAAGAAAATAGATTCTTGGTGCAAAATTATAGAATTTAAGTAGCTAAAGAAATTGAGATATCCCCTTATCCAAACACATGTAATTTTGATAACATGGCCACAAAAGTGATTCTTAGTTCTGTTCTTTTGGATAGCTACTAAGACAAGTCTTAACAAGATTAGATTTCTATTTCTATTATCACAATATGCTTTTTATGCCCCTTTAAATTGATCCTCAACTTTGGACTTGTCATCTAGTCCACCTTGCACAGCTGATGAATGGAATAAATGCTGATAAGCAGCTAAGGATTCATGGTTATCTTCCACCACAAATGGAAATCTCCAAGGGATTTCTAATTGATGGGTTTGAGCATATCCATTAGAATTAGAATCATAGGTAAAAGATCACCATTCCCTGAGGGAGACTGGAAGACTTTTATCAATTGAGCATTTCCCTGATGGACACTAGTACCCAACTTGAGATCCTTAGTTGAGCCACTTTATTTTGACTAACAAGAGGTCAATGAGCAACATTTTTAGTTTGGACAAGGTCCAAAATATCCTAATATTCAAAACAAGTGGCTTATGAGAAATCCACACAATTTCGTATTGTATTGAACTCATGGTTGCGTTGTAAATTTATATAGAGGTATGTGAAGTCTTGGATACTAGGCATGCAATTATAACCTCAACAACACAGAATTTTGTAGTATCTGCCATATAGAAATATATAAAAGATAAAGGGATGAACAAAAACAAGGTACGTTAGACATTAAAATAAAAATAAAAAGAGGCGAAGAAAAAGACAAATTCCAAGAATCTTTTAAAATGGGTAAGTAGGAAATAAGGAACCAATTACCATGCCTCCAACTGAAATAAAGTTAAATCTAGTTTGAATAAAAATGCAGAAACATCATATGAACATGAACATCAAATCCTCCGGCTTTTCTCACAGCATAATCCGGATCATTTCGATCCTGCAAATTAGAGAAAGACCATGTTATCAAGAATCCGAGACAAGTAGTGCATCCCAGATCATATCCATATCCAAAGATGGCATCCTACTCAACTGAACATCATCAATATCTAATGAAACTTCTTGGTGCTTCTTGTTATTCTCAATTCTCTCGTTACACACCGGCATTCCACCTTTGCTATTCAGCTCAAACTGCAACTCTTTTGTTGAAACTTCTTGGGGTTTCTTGTTATTCTTTGGTGATGTTTGTGTCAATTCATTAGACTTTTTATTCGCGGAAATCCCCTGCAGTTTAGCTTCAAGAAGTGCCGCGGTGGTGCCATTCAAAGAACTGGCCTTAAGTTGATGCTTCATGTCTGGAAAATTCAAATGCGCGTAATCTCCCCTTAACATATAAGCAGCCGTATCATAAGCAAAAGCGGCATCTTCTGCTGTGTCGAAAGTGCCTAGCCAGACCCTTGTTCTGTTTCTTGGTAACCTTATTTCCGCAACCCATTTTCCCCAGTGCCTTTGCCTCACTCCCCTAAACAGCTTTGTAGGTGACGAGAACGAGGGTTTCTGGATTCGCCTCGCAGTGTATTTCATAGGCTGAGTTTTTGTAGTGCTGAGCCAGTAGTCACTAAAGCCTTTTGAGGGATAATTTGTTAGATTTTGTTGGATTTTGAGCCATTGAATATCAGTCTGAGAATTTGAGACTAATGGGATCTTGGAATGAAATTCGGATGCTTGTTTAGATATATCTAAGATCGAGGGCTCGTTTAAAAACAAGCTTAGATTAGGGGAAGATAAAGAAGGCGATTCGGATGAATGAGGTTGGCTTTGTTCTGGAAAAGATTCAAGAAAATTACTAAGAGGAATGCAACTTCCTAAAGATTCATTTTTCGGACTAAAAAAACTCAACCCCGGAAAAAACATTTGTTTTTTTGTTAATTCTGAGATTTTAGCAGAACAAGATTTATTATGATCATCTGCAGAAGAACTAGAATCTGAACTTGAAAACAATCTTTCTTGTGAATTAGTACTAGAAAGGAAATTCCAAACACTGGGATCGGATAAAATTTGTGATCCAGCTTGAACTATTTCTTGAAAATCACAAGGCAATAATTCCTTGTGGAGAAAGGTTTCCATTTTAGGAAATTGATTCTCCGTGAAGGAAAGAGAGGATTACAGAGAAAGAGAGGAAGGAAATGAACTACAAGGCAGTGATACAAAATGACTGCACTAATATACAGCTTGCTTTGGTTGGTTGCTTGCTTGCTTTTTTTTATAGTATTGGCAACCTAACACATTGTGATGTCACATAAGGTATCTTTATCTTTTGGGACCTTATTATAACAATGAAAGGGCACTACTTTGTGTTAAAATTTAAAATGACCACGTAAATTATAGTCCAAGTAAGATCTAATTGTTCCAAAGAGAAAAGGCTCATCTAGCACAAACAAATATATATATATACATATATATATAGAGTCCGGATCTTAAGCATATTTCTTAAATGGCATACCAAGCATACCCCCTTTAGCGACGGACCGGGCGACGGTTTGGTTCGTCGCCCTAGGTCCGGTCCGTCGCCAAAGCCTTTAGCGACGGGTCCGTCGCTAAAAGTTATCCGTCGCTAAAGGCTTTAGCGACGGACCGGACCTATGGCGACGGACCAAACCGTCGCTAGGTCCGTCGCTAAAGGGGATATGTTTGGTATGTCATTTAAGGGGGTATGCTTAAGATCCATTCTGTATATATATATATATATTATCACAAGAATTCGTGCTTAGCCCATTCTTTGGGTGGCCAATAGAAACGTGACACCTCGTCGTCTCCGTCTTGGTTTTCCCTGTCTTTTAGGGTTGGCAAGATGTATGTATATTCTTTCAAGACTGTGACTTCAATGATCTCAAATTAATTAACCCTAACTTTACTTCTATCTCTCTCCTTTTCTTCTTCTGTTGGCATTATTAGGTGATTATATATTTATTAGTTGTCGTTGTGATTTCTCAAACACCCCCTCATTTTCTTTTCGCCTTTTAACTTTCCTTAGGACTTCTATATATATATAAGAACTATACTACTATAATTTATTCATATACAATAACTTAATTCAAAATTGCCTCTCTTTTTTTCTTTTTCGTCAATTATGTTTGTGTTTAATTAAAACATCATAATAAGGAAAAATGTAGTCTTTTGACTAAAGGGTAGATGGCCATATAATATTGATTAAAACCCCCACACTAATGCAGTTAGCACACCCTAATTATCAATATTATCATTAACATTATATTGTGATTAGCTTTAAACGAAAGGGATTAAAAAAAGGCCTTGATAAAGTTTTTTATATATTAATTGAAAACAAATTTTGTTACACAAGTATGAGGAAATCATGGCTGTCTTTTCTAGATGTAATGATAATAATAAGTAAATGGTCCTAGTCCAAGAACAAACAGCCACAGGTATACAATATTTGGCTTTATTTCTGGCATCTATATATATATATACACGTTTGTCCTTTGAGATGGGCTTGGAGACACCTTACCAATTCATCAACTTAATCGAAAATGTCTAGCTACAAGTAAAGTAAAGAGAAACATGTGGGAGTCATTTCCACCTCCAAATTTGAGCCGCAAATGATTAGTTTTCCATTGTTGGTAGTGTCTGTTTGCAGTCTTCTTAAGCTACCTCTTCAATTTTGTCCAGCTGTTTACCTATTGTTGCTAGGTATTGATTAGTGAAATTGTTTTGTTCAATAATTTTCTTTTCATCTTTGTTATTATCAGCAATCTTAAAAGGATTGACAATAACAGATGTATTCTTTATAGGTAAAATAACAGTTTCTAAAGGGGGGTGACTAGACAAAACTTTTGACTTGTCTTCTTTAATCTATTGACTCTTTGTTAAAACATTACATTTACCATGATATTTTTCGTACAAGTTAAAAAATGTAATATTTATTTTTTCAGTGAGATGAAAGTATTTACTCTATCTGGTGCACCAACGCCTAAATCTTCGTTAAAAATAGGGTTGCCATCATCATCTCGCTGAATAGCATGAATTATGGTTAACCTAGTGTCTTCAGTGAGATGTTTTTCCCACCAAGATCTAAGTATACTGGTAAATCCACTAACAATTAACTCAGCTATATCAGACTGAGCTAAATTGCTATAATTAGTGATGTAACTATTGGCTACCATGGACATATGATTTAATTTATTTAAAATTTCTTGTTCACTAAAACTTGTATATATATATATATCAAGAAGTTCTAATTTAAGTGATATATATATATATATATATGTATTTTTATCTGTTTCAAAATTAGATATATAATTGTAATCATACTAATAATAATACATCGGATTTTATCATAAAGAGAATAGTATTATGAGTGACCCATGTTAAGTTATTGAATGTATTACACTACAAGGAAAAGACCTATTTTCGATGAAAATTTTTGTCGAAAATAAGTCTATTCTATCGACTTTAGCTCATTTTCGGTCAGATAAAAGCAGGTTGGGGATTAGTTCGTCGAAAATTCGGTCAGAATTACTTATGTGCGACGGATAATATATTATTTGACCCCTAATTCTACACTATAATAATAATAATTAAAAGAAAAATAATAAGAGAGAGAATCCATGAAGCTAAGTGTTTAATTACTTTACTTTTGTGAGAATAAGTTATTGTTTATATGACCAAGTTCTTTCAATGGTGTGCAGTTTTTTAAGCAATGTTAGATAATGAGAAGTAGCATGCACATGATGCTGCCTAAGCATTGTAATTAATAAAGCAGTATATGTTAATTAATTATTGGAGTGATTAATTAAAAGAAGGAGACATGAGATGAGAGCATGTGTTTCTCAAAGCTTCTTTTTTCCTTTTTGCTTAGTTTACTTTCCTTGTCAAACACTGTTCTTTAATATTCCTAGCTCAAACACAAGAAAACAGATCAAAAGAATAAAACTGCTTTAATTGTACCACATTACCCACCAACTTTTAGTTATAAAGAGAAGGATTAGACGTGTGAAAATTCCTTGACCATACAAGCATGCATGATACTTGGTGGAGAGATAGCTGAGAGAACATGATCATGTCTGGCTAGATAGAAAATGATACTATCTCTATTTCAAAATATAAGAATAATATTAATTTTTAAAAATTAATTTAATATATTTTCAAACCCGAGAGTACCCTGATAAAATTTCAACAATGACAAAAACTTCTTGAAGGTCATCATTACTAATTTTTATATTTATTTTGAAAAGTAAGGTGCTAATTTAAAAAAAAAAAATTCAATCAGGGTATTTATTTTGACTATTTTATAAATCAAAGGTATTATAATTTTTAAATTGAGGGTACCATATTAAAATTTTACAATAAAAAGTGGGGTTCTAAAATAGTCCCCCAACCTAGCTATATTAAATATTAAATATAGGTCAACCCCTAGTGATATTATTATGAATAGACGACAAGCCGTAATTAGAGAGATCATAAAAGTATAATAGATTAACATGCCATTACATTACCACTGCCAAAATATTTACGGCTATATTTTTTTCCTAATTTTTAACTTCTAGGAGATTTTGCCTCATCAACTTTCACAATCACCCACAAAGTCTTTCAATTAATAAAGATACAAAAGAACAATTAATAATTATTATTAACTATTCTTTTTAGCAGCTTAAACATAAATTAAAGTCACCAAGCAACTGGTTTGTCTGGTGCACCCACTTTTATCTTTGCACTAATTAAATAAGTAATTCTCCAACTAACCACTTTGGCTTTATATTTCTTTTCATTATATCTTTTTTCGAGTTTACAACATTGTTACTATGAAGATATATAACTTTCTCTTTCATGGCAACACACTTTTGTTTTAATAATTGAGTTCTAGTAGAATACTTAATTATTTTCTGATAATTTACTCCTACGAAACACTGTGTTGCGAATGAAAACTTGACTATGCATAATTGTGTTGCGAATAGTTATGTGTATTTTAAAATTATTATAATATTGTGTTACGAACAGCTTTAATTATTTTTAAATTATTAACGTTAAATCTTACGATGAATAATGTAAGATCTGATATAATTGTTTGTAACACAAATTCTAACCTTTATTTGACTTATTACGGTAAAATCCCTCCATCCACATTGCTTCATCTATGTTATATATAATGTGTTATATTTATATATACATGCATGAATATACACACACATATTCATCTTCATCGGATATACGTAGACATTCAGCAAACCCTTTCTGAAGATTGATTATTAAATCTTATCTTGTCTTTTGAAAACGAAGTTGTACTTGCCCATCTCCTCATCATGAGTAGATGATCAATATATACCATCATCATGACTTTCCACCAACATTACTTAGGGGGGCGCGCTTTTGGCTTATTTTAACAAAATATTAAATATGATTATCAATCCCATTATTGTATACATTACTAGTATAATTATTATTTCTAGTGGAAGAGCCAAATTAATTACTTAAGTCACCAGTTAGGTATAATTAATTAAAAAAAGAAAAAAACATATATGTCAAAAAGAACAATAGCAAAAAAAAAGCACGTCGGCTGACAAATAAGGTAGTTCCAAGTGTTGATGTATGCGACTTATAGATGAATGGCCACTAATTAATCTTTTCCCATTAATTAATCATGACTTTGAGCTTAAATTAAAAATCTATATAGTTATTTATATATATACGTTTGTATATATAGAGAGAGCTAGCTGAGTTGATATATACATATATAGGACATGATCATGAACGGAGTATTTTCTATATACCATTCGCAAGAATTTCTTGCGGATAAGAGCGAAAAAAATTTCAAATCCACCGACATGAGGGGCAAATGAGAAATTTCAAGTGACAATTATTATCTGTAAAAACTTCTTACGGATAGTAATTCAAAATCTCTAATCTGGACTACAATTGGAATGGACGGCATACAATGGCGAAGCCAGACTCCCAACCGAGTGGGGTCAAAAAATTCTGATTCTACAAATAATTTAGCGTAGGTTCGGGGGCTGCGCCCCCGAGCCAATTTCTTTAAATAATTTTATACTTTTCGACCGATTACATATATAAAATATGTATTTGGACAAGCAGGATATTCTTAAAAAACATAAAAGATAAGTCCAGCTCAATACCTACTTTTACACTTCTATGTCAATTACTCTTTAAGGCTTGAACTCCCCTTTATTTATAGAACAAAAGTATAATATTACTTGGACTTTTGAAGTCCCACATTGTTTAACAATGCAATCTTATTCTACATTTGTTTTATAAATGAAAGAGAATTTAAGTATAAATTTCAATGGGGTCAAATTACTAAGTTATACCTAAAAAATTTATTACATCATAAGTATAAAAAAAAATTAAAAATGAGTGGGGTCAATTGACCCCATATTTTGTACATAGCTTCGCCTCTGACGGCATATTAGTTGGTTAGGACATCAGTCATATATAATCAGCGATAACTATGGATCATGTACCATATACACACACACATATATATATATATATATATATATATATATTCCCTTTTGACATATGAATTAATTAAATAATTAGTCTTAGGATAAGTTTGTTTAGTTCAACCATGTTTCTACAAGTTACAAAAGTTTATTCTTAATTAATAAAACATGTATATATTAGTAATATACTAATACAAAGCCAAATACAACAACTCCATTAAAGAAGGTGTTTAAGCACTTTTTAATTTTCATTGACTTGTTTTCTTTCGCAATTTTTATTTGCCTCGCATGCTAATGACTGAGGGCCACTAACAAAAAGTACAAGAGTAGTCAAATGGAGACAACAGGAATTAGCATTATATATATATATATATATATATATATATATATATATATATATATATATAGTGGTTTAAATTAAGGCAGGTCATCAACATGCATGATGCTTAACGGCTGTATCTTCCGGAAGTTTTTGGGACTTGGAATTTTGGACATAGATTTTTGTACAATATACTACATTCTCTCCAAAATGAGTCTCATTAACATTTTACTCTTTCTAAATGCATGTTTAAGCTTGCTTAAATAAACTTAAGCATGTAAGTTGTGTAATAAATTTTATATTTCGTCCAAATATATATTTCGTTAATATTGATGTATTAAGATCCTATATATACATTATTAGTTAATGTAAAGATTTTCTTATTATAGATGTTCAATTCATCCTTTTTTGACAAGTTATATATATATATATATATATATATTACATTTTAACTAAAATCCATGATTGGCATAAAATTATCTATCATATGTGGAAGAATGTGAGTGATAAATCTTAATACATGAAAACAAAAATTAAAATTTAAAATTAATATGAGACTTCTATATATATTTTGTGATGGAGGGAACATATTTGTTAACAAGCATGTACAGTTGGTATATAGTGGAGAGCTGGAACTTTTGGAGTAGGCGTATGGAAGTAGTGTGGAAGGGAATAGGAATGGAGGCTCAAGGGTTAATTTTGTTTATTCAATTATGGCTTCTTTCTTAAGCAGCGTGGGTCGCACGTCAGTTATAGAAATTATGGATTATATAAATATCTACATCCATCTATCTTTTTGTCATCTATCAATATTTCTTAAGTGGTTGTTAATGTCAAAATAATATTTATGTTAACAAAATAAATATATATTTAGCGATGTTTTTATATTTGCACCTTTCGCCTTATGAACAAATGACCAGATTACTTGGAACCCTTGAATGCCATGGCTATCAGTAGCATAACCATTATCAGCTTCCAAAGAAACATCATAATTAATTATTAGAGATGAATTGATATCTATTAATCTTTCAATGTCAATGCTAACCAAAATTCATATATAAGCAACAATACATGTCAATTGGTTATTTACAAAATTAAGCTGCGTTTCAACAGGTATCAATGCCGATAATCACTACAAGAAAAAGGTCTATTTCCGACGGAATATTCCGTCGGAAATAGTCCTATTCCGTCGGAAATATATTATTTCCGACGAAATTATCCGTCGGAAATTCGGCCGGAAATAAAGCCCTCGGAATTAAGTCCGTCGTAAGTTCCGTCGGAGCAACACTATTTCCGACGGACTATTTCCGACGGATATTCCGTCGAAAATAAGCCTTTCTCGACGGAATCAAGTCCGTCGAAAATAATTCCCGTCGGTGATAACACACCACGTGGCGCTTCCTGGGACGTCTATTATCCAGTTAATCCCGACGGAATGTCCGTCGGAAATAATATCTGTCCGTCAGAAATACGAATTTTTTGAAATAAATTTTAATGTTTAATTCCGACGGAAGTTCCGTCGGAAATACCTTATTCCGTCGAAAATAACCTTTTTTTTAAATAATTTTTTTGTTTTTTTAATTTTTCACGTTTTAAATCCTATTTTTGTACCTGTAACCTACTTTATCCCAACAACACATATATTACAATACCAGTAGCTACTATTAAAATAGCTGCTTTATTTTTTATTTTTAAATTAAATATTATTTTATTGCAGTTAATTTATTTTATTCTAATTTATTATTAATTTTTATTTTATTTTGTATTCTATTATATCATATTACTTAATTAAATATAATTAATTTTATTTATTTATTAGATATGATTTAAGTTATTCCATTTAGTTTTATTTTCTTTTCTTTACATTATTTCTTATTACATTACATTATATTATTTATTTTATTATAATTTATTTTCATTAATTTATTTTAATTAAATTATTTTAGTTAAATTATTATATTATATTATATTATATTATATTATGTAAAATTATTTTTTGCTATTATATTATTTTAATTTATTTAGTAGTGTAAAACTAAGTAAATGCTACTTAGTTTATTTTAATATTGGGGAATTAGTTAAATAAAATACATTAATAATCAGGTGGGCCCAAAAATTACAATTGAACAATTTTGACAGAATTTCGGTCGGAAATTCCGTCGGAAATAACAAATATCACATTTTTAATCCGAATCTAACAATATAAACAAATTAACTAACAAATTGAATCAATTAGCTCAATGCTAAATACACAGATTATTGAACCAAATCAGTGTAATGAAACAAAATCACAGCAATTAATCCCTAAATCAAAGACAGACCCAAATCACAATTTCAATCCCAATTTCAGCAATTACAGACCAAAATCCCAATAATTTCAACCCAATTTCAGTAATTTCAGACCAAATTTCAGTAATAGGTGCAAAATGTAATCCCAATAACAAAATAATATGTATGTAATGCTTCCAAATATTGCACCAACAGCAACAACTCAAAAATTTAATCCAATTTTCAAATTAAAACAGCAACAACAGATTGAAACTACTAACCTTTGTAGGTAACAAATTAAAACAAATTAAAGAGGAGGAGGAGGAGGAGATATTGTGCCTGCCGGATGTGGTGCCGTCGCCGGAAGTGGGGAGGCGCCGATGGTGCCGCGTCGCCGGAGGTGGGGAAGTGGCGGTGGTGTCGTCGCCGGAGGTGGAGGAGGCGGTCGGGAGAATAGAGAGAGAGAGATGCGGCTGATCAGAGAGAGAGATGAGAGATTAGAGAGAGAATCGATATACAGGAGGCGGCTGGGAGAACTGATTAATTTTTTAGGTTTTAAAGGCTATTTCCGACGGAATTTCCGTCGAAATTACATCCCTCGAAATTACGTTATCCTCGACGGATATTCCGTCAGAGATAATCCTCATTCCGTCGAAAATATGTTTGGCGCTGGCGGGAACATTGGCGCCATAATGCGTATCTAAATTCCGACGGAATTCCGTCGGAGTTATCGTATTTTCGAGAGAATTATTTTCGACAAATTATCCCGTCGAAAATAAGATAACTCCGACGGAATATATTCCGTCGAAAATAATTCCGTCGGACTTAGTTAATTTTCTTGTAGTGTAATCTCATTTTCTATCTAAAGTGATACAAAATAACAAATATCTTTAATTTTGTATTTATATTGTAATAACTATAGTAATCCTACATTATTCATCCTCACCTATTGTAACATCATTTGAAACTATATAAGTACATGAAATAGAGTAATTTTCAAAAATAAAAAAATAATCATAACATCTAGTGTTTATTCAAGATTATTCTTAGTTCTTGTTAGTACCCGAAAATGGGCATGCCCTGTAAACATTGCGTGCATTGACAAGTGGATAGTTTGAATATTTGACCAACTATTCATGGGCCCACATGCACACGTTGAAGGGGCTAGATAAGTCAATGAATTATTCCTTCCTAGATGTGGTGGACTTCCAAATAAAATTAGTTGGGCCTTAAGAACTATGGATAAATATTGTCCTATATATTAAGGCCCCTGAAACTTGAGACTGGGGCTCCAACCCCAAGACACGGGCCTAAGGGGCACCTATAAATGGAATGGATAGACATGAACCCAAGACATGAATTCATGGGTTGAATATGGTCCTATTAGTGATAGAATCCAGGGCAAGAAGTTTACACCTTAAGAAAACGTTAAACTTTGGACAATATTCTCTTATTAAGAATATATAAACCCATGCATTGATGCGACAAAGCCCATCCTAGGGAGAGGAACAATGTCAAAGGACCTCTTGTTATCCCTCATGGATTTGGTTAAAGGCTCATTCATGAAAGAGTTATTGGTTATAAAGTGGTTCTTAAAGATGTAGGGGTATACCTTTGCTATATCCCAAGTGACAAGCCATTGGACCAATTTGAGACTAAGGGTGGATAGTAATGGGTTGACTTGGTGACTAGAAAGGGAAGGGTGTCTTTGGGATCAATTTTGGTTTCTCTTGGGGCAACCTACCTTCTCTAGGGCAGGAGGTCGTAAGGAGCATCCTCAGGGAAACCTACATAGCTCAATCTCATCCTAAGGAAACATGAATGAAGTGCACGTTCCAAACATAGGCATTGTTATTTCCTAAACCTGGAAGAGTACCAAGGGAAGAAGGGCAGGGAGATTGGTGCTTACGTATCAAATAATGGGCATTATCATTTCCTAAACCAGGAGAGAGTAACCCCCAAACTTGTCTCCTCAATCCACGTATCTGGGGGCTTACTAGGAAAGAAAATATCCAAAGGAAGATATTCATGGATATATTTTTTGAATAGTAATACATTGTGTAAACCTCATAGGGGACAAAACCCAAGAGGGACCCATCCCAAGGGAGATATTAGAACCATGGGCGGAATGACACGTATCCTAAATAACATGTGATAATTATACTAAGAAGAAAGAGATAGGATGGATGATCAGAAGAAAGAGGGGAGATAATAAGAGGAAAACACTGTTCATCAATCCAAAGAAAGAAAGAAGCTTCAACGTTAAACCTTATGAGCTATCCATGAAAGAAAGGAGTTAGGGGATAAAGAGAAGAATCCTAAGAAAACCACCTCATATTAACCGCAACAACCTATTGATCCCTAAGGCTCTTCTTCCCTAAGATTCTTGATGCTACTCCATGCGTTGTCATGCTCTTCATCATGCTCTTAGGATGAGTTACTTCCTAGTCGAGCAACCAAATAACAAGTCGATCTGATGACTATTATTTTGTGGATATATCCTCCTGATGAGTACTCTTTTTTTTCTTTATTATTGTTCGTCCATATTAATATATATAATTGTTCCTTGGGAGTTGATCATGTGCCCTTGGAGTTATATCCCAAGCCCCATTCATATCTTGCTCTATCATCAATACTTTGACCCAACCCATAATGGATCCCACATCCTAGGTGGCACTATGTCTACATCGAAACCTCAGAAACAACCCCGACAGATCTCCAACAAAAAATTCCATCCAAAAACCAATCATTTACTACCTCCAATACTATCTCCTACCTCGTGATTATTTATTAGGGCATGTACTTTTAAGTTTTAATATTTCAGCGAATTACGTTTTGGTACGAACGTTCAAAAACATGGAACACTTTCATTCTAAAATATTAAATTAACGACCCAAAACTTATTTTTCTAATTAGCTATCTAAAATTTATTTTTCAAATTAGCGATCCAAAACTTATTTTCTATTTAGTAACAAGAGATTAAAATTCCTATTACACTAGAATGATTAAAACGATGTTTTATAATTTTGCAAATGAGGGCATCTTTATATAGTCATTTTTATTCCACAAGAATGACTAAAGCTATTTTTTATAATTTTACAAATGATCTTTATATAGTCACTAGGCTTTCCAAGCAATGGCTAGGATCAAACTGAATGGAAGGCTAAGATCGCCTATCTATAACAATATTCTAAAATATTTAGTCTATCTACAAACTTTGTTATCACATAGATAATTAAATTTAGAACTCTATACGAAATCCTAATATCTATAAAAAAACACTAAAAAACTAGTGTCATCAAATGAGTGCCTTTTGGGCATCTAATAAGAGCTGACATGGAGCCTCTTGAAAATGTGCGTGTTGCGACACTAACTTAACCAGATGTAACTATATATTTTAATAAAGTAATCTTAATATACCACGTTTCGAATAAACGTATTTCTTACCAAAAGGACTCTAAAAAACTTAACCGTATCGTTCTCAGTATCATAGAATGTGACGTTTTTCATTCTACGTACCGTATCAAATCGTGATCCAGATAACATTGATTTTAACCTACCTATGCTATGCATATCATATGCTCTATAATATGAAATAATATGGAATCACAAAATTAAAGTTGTACGACCATTAAGGTTGAGATAATGTATGGTCAACACAATAATCAAATAACATTATTCATCATCATAATATTATCTTCAGAGCATTATGATAAGTTACTATTACATTGTTATGTTAAATAAATGTGCCTACAACCAATTTGTTGACAAACTCTTCGTCAGCCACATTGTGGCCAGATGATGAGGGGAACTTCCCTATCAATATTTTCAACAACTTCATCCTTCCTGGAGACGATAGAGTATTTGAAGGGTTGAACCACCGAGAGCTGACAAATTATAATGCCTTATACTTGAGTCGGGTATGTTTACTCAACTCACTTTGATTCCCAAAATTTCTAAGAAATATATGCCAACTGATCTCCCCTTTTTGTGTTCCAGGCTACAGCTGCCACAGGTCGGCTCTTACGTCAATTCGAGCAGTCCGACATGAGAGAGAAGGGGCTCGAGGCTGAAAACACTCGGCTGAAGTCGATGCTGGATTCTGAAATGGCGGGTTGGGAGAACGAGAAGAAACTTCATTCCAATACCACCCTGCATTGCGAGGAACTACAAGCCGAAATCGGAAAGCTCAAGGAGGAAGCGATCGAAGGCGAGCAACGGCGAAGGCTGATCATCGAGAAACATGATGAGCTCAAAAAAGAGCGTAACCAGCTGATGGCCGATAACCAGTCTGTTAGCCGGAAGCTCGAGAGCGTCGAGGTGAAGATCGGGATGGCCGAAGAGGCTCGTGCCCTGGTGGAGAAAGAGTTTGCCGAATACAAAGCATCGGCGCCCCTCTTGACCGAAGAGGCTAAACAACTCATCCGCCAGGAGTATCGATCGTCGTCCGAGCTCGTTGACGAAGTGCTACGGCAATACAATCTCGGCTACCAGAATGCCCGGGACAAAGATAAAGAGACGATGAGGGGAGCTGCACTGAATGGCGACCTCCTCGACACTTCGGATGAGGATGAAGATGAAGCAGGGCCTGCCTCCTCGGACTAGCACATTTTTATTCCTATTTGTAATAGTTGGTTCAGGTTTTATTTTGTAAATAGGACTTTATGTAAAAACGCCAATATTAATGGAGAACTGATTTCTATTTAATCACTGCCTTCATAATATTACATTTACAATTCACCAAAATGGTAGAGTCATAAGAAAACTACTTAACATGCAGTCTACTGATAATACTTCCTAAGTCTCCCCGCATGCCAAGTGTTTTTGACTTCTGTTCCATCCATAGCCCGAAGCCGGTAGGTTCCTGGCTTCGGCACATTTATGACCTCATAGGGTCCCTCCCAAGTTGGCATTAGTTTGCCAAGGTTTTGGGGCGATGATGCCTCCACCTCCCGAAGGACTAAGTCCCCAACTTCAAACCTTCTTGGCTTCACACTTTTATTATAGTGATTGGTCGTCCTCCTTTGGTAGACCGCTAGCCTTACCAAGGCCGAATCGCGAACTTCTTCCAACAAATCTAGGTTAAGGCGGATGCCGTCATCGTTGTACAGTTCTTTAAATTGGCTGACCCGAAGTGAAGGGGATCCGATCTCGACCGGAATGAGAGCATCGGTTCCATAAGCCAGTTTGTATGGCGAATCTCCAGTTGTTATCCGAGGTGTAGTTCGATATGCCCATAACACACTGATCAATTCTTCGGGCCATCTCCCCTTGGCTTCATCTAACCTTCTCTTAATGCCATTGAGTAGAGTCCTATTGGTGACTTATACTTGACCATTAGACTGAGGGTGGGCAACAGAAGTCTTCCGATGCTGTATATCTAAATCTTTCAAAAATTCTTTAAACTTAGACCCCACAAACTGTCGACCGTTATCAGACACAATGGCCGTCGGAATCCCGAATCAAAATACAACGTTTTCTTTGAGGAACTTCAGACATTCCTGTTCTGTGATCGTCCGAAGCGGTTTTGCTTCTACCCACTTGGTCATGTAATCGATCGCCACTATCACAAAACAGAACTGCCCTTTTGCCTTTGGTAATGGTCCCAGTAAGTCAATTTCCCATATGGCAAAGGGGATCGGCGACAAGACCGAATACAGTTCTTCGGGCGGCTTGTGGGGGACTATACTGTTAAGTTGACACTTCCGACATTTCTGCACATACTCCTTAGCTTCGTGATATATCGTTGGCCAGTAATACCCTTGTCGGAGTATCTTGTACGCCAATGCCTTGGCTCCCATATGATCTCCACAAATACCTTCATGTACTTCCCGAAGGGCGTAATCGGCTTCGGATGGGGTCAAACACTTTAATAGAGGAGATGTAAAAGCTCTCCTGTAAAGGTCGCCATCAATAAGCACAAAACTCGCACTCCGATACTTTATCTTTCTCGCCAGTATCCGGTCCGATGGTAAGACGCCATCAGACAGGTAACTCAGATAAGGGGTCATCCAACAGTCCGAACGTTCGATTACCAGCACCTCCCCCCTTCGAACACTTGGTAAGTCTAGGGTCTCCAAATATACCGACCCGCTGAATGAGTTGGCTTCTGCAGTCGCCAGGCGAGCTAACGCATCGGCCACAGTATTATTTTCCCGATCTAACCCTTGGAGCACATACGATGTGAAATATTGGAGCCGATCTCGTGCCTCCGTCAGGTACTTGGTCATTATTGCCCCCCGAGCCTCATATTCCCCCAGAATCTGCTTAACTACTAACTGGGAATCGCTGAAGACGATTATAGTTTGCACCCCAAGGCTTTTGGCCAATCGCAACCCTGCCAACAAGGCTTCATACTCGGCCTTATTATTAGTTGCTTTGAATCCGAAACGAATTGCCTGTTGTACCTTGAACCCCTCCGGACTTGCCAAGATTAATCCAGCTCCGTTTACCTCTGGAGTCGACGACCCGTCGACATAAAGAGTCCAAGACGTTTGGGCAGAGGTGTCATCCGAAACCGAATTCACATTCATCGGCAAATCATCCAGGTCGGCTTCGGAAAATGAGCACTCGGTCACAAAGTCGGCCAATGCCTGACTTTTAATTGCCGTTCGGGGGTGGTACTCCAGTACAAATTGGGTTAATTCCATAGCCCAAGCTGCCAATCGTCCCGAAAGCTCTGGCTTCCTCAAGATCTTCTTCAGCGGTTGGTCGGTGTATACTACAATTAGCCGTCCCTGGAAATAATGTCGGAGTTTCCGACTGGCTATTATCAAGGCATAAGCAAATTTTTCCAAGTTCGGGTATCGTGTCTCAGCATCTCGAAGAGCATGGTTGACATAGTACACTGGGTACTGCTTTCCTCCTGACTCCCGAACCAACACCACCCCAACCGTCATCGGGCTCGCAGCCAAATACAAATACAACGGTTCTGTGGGGACGGGTTTCACTAACAGGGGCGCCGAAGATAAGTATTTCTTTATGCCTTGAAAAGCGTCTTCACACTTCGGAGTCCAATGGAAGGTCTTCTCGTTCTGTGGTCCTTTGAGTGTTTTGAAGAACGGCAAGCATCGTTCGGCTGACTTCGACATGAATCTCCTTAATGCCGCAATCCGACCCGTCAGTCTCTGCACGTCTTTAAAGGTTTGAGGGGACTTCATGTTTAGAATGGCCTCGATTTTCTCAGGGTTCGCCTCAATGCCCCTTTTGCTAATTAAGTAGCCCAGAAATTTCCCCGCACCGATGCCAAAGGTACATTTCGTAGGATTAAGCCTGATATTGTAGTGCCGAACTGTCTGGAAACACTCCTCCAAGTCATCCAAATGGTCTCTGGTAGACATGCTCTTGACTATCATATCATCTACGTAGACCTCCATGTTCCGACCCAGCTGTTTCGAGAACACGTAGTTCATCATCTTCTGATAAGTCGCACCGGCATTCAATAACCCGAAGGTCATCTTCTTATAGGCATAGGTTGCCCGATGCGTAATAAACGCTGTCTTCGGGATGTCTTTCCTGTGCATAGAGATCTGATTGTACCCCGAGAATGCATCCATAAAACTCAGCAAGGTATACCCTGAAGTAGCGTCGACTAGCTGGTCAATGTGGGGGAGTGGGTAGAAATCCTTCGGACAAGCTTTGTTCAGGTCCGTGTAGTCGATGCACATCCTCCATTTCCCGTTCTGCTTCGGGACTAACACCACATTGGCTAACCACTCAGGATACTCGATCTCATAGATGAAGTCCGCTGCCAACAGTTTGGCCACCTCGTTGTCGATGACCCTTTGTCGCTCAGGGGCAAAGATTCTTCTCTTTTGCCATACCGGTTTTTTGTCGGGATCCACATGCAACTTATGTACCGCGACCTTCTCACTAACTCCAGGCATATCCCTAGGTTCCCATGCAAAAATATCAGCATATATCCGAAGCAAATCTACCAGCCCAGTTTTGAATGGCTCCAGTAGTCCCGAACCAATCTTAATTGTCTTATCTCTCTTCCCTGGGATCAGCTCGATGTCTTCTGTCTCTTCGGCAGGCAGGGCGAGGGGTTCTGTGCATCCCTCAGTAAACGGTTCAATTTCGATAGCCATGGTCTGCTTATGTTTACTCTTGCCGACAGCTGAAGATATTAACGAATTCCTGTAACACCTCCGAGACAAATCAAGGTCACCTCGGACCTGGCCGACCCCGTTCGGAGTAGGGAATTTGATTTTAAAATGCGGGATAGATGTCACCGCCTGTAATGCCATCAACGTAGGCCTTCCCAGAATTGCATTGTACGCAGAGTCCACGTTGACAACGAAGAACTTGATATTGACCTCCGCCACTTGAGGTGTCGTCCCAAAGATGACTGGCAACTCAATGGTGCCTACCACTCGAACCGGATCATTCCCGAAGCCGTACAACGGGGCTTCTTGTCCGACCTCCATCTTTCTCCCACCCAAGTCCAATCTTTGGTAGGCATGAGCATACATTATGTCGACTGAAGAACCATTGTCGATCATAATCCGCCTCATATCCATAGACCCAACTTGGGCAGTTATAGCCAAAGCACCTTCTTGGGGTTCAATGGCTTCAGGCGGGTAATCATCATCGGTGAAAGAGATCACCGTGCCGGGGTACGACCGTTCCCTCCCGACCGGTTTCTCCATTACCATCTTCACTGCATCTTGTGGTCCTATTCTCTTCTTACCAATGACCTTCCCAGCCGAACCGCTGGTTATTACATCAACTACCCCACGAACAGAAGAACTTGGGGCCGCCTGACCTTGAGGGGTTGGTACCACTACGTCGCCGCTCGCGGCTCTTCCCGAACTATTGCGTCCCGCCACAAACCGTACCAATTTCCCGTTCTGTACATTCGTCTCAATCAACTCTTTCAAATTCCGGCAATCTTCGGTGGAATGTCCCGAAGCCTGGTGGTAATCGCAATACTTGTTTTGACTTCCCCGGTTCGGGTGTACATTGTTTGGGCACGACTTGAAATAAGGTTGATTTCTCATGTGTTCCAATATGGCAGTTCGATCAGTATTTAGGGTGGTGTATACCTTCTCGACTTTTCGATTTGGGAGAGGGGGGCGACCTCCTCCCACTCCCCCGAAATTCTTCTTCGGCCACGTGTCTGATCTGTTACCTGCATCGATACGAGGATATGGGTTTCTATCCCGTTCTTTCATCTTTTCGGACGAAGAGGGATTTGACCTTAGACTCCCCATGGCCTCTTTAACGGCTATGAACCCTTCGGCCCGGTCATACGCTTTGGCGAGGCTCCTCGGGGCATTGAACATCATGTCCTTCACCAGCTTCCTAGACTTTATTATGTCCAACCCCGTATTAAAATAGTTGAGCGCCTGAGGGTCGTTCAGGTCGGTCACTGCCCCGACGGCCTCCCGGAACCGCTTGACATACTGCCCCAAGGATTCATTCGAATACTGTCTTACTTGCATTAGGGAGGCTGTAGGTTTTCCTCTTCTTTTATTGCTCCCAAACTGACTGTGAAATTGAGTACAAAGCTCTTTCCATGAGGATATCGAGTTCGGGGCCAAAGACGTCATCCATTGGCGTGCTTCTTTCCTCAGAGTGGAGATGAACATTTGGCATTTGGCCGCATCAGAATAGCCATTATACTTCATCAGCCGATCGTAGGCTTGGCTATGGTCATATGGATCTCCCGAACCGTCAAAGCTCTCCATATGAGGAGCCTTTTTCGTAGGGTCTGCCCGAGCTCGGTCAATTTCCGGCGAAAATGGTGAGGTCGGGTCTACCGAAATATCCTCTTGATGGGCCATAGCAAGCATTTCTTCGAGCTCTGCAACCCTTCGGGCCAAAGCCTCGGGGTCCCTGACAGGACGGGTGGCTTCGTGCCCACCACGACTTTGAACTGGAGTTTCTTCCCTTCTTTCCCGTTCGGATCCGACTCTTCGGTCGGGCGAGCGGCTCCTAGGCCTGCTCTGACTGGGAACTGGAGAGGTCTCTCCCCTTCTCCGTTCGGATCTACCGCCACGTTCGGCCGAGCGGCTCCTCGGCCTGCCCGGCCTGCTCCGACTTAGGACCAGAGGGGCATCTCTCCTACTCCGTCCTAGTCTGTTGTTTCGATCTGGCGAGTGGCTAACCTGCCCCACGCTTTCTTCTGTTCGGCTCCGGACCTCCTTGCTTTCCCGCCAAGAGTTGTCCGAACTGTGTGTCCTGGACAGGGGTCCTGTCGTTACTTCCCGACTACCACGGCGACTGGAGAAAGCTACCCCCTCTTCTCCTAGAAGGACCAGTTGTTTTTCCAGTTCTCCTTGTTGAAGGCGTATAGCCTCTATCGTTTCTTTACGTCGTTGATCCCTTCTGGAAGTAAGTGAGTCTCTTTCATCATGGTTCTGACCTCTCCTAGGGTTCGGGCCTTCGGTGCGGCCGCGTCGTCGCCCCCTTCTTTGGGGGGTCGGTAACAAATTTTTCTGGACCACGGGTGTCTTCGGGTCGGCCGGACCCACCGAATGGCTTTGAAGGCCCAACCGCTCTGAAAGACTTTTGGACATCCCTAGCCTATCTCTGACGGAGCCCCTGGAGTGGGGATGGTCAAGAGGGGCTTCTCCCTGCGCCGAAGTCATTTTCAGTCTATTTTTTACTGTTATGTCTTAGTCAAGAAATTTTTCAAGTGATTGACAAGTTACTAAGCACTAGGCCCTCCTTCTAGCGCCAATGTTAACGCCAAGAATTCGTCCACGCGCCTCAATCACCAAGGGCGCGTCAATCTTGCACAATAACGATACTACACTGAGAGTTCCGGGTGGTTTTGCCACCGGGGAATAGCTCAGGCGTGGGAATTAGTACAGGCCGAACAAGGTTTTAACAATGGAGGTTGTGTGCTCTCGTGCTCGTAAAATAATGATTACCTGTAAAATGAGTCATATGCCTTGTACTTATAGTATTCTCCCAGCTGACGTCACGCCTATTCCCGAAAAGTAAGTAGGTTTCCTCATTAGGTCAAATGCCTTAAAGGGATTTGACCGCAGCTCCGCAAAAGAAGGTAGGCGCCAAATATATCCTGACTGCCTACCCTTGCGTGTAGAAATAAACGGACCTGCCCACTGTGCCGTTCTGTCAGAAGGGATTTTCTCCATAAAGGGATTTCCTATATGGGCCATGGCCCGGTTTCCCTACAAGGCCCAATATTCATGTTCCAAAATCAGGCCACAATAATAAGACTATTTGGGCCTTATTATTTACACCCCAACACAACTCAAAACAGACAAACACAGAGTAGGCTATCTTGGCATAATACCTCGTACTCGAAATTCATATGTTAATAGCAACTTCATATTCAAAACAGCAGAAACTAAATATATCTCAAATCCAAATCTATTATGTTCAAAATATTACCTGAAAAAAGACGGTGGAAGAAGAATCTAAACCAAACACATAAGACTCTTTCGTCAATTTTTATACTTTCCTCAAATTAAGGTACTTAGCAAAAGATTCACATAAACACATCCACAAGTTTAAAGCTAAAAAAACAACTAAACAAGAATCTTTTGGGGGAGAAGAAGCAAAAACATAGACAACATATATATATATATATAAATATAAGAACATTAATACTCTCTTTGTATAGGGAAAAGAGTATTATTTTCCTAGTCAATTTGCGAAATTTTAAATTTTAAATTAATTTGAATTTATTTGTTATTGATTAATGCAATAGTAAACATTCTAAACTACTAAACAAGTATTATTAAGTACAAATTTATTATTTTTTTAGGATTTTTACAAATTAACTAGCATCAAACTACTCTTTGTGGAACAGAGGAGTAATAAAAAGAGCAAACTTTTGTTTTATTTTGGTGTGGATTGGGGAAAGAAGAAAAAAAAAGAATACATAGACAGTCATGCAAACGCATATACATATTCATTCTTAAAAGAACAATATTAACAATTAAAAAAAGATGAAATTTTTATGGGGAAAAGCACAAAAATAACATAATTAATACCTTTCACGGCGTTTGTTCGGGGGTCAAACCATCGTCTTTAGGCTTAGGCTTACCACCGTTTCGGGGGTCAAACCATCGTCTTTCAGGATATGAGTCCCCTAAGTCATTGTTGAATCAGCGGTAGAGACTAGAAGAAATTCCAGAAAGATGTGAGATTGGAGTTGGGGCAGTCGCAAAGAAGAACAAGAATAAATAAATAAATAAATAAATAGCGGGTTGGGGTGGTGTTAGTAGCAAGACAGAGATAAGATTGTTATAAAAAATAAAAAATAAATAAATAGGGATATTACCACGTACACTCGAAATTGATAGTAACAGAGCCAAATATTAAAAAAAATGACTAATTTATCTTTTAATAAATAAGCCTAATTTACATATTTATTATCTACCATGTTACCCTTGAATATAGTGCACACAACAATTATAATACAAAAACATAACTTGATTTTATAAATATTGGCTGCTTACTAAAAGAATAAAATAAAAAGCACGAGGGCATGAGAGTGTATTCAGTCATACAAAAACGATAACTCATGTAATTATATACAGTGTCGCTCACCTCTTTTTTTACCAAAATACAATTGTTGAAATTTCTTGTTCTTTTTTTCGTGTGGTTGGAATTCATATATTATAGCTCATCTCAACATATTCTTTATCATCTCTTGTTCGTTAGATACAACTTCCAATCTTCCTACAAATAATTTTATTTCTTTGTGTGGTCGCATATTCATCTTAGAATGTATATTTTTGCTACACATTTGATGAGAATGTTTTTTCTTTACAACCCAACAATCCAAAGTATATATTTCCTTCAATTTAGTGGAAATTTGTCTATTGTATAATACACATGAGACACCTCTCCATTTAGCCATCGTAATTTAATTTTAAGTCAACATCCTCACCAATATCTCCATCTCTAAATCACGTGGCTTGGTTTTACTCGGAGCTCGTTTGGAGGAGTTTTTGGGTGAATTAAAAATATTTTTAAATTAAATATAAAAATATTTTAATTTCTATAATTTTTTGAAAATATTTTTAAAGAGTAAAAATTTGAGTTTAAAATTATTTTTAGTTGAAGCAGAAAATTTGTTTTTTTTGAATTTAACACTTTTGAAAATAGTATAAAGTACCTTAAATTTATCTTAGTACCTTCAAAAACACTTATATAATTTTGTAACTAAACATTATTTTAATTTTCTTATAAAAGCATTTTTGCCAAAAATTTTATATTTAAAAATGCTTCAGCTCACCACACGACAACACATAACTCCGCCCAATGAGCACTAATCTTAAGTTTGGGTTGCGGGAATCAAGTTAAGAATGAAATAACTCATTCATGTGGAATGAAAAAAAAAATTATGTTCGGTTATAGAATGGATTATTTTTATTTCTGTCAAATTTGTGAATTTTATTCTTTGAGTGATGGTATAAAATGATTCATTTCAATTAAAAATAGAATAAATCATTTTATATTTTATTTTATTTCCTTTTTTATTTTATTTTTTCACTAATTTCTTTCCTCCGACGTAACATATGTCTAAAACCTTCTAATTTTAAGGTATCTTGCCACAAGTCTAGCTTAGTACTAAGCCTGCACTAGTACGGTCTATAAGTACTGTATCATCTGCCAAAGTTTTGCAAATAAAGTTTTGAAAGAAAAGAAGAATTAATTTCTCTTTATTTCATTTTTTAATCTCCTTAAAAGAACTCACAATCAAAAATTTTGGGAGATACCCGACACTTGAAAGGTCTCTTTCTGTACAGTGTATATTTTCACTCCCAACTATTTATCATAATTAAAAATATTCACTATATCTAATGGTTACAGATTTGAGTCTATTTAACAACAAAATTAACATAAAAATTAAAGCAAAAATAAGTTATTCAATTTTTTGTCCTCTTGATCTTTCTTTAGGATATGTTTATGAGTTTTAACAAGGAGAGAACCGAAAGAAGAATAAGAAAAATTTGGAGAAAAATTAAAAATTTACGTGCGAGTTTTTCTTATGATAGAAAAGAAAAAGAACAGGAGAGAAATTTAAAACAAATTCTCTCCCAAAATTCTTCTCTCAAAGTTGTGAAGATTTGTCAAAAACTTGTATAACATTTAAAGGACCAAAAATATGCTTATAATAATTTATCAAAACTAGCTAAGTTCCCCGTACAAAGCATGGGTTTATGTTTTAAATGAAATTATTTTTAATTCATATTTATGTTATATATGATGATTATAAAAATCTATTTTTGAATTTTAAATTAACTTACTATTACTATTAGAATGGCTATAAATACTGTTCAAAGAAACAATTATTAAAGATTCACAACTGAGTAGTAGTTATGTGTTTTTTTTTAAATTAATATACATTTTTTATATGTAAAACAAAATTATAGTAGCATAAGAAGTTATCATCATGATTTGTAGTTTTAAAATGTAATTAAATTTTAATAACTAATATATAAGTGCGTAGTTTATTTTATTTTTTTTAACATCAGTTAACTAAAGATCTTCTATTTGAAATAAAATTGGTAACTAAAGTTTAATCATTGATATATTTTATAATATATATTATGCTTTTTAAGATTAATTATTATTTTCTCATAATTTTTTTATCTATTTTAATTATATAGTTATTTAAGAATAAAATTGTTGTAGAATAATAAGTTACTATTATGACTTTTATTTTTAAAAATTAATTAAATTTTAGTCACTAGTGTATATGTCATAATTATTTTTAACATTAATTAATTAAATGTCTCCTATATGAAATAAAATTGGTAATTAAAGTTTAATTATTAATATATTTTATAACACATAATATACTTTTAAATATTAAAAAGAAAAGGAGAGAAATTTAAAACAAATTCTCTCCCAAAAATTTTATCTCAAAGTTGTGAACATTTAAAGGATCAAAAATATGGTTATAGTAATTTATCAAAAAGTAATCATATAAAGGTAAAATAATAATTTACTTTTTAAATTAATTTTCTTACCAAAACTCAGAAAACTGGGACATAAATTTACTCTTTTTTTCTTTTTTTTCTTTCTTTTTTTCTTTTTCTTACAAAATTTAAATTCCCATTCTTTTGTTTTTTCGATAAGTAAATTCCCATTCTTTCTTCCTACTCAACCCCATAAATTCAATGTTTAGGTTCTTTCCTAGGCTAAGTTGAATTGAAACCTACACAGTGCTAGGGTTAGCAAGTGAGTTTTAGAAGGTAAAACAACCCAATTGCTACTCCTTTTTCTTACTGGGGTTCCATCTTCCCAAGTTTATCGCAGTTTAAATCATGCAACCATAAAACCCTCACTGTTTTATCTTTTCACCTCTATTGCCATTAGATTTCCATTGCCACCTCCTCCTCTGTTTCTCTCTCCTCTCTCAATAACAAAATACTGTAGCAGAGAACTAGAGGGTGCGGTTAAAATTTTGAACTCTATTTCTCGTCATTAGATCCTAATCCTCCCATATCAGTCTTACTTTTTGTCCCATCTATGTAGTAGGAATCCAGAAGGACAGAAGTTGAAGAAATTTTCGATTTCCCTCTCCAACTTTCAGGTGAATCATTGGTTTCTACGGGTTTTTTTTTTACTTGTTAGTGTTTGTGAAGCCAAAACACCATCTGGGTATCTGTGGGAAGAATTAATCTATGATGGGTTTTGTTAGTTTTTGATATTTTTTTTGTATGAGTAGCTGATGGGTTTCGATTGTTGGTTCATGTATTGCTCCTGTTCAGTTTGTCTGGTGTAATTTTCTGTTTATTTAATTTCTGAGATATGTTTTGATAGGATTGTATCTAATCTTTAAGATGGTTTCGGATACCTTGTTGATTTATAGTATTATTGGATTGGTCTGGCTTTCTTATAGTAATTGCTTTTCTTATAGTCATTGCAGTGTGTTTTCTGATTCTATGTCAATTTTAGGTCTAGCGTAAGTCTTTGTGATGGTTTCTACGTTTAAAACTTGAAGCTCATTGTTGAATTTAATTAAGAAGTTGTTCTCTTTCGGGTTTCTGTAATAAGTTGTTCTCTTTCATGTTTATGTTCCTTCATAGTGACAGTGTGTGTATATACATATTTACTGTAATGTTGGTTTCAGTTTCTGAGTAAGTTTGAATAATGCCAGGGATAAATGGGGAAAAAGGTCAGGAAGGCTAGAACTGGTCATAAGGACAAGCGGGCAGTGGCCGCTTCTCAAAAACCTGCTGTTCAACTTAGTAGTCCCGGTGTTGAAACTAAAGATGATGTAACACCAGCTGTAAAAGAGAGAAGAAAAGTATGTCCCCATCTTGATAAGGGTTTTGATTTGGTTAAAGTTTCGTCCAAAATTGGGTCTTCTGGACCTTTGAAGTGTGAAGATTGTAGGGAAGAATCCGTTGACAGACGGGCAGGTAAGGCAAAAGGTAAACATGGGAAGAAGAAAGCAGGCGGTTCAGTGGATTCAAAATTATTGGTCAAAGCCGTATGGGTTTGTTTGGAATGTGGGCATTTTTCATGTGGAGGGGCTGGATTCCCAACAACGCCTCAAAGCCATGCAGTTCGGCATGCCAGACAAAATGGTCATCATTTGGCTATTCAGTTTAAGAACCCCCAACTCCGTTGGTGTTTCCGGTGCAGTACATTGATTCCACTTGAAAATTCAGAAGAGAATGGTCAACCGAAAGATGTCTTATCTGACATTGTGAAAGTGATAAAGGCACGACCATCCGAAGGAGCCTCAGTAGATGTTGAGGATGTTTGGTTTGGGAGTGGTAGTGTCACGAGTGAGATAAAGTTAGAAAATACTGCATTAAGTAATTTAGGGGGAGGTGGTTATGTGGTCAGAGGTTTGGTTAATTTAGGGAACACTTGTTTCTTTAATTCGATTTCACAGAATCTTTTGGCGATGGATAAATTGCGTGATCACTTTGTAGAAATGGATGGTTCCATTGGGCCCCTTACAGTTTCTTTGAAGAACCTCTATGTTGAAACAAACCCCGAGAATGGATTAAGAGGTGTAATAAATCCCAAATCTTTTTTTGGATGTGTTTGTGTCAAGGCCCCCCAGTTTAGGGGATATCAACAACATGATAGTCATGAACTGCTTTGTTGTTTGCTCGATGGATTGTGTATTGAAGAGTCGAATGCAATAAAGCAAACTAAATCTTCTAAAGAAGAAGAGACATCTCCAAATTCCACTCCTACTTTTGTAGACGCCATTTTTGGGGGAAGACTCTCTAGTACCGTTAGTTGTTCGGAATGTGCACACTCCTCAATAGTTCACGAGCCATTTTTAGATCTCTCACTTCCTATACCAACTAAAAAACCTCCATCCATAAAGGCCCAACCAGTTACTCGGCCCAAGAAACCAAAACTGCCTCCAAGACGTAGCCAAAGAATTCGTGCAAAAGTTAACAGAAGTGCAGATCCTGTGACTTCTCATAGTATTACCGACTCATTAACTGGTGACCAGATTTCTTTGCAGGTACGGTGTAGTGTACCTGTTGCTGAGAAAATGATGGCCTCTTCAGTTGATACTACAGCATTCGAATTAATAGACCAAGCTATTCTGGGTGATAACAAAGTTTCAGCTTCACAGATTCTATCAGCTGCTCAAGGGTTTGACAACAAGTTATTGTGCGAAAGTGTTACAGAGGAAGTAGCGGATAATACAGCATGGTTGGATTACCTTGAGCCAGATGCAGTATCAGTTGACCATGAATTGGCTGCACAAAGCAATGGTACTTCAGTTGATACTACAGCATTAGAATCAATAGATCAAACTATTGTGGGTGATAACAAAGTTTCAGCTTCACAGAAACTCTCAGCTACTGAAGGGCTTGATAACAAGTTATTGTGCAAAAATGTTACAGAGGAAGCAGTGGATAATACAGCATGGTTGGATTACCTTGAGCCAGATTCAGTGTCAGGTGACCATGAATTAGCTGCACAAAGCAATGGTACTTCAGTGACTAAGGAAATTAACGATGAGGATGCTTTGGAGAATGATGTCTTATTGCAGAACGCCTTGGAATTTAGTAGGCAGGATCCTTCACATTGTCTAGAGGAAACATCTTTATCAGATGATCCTATTATGACTTCAGAAGTTAATGATTTATCAGATGATCCTATTAACACTTCAGAAATTTGTGATACATCAGGAATTCAAGATTCTGTCGTCAAGGATGCTGCTCCAAATGATGATTTTTCAAGGGTTAGCTCAGAGTATGGTAATCAGGTTATCCCCAAGGATCCAATTCTTGAAATGGATTATGAGAGAAATTCTTGGGATGAAGAACCCCCATTACAGGTTCAAAGTTCGGAAATTTTGTTGCTTCCATACAAAGAAGATGCGCTAACTAGTGCAGAGACATTAAATGGAGAAGATGGGGTCACACTATCCCCTGTTGGTTGTGAACAAGATTCCTTAGACTTTGGTGGCTTTGGGGATTTATTTAATGAGCCTGAGGATGCTGCTGGGCCCGCTATGAGGCCCCCGAGTAATAACGTGTCAGAGTCTAATGAAGTTGCAGAGACTGGTATTACTGTCGGAAATAGCAGTGGGTCTGATCTAGATGAGATTGATGATACTGATTCTCCAGTTTCAGTAGAAAGGTGTTTGGCTTATTTTACAAAACCAGAGCTTCTTTCCAAAAATGAACATGCTTGGTATTGCGAAAACTGTTCAAAAACTCTGGTACAACAAAGGAGGTCAAAGAAGAAACTGCAGAAATCTACATCGATAGTTTCACTAAATAGAGGTGAGAGTAAAATTCGAGATGATCAGTTGAGTTCTGGCAAGGATTTTCCTTATCCTATCAGCAGCATGAACCTCAGTAATGGAAATAACAAAAAAGATTTACTTGACAGTTCTGCTGATAGGCTTGTATCAAGCAATGAAAATATTGATGGTAACCAAAACTGCACATTTGAAAGCAATCAGAAAGCTGAGCAGCCTCCAGTAGCCTCCCAGTTGGAAGAAGAAAAAAGTGAAATAAATGATTCACCTCAGACGTTGACATGCAATCTGGAGAGTTCCAATGACTCTTGCAGTGTCAATGAGTTTGGGAGCACTGAATGCAACACTAATAATGTCCTACAAAGGGAATCCCAGTTCTTAATATGGAAACAGGAATCAGAAGGAAGTGAGGGTGAGGTGGATTCTAAGAGCATCAAGGTGAAGAGAGATGCTACAAAAAGGATTCTCATCGATAAGGCCCCTCCCATTTTGACAATTCATCTGAAGAGGTTCAGCCAAGATGCTCGTGGTCGCACTAGTAAATTGAACGGTCACGTGGATTTCAGGGATACATTCGATCTCAAACCATACATGCATCCCAGGTGTGATTTTATTCTTCATTGGACGTCAGTAGCAATTCATCTTCTATAAATGCTTAGATAAATTAATATTATACATATAAGTATGCATATCTGAACTTATCTGAGGCATGAAGTAGGTTTAAAATTTTGCATCAATTTGAGTCCTTGTAGACTGTAACCTATTATGAAGGAATAAGAAGAAAGAAGGAAAAAGGTCCTGCATATCTTCTATTTTATAAGCAAACCCACCTATAGGGAAATAGACTGAGTGGTGAAACCTTGAACCCGTCCCTCCCTAACGTTTTCCAGACTTAACTCGTAAGATTGTTAGTCTCTTAGAATCTATTTGTGGTCATGTTTGATCTAAGAAATGTATGCATTGACCGAGCAATGAATTTAATCTAGATATAATATGATCCCAAATCTAGGCATTTTTAGAGCAGGTGGAATTTGAGGCCAATTCGTTCTAAATGCTTATATTTGAAACACTTAATGATGATATAATAGAAGAATTTTGGTAGTTGGAACACTTTTGAGAATAAAATCACTTTTTGAAAATGAACGAAAAGTAAATTCAGAAAAGATAGGTGAAATGACAGCCTGTTGCAGCAGTAGTTATCAGCTCAAAGCTGTTGTGTTTGTTATCCCATAACTAACTTTTGATTTGGTTGATGCAATGAAAAGGGGGAAGGAGAAAGGATTTAATGGATAGAGAGAAAGGGGATGGGATTAGGATAGTCATACAGTTTAACCTCGCAAAACTGATTTTGTATACGTGATGCAAGGGTTAACTAATTATCGCCTCCTTTGTAGCTGTCATGGGATTGTCGTTCTCTTTAGTTTCACTAGTCTCTCTCTCTCTCTCTCACACACACGCACGCACTTACGAGTGCACGCGCACACATACATTTGCAACTTCTGTTGAATTTCCTTATGTCAGTAAGTTTTTGATGGTATCTGTACTTTTCAGTGGTCTGCAAAAAAGGTTTGATATAGATAATAATATATTTCCTTTGGTCCACAAAAAGAGTCCCATTTGTTAAATTTTCAAATATTAAAGATTTATTCTTGTTCCATGCTTGCCCCTAAAATTAATAAGTTGTTAGTTTAGTAAGGGTGGCATGATAAGGAAATTATGATGACAAACTTTAGAACATTTTGTCGTTATGTATTACTATTAGTAAAAAGAAATGACTCTTTTTGTGGAACAATATTTTTTGACAAATGAGACTCTTGTATCATTTGACAATTTGTTGGATAGAGATATTTTACTGCAAGTTCAACTATCGTATGATATGTTACTTCTACTTTACGAGTGGGTTCATTGAACTGGAAATCTAATGACACTAGTGACACGCCTCACGGATATGCCAAATAGTTGCTTTTAATTGTGTTTACACTACTGACATTTGCAGTTGACATTATATGTTTCTTTGCTTGTTCTTGAATATCTGTATTGATTCTTCTTTTGGGTGCTTTCGGGGATTGTATACACGCGATTACATTAAAATTCAGTTTAATTAAATACTTTCCTCAGCTATGTATTTCTTTTAATCAAATATGATGCTTGTACACAAGTTAATTTAATTGCCTCTTGGATGATCCAGTAAGTAAAAGACTCACTACCATATTTTATAGAAGTAAAAAATTAGTTCGAGTATGGTTCAACTCTATGTTTTGGATAGTGGTACAACAATAGCTTGTTGGTAATTTTGTTTTCTCCTTGTGGGTATCTGTAGGACTTGGTGCCTACTACTACTACTAAGTCTCTCCTAGGACATGTGTCCGTTATTGGCCCTTTATGTTTAAGATGATATTGCATTTATGTAGGGAATGAAACTATGTGAAAGAAAGCATGAAAACAATTACGCATAAATAAAACTCAGCAGAACTTTATGAAGCCTTGTCCCAACTACTACAAAAGGTCTTACAAAGGTCTATGCTGGCTGTCAACAACATGTGACACACCGCTCTTGCTTTTTGTGACTGTGGAAGTGACGGTGTATAGATTATGACTCTAAGAGCACCGCATCACATGATGATGCAACTTACATTGTTGTTATTATTTTTATTGTCATTTTGGATGCAATGTCTTTCTAAGCTAGTCTGTTGCTGTTGAAGAAGATTTTAATGTTATAGAAAGCTAAGAAAGGTAATGATGAATCTGGATTTCTGGGTCATTATAATTTATATATTCGTTCTTTCTATAAGAGATGTGTGAGTTCAATGTTTCAAATATATTTATTGTCGATATATTGAGATTTCCAATCTGACATATATTGTGAAGATTTGCATGATAGAGTTGTGAGAATTTCTAGTCAATCATGATTAGGAATTGTAAATGATGTTAATAGAACAGCAAGATGCACGTAACATGTCGAGGAAACATGATACTCCCTCCATTCCAAAATATAAGATGATTATTGACTAACTTTTTCATTGTGAACCATCTTTGGATCTTTAATTTGTGCAACTCCCACCCTCAATTTTCCCCGTTCCGCATCACATGAGATAGAATTGGGCAGAACTAGAGAGGACTTAGAAGAGAGGATCATTGCCCCTTGAGTTGGATACTTGTTTGACCTCTGAGATATCAGCATATCATTAGATGATTAAGACAGTCTGGATTGGTGCATCTTCAGTAACTGTGGATGTTCTGCTTTACAAAGCATCACTGTCAGTTGTTGATTGAGCATTTATACAAAACTTTCAAGCCCTAGAGAGAGAGTATGTGAGGGAGAAGGTGGGGTGGAAAGAGGCATTCCAGTTATGGCTAAGGTCTCATTATCCTTGTACTCTTATTGTCTTTTTGATAGTGGATAATGGTTGGTAGATCTTCACATCTTGGATTTGATTTCATGACTGTTTGCATGGGGCAATGGTTTCTATGCTGGCAGATAAATCCAATTTTTTCTTTTCTTATGTAGTGATTTTATCTTTTACGGTTTGACCTTTTGTTGTGGAATCTCTTTTGAACAATGCCTTTTGATTTTTTGCATTATCTGCATTTCAGTTCTTATTCCCGTATTTTGACATCTTAGAAAATACTTGCCTACTTATCTAACCCTGGAGAATTATCTGGTGTTCCTGCAAACCAAAATGAAGATCTTACAAGAGGACAAACTAATGCTTACATTAGGACTCACTTGAAACTTCTTCGCAGAGGTTCTTTCTTTGTCAAACTAGGTTGCTTTTATGAAGTAGGTGTTATATGAAGTGGTTCTTTAGGTGCCAAACAGCTTGTTTCAGTCTCTACACCTGCTTGGATTTTGCCTGGTGCATGGGTTTGGTCCCCCCCCCCCCCCCCTCTTTTTTCTCTCCCTACATTTTATTCTTTTTTCCTAGCCTTTTCCAAACATGCTTCTCCCAAATTTAACTTTCGAAGATATAGCCTCAGTAGCACAAAAATACTTGTCATCTGAAAATACCTTTGGATCTTAATTTACAGGTGCACAGAAAGAAAAAATTACAAATACCGCCTGCTTGGGGTAGTGGAGCATTTGGGGACGATGAGGGGAGGTCACTATGTAGCCTACGTGCGAGGAGGTCCAAAGAGCAGTGGAAAGGCTGAGATAGAAAACGATGATGATTCCGTGTGGTATCATGCCAGTGATTCCTACGTGCGTCAGGTTTCTTTTGAAGAAGTTCTTCGTTGTGAGGCCTATATCTTATTTTATGAAGAAATTTGAGAGGTCACATTCTTTTTTTAAAAAATTTAAATTTTTTCCCCTTTTACTTTTTGTATGTTTGAGAGAGTTGTGGGGGAATTAAAATGAGTATATCCCCCAGCACACAGAGAGAAAAAGAGAGGTGAGTGTACAACATCATTTATAAAAAGTGATACCCATTTTTTGATGCCATGAGTTTATAGTTTACCACTTGAACATGTTGCATGAGAATATATATTGTAGGTTGGGTTGGGACTTAACTCCCTTTGTTTGAAATCAACTCCGTGAAGGTAAGAACACCCCTAATTCCCCGACTTTTTTCGGAATATTAAAAAAAAATGATAAAATTATTTATATTTAAATTGTCATTTAATTACATAATTTTCTGCACATGACTAGTAATGTTTTATAAATATACATAGAAAATAAAAATATGACAATTAATACGAAGGGTATTATAGGTAAATTATTATATAAGATAAGTTAATATTTAACTTGGGATTATTTAAAATAGTACTCCTTCCGTTTCTTTTTATTTGCCTTTTTAAAGAGAGATTTTTGTTCATTTTTATTTGTCTTTTTAAAGAGAGATTTTTGTTCATTTTTATTTGTCTTTTATAGATTTCAAAAAAGTATTAAATGCTTAATTTCTTATATTATCCTTTATGATTAAAGGTTAATTTGTTTCTCTTTTGTTTTTAAAATAAATTTAAGAAGGATAATGTTGAAAATTTATATTTTTTTCGTCCCAGGAGAAAAGTATTTATTACTATTTTAGATAGTTTCAAGTTAAATATTTATTTACCTTAAATAATTTATTTTTTATAATAATTTGTCTATAATATCTTTAGTATTAAATGTCATATTTTTATTATCTATGCATATTTATGGAGTCTCACTAGTCAAAATTATGCAATTAGATGAAAATTTAAATATGAACAATTTTATCATTTGATTTTTTTTATTAATATGCGTGAAAAGTCAACTAAGACTTTTATCTTGGGACGGAAGAGTATTTAATTTAATCAATCAGATAAAGTATTAATTATATTTTTTAGTTTATGTGTATAATCTTAAAATGTCGAACGGAAAAAAATAATAAAAAATTTTATCCTGAAAAAGAGAATAATAATTATAGATACTGTAGACACCCAAATTTTGCACTTCGTATACTAACCTTGACAGGAGGACAAATTCGTCAAATGGACCGGCTTGCGAGAGCAAAAGACAGAGAAGGTACGGACGCTCGAAGCCACCATGACAATTTGCAACCGAAATCGACATGACAGCAAGGCTATCCGAATTTGACATTCCCGGAAGGTGTGGCACGCCTCCCAATGATTCCCGGACTGTAAAAAACGAACCTGTCAGCGAAAAGCAGCGTCACGGCACGAAAATCGAGGCGTATCACGAGAATTGAGAAAGTCAAGCCAGCCAGCCGCGGATTGATCTGCGGCCAGGTGGGTGCGCCAGCACGGAAACCAGGAAATCAGCACTATCAGCTGAGTGCGATGGGAGGTGGGCCAGCCAGCCTATTTCAGCCCAGTTTCGTGCAGCATACAGGAGCTCAGCAGTTTTTGGCGGAAGAAGAAGGAAAACAGCAGCAGTTTTAGCTCGGAAATAGAGAGAAATAGCAAAAAATTATTGCAACAATTGAGAGAAAGGAGAGGAATTTCCCCTTGTTGTTGGATTATATCAATACATCTCATATTTCACTCAATATACAAGTTTCTACATAGTCTTGGTATCATTTGCAAGGTGAAAATCTCCTTATTTTGCAATTTCTATCATGTCATTTGGCTAAATTAAATTTTAATTTTCAAGAATATTGTTGAACAATCATGGATTAAGGATTATTGGTGAGGGTTCCATTGGAACAAAATTCTTCCTAATAATCCGATGATATCTAATTGGTGAAATTTCTAGCTTGTTTATGGATATATATTAGGCGTAGTTTAATTGATTGTATTTTTAGGATGTGTTAGGCAATCTACGCGTTATTATTGTAGTATTCATTTTGTGAGTGTGTAGTAATCGTGGTTGTGAGCCTAGGAAAGCGACCCCGTGGTTCAAATCCGATGATGGACGTTTTGGTGTATGTAATAGATTCAAGATGCTTGTTTTGTAACGTGTAACTGTCGGGCCTTAAAACGACGCTAAGGCGAGAATCGGGTTTAAGGCCCCGTATTAGTGGAATATGTGATTGTTGGCGTTCGTGGATATTTTGATGGCTTACATGCCCACGGATAGCCCCGACGCATGTTTCTGCTTGATTAGATTTTGAGACGCCAAAAGAATTTCAAAAGATTAAACGATAAAGATTTTTTCTAAAATCAATCAAAGTAGGATATTAGCATCACGAGGCTAAAAATTTGGAAATGCTAACGAAAGTCGATTCCTATCCTACGGGGAAGCATAAAAAAGAGGTTGTTTTCAAATGTCAAAAATGGGTTTTATAAAAGAAATTAAATGTTTTATTAAATCTTGATGCATAGGGTGAAAGAGATCATAGAAATTGCCCATCATTTATGAAAGCAACGTATAAATCTCGATTCCTATTTTGGTTAAGGTTTGAGAAAAAACTCACGTTTTATCAAGACGACGCCTAATAAAAACCTTATAGTTCTGATAGTAAAATCAAACCTTTCGCATGAATGGAGGGAGCTTTCTCGTGTTAATAGAAACGACGTTCTAAAACATTTTCAAATTAAAACACAACTTTCCCTAAAAATCCAAATGATTCTTTCATACAAACTCACCACAACATTCATATAAGCACACACACACACACACACCCACACATACCCGCACATATACACATTTCATGGATTAAAGGATAGGACAGCATCAAGATTGCGGTAACCGTATTTCACGGAAGTCGAGGGGTGCCTAGCACCTTCCCCTCACTTAAGCAAGCCCCCGAACTCTATGAATCTCGATTCGCAGACCAATTAATTCGGAGTCACATATGAGCCAGCGATTTATAAAAAAACGAAAACTCGGATGAGTTGGTACATCCATTTCAAATATACCAACTGGCGACTCTGGTTAATTGGCTCATCATAAAAACGATCTTTCGAAACTCCGTCGACCTCAATGCCGACCTTTTCCAAAAATCATCTAAACCAAAAGGCTAAAAATTGGAAAAGACAAAAAAGGACAAAGCGGATAAAACCGGCGTCGACAGATACAAAATCTATTGAGTAAAATATAATTATTATAGATACAACATCTGCCATTCTTACCGCAAATATATTATTTTAAACTTTTTCTTCATTATATATACTATTCTTTAAACTATATCTTTTAACTTTTTAAAAGTATAGGTACACTTTTTCGATCTAAGATAAGAAGGTAGTGGTAGTAATAATCGTTCCTCTAAGATATAAAGGTAGTGGTATTTGATAAAGATATATTTGTTGATAAATACTTTCTCCGTTTTAAGAGAAAAGATTATAAATAATTTATATTTTAAAATGGATGAAATAATTCCGTAATAAATAATATTAAAAATAAGTAAAGTTTATCTACACCGACATAATAGAGTATGTGAATTTTATTTTATTTTTACATAAATTTATATATTTTTATTTCAAATTATAAGATCATTATTAATTTTTAAAAATTAATTTGAGATATTTTTTTTAAAATTCAAAATTAACATAATTTTTTAAAATTTAAGTCAATATGATAATATAATAAACTATGTAACAAGTGCTACTCATTAAAATATTTATATTTTAGTTAATACAATAATGAATATTATAAATTATGTAATAAGTGCTATTTATTGAAAAATTTATTTATTCATAATATTTAATGAATTATTTTAATTTAAAATTTAAAAATATCTCAACTCTCAAAAGTTAATAATAATTTTATAATTGAAAAAGAGAAAGTACGTAAATATATCTATGCGAATAACAAGTGTGTACTATAATTATAGACTAACAAAGAAAAAAAATCTAATTTAAAATAAATCTAATTTGAAAAATAGACTAACAATTTTTTTTTTTCGTGTTAATGTACGGCTGTTAATGCTACTATACAGATAAAATTTAAAAACTTGTTACTTTTACACGTAAAAATTAATATTTAAAGAATATTTTTTTTTACATAAAAATAAGACTTATTTAATATTTATTTGATAAAAATTTTGTAAAAATATTATTTTTATTTATAAAAATATTAATTCTCAAAATATATTAAGAGACCTATTTCTCATTCAGCACCATGCAAAAGGTACACAAAACACCACCTCCACCTTGTTTCTCTCTCTCTCTCTGCGTTACAAGAGTGTCTACGCTCTTCCTTCCCACTCTCCTTTCTTTCTCTCTCCACCTTTACCAACACAACACAACCTCCTCTATTTCTATCACCATTGACCATCCCGTCAGCTAGACATGGCAGCACCTTCACTGCCGTTCAAGGTGGCGGTGATGACTGCGGTGGTGGTGTGTTTTCAGGCGGTGGCGGCCACTTGGTGCATAATTAGAAGCGAGGCGAGTGAGCAGGCTCTGCAGACGGCGCTGGACTATGCTTGTGGGGCTGGAGCAGATTGCGGGCCCATTAAGTCATCTGGGCTCTGTTTTCTTCCCAATTCCATTCAAGCCCACGCTTCCTATGCTTTCAACAGCTATTACCAACGCATGGCCACGGCTCCCGGCTCTTGTGACTTCTCCGGCACCGCCACCGTCGCTAAAACTGACCCCAGTTAATCTTTCTCTCTCTAGATTATTATTATATATATATATATATATGTATAAATGCATATATATTTGCTTTGCTCAAATTTGGATGGAATTTCAGGTTATGGATCTTGTGTGTATCCATCATCTTCAAGGTATGAAAATTAGTGAAAATATTAAATATATGCATATATTTAGAAAGCTAAAGCTTAATTAATTCTATTTTCCTAGGTATTTAATGTAGAAAATTGGTTTTTTTTTTTACGAATAAATATGATATTTTAACCTGCCCTCTCCTAGTCTCCTACATGAATATGGAGAGTTGTTATTTATGATTTTTTTTTTCTTATGATGATGTTTCAAGATTTGTGTGAAATTAAGAGAGGAGAGAGATACTAGAGAGTAGTGGCGGATGCGTGAGAGCGTGTGCTTGTTCATGTCAAGTTGTTCTGGATGTCTTCCACGTGTCTACATGCAGGGGTAGGATTGATTTTAACTTCTTTTGTCAGCAGGACCCTACTTAAATTTATTTGTTCACTTCTTTTAAGGTTGTGCCCTTTACTTTCTGACCCTTTGACCTATTGGGTATCCAAGGGGTAGGACCATTGGAAAAGAATATTGTGCAGACAGTGAACAGACTCTTTGACCATGGGGGTAATTGGTTTGACTCGTGCATAGTTTTAGCCTTTTAGGAGTAGAATAATGTTCACTGCTGTTTAATAGGGAGAACAAGGATGTAACTTATTTTTACCCTAAACCTTTAAATAGGGAGAACAAATTATCTGGATAGAATTAATTCACTTGTTTTGATTCCAATAAAGAAAAAGGATGTTATTTAAAAAGGGTATTGGAGATTATTAACACCTATTGCAATGAGTAGTGTTTTATTCATAAAAGTAGAGCACCAAATAGACATGGAAAGGTGTTTAAATGCCCCTTTATGTCACATGTGAAGGGCATAAAGTTTTATAAAACTTTGTTATGTCAAATTTTATTAATAAAGGAAGATGATATTTTCAGCGCTGAAATTACATATTCGGCACCATACATTGTGCATACTTGTAACCTGTGCAATTAACATTATAAAGTTGCATAGTTCAGAATGCACATTTGCACTGAAAATGTAATTTTAGCGCTGAAAATATTATTTTCCTTTATTAAATCAAGTGTACTTCGTTAAATACAAACTATTTTTAATAAATAAGCTATATGTAATGTAATGTGGGACTGATGGAGCACTAAAAACTTACAAGTCTAACTTCACACGACCTCTAGGAAGATACATAATTTTCACAGATAGGTGTTTCACATTAATTGAGAAGGGTGTGTGAATTCAGTTTCACCTTATGAATATTCACTATTTTTCTTAAAATAAGGTATTCTTGTGAAGATAACATCTAGTAAATATTTAATCTAGTTGTTACAACATCGTTATATGTATCAGTGTGTTTATCTCTCTCATCATGTGACGAGAAAGTAAGAACATCACGTCACGTGATGAGAGATATAGACACACCGTTACATATAAGGATGGTGTAATAGTTGTATTAAAAATCTTCTCAAAGGTTGGGACGTGTGATTCCTTACATTAAAAAAAGCAGTGTTCTAAAACTCGGCCTAGTCGGCCGACTAGCCGGCGACTAGGTCGGAGGCTTACCAAGGCGACCAGGCCCTAGTCCCTTCAAGTAGTCGCCGGCCGACTTAGTCGGCTCTAGTCGACGCCTAATCGGTCAAGTCGGAAATAGGAGGAGTTGCGATCGTCGGAAATAGGGCCATTGATGCACACCTGAGTTGTTCAAGATCGTCGGATTTCTTCCGAGTCGAAACCACTCGTAAGCTCTCTCTCTCGTCTGATCTTATTTCTTTGGTTCACGATCTGCTAATTTGTTTGGTTCGATTTGCTGCTGGGTTCGATTTTGTTTGGGTTCGATTTTCTTTGCTTCGCGATCTGCTGATTTGTTTGGGTTTGTTTGGTTTGATTTGCTGCTGATTTGTTTGGGTTTGATTTTCTTTGGATTCGATTTTCTTTGGGCCAGATAGCGTCTCTCTGCGTCTCGTCTGGTAAATATGTTATGGATAATTACAGTTAGGTACCCCGTAGTCTTTATAAATTTTTAGTTTAGTCCCAAAAGTTTTTTAAATTTCAAAATAGCTCCTAAAATGTTACATATCAGCCCCTACAATTTTATTTTTTTTCATTTCAGCCCCTAGTTCGACTAGCCAATTAATTCTCGATTAATCCCCGACTAATCCCCTAGTTGCTAGTCGGTATCCATCCGACCTGGGACCGACTAGCGACTTTTAGAACAGTGAAAAAAAGTCTACTCGTCACTCGATAAACATATGTGACTAGAGATTACAATATAGGCAGTAAGTAGTAAGTTAGCCTAGTCTCTCTGATGATTTATATTGAAGATTAATTGGAATGTAATTGCAATGGTGGTAGAAAATAGAGTAACCTTTCAAGGAGTTGGCGCCCTAATGGCTTGCTGCCTTAATTACCATAATTGAATTTGTTGTTAGCACATTCTCACGTGATACTTGATAGTTAGAGCCATTGAAGGATCAGAGTTTTTCGCTTTTCGTATGAGTCCTTTTATATTGGGATGCAATTAAGGAGTTGATTCTTCTAAATTCAAACTTGAATTGGAGAAGTTTGATTATATTTGATGGACTAAGATTTTAAGGTGATTCAATTTGTTTAAGATTTTAATGGAATTGTGGGTATTAAACTATCAAAAGTTATACATAAGCTTAAGCAACAAAATCTTAATATTACCAACTGCATTATAGAAATTGTAATAAAAATATATAATCAAGATTTAGTTTGAATTGAATTTGTTTTGATACAATTGTTCGAGGTCAATCGAATTTGTATTCGTGCCTTTTAGTTGATAATCAAATTTAAATAAGACTAGATCTGCCTCATGTTCCAACCATTAATAGCTTATTGGTGGTTATAATGTTTGGAGCTCACTAAGAGCAACCTCACTGTAATGACTTTTAAAAGAGTACTCTTTTGAAAAGTTATGGATTTGGAATTCGAAGATATGTATTATGGGAGTTACGTGTCACATGTTCTTGTATAATTGCATGTACTGCCTGTGGACTATATGATATGCAGTTTCATCAATTGAGGGAGCGTGTGCTACACAGTGTCTGCATAAACATTTTGCACGGCCACATGGTGCGCAACTCCCTCATTGTATCATCTCTAGGTTGATCTTTAGAGGTGTAAGACAACATTTACTTGCATTTTCTTCAAGTTTAGATCGCAGTCGGGCAAAAATAACCCGGTTACTCATATGGTGCTAACTAAAACACGATTAATTATTTAAGAATTAAAAGGCACAAGTGACTTGTTCATAATGCATCATCATACAAAAGTATGGAGATTCTCCGTTCATGATTTTATTTTCGATACATTGTGTAAATGAAATATTTGCTGGCAGTTCATCAATTCAGTGTGATGTCTTCAAAAGCCGTACTACAACCTTAGACCATGTTTGTTTGCTTAGATTGGGATTATATTACTCCTAGAATTATAATCTCGGGATTATAAGTTGAACATGGTATTAAACAACCTCCTCATATTAAGCCATTTTATAATCCCTAAACTAATAATCTCAAGTCTAAATTTAAAAACAAACAAGGCACTTGGGATTAATAGTCTTATCCCAAGTATAATCCTTGCAAACAAACATAGCCTTAGTAAATATGACTGTATCATTCTAACTATCTATAGAAAAATTACAATAATATGCTCCTCCTTACACCACAATGAAGCAGTTGTTATCTTGTAGATTCATGTGTTGTATTGCAGCTTTGACTTTGTAAGTTATCTAAAGTTTGTTAGAATGATGGTACTAGAGTTAATTAGACAGGTGTAAGTTTTTAGAAGATGATGTCACAGTTAATAGTCGGTTCAATTATACATATATGAATATGTATATGGGAGTTGATACTAACAAGGTAAAAAGTATAGAAACACAATTGTTATGTTTTGGATAAATGTACCCTTGTTATTAAAATAGGGTGATGAATCACAACATGAATTGGTAAGGGTATATTTGCCCAAATGAAAACAATTGTTCTATTTTCATATTTTTTGTCCTGTTAATATCAACTCTCATATGCACATATATATATAGGAAAATTATCCATAATATGTACTCCCTCCGTCCTGTATTAAACGTCTTAATTGGTTTTGGCACGCTAATTGATAATATTTTTTTACCTAAATTGCCCTTCTAAATTACCTTTTAATTGTAGTATCCATTCACTTTTTTATGACCCCAACATTAATTATTCCTTGTTAGTTCCCACATGAATAGAAGAGATGTTATATTGATAATATGAAAGAGAAAATAGTATAACAATACATCACTTCCCAATGTAAATCTTTTATCATTTTTTAAGTTTCCAACAAAAGTTGACTAAAAAGATTACGAGGGTATAAGTGAAAAAATATGATAAAAATAGTTACTAATATAGAAATATGACATTTATTGTGGAATATCCTAAAAAGGAAATTAGGACGTTTAATACGGGACAGAAGGAGTATTTGTTATGGATCAAAAATAGGCATACACCATCTATAACATCCATTCCAAATATCAACGGTCGAGATTAATATGGGGAATGCGACGTCCACTAGTAATACTAACGGACGGAGAGTTTACAATATTACCCTTAAATTCAATTAAAGTCAACAGTTTTTATAAAATTCCATCAATTGGTTCGGTACTATTACCAACGGATGGATATCAGTATTGTTATAATCGCACTGGTAAAACAATTGGGGGTAAAAATAGACCTAATTTAGAATTCAGTTCAGCGATTTGGAGGTTTTAGTAGCGGCACGACGATTTGGAGATTCACTTACAATATTGTGATGAATGTTTTGGTAAGCTATAAATATTAATCTCGGACCTTTTAATCCTATTGTCATATGGGACCAAAAAAATTACGTTTCCTCAGACTTATGGCAAAATATTGTAAATTTATTAATGTGTAGTAACTTTCACTTTCTTAAACTTTTGTTAGAAACATTCATATTTATGTTGTTGGACTTGTAGGATAGGGGTGTGTTAGAAATATGTCATATATCTACAAAATTAAATGAATGGAACTTGATTGAACAACAAGAATTTCTACTGGAACAATTAGGTTTTGGTATATTTTATCATCAAGTTGTAGTCTCAAGAAACGATGCATCTCTTGTTTCTGCTCTAGTTAAGCGTTGGAGAAGTGAAACAAATACGTTTCACTTAAATTGTGGAGATATTAGTATTACTTTAGAGGATGTGAGATTTTTATTTGGGTTGTCTGTATTAGGAAAACCTTTGACTTGCGGAAAACTTGAATATCCCAAAAGTTATTTTATAAGGGTTATTGGGCAACAAACTGTTGTAGATAACTGGGAACAATGCTATAAAAGGGGGCATAAGTTTGTTTTGGTTAAGACATAGATGTGGACAATTATTTGAGGATGCTACTTCAGATGATGTGGTAAAACACACTAAGGTATATCTGTTGAACGTACTTGTGTGGCGCTATTTTGTTTCCAACCAAGAGTAAAACTATTGTGCATCCTAGATATTTGTTGTTATTGAAAAGATTGGATGAGATAGTTACATATGCTTGGAGGCAGCAGTTTTAGGACATTTGTATAGGGGTTTGCATGATGCTACTCGCAAAACAGCGAAAAAATTCGCAGGATGTGCTACCCTTCTTCTGATGTGAGCAAATGAAAGGTTCAACATTGGTCGTCCTACCCCTAGGTCTAAGTCCAAAAAGTTGATACTTATGACATTATCCTGGGCATACTCCTCTTTTAATCCTAATTCAAAAGATTATCAGCGTCAAAAAAATTTACATCACCATTTTGTGTTTTACCGAGGAGAGTTTGATAATATATCATCACCATCTTGTGCTTTACTGAGGAGAGTTTGATAATATATTGGAAACAAATAGGGTGTGACGTCCATATAAAATTAAGTAAAACATCCTATTTGTTTCCAACATATTATCGAACTCTCTTCAGTAAAACACAAGATGGACACAAGATGGTGATGTGAATTTTTTGGTGCTGATAATATTTTGAATTGAGATCGAAAGAGGAGTATGCCCAGGATAATGCCCTAGGTATCAAATTCTAGGACTTAGGCCAAGGGGTAGGACGACCAATGTTGAACCTTTCATTTGCCCACATCAGAACAAGGGTTGCACATCATGCGAATTTTTTCGCTGTTTTGCGAGTATCATCATGCAAACTCCTATACAAATGTCCTAAAACTGCTGCCCCCAAACATATGTAACTATCTCATCTAATCTTTCCAATAACAACAAATATTTAGGATGCATAATATTTACTCTTGGTTGGAAACAAAATAGTGCCACACAAGTACAACATTTATACCCAAGTATGTTTTACCACATCATCTGGAGTAGCATACTCAGGTAATTGTCCACATCTATGTCTTAACCAAGACAAACTTATACCCCCCTTTTATAGCATTGTTCTCAGTCATTTACAACAGTTTATTGCCCAAAAACCCTTATAAATTAACTTTTGGGATATTCAAGTTCTCTGCAAGTCAAAAGTTTTCCTAATATGGGCAACCCAAATAAAAATCTCATATCCTCTAAAGTAATGCTAATCTCTCCACAATTTAAGCGAAACGTACTTGTTTCACTTCTCCAACGCTCAACTAGAGCAGATACACGAGATGTATCGTTTCTTAAGACTACAACTTGATGACAAAATATACCAAAACCTAATTGTTCCAGTAGAAATACTTGTTGTTCAATCAAGTTTCATTCATTTAATTTTGCAGACATTTGACATATTTCTAACATATCCCTATCCTACAAGTCCAACAACATAAGAACATAAATTGTCATAACATGAATATTTCTACAAAAGTTTAAGAAAGTGAAAATTGTTATACATTAATAAAACATGATTTTTTTGATCCCACATGACAATAGGATTAAAAGGTCCAAGATTAATATCCATAGTTTACCAAAACATTCATCACAATATTGTAAGTGAACCTCCAAATCGCTGAATTGATATCCGTTCGCTGATAATAGTAACGGAAACACTCCGTCCGCTAGTATTATTAGCTGACACCGCGTTCTCCATATTAATCTCGGTCGTTGATATTTGGAACGAATGTTATAGATAGTGTATGTCCATTTTTTATCCGTAGCAAATACATTATGGATCATTTCTCATATATAAATATATATATATATATATATTGTTGAAAAATGGTAGTGGAAGACACCATTATCTTGGTGTAGGACACTCATGTCTTGGATTCTTATGCATGTCTCCTCCATTATCCAATTATTCCATGCATTACCAAAATGCACTGAACATACACCAATGTCCAAAAACATTTTGGTAATGCATGGAATAATTGGATAATGGAGGAGGCATGCATAAGAATCCAAGACATGGGTGTCCTACACCAACATAATAGTGTTTTCCACTACCATTTTTCAACATCTCCCACTCACCCATGGCGAGGACAATGTAATCCTCACATCTGCAAAAATATAGCTCAATCCAGAAACTCGTAAATCTTTAGTTGTCAGATCGTGCGACCGCTGAGTTCACCTGCAATGCGGGAGCTCTATATCAAACCCGTTAAGACCAGCATAAAGACATCTACCCTTTTAAAGAAAAACAGTGCGGGAGCTCTCACGTCAAACTCAATTAGTTCACGTAGATGCTACAACCCATAAGCTTTGATACCAATGAAGGGATTTAATACTTGTATGTTAGCATGAGTTTACACATATTCGAGAACTAAAACATACCTCTTGAAGCGTATTAAATCTTGGTGTGGAATATCTCGAATCAATCAACGACCCAACGGTGTCTTCGAATTACAATCTTTGTAAGATGAAAACGAAGCTCGATTCCACGATCCGTTCAACAAGAATTTACAGAATATTGGGAGCTCAATATTTTTGCAGTGTGCTCAAACCTTTCTTACTCTCTTCTCTTTAATAATGCAACTATGTTACTCCTTCTGACAGAAGTATCAATGTCTACCTATTTCTTCATTCTCAACAATTGCGTATATGAAGAAGTAGAGAGAGAGACTTAGTGGAGTCACATGTGCAATAAGAAAATGCACTGCAGTGGTAAGCGCTTGATTCTTCATATATATATTTATATATATACACTGTATGATTTGGTTGGTGTTCAGATCCGTAGTTTACTAGATATGGAAATATGGATCGAGTTTACAAAACCTTCAATACGAGACAAAAAATAATGTCAACATTCCAGTTTATAAACAGGATAATGCTAGGTACTAACATCTATCATCTAGGACTTGTATTGCTAAATCCTGCGTCTTCCACTATAGATTACAGGCTTGAAGCCATCTATTCTTCTTAGCCACTCCGCCCCCTTTGTACTATGATTACTACGCTAACTATTTTTTGTTTTGAATCCCATCACTTTGGATGGATATTAATTAGAGGTGACAAATGGGTTGATTATATGGGTAATGGATAAAATTTAATGGATTATGGATCACTAATGGGTTGAGTCACTAATGAATAATTTTAAAGGGGTAATAAATGGGTAATTTTAAATGGATATAGTTAAAACCCATTAACTCATATATAACCCAAAACGGAGTACAACAACACGAAGACATGCACATCCAAAAAACCGCAATTAAACCATAGATTATAGATAGATATAGATAGATACAGGTCAGTTACAAATGGCAATAAATAAATTATGTTACTCTATATCTATATAAATATATATCTGTCTATTATATACAGAAAAAAGAAAATGGAATTGCTTGGGTTGGAAGGTTAATGGAGGTGGTGGTTGTGACTGTCGTCGTTGTCAGGGAGACGTTGAAATTCAAGGGGAGGACGTCATTCCATTTCAATTTCATTAATTAATTTGAAGGCTTTGGATTTTGGAAGTTATGTGAGAGTGAAGGGTAGTATGGTAAACTTAACCTCTTTTGCGAGCATCGTCCCTGTCGGCTGTCTTTGCAGAGGGATAGCGAGAGTCGGCAATTTTGGAAAGACAGGTCTGAAGTGAGAAGTCAGTAATTGGGAAAAGAAAATCAAATTTACTTTACCCAATTAGTGACCCATGAATTTACCCGTTTAACCAACCCATTTAAAATGTATTGAGATAAATGGATATTTAGTGGTAACTTGTTAGTGATTTTTGCTAGTTTTGCATGTTGTATCTAGTATATCTTGTTCTAGGAAAACCCTTTTGGTTGAAATAGAAAGCATGAGAAAGAAGCTAAACCCAAAACAAAAACAAAAACAAAAACAAAAAAAAAAAAAGAAGAAAAAGAAACAAAGTTTATGGTGTTCCTGCTTGCAGTTTATATCTTGATATGCTAGTAATTGATATTTGGCATTGTGAATCCTACGTAGTATCACTAGCTCTTTTCATTCTATAAGTTAGCTACTTCAGGCATTTCTCCATGAAAAAACGTAGGACCATTTTCGTGTTTTAAGAAAACAAAATTACATTTACTATGGTTGAATGTAGATTGACTCTGAAATTCACATAAACCTGAGTAATTTTGTAAATATTTATAAGATATTGTTGTGTATTTCCTGCTATTTAATCTCTTTGATTCTGAAAATTTCAGTACTGCTGGAGGGATACTTCCTCCAAGTACAGGAACAACCACACCGACCACAATTCCAATTATAAATGCACCACCACCGCCGCCGAATTTTGGAACTGGAGGAGTGAATCCGGGCATGGGACCTGTATTACCAGGCGCGACGCCTTCCAAGGCTTCCCTGGAGTCCTCAATTATGTCTATGTTGATCCATCTGTCTTTGTTTCTTATGCTCTTGTTTATTTTGTAACCCGTGTGGATCAGTCTTTTGAGCATAGCTACATTCTGGCAATGTGGAAACTAGATTAGTACAATTTTGTTAGAATTTAAGCATCTTTTGTAGCCACCTTTTAACTATTATTCTTTTCTTCTTGTGCTACAATGATGGTTAGAAAACTTTATGTTCAGTTCTGAAAGCTGATTTAGCACAAAACATCGGCCGATAGCCATGTTAAGATTTCATAAATTCAATTCAGGGCTCCAAATTCTTTATTTATTAGACATTCACAATTTAGACCTTTTACTTTTTATTTTATGGCTACCGATAATGTCAGGGCATTAAGCGTCGTTAAAAAATCAAAGAGTAATTAACAAGCGTCGTTAAATATATATTTATTCTGTGAACATAAATATTGTTCTAGCATTATTAATACCTTTTTTATACTGCTCGCTGATGTGATAAAAATTAGTAACTACAAGTGCATAGTGTCAAATTGAAAAACTAGCAAGTACAAGTTGAAAATAACGATTAATATGGACAAGTATAAGTTATGAAAAATTCACAGATTAACTATAACTTATCAAAACCTTGTAATCAATATAAGAATCATGTACAATTTGTGCGAAGGTAAAAATGAAAGCGAAAACAATTAAGCATTAATATCGGAACAGAAACAAAATATTATTATGAAATACATAGTTTCATCATCATCCCAGGTTAAAGAAATTAGCTAGACATTAAAAATAAATAAATTAACTAAGATAAAGAAGAAGAAGTAGAAAATTAAAAATAAAATAAGAAAACTCTCTTTCATTAACGACCATCCAATGAGCGCATAATGAAAAAATAATTTATTCCTACTCCTACACCTAACCTAAACTAATACATAAAAAAATGCCTAATATCTAATTCCCCTCTCCCTAAAACAAAAGATCTATTTATAAGGAAAAATAAATTGTAACATAATCTAAGGAACATTGAACTTAGTCTTCCTTTTTCCTTTTATCTCTAACTTGACTTCAACTTGATAATCTTCTAGAGTTCATTTTAATCTTCAAAAGCTAAAACAATTATCTTTTTCTTATTCACCGAGATAAATCCTACAAAACAAAATAAAATGTATTAGTTAAATAAAATAAATATATAAATTCATAAAAATGAAAATATTAAAATGTATAATTAATGTGTATATCACTCGCTTACAACTCCAAGCCAATACTCTTTATGTCTTTCACCTGAGTCAATTATAAAATGTGACCAGTAATTATTTGACAAAACTGTGAAGCTTGTAAAATTAGCAATTTTTCATTTATTAGTCTCATTGTTCAAGTAGATCAATCTTTGATAAGTTGATTCATAATTTCTCCATGAATCGAACCATGATTATAATCAATGCGTACAGAGGAGAAAAATGGATGTAAATTAATCTCTTTTGAATAGCAAATTTAACATTACAAAGATACATATGCATTGTAGCTCCATTCTTATATGTTACATTACACTTGCGAATACAATGATTGACAAATCAATATAATTTCTAAGCTTAGTGCAATATAATGATATTCAAACATGTATATGCATAGAAACTTCATCTTCTATGTGACTGTAATTGCAGCCTTCTAACTTTTAGCCATCTTTCTTATTAATGCTCATTGTATCTGTATAAATCATCATCTTCTCCTTAATTCCACCGAAAAAGTTGTCTATTTTGGTAGAATGATTGTGAGGTTTACTTATAATGTGCTTTATTTTTCTGATTCCCAAAGCTTAGTTACCTTTTCTTCAACTGGGCACCTATCAGGTTGCCTTACTATGTAAATCTGATCTCCGACCTGATCATACATGTCCTGATTCCGATGCCATGTCCACAGAGCATGCGTTTTATTCTTCACCTGCACATTGTATATTGGTCATTATTTTGCAGCTATAATCTGAAGCAACTTTTTTTAGGAGGAGACATTTTCAGTTTAATTGTATTCTAAAATTTTGGTTAGCAGGAGTCGACTAGAAAATATGCACATTATACTCTTGGATATGTAAATTTATGCATGTGAAGAAAGACTACATCTTCAGCAAGAACTCCCTACATTGGGAGTTATTTTTACATACAATTGGGATTTGTGATCCCTATTACTATATGTAATTAACTGGTTTCAGTCTAGCATTATTGTTTTACAATGTTTTGATTTAGTATAATAGATAATGACTCCATATATAGATGAGAAATGCTGTCTGTGAGAAAAAGAGAGATGTACCTCCAGAATTCCATGGCCAAAGCTACTTTCTCTATATGCACTAAATTCAGGCTGCTGCTCCCAACAGAATTTACCAGCAGCTGGACCTGATGTAAAGTTGTACGCGCAGAATCCACCCATAAATTCATCTGGGGTTGTAGATGGTTCTGGACAGTTACCAGGCTCATCAGCATGTGTGATCGCCATCTTCTCTCTGTTACCACCATCACCGACTGTCATATAAACAGGACCACAGGAATCCAAGGTGTAGTTATATACTCTGTTTGACCTTTCATACGCATGAACCTGTAATTTTTTTCCAAGAAGCAAAATGGTCACTACATTATTCATATACTTAGATACATAATTATGCATAAGATTTTATTTGTTCCGGATTTAGCAGTTATAGATTTGCAGCGCTTAGATAACAGTTTATGGTGACGCCTTTAATATTTCTTTTAATTGTGATCGAATATCGCATAAATATACTAGAAAACCATACCCTATCTTGTAACCTTATATGTTGCAGATTTTACGTGAAATTTCTGAACTCATAGCTATCTGTCTGATTGTTGGTGTGATAAACTTCTGAGTAAAACCTACTCAATAAACAAGCATGTCATGTTCTTCTAGGACAGCCATGGCAAGCAATGTCTAGTAGAAAGTTAAGTGATAAGTAATCCTAAAATCTCGTGTAAGGGTCACAAATTTTTCTTCCAAGAAAATTTGGATTTTAACTTCCATAAAAAGAAAGCAAACATACAGAAGCTTCAATAAATTATACATGAATAGCGGTCTAGTCATTTGAGTGAAATCTTTGAGTAAAAGGCATTTTGAATGATGATGAAAATGATATTCTCAAGGGATCTGACTATCAACTTGTTTGTGGTCTATGACTCGATAACCACTAACTAGTTCCTCTCAACACTTGGAAGTTAAGGAATGCAAGGCACATAAGTAATTGAATAAAGTTCATAAGATAGATGACAAATTAGTAACATAATTCAGCGAAATATTAAATTACTTGCATGTCCATTAAAAACTATATCGACCCCAGCATTATATAGTATTTCTTCCATTGCTACCCTCATACACTCGGCTTCTCTGTAATGGGCGTGGTAGCTGCTGTACCATGGTGCATGCCAAACAGCTACCAGCCATGGAGTTTCTTTTCTGTTAACTTTGGCCAGATCTCTCTTCAACCACTTGTATTGATCAGCTGTAATGGAATAATAGTTGAATTTATAATCCAGATCAAAAGATTGACCATGTAAGCAATTATATAGAATGCCTTAGATATATGGAATAAAGTTAAAGTAATTTTTAACCTGATTTGTGATATGCAGTGTAGGCACCAAGCATTAGAAAATGTATGCCGCCTGCATTGAAAGAATAATAGAACGTAGATGCAGATCCACTTTCGTGAGATGGGAATGCAAATCGAGAACTGTAAGCTGCAAATGTTAAATTCCCAGATTGCTCTTCTATCTCATGATTCCCTTCCACAACCATTATTGGAACTTTAGACAACAGAGGTTGCATAAATCTGAAACCATAATTCCACGATATTACATACATGCATAAGCAAAACTAAAGAAGATTCCTAAAACACAATGCCAAACCGAGGAAATAAACAAATAGAGAAAATAAAGGGGAATTCGACTGAAAATAAAAAATCAATTTTGAGAGTAAAAAATATAGGATCTTAAGTCTTGACCTTCCCCAGTAATCCCATCGAGGTTGATAAGTCTCATGTATAGGAGTGTCTGGAAATGAGCACGAATAACAATCAGAACCAGTTCCGTTTGTTAGATACAGATTAGCATAAGTTACATCCCCAACCAAGAGAATAAGATCAGGGCGGTTTCTTGTCATGTGGTCGACTGTTGAAGTAGAATTGTATGTTAGACCAAGGTCCCCCAACACAGCTATTCTACTCGGGTAACTCCTCGGACCAGAAACAGGCATTGTCTTAAAACTAAAGACTTTGCTCATTGCTAGTATAGAAGGATCTCCACATTGATAATAATATTTCGTATCAGGTTTCAACCCTGCAACAAAAAGGCCAAATTTTCACCAAGTTACTAACTATCCAAGACTCTAAATATATTGCTTAACATTTAACCTTTAAGATGAATGCACCAAATAGATGTAAAAGGAGAAATAATAGTGCCTGGATCATAATACCATTAAGTTTCATGGCTCGAATATATATATATGCAAGTACTCTTATATCTCTTATATTTTGGAACGGAGCTAGTAAATTTTAAATTTTATGCTCATCATTCGTGTTGATATACATAAGATAGCTATATGCTTGAAAGTTGCAGCTTATAAATTTGTAGAAAATAATGAAAAATCCATCCATACATTCACTAAACATGTAAGATTGGTACTTTAGCTACATTAATCATACCTGTTAGCCGAACATGGTGTATAATTCCAGAAGTGTAGTTCTTAAGGCCTTCAAATGGATAAAGTTGATTGTAAATGAGAGAGTCCCCTTTTGCTTCATGAACCAATAATAAACTATGTTTCCCATATCGAACAACACTTGCTACAGTTTTTGGATCCAATGGCTTGATGTTTCCCCCAATTTGAAATTCCCCTGCAAGTAAAACAATTCAAACTTAATCAAAATCTAATGGCTTTCACATACACATATCAACTACATACACTTGAATGCTCAAGCCATTGAAAAATTAAAACCATTTTTCGTATTTATAGCTTTATACAGATACCCCTATGTTTGGCAACTTAATTACAAGCCTTGAAATTGGAATTGACCGCCAAATTTTAGCTAAATATCAATTCTATGGAATTGCAATTTGCAAATATGCTTTCAAATTCCACTAATAATGTTCTTCATCTCAAACTAGTAGAAAAGTGAAAGTAATGTGCATCATCAAAATAACCCATTGTAATATGAGCTGCAAATATGCTTTATGAACATCAAAGGCATAAACTATTTCCAATTCCCTAACAAAACTACCTTCAGCCATAAAATTTAAAAACAAAAAGATCAAGCAATTTAAAACAAAAATACCTGTAACCCATGAAATCCAAACAGAATCATAAGTTGAGGAGAGAGAAACAGAGATTTGTTCAGGCTCAAACCCATTAACACTCCTTTGCACCCGAGGATCCGAGTCCGGCAAATCAATAGCATGCCCACGAAACCTATCATCCAAAGGAACAGTCACAGGCTTAAAGGGTCCATCAAGGGTGGTTTGAATTTCACCTTGAACAAATACAAATCCCAATAAAATCAAGAAACAGAGCTCAATCACAGTGACTGAGTTGAACCCCATCCCCATATTCGAAATATAAATTTTTTTAGCCAAAACCCAATTGAATTAGCATATAAATATTAATGGGTTTTGCAAAAAGAGAAGAAAAAAAATTAAAATATTTTTTTAAGGAAAAAGATTGGAATAAAAGCATATACCGAGCATCTAGATAGCATTTTTATATAAGCCAGCTGCTTGAAGATAAGAAAGAGTGGCAAAGCTTTGTTTGGTTATAGAAAGAAAGTGAGGATGGTGTGTTTAATGCCATTGGCGGTTACTGCCGGTTAGCCTGCCATTAAATAAGCTTATTAGCATCAAGATTCTCGTTTAAAGTTTACTGTTTGGGCTTTTTATAATTGGGGTTGCTTTTTCAAGGTTGTTTTTCCCCCTTGCAACCGGAAGGTGTTCGAAGGCCGCAATTTGGGACAGGGAATGGAACACTTGTAAGCATTGTTTGGGTCCAGGGTGGTTTTACTGAATGGACAGTTTGATTCTTGTACGAAAAGTTTGCCTAGTAGGATGAAGTGTTTGATGATTGTGTTGATCTTATAAGACGTGTATGGATAAGAGTTGTATTTTACTAGTTGATATGGGCTAAATAATTGTCATTAAGAGTGGGATGTTCTAGTTATCAACCCAAAAAAAAAAAAAAACTAATAATCATGTTTGGCTAATGTTTGGGACCCCTTAAAAATATGATTAATAATTTTTATTACTGTATCGGCTTATAATTAAATTTTAAAAATTAGTTTTTATTTGGTAAAAAAAAACACGATTTGGTATAAAAAAAATTAGTTCTCGCTTATTTTAAATGTAAACTACTAAAAAAGAAAGTTTTGATAAGTAATTAAAGAGTAGTAATTAATGGAATTACTTAATAAATAAGGATATATTAATATTATACTTGATTTAATTAAAAGTTCTAAATTGATGCTTATGATTATTTCCTTAAAAAGATGATTATAAATCATTACTTATTAAAATCAATTATAAGTAGTTGTTTATTAAAATTAATTATAAGTAAATTTGATCGTTTATAAATTATCTCATACGTCCTCTAAATTAATTCAATAGTTAAATGTCACCTTGGTTTCGAAGAAGTGCAAGGTTTAAACCCCCTCACTCACTCAATTGAATGTAACACTATTAAGAAAGAAGGATAAAAAGAATATAATTTTGGTTTAAACTCAACAGAAGGATACACAAATTGCAATGAAACCAGAAAATTTATCTTGGGGATCGGAATTGTAATGTGACATGCACAAACGTAATATAACTTCATTATATTTTTTTTTTTTGCAATTTACAAAGTTCATTGATGAACCGCGCATTTTTTTTTACTTAATTAGAAAAAAGTATTACCTTTAACGATGTTTGTGTAAATCACAAACTCTATGGGGAGCCTAGAGTAAAAATATCAAACTTTGACGGGCTAAAGTCTATATTTCTAAAATATGTGGGTAGCCCGAGGCCCCCTTGGCCTCCTAGGCCTTTAAAGAGCTTCGTCCCTGATACGCACATATTAAACAAAGGTGATATAATTTGATGTTACGATATCTCTATTTATTGTGAAAGTGCGTGATCACACAACTAAATCAAACACATTAAACGGTAAATAACAAAAGATTAGTTATATATTAAAAAAGTAATTTAAGATATGTCTTAGTCAAACTTAATTAAGGAGTTGTTTGTTTTCTTATGAATGAATCTAAATCTGAGTGAATAAGTTATTCACACCATTTATTTTATAATTTTTAAAATCTGAATGTCTCTGAATGTGTCTGAACAATTCATACAAAAAAATTATGACTAAATGAATAAGAAGAAATGTTGAATGATATTTTTATTCATACTACAAGAAAATACCTTAATTCTAACGGAATTATATCCGACAAATAATTTTGTCGAAGTTACTTCCGTCGAATATACGTAAGGCTCTACGGAATTCTATCGAAAATATCTATAACCATTGGCTCGAAGATTTCCTCCCAACGCAGACAATAATCTCGACGAAATAGCTATTATTTCCGACAGAATTTCCATCAAAATTAACATTTGTTCGACGAATTTAATCTCAACGGAATTCCGTCAAAAATAGATTATGTTTTTAACCCTAAAACATTTCCTTACCCCGCCGCACCCACAATTCCCTCACTCTCTCTCTCTCTCTCTCTCGCTCTCTCACATTGTTCCACCACCTCTCTCGCACCCACACCACCTCCCACGTTGCTTCACCACAACCTTTGCGCCGGTCTCTACCTCCGAGCCTCCCCCTTCGTTCCCATGCTCTCTCTTTGGCAACGCTTAGCACGACAATAATTGGCCCATCAAACTCATCTTCGACAACTGCAGTGATCTCGCACCGGTGGAAAGAAATTTACACTGGCGACGAGACTATTCTAGAAGGCTCTCCATTACCTCCATTTCAAGGTATTACCTCCATTTCCATAGTTTTTCAACAGTGACAGAGATGTTGATTTTATCCCCAAAATATTTGTATATAATTCTTAATATTTATATAACCTTCCATCTATAGTTTTCAATTTGGATTTGATTTATTGCATCCTTTATATTTGAGTTTGATTTGACTATTTAGTTTTAATTTGGGTTAGATTTGTGCAATGACAGCTAACATGTTGATTATATAATAACAGTGTGATATTTAGTTTTAATTTGGGTTAGATTTGTGCAATTTGGCTTAATTATATTATTGATAAATCGTAGAATTACTTCAATTTTAGTTTAATTTGTGTAATTGCAACGCATGTTCAGAATTTGATATTAAGACTTATGTTAGTTTATTGAATAAGATAATTTCTTCAATTTGGGTTCCTTTTTGTGTAGTGTATAAATTTATTCCTTTTTGTGTAGTGTATAAATTTATGGTATAATTTGTATGTTATTTATAGTGGTTAGATTCGGATAACAGTGTGATATTTATTATTTCCAACAAAATTCCTGACAAAATTTTTGTCAGAATTAAAAGTGACAACATTTGTGCCTTCTAACATAAAAGTGTGCAGAAGTTTTCTGATTTGTCATATACTTAAAAGTGCGATATTTAATTTGGTGGGTTGAAAATGATTGATATCTCATGTCTTGCTCTAAGAAATTTTATAACTATTTATGTATTTACTTAGTTTCCCAATACTAAAATAAACTAAATAGTATTTACTTAGTATTGTACTACTAAATAAAATAAAATAAAATAATAACATAAACTAAAATTAAATAATATAATATAAGATAAATATAATATAAAATAATAAAATAACATAACATAACATAAAATATTAAATAATATAATATTATAATAGTAAAATAAAATAATATAATACAAAATAAAATATAATAAATTAAATAAATATAATAATAAAATAAATAAATAAAATAATAAAATTAAATAAATTAAATTAAATTAAATTGAATAAGTTAAATTAAAATAAAATAAATGAAATAAACTAAAGTACATTAAATTAAAATAAATTTTAATTCTCATTCTACATTCACTCCGAATAGTTCCCACCAGTCTGGGACTGTTCCTGAATATATATTATGTCTCTCACTTAAATTAGTGTCAACGGCTTGAATACGTTTTTTTTCACTCACGGACTAATAGTTTATATTTTTAATTGTATCAACAGGGTGGTGATGCTCAGCGGGGTGAGGATGACGAGCGGGGGGATGATAGCGATGATTTTCAAACATCGGAGCAACACCGTCGATCTAGCGATAGATAGTTGTAGCTATACTTAGTTACATTGGCAATTGTATTTAGGCTTACTTACGTTGTATTTGCTATACATCATAGTTTATATAGTTTATATTTATTTTCTTTTTTAGCTTAGCTTCTATTGTTAAAATATGTATTTATGTGTTGTTCGTAGGATTAGCCATTTTGAGGTGTAAAAAACTAGTTACATTTATATGTATGTGTTTTAGTATAAAAAACTAAAAATACTCATTACTTTATATAATTTTGTAGACCACTAAGGATAAATTTGAAATTTTTTAACTCTCTTTTCTCTATTTTTAATTTTTTTTCTTAATATATGTGCAAATTGTACTTTTTCATCCTTTTAAGATGGAGTGAGTATACATATATACATACATATATATATACACATACATACATATACATATATATATATATATATACACACACACACATACATACATATACATATATATATATATATACACATACATACATATACATATATATATATAAAAGCGCACATGTCACTCTTAAGTCTGATTTAGAAAAGATTAGTTTAATCAAGATGCATGACTTATTGACATATTTAGACTACATATATCAAAATGCGAATTAAAGTTAAGTTTAGAATCATAATTGTACTTAATTAAACCAGTGTTACAGTACCGTTATAAAATTTTCAGCTGCCATAAATTAAAGAAACTCTTAAAGGGTTAATAACAAATTGAACAAGAAGCTAGCTAGATAACACGTGCATTAACATATATTTTAACTCTTCCAAATCTCCAATGTACGTAACATTTTGATCATCTAGCTAGCTATAGCTAGCTAGTCTTTCTTTTTCAGATTGCTGGTAACGCCGTCGTGGCCACCATCTTTTTCATCCGGGAGCAAAAACTTGTAGAACCAGTCTACTAACTCCGGACAAAGAAATTTGACTACAAAAAACACCCTATAAAACTGCGGCTCGGTGATGTATCGATCTCCTCTACATGCACCATCCACAATGGCTTTTGCGCATGGCTCGGTGCCCATAACCGGAAATGCATTAACAAAATCCTACATAAATAAAATAATGTATAGCAAAAAAAGTATTTATTTAATTTGTTGAAAATTATTTGATTTAGCATGCTTAAGTAATTATTTAATTAAATTTCAAATTGAATTAAAAATGTGCTTGCTCACCTCTTTGAATCGTGTGTTGACTTCAATGAGACCTTTTCGGGACAATTCTTTGCCTTCTGTAATTTCTGATTCTATGAAGCCAGGAGTGACAATGGTTATGGTGACTTCATTAGCCAATTCAACTCTTAGTGATTCATAGTAGCTTGTTAATGCTGCTTTACTTGCCTGAAATGTGAAACTCATAGCTCATTAATATATTAAGACATTATATATTATGAAAAAAATAACTTAAATAGTACTTTCTTTGTTTCACAAAAAGAGTCTTATTCACTTTATTTCGTTTAGTCAGTTTATACCTAAAATTTAAAATTGATGTGAATTTATTTGACTTTGATTAGTGTAATAGTTAAATATTATAAATTTCTTAAAAAGTAACTAAGCATAAAATTTTTATTTTGAAATTCAAACAACAATTTAAATTTTATTAAAAAATTATAAATTAATTAAGATCAAAATCAAATGCTACTGTTTTTTTAGAACGGACCACAGTAGTAAGTGATATAACTAGTTGACTGGAATAACCATCAAAAGTTACATCATTTTAAATAAGATAAGTTTATGTACACTACTCCAAACACTACATTGCACATCCAATCATTAAAAAGTGGGATCTGACACGGAAATTCACGTCAGATCCCACTTTTTAATGGTTGGATGTGCAATTTAGTGTAAAATGTAGTGTTTGAAGTAGTGTATGTAGACTTATTCTTTTAAATATTAAGGATGACAAAATACTTGCACGTTTATGTCTGATTGTCACAACCAATTAATCCTAAAAAACACATCCAAGTTTTTCTTACGTACACAATAGAATCCTCCTTTTGGTGCAGGCATGACAGCAGCAGTAGATGAATTGACGATAATATTTCCCTTGCTCTTTTTTAGATGTGGAATTGCAAAATATGTTGGATAAATATTTCCCCAGAAATTTATATCCTGTTCATCAATCCATCCAATATTACATCCAAATAGTAAGTTACTAATTACCAAAAATATATTAAAAATAATCCTCTGCCAGGGAAAAAAATAAATTAAATACAATTGCTATATATGTGGTGATTAAATTAAGACTAAAATATAGTTTAATTATAACCCAAAGTTTGTAAGGTTGTTAAGATTTACATCTCAATATTTAAAACGAACTCCCTACGTCTCAAATTAATTTTTCAATTTTGACTTTTTAAAGTCAAATTGACTTTTTTTAGAATTAATAATTAAGCATATATAAATATATTTCTAAAATTATAAAAATTGGGGTTAGTAATAAATTGTATATACTTTTTTTTGGTTATAATCTCTTCACCTATATTTTAGCAAAAATAGTAAAAAGATTAGTTTTAAAAATGGTCAATTTGACTTTAAAAAGTCAAAACTGAGCAATTAATTTGGGACGGAGGGAGTATATAAGTGCACACAAAAACAAAATGTTCCCTTAGAGGTTTAAACTTAAATTAAAGGATTACCATGACAGGTGCAAATTTGGTGACATCAACGGTAATCGGATGGTTGCTGCCGCCAATCCCCGCATTATTAACTAGATGATCCACTGCAAATTATTTAATTAAGAAGCTTACTTTGTATTATTATATTCAGGGAGAAATGAATATTTAAAAATAAAAAAAATATTGATATTACCAGAACAATTATACCTATTTTACCTGAATAAATATATATTTAGAGACTTTTTTACAATAATTTTATTAATTAAGACAACACTTTAAGTGATACTTATTGCTATATAATATTAGTCGCCAAAAAAAGGCAATTGATATTACAAGAGTAAAAATGATAGTGTCAGAACAAGTGTCGATAAAAATGTTAAGTATCGATAGAACAATTATAAGAATATCGTTAATAAATATATACTTTGACAATACCATTTTTACTCTGATAATATTAAGTGTCGTCAAAAGTAAAACATTATCAACAAATCTTGTTTAATTGAATATATAATTGAGAGAATAAGATAGAAAAAGAATAGTGTTACATACGGCGGCCAAAGTGGTTTATGGCTTCATCAATAAATTTCTTAGAGTCATTAATATTTGAGACATCTGCACATTGGAGAAGAACATCAGGAGATCCAAGCTTACGAGCCTTCTCCGCCACCTCGCGAAGCCGGCTCTCTCTTCTTGCTACAATCACCAAAAATGCGCCTTTTTTCGCATACTCATAAGCCAAATACTGCATGTATAGTTTAATTTAATTTAATTAAACTTATAATTAAATTATTTAAGTGTCAGGAAATTAATTAGAGGTACCCGACTATTCATAACATGTAATGCAAAAGATACAAAATTGTTCGCAAAATCAGAGTTACTTGAGTTAATACTTGTGTAAAGCGGACTCATAAATTACAATACTTTTTTTAAAATAAATAAATAATAATAATCTTGTTAGTTGGAGTTTATATATATATATATAGGAGTTAATAATCTGCAGTGTTAGAAAATTTTACGACCAAATTGTTTGAAAACTAAAATGTAAAAGTGTACCATGAGTCTATCACTTTTTAAAAATTATATAGTATTTGACTATACAATATAATAAATTGTTACTTTATATGTGGTATAATTAGTAATGAAAAATTGTAATGTTTGCATCAATTTTGCACTATTAATTATACTTTAAAAGTTATAGTTTCGCATTTTAATATTGTCTGAAAATACTTTTTGGTGTTGTGCCGTAATTACAAATAGTACAACACTTTAAAGCATTTTCTGATAATTCTAACATACAACAATAAAAATATAAAATAAAATAAAATAAAATTGGACATCGTAGCATTAGTCATATATATGCATGGTTATGATTCAGAGTTGGAATATTGCACCTCTCCGATTCCAGATGAAGCTCCGGTAATTAGAACAACTTTTCCGGTCATGTTCTGGTCATCGGAGCGGTAGGTTAGGATTGTATATAGAAGCTTGAATATGAAGTACGGCGGTAAGAAGAAACACAAGCCGATGAACATGACATACATAAGAGCTGCATCTATCAACTTATTATTTAGATACTCCGCCTTCATGATTACATGCGCTATGTGTTTGAGAAAAATAGAGCCACAGCTAGGAGGGTTTTATAAATTAATTAAAAGGGAGGGTTATTCAATGTTACTTGTTGTACAAGTATGTGCATGGGACATGCAAATAGTGTGTGGTTTTGTGATAACTTTACAAGGGAATTAAAACAAATTGAAGCGGATAGGGAGGGATATTTTGTTTGCTAACAGAGAGGAGAGTTCCGACTGACTTCTCTTTAAATTAGTTACCTATCAATTCTGCACCTAAGGTGATGTGAACTGAAGACAACCCAAGAAGCAGATTTCAAAGTACTACTCTCGTTCCAAATTTAGGCATATATTTTTATTTCAAATTTAAAATTTAAAAATATTACAATTTCATTTTAAATTTGGAGATACGGTTTATTTTTTAAACTATAAAATGACATAAAGTTCATATTTAAAAATACGATTTCATTTCAGATTTGAAGATACATTTTATTTTTTAAATTATAAAATGGTAAAATTAATGACAGAGTTCATAGAAGGTTGTTACTTGTACTTTTAATCTTAGTTGGTTGAGTATTATCATGTCATCACTATTACATTTTCAACTAATATTAAGATTGAGTTTAAAAAACTAAAATTTTTCTAAAAAATCGTCACTTTATAAATATATACATATAGAGGAAAGGAAATATGTGATTTGTCATAGCTAAACTTAGCTATATATAGATGCACTCATTCATTAATAATATTTTTACTTTTTATCATTTTCATTAATGGTATTACAGACATTTCACTATTTAATTTATTTTAAAATATTACACCGTTTTGTGCCTAATTTGCCGTGACAAGCCACATATTCTCTTTTCAAATATATATATATATATATATATATACACACACACACATACGGGAAAAAAAATATGTTATAAGTTCTTAATTATAAGGAAAATAGTGCCTTATGCTGTGAGGATTGCAACTACATATAGACTATTTTTCAGTCAATTTTATGACATTTTCTGTGCGCCGGGATAACAAATATTGGATCATATCACCACCCTCGTGTTGTATTCGGGAGTCCGGTCCAGCGCAACCCAGTAATCAATTTCTTTATGGACACAGGAGCAATTAACGGGGCCTCCAATGCTCCATCAGTTCAGTGGGTTCATAATAAGGAACAAAATAAAAATATATGGCTAAAATTTTGAAACTTTTTTTTTATTATTATTATCATTGGACTGATATTATTCAACACAAATTTTAAAATAATCACGTGAAATATATTTTGTGAATAATAGTATAAGGTGAGATTTAAATAAATGTTGTACTTTCTTTTAAATTTTAGGTATATATATTTTGGGACGACTAAAATAAGTTGGTGTATCTTTTATTTAGTATCAATAGAGTATACATGTACATGTATATATTTGATGATTTTCTTAATACTTTCTCCATTTCAAAATATAAGAATTATATTAATTGATTATTGATATTGTAATAGTGATGATATATATGGGACAGATAAAAATTAAAAATGATCTCACATTAATTTATTTTATATTATCCCAAAAACTTTAACATTTCATCACATATTTGACAACATGTTTATTATTTACCTATTTAATTTGTAAATTGTACTCTTACCTAAGATGAAAAAGTTATATTTTTTTTTTTTTGTAAAATGCTTAAATTTATGCTAAGGTATATTCTCAACTGTGTCCAAACATGGACTCTCATGAGTATTATTTTCTCATCTCTCTCCCTCTCTCTCTCTCTCTCAAAATTATTATAGTGTTCGTTTCTATCTTTCTGCTTTTACAAATTCGACGATTGGATGATAATCATAAAGATCCTTCACCTTCTTGCCTTTTGTGGGAAGAGGCAAAAGTTTTCCCAAAAAGTTGCGGGTATCAAATAATATTAAAAGATGTTAATATATGCTCACCTTAAATATTCTGTTATATATTTTTTATGTAAAAGAAATTATATTATCTTTAATATATATAAAATCAATTAATAAATTTACTATCTATCTATTTTGTCTTTAAATTTATTATACATAATATTTACAAGACAATATATATATATATACACACACACACATCAAAATTTAGAAATTCGCAAATTTATTACCACCGTGACATATAAAATATATTGAAATAATTTACATTTTATGAATATAATTGATAGAGATTTATTAGATTTTTTTTATAAGTTTCAGTATAATAAGATAAAGGCTAACATGGATAAGTATCGAATGATTTAATTGATTTTCTATTAATTAAGAGTAATATTGTATCTTTAATATAAAAGGATGTGCAAAAATGAATTTAAGGTTTTCATATATCACTATACATATTATATTGCAATTTTTATGACTATTTAAAAAAAAATATTTTTATCAAATATTATTCATATAAATAATTAATTATTTACTATTCGAGTTAATTCTTGTGAAAATACAAAGTACTTGTGAAATATCAATTTTAAAAAATTAAATCTTCAAAATTAGAATTTGAAACCTTAAAAGTAAGTGATCATCATTAAAGCCCTCAAACTTCCAAAAAGTGATATGTGGTCCAAACAATAATTCATTTTTCCTAATAGTTGACATCTTCTTATGAAAGCTAGGTCTCAAAAATTTACTGCCCCAAAAAAACACACTCTCAACATGTTGCCATAAATGTTAGAATAACCGAATAATATGTACACAAAATTTTATTTTGGATTAGGATTCTCTTTATTAATTACTTCCTCCTTTCTTTTTTATTTGTCATCTTAGAGAGTAAAATTTGTTCTTTTTTATTTATTATTTTTAGATTTTAAAGGAGCATTAATGACTTAGTTTGTTGTAATACCCTTACATTAAACATTAATTTGCTTATCTTTTATCTTTTTCAATAAATTTTAAATGGTAATATTAAAAATTTATATTCATTTTAATTAATCATACAAAGTATTAATTGTATTTTTTATTTTTTGTGTTTTCTTTTAAAACGTTAATTAAAAAAGGACAGAGAGAGTAATTTTTTTTACACAGTTTTAATTTCTTTCGATACATATTTAATGACCGTATCTTATTTATTGCATGTATTTTGTTGTAATACGCTTGTATTCACTGAAGTATTTTCCTAAAAAAATGTATATTTAAGTGATAAATGCATTTCATATTTCCCTATAACACAAAATTTGTTTTTGTAGTGTAGTGGAAATAGTTAAAAATAAATAAAATTTATGCGGGGACGGGAATTGGTTGTTGTAAAACTGTAAAAACGACCAAAAGGAATCTTTTGGAAGGTACAAATCCTGAGAATGTGGGTGTCGTCATGTGGATGATTTGAACTTGGCATTCTCCATTGATGGCTGAATGAGTGGCGCAGGATTGAAGAAGATGATGATGGCTAATCAATTCTTCGACAGTGGCAGTGCCGCTCCATTCCAAAATCTGTTCAATTCCAAATTCCCAGCTCGCCATATATTCTTCTTCACCCGCGTGGCCTGCGGTTTCCAGCAATTATGTATTGCACCTCACCTGTTTTATTCAAATTGGGCCTTTCCACTTTAATTAATTTTATTACCACCACGCGTCACTATTATATGATTCCATATTAATTTTTGTATATATATAAATGTTAAGGTAGACCCCAGAAGGTAGTGCAAATTTAACATTTCGGGTTAGACCCGGGAGGTATTTGCACTACCTTCCGCTGATCTAACTCCGGAACTGTAGTGCAAAACACCTTTCACGGAAGTTAGATGTCATCTATCGTTATAACCGTAAATAGGTCTATATATGTGTGTGTGTGTCTATTTGAATTGATAAAAGATGATAGACCCACAAATACCAATACCAGATTTGAGTTTTTGGTTTTGAGTATGGAGTAAATCAGTAAACTGAATGAATGAGTTACCTGACTTGTAAATTTGCTGTACTCTTTAATTGTTTAATCTCATTTAAGGATGAGACACGTTTTCTATGCCAATGTTAAATGCATGATCTGTTTTATAGTTGATTGTCAGCTGTTGTCTAATATGGTCTGCGATACATCAGCAATGATGAAAGCAATCGTGTCTACATTTAGCTATATTTATGCACGCAAGAGAACATATGTAGTGATGTAAAAAAAAAAAAAAAATATCAATTGTTTGGGCAGGTGGGATAGGATCTTGACAAGCAGTAGGGAGCATTTGGTTGAGATTAAATGGCAGGGGAAGAGTTTAAGGAGACACTTCTGAAGAATGATTACTATGAGAATTGCCCAGGGTGTAAGGTGGATCAGCGTAAAGCTATGCATCGAGGTTTGCCTGTTAAAGAACTGTTCGTTATATGGATAGTGGTGCTCTGCTCAGGTAAGGCGACACCCTTTATTCATTTGTTCTTAGAAATATTGGCTAAAACTAGTGATTCATTACGTCCTCATTGTGTACTTATGCCTCTTGATGCTCAATCCAGAAGAAATAAAACTTTCCCTTTTCATATTTTTGTCAAACTAGCATAAACCGTCATGACTACATACTGCATAAGAATGTATAAAGTAGGTGATAAATTTGGAAGGTTAGAAGATTTGGTAGCTTATTTTTTGTTTAAAAGGATTCTTATTTTGGGATGTCACGTAAAGGAGAAGAGGACTCTTAAACCCTTTTGGTCCCTCTGAACTTAAAGTGTTTGTAACTTATAAGGGTGCACTGACGCAGAACTAATCTTAGGATTGTTTGCAGAAAGTGGTTTTTGTCAAATTCAACCCAAGCTCATCAGATTTTTACTAATGTGACAGGCAATGAACCCAATTACTAGATAACCATTAACTCCTGTTTATTATGTTGTATTTAAAAGACGAGATGGCAAACCAATTTCTAAAAGATTGATTGGAACATCTCAAGTTCTCAACAAGGATATGTAAGAGTTAAAATTGAGTTTTAAGTATAGAGAGTTATTTCTGCATGACAATCTTGTTTTTGTATTTTGTTTTTTGTTTTTCACTTTTTGTTGTTGTTAGTTGAATCATAACCCTGAAGTTGAATGAAAAAGCTGTTGCCCCTATATGTCAACTGTAATTAGTTTATTTGATTACTATCATTCAGGTAAACATAGCACCTTAATATCATGAAGTGCAATGCTCTAATCATAATTACAATTTGGGTTTGGTTAAAGAAAACCTTTTGGCCTATATAATGTAATATTTAAAATTTTTGAGTATGTGACAACTGATCATTAATGAGCACCATGTGGTTTTTGTGCTTACGTATTTTTCTTGGATATATCCTGCACTCTACGTATTAGTCATAAGAAAACAAAAATATGTTAGCAAATTGGTTTATCTGCTTAATAAAATGATATCTTCAGTCGTAGACAAGGTTCTAATATCTTTTCCTGCACTTTAATACCTTTTGCAGCGCTGCCAATATCATCTCTCTTTCCATTCCTTTATTTCATGGTAAGTAACTTATAGTAACTTAATTACACTAGCCGATTTATAGTAGGAAAAAGACTCGAAAGAAGTAAGTTAGCATGCTCCTTCAAGCTGAAGCAAATATCTTCCCTGGCCAACTTGCATAAAATGGGGTGGAACACTTTAGTACTAAACCTTTAGTCAAGACGTCAGAAAGCTTATGGCCGGACTACAAGGAATTCAAATGAGACCAATATTAAGCTTTTTCTTAATAAAATGTCCGACTATTTCAATGTCATGGTGTACTGGTAACGAGAAATACTGATAGAGGCCTTGTTAATAGTTACCACAATACAATTCCATAGTACTATCCCCTTATTTTTTATTCCATGTGAGAGGTGGTGGAATAATATCCATTCCAATGGAATGGTCATATTACACCACCCATCACTACCAACAACACTTACACTAGAAATCAGGGGCGGAGCCACACTTGGGCGAGTGTGGGCTCCACCCCCCACTGAATTTTTAATTTTTTTTATAGGTATATGGTTTATTGATATTATTATGCAGTTTGAGGGCTAATGACTAAAACTTTTCAAGTAATGTACTTCTACTTCAGTATAATACACTCTCTTGAGATTATGTTCATATTTAATTTCTTGAGAAAAGAACTCCTTTTCATTATCTACGGCTCATTTCACTCTCTGACATTAGAAAATACAAATACAAAACAAATTTTCCACCATTCCATCATATAAATTCGAATTTAATAATCAAAACTTGGAATACTCAGTATGCTACATGACAAATTAGAAGGTAAGAATACTCTACATTTTTATATCTTTAAGAAATTTCAATTATTCTACTCTATACATAAATAATTATTGATTTAATTTGAATTAAAAACTCAGTACGATATTTATTCATCTTGTTAATTAAGTAGTTGTGTACTTGCTACTAGCTTTTGTTTTTTGTTTTTTTTTTCTTTTCTTTTTTTTAATTGGGGCTTTCCATTCTTTGAGCCTTAAACTGTTTATTTACTAACGAAGTTAGTATTAATCCTACCTAGTTGCACTAGTTGCAACTGCAAACATTGAAAGAGCATTTTCAGCTATAAATCTTATATAAGTCATCATTGCGTAATAGGATAAAAGATAGGTAGATAAATTCTTGTTTGTCATGTACATAGAAAGAGACATCTTTGATACTATTGACAATGAGTTAATTTTGAAACGGTTTCAGTATATGGGACCGTGAAGAGGATCATTGTGAATCACTTATTTGAAACGCTTTTGTGCAAAAATAATGATTGATGTTAACATTTTTAACGTTTTTAAATTTTATTATTGTACTTTATTTTTCTTATAATTTTTTGTATTAAACCTCCATTGAGTAAAAATCCTGCGACCACCGCTGCTTAAAATACCTTAAAACCATTCCATTCCTTCATTCATTCCGTTGCTTCAATTCAAACGCAGCATTAACATTAACAATCAATATGTACTCATCAATTCTGTAAAAACTCAGTAATTCCAATTTTATCTGTTGCAGATAAGGGATTTTAATATTGCAAAAGAAGAAGAAGATATCAGTTACTATGCAGGTTATGTGGGTGAGTTATTTTTTTCCATGTTCACTAAAGTTATGATGTCTGTCCGTTAATAATTACATGTCACTTCGACTCACTCCGGTCCTCATAACTTCCTTAATTTTATGAAGGGTCATCATTTATGCTTGGAAGGGCTCTAACATCTATCTTTTGGGGCAAAGTGGCTGATCGATATGGTCGCAAACCAGTTATCATCATAGGCACTTTGGCAATGTTTGTGGCTGCTCTTGGCTGAAGTTTGCAATTACCTTTGGCTACTTAATTTCGATAGGGTTTCCGTGTAACAATTTTTATTATTGTTCATTTCAGAGTTGTTTTCAACACTCTTTTTGGTCTTAGTACAAACTTTTGGATGGCCATCAGTACGAGGTTTCTTCTTGGAAGCTTAAATGGTTTGCTTGGACCAATAATGGTATCTCTTGTTACATGTCTTTTAATTTCTCAGATATAGTTGCAAGATAATGTTCATGTCGAGATCTGAAAAAGTTCGACTACTGCTGTTTCCGTTATATTAATTATTTGGTTTCAACTTGTAGTACAGTTGTTAATATTTCCTCCATGATCAGGCATATGCATGTGAACTTTTTCGTGAAGAATACCAGGCCTTAGGACTATCAACTGTAAGTGCTTGTGGTATATGCATACTGCGAGTTGTTAATATCACATTGCCAATCCAATGAATTAATAAAGTTGTTATTTTTATTTCTTTCAGGTTAGTGCAGCATGGGGCACGGGATTGATAGTTGGCCCTGCTTTGGGAGGCTTCCTTGCACAGGTTTTTAATTCTTTACTGTTTTTAGAACTAGTGCAGTAAAAAATTTCATCGTTGATTTTCTATCTGAAGAAGTGAGTGCTATTGATTAGGTAAAACATTGGAATTATATTAGGAACACATTCCAATAGTCTACTTTACATTGAGAAACACTTTATAAATATTAATATGTGGATTTAAGAAACTCGTGTGACAACGGGATTGCACTGATAAAGATTATATACTCAGGAGCACAAGCCTCACAAATTGTTATGGGGATATATTAAAGATTACATATCATGTGACTAGGCAATTAGAAGGAACAAAGGTTCTTGATGCATGCTGAACAGTGCATATCACAAATAAGACATTTTTGGTTTTCAAGCATGGGATATGTCTGTGAACATTAAAAAAAAGATTAAAAAAAAAACATTGATTTCTAGTTGTCATTCATGATTGTACAGTAAAGAACAGCTATAGGGAGGAATGCAGCTGGGCTGAGACAATAACTCTGGCCCTTCACCCTAGGGGCCAGTTTAGGTTTGTACCAGTTATACTGTAGTTTTTTGGGGTAAAAATAGGCTAAAATAGGGAAAAGGAAGAATATACACTAGTGAGGCGTTCCGGTTGGGCCTGGTTCTGGGCAAGTCTGATTCAAGGGTCAAAATATCACGATCCAGTCCAACCCTGTGCATAAGGGGATTAGAGCTGGGACGGTTCCAACCTTCCGGTTTCGGGTATAATTTGCACCGAATCAGATTCACATGAAAATCTTGAAAAATGTGTTTATCAGCGCAATGTCATCGTTGCGTGACATAATATCAATGTATTATTAATTAGAATTAATACACTTAGTTTTTGTGCGGGTTAAATTTCCATGCCTTACAATTAAATCTTTTGCCATTGCTCCGAGAAATTATAGAATTTTGTGAGTTCCTTGTAACACCTCCTTTCCGAAAAATAGGAAAGGGAGGTCACGTGCAAAGCACAACAGAGATATAACTAATACCAAAATTATAAACCAGAAAAGATTAGTCTAAAGAGATATTAATAACTGCACAACCGGCTCAAAATACACACTGTTTAGTACAACATATTCTTAATAAAGGTTCAATACAACTCTAAACAGAAACTCAAACATCAAAACATAACCAAAATATCTAAACCGTCTAGGTGAGGAGCTCTCATCACACTTGCCCATGATCCCCTTGAGTACCTGCCGGAAGAAACACACAGCATGAGCCAAATGCCCAGTACGGATATAGAGTACAGAATTATGAACTGAATTTAACTAAATCAATTAATGAACTGAAAGAAAACGAAAACGAATTAACACAACGAAGTAATAGGCTGAATCAAATGGCTGGGTGTTATTTCATACCGAGCTCAGAATATAGCTTGCCACATAGACAAGTCAATAATGCCACATAGAGGTGTCATTCACAAATGCTAAATATCCCTCACAACCCCTAGCCACCAATTTTCCAGCTTTTAGAGCTGAAATTAATTTCACCACCTTACCCGGTCGTGAACCTTGATACACAAAATCCGGGGACTTCAAATCCCCAAAGATAACTCTCTTCGATTGACAATCGATAGTGGCCTGGTGCTTATCTAACCAGTCCATTCCAAGAATCACATCAAAATCGTGCATACCCATCGGCAAAAGATTTACCCTACGAATCTTATCTCCAAAACTAATAGGAACAATCTCGATACAAATCAGAGATAACAATAGAAATTCCCATCGGGGTAGTAATTGACATAACAGAATTTAAAGACTGAGATGACACACCAAGGTGTCGAACAAACGAATTTGCAACAATCAAATGGGTAGAGCCAGTATCAAATAAAATGGAAGCCTCACGATTACCAACTATAAGAGTGCCAGAAACAGTACCTGGCGCACATGCTGCCTGATTATGTGTCAAGGCGAAGACTCGTCCACCACGGCGCTGACCAACATTGCCACCATTATCACCACCTCCACCATTACCACGTGGTCGAGTACAATCTTTGGCAAGATGGCCCAACTGACCACATAAAAAGCATGCACCAGTAACTCTGTGACAAGGTCTTCCTGGATGATTAGCCCCACAAGTAGCACAAGGAGCTATTGGAATGAGATTAGGGTTATCCCCACCTGCTGGTCCTGGGTAACGACCCTGATTTTGCCCTTGCTGACGATTCTGCCATTGATAACGATTATAACCTTGCTGAGGCAACTGTTGATAGCTTGTGTTCTGATTCTGGCCACGCCACTGTCCCTGTTGACCACCTCGGTTCTTGTTCCACTGACCATTCTGATTTCTCCCCTGCTGACCCGACACTTGACTCTGCTGGTCATTTCTATCCCTCTTTCGACCTCCCTCCGGTTTAGAAGCTCAAAAATCTTGTCGCTCCATCTCAATATTCTTGGCTGCATTAGCCACTGCTGACACATCTTTGAATTTAATGTTAATGAGATGTTGGCGATACTTATAATGAATTCTCCACTTAAATTTCTCAGCTTGTTCTGATGCAGTCCCTGCTGAGGTTCCTGCAAAACTTGCCAGCCTAGTGAACCTTGTCATAAAATCCGTAACAGACTCATCCTCCTTTTGTCGAATAGACAAATACTCTCTACCATAAGCCTCTTTATCAGCAGCTGAGAAATATTGTTGATAAAAGATATCACAAAACTCCGCCCAGGTAAGTGCCTCTACAAATCCATCACCCTTTGTTACTTTCATTGCTTTCCACCACCTTTGCGCATCCCCCTCTAATTTATAACTAACTAGTACCACTTTTTGGTTATCCAAGCATCCTAGCACATCAAATATCTTTTCTAAATGGGAAACCCAATTCTCTGCATCAATTGGAGTTAGAGCTGAAGTGAATGAATGTGGTTTCTGTTTTTGGAACCTCTCTAACCACAAATACATTGGAACAACAGATGGATCAACCCCAACAGTATTCACTTCTTCTTCATTTGTCTGCGAACCACCATTCCCGGGGTTTCGTTGATTAGGAATTTCTGGCGTCGGTTGTTGCATTGCCTGAACCACTTGTGCCACCAATTGCGGCAAAGCCTGATTAATCGCCTGATTTACCAAAGCTGCCAATTGAGCATTATCTTGATTATAAGGCGGCACATCACGCTGCATATCAGAATGTACATCGGTTTGGTGCACGCCTCTTCCCCTACTATTTCCTCGTCTACCAGCAACTCTAGCGGATCTACGAGCCATCTAATAAAGAAAACAATGGACTGAAGCAAAATAATTTGAATCTGATGAATATTATAGCTGAACGACATATCAAATGGAACAAAAACCTAACCTAAAGTCTACCCATAACTCACAGGTCAAACCTAAATAGGTTTTCTACAAGAAAGAACCTAGGCTCTGATACCAACTCTGTAACACCCCCTTTCCGAAAAATAGGAAAGGGAGGTCACGTGCAAAGCACAACAGAGATATAACTAATACCAAAATTATAAATCAGAAAAGATTAGTCTAAAGAGATATTAATAACTGCACAACCGGCTCAAAATACACACTGTTTAGTACAACCTATTCTTAATAAAGGTTCAATACAACTCTAAACAGAAACTCAAACATCAAAACATAACCAAAATATCTAAACCGTCTAGGTGAGGAGCTCTCATCACACTTGCCCATGATCCCCTTGAGTACCTGCCGGAAGAAACACACAGCATGAGCCAAATGCCCAGTACGGATATAGAGTACAGAATTATGAAGTGAATTTAACTAAATCAATTAATGAACTGAACTGAACGAAAACGAATTAACACAACGAAGTAATAGTGTGACGCCCCCAAAATAGGTCCACACAACCCATTTTGAGTCGCCAATAACATTCTACAAAATATAAATACAAATACGAATTTTCCCATTTACAACTAATATTTGTCGTGCAAAATACGACCACACACATACTGTGACTTCCATACAAATATCGTACCGTATGGTACCACAGTATCCAAACCCAAATTATTACAATGCCGTAAAAAGACGACAACACATGTTTTAAGTCTCCAGTACAATCATTATTAAACTATGTCATAACTTGATGAGGACAACCACTAACTCGGACCATCACTCCACTCCCCGGCTAGTCCCAGCTACATTTTCCTTTCCTGAGAAGAACAATGGGACAAAACTGAAAAGGGTGAGCTCAAATAGCCCAGTAAGAAATATCATGACTAAGATAATGAAGAATAAAAATTATCTTTAGTCTTCAACAATGATAAATCAGAGATTTAAAGATATTATAATTGTTCAACAATAACAATTGCAGCGGAATAAACAATCCATTAGAAGAGTCAAGTAGATTATAATATCTACCATCTTCTATAAATTAAAGGATCACCACCAATATTATGTCCCTGTAACACCAATCAATAATTCATGTTCAACAGCCTCTCTTTGCACTACGTGCCAAAGATATTTATTTGTAACACCAATCAACAATTTTAACAGCCTCTCTTTGCACTACGTGCCAAAGATATTTATTTATAACATCACCGGTCATGATCATGCCAAACGCCAGTTCATCTTTGCACTACGGGCCAAAGAGAACTTTCACCATACGCCTTTGTTTGTAACACCAAAAGTCATGATTATACCAATACACAGTTTGGTCAAAATCATGTCACGCCAGTTCATCTTTGCACTACGGGCCAAAGAGAACTATCACCACAATTTAAGTATGAGGATGAGGATGATGACAATGATACAGTGAGATCAAGGATAAGAAAAGCTTTATAATTTAATCAGTATCAAAGATTGACCAAATTGCCAACATGATAACCAAATTGTGGAGTCAAATTCAAGAATGATATTCAAGAAATTATTTCATGCTTCAACTATAACGTATAGAAAGATTCAAGTGAAAAGATATTAGATGAAGCACAAACTATTAAGGATATTGTACTAATTTTCAGGGATTTTCTCCATTTAAAAATAAGGTTTTGGAAACAAACAAGGATTTCTTATCATAAATGGAGAAATGTGAAAGAAAAAGATATCTCTTAAAGAGTACAAAAGAAATGATAAATTATATGAGTATAACAGAATATATGAAACTGCAAATGGATTTTCACCTGTCATGCGATAATTCGCGTAGACAGATTATTTCCACAACAGATTAATAAGTAATGAATACGACGGGTTATTCACCAGGTATGCGTCAATCCGCACGAACAGGTTATACCCACAGATTAATAAGGAATGAATACAGAAGGGTATTCACCAGGTACGACACTCGTACTTACAGGTTATTCCCATAGAATAATAAGGGTTGAATACAAAAGGATATTCACCAGGCATGCGTCATACCGCACGGCCAGGTTATCCCCACAAATTAATACAGAATGAATAACAACCTTTATGAGTATAATATCACTTACGAACATGAAAGCAAATGATATTATATATGAGTATGAAAGAAATGATATTCCCTACCTTAGTTAACAAGTGACTGGATGTTACTTTCTATGAAGTTTACTAACTTCGGATAGTACTAGTATTATCACAAATACTCACAATAGCCTAGCACACTAAGAAAACTTCAGAAATTTAGAGAGAGAGAGGAAGTATAAGCAATGAAGGTGTGAAAATTTCTTAAGCAAACTCTCCCTATTTATAGGAAAATCAATGTGAGGGCATTTTGGTCTTTTCCCCATATTCTTTTAATATCATCCATCCATTTTTTCTTCCATTAATATCATCCATCCATTTTTCTTCCATTAATATCATCCATCCATTTTTTCTTCCATTAATATCATCCATCCATTTTTTCTTCCATTAATATCATCCATCCATTTTTTCTTCCATTATCAAAAGATAATTCCATTATCAAAAGATAATTCCATTATCAAAAGATAAAACCATAAAAAAATAACTCCATTATCCAAAATAAATCCCTTTTTCTGTATTATTGTGTTAAATGTATTAATATCACAGATAGCATATACTCGCAATACTGACAACCAGATTATTCCCAGGAAAGAGGGGGCCTTCCATAAAAATGGCGCGCAATTAAATAACCCCTTTCCTTGACAGAATTTCTAGACATTGTCGATAATGCTAAAATATCCTATCAAATGATATAAGTTACAGTGTCGTGACAAATAGTAAAATATATTATGCAGATGCTAATTAACAATTATTGAATCAAGATACTATGCAATTGCTACTTTATCAATTATTGAATCAATAATATAAAACACTGTGCAACATCGTGAGCTACTGTGGAATACCGTGTGCTACTGTAGAATAACGCGTTTTACTGTTCTTTTTATCACCGGGTATTTTAACAGTTATCGGTTAAAGTTTTGCCGCCAATTTCTATCACTTTCTATATCCGACAGTTAACCCGTTGTGGGGCCCACTATCATTGACAATATTGCCATTTCGGCGCCGTCGTACGGTACCGAATATAATATTCCCCGACAGAAAGAATATTTCTCGACAAAAGGAATATTCCCCGACATACTATTTATCAGATAATTTGCATATAACACCCTTAACTATCATTTATAACAATTAAGCACTTCACTATTTAGAAAAATAATCATAAAGAAAATAATAAATTTTTATTTCATAAATTCGGGGTCTTACAATCTCCCCTCCTTATGAAATTTCGTCCTCGAAATTGACGTACGTACCTGGCAATTCGAAAAGGTGAGGATACTTTGCTCTCATCTCGGATTCTAACTCCCAGGTCATTTCCTCAACATCATGGTTTCTCCATAAAACTTTAACTTGAGGTATAACCTTTGAGCGTAGAATCTGCTCCTTCTTATCTAAGACCTTGACAGGTATCTCATTATACGTTAAATCCTCTGCTATCTCGTCTGGTTCTAATTCAATAATGTGGTTTGGATCTTTCACATATTTACGTAGCATGTATATGTGAAAAACATTATGAACACGAGACATGCTTGGCGGTAAGGCGAGTCTGTAGGCCACAGTTCCTACTCGATCGAGGATTTCAAATGGACCGATAAATCGAGGGTTAAACTTTCCTCTCTTTCCGAATCGCGTAACACCTTTCCACGGAGCAACACGTAAAAATACACGATCTCCGACATTGAATTCCTCGTCTCTTCGATGAAGATCAGCATAACTCTTTTGCCGATCTTGAGCTGTTTGTATACGTTGTTATCTTCACGGGGGTTCGTGGAGTCTTTAATTCTATATTCATCCTTTGTAAGTCATCCAAAATAGGCCTTTACGTTGTCAGCATCGTACTCGTACTTGCATACGTTCGTCTACGCAATGCGTCAGCTACTACGTTCGCCTTTCCAGGATGGCATTGAATGGTATGGTCGAAATCCTTCAACAGTTCGAGCCACGTCGTTGTCACATGTTGAGTTCCTTCTAGGTGAAGAAATGTTTGAGGCTTTTATGTTCTGCATAGATTTCTATTTACTCCCGTCTTTCTTCTTTACGAATAAAATAGGAGCACCCCAAGGTGATGTATTAGAACGTATGAAATCGGTATCTAACAACTCCTGTAGTTTGGGTTCTTAACTCCAGAAATTCAATAGGAGCCAAATGTATGGGGTCTTAGAAATGGGTTTTGTATTGGGTTCAAGGTCGATACAAAAATTTGATTTGACGGTCTAGGGGTAGGCCAGGAAGTTCTTCGGAAAATACGTCATGAAACTTATTAACAACAGAAATATCAATCAAATTTGACGTATTTTTGTTTAAATCAGTTACATGGGCTAAGGAAGCTTGACATCCGTTTTTCAATAAACGAATGACTTGTTGATAGAAATGACAGCTATTGATTTCAATGGTTTGGTTGCTTGAATTCGCATAATAGGTTGATTAGGAATATAAAAACTAGCGACCTTACGAAAGCAATCACTTTTAACATGATGAGTAGTTAACCAATCAATTGATTTTTCCAAAGAGGTAATATCAATGGGTAAGGTGAGTGTACCGTCTTGAACAAAACAAGATTAATAGACTGTAGATGTAACGAATGTTTGTCCCAATGGTGTTTCAACAAATAAGTCAAAATTTAATTTATCAGGGGTCAAGTTTAAACGTTGGGCACAAACATATAAATTAAAAGAGTGGGTAGAACTAGTATCTAATAAGGTATAGACTCGCAAGAGTTTATGATTAGCTCACCGGTTATGACGTCATCTGTTTTCCACTCATTTTGAGAGGTTACGACAAAAGCTCTGCCTTGTACCACCGGCTTTGACTTGTCCGTGTCAGACCTTGGTGTCGTCGTTACGGCTGGACTTGATTTTGCTACACGACAGAATCGAGATATGTGGCCTTCCTTTCCACAATTGTAACATACCTTGGATGGCTGTGTACAGTTTGGACTGATGTGTCCCTCCTTTCCGCACTTGTAACATATGACCGGTGGTCGTTCCTCTTCCCTCGAAACTGGTACTGGTGTTGCTGCTGATGCTGGTACATTTACCTGGTTATTGTTGAATCTTCTCTTCTTAGCATTGTTGCCGCTTGACTCACTCTTCCTGTTGTCTGGGTCAGGATTACCACCGAAGTGGTTACCATTTCCGGTGTTGTGATTCCCTCCTCGCTGATTATCATTATTTCGATAATTGCTGCCACCATTACGATTATTACCGTGATTTTGCTCTCGTGGTTGGGTGTTGCTTCCTGGTTGTAGTAGTCCTCTTTCCTGCTCCACTACTTGAGCCCTATCCACAGCATCTGCGTATATACAAATTTTATGAGAAACGAGATATTGGCGAATCTCTGGTTTCAAACCTCGTAGGAACATTCGTGTCATTCGTTTTTCAGTATCCACCAAATGGGATGCAAAACGTGACAGCTCGGCGAACTTGGCTTCGTACTGTGACACCGTCATGTTGTTCTGTTCCAGTTTGATGAATTCTACCTCCTTCATATGACGAATACTTTCCGGGAAATATTTCTCGTTAAATAATTCCTGGAACTCGACCCAAGACATCTCGAGTGCCGAACGATGGGTACGTTTCACAGATTCCCACCAATGATCTGCTTCTCCTCGCAACATGAAGGTGGCAAAAGGAACCTTTTGGTCGTCCGTGCAACGCAGTACATCAAATATCTTCGTTAATTGTTTAAGCCACGACTCTGCCTTGAGTGGATCTGGCTTGCCGAAAAATTCAGGTGGTCCCAATTCTTTGAACTGCTTGGCAGTGATCATCCGTACATTATCAGCGTTTCTGCTAGTATTATAGACAGGAGCTCTTCTTGCCTGGTTCTGCATGTATTGCATGAAGTTCCTAAAAAAATTCATCATTCATCCGGTTGTTAGCATCATGATTAGCATCATGGTGTTCTGAGTTTGCACCCGTATTATTTGTGGCTTCCTGGTTTTCAGCAACAATAGTCTCATAGTGAATCTCTTGGTTTTCAGATGCGGAACAAAACGAATTAATTAAATTTCAGAAGACTATCGCTGAAGGAGTACGGAATCCGTACTTGGAGTACGTAATGCAATACCCACAATTACAGATGCAATTAGTTAGGCTCGCTCAAAGTAATCTATTCACAAAAATAATATATTTTATTAAATACTACAATATTAGTATTAATAGTTTGTATGCATATATTGAACCCTCTATAATATCTATTAGATTAATAAATTAAAGAGATACATAATATCTAGCCAAAATAATACTAAAATATTAACTAACAAACTAACTAAAATATATTAACTAAAGTTATAAATAGAAATACAGAAAATTAAATTAAATAAATACACAAAAAATAAAGAAAATATACCCGAAATTATGAAGTGCGTAGTATACCTATGTTCTCGTTACTGAAAATTTTTAACTAAGGAGATCCTTACTAAAAAGGACTTCACACAAAAAGTCTTTTCTTAAAATAAAAAAATTCTTATTGTTTAATAAATAAAATAACATATTAGTATTATATGTATAGGCTACTAAAGGATAGGAGGTTGGTAACCTGAGCGATGTGGGACTAAGCAGAACATGGGTATTACATTCCTTGTGTGCGAAGACAATCTCTTTCTTTCTCAAAGGATTGAGTATTGTTCCGAATCAGATTTTATCAGTGTATCTAAGAGCCCTTTTTCAGTTCTTTATATATATATATATATATATGTATTTCAACCTTTCATTACTTTTTTTCTTTTCTTTGATGCATTTAACCTTTTTGTTCATGGTTTTTTTTTCTTTTTAAATATTTTTAAGCCTGCAGATAATTTTCCAGATTTATTTTCTCCAGATTCTATATTTGGGAGGTAATTTTCTTCTCTTGCTTTAATTTTCTTCTGCATTTATATTTTCATAGTGCTGACAAATCCAACTTATGAACCGTATTCCAGGTTCCCATACTTCTTGCCCTGCCTTGCTATATCACTATATGCTTTGGTTGTGAATGTCGCTTGCTTTTGGCTTCCGGTATGTTTTTAGAATATTTAGATTTTATTCTGCTATCTTTTATTTTAAATTTCTCTTTCAGGTGCTTCTTACTTGTTTTAGTTATTATTTTTTTAGAAAGGATAGATTACAGAAAAGGACAGGAAGTCGTACAACCAGAAAAGTATACTCCTTATTCAAGTATAACCTGTCAATATCTGTTGATATAAGAAACAGATATCCTTCTATGTTTCCCATAGACGAAGATCATAACTAAGAGAAAAATGATACAATAGCCCACCCTGAAAATCATGGCACTCCTCTCCGTACAAATAACCCCAAATGAGATCAAAAAACAAGCATTTCCATAGGATTGTGGCCTCTTTTGTATTATCTATCAATATTTACTGTTATCAAGCTGAAAATTTTATTCTTCATCTTGACACGCTCTTAGGTTTCTTAGAATTTAATTCAGGTCAGGATTCTACCATCCCCTTGGAATGTTGTAATCAGCCTAAAAACTTAATTGTTTTTATGTATGCAGCGTCCTAGGGCATTCAAAAGTTTATATGGTTGATTTTCTTTCTCTTAACATAAATCTATCATGATTGCTACCAATCAAGGAAACAAAAGTAGAAAATATTATATTCAACCTTCATTTTCCAGCAATCTGATTTTGAATCCTTGAAATGGTAGGAAACATTGCATGTGCGTGAATTACACAATATATCAAGTGAAGACTCATTAGAGACATTGGAGAGTGCGAAGGAAGATACGCGCGAAAGAACGGAATCAAATTCTACAATAAGCTTATTCAAGAACTGGCCCTTGATGTCTTCTGTCTTAGTTTACTGTGTTTTCTCACTTCATGATATGGCTTACACAGAGGTAAGAAACTATTGTTTTCTGAAATATGGTTTTCACTACAGTAGTGTTATAATATATGATCCCTTGTTAATGTTTGGTTCACAGATATTCTTACATTGTTGTAACTAGAAGTTATACCTTCTGGTGATTGTACTCCATAAAATGATGGAGACTTTTTGTCTACTGTAGTTTTTCGCTGACCTTTAAAATTTTAGCCAATTTGTTTTCCAAATATATGGGCTATGGCTCCTTGTATAAATTTTTGGGCAGGGATCCTATATGATGAACTCCCTTGTAATTTGGGATTTAGGTGTCAATTTGTCAATGGGAATTGTTAGCTAGCTCTTAGTGTGATTTTTTTTACATCAATGAAAACCTAAGTGCCCAATTTTCAATGTGGCAAAATTGCACGGGAAGAACAAATGTTCACGGTTTTCCTTGTCAGCCTACAAAACACTCAGTTGGTACCCTGAAAGCTTAGTATAGCTTAAATCATGCTCACAGTCAATTATAAGGATATTGACAAGTACCTTGGGTTGATTGTTGTTGCTTTTATCCAACTTAAAATTTTACATTTGCAAACTAAATTCGCTCTTCATTCTGAAAGTTTTTATTAATTATATGCTTGGTTTCGTATTACTAACACTATTGCTTTGTATCTTTCTTAGATATTCTCATTATGGGCTGTGAGCCCAAGGAGGTTAGGGGGCTTGAGTTATACAACTGCGGATGTTGGTGAAGTTCTTTCTGTCACAGGTACAGGGTGAATGATACTTCTTCAAACATTATATAGCATATTTGCATTTAGTAACATATATCTGACTGCAATAGAATCCTAATGCTGATGTAAAGATGTAGATACAGCGTATTATAGTAACAAAATGCTAAAGGATATTATGTCATGAATGTCCATAAAGTTTCTTTTTTCCTTTTAGTTTTTATTTGTGTATTTGTGAAGTTATTAAATGGACAACTGAAACTATTTCCACGTCTCCTTATTTTGCTGGCCATAGTTTATATATTTTTCCTGATTAAGTTTAGTCACAATCCCGTATGGGCGATTCGTATCATATCTTGAACTTAAATTCCATTGCTTGGTGCACTAGAGAATTGTTCAGATTTTAAGTTTGTGAATCTTTGTTTAAAATTTTAGAGCAGCCACCTTGTGCCAACAACAGCAGCAACATTAATCAAAATAACAACAATAACACTAATTTCAATTGTTAGTAGTTGTCTACCCTCTTACTAGCACTCTGGGTAGGTGGAACCGACTTCATTTAATGACCTTTATATGTTTTTAGATTTAGAGAGTGCAAAAGTATTATTTGAAGATTTTATCTTATGCTTTTCTTTTCACTGGCTCCACATATTGTTACCCAAGTTGGTTGGGAGTTTAGGCTTCCACTTATTCAATTAATTAGCTGATGTTATCTTATCTCAAGTATGGTTATAGCAGTTTCAATTGTCATCTTGTTTTCCATTAGCTAGTATACATTTCAACTGGAGCAAGCTACAAGAGGCCTTATGGCCTTTAAACTGTCTTCATGTCACATGAGTCAAGAAAAATAAAAATAGTTTACAGAGAAGAAACAATAAATAGCATAGTAGATTTGGATAAAATAGTTCTTTGTTACGCACATACTTTAACATACTAGAGTAATATAGTTGTTTTGCGTATATTAGCTTTGGATCTCTTAAAAAGGTATGTCTTCATTTTTAATGTCAATGACAAAATATTTCATTTTAGGAAAAAGAAAAATGATAAACAGCATGGTAGATTTGGATAAATAGTTGTGTGTTAAGCACACCTTTAAATTTGTTCTCCTGCATATTACCGAACATGAGTGGAAGACCTTCGGTTTCTAACCAACTGCTCAATGTTCAGGTGTTGGCCTTCTAGTCTTTCAAATTTTCCTGTATCCACTTCTGGAGAAGCATGTCGGTTTGATGACTCTAGCTCGTATTGCCGGAGTAAGAAATCAGACCGTGTAAACTGACTTTACCGTTTGCATATCCATAAATTGCTCTCTTTTAATGTGGTGCACAACTTTCTTATGTATAGGTTGCGTCTATCCCTCTTTTGACAAGTTATACCTTTATAGCTATGCTATCCGGGGTCACCCTTTCATTGTTGCTAAACTGCGCTTCTATAGCGAAGAATATTTTATCTGTAAGTTTATTTATGACTTCAGTAAGCTACTGTCGTAGTGATATCTTAACTTTTTTAGTATGATTTAAATTTATTGAAAAACGCATGCTTATTTTTTTTTATTGTTTTTGAGAACTTAAACTATTACAATGTAGTAAATCTAGGGGCCTAAGGGTGGAGCCTAGGGAAGGGGCCAGAAGGGTAACTAGGGGGGACCTAGGGAAAACTTACCTTTTTAATCTTCTGAAGTGCCAGCTGAATTCTGACTTCTGCTAAGAGATAGACTCGAACCTATGATCTTGCACGGTAAAGGGAGAGGCCTTTAGCACTAGGCTATCACCATTGGTCTGAAAATGCATGCTTATAATCAAATTACAATCTGAACATCTTTCCGCTTAGACAATTTATTTGTTCTATATACAGGAGAGTTTGTGCACATATATTTGAGAACTCAGAAAAGACATAATCATATATAACCATTGTTCCCTCCTCATATCGAAGAGTAACCTGGTATTCGTAAACCACTGATTGCACCAAAAGCTCAGTCTGTCAAAGAGAGCATAAGTGGATTACCTATCAAAAGCATGCCCCGATATGTGGCATCAGAATTGTATATAGGGTTGGCTTTTATAGAAATTGATGTTAAGAAATACTTTTTATTTAATTACTCCCTCCGTCCAAGTTTACTTGTCCTAATTTCCTTTTTGGTTTGTCCAAATCTATTTGTCCTCTTTTCTTTTTAATGCTATTTTTGACATTACTTTTTCAATAATACCCTCATTTAACTTTAAAAAAAATTCATTGAAAACAACATGACATACATTGGAAAAAGAAGCACTTAACTTTGATATTGGAATCACAACCACACCCCTTTTTCCCCCCTCTCTATCCTCTATTTTATTGTTTCAAGAAAGAGTTGAGAGATTAAATAAAACAAAAAAGATGACAATGTAATTAAGATGGGTAATTTGGAGATCAAAAAATTTTCTTAATAGGCATGTACTTTCAAACTAGGACAAGTAAAGTTGGACGGAGGGAGTACTTTTTTAAGTAATAACAAGATTTCAAACGAAAATATTCATTATTTAAATATTAAAACTAAAAGCCCATATTCAGTCCCAATCTCTGTCTCTCTGATGCAAGGCATTGTGAAGGAGACAAGTTGAACAGCCAACATTTTGCATTATTTGCACAAAAGAGCTGCTATCAGATTTAAATGTTTATATAGTGTTAAATAGCCGGAGCATTTGAAAGTCCTCCAAGCAGTACTTTCTCTTCTGTAATTTATTTGTAGTCCTTTTCACACTACTGGAGTTATGTAGTTATGGTTTTTTCCTTATTGCTTTGTACTTCATTTTGTTTTAGTTGTCCTACTACATGCACTACAAATTCAATGTTTATGTCCACGTGTTTACATATTTGAAGTTATTCCCCTTACCTTTCTCCATTTTGGATTTATAATGTCATTAGTTTGAAGAACTTGATCAGTTAGGCTTTTTTCATGAGGTAGATTTTTTAAAAACTTGAATTCCTACTTAATTTATAGAGGAATTTTTTTTTCTTAGAAAGTTAGAAAGATTGATGGTATTTGCTATTGAAAGAAAGTACTGTTTTTGTCTGGGGAGGGCTATGGATGATGATCACGTGCTCATGTAAGCATTTTAATACCAGTGTCTTATAAAAAATTGATATCCATTTATGTGACTATAAATGCATGAAGATGTTAATAATGTATCTATGCATATGCCAGGTATCTTGATAACACAGGCTCGGATAGATTGTGCTCATAAGCATTGTGCATAATCTTCTGATCGGCATTTGATCTTCAAATAAGTTCTGTAAATTTATTCGTAGAAATTGTGATCTACATTTTCATTATCTCAAAATCTTTTTTTTTTGTGTCACCCTCATCAGGTGTCCATTATAACTGGCATGTACATACTGCAGAACAGGGCTGTGGTAGTTTTCTTTTCTTATTAAATTACTTAGTTTCTTTTCCTACTTGCTTTTTCCTGATTTGGTGTGTCAAATATAATCTTTTCACATTTCATGTCTTGTATGATAACAGGACCAACACGAAAGAGGTGCTGCTAATGGTATTGCTATGACTGCAATGTCACTTTTTAAAGCAATCGGTCCAGCTGGTGGAGGAGCACTGTGAGTGTTCTTTTGTTATCATATGCTCATCTTTCTTCCTTTTTCAAGTGGGGGATACACAAGTAAAGCCATATATAGTGCCGATCATACTATAAATTTAGCTTTAGGTTATCAATTACACCAGTGAAGTAAATGGATGGATGGATAACTATAAATAAAATATAATTTAAAAAAAAAAAAGAAACTGAATGAATATGAAGATGGGAAAGGCCCTCTTTTTCCCTTCTAAATAATGTCATGCTACAGGTGGACTAGTTTGAATAAGTTCCATAAGAAAATGTGCAAATTTTTTGACTATCTCTCAGTTAGTTATAATGAACTTGAGTTAACAATTTTAAAAAACAGTACTACATGGCGGTTTAAAGTAATTTAAACTGTTTTTTTTTTAAAGCGAAAGTAATTTAAAGTGTAGTTTTTAACTTCTTGTAGAATATAAACTGAAAATTTGATATTGTAACTTCCAGCAACTGAGTACAGACCTTCCGGTGGCTGGTGTTTTAAAAATAGATTGAACACACCAATCAGAAAGTTAAGTGAATTAGAAATATAAAGAAAGGAAAAATAAAAGAAAACTTGTAGCAGAAACTTTGACCTCTGCATTCAGAAAGCAGTCCTCTAAGAATTTGTTGCTTTATGTGCTTATCCACAACACACATATTTTCTAGGTTGAACTCCCTCTTGGTGCCTGTTAATATAAATAATTTCCTTGTGAGAAAAAACCAGAAATTGTCGAAGGACTCACAATGATTCCAGTAGTAGAGATGACGGTTGTAAGAAACTTGAAGTGGACTATGCTGCAAGACCAAGGGAGTGACGCTTGGGGATAGGCTTCTTTTTACAAAAAGGAAATAGCATCTACTCTTTGATTAGGCAAACACTTGTGAAGAGTTGAGTTGTTCTGAGTTTAAAATTCGGAAATTAATTTCATGTGAATTTTGGAGAAAATGAAGCAAGGTTTTTTTGGTAGTAAAATATACAAAATGAAGGAAGTCTTGATGTCTCAATTAACTAGGTTCTCACTAAAAATTGTTCTCACTAAAGATTGCTGTAGAATTCATTTTTTGACGGAGGATAGTCACCAACCTTGGTAGGGGTAATAATAGTGAACATCAAATTTCTTTTAATAAATTAGGAAATATCAAATGTGAACACTAGTCCTCTTGGTCTTAGTGAGTTTAAACTTTAAAGTTTGCATAGCATTGATTTTGAAAAAAAAATAAAAATCGAGGGACTCGGCTTCTTGTATATTCATTGATTCACATAGCTGAGACTGAAAGTTGATCACCTAGGAAAAGCCACAAGTCTATGAAAACAATGGATATGACTAGTGAATCTTGGGGGTGGCCACCTTCTTATGGTCTCAGCATTTGTCTGGTCGAGCTTAAGACACTTTCTGAAGCTATATAACCAAAGAATATTACTATTTCAAGCATAAACATTGTCTTCTTGGACAGTCCTTCGGCAGCTTGGAATCATGTTCTCCGTAACTTTGCCACTAATGCTACACGATTATCGTACTGGCACTCTTCTAAGTTCCTATTCTTCTTTCTTACTTTGAAAAATACCACAGGAATGGGATACATAATCTTGTGATGGTGCAACTAAATAAGTGGAACAAACAGGAAAGTACCTAACTGTAGCTTAATTACACAGGTGATCCTGCAAAATTTAACAGATACCATAAAGATAGATCTCACCCTCCACGAGCATTCCATATTCTCGGCATATAACCGAAAAATAAAATAAAATCAAATACCAACTGCATGCCCTTTAATAAATGTTGTCGATTAACTGCAGTCACATAGCACAGTTATAATCCACAATAGTGGTTGAGAGTACTTGTAATGGTTACAATACAGAGTGGTATGCTTTTGAATTCTTTATCCAAACAATCCTGTTCTTTACTTTGAATAATTTCATTATGCAGCCTTTCCTGGGCACAGGGTCGCCAGGATGCTGCCTTCCTGCCAGGTATGGCTTTCTATTAAATTTTTTTATTGTTCAAGTAAATTGCTTTCTGGGTTTAGCTAAGTTTATTGCTCAAGTATTTGCCTTCAAATTCTGATTCCTGAAGGACTTGTCTTTCGATTTCTTGTTTGTCCTTTTGATGCAACTGTATGCACATAGTACATGCTCCTAGAACTAGCTTCAGCCTGCTACTGGTTCTAAGAAACTAAAGTATTAACTTATCAATCAATAAAAAGTAAAATGAAACCAAATATTAAAAGTATACAAGAAGTCCACTCTAAGTAAACTAAAGAAAACAAAATCAAAAGAGCACTTTGTTTACACCCAAATCTCAATTTTCGAAATTGGGTCAAGTGAATTTCAGCTAAGTACTGATGTCAGTTAACTCAGCGTACCAGTTAACTGAAATGGTTCGGACAGAGGCTGCCAGCTAAGCCAAAAAACAAGGGAGAAAGTGTGGACATGCCTGGAAGATAGCAAACACGTGTGAAGATGCGTTACAACCCATGACTCTTCAGTTCGGCAGAGTGGGATGACCCACGATCACACGGTCAAGCACTACCAGAAAGTGGAGTAGTGGTCCTATTTTTAAGGAAATCGTGTCTAAGTGACCGATTAAGTCAGTGCCAATGTTTTGCAACGGGTTTATAAATAGAGAACAAAGCTCTTTGGCGCAAATTGGTAACACCCATTCCAGAACACTTAATTTTTTTCTAGTTTTTATCGAGTTCCTACAGCTTTTCTAGCTTTAGGATCAACAATAACTTGTTACGCCAATCTTCAGCTTAGTTATTGTTGTTTTAGTATAGTTATATTGGATCCATTGCTTGTTACGTCCAGCTGGACTTAGTTGTGTATTCGATTTGTGGATTGCAACTTGTTACGTCCGTTTGGACTTAGTTGTATGTTCACTCCAGTTGTTTCGGCAACATATCTTCAGCAATTATATCTAGGTTCTTACTTAACTGTTTGTTTCTAGTGTTTAACTTTCTGGCATATTTATGAATGTGGGATAGATGCATGCTAGTTTAACAGATACATAGTTTAACTTGTGTTATAGTTGTATTTATCAAATATCAAAAACTTAACTGATAGCAATTAACAGTATAACTTCCAATTTATAGCATAGTTAACCTTAGCTATAAATTATCAAGCTAACTAGAATCACTTAACCAAAAAGAAAGTAACCAGTTATCTAACATTAAAGTCCTTTGTCAAAGGCAAAACGACCCATAGAGAAGTAGTTTCTTCTTCTCTCCAATCGTCTAATCAGTTCGGCTAATTAGTTGGCCGATCATTTAAAGGACAAGTGTTAACTAAATATAATTTTACTAGTTAGACAAACACTTCTCACATTGAGTTCAGCGAACTCTGGCACACCCGCACATAAAATTATTCAGGCACAACACACTTAAAACTTAGGAAGTGTTTCATTCTGTATGGGTTACTATGTTAAAGATTCAACTTATCAGGTTATTTGTGCCCTGCTCGTCAGCTAGGTATTAGAGTAAACTTAAACCAACCACGCTAGTTAATGATAAAGAAACAACTTTACTGTTTATGCACTTCCATCATTGAATGATTGATCATTCATATCTGTATTCGCATTCAAATGTAGGTACCCTGATGGTTTTCTTCATTTTAAATATAATTGAGGCAATCGGACTGGTGTTAACATTCAAACCGTTCCTAGTTGAACGCCAGAACTGAATAGTGATTATTTCCATTAAGCATCAAGGGAATGGGATTATCATCCAGCACAATTCTTTTCTGCGGACTGCAATACATGATCGCAGGCAATCTCGTGATTAATCAATAACTGTTTGCGCTGTTCGCTTATCAAATGGATATTTTTGATTAATTGATTTACATCATTAGATGATATACTTATGTGAATGTAGTAGATACTCGTGTACCATTTCTTAAATTGTCAGTTTGATTATTTTCTTATTGTGTAAGATGCTAGTCTTCACCATCTCCATTAATTCTTAGGAGAAAGGTGATATTTACCATATATGGACATGTCTTTAACATATTTACATGACAACATTTGGCTTTGAAATTCCCTATACTTGGTATGTGAAATTGTAAACCGATGGAGTAAATTTTTGTTACAATTTGCGGCTCCAATTAATGATTCTTGGATTCAAATAGAAAGAGGATGAAGTAATTGACATGGTTTAAGCCAGTAGTATATACTTAAAGCCTAATACAGTTGTTTCAATAAATGAATGCACAAGAGGCTTAATTTATTTGTTTTGTTTTGTTTTATGATCAAGATTTATTAGTTTGTTATTTATTTGATATTAGATTCTATTGATGTATATTTGGCTGTTTTGACGATGTTTGCAAATGAACCAAATATGGTAAGATAAACCTTACTTGTGTCTTAATATTTGTGTTAAGCTTACGTGGCTAGGTGTGATGGACATAATATTTCAAATACTCATTTTGTTCTAAAATATAAAGCAAAATATTCGAATATTTTGGAAAAACACCACCATTATGGGAATGTATATGCGGTAGAAAAATTACATCAATCCGTTGAGATATGGTATGTTACATGTGAATTTTTGCAACAAAAAAACGTGATTGAATTGTCATTTTAGAGATTAAACTATTTCTAATCCTAAAAATAGTCCAATCAGATTAGCTACTATCAAATTTATAATTTCAATAAATAAGTTATTGATAAAAAACAATAAAGAAGTTAACAACTTGTGTAGATTCTACAAAAGTATTAAGTGGATTATATTCTGCTGTGAATATATTCACGTGTATATCCAAAATGTACTTCTAAAGACACATACAAAGATAAAATAGTAGTAAAAGATGAAAGAGAAAGTGTAAAGTAAGATAATAGTGAAAGAAGAGAGAGAAAGTGTTGTAGAGAGTGGATGAGAAATATTTTATTATTATTTTATCGTTGTGTATGTGTTTAAATGTGCCCTTTAGATGTGTATATAGATATATTTATTGTTGTTGCGGTTAAATCTCTTTATAAAAGTTAGACATTTGAAAATTTTGAAAATGCCTAATGATCAAAAAAGTTTTATTTTTCAAAGAGTCTTGTTATATATTGCGATAAATTTATGTCGAATTATAATTGCAAAACTTATCAATACATAAGATTATTAAAAATTATAGGAAGATTTCATTTATTATACATTTCTCTAAAAAAATTATCACTAATACTTATCCACGTAACTGACAATTAAAAAATCGACATAAACATTTATGATGTATATCATTTTTCATTTCCAAATAGGTCTCTATGGTCCTATGGAGGAAAAAAGGAAAGTATCCCATAATATTGATGGTGTGTCTAACTAGAAATGATTAGTTACAAATGACTACATTATAATGAAAGAGATGGACTTAAATGTATTTTGTTTATTTTTTTCAAAAGTTGTTGAATCATACTTATACGAGGTTGATATTTTTACATGTGTTTTAAATATCAATTTCTCCAGAATAAGGTGAGTTTCATTTTTATATAAAAGAGAATCATACAAAAATATCAAAAATACATATAAAAATAATATTTTCTTAAGGGTGATACTAAGGGTTATAAATTTTTTGTCTCAAAAAATGTCTCCAATGATGCGTTGCCATAATATTAATTGGGTAAATCTCATGTGATTGGTTATGCCATAGATTATCATTAAAATATTCAACGCTAAGTCATTTAAGACTCATTTGAGATCAAAAATTTAAGACTCTTAACATTACTGTATTCCTAATTATATTGCATTTTACTCGTCATGCTTGCTCTGTTATTATACAGTAATTTTATGTATTTTTTTTGTTAATTACGTGAATAAATATTACTGATGACTAATAAAAAAATATGTAATATTCAATTTTATGTATTTTGTTAGTAATTAATTAGTTTTGATTTTAAAAGCATATGATTTGTTTCTAGAGAGATTAAAAAATTCAGGGAGAGAGAATGTGTAAGAAAAAAAAATTAGTGAGAGAAGTTAAAACGGAAGATATGAAATTAGTAAATTAAGTAATAGTGGGTTAATTTATATTAGACTCATAACTATTTGGTTCTAACCCATAGAATTCATATTAAAAATATATTATATGATTTTAATTCGTAATGGAACCATAACCATATTTTGTAACCCATAATCAAATTAAAACTACTTTTTGTCAGGTCTAATTGCTTCACTTAACACATAGGTTTTAATAGTCTCATTCATCACACATCTCTCTAAGTTTAAGGTGATTGGTATTGTCAGAGTAAAAATTATATTGTCAAAATAATAAGTGTCAGTTAAATTGTTAGTGTCGTTAGAACAATTACAAAAGTATTATTAAATATATATTTATTATAATAACATCATATTTTTATTCTAACAATATCAACAATTAAATTAGTAAAAATAAATATGAATACTGAACAAATACAAGTTTATGTGTGTTAAATTTCATTAATCGTAATTTTGACATTTGACCATTTTTACTAATGACTATTTACACATTTTGTTATTTTATTAATTAAAATTACGTCATATGTGTCAGGGACATGATTGACACGCACCAATAAGACACATATTCTATTTTTTCAATGTGTACATATATATATATATGTATATATATATATAATTATTTAAATTTTTGTCGCAATCTTTTTACTACTTGTATAAAAGTTTATTTATTTTTTAGTGAATAAAATGTCTATTACTCTAAAACAATTTAATTTAAATTTAAATATAAGGAAAAAGATCTAATGTGGAAACGAGGAAAGAGAAGGATTTTCATTTGGATCTACCACACCCAAAACCCAGACTAACGCAAACATGCACAGTTACACACCAACGTTGCTCTCTCTCCTCTCTGGACCAGAAATACAGAGCTGTAAAGAAAAGAAAGAAAAATCGTCTGCGTTTTTGTAGATCAATCGGCGATCTGTTGGAAAATCTTCTCAGCAGATCTAGTACAAGCAACAATTTCCAGTTAATCCAAGCACATACTCTATGTCTCTATTACATCACAAAGGGAGCCATGAATATATTCAGATTAGCAGGGGACATGACCCATCTCGCCAGTGTTCTCGCTTTGCTCCTCAAGATCCACACCATTATATCTTGCGCTGGTACTTAACATCTCCCCTTAAACACCCTTTATAGATTTATTAATGTGGGAGTTATTGGTATGCATATTGGTGAATCGTGGATAATTTTTGTTAAGGGAATATACCCTTCTGTAAATGTGAGGAATTGACTTTATTAAATGGATTGGGGAGTTTATATTAAGGTATTGGGTTGAAAATGGGTTTTAGTTTAATTTTGTTGGGTTTGTGAAACATAATTTTATTGGGTATTTAGAAATGTTACTTGAGCTTTGACATTAGATCTGAAAGCTGTATTCTTTCCAATGTGGCTGACTTAAGTTTAATTCTATGTTTTTCCCTTCCATTCTTATATTAAGTTTGGGTTGACTATAAATGTCTGATGTTAAGAAATAAAGATTACTTCTTTTCATTTTCATTAGAATTTTTTTTGACTGTGCTTTAAGAAAAACTGATTAGTGTAACATAAATGCTTGTAGCTTGAATCAGGATATTGAGAAGCATAAATTAAAATGTGAGAAAATTTAGTTATTGTATAAATGCAATTTTATGAAGTTAGATTAGGTACAGGATGAACTAGAGTCAGCTGATATGGTTTATTATATCTTATAATGGACCTTTTTCAATGAAACAATATGAAATGAGTTGTGTGGTTGGCGGTTTGCTGAAAAATGTTAAGGTAAAGCAGTATTAGTGTTTACCTATACAGCTATCCCGTTGATTCTAATTTTGTGTATTCCTATTATAGAATGTGTAGATAAAGTGCTTATTTATTAATTCTACTGTCTATTCATGACCCTCAATTTATACACTATCCAACTATATTTAACGTGATGATATGATAGAACAAATGTATCATCAGAAAATCAAGTTCCACAATATTTGTGTTCTCCAAAGTTCCGAACTTTCCTGCAGTTTTTAGAAAGTCTGTCGAGCATTTGAGAGATATTCAGTATTCTTCAATAATAGATCTCCCATCTTTTGTTTAAGACATGAAGTTGTTACCAAATTTCCGGTATAGTCCATACTTGGATTATTGAATAGGAGTTCCATACTGAAGTTCTTAAAAGGCATAACTCAATAATGATCAAGATCTGTTAAAAGGTTGAACCTACACTTGTACTGTATATGAATCAAAGGAAGTTTATATTTAAGAACAAAAAAGTTATTGCTTCTCTCCACTCAGAAAGTCCCAATTAATCGCTACTTCCAACTTCCAAGTGTTCCAATTAACAAATTGGAGTACACGTAACCAACAGATTCTTAAAGATATTGTCTTCTCTTAATATTTCTAGTTATGGTCCTTTCTTTTTCGCTTTATGGCCTCATTGTTTCAGTTCTTTGTTTGAGTATGAATATTGATATGAGGAAAGTTATCTTGAACCTGGTTGACCCATTTCTAGATGGAATGATATTAGTGTCAGTTATGTTTGTAGTTTATTTTCCAGTTCCATTGAAGTGTATAATGTCAATGAAATGCACATCAAAGTCTTCTTTTGTACGTTGCATCTTACTTAAAAAGGATATGAGAGACTTCAAATTAAAATTTACCCTTACTCAGTAGTTGAATGGGGATAACAAATCAAACTGGTTGCAAAGGGCATACTTGTCCTCTCCATAAGGTCTCAGTTTGAGAGAACAAAATGAGAGTCATTGACTACATCATCTACTAGAACTGGACTTTACCAGTCTTACTCTTTTTTTTCTCTGTCATACTGTCTCTACATCTTTGCTCTTTCATATGCTCTATGATTTTTTTTATTATTTAAAACTTTTGTTTTTTGGATAACTTAAATATGATTTTTGTGATTTATACAGTAAGAAGCTGTTTCTTGTTATATTGTATATGTTGATCTTTGATTATTGACTTCTTAAGCTATGTGCAGGCGTTTCTCTGAAGACCCAAGAGCTCTATGCTCTTGTCTTTGCTACTCGCTACTTGGATATATTTACTGATTATATCTCATTTTACAATACCATAATGAAGTTAATATTCCTGGGGAGCTCTTTCTCAATTGTTTGGTACATAAGGCATCACAAGATTGTCCGCAGATCCTATGATAAAGACCAAGACACCTTCCGTCACTTATTTCTTGTGCTGCCTTGTATATTTTTGGCCCTAATTATAAATGAAAAGTTCACCTTTAGAGAGGTAATACTTCATCTTATGTTGTTTACACAGCTCATATTTATGTTGAAGTAAATGTTGTTCGAACTAAGTTGATTTATCAATTTTGAGTTACCATAATATCAGTTCCTTAAGTATTTCCGCGTTGTTTGTTTGAACAGGTAATGTGGACATTTTCCTTATATTTGGAAGCTGTTGCCATACTTCCTCAGCTGGTACTGTTGCAAAGGACAAGAAATATTGACAATTTGACAGGGCAATAAGTGTTTCTCCTTGGGTAATCCACCTGACCCAGCCTTTTCTCTTTCAGTCAACAAAAGTTGTAACATAAGTTGCACAAGTACCTTATTCATGGTCAGCCCAATGTTACCTAGATCATTGTTCTATTGTATAGAGCTGTAAACACTGGGCTGCTCGTTAGCCCGGCTCGGCTCGACTAAACCCAACTTGAGCTTGTTAAACAAGCCAGCTCAAACAAGCTCCTTTACCCGTCTAGATAAACGAGCCGAACTTGAACAATGTGGTGTATGGAGCAAGCTTGGAAACCTTATTTCACTGATTTATGCTATTACTCTTTCGATCTCATTGCTTAACTATCCATCTTCCTCAATTCTAGGGTTATAATTTTTTGCCCTTCGTTTTCCATTTCCTTTGTTTTTAATGGTTAAGGAATACTGTTAGATTTGGTGGGCACATATACACTGTTAATATTTTTAGTCTGAACAATGATCCTGTTGCTTAGCTATCCATCTTCCTTGATTCTAGGTTTATAATTTTTTTCGCATTATCTTTTTCCTTTGTTATTGTTTGTGTTAAGGAATATTGCTTGATTTCGTAGGCCATAAATATAATCATTGATAATCTAATTGTTTGCATTAGCGTAGCTGTGAACACCCAAGGTTTATGAACTCCTTGCATATACCTATGTATTTATTCGGTTAGCTTCCCAAGAATCCCAACCCAAACTGACTTTTAATAGAATGTTGTTACTTGTACTTTTAATCTTAGTTGGTTGGGTATTATCGTGTCATCATTATTACATTTTCAACTAATATTAAGGTTGAGTTTAAAAAACTAAAATTTTCCTAAAAAATCGTCACTTTATAAATATATACATATAGAGGAAAGGAAATATGTGATTTGTCATAGTTAAACTTAGCTATATATAGATCACTCATTCATTAATAATATTTTTACTTTTTATCATTTTCATTAATGGTATTACAGACATTTCACTATTTAAGTTATTTTAAAATATTACACCGTTTTGTGCCTAATTTGCCGTGACAAGCCACATATTCTCTTTTCAAATATATATATATATATACACACACGGAAAAAAAAATATGTTATAAGTTCTTAATTATAAGGAAAATAGTGCCTTATGCTGTGAGTATTGCAACTAATTTCATCATAAAATTTATGACATATAGACTATTTTTCAGTCAATTTTATGACATTTTCTGTGCGCCGGGATAACAAATGGATCATATCACCGCCTTCGTGTTGTGTTCAGGTCCGGTCCAGCGAAACCCAGTAACCCAGCATTTTGTTTCAGCACGACAAGTAAAATTGTGGAAGACAGCTGCTCAGAATCTTAATTGGGGCAAATCCATGGAAATGCACAAAACGTCTTCGCAAAATAATCAATTTCTTTTTGGACACAGGAACAATTAACCGGGCCTCCACTGCTCCATCAGTTCAGTGGGTTCATAATAAGGAACAAAATAAAAAAATGGAACATTTACATTTATTAGTACATTTTTATAAAAAATTATAACAAAAGTACATACATAAAATATTTACAAAATTAGTGCATATGTAATATTTTATTTACAATCAGGCATTTTCTTCAAGCCCTGATCCGCCATCGCCTTCCTAACCATCTGTGCTTCCCTCCACTGCAGTCGCACAATACAAGTTTGACAACAGAACATAGCTCATCTCATTTTGAGGCTCTATAGATTTCAAATTTGCTCCCAATTCTGTTGCCATTTCCACATCGCCATGTGCAGAACAAGATCCAAAAAGAGCTTCACGAGAGCAGATCCTCCTACCATGTGTTTGAAGAAACATATTAGCTACTTCTATTGCTTCTTCCAAAGAACCACCTCTACCAAGCATATCCACTACACATGCCACATGTCCTTATACAAAATTTTTACCATATTCATAAAAAAAAATTGAATATGATACAGTTGGTAGCCAAACTTTCATATAAAGGTAATCATTTTAGTTTTTGTGGGTAACCAATTAATTTTTGTGGGTAACCATTTTAATTTTTTCATATGTAGATGGTGTCCAAAATGCCATTTAAGAGTAACCTTTTATGTAGATATTGATTACCGACAAAAAATCATTTTTATTTTTCATAATGCAGTTGGTAGCCAAACCTTCATACAAAGGTAGCCAATTCAGTTTTATTGGATTGCCAATTAATTATAAAAAGTCTATTATAATTTTTTTTTCATAGTGCAGTTGGTAGCCAAACCTTCATACAAAGGTAACCAATTCATTTTTATTAGGTTACCAATTAATTAAAAAAAATCTATTATAGATTTTTTTTCCATAGTGCAGTTGGTAGCCAAACCTTAATACAAAGGTAACCAATTCAGTTTTATTGGGTTACCAATTAATTATAAAAAATCTATTATATAATTTTTTTTCCTTAGTGCAATTGGTAGTCAAACCTTCATACAAAGGTAACCAATTCAGTTTTATTGAGTTACCAATTAATTATAAAAAATCTATTATAGAATTTTTTTTCAGTGCAGTTGGTAGCCAAACCTTAATACAAAGGTAACCAATTCTTTTTTAAAATGAACTTATTTTTGTGTGTGTGTTTTTCACTTGAACGCCAACTTTAGATGTGTTTGATCCATTTTCGACAACAAGGAGCTTGAGCCAAATGCTAAATCTGGTGGATCAACTCATGAATATTAGTCTAAGTCCAATCACAGCGGTATCTCCTAGGAGAGGATGGGATGTAAAAGAGGATAACGAGGCTCTGCATCTGTGACTTGACATGCCTGGTGTGGAGAAAGAGAAGGTGAAATTTTCTGTAGAGAATAACACTCTGATAATTAAAGGAGAAGGCAAGAAGAATTTCGAGGAAGAGCACGGGCGGAAATATTCTAGCAGGCTGGATCTTCCTCAGAATCTCTACAAGGTGGATGAGATACGTTTTGTAATTAATTTGACTGGACATGCCTGGTTTTAAAGATACGTTTTGTAATTAATTTGTGCTTATTGCACTCTTTTTGTAATTATTTTGTTTGTGCACTAATATTGTAATTTTTAACTAATTGTTGTATATTACTGTAAAGAACCCAAAAAAAATATATGGCTAAAATTTTGGAATTTTTTTTTTATTATTATCATTGGACTGATATTATTCAACACAAATTTTAAAATAATCACGTGAAATATAGTTTGTCAATAATAGTATAAGGTGAGATTTAAAATAAATGTTGTACTTTCTTTTAAATTTTAGGTATATATATTTTGGGACGACTAAAATAAGTTGGCGTATCTTTTATTTAGTATCAATAGAGTATACATGTACATGTATATATTTGATGATTTTCTTAATACTCTCTCTATTTCAAAATACAAAAATTATATTGATTGATTATTGATATTGTAATAGTGATGATATATATGGGACAGATAAAAATTAAAAATTATCTCACCTTAATTTATTTTATATTATCCCAAAAAATTTAACATTGGTCGCAATTTAATTTCATTACATATTTGACAACATGTTTATTATTTACCTATTTAATTTGTAAATTGTACTCTTACCTAAGATGAAAAAATTATAATTTTTTTTTTTGTAAAATGCTTAAATTTATGCTAAGCTATATTCTCAACTGTATCCAAACATGGGCTCTCATGAGCTCATCTCTGTCTCTCAATATTATTATAGTGTTTGTTTCTATCTTTCTGCTTTTACAAATTCAACGATTGGATGATAATCATAAAGATCCTTCACCTTCTTGCCTTTTGTGGGAAGAGGCAAAAGTTTTCCCAAAAAGTTGCGGGTATCAAATAATATTAAAAAGGTGTTAATAGATGCTCACTTTAAATATTCTGTTATATATTTTTTATGTAAAAGAAACTATATTATCTTTAATATATATAAAATCAATTAATAAATTTACTATCTATCTATTTTGTCTTTAAATTTATTATACATAATATTTACAAGACAATATATATATATACACACGCACACATCAAAATTTAGAAATTCGCAAATTTATTACCACCGTGACTTATAAAATATATTGAAATAGTTTACATTTTATGAATATAATTGATAGAGATTTATTAGATTTTTTTATAAGTTTCAATATAATAAGATAAAGGCTAACATGGATAAGTATCAAATGATTTAATTGATTTTCTATTAATTAAGAGTAATATTGTATCTTTAATATAAAAGGATGTGCAAAAATGAATTTAAGGTTTTCATATATTACTATCCATATTATATTGCAATTTTTACGACTATTTAAAAAAAATATTTTTATCAAATATTATTCATATAAATAATTAATTATGTACTATTCGAGTTAATTCTTGTGAAAATACAAAGTACTTGTGAAATATCAATTTTAAAAAATTAAATCTTCAAAATTAGAATTTGAAACCTTAAAAGTGGGTGATCATCATTAAAGCCCTCCAACTTCCAAAAAGTGATATGTGGTCCAAACAATAATTCATTTTTCCTAATACTTGACATCTTCTTATGAAAGCTAGGTCTCAAAAATTTACTGCCCCAAAAAAACACACTCTCAACATGTTGCCATAAATGTTAGAATAACCGAATATGTACACAAAATTTTCTTATGGGTTAGGAGCCTCTTTATTACTTTCTCCATTGTTTTTTATTTGTGTTTTTAGAGAGTAAAATTTATTTATTTTTATTTATTATTTTCATATTTCAAATAAACAGTAATGACTTAATTTACTGTATTATCTCTATATTAAACATTAATTTGCTTATCTTTTATCAAATGAGAGTTTTATAAAAGGAAAATAATATGCATGTTGATAAATTTGGATTGCGACTAAAGTGAAACTTGATGCGATAAGAAGGAATATGATATATATTACGAAAGTTTACGTTGACTTTTTGATTGTCAGTTGCGTGAATAAATATTAGCGATAACCTTTTTGAAAAGATATGAAATAAATTGAGCCCTCTTATAATTCTTATCAATCTCATATATTGATAACATTCTCGATACATAGTAGGACGACTCATATGATAATATGATAATATAGGTCCATTTTTTTTCTTACTTATCTTATGCATTTACATACGTTATAACATACAATGATGAGTACTTTTATTTTTTTATATCAATAGACCTTATTAAATGATATACTTACCCTTCATTTTAAGCTCATTTTTTTTAGAATAAAAAAAGTATACCTTCAGTCATCCTTTTGAAGACGGATGAAATATTACTTTTATGAAATATTACTTTTATGTAATATTTGTTAATTTTTGAAGTTATAATAAATAAATAAACAAAAATTAGGTCAAACAATACAAGAACAATAAAAAACAAGGTATGGAAAAACAGTGGGATACCTAACTCGATCTCTGTTATTGGTGGACTTGTTAAGTTAATAGATGCGGATGACGTAATTGATAAGGAGAAGGTTACAAAATTGGTCCTTTCTTGTCTCTATTTATTTAATTGAGTCTTTGTTATATCGTCAAGTTTTCATAATTAAATTATAATTGCGATATGTATATATAAATAAGATAGATAAAAATTAAAAATAACATCACCTTAATTTATTTTATGTTATCAGATAAATTTTAACATTGATCGCAATATAATTTCGTCAAATATTTGACAACATGTTTATCATTTTTTTTATTTAATTTGTAAATTGTGCTCTTACCTACGATGAAAAAATTATAATATTTTTTGTAAAATGCTTAAATTTATGCTAAGCCAAAATTTTATATAGCGACGGTCAAGACCGTAACTATAGCACTCAAACATTTGCGCCAAAATATCATATAGCGACGGTTGATATGTACTGGCCATCGGTAAAAACCTTTAAGCGCATTTTTGGTCTTTTTTCTAGCTACGGCCCGACCGTCGGTATAGATATGTAGGACCGTCGCTATATCCTTTAGCGACGACTTCTAAGGCGAGGATCACCTACCGTCGCTATAACCTTTAGCGACGATCTTTTAGCCTATAACTACGGTCGGTGACCCTCGCTATAGGTCGAATTTCTTATAGTGTATCAATCCCATGTATTAATAACATTCGCAATACATAGCAGGATGACTGATATGATAATATAGGTCTATTTTTATTCATACTTATCGCATGCATCCACATATGTTGATACTAAATATCAACATAATTTGTCATTATATGTAATAGGACTATTCTACAAATACAATATACAAAATAGACAGACATTTTTATACAATAATCGATCGGGACAGTGTCTAAATCATGGTAATTAAACCTGGACCGGACCGCCGGTTCGACTGGTAAAAACGGGAATCGATTGGCACTCCGGTCCGGTTTAAGCAAAAAAACCGTTTTTAGTCAAAACCCGATGACCTGGTGGTTGGACCGGTCGACCTAGTAACTCGGTAACCGGGTCACCGGTTTTACCGGTTCCCTACCACAATTTTTTTTTTGTTGCTAATTTAAGCCTTTGAATTTGATTGAATGTATCCTTGATTGAGTTTTGAGTTATGATCATGATTTAATATCTTTCTTTTCATATAGATTTAGTATTTATTTGAATTATATAAAGTAAACATTGTACAAATAGGTTTAATTTTTTTTATAGATAAATTGATTAATTTTACATATTTGCTAAATATTATATATAATATATAATAATAATTAATATATTTAATTATTTATTATATATTAATGACGTCACTGGGTCAATAACGGTTCGACCACTGATTGGACTATTGACCCATATATCCGGTACTTTTTTCCGTTCGATGATCGGTCGGAGTTTGAAAACATTGGTCTAAATTCCATTCCCGAACCTAAAATTATACTTCTATATTTTCCTCCATAGCCATCTTTTTTTTTTTATCAGCAAAAAGGTTATTTTATTAACAGATATAACATGATAAAAGCCAAACACTCTTGGCATATCAAACCCAACTCCATACACAATACAACCAAACTCCAGAATTAGAACAAAAAATACAAAACCCATTAACATACATCAAACTCTGCCACTCCTGAACTAGACACCAAGACCCAAGCTCCCATAATTCAGAAGCAACGAAACTGAACTTGAAAAGCAGCAAATAGCACCCCACTCTTCAGCCAATAACAAAACAATTGTCAGAACCACAAATTACCCCCCCCCCCCCCCCCCCACACACACAAAAAAATCTCCTTCCCTCCTGCATCAACTGAACTCTAAATTAGAGTTGGAATCGGTCGAAGGAAATTGCCAATTTTAGTGACAAGTTTATTTCTTGCATGACCATTTAATAGAAGATTAATTATGACAAGAGAGCAAGAAAATTAAAATAGATTAATACACCTTTATATTATGGGTGCAGTTGGATTGTGATTAATGAAAGAGTGGTGGAGGAGGAGAATTCAAATCTAATGTCATATTTTTGTCTTATTTATATATTATTATATTTTATGTACTTCTTCCGTCTTTAAAAAGACGAGTAAAATATATTTTTCACACATATTAAAAGTAAAAGAAATTGAGTAAATAAAAATTCAAATTTATCCTTAGTGATTCTACAAAATTACATAATATAATGAGTACTTCTATTTTTTTTATACCAGTGGATCCCACTAAATCTAAATGACATATTTACCCTTCACTTTAAGCTCAATTTTTTTAGAATAAAAAAATTATACCTTCGGTCATTCTTTTGAGTACGAATGAAATATTATTTTTATGTAATATTTGTTAATTTTCGAAGTTATAATAAGTAAATAAACAAAAATTAGGTCAAACAATACAAGAAAAATAAAAAACAAAGGAATGGAAAAACAGTGGCGTACCTAACTCGATCTCTAATTCTATTATTGGTGGACTTGTTAAGTTAATATATGCGGCTGACGTGATTGGCAAGGAGAAGGTTACAAAATTGGTCCTTTCTTGCATCTATTTATTTAATTGAGTCTTTGTTATGTATCCTGAAGTTTTCATAATTAAATTATAATTGCGATTCAATACTAATATATAAAAACAGGAAAGGCGGTCCTCAATTGAAAAACTCAGCTTTCAATTGAAAAACTCGCTGAGTCAACTCTTAATTAATTAAGAGTTAACTCGGTTAATTTTTTATAAATGGAACAGATAAAAATTAAAAATTAACTTACTCTAATTTATTTTATATTATCACATAAATTTTAACATCGATCGTAATTCAATTTTGTTAGATATTTGACAACATATTTATTATTTTCCTATTTAATTTATAAATTGTGCTCTTACCTACGATGAAAAAATTATAATTTTTTTTTGTTAAATGTTTAAATTTATGCTAAGCTATATATATTATAGTGCTTGTTTCTATCTTCCTTCTTTTACAAATTCAGTGATTGGATGATAATCATAATTAAAGATCCTTCACTCTCTTTTTGTAGGATGACGCAAAAGTTTTCCCAAAAAGTTGCGGGTATCAAATAATATTAAATTGTCATTTTCATGACTATTTTCTTTTTAAAAAAAACATTTTTATCAAATATTATTCATGTAAATAAATAATTATTTACTATTCGAGTTAATTCTTGTGAAAATACAAAGTACTTGTGAAATATCAATTTTAAAAAAAATTAAATCTTCAAAATTAGAATTTGAAACCTTAAAAGTGGGTGATCATCATAAAAGCCCTTCAACTTCCAAAAATTGATATGTGGTCCAAACTATAATTCATTTTTCCTAATAGTTGACGTAAATCTAGGTCTCAAAAATTTACTGCCTGAAAAAAACACTCTCAACATGTTGCCTAAATGTTAGAATAACCCAATTTGTACACAAAATTTTATTTTGGATTAAGATTCTCTGTATTACGTCCTCCTTTTTAGTAAAATTTGTTCTTTTTTATTTATCATTTTTAGATTTTAAAGAAACATTAATGACTTAGTTTACTGTAATATCCCTACATTAAACATTAATTTGCTTATCTTTTATCTTTTTCAATAAATTTTAAATGATAATATTAAAAATTTATACTCATTTTAATTAATCATACAAAACATTAATTGCATTTCTTAATTTTTGTGTTTTCTTCTAAAACGTTAATTAAAAAGGGACAGAGAGAGTAAATTTTTTTTACCCAATTTCAATTTCTTTCTATACATATTTAATGACCGTATCTTATTTATTGCATGTATTTTGTTGTAACTGAAGTATTTTCCTAAAAAAATGTATATTTAAGTGATAAATGCATTTCATATTTCCCTATAACACAAAATTTGTTTTTGTAGTGGAGTGGAAATAGTTAAAAATAAATAAAATTTATGAGGGGACAGGAATTGGTTGTTGTAAAACAGTAAAAAGTGTAAAACCGACCAAAAGGGTATTTTTTTTTCTTCCTCCAATCTTTTGGAAGGTACAAATCGTGGGTCCCAGATTAGAAAAAACTGAAATCGTCGTCATGTGGGTGATTTGAACTTGGCATTATTCTCCATTGATGGCTGAATGAGTGGCACAGGGTTGAAGAAGATGATGATGGCTAATCAATTCTTCAACAGTGGCAGTGCTGCTCCATTCCAAAATCTGTTCAATTCCAAATTCCCAGCTCGCCATATATTCTTCTTCACCCGGGTGGCCTGCAGTTTCCAGCAATTATGCATTGCACCTCACCTGTTTGATATATTGACCGTAACGTCACATCCAGCGCTCGCGGTAGTATTCAAATTGGGCCTTTCCACTTTAATTTTACCACCACACGTCCCTATTATATGATTCCATATTAATTTTTGTATATATATAAATGTTAAGGTAGACCCCAGAAGGTAGTGCAAACAGTGACGAAGCCAGAGAAGATTGGGAGTGGGGTCAAAATTTTTACTCGCTATAAATAATTTGGCGGGGTTTCGGAGGCAGCAGCCCCGAGCCATATTTTTTAATATTTTTGTATTTTCGGGTCACACACACTCACACACCCATATATATACACACACACTATATTACAATGACAATATAATAAGTAATAATATAGGGTATATATACACTATATTGACTCATAATAGATTTTTTTTAATCACAATTGTTCATAAGTAATTAATTCATTAATTATTTTTACAAATAATATAAATTAGATTATTATTTAGTTTAAAATATTATAGAGAGATATACATATATTGAGAGGGTATGAGTCCTCCTTGGTTAAAATTTGATTGACAAAATTATAAATTTTCAATTTGACCCCGTATAGAAGAAAATTTATAAATTTTTAGTGGGATCAATTTATACATAATACTTAAAATTTTTAAAATTTACTTTACATTATAAAATAAATTTTTTTTTTCAGTGGGGTCAATTGACCCCACAACCCTGCACCTAACTTCGTCCCTGAGTGCAAATCTAACATTTCGGGTTAGACCCGGGAGGTATTTGCACTACCTTCCGCTGATCTAACTCCGGAACCGTAGTGCAAAACACCTTTCACGGAAGTTAGATGTCATCTATTGTTATAGCCGTAAATAGGTCTATGTGTGTGTGTATTTGAATTAATAAAAGATGATAGACCCACAAATACCAATACCAGATTTGAGTTTTTGGTTTTGAGTATGGAGTAAATCAGTAAAGTGAATGAATGAGTTACCTGACTTGTAAATTTGATGTACTCTTTAATTGTTTAATCTCATTTAAGGATGGGACACGTTTTCTATGCCAATATTAAATGTCATGATCTGTTTTATATTTGATTGTCAGCTGTGGTCTAATATGGTCTGGGATACATCAGCAATGATGAAAGCAATTGTGTCTACATTTAGCTACAAGAGAACATATGTAGTGATGTAAAAAAAAAAAAAAATCAGTTGTTTGGGCAGGTGGGATAGGATTTTTACAAGCAGTAGGGAGCATTTGGTTGAGATTAAATGGCAGGGGAGGAGTTTAAGGAGACACTTCTGAAGAATGATTACTATGAGAATTGCCCAGGGTGTAAGGTGGATCAGCGTAAAGCTATGCATCGAGGTTTGCCTGTTAAAGAACTCTTCGTTATATGGATAGTGGTGCTCTGCACAGGTAAGGCGACACCCTGTATTCATTTCTTCTTAGAAATATTGGCTAAAACTAGTGATTCATTACGTCCTCATTGTGTACTTATGCCTCTTGAGGCTCATTCCAGAAGTAATAAAACTTTTCCTTTTCATATTTTTATCAAACTAGCATAAACCGTCATGACTACATACTGCATAAGAATGTATAAAGTAGGTGATAAATTTGGAAGGTTAGAAGATTTGGTAGCTTATTTTTTGTTTAAAAGGATTCTTATTTTGGGAGTCACGTAAAGAAGAAGAGGACTCTTACTTTGGGTCGCGGAAACACTAGTTAAACCCTTTTGGTCCCTCTGAACTTAAAGTGTTTGTAACTTATAAGGGTGCACTGACGCAGAACTAATCTTAGGATTGTTTGCAGAAAGTGGTTTTTGTCAAATTCAACCCAAGCTCATCAGATTTTTACTAATGTGACAGGCAATGAACCCAATTACTAGATAACCATTAACTCCTGTTTATTATGTTGTATTTAAAAGACGAGATGGCAAACCAATTTCTAAAAGATTGATTGGAACATCTCAAGTTCTCAACAAGGATATGTAAGAGTTAAAATTGAGTTTTAAGTATAGAGAGTTATTTCTGCATGACAATCTTGTTTTTGTATTTTGTTTTTTGTTTTTCACTTTTTGTTGTTGTTAGTTGAATCATAACCCTGAAGTTGAATGAAAAAGCTGTTGCCCCTATATGTCAACTGTAATTAGTTTATTTGATTACTATCATTCAGTTAAACATAGCACCTTAATATCATCAAGTGCAATGCTCTAATCAAAATTACAATTTGGGTTTGGTTAAAGAAAACCTTTTGGCCTATATAATGTAATATTTAAAATTTTTGAGTATGTGACAACTGATCATTAATGAGCACCATGTGGTTTTTGTGCTTACGTATTTTTCTTGGATATATCCTGCACTCTACGTATTAGTCATAAGCAAACAAAAATATGTTAGCAAATTGGTTTATCTGCTTAATAAAATAATATCTTCAGTCATAGACAAGGTTCTAATATCTTTTCCTGCACTTTAATACCTTTTGCAGCGCTGCCAATATCATCTCTCTTTCCATTCCTTTATTTCATGGTAAGTAACTTATAGTAACTTAAACTAGCCGATTTATAGTAGGAAAAAGACTCGAAAGAAGTAAGTTAGCATGCTCCCTCAAGCTGAAGCAAATATCTTCCTTGGCCAACTTGCATAAAATGGGGTGAAACACTTTAGTACTAAACCTTTAGTCAAGACGTCAGAAAGCTTATGGCCGGACTACAAGGAATTCAAATGAGACCAATATTAAGCTTTTTCTTAATAAAATGTCCGTCTATTTCAATGTTCATGGTGTACTGGTAACGAGAAATATTGATAGAGGCCTTGTTAACAGTTACCACAATACAATTCCATAGTACTATCCCCTTGTTTTTTATTCCATGTGAGAGGTGGTGAAATAATATCCATTCTAATGGAATGGTCATATTACACCACCCATCACTACCAACAACACTTACACTTGAAATTAGGGGCGGAGCTACACTTGGGCGAGTGTGGGCTCCAGCCCCCACTGAATTTTTAATTTTTTATTTATAGGTATATGGCTTATTGATATTATTATGCAGTCTGAGGGCTAATGACTAAAACTTTTCAAGTAATACACTCTCTTGAGATTATGTTCATATTTAGTTTCTTGATAAAAGAACTCCTTTTCACTATCTACGGCTCATTTCACTCTCTGACATTAGAAAATACAAAACAAATTTTCCACCATTCCATCATATAAATTCGAATTTAATAATCAAAACTTGGAATACTCACTATGCTACATGACAATTTAGAAGGTAAGATACTCTACATTTTCATACCTTTAAGAAATTTCAATTATTCTACCCTATAGATAAATAATTATTGGTTTAATTTGAATTGAAAACTCATTACGATATTTATTCATCTTGTTAATTAAATAGTTGTTAACATGCTACTAGCTTTTGTTTTTTGTTTTTTTTCTTTTCTTTTTTTTTTAATTGGGGCTTTCCATTCTTTGAGCCTTAAATTGTTTATTTACTAATGAAGTTGGTATTAATCCTACCTAGTTGCAACTGCAAACATTGAAAGAGCATTTTCAGCTATAAATCTTATATAAGTCGTCATTGCGTAATAGGATGAAAGATAGGTAGATAAATTCTTGTTTGTCATGTACATAGAAAGAGACATCCTTGATACTATTGACAATGAGTTAATTTTGAAACGGTTTCAGTATATGGGACCGTGAAGAGGATCATTGTGAATCACTTATTTGAAACGCTTTTGTGCAAAAATAATGATTGATATTAACATTTTTAACGTTTTTAAATTTTATTATGTTCTTTATTTTTCTTATAATTTTTTGTATTAAGCCCCCCACCGAGTAAAAATCCTGCGTCCACCACTGCTTAAAATACCTTAAAACCATTCCATTCCGTTGCTTCAATTCAAACGCAGCATTAACCTTAACAATCAATATGTACTCATCAATTCTGTAAAAACTCAGTAATTCCAATTTTATCTGTTGCAGATAAGGGATTTTAATATTGCAAAAGAAGAAGAAGATATCAGTTACTATGCAGGTTATGTGGGTGAGTTATTTTTTTCCATGTTCACTAAAGTTATGATGTCTGTCCGTTAATAATTACATGTCACTTCGACTCACTCCAGTCCTCATAACTCCCTTAATTTTATGAAGGGTCATCATTTATGCTTGGAAGGGCTCTAACATCTATCTTTTGGGGGAAAGTGGCTGATCGATATGGTCGTAAACCAGTTATCATCATAGGCACTTCGGCAATGTTTGTGGCTGCTCTTGGCTGAAGTTTGCAATTACCTTTGGCTACTTAATTTCGATAGGCTTTCCGTGTAACAATTTTTATTATTGTTCATTTCAGAGTTGTTTTCAACACTCTTTTTGGTCTTAGTACAAACTTTTGGATGGCCATCAGTACGAGGTTTCTTCTTGGAAGCTTAAATGGTTTGCTTGGACCAATAAAGGTATCTCTTGTTACATGTCTTTTAATTTCTCAGATATAGTTGCAAGATAATGTTCATGCCGAGATCTGAAAAAGTTCGACTATTGCTGTTTCCGTTATATTAATTATTTGGTTTTAACTTGTAGTACAGTTGTTAATATTTCCTCCATGATCAGGCATATGCATGTGAACTTTTTCGTGAAGAATACCAGGCCTTAGGACTATCAACTGTAAGTGCTTGTGGTATATGCATACTGCCAGTTGTTAATATCACATTACCAATCCAATGAATTAATAAAGTTATTATTTTTATTTCTTTCAGGTTAGTGCAGCATGGGGCACGGGATTGATAGTTGGCCCTGCTTTGGGAGGCTTCCTTGCACAGGTTTTTAATTCTTTACTGTTTTTAGAACTAGTGCAGTAAAAAGTTTCATCGTTCATTTTCTATCTGAAGAAGTGAGTTCTATTGATTAGGAAAAACATTGGAATTATATTAGGAACACATTCCATTAGTCTACTTTACATTGAGAAACACTTTATAAATATTAATATGTGGATTTAAGAAACTCGTGTGAGAATGTGATTACACTGATAAAGATTATATACTCAGAAGCACAAGCCTCGCAAATTGTTATGGGGATATATTAAAGATTACATATCATGTGACTGGGCAATTAGAAGGAACAAAGGTTCTTGATGCATGCTGAACAGTGCATATCACAAATAAGACATTTTTGGTTTTCAAGCATGGGATATGTCTGTGAAGATTAAAAAAAGACAAAAAAGAAACACACACATTGATTTCTAGTTGTCATTCATGATTATACAGTAAAGAACAGCTATAGGGAAGGATGCAGCTGGGCTGAGACGGCTTAGAGCTGGGTTAGTCTGGTTTTTTGAAAAGGGGTGTTTGGGTGGGCCGCTATAGGACCCAACAATAACTCTGGCCCTTCACCCTAGGGGCCAGTTTAGGTTTGTACCAGTTATACTGTAGTTTTTTGGGGTAAAAATAGGCTAAAATAGGGAAAAGGAAGAATATATACTAGTGAGGCGTTCTGGTTGGGCCTGGTTCTGGGCAAGTCTGATTCAAGGGTCAAAATATCACGATCCAGCCCAACCCTGTGCATAAGGGGATTAGAGCTGGGACGGTTCCAACCTTCCGGTTTCGGGTATAATTTGCACCGAATCAGATTCACATGAAAATCTTGAAAGATGTGTTTATCAGCGCAATGTCATCGTTGCGTGACATAATATCAATGTATTATTAATTAGAATTAATACACTTAGTTTTTGTTCGGGTTAAATTTCTATGCCTTACAATTAAATCTTTTGCCATTACTCCAAGAAATTATAGAATTTTGTGAGTTCCTTGTGTGCAAAGACAATCTCTTTCTTTCTCAAAGGATTGAGTATTGTTCCGAATCAGATTTTATCAGTGTATGTAAGAGCCCTTTTTCAGTTCTCTCTCTCTCTCTATATATATATATATTTATTTATTTCAACCTTTCATTACTTTTTTTCTTTTCTTTGATGCATGCAACCTTTTTGTTCATGGTTTTTTTTTTCTTTTTAAATATTTTTAAGCCTGCAGATAATTTTCCAGATTTATTTTCTCCAGAATCTATATTTGGGAGGTAATTTTCTTCTCTTGGTTTAATTTACTGCATTTTTATTTTCATAGTGCTGACAAATCCAACTTATGAACCGTATTCCAGGTTCCCATACTTCTTGCCCTGCCTTGCTATATCACTATTTGCTTTGGTTGTGAATGTCGCTTGCTTTTGGCTTCCGGTATGTTTTTAGTATATTTATATTTTATTCTGCTATCTTTTATTTTAAATTTCTCTTTCAGGTGCTTCTTACTTGTTTTAGTTATTATTTTTTTTAGAAAGGATAGATTACAGAAAAGGACAGGAAGCCGTACAACCGGAAAAGTATACTCCTTATTGAAGTATAACTTGTCAATATCTGTTGATATAAGAAACAGATATCCTTCTATATTTCCCATAGACGAAGATCATAACTAAGAGAAAAATGAGACAATAGCCCTCCCTGAAAATCATGGCACTCCTCTCCATACAAATAACCCCAAATGAGATCAAAAAACAAGCATTTCCATAGGATTGTGGCCTCTTTTGTATTATCTATCAATATTTACTGTTATCAGGCTGAAAATTTTATTCTTCATCTTGACACGCTCTTAGGTTTCTTAGAATTTAATTCAGGTCAGGATTCTACCATCCCCTTGGAATGTTGTAATCAGCCTAAAAACTTAATTGTTTTTATGTATGCAGCGTCCTAGGGCATTCAAAAGTCTCTTAACATAAATCTATCATGATTGCTACCAATCAAGGAAACAAAAGTAGAAAATATTATATTCAACCTTCATTTTCCGGCAATCTGATTTTGAATCCTTGAAATGGTAGGAAACATTGCATGTGCGTGAATTACACAATATATCAAGTGAAGACTCATTAGAGACATTGGAGAGTGCGAAGGAAGATACACGCGAAAGAACGGAATCAAATTCTACAAGAAGCTTATTCAAGAACTGGCCCTTGATGTCTTCTGTCTTAGTTTACTGTGTTTTCTCACTTCATGATATGGCTTACACAGAGGTAAGAAACTATTGTTTTCTGAAATATGGTTTTCACTACAGTAGTGTTATAATATATGATCCCTTGTTAATGTTTGGTTCACAGATATTCTTACATTGTTGTAACTAGAAGTTATACCTACTGGTGATTGTACTTCATAAAATGATGGAGACTTTTTGTCTACTGTAGTTTTTCGCTGACCTTTAAAATTTTAGCCAATTTGTTTTCCAAATATATGGGCTATGGCTCCTTGTATAAATTTTTGGGCAGGGATCCTATATGATGAACTCCCTTGTAATTTGGGATTTAGGTGTCAAATTGTCAATGGGAATTGGTTAGCTAGCTCTTAGTGTTTTTTTTTACATCAATGAAAACCTAAGTGCCCAATTTTCAATGTGGCAAAATTGCACTGGAAGAACAAATGTTCACGGTTTTCCTTGTCAGCCTACAAAACACTAAGTTGGTACCCTGAAAGCTTAGTATAGCTTAAATCATGCTCATAGTCAATTATAAGGATATTGACAAGTACCTTGGGTTGATTGTTGTTGCTTTTATCCAACTTAAAATTTTACATTTGCAAACTAAATTCGCTCTTCATTCTGAAAGTTTTTATTAATTATATGCTTGGTTTCGTACTACTAGAACTATTGCTTTGTATCTTTCTCAGATATTCTCATTATGGGCTGTGAGCCCAAGGAGGTTAGGGGGCTTGAGTTATACAACTGCGGATGTTGGTGAAGTTCTTTCTGTCACAGGTACAGGGTGAATGATACTTCGTCAAACATTATATAGCATATTTGCATTTAGTAACATATATCTGACTGCAATAGAATCCTAATGCTGATGTAAAGATGTTAGATACAGCGTATTATAGTAACAAAGTGCTAAAAGATATTATGTCATGAATGTCCATAAAGTTTCTTTTTTCCTTTTAGTTTTTATTTGTGTATTTGTGAAGTTATTAAATGGACAACTGAAACTATTTCCACGTCTCCTTATTTTGCTGACCATAGGTTATATATTTTTCCTGATTAAGTTTAGTCACAATCACGTATGGGCGATTCATATCATATCTTGAACTTCAATTCCATTGCTTGGTGCACTAGAGAATTGTTCAGATTTTAAGTTTGTGAATGTTTGTTTAAAATTTTAGAGCAGCCACCTTGTGCCAACAACAGCAGCAACATTAATCAAAATAACAACAATAACACTAATTTCAATTGTTAGTAGTTGTCTACCCTCTTACTAGCACTCTGGGTAGGTGGAACCGACTTCATTTAATGACCTTTATATGTTTTTAGATTTAGAGAGTGCAAAAGTATTATTTGAAGATTTTATCTTATGCTTTTCTTTTCACTGGCTCCACATATTGTTACCCAAGTTGGTTGGGAGTTTAGGCTTCCACTTATTCAATTAATTAGCTGATGTTATCTTATCTCAAGTATGGTTATAGCAGTTTCAATTGTCATCTTGTTTTCCATTAGCTAGTATACATTTCAACTGGAGCAAGCTACAAGAGGCCTTAAGGCCTTTAAACTGTCTTCATGTCACATGTGTCAACAAAAATAAAAATAAAAATAGTTTACAGAGAAGAAACAATAAATAGCATAGTAGATTTGGATAAAATAGTTCTTTGTTACACACATACTTTAACATACTAGAGTAGTATAGTTGTTTTTCGTATATTAGCTTTGGATCTCTTTAAAGGTATGTCTTCATTTTCAATATGTCAATGACAAAATATTTCATTTTAGGAAAAAGAAAAATGATAAACGGCATGGTAGATTTGGATAAATAGTTGTGTGTTATGCACACCTTTAAATTTGTTCTCCTGCATATTACCGAACATGAGTGGAAGACCTTTGGTTTCTAACCAACTGCTCAATGTTCAGGTGTTGGCCTTCTAGTCTTTCAAATTTTCCTGTATCCACTTCTGGAGAAGCATGTCGGTTTTATGACTCTAGCTCGTATTGCCGGAGTAAGAAATCAGGCCGTGTAAACTGACTTTACCGTTTGCATATCCATAAATTGCTCTCTTTTAATGTGGTGCACAACTTTCTTATGTATAGGTTGCGTCTATCCCTCTTTTGACAAGTTATACCTTTATAGCTATGCTATCCGGGGTCACCCTTTCATTGTTGCTGAACTGCGCTTCTATAGCGAAGAATATTTTATCTGTAAGTTTATTTATGACTTCAGTAAGCTATTGTCGTAGTGATATCTTAACTTTTTTAGCATGAGTTAAATTTATTGAAAAACGCATGCTTATTTTTTTTTTATGGTTTTTGAGAACTTAAACTATTACAATGTAGTAAATCTAGGGGCCTAGGGGAGGAGCCTAGGGAAAGGGCCAGAAGGGTAACTAGGGGGAACCTAAGGGAAACTTACCTTTTTAATCTTCTGAAGTGCCAGCTGAATTCTGACTTCTGCTAAGAGATAGACTCGAATCTATGATCTACGGTTAATGGATCCACCAGTACGAGTACCATTTGCCTGCCCTCATTCCCGAGTCGCATTAGCACAAGCCACGAGCGAGCTTGCACGGTAAAGGGAGAGGCCTTTAGCACTAGGCTATCACCATTGGTCTGAAAATGCATGCTTATAATCAAATTATAATCTGAACATCTTTCTGCTTAGACAATTTATGTGTTCTATATACAGGAGAGTTTGTGCACATATATTTGAGAACTCAGAAAAGACATAATCATATATATCTATTGTTCCCTCCTCATATCGAAAAGTAACCTGATATTCGTAAACCATTGATTGCACCAAAAGCTCAGTCTGTCAAAGAGAGCATAAGTGGATTACCTATCAAAAGCATGCCCCGATATGTGGCATCAGAATTGTATATGGGGTTGGCTTTTATAGAAATTGATATCAAGAAATACTTTTTATTTTATTACTCCCTCCGTCCAAGTTTACTTGTCCTAATTTCTTTTTTGGGTTTCCAAATCTATTTGTCTTCTTTTCTTTTTAATGCTATTTTTGACATTACTTTTCCAATAATACCCTCATTTAACTTCAAAAAAAATTCATTGAAAACAACATGACATACATTGGAAAAAGAAACACTTTTAACTTTGACATTGGAATCACAACCACACCCCTTTTTCCCCTCTCTCTCTCCTCTATTTTATTGTTTCAAGAAAGAGTTGAGAGATTAAATAAAACAAAAAAGATGACAATGTAATTAAGATGGGTAATTTGGCGATAAATTTTTTTTCATAATAGGCGTGTTCTTTCAAACTAGGATAAGTAAAGTTGAACGGAGGGAGTACTTTTTTAAGTAATGACAAGATTACAAACGAAAATATTCATTATTTAAATATTAAAACTAAAAGCCCATATTCGGTCCCAATCTCTGTCTCTCTGATGCAAGGCATTGTGAAGGAGACAAGTTGAACAGCCAACATTTTGCATTATTTGCACAAAAGAGCTGCTATCAGATTTAAATGTTTATATAGTGTTAAACAGCCAGAGCATTTGAAAGTCCTCCAAGCAGTACTTTCTCTTCTGTAATTTATTTGTAGTCCTTTCCACACTACTGGAGTTATGTAGTTATGGTTTTTTCCTTATTGCTTTCATTTTGTTTTAGTTGTCCTACTACATGCACTACAAATTCAATGTTTGTGTCCACGTGTTTACATATTTGAAGTTATTCCCCTTACCTTTCTCCATTTTGGATTTATAATGTCATTAGTTTGAGGAACTTGATTAGTTAGGCTTTTTTCATGAGGTAGATTTTTTAAAAACTTGAATTCCTACTTAATTTATGGAGGAATTTTTTTTTTCTTAGAAAGTTAGAAAGATTGATGGTATTTGCTATTGAAAGAAAGCACTGTTTTTGTCTGGGGAGGGCTATGGATGATGATCACGTGCTCATGCAAGCATTTTAATACCAGTGCCTATAAAAAAAATTGATATCCATATATGTGAACTAGAAATGCATGAAGATGTTAATAATGTATCTATGCATATGCCAGGTATCTTGATAACACAGGCTCGGATAGATTGTGCTCATAAGCATTGTGCATAATCTTCTGATCGGCATTTGATCTTCAATTAAGTTCTGTAAATTTATTCGTAAAAATTGTGATCTACATTTTCATTATCTCAAAATCTTTTTTTTTTGTGTCGCCCTCATCAGGTGTCCATTATAACTGGCATGTTCATACTGCAGAACAGGGCTGTGGTAGTTTTCTTTTCTTATTGAAATTACTTAGTTTCTTTTCCTACTTGCTTTTTCCTGATTTGGTGTGTCAAATATAATCTTTTAACATTTCATGTCTTGTATGATAACAACAGGACCAACACGAAAGAGGTGCTGCTAATGGTATTGCTATGACTGCAATGTCACTTTTTAAAGCAATCGGTCCAGCTGGTGGAGGAGCACTGTGAGTGTTCTTTTGTTATCATATGCTCATCTTTCTTCCTTTTTCAAGTGGGGGATACACAAGTAAAGCCATATATAGTGCCGATCATACTATAAATTTAGCTTTAGGTTATCAATTACACCAGTGAAATAAATGAATGGATGGATAACTATAAATAAAATATAATTTAAAAAAAAAAAAAACTGAATGAATATGAAGATGGGAAAGGCCCTCTTTAACCGCGGCAGTTGTCGCAGTGGTTTAAATGAGGCCCCGGGGCGAACCGTAAACTCGGACGTCCTGGGATCGAATCCCACTAGCAACAATTGTTAAGCCTGCAAAGGTAACGCGACCACGGGAATACGGGTGCAAACCCACGTACAAAGGGCTGACCCGGGTTCGGGGGATTTAGTCAGGTTGCGACCCGGATACCCACGGTCAAAAAAAAAGAAAAAAAAAAGAAAGGCCCTCTTTTTCCCTTCTAAATAATATCATGCTACAGGTGGACTAGTTTGAATAAGTTCCATAAGAAAATGTGCAAATTTTTTGACTATCTCTCAGTTAGTTATAATGAACTTGAGTTAACAATTTTAAAAAGAGTACTACATGGCGGTTTAAAGTAATTTAAACTGTTTTTTTTAAAGCGAAAGTAATTTAAAGTGTAGTTCTTAACTTCTTGTAGAATATAAACTGAAAATTTGATATTGTAACTTCCAGCAACTGAGTACAGACCTTCCGGTGGTTGGTGTTTTAAAAATAGATTGAACACACCAATCAGAAAGTTAAGTGAATTAGAAATATAAAGAAAGGAAAAATAAAAGAAAACTTGTAGAAGAAACTTTGACCTCTGCAATTCAGAAAGCAGTCCTCTAAGAATTCGTTGCTTTATGTGCTTATCCACAAAACACATATTTTCTAGGTTGAACTCCTTCTTGGTGCCTGTTAATATAAAATAATTTCCTTGTGAGAAAAAACCAAAAATTGTCGAAGGACTCACAATGATTCCAGTAGTAGAGATGACGGTTGTAAGAAACTTGAAGTGGACTATGCTGCAAGACCAAGGGAGTGACGCTTGGGGATAGGCTTCTTTTTACAAAAAGGAAATAGCATCTACTCTTTGATTAGGCAAACACTTCTGAAGAGTTGAGTTGTTCTGAGTTTAAAATTCGGAAATTAATTTCATGTGAATTTTGGAGAAAATGAAGCTAGGTTTTTTTGGTAGTAAAATATACAAAATGAAGGAAGTCTTGATGTCTCAATTAACTAGGTTCTCACTAAAGATTGCTGTAGAATTCATTTTTTGAGCTAGGATAGTCACCAACCTTGGTAGGGGTAATAATAGTGAACATCACATATCTTTTAATAAATTAGGAAATTTCAAATGTGAACACTAGTCCTCTTGGTCTTAGTGAGTTTAGTATGCTTTGGAATTCTTTATCCAAGTAATCCTGTTCTTTACTTTGAATAATTTCATTATGCAGCCTTTCCTGGGCACAGGGTCGCCAGGATGCTGCCTTCCTACCAGGTATGGCTTTCTATTAATTTTTTTTATTGTTCAAATAATTGCTTTCTGGGTTATGCTAAGTTTATTGCTCAAGTATTTGCCTTCAAATTCTGATTCCTGAAGGACTTGTTTGTCTTTCGATTTCTTGTTTGTCCTTTTGATGCAACTGTATGCGCATGGTACATGCTCCTAGAACTAGCTTCATTCTGCTACTGGTTCTAAGAAACTAAAGTATTAACTTATCAATCAATAAAAAGTAAAATGAAACCAAATATTAAAAGTATACAAGAAGTCCACTCTAAGTAGACTAAAGAAAACAAAATCAAAAGAGCACTTTGTTTACACCCAAATCTCAATTTTCGAAATTGGGTCAAGTGAATTTCAGCCAAGTACTGATGTCAGTTAACTCAGCGTACCAGTTAACTGAAATGGTTCGGACAGAGGCTGCCAGCTAAGCCAAAAAACAAGGGAGAAAGTGTGGACATGCCTGGAAGATAGCGAACACGTGTGAAGATGCGTTACAACCCCATGAGTCTTCAGTTCGGCAGAGTGGGATGACCCACGATCACACGGTCAAGCACTACCAGAAAGTGGAGTAGTGGTCCTATTTTTAAGGAAGTCGTGGCTAAGTGACCGATTAAGTCAGTGCCAATGTTCTACAACGGGTTTATAAATAGAGAACAAAGCTCTTTGGCGCAAATTGGTAACACCCATTCCAGAACACTTAATTTTTTTCTAGATTTTATCCAGTTCCTACAGCTTTTATAGCTTTAGGATCAACAATAACTTGTTACGCCAATCTTCAGCTTAGTTATTGTTGTTTTAGTATAGTTATATTGGATCCACTGCTTGTTATGTCCAGCTGGACTTAGTTGTGTATTTGATTTGTGGATTGCAACTTGTTACGTCCGTTTGGACTTAGTTGTATGTTCACTCCAGTTGTTTCGGCAACATATCATCAGCAATTATATCTAGGTTCTTACTTAACTGTTTGTTTCTGGTGTTTAACTTTCTTGCATATTTATGAATGTGGGATAGATGCATACTAGTTTAACAGATACATAGTTTAACTTGTGTTATAGTTGTATTTATCAAATATCAAAAACATAACTGATAACAATTAACAGTATAACTTCCAATTTATAGCATTGTTAACCTTAGCTATAAATTATCAAGCAAACTAGAATCAGTTAACCAAAAAGAAAGTAACCAGTTATCTAACATTAAGGTCCTTTGTCAAAGGCAAAACGACCCATAGAGAAGCAGTTTCTTCTTCTCTCCAATCGTCTAATCAGTTCGGCTAAGTAGTTGGCCGATCATTTAAAGGACAAGTGTTAACTAAATATAATTTTACCAGTTAGACAAACACTTCTCACATTGAGTTTAGCGAACTCTGGCACACCTGCACATAAAATTATTCAGGCACAACACACTTAAAACTTAGGAAGTGTTTCATTCTGTATGGGTTACTATGTTAAAGATTCAACTTATCAGGTTATTTGCGCCCTGCTCGTCAGCTAGGTATTAGAGTAAACTTAAACCAACCACGCTAGTTAATGATAAAGAAACAACTTTACTGTTTATGCACTTCCATCATTGAATGATTGATCATTCATATCTGTATTCTCACTCAAATGTAGGTACCCTGATGGTTTTCTTCATTTTGAATGTAATTGAGGCAATCGGACTGGTGTTAACATTCAAACCGTTCCTAGTTGAACGCCAGAACTGAATAGTGATTATTTCCATTAAGCATCAAGGGAGTGGGATTATCATCCAGCACAATTCTTTTCTGCGGACTGCAATACATGATAGCAGGCAATCTCGTGATTAATCAATAACTGTTTGCGCTGTTTGCTTATCAAATGGGTATTTTTGATTAATTGTTTTACATCATTAGATGATATACTTATGTGAATGTAGCAGATACTCGTGTACCATTTCTTAAATTGTCAGTTTGATTATTTTCTTATTGTGTAAGATGCTAGTGTTCACCATCACCATTAATTCTTAGGAGAAAGGTGATATTTACCATATATGAACATGTCTTTAACATATTTACATGACAACATTTGGCTTTGAAATTCCCTATACTTGGTATGTGAAATTGTGAACCGATGGAGTAAATTTTTGTTACAATTTGCGGCTCCAATTAATGATTCTTGGATTCAAATAGAAAGAGGATGAAGTAATTGACATGGTTTAAGCCAGTAGTATATACTTAAAGCCTAATACAGTTGTTTCAATAAATTCATGCACAAGAGGCTTAATTTATTTGTTTTGTTTTATGATCAAGATTTATTAGTTTGTTATTTATTTGATATTAGATTCTATTGATGTATATTGGCTGTTTTGACGATGTTTGCAAATGAACCAAATATGGTAGGATAAACCTTACTTGTGTCTTAATATTCGTGTTAAGCTTACGTGGCTAGGTGCGATGGACATAATATTTCAAATACTCATTTTGTTCTACAATATAAAGCAAAATATTCGAATATTTTGGAAAAACACCACCATTATGAGAATGTATATGCGGTAGAAAAATTACATCAATTCATTGAAATATGGTATCTTACATGTGAATTTTTGCAACAAGAAAACGTGATTAAATTGTCATTTTAGTGATTAAACTATTTCTAATGCTAAAAATAGTCCGATCAGATTAGCTACTATCAAATTTATAATTTCAATTAATTTAACAATAAATAAGTTATTGATAAAAAACAATAAAGAAGTTAACAACTTGTGTAGATTCTACAAAAGTATTAAGTGGACTATATTATGTTGTGAATATATTTATGTGTATATCCAAAACGTACATCTAAAGACACATATAGATAAAATTGTAGTAAAAGATGAGAGAAAAAGTGTAAGGTAAAATAGCAGTAAAAGAGGAGAGAGAAAGTGTTGTAAAGAGTGGTCAATGAAATAGTTTACTATTATTTTATCTTTGTATATGTGTTTAAATGTGTCCTTTAGATGTGTACATGGATATATTTGTTGTTGTTGATGCGGTTAAATATCTTTATACAAGTTAGACATTGGAAAATTCTGAAAATGCCTAATGATCAGAAAAGTTTTATTTTCAAAGAGTCATGTATTGCGATAAATTTATGTCGAATTATAATTGCAAAATTTATCGATACATGAGATTGGTAGAAATTATAGGAAGGTTTTACTCATTACACCTTTCTTTAAAAAAAATTATTACTAATACTTATTTCATGTAACTAACAATTAAAAAATCGACATAAACATTTATAATGTATATCATTTTTCATTTCCAAATAGGTCTCTATGGTCCTATGGAGGAAGAAAAAGGAAAGTATCCCATAATATTGATGGTGTGTCTAACTAGAAATGATTAGTGACAAATGACTACATCATAATGGAAGAGATGGACTTAAATGTATTTTATTTATTTTTTTCAGAAGTTGTTGAATCATACTTACAGGAGGTTGACATTTTTACATGTGTTTTAAATATCAATTTCTCCATAGTAAGGCGAGTTTCATTTTTATATGAGAGAGAATTATACAAAAATATCAAAAATACATAAAAAAATAATATTTTCTTAAGGGTGATACTAAGGGTTTAAAATTTTTTGTCTCAAAAAGTATCTCCAATGATACGTTGCCATAACATTAATTGAGAAAATCTCATGTGATTGGTTATGCCATATATTATCATTAAAATATTCAACGCTAAGTCATTTAAGACTCATTTGTGATCAAAAATTTTAAACCCTTCCTAATTATATTGCATTTTACTGTTAATATGGAGTTTGAGTAACTTGATATCAGTGTTTTTTTGGTTTTTTTCATTCATGTTCCTGACAAAAAGTGATATAAGGTTTCAAATGGAATTGTTGCTTCTAGACTTGACAATTTGATTTACAAACTGGTGGATTAACCTAAATTAATTATAATTATTTAGATTAATTAACTGCTTTAAATTATTTGGATTGATTAAAGTTTTAATCCGTAGTTTTTAAAAGAAAAATAAATTTAAACCAGTTAACTGATTTAGACTCATTTTTTTTTCTCAATTCCGTATACTTTAAAAATCAGAGCTCCCAAAGTTAGTCGTTTCAGGAGATGAACTTGGAAAGACCAGAGCTTTTTAGCCAGTTTTCAGTTTTCCTAGTCCTTATTTTTGCTCCAGTACTTGACTTTACTTTCATAATAAGTTGAGATGTTATTGATATATAAAACCAAGAGATTTTTGCCATGTCATTGGCTTGCGTTGCTATCGCACGAGCCTAGTCCAAAGCTCATCTTCTATTCTCTGCGTCATTTCATGATATATTGCGTCATCTCATGATATATACAGTAATTTTATGTATTTTTTTTACTAATTACGTGAATAAATATTACTGATTACTAATAAAAAAATATGTAATATTTAATTTTATGTATTTTGTTAGTAATTAATTAATTTTGATTTTAAAAGCATATGATTTGTTTCTAGAGATATTAAAAAAATTTAGGGAGAGAGAATTTGTTTGAAAAAAAAATAGCTATAGAAGTTAAACGGAAGATATGAAATTAGTAAATTAAGTAATAGTGGGTTAATCTATATTGGACTCATAACTATTTGGTTCTAACCCATATAATCCATATTAAAAACATGTTATATGATTTTAATTCTTAATGGAACCATAATCATATTTTGTAACCTATAATCAAACCAAAACCACTTTTTGCTAGGTCTAGTTGCTTTACTTAACATATAGGTTTCGAAAGTCTCATTCATTATAATTCTCTCTAAGTTTTAGGTGATTGGTATTGTCAGAGTAAAAATTATATTGTCAAAATAATAAGTGTCAATTAAAATGTTAGTGTCGCTAGAACAATTATAAAAGTATTGCTAAATATATATTTATTCTAATAACATTATATTTTTATTCTAACAATATCAACAATTAAATTAGTAAAAACAAATATGTACATCGAACAAACATAAGTTTATGTGTGTTATATTCTATTATTTTAAGAAATCTCATTAACCGCAATTTTGACATTTGACCATTTTTACTAATGACTGTTTTGCACATTTTATTATTTTATTAATTAAAATTATGTCACATGTAGTAGGGTCATGACGCACACCAATAAGACATATACTCTATTTTTTCAATATATACATATATATATATATATATATATATCATTATTTAAGTTTTTGTCGCAATCTTTTTACTACTTGTATAAAAGTTTATTTATTTTTTAGTGAATAAAATGTCTATTACTCTAAAACAATTTAATTTAAATTTAAATTTAAATATAAGGAAAAAGATCTAATGTGGAAACTAGGAAAGAGAAGGATTTTCATTTGGATCTACCACACCCAAAACCCAGACTAACGCAAACATACACAGTTACACACCAACCTTGCTCTCTCTCCTCTCCGGACCAGAAATACAGAGCTGTAAAGAAAAGAAAGAAAAATCGTCTGCGTTTTTGTAGATCAATCGGCGATCTGTTGGAAAATCTTCTGAGCAGATCTAGTACAAGCAACAATTTCCAGTTAATCCAAGCACATACTCTATTACATCACAAAGGGAGCCATGAATATATTCAGATTAGCAGGGGACATGACCCATCTCGCCAGTGTTCTCGTTTTGCTCCTCAAGATCCACACCATTAAATCTTGCGCTGGTACTTAACATCTCCCCTTAAACACCCTTTATAGATTTATTAATGTGGGAGTTATTGGTATGCATATTGGTGAATCGTGGATAATTTTTGTTAAGGGAATATACCCTTCTGTAAATGTGAGGAATTGACTTTATTGAATGGATTGGGGAGTTTATATTAAGGTATTGGGTTGAAAATGGGGTTTTAGTTTAATTTTGTTGGGTTTGTGAAACATAATTTTATTGGGTATTTAGAAATGTTACTTGAGCTTTGACATTAGATCTGAAAGCTGTATTCTTTCCAATGTGGCTGACTTAAGTTTAATTCTATGTTTTTCCCTAACATTATTGTATTAAGCTTGGGTTGACCAAATGTCTGATGTTAAGAAATAAAGATTACTTCTTTTCATTTTCATTAGAATTTTTTTTGATTGTGCTTTAAGAAAAACTGATTAGTGTAACATAAATGCTTGTAGCTTGAATCAGGATATTGAGAAGCATAAGTTAAAATGTGAGAAAATTTAGTTATTGTATAAATGCAATTTTATGAATTTAGATTAGGTACAGGATGAACGAGAGTGAGCTGATATGGTTTATTATATCTTATAATGGACCTTTTTTCAATGAAACAATATGAAATGAGCTGTGTGGTTGGTGGTTTGCTGAAAAATGTTAAGGTAAAGCAGTATTAGTGTTTAGCTAAACAGTTATCCTGTTGATTCTAATTTTGTGTATTCCTATTATAGAATGTGTAGATAAAGTGCTTATTTATTAATTCGACGGTGTATTCATGACCCTCAATTTATACACTATCCAACTATATTTAACAGTGATGATATGATAGAACAAATGTATCATCAGAAAATCAAGTTCCACAATATTTGTGTTCTCCAAAGTTCCGAACTTTCCTGCAGTTTTTAGAAAGTCTGTTGAGCATTTGAGAGATATTCAGTATTCTTCAATAATAGATCTCCCATCTTTTGCTTAAGACATGAAGTTGTTATCAAATTTCCGGTATAGTCCATACTTGGATTATTGAATAGGAGTTCCATACTGAAGTTCTTAAATGGCATAACTCAATAATGATCAAGATCTGTTAAAAGGTTGAACCTACACTTGTACTGTATATGAATCAAAGGAAGTTTATATTGAAGAACAAAAAAGTTATTTCTGAGCGGAGCTACTTCCAACTTCCAAGTGTTCCAATTAACAAATTGGAGTACACGTAACCAACGGATTCTTAAAGATATTGTCTTCTCTTAATATTTCTAGTTATGGTCCTTTCTTTTTGGCTGTATGGCCTCATTGTTTCAGTTCTTTGTTTCAGTATGAATATTGATCTGCGGAAAGTTATCTTGAACCTGGTTGACCCATTTCTAGATAGGATGATATTAGTGTCAGTTATGTTTGTAGTTTTTTTTCCAGTTCCATTGAAGTGTATAGGTGATTTGTTAATGTCAATGAAATGCACATCAAAGTCTTCTTTTTTACGGTGCATCTTACTTAAAAAGGATATGAGAGACTTCAAATTAAAATTTACCCTTACTCAGTTGTTGAATGGGGTTAACAAATCAAACTGGTTGCAAGGGCATACTTGTCTCCTCTCCTTAAGGTCTCAGTTTGAGAGAACAAAAGGAGAGTCATTGACTACATCATCTACTAGAACTGAACTTTACCACTCATACTCTTCTTTTTCTCTGTCATACTGTCTCTACATCTTTGCTCTTTCAATTGCTCTATGATTTTTTTTATTCTTAAATACGATTTTTGTGATTTATACAATAAGAAGCTGTTTCTTGTTATATTGTATATGTTGATCTTTGATTATTAACTTCTTAAGTTATGTGCAGGCGTTTCTCTGAAGACCCAAGAGCTCTATGCTCTTGTCTTTGCTACTCGCTACTTGGATATATTTACTGATTATATCTCATTTTACAATACCATAATGAAGTTAATATTCCTGGGGAGCTCTTTCTCAATTGTTTGGTACATAAGGCATCACAAGATTGTCCGCAGATCCTATGATAAAGACCAAGACACCTTCCGTCACTTATTTCTTGTGCTGCCTTGTATAGCTTTGGCCCTAATTATAAATGAAAAGTTCACATTCAGAGAGGTAATATTTCATCTTATGTTATTTACACAGCTCATATTTATGTTGAAGTAAATGTTGTTCGAAATAAGTTGATTTATCAATTTTGAGTTACCATAATATCAGTTCCTTAAGTATTTCCGTTTTGTTTGTTTGAACAGGTAATGTGGACATTTTCCTTATATTTGGAAGCTGTTGCCATACTTCCTCAGCTGGTACTGTTGCAAAGGACAAGAAATATTGACAATTTGACTGGCCAATATGTGTTTCTCCTTGGGTAATCCACCTGACCCAGACTTTTCTCTTTCAGTCAACAAAAGTTGTAACATAAGTTGCACAAGTACCTTATTCATGGTCAGCCGAATGTTACCTAGATCATTGTTCTATCGTATAGAGCTGTAAACACCGGGCTGCTCGTTAGCCCGGCTCGGCTTGACTAAACCCAACTAAAGCTTGTTAAACAAACCAGCTCAAACAAGCTCCTTTACCCGTTTAGAAAAATGAGCCGAGCTCGAACAATATGGTGTATGGAGCAAGCTTGGAAACCTTATTTCACTGATTTATGCTATTACTCTTTCGATCTCATTGCTTAACTATCCATCTTCCTCAATTCTAGGGTTATAATTTTTTGCCCTTCGTTTTCCATTTCCTTTGTTTTTAATGGTTAAGGAATACTGTTAGATTTGGTGGGCACATATACACTGTTAATATGTTTAGTCTGAACAATGATCCTGTTGCTTAGCCATCCATCTTCCTTGATTCTAGGTTCATAATTTTTTCCGCATTATCTTTTTCCTTTGTTATTGTTTGTGTTAAGGAATATTGCTTGATTTCGTAGGCCATACATATAATCATTGATAGTCAGCGTAGCTGTGAACACCCTAGGTTTATGAACTCCTTACATATACCTATGTATTTATTCGGTTAGCTTCCCAAGAATCCCAACCCAAACTGACCCTCCTAATATGAGATTTATGAGTTATAAGGGTTCACTCTGGACATTTGAGTAGTAGGGCCAGGAGTTTCACACCCTACTCCTAGTGCTGGCATGTTGTGTAGGACATTACTTGAAATCCTGTGAGACATACTTATAGATAAATTTCGGTAGTTGAATCAGATAAATCTCAAGTAAATTGAACTGCTAGTTGATAACATATCTGGTCGTGTATCAGAATGTGGGACTGTACTTGAATTATCGTTTTGCTCCTCTTTGCAGTGCATATCGAGCATTGTACATCTTAAATTGGATCTATCGTTACTTCACTGAGCCACACTACGTCCATTGGATAAGTATGACTCTCTCACCCCCCCCCCCCCCTTTTTTCAGTGCATAACATGGACGTGTACATGCTGTTTTCTGTGTCTCATAACAATATGAAATTGCTTGTGCTATTTGCAGCTTGGATATCTGGGCTTGTCCAGACATTGCTTTATGCCGATTTCTTTTACTATTACTTTCAGAGGTAATTAATTCCGGATTTCAAATACAACACGTGCTTATATATAGCTGCTAATCATACAAATAACTCATTGTTCATTGTAATGGTTCACAGCTGGAAGAATAATGTAAAGCTCCAGTTACCAGCTTGAGATCAACCGTCAAATGGCCAAGGCAGAGCTGGCCAAAGCATTTAACAATTATACTTGAATATGTATCGGTTTTGAGTACAGATAGGTGTTTGGCATGTAGACTCTTATTTTGGTGATTGTTTTTGTTACCAATAGCTTTTTAACTTAAAAAAATCAGTATTCATTCTCATTTGTAGTTTCCACTTTTGTTTTTTAGGAGTATTTATTTGGCACCAAACAGGCCCTACATTTAACCAGTGAATTTGTTACAGTATTGAGTTAAAAAAATTTAGATGCATTAACTTTAATGATTTATATACAGTTAATTCAATTTACATTATATGTGTATTCTTTTTGCATAGATCCATCTAATACTCCTTTTATTCGCAACATAAATCGATCGATATTTATTTGTCGCAACATAAATCGATATTTGATATTTTTTTGCCGCAATACAAATTTTTGATATCGATATTTATTTGTCGCAATATGAATCGATATTTTTTTGTCGCAATACAAATCTGCGACAAAAAAATTTGTCGCAATACAAATCTTTTTAGGTTAATTTTTAGGTTAAGGATTTTTTGTCGCAACATAAATTGATATTTTTTTGAGCCGCACCATTTTGTACTGCCATCAGATCAGGAGCTTCTCTGTAACTTGAAGTTATGATTTACCTTAAACTAGATTTATCATCCTTCAGTAAAGAAAAGAAATTAAGCAGGAAATAGCAAATTCTATATGGGATGATAGTATAATACAAATGCGTCATTTTTGGAGAATTATTGAAAAATGAGTAGGGAAATTGCTTTTACCAAATTATGAAAAATGAGTATATAATATTAGGAAATTGCTTTTTGTTATTTGCCAAATAAATTTATTTTTAAAATGATAGTATTCCATTTTCTCATAAAAAGAGTATCAGTTGACTTTGATAGCAAAATTTCATAGTAATTTGTTGATTGATGTATCTATTCACAACAAAAATCTAATTTTTTTTTTGTAGTGAGGTATTTTATTTTTATTTTTTCCTAAAATTCAAATTGTGATGAGTTTATTTTAATTTTTGACATAACAATTATATTCATCAAGTAGTTTACTGTTAATTATTCTATTAATTAAAAGTAAATAATTATATTAATTAGAGTTTTAAAACTTTATAAATTAATTATAAAAAAGTTAAATGAGATGAAATGGATTTTTTTTTTGGTGGAGTTTAGCGACGGTTAAAACCGTCGCTATACATCTATAGCGACACTTTTATTGTGGAAATAACAAAAAGTGTTGTGGATTTAATAATTCCCAAATTTTTATAGACAGATCCGGCCCGGCCCCGGCTACTAAAAAGAGGCTCTTGTGTTCTTCGCCAACCCTTCTCTTTCTCTCTCCACACACACGGGCACCGCCATGAAAGGAGTATCCTTTTCTCTCTCATCCTCAAAGAATTCATCCAAGAAGACTACCCTTAAACCCACACAGGAATTCAAAACCGATGAGAAAACCCCAACACAATCCGACAAAGAATTCCTCACTGAGTTCGACCCTTCCAAATCCCTAATTTCCCAATCCAAAACCCTCGTAATCCCACCAAAACCCAACGAATGGAGACCCCACAAGAAAATGCGAAACCTCGACCTCCCAATCCAATCCGCAGAAAACCCAAACGACACCCTCCGATTCGAAGTCGATCCCACCTCTGAGAACCCCTCTTCTGAGCCCGACGTAACCTACGGCCTGAATTTGCGCCAGTCGACCAATCAGAAATCTGAAAGTGCAGAACCTCAATCGTATGAGCCTATTGATAGGTTGATGGTTAAGAAATTGAGGGAAGATTTGGATAAATTGCCGGAAGATCGAGGCTTTGAGGAGTTTGATGATGTCCCAGTTGAGGGTTTTGGGGCCGCGTTGCTGAAGGGTTACGGTTGGTATGAGGGGAGAGGAATTGGGAGGAATCATAAAGAGGATGTGAAGATTGTTGAATTCGATAGACGAGCTGGGAAGGAAGGGTTAGGTTTTGTGGCTGCTCCATTAAGCAATGTTGATAATGGCGATGCTAAAGATGGACACAAGAATAAAGAGAAAGATATGGGTGGGTATTTTGTGGGTAAAGATGTTAGGATTGTTGGTGGGAGAGAAATGGGGTTAAAGGGTAGGATTTTGGAAGTAATGGGTGGTGGTGACTATGTTGTTTTGAAGGTTTTCGACAGTGGGAAGGAAGTGGAAGTGAAAGTGCGGGGTCGTGATGTTGCGGATTTGGGCTCTGTGGAAGAAGAGAGGTGTTTGAAGAAGTTGAAGGAGTTGAAGATTGAAAACAGAAAGAAGGATAGTAAGAGGAGTCGAGGTGATCGGAGGGAGGAAAAAGCAGTGAGGAAGGATAGAATGTCTTGGCTAGCTAGTAATATTAGAGTTAGGATTATTAGCAAGGAGTTTAAAGGAGGGAGGCTGTATTTGAAAAAGGGTAAGGTTGTGGATGTCGTTGGACCGACTACTTGTGATATATCTATGGATGGTAGTAGGGAGCTGATCCAAGGTGTTGAGCAAGACTTACTTGAGACTGCACTTCCACGGTCTGGTGGCCCTGTTCTTGTTTTGTATGGCAAGTATAAGGGTGTTTATGGAAGCTTATTGGAGAAGGATATGGAGAAGGAAACTGCTGTTGTTCAAGATGCTGATACTCGAAAGCCACTCTGTGTTCTACTCGAACAAATTGCTGAGTACACTGGAGACCCGAGTGATATTGGATATTGATGGGGGCTGTTAAGTTTACGTTGAAGGTACTTTGAGTTATATGTCATTGGCTTAGATAAAGACTTCAATTTCTGTGTATTGTTATAGATTTTCTGGTTTTTGAATTTGAACTGTGATTTACATTTGTGTTAGAGATTGTGTTTTGCTAAGTTCTTAGAATTTTAATTGCCTTCTTTGTTGACCTCAAGTTCTTATCTGTAAGAAACTAATTTTGGTGAATTCTTTAATATTTGGCAACATGCTGCAAGTAAAGTTGGTTACTTTTTTAATGTTTAAAGCCTTCCATTAGTTGTAATAAAAATTTATTCTGTTATAGCTTTCGTATGAAATTTATGGTGAGCATATAGTTATATTGAATTTTTAATGGATCAAATCCAGTGATTAACATGATTAATGATCCCGCTAATGATGCTTTTTTGATGTTCATAATATTCTGCATCTCTAAGACTAAGAGCGCTTGTTGAAAAATGTAGACATAAGTTTGCAGACACCTAAACTCTTACTACAAACGCTATGATTTGGCTTGCCTAGAGTTTTTGAGCATAGTGTTTAAATTTTAAAGGCCTTTCTGTAATTTGTGTGTTCTGAAGTTTTCCATAGCGTCATATCCAAGGAATGATTATTAAAGAACAGGATAATGCATAGATAATGTGCATGGAGAGTTTTGAATGGCCAGCCATACTATATCCACACACAAAAATTGCATTGTGTAAAGCTAAATGTTCATCAATGAGCATATGCTGAATTTCTGGTGTCGATTTGGCTGTTGACAGGTTGAGGAAGGAGGACATATATGGAGTAGCGCATCCGTGGAAAATTGGATTTAGCATCAACTGGGGACAGGATCGTTTCAAATGTTCCACATTGAAGAAGCTTTCTTACTTTCACTTATGGTGGTAGGAAACGTATATTTTTAAATTGAAAATACAATAATAATAATTAGGAGACCTTTAATTCTTTTTCTTTTTCTTTTTTTAAATCTAGATTACAATTGTAAAGATGTTAATTGTAGCTTGGTTGTTCACCAAATAGATTTACCAAGGTTGAGCATGTAACTGAAGCTTGAATTTTCTTAGAAACCAAGCTTGATTAAGTTAGGCTCATTCATATCTTTAATATATTGTGTATCGAATGTAGCAACACTCTGATACTTGTGTGAGGTATGTTGAAAGTTTGCTTATTCATTGTAGCAAACTAATTGAAGTGTCAAATGACTCTACCAAGATTTAGATAATTTCATCTTCTAGTTCTGATCACTAATCTGTGTATTAAGCCAAATCATATTTGTTAAATTTGTTAAGTTGATTAATATGTATATTGTCCAAGCTTTATAGGTTGAGAGTCTATTTCAAGATCAATATGAAACAACCAAGGTTGACCATGCTTTTCGGTTGAAGTTTGTGCTCATCTGGAAATAGTGCACGAGCAAAATAACGTAATAGTGAATAGTCGACTGAGAAGTTATGGCAGCTGATATCATTTCAGCTATAGGATTAAAAGCCAGTTGGGGAGTAATATGAAACTAGTCAGAGCGATTATGAGTATTTTGTGCACTCGGTTGATTGTGAGTATCAACTGAAGAGAGGAATCAGTTCCAATTATTATTCTTTCACGTACATAAAAAATGCTTCTGTTTTTTGGTTCTTTTTTCTTTTTATCCGAGAAAAAGTTGATTTTTTTTATAACAATTTACTGTTAATTTATATTTAGGAGTAGAATATTTGTTCCCAGAATGTGACAAAAACGAAACATTGGCAATTGGCATTGAGATTCGAGAACTAGAAAGCAATGGAAATATTTAAGTTACCATATTAATGGGCATCTCGTATCTAGGACCAAACATGTTTGGGTACTTTGGTCGTACAACAAATGCATTGGTTTTTTAAGTTAATCAAAGCCACAAGTATACAAGTATTGCACCAAAAATGAACTTTTTAAGATTTGATCAATAAGTTGTCATCAATGGTTGCATTGCTTTAAAGTAACAACTCACAAGGGTTTATGGGGAGGTGCTTCATTAAAAAATTTGCACCTTGTAAGAATACAAAACCATTTACAAAAACTTACAACCAAATAACTGAAGCTCATATCACGTATCAATATATTCTGGAGAAAGGATGGTCCTGTAAAGCTCCTTCAAATTAGCCAATACATGGCGTGGTCCTAAGCTCTTAACACCAATGAAATTCAAAAGTTGCTCTAAATCCTACAATAATGTGAGAGGGAAAAGCAAACTTTAGGTCAGTTTCATAAAGAAACAAATAACGATAAATTCAATAGAACTTTCATGAGGCACAAACTCTACTATCAAACTTCGAAGATGACAATCAATAATGTGAACTTTTAGGGTACAAATGTAACTTCGAAAACATGGAGGAAAAGGAAAACAAAAACAAAATACTATCTTAATGTACGTTAATCAAATTATATATATATTTGTCAAGTTCAAAGAGAAATGTTCTTTTATTTAGATAAAGGAAAGTACAAAGATTTGAATGTAACCACTCAATATTAGTGATGGGTAGAATCTCTCAGCGATAGTGAACATTAGTATCACAATATCATGCATTCATTGAAACGAGACCCACATCAGCAGAACTGTTACCAGTCCAGTTCGCTAAGATTTACTCACCAAACCAATTTGATTAGAAGAAAATATTCATATAAAAGACTTGCATTACAGTTTCACCAATAGCAAAAAGAAACTCTTAAGAGAATGTGAATTTTATCATTGAAAAGAAAGTTATTTCACCTTAATATCGCTGCTGTCATTATCATTAGGATTCTTGAAAGATTTAAAGCAGATTCCAAACTCATAACACCTACTTGCAGCTTCTTAAGAACTACTAACCCACCAATAGAATTAGAACGGTAACCATACCTTATTCAGCAGGAAGACCGCGTAAGCTGCTCTTGTTGTGTCTTGCCCTTCTAAAAAAAGAGGAAATTCTATAGGCTTCAAATTTGAAGAAAGTGGTAATTTCAACGTCAAATCAGTTGTTGTTGGCTCTATTGAAGGTGCGCAGTCACGAATATATGATCGAGAACCTCCCATACGTAAAGGGTAGCGCAGGGGAACTTCTAAATAGCAAGCTATAAGTGAAACAGCCTGCAGGTGAAGTAGCCAACTCAGTCAATATTCAAATATTATATATACTATTTAGATATTGTTGTCTTTTATATAAATGATATTAGACTTGTCAAAAAAGATAAATGAGTGCGCGCTTGTCTCTTTGTTTGTGTATATATGCATCCATACATATACAAGATATCAGCGCTGAAAATACCTGACCAAATTCATAGTGTCCTTTATAAAAAAGCACTATCAAGGGTACAATAGCTACAAGTCCTTTAAAGTTTTCTTTTTTCTTTATTACATAATCAAATGGTTATTTCACTAAGTTAAAAACTACATGATTGAAAAATTCTCTGCTAATTTAGGAATAGATTTCAAAAACACAAAAGTAATAATAATAATGATAAAATGCACTGATAGCAGAAGAGTAAATGTTAGATTGGTTTTGATGACTAAAAGCAAACTAACATCAAAAAGAATTTAGGAAGTGAAAGGACATACATGTGCAACATATCCCAGGGCTGTTGCAGATCTTTGAACCTCCTTCTTATCAGTGAAAAAGCTCATCTTCGTAAAAGGAAGCAAACTGACATGCAGACCCGAAATAGTCAATGATCCTTGGTCAAGAGGTTTTAACCCAGAAGGATCCCCTGGAGAAAAACAAAGAGATACGAGAAGAATGACTCTTTAGTACCAAGTCAGAGATATTAAGTATCCAAACACAAAGACAAGTTATAAAAAAAATGTTATTCTAGGTAATAAAATTACCTAGACAAAACATACATGAATATATAGTGCATTCAAACTCTCCATTTTTCATCAGTATATACCTCCACTCATAAAGCTTTGAAACAATTTCACATTACATTACATAAATATAAAGCAGAACAAAAGTAGTTGAGACTTGAATACTTTGGAATATACCCATTTTGTATGACAAAAAAACCATAGCCATGTGCATCTGCAGGAAAGGAAAGAAAAAGCAAACTACATCCACAGAAAAACAAAGAAGGAGAGTAGAGAGAGAGATCAATGTGAGAACAAATCCAAATCCACACCCACCTACCCAATCACAGACACGCCTACATATAACATGATAACAAACTAGCACACATGCACATGTAACACAACTATACCTAATATATCCACAATACTCTATATTTTCGTCTCCCAACTCTAAGCTAGGTAACTCCAACAACTTGATAGTTTTATAGATGTTGATATGGTTAGCACAAAATAAAATTCATCATTCAGTAAAACCATAAAATGTCTAGGTAGATATTGGCAGACAGAGACTTGTATATTTTTTCTTTTAAAAAATATATATTGGTGGACAGGGGCCTATAACCCTCACTGTCTATTTCCATTACAAAAATCTGCGCGCTCTTGTGCCCCCCTTCCCCATCACCTGTGTTACATACACATGTAACACAGCTATACCTAATATATCCACAATACTCTGTATTTTCGTCTCCTAAGGTAGGTAACTCCAAAAACTTGATAGTTTTATAGATGTTGATATGGTTAGAACCTGATAAAATTCGTCACTCATTAAAACCATAAAGTGTCTAAATAGATATTGGCAGACAGGTACTTTTTTATTATTTTTTTCTTTAAAAATAAATATATTGGTGGACATGGGCCTATAACCCTCACTGTTCCATTACAAAAATCTGTGTGCTTTTGTCTCCCCCTTCCCCATCACCCTTTAAATATTTGTAATGTTCTTAATAATACCCCAAAAAAACATTAACAATGCGGGTGGAAAAAATGGTGTGCTAATTAGTCATGTAAGTACATACATAATTCAATAGCAGCCTTCATTGCTTTTGCATTTTTATCAATTATCTGCATCCATCTATGTGCGACCCCTATTTAGAGGGGGAAGGCTTCAAATCAGCTTTTATGATAAATAGGACCTCAAAAGGTTTAAAGATTAACACTTTCATAATTTTTAATTTGATATTCAGTTTTCTTCTACAAACTATGAAGTATTAGCCACGAGAACAAACATATCTACGCAGAACATCAGTTCCACTATTCAAGTTTAAACAGATCATAAAAAGATTCCTTACCAACAAATTACCTGACTTATTACTGCAGGTAAATGATTCAAGTTCTTGCTCATATGCATGTCCAGCAACGACCTTCACAGGATAGAGCAATGAAACTTGTGATACCATATATTGCTGCCTCACTCTCAGCAACTTCTGCAAATTCTTGAGATGAGCATAACCTCTTTTTCCGGCCAGTGACTTATTCGCTTCCTGTAATATAACAATAATCAGGTTTTATATGGCACAGAAGTATATTAAATCCAACTCACATCTATCACCACCCCCAGTGACCCCCAGCAAAATGAAATATGATAAAAACATCTCGAGAAATCAGAGAGCATCTGAAAGCTAGATATTCTAATGATCATTACTTTCCAAGCAATGAGAGACTAAACAAATGATTGAGTAGAGTGCAAATGAAATATCATCCAAAAAAAAAAAGTCTTAAAAGTTATTTTAGTGTGTTAATAAGCTGGACATATGAAGTATTCATGGTACATGAGTACTTTTAAGTCAAATTATAGTTATAGATATCTTACTATTTAAATTTTATGATCATTAGAATATCCACATCTATAACTATTTAACTATTTAAATTATAGTTATAGATAACTCACATCTATCACCACCCCCAGTGACCCCCAGCAAAATGAAATATGATAAAAACATCTCAAGAAATCAGAGAGCATCTGAAAGCTGGATATTCTAATGATCACTACTTTCCAAGCAATGAGAGACTAAACAAATGATTGAGTACAGTGCAAATGAAATATCATCCAAAAAAAGTCTTAAAAGTTATTTTAGTGTGTTAATAAGCTGGACATATGAAGTATTCATGTACATGGTACATGAGTACTTTTAAGTCACTTTATGGACATTCCATAAGGGCATTTATTCCAGAGATAAGTTATTGGAGCCTAAAAGTAGAATGCTAAAATGATACTCTCTCTGAGATGGAGGGGAGGGCATATATGCAAAGTGATGAATTGCATGCATGCAAGAAACTAACATCTTCCACGTATATGAGGAGGCAAAATCATTTAATCGGCTGCTTTACATGCCATGCCAATAGTTTTGAGTGTGTGTGTGTGTGTGTGTGTATATATATATTCGTTGATATACATATGTAATTATTCATTGTTTAAAGCCTGATTCTTTTATGGGAAGGATGAAACTATGAAAAGTATGATAATGATTTGTAAAAGAAACTTTGAGACTTTGAGAAACTTTGGACGAGTTTTAATATTATAATGAATCCTTGGTGGATTGGCAAGTTTTAGTAGCTAAGACAGACAAGGTTTCCCATCCTTTTGTTGTAGTCCTAATGGTGACATACATAGACGTACCACTCTCACACATACATAACAAATGAACACACGCAGATACCCACCACATTAAGATTGGTCACACCATGGAAAATATTGCTATCTACCAGCTAGTAAACCAACTTAAAACATAAGGCAGAATGAGGAATTCAGTAACAAGATCGTGTATAGAAATGCTTGCAAAGCTTAAAGGACCTTATTTAAGTTGTAGACAACATCAACTACATTCATCATGCGAACAGCAAAAAGCAATAGTAGGTAGGGGACCGTAGGGCTAACCCGTCCATAAGTTAAGTAAACACGTCCATGTGTTTCTTCTACTTTATGAAATACTATGAACAAAAGCATCAAATTTGGCATATAAATTACTGACATTACCTGCAAACGCTTACTAGCAACAGAAAGAGCAGTTCCTGCAACCAACAGTGATCTTATTTCGGTACTAAGCTGCTCCTCTTGCTTCTTTACTTTCTCTTTTACAACCTTTGGATGCATGGTCATGTTTCCCACTGCCAATTCTCGAGACTCCAATTGTTCACGCATCTCATCAAGTTCATTTGATCGACTTAATGACTCTGCTTCTACCTGCCCACCATATGGCCGCCCGCTAATCCGCGGGCTTATCAATTAAAGCCCATGAAATTTCAGAAGGAAAGAGATAAAAGAACAGAACATAAAAGTAATGAAACAAATTCTGTGCCGATCCTTTCTCAGAAATTTATTAGCCAACTTGATATGAACTGTAGGAAAAGCTTGTAGGTACCGAACTCAAGTTTCTAATCTTCCACTCAATGTGCAGCGAAGAAGAACTATAACTCAAACAATCTTAATACATCTTTTTTTGAGCAATTTAAATTTCTTATGCAGTTTTTTCAAGAATTAAACAACTTTCAGCAATATAAAAAAGTAACATTTATTTATACTATTCCTCTTTTTTTAGAGCATAGAAGGGAAAAAAAATGGTGTCTACCTCTTACATATAGAATCGCCCCACCATAATGTCTTTCTTTTTAATCTTACTTAACAAATAAGCACAACTATATGTATATATATGTGTGTGTGTGTGTGTATTCTTCTATTCCCCAGAATTCCTGGCAAGGCATTGAAGGCTAAGGCTAAAGAAACTGGAAAAAAAAAAAAAAAACTTTTTTTAGTCCCATTGATTCTTTACTCCACAGTCCAGTAAAATTAGTTTCAATAATCAACTTCAATTTGCATTCTCCTTCATTTTTGTTCCCGAGAATCAGAGTACATCCTCTGTGTCTCATACAGAATGTCACAATTTGTAATTTCACAAAAATTAAGAAAGTCAATTGACAGCCAAAATATTAATTTATGAATCTCCAGTATTACACATAGGAATAATATATTCCCACGTAGAATTATGTGATTATATTTACAATGGCCCCAACAAAAAAGTCTGCTCTTTCTTTTCGTTACACTTCTCAGCAACCAAACAAAGTTAAAAATAATTTTTTACTTTTAAGTCTTTTGTTCTTATAGAAGAATAACCGCAGGGATCTTTTGCCCTTTGGGAACTTTCAGGTTGAATTTGTGTTGCGAACATAGGTGTATTGACCTTCATATTCTCCAATTTTGGCACTTAGGAGGTGGAGTTCATAATAGGGTGGGTTGGAATTGGGTGGCATAGCGTATTTTTCCCCTTCTACGCACTTTTTATTTGCACGAGCTTACATATTGGCCTCTTTTTAGGGGCTCGTTAATGAAGTCTCTTTAACATATTGGAAAGTATACATATATTTTCATCATTTAACTTTCCTGCATTGTCTCAGCAATCAAACACACCATGGAATACAACATTAACATTATATAAGATGTCAAAAATAGAGTAAAACCAAGGTATGTTATACAAATTAAATTGCTTGTTTGTTTTCTGATTTTCCCATAATTCATCAGGCAACCAAACACCTCAAAAAAACCAAAATTGACAATAATTTATGTCAATTGGAGCATAATAAAACTTTGGATTGCAATTTTTCTAAATGCTTCAAAAATTTGTATTTCATTCTCATGTGCAATAAATTGATACGCCAAGTTAAAACGGAGCATAATGAAACTAACAATTGCTTCTTCATTCTCACATTTCCCTACCCTTTTTTAGCAACCAAATAGGCAAAACTCTAGTAAAAATCTAGCATAACCATACCTAAAATTTGCAATATCACTCCAACCCATTTTCCTACACTTCTCCACCAACCAAACAAAACCCAAAATTACCCCAACAATTATCAGAAAAAGTGCTCAAAAATCGAGTACAACCCTACCTGTATATGGGACTGGAGCTTCTCCTGTAACAAAATTTTGCTTCTATTAGCTTCGTTAAGGGCAGATGAGAGACTCCACAATCGAGCTAGCTCTTGCTCGAAATCTTCCCATTGAATCACTCTCACATCCTCTTGATGATTTTCTTCTGCTTCAACTTTCTTTGATGACGACGACGACGATGATTGTTCCATAAATAAGTTGATTAACGTTGTTTGATGCAATTTGTGCGCAATTCAAGAGTAGATCATCGTGCACCCACCTCACCATCGTCTTGAAAATTGAGTAATTAAGGTCATTAAGACATACAAATTGTATACATGAATTAGGGTTCTAGAGTTTCGAACTTTGATTTTCACGATTTGCAATTGCACGAGGAGGAAGGAAGAAGCAAAGAACACAACTGGGCTACTTTTTTAAGGACGAAGAGAGAAAAAGCAATAGATTGGTTATTTCCACGTCTCGTTTGGATTTTCAATATCCGAAAAATGGTCCTCGACCACATTTACTATGACAAGTAGTGGAATTACCACCCTAAAAATAGTTTAAAACAAAAATAACTCATTTATACATCCTAACACACGACACGAGTCGAGTTCAGTATTAAATTATTTAAATTTAATTTATTAATGAATTGAATTAAATCAATGATTATTAAATTATTCAGATTTAATTTATTGTCCGATTCAAAATTAATTTAATTCTAAATCAAAAGCATATCCATTAGTTATAGTAAATTGAGAAAAATTAATTGAAAATAACTTGAGCGATTAAATAAATACTGAACTGACAAGGCAATACCAGTAGTAGAAAATAAAAGAGAAACAGACAAGCAGTGACAAGGAGTAGTTGAGTTGAGACAATTAAGTACATATGGGCGTTTATTTTGATGAAATCTCTCAAATTATTAGACAAACAACGAAATCTTGAAGACATGCATGCATGCAGGAGGACTAGTAATTAATTAAATGAAGCTTATGGGTGATCACATATACGTGACATTGGAAATGGCCGTAATTTGAACTTCAACAGTTATGGAATCTCTTACTAGGAAGCCCTTGCGCAAGTCATTCACTTCTTTTAAAGGGAAAAATTCTGAAAAGTTTAAGCCACCCCTTGAATCTCTTGAGCTAGTCCGAGAACCAATGGCCTCCTGCAAAACATTAAACATTCATTCATGTCTGCCTTTTGTGTTAAAAAAAAATTTAAAATTAATTTTACCTTGTTAATACACAAACTCATGAATAAAACGTCACAAGTGAAAAATAATTATACACTTAAATCTTGTTTTTTTTTTTCATTTATTTATGCATCTCTTACTTTATCTGGTGGTGGACAAATTGTTTACAATACTGTATCGAGTATTATCTGTCTTCAAACTGAAGTATATTCTTCCTATAATAATGAAATTACAAACTGATGAACATACCAAATACCTTTTCTATCTCCCTCTGTCTTTCTTAATTCTTATCAACCAGACATACTTTGATGCCCCTGGCGGGACTGATCCAGTTGTTCTTAATTTGGGAAGCATGGGAAAAAGGACAGGCTTGGGTGAATGGCCACCATATAGGAAGATACTGGACTCTGGTTTCCCAAAAGACGGATGTAAAACAATTAGCGGCGGAGATAAACTTATTGTAACCAAAGACATGAATCACTATCAGGAGGAATCTCATTTTGGGAAGAACACATCTTATAATTCTTTGATTCCAGTTAGTAAGCGGATTTTGAACTAAGAAACAGACCCTAGAAGCTAAAAAAGGATATCCTGAGCAATTGCAATACTGATGTTCAATCTCAATCTTTTCTCATTTTTACAGGCTTGCAAGGGAAGAAATAGCTGTTCAGTTGCAGTTTCTAATGCTATGTTTGGAGGTGACCCCTGTCGGGGCATTGTAAAGACTTTGTCTGTTGATCAAGCACGATGCTCATGGTTATCATTCTCCGGATTCTCAGCTATGAAATAATAAACAATTAATGAACAGATTAACCACCTACCTAAGGCAACAAGGTTTTTGTTGACTAAACTTGGAGCCTCTTCTTTTGGCTCACAACTTGTATACTTCCAAATTTTCTTCCTAGTGCTTTTTATACAGCAACTGTCCCTTTTTACTCCAGTTTGGGAGCTCACATGTACAGATGAAGACGCTTGGGAATAAATTTATATATATATATATATATATGTGTGTGTGTGTGTTTTTGTGGTTTTTATAAATTGAGTCCTCAATTCTTTTTGTTGTGTGTTTGAAATTTCATTAATTATTTTCCTTGATGAGTTTTCGAGACACCTTCGAATCAGTACACAGGTTGTGGGGATCAGCATCAGGCATCACATTTGGATCAGCTTTTAGAACAATCATCTCTTTATAGTTATAATTCTGCCAATGTATTTTCAATATCTGCCCCAATACATTGTTTGAATTATAAGTACTTAATCAAATGAACGTTATCTCGTACTTCTAGAACGTTCAGTTTTTAGGACATTTTTTTTGTCAATACAAAACGAGATCTGAAAATTGACTAGTACACATGGACATTGACATGTCAATTTAATATATTTGGGCTAAAAATAATTATTCTCCCAAGATTTTAACTTAATACCTCATACTTCTAACACTAACAAAACATTGATTACCAATTAAGTTAAGAATTAATGTTATTTTTTAGAAAATTATTACTAACACTAATAGTATTAATATAATTTTATTAGTTATTAGTATTATTATTAATAAATTGTTAGTAATTACTTATTAGTTATTAATAATTCTCTTTAACATGATGTTACTTACTTTGATAAATACTTATACTCCCTCTGTCCCAAGATAAAAGTCCTCCGTTGACTTTTGTGGTCAAATTGACCATTTTTAATATTAACAATTAAACATATATATTTAGATTTTCAAAAAAACAAACATTGAGATTAGTACTAAATTGTATGTAGTTTATAATGTTTATATGTTTTTTACATATATATAAAAGTATAATAAGATATTAGTATGGGTAATGATCCATATTATGTATTTGTTATGTATCCTTATAGGGCATACATACACCATCTAAACCATCGGAAACAAAAAGGAACGGTCAGGATTAAAAACTGAAAATCGATGTCCACTAATTAATAGTAGCGGACGGTAAAAAAAACACATATCATCCGCTACTAATAGTAGCTGACGTTAATCAAACGCTAATCAAAATAAGGGTTTGGCTTGACCAATAAATGTTTAGGACTTAACTAATCAAAATAAGGGTTTGACTTTATTAACTAGAGTTTAAGGTTTATTAACTAGGGTTTAGTGTTTATTAAATTGAGTTTAAGTTTTATTAACTAAGGTTTATTAACTAGGGTTAGAGTTTATTAACCAAAAATAAACCCTAAACTCTGATAATAAATTTTAGACCCTGGTTAATAAACCTTAAACATTTATTGGTCAAATCAAACTCTTATTCTCATTAGCTAAACCCTAAACATTTATTGGTAAAGTCAAAACCTTATTCAGATTAGCGTGCTAAGTGTTTTTTTACCATCCGCTACTATTTTCAGTTTATAATCCTGATCATTCCTTTTTGTTTTTAATGGTATAGATGATGTATGTCATATAAGGATCCATAACAAATACATGATATAGCGCATTCCCCTATTAGTATATATTAATGGTATTAGTAACATTAATATTCTAATAGCATTACTGTTATAGTCTGCATTAATGTTAAAAAAATGAACCTTATTTTATTTTATTATTTATTTTTAACAATATAATAATTAAAGTAATGTATGCTAATAACAATAATTTATGATAATAACAATAATACAATAGATATAATAAATAAATAATTTAATCTTTTGACCACATATTTTATAAAAATAATAAGTACTTTATTTATTCAGTATATCTAAATGATTGTTTAGATTTTATCTTTTGCAATAAGTAATTCCAGTGAATAGTTGGAGAGGTAGAATTAATAGAATAACAAATAAATTAAATAAACAAATAATAAAAAACCCTAAAATGACTCTTATTTACGGTCTTGACTCTTCTCACTAGTTCTTATAGGAGAAACTAGACAGAGAGATTAAAGAAAAATTGAATTTCTCCCTTCCTCTTGTCAAAATTATCATATTTTTTCTTTAACATTAATGTATATTAATAACAATAATATTGTAAGTATATTGATATTACTAATAACATTAATATATATCCTAATATCTAATAAGTAATATTATTAAGATAATATATTTTGTATTTAGCTAAGAAGCAAAATCATGTTAAAGAGAATTACTAATAACTATAATAAATAATTACTAACAACTTATTAATAATATTACTAATAACTAATAAGTTGCATTAATACTATTACTGTTAGTAATAATTTTCTAAGAATTAACATTAATATTCTTAACTTAGTTGGTAATCAAATGTTTTGTTAGTTTGAGAGTATGAGGTTTTATATTCAAATCTTGAGAGAATAAATATTTTTAGGTTAAAGATGTTAAATTGACATGTCAATGTGTAATGACACAATAGGGTTCAAAATCTAAATTTTCAGATGGTAAAAAGTTTATTTTGCATTAACTAAAAAACAAGGGACACAATATTCAAATACTCGTATACTACATGGGTTATTTTACTCTCTCCAAAAGGTTTTTCTTTTTGGCATTACTGAATATCTTGTCTATCTATTACATTATGAGGGATGGGGGTAGAGATTTGAACCCACATGACTACACTATGGTGAGGGGTGGGATTCTGTCCACAAGGTTTAGGTTTTGGACAAAAATCTTCATCTAAAAGCATTAATTATTTTTGGTGGGAACTTTTACTAGGACTAGCTATTGGGATTTTGTCCACAAGGTTTAGGTTGTGGACAAAAAACTCCATCTAAAAGCATTAATTATTTTGGTTGGAACTTTTACTAGGACTAGCTATTATGCTCGGATACTCGCACACTTAATGTTTGACCAAATAAATACATATCTTGTAACCTTTAAGAAAGAGCAAAAATGGTACTCAAGGTAACTATGTTTAAAAGTTGAACTCGAATTCTCTTTGTTTGTGAGAAAATAATTTATATGTTAATTAATTTTATGTCGAATGGGAATTGTCATAAGAGGCGGATCCATGCTCGGGCAGGGGGCACCTGCCCCCACTGAATTTTCAGGGGGCCGGTGGGGGTATGCCAAAAGCCTCTGTGCGTCTACCACCTAATTGTCAAATTGAGTGCATGTGTTGTATACTTCCACCGTGTCACATTAAAGTATCAAATATCAACTATATATTTTCGTAAAATTATTCAGTCTTATTTTTTCTCTTGCGTATAACTAATAAACAATTGTACTCTTTTGTTTTTTCTTTAAAAAAATTGTACTCTTTTTAACTGTTACAATTTATTTGATTTCTGTATTTTTTTTCCCAACATTTAACAACAATAAATATTGAATTCAACTTAACATCCTCTAAATTAATTTCCTCTCTAAAATTTTGTTATATTTAATTTTAAAATTTTTATTCAGTTTATCTCTTTGATTTTTATACACATTTTTTTCTAATATTTATTTCCTATCGGGTGACTCTCTCTTTTACTATTTACTCATTATTTCTATTTTAAAAAAAATTCATTTACTGTCTCACTCTAAATTTTATTTTTCTTTATACAAATTTTAGAAAGAGATAGTATATAAATAAATTTAAATTTTTTTCCTTCTCTAATGCTTGATGGAGTAATTTAGTATCTCCGTTCCAAATAGAGAATCAATTTTGATATTAAGTTGAGGTATTTTCAGGTTTAAAATTGATATGAATACATTTTAATTTTGATATGAATACATTTTAATTGATATGAATAAATTAAGAAAAAAAGGATGATGTGTATCCTCAAGTCTATTTGTTCCTACAATTGGCTCTACTTTTGTCTGTTGCTACTGCAACTGTGTTGAAAGGACATTTTCAGCCATGAATATTGTGAATAATGAACTCCGTAACCAAATGGGAGATGAATGGATGAATGACTGTTTAGTAACTTACATTGAACGTGATATTTTTGCAACTATTAAAAATGAGGTTATCATGCAACAATTTCAAGCAATGAAACCTAGAAAAATGTTACTGTAAACAATATTTGAGGATTATTTAGTTTTGTGATTCATTTTATTAAATTTTTATTTTTAAGGGTTTTTTTCCGAATTTGACCACACTGAACTACGAGTCTGAATCCGCCCCTGATTGTCATTAATATAGAACCGTAAGGAATAAAAAAATAAATATAAAATATATAGTGACACGTGAGTTACTTCTTTACACCCTCCAATCTTATATATTTATTTCTGATCCTAATAAATGAACACAAACTAGATGGCAACACAAACTTTATCCTGTATTTGATAGTCGATACACCCCTACCCCCTTCAACTTCTCCACAAAAACTCCAAGAAAAAGATGGAAGTTCAGCTCTCAACTGAACCAAACTACGACAGAAAAACAGAACTAAAAGCCTTTGATGACACAAAATCCGGTGTCAAAGGACTAGTTGGTTCCGGTATCGCCAAGGTCCCTCAAATTTTTATCCCATCACCAGAAAATATTGACAAATTCATATCCAATAATCCCAACAAAACCCCATTAAGTTTCCCAATTATAGACCTTGATGAATTAGGCCTAATTCATCGCAACAAGATAGTTGAAAAAGTGCGGGAGGCGTCAGAGACTTGGGGATTTTTCTTGGTGATCAATCATGGTATTAAAGGTAGCATTTTGGAGGAGATTATGGATGGCGTACGCAGGTTTTATGAGCAAGAAAATGAGGTGAAGAAAGAATGGCACGCGTGATTTGACGAAACCATTTGGGTATAATAGCAACTTTGATTTGTATAGTGCACCTGCAGCTAACTGGAGGGATACCTTTTCTTGCATGATGGCTCCTAATCCTCCCAATCCACAAGACTTGCCAGCAGCATGTAGGTATGTTGTAGAAAGCATGCACATCTATCTGGCTTAGACTACTTTTAATATTCATGTCTAGTTCTTCTAAATTTCAGTCAATCTGAAAATAATAAAAAAAGTCCCAACAAGATCAATAGTACTCTCATTTAGAATAACTTTAAACCAAGTAATTTTTTATTTTTTTTTGCAGAGATATTCTGATTCAGTACTCAAAGGAAGTAATGAAACTAAGATGGAGTTTGTTGGAGTTATTGTCAGAAGCTCTTGGTCTCCATCCAAACTACCTTAACAACATTGACTGTGGTGAGGGGCTTGTTGTGCTAGGCCACTATTATCCAGTGTGCCCGCAACCAGAAGTGACTTTAGGCACCAGCAAGCATGCTGATAGTGATTTTCTTACTGTGCTTCTCCAAGATCATATATATTGGAGGTCTCCAAGTTCTTCATCAGAATCAGTGGGTTGATGTACCCCCAATCCCTGGAGCTCTAGTTGTCAACATTGGAGATGTTTTACAGGCAAGTTTATGATTCTTCCATTTCAAAATCTATCCTACTAATAATTAATAGGGTTACCTTTATTATAACTAGCTAGAAAAAAGTCACGTGTGTCTTGAAAACATTAAAAGTTTGTAATCAATAGTATTAATTTTTAGTTTGTTTACAAAAGTTATAATTGTATATATAATCAACTAAAATCAAATAATTAAATTCACATCAATTTTTTTGACTTTCTGAAGTCGATTTGCGATATTTTAAAATTCAAAATTAAAAAAAATCACATCAATTTTGAATTTTAAAATATTGCAAATTGACTTCAGAAAGTCAAAAAATAATTAATACTCTTTTTTTGTTTTATATATATATATATATATATATATATAGTACTTGACAAGAAAATTTAAGTAGACTATTAAAAACCATAATGCATTTTATTTTATGTTGCGCATATACCAATGAATGAATTAATTAACATTAACAATATTAATTTGTGATTGCAAGTATTTTTCAGCTCATATCCAATGACAAGTTCAAAAGCGTTGAACACAGAGTACTAGCCAACAATACGAGTTCGAGGGTATCAGTGGCAAGCTTCTTCAGCACAAATGAATTACCATCCTCCAAGCTGTATGGGTCTATTAAGGAGTTATTATCCGATGACAACCCCCCCCCCCCCAGGCCAACAACCGAGAGAGACTACGTACACTATTTCAATGCCAAAGGGCTGGATGGTAATTCCGCCTTGCCGCATTTTTTACTATAAAATTTTATATACTATATTATATAATTATATAGTACAAATGTTAAAATGATCATGTTCGAGTAAATATTTTACTCGACCAACTATGAATACTTTGTTTAAATAAATTAAACAGTTTTTATTTAGTTATCTAGCATTATTCGTTCATAAATTATTCATTCATAAATATCTAAGTTTCTTCTTATGCTTAACTGCTTCTTGTCAGTGCTTGTCTGTTCCTCTTTTATTTTCTACTACCAGTATGGCAGTATTGTCTTGTCAGACCAGTATTTATTTAATTTGCTCAAGTTATTTTATAGTGAAATTTATTTTTGGTTGCCTTATTAATTTTCAATTATTTTACATTTTAATGCTAGGAAGCCCTTGGCCCTTGCGCAAGCCATTCACTTCTTTTAAAGGGAAAAATTGTCCGACCCCATGAATAGTTTAAGCCACCCCTTGAATTTCTTGAGTCCGAGAATCAATGGCCTCTTGCAAAACATTTAACATTCATTCATTTCTGCCTTCTGTGTTAAAAAAGTAAAAATAAAAATACTAGATCTCTCTCCTTCGTTGCAAAATTAAAGATACAATTTGAATTTTAAGATCAAATTTTTTATTATATAATTATAATAATTGTATTAACTAAAATTAAATAAATTTATATACTGTCGTTTCATCTCAAAAGTCAAATTAGAACGGAGAGAATAATAATTATACACTTAAATCTTGTTTTTTTCATGGTGATTTATTTTCAAAAAATAATATACACTATTGCTATTGTAACATGATGGATCACCTTTCCATTCGTAGTCATTTCTATGATCAAATAAGTTGATGAGCCGCAGCTTGTATGCCACAAAGTCTTTGGATCCTGAAGGGAGAGTTGATCTTCTAGATAATTCTAGAAACATGGAAAGGTACTTGCCTTTTGCTCTTCCATATATATCCATGGGGGGACAAAGGATTTCCTGCATGCACGCATTTGTTGGATCATTTCACAAGATTTATATACGTACGCACATACATACATATATATATATATATATATATATATATATATATATATATATATATATATATATATAGTAAGAATCAGTGACATACCACCTGATTTAACATATCTAACATACCTATTTAAAAAACCCTCACTTTCTTTCTTATCTCTCCTCACATGTCAGCCAAAATAAAACCCTCCACTTTCTTTCTTCTCTTTTCTCACATGTCAGCCAAAACAACCTAGCTCTACAGAGGGGTTCAGAAATTAAACGCCCAGATCTGGGCGTCTCGACTTTGATTTGGTGCAAATTCGTTCAATCTTGGGTTTGATTTAGTTTGGTTTGGTTTGGTTTTCGCTCTGCAACAAAGAACACTTTTTTTGGGTAAAAATTTATGTAATTTTTCTAGTTTGATACCACAATTTTGGTGTTCCTACACACAAATGCTTTAATTAATTGATGTGCTTGCTATAGTTTTTAATTTCTGTTATATCAATGGTTTTTTGGTTTTTCAAGTTCTCTCTCACGGGCTTTCACAAATTTGGGAATCAACAATTAAATTCTTCCTTTTTACTTGATATTAGATTATTTGATGGGTAATTGTACAAAATCATGTCTAGGGATGTGGTGAACTGGGTATCAAATCTATTTGAATCAATCATTTACTTCCTTTTATGATGTCGTCTAGACCTGCTGCTCTGTTATAATTTATTAGGCCTAAGAATTTGGTTGATTAGACTAACTCCATTATGCTAAAATATTACATGATATTGATTCTGCCATTTATTAGTTACTCCACACCTCTGATATGTGAACCGTTAAACATGGTTTTCACATATTACTTGGACAGTACTTTTTTTTGATAGAATCACAATTGATTGGAGATGTGGTGGCTTGCATGGAATTGGAACTAAAGTACTATTAATTGTTTTCATTTTGTATGTGTATAAAATTGGGTTATTACTGTGTCAAATTCATATTTTGACCATGCACTTATGTAAACCCTCAACAATTGTTCAATATTAAATTGGTTGTGCATACATACCTTATTTTCAGGTTTATTAAAAATGGATGACATGGGCCATGAAATAGGGAGTTATGGGGATGAGGCAAAAATGAATTTAGACGTATACAATTTGAAAATAGAAATGGAGGGGGATGACTTGAGTGCAGAGGGGTTGGATGTGAACAATGCTAAAACTTTTGTTTATTATACTAAAGTAGCCGATGAGTTTACGCCTAAGTTAGGTCAGGAATTTCAAACATTAGACGATGATGGAGATATGTTGAATGAGTACTTAAAGTTAGAACAACAAAAGAATCCTTCATTCAATTTTACAATTGACACAGACGATGAAAAAAGGATTACTCGTTATTTTTGGGTCGATGCAACTTCTAGACGAGCTTATAAATTTTACGGTGATGTCGTCATTTTTGATACCACATACAATACTAATCGTTACAGAATGATATTTGCACCACTAATGAGGGTTAATAACCATGGCCAAACTATTGTATTTGGTTGTGCTTTTTTAAATGATGAGATCATAGATACTTTTGTTTGGCTTTTCAAGTGTTTTTTGAAAGCAATGACAGGTGATGCACCTAAGATGATTATCAGTGATCAGGATCCGGCTATGACAAATGTCATTTCACAAATCCTTCCTAAGACATTTCATAGGTATTGTAGTTGGCATATTTTGACCAAATGTTCAGAGAAGATTAACTCAGTAAACTTTAGTGCTTATTATAAAGAGTTTTCAGATTGCATTTGGAATTCGGAGACTTTGTTTTTTGTTTAAAATTGACTTTGCTATTTGTTTAAATCTGACTTTGCTATTTATTTAAATGTAAAACTAGAGCATCAAATGATGATGTTACTCAAGATCCAAGTGTAGATGATAGTGATTCACCCACAGGTAGATCATGATCTCTTTCTTGTCTTTTGATCATGTATAGAACGGTAATGGAAACACTGATTCTATTTCTTTAGGTGTTTAGTTTATAATCTTTATGTAATTCTTTAGGTGTCAATTAGCATGTTATGCATGGATGCTGATTTAAGTGATACGATAAATGTTTGTTGAGTATGATCCCCTACTGTGAAAAATAGCATTTAATTTTTTCATGATACTATCTTAAGTTAATTCATGACTTAAGATAATTCATGTGTTAATATTAAGTGGAGTAATTCATTTGTACAACAGTCAAATTTGACTAGAAGTTAATGTACATCTATAGCTTATGGTTATTTGAAATGATATGTTAATTAACTATAATTTGCAGGTATGCATGGACAATTACCTAGTGTAGCACTTGGGAATGCCAAATGGAGAGGCGATTTACTGCTGAAGTAAATTTTTTTGGGGAATTCGGAGCTCCCAGGTTGCCGATGACATGTGCTGAAGTAAAATTTTTAATTTCCCTATGGTTCAATATAATATTGCGTCACAGACAAAACTTCCAACATGTGAATTTGTTATTTTGATCCATTTGAATGACAAAGTTGGCAATCCAGTTTAAGTTGAGCATATATGATTTATGACCAATTTTATTTATAAATGAAGATGATGTTGGTACTTTAATCTATTTATGTTTACTTGGTTGAAGATGTTAATAATTGAGGGCAGAGAGCAGATGGTGCTAGCCAAACAAAAGTATATATGGTCTGACATGTGAGGAGAGAGAAGAAAGAAAGTGGGGGTTTTGTTTTGGCTGACGTGTGAAGAGAGGGAAGAAAGAAAGTGGGGGTTGAGGAGAGAGAAGAAAGAAAGTAGAAGTTTTGTAAATAGGTATGTTAGGTATGTTAAATCAGGGGGTATGCCCTTGATCTTTACTATATATATATATATATATACACACACACACACGCATATATACACATACAAACAATTCATATATGTTGAATTAATGATAAAACATTAAAACTGGAATAAGGGCATTGGATAAAAAATATGAAAAAAGTACATATACAACTTTTTACTATATAAATATCGAAGAAAAAAGTGGTATTTGACGGAGAAGATCCATTTTTTGTGCAGTACTTCAAATACAACATTTTTGATATTTGGTGTATAGAAAAAAGTTACATTACAATTCTTTGGGTGTTTTTCTTCTAATGTCCGTAATTTTATCGCTTTAAAGAATTAATTACAGAAGCTACTGAGAAAGATACTTACGTTGGATGCGTAAGTATTTATCAGCTCTGCAGTCAAACACAAGCATTTTACAATCTACTTTAATTTAACCTCCCAGCCAACTGGGAGTCCTGTACGTAGTACTATAATCATCGATGGACAAGTAAAGATATATATATATATATATGTGTGTGTGTGTGTGTGTGTGTGTGCGCGCGCGCGCGCGCAAACATCAGTAGTGATAGCTTGTGAAACCCGTCAAAAAAATAAAAAATAAAATATCTAAGAAGAGCAGATACTAGTACGTGAATATTAGTGTATTACACGAAAATACAACTATTCGTTAAATCTTAGAATGTGGAGATTCGGGTACAGGGAGACTCAACACATATTGTATTATTTAATATTTAACAATATATATGATAAAACATTTGACAAAATAGACACCACAACATAAAAATAACAAATATCCAACAAACAATATAAATTTCATACTTTTATAAATATGAAGTCATAAATAATATCAAAATATAATTAAAGATATAACTCAAACCACCTGTAAATTATAAAAGATGAGAGTATTTTCGAGAATCCTCGATGCGACAAGTCGTTAGAAGAATCCTTACTTCTTAGTAAAATACACACACGGGCGGATGCAAGAAGAGACTAGTGGGGTCTAAAGCCCTCACTTGAATTTTGGTGGATTTTCTTTTATATTAAGTATTTGCTAAATTTTAGGGATAATGTGTAGTTACTTAAGTGGTTAAAATTAATTTACATGGATTTATTATCTCTCACATTTGAGGAATTGATATTATATATTACTTCCTCCGTTTTAAAATTAAATGTACATTTTTTTAAAAAAATTAAAAATAAATTTCTGATTATAGACTATAAAATAATATGAAATATCATATTACCACTATTATATGTAAGCTAATAAACTATGTAAATTAAAGATAATATCCCCAAAACGTAAAAGAGCTAAGAGAACTCATCTTTACCCATTTGAAAGAAATTCAATTGTGTGTTGCTATGCAGAGATTAAATGCGCGCCTTAAGAGATCAAGATGAATATATATGAGTTGATTAGAGAAGATAAGAATATATATATATAGAGAGAGAGAGAGAGAGAGATCATAAACATAATTTTAGCAAAGAAATGTAACCTTAGTGTACAGTTATTACATAGTAGTAATCATTTGTAAAATCAAAAAGCAAAAAGAAATAGAGATCTAGTAGACAACAAAAAAGAAATGTACTCTCGGAAAAAGAACACACAGACATATATATTTTAAAATATAAAATTAATAAGTTAATTTGAGATATTTTTAAATATAATTGTAATTAGGAATTGGTTTCCAATAAGTTATTGCTACATCCATTTTATTAGAAATTGATGATCGTTCAACAATCCCTTCTATAGGATGGTTAGTTCTAAAAAAATAGTAGTAGGTTGATGGGTCATTACCCTGATGGTGAAATATATATATATATATAAAATTTCAAACAATTTTTAAATTTACCTTTAACGTAGTTTAGTGACTAATTGAGGTGCACAAAAAGCCCAAAGCCTGCAGTCCAACTTGGGCGGGCAAGGCTTAGTCAGCCTAGGTTCAGCCTGAAGGTTCACAAGAGGCAACCATTTTGTTCATTTAATTGGGACAATTACATATTATAGTACATTTTTAGAAATAATTACAACAACAGTGCATAGATAAAATAATTACAAAAGTAATACATTTTTCCATATTTATTTACAAAATTAATGTAATTGGGCTATCTTCAATTTGAATTGAAAACAGAATCCTTTTTAAAAACTCCTAGACCACTACGCTCTTTCTCTCTCTCTATCTGCGTTTGTGGATATCAATGATGTATTATCTCGACCTTTTTTGCTCCAAAGTGAGGAGGAATTGGAAGAAAAAGAAGCCCCAATTTGACCCTTCACACTCCCCTGCAAGGTTTTGAATCAATCGCAAGTTAGAGAATATAAAATCCTATCAAGTTTGAACTTTGATGGCGTCATTGTGAATGCTGGTGGCAAAGATGGGTTTCTGGGGATTCAGAAGTCTGCAATAGAGGCTTTTGAAGTTGGCAAGAAGTTCTGGGTAGAGCTTGAATCGAGGAAAGTTTAAGGTATTCAAACAGAAGCGATGGTAACCAAACATTCATACCAAGGTAACCAAACATTCATACAAAAGTAATCAATCCACCTCCACACCTGTAGTTTTTTCATAGTACAGTTGGTAACCAAACCTTTATACCAAGGTAACCAAACATTCATACTAAGGTAACCAAACCTTCATACCAAGGTAACCAATCCACATTCACACTTGCAGTTTTTTCATTGTGCAGTTGGTAGCCAAACCTTCATACCAAGGTAACCCAGTTTTATTAGGTTACCAATTTATTTTGAATGTGATGCAGTTGGTAGCCAACCCTTCATGCAGTAGGTAGCCAAACTTTCATACCAAAGTAACCAATTCAGTTTTATTAGGTTACCTTTATAATCCAGATGGTAACTAAACTTTCATATCAAGGTAACCAAACCTTCATACCAAGGTAACCAAACCTTCATACCAAGGTAACCAATCCACCTCAACACCTGTAGTTTTTTCATATTGTAGTTGGTAACCAAACCTTCATACCAAGGTAACCAATCCCCCTCAACACCTGTAGTTTTTTCATATTATAGTTGGTAAGTTCTCCAGACTTTTTGATATCCCCGCCGGTGTAAGGCACTGCTGTTGAGCTCATTGTTGGAGTCATTTCTTTAGGCGGCTGCTCAGGGCGGCCTGATACGTAAAGGCCATTGCTCAACTGATGGGAAGGAAATCGGGAACCCATAAGGTTGCTTGAGTTCCAAAAAGGGGCCAAATGATAGATTGTGTGCAAAGTCGCACATCACAGAAAGAAACTCCTAATTATAAAACTTAAAGACAGGTTCCAAAGCTAGCAGACCCAGGTCAAGAATATGATCACACCTAATCAATAGCAAATCAGAATTAGAGTTTTGAATAGATTCAAATCCCTTATAAGAAGCTAAAAAACAAATTCCAATACATACTATTGTCTTTATACATAACTAGAAAAGAAATCGTGGAGAGATTCCTTTTCCATTTATTATACATCCAAGAAATATTGACTTGAAGTCCTGAAACTAAGGAGACAACATGGAACTGCATGGCAGGACTTGCAATACAGCACTTCAATTAACCAGAAAATGATATGTCTCTCTCTCCAAGTGTGTAGAGAAAACGACATAATAAGATCGGCGAAATATCTTTTTTTGACTTTAGTTTCATAGAGTCTGCGAAAATGAAAATTATCTAACTTGTTTTTGTTGTTAGATCCCAAATATTTGAATTTAAATTATTAATTATGACAGTTATTTTCTCCTTGATTTTAGGGTTCTTTATTAATGTGAAATTGAATGGTTTGAATTTATTATCTTATTTTTGTAATTATTTTGTGGATGCACTAATGTTGTAATTACTCTCTAATTGTTGTATATTAATGTCCCATTTAATTCGGCCTAACCCGACCTGCAAAAAGCGTAAGTCCGACCTGACTTGAGACCTGGGTTCGATTTGATCTATGGCATGGCCTAGAGACCTTGTTCTGGTTCGGCCAGCCATACAGCCTGCCTTAAAAGTCTGCTATATATACATTGCCCAGGCCCAAGAGTCTGGGTCGGAGTCCCCAGACTCGTGCACCATCCCTAAGCCCACTGACCATTACCCAGACTTCTAAGCCCAAAGCCCAAAATCAATTAAAAAAGGGTCCTTAACAATAATATACAATAATTAGAAAATATTTACAAAAACAAAACATCCACAAAATAATTACAAAAATAACGCAATTTGTACCAAAATATTTCTTTTTCTCTCCCCTCCTCTCCATTCTTCTCCTCCTACTTGTTTCTCTCCAATCCCACCCCAAGGCCCCTTACCCAACCACCCGCCACCTTCCTCCACCAATGCCGACATCTCCAGCTTCTTCTCCGACTTGAGAAAAACATCTCCTCTCCAACTTCTTGCTTTCCGAAAGATAGCTTCCATCTTCAACCCGTGACTGGAACCGAAAGATTAATGTCTTCTCCAGCTTCTTCTCCGACTTGAGGGAAAAACATCTCCTCTCCAACTCCTCCAAAGCTCTCTGCGTCGAGCCCGGGTCGACCAGGAGGTTGGTTACCTTTGTTTTAAGGTTGGATACATTTTGTATTAAGTTTTGGTTATCATTGTATTAAGGGTTGGTTACCTTTTGTATAAAAAATTGGTTACCTCTGTATTAATATTTCATTACATTTCTATTAAGGTTTGATTACCTTTGTATTAAGGGTTGGTTACCTTTGTATTAAAGGTTGGTTACAAACCAACCTTTAATACAAAGGTAACCAACTCTTAATACCAAGGTAACCAACTTTTATATAAAAGTAACCAAACCTTAATACAAAGGTAATCAACCCTTAATATAAAGGTAACCAAACCTTAATACAAATGTAATAAAACAGTAATACAGAGGTAACCAACTTTTAATACAAAAGGTAACCAACCCTTAATACAATGGTAACCAAAACTTAATACAAAAGGTATCCAACCTTAAAACAAAGATAACCAACCTTTAATACAAAGGTAACCAACCTTTAATACAAAGGTAACCATTAAAACAAAGGTATGAAGGTTTGCCGAACCCATTAACCATTTGTCCGAAAAGAAGGAAGAAAACGAGCATGCAGTAGCCATGAATGACGGCTCCATAAAAACGGGGATGGAGGAGCCATGAACGACGGGAGCCATGAACCCATTAACCATTCGGCAAACCTTCATTGAAGAAGAAGAAGAAATGGAAAGAGGAGAGAGAAAGAGGAAAGAGGAGAGAGGAGAGAGGAGAGAGGAGAGAGGAGAGAAAATTTTCACCTTTTTGAGTGAGAAAGATGGAGGAGGGAGGTTTGCTTGGAGGAATGTGTTGGATAGACTTAACGCCATTACTGTGATAATTCTTGAGAGGGAGAGAGGATAAGATGTTGAAACTTGAGAGAGAGAGAGAGAGGGATGAAGAAGATGAGATTATACAAACAAACAAAAAAATGGCTTCAGGGACTATTGGTTGATAATAGAATAACTTGGACGATCATTTGTGTTTTCAGTTTTGGGCTTATTATATTGATAGAATACTTTTGTAAATAAAAATAAAAAAGTGTAATACTTTTGTAATTATTTTATGGATGTATGATTTTTGTAATTATTTTCAAAAATGTACTAATATATGTAATTAACCCTTAAAAAATAGCTAGTAGCAACCCCCTCAAGCCCTAGGCCCTAGCGGTCCAAGCTTCTCTCAACCCAAGCACGCAGCTATGGAGGCGCAGCAGGCCAAACCGCAAATTAAATTTTTTTTTTTAAAGAAAAAATAAAAAAAAAAGATGGACCGGAGTAGAAAAGCTAGGCCTGGCCTGGTTAACTGGCCCCAAACCGAATAGTCAGTTTGTGCACCTCTAGTGACAATGTAATCTTTAATAAAAATATTTTACAATTTTTTGTTGAAGCCTGAATGTACAACTTTTATGTTTCTTAAATTTTTTGATGTTATAGTTGATAGTTCATCTCCTATTTGAATATATATTGTTAGTATTCGGGTTTAACCTGAATCGGTGGCGCCCACAGAGCAACCGACTCGGTTAAATTATTCTCTCCATTCTATTCAATTGTTGGGAGATACAAAGATGAGAGTTACAAATGAATTCAAAAGTTGAATTCATGTTTTGTGAGTTACAAGATCAAGTTATTAACCACTATTATTGGTGGATTAGTAAGCATATTTTGTATAGCCTATATAGGAAATGCAAATGATGTCAGTGAAGATTGATACACAAAAAAAATTTAAAAAAAATAGTACAAGCATCATATTTCTTAGCGAAAGAAAATACACCATTGCTATTCGACAGTTTATCGGTAGAAGCTTTTCAAACGATGGAGTTGTGACAGGTTTCCGTTCATATTGATCATAATTTCAGTTCACCATGATCATGTGTTCCTAGGTTCGAAATTCAACGATTTCATAAACGTGACATACGCTTTGAGAAGTAATCGAAATATGTTTTGATTTTCAAGTTGTAAGCATACTTACGTGTTATATATATATATATATATATGGTAAGCTTCTAAAACGAACCTTAAAAAGCGGACCACAGACGAACCGTTGTCTTTGGTGTCTATAGAGACAATTCGACTCATCGCCAAAGACTACATGGCTACGACGACGGGTCGAATCGTCACCATAGACATCAAAGACGACGATTCGTCTTTTAAAGTTCGCTTTAGAAGCTTACCGTATATATATACTCTCTCCGTCCCCAAAATGATGACTTAAGTGATAAAAAAATCTTGTCCTCAAAAGAATAACAAAAGTATTACATAAATTTTTACTTATCTTAATAGTCAACCAGTCACATCACTAATTCTATCTTTACTCAAAATTTAATTAAATATATTAACTCATACAAATATCAACTCATCACACTACTCAAAGAGACGGAGAAAAAATATTTAATATCTCTTAATTTTTTTACTATCTTAATTTGTGTGAAAAACAAAGTACTGATGGTGACTTATCTGTGTCCATTAATTCAGGCTTATTTGAATCTAGATTTGGTGCCTAGCTTACTTTTCATCTTTTTGGTAACTCACTTTCAACTTGCTGCTTACCAAAGAAGACATTAATTGTCCTTAAATAGTGGAAAGACTTTGATTACCATGCGACCTACCTAGGATATGAAAAAATATTAGCTTTCTACTACATATATTTACTAGCTCTTTAACCCGTGCCTCCGGCACTATTTGGACGGTAAAATCTATCCCAAATTTGGACGATTCTGATGCTTTATTAGAGTGAGCGGGAATTTCAAGTTAAGATGTTAACAATTAAGAGTCAGTACAATTGGTGAAATGTGTGAAGCTAAACAGTTGATCAGAGCAAGAAAAGTTTCAATTTGACATCAGACAAAAACACAATAAGTTCAAAGTTCAAACTAATACCATTAGCTAGAGAAGGCTATAACTTTCAACGAAGAAATAAAATATCAATATAACACAAATAAGTTGAATGGTAGCTAATACAGCAAACTAACATAAACATAACTAAACCATGAAAAAAATCAGCATCAACAGACAAAACAATGTCCATTAAAGGGAAATCGTCTCAAGAAGAACATGTTATAAATCCCCATCCCAAAACCAATAAAAAAAACACAGCTCATTAATTACATCCAAAAAATCATGGCACCCATACAATCAAACTGCATAAACAAAACATTAAATTGATTTCACAATTGTGCAAGACAAAGTACGAACATATAAAAGTTTCGGGGCTAACCCAGAACGGAATTTAACAATCAACGAGTAAATTATCTTCTAGAAACCTGCTAGTCCCGACAATTTCCTGTTTTGGAAACATAAATATCTAACAAAAATAGTTCATAAAGTGGCATGAATTAGATATATAATCATTGGGAAATTTTAAAAACTAAGCGATTCCTGAGGACCCCTGGGTAGCATATTCTCTATGCACTGAGAAAATAGAGTCACTACAAAGCATTATAGTTCAAGCAACTTAATGATTGGAAAATAATTCCACAATTATGCCTCAACAAATAACAAAAATTAAATCTAAAACTGAAATAAACTATTCAAGACTTTCACGCCACATGAGTAAGCATAATTGGTACATCGCAATTATGCAATTAAACCAATAACAACGTTAATCATCTTCAACAGTCAAAATCAAAAACTCCAAACTACATAACTCATCCTTCACCCTTAAAACCAAGCAAAAACTGAAAGTTCAATCAACAAACAGTACATCAAAATAATAGTTCCCAGTGAAATTAGTTATTCAATAGACAACAAAAGACCATTAAATTATCAAAAACACCACGAAATTTAGAGAAAAATAAATTAATATACCTCGTGAACGAAGGTCTCCAATTCAGGTTTAGAGATGTCAGAATGAAACCAAACTTGGTAACCTACAATTAACAAATAAATATCCTGTTTTCGGAAACATAAATATCTAATAAAAATAGTTCATAAAGTTTGCATATTCTGAGGACCCCTGGGTAGCATATTCTCTATGCACTGAGAAATTAGAGTCACTACAAAGCATTATAGTTCAAACAACTTAATGATTGGAAAATAATTCCTCAACGATTAACGAAAATTAAATCTAAAACTGAAATAAATTATTCAAGACTTTCACGCTAGATGAGTAAGCGGAATTGAAACATCACAATTATGAAATTAAACCAATAACAACGTTAATCATCTTCAACAATCAAAATCAAAAACTCAAAACTAAATAACTCATCCTTCACCCTCAAAACCAAGCAACGACTAAAAGTTCAATCAACAAACAGTGCATCAAAATCAAAGTTCCCAATGAAATTACTAATATACAATTAAAAGAAGCATAAAAGCAAACTTTATTAAATCATCAGCCTTTTTGAGAAACTGATTAAACAGCCATACCACAAAATACATGTAAAACAGATGCTAAACAAATAAAAAAGGTGATGAAAAACAGATAACCAAAAAGAATGTCAATATCCTCACCTGAGAACTGAAGCAGCATAAATTATCCATAAATTTCAGCTGCACCTCACCAACTTACTCTATAACCCAACATCTACTACTTTTACCAAAATCTTGAATTTTACAACATGTTTAACAACAGTCAAATTATGATCATGACCAATTAAACAACATAAAAAAGACCCATCACCAAAAAATCCATTTTGATCCAAGAAAACAAATAAAGCAAATCGATAGATGGGTATCCTAAATTTTCACTTACCGATCCACCACCTCCCTAATCCTCCAAGAAAAATAATAATAACTACACATGGTATCTTGCACATAAAACTTTAAGTGCGTCTCATAACACATTAATATTACACTTCAAGATTGGCGACAAAATTGGAATATACTCAAATATGTAAATGATGCAAAAATCTACAGTGTATTAGACTTATGGACAAAGGTAATATGTACAATTTAGTCCATTCATTATCAAAGATTCGAAATATATAAATGTATCTCTTGGTGATGACAGCGAGAGGCGGTTACTTGAAATTAAGACCAAGCCTTTGGTATATTGGACCAAGAATGAATTGAAAAATACCACACTGAAAAGGTTCTTTCTGACATGCATAAAGGTTTCCGACTTTCCTCAAAATGATACGGTCTCTCAAGGGTTCAAGTATATGTTAGTTAATCTAATTGAAGGCCATAACCTCTGTGTCATTCCACCATACATGTAATGTGCAAATATATAATCAAACCTTAAGATTTACCATCTAACTGGCCAGCCCACTCCATCTGATCATCTCCAAAAAATTTAAATAAAAAACAAATACCAAAATTTTATATCAAAAACAACATATGCGCCTCCGTCACATAATGAGAGTCACCATTCAAAAGCCAAAGGTGGAACAAAATTATGAATGTAAAATCAAAGCTAAATCTTTAAACTAAACTATGAGTGTAGCATCAATATTAAAAAGTACTTACCTGAATATAATATATATATTTGGTACCTTAATTTTTAAATTAACAATTTATTATAGGAGGTTCATGAAAAAAGAAAATCTCGGAGAGGATTTGTGTGTGTATATATATATATAGATGTGTATATATACAGATAAAGAAGAATGAAAAAAAAAAACCACTCCTTGCACAGGTCGTAAGAGTACTGGCAAAACTAACTATATTTGGTTTCACGACATTTTCCCTTAACAATTCGTCAAACACATTCAATGCATGACTTTGTATAAACCCAGATAACATACTATTCCAAACAATTAGGCATAAGAACTTCAAATTAATCAATAATTAAGAAAAAAATCCAGAAATTAAACCAAATCCCTAAAACATTTACGCATAATCATTTCAATTTCAACAATAAATCTACATTTCAAGCCATATAGCATATATATAGCTGCCTCTAATAATCCAACACAGTAAATAACTCAATTAATTGTTATCAGTTCAAAACTTGGTATTCTAATAACAAAGAAATTTCCATTATAAACAAACCTAATACATCAATATGTATAAAGGCTTTGCCCATTCCAATCACAGTATAGCACCAACCCAGTTCAAAACTAATACTGATTTCATCACATTCTTATGCATAAGGGCTTTGCCCAAAAATTCCAGCCACATAATAACATAATTCATCACTGATTATTACTTATTCTAATTTAATAACAAAATAATTAATTGAATCAAAACTTTATGCAATTAAAATTGCAATTCAAAGTTAATAGATTACCTTCTTGTACGTAAGCTTTGATTTCAAAATTAACTTGGCAAGGATGTTGGGTTTCGACCGAAATCTGGGTGGATGGGGGTGGCTAGCTCCGGTCGGTTGGTTTGGCCGGACAGTGAGGGAGAAGAGCTTGTGCGCGGCAAGTGAGGAAGAAGGTAATTGAAGGCTATAACCTCTTTGTGTCATTCCACCAAACACGTAATGTGCAAATATATAATCAAACCTTAAGATTTACCATCTAACTGGCCAGCCCACTCCATCTGATCATCTCCAAAAAATTTAAATAAAAAACAAATACCAAAATTTTATATCAAAAACAACATATGCGCCTCCGTCACATAATGAGAGTCACCATTCAAAAGCCAAAGGTGGAACAAAATTATGAATGTAAAATCAAAGCTAAATCTTTAAGCTAAACTATGAGTGTAGCATCAATATTAAAAAGTACTTACCTAAATATAATATATATATATTTGGTACCTTAATTTTTAAATTAACAATTTATTATAGGAGGTTCATGAAAAAAGAAAATCTCGGAGAGGATTTGTGTGTGTGTATATATATATATATAGATGTGTATATATACAGATAGAGAAGAATGAAAAAAAAAACCACTCCTTGCACAGGCCGTAAGAGCACTGGCAAAACTAACTATATTTGGCTTCACGACATTTTCCCTTAACAATTCGTCAAACACATTCAATGCATGACTCTGTATAAACCCAGATAACATACTATTCCAAACAATTAGGCATAAGAACTTCAAATTAATCAATAATTAAGAAAACATTCCAGAAATTAAACCAAATCCCTAAAACATTTACGCATAATCATTTCAATTTCAACAATAAATCTACCATATAGCATATATATAGCTGCCTCTAATAATCCAACACAGTAAATAACTCAATTAATTGTTATCAGTTCAAAACTTGGTATTCTAATAACAAAGAAATTTCCATTATAAACCAACCTAATACATCAATATGTATAAGGGCTTTGCCCGTTCCAATCACAGTATAGCACCAACCTAGTTCAAAACTAATACTAATTTCATCACATTCTTATGCATAAGGGCTTTGCCCAAAAATTCTAGCCACATAATAACATAATTCATCACTGATTATTACTTATTCCAATTTAATAATAAACTAATTAATTGAATCAAAACTTTATGCTAATTAAAATTGTAGTTCAAAGTTAATAGATTACCTTCTTGTACGTAAGCTTTGATTTCAAAATTGACTTGGCAAGGATGTTGAGTTTCGGCCGAAATCTGGGTGGAGGGGGGTGGCTAGCTCCGGTCGGTTGGTTTGGCCGGACAGTGAGGGAGAAGAGCTTGTGCGCAGCAAGTGAGGAAGAAGGGAGCTCGGCGACAGTGAGGGGAGAAGGGGGTGTCGTAGCCTTTTATAGGTCAGATTTCTTGAAGGCTACTCTGAATTCCTTGCTCCTCACAACACTTGGGCTGCACAGCTCTTGGATCGGACGATTCCTTCTCCAAGTTGTAAACCGACTTGCTCCTCTTCTTTTTCAGTTCAGGGCTCCACTTCTTGGAGGATTTCGTACTTTTTAGTAGCAATTGGAAGAATTTCTTTGGTGCTAGTAGCTTGTAATTAGAAGGGATTAAGAGGAAATGGGTTGGGTGAGAGAGCTATGACTTGAATTTAGGATAGAAAGAACGGCTACATTTATCCCAATTTTTTGACGGACCAGATGCATTTTTAGAGTGAGCGGAAAAACAAAAAAAATTCAAAATAAGTTGTATTTTGTTTTATATATATATATATATATATATATATATAACATGCCGATATAAAAGAATTTTAAATCAACTATTACAAATTGATTTCATAAACTAAATCATTCATCCGCTATCAAAAATTAGCAGCGTATTGGTATAAAAGCTAATTGAAACGTTAAAACGAAAATCCTTTTATTTTATATGAATCTGAACTCCAAAGAAGGGATTATTTATTGCACTGTCCAACTCATTCCCAGCCATAAAGAGCGCCATCTCAACTTTGTCACAAGGCAGAAGCAAGAACTCATCCCCATTGATTTTCTGGAACTCGCACAGCTCAAGAAACTTTATGCCTCCTTCCAATTTTCCGACTCTATCCTGTTGACCAAAATAAGGTAAAAAAGGCCACAAAAATATCCAAATGCATAACAATAAACAAGTAACTAATCTGTGTTAACCAAAATAAGGTAAAAAAGGCAACAAAAATATCCAAATGAATAACAATAAACAAGTAACTAATCTGTATTACTCGGGTGGGTTCAAACAAGTTGAAAGCAATTCTACATGTTCATGTAAAAGCAAGACATTACCCTGCCAAGGTCATATCAGTATTTAGATTACCAACCAATAAATGTAGTAGAGACTCCTCTCGAGCACCTGCAAGCCTCATTGTAATTAGCTATCCTCCTTCACCGCCACATTTAACACCAGTCATCCTGTAAGACTCTGAAAACCCTACAAGCTCCTCCAGAAACTCCTTATGAATTCAAACACCTATGCCTAGAATGAGATTACCAATGGAGATCAAATTTTAACCCCCCCCCCCAGCTTTTTGAGTCTATTCACTCTCTCTTTTGCTTTCCTAACTGGGGTTGAACACAAGATTTTTAAAAATCATGTATGCCAATACTAACCAGCAAACTCAGGAAGCGAACTCTTCCTGATGGAAAACAATAAAGTAGGCAACACCTGAGCATGTGAAGGAATCATTATTTCAGTTTGAGAGATCGTAGCCACTCTCATTTGCTCTGCCTCAGTAGCAGACCTGATGGGCATTATGCTCTACAATACAAATACGAGATGGTTATTTTTTCTGAACACAACTTTGACTAAGATTGCAAAATGATAACAGAAGTATGTATAAAGATCTGATCAGATCAAATTAAGGGTTATTCCCACGTGATGCACAAGTAGAATAATGTAGCAAGATTTAACCAAAAAAAATATTAAAAAATGTAGCAAGTAGTAAATTATGGAAAAAAGAACAGTAGAAGAGTAACGAATAAACTTGGACGCCGAAATTGAAAGTTTAACTTTCACTTTTGGGACATCCCAAAGTGAGAGCCCAATTTCAAATTCAATGTTCCAAATCTCACTTTAACTAAGTTTTATCTTTACTGTTAATTATCAACTTTTCTTTTTAGAAATACTTCCAAAAGTAAAGTCTCAGTTCAAGAGTGTATAGATTTTCTCTCTTTGTTAGTGCTGCCTGGTGGCAAAAATTTATGAAACACCAAAACAACGTAATACTAAGAGAATAGACAGTACCTTCGTTTCCTCTGCAGGCATAGAACGTTTTGCAGGAGTACGATCTTCTGATGGCAATCCAATCTTGTGTCATTTTTCAGCCTGTATGCATGAACAAAATGTATCAGTAATTTACATAAAGGAATTTACTAATATGTGAAAGAGCCTTTCAAATAGTATGATTGGGAACTGTGGGCACACTTCAAATCTCCCTCTCTCTTCCCCCTCCCCTACAAACCAAAACAAAAAAAAAAAGAAACTTTCCTCCCAATGTAAATATGGATGACTTTGAAATGCAGGGGAGTCATTTGACTGCTTCAATTTGATAAAGTTAGCTATCAAGCTGGTCCATGTATTTATCAAGAATTAAAGAAAGTAGAAGAAAAGGATTGGGAACAAGGAGCAATTCGGGAGGGAGGACTTGAAAAAATCCCAGTCTCCCAGTTCAATATGCTCTTCCTTCTAGGTTCCCCCCTTTAAAGTCGAAGCTTTTTAAGAAAAATCGCTAATTTGAAGTACTATACACCATCCATGTACATATTGTCTACAAATACACTGGTTAAATGATAAAATTGGATGATGAAAGAAATCTCAGAAAGAGAAGTTTTATTACATTGGGAGGGAGATCAAATCATCTAAAAAATGTTAAAGTTGTACTGTTTGTTATTTTTCACTTTTTCTCCAAGTCTATGACTCAATGACTTGTTACACAATTAACCTGGGTTGCCAACAGATCTAGTTGAAGTACGTAGGCTACGTAGTTTCAACTCACGGTGAACGAAATTATGGTCATTTTCTTTTATTAGAAATAATGGCCACATTTCTTTGTTGTTTACGTAGCCCATCACATAGTCTTGAACCTCAGGCCTAGGAATAACATCCCCGGTCAACTCACCAAAGCAAAATAAAATTACTGTTATTTGACCCCTTTTTTTGTAGTGAACAAGGGTGTGGTATATGCAATTCCACAACAATATAGGTGGAAGTAATGAACTGTTTTGAATGCTTTCTTTCTTCTGAAGTCAAACTGATACAAAACTTACAAAGTTACAATCCACAAGGAGAATATGGGAACCATTATGAGTAGAAAGACAAAACAAAAGTATGATGACATGTAACATAAAATACCAACTTCTCGATTTTCTTTCATTATTCAATTAAATTTCTTTCATATAAAAATATAAAAGCAACTTTTAAATCAAGTCAACAGAAAATTCTACTCAAAAACTCAGTTAAAGAATTTCAGGCTTCTAATTATATATGCATGCACCAGAGTACTGAAGTGCCTTGATTGCCCTCGCATTTGAGTATCCCATCGAGTTAAGATTTTTGAGCAGCTCCTGGTTAACTTCCAGAACAACCATTTCTACGAATGACAAACAAAATCAGGTAAGTGTATGATAGAAGGAAGAGAAGCTATTGCCTCAGAATCCAGCAGGCAGCAATTCCAATATCAATGCAACATACCAAAACAATAATCTTAGCTATATGAAGTGTTTAACCAACTCACTAGTTACCATAATGCTAAAGCATGCCAAAACTAGCATGGAAATAGATACTAAACAAAGAGATGACTACTTGGCACTGACACATACCAAAACAATAATCTTAGCTATATGAAGTGTTTAACCAACTCACTAGTTACCATAATGCTAAAGCATGCTAAAACTAGCATGGAAAGAGATACCAAACAAAGAGATGACTACTTGGCACTCAACTGACTCTGAACAATGCTAAGTGGTAGAAGAGAATTTCTGCACGCAAAGATTTTCAGCATTAAGGTTTCTTCTATGCAATTTTCAATGTCATTGTAAAACATATCAACGTTTCTATAAAATTTTGGTTATCCATTCTTCTGTGTTTCTCACTATTCTTTAATTATACAATCTAATTCAATTCCTCCATCATTAAAGAGTTGAAAACAACCTACTCCCTCCATTCCAAAATTAGACATACATTTTCCTTTTTTGCCAGTTCCAAAAAAATAGATACATTTCTACTTTAGGACTATAAAGTGACATGATATCCCTATTCCCTAATTTACCATTACTTTGTTACTATTATCTCTAGCATCACAACACCTCTACCAAATTAAATTCTTAGCTAATACTAAGGGTGCAATCTAAACAATCAATCTGCCATTCCAACTACCAAGAAAGAAGAAGGAAAAAAACTGACTGATCTATTGGGAAATCACTAAAAGGGAAAGAAATGTAGATTTATAAAATTCAATTTCTCTTTCATTAGACATATGTTCACTAGAACACTGCAATTTGGTTGAAATTTAGTCCTCAATTCTAAAGCGTGAAATGAAAACCAGTATTTGACCTCCCTTCAAGTAAGCATACAAAATATTCAATATTTAGGTGTAAAAAACAAGATCCTGACTTCTAAAACACAACACTCAACCTTCAGGGACCAGCAAGTATGTTTACAAACAAGCTACAACACTCAGCCTCTTCTATTAATCATTGGCTTATATAAATTAAGGAGTCAGTTTGAAATAAATATGAGTAGAATATTGCCTGGAAAATATTGTCTACACAAAGCGATGTAGTGCTTCGTGCTTACAAGTTACAATACTACCAGTAATCTCGGCATGAGCAAGTTCCGTCCTTGAAATGATGGAACCTCTTTATATCTCTCAATAATATCTCCCTCTGACTCATCTTACTGATAAACTTCATCATTGAATGGCAATCCCCGCATACTCTCAGGTTCTTCATAATTCTAATGGTAGTCCCAGGAGCTGTACTAATGAGAGCAAAGGCAAGTGCCAACTTCTCACTATGACTTCCCAATGATTCTTCCTTCTCTTCTTCTTCAATGTTATGAAGTATCCCCTCAGTTTCTGGCATATAGCCCTGTTCTCTCGCACTAGATGTTATTTCCTCTAATTTCATGTACAACTCTTCTGCAAGCGCATGACTGCGATCACCAGCCACAAAACTATGTACTTGACCACCCACCTCAATATAACTCCACCCAGTTTCTTTCTCTAAACCTGTATCCTTCATTGAAGTTCTCACTCTTTCTACGTCTTCCCATCTCCCTACTCCAGCATAGATATTTGATAAAAACACATAGCTCCCAGGATGTTTAGTCTCGAGCTCCAGAAGCCTTTGTGATGCATATTCTGCCATTTTGATATTTTTATGAGCTCTGCAAGCACAAAAAAGTGCTCCCCATATCACAAGATCAGGTTCGAGTGGCATGTTCTGTATGAAACTGAAAGCTTCGTCCAGTCGGCCTGCCCTGCCAAACAGATCCACTACTACTGCATAGTGTTTTATGGTGGGTTTAATGGAGAAGTCAAGCCTCATGCAGTCAAAGAAATGAAGTCCCCACTCAACTTGCCCAGCATGTGAGCATGCAGTTAGGATTGCAAGGAAGACAACTCCATCTGGCTTTACTCCTGCGGAACATGAAAATATTTCAATACCCTATATAACCATACAAACTGAAAAAGTTAAAGAAAAGAATATAAAACTCACACCTGCCAACTTCATTTTATCAAAGAATTGAAGAGCTTGCTCAACACAACCATGGATTGCCCAACCCCATATTATAGCAGTCCAAGTCCGGATGTCCTTATCTTTTGTCATGGAAAAGACCCGACTTGCAGACTCTATAAATCCACATTTTGCATACATGTCAATTAAAGCAGTTCCAACAGCTCTGTCCAACTGAAAGCCACTGCTCCAAGCATAACAATGAATCCTAACTCCTGTATCAATGGCTCCTGCTTTCGCACAAGCTGAAAGTGCAGAAACAAAAGTAAGCTCATTTGGCCTCACACCCTCCACCAACATTTGAGAAAACATAGACAAAGCCTTTTTGAAGTATCCATTATGTGAAAACCCAGTGACCATCATGGTCCAAGAAACCACATCCCTTTCTGGCATAAGATAGAAAAACTCAGCTGCTCGGTCAATCTCTTCATTCCTCATGAACCCATTAATCAAACAATTCCAAGACACGACATTCCTCTCCGGCATTGCCTCAAATATCTCCACAGCCTTTCCCAAGTCTCCAACTTTACAACACCCATTTATCAATACATTCCATAACAACACACTCCCTAGCTTATTTCTTTCAGGACTTTCGTCAAACAACTGTAAAGCAAAACCCAATAACTCAACTTTAACATACATATCAACCAAAGAGACTCGAACAAATGAATCAAACTCAAGACCCCTTTTCAAAATCTCACCATGAACCATCATACCAACCCCACCCTCAACCAAACCCGCACTCGATTTGAGAACAAACGGATACGTGAGCCGATCAGGTCGAATATTTAGCCTCAACATGTAAACAAAATGGGAAATTGAGCTCTCAAAACAAGAATTGTCTGTTAGTGCTCTAATTAAAGCATTGAAGACAAACAAATTGGGATTATGGAAATGACTAAAGATTGAAAGCGCATAATTGATGGATTTATGTAAAGAACATGAAGAAATGAGTTGGGTCACGACCCAACTGTTTGAAGAGTGGCTGTGGCGTATGATTTGTGTGTGGATTTGTTGGAGTTGCTGGGTGTTTTTGGAGGCATGAATGAGAGATACCAATTGGGTTTCAGTTGGTGTGATGATTCCATGAGAGGAATGAGGAGGAGCTGCTTTCTTGGATGAAGTAATTGTAGTTTTGGCATTGGGTGAGTAGTTTTGTTTAGCAAGAAGCTTACTAGCTCTCATTGTATATCATCAAAGACTGAATTGAAAGGTTTGAGATATAATTTACCAAACACTTGAGCAAGATTTTGATGCTCCGGTCGTAATCTAAGCTTTTTGTCCCAGATTGTAGTGGAAATCTGGTTTTGGTAAAAAATTATAAATATTAAAAATATATTTTTGTTCAATATTTAACCTTAAAAAATAAAGTTGTTACTTGTTAGTCCCTTCCTTACAAGATAAATATTCTCAATTTAATTTTTTTTATGGTTAAATTAGTATTTTTAAATTTAATAATTAAGTATATATACTTAAAATTTAAAGATCGCAAATCTTTGATATTAGTATTACATTATTTTTAAATTATTATGGTGACGGCCTTTTTGCATACATTTGAGAGAATACTAAGACTGATTTATTTTAAAATAATTAATTTGACCATAAACATGAGATATTAATATTCTGACTAATGGAGTATTAGTGTAGCACTAGTCTCATGATAATAAAGTTAAAGATGAAAATTTTAAGAATATGTGTTATTTTATATTATTAAATTAAAAGACAACTCTTTTATGAAAAATATAAAATAATATAAACTAACACTAGTTAGCTTTACAATCAGCGTAAAAGAAATATATATTACTCCCTCCTTCCCAAATTAATTGCTCAATTTTGACCATTTTAAGTCAAATTGACTATTTTAGAACTAAATTTTTTACTGTTTTTACTAAAATATAGGTGAAGAGATTATAACCAAAAGAAAGTATATACAATTTATTACTAACTCCAATTTTTATAATTTTAGAAATATATTTATATATGCTTAATTATTAATTCTAAAAATAGTCAATTTTACTTAAAATGGTCAAAATTGAGCAATTAATTTGGGACGGAGGGAGTATCAATATTTACAAAAAAATAAAAAAAAATATTTTTGTGAATAAAAAAAGAATTATTTTAGCTAGAGTTCTACTATATATTGCGATAAATTTATGTTGACTTAATATTGTGAAGTTTATCAATACAAGGGATTGGTAGAAATTATAGAAGGGATCCACTTATTAAAAAAATTATCACTAATACTTATCCAACAATTAAATAATCGATATAAAACATTCGCAATATATATTATTTTTCTTTATGTTATAAAGCATGCTCACTGTACATGCCACCCTCTTTGCATGATGAAACTTTAAAATAACCTATGTGTAGCATTCACTTTTTTTAGCAGTGAGATACTTTTAAAAATTATTATTCTCTGTCTTATAAAAAAAATTATTTGTAAATATTATATTTTTTTAAATTTATTTTTATTCCATATTTATTTTAAAATTTATTGAATGTTTGATCAACACCATGATGGTGAGATTGTGGTGACAAACTTATAAATATTATACTCTTTCGTTCCAGAATTAAAAATACATTTTGACTTTTTAAAATTAATTTATGAAATTCTAAAATTTAAAACATATAATTCAGAAGAATATGTGAGTGATTCATACACAGCATCCCTTTCTTTTATCAACGGACCTACTAATTGATATGTTTTCACAAATAATTGAAATTCAATTTCTTGATCGGTATCTTCAATTTTGGAAACTTATAAAGAAAATATGAAGTTATTTAATTTTAATACAAACAAATATAACAATTGTAAAGTAACTATAAAGTACTATTAATTATCGTCTTTATTGTTTTTAAAACTTGAACGAAATTATGTCAATTTTGAGTTTTAGGATTTCACGAATTAACTCTAAAAAGTTAAAATGTATCTCTAATTTAGAACGGATATAGTATCATTTTATACTGCCATAAGAAAATGTGATTTTTTTCTTATGATTTTATTTTTTTCAAAAAAACTCTTTTTGTGGAGTTACGTAGGGAGTATTATATAATGTATTTAATGCCCAATATCTTTTGCAGGGTTTTATAATTCATAACCATCAAAATTAAATTCAAAAATAACCTAACACAAAAAATTCAAAGTTCCAACAAATTCACTAAATAAAATATATATAACATAGGCTTAGATGATGGATGCCGATAGCGTGTGGACCAAAACATAATTATATGTTACTCCCTCTGTTCCTAAAATATTGTCGTTTTAGGAAGTAATTTTTGTTCCAAAAAGATTGACGTTTTGAGTTTATCAATGCAGATGGAGTAATTTTTTCCAACTTTACCCCTATTTAAAATTCTCCTACTTAATGATTTTTCTCAAAAAAATACAAAACTCTTCTTGGTTGTTGAAATGTCTTTACAAATCTCTTCCCTTCCCAATACTTCTTCTTCATAATCTCATGGTTGGTAGTATACTCCTTTTTGGAATCTACAAAGTTAATAATTAGTTGAGATAATTAAAACAAGGGTAATATAGTATTTTTCATAAGGAGTAGTTGCATTCCTTAATCTACGTGAATTAACCTTAAACGACAATCTTTTAGGAACAGAAGGAGTATGATTTAGTTCGAATTCGGTTATGATTTAGTTCGAATTCGGTTCATAGTTATACGTTATGATTTAATTTGAATTCGAAATTTGAACCAAATTATTATGATTCACACTTTCTATTAATCTCATTTGTATACCAAATATTATATATATATATATATATATATGTATATCTCAATTAATTGGGCTTATTTATAATGAAAGAAAGCTACAAAGCTAATGTTGAGCTCAAATTTAATGTCCCATGCATCTCATATATCCATTGCCTCATTATTTTTTGGTTCTCACCTCCCGGCATTCGGTAATTATCAGATCCCGATTAATCTGAAATCGAGTTATGGTCAGACCCATAAGGAGAGAGCTTTTCTTAACATTATTTTCTTTATTCACAAGACTCGAATTTGAGACATTGCTTAACGGGCATCAAACTCTTTTCACTCGACCCAACAGATATTGGTTGGTATATATTCATTGTTATTCATTGTCTCACTTCACTTCATGTATTTTTACGAGTAGTTATTTTATTTACTTATTTTTTATTTGACAAGCAAGCAAACAATGAGATGAAATTGGGTTGCAAACTTTTCGCGAAGAACTTTTGACTTTTTGAATTTGAGCTTGAATAAAATATAAATGAGTTTGAGTCAAGTTAGTATGAAATTTAAAATTTTATTCGAGCATTGTTGATTAATTTTTACACTATTTTTTTAGCATTATTCTTAATATTAACTTTTCTAAGAGTCTAAATAGTTTTTGGTCTTTATTTTGACATAATATTTTTAATATATTTTTTTTATTTTATTTTTGTTCGCATTTTTCAAGTTCCAGGAGCCTTAAATTCTCATTTCCCTTTTATAATACAGGGATGTTTTTTTTTTAATTCTAACGAAAAGTAGGAAATACAATATAAAGGCATTCAAGACTCGTAAAAAATTAAAAGAAAAAAAGAAACTGATAAAAGCTACCCAAACAAGTTTTTACCTCTGTGTATTATAATAAAATATATATTTATTGAGAGTAATTTTATAAATATATCAAATTTTACTTTTAATCTTTCTTTTCATCGAGAATCTTGATCTTGTTAGATTAGAGTTACCCATCTATTTTCTTGACTGCTAAATCTTAGGCGATTTGTTACAACATGCTCCTCGTATTTATGGATTCACAGGTGACGTTTCAGACCCTAATAAGAATCCAAGGGTGTGAAGTGAGCGTTTCTAGCTGCTTTTCATCTCTCTTTCTTCTTTCGCTTACTAAAAAGTGAGAAAGTTGTGTTATGAGCAACCTTATTGCACGGTAGCAAATTGTTTATGTAAGACCTCGATTTTTAATTAATAAAACTTATTCTATCTTATATATTATTATAAACAGTAAATCGTTAAATTGATAAAAAGTTTAAGGATGATATGCGTAAATTATAAGAAACAAAAAGAATATTGGCGGAGACACTAAATAATATTTGGTACTGTATGACAGTGCTGTAACAATCAATCATTTGTAGACCCCACAACAGAATAATTGTTGGATATAAAAAAAACAAAATAACCATTAATAAAAGTTGTCAGCGGAACTCTTACATTTAACTGTTAAAATACTCGACAATAAATGAATAATAATGAACAGTGTCACTACAATATTCCACAATATTGAACCAATAATTGTTACAGAATCAAGGATAATAATAAAAAGTTACGTATTTAAAAGTCGCAGGTACTAAAAAGTTAGACAGACTCATTAATACATTAGGTAAATAAGACTACATACATAAATATCTGTGATATTAATACATAAAGTAAATAATGCAGAAGATGGACAAATATAATAATAATTATGAATAGTACAGGAAATATAATATTGAAATGTGAAAGTTGTGCCAAAATTATATGTGGTGGATTGAAAGTAATCTTGAAATATAAAAATTGTGCTAAAATAATGTGTGGTAGATGAAAAATAATCTTGAAATGTGAAAAGTGTGCTAAAATTGATGTGTAGTAGATGTTAGTTAAGTTTTGACTATAAAAAGAGGGTTTAACATAAGGAGTTGACATAACCTTCTTACTTGTTCTTCCCCTCCCCCCTCCCCTCACTTTCTAAATATTTCTTAGTGAGCATTTCTTTGAGTGTGTTAAAAAATACTTGAGTGTTGGTAATATCAACAAGAATGCAGGAATTGCTCATGTTAATCAATTACATTAAAAGTAGAATCTAATCACGTGATAAGGTGTGGGATATCAATTTCTTCATACTCATAAATTAAAACCTACTATGGTAAGAAATTATTATTCGTTTATACAACTTTTAAACGACAAAAATTTATGAAATAACAATTCGTTAAAATTTCTTTAATAATTTAATCTAATATCTTTTGACCTGAAACCTTCCTGTTGAATTCTAACCGTCGTATTTGAACTGTGGACTTTTGGTCTGTAAACATTTTGAACCTTGAACTTTATATTAACATTTTGACTTGAACTTTCTATTTGAACTGTGAACATTTTAGACTGTTAAATATTAATTGTACCGTGAATCTTACAGTTGAACTTTTTATATATGAATCTTGGACAATAGCTTTTGATTTGAACTCATTCCGATATTCTGAATATCGTGTTGATAATTTGGACATTATTGAATTATGAACAAATTAAATTATTCTTTAAACATAAATAAATTGCATATCTCTAATATTCATTCATTGTTTTATTATTCATATTATTTATGTTAATTTTTTGTTGTTTGTACTAAACATGAGGACTCAAATTATTATGAATGTCTTTGGCCTGGTATAAAAATAATATGGTTGTTGAGTGTTTTTAGCATGTGTGACAAAGATACGTGATGAAAGTTCTCTTTGGTCTGAATACATATAAGAACTGTTGTTTATCATGATTATGACAATTGGTGTTACAATTGATGAAATCTTGACGATGAATTTTAAATTAGAGAAGATATTAGGCATTATTATCTTTTTGACTATTTTAATGAATTTCTTATTCCGTTGCAGTTATTTGTTAAAAACTTATGTTGTTTAATATTTTCTAAATATCTGATTTATCACTATTGAAAGCTAAAGATAACTTTATTCTTTTGTTATCTTAGTCATGATATTGCTTACTGGGTTATTTGAGCGCATCCTCTTATTTTTGATTCTTTTCAGAAAATGAGAATGTAGTTGGGGCTAGCAAAGAGAACATGATAATGAAGTGACAGTGTGATTTAGTAGTTGTGGTAGTATTCACTAAGTTATAAAATAGTGTATAAACAATTATAGTGAAGACTTAATGTATGTGCAACCATACTATATACAATATTGTAATAATTATAATTAAGAAAATTTATGTTTGTTGTTTTGTATTTTAACGACTCAAATTAGGTTGTATAGATCCGAATTAGGGTCCTCACAGTTTATTTTGGACGAAAATTGAAAATTGAATATATACATGGTGGATTCACAATCCATTGTCTTGGTCCCCTTGTGATAAATGGGAGATGGGAAACATGCTATCAATTTATAATTGCTGATAAAATTTTATATTTTGATTATATATTATTTGGCTGAGATTTTTTTCAGGGAATTGATTTTTTTATATTATTTCAAAATAATTTTATAAGATTCGCTTTTTATATAAATAAATGGGTAGTTTTTTTTAAAAAAAATAATATTTTTATAATTTTTTAAAGTAAATTTATAAATGGATAAAATCTTATAAAAATATCAAATTTCATTCCAAAAATAACAGTTCTCTACCTTTTAAAAAAAACAATTGAAGCCAGAAAGGTGACGTGTCAAAATTTAGTAACCCTACACTAAAAGTCCCAAAACCCCCGCGCTCGACCTTTCTCGCTCGCTTGACCTCTCTTATTACGACTACTGTACCATGTACGGACAACCTCCACGCTTCCACCGCGGTGGCGGCGGTCGTGGACCAGCAGCACCCCCTCAGCCTCAACCTCCGACAACGCCCCTCAATCCCAACTATCTTCAAAACCCTAATTTTTTCCCCCTCAATCAATTCCTCGCAAACCCCTTTCTAAACCCCGGCTTCCTCCCAATTCAAAACCCCAACTTCTCAATTCAAAACCCTAATTTCCCAATTCAAAACGCTAATTTTCTTGTTCAAAACCCTAATTCTCGCCCAAGGCCCAATGAAGCTCTTGAAAGGATCGATAAAGCTGTCTCGAAGGCTCACCGCGATCTTCTGGCTGCTGGAGAAAGTGTATCCGCTTGGAAAGTCTGTCAGTCTGCGTTATTGATACTTAAAGCCGATTCATGGGATTCGTTAGGGTTTCAAATGCAACAAGTCCCCTCCCTGTACCGCCTTATAGTCACAGAAGGGAAGGTATATTCAAAAATAATACTACTCATCTCATTTTACTTGACTTTCATCGTCAAATTGACCGTCTTAAAATTAATAATTAAGTATACTTATTTAAATTTTTGGAATTACTAAAGTTGTGATTAGTTGCAGATTCTATGTACTCTAATTTTAAGAATAAGATATTTTCATTGTAAAAATGGTAAATTTGACCTTACGAAGTTAACTTTGTAAAATAGGGAGTATATCCTTGGTAACTTAAGGATGAGTTTTAATAACGTGTTAGACTTTTTGAGTATAATGAATGTGTTTGATAAAATAAACATTAAATGGAGGTCTTGAATTTATTGGAATTGAAAGTATATATATTAAAATCAAACTTCTAGTACATCTTACTCAGCAGTTGAGGATAAAACTGCATCTAGCTGCTGTGAATAATCTAATTTCTTACACCTTGTCTTGAAGTTTTAATTTGGAAAGAAAAGGAAAGAAGGAAGTGTGTCTTGGATTTTTTGGTAGAAGAGAAAAGAAGAGAAATCTAAATGAAGGAGCGTTTTTTAAGTTACAAGTGTTTTTTGGGCCGAATATTTTCTTCTCACTTTTAAGAAGAAAGTTTGAGAAAGAAAATGTGTCTTTCTCTTCTCTTCCTTTCTCTTCTCTAAACTTCTCTTCTTTTGTATGCAATTATGTTGAATGGGATAGGACTATTAACTATGTATACATATTTATTTATACTAGTTTAATACCTTTTGATTTTTTATTTTATTTATATATTTTTTATGTTTTATTATTGCAAAGGGGAATGTGGTATTAAATTGTACTCCTTTTCCCTTTTGTGGTATCAAATACCCTCAGAACTAAAAATGTGGTCTTTAGACTAGGTAAGGATAAAAAAGTGCTTAAATGTGTTAAAATAGTATAAGTGATCCAGTCACATGCATCATTATTGCAAACAAACATAGCCTTAGAAATTAGTTAGAGAAGTAGGATAAGTTCGAGTAATTATCATATAAGCATAATGCAATTCGCATCATTATGATTGACTTGGTTTGCTGGTTCTCTTTCAATAACTTGAAATGAAAGGAAACAAAAAGATCAAACCTTTTTCTTATTCTTTTTTGTTTTTCATTGTTCTTTTGTTCTTTATTTTATTGTTTCTTAGAACTAAATTGATGCTTTATATTGGATATGATTCTAAATTGGTCTTTTAAATATCTTATTTAATGTTGTTCCATTTTGTTTTATTAGATTAATGCATTTATCCACTGCTTTGTTGGTGTTCGGAGGATAACTTCATTGTATGATTTGGAAGTGGCAATTTGCAAGAACGAGGGTGTTGAGCGGTTTGACGAGCTTGATTTGGGCCCTTTGTTACGACACCCACTTGTCATGCATTATTTTGGCTCAAGTTCTGATATTAAGGATGTGTTCAAGATTACAACTGATGATATAATTTCTTACCTTTCTTCATTCGTTAAAAAAAAGAAAGGTAAAGAAGTTAAGGCTGATGAATTATTGGATTTTATTGCGAAGAAGAAATCAGTTAGTGGCAGGGAATTGCTTAGCATACGGATTCAGAGTTTAGGGTATGTATTGCATTCTGCTCCTTCAATTATGATTGAAAGGCCCCAAGGTTTATAGTTAATACATACATACATATATATATATATATATATGTGTGTGTGTGTGTGTGTGAAAGTCAAATTTCTAATTCTTCTATGTTGGGTGAATAGTTTATTATGCTTACTAAAAATTGTAAAAATAAATTATTAATTTACAATTTAATTGGGGGTGTTATTTAAATTTTTATAACTAAAACTGAGCCAGCATAAAGGATTTATATGATATATTGAGATTGATATACTTATATCTTTGTGCCATATTGAGTAAGAAATAGATTAGGTAGGTAACATGATGTGCATACACATTTATAGTAATCATTTATGTTGAATCATCTTTCAAAATCAGTTGAGTTTCTTAATATATACTCCCTCTGTCCCTCAAAAACTAGCTTAGATTGTCTTTTTTGGTCAAATTAACCAATTTTAGAATTAAAAATTAGGCATATTTATTTTTATTTTCAAATTCATGGAAATTGGAAATAGTTGTAAATTTGATGTAGTTTCTTATGGTTATAGTTATTGCACCTATATTTAAAAGAAAATAGTATAAATTTTAATTACAAAAATGGTCAATTTGACTCAAAGAACTAAGCCAGTTTTTAAGGGACGGAGGGAGTACTATCTTTTGGCATGCAATCCAGCATTGTTTTTTCTTTAAGATCATGATGACACTCAAATTACTATTATAAACTGTCACAGCTGCAGAGTGCAAGCCTTTTAGATGCTGCTTTTCAATTGAATTAAATGAATTGTTGGTTTATAGGATGCATATTTCTCAACTCCGCCAAGCATGGAGTTTAGAGAATGCCGCTGTAAAAAAATATTTAGGGGACATGAATTTGCCATCCGGTAAAATGGGTAAAAGGAGCAGGAAGCGTCCTCTTTTCTCCTCAGTGAAAAAGCAGCTGGATGAGCATTTTGGTGCTATAACACAGCGTGTCAGTTCTTTTACTTCCGCACATGAGGAATTTTCTGGCAAGCACATAAGATTTAGTTCATCAAGTTCTGAAGATGTTAGCGATACTTCTTGTGACGATGAAGGTAACAAGGATGAAAATGATACGCAGAATCAATGCAAGCTTCCATCACAAAATATAAGTAGTGCGGACCGTGTTAGTAGCTGTCCTTACCCATCGGTTACTGAGGAAATGACAAGACTTGGGTTAAAAAATGAAACGGATCCTAGACCCTCTCCTGCTAGTGGCACCCTAAAAGGCAATAAACACAGCAGCATGGCATCTAAGAGAAAGAGAATATCTGAAAATTTAAGTTGCAACATCTCCGTCCCACATAAATTGTCGAAAAGAGATGTGGTTGAAGCAGATCTTTTGGTTAAAAGTAAGAAAGAACAAAATAATGTAGATCTTTCACTGGACATTGATTCTATCAGGATGTTCATGATGACCTGGAAGGAGGCATGTCGAGATAACAATGAGGCTGAGGTATGTGGCTGCTCTCACTAAAGTTGAGATGCATCTGATTGGCATCTCACTATCATTTCTTAACGTGTTAATGTCAATTTTTTGGTCGTCGTTGATTTTTCTAATGCATCAAGTCACCTTCTTAACTATATAGAAATGGCAGTCTGTCATATTCAGATTCCTTCACATTGTTAATTATGGCATTGATTAATTATGGCATTGAGAAACAAATGCTCAATTGAACTTGAAAACTGTTGATAGCCAAAGCCTATTGATGCATGCCCTTTAATTTGTTGCATACAATGCATTTCTGTCTAACTCTTAGAAAGTTTTATAATTACCATGCTTTTACTGTACCGAAGACACTGTACTCTATCAAGCAAGTGAATCATGATCATAGTTATTAAGGCGCATTTTAGGAGCAAATTGCCTCCTAGAGCCTAGGTGCGTATTGCCTCCTAGAGCCTAGGCTTGAGGAGCATGCTCAAGGCGCGTGCCTTTGTGAAATGAGGAGCAACATATGACATAAAGTGAGTTATTAAATTCAATGGCATTCAACAATTACTTTGACATTATAGGTAACAAAACTAAAAAACAATATATTTTTTACCTATCTACATTAACTACTAACATATGGAACCCATCTATATAAAGCATATAAACTAAAAACATAAGTTAAGAAAAGGTCTATTTAAAATAAACAATCTTTGAATGCACCAAAATAAGAGAAAGTACAAGGAGAACTAAATTTCATATTCAGTTAAAAAATCTGTCTCCCATAAAAGACGAAGGAGGAGAAGACTTATTCTCACACTCTAGGAATGGTGCTCCCTGTTTTTATTATCACGGAAAGATTTATCTAAAAAACTATCATTAATGGATGATTTGGAACTTCTCAGTGGGGTACAATTTGACTATTCCATGCAGGCAATAGATCATTCATTTATTCACCTTGTTAATAGACTCTCTCTGTATATGTTAATATATACACACCAAAGTGGTTACCTCCATTTGTCTAGCTCACGATTGTTCTTGCCTATTACTGCTATTTAGTGTGCTATGAATAGATTTTACTACACTATTGCACTTTTATGTTCATGGAAATTTTTATCCCATCGGACCGATTACTTGATCCAATTAAGTATATTATAAAGTAGGAAATGAATAATACCAAGACAGACTGTGATTTCTGTGTGAAAATTGGACAATTGGAGTATTGGATGTGTATAGGTACACCTCTGTTTTTATTGGTACACCTCTGTTTTCAGGGATTAAAAATCGACGCCTAAAGTTTGGACCCAATTCATTTTACACAGTTGTCCCCTAAAGTTTGTTGACAACATTTAGGTGTATGCATATAAACAGAGATAGAGTGAGAATATCTGAACACACTCAGCGTGATCGCCCAAGTTACAGTACTAGGGATTGGTTTCATAACACCGCTGTTTTGAGGGGCATATTGGAGCAATGTTTGGGACTTGGGAGATTCGATTGGGAAATCTGATGGTCGGAGATCTATTCACCCCAATGTGCATGGGGAATAACAAGAAGAAATGATGAAATAGAAGGGGTTTCTTCTCTGAGAGCTTCATTGGGATTATCTGAAACAGTGAAACTCCAGGAGAAAATATCTGGTCAAAGGGAACACATTTTCTTTTCAAAAGATGGAGAAATGAGGGTGAAATTGACCATTTGCATACCATGGAGAGAAAAATGAAAGGGCCAAACTTTAGGGGGCAGATTTTTCATTAATTTTTTTCTTTATATAGTTAAATATTTTCACTTTTTTGCTTTGGCGTTGGAAAGAACCTAATGTTATTGATTATATGGCTTTTTCTTAGTACAATTGTGCTGCCCCCAAATTCGGGTCTACACTACCCAAATCTGAGTCGCCAAAATACATACTACAAACACAAATATTTACAACTGTTATAATGTCGTGAAAAATACGATAACACGTACACTTTAAGTTGTCAGTACAATTATTATGTCGTATATAGTATGACAGTATTCAGACCCAAATTTAGTCCTTAATATAATTATTGTCACACTATTTTTACAATATACTGAGGATTACTACAACTACAAACTCGGACCATCACTCCATTACTCTGTTTTTCCCGCTAGACCTAGCTACACTCTTATTATCTGAAAGGAATTGTGAAGCAAAAGGGTGAGCACAAATAACTTAGTAAAGAATATCATGGCTAAGATAAATATATTCTCAATAGTCTTCAATATTAATAAATCAGATATTTAAAACATATGGTAGATGATATAAGTTTTCAACAAATATCTGCAGCGAAATGAACAATCCATTAAAAAAAGTCAAATAGATCATAATGTCTAATATCTTCTCCAATTAAAAATTAACATCAATATTTTATCCATGTAACACCAATCAACAGTTTGTACATAGGACAAAGAGAACTTTCACCACATGTCTTTGCATGTAACACCAAAGATCATGATCATGTCAATCAACAGTTTCTATTCATAATCATGCCGATTAATTCATCTTTGCACCCAGACCAAAGATATTCAATTGTAACACCCATGGTCATGATTATGCCATTTCACAATTACTCTTTGCACTCAGGCCAAAGAGAACCAATGGTCATGATTATACCAATCAAGAGTCTATCTTTGTACTCAGGCCAAAGATATTCAATTGTAACACCAATAGTCGCGATCATACCATTTCACAATTACTCTTTGCATTCAGGCCAAAGAGAACCAATAGTCATGATCATACGAATCAATAGTCCATCTTTGCACTTAGGCCAAATATATTCAATTGTAACACCAATGGTCGTGATCATGCTATTTCACAATTACTCTTTGTACTCAGGCCTAAGAGAACCAATGGTCATGATCATACCAATCAACAGTCCATCTTTGCACTCAGGCTAAAGAGAAATTTCACCATAATGATTATAATCATGATATGAAAGATGGACAAAAATAATTAGCATAAATAAATATAGCATAAACATTAATTATTTTCAATTTAATCCATCCACAGTCCAAATTGTCAACACAATATCCAGAAAATCGAGTTGAGTTCTTGATTGAATATAAAATTCAAGAAAAATATAAGCTTCACATTTCTAATATCACAATTAAAATTTAATAGTAAAATTCAGGTAAAAATATTAGATGAAACACAAACTATTAAAGATATTTTAATCATTTTCAGAAATTTTCACCATTTAATGATAAGGCTAGAGAAACAAATAATAATTTCTTACCATAATATAGGAGTATGAAAGAAAATGATATCTCTTACAAGTAGGAAGAAAATAATATCCTTTACGAGTAAGAAAAAAAATGATATCCCTTTACCTCGATATTGTGAAACACAAAATTAACAGTCGAACGAAATCCTTCTATGCTCGTCTTTGCAACAGTAAAGAATCTGACTTTCGGATCTTCTATAGTTTTCAAAATCTCTTTATGTTTTCACAAAAATTGTAGCTCTCGAAAAGATACCCAAAATAGATTCAAGTATCACTCCATTCGGAGTTAATATGACTAAGTTACGAATTTTCAAAATTTGGGTTGAAAATAATGACGAAAATCAGGACAAGTTGCGGTTTTCGGTATTTTAAGGCATGAAGATGGCATCAGATGACTTTTCTTCTTTCTTCAAAGTTGTAGAGGACGAAAAACTGAAGTAATAGGCTTTTGATTCACTTAATTCCGACAAAGAATGAATTTACTATGATTTTTTTAAAGAGTTGTTGTACATAAGAAAATTCCATTCGGAAATTTCAAAGAAGAATGCAACAAAAGATTTCCAAACTAGGAATGACTTCGAATATAAACGTAACACTCTACTGATATTTACTAACACTTAAGGTAGCCTAGCATACTTAGAAACTTACACTAAGAAGTTTTTAGAGAGTGGAAGAAAATGTAAGTAAGGAAGTTATCAAACTCCTTATGCTAAGCTTCCTTATTTATAGCAAAAATTTAACCAACATCTACCACACATCAATTATCACACTTTATTCATAATCAACATCTTTCAATATTTTATTCATCAATTATTCACACTTTTTTTCTTTAATTACACTATTTCTTTAATCTATTTCACCCATCCTTTATCGATTATTCACATCTTTATCAATTAATCACACTTTTTTCTTTAATATATTTCACACATCCTTTATCAATTATTCACATCTTTATCAATTAATCATACTTTTTTTCTTTAATCAAACGATTTCTTTACTCTATTTCACCCATCATTTATCAATTATTCACATCTTTAATTAATTTTTCAACAATTATTCACAATTAATAATATAGACGAACAATACTGTCAACCATATCGTTCCCGGGAAAGGGGGGCCTTCTGTAGAAATGACGCGCAATTAAATAATCCCTTTCCTTGACAGAACTTTCAGGACATTGCCAATAATGCTAACTGGTCTAATAATATCATATTAAATAATATGAGTTGCTGTGTCGTGCCAATTATTGAATCAATAATATGAAATATTGTGCATATGTTACCGTAGCAATTATTGAATCAATAATATAAAATACTGTGCAAATGTTACTGTAACAATTATTGAGTTAATATAAAATATTGTGCAAATGTTATTGTAACAATCATTGAGTTAATAATATAAAATGCTTTGCAGATGTTACTGTAACAATCATTGAGTTAGAAAACTATGCAATTGCTACTGTAAAATTATTGAATCAATAATATGAAATACTATGCAATACCGTGTGCTACTGTGGAATACCGTGTGCTACTGTGGAATACCGCATGCTACTGTGTAACACCGCGTGCTACTGTGTAACATCGCATACTACTGTAGAGTATATTGCACGTGTGTTACTGTACTTTATTACCGGATATTTTAACAGTTAAAGGTGATAGTATCGTTGACAATTTTTTTTAAGAAAAAAATATTTCTGTTGTTTTCGGTATCCGACAATTAGTCGTTGTGGGGCCACCAATGATCGGTTATTTCGGAACCGTCGTACTATACCGAATATAATATTCCCCGACATACTTTTTATCTTATAATTTGCACATATCACCCTTAACTTATCATTTAACACCTTACTGTTTAGAATAATAATTATAAGAAAATTAAATTCTCTTTATTAAATTTTCGAGGTCTTACAACAATCTTCTGTTACCCTAAATGCACAATATTGGTGCATGTTTGACAAAAGCTACTTAAAGGATGAAACCATAGATTAGCTCCCCTCACAGCTCACACATTACTTGATTGTGCAAAATATTCTCTTAGGCTATGGAATGAAAAATTTGAGTTCAAGTTTGTTGTGAGGCATGTATCTCATTCACCCCCTTGCAGTACCTGGATTGAGAAACTAAATGAAAATTTTGGGTTCAAGGTTGTTGAAACTACTTGATGGATGAAGCCTGAGATTAGGCATGTATTTCATTCATCGCTTGCAGTACCAGGATTAAGAAACTGACAGTGGTCATTTAGCACTAGTTCTTCATGAATTTTGGTTAAACCTTTACAATTAGGGCATCCATAAACATAGCCTGGTATGTAAACGTATCTCCTTTTCCCTTCCTCTGATCAAAAGACCGTAAGAAATGAAACGATTGTATAAATTTGTCTCAGGATTAATGCTTTTTATTGCCAAGCTTCTTCTCTTATTAAACATTTATTTTAATCAAGGAGTTCCCAAGGGCTTTTGCGAAAATCAAAGTTTCCACTATATGTTTGATTCCACTGTCAAGTGCTTGAGCTATTTAATAAGTTTGTACTCATATAATTTTCTGGCTGAAGGAATTTATTCTGTCATAGATAATCTGTTGTGCATATGGTGTCCCTGCCTCCTTGTTTACATGTTAACTCTTCCATTTATGTTTCTGAAAATATTGCGTGGTAAGATTCTGAATCTAGTAAAGTTTGTTGAAGGTAAAATTCTTGTTTTTTGTATTCGTATATGTTCATCTCTTTGAGCTTTACCATTTATTTGTAGTATGTCATTCTGAAGCTAAATCTCAGTATTTTTCCTTGAACTTGTAGGTTTTGGATAGGATGATTCAATTCTACAAGCCAAAGAAAATAAAGAAAGTGAAAGCAATGTTTTCATCACACCCATGTGCTGGATTGCTAAATGTTGCAGTAAGTTGATTGTGGTAGTATTTTTTATTTTTATTGTGGTAGTATTTTTTATTTTTGCAAATTTTGTTGAATGTCCCTCCCTATGTGCTTATAGACAAAGTGTCTGTCTTTGAAGGGCTTCATTTGAGTTGGACAGGCACATCCCACCAGTGTTACTCTCTTTGTAGTGCCTTATATTTGTGTTGGATAGGCGCTTCCCACCACTCAGTCACATGTAGGATATGTTAAGGACTATAGGATGTATTTTCTTGTAATTTATTTTTATGAGATTTTGGGACACGCTGTGGCACAAGGATGAAGCTTCTACATGCTTGATGTCTTCTTTATGGATTACAAAAAGGAGGGTTTATTAAGGTTTTAGTGGTTCCCTAGCTCGAGATTTTATATGAAGTCTATCATCTTTTAATTATATTAGGTAGTAATTAGTAGATCTCCTAATTATAGTAGATATTAATTAATAGTTTGTTTACGGTAGTTAGTTGGTAGCAATTAGGACTTTATTTCCTCGAGGATTATTTCCTTGATTAGTATTACCTGGTCTTCAATTCTTAGGTTTTCTATGTAAGTAATCTAATCCCCACAAGTTATTGAGAGATGAATATATTATGATTGTGAGTTTAAAGCTTTGTGCTTTATGATGTGTTTCACTATGAATTCCATGCAAGGATAGGTTTTGTGCTCTTTGCTATCGTGTCATACATCCGCATATAGGTTCTGCCGTTATGCATTATGGTGTTCGAGGGTTGTCTAGGATGTAGCTAGTCTTGGAGCATAATGCAGCATTTGTTGCTGATGTGCTATATATTTGTGCTTTTGGTGTTCATGGCGTCAGGCCAAGGGTAAATTGGGAAGGAAAGAATAGTTAGTATATTCTAGAGTAATTAGTATATTGTAGAGTTAGATATTTTGTATGCACATGTAATGCACATGTAAGCACATGGGTGGTTAGTTAGCATGTGTGTAGGATAAGAGAGTGGTGTAGGTTAGGAGTATTTACACTTTTTTCAGCATTTTAGTAGCTATATATATGCGTGTAATGGGTAGAGTAACCCTTAAGCTTTGGAATATTATGCAATTTCAGAATGAATGGGAACAACTTGTTAAGCTTTCTCTCTCTATCTCTCTCTCTCAGTCTCACGAATTCAGTAACAAATAACTGAGTTCTTCTCCTTCTTCCTCCCTTATTCTCTCTGAATTCTCTCTTATTTCTATCTCTATCTCTGTTTCTCCCTTATTTTCTGGTTGGGCTTCAACAAGGGCCTGGCACATGGGATTGCCACTTTTAGTGGTTCATGGTGATTTTACTTGTGAAAACAATAAAAAATTAAACATTTTTCCATCACAACCCTGTGTGACCCAGTAACTGGCTTCCTTCTCTTGGCTTCTTGCATGCAGAGGCAGTGGAAATAATATTCATATGTATTGATGGGAGAGTCCAATTGATCGTCATTTCCAGTATGAGTACTGTGTCCAACATGAGAGTTTTTATGGGTAGTAAAACATTGAGCTTCCTGTTAGGACCATACTTCGCATTTATAGAGTCCTTGATGTCAAATTTTATCTATCACGTGTAACATTACTCTCCATCCATGTTACATAGAAGTAGTATGCAAGGAGGATGGGATAGGACAGATCCGATTGCTAATGGCTTTCGGGTGGCAACTGAGTAGATAATGGTTGCATTACCAATAATGTGGTAATTGCCATAATCTCATTTTACTACCGACTTGATTGGCTTTACCACATAAAATTAATCATTGATGGTTAGTAATGAGCATTGTCTCATATTAAGGAACCAAATTTGTGAATGACCATTTATCAAAAATGTCCATTATTTGTGTCCATCACTGCAGACAATATGAGGCGTATAAGTTTGGGATTTCAGGGGATCATCAACACAAAAAGCCGAGTTTCACAACCAATTGCTTGTCATGTTAACTTATGTTAAAGTGGTATTAACTTATCCCCTCCCCCCCATAACAACCAAAAAAAGTAAATAAATAAAAATAGAAACTCTAGTAAAACGCATCCTATCACATGTTGCCTTGCATGTATCAATTTTCTTTTGTAGTCTTGATCTATCTAGGACCATAGCTCCATTATACTGCATCCTATCATCTGTTCAGTATTTATTTCCGTATTGATCTTGAAATTTCCTTGCATTATTGTCAACTTGGACCATTACAACTTAGTGCCCGACTTTCTTATATGAAGAAGCCTCCTTTAGTTGTTCTGCTGTGTGGCTGGCAGCTGTCTTACTGTTAGTATCTCTACATACTACTTCCTTTCTTGCTTATTAAATTGTTTATTTCCTTATTTTATGAAAGAATTAAGAAAAAACTATAAAAATAAGTTAGTAACTGAACAATGTTACTCAATTTTCATTTTGATAAGTATCAAACCATGTAACTAACTTTAAAAAATTATGTCTATAGAATATAAATATAACTTATATTAACTATCTTTGCTTTCACATACATAAATTTAGATCTTGTTACACAATGTAAATATATTTGCTTCTATACTTGGGGTGCTTGCTATTAATATCTCTTGTATTACTTCTTATTTATTTGCATATACTTAATTTAAAAACCATATATGCTTATTGATTCACTCTCACGGTTATTTTTCTGATAAAACTGTACGTGTGAGAAGAATTTTAGTTAAGTTCCTTTCATTGCAGGTCAAGTCGATTAAAAGTGGAATGTTCGATAGTATCAGTATGTATGACACTTTTCAAACTCTCACTCAGCAGAGTGTAGCAAACCCACTTTCAGAGAAGCATATGGACAATGTAAGCATAGAGATTGAACCATCTGAAAAAACTGCTACGGTTGCTATCGAGCAAAATTTGGCATGCCAACAAGGTGAGTTATATTTCTTTGCTAATGAAGTTTTGATGAAATTCTCCGCACAAATATTCATTTGCCTTAAAATGTAGCAAAAGTTTACTCTGTCCTCCATAAACACACACACGCACACACACATATATTATAAGAGGATAGGATGGCTGTGGTCACCAACAGCCATCTCCCTGTGCCCCCCTTATATTTTACGGGGTTTTTTTTTTCTTTCAAATCACTGATTTCATAATGGTACTTTTGTACTAAGCAAAATGACGTAGTTTTGGTGTAGTCACCACAACCAGCTACCACAACCAAGCTGGTTGTGGTGACCACAACCATCCTTTTCCCTATATATAATATATACAGTATGATATAAATTGAACCTTTTTTCCTTGATCAATTGCTAAAAAGTATCCATTATTAAGTAAGAATATATTGTCATATTTCCCCAAGACCCAAGTTATCAGAAAATAATTATGTTTTCCTCTCAAGTTGGCCTAATTATGCCGTGTGCTTATGTTTTCAAAAAATAGTACTTGTCCACTTATCACGTACTGCCTGATACACTTTTAAGATATATACCATCCTTATTCTTGTGACTTGTGCCTTTCAATTTTATGCATCTTATAAATTTTTCAGTTGTCACTACTGAAGATATTCTTGAGAAAGTTTCAACATATTTTGATGATGTTCTTGACACCCTGGGCAAAGGAAGTTCATCTCTAGAGAAAAAAATTATCTTTTTGAGAAAGCTTTGCAAGTGCGAATTTTGGGTTGCTGAGCAGTTTTCTGTTGATGAGTTTCAGTCCCTTGGTTATGGGGAGTTTTTCACGTTCCTAGAGAAACATATTAGCTTATTACCTTATGCACTTCAAAGGAGCTTGACTGGCGAGACGCGTGAGAATATTTCTTTTGAGGCTTGCATGCTTAAGCGTCAATTGGATGTTATATTGTTCCAAGCTTCAAACAGCTTACTTGAAAATGAGAATTTAAGTGAGCAGAAGATTTCGGAGTTGCTTGATAGGCAGTTCCCTTCAATATGTTTCAAATTAATGAGAAGTGGTTCCTTGAAAGATATTCAAGATGTTGTGAAAGAGAACAAACACAATGAATCTTCTAACTGTGTCTTATTCTCTGCAACTTTGTTTGGAAAAAGTTGTAGAGGATCCTTCTCAGATCACAATGTAGATAGTGCTGGGGTAGGCACTGTCATAGGGCACAACACTGGAGTCCTTGGCTCTGTTACTGCCAAGGATGCAATTGAGGCTTTAACTGCAGCTCCAATGTTGACAGACCTGGATTCATGGTCACATTGGGGACTTGTATTTTCTCCTTCTTTTGGTCCGCTTGTGGCATGGTTGTTGACTGAGGTAAATGCCAAAGATCTGCTGTGTTTGGTGACCAAGGGTGGCAAAGTAGTGCGGATTGATCATTCAGCTACCCTGGATTCGTATTTGGAAGCTTTCCTTCAGGGATCCTCTTTCGAAACAGCTGTACAACTGTTGTCTTTGTTTGCATTATATGGCGGTGAATGTGATGTTCCATTGTCTCTCTTAAAATGCCATGCACGTAAAGCTTTTGAAGTTATTATTAATCATTCCTTGGAAGATGAAGTAAGCAATGATCAGAAGTTTGTCATGCACGGAAAGCCGTTTGGTAGAGGACATATGTTTGATGAAACTGCATCTAGTGCTGAGTACAAGAACAGAAGCGGATCTGATAAAGATGTGCGAATTGCATCAAGGTTTATCCTAGAATGTCTCGATTATCTACCAGTGGAATTTCAAAGTTTTGCTGCAGAAATATTGCTTTCAGGGTTGCAATCTGTTGTAAAAGAAGCTCCTTCAGCCATTTTGAATGAATGCAGACAAAGGGAGCAGCGTTGCATGCTTCATGAAGTAGGATTATCACTTGGTATAGGGGAGTGGATTAATGATTACCATACATTTCGTTTGACTAAAGCCCATGACTTAACCATGTTCTCTGGAAGTTCAGAGTGCAACACTAACACCGTACATACACAAAAGGCAGAAGACAAGTTTCCCTATTCTAAGGATGAAATGAGAGTCCCTGTTGTGGCAGATCGGGCTAATAAACAACTTAAAGGAGTCTGTACCATGAATCATAATATGGAGGTTTCTGTTGATAGTGCTCATGATTTGGAGCATTTTCCTGAATTTGATAAACATCAGAATCCAGCCATAGTCATTGAATCTATTAGGCGAGAAGAATTTGGTCTTGATCCAAGTCTTTCGCCTCTGGAAAGTAGCATGTTAAAGAAGCAACATGCTCGCTTAGGGAGAGCACTGCATTGTCTTTCACAAGAGTTGTACTCTCAGGATTCACATTTTCTTCTGGAGCTGGTAAATTAACTTCCTTTTGTTCTTAATATTTATTTCATAATTATTCTTGATACGTATTGTTTTCCAATCATGCCGAAGCTCAAGTGGCTGGAATGGCAACTTTTTGGTTCCATTTTCCTGCTTCTGCAAATTGAGAAAATAAATCTACTTATTTTATGATTCTCCATTTCTTCCTGCAGGTTTTTGTACTTTCAAATCTGACCTAGTCACCTGGAAATGCATCTTAGTTTCCATTTATATACGTTGCTTTAGATGTTGGCTTTCCCTAGGAGCAAGAACTTTCATAATTATTGGACTTACAATTTTTGTTTTTAAAGACGCAAAATGATTGTGATTACCGTAAAATCTCTCTCTGCCATATGTTTTCAGGTTCAGAATGCTGATGATAATGTGTATCCTGGATATGTGGAACCGACTCTAACATTCATTCTTTTGGAGGGATGCATTGTTGTTCTGAATAATGAGAGAGGCTTTTCTGCTGATAACATCAAGGCCCTTTGTGATGTTGGAAATTCAACCAAAAAGGAACCTACTGCTGGATATATTGGGAAGAAAGGCATTGGCTTCAAATCAGTATTTCGGGTATCGTAAATTCGATAATTCTGCAAGATTGTTCTATATTTTCTTTCTGGTCACTCTTTATCTTTTTTCATATATAAACTGAAAATTCTTTCGAAAGTAATCAAAATGACATATTAGTGACAAGTGAAGAAGAGAACATGTAGGGTTAAACTAGAATGACTTTTTGTCAGGAAGTTATCCAGACAGTCAAATCTATGGCATAATTTTTTTAACCTTCGAGTCAAACATGTCTCTATAGTCAATACCTTGCATTCTCAGCTACTCTATTCCAATGGCTATTCTTCTAATCGTGGATTTTCTAGATCTCTGTAGTATATCCAAAGAAAGCACCAGAGCTTCTTGGGTATCCAAGTACTAGCTGATTTAACAAAATTCATATCCAGCTCCAGTACTCTAAATCTTGGTCTGGTATGTAACATTTCGATCAAGACTGGCCAGTACAACAAGTATTACCCTGTGTTTTGGCTGGGACCATCCCGTGTTTTGATTTCTAGCTGGTGTGCTTTTAGGGTCCACAGCTGCTGATGTGAAGTCATCAATGGAAGAATCAAATTATGATATTTGTACAACACTAATGTTATAGTTTTTCATTTGATTCAAATATCTTTGATGATTGATATTTTTCCTTGCATGTCAGATGTTTTTCCTTGCTAGATTTTAGGAAGAAGCTGGAGTAGTTGTCATTTTATGGATTGGTTTCTTTGCATGATTTATTACATGTGTTCAATCACGTTATCATTAAATTGCATGGTCTTTTTTGCAGGTCTCTGATGCTCCAGAAATTCATTCGAATGGGTTTCATATTAAGTTTGACATAAGTGAAGGCCAGATTGGATTTGTATTACCTACTGTTGTGCCTCCTTGTGATGTTGACATGTATAGCAAACTAGTTTGTATGGATGCTGATAAAATGGATAAAAATTGCTGGAACACATGCATTGTGCTTCCTTTTAGGTCGAAGTTTTCCGAAGCCTTGGCAATGGACAACATTGTATCCATGTTTTCAGATCTTCATCCATCCTTACTACTTTTTCTTCACCATCTTCAGTGTATCAAGTTTAGAAACATGCTCAATGATTCATTTGTTGTCATGAGGAAAGAAGTTGTGGGAGATGGTATCATAAAGGTTTCCCTTGGGAATGAGAAAATGACTTGGTTTGTAGTATCTGATAAACTGGGGGCTGATGCCATTCGTCCTGACGTGAAGACAACAGAAATTTCCATAGCATTTACATTACATGATTTAGGTAGTGGGAATTACATCCCACATCTGGAACAACAGCCTGTCTTTGCTTATCTCCCTCTACGAACATATGGGATGAAATTTATTCTTCAAGGTGATTTTATTCTTCCTTCTTCTAGAGAGGAAGTTGATGGAGATAGTCCATGGAACCAGTGGTTACTGTCGGAGTTCCCTGGACTGTTTATTAGTGCAGAGAAATCTTTTTGTGCCCTTCCTTGTTTCAGAGAGAATCCAGGAAAGGCTATTGCAGCTTTTATGAGCTTTGTTCCTCTTGTTGGAGAAGTGCATGGTTTTTTCTCTAGTCTTCCTCGGATGATTATTTCTAAATTACGCAGGTCAAATTGTCTGGTTTGGGAAGGAGATAGTAATGAATGGGTTCCTCCGTGTAAGGTGCTAAGAAATTGGACTGAACAAGCTCGCGCTCTTTTGCCTGATAGCTTGCTTCATGAACACCTTGGCCTTGGATTCTTGCACAGAGATACAATTCTATCAGATTCATTAGCAAGGGCATTAGGTATTGAGGAGTATGGACCCAAAATTTTGCTTCAGGTTTTATCTTCCTTGTGTAGTACAGAGGATGGTCTGAAGTCAATGGGCCTTGGTTGGTTGTCTTCTTGGTTAAATGCTATTTATGTGACGTCCTTCTGCTCTGGGCAAGTTGTCCAAGATTTTGCAACTGAATCTGATATCTTAATCAAGCTTAGAAAAATACCTTTTGTTCCTTTAGCAGATGGTAAATATGGCTCACTGAGTGAGGGCACAATTTGGTTACATTCTGATGCGTTGAGTACTGCAACGGATAACGAGTATAGCCCTGAAGCTTTCCCAAAATTGTATACTAACCTTCGAACTGTAAGTCCAGCTCTTTTTGCTGCAGCTACTGGTGCTGGTGTTTTATGCTTTGATGAGTCTACAGTAGAAAACATTACTAAAATGCTTTATCTAGTTGGTGTCCAGCGGTTATCTGCACATGAAATTGTAAAGGTGCACATCTTGCCGGCTATTTCAAGCGATAGAAATTGTATGCGGGATAAGGATTTGATGATAGAATACCTGTCTTTTGTAATGTTCCACCTACAATCAAAGTGCCCCAACTGTTCTGCAGAAAGAGAGCAGATAATCTCAGAATTGCATAGTAAAGCTCATATTTTGACCAATCATGGCTACAAACGACCTGTTGAAGTCGCAATCCATTTCAGTAAAGATTTTGGGAATCCTATTGATATGAATAAGTTGATTGATGGCGTAGATATGACTTGGCATGAAGTTGACAACAGTTATTTGAAACATCCAATCTCCAAATCAGTATCTGGTGGAATGTTTAAGTGGAGAAACTTTTTCCAGGAATTAGGAGTGACTGATTTTGTGCAAATTGTTGAGATTGAGAATAGCGTCTCTGGTATATCTTGCGTTCTTAACAATATGATGTCGGATAGAGATATGATTTCCTCTGATTCTATTGCCAAAGATTGGGAATCTCAAGAATTATTTCATTTGCTATCACAATTGTCCTCAAAAGGTGACCAGAAGAAGTGCAAGTATCTCTTGGAGGTTATTGATACATTATGGGATGAGTGCTTCAGTGATAAGGTTACTGGTTACTGCATTACCAACTCCTCTGTGGAAAAGAAACCTTTCAAGTCCTCATTGATAAACGCTCTGCATGATGTTCGGTGGATAGCGTCAAGTATGGATGAGGAGCTTCATTATCCTAAAGATTTATTCCACGAGTGCGAAGCAGTGCAATCAATTTTGGGTGTTGCTGCGCCCTATGCTGTTCCAAAGGTGAAGAGTGAGAAATTGTTAAATGATATAGGTTTCAAGATTCATGTTACCCTTGATGACATTTTATCTGCTATTCAAGTATGGAGAATATCTCAAATTCCTTTCATGGCTAGCATATCTCAAATGTCCAAATTATACACTTACATTTCTAAAGAAATGGCTACTTCAAACAGAAAAATAAAGGATAATTTAACTTCTGGAGCTTTCATATTTGTCCCATATTCATGTGGTTCCACTTCCGAGGAAGTTGTATCTGGTGCTTTTTTGTCTCCTCAGGATGTGTATTGGCATGAAATAACTGGTTCAATGGACCACATGAAGGGAATATGTCCTTCTGGTGGCCCTGATAGGACCCATATTCCTTACAGCAAAATGCTATGCCACATTTATCCAGGCCTTCACGATTTCTTTGTGAATGAGTGTGGAGTAAATGAGATCCCCCCTTTCCGTAACTACCTCGAGATTTTGCTGCAGCTGTCGACTGTTGCTTTACCTTCACAGGCAGCTAAGTTCTTTTTCCAAGTTCTTCTAATGTGGACTGATGGACTAAAATCTGGCATGCTAAGTTCTGAAGATACTGAATATTTCAAGGAGAGTCTTCTAAAAAAGGATTTCACGGTGCTTCCAACTGCATTAGATAGATGGGTCTCTTTGCACCCATCATTTGGTCTTGTGTGTTGGAGTGATGATGAGAAGTTGAGAAAGGAATTTAAGCATTCTGACAATGTTGAATTTCTTTACTTTGGACAACTAAGTGATGAAGAAAAAGAGACACTTCAGGAGAAGATTGCTGTTCTAATGAGACAATTAGGAATTCATGCTCTTTCAGGGCTTGTAACTCGTGAAGCAATTTATTATGGTCCGGCAGAATCTGGTTTTAAAACTTCGTTGGTCAACTGGGCTCTTCCTTATGCTCAGCGTTACATCTACAAAGCATACCCTGATACATATTCTCAACGGAAGCAGTCTGGATTTGAGAACATCTTCCAGATGCGAATTCTTGTTGTCGAAAAGTTGTATTACAGAAATGTTATAAAGAGATCTGAAATATCATCAGAAAAGCGACATGGATGTAGCTGTCTTCTTCAGGGCAATGTCTTGTATTCCACTCGGGAATCAGATTCTCACTCAATTTTTATGGAGCTTTCTCGTCTATTAGTAGATGGGAATCCTGAACTACACTTGGCAAATTTTCTTCACATGATCACCACCATGGCAGAATCTGGTTCTACTGAAGAGCAGACAGAATTTTTCATTTTGAATAGCCAGAAAGTGCCGAAGCTCCCTGAAGAAGAATCAGCTTGGACACTTGCATCTGTGCCACCATCAGCAGAAAATGATGAGACGTTAATGAGAAGTGTTGCAACATTGATTGATGAGCCAAACCAATTGAAGTCTAAAAGGAGATCTGGAGTCAACTCAAACTGGCCACCTGCCGACTGGAAAACTGCACCTGGTTTTGGTTCTGCCTTTGCAAATGGATTGGTGACACAACCAAGCAGTAACATGAAGTTGAGAAAGAGGGACAATGCTAAAGAAATTGTAGGCAATATAGATCATAAAACTATGGTTGAGGCTAATTCTGATTGGACCATAGAATATGACCCAGCTGCAACACCAACAGTAATTTTGAAAGATTCTGAATCTCTGGAAGATCAATCTGATTATGCAATGACTACGGTCGACTCTGGTAAGAATATTGTATTTGATTCTGTTGATGTAGTCGTTGCAACTGATGGCCCAAGCACCAGTTCATCTATTTCTAGTGAGCGAGATCAACTTTCCTACGGCACTGCCAATGCACAGCAGGCAATGTTAACTGGGAGACTGGGAGAGTTTGTAGCTTTTAAATACTTTTCTGGGAAAGTTGGCCACACATTTGTAAAATGGGTCAATGAAACATATGAGACAGGGTTGCCCTATGATATTGTCATAGGAGATGAGGGACCGAGCAGGGAGTACATAGAAGTAAAAGCAACCATATCTGCTAGGAAAGACTGGTTCAATTTATCTGCTAGGGAGTGGCAATTTGCAGTTGAGAAAGGTGAATTGTATAGCATTGCACGCGTTGCTTTGCAATGTAACAATGCGGCCAAGGTCACAATATACAAAAATCCAGCAAGACTATGCCAGCTAGGCCAGCTGCAGTTGGCTGTTATGATACCTAAGCAACAGCAGGACTTTTGAATTGACCCGACTATTTATTTAAAAATGGGAGTTTATATGCTTTTATTTGGTGTGCACAGTCAGATGATTGGAATATATATGGTGGAACATTTGCCATATTGTGAAGGACTTTGTTGCACGGGTGAACTAATTGCGAGCTCATTGTTCAGGCTGGGATTCTCGGGTCCTTGAAGAACTCGTAAGAGTTCACAGGGAAAGGATACAAGAATGTAAGTAAATAGGCATGGCTTATAATATTTGTTAGAAAGTTGAAACATTATCTGGAGATGCAATTATGGATTCTCACCAAGAACTAGTGCTTCTGTTGCCAGGTTTTGTTTAAGGTAAAGCCAGCTAGTGCATTTCAGCTTTGACTTTTATAGCAATAGAAATTCTTTGAAATTGTAGCATCACTTCAAAGTCCATGTGTAATTTTACATTCTTTTTCTGTACTTTTTTTTTTGGTTGCAACTGTTAATATGTTGGTTGTTCCCAAGTAGATCGTTATATACTCTACTTTTTTGTTTAGTAAAAAAATAATAACAACTTCTCATGTTTTCTTCTTCTTCTTCTTCTTTACTTTTCTGTACGTTTCAAAAATAGAATAGGCTTTATGCCATTATGAGAACAAAATAAAAAGTGACATGATGTTTCAACATTTTCATCAAAAAAAATGCATAAAATGTGACCTTCATTTAATATCATTGTTAGATTGAGTTGGAAGATTATTTGCCACAATGCATTTTCTCTAATAGAATAGGAAACTTACTTTGGATGGAAAAAATATGGCGACTCTCTTTATGAGTAACATAATTTTTTACAAGATAAATTTCCCTCTATATAACCTGTACAAGCAGTTACTTTCTGGAACGTCTTATTCAGTTAAAATGTGAAGTATTCCCTCCGTCCCAAATTAATTGCATTTCTAGGACTTTTTAAAGTCAAATTGACTATTTTTAAAATTAATCTTTTTACTATTTTTGTTAACATATAGGTGAAGATATTATAACCAAAAGAAAGTATATACAATTTATTACTAATTTCAATTTTTATAATTTTAGAAATATATTTATATATGCTTAATTATTAATTTTAAAAATAATCAATTTGACTTAAAAAAATTCTAGAAAAACAATTAATTTAGGACGGAGGGAGTAACTGCATGTACATGTTATAGGGAATACTCCGTCCATCTTAGTACTGCTTTGTTTGCCTTGATAAGAATTCTAGTATTATGCAAACATCAGGTAATTTGACTGTTTAAAAGATCTATATTCTTAAAAACCCACTAATACATTGTCTCATAAGCCATCACACATCAAGGGCATATTCTCAATATACTTTTTCAAGACGAATAATCCGAAATGCTTTTAGATTTTCGACCTAAACACCTGAAGTCTTCCTTTCAGTAAAACGTCTTCTGTTGGCTTTCAAAATGGCAAAGAGAGGAAAAGTTGTGACACGCCTATAATAAATACTGGCTTTAAAAAATAATATTAAAAACTCTAAAAGAAAGAAATCAGAAAAGCACAAATATCATTAGTGAATGATAAAAATCAACAGGGTAATCGAACCTCTTGATAGAAGAAATGAAGGTTCATAAACTATATTTGGAATCCCTCAGCTGAACCCAAAATGGTTGATTCAATGGTAACCGTGAAGAATGATATTAGCTGGTGCTATCTGTACCACTTTCTCAACATTTCCAAAGCTGAAAGACGAACCAATTTCCGAACAAAAATTGTATTCCACTGGGGGAGAAAGAACAGCATTTTGGATGACCAAAACATTAACTACTGAATTCAAATGCTGAAGGATGTAAATATGGTACACCGGAGCAATACTAGTTGTACAGCGAAAAATTGACTACTACACAATCAGCAAAACAATTTTCAACTATCATTTACATTACATCCTTCAACATGAGAAAAGAAAACAAATAATAGTTTCTACCTGCTTTTGATAACTTCCAAAAACCATTTTACCAACCTCCAAGAGAAGGGTTATATTTCTTTGACCAGGAACTCCTTTTACTGGACTTTTGGCTTTTCAATCTTCACGTAAGGGAAAAGACCCATGAAGTGCTTAACCTTTGGATTCCATCCGCGTTGCTGAGCACGACAGAACATTAAGAATGTGTTTGCATAATATGAATTGAACCCCATCAATATGTGCCACAAAGCATGACCTTGTGGATTGACATACCACCGAGAAACGTCCTTGCAGAATACACGATCACAAAACCAACACAAACTCCCCAGCAATAAGGTGACCACATATAATTTTGCAAGCCGCTTAGCGGATCTATCTTCTGTGTAAATGTAATATTTGTACATCCTAGGGATGCAAAGAAGACAGAGAACCACATAATGCACCTTAAAGCCGATTCCAAAACGGATCTGTGAATGCACAACTGCAAACACTGCACCATATAGGAACAAAAAGGTGGGCATTGTACTCCGATAATGCCAATCTGGAGAGTAGAGTATGTAGATATATAGGAGCATTTCCCAAACCACTGGTGTTTCATCACCTTGCTGCTGCCTGAAAATAGATTTAAGATCGTCACTCATGGACCACAATGATAACATATTTTTTGATAATCTTGATCAAAGCCTCAAGAGTGGAGTATTTTATTCACTTTCAGAAGGACCATCATACATGATATAAAGTAACCAATTCTTTCTGATAAGTGCATAACTATGAAGTAACCATTAATCATCACACTGACTACCTATGCGAGTTCAGCTATTGAGGTGATACAGTACAACGGCACCCAAGGCCTCGATGGACATTCTCAAAATTAAATTAAAAAATTCAGAAACTTCAAGCTAAAAATTGTTATAACATACTCATCACTGGCACAAGTATTCTTAGTTTAGAGAAAGAATGACTTAGTAGACATTTTGCTAACATTTGGATTAATTTACAACAATTATTTTTTAGAAATAAAAGAGAGGGTCAGACCGGTAGACTAAAATAAAAGGGACATCTATATAGTTAGAAATTAGTTAAAAGAAAGTGATAACGTCAAGGTAAAATATGAACTTTAAACATACCGAAAACATTCTAGTTTCCCTGAAGACTTCAAACACATAAGTTGGACAAATTCATTGGTACTGAATGACGCCACCCTCACTCACAAAAGAGTTTGTTATCAAGAATAGAATTTATCCAGGTAAATCAGAATCATAAGCTATAAATAATTCAGTTTATAGGTTCAACATAAGTTCCAGCAACATTATCGGCAATCATTTTCTTCTAATTATAGCTTCAACATAAGCTCTTGGAACATATAAAAGGTACCATTTCCTTTTGGACATAAGGTTGCAGTCCCTACCTACATGACACTACTGAAAGTTTTACAGTGGTTGGATTTTCTTGGAATGGTTGTGTGCCTACAGTGTGCACTACCATCTTTGTGGATTATGCACACGTCAATACTCAACTCAGAGTCTATATTTAAAAAAGAAGAAAAATATCCAAGTACCAGTTATGTTGCTAAAAGAGTCAGCTTGGTAAATAAAACATGTGGAGGGTACGAAAGAAGAAAACTTACAACCGCTGCAGTGTGGCATGGAATAACATGCTCCCTATGGCAAGAATTATATTCGATATGTGAAGTATGCTGAATCTTTTCTCAAACCGTTGTCTCAAGGCATTTACAAGACCAATGAGCGCCAAAAGAATGCCTGGAATATTTGACATAGTGTTGAAAAACTCTGCAATATAAGAAGAGTATACATAGTTCTGCTCACACCACTCAGTAGTGGATGTGACAGGGCCCCAAAAGCTTGATATTCCATCTGCCATTCTTCAATATATATTCTAATTGTATGTTTGGATAACTGAACCAAATTATCTCAAAATCTAGCTGACTTCACAAGAATCTCGGATTACCTATCTGTAACACAGATGTGAACATAAACATATACAACTATTCAGTAACTTGTGGTCAATAAAGAAAATTATCTAAAAATTTAGCTGAGTTCATGATGAGTACAAATTATCTGCCTATCAAATCTATTAACACAAAAGCATTCGCAATTCAGAAACTAATGGAATCAAGAAGATTACAAATCCTAATAAATAAAGACTGGCGTAGAGAGCAGTGGGCCATCAGCAACAGATAATCTAAACAAACATGAACATTTGGGCTTAAACAGAAAAAGATTTCAGCCTTAAATGCCTGATAGATAATAATTGTTAAATTATTATCGTCATAAGTTTCACCATCTTTAAAAGCTTTGATTCAACTAAGAAAATAAAAAAGAGTAATGTCTCCCAATTGACTAAGGCACACAAGTAAGAAATGATTATGCAATATATTAAAAAACAATCCATAAATGTGATATAGTGCACTTCAAAGGTTTTATAATGTTTAACAAATAATGGATTTGGAAAAAGAGATCTAACCTAGAATATATCTCCAATAGCTTAATGGATGAGGAACAGTTACGTCACAAGCTATGAGAGAAGTACATGCAAGTTTTAAACTCTGCTATCTCTGCATATCCCCTTTGCGATGAATGACCAAATAGACACATCCAAGTTGGGAATCTCGGATACTGCAGGTCTCAGAAATCATTTCTTGATGTTCAATAGATAATTTGTCTTAATTGGGGTAACTGTCCCATTGCTAGGAGCCTCTGGAATTAAATGATAGGTTCATTCTTTTGAGGAATCTTCAATCTGTCCGTCTACTTTGGAAATTCCAGAGGCAGTAAGGATGCAAGGAGGGAGATGAGTCTACAAGATCTATACCTAACTTTTGGGCTTCAAAGATTGTATTACATTTTTTGCATCACTTTGTGTCTGAAGCTTTTAATGATGTATGGCTACAATTTCATAGGGATTGGAAAGCTTGCTTATTCTAATTATCTGTTCGTTGAATATCTTTGTTTTTTCTTCTCCTCTTTGGAGACAACTTGTCCTCCATCTTTGAACGCTTCTTCTCTGTTCTAATAAATTCTTTTCGTATCTAAAAAACTTTCCAAAACTCTACATGTAAGGTGGATGGGTAAGGAAAACAGGAAGAGAGTTGATATTCACTTTACAACCTCTGAAACCTTTTCTCGATACAAGAAAAAAATTTGATTAGATTAAGAGTGGGAATACATGTATAGAGGTAAAAAGTACTCACCAGCCATAAAAGAAGAGGAGAAGAAGAGAAAAAACTCACAACTGATCAGCTCTCCAATTCGTACAAAGATCAGAATCAGAAATTTCCCTAAAATCACCCATAGAAGAGGCCTATAAAGAAGTAAAGAAAAATATCCTATCATGCAACACAGAGAGAGAGAGAGAGAGAGAAATATCCATCTCTAAAAAGCAAGCATTACACTAAGTCCAGATCCCCTCCAACTTTCATAGTTCTCAGACCAAATCTTATAAATTCAGGCAAACTAGTTCATGCTTCACAGGTTTCATTTGTAGGTTGGTTAAGGTCACCTTTCCTTATCTCTCTGTTATGGTCTTCATTTGTTTCTTTTAAAAAAATGAAGCTAATTTTGACCTGTTTCTAAACACTTGAAAATTTTATGAGTTAGTGCTTGTTTGACAAACCGGAATAGTAAAATGAAGTACTTCCACTAATTAAGTGTCAACGTACAAGTAAACAACGTTTAGTAAAAAAATATTTTAAACACTTTATAAAGATTTCTGATAAGTTTGAGAGTTTAAATACAAAATCAGCTTGAAAATTACGAAATTATGCATCACAAAACTTTTACCTACAGAACCACTTTTGCTGTGTATGTTACTTGACGCTCTTAAAACTTTTATACCACTGCATTACCCCACCAAACAGGATCATAACACTTCAAAAAAAAAAAAAAAACTGCCAAAGTAATATATAATTGTCAAACCAAAGCATGTAATGCAGGACAAAACAGTGGAAGATGTAAAAGGTACGGGAAAGATAAATTTGCTTATCCCCACGAGCAAATTAGCCACCGTCAGGATGGATGCTTTGATGTCAATCTTCAGAGATCACTCACATCGGTAGACTAAAGATATCTCAAGCTCAAAACGGATTTAATTTCATTTATACTAGTCTGATTAATGACAAGTAAAGGTTAGCCAGCAGACCAAGTAAGTAACAACTTCCCCACTATCAACTATCCCAACATGAATAAGCTCACACTATCCATTCACCCACAATACCTAAACACAATAACATAAATACCAAAAAAACCCATAATAAATAATAATACATGACATAGACAAAGTCAAAACAATAAATTTTTACAATATAATTTCGTTTCCTACAAAAATCTAATAATATATAGAATTTCAGCTCCCTTATCTCTTTGATTCCAACAAATATAGATTCTGCAAACCTCAAAATTTCTACAATAGGTTTCCTGGATGGATGAATGACCTCTAACCAAATCTTTTCTGCCGTCATCAAACAAATTTTTTCTCAAACAAGATGTCCTGTATGCAACTCCTGCCCTATGTCTTATAGACTTATTCTATCTCTAATTTGTAATTCTTATGGGTTTCTACTAGCATGATATTTCCAGACTAAATGAGAATGCAAATGTACTTAATATTACTATTAACACTCATCCATTCATTATTCAAAAACTTATTGCAGCAAAAAAAAAAAAATTAATAAACATAGAACTCAAGTAACAATTTAACCTAATGACATATAAAAGCTTATTCTATCAAACAGTTTAGCCTTCAACAAATTTAATCAATAAAAACAACTTGCACAACTGTAAAGTAACTTCCATATCACTAACATTAACATGAACATTAAACTCCCGAACACATTCAGCAAACACTACAAAATTTCTTCATTCTTTTTATTTTTGCTAAATTAAACACTACAAAATTTCGATTTCCATTAACATCTTATTTATCAGCAATATTTAAGCATATCAACAATGCGCCTTGAGTTAAATGGATCAAATTAACAAAATTATCAAACTCAAAAACACAAAATTTAAGCAAATTTTACAGCAATAAAGCTAAAATGAAAAAAATAAAAATAAAAATATAATAACTAACCTTGTAAATCAGATCTGTATTTCCCTCATCTTTCACATAAGCTTTCTCTCTCTAAGAAAAACCTCCTCAGTCCTTCTCTCTCTACGAAGGAGATCTCCGTTGAGTTTTCTTTCTCTGTGGCGGAAAAAGGTGAAACGGAAGGAATGGCTTCGAAACGGAACTAAAGATGCCGAAGCAGATTCTTCAAAACGAATTCAGAATCTTACTAAGGCGCGTGAGAATAAAAGCTTGGATAAGTGACACGCATACATGATGTGACACGTGTGAAGATTATATTCCGCTTAATTGAATCATCAGCGGCTGAGAATTTTTTGCGGGAATGGAACTTCATTGGCTGAGGAGCTTCAGTCTGCGTCGACCGGGATATCGCGTGTGACATACGCTCAGGTGCTATTAGAGTAAAATAATTAAGATGACTCAACACAATTAATTTTAAATAATTATATATATATAACTATCTAGTTGCGATGGAGTTTTATTCTAATATCTTTTATAAAAGTGGGCCAATTTTTTTATAAAAAAAGAATTTTAATATTAATTAATTTTTATTGAATTAATTTTGTTGGTACGAATTATTATTTTTTAATTTACCGAGCATTGCAATTAAACTATAATTATCTTGGAGGGCCCCGAACGGGGGCTGTGTAACTCAGTACTCTTCAATGCAGCAAATTTTTGGACCAAGCACCAAGTCGGTCCCCAACTCCCGGGCACCGTAGAAATTTTGAACTTCTTTTTATTGAGGGTTGTTATTCATGTAAGTTCATCTTTAGGACTTATCATTAATGGTTCCCATTCGATAAACAGGGAAACTCTAACAAATAGATATTTAAATTTCATATATAAACATAAAGGATGGTCTTTAGTATGTTTTTTCACACATTTTTGTATTCTCATATTAATAACTTCTATAAAATTTGTTACTTTCATTAGTTCTTTTTCAGGTATCTCGAAACAGTCAGATCCGGTAGTTAAGTCTGCTGAAACTAAGCATTATCATTGTCTATTGTTAGGGATTGAAGTCATTATTTGAAATGTTCATACATTTCTAGATGGGTACGGGTTATCCAAAGATTTAGCTAATACTTCATTTTTATTATTTTGATTTATAAATTTGTAATATGTTTGAGTTATAGATTATACCTATATAAAAGAAAGATATGTGAAAAAATTGTTCGTCCAGTAATAACGGCCCGTGCTTTGCACAGGTATCATGCTTGTATATATAAGCAGGGAAGGTTCAATTGAAATCAATTTGACCATCGAAGTTAACTCATCAATTAAAATGAGTTAACTCATTCTCATTCTTATATTTAATACACTAACTAATAATTACAATTAATTTCTTTTAAACTATGGAGCAAGAATATAAAAAGTTTCTTTTTGAAAAACTATAAGTTATATGTAATTTTAATCGAATAAATGTAATTAATTTCCTTCAAATTATGAACGTAGAAATATGGAAAGTAAAGTTCCTGTTGACAATTAATTTGTAATTTTCAATCACACGGTAATAAAAGTAATTAAATTTTCTTTAATTGTGATATAATATGTTAATCCTGTCGATATATATGTTTTTGATTTTAATGATGACAACTTAGACTTTTGTAGTATCTTGTATGTTGCGACAAATTTAAAGATTGAGCTGAAATTTTTTTATTTTGGTCAAAGTAATATCAAGTTGCTGTAACATTAAGATGGATCATCAAGGATGAAGATTAAAGTTTTCGTAGGATTTATTGTAAGATCTTTTCTAAATCAATAAGTTATATGTAATTTTAATTGAATAAGTGTAATTTTAAGTTATATGGATCATCAAGGATGAAGATTTAAAGTTTTCTTCTTGAAAAACTATAAGTTATATGTAATTTTAATTGAATAAATGTAATTAATTTTCTTCAAATTATGAACGTATAAATATGAAAAGTTACTCCTTGACAATTAATTTATAATTTTCAATCACACGATAATAAAAATAATTAAATTCTTTTAAATTGTGGTAGAATATATTAATCCAACTTATTAACATTATATATGTATCATGCGAATAAAAAATAATGAATATATATCGATAAAAAAATATCAAATATTTATGAAAAAAAAGTACTACAAGCTACTCACGCGCGATCAAAAACTTGTATATATATTGAAACATGTCACGAGCAACTTGTATATATATAGAAACACGTCACGAGCACCTCCGTCCTCAACTCATGAGTCGTACACCAATAAAATGTACGCGGTGACACCACTAAACTGCCCAAAGGGCTATCTATAATTCTATATTTTTAAAGGTGCATAATAATTAAAAAGTGAAATACATTTTCTTCCTTTCTTTATATGATGACACAATTGCTATAGTTTATTTAAATAAATTATGTTACTTTTTAAAATTTATTAAAAAAGAACATCGTAAAATATTTTCTAAATGAGTCGTAAGCAAAATTTAAATTGGCAAAATAAGTAAAAAAGTTTGCCTTTCACTTTTATGCTATGTTTGAATTGAAGAAATGGAATGAAGAGTAAAATGATTCATTCCATTATAGTTGAAATGAGTTATTCCATATGCTCTCTCTCTCTCAAGGAACCAAACACAATTTTTTTCATTCCAATCGCAACCAAATACAATTTTTTTCGTTCCATAGGAATGCGTCATTCCATTCTTTCTCCTATTCCACCAATCCAAACGTAGCATTAGAATTGAGGAACAAAGTTACTTTCAATTGAATTGGTGTTTACATTTGAAGAAATCAAGAAATCTGTGTCATCTTTATAGTTAAGATTGAGACCCTGAAATTTAACATCTCAAATTCAATCTTTATAGATAATGTGTGAGATTGTTATTCTTGCTTTTTATATGCGGAGTTAGTGATTATATAATTATTACTTTCATTTCATAATAAGTGATTTTTTAGAAAAAAAAATTGTTCTAATTTATTTGTCGTTTACAATTTTCTAGGAGAATAAATTATTTACTTTCCCATATCACCCTTAATTTCTGTCATTGTCCTAAGAAATTTTCTCTGTTGTATTAATGGTTTTTAACTTCCCATAAAGGAGCAGTGATAGAATTTCATACAAATTTTAATTATTAAATGATAGTGTTAAATGACTTTCTTAATTCATGTGTACGAAACTAAAACGACACTTAACATAGAACTGAGAGAGTAATAAATTTCTGACCTAATTAGTTTATGGTAAGGTTAGTGACTATTGAAAAATTCTTTGTGAAGTTCTCACCTAGAGTGTGAGTTTATTGTACTTTTGAATGAGAATATTTTTAACAAAAGAAGTCTATGAACAATAGAACTTTGTTTTTAACTTCCAACTTTTTGCCAACCAATTTTTTTTGGCTTGAACAACAAATTAAGAAAATTGTCCAAATCAAACTCTTTATTTCAGCCATCTCAACCTCCTACATGACCACATCTAGTGTCCAAATCAAACTCTATACTCAAATCTCCACTCCATCTTGTACACATTTGTTGTAATATAGGCCTAAACAGAAGGGCCAAGTCCAATATTCCTGAAACTCATACTCGCGGCCCGAGGTCAACACGTCATGTTGTCTGACAACTCAACGCTAAAGATGTTTCTCCAGATGACACCACGTTGCCTGTACAAGACATGGATTAGTATACGTGGCATAACATCATATTCTAGATGGGACTAGTTTTCAGACACGTGGCCTAGGTGGGGACCACCTTTCATTGGTTTGTTTCACGGCCCGAAAATACAGCCAGCCTGCAACATGCAGCCCATGTCGAAGGCGCGTGAACAACTGGACCCTCCGGTACTCGACACGTTAATAAAATTAAAGGAATGCTAAAAACTTTATATCAATTATATTCTGCACAAAAAAAAAAAAATTTAGAACATATTAAAAAAATATATGTCTAACTTTGGAAATAAATACGAGGAAACAGCATAGAGCATGATGCAATTTAGTGTAGTTAAAAATTCAAACTGTATGAAATGATTTGGATGCGGTTTGATAATTTTAAAACCACACATGACACCACCTATGATTGGTGCGGTGCAATTTTAAAACTTGCAATGTGGTTTCATTTAATTCAGTTTCGATTCTAAAATCAATTGACATAGTTAATAATAATATTCAATAAATCAAATTCATCTTTATCTATAAAAAATCATATATAACATTAACAAAATAACATAAAGTAATAAATTTTAGGCTTGAAATATGTTACTCATGAATGCTCAACATTGCTCAAACCATTACAATTCAATTAAAAATATTTTTAGCGACAAACAAAAAATTTAAAAATGAATAACATAATTAAAATTGTCTGTTATATTTTTAGAAATTTGCCTATTTAACTGTTTTAAAAAACATATATCACTCCGTCCCAAATTAATTGCTCAATTTTGACTTTTTAAAGTCAAATTGACCATTTTTAAAACTAATCTTTTTATTATTTATGCTAAAATATAGGTAAAAAGATTATAACCAAAAGAAAGTATATACAATTTATTACTAACCCCAATTTTTATAATTTTAAAATTATATTTATATATGCTTAATTATTAATTCTAAAAATAGTCAATTTAACTTAAAAAAGTCAAAACTGAACAATTAATTTGGAACAGATGGAGTAATATATAAGAGTAGTGCGGTGCAAAAACCTTCCAAAATTGCACCCAAACTATATATGTAACTTTTTAATTATTATAAAATTGTCACATGAGTACAACTCAATTAATATAATTTGATCGATTTTTAATACAATTTCGAGGTCAATTTTGATTCTTTGCTCAGCCGTTCGAGGGAGTATTGGGTAGAAGTTGTTTCTATAACCGAACAAGTGCAAGTGGATTGATCGAGTGGTGAAAAAAAAATAGTCACAAGTGTATTTTGTACTATAAAGTAGTAATGCGTGCCTTCTCATCACTTTTTGGTTGCATGCATATATATGCCATGCATGTGTCCGTGACTGATAATTAACAACACTCAAATTATAGCCACGTCGCCCGAAAGCTAGCTACTTTAATTTACCTTCATTCAAGTAAAAATAGTTTTACATGAAAATTAGATATATAGTCTGTGGGGTAGATATTTTTTAAAAGCACTTTATAATATCATTTTAATAAAATTCTTTTAAAAAAATCACCAAAATTATTAGGTTTCGAGTTTAATTTTTACTGTTATTGTATGTGAATTGGTTATTATTAAATTAATGAGAGGTTTTGTTTTCTCTTTAATAAGACGATGAATTATTAGAGTAATATTTTTCTTGATGTATTATGAAATTTATTGTACTAATATCTTAAAAATGGAGGCTTTCGATTCTTATTTTAAATTTAAACTAAATATAAATGTATTTTCGTAATAGATAGATTTAAATTTCTCTCAAAATGCTTTAACATCTCACTTCTCAAATATTTATTTTAAAATATTTGTATCAAACACATTTAATCATAATATTTAAGCTCATTAATGTGAGTGCATCTTGCAAGTTTATTTTAATTAAATAATCTTTAAAATCATCAATTAAACAATGTCATTAAGACACACTAATGATAATCTTTGTGATATAATTATATCACTATGTTTAATCGCAAAATATTTATTAATAAAAAGGAGAAAATAAGAATTGCATGAGAGAGGAAAGGATCAGCCCCGCCCCCTTTCGGGCATCAGTCTTTATCATCTTCCAAATCGGAAAAAGGCGCCCACTTCGCATTGGGAACCGGACAATCTCGGGAAATGTGTAAAATTCCCCCTGAGAAAAATTTCTGATCCGCAAATCCCTGGTCCTACATTTAACCCCAGAATCTCTTTCTCTCTCCTCACCTCCATTTTCAAAGACTCCTCCTCCCATAAAACCTCTGATAAAAGATACTGAAACATTTATCAGCTTATACAATTAAGAGGAACCCATTATTGTTCTTCATTTTTTGAGGGGGAAAATGGCAGGAAATGAGTGGATAAATGGGTATTTGGAGGCAATATTGGATAGTGGGGCTTCAGGTAGAGATGAACAACACAAGCCAATTAATAAGAGTAATAAAAAATCAGTGAATCTGGATGTGAATTTAGGTGGAAGAGATAAGGGGAATTTGCATTTTAATCCCACAAAGTATTTTGTAGAGGAAGTGGTAACAGGGGTGGATGAGACTGATCTACACAGGACATGGATCAAGGTGGTTGCCACCAGAAACTCCAGGGATCGGAGCTCAAGGCTGGAAAATATGTGCTGGCGTATTTGGCATCTCACCCGCAAGAAGAAGCAGGTTTCCTTTTTTTTTTTCCTCTCTTGAAGAAATTCCGGAAAAATAGCGCGGATGCAACTTTTTCTTGTATAGGAAACTGTAAACAAAACAAGTTTAAACAGACGAAACATTTTTTTAAATGATAAAATAGGAAAAAGTTGCATCAGGCTAATTTTTATTTTTTTTGAGATTTCATCGGATGCCACTATTTTAATTATTTTTTTGAGAGATTTTGGAGTTTGTCAATGGGTTTGGTGGATTACCAATAAGACTCGTATATAACACACACATTTTTTATATAATGAACTGTAGTATTTTCTGTCAACCGGGGAATAGTCTTAATTAAAGGTTCTTTCTCAGCAATTTTTAATAGAATCAGGTGATTAATGATATGTGTCTCTCTCCTGGCCCAGAGAATCTTTGTTGATTTTCTGTGCATATAAAATGTTTTTTTCTCAAATATTCCTTCTTAAACTATGTTTCTCACTTGGACTTACTTTTTCTTTCTACTGGGGTAAGATCTTCTGGGCACATATATAGGACCAAAATTTATTTTTACAAGTTGCTTTTTAAAATGGGTGGAGCTAGTTTAGATTTGTTATCATAAATTCTTAATTGTTTTCTTCTTTTTGATGTTTATGAATATTATGCCATGGGAGAGAGGGAGAGTCTATTTTAATAGTTTTTACCCAAAAAAAAAGAGAAGAAAGTCCACAATAAAAAATCTCTAGACTAGATTTTGGATATGGCCAAAGAAAATTCTGCTGTAGATACTTTGGCAAAGCCTTGACTGGCATTATTAAATTGCCCTCAGCCAATTTTTCAGTAATTTTTTGGTTGCAGATTTTATTTCCCCAAATTGTGGTTACAACAAATAACTTAAAGTGGAATTTTGTGCTTAGCATTTTGATGGGAAAACATAAATAGATTTGGATGATTTGATCAGTCGAATTTGTTTGTCTTGACCTCATTGCTATGGTTTTGGTGTTTTATATACTTCCCATGTCAAAACCAGTAACCTGTATTGCATGTTGCATGCCTAATTCTTAAGCTTTGATCATTTAAGTCAGATGTCAATTGAAGAAACTAAAATCAGAAATAAGAAATGAGATTGAAAATTTGGTATGGTCCAGATGGAATTGAGAAGTATATTTTTTTCTTGCAAGAAAGATTCTTTTTGATTTAGATTCTCATAAAATAAACAACTGCTTTTATATTGTAGGCCATGGGGAAATTATTTAAGTAGACAATCATATTATCAAGAGTAACATAGTGCACCATTTTACAGTTGGAATGGGATGATTTTCATCGTATGGCACACCGGAGGTGGGAGCGGGAACAAGGACGCAGAGATGTAACTGAGGACATGTCTGAAGATTTGTCTGAAGGAGAGAAAGGAGACGTTCTAGGAGAATCTGTATCACTTGACAGCCCAAGGAAAACATTCCAACGAAACGTTTCCAATTTGGAAGTGTGGTCTGACAATAACAAGGAGAAGAAACTATACATTGTTCTTATCAGGTGGAGTTCGTTTTAATATACCTTTAATGAAATTCGTGTTGAATATTCATCTTATTATTATTATCAGCCAATCAATCTTGAGGGCTATTATGTTGATGACCACAGTTTCAGTAGTTGATTACGAAGGAGAAGGACATATCATTTATAGTGTTAATTTATGAGTTTGGCAAAATCATTTGCATTCATTTCACTAAATATGCCAACTCGTTGTTATTAACAGACAAACATACATCTATGTACAGTCCCTTACCAACTTGAAGCCAAAAGTAGTGTTTTGTTTTTACCAACTTTGTTGCTAAATTGCTTCTAATGTGCCATATTCCAAATTTCCAGTAGTCAATCAAATGTAGCTTTCTATTTTCAGCTATATTGCTTCACTAATAATGGAGTATGTACATATTGATTGCGCTCTGTTGCATCTAGATAATCCACTGGAGCAACTTCGTAGTACATTGTTTAAGCCACTAGTGGAATCTATCTCTGAATTCATGTAGCAAAATGCTTCCGAGTGTAGAATTTATAACTATAAATCATTTTCTTGATCAGCTTGCATGGTTTAGTCCGTGGAGAAAATATGGAGCTTGGCCGTGACTCTGATACTGGTGGCCAGGTAACAAAGAATATTCTTTAAATAGTAAATGCCCATTGTTTCTTATCTCACTAGAGTTGTTTGCTTCAAAAAAATTCCAGATCAAGTATGTGGTAGAGCTTGCTGGGGCACTTGCTAAAATGCCAGGGGTATATAGGGTGGATCTGTTCACACGTCAAGTGGCCTCACCTGAGGTAGATTGGAGCTATGGAGAGCCCACTGAGATGCTTAGTGCAGGTCCCGAAGATGCTGATGTGGGAGAAAGCAGTGGTGCTTATATCATAAGAATACCCTTTGGTCCTCGTGACCAATACCTTCGAAAAGAATTACTGTGGCCTCATATTCAAGAATTTGTAGATGGTGCTCTGGCTCACATTCTTAACATGTCAAAAGTTTTGGGGGAACAAATTGGTGATGGCCAGCCCGTTTGGCCATATGTAATACATGGGCATTATGCGGATGCAGGGGATAGTGCTGCTCTCCTTTCCGGTGCTTTAAATGTCCCTATGGTTTTAACGGGACACTCTCTTGGTAGGAACAAGCTAGAACAACTTCTTAAGCAAGGAAGACAATCAAAAGAGGATATCAATTCAACATACAAGATTTGGAGGAGGATAGAAGGAGAAGAGCTTGCACTTGATGCTGCTGAACTTGTTATCACTAGTACCAAGCAGGAGATTGATGAACAATGGGGATTATACGACGGCTTTGATGTCAAGCTTGAGAAAGTTTTGCGGGCCCGTGCTAGACGGGGTGTCAATTGCCATGGGCGATACATGCCAAGGATGTCGGTAAGATGCTGTTTGGGGCATTAACGTTATACTGATGTTTTTATCTAGTTCATTCTCTTATATATAATTTTGGACATACTATAGGTAATTTTGGTTCAGATTTTTTCCCACTCCTTTTATTGGGCTGGTTTATTGCGTTTTATCCCCCTCTATTGCATCTAAGGAATCTGATAACTGATTCTCCTCAAAACCCTTTAGGTATGTTTGGAACTTGGGAAATGTAGAGGAAAGCAAAAATAAATGTTAAAAATAAAAGGGAAAAAATTATTTTAATGAGTCTAATTATATATACTTCTAAAAAATCTAATATCAACAACAATGTTAAAATGTGATGTAATGGATGGTTAAGAAAGCTCCCAACAAATGTCGGATTTTTTTCCTTTTCCCTTTTCCTTTCTTTCCTTTCGAGTTTTCCTAGTTTCAAACATACTTAGTTTCCAGAATTTTCCCTTTTCTTCAAATAATTTTTATTGCTGAAGAAGCAGATCATCTTTAACTTTCAATGGCTATATGTATGATTTAGAAGCTGTGTGACGCTTGCTTTGTCTAATTTGCTCCTTGATAATGCCCAAAAATAGAAGTAACCGAAGTTCAGAATCAGTTACCCAATGATAAATATACTTTTGACTTATAGAAGGCCAGAAGCTCCCAAACATATACATTTAGTTCAGAAGGTCATGGTCAATTTTTGGTCCCTCCAATGTGAAACCTGTGGAGGAGCAGAACTTTACAATCAGAATAGGACTATGTCCTTCTTACTTAGCACTTTAGTCAGTCTTATCCATTCTCTTCCACGTGCCGAAAAAGAAAAGATGAGGGCTGCCTCAGCCCGACCCCGGGAACTCCATAGGCTCGCCCCCCTACTACACCTATGGAAACAAGATCAAAGCTTACCATGGGTTGAAAAGAGACGGGACAAGGATATACCCATCGGATTAGATAGCCCTTCGGGCAACCAACCAAACCCGGCACAGCAAATTCCATTCCGATTAACAACTTGGAGGAGTAGTCCTATCTGCCTAGAAGGATTCGATAGAGAGAATGTGAGTGGGCAGGAGATTCATAGACACAGAAAGAGAAGACCAAAAGGAGCAGAAGGCACTCAGTTGTTTATATGAAATCAGGGAGCAAGGTTCTGCCATTCCTTCAGGGAAAGGTAGTTCGGCTGAAAGGAATCAGAGACACGAGCTCTCGAATTCTTTGAGGGCCTAAATTTATATTGGGTTCAAAACCCAACCACAAATATCATGTTTCAGAATACTTGCAGGGTGCACTTCTAGTTTATTGCTTCAATAAGTCATGACCTGTGTCACTACAATCATAGCATTAATTATAATTACATGGATACTATAAAACTGTCATTTGCATACTATACCTATTAGTGATGTAGACTGAATTAACCCATAATTTTAAAACTCCAGAGTAAGTCTTTAATACTTAAATGATATAACTTTGCAGGTAATCCCTCCTGGAATGGACTTCAGCAATGTTGTGGCTCATGAAGATACCTCAGAAGCAGATGGGGAACTCACACCACTAACTAATTTTGATGGTTCTTCTCCAAGAGCAATTCCAGTAATATGGTCAGAAGTATGTACCAGAATTACGTGACTATGTATTATTAACTATCAGTATTGTTCACCTCTGTGTTTTTTTAGGTGTTGCGTTTTTTGACAAATCCCCACAAGCCGATGATTTTAGCCTTATCAAGACCAGATCCAAAAAAGAATATCACCACTCTTTTGAAAGCTTTTGGAGAATGCCGGCCACTAAGGGAGCTTGCTAATCTTGTAAGTAGGCCGGGATCATTTCTAATTTATAGCTAGCTAAGAAAACAACGTGGTAAAGTGCTTGTAACTGAAACAAATATACTTGTGTGCAGACACTTATCATGGGAAATAGGGATGATATAGATGAGATGTCCACCGGGAATGCCAGTGTGCTGACAACAGTACTAAAACTCATAGATACGTATGATTTATATGGGCAAGTGGCCTTTCCTAAGCATCACAAGCAAAATGATGTTCCTGACATATATCGTCTTGCTGCCAAAACAAAGGTTTTGCTAGTTGTAATTTTATCTTTGTTTTTACTCTTTTAAATATTTGTGGTTGTAATTTACAAGTTAGCTGATGCTATGACAGGGAGTCTTTATAAATCCAGCTTTGGTTGAACCTTTTGGACTTACCCTGATTGAGGTTGGTTTCATTTATATAACCTTTTTGTGGGCTCATCTCAATTTGGTTACAGAAAATATGTTTTAAAATCATTGGTTTGCAAATGCTCTAGGCTGCAGCACATGGACTTCCAATGGTGGCAACTAAAAATGGTGGTCCAGTTGACATTCATAGGGTAATTATGACATCTCTTTCCACTTCACACACTCTCAGTGCACTGTTTGGGAAACATTACATTGTGTATCTTTGTTTCGCACATAGTTGTCCAAAAGATATAGGGAAAAAAGGAAACTTCAGGAGTTGAAACCAACCATTTTGGGATTGCTATTGGGTGCCTCCCCCCCCCCCCTCTTCCTTTCTTTCTTAGTAGACAAATGAATCTATAGTATTGTAGAAATAAACTAATTTTTGGTTCCTCTAATAAGTTACCTGGTGCTTGTTAATGTAGGCACTGAACAACGGTCTGCTGATAGATCCTCACGATCAGCAAGCAATTGCAGATGCATTGCTTAAACTAGTTTCAGAGAAGAACTTATGGCAGGATTGTCAAAAGAATGGTTGGAAAAACATACACCTCTTCTCATGGCCTGAACACTGCCGCACATACCTAACAAGGGTGGCAGCATGCAGAATGAGACATCCAATGTGGAAAACTGACACGCCAACAGATGACTTGGCTGCAGAAGGGTCCTTAAATGATTCACTTAAGGATGTGCAGGATATGTCTCTGAGGCTCTCCATTGATGGGGAAAAATCATCACTAAATGAGTCGATTGACTATTCGACTGCAGCTGGTGGCGACCCTGAGGTGCAAGACCAAGTGAAACGGGTCCTAAGCAAGATGAAGAAGCCAGAACCAGGGGCACAAGATTATGAAGGTGGAACGAAAGTGGTTGACAATGTACCAAGCAAATATCCTATGTTGAGGAGGCGGCGTAGGTTGATTGTTATTGCACTTGATTGTTATGATAGCGAAGGAGCTCCACAAAAGAAGATGATTCAAATAGTACAGGAGATTTTTAAGGCCATTAAATTAGACCCACAAATAGCAAGAATGTCGGGCTTTGCTATATCAACGGCTATGCCAATATCAGAACTGACAGAGTTCTTGAAATCAGGGAACATTAAAGTAAATGAGTTTGACGCCTTGATTTGTAGTAGTGGCGGTGAAGTGTATTACCCGGGTACATATACAAAAGAAGACGGAACACTTTTTCCGGACCCAGATTACTTAACACATATAGACTATCGTTGGGGTTCTGATGGTATAAAGAAAACCATTTGGAAACTGACGAATGCACCTGAAGGTGGAGAAGACGTCAGATCTGCCAAACCTTCAAATTCCATGGAGGAAGATGTGAGATCAAGCAATTCCCATTGTCTTTCCTACTTAATAAACGATGTCAATAAGGTAGTTATAATTAATTGTTAGAAAGAGACACTTGAACTTACATTTCATATATTTTGATTACTTAGAAAGCTTACAAGGTTACCTACTTATACAATTGGAAGAAATAATTAAGACAAAACATGTTCCTTAATATAAGGAAACATGTTAGCTAATACAAGGAAGAAAACATGGAGTGGGAAACATGGAATAAAACATAAGGAAGAATATAGGGAAAAGGTGGAGGAATATTGGAATAAAGTGAAGAAAAATATTCTCCATTATTATTTCCAACACTCCCCCTCAAGCTGATAAATAGAAATCTCCTATTTCTCAGCTTGAAAAACGATCGGCAATTGGACAAAACTCCGTTTGTGAATAGCAATTCCGGCAGTTAACAGTACTCCGTCTATGAATAGCAATTCCGGCAGTGAACAATACTCCGTCTATGAATAGCAATTCCGGCAGTGACCAGTAACTCCGTCTATGAATAGCAATTCCGGCAGTTTGGACAATACTTGTAAAGGCCTCCATCTCCTTACCAGCACCAATCGTCATCTTCGTGAGACGATTCTTTACTGTAATAAACTTGGGATGGTTGTGGTGTTTTAGTAGACGCTGAGTTAGCTTGGGAGGATTTTTTTCCCTCGCGTTCAGCCTGTTTCAACTTGTACCATTCTGGATAGCCTATAATCTTCCAACAAGTTTCTTTCTCATGACCTTTACGATCGCAATGAGAACACTTTTTCGCCGGAAATATGTAGTTTTAAAAACTGCACAGGTGACTGTTGGGAAAAGTCGCCGGAAAAAGTCACCGGAAAAAGTTGCCGGAAAAGATCAGGCTCTGATACCATGTTAGAAAGAGACACTTGAACTTACATTTCATATATTTTGATTACTTAGAAAGCTTACAAGGTTACCTACTTATACAATTGGAAGAAATAATTAAGACAAAACATGTTCCTTAATATAAGGAAACATGTTAGCTAATACAAGGAAGAAAACATGGAGTGGGAAACATGGAATAAAACATAAGGAAGAATATAGGGAAAAGGTGGAGGAATATTGGAATAAAGTGAAGAAAAATATTCTCCATTATTATTTCCAACATTAATAAATACAGAACAGGAAGTAGAATTGCTAAGTAGTTTCATTGGTTGATATACATTCATGGTTGTGTCTTCTGCAGGCAAAGAAAGTAGATGATATGAGGCAGAAGCTTAGGATACGTGGTTTACGCTGCCATGTGATGTACTGCAGGAATTCGACAAGAATGCAAGTCATCCCGCTCCTTGCATCTCGAGCACAAGCTCTTAGGTAATCTTTCGTACATTTATAGGCCTTGAAACGTTCCACCAGACAGAATACTTCACATTCTTTCTTCCTTTTTATTCTGTACTCCTTCGGAGTAATTTTAATGTTTTCTTCAAAATTTGTGTAGTTTGCAAGTGTAACTTATAATCTTAAGAACCTTGTTTTTTTGGCTGCGATGCTGAGATCACCATATTTACACAAACTTTAGCTCCATTTAGCTTGAGGAATGTAATATTTGGAGAAAAAGAAATGTAATTCTGCACCCCTCCCATTTTACCTAACAGAAAGTGTTGATAAGTTCTGCTTTAAGTACAAGAGACTAAATCATTTCTCACTAAAGTTGAAGCATACTGTCCTAACTACAATATCTGATCTTTGACTGCTGTTTTTCTTCTCATTTTATCATAAATAGGTACCTTTTCGTCCGTTGGAGATTAAATGTTGCAAATATGTACGTCATTCTTGGTGAAACTGGAGACACAGACATTGAAGAACTGATATCTGGAACTCATAAGAGTTAAGACCCTAATCATGAAAGGGGTGGTGGAGAAAGGTTCTGAAGAGCTGCTTAGATCAACCGGTAGTTACCAAAGAGAAGATATTGTTCCAGCAGAAAGCCCACTGGTGACCTATACGAGTGGAGAAGCAAAGTCTGAAGAGATTGCAAATGCCTTGCGAAAAGTTTCAAGATCTAGTGGCATGTGAGATTTTATTTCCTATCTTTTTTTGTTTGTTTTATCTTAATCTCAGAAAATTGTATGTATCACTAGCTTTTTTCCAACTTGGGTTTCTACAGAAATGTAGCTAGACATGATTCCCATTGTTGTGAATGCAGTTGTTGTCGAGTGTTACGTGACAACTGGAATCTGTTAGAAACATTGCATATACTTAGAATAAATTTAGAAGCAATTTTGCATATCAGTTTTTGTCCGGGAGTTGGTTTTATGTTAAGGTGAGAAGGTGCATTATATACTGCATAAGTACATATGATGAATACCAATGCAAGAGTAGTGAGAAACTGTAAGAAACTGTGTTAAAATTTGCCCAGTTTATGGCATGTAAGAGTAAAATGTAACTGAAATCCTTAGGATAGTAAGATACTCCAGAGGCTGTATTAATAATTTCTTACAACATTGGTGAAGGGGCAAGTAGAGGAAGATTAAACACAGTGAACATGTTCTTCATTCCTCAATTTTATTTTATTTCCTTTTTTTTGGGGGGGGGGGGGTGGGGGGGGGGGGGGGGGGGGGTGGTGGTGGTGGTGGGGTGGGGTGGGTTGAAGAACACTGTTTTTAATTACATTTACAAGCTTTTGTTATGGTTCTTCTACTTGTACAAAGCTAATTCGTATGCAAGGGGAACTACAAGAATTCCCAATGCCTTCTACTTTAAATGCAACAATTTTTTTATATCATTTGCCTTGCAAATTATTTTTTTCAGGTATATATAGCTAGTATAAATTATATAATAAATGTTTAATTATTCATTTAACACCCTAGTCTATTAAATGAAGGGAGCTTTCAGCAAATTTGGGGATGGCATGATTTTTTAACCATAAGCTCCATAATTTTATTGAATATTTATTTAGAATAAAAATTAGAGAAGTAAAAATACTAATAGGACTAAATTGTAAATCTAATCCTTGTATTTGTTATGTTTTTGCGAGAGTGTTCTCTAAATTTATTCTCATAGATAGATTAGCCATGCAAAACTGTTCCTTCATCCTTTTTCGTTGTTAATAAAACAATTTCTGTTAATTGAATTTGATAAATAAATGTTAACATATTATTCCGTTGATAAATTAAAATTATTATAATGCTAATAAGCGTGTCATCATGTTCCCAATGTGGCAATCGAATTATCCGCTCGATTTGTAACCCTAATCTAAACCCTAACGACTACTTGTAATTTTAATTTTACAAAATAAGATTTGGTTGAGATGAATTTTAGCCCTAATTTAAAACTTGCTTTCAAATGCATCTCAAATTGGTCTAACTATCATAATGAGTATAATAACCTTATTTTAGGCATGAATAATATGTTACCACTTTCTATCAAATTTAATTTGATAAAATTTAATTTTTTATTGACGGTTAGGGGAATAATTTTGTACAACTAATATATCTATGACTCATGAGGAAGACTTCAGCTAAGAAAAAAGTTTAGAAAACACTCTTGTAAAAACATAACGAATAAGATGATTAGATTTACAATTTAATAAGTAGAATAGTAGTATCATTTTTGTTTGCAAGTATCCACCAAGTCAGCCGCCACTACTAGATTACTTTATGTGAACACCAAGCACCGAGTCTACGTGGACTAGTAAAACTAAAGAAGAGAAAATCTTTCTAATTAGAAAAACATTCAAACTTTTGAAAATCAATCTAGAAAGATATTTAAGATCTCATCACACAAGTAATAAATATAATATTATTATTATTAACTTTTAAAAATAAATTTGAGATATTTTTAAATTTAAAAGTAAAAATAATTATAAAAAAGTTATGGGATAATAGATCTTATATTAATTAATACTCCCTCCGAAACTAGAAGGATGACTAAAATGTACACTTTTTTTTGACTCCAAAAAAATGAGATTTAGTACATAAAATAAAGGATAAATATGTCATTTAGTGAGATCTATTAGTATATATAAAAAATTATTCGTTATTTTATATAATGTTGTGGGACCACTAATGATAAATTTAAAATTTTTGTACTTTCTTTTTCCTATTTTTACTTTTCTCAATATATGTGTCAATTGTACTTTGCTTATACTTTTAGGATGAAGGGAGTAGTAATTTTTAGATAGTTAAAATTTATTATTGTGATTAAAATTAAAAGAATTTATATTAATTTTGAGTTTGAACATGTTTTAAGTTTAATTCAAAAAATTAGATAACCAAGAAGTCAATAATTAGAATTTTACAAATTAATTTAAAAAATTAAAAAATATTTTTAATTTTGAAAACAGGGAATAATTTATTTATCTATCTTAGAGCGATTCAAAAGCAATACTCTTAAATAGCAATACTTTCTTAAAGAGCATACCTGTTTAAAGCGACCCTAATTTTATTGGGTCCTCTTAACATGTGCCCTAAGGGCACATGTTAAGCACACGGTTCAAGAGAATATTCTCTTGAACTGTGTGCATATTCCTTTGATTTCTGCATTTGCACTAAGTTCAAGAGAATATACACACAATTTAAGAAAATATTATCTTAAACCGTGTGTTTAGCATGTGACCTTAGGGCACATATCAAGAAATTCCAATTTTATTTTCTCTCTCCTACCAAATTCGCATTCCCGCTCCAAAACTCTGAGACTGCAAACTCTCCTCCCAAATTCCCAACAACCCCCCTCCACCGTATCGCCGCCTCACTTCTCCGATTCCACCTCCGATCTGAAACTCCCTCCTCCAAACTCCCCTTCCAAACTCATCTTCCCCTCCACCGTACGGCAGATTTCGCCGATTCCACCACAGATCTGAAACACCTTCAAGTTCGAGGCCAGGGGAATCATCCACCTTCAAATTGAACGGAGACCGTACCAGATATTGACAATATCTCGGTAGGCCCTTAACTAAATTTCAATTTCATTGAGAATTAACTAGAATTCAATTTCTTTGAGAATTAACTAGAATTCAATTTCATTTTGTGATTCGATTTGGGAATTTTCGCATCTGGGAATTAGCCCTAATTTCTGAGTTTATTTATTTAATTTTTTGTTTTCTGGTGGACTGTTATGATGCTTGTTTGTGGGTTGATTTTTTGGTTTATCTAGTTGTTTTGGTCACCTTTTTTTAAGAATTAGAATTTCAATATGTTTCTTCTTTTTTGCAGTATTGCATGCCTTATGTTTCAATTTTAACAAGAAGCTAGAATTGAATTCGAGAACTACTGATGTTATAAAGGACACTGTTCTGTCAATAGAATTTAGAACAAAGTTCACCTGTCCAGTTGACCATTTTTGATTGGATATAACCAGCACATTCTTATATATGTTACTACAGTGTTATAAAATTGCAGTTCTCTTTAGTATTTGCAGCTGCAGGAGAAACTAGATAGACATTATGTGAAGTGATTGCTAATCCTACAAACATACTGTTGATGGTTTCTGTTTAGAAATGGTATCTGACTAACTGTAATTTCAATGTATAGCAACACTAAAATCTTTGGGGAGGTTGACGAATTTGACTTTCCTTATTTTTGTAATTAATAGGTATATAACTATTATTTAGAGGATATAATTAAATGGTATTTGTTGCGCTAGCATACTGTCTAGCGCCTAGATAAGTAGATATTATTGGATGGAGGGAGTATTGTTATCAAGAATTATATAGCACACATTCTTAAACCTTAAATAAAGTAGGAACAAAGGAAATCAAGGATGGATCATGATGTTTCCAAAATTAAGATCAAAGGAGCAGACATGATCTGTATCGAAATCCCCTTTGGTTGGTCTTACAAAAGTAGAGGAAAAGGAAAAGGAAATTCATTATGAGTTTTAGAGACAGACAATTTATGTACAATTCAAAAACTAATAGTTTTATGAATGGATCTATAGTTTCAAAATAGAATTTCATAAATTCTTTTAAGCTTTTATGTTTTCATTATTATACAATTTATGTACATGTGTGCTTGGCTAAACAGGTTTGAAAATTTGTATGCAGACATAAAATTACTTTTTATGTAATAACTAATAATGATTGTTACAGTTGGTATATGTTGGTATATCCCCAGCTATTAGTTACAAGTTATGCTTAGTTTTTACGTTTCTTATAACATAAAAATTCCTAGATCCGCTACTGGTTGTGGTTATCTTGCGGATAATCACTTGGTTGGCTAGAACATATTAATGATATCCTTTTTCCTTTTAAATTTAAAAAAGAACTCTTGAATTGATGATTTTGACATGTAAATAACATTTTTGTGGCAGTTTTGGTGAATTTCATGTATGTCTTATCCAGTATGATAGAAATGATTTTAGGTCTTCATCTTAAATTTGTATATTGGAAGTCTAATGGGCATGTACGTAATGTTTATCTACATATGTATAACAAATTTGTCTTTCAAGAATGGTAATATGCTCATCGCATTACTACTTTAATACTTATACTACAATGGCCTAGCTAGCTGTCCCTGTTTCTCTGACCTTAGTTCTCTAATTGAAGACTTTGCAGCAAATTTTTTGTATTTGTAATAGCTCTCTAACCTTAGCTCTCTAACTTGTTCAAATAGTCTTATTTATAAAATTTGCAAATATGAGTATTATTTTATTCATGTATATTCCTAACAATAATAATATGATGATAAAATTATGATGACAATAGTTTGTGTCATTTTATATTTTACCATCATTAAAAATTTTGATTATTTTTATAGAACAGAAAGAGAAAGTAACAAATGAGATTCTTTTTGTGACTAGAGTGAGTTGTCATTTTCCTCACAGAAGTGATATTATCACCAAGTTAATAAATAGTCATAAAAGGATATACTCAACACTACTCTTCAAAAAGAAAAATTAATCTTAACATAAACTTCTCTTATTAACCTTTAACTCCTCTTTTACATTTATTAAGTCCTCTAGTGCATAATTAAATAAAAAAATGTTATTGTTTAATTATCACAAGTTTTAGTCTTAAAATGTTTAATCAAATTATATAAATATCACTATTTTAATGTGTCAAAAAATAAAACTATATTTCCAATGAGGACTAAGACGAAAGACACTTTTAAATTGTGGGCTAGTTTCTAATAGAAAAAGAGTTGTTATATATTGCGAAATTTTTTAACCGAATTATGATTGCGACGTATGTGCATACATAAGATAGGTAGGAATTAAGAAAGGTCTCTTTTAATGTATTCTATCTTATCGCATACAATTCCACATTGATCGTAATTTAATTTTGTCAAATATTTATCGATATGTATATCATTTATTATTTTTTTATAAAAAATGAAATACATGTCAATAAATCATAATTCGACTTTCACAATATATAATCATAATTGATAGAAGTCTTTCTAATACTCTCCAAGTAAAGCGGCCAAATATAATAAGCTTTTCTTAGTATTTTTGCTATGCTGAATATTTTGCCGACATCGCTCCTCAAGGAAGAAAGAGAAAATGGTGGGCCGTGTTGGAAAATGTCGAAACCTCGTAATCTCTCTGAACCACCACCATCGGGCCACCGTTTTTCTGCACCGCCGCCGTGTATTACACAACGGACCGGACACCGTCGAGGAGCTATTAGATAGACATGTAGTCAAGAAAGAGAAATCATACGACGATGAAGAAAATGAACTAATAACTCGGCAGCGACTCTCCAATACTCGCCGCGAGGCGCTGAGTCTGTACCGGGACATAATCCGGGCCACCCGTTTCTTCATGTGGCCCGATTCCCAAGGCGTATTATGGCGTGACGTTCTCCGGGAAAATGCCCGAAAAGAGTTCGAGGACGCCCAATTCGAGAAAGATCCGGAAATTATTACCCAGTTGCTCATTGGTGGACACGATGCCGTGGAATCGGCGATTAATAAGCTTGTGGAGAAACAAAGGCAGCAGATTGAGAAGGAAAAAAGTGATCGTGATCGTCGCTAATTATGGTAGTGATATATTAGTCTGAGTAAGAAAGTGATAATCTTTTTGGTATTTATCTTGTTTAGTGAATCAATAGAAGTGATTGTTGACATGTAAGAATGTATATCTTTGGTCTAGAATTTACTAATATTTGAAAATGCCTGATGTATTTATAATGATATGTAAATGCATATGTTTGTGATAAATTAGGGTTCTTCAATTTTGGGAAATGTTATTTGCTGAGCCATATTTACTAATGTCAATGAAAGTGCTTCATACTGGTATTGTCCTATTACTTAAAAAGGTCAGTAATTAGCATTGGCATTTGCAGAAACTGGCCTGGCAATAAAGATTATCCACATCATTGGTGTGCAATAGCTTTAATTTGGATAAAAAGAGGTTTGACATCTCTTTAGTTGCCTAAAATTTTGAAGAGAAATATTGAATTCGTATGCTTCAAAAAAAGGTTCTAATTCAGCATATATTTTGTTTCTCGAGTTATTGTTTAAGTTTCTAACTGAATTTCTTGATTAGTGTAGTCATTGCTTAATACTTGAGATAGCTGTAATGCCTTTATTTTGGAGGTTTTGTTTTGTATATCTTACTTCAGAAAGTCGGCTCTTTAGAGTCAATTGTACAGAGCTGCAAGAGGTACGGGAGTTTATAGGCTTTCTTTTTCTTTCTATCAGATTATGCGGCTAGTAGGTTTATACTTTGGCATTAGGTTGATGATTATAAGGAGGTCGGAATGTGTTGAAGTTGTAACATGTTAGATGATAACAAGTGTATTTGCCGGAGGTAAATGTCTTCTTGATTTGCTTAGAGAACAAATGGGTAACATACTACTCTATGATGTATGATGTATTTTGGAATTTGCAGTTGGTTTCTGATTCACACTGATCTATGGATGTTAAATTGGGCGTAGCATACTACTTTTGATTTTCTCAATGTATAAGGAATTACAGCGCGTGGGAAATATAAAAAATTATTAGAGAGAAAATAAAATTAGGGATGCTTTAAATAGGTATGCTCTTTAAGAAAGTATTGCTATTTAAGAGTATTGCTTTTGAGTCGCTCTAAGATAGATAGATAAATTATTCCCTCCGTTTCCAAAATTAAAAATATATTTTAATTTTTTAAATTAATTTGCAAAATTCTAATTATTGACTTCTTGGTTATCTAGTTTTTTGAAATAAACTTAAAACATGTTCAAACTCAAAATTGATATAAATTCTTTTAATTTTAATCACAATAATAAAATTTAAACTATCTAAAAATTACTACTATCTTCATCCTAAAAGTATAAGTAAAGTACAAGTGACACATATATTAAGAAAAGTAAAAAATAGAGAAAAGAAAGTATAAAAATTTTAAATTTATTATTAGTGGTCCCACAACATTATATAAAGTAACGAATATTTTTATTTTTTTATACTAATCATATTTATCTTTTATTTTATGTATTAAATTTCATCCTTTTTGAGTCAAAAAAAAATTATACTTTTAGTCATTCCTCTAGTTTCGGAGAGAGTATTAATTAATATAAGATCTATTATCCCATAACTTTTTATGATTATTTTTACTTTTAAATCTAAAAATATCTCAAAATTATTTTTAAAAGTTAATAATAATAATAATATTATATTTATTAATTGTATGATGAGATCATATCAACTTTGAATTAAATATCTTTCTAGATTGATTTTCAAAAGTTTGAATGTTTTTCTAATTAGAAAGATTTTCTCCTCTTTAGTTTTACTAGTCCACGTAGACTCAGTGCTTGGTGTTCACATAAAGTAATCTAGTAGTGGCGGCTGACTTGGTGGATACTTGCAAACAAAAATGATACTAATATTCTACTGATTAAATTGTAAATCTAATCCTCTTATTTGTTATTTTTTTTTTATAAAAGTGTTTCCTAAACTTTTTTCTTAGTTCAGATCTCCCTCATAAGTCATAGTGCAAAATTATTCCTCTAACCACTTCTATCAATAAAAAACTGAATTTTATCAAATTAAAGTTGACAGAAAGTGTTAACATATTATTCATACCTAAAGTAAGATTATTATAGTCGTTAGATCTATTTGAGATGCATTTGAGAGTAATAAAATTCGTATTTACGATCGAGAAAGAATAAATGTGGGCTAAGAGGTCTCAAATTAAGGTTCAAATTAATCTTAATCAAACCATGAGTTTTAAATTAGGGCTAAAATTCATCTCAACCAAATTGTATTTTGTGAAATTAAAGTTACAAGTAGTCGTTAAGGTTTAAATTAGAGTTGCAAATGGAGCGGATAATTCGACTACCACCTTGGTACATGATGACACGCCTATTAGCACTATAATAATCTTAATTTATGCAACGGAATAATACGTTAGCATTTTTTTGTCAAATTTAATTAACAGAAATTGCTTTATTAACAACGAAAAAAAATGGAAAAATAGTTTTACATGACTAATGTATCTATGAGGGAGACTTGTGCTAAAAAATAAATTTAGAGAACACTCTCACAAAACCATAACAAATACAAGGATTAGATTTGCAATTTAGTCTATTCTACTAGAAGTATTTTTACTTCTCTAATTTTTATTCTAAATAAATATTCAATAAAATTATGGAGCTTATGGTTAAAAAATCATGCCATGCCCAAATTTGCTGAAAGCTCCCTTCATTTAATAGACTAGGGTGTTAAAATGAATAATTAAACATTTATTATATAATTTATACTAGCTATATATACCTGAAAAAAATAATTTGCAAGGCAAATGATATAAAAAAATTGTTGCATTTAAAGTAGAAGGCACCGGGAATTCTTGTAGTTCCCCTTGCATACGAATTAGCTTTGTACAAGTAGAAGAACCATAACAAAAGCTTGTAAATGTAATTAAAAAACAGTGTTTTTTTTTTTGGGGGGGGTGGGGGTGTTGGTTTTTTTTGTTTTTCTTCAACCCCACCCACCCCACCCCACCCCACCCCCCCCCCCCCCCACAAAAAAAAACGAAAAAAAATAGGAAATAAAATAAAAGTGAGGAATGAAGAACATGTTCACTGTGTTTAATCTTCCTCTACTTGCCCCTTCACCCCTAAGGATTTCAGTTACATTTTACTTTTACATGCCATAAACTGGGCAAATTTTAACAGAGTTTCTAAGCAGCTCTTCAGAACCTTTCTCCACCACCCCTTTCATGATTAGGGTCCTATGAGTTCCAGATATCAGTTCTTCAATGTCTGTGTCTCCAGTTTCACCAAGAATGACGTACATATTTGCAACGTTTAATCTCCAACGGACGAAAAGGTACCTATTTATGATAAAATGAGAAGAAAAACAGCAGTCAAAGATCAGATATTGTAGTTAATTAGGACAGTATGCTTCAACTTTAGTGAGAAATGATTTAGTCTCTTGTACTTAAAGCAGAACTTATCAACACTTTCTGTTAGGTAAAATGGGAAGGGTGCAGAATTACATTTCTTTTTCTCCAAATATTACATTCCTCAAGCTAAATGGAGCTAAAGTTTGTGTAAATATGGTGATCTCAGCATCGCAGCCAAAAACACAAGGTTCTTAAGATTATAAGTTACACTTGCAAACTACACAAATTTTGAAGAAAACATTAACATTAGAATTAGGGGCTCTTTAAATAGGTACGTTCTTTAAGAAAATATTGTTATTTAAGAGTATTGTTTTTTTTGAACCGCTCTGCTATCTATTATATAAAGTCGAAGAGCTGACTATGATGTTAATATGTTTTTTTTGAAGTTTTTTAACTTTGTAGAAAATGTCCTTCGATTTCTAAGATAATTCGGGTTTTTTCTTGATATATTTTTTTTCTTTAATTCTTTAAATTTTATAAAACTCTTATTTTACACGGTACTACCGTACTAGTAACGATAAAATGACTATAACACATGCCACATAGATCGACAAACTAGATACGAGTGTATCGAATCATATCCTACGGGCTGCCCTAATATAAACTGTGAGCTTCTTTGACTCTGACTACAAATACTCTCTCTCTCTCTCTCTCCATAGGACAGTAAAATCACCGATGGCAGACATCACGGTTGCCGCCGGTGAAGATCGGAAAACATTGAAGCTCCCGATTCCCGGCAAACGAAACATCCTCATCACCAGCGCCTTGCCTTACGTTAACAACGTACCTCACCTCGGCAACATCATCGGATGTAATTTCGTCTTCTCTCTCTATATATGTACATATATATATATATGTAGTTTTGATGTATACTGAAATATGTACTTATAGGTGTGTTGAGTGCGGATGTGTTTGCTCGGTACTGCCGGCTTCGCGGATACAATGCGTTATACGTATGCGGGACGGACGAGTACGGGACGGCTACGGAGACTAAGGCATTGGAAGAGAAGTGTACTCCTCAGCAAGTTTGTGACAAGTAATTGCTCTGTGAAGTTATTATTTTTGTGGTTTTTTTAATTGTATTGGAGATATAATTTTGAATTGGGTTGATTTTTACTTTTACTGGTGATTAGAAATGTGTTGGACTGAAAAAGAGGCAAACTTATGAAGATAGGCCATATAATTACGGGTACTTATTATGCTTATCATGGGTTTTTTGGTGGGATTTCTTGTTCACGTTTCTCATTCTTGGCCTTATCATTTTGTAATATGTTTTCTAATGAAATCTTCTTTCTATTCTCTATAAAAAGATGCCAACTTTTAGGTTTTTATTTTATAAAGAAAGGAAAAGAAAATTGAGGATGACAAATTAAGTTTGTGTTAAAGAAAAGTTTGGATTATTTGATTTCTATAAAAGGCTGATACATAGCATATCTGACAGTTATTTGCCTGGATCGTTTCTATTGTCTTTGTAGATATTATGCTATACACGAGGACGTGTATAAATGGTTTACCATAGGTTTCGATATATTCGGACGCACATCAACCCCACAGCAGACTGAGGTTTGCCAAGCCATTTTCAAGAAACTGATGGAGAACAATTGGCTTTCTGAAAACACAATGCAGCAGGTATATGTTATGCTTCATTAACTTCACCTAATGGCATTTTTTTGGTTAAGAGCTCCTATAGGCATTATCTTATGTGTTCTCTTTTGTTTGTGGTATCCCATTTTATTTTTTCCATATATGTCGCATGAATATCTGTCAATTGATTTCTCTTTACAATGCAGCTTTATTGTGATACATGCACAAAGTTCTTGGCTGACCGGCTTGTGGAAGGTAACTGCCCTACACCAGGCTGTAATTATGATTCTGCACGAGGAGATCAATGTGAAAAGTGTGGGAAGCTTTTAAACCCGACAGAACTACAAGATCCTAAATGCAAGGTTCATGCGTGCTATTGCCTGTTAGTTTTTATTTTATTGGTCTGGAGGCTTTTTTAAATGCAATCTTCTGAAGTATGGAACTTCTAGATTTTGGTAAAGACAATTCCTGATTAGTTGGTAGCCACTTCTAAGGATCTTAAGTAGTAATTTATTAAGACACATTTCTCTTTTTCCATAAAACTAGTGTTCTAAAAATCCCCGCCTAGGCGCTAGGCGGTCCTCTACCACCTCGATTTGGTCAAACCTCTACTTTGAAACTCTATAATACTTAAAATGAATATGTTAAGCATTAAATATTTTTTTTGGTAATGTTTCATGCAAAATTTATAAAAATGAATCTATATATACTTTGTATAGTATAACAAGTGTGTACAATAGAAAAATAAATAAATGAGATCACCTAAAAAAACATCTAGTCTGCCTAGGAAAACGCTGGTGCCTAGGCGTTAGGTGCTCCTTCCGCCGCCTAGGTCCGTCTAACGATTTTTAGAATACTGCATAAAACAAAACTAATTACAAATAAGAGGCTGAATGACGATCAGCTCTTTTTAATTTCATTGTCCACGTGTTAAAATTGAAATTCAACCTTGTTACTATTTTTCCGACTTCATATGCAATTCAGATCTTTTAACCATACTATGTAAACAGGTTTGTCGGAACACACCACGAATTCGTGATACAAACCACTTGTTTCTTGAGCTCCCTTTACTGAAGGATAAATTAGAGGAGTACATTAACAGCATGTCAGTGACCGGATCCTGGAGTCAGAATGCTATTCAAGCAACAAATGCATGGCTTAAGGAAGGACTAAGGCAACGATGTATTACCAGGGATTTGAAGTGGGGGGTTCCTGTTCCACATGAGAAATTTAAGGACAAGGTTAGTTAATAAGGCCTGGTTTATTATTGTATTATTACCCTTTTCATCAGTTTTGTGTTTTGTTGGTTTTGCTAGAAGCTTTCAATCATAGTAAAGCGTACTGAAGAACCTTTTTCTATTATTCTGTTTGTTCTATTACATGTTTTCTTCAACTGTATGATGCTCAGGTTTTTTATGTTTGGTTTGATGCGCCAATTGGATATGTATCAATCACTTCATGTTACACACCCGAGTGGGAGAAGTGGTGGAAGAATCCTGAAAATGTGGAGCTGTATCAGTTTATGGGGAAGGATAATGTGCCTTTCCACACTGTAAGTATAATTCTTCTTTTATATTACCTTTTTATTTACTCCTTCCGTTTCACGAAAAGAGTCCTATTTGCAAAATTTATGAATATTAAGGATATATTTTTGTTCCATTTATACCCCTAAAAATAATAAGAATTTAGTTTACTAGCGTGGTATGATATTGAAATTATGATAGTAAACTTGAGGATATTGTGTCATTTTATACTACTATCACTAAAATTGGACTACTTTTGCGGAGCAAAATTTTTGGCAAATGATACTTTTTTTGTGGAGTGGAGTGAGTAATAAAATATGCTTTCCTCATGGTATCTATGAGCCACCGTGATCCTTCTTGATCCTGTATTGCTACACAAACTTGTGGCCTTGTAGACAATTAAAAGTATTTTAATATGTGCGGCTGTAGCTTTCTTGTTATTTTTTTTGCTTTTTCTTTGTGCTCACTATGCAGACCTCCTCCTGTTAATAACCTATGAACATGTTTGGTGTAAGTATATTAATTTTCGGTTTAAATTTTGTACAGGTGATGTTTCCATCCACGCTTCTTGGGACCGGTGAACAGTGGACTTTGATGAAAACTATTAGTGTAACTGAATACTTGAACTATGAAGCAGGTTAGTTGATAATCAGGTTTGGTTTTGCCAATAAGTAGAGTTGGGTAAACTATTATCGCTTTGGTGTACAGTACCAAATTACTTTCCTCACATTTCTCTTTAACATTTTTGATAAATTTGATTTTATTTTGATGGCATTTTCAGGTAAGTTCTCAAAGAGTAAGGGTGTAGGAGTTTTTGGAAACGATGCAAAAGATACAAACATTCCTGTAGAAGTGTGGAGATATTACTTGCTAACTAATAGACCAGAGGTAGGCTCTCGCCACAATATGAGTAAACATTGTTATCTGCCATTGGCTCCTCCCCCTTTTAAAAATTTCTCTGTCTACCTCTCTCTCTCTGTGTATTTATATATATGTATATTCATTTATTTATTAGATATTCTAATTCTAATGGATTTCTTATTATCAGGTATCAGACACATTGTTTACATGGGTGGATTTACAAGCAAAGTTAAACAGTGAATTGCTAAATAACCTAGGCAATTTCATCAATCGCGTCTTGAGCTTCATTGCTAAAGATCCAGGTTAGTCAGATGGTTGTACGAAAGAAACGTACAACATAGGAAAATATCCGTTGTTTAATATGTTAGGATTATTACCAACACCCTCATTATTCGATCACTATTTTCTAGACGCCTGTTTCATGTTAAATCCAGTTTACTATACGTATTTTTTTTTAGTATATATACTTTCAATCCCCTCCCACACATGGAAACATACAAAGAAAAGAACAAAAATAGGAAGTGATTTTGAAGATTTATGGGGGTTGTTTTTATTACTGTATTTCAGAGCAAAAGGTATTGATATATTGCTTACAATAGCATCCATGTGATGTGATCTCCCAGTAACCATCCTGGGTACTGTTAGATAGATGCCAGCTGTGCATTTCATTATTTCCTATCCATTTTTTCATGTGCTCCTGTTTTTCATTAGAGGGGTTGGGGAAGTTACTGGTGTGCTATAGGAACATTGTACTGGATAGGCTGATGAGGTTTTTCTAGTAACTGACAATTTCCATGGACAGATTCAGGATCTGGTAAAGGTTCGGGATACCACTGCGTCATCCCTGACGCTCCAGGTGCAGAATCGCATCTTCTTACAAAAAATTTGGGAGAGAAAGTTGGTAATTATGTGGAGCAATATATAGAAGCCATGGAGAAGGTAATTGATGCCGCACTGTCCAATATTGTGTTCTTGCGTACTGTTGTGACCTGGTAGGTTGCTTATTGCTTGCATAGGAATTACATTTCTCTTTCCCTTCTAATTTAGGTTAAGCTAAAGCAAGGGTTGAAGATTGCGATGAGCATTTCTGGGGAAGGAAATGCATACCTGCAAGTAAGAATACAACAAAGTTTGGAGCATTTTGTTTTGGATACTTGTTTAGTTATATATTTCATAATAACCTCTACTGCTATGCCCTATTTTTTTGGGGGCACTTTTACCATTTTTTTGAGTTTACGTTTTACATAATTTGTTTCGAATTATTACCGACTGTAAAGGCTACATGACTACCTTTTCATGACTGCTTAAGACTGTCCATATTATATAAAATGTTTTACAGGAAAGCCAGTTCTGGAAGCTTTACAAGGAAGATCAACCTTCCTGTTCTATTGTTATGAAAACTGCGGCGGGACTAGTCTATCTTCTTGCTTCCCTATTAGAACCTTTTATGCCATCTTTCTCCATTGAGGTAAATTAGGTGACTTTACACTTTATATGCATACTGTTTCTTGAAAATAATGCAGTTCATCCATGAGGTAATGCTTATTGTTTTTACTGCCATTTTAGGTACTTAAGCAGCTCAATATGCCTTCTGAAACGCAAGTCTCACTTACAGATGAAAAAGGAGATATCGAACAGGCTAAAAGACCATGGGAGATCTTACCTGCTGGTCACAAAATTGGAACTCCTGTGCCATTGTTTAAGGAACTGGTACATGTTATATGCGACTTGTTTTGCAGCATATTGGCTTTTATTTTTGGAATCTTATGTGTGGGTGAATTTGATCAATGCAATAGGTTTTAACCTTTTTATTTGGTTCAAATTGTGTATGTGTAGACAGATGATGAAGTGGAGTTCTTTAGGGAAAAGTTTGCTGGAAGTCAAGCTGATAGGATTGTGAAGGCAGAAGCTGAAGCCAAGAAAATTGCTGAACAACTGAAAAAGACAAAAATTTCAGGTTACAGTTCGACAAAGATGTATTAATGCTATTTTGTGGATTTTGCATCGTCTCTGCCATGGATATGTTTTTGTTGAATGTTGTTTTTTCCCCTTAGAATTTCCTGGAAGTTGTGGGTGCTAGTAACTGTTCTCGTATCTTTTGATCTTCTTGAGACATTGTTTGGTATTTATTTATTTATTTTTTATAATTTTTCCTTGGAACATCTTTGTGGAAGTTGTTGGTGCTAGTAATTGTTCTCATATGTTTTTATATTCTTCAAAACATTATTTGGAATAATTTTTTCTGTTTCCCCCTGCATTTGGTTTAGTCAACCTGAATTAGCGTTTGTTCTGCGTAGGATGTTATACCAAAGCCATGTTATTTTCAAAAAATTATTATTGGTAGGTTTCATGGCAGTCAAATTGAAACCTTTTAGACTGGCTCTCTATTTTGCAGCTATTTGCTCCTTTTACTCTATAAGTCTTTGACTCTAGTTGATGTTACCGAGTATTTTGATAGAGTGGTGCTCTTGAATGCAAATGAAAAAAATATGATCAGATAAGAAATAATTATGTGTACTGTGGTTTGGCCCTTTCTTTAGGTGCTTTTCATTTAGCATTCGAGATACTTAACCTTCCATTCCGAAGGAGTCCCATTTGCAATATTTTTTTGTTCCACAAAAGAGCCCTATTTTTATTTTAGTAGTATAAAATGACATAATGTCCTCATGTTTATCATCATAATTTCATTATCATACCACCACTACTAAATTAACAAATTATAATGTTAGGAATATAGAACGAAAATATATCCTTAATCTTTGCAAATTTTGCTGACGAGACTCTTTTTGTGGGGGCAGAGGGAGTATAAGTACATATAATAATGTAAGGGTTGTGTTCCTTCTTGAATGCAAGAATATTGACATCTGATTACCGACATTGTTTTGACAGATGGAAATGCAAAGAAAGAACGACAGAAAAAATCTGCCCCTGAAAACAAACCTAAGAGCACAGCTGAACCTGAAATCTCCATAAGTAGACTCGATATCCGCGTTGGTCTTATCACAAAGGTTCAGAAACATCCCGATGCTGATTCTTTATACGTGGAAGAAATTGATGTGGGTGAAGGCCAACCTCGAACAGTTGTTAGCGGTCTTGTCAATTATATTCCTCTTGAAGAAATGCAGGTTTTTTCCCCTCCACTTTTCCAGATTCTACAGACATTAGACTTGCACATATGTGTGTGTGTAACTCAGTTTATATATTCAAGTTCTGCAAAAGAGTATGTTTTTGAGATTCATAAATGAGATTTTTTTTTTTTGGTTGTCAGAATCGAAAGGTCTGTGTTCTTTGCAACCTGAAGCCAGCAACCATGCGGGGTATAAAGTCACATGCAATGGTTCTTGCTGTATCTAATAGCGATCACACCAAGGTAACCAATCCATCTACATTATTTTCATTAGTACCTTAGCCTGCATTAACTGAAACATGCAAGGGCTCACTATTATTCAAATTTGGCTAAACGAATCTAAATATTTCCCTTTAAGCACGATTTATATACAAATGAAAGAGCTCGAGCTGAGGTTGCCTTGCCACAAGCCAGAAATGAATAAAAGATTTTCTTAATCTCTAGTTAGTAATACTATGTAATACATAAAAGATGTTTTTTAGACTAAAGTTTAACAAAAAATAGTGAATAATTAATATACAAATTACTTTTACCATTCAATGAAGTACATGAAAATGAATTAATATTGTTATAATTTACAAATACAAATGTAGGTGAGAAAACATGTTTTAAGTTTTTTTCTTTCAATAATTTATAAATAAATTGTTTTTTTTTATTTAAGATATGTGATTATATAAGTAAAAATTGTAGTTCAAATTAGGATATAAAAAAAAAGTTGTAATATATGTCAAATTGAACTGAACCCCAAGTCGACAAGCTTATCCAGGCCGAGTTGAGGATGTTCAAGGTAATGTTAATAAATAAGACCTAAATTTGATTCCAAGCTTGCCTCATTTACGTAATGAACATGTTCAAGCTCAGACCTACTGACCTGAGCAGCGTGCTGTTCATGAAAAGCTTAGTTCATTGCAGTCCTATTAATAGTACTGCATCTCATTATTGCATGGTTTATATTTGGTTTCAAAGTTGTGGAACCATTTTATCACCCTTTAAGAATGTTGAATATGGCATCCAAATATCCCTTCTGTGACCACGACAAGTGGGTAGTATTTGTGATCAAATCATCAAACCCTTTTAAACAAGAATAATGCTAAGGGTTCCAAATTTGAGTCCCAAATGATGTAATTATTACATTGCTTGACTATATTCATAGTGGTTAGTCATTCCATAAATCTGTATCGAAAAGGTCATTTGGGTCACTAACTTTGGTACATGTAGCATTACTCTTTAAACAATGGTAAAAACAACTACCAACTCATTAGTATAGTCCTGGTTTGTTTTCATTTGCACAGATTCATTCCACCACATTTATTATGTCATGTCTTTTTGAGCGTGTAACCATGCTTTACTGTTGAATTCAGAAAACAATATAATAATCTTAATTTTTGTTCGACTGATTAGCAAAAATAACTATTAGTTATTTAAGACACTAGGTGATTTTGTTTACGGAAATGCCTGTGGTTGGTTAAGGGCTTATAGGTGTATGCATATATGATCATGGGATGGTAGAAAGATATCATGTTCAAGGTTGGCTTATTGCCCATCAATCAATGCAATCTTTTTGGGTTATTAAAAAACATGACTACTTGGAATATATAATGCTGGTGTAATTTCAGGTCGAATTGGTTGATCCGCCACAATCTGCTCCTGTTGGGGAGAGAATAACGTTTTCTGGCTTTGAAAGCAAGCCTGATGAGGTTCTAAACCCTAAAAAGAAGGTTTGGGAAACCATTCAACCAGATCTTCATACTGACAACGAACTGGTGGCCTGCTATAAAGATTTGCCATTCACCACATCTGTTGGAATTTGTAAGGTCTCATCAATTTCGGATGGATCAATACGATGAATAGGTCTTCCGGAACTTTTACATGGAACAGATGATAGAAAACTTTTAATGATTGTTTTTTCTTTACCCTTTACCTTTCTTTACCCTATTGTCTGTTTATGCAATATTGATCCATTTATCGGATGTTTCATCTGTAAAATGCTACTACTACATTTAGAAGCACAATAATAGGTCATGTATTTGCTGCAAGATGCATGATTTTGTTATAGAATTACCCTTGTGCCTGTGAAATGTACTTGTGAACTACATTATTGCTCTGTTAATGAAACATATTTCTTGACCTTGTGTCTGCTTTAGAATGACCAGATGGAGAGTTGAGCAACGTAACTTCTGATAATCTCTTTTATCATTTTATTGTTGGATGAGGAGGCGGCGCCGCTGCAGCCGTGAGCTGCTAATAGTTTGAAACTTTGAATGTTTTCACTCATTCTGTCATTCAATCTTGTGAATTAGTGATCTCTTCTACTCCTTATGTTCTAATTATATATTTTGACTCTTTTGAGTTAATTTGCAAATTATCAGTAGCCTTAAATTATTATGTTAATTTTGAATTTTAAATTTTAAAAAATGATTTTGTAAGGTTTGGCTTGAAAAATAAAAGTTAATTAATGAACTGTATGGGTTACACATTATACTGAGACCAATATGTTCGGCTTGGTCAGAATAATGAGAGCCATAGTAATGGGATGGTGATCAATTTTAGGCATGGTTAATAAATAAAATCAGCATAATGAATATATAAAGTAAATACATCGTATAATATAGTTACTTTACGCAACATAAATTTCAGAATTAAACAAATTTCAAAATTAGAAAAAAGGGTACCATTTATGTTTTCATAATTTTGTATATGCTAAAAAATTATTATGTCTATTTTATTGTAGTCAGAATAACAGTATTCCAATGCACGGAACACTTGTAAACCTAAAATTGATCATTTTTTATCAAATGACTAGCAATAATCCTTTTCTTTTCTTTTTTTTTGGGGGGGGGGGCCCTCAAAAATCTCTATTTCTGGGTTAAAGTAGTAGTACTAAAAATTAAAGGAAAAAAAATGGTATATATTGTGAATGTTTACGTCGATTTTTTGATTGTCAGTTACATGGATAAATATTAATGGTAATATTTTTAGAGAAATATGTAATAAGTGATGCCTTTTTATAATTTCGACGAAGATAAACTTCACAATTATGATTTAAATTTATCAAAAATTTCTACGAATATCATGTAACGATAAACTTCGTAATTATAATTTAAATTTACGATAATACATCAGTAGTCTTAAAATAACTTCTAATAATTAATGAAATGTGAATAAATAGGAGATCATAATGCTTACCAAAGAAATGGACAGCATAAGTCAATTTTAAGAAATTACAGCAGTGCAGTTGTTGGTTACAGGGAAACAATAAAACACAGTTAAAAAAACGGGGAACTCCACGTGCAATGACTGACTTGAAAATGGTGTCTAAAAGCAGAGGAAAAAAGAAGTTTGGTCCCATGTCACCGATGGCGCCAGTTAACCGGTCACCCCCATTTTCCTCTTCTTTTGTTGTCATTTGTGAAGGAAAACACCTGCACCCACTAAAGAGTTATTGCTCTACTTATTTGGGTTCTGCTCAAAAGCCATCTTTTTTTGAAGAATAATGGCTGTAAGTTTCACTTATTCTTGATCTATCTTTACTTGGAACTAACAATGCTAATAATTGATGGGTTCTTTTCCCTTTTTGCTTTTGAATCTGTTGAGTTACAAAGTTGGAAACTTTCTTGATTTACAAGATGCAATCTTTGTATATTTTGAATTGGGATTTACTGTGAACTTTCTTCATGATTATTTTGGAGCACTGGGTTGCTGTTCTTTCATTTGTTGTCAATGGATTAGGTTTAGTCTTTATAGAACTTGAGAAATTTGATTGATTTGATTCTTGGTGGTGTTAATTTGTTTGTTGATTTTGTGGAAAATTTTAAATTCTGTTCTACTTGGATCTAGAAAATGTATTCATGAATGGGATCTGAGTTTTTGTCCCTTAATTGAGATAAACTTGTAGCTGTAGTTGAATAGTACTGGCATATGAGATTTTATTTTGGGAACAACTTATCGAAAATCCTGATGAATATTTTCTTTACATTCTCTTCTCTGTTTTAAGCTACTTTTCTGACATACTCTAGAGTGATAGCTGCTCTCGACTGTTGTAAAGGTAATATAATAGTAACCTTCGTTCCAAATTATAAGATTGTTATTGACTTTTGAACGTCAATTTGATAAATTTTAAACTAAAAATTGAGATGATTCATAAAATTATGAAACAATAAATCTTAGATTTAGTACTTTTTAGATAGGTGCTAATTTTGAGTTTGAAAGTGTCTTAAGTTGACTTCAAAAGTCAATAATGATATTATAATTTGAAACAGAGGGAGTATGTAAATTTATCGTTTGATACTTACAAAGCTACTTATTAGAAGATGAAAGTTAATTGTAAATCTATTATTTGGTCCGCTTGTTGACTCAAAGTACAAATCAAAATGAAGGCTGTTATTTTAAGTTGGTCTCCTATTTTAGTTGCATCAAGTGATAGGGCTATGAAATAAATTTATCCTAAATTTTCAACCCAGATTGTATTGGACATTGTATACAAACTGGAAGTATGAGTGCAGGATTCTCAACAATGACAAGTATAGGCACAAAACACAAAAGCATCCTAGTTCTAACATTAATATTATTCACTAATCCAGCAACAATAGGTTGTTTGTGATACATCTCCTTTAATTCTTATTTGTAGTATCAACAATCCATAGTCTAAGATTGGTGAAATTTATAAAGTTTTGGATAAAGGCTGATTTTGTGTGTTTTTGTGCATCTTCAATATTAATCGGCTCCTTGTTCTTGCAGCAACGATCGCAGGTACCAGAGTTTGGTAACTGGGAAAGTGAAGAGAATGTTCCTTACACTGCTTACTTTGACAATGCAAGGAAGGGTAGAACTGGTACTAAGATGCACCCAAATGATCCTAAAGACAATCCGGATATTCTTTCCAATGGCCAACCTCCAGTTCAAGTTGCTTCCTTCCAACAAGAAGCTGAATCCAAGACCCAAAAGGGACCAGACACCGTAAGGGCAAGGCATGAACGCCAGCTGAGCTGGAACGAAGGTGACGTGAGGAGACCAACTGATCCCCCGTTGCACCATGACGCTGTTGGCAGGAAAGCCACTGTTGACTCACCCCATCATCGTCTCAGTGGCACGAGTACTGATAGCCCTAAAAGGGTTGCAAGGCAGAGTGTGGGCTTTGACCGTAGCATTGAACAGTCACCACTGCACCCAAATCACCAGGCAAGGCTTGGAAATAAAGGCAGTGGAGTTTCTTCTCCCTCATGGGAAAGAAAGGGTTCTTCTGAAGGTAGAGATGGCCTAGCTCCCTCCACTCCAGGAAGATCCCGGTTGAGATCAGTTACTCGAGGCGATGAAACTGTAATTCTTTACTCTCATATCTCATCAACCCACCTAATCATGTTAGCATAAATTCTGAGAGAAACTTTTATTTATATATGCTAATTAAATAAGTGTGGATAAGATCACAGCAAAAGATGAAGTAGCTTCGTATGTTTCTTTAGATGCTCTGGTTGATTGCTGAGAAACTAAAAGAAGTAAAATAAAAAATCGTAGCCAACCACATCCTGCTACAAATTACCAAGATTTCTCTCTTGCTCAGTTCTTTAAGTAATCAATGGAGGATTATGTAGAACACAAATGTAGTGTTGTGAATGTTTTGGTTATTAAATAGTCTTAAAACTTGATAAATTAGGTTTTACCCTGATTACTTCCCCTAGTGTCTGTTTAAATATTAGAATTAGGGTATGTTATTTGAGAAATGTTGGCAGTTCATTCCCAAGTGCCATAAACATCGTCTTATAGCCATTCTTTCCAAATTTTCATGGATGCCTCCATAAAATTCTAGATATGACTTATTTTGAAGGAGTATTGACTTGAATTCGGATTTGACAGCCTGATCACAGCCCTGCAGTTCCAAAGTTTGGTGATTGGGATGAAAGTGACCCTGCATCAGCTGAAGGGTACACTCAAGTATTCAACAGAGTGCGAGAGGAGAAACAGAGTGGGACAGGAAAGGTACCCATCATGCCAACTGAGACTTCTTATTCAAACGGTCAAAAGCAATATGGAAATGAGGATCCAAAAAAGGTATAGTGAATAAATTCTATTTACTGTTTTAGTTCCTCCATAATTGCCAAAATTTATATGCTAAGAGCGTGCAATATCACCATCTGGTTGCATTTTCTGAATATTCCAAGTATAAGCGAGAAGCCCAAACCGACTGTAGCTTATTAGTTCACTGGTACTATTGAATCATTTGACCCTCGTATTTCTATTTCAGGGCTGTTTATGCTTTCCATGGGGCAGAAAATGAAATCTCCTAGTCATACATGAAAAGAAAGTGCATGGGACTTGTATACTATATATAGTTCAGAAGGCTATCTTATGTATAGAGAGACTCTTAGCAAGTGCATTTTTTCTACTTCGGGTTCAGTCTTACGAAACAATAGAACTTCCGACAGGGAAAAACACCTATCCTCCATTTTGTGCATCTAGTGATTAAGCTATATTGGCTCCTGCAAAACGAAAAGCTCCTACAGCTATATATTGCTCTCCAGCAGAAGCTTTGCTTTCGCAATAGGTATATCGCTTGCCCGCTTATTGGGCTCAGTTTGATTTCTTTTTCTTCTTCTCTTGCGTGCATTAATTTTCTTCTCTAGGCAATATGATTTTCTTATATGGTGAGACAAAACTCCCGAATGCAGATTAATTTATTCTATGTTAAGAATCTTGATTCCACTATTACTTTATTAGAAGCAACAAACTGAAGTATATGTTAGATTGCTCTTTGTGCTTAAGATATGCTCAGTCTGTCTTGTAATTTGTATCGTGGTTACATATTTAATTTTAATATATGGGAGATTGTCCAGATTGGGAGAAAGCGGAAATTACTTTACCTTTTGAATCTTGAAAAAAAACTTTTCTTTTGGCTCTTGACACTGTTAATTGCAGCAGAACTAGGCATCCATAGCAGGGTTACTGGTAAGTTTTTAGCCTCCTTCTCGCATACCTCACAATTCTTGCTTCCAGAAAATGCAAGGGCGCATCTTTGGTGTAGGAGGGTAATCTTGCACTCGCATTCTGTCTTTAGTAGATTTCCTTGGTCTTTGACTATACCGAAACATAATTTGCAGACTGCTTCGTCTTCAGGGATCTTCTCTCCATCTCGAAGACTTTTATAATATAATTTGTAGAGCTAATTAAGCTATAAGGGGGATAAAAAATTACATGCTCTTTCCGGTCCAAATTCGAGATACATTTTTAAAAACTACAACTTGTAAGGAAATTTTTATTTGTCCAAACACATTCCTTACATTTGCTAAAACTGTGGTAGTGGTGGAGGGTAATCCTCAATTTACCTCATATATAATGATGATATGTTAGAAACTTTATATTATTTAAAAATAGAAATAAATCTCTGATTTTAATTGGAACAAACTAACAAATAAAATGTATCTCTAATTTTGATATAGGGAGTACCCCATTTTAGTGGAGCTTAATAACACTCCAACTGCCCCCATTTTAGTGGAGCTTATCTTTAAGATAAAAGTAGCAATTCTAAGACAGAAAATGGCTCTTATAGGAGTTTAGCAACATGGGAATAAGGAAGTGGTATAAACAGATCTGTACCTTCAAGATTTGTTTGAGCTGCGGAAGTTCAAACAGATTAAGTTTAGTCTTGAAATTGGAGCTTCTACCTGGATAAATATATATTTTGCAAATAAAAAGAAGTAACAATTAAGTTTTTTGTCTACATTTCCACTACAATTTTGGCAGATGGTTTAACTACTGTTTCTAATGGAACTGCAACGACAAAATTGTTCAGTAAAAATAATGTGCAAAACAAGGCCCTTGGCTCACATTAATTTCTATATATCTTGAGTTGTGGGAGTCCAACAATACCAAATCTTAAGTCGGGAATTACTCCCTCGGTTCCATATTAAGTGTCGTTTTAGCTTCATGCACATGAATTAAGAAAGTCATTTAATACTATCATTTAATAATTAAAATTTGTATGAAATTCCATCACTACCCCTTTATAGGAAGTTGAAAACTATTAATACAAGAGAGAAAATTTCTTGGGACAATGAGAGAAGTTAGGGGTGATATGAGAAAGTAAATAATTTATTCTCCTAGAAAGTTGTAAACGACAAATAAATTGGAACAAATTTTTTCTTCTAAAAAGTCACTTATTATGGAATGGAGGTAGTAATATTTTTAAAAGTAAATTTGATAGTTCCACAAGTTTCACTTCGCTCGCATAAATAATAAGTGGGGTTCACTCTCATGTGAGAGAGAGTACCTTGTGGAACTAAAACTTGTGAAAATATTTAATTTTTGTCACTTTAACTACACCATTAACATATATGTTTGGAACCCAACTTGACTTAAAAGTTTAAGCTATTAGGTTTTGAGTCCATTCATGTATTAATTCTTCACTCTTTCATTATTAATTTATCCGATGTAGAGCTTCAACTCACTTGTAATATCCTAACATATGTGGCGTTCAAACCGAGGCTCATTAACATATTTGATCATAAAAATGACTACGAATGGAAAGGTGATCACATTACAATATTATTTTTTCAAAACAAATTACCATGAAAAAACAAGATTTAAGTGTATAATTATTTATCACTTGTGACGTTTTATTCATGAGTTTGTGTATTAACAAGGTAAAATTAATTTAAATTTTTTATTCACTTGTGCCTTCAAGTTGAGATATTTCATCAAAATAAACGTCAATATGACAATATGTACTTAATTGGCTCTTCTCGACTACTCCTTGTAATTGCTCGTCTGTTTCTCTTTTATTTTCTACTACTAGTATTGCCTTGTCAGGCCAGTATTTATTTAATTTGCTCAAGTTATTTTATAGTGAAATTTATTTTTGGTTGCCTTATTAATTTTCAATTATTTTACACATTTTTTTTATTCCTCCGAGAACTCTATTTAATACTATAACCTATGAACGTGCTCTTTCGATCCACTAATTAGTTTTGAATTGGACAATGTTCAACCTTTAAATTTCTGTTAGAATGACAAATTAAAGGACCTGGATCGGCTTACGAAAAATTTGTTGGGCACAAGAAGAAACTTAGATATTTATGAACAAATAATGCTAAGTAACTAAACAAAAATTGTCTAATTTATTTAAACAAAGTATTCATAGTTGGTCGTGTAAAATATTAACTCGCACATTGTTATGAAATGAGAAGATTTGTCATCGTTTCATAAGCAACCGGTAGAGAAAAAGAAGAAAAAATAGAGTTTCAAAAAAAGTAAAAATGACGGAAGAACAAGAAATGAGAAGCAACTGAGAGAGAAATAAAGAACATGTAACCAAACAACCACCACAAATACTAAGTTCTAAATATTTAAACTATTTTCTATATTTTATAACTAATACCCATCTCATAAGTCATAACATACATATAACATACATGATGATTTTAACATTTGTACTATATAATTAATATAGTATATAAAATTTTATAGCCTGAAATGAGGCAAGGCGGAATTACCATCCAGCCCTTTGGCATTGTAATAGAGTACGTAGTCTCTCATGGTTGTTGGCCTATACTTGGGGGGGTTCTCATCGGATAATAACTCCTTAATAGGCCCATACAGCTTGGACGATGGTAATTGATATGTGCCGAATAAGCTTGCCAGTGATGCCCTCGAACTCCTATTGTTCGTAAGTACTCTGTGTTCAACGCTTTTGAACTTGTCATTGGATATGAGCTGAAAAATACTTGCAATCACAAATTAATATTGTTATTGTTTATTGTTAATGTTAATTAATTCATTGATGTGCAACATAAAATAAAATGCATTTTGGTTTTTAATAGTCTACTTGAATTTTCTTGTCAAGTACTATATATATAATAACTTTCAAAAAAAAAAATTTAATTATTTTTTGACTTTCTGAAGTCAATTTGCAATATCTTAAAATTCAAAATTGATTTATGTGAATTTAATGATTTGATTTTAGTTGATTATATATGCAATTATAACTTTTTGTAAACGAACTAAAAAATACTATTGATTACAAACTTTTAATGTAAATTAACTGATTAACTTTTTTCTTCCTATAATAAATAAAGGTGACCCTATTATATTATATTAGCAGGATAGATTTTGAAATGGAAGAATTATATATATATATATATAAACTTGCCTGTAAAACATCTCCAATGTTGACAACTAGAGCTCCAGGGATTGGGGGTACATCAACCCACTGATTCTGATGAAGAACTTGGAGACCTCCAATATGATCTTGGAGAAGCACAGTAAGAAAATTATTATCAGCATGCTTGCTGATGCCTAAAGTCAATTCTGGTTGCGGGCACACCGGATAATAGTGGCCTACCATCAAAAGCCCCTCACCACAATCAATGTTGTTAAGGTAGTTTGGGTGGAGACCAAGAGCTTCTGACAATAACTCCAACAAACTCCATCCTAGTTTCATTACTTCCTTTGAGTACTCAATCAGTATATCTCTGCAAAAATAAAATAAAATTTAATCATCAGTTTATTGGGTTGTTAATAATGTCAGAGCATTATTAACATTGTTAGAGCATCAAGTGAATGTGTCAAGTGTAGTTAAAATAAGCACAAAAATATCGCTAAAATGCACATTTGCAGCATAAATAGTACTCTACCAAACATGCATGATATATCAACAGGCATTTATTAAGGCGACTAATATTGCCTAAACAAAAATATTGTTGTCCACTTAAAATATTAAGTGTCGCTAGAATAATTACAAAAATATCGTTAAATGTATATTTATTCTGACAACATCTACGCTATTAGTATCCACAAGATTTATAAAAAAATGGCAAATTCACAATCCACTGCCTTGATCCACTTCCCCCTTCTTCAGTCCATAAACATCAGAATCCTTCTTATATGTATATTATATCACTAATAAGTCCTCTAAGCCGCCCTATTCTACCACCAAACATAATTGGAAGAAGCTCATCCAGGCACGCAGATTCCAGAAACGAATAGTTTTTCAATGATTTTTCTTGAACTAGTCGCTGCTTGTGAGATATGGAAGGAGATCAAATCTTGGGCCATCGTAGAAACACAACGATGGGTACAAGCTACAAAAATTTTACAAAAAATCATGTATAATAACTCTAACAAGCTAGCTTAAGTGATAGTAAACCTAATGATAAATGTTACTTCCGTTCCACAAAAATAATTTCATTTGTAAATTAAATTGACTTTAATTTTGTTCCATATTTACGTATCCCTAAATTTGTTGAGTTTGGCATGATAATGACATAGTGACGAACTCAAAGAATATACTGTGACAATAATTTTTACCGATCAAGACAAATGGTTACAACCACAAAAAGAAAAACAGAAAAAATAGTAGTACTCTATTGATAAAGTATTTTCAAATTGACTGAAAATTATAAGAACTAGACATGAATATTAAAAGTAGTCTAAGCCAGATAGATGTACATGCATGCTTTCTACAACATACCTACATGCTGCTGGCAAGTCTTGTGGATTGGGAGGATTAGGAGCCATAGTGCAATAAAAGGTATCCCTCCAGTTAGCTGCAGGTGCACTATACAAATCAAAGTTGCTATTATACCGAAATGGTTTCGTCACATCACGCGTGTACCATTCTTTCTTCACCGCATATTTTTGCTCATGAAACCTGCGTACACCATCCAAAATCTCCTCCAAAATGCTAGCTTTAATACCATGATTGATTACCAAGAAAAATCCCCAAGTCTCTGACGCCTCCAGGACTTTTTCAACTATCTTGTTGCGGCCTAATTCATTGATGTCATCAAGGTCTATAATTGGGAAACTTAATGGGGTTTTGTTTGGATTATTGGATATGAATTTGTCTATATTTTCTGGTGGTGGGATAAAAATTTGAGGGACCTTGGCGATACCGGAATCAACAAGTCCTTTGACACCGGATTTTGTGTCATCAAAGGCTTTTAGTTCTGCTTTTCTGTCGTAGTTTGGTTCAGTTGAGAGCTGAACTTCATTTGTGGCCATTTTTTCTTGGAGTTTTTGTGGAGAAGTAGAAGGGGGTAGGGGTGTATCGACTATCAAATACAGGATAAAGTTTGTGTTGCTATCTAGTTTGTGTTCATTTATTAGGCTCACAACTAATTCTAGTGGATGTCAAAAAATGCAGAATAATACAAACAAGAGTGTTGCATATGACAACAAATTTATGTCAGTCTAATAGATATATAAGATAAGAGGGTGTAAAGAAGTAATTAAACAAAGATTAAGCTAGAATTAACGAAGTAATTAAAACAAAAGTTAAACAAACAAAATTTTAAACAAACAAAGACTTACATGAGATTCCAGGGTAGCCTTTCTTTTATTCCACACAATATGTACAAGTGGTGAGAGCAGTTACAAGATTTCAAAGTAAGAAAACTAAAAGGAAGAAAAGAAAAGAACCTGAGGAACCCTGCCTACAACTGAATACAAGGCTTCTATTTATACAAGGCTATCATGCAACTCAATCGTCAGGGATGATGATTCTTCCTAAATTATTAAATTACCTTTATAAAAGTAGCTTTATAAAAGTAACTTTTTAAAAGTAGCTTTATAAAAGTAGCTTTATAAAATGAGTTCTGTCCTTTTAACTCTTTTCAGTAGGCGTGCCTGTGACTTTGCTTTTGCCTTTAGCTTTAACTTTTTCCTTCATGTCTGGCTGAGTATCTAAGTCAAGATCATCTGTATCTTCTTCATTGATTATCTTTTGGATTGTATCAGCTAATTCATCTGCAGTTCCTCCTTCATCTTCTGTGTCTGAAGAGACTGAGTAATGTTTACTGCTTTTAGCAAATATCATGGAAAAATATCATCTCCTTTATTTTCTTCTTCATCATCAGAAGCCCATTGAGTATCTAGCGCTTTTAGCATTAATTCCTTTATTTCTGCTTTACTAGCTGTTGGACAATTTTATTCCAACTGGTTTTTTAAATGCTGAAAAGGGTTTTTAAGCTTTTTTTGCTTTTTTTGCTTTTCTTGTTCTTTCCGAGCCTTTTTAAGGATCTCGGTAAAGATTAGTAAGTCTTTCTTTATGACTTTAATAGTGTCTTCTGTGGACCATTTGACCCACCATTTGCGAATGAATTTCCTTGTGAGAGAGGGAAGACCATAATTATAATCTTTTCTTGCATAATGGATCCAAATTTCCATGTCCAAATGTAATACCCAAAATTTTTTGTACATAAAGTAATGAAAAATAATAATTTTTTTATTATTTTTCAATAATGTTTAAATTATAGTATATAGAAATGTGGATTATAATTTATGGAAAGTTAATTACTTGGAAGGTTATTACATGGATTAATTTATTACAAGCAAATTAAAGTTACTTATATGTATATATGAATATACATGGACCAAGTAAGTTATTTAAGAAAGCTAAGCCCAAAAATAATATATAAAAAAAATCAAACTTTTTCCTTGCATGCTATAGAAGGAGGTGTAAGATTGGGAGGACTTGAGCGTGGATGAGGGGTGATTACTCTTCTTCCTCCTATACATATACACAAATATTTATAAATGAGGTACATACATACATATATATATATATATATATATATATATATATATATATATATATATATATATATATATATATATACGAATAATTTCTCCAACGAACCAAAAACGAACCGGCCTTTAGCGACGGTTCTGTCCGTCGCTATAACATATACGTCGCTTAACAGAGCTATAGCGACAGACAGACGACGATTCTGTCTGTCACTATAGCCCGGTTCAGCTATAGCGACAGACTGAATCGTTGCTAAAAATCGGTTCAGGGGACTGTGTGTGTGTATATATATATATATATATATAGGGAGCGGATCAAGAACATACCCCCTTATCTGGCATGCCAAGCATACCCTCGTTAGCGACGGACCAAAGCGTCGCCCGATCCGTCGCTAAAGGGGGTATGCTTGATATATATATATATATATATATATATATATATATATATATATATAAATATAAGCTCACCCCTTATTCGACTCACCCACGCTCACCCCCTTTAGCGACGGACCCGGCGACGGATCGGTCATACAACCGTCGTCTATACTTTTAGTGACACTATAGATGACGGTTGTATGACTGAACCGTCGCCGGGTCCGACGCTAAAGGGGGGTGAGCTTGAGTGAGTTTAAGATCCGGACTATATATATATATATATATATATATATATATATATATATATATATATATATATATATATACTAGAGGTAAAGAGAGAGAGACATAGAAAGTTGACGGGAAAGAGGGGAGATTCCATGAAGGTAGTCATCTTTTTTTCTCTTTAATTTAATTATTTACATATAATTGAGATTCATCAGTAGGTTATTTGTTGGAGAAAATGGCGGGGAAAAGTAAGTTTTGCGTCACAGAAACACTATCGCCGGTAATATCTACGGGGGTGATGGGTGTGATGAGGAAGACTACTATAAGTAGTATAATTTGTCAAAAACAGTAAGAAGCAATTACAGAAAGACTTTTAAATCGAAACAAGGAAAAAATAATAGTAAAACAACGGTGAACCTTTGCTGGCGAATATTTTCGAAACTTTGTTTCAACGTGTTAACGTTAATTATTTGCAAAAATAAAATTATTTTTGGACTACTGGGATGCTAGAGAAGTGATCTGGGCAGAAAAACGATGAAAAACTCGCTGAAAAACCTGCTATCCCGCCGGAGAAGATGACCGAAGGTGGTTGCCGATGAGTTTTTCCGACAAGCCCGTATAAGCCATTTTCGGCCATAATTTAGAGAAACTTTGCATTAAAATATTGTAGAGAATTAAATTTCATGTGAAATGGACATATTATTCGAAATTTTTGGATAAACGGATTAATTATTATGATTTTTCTTCTTCTTTTATTTCCCCCCCTCATTTCTGATAGCTATGTATTTATCAAATGGAAATAAAAGTTCATAAGACACAAATTCTTAATGCTTCTCTTTCAAGAACTTTTATACTTCCATCTGATTTTGTGTCTTCTTCAAAGAGAAAATTTTCAGGACCTGAAATTATATATACGAACTCAAGAATCAGTACAAATAAATAAAAATAAAAAATAAAATAACAGGCGTCAATTAATTGTATGGAACATGCAAACTTGCATTTAATTAACATGAAGGTGCAAATTATATAAAAAGGAAAACATTAGATTTGCATGGTCATTAGCAGAGTAATAAGAAATTGTTGCCCTTGTTCAACTCTAAAAGAAAATAGAGTATAAGGTTTTTTTCAATTAAAAAAATTAGTTAATTATAATTAAATTACCGAAGATCAGTTTAAAGTGAAATTCTGTCCTGATCGAAGAAGGGGCTGAAGTCAGGGCCTAGATGAGGTTAAAGTAGATTGTATAAGCTTTAATTTGACTTAAGAATGAACGTAAACAGATAAGTAACGGAGAATTTACAATTAAACGAAAAATAATGTTTGTCAAAAGTTTAATTAAGTTTCATAATTCGTTTTAAAACGAAACTTTGAGATTGACATATTGTGTCATATGGTGGTATATTTTGACGTAAAATAACATATTTTAACGTGAAGAAGATATTGTTCAACTTTTGATTTTTGTTCCGAATGATAAGAATTATTGGAGAAATTAACAGGAATGTTAAAATATAATTACGAGAAGTAAATTAATAAAAGTAAATGCTATTATAAGGAAGTTAATTTGTTGGTGGAAAATATTCTATAATGCTACAGATGACTCAAAATTGAGTACGAGAGAGGGAAATATTGGATGTGAATAATGTAGATGATAAACTACGGACGGAGGCAAGTTCTGCAAATTATGAATTTTTTTATTTTTGAGCTTATGTATTAGTTACTTAATTGTTGCAAGTTCTTTGAACTTTTTGATAATTTTAAATTGAGCAAGTTATAAATTCATGGCAAACTCTTTATTTGAACAAGTTATTTATTTATTAAAATTTTGCAAGTCATGCAAATTCTTATGATTGAGCTGAGCTGCAAATTTTGGAGATATATGCGAGTTATTATGGCAGATTTTCAAACTCATAATTAGTATAGTAAGTTCTTGAACCCATAGTATTATTTTAAGTTCCTGATGAGTCCTTGAACTCAGATTACTATGGCGAGTTCCCGAACTTATATTATTATGACAAGTTTTTGAGCTCATAAATATATGGTAAGTTCATTGAACGAAGCGTTATTTCTAAATTTGCACGTTCTTGATATTCCTAAATTTATTGAATTGCAGAGTATGCCAGCTGTTTCGGCTACTCTATTATAAAGTTAATCGTGATGGTTGATGTTATCCAATCCAAATTTGTTTGGTGAGTATTCTTAATGTTAAGAATGAGGATGAACAACCTTATATTATAGGAAATTTTTTACGTTTCGACGTGAAAGATTTCACAGTTTATGTGACTGTTAATTTTTATAAAAATTTCATGGTCCTCATGACCATGTATAGAATTCACAGTAATTTATGACTGTTGAATTCTGTACGATGATTTCATGGTCCTCATGACCATGTATAGAATTCACAGTAATTTGTGACTATTGAATTATGTATGATGAGTTCATGGTCATCATGACCATGTGTAAAAGTTTTCAGTTGTATGTGTAATATCCTAGAAATTCTAAATAATGGTATGGAAATTATAAATGAGAAAAGAAATAATGAGAATTGAAGTGAATTAAAATATCAATGAGAAAGTCCAGAACGTCGAATTTAGTAAGAATCGACAATACGTATGTTATGTAAATTTTTTTTGGGATTAAATATAATAATAAAAAAAGAGGGACAAAATGATTATGTATCATTACATGAAATTACTCCATATTTGCTGAAATTTCATGGCCACCCGTCCCAATTTGCTACTGATTTCTTTCGGTTTTGGGTCTTTTGGCTGCTTCCATTACTAAGGGGGTGTTTGTTTAGAACTTAATGGAGCTGAATGACTGAATGGCTGAATCGGTCAGTGCGTTTGTTTTGGTCTGAATGGATGAATCGGCCAGATGATTGAGGTGAATGGCTAAGTCAGATTGTTTTAGCTGAGCAACTGAATGGGTAAATTTTTTTTTAAAAAAATTAAAAAATATTAACTATTATATTAAGTAATATTAAATAAATTTACAACAATTTAAATTTTTTTTAGAGGAGTAAAATAATAAAATTTTGTCATTCAGATGTTTTAGACATGTCAATTATCAAACAGCTTTTTTCATTCAGATTCAGACTCAGCTCATTCAGATTCAGATTCAGATTCATTTAATTTTTATCAAACACCCCCTAAGCCACGAATTGCATGATTAATTGGCTAGGAAATGGGTTCCTAGCTATAGGCTAGGTGGGGTGTGGTTTAATGTGGGTGCTAACATGTGGCTCTGCCTCTATCTCAACATTATGAAGCTTTGATTTTGTATGCTGATTTTGAATTTATGGGTCCAATTGTTGATGCATTATTTCACCCGTAAACATGCATGTTTCATTTTAAATGCTGAAAATCTGATTTGGTGGGTGACACAGGGACCCACGGGAAGACTTTTTATGCTCATGTTTCTGCTGAATTAGACCATTATGAAGCTTTGATTTTGTATGCTGATTTTGAATTTACGGGTCCAATTGTTGGTGCATTATTTCACCCATAAGCATGCATGTTTCATTTTAAATGCTAAAAATCTGATTTGGTGGGTGACATAGGGACCCACGGGAAGACTTTGCATGCTCATGTTTCTGCTGAATTGGACGAAATGGGGAAGACAATGGATTCCGTTTTATAAAGTCAACTAATATATCTATATATGGATGCATATTTTTCCCCCTATTTCCTTAAGAATTAAGTTAGTTAATATATATATATATATATATATATATATATATATATATATATATATATATATATATATATATATATATATATATATATGGAACAGATCAAGAACATACCCGCTTATTTGACATACCAAACATATATACCCCCTTTAGCGACGGTTTGGTCCTTCGCCATAGGTACGGTCCGTCGCTAAAAAGGGTATGCTTGGTATGTTATATAAGGGGTATGCTCTTGATCCGCCCATATATATATATATTTATACAGATATACAAGTGTCCTAGTAGGACTATTATTATATGTATATAGATATACATGTCTTCCTTTTAGCTAATTAATATATATATATATATATATATATATATGTATATATACCTCACTGTAAGTGTTATATATATATATATTTATATTCGAGCATCTGCTTTGATTGCAAAAAGAAGAAAAAAAGAGAGAAGTCAAAAATAAGAGTGGGAGAAGAGGCATGAGAAAGAGAAAATTAGAGGAGGCCACAGTTGAGCATTAGGAGAGTGAGGAAAAGTGAAAAAAAAAACGTAGAAAAATAAAATTAGAATGTATGTTTATGATTATTTATTATGTAATTATTTTATATATTTTATATGAAGTTGATATATTTCTCACAATATAGCAAAAATAATATATGATGTATAATGTAGCAAGAATCATGCATAAGAATATAAACTTTTAGTGAAAATGGGGAAGAAAATCCTAGAAATAAGAACTAGAAATTTTAGTTTGAATATTTAGAATTATAAAATAAGGGAGAAAAGTAAAATAAATGTTTAATGTGAAAGTTAATATGATTAATATTAATGATTTGGACAAATTGGGACAAGAAAAACTAAACTTTGTCATGAATAATATTATGTCATGAATAGTACCCTGGCATGAATAGTGCTCCGACATGAATAGTACCCTGGTATGAATAGTGCTCAGGCATGAATAGTAGTCCGACTTGAATAGTATTCCGACATGAACAATAGATAAAATGAACAGTAATTCACGAAAATGGTATAAGTAATGAAGAAATGCTAAATTAATAATTTTGGCTTTCATGAATAATGATGTAGGTCAATTGCAGGAAAGATTTATTGAGCTAGAAAATAGTCAACGAGGTACTAATAAAAGATTCACATATAAGCATGGATGAGGTATTTGGAAAAGTGTTAAAACACTGTTCGATCATATGGGAAGTAAAAGAAAGTTGGTTATCTGTTCAAGAGAATTGAATTATCAATGAGGTCATTTGAAGGGCAAATTACCGTAAAGTTATAAAGGACGATTAAGGCAAGTTTTCAAAATTTGTTGTTATGTGCTAATTTTCAGTATTATGTGAAATTGTTGTGAACTTGTTTTAATGTGCATTCTGTGCAATAATGTGATAATAATTGTTAATATTCAGTTGATGATTTAAGTTAATTGTTCTATGTGTACTATATAATTTGAGAAATGTGAAGCATGAGTATTATGAAGCTTGTATAAAATGTACAACATGAGAAATATGAAGTATGTGTAAAATGCAAATCATGAAAAAATGTGAAACATATTGAAATGTGAATTATGTGTTATATGAAAGCTGTTAAACTTGCTGGGCAATGTAGTTGCTCAACCTTGCTATAAATAAAATTTTTCAGCAAAGTCGAGGAAACTGGAGGTTTTGATAACGACAAAGGAAAATGAATGCTTAAGGAATAGAAGTACTTAATTAATTAGTAGGTAATGTTATTAATAGAATAGTTGTTGTATTAATTATTTTGAGTCAAAGATGTTTGTATTAATTATAATATTTGTATAAACTTATTATTGTAAATAATATTAAAGGATGTTTTGTACTATTAAAGGTTAGAAAACCTGGGATAAGATTGAGATGTATTGTAATAAAATAGAGATTATACTTATGTTGTTAAGAATTGTATTGATTGAGTTGTATCGTGAAACACCAGACTAGGATTCTGAAGGTACGTGAATTTGGGGGCGTCATAGTATGATGTCAAATAGTTATGGGCCATATCGTGTCGACTTGAAGGTTATAGCCAGACCATATAATGCCATGGTGAGGCTTTAGCGTGTAAGAGTCTGCAGTCTGTGTGACTGTTAGGCTGCGCTCTAGCAAATAAATATTTTTGAAAAGTTAAAGAGTTCATGGTCCTTATGATCCCTCAATAATGATTCAAATATAAAGACTCTGGTGTTGAAGTTTCTTATGTTGAATTTTTTTTTTGACGAGTTATTCATTTATTCAAAATATATTTATTCATTGATGAGGTTAGTCTGACAAATCACTTTGTACTACAGTAAAGTAACATGTTACAGGTCACAGAAATGCTGCTAGGCTGATCACCTGTAGTACAACTCTGAAGGATTCTTAGTTTTTTATGACCATCTAAGAAACGTAAAGCTGATAATTATTATTTTTAGTTCAAAATTATTGAATTATTGATTCGAAGTTATTCCTTAAATTGTTTATTTCAGTTCTATACTTGTTGAGTATATTTGATTCTCTCCCTTGCAATCGTTGACATATTGCCGGTAGAAAAAATAATAGGACTGGTAAGGTCAAAAGTTAGAAAGTAAGATAAAGAGAAATCCTGTAAAGGTTATAAGTTGGTATCAGGTAAGAAGAGTAAGATCTAAGTTGCGATCTATGGACAAAACATGTGATATAATGTTTAAATAGACTAGTTATATCAGTAAAAATATTGATAGATATTATGGAAGATGTGTATCATGATGCACTAAGTCTGTGACGTCCTCAAATCCGGGTTACCTTAACCTCGGGTCTGGTGCTCCATGATACTACTCATTCTACACTTGCAACTCACATCCATCTATAAAATCTTATAGACATAAATGTAAATATAACATTATAACAATATGTCTTCATTTAATCCCGAGTACGAAAACCTTTACTAATACAACATTTAATATTCATTACAATTTAATTCTATTCATGCCATATATAGTAGTCTATATCAATATAAGTATTAAAAATTATTATTACAGCCCTTTCTCAACTCCAGGTTCCGTAACCTTTAAACTTCTACACTAATGATCAAGGTTGAATGAACACCATGATCTATTTCTAAGTTTTATAAGTGAACCGAGGGTTCAGTTTTTGACTTTAGTCGTTTCCCTGAATATTCGCAGAGTACTTTAATAACCATACATTTATTATAAAAATGTCCTTTATACATCATCGTCATCCTTCTAGTTTATTATTACAAGTAACTAACATAATCGCATCTTAACTAATATAATGGATAACATCCATTTTTAACTCAAGGTTTACATAATCTAATTCACATACATTATATACCGTCATCACGGCCAAATAGCTATAGTGAGAAAATCATACAACTTTCCTTTTTACCTTCACCTCTAATCCTTATCAACGTGATATTAAGAGAATTTGTTGCTTTTAGAATCTGCAAAAGTTTTATTTTTGTAAGTATGAGCACGACGGCTCGACAAGAACTAATAGTTTTCACCTTTCATGCTTCATATAACATATAATTTGCATTTTATTCATGCATCATGTTCCTCATGCTATGCATCTTACACAAGCATCATAAATTGTATGCAATGCATCTATACATGCATCATACATCTCGTAACATGCAAGTTTCATTTACATTATATATCTCATAGCATACACCATGTATCTCATATTGTATGTTTACAATAATTCAAATTCCACATAGAACAACAAAGTCACATAGTTGCACAATGTGCACATCTCAATCATGATCACATGTAATTCACAACATGTACATTAACATATTTAAAATAAGTCAACAAGTTACTGAAAGAACTTTCCTGATACGCTTATCTGGCTTACGCTAATATTTTGCATCCTTTGCATGACCTACATAATTAATAATGTGGGCATACTAGTTAGTTATCCGTATAACTCTTTACCACTTTTATTATAAGTGTTTATCATCTATATTAATTACATACAATAATTCTTTCTCTCGTACTCAATTCTAAGTCATCTACATCTCGAATATTTTTATTAACAAAATAATCTTCTCATCATAAGATTAACTCTCATTAATAACAATCTGTAATTATAACAACATCTTTGTTTACTATATTAACAATCTCCATTATTCGGAGTTACATCCAAAGATTATTAAAATCTTGGAAAATCTCTTTCTTACAGTAAAATATGCTATTACGCATCAACATATACCATCTTCTCAAATTTCATCTCAATCCGAGTTATAAAACTCGTCTTCGCAGTTTTTCTTTAACAAAACACTATTTTTGTTTTTATCGTAACTCTTTCGTCACTCATCCGTTTTTTTCATCCTTACGCCAAATTAAAGTTTATACAGTCGACTTTAATCTCATCTAGGCCTTGGTTTTAGGCCTTTTCAAATTAAAACAGATTTTCACTTTTTATAACCAAGGTCAGATTATTACAAAAATCTGGCCAGTTTTACCTTATCTCGCTAAAACAGTCATAACTAACTCGTTTCAAAACTTTTTTAAGCGTTTCTTGCGCCCACGCGAAGCTGACTTCTGGGGCTACAACTCTTATATTTTAACCATTTTCAAATTCTGAACACATAAGTCCAAAAAATTCACACAATGGACTGGTCCAAATCTAGTTTTCCAGATTGGACAGTTTTGATGCTCTTACTTCGTCACGTCATAACTCGGTCATCCGAACTCTAAATGAGTCCGTTCTGGAGGGTATGGCTAGCTGGGATTGCACTCTACAATTTTCCGGAGTATGATAATTTTTTGGAAACTCTAACTAGCCAAAACAGTGGTCCAAAAGTCCTCTTCTTGTGCTGATTTCCTAGTTTGGACAGATTCGACACATTTCCTTCCAATCACCATAACTCCCTCATCTGAGGTCGGAATAAGGTCATTCTAAAGCCTATGGCTTCCTGACTCAGTGCATTACAATTACCCAGAAACTCAAAATTTCTCAGGCAATGTAGCTATTCCAGAATTTGACACTATAGTCATTGTTCATCCAATTTTTATTTCTAAACATAGTTTACTAAAATCTTCACCACGAATTTGTTTTAGCACCTTTTTGCTTCATTCCAACTGGGATATTTTTATAACCCATGAAAGTATACCATTTTAAAAAGCCACAAAAATCTCAAACATGAATATAACACAAAAGGTCCTCTATTCAGTCCTTTAACAGTCCAAATGTCCAAAAATGTTCATTTTGTCCATTTTCTTTCTCCTTTATGCAAAAGTTCGGATTTCTTTCATTATTGTTCCATTTTTATGCTATTGATGGTTTATTATTCACTGAACATCATTCTAAGGATGTTCTTCAACCCATAAACTCAAAATAACACAACTTTTAACAAAATATGAAGCTTTAAGGAGATAAATGGAGTTTAGGATTTTAGACACTTACTTCTTTGATTTTCTTCCTCTTAGATGCTAGATGGCTTGCTAGAACCCCTCCTCCCCTTCTTGAGTACTCCCGAACTCCTTTCTTCAAGTTTAGCTCACACCCACTTCTTTCTCTCTCTAGAATATTAGAAACTTTGAAGGTTGAAGATGAAGAAGATGAAGATGGTATTCCTCTTCCTTCTTCTTTACAATTTCTCTCAACTCCATCCTCTCTTTTCTTGCTAACAAATGGATTGAAGTTTTTGGAAATGGGGGGCAAGGAGTAAGACATGGGATGAAATGGAAGGAAGGAGAGACAAATGAATGTCCCAAGGTTTCTTGGAAACAAAAATGAAGGAGATGTTTGCTAAATTGGATTATCAATGTATAAAGCTCAACAAATGGTTACACTTGCCGACGTCCCCTCCTTTGCTCACTCCTCATTGGTTCATGGTGTCTAGTTGTCCTCCTTATTCTCTTTCATTAGCTAATAAAAATACAACACTTCCACCCATTTGGTCTCTCTCTACTACTTACTTGAATACCTACCTTAAAAAACCATATTGGTTTCTTTCTCTACCAATTAGTCACATGGGTCAAGTAATGGGTCTTGGGTTGGGTAAAATAATAAATTTTGGGTTGGACAATATATATCGGCCACCCATAATAAACATTTGTGCTACCAATTAAATCACCATTGAGCTTAAATAAATAATTCCAACTATTGGAAAAATTATCTCTTTGCATACCCGCTTTAACGAAATTATTCAAAATCAAAAAGTCATAAAAATATTTTTGGCATGAATAGTACCACGTGAATAGTAACCTGTGAATAGTGACTCGTGAATAGTGATTTAACGATATATATTACGCGAAATTAATTTATTTGCTTATGCGAAACAACGACACTTAAAATATATGTATTAATATAATTTAGGTTGTCACGCAACCTTTAAACAGTATCACATAATAATATTAATAAAAATTTAATCTATTCTATAATATTAATAAACCCGAATTACAAGGGTACTCACGATTCGCGATCGTTACATTAATTAACTATTAACTCATTCGTTCTAAATCTATGTATATATTTCATACTTATCTATACATATTTAGTTCACCACATAAAATCACATAAATATATATAACACATATATTTTTACATTCAAACCCGACACGTCTCATAATAAGAATTTTATTTATTAACTTCTTATTATAATTATTATTATTAAAAAATCCGGGTTGTCACAGAGTCTACTTTAGAAAGTACAGGGATTTGGTGGCGTCACATTAAATCCAAGGTAAACCATAATTCATAAAGAACTTGAACAAATGGAGGCTTTTTGAGACATTGGCATGTTTAAGATGAGGATGAATACTTTTATATTCCAGATAGATCTCATGAATTTCTGTAACAACCTGATAGTTCGTGTAATCTATTATTTGGGTTTATGAATATGAATATCTAATAAAATAAAATTTTATAGATATTATTATGTGTTATGTGGTATGGTCGAGATATGACCTAAATTATGTGTATGTGTTAGCATATATGTGTTGTTGTTTCGTAGAAGGAAATAAATTTTTTTGAAAATAACGCTAAAACACTATTTACGCGAGCACTAGTCACGCATATACTATTCACGTCGAAAATGCCTTTTTTGTTTTTACGATTTTTTTTAATTACGTCAAAGCGTTTATACAAAGGATAAAGAATCCAAGAGTAGGATTTTGTAAGAGCCCATTCGTAATTAATTAGGAGCCCAAAGAATGGCCCAATGTGAGGCCCAAATTTTAATTCAATTTAGGAAGTCAAAATTAGTCAAACGGGTGGGGTATTATAACTATCCAACACATAAAGGAATTGAGAGAAATGGGCTATGGGTGGGGAAATGGTGGAGCAAGTATTCTATTTTATTACTAAGTGTTTAATAAATAAATAAATGGAGAGACATTAATATATTGGCCAAGTGGGTGGAAGAATACTACCTATTTAGCACAAGTGGGGAAGGAAGAAAGAAGAAAGTATACGGATGAAGGAAGAGAAGGAGAAGCAACCAAGTTGGTGAGAAGCACATGGGTGCAACTATTCTAGTAAAGTGGCTAAGGAAAGAATACAAAGCAAAGCGGGGAGAAGGGAGGGAGTTAAGCAAACTAACATGCCAAACCCTTCCTCCCAAACATGGGGAGCTACTCATGCCTTGCATGTTCAGCATATTCTCTTCCTCTCATCCAAGAAGCCTAGTGAACAACAAATGTTCCTCCACTTAATAAACCTTCCCTTGCCTATTCATGCATTCATTTGCTAAGTAAAGAGAAGAGCTAAAACTAGAGAGAGAAGAAAGAGTGAGTATACGGAAGGAGCAAGAAAGGAAGGAGAAGAACTAGCAAGCCAAGCTATCTCCATAAGTAAGAATAAGAAAGAAGAGAACTACACAAGAGGTAAGCCATTAAAACCTTAACTTTCATTCATCTCCTTAAAGCTTTATTTAGCTTGTTAGATATTGTTGTTATGGTTGTGGTTAGTTAACCATGAATGAATAAGGATGTTGTAAATACCTTAAAACTACCGGTAATATCATGCAAAAGTGGAACAAAGAATGAAAATACAAACCTATGCATAAGGAGGAAGAAATGGACATTTATGGATTGTTTTGGACCTTAATCTTGTAATGATCTAAAACTAAAAGTTAAGTTCTAGGGTGTTATGATATACTCTTGTGAGTGAAGATCATTACTCTTGTCCAAAATTGGTATTAACAATTTACACGCAAGTATACGTGATCAACAAGTAATAAAATATAAATAGAGTGTCGAACACACAAGGAATATACTAATAAAATTATCCAAGTACTAACTTTATATCAATTTAACCTCATTTAAACAATTGCAAATTGTGAATAATGATTAGAAATAATTAAACTAAAACTAAGAATAAAAACTAACACAAAGGTTGAAATTCAGCTGTAAAATATTAAGACTACAATATCCCCAATTATGCAATATAAATCAATTATCCAAATCATCTAATTATTAAGTTCAATAGAGTTGTTAACAAGAATTCAAAATTATTTATAAGCCATTTCCAAGTGATCAAATAAATTTATTCAACTCAATTAATTCTGCGATATTCCTATGCAAAATAAAAGAATCAAATTCATTAAGTACCAATTCCCAAAAGTTACACGCAATGAAGAGATATCTCTATTCACTTCATAACCCTAATTATTCATCTCATGCAAATAATTAAGAATACATGCTATCATATTTAGATCTAACCCTAGATTTCATCTCCCGAATTCACCTAGAGTATCTCACTAATTGTTTGCCAGACAATTACTCAATAAACACAAAATATGATAGACAACTCAATATGAATAAACAATTGGTATCAAGTAAATAATTAATGCATAAACATAATTGGTTTAATTGTAGTCTTAATTATAAATTTAGCTCATAACTGAAAAAGAAATCAAATTAATAAAATAATCCATCATGTTCAAGAATACAAAAATTAAAGGAGAAAAGAAGAGATAAGAATCTGTGTTTATGCGCGATCTTCACTTTGACCTTCAATCCTTGCAATCCTTCCTTTGAATTCTTCTTCAAATATGAAAATTAACCTTTTTTTCTATTTCTATTCTACTCTAATCAACTACTAATTATGTTAATTCCCCCTAGTTATATGCCTCACATAATGTATTTATGGGTTACAAGTCCAATTCCTAAGCTTAGGAGGAAAACAATCCAATTTAGAGTCAAAAACATTCAAAAACGTATCCCTGCTTAATCTGGCCCAACCCCGGACGCCTCCATAAAATTCTGGATATGACTTATTTTGAAGGAGCATTGACTTGAATTCGGATTTGACAGCCTGATCACAGCCCTGCAGTTCCAAAGTTTGGCGATTGGGATGAAAGTGACCCTGCATCAGCTGAAGGGTACACTCAAGTATTCAACAGAGTGCGAGAGGAGAAACAGAGTGGGACAGGAAAGGAGCTGTTACAGGTTGGCCAAGATTGGCTAATATTCTCCACTAACCCATAACTCCACTTATAGCCCATCCTCCACTAATAGCCTATTTGCTTCTTAAAGTCACACTTGGTGTGCCTTGTGTTCCCCAAGCCTTCACTATAAATTGGCTGCTCAAGAGAGCAACAAATCACACCATCAGTTGCTAAGCTTTAGAGAGAGATAGCTCAAGAAGAGCATTAGAGAGAGATAGCGAGGTAGAGAGAAAATAAACAGTTAGTTTATTTCTCAGTTGAGAGTTTGTATTCTCCATTTTATTTTCATAGTAGATTTCTGAGATCTCTCCCTGTGGTTTTTCCCAGTTGGGTTTTCACGTAAAATTCTCGTGTTATTATTTTATATTTCATATAGTAGTGTGCTTGTATTAATCTTAGTGTATTTGTGAAGGCCTGATTTCTCAACAATTGGTATCAAGAGCTTTTGGTTCACACCGTTGGTGTCTAGGAAAGTGGTTCCAAAGGCAATGCCTTTAAGAAAGGTGGTTACTTAATTAGTCACCGTTGCAAAAGTACGGAGAGACTCCCGCCCGACTTACACTTACCTGGCCAACTGGTACGATCCGTTTAGAGAAATCTCGCAGCTCACAAATATGAAGATGACAAGCATGAGTATGAGGTACGAAGTTGAACCATTTGACGGAAAGTCAAATTTCAGTATTTGGCAGCGTACAGTCAGAGATGTATTAGCTCAACAGGGATTGACAATTGCATTAGAAGGGAAAGAGAAGAAACCAATGGATATGACAGATGAAAAATGGACGAAACTTGAAGCAAAGGCTGTGGCAACAATCAGATTGAGTTTGGCACCATAGATCAAATATCAGGTTTTGACAGACACCTCTCCGAATGACTTGTGGGAGAAACTTGAGAAAGTTTACAAGTCGAAGTCTCTGTCAAATCGATTATATTTGAAGAAAGAATTGTACCGGCTTCGGATGGACGAAGGGTCAGATTTGACCAATCATATTAATTAGTTTAATAGATTGGTGACCCAACGTACCAGTATCGATGTAAAGCTGGACGAAGAAGATAAAGCCTTATTGCTTCTTGTTTCTCTACCAGACTCATACTCAACTCTCCAGACTACTCTCCTTGTAGGGAAGGAAAAACTTGCAGTTGATGATGTGATGTCAGCAGTCTTGGACCAAGATAAGTTCAGGGGTACTACTTCCAGAGATCAAGGAGATAGTCTTCTTGTATTTTTAGATGGGCGTGGCAGGGGTCCTAATCGGAAGAATTCTGGCAAGGAACGAGGAAGGTCTCAGTCGAGACCAGGCAAGAAGGATAAATCTCAAGTTGAGTGTTATCATTGTCACGAGAAAGGCCACTATAAAAATCAGTGTCCATTGTTGAAGAAAAAAAACAAGAAGAAAGGTAAGCAGATTGAAAATTCTGCTAATGTTGTTGAGTAAGTGGATGTGTGCAGCGACGGAGAGTTGTACACAGTGACAGAAAATGAAGCTTCACAAGGTGATCTCTTATTTGTTAGAGACAGTAGCAACCTTATAGATTGGTACATGGATTCCGATTGTTCTTTTCATATGTCCCTTCACAGGGATTAGTTTGATACTTTTACATCCTACAATGGTGGTACAGTTTTATTGGGTAACAATGCAGTCTGCAAAATTACTGGAATAAGCACCATCAAAGTTAAAATGTTTGACGGGGTTGTCAGAACATTGGGCGATGTAAGGTATATTCCAGAATTGAAGAAGAATTTACTATCAGTTGGAGTACTTGACTCTATGGGTTGTAGTATCTCAGTCAGAGATGGTGTCATCAAAATTACCAAGGGTTCGATGGTAATTATGAAGGGACAAAAGAAAGGCACCCTCTACAGGTTGATAGGGGACACAGTTACTGGTGGAGCAGCAATTTCCGTGCAGGATAATTCCAGCAGTGATAGCACAGAATTATGGCACATGCGACTTGGTCATTTGAGTGAAGGTGGAATGAAAGAACTTCACAAAAGGCAGTTGTTGAAAGGTGTCAAAACGTGCAGTTTGGAATTTTGCAAGTTTTGCGTGTACGGCAAACAACGGAGGGTAAACTTCAAAGCAGGAGCACACACCAGTAAGAATGTACTTGACTATGTACATTCGGATGTGTGGGGGCCGATCAAGCATACTTCAATGGGTGGAGCCCATTATTTTGTCAGCTTTATAGATGACTACTCCAGAAAGGTGTGGGTTTATTTTATGAAGCAGAAATATGAGGTTTTCAGAATCTTTAAGCAGTGGAAAGCTAAAGTAGAAAACCAGACCGGAAAGAAGTTGAAGTATTTCAGATTAGATAATGGCACGGAATACAGAGACAGATCATTCCTACAGTTCTGCCAGGATGAAGGTATCACCAGGCACTTCTCAGTTAAAAGAACTCCAGAGCAAAATGGGGTTGCAGAGAGGATGAACAAAACTCTATTGGAACGAGCCAGATGTATGAGGTTGAATGCAGGTTTGCCCAAGAGTTTTTGGGCTGAGGCACTCAACACAACTTGTTATCTGATAAATCGATCTCCTTCAGCTGGAATTGATTACAAAATCCCCGAGGAGGTATGGACAAGGAAACCAGTTGATTTTTCTGTGATAAAAATTTTTGGTTGTCCAGCTTATGTTCACCTGTCGGTCAAAGAGCGACAGCCCAAACTTGATCCAAGGTTAAAGGAGTGTATTTTCCTTGGATATGAAGATGGAGTCAAGGGATACAGGTTATGGGATCCAGTATCCAAGAAGAAGGTTGTCAGCAGAGATGTGGTGTTCAATGAGAAACACATGTTGAACAAATTCGAGAATGAAGAATCTGCAGCAAGTGAGTTACAGACACACCCAGTTGAGGTGGAGCTTCCTGAAGAGACAAAATAATATGAAAAGATGGAAGATGATCATCCTTCAAATCCCCAGGAGAGGTCCTATAATCTTGTTAGGGATCGGGAAAGGCGAGTCAGCAAACCAGTGCAGAGATATGGGTTTGAAGACATGGTTGCCTTTGCCTTGATTGCTAGTAGGTGAGATCCAACTAGCTATCAAGATGCTATTCAGTCCGAGGAAAATGATAAATGGGCGATAGCGATGGCAGAAGAGATGGAGTCTTTACAGAAGAACCAGACTTGGGAGTTAGTTTAATTTCCAAAAGGATCGAAGGCTATAGGATGCAAGTGGGTTTTCAGGAAAAAGGAAGCTCAGTCTGAAAAAGAAGGTGAATGATTCAAGGCCAGATTAGTGGCAAAGGGATTCTCTCAGAGAGGGAATCGATTACAATGAGATCTTCTCAGCAGTTGTGAAACACACGACGATTCGGTTGATCTTATTTATCGTAACATCACAGGATATGGAGTTAAAGCAGCTTGATGTGAAAACAGCTTTCCTCCATGGTGATTTAGAAGAAAAGATCTACATGAAGCAACCATAGGGGTTTATTGAACCAGGGAAAGAGGGCTTAGTTGTAACTTGAAAAAGTCTCTCTATGGTTTGAAACAGTCCCCAAGACAGTGGTATATGCGGTTTGACAGCTTCATGGTGGCTCATGGTTACTCTCGTTCAGAGTATGATCCATGTGTATATTTCAGATTGTTTGATGATGGCTCTCTAGTATTGCTGACGTTATATGTCGATGACATGTTGATAGCAGTAAAGAGGATGTCAGATATTCTTCAGTTGAAGAAATTGTTGAACAGTGAATTTGACATGAAGGATCTTGGATCAGCAAAGAAGATCCTAGGTATGGAAATTCACAGGGATCGTCAGGCAGGAAAACTGTGGTTAACTCAGAAAGGATATGTGCAGAAGGTCTTGGAGAGGTTTAACATGCATAATGCTAAACCAGTCAGCACTCCGTTGGCAGCACATTTTAGGTTATCTTCACAGTTAAGTCCACAGACAGAGGATGAGGTGGAGTATATGTCCAAAGTATCGTATGCAAATGCGGTGGGTTGTCTCATGTACGCCATGGTATATACAAGGCCATATATCTCACATGCAGTCAGTGTGGTTAGCAGGTATATGGCAAATCCAGGAAAAGAACATTGGAATGCTGTCAAATGGATTTTCCGTTATCTTGCAGGTACAACCAATTACGGTCTTATGTTTGATCGTAATATCGCAAAGAGTGAGGTTACAGGGTTTGTTGATTCGGATTATGCTGGAGACCTAGATTCAAGAAGATCTACGACAGGGTTAGTATACACTTTTTGTAGAGGATGTATATGTTGGAGGTCAGTGTTGCAGTCTACGACAGCATTATCAACAACAGAGGCTGAGTATATGGCGTTGACAGAGGCAATTAAAGAGGCTTTGTGGCTAAAGGGACTAGTTCAAGAACTAGGTTTCAAGCAGGGCAGTATTCAGATACAGTGTGATAGTCAAAGTGCTATTCATTTAGCGAAGAACTAGGTGTTCCATGCCAGGACCAAACATATAGATGTTCGGTTTCACAAGATTCGTGAATGGCTGAACAGTGGTGACATTGTAGTTTGTAAAGTTCACACAAAGGAGAATGCCGCAGATATGCTTACAAAGTCGGTGACAATAGAAAAGTTCAAGCATTGCTTGGACTTAATTCACTTCGTCGAATATTGAGTTCGTGGTGGAGTATCCAGGGAGAGGGATACATTTATAGACATGAAGAAGTTCATAGTATGGAGTATTAATCTTAGTGTATTTGTGAAGACCTGCTTTCTCAACAGGAACCCATCATGCCAACTGAGACTTCTTATTCAAATGGTCAAAGAAAATATGGAAATGAGGATCCAAAAAAGGTACAGTGAATAAATTCTATTTACTGTTTTAGTTCCTCCATAATTGCCAAAATGTATATGCTAAAAGCGTGCAATATCACCATCTGGTTGCATTTTCTGAATATTCCAAGTATAAGCAAGAAGCCCAACCCGACCGTAGCTTATTAGTTCACTGGTACTATTGAATCATTTGACCCTCGTATTTCTATTTCAGGGCTGTTTATGCTTTCCATGGGGCAGAAAATGAAATCTCTTCGTCATACATGAAAAGAAAGTGCATGGGACTTATATACTATATATAGTTTAGAAGGCTATCTTATGTATAGAGAGACTCTTTAGCAAGTGCATTTTTTCTACTTCGGGTTCAGTCTTACGAAACAATAGAACTTCCGACAGGGAAAAACACCTATCCTCCATTTTGTGCATCTAGCGATTAAGCTATATTGGCTCCTGCAAAACGAAAAGCTCCTACAGCTATATATTGCTCTCTAGCAGAAGCTTTACTTCGGCAATAGGTATATCTCTTGCCCGCTTATTGGGCTCAGTTTGATTTCTTTTTCTTCCTTCTCTTGCGTGCATTAATTTTCTTCTCTACGCAATATGATTTTCTTATATGGTGAGACAAAACTCCCGAATGCAGATTAATTTATTCTATGTTAAGAATCTTGATTCCACTATTGCTTTATTAGAAGCAACAACCGAAGTATATTTTAGATTTCTCTTTGTGCTTAAGATATGCTTACCTTGACTTGTAATTTGTATCGAGGTTACATATTTAATTTTAATATATGGGAGATTGTCCAGATTGGGAGAAAGCGGAAATTACTTTACCTTTTGAATCTTGAAAGAAAACTTTCTTTTGGCTCTTGACACTGTTAATTGCAGCAGAACTAGGCATCCATAGCAGGGTTACTGGTAAGTTCTTAACCTCCTTCTCGCATACCTCAAAATTCTTGCTTCCAGAAAATGCAAGGGCACATCTTTCGTGTAGGAGGGCAATCTTGCACTCGCATTCTGTCTTTAGTAGATCTCCTTGGTCTTTGACCGTACCGAAACATAATTTGCAGACTGCTTCGTCTTCAGGGATCTCCTCTCCATCTCGAAGACTTTTATAATCTAATTTGTAGAGCAAATTAAGCCACAAGAAGGGATAAAAAATTACATGCTCTTTCTGTTCAAAATTCGAGAGAGATTTTAAAAACGACAACTTTTAAAGAAAATTTTATTTGTCCAAACACATTCCTTACATTTGCTAAATCTGTAGTAGTGGTGGAGGGTAATCCTCAATCTACCTCATATATAATGATGACATGTTAGAAACTTCATATTGTTTAAAAATAGAAATAAATCTCTGATTTTAATTAGAATGAACTAACAAATAAAATGTATTTCTAATTTTGGAATAACGCTCAACTGCCCCCATTTTAGTGGAGCTTATCTTTAAGATAAAAGTAGCAATTCTAAGGCAGAAAATGGCTCTTATAGGAGTTTAGCAACATGGGAATAAGGAAGTGGTATAAAGAGATCTGTACCTTCAAGATTTGTTTGAGCTGCGGAAGTTCAAACAAATTAAGTTTAGTCTTGAAATTGGAGCTTCTACCAGGATAAATATATATTTTGCAAATAAAAAGAAGTAACAATTAAGTTTTTTGTCTACATTTCCACTACAATTTTGGCAGATGGTTTAACTACTGTTTCTAATGGAACTGCAACGACAAAATTGTTCAGTAAAAATAATGTGCAAAACAGGGCCCTTGGCTCACATTAATATCTATATATCTTGAGTTGTGGGAGTCCAACAATACCAAATCTTAAATTGGGAATTAATAATTTTAAAAGTAAATTTGATTAGTTCCACAAATTGTTCTTCACTCACATAAATAGTAAGTGTAGTAAGTAGAGTCCACTCTTATGTGAGAGAGTACCTTTTGGAACTAAAACTTGTGAAAATATTTAATTTTTGTCACTTTAACTACACTATCAACATATATGTTTGGAACCCAACTTGATCTAAAAGTTTAAGTTATTAAGTTTTGAGTCCATCTATGTATATTAATTCTTCACTCTTTCATTATTTATTCGACGTGAGCTTCAACTTACTTGTGATATCCTAACATATGTGGCGTTCAAGCTGAGGCTCATTAACGTATTTGATCATAAAAATGACTACGAATGGAAAGGTGATCACATTACAATATTATTTTTTCAAAACAAATTACCATGAAAAAACAAGATTTAAGTGTATAATTATTTATCACTTGTGACGTTTTATTCATGAGTTTGTGTATTAACAAGGTAAAATTAATTTAAATTTTTTATTCACTTGTGCCTTCAAGTTGAGATATTTCATCAAAATAAACGTCAATATGACAATATGTACTTAATTGGCTCTTCTCGACTACTCCTTGTCATTGCTCGTCTGTTTCTCTTTTATTTTCTACTACTAGTATTGCCTTGTCAGGACAGTATTTATTTAATTTGCTCAAGTTATTTATAGTGAAATTTATTTTTGGTTGCCTTATTAATTTTCAATTATTTTACACATTTTTTATGGAGCATTTACATTTAGTAGTACATTTTAATAAAATATTATAAAACAAGTGCATAAATAAAATATTTTCAAAAAAAGTGCATTTCTAATTTTTTATTTAGAAAATAGTGCAATCTTATCCCTTTTATTTAGTTGTTTATTTTAAACAGTTATTGATATGGCCCATGTTTAGGGCTGATTACATTTTTTAAAATTGGTAACTGCTATATTCGTGTATATTCCGTTTTGGTCGAAGCTTATTCGTTTTGAAACCCTTATTTCGCTATTTGGGAACTCGAAAACCAAAGAGAGAAAACCAAAGAGAGAAAAATTTATTCTTCTGCCATAGATATTTCGAATTTTTTTTGGGAATTCTTCTTCGTTGTTGCGGGTTGTTCATTTCATTCGGTTTGGTGTGCCGTGGTTGTCGATCAATCTCTGCCGTTCGCCAATTCAGGTTTTTTTCTTTGTTGATTCGATTATATTTGTCTGATAGAAATATGGGTTCTTTCTAGAGCAGTAGTTTGGGGCTTGCTGTTAGTTCTTCGTCTGGAAACCTTTATTTTGCTATTTGGGAACTCGAAAACCTATTTTTGGTTCTTATTTTGTTACTTTTTGGCAGAGATATTTCGTTATTTTTCGGCGAATTCATATCCGTATTTGCTGGTGGTTGTTTTGATTTGGTTGAGTTTGTTCGCCAATAAAGGTATGTTTATTTATTAGTTATAATTTCATTTTTCTGATAGCAATATAGTAGCCGTTTGGGGTGTTTTGGTTAAAATTATTTGAATAGTGGCTATTGTGTCACTTTAATTTTTTTTTTGTTTGATATTGTTACTTTGCCTGATGAAAATTGAGTTGAGGTAATATGCATACTTGCATGCTGTTGTTTCATGTGTTTACTAACTTGGAAAGAATGTTGATGTGCTTGAATTTTTTTGTTTAGGATGGTTAATACGAGGAAGAATGATGGGGTGGCTATTGTTAAGAAAATTGATGGGAAGTTGAAAAGGAGTAGGGAGGATTATGCCAGTAGGGAAGGGGAGAAAGTTTTGGAGGATGTGGTGGTCAAGTCCTCTAAGCAACTGAAGAAGGGAGTTCTAAAATCTGATTTTAAGGGTAAAAAAACTGGGAAACTTGTTTTAAAGGAACATAATGAGTTGATGGTCTCGGATTCTGATTTTGAAGATAAAGTAATCAAAGAGGGTAACGACGAAGATGAAGGTGCGTTAAAATTATCTAGCGCGAATATTATCCCTCGGCAAAAGCTTCTTAAGGTGAGATATTTTAAATTGTTTTTTTGGATTATTGTGTTGTTAATGTATAATTTTGAATATGTTTTTGGAAATGGTGATATTATATTATTGTTATAATTGAATGAAATTATGTTACAATGGTATTATACCCTTCAATGTTAGTTTATTTTATTGCTACATTATGATTTGGAAACTGCTGCTTGTTTTTTTGGAAACTAGTTCGGTATATATGTGGAAATAGCTGACCTTTTATTTTCTTTATTGTTGCTGTATTATGTATGCAGTTTTGGGATCTATATTACAATGAGCGCCACCGCAATTTCTCAGCAAAGATTATTTATTGGTGTGATATGGACGTTCCTAGTGTGATCACCAATAAGTTGTCTATAGCTCAGCTGGAAAAGCTTGAATCGTCTTGTTTTGGAAAATTTATCAATGTTGGTAAAGCTCAAATGTTTTCACAGTTAATTCACCAAGCTTTGGTTAGGGAAGTTTATCAAAAGGACAATGGGGAGATGTGGTTTCTACTTGGTGACAAAAGGGTAAGATTTGGGTTGCCCGAATTCTGTTTGATTTCCGGTTTACGTTCCCATGGAGATGAAGACATTTCAGCGTTCAAGGGAAGAGAAAATTTGTTAGTTTCAAAGTTTTTTCGAGACGAGGTTGTTACACGTTCTAGTATTGGGAAGATATATATGGGGGCTGTTTTTGATAATGATGAGGAGGCTTTTAGGATGTCTGTCATATTCTTGGTTTTTAATTTTATACTAGCTACTGTTTTAGAAAATCATGTGGATGATGTATTGCTTAATTTTTTATCTTATGGCGACTTTGATAGTTATCCTTGGGGAAAATATGCCTTTGAACAGACGAAGAGGTCGCTGTCCGTTGCTGTGAAGGGACAGGTTAAGAAGGGCAGGAATGGGTGTGTTGTATATAATTTTTATAAGGACAATTATTGTAGATATTATAAGTTGAATGGTTTGTCATATGTTTTCCAAGTTTTCTTGTTTGAAACAATCATTGATTTGAAAGAGAAGGGGTTATGTATTGATGATCACCAGTCAGATGTTAGATTATTTAAATGGAAGGAATTGGGGAAGGCTCCTTCATTTGACAAGCTGAATGATTTGATTTTTAGTTCTACACAGGTATGTTGGTTACTATATATATTATGTTTGGTTACCTTTATGTCTATATTTGGTTACTTGAATTATCTTTATGTTTTTTGTATTCTTTTATGTGTCTTTTAATTGTTCAATACTTTAAAGTTTCTATATTTACTGTTAACATTATGTTTCAGCTGAAGATTCAAATGCTCACTCCTACGGCTAATGGGAATGAGCGGTTGGATTTGGGTGGTTTTAAGTTTGTACAAGGACATGATGCTAGGTCCAATGTTGAGTACCTAGAAGATGATAAATACAGAAATGGTGCAGATTTGGGTTTTAAACTTTCTGATGTCAAGCATGCCGGTGATGCACGTGTCAGCATTTTGGAGAAGAAATTGGATGAAGTTAAAAAAGAAATTGAGTTGTTGAGGGCTGATATGAAGGAAGAATTACGGGTGTTCCGTGTCGAGATGTTACAGGACATTAGTAAGATGTTGAGTAAGAAGTTACGTGGCCGCAATGATGATGGGGACGATGGAACAGATGGTGGCGATGATGATGAGGCTAAGTCTCATGAGGCTGATGATATGGCTCATGGTTCGGACGATGAAAAACAGTTTGATATTAAAAGAGATGATGATTTTGGTGATATGAGTGGCGATCAAACTGGTGGAGCTTATGATAAGGTAAAAGATATTAGTTTTTTTTATATTTGGAATACGCTTTTGTTTTATCGTTGATTTTTTACAGCTTGGCATGAAGAATAAGATTCCAACTTTTGATATTTTGAACGAGTCTTCTGGGAAAGAGATCGTTGTTTATACTCCTATTGAGGTTTGTTTTTGTTTTCGAATCAGTTACCTATATAAACTGAATTTGTTACTTTATTCTATTTCTTTTTTTATTGCTCAGTCAGCTTGTAATTTTTATATTAAATTTTATATGTATTTGTGACCTTTTTGTCATTTGTTAAAGGCGGGTAAATTGGAGACGCAAACCATTTCGGCGCTTGATGAAATGGTTTTAACTACACAAGATATTATGGTTTGTGCTGAAGTGGAGAGGAATGCGTCCAAACCTTATGCTAGACCGGTTCGCACTTCTTCAAAAGGTGCGGCTTTAAGGAGTCCATATACTTCGAGGTTTGGTTCTGCTGCTTCATCTTGTTCTGACGTGGTTATTTCAAATACACATATTGGTATTGCTGCATTTCCCGATGAATGCATGGGTATGCCATCCCAATTTGAAAACGCGTTGTTTGATCAATGGTTCAAGATTGGGTTAAATAACAGGAAAAGGTACATTATTTTACATTTCTCAATAATATATTTTTTTAACAAATTAAATATTATGTTTTATTTTACTTATATTTTTTTTATGGAAGGTATGAAAAATTTTCTGGACATCATAATAAGATAGAACCTACGTTTACTTATGGGTCTGTGAAAATAGCATCTAAAATGTGGTTCTACAATCTAAAGACTCCTGGAGAGTGACTTGACCATGATGTAAGTATCTTTATTTGTGAACCTCTGTGTTGTTACACCTCATTTCATTTCGTTGTTCTTAGAAAGTGGTTTAGTTTTTTGATATAGCACTTACTTATTTTTGGTTACCTGATAGTTATGGTTTGGTCACTAGGTTAGACAATATTGTTTACCATTATCAGAAAGTTTAATTTTACAGCTTATGGATTAATGTTTGCTGTTTGGTAAACTATATCAGTATTGTCTGCTAATGCTTCAAGAATTTGGCAGGACATTATGATATGACATTAATTTATTATTGGTTACCATTGTACATGTGTTTTGGTTACTAATTTATACAATATTAGTTACCTTTATCAAAATAGTCATACTTTATAGCTTATGTTTTTGTTTTGTTTTTTGGTCAAGCATATCACCATTGCTTTCATCTACTTTAAGAAATTGTCTACACACTCTGAGATTGAATAAAATTATTGTTGGTTACCTTGTATATGGGATTTGGTCACTAGGTTTCACAAGTTTTGCTACCTGTAACTGAAATTTATACTGGATAACATATGGCTTTTTGTTTGTGTTTTGGTCCAGCATATCAACATTGCCTTCTATTACTTTAGGAAATTGGCTAGACACTCAGCCAATATTAAGATCAGAGTCACTACTACCGATTGCTGGTTCCATGTGAAGTTGTCGTCGTTATATGGACAATATGGTATTAATAATGCTGATACAACTCTACTGACGGGTGATGGTGATGTTGCTCAGTACATTAGAGGCTATAGTATGGATGCGAACACACCTTGGTTTGATGTTGATTTTGTTATGTTCCCCATTCACATGACAACACCAAATCATTGGTTTTTGCTTATTTTTGACGTACATCGCAGAGTTTTAGTGGGTTACAATTCTCTTCGACCTACCAAGACAATAATGAGAACAAGTATAATTGATGTGTGTGAGCCATACATTTTTATTCTTTCGATAATATTGTCTAAATGTGGTTTTTGGAAGGCTAGGTCGGATATTGATTTTGAAAGTTCTCCATATATTCATAAGGGGGAATGGGATTTAATTGAATTGGAGTTTGCTGAAGGGGTTCCTGAACAGGTTGAGGGGTAAGGTTTATTTTCTATTATTGCTTATAGTATTTTACATAATATGATGTTTGGTTTGATTTGTTTTGTTTGTTTTCGCAGTGATTGCGGGATGTTCACTATTTGTTTTGCTGAGCATTTTCTTCATCAAAAGTTTGTAGAAATTCCTAACCCATTCCCCATCGTACAGTACAGGAAGAAATTATGTGTCAATTTATACATGCATGGTAGGAACAAGCAATTAGAGGGGTACGATTCAGATAGAGAATATCCAGGCAGATTTGATCCAGCCAAGTAGTTGTATAAACATTTTCTTTTTGTTGTTTTTTTGGATCTGTTTTTATTTTGAAAATTCATAACCATTTGTGGTGGTTTCTGACTTAGAATTGTGTACTGAATTATTATGTTAATGGAATTATGTATTTGATTTTATTACCAATGGTTTGACATGATTTGTTTTTTCATAATGTGTTTGCTGGACATATGTATTTAGTGGTAACCAAATATTTTTATTTATTTATGTAGTAAATTGGTTACCAATTAAATACAGGACATGCACACCTAGGTAACCAAATAATTATATGAAGGTAACTGAACAATTACATGAAGGTAACCAACCACTTATATGAAGGTAACCAATTTAGCAGTATTGTAATTGTTACATGCTGAAGACACTTGTAAAATTGTAGAATTCCCAGTTGGTTATAAAAATGAATCACATTGATAAAAACCAAAAATTGAAAATGAAATCTTGAAATACACTTAGTGAAAAAAATACATATATTAATTTATGTACTGCATTGGTTAACAATTAAATTCTGAACAGGCACACCAAGGTAATTAAATAATAATCCAAAAGGTAACCAACCACTAACACGAATGTAACCAACCACTTATATGAAGGTAACCAATTTAGCAGTATTGTAATTGTTACATGCTGAAAACAGTTACAAAACTGTAGCATTCCCAGTTGTTTAAAAAATCAAATGACACTAATAAACACACACATTTGGGATTGAAATCCTAAAAAACGATTATTGAAATCCCAAGTGACAATAACCATATAACCACTACTATATTATTTTATTCACTTTATTTATTCAATATTATCACTAATATATTGTTGAATAATATTGTAATTAATTATTCATTTTTATAAATTTGAAATAAATGTCAAAAAAATATTCAATATTCAGTATACAAATATTGGTTATATTACATCAACAATAAAGTTTCCAAATGACTGTATATTGGTTACTCAAAGTAAACAAACATATATTTTCCAACTAACAATTTTCTTTGCTGATGTACCAGGTCAAACATTATTCGATCGTAAAATTGGTGGATTACTGCATGTTTTCCTGTTGTGTCCCTTTTCTTGGCACCTGCTGCATTTGTTTTGAATTTTGTTTTCAGATGCGCGTTTGTACCTCCCTATCTTTGGTCTTCCCGCTGGTCTTCTTGAACTTGGTGGTTTTACACATATGTTTCGTATTTCTTCTGGCATATCCCATTTCTCTTTATCATCTAATGGCATGATGGAAGATGCATAAGTCTTTACCAAAGTTGCTTTTGAGTATTTCTCTGAGCAAAAGTCATAACAACTTAAATTCCTTTTGTTGATAACAGCAGCAGCGTGTGCACAATGCATCTCGTGGTACTGAAATTTATTGCATGTGCATGTTCTTTGTTCCATGTTCACAATAAAGTGTGTGTAGACATCGTAAACAGTAAAAACCACCAAGTTTGATGTCTCAACCTAGCAAACAATTTAATAATGTAGTTAGTATGTATGCTTATAAATATAAGTATACTTATATATCTACTGCATTGATAACCAATTAAATACTCAACAGGCACAACTAGGTAACCAAATACTTATATGAACGTAACCAACAACCTATTAGATGGTAACCAATTTAGCATTATTGTAACATTTTCATGGTAAAGACAGTAGGAAAATTGCAGTATTCCCAGTTGGTTAAAAAAAAAGAATGCTACTGATAAACAACCATAATTGAGAATGAAATCCTAAAAAAAACTTATTGAAACACCAAAAGTAATAAATTTGATGTATGAACGTACCACACAATTTAAAGATGTAGGTAGTATGTATAATTATAAATATAAGTATTTAGTGGTACCCAAATACTTATATTTATTTTATCTACTACATTAATTACCAAGTAAATACTCAACAGGCACAACTAGGTAAACAAATAAATAAACTGAGGTAACCAAATACTTATATGAAGGTAACCAACAACCTATTAGATGGTAACCAATTTAACATTATTGTAACAGTTTCATGCTAAAGACAGTAGCAAAATTGCAGCAGTCCCAGTTGGTTAAAAAAAAGAATGCAACTGATAAACAACCATAATTGAGAATAAAATCCATAAAATACAAATGCAAATTCTGTTATACATTCATGTAATAATTTTAAAAGGTGAACTACTAAGCTTAAGCTTCTTTGACTCAATGATATTATTTTGCAGTGTTTTTTTAGCCGTTGTAGATAGTGTACTGAATGTTGATATAGCTGCTTGTTGGTGTGTGAAATACCATCTTTGAGCCATGCAACGGAGGCATTCAATTATTGTTATAACTGGAAGATCCCTGATACATTTGATTGCATTGTTGACAGATTCGGCTGTGTTTGAAGTCATGGTTGAATATCTGTTAACAGTACCATGTAGTCTTGTGCATCTCTCTAACTTTACCTCTTGCTCCAAATATGTCCTTATGCGAGAATCAATCTCATCAAGTACAACCATGTGTCTGTTAAATTCTTCAACAGTGTAAGCTCTACAAGCCCCGTTGTATGCTTTATTTAGTTCATCTCCCTTCTTTTTAAATCTGTTTTTTATATTCTTCAGAACATGATATGTACATGAACCATGCATCACATCGGGGAACACAAAGTTTAGTCCTTGTATAATTGCTTCATGTCTATCAGAAACAATGCATTGTCCTTCTCTTACTCCACATGCCTTTCTCAAGTTGATGAAAAACCATCTCCAAGATAGTTCATTTTCACTGTCAACCACTGCAAAAGCAATGGGAACAATGTTTCTGTTTGCGTCCTGTGTGCTTGCTACGAGTAGTGTTCCCCCGTAGGTTGATTGGATGAATGTGCCATCAATCACAATGATTGGGAAACAATGATGCCATGCTTCAATGGATGCTCCTATTGCAAAAAATAGATACTTGAAACGTCCATTTGTTTCCAACTCCAAGTTTGTGATTGAACCTGATATTAATTTTCGATAATGTCAATATAAATATATGTAGTATCTATTAAAAATATTTTGTTTCCGTATTTATTTAATGTTTCTGTTGGTAGCCAGACCTTAAAAAACAAGTAACCAAATTAAGTAAATTGGGTTTCCAGATATGATTTAAAAATTAAATAACAGTATTAAACCGTTACCTGGATTGGTTTTCTTCAACATGTGCAACCATGAAGGGATCAGAGAGTAGTCGTGTGGGTTGCCTCTCACTTTTTCCAATGCTTTCTCCTTTGCTCTCCATGCTTTTTGGTAGGATATTGACACATTATACTCTGTCATCATGTCGTCTACAATATCCGTTGGTGTGTAAACTTTCTTCAAATTTGATAATTTATTCACTATGCAGTCATTTATCAACTCACTACTTGCTTGTCTATGATCTCCCATCATTATGTCCGACGAACAAGTGTGTATATTATTGAATTCTCTAACCTTAAACATAGTGGTTTTCTTAAACTTTGATGCTCTAATCTTCCATTTGCATTTTTCATCTTCTACGCACACTAGAACGAAGTCTCTACCACTTGTTCTTTGAACCTTGTGTTGTCGATGTTGTCTAATTGAATGCAGCCTTATTGCCTGTGTTAGGACTTTTTAATCTTTGTATGTTTGGTGTACTTTCACTTCACCTACATTTGGATCTGATATGACATCATCACCTTGTGCTTCAGCGTGTACCATGTCCTGTTGTCTTTCTTGTTCTTGCTCAATAGCTTCAATTGCAAGTTGCTCAGCATATTGTGTTCCACTGTGGTAATCTTGTGATGCTGTTGGTATAAGGTCTGAATTCCATTGTGTAGACATGATTGTACTTACAAGTTGCATCCTATTTTCTTCTTCAATACTCAAGTTTTGCAAGGTAGAATTGCCTCCATCGTTGCATATCTCCTCTATAATTAATGGAAACTTGCCTTGTTCGTCTGATTTTCGACACACTTCCATATAAAATCTGAAGGTTGCTTTGTTTGATATAATGATAGGGGGAATGTTGCTTCTTATATGAAATTTGATCGATAATTCTGTTGTGTTGGTGTCTACCATTATTGCACTGCATATCATGTTTCTAATTTCTGAGAATGAACAACTAGTTGGGACTACGATGCCTGTAACTTCAAAATTGTTGTATTGATTACTGTCAGACCAATATCCATTGAAATAAAGTACAATTGGAATCATATCCATCGTCTGGTAACTGCATCACATTTAAATATACATTATTATGAATGGTAACCAACTAACTAATACATAGTAACCAACATGTATCTAAGTGGTAACAAAAAATATGAAGCATATTTTTTTTAATTTAACTTAAGCACATCAGGACCAGGGTTCTAATTAAATAATAACCAATTAAACATTAGTGATCAAATGCTTATTCGACAGTAACCAAAACATATTTAAATTAAAAAATACAAAAAAAATGTTAACATAGGTGACCTAAAACTTTTATTTAACAAATAAATAAATATATGTGACCAAACATTTATCTGATGGTAAACAATTAATATATTTATAGAATCTATGGAATTCAAGCAGCTACAAAAAACCAACACTAAAAATTGTAACCAAATAACAAGTTCATGGTAACTAAATTACTGTTTACTGGATAACATAAATTTTAAACACATTTTCACTATCCAGCTTATATTCACATCAACGTGTATCATTACATGAGACCCATTGAAATATTAAACAATATCTCATCAACATGAATTTAAAAATTAACTTATGTGAATGGTAAACATACTAAAGTACACAATAACCAACATATATAAAATTGGTAACCAATAAAATTAAACACATCTTTGTTCCATAATAATCAAAACAATGTATATCATGAACTGGTAACCATTTAAATGATTAACAAGTACATTGAATTAACCTATTAATCATATATTAGTAAACGAATTATATCTAACTATAAAATTAAAAAAGTCATTCATTAATATCTAATACATAGCTAATCGGTGACCAAGTAAATACTAGATAGTAACCAAACATTTTAGTAATATAGCTAGTTTGTACACAAATCAATACTATATAGTAACCATAATATAGATAACTGGTTTCCAAAATATAACATTATCAGTAACCAAATCAAACCTGTAACGATCGCGGATCGTGGGTAGCTTTGTAACGCGAGCCTATGAATTTTATTGAATAAATTAAACTTTTATTAATATTATTCCGTGTTATGTGTGTGAATATTTTATTACTACATATGATGTGTATGTGATAATTTTTGATTGTTATTATTTTTATTGGAGTTGATTAAATCATTAGAGAAATAGCGCTAAAACACTATTTATGCAAGGACGCCTTTTTCGATTTTATGACTTTTCATAATTTCGCCAAAGCGTTAATGAGAGGGGTTAATAATCCAAGTGTGGGATTTTATTTGAGCCCAATTGAATTGTTATTAGAAGCCCAATTGGAATTAAATTAGAAGTCCAATAGTGGCCCAAGTTGAAGCCCAAAACCTATGGGTCAAGTCCATGACCCAAACCCGCACTCCATGACCCACAACCCATGACCCATGAGGGAAATGGGTTATGTAATCAGCTGAACCATTTGTAGAAGGAGAAGAGTACGGGAGAAGGAGAGGAGATGGAGAAGAGGAGCCAATAACGTGGGAGAACGTGGGAGAGCATAGGGAGCTGCAAAATCTGCATTTGGTGAAGCAAGAATGGAATAAAGCGACTTGGGAGAAGGAGGGGGGGAGTACCCGAGCCATGGGAAGAGTAAAAGCTCAGTCACCCATACATGGGGAGCTGCCATGCCCGAGCATGCTCAGCTCCTCCACCTCCAGAAACTCAAACACTTCTTCTATATATACTCTCCCATTGCTTAGCCTCCATTCCTTTCATTTGTTGCTTGGTAAGATAACTGAAACTTGAGAGAAAATAGTGAGAAGAGTGTGTTCGGGTGATTTGAGGAAGAAGAGGAATTGTGGTAGCAGCTGGTTTTGAGTCCATTTAGCATCCTTAGAAGTAGCTCAAGAGGTATGCAATATAGAGCTTAGCTCATTTCCACTTTCTTTCCAAGTTTCTAGTTTTGCTATGATTGCTTGTTGGAGTAATGTTGCTGAAATTGCTTGGTTGTTCATGAACGTGTGTATATGTTGTTAGCTCTGTATAAAGCTTGTTAATAATGTGTAAAAGTGGAACAATGAATGAGAATCAAACCTTTGCATAAGGAATCAAGAAATGGACTGAAATGGACATTAGTGGACTGTTATTCATATTTTGTTAATAATGAAGTTGTAATCATCTTGGTTTGGTTATGTGAATTGGTTGTGTACTGTTTGTAAATGTCCAGAAGCTATGGGAATTGATTTCATATGTGAAGTCAATGGTAACCATGTAATGATAGGCTATGAGTTATGAACTCTAAAGCCATGCCCACCAACTATTTGGTTTAATGTCCAAGAGAATGATTTCTCTAAGGAACATGAGAATTAGGAATGGTTAATTGATTAAATGATGTTATGATGCATAGCTTAGTTGTAAAAGCATGCTTTAAGTCATATAAACTTGTTGTATAATGGTTAAGAAGCAAAAGGGACAGAATCAAGAGTTTGAATTTTTGGGTTCTGCAGTAGCAGAACTTGAAAGTCCCTGGATGCAGAGTGGCGCAGCTGCGCCACTCCCAAGCATAACACCTGCGCAGCTGCGCTGGGTGCCAGACCTGAAAGTCCTGGATGCCGAGTGGCGCAGCTGCGCCACTCCCAAGTACAAGACCTGCGCAGCTGCGCCGGTCTGCAGAGGTGAACTGTTTTGCTACTTTGTGTTATTGATGAGATTCATGTTTACATAGGCCTAACATGTTATAAATACCTCAAAGCATATGTATGATATGTTAGTGTAATAGTTGAATGACCCCAAGCATGAAATGACTAAGTCACGTGAGATTTGCTTAAATGAAATGAATAGCGTAGTTGCATTTTTCGTTTGGGTAAACGTAGTGGCAATCAATGTTCGTAATGATTATAATGTCTTGATTAATGTAAGTCAAGGTTTGGTGTCTATTGTGAGACTAATTGGTATGTGAATATATGTTTAAATGCGTAGGCCATATTTGAAGGACGATTAACGTCAACTAGTAGCAAGCGCTTAAGGCAAGTTTCCTAAACCCTTGTCTAACCTTTGTGTTGGGCAAGTTCTCTAACTTCATTCATTTTCAGTATTGAATGCAAGTTTCGTATCTTATACAATAGACGTATATTGTGCAAGTTTATTTGATTCATTTGATTATATTCTCTTGACTCTCATGCGATGTTTGAAGTTTCGATTTACGCAATATATATATGGTTGTGTGAATTCCTTACTTATGTAAATCTTTCAGTGTTTGCACAAGTATTCGAGCTATGTTATGACATAAATTGTTGAAGCTTTCAAAGTTCACATATATATGAACTGTTATAGAGAACGTCGATGCCATTTGTTTCGGCTAGACAGATATTGAAATATTTTATTGATTTGATAATAAATCTTTGAGATGTTATTGATGATTAAGTAGAGCTATCCAACCGAATTGCTTTGGTTAGGATTCCGAGACATGAATGAGATGAACAACCCTAATATTAGGGGCAGTTTTTAGTCAGTTATTCTGACAAGGCATCGAGCGCCTAAACAAACGCATATAGACGTTTCCAGCTAGAGTGTTGATCAACATAGAGTACAATAGGCTGATCACCTAGAAGTGCTCGTAAGTCAGACGGTTTGCAGTTATAATGCTGTGTACCTTTTCAAGAAAGCAAAAGAAAGTTCAAGGTCTTATGACCACTCAATGTCGTTTCAAAAATATATTTTTAAAACGAAAGCAAAGTATTATTCTTGTTTATTCAGAATATCTCACAACTATTGTTCAGTTGTCGAAGAGAAATGATATGATTGATGATATTGTTGTTATTCAACTGTTATACTTGCTGGGCAATTGAATGCTCATTCTTGCTTTATATTAAACATTGCAGCTAAGTCCGAGCGGGCCGAAGGTTCCGGTAAGGACAAGGGAAAGGGCAAGATGAACGTCTAGATGGCGTCGTAGTTTATTTGTATTAGTAATGTTGTAATACTAAGACTTATTATGTATTTGGAAGGATGTTATGGTAATAGAACCTGGGATTGAGAGTAAGACGTGTTGTAATAATATAGTAATTACATTCATGTCTATTATGTTGTATGGAATGGGATGTACTGTGTAGCACCGGATTCGGGTTTGAGGTACCCGGATTTGGGGGCGTCACAAAACCTATATTGTAACAAAACATATTCATTGTAGGTAACCATAAATAGGAAAGATATTTTTTAACACTAAAACCTATAAACAATTCCATGCGTGTCAAAACATCAGGAACATTCAAATATATAATTAGTAACCTAAAGTACCCAACTACTTGTACGAAAGTAACCAAAATATTTCTAAATGGTAACCAATTTTATGGATCACGTTGTTTGCATCCAGATATTACCCAAAGCGATTCGTTTCATGCTCTGGTTACCAATTAACATCTTAAACAATTCTAACTACGTAAACACACATTTAATTTAAGGTAACCAATTCAAAAAAAATTCAGAAATTCATCATTAAGTGAATTATTACTACAAAAAAACATACAGATTTTGCAGAACAGAGTAATACTTTTTACTCATCTGCAATCAATCAATAAACTACTAATCAAACTTCAACCAACATTAAATTAAAAACAAATTAAAAACGAAACACAGAGATCGAATTCTCATAATTCGTTTGTAAAAATATACTCACTGTGGGATAAGAAGGCGACGATTTGCGTGGTTTAGTTCGGCTGTTGTCAACGAATTGGAAGATTTATTTACTTTGATTTGATTTTGGCAATGGGGGAATCTGAGTTGTCGGCAATGGAGAAATCTGAATTGTTTTCCCCGAACGATTTGTTTGGATTTGGAAAAAAATGGTAACTGACTAGTAACGGTTTTTATCTTTTCCTCTTTTGCAGGGATTTGATGATGATTTGTTTTTGTAATTATTTTGTCCATATTGCACTTTTTTGTAATTATTTTATTTGTACACTCTTTTTGTAATTGTTTACTAAAAGTTGTATATTACTGTAAAGAGCCCTTTTTTTATTCCTCTGAGAACTCTATTTAATACTATAACCTATGAACGTGCTCTTTCGATCCACTAATTAGTTTCAGTAATTCTTGGGCGACCCTTTTGGCGACAGGCCAATTTTGTTTTTTTGTTTTTTTTGTTTTCACTCATAAATAATTTTTATGATTTATTAGAACTAAATTTTTTACAAAAAAAAAGTGATTTAGGTGTCATTTGGATACATATACAAAACAGTGTTGTACAGTCTATACAACACTGTTTTGTATATGTATCCAAATTACACCTAAATCACTTTTTTTTGTAAAAAATTTAGTTCCAATAAATCATAAAAATTATTTAGGAGTGAAAACAAAAAAAAAAAAAATCGCCCGATCGCCCAAAAGGGTCGCCGGCCCAGGTCGCCGTAGAATAGCTCAATTAGTTTTGAATTGGACAATGTTCAACCTTTAAATTTCTGTTAGAATGACAAATTAAAGGACCTGGATCGGCTTACGAAAAATTTGTTGGGCACAAGAAGAAACTTAGATATTTATGAACAAATAATGCTAAGTAATTAAACAAAAATTGTCTAATTTATTTAAACAAAGTATTCATATTTAGTCGTGTAAAATATTTACTCGTACATTGTTATGAAATGAGAAGATTTCTCATCGTTTCATAAGCAACCAGTAAAGAAAAAGAAGAAAAAATAGAGTTTCAAAAAAAGTAAAAATGACGGAAGAACAAGAAATGAGAAGCAACTGAGGGAGAAATAAAGAACATGTAACCAAACAACCACCACAAATACTAAGTTGTAATTATTTAAATTATTTTCTATATTTTATAACTAATACCCATCTCATAACATACATGATGATTTTAACATTTGTAGTATATAATTAATATAGTATGTAAAATTTTATAGCCTGAAATGAGGCAAGGCGGAATTACCATCCAGCCCTTTGGCATTGTAATAGAGTACGTAGTCTCTCATGGTTGTTGGCCTATACTTGGGGGGGTTCTCATCGGATAATAACTCCTTAATAGGCCCATACAGCTTGGACGATGGTAATTGATATGTGCCGAATAAGCTTGCCAGTGATGCCCTCGAACTTCTATTGTTCGCTAGTACTCTGTGTTCAACGCTTTTGAACTTGTCATTGGATATGAGCTGAAAAATACTTGCAATCACAAATTAATATTGTTATTGTTTATTGTTAATGTTAATTAATTCATTGATGTGCAACATAAAATAAAATGCATTTTGGTTTTTAATAGTCTACTTGAATTTTCTTGTTAAGTACTATATATATATATATATATATATATATATATATATATATAGTAACTTTCAAAAAAATTAATTAATTATTTTTTGACTTTCTGAAGTCAATTTGCGATATCTAAAAATTTAAAATTGATTGACGTGAATTTAATGATTTGATTTTAGTTCATTATATAAGAAATTATAACTTTTTGTAAACGAACTAAAAAATACAATTGATTACAAACTTTAATGTAAATTAAGTAACTTTTTTCTTCCTATAATAAATAAAGGTAACCCTATTAGTAGGATAGATTTTGAAATGGAAGAATTATATATATATAAACTTGCCTGTAAAACATCTCCAATGTTGACAACTAGAGCTCCAGGGATTGAGGGTACATCAACCCACTGATTCTGATGAAGAACTTGGAGACCTCCAATATGATCTTGGAGAAGCACAGTAAGAAAATTACTATCAGCATGCTTGCTGATGCCTAAAGTCAATTCTGGTTGCGGGCACACCGGATAATAGTGGCCTACCACCAAAAGCCCCTCACCACAATCAATGTTGTTAAGGTAGTTTGGATGGAGACCAAGAGCTTCTGACAATAACTCCAACAAACTCCATCCTAGTTTCGTTACTTCCTTTGAGTACTGAATCAGAATATCTCTGCAAAAAAAAAATTAATCATCAATTTATTAGGTTGTTGATAATGTCAGACTATTATTAACATTTTCAAAGGATCAAGTGTGCTAAAAATGTACCAAGTGTAGTTAAAATAAGTACAAAAATATCGCTAAAATGTATATTTGCAGCATAAATAGTACTCTACCAAGCATGCATGATATATCAACAGGCATTTATTAAGGCGACTAATATTGCCTAAACAAAAATATTGTTGTCCACTTAAAATATTAAGTGTCGCTAGAATAATTACAAAAATGTCGTTAAATGTATATTTATTCTGACAACATCTACGCTATCAGTATCCACAAGATTTATAAAGAAATGGTGAATTCACAATCCACTGCCTTGATCCACTTCCCCTTCTTCAGTCCATAAAAGTCAGAATCCTTCTTATATGTATATTATATCACTAATAAGTCCTCTAAGCCGCCCTATTCTACCACCAAACATAATTGGAAGAAGCTCATCCAGGCACGAAGATTCTAGAAACGAATAGTTTTTTCTCCAAAAATGACTTTTCTTGAACTAGCCGCTGCTCAGGGACGAAACTACATTGGGACTGGAGGGGGCCACGCCCCCCCAGGTTTGAAAATTTTGTAAGTTTCACCCCAAAGTTTCAAAAAAATTATTTTTGGCCCCCCTCAAGAAAAATGCAATGCTTCAGAGGAAAATGAATTTCTTTACTACCAAACTAACGACCACAACACATTCTTTATAACAAGATATAAGTTTACACATCGGTCTCACTCTGATCTTAACTAGCCAAATTCATACACTCCTACCTCCATACTAAATGAAAAAGAAAATGGAAGCTCACTAGAAAGACTTGGATAGTACTGCACTAAAAAAAATAATTACTTTATAATGTAAGGTAAATTTTAAAAAATTTGAGTATTATATATAAATTGACTCCACTAAAATTTTATAAATTTTCTATTATACGGGGGTCAAATTGAAATTTTATAATTTTGTCAGTCAAATTTTAACCACATATGACTTATATCCTCTCAATATATGTATATCTCCATATAATATTATATATATATATATGTGTGTGTGTGTGTGTGACCCGAAAGTACAAAAGTATTAAAAAAAATTGGCTCGGGGGCGCTGCCCCCCGAACCCCCGCCAAATTATTTATGACTTGATAAAAATTTTGGCCCCCCCTAGGATCAAATCCTGGTTTTGTCCCTGCCGCTGCTTGTGAGATATGGAAGGAGATCAAATCTTGGGCCATCGTAGAAACATAGATAGGGTCAACGATGGGTACAAGCTACAAACATTTTACAAAAAATCATGTATAATAACTCTAACAAGTTAGCTTAAGTGATAGTAGATAAATGTCACTTCCGTTCCACAAAAATAATTTCATTTGTAAATTAAATTGACTTTAATTTTGTTCCATATTTACGTATCCCTAAATTTGTTGTGTTTGGCATGATAATGAAGCAGTGACGAACTAAAAGAATATACTGTGACAATAATTTTTACCGATCAAGACAAATAGTTACAACCACAAAAAGAAAAACAGAAAAAATAGTAGTACTCTTTTGATAAAGTATTTTCAAATTGACTGAAAATTATAAGAACTAGACATGAATATTAAAAGTAGTCTAAGCCAGATAGATGTACATGCATGCTTTCTACAACATACCTACATGCTGCTGGCAAGTCTTGTGGATTGAGAGGATTAGGAGCCATAGTGCAATAAAAGCTATCCCTCCAGTTAGCTGCAGGTGCACTATACAAATCAAAGTTGCTATTATACCGAAATGGTTTCGTCACATCACGCGTGTACCATTCTTTCTTCACCGCATATTCTTGCTCATGAAACCTGCGTACACCATCCATAATCTCCTCCAAAATGCTAGCTTTAATACCATGATTGATCACCAAGAAAAATCCCCAAGTCTCTGACGCCTCCAGGACTTTTTCAACTATCTTGTTGCGGCCTAATTCATTGATGTCATCAAGGTCTATAATTGGGAAACTTAATGGGGTTTTGTTTGGATTATTGGATATGAATTTGTCTATATTTTCTGGTGGTGGGATAAAAATTTGAGGGACCTTGGCGATACCGGAATCAACTAGTCCTTTGACACCGGATTTTGTGTCATCAAAGGCTTTTAGTTCTGCTTTTCTGTCGTAGTTTGGTTCAGTTGAGAGCTGAACTTCATTTGTGGCCATTTTTTCTTGGAGTTTTTGTGGAGAAGTAGAAGGGAGTAGGGGTGTATCGGCTATCAAATACAGGATAAAGTTTGTGTTGCTATCTAGTTTGTGTTCATTTATTAGGCTCACAACTAATTCTAGTGGATGTCAAAAAATGCAGAATAATACAAACAAGAGTGTTGCATATGACAACAAATTTATGTCAGTCTAATAGATAAATAAGATAAGAGGGTGTAAAGAAGTAATTAAACAAAGATTAAGCTAGAATTAACGAAGTAATTAAAACAGAAGTTAAACAAACAAAATTTTAAACAAACAAAGACTTACATGAGATTCCAGGGTAGCCTTTCTTTTATTCCACACAGTATGTACAAGTGGTGAGAGCAGTTACAAGATTTCAAAGTAAGAAAACTAAAAGGAAGAAAAGAAAAGAACCTGAGGACCCTGCCTACAACTGAATACAAGGCTTCTATTTATACAAGGCTATCAGTTAACTCAATCGCCAGGGATGAATATTCTTCCTAAATTATTAAAGTAACTTTATAAAAGTAGCTTTATAAAAGTAACTTTATAAAAGTAGCTTTATAAAAGTAACTTTTTAAAAGTAGTTTTATAAAAGTAGCTTTATAAAAGTAGCTTTTTAAAAGGAATTCTGTCCTTTAACTCTTTTCAGTAGGCGTGCTTGTGAATTTGCTTTTTCCTTTAGCTTTAACTTTTTCCTTCATGTCTGGTTGAGTATCCAAGTCAAGATCATCTGTATCTTCTTCATTGATTATCTTTTGGATTGTATAAGCAAATTCATTTGTAGTTCCTCCTTCATCTTTTGTGTTTGAAGAGACTGAGTAATGTTTACTGCTTTTAGCAGATATCATGGAAATATCATCTCCTTTATTTTCTTCTTCATCATCAGAAGCCCATTGAGTATCTAGCGCTTTTAGCATTAATTCCTTTATTTCTGCTTTACTAGCTGTTGGACAATTTTATTCCAGCTGGTTTTTTAAATGCTAAAAAGGGTTTTTAAGCTTTTTTTGCTTTTCTTGTTATTTCTGAGCCTTTTTAAGGATCTCGGTAAAGATTAGGAAGTCTTTCTTTATGACTTTAATAATGTCTTATGTGGACCATTTGACCCACCATTTGCGAATGAATTTCCTTGTGAGAAGGGAAGACCATAATTATAATCTTTTCTTGCATAATGGATCCAAATTTCCATGTCCAAATGTAATACCCGAAAATTTTTGTACATAAGTAATGAAAAATAATAATTTTTTATTATTTTTCAATAATATTTAAATTATAGTATATAGAAATGTGAATTATAATTTATGGAAAGTTAATTACTTGGAAGGTTATTACATGGATTAATTTATTACAAGCAAATTAAAGTTACTTATATGTATATATGAATATACATGGACCAAGTAAGTTATTTAAGAAAGCCAAGCCCAAAAATAATATAAAAAAAAAAAACAAACTTTTTCCTTGCATGCTATAGCAGGAGGTGTAAGATTGGGAGGGCTTGAGCGTGGATGAGGGGTGACTACTCTTCTTCCTCCTATACATATACATAGATATTTATAAAAGAGATACATATACATATATATATATATATATATATATATATATATACTAGAGATAAAGAAAAAGTAAGAAAAGAAAGAATTAAAAGGAAGAGAGAGAGAGAATATAATAAAAGCAAGAGACATAGAAAGTTGACGGGAAAGAGGGGAGATTCCATGAAGGTAGTCATCTTTTTTTCTCTTTAATTTAATTATTTACGTATAACTGCGTATCATCAGTAGGTTATTTGTTGGAGAAAATGGTGGGAAAAAGTAAGTTTTGCGTCGCAGAAACACTATCGCCGGTAATATCTACGGGGGTGATGGGTGTGATGAGGAAGACTACTATAAATAGTATAATTTGTCAAAAACAATAAGAAGCAATTACAGAAAGACTTTTAAATCGAAACAAGGGAAAAATAGTAGTAAAACAACGTTGAACCTTTGCTGGCGAATATTTTCGAAACTTTGTTTTAACGTGTTTCTCTTTTAAGAACTTTTATACTTCCATCTGATTTTGTGTCTTCTTCAAAGAGAAAATTTCCAGGACCTGAAATTATATATACGAACTCAAGAATCAGTACAAATAAATAAATAAATAAATAAAATAACAGGCCTCAATTGTATGGAACATGCAAACTTGCATTTAATTAACATGAAGGTGCAAATTATATAAAAAGGAAAACATTAGATTTGCATGGTCATTAGCAGAGTAATAAGAAATTGTTGCCCTTGTTCAACTCTAAAGTAATAAGAAAATAGAGTATAAGGTTTTTTTCAATAAAAAAAATAGTTAATTATAATTAAATTACCGAAGATCAGTTTAAAGTAAAATTATGTCCTGATCGGAGAAACGACTGAAGTTAGGGCCTAAATGAGGTTAAAGTAGATTGTATAAGCTTTAATTTGACTTAAGAATGAACGTAAACGGATAAGTAACGAAGAATTTACAATTAAACGAAAAATAGTGTTTGTCAAAAGTTTAATTAAGTTTCATAATTCGTTTTAAAACGAAACTTTGAGATTGACATATTGTGTCATATGGTGGTATATTTTGACGTAAAATAACATATTTTAACGTGAAGAAGATATTGTTTAACTTTTGATTTTTGTTCCGAATGATAGGGATTATTGGAGAAATTAATAGGAATGTTAAAATATAATTACGAGAAGTAAATTAATAAAAGTAAATGCTATTATAAGGAAGTTAATTTATTGATGAAAAATATTCTATAATGCCGTAGATGACTCAGAATTGAGTACGGGAGAGGGAAATATTGGATGTGAATAATGTAGATGATAAACTACGGACCGAGGCAAGTTCCGCAAATTATGAATTTTTTTTATTTTTGAGCTTATGTATTAGTTACTTAATTGTTGCAAGTTCTTTGAACTTTTTGACAATTTTAAATTGAGCAAGTTATAAATTCATGGCAAACTCTTTCTTTGAACAAGTTCTTTATTTATTAAAATTTTGCAAGTCATGCAAATTCTTATGATTGAGCTTAGCTGCAAATTTTGGAGATATATGCGAGTTATTATGGCAGGTTTTTGAACTCATAATTAGTATGGTAAGTTCTTGAACCCATATATTATTTTAAGTTCCTGATGAGTTCTTGAACTCAGATTACTGTGGCGAGTTCCCGAACTTATATTATTGTGACAAGTTTTTGAGCTCATAATATATGGTAAGTTCATTGAACGAAGCGTTATTTCTAAATTTGCACGTTCTTGATATTCCTAAATTTATTGAATTGTAGAGTATGCCAGTTGTTTCGGCTACTCTATTATAAAGTTAATCATGATGGTTGATGTTATCCAATCCAAATTTGTTTGGTGAGTATTCTTAATATTAAGACTGAGGATGAACAACCTTATATTATAAGAAAATTTTTACGTTTCGGCGTGAAATATTTCACAGTTTATGTGACTGTTAATTTTTATAAAAATTCCATGGTCCTCATGACCATGTATAGAATTCACATTAATTTATGACTGTTGAATTATGTATGATGATTTCATGGTCCTCACGACCATGTATAGAATTCACAGTAATTTGTGACTATTGAATTCTGTATGATGAGTTCATGGTCATCATGACCATGTGTAAAAGTTTTCAATTGTATGTGTAATATCCCAGAAATTCTAAATAATGGTATGAAAATTATAAATGAGAAAAGAAATAATGAGAATTGAAGTGAATTGAAATATCAATGAGAAAGTCCAGAACGTCGAATTTAGTAAGAATCGGCAATACGTATGTTATGTAATTTTTTTTTGGGATTAAATATAATAATAAAAAAAAAAGAGGGACAAAATGATTATGTATCATCACATGAAATTACTCCATGTTTGCTGAAATTTCATGGACACCCGTCCCAATTTGCTACTGATTTCTTTCGGTTTTGGGTCTTTTAGCTGCTTCCATTACTAAGCCACGAATTGCATGATTAATTAGTTAGGAAATGGGTTCCTAACTATAGGCTAGGTGGGGTGTGGTTTAATGTGGGTGCTAACATGTGGGTTTGCCTCTGTCTCAATATTATGAAGCTTCGATTTTGTATGCTAATTTTGAATTTGCGGGTCCAATTGTTGATGCATTATTTCCCCCGTAAACATGCATGTTTCATTTTAAATGCTGAAAATCTGATTTGGTGGGTGACATAGGGACCCACGGGAAGACTTTGCATGCTCATGTTTCTACTGAATTAGACCATTATGAAGCTTTGATTTTGTATGTTGATTTTGAATTTGCGGGTCCAATTGTTGGTGCATTATTTCACCCGTAAGCATGCATGTTTCATTTTAAATGCTAAAAATATAATTTGGTGGATGACATAGGGACCCACGGGAAGACTTTGCATGCTCATGTTTCTGCTGAATTGGACAAAATGGGGAAGACAATGGATTCCGTTTTATAAAGTTAACTAATATATCTATATATGGATGCATGTTTTCCCCCTATTTCCTTAAGAATTAAGTCCGTTAGTATGTGTGTGTATATATATATATATATATGGATAGGATCAAGAGCATACCCGCTTATTTGACATACCAAACATATATACCCCCTTTAGCGACGGTTTGGTCCTTCGCTATAGGTACGGTCCGTCGCTAAAAGCTATAGCGACGGAACAGACCTATGACGACGGACCAAACCGTCGCCGAGTCTGTCGCTAAAAGGGGTATGCTTGGTATGTTAGATAAGGGGTATGCTCTTGATTCGCCCCTATATATATATATATTTATACAAATATACAAGTGTCCTAGTAGGACTATTATTATATGTCTATAAATATACACGTCTTCCTTCTAGCTAATATATATATATATATATATATATATTCGAGCATCTGCTTTAATTGCAAAAAGAAGAAAAAAAGAGAGAAGTCAGAAGTAAGAGCGGGAGAAGAGGCATGAGAGAGAGAAAATTAGAGGAGGTCACAGTTGACCATTAGGAGAGTAAGGAAAAATGGAAAAAACGTAGAAAAATAAAATTAGAAGGTATGTTTATGATTATTCTTTTATTATGTAATTGTTTTATATATTTTATATGAAGTTGATATATTTCTCACAATATAGCAAAAATAATATATGATGTGTAATGTAGCAAGAATCATGCATAAGAACATAAACTTTTAGTGAAAATGGGGAAGAAAATCCTAGAAATAAGAACTAGAAATTCTAGTTTGAATATTTGGAATTATAAAATAAGGGAGAAAAGTAAAATAAATGTTTATGTGAAAGTTAATATGATTATTATTAATGATTTGGACAAATTGAGACAAGAAAAACTAAACTTTGTCATGAATAGTATTATGTCATGAATAGTACTCTGGCATGAATAGTGCTCCGACATGAATAGTGCTCCGACATGAATAGTACTCCGGCATGAATAGTACTCCGACATGAACAATAGATAAAATGAACAGTAAATCACAAAAATGGTATAAGTAATGAAGAAATGCTAAATTAATAATTTTGGCTTTCATGAATAATGATGTAGGTCAATTCCAGGAAAGATTTATTGAGTTAGAAAATAGTCAACGAGGTACTAATAAAAGATTCACATATAAGCATGGATGAGGTATTTGGAAAAGTGTCAAGACATTGTCCGATCATATGGGAAGAAAAAGAAAGTTGGTTATCTGTTCAAGAGAATTGAATTATCAATGAGGTCAGTTGAAGGGCAAATTAGCGTAAAGTTATAAAGGACGATTAAGACAAGTTTTTCAGAATTTGTTGTTATGCGCTAATTTTCAGTATTATGTGAAATTGTTGCGAACTTGTTTTAATGTGCATTCTGTGTAATAATGTGATAATAATTATTAATATTCAGTTGATGATTTAAGTTAATTATTCTATGTGAACTATATAATTCGAGAAATGTGAAGCATGAGTATTATGAAGCTTGTATAAAAATGTACAGCATGAGAAATATGAAATATGTGTAAAATGCAAATTATGAGAAAATGTGAAACATATTGAAATGTGAATTATGTGTTATATGAAAGCTGTTAAACTTGCTGAGCAATGTAGTTGCTCAACCTTGCTATAAATAAATTTTTTCAGCAAAGCCGAGGAAACTGGAGGTTTTGATAACGACAAAGGAAAATGAATGCCTAAGGAATAGAAGTACTTAATTAATTAGTAGGTAATGTTATTAATAGAATAGGTGTTGTATTAATTATTTTGAGTCAGAGATGTTTATATTAATTATAATATTTGTATAAACTTATTATTGTAAATAATATTAGAGGATGTTTTGTACTATTAAAGGTTAGAAAACCTGGGATAAGATTGAGATGTATTGTAATAAAATAGAGATTATACTTATATCGTTAATAATTGTATTGATTGAGTTGTATCGTGAAGCACCAGACTCGGGTTCTGAAGGTACGTGAATTTGGGGGCGTCATAGTATGATGTCAAATAGTTATGGGCCATATCTTGTCGACTTGAAGGTTGCCAGGCCATATAATGCCATGGTGAGGCTTTAGCGTGTAAGAGTCTGCAGTCTGTGTGACTATTAGGCTGCGCTCTAGCAAATAAATATTTTTGAAAAGTTAAAGAGTTCATGGTCCTTATGATCCCTCAATAATTATTCAAATATAAAGACTGGTGTTGAAGTTTCTTATGTTGAAATTTTTTTTGACGAGCTATTCATTTATTCAAAATATATTTATTCATTGATGAGATTAGTCTGACAAATCACTTTGTACTACAGTGAAGTAACATGTTACAGGTCACAGAAATGTTGCTAGGCTGATCACCTGTAGTACAACTCTGAAGGATTCTTGGTTTTTTATGACCATCCAAGAAACGTAAAGCTGATAATTATTATTTTTAGTTCAAAATTATTGAATTATTGATTCGAAGTTATTCCTTAAATTGTTTATTTCAGTTCTATACTTGTTGAGCATATTTGATGCTCTCCCTTGCAGTCGTTGACATATTGCAGGTAGAAAAAAATAATAGGACTGGTAATGTCAAAAGTTAGAAAGTAAGATAAATTGTATGTAATGCATCTATACATGCATCATACATCTCTTAACATGCAAGTTTCATTTACATTATATATCTCATAACATACACCATGTATCTCATATTGTATGTTTACAATAATTCAAATTTCACATAGAACAATATAGTCACATAGTTGCACAATGTGCACATCTCAATCATGCTCATATATAATTCACAACATGTACATTAACATATTTAAAATAAGTCAATAAGTTACTGAAAGAACTTGCCTGATACGCTTATCCGGCTTATGCTAATATTTTGCATCCTTTGCATGACCTACACAATTAATAATGTGGGCATACTAGTTAGTTATCCGTATAACTCTTTACCACTTTTATTATAAGTGTTTATCGTACTAGTTTATCATCTACATTAATTATATACAATAATTTTTCTCTCGTACTCAATTCTGAGTCATCTACATCATCATCGAATATTTTTATTAACAAAATAATCTTCTCATCATAACATTAACTCTCATTAATAACAATCTGTAATTATAACAACATCTTTGTTTACTATATTAACAATCTCCATTATTTGGAGTTACATCCAAAGATTAGTAAAATCTTGAAAAATCTCTTTCTTACAGTAAAATATGCTATTACGTATCAACATATACCATCTTTTCAAATTTCATCTCAATCCGAGTTATAAAACTCGTCTTCGCAGTTTTTCTTTAACAAAACACTATTTTTGTTTTTATCGTAACTCTTTCGTCACTCATCCGTTTTTTTCATCCTTACGCCAAATTAAAGTTTATACAGTCTACTTTAATCTCATCTAGTCCTTGGTTTTAGACCTTTTCAAATTAAAACAGATTATTATAAAAATCTGGCCAGTTTTACCCTATCTCGCTAAAACAGTCATAACTAACTCGTTTCAAAACTTTTTAAGCGTTTCTTGCGCCCACTCGAAGCTGACTTCTGGGACTACAACTTTTATATTTTAACCATTTTCAAATTCTGAACACACTAGTCCAAAAAATTCACACAATGGACTGGTCCAAATCTAGTTTTCCAGATTGGACAGTTTTGACGCTCTTACTTTGTCACGTCATAACTCGGTCGTCCGAACTCGGAATGAGTCCGTTCTGGAGGGTATGGCTAGCTGGGATTGCACTCTACAATTTTCCAGAGTATCATAATTTTTTGGAAAGTCTAACTAGCCGAAACAGTGGTCCAAAAAGCCTCTTCCTGTGTTGATTTCCTAGTTTGGACAGATTCGACACATTTCCTTCCAATCACCATAACTCGCTCATCCGAGGTTGGAATGAGGTCATTCTAAAGCCTATGGCTTCCTAACTTAGTGCACTACAACTACCTAGAAACTCAGAATTTCTCAGGCAACGTAGCTATTCTAGAATTTGACACTATAGTAATTGTTCATCCAGTTTTTATTTCTAGACATAGTTTACTAAAATCTTCACCACGAATTCGTTTTAGCACCTTTTTGTTTCATTCTAACTGGGATATTTTCATAACCCATGAAAGTATAACATTTTAAAAAGTCACAAAAATTTCAAACATGAATATAACACAAAAGATCCCCTATTTAGTCCTTTAACAGTCCAAATGTTCAAAAATGTTCATTTTGTCCATTTTCTTTCTCCTTTATGCAAAGGTTCGGATTTCTTTTGTTATTGTTCCACTTTTATGCTATTGATGGTTTATTATTCACTGAACATCATTCTAAGGATGTTCTTCGACCCATAAACTCAAAATAACACAACTTTTAACAAAATATGAAACTTTAAGGAGATAAATGGAGTTTAGGGTTTTAGACATTTCTTTGCTTTTCTTCCTCTTAGATGCTAGATGGCTTGCTAGAACCCCTCCTCTCCTTCTTAAGTACTCCCGAACCTCTTTCTTCAAGTTTAGCTCACACCCACTTCTTTCTCTCTCTATAATATTAGAAACTTTGAAGGTTGAAGATGAAGATGATGTTCCTCTTCCTTTTTCTTTACAATTTCTCTCAACTCTATCCTCTCTTCTCTTGCTAACAAATGGACTGAAGTTTTTAGAAATGGGAGGCAATGAGTAAGGCATGGGATGGAATGGAAGGAAGGAGAGACAAATGAATGTCCCAAGGCTTCTTGGAAATAAAAATGAAGGAGATGTTTGCTAAATTGGATTATCAATGTATAGAGCTCAACAAATGGTTACACTTGCCGACATCCCCTCCTTTGCTCACTCCTCATTGGTTTATGGTGTCTAGTTGTCCTCCTTATTCTCCTTCATTAGCTAATAAAAATACAACACTTCCACCCATTTGGTCTCTCTCTACTACTTACTCGAATACTCCTACCTTAATAAACCATATTGGTTTCTTTCTCTACCTATTAGTCACATGGGTCAAGTAATGGGTCTTGGGTTGGGTAAAAATAATAAATCTTGGGTTGGACAATATATATGGGCCACCCATAATAAATATTTGTGCTACCAATTAAATCACCATTGAGCTTAAATAAATAATTCCAACTATTAGAAAAATTATCTCTTTGCATACCCGCTTTAACGAAATTAATCAAAATCAAAAAAGTCGTAAAAATATTTTTGGCATGAATAGTGCCACGTGAATAGTAACATGTGAATAGTGACTCGTGAATAGTGATTTAGCGATATATATTACGCAAAATCAATTTATTCGCTTATGCGAAACAACGATACTTAAAATACATGTATTAATATAATTTAGGTTGTCACGCAACCTTTAAACAGTATCACATAATAATATTAATAAAAATTTAATCTATTCCATAATATTAATAAATCTGAATTACAAGGGTACTCAGGATTCGCGATCGTTACATTAATTAACTATTAACTCATTCGTTCTGCATCTATGTATATATTTCATACTTATCTATACATATTTAGTTCACCACATAAATATACATAACACATATATATTTTTACATTCAAACCCGACACGTCTCATAATAAGAATTTTATTTATTAACTTCTTATTATAATTATTATTATTAAAAAATTTGGGTTGTCACGGAATCTGCTTTAGAAAGTACAGGGATTTGGCGGCGGCACATTGAATCCAAGGTAAACCATAATTCATAAAGAACTTGAACAAAGGGAGGCTTTTTGAGACATTGACATCTTTAAGATGAGGATGAACACTTTTATATTCCAGATAGATCTCATGAATTTCTGTAACAGCCTGATAATTCGTGTAATCTATTATTTGAGTTTATGAATATGAATATCTAATAAAATAAAATTTTATAGATATTATTATGTTTTATGTGGTATGGTCGAGATATGACCTAGATTATGTGTACGTGTTATCATATATATGTTGTTGTTTCGTAGAAGGAAATAAAAATTTTCGAGAATAACGCTAAAACACTATTTACGCGAGCACTAGTCACACATATCCTATTCACGTCGAAAATGCTTTTTTCGTTTTTACGATTTTTTTAATTACGTCAAAGCGTTTATACAAAGGATAAAGAATCCAAGAGTAGGATTTTGTAAGAGCCCATTCGTAATTAATTAGGAGCCCAAAGAATGGCCCAATGTGAGGCCCAAATTTTAATTCAATTTAGGAAGTCAAAATTAGTCAAATGGGTGGGGGATTGTAACTATCCAACACATAAAGGAATTGAGAGAAATGGGCTATGGGTGGGGAAATGGTGGAGCAAGTATTCTATTTTATTACTAAGTGTTTAATAAATAAATAAATAAATGGAGAGACATTAATAAATTGGCCAAGTGGGTGGAAGAATACTACCTATTTAGCACAAGTGGGAAGGAAGAAAGAAGAAAGTATAGGGATGAAGGAAGAGAAGGAGAAGCAACCAAGTTGGTGGGGAAGCACATGGGTGCAACTATTCTAGCAAAGTAGCTAAGGAAAGAATACAAAGCAAAACGGGGAGAAGGGAGGGAGTTAAGCAAACTAACATGCCAAACCCTTCCTCCCAAACATGGGGAGCTACTCATGCCTTGCATGTTCAGCACATTCTCTTCCTCTCATCCAAGAAGCCTAGTAACAACAAATGTTCCTCCACTTAATAAACCTTCCCTTGCCTATTCATGCATTCATTTGCTAAGTAAAGAGAAGAGCTAAAACTAGAGAGAGAAGAAAGAGTGAGTATACGGAAAGAGCAAGAAAGGAAGGAGAAGAGCTAGCAAGCCAAGCTATCTCCATAAGTAAGAATAAGAAAGAAGATCGAACTACAAGAGGTAAGCCATTAAAACCTTAACTTTCATTCATCTCCTTAAAGCTTTATTTAGCTTGTTAGATATTGTTGTTATGGTTGTTGTTGGTTAACCATGAATGAATAAGGATGTTGTAAATACCTTAAAGCTACCGATAATATCATGCAAAAGTGGAACAAAGAATGAAAATACAAACCTATGTATAAGGAGGAAGAAATGGACATTTATGGATTATTTTGGACCTTAATCTTGTAATGCTCTAAAATTGAAAGTTAAGTTCTAGGGTGTTATGATATACTCTTGTGAGTGAAGATCATTACTCTTGTCCAAAATTGGTATTAACAATTTACACGCAAGTATACGTGGTCAACAAGTAATAAAATGTAAATAGAGTGTCGAACCCACGAAGAATATGCTAATAAAATTATCCAAGTACTAACTTTATATCAATTCAACCTCATTTAAACAATTGCAAATTGTGAATAATGATTAGAAATAACTAAACTAAAACTAAGATTAAAAACTAACATAAAGATTGATATTCAGATGTAAAATATTAAGACTACAATATCCCCAATTATGCAATATAAATCAATTATCCAAATCATCCAATTATTAAGTTCAATAAAGTTGTTAACAAGAATTCAAAATTATTTATAAGCCATTTCTCAAGTGATCAAATAAATTTATTCAACTCAATTAATTCTGCGATATTCCTATGCAAAATAAAAGAATCAAATTCATTAAGTACCAATTCCCAAAAGTTACACGCAGCGAAGAGATATCCTTATTCACTTCACAACTCTAATTATTCATCCCATGCAAATAATTAAGAATATATGCTATCATGTTTAGATCTAACCCTAGATTTCATCTCTGGAATTCACCTAGAGTATTTCACTAATTGTTTGCCAGACAATTACTCAATAAACACAAAATATGATAGACAACTCAATATGAATAAACAATTGGAATCAAGTAAATAATTAATGCATAAACATAATTGGTCCAATTGTAGTCTTAATTATAAATTTAGCTTATAACTGAAAAAAAAATCAAATTAATAAAATAATCCATCATGTTCAAGAATACAAAAATTAAAGGAGAAAAGAAAAGATAAGAATATGTGTTTATACGCGATCTTCACTTTGACCTTCAATCCTTGCAATCCTTCCTTTGAATTCTTCTTCAAATATGAAAATTAATCTTTTTTTTATTTCTATTCTACTCTAATCTACTACTAATTATGTTAATTCCCCCTAGTTATATGCCTCACATCATGTATTTATAGGTTACAAGTCCAATTCCTAAGCTTAGGAGGAAAAACAATCCAATTTAGAGTCAAAAACATTCAAAAACGTATCCCTGCTTAATCTGGCCCAACCCCGGGCGCTGGGCGCGCTGCTCACGGTGTTGGAAATATGTATCCTAGAACTCCTCATTAGGTTAGATACCATAATGGGATTAAACTCAATCTCCTTAAAGGAAGAAAGTCAAATTATATCCTGACACTTTCCTTAGGAGTTGAAAATTAAATACAGTTAACATTCCTTAATATTCCCCCACTGCCCAAACAGACTCCTACGTGGGAACATTCCTCCACGTAGACCATGGCCCACCATATCTATCGGGCTCAAATAAACACATCCCAACAATTTCTATTAGGAATATAGGGAGGAATAGACGAAGTAGAAGCTCTACTAGTAGGAATTACAGAGGAAGTAGAGGCTTTACTACTAGAACTAATTTTATCAAAATTAGTTATACGAAATTTTGCCACTCTATTGTTTACATTTTGTTTGTTTAAATTTTAGTTTTTGAGACTAATATGTCCAAATCATTTTTAAGTGTCCCTAAAACACTTACTTGGTTAGAAATTAAACTTCTTGAACACTAGACTCTTCCTGGTGTGGCTTTACTTGAACTAGAAGAAAATAATAGTCGGGATATTGAAAAAATTATTGAAAATCCTAGAGTCCATAAACGTGAGAATCCTTCTTATATATATCTATATTATATCACTAACAAGTCCTCTAAGCCCTGCGCCCTATTCTAATGTCAAACATAATTGGAAGAAGCTCAGCTAGGCACGCAGATCCCAAAAACGCATAATTTCTCCTTCAAAAATGACTTCTCCTAAACTAGTCGTTGCTTATAAGATATGAAAAGAGAAGAAATCTTGGGCCCTCGTAGAAATATAGATAGGGTCAACGATGGGTACAAGCTACAAACATATATTTGTACAAAAAATCGATGTATAATAACTCTAACAAATTAGTTTAAATGATAGTAAACCTAATGATAAATGTTACTCCCGTTCCACAAAAATAATCTCATTTGTAAATTAAATTGACTTTAATTTTGTTCCATATTTATGTATCCCTAAATTTGTTGAGTTTGGCATGATAATGAAGCAGTGACAAACTAAAAGAATATTCTGTGTCAATAATTTATACCGATCAAGACAAATGGTTACAACCACAAAAAGAAAAACAAAAAAAATAGTAGTACTCTTTTGATGAAGTATTTTCAAATTGACTGAAAATTATAAGAACTAGACATGAATAAAATAGTCTAAGCCAGATGTACATGCTTTCTACAACATACCTACATGCTGCTGGCAAGTCTTGTGGATTGGGAGGATTGGGACCATCATGCAAAAAAAGGTATCCCTCCAGTTAGCTGTAGGTGCACTATACAAATCAAAGTTGCTATTATGCCCAAATGGTTTCCTCACATCACGCGCGTACCATTCTTTCTTCACCTCATTTTCTTGCTCATGAAACCTGCGTACACCATCCATAATCTCCTCCAAAATGCTAGCTTTAATACCATGATTGATGTCATCAAGGTCTATAATTGGGAAACTTAATGGGGTTTTGTTTGGATTATTGGATATGAATTTCTCTATATTTTCTAGTGATGGGATAAAAAATTGAGGGACCTTGGCGATACGGGAATCAACTAGTCCTTTGACACCGGATTTTGTGTCATCAAAGGCTTTTACTTCTGCTTTTCTGTCGTAGTTTGGTTCAGTTGAGAGCTGAACTTCATTTGTGGCCATTTTTTCTTGGAGTTTTTGTGGAGAAGTTGAAGGCGGTGGGGGTGTATCGACTATCAAATACAGGATAAAGTTTGTGTTGCTATCTAGTTTGTGTTCATTTATTAGGCCCACAACTAATTCTAGTGGATGTCAAAAAATGCAGAATAATACAAACAAAAGTGTTGCATATGACAAGAAATTTATGTCAGTCTAATAGATATATAAGATAAGAGGGTGTAAATAAGTAATTAAACAAAGATTAAGCTAGAATTAACGAAGTAATTAAAACAAAAATTAAAAAAACAAAGACTTACATGAGATTTCATGGTAGCCTTTCTTTTATTCCACACAGTATATTCAAGTGCTGAGAGCAGTTACAAGATTTCAAAGTACAAAAACTAAAAAGAAGAAAAGAAAAGAACCTAAGGAACCCTGCCAACTGAATACAAGGCTTCTATTTATACAAGGGTTTCAAAGTAAGTTCTATTTATTTTTTTATCTCTTATTGTTCTTTGTTAACGACAATTCCATTCGACATAAAATTAAATCAACATATAAATCATTTTCTCACAAATAAAGAGAATTCGAGTTCAACTTTGAAGCATAGTTACGTACCATTTTTGCTCTATCTTAAAGAAGGTCACAAGATATGTATCTATTTGGTCAAACATTAAGCGTATAGCAGATAGATAAGATATTCAATAATGCCAAAAAGAAAAACCTCGTGGACAGGAAGAACTGAAGAAGCTCAGTACTTGTCCTAAAAAATGAATGTTCTAGAAGTATGAGATAACGTTCATTTGATTAAGTTCTTGTAATTCAAACAATGTATTGGGGCAGATATTGAAAATAGATTGGCAGAATTATAAGATATAAAGAGATGATTTTCTAAAAGCTGATCCAAATGTGATGCCTGATCTCCACAATCTTTGTACTGATTCGGAGGTGCCTCAAAAACTCATCAAGGAAAATAATTAATGAAATTTCAAACACACAAGAAAAAGAATTGAGGACTCAATTTATAAAAACCACAAACACACACACACACACACACACACACACACACACACACACATATATATATATATATATATATATATAAATTTATGCCCAAGCGTCTTGATCTGTACATGTGAGCTCCCAAACTGGAGTAAAAAGGGACAGTTTCTGTATAAAAAGCACTAGGAAGAAAATTTGGAAGTATAGAGTTGTGAGCCAAAAGAAGAGGCTCCAAGTTTAGCTAACAGAAACCTTGTTGCCTTAGGTAGGTGGTCAATTTGTTCATTGTTTATTATTTCATAGCTGAGAATCCAAAGAATGATGACGATGAGCAGCGTGCTTCACAGACAAAGTCTTTACAATGCTCCGACACGGATCACCTCCAAACATAGCATTAGAAACTGCCACTGAATAGTTATTTCTTCCCTTGCAAGCCTGTAAAAATGAGAAAAGCTTGAACATCAGTATTGCAATTGCTCAGGATACCTTTTTTTAGCTTCTAGGGTCTGTTTCTTAGTTCAAAATCCGCTTACTAACTGGAATCAAAGAATTAGAAGATCAGTTCGGTCCAATTTCCAAAATGGGATTCTTCCTGATAGTGATTCATATCTTTGGTTACAATAAGTTTATCTCCTTTGCAAATTGTTCTAGTGGCTAATTTTACATATCAAAAAATGTCACATTTTAAAAACGAGAAAAGTTTGAGATTGAGCATCAGAATTTCTTCCTGGTAGTGATTCATATCTTTGGTACTACTTAAATGTTCAAAACACATTTTACTTCAATAAGTTTTGTATCATAAATGTTTTTCATCCATCTAGTGAACGTGATATGTATCTAGTTGTCATGAATTTGAATTCTAATGAAACGATGGAGGGATAGCAGGTATATGTAGTTAGACTCGTAATATCAAACCAACTTACCTGAGACACCACAGGCAATGAATTGGGTGCATGACATTTGCCTTTGGAGAAGTTCTGGCAGTTTCCTTGAGGGGTTCCATAGCTAGCAAACTCTATAGAGGAGATTGTATGCCCATCTTCACACTGCAAGTGCATTTCTGGTGTCATACCACTCATTGATATTTTCCCATCGATGAAATCCGGGTGGGACCACATGTGAAGAGGTGAATAGTGGGTCTCTGACACTAGACCAGAAACTGTTTGGGTGGAAATGGACTAGATTGAACAACTGGATCAGTCCCGCCAGGGGCATCAAAGTATGTCTTGTTGATAAGAATTAAGAAAGAGAGAGGGAGATAGAAAAGGTATTTAGTATGTGCATCAGTTTGTAATTTCATTATATACTTCAGTTTGAAGACAGATAATATACTCGATACAGTATTGTAATTCTAAATTCTGTGATACCAAACTGATATCCGTGTCTTAGCCGAATTTATGCAAGAGTTAATCACTTCACAAATTACCTTGTACCACGAAAAGGAGGATGGAATCTCATCAAGCGTCAATTCAGTCCAGCCTGCACTTTCATTTTTGTCCATAGAATATACTTTTAAGAATTCACCATGAAGCCCAACCTATTTTCAAAATTACAATAACTCAGTATCAAGTGAACAATTTGTCCACCACCAGATAAAGTAAGAGATGCATAAATAAATAAATATATAAGCTGAGGAAGCTACATATTACAAATCATAATGTGCTCCCCACTAGGGTTGCTATAGAACATGACAGCAACAGTAGAAAACCTCATAGACTCAAAGATACTTAAATTCCATATCATAACAGAACAAATCTTTATCATACAATAAGAATATAAGAATATAATTTTACCCAGCAGCACAGTTAATATAGTTTGTGCCATTCAATTTTTTTTTCTGGTTTTGTCCAATTTTTGGCAGTTTCTTGAGATATGAAAGTCATAAAAGGCCAAAACTTTGATTAGTTCCATATTATGATGTGTTCCAGGTATTAGTTTCATATGATGCATGAGGCTCTGAGAGCTTATGAAATCTGGGCCTTGCTTTGAAGAAATCAGCAAAAGGGAACCAAGCTTTGTTGGGCTCAGTCTGAAGGCTTTAATAAGCCACATTATTGTATCAAGTCTGACCTACCAATTGAATGGTTAAAAAAAGGCCTCAATTTAAGATTTGGTTTGAGGCCTCCAAAAAATTTGGACCGGCCCTGCTTAGAATAAGAAGAAACCTTAAGTTATGATAATTCAGAATACCTGGTAGGTCCATGAGGAATTTGTTAGATCTGTATCTCCTTCCTTAAAGCTAGTAAGCTTAATTTGGCCCTTAAATCCTGCCCCATCTTTTTCTAAGGCGGCACCATAATTCTGAAAAATTAAGAAATATTATGTCATAGAAAGATGAAACAAGTATAAGGTCTAATGAAGTAATGAACGGGATAAAATGAATTTTCATGGACATAAACATCGTCTTATAGTTATTCTTTCCAAATTTTCATGGACGCCTCCATAAAATTCTGGATATGACTTATTTTGAAGGAGTATTGACTTGAATTCGGATTTGACAGCCTGATCACAGCCCTGCAGTTCCAAAGTTTGGCCATTGGGATGAAAGTGACCCTGCATCAGCTGAAGGGTACACTCAAGTATTCAACAGAGTGCGAGAGGAGAAACAAAGTGTCAGAGTGGGACAGGAAAGGAACCCATCATGCCAACTGAGACTTCTTATTCAAACGGTCAAAGGAAATATGGAAATGAGGATCCAAAAAAGGTACAGTGAATAAATTCTATTTACTGTTTTAGTTCCTCCATAATTGCCAAAATTTATATGCTAAAAGCGTGCAATATCACCATCTGGTTGCATTTTCTGAATATTCCAAGTATAAGCGAGAAGCCCAACCCGACTGTAGCTTATTAGTTCACTGGTACTATTGAATCATTTGACCCTCGTATTTCTATTTCAGGGCTGTTTATGCTTTCCATGGGGCAGAAAATGAAATCTCTTCGTCATACATGAAAAGAAAGTGCATGGGACTTGTATACTATATATAGTTTAGAAGGCTCTCTTATGTATAGAGAGACTCTTTAGCAACTGCATTTTTTCTACTTCGGGTTCAGTCTACGAAACAATAGAACTTCCGACAGGGAAAGACACCTATCCTCCATTTGTGCATCTAGTGATTAAGCTATATTGGCTCCTGCAAAACGAAAAGCTCCTACAGCTATATATTGCTCTCTAGCAGAAGCTTTGCTTTCGCAATAGGTATACCTTTTGCCCGCTTATTGGGCTCAGTTTGATTTCTTTTTCTTCTTCTCTTGCGTGCATTAATTTTCTTCTCTACGCAATATGATTTTCTTATATGGTGAGACAAAACTCCCGAATGCAGATTAATTTATTCTATGTTAAGAATCTTGATTCCACTATTACTTTATTAGAAGCAACAACTGAAGTATATTTTAGATTTCTCTTTGTGCTTAAGATATGCTTACCTTGACTTGTAATTTGTATCGAGATTACATATTTAATTTTAATATATGGGAGAAAGCGGAAATTACTTTACCTTTTGAATCTTGAAAGAAAACTTTTCTTTTGGCTCTTGACACTGTTAATTGGAGCAGAACTAGGCATCCATAGCAGGGTTACTGGTAAGTTCCTAACCTCCTTCTCGCATACCTCAAAATTCTTGCTTCCAGAAAATGCAAGGGCACATCTTTCGTGTAGGAGGGTGTTAACGCCAAATTCTGACCGTCCGCCAAATTGCCAAATAACGAGCCGAAAAGACGTTTAACGGTGGAGGATATGTAGTTGTTTAGTGCTTGTTAATATAGAATAAAATAATGACATGAAAATAAAATAATAACACCAGAATTTTACGTGGAAACCCAATTGGGAAAAAACCACGGGGAGAGATCTAAATCCACTATGAAAATATTGTACAAATTGGAGAAAATAATATTAGTAATTATTTTCTCTCTTCCTCACTTTTTTCTATAACTCAAATGAGCTATTTTTCTCTCTACTATTGGAACTCTCGGATTAATTCCTTCTCTCTTCTCTCACTTTCTAATTCTAATGCTTCTTGCCTTTCTATTTCTCTTGCTTTTCTCTTTCTCTTGCTTTTCTCTTTCTCTTGCTTCTTGTTGGTGTGTGACGGATGCCTTTTATAGGCAAGCACAAGCATGCCAATGAAGGAATTTTTGGTCAGCATGCCATTGAAGGAAATTAAGCTAAGGTTAGGTAGCACACCAAGGCTGCCAAAATCACATGTTAACATTGCCCCCCACTCTCTTATTGTAAGAAACTTAAAGTAAGAGAGTATATAAATTGTGACCTTGTTATAAGCGTTTGTTTTGCTCGCATAGTTTCCTCTGTTATATGAATTGTTTTGTTAAGTTTTGTATCATTTTCTTGATAGGCACGATCCCTCCCAAAGATCCGAATTACAGATCTTAAACATCCTTTGCTTCATTCCCCGATTATAGCGTCAGTAGTCCTGCATTTGATAGAAAATTGTATCCTCGTCAAATATAAATTGTTTGTCCCGAAGAATGTTATCTGTTCGGGAGAACGTTAAGTCCATCCCGAAGAATGTTGTCCGTTCCGGATGGTGCTTTAATTGTCTCGGAGGATGCTTGACCATCCCGGAAAGTGCTTTGATTGTCCCGGAGGGTGCTTAACCATCCCGGAGAGTGCTTTGATTGTCTCGGAGGGTGCTTGACCGTCCCGGAGGATGGTTCCTGTCTGTCAGCGCCTCAATGGCTGATGCAATTTTCTTTACTTTCTCTCTTTCCAACGAACTATCACCGGAGCGGCTTTGACGTCTGTGAGCGGCTTTTGTGCCTACTTCTGTCCTGCGAGCGGCTTTTGTGCCTGTTGCGGATCTATCCAACGAGCGGCTTCTGTACCTGCTGCGGATCGGGGAGCGACTCTTCAGCCTGCTCCTGTCTTGCAAGCGGCTTTTGTGCCTGCTGTGGATCTGTCCTGCTAGCAGTTTTTGCGCCTGCTGCGGATCAGAAAGCGACTCTTTGGCCTGCTCCTCATTTGTCTAGAGCCGTCCGAACGATATGTCCTGGATTAGCTTCGAATATAAATAATAAATTCGTGTGAGCGATAGCCGAAGTCCGAATTGGAGTATAGGGCATCACTATCAGAGTTTGTTGTCTGAAGTGGACTGCTTAGGTTCCGCCAGTGAAATTAACCTAACAATCACGAGTATTCACAACATTTATTAGTACATCATACAATCATGCGTGTAGTGGGATTTGTGACAGCCCCAAAACCCGGTCTATTTTCAAACCTGAGTCTGGTGCCGTCAAGACACTACCTACTCAACATATTCTTACAACATCATAGTAAATATTAAAATATTACAATATAATTCAACCTACTCCCAGGTACGAAAACCTTTATATAATTACCTCAAATAATATTACAACATTATTATATAATATTACAACCCGTCATATACTAATTTAACTATTCTACCTTAACAATTAATAACTCTTATCTTCTTCTGACCATTCTAGTCCTTCCGCTGTAACTGCAAAATTTTTAGAATTTGCAAGAGTGAGCATTTAATTGCCCAACAAGTATAAGTAGTGAATAAACAACATTCATGAATAGAATAATCTTTATGAAAACTTCAACAATTGAACAATAATTGTGAAGCAGCTCAAATAAATATGAATTAATTATTATTTTTTTTTAAAACATTTTTTTTTATGAATAAACATAATCTTAAACACATCAACAGTTCAATTCTAGAACCTTTCTTCTTTAGTGTAGCACATAAGTGCTAATATTGGTCTAACACGTTATTGGATTTAATGCTAACAAACACATCATTGCACAGGGTGCAATCATAGTCACATATAATCATATAAAACTCATTGTTGCACGAGGTGCAACCTATATTAATAATTGTCCAAGATTTATTTAATTTTGACTTGGCACAATCAATTATCACAATTCAAGAATTATTACAATTCAATATCACAGCAATAAACATTCCGACTAGAATAGCTCACAAATCGAGTTAAGCCGAATCAAATGGCAAATAACTCTCTTTTATAAATTATTTCACATAATAAGATGAATGTCATATAACAAATGAAATTCTATAACCAAACATAGGATTTTGCAATTTAACATAGCTCGAACAAATGTACAAATATTAAAGATTTGCATAAGTTCAAAATTCACACAACACAAACATTGTGTAAATTAAAGATTCAATACATCATATAACTTTCATGAGAATATAATCAAATGAACTAAGAAGACTTGCTCAAATAAAAATTGAGTAAGTTCAAGAAACTTGCACAATATAAAATTTGTGTAAGTTAGGAAACTTGCCTCGGTCACTATTTTACGCATATCAAATATCCATTGCATATCATCATTCATCGGTTTACCTCATTCGAACTCCAATCATCCTTGTATAATCTATATATAACTCATTGGGTTATAACATGCTAAATAATCTCATTCGAGACTTGATGCATTACTAAATTAATTTATTAATCTTTATTTCATTGTCCAATCTTGGATTATCATCCCACATATGGGTAATAATACAATCTTACTACATTTCACATTTTAATCAAGACCTCATTGATTAAAAGAATTATTCTACACTTTTTGGGTTGTCCAAAAAGTGCTACGCAGCAATTACATTTTTGGATTCTACACGAAAAATTGGGCAACATATCAAAAACTTACATAATGCCCAAAAATTTACTCGGCGAACCAAAATGGCTCGGCGTGCCAAGACAGCCCAGAAACAGCCCAGGCAGCCAGCCATCTGCCCAGATTCTGCATAAACCAATTCTGGAAATTTTGAATTTTTGTGATTTTTGGGCTAGTTTTGTGAATTTTTATCTCATTCGTTATACGTTGGATTACATCCATTTTCGGATATGTTAGACCTCATACTACGTAGTATTTTTAAAAATATAACATTCACGAAAATAGTTTGGTAAGGCTTCGAAACAGTAGGCCGAAATAGCCTACTCAGAACAGTTTTCAGACTTGGCCAAAATTCCAGATTTTCTGCAGATTTTGAAATTTCCAGCAACTTTGTTATTTTCATAGCTACTTCACGATTTTCTATCTCACAATATACACATCGGATTGTTTTCAAATTCAGATATGTTTGAGATGATACTACATAGTATTTTAAAAAATTATCATATGACCAAAAACGATTCTTCAAGACAGAGTTTCAGAGGCTCCAAAGTCTGTGTTCAATAAAATTTTTAGTTTTAACTAGTTTGTAAGAAATTATTCAAAAACCATTTTGAATTCGTTTTAAATCCTCCAACCAACTTGAGTTAACTCATAACTCATATATACATATTATATAGTATCAAACTCTAGCCAATTCTCATGTTTTAGCAAAATAACCTCTTTTAGGCAATTTATCAAACATGTGGTGTGCCTAGCTTCAAAACCAAATTTCTTTTGAATTTAAACATGTTAATCCCATAATCTCCATACTAATTCATCCTTATATCTTCTGAACCCTTCATGGTTCCATAATTCAATCTCCCACAACTAATTTCAAAGATAATTTAAGAGTTTAGAAATTACCTCAAGTTTTTCTTCATTTTCTTCTTTATTCTCTCTCTCTCTCTATTTCTCTTCTTTGGAGTTTGCTACGGGGGGAGGTGTGAAGAGTAACATGGCTGATGGAAATGCCTTACTAAGTCAAAATTAATTAGCCAACATGGCCCCTCCCTCACCTAACATTATTCAACCAACCAATCACATGAAAGGTTGGTGAAGAATTTGGGGAAAGACTTGGAGGCATGTGGAAGAAAATATTCAGCAATTATTCCTCCCCTAAGAGCCTTAGCCGCACCCCCCCCCTTCTAGAAGCTTAATTACTCCCCTTTTATTAGCTCATTTATCCGATTAATATCTATAAAAACTTCATTTTAAACAATTACACGCTTCCTTAGTTAGTTCAAACTAATTAAATTAATTAGTTTTGACTAACTATTAATTCACATCCATTTGACATAATATTAAATATCATACCATTATTCATATTACATGTAATATTGTAATACAAATACAACTATCGTCATTAACTAAATAAATTTCTTTATTCAATTAATTAAAACAAATATTTTAACCCACTAATTTTCAAATATTGAATTATTTACCTAATTCCGGATTTAATTCATATTTGTTTGGCATAATATAATATATTAATCTCTTACATAAATATATATTACATTCATATGTAATATATTTATAATAATGAGTTTAATTAACTCCCTCATTTTATTAGAACAAAATACATACATTAATTCATCAATATAAAGTAAGTGAATTAATTAGCACGTATATGGAATTTAGTTCATAATAATTCTATCACCGTCCAAGGCTCAATATTCAAATTATATTATTTAATAATATAATTTTAATTTAATCTCAATTAATTAATATTAATTAATTAATTTCATCTACTTTCTTTGATGATTTAATTAAATATTAACTCTCTTTTTCCCAATATATGTATATATTTCACATCTATATATACACATTTAATCCATTATACAAAATCACATACTTCACATTATATGAAATACATATATACATATATGTCCAAATCTACTTTATCTCTTGATAACAATTTTATTTATTAAATTCTTATTTTAAATTTTCGAAATATCTGGGATATTACAGGATTTGTCATATATACCACATATCAGTACATATTATTATATTTATTTGAAACATAGACAGAGATGGAGACTTATCTTTTGGATGTGAGTCTGCCGAAAATAAGTATTCAAAAAATTAGAACCATCTCCCTTTAGTTGCTACCTCTCATATTTGTTTAATCAATAATGAGTGATTTTGATTCAACACTAAAGGCCCTCCTTCTAGCGCCAATGTTAACACCAAATTCTGACCGCTCGCCAAATCACCAAATAATGAGCCGAAAAAACGTTTAACGGTGGAGGATATGTAGCTGTTTAATGATTGTTAATATGGAATAAAATAATGATATATGAAAATAAAATAATAACACCAAAGTATTACGAGGAAACCCAATTGGGAAAAAACCACGGGGAGAGATCTCAGAAATCCACTATGAAAATATTGTACAAATTGGAAAAAATAATATTAGTAATTATTTTCTCTCTTCCTCACTTTTTTCTATAACTCAAATGAGTTATTTTTCTCTCTACTATTGGAACTCTCGGATTAATTCCTTCTCACTTCTCTCACTTTCTAATTTTAATGCTTCTTGCCTTTCTATTTCTCTTGCTTTTCTCTTTCTCTTGCTTTTCTATTTCTCTTGCTTCTTGTTGGTGTGTGGCGGATGCCTTTTATAGACAAGCACAAGCATGCTAATGAAGGAATTTTTGGTCAGCATGCCATTGAAGGAAATTAAGCTAAGGTTAGGTAGCACACCAAGGCTGCCAAAATCACATCTTAACAGAGGGCAATCTTGCACTCCATTCTGTCTTTAGTAGATCTCCTTGGTCTTTGACTGTACCGAAACATAATTTGCAGACTGCTTCGTCTTCAGGGATCTCCTCTCCATCTCGAAGACTTTTATAATCTAATTTGTAGAGCAAATTAAGCCATAAGAGGGGATAAAAAATTAGATGTATTTTAAAAACGGCAACTTTTATTGAAAATTTTATTTGTCCAAACACATTCCTTACATTTGCTAAATCTATAGTAGTGGTGGAGGGTAATCCTCAATCTACTTCTTATATAATGATGACATGCTAGAAACTTCATATTGTTTAAAAATAGAAATAAATCTCTGATTTTAATTAGAATAAACTAATAAATAAAATATATTTCTAATTTTGGAACGGAGAAAATATTTAATAACACTCAACTGCCCCATTTTAGTGGAGCTTATCTTTAAGATAAAAGTAGCAATTCTAAGGCAGAAAATGGCTTTTAGAGGAGTTTAGCAACATGGGAATAAGGAAGTGGTATAAAGAGATCTGTACCTTCAAGATTTGTTTGAGCTGCGGAAGTTCAAACAAATTAAGTTTAGTCTTGAAATTGGAGCTTCTACCTGGATAAATATATATTTTGCAAATAAAAAGAAGTAACAATTAAGTTTTTTGTCTACATTTCCACTACAATTTTGGCAGATGGTTTAACTACTGTTTCTAATGGAACTGCAACGACAAAATTGTTCAGTAAAAATAATGTGCAAAACAAGGCCCTTGGGCTCATATTATTTTCTATATATCTTAAGTTGTGGGAGTCCAACAATACCAAATTTGAGGTCAAAATTTTGAATTTTAAAATATACCATTATAAGTTTGGCTGTAATTTTTGTCACTTTAACTACACCAAAACATATAAATGATGCCTATTGTTTTGGAGATTTTTTAGAACTTTCAGATGGTATATAGATTTACAATTTTTAATTTGTAATGAAAAAGATATTGAATTTTGAAGTTTGATTGAATTACCATGTATCGGTACTAAGTAATAAATAATGTTATTACAACAAATATACAAGTAGCAATACTATTGTTATTGTTCTAACTGTGCTTAATACTTTAAAACAATCATTACTCTGTCTCTGTGTATGGACAATATCAATAACCTTATTTATTTGTAAATTAATTATAAATAAAACAAGTCACAAGATTAGAAATGGGAAGGTGACATAAATTGGACTCAATTTTAGACTCGGCTTGACCGGTCCAGTTTGACTCCCTACGAGATTCATGGGCATCCCTACTTGTTGACATGCATATAATTAACATGGTTCAGAAGCGAAAAGCTAGCTTACTTACATTGCTATCAACTGGTTTATAAGACCGTAATGGGATGCGAATCCTCGAAGATGAAGGTCCGGGCCGAGCTCCGGGCAAAGGTAAATGGATGCGAGTCCCCACAGGTGGCAGAGCCGGAACCTAGCAAATCAAAATGAGATATGCTATGATTTAGATCCGTCATATATATATATATATATATATATATTATTTTATTTTTAAATGCGCCATGAGCGTAATAGGTTGACATAATTTTGTTCAAAATAAGGAAAGTTTGGAATAAGTTAACAAAAATTCGACGTGGACATAAAAATTGAACATGCGTGTATTTGAATTTTACAATGAGAGTCAAAATACAAATAGGTAAAATTTAAATACACTTATGTTCAATTTTTATGTTTGTCTAAAAAAGCTCATAAATTAATTATCCCTCTCACAAAAAGAATCATTTTTTTATTAATATAATAACATAATTTTACTATCATAATACTACTGCTAAATACACATTTATTATATTTTAAAACAAATATAAAAACAATTATATATCCTTAAATTTAGTGACGGCACTACATAGAGGTTGTGCCAAACCCTTTCTCTCACTCAATAGATGTATCTAGTATGAGAAGTTACAGTACAATACGAGACAATAGATTGCAGTGAGATAGATGGTAGCGTACAATCGAAACGACACCCGTTAGATAGTCGCCTCTTTCTCTCTTTTTACAACCTTGTGGACGGATGAAATAAGGAAAGTTACAAAACTGCGTAGTGAAGGTAGCAAGTAGCAAGCAGCAAGAAACAACTTCTCAACCCCCTGATCTTTCTATTAGTCAAGCGCTAACTAGCAAGTTAAGTATATGTAATGAAACATTAGAGCAACAACTTTCACGCAACTTAATCCGTTGTTTGTTGCTCATTTCTCTAAAATGGCCCCACCCGGATTATTAATTTTTTTAGTTATAATATAGTCAAACATTTTTTTTCCAAACACTCCTTTAATTGAATTTAGCGAATACGATTTTAGAGAGAGAAAGTAAACATGTTTTTTATTTTTTTTATTTTAGTTTTCATTGATTCACAATGGTAGAGTGAATCAATGAAATCGTAAAACCCATCTCTATTATTTGGCATTCGCAATTTAATACTGGGGAGCCTAAAAAACTAAAAAAAAAAATTTGAATTTGGCCAATACGACGTCGTTTCGCAATTGACCAACCATACTTAGCCTCCGCACGGGGGGGGGGGGGGTATATCAATCGTTCGATATTTGGATGGACGCTCAAAATATGTTGTAAAGATAATTTTAATTTGACAACGTTAGCTATAGATCAGTCTCCCTTAAGTAATTAGGTATTTACAATTATTTATTTTGTTGTACATAGTACTGCGGAGCCTAAAAAATAAAAAAAAAATGAATTTGGCCAATACGACGTCGTTTCGCAATTGGCCAACCATACTTAGCGTCCGCAGTGACGTCGTTTCCCAAGTAGCTAGTCATATTTAGCGTCCACATGTTAATACTGCGGACGAGGGACTTTTACAAAAAGGGTATTTTGGATATTTTTTCCGTCCGCAGTATTAAACTGCGAAATACTGAAAACTAAACTGTGGAAGGGGGGGTTATATCAATCGTTCAATATTCGGATGGACACTCAAGATATGTTGTAAAGATAATCTTAATTTGACAATGTTAGCTATAGCTCAGTCTCCCTTAAGTAATTAGGTATTTGCAATTATTTATTTTGTTGTACATAGTACAATTTCTAAGATGAGCCTTAAATAAGTTTTCTTGTAGATGTACAAGTTTAACACTTCTTACTCAAAGGTATAACATAAAATATAAAAATTATTTTATTGTGATTTTTGTGCAATTAAAAAAACTAATTATTATCACTCTCTGATGTTGTACCTTAAAAATTAATTACTCAAAACTTCAATATGAATTCAATTTAAATATAAATTTCGTGATTTAAAAAAGTGTTAAATATAAATTTGGCATTCAAATATCTAATGCATGTAATTTTATTTATACTTTTTTATTTAAGTATTTGTTCTTAAATATTTTGACTCCACCCAACTCAAAATTCTAGTGCCACCACTGCTTAAATTATATAAATGAGACTATTTTAATGAAATAAAAAGAATATTAGTCACTAAATTAAGGAATATACATATCTTATTATATCTGCTTGATCTTCAATTTATAGTCTAAATATATAACTTACATGTCTCCGTTCTGTAGGAGGTGAGCCTGTAATTTCTTCCATTTTGTTTGTCCGATCAGCTCCCAACATGCAAAATGAATTGTTTGAGGCTTATATGACTTTATAGGAAAAATAGGAGTAAAGTCAAAATTGGTGGCTTATTATAGTTCTTATACGGTAACTGAATAATATATAAAGAAATAAACAATTAATAACAACTGGTAATACAAAAATAAATTAATTAAATATTTTTTTCATCTAATTTTATTTGTCATAATTGACTTTTTATGGTTAAATTGATCATATTTAGAATAAAAAATTATTCTTAAATTTATTAGATATAGGTACAAAATTATTATTATAAAAAAGTACATCGGATATATTAACAAAGTCAATTTATTTAATACATTTATTTAATTAAATTTAGTTAATTTGACCTTAAAAACAACTATGGCAAATAAAGTCAGACCGAGACAATAATAATCAAGAAGAGAATTGAATTGATTTGATCAATCATAAAATTAGTAAATAACTATAATTAAATGATATTTTTAAATTTATTCTTCCTTTAGGATTATATATAAGGAGGACAATCACAACGCTGACTTTTTGGCATATTACGTTTATTTTTAACAATAAGAACTTACCATGAAATTAAGAGGAACATGATGAGAAACTGCTGCCATTTGGCCAACATACAAATGGAAAAATAAATCCTACCATGAAAGAGGAGGGAGCCAACAATTATACTGAATTTCCAAAATTAGCTATTATCTTCCTTTTGTTTTTTGGCTGGTTAATTCCAAAATTAAAGAGATTTATATTTTTATACTATAAACTAACGTGAAGTCCCTCGCATGCACCCCAATACGTATTTTTATTTTTACTCGATTGAATACTACTTTACCACAACTACTATATTTTTTAGTTAACTAATTAATGGTTAGGACAAGTTTGAAAAGGTAAATTTTATTTTTTTTTTACTCACAGTTTTATAAATTTCTCTAATTTTGAAACCGTGAGAGTACTATGTATAGAGTTATGTTCTGTATTGTCATAAATTTATATTGAATTACAATTAGAAAGTTTATCAATATATGAGATGAATAAGAATTATAAAATATTCTCACTTAGTACTCATCTCTTCAAAAAAATTAGCACTAATACTTATCTACATAATTAATAATTAAAAAATCAAAATAAACATGTATATAACATTTTTCATATATATACACACACACACACACTTGGCCAGTAGAGCATACAAATGTGTCAACTATAGTCCCCAACTATTCATCAAGTATATACATGCACGTTATTTGTTCGAACTCTTGAACTATGTATCTTTATTTATTATATCATTAGTCAATTACTTCTTCTGTCCTACAAAAATAATTTTATTTAGTTTTAATCCTAAATAATTTGTTAAAAGTAATTTATAATATTAATAATTAGATTAATCAAACCTAAATATATTTACATTACTTTTAAAATTTTAGAATTTTATAAATTGACTAGAAAAAAAGTCAAATAAAATCTTCTTTTTTTTTTTGGAACGAATAGTATAGAATAAGCAATATTTATTATTTCATTTGTCAATGTGTGCTTTCTTGATTTCCAATAACCATATAGTTAAATTGCGGAGTGCTGCTGTGATAGAGGGTTTCATCTTTACTAGAATTTTTATTGTGTAATTTTTCCCCCTATACTTTTATGAACATAATTATTTGTTATATTAATATTATAATATTCTTTATAAGAAAAAAAATAATTTCCAAATATAAATTTCTGGTTCCGCCCCCACCCTTGCAAGTACTTACTAGAAATATGTTAGGAGAAGAAGACAAATCATTTGAATTCATGATGAAATCCTTGCCGGGGTAGACATCAGATTAGCAGATATATAATTGTCGGGATATTCAAATGAGAATAGTACCATTTTAACTGTGAAGACAAGCTCAATTTTCTTTGATTCTGAACGTCGGCCTTTGAAAACGTGGATATAATATGCCATTCTACTGGAAAATTCTGAACTTCTTGCTCACAAGCATATATCACACTTGTTTCCTTTAGCCCCAGACCAACTGAATTCACATTCTTCATGTGTCAGGGGACTTGTGCACTTACATATTGTCTTGAACATATTTTCTGATTCAAAAGTGTTGAAACAGAATTTGCAAACTGCTGCTGCTTTAGGAATTATGTCAATATCTTTTGTTGAAACTTGTGGCTCATAACTGAGAGGTTCTCGGAAAAGGCCAAGTGCGGAGCGAAGAGACCGAACGGAGCGGAGTTTCGCGACGCACTGGCCCATCGGAACTGAACATAAAGTTTTGGGGGGTGCGGGGGACGGAACCCCCCGTGGAACGGTACAGAGTTACTGCAGCATCGGCGCAGGTCGTGCCCATTCAAAGCATGGAGTAGCGCGGGGCGCGCTAGGACTTTTGGGGAGTTCTGTATGGGTAGCGCGAGACGCGTCATGGCAATGCTAGAAATGCGTGGGGCGCGCCGGGAGAGATCCAGGTACTGGTGGTCTAGCGCGGGGCGCACCAGTGAAAGCCAGTGAGTGGTACGGGGCGCGCCGTTCGGCGGACTCAAATTTCCTGATTCGTTTATTGGAAGGACATTATGGGTATTTAAGTCATAATGTGAAATCGGGTTATAATAGGATTTGTAACTATAAATACTATCTATTGAAAAGCCTTATGTAATCTAACCAAGATAATCAATCGAACAACTAGCCACCTGTGAACGTACCCAAACTTTGGAGGACCGTAAATTTCTGTGTTAATTATATTCTGTCGGGTGCGTGTGTGTGATCCTAATAATAACATCTAGTACAAGATTCCGATCTGATTTGATATATAAGAATTAGCAACAAGTTACAAGAATTAATTCAGAAGTTAGCACCTGATTCCGTTATAATGAAAAATTAGATGCACTGCTACAACAAACTGTATATGTCTGTCTCACACAGAAATCAACGAAAAATTAAATACAAGAACACATGATTTACGTGAATTAAAAATCCAAATCAAGAAAAACCACAAACTAAAAACAAATAATATCATCATATCAAAGTGTGAAGAATAAACTCTGAAAAGAACTCTCACAACCCGAATACACGCAAATTATTACTCTCTAAAGGTGACTAAAAACAATATTAATTTGGATCAGGTTAAATGTGGAATCTCAAATACAAGGCACGGAAAAAATATATGTACTAGTAGTGAATTCCAGAAAATATATATTGGAGATATGAGAGGAAAAGTTTGGATTAGTTACATACTTCTATATTCAGTAATAGAAGTTCTCGGCTTCACAATAACAATGTTTTGTCCAGACACTGCAAATCTTGTATTAAGATACCTTCCCTGGATTAAATTGAAGAAATTAAGAAACATTCAGTCTGATGCTTTATTTTGAGCCTGTTTAAATGGTTTGTTTCTGTTTTGAGGGAAAGATTTATATTCCTCAAAGTCCTTATTAAAGACCACACTTCTCAAAGAATTCCATAATTCTCCTGAAGGTGGCCATGGAGGTATTCAAAAGACCTATATGAGGCTTTAGTGCAACATTTTATTGGCACCACGAGGGCTGAAGTAATACAGTTTGTACAACAGTGTGAAGTGTGTGAACAAGTTAAGGCTCTCACTGTCGATCCTTATGGGTTGTTACAGCCTTTAGAAATACCACATCAAGTTTGGGAGAACTTAAGCATGGATTTCATTACGCACTTGCCAACTTCTCAAGGATACACTTGCATTTTTGTGGTTGTAGACAAACTTTTCAAGGCTGCTCATTTTGCATGGGGCATTGTCCACTCATTACACAGCTTCTAAAGTGGCTCAACTTTTCTGGGAAATAATGGGTAAACACCATGGAATTCCTTAGTCTATCATCAGTGATAGGGATTAGGGACACTGTGTTTCTTTCAAAATTCTGGCAAGGGCTTTTCCAACTTCAAGGAACAACCCTCAAAATGTCCTCCTCATAGCATCACCCACAAACTGATGGCCAAACAGAAGTTAACAAACGTCTAGAACAATATCTCAGATGCTACATTTCTGAGGACCCTCATCAATGGCATAAATGTCTTGGGCTGACCGAATGGTATACAATACCTCTTATCATATTTCTTTGGGCAATACTCCTTTTGAAGTTGTTTATGGTAGACCTCCACCATCACTGGCTAATTATTTCCCAGTAACTTCACAAGTGGAGGCAGTTTATGGCAGGAACTTCAAAAGTTGAAGTTGTTGAGAAAAACCTTAGAATCTGTTCAGTTAAAAATGAAGACACAAGTTGACAAGAAAAGGACAGAGTTCACTTTTTCTGTGGGAGATTCAGTCTTGGTCAAGTTGCAACCTCATCGACAACACAGCTTGGTCCACTTATCTTCTCACAAATTAACTAAAAGGTACTTAATTTGGTCCATTTACTAATTCTAGAAAGAGCTGGGCAGGTAGCTTACAAACTTCATCTCCCAGAATACTCAAAAATACATCCAGTATTCCACATTTCCTTGTTAAAAAAGTTCACTGGCCCTCCACCAAATCCTTTTCCTTTACCCCAGGAAAGTTATAACCATCAACCTATCCTCAAATAAGCTATCATTGATCACAAGCTTAAAAAGGTGCAATCACAATGGGTACCACAGTTGTTAGTTCAATGGGAAAACTGTCCTCTAGAAGAAGCATGTTGGATGGATTCAATTCAATTTAAAAAGGATTTCCCTCATTTTCACCTTGAGGACAAGGTGTTTTCTGGAGGAGTGGGTATTGTAACAAATAATACTCCAACTAGTATGATAGTTGATGAAGTAGCATCATTAGCAGCTCAATTGCCACAAGGATCAGACAATTTGGCAATGCCACAGCCTTTAACTATTGAGGAAGTGCCTTTAACTATTGAGGAAGTAAACAAGGTTGAGGCAAGTTATACAGATGATAATTTTGGGACTATGAATGAAGCAATATCTGTGGAGGAGGAGAAAATTAATAGTGAGCACAGGGATAAATTTAATCGTTTGTTTCAGACTTTCTTCTGAAATAGAGGGAGTATTATTACAAAAATTATTGAGAAAATACAAAAATATACAAGGCTGAACACTTGCCAATTTGTTCGTCTATCGGCATTGAGAATCAAACGTAGTTGAGAATCTTATTCGTTTACAAACAACTTATTTTACGCTCATCTTATTTAACTCACAAACGCTGCGTTTGGGGACCGAATACAACGCTTCAAAAGTGGTTCAGTGCGTTTGGACCTCCAAATGCTACGTTGCAAGCGCTCTAAACACCAATAATCAAACAAACCAAATGTGTTGTTCCGGCTATCTATTCTAGTTTGAGAGCATTTGTATAATTTGAAGAATAGGATTTATCACTATAGAAATTAAAAAGACATTTAAAATTTTAAATACATAAAATTATTAATTAGAAAGAACACTTTGTAAACGGATACCTCACGCAAGGCTGAGAAGTACTTTTGAAGAAGATCTAATAAACTTTAGTAACAAAATGTCAACAAACAATTCAACAACAAATGAAAGACTAGCAGCTGAAAAAGAAACATTATTCTTTTCACCTCTTTTTTCATCGGTTTGAAGATTAAAAACAACAAGGGCATACCCTGCCAAACATAAAAGGATAAGCAAATTAATTAACAAACATGGTATCACAACTGCACTCTGCATACTGGAATAAGAGTTTGATGGTGTTTTGCTAAGTTCTCATCTGTTTATGCTTTGGTGTAACTTCTGGTTTTTCAAATCTTTTAATGCAACTAGCGTGGCCCCAGCCAAATCTTCTGAATTTTTCACATTTGTATTACATAGGAATTTAATAAAACTATTTTTGCTGATCTTAAAAAAAAAAAAAAAACTTCCCACACAAAAGGATACAATATTTTTTTAAAATCTTAAAGCTGGAAAAAACCTACATCAACAATTCTTCACTCGCGTGTGAGTTATGGCCTATCCTTAACAATTTTATCACATAAGAAAGACACAACATTAAACATCAAAACCCTAAAAACTAAAAAACCTACCTTGAAACTTGTTTTCCTTTTTGTAATAAAAAAATTTATTCTAATTTATGCGTGAAGATCTACCCAACATTAGCCACACAAGTACATCTTAAACCGTTGAGATATTTCGCATGAATCTCGTATTGAATAAGTTTAAAATTATAGATCGGTTAATAAGTATGGTAAAATCTTAAACAAAAGTTTAATTCTTTTGAGTCATCAAATTGAGTTACAAATACGTGATAGTGTCTTGTGTGTGCGAATGTAACGCACGGTTTCTCCGATTCTCCCTCAACAATTGTATCAGATCCCAAAACAAAAAAACCAAAAAAATAAAATGAAAATAGTAAGAAGTAATGGAGAATACCTTTTCAATCGTGAAATCCAGCCCCTTTCGCTTGGCTTCTGTAACTGATTAGACACCACCAGATGCCAATCTACTGAAAAGCTCTGAACCTCTTGCTCACAAACATCACACTCGTTGTTTCCTTTCGCCCCAGACCAATTGACTATACATTCTTCATGTGTGAGGGCAGTTGGACACATACATTTTACCTTGAACATATTTCCTGTTTCAAATGTTTTGAAACAGAATTTACATACAGCTTTTTCTTCTGGGATTTCTTCTTCATTTTCGGATGTTAAGTCCAAAATGTTCAGATCTGATTCAATAAGAACAGACGCATATAAGAAGCTAATTAGCAAACTCATTCCTTAATGTATATTTATTAGTACAAAATCGTACTTTTTAATATATAATTAATAGTGCAACTATTAATTGTAGCACCAGATAACAATTTGCTAGATTGTTAAGTCAGATGTCATGATATCTCTACAAAGCAATAATCTCCGGATAAAGTTTTGCATTTTAATCATAAAAGTAACATTTCGGTTTCTCTTTGAGTTGTTTACTACTTACTGTTGGGATATGTAGGAGTTGCAGAATCTCTAGGTTTCACAATAATAATGTTTTGTCCAGGCAGTGACAACCATGTCATAAAATCCCTGCTCTACATGAAATTTAAACAAGCAGTAATTAATTTGATTGTCCATGTAATCCACTAACACGATAATTTAAATAAGAGTCTTTCACTCCCAAATAATTTATATAATTTATTGGAAATGAAATTTTAAAAAAAAAAACAGTGATTTAGGTGTGATTTGAATACATATCAAAAACAGGGTTACACAGTCATTTGGTATGTATCCAAATCACACATAAATCACTGTTTTTTAAAAAAAAAAATCAGTTCCAATAAATCATATAACTTATTTAGAAGTGAAAGCAAAAATAATAATAATAACAATTTTTTACCCTGTCCCCAAGTCCCGGACTCCATAGAATTATTATTTAAATAAATGTTGATGTTCATATACAATTAGAATCTCGACATGAAATTAAGTTCCATCTTTTCTTAAAGCCGTGGTTTCATAAACATATATTTCTTTTCACGTAAATTTTATTTAATATTGAAATTCAAGAATAAACTTTGTAGTTGATAAAATTATTTTAAAATATATAATTCCTTACGTCCTACGTCATGGAAAGAGCTGCGTGCAAATTAAGTAAGTCGATATCAGAATCTTAAATGCAAAACAAAAATTACATTATTTAGCATAAAAAATGGGTTTAATAATGTCACAACAATACTAATTAACGATAAAAAAAAATATGAGTTTAATAATATCATAACAATATATTTATACCGACAAAACAAATATGCATTCAACAATACTAGTGTGCCCATTTGTTTTAGTAAAATTTTGAACTTTTAACAACATTTTGAATTGTCATCGATATTTATTACTCCGACAGTATTATTAGTAGTCTAACATTATCATCGTTCTAAATAATTATCTTTACGTAATATATATGTAAAAACAAAGTTAAAAAGTAAAATTGGACTATAATCTCAAAACAAAAGGTTTATATAATTATATATTTATATTTATCTTATTAGAAATCAACTTTTTTAGGGGGGGATAATTAGAAGTCAACTCACATATAGCCCTGTATCTGCAGGATTCATCTCCTTCGGAACCCAGGAACAAGAACGTGACCGACCCTTGCGTTTGCTCTTATACATTCTGATCACCTGAATAATCAAGCAAACAAGCAAAACAAAGGAATAAATAGTTCATAAATTGTATGGAGATGAAGAAGGCTTGGCTTTGGCTTGGCTTGGCGTAACATCCATTTACCTTTTTCAATCGTGAAATCAAGCCCATTAATTTGCTGCTCTTCTGTACCTCCTTACGAAAAGTATGGTACTAGTTTAAAACCAAGTAGTCTTAATTTGCTGCTCTTCTGTACCTCCTTACGAAAATACTATAAGTAATAACGTTTTACAATAACTTGTCCATGACTTTTGTAAAATTATGTGGTGTTGCAGAAATCAGTTCACACAAATACAATTTATCTATGTGGGTGGAGTCACCATGGCGGCTACTTTATATATTTGTTAGGTAACGACGCGATTTTAGGTTTGTTTATTAAAGTAATTCTTTTTTCCATCCCAATAACTAAACTTCCATGGCGGTTACTTTAAATTTTTTAGGTAACGACGCTACTTTAAATTTGTTTAATAAAGTAATTATTTTTTACATCCCAATAACTAAACTTTTGTTTAATTAATTAATCATATCTAGCATTGATCTCTTCCATATAAAGAATTTTATTTATTCATAAAAAATAATATTGGTTAAATTTTATTGCTTCACAAAAAGAATACATAATCAAACCAAAACATTAGTTTTGCAGGTGTCACTTGATTATTTAATTAAAGAAATATAAGCTGATTTAGATAATATATTAAAAAATAAGGCAAATTGATGCATTTCACCTAAAGGGGGTGGGTGGTCTTTGTCATTTCATAAAATAGAAGGGTTATGTGCGTCATTTTATCAAAATAGAAGATGGTGGTTGAAATTTTCATTAAGGATTAGAAAATTAATTTGGAACAGTCAACGTCTTCCCTTTTGCCCATCTAACAAAGACTTTGAGATGGTTTTGTTTTCATTTTCCGACCGGCCTGCGCTACCTGGATATCTCACAGTGACCACTATATCTGTTTTCCGTCAAGTAAGTTCACCTCTCACCTTTTTATTTTTACCCCACCAATTTTATTCAATTTTTGCTTATTTTTTCCTCCTACTATGGCATAAATTTTAGTATGGATTGTTCTTGATTCTAGTTTTTGTTCGAATTCTTTTTTCTAATCTTTTGGGTTGTTCTAAGATTAAAAAGTTTATTGTAAATACCACATAAATCGAAGAAAAAAAAAACTCTAATTTAGCAATAATTTGCAGTTTTGCCCAATTTTGTTGAAATGGAGAGAGCTGAAGTATGAATGCAAGAGACTGATTAAACTTGTTTACTCTTAAACTCAATATGTTTAGGATTCATAGAGCATGTTTGGGTGGGGGATTGAAAAGGGGGTGTTCTGTATCATCCCCTGACGATTAACAAGGTATAATTAACACACAATACCCATTTGTTAATAACATAATTAGTATATTCTAAAATTAGAGATGCATTTTGACTTTTTGAGGTCAATTTGCAAATTTCTAAAATTAAAAGTTGCCACGAACTTGGTTAATTTTAGTGTAAACAAATATAAGTACTGTATACTAGCTAAAGAGCACTACTAATTACAATGTTTGTTACTTGTAAAACTTAGATAAAATCATATCAATTTTGAATTTTAGGAATTGAAAAAGTTAAAATGTATCTCTAATTTTGGGTCGGAGGTAATACAATTTTGCTTATTTTTTAAGGAATAATACTATATGCACAAACTGTACACAAAGAGTAGGACTCATGTATTACTTACCAATGAAAATATTTAAAACATCCGATTTTAGGTCCCACCTCCTATTTTCTCTCATTTTTTATACCGTTTGTGCACATTTTTTTGTGTATAGTTTATATCCATAACATTATGCTTCTTTAAGTAGCAGTTCTCTCTTCTATTTGTACATTATTACATACACTCTGTTCACACTTCCTGAATTTCCTAAACATCGGTAATGAAAAGGTCGTTCAACCAAGCTAATATAAATTTTGACATGCTAATTGAAACATGTAAAGATTACATCAGTTACATATCGGATTATCATTCAATATTCAGTCATTGAATTCTGTATCTAATTTCTTTGGTCTCAACTTTTAAGAAGTGGTCTAATTTAATCTTTTTGCATCAGGGCATCCTAGTGCTTTTATAACAATATGCAGCAAAACGATAGAGCAGATTCTGTTACTGTTAGTATTGGTGAAAAGCTTGCTCACCTTTTCTCCTCGCCATCAGAATCTTCCATCTTTAAGGTACATAGTCAACTGCGTGAGATAAATGAGAGGGCTTACGAACCAGATATCATTGCAGTTGGCCCTTATCACCATGGTAAAGACAATCTTAAAATAATGGAGGAGCATAAGTTGAGATATTTGCAATTTCGTCTTCAACAAAAAAATGAAACTGTTGAAAAATATGTCACTGCTATGAGATTACTGGAAGCAAGAGCACGAGCATGTTATGCAGAATCCATAAACCTTAATTCAGATGAACTGGTCGAGATGATGATAGTAGACGGTTTCTTCATCATTGAATTGTTTCGAAAGTTTGAGATGATATATTTGAGAGAGAAAAATGACCCCATTTTCAGAATGGACTGGATTGTTAGCAGTTTACAACGCGATTTGATGCTATTTGAGAACCAGCTTCCATTCTTTGTACTATGCGAGTTGTTTGACATGATTGAGGTTCCAAACCAACATAAAAGGTTCATTTATCTTGCCCTACGTTTTTTCCGTAATCTTTTACCAGGTCCAGGATACAGAGAGTATTCTGATGGGGATCAGCGATATAAAATCAACCATCTACTTGGGTTAGTGCACGATAATTGGCTTCCTTCATTTGCAGGGAAACATCCCGGTGAAGATTTCACAGCAAAGAAAGAAAAATGGCGGTTCATTCATTGTGCAACAGAGCTTATAGAAGCTGGAATCAAGTTTGAGAAGATTGAGAAAGGTAGCTTGTTTGACATAAATTTTAGACATGGGGTAATGCAAATTCCCCCTTTGACAATTGAAGATAGGACAGAGTCTTTCTTCAGAAATCTTATTGCATATGAACAGTATGGTCATGATAATAGCTTCGATTTCGTTACTGATTATGTGAAATTTATGGATTGTCTCATTGATTCGCCTAAAGACGTTGAAATCCTCTGTCGGTGTGGAATTATTGATAACTGGCTTGGCAATGATGAGGTGGTTTCCACCATTTTTAACAAGATTACGGACTCTGTCACGGGGCCTAATAAGCACTTCCATTATGCTGCAATCTTTGAGAAGGTGAATGGTCATTGTAATAAACAAGCAAATCGATGGATGGCAAAGTTAAGGCGAAATTATTTGAATAGTCCGTGGGCGATTATTTCAGTTTTTGCTGCTTTTGTATTACTTGTACTCACATTTACACAAACTGTGTTTACTATTATCAAGTGATTCTTATGCCAATAATAATGTTGACAGAAGGGTATCAATGGTTCTTGTTACCCCTGTTATTGTTTGTATAGTTCAGTTCTTGCTGCCTTTGTATGCTTCCCGCATTGTTTTTTTTTTTTTTAATATATAGTTATGATTTTAGACGTCTATAGAATATATTTCAGACCAAAATACAAAATTGTCCCTTTGTTTTTGTGCCCATATGATATTTTCCTACTCGAGTATAACTAATAAGCAAATCCTTCTTCATGGCGCAAATTAATCACAAACAATAATTAATAGCAAAATTTATCAAGAACATTTATTCAGATTGGGTATGTCTAGTTGAACATCAACTAACAACATATTATATGGTCACACAAATTAAAATTTCCAGATATAAATTCCGTGCCAAGTTTTCAGTACATCTTATTTTGACCATCTTCTTACGGAAGAATTTAGTCTTGCTGAGATAGAGCATGCTAGACTGTTTCTTTCAGAAAGTCTTAAATACTCCCATTCTTTATCATCAACTTTGGAGAAAAATTTATTCACCAATTCCTCAGTTACTTGCTCAAGTTTCGACGGAAATCACTATTGAAATTGAGAAGGAACTATGTCATACATTTAGTAAGCTTTTATCAACGTTAAAACTACTTAATTTCATCCAAACAAGTAATATTTTCTTTTAAAAAAAAGAAAAATAAACATATAAAAATATTAATCTATGCCAACGAATATAAATTTAACCATCTATACTTCTAAAAAACATAATATTCAAAATAATGTTAAAATATAATGTCAAAAATGATAATAAGTATGCTCCAATAAAATTTAGATTTCGTTTCCTCTTTCTTTCCCTTCCATTTTCCTCGAGTTTTCCAAGTTCTCGAAGGAGCCTTAATGAAATTAATTATAAGCACTAAAAGTATGTAGAGATAAATATAGGCTCCACAATTTCCCCCCAAACCCAACGGGTACGTCCGATTCCAATCTTAATAGGACCCGATTTTTAAAACTCTATAAGGTTAAGGTCGGGTATGAGATATACCTTCTCACTTCCGCCCCGACCCGATTATATATATATATATATATATATATATATATATTATGTACTTATTTAGGTTATTTCATTATAAATTCATAACATTTGTAATATAATATGTTGCTAGTAATAGAAATGTTACATGTTTAACACGTGACAGACAATATTGAACTTCCGAACTAGGCATTGTTCAAATAAAATATTAAAATATAATAATCGCCGTATTTTGTACACTTTGATCGTGTAAAAATATAAAAATATAACAAAAAAAATATAAGAATAAATGACAAATTAAAAAACAAAAATATAACTACTGTGGGTCTTAATATAATTTTATTGAGTCCCAAAATCATAAAAATGGATAGAAATCCAAAAAGTATGAATAAGACCCCAAATAATTCTATGGCATCCCTACATTAATACTTTTTACTTTGAAATGACTAATGGCGAATATAAATTAATTCCATTTCCAGTCCATTGCCATCCCTACATCAAGATAATCTTGACATAATAATCACTTGATAATAGTGACCACAGTTTGTGTGACAGAGTGCAAATAGAATAAAAGCAGCAAAAAATTGAAATTATCGCCCACGGACTACTTATATAGTTTATTCGCCATCCATTTATTTGAACGTTTGCTCCAATGGATGTTCACCTTCTCAAATATTTCAGTATAATGAAATGCTCATGATTAGACACATTAACCGAGTCTGGCACACTAACTCTCTCTCAAATTCAATACACTTGCTAATCTACGAGAAGACAAGTATAATGCCTCCTTCCGTGAGCACGTAATTAGAGGTTTAGCCGTTAAATCTTAGAGGGTGGACGTCGTTTAGTGTGTCTATTCATGAGCATTTCCAATTTTATTCAACAATGATTCAAATACAAGGTTTCTAAGAATATTAGGCATGTAAAGCACATTCTATAAAGCAATAGTTTTTCTCGAAATTGATATAAGTAAAACTTTCTTTTTTTTTCCTACAACTTTGGTGGCTCAAGAATCTTTCATAAAAATATTTTCTCCATTAATCACATTTTCGTAATTAAGGATTACGTCTTTATTTGTACATGAAGAGATTTAATACCATGTATGCTAGCATAAGTTTACATATTCGAGAACCAAAATTAAAATACCTCTTGAAGCGTATTAAATCTTTTGGTGCGGAAGATCTCGAACCAGTCCACGAACCAATCTACGAACCAGCGGCGTCTCCGAATTACAATCTTGTGAGATGAAAACGGAGCTTGATTCCACGATCCGTTCAACTAGATTTTTACCGAATATTGGGAGCTCAATATTTATGCAGTGTTTATAATTGCTTCTTGCAATTTTCTATCTCACACTCTCTGTATTCTACAATATTGCTCATCCGATTCATGCCTAATCAGAGAACCAAGTTCTCTGCATATATCAAGGAGAGAGAGAGAAACCACTAGCGTGGAGTTGGTAAAACCACATGTGAGATAAGGAATAAAGGGGAAATACATGCATTAGATCCAAAACATGGGTGTCCTATATTGAATAATGTTGTCTGCCACCATCATTCTCCAACATCTCCCACTCACCCATGGCGGGGATGATGTAATCCTCACATCTGCAAAAATATAGCTCAAACCAAAATCGTAAATCTTCAGTTGCCGGACCGTGCGACCGCTGAGTTCACCTGCAATGCGGGAGCTCTATATCAAACCCGTTAAGGCCAAAATAGAGACATCTACCCTTTTAAAGAAAACAGTGTGGGAGCTCTCACGCCAAACTCAATAAGTTCACGTAGATGCTACAACCCATAAACTCAGAGTACTCCAAACACATTTGATTTTCACAAGGTTAAGCATCTCTAATCCCTCAGAGAGCCATACTTAACCACCTTTGGGCCCATGTCCATTTCGTATCTCACTTATTACTATATCGCTTTCAAAGCGCCATAGTTGTCGACAATAAGTGCAGAACGAGGTGAAATCAAATTGTCTTCCCTTTGCCCTAATACTACTCAGATATGAATCAACTGCTTTCCCAGAATCGGTCCTTATTGTCTCATCAATCCTGACCGTAGGAATCGAAACCAAAGTAGCAACATCAATCCATATCTTTGTAGTATAGTCAAAGATCACAAAGAGCACTAGATGTAGGACTAACAATCATGTCCTACTGGACTCACATGGTGAGGAAACAGGGATTCATTCTCTCACCTCCATTGCTTGATCGCTTAGCTCATGTAACCCTCTCACAACATACTATTCTATAGCTTTGTTGTGCGGACCTTAGTCTAGTCACTCCCAGAGTGGCTAACCCGAACATTTCAAATTGCTCGCTTATCAAAGCGCCACATTTGAAATTTCGTGTCCGGTTATCATGTTACGACAGACAATCTCATCTACATGAGCATATGTCTTCTAGTCATGCCGTACGGATCTTAGTTCAGTCGCTCCACAAGCGCCTAACTCGAAATTCCAGATTGCTCGCTTTCCTAAGCGCCAACCCTGAACTTCGCATCCGGCTATCAGTACAGGTTTATATAGATGGTGGGACATCTTATATTTGGTTAACTAAATTAACCTCATCTTGGCACATGCCAAGGCGACATTATGTTCATATTGCTCGCTACTAAGCGCCAATTGATTGCTTATCCAAAGCATCAATAGCTCGCTACTCAAAGCGCCAATAAAATGAACTGTCTCAACCTTGCTCGCTCTTCAAAGCGCCAAGGGTGATTGCTCGTGTGAGTGAGCCAATCAACCTGTTGACATATATTTAGTGTGTGCATATCTAATATGCATAATAACTGTGTGAACTAATAATATTTATCATGTGCGCTATCACAATCATAAGTGGGAACAAATGAATCTCGCATATATGATAAATGTCTCAAAAACAATAGTGAATATCTCAAATACAAGCCATACAATGAGTGATATCCCAGTAACAAAGAAAGTACATCAAACCCTACGAAGTCCTAACGAACTAACATGCCTACAGAAGGCATCTTTCGGAATAGGCTTCGTCAAGGGATCCGCTACCATAAGGTCAGTGGTGGGGGGGGGGGCATGTACTTCAATATCACCTCATTATTTGCTATATTCTCTCTAATAAAGTTCATTCTCAGGTCAATGTGCTTCGTTCTACCGTGATACTTAGGGTCCTTAGTGTAATCTAGGGCCGCTGTGCTATCACAGAAAACAGTAACGGGGTCCGAAGCATTAGGGATGACTCCAAGATCCTCGAAGAATCTCCTTAGCCACATAGCTTCCTGAACAGCTGACGTACATGCTACAAACTCTGACTCCATAGTCGAAAGAGCAACGCAAGTCTGTTTCTTACTACACCAAGTGATGGCGCCACCATGTAGCAAGAATGCATATCCTGAGGTCGACTTGCGTATTCCCTGGTTACCTCCATAGCATAACATGTAGTCCAAAGTACCCTTCAAATATCGCAAGATTCTTTTGATTGCCTTCCAATGAGCAATTCCAGGGTTTGACTGATAACGACCGAGATAACCAACCGCATATGCTATATCAGGCCGAGTACACACAACTGCATACATTAGCTTTCCTATAGCATTGGCATACGGGTAATGGGACATCTTCTTAATTTCTTCGGGAGAAGTAGGGCATTGTTCGGGTCCAATGGCGTCGCCTTTAGTGATATGAGTGTCTATGGGTTTGCAGTTGCTCATTTGAAATTGCTCTAGAACCTTCCTAAGGTAAGTCTCTTGAGACAAACCAAGAAGCTTTCTTGAGCGATCTCTATAGATCTTAACTCCAAGAACATAAGCTGCTTCTCCCATGTCCTTCATCTCAAAATTAGAGGACAACCACCCTTTGGTAGCGACAATTATCTCCTTATCGTTCCCAACTAGTAGAATGTCGTCGACATACATCGATAGGATAAGGAATTTATCTTTGGACCGTTTGATGTACACACAATGGTCTTCCTCGATCATCGTAAACCCATCACTAATGACGACTCGATGGAATCTAAGATACCATTGTCTGGAAGCCTGTTTCAAACCATATATAGAACGTTTGAGCTTGCATACTTTGCGCTCTTGTCCTTGTACGATGAAAAACCCTCTGGCTGATCCATGTATATTTCCTCAACAGCTAAATCTCCATTGAGAAAAGCTGTCTTCACGTCCATTTGATACAACTCTAAATCCAAATGCGCGACAATTGCTAAAAATAAGGTGAATTTGAAGCAAACCTTACAACTGGTGAGAAGGTTTCCTCATAATCAATTCCCTCTTGTTGGGTGTAGCCCTTGGCTACAAGACGAGCTTTGTACCTTTCAATGGAACCATCCGCCTTGCGTTTGACTTTAAGAACCCATTTGTTCCCAATAGCCTTTCACCCTGGTGGAAGGTCAACCAAATCCCAGACTTGATTAGTCCTCATGGACTCCATTTCATCTTCCATTGCAATCATCCATTTATCGCTGACAACAGATGATAGAGCATCTCGATAAGATCGAGGTTCCTCCTCTTCCCGTGTATCAGCCACAAAAGCATTCCCCTCAATCTCAAAGAGACGACGTGGAATGTTACCTCTTTGACTTCTACGTATTTGAGGAACAAGAGACTCCTCATTCGATGGAAAAGAACTACTCGAAGGTATGTCACTCCCACTATCTACAGGAGTTTGAGGAATATCCTCTTCGGTCTCTACTGTACGATTTGGGGTGCCTAAATCTTCCTCCATCTCATAAAGGTTCATCTCCTTGCTCACATCACCTCTGTTAGGGAAAACCATCTCAAGGAAATCTGCATCTCGTGACTCTATCTCGAATATAGTCCCATCAGGCTGCTCTCCAATAAACACATAGCCTTTGGAGTGTTCAGGATATCTCACAAAGATACACTTCTTACCCCTCGGGCCCAACTTCCCATGTTGATGAGAAGTGTTGTGTACAAAAGCTGCTGATCCCCATGGCCGCATATGGCCCAATTCTGGCTTTCTGCTGGTCCACATTTCATATGGGGTGGACTGTACTGATTTTGAAGGCACACGATTAAGTATATACGTCGCAGTCAACAATGCATCACCCCAATAAGAGATAGGCAAATTTGCTTGCGCCATCATAGATCTAACCATGTCTAATAATGTCCGGTTCCTCCTCTCCGCCACACCATTTTGTTGCGGAGTCCTAGGGATTGTCAGTTGCCTGATTATCCCTCTTTCTTCACATAGTGCTTTAAACTGATCAGATAGATACTCGCGGCCTCGGTCAGTTCTTAGTGCCTTAACACTTTTGTCTAACTGTTTCTCAACCTCAATCAAAATAACGTCTAAAGCATTCTAAATGCCTCAAGACTTATGAGAGATCAAGAAAGTGTACCCGAAGCGCGTATAGTCATCTATCATTGTGAGAAAATAGGAAGTCCATGCCTTTCTTTCACATTCATAGGGCCACAGATGTCTGAATGAATGAGTTGCAAAGGTGTTTCTGCCCTAGTAGCTTTACCAAATGGTTTTCTAGTTGATTTACCTGCTAAACAATGTTCACATGTGGGTAGATTGACCTTAGCGAGTGGGCCTAACAGACCTGCTCGAGCTAACCTAGCCATTCTATCCTGTCCAATATGGCCTAATCTAGCATGCCATTGAATTGAACTATCATGATCATTTTCAACAAGTAATGAATAAGAATCATCACTATTAATACTAGAATCAATAGTATTCAACACCATAAAACCATTTGATACAAAACCATATCCAACAATATTCGTCCCAAATGAAATTATTACAGAATTATTCTCAAACATAACAGAATATCCCAAACGTAGTACTGATAATACAGAAAATAAATTCTGCCGGACATCCGGCGCATAAAGTACATCACACAGGGTTAATGCTGAGCATCCTCGCATTTCCAGTTTGTAAGTGCCAGTGCCTAGCACGTCCACACTGGTATCGTTCCCCATGTATACTTTTCTGCCAGCCGGAATGCGGCGATATTCCACAAATCCACTTCGATCTCTAGATATGTGGTCCGTTGCTCCGGAGTCTACAATCCACATATGGAGAGAATGAGCAACAAAAACAGTACTTGATACTAAGCACATAGATAGATTAGGACTAGGAATTACCTTCTTCGGCTCAGTGCATTCACGAGCGAAGTGTCCCGCCTTGCCACAGTTATAGCATGCCATTTTGGCTTTGTCCTTCTTACCAGAACCTCGTTTGCCTCTTTTCCGTTTGTTGACACCTCCACTTGCAGCCCCTTTAGGCGCAGTGGGATTAACAGATTTCTTGTTCCCCTTCTTGGGTTTGGGCCTCCAATGAGGGTTTGATTCAGCTACATATGCCCTGGAGGATTTGACAATCTCAAGGCGCTCAGCCTCAAGTTCCAGGTGACGACGAATATCATCAAAATTCTTGATATTCTCATTATGGGTCATATTCACCCGCATATGTTCCCAATTATCGGGAAGAGAGCGAACCACTGCAGAAATCTGTTGCTCGTCTGACAATTGAGTCCCACCGGTTTTTAATTCCCGGATCATATTGGCCATAATTCGAAGGTGTTGTTTCATAGTGTTATTATCACGTTTTTTGTAACCATCGAATCTAATGGCTAATTCCCTCAACCTTGTCAACGAGGTGCCACCAAATTTATCTTTGAGAACTTTCCACATCTCGTGTGCAGTAAAGTACTGTTCATACTCAAACAGAAAGTCATTGTTCATGCAGCTCAACAACGTTATGCGAGCAATACGGTCCTTTTTGCGCCAACTTTCGAAGGCTGCAACCTTGATAGGATCATCTGCATTGTCACCCTCTGGTTTTACCATTTTGGACAGCAGGGTTTCTTCAACCTCTTGCTCCTCCAAAACCATTCTGACTTTCCTGTGCCACACGTCGTAGTTATCTCCGTCTAATTTGTTTCCCTGATTAAGATCTGCGATAATATGTTTTGAAGCCATTTCTGTTAAACTAAAAAATATGAGAATTAATAAGAGATATTTATTGTTCACCACAGTATATTAAAAACATCTTTGCCGCATGATCTAAATTAACATAAAAATAATATGACATAAATATAGAAGGGAGACTTCGCCAGGCTTTGGAATCACAATCCACAAGAATGCCCAATTATTTAAATTTAATTTTTCAGCGCATTAGACGTGTAATTTAGAGAATAATTTAATTAAATTACTACCATCTAAATTACTCCCACTAGGAATAAGTGTACATGTATATATAACAGCATGACAATTTAATCCCAAGTTCTAACAATTAATATTCCAAAAATATTAACAAAAGGAATCAAATTATAGGCTATATTAATCAATTAATATACCAAATATGCTATAAACACATGAGAAAACTTCCAAAAAATTTCTAACAGTATATTAACACAATAAAACATTACTGTAATTTTTCTGGAATTTTCTGATAATTATGCTAATTATTACAATTAATAAACCATAGCATAATACAATTGGAAATTAACAAAATCATCCAATTAAATTAATATTCCAAAACTTTTAATGGAAATATTAACAATAACCCAAATAAAAATTTCTGTAATTTTTCCAGAATTTTCTGATAATTAAAACTATTTAATAATGAATTTTCATTAATAAAATAATTAAAGAAATCATTTTCTGAAATTAAAAAACATTTTTTAAATCATTTCCGGAACCGGGTCGTACACGCGGGTCGGCGCGCGGGTCGGAACAAAACCGCGGGTCTGATCCGGCTAAAAAGACTCGCGGGTCAAAACCGGTAGTGGATCGGGTCACCCGGATACGGGTCCGGGTCGGATTTGGGCAAGATCCGCGCGGGCGCGTGAAGGCCACGCGCGTTACATGCAGCAGCAGCCCGCGCATGGCGCGCGCGTGTGTCACTTGGCGGCGTCCGGCGCGCGTGGCATCCACGCGCCGCCTTCCCGGCCACTTTTCGCGACGATTCTTTTTCTGTTCTGATCGACTTCCAATGGGTATTCTATTGGTGTGCTCAAAACCCATTTTGGGAGCTACCATAGAAGAGTTGTGACGTACACAAATCCTACTGAGAGTGGGATTGCGCTTCGTCTTCAACCTCAAGCCATCAGGATAATTACAGAAATGCCATTGTGCGAAATAAACTTTGAAAAATCATATCTCTTTCAATATTTATCCGTTTAATGCGTATAATATGTCGTTGGAAAGCTTACAACACGTACTACGCATACATATTAACAAAAAATATAAACGAACAAATATGCAGAGAATTATGGCTACTCAAAGTGTTCGGTTTGATAATGTTTTTCAAGCTTTTTAAACATTCATCAATGGAGCTTTATGTAAACTACATACATGGCATACATATGATCGAAATACGCATGCTCTGATACCAATGAAGGGATTTAATACCATGTATGCTAGCATAAGTTTACATATTCGAGAACCAAAATTAAAATACCTCTTGAAGCGTATTAAATCTTTTGGTGCGGAAGATCTCGAACCAGTCCACGAAACAATCTACGAACCAGCGACGTCTCCGAATTACAATCTTGTGGGATGAAAACGGAGCTCGATTCCACGATCCGTTCAACTAGATTTTTACCGAATGTTGGGAGCTCAATATTTATGCAGTGTTTATAATTGCTTCTTGCAATTTTCTATCTCACACTCTCTGTATACTACAATATTGCTCATCCGATTCATGGCTAATCAGAGAACCAAGTTCTCTGCATATATCAAGGAGAGAGAGAGAAACCACTAGAGTGGAGTTGGTAAAACCACATGTGAGATAAGGAATAAAGGGGAAATACATGCATTAGATCCAAAACATGGGTGTCCTATATTGAATAATGTTGTCTGCCACCATCATTCTCCAACAGTACAAATTAATGTGCCTAGTGACACCAATATCTACTACCCATTGTGATATTGTCAACTAGATCCACTTTCGAGACAACAATAATGTCATTCGATTTAGCCAAGTTCGTTTGGGAATTAGGTTGATTGTTATTATTATTTTCTTGCCCGTTGCGAAAGTGACATTATATTACCTAGCAATATGGTCAGACCTGTCGCACAAGAAGCAAGGACCTTTAGTGAAATGTTTATGAATCTTGTCGGGATTCTTGAACCTATTATCTTTACTTCCAGTTGATTTCTGATTTTTCCTTTTATAATTTTTGGACTGGTTTTTATTTGAATGATTTTGGGTCTTCCATTGTGGCCTTTGTTCTACAAGATTAGTCTTGGCGGTATGGTCAACAACTATCTCCTTTATCTTTTACCCTGTTTTGTTCTTCAATATATATGTGTGTAAATTCTTTAGTTTCATGTTTAAGGTTCATTTTCTACTCTTTTCATGAGGGTGGTAATTTTTCAATAAGTGCAACAACTTGAAAGGTTTCGCACATTTTCATTCCTTCCGTAATAACCTCTCCCACAATAGTTTGATATTTATGAACTTGCTCTATTACTGATTTTCTATCTTGCATCTTAAAATTCAAAAGTTTTCCAATAACATATTTCTTAAGTCCAGAATTTTCAACAACATATTTAGATTTTAAGGCATCTCAAATCTTTTTAGCACTTTCATACGAATAATAAATTTCAAACAGCGAATTAGACAAGTAGTGCAAAATATATGTACGACATGTACTATTATCCTTAACAGGATATATCCCTTTTTTCAAAATTATCACCATTAAATTTTTCAGGAGTTTCAGTAGCAAGAATAACAACAGTATTATTAGGAACACCATTAGCAGAAGTAGCAAGTATAGGCACCATAGGATCCACGTATAACACATATTCCAAATTCATAGTTTCCGAATAAAATAACATATTTTTAGACCATTTCTTATAATTAATGTCATCAAAGCGTTCGACTTTTGCAAGATCAAAATCGGGTTTCATCTTGTTAAATTGTGTAGGATAGCTCAAACTGAAATTCAAAATAAAGCACAAACTCGATAAGTTATACAACTTCTCAATTATTAGTTGGTCCGATAAGTTACTTTAGATACCCGAACTTATTTAGGTTTTGTCTTTTGATTCAGAAAGCCATGCATTGTGGCTCATGACCTGGTGAGATAGTTTTCACCTGTTAAGCACAACTATCAACTGATGAAGTATATATCCGCTGCTTCATTTAACGAACAAGACTTATCAGTGAGCTACTCGGCTTTCTTTTCTGCAAGTGGACAACCTTCTTCGCAGTACTTGTATTGGCAGCCATAATCTAGTGAAAAGAAATCAAAGTCAAAAATGTAGACCGCGATTAGGTTGAAACCATGCGATAACTAGGATACATTGTTGATGGATACTGCATACTACTTCGCAATAAAAAGTTTAGAGGAATAACATAAAAAACCTGAAACATAACCAGCATACTAACTCACTTAGTGACATTAGTCCCTTATTTGAGTGCACTAGATTAAAAATTATGATCATAAGCTTAAAATTACTTATTTTACCTTTCGAATCTTAAAAAAAAACTTTTCTTTTGGCTGTTGACACTGTTAAATGCAGCAGGACTAGGCATCCATAGCAGGGTTACTGGTAAGTTCTTAACCTCCATCCCGCATACTTCACAATTCTTGCTTCCAGAAAATGTAAGGGCGCATCTTTCGTGTAGGAGGGCAATCTTGCACTCGCATTCTGTCTTTAGTATATTTCCTTGGTCTTTGACTATCCCGAAACACAATTTGCAGACCGCTTCTTCTTCAGGAATCCGCTCCTCATTTAGAAGACCACTAGAATCTAATTTATAAAGGTGCAAATTTAGCTATGAGAAGGGATATCACATAAGGCTTACATATACTTGATACTCCATCTGTCTCAAAATAAGAGTTCACTAAATTAACCGAACATGTATTTAAGATAAAAATAGCAATTCGAAGACCCAAAAAATGGATGTTATAGTATAGGAGCTAGTTTATATTGCTAGAGATAATAGCAGTGTTCTAAAATTCCTCGTCTAGGCGTTAGGCAGTACTCTATCGCATCAATTTGGCTAGGAGCTTGGGTAGAATCAAATCTCTATTTGAAGCAATACAATACTTACAATAAATTTGTTAAACATTAAAAAATTGTTTTTAGGGTAATTGTTTTTATACTATTTTAAAAAATTACATCTACTATACGCTTTGTACAACATAACAAGTATGTATAATAGAGAACTAAATAAATTACACCACCTAAGAAAATGCCTAATCCGCCTAAAAAATGCCTAGGCGCTCCCGTCCACTGCTTAGGTTTGCCTAATGATTTTTAAAACACTGCATTATAAGATCAAAATGAGAGTAATTAGGAGCGGGTAGAAAGAGATCATATACCTTCAAGATTTGCTTGAACTGTGGAAGTTCTAGGTCTCACAAGAACAATCTTTCTAGCAGGTACATTCCGTTTTGAAATTGCTTCTTTGAGCAGCTGGATAAAATTTGGAAATAAAAATTGGATATAATTAGGTTTTGTTGTCTACATTTCCCTTACAATTTTGGCAGATGGTTAACTCCTGTTGTAATGGAACTAGAATGCCAAAATTGATTCTACAAATAAACGGACAAGATGTGCAAATCAAGGCTTTGGATCACATATTTATGTAGAGCTGTGTGTCAAGCTTATTCCTCCAATTTTTTGCTTGTAAATGCTTGAAGGGAAAATAATTGAGACATAAATTTATAAACCTGAGTGGAAGTATGCTTAGTGGGGGGAATTTGAGAAATTTGTTCCTTTTAAACGTAATTTGTGGGACAAGCTCATATTTTAAAAATCTCAATGTGAGCAGTGTTGAGTCTCTTGAAATTCCTAGAAGTCTTTTGGCATTCCTAGAGTCCTTTGATAGTCCTATGTGTCTATTGGTTTCCTACCTAATAGTAGGAGTTTGTTTAACTATATTTAGGAGTCTTTTGGGTTGTTTTATATTATGTATTAGTAATATGTGTTTGCCTATAAATAGGCTATTTGGTTAATCTAAATGATATGTGTGTTGTAGAAAAATACTCCACCATCCTTTCATCCTTTGTCTTCTATCATATTGCTTTCATATCTATTACCATATTTCATCAGTTTATTACCATATTTCATCAGTGGCATCAGAGCTAGAAATAGGAGAGAAAAGTGTGAGTTCCAAAATAGTGTGAAAGTTCTTAAACATACCACAATAGCAGCAACTTTATTTTCTCATCTGTTTTTGTTTTTCTTACTTCTGTAGAAGTAGTGAAACAATGGCTTCAGATTCTAATTTTGTGCAAGCGGCGATCCCACACTTTGATGGTCACTATGACCATTGGAGTATGCTAATGGGGAATTTTCTGCGGTCAAAAGAATATTGGCCAATTGTTGAATCTGGAATTGGACAACCAGAAAAAGATGCAACAGATGTCCAAAAAGCAGAGTTCGAAGGGAGAAAGCTAAAAGATTTGAAGGCAAAAAATTATCTTTTTCAGGCTATTGATCGTCCCATCTTGGAAACAATTCTTAGCAAAGACACTTCCAAGGATATTTGGGATTCCATGAAAAAGAAGTATCAAGGTACAGCAAGGGCTAAGAGGCAGCAGCTTCAAGCACTTCGTTCGGAGTTCGAAATGTTTCGAATGAAATCAGGAGAATCAGTTACAGACTATTTTTCAAGAACGATGGCAATCGTTAATCAAATGCGAATCCATGGCGACAAAACAGATGATGTAACCATTATTGAGAAGATTCTTCGATCCTTGACACCAAAATTTAATTTTGATGTCTGTTCTATAGAAGAAGCTAATGATGTTGATAAATTTTCCATTGATGAGTTACAAAGTTCCTTATTGGTTCATGAGAAAAAAATTAACCAGCAGGAAAAAGAAGAACAAGCATTGAAGGCCTCATCAAATAATAACTTTACACCCAGTGGAGCTCAAAGAGGACGAGGTAGAGGCAATGCTCGAGGTAGAGGAGGACGATTCAACAATAATCGTTGGAATCAACAAAATCATCAGCATCAAGAAAGTCAATTTCAAGGAAGAGGCAGAGGCCGTGGCGACTACCACTCAACAACTTATAGACCAAAGTCAACAGACAAGTCTAATGTTGAATGTTACAGATGCCATAGGTATGGCCATTATAAGTCAGAATGTGAAACTATTTTGAATAGACAAAGTGGAGAAAAAACTAATTTTGCAGAAAAAGAAGAAGTGTCTCTTTTGATGGCGTGTCACTGAAAGGAAGAAATTTAACAAAACATGTGGTATTTAGACACTGGCTGCAGCAATCACATGTGTGGAGATAAGGATGCATTTTCTGACTTGAATGAATCATTTCGCAGCTCTGTTAAGTTCGGTGACAATTCCACGGTTTCAGTTATGGGAAAAGGAAATGTAACAATTCAAACTAAAGGAAATACCACCCACACTATTGCTAATGTTCTTTTTGTGCCAGATTTAAAGACCAACTTGCTTAGTGTCGGTCAGTTGCAAGAAAAGGGATACGAGATTTCTATCAAAGATGGAGTATGTCAGATTCAAGATGCAAAGTTGGGCTTAATTGCTCAAGTTAACATGACAGCAAATCGTATGTTCCCGCTTTATCTCCACAACACCACTCATTCATGTTTCTCAACGAAAGTGAAGGATGAAGCATGGCTATGGCACTTCCGCTATGGGCATCTGAATTTTGGTGGATTAAAAACACTACAACAGAAGAACATGGTGACGGGTCTTCCTCAAATTACAGCTCCTTCTCAAGTTTGTGAACTGCGTGTTGTTAGCAAACAACACTGCAATTCATTTCCACAAGAAAAATCTTGTAGAGCGAAGAAGACATTGGAAATTGTTCATTCCGATATTTGCGGGCCAATAACACCACAATCTAATGGAGGTAAAAGATACATAATTACCTTCATTGATGATTATAGTCGTAAAACATGGGTTTATTTTTTGCAAGAAAAATCTGAAGCTTTTGGAGCCTTTAAAAGCTATAAAGTGCTCGTTGAGAAAGAAGTTGGCAATCCCATCAAAGTTCTTCATACTGATCGTGGTGGAGAGTATAACTCACATGAATTTGCAAATTTCTGTGAGGTTCATGGAATCAAGAGGCAACTTACAGCAGCCTACACACCCCAACAGAACGGAGTGTGCGAAAGGAAAAATCGTACTATTATGAATATGGTGCGAAGCCTTTTAAATATGAGTGGCATTCCAAAAACCTTCTGGCCTGAAGCTGTTAATTGGAGCATTTATATTTTGAACAGAAGTTCCACTTATGCTGTTCAAAATATGACACCGGAAGAAGCATGGAGCGGAAGGAAACCTGCTGTAGATCATTTCTGAATTTTTGGGTGTATTGCCTATGCTCATATTCCAGATGTGAAGAGGAGGAAACTAGATGACAAGGGAGAAAAATGCATTTTTCTTGGTGTTAGTGATAAGTCCAAAGCTTATAAGTTATACAATCCTAGCACCATGAAAATAGTTATCAGCCGTGATGTGGTTTTTGATGAAAAAAACACCTGGTCATGGAATGAAAATGGTGTTCAACAAAATATTCCAGCAGATTTTGATGATGATGAGAAAGGGCAGGAGCCTGTGGAAAATGAGCAAGAACATGGACCCACTCAAAATGTTCCAGTAGCCGATCAAAGCCCACTTGCAGCTGAATCACAAAGGCCTCAACGTGTTCGAAGAAGACCAACATGGATGACTGATTATGAGGTAACTGGAATTGACCAAGGTGATGATCCACTTACACATTTTGCTCTATTTTCAGATTGTGATCCTACCATTTTTGAAGTGGCTGTCAAAGAATCAAAATGGAGAAAGGCTATGGATGCAGAAATTACAGCCATAAAAAGAAATGATACTTGGGAGCTTTGTGATCTTCCCAAAGGGCAGAAAACAATTGGTGTAAAGTGGGTTTACAAGACAAAGCTGAAGGAGAATGGAGAAGTTGACAAGCACAAGGCACGCTTGGTGGCTAAGGGCTACAAACAGGAGTTTGGTGTTGATTATAAAGAAGTCTTTGCTCCAGTTGCAAGGCATGACACAATCAGATTGGTGATTGCATTGGCAGCTCAAAACTCATGGCCTATTTTCCAGTTGGACGTAAAATCAGCTTTCCTGCATGGAGATTTGAAAGAAGAGGTATTTATTGATCAACCTCCTGGTTATGTGAAAATTGGCAATGAGCATAAAGTGTATAAGTTAAAGAAGGCTCTATATGGATTAAAACAAGCTCCACGGGCTTGGTATAATCGTATAGAAACTTATTTTTTGAAGGAGGGATTTCAAAAATGTCCTTATGAACATACACTTTTTATAAAGATTGAAGATGGAGGAAAAATGCTCATTGTTAGTTTATATGTAGATGATTTAATCTATACTGGAAATTCAACCATGTTTGAAAGTTTTAAGAAATCCATGATGGCTGAATTTGAGATGTCCGATCTTGGTTTGATGCATTATTTTCTTGGGATTGAAGTGGTGCAGTCCTCTGATGGAATTTTTATTTCTCAAAAGAAGTATGTGCGAGAAATTTTGGACAGGTTTCAGATGACGGATTGTAATCCTGTAAATACACCATCTGAGTTTGGTTTAAAGCTAAACAAAGATAATGGAGGAAAGAAGGTTGACGACACTCTTTACAAACAGATAGTGGGGAGTTTAATGTATTTAACGGCAACAAGACCTGATATCATGCATGCTGTAAGTGTGATTAGCAGGTACATGGCGTGTCCTACAGAGATTCATCTCTTTGCTGCAAAAAGAATTTTTCGATACTTGCAAGGTACTAAGGAGTTTGGATTGTTTTACAAGAAGGGAGAAAAGTCAGATTTGTTTGGCTTTACGGATAGTGATTATGCAGGAGATTCAGATGATCTAAAAAGCACATCTGGGTATGTTTTCATGATGGGGACAGGAGTTGTTTCATGGTCATCGAAGAAGCAACCTATTGTTACATTATCAACCACTGAAGCTGAATTTGTTGCTGCAACAGCTTGTGCTTGTCAAGCTATTTGGCTAAAGAAAATTCTTAAAGAACTGCATTGGAAAGAGGATGGACCTACTCCGATTTTTTGTGACAACAGTTCAGCAATAAAGCTTTCAAAAAATCCTGTTTTACATGGTCGAAGCAAGCATATAGATGTGAAGTATCATTTTTTGAGGGATCTCACGAATGATGGAGTCATTAATCTTATTTACTGCAGGAGTGAAGATCAGATTGCTGACATTTTAACAAAACCTCTCAAAGTTCCTGCATTTCAGAAGCTCAGGAAGTTACTTGGTGTTTGCACTTCAAATGATTCAATTTGCATGAAGGATGGCGTTTCAAAGTTTGACTCTTATTAAACTGAATGTTATGTATGGAACATCAGTTTAAGGGAGGGATTGTTGAGTCTCTTGAAATTCCTAGAAGTCTTTTGGCATTCCTAGAGTCCTTTGATAGTCCTATGTGTCTATTGGTTTCCTACCTAATAGTAGGAGTTTGTTTAACTATATTTAGGAGTCTTTTGGGTTGTTTTATATTATGTATTAGTAATATGTGTTTGCCTATAAATAGGCTATTTGGTTAATCTAAATGATATGTGTGTTGTAGAAAAATACTCCACCATCCTTTCATCCTTTGTCTTCTATCATATTGCTTTCATATCTATTACCATATTTCATCAGTTTATTACCATATTTCATCAAGCAGCTCAGCTCGATTATAGATGTACCGCGAAAAGGAGGTGCAAGCCTAAGAGCATTCTTGCATAATCCACGAGCATTCTTGCGTTGTGATCTATTTGAGCATGGTAAGAGTGTTTTACAAAAAAGTTCATTCGCATAATAGTTATGCGGTAGATACTTTAAAGAATCTGATGAAAAAATCAACAATGATTTATTTTTGAGCAGAGGGGTACAAATGATATTTTCTATGTGCCCACCTATTCTATAACTGTTATTTTTGACTCGTAATATGTGTGTGTGTGTGTGAGAGAGAGAGAGAGAGAAAATTGAAAGTAAGACTTATTATGTGAGGTTTTATATATTTTTATTGATAATCAATGCTATGGAGAGTATAAAAAAGAGGGAGAAAATAAAAAACGGGACTTACTATTGGATATCTTATATATTTATATTGGTAAGTAATAATGAGTCCTACTGTTTGTGCACAATTTTTTGTGTACAGTTTGTGCACATAATATTATTCTTTCATTGATATGCAATACATAAGTCCTACTCTTGGTACACAACTTTTTGGATATAATTTGTGGACATAATATTATTCTTTTTTTTTTATATAATAAAAAACACTCATTGTTAGATCTCATTTGTCCACTATATAAATATAGTAAATGTCCGAAGACCGAATACTTGGATTGACCCAGCTTTTGTAAAACCTGAAAAGACTCAACCTAATTTGGGCTTGGGTCAGGCTTGGAGGCCCTAAATAGACAGGTTTTATCTCAAAGACTTACCCCTAAAGGAGTGACCGGCCTGAAGCCCAGCCTTGGTCGGTTAAGGCCTTTCTTTGGAACTTGGCCGAAAAAGCCTAAAAGATAGGCCTACCATTGGGCTTTTTTAGGCCTATAATTGGAAACTCACTTTTTTATAAATTCTGTTTGGACCATTTTACCATTCTCACAAACTATATAACAAGTAGTTTTTAGGGTATTTTGGTCCACCAAATTTTAGTAACTATATATATTATACCTATAAATACTTAACCTTTTATTCTAAGTTTTTCATAGTTCATGTATTATACTCATTTACTAAATATGTATGTGTGTGCGCATATATACACACACAAATTTTAATTTAACAAATTTATTTTCAAGTTCAAGCACAAGGTGAAAAATTCGTAAAAACAGAATTTAATGTGCAACAATGTGACAATTTACATATCTAATGTTAAAACATATTTATAAACATAAAAAACTTCTTAACAAATTTTGATTGTAAAGAATAATATTACTAATTAATGAAGATTGAGAAAATTGTCATACATTTTAAAATTTTGTTTATAATACTAAAATATCACTACAAAAAAATGTACCAACAGTGACCGCGATATCCGGTCACTAATATTAATATCAGCGACCGCTATTCACCACCGCACTTTACTCTAGTCGCTAGTTAATATCAGCGACCGCATCTAAATTTTGCCGCTAGAATTTTGACGCAAAAATTAGCGGACAGGTTTATTGCGACCAATTATTAACAGCGACCACTATCGGTCGCCAAAAAGGCCACGTCATCAAAAATCAGCGATCGCGTGCAGTCGCTGATAGCGGTTGCTGATTCTTTTTAATTCCAGGCAGTCGAACAGAACCAAACATTCGGTCGAAGAAGAAGAAAGAAATAGAAAAGAGGTAGAAATAGAAGAGAGAAGAATTGCTGCTTTAATTCATTGAGCAAGTAAGGATCATCCTCTTCGTAATCTTCTTTTTTTCTTGTCTATCGCTGACCCATTTTTTTTCCAGTTAGTTTAAGGTTCTGGGTAAGGGCGTTTTGCTGGCATCGCAACCAATCGTGGTGAAGGCAAAGCTTGGGTCAAAGACTGCTGAGAAGAAGATTAAGGAGGCTGATGGCGCCATTGTGCTTACTGTTAGGATTTTTGAGCCAAAAGTAATTATGGATTTCATTAAATAATTAATGAAATCCATATATCAATGTGTTCTACTCCATGAGTAGATTAAATTAAGTATTTGAAAGCTCAAATCCATGGAGTAATGAATGAAAAATTAACTCCTAAAGATCACCCTTGGAAATGATAATAAATACTTGTGGGAAGGAAAGTCCCACATCGGTTAAGAACTAAAATATTAATTGGTTTATATATAAGAAAGTTGCTCTTGGGTTTGGGCCCCAAGGGGCACCCCACTTTTGTGGAAGGGAGAGGACCTAGCCAAGGCTTGGTTTGAACCCACACGCGCCGCCACTGACCGACCGGTCGGTCGGGCCGGGCTCGTGGCTCGTGGTTCGTGGGTCTGGGTCCTTGTATATATTTTTTGGACAAAATTAATAAATTTTATTTATTTTATTTTAGTTCTATTATCAAAACAAAACTGTGTTTTTTTGATAAGTATTATTTATTATCAAAACTGTGTCGTTTTGGGACGAACAGACGTGTCAATACTGCGTGCGTTATCTGACAAAACGAACGTAATAAAAAACTACGTCGTTTTTGCCTGAACAGACGCAACCTTTCTGACAAAGGCTAAAACTACGTCGTTTTAGGCCCGAACGGACGCACCTTTTCGTCTCCGAACAGACATTCCTCTTCTGCCATGGCCGAACAGATGCATCTCATATCCTTTCAATGGGTTGTGTCCCATCAGATGGGTCACGAATCCTTCCTATAAATAGAGTAGGAGGGCCAGCCATTTCAATTCATTCATTCTTCGAAGCATTAAGTATTCTAAGCATCCTAGTCTCTGTTATAAATAGTTCATAGTTATTTCAAAGAGAGAGTCAGAGCATTTATTTTGGTTCGCTAAGTATACTATTTGTAGTGCTGCTATAGTGTACATTGTCATTGTATCCTGGGAGACAAGTGCTATCAACTCTAAGCACCGTACGGAGGGCATAATTGTCTTAAGGACATAGTACCGAGTACTAGCCTTGACATACTGATTTTCTGCATTCCAAGTTTGGTATAATTAAGATAAGTTTATATAATATATATATATATATATATATATATATATATATATATTCTCAGTTTCATTTATTTTTCAAGTTGCAAATATATATTATTAAATATATATCTTCCCTAACACTTACCGCATAGGTTTGCATTTAGAAAGTGTTATTATTAATTATTGATTTAGTTTTTGAATGGATACTGTTAGTAATGGTATTTCTAAAGTCTGGAGTTGTGTTTTGAATATTATCATGGATATCTTAAAATTTTATTTTAATTAATCGCTACTTGATTTAATAAGCTTGTGTCAAAGGTTATGTTGCTGAACAAAATAATCAGTTCATTTTTATTGTTCAAGTATCCTTTTGGTTGGATGCATATGTTGGTATTTTCTTCCTTGAATAACAACAGGTGTTTTGATTTTTTGGAGTGACAATTGGATGTAGCTTCACTAAATTGATTTAAAGTTCAATTTGTTATTATGAGTAATTTATTTGGATTTAATTAATTGGATTAGGTGGTCAGTGCTGAAAGATTTTTAATTATTCAGGTTTTGTCATTGTCTGGTCAATGGAAACTGGTAAAGTAATGGAGTTTCAATGGGACAATTAAACTTGAATATAGATATTGAGAAACAAAATATAGTCTCAAAATTAACAGGACTATGTTTTTGACCCAGTTTGACATATATGTTTGCTCTTACTTTGCATGGTGTTATATTTGAATATTGATATTGGGTTCGGTCGTTAATGATAGTCGCTGATAGTCTGAAAGTATTAGCAACCGCATCAGTCGTTAATGGTGGTCGCTGACACGTGAGTCACGTCACTCCTAAGAATTGACACATCATGACTTAGTTTAGCGACAACCTCAATCGCTATAGGCGGTCGCTGAGCGATTGCTAATAGTGATCGTTGATGTCCACCCAACGATCAGATTGCGACTACTATAAGCGACCGCATTCGGTGACAAATGTGCATCAGCGACCAATAACGGTCGCTGATAAGCTTTTTTGTTGTCATATATGTCTAAGTGACCTTTATTATCCGATCATAACATGTCCTATATTTTATATGGGAATATTTATTATATGTAAAAATTCTAATCAGATTAATTAGGGAAATGAGAGATATGAGTACTCTATAAATAGGGTATTATGTTTAATTGTTAAAATGTAGCACAATTAATAATCATGTGAAATATTATAAGATTTGAGAGAAGGTGTGAGTGGGTTTTGATTTGTTTGAGGGAGGATTTTTTGCAACTTTAATATTTCTTACAAAAATGTTGTAAAATTGGAAAAAGGGTTTTGCTGCTTTATTTTGTAAAAAAAGTTGTACAATTAAGATTATAATATGTTGAAGTGCTTTGTGGATTAGGTTATTAAGAACTGAATCACATTAGATATTATGTTTATTATCTCAATTTATTTTATTGTTTGTTTTGCGTCCATTTAATTTTCAACAAATTATATATGAGTGCTTATAGTCAGGAATTGTCTTGAAATTTTAATGCAATAACACTTTGTTTTATATATAAAAGAGTTATTAGTTGAATCAATAATTTAATTGTTCTACACATAATTTAGCACGAAGTGAATTTTGAGCATTCAATATTAAGTCAGAATATTAAAATTTGTGCAACTATAGGTAAAATAACAAAAAAAAAAAGTATGATAAGTTTATAATATTCATTCGTAAGAGTACTGAATTTGGGTATGCAAATACTAATACTTGGTTCTTTATGTCAATATATAAAAGTATGTAGTGACTCTAGGATGAAGTGTTATGATGTACTTTCTCCGTTCTAAATTATTGATTTTTGAAAATCAATTTGAAATATTTTCAAACTCAAAATTAAAATGGTTTATTAAAAATTATAAAATAATAAATTTTAAAATGAGTAATACTTTATTATTAATTTATAATACTCATCATTGTATTGACTAAAATTAAAGGTATTGATATTAATTTTGAATTTAAAAATGTCTTAATTTTATTTTAAAAAATTAATAATGATATTATATTTTTTTTTTAAAAAGAAAGTAATTATTTGGTAATGTTGTGTGTTATATGAAACTAGGGCATATATACTATGTTTGTTAAGTTGAAAATTATGGAGAAGTACATTGGCAAAATTAAGATTTAAGTCAGAGTAAGGCATTATATGGAGTGCGAATTCAATGATATTTAAGAAGAATATATTTAAATACTTGGACTCAATAAGATAACTTTTAGTTACTTGCATTAGGATATTTTGGGCATTATACCGTTATACTTCCACGGTATCCTAGAAGATGAAGGTGGTGCACAGTAACCAAGCCGCTGTGAGTAGGAAGTTTTGACTAAGATATTAATAATCACCAGTCTCATAATAAAAATTATAATTTAATTTTAATAATCAAATTAATTAATTTAAAAATTAATAATTAAAATTTTTTATATAAAATTTTTATATTACAAAACTTGTCATTAATAGTAAATTTTTCATAGTGTTAGTATATATATCTTGAATATTTTTAAAATTTGTTAATTTTAAAAATGATTAATTTAATTATGAAAATCAAAATAAGACGTTTATTATGCAATAGAGGGAATATATATTACTACAATTAAGATGCACATATACTCTATCTGTTCAAAATTATATGATCATTAATAACTTTTGAAAGTCAATTTAAAATATTTTTCAAACTTAAAATTAAGATAACTCATTATAAATTATAAAACAAAAAAAACTTGCAATTAGTAGTATTTTTTAGATAGTTTACAATATTTATCATTATATTGATTAAAATTTTAAAAATCTATGTCAATTTCGAGTATAAAAATATCTTAAATTGACTTTCAACAATTGATCAAATAATATAAAATAGAGGGAGTAAATATAATTAACATTAATATCACTACATTTTAGATTTTATATGATTTTATGATTTTTACGTATTAAGTTTCTTAAAGTAACTCATTATAAAACTATTCATATCATTTTATTATTTGATTATAGCTTAATTAGTTACTTACAGAATAATCAATTAAATCATCATTAAACCTCCATGATATCCTCGAAGATAAATATTCAGTCATTATACTTACATTAGGATATTTTCGGCCATTATACTTCCACGGTATCCTCGAAGATGAAGTTGGTTCACGGGAACCAAGACGCACCTGTGAGTAGGAAGTTTTGAGTTAGATATTAATAATCACCAATTTAGTAAAGACTCCCTCCATCCCATAATAAATCTCACTTATTAATTTTAATAGTCAAATTAATCATTTTTAAAATTAAAAATTAAAAATATTTATATGAAATTTTTATATCACAAAACTTGACATTGATAGTAAATTTTCCATAGTGTATTATGATTATAATCTCTTAGTATATATATTGAATATTTTTAAGATTTATTAATTTCAAAATAATTAATTTAGTCATGAAAGTCAAACTATAACATTTATTATAGGACAGAAGGAGTATATACTATTGCAATTAAGATTCACATATATAAGATGCACATATACTCTATCTGTTCAAATTATATGATCATTAGTGAATTCTGAAAGTCAATTTGAAATATTTTCAAACTCAAAATTGAGATAATTCATTATAAATTATGAAACAAAAAAACTTACAATAAGTAGTACTTTTTAGATAGTTTATAATATTCATCATTGTATTGATTAAAATTAATAAAATCTATGTCAATTTCAAGTTTAAAAATCTCTTAAATTGACTTTTAACAAATAATCAAATAATATAGAACGGATGGAGTATAATTAACATTAATATTACTATATTTTAGATTTTATGATTTTTACGTATTAAGTTTCTAAAAAAAAACTCATTATAAAACTATTCATATCATTTTATTAATTGATTATAGCTTAATTAGTTACTTACAGGAGAATCATTAAACCTCCATGATATCCTCGAAGATAAAGATTTAGTGGAAGTCTCCACCGGTTGTGAGTATGAAGATTGGAATAAGTTACTAATAATCATCAAATTATTTAAGGAACATGCATATATACTATTCTAATTAACATGCTTATACATAACCCTAACAGTAAAACTAAATCGTTTTACTAAGTAGTCTTTTATTATTTTTTCCCCCGCGTGCGCGCGCGCGCGCGCACACACACACACATATATATATATATAAGAGACCGATCCATAACCAACTTTGTAAGGATAACATTATCCTTACAATAGATCGTGACCATCCAATTGCAAATCTAACGGTGAAAATTATCATCTATCCCTACTGTAGTTTAGAGGTACCCGCACTATTAAAGTGCAGACTCAAAACTGATCAAAACGCCATCCAGGATCCGCATTTTAATTGTGCAGACTATAAGTTTGAATATATTATTATAGTAATAATATTTTTGTAATATTTCTGTCCGCACTTTAATTGTGCAGACTGTAAAGTAAGAGAGATTATTGTTCCCACGTTAATATTAAAAGTATTGGCTTAAAGTTTGATAACGTGTTTGATAATAAGGATTCCCCAAGAGTTCTGCACCAAATTATGAAGGGTCCACTTCATGTTTTCTGCATTAGAACGAGGAAACTTCATAAACCAGGGAATGGAGGTTACAACCGCCAATTAAGTAATTAATAGAAGAAAGAAATAGTTCACCGTTGATCAAGCGTGAATCAAACCATCTATGTGTAAGATGTGTCATGGTCAGCTTGGAATCGTTGATGATTTGTCCTTTTATGACCTGTCCTTTGTAGTGTGGATGCCTTGATCAATTAATTCCCAAATTGACCATGGCAATTTGGACCCTCAGATCATGGATCTTGATACTTCAAAGGAGAAGGCAAGAATTCATGGTCTTACCAGACGAGCTGATGGCGTGAGGTATTTTGCTTGTTTTCCATACTGAGATTTGAGCACTTGGTTAAAGACTTATAAGCACTACATGTTATAAATTATTCAAATAAGAAAATGATATTTCCTATTTAAAGGTAGTTATTAAAAGGTAGTTATTATAAGGCAGTTATTAGTAGTTATATATCAAACATTGTGTTCATTCCTATAGTAACATCTTTTGAGATTTCTACTATAAATATATGAATTTTTAGATTATTATGGGTTGAAATTTTTTGTTCAAACTACTTATTCTCTCTAAAATTATCTTTACTTCAAATCAAAAGATCAAATTATCATCTCTCATATTCCTACTTTGAAGTTTTTCATTTTTTGCTAAGTGCAAAACTTCTCAAGGCTTGTCATATCCACTAAGACTATTTGCATTCATCCTATAGCAATCTCAAGAAGGAGAGGGAGCAAATATTGCTTTTAGGAAAGCGATTTTACACGTTTCAAGCCATTTTTCTACTTCAAGTTTATTTGTGTTCTTGTTTCATTTTATATATTATTATTGTTATTATTATTATTTTATTTTTGGTTCTTTTATCTCCTTATTTCCACATTTTTATTAACAATCTAAAAGCAATATCATTTCCTTGCTATTTAAAACACCAATCAAACACCATGAAATCCTCAAACACCATCAAACTCATGAACCAAGATTTTGTTCGCCTTGATCGTTTTGATGGAACCAACTTCACAAGATGGAAGAACAAGTTGATTTTCATGCTTACTGCCCTGAAAATCTTCTATGTTCTTGACCCAAACCTTCCTCCCATTCCTCCACCAAAAGATGATGACTCAACCGAATTGAAAGCACAAAGGCAAAAGAGACAGGAAGATGAAGTCATGTGTGTCGTGGACATATTCTTAATTCACTTTCGGATTGCCTATATGATCTCTACACGGTGGAGCCTTCAGCCGCAAAATTTTGGAAAGCTTTAGAGTTTAAATATAAGGCCGAAGAAGAAGGTACGAAAAAATTTCTTATAACAAAATATTTTGAAATGAAATTTGTTGATAACTTGCCCATTTTAGTGCAAGTACATGAGTTGCAAGTCATTGTGAATCAATTGAGAGCAGCGGAGATTGAACTTCCTGAATCATTTCAAGTAGGAGCAATAATGGCGAAATTGCCTCCATCTTGGAAAGGTTATAGGAAAAAAATTCTCCATGATTCCAAAGAGTACACTTTGGAAGATATTCAAAAATACCTTCGAATCGAAGAGGAGACGAGGGTGAGAGACGAGAATGAAAATTCTTATGATGACAATAATAAGGCTAATGTTGTGAATAAGCCCTCCAACAATTCTAATAAAAGAAAAAAATGGCAAAGGGAATTTTTTAGGTCCTAAAATGGATCAAGGAAAATTCAAGACGTCTAAGAATGGAGGATGCTTTGTGTGTGGCAAACCAGGTCACTATACAAGAGAATGCATATTTAAGAAGACCCAAAAAGCAGAGATTAATTCCTTGAAGGAGAGTGATGATATTGTTGCTACCGTGAGTGAAATTAATGCTATTCAAGGAAAAGTAATCGGTTGGTTGTATGACACATGTGCAACAGTCCATGTGTGTTATGATAAATCCCCTTTTAAGACCTATAAGCATATTGATGATGGGAAAGAAATTCAAATGGGAAATGAGAAGAGGTCTAAAGTGATAGGCGAAGGCAATGTGAAACTTGTATTCACTTCAGGCAAGAAAGTGACTCTCACCAATGTCCTCTATGTTCCAGATATGAATACGAATCTTGTTAGCGGAGATCTTTTGGGCAAACCGGGTATTAAATCTGTATTTGAATCGGGAAAGTTAATATTGTCCCTAAATGGCAATTTTGTTGGAAAAGGCTATTCTAGTGATGAAATGGTCAAACTCTCAATTGTATCCAATGGTTCTATTAATAATAAGAATAATGATTCTGTTTATATGGTTGACTCAATTTCTTTATGGCATAATAGACTTGTACATGTAGGCTTAAGTACTATGAAAAGAATGGTTAAAAATGGTTTGATATTTTGCAATGTAAATGACTTTAAGAGATGTGAGTTATGTGTTAAATCCAAGATGATAAAGAAGCCATTTAAAAGTGTTGAAAGAAACACTAGTTAATTAGAATTAGTACATTCTGACATTTGTGAATTAAATGGCATGCTAACTAGAAGTGGCAATAGGAATTTTATAACATTTATTGATGATAGTTCTAGATATACTTATGTATATTTCACTACAAGAAAAAGGGTTATTTACGACATAACTATTTTCGACGGAATATATTTCGTCGACTTTAGTTTAATATCAACCGAATATTCCGTCGGATATAAGTCCCTCGAAAATAACTCAAGTATGACGGAATTCCGTCGGATGTAAGCTGTAACCATTGGCACCAAAGTTTCCGCTAGCGCCAACTTTAATCTCGACGGAAGTGTGTTTAAGAACTATAAAGCAGAAGTTGAGAATCAATTAGGAAAGAAAATTAAAATACTTAGAAGTGATAGAGGAGGTGAATACTTTCCTATTGAATTTAATGCATTTTGTGAAGAAAATAACATAATTCATGAAAGTACTACTCCACGAACACCAAAACAAAATGGATTAGCCGAAAGACGTAATAGAACTTATTTGGAAATGGTTAATGGTATGTTATTGCATGCTGAATTACCTTTTAATTTGTGGGGTGAAGCTTTACTTGCTGCTTGTCATATACTGAACAGGATTCCTATGAAAAGGAATCATATGTCTCCATATGAGTTATGGAAGGGACGAAAACCCAATATAGGATATTTTAAAGTGTGGGGGTGTCTTGCATATTACAAAAACAATGATCCAAAGAGGACCAAGTTGGGGCCTAGAGGGTTCAAATGTGCTTTTGTAGGCTATGCATCTCATAAAAAAGCATATCAACTCTTAAATTTAGAGTCAAATGTCATTATCGAATCTAGAGATGTTGAATTCTGTGAACACTTATTAACTAAAGGTAATAGGTTTCAAAACCCACCTAATGGTGAAGCATTAGGAGAACCATCTCAAGAGATTGTTGAGCAACCTAGTTCACAAATGATTGGTCAACAATCAAATGAATAAAGAAAAAGCAAAAGGGTACAAAAAGCAAAATCTTTGGGACTGAATGAGATCGACTCTCAACATATTTCTTTTTACCTTATAGAAGGTAATAGAGATGAAGTTGTGAGAATGATCCCTATAGTTCTTCAAGTGAAAGATGGCCCAAAGACGTTTAAAGAGGCTATGGCTTCTAAAGACGCAGCTTTTTGGAAGGATGCTATTAGAGATGAAATGGATTCTATAATGTCAAACCACATTTAGGAGCTTGTTGATTTGCCTCCTGATTCTAAATCTATTGGTTTGAAGTGGGTATTTCGTAGAATGTATCATACCGATGGTACTTTGCTCACCTACAAGGCTAGGTTAGTGGCCAAAGGTTTTCGATAAAACCAAGGTATTGACTATTTTGACACATATGCACCAGTAGCAAGACTAACTTCAGTCTGAATAATGTTTGCATTAGCTTCAATTTATAACTTATATGTTCATCAAATGGATGTCAAAACGGCATTTCTCAATGGAGATCTCGATAAGGAGGTCTATATAGAACAACCAGAAGGGTTTATCCTACCAGGAAATGAACATAAAGTTTGTAAATTAGTCAAGTCTTTATATGGTTTAAAACAAGCACCTAAATAATGGCATGATAAATTTGATAAAACAGTTTTATCATATGGTTTTAAACATAATATAGCTGACAAATGTGTTTATATCAAAACTTGTGATAATTATGTTGTGTTAATTTACTTGTATGTTGATGATATGTTGATTGTGAGCAATCACATGGAAGGAGTTACATAAACGAAGAGGTTTCTGTCTTCTACATTTAAGATAAAGGATCTTCGACAAGTGGATACAATCCTTGGTATTAAGGTAAAAAGAGCTAGTGAGGGATATGTATTGAATCAATCTCATTACACTGAGAAAGTACTAAAAAAATCAGTCACTTAAAATTTAAAGAAGTAAGTACTCCTTTTGATCCAAGTATCAAGTTAATCAAGAATGATGGAAGAACAGTAGCTCAATTAGAGTATGCTAGTGCTATTGGAAGTCTTATGTATGCAACGCAATGCACAAAACTAGATATAACATTTGCAATTAGTAAACTCAGTAGATTTACCCGTAACCCAAATATTGAGCATTGGAAGGTCATTGGGAGAGTTCTTGGATACCTTAAGAGGACTAAAGGCCTACAATACTCAAAGTTTCCTGCTATATTAGAAGGATATACTTACGCTAGTTGGATATCGAGTTTGGGAGATAATAAATCCACTACAGGTTGGGTGTTTTCCTTAGAAGGAGGTGCAATTTATTGGAAATGCAAGAAACAAACTTGTATAACACACTCAACTATGGAGTCAGAATTTGTTGCTTTAGTAGAAACTGGAAAAGAAGCCGAGTGGCTGAGGTATTTTCTTATAGAAATTCTGTTGACTTCTAAGAATATAAGTTCAGTCTCAATTCATTGTGATAGTCAAGCCACTCTGGCTAGGGCATACAGTGAGATATACAATGGAAAGTTAAGACCTATTAGTCTTCGACATGATTATATGAGGAAATTAATGAAGGATGGGATTATTTCGCTTACATATGTAAGATCTAGTGGGAATTTGGCCGATCCATTCACCAAATCTCTGTCAAGAGATATGGTAATAAAAACCTCAAATTTGATGGGGCTAAAACTCCTAAATTAATTCACCAATAATGGAAACCCTACCTAACACTATGAAATGAGTAGTTTTGCGTTCAAAGGGTAACAACAAGTTATTGAAAAGTGAATGCTCAGTACTTAAATTATTATGGCCACTTGAGATAAAAGTACAGGTTGCCATACTTGGAAGGTTGAGATTTAATCTCTTAATGAAGTTCAGTTAGTGGAACAAGTGTCTCAAATATGGTAAAAACACTGACAGAACCTCACCTATATGAACTTAGAAGTGGCGCCGCTTTGATTGAGATTGGAGTTTATCTCATAAAAGTTTATCATAAATGTTGGATAAGCTCATGGCCTTACGAGAGCTGAGTGTGTGATTGCGTGGAATATGAGACTTCTTTATATTTATGTGTGTGATGTCATCGATATTGTCACAAGGAATAACAAGTTCAAAGCTTTCATGCTACTTGGGATTTCGACTTTGTTTTGTGGCATTTACTCTAAGGTAATATTCAAATTGAAAGATATATTATTGTATTCATAAACATAATTTGATTTTTTGGAGAAATTTTCATATTTGAATAAGTGGGGGATTGTTATAAATTATTTAATTACGAAAATGATATTTCTTATTTAAAGGTAGTTATTATGAGGTGGTTATTTGTAGTTATATATCAAACATTGTGTTCATTCCTATAGTAACATCTTTTGAGATTTCTACTATAAATATATGAATATTTAGATTATTATGGGTTGGAATTTTTTGTTCAAACTTCTTATTCTCTCTAAAATTATCTTTACTTCAAATCAAAAGATCAAATTATCATCTCTCATATTCCTACTTTGAAGTTTTTTTTTTGCTAAGTGCAAAACTTCTCAAGGCTTGTTATATCCACTAAGGCTATTTGCATTCATCCTAAGAAGAGGAAGCAAATATTGCTTTTAGGAAAGCGATATTACGCGGTTCAAGCCATTTTTCTACTTCAAGTTTATTTGTGTTCTTATTTCATTTTATATATTATTATTGTTATTATTATTTTGTTCTTGGTTCTTTTACCTCCTTATTTCCATATTTTTATTAACACTACATAATTTGGTGCAGAACTCCTGCGATAGAGATCTGGTATAGTGGATTTAACGTCCGCATGACTAAAATGCAGACGAAAATATTATAAAAATGTCATTTTATTAAATATTATAATAATATATTTAAATTTATAGTCCGCACTACTAAAGTACAGATCGTGGATGGTGTTTTGATCAATTTTGAGTTTGCACTTTAATAGTGCGGGCACCACTAAACTAAAGTGCAAATGAGTGATAATTTTCAGTGTTAAATTTGTGATTGGATGATCACAATCTGTTATAAGGATAACTTTAAGTTTATAACTTTGGCTATGTTTTAGTCCCTTTATATATATGATAATGATCTATGGTCAAAGTCGGATGAGAATCTCTATTATCCAATGCAGATCCTATTGTTCATTCATTGATCTAAAAGTTGGAATTACTCTCGTCCGCACAACTATTGTGGGGATTGAGATATAATTTCTGGGTTTTCGTAGAGATACCATATGCACAACTATTGTGGGAATGGGGTTCACCATCTATATAACAGTTATGCAGACGAGAGTAATATCAAGTTTTAGATTAAATGAATGCCCGATAGGATCTGCATTAGATAATAGGAGCTCCGATCCAATTTTGACTATGGATTAATTCCTATATATATATATATACACACACACACACACGGTCCATCTCTCCAGCGAATCAAAAACAAACCGGCTATAGGGACAACTTCATCTGTCGCTATAGCATAAAAAGCTGACGTCATAGCTATGGCGATAGTTTGTACCGTCACTATAGTTCAGAAACCCGGTTTTCTATGCTATATCGACGAACGAAACCGTCGTTATAGCCGGTTCGTTTTTGGTTCATTTTTTTCGGTTCGTTGAAGAGATTTTTCACATATATATATATAAATTCTTATTTACTTCACATTATTTTTACAAAATGTTGCCTCACCTGACTTGTTATGGATCTGGCTCTTTCTAGGTCTGAAAAAAAATTTGGAACCAAAAAATTTCTGTCTTCTCCGAGAGATGTTCTTGAATAGTACTTCTCACTGTCATGCTGTTGGGGCTGCTTTTGTTGATCTTCCTCGTTCTTGTCTGAGATATCAAATATATTTCCATGATCTTGTGTCTCAACACCAAGCTCATGATCATGATCAACGGTCTTGTGGTGGTCGTCGCCGTGGTGGTGCTGTAAGATCTCATCCATTGACTTTGTTTGATCAACTCTAAACTTGCAAGATAAGATAACTTAGTATGTAGGTAGGCTTTAAATGAATTCATTTGAATGCATTGCTGTTATATTATTCAGATAGGAGGAGAATCAATACATGCGCGGACTTGACTTGGTCATTAACACAAATAACATTGGTATACTAGTTCAAAGGTGGTGGGTGGGATATTATATTACTCTATATGTTCTATAAAAAGAGTCCATTTATAAAATTTACAAATGTTAAGGATATATTATTTAAAAACTGATATTTTCACAATGTTTTTTATATTTCCACATGAAAAATATCGCTATAGATGTATAGCGATAGGAAAAACCGTCGTTATAAGACACTTTTCATGTGAAAATATTATTTTCCATATTATTTTTTTTCAACGTGTGTGTGTGTATATATATACACATATATATGTATATAATATGCTGGCGTTTGATTGTGTGATAAGATAATGTAATTTTTTGATGATAAAGTCTAGAATATTAATAATGTAATTTTATACTATTATTATTAAAATGAAGATTTTTTTTAATAAATCAGACTTTTTATTATATATGGAGTGGAAGGAGTTTTATGTTCTTGTCCAAGAATAAAAAGAAAATAAGGAATGGAAACTAAAGGAACATGATGAGAAACTACTGGGATATTTAGAAAGGATGCACTTGCTACACGGAATGGAAGATGTGATGAATCAAGTATATATATTAATATAATTATGTTTAAAATATAGAAAATTATTGACCAGTTTGTCTCATCGAATGACATGCACATGCATGTATATATTATATTTAATCAGAACTATAGTTGACAAATTTGTATGGCGAAAGGCCAAAACTTGGATTCCGTGTGTGTATATATATATATATATATATATATATATAGTCCGGATCTTAAGTATACACTTTTAAATGGCATACCAAGTATACCCTCTTTAGCGACGGACCGGGCGACGATTTGGTCCGTCGCCATAAGTCCGGTCCATCGCTAAAGCCTTAAGTGACGGGTCCGTCACTAAAAGTTGTCCGTCGCTAAAGGCTTTAGCGACGGACCGGACCTATGACGACGAACCAAACCGTCGCCCGGTCTGTCGCTAAAGAGAGTATGTTTGGTATGTCATTTAAGAGGGTATGTTTAAGATCCATTATATATATATATATATATATATATATATATATATATATATATATATGTCGACTTTCTAGCCAAGTACTCTCTACCCTCTAAATTGTTTTACCGAATTTATTTTTCAAATGGATGGATGATGCTCCATTTGTCCCATAAAAAGAGTCTCAAAAATACTTCATTCGTCTTTTATTTTATTTTTTTACTATAATAAGAGTTAATTTTCAGTAATAATAAGTAGTATAAAATGACACAATATTCTTAAATTTGTCATTATACTTTTATTATCAATACTACACCAGAAAACTAAAAACTTATTATTTTCAGTTCTATACATGAAATAAAAATATATTATTACTAATTACAAATTTATAAATGAGACTCTTTTTGTAGAATATATCAAGTGCATATCTTTTATTATATTTAATGAAATGTACAATTATTTTTTTTTGCATTTGCTATCTTTTATATATATCTATCTATACACACACACACACACACAATTATATGGATTACAATCAAATAAATTCATATAATTTTAGAATTTGTTATATTGACCTAAATTTTTATATATTAAGGATATATTTTAATTTTGTATCTACTCTTAAATATAATAAGAAGTGGAATTGTAATAACCCAAATTTTCGATATTTTTAAATAAGAAATTTTACGAATAATTTTTTTTATTAAGTATGAAAAGTAAATATGGTAATACGTGAAAGGTAAAGTATATGTGTATATGTAATAAATTTATATTTGTTTATCGCATGAATGATTTCAAATAAATTTTTCGAAAAAGGAATTGTTGATTATTATAAATTATATTCTTATAATAAATTAATTTTGTAGTAAAAATATTTTATTATTTATTTTTCATGAAGATATGATTAATGTATTATTTAAATAACATATGTATATTTTACGAATAGATCTTTAGTATTATTATTATTGATATGATTATTTCTTTATGATATGAATTTAGCAGATTAGTCAGTTTATTTATTTTAAATTGACTAAGAAAGGTAAATGAGGCAAAGTGAAACAATTGATCAAAAACCCTAATTCGATCTATGAATATGGATTTTGAATGTTAAATACATTTTATTGTTATAATTGTATTTAAAAGTATGTATGTTTGTATTATAATATATAATATATATATATATATATATATATATTAACCTAAGAGATTAATTTTATTATCTCAATTTATTATTTATTTTAAACCTAATTAAAGCAAGTCTAATTGAGTTATGTAATTAAACCAATGTAAGTAATTATTTAAAAAGTCCAAAGTAAGTGGACTAGTAACCCTAATTAAATAATTATGGTAAGATAAAATTGATGTATTGGACCTATGCTATTTTGCATGGCCCAAATAAATTAATTAGGGAGCCCAAATGAATTAAAGAATAGCCCAAACTTTGACCCAAAATTAATTGAATATTCTAGAAGCTAAATTAGCAAATTAAGCAAATAAAGAAAATCAAAAATGAGGCAAATAATGGGTGAATGATCCGGGCAAGCAGGAGAGAAAGTATCACATGGTTTATTTTATTTTATATATTTTTTTCAAAGCCTAGCTCACCCACCCACCCACCTAACTTAAAATAAAATAAAATTGGGCAATAATTGTGGGGGAATGAATCGGATGAAAGGAGGAAGTATTAATCCACAAATTGAGACTTAGTCACCAACTTCATAGCTTATGTGTCCCCTAACTTCTTAGCTCATTAATAATTAAATCCTCACCTTTGAAAAAGAAGAGATTGTGGGAGATTTGTGTATACATATAAGAGTTATATGTATATAACTTTACTAATTATAATATCTTCCACCACATGTGCAAGCAAGTTTCCTTTCTTTTGTTTTTCTAAATTAGTTAAAGAAACAAAATAGAGAGATAGAGAACCAAGAGAACTTCGGACACCACAAGGAGAGAAGGAAGAGAAAAACTTTTCCATGCCATTAGAACTTTATCACTTATTGTGGAAGAATAAGAAGGTTTGCAACTAGAATAAGGTATAAAAATCTTTAAATCTTAATCCTAGTTAGTTAAATAAATTCTTGTGGATGTTTTGTAATAAATAATGAGTTTATGTTTTTAAACCTTATAACACTAGATCTTCATGTTATAGGGTATTTCATGTTTAAATTATACCATTTTAAGTGTTGATAAGCTTGAATAGCAAAGAACAACAAAAAACAATTTTTGGACTTAAAAAGCTCTAATTTCAGTTCACTTTGGATCTTTACCATTTTAAATCTGTACATTATTTTAACAATCCGTCAAAAAGGTGAGTTAGATACATGAGTTATCTGATTAACCCAAGTGGTAGCACCCAAAATTATTAAACGAGTAAATCGTGGCATTATTTTTCCCAAAACAGTCCAGCCGTGTAACAAAACTGGAGCACAAAAAAAAAACTGTTCCAGGCCAGTTTTGGAAAAAGAGCAGTTTCGGCTACTTTAGTTGCTCTAAAAATTCTAATCTTTTGTAGTATGTTAGTATATCAAGTTAACTAGTTTCTGTCCAAAGATGGTAATTTGTTGATGTATATAATGATAGTTATGGCTTTTATAAGAACGTACGTTTTAATAAACAAATTGTTATAACTCCACTTATAAAGCCCAGAAAATTGTGAAATTTTTACGGGAGCTAGGTTTAGACAACAGAAGACTACCGTGTAAATTTCATAATTTTTGAAGAAAGGGATAAGTTATTATAATTGTAACCATTTCGGACTATTTTGGACACTTAAAAAATACTAAACGAATTTAGAAAATTGCAGAAAAATTATTTTGCTACTAAAATATTATATATTAAGTTTCCCCAGAATATAAAAAAATAATAACTTGATTTGGTATTTTTAATGCCTATGATTAAGTTAAGAATAAATGAATAAATTAAGTTATATTAAGTTGTAAAACTAGTTAATGTGATTTTATTAATTAATTATCAATATATGATGTATAAAAACTTTATAAGGGTATTTTAGTTATTTTTAATAAAATGTTATATGAATGACATGATATGTGTGTTAAATGAATTAAATAGTAAGATATAAACAATTATATTAAATTGTTTATAATTGATTAAAATATTATTAAATTATTAATAATATTAGCAAATAAATAAAATATTATTAAATGATTAATAATATTAGTAAATAATTAAAATATCATTAAATGATTAATAAATAATAAGTGATTAAGATATTATTAAATGATTAATAATATTAGTAAGTGATTAAATATTATTAAAGGATTAATAATATTTGAAAAAGATTAAGATGTTATTAAAGAGTTATTAAAATATTATTAAATAATTAATAATATTATGAGGTGAGGATAGATATTATTAAATGATTAATAATATTATGAGGCGAGTAAGATATTATTAAATGATTAATAATACTTGTGAATGAATAAAATATTATTAAGTAGCTAATAATATTGAAAAGAGAGTAAAATATTATTATGTGATTAATAATATTAAGAAGTGATGAAATATTATTTGATATTAAAGGGAATTTAAAGATGATGGATATGTGATAGACTATTATTAGAAGATGATAATATTACTAATGATTTATTGTAGTATCTAGTATTTGAATTATGTGACTAAATGAGTTATAATATGTTATGCTGATTGAAAGATCAATCTTATAAATGATAGGTCTTTCATAAGAGAATATATTAGATTGTGTAGCAGTAATCGACGGACAAGGCAAGTTCCCTAACCTTACTCAAATTTGTATTGAACAATTATCTTACCCTTGCATTTACTTTATGCAATAAATCCATATATTATGCAAGTTTCAATATTTTTTTAATGTGCAAGTATTCTTGAACTTTATTCAAGCTATCTATTGATTTCAAATATCTTGATATTGTCTCATGTGAAGCATTTATAATCAAAATTGTTCTGTTCTTTGTGCAAGTGTCCTCACTTGTACAAATTGTTATAATTATTGTAAATTCGAAATTCTTTGACATGATAAGTTTTGATACGTACTATTAAATTTCGGTATGTATACATAATTTAAAGGTTGTCTAAGCTATTTGATTCGGCTAGACATAGTTTGGAATGTATTATTGAATATGATTGGTCATGATAAAGTCGTCCAACTAAATTGCTTTAGTTAGGACTCCAGACTGAGTATGAACAACCCGAAATGGGAAATTTTTATGCGCCAAAGGCGGTGATGATGAACGCAAATGTCGTTCTAGCATGTAGTGTTGATCAATACAGGGCACAACGGGGCTGATCACCCTCCGTGTCCGTAAGCCAGACGGTTTGCAGATGAATTTCTGTACAAACCTTTTCAAACTTGAAAATAAAAGTTCATGGTCTATTGACCACTCAGCATTCAAAGTCACTACGTTGTTTCAAAAATTGTAAGCGATTTGATATGTTATTAAGAATTGTTTCAAATGACTCCACAACTATTGATTCGTTGTAGAAGTAGTCCTCAAAGAAAACATTTACTTCTTTCAGCTAATGTTTATTAATTGTTATTACTTGCTGAGCAATTAAATGCTCATTCTTGCTTTAAATTAAATGTTTTCAGCTAAGTGCGATCGACCAGAAGGCTCTGGCAAGGACAAGGGAAAGGGAAAGCTGAAGGATTCAATATAAGGTGTTATTTGTAATATATAGACTTTAGTATTGTGATAATATAATATCTATCATGTAATAATGTACTTTAAAGGTCGTCGTACCTGGGGATTAGACAACTCTGATATAATTTTTAAGTTTGTAATATATTAAGTAGTTTGAAGGTATGGTATTGTGTAGCACCAAGTACGGGTTTCAAGTACCCAGATTTGGGGGCGTCACAGGAATGATAGTAAAATTATGACGACAAGTTATTATATACAGAAATATCATTAATTATAACTAACTTATTACTTGAAAAAATAAAAAGTTGATGAGTGTTATTATGATTATTTATATAGAATATCAACGTATTTTACTATATATTGACATAGAGAGACAGGAGCTGACGCCGGGCGGGATAGCGATTATCCTGTGGGCTAGGCAAACAAATAAATTCACAGGCAAATAAACAAGAGATTCACTAAAAAAACACAGAGAACTCTATCTAATGCTCAAATTATTATTATCAAAATAAAGTTATCCCTCAATCCAACCCACAAGCCGGGTTTTATAGCCAACTTTCTTCCTTTCCAAGTCATAATAGGATTCCTAAAATTATGGAAACAAAATCCTAAAGGATAACAAACTTCCTATATTTACGGTAACAATATAAAAGGTTTATTTCCTAATAAAATACTACTACCATAAAAGAATTAAACACTAATAAATAATAATAATAATAATAACTAAAGCTAATCCGATCAGTACGAATCCAATCCCGAACTCCTGAACGCCGAAGCCAAGAATCCGATCCCGAACTCCTGATCCGAAGCCAAGAATTTGATCCCGAACTCCTGATCCGAAACTAAGAATCCGATCCCGAACTCCTAATCAGAAGGAGTCCATTTTGACCTGTAGGAACCGAAGTCGACCCCGAAGTTGAACTCCCGATCCCGAAGTTATCCGACACCCTTGCGCTGATTCATTAATTCATGGCCTTTTACTACCATCAATATGCTATCTGTCCACTCAGTATCATCGGCCTAAAATTCTCCTGCATCAATCACCCTGGGTTAAAATGAACTTGTCCTCAAGTTCACAACTTTGTCATCGAACTCCACAAAACAAGGACTCAATTGCTTCACGTGGGACGAAGAGTTCACAAAATCCCATAAAAACGAAACATAGCTAAAAATAAGAATGTTAAATCTGGACTTTCGAAGCCGAAGAAACCAAACCTGAAGAAGTAGTCTGCCATTCGACTCCGAACTTCCGACCCCAAAGATATCCACATTAGAAGCTAGTCGTTATGAAGTCAACCATGCTGAATTCCCAAACCCGAAGACTCTCGAACTTGAAGACATTAACGACTGTGATCCTTGCATCGATCCACCAACCTCCACAAAATAAGGACTCATCGGATCTAGTAGAAGTCCAGTAGGAAACTCTTTGGACATCAAGTCAGAGAATTCTGACAACAATTTCTGTACATTTGCTGGTACTTGAGTGTTCTCTTCTGTCGAACTGTTCTCATAAGGGATTATAACATACATCACGCCTTCACGATCAGCCTCCAGTAGAAATCTAGCTATGGACAACAAGTTTGGGTTTCCAACTGCCCGAGCCGAACTACTTTCTTCCCGCCGAGGTGCTAGTACAACCTTCTTCCCTTTAATACAAAGGGAATATGTATTCTTCTGACCATCATGAATAACTCTTCGATCATATTGCCAAGGTCGGCCCAACAACATATGACATGTGTCCAATGACACTACATTGCACCAAACGTTATCAAAGTATTTTCTACCGATGGAAAAAGACACTAAACACTTTTTATTCACTGTATTTCGTTGCCTTTTTTCAACCACGACAACTTATATGGTTTGGGATGCTGATCCGCTTTCAACTGTAGTTTCTTGACAACCTCTTCGGACACTACGTTCTCATAATTGCCGCTGTCAATGATTAACTTGCAAACTTTATTTGCTATGGTGCAAGTTGTATGGAATATATTGGTTCTCAACCAATCATTTTCGAAATTACTTTTGGGAGTCAGTATACCCTTACGAACGATCAGAGTCCCTTAACTATCTCCATACGACACTTGTTCCTCTACGTCATCATTATCATAATTGTGACGCCCCAAATCCAGGTTCTCTAACCTCGAATTAGGTGCTCAAGATTCATCGACATCATATACATTCTATAAACTATTGCGAAATAATAACATACATTGTTCGTTATACTAAAGTCTATGACATAGTCCCAAGGTCTTCTTAACCGTAACTTAATACATATCTTTAATATTGCAAAGGTTTACCTAAATAATTACATCAAACATAACACTAATTAAGAGTTTATAATAAACTGCTCTTGTACTTTTTCTTTTCCTTTATCTTTCTTCGTCAACCCTTCGGGTTTAGCTGAAATAAACGTCATGATATAACAAGGGTAAGCAACTAATTTGCTTAGCAAGTTTAATTGCAAAGGAGATATATCATGATTAGATGAAATTTATCTATCAATGCCCATCAATGAAATTCAATTGAAAGAACATTTAACAAGATTCAATAATTGAATAATAGATACTGAGTGGTTATAAATAACCATGAACATATGCGAAGGTTGTCAGTATTTAAACTAGTCCTTTTAATAAGTTTTGGTAATCAAGAGGATCAGCCTTTCATACCTGGTGATTTATGCATAAACACTTAATAATCGAGCAATAATTATTTTTTAATTAATGCTTTAATAAAAATGTTCTTTATCTCAGTCAAAAAATCCATACCAATCAACTAGTAGGAATAGCTTTTAAAACGATTTGAGTTTATCAATTTAACATGTTCGATCTAGCTGATACAATTAGCATAGATCCATCTCATATCAGTTCATTGATGAAAGAACTTTAAACAATTCAGAGTCCAAAAATAAAAGAACAGAAATTTAATTGCACGAAGTGCGAATGTCAATAAATATTATAGGGGCGAATAATCATCAATAATTATTCACTAATATGCTTTGAAAAATAATAATAGCTCGAGTTGAGTTAGAAAACTTGTGACACCCCCAAATTCGGGTCTCCGAATACCCGGATCTGGTCATCACGATCCAATACAATCATTCACCTCTAACAACATATGATATCTAAAAGTGCGGAATATATAAACATACGTTGTTCATTTAAGGTGTTACTAGTCCCAGAATACAATTAACCTTAATCAAGTACATCAACCCATACCCTAAATAACTATTAGGGTTAAAATTACATGAACAGCAATTAAATTACACATGATTATAAAGTCTGCTACAAGGAATCTATTGTTTCATCTTTTCTTTTCCTTTGTTCTTCCTTGAAGTCTCGGGTTTCGCTGCAATAAAGTCATGATATAGCAAGAATGAGCAACGAGTTTGCCCAGCAAGTTTAAAATACAACAATAAAGATATATCATGATGAAGGGATGATAAAAAGGGATTTCAACAATAGAATAATCAGAAGCAAGAACATTAAATGCTTTTAGAACAATTGATAGTCAAATAGACTTTGAACGATAACTTCCAGAGGAGTCAATAGCTGGTTGACCCTCTGGTTACTGGCTACAGAATAACGTACTTGAGGGGATCAGCCTCGCGTACCATATGTATATGCATAACATTTAATTCTGCTATTTGTACCTTATATACGGTACGTGGGGTACTCCCCTATAAATAAAGGGGTGTTCATACAGTCTAAGAATCCTTACCATTGATTGGTTCAGATAGCTTTTATAAATTTTCACAAAATTGTCTGACCGAACAAGGGTTCAGACTTAACCATGAATGGTTTATAGATTTCTGAATTTAAATATACGAATTCGAATGCACGAATGTCAATAAATGTACAGATGTGGAATAATTCTGAAAGTAATTAGACCACTTAAAGCATGCTTGGAGATAAAATTCAAGCTTAAAGAATACTTGCAATAATATATACCTTTTGCATGAACTAAAATACTGCATAAGGTTTTAGAAGTATTGCTCAATGTGAAAGTTGAGCAAGGAAGAACTTGCAATAATGTAAGAAGTTTAGGGTTAGGAACTTGCAGAAATCAAAGTTCGGGATAGAGGACTTGCCTGTTTGCTCAGCTACAGATAAATTCTAGCTTTAATAAGTTGATCTTGGATAACCTATCAGTTGATAAAGTCGGCTTATCAATTAATATGACATGGTTGTATTTTGGCACGCTTTACTATACCATTTACTTAGCAAATAAATAATTCATCATCTATAATTTAATTACCATTTAACATTGGTCAGACGGAAATTTGTTAATGACCCTTAGCTGTTATTTAAACAGATAATAATTACTCATGGTCACTCATCATTTGAATACCCAACTTGTTACCTTTAATCGTATCTAGGTATGGTTTAACAATCCTTATTTATTAGTTATAAAATAATTTTATTTTTGGTTTAAAGATAACGAAAAACCCTTGATCATTTATTTAGTTTACTCTTAATTACTATTTACCTTAGGGGTAATTTAGTAATTATGACTCTTGTTCTTTATTAATTAAGTACTTACAGTATAAATCCTACCACACTTAATTAAGCAGTCCTTAAGTGTTCATTAACCTTATTTATTAAGGACTCAAAAATTATTAGTTAACTTAATAATTTCCCTTATACTTAATCATTATTTCATTAATGATTAAGTAATTACCATCCTTATTATTAAGTAACTTTATTTATACTTAATTATTATTATTAAATAATAATTAAATGTTTATTATCTTTATTTATAACAAATAATTATTTTATAAATTTTTTATTCATATTTAATTATTATTATTGCTAAATAATAATTAAATATTCACTATCTTTATTTATTATTTATAAATAATAAATGGTTATTTTATTAACTTTATTCATATTTAATTATTATTATTATTAATTAATAATTAAATATTTATTATCTTTATTCATATTTAATTATTATTGTTATTAAATAATAATTCAATATTTATTATCTTTATTCATATTTAATTATTATTGTTATTAAATAATAATTAAATATTTATTATCTTTATTTATTATTTGTTACTAAATAATAAATAATTATTTTATTAACTTTATTCATATCTAATTATTATTTATTATTAAATAATAATTAAATATTTATTATCTTTATTCATATTTAATTATTATTGTTATTAAATAATAATTAAATATTTATTATCTTTATTTATTATTTGTTACTAAATAATAAATAATTATTTAATTATTATTTATTATTAAATAATAATTAAATATTTATTATCTTTATTCATATTTAATTATTATTGTTATTAAATAATAATTAAATATTTATTATCTTTATTTATTATTTGTTACTAAATAATAAATAATTATTTTATTAACTTTTTTTTTTCATATTTAATTATTATTTAATAATAATTAAATATTTATTTCCCTTTATTCATTACCCACTGGCCAATAATTAAATTATTACTTGATTATTACTGATATTAGCTACGCAATAATCAAATATTTATTAGCTTATCTGTTAAATCACTTTGTTACTTGATTTATTAGTACCACAGTGCCCAACCAAGCAGTACCCAAAATTTCAACAAGGAACTACACAGTACTACACCGGATTTTCAACCTCATTTAACATACTACAATGTTTGAGTTTTAAATTCAAAGCAACACAGTTAAATACAAACTCACCAAATCCCAGATTTCCCAACCCAAATAAACCAACCCATAACAAAGGTAATCCATTACCAGTTTCTTAACTGATTGAACCAATCCTAATGCAAGAAAATTTCTGTTTAATACCATACGGATCTCCCAGATTAAACCAAACAATAACAAACATAATTCAATATCAAAATCCTCAACCAGGATAACCCAACACAAACCAGTTGGCTGCTATAACCCAACAAAGTACCTAGAACAGTTTATTCCAATACCAGAAAACAAACTACCTAAAACAGAGAATTAAATACTCCAATACACAGGAGAAACAAAACAACAACCCAGATTTTCTAAATCCAAAATAACCCAAATGCACAAAGCAATCCAGTACAGGGAGATAATTAACCCACTTCAGAGAAACAACTTAATTTACTACAATACCAAGGATCCCTAATATCCAGCAAAAGGGAAAAATAAAGAAAACAGCAACTCAACAAACCAATGCAGTAGCTTGGTATACCTTCGGATTGTTCGAATGGCCGTCCTTCGTCTTTGTCCAAAATAAGCAACCCAACCAGACATTCACAGCCAACGGCGATGGAGTTCCCCTGGCTCCCCCTCTCTCTCTCTGATTCCCCTTTTCTCCCTCTAATTTGAAACCCTAAACTCTCTAATTGGGAATTCACAAGACAGGAAAAAAAATCGGCAGTTTCAGGGTCTGGGAAGGGGTCCAATTTATAGGAGAAATTAATTGGGCAATACCCTAATTGCTTGGTCAATGACCGGCGGTAGGAAAAGAATGGGTGACTGATGTGTAGCTCGCCGACAGTGAATTCGCCGGCCAGTTTCCTCGAGCGTCGCACCTTCCACCGGTCGCGTCGCTGAAATTCTGAGACCCTTGGTCCGCTCGTTGGTCGTTCAGTTCCTTCGATTCCTGCCTCGAGCCTTGCACGGTCCGCCGGTCCATTGATGCTGCCGCCGGCGTCTCCCTCCCGTCCCTCGTCACTGATTGATTGAGGGTTTGGGTTTGATTGCTCGATGGCTAGGGCTTAGGTCTTCTTGCTCGGCTGGTACGACTGGGTTGAGAGGACTGGTTCCTTGCTTCGGCTCTTCCCCAAATTGGTTTTGCCGGTACTGATATATCCCCAACCCAAATGAAAAGAACTCCAACCCGACTGAAGAATGGGTCGACCCGATTTGCTTGGCTCAACCCGGCTAGTCTAGAATTTGGGTTCAAAGATAATATGGGTTTGGCCCAATAAAAAAAAAAAATTTGGCCCAATAAAATAAAAGGAAAATGGGTACATTAATTTAACACCCTTATGTCCTAATATTTAAATTAAATAATTAGTTCAATAAATTAATTATTTAAACATTTGTTTCAGCAAAAATTTCTCTTTCGAATTATTTAAATCCGGTAATGATAGAATAAAATTATTTATTAATTTTCCTCCCAATTTCTTGTACTTAAATGTTAGGATTAATTTATAAATTTGAATAATACTACTTTCATGGATTCAAATTAAATTTATAAAATTATATAAAATAAATTTTATCTAGAAAAATTTTGATACAGTATTTTGAAAATTCCTGGACATTACAAAACTTGCCTACTCGACGAGCTACATTAATCTAGCCTTTAATTAATATTCTTCGATTGACCTAGCATTGATAATGTTGGTCTATCAATTAGCATAACATATAGTTGATTATTTATACTCTATCGTATACTATTTAAATAACAATTAATCACATATCAATTTTAATCTCGTATACTATTATTGACCCGCTAGGATACTTAATCGATCATTGGTTAATGATTTAATTAAGTAACATTATTTTTATTAAGTGGTAAACACTTATTAAACCCTTAAACAATTTATAATAATTGTTTAATTAATGTGTTAATTAAATTCATTTTATTTAATTAACACTATTTGCATTTAATTACAATTTAGTATTAGTTAAATAGTAACTAATTAAATACCTTTAGTTATTATAAAGAATAACTAATTACATCTACTTATTATTTAATGTTAATTAAATAATAAATAATCCAGTTATAAATCTCATTTGTCTTTGATTATCTTTTAATATAATAATTAATCAATTTATTATCCTCAACTAAAAAAACTTATCTATTTACTTCATTAGCCTTTAATTATTTCTTGATATTTATTTAAAGAATAGCTAATTAGCATTTAATCTTATTTATTATTTAATATTAATTAAATAATAAATAATTAATCAATTATTTATCCTTGAAAAATAAATAATTTATTTACTTTATAAATCTCTAATTATTCATTCTCAAAAATAATGAACTAGTATATACACTTATTTATTATATAATTTTAAATTAAATAATAAATAATTATTTTATTAATGTAATTAAGTAATTACATTATTATTACATGATACCACTTATCTGCTCTTTATAAGTATTCCATACCAAATTTTTTTTAACAATTATTCATTTATTTTCTTTTACTTCCATTTCTACTATTTGTACTATTTGTCGTCACATTTTCAGATTTGGGGTCCTGTACAGAAACAGTCATAAAACGAAATCTACAACTCCGTTTAAGGTTCCGTCGGAGGCGTTGAATTCGTATTTTCCTAACTACAATTTTCATTTATCAAACACCCCAATCAAATTTTTTTATGTTCTGAAAATTAGCTCCAAAGTACATAGTCAACAGCTTTTTCTTGGTTTTTGTTTTCAACTAGGAGATTTCTAGGAACAAAATCCATAACTTTCTCATACTACAATATTTTTTTAATCCAACCAAAGGGCTTTTGCCCCTAACTTATGTATCTATTATAGCCTACAAAAATATCAAACAACAATACATAGATTCCACAAAAATATAGCATAGTTCTCATCTAAACAAAAACTTCCAAAAACTTACTAATTCTAAATTTCTCTAACATTTGTAATATGAAATCATATATACTAACATGTTACACCATCTAACTCATGAACTAACAATTTTCATAAGATTTTGACCATTAACTCAGAAAATTTCATGAACCTAAAGCAAGGATAATATATTACATGAAAGTTTTTACTAAAACACTTAGAATTTTTTCTTTCTTTTCTTACCTTCCTTTATGAGCAATCCTCCTCTTCCTCCCAAGGTAGGTGATGAGATTTGAGTGCATGGACTAGACCTCCCTCTCCTTCTTCCTCTCCTTGTCGTGCTCTCTCTGTCTCTCTCCCTCTCTCTCTCTCTCTTTTTCTTTCTAGTGGACTTAGCTTGCTAGGAATAAGGGAAGAAGTGAATGGAAGTAACCAAGTATTTGGTTACTTTATTTTTTTTTTAATTAATACACCTCATTGCTTCCTTGAGTGCCACATGTTCCCTTATTAATTAGCTAACATGTGTTTAGGAAGGATAGAGACACCTAGCAAGTTTGGTGGCTTATTAGATAAACTTTGCTTATAAATATATATTATATTTCCCCCCCTAAAATTCGGCTATGGCCTTATCCATTCCCCTTTTTTTTATTAACTAATTAGCTTGTTAAATGACTAACATGTCCTAGCTCAATTGGGTCAAAATTTGGGCCTTAAGAAAAATTAGCTTAGGCTTGAATATTTCTAGTTTAGGCCACTTAACTAAATTTTAGCTTCTATCATTATTGGGTCACTAGTTTATTAACCTATTGAGTTCTCTTTATATGAGTTAATTAAATTCTAATGGGGTAATTTAATTAACCTATCCACTTTATATAATAATCCTTCAAGTCCACAATAAACTAATTAAGTGGGCTTAACTAAATGAATTAGTCCATTAATAATTTACTATTTGGACTATTAAATAAAATAAATCATGTTTCACATAATTTCTCATAAATCAATACTCAAATTAATTAATTCTCAAAATAAATTTACTTACTATATTCAATTTAATTGAATATTTAACTAGTTCATTATCTTATCAATATTTTTTCTTGATATTAATTTACTTTGGGTAGTCCACTAATTTAAATAATGATTAGTGAGACCCCCTTTTTTTTGAAAATATTAATTAGCTACATGTTCATTCATATATGTCACAAGACCTTTAATATCAGCACTATTGAATTAATATATCTATTTACAATGACTTAGAAATTCTTGGTTATTACATTCTCCCATCTTTATAAGAATTTCGTTCCCGGAATTTCACATAAAGTTACTCAAAAAGATTCGGATAATCCTTCCTCATCTTTTCCTCGAGTTCCCACGTAGCTTCTTTAGCATTGTGATTCCTCCATAGCACTTTAACAGAGTGTTTAACCTTATTCCCTAGTTTCTGTTCTTTCCTATCCAAAATTTCTACAGGAATTTCCTCGTACGACAAATCTTTCTCTACTTGAATTGACTCATACGCTATCACATGCTTGTAATCAGGCTTATATGGACGCAACTGATAAGTATAAAATATGTTATGTTTTTATCTCTTAATATCTAGTCTTTTATACTTATTTGACACCTAAATGTACTCACTATTCTTATATTTTGATTTAGGTTGCAAATGGAGCCATTAAATGAAAACTGTGTTATTTCCGCACTTTTGGATTGTTTTGAAATTCGTCTGTCCGCTTGAGGCTCAATTTTATACTTGATCAGGCCTTATTCTCTCAAAGCTCAAAGAAGGAAAATTATTGATCTATTTCTTAGCTTTCCGGATCATCTAAATCGGCGGTCTACTAATTCAAAATCAGCTTGCAAGGTGCTAATCAGTTTTGGTGTCAGATTTTGACTTTTCATGATGTGCACGTTTTTGGGTTTTTGATTGCCTTTGATGGCTGATTCACATGACCAAGATTAGTTGTTGGATCTTGACATCTTGTACACTTGAGTGCCTATAAATACGAAGTGAAGCTAGGCTTGTATTTTGCCAATTCACACACTAATACATACCATCTTCTTCATCTTCTCCATCTTCTCCAAATTCTAGTGTAACTAGTAGGGAAAGAGGATCACCTCCATAGTGAGGTTATTGTCCTCACCCCTTTTATAAATTAGTAGGGAAAAAGGATCACCTCCATAGTGAGGTTGTTGTCCTCACCCCTTTTATAATTCAAGAAAATATTCATTGGACTTAATATGTTAGGCTAGTTCCTTTATTCAGTTCGAAGGGGATGTTGAACCTTGTTTACACGTAATGGTTTGATTAAGTATAAACTATTTATTCCTTCTTACATGAAGTTCATTCTTGATAATCTATTTTAACTGTTGAATGATATTTATTCCGATTGGTTTAATGTGATCGATTAAGTCAATTTGATAAAATTCATCTACTAGATTAAGGGACAATATTACGTGTAATTGATATTGTTCCTAATCACAAGTAGTAATTAGTGATACATGATTATGGTCAAGCTTTTGAGTATTGCTATGATTATCGGAAGACAAGTTAAATAATCCGAACTTGTGTGATTGTTGCTTAGATTAGTCTAATTCCCTAGTTCTTAATGCTGCTATTATATTAAATCTAGAGAGCTTGTTCTAGGTTGTATAATGGTTAGAATCTTGTGAAGAGCTTGTTTCATTAAGTGATAATTTAAGGGGAGTTTCGGGTAGTAGAGCTTATTGCTACCTAGGGCTATTAATTTCATTGAAGGATAAATATTGCTTTATTTAATTATTCTATTGTTGTAAAAAGGTGATACTGAACCGGAAGAACTGAAATCTTTAATTAATTGATTATTCTTATCACTTTAAATTCTGTTCTTGATAATTAGTAAAATCAAATTATAAACCCCCCCTTTTTTTTTGGTAAACAAAGCATAAATTTAGACTAATCACTCTCTGTGGGACTGACTCTTGCACTGCTACATTATTATCTTTTGCAGTAAGGTTTTATTTTTGGTTGCTTGCGACAACACACCAGCAACACTGACACATGAAACACATTATGAATATGTTTCAATTCAGGAGGTAAAGCTACCTCGTATGCCACCTCGCTTATTTTCTTTAGTATCTCAAACGGTCCAATAAATCTAGGACTTAGTTTCCCTTCTTTCCAAATCTTATTTTCCCTCTCTAGGGAGATACTTTCAGAAACACATAACTTCCCACTTCAAAGTCTCTTTTCATGCGATGAAAATCTGCATACTTCTTTTGACGATCCTGAGCTGCTACCAGTCGAGCTCTTATTACTTTGATGATCTCCACCATCTGTTGTACCAATTCCGGCCCCAACAATCTTCGTTCACCTATTTCATCCCAACATAAGGGCGTTCTGCATTTCCTTCCATATAGTGCTTCGTACGGTGACATTCCAATGCTTGCATGATAACTATTGTTATATGCAAACTCAACTAGTGGAAGATGATCCTCCCAACTTCCCTTGAAATCCATCACACAGGCTCTAAGCATGTTTTCTAATGTCTGAATCGTTCTTTCGCTTTGCCCATCAGTTTGTGGATGATACGCGGTACTCAACCTTAGTTGTGTCCCCATTCGTTCTTGAAGTCTTCTCCAAAAGTTTGACTGAAAGCGCGGATCTCTATCAGATATAATTGATATTGGCACTCCATGTCTTGAAACAATTTCTTTGATACATAATTTGGCTAACTGATCAAAATTATACCTAATCTTGATCGGTAAAAAGTGCGCTGACTTTGTAAGACGATCAACGATTACCCATATCGCATCGTAACCTTTCTGCATTGTCGGAAGTCCCACCATAAAATCCATTGTAACGTGCTCCCATTTCCATTCTGGAATCTCTAATGGCTGTAATAATCCACTTGGTCGTTGATGTTCTGCCTTGACCATCTGACAAGTTAAACATCTGCTGACATATTCAGCAACCTCTCGTTTCATGTTCGGCCACCAAAAGTGCTGACGTAAGTCTTGGTACATTTTTGTGCTCCCTAGGTGTATCGAGTATCTTGTACTGTGTGCTTTTTGTAAAATCTCTTCTTTTAATTCTGGTACTGAAGGTACACAAACTCGGTTTTCAAACCTCAATAATCCATTGCCATCGTTCTTATATTTTAACTCTTCACCTTCAGCCAACCGTTTCTTAATGTTCCCACATTCTTCATCATTTTCCTGAGCCTCTTTTACTTTATCTAATAAAGTCGGACTTGCTTCCATTTCTAGTACTTTATCCGAATCCTTCGGATTTTTTACCTCCAACTCCATTTTCTCCATTTCTCTTATTAATTTTTTTTACGCTGTTAATACAAACAATTTTTCTCTGCTCTTTCTGTTTAAAGCATCTGCCACTACATTGGCCTTTTCTGGATGATATAGAATCTCACAATTATAATCTTTGATCAATTCTAACTACCTCCTCTATCTCATGTTCAACTCCTTTTGTGTAAAGATATACTTCAGACTTTTGTGTAAAGATATACTTCAGACTTTTGTGGTCTGTATATATCTCACACTTTTCTCTATTGAGATAATGTCTCCATATTTTAAGGGCAAACACTACCGCTGCCAATTCCAGGTCATGGGTAGGGTATCCCTTCTCATAGTCTTTCAGCTGTCGTGACGCGTACGCAATGACTTTACCATTCTGCATCAATACGCAACCTAGTCCTTTGTGTGACGCATCACTATATACAGTAAAACCTCTCGTACTATCTGGTAAGGATAACACAGGTGCTTCACTTAGTCGCTTCTTCAACTCTTGAAAACTTTGTTCACACTTCTCTGTCCACACGTACTTAACCGTCTTCCTGGTAAAATTTGTCAACGACGAAGCAATCTTTGAGAAATCCTGAATAAACCTCCGGTAATAAGAAACTTCTGACTTATGTAGGTGTCTTCGGTTGTCCCCAACTCTTCACTACTTCGACCTTTGCTGGATCAACATAAATTCCATCATTATCTATGACATGTCCCAAAAACTAAACTCTCTTCAACCAAAATTCACATTTCGAAAACTTGGCGTACAATTTCTCCTTCCTCAATGTCTCTAACACTATCCTTAAATGTTTGACATGCTCTTCTTCAGTCTTCGAGTACACCAGTATGCCATCAATGAACACAACCACGAATTTATCTTGGTACGGTTTAAATACTCTGTTCATCAAGTCTATAAATGAAGCTGGCGCATTTGTCAGTCCAAAAGACATCACTAGAAACTCATAATGGCCGTAACGAGTCCTAAATGTTGTCTCACCTTCAACTGATGATAATCCATTCTCAAATCGATCTTCGAAAAATATCTTGCCCCTTTAAGCTGATCAAAAAGATCATCTATTGCCGGTAACAGATATTTGTTCTTGATTGTCACCTTATTTAGTTCCCGATAATCCATGCATAACCTCATCGATCCATCATTCTTCTTTATAAACAACACCGGTGCTCCCCACGAAGAGACACTAGGTTGATTGTACTTCTTGTCCAATAACTCCTGCAATTGGACCATTAATTCTTTCATTTCTACCGGAGCCATTCTATACGGTGCTTTAGATATTGGTGCTGTTTCCGGTACTAAATCGATTAAAAATTCTATCTTTCGGTCTGATGTAAGTCCTGGCAGTTCATCTGGAAAGACATCTCCAAACTCATTGACTACAGGTATCTGCCCCACTTCAGGATTCACCATGCGTGTATCCACTACATGAGCCAAATAACCTTCACATCCTTTGCGTAATATCTTCCTGGCCTGCATCATCGTTAAATAATTTGTTTGTCTCGATGATTTACTACCATAAAATACAGCCTTAGACTTATCTGGTGTCTGAAGGTGTATGCTCTTCTTCTGACAGTCAATTACTGCCTCATGATTAAACAATCAATCCATTCCTAGGATCACATCAAATTCACTTAAGCGTATTGGAATCAAATTCACGCTTAACTTATGTCCCCTTATTTTCACTTCACAATTTTTATGGATAAACTTAACATGGATCACTTCTTTGTTGGCAACTTCTCTATTCATTGGGTTTTCTAACTGTTCGCGAGGTAAGTTTAATCTTCTAGCAAATTCATCAGATACAAAAGAACAGGTAGCTCCCGAATCAAACAACACATATGCTTTTATATTATTGATCGGAATTATACTTGACAAACCCACCGACCTCTTTTGATGATGCCACTGCATCTTGTACAGTTATGTTAAAAGTTCTGGTTGTCGGCTTGCTTTGCTGAACTGGCCCTCAAATGGATAACTTGGTGTTACTGCTCTTGTTGCCGTTTTCTCCTCCAGTATTCTTCTTTAACGGACAATCCTTGAATCGATGACCCGTCCCTCCACATGAAAAACAACTGCTTTTCCTTGGCTTAGGACAATTTGGTGAAATATGTCCTTCTTGACCACAATTGTAACAAATATTCTTCCCTTTCATGCATTCTCCTAAGTGATTCTTTCCACACTTTCCATATGCTTGTTTTCTTCGGTTGAAAACTCCCTTGCTGATTCTCTGGATTACTGCCACCACTGCTCCATTTGCACTTCTTGCTATTGCTGCCACCACTATTGGTACTTTGATTCCCAACTTCAGTTCTCTTTTTGTTCTTCTCTCGATTGTATTTGGATACTTCCTCAAAACCACCTTCTGCAATGATAGCTTTCTTCAATAAAGTCACAAACGAATTGATTTGTAATACCGCTACTTTGCTAAAAATCCAGGGTTTCAACCCGTTCTTAAATCTTCGCGCCTTTCGTTTTTCAGTATCCACCTGATGTGGTGCAAACCTTACTAACTCATTAAATTTGGCTGCGTACTCTGAGACTGACATGTTTTCTTGGTTTAATTCCAAAAACTTAACTTCCATTCTTCCTTGCATACTATTTGGAAAGTATTTTTTGAGAAATAATTCTTTAAATCGTTCCCAGCTTATTACACCTTCTCTGGCTCTACTCTGATTTGCTTCTAACCAGAAATAAGCCTCGCCCTACATCAAATAGTTAGCAAAAACTGTCTTTTGCTCCTCTGCGACTCTAGCAATAACAAAAGCCTTCTCCATCTCCTTTATCCACGTTTGCTCTTCAATAGGGTTAGTTGTCCCTTAAACTTTGGCGGACCTACTGCCTTAAAGTCCTTGAAGTTGGCCAAGTGGCCTTTAGGAGGTTTTGGGTTTACTGGTGGTGCGGTGTTTCTACCCTGCAGTGCTTAGGTTAATAGGTCAATGAACTGTTGCATCAGATTTTCTGAACCTGCAGAATTATTTACGGATTCCTCTTAAGTTGATGGTGGGGTCCTTGGTATTCCTCCTCCTCTTCCCCTTCCTCTTCCTCTCCATATTGGCGGCATTTTCTGGTTCAATGAAAATAAATAAATAAAAATAATTTTATATCATTTATGCATCATTTGCATTTTTATGTCACAATTTAATAGTGGTTTCATAAAAATTTAATCATATGCATAAATCTTAATTATTATATTAGTCCTGACTTATGGCTTTATAATATGGTGTGTTATTATAATCAATATGGTCTGCTAAATTATTGAATTAACTTGCTGAATTTAACATATTACCCATATATAATTTACTATCTTTAATACGTTTATCAAAATATCACATTTATATTCATATACCAACTTCTTTATATAACTGGCATATTGCTATAAATGCCATATATCCCTATTTAACAACAAAATGTGGGATTGTCAAAAGCTAAAACTCCCCTAATCTCATAAGTGGGGATACAATATATTTACATACTACATCACACCATTTGAGGTTTACGTAATATATCATATAACCCTAATAATCAAAATGGGTATTACTGCATCTATATACATATATGACCACTAACTATCATTGCACATCAGGAGGTGGTGCATCCGTATACTCCTGCTCCGGTGGAAGAAATCCGTCCATAAGTCAACGTCAAACTGATCGGCTCGACTCACCTACCTCCATGGAACCCCTCCTAAATCCTGATCTCTGACTCATATAGGTAGTATCTAAAGTTCGCCCCGATGAGTCAATCCTAACCTCCTTAGCCTGCAGCTCCTCCCCGAGCTGATCCACTAGCTTGACTGCCTTTTCCTAGGCGTCCGAGATTCTAATCTTGTCAGCTATCTTTACATCGAACTCAAACTTTATCACCTGATTCTCTAATGTCCCCTGACTCAGCTGAAACTCTAGCAACTCCACTTTGGCTTTCTGCTCTGTCAACTCTGCCAATGCCTAACAGGCAGCATCCTTATATTGCTACTCTGTATGCTGATGTGTGTGGTTCTGCTCCTCTAAGTGAGCCACTCTCTCTTCTTACTCATGGTTCCTGTACATCAAGTCTACCATCATGATATCCTGTGAGGTATCTGTCATCTCATGCTCCTCAACATGATCCTTCAGCTCCTGCTCCATAGTATAACTATCTTACTTTTCTTCAGATATCCTATAAGCAAACAAGGACAACATCAGTATTACAATAACTCATAAGATTTTGACCAATAACTCATAAAATTTCATGAACCTACAACAAGGATAATATATTACATGAAAGTTTTTACTAAAACACTTAGAATTTTTTCTTTCTTTTCTTACCTTCCTTTATGAGCAATCCTCCTCTTCCTCCCAAGGTAGGTGATGAGCTTTGAGTGCATGGACAAGACCTCCTTCTCCTTCTTCCTCTCCTTGTCGTGCTCTCTCTCTCTCTCTCTCTCTCTCTCTCTCTCTCTCTTTCTTTCTAGTAGACTTAGCTTGCTAGGAATAAGGGAAGAAATGAATGGAAGTAACCAAGTATTTGGTTACTTAGTTTGTTTGTTTTTTTTAACTAATACACCTCATTGCTTCCTCGAGTGCCACATGTTCCCTTATTAAATTACCTAACATGTGTTTAGGAAGGATAGAGACACCTAGCAAGTTTGGTGGCTTATTAGATAAACTTTGCTTATAAATATATATTATATTTCCCCCCCCCCTAAAATCCGGCTATGGCCTTATCCATTCCCCCTTTTTTTATTAACTAATTAGCTTGTTAAATGACTAACATGCCCTAGCTCAATTGGGTCAAAATTTGGGCCTTAAGAAAAATTAGCTTAGGCTTGAATATTTCTAGTTTAGGCCACTTAACTAAATTTTAGTTTCTATCATTATTGGGTCACTAGTTTATTAACCTATTGGGTTCTCTTTATACGAGTTAATTAAATTCTAATGGGCTAATTTAATTAACCTATCCACTTTATATAATAATCCTTCAAGTCTGCAATAAACTAATTAAGTGGACTTAACTAAATGAATTAGTCCATTAATAATTTACTATTTGGACTATTAAATAAAATAAATCATGTTTCACATAATTTCTCATAAATCAATACTCAAATTAATTAATTCTCAAAATAAATTTACTTACTATATTCAATTTAATTGAATATTTAATTAGTTCATTATCTTATCAATTTTTTTCTTGATATTAATTTACTTTGGTTAGTCCACTAATTTAAATAATTATTAGTGAGACCCCTTTTTTTTTGAAAATATTAATTAACTACATGTTCATTTATATATGTCACAAGACCTTCAATATCACCACTATTGAATTAATATATCTATTTACAATGACTTAGAAATTCTTGGTTATTACAATAATCGTCGTATTCAGGTTCTCCATAAAATTCTCCTTCATCTTCATATTCATCATATATAGATTCTCTATATTCCTTTGCTTCTTCGCCTTCTTCTTAAACTAATTGGTCTTCCAACTGCTCTTCAGTTTCGGATTGAACCATCTTAAAGCCCAGATCTTGACAATGATCTATTCGACCACATCCTTCCCATGACTGCTCCCTATGGTGGTAAGGGATATCAAAATCGAATTCAGAATCATAAAATTCCTCATCACGATCAAGGTGTGAGAAATACTTCAGAACTTCCTCAGCCAGAAACTGTCCACGAGACTAATAACCCTCCTCGTCATGATCAAGGTGCGGGACTTCCTCAGCCGAAACATGTCCACGATAGTGATCAAGGTGCAGGACTTCCTCATTCAGAACCTGTCCACGTCGACCCCGATTTTGCGCCTTGAGACGCCAGGTTAACTCTGCAACTTGTCTCTGTAAATCTTCAATCATCATATCCCGAATGTTACGATCATGGCGCTGGACTTCCTCAATCGGAACCTACCCTTGGCGACCACGACCGCCAGCCATTGAAACTGATGAAATCTAACCCAAGATGATGTTGAGCTTTGATACCAACTAACGCCGGGCGGGATAACAATTATCCTGCGGACTAGGGAAACAAATAAATTCACAGGCAAAGAAACAAGAGATTCATCAAAAACACAGAGAACTCTATCAAATGCTCAAATTATAATTATCAAAACAAAACTATCCGTCAATCTAACCCACAAGCTGGGTTTTATAGCTAACTTTCTTCCTTTCCAAGTCATAATAGGATTCCTAAAATTATGGAAACAAAATCCTAAAGGATAACAAACTTCCTATATTTACGGTATAAAAGGTTTATTTCCTAATAAAATACTACTACCATAAAAGAATTAAACACTAATAAATAATAATAATAATAATAATAACTGAAGCTAATCCGATCAGTATGAATCCAATCCCGAAATCCTGAACGCCGAAGCCAAGAATCCGATCCCGAACTCTTGATCCGAAGGAGTCTGTTCCGACCCATAAGAACCGAAGTCGACCCGAAGCTGAACTCCCGATCCCGAAGTTATTCGACACCCTTGCGCTAATTCATTAATTCATGGCCTTTTATTGCCATCAATATGCTATCTGTCCACTCAATATCATCGGCTTGAAATCCTCCTGCACCAGGAGCACTTAATTTTACAATTGCTAATATCCAAACCCTAAAGACATATATATATATATATATATATATATATATATATATAATAGGGTCCCTTTTGCAAAATTAATATAAATTGGAGGGAAAGTTTTGTCGGAAAATAAATTGAAAGTCAATTTTGCAAAATTAATACAAATTTGAAGGTCACTTTTGTATTTCAATCCATCTTAGATTCATTTGTCCAAGAATCTTCGAAAGCCTTACCTTTCCTTACTTATAAAAAAGTGGAGTCGAGATAATGATAGGTGAAGGTTTATGGATAGTAATGATGGTTGTTGCAAGGTTCTATGGTTCTGAAGATTAGTATAATTCATTTTCATTTGTTTTATTCGACTAAAGTAAATAATTTTTATCTAATTAATTATATCTAGCATCGATCTCTTCTACAAAAGAATTTTATTTATTCATAAAAAATAATATTTGTTAAATTTTATAGCTTCACAAAAAGAATACATAATCAAACCAAAACATTAGTTTTGCAGGTGTCACTTGATCAATTAATCAAAGAAATATAGGCTGATTTAGATAATATATTAAAAATATATGGCCAAGTAATGCATTTCACCTAAAGGGGGTGGGTGGTCTTCGTCATTTCATAAAATAGAAGGGTCATGTGCGTCATTTTATCAAAATAGAAGGTGTTGGTTGAAATTTTCTTTTTAAATTATTAAGGAGTTTTATATTACTTAGGGACTTATTTTAAAATAACTTAAAGTTAAAATTTAAATTGACTTATAAGTCATTTTAAACTGTGACTTATAAATAAAAGCATTCGGTACCAGATTAACTTATAAGTTAAAAATTAAGTTAAACACAAGTTGTGAATGTGTTCGGCTGATAATGACTTTAAAATAAAATATAAAAATTACTAAAAAGAACATTAATAAAAAGATATATTGATTCAATATCATACCATAAGAATCACCATTTTGTGATTAAATAAAACATTAAACAGACAAATATATTATATTATATTATATTATAAATATATAATATTATATATACATATATTATATTATGTGTTATAATATAATATATGTATATATAATATTATAATATATAATATAATATAATACAAAATAAGTATAATACCTACTAATATATATATATATATATTATACTAATATATTATATTGTATTCTATCAATTATATTTATTTATTTATTTACATGGGTGGCAATATTTTTATCTTAATATTTTTTATTACAAGTTTGTTTACGTTAGAGAAGAAATAGATATTAGGTTGAAAAAATAAATATGTAATTTAGCAAAATCGAAGATATGAACATTACATTTGGTCAAATAACTTATTATGAATGACTTATAAGTCATTTTTGATAAGTTATAAATTAGTTCTTATTAACAATGACTTATAAATTAAAAAATAAGTCAAAATTAAGTTTAGGAAATGACTTATAAGTGGAAGTCATTGTCGAACACCCAAGTTGGTTCGACTAACTTGTGAGTGACCGTCGAAGCTCTTAGAAAATTAATTTGGAACACTCAACGTCTTCCCTTTTTGCCCATCTAACAAAGACTTTGAGATGGTTTTGTTTTTATTTTTCGACCAGTCTGCGCTGCTTGGATATCTCATTGTAACGAACTAAATTTCACTTGGTCAAATTAAGTAGATTAAGTTGTTAAAGTGATCTAAGGGTCGAGATAAGTTCTTAAATTCAATGATTAGTTTTGTGCTTTTACATTGTTATGATATAAAGTCTAAGTTTGTATCTGTGACGCCTCTAAATCCGGGTCCCTTGAACCTCGGATCTAGTACATCACGATACATCATCTACATTCATATTCTGTAACTAATGCGGAAGATATAAACATAAATTGTTTATACAATACATTTTACAACATATCCCATAGTCTTTAACCTTAATCTACATACATACCTTTAAATTCACAAAAGGTTTACAAATATAACTTACATCGGACAACTAAATAGTTAACGTGCATAACAATCTAATCTTGTCTTTTGCTTTTGCCTCTATCCTTTCTCGAACATTCGTCTTAATCTGAAATGTTTTATCATGATATAGCAAGAGTGAGCAACTACTTTGCTCAGCAAGTTTAAATACAATGAAGATATATCATGATTGAAGAGGAATAAGCTTTCAAGTTTTCAACAATGTATAATAATTGTGAAACAGCATGAATCAAAATTTTAATAATTGAATGACTGAATCAATAACATTGAGAGGCCAACAATGACCATGAACAATTTAACTGAACCTTATGGTAATGAAGGTGATCAGCCGTTCATACCTAATAAACATATACAACTTGCACTAAGTGCGATTAATAATAAATTTCATTGATGTGGAATAATTATCAATAATTAAACCACTAACATGCTTGAAAAATATTAACTCAAGTTTGAGTTAGGAAACTTGCCTGTATCGCTGATTACCGCTAAGCAATCTAATTTAATCTCTTATGAAAGACCTATCATTTATAAGATTGATCCTCCAATTAGCATAATGCACTTTATATCACAATACTATTACTTGAATAATAATTTAGCTAACATTTAGCCACATTATTAAACATTAGATATCATCTTAAACCTTTAGTAATATTATAGTCCTTTGATAATATTGCTATCACATAACCATCACCTTAAACTCTCGTCTAATATTATTAATCCTTTAATAATATTTTAGTCACTTAATATTATTTATCATTTAATAATATTTAATCACTTCTAAACATTAATAAACCTTCAATAGAATATTAATCATTATCTAATATTATTAATCATTTAATAATATTTTAATCATTATCTAATATTATTAATCATTTAATAATATTTTAAATCATTATCTAATATAACTAATAAAGATCTCACATAATTTAAGATATAAATATTTTACATCTTGAAGCTTAAACTTATTCCATTTCAGAAATAATTTTACTCGCAAATTCGGAGTTTAAACAGCTAATACATAGCTTTAATTAATACTCTTTGAATGACCTAGCAATTAAATCAATCATAAGACACACATAATATAATGTACTATCATTAATCCTATAAGACATTTAATTGATCTTAGGTTAATGATTTAATTAATTAATAATGTTTTTCTTAAGTGATAAACACTTATTGGACCCTTAAATAATTTATTATAATTGTTTAATTAATGAGTTAGTTAAATTCTCTTTATTTAATAACTCAATCTTCATTTAATTACCATTTAATATTAGTTAAATAGTAATTAATTAATACCATTTAGTTATTATTTAATAATAAATAATAACTAATTACATATACTTATTATTTAATGTTAATTAAATAATGGATAATCAAATTATTAATCTTATATGTCTTTAATTATTATTTAATATTAATTAAATAATAATTAATTAATTACGTATCCTTGATTAATAAATAATTACTTTTTTTTACTTCATTAGTTTTTAATTATTCCTTACTATTAATGAAAGAATAATTAATTACTTAATATTAATTAAATAATAAATAATTAATGGCAAAACTAATGATTTTTCCACTGTACTTGGCACGTTTTACTTAATACATTATTGATCTTTTAATTTTTTAAATTACACTATTAAACTAATTAATATTTTCAAATTGGGTCATTTTGTTACAAAAATTAGATGGACGTTAAATCTAGGAATTAAACTTCAACATGAAAGTATTTTTCCTCTTTTTCATAGTTAATTTTCTATACTTTGCTTTAGAAAAACTCCAAGAAAGTCAATTTTCTATACTCTGCTTTACTTCACCCTTAAATCTAGTAATTAATCTTCAAAAAAGTCATTTTTCTATACTCTGCTTTAGGAAAACTCTCCGAAACACATCAAATCAAGATATTTAGGTAGATTAGTATGAGAAAAAGAGGAAAAATACTTTCATGTTGAGAGTTTAATTCCCAGATTTAACGTCCATCTAATTTTTGTAACGGAATGACCCAAATTGAAAATATTAATTAGTTTAATAGTGTAATTTGAAAAATTAAAAGTTCAGTGGTGTAATAAGTAAACGTGTCAAGTATAGTGGAAAAATCATTAGTTTTGCCAATAATTAATTAATTAACATTTATTCTTTATTTATTACTTAATATTAATTAAATAATAAATAATTAATTCATTTACTTTTTTAGTCTTTAATTATTATTTAACATTAACTAAATAATAATTAATTAATCATTTGTTCTTATTTATTATTTAATATTAAATAATAAATAATTAGTTTATTCACATTATGTTAATGTAAGTAATTAATTATTATTTTATTACTTAATCTTACTTAAACATTCTTTAATCATTATTTAATAATAATTAATCGATTACTTAAATAGAAGTTCATTTCTTGCTCTGCACAATAATTCCTTGCGCCTTACGAACTATAGCATAGCTGAGCTTGAGGTCTATTGATATAATAGGTATACATCTCCTGCTTCCTTTCTTATTCTCATGCTTAGCTAGTTTTGCTTGGAGGCTACTTCTTCTGCAGCTGGATACATATATATAACATATACATACATACATACATACCGTACATATATAGATTATATATATATATATATATATATATACACATAACATACATATGTATAACATACATATAGTACATACATATTTATATTACATATATACATGCATACGGATAACATATATATATATATATATATATATATATATATATATATAACATACATACATACATAATACATATACATATATTTATCATACCTCCGTACATATCGCGTCTGCTATTAATCACATTTAATATACATGATGCACTTTAAAAATTATAATCAAAATTTCTAAAAATCTTTTCCATAATAATGGAAACTATTTATTAAATAAAAATATTTTATTTAATAAATAATTTATTATATTAAAATAATCTATTTACCATAAATCATTATAATATTCACACAGATACTTTTAACGCATTATAATTTACTTCAAGAAATTATTTACGTAATAAATATATATTTTTAATATACTTATCACATTACATTCCATACATATCGCAGAATGTCATATTATATAAACACGTAATCCAATTATTTCCAATAATTAAAAAAATTATGCATAATAATAATTATGAAAATTCTTTCTTTAATTAAATGGAATAAATCTATTTAAAATAACTTATTTAGTGAGACAAACTCACTATATTTAAATTTGCTTATTTAACATATACAACTGTATAATTAATTTTAATCATCTCATTCTTCCCATAATTGGTTTCCTAACAATTTACATACAATATTTAATTTAATAAATCCTTATTTCATATAAAAAAAACAATTCGCAAAATTTCGGATTGTCACACAGTTGCCTCCTCTCAGTCGTACAATCGAAAGAAGCACTCCAAGCGTCAATAAATAAATTTTTTTACTGATGTATTTTGAACCCCCTCTAAAAACGTTCTGGTTTCGCTACTGCCCATCATGCCAACTGAGACTTCTTATTCAAATGGTCAAAAGCAATATGGAAATGAGGATCCAAAAAAGGTATAGTGAATAAATTCTATTTACTGTTTTAGTTCCTCCATAATTGCCAAAACTTATATGCTAAAAGTGTTCAATATCACCATCTGGTTGCATTTTCTGAATATTCCAAGTATAGGCGAGAAGCTCAACCCTCTGGCCGTAGCTTATTAGTTCACCGGTACTATTGAAATCTTCTGACCCTCATATTTCTATTTCAGGGCTGTTTATGCTTTTCATGGGGCAGAAAATGAAATCTCCTACATACATGAAAAGAACGTGCATGGGACTTGTATACGTACTATATATAGTTCAGAAGGTTATCTTATGTATAGAGAGACTCTTTAGCAAGTGCATTCTTTCTACTTCGGGTTCAGTCTTACGAAACAATAGAACTTTCGACAGGGAAAAACACCTATCCTCCATTTTGTGCATCTAGTGATTAAGCTATATTGGCTCCTGCAAAACGAAACGCTCCTACAGCTATATGTTGCTCTCTAGCAGAAGCTTTGCATTGGCAATAGGTATACCTTTTGCCCGCTTATTGGGCTCAGTTTGATTTCTTTTTCTTCTTCTCTTGCGTGCATTAATTTTCTTCTCTAGGCAATATAATTTTCTTATATGGTGAGACAAAACTCCCGAATGCAGATTAATTTATTCTATGTTAAGAATCTTAATTCCACTATTACTTTATTAGAAGCAACAACTGAAGTATATGTTAGATTGCTCTTTGTGCTTAAGATATGCTTACCTTGACTTGTAATTTGTATCGAGGTTACATATTTAGTTTTAATATATGGGAGATTGTCCAGATTGGGAGAAAGCTGGATGCAAGTTTAGACAGTTTAATTAATGCAGTAACTATGTACCGCTTGTTATGTAGTTACCTTGATGCTCTGATAATGTCACAATTTTAAAGAAATACCAAAAATGAAATAAATTAGCAACGAAAAACATATATCACTGAATTTCTCCGTCGCTAAAAAGGAATTCATTATTTTGACAAAATATGGCGACGGATACACTGTTGTGATATGTTTCGTCGCTGAAAGTATACCTGATATAAATGCAAACTTGTCCGTCGCTGTTAAAAAAGCAAAAAATAACGGACAAGTGCTGTTGGAAACAATCAGCGACAGAATATTGACGGAATACTGTATAAATGAAAGGTCTTTGAAAACTTATAATTTCATATTCCTTATTAAGTTTGTTTATTCCCATAAACTAAAGGAAGAATACAAAATTTTGTTATTATTTCAATTTATCATGTGGCCTCTCCTAAGCCAAAATATCACAGGAATAAGTAGTTCAGAAATTGTGGAGTTTATGTGGTTGCGCAAAGGGACAAGCATCACTTTTATTTTATTTTACTAATTTTAATTATTAGCTGTAGTATTAACGTAGGTTCTGAGTGCTGGGTTCTTCGAATACCCACAAAAGCATGACCGCTTTTTAGTGCAGGGCAACAAGTCCCCGACGGTTGTTGCGACGGATACCGTATTTGCGGAAGACACCAGGAAAGCTCTAACGGAATACGTGTCATCGCCTTTGCCACCTGCACTTCTGCCACCAGCACTGCCACCGCAACAAGTGCAAACCCACCTTCTTCATCTTCAATCTCGCACCGAATGAAAAGGATAGATACAATAGAGATATTTGTACAATTTATAGGCCAAATGGGGTGTGATATATATAGTGGGGTAAAATAGCTTAGAAAGTTATTCACATATCACTATTAATAATTAATTCACAGTTCACACGAATACAATTTCGTTCATGTTGGGTTACTATTGAAAACTTGAAGCCGAGTGTGGGCAAGGAAATTGTGCCTTGCTAGGGTTAGGGTTTCGTGTTGGCTGGAGAGGAGAGAAATCCACGAAGAGCACGGAATTGATTGATTGATTAAAGAGGGGAGAAGAACAGGTAGACAATTACTTCAATGACACGTGGCAGAACTCTCAGAATCCGAAAACCGGGCTAGGATAGCAGGGATTCCAAGAGCCTTCTTGAGTCTTCGAGTTGGAAGAAAGTTCCAAGTGCTCAGAGCTTCCAAGAGTCCAAGTGTAATGTTTGGAGAGCGATCCCCTTTTCTTAGAATAGAGGGGCTATTTATAGAGTTTTCCTGGGAAATAGTCACATGCCAGACACATGTTTTAAGGAAAATTTCCAAAATACCCTTTAATTATGTTTTAAAGGAGAAATTCCAGAAATGCCCTTTAATCATCAAAACAATGCCCAAATTGCCCTGTTCTTCTAGCCACCAATCTAATCCCTCAATCAATTCCCAAAATGGGTCACATCCACGAGCCTTCTGCCTTGGAACACGTGGAGACTTCCCCGGGTCTAGCACCTTTATTTCCGCCTAATCTGTACATTTAATTACGTCACATGAACCCTAATTTGTACATTTATTTCAATTAGGTCATGTGAATCCTAATATGCACTTGGGCCCACATTTGCCCCCTGTGCAAGAGTCACGATTCCTGAAGGACGCTTGTGCAAAATACTCCAAGCTTTTGAATGATTTTGTGTGACTATACTTGTTCAAGTCTTGAACACAAGAGTTCTAGAAGAGGGAACCCCTAGGGGCCAAACCATTAGGGTTCACATGACATAAATATACAAATTAGGGTTTACAAAGGCCTAATTAAATGTATAAATTAGGGTTCATATGACCTAATTAAATGTACAAATTAGGGTTTACAAAAACCTCATTAAATGTACAGATTAGACAGAAATAAAGGTGCTAGACCCGAGGAAGTCTCCACGTGTTTCAAGGCAGAAGGCTCGTGGATGCGACCCATTTTGAGAATTGATTGAGTGATTGGACTGGTGGCTAGAAGAACAGGGCAATTTGGGCATTACTTTGATGATTAAAGGGCATTTCTGAAATTTCTCCTTTAAAACATATTTAAAGGGTATTTCAAAAATTTTCCTTAAAACATGTGTCTGGCATGTGACTATTTCCCAGAAAAACTCTATAAATAGCCCCTCTATTCTAAGAAAAGGGGATCGCTTTCAAGACATTACACTTAGACTCTTGGAAGCTCATTACACTTGGAACTCTCTCCCAACTCGAAGACTCAAGAAGGCTCTTGGAATCCCTGCTACCCTAACCCGGTTTTCGGATTCTAGGAGTTCTGCCACGTGTCATTGGAGTAATTGCCCACTTGTTCTTCTCCCCTCTTCAATCAATCAATCAATTCCGTGCTCTTCGTGAATTTCTCTCCTCTCAAGCCAACACGAAACCCTAACCCTAGCAAGGCATAATTTCCTTGCCCACACCGAGCTAGCAATTTATTTTAAGCAAATTTCTTTGAAGTTTTTAATAACTCTCAACTTGTGAATAGTTGTTGGATGGCTGATTCACATGACCAAGATTAGTTGTTGGATCTTGACATCTTGTACACTTGAGTGCCTATAAATACGAAGTGAAGCTAGGCTTGTATTTTGCCAATTCACACACTAATACATACCATCTTCTTCATCTTCTCCATCTTCTCCAAATTCTAGTGTAACTAGTAGGGAAAGAGGATCACCTCCATAGTGAGGTTGTTGTCCTCACCCCTTTTATAAATTAGTAGGGAAAAAGGATCACCTCCATAGTGAGGTTGTTGTCCTCACCCCTTTTATAATTCAAGAAAATATTCATTGGACTTAATATGTTAGGCTAGTTCCTTTATTCAGTTCGAAGGGGATGTTGAACCTTGTTTACAAGTAATGGTTTGATTAAGTATAAACTATTTATTCCTTCTTACATGAAGTTCATTCTTGATAATCTATTTTAACTGTTGAATGATATTTATTCCGATTGGTTTAATGTGATCGATTAAGTCAATTTGATAAATTTCATCTGCTAGATTAAGGGACAGTATTACGTGTAATTGATATTGTTCCTAATCACAAGTAGCAATTAGTGATACATGATTATGGTCAAGATTTTGAGTATTGCTATGATTATCGGAAGACAAGTTAAATAATCCAAACTTGTGTGATTGTTGCTTAGATTAGTCTAATTCCCTAGTTCTTAATGCTGCTATTATATTAAATCTAGAGAGCTTGTTCTAGGTTGTATAATGGTTAGAATCTTGTGAAGAGCTTGTTTCATTAAGTGATAATTTAAGGGGAGTTTCGGGTAGTAGAGCTTATTGCTACCTAGGGCTATTAATTTCATTGAAGGATAAATATTGCTTTATTTAATTATTCTATTGTTGTAAAAAGGTGATACTGAACCGGAAGAACTGAAATCTTTAATTAATTGATTATTCTTATCACTTTAAATTCTGTTCTTGATAATTAGTACAATAAAATTATAAACCCCCCCTTTTTTTTTGGTAAACAAAGCATAAATTTAGACTAATCACTCTCTGTGGGACTGACTCTTGCACTGCTACATTATTATCTTTTGCAGTAAGGTTTTATTTTTGGTTGCTTGCGACAACACACCAGCAACACTGACACATGAAACACATTATGAATATGTTTCAATTCAGGAGGTAAAGCTACCTCGTATGCCACCTCGCTTATTTTCTTTAGTATCTCAAACGGTCCAATAAATCTAGGACTTAGTTTCCCTTCTTTCCAAATCTTATTTTCCCTCTCTAGGGAGATACTTTCAGAAACACATAACTTCCCACTTCAAAGTCTCTTTTCATGCGATGAAGATCTGCATACTTCTTTTGACGATCCTGAGCTGCTACCAGTCGAGCTCTTATTACTTTGATGATCTCCACCGTCTGTTGTACCAATTCCGGCCCCAACAGTCTTCGTTCACCTACTTCATCCTAACATAAGGGCGTTCTGCATTTCCTTCCATATAGTGCTTCGTACGGTGACATTCCAATGCTTGCATGATAACTATTGTTATATGCAAACTCAACTAGTGGAAGATGATCCTCCCAACTTCTCTTGAAATCCATCACACAGGCTCTAAGCATGTTTTCTAATGTCTGAATCGTTCTTTCGCTTTGCCCATCAGTTTGTGGATGATACGCGGTACTCAACCTTAGCTGTGTCCCCATTCGTTCTTGAAGTCTTCTCCAAAAGTTTGACTGAAAGCGCGGATCTCTATCAGATATAATTGATATTGGCACTCCATGTCTTGAAACAATTTCTTTGATACATAATTTGGCTAACTGATCAAAATTATACCTAATCTTGATCGGTAAAAAGTGCGTTGACTTTGTAAGACGATCAATGATTACCCATATCGCATCGTAACCTTTCTGCGTTGTCGGAAGTCCCACCATAAAATCCATTGTAACGTGCTCCCATTTCCATTCTGGAATCTCTAATGGCTGTAATAATCCACTTGGTCGTTGATGTTCTGCCTTGACCCTCTGACAAGTTAAACATCTGCTGACATATTCAGCAACCTCTCGTTTCATGTTCGGCCACCAAAAGTGCTGACGTAAGTCTTGGTACATTTTTGTGCTCCCTGGGTGTATCGAGTATCTTGTACTGTGTGCTTTTTGTAAAATCTCTTCTTTTAATTCTGGTACTGAAGGTACACAAACTCGGTTTTCAAACCTCAATAATCCATTGCCATCGTTCTTATATTTTAACTCTTCACCTTCAGCCAACCGTTTCTTAATGTTCCCACATTCTTCATCATTTTCCTGAGCCTCTTTTACTTTATCTAATAAAGTCGGACTTGCTTCCATTTCTAGTACTTTATCCGAATCCTTCGAATTTTTTACCTCCAACTCCATTTTCTCCATTTCTCTTATTAATTTTTTTTACGCTGTTAATACAAACAATTTTTCTCTGCTCTTTCTGTTTAAAGCATCTGCCACTACATTGGCCTTTTCTGGATGATATAGAATCTCACAATTATAATCTTTGATCAATTCTAACTACCTCCTCTATCTCATGTTCAACTCCTTTTGTGTAAAGATATACTTCAGACTTTTGTGGTCTGTATATATCTCACACTTTTCTCTATTGAGATAATGTCTCCATATTTTAAGGGCAAACACTACCGCTGCCAATTCCAGGTCATGGGTAGGGTATCCCTTCTCATAGTCTTTCAGCTGTCGTGACGCGTACGCAATGACTTTACCATTCCGCATCAATACGCAACCTAGTCCTTTGTGTGACGCATCACTATATACAGTAAAACCTCTCGTACTATCTGGTAAGGATAACACAGGTGCTTCACTTAGTCGCTTCTTCAACTCTTGAAAACTTTGTTCACACTTCTCTGTCCACACGTACTTAACCGTCTTCCTGGTAAAATTTGTCAACGACGAAGCAATCTTTGAGAAATCCTGAATAAACCTCCGGTAATAAGAAACTTCTGACTTATGTAGGTGTCTTCGGTTGTCCCCAACTCTTCACTACTTCGACCTTTGCTGGATCAACATAAATTCCCTCATTATCTATGACATGTCCCAAAAACTAAACTCTCTTCAACCAAAATTCACATTTCGAAAACTTGGCGTACAATTTCTCCTTCCTCAATGTCTCTAACACTATCCTTAAATGTTTGACATGCTCTTCTTCAGTCTTCGAGTACACCAGTATGCCATCAATGAACACAACCACGAATTTATCTTGGTACGGTTTAAAATACTTTGTTCATCAAGTCTATAAATGAAGCTGGCGCATTTGTCAGTCCAAAAGACATCACTAGAAACTCATAATGGCCGTAACGAGTCCTAAATGTTGTCTCACCTTCAACTGATGAATAATCCATTCTCAAATCGATCTTCGAAAAATATCTTGCCCCTTTAAGCTGATCAAAAAGATCATCTATTGCCGGTGGTAACAGATATTTGTTCTTGATTGTCACCTTATTTAGTTCCCGATAATCCATGCATAACCTCATCGATCCATCATTCTTCTTTATAAACAACACCGGTGCTCCCCACGAAGAGACACTAGGTTGATTGTACTTCTTGTCCAATAACTCCTGCAATTGGACCATTAATTCTTTCATTTCTACCGGAGCCATTCTATACGGTGCTTTAGATATTGGTGCTGTTTCCGGTACTAAATCGATTAAAAATTCTATCTTTCGGTCTGATGGAAGTCCTGGCAGTTCATCTGGAAAGACATCTCCAAACTCATTGACTACAGGTATCTGCCCCACTTCAGGATTCACCATGCGTGTATCCACTACATGAGCCAAATAACCTTCACATCCTTTGCGTAATATCTTCCTGGCCTGCATCATCGTTAAATAATTTGTTTGTCTCGATGATTTACTACCATAAAATACAACCTTAGACTTATCTGGTGTCTGAAGGTGTATGCTCTTCTTCTGACAGTCAATTACTGCCTCATGATTAAACAATCAATCCATTCCTAGGATCACATCAAATTCTCTTAAGCGTATTGGAATCAAATTCACGCTTAACTTATGTCCCCTTATTTTCACTTCACAATTTTTATGGATAAACTTAACATGGATCACTTCTTTGTTGGCAACTTCTCTATTCATTGGGTTTTCTAACTGTTCGCGAGGTAAGTTTAATCTTCTAGCAAATTCATCAGATACAAAAGAACAGGTAGCTTCCGAATCAAACAACACATATGCTTTTATATTATTGATCGGAATTATACTTGACACCACCTCTTTTGATGATGCCACTGCATCTTGTACAGTTATGTTAAAAGTTCTGGTTGTCGGCTTGCTTTGCTGAACTGGCCCTCAAATGGATAACTTGGTGTTACTGCTCTTGTTGCCGTTTTCTCCTCCAGTATTCTTCTTTAACGGACAATCCTTGAATCGATGACCCGTCCCTCCACATGAAAAACAACTGCTTTTCCTTGGCTTAGGACAATTTGGTGAAATATGTCCTTCTTGACCACAATTGTAACAAATATTCTTCCCTTTCATGCATTCTCCTAAGTGATTCTTTCCACACTTTCCATATGCTTGTTTCTTCGGTTGAAAACTCCCTTGCTGATTCTCTGGATTACTGCCACCACTGCTCCATTTGCACTTCTTGCTATTGCTGCCACCACTATTGGTACTTTGATTCCCAACTTCAGTTCTCTTTTTGTTCTTCTCTCGATTGTATTTGGATACTTCCTCAAAACCACCTTCTGCAATGATAGCTTTCTTCAATAAAGTCGCAAACGAATTGATTTGTAATACCGCTACTTTGCTAAAAATCCAGGGTTTCAACCCGTTCTTAAATCTTCGCGCCTTTCGTTTTTCAGTATCCACCTGATGTGGTGCAAACCTTACTAACTCATTAAATTTGGCTGTGTACTCTGAGACTGACATGTTTTCTTGGTTTAATTCCAAAAACTTAACTTCCATTCTTCCTTGCATACTATTTGGAAAGTATTTTTCGAGAAATAATTCTTTAAATCGTTCCCAGCTTATTACACCTTCTCTGGCTCTACTCTGATTTGCTTCTAACCAGAAATAAGCCTCGCCCTACATCAAATAGTTAGCAAAAACTGTCTTTTGCTCCTCTACGACTCTAGCAATAATAAAAGCCTTCTCCATCTCCTTTATCCACGTTTGCTCTTCAATAGGGTTAGTTGTCCCTTAAACTTTAGCGGGCCTACTGCCTTAAAGTCCTTGAAGTTGGCCAAGTGGCCTTTAGGAGGTTTTGGGTTTACTGGTGGTGCGGTGTTTCTACCCTGCAGTGCTTAGGTTAATAGGTCAATGAACTGTTGCATCAGATTTTCTGAACCTGCAGAATTATTTACGGATTCCTCTTAAGTTGATGGTGGGGTCCTTGGTATTCCTCCTCCTCTTCCCCTTCCTCTTCCTCTCCATATTGGCGGCATTTTCTGGTTCAATGAAAATAAATAAATAAAAATAATTTTATATCATTTATGCATCATTTGCATTTTTATGTCACAATTTAATAGTGGTTTCATAAAAATTTAATCATATGCATAAATCTTAATTATTATATTAGTCCTGACTTATGGCTTTATAATATGGTGTGTTATTATAATCAATATGGTCTGCTAAATTATTGAATTAACTTGCTGAATTTAACATATTACCCATATATAATTTACTATCTTTAATACGTTTATCAAAATATCACATTTATATTCATATACCAACTTCTTTATATAACTGGCATATTGCTATAAATGCCATATATCCCTATTTAACAACAAAATGTGGGATTGTCAAAAGCTAAAACTCCCCTAATCTCATAAGTGGGGATACAATATATTTACATACTACATCACACCATTTGAGGTTTACGTAATATATCATATAACCCTAATAATCAAAATGGGTATTACTGCATCTATATACATATATGACCACTAACTATCATTGCACATCAAGAGGTGGTGCATCCGTATACTCCTGCTCCAGTGGAAGAAATCCGTCCATAAGTCAACGTCGAACTGATCGGCTCGACTCACCTACCTCCATGGAACCCCTCCTAAATCCTGATCTCTGACTCATATAGGTAGTATCTAAAGTTCGCCCCGATGAGTCAATCCTAACCTCCTTAGCCTGCAGCTCCTCCCCGAGCTGATCCACTAGCTTGACTGCCTTTTCCTAGGCGTCCGAGATTCTAATCTTGTCAGCTATCTTTACATCGAACTCAAACTTTATCACCTGATTCTCTAATGTCCCCTGACTCAGCTGAAACTCTAGCAACTCCACTTTGGCTTTCTGCTCTGTCAACTCTGCCAATGCCTAACAGGCAGCATCCTTATATTGCTACTCTGTATGCTGATGTGTGTGGTTCTGCTCCTCTAAGTGAGCCACTCTCTCTTCTTACTCATGGTTCCTGTACATCAAGTCTACCATCATGATATCCTGTGAGGTATCTGTCATCTCATGCTCCTCAACATGATCCTTCAGCTCCTGCTCCATAGTATAACTATCTTACTTTTCTTCAGATATCCTATAAGCAAACAAGGACAACATCAGTATTACAATAAAATTTATTCATTGACAAAATGAAATAATATTTTATCATGTACAATCTATACTAGATGAATTTCCATAATTCATCACTTAACATGCTCTATATGAGTTTCCTTCTAAGGTTATAACCTAGGTTTTGCATTCCTAATGTATATACCCTACAACTCTGATACTAACCTGTGACGCCCCAAATTCGGGTTCTCTAACCTCGAATTCGGTGCTCACGATTCATCACCATCATATACATTCTATAAACTATTGCGGCATATTAACATACATTGTTCGTTATACTAAAGTCTGTGACATAGTCCCAATGTCTTCTTAACCTTAACTTAATACATACAATTAATATTGCAAAGGTTTACCTAAATAATTACATCAAACATAACACTAATTAAGAGTTTATAATAAACTGCTCTTGTACTTTTTCTTTTCCTTTATCTTTCTTCGTCGACCCTTCGGGTTTAGCTGAAATAAATGTCATGATATAGCAAGGGTAAGCAACTAATTTGCTTAGCAAGTTTAATTACAAAGGAGATATATCATGATTAGAAAGAATTTATCTATCAATTCTCATCAATGAAATTCAATTGAAAGAACATTTAACAAGATTCAATAATTGAATAATAGATACTGAGTGGTTATAAATAACCATGAACATATGCGAAGGTTGTCAGTATTTAAACTGGTCCTTTTAATAAGTTTTGGTAATTAAGGGGATCAGCCTTTCATACCCGGTGATTTATGCATAAACACTTAATAATCGAGAAATAATTATTTTTCAATTAATGCTTTAATAAAAATGTTCTTTATCTCAGTCGAAAAATCCATACCAATCAACTGGTAGGATTAGCTTCTAAAACGATTTGAGTTTATCAATTTAACATGTTCGATCTAGCTGATACAATTAGCATAGATCCATCTCATATCAGTTCATTGATGAAAGAACTTTAAACAATTCAGAGTCCAAAAATAAAAGAACAAAAATTTAATTGCACGAAGTGTGAATGTCAATAAATATTATAGGGGCGAATAATCATCAATAATTATTCACTAATATTTTTGAAAAATAATAATAACTCGAGTTGAGTTAGAAAACTTGCCTGCTCGACGAGCTACGTTAATCTAGCCTTTAATTAATATTCTTCGATTGACCTAGCATTGATAATGTTGGTCTATCAATTAGCATAGCATATAGTTGATTATTTATACTCTGTCGTATACTATTTAAATGACAATTAATCACATATCAATTTTAATCTCTTATACTATTATTGACCCGCTAGGATACTCAATCGATCATTGGTTAATGATTTAATTAAGTAACATTATTTTTATTATGTGGTAAACACTTATTAAACCCTTAAACAATTTATTATAATTGTTTAATTAATGTGTTAATTAAATTCATTTTATTTAATTAACACTATTTGCATTTAATTACAATTTAGTATTAGTTAAATAGTAACTAATTAAATACCTTTAGTTATTATAAAGAATAACTAATTACATCTACTTATTATTTAATGTTAATTAAATAATAAATAATCCAGTTATAAATCTCATTTGTCTTTGACTATCGTTTAATATAATAATTAATCAATTTATTATCCTCAACTAAAAAAACTTATCTATTTACTTCGTTAGCCTTTAATTATTCCTTGATATTTATTTAAAGAATAGCTAATTAGCATTTAATCTTATTTATTATTTAATATTAATTAAATAATAAATAATTAATCAATTATTTATCCTTGAAAAATAAATAATTTATTTACTTTATAAATCTCTAATTATTCATTCTCAAAAATAATGAACTAGTATATACACTTATTTATTATATAATTTTAAATTAAATAATAAATAATTATTTTATTAATGAAATTAAGTAATTACATTATTATTACATGATACCACTTATCTGCTCTTTATAAGTATTCCATACCAAATTTTTTTTTAACAATTATTCATTTATTTTCTTTTACTTCCATTTCTACTATTTGTACTATTTTTCGTCACATTTTCAGATTTGGGGTCCTGTACGGAAACAGTCATAAAACAAAATCTACTATTCCATTTAAGGTTCCGTCGGAGGCGTTGAATTCGTATTTTCCTGAAATACAATTTTCATTTATCAAACACCCCAATCAGATTTTCTAGGTTCTGGAAATTAGCTCCAAAGTACATAGTCAACAGCTTTTTCTTGGTTTTTTTCCAACTAGGAGATTTCTAGGAATAAAATCCATAACTTTCTTATACTACAATATTTTTTTAATCCAACCAAAGGGCTTTTGCCCCTAACTTATGTATCTATTATAACCCACAAAAATATCACACAACAATACATAGATTCCACAAAAATATAGCATAGTTCTCATCTATCCAAAAACTTAATTACTAATTCTAAATTTCTCTAACATTTGTAACATGAAATCACATATACCAACATGTTACACCATCTAACTCATGAACTAACAATTTTCATAAGATTTTGACCAATAACTCATAAAATTTCATGAACCTACAACAAGGATAATATATTACATGAAAGTTTTTACTAAAACACTTAGAATTTTTTCTTTCTTTTCTTACCTTCCTTTATGAGCAATCCTCCTCTTCCTCCCAAGGTAGGTGATGAGCTTTGAGTGCATGGACAAGACCTCCTTCTCCTTCTTCCTCTCCTTGTCGTGCTCTCTCTCTCTCTCTCTCTCTCTCTCTCTCTTTCTCTCTCTCTCTCTCTCTCTCTCTCTCTCTTTCTTTCTAGTAGACTTAGCTTGCTAGGAATAAGGGAAAAAGTGAATGGAAGTAACCAAGTATTTGGTTACTTAGTTTGTTTGTTTTTTTTTAACTAATACACCTCATTGCTTCCTTGAGTGCCACATGTTCCCTTATTAAATTACCTAACATGTGTTTAGGAAGGATAGAGATACCTAGCAAGTTTGGTGGCTTATTAGATAAACTTTGCTTATAAATATATATTATATTTCCCCCCCCCCCCTAAAATCCGGCTATGGCCTTATCCATTCCCCCTTTTTTATTAACTAATTAGCTTGTTAAATGACTAACATGCCCTAGCTCAATTGGGTCAAAATTTGGGCCTTAAGAAAAATTAGCTTAGGCTTGAATATTTCTAGTTTAGGCCACTTAACTAAATTTTAGTTTCTATCATTATTGGGTCACTAGTTTATTAACCTATTGGGTTCTCTTTATACGAGTTAATTAAATTCTAATGGGCTAATTTAATTAACCTATCCACTTTACATAATAATCCTTCAAGTCTGCAATAAACTAATTAAGTGGACTTAACTAAATGAATTAGTCCATTAATAATTTACTATTTGGACTATTAAATAAAATAAATCATGTTTCACATAATTTCTCATAAATCAATACTCAAATTAATTAATTCTCAAAATAAATTTACTTACTATATTCAATTTAATTGAATATTTAATTAGTTCATTATCTTATCAATTTTTTTCTTGATATTAATTTACTTTGGTTAGTCCACTAATTTAAATAATTATTAGTGAGACCCCTTTTTTTTTGAAAATATTAATTAACTACATGTTCATTTATATATGTCACAAGACCTTCAATATCACCACTATTGAATTAATATATCTATTTACAATGACTTAGAAATTCTTGGTTATTACAATAATCGTCGTATTCAGGTTCTCCATAAAATTCTCCTTCATCTTCATATTCATCATATATAGATTCTCTATATTCCTTTGCTTCTTCGCCTTCTTCTTAAACTAATTGGTCTTCCAACTGCTCTTCAGTTTCGGATTGAACCATCTTAAAGCCCAGATCTTGACAATGATCTATTCGACCACATCGTTCCCATGGCTGCTCCCTATGGTGGTAAGGGATATCAAAATCGAATTCAGAATCATAAAATTCCTCATCACAATCAAGGTGTGAGAAATACTTCGGAACTTCCTCAGCCGAAAATTGTCCACGAGACTAATAACCCTCCTCGTCATGATCAAGGTGCGGGACTTCCTCAGCCGAAACATGTCCACGATAGTGATCAAGGTGCAGGACTTCCTCATTCAGAACCTGTCCACGTCGACCCCGATTTTGCGCCTTGAGACGCCCAGGTTAACTCTGCAACTTGTCTCTGTAAATCTTCAATCATCATATCCCGAATGTTACGATCATGGCGCTGGACTTCCTCAATCGGAACCTACCCTTGGCGACCACGACCGCCAGCCATTGAAACTGATGAAATCTAACCCAAGATGATGTTGAGCTTTGATACCAACTAACGCCGGGCGGGATAACAATTATCATGCGGACTAGGGAAACAAATAAATTCACAGGCAAAGAAACAAGAGATTCATCAAAAACACAGAGAACTCTATCTAATGCTCAAATTATTATTATCAAAACAAAACTATCCGTCAATCTAACCCACAAGCTGGGTTTTATAGCTAACTTTCTTCCTTTCCAAGTCATAATAGGATTCCTAAAATTATGGAAACAAAATCCTAAAGGATAACAAACTTCCTATATTTACGGTATAAAAGGTTTATTTCCTAATAAAATACTACTACCATAAAAGAATTAAACACTAATAAATAATAATAATAATAATAATAATAATAATAACTGAAGCTAATCCGATCAGTATGAATCCAATCCCGAAATCCTGAACGCCGAAGCCAAGAATCCGATCCCGAACTCTTGATCCGAAGGAGTCTGTTCCAACCCATAAGAACCGAAGTCGACCCGAAGCTGAACTCCCGATCCCGAAGTTATTCGACACCCTTGCGCTAATTCATTAATCCATGGCCTTTTATTGCCATCAATATGCTATCTGTCCACTCAATATCATCGGCTTGAAATCCTCCTGCACCAGGAGCACTTAATTTTACAATTGCTAATATCCAAACCCTAAAGACATATATATATATATATAGGGTCCCTTTTGCAAAATTAATATAAATTGGAGGGAAAGTTTTGTCGAAAAATAAATTGAAAGTCAATTTTGCAAAATTAATACAAATTTGAAGGTCACTTTTGTATTTCAATCCATCTTAGATTCATTTGTCCAAGAATCTTCGAAAGCATTACCTTTCCTTACTTATAAAAAAGTGGAGTCGAGATAATGATAGGTGAAGGTTTATGGATAGTAATGATGGTTGTTGCAAGGTTCTATGGTTCTGAAGATTAGTATAATTCATTTTCATTTGTTTTATTCGACTAAAGTAAATAATTTTTATCTAATTAATTATATCTAGCATCGATCTCTTCTACAAAAGAATTTTATTTATTCATAAAAAATAATATTTGTTAAATTTTATAGCTTCACAAAAAGAATACATAATCAAACCAAAACATTAGTTTTGCAGGTGTCACTTGATCAATTAATCAAAGAAATATAGGCTGATTTAGATAATATATTAAAAATATATGGCCAAGTAATGCATTTCACCTAAAGGGGGTGGGTGGTCTTCGTCATTTCATAAAATAGAAGGGTCATGTGTGTCATTTTATCAAAATAGAAGGTGTTGGTTGAAATTTTCTTTTTAAATTATTAAGGAGTTTTATATTACTTAGGGACTTATTTTAAAATAACTTAAAGTTAAAATTTAAATTGACTTATAAGTCATTTTAAACTGTGACTTATAAATAAAAGCATTCGGTACCAGATTAACTTATAAGTTAGAAATTAAGTTAAACACAAGTTGTGAATGTGTTCGGCTGATAATGACTTTAAAATAAAATATAAAAATTACTAAAAAGAACATTAATAAAAAGATATATTGATTCAATATCATACCATAAGAATCATCATTTTGTGATTAAATAAAACATTAAACAGACAAATATATTATATTATATTATAAATATATAATATTATATATACATATATATTATATTATGTGTTATAATATAATATATGTATATATAATATTATAATATATAATATAATATAATACAAAATAAGTATAATACCTACTAATATATATATATATATATATATATATATATATATTATACTAATATATTATATTGTATTCTATCAATTATATTTATTTATTTATTTATATGGGTGGCAATATTTTTATCTTAATATTTTTTATTACAAGTTTGTTTACGTTAGAGAAGAAATAGATATTAGGTTGAAAAAATAAATATGTAATTTAGCAAAATCGAAGATATGAACATTACATTTGGTCAAATAACTTATTATGAATGACTTATAAGTCATTTTTGATAAGTTATAAATTAGTTCTTATTAACAATGACTTATAAATTAAAAAATAAGTCAAAATTAAGTTTAGGAAATGACTTATAAGTGGAAGTCATTGTCGAACACCCAAGTTGGTTCGACTAACTTGTGAGTGACCGTCGAAGCTCTTAGAAAATTAATTTGGAACACTCAACGTCTTCCCTTTTTCCCATCTAACAAAGACTTTGAGATGGTTTTGTTTTTATTTTTCGACCAGTCTGCGCTGCTTGGATATCTCATTGTAACGAACTAAATTTCACTTGGTCAAATTAAGTAGATTAAGTTGTTAAAGTGATCTAAGGGTCGAGATAAGTTCTTAAATTCAATGATTAGTTTTGTGCTTTTACATTGTTATGATATAAAGTCTAAGTTTGTATCTGTGACGCCTCTAAATCCGGGTCCCTTGAACCTCGGATCTAGTACATCACGATACATCATCTACATTCATATTCTGTAACTAATGCGGAAGATATAAACATAAATTGTTTATACAATACATTTTACAACATATCCCATAGTCTTTAACCTTAATCTACATACATACCTTTAAATTCACAAAAGGTTTACAAATATAACTTACATCGGACAACTAAATAGTTAACGTGCATAACAATCTAATCTTGTCTTTTGCTTTTGCCTCTATCCTTCCTCGAACATTCGTCTTAATCTGAAATGTTTTATCATGATATAGCAAGAGTGAGCAACTACTTTGCTCAGCAAGTTTAAATACAATGAAGATATATCATGATTGAAGAGGAATAAGCTTTCAAGTTTTCAACAATGTATAATAATTGTGAAAGAGCATGAATCAAAATTTTAATAATTGAATGACTGAATCAATAACATTGAGAGGCCAACAATGACCATGAACAATTTAACTGAACCTTATGGTAATGAAGGTGATCAGCCGTTCATACCTAATAAACATATACAACTTGCACTAAGTGCGATTAATAATAAATTTCATTGATGTGGAATAATTATCAATAATTAAACCACTAACATGCTTGAAAAATATTAACTCAAGTTTGAGTTAGGAAACTTGCCTGTATCGCTGATTACCGCTAAGCAATCTAATTTAATCTCTTATGAAAGACCTATCATTTATAAGATTGATCCTCCAATTAGCATAATGCACTTTATATCACAATACTATTACTTGAATAATAATTTAGCTAACATTTAGCCACATTATTAAACATTAGATATCATCTTAAACCTTTAGTAATATTATAGTCCTTTGATAATATTGCTATCATATAACCATCACCTTAAACTCTCGTCTAATATTATTAATCCTTTAATAATATTTTAGTCACTTAATATTATTTATCATTTAATAATATTTAATCACTTCTAAACATTAATAAACCTTCAATAGAATATTAATCATTATCTAATATTATTAATCATTTAATAATATTTTAATCATTATCTAATATTATTAATCATTTAATAATATTTTAAATCATTATCTAATATAACTAATTGTAATGTCCAGGAATTTCAAAGCATTGTATCCAATTTATTTTTATAAATAAATTCATTTTATATAATTTTATAAATTTAATTGGATCCATGTGGGTACTATTATTTAATTATATCTAAAATAGGGTCCAATAAATTTTCTTTGCTTTAAAGGGGCTCACTAATAGGTTGAATAAATTAATAAGTTAACCCTAACAACTGATTGACAAGAAAATTTGGGAAAATTAATAAATAATTTTACATTATCGGATTTAATAAATTCGAATGAATAATTATGGTGAAAATAAATACTTTAAAATAATTAATTTATTGGATTAGCTACTAAATGTAAATATTAGAAATACAATACACTTATATTAATTTAGCCCACTTCCTTTATTTAGATTGGCCCATTTCCTTATTTCTAAGTTAAACCCAAATTCCCTTTTTATTTCCTATTGGGCTGAGTCCATATTTTAATTCCCTGCTGGGCCAAACTAAATTATAAGCTGAACCCAACCTCTAAACCAGCCGGGTTAAACCCTTTCCATCCGGGTCGAACCCGTCCCTGTTAAGGCGGGTTGGATCTGTTTTGATTAAAAGGAAGTAACCGGCGAAATCGTTGGGAAGGGCTTCAAAGAAAACGAAATCAAATTGGGGAATCAGTCGAACCAACGAGTAAAATCCCAAACCCTCTCAAATCAATAGCCAAGTTCTTCGTCAATCAGTCGAACGAGCGGCAGAAGGAGGTTCTAAAGACCTAGCCATCTAAATCGAATCAACTAAGGAGAGGAAGTAGGCCAGCCGCACCTAGCAGCCCAATCAATCAGTGACGGGAGAAGGGCGCCGGCGATTCCACGGAACGATCAACGGACAAGGTGGGAGAGCTACGGGCGACCGGAAGTTCGAAGTTCGGACCAAGGGATAACACGCGACTGGTGAGTTGACTGGTGAGGGCACGCGTGGCCCAAGGAGCTGCCGGTAAGTCACAGAGTTGATGGGTGATGTGTAGCCTCAGTCGACAGCTCACCCCCTCATACCGGTGGGTCTTAATGAACCGATTTGGGTAATACCTGGTTCATTGAGTCACCAATTTCGTCTATAAATTTGAGCCCCCAAACCCTAAACCCAATTTCAGTGTTGTGGGTACAAACTGGGAGTGAGCCACACAGAAAGGAAAAAAAAAAAGAAAAATTAGTTAGGCAATTTGGTTGTAAATGCCCCAACATTACACTGATTATTTCGGAAGGAGGAGGAAGACGGCAAACCGGTCTACACCAAGGTATCGAGCGACTGTATTAGCTTAATCAATTTGCATTTACACAGTGTATAATTGTATTGTTGGAAACCTTATTATAATTTTGGGGTTCAAAATCTGTTATCAGTTTGTTTGGTTTTAATTTGGGAAACCTGATAATAAGTTATTGGATTCGTTTATAGCAACTGTGATGGGTTTGTTTAATTTCCCATCTTGTAATTGGTTATAGTATTTATGGTATTGGATTAAAAGTTTGGAAATGCATCCTATTGATTGAGCTTGAATTTGGGATTCGTACTGTGTGTAAGTGTATGTTGATTATGGAACCCGGTTGAACCTTAATGGTTCTGGCCTTCAGATATGTGTTGAATACAATCTACTGTCAAACTCTGAAATGCTCATTTGGTGTTCAAACTGATACTCAAATCAGGTTTTAGTTTCCCTTTTTGATACCATGATGACCGGATGGTTATTGAGTGGAACTCAATAGGATTAAATGCAGGTTTTGCTAAATTTTCTGTCAGTATCAGTGTTGGGGTAATGATCTTTGTTAGTGAAACAAATTAACTAGGGTTTGACATCAGTTGGTATTGCACTATGTTGGTTCATTGCGATTAAGAAGTTCTGGTGTTATTATTGGAGTTAATAATGCACCGATAAAATGTTACCAACTATGTATTATAATGAGTATTTAATTATTATAATAAGTAGGTGTAAACAAAGTTAATTATTTAATTATTGGAATAATTGGTATTAAACAATAATCGAACATGAGTGAAGTTAGTAAATAATTATTTATTATTTATCAATAAATAATAAATAAAGACAATAAATACTTGATTATTGTTTAAACTATAATAATAAAGTTAGTAAAATAATTATTCATTATTTATTAAATAAATAATAAATAAAGATAATAAATATTTAATTATTATTTAATAATAATAATAATAATTAAATATGAATAAAGTTAATAAAATAATTATTTATTAATAATAAATAAAGATAATAAATATTTAATTATTATTTAATAATAATAATAATAATTAAATATGAATAAAGTTAATAAAATAATTATTTATTATTTATTAATAATAAATAAAGATAATAAATATTTAATTATTATTTAATAATAATAATAATAATTAAATATGAATAAAGTTAATAAAATAATTATTTATTATTTATTAATAATAAATAAAGATAATAAATATTTAATTATTATTTAATAATAATAATAATAATTAAATATGAATAAAGTTAATAAAATAATTATTTATTATTTATTAATAATAAATAAAGATAATAAATATTTAATTATTATTTAATAATAATAATAATTAAATATGAATAAAGTTAATAGAATAATTATTTATTATTTATTATTAAATAATAAATAAAGATAATAAATATTATTATTTAATAATAATAATTAAGTATGAATAAAGTTGTTGAGTAATAAGGATGAGAATTACTTAATCGTTGCTGAAAATAATGATTAAGTATAAGGGGGATTAATAAGCTGATTTTTTTTTTATTTTGGTCCTTATTAAATAATGGGGATAAACACTTAAAGATTATTTTATTAATAGTAAATAGTAATTAAGTGTAATTAAATAAGTAACCAACTATTAGTAGTTGTCATTAAACCATGATGAATTTATAAAGGTTGTTGACCCATATTTAGGGACAATAAGGGTAATAATCTGAACCCTCAAGAATAGTAATCATGATTAGCTAACAATTATTTCTAATAGCTAAAGATCATCAATAAATTTCTGTTTAGCTAATGTTAATTAGTAATTAAATATAGATGATGAATTTTACCTGTTGAGTAAAAGGTATAGTGAGAAGTGCCAATATACAACTGTTAATTGATAAATCGACTTTAACCCAATGATAGGTTCACTCGAGATCAATTAATTAAAGCTAAGATTTAAATTGTAGCTGAGCAAACAGGCAAGTTCCTAACCTTAAACTTCTTACATTATTGCAAATTCTTCCTTACCCAACTTTTACATTGAGCAATACTCCTAAAAACCTTATGCAGTATTTTAATTCATGCAAAAAGGTATACATTATTGCAAGTTATTCTTTAAGCTTGAATTTTCCTCCAAGCATGCTTTAAGTGGTCTAATTACTTTCAAATTATTCCACATCTGTATATTTATTGACATTCGCACTCGTGCATTTGAAATTCGTATATTTAAATTCAGGAATTTATAAACCATTCATGGTTAAGTCTGAACCCTTGTTCGGTCAGACAATTATGTGAGAATTTATAAAAGCTATCCGAACCAATCAATGGTAAGGATTCTTAGACTGTATGAACACCCCTTTATTTATAGGGGAGTACCCCACGTACCGTATATAAGGTACAAATAGCAGAATTAAATGTTATGCATATACATAGGGTACGCGAGGCTGATCCCCTCAAGTACGTTATTCTGTAGCCAGTAACCAGAGGGTCAACCAGCTATTGACTCCTCTGGAAGTTATCGTTCAAAAGTCTATCTGACTATCAATTGTTCTAAAAGCATTTAATGTTCTTGCTTCTGATTATTCTATTGTTGAAATCCTTTTAATATTCCTTCATCATGATATATCTTTATTGTTGCACATTAAACTTGCTGGGCAAACTCGTTGCTCATTCTTGCTATATCATGACTTCATTGCAGCTAAACCCGAGACGTCAGGGAAGAACAAAGGGAAAGAAAAGATGAAATGATAAACGTCTCGTAGCTGACCTTAGATTCATGTGTTAGTTACTTTTCTGTTAATGTAATTTAAACCCTGCTAGCTATTTAGGGTATGGATTGTGTAAACATTTAAGGTTATTCGTATTCTGGGACTAGTAACACCTTGTAATGAACAACGTATGTTTATTATATTCCGCACTTTTAGATATCATATGTTGTTAAAGGTGAATGTTTGTTTTGGATCGTGATGACCAGATCCGGGTATTTGGAGACCCGAATTTGGGGGCGTCACACTAATAAAGATCTCACATAATTTAAGATATAAATATTTTACATCTTGAAGCTTAAACTTATTCCATTTCAGAAATAATTTTACTCGCAAAATTCGGAGTTTAAACAGCTAATACATAGCTTTAATTAATACTCTTTGAATGACCTAGCAATTAAATCAATCATAAGACACACATAATATAATGTACTATCATTAATCCTATAAGACATTTAATTGATCTTAGGTTAATGATTTAATTAATTAATAATGTTTTTCTTAAGTGATAAACACTTATTGGACCCTTAAATAATTTATTATAATTGTTTAATTAATGAGTTAGTTAAATTCTCTTTATTTAATAACTCAATCTTCATTTAATTACCATTTAATATTAGTTAAATATTAACTAATTAATTACATTTAGTTATTATTTAATAATAAATAATAACTAATTACATATACTTATTATTTAATGTTAATTAAATAATGGATAATCAAATTATTAATCTTATATGTCTTTAATTATTATTTAATATTAATTAAATAATAATTAATTAATTACGTATCCTTGATTAATAAATAATTACTTTTTTTTTACTTCATTAGTTTTTAATTATTCCTTACTATTAATGAAAGAATAATTAATTACTTAATATTAATTAAATAATAAATAATTAATGGCAAAACTAATGATTTTTCCACTGTACTTGGCACGTTTTACTTAATACATTATTGATCTTTTAATTTTTTAAATTACACTATTAAACTAATTAATATTTTCAAATTGGGTCATTTTGTTACAAAAATTAGATTGACGTTAAATCTAGGAATTAAACTTCAACATGAAAGTATTTTTCCTCTTTTTCATAGTCAATTTTCTATACTTTGCTTTAGAAAAACTCCAAGAAAGTCAATTTTCTATACTCTGCTTTACTTCACCCTTAAATCTAGTAATTAATATTCAAAAAAGTCATTTTTCTATACTCTGCTTTAGGAAAACTCTCCGAAACACATCAAATCAAGATATTTAGGTAGATTAGTATGAGAAAAAGAGGAAAAATACTTTCATGTTGAGAGTTTAATTCCCAGATTTAACGTCCATCTAATTTTTGTAACGGAATGACCCAAATTGAAAATATTAATTAGTTTAATAGTGTAATTTGAAAAATTAAAAGTTCAGTGGTGTAATAAGTAAACGTGTCAAGTATAGTGGAAAAATCATTAGTTTTGCCAATAATTAATTAATTAACATTTATTCTTTATTTATTACTTAATATTAATTAAATAATAAATAATTAATTCATTTACTGTTTTAGTCTTTAATTATTATTTAACATTAACTAAATAATAATTAATTAATCATTTGTTCTTATTTATTATTTAATATTAAATAATAAATAATTAGTTTATTCACATTATGTTAATGTAAGTAATTAATTATTATTTTATTACTTAATCTTACTTAAACATTCTTTAATCATTATTTAATAATAATTAATCGATTACTTAAATAGAAGTTCATTTCTTGCTCTGCACAATAATTCCTTGCGCCTTACGAACTATAGCATAGCTGAGCTTGAGGTCTATTGATATAATAGGTATACATCTCCTGCTTCCTTTCTTATTCTCATGCTTAGCTAGTTTTGCTTGGAGGCTACTTCTTCTGCAGCTGGATACATATATATAACATATACATACATACATACATACCGTACATATATAGATTATATATATATATATACACATAACATACATATGTATAACATACATATAGTACATACATATTTATATTACATATATACATGCATACGGATAACATATATATATATATATATATTATATATTATACATATAACATACATACATACATAATACATATACATATATTTATCATACCTCCGTACATATCGCGTCTTCTATTAATCACATTTAATATACATGATGCACTTTAAAAATTATAATCAAAATTTCTAAAAATCTTTTCCATAATAATGGAAACTATTTATTAAATAAAAATATTTTATTTAATAAATAATTTATTATATTAAAATAATCTATTTACCATAAATCATTATAATATTCACACAGATACTTTTTAACGCATTATAATTTACTTCAAGAAATTATTTACGTAATAAATATATATTTTTAATATACTTATCACATTACATTCCATACATATCGCAGAATGTCATATTATATAAAACACGTAATCCAATTATTTCCAATAATTAAAAAAAATTATGCATAATAATAATTATGAAAATTCTTTCTTTAATTAAATGGAATAAATCTATTTAAAATAACTTATTTAGTGAGACAAACTCACTATATTTAAATTTGCTTATTTAACATATACAACTGTATAATTAATTTTAATCATCTCATTCTTCCCATAATTTGTTTCCTAACAATTTACATACAATATTTAATTTAATAAATCCTTATTTCATATAAAAAAAACAATTCGCAAAATTTCGGATTGTCACACAGTTGCCTCCTCTCAGTCGTACAATCGAAAGAAGCACTCCAAGCGTCAATAAATAAATTTTTTTACTGATGTATTTTGAACCCCCTCTAAAAACGTTCTGGTTTCGCTACTGCCCATCATGCCAACTGAGACTTCTTATTCAAATGGTCAAAAGCAATATGGAAATGAGGATCCAAAAAAGGTATAGTGAATAAATTCTATTTACTGTTTTAGTTCCTCCATAATTGCCAAAACTTATATGCTAAAAGTGTTCAATATCACCATCTGGTTGCATTTTCTGAATATTCCAAGTATAGGCGAGAAGCTCAACCCTCTGGCCGTAGCTTATTAGTTCACCGGTACTATTGAAATCTTCTGGCCCTCATATTTCTATTTCAGGGCTGTTTATGCTTTTCATGGGGCAGAAAATGAAATCTCCTACATACATGAAAAGAACGTGCATGGGACTTGTATACGTACTATATATAGTTCAGAAGGTTATCTTATGTATAGAGAGACTCTTTAGCAAGTGCATTCTTTCTACTTCGGGTTCAGTCTTACGAAACAATAGAACTTTCGACAGGGAAAAACACATATCCTCCATTTTGTGCATCTAGTGATTAAGCTATATTGGCTCCTGCAAAACGAAACGCTCCTACAGCTATATGTTGCTCTCTAGCAGAAGCTTTGCATTGGCAATAGGTATACCTTTTGCCCGCTTATTGGGCTCAGTTTGATTTCTTTTTCTTCTTCTCTTGCGTGCATTAATTTTCTTCTCTAGGCAATATAATTTTCTTATATGGTGAGACAAAACTCCCGAATGCAGATTAATTTATTCTATGTTAAGAATCTTAATTCCACTATTACTTTATTAGAAGCAACAACTGAAGTATATGTTAGATTGCTCTTTGTGCTTAAGATATGCTTACCTTGACTTGTAATTTGTATCGAGGTTACATATTTAGTTTTAATATATGGGAGATTGTCCAGATTGGGAGAAAGCTGGATGCAAGTTTAGACAGTTTTAATTAATGCAGTAACTATGTACCGCTTGTTATGTAGTTACCTTGATGCTCTGATAATGTCACAATTTTAAAGAAATACCAAAAATGAAATAAATTAGCAACGAAAAACATATATCACTGAATTTCTCCGTCGCTAAAAAGGAATTCATTATTTTGACAAAATATGGCGACGGATACACTGTTGTGATATGTTTCGTCGCTGAAAGTATACCTGATATAAATGCAAACTTGTCCGTCGCTGTTAAAAAAGCAAAAAATAACGGACAAGTGCTGTTGGAAACAATCAGCGACAGAATATTGACGGAATACTGTATAAATGAAAGGTCTTTGAAAACTTATAATTTCATATTCCTTATTAAGTTTGTTTATTCCCATAAACTAAAGGAAGAATACAAAATTTTGTTATTATTTCAATTTATCATGTGGCCTCTCCTAAGCCAAAATATCACAGGAATAAGTAGTTCAGAAATTGTGGAGTTTATGTGGTTGCGCAAAGGGACAAGCATCACTTTTATTTTATTTTACTAATTTTAATTATTAGCTGTAGTATTAACGTAGGTTCTGAGTGCTGGGTTCTTCGAATACCCACAAAAGCATGACCGCTTTTTAGTGCAGGGCAACAAGTCCCCCGACGGTTGTTGCGACGGATACCGTATTTGCGGAAGACACCAGGAAAGCTCTAACGGAATACGTGTCATCGCCTTTGCCACCTGCACTTCTGCCACCAGCACTGCCATGCCACCGCAACAAGTGCAAACCCACCTTCTTCATCTTCAATCTCGCACCGAATGAAAAGGATAGATACAATAGAGATATTTGTACAATTTATAGGCCAAATGGGGTGTGATATATATAGTGGGGTAAAATAGCTTAGAAAGTTATTCACATATCACTATTAATAATTAATTCACAGTTCACACGAATACAATTTCGTTCATGTTGGGTTACTATTGAAAACTTGAAGCCGAGTGTGGGCAAGGAAATTGTGCCTTGCTAGGGTTAGGGTTTCGTGTTGGCTGGAGAGGAGAGAAATCCACGAAGAGCACGGAATTGATTGATTGATTAAAGAGGGGAGAAGAACAGGTAGACAATTACTCCAATGACACGTGGCAGAACTCTCAGAATCCGAAAACCGGGCTAGGATAGCAGGGATTCCAAGAGCCTTCTTGAGTCTTCGAGTTGGAAGAAAGTTCCAAGTGCTCAGAGCTTCCAAGAGTCCAAGTGTAATGTTTGGAGAGCGATCCCCTTTTCTTAGAATAGAGGGGCTATTTATAGAGTTTTCCTGGGAAATAGTCACATGCCAGACACATGTTTTAAGGAAAATTTCCAAAATACCCTTTAATTATGTTTTAAAGGAGAAATTCCAGAAATGCCCTTTAATCATCAAAATAATGCCCAAATTGCCCTGTTCTTCTAGCCACCAATCTAATCCCTCAATCAATTCCCAAAATGGGTCACATCCACGAGCCTTCTGCCTTGGAACACGTGGAGACTTCCCCGGGTCTAGCACCTTTATTTCCGCCTAATCTGTACATTTAATTACGTCACATGAACCCTAATTTGTACATTTATTTCAATTAGGTCATGTGAATCCTAATATGCACTTGGGCCCACATTTGCCCCCTGTGCGAGAGTCACGATTCCTGAAGGACGCTTGTGCAAAATACTCCAAGCTTTTGAATGATTTTGTGTGACTATACTTGTTCAAGTCTTGAACACAAGAGTTCTAGAAGAGGGAACCCCTAGGGGCCAAACCATTAGGGTTCACATGACATAAATATACAAATTAGGGTTTACAAAGGCCTAATTAAATGTATAAATTAGGGTTCATATGACCTAATTAAATGTACAAATTAGGGTTTACAAAAACCTCATTAAATGTACAGATTAGACAGAAATAAAGGTGTTAGACCCGAGGAAGTCTCCACGTGTTTCAAGGCAGAAAGCTCGTGGATGCGACCCATTTTGAGAATTGATTGAGTGATTGGACTGGTGGCTAGAAGAACAGGGCAATTTGGGCATTACTTTGATGATTAAAGGGCATTTCTGAAATTTCTCCTTTAAAACATATTTAAAGGGTATTTCAAAAATTTTCCTTAAAACATGTGTCTGGCATGTGACTATTTCCCAGAAAAACTCTATAAATAGCCCCTCTATTCTAAGAAAAGGGGATCGCTTTCAAGACATTACACTTAGACTCTTGGAAGCTCATTACACTTGGAACTCTCTCCCAACTCGAAGACTCAAGAAGGCTCTTGGAATCCCTGCTACCCTAACCCGGTTTTCGGATTCTAGGAGTTCTGCCACGTGTCATTGGAGTAATTGCCCACCTGTTCTTCTCCCCTCTTCAATCAATCAATCAATTCCGTGCTCTTCGTGGATTTCTCTCCTCTCAAGCCAACACGAAACCCTAACCCTAGCAAGGCATAATTTCCTTGCCCACACCGAGCTAGCAATTTATTTTAAGCAAATTTCTTTGAAGTTTTTAATAACTCTCAACTTGTGAATAGTTGTTGGATGGCTGATTCACATGACCAAGATTAGTTGTTGGATCTTGACATCTTGTACACTTGAGTGCCTATAAATACGAAGTGAAGCTAGGCTTGTATTTTGCCAATTCACACACTAATACATACCATCTTCTTCATCTTCTCCATCTTCTCCAAATTCTAGTGTAACTAGTAGGGAAAGAGGATCACCTCCATAGTGAGGTTGTTGTCCTCACCCCTTTTATAAATTAGTAGGGAAAAAGGATCACCTCCATAGTGAGGTTGTTGTCCTCACCCCTTTTATAATTCAAGAAAATATTCATTGGACTTAATATGTTAGGCTAGTTCCTTTATTCAGTTCGAAGGGGATGTTGAACCTTGTTTACAAGTAATGGTTTGATTAAGTATAAACTATTTATTCCTTCTTACATGAAGTTCATTCTTGATAATCTATTTTAACTGTTGAATGATATTTATTCCGATTGGTTTAATGTGATCGATTAAGTCAATTTGATAAAATTCATCTGCTAGATTAAGGGACAGTATTACGTGTAATTGATATTGTTCCTAATCACAAGTAGCAATTAGTGATACATGATTATGGTCAAGCTTTTGAGTATTGCTATGATTATCGGAAGACAAGTTAAATAATCCGAACTTGTGTGATTGTTGCTTAGATTAGTCTAATTCCCTAGTTCTTAATGCTGCTATTATATTAAATCTAGAGAGCTTGTTCTAGGTTGTATAATGGTTAGAATCTTGTGAAGAGCTTGTTTCATTAAGTGATAATTTAAGGGGAGTTTCGGGTAGTAGAGCTTATTGCTACCTAGGGCTATTAATTTCATTGAAGGATAAATATTGCTTTATTTAATTATTCTATTGTTGTAAAAAGGTGATACTGAACCGGAAGAACTGAAATCTTTAATTAATTGATTATTCTTATCACTTTAAATTCTGTTCTTGATAATTAGTAAAATCAAATTATAAACCCCCCCTTTTTTTTGGTAAACAAAGCATAAATTTAGACTAATCACTCTCTGTGGGACTGACTCTTGCACTGCTACATTATTATCTTTTGCAGTAAGGTTTTATTTTTGGTTGCTTGCGACAACACACCAGCAACACTGACATATGAAACACATTATGAATATGTTTTCAATTCAGGAGGTAAAGCTACCTCGTATGCCACCTCGCTTATTTTCTTTAGTATCTCAAACGGTCCAATAAATCTAGGACTTAGTTTCCCTTCTTTCCAAATCTTATTTTCCCTCTCTAGGGAGATACTTTCAGAAACACATAACTTCCCACTTCAAAGTCTCTTTTCATGCGATGAAGATCTGCATACTTCTTTTGACGATCCTGAGCTGCTACCAGTCGAGCTCTTATTACTTTGATGATCTCCACCGTCTGTTGTACCAATTCCGGCCCCAACAGTCTTCGTTCACCTACTTCATCCTAACATAAGGGTGTTCTGCATTTCCTTCCATATAGTGCTTCGTACGGTGACATTCCAATGCTTGCATGATAACTATTGTTATATGCAAACTCAACTAGTGGAAGATGATCCTCCCAACTTCCCTTGAAATCCATCACACAGGCTCTAAGTATGTTTTCTAATGTCTGAATCGTTCTTTCGCTTTGCCCATCAGTTTGTGGATGATACGCGGTACTGAACCTTAGCTGTGTCCCCATTCGTTCTTGAAGTCTTCTCCAAAAGTTTGACTGAAAGCGCGGATCTCTATCAGATATAATTGATATTGGCACTCCATGTCTTGAAACTGTGGCGCCCCCAAATCCGGGTACTTAAAACCCGTACTTGGTGCTACACGATATCATTCATACAAACTGCTCATAATAAAAGATAATAATAATTATTACATCAGAGGTATCTATCCCAGGTACGAAGACCTTTAGTATCTTTATTACATGATAGATATTGTATTTTTAAAACAAAAGTCTATCTATTACAACAACCATCTATAACTACTCTTGTAGCTTTCCCTTGCCTTTATCCTTTCCGGACCCTTCTATGCGTTCTGGCTTAGCTGAAAACATTTATATTCAAAGCAAGAATGAGCATTTGATTGCTCAGCAAGTAATAATAATTAATAAACACGTATATCAATAAATAAATGTTCTCTCTGAGATTTGCTTTGATAGCAGAATAAATATCGGAAAGCAACTGAACAATTCTTAAACAACAGTATGACTCATTTACATTCTTGAAATGATATACTGAATTCTGATACTGAGTGGTCACAAGACCATGAACGTTTATTTTTATTTTCTTGAAAAGGTTCTATCAGAAATCCATCTGTGAACCGTCTGGTCTTACGGGCACGGTGGGTGATCAGCCCGTTATGCCCTGTATTGATCAATACTATCTATTAGAACAACACTTGTGTTCCCTGTCACCGTCCCCAGGACGCAATATAAAATTTTCCCAAGTTAGGGATGTTCTACTCAGTTTGAAGTTCAACCCAAAAGCAAAAAGGATGAACGGCTTTATAAATTCTGAAACGATTTCAAGACTTAGTATTAAAGAATTGAAACAGTCAAATCTGGGGTCTAGCCAGAACAAATCGGCGTCGACCTTCATTAAACTGTAAATGTGTATCGAATTTTATCAAATACACATGATCTTAGCTTCATTATTTTTCGAAGCTGATTGGAATAAAATTATATAACAATATATTATTCATATATGATTGTGAAATATTTGCTCAAGGTAAGTGAACTTGTTTGAAGATAAAGGAATTGAGATAATTGCTCAAAACTAAACAAGATCAGGATACTTGCCACTTTATAACCATTGCATAATTTAAAATGCGTAGGTTAGGATACTTGCCTTGTTTGTTGACTATTGTAATAAGATTCAGCTTAATTTGCTTGCACGGATCCTATACAATCATATTCACATACGTGAATGTATTAGCCATATATCCATAATATATAACTTGTTTAGTTATATATTAAATAGCTACACTGGTCACATAATATGTAGTCCTGTATGTATATTATATTAACTAAAATCTTTCTTTCTTGTCTTGAAAATCTTTTATGATAATTTTGAATATTTCGCTTGTCGTAACTATTTATGCCAAAAAGGCTTTGACGTAGCATTAGCATATCAAAACGTTATTGTTTTCAGTTTACAGGTCCTTTACGCCATTTTACAAACATTTCTTATCCTTATACGAAACTTTGGAATTATATGGCGTATTCAATTTCATTTACGTATTCATAGTTAATCCTTTGTTTAAATGTTTGCTTGAAACTTTTATTTGATTAAATAATTTTAGACTTCAAATAAAATGTTTCAAAATAAATTTGAGGATATTAAAATCATTATCCCTTTAGTTTATACGCCGTTCTAGATATACATAATGATTGCTTTATAGCCCGTATACTTGAAGTCTTATAATTCATTCTTAGTTTCTTTTCCGTCTTTAAAACGAACTTACATATATATATTTTTTTAATTCTTATGCCTTGTTATGATTTTTACAATGATTTATTTTGATAAGCCAATTACCAAAGCCATCAAAATCTTAACTAAGCTAAACTACCTGTTCATAACGCTTCATGGCTGCTGCAGGACAGCACAGCCAGCAGCGCGCTGCGCGCAGGGGCTGCTGCTGTCTGCAGCAGTTGCTAGCTCAGCGGCCACGCTCCATGATACCTACTTATAATTTTCTAACCTTAAAACCCAGAATCTGATTACAACGAATTGTTTTTTTTTTTTTTTTTGTTTAGTATATTATAGATGGTATATATCCACATATTGAACAATTTAACCGAACCAAACGAGGAGCCAAACCAGCCCGCCCGGACTGTTGTGGCCCAGCGCAGCACGGCGTAGGCGCGCCTGTTGCTGCTGCCTACAGTAGGAGCCAGCCTGCTGTCTTTTCCTCCTAGCCACTTTGTGATTTTCTAATTCTTAAACTGCAATTTCGCTTGCAACCAAATCTGGTTATGTCGTAGATAACATGGTAGATTACTTTTAGAATTTATAAATCACCCATTTCAGACACTCTAAACAGCCCAAATAAGGCTTCAAAAATGGCATGTCACAACAATTTGTACCATGTCATTTCCTTAAAAAAAAATAACTTTTCCTCTTGATTTAATCCATACAAAATCTTTTATTAGCTACTTATAACACACATATACGAAATCTTAATCTTGACTTCACTAGATTTCAATTTTTAAAGTGAAACAGTTCTAATGGGAATTTTAACAAACATAATACGCGCGTTATATTCTTGGACAGATTTCATATACGTTCGTTTGCGTTTTAAACTAAATTCACCTTCCTTATTACTCCGCACAACAACAACTATGCTCCTCGTTTCTAATTCAATCAATCACCAACTGATTACACAATAAAATCACATATGAACTATCTAGTTAACCAACTAATTTCATATCAATTAATAAAAACATAACAAAAGTAAACATATTACCTTTGTTTGCTATGATGCTTTATTATAGTTCTGTTATCAACTCTAGACTTAATTCCCAGCTGGAATTTAGTTCTTTAAAGCTTTAATTCCCTGTTTAGCTGAGCAAAAATGGGATGGAATGGAATTGGAGAGAGGGTGGTGTCGGGTGGAAAGGGAGAAACAGGAGATGGAATGGGTTTGGGGTTTTTTTTTTTTTTTTTTTTTTCCTTTGTTTGCTACGTTTGCTATCTTGCTGAGTTATTAACCTATAACTCTAAAAATAAGCCAGCTCCTTATGTAGCTTACTGAGGTTTCAGTCTAAGTGTTTTCTCCTCATGCCAGCTCCAGCTTCAATTCTTATGATCCAGGCTAAAAGAAATCCCATCTAATACCGAGTTACACCCATAACATCCCAGCTCATGCTCCCTATAGTAAATCCTTCGCACTTATCGCGTAACATTAAAAGGAAATGTACTCAAATAAATTTCAAAAATAATAATTAAATATTTTTAAATATTCCAGTAATTATTCTAATAATTATGGAATATTTTCCATAATATTATATTACCACTTTTTACGCAATCATTACGTACATTAGAATAATTATCGATATTCTGTTAATTATTCTAATTAAATAATTCAATATGTACAATTTATTTATTGCAATATTAAATTATAAATATTTCCTCTCTGTCCATAAATTGTTTTTGGCAATTTATTTATCTTACTCCAATAGATCATATTTATTTATTCTATACTAATATGCATATATTTTGATATACATATTAAATCATTACCACACATTCACACATTTAAATATTATACTGCTGTATAATATTCACATAATTAAATATAAAATATTACACCAATGCTAATATTCATATATTTAATTTAACTCATGCCATAAAACAAGAAAAATTAAAAATCCTTATTTCGAAAATTGTGAAACGTCACATTCTCCTCCCCTTATAAAAATTCCGTCCTCGGAATTGCAAAACAACTTATTCGAACAAATGAGGATAGTTATTCCTCATTTTTTCTTCTAACTCCCACGTTGCCTCCTCGACATTGTGGTTTCTCCATAATACCTTTACAGAAGGTATTGTCTTATTCCTTAAAACTTGCTCTTTCCTATCCAATATCTGAATAGGAACCTCTTCATATGTTAAGTCCTTCTGAAACTGTATAGGTTCATATTCTATCACGTGTTTATAATCTGGCTTATATGGTCGTAAGACCGACACGTGAAACACATTATGAACGTGTTCTAACTCTGGAGGTAATGCTACTTCATAAGCTACCTCTCCAATTTTTCTCAAAACCTCAAATGGTCCTATAAAACGAGGACTCAATTTTCCTTTCTTTCCAAACCGTATCTTTCCTTTCCATGGGGATACTTTCAGAAATACGTGCGATCCGATGTCAAATTCCCTATTCTGTCTATGCTGATCTGCATACTTTTTCTGCCGATCTTGAGCTGTGGTAAGTCGCGTACGTATTAACTTTACAATTTCTGCAGTTTGTTGCACCAATTCCGGTCCTAGCAACCGACGCTCTCCTACCTCATCCCAACACAATGGTGTTCTGCACTTTCTTCCATACAACGCTTCGTAAGGCGGCATGCCTATACTGGCGTGGTAACTATTGTTATAAGCAAATTCGACCAGAGGTAAGTGATCGTCCCAACTTCCCTTGAAATCCATAACACAAGCTCTTAGCATATCTTCTACAGTTTGTATTGTCCTCTCACTCTGTCCGTCTGTCTGAGGATGGTATGCCGTACTCAATCTTAACTGTGTTCCCATGTGTTCTTGTAAGCTTCTCCAAAAATTTGATGTGAACCTTGGATCTCTATCTGACACAATTGAAATTGGCACTCCATGTCGGGAAACAATTTCTTTGATATAAAGTTTAGCTAGTTGGTCCAGGTTATATTTGATCTTGATTGGCAAAAAGTGTGCCGACTTCGTTAATCGATCAACTATAACCCATATAGCATCAAACCCTTTCTGTGTATTTGGAAGTCCTACCACAAAATCCATCGTGATATGTTCCCATTTCCATTCAGGAATTTCTAATGATTGAAGTAACCCACTTGGTTTCTGATGTTCGGCTTTGACTCTTTGACAGGTCAAACACCTACTGACATATTCTGCAACTTCTCTTTTTATGTTCGGCCACCAAAAATGTTGTCGAAGGTCTTGATACATTTTTGTGCTTCCAGGATGAATTGCGTACCTTGAACAATGGGCCTCTTGTAAAATTCCTTCTTTCAACTCCGGCATTGACGGAACCCAAATTCTTCTTTCAAATCTGATTACCCCTTCATTATCAAGTTTAAACTTTGTTTCTTTTCCTTTAGAAATCTTTTCTCTTATCTTCTCACACTCCTCGTCTTGGATTTGTGCTTCTTTGATTTTATCCAACAACGTTGGACCACTTTCCATTATATATAACTTTCCTTCCGACTCATGCGGAAACTTTACTTCTAGTTCCATTCTTTCCATTGCTGTTATCAACTCATCGTGAGTTGTCAACATCATCAACTTTTCTCGACCTTTTCTACTTAAAGCATCTGCCACTACATTTGCTTTCCCTGGGTGATAAAGAATTTCGCAATCGTAATCCTTGATCAACTCTAACCATCTTCTCTGTCTCATATTCAACTCTTTTTGTGTGAAGATATATTTCAGACTTTTATGATCTGTATATATCTCACATTTCTCTCCATACAGATAATGTCTCCAAATTTTCAAGGCAAATACTACCGCTGCCAATTCTAGATCATGAGTAGGATATCCCTTCTCATAATCTTTTAACTGTCGTGATGCGTAAGCAATGACTTTTCCGTGTTGCATAAGCACACATCCGAGTCCTTTATGCGATGCGTCACTATATACAACAAAATTCCCTGTTTCATCTGGTAATGATAACACTGGCGCTTCACTTAGTCTTTTCTTGAGTTCTTGAAAACTCTGTTCACATTTCTCCGACCATACAAATTTCACCGTCTTTCTTGTCAAATTAGTTAACGGGGTAGCTATCTTTGAAAAATCTTGAATAAATCTTCCGATAGTAACCCGCTAACCCTAGAAAGCTACGTACTTCAGTCGGCGTCTTTGGTTGTTCCCAATTTATTACTGCTTCTACTTTTGCTGGATCCACAGATATACCATCTTTGTCGATCACGTGTCCCAAAAATTGAACTCTCTCCAGCCAAAATTCACATTTAGAGAATTTTGCATATAATTTCTCTCTTCTTAGTGTTTCCAACACTATCCTCAAATGTACTGCATGATCATCTTGTGTCTTGGAGTAGATCAAAATATCATCTATGAATACTACAACAAACTTATCCAAATACTGCTTGAATATTCGGTTCATCATATCCATGAATGCGGCTGGAGCATTTGTCAATCCAAAAGACATTACCAGAAACTCGTAATGACCGTACCGAGTTCTGAATGCTGTCTTTGGAACATCTTCATCCCTTACTTTCAGCTGGTGATATCCAGTCCTTAAATCTATCTTTGAAAAGTATCTTGCCCCTTTCAACTGATCAAAGAGATCATCGATCCTGGGCAATGGATACTTATTCTTAATTGTTACTTTGTTCAACTCCCTGTAGTCGATACAAAGTCTCAATGATCCATCCTTCTTTTTCACAAATAATACTGGTGCTCCCCATGGTGACGTACTTGGTCGAATATATTTCTTGTCTAACAGTTCTTGCAATTGTATCATCAACTCTTTCATTTCCACTGGAGCCATTCTGTATGGTGCCTTGGATACTGGTGCTGTACCAGGCACTATATCAATAACAAATTTAACTTCTCTGTCTGGTGGAAGACCTGGTAGATCATCCGGGAAAACATCTATGAATTCATTCACTACTGCAATTTGCTTTATATCTGCTCCCATTTGTTGGGTATCTACCACGTATGCTAGATATCCCACACAACCCTTCTGTAACAACTTTTTCGCTTGCATCATCGTCAAACAACGAGATTGCCTTGGCGATTTATTACCGTGAAATACTACCGGCGACTGCTTTGCAGGTTTGAGGCTTACTAACTTCTTCTGGCAATCGATCACTGCTCTGTGATTAAATAACCAGTCCATTCCCAAAATTATGTCGAACTCTCCTAATTGTATTGGGATTAAATCTATGTTCAATCTGTGCTCCCCTATCTTAACACAACAATTCTTATAGATGTGCTCTACAAGAATTACATCTTTATTGGCAACTTCTATGTTCATGGGGTTTTCTAAATTTACCAAAGGCATATTCAAACGCTTAGCAAATTCATGTGATACGAAAGAACAGGTTGCTCCTGAATCAAACAACACATAAGCATTTATATTGTTGATCGGAACGATACCTGAAACTACATCTTTTGAAGCCACTGCATCTTGCACCGTCATATTAAAAGTCCTGGCGGTTTGATCTATTCTGCGGAGCTGGTCCGGTTGTAGTTGCTTTCCCGCTGCTATTTCCCTTGTTACTGTTTCCTCCCTCTATTCCTTTCTTTGGACAGTTTCTGGCCAAGTGATCCACTGACCCACAAACAAAGCATCCGAAAGTCTTTCTTGATTTGGTGCAGTTAGGAGAGATGTGTCCCTCCTGCCCACACTTGTAGCATACCATCTTTCCTTTCATACACACACCAGAATGATTCTTTCCACAGGTTTTACATGGTTCAAATTTCTTCTTCTGTTGATTCCCCTGAGTGGTTCCTGTATTTCCCATATTGTTCCATTTCCTTTTCTTATTGGTTCCACTTCCACTACCTGTTTCCATTTTGATTGTTCCGTCCATCTTTCCCTTATTTTTCTTTTCTTTGTGGAAACGATTCATTGCTTCACTTCCTCCTTCTGCAATTATTGCTTTTTCAAGGAGCGCACTAAATGATCCAATCTGTAGAACCGACAGCTTGTTGTAGAGCCAAGGTTTTAAGCCTTGCTCAAATCGCCTTGTTTTTCTTTCCTCGGTGTCCACTTGATGTGGAGCAAATCGTGCCAGCTCATTAAACTTTGCTGCGTACTGTGCTACCGTCATCTCATTTTGCTTGAGTTCCAGAAATCGTACTTCCATTCTACTTTGCATACCAGGAGGGAAATAGTTTTCAAAGAAAATTTCTTTAAATCTGTCCCAACTAATCACTCCTGCCCCGGCTCTGGTCTTGTTTGCTTCCCACCAGAAATTTGCTTCCCCCTTTAGCATGTAAGCAGCGAATGAAGTTTTTTGTTCATCGTTCACCCTCGCTATCTCAAAGGCTTTCTCAATCTCTTTAATCCAGGACTGTGCCTCTATAGGTTCAGTGGTTCCTCTGAACTCCGGGGGTCCCACAGTTTTGAAATCTTTAAAGCTAGCGATATGAACTGCTGGTGGATCTACATTTGCATTGGTTTGAGGGGGATTTCTATTCTGGATAGCTCCCACCAACAAGTCTATAAATTGCTGCATCGGGTTTTCTTGAGCTTCATTTCTATTTCTATTCTCACTTTCTGATTCTTCAGTTTCATTTCTTTGAGTTCTATGTACTCCTCTTCCTCTCCACTTTGGTGGCATTTTCTGTTTAATAAAATTTATTATAAATAAACACTTTTTTTTTTTTCTTTTTTTTTTTAGACATTCCTATACAATGCTTAACAACAATCCTTAAAACAAAACATATTTAATCATTTTTATATTAAACATGCTTTTCTTTGCTTATAGCATTTATTTGCTATATACTACTCTTTCTCGTTTAATAATCTTATTATTATTATTAAACTAATACAGGTGTCAAACAATTTCTTCCCAGACTTAATACACAATCATATCAATAAATATTTAATATTATATTAAACATGCTTCTATTTACATACAAAAGTCAGTACATTACTTTTCTTTTAATAGCTTCACTTGCTATATTCATCTATTTCTGTCCCAAAAACTATTCTCTCTAATCCTTAACTATTATAATAGTTAGGATTCAAAGGCTATCCCATAATAGTAACAAAAGTTGGGATTCTCAGTTACACTACCATCTATTTACATCATATATACACATATTTACACATAGTCTCACATTGTTTCTTAAACATCAACAAACAACTTTTCTTCTAGATCTGACCAACTGTAGTGGTCCTAACACGTTCATCTTCTGTAATCGCAATAACCCGAGCACGGGAGATGGACTGGCTGGATTGACCTATCTCGGGTGGATAAGTCCAAACTGCTGACTGTACACGCCCCATAGAGGTCGTGTACGCAAGATTCATCGCATTCACAGTCCTTTGGATGTTTCTCAGTTCATTCTGAAGATCACGGATATGCTCGTCCCTCATTTGTTGTTCTTGTATCTCAATATCTCTAATATTGTTCAGATCATGAAACTCTGCTTGTAGCTCATGTAGCCTAGCCTCATAATAATGTGCTCTATCCTCAGCTATCTGGAGTTGATTGTTCACTTCAACATTTTGGTCCATCAGATGACGAAACATCATTCCCAAGTGTACTAAGGCTTCTTCCAGTTCAGGGTTGCTATTATCATTACCTTCTGAATCTATTTCAATTGGTACATTATCTTCCAGTACAGCTTCAGTAGCTGCATTTTCCCCTAGGTTGTTCTCGGGTTCTTCCTCAGGATCCTCATCCGGATCGGACTCGGGATCGCTTTCTATCAACACAACCGGCACTGGTGCTGGTGCTGGCTGTTGTACTACAGAAGGTGGAGGAATCAATTCCTCAGTATCAACCTGAATATTCTGGACTTCATCTTCACCTGACATCTATACACAGTTTAACAACTCGATTAATACATAACACAATTTATATAATCACATAACAAATAACAGTTTTATTTAAGTTATTTTTATTTAACATTTTACGATGAATTTCCACAATCCATCACTTTCAAACTCTATTTGAGTTATTAACTTTCTGACTTTCTAATTCACTTAAGGTTACAACCCAAGGTATCCCATCCTAAGGTTTTTAACCTACAGCTCTGATACCAACTTGTGGCGCCCCCAAATCCGGGTACTTAAAACCCGTACTTGGTGCTACACGATATCATTCATACAAACTGCTCATAATAAAAGATAATAATAATTATTACATCAGAGGTATTCTATCCCAGGTACGAAGACCTTTAGTATCTTTATTACATGATAGATATTGTATTTTTAAAACAAAAGTCTATCTATTACAACAACCATCTATAACTACTCTTGTAGCTTTCCCTTGCCTTTATCCTTTCCGGACCCTTCTATGCGTTCTGGCTTAGCTGAAAACATTTATATTCAAAGCAAGAATGAGCATTTGATTGCTCAGCAAGTAATAATAATTAATAAACACGTATATCAATAAATAAATGTTCTCTCTGAGATTTGCTTTGATAGCAGAATAAATATCGGAAAGCAACTGAACAATTCTTAAACAACAGTATGACTCATTTACATTCTTGAAATGATATACTGAATTCTGATACTGAGTGGTCACAAGACCATGAACGTTTATTTTTATTTTCTTGAAAAGGTTCTATCAGAAATCCATCTGTGAACCGTCTGGTCTTACGGGCACGGTGGGTGATCAGCCCGTTATGCCCTGTATTGATCAATACTATCTATTAGAACAACACTTGTGTTCCCTGTCATCGTCCCCAGGACGCAATATAAAATTTTCCCAAGTTAGGGATGTTCTACTCAGTTTGAAGTTCAACCCAAAAGCAAAAAGGATGAACGGCTTTATAAATTCTGAAACGATTTTAAGACTTAGTATTAAAGAATTGAAACAGTCAAATCTGGGGTCTAGCCAGAACAAATCGGCGTCGACCTTCATTAAACTGTAAATGTGTATCGAATTTTATCAAATACACATGATCTTAGCTTCATTATTTTTCGAAGCTGATTGGAATAAAATTATATAACAATATATTATTCATATATGATTGTGAAATATTTGCTCAAGGTAAGTGAACTTGTTTGAAGATAAAGGAATTGAGATAATTGCTCAAAACTAAACAAGATCAGGATACTTGCCACTTTATAACCATTGCATAATTTAAAATGCGTAGGTTAGGATACTTGCCTTGTTTGTTGACTATTGTAATAAGATTCAGCTTAATTTGCTTGCACGGATCCTATACAATCATATTCACATACGTGAATGTATTAGCCATATATCCATAATATATAACTTGTTTAGTTATATATTAAATAGCTACACTGGTCACATAATATGTAGTCCTGTATGTATATTATATTAACTAAAATCTTTCTTTCTTGTCTTGAAAATCTTTTATGATAATTTTGAATATTTCGCTTGTCGTAACTATTTATGCCAAAAAGGCTTTGACGTAGCATTAGCATATCAAAACGTTATTGTTTTCAGTTTACAGGTCCTTTACGCCATTTTACAAACATTTCTTATCCTTATACGAAACTTTGGAATTATATGGCGTATTCTTTTTCATTTACGTATTCATAGTTAATCCTTTGTTTAAATGTTTGCTTGAAACTTTTATTTGATTAAATAATTTTAGACTTCAAATAAAATGTTTCAAAATAAATTTGAGGATATTAAAATCATTATCCCTTTAGTTTATACGCCGTTCTAGATATACATAATGATTGCTTTATAGCCCGTATACTTGAAGTCTTATAATTCATTCTTAGTTTCTTTTCCGTCTTTAAAACGAACTTACATATATATATATTTTTTTAATTCCTATGCCTTGTTATGATTTTTACAATGATTTATTTTGATAAGCCAATTACCAAAGCCATCAAAATCTTAACTAAGCTAAACTACCTGTTCATAACGCTTCATGGCTGCTGCAGGACAGCACAGCCAGCAGCGCGCTGCGCGCGGCTGCTGCTGTCTGCAGCAGTTGCTAGCTCAGCGGCCACGCTCCATGATACCTACTTATAATTTTCTAACCTTAAAACCCAGAATCTGATTACAACGAATTGTTTTTTTTTTTTTTTTTTGTTTAGTATATTATAGATGGTATATATCCACATATTGAACAATTTAACCGAACCAAACGAGGAGCCAAACCAGCCCGCCCGGACTGTTGTGGCCCAGCGCAGCACGGCGTAGGCGCGCCTGTTGCTGCTGCCTACAGTAGGAGCCAGCCTGCTGTCTTTTCCTCCTAGCCACTTTGTGATTTTCTAATTCTTAAACCGCAATTTCGCTTGCAACCAAATCTGGTTATGTCGTAGATAACATGGTAGATTACTTTTAGAATTTATAAATCACCCATTTCAGACACTCTAAACAGCCCAAATAAGGCTTCAAAAATGGCATGTCACAACAATTTGTACCATGTCATTTCCTTAAAAAAAATAACTTTTCCTCTTGATTTAATCCATACAAAATCTTTTATTAGCTACTTATAACACACATATACGAAATCTTAATCTTGACTTCACTAGATTTCAATTTTTAAAGTGAAACAGTTCTAATGGGAATTTTAACAAACATAATACGCGCGTTATATTCTTGGACAGATTTCATATACGTTCGTTTGCGTTTTAAACTAAATTCACCTTCCTTATTACTCCGCACAACAACAACTATGCTCCTCGTTTCTAATTCAATCAATCACCAACTGATTACACAATAAAATCACATATGAACTATCTAGTTAACCAACTAATTTCATATCAATTAATAAAAACATAACAAAAGTAAACATATTACCTTTGTTTGCTATGATGCTTTATTATAGTTCTGTTATCAACTCTAGACTTAATTCCCAGCTGGAATTTAGTTCTTTAAAGCTTTAATTCCCTGTTTAGCTGAGCAAAAATGGGATGGAATGGAATTGGAGAGAGGGTGGTGTCGGGTGGAAAGGGAGAAACAGGAGATGGAATGGGTTTGGGGTTTTTTTTTTTTTCCTTTGTTTGCTACGTTTGCTATCTTGCTGAGTTATTAACCTATAACTCTAAAAATAAGCCAGCTCCTTATGTAGCTTACTGAGGTTTCAGTCTAAGTGTTTTCTCCTCATGCCAGCTCCAGCTTCAATTCTTATGATCCAGGCTAAAAGAAATCCCATCTAATACCGAGTTACACCCATAACATCCCAGCTCATGCTCCCTATAGTAAATCCTTCGCACTTATCGCGTAACATTAAAAGGAAATGTACTCAAATAAATTTCAAAAATAATAATTAAATATTTTTAAATATTCCAGTAATTATTCTAATAATTATGGAATATTTTCCATAATATTATATTACCACTTTTTACGCAATCATTACGTACATTAGAATAATTATCGATATTCCGTTAATTATTCTAATTAAATAATTCAATATGTACAATTTATTTATTGCAATATTAAATTATAAATATTTCCTCTCTGTCCATAAATTGTTTTTGGCAATTTATTTATCTTACTCCAATAGATCATATTTATTTATTCTATACTAATATGCATATATTTTGATATACATATTAAATCATTACCACACATTCACACATTTAAATATTATACTGCTGTATAATATTCACATAATTAAATATAAAATATTACACCAATGCTAATATTCATATATTTAATTTAACTCATGCCATAAAACAAGAAAAATTAAAAATCCTTATTTCGAAAATTGTGAAACGTCACAGAAACAATTTCTTTGATACATAATTTGGCTAACTGATCAAAATTATACCTAATCTTGATCGGTAAAAAGTGCGTTGACTTTGTAAGACGATCAACGATTACCCATATCGCATCGTAACCTTTCTGCGTTGCCGGAAGTCCCACCATAAAATCCATTGTAACGTGCTCCCATTTCCATTCTGGAATCTCTAATGGCTGTAATAATCCACTTGGTCGTTGATGTTCTGCCTTGACCCTCTGACAAGTTAAACATCTGCTGACATATTCAGCAACCTCTCGTTTCATGTTCGGCCACCAAAAGTGCTGACGTAAGTCTTGGTACATTTTTGTGCTCCCTGGGTGTATCGAGTATCTTGTATTGTGTGCTTTTTGTAAAATCTCTTCTTTTAATTCTGGTACTGAAGGTACACAAACTCGGTTTTCAAACCTCAATAATCCATTGCCATCGTTCTTATATTTTAACTCTTCACCTTCAGCCAACCGTTTCTTAATGTTCCCACATTCTTCATCATTTTCCTGAGCCTCTTTTACTTTATCTAATAAAGTCGGACTTGCTTCCATTTCTAGTACTTTATCCGAATCCTTCGAATTTTTTACCTCCAACTCCATTTTCTCCATTTCTCTTATTAATTTTTTTTACGCTGTTAATACAAACAATTTTTCTCTGCTCTTTCTGTTTAAAGCATCTGCCACTACATTGGCCTTTTCTGGATGATATAGAATCTCACAATTTTAATCTTTGATCAATTCTAACTACCTCCTCTATCTCATGTTCAACTCCTTTTGTGTAAAGATATACTTCAGACTTTTGTGGTCTGTATATATCTCACACTTTTCTCTATTGAGATAATGTCTCCATATTTTAAGGGCAAACACTACCGCTGCCAATTCCAGGTCATGGGTAGGGTATCCCTTCTCATAGTCTTTCAGCTGTCGTGACGCGTACGCAATGACTTTACCATTCTGCATCAATACGCAACCTAGTCCTTTGTGTGACGCATCACTATATACAGTAAAAACCTCTCGTACTATCTGGTAAGGATAACACAGGTGCTTCACTTAGTCGCTTCTTCAACTCTTGAAAACTTTGTTCACACTTCTCTGTCCACACGTACTTAACCGTCTTCCTGGTAAAATTTGTCAACGACGAAGCAATCCTTGAGAAATCCTGAATAAACCTCCGGTAATAAGAAACTTCTGACTTATGTAGGTGTCTTCGGTTGTCCCCAACTCTTCACTACTTCGACCTTTGCTGGATCAACATAAATTCCCTCATTATCTATGACATGTCCCAAAAACTAAACTCTCTTCAACCAAAATTCACATTTCGAAAACTTGGCGTACAATTTCTCCTTCCTCAATGTCTCTAACACTATCCTTAAATGTTTGACATGCTCTTCTTCAGTCTTCGAGTACACCAGTATGCCATCAATGAACACAACCACGAATTTATCTTGGTACGGTTTAAATACTCTGTTCATCAAGTCTATAAATGAAGCTGGCGCATTTGTCAGTCCAAAAGACATCACTAGAAACTCATAATGGCCGTAACGAGTCCTAAATGTTGTCTCACCTTCAACTGATGATAATCCATTCTCAAATCGATCTTCGAAAAATATCTTGCCCCTTTAAGCTGATCAAAAAGATCATCTATTGCCGGTAACAGATATTTGTTCTTGATTGTCACCTTATTTAGTTCCCGATAATCCATGCATAACCTCATCGATCCATCATTCTTCTTTATAAACAACACCGGTGCTCCCCACGAAGAGACACTAGGTTGATTGTACTTCTTGTCCAATAACTCCTGCAATTGGACCATTAATTCTTTCATTTCTACCGGAGCCATTCTATACGGTGCTTTAGATATTGGTGCTGTTTCCGGTACTAAATCGATTAAAAATTCTATCTTTCGGTCTGATGGAAGTCCTGGCAGTTCATCTGGAAAGACATCTCCAAACTCATTGACTACAGGTATCTGCCCCACTTCAGGATTCACCATGCGTGTATCCACTACATGAGCCAAATAACCTTCACATCCTTTGCGTAATATCTTCCTGGCCTGCATCATCGTTAAATAATTTGTTTGTCTCGATGATTTACTACCATAAAATACAACCTTAGACTTATCTGGTGTCTGAAGGTGTATGCTCTTCTTCTGACAGTCAATTACTGCCTCATGATTAAACAATCAATCCATTCCTAGGATCACATCAAATTCACTTAAGCGTATTGGAATCAAATTCACGCTTAACTTATGTCCCCTTATTTTCACTTCACAATTTTTATGGATAAACTTAACATGGATCACTTCTTTGTTGGCAACTTCTCTATTCATTGGGTTTTCTAACTGTTCGCGAGGTAAGTTTAATCTTCTAGCAAATTCATCAGATACAAAAGAACAGGTAGCTTCCGAATCAAACAACACATGCTTTTATATTATTGATCGGAATTATACTTGACACCACCTCTTTTGATGATGCCACTGCATCTTGTACAGTTATGTTAAAAGTTCTGGTTGTCGGCTTGCTTTGCTGAACTGGCCCTCAAATGGATAACTTGGTGTTACTGCTCTTGTTGCCGTTTTCTCCTCCAGTATTCTTCTTTAACGGACAATCCTTGAATCGATGACCCGTCCCTCCACATGAAAAACAACTGCTTTTCCTTGGCTTAGGACAATTTGGTGAAATATGTCCTTCTTGACCACAATTGTAACAAATATTCTTCCCTTTCATGCATTCTCCTAAGTGATTCTTTCCGCACTTTCCATATGCTTGTTTCTTCAGTTGAAAACTCCCTTGCTGATTCTCTGGATTACTGCCACCACTGCTCCATTTGCACTTCTTGCTATTGCTGCCACCACTATTGGTACTTTGATTCCCAACTTCAGTTCTCTTTTTGTTCTTCTCTCGATTGTATTTGGATACTTCCTCAAAACCACCTTCTGCAATGATAGCTTTCTTCAATAAAGTCGCAAACGAATTGATTTGTAATACCGCTACTTTGCTAAAAATCCAGGGTTTCAACCCGTTCTTAAATCTTCGCGCCTTTCGTTTTTCAGTATCCACTTGATGTGGTGCAAACCTTACTAACTCATTAAATTTGGCTGCGTACTCTGAGACTGACATGTTTTCTTGGTTTAATTCCAAAAACTTAACTTCCATTCTTCCTTGCATACTATTTGGAAAGTATTTTTCGAGAAATAATTCTTTAAATCGTTCCCAGCTTATTACACCTTCTCTGGCTCTACTCTGATTTGCTTCTAACCAGAAATAAGCCTCGCCCTACATCAAATAGTTAGCAAAAACTGTCTTTTGCTCCTCTGCGACTCTAGCAATAATAAAAGCCTTCTCCATCTCCTTTATCCACGTTTGCTCTTCAATAGGGTTAGTTGTCCCTTAAACTTTGGCGGGCCTACTGCCTTAAAGTCCTTGAAGTTGGCCAAGTGGCCTTTAGGAGGTTTTGGGTTTACTGGTGGTGCGGCGTTTCTACCCTACAGTGCTTAGGTGAATAGGTCAATGAACTGTTGCATCAGATTTTCTGAACCTGCAGAATTATTTACGGATTCCTCTTGAGTTGATGGTGGGGTCCTTGGTATTCCTCCTCCTCTTCCCCTTCCTCTTCCTCTCCATATTGGCGGCATTTTCTGGTTCAATGAAAATAAATAAATAAAAATAATTTTATATCATTTATGCATCATTTGCATTTTTATGTCACAATTTAATAGTGGTTTCATAAAAATTTAATCATATGCATAAATCTTAATTATTATATTAGTCCTGACTTATGGCTTTATAATATGGTGTGTTATTATAATCAATATGGTCTGCTAAATTATTGAATTAACTTGCTGAATTTAACATATTACCCATATATAATTTACTATCTTTAATACGTTTATCAAAATATCACATTTATATTCATATACCAACTTCTTTATATAACTGGCATATTGCTATAAATGCCATATATCCCTATTTAACAACAAAATGTGGGATTGTCAAAAGCTAAAACTCCCCTAATCTCATAAGTGGGGATACAATATATTTACATACTACATCACACCATCTGAGGTTTACGTAATATATCATATAACCCTAATAATCAAAATGGATATTACTGCATCTATATACATATATGACCACTAACTATCATTGCACATCAAGAGGTGGTGCATCCGTATACTCCTGCTCCAGTGGAAGAAATCCGTCCATAAGTCAACGTCGAACTGATCGGCTCGACTCACCTACCTCCATGGAACCCCTCCTAAATCCTGATCTCTGACTCATATAGGTAGTATCTAAAGTTCGCCCCGATGAGTCAATCCTAACCTCCTTAGCCTGCAGCTCCTCCCCGAGCTGATCCACTAGCTTGACTGCCTTTTCCTAGGCGTCCGAGATTCTAATCTTGTCAGCTATCTTTACATTGAACTCAAACTTTATCACCTGATTCTCTAATGTCCCCTGACTCAGCTGAAACTCTAGCAACTCCACTTTGGCTTTCTGCTCTGTCAACTCTGCCAATGCCTGACAGGCAGCATCCTTATATTGCTGCTCTGTATGTTGATGTGTGTGGTTCTGCTCCTCTAAGTGAGCCACTCTCTCTTCTTACTCATGGTTCCTATACATCAAGTCTACCATCATGATATCCTGTGAGGTATCTGTCATCTCATGCTCCTCAACATGATCCCTCAGCTCCTGCTCCATAGTATAACTATCTTACTTTTCTTCAGATATCCTATAAGCAAACAAGGACAACATCAGTATTACAATAAAATTTATTCATTGACAAAATGAAATAATATTTTATCATGTACAATCTATACTAGATGAATTTCCATAATTCATCACTTAACATGCTCTATATGAGTTTCCTTCTAAGGTTATAACCTAGGTTTTGCATTCCTAATGTATATACCCTACAACTCTGATACTAACCTGTGACGCCCCAAATTCGGGTTCTCTAACCTCGAATTCGGTGCTCACGATTCATCACCATCATATACATTCTATAAACTATTGCGGCATATTAACATACATTGTTCGTTATACTAAAGTCTGTGACATAGTCCCAATGTCTTCTTAACCTTAACTTAATACATACAATTAATGTGACGTTTCACAATTTTCGAAATAAGGATTTTTAATTTTTCTTGTTTTATGGCATGAGTTAAATTAAATATATGAATATTAGCATTGGTGTAATATTTTATATTTAATTATGTGAATATTATACAGCAGTATAATATTTAAATGTGTGAATGTGTGGTAATGATTTAATATGTATATCAAAATATATGCATATTAGTATAGAATAAATAAATATGATCTATTGGAGTAAGATAAATAAATTGCCAAAAACAATTTATGGACAGAGAGGAAATATTTATAATTTAATATTGCAATAAATAAATTGTACATATTGAATTATTTAATTAGAATAATTAACGGAATATCGATAATTATTCTAATGTACGTAATGATTGCGTAAAAAGTGGTAATATAATATTATGGAAAATATTCCATAATTATTAGAATAATTACTGGAATATTTAAAAATATTTTAATTATTATTTTTGAAATTTATTTGAGTACATTTCCTTTTAATGTTACGCGATAAGTGCGAAGGATTTACTATAGGGAGCATGAGCTGGGATGTTATGGGTGTAACTCGGTATTAGATGGGATTTCTTTTAGCCTGGATCATAAGAATTGAAGCTGGAGCTGGCATGAGGAGAAAACACTTAGACTGAAACCTCAGTAAGCTACATAAGGAGCTAGCTTATTTTTAGAGTTATAGGTTAATAACTCAGCAAGATAGCAAACGTAGCAAACAAAGGAAAAAAAAAAAAAAAAAAAAAAAACCCCAAACCCATTCCATCTCCTGTTTCTCCCTTTCCACCTGACACCACCCTCTCTCCAATTCCATTCCATCCCATTTTTGCTCAGCTAAACAGGGAATTAAAGCTTTAAAGAACTAAATTCCAGCTGGGAATTAAGTCTAGAGTTGATAACAGAACTATAATAAAGCATCATAGCAAACAAAGGTAATATGTTTACTTTTGTTATGTTTTTATTAATTGATATGAAATTAGTTGGTTAACTAGATAGTTCATATGTGATTTTATTGTGTAATCAGTTGGTGATTGATTGAATTAGAAATGAGGAGCATAGTTGTTGTTGTGCGGAGTAATAAGGAAGGTGAATTTAGTTTAAAACGCAAACGAACGTATATGAAATCTGTCCAAGAATATAACGCGCGTATTATGTTTGTTAAAATTCCCATTAGAACTGTTTCACTTTAAAAATTGAAATCTAGTGAAGTCAAGATTAAGATTTCGTATATGTGTGTTATAAGTAGCTAATAAAAGATTTTGTATGGATTAAATCAAGAGGAAAAGTTATTTTTTTTTTTAAGGAAATGACATGGTACAAATTGTTGTGACATGCCATTTTTGAAGCCTTATTTGGGCTGTTTAGAGTGTCTGAAATGGGTGATTTATAAATTCTAAAAGTAATCTACCATGTTATCTACGACATAACCAGATTTGGTTGCAAGCGAAATTGCGGTTTAAGAATTAGAAAATCACAAAGTGGCTAGGAGGAAAAGACAGCAGGCTGGCTCCTACTGTAGGCAGCAGCAACAGGCGCGCCTACGCCGTGCTGCGCTGGGCCACAACAGTCCGGGCGGGCTGGTTTGGCTCCTCGTTTGGTTCGGTTAAATTGTTCAATATGTGGATATATACCATCTATAATATACTAAACAAAAAAAAAAAAAAAACAATTCGTTGTAATCAGATTCTGGGTTTTAAGGTTAGAAAATTATAAGTAGGTATCATGGAGCGTGGCCGCTGAGCTAGCAACTGCTGCAGACAGCAGCAGCCGCGCGCAGCGCGCTGCTGGCTGTGCTGTCCTGCAGCAGCCATGAAGCGTTATGAACAGGTAGTTTAGCTTAGTTAAGATTTTGATGGCTTTGGTAATTGGCTTATCAAAATAAATCATTGTAAAAATCATAACAAGGCATAAGAATTAAAAAAAATATATATATGTAAGTTCGTTTTAAAGACGGAAAAGAAACTAAGAATGAATTATAAGACTTCAAGTATACGGGCTATAAAGCAATCATTATGTATATCTAGAACGGCGTATAAACTAAAGGGATAATGATTTTAATATCCTCAAATTTATTTTGAAACATTTTATTTGAAGTCTAAAATTATTTAATCAAATAAAAGTTTCAAGCAAACATTTAAACAAAGGATTAACTATGAATACGTAAATGAAATTGAATACGCCATATAATTCCAAAGTTTCGTATAAGGATAAGAAATGTTTGTAAAATGGCGTAAAGGACCTGTAAACTGAAAACAATAACGTTTTGATATGCTAATGCTACGTCAAAGCCTTTTTGGCATAAATAGTTACGACAAGCGAAATATTCAAAATTATCATAAAAGATTTTCAAGACAAGAAAGAAAGATTTTAGTTAATATAATATACATACAGGACTACATATTATGTGACCAGTGTAGCTATTTAATATATAACTAAACAAGTTATATATTATGGATATATGGCTAATACATTCACGTATGTGAATATGATTGTATAGGATCCGTGCAAGCAAATTAAGCTGAATCTTATTACAATAGTCAACAAACAAGGCAAGTATCCTAACCTACGCATTTTAAATTATGCAATGGTTATAAAGTGGCAAGTATCCTGATCTTGTTTAGTTTTGAGCAATTATCTCAATTCCTTTATCTTCAAACAAGTTCACTTACCTTGAGCAAATATTTCACAATCATATATGAATAATATATTGTTATATAATTTTATTCCAATCAGCTTCGAAAAATAATGAAGCTAAGATCATGTGTATTTGATAAAATTCGATACACATTTACAGTTTAATGAAGGTCGACGCCGATTTGTTCTGGCTAGACCCCAGATTTGACTATTTCAATTCTTTCATACTAAGTCTTGAAATCGTTTCAGAATTTATAAAGTTGTTCATCCTTTTTGCTTTTGGGTTGAACTTCAAACTGAGTAGAACATCCCTAACTTGGGAAAATTTTTGTATTGCGTCCTGGGGACGGTGACAGTGAACACAAGTGTTGTTCTAATATATAGTATTGATCAATACAGGGCATAACAGGCTGATCACCCACCGTGCCCGTAAGACCAGACGGTTCACAGATGGATTTCTGGTAGAACCTTTTCAAGAAAATAAAAATAAACGTTCATGGTCTTGTGACCACTCAGTATCAGAATTCAGTATATCATTTCAAGAATGTAAATGAGTCATACTGTTGTTTAAGAATTGTTCAGTTGCTTTCCGATATTTATTCTGCTATCAAAGCAAATCTCAGAGAGAACATTTATTTATTGATATACGTGTTTATTAATTATTATTACTTGCTGAGCAATCAAATGCTCATTCTCTTGCTTTGAATATAAATGTTTTCAGCTAAGCCAGAACGCATAGAAGGGTCCGGAAAGGATAAAGGCAAGGGAAAGCTACAAGAGTAGTTATAGATGGTTGTTGTAATAGATAGACTTTTGTTTTAAAAATACAATATCTATCATGTAATAAAGATACTAAAGGTCTTCGTACCTGGGATAGATACCTCTGATGTAATAATTATTATTATCTTTTATTATGAGCAGTTTGTATGAATGATATCGTGTAGCACCAAGTACGGGTTTTAAGTACCCGGATTTGGGGGCGCCACAAGTTGGTATCAGAGCTGTAGGTTAAAAACCTTAGGATGGGATACCTTGGGTTGTAACCTTAAGTGAATTAGAAAGTCAGAAAGTTAATAACTCAAATAGAGTTTGAAAGTGATGGATTGTGGAAATTCATCGTAAAATGTTAAATAAAAAATAACTTAAATAAAACTGTTATTTGTTATGTGATTATATAAATTGTGTTATGTATTAATCGAGTTGTTAAACTGTGTATAGATGTCAGGTGAAGATGAAGTCCAGAATATTCAGGTTGATACTGAGGAATTGATTCCTCCACCTTCTGTAGTACAACAGCCAGCACCAGCACCAGTGCCGGTTGTGTTGATAGAAAGCGATCCCGAGTCCGATCCGGATGAGGATCCTGAGGAAGAACCCGAGAACAACCTAGGGGAAAATGCAGCTACTGAAGAAGCTGTACTGGAAGATAAATGTACCAATTGAAATAGATTCAGAAGGTAATGATAATAGCAACCCTGAACTGGAAGAAGCCTTAGTACACTTGGGAATGATGTTTCGTCATCTGATGGACCAAAATGTTGAAGTGAACAATCAACTCCAGATAGCTGAGGATAGAGCACATTATTATGAGGCTAGGCTACATGAGCTACAAGCAGAGTTTCATGATCTGAACAATATTAGAGATATTGAGATACAAGAACAACAAATGAGGGACGAGCATATCCCGAGATCTTCAGAATGAACTGAGAAACATCCAAAGGACCGTGAATGCGATGAATCTTGCGTACACGACCTCTATGGGGCGTGTACAGTCAGCAGTTTGGACTTATCCACCCGAGATAGGTCAATCCAGCCAGTCCATCTCCCGTGCTCGGGTTATTGCGATTACAGAAGATGAACGTGTTAGGACCACTACAGTTGGTCAGATCTAGAAGAAAAGTTGTTTGTTGATGTTTAAGAAACAATGTGAGACTATGTGTAAATATGTGTATATATGATGTAAATAGATGGTAGTGTAACTGAGAATCCCAACTTTTTGTTACTATTATGGGATAGCCTTTGAATCCTAACTATTATAATAGTTAAGGATTAGAGAGAATAGTTTTTGGGACAGAAATAGATTGAATATAGCAAGTGAAGCTATTAAAAGAAAAGTAATGTACTGACTTTTGTATGTAAATAGAAGCATGTTTAATATAATATTAAATATGTTTTGATATGATTGTGTATTAAGTCTGGGAAGAAATTGTTTGACACCTGTATTAGTTTAATAATAATAATAAGATTATTAAACGAGAAAGAGTAGTATATAGCAAATAAATGCTATAAGCAAAGACACGCATGTTTTATATAAAAATGATTAATTATGTTTTGTTTTATGGATTGTTGTTAAGCATTGTATAGGAATGTCTAAAAATAAAATGAAAAAAAAAAAGTGTTTATTTATAATAAATTTTATTAAACAGAAAATGCCACCAAAGTGGAGAGGAAGAGGAGTACATAGAACTCAAAAGAAATGAAAACTGAAGAATCAGAAAGTGAGAATAGAAATAGAAATGAAAGCTCAAGAAAACCCGATGCAGCAATTTATAGACTTGTTGGTGGGAGCTATCCAGAATAGAAATCCCCCTCAAACCAATGCAAATGTAGATCCACCAGCAGTTCATATCGCTAGCTTTAAAGATTTCAAAACTGTGGGACCCCCGGAGTTCAGAGGAACCACTGAACCTATAGAGGCACAGTCCTGGATTAAAGAGATTGAGAAAGCCTTTGAGATAGCGAGGGTGAACGATGAACAAAAAACTTCATTCGCTGCTTACATGCTAAAGGGGGAAGCAAATTTCTGGTGGGAAGCAAACAAGACCAGAGCCGAGGCAGGAGTGATTAGTTGGGACAGATTTAAAGAAATTTTCTTTGAAAACTATTTCCCTCCTGGTATGCAAAGTAGAATGGAAGTACGATTTCTGGAACTCAAGCAAAATGAGATGACGGTAGCACAGTACGCAGCAAAGTTTAATGAGCTGGCACGATTTGCTCCACATCAAGTGGACACCGAGGAAAGAAAAACAAGGCGATTTGAGCAAAGGCTTAAAACCTTGGCTCTACAACAAGCTGTCGGTTCTACAGATTGGATCATTTAGTGCGCTCCTTGAAAAAGCAATAATTGCAGAAGGAGGAAGTGAAGCAATGAATCGTTTCCACAAAGAAAAGAAAAATAAGGGAAAGATGGAACGGAACAATCAAAATGGAAACAGGTAGTGGAAGTGGAACCAATAAGAAAAGGAAATGGAACAATATGGGAAATACAGGAACCACTCAGGGGAATCAACAGAAGAAGAAATTTGAACCATGTAAAACCTGTGGAAAGAATCATTCTGGTGTGTGTATGAAAGGAAAGATGGTATGCTACAAGTGTGGGCAGGAGGGACACATCTCTCCTAACTGCACCAAATCAAGAAAGACTTTCGGATGCTTTGTTTGTGGGTCAGTGGATCACTTGGCTAGAAAACTGTCCAAAGAAAAGGAATAGAGGGAGGAAACAGTAACAAGGGAAATAGCAGCGGAAAGCAACTACAACCGGACCAGCTCCGCAGAATAGATCAACCGCCAGGACTTTTAATATGACGGTGCAAGATGCAGTGGCTTCAAAAGATGTAGTTTTCAGGTATCGTTCCGATCAACAATATAAATGCTTATGTGTTGTTTGATTCAGGAGCAACCTGTTCTTTCGTATCACATGAATTTGCTAAGCGTTTGAATATGCCTTTGGTAAATTTAGAAAACCCCATGAACATAGAAGTTGCCAATAAAGATGTAATTCTTGTAGAGCACATCTATAAGAATTATTGTGTTAAGATAGGGGAGCACAGATTGAACATAGATTTAATCCCAATACAATTAGGAGAGTTCGACATAATTTTGGGAATGGACTGGTTATTTAATCACAGAGCAGTGATCGATTGCCAGAAGAAGTTAGTAAGCCTCAAACCTGCAAAGCAGTCGCCGGTAGTATTTCACGGTAATAAATCGCCAAGGCAATCTCGTTGTTTGACGATGATGCAAGCGAAAAAGTTGTTACAGAAGGGTTGTGTGGGATATCTAGCATACGTGGTAGATACCCAACAAATGGGAGCAGATATAAAGCAAATTGCAGTAGTGAATGAATTCATAGATGTTTTCCCGGATGATCTACCAGGTCTTCCACCAGACAGAGAAGTTAAATTTGTTATTGATATAGTGCCTGGTACAGCACCAGTATCCAAGGCACCATACAGAATGGCTCCAGTGGAAATGAAAGAGTTGATGATACAATTGCAAGAACTGTTAGACAAGAAATATATTCGACCAAGTACGTCACCATGGGGAGCACCAGTATTATTTGTGAAAAAGAAGGATGGATCATTGAGACTTTGTATCGACTACAGGGAGTTGAACAAAGTAACAATTAAGAATAAGTATCCATTGCCCAGGATCGATGATCTCTTTGATCAGTTGAAAGGGGCAAGATACTTTTCAAAGATAGATTTAAGGACTGGATATCACCAGCTGAAAGTAAGGGATGAAGATGTTCCAAAGACAGCATTCAGAACTCGGTACGGTCATTACGAGTTTCTGGTAATGTCTTTTGGATTGACAAATGCTCCAGCCGCATTCATGGATATGATGAACCGAATATTCAAGCAGTATTTGGATAAGTTTGTTGTAGTATTCATAGATGATATTTTGATCTACTCCAAGGACACAAGATGATCATGCAGTACATTTGAGGATAGTGTTGGAAACACTAAGAAGAGAGAAATTATATGCAAAATTCTCTAAATGTGAATTTTGGCTGGAGAGAGTTCAATTTTTGGGACACGTGATCGACAAAGATGGTTATATCTGTGGATCCAGCAAAAGTAGAAGAAGCAGTAATAAATTGGGAACAACCAAAGAAGCCGACTGAAGTACGTAGCTTTCTAGGGTTATCTGGTTACTATCGGAGATTTATTCAAGATTTTTCAAAGATAGCTACCCCGTAAACTAATATGACCAGAAATACGGTGAAATTTGTATGGTCGGACAAATGAGAACAGAGTTTTCAAGAACTCAAGAAAAGACTAAGTGAAGCGCCAGTGTTATCATTACCAGATGAAACAGGGAATTTTGTTGTATATAGTGACGCATCGCATAAAGGACTCGGATGTGTGCTTATGCAACACGGAAAAGTCATTGCTTACGCATCACGACAGTTAAAAGATTATGAGAAGGGATATCCTACTCATGATCTAGAATTGGCAGCGGTAGTAATTTGCCTTGAAAATTTGGAGACATTATCTGTATGGAGAGAAATGTGAGATATATACAGATCATAAAAGTCTGAAATATATCTTCACACAAAAAGAGTTGAATATGAGACAGAGAAGATGGTTAGAGTTGATCAAGGATTACGATTGCGAAATTCTTTATCACCCAGGGAAAGCAAATGTAGTGGCAGATGCTTTAAGTAGAAAAGGTCGAGAAAAGTTGATGATGTTGACAACTCACGATGAGTTGATAACAGCAATGGAAAGAATGGAACTAGAAAGTAAAGTTTCCGCATGAGTCGGAAGGAAAAGTTATATATAATGGAAAGTGGTCCAACGTTGTTGGATAAAATCAAAGAAGCACAAATCCAAGACGAGGAGTGTGAGAAGATAAGAGAAAAGATTTCTAAAGGAAAAAGAAACAAAGTTTAAACTTGATAATGAAGGGGTAATCAGATTTGAAAGAAGAATTTGGGTTCCGTCAATGCCGGAGTTGAAAGAAGGAATTTTACAAGAGGCCCATTGTTCAAGGTACGCAATTCATCCTGGAAAGCACAAAAATGTATCAAGACCTTCGACAACATTTTTGGTGGCCGAACATAAAAAGAGAAGTTGCAGAATATGTCAGTAGGTGTTTGACCTGTCAAAGAGTCAAAGCCGAACATCAGAAACCAAGTGGGTTACTTCAATCATTAGAAATTCCTGAATGGAAATGGGAACATATCACGATGGATTTTGTGGTAGGACTTCCAAATACACAGAAAGGGTTTGATGCTATATGGGTTATAGTTGATCGATTAACGAAGTCGGCACACTTTTTGCCAATCAAGATCAAATATAACCTGGACCAACTAGCTAAACTTTATATCAAAGAAATTGTTTCCCGACATGGAGTGCCAATTTCAATTGTGTCAGATAGAGATCCAAGGTTCACATCAAATTTTTGGAGAAGCTTACAAGAACACATGGGAACACAGTTAAGATTGAGTACGACATACCATCCTCAGACAGACGGACAGAGTGAGAGGACAATACAAACTGTAGAAGATATGCTAAGAGCTTGTGTTATGGATTTCAAGGGAAGTTGGGACGATCACTTACCTCTGGTCGAATTTGCTTATAACAATAGTTACCACGCCAGTATAGGCATGCCGCCTTACGAAGCGTTGTATGGAAGAAAGTGCAGAACACCATTGTGTTGGGATGAGGTAGGAGAGCGTCGGTTGCTAGGACCGGAATTGGTGCAACAAACTGCAGAAATTGTAAAGTTTAATACGTACGCGACTTACCACAGCTCAAGATCGGCAGAAAAAGTATGCAGATCAGCATAGACAGAATAGGGAATTTGACATCGGATCGCACGTATTTCTGAAAGTATCCCCATGGAAAGGAAAGATACGGTTTGGAAAGAAAGGAAAATTGAGTCCTCGTTTTATAGGACCATTTGAGGTTTTGAGAAAAATTGGAGAGGTAGCTTATGAAGTAGCATTACCTCCAGAGTTAGAACACGTTCATAATGTGTTTCACGTGTCGGTCTTACGACCATATAAGCCAGATTATAAACACGTGATAGAATATGAACCTATACAGTTTCAGAAGGACTTAACATATGAAGAGGTTCCTATTCAGATATTGGATAGGAAAGAGCAAGTTTTAAGGAATAAGACAATACCTTCTGTAAAGGTATTATGGAGAAACCACAATGTCGAGGAGGCAACGTGGGAGTTAGAAGAAAAAATGAGGAAGAACTATCCTCATTTGTTCGAATAAGTTGTTTTGCAATTCCGAGGACGGAATTTTTATAAGGGGAGGAGAATGTGACGTTTCACAATTTTCGAAATAAGGATTTTTAATTTTTCTTGTTTTATGGCATGAGTTAAATTAAATATATGAATATTAGCATTGGTGTAATATTTTATATTTAATTATGTGAATATTATACAGCAGTATAATATTTAAATGTGTGAATGTGTGGTAATGATTTAATATGTATATCAAAATATATGCATATTAGTATAGAATAAATAAATATGATCTATTGGAGTAAGATAAATAAATTGCCAAAAAACAATTTATGGACAGAGAGGAAATATTTATAATTTAATATTGCAATAAATAAATTGTACATATTGAATTATTTAATTAGAATAATTAACGGAATATCGATAATTATTCTAATGTACGTAATGATTGCGTAAAAAGTGGTAATATAATATTATGGAAAATATTCCATAATTATTAGAATAATTACTGGAATATTTAAAAATATTTAATTATTATTTTTGAAATTTATTTGAGTACATTTCCTTTTAATGTTACGCGATAAGTGCGAAGGATTTACTATAGGGAGCATGAGCTGGGATGTTATGGGTGTAACTCGGTATTAGATGGGATTTCTTTTAGCCTGGATCATAAGAATTGAAGCTGGAGCTGGCATGAGGAGAAAACACTTAGACTGAAACCTCAGTAAGCTACATAAGGAGCTGGCTTATTTTTAGAGTTATAGGTTAATAACTCAGCAAGATAGCAAACGTAGCAAACAAAGGAAAAAAAAAAAAAAAAAAAAAAACCCCAAACCCATTCCATCACCTGTTTCACCCTTTCCACCCGACACCACCCTCTCTCCAATTCCATTCCATCCCATTTTTGCTCAGCTAAACAGGGAATTAAAGCTTTAAAGAACTAAATTCCAGCTGGGAATTAAGTCTAGAGTTGATAACAGAACTATAATAAAGCATCATAGCAAACAAAGGTAATATGTTTACTTTTGTTATGTTTTTATTAATTGATATGAAATTAGTTGGTTAACTAGATAGTTCATATGTGATTTTATTGTGTAATCAGTTGGTGATTGATTGAATTAGAAATGAGGAGCATAGTTGTTGTTGTGCGGAGTAATAAGGAAGGTGAATTTAGTTTAAAACGCAAACGAACGTATATGAAATCTGTCCAAGAATATAACGCGCGTATTATGTTTGTTAAAATTCCCATTAGAACTGTTTCACTTTAAAAATTGAAATCTAGTGAAGTCAAGATTAAGATTTCGTATATGTGTGTTATAAGTAGCTAATAAAAGATTTTGTATGGATTAAATCAAGAGGAAAAGTTATTTTTTTTTTTAAGGAAATGACATGGTACAAATTGTTGTGACATGCCATTTTTGAAGCCTTATTTGGGCTGTTTAGAGTGTCTGAAATGGGTGATTTATAAATTCTAAAAGTAATCTACCATGTTATCTACGACATAACCAGATTTGGTTGCAAGCGAAATTGCGGTTTAAGAATTAGAAAATCACAAAGTGGCTAGGAGGAAAAGACAGCAGGCTGGCTCCTACTGTAGGCAGCTAGCAGCAACAGGCGCGCCTACGCCGTGCTGCGCTGGGCCACAACAGTCCGGGCGGGCTGGTTTGGCTCCTCGTTTGGTTCGGTTCGGTTTAAATTGTTCAATATGTGGATATATACCATCTATAATATACTAAACAAAAAAAAAAAAAAAAACAATTCGTTGTAATCAGATTCTGGGTTTTAAGGTTAGAAAATTATAAGTAGGTATCATGGAGCGTGGCCGCTGAGCTAGCAACTGCTGCAGACAGCAGCAGCCGCGCGCAGCGCGCTGCTGGCTGTGCTGTCCTGCAGCAGCCATGAAGCGTTATGAACAGGTAGTTTAGCTTAGTTAAGATTTTGATGGCTTTGGTAATTGGCTTATCAAAATAAATCATTGTAAAAATCATAACAAGGCATAAGAATTAAAAAAAAATATATATGTAAGTTCGTTTTAAAGACGGAAAAGAAACTAAGAATGAATTATAAGACTTCAAGTATACGGGCTATAAAGCAATCATTATGTATATCTAGAACGGCGTATAAACTAAAGGGATAATGATTTTAATATCCTCAAATTTATTTTGAAACATTTTATTTGAAGTCTAAAATTATTTAATCAAATAAAAGTTTCAAGCAAACATTTAAACAAAGGATTAACTATGAATACGTAAATGAAATTGAATACGCCATATAATTCCAAAGTTTCGTATAAGGATAAGAAATGTTTGTTAAAATGGCGTAAAGGACCTGTAAACTGAAAACAATAACGTTTTTGATATGCTAATGCTACGTCAAAGCCTTTTTGGGCATAAATAGTTACGACAAGCGAAATATTCAAAATTATCATAAAAGATTTTCAAGACAAGAAAGAAAGATTTTAGTTAATATAATATACATACAGGACTACATATTATGTGACCAGTGTAGCTATTTAATATATAACTAAACAAGTTATATATTATGGATATATGGCTAATACATTCACGTATGTGAATATGATTGTATAGGATCCGTGCAAGCAAATTAAGCTGAATCTTATTACAATAGTCAACAAACAAGGCAAGTATCCTAACCTACGCATTTTAAATTATGCAATGGTTATAAAGTGGCAAGTATCCTGATCTTGTTTAGTTTTGAGCAATTATCTCAATTCCTTTATCTTCAAACAAGTTCACTTACCTTGAGCAAATATTTCACAATCATATATGAATAATATATTGTTATATAATTTTATTCCAATCAGCTTCGAAAAATAATGAAGCTAAGATCATGTGTATTTGATAAAATTCGATACACATTTACAGTTTAATGAAGGTCGACGCCGATTTGTTCTGGCTAGACCCCAGATTTGACTGTTTCAATTCTTTAATACTAAGTCTTGAAATCGTTTCAGAATTTATAAAGCCGTTCATCCTTTTTGCTTTTGGGTTGAACTTCAAACTGAGTAGAACATCCCTAACTTGGGAAAATTTTATATTGCGTCCTGGGGACGGTGACAGGGAACACAAGTGTTGTTCTAATAGATAGTATTGATCAATACAGGGCATAACGGGCTGATCACCCACCGTGCCCGTAAGACCAGACGGTTCACAGATGGATTTCTGATAGAACCTTTTCAAGAAAATAAAAATAAACGTTCATGGTCTTGTGACCACTCAGTATCAGAATTCAGTATATCATTTCAAGAATGTAAATGAGTCATACTGTTGTTTAAGAATTGTTCAGTTGCTTTCCGATATTTATTCTGCTATCAAAGCAAATCTCAGAGAGAACATTTATTTATTGATATACGTGTTTATTAATTATTATTACTTGCTGAGCAATCAAATGCTCATTCTTGCTTTGAATATAAATGTTTTCAGCTAAGCCAGAACGCCTAGAAGGGTCCGGAAAGGATAAAGGCAAGGGAAAGCTACAAGAGTAGTTATAGATGGTTGTTGTAATAGATAGACTTTTGTTTTAAAAATACAATATCTATCATGTAATAAAGATACTAAAGGTCTTCGTACCTGGGATAGATACCTCTGATGTAATAATTATTATTATCTTTTATTATGAGCAGTTTGTATGAATGATATCGTGTAGCACCAAGTACGGGTTTTAAGTACCCGGATTTGGGGGCGCCACAATTAATATTGCAAAGGTTTACCTAAATAATTACATCAAACATAACACTAATTAAGAGTTTATAATAAACTGCTCTTGTACTTTTTCTTTTCCTTTATCTTTCTTCGTCGACCCTTCGGGTTTAGCTGAAATAAATGTCATGATATAGCAAGGGTAAGCAACTAATTTGCTTAGCAAGTTTAATTACAAAGGAGATATATCATGATTAGAAAGAATTTATCTATCAATTCTCATCAATGAAATTCAATTGAAAGAACATTTAACAAGATTCAATAATTGAATAATAGATACTGAGAGTGGTTATAAATAACCATGAACATATGCGAAGGTTGTCAGTATTTAAACTGGTCCTTTTAATAAGTTTTGGTAATCAAGGGGATCAACCTTTCATACCCGGTGATTTATGCATAAACACTTAATAATCGAGAAATAATTATTTTTTAATTAATGCTTTAATAAAAATGTTCTTTATCTCAGTCGAAAAATCCATACCAATCAACTGGTAGGATTAGCTTTTAAAACGATTTGAGTTTATCAGTTTAACATGTTCGATCTAGCTGATACAATTAGCATAGATCCATCTCATATCAGTTCATTGATGAAAGAACTTTAAACAATTCAGAGTCCAAAAATAAAAGAACAAAAATTTAATTGCACGAAGTGCGAATGTCAATAAATATTATAGGGGCGAATAATCATCAATAATTATTCACTAATATGCTTTGAAAAATAATAATAGCTCGAGTTGAGTTAGAAAACTTGCCTACTCGACGAGCTACGTTAATCTAGTCTTTAATTAATATTATTCGATTGACCTAGCATTGATAATGTTGGTCTATCAATTAGCATAACATATAGTTGATTATTTATACTCTATCGTATACTATTTAAATGACAATTAATCACATATCAATTTTAATCTCTTATACTATTATTGACCCGCTAGGATACTCAATCGATCATTGGTTAATGATTTAATTAAGTAACATTATTTTTATTATGTGGTAAACACTTATTAAACCCTTAAACAATTTATTATAATTGTTTAATTAATGTGTTAATTAAATTCATTTTATTTAATTAACACTATTTGCATTTAATTACAATTTAGTATTAGTTAAATAGTAACTAATTAAATACCTTTAGTTATTATAAAGAATAACTAATTACATCTACTTATTATTTAATGTTAATTAAATAATACATAATCCAGTTATAAATCTCATTTGTCTTTGACTATCGTTTAATATAATAATTAATCAATTTATTATCCTCAACTAAAAAAACTTATCTATTTACTTCGTTAGCCTTTAATTATTCCTTGATATTTATTTAAAGAATAGCTAATTAGCATTTAATCTTATTTATTATTTAATATTAATTAAATAATAAATAATTAATCAATTATTTATCCTTGAAAAATAAATAATTTATTTACTTTATAAATCTCTAATTATTCATTCTCAAAAATAATGAACTAGTATATACACTTATTTATTATATAATTTTAAATTAAATAATAAATAATTATTTTATTAATGTAATTAAGTAATTACATTATTATTACATGATACCACTTATCTGCTCTTTATAAGTATTCCATACCAATTTTTTTTAACAATTATTCATTTATTTTCTTTTACTTCCATTTCTACTATTTGTACTATTTTTCGTCACATTTTCAGATTTGGGGTCCTGTACGGAAACAGTCATAAAACAAAATCTACTATTCCATTTAAGGTTCCGTCGGAGGCGTTGAATTCGTATTTTCCTGAAATACAATTTTCATTTATCAAACACCCCAATCAGATTTTCTAGGTTCTGGAAATTAGCTCCAAAGTACATAGTCAACAGCTTTTTCTTGGTTTTTTTCCAACTAGGAGATTTCTAGGAATAAAATCCATAACTTTCTTATACTACAATATTTTTTTAATCCAACCAAAGGGCTTTTGCCCCTAACTTATGTATCTATTATAACCCACAAAAATATCACACAACAATACATAGATTCCACAAAAATATAGCATAGTTCTCATCTATCCAAAAACTTACTAATTCTAAATTTCTCTAACATTTGTAACATGAAATCACATATACCAACATGTTTACACCATCTAACTCATGAACTAACAATTTTCATAAGATTTTGACCAATAACTCATAAAATTTCATGAACCTACAACAAGGATAATATATTACATGAAAGTTTTTACTAAAACACTTAGAATTTTTTCTTTCTTTTCTTACCTTCCTTTATGAGCAATCCTCCTCTTCCTCCCAAGGTAGGTGATGAGCTTTGAGTGCATGGACAAGACCTCCTTCTCCTTCTTCCTCTCCTTGTCGTGCTCTCTCTCTCTCTCTCTCTCTCTTTCTCTCTCTCTCTCTCTCTCTTTCTTTCTAGTAGACTTAGCTTGCTAGGAATAAGGGAAGAAATGAATGGAAGTAACCAAGTATTTGGTTACTTAGTTTGTTTGTTTTTTTTAACTAATACACCTCATTGCTTCCTCGAGTGCCACATGTTCCCTTATTAAATTACCTAACATGTGTTTAGGAAGGATAGAGACACCTAGCAAGTTTGGTGGCTTATTAGATAAACTTTGCTTATAAATATATATTATATTTCCCCCCCCCCCTAAAATCCGGCTATGGCCTTATCCATTCCCCCTTTTTTTATTAACTAATTAGCTTGTTAAATGACTAACATGCCCTAGCTCAATTGGGTCAAAATTTGGGCCTTAAGAAAAATTAGCTTAGGCTTGAATATTTCTAGTTTAGGCCACTTAACTAAATTTTAGTTTCTATCATTATTGGGTCACTAGTTTATTAACCTATTGGGTTCTCTTTATACGAGTTAATTAAATTCTAATGGGCTAATTTAATTAACCTATCCACTTTATATAATAATCCTTCAAGTCTGCAATAAACTAATTAAGTGGACTTAACTAAATGAATTAGTCCATTAATAATTTACTATTTGGACTATTAAATAAAATAAATCATGTTTCACATAATTTCTCATAAATCAATACTCAAATTAATTAATTCTCAAAATAAATTTACTTACTATATTCAATTTAATTGAATATTTAATTAGTTCATTATCTTATCAATTTTTTTCTTGATATTAATTTACTTTGGTTAGTCCACTAATTTAAATAATTATTAGTGAGACCCCTTTTTTTTTGAAAATATTAATTAACTACATGTTCATTTATATATGTCACAAGACCTTCAATATCACCACTATTGAATTAATATATCTATTTACAATGACTTAGAAATTCTTGGTTATTACAATAATCGTCGTATTCAGGTTCTCCATAAAATTCTCCTTCATCTTCATATTCATCATATATAGATTCTCTATATTCCTTTGCTTCTTCGCCTTCTTCTTAAAACTAATTGGTCTTCCAACTGCTCTTCAGTTTCGGATTGAACCATCTTAAAGCCCAGATCTTGACAATGATCTATTCGACCACATCGTTCCCATGGCTGCTCCCTATGGTGGTAAGGGATATCAAAATCGAATTCAGAATCATAAAATTCCTCATCACAATCAAGGTGTGAGAAATACTTCGGAACTTCCTCAGCCGAAAATTGTCCACGAGACTAATAACCCTCCTCGTCATGATCAAGGTGCGGGACTTCCTCAGCCGAAACATGTCCACGATAGTGATCAGGGTGCAGGACTTCCTCATTCAGAACCTGTCCACGTCGACCCCGATTTTGCGCCTTGAGACGCCAGGTTAACTCTGCAACTTGTCTCTGTAAATCTTCAATCATCATATCCCGAATGTTACGATCATGGCGCTGGACTTCCTCAATCGGAACCTACCCTTGGCGACCACGACCGCCAGCCATTGAAACTGATGAAATCTAACCCAAGATGATGTTGAGCTTTGATACCAACTAACGCCGGGCGGGATAACAATTATCCTGCGGACTAGGGAAACAAATAAATTCACAGGCAAAGAAACAAGAGATTCATCAAAAACACAGAGAACTCTATCTAATGCTCAAATTATTATTATCAAAACAAAACTATCCGTCAATCTAACCCACAAGCTGGGTTTTATAGCTAACTTTCTTCCTTTCCAAGTCATAATAGGATTCCTTAAATTATGGAAACAAAATCCTAAAGGATAACAAACTTCCTATATTTACGGTATAAAAGGTTTATTTCCTAATAAAATACTACTACCATAAAAGAATTAAACACTAATAAATAATAATAATAATAATAATAATAATAATAATAATAATAATAACTGAAGCTAATCCGATCAATATGAATCCAATCCCGAAATCCTGAACGCCGAAGCCAAGAATCCGATCCCGAACTCTTGATCCGAAGGAGTCTGTTCCGACCCATAGGAACCGAAGTTGACCCGAAGCTGAACTCCCGATCTCGAAGTTATTCGACACCCTTGCGCTAATTCATTAATTCATGGCCTTTTATTGCCATCAATATGCTATCTGTCCACTCAATATCATCGGCTTGAAATCCTCCTGCACCAGGAGCACTTAATTTTACAATTGCTAATATCCAAACCCTAAAGACATATATATATATATATATATATATATATATAGGGTCCCTTTTGCAAAATTAATATAAATTGGAGGGAAAGTTTTGTCGAAAAATAAATTGAAAGTCAATTTTGCAAAATTAATACAAATTTGAAGGTCACTTTTGTATTTCAATCCATCTTAGATTCATTTGTCCAAGAATCTTCGAAAGCATTACCTTTCCTTACTTATAAAAAAGTGGAGTCGAGATAATGATAGGTGAAGGTTTATGGATAGTAATGATGGTTGTTGCAAGGTTCTATGGTTCTGAAGATTAGTATAATTCATTTTCATTTGTTTTATTCGACTAAAGTAAATAATTTTTATCTAATTAATTATATCTAGCATCGATCTCTTCTACAAAATAATTTTATTTATTCATAAAAAATAATATTTGTTAAATTTTATAGCTTCACAAAAAGAATACATAATCAAACCAAAACATTAGTTTTGCAGGTGTCACTTGATCAATTAATCAAAGAAATATAGGCTGATTTAGATAATATATTAAAAATATATGGCCAAGTAATGCATTTCACCTAAAGGGGGTGGGTGGTCTTCGTCATTTCATAAAATAGAAGGGTCATGTGCGTCATTTTATCAAAATAGAAGGTGTTGGTTGAAATTTTCTTTTTAAATTATTAAGGAGTTTTATATTACTTAGGGACTTATTTTAAAATAACTTAAAGTTAAAATTTAAATTGACTTATAAGTCATTTTAAACTGTGACTTATAAATAAAAGCATTCGGTACCAGATTAACTTATAAGTTAAAAATTAAGTTAAACACAAGTTGTGAATGTGTTCGGCTGATAATGACTTTAAAATAAAATATAAAAATTACTAAAAAGAACATTAATAAAAAGATATATTGATTCAATATCATACCATAAGAATCACCATTTTGTGATTAAATAAAACATTAAACAAACAAATATATTATATTATATTATAAATATATAATATTATATATACATATATATTATATTATGTGTTATAATATAATATATGTATATATAATATTATAATATATAATATAATATAATACAAAATAAGTATAATACCTACTAATATATATATATATATATATATATATATTATACTAATATATTATATTGTATTCTATCAATTATATTTATTTATTTATTTATATGGGTGGCAATATTTTTATCTTAATATTTTTTATTACAAGTTTGTTTACGTTAGAGAAGAAATAGATATTAGGTTGAAAAAATAAATATGTAATTTAGCGAAATCGAAGATATGAACATTACATTTGGTCAAATAACTTATTATGAATGACTTATAAGTCATTTTTGATAAGTTATAAATTAGTTCTTATTAACAATGACTTATAAATTAAAAAATAAGTCAAAATTAAGTTTAGGAAATGACTTATAAGTGGAAGTCATTGTCGAACACCCAAGTTGGTTCGACTAACTTGTGAGTGACCGTCGAAGCTCTTAGAAAATTAATTTGGAACACTCAACGTCTTCCCTTTTGCCCATCTAACAAAGACTTTGAGATGGTTTTGTTTTTATTTTTCGACCAGTCTGCGCTGCTTGGATATCTCATTGTAACGAACTAAATTTCACTTGGTCAAATTAAGTAGATTAAGTTGTTAAAGTGATCTAAGGGTCGAGATAAGTTCTTAAATTCAATGATTAGTTTTGTGCTTTTACATTGTTATGATATAAAGTCTAAGTTTGTATCTGTGACGCCTCTAAATCCGGGTCCCTTGAACCTCGGATCTAGTACATCACGATACATCACGATACATCATCTACATTCATATTCTGTAACTAATGCGGAAGATATAAACATAAATTGTTTATACAATACATTTTACAACATATCCCATAGTCTTTAACCTTAATCTACATACATACCTTTAAATTCACAAAAGGTTTACAAATATAACTTACATCGGACAACTAAATAGTTAACGTGCATAACAATCTAATCTTGTCTTTTTCTTTTGCCTCTATCCTTCCTCGAACATTCGTCTTAATCTGAAATGTTTTATCATGATATAGCAAGAGTGAGCAACTACTTTGCTCAACAAGTTTAAATACAATGAAGATATATCATGATTGAAGAGGAATAAGCTTTCAAGTTTTCAACAATGTATAATAATTGTGAAAGAGCATGAATCAAAATTTTAATAATTGAATGACTGAATCAATAACATTGAGAGGCCAACAATGACCATGAACAATTTAACTGAACCTTATGGTAATGAAGGTGATCAGCCGTTCATACCTAATAAACATATACAACTTGCACTAAGTGCGATTAATAATAAATTTCATTGATGTGGAATAATTATCAATAATTAAACCACTAACATGCTTGAAAAATATTAACTCAAGTTTGAGTTAGGAAACTTGCCTGTATCGCTGATTACCGCTAAGCAATCTAATTTAATCTCTTATGAAAGACCTATCATTTATAAGATTGATCCTCCAATTAGCATAATGCACTTTATATCACAATACTATTACTTGAATAATAATTTAGCTAACATTTAGCCACATTATTAAACATTAGATATCATCTTAAACCTTTAGTAATATTATAGTCCTTTGATAATATTGCTATCACATAACCATCACCTTAAACTCTCGTCTAATATTATTAATCCTTTAATAATATTTTAGTCACTTAATATTATTTATCATTTAATAATATTTAATCACTTCTAAACATTAATAAACCTTCAATAGAATATTAATCATTATCTAATATTATTAATCATTTAATAATATTTTAATCATTATCTAATATTATTAATCATTTAATAATATTTTAAATCATTATCTAATATAACTAATTGTAATGTCCAGGAATTTCAAAGCATTGTATCCAATTTATTTTTTATAAATAAATTCATTTTATATAATTTTATAAATTTAATTGGATCCATGTGGGTACTATTATTTAATTATATCTAAAATAGGGTCCAATAAATTTTCTTTGCTTTAAAGGGGCTCACTAATAGGTTGAATAAATTAATAAGTTAACCCTAACAACTGATTGACAAGAAAATTTGGGAAAATTAATAAATAATTTTACATTATCGGATTTAATAAATTCGAATGAATAATTATGGTGAAAATAAATACTTTAAAATAATTAATTTATTGGATTAGCTACTAAATGTAAATATTAGAAATACAATACACTTATATTAATTTAGCCCACTTCCTTTATTTAGATTGGCCCATTTCCTTATTTCTAAGTTAAACCCAAATTCCCTTTTTATTTCCTATTGGGCTGAGTCCATATTTTAATTCCCTGCTGGGCCAAACTAAATTATAAGCTGAACCCAACCTCTAAACCAGCCGGGTCAAACCCTTTCCATCCGGGTCGAACCCGTCCCTGTTAAGGCGGGTTGGATCTGTTTTGATTAAAAGGAAGTAAGTAACCGGCGAAATCGTTGGGAAGGGCTTCAAAGAAAACGAAATCAAATTGGGGAATCAGTCGAACCAACGAGTAAAATCCCAAACCCTCTCAAATCAATAGCCAAGTTCTCCGTCAATCAGTCGAACGAGCGGCAGAAGGAGGTTCTAAAGCCCTAGCCATCTAAATCGAATCAACTAAGGAGAGGAAGTAGGCCAGCCGCACCTAGCAGCCCAATCAATCAGTGACGGGAGAAGGGCGCCGACGATTCCACGGAACGATCAGCGGACAAGGTGGGAGAGCTACGGGCGACCGGAAGTTCGAAGTTCGGACCAAGGGATAACACGCGACTGGTGAGTTGACTGGTGAGGGCACGCGTGGCCCAAGGAGCTGCCGGTAAGTCACAGAGTTGATGGGTGATGTGTAGCCTCAGTCGACAGCTCACCCCCTCATACCGGTGGGTCTTAATGAACCGATTTGGGTAATACCTGGTTCATTGAGTCACCATTTTCGTCTATAAATTTGAGCCCCCAAACCCGAAACCCAATTTCAGTGTTGTGGGTACAAACTGTGAGTGAGCCACACAGAAAGGGAAAAAAAAAAAAAAAGAAAAATTAGTTAGGCAATTTGGTTGTAAATGCCCCAACATTACACTGATTATTTCGGAAGGAGGAGGGAAGACGGCAAACCGGTCTACACCAAGGTATCGAGCGACTGTATTAGCTTTAATCAATTTGCATTTACACGGTGTATAATTGTATTGTTGGAAACCTTATTATAATTTTGGGGTTCAAAATCTGTTATCAGTTTTGTTTGGTTTTAATTTGGGAAACCTGATAATAAGTTATTGGATTCGTTTATAGCAACTGTGATGGGTTTGTTTAATTTCCCCAACTTGTAATTGGTTATAGTATTTATGGTATTGGATTAAAAGTTTGGAAATGCATCCTATTGATTGAGCTTGAATTTGGGATTCGTACTGTGTGTAAGTGTATGTTGATTAGGAACCGGTTGAACCTTAATGGTTCTGGCCTTCAGATATGTGTTGAATACAATCTACTGTCAAACTCTGAAATGCTCATTTGGTGTTCAAACTGATACTCAAATCAGGTTTTAGTTTCCCTTTTTGATACCATGATGACCGGATGGTTATTGAGTGGAACTCAATAGGATTAAATGCAGGTTTTGCTAAATTTTCTGTCAGTATCAGTGTTGGGGTAATGATCTTTGTTAGTGAAAAACAAATTAACTAGGGTTTGACATCAGTTGGTATTGCACTATGTTGGTTCATTGCGATTAAGAAGTTCTGGTGTTATTATTGGAGTTAATAATGCACCGATAAAATGTTACCAACTATGTATTATAATGAGTATTTAATTATTATAATAAGTAGGTGTAAACAAAGTTAATTATTTAATTATTGGATAATTGGTATTAAACAATAATCGAACATGAGTGAAGTTAGTAAATAATTATTTATTATTTATCAATAAATAATAAATAAGGACAATAAATACTTGATTATTGTTTTAAACTATAATAATAAAGTTAGTAAAATAATTATTCATTATTTATTAAATAAATAATAAATAAAGATAATAAATATTTAATTATTATTTAATAATAATAATAAATTAAATATGAATAAAGTTAATAAAAATAATTATTTATTAATAATAAATAAAGATAATAAATATTTAATTATTATTTAATAATAATAATAATTAAATATGAATAAAGTTAATAAAATAATTATTTATTATTTATTAATAATAAATAAAGATAATAAATATTTAATTATTATTTAATAATAATAATAATAATTAAATATGAATAAAGTTAATAAAATAATTATTTATTATTTATTAATAATAAATAAAGATAATAAATATTTAATTATTATTTAATAATAATAATAATAATTAAATATGAATAAAGTTAATAAAATAATTATTTATTATTTATTAATAATAAATAAAGATAATAAATATTTAATTATTATTTAATAATAATAATAATTAAATATGAATAAAGTTAATAGAATAATTATTTATTATTTATTATTAAATAATAAATAAAGATAATAAATATTATTATTTAATAATAATAATTAAGTATGAATAAAGTTGTTGAGTAATAAGGATGAGAATTACTTAATCGTTGCTGAAATAATGATTAAGTATAAGGGGGATTAATAAGCTGATTTTTTTTTTATTTTGGTCCTTATTAAATAATGGGGATAAACACTTAAAGATTATTTTATTAATAGTAAATAGTAATTAAGTGTAATTAAATAAGTAACCAACTATTAGTAGTTGTCATTAAACCATGATGAATTTATAAAGGTTGTTGACCCATATTTAGGGACAATAAGGGTAATAATCTGAACCCTCAAGAATAGTAATCATGATTAGCTAACAATTATTTCTAATAGCTAAAGATCATCAATAAATTTCTGTTTAGCTAATGTTAATTAGTAATTAAATATAGATGATGAATTTTACCTGTTGAGTAAAAGGTATAGTGAGAAGTGCCAATATACAACTGTTAATTGATAAATCGACTTTACCCAATGATAGGTCACTCGAGATCAATTAATTAAAGCTAAGATTTAAATTGTAGCTGAGCAAACAGGCAAGTTCCTAACCTTAAACTTCTTACATTATTGCAAATTCTTCCTTACCCAACTTTTACATTGAGCAATACTCCTAAAACCTTATGCAGTATTTTAATTCATGCAAAAAGGTATACATTATTGCAAGTTATTCTTTAAGCTTGAATTTTCCTCCAAGCATGCTTTAAGTGGTCTAATTACTTTCAAATTATTCCACATCTGTATATTTATTGACATTCGCACTCGTGCATTTGAAATTCGTATATTTAAATTCAGGAATTTATAAACCATTCATGGTTAAGTCTGAACCCTTGTTCGGTCAGACAATTATGTGAGAATTTATAAAAGCTATCCGAACCAATCAATGGTAAGGATTCTTAGACTGTATGAACACCCCTTTATTTATAGGGGAGTACCCCACGTACCGTATATAAGGTACAAATAGCAGAATTAAATGTTATGCATATACATAGGGTACGCGAGGCTGATCCCCTCAAGTACGTTATTCTGTAGCCAGTAACCAGAGGGTCAACCAGCTATTGACTCCTCTGGAAGTTATCGTTCAAAGTCTATCTGACTATCAATTGTTCTAAAAGCATTTAATGTTCTTGCTTCTGATTATTCTATTGTTGAAATCCTTTTAATATTCCTTCATCATGATATATCTTTATTGTTGCACATTAAACTTACTGGGCAAACTCGTTGCTCATTCTTGCTATATCATGACTTCATTGCAGCTAAACCCGAGACGTCAGGGAAGAACAAAGGGAAAGAAAAGATGAAATGATAAACGTCTCGTAGCTGACCTTAGATTCATGTGTTAGTTACTTTTCTGTTAATGTAATTTAAACCCTGCTAGCTATTTAGGGTATGGATTGTGTAAACATTTAAGGTTATTCGTATTCTGGGACTAGTAACACCTTGTAATGAACAACGTATGTTTATTATATTCCGCACTTTTAGATATCATATGTTGTTAAAGGTGAATGTTTGTTTTGGATCGTGATGACCAGATCCGGGTATTTGGAGACCCGAATTTGGGGGCGTCACACTAATAAAGATCTCACATAATTTAAGATATAAATATTTTACATCTTGAAGCTTAAACTTATTCCATTTCAGAAATAATTTTACTCGCAAATTCGGAGTTTAAACAGCTAATACATAGCTTTAATTAATACTCTTTGAATGGCCTAGCAATTAAATCAATCATAAGACACACATAATATAATGTACTATCATTAATCCTATAAGACATTTAATTGATCTTAGGTTAATGATTTAATTAATTAATAATGTTTTTCTTAAGTGATAAACACTTATTGGACCCTTAAATAATTTATTGTAATTGTTTAATTAATGAGTTAGTTAAATTCTCTTTATTTAATAACTCAATCTTCATTTAATTACCATTTAATATTAGTTAAATATTAACTAATTAATTACATTTAGTTATTATTTAATAATAAATAATAACTAATTACATATACTTATTATTTAATGTTAATTAAATAATGGATAATCAAATTATTAATCTTATATGTCTTTAATTATTATTTAATATTAATTAAATAATAATTAATTAATTACGTATCCTTGATTAATAAATAATTACTTTTTTTTACTTCATTAGTTTTTAATTATTCCTTACTATTAATGAAAGAATAATTAATTACTTAATATTAATTAAATAATAAATAATTAATGGCAAAACTAATGATTTTTCCACTGTACTTGGTACGTTTTACTTAATACATTATTGATCTTTTAATTTTTTAAATTACACTATTAAACTAATTAATATTTTCAAATTGGGTCATTTTGTTACAAAAATTAGATTGACGTTAAATCTAGGAATTAAACTTCAACATGAAAGTATTTTTCCTCTTTTTCATAGTCAATTTTCTATACTTTGCTTTAGAAAAACTCCAAGAAAGTCAATTTTCTATACTCTGCTTTACTTCACCCTTAAATCTAGTAATTAATCTTCAAAAAAGTCATTTTTCTATACTCTGCTTTAGGAAAACTCTCCGAAACACATCAAATCAAGATATTTAGGTAGATTAGTATGAGAAAAAGAGGAAAAATACTTTCATGTTGAGAGTTTAATTCCCAGATTTAACGTCCATCTAATTTTTGTAACGGAATGACCCAAATTGAAAATATTAATTAGTTTAATAGTGTAATTTGAAAAATTAAAAGTTCAGTGGTGTAATAAGTAAACGTGTCAAGTATAGTGGAAAAATCATTAGTTTTGCCAATAATTAATTAATTAACATTTATTCTTTATTTATTACTTAATATTAATTAAATAATAAATAATTAATTCATTTACTTTTTTAGTCTTTAATTATTATTTAACATTAACTAAATAATAATTAATTAATCATTTGTTCTTATTTATTATTTAATATTAAATAATAAATAATTAGTTTATTCACATTATGTTAATGTAAGTAATTAATTATTATTTTATTACTTAATCTTACTTAAACATTCTTTAATCATTATTTAATAATAATTAATCGATTACTTAAATAGAAGTTCATTTCTTGCTCTGCACAATAATTCCTTGCGCCTTACGAACTATAGCATAGCTGAGCTTGAGGTCTATTGATATAATAGGTATACATCTCCTGCTTCCTTTCTTATTCTCATGCTTAGCTAGTTTTGCTTGGAGGCTACTTCTTCTGCAGCTGGATACATATATATAACATATACATACATACATACATACCGTACATATATAGATTATATATATATATATACACATAACATACATATGTATAACATACATATAGTACATACATATTTATATTACATATATACATGCATACGGATAACACATATATATATATATATATATATATATATATATATATATATATATATTATATATTATACATATAACATACATACATACATAATACATATACATATATTTATCATACCTCCGTACATATCGCGTCTTCTATTAATCACATTTAATATACATGATGCACTTTAAAAATTATAATCAAAATTTCTAAAAATCTTTTCCATAATAATGGAAACTATTTATTAAATAAAAATATTTTATTTAATAAATAATTTATTATATTAAAATAATCTATTTACCATAAATCATTATAATATTCACACAGATACTTTTAACGCATTATAATTTACTTCAAGAAATTATTTACGTAATAAATATATATTTTTAATATACTTATCACATTACATTCCATACATATCGCAGAATGTCATATTATATAAACACGTAATCCAATTATTTCCAATAATTAAAAAAAATTATGCATAATAATAATTATGAAAATTCTTTCTTTAATTAAATGGAATAAATCTATTTAAAATAACTTATTTAGTGAGACAAACTCACTATATTTAAATTTGCTTATTTAACATATACAACTGTATAATTAATTTTAATCATCTCATTCTTCCCATAATTGGTTTCCTAACAATTTACATACAATATTTAATTTAATAAATCCTTATTTCATATAAAAAAAACAATTCGCAAAATTTCGGATTGTCACACAGTTGCCTCCTCTCAGTCGTACAATCGAAAGAAGCACTCCAAGCGTCAATAAATAAATTTTTTTACTGATGTATTTTGAACCCCCTCTAAAAACGTTCTGGTTTCGCTACTGCCCATCATGCCAACTGAGACTTCTTATTCAAATGGTCAAAAGCAATATGGAAATGAGGATCCAAAAAAGGTATAGTGAATAAATTCTATTTACTGTTTTAGTTCCTCCATAATTGCCAAAACTTATATGCTAAAAGTGTTCAATATCACCATCTGGTTGCATTTTCTGAATATTCCAAGTATAGGCGAGAAGCTCAACCCTCTGGCCGTAGCTTATTAGTTCACCGGTACTATTGAAATCTTCTGACCCTCATATTTCTATTTCAGGGCTGTTTATGCTTTTCATGGGGCAGAAAATGAAATCTCCTACATACATGAAAAGAACGTGCATGGGACTTGTATACGTACTATATATAGTTCAGAAGGTTATCTTATGTATAGAGAGACTCTTTAGCAAGTGCATTCTTTCTACTTCGGGTTCAGTCTTACGAAACAATAGAACTTTCGACAGGGAAAAACACCTATCCTCCATTTTGTGCATCTAGTGATTAAGCTATATTGGCTCCTGCAAAACGAAACGCTCCTACAGCTATATGTTGCTCTCTAGCAGAAGCTTTGCATTGGCAATAGGTATACCTTTTGCCCGCTTATTGGGCTCAGTTTGATTTCTTTTTCTTCTTCTCTTGCGTGCATTAATTTTCTTCTCTAGGCAATATAATTTTCTTATATGGTGAGACAAAACTCCCGAATGCAGATTAATTTATTCTATGTTAAGAATCTTAATTCCACTATTACTTTATTAGAAGCAACAACTGAAGTATATGTTAGATTGCTCTTTGTGCTTAAGATATGCTTACCTTGACTTGTAATTTGTATCGAGGTTACATATTTAGTTTTAATATATGGGAGATTGTCCAGATTGGGAGAAAGCTGGATGCAAGTTTAGACAGTTTAATTAATGCAGTAACTATGTACCGCTTGTTATGTAGTTACCTTGATGCTCTGATAATGTCACAATTTTAAAGAAATACCAAAAATGAAATAAATTAGCAACGAAAAACATATATCACTGAATTTCTCCGTCGCTAAAAAGGAATTCATTATTTTGACAAAATATGGCGACGGATACACTGTTGTGATATGTTTCGTCGCTGAAAGTATACCTGATATAAATGCAAACTTGTCCGTCGCTGTTAAAAAAGCAAAAAATAACGGACAAGTGCCGTTGGAAACAATCAGCGACAGAATATTGACGGAATACTGTATAAATGAAAGGTCTTTGAAAACTTATAATTTCATATTCCTTATTAAGTTTGTTTATTCCCATAAACTAAAGGAAGAATACAAAATTTTGTTATTATTTCAATTTATCATGTGGCCTCTCCTAAGCCAAAATATCACAGGAATAAGTAGTTCAGAAATTGTGGAGTTTATGTGGTTGCGCAAAGGGACAAGCATCACTTTTATTTTATTTTACTAATTTTAATTATTAGCTGTAGTATTAACGTAGGTTCTGAGTGCTGGGTTCTTCGAATACCCACAAAAGCATGACCGCTTTTTAGTGCAGGGCAACAAGTCCCCGACGGTTGTTGCGACGGATACCGTATTTGCGAAAGACACCAGGAAAGCTCTAACGGAATACGTGTCATCGCCTTTGCCACCTGCACTTCTGCCACCAGCACTGCCACCGCAACAAGTGCAAACCCACCTTCTTCATCTTCAATCTCGCACCGAATGAAAAGGATAGATACAATAGAGATATTTGTACAATTTATAGGCCAAATGGGGTGTGATATATATAGTGGGGTAAAATAGCTTAGAAAGTTATTCACATATCACTATTAATAATTAATTCACAGTTCACACGAATACAATTTCGTTCATGTTGGGTTACTATTGAAAACTTGAAGCCGAGTGTGGGCAAGGAAATTGTGCCTTGCTAGGGTTAGGGTTTCGTGTTGGCTGGAGAGGAGAGAAATCCACGAAGAGCACGGAATTGATTGATTGATTAAAGAGGGGAGAAGAACAGGTAGGCAATTACTCCAATGACACGTGGCAGAACTCTCAGAATCCGAAAACCGGGCTAGGGTAGCAAGGATTCCAAGAGCCTTCTTGAGTCTTCGAGTTGGAAGAAAGTTCCAAGTGCTCAGAGCTTCCAAGAGTCCAAGTGTAATGTTTGGAGAGCGATCCCCTTTTCTTAGAATAGAGGGGCTATTTATAGAGTTTTCCTGGAAAATAGTCACATGCCAGACACATGTTTTAAGGGAAATTTCCAAAATACCCTTTAATTATGTTTTAAAGGAGAAATTCCAAAAATGCCCTTTAATCATCAAAGTAATGCCCAAATTGCCCTGTTCTTCTAGCCACCAATCTAATCCCTCAATCAATTCCCAAAATGGGTCACATCCACGAGCCTTCTGCCTTGGAACACGTGGAGACTTCCCCGGGTCTAGCACCTTTATTTCCGTCTAATCTGTACATTTAATTACGTCACATGAACCATAATTTGTACATTTATTTCAATTAGGTCATGTGAATCCTAATATGCACTTGGGCCCACATTTGCCCCCTGCGCGAGAGTCACGATTCCTGAAGGACGCTCGTGCAAAATACTCCAAGCTTTTGAATGATTTTGTGTGACTATACTTGTTCAAGTCTTGAACACAAGAGTTCTAGAAGAGGGAACCCCTAGGGGCCAAACCATTAGGGTTCACATGACATAAATATACAAATTAGGGTTTACAAAGGCCTAATTAAATGTATAAATTAGGGTTCATATGACCTAATTAAATGTACAAATTAGGGTTTACAAAAACCTCATTAAATGTACAGATTAGACAGAAATAAAGGTGCTAGACCCGAGGAAGTCTCCACGTGTTTCAAGGCAGAAGGCTCGTGGATGCGACCCATTTTGAGAATTGATTGAGTGATTGGACTGGTGGCTAGAAGAACAGGGCAATTTGGGCATTACTTTGATGATTAAAGGGCATTTCTGAAATTTCTCCTTTAAAACATATTTAAAGGGTATTTCAAAAATTTTCCTTAAAACATGTGTCTGGCATGTGACTATTTCCCAGAAAAACTCTATAAATAGCCCCTCTATTCTAAGAAAAGGGGATCGCTTTCAAGACATTACACTTAGACTCTTGGAAGCTCATTACACTTGGAACTCTCTCCCAACTCGAAGACTCAAGAAGGCTCTTGGAATCCCTGCTACCCTAACCCGGTTTTCGGATTCTAGGAGTTCTGCCACGTGTCATTGGAGTAATTGCCCACCTGTTCTTCTCCCCTCTTCAATCAATCAATCAATTCCGTGCTCTTCGTGGATTTCTCTCCTCTCAAGCCAATACGAAACCCTAACCCTAGCAAGGCATAATTTCCTTGCCCACACCGAGCTAGCAATTTATTTTAAGCAAATTTCTTTGAAGTTTTTAATAACTCTCAACTTGTGAATAGTTGTTGGATGGCTGATTCACATGACCAAGATTAGTTGTTGGATCTTGACATCTTGTACACTTGAGTGCCTATAAATACGAAGTGAAGCTAGGCTTGTATTTTGCCAATTCACACACTAATACATACCATCTTCTTCATCTTCTCCATCTTCTCCAAATTCTAGTGTAACTAGTAGGGAAAGAGGATCACCTCCATAGTGAGGTTGTTGTCCTCACCCCTTTTATAAATTAGTAGGGAAAAAGGATCACCTCCATAGTGAGGTTGTTGTCCTCACCCCTTTTATAATTCAAGAAAATATTCATTGGACTTAATATGTTAGGCTAGTTCCTTTATTCAGTTCGAAGGGGATGTTGAACCTTGTTTACAAGTAATGGTTTGATTAAGTATAAACTATTTATTCCTTCTTACATGAAGTTCATTCTTGATAATCTATTTTAACTGTTGAATGATATTTTATTTCCGATTGGTTTAATGTGATCGATTAAGTCAATTTGATAAAATTCATCTGCTAGATTAAGGGACAGTATTACGTGTAATTGATATTGTTCCTAATCACAAGTAGCAATTAGTGATACATGATTATGGTCAAGCTTTTGAGTATTGCTATGATTATCGGAAGACAAGTTAAATAATCCGAACTTGTGTGATTGTTGCTTAGATTAGTCTAATTCCCTAGTTCTTAATGCTGCTATTATATTAAATCTAGAGAGCTTGTTCTATGTTGTATAATGGTTAGAATCTTGTGAAGAGCTTGTTTCATTAAGTGATAATTTAAGGGGAGTTTCGGGTAGTAGAGCTTATTGCTACCTAGGGCTATTAATTTCATTGAAGGATAAATATTGCTTTATTTAATTATTCTATTGTTGTAAAAAGGTGATACTGAACCGGAAGAACTAAAATCTTTAATTAATTGATTATTCTTATCACTTTAAATTCTGTTCTTGATAATTAGTAAAATCAAATTATAAACCCCCCCTTTTTTTTGGTAAACAAAGCATAAATTTAGACTAATCACTCTCTGTGGGACTGACTCTTGCACTGCTACATTATTATCTTTTGCAGTAAGGTTTTATTTTTGGTTGCTTGCGACAACACACCAGCAACACTGACACATGAAACACATTATGAATATGTTTCAATTCAGGAGGTAAAGCTACCTCGTATGCCACCTCGCTTATTTTCTTTAGTATCTCAAACGGTCCAATAAATCTAGGACTTAGTTTCCCTTCTTTCCAAATCTTATTTTCCCTCTCTAGGGAGATACTTTCAGAAACACATAACTTCCCACTTCAAAGTCTCTTTTCATGCGATGAAGATCTGCATACTTCTTTTGACGATCCTGAGCTGCTACCAGTCGAGCTCTTATTACTTTGATGATCTCCACCGTCTGTTGTACCAATTCCGGCCCCAACAGTCTTCGTTCACCTACTTCATCCTAACATAAGGGCGTTCTGCATTTCCTTCCATATAGTGCTTCGTACGGTGACATTCCAATGCTTGCATGATAACTATTGTTATATGCAAACTCAACTAGTGGAAGATAATCCTCCCAACTTCCCTTGAAATCCATCACACAGGCTCTAAGCATGTTTTCTAATGTCTGAATCGTTCTTTCGCTTTGCCCATCAGTTTGTGGATGATACGCGGTACTCAACCTTAGCTGTGTCCCCATTCGTTCTTGAAGTCTTCTCCAAAAGTTTGACTGAAAGCGCGGATCTCTATCAGATATAATTGATATTGGCACTCCATGTCTTGAAACAATTTCTTTGATACATAATTTGGCTAACTGATCAAAATTATACCTAATCTTGATCGGTAAAAAGTGCGTTGACTTTGTAAGACGATCAACGATTACCCATATCGCATCGTAACCTTTCTGCGTTGCCGGAAGTCCCACCATAAAATCCATTGTAACGTGCTCCCATTTCCATTCTGGATTCTCTAATGGCTGTAATAATCCACTTGGTCGTTGATGTTCTGCCTTGACCCTCTGACAAGTTAAACATCTGCTGACATATTCAGCAACCTCTCGTTTCATGTTCGGCCACCAAAAGTGCTGACGTAAGTCTTGGTACATTTTTGTGCTCCCTGGGTGTATCGAGTATCTTGTACTGTGTGCTTTTTGTAAAATCTCTTCTTTTAATTCTGGTACTGAAGGTACACAAACTCGGTTTTCAAACCTCAATAATCCATTGCCATCGTTCTTATATTTTAACTCTTCACCTTCAGCCAACCGTTTCTTAATGTTCCCACATTCTTTATCATTTTCCTGAGCCTCTTTTACTTTATCTAATAAAGTCGGACTTGCTTCCATTTCTAGTACTTTATCCGAATCCTTCGAATTTTTTACCTCCAACTCCATTTTCTCCATTTCTCTTATTAATTTTTTTTACGCTGTTAATACAAACAATTTTTCTCTGCTCTTTCTGTTTAAAGCATCTGCCACTACATTGGCCTTTTCTGGATGATATAGAATCTCACAATTATAATCTTTGATCAATTCTAACTACCTCCTCTATCTCATGTTCAACTCCTTTTGTGTAAAGATATACTTCAGACTTTTGTGGTCTGTATATATCTCACACTTTTCTCTATTGAGATAATGTCTCCATATTTTAAGGGCAAACACTACCGCTGCCAATTCCAGGTCATGGGTAGGGTATCCCTTCTCATAGTCTTTCAGCTGTCGTGACGCGTACGCAATGACTTTACCATTCTGCATCAATACGCAACCTAGTCCTTTGTGTGACGCATCACTATATACAGTAAAACCTCTCGTACTATCTGGTAAGGATAACACAGGTGCTTCACTTAGTCGCTTCTTCAACTCTTGAAAACTTTGTTCACACTTCTCTGTCCACACGTACTTAACCGTCTTCCTGGTAAAATTTGTCAACGACGAAGCAATCTTTGAGAAATCCTGAATAAACCTCCGGTAATAAGAAACTTCTGACTTATGTAGGTGTCTTCAGTTGTCCCCAACTCTTCACTACTTCGACCTTTGCTGGATCAACATAAATTCCCTCATTATCTATGACATGTCCCAAAAACTAAACTCTCTTCAACCAAAATTCACATTTCGAAAACTTGGCGTACAATTTCTCCTTCCTCAATGTCTCTAACACTATCCTTAAATGTTTGACATTCTCTTCTTCAGTCTTCGAGTACACCAGTATGCCATCAATGAACACAACCACGAATTTATCTTGGTACGGTTTAAATACTCTGTTCATCAAGTCTATAAATGAAGCTGGCGCATTTGTCAGTCCAAAAGACATCACTAGAAACTCATAATGGCCGTAACGAGTCCTAAATGTTGTCTCACCTTCAACTGATGATAATCCATTCTCAAATCGATCTTTGAAAAATATCTTGCCCCTTTAAGCTGATCAAAAAGATCATCTATTGCCGGTAACAGATATTTGTTCTTGATTGTCACCTTATTTAGTTCCCGATAATCCATGCATAACCTCATCGATCCATCATTCTTCTTTATAAACAACACCGGTGCTCCCCACGAAGAGACACTAGGTTGATTGTACTTCTTGTCCAATAACTCCTGCAATTGGACCATTAATTCTTTCATTTCTACCGGAGCCATTCTATACGGTGCTTTAGATATTGGTGCTGTTTCCGGTACTAAATCGATTAAAAATTCTATCTTTCGGTCTGATGGAAGTCCTGGCAGTTCATCTGGAAAGACATCTCCAAACTCATTGACTACAGGTATCTGCCCCACTTCAGGATTCACCATGCGTGTATCCACTACATGAGCCAAATAACCTTCACATCCTTTGCGTAATATCTTCCTGGCCTGCATCATCGTTAAATAATTTGTTTGTCTCGATGATTTACTACCATAAAATACAACCTTAGACTTATCTGGTGTCTGAAGGTGTATGCTCTTCTTCTGACAGTCAATTACTGCCTCATGATTAAACAATCAATCCATTCCTAGGATCACATCAAATTCACTTAAGCGTATTGGAATCAAATTCACGCTTAACTTATGTCCCCTTATTTTCACTTCACAATTTTTATGGATAAACTTAACATGGATCACTTCTTTGTTGGCAACTTCTCTATTCATTGGGTTTTCTAACTGTTCGCGAGGTAAGTTTAATCTTCTAGCAAATTCATCAGATACAAAAGAACAGGTAGCTTCCGAATCAAACAACACATATGCTTTTATATTATTGATCGGAATTATACTTGACACCACCTCTTTTGATGATGCCACTGCATCTTGTACAGTTATGTTAAAAGTTCTGGTTGTCGGCTTGCTTTGCTGAACTGGCCCTCAAATGGATAACTTGGTGTTACTGCTCTTGTTGCCGTTTTCTCCTCCAGTATTCTTCTTTAACGGACAATCCTTGAATCGATGACCCGTCCCTCCACATGAAAAACAACTGCTTTTCCTTGGCTTAGGACAATTTGGTGAAATATGTCCTTCTTGACCACAATTGTAACAAATATTCTTCCCTTTCATGCATTCTCCTAAGTGATTCTTTCCACACTTTCCATATGCTTGTTTCTTCGGTTGAAAACTCCCTTGCTGATTCTCTGGATTACTGCCACCACTGCTCCATTTGCACTTCTTGCTATTGCTGCCACCACTATTGGTACTTTGATTCCCAACTTCAGTTCTCTTTTTGTTCTTCTCTCGATTGTATTTGGATACTTCCTCAAAACCACCTTCTGCAATGATAGCTTTCTTCAATAAAGTCGCAAACGAATTGATTTGTAATACCGCTACTTTGCTAAAAATCCAGGGTTTTCAACCCGTTCTTAAATCTTCGCGCCTTTCGTTTTTCAGTATCCACCTGATGTGGTGCAAACCTTACTAACTCATTAAATTTGGCTGCGTACTCTGAGACTGACATGTTTTCTTGGTTTAATTCCAAAAACTTAACTTCCATTCTTCCTTGCATACTATTTGGAAAGTATTTTTCGAGAAATAATTCTTTAAATCGTTCCCAGCTTATTACACCTTCTCTGGCTCTACTCTGATTTGCTTCTAACCAGAAATAAGCCTCGCCCTACATCAAATAGTTAGCAAAAACTGTCTTTTGCTCCTCTGCGACTCTAGCAATAATAAAAGCCTTCTCCATCTCCTTTATCCACGTTTGCTCTTCAATAGGGTTAGTTGTCCCTTAAACTTTGGCGGGCCTACTGCCTTAAAGTCCTTGAAGTTGGCCAAGTGGCCTTTAGGAGGTTTTGGGTTTACTGGTGGTGCGGTGTTTCTACCCTGCAGTGCTTAGGTTAATAGGTCAATGAACTGTTGCATCAGATTTTCTGAACCTGCAGAATTATTTACGGATTCCTCTTAAGTTGATGGTGGGGTCCTTGGTATTCCTCCTCCTCTTCCCCTTCCTCTTCCTCTCCATATTGGCGGCATTTTCTGGTTCAATGAAAATAAATAAATAAAAATAATTTTATATCATTTATGCATCATTTGCATTTTTATGTCACAATTTAATAGTGGTTTCATAAAAATTTAATCATATGCATAAATCTTAATTATTATATTAGTCCTGACTTATGGCTTTATAATATGGTGTGTTATTATAATCAATATGGTCTGCTAAATTATTGAATTAACTTGCTGAATTTAACATATTACCCATATATAATTTACTATCTTTAATACGTTTATCAAAATATCACATTTATATTCATATACCAACTTCTTTATATAACTGGCATATTGCTATAAATGCCATATATCCCTATTTAACAACAAAATGTGGGATTGTCAAAAGCTAAAACTCCCCTAATCTCATAAGTGGGGATACAATATATTTACATACTACATCACACCATCTGAGGTTTACGTAATATATCATATAACCCTAATAATCAAAATGGGTATTACTGCATCTATATACATATATGACCACTAACTATCATTGCACATCAAGAGGTGGTGCATCCGTATACTCCTGCTCCAGTGGAAGAAATCCGTCCATAAGTCAACGTCGAACTGATCGGCTCGACTCACCTACCTCCATGGAACCCCTCCTAAATCCTGATCTCTGACTCATATAGGTAGTATCTAAAGTTCGCCCCGATGAGTCAATCCTAACCTCCTTAGCCTGCAGCTCCTCCCCGAGCTGATCCACTAGCTTGACTGCCTTTTCCTAGGCGTCCGAGATTCTAATCTTGTCAGCTATCTTTACATCGAACTCAAACTTTATCACCTGATTCTCTAATGTCCCCTGACTCAGCTGAAACTCTAGCAACTCCACTTTGGCTTTCTGCTCTGTCAACTCTGCCAATGCCTGACAGGCAGCATCCTTATATTGCTGCTCTGTATGCTGATGTGTGTGGTTCTGCTCCTCTAAGTGAGCCACTCTCTCTTCTTACTCATGGTTCCTATACATCAAGTCTACCATCATGATATCCTGTGAGGTATCTGTCATCTCATGCTCCTCAACATGATCCCTCAGCTCCTGCTCCATAGTATAACTATCTTACTTTTCTTCAGATATCCTATAAGCAAACAAGGACAACATCAGTATTACAATAAAATTTATTCATTGACAAAATGAAATAATATTTTATCATGTACAATCTATACTAGATGAATTTCCATAATTCATCACTTAACATGCTCTATATGAGTTTCCTTCTAAGGTTATAACCTAGGTTTTGCATTCCTAATGTATATACCCTACAACTCTGATACTAACCTGTGACGCCCCAAATTCGGGTTCTCTAACCTCGAATTCGGTGCTCACGATTCATCACCATCATATACATTCTATAAACTATTGCGGCATATTAACATACATTGTTCGTTATACTAAAGTCTGTGACATAGTCCCAATGTCTTCTTAACCTTAACTTAATACATACAATTAATATTGCAAAGGTTTACCTAAATAATTACATCAAACATAACACTAATTAAGAGTTTATAATAAACTGTTCTTGTACTTTTTCTTTTCCTTTATCTTTCTTCGTCGACCCTTCGGGTTTAGCTGAAATAAATGTCATGATATAGCAAGGGTAAGCAACTAATTTGCTTAGCAAGTTTAATTACAAAGGAGATATATCATGATTAGAAAGAATTTATCTATCAATTCTCATCAATGAAATTCAATTGAAAGAACATTTAACAAGATTCAATAATTGAATAATAGATACTGAGTGGTTATAAATAACCATGAACATATGCGAAGGTTGTCAGTATTTAAACTGGTCCTTTTAATAAGTTTTGGTAATCAAGGGGATCAACCTTTCATACCCGGTGATTTATGCATAAACACTTAATAATCGAGAAATAATTATTTTTTAATTAATGCTTTAATAAAAATGTTCTTTATCTCAGTCGAAAAATCCATACCAATCAACTGGTAGGATTAGCTTTTAAAACGATTTGAGTTTATCAGTTTAACATGTTCGATCTAGCTGATACAATTAGCATAGATCCATCTCATATCAGTTCATTGATGAAAGAACTTTAAACAATTCAGAGTCCAAAAATAAAAGAACAAAAATTTAATTGCACGAAGTGTGAATGTCAATAAATATTATAGGGGCGAATAATCATCAATAATTATTCACTAATATTTTTGAAAAATAATAATAACTCGAGTTGAGTTAGAAAACTTGCCTGCTCGACGAGCTACGTTAATCTAGCCTTTAATTAATATTCTTCGATTGACCTAGCATTGATAATGTTGGTCTATCAATTAGCATAGCATATAGTTGATTATTTATACTCTGTCGTATACTATTTAAATGACAATTAATCACATATCAATTTTAATCTCTTATACTATTATTGACCCGCTAGGATACTCAATCAATCATTGGTTAATGATTTAATTAAGTAACATTATTTTTATTATGTGGTAAACACTTATTAAACCCTTAAACAATTTATTATAATTGTTTAATTAATGTGTTAATTAAATTCATTTTATTTAATTAACACTATTTTCATTTAATTACAATTTAGTATTAGTTAAATAGTAACTAATTAAATACCTTTAGTTATTATAAAGAATAACTAATTACATCTACTTATTATTTAATGTTAATTAAATAATAAATAATCCAGTTATAAATCTCATTTGTCTTTGACTATCGTTTAATATAATAATTAATCAATTTATTATCCTCAACTAAAAAAACTTATCTATTTACTTCGTTAGCCTTTAATTATTCCTTGATATTTATTTAAAGAATAGCTAATTAGCATTTAATCTTATTTATTATTTAATATTAATTAAATAATAAATAATTAATCAATTATTTATCCTTGAAAAATAAATAATTTATTTACTTTATAAATCTCTAATTATTCATTCTCAAAAATAATGAACTAGTATATACACTTATTTATTATATAATTTTAAATTAAATAATAAATAATTATTTTATTAATGAAATTAAGTAATTACATTATTATTACATGATACCACTTATCTGCTCTTTATAAGTATTCCATACCAAATTTTTTTTTAACAATTATTCATTTATTTTCTTTTACTTCCATTTCTACTATTTGTACTATTTTTCGTCACATTTTCAGATTTGGGGTCCTGTACGGAAACAGTCATAAAACAAAATCTACTATTCCATTTAAGGTTCCGTCGGAGGCGTTGAATTCGTATTTTCCTGAAATACAATTTTCATTTATCAAACACCCCAATCAGATTTTCTAGGTTCTGGAAATTAGCTCCAAAGTACATAGTCAACAGCTTTTTCTTGGTTTTTTTCCAACTAGGAGATTTCTAGGAATAAAATCCATAACTTTCTTATACTACAATATTTTTTTAATCCAACCAAAGGGCTTTTGCCCCTAACTTATGTATCTATTATAACCCACAAAAATATCACACAACAATACATAGATTCCACAAAAATATAGCATAGTTCTCATCTATCCAAAAACTTACTAATTCTAAATTTCTCTAACATTTGTAACATGAAATCACATATACCAACATGTTACACCATCTAACTCATGAACTAACAATTTTCATAAGATTTTGACCAATAACTCATAAAATTTCATGAACCTACAACAAGGATAATATATTACATGAAAGTTTTTACTAAAACACTTAGAATTTTTTCTTTCTTTTCTTACCTTCCTTTATGAGCAATCCTCCTCTTCCTCCCAAGGTAGGTGATGAGCTTTGAGTGCATGGACAAGACCTCCTTCTCCTTCTTCCTCTCCTTGTCGTGCTCTCTCTCTCTCTCTCTCTTTCTCTCTCTCTCTCTCTCTCTTTCTTTCTAGTAGACTTAGCTTGCTAGGAATAAGGGAAGAAATGAATGGAAGTAACCAAGTATTTGGTTACTTAGTTTGTTTGTTTTTTTTAACTAATACACCTCATTGCTTCCTCGAGTGCCACATGTTCCCTTATTAAATTACCTAACATGTGTTTAGGAAGGATAGAGACACCTAGCAAGTTTGGTGGTTTATTAGATAAACTTTGCTTATAAATATATATTATATTTCCCCCCCCCCCCCTAAAATCCGGCTATGGCCTTATCCATTCCCCCTTTTTTTATTAACTAATTAGCTTGTTAAATGACTAACATGCCCTAGCTCAGTTGGGTCAAAATTTGGGCCTTAAGAAAAATTAGCTTAGGCTTGAATATTTCTAGTTTAGGCCACTTAACTAAATTTTAGTTTCTATCATTATTGGGTAACTAGTTTATTAACCTATTGGGTTCTCTTTATACGAGTTAATTAAATTCTAATGGGCTAATTTAATTAACCTATCCACTTTATATAATAATCCTTCAAGTATGCAATAAACTAATTAAGTGGACTTAACTAAATGAATTAGTCCATTAATAATTTACTATTTGGACTATTAAATAAAATAAATCATGTTTCACATAATTTCTCATAAATCAATACTCAAATTAATTAATTCTCAAAATAAATTTACTTACTATATTCAATTTAATTGAATATTTAATTAGTTCATTATCTTATCAATTTTTTTTCTTGATATTAATTTACTTTGGTTAATCCACTAATTTAAATAATTATTAGTGAGACCCCTTTTTTTTTTGAAAATATTAATTAACTACATGTTCATTTATATATGTCACAAGACCTTCAATATCACCACTATTGAATTAATATATCTATTTACAATGACTTAGAAATTCTTAGTTATTACAATAATCGTCGTATTCAGGTTCTCCATAAAATTCTCCTTCATCTTCATATTCATCATATATAGATTCTCTATATTCCTTTGCTTCTTCGCCTTCTTCTTAAACTAATTGGTCTTCCAACTGCTCTTCAGTTTCGGATTGAACCATCTTAAAGCCCAGATCTTGACAATGATCTATTCGACCACATCGTTCCCATGGCTGCTCCCTATGGTGGTAAGGGATATCAAAATCGAATTCAGAATCATAAAATTCCTCATCACAATCAAGGTGTGAGAAATACTTCGGAACTTCCTCAGCCGAAAATTGTCCACGAGACTAATAACCCTCCTCGTCATGATCAAGGTGCGGGACTTCCTCAGCCGAAACATGTCCACGATAGTGATCAAGGTGCAGGACTTCCTCATTCAGAACCTGTCCACGTCGACCCCGATTTTGCGCCTTGAGACGCCAGGTTAACTCTGCAACTTGTCTCTGTAAATCTTCAATCATCATATCCCGAATGTTACGATCATGGCGCTGGACTTCCTCAATCGAAACCTACCCTTGGCGACCACGACCGCCAGCCATTGAAACTGATGAAATCTAACCCAAGATGATGTTGAGCTTTGATACCAACTAACGCCGGGCGGGATAACAATTATCCTGCGGACTAGGGAAACAAATAAATTCACAGGCAAAGAAACAAGAGATTCATCAAAAACACAGAGAACTCTATCTAATGCTCAAATTATTATTATCAAAACAAAACTATCCGTCAATCTAACCCACAAGCTGGGTTTTATAGCTAACTTTCTTCCTTTCCAAGTCATAATAGGATTCCTAAAATTATGGAAACAAAATCCTAAAGGATAACAAACTTCCTATATTTACGGTATAAAAGGTTTATTTCCTAATAAAATACTACTACCATAAAAGAATTAAACACTAATAAATAATAATAATAATAATAATAATAATAATAATAACTGAAGCTAATCCGATCAGTATGAATCCAATCCCGAAATCCTGAACGCCGAAGCCAAGAATCCGATCCCGAACTCTTGATCCGAAGGAGTCTGTTCCGACCCATAAGAACCGAAGTCGACCCGAAGCTGAACTCCCGATCCCGAAGTTATTCGACACCCTTGCGCTAATTCATTAATTCATGGCCTTTTATTGCCATCAATATGTTATCTGTCCACTCAATATCATCGGCTTGAAATCCTCCTGCATCAGGAGCACTTAATTTTACAATTGCTAATATCCAAACCCTAAAGACATATATATATATATAGGGTCCCTTTTGCAAAATTAATATAAACTGGAGGGAAAGTTTTGTCGAAAAATAAATTGAAAGTCAATTTCGCAAAATTAATACAAATTTGAAGGTCACTTTTGTATTTCAATCCATCTTAGATTCATTTGTCCAAGAATCTTCGAAAGCCTTACCTTTCCTTACTTATAAAAAAGTGGAGTCGAGATAATGATAGGTGAAGGTTTATGGATAGTAATGATGGTTGTTGCAAGGTTCTATGGTTCTGAAGATTAGTACAATTCATTTTCATTTGTTTTATTTGACTAAAGTAAATAATTTTTATCTAATTAATTATATCTAGCATCGATCTCTTCTACAAAAGAATTTTATTTATTCATAAAAAATAATATTTGTTAAATTTTATAGCTTCACAAAAAGAATACATAATCAAACCAAAACATTAGTTTTGCAGGTGTCACTTGATCAATTAATCAAAGAAATATAGGCTGATTTAGATAATATATTAAAAATATATGGCCAAGTAATGCATTTCACCTAAAGGGGGTGGGTGGTCTTCGTCATTTCATAAAATAGAAGGGTCATGTGCGTCATTTTATCAAAATAGAAGGTGTTGGTTGAAATTTTCTTTTTAAATTATTAAGGAGTTTTATATTACTTAGGGACTTATTTTAAAATAACTTAAAGTTAAAATTTAAATTGACTTATAAGTCATTTTAAACTGTGACTTATAAATAAAAGCATTCGGTACCAGATTAACTTATAAGTTAAAAATTAAGTTAAACACAAGTTGTGAATGTGTTCGGCTGATAATGACTTTAAAATAAAATATAAAAATTACTAAAAAGAACATTAATAAAAAGATATATTGATTCAATATCATACCATAAGAATCACCATTTTGTGATTAAATAAAACATTAAACAAACAAATATATTATATTATATTATAAATATATAATATTATATATACATATATATTATATTATGTGTTATAATATAATATATGTATATATAATATTATAATATATAATATAATATAATACAAAATAAGTATAATACCTACTAATATATATATATATATATATATATATATTATACTAATATATTATATTGTATTCTATCAATTATATTTATTTATTTATTTATATGGGTGGCAATATTTTTATCTTAATATTTTTTATTACAAGTTTGTTTACGTTAGAGAAGAAATAGATATTAGGTTGAAAAAATAAATATGTAATTTAGCAAAATCGAAGATATGAACATTACATTTGGTCAAATAACTTATTATGAATGACTTATAAGTCATTTTTGATAAGTTATAAATTAGTTCTTATTAACAATGACTTATAAATTAAAAAATAAGTCAAAATTAAGTTTAGGAAATGACTTATAAGTGGAAGTCATTGTCGAACACCCAAGTTGGTTCGACTAACTTGTGAGTGACCGTCGAAGCTCTTAGAAAATTAATTTGGAACACTCAACGTCTTCCCTTTTGCCCATCTAACAAAGACTTTGAGATGGTTTTGTTTTTATTTTTCGACCAGTCTGCGCTGCTTGGATATCTCATTGTAACGAACTAAATTTCACTTGGTCAAATTAAGTAGATTAAGTTGTTAAAGTGATCTAAGGGTCGAGATAAGTTCTTAAATTCAATGATTAGTTTTGTGCTTTTACATTGTTATGATATAAAGTCTAAGTTTGTATCTGTGACGCCTCTAAATCCGGGTCCCTTGAACCTCGGATCTAGTACATCACGATACATCATCTACATTCATATTCTGTAACTAATGCGGAAGATATAAACATAAATTGTTTATACAATACATTTTACAACATATCCCATAGTCTTTAACCTTAATCTACATACATACCTTTAAATTCACAAAAGGTTTACAAATATAACTTACATCGGACAACTAAATAGTTAACGTGCATAACAATCTAATCTTGTCTTTTTCTTTTGCCTCTATCCTTCCTCGAACATTCGTCTTAATCTGAAATGTTTTATCATGATATAGCAAGAGTGAGCAACTACTTTGCTCAGCAAGTTTAAATACAATGAAGATATATCATGATTGAAGAGGAATAAGCTTTCAAGTTTTCAACAATGTATAATAATTGTGAAAGAGCATGAATCAAAATTTTAATAATTGAATGACTGAATCAATAACATTGAGAGGCCAACAATGACCATGAACAATTTAACTGAACCTTATGGTAATGAAGGTGATCAGCCGTTCATACCTAATAAACATATACAACTTGCACTAAGTGCGATTAATAATAAATTTCATTGATGTGGAATAATTATCAATAATTAAACCACTAACATGCTTGAAAAATATTAACTCAAGTTTGAGTTAGGAAACTTGCCTGTATCGCTGATTACCGCTAAGCAATCTAATTTAATCTCTTATGAAAGACCTATCATTTATAAGATTGATCCTCCAATTAGCATAATGCACTTTATATCACAATACTATTACTTGAATAATAATTTAGCTAACATTTAGCCACATTATTAAACATTAGATATCATCTTAAACCTTTAGTAATATTATAGTCCTTTGATAATATTGCTATCACATAACCATCACCTTAAACTCCCGTCTAATATTATTAATCCTTTAATAATATTTTAGTCACTTAATATTATTAATCATTTAATAATATTTAATCACTTCTAAACATTAATAAACCTTCAATAGAATATTAATCATTATCTAATATTATTAATCATTTAATAATATTTTAATCATTATCTAATATTATTAATCATTTAATAATATTTTAAATCATTATCTAATATAACTAATAAAGATCTCACATAATTTAAGATATAAATATTTTACATCTTGAAGCTTAAAACTTATTCCATTTCAGAAATAATTTTACTCGCAAATTCGGAGTTTAAACAGCTAATACATAGCTTTAATTAATACTCTTTGAATGACCTAGCAATTAAATCAATCATAAGACACACATAATATAATGTACTATCATTAATCCTATAAGACATTTAATTGATCTTAGGTTAATGATTTAATTAATTAATAATGTTTTTCTTAAGTGATAAACACTTATTGGACCCTTAAATAATTTATTATAATTGTTTAATTAATGAGTTAGTTAAATTCTCTTTATTTAATAACTCAATCTTCATTTAATTACCATTTAATATTAGTTAAATATTAATTAATTAATTATATTTAGTTATTATTTAATAATAAATAATAACTAATTACATATACTTATTATTTAATGTTAATTAAATAATGGATAATCAAATTATTAATCTTATATGTCTTTAATTATTATTTAATATTAATTAAATAATAATTAATTAATTACGTATCCTTGATTAATAAATAATTACTTTTTTTTTACTTCATTAGTCTTTAATTATTCCTTACTATTAATGAAAGAATAATTAATTACTTAATATTAATTAAATAATAAATAATTAATGGCAAAACTAATGATTTTCCCACTATACTTGACACGTTTTACTTAATACACTACTGATCTTTTAATTTTTTAAATTACACTATTAAACTAATTAATATTTTCAAATTGGGTCATTTTGTTACAAAAATTGGATGGACATTAAATCTAGGAATTAAACTTCAACATGAAAGTATTTTTCCTCTTTTTCATAGTCAATTTTCTATACTTTGCTTTAGAAAAACTCCAAGAAAGTCAATTTTCTATACTCTGTTTTACTTCACCCTTAAATCTAGTAATTAATCTTCAAAAAAGTCATTTTTCTATACTCTGCTTTAGGAAAACTCCCCGAAACACATCAAATCAAGATATTTAGGTAGATTAGTATGAGAAAAAGAGGAAAAATACTTTCATGTTGAGAGTTTAATTCCCAGATTTAACGTCCATCTAATTTTTGTAACGGAATGACCCAATTTGAAAATATTAATTAGTTTAATAGTGTAATTTGAAAAATTAAAAGTTCAGTGATGTAATAGGTAAAACGTGTCAAGTATAGTGAAAAAATCATTAGTTTTGCCAATAATTAATTAATTAACATTTATTCTTTATTTATTACTTAATATTAATTAAATAATAAATAATTAATTCATTTACTTTTTTAGTCTTTAATTATTATTTAACATTAACTAAATAATAATTAATTAATCATTTGTTCTTATTTATTATTTAATATTAAATAATAAATAATTAGTTTATTCACATTATGTTAATGTAAGTAATTAATTATTATTTTATTACTTAATCTTACTTAAACATTCTTTAATCATTATTTAATAATAATTAATCGATTACTTAAATAGAAGTTCATTTCTTGCTCTGCACAATAATTCCTTGCGCCTTACGAACTATAGCATAGCTGAGCTTGAGGTCTATTGATATAATAGGTATATCTCCTGCTTCCTTTCTTATTCTCATGCTTAGCTAGTTTTGCTTGGAGGCTACTTCTTCTGCAGCTGGATACATATATATAACATATACATACATACATACATACCGTACATATATAGATTATATATATATATATACACATAACATACATATGTATAACATACATATAGTACATCTGTACATACATATTTATATTACATATATACATGCATACGGATAACATATATATATATATATATTATACATATAACATACATACATACATAATACATATACATATATTTATCATACCTCCGTACATATCGCGTCTTCTATTAATCACATTTAATATACATGATGCACTTTAAAAATTATAATCAAAATTTCTAAAAATCTTTTCCATAATAATGGAAACTATTTATTAAATAAAAATATTTTATTTAATAAATAATTTGTTATATTAAAATAATCTATTTACCATAAATCATTATAATATTCACACAGATACTTTTAACGCATTATAATTTACTTCAAGAAATTATTTACGTAATAAATATATATTTTTAATATACTTATCACATTACATTCCATACATATCGCAGAATGTCATATTATATAAACACGTAATCTAATTATTTCCAATAATTAAAAAAATTATGCATAATAATAATTATGAAAATTCTTTCTTTAATTAAATGGAATAAATCTATTTAAAATAACTTATTTAGTGAGACAAACTCACTATATTTAAATTTGCTTATTTAACATATACAACTGTATAATTAATTTTAATCATCTCATTCTTCCCATAATTGGTTTCCTAACAATTTACATACAATATTTAATTTAATAAATCCTTATTTCATATAAAAAAAACAATTCGCAAAATTTCGGATTGTCACACAGTTGCCTCCTCTCAGTCGTACAATCGAAAGAAGCACTCCAAGCGTCAATAAATAAATTTTTTTACTGATATATTTTGAACCCCCTCTAAAAACGTTCTGGTTTCGCTACTGCCCATCATGCCAACTGAGACTTCTTATTCAAATGGTCAAAAGCAATATGGAAATGAGGATCCAAAAAAGGTATAGTGAATAAATTCTATTTACTGTTTTAGTTCCTCCATAATTGCCAAAACTGATATGCTAAAAGTGTTCAATATCACCATCTGGTTGCATTTTCTGAATATTCCAAGTATAGGCGAGAAGCTCAACCCTCTGGCCGTAGCTTATTAGTTCACCGGTACTATTGAAATCTTCTGACCCTCATATTTCTATTTCAGGGCTGTTTATGCTTTTCATGGGGCAGAAAATGAAATCTCCTACATACATGAAAAGAACGTGCATGGGACTTGTATACGTACTATATATAGTTCAGAAGGTTATCTTATGTATAGAGAGACTCTTTAGCAAGTGCATTCTTTCTACTTCGGGTTCAGTCTTACGAAACAATAGAACTTTCGACAGGGAAAAACACCTATCCTCCATTTTGTGCATCTAGTGATTAAGCTATATTGGCTCCTGCAAAACGAAACGCTCCTACAGCTATATGTTGCTTTCTAGCAGAAGCTTTGCATTGGCAATAGGTATACCTTTTGCCCGCTTATTGGGCTCAGTTTGATTTCTTTTTCTTCTTCTCTTGCGTGCATTAATTTTCTTCTCTAGGCAATATAATTTTCTTATATGGTGAGACAAAACTCCCGAATGCAGATTAATTTATTCTATGTTAAGAATCTTAATTCCACTATTACTTTATTAGAAGCAACAACTGAAGTATATGTTAGATTGCTCTTTGTGCTTAAGATATGCTTACCTTGACTTGTAATTTGTATCGAGGTTACATATTTAGTTTTAATATATGGGAGATTGTCCAGATTGGGAGAAAGCTGGATGCAAGTTTAGACAGTTTAATTAATGCAGTAACTATGTACCGCTTGTTATGTAGTTACCTTGATGCTCTGATAATGTCACAATTTTAAAGAAATACCAAAAATGAAATAAATTAGCAACGAAAAACATATATCACTGAATTTCTCCGTCGCTAAAAAGGAATTCATTATTTTGACAAAATATGGCGACGGATACACTGTTGTGATATGTTTCGTCGCTGAAAGTATACCTGATATAAATGCAAACTTGTCCGTCGCTGTTAAAAAAGCAAAAAATAACGGACAAGTGCTGTTGGAAACAATCAGCGACAGAATATTGACGGAATACTGTATAAATGAAAGGTCTTTGAAAACTTATAATTTCATATTCCTTATTAAGTTTGTTTATTCCCATAAACTAAAGGAAGAATACAAAATTTTGTTATTATTTCAATTTATCATGTGGCCTCTCCTAAGCCAAAATATCACAGGAATAAGTAGTTCAGAAATTGTGGAGTTTATGTGGTTGCGCAAAGGGACAAGCATCACTTTTATTTTATTTTACTAATTTTAATTATTAGCTGTAGTATTAACGTAGGTTCTGAGTGCTGGGTTCTTCGAATACCCACAAAAGCATGACCGCTTTTTAGTGCAGGGCAACAAGTCCCCGACGGTTGTTGCGACGGATACCGTATTTGCGGAAGACACCAGGAAAGCTCTAACGGAATACGTGTCATCGCCTTTGCCACCTGCACTTCTGCCACCAGCACTGCCACCGCAACAAGTGCAAACCCACCTTCTTCATCTTCAATCTCGCACCGAATGAAAAGGATAGATACAATAGAGATATTTGTACAATTTATAGGCCAAATGGGGTGTGATATATATAGTGGGGTAAAATAGCTTAGAAAGTTATTCACATATCACTATTAATAATTAATTCACAGTTCACACGAATACAATTTCGTTCATGTTGGGTTACTATTGAAAACTTGAAGCCGAGTGTGGGCAAGGAAATTGTGCCTTGCTAGGGTTAGGGTTTCGTGTTGGCTGGAGAGGAGAGAAATCCACGAAGAGCACGGAATTGATTGATTGATTAAAGAGGGGAGAAGAACAGGTAGACAATTACTCCAATGACACGTGGCAGAACTCTCAGAATCCGAAAACCGGGCTAGGATAGCAGGGATTCCAAGAGCCTTCTTGAGTCTTCGAGTTGGAAGAAAGTTCCAAGTGCTCAGAGCTTCCAAGAGTCCAAGTGTAATGTTTGGAGAGCGATCCCCTTTTCTTAGAATAGAGGGGCTATTTATAGAGTTTTCCTGGGAAATAGTCACATGCCAGACACATGTTTTAAGGGAAAATTTCCAAAATACCCTTTAATTATGTTTTAAAGGAGAAATTCCAGAAATGCCCTTTAATCATCAAAATAATGCCCAAATTGCCCTGTTCTTCTAGCCACCAATCTAATCCCTCAATCAATTCCCAAAATGGGTCACATCCACGAGCCTTCTGCCTTGGAACACGTGGAGACTTCCCCGGGTCTAGCACCTTTATTTCCGCCTAATCTGTACATTTAATTACGTCACATGAACCCTAATTTGTACATTTATTTCAATTAGGTCATGTGAATCCTAATATGCACTTGGGCCCACATTTGCCCCCTGTGCGAGAGTCACGATTCCTGAAGGACGCTTGTGCAAAATACTCCAAGCTTTTGAATGATTTTGTGTGACTATACTTGTTCAAGTCTTGAACACAAGAGTTCTAGAAGAGGGAACCCCTAGGGGCCAAACCATTAGGGTTCACATGACATAAATATACAAATTAGGGTTTACAAAGGCCTAATTAAATGTATAAATTAGGGTTCATATGACCTAATTAAATGTACAAATTAGGGTTTACAAAAACCTCATTAAATGTACAGATTAGACAGAAATAAAGGTGCTAGACCCGAGGAAGTCTCCACGTGTTTCAAGGCAGAAGGCTCGTGGATGCGACCCATTTTGAGAATTGATTGAGGGATTGGATTGGTGGCTAGAAGAACAGGGCAATTTGGGCATTACTTTGATGATTAAAGGGCATTTCTGGAATTTCTCCTTTAAAACATAATTAAATGGTATTTCAAAAATTTTCCTTAAAACATGTGTCTGGCATGTGACTATTTCCCAAAAAAACTCTATAAATAGCCCTTCTATTCTAAGAAAAGGGGATCGCTTTTAAGACATTACACTTAGACTCTTGGAAGCTCATTACACTTGGAACTCTCTCCCAACTCGAAGGCTCTTGGAATCCCTGCTACCCTAACCCGGTTTTCGGATTCTAGGAGTTCTGCCACGTGTCATTGGAGTAATTGCCCACCTGTTCTTCTCCCCTCTTCAATCAATCAATCAATTCCGTGCTCTTCGTGGATTTCTCTCCTCTCAAGCCAATACGAAACCCTAACCCTAGCAAGGCATAATTTCCTTGCCCACACCGAGCTAGCAATTTATTTTAAGCAAATTTCTTTGAAGTTTTTAATAACTCTCAACTTGTGAATTTTTTTTTCTTCAACAAAGCATTTATCATTTGAAGAGTTGGAAATAGAAAAACTAGGAGCTACTTTTGACCATCTGCATCACTTTTACTCTAGCATTCACTTAGGGGCTCCCTTATCATGTTTTGCATTTGCACCCTCAGGGAGTATTATGATGTTCTGATTAAGATCTACTTAATTATCGAAAAAATTAATGAATTTTGGTCAATCTATCAGAAAAATATATAAATTATTTTTTAACATAAATAACATTGAACTTTTAAACAATCGTCATAATTATCTAAAATTTAGCCAAAGTTCCAACTATAACTAATTATAAGTGATATGGCATCAAACCTTATATATGATGTGTAAACTAATGATGACATAACATATGACGTGTCATCAATAGCATCTATTGATGACATGGTCCTTCATCTATGGAAAACTAGTGTTGAAGTGGAATAAAACAAATGTTCAAATATTATAATATGAATTTAATACAATAAGATAATTAAATAACATTTTTTATTTGAAAAAATGATTACAATTTCAACTAAATGATTATTTATATATTTTAATATAACATTAAAACTAAAACTAAAAAGCCAAAAAAAAAAAAGAGAAAAAAAAGGGTAAAACATCATAGTCTACCTAGGCAACCATCATCTTCTGCATTACCAACAGTTTATCTCCACTCCTGTCAGCCATCAATCACCAACGCCAACATCATAAAGAACAACCACCCAACACCATCCATATTCCATAATCACCATATCCGATCCCCATCTCCAATCATCACCTTCACAACCACCATGCCCGTGGTCGTCGTCGTCAAAAAAAAATTAAACTTTAACTTCATCCAACCCCAGAATTGGATCTATATAAACAAATCACCATAAATCGACAAATGATCTCCCAAAAAACTACCAAGCTTACCATCTGAAACCAGATCCAAGGCCATAAATGAAACCCTACTCGTCACCATCGTTCCAAGCCGCCACTCCACGCCCAAATAGATAATTAATTCACAAAATCTGCAGATTTTAACATCAATTTTTAATTTTTATTTCTCAGATTTGGATTTGTTGAAGAAAGAAAGAAATCAAAGTAAGAAGAGTGAGGGATGGGGGCACGGACGCAGGAAGGGGACGTGGATGGTGGGAAGGGAGGGAGGGTGACGGAGGGACTGGGACGGGGTACGGGAGACGGGTATGGGGGACAGGGGACGAGGAGGGGAATGGTTAAACAGGGAGGGGGAAGGGGAATAGGAGAGAGAAGAGGCTAAGAGCTGCTCACCTGGGTTTTTTTTTGGGGGGCTCTTTTAATAAAAAGATTATTACTTATTTGATTAAATTAATTTATAAATTTTAAATTTTGACATAAATTTATTTATGATTTTAAATTAAAAATTTGGTAATACTTTGTATTAGTTTAATATATTAATTATTACTATAGCTAAACTAAGATTTTGTAATATGATTTGGATAAAAGTTTAATTTTTGTCTCATTTTATTGATGATTTTGTAACTTGATTGAAAGTTTTTTCAGTTTAATAACTAAATTGTAAATCAATGATCGTACAATACCGTAGCCAAAACATCAATGCCGCTTCCTCACACATGACGAATAAGATTATTATTAATTTGTATAGTTGATTATTATTATTCAGCATTGAGAATCAAACGTAGTTGAGAATCTTGTTTGTTTACAAACAAATTATTTCAAACGTATTTTATTTAAATCACAAACGTTCCGTTTAGAGTTTGAATACAACGCTCCAAAAATGGTTTGGTGCGTTTGGACCTCCAAACGCTACCGTTGCAAGCGCTCTAAACATCAGTAATCAAACAAGTCAAATGTGTTGTTCTGGATGTCTATTCTAGTTTGAGAGCATTTGTATAATTTGAAGAATACAGGATTTATCAGTATAGAAATTAAAAAGACACTTAAAATTTTAAATACCTAAAATTATTAATTAGAAAGAACACTTTGTAGACGGATACCTCACGCAAGGCTGAGAAGTACTTTTCAAGAAGATCTAATAAACTTTAGTAACAAAATGTCAACAAACAATTCAACAACAAATGAAAGACTAGCAGCTGAAAAAGAAACTGAAATCAGCAGCTGCTTGAGTGAGATTTATTTGTTCTTTATTCTTTTCACCTCTTTTTTCATCGGTTTGAAGATTAAAAACAACACGTACATACCCTGCCAAACATAAAATGATAAGCAAATTAATTAACAAACATGGTATCACATCTGCAATCTGCATACTGGAATAAGAGTTTGATGGTGTTTGCTAAGTTCTCATATGTTTATGCTTTGGTGGAACTTTTGGTTTTTCAAATCTTGTAATGCAACTAGCGTGACCCCATCCAAATCTTTTGAATTTTACACATTTGTATTACATAGGAATTTAATAAAACTATTTTTGCTGATCTTAAAAAAAATTATAAAAAAAAAAACTTTCCACACAAAAGGATACAATATTTTATAAAAAAATCTTAAAGCTGAAAAAACCTACATCAACAATTCTTCACTCCCGTGTGAGTTTTGGCCTATCCTTAACAATTTTATCACATAAGAAAGACACAACATTAAACATCAGAACCCTAAAAACTAAAAAACCCAACTTGAAACTTGTTTTTCTTTTTCTAATAAAAAAAATTATTCTAATTTATGCGTGAAGATCTACCCAACATTAGCCACACTAGTACAACTCAAACCATTGAGATATTTCGCATGAATCTCGTATTGAATAAGTTTAAAATTGTAGATGGGTTAATAAGTATGGTAAAATCTCAACCAAAAGGTTAATCCTTTTGAGTCATCAAATTGAGTTACAGACACGTGTGTTAGTGTCTTGTGTGTGCGAATGCGACGCGCGGGTTTTCCGATTCTCCCCTAACAATTATATAAGATCGCAAAACAAAAAAAACAAAAAAAAATAGAAAATATTAAGAAGTAATGCAGAATACCTTGTCAATCGTGAAATCCAGCCCCTTTTGGTTGGCTTCTGTAACTGATTAGACACCACCAGATGCCAATCTACTGAAAAGCTCTGAACCTCTTGCTCACAAACATCACACTCGTTGTTTCCTTTCGCCCCGGACCAATTGAGTATACATTCTTCATGTGTGAGGGCATTTGGGCATATACATTTTGCCTTGAACATATTTCCTGTTTCAAATGTTTTGGAACAGAATTTACATACAGCTTTTTCTACAGGGATTTTTTCTTCATTTTCGGATGTTAAGTCCAGAATGTTCTGATCTGATTCAATAAGAACAGACGCATATAAGAAGCTAATTAGCAAACTCATTCCTTAATGTACATTTATTAATGCAAAATCATATTTTTTTAATATATAATTAGTAGTGCAACTACTAGTTATAGCACGAGATAACAATTTGCTAAATTGTTAAGTCAGATGTTATATTTCTACAAAGCAATAAACTCTGGATAAAGTTTTACATTTCGGTTTCTCTTTGAGTTGTTTACTACTTACTGTTGGGATATATAGGAGTTGCAGAATCTCTAGGTTTCACAATAATAATGTTTTGTCCAGGCAGCCTTGTCATAAAATCCCTGCCCTACATGAAATTTAAACAAACAGTAATTAATTTGATTGTCCATGTAATCCACTAACACGATAATTTAAATAAATGTTGATGTTCATATGCAATTAGAATCTCGACATGAAAGTTCCATCTTTTCTTAAAGCCTTGGTTTCATAAACATATTTTTTTTCTCGTAAATTTTATTTAATATTGAAATTTAAGAATAAACTTTGTACGTAGTTGATAAAATTATTTTAAAATATATAATTCCTTAATTCCTACGTCATGGAAAGAGCTGCGTGCAAATCAAGTAAGTCGATATCAGAATCTAAAATGCAAAACAAAAATTACATTATTTAGCATAAAAAAATGGGTTTAATAATGTCACAACAATACTAATTAACGATAAAAAAAATATGAGTTTAATAATATCATAACAATATATTTATATGGGCAAAGCAACTATGCATTAAACAACACTATTGGCACATTTGTTTCGTAGAAATTTTGAACTTTTAGCGACATTTTGAATTTTTAACAACAGTTATTACTCTGACAATATTATTTTTATTACTTTGCGTTATCATTCTTCTAAATAATTATCTTTACCTAATATATATGTAAAAACAAAGTTAAAAAGTAAAATTGGACTATCATCTCAAAACAAAAGGTTTATATAATTATATATTTATATTTATCTTATTAGAAATCAACTTTTTTAGGGGGAGATAATTAGAAGTCAACTCACTCACATATAGCCCTGTATCTGCAGGATTCATCTCTTCCCGAACCCCGGAAAGAGGAATAGGAACTGAATAATCATCCTCCGGAACATAGGATAATGGCCCACCATTGCGTTCGCTCTTATCCATTCTGATCACCTGAATAATCAAGGAAACAAGCAAAACAAAGGAATAAATAAAGTTGGGAAAGACGAAGACAGAGAGTGAAATTGGGAGAGAAAATCTTTGAGAAGAATTAAGAGATAAAGTTGGGAAAGACGAAGACAGAGAGTGAAATTGGGAGAGAAAATCGTAGAGAGAGAAAGAGAAACTTTTCACAATTTAGTAGCGATATAACAACCTTCGGCTCGAGGAGCAATAAATAAATATTTTATCTGTTTCAAAATACAAGATTAAATTATTTTTTTTAAATTTGATACCAGATATTTGTAATTTTAAAATTAATATGTTTCATTTAATTTAATTTTTGAAAGCTACAAATTTTGTAATTAATATTCCCTTCGTTCTCAAAAAAATGTCTTCCGGTACAAAATATTTTGTTCACAAAATGACTAAAAATACACAAATTAAATATAAAAAAAAACTTAAAGACTAGTTTATTTTTAAAAGTTCAGTAAAATGGGGTCCACGAAGTTTAAAAGAGACAAATATTTGTTGGTGTATTTACATATATGAGATCTACTATGTGATACTTATTTTATACTCTCTCTTCTCTTTTAATTTTATTAATTTATAAGAATTTTATAATTTAAACATTCTTTTGAAAACGAAAGAAGTAATAATTATAAATTTTTACGATTTTCACAATTATTTTATCTCAAGTTAAATAATTTCATATTCATTTTAAATATAAAAATATTTTATGTTTAATTTTAAAAAATCAAAATTAATCTTATATTTATAAATTTTAAAAGAAGAGAGTTATTTAGAAATTGTGTGGTGTTGCAGATGTCAGTTCAAATAGGGTTGGGGGGCGGTCCGGTGCATTAATGACCGGTACCGCCCGGTACATTAGTGTTAAGTTTTTTTTTTTTTTTTTTTTAAACCACAATTATCAGAAAAAAAAATAAAAAATAATAGAGCAAGTTTGAAAAAAAAACTGTAAAAAAAAGTATTTTTTGTATCGAAAAAACACTGCAAACTGTTTACGGTGTTTTTTCAATACAAAAAATACTTTTTTTTACAGGTTTTTTTTCAAACTTGCTCTATTATTTTTTATTTTTTTTTCTGATAATTGTGGTTTAAAAAAAAAAAAAAAAAAAAAACTTAATACTGTGCACCGGACTGTACCTGCACCGGACCGCCCCCCGATTGGTTCAAATAAATACAATCCATCCATGTGCGTGGGGTCACCATGCCGGCTACTTTAAATTTTTTATTTTTCATCTTGGGTAAAGATGCTACTTTAAATTTGTTATTAAAGTAATTCTTTTTTCCATCCCAATAGCTAAACTTTTGTTATGTTTTTCATCATTGATGTAAATGAACCAAATCGAACCGAGTATTGAGTTGCTTAAATTTAATTTACAAAATTTATCGAGTATAAAATAAGGTTTGATTGAGGCTCGTTTAGCTATTTAGTCGAACACGATCTCGAATTAAGTTCGAGCAGCTTGAACTTTTTGAGCGAATATGATCTGAGTATCGATAGAAAATTATAATTTGAAGAGATTTGAGTAATTTATCGAACTTTAAATTTTGCTTATATTTGAATCATTTATATTTTTAGTCGAGCTTGAATCGAATTTTAGTCGAGTAAGTACGAATCGATCCCGAATTATTTAGTTTATTTTACAGCCTTACTTTTCATTAGGGTTGTCACTAAGCCGACAAATATTTGTTAATGTACTTACATGGGATCTACTATGTACGAAATTGATATTTACTTTATACTCTTTCTTCTCTTTTAATTTTATTAATTTGTGAGAAATTTGTAATTTAAACATTCTTTTGAGGACGGGGAAAAAAATAATTATAGAATTTTACAATTTTCACAATTATAAATATTAGCTGTAAATAAGTAATTACATATATTAAACTTGACAATAATCCATAATATGGGACAATTGAGACAAGAGTTGAGCGATATGATTTTGACTCATGTTTGAAACTCAAAAAACATGAGGAAAAAAGAGAAAGAAGAAAGAAAAGCAGATAAAAATAAAAAAATAATACTATTAACGAATATAATCTAATATTTAATAACAAAAAAGCATAATAACAAATTTATTACATATATATATATATACAATTGATATTTTCACAAGTGAAAATGTTAGTTTCACAGCATTTTCTCTCACATGAGAGTGAATTCTACTTACTATTCATGTGAGGAGGTTCTTGTGAAATTAACATTTTATTTATAGAAATATCAATTCCCTATATATATATATATATATATATATATATATATATATATTTGTACGATTTATAGAGCAAATGGGGTGTGATACATATAGTGGGGGGAAATAGCTTAGAAAGTTATTGAGATATCACTATTTGGGGTGTGATACATATAGTGGGGGGAAATAGCTTAGAAAGGTATTGAGATATCATTATTAGTTCACAGTTCATACATAATTTTTTTCGTGTGGGGCTACCATTGAAAACTCGAAGCCCAAGCAATTTATTTCAAGCAATTTAAGACTACTATTCAGTCTATATATTCAAAAGTATGAAGTCAAGAATTGTAAAGACTGGACAATAGGGAATCCGTCAATGGAAAGTTTTGAATAATTCTCAACTTGGGATTTTATTTTCAACGTAGAATGTATTATTTGAAGACTTAGAAATAGAAAATGTAGGAGCTATTTTTGACCATTTGCATCACTATTACTCTAGCATTCACAATAGGGGCTTATCATGTTTTGCATTTGCACTCTAGGGCAGGGAGTATTATGAATTATGAAATTCGATTAGGATCTCGTCCATTATGTCTATTATTTAATTTTTATTAATATACATTCAACAACAAAATATTATACCAAAAATTCGTCGTAAATAATTATGACAATAAAATCTGTCGTAGGTTATAATAATGTTGTTGATACCATTGCTAAAAACAAAATTTGTGTCGCTAAACATGAATTAAGAAAAATTAAAAAATAAGTATAATGGAGAGGATCTTAATCCATGATATTCGAACATTTGCACAAGCGTGGGCACACACAAGCATCATTCTATAGTCAGTTCCACACAATATCTTACTACGATTAGACTGAGAAAAAATTTCTTTTAAATTTTATGAAGAAAGATCACACATGCATGTCTGGTTGAATTATTATTACATCTGTTCTACAAAAAAAGTCTTATTTGTTAAAATTCCCTGACACCCTCTTTTCCTTCTTTTCACCTTTTCTCGTATGTTTGAAGATTAAAGACCACACCCCAATAATCTGCAAACCAGATAAATAGAAGGAAATAAAGAGAAAATAAATGGGTTAAATGTTTTTTTCATCACTAATCTTTAGGTCAACTTACAAACGACTTACTAAACTTTTTTTTCTTACGGTCAACTCACTGAATTTTAGTTTTTTTACAAAAATTTGATTTGAATTTCTGTCACCGACGATAATTATTTTAACGGGAGATTGACGTGTCAGCGCCACGTCCCACCTAATCCTAGTTGGATCCAAGTTGTAACTGTTTTTTACACCTCAGTTATAACCCACCCATGAAAAACAAACATATCCAACAAGATCCGATCGGACCCAACAACTATCTTCATTAATAAATAAGATACATAACTTAGAAGGGGGCAAAATTTAGGGTTCATCGTGGTGAATCAATTAAGTCGGCTAATTTGAAGCAATTGATACTAATAATCTATTACATAGATGCGTTTAGAGGAGATGAGTACCTCAAGTAGAGTAGAGATTTCTTACAAAAGGAAATCGGTGATCAAATCTGCAGATTCTGAGCGCGACTTCTCCTCATTAAATCCAATCGTTTGCGGTTGTGGAATCGTTGCACCTATGTGGGAAGCTTGGAAAGAAGGAACCCTAGATCCAGGTAGAAGATTCATTGGTTGTAGTAAATACAAGGTATGCTAATTTGCAATATATTTATTTATTTTGGATTGAAAGAAAAAGGTTGATTTTCCTCAGAAATCTTGTTCTATTGTTTTGTTGACAATGATAAAAGTATGTATTGTCGATTTTTCAAGTGGTGTGACCCTCCATTCACTGAAAGATCAAGGTAAGTTATCAAAAAATTGAGAGATGAGCTCATAGCTGCTAATGAAGAAATACAAAGGCTTAGCTTGATTGAGGATGGAAGTGAGTCAAAAGTGATCAAAAAGTTGAAGATGGAAAATGTCCAATCAATTAAAAAACTCAAGAATATGTGGATCATTTTAATTTATTCATGGTTGATTTTTCTGTTTGTTTAAGTAATAGTAGTGTAAATCAACATTGGAGAAGCTCTTTTTGTTTTGTTAGGTGTGAGTCAAGAGTGGTCAAAGAGTTGATGATTGTAATTGACTAATGGTTGTTCTGTTTATATATTGAAGGAAATGAAACAACAGAGCATTTAGCTCTTTTTGTTTTATCATTGGTGAGTTGTGTATTTGAAATGAAAACAATATGTCAAAAAACAGAGCATAATACCAATATAATGACCCCCTGTATTAATGCATAAAACAGAGCAATAATGATTAACCTAAACCAACCCACACCATGCACCCTGCAATGAGGCCCAGATTCATAAACCCACAACCTGTATTTGCAGAAAGAATAATAAATTGTTAACAACCATCACACAAACAACAATAAATGTCATCCAACATTAAATAAATGTCATAAACTGAAATTAGTTGCCTCAAAAAGCAAAGCATCTTTTTTATAACATAACTTTCATAGTACCAATACAATTTACCCCCTATATTGCTTGCTTCACTAATCCAAAAAACTAAGCAAGTTTTACCATAACATTAACCAAAAGTATTCAAGCTGTTACGCCCTCAAAATAGGTCCATACAACCCATTTTGAGTCGCCAAATACATTCTACAAAATTCAAATACAAATACGAATTTTTCTATTTACAACTATTAAACTGTTGTGTAAAATACGACAATACACGTACTTCGAGTTTCAATACAAATATTGTACCGAATCTAGTACGACAATATTCACACCTAAATTAAGTCCTCAATACAATTATTGTCACATTATTTTACAATGTATTAAGATACTTTTATAGTCTCGGACCATCACTCCATTCTCCAGTTATCCCCGCTAGACCTGGCTACACTCTTATTACCTGAAAGGAATTGTGAAATAAAAGGGTGAGCACAAATAGCCCAGTAAAAAATATCATGACTAAGATAATGAAGAATAAATTATCCTTAGTCAACAGTGATAAATCAGAGATTTAAAGATAGAATAAGTTGATAATTGCAACGGAACAAATAATCCATTAGAAGAGTCAAGTAGACCATAATATCTACTATCTTCCACAAGTTAAAAGTTCACCACCAATATTTTATCCCTGTAACACCAATCAATAATTCATGTTTAATAATTTATCTTTGCACTATGGGCCAAAGATATTTATTTGTAACACCACCGGTCATGATCATGTCACACGCCAGTTCATCTTTGCACTACGGGCTAAAGAGAACTTTCACCACAAGCCTTTGTAACACCAAAGGTCACGATTATACCAATACACAGTTTGGTCATAATCATGCCCATCAACAGTCCACAATTCATTTTTTCATTACGGGCCAAAGAGAATTTTCACCACAAGCTTTTGTCTGTAACACCAAAGGTCATGATTATACCAATACACATTTTGGTCATAATCATGTCCATCAACAGTCTATAATTCATCTTTGCACTACGGGTCAAAGAGAATTTTTCACCACAATTAAGTCTGAAGAATATGATAATGATACAAAGGATGAATGGAAATGATAAGAACAATAAGATGTCCAAGAATAAACATTAGAGATTTATAAATTTAATATGTCCAGAGTCCAAGAATGTCCAAATTGTTAACACGACGACCAAAATGTGGAGTTAAATTCAAGATTTATATTTCAAAGATAACGATCAAAATTTCAATAGGAAGGTTCAGGTGAAAAGATATTAAATGAAGCACAAACTATTAAGTATATTCTACTAATTTCAGGAATTTTCACCATTTAATAATAAGGTTATGGAAACAAACAATAATTTCTTACCATAAATGGAGAAATATGAAAGAAAATGATATCCCTTGAAGAGTACAAAAGAAATGATATCTTATACGAGTATGAAAGAAAATAATATCACTTACGAGTATGAAAGAATATACGAAAATGCAAATGAATTTTCACCCGTCATGCGGTAATCTGTGTAGACAGATCATTTTCACAAAAGACTAATAAGGAATGAATACGAAAGGTTATTCATCATGCATGCGGTAATCTGTGTAGACAGGTTATTCCCACAATTTAATAAGGAATGAACGACAGGTTATTCCCATAATTTAATAAGGAATGAACAATCCATTTAAGATTCATATGAACAGTACTCCGGCATGAATAGTAATCCGGCGTGAATAGTACTCTGGCATAAAAATTCAATACGACAGAATATTCAAGTGGAATGATATTAAATGAAGCGTAAACCACAAGGAATTTCTAATCATTTCAGGAATTATAAAAGCAATACTTATCATAGTAAGTTTAGATTTAGGAGTATGAAAGAAAGTGATATTCCTTATGAAAGAAAATGATATCTTATGATAATGAAAGAAAATGATATCCCTTACGAGTAAGAAATGAACAATATTACTTACGAGAATCAAAGAATGTTAATTCCTTACGAGTATGAAGTAAAATAATATCACTTACAAATATGAAAGCAAATGATATTACATACGAGTATGAAAGAAATGATACCCCTTACCTCAATTAGCAAGTGACTGGATGTTGCTTTCTATGAAGTTTACCAACTTGAACAGTACTTGTACTCTTATAAATACTCAAAATAGCCTAGCACACTAAGAGAACTTAAAAAATTTTAGAGAAAGAGAAAGTATAAGCAAGGAAGTTGTGAATTTCCTTATGTTAATCCTTCTTATTTATAGGAAAATCAAGGTGAGGACATTTTGATCTTTTCCCTTGATTTCCTTGGCTTATTACACTTATATCATTGACATATTCTAATAATAATATAATAAAACAAATAACTATATATATATATATATATAATATATATTCTAATAATAATCGAATAAAACAAATAACTTTATATATAATATAATATATTCTAATAATAATCGAATAAGACAATTAACTTTACATATAATATAATATATTCTAATAATAATCGAATAAAACAAATAACTTTATAAAAGTTTTCTGTTTTATATAAAAAAAATCTGTTTTATTACTATTATAATACTAATAATAAAACAAAAACTGAATTATATATATTGTTTATTCAAAAGATAAATCTTTATCAAAAGATAATCATTCTTTATTCAAAAGATAAATCATTATCAAAAGATAAATAATTATTTATTCAAAAGATAAATCATTATCATTATTAATATCACAAATATTATAGACTAGCAATTCCGGCAACCCGATTGTTCCCAGGAAAAAGGGGGCCTTCTGTATAAATGGCGCACAATTAAATAACCCCTTCCCTCGACAGAACTTCTAGACATTGTCAATAATGCTAATATTATATCAAATAATATGAGTTACTGTGTCGTGTCAATTATTGAATCAATAATATGAATATATTGTGCAAATGTTACTGTAACAATTATTGAAACAATGATTATAAAATACTATGCAATACCGTGTGACACTGTGGAATACCGTGTGTCACTGTAGAATACCGCATGCTACTGTACTTTTATCATCGGGTATTTAAACAGTTAAAAGTGATAGTACCGTTGACAATTTTTATTTAAAAAGGTTATTCATGTCGTTTTCTATATCAGACAATTAGACATTGCGGGGCCCACCAATGTTTTGTTATTTCAGCGTCGTCGTACTTTACCGAATATAATATTTTCTGACAGAACGAATATTACCCGACATAAGGAATATTCCCCGATAGAACAAATATTTTCCGACATACATTATAATTTGTACATCTCACCCATAACTATATTATTTTATCAATTTAACACCTTACTGTTTAAAATAATAATTATAAGAAAATTAAATTCTCTTTATTAAAAATTCAGGGTCTTACACAAGCTATATCAAATCACAAGTTACACCAAATCAAAAGCTATACCAAAAGATTGGCTGAATGACACTTTTGACCCTCCAAGTTGCCACTTACTTTTAAAGTCGTCCCTAAAGTTCATTTTTCGTCAATTAGTTCCTTAAAGTGACATTTTTGTCGATTCTATTTCTTTTATCCGATTTGATCACAACCCGGCCCATTTTGACCTGACCCCAATTTCACCAATTAAATTTTTTTTTTTTAAACGAAAAGGTTTTAAATTATTTAAAAAATAATTATTATTTTAAAAACAATATTTTATTTTAAAATAATAAAAATAATTATTAATTTAAATATTTTTAAAAATAATTATTATTTTGAGGAAAAAATATTAGAAACTTTTATTTTTTTCATAAAATGAATAAAGTTTCATAAAATATAGATTCAAAAAATTTAAATAAGAAAATAAAACTTTATTTTCAAATAAAATAATTTTTTTTAATTTTTTATGTAAAACTTTATGAAAAAAAAGTTCATGTCTTTACCATTATTATATTTATTCTTAATATTATAAATTTTAAAAACAAAAACTAAAAATAGGAATTAAAATACAAAAAACGGTAAAAGATAAATAAAAAAACTAATTCATTTTTTTGAAAAAAAAGAAATTAAAAAGTTTTAAAAATAATAATTATTTTTAAGAAAAAGAATTAGAATTTTTTTTTATTTTTTTTTAAAATGAGTAAAGTTTTATAAATATAGATTCAAAAAAAAACTTTATTTTCAAAAAAAAATAGAAAATTTTATTTTGGATCATAATTCGTATTGTTGGATCAACTGGATTATGAAACATATTAATAATTCATTACGTGATGAATTAGATCATTAATCTATTATTACACTTGGTGGATAATTTGACCAATTAATAGGCCTACCTTTAATTGTTAGATTTTGATTTTTTTTCCCAAATATAAACTGTCAACGTCACCTTGATTTTAAACTACAAGTAAAATATAATGGCATCCCCTTTAGAGTCTTAAACAACCATAATAACACTTACCCCCCATTTAGTTTTTTAAGTAACAATTATTATCCGTGTAAGTTTTTAAGGTTAACCAAATAGATTAAGGTGTTATTTGATAAAACTGAGTGAAAAGTTCTGAATGTATAAGATAATCTTAATGAGCTGAATGAAGTAGAAGTTCTGAATATAGAATGAAATTATGTGTTCGATAATTGTCTATCTAAAATATTTGAATACGTGTATTTTTCTATTTTAACTTTTTGGACTATTATGAATAAATTTTTTATGTAATTATAAATAAACAATGTTATCTAAGAAAAATTAAATATAAACTTGTAAATAACCTTTAATGGAGTATACTATTAGTAATATAATTTTAGGAATAAATACTAATTTTTTTTAATAATATTCTATCAGTCCATAAAACTAAAACAAAAACTACTACAACATTCATTAAATTGGTTATTGACCAATTTGTTAAAGAAAAAAATCAAAAAATAATTTGTACATAACAAAATTTGTTTACAATAGTAAAAAAAAGATGGATATTAAATGTAACTTTTAATTGTCTATGAGGGTAGGTAGGTAAAAATACCATTTAACACTACTTCTTACTGATTCAGTCACAATTTTTTAGATGAATAGTTCACACACATTCAAAGTTTAAAAATTGTAAAACAAACGGTCTGAATGACTTATTCGGTTAGATTCAGACTTATTCAGATATAAGCAAACAACCCTTAAGTTACATATTTACCCTTATATGTTATCAAATTATAATTTATAATTTTAATGATAAAATAATCTTATTTTAATACAATACATTTTAGTTATAGTCTTTTTTTGTAATTAAGAATATATCATTCAAATTGTTGGTAACTTATAAAAAAATTAAGTTAGTTTATTAACACATATATTTCTTGGTAAATTATATAAATATTAAGAATTTTAAATTAAATTTTTAATGGAGTTGTTGTAACTAGAGTGAATTGGGTATGTTGATAGTTTAGTTTTTTGTGTTTAATATATTATAATTTTCATATGTTAAATTTATCTCGAGTATATATATGTCAATACTTTGGATGTTTATGATTTTGATTATATTTTTAGTGTATAGTTGATGTTATTTTTATGGCAATGTTGAATAAAATAAAATATAATAATATTTATTATTACATCTATCTTGGAAAAAGATTTTTTTTTTCTTTTTTTAAGTAACAACATTTGTCATTTTTACTGTAAATAATTATGTCTAAGTGTGAGTTGTGTTTGGTATAATATTTGAGAAAAATAATTAACAAAATTTTTAATACTTTTTCATAGAATAATAAGATCCGTTCTGTAACAAGTTTTGTCTAAGTTTGTTTTATGTAAATTTTAATATTTATGAAAAATAATTATTTTTTTTTGTTAATTTTCACTTCTTATAGGTATTAAGATTTTACTTTTAATTACAAAAAATTATGTCTGAATGTATATTATGTAAATTTTAATCTTTGAGGAATTTAATTAACAAAAAGTGTATGAATTTGTTTTCTTGATAAAATGAATATTTGTTATTTTTTGTCATTTATGTTATTTAATGCACAAGTTCATAATTTAATTAATCACATCAAGTTAAATGAAAATAAAAATTCATAAATTTGTATTTAGTGGGTATATTAATTATTATAATTTGATAGGTGTTTTGGACATTATATTATAAATATTTGTGGATAATAGTTGGTTGGTAGTGAATTTTACATATTGTTAATTGTCTAAAGGACTACTTTGAAAAAATAAAAAAATAGTGAGTGTTATTATGATTATTTACATGGAGTGTCAACATATCTATTAATTATACTAAAACGCAGTTAACATGACCACATCATGACATCTGTCAATCCCACAATTCAACATTTGTCATGCCTCATTAATACTCCCCAATCTATTATCTACTATTTATTATCTATTACCTGTTATACATACTAAAATACACTACCGCTTCTGCAACATTAATTACCCCTCACACAACATTATGTAATAGATTTCTAACCAAAATTTTAACAATTACTAAAATAAAAAATTCCTTAAACAAATACTACCAAAAACGAATCCAAATTACATATAGATTTATAATATTATTTATATTATACATGCTCACACAACAATCAGTAATATAAATTTATATCCAACTTTTAAAAACTACCAATATAAAAAAAATCTAAAATTTAAACTATTCTAATATTATGAACTAATTTAATTTCTCAATATTATAACATAAAAATCATAAACCGAAATATTGAATTTAATTTACATATAATTTTCACATCTAAAATTTTCCAATTTTTTTAAATTTTATTCTCACCCTAAAAATCTAAACTGATATTTAACGTCATTCTCACCCTAAAAATCTAAACTGATATTATTATTTTATGATCGTGTTATTTTAATTCTTTGGGATAATTTTTATTTAGTTATATTGATTGAGTACTATCTTATTTTTATAACTTTTTATGTACATTAATTTTTCTCATGTGCGAAAGACTTATAATAATTACGTTGTAATTAAACAATTACATAATTAATATTTAATTATTTATAGGTACTATAATCAATCAATTTCAATTTAAAAATATCATCTTAAAAAAAATATTACAGTCTCAGATTATCAAACAAGAAACAAGCATACTAAGGTTATTTCATAAAATACAAATTTATAATCAACAAACTAAATAACACCTCGTCACAACGCTTGAGTTTGGACTTTGGACTTTTGAATTTTTTTTATTATCTCATTTTTGCAGATAACTCGAACATAAAAATATCTGATATTATCTAATAATTTGATTTTTGAACTAATATCAAATAATATCTCATAAAATCACCCAAGAAATATTTATATTATAATTATTACTCTCTATTTTTTTATTATATCTATTAGCTAAGGTTAGAATAACAAATCTAAATTGATATTATATCCCAAAATTGCACCAATTCCAAATTGAAATTATTCAATAAATTGGTTTTTCAATTATGATAATTACATTTACATTTTAGACAATCATAATAATACTCAACTCCCATCTAAATTTTTAAGTATCAGTTAATACCTCTACAAGTTTTTAGGGTTGACTAAATAAATAAAGTGACATATTTATCCTTACATGTCATTAAATTTTAATTCATGAATAATATATTTTTTTTAAACAATATATTTTAATGGAGTTGTTCTAATTAGAGTAATTGAGTATGTTGATAGTTTAGTTTTTGACGTTTAACAACAGAAAATATTATTTGTCTTATAATCAACAAAATGAATAATCCCGCCGCAACGCAAAATTATTACTGACTGTTAATTAAAAAATTAGTGGGGTGACAAGTGTTATTATAATTATCTACATGGGGTGTCAGTGTATTTTACTCTTTTTTAGTTCTATACTCACATAAAAAAAATGTAACATTATCCCATAAATATGTAACGCATACAAATCTAAACTGATATTATATCCCAATATTGCAGCAATTCCAAATTGATATTATCCAATACTTTGATTTATAATTTTTTTTTACTATCCCATTTTTGCAAATAACTATAACGCACAAATATTTGATATTATCCAATAATTTGATTTTGATTTTTTTTATTATCTCATAATTGGGTTTTTTGTTATACATTTGTCAGATAAATTTTCAATTTACATATATACCATTTTCTTATTATAATTTAATTTATTAATTACATATATAAATTTATAATTAACAAAATAAATAATCCCTCCGCAACGCGCAGGGTTGTACCAAACAATATATATCTTTTTATCTTTAACTGCATTTTAAAATTTTAATAATTTAAAACTTTTAAAATAAACACATATATACATCATTGGTTGCGCTTCAAGTACCAAATAATATATATCTTTTATCTGTAACGACATTTTAAAATTTTATCTAGAAATAATTGGGGTGGATATACACTAATTTAAATATTTTAATAATTTAAGATATACACTAATTTAAAATTTTAAAATTTAAAACTTTTAACTGTATTTTAATATTTTAATAATTTAAAATATACACAGATATACACTAATTTATATAACTGCATTTTAAAATTTTAGTAATTTAAATCTTATTAAAATTTGGAGATTTGAATCCTATTAAAATTAGGAGAACTAATAAATAAAAGATAATTTAATCCGTTATTATCACAATTTGTTTTCTTCATCCTACTACTGTTGTATATCAAAAAGTTATAACTTTCACCTATAAAAGTTTATATAATCTTTTATCCGTCATTATCACAACACAAGTATTCTTTTATCACAACACAAGAATTCTTTTAGCCTATTACTGCTATATTTCTTTTCTTTAGCCTACTATTGTTATTTATCCGTGATTAGCACAACACAAGTATATATATTTTTTAGCCTACTACTGCTATATTTCTTTTCTTTAGCCTACTATTACTATTTATCCGTGATTAGCACAATACATGTATTCTTTTAGCCTACTACTATATTTATTTTCTTTAGCCTACTACTGCTATTTATCTGTGATTACCACAACATATGTATTCTTTTAGCCTACTACTACTATATTTCTTTTCTTTAGTCTACTAGTGTTATTTATCCGTGATTAGCACAACACAAGTATTCTTTTATTCAAATTAAAAAATAATATTATACTTTTCTACTATACAATAATATTACTTTGCTTCTTTTATTCTTCTTTTTTGTACTACTAACAAATTTTATTACTTTTTTGCTAACACAATAATCTTTTACTTGGAGGAACTCCATTCTAATACACTCACTCCTCCCAAGGATCGAATTTCAAAGAGTGAAAGTGGATAGATTTTTGTGTACTCGAAGAACTCCATAACTCACTCGGAATATTAATTTTGCACACATTTAAGTATTTTCACATCTTTCATTTTATCTCTCATACCCTAACATTAACGAGAAACCTTAGTTTTTTAATTTCGATTTTACCATGATATATGTAATTATGTCAACATGAGATATAATATGTAGTGCACGTTGCAAAATTGTCTGATTCATGTTTGTCTATATGCAAGGATCGTGTTTCCAAAAATTAGGAAAATCAACCATAAGCCATACATGTCAGAAAACAATGAAAAACATGAATTTACTGTCAACCCGTGGGACAAAACTACCATCTTCTTATTATAATTTAATTTATTAATTGCACATACACATTTATTATTAACAAAATGAATAATCCCGCCGCAACGCGCGGGTTTGTATCTAGTTTTACTACTAAAGTAATGTATTGACACAGAGAGACAAGAGCAATTAATTTCACAATTACAAACCCGACATTGCGTTTTTAAGCAATGCAACATTTACTAATACAATGTGTATTGGTTTGAATCAAACGAAAGTGGAGACAGGGAAGAGCGGACATTTTGAACCCTAGGAATAGATAAAAATTTATGAAATGTTAATAATATCCGTTTTGCAAAATTAATATAAATTGGAGGGAAAGTTTTGTCAAAAAATAAATTGGAGGGAAAGTTTTGTCGAAACATTAGTTTTGCCAGTGTCACTTGATCATTTAATCAAAGAAATATAAGCTGGTTTAGGTAATATATTAAAAATATAATGCAAATCGATGCATTTCACTAAAGGGGGTGGGTGGTCTTTGTCATTTCATAAAATAGAAGGGTTCTGTGCGTCATTTTATCATAATAGAAGGTGTTGGTTGAAATTTTCTTTTTAAATTATTAAGGAGTTTTATACTACTTAGAAAATTAATTTGGAACAGTCAACGTCTTCCCTTTTGCCCATCTAACAAAGACTTTGAGATGGTTTTGTTTTCATTTTCCGACCAGCCTGCACTGCCTGGATATCTCACAGTGACCACTATATCTGTTTTCCGTCAAGTAAGTTCTCGTCTCACCTTTTTATTTTTGCCCCACCAATTTTATTTCAATTTTTGCTTATTTTTTCCTCCTCCTACGGCATAAATTTTAGTATGGATTGTTCTTGATTCTAGTTTTTGTTCGAATTCTTTTTCTAATCTTTTGGGTTGTTCTAAGATTAAAAAGTTTACTGTAAATACCACATAAATCGAAGAAAAAAAAACTCTAATTTAGCAATAATTTGCAGTTTTGCCCAATTTTGTTGAAATGGAGAGAGGGCTAAAGTATGAATGCAAGAGACTGATTAAACTTGTTTACTCTTAAACTCAATATGTTTAGGATTCATAGAGCATGTTTGGTTGGGGGATTGAAAAGGGGGTGTTCTGTATCCCCTGACAATTAGCAAGTATAATTAACACACAATACCCATTTGTTAATAACATAATTAGTATGTTATAAAATTAGAGATGCATTCTGACTTTTTTAGGTCAATTTACAAAATTCTAAAATTAAAAGTTGCCACGAACTTGGTTAATTAAATTTAGTGTAAATAAATATAAGTACTGTATACTAGCTAAAGAGCACTACTAATTACAATGTTTGTTACTTGTAAAACTTAGATAAAATCATATCAATTTTGAATTTTAGGAATTCGAAAAGTCAAAATATATCTCTAATTAGGACGGAGGTAATACTATTAATGCATATTCTTTAAGGAATAATACTATGTGCACAAATTATACACAAAAAGTTGCGCACAAAGTGTAGGACTCATGTATTGCTTACCAATGAAAATGTGCAAAACATCCGATTGTAGGTCCCGCCTCCTATTTTCTCTCCTTTTTTATATTGTCTGTGCACAATTTTTTTTGTATAATTTGTGTCCATAGCATTTCCTTCTTTAAGTAGCAGTTCTCTCTTCTATTTGTACATTAGTACATACACTCTGTTCACACTTTCTGAATTTCCTAAACATCGATAATGAAAAGGTCGTTCAACCAAGCTAATATAAATTTTGACATGTTAATTGAAACATGTAAAGATTACATCAGTTACATATCGGATTATCATTCAATATTCAGTCATTGAATTCTGTATCTAATTTATTTGGTCTCAACTCTTAAGAAGTGGTCTAATTTAATCTTTTGGCATCAGGGCATCCTAGTGCTTTTATAACAATATGCAGCAGAACGATCGAGCAGATTCTGTTACTGTTAGCATTGGTGAAAAGCTTGCTCACCTTTTCTCCTCACCATCAGAATCTTCCATCTTTAAGGTACATAGTCAACTGCGTGAGATAAATGAGAGGGCTTACGAACCAGATATCATTGCAGTTGGCCCTTACCACCATGGTAAAGACAATCTTAAAATAATAGAGGAGCATAAGTTGAGATATTTGCAATTTCGTCTTCAACAAAAAAATGAAACTGTTGAAAAATATGTCACTGCTATGAGATTACTAGAAGCAAGAGCACGAGCATGTTATGCAGAATCCATAAACCTTAACACAGATGAACTGGTCGAGATGATGATACTAGACGGTTTCTTCATCATCGAATTGTTTAGAAAGTTTGAGATGATATATTTGAGAGAGAAAAATGACCCCATTTTCAGAATGGAGTGGATTGTTAACAGTTTACAACGCGATTTGATGCTATTTGAGAACCAGCTTCCATTCTTTGTTCTGTGCGAGTTGTTCGACATGATTGAGGTTCCAAACCAACATAAAAGGTTCATTTATCTTGCCCTACGTTTTTTCCGTAATCTTTTACCAGGTCCAGGATACAAAGAAGAATATTCAGATGGGGATCAGCGATATAAAATCAAACATCTACTTGGGTTAGTACACGATAATTGGCTTCCTAAAGATTTCACAGCAAAGAAAGAAGAATGGCGGTTCATTCATTGTGCAACAGAGCTTATAGAAGCTGGAATCAAGTTTGAGAAGATTGAGAAAGGTAGCTTGTTTGACATAAATTTTGAACATGGGGTAATGCAAATTCCCCCTTTGACAATTGAAGATAGGACAGAGTCTGTCTTCAGAAATCTCATTGCATATGAACAGTATGGTCATGATAATAGCTTCAATTTCGTTGCTGATTATGTGAAATTTATGGATTGTCTCATTGATTCGCCTAAAGACGTTGAAATCCTCTGTCGGTGTGGAATTATTGATAATTGGCTTGGCAATGATGAGGTGGTTTCCACCATTTTTAACAAGATTACGGACTCTGTCATGGGGCCTAATAAGCACTTCCATTATGCTTCAATCTTTGAGAAGGTGAATGGCCATTGTAATAAAAAAGCAAATCGATGGATGGCAAAGTTAAGGCGAAATTATTTGAATAGTCCGTGGGCAATTATTTCAGTTTTTGCTGCTTTTGTATTACTTGTACTCACATTTATACAAACTGTGTTTACTATTATCAAGTGATTCTTATACCAATAATAATCTTGACAGAAGGGTATCAATGGTTCTTGTTACCTATAGTTCAGTTCTTCTGCATTTGTATGCCCCTGATTTTTTTTTTAATATATAGCTGTGATTTTAGACGTCTATAGAATATATTTCAGACCAAAACACAAAATTGTCCCTTTGTTTTTGTGCCCATATGATATTTTCCTACTCGAGTTTAACTAATAAGCAAACCCTTCTTCATAGCGTAAATTAATCACGAACAATAATTCATAGCAAAATTTATCAAGAACAATTATTCAGATCGGGTATGTCTAGTTGAACATCAACTGTGAACAACATATTATATGGTCACACAAATTAAAATTTCCAAATATAAATTACATAAACCTTGCCATGCCAGGTTTTAAGTATATCTAATTATTTTGACCATCTTCTTACGAAAGAATTAGAGTCTTGCTGAGATAGCGCAAGCTAGATTGTTTCTTTCAGGAAGTCTTAAATATTCCCATTCTTTATCATCAACTTTGGAGAAAAATTTATCCACCAATTCCTCAGTTACTAGCTCAAGTTTCTGACGGAAAATTGAGAAGGAACTATGTCATACATTTAGTAAGCTTTTATCAATGTTAAAACTACTTAATTTCATTCAAACTAGTAATATTTTCTTAAAATAAAAATAAATATAAATATATAAAAATAATAATCTATGTCAATGAATATAAATTTAACCATCTATACTTCTAAAAAAACATAATATTCGAAATAATGTTAAAATATAATGTCAAAAATGAATAAGTATGCTCCATTAAAACTTAGATTTCATTTCCTCTTTCTTTCCCTTCCATTTTCCTCGAGTTGTCCAATTTCCCGAAGGAACCTTAATGAAATTAATTATAAGCACTAAAAGTATGTATAGATAAAGAGAGGTCTGACATCCCCCGAACCTGACGGGCCTGCCCGATTCCAACCCTAATGAGACCTAATTTTTAAAACTCAATAGGGTTAGAGTCGGGTATGAGATATATCCTCTCATTCCCGCCTCCGACCCGGACCCGATTATGTATATATATATAACTTTTAAAAATTAGCAATTTGTATATATATATATATAATCATGTACTTATTTAGGTTATTTCATTATAAATTCATAACATTTGTAATATAATATGTTGCTAGTAATAGAAATGTTACATGTTATTTGATTTTGAATTAAAAATAATTATACAAAGTAATATAAAAAAAATTTAAAAATTTTAGTTTGGAAAAAAGAAGAAGAGTAACCGGGTAAACGGAGGGGGGTGGGGTGGGTATGAGATATTGTTTTTGGAGCGGGTCAGGTTCAAGGAATAGCTCCATATTGACAGGACGGGTATAGGGAGGGGGACCACATCCGCCCTGTTGTCGGGCCTAGATAAAAGATGTATGGATAATATGTACTTGGGGTTTTTCTTCTTTGTCAAGATAAGAGGCTCTCGGCACCAATTTTTCTTTGCAACACGTGACAGACAATATTGAACTCCCGGACTAGGCATTGTTCAAGTGTCTGGGTCTGACCTTCTCTAATCTACTCAAAATAGTGAACTTCAAAAATGTCAACCCCTAGAATTAAGATATCTCATTAATAACATTCTTAAGACTATAATTTATATTGATTTTTGTGATACATACCGATCTTAATGCAAGATTAAGACTCGTGGGAGAAGCTCTTTTCATTGAGTTTATCGTGTTAATGATTCACTTATCCTTTTTAGTTGCAGCAATACTCTCCCGTCGCAAATTGAAAATTCAGTTGCGTAAACACAATTATTCAAAACTCTTTATTCTTGAACAAATTTGCAGTACAGAAGATCAGAAAGCGTCTGTACGTATGCTAAAAACAACTGTATACTCCTTTCATTTCAAGTTCAAAGCCATTAATATGCAAAAATTGACTTCAACAATCACACATGTATCTAAAATTTGAACTTGTTTTCTGCTTCTTCTAAATAACTCTGTTGCACCCTTTTGCATCCAAATTTCCTTCATTCCAACTGATCCTTCATTATTCTTCTTGCAAATCAGATGTGGGAAGCCTGGTGGTGCTTGATTTGAGGAAAGGATTAGTAGTTTTTTTTTCCTCCGAAGAATAGTAGTTTTTGCGTTGCATTGTTCTTAAAAATAGATAATTTTAAATAACATACACATATACTAGACATATCGAAAAAAATTACAGAAAAAGTCATGGATGTAACTCTTTCCAATTCGACTAGTATAGTAAACAGTTGCATTGTTAAGGTTGGGCATTTTTCCCGTGAAAATATGTGTATGTATAGAACAAAGTTCCGTCTACAATATTTCTGTAATTTTTTCCCGTGCATGTAATTTTGTCCATACTTGTCATGGCTTAAGTAGGAATATGTGCAAGTTTATTCTCGTAAAAGTGTAATTTTAAAAATAAAAATAAAAATTTCTAATTTTAGAATAGAGAGAATAGTGTATTGCCTCAATTTGATAAATTACTTTCTACTCCTTATGTTTTTGAAACTATTTGATAAGGAGGATCTGCTAGCTGTAAATTATTTTTGATTTAACCTAAATTTCTACACTATTTTGCGTTCTTTAAAGTGTATTAACTGAAGGAAGATGGAGGTATATATTGATATATTTGACCAAAAATTGAATATTGCTGGGGTGCCCTGGCCCCTGGTCGCCTTGAAAGTTGAATGTTGACCTTCAGTTTTGCTGAATGATGGAAGTATATTTCCTATACCCCATTTCAGTCAATCACTTACCACTAAGGAAAGAAGCATTTAATGGTTTATTGTAGTCCAAAAAAAAATAAAAATGAAAAATGGGTCCAAAGACAATCGACTCTTAAAATAGGTTTTTATGAAATCCTTATGCTGTAGATCCTTATACATGGTTAGCATAGTGTTTCAAAACACTTTTTTATATACAGAGAGACAGGGAGAAGGAGGTGGTTCTTGTTAGGTAGCTCATTGAATTCTATAATTATGAGAAGGAATTTTATTTTTATAGAAATATTATTTTAAAAGTAATTCTATTTATAACAGATATATTTATTATATGAGAGTGTTCTAATTAGATTAGAAAAAAAAGAGATGTGAGTATTCTATAAATAAAGTCTTGTGATTAGAGAGAGGTAGAACACACCAAGAGATAATAACATCTTAGAGTGTCAAGAGAGGATATAATTGGTTCTGGCCAAATTGGTGTGTGAACAACTTTTATTTCATGCAAAAAGTTGTCTCATGAAGATTAATATATTGAAGATGATTTTGTGAATTAGGTCATTGAGGACCAAACCACGTTAAATATTGGTTTTTCTTTCTTAAGTTTGTTGTTTATTTTGCGTGACTTAATTCCCAACAATTCTTAATAGTAACAAAAGGATTGGACTTGCTGAGTGAACAAAGAAAGAATGTATGTGAATATGTGATACTCCAGTCTCACATCAGAACAATAAAATTAATTAACCGAAACGATCACAACTATTTTATCAAAAGTACTAAAAACTTGTCATGACTTTTAGATAAATTTATGGTGCATCAGGCTTAGTTAGTGTTTTTAGATGTGAACCTTATTACCTCGACTTGGATCGGATTGTTGTAGTATTAACAAAGACATGGAAAAGAGACTGATCGACCATTTTTTTTATTCGAATAATTTGGCACCCTATGTCGGTCTTTGGTCTATCATTTACTTCATCTACATTTGAAGCTAGAACATAATTAAGGTAAAAATGATTCCGAGTCAAGTCAAACAATAATTTATTCAGATTTTACTCGAAATTTTTTTTAAGGTACTCGGATTCGAATAAAATTTTGCAATCTTTGCTCAGATTCGAATTCGACTCGTTTTATTGTACTCAAGTTCAACTCGACTCGAGTTGTTTTTTAATCGAACTGCTTGCGAGCATTTGAGACATACTCGAATTAGAAGTGGGTCATCATTTCATATGCAACCGGTAAAGAAAATGAAGAAAAAACAGAGTTTCAAAGAAAGTAAAAATGACGGAAGAATAAGAAATGAGAAGCAATGAGACTGAGAGAGAAATATTGAGAGAAATGTTGTGAAATAATAGATAAAACAAAATGTATATCAACAAAAATGTATATTGATATACTCTTGTATTTAAGTGGTCATCCACACTTCTCTTTCATTATGATATTCTTACTTCTTTCAATATACAAGCAACCATGAACTTAATGGTTAATACTAATATTTTCAACTTGATATCTATTTGATGCCTCATATATAGGCATGGAGAATGAGAGAGAAATTCTCCTAGTAGGTGCACATAACCTTTTCATCTTCTAATGACTAATCAGGAGGAAGCTTTTCATTTTCCAAGCAAACTTTTCATCTTCTAATAAATTTATTTCTAACAAGAAACACAATTTTATTTCATAATCTGGATAGCTCTCTACAATCTGAAACTACATATTTATACACAAACCAACCCCAATCTCTTCTATCTATGTTATCAAGCACCTTTCAATTAACTAACAACATGTAACCAAACAACTACCACAAACACTAAGTTCTAACTATTTAAACTATTTTATATATATTATAACTAATACCCATCTCATAACATACATGATCATTTTAACATTTGTACTATATATTTAATATAGTATATAAAATTTTATAGCCTGAAATGCGGCAAGGCGTAATTACCACCCATCCCCTTGGCAATGAAATAGAGCACGTAGTCTCTCATGGTTGTTGGCCTATACTTGGGGGGGTTCTCATCGGATAATAACTCCTTAATAGGCCCATACAGCTTGGAGGATGGTAATAGATTTGTGCTGAAGAAGCTTGCCACTGATACCCTCGAACTCGTATTGTTCGCTAGTACTCTGTGTTCAACGCTTTTGAACTTGTCATTGGATATGAGCTGAAAAATATTTGCAATCACAAATTAATATTGTTAATGTTAACTCATTAAAAAAAAAAGAGTATTAATTATTTTTTGACTTTCTGAAGTCGATTTGCGATATCTTAAAATTCAAAATTGATGTGAATTTAATGATTCGATTTTAGTTGATTATATATGCAATTATAACTTTTGTGAACGAACTAAAAAAATACTATTGATTACAAACTTTAATGTTTTCAAGACACATGCATGCGATACATGTATCACTTCAAATTAACCAACTCTTTTTTTCCTATAATAAAGGTAACCCTATTATCAGTAGGATAGATTTTGAAATGGAAGAATTATAAACTAACTTGCCTGTAAAACATCTCCAATGTTGACAACTAGAGCTCCAGGGATTGGGGGTACATCAACCCACTGATTCTGATGAAGAACTTGGAGACCTCCAATATGATCTTGGAGAAGCACAGTAAGAAAATCACTATCAGCATGCTTGCTGGTGCCTAAAGTCACTTCTGGTTGCGGGCACACTGGATAATAGTGGCCTAGCACAACAAGCCCCTCACCACAGTCAATGTTGTTAAGGTAGTTTGGATGGAGACCAAGAGCTTCTGACAATAACTCCAACAAACTCCATCCTAATTTCATTACTTCCTTTGAGTACTCAATCAGAATATCTCTGCAAAAAAAATAAAATAAAAAAAAATCACTTGGTTTAAAGTTATTCTATACTCTCCTAAGAAAAATGAGAGTACTATTCTTGTTGGGACTTTTTTATTTTCAAATTGACTGAAAATTATAAGAACTAGACATGAATAAAAATAGTCTAAGCCAGATGTACATGCTTTCTACGACATACCTACATGCTGCTGGCAAGTCTTGTGGATTGGGAGGATTAGGAGCCATCGTGCAAAAAAAAGTATCCCTCCAGTTAGCTGCAGGTGCACTATACAAATCAAAGTTGCTATTATACCCAAATGGTTTCGTCATATCACGCGTGTACCATTCTTTCTTCACCTCATTTTCTTGCTCATGAAACCTGCGTACACCATCCATAATCTCCTCCAAAATGCTAGCTTTAATACTGTTAACGCTTGATTTTGTCCGCGCGTCCAATCCACTCTCCGCGCGTGTACCTGCACAAAAGTCCCAACGGCTTGGGCCGTGTGGAGACTCCTCGGGTGTAAGAGTAAGTAACAAGCTCAAGGTATGCTAACAATGGAGGTCAAATATTTAGTAGGGTAAAAGTGTTGTACCTGGCCTTCATTGTTACTTGGGTATTTATAAGGATTCACTTGGCTACTTTCTACTCCAATTAGGAGTGTACTGCCCAGAATCCTTACAAGAACCGGACTCAACTACCTTGATCCGATAGAAGTATTATCCAATAGGGAACCACAAGGGCTTAGGATACTGGCCCAAGCCATTTCGGACTGGAGAGTCCTCATAGAATCCGCTAGGTGTGATTGGCCTTTGGGCCGAACCCAACATAAGAAGCCCAATCCAGCCTGTTAGGATTTATATCCGAACATTGCCCCCTACTCCCTTAGTATATGATATGTACTGGGGGAGTGAGTCAGAGGATTTGATCATCCGGAAATTTATAACAAGGAAATAGGATAAATGCTCTCGGGAACCCGAAGGTGTCAGACCGAGGATATCTCTCCTCCAAGTGTCTTCAAGTGCTAGCCCGAAGATAGGGACTCTCGAGGGCGTCAAACCAAGGATAATGCCCCTCGGGTGCTCGACAGCATAAGAACCGAGGGGGGGAGTTCTTTGGGATCCCTAGAAATGTTGTCCCGAGGACGGAGAATCTGGTCACGACATTGGGCTTCTCTGATGGGTAAGCCCCGCTCACAAATGTGTATTTGGGCCCAATCTTTGTATTTCGAAGCCCAACAGTGATAGCCCAGTGCAAGCAGCCTAACAGTCATTTTTTGAAATTCGAAGTGTTACAGCTGTTTGGCACTATAGCTCATCAGCAATAACTTCTCCCGCCTCTGACCTCGTCCGTCGGATAGGATCAATTTCGGCCGTTGGATACCCACTTTTATAGAGAAAATTAACCTAGCCGTCATTTCTTACCAGCGCATTCGTTTTCAGAGAGAGAGAAGTAACTTTCCAGAGACCTCGTCTTCTTGTTTTTCTGCTTTAGGATCGATCGTCCATCCCCTTCCTCGAACGTCTTCAAGTAAGTTAATCACTTTCTTTCTTTTCTCTTCTCGATGGCTGGGGGTGATGGGAATCAGGCTTCATCTTCCCATGTTGAAGATGAGATTACTATTGCTAGGGCCGGAATTCCAGAAGGTCAGCCATGGAAACCGGTAATAATAGAACGCATGAGAGATATAGAAGAGTACAATAGGACTAAGTATCTTTCTTTAGAGTATAGAGTAGCCAACATTCCTTCTTCTATCAAGAATCCCTTTTTTGATCTGTTGATGACGGAATTCTATATTCCAGAATCGTATGAAATTAGGAGACCCGAGGGTGAAGAAAAGGTATACTGGCAACCCGAAGGGGGGTGGATTCCGATTCACCGCCAGTTGCTTCTCTTCGGGGTGCGTTTTCCACTCCGCCCTTTCGTCGTAGAACTTCTTCATACAGTAGGACTTAGTTTGAATCAATTATCCCCAAATTCTTTCATTCACTTAAATAGTTTCATAGCTTTCTGCTCGTCCGAGAGCATAACCCCGAAGCTTGACTTCTTCTTTCAATTCTTTTCCCTCTCCGCCTGTAAGGAGAAGGGTTTTTATCAAATAATCAAGAATCCGGGTAGAGATACCCTAATGGATACCCCATCCAGTAACAAGGGATGGCATGGGGATTGGTTCCTCATCAAGGGGCCGGACACTGAGTTGGTAGGACCTTGGTCTAACCCGAACAAAGACCAATTAAACCCGAATCGGATTACCCGAAGAAGGTTGGAGGAGTTCGAGGTTTTGTATTCCAAGCGACCATCGGTGAAGTGGAACCGGCTTCTTTTGAATGACCAAGACTGGTTACATGATCATGGCTGTAAGTCCATTTAAATTTCCCGAATGCAAATTATTATCGAATTGATAACATACTGATTGATTGTATCTTTTGTGCAGTGGCTGACTCCGGAAGGACTGCTGATAACGAGGTTATCCTTGAGGCAGCTGGTGTGCCGAGGACAAAGCTGTCAGGTGCTGAAAAGCTAAGGCTGGCACGCCAGAAGAAATCTTCGGGCAGCAAAGTATTAACCTTGCCCGAGGGAGCTACCGAGGGAGCAACTGGACCGGGCCCGACCCCGGAGTCAGCGAGAGCTGCTGAGCCCAAGCCCAAAAAGAGGAGGCTGGTGCGTCACTCCTCAGTTGAGGTGAGAGAAGGACCTATCCAAATGGTCCCGATCGAGCCTTCTTCTACTACCGGGGGATCAGCCAGTGTTGCCCCGAAGGAGCTGGTCGCAACAGCTTCTTTTGATGCCGAATCTCCTCACCCCGAAGAAGGGGTTCTGGTGAGGAAGAAGAAGAAGCAAGTAGAGTCCACTCCTCCCCCTCCTGCCACTGAACAACTAGGGGCGGAAGGAGTGGGAACTTCTGTCGGGGCCTTGGACTCTGTCCCGATCATTCTTGACGCAGCAGAGGCTAGTCAGGGGGGTCTGAAGGTCTTGATGGAGAGGTTGTTCGCTCACCACACCAAGGTACACAAGTGTTTTTTAAGTATTACCCCTAATTGCTTTGTCTGTCGTATCCTAACTCTTGAATCGTTACTATACAGGGAAACGATCTTCTGCTTGAAGTTTCTGGCCAAGTTAAGAGCTTGGAGCACGAGCTGAAGAAGTCCACCGAGGAGTGTGATGCGGCGAAGGATAAACACCAGAAGGTCCGAGACCAACTCCACCAACAACACGCTAGCTTTCATGCCATGAAAGCTGATTATGAAGTGATTCGGTCGGAGAAGGTGAAGACTGATCAGGAGCTCGCCGATCTGAGGAATCGGGCAGAATATGCCGAGACCCGGGCCGAGAGGGCTTCCAAACAAACTGAGGCTGCTACAAAGCGAGCCGATGCTGCCGAGGGGAAGATCCGGGAGCTCGAAGCTCTTCTCCGGAGGCAAACTGAACAAATCAGCCAATCGGACGAGGCGATCCGCTTACAAACCGACCAGATGCGCAATCTGAAGGACAATGTTCAGATGATCGTTGACGGTTGGGCTGCGAAGGAAGCAGATTGGCTGAAAGGTCCTATTGACCCCGCGTTGCCGAGTGTTCTGGCCCCAAGTCTTCGGCAAAAGGTGATCGAGGACTACAAGGTCTCCGATCAATTCCACGAAGATGTCCAGGATGCTGTGGTGAACGAGTTCAATGACGGCTTTGAGTTTGCCCGAGAACTTGTGCGGGGAAAGGGTCATGATCCTGATGCACTGGGGATTGTTATTCCCGAAGACTGATTTTGTAATTTCCTAACATGTAATTTCAACAAACTCTTTGTAATATGAATATTCTGTAATGAAAGTTAGTTCTTTTGATGAGTTGTGTAAATATTCTATCTTATCTCTTCTCTTGAGTTATTCTTATTTATCAATGTTCATAGCTGCTCTACATCTCTTCTCCCCATTAACTTTATTAGGAAATTGCTAATAATGTTAATCGATGTATCAAAGTGTATGTAAAAACAGCAGGCAAAGATAAAACAGAAGAATTCTCATTAATCTCGAAAAGATAATCAATATTGACCAACATTTGAGCCTCAAAAAGAAACTAAGTACATAGTGTCACTGATGATATCTTCGGAGCCGAGCTGCATGCCATGTGTTCGGGACTTCCTTTCCATCCATATGTTGTAATTTATAGGTTCCCGATCCCAATATTTCAACAATTTTATACGGTCCTTCCCATGTAGGCATTAACTTTCCCGTTTCCCGAGGTATAGACGCCTCGGCCTGCCGAAGAACCAAGTCACCTGCCTTGAACGTCCTTTCCTTAACATTTTTGTTGAAATGCCGAGCTGTTCGTTGCTGATAGGTAGCCAATCTGAGAACCACGGTATCACGTTCTTCCTCCAATAGGTCTAGATTTTCCCGAAGCCCCTCGCTATTGAGAATTTCGTCGAAGTTTTGGACTCGGGAGGAAGGTATTCCAATCTCAATAGGTATCAAGGCTTCGGTCCCATAAGAAAGCTTGAAGGGTGTTTCTCCGGTTGTGGTTCGAGGAGTTGTTCGGTAGGCCCATAGGACATGCAGGAGTTCTTCGGGCCAAGCTCCTTTAGCCTCTTCGAGTCTTCGTTTAATACCGTTCAACAAGAGCCTGTTTGTCACCTCAACCTGTCCATTTGCTTGAGGATGGGCCACAGAAGTTCGTCGGTGTTGAATGTTTAGCTCTGTCAGAAAACCTTCGAACTCTTTCCCCACGAACTGAAGACCATTATCAGAGACTAGGACTTTAGGTATTCCGAACCGATAAACCACCTGTTCTTTAAAGAATTGAAGACATGTCTTTTCCGTGATCTTTGCTAGTGGTTTGGCTTCGACCCATTTGGTGAAGTAATCTATGGCCACAATAACAAATTTTACCTGACCCTTACCCTGAGGGAGCGGCCCGAGAAGATCTATTCCCCAAACTGCGAAAGGGATGGGAGATAATATAGGTGTGAGCTCTTCGGGAGGTTGGTGTGGTACCGAGGCGAACAGTTGGCATTTATGGCATTTTTTGACGAAGTCTTTGGCGTCCTGTAGCATGGTCGGCCAAAAGTATCCTTGTCGCAAAATTTTATGTGCCAATGTCTTCGCTCCAACATGATCTCCGCATATCCCTTCATGGACTTCCCGAATCGCATAATCAGATTCTCTGGGACCCAGACACCGAAGTAAGGGCGACGAATAGGATTTCCTGTACAGTGTATCTTCAATAAGACAGTACTTTGTGGCTTTGAATTTAATCCGTCGGGCCTGTGTTCGGTCATCGGGCAACTCATCAGTTTTCAAAAATTTGACTATAGGGGTCATCCAGGAGTCCTCAGATTCGATATCCATTATTGTCTGAACCATTGTGCTCGGTTCCTGGAGAGTTTCAAGGTAGACAGATCCTTCTAATTCCCCCTGGTCAGTTGTAGCAAGCTTCGAGAGAGAGCGTCAGCCATTGCGTTATCCGCTCTAACCACCCCAATAATTTGATACCTGGGGAAGTGTCCGAGGAGCGTCTGTACCAGCTGTAAGTAGGCCTGAAGATGTGGTTCCCTAGCTTCGTACTCCCCCAAGACCTGTTTTACCACGAGTTGGGAATCACTATGTATTATCAGGTTCTTCACCTCCAGGCTTCGGGCCAACCTTAGACCTGCTATAAGTGCTTCATACTCAGCAATATTGTTGGTGGCCGTGAACCCGAACCGGATAGATTGCTGGACCCTGAACCCCTCGGGAGAGGTAAGAATCACCCCTGCTCCGCTGCGAGACCCAATGCTAGATCCATCCACGAATAATGTCCATGCCGAGTCTGTCGCTGGATCGGGTAGTTCAGCTGGATCTTCTTCCTTTTCCTCAGGGAAGGAACATTCGACGATAAAATCGGCCAGGGCCTGCGCTTTAATTGCTGTCCGAGGGCGAAAGTCAATATTGAATTGACTGAGCTCTACGGCCCATGCTGCTAGTCTCCCCGAGGATTCGGGTCGGTACAAAACTTTCCGAAGGGGTTGATCGGTAAACACTGTGATGGTCCTCCCTTGAAAGTAGTGCCGTAGCTTTCGACTAGAAATAATCAACGCGTAAGCCAACTTCTCTAAGTTTGGATACCTAGTTTCGGCATCTCGAAGAGCATGGCTTACGTAGTAGACTGGCTTCTGACCCTGTGTATCCTCCCTTATCAAAGCCGACCCGACCGCACACTGTGTTGCAGATAAATATAGCTGTAGATCTTCGTCGGGAAGAGCTTTACTGAGGATCGGAGGAGAAGAAATATAATGTTTGATCTGTTCAAAGGCAAGCTGGCACTCTTCCGTCCAAACGAACGTCTTTTGGTTCTGAGCCCCTTTCAGAGTATTGAAGAATGGAAGACACTTCTCTGCTGATCGGGCCACAAACCTCCGAAGGGCGGCGAGTCTTCCTGTTAATCTTTGAACATCTTTAAAATTCCTTGGGGACTGCATTTCGAGGATAGCCGATATCTTTTCGGGGTTAGCTTCTATCCCTCTTCGGCTTACCATGTACCCCAAGAATTTGCCCGACCCGAGGCCAAAAGTGCATTTGGTGGGATTAAGTCTCATGTTGTGGATTCTAACATTCCGAAAGAATTCTTCTAGATCCGACAAATGGTCTTCATCTCCCATGCTTCGGACGATCATATCATCCACATAAACTTCCATATTCCTGCCAATCTGATCTCTGAACACCCTATTCATCATCCGCTGATAGGTTGCTCCGGCATTGATCAGGCCGAACGACATGACTTTATAGGCGTAAATTGCTCGGTGAGTGATGAAGGATGTCTTCGGTATGTCTGGTTTGTGCATGGCAATCTGATTATACCCGGAGAAAGCATCCAGGAAGCTCATTAAATTGTGTCCCGAAGTAGAATCGATTAGCTGATCGATGTTCGGGAGAGGATAATAATCTTTCGGGCATGACTTGTTCAAATCTGTATAGTCCACGCACATCCTCCACTTCCCGTTGTGCTTCCTTGCCAGTACCACGTTGGCTAGCCACTCTGGGTAAGTTATTTCATAAATAAAGTTAGCAGCCAATAGTTTTTCAATCTCTTCATCGATTACCTTTTGTCGTTCGGGTGCTATGTTCCGTCTTTTCTGCTTGACGGGTTTGTGACTGGGATCAACACTCAGTTTATGTTCTGCTATACTTCTGTCAATCCCTGGCATATCGGACGGTGTCCATGCGAAGATGTCTGAATATTCCTTGATTAGATCGATGAGTTTGGATCTGACATTCGTCTGAAGCCCCGTACCAATCTGAATTGTCTTTGTGCTATCTTCCTGAAACAATGGAATCTCTTCTGTTTCTTCAGCAGGCGTAGCTATCGGCTCGGAGCCTCCTTCTGTAAAGGGTTCTAGCTCGATCTTCATCGTGGTTTTTTGCTTACTAACCCCCACAGAAGTCGCCTGGATAGTTTGGAGATAGCACCTTCTAGATAAATCCTGATCGCCAGCCACTTCCCCAATCCCATTCTCGGTAGGGAATTTCATCTTCAGATGTGGAATGGAGGTGACTGCCTTCAAAGCTGCAAGAGTTGTCCTCCCGAGGATGGCGTTGTAGTTGCTTTCCACTTGGACCACATAAAACCTTATCATGATGGAGGCTTGTTTGGGAGACGTGCCGAAGATCGCTGGTAACTCTATCGTCCCTGCTATTCGGACTGGGTTGTTCCCGAAGCCATATAGCGGGGACTCATTGCAGATCTCCAGCTTCCTTCCCCCCAGATCCAGCCGATTGTAGGCATGACTGTAGAGTACATCCACCGAACTCCCATTATCAACCAGCATCCGTCTTAAATCCATGGTTCCGACTTGAGCTGTAATGACCAGGGCGTCCTGATGCGGTGTAACTATTCCCGGGGGATAATCCTCATCGGAGAAGGTTATAGGTTCTGTTGGGGTAGTTTTAGATTGTCCAGACAACTGATGGATCTCCCTGCCGAAAGCTTTTCTTTTTCTATTGGATAGTGCTGATATCGGTCCACCAGATATACAATCCACGACTCCCTTTACCGCTCCCGAAGATGGCGGTGGTGGAGCTATCCGATCAAAAGGACTCGGTTTGTATTGATCGGACACATAACAATCCAGGTTACCCCTCCGAACTTGCCTTTCGAGAAAATCTTTCAACTGATAACAATCCTCAGTATCATGCCCCTTGGCTTCATGGTAATCACAATATCTGTCCCCATTCTTTTGTCTGGCGAAGACTCTGATCCTCGGGGGCTTTTCATAGAAAGGCTGGTCTTTGATTTCCTTGATGATAACAGCTCTACTCAAGGTTAAGGGAGTGTAGTCCTTCTCATTATCCCTATTACCTCGGTCTGTCGAACCGTTACTCTTCTTCTGCCGATTATCGTGGGAATCTTTCTTGCCGTTCCCTTTGTCGTTGTTGTACTTCTTATCGGCGTGCTCTCCTCGGGGGTCTCTCTGGTGAAAATCACCTGTATTTTTCGAGGTGCCCCGGAGATTAGCGAGCGCTTCTTCCAACTCGACGAACTTATCGACTTTATCATACGCCTCGGGCAGAGATTCGGGCGCCTTTGAGATAATCTCCTCGATCAGCCTGCTGGACTTATCCACATTCAATCCCATGGTTAAGAAGTGGATCACCTGCTTCGGATCTATATCGTTGACCTCAGATACAGCCTCCCGAAATCTCTTTATGTACTGCCGAAGCGTTTCATTCGGTCTCTGTTTGACCTGCATAAGGGATGTGATCATTTTAGCCCGCCTCTTGTTGCTGCCGAAGCGGGTGTGAAATTGTTCTTTCAGATCATCCCATGAGCGTACTGATGCAGATGGGAGGGAGACAACCCACTCCCGAGCAGTCTTCTTCAGGGTGGATAAGAATAAATGGCACATGGCTGCTTCATCATGACCATGAAAGAGCATGGCCTGCTCGAAAGTGAAGGTATGATCATGGGGATCTCCAGTTCCATCATACATCTCCAGGTTTGAGGGAACCTTGTTCTTCCTATCGATCTTCGCATTAGCCAAGTCTCGGGTGAAAGGAGTGGCCCGAGGCTTTTTGGTTCCTGACGGTTCGGCCCTTCGGGGTGATGATTCCCCAGTATGACTTCTATCAAGGCTTCGTCGGGAACCCTCGCGACGGTCTCGCCTGGATGGTGACCGGGCTCTCTTTCTCAAGTCCCTTGTAAAGATGGATTCAGACTGGGCCTGGTTATTATCTCGATGCCGTCTTTGGGGTCGGTCATCTCTTCGTCGGCGGGGAGCAGAGCGGGAGGCCGAGCCTCTCTCTTGCTCAGCAACTGTTGCCCAGCTTCGTTCAGTTCTATGTACTGCCTGTCAAGCTCTTCTTGCTGGATGTCTAGAGCTTTCTTTCGATCAAGGATCTGCTGAAGGCGTTGTCCCCGTTCGGCTGATGTCTCCCGGTGTGGCCGAGATTGCACCGGTCCGTGTGAACCATGGTTGCTTTGCTGTGAATTTTCCATGTGGATTTGTTTTGATCACCAAAGCAATTTACTACTAAAAGGCCCTCCTTCTAGCGCCAATGTTAACGCTTGATTTTGTCCGCGCGTCCAATCCACTCTCCGCGCGTGTACCTGCACAAAAGTCCCAACGGCTTGGGCCGTGTGGAGACTCCTCGGGTGTAAGAGTAAGTAACAAGCTCAAGGTATGCTAACAATGGAGGTCAAATATTTAGTAGGGTAAAAGTGTTGTACCTGGCCTTCATTGTTACTTGGGTATTTATAAGGATTCACTTGGCTACTTTCTACTCCAATTAGGAGTGTACTGCCCAGAATCCTTACAAGATCCGGACTCAACTACCTTGATCCGATAGAAGTATTATCCAATAGGGAACCACAAGGGCTTAGGATACTGGCCCAAGCCATTTCGGACTGGAGAGTCCTCATAGAATCCGCTAGGTGTGATTGGCCTTTGGGCCGAACCCAACATAAGAAGCCCAATCCAGCCTGTTAGGATTTATATCCGAACAAATACCATGATTGATCACCAAGAAAAATCCCCAAGTCTCTGACGCCTCCCGGACTTTTTCAACTATCTTGTTGCGATGAATTAGGCCTAATTCATCAAGGTCTATAATTGGGAAACTCAATGAGGTTTTGTTTGGATTATTGGATATGAATTTGTCTATATTTTCTGGCGATGGGATAAAAATTTGAGGGACCTTGGCGATACCGGAATCAACTAGTCCTTTGACACCGGATTTTGTGTCATCAAAGGCTTTTAGTTCTGCTTTTCTGTCGTAGTTTGGTTCAGTTGAGAGCTGAACTTCATTTGTGGCCATTTTTTCTTGGAGTTTTTGTAGAGAAGTTGAAGGGGGGTGTATCGACTATCAAATACAGGATACAGTATGTGTTGCTATCTAGTTTGTGTTCATTTATTAGGGTCACAAATAATTCTAGTGGATGTTCAGAAAATGCAGAATAATACAAACAAGCGCGTTGCATATGACAACAAATTTATATCAGTCTAATAGATACATAAGATAGGAGTGTGTAAAAAAATAACTAACATATCATTATTATATATTTATTTTTTTATTTCTTATAGTTATATATTAATGACAATTCTCATTCGACATAAAATTAATTAACATATAAATCATTTTCTCACAGACAAAGAAGGTCATTTTTAAAACATAGTTGCGTACCATTTTTGCTCTTTCTTAAAGATGGTTACAAGATACGTATCTATTTAGTCAAACATCAAGTGTATCGGAACATAATAGCTAGTCCTAGTAAAAGTTCCAATCAAAAATAATTAATGCTTTTTGATGGAGATTTTTGTCCACAACCTAAACCTTGTGGACAGAATCCCACCCCTCACGCCATAATGTATCCATGTGGGTTCAAATATCTACCCCACATCCCTTATAATGTAATAGATAGGTAAGATATTCAATAATGCCAAAAAGAAAAACCTTGCGGACAGGACAAGAATCCCACCCCACACACCATAGTGTAGCCGTGTGGGTTCAAATCTCTACCCCACATCCCTTGTAATGTAATAGGTAGTTAAGATATTCAATAATGCCAAAAAGAAAAACCTTGTGGACAGGACAAGAATCCCACCCCTCACACCATAGTGTAGCCGTGTGGGTTAAAATCTCTACCCCACAGCTCATAATATAATAGATAGATAAGATATTCAATAATGCCAAAAAGAAAAACCTTGTGGACAGGAAGAATTGAAGAAGCTCAGTACTTGTCCTAAAAAATGAACGTTCTAGAAGTATGAGATAACGTTCATTTGATTAAGTACTTATAATTCAAACAACGTACTGGGGCAGATATTGAAAATCCATTGGTAGAATTATAGCTATAAAGAGATGATTGTTCTAAAAGCTGATCATGCCTGATCTCCACAACCTTTATACTGATTCAGAGGTGCCTCGAAAACTCATCAAGGAAAATAATTAATGAAATTTCAAACACAAAAGAATTGAGGACTCAATTTATAAAAACCACAAACATATATATATATATATATATATATATATATATAAATTTATTCCCAAGCGTCTTGATCTGTACATGTGAGCTGGAGTAAAAAGGGACAGTTGCTGTATAAAAAGCACTAGGAAGAAAATTTGGAAGTATACAGTTGTGAGCCAAAAGATGGCTAACAGAAACCTTGTTGCCTTGGATCAATCTGTTCATTGTTTATTATTTCATAGCTGAGAATCTGGAGAATGATGACGATGAGCATCGTGCTTCAACAGACAAAGTCTTTACAATGCCCCGACACGGGTCGCCTCCAAACATAGCATTAGAAACTGCAACTGAACAGCTATTTCTTCCCTTGCAAGCCTGTAAAAATGAGAGAAGCTTGAGATTGAACATCAGTGTTACAATTGCTCAGGATACTCTTTTTTAGCTTCTAGGGTTGTTTCTTAGTTCAAAATCCGCTTACTAATTGGAATCAAAGAATTAGAAGATTTGTTCCGTCCAAAATGGGATTCTTGCTGGTAGTGATTCATGTCTTTGGTTACAATAAGTTTTATCTCCTTTGCAAATTGTTCTAGTGGCTAATTTTACATATAAAAAAATGTCACATTTTAAAAACGAGAAAAGTTTGAGATTGTGCATCAGAATTTCTTCCTGGTAGTGATTCATATCTTTGGTACTACTTAAATGTTCAAAACACTTTTTACTTCAATAAGTTTTGTACCATAAATGTTTTTCATCCATCTAGTGAACGTGATATGTATCTAGTTGTCATGAATTTGAATTCTAATGAAATGATGGAGGGATAGCACGTATATGTAGTTAGACTCGTAATATCAAACCAATTTACCCGAGACACCACAGACAATGAATTGGGTGCATGACATTTGCCTTTGGAGAAGTTCTGGCAGTTTCCTTGAGGGGTTCCATAGCTAGCAAACTCTATAGAGGAGATTGTATGCCCATCTTCACACTGCAAGTGCATTTCTGGTGTCATACCACTCATTGATATTTTCCCATCGATGAAATCCAGGTGGGACCACGTGTGAAGAGGTGGATAGTGGATCTCTGACACTTGACCACAAACTGTTTGGGTGGAAATGGACTTGATTGAAATTTCAAATGGGTTCCCTCCTGTTTCCTCAAATATAACAAGTAGATTTTTTGATCTCTCTAACCATGACCTTGGTATGTGGTACCTGGAGATTGATAAAAATCACTGTTAGATCGGTGGCATAAAGAAAATATATGTAAGTGAATTCGGCACAAAGCAGTCAGTGCTACTCATGAGTTGAAATATGGGTTGAAAATTGACCTCAAATCAATGAAATCATAAATTATTATTTTTAGATTTCTTCATAGAAGTTTACCATATCTGCGTAGGCTCCCCACAGTTTGTAGTACACTTATCAGAATTGTAAGCTCCACGATAATCACAAGTTTTACATCCATCTTTTGGGGAAACCAGAGTCCAGTATCTTCCTATATGGTGGCCATTCACCCAAGCTTGTCCTTTTCCCATGCTTCCCAAATTAAGAACAACTGGATCAGTCCCGCCAGGGGCATCAAAGTATGTCTGGTTGATAAGAATTAAGAAAGACAGAGAGATAGAAAAGGTATTTAGTATGTGCATCAGTTTGTAATTTTATTATTAGGAAGAATATACTTCAGTTTGAAGACAGATAATACTCGATACAGTATTGTAATTCTAAATTCTGTGATACCAAACTTATATCTGCGTCTAAGCCGAATTTATGCAAGAGTTAATCACACAAATTACCTTGTACCACGAAAAGGAGGATGGAATCTCATCAAGCGTCAATTCAGTCCAGCCTGCACTTTCATTTTTGTCCATAGAATATAATTTTAAGAATTCACCATGAAGTCCAACCTATTTTCAAAATTACAATAACTCAGTATCAAGTGAACAATTTGTCCACCACCAGATAAAGTAAGAGATGCATAAATAAATAAATAAATAAATAAATAAATACATAGCTGAGGAAGCTACATATTACAAATCATAATGTGCTCCCCATTAGGGTTGCTATAGAACATGACAGCCACAGTAGAAAACCTCATAGACTTAAAAGATACTTAAATTCCATATCATAACAGAATAAATCTTTATCATACAATAAGAATATAAGAATATAATTTTAACCAGAAGCACAGTAAATATAGTTTGTGCCCTTCATTTTTTTCTGGTTTTGTCCAATTTTTGGCAGTTTCTTGAGATATGAAAGTCATAAAAGGCCAAAACTTTGATTAGTTCCATATTATGATGTGTTCCGGGTATTAGTTTCATGTGAGGCACTGAGAGCTTATGAAATATGGGCCTTGCTTTGAAGAAATCAGCCAAAGGGAACCAAGCTGTGTACCTTAGAATAAGAAGAAACCTTAAGTTATGATAATTCAGAATACCTGGTAGGTCCATGAGGAATTTGTTAGATCTATATCTCCTTCCCTAAAGCCAGTAAGCTTAATTTGGCCCTTAAATCCTGCCCCATCTTTTTCTAAGGCGGCACCATAATTCTGAAAAATAAAGAAATATTATGACATAGAAAGGTGGAACAAGTATCAGGTCTAATGAAGTAATTAACCGGATAAAATGAATTTCGTGGAGGGTTCTACCACATGCAAAATTGAACACATAAGAAAATGTGAGAAGAGAAGGAAAAAAAAATTAAAACTGGCTAAACAAGAGGGATCAAATCAAGAAAAAAATAATGACATGTGACACAACACTTGGTAAGAAGCGACGAGCAAACATATGTTCAATCCTTACAGAATATAAAACCAGTTTATCTTTTTAAAATATTAAATAGATGTACTAGTGAAAAAATCATTTTAACTTTGTTTTACAAAAATGAATTCTATACTGTGAAAAAAAAAAGGTCATCAATGTACCATGAATCCTCCTTGATCTATATTTTACATATATATTACCTGCAAGCCCACTGTTTCAGATAACAATACTATGTCATTGTATCCTTGCATAAGTCTAACAGGCTGCACCACCTTGATCCAGTGACCCCTTGCACTACCTTTGCTTTTTAAAAAATATATGATAAAGTTAGGACGTGTGGTGTAAAAAAGCAAGACACAAATAATTCCAAAGAAGTTGAAGAATAATGAGCATGACTCAGAGATTAGCTAGTTATCATGAGATTTAAACGCATCTCAGTAAAGAGCAGTAGAATGGAGCAACACGTTAATTTGCAGCAAAAATTAATTGAGCCTTGTATGGATACAGTAAGCATGGTAAGAAAATAATACATGCCATGCAAGTGTACCAGCACCGTCATACAAGCTAGTGAAAGTGAAATACAATATGGACACATTTTCTAATTTATTATGTAGTATTATTTGTTAATAAATAGAGTAACCACTAAAAAGTGCCAAATAAAATAAAGCAGAACCAGTGTAGACAAGAAGTATAGGGCCTATAGGCTCACTAGTCACTACCCTACTTATGGGTGTTCCCTTAGGAAGTATACAGTGTGGATAAACATGCCAATTAATGAGAGAAGAAATATCTTTTTTTAAATAGTACATATACCAGGTTGCAATAGCTTCATGGATTTACCACCATATGAATATTGGATAATATTGTCCAGTAATAATAATAATATATAAATCCATCCTCCTGGCTCGATTATATGTAGAGCTAATTTGTCACAACTTTTAAGTATTAGACTGAAATACACCTCAGATATTGTTATGTTATATCAAACCTCCTTATGTACATGCAACTAAGTAGTCGGGAGGCTGGTGTGAGAATTGAGTAGGTATCATGGTCATGATGGAATTATAGAGTTAAGGATTTTATATGCTATGGTGGACTTAGATAATGTGCACGTACCAATATACAGTCAATGAACCAATATGATAAGCTGAACATCTTCCCAGAAAAAAGAAAGGAGAGGAGAAGAAAAAGGACACGTAAGAATCACAAGGAAAAACTAAACCAAATACCTGAAAGCTTTCCATTGATGAAAATACGCACCAAATCACGCATGCTATCGATCGAAAGGGTTGGAGTAACTTCATTTTCCTCCCAAAATGAAACTTCATCATCAGATATATGTATTCTGTGTTTTGTTTGGACCATGAAGGTATTAGAAGACACTAAATGGCAGAAGTAACCTAACAGAATTAACCGATAAAGTTATATCAAGAGTTAAAAAAGATGATAGAATTAAGTACAGTAACAAAATAAGGAGTAAAGAGGTAAGTGTTTGTGGAAAGTGCTTCCGCTTCCTTTAGAGCATTCAAAAGACTCATCAGAACTTCCGTCTTACCGATATTGAATTGATAAGGAAAAGCAGTTGATGAAGCTCCAATTTCAGACAGCTTTTGCATTTGATGTACATCAGAGACTGATTACGTTGTTTAAATTAGGTATCACAACCTAATACTACTAAGTTAAATTAAGTGCTTATCAGTGCGGACCCCTAATTCTTTACCCACACTTTAATCTTTTCACCTACAACTTAAACCTCTCAACTCCCTTCATGATTTCAGTGCTATGGCACTAAAAGTGAAATGCTGTGTGACATCTTTTCTTATGATTTCCCTTTAACAAACAATCACATCGAATATGCGCAGAGCCTAGAGATAGTAAATAGGTAACAATATTTTGTTCCCATAAGTTTTTACTCAAATATTGATCTCCTTCACTTTAAAGAATCTCCATCATGACGATCACTTCATTTAACATGATTTTAGGTTTTGAAAGAGTTATCAAGTAATATGATAGCAGAATTACACCACTCAACCCTACTGTAGCCAACTACAAAATTAAGATATACCTGGTGATATACCACAAATAATCAGAATTGTCTTTTGTAACATTTAAGTGTTCCAATATGCCTTTGGCTGTGAACTTCTCCTCACTCCACGCACCAATTGGTTCCTTAATAGTCACCCAGTATTTAGAGGTAAGGGGAAGGTTTTCTTGAAACATTACTTGCTGAGGTACATAGGCTTTTGCAGGATAAGGCATATTAAACTCCGTTGACTTAATGGAAGTCTGTGCCCCGACCTGTTCCAAATGTGGAAGAAAGTAGATGTTTCAGCAAATCATTAATAAAACTACAATTTGAATACTTATTCAAAGGTCATATTGAGATAACAATGCAGGGATTAGCTCTATATCACCTCAAATAGAGAATGAGCCACTTTTACGTGCTAAAGGAAGAAAGCAGATGTCTATTGGAACATGAATAGGTATGCGACACATAACATGAAAATTGTTGACAACAGGTCAACATGATATCTATTTGAACATACAATTGTTCCAAGTATCACAACATAATCAAACTTTTTCTCTTGTAAGTAATAACATAATCAAACCTTTGCAGTGTTGAAAGCCGTGTTCCTGCAGTCTGGTAATATACTCACTGACCACGGAGGTAAAGTATATACTTGACCAAGGAAATTTACATTAGCCTCTTTATGTTCATCTATATTTGCAAGAAATGCTGCACACATGCTCTTATTTTTATACAAACTTCTAGTTCGTCCTTCAACAAGAACATTTCCACGGTACACATGTGCCTGAAGTTTTCCATTTAAACAAAAGTCAGTTTCCAAATCAAACTCTACAGCAAATAATGATGATGATGTAATGATAAGATAATAACCAGAGTAATTTTGTTAGTAAAGTATATTCCACTGTAAACAAAATGCAAGCGAAAAAGTAAAGTTCAAATCATCAAATTAAGGAATAAAATTCAAGGGTATCTATCAAACAAATTGCAGAAGTAGATATCTTCTAAATCAAGAAGCAAAATCTGAATGATAAGTTATATTATGACAGCTGAAGTGCAAACAGTAATGAGTCTAATGCCTTTTTTCAAGTATGACAGTATCTAGTCTTCTTGCTTATTGGTCAGTATGAATTTGGCTCCTAAATCTTGGTTCAAGGCTTCTCAGCGGTTGAGACAGGACATGGAGAAACAAATGAGAATCAGCCTCGCCCCTAAGAACACATCACAGACACATCTGAAGACAAGGCTTTGGGATGCTGTGACATTGCAAAAAATCGTTAATTTTAAGCAAAAAAACAGAGACTAAAACAAAAGTTTAGAGGGAGCTTTGCCTTCCAAATAAATTTATCCAGAGAAAACTGCTCCAGGGGATTGGTTCACAACAAACAAGAGTATGAAGTTTTCAAGTAATATGAAAATAAAAAACAAGTATATAGTAGTTCCCAGTGAAACAATTGAGAGAGACTTGTTTTTCAATCTGGGTAGCTGAGAAATGCCGTCACCGACTCTAAATGTCCTTCACAAATCACAACACTTTCAGGATTGGGTCATGTTGGAGCTAAATTCAGTAAGTGAGACTCCTAATGAAACATCAATGCCATTCAACTGAATGAATCCATTATGCATAATAAATAATGAATTATATCATAAAAAACAATGAATTAGTTTGGAAAGGACAAACCTCCTGAAGCGGCCCCAATTTAATATACTGAGGCGAATCAGCAGCAACAAGTGCAGGTTCACAAAGCTTAATAACAGCATGAAGGTCCTTTAAGTGTCCCCATTTAGGTTGGCTTAGTAGTCCTAAAGAAACAAAGAAACTAATTATGAACTTTGCTCCAGATGACTTTATTCTTAGATCAAACAAAATGGTACATTTATGCAAGTTATCATAATCTTTACTGACATGCTTCTTTTCATTCTCTTTTTTTTTCGATAAGTAATCTTTACTGACATGCTCCTTGACTGGAAATACATAATTTTAGTTGAATTGTTTTAACCTACCATATTCATCAAGAGGAGCATCATAATCGTAACTAGTAATATAATTTGGACCACCAGAAGTCCTTCCAAAGTTGGTACCACCAAAATACTGCAACCACAGAGCAGGCCATGCATAAGTGGTCAATCTGCAACAGGTACATATAATAAATTGATAGTAACTGGCCCATCATTACCATTTTACAATCTACTGTTTTCTGTTTAACATTAATACAATATGGAAGGAGAGATCAAGAATATCCTAAATCTAGTCCGTCTAGAAGCTACCCTCCTTGAGGCAGTAATTAGTACAAAGGAACTTTGTTTGGATACTCACGGACATTGAACATTTCTTTTGTAACAGAAACTGCAAAACTAACTCTTGGACAACACTAACAGCAGAAAGTCATAAATAAGGATTTCACCATCTGGCATATTGTATGTGGTGCACATTGCTACGTTGAGAACAATAGGGGTAGTCTTTTGTTTATTTAATATACCATATAATAATTCTGAAAGCTTCCTCCACGTTGAAAAAAGCGAGCAACTGCAAATGCAAGATCTTCAGCGGGCCTATGCGGCAGTCTACCACCCCAGCTTGTATACCTTCAAACAGACACAAATTTGGATCAAATGATTAATCGCACACTCATCCTTGAACATTTCTGTATTCACCTCAGCTATTTGAGGACAATAAAATTAAACTGCCAACAAAAATTAAATTAGCTATCTACTTTAATTTATTTACTTTGCTATGTGGCGGTAGGTGTAGATTTTATCTTTATTTTTTTTAAATTTGGGGGTCACACTGGATGGGTTGGCAATGGAGTTATATAATTGGTGTAGCCTAATTGGTTGATGAACCCCAAAACCGCACTCTTGGATGCAGTTAGTATCTCATTTAGACATATAAAGAAACAACCTTCCTCAACTTTTTTCCTTCTTTAAAAAAAAGGAAAAAGTAAGTTAGCTGTTTCCTGTTTCTCTCCCCCCCCCCCCCCCCCGGCGGCTCCCTCCCTCTTTTTATCCTTTTGCATGAGTGGTGGAGAGGGATTTTTAGGGGAGGAGAGAATAGCAATTAAATTTCTAGATTTGAAGGAAAGAAGAAGACGAGGAGAAGGGAAACGTAATACGAGAATGAACAATAAGAAGAGAGCTCTGATTTTTGCTCCCTCCCTCGTGAACTTGATACCTCTAATTCATTTAAGTGTTTTATTACAAAAGAATTTATTTTTTTATATTAGAAGAGCATATCATGACATAGATAGCTTATTAAAAAAAGGAAAGGAAAAAAAACCCGACTCATCATGAATATTTGAAATTTAAAAATCTAATGGGCGGCCCGTGATATTAGATTGAAGAAAAGTGAAATGCAAGCCTCAACCACCTCAAATAGATTCCTTTTTCCCTTTGGAAAGAAGAATCAAAAGTTGATGAGAAAATAGACTAGAAAACAAAACACCAATGAGTTCCTCAAACAGTAAAACAAAACAGGAAATAAACCTAAATGGAGAACAACCTTCCAATTCCCGTAAATATTAGAAATCATGGTGACCTGAAAAGAACTCAGAGGATGGCTATAACGAGGTAAAAATGAAAAAGACAAATTTCTCTGTCAAGAATTTTAATGGAAGAAAACTAGCTATATTCTCAATTAAACTTTAGTGTATCATAATTTCAGTCTACAAAAGTACCTGCTGGATAACTTACATTCTAATGATATTACTTATAAGAATAAATAATAAAATTAAAAAACTTACTGTCTAATCATATTAAAACTCTTCATTGGTCATACTGTTCCTATTAGGGTAGCAGTTACTTAAACAGTGAGGTTCTAACATATTCCGATATCTACTCTATATGAAGCAAGAAGGAAGAGCTTCTCCGTATAATAATGACCTAATAGTTGGTTCTTACGATCTTATCTCATAAGAGGTAAATTGATACCTAGAATATTCTAAGATGCTTTATTCTTTGGGAATTTGGAACAAGTATAATAATCGATCAGGTTTTCAGGGACGGTAAACTATCTTTTGCTTCGCTGTGAAATAGGATCAATTTCTTGCTTCGCTTTAGGCCTCTTGAATGGGTGCCTTAGGGAATTTTTATGTCTGATCTTTGAGGAGATTAGAGAGCTGCTCTGTTTTAGTATCTACTTTTTATTACTACTTGTTATAGGGTAAGTAGGCTACTTGTCACCCCTCTCCCCTCTGCTTGCAACCTCTCAATTTTTTTAACAAAATTTCTTATTGTTTATACATAATTATTATAATAATAATAATAATAGTAAGTCTTCTAACAGTAAACATACTTCAGTCAGGATTTTAGTCGAGCTACTCATTGGTAACTAAAATCAACAATAGCAAGAAATAACCTAAAGAACAAAACAAAGCAAAAACAAAAACTTAATGAAACATATTAACTAGATGATGGTGACGAACCCACTGAAAAATGTAATACCAAAAGCATATATTATCAATGCATATGAAGAAGCTCGTCAGATCAAATATTCATCTAAAAAGATTTTATTAGTTCTTACCATCCATCCCAATTTTCTGTCCAAAGAATTGGTTTCTTGTCGGAATTTGGCCTAAAACCATCGCAGTAGTATCCATTACAGGCATCTAGCTGTGAGGGGAAATTGTTACAACAATGAGTTGACTGAGAGTTTGCAATCATGAGCATAATTCCTTGACTTCTTTAATAATTTGGTACTACCATGTCCTCAATAAACATAACTGTCATCTAATCAGGTTGATATCTACCGGTGCTTTTTTCAGAATCAAAATGTATTAGCAACAGACAATGAAACTGGAAAGGAAAAAGAATTTACTATGAATTCTGGAGCATCTACTTGCTTGCACATAACCCATGGAACTCCAGCACCGAGTCCAACAGCCATTTTAGCAGCCCATTTCACATAGTCCTTCCCCTTCTGTCCATATGAGCTTTCAATATTCCCGTACTCATTCTCAATCTGATAATACAACATTTAAATTATGGAATACTTATGAGCAATACTATAAGAGTCCAACTGGAATGCACTTCTACTTGAGCTTTAATAAGCTAATCTGATGAAACGAATTGTTACTTCTCATGAAATGAATACTTTAAAGAGAGAGAAAGAGAAGAACCCTATAAGAAAAAAGGCAAAGATACCAAAAACTAACTGAAAAACAGCATCTAAGAGATTATACAATCTCTCTCCTTAAGACCACTAAAAAAAGGACAAACTTACACAGTTACACCCAATAAACTAAGGGTCCCTAATCTAAATATGAAATGTATATTGCACTAGGCTGACATAAAACGTAGTTTTAGTAAACTCTGGTATAAGTACATGTATAACTAATGAAGGCCATATTAGCAGAATTGATAATGACTTTCCCAACAACCTGTAACATAATGATTGGGCCACCTTGCCAAGAAAAGAGCAATTCTTCTCGCATCAGATCCACTATCTTTTTTACAAATCGTTGCATCTCCTCCTGGAAGTAAAATGAAGTATGACAAATTTAGCAATCATAGCTGACAATACAAGGTTTTCTTACAATAATTTCCTTGCATGTTTGCCATTATCAAGACAAGTAAACCATTGATTTAAACAATTACCATTGATGAAGGATAACCATTGTTTTACAATCGCCATAAAATGACCAACTATGAGAACAAACTAAAATAAACCCAGAGGAAATATAATACAAATCAAAAGGTATGGAACATTAGAAATATTGGCTATCATAAAAATATTATAAATAAAAAAATACATGCTATCATAAGAAATATATACATATATGTATATATATCTCGATTATTAAAAGAAGATACATGGTATAATAAAAATATAAGTTATCTTTGAGATTTTGTTCCTTGTACCTTAAATGGAGTATTGTCAGTACGAAATTCTATACCAGGAATATCACGAAGCCACACTGGAAAGCCCCTGAAAGGTTATCAATTGAATGAGAGCTTAATAGTTGCCGGTTGACTACTAACAGGTAAAGCTTTATACACTTGATATGTAGAATAATTTCAAATGAACAACATATTATATATACACACACACATAATCACAGGAAACTGGAAAGTGTTAGAGAATAATCATAATCGAAAAACCATATCGCACAAAAAAGAGGACTTTATGTTTACATTACCAAGTTGATGCAAAGATCTATCATCATGAAAGTTGTTTATTAAGTTTGTAACTTTGACTGCCTGATGCAAATGTTTAAAAGTTCAGATGCATCGTTTATTGGCAGTGTCATTTACACTTTCTTTTATAAATATAAATTTCTTCAAAGATGTGGCAGGTTGTGTCATACTGTCACTAGAGCCATCAACTTAGGAACTAATGCTAGGAAGGATTTGAAGTGTCGAAGATATCAGTAAAGAGGAAAACAATAAACTAAAGTGATTGCAGGAAAACAAAGATCATATTTGTCATGGTAAATTATCAAATTATTATAGTAGGGCATGTGATGGATTACCCATAAGTATAAAGAGTTGTCACTAACGAACCCCAATATGCTATTAAAGAAAACTACATATCCATTTGTCAAAATTTAGCTATTTAGCTGCTCATATATAAGGCACTGGAAAAGAGTGTTATTGATGATCGTCAAAATTTATAAATAAATAAAAAAGATTAAAAAGAAAAGAAGATAATAAAAAGAGTGTGAGATTTAATTTTAACAGGCTGATATAAAAGCTACAAATAGAAACTCTCAGTATTTCAACAAAGCACTAACATAACACATTTTACATTTGTACTTAATGCACCAACAAAATGAATAACTGGAACATATGAATAGCACCAAGGGACATATTAACTAGTTCCCTAAAGTCTGCGACCTCTTTTCTGCAAGTTAAATGAGTTAAATACAGCAAAATATCATCTCCCAACTATCTTAGCAAATAGGGTAATAGTTATTCAAGGCATAATTTTCTAGATTATACAATATTCTGTTAAACTGTTATTTAATGGAGGGGTGTCGACTTCCAAGGTATGAATTGCAAATTTGAGAAAACAATAGAATTAGAACTGTGATGAGGCTGAGACCCAAAATTCCACTCAGCGCAAACATAAGGACCTATGCGAAGATGAAGATAGAGTCCATTGGATCCCACAAGCTTCACAAACTTGATGATATCATATCTCCCTTCAAAGTTATACTGGAAAGATGAGCCACAAAAAAAATTAACATCTGTCCAGCCCACCACATGAGGGCAATACCTCTGAATAAGAAATCAAACCTGTCCTTTAACTGGCTCATGACCGTTCCAAAATACATATGTTTGGATAACATCTGCACCGCCTTCCTTGCTTTTTGCAATCAGATCAGGCCACATCTGCACACAAACTTTAGTGAGACAAGAATACATGCAATCTCAAAGAAGCAAGAGATTGTGAAAGAAATATAAATTCAACCCAGAAAATTTATATGGAATATTACCTATGAACTAGAAAAGCTTATGAAAAAATGGTATAAAACAGAGAGAGGTAGAGAGATGCACGCATTAGATAGAAAACATAACAAGGATTAAAAAAGGATAAGTGTTCCTGGAATTGGGGTGGTTAACCTAGCCTACCTCAAAGATGTGTCGTTGTGACAATAGTTCTTAGTTATTGGGCTATGATTGAGCAACTCGGTCACATGCAGTTATTGGTAAGCTGTTTTTTTGGCATTACAGTTGGGATTGGGTTGGGCAATACCAAGGTCACAGGATTATAGAAGAAGCTACAAACCTACGATCTAGGAATGCTATCTTTATAAAATTTATTCAAAAGAAGCACTTGTGAGACTCATAAAAATAGAACTAAGATTTGGAACAAAGAACTACATGCAATACCTAGTGTATTTCCAAATAATAAAACTAGTAAGAGGAGCAAAAGTTATTAAATGAAAATTTGTGAGCACACTTCAGTCTTCATGATATTGGACCAATTTATTTTGTTATAATCTTTTAGATTACTAAAGCTTTTGCTATATTTCACAACTTGATATAGGTGAAGGGCTATGTGGAATAAGCGCGAATCAAACTTGGGGGTTAGTTTACTGGTCAGAGGCCGGAGGCCATGGGAATTGATAACATTTAGAATAATGATTCAGAGAGGAAAAGGGAAGTGAGACTAAGGGGTAAGGAAAGGCTATCTTTGTCCATTTGAAAGTTCATTATAGCCTTATTCTTCCTGCCTAAGAGAGTGGTGGTGAAATGAGCCATTGGATTCTAGTTATGGTTTGCTTGTAGTATTCGAAGACAGTATTTCTGGTAAGGTTGTCAACACTGGTGAAGTAGTAGATGGATTGAGAAGGATGTCTGGAAAATTCTAAAACAAATGAGCGGTTCTTATCATGTGTCTCGAATCTATAATGTCTTTTGTCATGGTTTTTGTTTTGCCTGTAACGTGGAATATCACGGCATTGTGCTTCATTCTGGACCTTTTATCTTCATCTCATGATATTGATCATAACATGAGCATTCCCTCGAGAATGTGTATACTATTCAGGCGCCAGAATATGATGGCACTAATTAATCCAATTCATACCAAACGCATACAAAATGAATCAGCAAAAAGCTGTTAAGCTACAAATTACAGGGGCAAAAAATACATTCTAGATATAGTTCAGCCTTCTGATTGATATCATGATTGGAACTAACCATTTCAAAATTACCACATTTATAGAAAGCTTCAAGCTACAAATTTATACTTCTGTCCTCCATGTTACGCGTAGTGTCACTATACCCCAAATTATACTAACTTTTGCAATCATCTTTAAGTTTTGCAGTCAACCTAGTTCCACAAGTGACTAAATGAGGAACAACTATTGGACACCTGATTAAAAAAAAAAAAAAAGAAGCTGACACTGAGACCTATCAATTTTTCCCCGCAGTACAAACTTGTCAACTACCCTTAACAGTTTAATCCGACGTTTCCAAATCAATTTTTACATTGAATTACTAATAGAAGTGTCACGCCTGGCATAATAACATAGTTAAATTAAATTAGTTTACCAGCTAGTTTCAATTTGGCCAAACGCTGTCGTTTTGGTGATTTAACTTTACTCTTTCCTTTCTTTTTTTGGTTGTACGTGCTTAGCTTTGATTGGAGGATAATTCTGAGTACAGAATTCGTGTCACAATCTCCGAGCAAGGGATAGTGAATATATTGCTTTATTAGTATGAACTGTATTGGATATGCTTCAATGAAAATTATTTTTTTTTATCTCCAATTTTCTCTTTATAATTGTTTTACTAGTTTTCCATTAAAATCGATCAGGGTTGTTTGAGCTTAACAGGAAGTAAACGGAAAAGATTGCGAAAGGGGAACATAAGTATAGATATTTCTCAACAGAGTTGATTGATTGAGTAGTAAAGAGTATTTAATACCTGAGGAGTGGCTCGTGGGTAGTGAATTCCGGCAGAAATGAGCATCCGGCGATCTCCATCGATGATCAGAGCTCTGTGATCGTAACTGACGTTGAACGGCTTGAAATACTCGCCGGCAACGGCGACCAGCTGTACAGTAAACGCCGTAGCGAGAATCAGCCATTGGAGCGAAATTCGAGTCCTAAACATATTTAAAGAGGAGAGAGAAAAGTTTAGTTCTAAGCACAAATGGATAAGAACATATAATGGTGGTTTAATTTTAGTATTTATACTTCTATAATTCTATTAAGCAAAATCAGCTGCAACGTCATTAACAAGGGTGAACGTGGAAGTAAAGGATTGTGTGGATTGGATCAACTTTATCGGTTTGGTTGGGGTGGGTTAGAAAGAAAATGACTTATAATACATAAAAAAAGTGTGCCCTTATCATTATAATAAGATGAAAAATCATAAGGGTATATTTGTTTAAAATAAAATAATTGTCTTCTTCCCATATTTTTTATTATTTTAATATCACCTCCAAAATATATTTATATTATTTATACGAAACTTGAATATGAGGGGAAAAAAATAAGAATACTATTATATATTGTAAAAAAATTTTGTCGAATTATAATTGTAACGTATATTAATATATGAAATTAAATAAAATTATAAAATTGACTCACTGTATCAAAATTATTTTTTAATATCTTAAAATTTAAAATTGATGTAAATTTAATAATTCAATTTTAGTTGATTATATATACAAATAATACAATTATAACTTTTATAAATGAATTAAAAAATACTATTAATTATAAGTTTTTAATGTTTTCAAGACACACGTGATACATGTAAATTTTTTTCTTCCGATAATAAAGGTAACATAGTAGGATATATTTTGAAATGGAAGAATTATAAACTTGCTTGTAAAATCATTATCAGCATGCTTGCTTGCTGGTGCCTAAAGTCACTTCTGGTTGCGGGCACACTGGATAATAGTGGCCTACCACAACAAGCCCCTCACCACAATCAATGTTGTTAAGGTAGTTTGGATGGAGACCAAGAGCTTCTGACAATAACTCCAACAAACTCCATCCTAGTTTCGTTACTTCCTTTGAGTACTCAATCAGAATATCTCTGCAAAAAAAAAATTAATCATCAATTTATTAGGTTGTTGATAATGTCAGACTATTATTAACATTTTTAAAGGATCAAGTGTCGCTAAAAATGTACCAAGTGTAGTTAAAATAAGTACAAAAATATCGCTAAAATGTATATTTGCAGCATAAATAGTACTCTAACATGCATTATCAACGGTCATTTATTAAGGCGACTAATACTGCTTAAACAAAAATATTGTTGTCCACTTAAAGTATTAAGCGTCGTTAAAATAATTACAAAAATGTCGTTAAATGTATATTTATTTTACAACATCTGCTCTAAAAGTAGTATCCACAAGATTTATAAAGAATCGGTGAATTCACAATGCACTACTTTGGTCTACTTGGCTACAACTGCCCCCCTTCTTCAATCCTTCTTATATGTATATTATATTACTAATAAGTCTCGTAAGCTGCCTTATTCTATTACCAAACATAATTGGAAGAAGCTCATCCTGGTACGCAGATCTCAGAAATGCATAGGAACATAGATATTGTCAACAATGGGTACAAGCTACAAACATTTGTACAAAAAATCGATATATAATAACTCTAACAAGTTAGCTTAAGTTATAGTAAACCTAATGATAAATATTACTCCCGTTTCACAAAAATAATCTCATTTGTAAAATTGACTATAATTTTGTTTCATATTTACGTATCCCTAAATTTGTTAGTTTGGCATGATAATGAAGCAGCGACAAATTAAAAGAATACTATGTCAATAATTTATACCGATCAAGACAAATGGTTACAACCACAAAAAGAAAAACAGAAATAAATAGTAGTATTCTTTTGATGAAGTATTTTCAAATTGACTGAAAATTATAAGAACTAGACATGAATAAAAATAGTCTAAGCCAGATAGATGTACATGCTTTCTACGTACAACATACCTACATGCTGCTGGCAAGTCTTGTGGATTGGGAGGATTAGGAGCCATCATGCAAGAAAAGGTATCCCTCCAGTTAGGTGCAGGTACACTATACAAATCAAAGTTGCTCTTATACCCAAATGGTTTCGTCAAATCACGCGTGTACCATTCTTTCTTCACTTCATTTTCTTGCTCATAAAACCTGCGTACACCATCCATAATCTCCTTCAAAATGCTAGCTATTGCGGGTATGATTTTGTGGGTCCGGATGATTCAGTGGGATCGTGCCACGTGGCAGAATATTTCAATCAGGAGGCTTGACATTCTAAGGAATCTACAGTCCTAGTTGACTTATGATTCCCATTTTCAATTTGACTTCCTACTTTTAAGAAAATCCAATCTAATTCTATTATGGAGATTGTACAGTCCGGATTAATTTCAACTTTTCATTCTTAAGGAGATTGACTTCTATTTAAGGGACTATTTGTTTAGGACTGAATACATCTGAATGGCTGAATGACTGAATCGATCAACCATTAAGTGCGTTTGTTTTGGATAAAAATCGTCTGAATGGCTGAATCGGTCAGATGATTGAGCTGAATGACTAAGTTAGATTTTTTTAGTTGAATGGCTAAATGAGTAGCTGAACGAAGTAAAAGAAAATTAAAAAAATTAAAAAAATTAAAAAATTAAAAAAAATATTAACTATTATATTAAGTAATATTAAATAAATTTATAACAACTTTGAATTTTTTCATAGGGGTAAAATAATAAAATTCTGTCATTCAGATGTTCCAGATAGGGGTGCTCATTGGTAAAAAACCGAACCGGTATCGAAAATACCGAACCGGTACCGATCCGAAAGTATCGGAAAAGTAAGAACCGGTACCGATACCGAATTACCGATTTCGGTACTGGTTCGGTACAAAATCAGTACTGGTTTTTTCTGTTTGATTTTCAGTTATACTGCATGGTAATATATATAATTATTAATATGATCTATAATAAATGTTCTTATTCGGTTTCTTGTGTAGCCTACTTTATTAGTTTGTCACACTAACATGAAATTTTATCTAAAAAAACAATGCATAAGCATGGATGCATCAAGTTGTACAACAATATGTCCAACTGTAGGTGAAGAGTAACTTATTCAACATAATTTTTGTTGCATATGAAAATTATGTCCAACTGTAGGTATAATATATACTAACATAATTTAATGTATTATTTCACAATATATAAAATAATAAAATGAATTTTTACTCTATGTATGTATTTATAACTAATGCAATTGTGGAATTCATTTTCCAGCACTAAACAACAAACACAGGAAATCAAGTACCAGAAAATACAGAATTTTCTCAAAAAACAGTCGCTTGGAAAAACGTGTTCTCATATTGAACTGAGCCTAAATTTCTTTTTACATCTTAGTCTATCTAAACTCTAAAGTCCTACATTAACAAGGTGGGTTCAAAATATTAAGAGTTAAAGGACTTACTGTACAAATTTATCTTGTCTGTAATTCATAACTTTTATGTATAAGATACTATTCAGAATGGATGAACAAGTAGAAACGCAGATTTCGGTATTTCGGTATTTACCGAATTCAGAAAATTCATTACCGCTATCGGTACCGAAAAGTGTTAAAATACCGAAAAATCGGTACCGAAAAAACTGGTACTAAAAGAATCGGTACCGCCAGTACCGGTAAAAAACCGAATTTTTTAACATCCCTAGTTCCAGACATGTCAATTATCAAATAACTTTTTTCATTCAGTATTTAGTCATTCGGCTCATTCAAATTGCTTAGTCATTCAAAACTTTTCATTCAGTTTTTATCAAACACCCCCTAAGTATAGTAAATGACGTAATAAAGAGTCTTATTCCTACTCGGGGACGAACGCATTAAGGTGGTGGGAGTAAGCTATAAATACGCGACTATACCTTAAGTTACAGGTAATGACTCTTTCTCAAACTTAAGCACTAAAGCATTAACGTGCCTCTATTATTATCTTTCTCCAGCCTATATTTATTCTCACACCGGAGTTATCCCCCGACGACCCTGGTCGTCAGACTCCTCAATGTGTTTATCAGTTTTCTATGCAGGATTTGGCTTGTTGTTTGGTGATAGGGCGAGTAGACGGATCTTGGCATTAACATTGGCGCTAGAAGGAGGGCATCTTTAGTGCTACTTTTTTCAATCACCAACCTATTCTATCCGAGATATGGTGAGTAAAGGGAAGGCGGTTTCAGACTAGGATAGATCCTCGGTCAACCCAGTGATAAATTTAGAGGGTCAATCAAAGATAGGCTCGACCCTAACAATATCTTTATGGATCAAACGCAAGCTCAGGCGCGACGACAATTGTTCTTAACAAGTCAGAGGACTCCCAATCCCCACAGCTGCACCCCGAACAGCCAGTCCCGGATGCACACACGCCAAGAATGGGAACAGGATCAAGACGGATAGGACAAATGTGAATTGATTCGGATGCCAAAGATCTAACAGCCCAAGGATGCCATGGAAGTCTTACGCCTCCAACAAAAGGAGTTAGACGCACAGCTGGCAAAGTTGGAAGGGAAAAAAGAGGCCACCTCGAGTCGGCACAGGCGTCAGGCGTCCACCCCACAAAGTCGATCTCGACCCCATAGGTCGGGAAATATTTCTAGGAACAAGAGCAAGCGCAGATCACACTCCAGAGATAGCAGCAAAGGACGGACAAGGTTCGACCGGAGGGAACGAGTAACTTCTCTAGAGTACATGAGGGATCGATGCAGGCCATCCCCCCGAAGGAGAAATCCGACCCCCTTGCGCAAAAGGTAACAGAGCTAGAGCAGAAGTTAGCGGCGATGACCAAGGTGAATGAATTGTCGGTCAACCCAACATCACCTTTCGCGCATGAGATTGATCGAGTTCGGGCTAACCCGACTAAAAAGATGCCACCTATGAAGACTTGCGATGGCACAAGCGACCTAAACGATCATACGCACACATATGAATGTATCATGCACTACTACGATCACTTCGATGCCGCCTGGTGCCAGATGGTTATTATAATTCTCAAAAAAGGTGCCCGATTGTGGATGATATCGTTGTTGCCTAACTCCATCAGGTCTTGGTAGAAGTTATGGATAAATTCCATGACTGCTTCGGAAGTAACAAGAGGACTGAAAAGTTGATGGCTTCCCTTATGCAGATCGAGCAGCAGTCGAACGAGAGTCTAAGCCAGTATATGAAGGGATTCAAGGAGGATGTTGGAACAATAACGAATCTGAACGCCCCTTAGGCCCTCGGATTCTTCACTATAGGGTTAAACGTCGTGAAATCAAAGAAGTTGATGAAAAACGTCATGTTCAATCCTCTGAAGGACTTGTCAGAGGCATGTAACGGGGCGGAGAACTTTATCGCCATTGACGAGACTATAGGGAGCCTGAAGCCGTAGACGCACATACTAGATAAACCTAGATATCGGGATAAGAGTTATAATCCCATGTTCGAAGCACAACTGAGGAAAGAATTCAATGGTAGGAATTCGGGAAGCGGTCAACCTCCCTTCCCGAATTAGAGTGTTAATAGAGTTTATACTCCTCTCAACACTGACCGGGCTAGGATTTTGGAGGAGATCCCAGACAAACCATACTTTGAACTGTGCCCAACCAATAACCATCCGAGGAGAGAAGACCAAAGCGAGTACTGCAATTATCATCAGAATGCAAGACACTCAACTGAAGATTGTAGATAGCTAAAAAACTTAATCGAAAAGAACGTCCAAAACGGGGAGCTGGTTCACTATGTTGTTGGTTGGGAAGGCTCGGGAAGAAGGCAGGAAGATGCTAATCAGGAGTAGCGTAGGGATCGACAATTTGATCAGAATCAGCCCGTCCATCGGGTAGTTGATGTCATCACATCTGTGAGGCGCGTAACTGGAAAGAAGCGCCAAGGCACATTAGATTCAATGGTATCCGAACAGCCAGTGAGAAGGGATCGCCTTATCCCGGCACCGTAATTTCCTTTTTCGATGAGGATTACCCACCTGAGTCAGTCAAACCACGTGAAGGAGCATTGGTGATCACTGCACAGGTGGGGCCGGTAGACATAAGGAGAATCATGATGGATAATGGATCTTCAGTAGATATTCTATATGCTCATTCATATCAGAGGCTGGATCTAGAGGGTCGAAAGATGGAGGTCGGGCAGGAGTCTTTATTATATGGGTTCAGCAATGATCCAGTCCATGTGGTTAGGATGATAGAACTGCATGTCATCTTTGGCATGGCTCCTCAACAAGTGTAGATAGATGTCAAGTTTTTTGTCATTCAAGTTGATTCGGCTTATAACGTAATTCTGGGCCACACGACGTTAGTAGCTTTGTAAATGGTGACATTTATACCCCATTTCAAGATTAAGTTTCCTACACCGAATGGGGTTGATGAAGTCAAAGGGGATCTAAACATCGCCCAAAGGTGTTACCGTAACACATTGATCTCATCGGGGGACGGACTCAGCAAGCAGAGACAAATAATGGCGATCAAGGTGGAGCCATTCAAAGAAGGTAGTACTGAACCCCTTGCTCTCCCTGCTGAAGATACAGAGGATATGGAGTTGATCTTGGGAAATTCAGAGAAAATAGTCAAGATTGGATCAGGTCTAGAAGAGCCTTTTCGGACTGGTTTGATGGAGTTACTACGAGTGTATAAGGGCATATTTACCTGGGTACCCAGCGACATACATGGTATCGATGAGTCGGTAGCTATGTATAAGTTATGTGTGGATCCTTCTCAAAAATCTATTCGGCCGAATAGTTCTTTTTTACCCCAGAATGGCAAAAGATCATTAATGACGAAGTGGCCAAGCTATTGACGACCGACTTTATCTTCGAGATTGACTATCTGGAGTAGTTGGTGAACGTGGTATTGGTCCGGAAACAAAACAGGAAGTGGAGAATCTACATCAACTATACATATTTGAACAAGGCGTACCGAAGGACTTCTATCCCTTGTCACACATAGATTGACTTATCGATGTAACTTTCGGATATTCTTTGTTAAGCTTCTTGGATGCCTTTTGGATGCCTTTTCAAAATATAATCAGATCTCGATGTGTAAGGAGGACATCCCGAGGATGGCTTTCTTCACTCATCGGGCAATCTATGCTTATAAGAAAATTACATTCAGATTAATCAATGCAGGGGCTACATATCAGCGGTTAATGAGCAAGGCGTTTTGAAAGTAGATTAGGCGCAATATGGAGGTGTATGTGGATGATATAATCGTCAAAAGTGCTGCAATTCGGGATCATCTGGACGATTTGGAGGAGTGCTTCCAAACTATCAGGGACTATAATATACGTCTGAACCTGACCAAGTGCACGTACGGTCTCGGCTCGAATAAGTTCCTCAGATATCTGGTCAGTAAACGAGGGATCAAGGCCAATTTAGAGAAGATCAAGACCATATTGAATATGAGGTCTCTGCAGACCTTCAAGGATGTGCAACGGTTGACTAGAAGGATAGCGGCCCTTAGAAGGTTTATGTCACGATCTGCAGAACGGTGCCTTCCGCTTTTTGATACTTTGAAGGGGCCAAAGAATGAGAAGACATTCTAGTGGACTTCGGAACGTGAAGATGCGTTTCAAGGGATCAAAAAATATTTGTCTTCAACACCATTGTTGATGAAGTCGATTCCTTCGGAACCCTTATATCTATATTTGGCAATGAGTTCTTTAGCGGTCGAAACCGTTTTGGTAAGAGAATCAGGCAAAAAATAGTTCCCTATTTATTACGTCAATCTTGCTCTTCGGGATGCTGAGACTCGTCACCCGAATTTGGAGAAGTTTGTTTATGCCTTAATCATAGCTAGTCGGAAGCTTCGACATTACTTTCAGGGTCGGATGGTGGTGGTGTACATGGATCAGCGACTTAAAAGGGTGTTACATAAACCAGATGCTTCGGGTCGGCTTGTTGCGTAAGCAATAGAATTGAGTCAATTTGTTCTGGAATATCACTCACGGATTATTATAAACGGCCAGGCATTGGCCAATTTTGTGGTGGAGTGTTAGTTCTCCGAACCGGATCTTCTAAATCGGCAGGATGTAGAAGTGAGTTTGATCGTCGATGCTCAACCGATACAGTCCTCATGGACCCTATATGTGGATGGATCTTCGACTTTAGATGTTAGTAGGGTCGGTGTGATATTGATGAGCCCCGAGTGGTTCAAAGTTCAGCAAGCCATTCATTTTCGATTTAAGGCTACGAACAATAAAGTAAAATATGAAGCGATTTTGGTTGGATTGCGATTGACCAGAAGCTTAGAGGTTCGACACTTGGTTATTTTCAGCGAATCCCAGCCGGTGGTCAAGTAATTTGCAAAGGAGTACGAGGTTCGAGGGGCAATAATGACCAAGTATCTAGCCGAAGTCAAGGATCGGTTTCATTATTTCAGCTCTTATTCTTTTCATGGAGTGGAGCGGTCAGATAATACCGTGGTCGATGCCTTGTCCAAATTGGCCATAATGGAGGTGACATCTTTTGGCGGATTAGTGTATCTAGAGGTTCTAGACGCTTCGAGCGTTCGGAGGACGAAAATTTCGGTGGTTGAGAGGTCGAATTGTTGGCTTACTATTTACCTCGACTATCTTGCTAACGAGAAATTGCCTTCGGACCAAATGTTGGCCAAGAAGATAAAGCATAGAAGTTTTATTTCTATCTAATTGGTGGAGACTTCTACCAGCGTGCTTACTTTTCTATGTTGCTGAAGTGTTTGGTGCCATCCGAAGCGGCTTATGTCATTCGGGAGGTTCATGAGGGTATCAGCAGAGATCATATGTGAGTTAAGGCACTAGCTTACAAGGTGTTAAGGCAGAGATACTACTGGTCGACAATATTTCAAGAGGCTAAGGACTATATGAAGAAATATGTTAAATGTCAAATAAACAGTCCAATTCCTCGCCAGCCTTCCGAAAAAATATCTTCGATTCTGTCCCCGATTCTGTTTATAGTCTGGGGGATCAACATTTTGGGTCAATTGCCAAAGGCTAAGGGTCAGCTGAGTTTTTTGGCGGTGGCTATCGATTATATGACCAAGTGGGTAGAGGCTAAACCCCTTCGGATAATCACTGAGTAAGATTGTTTAAAGTTTTTCAAAGAATCGGTAGTGTTCTGGTTTGGCATTCCCAGGATTTTGGTATCAGACAGTGGGCGTCAGTTTGTAAGAGCTAAGTTTAAGCAATTCTTGACAGATCTGAATATCCAGCATCGGACGACATTAGTGGCACATCCTCAATCCAACGGTCAGGTAGAAGTGACTAATCAGACCTTACTTAATGGTATTGAGAGGAGGTTGGATGAAGCTAAGGCCAGAAGAGTTGCTTAGCGTTATGTGGGCCTATCAAATTACTCCTCGTACTACGACAGGAGATTCACCTTTTCGGTTGGCTTATGGAACTGATGCTCTCATTCCAGTGGAGATCGGGTCTCCCTCTCTTCAAGTCAGTTAGTATAAGGAGTTATACAATGATAAAGGATTTCGACTCAACTTGGATCTGTAAGAGGAGATTCGGGATTCGGCATTGGTAAAGTTGGCTATCTATCAGCGTCGAACCGCCCGACACTACAATCGGGGTGTAAAGCAAAGGGGGGTCGGAGGTTAGATCTTCAGGTTCTTTCCTTTTTATAGGTATGGCTTTGGGCGTACTTTGTTGTGGGGTTTCGACATCGGTGGCTTCATGAATGGGTTCGGGGATGATACATGAGGATGGTTTGGTGAACGGTGTTTTGGAAGATGCCTTCACCAACCTTCTTTTCTTTTTTAGCAAAGTTTTCCTTTATTCGATTGTCATATCCAAGGGGCACTTCTCCGTAAGAGGTGGTGACGGAGTAGGGATAGAGGTCATGAGTTCGGTGGTAAGGGTTGGCATTGGCATCAGGATGGCAGAAATTGGTTCTACTAAGATGGGGGGATCGATTTATTGGTCATATTGGAGGTTTTTGTTGGTAGGCGAATCGGTTAGTTGGTTCAGCTGGGGAGCGGCTTCATTAGTAGGTTTAGTGGTGTCTTCGGTTAGAGTTGCTCTGGTGGATGATTGGCCGACCTCCGTGGTTGTTCATGGTTTGAGGATAGACACTGCGGATGTAATGGAGTTAGAATCAAGATTTGATATGCTTTATATTCGGATAGGGGGTTCGGAACTTACGTTTGTGGCTGTAAAGCCAGGATTGGACAGCTAGCAGGTCCATAGACTATTCCTCTGTTAGCATCTTGGAATAAAAGGGTCTGAATTCATCAACTCGATCCTTGGGAAACTTCTCAAACACAAAGTTAGCCCTTGAGGGTTCGGCCCAACTCGGAAGGAGGTGAGTGTCAGGGCCTCTGATGTAAAACCAATGTGAGTGTCACCCCTTGTTGCTAGAGGGAGTCTTCATCCAGATTCGCCGGTTCGGTTGTTTATTCTGCTTACGAAATCTAGGTTCCTTGGAGCGACCCAAGGAAAACATGGCGAAGAAGTCAATGGAGGGTTGGACTCCACATTCATTGTAGAAAACAATGACGTAGATGAGGTGGATATACGAGTTCGACACTAGTTGTGCGAACTCGATTCCAATAAAACCTAGGAATTTGGAAATGAATTCGTGGAGAGGGTATCAAACTCTATATTTTAGATCGTACAGAGGAACAACGACCTAGCCGTCTAGGCGCCAGTGCATCTTTTCTTTAAGCTTCGACATTTAGAGCTCATATTAGTTAGGGATCAGATATTGTTGGCGTATATCTGGTATGGCTTTGCTGTGAATGGAGGATCGAGTGTTGACATGAGAGTATGTTTTTTTCGATGAGTACTCTTCCCGGATCTTCAGCTCTGTAATTTCAACCTCAGTTCGTACTGGTGATGGAGTACACTCAGCTACAAAGGAAGAGTTTGTGGTTTGGGGGCGATGGTGGCGACAGTGGTGGTTATAGTGGTTAGGGTTTCTGGTGTAACGTTTGTGATTGTTGGTGTTGTTGAAGGTTGGGTGGTTAGGTTTGAGGAGAGGCTTTAGTCGGCGATGGTAATAGGTTAAACGATGTTATCTCCTGACATCTTTGATTGACGAGTGTAGTGCTTTGGTGGGGTTTTGCCGGAGAAGAGAGTGTGGTTATCGCAGCAGGGAATTAACAGAGAGATGATGTTTAAAGCTCTTTTGAAAATTTTAGATCTAAGAGTAAAAATGGCAATTCTTTTTTGAGGGGAGGGGACTTTTGATGTGACAGACCTTCCGTATTCACATGTTCCCCAAATTACGGCTCAACAAAGATGATGGCGGGTCATACGTTAGCACATGGGACGAAAGGAGATGTTTTGCCTTTGACATCTGTACTAACGTTAATTGCACATTTTGTACTCTCTTATTATAAATTTATTATAACAAGAGAGTGGAAGCAATGTTGAGGTATGATTTTGTGGCCCCAGGTGATTCGATGGGACCCGTGGCACGTGGCAGAATATTCAAGTCAAAAGGCTTGACATTCTAAGGAATCTACAGTCCTAGTTGACTTGGGATTCCCATTTTCAATTTGACTTTTTACTTATAAGGAAAATCCAATCTAATTCTATTATGGAGATTGTGCAGTCCGGATTAATTTCGACTTTTCATTCTTAAGGAGATTAACTTCTATCTAAGTATGGTAACTGACGTAATAAGGAGTCTTATTCCTACTCGAGGACGAGCGTATTAAAGCGGTGAGAGTAAGCTATAAATATACGGTTATACTCTAAGTTACAGGTAATGACTCTTTATCAAACTTAAGCACTAAAGCATTAATGTGTCTCCATTGTTAACCTTTTCTAGCTTGTACTTATTCTCACACCGGAGCTATCCCTCGACGGCTCATGCCGTCAGACTCCTTAGTGTGTTTATTAGTTTTTTCTGTATTATTTGGCTAGCTATTTGGTGATTAGGCAAGCAGACAGATCTTGGTGTTAACACTAGCTTTAATACCATGATTGATCGCCAAGAAAAGTTCCCAAGTCTTTGACGCCTCCTAGACTTTTTCAACTATCTTGTTGCAATGAATTAGGCCTAATTAATTGATGTCATCAAGGTCCATAATTTGGAAACTTAATGGGGTTTTGTTTAGATTATTGGATATGAATTTGTCTATATTTTTCTAGTGATGGGATAAAAATTTGAAGGACCTTGACATCGGATTTTGTGTCATTAAAGGCTTTTAGTTCTGTTTTTCTGTCACAATTTGGTTCAGTTCAGAGCTGAACTTCATTTGTGACCATTTTTTCTTGGAACTTTTGTGGAGAAGTTGAAGTGGGTGGTGGGGGTGTATCGACTATCAAACACAGGATAAAGTTTGTGTTATATAATTTGTGTTCATTTATTATGGCCACAAATAATTCTAGTAGATGTCAGAAAATGTTGAATAATACAAACAAGAGTGTTGCATATGATAACAAATTTATGTCAATCTGATAGATATGTAAGATAGGAAGGTGTAAAGAAGTGACTCACATATCACTATTTTATATTTTTTTTTATCCCTTACAGTTCTACATTAACAGCAATTCCCATTCGACATAAGATTAATCAACATATAAATCATTTTCTCACAAACAAAGAGAATTCGAGTTCAACTTTGAAACATAGTTACGTACCATTTTTGCTCTTTCTTAAAGAAGGTCACAAGATATGTATCTATTTGGTCAAACATTAAGTGTATCGGAGCATAATAGCTAGTCGTAGTAAAAGTTCCAACAAAAAATAATTAATGTTTTTAGATGGAGATTTTTGTCCACAACCTAAACCTTGTGGACAGAATCCCACCCCCACACCGTAGTGTAGCCGTGTGGGTTCAAATCTCTACCCCTATCCCTCATAATGTAATAGTTAGATAAAATATTCAATAATGCCAAAAAGAAAAACCTTGTGGACAGGTAGAATTGATGAAGCTCAGTATTTGTCCTAAAAAATGAACGTTCTAGAAGTATGAGATAACGTTCGTTTGATTATAAGTACTTATAATATCCTGAATATTTATAGAACATATAAATATGATATTGAATGACTAAAGTTAGCTGTAAAGTTAATTTCGAGGACTAAATTCTTATAAGTTAGGGTGAAATGTAGTACCCCGAATATTTATGAGGCTTATTATAAATGCGGCCGTATACGTTTAGAATTAGAACGTATAACCTAACACTAGGTATCGAGAAGTTTAAAACCTTAAGCCCTAATGAAGTTTAATTTTGTAACATATGTGCTTAATAAAGATTGAAATGATATTTCTAAGCAGGTGTTTTGTGATTTTATAGTGTAAACGATGAATTAGGTCAAATAAAAAAAAATTTGTCAAGCTGCTTAGTCGTGCTTACATTGACAAAATGATTTGTCGTGCTTTCTACGATTTCTCTGAGAAGCATCCCGATAAATTATTTTTAACAAGTTGTTATGTTGTGCTTGGGAATGACAAAGTAATTTGTCGTGCTTACGGTGACAAGCTGCATTGTCAAGCTTGCAAGATATTTTCATTAAGGTGCTTAGAAGACAGGTTCAATTGCAAATTGCATTGTCGAGCTTGAAAAATATTTTCATTGAGGAGCTTAGAAGATAGGTTCAATTGCAAGCTGTATTGTCGAGCTTGGAAAATATTTTCATTGAGGAGCTTAGATTGCAAGTTGTATTGTCGAACTTGGAAGATATTTTCATTGAGGAGCTTAGAAGATAGGTTAAATTGCAAGCTCCATTGTCGAGCTTGGAAAATATTTTCATTAAGGAGCTTAGATTGTAAGCTGCATTGTCGAGCTTGGAAGATATTTTCATTAAGGAGCTTAGAAAAATATTCTAAGAATATGCTAGGGTGCAAAGTGTAATAAGCCGAGCCCCTAACGTGCAATAGTGAAACTATGTTTTCCTATAAATAGCAAGCTAAGTTCATTCATTCCTTACTATTTTTTTTAAAAGCAAAAACACTCTATATTTATATTCTGAGAGATACTGTGAGATAAAAATTACTTTTTAAGCATCGAAGCGCTACGCGATTGGAAGTAAAGCTAGCAACTACAAGAGGTATTACTCTAGTGGTTATTATTTTCATTCTTCTTTATATATTTAGTAAAAATATACTTTTATACGCAGTTATAATGCCCAAATTATTTTAAGTATATAGTACAAAAGTCTTATTTATAAGCAGTTATAATGTCCAATTTATTTCTCTTATATATTAGAAAATATACTTTTATAAGCAGTTACTATGTCCGATTCTTTTCAAGTATTTAGTAAGAATATTCATTTTATAAGCAGTTATAATGCTAAAATTATCTCAAATATAATAGCCGAATATTCATTTTATAAGCAGTTATAATGCCCAATTTATTTCAAACATAGTAAACGAATATTCATTTTGTAAGCAGTTATAATGCTCAATTTATTTTAAATATAGTTGATGAATATTCATTTTATAAGCAGTTATAATGCTGAAATTATTTGATGTATAGTAGAAGGAGTCTTAATTATAAACGATTATAATAACCGAAATAAAAACTTAAAATAGTTATTTGTTTAACGTTTAACTAGTTATGTACGCCGATAATCGTATAGGATTTACGGCGAACGTTTAGACGTTATATCAACTGTAAAAGATATATAAGGCAAGTCTCCAAATCTTGTTACCTTTACACAAGTCTTTTATATTTTGCTACCAATTTTTGTGAAGTTATTGCTTCTTGATTCAACATCTCTTGTTTAATTTGATATTGAACAAAGTTTCTACGTTATGCAAGTTCTTTTAAACTTTTTACTCTTTCGTTATGGATTCAAATTACAGACAAATGTGTCATCAATTATTGTAAATTATTGCTTCTTGATTCATCATAACTTAATAAATGAACTGTTATTCATATAAAATTGTTGTTGCTTAGTGAAAGCATGAATTATTGTGTCGAACCAAATTATTTTGGTAAGACTTCCAAAACTGAGATGAATTACCCTTTTGAGGGTCATTACCCCTTTGAGGGTCATATATATGTCCAGTAAATCTCGACATAACGTGCAGTGTGCATGAGTAAGATGATATGCATATACCTAGGATATTGAGGAAGGTTGATCCCCTTCAAAATCTCCAAACCAAATATATTTCTAAGTCTTTATGACTGACAGAAATGGTTGATACGAATCAATATAGGATATCAACCCTCAGTTTTCTGGTTGATACGAATCAATAGAGGATATCAACCCTCAGTTAGACACAATCGTGAATTCTATTCCTTCAACTCAAAACTCATTGTGTTTATATTTCTAAACTTGTTGAGCTATTTTATGCTCATTCTTGCAAATAATTTCTATTTGCAGCTAAAGAAGTATTACCAGAGGAGTCTGAGGGTAAAAGAGAAAGTTAAAGAAGAGTAGTTAGGTCAAGAAAGATATAATTATTGTTGTCTTTTTTTTATGTAATAGGAATGAGAATGTATTGTGTACTTTATATTTAAGTTCGTAGATGTTGAAGTCATATAACTATGTTAGATTAACATTATTGGCGATGTCTAGAAAGTTCTGACGAGGAAAAGGGTTAGGTCATCTAATTGCGCGTCGTTTTAACGGAAAGCCCCTCTTTCCTGGGAACTAACTGGTTGCTAATATTGTAAGTCTCGGATAGATAAATGAATATTTTTTTCAAGTCTTTTAGGACTTATTTGTAATAAGAACAAGTAACTTAGGAATGATGTAACAATGAACGAATGATATTGTAAATATTATCACTTTTCCGCATTATACTCTGATTATTAGAAGTCAAGATTTTTATAGTAGTACATAAAGGTTGTACAAGTCAGCACGAAGTACGACCAAGCAAGCAAGTGAATTTCGGAGCGTGACAGTACTTATAATTCAAACAATGTATTGGAGCAGATATTGAAAATACATTGGCAAAATTATAGCTATAAAGAGATGATTGTTCTAAAAGCTGATCCAAATGTGATGCCTGATCTCCTCAACCTTTATATCGATTCGGAGGTGCCTCGAAAACTCATCAAGAAAAATAATTAATGAAATTTCAAACACAAGAAAAAGAATTGAGGACTCAATTTATAAAAACCACGAACACACACACACACACACACACATATATATATATATATATATAAATTTACTTCCAAGCATTTTGATTTGTACATGTGAGCTCCCAAACTGGAGTAAAATGTTAGATATTTTCAAATCTAGAAAGTATATAGTAAATATATTATATGTTGTCCATATAGCCAACAAGTGAAATGGTTCAGTTAGTTAAGAGAAAATAGTTGTAATGTTAAGAACTTGAGTTCAAGTCATGGCAACAGCGTTCACTAACTAACATTGGGTGAACCAAGTTTGGAAACCTATAAATAAGTTGTAAATCTACCCAAAAGAAGCACTTTAATTATTCTAAATCCTTCTTAAGTTATTAGAAAAAAAATATTATTCTAATATTTTTTCGTACTATAAATTTTTTTCTCTCTCATTTATAGTTTTGCACTAGATTGGTTTCAACACAACAAATTCTAGTACAAAGTAAAATCTGGGCATGTCTTATCTTGTGAGACTAATTCGTAGTAACCTTGTGTAGTAAAAGTAAGAGGAGAATGCAGTCTTAAGGAAATAGTGGTAAATCATTCAATTCAGGCGATAATATTATTGTCCTACATCAAAATACAAAGCGGGTTACAATAATTTTAAGACTATATTAAGAATGGAGGACATCAATGCAAAAAGTAGCTTGAACCAAATTAACAAACTTGAGAAATTTGATGAATTATTCTACAGACGTTAGAAGAGCAAAATGTATTTTTGCTTAACGGCATTAAAACTCTCTCATGTGCTAAATGAAAAGAAAATGGAAGAAAAAAAAATGAGACACCGACAAAAATAAAGATTCGAATAAAATGGGAACAAGATGACTTTTTGTGTAAAGAGTACATTCTAAATGCGTTATCCAATTCATTGTGTGATGTGTATGAAGCCAAGTTCATGGAAAAGACGCCAAGAGAATTATGGAAGGATCTCGACAAGTACAAAATCGAGGATGCCGAAAGTAAAAAATTTCTAGTAAGTTCATTATTTAATTATCAAATGATAGATAACAAATCTGTTATACTACAAGTACATGGACTTCAAATTATTATGAATTAAATTGTGTCGGAAGACCATTGCCTTGATGAAGGGTTTCAAGTATCGACAATCATTTCAAAGTTACCATTTTCGTAAAAAGATTGTTGAAAGGAATTAAAATAAAAGAAAGATGCAATGACTATGCAAGAGGTTATTAAATTTCTCCAAGTTGAAAAAAATTCTCGAAACTTGGATAAATTAGAAATAGAAAACAAAAATGATAAAACTTTTGTCTAGAAAATACATATAAACCAAAGTGCAACAACAAAAGAAAGTGTAGTGGTCAAGATAACACTTCCGAAAATAAAAAATCGAAAGGTACTTGTTGAAAGTGTGGTAAGCCAGTACACTTCAAGAAATAATGTATTTTATATTTGAAGCAAAGGCAACAAAAAAAAATAACCAGGTAAATATGGTAGGCAATAAAGATATTGTTGCTATGATTATAGAGACTTAACATGGTTGGAAATGACATAAAATGGTGGATCGATTCTAAAGCAACCAAGCATATTGCCAAGAATAAAGCAAGGTTTAAAGCCTATGAACCTATGAAGGATAGTCAAGAATTATTCATGAAAAATTCATCAGCTGCAAAAGTTATGGGCAAAGGCAAGGTGGTTCTCAAGTTATCATCCGGGAAGACAATCACTCTTAATGATGTTCTTCATGTTCCAGAAATTAGGAAAAATCTTGTATCTGTTAGTCTTTTAAACAAATATGGCATAAAAGTCTTGTCTGACGCTAATTGTATTATATTGTCCAAAAGTGGCATGGATGTCAGAAAAGAATATGAATCTGTTGATATGCACAAACTAAATATTATTAATGAAAATTCATCTTTTACTTATATGGTTTCTACTTTTGATGTTTGGCCTGCTAGATTAAGACATGTAAATTATAAAAGTATGCGTAACATAAGTAATCTTAGTTTAATTCCTAAGATTAATTTTTTTTTGATTTAGAAAAATATGTTATGTGCTAAGTCTAAAATTGTTAAAAAGGCTTTTAAAAAAGTAGAAAGAAATTCACTATTATTAGAATTAATTCATTTCAATATTTGTGAATTTGAGGGCATATTAACTAGGGGAGTAAAAGATATTTTATAACACTTATGGATGATTGTTCTAGATACACTCAAGTTTATTTATTAAGGACTAAGGCTTTACAAAAATTTAAAATCTACAAGGCTGAAGTTGAAAATCAATTAGATCGAAGAATTAAAATTCTTAGATCGAATAGAGGAGGGAAATACTTCTCTTATAATGATTTTTCTGAGAATTGTGATATAATTCATCAAACTACACTCCCTTATAGTTCTTAACAAAATGGAGTGGTAAAACAAAAAAAATAAAATGCATAGAGATTTAGCAAAAATAAAAATAAAATAAGACATTTAAAGAAATGATTAATACGTTACTTCTTACCTCTGGTTTGCCTGAAATTTTATGGAGGGAAACATTAATGACTGCTTGTTATATACTTAATTGTATACTTTATAAGAAAACTCATATTACACCTTATGAATTGTGAAAAAAAGAAAAAATCTTCTCTTGGCCATTTAAAGGTGTGCGAATGTAGGGCATTAATAAAGTTAACTGATCCTAAAAGGCCTAAGCTTGGAGTTAAAGCAATCGAGTGTGCTTTTATAGGCTATGCACAAAATAGTAAAGCCTATAAATTCTTGACTATGGAATCCACATATTCTGTTAACCAAAATATAATTTTGGAGTCTAGAGATGTTGAGTTCTTTGAGAATTCATTCATAAGGAAAAGGTCAAGAGAAGACACAGATAAAGAGGATCAATGAACAATTCATCATGAAACTAATGATGAAATGTAAATTACTATATCTACTAAAGAAATAGAACCAAGAGAAAGTAAAAGAGCAAGGATAGAAAAATCTTATGGCCTTGATTTTTACATATACCTAGTAGAAGGAAACATAGATGATATTATTTCTTCTAGTGTTTTAGTGACTGAGCATAATTCTAATGATAGAGATCCATTGTCTTTTAGAGAAACTATATCCTCTCAAGATTCAGGTTTTTTGCAAAAAGCTATTAATGATGAAATGGATTCTATCATGGGTAACAAGACCTGGGTTTTGGTGAATTTACTTCCTGGTTGTAAACTCATTGGCTGTAAATGGATCTTTAAAAGGAAAAGAAAATCGGATGAATCCATAGATAAGTATAAAGTTAGATTTGTAACTAAATGTTTTAAGCAAAAGGAAGGAATTGATTACTTTGATACATATGCTTCAGTAGTAAGAATTAATATCATTAGGTTATTAATTGCATTAGTATCAATTCATAAACTTGGTATACAACAAATGAATGTTAAAACTGCTTTTCTAAATGGTGATTTAGAAGATGAAGTTTAAATGGAACAACCAGAAAGGTTTGTTTTGAAAGACCAAGAAAAAAAAGTTTGTAAACTTGTTAAATCTTTATATGGCCTAAAACAAGCACCTAAGTAGTGGCATGAAAAATTTAACCAAATGATTGTTTCCAATGGATTTAAAATAAACGAATCGGATAAATGTGTTTATTCTAAGTTTAGTAAAAGTTTTAGTATTATAATTTGTTTATATGTTGATGATATTCTTATTTAGTTATTTTTGGTACTAGTGAAAAAGTAGCATTAGAAACTAAAGCATTCTTATCTATTACTTTTGATATGAAAGATATATGAGAGACTAATGTAATTTTAAGTATTAAAATATGCGATCTCAGAATACTATTTCTTTAACTCAGTATCATTATATTGAGAAGTTGTTAAAGAAGTTTAGTCACGAGAATTGCAAGATAGCCCCTACCTCATATTATGTTAAGTTATTTTCAAATAAAGGGAATAACATATCTCAGTTAGAGTATGCAAGTATAATCGGTAGTCTACTGTATACAATGCAGTGTACTAGATCTGATATAACATTTGCGGTTAGAGTATTGAGTAGGTTTACTCATCATCCAGGTCAAGTTTACTGGGATGCAGTATCAAGAATACTTAAATATCTTAAAGGCACAATGAGCTATGCATTAATACCCAGCTATGGCAGAAAGGTACACAGATGCAAAATGAATAACGAATTCGGATGAAATAAAGTCTATAAGTGGATGGATATTCACTTTAGGAGAAAGGACTTTCTTGGGGTTCCATGAAACAAATCTTGATAACACATTCAACTATGAAATTCGAGTTTGTTGCATTATCAGCAGCTGTAAAAGAAGCCGAATGACTTAAGGATTTATTATTTGAGATACCACTTTGGCCTAAGCCAATGACATTTATCTCGATATATTGTGATAATGAGACAACATTATCACTGTCTTATAATAAGGTTTATAACGGGGAATCTAGACATATAAGTTTAAGACATAGTTATGTAAGGGAGCAAATCAATAAAGAGGTTATCCTTTCACAAAAAGCATAAGCAAGGATATAATATGTAAGACTTCTAAGGAGATGGGTTTAAATTTTTTGAATGAGAGATAACCTATAAGTGAAACTCAATTAAATACTAAAGTAACATATTGTATATTAGTTCAATGAAAAAATACTTATAGTGATAACCAGTTATATACTAGACAAGTATGAAGATGAAATTTTTCGAAACCATCTTAAAGTTAGTGTATGCTTGTATGGAGAACAAAGAGGGTAAGGTAAACCTTTAATGAATCTATGTCTGGTTTGGAGGATGCAGGTTATACAAGTGCATCTAATTAGATTCACCTATGTAAGTGAAAGAAGTGAGTCCGCTTTTACGAGACTTAAGACTTGTCTCTAAGTCACTTACAAAACCCAAAATGTAAACACAAGGCCATAAATGTGTTGGGGTTCCTTAAACTATAATGGATATAATATATGTCTATTGAGCAAGATATCACTTTAAAATTTCTTAGTTCAAAGCTAACGTTACTAAAAATTCGGATATTTTGTGATATAGACTATGTAAAAGTTCAAGTCCAAAGACACTTCTTACTTATGTATATTATATCTAATAAGAGAAAGAAGAAGATCAAAGGAAAAAAATTGCAAGATTATTAAAATATGAGAGGATTGTTGGATATTTTCGGTTCAGTTGATTAAGAGAAAGGAGTTGTAATGTTAAGGACTTAAGTTCAAGTCATAGCACAGTTAGAAACAAGTAACGACACAACATTCTAAATTAAGGGAATTAAGGGGTGAATCAATTCAAATGGATGTTTGGGTAGGTTTGCAACCTACCCAAAAGAAGCACTTCAATTATTTCAACTCCTTTTCAAGTTCTTAGAAAAAAAATATTATTCTAATATATTTTTCTTACTATAAGTTTCTTCTCTCATTTATAGTTTTGCACTAGTTTTGTTTTTGTACAATAAATTTTAATACATAAAATTTGGGCCTATCTTATTTTGGGATGTCTTATTCTGAGAGACTAATTCATAATAACCATGTGTAGCAAAAGTAAGAAGCGAATATAGTCTTAAAGAAAGAGTGGTCAACCATTCAATTCAGGCGATAATATCAAACTACAAAGCGAATTACAACATAAAAAGGGATAATTGTTGTATTAAAAGCACTAGGAAGAAAATTTGGAAGTATAAAGTTGTGAGCCTAAAGAAGAGGCTCCAAGTTTAGCTAACAAAAACCTTATTGCCTTAGGTAGGTGGTCAATCTGTTCATTGTTTATTATTTCATAGCTGAGAATCCGGAGAATGATGACGATGAGCATCGTGCTTCAACAGACAAAGTCTTTACAATGCCCTGACACGGGTCACCTTCAAACATAGCATTAGAAACTGCAACTGAACAACTATTTCTTCCCTTGCAAGCCTGTAAAAATGAGAAAATCTTGAGATTGAACATCAGTATTGCAATTGTTCAGGATACCATTTTTTAGCTTCTAGGGTCTGTTTCTTAGTTCAAAATCCGCTTACTAACTGGAATCAAAGAATTAGAAGATCTGTTCCGCCCAAAATGGGATTCTTCCTGGTAGTGATTCATGTCTTTGGTTACAATAAGTTTATCTCCTTTGCAAATTGTTCTAGTGGCTAATTTTACATATCAAAAAATGTCACACTTTAAAAACCAGAAAAGTTTGAGATTGAGCTTTAGAATTTCTTCCTGGTAGTGATTCATATCTTTGGTACTACTTAAATGTTAAAAACACTTTTTACTTCAATAAGTTTTGTGCCATAAATGTTTCTCATCCATCTAGTGAACGTGATATGTATCTAATGAAACGATGGAGGGATACCAGGTATATGTAGTTAGACTCGAAATATCAAACCAATTTACCTGAGACACCACAGACAATGAACTGGGTGCATGACATTTGCCTTTGGAGAAGTTCTGGCAGTTTCCTCGAGGGGTTCCATAGCTAGCAAACTCTATAGAGGAGATTGTATGCCCATCTTCACACCGCAAGTGCATTTCTGGTGTCATACCACTCATTGATATTTTCCCATTGATGAAATCCGGGTGGGACCATATGTGAAGAGGTGGATAGTGGGTCTCTGACACTAGACCACAAACTGTTTGAGTGGAAATGGACTTGATTGAAATTTCAAATGGGTTTCCTCCTGTTTCCTCAAATATAACGAGTAGATTTTTTGATCTCTCTAACCATGACCTTGGTATGTGGTACCTGGAGATTGATAAAAATCACTATGTTAGATTGGTGGCATAAAGAAAATATATGCAAGTGAATTCGGTTCAAAGTGTTCAGTGCTACTCATGAGTTGAAATATGGGTTGAAAATTGTCCTCAAATCAATGAAATCATAAATTATTATTTTTAGATTTCTTCATAGAAGTTTACCATATCTGCGTAGGCTCCCCACAGTTTATAGAACACTTCTCAGAATTGAAAGCTCCACGATAATCACAAGTTTTACATCCATCTTTTGGGGAAACCAGAGTCCAGTATCTTCCTATATGGTGGCCATTCACCCAAGCTTGTCCTTTTCCCATGCTTCCCAAATTAAGAACAACTGGATCAGTCCCACCAGGGGCATCAAAGTATGTCTGGTTGATAAGAATTAAGAAAGACAGAGAGATAGAAAAGGTATTTAGTATGTGTATCAGTTTGTAATTTCATTATTAGGAAGAATATACTTCAGTTTGAAGACAGATAATACTCGATACAGTATTGTAATTCTAAATTCTGTGATACCAAACTGATATCCGCGTCTAAGCCGAATTTATGCAAGAGTTAATCACTTCACAAATTACCTTGTACCACGAAAAGGAGGATGGAATCTCATCAAGCGTCAATTCAGTCCAGCCTGCACTTTCATTTTTGTCCATAGAATATAATTGTAAGAATTCACCATGAAGCCCAACCTATTTTCAAAATTACAATAACTCAGTATCAAGTGAACAATTTGTTCACCACCAGATAAAGTAAGAGATGCATAAATAAATAATACATAAGCTGAGGAAGCTACAAATTACAAATCATAATGTGCTCCCCATTAGGGTTGCTATAGAACATGACAGCCATAGTAGAAAACCTCATAGACTTAAAGATACTTAAATTCCATATCATAACAGAATAAATCTTTATCATACAATAAGAATATAAAAATATAATTTTAACCAGCAGCACAGTTAATATAGTTTGTGCCATTCATTTTTTTCTGGTTTTGTCCAATTTTTGGCAGTTTCTTGAGATATGAAAATCATAAAAGTCCAAAACTTTGATTAGTTCCATATTATGATGTGTTCCAGGTATTAGTTTCATATGATGCATGACGCACTGAGAGTTTACGAAATATGGGCCTTGCTTTGAAGAAATCAGCCAAAGGGAACCAAGCTGTGTACCTTAGAATAAGAAGAAACCTTAAGTTATGATAATTCAGAATACCTGGTAGGTCCATGAGGAATTTGTTAGATCTATATCTCCTTCCTTAAAGCCAGTAAGCTTAATTTTGCCCTTAAATCCTGCCCCATCTTTTTCTAAGGCGGCACCATAATTCTGAAAAATAAAGAAATATTATGAGTCATGACATAGAAAGGTGAAACAAGTATTAGGTATAATGAAGTAATGAACCAGATAAAAATTTCGTAGAGGGTTCTACCACATGCAAAATTGAACACATAAGAAAATGTGAGAAGAGAAGAAAAAAAATTGGAACTGACTAAACAAGAGGGATCAAATCAAAAAAAATAATGATACGAGACACAACACTTGGTAAGAAGCGACGAGCAAACATATGTTTAATCCTTACAGAATATAAAACCAGTTTTATCTTTTTAAAATATTAAATAGATGTACTAGTGAAAAAATCATTTTGACTGAGAATACTTGCTTTACAAAAATGAATTCTATATTGTGGGAAAAAAAGGTAATCAATGTACCATGAATCCTCCTTGATCTATATTTTACATATATATTACCTGCAAGCCCACTGTTTGAGATAACAATACTATGTCATTGTATCCTTGCATAAGTTTAACAGGCTGCACCACCTTGATCCAGTGACCCCTTGCACTACCTTTGCTTTTAAAAAATATATGATAATGTTAGGAAGTGTGGTGTAAAAAAGCAAGACACAAATAATTCCAAAGAAGTTGAAGAATAATAAGCATGACTCAGAGATTAGCTAGTTATCATGAGATTTAAACGCATCTCAGTAAAGAGCAGTAGAATGGAGCAACATGTTAATTTGCAGCAAAAATTAATTGAGCCTTGTATGGATACAGTAAGCATGGAAAGAAAATAATACATTTCATGCAAGTGTACCAGCACCGTCATACAGGCTAGTGAAAGTGAATAACATATGGACACATTTTCTAATTTATTATGTAGTATTATTTGTTAATAAATAAAGTAACCACTAAAAAGTGCGAAATAAAATAAAGCAGAACCAGTGTAGACAAGAAGTATACAGTGTGGATAAACATGCCAATTAATGAGAGAAGAAATATCTTTTTTTAGATAGTACATATACCAGGCTGCAACGCTTCAAGGATTTACCACCATATGAATATTGGATAATATTGTCCAGTAATAATAATATAATATAAGTCCATCCCCCTGGCTCGATTATATGTAGAGCTAATTTGTCACAAATTTTAAGTATTAGACTGAAATACGCCTCAGATATTGTTACGTTACATCAAACCTCCTTATGTACATGCAATTAAGTAGTCGGGAGGCTGGTGTGAGCATTGAGTAGGTATCATGGTCATGATGGAATTATAGAGGTAAGGATTTTATACGCTATGGTGGACTTAGATAATATGCACAGGGGTGGACCTGTGTATGGGCAACATAGGCATCTGCCTATGCTCACTTTTTTTTTTTTTTAAGGTACAAGGATAGGGGCAAATAAGTAACTTAATAAATTTAGGGGGGCAGATTACTAGATGAGCTAAATTTAGAGGGAGCAAAACAAAAAATTTATAAAGCAATTATAATTGGCAAGACAAGTCCGCCCCACTCATTAGCCTTTCCCCTGTATCATTTTTTTTCTGCATAGCTTATAATTTTCCCCTGACAGTAGTCCGCCCCACTTATAATTTTATAAACATAAATTACCGGTTTAATTTATATTTGAATTGGATTGGATTGTTTTTAAATATACATTTGTGTTTGTATGTGTACTACCTTGTTTGGTAAATGGGTTTCTTTGATTTTTAATTTTTTGCAAAATAACATTGTAATTTGTAAACATTATTTTGATTAGTGAATATTATGACAATTTTCTTATTTAACTTCAACAATTCTTAGTTTTATGTAACTAAATTAACTCTTATTTGTGGTGAGAATTTCTAGTTGAATTTCAGTATCTTTAAGTACATATTTTTCTGGATTATAATTTTATGTAACAAAATTAACTCTTATTTTATATATGTAATCGGTCGGAAATCATAAAATTATCTAAAAAATTTGGCTCGGGGGCGCAGCCTCCGAACCCCTTCCAAAATTTGGCTCCCCCACCAAATTAAAATCCGCCCCTGAATATGCACGTACCAGCATACAGTCAATGAACCAATAGGATAAGTTGAACATCTTCCCAGAAAAAAGAAAGGAGAGGAGAAGAAAAAGGACATGAAAGAATCACAAAGAAAAACTAAACCAAATACCTGAAAGCTTTCCATTGATGAAAATACGCACCAAATCACGCATGCTATCGATCGAAAGGGTTGGGGTAACTTCATTTTCCTCCCAAAATGAAACGTCATCATCAGATATATGTATTCTGTGTTTCATTTGGACCATGAAGGTATTAGAAGACATTAAATGGCAGAAGTAACCTAACAGAATTAACCGAGAAATTTATATCAAGAGTTAAAAAAGATGATAGAATTAAGTACAGTAACACAATAAGGAGCAAAGAGGTGAGTGTTTGTGGAAAGTGCTTCCTCTTCCAACAGACTCATCAGAACTTCCGTCTTACAGATATTGAATTGATGAGGAAAAGCAGTTGATGAAGCTCCAATTTCAGACAGATTTTGCATTTGATGTATAATCAGAGACTGATTAGGTTGTTTAAATTAGGAATCACAACCTAATACTACATTAGTTAAATTAAGTGCTTATCAGTGCGGACCCCTAATTCTTTACCCACACTTTAATCTTTTCACCTACAACTTAAACCTCTCAATTCCCTTCATGATTTCAGTGCTATGGCACTAAAAGTGAAATGTTGTGTGACATCTTTTCTTATGATTGCCCTTTAACAAACAATCACATCTAATATGCACATAGCCTAGAGATAGTAAATAGGTAACAATTTTTTGTTCCCACAAGTTTTTACTCAAATATTGATCACTTTCACTTTAAAGAATCTCCATCATGACAATCACGTCATTTAACATGATTTTAGGTTTTGAAAGAGTTATCAATAGCAGAAGTACACCACTAAACCCTACTATAGCCAACTACAAAATTAAGATAATTGTGTACCTGGTGATATACCACAAATAATCAGAATTGTCTTTTGTAACATTTAAGTGTTCCAATATGCCTTTGGCTGTGAACTTCTCCTCACTCCACGCACCAATTGGTTCCTTAATAGTTACCCAGTATTTAGAGATAAGGGGAAGGTTTTCTTGAAACATTACTTGCTGAGGTACATAGGCTTTTGCAGGATAAGGCATATTAAACTCAGCTGACCTAATGGAAGTCTGTGCCCCGACCTGTGCCAAATGTGGAAGAAAGTAGACGCCTCAGCAAATCATTAATAAACTACAATTTGAATACTTATTCAAAGGTCATATTGGGCTAACAATGAAGTGATTAGCACTATATCACCTCAAATAGAGAATGAGCCACTTTTAAATGCTAAAGGAAGAAAGCAGATGTCTATTGGAACATGAATAGGTATGCGACACATAAAATGAATATTGTTGACAACAAGTCAACATGATATCTATTTGAACATACAATTGTTCCAAGTATCACAACATAATCAAACCTTTTCTCTTGCAAGTAATAACATAATCAAACCTTTGCAGTGTTGAAAGCCGTGTTCCTGCAGTCTGGTAATATACTCACTGACCATGGAGGTAAAGTATATATTTGACCGAGGAAATTTATATTAGCCGCTTTATGTTCATCTATATTTGCAAGAAATGCTGCACACATGCTCTTATTTTTATACAAACTTCTGGTTCGTCCTTCACCAAGAACATTTCCATGGTACACATGTGCCTGAAGTTTGCCATTTAAACAAAAGTCAGCTTCCAAATCAAACTCTACAGCATGATGATGTAATGATAAGATAATAACCATAGTAATTTTGTTATTAAAGCATGTTCCACTGTAAACAAAATGCAAACGAAAAAGTAAAGTTCAAATCATCAAATTAAGGAATAAAATTCAAGGGTATCTATCAAACAAATTGCAGAAGTAGATATCTTCTAAATCAAGAAGCAAAATCTGAATGATAAGTTATAATATGACAGCTGAAGTGCAAACAGTAATGAGTCTAATGCCTTTTTTCAAGTATGACAGTATCCACTCTTCTTGCTTATTGGTCAATATGAATTTGGCTCCTAAGTCTTGGTTCAAGGCTTCTCAGCGGTTGAGACAGGACATGGAGAAACAAATGAGACTCAGCCTCACCCCTAAGAACACATCACACACACATCTGAAGACAAGGCTTTGGGACGATGTGTCGTTGCAAAAAATCATTAATTTTAAGCAAAAAAACAGAGACTAAAACAAAAGGCTTAGAGGGAGCTTTGCCTTCCAAATAAATTTATCCAGAGAAAACCGCTCCAGGGGATTGGTTCACAACAAACAAGAGTATGAAGTTTTCAACAAGTAATATGAAAATATAAAACAAGTATGAAGTAGTTCCCGGTGGAACAACTGAGAGAGACTTGTTTTTCAATCTGGGTAGCTGAGAAATGCTGTCACTGACTCTAAATGTTCTTCACAATACTTTCAGGATTGGGTCATGTTGGAGCTAAATTCAGTAAGTGAGACTCCTAATGAAACATCAATGCCATTACACTGAATGAATCCATTACGCATAATAAATAATAAAGTATATCATAAAAACCAATGAATTAGTTTGGATTGGGACAAACCTCCTGAAGCGGCCCCAATTTAATATACTGAGGCGAATCAGCAGCAACAAGTGCAGGTTCACAAAGCTTAATAACAGCATGAAGGTCCTTTAAGTGTCCCCATTTAGGTTGGCTTAGTAGTCCTAAAGAAACAAAGAAACTAATTATGAACTTTGCTCCAGATGACGTTATTCTTAGATCGAACAAAATGGTAGATTTATGCAAGTTATCATAATCTTTACTGACGTGCTTCTTTTCATTCTCTTTTTTTTTTGTCGATAAGTAATCTTTACTGACATGCTCCTTGATGGGAAATACATAATTTTAGTTGAATTGTTTTAACCTACCATATTCATCAAGAGGAGCATCATAATCGTAACTAGTAATTAAATTTGGACTGCCAGAAGTCCTGCCAAAGTTCGTACCACCAAAATACTGCAACCACAGAGCAGGCCATGTGTAAGTGGTCAATCTGCAACAGGTACATATAATAAATTGGTAGTAACTGACCCATCATTACCATTATACAATCTACTGTTTTCTGTTTAACATTAATTCAATATGGAAGGAGAGATCAAGAATATCCTAAATCTAGTCCGTCTAGAAGCTACCCTCCTTGAGCAAAATATAAGTAAGCTTTCGCAGTAATTAGTACAAAGGAACTTTGTTTTGATACTCATGGAAATTGAACATTTCTTTTGTAACAGAAACTGCAAAACTAACTCTTGGACCACACTAACAGCAGAAAGTCATAAACTAAGGACTTCACCATCTGGCATATTGTATGTGTTGCACATTGCTACATTGAGAACAATAGGGGTAGTCTTTTGTTTATTTAATATACCATATAATAATTCTGAAAGCTTCCTCCACGTTGAAAAAAGCGAGCAACTGCAAATGCAAGATCTTCAGCAGGCCTATGCGGCAGTCTACCACCCCAGTTTGCATACCTTCAAACAGACACAAATTTGGATCAAATGATTAATCGCACACTCATCCTTGAACATGTCTGTATGCACATCAGCTATTTGAGGACAATAAAATTAAACTGTCAACAAAAATTAAATTAGCTATCTACTTTAATTTATTTACTTTGCTATGTGGCGGTAGGTGTAGATTTTATCTTTATTTTTATTATTTTTAATTTGGGGGCCACACTGGATGGGTTGGCAATGGAGTTATACAGTTGGTGTAGCCTAATTGGTTGATGAACCCCAAAACCGCACTCTTGGATGCAGTTCGTATCTCATTTTACATATAAAGAAACAACCTTCCTCCACTTTTTTACTTCTTAAAAAAAAAGGAAAAAGTTAGCTGTTTCCTGTTTCTTCCCCCCCCCCCCTCCCCAGCTCCCTCCCTTTTTTTATCCTTTTGCATGAGTGGTGGAGAGGGATTTTTAGGGGAGGAGAGGAACAATTAAATTTCTAGATTTGAAGGAAAGAAGAAGATGAGGAGAAGATAGGAGAAGGAAAACGTAATACGAGAATGAGCAATAAGAAGAGATCTCTGATTTTTGCTCCCTCCCTTGTGAACTTGACACCTCTAATTCATTTAGTGTTTTATTACATAAGAATTTTTTTTATATTAGAAGAGCATATCATGACATAGATAACTTATTAAAAAAAGGAAAGAAAAAAAACCCGACTCATCATGAATATTTGAAATTTAAAAATCTAATCGGCGGCTCATAATATTAGATTGAAGAAAAGTGAAACCGCCTTAAGTAGATTCCTTTTTCCCTTTGAAAGAAGAATCAAAAGTTGATGAGAAAATAGACTAGAAAACAAAACACCAATGAGTTCCTCAAACAGTAAAACAAAAAAGGAAATAAACCTAAATGGAGAACAAACTTCCAATTCCCGTAAATATTAGAAATCATGGACTCATGGTAACCTGAAAAGAACCCAGAGGATGGCTATAATGAGGTAAAAATGAAAAAGACAAATTTCTACGTCAAGAATTTTAATGGAAGAAAACTAGCTATATTCTCAATTAAACTTTAGTGTATCATATATTCATATTTTCAGTCGACAAATGTACCTGATGGATAACTTACATTCTAATGATATTACTTATAAGAATAATATTTAAAGATAAAAAACTTACTGTCTAATCATATTAAAACTCTTTATTGGTCATACTGTTTCTATTAGGATAGCAATTACTTAAACAATGAGGTTCTAACATATTCCCAGATCTACTCTATATTTAAGAAACAAGAAGGAAGAGCTTCTCCATATAATAATGACCTAATAGCTGGTTCTTATGATCTTATCTCATAATAGGTAAATTGATATCTAGACCACAGTCATATTCTAAGATGCTTTATTCTTTCCGAATTTGGAACACTTATAATAATCGATCGGATTTTCAGGGACGGTAAACTATCTTTTGCTTTGCTGTGAAATAGGATCATTTTTCTTGCTTCGCTTTAGGCCTCTTGAATGGGTGCCTTCAGGGAATTTTTATGTCTGATCTTTGAGGAGACTAGAGAGCTGCTCTGTTTTAGTATTTACTTTTTAGTACTACTTGTTATAGGGTAAGTAGGCTACTTGTCACCCCTATCCCCTCTGCTTGTAACCTCTCAATATTTTTAACAAAATTTCTTATTGTTATACATAATTATAATAATAATAATAATAATAGCAAGTCTTCAAACAGTAAACATACTTCAGTCAGGATTTTATTCAAGCTACTCGTTGGTAGCTAAAATCAAGAATAGTAAGAAATAACCTAAAGAACAAAACAAAACAAAAACAGAAACTCACTGAAATATATTAACTAGATGATGGTGACGAACCCACTGAAAAATGTAATACCAAAAGCATATATTATCAATGCATATGAAGAAGCTCCTCAGATCAAATATTCATCTAAAATGATTTTATTGGTTCTTACCCTCCATCCCAATTTTCTGTCCAAAGAATTGGTTTCTTGTCGGAATTTGGCCTAAAACCATCGCAGTAGTATCCATTACAGGCATCTAGCTGTGAGGGGAAATTGTTACAACAATGAGTTGACTGAGAGTTTGCAATCATGAGCATAATTCCTTGACTTCTTTAATAATTTGGTACTACCATGTCCTCAATAAACATAACTGTCATCTAATCAGGTTGATATCTAACGGTGCTTTTTTCAGAATCAAAATGTATTAGCAACAGAAAATGAAACTGGAAGGGAGAAAGAATTTACTATGAATTCTGGAGCAAGTTTCAGAATCAAAATGTATTAGCAACAGAAAATGAAACTGGAAGGGAAAAAGAATTTACTATGAATTCTGGAGCATCTACTTGCTCACACATAACCCATGGAACTCCAGCACCAAGTCCAACAGCCATTTTAGCAGCCCATTTCACATAGTCCTTCCCCTTCTGTCCATATGAGCTTTCAATATTCCCGTACTCATTCTCAATCTGATAATACAACATTTAAATTATGGAATACTAATGAGCAATACTATAAGAGTCCAACTGGAATGCACTTCTACTTGAGCTTTAATAAGCTAATCTGATGAAACGAATTGTTACTTCTCATGAAATGAATACTTTAAAGAGAAAGAGAAGAACCCTATAAGAAAAAAAGGCAAAGATACCAAAAACTAACCGAAAAACAGCATCTAAGAGATTATACAATCTCTCTACTTAAGACCACTTATGAAAGGACAAACTTACGCAGTTACACCCAATAAACTAAGGGTCCCTAATCTAAATATGAAACGTACATTGCACTAGGTTGACATAAAACGTAGTTTTAGTAAACACTGGTAAAAGTACATGTATAACTAATGATGGCCATATTAGCAGAATTGATAATTACTTTCCCAACAACCTGCAACATAATGATTGGGCCACCTTGCCAAGAAAAGAGCAATTCCTCTCGCATCAGATCCACTATCTGTTTTACAAATCGTTGCATTTCCTCCTGGAAGTAAAATGAAGTATGACAAATTTAGCAATCATAGTTGACAATACAAGGTTTTCTTACAATAATTTCCTTGCATGTTTGCCATTATCAAGACAAGTAAACCATTGATTTAAACAATTACCATTGATGAAGGATAACTGTTGTTTTACAATCGCCATAAAATGACCAACTATGCGAACAAACTAAAATAAACCCAAAGGAAATATAATACAAATCAAAAGGTATGGAACATGAGAAATATTGGCTATCATAAAAATATTATAAATAAAAAAATACATGCTATCATAAGAAATATATACATATATGTATATATATCTCGATTATTAAGAGAAGATACATGCTATAATAAAAATATAAGTTATCTTTTAGATTTTGTTTCTTGTACCTTAAATGGAGTATTGTCAGTACGAAATTCTATGCCAGGAATATCACGAAGCCACACTGGAAAGCCCCTGAAAGGTTATCAATTGAATGACCTTAATAGTTGCCAGTTGACTACTAACAGGCAAAGCTTTATAAACTTGTTATGTAGAATAATTTCAAATGAAAAACATATTATATATACACACACATAATCACAGGATACTGGAAAGTGTTAGAGATTAATCATAATTTAAAAACCATATCGCACAAAAAAGAGGACTTTATGTTTACATTACCAAGTTGATGCAAAGATCTATCATCATGAAAGTTGTTTATTAAGTTTGTAACTTTGACTGCCTGTTGCAAAGGTTTAAAAGTTCAGATGTATCGTTTATTGACAGTGTCATTTACACTTTCTTTTATAAATATAAATTTCTTCGAAGAGATGGCAGGTTGTGTCATATTGTCACTAGAGCCATCAACTTAGGAACTAATGCTAGGAAGGATTTGAAGTGTCGAAGATAACAGTAAAGAAGAAAACAATAAACTAAAGTGATTGCAGGAAAACAAAGATCATATTTGTCATGGTAAATTATCAAATTATTATAGTAGGGCATGTGAATGGATTACCCATAAGTATAAAGAGTTGTCACTAATGAACCCCAATATGCTATTTAAGAAAACTACATATCCATTTGTCAAGATTTAGCTATTTAGCTGCTCATATATATGGCATTGGAAAAGAGTGTTAGTGATGATCATCAAATTTTTTTAAAAAAAGAAGATTAAAAAGAAAAGAAGATAATAAAAAGAGTGAGATTTAATTTTAACATGCTGATATAAAAGCTATAAATAGAAGCTCTCAGTATTTCAACAAAGCAGTAACATAATACATCTTACATTTGTACTTAATGCACCAACAAAATGAATAACTGGAACATATGAATGGCACCAAGGGACATATTAACTAGTTCCTTAAAGTCTGGGACCTCTTTTCTGCAAGTTAAATGAGTTAAATACAGCAAAACATCATCTCCCAACTATCTTAGCAAATAGGGTAATAGTTATTCAAGGCATAATTTTCTAGATTATACAATATTCTGTCAAACTGTTATTTAATGGAGGGGTGTCGACTTCCAAGGTATGAATTGCAAATTTGAGAAAACAATAGAATTAGAACTGTGATGAGGCTGAGACCCAAAATTCCACTCAGCGCAAACATAAGGACCTATGCGAAGATGAAGATAGAGTCCATTGGATCCCACAAGCTTCACAAACTTGACGATATCATATCTCCCTTCAAAGTTATACTGGAAAGATGAGCCACAAAAAAAATTAACATCTGTCCAGCCCACCACATGAGGGCAGTACCTCTGAATAAGAAATCAAACCTGTCCTTTAACTGGCTCATGACCGTTCCAAAATACATATGTTTGGATAACATCTGCACCGCCTTCCTTGCTTTTTGCAATCAGATCAGGCCACATCTGCACACGAACTTTAGTGAGACAAGAATACATGCAATCTCGAAGAAGCAAGAGATTGTGAAAGAAATATAAATTCAACCCAGAAAATTTATATGGAATATTACCTATGAACTAGAAAAGCTTATGAAAAAATGGTATAAAACAGAGAGAGGGAGAGAAATGCACGCATTAGATAGAAAACAGAACAAGGATAAAAAGAGGATCTGTGTTCCTGGAATTGGGGTGGTTAAACCTAGCCTACCTCAAAGATGTGTCATTGTGACAATAGTTCTTAGTTTTTGGGCTATGATTAAGCAACTCAGTCACATGCATTTATTGGTAAGCTGTTTTTTTGGCGTTACAGTTGGGATTGGGTTGGGCAATACCAAGGTCACAGGACTATAGAAGAAGCTACAAACCTACGATCTGGGAATGCTATCTTTATAAAATTTATTCAAAAAAAGCACTTGTGAGACTCGTAAAAATAGAACTAAGATTTGGAACAAAGAACTACATGCAATAACTAGTGTATTTCTTATGGGGACTCCAAGTCAAGAACAAAGAAGAGATTATTTATATTTATTATTTGGAGTTTTTATTATGATAAAAGTAGTTGATGTGATTTATGTATTTTATTTATTAGTGGGGATTTAGGACATTAATTTATTATTAAGAATTATTAATAAGGGTATTTTAGTCGTTTGATGAGGACTCCAAATCGAGAACAAAGAAAATATTTTTTATATTTATTATTTGGAGTTTTTATTATGATAAAAATAGTTGATGTGATTTATGTATTTTATTTATTACAGAGGATTTAAGACATTAATTAATGATTAGGAATTATTAATAAGGGTATTTTAGTCGTTTAGAACTTTTATTATTTTTCAAGTAATATTAGGGTTTTGAGTCTCTTTAAATAGTGATGTAATCGCCACAAGTCTTTTAGATTACAGACTATTGATATTGAAGTTGTTTATTTTATTCATACCGTAAAGGTACCGTAGAGGTATTTTATCCATCTTAGTGTTGATACGTGGAGTTGATACACTTCAGAGATCCTAGTGATTTAAATGTGGAGTTTAAATCCTAGTTTATTTTCCATTAATTCTTCATCCTAAATTTGTCCTGCATCATTTTTGGCATCAAAACTTAAGGTTTCTCCATCAATTTCTTATTTTTGGGAGATCTTGGGTTTTTCAAAAAAAAAAAACTGTTCATCGCTGTCGGAGTTATTGTTCATCGCTGCCAGAGTAACTGTTCATCGAGGTTGTTGTTCACTGGGAAAAAAAAAACTTGCCTTGCTACTACTGTTGCTCTTCTTTAGGGAACAAGAGGAGAGTAACCCTAATCTCACTTATAAATATCTTACCAAAATTACAGTTTGCTCCCTCTATAGTTTCATCTAATATTTCAGTTTTAGCCCGTAGTTTATATACTAATCACTTATACCCTTTTATCATTTTAAGTTAGCCCCTACACTTTCTACATTCATACTTTAGCCCCTATTTTCTTTTCAGTTAGGGCCTTAAGTTGTCAAAAAAAAAAAAGTTTTATTTTTTTATTTTTGACCCATTGTACCAATGTCTCGAACCACAAAAGAATTGATTGCAGAAGCAAAAGAGTATATTTGGTTTCTTGACAGTGAAAGTGATTGAATACATTACCTTATTAATATATGTGGTCATAGATATTTGAAACACAACCAGGAAGAGCTTAGATGGGATATAGTTGATACACAAGATTACCTTGGAAAATTGCAACGTCGATATCAAGATGAACAAAGAAAAGCTAAAGCAAGGAAACGTCAACAAGTTAAAGCAAGAGAACTTCAAAAGGCTATACATGAAGTGATTTCTATATGTTCATCTATGCAAGATAACATCTCTTTTATTAAAAGATGACATCTCTTCTATAAAAAAGACCTTGTTGACTTGCAGGCACATCTTCAAGCAAAGCAAGAGAATGAAAAAGAGGATATTCCAAATTTTGGGGTTACAGACAGTTGTGACGTATCCATGAAAATTCTTGAAGTTTCAAAAGTTGAACCGGAGATTGTGTATGAGCAACAAATTGTGAAAAACTCTAAAGTTGCTTTTGAGTTGTTCGTCACCGAAGAAAGGATGATTCAAGAAGCTGATCCAATCCAAGCTGACTTCGTTGTTCCAGAAAACTTCTTTTCAACACCCTTTGAATACAAAAGCAACGCTCTCATCAATTCTCTTTCAAAAAAAATTTGAGCCTTACCGCGTGACGATGTTATCAAAGGTGTTTCAAGATGTTCTTCCGTTGCAGAAGAGTTCATGGCTTATTCTCTCATATTATAGAACTCGAGGTCGAGTTTTCTCCAACAAGAGGAGAATGATGGGGACTCCAAGTCAAGAACAAAGAAAAGATTATTTATATTTATTATTATGATAAAAGTAGTTGATGTAATTTATGTATTTTATTTATTAGTGAGGATTTATGACATTAATTAATGATTAAGAATTATTAATAAGGGTATTTTAGTCGTTTAGTACTTTTATTATTCTTCAAGTAATATTAGGATTTTGAGTCTCTTTAATAGTGATGTAATCCCCACAAGTCTCTTAGATTACAGACTATTGATATTGAAGTTGATTATTTTATTCATACCGTAGAGGTATTTTATCCATCTTGGTGTTGATACGTGGAGTTGATACACTTGAGAGATCCTAGTGATTTAAACGTGGAGTTTAAATCCTAGTTTATTTTCCATTAATTCTTCATCCTAAATCTGTCCTACATCAATTTCCAAATAATAAAACTATTAAGAGCAAAAGTTATTAAATGGAAATTTGTGAGCACACTTCAGTCTTCATGATATTGGACCAATTTATTTTGTTATAATCTTTTAGATTGCTAAAGCTTTTGCTATATTTCACAACTTGATATAGGTGAAGGGCTATGTGGAATAAGCGCGAATCAAACTTGGGGGTTAGTTTACTGGTCAGAGGCCAGAGGCCATGGGAATTGATAACATTTAGAATAATGATTCAGAGAGGAAAAGGGAAGTGAGACTAAGGGGTAAGGAAAGGCTATCTTTGTCCATTTGAATGTTCATTATAGCCTTATTCTTCCTGCCTAAGAGAAAGGTGGTGAAATGAGCCATTGGATTCTAGTTATGGTTTGCTTGTAGTATTCGAAGACAATCTATTTCTGGTAAGGTTGTCAACACTGGTGAAGTAGTATATGGATTGAGAAGGATGTCTGGAAAATTCTAAAACAATGAGCGGTTCTTATCATGTGTCTCGAATCTATAATGTCTTTTGTCATGGTTTTTGTTTTGCCTGTAACAATGGAATATCACGGCATTGTGCTTCATTCTGGACCTTTTATCTTCATATTATGCTATTGATCATAACATGAGCATTCCCTCGATATGTGTATACTATTCAGGCACCAGAATATGATGGCACTAATTAATCCAATTCATACCAAACGCATACAAAATGAATCAGCAAAAAGCTGTTACCCTACAAAATTACAGGGGTAAAAAATACATTCTAGAATATAGTTCAGGCTTCTGACTGATATCATGAGTGAAACTAACCATTTCAAAATTACCACATTTATAGAAAGCTTCAAGCTACAAATTTATACTTATGTCCTCCATGTCATGTGTAGTGTCACTATACCCCAAATTATACTAACTTTTGCAATCAACTTTATTTTTAAGTTTTTGCAGTCAACCTGGTTCCACAAGTGACTAAATGAGGTACAACTATTGGACACCTGATAAAAAGAAGCTGACACTGAGACCTATCAATTTTTCCCCGCATTACAAACTTGTCAACTACCCTTAACAGTTTAATCCAACGTTTCAAAATCAATTTTTACATTGAATTACTAATGGAAGTGTCACGCCTGGCATAATAGTGAATATATTGCTTTATCAGTATGAACTGTATTGGATATGCTTCAATGAAAATTATTATTTTTTTATCTTCAATTTTCTCTCCCTATTGTTTTACTAGTTTTCCATTAAAACCGATCACCGGTGTTTGAGCTTAACAGGAAGTAAACGGAAAAGATTGCGAAAGTGGGACATAAGTATAGATATTTCTCAACAGAGTTAATTGATTGAGTAGTAAAAAGTACTTTAATACCTGAGGAGTGGCTCGTGGGTAGTGAATTTCGGCGGAAATGAGCATCCTGCGATCTCCGTCGATGATCAGAGCTCTGTGATCGTAACTGACATTGAACGGCTTGAAATACTCGCCGGCAACGGCGACCAGCTGTACAGTAAAAGCCGTAGCGAGAATCAGCCATTGGAGCAAAATTCGAGTCCTCAACATATTTAACGAGGAGAGAGAAAAGTTCTGTTTCAAGCAAAAATGGATAAGAACATATAATGGTGAGGGCAAAGGTGCAAAATGCCCATGTGGTTTTGCCGAAGTCCCGTTAGCTCATGAACGTTTTTTTTCTCCCAAAAGTACCCTTAACCGTTATAAATTTCAGCTCAAGATAAATTTCCGTTATAAATTTCAGCTCAAGATAAATTTTGCTGACGAGGCAATCAAATATTTATAATCCGGTGTCTTTCAAAATAATTAGATTCACAGTCCCGTCAATTGGATCAAAAACCCTAATAAGAGCCTGAATATCAACAAACACCACATTACATACATTTATCATTTTTCTAGGGTTTCCGGCAATATCTCACCTCCAACCCCAACGGCCATACCAAAATCATATCTTGACTGGGATATATCGGAGGAGGTAATTGGGTCGCATGCGTGGACCCGTTTGAGGACTCGATCCTGGCGGGTGGATCCTTCGGAGGAGAAATGAGCGTGGAACAGAGTGGTAACCGAGGAGAGAGAAACAAGGGGTTGGTGATTCACCGCGAAGGCAAAGTCGTGGCCCACTTTGGAAACGTAATCGGAGGAGATGGAGAGGCCGTCGTGGAGGGGCGAGGCTCTCGGCGATTACGACGCCATCCTTAATCAGAACATCGTGGCAGTAGTTGCCGACGATTAGGCCCCGGGGAGGAGTGGGATTGGCGGTGGACGGTGGTTGAATTTCTCTCACCATGAGGGGAAATTAATTGTGCTTCAAGATTATGAAATCAAAGGGTGATTCATACTCTGAAATGATAAAGAAGACAAAATTGCCTCGTCAGTAAAATTTATCCAGGTGTCAGCAAAATTTGTGTAGTTGCAGGTCTGTTTACGGGAAGGGGATAGTTGAGCCGCAAAATCAGCTGCAACGTCATTAACAAAGGTGAACGTGGAAGTAAAGGATTGTGTGGATTGGATCAACTTTATCGGTTTGGTTGGGGTGGGTTAGAAAGAAAATGACTTATACTCCCTCCGTCCCAAATTAATTGCTCAATTTTGACCATTTTAAGTTAAATTGACTATTTTTAGAATTAATAATTAAGCATATATAAATATATTTTTAAAATTATAAAAATTGGAGTTAGTAATAAATTTTATATACTTTCTTTTAGTTATAATCTCTTCACTTATATTTTAACAAAAATAATAAAAAGATTAGTTCTAAAAAAAGTCAGTTTGACTTAAAATGATCAAAATTGAATAATTAATTTGGGACGGAGAGAGTAATACATAAAAAAGTGTGCCCTTATCATTATAATAAGATGAAAAACCATAAGGGTATATTTGTTTAAAATAAAATAATTGTCTTCTTCCCATATTTTTTATCCTTTTAATATCACCTCCCAAATATATATTTATATTATGTATACGAAAGTTGAATATGAGAAAAAAAAGAGAATACAAATATATATATATATATATATATATATATATAACAAAATACAAATGATTTTAAATTTTTCGTTCATCTAATAAATCATCTGAGTCATCTAAAGTTTTACATAAATCTTACCGTTCATTATTTCCCCTTTTTTTATTTCGTCTTCTTCTTATACCTTTTTTTTCCTCTCCAAACTCTATCCTCAATACTTTCTTCTCCTACCTTTTTCTTCATATCCCAAAAAAATCTTCGCGCCGGAGACACGAATTACCGCTAGTATATTTATATTGTGCATACAAAAGTTGAATATGAGGGGAAGAAAAAAAAATATTAAAATTTTTTTGTTAAATTACGATGATAACATATATTAATATATAAAATTAAATAAAATTATAAAATTAATCTCGTAAAAGTATATCAATGTATTAATCTTTTCTCTTTTTTAATATTGATTATTGTAAATTCATTTTTTCATACCCATCTAACTCAAACCCTTTTATTATTCATTTAATTAAGTGGATAATCAACCCAATAAATTGTGGGTTGGTGGGTCAGATGACCATTTTGCCGGCTCTACATGCAAATTATCAGTTAGGAAATTGAAATTGACATGAGAAACTCAATGACCAATACTGCAATTCTGTAAGCTTTAAATATAAAGCAGAACACAGGGAAATGATTATATATTGACAAAGAGAAAACATTTATTTTATTAATTGGTATAAAATACATTATACAGAACAAGATAGAACTTGAAAAATGATTTATTCAAAGCAAAGTATCTAGTTTTGTTACATAATAGTAATAATCATACAACATTATTCATTTGAACACACCATAGTATAAGTACGTAGTACAAGTAGGAAATTGACAGCTGCAAATTAACAAAGACATCGATCAATAGCATTTATTCGTTCAAGTATTTCGCCTCTGGGACTGGGAGGTTTGCAGAATCCCAACTCTGAGAACAGAGAACTTTTCCAATAATGGTTCCTTGATCACAACCAACTGCAATCCTGCTTAAAAATATTTATAGTCAATAAAGTTTTTTTTTTTTAATTTTACTAAATAGAAATTCAACTTAGAGAGCTTAGGAAAAGAAAAAAGAAAATATAAAGAAACTTACTGGGGTGAATTTTTCAAGCATCCAATAGTCCAAACTCTTCCGAATTCGTACTTGAGTGTGTTCTCAAGACTGTAAGCCAATGAAAATATTAAGAAACTCATTTTTAAAATCAGGCTGAATTTTCAAAGTTTTAGCCTAATATTACCTTCTACATAAGTACATAACAAGCATTTCAAGAACTAAATTTTGGAGAAATTTCATATTTACCAATGAGCTCAAATACTCATGTGAACTTAATAGTTAGTTACCTGTAAGTTGTGGCATTCCATATACGAACCGTCTCATCTTCTGAACCTGTAATTATAACCGGAAATTCCGGATGAACACATATTGAAGTAATATTGTGTGTATGGCCTTCTAGTGTATGGAGACAAGTTCCTGTTTGATAGTCCCACACCTGGTTGTACACAATTCAAAAGTTAATTTATTATCCGAAAATTATTCAAAATAAATTCCGATTTAAGAACATCTTCATGGCATACCTTAACAGTTTGATCATCAGAACCTGTAACCAAACATGATTTACCTCCAGCTGCAAAGAAATCAACAGTATTTACCCCTTTCGAATGGCCTTCCAGCACAACTTTTGGACTAGTGGAGCCAATATCCCATATTTATAAACAGAAACATTTGAGGTCAGTTTTTTTAAGCAAATAACACTCTTTATGAGTTTTACTCCCTTTGTTTCAAAAAACTCCTGTTTTTATTGATAGTAGTATAAAATGTTACTTATCCTAATTTCAATATCATGTCACCAGTATTAAACTAAGAACTTATTGTTTTAGGGGTCTATGTGGAATAGAAATGTAATTTAATGCAAATGAGACTCTTTTTATGAAACTGAAATACGAGCTTAGGTTTACCATTGTTTTGCAATCAAGCGATACGCTTACAAAGGTGTTGGCATCTGTTGGATCAAATGCAACTTGCATGACATAATGGGAATGTCCCTCGAAGATATGAGTGCACTCCCAATCCTTCTCCCAGTCCCAAAGCTTTATAAGGTTGTCATCAGAGGATGACAATACACAAGGAAGAACCGGGTGCACAGCCACAGACCTGATATAGTCTGTGTGCGCCTCAAATTCCTTAATCTTTTCTGATGTCTTGTAATCGTATACGCGAATAATTTTGTCATCGGCTCCAGCAACAAACCAGTCTTTCCCTGCTATAAACTTTGCAGATCTTACTGCCAAAAAGATAAAAATAAATAAATGAATAAATTTTTTCGGTTTAAGTTCGATCGAATGTTTCACAAATTAGATCACTAAGAGGAAATAATGCCTTGAGACAAAATGTAGAGAAGTGCTGCTACCTGGCGATTCTGTGATTTTGAAGGACTTCTCTGTTGCCTGCAAAAATGAACTTATTTTGAGCAATCACATGAAAAACACATCTCAGGAAAATAAATACAAATAATGGAAACATAATGTGGCATCAATATTGGTAAAAAAGATCGTTCTTAAGCCAATTTTTTGAAGGCTGAGAGCAGATTATATTGATCTTAAGTCTAACCTCATCAAGTTTGCTGTATTAAATGACTATAAGAACCATAGAACCTGAGATTGTTACTAAAATGGCACACACAGTTACAATTTACAAAGACTATAGCATACATATAATGGCCAGATTACCCATTTGCAATTTCTTATATTGTTCCATATTTTTCCTTAATTTTAAATATTTAAGATATATATTTGTTTCATATTTTTCCTTAATTTTAAATATTTAGTTACGTAACAGTATGACAATGAAATTGTCACGTTAACATTAGGAATATTGTCTTATACTATACCACATTACTACCATAAAAACAAACTCTTATTTTTTTTTGAAAGAAAAAGATAATCGATAAACAAGACTCTTTTTGTGGCGTAATAAAATTCAGCAACTTACTTGAGACTGGTAGTTCCAAATGGACACAGTTCCAGAGTATAAACTTAGTAGAATCCTGCAAGAAGAACACGGCACACATTTGCATTAGCTGATTTCGGAGCTGTAGAATATATAGGCCAAATAAGAATTTATACTCACCATGGTTCTGTTGGATGTAAATCCACACACTTAACTCTCTCGGATCGCTGATCAAATTCTTTCTGAACAATAAATCATTTTAAAAAGTAATTAATTACATATTTTGACACTAACCAATTGAAAATATATTTATGAAATATTTAATACCTGAATTTCTAGTGAGAAAGACTATTGCCACCAAAGTTGCATCCAACATTAAAAAAATCACAAGAAAATATTAGTACAAATTCGGAGGATAAGTATATTCAAAATTATATACCCCAAGTTGAACAAACGTACAGAAAAAAGATATTTATTGTGTGTAGTGTGTGTGTGTGTGTATATATATGTATATATATGTATATATATATATATGGGGGTATGGTTGTGTGGAAAATACAAATATCAAATAGAAAATATATTAGCTCACCATATTTAAAGTTGAAATGTTGAAACAAAGTTGAAAAGGTGAGGATAACTTGCAGATTTGTAACCGAGAGGAGGAATTTGTGCTCTTTCTATATTTTTTGCTTATAAGTATGAAGGAATCTGTGGATTTAAATTTGTAGCAATGAGACTACCTCTATATATATATGTTCAAAAACTTAGCATATAAGAAAAAATGTTGCCTTCGGGTCTTTGATCATCTTCATCCGACGAATTCAAAGCATCTTTTTGACATTTCTTTATGCTGTCATTCGATGCCCTTAAATCCGTTGATTATTGAATGTGGTGTTATTGACGGTGGAGATCAACCCTGTGACATATAAGGAATTATGGTAGGATAATTCGAGGAAATTAAGATGATCCAAACTTGATACATTTCTATGACTTGGACACGTGATTTTGACTTTTTGGTCCATGATCAAATTATTGGAATACAATGGCCAATGGGACAATGATTAGTGTTTTCTTTTTCTTTTTCTTTTTTTTTTTTTAAAAAAATTTTGTTTTCATGGTAGCTGTCAACTTTTTCGAGACTGCAAGAGCTAAGCACTCTCTAACCAAAATATGTTTTGCAAAGTAGTCGTTTGTCAAAAATATAACCAATTGTTTTACTTTTATAATGTATCAGAAATATTTTATATTTTACATTCACCCCGACATGAATAGGAACTTATATATTAGAAGACAATTTCGAGAAATTCTTATCGAGTTTTGGTGGATGATAATTGATAATCTATCTTTCTCGCTTTCGTTTTTTCTCTCAATGCAGTCGTGAGGGTTTCGGACATGAGAACGCAAGTCTCGAAATCAAACAAAAGGTTCGAACGTCCTCGAACAGTGACGGGACTATAATATGGCCTCCCAATTGATTTTTCAATCATTTCACTATTGTCCCTAATCTTTTCTATAAATTTAACTTGAATTCCCTCACAAAATTTTTCTATAATTTATAGAACCATATAAATTATAATTTATGTAGACATATATAAACACAATACAATGGTGAATTCATTCCAAAATATAATATTTATATAATTTTTTAGTTGTTTGTCATTTACCAAAATGGAGTAGTTAATTTACTTTTCTAATTTTTGATGTTATTGCTTTCATAATTAAATATTTATTACTAGTTTACTTCTTTTATTTTTTTTTTCTTTTTTTTGCTACTAAAGGCAACAGACTTGATCAATAAATAAAACTAGAACCAACACACGGGTTTCATTAAGTGAAAATTACTCATCAATTATACTTCCAACTTTTCTAAATGCAACTCAGTACTTACTATTAACTTCTAAAAACTCAATATTCATGATTTGTACAGAAAAAAAAAATTATATAAGGTGCAAGTAAACGCTTTTTAAAGTTTGGGTGCAAACTTCACGGGACATGTAAAGTTTAAGCTTCAATCAGTATTTAGTCTTAATTTTTCAATGTAAAGTTTAAGCTGCAATCATTATTCTAGTCTTAATTTTAATAATAAACTAGGTTGGTAGTCGTGCAAAGCACGACCCTGTTTGATAAATTTGCATCCTGTTACTTAAAATAAATACAATCAAGTTTACCAACTGCAAATGAAAGGCTATGAACAAAAGATAGAGAGGAAAGAACGTCATATACATGAGATTGAATACAAATAAATGATAGTAACATATTTACATAATAGTTCACAGCAAAGATACATTGTAATTCCATCAAACATGTAATGTCCAAACATGATGATTTTGGGAATTTAAATAGTCAATTTTTAATTGATAATTGATAGGGGATGATGAGTGTTTGGAATATGAAACAAAAGTATGTGAATATAAGTTGTACATGCATGTTGGTGTTTGGAATATGAAACAAAAAATAATTAATTTATCATGGGTGTTTGGAATATGAAACAAAAGTATGTGAATATAAGTTGTAAAGGCAATTAATTTATCATGGGTGTTTGGAATATGAAACAAAAGTATGTGAATATAAGTTGTATATGAATGTTGGTGTTTGGAATATAAAACAAAAAGAAGTTAATTATGATGGGTGTTTGGAAGATAAAACAAAAGACAATTAATTTACTGTATATAAGTAAATGTATTAATTGATAATTAAAAAGAAGTTAATTATGATGGGTGTTTGGAAGATAAAACAAAAGACAATTAATTTACTGTATATAAATAAATGTATTAATTGATAATTAAACCGAGTTAATTGACAATTGAACCGAGTCAATTTGTAAATTAACCGAGTTAATTGGCAATTGAACCGAGTCAATTTTCAAATTGATTCCAAATTGATTTCAATTGATTTCAAATTGAAAGTGGATAAGATAGCTTAAACCGAGTTAATTGACAATTGAACCGACTCAATTTGTAAATTAACCGAGTTAATTGGCAATTGAGCCGAGTCAATTTTCAAATTGATTCCAAATTGATTTCAATTGATTTCAAATTGAAAGTGGATAAGTTAGCTTGTCCTGCTTTTATATATAATAGTAGATATGAAAAAAACTATATATTTTTAATATTTATAAATGGAGTATTTTGCAAATAACATCCGAATGTGCTTGCTGCTATATATTGCTAGTGCATTCTTCGTTAACTTATTTTAGAATGACTTATAAGTTCAAATTTAAAATAATTTATAATTCATTTTAAGTTGTGACTTATAAATAAAAGTATTTAATATTATTTTGTCTTATAAATCAGAAATTAAGTTAAAACAAGCTGATAAGGTTTTTGGTTAAAATGACTTATAAGTTAAATATGTTGTAAAGATTAGTAAAATAAGGACAAAAGAGTATTTACATTTAGTCAAAGTTACTTATTTGAAAATGACTTATAAGTCAATTTTTAAGAAGTAAGAAATTATCTCAAAAATTACTTATAAATCAATTTATAAATTAAAAATAAGTCACATACGAACACTCATTAGTAAAAAAATTACTTATAAATTGGTTTGACCAACTTATAAGTGACACCCAAAGAGACCCCAAGTCAAATTTATTGTTTAGCCTTCATCCTTTATATTTTGTGACAATTACGCTTGACCTCGTGTTATTAAAAAAAAGGATAAAAATAAAAAAACAACAACAACAACGTACAAGCGCCCACTGAAATATGAGTCAATCCCAAGGAAACCACTTCCAAACCACGAATATTAACAAGGTAATCTAATAGCTTCCGAAAACTTGCAAGAACTGTTGCAGAATAATTAGAAAGTGGAATACAAAGGTGCTTTAGACTATGGGAACATTCTTGCTTATTTGCTTGTCTCGATCATATAATGGAACTGGCTAACAATTAACATATGCTATTTTTCATTTGGCTGTGTGTTTGTATGTCGTTGAGGTCAGTTGCTACATCCGATAAAGCAATATTCATCGCAAACCAACAACTTGGGTGCTAAAATTAGTTCCCAGAATTACATTTTCCATAAACCAAATACTCTATTGCAGTAAAATGGATTTCCCATTTTCCCTGTCATTGAGACTAATCCATCTGTTTTTTCCTCCTTTTTTTCTTATTCATTTTGGATGTAGTCCTTGTATTGTCTAATTATCAATTGTAAGATTTCAGGTTTTCCTAAAAAACATTACTCGCTTTGTGACAATTTTTCTGCTTCTTTAGTTTTTCCACAATATGGTCACAAAGGATTAAATAAACAGAACTTCCTCCACCAAAAATTACATCCGTGTCTACTCGACATGCAGCTGACTCGATATATATAACACATTTATCTTTCCCCTTCTTCAATGATAGAATAAGATCCATTTTGCATCATATCTAAGGGATCTTTGATTCGGGCCAAAAAAACAATGTCACTCGATCATTATCAAACTGACTGTAATCTTTTTCTGTCCACGAGAATCTCACCGGAATGCCTTTTACTTTTAATAGGTCATGAACTAAATTAGAATCATTCTCAACGAGTCCATAAAAAGTGACCCCATTTTTTTCATCGGGTCTGAGTAAAGACCAAAGATCTTGAGCAACCGATCCGGCAGAACAACTCAAAAGATAAAGAAGTATCGTTAATTTCTTCATACTAGTTTCAAATTTGAAGTATCATTTGTACAAATAAGAATCCCCTTTTTTACATCATTTCTTATAAGACGTAGTAATTGAATAATTTGTGTTAAGTTTATTATTCACTAGATGCGAGTTATAGTAATAAAATTGAATTGACATGAGAGACAACCACCGATAAGTACGCTTTAAATATAAAGCAGAATACAGGAAAATGATTATATTTACAAAGAGAAAACATTTATATTGTATTAATTTGCTATAAAATATATATTATACAGAACAAGATAGAACTTGACCATTAAAAACTCCTCCTCCATGTAGTTTATTCAAAGCACACTGTCTAATTTTATTACATATTGGTAGTAATACAACATTATTCTTTAGAACACACCATAGCAATAGGAGCAGCTACTCATTTGAGTTTTTTTCTCTTCCTCTGAAAATGAGAATTTTGCAGAATCCCAACTGTTAGAACTGATCACTTTTCCAATAATGGTTCCTTGATCACAACCAACTACAATCCTGCTTAGAGCATTACAGGAGCAGCAGTAAGAATTCATTGGGTTTTTTTTACCAAATTGAAATATTTTAACATGCTGCTGAATAAAAACCTAAACATCTATTATGTAGAATTGAGGTTAGGAAAAGAAAAAAAAAATACCCCATATCAAGAAACTTACTTGGGTGAATTTCTCAAACATCCAATAGCCCAAACTCTTCCGAATTCGTAATTCAGTGTGTTCTCAAGACTGTAAGGCAATGAAAATGATTAAGAAACTCGGATTTCAAAATCAGCTGAATTTTCAAAGTTTTAGCCTAACATTACCTTCCTTGTAAGAACTAAATTTCGGAAAAAATTCATATTTATGAATGAGCTCAAATACTAATATGAAGTTAATAGTTAGTTACCTATAAATTGTGGCATTCCATATACGAACCGTCTCATCTTCTGAACCTGTAATTATAATTGGAAATTCCGGATGAACACATATTGAAGTAATATTGTGTGTATGGCCTTCTAGTGTATGGAGACAAGTTCCAGTTTGATAGTCCCACACCTGGTTATACACAATTCAAAAGTTAATTTTTATCCGAAAATTACTCGAAATAAATTCCGATTTAAGAATATCTTCATGGCATACCTTAACAGTTTGATCATCAGAACCTGTAACCAAACATGATTTACCTCCAGCTGCGAAGAAATCAACAGTATTTACCCTTTTCGAATGGCCTTCCAGCATAACTTTTGGACTAGGGGAGCCAATATCCCATATCTATAAAGATAAACATTTGAGATCAATTTTTTTAAGCAAGTAAATGAGTTTTACTCCCTTTGTTTCAAAAAACTCCTACTTTTATTGATAGTAGTATAAAATGTTAGTTATCCTAATTTCAATATCATGTCATCAGTATTGAACTAAGAACTTATTGTTTTAGGGGTCTATGTGGAATAAAAATGCGATTTAATGCAAATGAGACTCTTTTTGTGGAACTGAAATGCGAGTTTAGGTTTACCATTGTTTTGCAATCAAGCCATACGCTTGCAAAGGTGTTGGCATCTGTTGGATCAAATGCAACTTGCATGACATAATGGGAATGTCCCTCAAAGATTTGAGTGCACTCCCAATCCTTCTCCCAGTCCCAAAGCTTTTTAAGCTTGTCATCAGACGATGATAATACACAAGGAAGAACCGGATGCACAGCCACAGACCTCATAAAGTCTGTGTGTGCCTCAAATTCCTTGATCTTTTCCGACGTGTTGTAATTGTATACGCGAATAATTTTGTCATCGGCTCCAGCAACAAACCAGTCTTTCCCTGATATAAACATTGCAGATCTTACTGCCAAAAATAAAAATAAAAACCTTTATATTGTTTCAAAAATAAGGGTCGTCACTAAAAGAATGAATAATGCCTTGAGACAAAATGTAGAGAAGTGCTGCTACCTGGTGATTCTGTGATTTTGAAGGACTTTTCTGTGGCCTGCAAAAATGAACTTATTTTGAGCAATCACTTGAAAAACACATATCATGAAAATAAACATTAATACTATAAACATAATGTGGTAGTGACATAATTGATGAAAGATGACTGTTCTTAAGCCTTTTTTGTTTTTATTTTAACTAACTCACTAAATTTGATGAATTAAATGACTATAGGATAAGAGTAATAGAACCTGAGAATGTTACTGAAATTGCACACACAGTTACAAAGACTAAATGGTACAACCGTACTCACTCTTCAAGAGTCTCATTTGTAAAATTTATCAACTTTAACAATATACTTTTGTTCTATATTAAGTTTAGTTAAGTGGTAATGGCATGAGAATGAAATTGTGATATAACATTAATTAGGGACACTGTTATTACGTTAAAAGAAATGGGACTTTCGTTTTTTTAGAGAAAAAAAATTGGCATTTGAGACTCCTTTTGTGGGACAGACTCAAGATCAAGATCACAAATCAATGGATCGAAAAATAATGGAGTTCAAAAAATGAATTGGGTTAGAGCTGATCATGTTCATGATCAATCCCATGATAGTATACTCTGTCAAAGATTGCTCAAAAGTTTATATTTAATTTTTCTTAGATAACATTTTTTATTTATGAATACATAATAAATTTATTCATAACAGCCTAAAAGGTTAAAATAGAAAATACACGTATTCAGATGTTTTAGACAGACAATTATCAAACACATCATTTCATTCTGTATTCACACTTTCTACTCCATTCAGCTTATTCAGATTCTCTTATATATTTAGAACTTTTAATTCAGTTTTATCAAACAACACCTAAGGTTACTTAGTAAAACGACATAGTTTTACCCTAGGGTTAAGTTTTTTATTTTTGAGTTTTATATTAAAAAATCTTTAATTATAATTTTTATAGAAAACTACGTCGTTATGTTAAATAGCCTTATGTCACGTCTCACGGAAGGTTCTAGAGGTTTATCCCACATGGAAGGCACGCAAGTGCTTGTTGGAGGCTACTTGGGCAAAAATGTAGGCAAGTCTCTAGAACATTCTCCAACTTGATAGAAAGAGTTACCTAGTTTCACATAATTGTGAAACAATCTAAATTAATGGAGAAGCTTGTGGAGTATTTTATGAAGGTCCTAAAATACTCAAGACAATTGTAGAATATGTATGTATCTAGAACTTGTACATAGAACTTTTTAGGAAGTTACTTGTAATCTTAGGTTCTAGAATACTCCACTGAGGAGGTGAGATGGCTATAAATAGGAGGTGATCTCATTTGGCCAAAACATTGAATCGAATGGAATCCAATCCAAGGCCATCCTAGCAAAAGCATTCTCCAAAGTTCTCTTGTAAAGCTTTCTTGTGTGCAATATAAAGTATTTTTTTCTTAAGTGCTCTCTTAATCTTTACTAAGCTTCCTTTCTAGCTAGTTTTTGTGATGTTTACTTGGTGAAAGGCTTACTTAGTAACTTTTTAGGGAGTACGATCGTTGTCTAAGGCTGCACGGTGGGCTTAGAATTCTCTAAGGCCATGACACTTAACCAAGTTTGACTAAGGCATATCTTAGATTATCTTTTACCATACACATATGCTCATTCTGTCCTCAAAAGGATGAGTAAAGGTACAAATTTTTTTTATTGTCCTCAAAAAAATGAGATAAAGTACATAAATTGAAGGGTAAATATGTCATTTAGTGGGATCCATTAGTATAAAAAACTAAAACTACTCATCACTTTATATAATCTTATAGGTTACTAACGATAAATTTGAAATTTTTTTACTCTCTTTTTTCTACTTTTATTTTTCTTAATATGTATGCAAATTGTACTTGCTCATCCTTTTGGAGACGGGGTGAGTGTGTGTGTGTATATATATATATATATATATATATATATATATATATACACACACACAACTCAGTTCACATCCGGGAGCCCGGATATGCCTAAAAATCTGAACTTTGCATATTATCCATTGGATGATATCCAACGGTCCAGTTCAGAGATGGTTTGGAAAAACAAATACGCGGGTCAAAGCTGGTCAAAATCCAAACTGGGCAGGTTAAGAAGGAAAAAAACGCCACACATTCAAGTGGGTCTCTCTCTCAAATCACTCTCTCTCTAACCAAAACACCAGCAGCTCGGGCGTCTCTTCTCTCTCTGTTTTCAAATTAATCGACGCCGATTTTGAAAAAATCTGGTAAAGCTCTGGCCGAATACTCCGGAGACGCAAACGGAAAGACCCCGACCGACGCATTCGCAAGGTATTTTCTAATTTTCTGTTTGAACCAAATGAATGAAATCTAGGGTTCAAGTAAGGGGTTTTGATTTTGTCGAACCCATTAAGCTTCTTGAGAGGAAATTAGTCCAAGTGTTTCCAAGTGATCTGGTATTTCCAAGTGTTTATCCACATAGCGATCTGATATTTCCATGTGGTTTTTTTTTATATGTCTTCTCATTCATTTGAGCTACACTTGAAATTTTAAACAGCACAACTAGGCCCTGCCATTTTTATCTTTAGCTATTTTAATTTAATTTTATTCTTATTTTGTAATTCTTTAGGTGCAGAATGATGTGTATATTTTCTGAATGATTATTACTCAACTATTTTCTGAATTAAAATATAAATGATGTAAAATGGGAATAGTTAAAATGGGAATTATTCCCCTGTTTTTCTTTAGGTGCAGAATAAAGAATACTCAACTATTTTATGAATTATGGTTGTAGGGCATATATGCTCAGTAGACATGGTCAGGAGTTTCTATTCAGCAATTTGCTTAATTTAATACTCAAGCAGTAACATCATAATCATGGAAATGAAGACAATATTAGACAAATCGTGATTCATGTTAAATAGACTGCAAATGAACTTAACAATTATCTAAAGCACAAACTGAAGGTTAGGATTTAGTTGTACATTAAATATTAGACAGATCGTCATTCATGTTATATATTGTATTGTTGCATATATGTACTTATATTTTCGGATGTTTCATGTTATAACATTAATTTTATAAGTGTAAAGTATTTTAATTTTATTTATTAATGGGTTTGCAGAATGCAGCAGTGTGTAGAAGAGATAGAAATGGTATCATCTGGTAATTTTTCTCAACAGCTTTACACTCCGCAAATTAAAAACGAGTTGATACCGAAAATTGGGCAACATTTTCACAACTTAGGCGATGTTCGCGACTTTTATAACAACCATGGTAGAGAAGGTGGATTTGGTACGCGGTTGAATTCTAGTAAGAAGAGTCCGAACGGTGAAATCATTAGAAAGGAATTTGTTTGTTATAAAGAAGGGTTGAGGAGAATTGTGCCCAACAACACTCAACAGATTGTACGAAAACGGGGCCTAACTAGAGGTGGTTGTGGTGCGAGAGTGGTAGTTATGAAAGACCGGACCGATGCGGGGGGGGGGGGGGGAGGGGTTGTTATTAGAAAATTTGTTGAGGGTCATAACCATCCTCTTACGACCCCAAGAAAAGTACATTTGTTGCACTCTCATCGTGTAGTCACACTTGCCAAAAAAAATTTAACAGAACAACTATCAAAAGCTAATGTGCCAACATGGCAACAAATGAGTACTTTAGAGATGGAAGTTGGAGGTATTGAAAATGTTAGATGTATAACACGAGATTTTTATAATGCTGAAAGAGATAGGAGGCGTGCTTTAAAGGGACATGATGCTAATATGTTGTTTGAGTATTTTAAGGATAAGAAAAAAAAGAATTCCGATTTTACTTTTACGTTCGAGCAAGAGGAGGGTGTCATGATTCATTGTTTTTGGGCGGATGCAACATGTAGAAAGTCATACAAATTTTTTGGGTATGTTGTTGTGTTTGATACAACTTACAATACGAACCGATACAATTTGATTTTCGCACCTATAGTAGGGGTTAATCACCATGGGCAGACAACTCTTTTCGGGTGTGCATTATTAAGTGGTGAAAAGATTGATGCTTTTGATTGGTTTTTCAAGGAATGGTTGAAAGCGATGTCGGGTAGCCCGCCCAAAATGATCATAACTGATCAAGATCCGGCCATGCGAAATTCAATTCATGCTATGCTTCCAAATACTTTTCATAGGTATTGCATTTGGTACATATTGAAAAAAATTTCTGAAAAAATAGGTCCAATTCCCTACAAAGAACATTATGACGAGTTGAGTTGTTGTATATGGCAATCTGAGAGCCCAGACGAGTTTGAAAGAAGATGGGCAGAGGTTGTAGGGAAAGCTAAATTTGACACGAATGATTGGTTACATGAGATGTACGAAATCCGCGAGAGATGGGTTCCGGCATTTTCGAGACACATTTTTTCTGCCCACATGACTAGTAGCCAAAGAGTTGAAGTGGCTCATGTCTTTTTTAAGAAGTACGTGTCTCCTCAAAACTCACTATTGGATTTTGTGACGCGGTTTAATAGGGGACTTGCAAAAATGCGACATAATGAACTAGATTTCGATCATAAGGATGTCAATGAAAAGCCACAAATATTAACTGGGCGGGTCATGGAATACCAAATGAGTGAGTTGTATACACATACTATTTTTTTCAAGTTTCAAGAGCAACTGCTTGAAAGTGGCAAATATGTGGTAACAAGTACATTTAAAGATGACAAAAACTGTATGTACAATGTTCAGAGGGTAAAGGAGGGTTATTCTAATGACCGTAAGCTTTCGTTTGACAAGTCATCAAAATTTGTTAAATGTAGTTGTCAGATGTTTGAGAGTGATGGAATTCCATGTAGGCATATGTTGGCGTATTTCACAAAAAAACAGGTTATAGAATTACCTAATCAGTACATCTTGCGGAGGTGGACAAAATCTGTTAAATCTGGCAGAGTTATGGATGACTTGGGTGGGAAGGTGAGTGAAATATGTGATACTTTTGTGTTACTGAGGCGTAGCAGTCTCTTCCAAATTGCATCAAATGTTATTGATGAAGTTGCATTAAGTGAAGAGGATACAACAGAGTTGAAAGAATTATTGTTATCAACTCAAAGGAGGTTTGCCGCCATGAGTCATCATGGTAGCATAGATGTGGAAGGGAGTACCAACATGCCCATTTCTCTTGAGAGCCAATAACTAAGTCTCAAAGAACCATTTTTGGTAAGGACAAAGGGTTGTGGTAAACGGCTTAAGGGAGGAAAAGAGAAGGCTATCAAGAAGGCTAGGAAATGCAGTGGCTGTGGGATTGTTGGAGCGTCTCATGACAAAAGAAACTGTCCAAAACTTGCTGGAATGTACGATGAGGAGGACATTGACATTAACGATGATTGTAAGTCTTTGTTATTTTGTTTTTTTGATTGCAATTTTGTCTTGACATTAACTTGTCTGCATCTTGTAGTTGACATTGATGACATTTTCGTATTTCAGGATGGGAGTCTTTGCGGCAGGGTACAACTATTGTGAGACTCATGTGAGTACCGATATTGCTGGCACATTGGTTACAGGAAAAGAACCAATGGCTACCGAGTTTAAAGACATTGAAGGTGGGAATTTGGTTGGTTGGGTGTTTCAGAAGATCAAATAGGGTTAGGCTGTTGATGTACTTGATTCAACAATTCTTGATGCAGATTCAAAGCCAATGATGCTTCAGTTGTTGCATATTCAAAGCCAACCGATATTGCTGGCACATTGTCCTTCTTAATATGATCGGTTTCGGCTGTGTAATATCTTAGCCATTAGTTGTACTAATTTTAAATGTGTGCTCTCATTTTTCGTCTTTTTTATTTTTCATTGTGTAAACTGGATTTGTTATGTTTGGATTTCTCACATGATCACGACACAGACTCACGAATAACTCGTCGGAGAAATAACTTCTTGAAGTGTGAAGAGATTTTTTTTCAGTTGTAGTTTAGATTTTTCCTGTAAAATTACCTATCAGTTGACCGAATGTTTCAATTTGTTTTGATTGAAGCAATATTGGTTGAGTTGTGTGCATTTCTAAGATGCACAGTCGCATTTTGTTAGAGATTACAACATTAGATTCTTAATATGTCAAGCTTTTGTCTGGTTATGGACACGAGTTGCAAAATCAGGAGTACTCCTCCCTGGTTTAGAATGGACCAACTTCATGTAACGTGGTACTGAACACAGGTTGGCAAATAGGTATAATTTACTTTTTCCTTTTATTAAATAGCAGTTAAGTTATATGCAGTTAAATGCACGCATATAAAAAGCAGTTAAGTTATATATTTCTGATTAACAAGTTTAGTACTAACAAGTATAATTGACCCTAATGAAAAACAAATTATAATAAGCCAAATACAATTAATGCAAAATATCCTTTTATTATGTCCATGAAATAACAGAGAAGGGAATGATTTAAAAGAAGACTGCAGAATCAACCACAACAGTTCTGTCATAACATATATTAAAAATTTTAATAAGATAATGAGGGCAGTATTATGCAACCCCTCTGACAGATAATTAGTCGCACTACACAGTCATTAAAATCACTTAACAAGTGTCATGACCGACACTACCAAGGCTAGCCCACAAAAGAACGCGATGCTATTGACGATGTGTTTAAGATTTGCCACATGGATTTCAATGAGTCGAGCATCATCATTGCTACGCAGCTGCACGTGTGCTTCAACAACGGAGTTGGGTTCGCCATACCTAATTGGATTGCACCAGTCCCAAAACTTACATTTTCTTTTGTCATTCTCCTTTGGACACTCATAGTACAACTTTCCAGATTCTTCTCTGATTCGAATATTCTCACAGCAGCTCTCAGGCGACAGTAACACATCTTGTTTCGAAATCGAGTATCATGAGTTTGAATGCTCATTTTGCTTGAAGTAGACATGCCTGTGTTGAACCTTATCTGCCAAAACCACTATAAGATTGATTTCTTTTAGAGACATTCCACAGTTGGTAATCCACAGAGTATTAGAGTTACACATGAACAAAAAGATTCATATTCAACTTTTCCAAACAAGACTTTTTTGGGGAACAAAGTAAGCATTATGTCTGTTGTATGTCTGTATGTCATGCCATAAAAATGTCTTGGATTTTCCACATTAATAGACACAATACCATTTCTAATGGCATGAAACTGTCAGATCATATGTTTGTGTTTAATATACAGTAATGTAGTTCATAAACAGAGGATGGCATTAAATACCTACCCATTTCCCTGTTCTTCTTCAGAAAATAAAGAATACTCAAGCAGTAACATTGAAAATTGAAATCTTTAATTTATACACATCATTCTGCACATTTCAACTATTTCCCTCCACTACTATAATTTATTTAATAATTAATCAATTAAAAATTAAAATCTTTAATTAATCAATTTTTGTGGGATGGTACATATTGAAAGCTTTTAGTGTGTGAGCAGTCATGGTGACTTACTTTGCTATGATTATGCATCTATCATGTGATCCATAGATGTAGACTGGTATTTTGTCTTGAGATGCATGGAGGCATTAATACCTATTTTCCGTTACTTTAAGTAACAAACTGATGCAAAGAGGGAGACGAAAAAAATCTTATAAAATTGGACTGAAATTCCTAGGCAAATGTACAACTAAATCCTAACCATCAGTTTGTGCTTCAGGTAATTGTTAAGTTCATTTGCAGTCTGTATAACATGAATCATGATCTGTCTAATATTGTCTTCATTTCCATGATTATGATGTTACTGCTTGAGTATTAAATTAAGCAAATTGCTGAATAGAAATTCCTGACCATGTCTACTGAGCATATATGCCCTACAACCATAATTCATAAAATAGTTGAGTATTCTTTATTCTGCACCTAAAGAAGAACAGGGGAATAATTCCCATTTCAACTATTCCCATTTTACATCATTTCTATTTTAATTCAGAAAATAGTTGAGTAATAATCATTCAGAAAATATACACATCATTCTGCACCTAAAGAATTACAAAATAAGAATAAAATTAAATTAAAAAAGCTAAAGATAAAAATGGTAGGGCCTAGTTGTGCTTTTTAAAATTTCAAGTGTAGCTCAAATGAATGGGAAGACATATAAATAAAAAATTAAAAAAAAAACCACATGGAAATATCAGATCTCTATGTGCATAAACACTTGGAAATACCAAATCACTTGGAAACACTTGGACTAATTTCCTTGACAAAATCAAAACCCCTTACTTGAACCCTAGATTTCATTCATTTGGTTCAAACAGAAAATTAGAAAATACATTGCGAATGCATCGGTCGAGGTCTTTCCATTTGCGTCGCCAGAGTATTCGACCGGAGCTTTACCAGATTTTCCCAAAATCGGCGTCGATTAATTCGAAAACAAGGATAGGAGAGACGCCCGAGCTGCTGGTGTTTTGGTTAGAGAGAGAGTGATTTGAGAGAGAGACCCACTTGAATGTCTGGCGTTTTTTTTTTCTTCTTAACTCGCCCGGTTTGAATTTTGACCCGCGTGTTTTTTTTTTTAAACCATCTTTGAATTGAACCGTTGGATATCATCCAATGGATGATATGCAAAGTTCGGATTTTAAGGCATATCCGGGCTCCCGGATGTGAACTGAGCTATATATATATATATATGCGCACACTTTTGAGCCTGATTTAGAAAAGTTTAGTTTAATCAATGTGGCTTATTGACATATTTAGACTACATATATCAAAATGCGAATTAAAGTTAAGTTTAGAATCATAATTGTCATTAATTAAGCCAGTGTTACAGTACCGTTATAACATTTTCAGCTGACATAAATTAAAGAAACTCCTAAAGGGTTAATAACATTTTGATTATAGCTAGCTAGTCTTTCTTTTTTCAGATTGCTGGAAACGTGGTCGTGGCCGCCTGTAGAACCAGTCTACTAACTCCGGGCAAAGAAATTTGACTACAAAAAATACCCTATAAAACTGCGGCTCGGTGATATATCGATCTCCTCTACATGCACCATCCACAATGGCTTTTGCGCATGGCTCGGTGCCCATAACCGGAAATGCATTAACAAAATCCTACATAAATAAAAATATTGTAAAGCAAAAAAATTATTTATTTGTAGAAAATAATTATTTGATTTAGCATGCTTAAGTAATTATTTAATTAAATTAATTGAATTAAAAATGTGCTTACTCACCTCTTTGAATCGTGTGTTGACTTCAATGAGACCTTTTTGGGACAATTCTTTGCCTTCTGTAATTTCTGATTCTATGAAACCAGGAGTGACAATGGTTATGGTGACTTCATGAGCCAATTCAACTCTTAGTGATTCATAGTAGCTTGTTAATGCTGCTTTACTTGCCTGAAATGTGAAACTCATAGCTAATTAATATATTAAGACATTATATATTATTAAAAAAAAACTTAAATAGTACTCTCTTTGTTTCACAAAAAGAGTCTTATTCACTTTATTTCGTTTAGTCAGTTCATACCTAAAATTTAAAATTGATATGAATTTATTTGACTTTGATTAGTGTAATAGTTAAATATTGTAAATTTCTTAAAAAAGTAACTAAGCACAAAAATTTTATTTTGAAATTCACACAACAATTTAAATTTTTTTAAAAATTTATAAATTAATTATGATCAAAATCAAATGCTACTGTTTTTTTAGAAAGAACCACAGTAGTAATTGATATAACTAACTAGTTGACTGTAATAACCATCAAAAGTTACATTATTTTAAATATTAAGGATGACAAAATACTTGCACGTTTATGTATGATTGTCACAACCAATTAATCGTAAAAAACACATCCAAGGTTTTCTTACGCACACAATAGAAGCCTCCTTTTGGTGCATGCATGACAGCAGCAGCAGATGAATTGACGATAATATTTCCCTTGCTCTTTTTAAGATGTGGAATTGCAAAATATGTTGGATAAATATTTCCCCAGAAATTTATATCCTGTTCATCAATCCATCCATTACATCCAAATAGTAAGTTACTAATTACCAAAAATATATTAAAAATAATCCTCTGCCAGGGAAAAAAATAAATTAAATACAATTGCTATATATGTGGTGATTCAATTCAGAATAAAATATAGTTTACAATCCAAATTAAAACGTACCTAAGTATACTCTAAGCTTCTTTTCTGGAAAACAAAATGTTCCCTTATGCTACGTTTGGATTTGTGGAATAGGAAGGAGAATGGAATGACTCATTCATATGGAATGAAAAAAATTGTGTTTGGTTGCGATTAGAATGAAAAAAATTGTGTTTGGTTCCTTGATGGAGTGAGAGCATATGGAAACTAGAATGGAATGAATCATTCCACTCTTCATTCCATTCTTTCAATCCAAACGTAGCATTAGAGGTTTAAACCTAAATTAAAGGATTACCATGACAGGTGCAAACTTGGTGACATCAACGGTAATCGGATGGTTGCTGCCGCCAATCCCCGCATTATTAACTAGATGATCCACTGCAAATTATTTAATTAAGAAGCTTACTTTGTATTATTATATTTTATTCAGGGAGAAACGAATATTTAAAAATAAAAAATAAAAAAATATTGATACTGTCAGAACAATTATACCTATTTTACCAGAATAAATATATATTTAGTGACGTGTTTTACAATAATTTTATTAATTAAAACAACACTTTAAGTGATACTTATTGTTATGATAATATTAGTCGCCAAAAAAAAGGCGATTGATATTACAAGAGCAAAAATGATAGTGTCAGAACAACAAGTGTCGGTAAAAATGTTAAGTACCGATAGAGCAATTATAAAAATATCGTTAAATAAATTAAATATATACTTTGACAATACCATTTTTACTCTGATAATATTAACTGTCGTCAAAAATAAAACAGTATCAACGGATCTTGTTTAATTGAATATATAATTGAGAGAATAAGATACATAGAAAAAAGAATAGTGTTACATACGGCGGCCAAAGTGGTTTATGGCTTCATCAACAAATTTCTTAGAGTCATTAATATTTGAGATATCTGCACGTTGGAGAAGAACATCAGGAGATCCAAGCTTACGAGCCTTCTCCGCCACCTCGCGAAGCCGGCTCTCTCTTCTTGCTACAATCACCAAAAATGCGCCTTTTTTCGCATACTCATAAGCCAAATACTGCATGTATAGTTTAATTTAATTTAATTAAACTTATAACAATATTATTTAAGTGTTAGGAAATTAATTAGAGGTATCCGACTATTCATAACATGTAATGCAAAAGATACAAAATTGTTCACAAAATCAGAGTTACTTGAGTTAATACTTGTGTAAAGCGGACTCATAAATTATAATACTTTTTTTTAAAAAAAAATAATAATCTTGTTAGTTGGAGTTTATATATATATATATATATATATATATATATATATATATATATATATATATATATATATAGTGTACCATGAGTCTATCACTGTTTAAAAATTATATAATATTTGACTATACAATATAATAAATTGTTACTTTATATGTGGTACAATTAGTAATGAAAAATTGTAATATTTGTGTCAATTTTGCACTATTAATTATACTTTAAAAGTTACAATTTTACAATAATATTTGTACCTTGGCGAAAGAGTTTGATGATTAGTTAAACTCAAAGATGAAACTATCACATGGGCACAAACACAGGGATAGTTTCGCATTTTAGTATTGTCTCTGAAAATAATTTTTGGTATTGTACTGTAATTACAAATAGTACAACACATTAAAGTATTTTCTGATATTTTAACATACAACAACAAAAACATAAAATAAAATAAAATAAAATTGGACGTCGTAGCATTAGTCATATATATGCATGGTTATGATTCAGAGTTGGAATATTGCACCTCTCCGATTCCAGATGAAGCTCCGGTAATTAGAACAACTTTTCCGGTCATGTTCTGGTCATCGGAGCGGTAGGTTAGGATTGTATATAGAAGCTTGAATATGAAGTACGGCGGTAAGAAGAAACACAAGCCGATGAACATGACATACATAAGAGCTGCATCTATCAACTTATTATTTAGATACTCCGCCTTCATGATTGCGCTATGTGCTTGAGAAAAATAGAACCATAGCAAGCAGGGTTTTATAAATTAAATGGGAGAATTATTCCATGTTACTTGTTGTACAAGTATGTGCATGGGACATGCAAATAGTGTGTGGTTTTGTGATACTGCGAATTGGTCTCTTAAGATAAGATAAGATTGGCCCAGATTTTACTTTGTACTAGAATTTGTTGTGCAGAGCAAAACTATAAATAAGATAGAAGAAAATTATAGCAAAAAAAAAAAATATTAGAATGATATTTTTTTTATAAGAACTAGAGAAGTATTTGGAATAAATATGAAGTGTCTGTTTTGGGTAGATTTACAACCTATTTATAGGTTTTCAAACACCCCTTTAAGGAGGTATGTTGAAACATCGTTTTGGTTCACCCAATAATTAATTAATTGTTTCATGCTACTCCCTCTGTCCCAAATTAATTGCTCAGTTTTGACTTTTTAAAGTCAAATTGACCATTTTTAAAACTAATCTTTTAACTATTTTTGCTAAAATATAGGTGAAGAGATTATAACCAAAAGAAAGTATATACAATTTATTACTAACCCCAATTTTTATAATTTTAGAAATATATTTATATATGCTTAATTATTAATTCTAAAAATAGTCAATTTGACTTTAAAAAGTCAAAACTGAACAATTAATTTGAGACGAAAAGAGTAATAATTAATTATGTGTTTCATGTCGTTACTACTCCCTCTGTTCCTAAAAGATTGTCGTTTAAGGTTAATTCACGTAGATTAAGGAATGCAACTACTCCTTATGAAAAATACTACATTACCCTTGTTTTAATTATCTCAACTAATTATTAACTTTGTAGATTCCAAAAAGGAGTATACTACCAACCATGAGATTATGAAGTAGAAGTATCGGGAAGGGAAGAGATTTGTAAAGACATTTCAACAACCAAGAAGGGTTTTGTATTTTTTTGAGAAAAATCATTAAGTAGGAGAAATTTAAATAAGGGTAAAGTTGGAAAAAAAAATACTCTATCTGCATTGATAAACTCAAAACGTCAATCTTTTTGGAACAAAAATTACTTCCTAAAATGACAATTTTTTAGGAACAAAGGGAATATGTAATTAACCGTTGGCATCCCAATATGGATTCTGACCGTTGCAATGTTGGCATCTTTAATGTTGAAAATGGCATCAATATGGTTTCTGATAGTTGGCATTAATGTTGGAATTGGCATAGTTGGCATCTTTAAAGTTAGTTGGCATCTTTAATGTTGAAATTGACATGTAATGTTAGTTGGCATATTTAATGTTGGAATTGACATCAATATGTTTCTGACCGTTTCAATGTTAATTGACATCTTTAATATTGAAATTAATTATTTGTTTCATATCGTTATTATGCAATTAATCGTTGGCATCCCAATATAGTCTTTGACCGTTGCAATGTTAGTTGGCATCTTTAATGTTGGAATTGGCATCAATATGATTTTTGTTAGTTGGCATTAATGTTGGAATTGGCAAAATTAGTGTGACGTCCTCAAAATAGGTTTACACAATCCATTTTGAGTTGTCAAAATACAAACTACAAAATCCAAATACAAATACAAAATTTTCAATTGACAACTATTAATCTGTCGTGCAAAATACGACAACACACATACTGTGAGTTTCAATACACATATTGTAGCGTATCTAGTACAACAATATTTATATCCAACTTAAGTTCTCAATACAATTATTGTCACATTATTTTATAATATATTGAGATATTTCTACAGTCTCGAACCATCACTCCATTTTTCGGCTAGTCTCAGCTATACTCTCATTTTCTGAGGAGAACAATGGAACAAAAAAGAAAAGGGTGAGCACAAATAGCCCAGAAAGAATATCATGACTAAGATAATGAAAAATAAATTATCTTTAGCCTTCAACAGTGATAAATCAGAGATTTAAAGATAATATAAGTTTTTAACAATAACTGCAACGGAACAAACAATTCACTAGAAGAGTCAAGTAGACCATAATGTCTATTATCTTTTACAATTTAAAAGTTCATTATCAATATTTTATCACTGTAACACCAATCAACAGTTCATGTTTATGATCATCCAAATCAACAGTTTATCTTTGCACTATGGGCCAAAGATATTCATTTGTAACACCAATGGTCATGATCATACTAAACACCAGTCCATCTTTGCACTACGGGTCAAAGAGAATTTTCACCACAAGCATTTGCTTGTAACACCAAGGTCAAAATTATACCAATACACAGTTCTTAGTCATAATCATGTCAATCACCAGTTCATCTTTGCACCACGACCCAAAGATAATTTTTCACCACAATTTAAGTCCGAGTATTATGAAAATGATATAGAAATAATAAAAACAATGAGATCAAGAATAAGAATAAATATTAGAGATTTATAATTTAATTTATCCAAAGACCAAATGTCCAAATTGTCAACATGATAACCAAAATGTGGAGTCAAATTCAAGAATGATATTCAAGATTCATATTTTAAAGATAACGATTTTAATAGAAAGATTCAGGTAAAAATATTAGATGAAACATAAACTATTAAGGATATTCTACTAATTTCAAAAAATTTTACCATTTAATAATAAGGTTATGGAAACGAATAATAATTTCATACCGTAAATGAATAATGTCTTCTACTTTTAATAGGCTATGAACTAGATCAGAATCATTCTCAAGAAGTCCATTAAAAGTGATCTCATTTTTTTTATCGGGTCTGTGTAGAGACCAAAGATCTTGGGCGATCGATCCAGCAAAACAACTCAAAAGATACAAAAAGTATTAATTTCTTTATACTCTTTTCAAATTTGAAGTATCATTTGTAAAAAGAAGAATCTCTTTTGTTACATGATTTCTTATTGGACGTAGTAATTGAATAATTTGTGTTAAGTTTATTATTCACCAGATGCAAGTTATAGTTATAAAATTGAATTGACACGAGAGACACAACGACCAAAACGTACGCTTTAAATATAAAGTAGAACACGTGAAAATGATTATATTTACAAAGAGAAAACATTTATATTGTATTAATTTGCTATAAAAATACATATTATACAGAACAAGATAGAACTTGAAAGATGTACACTCACTACAAAAACATATATCTAGACCATTAAAAACTCCTCCTCCATGTAGTTTATTCAAAGCACACTGTCTAATTTTATTACATAATGGTAGTAATACAACATTATTCTTTAGAACACACCATAGCAATAGGAGCAGCTACTCATTTGAGTTTTTTCTCTTCCTCCGAAAATGAGAATTTTGCATAATCCCAACTGTTAATTAGAACTGATCACTTTTCCAATAATGATTCCTTGATCACAACCAACTACCATCCTGCTTAGAGTATTACAGGAGAAGCAGTAAGAATTCATTGGGTTTTTTTTTTTACCAAATTGAAATATTTTAACATGCTGTTGAATAAAAACCTAAACATCTATTAGGTAGAATTGAGGTTAGGAAAAGAAAAAAAAAATACCCCATATTAAGAAACTTACTTGGGTGAATTTCTCAAACACCCAATCGCCCAAACTCTTCCGAATTCGTACTTCAGTGTGTTCTCAAGACTGTAAGGCAATGAAAATGATTAAGAAACTCGGACTTCAAAATCAGCTGAATTTTTAAAGTTTTAGCCTAACATTACCTTCCTTGTAAGAACTAAATTTCGGAAAAAAATCATATTTACGAATGAGCTCAAATGCTAATCTGAAGTTAATAGTTACCTGTAAGTTGTGGCATTCCATATACGAACCGTCTCATCTTCTGAACCTGTAATTATAACTGGAAATTCCGGATGAACACATACTGAAGTAATATTGTGTGTATGGCCTTCTAGTGTATGGAGACAAGTTCCTGTTTGATAGTCCCACACCTGGTTGTACACAATTCAAAAGTTAATTTATTATCCGAAAATTACTCGAAATAAATTCCGATTTAAGAATATTTTCATGGCATACCTTAACAGTTTGATCATCAGAACCTGTAACCAAACACGATTTACCTCCAGCTGCGAAGAAATCAACAGTATTTACCCCTTTCGAATGGCCTTCCAGCACAACTTTTGGACTAGTGGAGCCAATATCCCATATCTATAAAGATAAACATTTGTGGTCAGTTTTTTTAAGCAAATAACACTCTGTATGAGTTTTACTCCCTTTGTTTCGAAAAACTCCTATTTTTATTAATAGTAGTATAAAATGTTACTTATCCTAATTTCAATATCATGTCACCAGTATTAAACTAAGAACTTATTGTTTTAGGGGTCTATGTGGAATAGAAATGTGATTTAATGCAAATGAGACTCTTTTTGTGGAACTGAAATACGAGCTTAGGTTTACCATTGTTTTGCAATCAAGCGATACGCTTACAAAGGTGTTGGCATCTGTTGGATCAAATGCAACTTGCATGACATAATGGGAATGTCCCTCGAAGATATGAGTGCACTCCCAATCCTTCTCCCAGTCCCAAAGCTTTATAAGGTTGTCATCAGAGGATGACAATACACAAGGAAGAACCGGGTGCACAGCCACAGACCTGATATAGTCTGTGTGCGCCTCAAATTCCTTAATCTTTTCTGATGTCTTGTAATCGTATACGCGAATAATTTTGTCATCGGCTCCAGCAACAAACCAGTCTTTCCCTACTATAAACTTTGCAGATCTTACTGCAAGAAATAAAAATAAAAACTTTTATATTGTTTCAAAAATAAGGGCTGTCACTAAAAGAAGGAATAATGCCTTAAGATCAAATGTAGAGAAGTGCTGCTACCTGGTGATTCTGTGATTTTGAAGGACTTCTCTGTGGCCTGCAAAAATGAACTTATTTTGAGCAATCACTTGAAAAACACATATCATGAAAATAAACATTAATACTAGAAACAAAATGTGGCAGTGACATAATTGATGAAAGAAGATTGTTCTCAAGCCTTTTTTTATATATATTTTAACTAACTCACTAAATTTGCTGAATTAAATGACTAGAGGATAAGAGTAATAGAACCTTAGACTGTTACTAAAATTGCACACACAGTTACAAAGACTAAATGGTACAACCGTACTCACTCTTCTGTTACGAAGAGTTTCATTTGTAAAATTTACCAACTTTAAGAATATACCTAATTGTTCTATATTTACCCTTTAAGTTTAGTTAAGTGGTAATGGCATGAGAATGAAATTGTGATATAACATTAATTAGGGACACTGTTGTTACGTCAAAAGAAATGAGATTTAGAGAAAAAAATTGGCAATTGAGACTCCGTTTGTGGGACGGACTCAAGATCAAGATCACAAATCAGTGGATCGAAAAATGGAGTTCAGAAAATGAATTGGGTCAGAGCTGATCATGTTCATGATCAGTCTCATTGACAGGCCTAGGACTAGGACGGAGTTAGTAATAAATATCACCAACTTACTTGAGACTCGTAGTTCCAAATGGACACAGTTCCCGAGTATAAACTTAGTAGAATCCTGCAGGAAGAACATAGCACACAATTTACATTAGCAGATTCAAGAGCTATATATATATATATATATATATAGAATATAGAATATAGAATATAGAATATGCTGCTGAATATACTTACCAAGGTTTCGTTGGATGTAAATCCACACACTTAACTCTCTCGGATCGTTGATCAAATTCTTTCTGAACCAGAAACCATTTTTAGAAAGTGATTAATTACACATTATGAAACTAACCAGTTGAAAAATATGATTTAGGTTTAGTAGTGAAAATTGATGAAACAGTTCATACCTGAATTTCAAGTGTGAAAGACTATTGTTCACCAAATTTGCCATCCAACATTAAAAACAAACACAAAAATATTAGCACGGATTCAGAGGATAAGTATATTAAAAATTATATACCCTTAGTTGAACAATCCTGCCGATGAAAGATATTTATTGTGTGTGATATATATATATATATATATGTGTGTGTGTGGGGGGGGGGGGGATAAGATTATAGTAGCTCACCATATTTAAAGTTGAAATGTTGGAACAAAGTTGAAAGGAATTTGTTCTCTTTTTATATTTTTTGCTTATAAGTATGAAGGAATATGTAGATTTAAATTTGTAGCAATGAAACTACCTCTATATATATATGTTCAAAAACTTAGCATATAAGAAAAAAATGTTACCTTCGGGTCTTTGATCATCTTCAGCCGACGAATTCAAAGTTTCTTTTTGACATTTCTTTATGCTGTCATTTGATGCCCTTAAATCCGTTGATTATTGAATGTGGTATTATTGACGGTGGTGATCAACCCTTTTTTTGACGTATAACGGTATGAGGAATATGATAGGGACGAAATTAAGATGATCCAATCTTGATATTTGTACGACTTTTCTACCCAAAAAAAATATGTATATATTTGTAAGACTTGGACACGTGATTTTGACTTTTTTATCCATGATCAAATTATTTGAATACGATGGCACGGTTCAAATTATTTGAATATTAATATCAAATTATTTGAATACGATGGCACGGTTCAAATATTCAAATTATTTGAATATTAATATACAATATTTATCTAAATATTATATTTATAAATTTTAAAATAATATGTATTAATCAGAAAATTTATGAATAATATGAAAGGATATAATGTATATTACAATGAAGTTGAAAGCTTTTAGACTTTTGGGTTAGTCTATTCAATAAGAAAGGGAAAAAGTAGAATTTTATTTTTTTTTATATTAGTAAAATGGAATAAAAAATGAAAGATCAACTCGACTAACCAAATTAACTGACTCAATTGATATCAATTGAATATCGCATTTTAGATATAAAAATTGAGGAATTGATGATCAATTGTTTTAATATTAAAATGTTATTATTTTACATTTTACATAAATCATGTATCAGGATAACTCCCATTTTCTTTTCTTATTTTATATGCACTCTTTTTTTGGAGTTTTGCTAGAATGACAAAACATGATTATGAAAAATATATATATTTCATATTTCATATTTCATATTGTAACTAGTTAATAAATAAAACTCATTTCTTCTTCTTCTTCTTTTTTTCTTTTTTTTTTTTACCAATCACACGGGTTTTATGAAGTGAAAATTACTCATCAATTATACTTCCTACTTTTCGAAATACAACTCACTATTGACTTCTAAAAACTCTATTGATTTGTATAGAAAAAAGAATTATATATAAAGTTCAATTAGACGCCTTTTAAAATTTAGGTCCAAACAGTATTTTAGTCTTAATTTTAATAATAAATATGAAACTTCTGTATATTTATAATATTCACAAATTTTACGAATAGAGTATTTTGCAAATAACATGCGAATGTGTTTGCCACTAAGTCAGATTTATAGGTGTTAACCCCCCACCCCACCCCCAAAAAAAAAAAATACCCTATCTCTAAATTCCTAAAAATGAGAAACAGATTCCATAAAAAGGATTGCAAGACAGAACCAAATTGAACTTAAAGTACAACAAAGGAGTGCAAGCAGTAAAGAACAATCATGCTTACCTTGTAAAGTAAGACTAAAGTGCACCAAGATAGAGGGTAAACATCATATATTAACTAATTATGCATCCAATATCCTCAAAGACCTTTGGTATTACATATCAACATATGGCTGCATAAGTAAAGCCCATTAGTATATGAAAACATATAACAAATCCAATAACAAAGTTTAGGTTTAAGCAGCATAAACTGCAGCCAATATTGTAATCCCACTTGCTTACGGAAACGACATCCAAACCATGAATATTAACAGGTAATCCGATAGCTTCCGAAACTTGCAAGAACTGTTCCAGAATTATTAAACGTGGATTAGATTCAATCCTTGTAATTCAGACAAACATGAACTTGCAAGAACTGTTCCATAAAAGTTAAACGTAGATTAGATTCAATCCTCGTAATTCAGACAAACATAAAAAAAGTACTCGAGACTATGGGCTGACATGACTGCTTATTTGCTTGTTTCCATCATAATGCAACTGGTTGCCGTATACTATTTTTCATTAGGCAGAGTTTGTATGTTATTGAGGTCAGTTGCTACTACCTATAAAGCAATTTTCATAGCAAACCAATTGTTAGATCAAATCATATAGCAAAAGAGAATGCCTCTTGCATCATAAATTTGATGGAACAATATACAAGAGAATGCTGCCTATTTTACCCGCATGTGTTTTTGTGGGGTTATCTTTCGGAGCTTGATCATGGTTGAGATAGATTACAAAATATGGCTTGTCATTCTTATCACAACACATGAACTCCAGTTTCGTCATTAGTGTAATGTTCAAAAATGTTGATGACGTTTTTCCTTCCAAAGTTCGTCTCAACTCTTTTATTCAACCGTGTATTCAGAATTTCTGATGGTCTCTCTTAGCAACTACCATCAGAAAATTTAAAGGCTAGGCCGTTTAATAAAGGACAGGACGAACTTGGAAAGTAATGATGTAACTAACATATAGGTGTGATACAAGAAAAGGAGTTTTGTCTTCTAATAAAATTCACAAACAAAAATATCTATTTCAAGCATATGTTGGGTACACACAAGATAACCCACAAAACACCTGAAGGTCAAATCAGGCAGCATTTCCCTGGTCTTGTTCCATCAAATATATACTATGTAAGAAGTAAGCTCTAGTATCAAGCTTTAATTTTAGAATTAAAAGTTATTGATGTGCAATGAAAGTTAATTCTAGGGGAAAGCAACTGATGGTAAAAACCTACAAACACTTGCAGGAAAATAATCTTCAACACCAGTTGCATTATGCAAAACAAGCAGATAACAACATAACAACATAAACAAATGTAAAGAAGCAGGAAAAGAAGATAGAGGAAGAAGGAGAACGAGAATGAATGGAGAGAAAAAATCATGTTACCTTATTTCTCTAATCGTGATCTTCATGCTCATTCATCATTGAGCCTAATAAGACTTTCTACATAGAAAGCAGCATTAAATGAATTTATACTATCACCAATAACAACCGTCCTATACGAGTGTTCTTTGAGATTATACATCACCAAGTCCTTTCCGTCTACCAGCATTGCGACCTCACCGTTTCTTGAGATGCATATTGGCATTGCATAGTGGGAAAATGTTGGCCTTGTCATAGTTATCACTTTAGTCCAAGAAGCCTTCATATTATACTCCCTCATTATCCATAACCTGACACAGCTTCCATCATAAGAACAGACACAAAGGCTATCTCCCAAAACCCCCAACCGACTCTGCCTTTTGATCCATCCTTCATCTGGTAGACATATCTCTTGGAGTTTCTCGTCTGCCAAATTCAAAGAAAGGATCACATTATCTTTATATACCACATCGCCCTGATCCGAAGATGAAAACATTTGCATTAACCAATGCAGAGACCCTCTCAAATGTACTGCCTGCTTTTGTATACAGCACTGTAAAGTGCCCATGTCTCGAATTCTTTGCCAGCTATTCGATTTACCTGTGAGCACTTCAAATTTGATAGGAGAGTCAACACGGACAAGCCCATGATCCTCATCCTTAAATCTAGAAGCAGCAGCTCTTACCAGCTTGTAATCATCAATAGAAGAATCATATCCCATACCATAAAAGACACCCCCATGAAAGATATTACTCGGTTTTGGTAATATCTTGAATGCACTAGTGGAAGGATTCCACAGAGCCAATCGATCCATGTCCAGAATTAGACAGATAAAGCCATTGCAAAAACCAAAAATTCTGGCTGAATAATTAAATTCATTCAACAAAGAATCATCAAGACTCGGCTTCTCTACTGGAGCACAACCATCATCGGGTGATAAGAACCGCACTTCATTGTTTACCAACCGTTCCTTTGAAAAAGGGAGGAATACTATGCGGCGTTTGAGGTGCAAGTTAACAAAGGAACACCATGATTTGCTGACACACCTCAAATTTAACAAAGATTTCACGGGGAGGCACAACAATATTAATCGGATTATCTCTTTTGGGATATCTTGCAAACTGCGTACTTTATTCGGCACCATACTTGGCGTAATGATGTCAAGCCTTAGCTGCTGAAGAATAAGTTGGTTTGTTCTATAAGCACATATAACCTATTCATACTTAAGTTTATACATACTTTCAGTAGCATTCCTTTTTGAAGGGGATTCCTTATTATGTTCAAGAAAAAATTTGCAAGTCCCAAAGCAAATTTGTTTAGCATGGTATATATTCCATGAGTTACTGATTTTTTTCAATTAAAATTCCAACGGAATTCAACTAAAATAATACTCCATCTAGTTCCACAAAAAAGAGTCGCATTTAAGTTTAATCCTAGTTAATTTGCGAAATCTTAAATTCAGATTGCGATGTAAATTTATTTAATTTCGAAATACAACAATATATTTTTGATCAAACAGTCTAATCGACTGAAATATATTGAAAATATAAACTGTTACCATCGATGAAAAAATTACAATACAAAGAATTAAAATGGTAATCCTTGATAATCATGAAAAGGGCCATTCGTAGCAACAATTTTGTACTTCATAATATTTGTAAGCACTTTACAATATTAACAACTTCATTAATCAAAATCAAATTTCTATCAATTTGCCTTCTAAGATTTCACAAATTGACCAAAAAAATAATCTTTTTCCGTAACTGAGGAAGCATCCCACAAAAATTAAGTGCATCTAACAGAAAATACACAATAATTCACAAATAAAGGAAAAAGAGATATTTTCACAGATCACCTAAAATCCCATAGTTTATAAATTTAACAAACTAATGAACCTTCAAACTCAGTAAAAAGGTCTCTGTACCAAAAGCCTTAAACATAATTATATAAATGCATGAATATATATCGACTAATATAATTTTAGAGAGAGAAAAAGGAGACTCACTTACTACTAGCAGACGAGAGCTTAATCAGTGGGAGTGAGGATTTGGCGGAGACGAGAGCAAAGACTCAGAAAGCGTTTGCGTATTTGAGGGGGCTTTTGCGTGGGAGACTTACTAATCGCCGTTGACTTCAACATCATATTGATTTTTTATTTGGCCAATGGTATAATTTTTCTATTCATGTGTGTTTTTAAATGTTAAAATATTTTTTAAAAAAAGAGTTTCATTCATAAAATTTAGTAATTTTATTTATGTGTTTAATTAGTCTAGTAATTGTGCTATTTTTGGAAACTGATATTTTTATAAGTAAAAATATAAATTCCACAAGGTTTTTTCACGTGAGAATGGATTCCATTTACTATTCATGTGAGAAGAAATTAAAAAAATTATTATTTTTATTTGTGAAAATATCAATTGAGTTTCTTACCGGAGTATAAGAGACTGTTTCGGCATGTAGTAAAATTATTTTAAAATTAAATATAATTTTTCTTTTTTTAGTTTCGATGACATTCTAAAAGTGATTTTTATGAGTAACGATTTTGACTTAAAAACATTTTTGACCAATACAGAAAATTTATAGTTTTGAGATAAGCATTTTCGAGAAAGTCGGTGTCCAAATTTATCCTTAAATTGTTGAATTAAAATTAAAAATTCATAATACACATTTTGTACGGTATTATTTTGTGTTCGGAATTGATATTTCCATATGTTTATCTCTGCCATGAAAATAAAGTGGGTGACAATGTGAAAACCCATAATCTAAGAAAGAGATTTGTATTACATATCCATGCTGAACCAAATGGTGCATCAGAATTCAGAACCCATATGCGGAATAAAAGTTTTAATATAACAAAAAGAAAAGCATGAGAATTTTTGTACTTAATTTGACGACAAGTACACTCATATTTTCACCTAGTACTAAATTTCAAGACCTGGTGTTCTGTTAATAACCATCTAATCTATGTTGTGAAAACCAGGCAGAAGTGAAGTAATAAAACCGAAGACGATCATTTGAATCTCCTTTACAATTCCCCACCAACGATTGCCATCATTGACCGCCCCAGGTTCTTGCTCGTTTCCAACTGCCTGATGTCCATCATTCTCGGCCTGATTCTCATTCTCAGCTCCAGGTTGCCCACCTGTTACAGGAAGTCGTACGCAAATGATGACCACAGTTAGAGAACTAATTATATGTGTTCTAATAATCGTTAGACGAACTTAGGCAGCAGAGGGGGCACCTAGCCCCTAGGCGTTTTCTTAGGCGGTGTCATTTATTTATCTTTCAATTGTACATACTTGTTATACTCTACAAAACATATAGTAAATATATTTTTTTAATATTTTATATGTAAAATTACCAAAAAACCAATCTTTTAATACTTAACAAATTTATTTCAAGTATTATAGAGCTTCAAAGTTTTTAATAAATCATTGCATTATAGGTCTGATTCTGCGCACACGGGGGCCTAAGCACCCAACTAAGTCTAGGAGGTAAAGGACTTTCCTAACACCTAGAACGGGATTAAGTGGACCTAGGCGGGAATTTTTAGAATACTAAACTTGTCTTCACTCCACTAAACTTTATCCTATTTTGACTTGGTAAAAAAAACACTGCAAGGTTCCATTTAATATCAAATCACTTGTTTGCTCTAAGAAACAAAATATCTCAATGAGAGAGACATTCAGGAATCCATTAAGATGATGATGGGCTTGATGCAGGATAACTCTTCCAACGTATGAGGTTCTCGTTGCAGGCATATAGCAAGAGCACACATACCTGCCAAAGCAGCATTCTCATTCCCTTGTCTTTCAGCAGCAGGGACATTATCTGGCCCAACAGCCGGCCTTGGTGGTTGGGGAGGTGCAGCTGCCCTCTGCATACCTTGTGAAAGCCATCGTATCAATGGCGCAAGAGCTCCAGTTTGATAACTACCAATTAACCAACATCAAAGAATTGAAGCATTGAGATTATCACACTTAATTAAATAAAAGAATTGACGAAACTTGGGACAGAATAATTTCACACTGGAGACAGAAGGAAAAAGGTTGGGTTAACCGCTTACAGATAAATGAGCACAGCAAAAAACACAAGCAGAACAAGTCGTTGCCTTGATCCATCTTGGTTGAACAGAAAAATTACTGCTGCCAGCTTCAGAATAAGAAACAAATCGATCTGGAATGCAATTTGAAATCTCCTTACAACAACTTGTCTTTGTTGTCCAGCCTGTTGCTGCTGCAGTTCTTGCTGTCTTAGTTGCCCTTGCTCCTCAGTCATTTGTCCAGCCTCAGAAGAATTTGGTCCACTTCTGGAGCACACAAGTAGAACAAAACAAAGAAATCTTTAAACGAGTGAGACTTTTCCTAGATTTGATATAATATCACTACACAAGGTATTCTGCACAGAAGAGTGGTTTATAATTAGAATGTCTAGTCCCATACTATTTATTCATTTCACAAAGACAAGGTCAAATGGTTAATTATCATCACCATATTCATTTCACCATCTATCAAAACTGTGGCTTCTATCAACATAAACATGATACAATTACATTGGTATGATCTGAAAAGGCTGCAAATGTATTAATTTCTGCAGGACAGGGTAAGATCTGAAGATAGTCCAATAAAAACGTGTCAAGCTGTTCTAATTCACAAGTTATATAATTCAAATGCTACAGTTATTCTTTAATATGGTACCAGGTTTAACTCTGAGACCAAATGATGCAAGACAAGGTCTGGTTTGTATGGCAATGTTTTGGATGGAGATACGGATGTGGTAAATAAGTAAAAAGAGGGAAATATAAAAAAGAATGCCCCGCAGGCCACAATGGCATAAAGCTTTAATCCTCAAATCAATATTCTATTCACTAAATTTCAACAATGGATTACATCCGTTTATATAAAACATGAAACCCCTAATTCTTCATGTTTTATAGGTTTCATGGTTTCATGTTTTAAATTCTACCGAGAGCCTTTGGCTCAAGTGGTACTCTAGGCCTCTTGCTAAGCAAGAGATCCTAGGTTCAAACCCCTCCCCTCAAATTAGCCACAAAAAAAACCCTAATTCTAAAATTATTAAAGAAATCTAATTTAATAAGGAAACAAACTCTTGATTAATATAGAATATAAATAAAAGATCAACTAGTTAATACCTATTATATTTAAAATATATATAGATATATGTAATTATTACCTAACTAACATAATCTAATTACAATCAGTTTACCATTAATAAATAAAAAACTTCTCCTAATATTCCTTTATTTTTCCATTGGTTCTCTTGTTGCATTCCGAATCAATTTACACACACTTAGCATTATGCGATACTATATAATTAAAGAAACAATGTGTGATTGTTAAAGTACTCAAAGTCGATGCGCCTAATCGCAGTTAGAAAAGCCAGAAAGTCTAGTTAAGGATAAAAACCACAAGGACAAAATAAGAATAGGAGATTAAAAAAAAAATGAGAGATAAAAAACTGTTTACACAGTACTTCCTAACATCATGTGGTGCCGCACGAATACTTACGTGGGTACATTGTAAGTAAATGGAATAAGAGCGGTGGGTGGAATTGCCGCCATGGGTCCCGTGAGAGGATATGTGGGAACAGCATAAATGCCTCCTCCACGGTTCACCTGTTCCTGGTTCTGCTGCAAAGGGAATAACCCGGGAACAAGTGTAGGGTACATGATTGGGAACATCTGAAAATTTCCATTTGGTGAAGCTACAAAGCCACCTAATGGTGGTATCTGAGACAATAAAGTAAGAAATGATTAATAAGACACTGGCAGAAATGCTGTCATATTGACATGGATACATGTACACATACAATTACAGGAGTGGCTCTTATTCCTACTCCCCAACAATGTATCTGCAGGAAAGCTTCTGATTGCTGCTTATTTTTATGTATAAGGAGAAAAGGCTTGAAAAGAATACAGATGGGAATTACACTCAAAACCAAATATATATGGATAGAGAGAGGAGTAGCAATTGAACTCTAACAAATAGAAAAACACTGCACCACATTTTGTTAAGTTGTTATCATAGAATCTCAAATGCCGTGTTTTTCCAATAAAGGTCAAAAGTAGCATCATTTCACCCACTGGATATTTGCCACAAATACCTAGCCTGCCTGACAGATTTTAACTGCATAAGCCAGAAAAGCTGTTGGCTTTACAAAGTAAATTAATCTTACGAAGAAAAGAGACATACATTTCACTTCACTTCACTTCCAATCATTAAATTCGTATGAACATCAAACAGTTTCCTCACGGATTTACCCACAAAGAAAGGTTCTTTACTCGGGCAAAATAAGCGAATATATCGATTCTCCATAACATCACCTTGCTATATGCAGTGTCCAGCCAAAAAGGCATTCACAAACCATTTTACTCAAAGCCAGCAGTAGAAGCTGAATGCACAAGCTAATGTTTTCACACAGGTTTTTAGTTTCTAACATCCAAAAAGCATTAGTGAGAAAATTGATACATGCTGCCATCAGTATGAGGCGAACAGTATACACACACAGCTGACACCAAATAATAGGAATTGCATATTTAAGATGAACCAAGAACCCAAGACAGAGAAATACTAAAGGATTAAAGTGGATCCTAAATGCGATCCCAACCTCCAACTAAGACCCTTCATCCTTGCACTTAATTGGGTGAAAATTGGCATTAGTCTACATAATGATTCTCTGAAGTCTGAAGTTTATAGGGTGCTCTTCACAAAATTCTCTAACATCATGTTTGCAAACAATTCCATTGTCTTCAGTTGACATTGTAGTCAACTTTAGCTAAGAAAAATACCTGAATTATAATGCTTCCCAAAATTAGGAAAACTGATTGCTCCGGGCAGACCGAATCCATGAATTTTAAGGCTAATAAACTGATTTAAACTTTTCAAAAATCCAATTTGTTTTCATAGTTAATACAATTCACAGTATGGAAAAACAATTTGAGAGATCCTATAATTCCAGATATCGTCACAATTCATAGATTATACGATTTTCCGATATAAAACGCATTAATTCCCAGAAAAATTACCTTTATACAAAAAATAAAACTAATATAAACCCTTGAGCAATGCTCTTTAATCTTTAATGAGGACAATCGATTCACCATTTAGCCTTGAAACTTTACATCATACAAATAACAACAACAACAACAACAACAACAAAAAGAGCATGAATTTACAAATTTACCTGAGGTTCACTACGAGGCTGATCTGCTACTACCTCTTCTGCCTCTGATTTCATCTCTTCTCTCGGCTCTTTCTCTCTCCTCCGGTTCTGCTATTTGACAGCTCCCGTGACGTACCCTGCTCAAAATCATGAATGGCCAAATAAATATTTTTTTTGTTGCCTACTTATTTACCTAATTTTTCGATTGAGGCCCCAAATAATTTATTTTTTTCGAAATCAACCACTTATACGGGAAGATTTTGCAATAAAGGAAAATTATTAATCAATACTAATGGTTACTCACTTATTCTTTAAATCAATTTTATTTTTATTTTTATTTTTCTTCTTTTGCTATTATCATCTTCTTACTTCTTTTTTTATCTTGAAACTAATGACGTCACTATATAATTTAAATTTTAATCATAAGAAATAAATGTTTAATGAATTTAATTTTTTTTATATTCATTAAATTTGAAATTTTAATATTTTCACAAGGGATTTTGATAGTTAGACAAGAGTCCACTTGCATGAATAAGGGATAATAAACTTATATACATGTAAATAAGATCTTACGAAAATATTAAATTTTACTTATAAAAATAATATTTTCCTAAATTATTTCATGATAACAAATGATAAGGATAAAGATATTATTTTGACACTTCTATTCATTTTTCGTATTACATTTAACAAAATATTAAATTTTACTCGTAAAAATAATAATTTACTAAATTATTTCACGATAATAAATGATAAGGATAAAGATATTATTTTGACACTTTCTATTCATTTTTCGTGCTATTTTCCTTTATTGCAAACAATGACGGAGCTCTCATGGGCCTCGGGGAGCCAACCTACCCACATATATAAGTGAAAAAACATCAGGTTCTTGAATTTTTGATATTTTTCCTCATGATTTCCCAAGGTTTATGTAAAATAATATGTACAGCTTTTTTAAATATTCCCTTCATCCCAAATTAATTGCATTTCTAGAATTTTTTAAAGTCAAATTGACTATTTTTAAAACTAATTTTTTTTACTATTTTTGCTAACATATAGGTAAAGATATTATAACCAAAAGAAAGTATATATAATTTATTACTAATTTCAATTTTTATAATTTTAGAAATATATTTATATATGTTTAATTATTAATTTTAAAAATAGTCAATTTGACTTTAAAAAGTTTTAGAAAAGCAATTAATTTGGGACGGAGGGAGTAAATAGTATAACACTCTTATCTTCAAGAATTTTCGCTCGTTGAACTTAGTAAAAAAAATTTATTTTATATTTGAACACGCCACATTATATTATGTCTTAATCCGAAAAATTTGTCTCCCTCCCTTGTTGCCAAAGTAATTTTAGAAACAAGATACTTATAAAAAAAATTAAGAAAATAAATAATAATAATAAAGTATTTTGCTGGTATCACAATTTGTGTTGTGACAAGACCATTTTAATTTTAATTTTAATAGTGTCAGTTGACAAAAAATCTGCACCTGCTTGACTAGAAGATTGACATTCTTCATTGCCTTTACTGCCTCCACTCCACTCCACTCCACTCCGTTGGGGAGCCCCCCAAGTCTTGCAAAATGTAGCTGTCTAGCTGATGCAGGGAGTATTTGAGAAGAAAGTGGTGAACCACCAACAGAACTTCTTAGAATACCAAAAGTGCAATTGTAGGTCCTCTATCAAACTTAGCCTTACAATGGGTAAAATAGTAATGTAGTAGTACAATTTTAACTTAATACTTTCCTCCCAAAACTACAAACAGTAGAAAGAGGAAAGAAAGTTACAATCATTTTTCTTCCCTTTTCCCATCCTTTCCCTTCCCTCATTTTCATTCACTTTCTTTTTATTCCCATACCGGCAAATTCATTGCAAGTTTCATGCTCAAAGAATTCTTAAAAAAAAATATTAAAAAAAAAATTCTTAGGTAAAAAAAACAATAATGGAACAACTGAAAACCCCAGAACATAGTGATATAGAGAATACAGCAGTATGATATTCAAAGAAAGGGTTATTCTTATTTAGCAATAGTTACATTGAGGATCTGAAACACAGACTATGACATAATTATTGGATGAAATTAAAACTGAACATTACAAAAATAGAACTGAGCAAAAAACTGAACTCTTAAACTACAAAAAGAGTAAGTTACCATCATCGGCTTAGCGTAGCTTTTCAAATTCTTTTGATAAATCCCTGACCTTATCTTTTTCTATCACCATCAAATCTCAGCAGCTCATCCAAAATATACTGCAAGAGGAAACTACCTATTCCAAATATTATCATCCGTCAACAATGAATTGATCGTCTTGATTATCTCCTTCAACTCTAGTGTCATCATGAACAATGCCATTCACATGGTGCAAGTTCTGCATCATTTGGGAGAGATAATGATTAGTAGCACCAGTATGATCAGGAATACCAGTTGAATGACCAGTCCACTGTGAAACAATCCCAAGCAAGAGGCCAGTGAGGTTCTGTTGTTCTTGAAGGATCCGAGTCTGAATCTGGGCCATTTCTGCTCGGTGCTGATTCAACGTCTCATCAATCCTCTTCTTCCATTCAGATCTCCTCCTATTAATTCTCTCCTCCAACTCATTGTCATAAATCAATTGTTCCTCTCTTCTTCTTCGTCCTCTCTCTTCGCTCTCCTTCTCCATAGATTCCCATTCCCGAATCCTCTGCCTTCTCAACTTCTCCATAGATTTGTCCCTCTCTTCTCTCTCCTTTTCCCTAAGTTCCCATTGCCTCTCACATTGCTGCTCATTTTCTGCTCGCAGATGCTCTTTTCTCTGCCTCTCCCGCTCTCTCTCAACCTCACGCTGCTCAAATCGAGTTTCCATTTCTCTCAACTGACCCAACTGGTTTGCTAGAAAGCCCCATGCCCTTTTCTCCAATCCCTTCAACACCTTCCTCTTTTTCCTTGTATCCGACCCCATTGGCTCAAGGTCTTCATAAGTAAATCCATTATCTCTATCTTCCTTCATATGACAATTATTATTACCATTAAAATTCTGCTCTCCTTCTTCCCCATCATACTCAAACTCCAAACCCATAACCCCATTCCCATCAATCCCGGCAGCAAAATCACCATCCTCTCCCTGACCCATATGCCCAAATTGCACAACTTCCATCCCCTGACTACTACCATCAAATCCTCCACCGTTTTCATTATTACCAACCACCATAGAATCATTACCAATAAATAAAACTGCTACATCCCCAAACACCTCCTTATACCTAAGGAAATTTGACCAGTGGGTTAACCCCTCTACCCAATCAAACTCCTCTCCACCCGAGTCACCAACCGATTCGGACTTCTTAATTTTTTGCTTCACTAGTGAGTACTGGTGCCTCATGTTCTGCACTTTGGTGGAAACATCCTTCCAAGTCCATTGCCAAGGGTATGAAATCGGGTCACGAATATGGTGAATAGAATTCACATATAAGGCAATGGGTTTATATTTTTTCTCTCTAGTCTTCATTTTAGCTAAAGTTCCATCACACACCATCTCTCCATATTTGTCTATTAGGGTTCTCTCTTCTGCCTCACTCCATTTCTTCCTTCTTGAAGGAGGCATCATTAACTAATACCACTACAAACTTCTACATTCATTATCAGAAAATAATTATGTATCTAACTAACTGATTATAATCAACAACCAAAATCATTTAATTACAGAAAAAAGAACCAAAATCAGAATTCTCTCCATATAAGTAAAAAATAATCGAAATTCACCGAGTACTGACCTTAAGAGCAAGATCTTTATAAAGAAACCTTGATGGGTAGCTAAGAATGGGGATGACGACTGACGAGAACTGGGTATGTTCCAATTTGAAGTCTTGGGATTGTTTTATAGAGCGAGATTTTCTTTAGAAAGAGAGAAATGGGGGATTTGTCTTGACGGAGTGGATTCTAATGAGGAGCTTGAAGGTATATGAAAATATGTCTTGGGGTACAGATGGCAAACTGATTCTTTTGTCTTTTTCTCCATTTATATTTATACTATGATGGTTTTGTTTGTTTATTTTAGTGAAATGAATGTATTTTTGATATTTTCGCGCATTTTTCTCTAAAATGAAAGTGAGTTTTTTTATTCAAAAAAAGATTATGCGAAAATATTAAGAAAAAAATACGTGAAAATAGTGTTGTCCTTTAATCATGTTCTTCTTTTCTAATTTGTTTTTCTTTCCAACATGTTTTCAATAATTCCCTCCCTACAAATAATAAAAGTTGACTTTTTGACGTACCATAATATATATTAAAATTTATCATATACACAAATATATTCATTTTTTAATTACAAATTTCAGTTATTTCTTTACATTTGACAAATTTTAGTTTTTTTATAAAAAAAAAATGTTATGGCAAGACAGAGAACTGTAAGCGGAAATATAAGTTATCAAATATATATAAAAATAAATAAAATAAAAGGGTGATGCAATTAATGTTTGGGAATAAGTTGGAAACCATTCGAAGTTATGCCACTAGACAAACAGAAGCTTTTATTCAAGTTCTCCAGCTCCCTCCTTTTCATAATTCATTTTTCATGAACGTGCAATAGAAGGTATGCTAAAAGCAAATTCCCCTTCATAATTTCCTCCACTTTCAATGGCCACAAAAAAATCAAAATTTCCTTGTTGGTATCCAATTTTCTTTTCCTTTTTGTAAAAGTAACCTCCCTATGATATTCAAGCCTATTCACACTCTACACTCCATTGACAAACTATGAGGATACAAGAAAAGAAACTACTGCCAAGGCAGTAGTAACTTCTATGAATCAGAATACATCCCGGGGAGATATCACTATCAGCCATCAGGCATCAGCGTCATCGAGATCAATTTCTTCCTCTTTTTCCTCTTTCCACGCTGCTGACACATGCGGCGTGATCAAGAAAACAGACCATCTCTTTTCATGACGAGCTTTTCCAGATTCTTCGAATAGTTGTCTTAGAGATGTAACTGAAAGACTGCAGCATGCAGCATTTCCAAAAATCTTCAAATTTTTAAGGGCCTGGAGTTTGTGCCTGCACTTTCATTTGGTGCTGTGAATATAGGGGAACCCAAGGCTGGACTTCCTCCCATATCTCTGGTTTTGTGAAGAAGGAAAGTCCCACAGAGAATAGTCACAAAGCCGGACACTTCACTGGTAATTTGCGATGCATTTTGATGATCCCAGTCCTGAATACAGTATCAAAACAATCAAAAAACCGTACTTCAAAATTATAAAGTTATGCTATACAAAAGTTAATGTACATATATAACTGCCCTTAGACAGAGGGTGGTGACTGAACAGGTTTATAGAGTCGACCAAAGATGGTGGGAATAAAACATGAATGCAACTTATATGTCCTTAACAACCGATTCAAGCGCCATTACGTGAGGAAAGAAGCACACAAACTTGGCTCTATCAAAAAGGACTAAAACACAACAAATATATTTACGATAGAGCATCTTTTCCTTTTCTCCTTTATTTTTGTGAAATCTTTTTCAAATTCATGAATATATGGATTTTTTTTTTATTTATTATTTTTTGCTAAATAATATATATATGGATTTTAGAGAACAGAATTTAACTCGAACTACCAGTAAGCTTCAGTTCAACTATATTTATAACAAAAATGCTCTCTGGAATAAGTTTAGGTAAAGTTGTCATGGATAACTAGGCCACCAGAGTGCAAATTACAACCGAAACCCAGAGGAATAGTAGAGACGACCATAACTGATATCTATCTCGAAAATGTGCCGCTAATCTGACAGCTTCACATATGTGGTTACATTTCTATAGATATTACAGCAGAATAACAAGACGCCACCAATAACAGTTACACATGATAATTTTGGAAAGACTAACTGCCCGATATAACAGTGTTTATATCAAATCTCTTCAACATTTTTATTGACATTTTTTTTATATGTATCTCAACAAATCGAACTCAAGTGTATCAATTCCAAGGAGCCAAGCTAGACATGTTTAAGTCCAAGGCCAATGAGTCTCATGTTCCCTCCAAAATAATAATTGTTTATTTTAGTAGTGGGCATGGAACTCCAAGCATGTTGATTCATTTGTAAATTGCTTGGATAGATTGGCATACTAGAAATGACAGTTACAAGTAATACCAAAACAACAGATATTCTGATATTCATACTCATAATGACTATTAACATCTATTAAGAATGGCACTACTATGAGATTAAGAATAGTAAATTTATTTTAAAATATATGAATTTAATCACCTTAAACATGATCATGCTGGCTAGAATGGTGAGGGTTGTAAACATGACATAATACACTGGAGAAACTACAGCAGTATTAAAGGTGTCCAGCGCCTGCAAAAATAAATCCAGAACTTAATTAACTCCTCCATAAATCTATGTACTAATCAAAAAGGGTCCAATAGTCATTTAAAAAATCAGAAGACTCCTTGGTTAGATGCCTCAAAAATCAAATCACGGGTATCCCAGTATTCCAATTGCGAAATAAGAATATTATATGAAACTATTAGCCAGACAAATAAGTGGATAATGTGTAATTGATATAGTTACTTTAACCTGAGTGTTGTATGGAACTTTTCCTAGAGTATTACAAAGTTTCGTCATCCACTATGCTCTTATTTGTAGTATTGGTTCCTGTATAACTATTAGAGTCTCAAATATAAAATACTAAAATAGTTTGTCTACCTTATCTTTTAGTCTTAGATAATATTTATATTTATTTAAAGAACTCCTTTAGCTATAAAGTTTAACATCCACATCAACTTGGGTAAAGCCTATGGTAGTTAACGAGAAACTAGATCTGTTCAAAACTCACCTGAACATAACCTATCTTCCTATCTTCCTGTGATTGTGTATCAATTTTGAACATGATAACCTATTTTCTATGGTTGTAAATTAGTTTTGTTGTGCAAAGTGATTCTCACACTTACCTTGTTCAAATAGTTCAGCTGCAAAAGACAAAATATGATCACAAACACAGTGAAAAACCATGTTTGGAAGTATTTGAATTGATTTGTTCCTTCAAATGTCAGCTTCAAAGCAATTCCCAATGCTTTCACGCCCATAACCTAAGGGAAAATGGCAGGTCAATAAGATCTAGCAGGGAAGGGCTACGGTCTACATATGTAAAACTGTCAAAAGAAATATGACTGACCGTAAGGGAGCCCATGAGTGAGCAGATTCCAATGTAGACGATTAAATGTTTTTGTCCATAACGTGGCACGAACACGAAAATTAGGACGAGAACCAAAACTAGGACTATGCAGGTGTAGACAATGAAACCTGAATGATTTCAAAATTTTCCATGTTTAGCTTGTAATAACCAAAGGGCGCATATATAGAGATGTGACGATAAAGTATCCAAGAATATTTGTCTATACTAAAAAAGCAAGATCAAACTTTTAAATTGACCAGCTGATGATGTCCTATAGTGGACATACTAACCTGTTGGCAGGTATCTGATACATACTACAGCGGATATAATGTTTCATACAGTATTATGTTATTCTCCAACTACTTCAATAGTAAATGTTAGCATCGACGTTATTTAGCAACGAAATAGATGCACTACATTCCAGAATTCTATTTATGGTCATGCAATCAAAGTTCCAGACACTATCTTCCTCATGTCTCATCTGAGTCAGAGTTGTCAGACTGATCAATGGAACTGAAAAAAACTCTAAAAGGATTTACTTAAATTATATTTTATAAGTATATTGTAATAGCTTACATTTAAAACATATTCAGATACTATCATGAAGAAAATTTATACCCTCATAACACGAAACCAACAGCAAATAGTCGGGACTATGAGCTAATAAAATTAGGAGTAGATAACAACTTCTCAATCAATTACCTGGCTCCGTTGCTAGGTCCCACACTTCCTTGACATTTCGGATAATTCTCTCCTGTGGCGAATGTAAAACAATACTGGTAGATCCCACCAAGCATAGAACACAACCAACAACACCAAAGATGTGCAATTTCTCCTCCAGAATAAAATGGGCTAACACTGCACTGTAAGGGAAGTTATTAATGGATGCAAAACACTTGTATGAAATAAATAGTGCTTTCTGTTAAATCTTCCTACAATAATACCATCCAGTTTCATACCTGAAAATAATACTTAATGCTCCCAAGGGAGTTACAAGAATTGCTGGTGCGTATGCATAGGCAGCGAAGTTAGCTATCTCCCCAACAATCACTACAAAGTGAGAAATTGTGAATTAATACAAACCTAGAAATATCTCATTATCCTACCTTTACTTTAAAGACCTTAGTCGGTCAGCGACTGCTTCCTATACATTTGGAAGACATTTAAACAATGACAAAAAGAAAGCAGCTAAAACCAGAGGAGAATAGCATTGCGGTATGCATTTATATTATGAAGAAACTACTGCAGACTGGGACCTGAATTGATTTTCATGTCAGCACAATATATATACCCTGAGAAGGGGGCTCTATGGCATACTGCACTAAATAATCAGTAGGAAATACTTACATGTTTGACAAAAGGGAAAAATAGAAAGCCATTAATTTGTTATCACACAAATAAATCTTCCTCCTCTTCTTTTAAGTTATAGGGCACTCACTAACCACATTACTGGGATAGTCTTAACAAAAACAAAATATTTTATTAGAGAGGAAACTGAAGATTACTAAGCATTAGGTGGACAAGGAATTTACCAGAAAGAAAATCAGAAAGAGACAAAATAAGTGGGAATTAAAAACACAACCCTCAATGGAGAATAATCATCCAATTTCTATATGACAGTCCTAACCCCATGAACAATGCCCAAATCAGAGACCCGCAGAGAAGCATTAAATGTAACTCTAAAAAGCATGTGAACACTCCTAGACCTTCTGGTAAAAATCCTTGCATTCCCCACAATCCAAATACCCCGTAAAATAGGAAAAAACACACATCTGCACACATTCTTCCTGTCCTTATTACCACTGATCCCCATAATCAGTAAAGGAAGGAAACTATCCAGAGTAGGAGGACAAATCTAACTCTCTTTAAAAATATCCAACAAAAAACACCAGAGCTACCAACCCAAAAAGGTTTTAAAATTTTAATTTCAGTCCATAACTGGCAGCTGATATTTAACATAAAAGCAAGAGGAAGGGATACAGGAACGTATTTCTATACATGGAATCATGGGCCTCAACCTGTCTGTCACTAAGCAGCTGGAAAATAGAGGAAAAGGAGAAAAGATAAATCATACTCTATAAGCCTTCAGCCAACCTCAGGCATATCAAAGACAAATGATGTAAAAACACCAGTTAAAGAACATTAGTACTTACTAGTTATCATTCCAGCCCACCAAATCGGTTCCTTTAAGTACGAGTAGCCTCCTGAACCTGATGAACAAGTTTCCACAATTACCGTAGGAAATCATATCAACCTAAAAAAATATCATTCCAAGAAGGGGCAGAGCCAGGATTTTACTTTAAGTGGCACAAATATATATATATATATATATGTGTGTGTGTGTGTGTGTGTGTGTATATCTTGATAACACTTTCCCTCTCGCCCATGATTTTCCCACCGAAAATTATATTTATATGAAAGCTAATGACTTCAATATAATAAACAAAGCAATATCACCTAGCTTTTCAAAGACATATCAAGATATCTCAAAAAGAAAAGGGGAAGCTCTTCAAGTAGAGTAGACTCCCTTTATCTTGCAAAAAATGTCACAATTGGGTTTTTCTTTTGTCCAAAAGTACTCTTTCAAAATTCAAGTGAATATTAGTATCGGAAAATAAAAACTATATTTTAAATGGGACCAACTGTAAGTGCAAAACCAATATGTCCATGTTGTTAAAAATTATCTCAAAAACTAGCATTTTGATTTTCAAGTATTGACCTCCTTAATCTGCGTGAAAATACCAGCTGTTAACATATATAGCAGGACGGAGGCAGTTCTATCGTATGAAGGTCAAAGTTATGACTTTCCTTACTAAATAAGTTGGTCAAATTTATGTAGTTTAATGCACCTTAAAATGCTTGTTGCTAATAAAAATTGCACATAATGATATATAAATAATTTCTCAAAAAGTTTGGGGGATAATTTCCCGCCTATCAACACTAACTCCGTCCCTAGTTCCAGGACTATAAAAACTGTTTCCTGTTTAAGGGAAATTTTAACTAAAAGAAACAGGAAATTTTACGTTAAAAAAAAAATCAGTTTATTTAACTTTCCCATAATTCCTTGTCTATTATGTGTTCAAAATACATGAACCCCTAAGTTTTAGCAAGTACGGGAGTAAAGAAATGACATAGATCCCATTTCGTGCAGTTGGAGATTATCACATATGAAATCCAAATTATTCATAGATATCAAGGGAGTTTATTAAATTTTTTAAAGGTACTCTTGGAATCCAAATTCATTAAATGACAGTATTTAGATAATCACCACTAAAGCAACTTTGCATTATGTAGATCCTAAACTCTAAACTCATTACAGCTCATTAGTATATGTAAGATTTTAAGATCGAATCACACAACAATCACAAAAAAAAATAGAGAAAAACGAAAAAATAAGAACACACAAAGTAATCCAGGTTCACCAATTTAGCTAGTCCTGCTTGTTTGATGTATTCATTTAGGCTTTAGTAATCTCGAACAGTCTACATGATTCACACACCAAACAATACTTTTATAGTAACTAAAAATCTTAACTTTTATAACATGGTCTCAATCCCATGAGGTCAATGCATTAGTCAAACTCAAGACCGGACTATTAATAAATCCCCAAACCCAAATAAATATTACGCTTGGCTTTTAGGATGCGTTGCCCCTTGCAACTAGGGTGTAAACGAGTCAAATCGAAGCGAGCAGAGAGTTACTTGGATTCGACTCGAAAAGTAAATTTTTTACTCGGATTCGAATTATATTTGAAAAACTCTACTCATATTCGACTCGACTCGAATATTTATTACTCGAATTCGATCCGAATCGGATCGAATTATATTCAAACTACTCGTGAACTTCGAATTCAAGTTGGAATTCGAGTCTCCACATAGTAGTAAGTAGCTTATAATACATATAATTACCAATTAAACTTATTATTTTACTTAGAAATTAAAAAATATATTTACAATTATGTACTTTACAAATAAAAAAAATACAATTAAAATTAAAAAAATAATAATAAATAATAACTATTTATTCTAATTTTTATTAAATTATGTATGTACTATAAGAGAATGTATCGAGTATCTATTCGAATATGCATCAATCGAGTATGTATCGAATCATGAACAAGAATTCGAATAGTTTGAATCCTAAATGAGTCGAGTATAACCTCACTCAGATTCTACTTGTATTTTTATTTGAACTATTTTGTGTGCTCAATGAATCCGAGTCTTGCTCACATTTTTTCGAATCGAGCCTAAATCGAGCTCGAATTGTTTGGTTCGATTTACAGCCTTACTTGCAACCCTACCAGCTCACTGGCGAGATGTGTAGCCGTTCGCTCATGACCCCCGACTATCCTATCGTAGCAGCCATCGGTCGGGGCGACAGAAGTATGAGTCAATCCCAACTGTATAGGATGCACCACGTAACAGAATTTTATCAGCTTATTTCAAGTTATATAAGCTATAATTTGCAACAAATAAGCTGCTCCAAACATGTACATAGCTTGGTGCAGTACTAAAACCGGGTTTCAAGCTTCTAATTAGCTGTGCCGAGGCAATCATTTGTGCAAAAGTTAAAAAAATTCACGTTAATCCCGGTATACCATTCTAGCAGCCCTCATTAAACTTCTCAAACACCGGATATATAAATCAATTTACATATATAAATGTATATATAACATAAAGAAATATAACTAAGAGGAAGGAAATTGAACCTGCTCTGGTTCCAGGAGCATTCTTAAGACCCTTTTTCTTAATAATAAAGCTGGAGCCAATGAATATACTAGAGGATACAGCTAATATAAGTCCATGCACATTGTCAGAAGTTAATCCCCCCATTTATGATAAAATGGAGAGAAAAATAACTGTAACTAAATCTTCAAGAGCCAACTTATGCCAAATCCAGTTTCCTGCATTAATTCAAAACCCAATATCTGTGATTCCCATTAGAAATAAAATAAATATATATATACCTGCATTGAGGAAAAGAAGAATATATTTAATCAGAGGGGAGGAAATCACTTTTTTGGCTCTCTTGGCAAAAGGGTAGGTGGGTAAAGAGCTAATTTATCATATCGTATATCAAGATTGGTTGAATTCAGATAAAGGGTTGCAAATGTCTTGAAAATTGAAATAATTTTGATGATCATACAATCATTCTCCCTATATACATGTATATATATATATTTATATCCCATCCTTTTTTATTTCTCTCTACAATCTATTTTGCCTGTTCTGTCTCAATCTCTCTCTCTCTCTCTCTGAGGAAATAGAGAGAGAGAGAGAAACAGATGGGGGAGGGAAGCTAAACAGAAAAGCAAACGGTATGGCCGTTACATTTGCGCTTGAGAAACCCACCGCCCACCGGTGGCTTATTTGCTCTGCCTTCCGAATCCCGCGTTTGGATGGCTTAACACTACAAGTTTTCGGGAAGAAAAGAATTTTCACACAAAGATAAAAAAATTAAAAATTACTCCCTTTGTATAAAAAAATAAAAATACCACTCGCTTTATATAATCTCGTGGGTTACTAAAGATAAATTATAAAAAAAAATTCTATATTTTCTTTGTTTTTATTTTTTTTAATGTGTGTACAAATTGTACATCGCTCATCTTTTTAAGAACGAAAAGAGTAATAAATTCTCTTTTACATTGTCTTTGAGTTTATAAAAAAAATATAAAAAATATACAATTTTTGAATTCAAATTATAATTATTCTATTTTATCAAGTCTTTTTGTGTTTATAAATAGCGAGTAATATTAAGATTATAAAAAAATCATTAATATTATAGTAAATAATAATAACTAAATATATATAAGTTTGTCGTAGAAAAATAAAATTTGTAACGCAAATAATGCAATAAAAAGTTATACCACACATATTAGGGGAGATGATATTTCCACAACAGTTTTTGATATTTTCACACAAAAAGTATCGCTATAGATCTTATAGCGACGATTTTTAACTCTACAGCGACATTTTGCGTGTGAAAATATAAAAAACTATTGTGCAAATATCGCTCGCCATTAAAAATTATACAAATATACTCACCGTGATAATTTCCCGCTATAAATGCTATCCACCATCAACAAACCTTAACATGTTGTTTTCTTAAAAATAAAAATCAAGATTGATACCCTTTATTTTCCTTTTAATCTAATGAGATCCATATGTTGATAACTTCTTCTAAATTTTTTTTCCCCTGTGCACACCCAAAGGAGTAGTAACTATGTCTTTTTGAAAAATAAAATGCCAAAAGTATTATTGACCAAATAAAACATTACTATTTCAATAACAACAAATAGTCAGATGTAGCTAGGCATCACAAATTAATAAATATAATAGAATTGATGAAATTGTAACAGTTACTTTGAACTTAACCAAGTTCTAATTGTCCTAAATTTTTGTGTTAAGCGAAACATAAATAGGATTTAATTTTTGTAAAAATTAATATAAAATAGGCATAAATTTATCAGAGATATAATAACGTATAAAATAAAATTAGTTCACAATAAAAGCTTTTTAAAATTAGTTATTATAATTTTAAATTTAATAATGTTTGGATAAAGAATTTTGAAGTGAGAAAGAATAGATCATGGGGAAAGTAGGGGAGAGAATTAGGAAATGATAAAAGTGGAAGAGATAGAGAGAGGTAATAAAATATTAAGAGTAATGCTAGAGACACAAACTATTTTACAAACATTTTACAAACTGACTGATGTGGTACTGTTGTATTGGTGATAGTTAAAAAAAACACATTCTCACTACAACACTATCACCAATACAACAGTGTCACATCATCAAGTTTGTAAAATGTTTGTAAAATAGTTTGTGTCTCTAGCATTATTCAAATATTAACTACTTTTTTTAACGTTAGCTTGTGACTCAAAATCACCAAAAATGATTATAAAGTCTTAGATTTTATAATAATTAGTCACCTTGACACGCACTATATATGTGTTTCAAATTTTTTATTACAATATTAAAAGATATCTTATTTTTTTCAATATTATAAAAAATTGAAGGACAAAATTTTGATATATTAAAAAAATTATTATTATTAGTGATACAAAATCACCAAAGAGGCGATTACTAAAGTCTCGCATTTTATTAATAGAGATTTCAAAATAAGAGTTTTAATTCACTGTACAAAATTAGTTGAATTCATCTTAATCAACTACGATTCCACTCAAAAGTCATATGACTCATTTTATAACTGTCAATGTCGGGATTTCTTTTTGGAATATCTCGATTTTTTGTGTGTTTTTAAAGGGAAGTGTGTGATTTAGGTGAGATTTTATGAAAAATGGCTCTTTTAATTCGATGTTAATTTAGAAATTTTAATTTAGATTGGGCCAAAGAAACAAAGTCGATAGTTTATACAAGTTTAAATGCATGTATCAACTCATTTGAATTTTGAGTTTTTGAATAAAAAATGCCCATTAACATATGACTTCATTAAAGTGGTCTGCAGCCAAGACTATTAGAATTCGAGAGCTTGCTTAAGCGAATAAAGGGTATTAGGTACCCCCGATTTTCCTGAATCACAATTACTGCTTTCCTAATCTCTCAATTCTCAAGTTTTGAAAAAAGTTGTCATGGGTGTGCTTTAAGTGTTCTGTGTCTAGGTGATTTGTGTTATTTCATTGTGAGTATGTGTTTGATGCCATACTTCTGAGTGAATCCATTTTATCCTAGTGCGGTTCAATTTGGCTAAAAAGGGACTTTGAATTTTGTAAAGAGTCATTCCAAGTAGGGCTTTTAACTTTGAAAGACAAAGGTATTATAAAAAGTCATCCAATTTGAGAAATGAAGTTCTTAATAGGCTTTCGAAAGCCATGAAATCATTCCAAAATAGAGGTGTAGTAATATAAGAAAATAATGATAATTTTGAAGAGAGTTTTAAGGATTTCTAGCTCGATTTCTTAAAATTCTTTTAGGTTTGAAAAGTCATTCTAAAGATTTTAGATTTCAAAAGTCATTCCAAGTTGTCATTCCAAAGATTTTAAACTTCAAAAGGTCATTCCAAGTTCAATTTTAAAAGTCATTCCAATAATTTTAGATTTCAAAAAGTCATTCCAAATTCAATATTAGTAGTTATTACAAAGTAATTTAAAATATGATAGATTCTATATTTATAGAGAAAATGAAGTTTTATATTTATATTTCCAAAATCAATCAAAAACGTATTTTACAAGGTTCCCAAAAGTCCTTCTAAACATTTAATTTCTATCCTTTGAATTTGCTCAATTTTATAAAGCCTTTAAATTTCGAAAACTATTTTAATTTAGCCAAAACAAGTAATTAAGCTAACTAACCATGGTTAGGGTCCAATTTAGGGCATGATGGTCATCCCATTGGACCCACCAACAAAAATAAATCATTAATCCACTATTTAGGCCATAAACTCCACCTTAAAGGGTAAATAGCTAATTAAATGATTTTAAGGCCCATAAGTGTTTACAAGCACTAATCATCATTTGCAATCCATGACCAAGGGTTCATCATATGAAGATGACCCTAATTCCTTCAAATATGGATTTCAAGGTTACGCATCTTTCTAGGCTCATAACCATGCAAATTCACCCCCCACAAGGTATAATACAATTTTTGAACTTAAGTCCATCATGGGCTAATTCCAGTTTTCATGATAGCAAGGTGCTCCCCTTTATTTGAATACCCACCTACGACTTTGATTGTTATAACTTTTCTAGGAACTATGACGTCATTCATTGCGGCAACCACTGAAATATTACAAAACGATCTAAAAAGGGTCATAACTTATTCAACTTGCAGTCAATTAGGCTATATGATATTTGTTTGCTGCATCTCAAACTATTCGATTAACGTCTTTCACTTTAATGAATCATGCCTTTTTCAAAGCATTACTGTTTCTGAGTGCAGGTTCGATGATTCATGCTATGTCGGATGAGCAATTTTGATTCTTTTATCTAAAATACTCCTCTCACTTAGCAGTAAGAAAAAAAGGGTTTCAAAAAGAGGTTTCTCTCTTCTAAAGTTATCTCAACATATATATAGGGAAAGATAGAGTCGGTCATGAGTTTTTTAAGGCCCAGGGCAAATTTTCTCAAGTGTGTCCCTTTATACAAATTAAACAAAAAATAAATAAATTATCAACTAATTAATTTTATTAAAATTATAAGAATTTATAAAAGATAAGGAAGAACACTTTAGGGCCTCATTAAAACTTTGTTTGGGGATAACCCAATGGGACAAAATCCCAAACAAAGGAAAAAGAGTACCCCGAATTGTAAACATTGCATTAAAAAACGAAAACTACATATTTGAGTCTACATGCTTCCTCCCGAATCTCGATAAGCATTTCTTGATTTGATCAATCTTCTTTTCATCCTCCACAATTAATCAAAGCAAAGAATCATCACATATACCTACAAAATAAAAATAGCAATGAAATCTGAACCACAAAACATCATTTAAAATGTCTTCTTGTTGCACTTTTCGATGCAAAATCATCAATTATACTATCATATTAAATGTTTTCTAACATATCATTTCAATGCATAATATCGATAATTCATTTAGCCTATCTTGAGTCATGGTGGTCCGCAAATAAGATTTCAATAATTTTAATTTAGAAAAACTTCTTTTAGCAGATGTCATAGTCACAGGTATAATCAATAATACCCTATAAGCAACCATTACATTAGGAAACATATCCACACTTTTCAAAGTTCAAATTAATAATTTTTCAATATACCTTAAAAATACAATAAATCCACAATATTAATAATTTCTTGTCTAATTGAATGTATGAGGTTATACATAAATAATTAACTCTACATATCAGAATGAACAAATTAAAGAAACACTTACCCGAATAACAATTGATAACTGAATATTTCGCTCCATATTCCTCTTCTTCTTTTAATTGAGTTCCCCTTCTTCTCTTTTTCACCAAGCATAATTTATGAGAGAGAAAAATGAAAGCCTTTGTTAGGTTTGATATATGTAAGAGAGAGAAATGAGAGAAGCTAAAGGTTTATATTTAATAAATTTTCTCCCTCTCTTCTGCCGAGAAGATGGAATGGGATTATGGGAAGTGGGGGTGGGTGGAGTATTTTTATTCTTTTTTATGCTTAGGACAAATATTGGAAGATAAAGAAAGAGGAAAAGGAAAAAATTGGGTAGATAAAAGGTAAAAGAAAAAGAAAAGTGAAAGTAAGCACATGAGAATCAAAAGCGACCAAGCTTGTATGGGCATGAGTTGGTGCTGCTAAAGTCTCACCCATCTTCTTTTGTTTTGTTTATACACATATATACATAAGTTATAAAAAAATTTAGGCCCCCCTCAGCTGTGGGCCCTAGGCGGTAGCCCTGGTAGCTCTGACCTAGGGCCGGCTCTAGGAAAGAACAAAAAGGGACTTGCAGCTTGCCATCTGCCACTTTGGCCCCACAGGTTGCCACTATAGTGGCTGCGTGGTGGTTTTGATCCTTAGGCCTTTCAATGATTAATTTGGTCTAAATTTTAGTGTTTTAATCATTTTAAGTTCTTTCAAACTCACACATATGTTTTTAAATTGCAAGATTTTGTAATTTATCTAACAAGTTCATTTTTTAATTAGTGATTTAAGTGTACATTTTGGATGTCTACAAAATAGAGTTAATGTAATGTTTCGAATTCTTATAAGACTTGTAATTGTGATCTTATTTGATTAATAAAAAATGATTTTATGATCTAATCTATGTGTTATGTGATGGAATATATGTGTTGTTGTTTTGTATAAAAAAATATAAAAAAATTCAAAAAATAACGTGAAAAACACTATTCACGTAGAAAATGCTTTTCGTTTTTTCGACATTTCATATTACGCCATAGTATTTATACAAGATATAAATACATATTCACTATTTAAAAATACGAAAATGCCAAAGTCAACAATTTTGGCTAATCGGCTTAGTTAGAAAAAATCAGACTAGAAAGCAAACTAAGTTCGGAATAACCAAGCTAGGGTTGGGCCAAGGGTTAAGCCAAGACTTAAGACTTGGAGCCAAAGTCTTGGAACTAAAGACTTGAGTGGCTTGAGACTTGGAGCCAAAGTTTTGGAAGATGTTTAGCCTAAATGACCATGTTACCCTAGGTCTTGGTTTTCTTATAAGTAGAACCCCTAACCTTCTTTAATCCTTACCAATTCACAAAAGCTAAGAGTATACACTATGGTGAGATTAATTAAGAGAAGGAAAGCTAAAGTCTTGCGTATTCAAGATTCAATAAAGCTTGCACTTCAAGAGGTAACAAATTTACGTTGTTATAATTTTAATTTATGTTCTTGAGTAGAATTCATAAAATAATGCATGTTTTTTTTTATGATTATGTATTTTAATGTTATAGATTCATAAAATATGGTGGCCTAGCTAATTAATGCTAGACGCATCAAGTTTTAAATAATCAAAATAACAACTTATGAAACTAGTTTTCATTGAGTTGATGTTTAGTTTATGTTCTTATACATAATTCTTTTGGTTTATGGTTATGTATTTTGATGTTATAAAGTCATAAAACATGATGGCCTAACTAATTAATGCTAGAGGCATCAAGTTTTAAGTAATCAAAACAATGGGAGAGGCTCTCCAACGAACTTAAGAAACGAACTTAAAAAAAGACACAGCAGGTACTAAAAAAAGACACGGAAGGTTAAGTTACCACTTCCTCTCTCTACCTCTTCTCTTTATCTCACTACAGTGCACTAAAAAAAGATACGGAAGGTAAAGTTATTGCTTCCTCTCTCTACCTCTTCTCTCTCTCACTACAGAAGGATAACTCGGCAATTTAGAATCCAACGAAGCTTCCTTCTCTTCGGCTCGTAACCTTCTCTCTCTCTCTCTCTTCGAAGGTATTGGATCTGCCATACAACTCATAATTTGTGCTCTGATTTAATTTTGAGTAATTTAAGGTTTATGAGTTCTGATTCGAAGTTTTTTTGGGATGAACCAATTTAATTAGTTTCATCCCCAAATTAGTTTCGCCCATACTCTTCTATATTTGGGTCTTAGCTATATTGTATTTTGATTTTAAAATTTTTGTAACTTCACTTTATTCCCTCTTCTAAGAGAAAGTATCCCTGCCTTTTTCCTTCTTGTGAATTTTTATAATGGAACATCAAGATGGATGAGGTTCTGTATATTAAATTGTTTTGGCTAGTTTAGAAGTGTCTTGTTGTAAGATGACATCAAGACTTGTCTTGTCTTGCCTTCATTGTACTGTTTTCTGGTGAATGCACTTGGAAGTGAATATAAAGTTTAACATTAAGTGCAGTTTGTTCTTTGAACTTCTTTACTGTCACTTTTTTTTCTTAATAAGCATTATTTAGCACCTTTATATGAGCTATAAGTGTGTTTTTTCTTTTGTTTTCAGCTTTTCTCATTCTCCGATTATGTGTTTCTACGTGTATATGTAATTCCAAGTGTATATTTGATGCAATTCTTATTTTACGATTGACGCAAGTCATGTAAGTTGTAAAAATTACAATACCTCCATTTTAGAGGGAAAAAAATCTCATCTGATGCAATTATTAATATGGATCAATTGTTCGGGCATTTGTTAATATGGATCAATTGTCATGATGTTCCTCAGGCATGTCATAATCATTGTTATCTTTGTATGGATTTTGTTTGGCAGGCAAGAAAGTATGATGGATAATAATTTAGAGGATGAAGTACGCGGTAGTGATGAATGTGGTGCTAATGTAGGGAGTGATGAAGGTAGGGAAAATTTTATTCATAATCCGCAAGTAGGCGACCACCTCAAACCTAGTGCTGGAAAAGAATTCCAAACAATAGATGAAGTTAAGGATTTCTACAATATATATGCTAAAAAGGCGGGATTTAGTATTCGAAGTTGGGTTACTAAGAAAATCGAAGGAAGTGATGAAGTGCAAATGAAAGAGTATGTTTGTTTTAAACAAGGTAAGAGAATAATAATTGCGGATGTTAAAACTAAAAGGCATTGGGGATTGATAAAAGAGAGTTGTAAAGCAAAAATAGTTGTGTTGAAAATAAATTCTGAGGCATATGTAGTCACCCAATTTATTAAGGGACATAGTCACCCTTTGGCAACTCCATCAAAGAAGCATTTATTAAGATCTCACCAAAGTGTTTTAAGTGCGCAAAAGTATTTGAGTCAACAACTTGTCATGATAAATATACCCTCACATTAACAATTCAATTTACTTGGAATACAGGCTGGAGGGTTTGAAAATATTGTGTGTACACAAAAAGATTTATATAATTATGAAAGGGATAAACGTAATGAGTTGAAGGGGCATGATGGAGAAATATTGAGTGGGTTTTGCAAATTAGAAAAGGGCAAGAATCCATCATTCACTTATGAAATTAAGGTTGATAATGAACATAGGATAACACATTGTTTTTGGGCTGATGCTACCTCTAGAAGGACATGTAGTTTTTATGGTGATGTAGTCGTCTTCGATACGACACACAACACCAATCGCTATAGCCTGATTTTTACACCACTGATGGGAGTTAACAATCATAGTCAAACCATAATTTTTGCTTGTGCATTCTTAAGTGACGAGACCTCGGATTCATTTGTTTGGCTATTCAACCAATTTTTAGAGGTTATGCCAGGTGATGCCCCTAAAATGATCATTACTGATCAAGATCCCGTGATGTCTAAAGCAATTTCAACAACTCTTCCAGATACTTTTCATAGATATTGTAGTTGGCACATATTAACAAAATTTTATAAAAAGCTAGACTTGATGAAGTATAATGCTTACTATAATGAATTTGCCGATTGTATTTGGAATTCGGTGTCTAAAGAAGAGTTTGATTTGACATGGACGGAGCTTGTTGTGAGGAGGGGGTTACATGACAACAAATGGTTACAAATGATGAATGAAATTCGTTCAAATTGGGTGCCTACTTATTGTAGTTATGTTTCTCGGCCAATATGTCAAGTAGCCAACAAGCGGAAGGCTCTCATGCATTTTTCAAAAGATATGTATCTAAGAATAATTCATTAGTTGATTTCATGATTCAATTTAGTAGGGGGCTAGTATGCCAACGTCAAGAAGAGTTGTTGGCCGATCACAAAGACTTGATTGAGAAGCCTAAAGTGAAGATGAATCATGACTTTTTGTTCCAATTGGTTGATATTTATACTCGGGAAATGTTTTATAAATTTGAAGATGAGATATGTGAATGCTTGAATTACCGTTTTGAGCTTATCAATGAGAGTGTCAATCAATGCGTGTTTCAAGTTCATTAGAAAAAAATGTCCACATGTAGAGTGCGAAAACTTATTTGTGACAAAGAATTGAGTTTTGTTTCATGTAGTTGCCACAAGTTTGAGAGTATGGGGATATCATGTAGACATGTGCTTAGTTACTTGCACAAAATGCATGATTTTGACGAATACCATAATAATACATCTTAAAAAGGTGGACTAAGAAGGCAAACTCCAGGATAGTGGTCGATAATGAAAGTGACATAATGATAAATAGTGACAAAGAATATCTAATCAAGCAGAGTGAATTGATTCAATGTTTTTTATTGATAAAGCTCTCATAAGCCAATAAGGAATTAATATTTATAAAGATGTTTTGGCTCATGCACTCGAATCAATCAATTTTATTGTAGATAATGGTAAAAGTTCACAATGTGGAACTGGTGCAATTGTAGTCTTTGGAAAGATGAGTTGCAATAAAGATCATATTTACAATGAACCAAATCAAGTTAGGTCAAAAGGATGTGTGGCAAAAGACTTAAAGGAGGGAAAGATAGGTCATTAGGGAAGACAAAGAACTCAAAGGCTAGACGTTGTCATGGTTGTGGTAAAGTTGGACAATCACATAACAAAAGGAATTGTCCAATGATTGCACATCGGTAAGTAATATTTAAGTAATTGTATTAATTGTTTCTATCTCAATCTTTAAATGATTGTTATTTTGGCTTTTATGTAGAGATTCTCCCGGCAATGAAGGTGCAACAACATTTTCAAGTTCAGCGGATGATAGTCATACTTCCAAAGGTTTGATCATTTTTTTGTCACTATTTATCATTATGCCACTTTCATATCTATAGATCTAATATACATATATTTTATTTTATTTTCAGATTTAGAGATGTTTGCTGATGTTAGTGGCTGCTAATTTGGATGTTGGCTGTTACTATTTTGTTTACTGTTTTTTTAGTATTTGTGTTAGATAGTGTAGTAATTAGTACTTGTAGTACTTGTCTCTTATTGATTTGGTTTACTGTTGCTAATTTGGAAAGATGTTTATTTGTATACATGTATAAGATGTTATAGTACTTATGGTTTTCTGTAGTACTTGTATACTTGTAGTACTTATGGTTCTTTAGTTCTCAAGTGGTAGCTTTGCTTGAGATTTTATAATGAAAATTGTGTACACCACTGTTACACAAATGTGTGTAACCTATTTAATGACTTGGGATACATTACGTTGTTACCACTAGGTTTGACTGATTAACAACTTCACTTGTATTTTGGAGTAGGCTCACTTGTATTTTTGAGTATATGTATTCTACAGTGAGTATATAATATTTATTAGGCTATCATTGCGATGACAAGTGTGTTAATTATGTACGATTGCTGTGAAAAATTAGCATTAGTGAACCTAATGCCTCTATATAGATTTAGTACACAATTCAATAGTCGATTTTTTATAACATTATCAAAATTACAACCGATTTAATAATATTAACAACAACAACGCATACATAACATTAACAATTATGACAAATCGCACAATTTGTTGCAATTGACGCATTTCAATTCACACCATCGCTAATTCGCTGGAGTCGTTAGCATTCGTTGGATGGGTTGTTACATTTAAACGCTCAGATGTGTCCATTTGCAACCTCCCTTGATTATGCAACGCTCGAACATATTCGTCACACCAACTGATGAAGTTACCACATTGCTGTATATTTAGGGACAATAAATTTATTTACTTCTGTAAATTGACCAAATAAACAAAAATTACAATAAATTATCCTCCAGTTTAATGATGGAAATTTTGAACTTTTTTAAGGAAATGCATTAACTAAACGATAATAAGTCTTGGAAACTTAGTCCCTACAATATATGTCCATGTCATATTTTAGTCTTTCTTTTTAAAGACCAAAAAAATATGGGGAAATCTTCAAGGTTACGTCGAAATGTTTGTTAATAAATAGTATTGTTCTTACCCATGTTCCTTCCTCCTTTCTTGACTCTTTGAGTTGAAGAATATATATTATACTACTAATTATTTGAGCTCCAAAATAATACATCTCCAGGCTGCTCTAAAAGGGACTAATTTGGGGATGAAGCTAATTATACTGGTTCATCCCAAAAAAATTTCAAATCAGAACTCATAAATCCTAAATTACTCAAAATTAAATCATAGCACAAGCTATGAGTTGTATGACAAATCCAAAACATTCAAAGAGAGAAAGAGAAGGTTACGAGCCGGAGAGAAGGAAGCTTCGCCGGATTCGAAATCGCCAAGTTATCATTCTGTAGTGAGAGAGAAAGAAGAGGTAGAGAGAGAAAGTGGTAACTTTACCTTCAATGTCTCTTTTTTAGTACACTGCAGTGAGAGAGAGAGAATAGGTAGAGGGAAGAAGTGATAACTTTACATTCCGTGTCTTTTTTTTAGTACCTTCTGTGTCTTTTTTTTAGTTCGTTTCTTAAGTTCGTTGGAGAGCCTCTTCCTCAAAACAACAACTTATGAAACTTATTTTTATTGAGTTATTGTGAGAAGCTAATTAATGCTAAAGACATCAAGTTTTAAGTAATCAAAATAAGGACTTATGAAACTTATTTTCATTGAGTTATTGTGAGATGGTGACCTATCTAATTAATGTTAGAGATATAAAGTTTTAAGTAATCAAAACAATAACTTATAAAACTTGTTTTCATTGAGTTATTGTGAGATTATGATGAAATTGCTAAGTAAAGCATGATCATGTATGTGTTAGTCAAATTGTTTAACATGATAAGCTAGCTAGCTAAATCATCACACAACTAATTGACTCAATTAAAGCATGAATTGTATGTTAGTGTTAAAATCATCAAGCATGCTAATTTTGCTAAGTATATGCCCTAGAAAACTTAACCAAGCAAGTTAAGCTTAAGCTATAAAAACTTAGTTCTTACTACACTACTACAAAACAGTAAATAGATAACGCGTAACCAACGTTGTGGTTTCTGTCAGCAAAACGTCGTAGTTAAGGGTGTCATCTATTTGACACCCTTTATACAACGTTTTAAAACGTTGTAGTTAGGCACATTATACAACATTTTTAAAGAAAAAACGTTGTAGATTTGTTTTCCATAAGTTAGTAGATTCTCGAAAATGTTGTAGTTTAATATCATATACAAAGTTTAGCCGAATTTATACAACGTTTATAATGTGTCATCTATTTAGACAAATCTATATAACGTTTTTAAACCGTGACTTAAAAATGTTGTAATACATGCATAAACCAGTGCACCTACAATCTGCTAATGCCATGATATATAGCTAAAAAAGGTCTAAATTCTCATTTAAATTTAAAGCCAAAATGTATCAATCATTCAAAATACATCCCAATAATACCATTCGTTTACAATTTCAAATTACTACATCCACAAAAAATATACCAAAACTATCCATATATGCATCTCAAATTCACTTTTCAATCACCATACAGAAAAGCTAAGAGATTATCCCATCAAGCATTATTACAATTTCAAAACAAGCAACATATACTTATTGTTGTTATGAGAGTGAAAGTTGCATTTGAAATTCTATAGGATACTAATTCAAGAAGACCTTCCTTCAGTTTTGTTCTGCCACCATTCCAAAAACTTAACTTGTGCACCCATGGTATCCACCCTGTACAGTTGCAGGTAGTGATTTGCAATTTCCTGTCCAAATGTCCAACCAAACACAGCTCCTGCTCCAAAGGATAGTGCAGCACCTGCAAAATGGAAGGGATGAGTTGAATTTCTATTATAACAAAAGTAAACTCCATCTATCTGAAAACTATTTTGCATCCCGTTTAAGCATATCATTGTACCACTGCAGTGATCTACTTAAGAAAAATGATGGACAATAATGTTAGTGTTAAAATTGCACAACTCCTAATTAGCTGATGACACAATTTAATAGGTTTCCAGTCTTGACATCTCGAACAATATGTGAAATATTATATTGAAAAAGTTCAATCATCAAGAAAAAGTTTGGAATCCTATGATAACTAAAGCAATTTTTTTAATTTACGAAGGACTATTATAAAAGCTTAAATGGATTCAATCACCAGAAAAGTTTGGAATCTCCGGACTGTACAATATTAACATACCTATTGACTTTAAAGATAAAATATTAATGGTCGTAAGAGACAGATATGTTCCTGCTATAAGATGCTAAATAACCAAGAAACAATTTATCCATCATTGGCATAAAGGCCCTCAAGGTAGACCAATACTTTTCCTAATGGAATAATTTATCCATCACTTAGAATTATAAGTTACAGCCTGACAAGAAGAAAAAGGAGGACAACTAACAGTGCGAGAAAGTTTGCAGATGAAATAGAAAAGTAACCAACCATCAGTGGAAAAGGCTTACATGGTGGAATATGTAGCAAATGCATTCAGGAAGAAAACGAACATTCACAGCCTCACCCCATATGAGAAAGTAGAAAGAAACCAGAAAAAGCTTCCTGTCCCTGTTAATTGCTTCCAAACTGTTGGAAACAATATTAAATGCACATAAGTAAAGCATAAAGGAAGTAAACTGATTCAATGGCAGCAGGATGCAGAACTCACCTATTCCATACAAGGCGTATCTGCAAATATGATGATGTTTTCCTAAAGTCACTTTCAATTAGAAAAGAGTGTGCATAGTTTCTTGCTAATATGAAGTTGTGATCCAAATAAAAATAACATAGTTATGCTTGTAGAGAAGAAGAAAAATCCGGGGAAGGGGGAAAAATGCATGTCTGATTAAATTCTCAGAAGAAAATATTACTATCTTACAAAAAGAAGTAACGGATAAGCACCAGACCTATTGCTAAGAAAGGTAAAAAGAGTATCTATCAGAGGAGAGACAAGCATAACAATATAGAAATAATGTCAATGTACAAAGTCCTACAAAGTATTAGAGCATACAATAAATAGAAGTGCAACAGCAGAGCATGAGAAAAGATTGAGACACAAATAAAAACTAAACCTGAAAACCAAACACATATTCCAAAAGATCAAACATGTCCATTTCCCGCTGTCCAGAAATTTCAAAATCTTCTCGGAGCCGAGGGAATGACTCCGGATATCTAATTGCAGATATTGCACCCTTAACCTGCATTTTATTAGCAGATGGGAAAAAAGATGAGAAACAAAAGTCTGTATTCACGAATAGGTGCATACCAGAGCTCAGGGGTGAAATTAATATAAATAAAAAGAAACAGAAGAGATGTGCATGCTCACTCTCTCTATATATATAAAGAAATCTAAATCACAAACTAAAGAACCTGTCTGAAAACAATAAGCAAAATTAAGACTCAGCTAACAAACTAAGAGTTTGGTGATAGCCACAGGAACATGACAGCAAAATGAAGAAATACTTTACAACTTTATGTAAATTATTAACTTACTTCTGGGAAAAAGCCAATGACATTGGTTATTGATGATGCTTCCAGAGGGACAATATTGTAAGGTGTGAACTCGGCAGATAATGTTGGATCTGATTTTTTTATCCTTCTTAACTATAATAAACAAAATCTAAGAGAAAAAATAGAAAAGAAAAAATAGCATGCCCTCAAAAGGAAGAAACAGGTCATCGATACAACTTCTAACAAAGATATATTCTAAATGTTTTTAGCATATCAAATATAGACACTTGCCGCTGAAACAAAATATGAGATTCAACGAACTTAATAGCAGAGATTTTCAATTAACTTCTCATATGAGAAGCTGAATGCAGTACTGTCTTGAACTCAAGAGACTAAAATAATCACACCAGACGTAAAAAAACAACTACGAAAACAAGCTATAGCTTTGACATTACATTTGAAAGGAACAGCTACGGCAATGTCATATTTACATGTGCAGACACACACACACAGAAACAGAATACCTCCTCCATTATAAGTCGTCCCACTCCATCGGGACCTGCATCTTTGCTTAGTGACTCCATAACTTCAACAAGGGCCCTCAAGGTAGACAAATACTTTTCCGGGGAGGAGCTCACCGGAACTGTTTAGATCTAAGGTTTAGAACTTGGGTTTAGATCTAGGTCTTAATTAGATCTAAGTTTAGATACATGGTTCTGACCGGAGATGAAGTTGAGATGGACTGGAGAAGACGTCGTGACCGGATTTGGCGCCGGCAGCCTAGATGGATTTAGATCTAGGTTTTTAGATTTAATGGTTTTGAGATTTGGATGGGTTAGAAGGTTTTGAGAAGGTTGGAGATGAAATGATTCTGAAACGGGGAAAGGAGGAGACCGATTACTGCGACCCAATTAAAAGAATAATGTGTTTCTCTCTCCGTGTTTTGTTTGTGTTAAGTTCCGTGTTTTTTACATAGACAATGTTTTCTTTAAAAAAGTTATAACCTTAAAATTAAAAATTGCCCCTTCACAATCCACAACGTTTTTCATATCAATCTACAACATTTTATCAAAAAAACGTTGTGCAAATAAAAACCACAATATTTTTTTATAAAAACGTTGTCTATTAAGTGTTGTCTATTTACTACTTTGTAGTAGTGCTAGTTTTTACTAGAGGTGTACAGCCTCATATGTTTGGTTTCAGTCATCAAATTCATAGCCAAGTTGTAGAGGGAGAAGTTACGAATGCGTAGAATCAAGAATCACGCAAAAATACGTTGTAAATCAACGAAAAATTAAGTTTGAATCAAGTAGAGAAAGAATGGCCAAAGCATGAAACCTAGAAGGAACTCCAAGGGTTTGGAGACTGCCCTTAGAGCGCCGCAACACCCATGTGGAGCGCCGCAGCGCTCGGGCGCTGCCAAGCTAAAGTTTGGCTAGGGTTTTGGCCAGTCAGGGTTTGGTTCAAACGGTAATAGTCATGCAATGTAAAAACCTAACGAATCGTAGTTAGATTATTGAAATAAAAATAGTTAAATTGAAATATAGTAAAAGAGTCATGTTGTAACTAAATTATATGTCGATCTCGTGGACTTTGTAGGCCGTACAAAAGACGAAAAATTACATAAACTGTAAAAGCCGAATTAGGCAAGTTTTCTGACTAGTTGCAAGTAGGGGTGCTCAAAAAATTCGGTTTTTTCGATTTTTTACCGAACCGGTTGATACCGGTACCGGCGGTACCGGTTTTTTTTGGTATCGGTTTTTTCGGTACCGGTTTTTCGGTATTTTAATAATTTTCGGTACCGGTAGCGGTATAAAATTTTTTGAATTCGGTAAAAACCGAAATACCGAAAATACCGAAGTTTAATAATATAATATTTAATAGTTAATTATGAGTGGAGCAGGAGCGGGAGAGCCGAGAGCCTGGTTAGTTTATTATTATATTATAGTTAATAATATAAGACTTGATAATTGTTTGTTGGAATCTGCAATGTTACATATTATATATATATAATTGTATAATATATTGAAATGCTAAAGCTGGGCCTGCTGGGGTGTGTAAGTGGAGAAAGATGGTTTGATTATAATAAGAAGCATTAACAACTACTCCATGCTAAATTACTAATAACACCAAAGGTTAAATCTACATCCGGTCTAACCAGTACACCTCCAGCTACGCCTACAAATTACAATTAATCTCTTAGTTTTAAAAAAAATGTTAATATATAAAAAAATTATTTAATTATTATTAATAAATATATATATTATAAATTGCGGTATAACCGAAAATCGAACCGAAAAAACCGGTACCAATTTCGTACCGAACTGGTAATTCGGTACCGGTTTCGGTTCTTGTTTTTTTGGTACTTTCAGTTCGGTACCGGTTCGATATTTTCGGTACCGGTTCGGTTTTTTACCAATGAACACCCCTAGTTGCAAGTTTGTTTTTGTACTTTATGTAAATATGTGTATAATTGTTTGAAATTCATTTGTTATTCCTTTGAATGACGAAGTTCATTAAAAGCCATTTGTTTTGGCTTAACTCAAGAAATAAATTGTTATTCGTGAAATATTGAATTGTTATAATTATTTATTTGAGTTAAATTATTTTATCAAACCAAATTGTTTTGGGGCGATATTTGAATGTTAGTAATTAAGATGAACAACCTTTATTCATGGGAAATATAGGATGTGTCAGATAACCGACTTAAACACTGTTGATACGTATGTAGTCAGTGTAGCAGATGTCACGCATAACATATGATATTGTTAGGTTGATCCCCTTTTAATATCTACAAATGGTTCTAAGTCTTTATGGCTAACGAACATTACTAGTTCTTGGTTTAATAACCACTCAGTTTACTATTATGAACATCTGTTAAATCTTTTGTTTAGCTATCATCCTTTTGAAATCATCAAGTGTGACTGCTCTTATGTGATATTTGTTAGATTTGTTGAGCAATCATTTGCTCATTCTTGCGAAAAATCTATATTTGCAGTTAAGGAAGACATCGAGAAGGTTCTAGAGTGAAAAGAAAAGTAAAGAAGAAGACTTAGACTGGAATATGTTATTCCTGTTATGTATTATAGAACTCTATTCATAATGACTTTTTGTAATAAGTGACTGGAAAATTTGTAATCGAATCATAAATCAATAATATCATAATATTATATCATTAGTTGTGTTATATCTTTTAGTTACATTTAAGTTAGTAGATGTTAAGATTATTGATTTATATTACATTATTTGATAAAATCTATACATCTGAGTGAGGATATTGATAATTTAGAAAGTTATGTCAAGGAAAGAGATTGTCTAATTGAGCATCTCTTTAACAGAAAATCCCCTCTGTCCTAAGAATGATCTTATTATTGATACTGTGAATATCAGATAGATAAAGATTATGAATGATGGGAATATCTATAGGATTTAGTGTTGAATAATAATGAGCACCAAGTCCGATGTAGCAAGTACACGGATTTGAGGGCGTTATAGTTAATATTGTATACACACATCAATCTAGCTTGCATGTTTTGACATAGAATTGGAGTGTTATAAAATTTAAAATGATAGATATTATTAAAGATTATTTTATCTCATCAAATTAATTATTGATTTAATCCCATAAAGACTCTTAGGGATAAGAGACATAGGACTAAAGAGAGAGTAGAAATATATAATTCTCCATAATCTCGAATGAAAATATATTTGTTATTTATCATTTGATTATGGATTATAATTCTAAGTGAAGAATAATATTATATGATATGTTTTGAAGCATCAAATGATCTTAAAAATAATTATTGATAGTTTATAAATTAAATAAAAAATTAATAATATAATAAATAATTCTTAATAATCTTAAATTATATAAATAATTATATCTCATATATTATTTTGCAAGTATATGTAATTTTGTGTACCAATGGATTATTCTTTTGGTATTTTAAAGGGATTAGATTCTTTCCATTTCTGACGCCACTTATTAGGTGGTAAACTGAAAATATCCCTCCCCTTTTCCCCCTCCCAATTTCTTCCCTTACGCAGCCGTCGGACAAAGGTACGACCCTATCTCTTTCTGTGTCTCTCTAATCTAATCTTCTTATAATCCCCGATCTGGGGTTTCTTTCCTATTTTAGAACCTTATTCGCATATATACATATATAAAAGTAAGTTTACCAATCAATTCGGTCTGTGAGAAAAATTGCTGTTTGGCATGCACAGTAGCACGATGCTGCTCGAAGCTATAATTTATTGACTGATTTTGGTTTCATAAGATTTTGGTGATAGGTAAATCCGTTTGGTCTCTTTTTTTCCTGAATTAATTTGTTTTGGGGTGAAATTGGGGTTTTAATGTATATAATTTGGGGATAGGAATTTTCTAGGGTTTGTTCAGTCTCTTGCATTTTGGATTTTTGTGGCAGAAATTGGAAATGATAACTCTGAATAAGCATTTATTTGATTGACTGGTAAAAATTGGTACAGAAGCTTCTAAGATTTGTGCAGTTTAGGGATTTATGGCTGATTATATATGAGTGGAATTAGTTTGTGACTGGAGCTTTAACTGATTGGTTGATTGATTGAATTCTTTAAGGTTAGGGATAATAAAGAAGCTTTCAGGTTTGTGCTAGGGTTTTATGGCTGATCGTAACTTGGCAGTTGTGAAGCCGATATGGATGAAGCAAGCTGAGGAAGCAAAGCTGAAGAGCGAGGCCGAGAAGACTGCTGCAGCAAAGGCGGCATTTGATGCTACATTCAAGAATGTGGACAAGAGTCGTGAAGCCCCAGGGGATTTGTCAGATAGTGATGCAGAGGAGGCTGAGGATTTGGCAAACAAGCCAATTGGTCCGGTGGACCCAGCCAAATGCACAGCAGCTGGGACTGGGATTGCTGGCGGCACTGCATGTGCACCGTCGTCATTTGTAATTGTGACCAAGGATGCTGATGGCCGTAAAGTGCCCAATGGTGGTGCACAGATAAAAGTCAATGTTAAACCTGGACAGGGTGTGGGGGCAACAGAACAGGAGGGGATTGTAAAAGATGCTGGGGATGGGACATACACTGTTACCTATGTTGTTCCAAAGAGGGGGAATTATATGGTGGATGTTGAGTGTAACGGAAAGGCCATCATGGGTAGCCCTTTCCCTGTTTTCTTCAGTGCAGGTACTCATTTATTATTATTACACACAAGTGTCCTGATTTTACTGGTATGCTAGCTAGTTGTATAATTTTTCATCTATTGAATGCACGCAACCCACTTTATAATGTATAGTTTACTGATCTTGATATTTTTTTTTGTACTGGTTGAGTTTTTAAATTTTTGAACATACATGAACTTTTAGTCAGATAGGTATTAGGGTGAGAATGTAGAAAAAAAGAAGTCTTTTACCTTTTAGATGTGTTTTTGTGTTCAATCTTAAACTGTTCTACACTAGCATTCTTGAGATTTGTTCGAAAATTTATGAGTTGATCTAGGTTCTGACTGGTGAATAATGCACATGGTATCTGATGTTTTGCAGGTAGTACAACTGGAGGTCTGCTGGGTTTGGCTCCACAATCCAATTTTCCTAATTTAGTTAACCAGACCATGCCCAACATGCCAAATTATTCAGGTTCTGTCTCGGGTGCATTCCCGGGATTGCTTGGAATGATCCCTGGTATTGTTTCTGGTGCTTCAGGTGGGGCAGTTTTGCCTGGAATAGGAGCAACTCTTGGGGAAATTTGCCGGGAATATCTTAACGGACGCTGCGCTAAAACTGATTGTAAATTCAGTCACCCACCACACAATATACTGATGACTGCATTAGCTGCCACAACCACCATGGGAACTCTCAGTCAAGTACCCATGGCACCTTCTGCAGCTGCTATGGCCGCTGCTCAGGCAATTGTTGCTGCTCAAGCTCTTCAAGCCCATGCTGCTCAGGCTCAAGCTCAATCACATTATAACAAAGATTCTTCTGGTATACTTCGTAATTGCTTCTTAGATAGTCAATATTCTCAACGGTTTATTTGTGGTGATTATCCTAACCATACCTTGTTCTTTCAAATATCATTCACCAATGGTTGTTTAGAACTACTGAGAACTGAAAGAAATCTTTTTATAGTTTACTTTGTTCTTACGACTCATTTCTGTGATATTGATTTTTCTGATCGTTTTCACCGACTATAAAGTGACACTTAAAATTTTGTTTCTGACTTTCTTCCGACTTAATATTTACAATTGAGTTTTCTTTTTCCTGCTTTATGTCTCTGTCTTTACTCTTTACCAATGATATAGAATTCCATCCAATATGTAAGGTCTATGAGTCTTCTCATAGGAAAAAGGCAGTGTAATAAAGCATGAATACTGTTTCGTTCATAATTAAATGAATCTGTTTATAAAATAAAAAAATAAGAGCTTTGAGCCAATAAAGACTAAGAAGATTGACTCAAGAAAAAATAAATGCCTCTATTAAGGTGTTTTTGGAGTATTGCCTAATACTATATGTTAATGCAATATCTCCTCACTGTTCATGTTTCTGTTCTTGCAGGATCAGCGGACAAAGAGAGGAAGGCTGATTCCCTGAAAAAAACTCTACAAGTCAGCAACCTCAGTCCGCTTCTCACAGTGGATCAATTGAAACAACTTTTTAGTTTCTGTGGTACAGTTGTAGAATGTAGTATAACTGATTCAAAGCATTTTGCTTACATAGAATACTCAAAACCTGAAGAAGCAACTGCTGCTTTGGCATTGAACAATATGGATGTTGGAGGTCGTCCGCTGAATGTTGAAATGGCAAAGTCACTACCTCCAAAGCCCGCTGTTCTGAATTCACCTCTTGGTTCATCTTCTTTACCCATGGTGATGCAGCAAGCAGTAGCCATGCAGCAAATGCAATTTCAGCAAGCTTTGATGATGCAACAAACAGTGACTGCACAGCAGGCTGCTAACCGAGCTGCAACCATGAAGACTGCAACAGAACTAGCAGCAGCTAGAGCTGCAGAAATAAGTAAATCCTTAAAAGTTGATGGACCTGGGACTGAAGATAAGGAACCAAATAGAAAATCCAGGTATATATCATTCATCCCATTATGTCACTAGTGACTAATTTTCTTGCTGGATATTTAAAATCTTCAAAGATTTCATTTGTTTTTATATGTTGATGACTACATACATAATACTGGATTCTCTTTTCCATTAATTTCTTTTATTAAAAAATCATAATCCTGGATCAGGAAATACATATTATAGCCAATTTTACCTAGATTCGATGTGGTATGTGAAACGAATTTGGGAACGAAAAATGTCACTTTTTCGTGGTATGGAGTACATTAAGGGTCATGGTTGAAAGTTGCGGTGGCAACCTAGGTTTCAGAAGTTTTTTCTTGACTCGGTGTGGATTTCGGTTTTGGCATTGGGCCATACACATCGTTGCGTTAGCTAGGAGCTTCAAAATTTTTGAAAAAAACTAAATAATAAGAACAACAAAATGGATGAACACAAGATACAATCTAGTATACATCGCATGTCCTAATTATAAATTTATAATACAAACATCTCGCAGACTTGTCTAATGCTATATTGCATAATAATTGAGTAGTAAGTTTTTAAGACACTACAAAGTACATTAACACAATAGGAAGCTAAATGGTTATAAATCAATCCTCTTCTACATCATCATCCTCTTCTTGTTCTTCTTGTTCTTCAATAATAGTTGTTATTATTATTATTATTTGATAAGTTAGTATGTACATATACATATTTATTATATACATCATCATCCTCTTCTTTAATGTTGCAGTGTGTGAGACTGAAATTATTTTGTTTTGCGGCTTTCATTATATATTTTATGAACATCATTGTTATTTTGATTCAAACCATTAATGTGAAGGTAATAGTTCTACTGTTAACATTCGTAGGTCACCATCTGCTACCCGTGCAAGGTCAAGATCTAAGTCAAAATCTCCTGTCAGTTACCAGAGAAGGCGGAGGTCTCGCTCCTTCTCACCTCTGTCTCGTCGACCAAGAAATTATAGATCTAGATCACCTTTCAGATCTCGCCATTACTCCAGCTATGATTATGATAGACGGTCATACAGAGACATTAGGGATGGTAGTGACAGAAGTAGAAGACGGGATTTGGGCAGATTGCATGATCGTCATTCTCCTATCTCGAGGAGAAATAGGAGTAGGAGTGCAAGTCCACGAACTAGAAAATCACTTCGAAATGATTCATATTCGCCAAAACGTCGCCGGGAAAGTCCAATACATAAGACTAAGAAATCATCTCGTGCTAGTTCTAGATCTCCAGGGCATCACAGGGGAAATAGATCGTCTCCAAGAAGTGATGATGAAAATAAAGCAAAAAACAGAAGGCGTTCCAGGTCAAAATCTGTGGAAGTTAAGCATCGCTCAAGTGATAAAATAGATGAAAGCAGGGAAGGAAAATCAAAGCGGCGTGATCGAAGGCGCTCTAGGTCGTTATCCGCTGAGGGTAAGCATCACAAAGAAAGTAAAGTGATTCCAAGAACTACGAGTGATAGTAAATCAAAACACAGAAGGCACTCAAGGTCCAAATCACCAGAAGATAAGCATAATTCGAGTGATAAAAACGGCAGAAGCAGAGAAGAGAGATCAAAGCATCGTAGCAGAAGGCAGTCCAGGTCAACATCTGCAGAGGCTGAGCGCCGCAAAGGAACTAGGGTGTCCCCAAGGCGATCTGATGAGCGTAAATCAAATAATAGAAGGCGCTCACGGTCGAAATCTGTAGAACATAAGCATCGTAGGAATGATAATGGCAAAGATGAAAGTGATGAGGAAAATGCAAAGCATCAAGATAAAGGTTTTATAAAAGGTGATGATCTGAGCGAGAAAGCTGATCTCAATTTAAAGGAGTCGACAAACTTGAAGGATGATAGGACATCAGTTTCTTTGACAGGAACCTACAAGAAGAGTTCCTCGGTCATGGAAGATGATGACCTAGATGGTGGAAGTGATGGGGTTTATTGTAAAGAGACTAAAGGAGATGACAGCAATTATGAGAGACTGAAGGAAACAGAGAGTCCTGGTCTAGTTTGATAAGCGGATGAACCTTTCTTTCCGAGATCGTATTGGAAAATATATCCAGTCCTGATTCCTTGAAGCATGGCTGTTTCTAGAGATCTCTTGCTGTCTCTTTGGTGATCCGAATGTTTTTGTAACCTCAAAAAATAAATATGTTGTGTTTGTTTGCTTTTGCAGGTTCAATGGGGAAGTTCGATATCATGTCTGAGGTGACCTTTAAAAGGTTAAAGTTTTTCAAGAAGTATTCTGTCCCTGTTGGCTGGGTTCGACTTGCAATATTTTAGCGAACTTCTTTCTCATCTTGATTGTGTTGGACTACTATCATTAGGTAGTGACTTTTTTATGAAGCTTCTATTCAAGGATTATTGTGACTGCATGTTCTGTTATTCCATTTATATTTATGTACTTTGTTTTCCCCCCCTCCAAAATGTTCTTGTTTATGATAGGGATAGGCTTTGCATATTGACCAATTTTAGGTTTGTATTATTAATTTAGTTGCGCTAAGTTTCTGCATTATTTAATTAGGAAAAGAGAAGCAAGCTGATTATATTTCAGAAGGCTTACCTCGCCATTCGATTGGTTCACTATCATCATACCCTCTAGAAGTAGATCACAATTTATTTATTTATTTCCTTCTTAGGATGATCTAGGTGAAGAAATGTTGTATTTCTCGGGGTTTCTTTGATGTGACTATGATAGGCTTGCCTTCAATTCTCTAGTGGACCTATTACATTCAAAGCTTATGCAGGTTCTGCCGGTTGGTTTCTGTTGGCGCTTTATCAGATCAGTTTTGCATGGTTTTTTTTGTCTGACTGTGTATAAAAAGGTATGCAGTTGCTTTTGGTAGTTCAGTGACAAAAGCTTTGTTGCTGTTAGGCTTGCCAGTCGATTCATGGGGTCTTTTGGGAGTGTCAACCATTAAATTTTTTTGGGCGGGATGCATTCTTTGTGAAGTTTAAGCTTTTTAATATCTGCAATATCGTCCAATCCTTGTTCCTCATATATCTCTCTCTTTTCTCCTTTTTCTTCTGTTTGTTTTTCCCCTTTCTTTTTCTTTTTTTCTTTCCCCTTTGAAATTTGTTCGATTAGGTGAAAGCCATCAATTTTAAGGCCGACTACAAGAAGATATTGCTGAGATGACTAACTTCGCAATTGAACCATGTTAAGTGTGTGAGCAGATTGGCTAACCATGTGTACCTAATTCATTGGTGAAATTCAAATGTTGTTTTCTACAGGTAAGTCTATGCAATCGTTGGTTGTAGTTGGCCTACCAAGAAAATATATAGAACTTGCTGTAAATATGTAGTAATATACTTTTGATTCTGTAGAAATGTAGACATCTAGCCCGAGAGACGTACCTCGTATCCGACTTAATTCAGAGAAAATTATTTTTAGCGATTATCTACGATAAAAAAATAAAAATAAAAAATTACATTCTTAAAAGCTTTGTGCTTATTTATACAATTTTTCTACGAGGGGTCGAGAATTCCTTGTATGAATTCCTTGTATCGCATTCCTAATCATGGAAGGGTATCTTTCTAGTGCAATATTATCTTCATGGTTTATGTTAGTCGTCCTTTCGGTTAGAAGTTGTGGTTGGAACTTCTGGTTTTATTCATTCAAACTATAAATCAAGAGTAATGCTACGGTGAAAAAAAAAATAGATACAAAATAATATGTTGAATTATAATTAGTTGTTGTTTCACTATATATGAACGGGTGGGTTTAATATTTCTATCTAATCATTACTTTGTACATCATTTTGTATTCAATCTTTAATCACCACCAAGGCACTATTGATAAATCAAACAGCGGGCGGGGGCACATATCTCATTTGTGATGTAATTACGGACATACAGGGGCGGACTCGGAATTTGCCCGTATCTTGTTTGTGATGTAATTTCTGACAGACTGGCGCGGTATTCGGAATTTTCATTATTGAATAATTATTCGATTCTTTTTTTTCTTTAAATTTTGATTCAATAAAAAAAAATTGAATTATTTTAATCTGTAAATTCAATAAAATCGGAATACAAAAAGAAAAAGAAAATATACAAACAGTATTAAAAACTAACCACTATTTACCCTTGATTTTTTATTATTTTTTGTCATGTCAGTTATTTACCTTCCTTTTAATGTAATGCAAGTTATTATTCAGAAAAAATAGAATACAACTTAGAAAAATAGTAAACTATTTGTATTGAAATGCATAAGTATTAACTCTCGCAGTCCTAAAAAGTACATATAGCTACCATGATTAATGAATTCATTACGTAACACCATAGTGCAAATTATGTTTGTCCATGAGAAATTTTCAATGTTATTAAAATAATTGATAAGCAACTAAATGGAAAAAGTAACATAAACTGAAAATTTTAAAGGAAATCAACAAGTGGTCATTTCAATTCCTATGTAAAAATTGTATAATTAAATACTCCATTCGTCCTAAATTAATTGCTCAATTTTAACCATTTTAAGTCAAATTGACTTTTTTTAGAACTAATCTTTTTATTATTTTTGTTAAAATATAGGTGAAGAGATTATAACTAAAAGAAAGTATATACAATTTATTACTAATTTTAATTTTTATAATTTTAGAAATATATTTATATATGCTTAATTATTAATTTTAAAAATAGTCAATTTGACTTTAAAAAGTCCTAAAAAAACAATTAATTTGGGACGGAGGGAGTATAATTTATCCTAAACAAATCTTACCTTCACTTCACAGTTTTTTCTTTTTTTTAAAAAAAATAAAAAAAATAAAATTAAAGTGAATTTATATTTTAAATTTAAAAAAAGATGATTCATAAATGTTCTTTTTATTAATACACGTTTAGTCTAAATTAGAGATTATCTTTCCAGCATAAATTTATACTCTTTATTGTACATGGTATAATTGTTTATTGCACAATTTGAGCTGGAAAAATAATTGCAGCGTCCAAAAGAAAGCCGAAAAGGAAATAAGAAAGACGTTTGGCTCAAATCTAATATATCCTTTTAGTATAAGCTGAATATATTGAATGCAATCAAACACTAGTCCTCCTTGTAGCTCTTTGGTACTCGTTTGATTATTGAGTTCCCAAAGGTCGAGGGTTCAAGGGCTGGTGAGGGGAAGAGAGAGAGAGATGAAAATGAGGTATTCTAAAATACCTCTGTTTTTGCTCTTCTAAAATTTTCATTTTCTCACTCTAGTATTAAGAAACAATCCTGTTACCTTTTCTGTCAAATGTCTGTTATATATATATATATATATGCCTTTCCAATGCGGGTGTACCGCATGCGGTATTTTAAAGTAGACTGATTATATATAAAAAAGGTATCATTCCACTTACTTGATCAAAGATAAAAAAAATGAGAAAAACAAAAAAACATCTCACTCACTTGAGCAAAGATAAAAAAAATGAGAAAAACACAAAAACAGCTAACGACACTCACTTAGCATGGCTGATTTCTCTCTCTTATGTATATATTTGTTTCATCACTGTATTAGTATTTGTTCTTTCTCCACCATTTTCAAACAACCGAGACTTGAAAGAAGAACGGAGAGATTTCAAGGTATGATTTTTCTCTTCACTATTTTCAAATTTTTATATAATTTCTCATGGGTATAAATTTAAATTTTGTAGGTTAGAGATTAATAATTATTGTTAATGATTAAATTAAATTTTTTTTAATATTTTCACCGTTTTTTTGTTAAATAGTACTTATATTTGCAGTAATTTTTTCATTTAGGATTAAACATGTTGAAATTTTTTTCTTCTTGCTGATTAGTTTTGTACTTTTGTCGGTTTGTTAAAATGGATATTGTGGACTTTGAAATACAGAGTGAAGATAATATAGACTGTGATATAAATGGAAGTGGGGGGGATATAGAGCTTGAAACAAAGAGGTGGGAGAATATGGTTTACAATCATCATGTAGCATCTGAACTCAAGCCTATGATAGGTCAAGAATTTCAAACACTAGATGATGTTAAAAAATTTTATAATGCATATGCGAAAGAAGCTGGGTTTAGTGTTCGAAATTGGTCCCAAAAAAAGAGAGGTGGGAAAAGTGGTGAGATCATACGGAAGGAATATATTTGTTCTAAACAAGGAAATAGTTCAATAATAGCAGACTTTGAAACAACAAGACGACGGGGGTCAATAAGAGAGTGTTATAATGCAAAACTTTGTGTTGTGAAGTCAAAATCAGACACATATGTGGTGAGTGTATTTGTTGAGGGTCATAGTCACCCGTTGTCAACCCCCCGAAGAACTCATCTTTTGAGATCTCATCGCAATGTTTCGAGTGCCCAAAAATATTTGTCTCAACAACTTAGCATGGTAAATATACCGCTTCATCAACAATTCAATTTTTTTGGAGTCCAAGCTGGGGGGTTTGAAAATATTGGTTGTACACAACGAGATTTATATAACTATGAAAGAGATGAGCGTAATAAAATGAAGGGACATGATGGGGAAATGTTGTATGAATATTTAAAATTGAAACAAGGAAAGAATCCTTCATTCACTTTCAAAATTGAGGTTGATGGTGAAAAAAGGATTACTCATTGTTTTTTGGCTGATGCAACATCTAGACGAGATTACAAGTTTTATGGTGATGTAGTAGTCTTTGATACTACATACAATACAAATCGATACGGATTGATATTTGCACCACTAATGGGTGTTAATAATCATGGTCAGACTATTATCTTTGCTTGTGCATTTTTAAGTGATGAAACTATAGATTCATTTGTATGGTTATTCAACCAATTTTTGGAAGTTATGCCGGGTAATGCCCCTAAAATGATTATTACTGATCAAGACCCAGCAATGACAAATGCAATTTCTCAAACTCTTCCAAGTACTTTTCATAGGTATTGTAGTTGGCACGTATTAACAAAGTTTTCTGAGAAGATAGATTCATTGAAATATAGTGCTTACTATCAGGAATTTTCTAATTGTATATGGAAATCAGAGACTGAGGAAGAATTTGACTCAATTTGGATGGACCTTATTGACAAGAGTGGGTTAAGTGACAACAAATGGTTACAATCAATGTATGATATTCGTTCAAGGTGGGTGCGCGGTGTGAACCACGTTTTTTCTGCTGACATGTCAAGTAGTCAACGAGCGGAAAGTTCCCATTCGTTCTTCAAGAAATTTGTTTCTAAAAAAAATTCATTAGTGGATTTTATGGTTCAGTTTAATAGGGGACTAGTACGTCAACGTCATGAAGTAATGATTGCCGATAACAAAGACATGACTGAGAAGCCTAAATTAAAAAAATTTCATGATATTTTGTTGCAAATGGTTGATATTTACACATATGAAATGTTCTATAAATTCCAAAATGAGTTATTAGAGAGTTTTAATTATAAATTTATGCTTGTGGGTGAGTCAAGTAATCATTGTGTGTATAAGATTCAAAGAAAAGGTGGTGAAAAGTATAGAGGTAGACAAATTATTTATGAAAAGGGTTTAAATTTTGCTTCATGTACATGCAAAAAAGTTGAAAGCTCAGGGATTCCATGTAGACACATTTTAGCATTTTTGCACAAATATCATGATTTTGAAAAATTGCCGAATGAATACATTTTGACGAGATGGACAAAATCAGCAAAATCTGAGATAGTCATAGATGATGGTGGTATAGAGATAGTTGATGACAAATCATATCTCTTGGAGCGAAGTAGATTGATTCAATGTTGTTTGGATGTAGTTGATAAAGCCCTCTCAAGTGCAGAAGCAAAAAAGATTTTGATCGATGTTTTAGGTAGTGCACTTGAGAAAATCAATTTAATGGTTGGTTGTGGTACAAGTGGGGTGAAATCTAATCAAGTAATTGGTTCTAATAGTGTACCAATTTTAGATAACGTGAATGGTAATTATGAACATAGTTATTATGAACCGAGTCAAGTGAGGGCAAAAGGATGTGGCAAAAGGATGAAGGGGGAAAAAGAAAAGGCACTAGCGAAGGCAAAAAATTCTAAAGCGAGACGTTGTAATGGTTGTGGCAAAGTTGGACAAGCACATGATAAAAGAAACTGTCCAATACTTACAAATCGGTAAGAAATTATCATTTATTTTATTTAAATTATTGTATATTTTTTTTACTTTATGTCGGTAAAGATTATGATAGTAATGCAAGTCTTAACGATGAAAATCATTCATGTAGATCAACTAATGGCAAGGAACATTCTAGTGATGCAAGTCCTAATAATGAAAATTATTCATTCACTGGTAATTTATTCCACATTTTTTTTTGGGTACAAAATTCTATATTTCTAGTACTTGACTTATATATATATATATATTTTGACAGGTATATCATTTTGAGTGCAATTTATGCAATTATTGGAGGTGCTTATACTGTTACAAGTTTGCACATCAAAGCTGTTATGTTATTTTGTTAAAAGTGTTTTGAAGACATCTTTAAATTGATCAAAGATAAACTTATTGTATTATTTTTATTTTGAAAACATGTTGTGGTGATTGCTAATCTTTTATTATTGTATTAAATAGTACTTAGATTTCTTCTCTGTTTAGCCGATTTTTTTTAAATTAGTAAAATGTTATTTTTAATAAAAAAAATTTAATGTTGTTAACATAAAAATAAAAAAAATTATAATAAATAAATTAATCTAAACATGTTTGGTTGATATATATAAGCTTGTACTTTTAGTCTCTCTTTCTGTTCTAATACACTGATGAAACAAATATATACATCAGAGAGAGAAATCAGCCATGCTAAGGGAGTGGCGTTAGCTTTTTTTGTTTTCTTCATTTTTTATCTTTGCTCAAGTGAATGGGATGCTTTTTTGTTTTTCTCATTTTTTTTATCTTTCAAGTAAGTGGAATGATACCTTTTTTATACATAATCAGTCCACTTTAAAATACCGTATGCGGTACACCCGCATTGGAAAGGCCCTATATATATATATATATATACGTGTGTGTATTTGTATCCAAAAATATCCGTTTACAACTCTAGAGCAATCAAAAAAGTCGCAATGTATAACCTACAAAAAAGTGGGCTAATCCAACCAATCGTGTTTGCACAATGGAAAAGGCCATTAATTTATCTCTCTAATTAATTAAATTGGTCAAAGGTGTGCATTCACGAGCCCATTTTAAAGTTTCAATCAATTCTTATCAATATATACGCCAGGAAATTAAGAACATAAATCCAGTAGCCCAAATAAGATGTCCAAATAAGAATATTCACGCCCAAATAGATAAACTATTGATACCAAAAGAGTTATACCCATGAGTCCTTCTACAGAGCCCGACGTTGGTGACCGGGCTCGGCGACCGGCTGGAAAAATATTTTATTTTTGGTTTTCACTCCAAATAATTTATGTGATTTATTGGAACTGAATGTTTTTGATATGTATCCAAATCACACCTAAATCACTTTTTTTTTAAAAAAAATTCAGTTCCAATAAATCACATAAATTATTTGAGAGTGAAAACCAAAAACAAAAAATAAAAAATAAAATATTTTTCTGGCCGGTCGCCGAGCCCGGTCACCAACGCCGGGCTCCGTAGAATTATTGTATATCCATTGATAAGTCGTAAAGAGTTTAACCATAAATAATCTCTTAACTAGCTTATCAAATAAGTGAAAGACTACGAAACGTTACCCTGTCATAATTTTTTCCTTTTTTAATATTACCGTAATTGTTATATAATCAGATAATCTCTTTGTTTTAGAATATAAGATTAATTTATGATATATTTTTAAATTTAAAATTGATAAAAATTCAATTAATTTTAAGAAGTACAATTATAAAACTTATAAGTTATACAAAAAATACTATTGATTATAAGATTTATTATTTTTAGAAGTTAAATGAATTACAACAATTTATATTTAAAAATATTTCATAATAATTTTGAAATTTGACAATATTTTAATTTGTCACCACAAGGAGGAAGATTCGACTTATAGATTCTTTTACTCATCATGTAATGGCCTCTAAATCTCTAATACATGCCATGCCATTTAATTTACCCGATAATCTCTTGAGAATTATCACTTCGGTTGTTTGTATAATGGCTGTAAAGTATACATTAACAGGTAAAAATCAATAAATGAAAGAAATGGTACTACATGGACCAATGGAGGATAATTGGGAGAAGAGCAATGTTAGGGTTTCACTTTTTATTTTTATTTTTATTTTTGGTGTATATTAAATTTGAGACAAAAAAAATTTAAAATTCTTAACATTATCGTGAAACATCTGAAGGCATATTCCTAAACAATATTACAACCTTTTTAGTTAGGTATTATTTATTAACTAGTTTACATGGCACACACTATGTGTGTTAAAAGAGGAAAAATGAAATGCTAAAAAAAAAGAGATGAGAGATAATAAAAGAGAAAAAAGGATAAAAGTTAATAAAGAAAGTTTAAAGGATAAAATAGAAAAGTCAAAAAATTTTACTTTTGTGTTTACACTATTTCTTCTTCCCGCTTTATAACATAGATATGTAGATAGATATAGATAGATATTTTTTTAAAATATAGAACAAAAGTAGTCTCATTTGTTAAAATAAATTTTTTTCTTCACAAAAATAGACTATTTTTCGGTGATGATACTATAAAAAGACACATCATTATTAATTTTATTATTATATTTTATTATCAAAACACAGTGTTAAATTATAAAAAAATATGTTCTTAGTATCAATAGACTTTATAAATGAGACTCGTTGTGATGAGAATTTAAAAAATAGACATTTTCTTTCTTTCGACGGAGGAAGTATAATTTTGAAAAGAAAATTCTTATATTAAGTAATGCAATATATTGGACATTTTGATTAATTTTTATAAATTTTAAATTTTTGATGTTTCAATTTTCTTTTTCTTTTTCTTTTTTTCTTTCTACTAAACATCATTCAAATTCCAAACCCAGTGTGCATAAATAAAGAAATAAACCCCTCTCTGCACGGGAGAAGGGTTTAGTCTCCCTCTTCAACCCCACCTTAAAAAAAACTATGGGCTCTCTGTTTTGCAGTAACTACAGCATATTTGGTTCCTGAATCTGCTCATATTCATGAAGTTTGTAAGTTTCTCTTAATGTATCTGTACTTTATCTAGTAATTTGATTGTTCCATAAATTTGTAATATTCATGATTTTGCAGGCATGCTTGAGCGAAGGTAGGGGATTCCATTTCCCGCCATGCCAATTACTCAATATTTGTGGCTTTCGGGTTTTATTTGATTGCCCTTTGGACCTTTCAGCTCTGGCAATCTTTTCCCCAATTCCTATTGAATATCATGATTTGGAATCAGTGGATAAAAGTAGGCAGAATCTCGAGAAACCCCTTGATGCGACAGACCTAATACAAGCAGAACCTTGTTACAGGACTGTAAAAGATTTGCATTTATGGAATGTTTCTTTTATTGATATTGTATTAATCTCGAGTCCAATGGGTATGCTCGGGTTGCCATACCTCACTCGCACCAAGGGATTTTCTGCCAAGGTACTAATGAAGATACTCCCTCCGTCCCATAAAATGAGTCCTAGTTAATTTTTTTGCTAGTCAATTTGTGAAATCATATAATTCAAAATTGATGTGAGTTTATTTGATTTTGATTAATGTAGTAGTTGATATTGTTAACTATTTGAGTTTTAGGATTTTGCAAAAATTAACTAGGATCAAAGTGAAATGGTACTCTTTTTGTGGAAAGGTCTTTTTAAAATTTAGTAGACTTCTGGTTACCCTTCAATGAAATCATTTTGATGTGTTTGAATTGGGTATTAACTGGGTAGATATATGCAACTGAAGCAACAGCAAGACTTGGACAGCTTATGATGGAGGATCTTGTTGCAATGCATATGGAATTCAGGCAATTTTATGGGCCTGAGGAGTCTGGTTTTCCCCAGTGGATGAAGTGGGAAGAACTTGAAAAGCTTCCATTTGCACTTAAAGACATTGCCCTAGGAAAAGATGGGACACAACTTGGTAGTTGGATGACATTGTACAGGTAATACTGAAATCACTAGATAACATACAAGTTTTATTTATGATACTAATTCGGTTGCACTAGCACGTACGCACTGTGTCAGTCATATATTTTGTAGTTTAAGGATTATACTATGACCTGTTGGTTATGTGGAGTTCTTTATTTGGATATTTGTTCATGTACTTGCAGTCTGTTGAACATTTGCACTCTCTCTGTGATATTTTATATACCTAGTTTATCATACGTGCAAAAGAATACTTTGTCCTGCGGTCTGCAATGTCTTATTTGGGAAATTTATTATTAGTTATCTGCTTTATCTTACTTTGCTAAAATCCTTTCTGAATGGGTGCGTAATTTTCCTTGGAGTTAGATCTGTTCCTTTTTTCCTGCTATGTGCTTGTTCTCTAGTGTTATGTTAAATATTCTTCGATTTTTTTTTATTTTTTTTATTTTTTTTTTGCATTACATCTATATACTAAGATAAATCTGGAAATGCTTTAGGTTCCTTTTTAAAAAATTATATTTGTTAGCCTCTTTTATTAATCTCAAGACATGGAAAGTTAACATTTTTATTTGAGGGTGTAATTATGGATTCTTCTCAGTGCAGCTGATGTAAAGGATTGCATGCAGAAGGTTCAGGCTCTTAAATATGGTGAACAGACCTGCTATAATGGGACATTGCTTATAAAGGCCTTAAGCTCTGGTTTAGAAATAGGCACATGTAATTGGGCTATAAGTAGTCCAAAAGGAATCGTAGCAAACCTTTCAAGCTCTTGCCTTGTTTCTTCAACTGCCATGGAGTTTGATTATCATGCTCTTCAAGGAAGTGATATGATTATCTATTCGGATTTCTCTACGTGGAATTCTGGGAATGATGTTGATGATGATATTAGTTACTCGGCTTCAACTACTTACAATCTCACAAGTGTCAGGTATGGTCATTTTACATGGTTCTGAGCATTATTTAGTTGAACATTTCTATATGAATTTTGGCTTTATGCTTAGCTACATCCTAAATGATCTTGTATGGATTTTTCCTAGTTGGTCTTCATTTAGCTCAATGATAATCTAAATTTGGCATAATATGACAGTGATACTGATAATAATAGGGAAACGAGTGCTGAATCCTTGCTAAAACTAGATGAAGGTGCAGAGGAGATGGAGAAATTAGCTTTTATATGCTCATGTTCCGTCGATTCTATTAAAGCCGGAGGTTCGGTCTTAATACCCATTGGACGACTTGGAATTATTTTACAGCTTCTGGAGCAGATGTCAGTTTCCTTAGAATCATCAAATATGAAGGTAAGTAAAGTTATCAGAACCCCCATGAAATTGAGGTCTTTTATACGCACCTCTTCAAAGATTTAATCTTTTGAACCTAGATTAAGCATTTACTAAGCTGAAGATGCTATTTTATTGGTAGTTATTTTTATTTTAAAAAAGTGACTTATGTTATTGGTGCCTTCTGGCCCTTTTTTTAATCGATAGTTTTGAGTCTGATGCCTGAATTTCTGGGATTACCTGTTGCATAAGCAACAAGAACGTTATTTATTTTTTGATTACTCAAATCACGCGACTGTTACATGAGCCACATATCAACTTGCAGTGGTGGTGACACTTGGCTAGTGCTTCACAGTTGCATGTCCTGCATTAGTGTTCCACAATGATTACTGTTAAAGAGTGTTACTCCTTAATAAAATTCGATCTGAAGTATTCAACAATTATTTTGTTTTATACAGCCTTTCCCATACATATTTAAAACTTTTAGTTGAAGAAGAACTACAGAAATTTTCAGTACAAACACCATAAAAACTACAAAAAGAAAATAACCCAACGGTAAAAAGTTGTAAACTCAACTTTGACTAGCAAGCAGCAAAATCTTTGGTGAATCATCACAAAACTCCTCAAAGTCAATTTGAGTTTAAAGAGAAAATATGATGTATCAACATAAGAATGATACTGTTGTATCAAATTATATATTACTATAATTATTTCACTGAGGATGCTAAAACCTTAAACCTTGGTTTCTCCTCTTTAAGGAATTTTTTTTTTTGGTGTTATCTTCCTGAAACAATCACTGTTTTTTCATGCTGTAGCTTCCGATATTTTTCATATCTTCTGTAGCGGAAGAAGTGTTGGCATTCTCCAATATCATTCCAGAATGGTTATGCAAGCAGCGGCAAGAAAAGGTAAATCCGTAAATACAATCTTACTATCAACGATTTGTTGGGAAAATTTTAAGCAGTTTGAGCAAACCTAGTCTTTTAATTTCTTATATTCACTTTTTGCAGATGTATTCCGGTCACCCTCTGTTTGATCATGTAGAGCTCCTAAAGGACAAAAGGCTTCAATTGTTTCATGCTGTTCATTCACTTGAATTATTGTAAGCTGTTTAATTTCTTTCCTTGCAGATTTAAAGGATTCTGCTACTGAATTTGTCAAGTGATGTGTCCAGAATAATTTCTAAGTAATACATTCAGAGAAAAAGAAGCCTTTGCGACTTGCTAAAATGATAGTTTTAGAGTTCTCTTTAGTTTTCTACCTCTATTTGTCATTGACGAATATCACAATTTGTAAATTATTATTATTATTTTTTTGTAGAAAAAGTTGGCAGGAACCATGCATAGTATTTTGTCCTCACTGGAGTTTGCGTCTTGGTCCTGTTGTTCACTTGCTTCGACGGTGGTGTGGGGATCCAAACTCTTTACTTGTTATGGAGGTATTACTCACCGACTATTCTTGGCATGATATAATTGGATCCCTGTCCATACTAAGTTGCATATTTAATATATAACATGCAGAGTGGAGATCAAGCTGATTTGGCTCTCTTACCTTTCAAGCCAATGGCAATGAAGGTCCTTGAATGTTCATTTCTTTCTGGAATAAGGTATGGGGTACATCTATGCTACTCTCTAGTCGTTACTAGTCAAGTGAGCATTACCTTTCCACTTCAATGTTTTGCTTCATAAGGGTAGGGGCTGGGTGTAAAATTTAAATGAGGGGAGTTAGGACGACTAGGAAGATTTTCCTATGGAAAGGAGCTGCTTTTATTGCCTGTAAGAATCAGCTAGAAATAGAGAAAAATAAAATAAAAATAAAGATGTTAATTGATGTTACGATTAGACTCTTGCACTAAAAGTTTATTTATCTATTTTTTTATTAAAATATTGGTGTTGTGTGAAGGGCAGAAAGGCAAAAAAAAAAAAGAAAAAAGAAAAAAAAAGGTCCTCTTCTAATGTTCCTTACTGCCTCCTGAAAGTTGCAAACAGATAACATCGCTGCTTTATTCCTTCTCCTCTTAGCTTCAAGAAAACTTGAAAACTCCACTATCTATTCTCTCTCCATTCCTACCATTTGTTTACTTCCTTTGGTCCTTGTATAATGCTTTTCCTCTATGTACATGTTTGAATGCTTCCATATTAGTTTATGTTATCGCATAATGGAATTTGGATCCTCTACTTGAAAACAAAGGCATTAGTTTCAACTTAGAACCCCTTGTAGACCTAGCTTAATGAGTTAAATTCAAATTTTAATATTATCAATTGCCACAACAGTTTTGTGTAATGAACAGGATGGCAAGATGCGATGACCATTTATTATGTGGCCAAGATTAGGACAATGGAATTTTTTGGCATTTAGAATATTTGCAAGCAGCCCAAGGTTGAGTATTCTATGGTCCATATAAACCTCTCCCTCTAGTTCACTTATATCAAGTTGCTTGCACTAAATGGACAAATGGGAGCCTATTCGGATGATATAGTTACTCTTTTTAATACAAGTAGCAGGTGTTTCTGTAGTAATACCACTTGCAGAATTCCAAGTTTTCTGTTACCTGCACAAAATCTGTATCTGGTTCTTTACATTGGCAACACATACTCGACACTTGCATTTTTTTTTACTTTTTTTTTTGTAGATTGCAGAAAGTAAAACCTTTGTTAAACATCTTGCAGCCGAAATTTGTTTTGGTAAGCTATTTGTCCTACCTATTATTTTTCTTAATTAATTTTTAACTTTCAGCATCTATTTGGAGGCTTAATCTGGTCTCATTGCTATTATAATTTTCTTTTAACTATTGTTATTTTCCTTTGTGCTTCGAATAGTTCCCTGAAAATTCTAGGCGTCTAATACCGACTTTGAACAATTCAATATCAATAACTTATTTCTCTGGAAAGGAAACATTGCGCATACCAAACTTGAAGGTCAACTCAGAATTAGACATTGCAACAGACTTGAGTTTACAGCTTCACTGGACAAAATTGAAACATAAGGGCATTGGTTTTGCAAGACTGAAGGGACAGCTCTTCATGGAGCATGGCAAACATCGTATACGCCCTGGAAATGAGCAAGTAATTTCTACACAGACTAGGTCATTGCTGCATTGGGGCAAGCTTGATTTGGAAAGTCTGCTGAATTCATTGCAGCGGATGGGGATTAATGGATCTGTAGAACAAGGAATGGATGATACTGGATCAGGAAGCTCAATTATTGTGCATATTTTGGAGCCTAAGAAGGCGTTGATAGAAGTGAAAGCAACAAATACTGTTATTAGCACTGATGATGAAGATTTAGCCTCCCTGATTTCTGAAGCCATCTGTAGCATTTTGGACGGCATCTAATTCCTCCTGTTTATACTGGTTATCTTTTCTTGGTTGGTTTTTCTTTTCCTTTAATGTATTCGAATATTTATCTATTTCTATCCAAAAGTAACTTACAGAAATAGATGTAAAGACAATTATTACAACACATCTTTAGCTAATTTTACTCTTACGCACGTCGCTTATTACTCTGAAGAGTATCGCTTATTTGATATTCATATGAACTTGACTAGCTGTTACATGAATTGTCAAAATATGCTAGCTAGGTTAGCCTTCCTTTTGCTCACATAGTCCAACATCTTGCATAGGTGAAATTTAGTTAGTGTGGTGAACAATGGCTGATCACTCTGATGACAGGCTAGCAGCTCTTAGCTGAGCTCTGCAAAAAAGTAGTTTTGTTTTTGTTACTGCATTCCTTATTTCTTTCAGTTTCAATGTTTGATGTTTTCCCTCCATAGCCTTCTCATGCATTTCCCATTTTCCAATATTAATTTCCTAAGGTCATCATTTCTCGTTTCTCTCCAATAGAAATTTACGTAGAAGCCAAAGAAAACAATTGATAAGCCCAAGTCATGTCTGCTATTATATATATATATATATATATATATATATATATCACTAAAATAAATAAATAAAAACCATTCCTAATATTAGGTTTTTTAAAAGTATAAGGAATTAGACTTGAGTTCTTTTCTAAATAATTAGTTAACCTTTTCTTTTTCCCCGTGTTTCCAAAATCCAAGTATACGTAAATAATAATGTTCTAAGTGAGACCAAGGAAAACAAGAAATTCATCTTAATCACTCTCAAAGAATTTAAGAATTTACAAAGATTTCATCATCATCACATCTCTTTGCAGTTATCATTGGAAATATTGTTGGGCGATGACATAAATAAATAAATATATATATATATATATATATATATATATATATATTGTAAAACTTTATCATCATCCAGTCTTAAATATGCCATGGACTTGTCAACACACGTAAACGCACGCACAAAAAAAAAAGAAAAAAAAAGTAAAAAAAAGAAAAAAAAAGAGGTAAACAATTAAATATGCCATGAAGAAGCCATTGGATTAAGAAGATGCTTGTGCATGCCTAAAATACGAATTGAGGTTGCTCCTATACACAAACAAAATTAAAAAAAAAATCAGGGTAAAAAATTAATCTTTTCCACTCGGTATATCTTCCTTTTATCTTGTGCATGGCTACATATTTGAATTGAACAGTACAAAATTAACTAAAAATATGTTGGAGGTAAGATGAGTTTTAAAAATTGAAGCAATTACAGTTGACATCTCTGGAAAAGACCAAAAATGTATATAAAAAACAATAATATTACAAGTTACTGACACTTTGGGCAGCCTACATTTTTCATGGGGAGACAGACACGGAAAGGAGGGGATCTAGTTCAGGAGCACTCTATCCGTTGTCGCTTTGTAGAATTCTGATCATGTTCCTCAGAAATGTTATGAACCTTCTTGTCATCATCAGTCACGATATCATCTTTCATTTTGAAAGTCCAACCAGGAAAATCAGACTCGGAAAACAAGGAGGTGGGAGTGGCCTTGTAGAATGCCAATGGAACCTGTTTAACTCTTCTTCTAATCTGCCATTCAAAATTAAGTTACAACTGGCTTTGTTATGCGAAAACACATTACAATTATCCAGCAAAGTAAATTAGTAAACTAATGTTTTGTTGCAATTGCATATAGAACAAATAGGGGATAGACTGAATCCAGAAAAAACTGCCACAACCTGCATCAAGCTTTACATGACACAGAGCCCCAAAAGTACTTCAAGATTTGATATACGGTAAATATATTACATATACATATAAAGTATGGTAAATATACTATTATATGCATCTTATTCTCCTGACTTTATTTATTTTATTTTATCTGAAAAGCGTTGGAGATAAAAATTGAATCATAAAAACCAAAATCTCCAGAGACTCCACACCAGCACTAACTATAAACTATAGTGTTATAGAAATTTTCGACTATGTTACACAGCTAAGAAACTCGAAGTGCTATGAATGAATTTTGAAATATTGATTAGTTTACCAATTACCAGAAGACTTATATAAACAGTCCGCTTAGAAAGTACATGCAGCACGCATGATATTAATTGTTAAAAAAGTGATAATAACTGCCACTTATCCTTATTGTTCGAGTATATATTTTATATCCAATGAAGTTGATGACAGAATATATGAATGTGTTGCAATATTACCTCCTCTCCGAATATTGTTGCATATGAACCAGAACTGAAATCTTTGATGGCCACTTCAGTAGTCTTAGCTCTGACCGTCAAATCATTCTCGAGAGATAAAACAAATCTAATAAAAAGAATATACAATGTCAATGAAAGGTACATACAGAACTACAAAGACACACAAACACGTGTTCAGATCAAGCATGGTACCTTGAAACTGGAGGACAGTAGTGGTGACGAAGGGTATCAATCTCCCAAAGTGAACTTCCTATAGAATTGACATTTGTATGTTAACTTGGAATCATAAAAATGTGTTCCATATTTGTATGTACATTTGAACAATTCAAATTAAATTAAACAGATCAGGTCATCAGAACACATTTCTCATTACATGAAAAAAAGCGAGGATAGGAATTAAATAACAAAAGCAAAAAAATCCCTTAAGGCAACCAAAAAGGATTGAAGTTCAAAACAGTTTCAGTTCCGAGCAGGGTGACAAAGATAAATCATGAAGAACACATGAAAAGGATTGGTGTTCAAAATAGTGTTCAGTTCTGAAGGTGAAAAATAACCATGCAGACATCTGTGAACCAAGGATTAAGTACGTAGGTTTATTATATCAAGAAAAACACTTCCACAACTGAGGTGCTGGACTACCATCTTAAGGATTTGCATAACTCAGGGTTGGTTGCACATTTGAAGTTTGTCGCCTAGCCATTATTAAATGACGAACTCATTCACTTATCCAAAATTCTGCAGTCTATAGCGATTTTAAGCTTGGTGACACAGATGGCCTAATGTTTGTTAGGAATCCTGGTGGACCTGATCCTCCAGTCTTTTATGTAACCTTCTGAATTAATAAATTGTTTAGTTAGGAGAGAAGTCACCTTTGGATTCTTAAGTAGGGGGGCAGGGCTTCTATATAAAATAAAATATATAAACAAGCCAGTATCACTGATGCCACAAGGCATCTGATGCAAGCAGCACACACAGGCTGACTATCCGGGAACTTTCCTGAGTTTAACCAGAAAGGTCCTGAGTTGTCCTCAAATAAAAGATTGTTCTTCATAATGTCCTTTTAAATTTCTTCTTTTGGCAACACACTTAAAATAATCATATTTCATAGAAACACAAAGAATTACTCGAAGTAAAAACTTACTCATTGCATTAGTTTTTACAGGATCACTTTCCTCATTGGTAAAATGATCAATGCCTGGCTTTTTCCTGGACATATCTATGCTGGTAGAGGAGTCCTCAACATGATCATCAACCTTTTCTGCTCTTAAATCATCCTCGGCAGTACCATTGCCATCCTCCTGCATATATATCAGTAAGTTCTCAAAAAGAAAAGACTTAATAATCTGTTAAGAACTATAATACAATGGTAGAAGCTCTGTACTAAGGCCATATAAATAAGATTGGGAAAGTGGGTAGTTTCCAAAATAAATTGTAGTAAAGTAGGATGGGTTGGATTCTTATTGCATACACTAAAAACCAAGGTTCCTAATAATCAAACTGCTTCATCATAATTGATTAGATTATGAAGTTCAGTCATTCAGTAATCAAGATTTGAAAGTTGTATAATCTCCTTCCAAGTTTGTGGCCACTTCCTTTTGGGGGTTTCCAGCACAGATCTAAAACATTATTTTTGTCTTAAGAAAACAATATTATTTATTGAATTTCAAATAGGTAAAATAGTAGCTAATGTGACACATTGAATAAGCTATTTAGAGGTTCATTCGAAACGACAAAGTTTAGATTAATGAGCGCGCACAGTTGGGAATATGTTTATATCAATCAAATGTTAAACCAAATACACGTATTACAAATGTCCCATTTATTAATTTAAACCACATTGTTTTAAATGAATCTCACGATAGTTTATCTAGCGTCTTTCACTAGATATTATTTTCCATTTTATATATTTTTATCATAGTTGGAAATATGTTCTATAAAGATTTGGGGTATAAAAAACATGTAAATAACATGTATATATATTTGGCATGTCTTCGAATCTGCGTCAAACAAACACCTAAAGAAAGAGGCCACATAAGCTTGGACAACAGGTACTAGGATACAAAATCCATTTTTTTTTTACCTCAGACGACGGAGTTTTCATTAATTTATCACCCACACATCAAAATAAATAAATGTTATTTGCCAGGTCAGACCTAACCTTCTAATGCGTGCACATGTCTAACTACCATGAGAAAATAATTTTATGCCATGATCTGAAATAGAGTAAACTGGAGTTGTGATGACTGTGTGTGTATCTACGCAGTTATTTACCTTTAGTTCACTAAGGGTACTTATGTCATTTGCCCCATAAAGCTAAATTGCTTTTGTGTGAAATGAAATAAATACCCTAAAAAATAAAAATAAAAAATTGAGCACATGCGCATCACAGCACATATAATTTTATGTTTGAAATATAGGGATTGCACTGGAAAGATAAATCAAGATAATATTGTTACCCAGTGCACTAAACAATTGATGGAAGGATGTCTCCTTAAAAGATTGTGAATTAAAGCAATAATGATTAATGATCCTGAAGGAGGGATGAAAAGCGCCAGTCTACTCAGCTTCTTAGCAAAAGCAGCAGCCAAATATGCTGGAAGTAGTGGTGATTTGAGGCAAGAATCAAGAAGCTGCAGCAAAAACATTACAATAAGTAGAGTAAGTGTCCAACAAGAATGAATTAAACAGCTATATTGTTCCCATTTCAACCCAGAACATGCCACGGCCAGATATTAACTGTCCACAAAAAATGTGTACTTGAAAACAACTATTATTAAAATCCTACTTAAAAACGAAACTTCTGGTATGGAAATTGATTTCATATTTTTACTTTCACCAAATAAAACAATAAGGAAATTACTATGCTTACTTGGAAAAATTTTGATCGATGTTTAGCCATGAAAATAGATGGTTCCAATAGTACATAAAGCTTTTCATAGAAGTTCGGATACTCTAGACCATGTTCTGTCATAAGAACATACAGGCTGCTGAGAGCCATAACACTGATAACACCCCCAATGTCATATGATCGCGTCAAAAAATCGCTGCACATACAAGGTAATCTGCTTAACAACTGTACGGCATGAAAGGAAATGAAATGAAATAGTCATAAAAACAAACTTCATATGCTCTGTACCACATCATAATAGGATTGGACAAATGAGGAATAACGGCTTGATGGAGAGTAACAAGAACCTGAGCATTAAAATGCAAGCATCAGTAAAGCGAAAAACATAAACACAATCAATCACCTTCTACTAAAAAACGGAAAATGTCGAAACAATTATTTAATAAAAATTCGAACTAAACAAATTCCAAAGAGCAGGAATCAAACTTGGCTATGAACCTATACCCATTTCTAGATCAGAATACTGCTGGTGAACAATCAGACTTTATACCTAACTATACTACAGCCACTGCTCAAAATTTATATACATACACATACACACACACAAATATAGATATATATTACACCTGATGTCCTGATATAATGAGAAGATCAAACAAAGGAAATATCTCCATAGAAATTCAGACCTTTCACACAAGGTTAATCCTATATACTCCCTGCATTTCGAAATATAAGAACATTTTGCAATAAACCTACAAATTATGGAGGGCTTTTTATCCAAATTAACTATAAATAACTAGAACTCACGATATAGATTATATACAAGGGTTAAAATTAATTTTTCTGTTTAGACATCTCTAGAAACAACATTTAGAGATAGATGAGCATTTTTCTTTGCCTTCTCCAAAATTACTTCCCAAGAGTTACAAGAATAATATTTATACTTAATATAAGAAATAAAATTACATTCTTATCTTATGCTAAGGGAGTGTGTGCTAATTTTTCAACAATCAAGCACTTCCTCTTTCCAAAATTCGACATTAAATTTGGAACAAAATTAAAAATCATTTTTTCACTTAGATTTTGGAACAGATGGAGTATTACACAAGATGACTAGTCATTGCAGCAACAACCAATAGAATATTCATCAAGACAAGGTTAAGCTATATGTTTTAACATGAGGATGTGAAGAACCCAAAAGACCTCCAGCAAAGTTCATAAGCCCCAAAATGATTTTTAACCAAGTATTCCCGTTAGAAATTTTTAAAGAAGATTAAAGTCACTATCTACACTTCATTGACAAACTCAAACTACAAGTCAAAAGCTTCAGCCTGAGGATAACAAACACAGTCTTAAGTGGATTTGCAAGTTTTTACCTCCTTGTACACATCAAGAGGAAGTGGTAAGCTAAGAAAAGATATCCACGCTTTAGTAAACTTCAATTTCATCTTTTTGGCGACATTCGCTGCAGATGGAACCTGAAGACAATAAATACTAAAAAAATCAATTGCATATTCTAACAGATGCGCGCGCGCGCACACACGGAGAAAAAAAAAGGAAATGGCAATTTAAGTTTAAACTATTCTGGATTGTGTAGTCATTCATGCAGGCTTTCCTCAATTTATAGAGGGAAAAGGAACTTGAGACAAGTCAACCGTTAAACTTACACTATCACCATTGTTTTTGGTCTTCCGCTTTTTGTCTTCTGCTTTCAGAACCTCAGCATGCTTTTTGTGATTACCTTCTTTAATAAAAATTCCTAATCAAAGAAGCAAACATATGACTATAGTCACTCAAAAACAATGTTTCCCGTACCCAAAAACTAAAGAAGAAAATCAAATGAAGAGACAAAACTATATATATCGAAGATAAAAGGAAGCTTATAGGGTAAAACAACAAGAGTCACCTGATCCATTCCACATTTCGTATTCTGATTTTTCATCCAATGCTTCTAGAGGTGGGATATGTGATAATATATGATGTATATTGTGAACCGAAAGCTCCGTGCTGCAGTGCAAAAATCATATTTTTGTTACATGATACAGCTTCACTACAGCATAAATTTAAAATACTCTTCAAGATAAAGTGGCACATTTTCTAAAAAGAAAGGCAGTGTTTTTTGCAATACATAAACCAAAATTACAAGCTCCTGCCTCTACATCAGATTAAATTTTAAGGTCATCAGCATGACTGCATCAGAAATTATAAAAAAAAATAAGATTAAGGGAGCAACAGGGAATTCTCATTTGTACAAGCTATACGAACCTTACTCTTGGGTGACTCCCATTGTCTGTAATATTTTTGTCATCTGATGACCAAACAAAAAAATCATTAGATTAAATACTTCCACTTGGACACACAGTCCAAAACAAGGGGGAAATAGTTAAGGCAAACGAGTTCTAATAGACAAAGTTATAAAACCATGAAACCAAACTAGCAAAGGGCATAACTGAAAAAGTACCAGAGATATTCTTCATCTCCAAGTTACGAACTAGCTTTTCCAGGCTGATATAAGTAAAATAGCTGTACAAGGAGATGGCCATGACATTAGATTATTTGACAAATGAAACACTTTCACAATAATGCCGCAATTACATAATCATCATTTAAAAGAAATGAAATCAAACCCAAACCAGACTACACACACATGCAGAGCCAAACATAAGGCCTACAATTTAAATATCTGGCTACAGAAAAGCATACGGTTTCTGAACCCATTAAGATGGCATAGTAGAAATGATCCATGACAGGATCTTGAAGATGTTTCTGCATCCCTTGTAAGGTGAACCAGGCAACTAAATATAAATTACAATAAGGTTTCTTTGAAGAACATTGATTTTCTTTCTGCATCTGTGATTTACATCATTCTAATAGCTACATGATGAAAAGTCTCCAACATGTTTTAATTGTCAGAAATGAACTGAACACTTAAGTGTAAAAACATATCATTTAGCAATGTCTGAATCTAAAAGTTCGTAACTTTAAAACAAACAACAAATGGTACTGAGCATATACCCAGAAAATTAGGAGACAATAATAAACAACTCATCATGAGGAATATGCTCATACCGCACGTCAATGTACTTGAAATACTTCGACTCAAGAAAATCCAACAAAGTATCAACCCCTGATGTAGATTCAACCTGCAATTTAAAAGATTGCAAACAAGTAAGATAATAAATTGCATATAGGGTACATGGAATTGGAGCACTAAACAATGGAAAATGTTAGGATTTGGAAGGATCATAAAACTAAAGATATAAGTAGTAACTTACAATAGTATGGATCAGTTTGTGGAAAATAGCAGAGTGAAATCTTCCCCCATTTCCAACTTTAACAAACTCCATTATCGTATCCAGCACCACATCCTAATCAAATTAACAAACAAAAAAAATAATACATTAACCAAAGCTGCCCATCAATCATTAAGAAAAAATACGATAAACCTGAATTGCACTGTATCCAAAAAAGGGAAAATTTTGAGAACATTTACCCTGAGAGTGGGTTCTGAATCCGAAGAAACAGCAATCTCAATGAGGGATTGAGCGAGTTCATCGAACTTTGACCGAAGCCAGGTGAGGTAAATGAATTCTGCGTCGTTTTGGGCATCGTTGTTGTTATTGTTCTTGGAAGAGGAAGAAGGGAGTTGGGGAAGGAGGGGAGTGAAGAAAGACTGAAGAGAGAGGAGAGATTCAAGAACAAACGGAGGCGGAGAGGATGGATTAACGAAGGAAAGGAGGAGCGGGAGATTGTTAATGTGGGCTCTGGAGGAAAGGAGCTGGTGACCTAGGGCTTTCACCTCGGAAAGTGCGTATTTCTTCTCTCCATCCTTCTTTTGCTTCATCTTCTTCTTCGATGATGATTTAGCGACGGAAGCCATGGATGGGAGAGAGGAGTTGCAGAGAAGATGTACCGATAAAGAGGAGGAGAAAGGTGAAGTGAGAATTGGTAGGGTTTATCAAGGTTTTGAGACTAGACCAAACCGAACCGGAATAGCCAAGACTGTTTCGGCCGGTTTTGTGGTTCATGAAACCAGAGAAAGAGATGCGTCGCGGGGGGTCATTTGTCGGGTCAATTGGATGGTCGGGTCTCAATTTTATTTTTTTTGGTCTGAAATAGTGTCGATGTGACATAATTATGTTAATTAGTTGTATTTTTTGTAATTAATTATGTTATAAAATATTATTTAATTTATTCAATATTAAGTTATTGAGATGAGACAAAAAAAATTAAAATCTCAAATTTTATTCATCGAATAATTTTTTTAGTTGATATTTGGATACCTTATTAATATTAATCTCCTTTATACATATTACGTGTGCGTAATTAAAAAAAATGGCGAGAGATGTAAGAAATTGAAATGATATATAAAAAGATATTAAAGTATTAGTGAAAGAGAGAGAAAAAAAAGTGAAACTCTTACTTGAAGAGTGAGACAAAATTTGAAAAGTAATTGTCAACAAATTAATTTTATGTTTGATTGTAAAAAAAATGTTTAGAGTTGAATTATTTGTTTTAATTTAACATTATTTTATCTCATAATGAGAAACTAATAGTGCTTTAAATAGTCTTATTAACTATTTTTTGTCATTCTTAAAACTATTTATAAGAAATTATATAATCTCATGATGAATATGAGATTAATAGTCCCCAATTTTAAGCTATCAAATAGTTTTATGAAACTAATAGTTTCACGTTAAAGAATTAATAATTTCTTGTAAAAAGATTAAATAATTCAAAAAAGTGTTAAATTAAAATAAATAACTCAATCTCAAACATATTTTTTATAAACAAACATAGCCTAACGAAAATAAATAAACTAAACCTTTGACTCAAAAAAAAATTTAATCATGCAACTCCTCTTGTCACGTGGAGCATTACTATGAATAGACTAACTAGTAATTAAATAGTCCGGTTAATTAATTTTTTGGTCTCTGATTTTTATTATGGTTGTCGAATTTTTTTTTGTAACATTTACGTTATTAAATTGAAAAAATATTTTAAACAAGTGATTTTATAATTTTTCATCCAAAAAATAAACGGTAATGCTGAGTTAACATTGGACAGGTGGCATGTGAGTCATTACCCGCTTTTCGTATTAAAATAAATAAAATACTTATGTGAATTAAAATAAAATAAAATAAAAAGGAAAGAAAACATATTTTCTACTCTCATCCTGCAGAGGTGCCTCCATTCCCATCGGCGCGAACGTGTTATCGACCATCTCCTTCACTTTCCGCTATTCTGCACAGCTCCGGGATGTTGGCCACCATCAGCATTATCAACAAAATTAACATTATGTTTTGGGGAGGAAAAAAAACTATGGTGTACTCAATCAATTTAACTCAATCAATCAGAATTAACATTTTGTTTGGGTGTTTCATACGCCTCAGAAATCAATTGCATATCACCGTACTCAATCCCATTGTGAACCATTTTCACAAAATTACCCGACCCATCTTCAACTTGAGCTGCAACTTTCTTAACAATATCCTTAATATTCACATAAGCTTGGTAAGAACTGTTGGAATTTGCAGCAGTATTAACAAGAGCAACAGAAGAATAAAATTGGAAGAACTTAGCTGGAAGATGAATGAAATCCGAGGCGTAGCAAGCTACTGTCCTAAAAAGTGATTCCGCCCCCACTGGTAATAACCTTAGGTACAAATGGGCCGCCGGCGGTCACCCTCCAGGATTCAACGGTGAAACCTCCAATTGTGTGTACTCACAGAAAGAGGCATTGGACTCGTCTTTGTGGATTGCCTGACTCTTTGAACAGCAGAGGAATGTATTTTGCAAAGAAGAGAGTGTTCTGTATATGTTTTCGGTTCTATCTACCATCAAGATCCGAGTTCATGTTTATAGGAGAAAATTAGATCTCAGATCTAAGATCTGAAACTGTGGGAAAACATGGAGGAAGCTTAAGTGACCAAAAACGTGAATGTGGCTTTAAGCAACAAGAAATGTGTTTGAGACTTAATAAAATATGGAACATGATTTAATTGACAAAAAATAGTTGAGAGAGTTTTTAGCAAAACATTGGGCTATCTGGGTGCACCCGCGAGGCCAAATTGTCCGGATTTGCACCCCCCCCTGCGCGGGCGTAACGCGCGCCCACAGGCATTAAGGTTTTCTGGCCGGAAGTCCAAGATCCAAGCTTGGCCCAACCCAATTCCTTAGTCAACCTCATGTGCGCGAGCCCATCCCTTTTTCCTCAACCATGTTATTAAACCCAACACTAGTACTTACTAATATATCAAGGAAAGGTTCTCAAAATAGGCAATGTGGGACTTTATCAAAGTTAAAGATTTTGAAGCACAATTTTGAAGCACAACCAACAATCCCCCACATGATTCAAAATTATCAAAGAAGAATTAAAAAAAAAATGAAGTCAGGCAATAGATTATAGATACATCATGTCGATACCTTATGGGTTTGAATCGACACTTAATGGAACAAGCTCATGAATGTAGATTATAGGTGAATTAAAATCTTGAACCCATTATCTGTGATACAAACAGTTGAACTTGCACACATACCCAAAAAATCCGAATCCACACAAGTCCGCGGTTGGGCGCGTTCTAGGCCATGCGCCATATCCCAGATTTTCATAAAGGCTCTAGAGAGTTTGCCATAGGCTCTCATAGGAAGCGGCCTACACTTCCACCTTTATATAGGTGAACCCATCAAGTGTAAACTGACATACACCACCCTTTAGGGCTATGAGTTTCATTAAGAATCTAAATAATTCATCCTATCACAATTTGTCAGTAAGCACCACATGCACACAAGGATAAATAATTGCATTGCTATAATTAAGTAATTCCATGACTTGTTGTTACCCATTGAACCCAATTCATGGGATCTCCAATCACATGGGTTGGGTTTCCATCACGCATTACTTACTCAAGATGTTGGCAATAGTCCCATCCCTCTGGATGCTTCTTGGACAATCCTTTTAATCAATCCCTTTGTAAGCGGATCCGCTAGGTTCTTTTCAGACCTCACAAATTCCATGGAAATAACACTGTTACTGATCAGTCCTCGTACAATATTATGTCTCAAGCGAATATGCCTTTGTTTCCCATTATACACTTGGTTCATTGCTCGGCCAATAGCAGCTTGAGAATCACAATGCAGAGATATAGAAGGAATTGGTTTAGACCACAATGGTATGTCTGCCAATAAATTCCTCAGCCACTCTGCTTCTGTACCTGCCAATTCTAATGCAATAAATTCAGATTCCATAGTAGATCTAGCAGTACAAGTTTGTTTAGCAGATCTCCAAGAGACAGCTCCTCCACCTAAAGTAAACACATATCCACTGGTGGAGTTTGTTTCATCATTATCAGATACCCAATTAGCATCACAATATCCTTCTAAAACATTAGGATGACCAGTAAAATGTATACCTACATTAACTGTTCCTTTTAAATACCTCATTAGACGTGACAATGCATTCCAATGATCTTGTGAAGGATTGTGAGTATATCTGCTAAGTCTACTGATGACATATGCAATATCAGGTCGAGTACAGTTCATTAGGTACATTACACTACCAATGATTCTAGCATATTCAGTTTGTGCAATACCAATCCCTTTATTTTTCTTTAAATGTATACTAGAGTCATAAGGTGTTCCTAATGGCTCTACATTAAAGAAATTAAACTTCTTAAGAATATTTTCCACATAGTGAGATTGAGATAAAACCAAACCATCTGCATGTCTATTAATTTTCATGCCAAGAATCAAATTCGCTTCTCCCAAATCTTTCATGTCAAATTTAGAAGATAAAAAGGTTTTTGTGGTTTTCACAACTTTCTCATCAGTACCAAATATTAGCAAGTCATCCACATATAAGCAAATAATCACACCACAGTTTCCATTGAATCTACTATATACACAAGTATCAGATTCATTTGTCACAAAGTCATTAGACAAGAGAGTTTTATTGAATTTGTCATTCCATTGTTTTGGTGTTTGTTTCAAACCATACAATGATTTCACAAGTCTACACACTTTTTGTTCTTCTCCTGGAACAACAAATCCTTCTGGTTGACACATATATATTTCTTCATTTAACTCACCATTCAAGAAAGCAGTTTTAACATCCATTTGGTGGATTATCAAATTATGAATAGATGCCAAAGCAATTAAAATTCTTATAGTTGCAATTTTAGTCACTGGTGAGTAAGTGTCAAAGTAGTCAAACCCTTCTTTTTGAGTATACCCTTTAGCCACAAGTCTAGCCTTGAATTTATCAATAGACCCATCAGCTTTTAACTTCTTTTTAAACACCCATTTACTACCAATAAGTTTACATCCTCTAGGCAAATTAACTAGTTCCCATGTATGATTAGACATAATGGACTCTAGTTCACTATTAATAGCATCTTTCCAAAATGTTGCATCAATTGATTTCATTGCTTCTCCATACGTTTTAGGGTCATCTTCAGTTATAAAAGCAGTTATAAAATCTGGGCCAAAAGTTTTCTCAAAACGTTGCCTTTTACTTCTAGTAGAAGCAGGTACAGGTTCTTTATCTTTTCTTTTAAGAAAATCATTTGAAGATGGACTGCCCATGTCTCTTATTTTCATTGGAAGAATATTTTCAAAAAATTCTACATCCTTAGTTTCCAAAATAGAATTATTCTGATAATTATTGGTCTCATCTTTAATAACCAAAAATCTGTATGCAGCACTATTAGAAGCATATCCAATAAAAATACAATCCATTGTTTTAAGCCCAATTTTATTTCTTTTAAAATCTGGTATAGCTACTTTAGCTAGACACCCCCACACTTTAAGATACCCCAAGTTAGGAGCATGATTCTTCCATAAATGATATGGTGTAGAGTCTATCTTTTTATGTGGAACTCTATTTAGAATATGATTTGCAGAAAGACAAGCTTCACCTCACATATTGTATGGTAAACCAGAACTAATTAACATGGCATTCATCATATCTTTGAGAGTTCTATTTTTCCTTTCAGCGACTCCATTCGACTGTGGAGAATAAGGTGGAGAAGTTTCATGTATAATACCATTTAGTTCACAAAATTTTTTGAGACTTCCTGATTCATATTCTCCTCCACGATCGGATCTAGCTCTTTTAATCTTTCTATCTAACTGATTTTCAACCTCTGCTTTGTATTTAATAAACATTTCTTCCGCTTCATCTTTAGAGGCAATGAGATAAATTTGAGTATATCTAGAATAATCATCCACAAAAGAAATATAGTATTTCTTACCACCTCTACTTGTAATATTTTTAAAATCAGCTAAATCACTGTGAATTAACTCAAGAAGTTCAGTATGTCTTTCAACACTTTTAAAAGGTTTCTTAGCATGTTTTGCTTCCACACAAATTTCACATTTATTAAACTCAGTATTTGCAAAATTAGGAATAAGCTCAAGTTGTTTCAACTTTTTAATAGATGCCACATTCAAATGTCCTAATCTAGCATGCCACATATCCAAAGATTCAATAATATAAGCAAAAGAAGCATTCTTATTATTCAATCCAGCAGAAGTATCAAGAACAAATAAACCCCCATTACAAAAACCTTTTCCCACAAAATCCCCATTACGGGTAAGTACAAGTTTATCAGATTCAAACACAAGTTTAATCCCAGCTTTGTTCAACAATGAACCAGACACAAGGTTTCTACGAATATCAGGCACATGAAGCACATTTTGCAAAGCGATAGTTTTTCCCGAAGTTAATTTAAGTAAAACTTTCCCTTTTCCTGCAACTTTGGTGGTTCGAGAATCCCCCAAAAAGACATTTTCTCCATTAGTCACAGTTTCGTAATTAAGGATTACATTTATGTTTGCACAAATGTGTCTAGTGGCGCCGGTATCAACTACCCATTCTGTGAGGTTGTCAACTAAGTTTACTTCCGAGACAACAACAACAATGATATCATCGGTTTCAGCTAGGTTCGCTTGGGGCTTAGGCAGAAAAATATTACTATTATTATTATCTTGCCCCTTGCGAAAGTGACACTTCATAGCAATATGGTCAGGCTTGCCACATACGAAACAAGGACCTTTGGTGAAAGGTTTCTGAATTTGATTTGGAGTTTTGAACCTATTGTCTTTACCCCGAGTTGAGTTCTGATTTTTTCCTTTGTGGTTTTTGGACGGTTTTTGATTTGGATAATTATGGGTCTTCCATTGTGGCCTTTCTTCAACGAGATTGGCCATGGCAGAATGATGAGCAACTATGTCTCCTCTATCTTTTGCCCTGTTTTGTTCTTCAATATGTATGTGTGCAACTAGTTCCTGCATAGTAAAATCTTTAGTGTTATGCTTAAGGTTCATCTTATAATCTTTCCATGAGGGTGGTAATTTTTCAATAAGTGCAGCAGCTTGAAAGATCTCGCATATTTTCATTCCTTCCCCAATAACCTCCCCCACAATAGTCTGATATATATGAACTTGCTCTATTACGGATTTTCCATCTTGCATCTTAAAATCTAAAAAATTTCCAGCAACATATTTCTTAAGTCCAGAGTTTTCTACAGTATACTTAGATTTTAAGGCTTCCCAAATCTTCTTAGCACTATCATACGGGTAATAAATCTCAAACAACGTATTAGACAAGTAATGCAACATATATCTACGACATGTACGATTATCCTTAGCAAAATCCCTTGTTGCAGAAGTATCAGCATAAGTTTTTTCAAGAGTTTCAAAAACATCATTAGCAGGAGTATCAGGAAGTTCCACAATAGGATCCACATATAACACATATTCCAGATTCATAGTTTCCAAATAAAACAACATGTCTTCAGACCATCTCTTAAAATTCGTACCATCAAACCGTTCGTTCAATTTTAGCAAAGTCTAAAGCAGATTTCATCTTGTTAATAAATAACAAGAGTTCCGCCCCCAACCCAATTCCTTAGCTAACCTCATGTGCGCGAGCCCATCCCTTTTTCCTCAACCATGTTATTAAGCCCAACACTAGTACTTACTAATATACCAAGGAAAGGTTCTCAAAATAGGCAATGTGGGACTTTGTCAAAGTTAAAGATTTTGAAGCACAATTTTGAAGCACAATCAACAAGAACCACCAAGCATCAAAGACAGGCCGTTCCGGGCACCCTCTTCGCTGCCGGAAACACCCATCCCCAAATAGAGCAGGCCGTTGTTGGAGGCTTCGGAAATGCGACGCTCAATGTTATCGTACCACTCGTTGCCACCGTCGATGATGGTGTCTCCGAGCTCCATGTGGACGGAAAAGGCGACGATGGTTTGGTCAACAGGAGCGCCGACTTTGACTAAAATGACGACGAATTTGAGTTTTTGGATAGAGAGGACGAAATTGCGTGGGGTATGGTGGCCGGTTAAAGGGAGTTGGCCTTCGTTGTGAGCTCAATCGAGGGCTAAATTTTGGCCCATGACGGCGAGGCCAGCTAGGCCTATGCAGGAGAGGGTTTCGAAGGCTTCCATAGTGGAATTGGGTGGGGGTTTTAGAGAGATAAAGAGAAAAGAGAACTAATCCAACTGAAACTATGGAGTTTGTCGAAGATGGTAATAAGAGGTTTGCCGAAGGCGGTGAGAAATGGCGTAGGAGAAGGAGAGTGGTGAGGAAGGAGAAGAGAAAGAAAAGTTTTGTTTTGATTTGGAGTGTTGTTTAATTACTTGTATTTAAAAATATTTTAAAATTTGATAATTATCCACTTGTACAATTTTAATTATTTTTAATACAAAATGTGAAATAAGACATCCACGCCATCTTAAAACGTTAGCCAGCCGTTTATTTTTTGGACGGAAAATTATAAAATCACTTGTTTAAAATATTTTTTTATTTTAGTAACATAAATGTAACAAAAAAAATTCGTTGACCACAATGAAAATCAAGCCCTAGTACAGTGACCAAAAAGTCAATTAACCCCTAAATAGCTATAATGAAATTTAAAGTTTTTAAAAAAAATTAAAAAATTCCACATGGCCAAAATCAGAAAACAGAATGGGATTATAAACAAATGTTACTCCTGATGTTTTAATCAAATGAATCAGACTATCCTTTTTCCTCCCCCTACCCCTATCTTACATTCCTTGTAAATTGTTCTATGTTACAAATCAAAACTATGGTGGAGTTGCAACAGCTGGTTTCTCTAACACCTCAATCAGAAAGAGCATCTCAGCTTTTAAGCAAATAAACTTGCAGAAGCTAATGCACCTTACATCTTCAATAACACTACTCGATTTCAGCTGGAACCTCTTGACATTTTCCACTTCAAATGAATTAGTTGTGTTCATTTCACTGATGCAAAAAATCTGCCCCTTTAGCCCTGCAGAGAGAACTCGACATTCTACAGAGCAGGCAATCGTGTGATATGCGTGTACGACCCCCATTTCACGCGTACGGCCTCATTTCATTTGCTAAAAGAATTTCAGGACATGGGTAATCATTCTCACAATCCACTTCCTGCATCAGAGGGGTGTAGCAAGAAAAGAATGCCGCAAGACAACAAAAATCCATCTCAAGAGCCAGACCCTTCAAGAAATTCAGGCTTGGTCCTTCGAAGAGAACCCGCATCAGATGTGTCCATTTGAGTACCAATCAGTAAGGTATTACATATGGCAGAGCACAAACATCAGCCGACCCTAACTGCAGAGCTTCATCCCATACCCGCTGTTCCTGGTTAACTCCAACAGAACCCACTTCGGACTTCTTTAACAGAGATTTTTTGCTGCTAAACAGCCATTCCTGGTCATCAAAACCAGACCACTCGTCCACTTTAGGAACTGAAAGTACCTTGCTCAGGTACTTGATATCAGGATGCGGGGGTTTCCTTGATGCTACAGCAATTTGCTCAGCAATCACAGGCGAAGGCTTAGTTGCGGAAATAGGCAATTGTTGTACTCCTATTAAACCATTAATCTTGCGATCCTTATTATCCACCTTCAGATTATTAGTTGTCCCCTGTCTGTCAGGGGTAAAAGGGGTGGGGGTTCGGGCAGGTTCCAATTTCTTTCCATTCTCTGACAACAGATGAGAAGTGAGCCTTGGCATTTTCTCAAGCCTAACTTCACTGTCTGTAAGGCAACTCAAAAAACAAGCAACAGTAGTCAGGAAAATATATAACTGCAGTTAAACATGCTTGGGGGAAAAAGCATTGAATGTCAGCTGTACATGCAATGAGTCACAATGTTAAGATCACGAGGACCCAGCAAAAGCCTTTTAAAAACAGTCTAATCAGGGACTAAGCTACCAGAACTCCTACAGGAAACAACCACCCTTGGTATGGGAGCAAAAAGTTCAGGTTGTTGCAAACACAGTTAATGTGCAATATATGCATCATGGTTCATTGTGTGAAAAAAACTCACCGTACAAGAACCCGTTCTTCTCCATGTCTTTCCTTTTCTTGAGATTATCTTCCATAGGAGCATTCTTGTCGCCGTTTTTGGCAAGATGGGAAGTCTTATTATTGAGCACACCAATAAGGTCACTCTTGTTGCTACTTTTAGTTTTATCTTTCTCTGATTTCTTACTTTCCTTTTTCTCCTTCGTTTTATCCTCCTTTTTCTTCTCTTTTTCCCCGTTGTTGTCCTTCCCCTGGCTCTGTTTCTCCTTTTCTTTGCTTTTCCATTTGTCCCCTCGTTTATCATCGACCTCTCTTTCTTTAAATCTCTCTTTCCCCTCCACCCTTCCCTCAACTTTCTCCATTGATTTGGGCACTCCTTCAACTTTATTTTGGAAGCTTCCAGCAAGGTTCTTGTCCACCGCATTTCCACTAAATTTTGCTTCATGCTCCACTCTTTGCCCATCCATCTTCCAAATATCAACTCTTTTATCCTTTTTCTTTTCCTTGACTTCAACCACCATACTAGTATCCCTGACTGCAAATTTCTCAACTCCCTCATCCTTCGTCCAATCCATGCCCATGAATCCCTCGACCAACTGGCTCCCTGTTCCCTTTTCTTCATCTCTAATCCTCCTGCCCAACTCCTGCACAAATTTAGAATCTTCGGAATCCTTGTCCAGAAGGCTGTTTTGAGCAGGTTTAGCTCCACTACGCTGAAACTGCACATCAGGTTTCTTCTCATCCGAATTACTTTTATATTTACTCTGCTCCACTCTTTGATGAACCTTCTCTCCATTGCAACCCTCAAATTGTCCGGTCTGTCTCCTGTCTTCTGAGGTGCGGCCATTCTCTTTACCCCGCTCTCTTTCTCTTTGATGAATTTTCTCTCCATTGTAAGACTCAAGTTGCCCAGAAGCACTCCTTCCCTCTGAAGTGCTGCCTTTCTCTTTGCCTTTTTCCCTGTCCTTCTCCTTATCCTTCTTTTTGTCCTTGTGTTTTTCCTTTTTGTCTTTCTTTTCTCTATGCTTTCCATCACTTCTTTCTTTTTCCCTTTTGTCTTTGCTTTCTCTCTTCTCTTTGTCCTTTTTCTCCTTCTTATGTTTTCTCTCTTTCAGATTCTCCTGCAAATTAAAGAAAAGGTCAGACATCTAATTTCAAAGAAACAAGAGTCATTACTGGAATTATATCAACGGCATCTAACACACAGTTGTGAAAATATATCCATTAAATGATAGAAGAACAAAGAGCATATTTTAGAAAACGAGTACTAACTCTCTCTCACACACACAAAAAAAAATCATATCGCCCGTCTTAGAACTGTTCATTACCCACCTTTTTCTTCAAACCATCCTTGAGAAAACTTGGTACTGATTTGGACTTAGCCTCCAATAATATTATTGACCTTATAAAGATATTCAATTTTCACCAGATAATGTCAAACCCAAGTTCCTGATCTAGATAGTCTTATCTCAGACTCATTCAAAAATAGTAAGCATTACCAGACTTAAAACTCTAGACCCCATCCTAGGGGTCTAACAACTCTGCAAGCCACCAATACCCAACTGTTAATGGCAAAACTCAAACCTTTCAAAATATGTCTTACCTAAGAACACCACCACCACCATGGCTGTTCAATTCCAAGCCACTAAAAATGACAATATTAAATCAATACGCATACAGGTTAGAAAATGTAGACATTAAACATGTGAATATAAATTCGGATCAGCATTAGACAGTTATTAAACATATAGATATGTTCATCAAATATACAGTTATACACGTATATACTTTATTGTCAATACGTAAAAAGTATGGTGATAGTATTGAATTCGCCATTTTTGTTAGTCAACTGATGAGTGGGTACAATAATTTTGGTTTAAGCAGAGATGTGGATAATGGCAGTAGATGGTGTGGTGGTATAGGGTTGAAATGGAGGGGTTAACACAATTACAGTACGTAGATCTAACATAAATAAATATGCATACATATACATGATTTTTTACACACAAATCCATTCTGGTGGTTGTGGCAACGTGAGTGACCTGTGCTGGTAGTGGTGGAAAAGGAAAAATAGAGAGGCGCATGGCATTAACAATGGGAGGCATTAACTATTTTTAAGCCGAGAAAGGGAGACGGGGAGAGAGAATAAGTATAAAGGTTGATTTATTTGGACTAAGTAGGATCAAATAGTCCATTTATGTTAAGAGTAATAATTTAATATGAATCATGACACAATCAAATCTAGTAGTGGCTTTCTTAAAGAGGATCAGATAATCCATTTATGTTAAGAGTAATTAAAATAATATGAGTCCTATGACACGACCAAATGTAGTAGTGGCTTTGTCGCCAATTTTTTAATAGATAACAATTCACTACATATACTCCCTGCATCTGGAAACAGAAAGTCCTACTTTCTTCTTCTTCTTCTTCTTCTTTTCAAATATTAAGGTTTGCAAAGGCATAACTTTTTTTAGTTCTCCCTCCATTCCAAAATTAAAGATCCATTTCGACTTTTCAAATTAATTTGCAAAATCCTAAAAATCAAAATTGATATGAATTCATTTAAGATTTGAAAGCAACAAATATGGTAATTAGAAGTATTTTTAGTTAGTTTACAACCGACAACCGTTATGGTTATTTATAAGAAAATCAAATAAATTCATATCAATTTCAAATTTTAGGAGTTCACAAATGACTTAAAAACTAAAAAGGCAAAGTGTATCTCTAATTTTCAGGAGGGGTAACAAATTTTGGTCGGTAAAGTTTTGTTTTGAATAAAAATCATCTAAATATATCACGCCTAAGCATATCTTAAGTAAACTTTAAGATTTAGAAGAAAATAAAAAGTCAACGAAAAAAGTAGGACTCTCTTGTCGGAAAGTGGGAGTATTACATACGAAGAAGGCCAAAACAAACATAATAGATACCTCGCTCTTCTAATGCCAAACATTTCCCAAAAAAACACTTTTCTAGGCGTGCATCTCAAATATCAACATCAAGCAGTGGAATGAGAACAGAAAACTGTAAAAATGAGAATTTTTTATGAAGCATTAAATGGAAAACAACTTCACACCACAATATTGCAAGAGAATATGCATTAATTATAGGAATGTAAATCTCATTCATATTAAATTTCAATTAGCAAACTACTCCCTCCGTCCCATAATATATGACGTTTTAGATGATTTTATTTGTTCCAAATTATTTGACGTTTTATATAATCTAGGAGAATTAACTACAATTTTTCCAAAATTACCCCTCATGGGAAAATGTTACAAATGAGAGAGAAAGTGTGTATGAGATAATTATGATAAAGGGTATTATAGACAATTAATACTATATTTAATGCTATACAATCATTTCCTTAATGGTTGTGCCAAACTCAAAAACGTCATATATTATGGGACGGAGGGAGTACCAAATAAGTCCAACTCAAACGATTGAGATGGTTCAATGCAACCAATTTTTTTTAAACTAGAATGCCAATATTACGCGTGCAACAATTTGGTTTGTGTAACATCATATGCAAACAGAACATAATGACAGGTCGAACTGCAGTAAGAGCCATAATAGGTAATTGATTATTGCTCCAAGTTTCCACGTCAAATTTGAATTAAGGTATGAACAATGAAAATGATTTCTAGATATTACCGAACCATTTAATGAGATATGGACACACACTAGAGGCACGTTAACAGTTAAGATGAGGTATAAAGCATACAGCCAATTAAGCACAATTTTCTGTTGCAAATAAGAGTTTCTACATAAAACATTGAACTCAGTTGTGACAAGCAAAAAGAAAAAAAGTGATCTTACTTTATTTATTATTTATATACAAATTAGTTCCGTCACACCACAATGTAATGCAATTCATTAACAAAACATTCATGCAAAACAAAAGAGATGTAGTGCCCAATATCAATGAATACAGATGATGCAAACAATAGGAAACATAAAATGCTAATAATACGTAAATGAACCTTTTTCAGTATGTCATTATCATCCGGACTAGGCTTCTTTTCATATCCTGGTGGAGGAAATGGAAAGCAGCGAGACATTGCACAGAATCCCACAACAAGCAATCCAAGCACCGTGGAGAAACAAAATTGCTTCTATTACTTTCAAGCAGCAGTGTTCCAATACGATAAGGAACCAACAACTATTCTCTTGTCCATGCACCATGTCCTTGCGTTCATTTCCAGGTTCACCACTCTTCTATGAACTTTCTACCTCTCTCCGCACCTCACAAATTTGAAAACAAATAAAACACAAATTACCCTTCAATGTAAACAAGAGATGAGCACACTCCTGAAACTCAAGTCAAAATCACAGCTCCCTAGTAAATTATATCAAGTTACTGCAATATCTCAGTCACAAAACTTTACAGGTAATTCTGCACAAACTATGTTAACCCAAATGGTTTTTTAAGAAAAGAAAAAGGTCCACTGCAATCTGATCTTCTTCTTCCTTGCCTGCTGTGCCAACAAAGAACCATCACCTTTACTTTATGACCAAAACCAACTGACACAATCATCACCTATCTAAGATCAAACCTCAAAAATTGGCAAAACCAAAAACCCAAAACTCCTTTAACCTGAAAACTAGACAATTTCCAGTCCCAGATCACTGTCTACACGATCTTGTATGTGCAATCTTCTTCCATGCCCAAATACCCAATTGGTAGCTCAAAAGATCGCCCTTTTACATGTGCCACGGCAATTTCAACTACAGTCCAATGAACCCCTAAACAAATTCCAAAATACCAGTTCAACCCCCAATCTGGATCCTGATCCTAACCCTAATAACTCCAACAATCATAAAAGCGAATGTCTTCAGCAATTGATCCACCAACACAAAAAACCCTAACTTCAATTCCTAAAAAACCACCAAACAGAGCTGGAAAAAATTCAAAGGAATAAAGTCGAAAAATGAGTACTTTTCCTATATATAGCTTTATGGGTACCAATAAAAAGCAGAAAGCAAAGGGGTTAAAGCTTAATTGCAACCGTTAATGGAGAAAATCTTGAGTTACTCTATATATATGCATATATAGATAGTGGGAGAGAAATGATGGAATTGATTGAATGGGTTAATTTACCTTGTCCGCTTAATAGTGGACAAAATCTCAGGCAAAATTCTTCAGTACAAGAGATAAATAGATAGATAAATGTACAATATTGAGAAGAAACTTGCTTTCTGTATCTAGTTCTGTGAAGGTTTGGTTTCTCTTGTCTGTAAAAATGGGGGTTTTGTTCGGAAATCACACGCAAATGAAATGGAAAAAAAAGAACAATGGAAGGGCCGAAGCCTTGCAAATATAGGGGAAAATTAGTGTTTAGTCTTTTGGTGAAGCTGTGTGTGGGGAATATCCCACGCTCTCTCATAATGTTCGGGGGATGAACTTCCTAAAATATGAAGTCTCTATTTCTTTACGTCCGAATTTAATCGATTAAGTTATTTATACTGTTTGTTTTATAAATTTTAAATTTTAAATAATTTATTCAAAAAATTATGACTGAATTAATAAAAATTAAAAATTACATTTAATAACTACTTTTTTTACTATTGTAAACAAGTTTTGTTGTTTATAAATTATTTTTAAAAAAAAATCTTTAACAAATTGGTTAATAATTAATTTAATTAATATTGGTGTAGTCTTTTGTTTTGGTTTTATGGACTAATAGAATATTATTAAAAAAAATCAGTATTTATTCCAGAAAGTATATTACTAATAGTATACTCCATTAAAGATTGTTCACAAATTTTTATTTATTTTTTTCTTAAATAACATTGTTTATTTATAATTACAAAATAAATTTATTCATAATAGTTTAAAAGGTTATAATAGAAAAATACACGTATTCAAATGTTTTAGACAAACAGTTATCAAACACGTCATTCCATTCTATATTCTGAGTTTTTACTTCATTCAGTTTATTCGGATTCTTTTATACATTCAGTTTATTCGGATTCTTTTATACATTCAGAACTTTTTATTCACTTTTATCAAACAGCATCTAAGTGTGGTTTTTTTGGTGTAGTTTATAAATTCCTTTTTTAAAAATGGATGAAGTTTTAAATAATTCTTGTTATATTGGTATTTCGAAATTTTGACTTTTGTACTTAAAACTTATGCTATATGTGTGTTATTCTTATGAGCAATGAGAACTCACTACTTGTAGTTATAATCTTTTGATAATACTACTGTTATGTGTGCTTTATTTGTTTTTATTAAATTAATTATGGATTTGTTTGTTGTGTAAAAATGTTATACAATTAAATAATTTAGGTAAATAAATTATTATAACGTTATACAACTATTATACATAAATATGATTTGTGTTACACTATTAGGTTTGTACCTGTAATGACTTTAGCTAACAGTGCGTGATTATTATTATCATCGTCATAAAGTTAGGTTAAATACACATTAATCAAACTCACATGTTTTACCGTCGAATTAAGGTAATATTATTAACTTTCATGTCCCACCTCCAATATAATAAATTATTGTTAGATACTACTGCCATCTTTGTGTCGCCATCTTCAAACACCCGATTGAATGACTTGACCCGAGCCAAATTAAGTTCATACAAGGCTCAATTCGCAACTCAATATATATCAACAACTTTAATTGTATTGGCCTCTCACATGTTCACTTAAAAATCCAAAAAACCATAATCTTGAGTTTTATTAATAGTAAGTTTTAGGTTATGCACACGTTAATCAAGCTCATTGTGTTCCGGTGTGAGATTTAGAATATTACGCTATCTATGATCAAAACTATATTTTTATTATGAATAATATTTATAAATATAGTTAATGGTACTTTTTTACAAAAATACCCTAATTCGTAAAAATTTTAAATTTTAATGATATACTTTTATTTTATATTTATACCTACACTTATTATTGAGTATGTAGTGATGTCATAATAATATAATTATGATGATAAACTTGATAACATTGTGTCAATTTATATTATCATTAAAAAATATAAAAGGATTAAATAAATAGTTATTAAGATAAAGTAATGAATGTATGGATAATAAGCTCAATTTATAATTTTGTAGCAGAACAAAACTAATATTTCCTCTTATTGTGTTATTTTGAGTTTTCTTGAAAATGAGACATTTTGCCAAACTTAGTTTTTAAATTATTTTTTTTAATGTCTAACCATTTTCTAAATATATCTAAATAGCACCAAATTTATATTGAGAGTGCATTTGACGCACCACGGGGGCGCGTGAGGTTAGGAGACTGAAGGAATTTTACACTCAGAAGCCATTGCCTTAGCACATGTGGGTTGGCTCCCTTCCCATTTCTGTAAACAATTGCTACATGTCTACGTGGCATGAACCCGGTATATATTAGGCTTATATCTGTCCGTACACGTGTATATATTTCACTCCCCTCTTTAGCTCTTAAGATGATTGACTAACCATGTGATAGAGTGAGGTGTTTTTGATTATTTACTTTGCCTAATGACTTTTATGTCTCAAGATGAGGCACAACCTAACGAATTGGCACTTTACCCTACTTTTATCATTGATAATAGTAGTCCCAAAAATATATTATCAATACTTTTTTCTCACATATATATATAATCCATGTCCACCCATACTCAATGAATTTAAGTTATTAATTTTTGAAAAATTTAAAAATTTAGGATGGACGTAAGTTGTCATTGAGCCTTATATATATAAAGTCGAAACTCAAATAATTATTCTTTGTAAGCAGAAACTCTCCATGAACACTACAAGTTATTGTCATACTAAAGTAGTTATAGATGAACGATAAAGAAGCCCAACAACAATTAGCTCCAACACTAAGATATAATAATCTTTGTTAATAAAACGTGAGGTTTTAGTAACCGCTTTTTGATTATTTTAGGTCACACGTAAAAAATTTCTTAATTACTCTCTCACATAAAAGAAAAGATACTCCACTCAACATGTTTAGATAACTGTTAGACGGGGTTGGAAAAATAAATAGATAAATTGTATGTATCATTGTAAAATATTGAACAATGATATCATTTTTTAAAACTCTCGGGATCTCTTCCATCTTTTGACGATCTCTCTTTCTCACGTGATCTCTCTTCATTTTCTTTCCTTTTACCATGTACCCAACTCCGAATAGATTTCTATCTAAAATTATTATATAAAAAAATTAAAACTTCTTAGGATCATAACTAATTAAATACTAAATTGAAAGGTTAGACTGATCACTGATGTGCTACCCTCTTTCTACATATTGTGCACTATATTATATTGTACATATTGTTTTACATGATAAATAATTTTTTCATTGTAATTTATTTGTCACACGCAAAGCATGTGTTTTAAATACTAGTATTATAACAAATCAAGGTAAATTTTGGAGATTGAAATTTCTAAAGTACTGGAGTACCAATTTACAATTATATCATCATCATTGTGGGTCCTACCTTGACTATTGTCTCATGTTGTTAACATGACAACTTAACAATAAAATGGACAATCACTTGTGCTTTTTGTTTATTCATTTTCCATTTTACCCCTGGCGTTTAGACAACATCACAGCATCGTATCAATATTTCCAATTGGAAAATTCTGGGGCGAGCGAGAAGTAGTGACCGGTCTGACGATTGGTCTAAATTTAATTTAATTTTATTTTTTTTGACTCGTTTGTACAATTTTATTTTTTACATGTATTTAAATTACACCTAAATCACTAAATTCTGTAAAAAAAAAAAAATAATTCAAATAAATATTATAAATTTTTTAGGAGTCAAAAGAAAAAAAATAGGACCGATCACTACTTTCCGGTCGTCCCAAAATGATTTTTTGCAATTTTACCTACCAAATTAAATATAGATAGCATACGTACGGTGTCAGTAGTAGACTAGACTTTTGGGAATAAAACTACGAATGGTATTATGACAAATTAATAGACAAATTTGGCTAACTATTGTACACCGTACATATGAACTTTCAGAGACAAAACTCAATTATGATACACAATAATTTTTATAATAAAAAATTAGTGAAGTTTTTTTTTTAGAAATAAAAAGTGATATGCAATTTTAAAGGGAGAATGTGATATATAATTTTTTAGAGAGAGTGATAAAATTATAATGAGATAAATAAGATGATGAGAGAAAATATTTAGAGAGTATGAGAATTAGATGACATATACATGACAACTTATACACATTCATATTTATTTATGACCGTTTATTTTTACAACTCATAATTTTCTACCAATTTAAACTAAATTCATATATAAACACACACTCGTTATCGTTAGCCCACATATCAGGACTATGCTAAACATAAAGTTAATATAATAAAGACACATATTCTAAGGTGCATTCTAAATATTTTCGTCTAAGTTATCAATCAATACAAGTACAAATCAAGTCAAAAGAAGATAAATTAATTTGGTTAGTCATTTCAAGAGTAATTTGGTTATTAGTTTATAATTTTAAATACAAATTACATAAGAATAATACATATTTAAATACAATGAATATAATCAATTAACATGTATACATGCACCCATTACATTCACCAAAAAATATCATGCCTCCTATTCAGCTCTTCCTATCTAATTAATTATCATACACGTAATGCTATGGACACAAACTATACACAAAACAGTATAAAAAATGAAATAAAATAAAAAGTGGGACTTGCGATTAAATGTTTTACACATTTTCATTGATAAACAATACATGAGTCATAATCCTTGTACACAACTTTTTGTGTACAATTTATACACATAATATTATTCTTATCATATATACGTGCACCATTATCATTCATAAAAAAACAATCTCATTAATTAATTAGTTTTTTTTATGATCATTTTAAATATATTCTAAAAAGAATGTACGTTATATTAGTTTATGAATAACACTAGATGTAATGCCCGTAAAATTTTAAACGTCATTATTAATTAAATATATAAATTTAATTTTTAATGAGTTAGTTTGTGTGCTCATTTGAACCTTTGTGTACATTGGTAGACTACGTGACCAGGTGATGAATTGATTTAAGTTGAATAAAGGGAGTCACTAATAGTATAGTTAAATTAGTGAACAAGCCCTAAGGTTTAATATCAATTAAATTGATAAAGTAGTTATTAATTAGTCATTCAAGTAAATCGAATATAGTTAGTATATTGAATTGAGTAAATTAATTAATAAAAGTATTAATTAATGAGAATATTGTCACATTGAATAATAAAATTTAATAGTCCAATTAGTAATCAATTACTAATTGATTAACTTAATTAACTAAGGACCTAAGACCAATTATTTATTTGATCATGGATGTAGTAATTAATAGTGTGACAAATTTAATTAATCAATCATTGGGTTAAATTAAATAACTCAATATTGCATTAAATAGATTTGATTTTATTAGCCTAATCATTTAAATTGAAAGCCCTAAGATATTTTATGGTTAGCCCAAAACCTAGCCACTTGGTAAATTAAATATGTAACATTTGTTTATTAATTAAGGCAAGTACTTGGGACATCAAATTGGGACAAAAACTCCCTTCCTTGCCGTGTACCTAGAGAGAAAGAGGGGCAATTATTTTTTAAAATCCTAATTTAATTAACTAACTAGTTGTCTTGAAAGTTGGATTGTAGACTTGATAGTATAGCTACCTATGATGTCAAGTAGCTACCTAGGATGTCAAGTAGCTACCTATGATGTCAAATAGCTTCCTAAGGTGTCAACTAGCCACCCTAGTGACACAAGTCTTTCACTAGCTTCATGATGACATGTATATGTGTTTTTGCTTTATCTAGTTAATAGACCAAAGAGTGGTCATTTGCATCTTCATTTTTTTAAAATCTTGAGAGAGTGTTAGAGAGGGTTTGAAGAAAAAGCAATAGCAAACACTTGAGAGATTAAAAAGAAGGTGGTGTCCAAACCTTGTAAGGAGAAGGAGAAGATCTTGGTTGTTTATGCCAACCCCATTCACAATCTACTTTGGAAGGAAGAGGAGAATAGCCATTAAATCTAGGTATGGATCTTCATTTCTTTCAAACCCTAGTTGTTGTGTTGGGATTTTTTTTTGTTTGTTGCTTGATGCTTATGGAAGGAATGGTGTATGTATGGATCTAGGTTTTATTTTGTTAGATCTACATTATTTTAAAAAGAATGCTTAACTCATGTGATTTAAAACCTAGGTAATAAGGAATAATGATCTAGTATGTTTTATTAATACTATGTTTAAGTTTAAAATTATTTGTAGCAAGTTTTGGTAGGTTTGTTACGCTAAAACATGTGTATAATGATTTATTAGAGTACAAAAGTTATTGATGAAAAATGTTGATTTAAATCATAAGTATTTCGTTTTTAATAATATTTTTAAGTCATGGGTAATTATCTTGGGATTTATTTGGGGTATAAAGCGTATTTAGTGATAAATAGAACTTACTTGGTATGCAAATAAATAAATAAAAAAACTGGACTGCCTGGAAGCTCCTGCATCAAAAATGGGAAAATGGCTGGCCGCGCATCGCGCGCCGGTTGTTTAGAACGGACTGGTCGCGCATGACGCGCCAGTCTGTCGAGTCCTTAGCGCCAAACGGCGTCGTTTTGGCCATGTCGAGGAAGGGCTCACGCGCAATGCGCGGGGAGTCACCGGGTGAGAAAATTACGGTATTGCCCCTCCATTCGGATTTTGACTTATTTACCAGATTGCCATCCAGGCCTATTTTAATTAATTTAAAATACTTTAAATAATATATTTAAATTTTGTAAAATTAGTAAATACACAAAATTAAGTTTTGGGCATTAAATCTTATATTTTCTCAATATAATATATTAATTAATTATTGTTATTAAGCAATGGTTAAGGATAAATAAGGTTCTTAAGGTAGCTATTTATTATTTGATTAACTTTAAATAATAAATAAACATAATTAGTTATTATTAAATAATAACTAAAGATAATTCTTACTCACTAATTAATTACTTATTTATTTGATTAACTTTAAATAATAAATAAACCTAATTAATAATTATTTTATCTTAAATAGTAATTAAAGACAACTAAAATTAATAATTCGATTAATTAAATAATAAGTAAATATAATTATTGATTATTTAAAGGTAATTAATTAATCACTATTTAACAAATATTAAATAGTAATTAAATGAAGACATAGTTAATAAAATAAAGAGAGTTTAAATAACACATTAATTAAACAATTATAATAAATTGTTTAATGATTAATAAATGCATATTACTTAAGAAAAATTAATGTTAATTAATTAAAACAATTATAATTAATTGTTTAATGGTTTAATAAGTGTTTATCACTTAAGGAAAACATTGTTAATTAGTTAAATCATCAACCTAAAGACCAATCAAGTGTCTTATAGGATTAGTGATAGTTTATTTAATTATGTGTGCTATGTGATTTGCTTATTTGCTAAATAAATAGCATAAATAAGCGTATCAATATACAACGACGCAATACTAATTGATAGATCGACTTTATCAATGTTAGGTCCTTCAAAGCTAATTAGTTAAAGCTATAATTATTTGTAGCTGAGCAGACAGATAAGTTTCCTAACTCAAACTCGAGTTATTATATTTCAAGTATGCTAGTGGATTAATTATTGATAATTATTCTACATCTATGATATTTTATTGATATTCGCACAATGTGCACGTTGTTATTGACAGGCAAATTTCCTATCCTTACTCATATTTTATTGAGCAAATTTTTTAACCCTACTCAAATTATATTCGAGCAGGATATTATTGTATTGCAATTTATTTATTTAAGCTTGAAACTTATTTCCAAGCATGCTTTACGTGGTTTAATTACTTTATAATTATTCCCCATCTATGATATTTATTGATACTCGCACTTGGTGCACTTGGGTTCGTACAGTCTTGGACTTGTACATTATTCAAAGTTCTATAATTCATGAACCGTTTAAGATTGAGTCTGAACCTTCGTTCGGTCAGACAGTTGCATGAATTTTTATAAAAGCTATCCACCTCAATTGATGGTATGAATTATTAGACTAAAGTGAACACCCCTTTTATTATAGGTGAGTACCCCGCGTATCTAATATAAGATACAAACAGCAGAGTTGAATGTTATGCATATACATAGCGTACGCGAGGCTAATCCTCTCAAGTACTTATTCTGTAGCCAGTAACCAAAGGGTCAATTAGCTATTGATTCCATTGGAAATTTATTGTTCAGAGTCTACTTGACGATCATTTATTCTAAAAGCAATTATTATCCTTACTTCCGATATTCATATTGTTGAATCCATTGTATATATATCCCGTCATTCATGATATATCCTTTCTTGTTGTATTTAAACTTGCTGAGCAAACTAATTGCTCATCCTTGCTATATCATGACTTTTATTGCAGTTAAACCTAAAACTTCAGGGAAGGGCAAGGGCAAAGAAAAGATGAAGTAATAGACTTCAAGTAGCTGACCTTGTTTTATGCTTAGTTTAATTCACTATTAATGTAATTTGAACCATGATTAATATTTAGGGCATGTTTTGTGTTATGTATTGAGGTTATCGAATCTTTGGACTAGTAACACCTTTTGAATGAACAATATATGTTTATTATATTTCGCATTTAGCTATTGTATGTTGTTAGAGGTGGATGTTTGCATTGGATCGTGATGACCGAATCCGGGCATTTGAGACCCGAATTTGGGGGCGTCAGACTAGATGCCTAAACTATTACATTTTCATCAACTAAAAACCTTATTTATATTGACAATAAACTAAAAACCCTGACATATAATTCAATTACTAACATTTATAAAAATCAAGAATCTAATAATTATTTTAGAGTCCTAACTAAAATAAATATACACTACATCCAATTATTTATCTTAGTTTCACCTGAATAAACTTATAATGTACAATTCAATTATTCATCTAGGTAGATAAATATTTAATTAAGCAATATTATTTTCTCAAAATTCTAATACATCATATTTATAATGAGGATAAAAAAACTTTTGCGTATCAGGTTGAAGTTCACGCAATTTAAATAAATTTTTAATATATATAAAACAACAACAACAACAATAATACTACTACTACTAATAATAATAATAATCTAAATAAAAAAGGAACCAATAATTGAATTAATTTAAATGATCATTAAATAAGTAAATAATTGTAAAAAATAACGAACATAAATTGAAATGAATTTCAATCATCAAAAAAAGAAAAAAAAAAGATAATCTGTGTTTCGTATGAATTCTAAATTTGTAATAATAAAGGTTCATTTTTCACGAATGAGATAGACTCTTATAACTCACAAAACAATTATAACATTTTTAAATTTATACTAACAATTTTTTGTTCTCTCAAATAACAAAAAAAATATAACATTTATCAGCAAAACGAATTTTTACAAATATAGCGATAATTTGATTCATTATTGTGAGAGAAAATAAAATTTATTTATTTATTTTTAGAAGAAAAAAAATAGGTATAAGTTGGAATTAAACTCACGCATAATTGATTCATAATCCACTTGGCTACGTCCATCCTTTAATATTATTTTTCTTACGTTTCAAAAGATTAAATTTTGTAAAAAATTCTAAAAAATGTTTTCCCTGACTAATTATAATCTGATTAGAAATTATATTATAATTACTAGATAAAATCAATCTCTTTCGCCCCCATCAAGTATTTTACATGTGGTACATTTTAGTCAAATTTAGGTGATGGTCAAACGTACAACACGGAAGCGAAGAAGAGGCTCACCCGAAGCCAGAAGATAGAGACCGCAGAGGAACCAAACCAGTCCTTGTCGGTGTATAAAACCCACCAGATATTTTTTCTGGCCTTAAACCCTAGCTGTTTTTCTTCAATATTTCTTCCCCACTGCTAAAACCCTGCTCTCTCTTAGTTAGACAGGTATAATTCTCTCAGATTTGATATTAGTTTAATCTAATTTCTCATAATGATTCTGATCTATTCGGTTTGTTTGAGTAATTTTATTTTTGATGCTGCAGTTTATAGTTTGATTACTTTTATTTGGGTTGTTTATCTCTCTCTGTATATACGCGTGTTGTTGTTGTTGTTGTGTTTGTGTGTGCCTGTGTGTTATGATTTATGGGTGTGAAATATTGTTGGTTTACGGAAGTTAGAATTTTTGGATTTATATTTGTTGGCATATGATATCTATGTGTTTATGTATTAGAAATGTCAGATGTGTATATAATATTTGCTGCTTGTTCATTTTCAAATTGAAACTTGAGATATGTTAGGCTTTTTATTGGTTATGATGGTGTATTTGTATAATAACTATTTAGTTTTTCTTTTGTGGTGCTTAAAAATCTTATGCATACACAGTTACACCACAAATTTTGTTACATATTTTATTGAATATAGAAGCTGGAATGTATGTAAACTGTTTTGATTTGGATGGTGGGGTATGTTATTGCAGAAGGGTAAATTTGGATGATTCATCATCATGTATTTCTGGGTATTCTGATAGCTTTCAAGTCTTGTTCCCTCCGTTTCACAAAAGCGACTTATTTTTAAAATTTGCAAATATTAAGGATGTAATTTGGTTCAATGTATACCAGTAAAATTAATAAGTTGTCAGTGATGGCATAATAATGAAATTATGATGAGAAACTTGAGGATAGTGTCATTTTATACTTCTATTAATTATTTTTTCGTTGAACAAAATATTTGCCAAACGGGACACTTTATGTTACAGAGGGTGTGTAGAAATAAACGAGTAGTTGGTATTTTTGAATAGTTTCGATGTATCCAGTTTTGGGGGTTTTCCCTTTCTTGAAGCTAAAAAGATATTTTCAAAGTCAAACTGAATAATAATAGTGCATTTTTGTTGTTGTTGTGAGGTTATAATTTGTTTTTTATGATTTACTTTATTAATTAACAGTGTTGGTCCTTTTCCCCTTGTATGTGCCGTTTCCTTAAAACCGACAGAAGAATGGCTTTCTGCAATAAAATTGGAAGTCTCATCAGGCAGACTAACGGGCACGCATCAATGCTTAACACCATTCGTAGCATGTCTTCATCAAAGCTTTTTGTTGGAGGTATGTATGTTAATCTAATAATTGCAATTGATCTACATAATTGGTTCAGTGTCTGTTTAAAGTTATACTTATCCATCTATAAATTATAGGTCTTTCTTTTGGAACTGATGACCAGTCCTTGAAGGATGCATTTTCCAGCTTTGGGGATGTTAATGAGGGTGAGTATCAATTTTTGTGCTCCCATTTATTTCTCTAGACAAGAAGGGATTATAGTAAGAGCTTCATATGTTACGAAATGGGGTATATGTAAAGTGACGATTTACGACATGACCGGATTGTGGTGATTCAAGCTGAATTATACTTGACATTCTATTCCTTGGTATTTTAATTTGACTTGTGCTCTTCTCTGCCACCAATGGGAAGTTATTGGCCTTTTGTTTCTTATTAGTTATTAGTTTTATCAGGAGTTTATTTATTTTTATTTTTTTGGGGTGGGGGTGTTTGAATCGTTACGTATTTACTGTTGGGTCCTGCTTTTAACTTATTTTTTTGTTGTTGTTGACATTGTTGCTTTAACCCATGGTAGTTTTTGTATTCTCAAACTTTCATTGATTTTGATGTACAGCCAGGGTTATCAGTGACAGGGATACTGGGAAGTCCAGGGGATTTGGTTTCGTGAGCTTTTCCGATAATGAATCTGCATCCTCTGCATTGTCAGCCATGGACGGACAGGTGATAATTGAAAAGATTTGGAAATTAATAGACTTTAGTACATGGTATTTGTTATTAATTTTTTCTAATGTTCTTAGCTTGTTCTACAGGAACTGCAGGGGCGTAACATCCGTGTGAGCTATGCAAATGAACGTCCTCCACGTACTAATTATAACGGCGGAAATAATGGTTATCGTGGTGGGTATGGTGATGGTGGATCAAACGATGGATTCTAAAATCCTTTGATTAGTGCTTTGTCTATAGGCATGAGCTATGGCAAGTTATTTAGGTATTAGAAGCTCGAGATGCTTAATTGTGTTTAAATGAATTTTTGAACTCCTTTGTGGTAATGTTATGCTCTTTTAAAATATGCTCTCTTCTTCATTATATCTGCATCAATTACTCCTTGTGGTACGTAATGCTTTAAAAACGTGCTTCCCCCATAATTATATATGCATCAAGTTGTTTGGTTTCTTCAGTTGTCCAAAGCTTTGCCAGTTTGTGTTTAATTGGTGTAGTTTGATTATGGATGTCTAGTGCTTTTGTTCAACATTCTTCTAGGTATCAAATTTTGCTTATCAAAAATAAGTTGATGACATTGCATTTAGCCTTGAGCCATACAACTGGCCAAGTAGTTGTCATTTTGCCCATATGACGGTGTAGGGTTGGGCTGGGTTATGCCCAGCGCACCCCAACCCAGGCCATATATACTTTTAATTATTTTTAAGATTATATATATATAGAGAGAGAGAGAGATTCATTTATACTTGTATATTTATAATATAAGTATGGGTAGATTCATAGCAAACAGTTGTTATGGATACTAAGCAAACAGATTTTACATCGTTAATTCAGAGATTCAACGGTTCAAAGAGAAAAAAAAATTGTTGGTTGCTACTCTAAGTAGTTGCTAGAGATTTTTTTTATAGACCTTTATTAAGAGTTAAGGTAAGGATAAATGTCTAAAACATTATCACTTTAGTTAAATTTAAATAGTTTCAATGTGTAAAATATTTGTATAAACAAGTTCTTAAGTAATAAAATTTAACTTATCAGTTTTTTTAATAGTATTCTTTCAAGTTTAAAATTTTTACAAAAGTGTTACTTTTTAACATATTAGTAAGATTATAAGTCAAAACTCGTGTTTTATATAGTTGAATATATATTTAACCCATTATAAACATATGAATAACAATATATACATTATATGAAATATACATAACATAATCATGTTTCATATAGTTAAAAACGTATTTAACCCATTTTAAATTTACAAATATAACAATATATATGTTATATGAAGCATATATAACTAGGGTCTGATGACGGGGCAGATAATATGGGGGATCCCTCCCCAAATCTGTCCCGCCAATATGTAGTTATCTCTCGAACTCGACCGCGATCCCGAAAACAATACCCCATACACGCTCCGTCCCTGCTCCGTTTACTCGACTACTTTATTTTTGTTCAAATTAAATTTCTTCAATTTCTTTTATATTACTTTCTACAATTATTTCTAATTAAAAATTAAACATACAATATTTCTATTACTAGTAATATATCATACTACAAATATTATGAATTTATAATGAAATAACATAAATAAGTACATAATTATATACATACAAAATGTTAATTTAAAAAAATTTATATATAAATATATATATGTATATATAAAATTGGGTCTGGGTTGAGGAAGGGGGTGAGGCGGTATATCACATACTCGACCTTAACTCTATAAAATTTAAATAATTAGGTCCTATTAAGGTTGAGATCGGTTCCGTTCAGATTAAATGAAATTGTTAGACCTATATATAACCATTTAAGTATAGTGGGATAACTTTGGCCCAACTATTGCTATGGCATGACATTGCTCTATGATCTATCCTTAAATGGTAGACCCTTGGCTAGTAGGCTTTGGCATAACTTTGGCCCAACTATTGCTATGGCCTAACATTGGTCTATCCTTAAAGTGTTTGGCCCTTGCTTTAGAGTAGAGATTTAATCAAGTAATTCCTTGTTGAATTCAAGTCTTATATAGCCATCAGTCGATCAAAAAGGCCTTTCTCCCCATTGTTTTTTATGGACTGCGGACCAAAAAAAAATTGTAGTACCTCCTTCCAAAGAAATAAGTTATTCTCTCTGTTCTAAAATTTAGAATTTATGTGTTACAAAATTAGGTATAAATTTTATATTTGAACTATAAAGTGACATAGAATTTCGCGCATACTGTTACTTTTATCTTAATTAATCGAGTATTATCATGTTATCAGTAATTTTCTAGCTAATGTTAAAGATAAGATTGAAAAAAATATTTTTTCTTAAAAGTCTTCGTTTTACAAATAAATTTATATTTTTAAAATGAAAAGAATAAATTCATTTGACAAATATGTCACAAAATGTAACTCGTTTACGAGACAGAGGGAGTATAACTTATTTCCCTTGTTACCCATAATCTTCTTGAGATATTTTATGCTCATGCATATGCAACATTGTCAAGATTCAAGAATCTTAATTTTATGGTAACTTTAATGTTCATTTTATTAATTTGAGGGTAATACAGAGATAACCACCATAACATACCCACTGTGAAAATCTCATCCATAAGTGAATGAGATTTTTACCGACAATTACTGTATCAAACAGTCGAATGTAAGACTATAAAAAAAAAGTGAGGTTAAGAGTTTCAAATTTTTGATTTCAAATGATGTGTCATTATAATATTAATTGGATAGATCTCATGTGATTGGTTATATTATAAATTATTATTAAAATATTTAATATCATATTATTTGAGATTAAAAATTTAAAATTTCTAACATTACTCGTAAAATGAATTATGATTCTCATTTTCACCTTTGATTTGTGCCCCCACTAACCTAAGCCTTAAAACTTATAAAAGCACCAAAGGCGTAATACCAATTAAACATAGTAAAATACGGAGGGAGTATAATGTATTCTTTAATGTTTTGTACTACTATGAAAGTGTACAGCTCTCATTTATAAGAAAGAACTAGTGAAAGTGTACAACTCTCATTCATGAGTAAAACAACGGCTACTTGTAACACTCTTATCTCACGTCGAAATATGTAGGATAATTAATATAGATACATGAAACTTAGGGAGAGGCTTATGTCGTCAAAAAAGAATTTGATAGTGGATATAGAAGAATTCAAGTTATTGCTAACATTACATCCAGATTCAGTCATGACATTTTAAGTGAGTTTGTAGTGAATTAAAAATGATCCAGGAATATACTATTGAGACAAAATATATTTGACCCTTAGTATGTATGTTATGATTTGATTCGAGTCTATTCTCAAAAGTTCGGGTTCAATTATTCGATTGAATTATCAAAGATGAGGATAATGACTAGAACCTAGAGGTAGAAACACAAAAGCTGTTGGTATCATTCCACAAAGATATCATAAGGATTCAAGCTACTACTAAAAATGATTTTTTAGGTGAGTTTATGGTGATTAAGATTACCCAAAAAAAAAATACGATTGAAATGATGAATTTAGTTCCTTGATACATCATGATTTAACTTGAACTCAAAATTTGACCTGAATTGTTACAATATTTCCTTCTTTAAAATCAGTTGTTAATTCTGGACAGCATTTCTTATTTTGTTTTCTCCTATCTTATCCTACAAACTTTATTTTGATTACAGGAATATCAACCTCGACAAACAGCCTAGCATTTGGGATGACATGAACCTTTTTCTTTCTCTCTTTTTTTATTTTTGAAAGTTAATCAGTGGCCCTATTTGTGGATTAGAGGCTTCTCGAACAATAAAAGTGTCGGTGACCACACTAATTAAGCAAATAATATTCTCTATTTTTATTAAATTTTAACACTATTTTTTTTTTTTTGAGTTTTTTAAAAGTTAATTTAATGTAGATATATCATTTATGGAGGGATCCACTTAATTATAATACAGATTAAAAGCTAAAATAATGTTACTCATAAGGTGGTTGGCATGTCCCTATCCCTAATGAAACGCCATTTATTTTTACACTTTAGTGTCGTCTTCTTGTTAATCTTTAAAATTTTATCTTCTCAAGTGGTTTTAAAATCTAATCATTTTTAATCGCTTGGATTAAAATTTAATTAAGCAATAAGCAGTAAGCAGTAAACATATCTTATATTCCCTCAGGCCTCAATAGCATGTATAAAAAAAAGTACACTAAAATTTTATCTTATAAAAGATGTTTAAAAATACACAAACAAAATACTTTATTCGTTTCTAAAATATAAGACCGTTAATAATTTTTTGAAGTCAAATTGATATATTTTAAAATTCAAAATTTACATGAATCAAAAATCTTTTTTTTTCCAGTTAAAATACTTTATTCATTTCAACCGTGATGAGTTTCAACCATAGTTAAAATTTATAAGGAATCAAAAGATTTTTTTTTTCAGTTAAAATTTTGGGAAGGAATCATTGTATAATTAAAATAATAAAAAATCATGTTTTTTTAAAAAAAAAAATCACTCAAGTATTTAAAAAAAATAATAATAAAAAATGAAAAACTCTGTACTTACTCTACTCTCGGTTCTCCTTCCACCAACGCTGATCCTTGGCACGATACAAAATTTTGCACACGTCTAATATTCTAAAAAAAATAATTAAAAATCAAATAAAAATAAAGATAATACCGTATAATGGTGGAGCCTGCTTATAAATTTAAAACTTTGACAAATGAGGCCATGCCATTGGCTCTATGACAGCACCCCATCGAGAGGACTTCACAATCAAGAAAGTGTCGGTGAGAATTCCAAAAATTTATTCAATTAATTAATAAATGTGACATTTTTTTCTAGAGATTTTGACTAGACTAACGTCATGCTTATATATATATATATATAAGCACGGTGCCCACTTTGGTTGTAAAATAATGGAAAAAAAAAAGTGCATGAATATTATCCATGGTTGTGCGTACAGGGTGGTTTGAATGTCCCAATCGCCATTATTCTTTCGAAATCAATCAAAACAGATTTTGTACTTTATATATATCACTTTATTAGGCGACTCATTGTACACTTGCCAACTTGCATTCCTGTGGTCATCAATGATGTTGAAGCTTCACTTTCACTTCTTTATATGGGGTATTATTTATTTTTTTCCTATTTATTGGACTCAAGAGAGTGTCATAATTCATATAGTGCACAATTAAGTGTGATATATATATATATATATATAATAGGAAAATACTAATATCACACTTAATTTATAGAAATACATTATTTGAGTCATAGTTACCACATCTGCTGAAATTATGTATTTGCAAGTAGTATGACTTGAAATATTGGGGTCAGCACTCAAGAACAATTCTCCTCAATGCATCAGGTCGATGTGAGGAGTGTACTTTTAAAATCGTTCGAAGAAGAATTTAGTATCGATAGACGCACAGACTACCCTTGCCTTTCAACCAAAAAAAAAAAAGAAAAGAAAAAAAGACTTAGAATCTTTCTGAATCAATTTATACTTATTTTTAAATGGTAGCACTTTCCTTTCATGGAGACAATCTTAGCTTACCTGTAGGAATATAATCCATAGAGCTGTCATAGACTTATTCTGTCTACAAGTTATGGTGGAGTCTAAAATGGTCAACCTTTTGACATTTAAAGGGTTCTTTCCCTCACCCATCTACACAACTAAGTAATATATATAGAAGTGCATTTTTCTATTCATCTTCTTCCCTTAAATTCAACTATATACCAAACAAAATTAGGGAAACATCCCAACCTTAATCAGGAAGACTTTTAGAGTATTTAAAAATTACCAAATTTCTAAATATCATTTGAATTTGTTGACCTTAAATGGTAAAAGACACCCTTCAATTTACAAAACGAACGAAAAGATTATTTTTAAATGTAATAATCCAATTCCAATTGTGTGTAATTTACCTTAATTCACTATCTTGTAACACATATTAGGTCATCTTGACACACTACAAATTTACTTAAAAATCATGACAAGTTATTGATACTCCTAATAAAAATTTATCCTAGTAGGTTTTAGGGTAGTAGACTAGAGTATTCTAAAATGAGGGGAGCAAATGATGCAACAAACAGTGCTACGCCATACATCGAATGTAATAAGGTTTGACATTAACCGATATTAATTAATTCATTTGATAATTCCTTTATATATATATATATATATATATATGTATGTATGTATATATATGTATGTATGTATATATATATGTACATATATATATATATATAGATACATATATATGTATATTTCTCAAGTTGCCGGATTGTTGATGTTTATACATTTTTAATTAATGAAAGACAACGGCAAATTAATTTAATTTGTTGGAAGAAAGATAAAATTTTATTTTCATATTCCTTTACTTTGTTGTTGTTCTGATATAATATTGTGATCCGAATTCCGTCAACGAAGAACTGCTTAATTTCACTTGATAATTCTTTTTATTTATTTATTTTTAATTTTTTTGGTCAATGAAAAACTCCCCTTTGACCTTGGAATCTGTTTATTTATAAGCTTCCAATCAAATTATAGATTCCAATAAAATTCCATGGTTTGACAATTCCACTACATCACTTGACATGAAATTATATAATACTCCCTCCGTTTTTTTTAAATGTTATTTTAGAGAAATATTTTTGTCTCTTAATATTTGTTATTTGAAGATTTCAATTAAATATTAATTGCTTAGTTTTTAATATTACCCAAAATATTAAATCTACTTCTGGTTCTCTCGCTATTTTCTATCCAATAAGTAACACTATTTTTTTTAATGCAAGGAGGACAGTATTGACATTTAAAATTATTTTTAACTAATAAACATAGTATTAATTACTTTTCTTTAATATGTGTATTCACTTTTAAAAAGACAAATAACAAGGGACGGAGGGAGTATCGTTGATTCTTGTTTGTTGAAAACCAACATGTATAATTTTCCTATTATTTTATATTTTACACACACATATATATACGGTCCGGATCTTAAACTCACCCCTTATCCGACTCATCCAAGCTCACCCTCCTTTAGCGACGGACCCGGCGACGGTTCGGTCATACAATCATCGTCTATACTTTTAGCGACGGACAACATATAGCGTCACTAAAAGTATAGACGACGGTTGTATAACCGAACCGTCACCGGGTCCGTCGCTAAAGGGAGGGTGAACTTGGGTGAGTCGGATAAGGGGTGAGTTTAAGATCCGGACAATAACAATATATATATATATATATATATATATATATTGTCTGGTTGTTAGGTTGTTATTGTGCAAATTAATGTAGCTTGGTGCGGAACATTTCTTTTTATGAGGCACACATCGTGCAGAGATAATTTTAACTTAATTAATTCATGTTGAGGTGCAGAGAGTGGTGGAAATCAGTTCAAAATTGTGGAAAAATTAATCTCAACTTAATTAAACTCCTTAGGCACCATTTTCCGCGCTCTTTTGTTTTCATTCATATAACATTAAAAAATTTGTTTCATTGTTTTAATTCTGTTTTCTCAATTGAATACGCGAAAGACTCCACAGTCCCAACTCTTAAGAAAATTCCATAGTGACCATTAAACTCTTACCAAGTATAAAAAATATGCACCATTTTATGTAGTACAAGAAATGCCTTCATGCATGTACAAATTGTGAGAAGGAGATATAGAAGAATCATTACCAATTACCAATACGTACTTCATATATACTATCATCGACTAGCTGAAGATACCCAAAAGTACTATTATATATCAAAAATTATGTCAAATAATGAGTCATCATTGTATTTGTTAATGTTACAAATTATGCTTCTGAGTGTGGAATGAATATAGGCAAGATTCGGATTGAGATTGCTTCATAGCTTCAACAAATTGATCAATCTATTTTGTCATAGATTCTGAAAATCTCTCTACAAATTTGTCCCGAGCAATCATGATAGGATCATCTCTCAACGAGAGCACACTATTGTTACATGATTTTAGAGTCTCATGCGGAACTCTAGAAAATTTAGAAGAAGAGAGAAGTAGAAGAAACGAAAATAAGTAAATTTGATTTAATATTTCGATAGGTAAAATTGTTACAAAAGGTTCGGTACATATAGTTTTATTAGACAACTTGAATCAATCTCTACTCTTAATTTCTGTTCACTATTTAAAATAGATCTCAGCCTTTAAATCTTGCCTATACGACTATACACATTCTACTCATTCTGTACTCAAGAGTATAATCCGTAACATGTAATAATACTTATTGTGAATGATTATGTTATAAAATATTATTTAAATATTTAATATTATATCAGTTTAAGATAAAAAAAATTGACATCGCTAATATCACCCTTATTTATATTCACTCCTCAATTTTATTTATTTTTTTTAAAATAATTGTACAAAATATGTACATAAAACGTGGGACGAAAAAGAGTAACATGTAAGAGGACATACATTTTTGGTAAGTTTGTCTTGAGAAGTTCCGGTGGGATGTGTTTGTTCACTAGTAATATTGTACCTTTCAGACTTTATTCAGATCATAAAGCCTGCACCAGAATCTACACACACTCCCTGGCAATTAGATAGCGCTTTGTATTTAGCTCGCACAATCGTGTCATTTGTATCTATATGACTGTATACGAAATCGATATACACGTATTTTTTTAAATAGATAAGTTAGAATTAATATTATTGATGTGATTCAACATGTACTTTTTGACCAGATAATTAAGTTAGAATTAGTGCTACTGTTGTGTCTCTAAATAAATTAGATAGTGAAAACAGGTAGCAATGACAACTAATTATAAAGTCTTGCGTGTCACTGACTCTAAGAATAATTTAGACGCTTCATTAACAGGATTCTATGGACTAGGCTAAACACTTTTATTACTAAATATCCCTCATAAACCTTGATATGTCAATTGATGATGTTCTATTATTTCAATGATGTCTCAATAACTCTACGTCGTATTCTAGATCTGCAATTCAAGTCCAAGGGGTGGCTCCATTGAGAAATGCCTTCAATGTGACCGTTGATACTCGAGTAAAAAGATAAATTATCACTATAATTGTGTGTGTGTGCAATGCGTGTCTAACCTTTGCCCGTTCCTTTTGCTTCCTATTTATAGTCCCTTTTCCTGAAGGAACGAGTTATGTCACAAAAAGGGGTGAGTAGTGGTCCTCCTCACGTGGGATGGATGGCTCCCATCTAATTCTGAAACTGCACTCAGCCATTAGATCTTTGTACTGCTATTCTGGCGGTCGGTCACCACTAACATTTTTGGGCCTCAGGCCCACAATTTGTCATGCGTGACTATGGGCCTAAGGATACTTATTATTCTTAAGTTTGGGTCTTTGGACTTTCACATATTTAGACACTATCCCCGAGGCCCATAATTGGGACTCACGCATGGGCATCCCCTAACATCAATCAATTAATGCATAAATATAATAAGATAAATATTGAGTCGTTTTAGTTAATTCTGAGTCAACTCGACAGTTAAAGAAATTTTTTTTGACGACTTAGCAATCGAAAGCTTTTTTTTTTGTTTTTACATGTCATAGATCCATTATAAATGACTTCTCAAATCAATAAACCATATGCATTGTATCCTTTTTTTTTTCTTATTCTTATTTCAATGCATTTAGTTTAGTTCCTATGTTATCAATCTTCTCACATTTTTAGTCACTTTTAGTTCGTTAAAAAAATCCTCCCAAACAAAAAAAAATTATCCCCAATGGTCCTTTCCCTTTCGTAAGAAAATAATAAATTATTGATATCTTATCTTATATATACAATTGAATAACAAATTAGTATGAATATTAAAGCTATATAAAACACTCCGTGTAAAAAAAACAATAAATTAATATTAAATTTATCGATACTTTACGCGAGTTATCAATCGTGTATAATATCCAACAATCATAATTCTTAATTAAATGAACACAGAGTAATTAATGGATAATTCTCAAATGGATGTGTAGGTGTAGAAATTTTGCCAAGGCAATATGATAGATAATTCTCAAATATACATGTCGACTCCAAATCACATGTTCATGGTCCATGGGCACCCTTTTTCTTTGATGATAATAATGAGGCAACTGTTTGCAAAAGACATTTGTCATTGCACTTTCAAGAAGACACTGTTACTTCTCTACACTCGATTGATATGCATGTGAAATTGTGACTCATTTTTGTACTTATATATGCTAGTGGGCCAGTGTCCTTTCTTTAAATTAATTGCTTTAATAAAATGGACAGTTACACCTGTAATTTTCATCGGCAATTTTATTTTGAATATTTAATTTTGTAAAAGAACATAGTCCTTTTGTTTCAAATTAATTATTCAATTTTAATTTTTTTAAAAATTAAATTGACTATTTTTAAAATTAATCTTTTTACTATTTTTTGCTAAAATACATGTGAAGAGATTATAACTAAAAGAAAGTATATAAAATTTATTACTAACCCCAACTTTTATAATTTTAGAAATATATTTATATATGTTTAATTATTAATTCTAAAAATAGTCAATTTGGCTTAAAAAAGTCAAAACTGGGTAATTAATTTGGGACGGAGAGAGTAATAAATTAAAAGGGGAAACATAAATTAAAAAAAAATACTAAAAACGAAAAAGAGTAAAAAGAAAACCAAATAAACTTAGGATCCTCTTAACATGTGTCCTAAGCATACAATACAAGAGAATATTTGTGACGCCCCCAAAATAGGTCCACACAACCCATTTTGAGTCGCCAATAACATTCTACAAAATACAAATACAAATACGAATTTTCCCATTTTAAATAATATTTGTCGTGCAAAATACGACCACACACCCATACTGTGGATTCCTTAACAAATATCGTACCGTATGGTACCTCACAGTATCCAAACCCAAATTTATTCAATGCCGTTATTAAAAAGACGGCAAACACATGTTGAAAGTCTTCAGTACAGTTTTATTATTAAAACTATGCCAGCACTTGATGAGGACAAACCAACTAACTTGAACCATCACTCTCACTTTTTCCCCCCGGGGCTAGTCCCAGCTACATTTTCCGTTCTTGTGAATGGGAACAAACTGAAAAGGGTGAGTTAAAGTAGCCCAGTAAGAAATATCATGACTAGATATGAAGAAAAAAAAATTATCTTTAGTCTTCCAACAATAATTAAACAGAGATTTAAAGATATTATGATTGTTCACAAACAACCAATTGCAGCGGAACAAACAAGCCATTAGATAGAGTCAAGTAGATTATAATATCTACCTTTCTTCTCTAAATTAAAGGATCACCACCAAATATTTTATCCCTGTACACAAATAACAATTCCTGTTTGTGAACATCCAAACCAACAGTTTATATCAACAGCCTCTCTGTGCACTTACGTGCCTCAAAGATATTTATTTTGTAACATCACCGTCGATGGATCATGCCAAAACGCCAGTTCTCTTTGCATACGGTCAAAGAGAACTTTCACCATACGCCCTTTGTTTGTAACACAAAAAGTCATGATTATACAATACACTGGTTTGGTCAAAATCATGTCACGCCAGTTCATCTTTGCCACTACGGGCCAAAGGAGAACTATCACCACAATTTAAGTGATGTGGATGAGGATGATGACAATGATACAGTGAGATTAAGGATAAGAAACAACTTTATAATTTAATCAGTATAAAGATTGACCATATTGCCAACACGATAACTAAATTGTGAGTTCAAATTAAGAATGATATTCAAGAATTATTTCTACTTCAACTATAACGTATAGAAAGATTCAAGGATAGATAATTAGATGAAGCACAACCTATTAGGATATTCTACTACATTTTCTGGGATTTTCTCCATTTAAAAATAGGTTTTGGAAACAAATAAGGATTTCTTATCATAAATGGAGAAATGGAAAGGAAAAGATATCCCTTAATAGTAGTTCAAAAGAAATGATAAGTTATTATGAGTATAACAGAATTATGAAATGCAATGGATTTTCACTGTACATGCGATAATTCGCGTAGACAGATTATTTCCACAACAGATTAATAAGTAATGACTCGACGGGTTTATTTCACCAGGTTGCGTCAATCGCTGAAAACAGGTTTTACCCCACAGATTAATAAGGAATGAAACAGAAGGGTATTCACCAGTACGACATCTGTACTTACAGTTTATTCCCATAGAATAATAAGGGTTGATACAAAAGGATATTCACCAGGCTGCGTTCCATACCGCACGACAGGTTATTCCCCACAAATTATACAGAATGATATAAACAACCTTTCTGAGTTTATAATTCACTTACGAACATGAAAGCAAATGGATAATTATATATGAGTATGAAAGAAATGATATTCCCTACCTTCGTTAACTGGATTTTACTTTTATGCAGTTTACTAACTTTGGATAATACTAGTATTCTCAAATACTCACAATAGGCTAGCACCACTAAGAGAACTTCAGAATTTAGAGAGAGGGAGGAAGTATAATCGATGAAGGTGTGAAAATTTCTTAAGCAAACTTCCCTATTTATAGGAAAATTAAGGTTGAGGGCAATTTGGTCTTTTCCCACTATTCTTTTAATATCATCCATTCATTTTTTTCTTCCATTAATATCATCCATCCATTTATTCTTCCCTTAATATCATCCATCCATTTTTATTCTTCCATTAATATCATCCATCCATTTATTCAAAAAGATTAATTAATTATCAAAAGGATAATTTCATTATCAAAAGATAATTTCTTTTATCCAAAAGAAAAAAACCATAAAAAAAAAAAATAAACTCATTTATCACAATTTTTTATGTTTTGTTTTTTTTTTTTGTTTTTTATTGTTTATATTAATTATTTTTTTTTTTTTATTTTTTTTTTTTTTTTTTTAATTAATTTTTTTTTTTATTTAAATAATTTTTTTTTTTTTATTTTTTATTTTTTTTTTTAATTATTTTTTTTTTTATTTTTTTTTTTTTTTTTTTTATTTTTTTTTTTGTTTATTTTTTATTTTTATTTTTTATTTTTTTTTAATTTTTTTTTTCTAACTAAAATTATTTTTAATAATTTTTTTTTTTTTATTTTTTTTTTTTTTTGTTTTTTTTTTCTTTTTTTATTTTTTTTTTTTTTTTTTAATTTTTATTTTTTTTTTTTTTTTTTGTTTTTTATTTTTTTTTTTTTGTGTTGGTTGATTTTTTTTTATTTTTTTTTTTTTTTTTTTTTGGTTGTTTTTTTTTTTTTTTTTTTTTTTTTTTATTTTTTTTTTTTTTTTTTTTTTTTTTTGTTTTTTTTTTTTTTTTTTTTTTCTTTTTTTGTTTGTAAGTTTTTTTTTGTTTTTTATTATTTTTTTTTTTTTTTTTAAATTTTTGTTTTTTTTTTTTTTATTTTTTTTTTTGTTTGTTTTTTTTTTTTTTTTATTTTATTTTTTTAAATTTATTTTTCTGTATTATTGTGCAAATGTATTACTATCACAGATAGCATATACTCGCAATATGACAACCAGGATTATTCCCAGGAAAGAGGGGGCCTTCCATAAAAAAATGGGCGCGCAATTAAATAAACCCCTTTCCTTGACAGAATTTCTAGACATTGTAGATAATGCTATAATTCCTGAGCAATGATATAAGTTACTGTGTCGTGGACAAATAGTCAACTATATTATGCAGATGCTAATTAACAATTATTGACTCAAGATACTATGGCACTTGCTACGTTATCAATTATTGAATCAAGAATATTAAAACACTTGTTGCAAATCTGAGCTACTGTGGAAAAATACCGTGTGTCTACTGTGGAATAACGCGTTTTACGGTTCTTTTTATCACCGGGTATTTTAACAGTTATCGGTTAAAGTTTTGCCGCCAATTTCTAATTCACTTTCTATATCCGACAGTTAACCTTTGTGGGGCCCCATATCATGACAAATTTTGCCATTTCGGCGCCGTGCGTACGGTACCGAAATATAATATTCCCCGACAGAAAGAATATTTCCCGACCAAAAAAGAATATTCCCCGACATACTATTTATCAGATAATTTGCATATAACACCCTTAACTATCATTTATAACAATTAAGCACTTCACTATTTAGAAAAATAATCATAAAGAAAATAATAAATTTTTATTTCATAAATTCGGGGTCTTACAATATTCTCTTGAACTGTGTGCATATTCTTTTAATTTCTGCATTTGCATCAAGTTTAAGTGAATATGCACACAGTTCAAGAGAATATTTTCTTGAACCGTGTGCTTAGCATATGCCCTAAGGGCACATGTTAAGAAATTCCATAAACTAATAATTATAATATGCATAGTATAATGTTTAATGTTGATATTATTTTTATTTTTATATTTGTTGTTTTTATTTGGTTATATATTAGTTATTAATAATATCATCAAATAATAACGGATCAACATTATTATTGTAAAGTGCATACAAGCAAAGTAATTTTTAATTTTATCATAGAACTATTACAATTAATTAAAGTCAACGGACAAAGCTAAATTCAAGTGTTGGCATGCTATTCTTTTTCTAGAGCATATAATTAAGAAAAATTAATATTATGACCCACATTGATTATGAACTCTAATTGCCACAGAACCATTTTAGACAGCCACATATCCTCTTCAATCATAGAAGGCATCTCCTAAAGACAACTCAAATAAATATCTCATCTTTCTATCTCTCCCATTAGGCATTAACAAATCAAAGAAAGCAAAAGTTAATCATTACCAAACAAGGAACATGAGTGTAACACACATTTTTGAGAGTTGTTCCTCTCCAAACTTATTCCTTCGTATTCTTTCATATTTACGATCTCAGCTTTACACCTGTCTAAATATATTATAAGTTTGCAATCTCAGTATGTACAGTTAAAATTATAAGTAAATATAATTTATACAAATTTTTTAACATTTACTCTAAGGTATATATTAAACGCATAATTCAAAGGTATATTCTTTTGAACTTGGTGCAAATATAGAAATCAAAAGAATATACACACAGTTCAAAAAAATATACCCTTAAACTGTGTACTTAATTCAAAAAGAGCTAGTAACAAAATCTTGATCTCATCGTTGTTGTCTGAACAAATACACAGATTTTGTTTCCAAATTCAACGGTGGATATTGCTCCATTTTTTGAGCAAAACCAAACCCTTTTATCCTACACTCACCCACACATTATTACAACCCTCGCCACTCAGATCTACACTTTCTCTCTATCCCATTTTATAATTGTTTATTCTTGGATATATAAATATCTGTATATCTATACTACAACAACATTTCATGCACATTACAATTACATCAACAAAATAACTTAGAAACAAGTGGTGAAAAAAAAATTAAAAAAAATATTCATGTTCTGATGATGCTGATGATCATGGCCAATCATGAGGATGCTTGATTCTTCTTGTTATTTTCCCCTTTTACCCTCGATTGAATACCATAATAACTTACGTACCATTTCACAAACTTTCTCAACCCCGTGGACAAATCGGTGGTGGGCTTGTACCCGAAATCCTTATAGGCCAGGCTGACATTAGCATGAGTGTACGGAACGTCACCGTTTCGAGGCATCCTAATCACATGCTTTTTAGCCTTCACATTCAACAAACTCTCCAATATCTCCACCAATTTCCCCACCGACACCGGCGAAGTATTCCCCAAATTGTAGATTCTCAGCTGCGCCGGCGACTTCTTCTTGCCGCCGCTGCCGGTGCTCTTCTCCGCAGTGTCGAGCGCTCCCAAACACCCTTTCACGATATCGTCGATGTACGTGAAGTCACGCGCCACCTCCTTATCGTCCTGCGTTTTGTAGATATTGATTGATTTTGATTGGAGCAAGTCTTTCGTGAAGAAGAAGTAAGCCATGTCGGGCCTTCCCCATGGGCCGTACACAGTGAAAAACCTCAGCCCAGTAATGGAAAGCCCGTAAATGTGATTGTATGTGTGTGCTATTTCTTCTCCGGCCTTTTTCGTGGCGGCGTAGAGACTCGCCGGTTGGTCGGTCCGGTGGGATTCAGAAAATGGGTTTTGGGTATTTAATCCGTAAACAGATGAGGAAGAGGCCCAAACAATTGATGGTTGCGGATCGGCGGCTTTGGCGATTTCGAGGAGATTGACGAATCCAGCAATGTTGGATTTCACATAGGATTGGGGATTTTGCATTGCGTACCGGACTCCGGCCTGTGCCGCCAAATGCAGGATATGAGTGAACGGAACGATATCGAATAGCTTTGTTAGCATTTCGGCATCATTCAAATCGGCCTCAACAATAAAAATCTCGTGATTGATTAGAAGTTTCTGGCGGGCGCGTTTGAGTGAGGGATCATAGTATGAATTGAAATTATCTAGGCCGAGAACGCCGTCGCCGCGTTTTTTCAAGGCGAGGGAACAGTGGGTCCCGACGAATCCGGCCGCTCCGGTGACGAGGACGGAGAATCCGTTAGGGCGGCGCGGGGTGGCGGAGCGGCGGACTTGTTTCTCCCAGGCGGCGCCGCTGCCGTAGAAGGTGGACGAGAGGAAATGAGTGGTGGCTTGAAGGTGGCGGTGCGGCTGGGAATTATTGATATTGGTATGATCGGAAAGTGGAGGGTAATTTACAGTGAAGAAAAACAGTAGCACAACCGCTACTAATAGAGTGACACGGAAGAGTAGTTTGGAGGATGCTGCTAAGAGTTTGGTGGCGTTGACACGCCGGATATAGCTGTTGTAGCGTTCTAGCTTGGTGGTTTTGCTGGTGTCCGGCGGAGAATAAGCCATTTTTGTGTGTTTTTAGGAGGAGAATAGTGGTGGTAGCTAGTGATATTGAGCTCAAAGGGAGAGGATGATCAGTGGAGCTCTGAGGCTGGATAGGATGATTGGAGATAGGATAGGATGGATATATATATATATATATATATAAAGGAGAGGAAACTGGAAAGAGAGAAAGAGAGGGGTTGGTGTTGGTTGGAGACCACTTTCTTTTTCTAATAAACTCTCAAGATTTCACTCGCTTACAGGTGGAAAGAGGAGGAAGTGAGACTTTTTTGTGGGACATGAACTGTAATCAGACTTTGTTTTTGGATTTTTGTTTTTAGCCGGAGTCCAAATCTTCTCCATATGCCTCATGCCAAATATTATTTATTTTCTTATTTTACAATTAATATTGTAAATACATAAAATATTATCCAAAATAAGATAAAGGGTAATAATGCTAGCCGTTTCAAAATTTTGATTTTAAAAGTGTCAGAATAATGTGTTATCACTACATTAATTTGATAAATCTCTTATGATTGTTTATGCATTTTATCTTTTTCAATGTCACGTCATTGAAGACAGATAAAAAAAAAATTAAAACCTAAAATAATCACATCAATTCTAAACATAAAATATTTATAATTTTACTAGAACCGACAAGGATGATATTCAAGATGCATATCTTATATTTGCATGTTTGTTGGCAGGAGTAGTTTTATGCGTGCAAATTACATGTAAATAATTGTGTATAATTAGAATGAACAAAAATAGTATGTAAATTTTACCATTTAAATTATTAAGATTTATTAATTTTACTTTTTTAATACATGACATAATAATATTTGTTCATAATATTTCTGCACATAAAATTATTTTTGTGGGTAAACTAGACTCTCACTGAGCTACCGCACAACTTCATGGGATGTTATTGATATTATCATGCATGAGCATGATGCATCTATCAAGTAAACTCGTAAAATTTAATCTTAATCATCAATTATTTTTCTTTTTTGTTTTCTTTTCTAAAATATTTTAAGTCATAATTTACATTTAGATCAATGTTATTTTGCTTCATTTTTTTTTCTTTTTTTCTTTTTTTTAATATTTGAATGAAGTAAAGAAGTGGCTGGGTTTACAAATTTAATGCTAATTAATCTTTTTCCCTGTTCAAAAATAATTTCTTGCTCTTTTATTTGCATACAACTCATACTCACTAGTTAACAAGAGTTTATAGTCACGTTATATTATTTATTTATGTATTGTTATCAGCAATGCACAATTACAAATGTATCGAAAATAACATTGTTGATCCTAATGCATTTGTATTTGTGCATTGGTGATATCAATACATAAACAAATAATATAATGCCTCGATATTAACGCTTAACATGTGCCCTAAGGACACATGTTAAGAGGACCCTTAAAATATTAGCAAAAATCAAATGACCAAAATGCCCTTCCAAACGAATCTCATGTTTCATTGAGCTATGCTAAGCTCGCCATGAGTCAGCTTATCAATTAATTAATGATCCTGCTAATTGCATAAGGTGGGCATTAGTCAAAGGGGAATTAAGTTGGGTAGTTTAATTAATAAATATTAAATTATTTTTCCCGTAAATTATTTTTTTTATAAAAAACTTTGCGTGTCCATTGACCCCGTTGTTACCGACATACTGTTTATGAGTAACCGCAGTCCACGGGCTGAATCACACACCTTTTATTATTTTTTTAATTTTTTACTTTTGATAAGCTGAATCATGCAACTCTGCTAACCATTTTTTTTTTAAAGAAAAGAACAAGTTAATAGAAATTGGTTAACCTCAATCCATATTTCTAGCTAGAAAGTTTTTGTTTTTTTTTTGACAAAATTTTGGAATAAGAATAAAAAATTATTCTTATTAATAAATGAATCGAATTATAAAAAAATTAGAGTCGTGATGATATTCCACACCTAAATTAAAATTTAAAACTCGAGAATATATATTTTTTTTAAAATATTCATAAATAAACCGAAATAAATTGTACCATACATTATGACAATTAATAACATGAATATGGCACCCAAAATTTCTCATTTTTGATTTTTTTGAAGAGTTTGGTAGGATCTATATATGATTTCTTTTCTTTTTTCATAATACATTTACAATATATAAATTATTATCCAAATCTTTAATCTTAGTTTTTGAAAAATCTACTTCCTTTATTTCAAAATATAAGAGTAATAATATATACGCAAATTATGCAAAAATGGTTTTTTTTTATTTGGTTACCAAAAGTATTTTGATCATTTCATAATAAGTAAGAAATTAAATAGGCAATTTGAACATTTCTTTATTAGTAAAGCAAACTAATTCTATAGGACTAGCAAAAAGTAATGCTCACGTATTGAAATCCTTGTTACAATCTTCCCTAACAGTTCAAGGACTTCTGCTAGAATATCAATCTTGCTTGCCATCAATATTAACATAGTATTTTGCATTACTCTGATTCTATTAATAAATTTGATGCTTGTTTTTATTTGTAATACACCGTAAGTATCAATAATTAAGTAACCGCCCTTTTTTATTTAGTATCAATAATTAATTAATTTTGGACAAATAAATTTATAGCCATCCATTAAGTTAATCAATAACTAAGATTAAATTTTGAAACCCGTCATCGGTTACTAGTAATAGCTGATGATGACAAATTTATAATTAATTTTACTTTTTTGTAATTCTGTCATCTGCTACTAATTATAGCAGATGACGAGGTTTAATTTTAAATTTTGACTGTTTATTAATCTGATGGATGGTTTATATATATATATATATATATATGGGTACCAATCCACAACAAATGGTTGTTGCGGCAACCAATTTTACCCTTGCCGCTATAGACTGTAGCGGCAATAGTGTTTGACTTTGTTGGCTTATTTGCCGCTACAGGATGTAGCGGCAGGGAAGATTTTTTTTTTTTTTTCGGTAAAGGTAAGTTGGTTTACAATAGGTATCAGTTTTTTGGTCTCCTATCTAATCTTTATGTACTTCATACTCAACCCAACTGTCACTTATTATCATAAAGTAATTTATAAAAATATACAAAATTTTAATTTCCTCCAATATATTAAAAACTTATAGATATATTTTATTTTTAAGTTAATTTATGAAATACTAAAATATAAAATAGTATAATATTAATATATACTATTTATTATTATATTTGTTACTTTTAAAATTTTAATATTTTTTATTTTAGTATTTCATAAATTAACTTAAAAATAAAATATATCTATAAGTTTTTAATATATTGGAGGAAATTAAAATTTTGTATATTTTTATAATATACTTTATGATAATAAATGACAGTTGGGTTGGGTATGGAAGTACATAAAGATTAGGAGACCAAAAAACTGATACCTATTGTAAGCCAACTTACTTTTGCCGTAAAAAAAAATAATTCTTCCCTCCGTTACAGCCTGTAGCGGCAGATAAACCAACAAAGCCGTTTGCTGTGAGTTGGTACCCTATATGTATACACACACTCCTGCCTTTTCAAAATATAATATCATCTGTTTTATGTTTCTAACCTTTTTACTTGTATATTTTAGAATGAGAGTAGTCACGATGTAATGATAATTACCATATATCATTCTCATCTTTCACTTAAAAATGCTCAATGACATTTTGAGTAAAATATTTGGCAATTTGACAAGGCAAACGCTGGGAGAGAATTACAGTTGTTATTTTTAACCCTAGTGAACTTATTTTAATGATTTTTCATTATAAAAAAGTTATAACAATTTGTTCATTTTCTAGATATACCTTTGTGCTATATTTAGATTGCAGAAATTAAATTATGAATGGAATGACTCATTCCTGTGAATTGAATTTTTTTATTTATTATTCTATTGGAATGGAATGAATCATTCTCATTTATGTTAAATTTGTGAATTTTATTTTTGAACTTGTTTTTAAAACTTGCTTATTGTTAAGTTCTTAATTTTTATATTAATAGAAGTGGATCGTATCAATAGACCAAGTGACCGTTGATGATCCAATCTTGACTAGCTGAAGAACAGATATTATGTTCAGCTAGTCCAACCATTCACACAAACATATATAAATATAACATTATTATTTATGTAGGTGAAAATCACATGAATTGAATTGAAGTAGGACCACTAAATTGGGACCCCACAAGCATGTCCTTTTCTATGTTGAATGTTGAATGGGAACGGGAGTACAAATTAAAGGAAGGATGAAAGAAGGTTCTTAGGGCAGCTCTGTTTAATAAAATTGAATAAATTTTTTTAAATAATTAAGAAAATTTGAATGATTGAATAATAAATTACTGAATGAATTAGGGTGTTTGATAATGAATTTGTCTGAAACATCTGAATAAATTTATTTTTAATTTTAACCCTCTGAACTATTTTAACAATTTTATTTGATGATTATAAATATGCATTATTTTTTAAACACAAGTGAATAAAATTTTGAACATTTTTTTTATATATAAAACAAATAGAGTACATTAATTTCAACCAATTGCTATTATATAGACAAGGTTTAATTTCATCTCCTTTTATTTTCTCCTTCGTTATTATTATTATTATTTTATTTCTCCTTCAATTTTATTATCCAACTAAAACAATGAGGAGGAAGAATTGTACAACTTAAAATACTGATTATAAAAGACATGACATGTGAAAATACAATTCAGTATTTTTCAATGAAGAATTACATGAACAATGAAGTACTAGTATTATACTCCAAATGGGGTACGAAAGGGTATGAAAATATCCAATAGGATGTTTTGATTGAACTCAGCAACACACTATAAATATCATACCCCAATATAAATCAATTGCTCAAAGACATTTTTAGTATTGTAAGGCTACTTCCTTAATCTCCTACTGATTTTTATCAAACCAATTTAACAAGTAATAACTAATATCTAACACTCCATTAAAATAAAGTAATTATAGGAATAAAGAAGGAAAAAAGAGAGGCAATTATAGATTAAAAAAAACACTATAGAAGGAACAAGAAAGAGAGAAGACAGCTTGTGGGAAACTTCAATCACATGGGAAAAGTGATCAGAGCTAGAACGAGAAGAATCGGCAACTCAAGGAAGAGATTGGAAGGAGGAAATCGTGATATGTTTGTAATTCTGTTTAATATCGGAGGATATTAGAGTCAAAATATATTCAGTTATATTTCTGACTGAATAAGCCAGCTACAAGGAACTTGCCGATTCAACACTTTTTATCTCATTCAAATGGTTATGAAATAATTTATATGTCGGATAGATTCAGATTATAGGTCATTCAGACCCATTCAGTTGCAATCAAACAAACCCTTATGCTGTGTTTGGTTGGTGGGAATGGAATGAAATGAGCTGGGAATGGAATGACCATCCCTTCTGGAATGACTAAAAACATGTTTGGTTAGTGAGTTGGAATGAGCATTCCTATCTAAAATATTATTTTTCATTCCTTTCTAAATAGGTGGGTTTATTTCATTCTCTTCTACTTCGTTCATTTTATTATTGATAAATAGCTTATCTGAAATATAATAAGCTTATTAGTAAACAACTTATTATTTAAACAACTTATTATTGGTAAACAACTTATTATTTAAACAACTTATTATTGGTAAATAACTTATTATTCAAACAGCTTATTATTGGTAAACAATTTATTTAAACAACTTATTATTTAAACAGCTTATTATTGATAAACAACTTATTATTCAAATAACTTATTATTGATAAACAACTTATTATTCAAACAGTTTATTATTAGTAAACAACTTATTATTCAAACAGCTTATTATTCAAACAGCTTATTATTGGTAAATAACTTATTTAAACAACTTATTGGTAAACAACTTATTATTTAAATAACTTATTGGTAAACAACTTATTATTTAAATAACTTATTGGTAAGCAACTTATTATTTAAACAGTTTATTATTGGTAAACAACTTATTATTAGTAAATAACTTATTATTGGTAACCAACTTATTAATAATTAACAACTAATTATTTAAACAGCTTATTGGCAAATAACTTATTATTGGTAAACAACTTATTATTTAAATAGCTTATTAGTAAATAAGTTATTATTGGTAAACAACTTATTATTGGCAAACAACTTATTGGTAACCAACTTATTATTTAAACAACTTATTGGTAAACAACTTATTATTTAAACAGCTTATTGATAAACAACTTATTATTTAAATAGCTTATTATTGATAAATAGTTTATTAATAGTAACAACTTATTATTTAAATAACTTATTGGTAAATAGCTTATTATTGATAAACAACTTATTAGTAAATAACTTATTTAAATAGCTTATTAGTCCTTATTATTGGTAAACAACTTATTATTTGAACAACTTATTGGTAAACGGCTTATTTAAACAGCTTATTGGTAAATAACTTATTGTTTATTATTGGTAAACGGCTTATTGAAATAACTTATTGGTAAACAACTTATTGTTTATTATTAGTCCTTATTATTGTTCATCAAGGTTTTTTTTGTTAAAAAAAAATCATGCATAAAAGTGTTTATTTGAATTTTAAATGCATAAAAATATAAAAAAATATTTTTCTAGTAAAGATGTTCTTTTAGTTCTATTTAATTTATTTTTTTTCATTCATTTTTATAAGTTAGTAGTATATAAAAAATGAAAAAAAAATCATTTCACATTCCATTCATAATGTAATTCATGTAAACCAAACACCTAAAGTAGAATGGTGATTCTATTCCTGACGGAATGAATGAACAAACCAAACATAAAAATGAGAATGATCATTCCATTCCCATTCTCATTCCATTCACATTCTCATTCCATTCCTTAAGTCATTCCATTCCATACATGTCAGGGAATGGAAACCAAACACACTATTAATTTGACTTATAAGACCTTCCCCACTATAACACGGTGAAATGTCAGTCTTTTCTTTACATCACATGAGTCATTTATCCTCCTTACAAATTCTAGATTCTTGTATACTTGCTTCGTTTTAAATTAAAAATTGAAATTATTTATTAAAAAATATGCATCATAAATAATATTTTTTTGAATAATTTCTAATTTATTATTATATTGGTTAAAATTAAAAAAAATTATATTTAAAAAAATAATAATTTTATATTTTAAAACGAAAAGAGTATATAACAAAAGACTTATTTAATCAACTGGCCCTATATATATATATATAAGTCGTCTATTACAAAAACAAGTCGTCTGTTACAAAAGCGGACGTGTTGTGCTAGTCAAAATTTGACTGTACGGACCGGAGAATGAGAGTACAAATAATATGTCGGACGATGTTCTTGCAAGTTGAATAGACATTCTAGCTAATTAAGTTAGCATATCTATGATCAATCACCTAATTACGGTGATACCGTAATTGCATAGTACATACCTTTCCTCTTCAATTCAATCTCGATATTTGTACATAATATTCTGTCCATTCATATATCCCACATGCAATATATATTTACTAGGTTTACGGCGCTAGGAAGGATGAAATATATCTCAAATTTTAGACGATCTTGATGTTTTATTAGGCTGAGTGGGATTTTTTTTTTAAAAAATATTTGTGTTTTGTTAGATAGATCTTACCTAATATATGTCCGACGTTTAAATTATTTTGTTAATACAAGAATTCCGATCTAACAATGTACAGTTATAGATCGAGTTGCCTACATAAGACATGATGTGTGTTTAGCTAGCTAGGTTGTTGTGGGCTCATGATGTTTGCAATTGGAAGGGACAAGTTGTTACATTTCTTTTCACCTTTTATTTTCCTCATGGAACTAAAGGGTAGTATTATTATTTTCTAGAAGGCATTGATAGGCAGGTTGGACAGTTATTCAACCTTCTTTCAGCTCTTTTTCCATTTGTTCCTCAGTTCTTTGGTCCTTTTCTAACTTTTGAACAGATAATTCTGATAACAATACTGTTTTGATGATAAAAGATTGAATACAAAATGATGTGTATGGTAATAATTAATTGATTATAGTTATTGAATCATTTATGTATGATGAAACATCAATTAATTATAATCTGACACATTATTCTGTGATTTTACTCGCTTATCGAAAGTTCCTACCTTATATTCGTACAAGTGGATACCGAGAAGTCTACCATCATAAACTACAATCATTTTAATTTTTAGAGGAAAAAAAATACTATGAAGGGAGACACTCTTTTAGTCCATTACAAAATTAAGGATATATTAATATTTTTTTGCCATAGTGACAAAATATACTAGCATGCCATTACTTTTAATATTAAGTATTGACCAAGTATCATCATGTTATCATCATTATAATTTTAGCTTTTATTATTGATATGTTTAAAAAGCAAAAATTTTCTCGCGTTGTTTCAAAAATGTATATTTAATTTTAAAACGAATATAGCAGTACTAGTTTTAAATTTTCTAATAATAAGTTGAAAGAAAAGAGAATAACTAACAATTTTCTTTTCTAGAAATCTATTCTATTAAATTTTAATCGTAAGAGCTTAGGGGAACTAGGGAATACGGATAAACATGAGGGAAACTTTCCTTTGTCATGTAATATCAGGGCATACACTTAACTAAACTATCACTTTTAGTTTAAACAAAAATCAATTAATTTTTCTTATAATTATTATTGCCTTAAAAATGTATCTCAAACATTTTGAAGCGAGGGAGTAACAAATAACATTACATTTCTTCCAATCCTCATAAAAAGAGAAAATTACAAAAACTAATATAAGTTTTCGTTTTCATCTTAATATTCCCGTAAGAATAATGTTGAGGGTTTTAAATTTATTTGTCTCATATATGTCTTTTATAATTGGCTTATACTTTTAACATAATTTATAATATTTATCGTTATAGTGATTAAATTTAAATTAATATATATTAATTTCAAATTCAAACATATCTTAAATTAATTTTAAAAATAAACAATAATATTATATTTTAAAACCGAGGGAGGATTATTTTTATCTTCTTGAACTTAAATTCCAATTTGAGCCAACTTTTGACCATAATCAATTTGGGCAACAATAAAAACGACCATCTCAAATTGTATGCAAAGGGATTTTGGCGTCAAATTGCATAGATGTTTTTGATGTCAAATACTTAAACACCGACCCAAGTAATTAAAAAACCCGCCCAATTCTGTCCACTTCTAAAAACCCCTCGCTCTAAACCCCTTTTCCCCTCTTCTTCCCAGTCTTCTTCAACACGATTTTCCTGTAATAATTTCAATATATTATACATACGTATATGTATCTGAACTAACTGGGAATTCGATTTTGAAGCCCTAAAGAGAGGAAAGATGAGCACGGTCGATAAGATGCTCATAAAGGGGATCCGGGCCTTCGACCCGGAAAACAAACACGTCATCACCTTCTTCCGCCCCTTAACCCTCATCGTTGGCCCCAACGGCGCCGGAAAAACTGTAAGACATAATCATCATTTCTCTCTTTCTATATACACGTAAATTATATATCAATACAGACATCTTTATGTTAGTTTAAGTTCATTTGATTAAATACCCCATTTTCAATGCCCTTCATTTTCTATCTATGCGCGTATGAAAATGTACTATTCTGTATGCTCATTTTATTAGTTTGGGTTTGCAGACTATAATTGAGTGTTTGAAGCTCTCGTGTACGGGTGAATTGCCCCCGAATGCTAGGTCTGGCCACAGTTTCATCCATGATCCCAAGGTATCTTTTTATCCCTCTCTGTGTATCAACCTACATTGGAAGTTGATAGGTGAAATGTATGTTTTTGTGTGTTAAAAGTAAATATTGATGTCAGACGAGAGTGAAATTGTGTGTTGTGAGATGTGAATATTAGGATTCTAAAGGGTTGTAATTTTGTATTCATGCGTGTGCCTCTGAACTTGAAAATATTTAATGTAGAGGGGTGGAATGTGCTTTTCTATCTTCAAATGGATTGTAAGGATATGAAATTGTGTATTTCGCGTGTTCGTCTGTAAAATGTGAATATTGATATTGTGACTGGTGAAATTGTGTATTTCTATGTTGCACTGTTTGTGGGGGTCTAATTCTTTAGTTAATTTTAACAATGTTATGGATGAAATTGGAGTTTCGTATGTGTGAGTAAATGTGCAGTATTAGTATTGTAAAAGTGGATTATGTGGCTGTAGGTAGCTGGGGAAACAGAAACAAAGGGACAAATAAAGCTCCGATTCAAGACCGCAGCTGGTAAGGATGTGGTGTGCATAAGGTCTTTTCAGCTGACACAGAAAGCATCAAAGATGGAATACAAGGCAATTGAGAGTGTACTTCAGACTATTAATCCTCACACTGGGGAGGTAATATGCTAGTCATTTCATAGCTGGTGTGTATGTATTCAGGTGTTGAAATGATATTCACATGCATGGAATGCGTTAGATGATACTTTATATTGATTATTCTTTTGTGAAAAGCCATCCTTGGGAGACGGACCAAGAATAAAAGAGCAGAAAAATCCATTTACACTGAGACTCCGTCATGAGCTTTTCGAATTGTGAATTGTTTTACCTATGGTAATTATAAAGTGGATTCAACTGGGTTTTGACGAATATGTTGTGCATTTCAGTATGTATTAACTCATCTTCTGTCGCTGTGCACGAGGGTTCACCCCCTCTTTTGTCTGGTGAGATTGTTGGGAATTACAGGTTTTAGGACACCCCCCAATTCTCCCACTTTTTGTTGTTTTGATTAAAGAAAATGATTTTTTTTTTGTCTTGATGAAACGAAGAAACTACAATTACATAGAACTGGGCCTCTATTGAGATGTTGGAAGAAGAAAAGAAAAGTAAATCATTTCTTTATATTAAGGAAAGCTCCAAAAGGCTAACTAATCACTAAAGTGAAGCTCCCTGAAACCATTTCTTATTGCCACCTAAAACTTATGAACGCTGAAGCGAAGACAAGATTCCAGTATAAAATGGGTGGAAAAGATACTGGTTAGGTCCTAGCATTGCATTATGTCCAAATACACCAAATAATAATGTGAATCACATAATTCTGAACTCTAACCAACTTGTCTCCTCCTACCTATCTAAACCTCAAATGCTCATCCTAAGCAAATTCTCGATTGCGTTCTTGCACACCCATGATTCTCCAAAGACCATGTGATTAACTTGTTCCACAAATTGACATGTGGAAATGCAGAGAGAAACGAAAATGAGTCTCATGATAAAATTTGCACAACACACCAAGTGAGAAGGGCATTATAAGAGCGCTAATCTACAATAAATTGTTAGTGTTTGAGTTTGTGAAGAATCATGGACAAAACTAAAGCTTGACCTTTTAAGGGAACTTGTCTACCAAATTAACCCTTCTCAAGGAAAGGGAAGAGAGTTTCACGAATGAGGTTTTGTTTATAAACAAAAGTAGTGTTTAGCTGCTAGGTGGCAGAGGGGCTCATAGTACCTAACGCTTTGGCTTTTTTCTTGGGTATCTAATTTATTTATCTTTCTATTTTATATATTTGTATATACTCCCTCCGTCCCCAAAAAGATGAGCAAAGTACAATTTGCATACATATTAAGAAAAGTAAAAGTAGAGGAAAGAGAGTAAAAAAGTTTCAAATTTATCCTTAGTGGCCCCACAAGGTTATATAAAGTGATGAGTACTTTAATTTTTTGTTATGCTAATGGACCCTACTAAATAACATAGTTACCCTTCACTTTATGTATTTTATCTCATTCTTTTGGAGACAAAAAAATTTGTACCTTTGCTCCTTTTGGGATAGAGGGAGTACGATAAGACATATAGTAGAGGTAAATATTGTAATTTTACATGAAAATTACCAAGCAAAACAAAAAAAATAAAATTAGAAGGCGTAGCAAATTTTTTTAGTACTGTAGAGCTTCAAAGCATTGATCAAACTGACGCGGTAGAGGACCAACTCCGCTAGGTGCTATTGCTAATGGGGAACAAGTTAGGTTTAAAATTTGGGTTTAAAGGTTGGAAAGAAATTGAGAAGAATTGGAGAGAAATTGAGAAGAATTGGAGAGAAAAAGAAAAAAGATAATAAAACAGTAAAGCTTTGAAATTATACTAATAAAATAATCAATCTCAATGTAATCAATATTTATGGATTACATAAGTTTATGTATAAAAAATAATTAAACCTAATTTTCAGAGACTAAGCAAATTAAACAAAATAAGGGAACAAAAAATTAATAGCAATCTATCTCAATTAAAATTATAGAATAATCTACTACTTGATATAGGCTTCATAACTCTCTTGTATTGGTCCAACCAAGTTGGGCAGGCTTGTCTTGCATTAAGCGACAAGCACCTATCCAAATCGAGGTGGTAGATGACAACCTAGAGCTTAAGGGGCCTAGGCGGGGGCTTGAAGGACTTTAGAATGCTGAGTAAAAGTTTATTTATAGAGACAACTTGGGGGTGTCACCTATGTACAAGCAAAGTTGAAAAAGTGTAGGAAAAACTCGTCCCACCAAGTAACACAATCAGAATCATATGCCAGGGCTAAACTTAAAGAGCAACAAAAGCAATAACTAAACTAATATAAACTGCATTATACCAAAAAATAAAAATAAAGATAAGGGACTTAAAATAAGTATATAGTACGCACATCTGTCCGTTCCCTCTCTTCAAATTATGTACCATTCCACTCCCCACCAACCAAAGACAATGAGGTATTGTGTCAAGTTCAGTAGTTTTAGTAATTGTATTAAGGTAATTAGTAGTATTACTTATTAGATGAGACTCCATGTGATAGAAGTCAGTTAGGGTTAGACGGGTATGATAGTCTTTGTTAATGTAATCTAGGCTATCTAGCTTTATCTAAAGTGATTTAATAGTGTAGAGAAGGCATGAATTTGATGGATGAAAATCTGAAATAGAGCGTTTTGTGGCTTGCTATTCCTATTTCTCATTCTCTCTCCCTACTTATTTTTGGTGCTAAACCTCTCTCCCTTCCTACTTCATCATACCTATTTCTTACCCTAATTCCTCCATTTTCCTCTCTTAATTTTCTGCAACTTATCTTTCTCAAGTTAGGACCACAAGAGGGTTCCCACAATCTACGCCTTCAACCACTCGGCCATCTCTCCTACATAATAATTATGACTCAAAAACCTAGTATGAAAGCATCCATCTTGGCCTCCTCCTCCTCTTCCGTAAGCAAGCTTTCATTCTCAAATTCAATTTTCTATTCTATACTCCAATTTTCTTCCACTCCATTATTACTAGTTAGAAACATACTAAGCAACTTCAAAGCAGTCCACAATTCCATATAAAAGCGACACATCAACACTTACAGATGGGGTTCTTAAGTTGTGCTAATAATATATTTTCTGGTGATTCCTGCAATTGAGGAATTCAACCAGGCAAAGTCTCACATTAGATATAAAACATCTCCACTCCACTTGCCTATCTTTAGACCTCACAATTTCACTCGGGTCCAACGTTACCCGATTGAGCTTGACCCTAATAGAACCTGAATTTTAACACCCTATAGGGTTAGGGTCGGGTATGGGAATGTGTTCCGTGCCCTGCCCCGCCTAGCCCCGATTATCTATTATATTTATACATTTTAAGAATAATTTCATGCTATTTTTAGTCTGTATATTTTAGGGTAGCAATTTACTTTTTCAATCGCTTCGTGCCATCTCTCGATTCTTGTATTCCACTTTATTTCTCTTTTAGTTCTGTAAGACAATGAGCAACAAGGAAGCAGATTTAGCTGTTCCCTATTTCCTTCAGACTGCTAATGTCCATAGCCTAATTTCATCATCAAAATCATCTCTCTTAGATCAAACTTCTGCTGCTATCCCCAATTTCTCTCTTTTGCTCTACATGTATTTGTAATTCTGAAATTGATATATTCTTCACCAACTTTAGGGGGCAACTGATGGGGACCACAATCCAAGAGCAAAACAAAGATTTTTTGTATTTATTATTTAGAGTTTTTATTATGTTTAATGTAAGAGTAATTGATGTAACTTATTTATTAGTGAGAATTTAGGACACTTAATAGTGATTAGGATTTTAATATTTCGTAAGATTATTTTAGTCGTTTAGTTTTTTTATTGTTTCCCAAGTAATATTAGGATTTTGAGTCTAAAAATATTGATGTAATCCCCACAAGACAAGTTAATAAGACTACAAAATAGATTACTTTATCATTGAATGAAGGCTATTTTTATCTCTTCTCAGTTGAGAAACCCTTGGGGGTAGTGGTGTGCGGAGTATCGCCTAATAAAATTAGTGAGGTGCGGAGACTCACCCGAGTTAATTTTCCATTGTGTCTTTCAATTTTCTTTGTTCCAAATCTTGTCCTACATTAGCAACTTTATGCCTTTCTTCTAATTCTTCACCAACTTGCATTGTCAACCATATAGCCTCTGTGTAAATCTATCATTCTTTCCGCTGATCTTCTCATAGCTTGCTGCCACTCAAATACTCTATTTGTCTCGCCATTAACAGTTTTTGACTTGACGCTGGTGTCCATGAATAAACAGGTGGGGATATTGTTGGGGTTCTAGCAGTCGGGCCAGGTTGGGGATAGGGCTTTCATAGGCGGGGCGGGTAATGGGGACGGGTCCCTTGAACCAAACCTTCCCCGTTGCCAGGCCTACCTATCTTAGTTTCTTCTTGCTAGTCATATGAATGCAGTACAAACAACAATTGATGGGTTTTTTAATCCAAATTTTCTCTCAACATCACTATCGGCAATTTTTGCTATTTTCTATGTTTAATTCCACATAGATCTGTTGTTTTCTGATTGTTTGGCAATTATTTAGCCCTCATGTATCATTTCTCATGTCATACTAGCATTAAACTACTATGAATTACAATTTCACTTCATCGTAATTTTTTCACAGCCTATCATACAGAGTTTCTGCCTATTTTCAGTTGGAACACAAGCTTAATAGTAGGACTAGACTTACTTAGTATGCACTATCTTGTTGACCAAAATAACTTGGGGACAAAGAAGAGTACTAGTCATGTGCCTCTGGCCCTCTACTATATTTAACTAACTAAATAGTCCTTAGACTTTATTTAGTACTATTCCATCTGTTATGTGGTGATACTGAGGCTTTATTCTACATGTGGTGGAACTTTATGTAACACTATTATATGCTTCGCATAAATTTTTTATTGTTGCTTCCAAATTGCAGAAAGTTTGCCTTAGCTATCGATGTGCTGACATGGACCGGGAAATTCCAGCGCTCATGGGTGTCTCAAAGGCTGTTCTTGAAAATGTTATATTCGTACACCAAGATGAGGCCAACTGGCCATTGCAAGATCCTTCTACACTAAAAAAGAAGTTTGATGATATTTTTTCAGCAACTAGGTACTATCAATTTCTTCTGATAATAAATAATAGCAACTAGATAATGCTAAATACCCTTGGGCAATGCGTGCAAGTTCATCTGATTTTGGATTGTAATTAGTTTCTTACAGATGTCATCTACGATTCTACTGACTTTTTCCTTTTTCTTATAAACTGTCATTTTCATGTGCATGATGTTTCATTATTACCTTTAGTTAAATTGGCACAACTTGCTCCAGTTATAATGGTGAGTAATAATACTAGATGTGCACAAACATAAACAGAAGCTTAGGGAAAACTTTCAAGAAATCGAATATTGAAAAAGGATTTATAGTGAATACTCCTTTTACCGAAATTGCTTTCTTGTTTCATGGACAAACTCATAAAAGATTCGTATTACAAATTTTAAGCCTTTTATTTTTGTTTTCCAAATGCTTTGTTCAAGAGTGCGGCTTACTATGGGATATAATCGATTTCTATGAATCTCTATCAGCCTCCTCAAAGGGAGCTTTACTAGGTGTTTTATTGTTAAATTTACATAGGGACTAGCGGGATGTGGTCCATTGACTCTACATGGACATGGTTTTTCCACTTGAAAGTTGTTTTCTTTTGGGAGAAGTTCGAGTCCTTCAGCGGCACTGTAGTTTCCTCTTTTATGCGGAACTGAAGAAGAAATTTAGTGATAATTTTTTAATAATTTATGTAGTTATAATTAGATTTAGATTAAGTAGAATATTCTAGAATATAATAGTCAGATAATTATTAAGAGTTATTTCCTTATTTTAAGTTAGGTTTTTTATTATGTCAGTTAGTCTTAGGTTCTCTGTATAAATCATTCTAATCTTTATTTATTTTCAGACTTGAATATATTTTTGATTTGAGAAAAACTTTGTTGAAAAACTTTGTGGTTTTGCGAGTTTCTATACTGATTCTCTGCAGGTATAGGTACTCCTATTAATTCTTTTCACCATGTCCTACATCATTTGGTATCAATAGCTAAAATTCTTGATATCTGTTGATTAAACCCAAATTCTTTCTACCTAATTTTTGGCCTCCATCATTTTGTCGAAGGTTGCTAGAGAATCGACAACAATTTCTTGAGACGAAAGCGAGATTTAGGGCAAAAATCGTCATTGCCGTATTCTCTATCTATCCCCCACCCCCTAAGAGAAAGCCCACCATCATCAACAAACCCTGGCTGCTCCAGAAGCCATCCAAAATAAGCCATAACCACCATCCAAATATGTCCACCATCAAACAAACCTGAACAGCCCCATCCATCAGCCAAAAAAGCGTTCCATTCCAGACAGCCCCTAAAATTAGCCCAAATTCAGAGTTGCTAAAAAAAGCAAAAAAACAAAAGCACTGTTCATTACACTGTACATTGCTACAGTACGAAAAGGACACTATTCATCTCTAAAAATTATACAGCAGCAGCACCATTCAAAATCAACCATCCAAGCCCAGATATCCAGAAACACACTGTTCAAAAATATTTCGTCCATTATTTGGTGCCCCATTAATAAAACTGCTCTCACATAAGCTCACAAAAATAAGCTACGTTGGTCCTGCTAGATTGTTAAATATATATATATTTTTAGGTGATTTTAAAATTTTCTCAACAGTCCTTTGGAAATATGGTCCATCTCAGTTCTTGATGTTGTAAAATATGTGCTCAATTTAAAGGAATTTTCAATGTCCTTGTTAGAATTTTAGTATGGATCTATAACTTTCAGTCCTTCGACATTTCAAGAATTCTATATTAACATGTACATGTAGATATAAGTTTTAGAGGCTTAAGCATATGGTTTTCTGCATTTAAAAATAGTATACGTGAGCGCTTCTGTAAATTTATGGTTACTATACTTCAAGTTTCTTGGATCTGGTACATTTCTGTGTTAAGTTGTGGTTTTGCATTTCCACTTGTGTAGATATACCAAGGCCTTGGAGATTATTAAAAAGCTTCACAAGGATCAGGCTCATGAGATAAAAACATACAAGCTAAAGTTGGAGAATCTTCAAACCCTGAAAGATGCGGCATACAAGGTTTCTTCTTTTCTTTTTCATTTTCCAACAGGATAATGCTGAATGTTTTGTGACTTGGAAATCTCAAGACCCTAATCTGTATCGGTGGCCATGAGATTAACTACTTGTTACTAACTAACTGGTTTATGGACATTGTTTTTGGACCAAAAGAAGAAAAATAATTCAAAAAAAGTTAGCTTAGACTGAAACCAGGAGTCCTCCAGCAAGAAAAGGAGTCCTACAACAAGACAAAGGACTCCTCCAGCAAGACGAGGAGTCCTCCAGCAAGACGAGGAGTCCTCCAGCAAGACAAGGAGTCCTCCGACAAGATACTGGTTTTAATGGACAAAAATCAAATGCGTGGGATTTGGGAAATTTTATCGAGCACAACTGTTGCAAAATTTTTCCTTTTTTCCTTTTTTCCTTTAGACCTTTACTGACTATAGTTTGACTTTTTCTTTGTCCTTGCTATTATATCTAATATGGTTCATGAACTTTTCGGGCGTCTCTTGGTATAACTTTTTGAGCGTTTATGGTATAACTTGGGGCCAAAATTACCTATCCCAGAAAAAGAAGAAAATATTGGATTATAATGTATCCTATGTAGGTAGTAATGGCGAGGGCTTCCGAGGGGCTTGAAAATGAGTATCAGTGACCTAGAACTTGTAGTCCTAAAGTTTGGTGTGTTTCAAATTCAACACTATACTTTAACCAAATACAAAATAAAATAAAACTACACCACCTAGGGATTGGGGAAGCCGGCTAGGCCCTGCCATTAAGGCTAGGCACTAGAAGTTTCCTCCACCGCCTAGCGATTTTAGAACACTGATTTCTTGTGAAGGTGATTAACATACAACAGTTGTTATCTTTTTGCAGCCGGCCCTGGCTAAGCATTCACTCATGATCCTCTTTGTTCTATTCCTACTATCCTAGTATCACAAACATGCACATCTTTTGTCTTCAATGGATTTTATATTAATGCACATAATACATTTGTAATCCTGTATATTGGATCTCTGGGTAATCAGAAGCTGTCGTTGAAGCAAAAAAAGATATTCATTTATTATAAAGAATGCCAAAGATACCTCCAATGACCCCGTAGTCACCAAGCAAGTGTGCTACAACGATCGCCGCCACTGCTGAAACAAAAAAACAAATGAAATAGATTCTCTTTTGCTAATTTAGATCCCTGAATCCTGCAGTGTCAATCATAGAAGGAAAAGTTCCTTTACAAAAGGTATGTACTGATGATATTTCATTCATCAGTAGAATTTTGTTGCAATAGATATCTTATTTACTAATTTAGTTTTAACCATGTAGGATCCTTTTTATCAACTTATAATTTGCAAATAACATTGAGAAATTGATGCATTGTTCCACCTGGTCATTGTGTTGGGGAGGGAGAAATTTACTAGCTTGTATTTCAAACAATAGAAAGCTTTTGTTTTCCTAACTAGGAAGTTTGATGAGACTACTATATTGTCATATATGTTCTCATGGATTTGATAATTTGTTCCTACAGCTTCGAGAAAGCATTGCTCAAGATCAAGAGAAAACAGAAATGTTGAAAAGGCAAATGCAAGAGCTAGAAAGTAACATTCAGAATGTGGATGGTAAGATCCATAGTACTGAAGGCACACTAAAGGATTTGCTGAAACAACAGGACCAGATATCAACCAAGACTGCTAAAAGAAGCACTTTGTTCGAGGAGCAGCAGAGACAATACAGTGCTCTTGCTGAGGAGAACGAAGGTTTGCGTAATAATTACAGAAGCAGGAAGGCCTGCATATTTTTTTTTGCTTAATGTTTTCTCCTACCAAGCTTTTCTCTTAAATGATTTAATTTGTTTGCTCTCCTAAAAGTGATGTGCGTATATCTAATAGCATTTTCATTTTCATGAAGCACAATTTTGTTGCCACAATATTTGATTTTTTTAAATAAATTTTGCGTGCATAATTTGCTTCTTTTGCCATTTGATTAGACACTGATGAAGAACTGAAGGAATGGAAAACAAAGTTTGAAGAAAGGACTGCAGTTTTAAAATCTAAAATTAGCAAGTGGGAGAGGGAAATGAAAGATACGAACATAAAGTCCGACTTACTTAAGGCTACAGATAAGGAGTATATCCAAGAGATCAGCAGGCTTCAAACTGAGGCTGAAGTACTATATATGAATCTATGTAATTGTTGATATTTTACATGACAATGGGTATGGCAATTCTTACTAATTTTCTCTTAAACTTTTGGCCTTAGGCACATAAGTCTTTGAAGAATGAAAGAGATTCTATTATCCAACAGCTTTATGAAATGCTTAATTTGGGATCTCTTCCAAATAGTCCCTTCAGCGATGAAGTTGCTTGGAGCCTAACAAATGCCATAGACTCAAGGTTGAATGATCTCAACAAGGACTTGAAAGATAAAAAGGTGACATTCTTCTTCATTTTGTTTTAATTAAAATATCTCTTATAGTAGTAAACACCCACGATGTTGAAATAATTTTAGGAATCATTTGGTGATCTTTTGTTGTTCAATCCTGTTACTTGTGATGCTTTGAACAGGTCATAAACAGGTGTTTTACTTCTATTTTCTTTTTTCTCCTGACATCTAGTTCACAGTTGTTAGAATTGTATGATTTGTAATTCTGTAATTTGAATCGTACAACGCAATTCTATACAGTGACAATTCAGTATTAAGGGTGAAACAAAATTGACTGAACCATAGACGAGTTATCAACCATTTTTCTGCAATGACTTAGAACTTTGTGAATTTCCTAACTCGTAATTATTATTTGTAATAATTATTTTTTTCACTTTCTAGCTTGATGGTTGTTCACCTTCTACAATTTGTCATATACAAATTTGAGAAATTTCTCTTAACACAGTTAATATGCTTTCACACAAATTATCAGTGGGACTAACTTTTGAAAAAGCAAAAAATTGTAGGAGAGAGTGAAGCCCCAATTATGTACTAGTTAATTGAAAGTTCTACCTGCTTAGGGCCTTATGGTTGCTACTTTGGATAATGGACCCATTGGGTCCTGTCATATCCACCACTTTAGCATCAAGCTTTCACCTGGATTTGAAGCTTTTGTGTTAACGGATATAAACAGACACGGATAAGGGGGTATCCGTACTTGTTTAGTAGCGGACATTTTAAAACTTAATACTGATTATATCTGCTTTACATCAAATAAGTTTACCATTTAAAGAAATAGTGGCACTAAATTAAATTTTATTATTTTTTCAACCGATGCTTTTGCCAAAATTATGAAGTAGCAAATAGATTGAACAATTTTCTCGGTGAAAAGTACAAAATTTGTTACACAATGTTTTAAAAAGTTTTCAAACTATCAAGCCCAACAATTTTGACATTGTTCTTAAATATCAATGGTTATATTTGAAATTTGTCTCTTAAAAGTTTAATAGTTATTTAAATCATTAAAATTGCGGTAATTCAAAAATAATCAACTAAACATGAATTATATATAGCACCGTATAAACCTATTTGAAATGAATTTGATAATTTTTTGGATATATTAGTGGTCTTAAATTTATGTTTCTTACCATAGCAAAAATTACCAATAGTAAATTTTAGTCAACTATTTTTCTCGTCTTTCAAACTCTGATAGGAGAAAAAAGAAGATTAATTTTTTTTTTATATTTTTAACGTCTAAAAGTACTAAAGATTAAAATATAGTTAGTGCACAAATTTGCTTAAAAGGGAGAGCATTGGTAGAATATTTGATATTTTTTGGATATCTTAACGAACAAATGTTAAACGAATACGAATATGTCTATATCCGTATTCGTATTTGATTATTGACGGATGTCTTGAAACCTTGAAACCGAATACGAATAGTTTCATTTTTAGTTGTGTATGAATAATATCTGTTTTAAACGAATACGGATGAGAACGACTATCTAATTTGACGGTTATTATTTTCTGTCCTAATTTTGTGTCAGACTGTTGCTTTGACTAATGGGGAACGAGTAGGTTTGGAAGTAAGTTTAAAGGTTGGAAAGAAATTGAGAAGAAAAGAAAAAAAATAATACAATAATAAAGCTTTAAAAATTATAATAATCAAATAATCAATCTCAGTAAAGGATTACATGAGTTTATATAGGAAAATAGTAAAATATAACTTTTAGAGACCAAGGCAAACAAACAAGATAAGGACACAAAATCCTAATAATAATCTACCATAAGTAAAATTCTAGAACAATCAACTATGACTACATGGCATAGGCTTCCAAAACCTCTTGTATTGATCCAAACAAGTTAGGCAGGATCGTCCAACAACAGGGACCTTTGTCCTCGAGATCAAAGTTGCCACCTACACTTATTGACCTAGCTAACCACGTATTATTATTTATGCACCAATACTCTAAATTTAGCATACCTAAATATTTCTTTGTTGTTTTACCAATAGTTGCACAAGTATTAATATTTTAACTCAGTATTGGATGGTCAAACATCACATTTTTTATTTATTAATATATAAAACAATCAACTTGTTGATTCAACTAAGAATTTTCTATCAAATTTAGTTATATTACATTTAGATTCTATGAGAATTCCTAACTATAAGTATTCATATGAGGATACCCTAACGTACTACTTTTAGCCTATGTAGCTTATTGCGTAAATGTATCGGTTCCACGAACCGAAACATAGGTAACACTCCTTGTGGTCAAACTAATATTTATTAATTCTTATTCCATGTCCATTTGTTAAATTGTATTCCCGCTACCAAAATATAATATCAATATTGACTTTCTAAAAGTCAATTTGAGGCGTCTTCAAATTTTATATTGACATGATTAATTTAAGTTTTGAAAACAATATTCATAATTGTATTGACAAAAATTAAATGAATTCAAATCAATTTAGAATTTGAAATGTTTTAAATTGACTTTTAAAAAGTTAATATTGATCTTACAATTTGGAATTGAGGGAATAATGCAATAAATGCATATTATCTTTTGTGATTACGAAATTGACTGAAAATGGTGCTTTTTCCAGAAAGCAAATGAGATAAAAGTTCTGGCAGCTTGGGGTCTTTACATAAAAGCAAATGACCTTTGGAAAGATGCTGAGGCCCAAAAAAAGTCTAAAGCTGAAATCAAGGTTCATGTTTGAGGATGCATATTATATTCTTTTCTGGTTGTTCTTTCTGTTACATGTAAACATGTTTTAGTAGCTTAATCTTTCTTTTCCCCTTATTTTTGATTTTGTGCAGAGTGGCATTTTAAAACGTATACAAGAGAAGGAAAAAGAGCGGGATACATATGAACGTCAAATTTCGGATGTCAATTTGGCTAACATGGATGAGAAAGAAAAGAATCTGGTATTAGTATCTCTACTTGATTGTCTTTCGATATAATTATCTTTTGGCTTTCCCTTGAGTACCCTAAAGTATATACTTACTGTTCCCTTTTATCAATTTAGAGTGTTGATGTTGAGAGAATGATAAAGCAGCTTCAGGAAAGACAATTTAAAACAACCTTTGATCAAATGCATAGTGAGATACATAGATTACAGCAACAACTTAAAGATCTTAATCGTGAGAAAGATATCATGGCTGCTGATTCTGAGGATAGAGTGAAAATCTCTTTAAAGAAGGAAGAACTGGCAAATCGCAAGAAGAAACACAAAAAGATGCAAGTCAATTCTTTTAGTTTCTTGGTTATGATTTTGATAGTGCTTACTTATTTTGATGTTTTGCTCTGTATAATACTCTTTTTCTTTGAAGCTGATAAGCTTTACTGTAATTTCCAGAATAGATGATTACAAGGACAGAATTAGAGGAGTGCTAAAAGGAAGGCTCCCCCCTGACAAAGATCTGAGGAAAGAAGTTACTCAAGCACTAAGGTTTTAACCTATTAGTTATACTTCATATATGTCCTGGAAAATCTTGTGTTTCCAATGTCTAATCAACTTTCATCATATACCTGTTCTGGGTTTTATCACTGGAGCAAAACTAGTGTAGACAAACTGTTTTGTTATGCGTTTTGATTTTTATAACTCCAGCTGTTTTGTAGAAATATAATTTTTGGTTTTATTACATAGTTGTTAAGTTGTCACCTAGGCATCTGAGCCTTGCTATGCAGGCAAGGGAAGCTGGGGACTGTAACTAAGGTGAGTGACTTGTCGAGATCATGGTTCAAAGAAGCTATTGCGTTGGAAAATATCAGCTATTTTTAGTCACCACTCCGATAACGAGACACGATTAGTAATTTCAAGCATTATCAATGTAAAGGTCGTGTATAGTCGAAATTTTTTGCCGTAACAGGAAGCAATAATGGCATAGCAGGGAGAAGTGCAGAGAAATAACGGTGTAATGAAGAAATAAAGGCGAAATAACAGTGTGTGTAACAAAGGGAGTAATAAATATAAAAAACTGGGACTCTTTTTTGTGGGACCGGGGGTTTAATAATAATAGTAGTACTAATAAAAATAGTAGTAAAATATGTATATTTACATATCAACTTATCAAATAATAATAATAACAAATAAATATGTATATGTGCACAACATATCAAGAAATAATAATAACTATTACTGAGGAACAAAAACAAGATGATAATGAAAGTTATGTGTAATCATAAAAGTTAGGGGGTGTTTGTTTAGAACTTAATAGTGCTGAATGGTTGAATGGCTGAATCGGTAAGTGCGTTTGTTTTGGTCTGAATGGCTGAATCGGTCAGATGATTGAGCTGAATGGCTAAGTCAAATTTTTTTAGCTGAATGGCTGAATGAGCAGCTGAATGAGTAAAAAAAAAATTTTAAAAATTTAAAAAATTAAAAAATTAAAAAAAAAATATTAACTATTATATTAAGTAATATTAAATAAATTTACAACAATTTTAAATTTTTTTAGAGGGGTAAAATAATAAAATTTTGTTATTAAGATGTTTCAGACATGTCAATTATCAAACAACTTTTTTCATTCAGATTCAGATTCAGCTCATTCAGATTCAGATTCATTTAATTTTTATCAAACACCCCCTTAGTCTCACTCTCATTTTCTTATTTGCTACTCCCTTTTGGGCTGCCTGTTGAACATATGTTATGATGTTTCGGGATCATGAGTATACTTTTATACATTTTTATATAATTGAAAATATAAATTATAATTGATGATTTTATCTACATATATTTGGATGTATTAAAACTTGTGCCAAATACACTCAGAAAAGGGGTTAACCAAAGGCCTTGTGAAGCTTTATCTTTAGATGGTTGTGTTATGTTTAATCATGAAAGTTCGTCTCGCTCTCATTTTCTTATTCACTGATTTCTTGAGTTGATTGGGTTTTCCCCTTCTATTCTGAATGGTATCTTGCTTTCAAGAGGTTTGGGTTTTGGTAGTGGTAAGAATGTCATCCTACTACAAGGTGTATCTTTATGTGTCTTTTGGCCTTCGGGGCATTTAAATGGAGAGGAACAACAACAGGATGTTTAGGTGGATAGTAACATTTCTCTTATAGGGGAGCTTTTATGAGCTTCAATGTATTAAAAGATGCTCTTTTTTGATCTACTTCCTTTTACTTTTCTATTTATTTACATTTCCATATTAGAGGAAACCTCCCCTCGTCTTGTACTCTTTACCGGTAAAGTTATATTCTTGAAAGCTGTAGAGGGAGATGCGTGTTTCTGTGGTCAAGCTTACTCTAATTCCTGATTCTAGCATGCTCGAGTAGCATTAATTTGACAGCCAACTTTATTGCAGGTATTTAGGGCCAGCTACAAGAATCATATATTTGCCTTTTGTTTTTTACTTATTTAATATGTCCTTTCAGCTCCACTGTTCTGAAGCTTAATACATGGGGAGGAAGCTCAAGTAATTTAATTCTCTAGAATGGTCTAAGGAGTTCTATTAGTTTTTCAATTCAATCATTAAATGGTATCAATCAAAGTAGAGTTCCTAGCTCTGCATCTATTTTCTAAGGTTAATAAAAAGTGGTTTTCTTGCACTCTTTTTGAAGGTAGAGTTGAACAAATTCAATTTAATTTACTTTACTGGTCAGAATTTAGTTCGCCTCCTCCCCCTCCGGGATCAGTTATCGTATACGACCAATCCAAGGAGATGGGACTCCTATAACACTTGTATCTGTCTTTATTCCTCCCATTCTAATCATCATTTCACCTGTAGCTCTAATTCCTTTAATCTATTTCTTTCTTATTTCCCTGGCGGCATCAGTCTGTCAAAGCTTTCTAGTTCGCTACTGTTGCGGATCGGCAAGTATCATAACTGGTGAATTTTAAGTTTATTTACTTTGGGAGTAAAATCACTTGAGCACTATAATGAATGAAGATTAATTTGGAATATTGATTCACAATAGAATCCCTAGTTATTATTATTGCAGGAGGACTTTCCGTAAACAAATAGGTTCATTACTTCATTTTGTATTTCAGTGCTGGTTATTACTGTATTAACCATGTATTTTATCATGCTATATCAATCGGGAGTGCTTGGACGGTGGATTCTGTAAAGACTCTAATATTCCTAAGGTAGTTTAGTTTTGATTCTCTATATGCTAATTCTCTTATCCTTATGTAGGCCTATTGAAGTGGAGTTTGATGATCTGAACCTAAAATCCCGTGAAGCTGAGAAGGAGGTCAATATGTTGCAGATGAAACTACAAGAAGCTAATCATAACCTTTCCAAGCTTCACAAGGATAGGGATTGTAAGCCTCATTCTATAATTGATATATAGACTAATTTTTCTTTAATTTTTGGGTTTGTTCTTGTTGTGGTAAGACTCTTTTGCCAAAAAGTTTTTGAAGAATTATCTATCTATTGTAACACAACAAATGCGATGTGTGTTATATATACATGTCTTACCTATATTATGTATATACATAATTCCTCTCTGAAAGGCATTCTATGAACCAAGTTTTTTTTTTCTTCTTTCCCCCTTGACAAGTAATAATTTATTCAGAAAGATGTCAAAAGGTGTGTCTCCCAAGTACACGTATTCTATACTATAAGCAATTGATGTAGGAATTCTAAAAAGATATTAAAAGCTAGTGTTTCATGACATTGTAGTAGTCTTATGATTTACTCAATTATTTCAGACCCGACTGCTCATCGAACAATAAAAGTTATTGGGTGGACAGCTTATTGGTTCACCCAGTGGTTGAACCGTTGCCCGTGACGTCATAATTATATATTCATTTGCTCATAAACAAAGTTAAATATCGGTGTTAATAGTCCTTTTCACTTGCTCATGAAATTATCATGAAAACATATTAGAGGAGTATATGCATAACCATTTATATGTCTATATATATGTATATTAATTATTCATAATTAAAAATATCTAACACCATTATTATTATAAGATTAATGATGTACAACACCATTGCTATATTACTTTCTTTTTTCATTTAAACTACTCGAGTACAAATAAGATAGCTTAATTTTAAAAAAAAAACAAAAAGAGTAGTTTCAGAATCACAAAAGCAAAGCAAGAATTAACCTACTTGTGTGGTACGTGTCCTTACATTAGCCTTTTATCTACTTCCAAAGAGATAATATTCAAATTTTAGAAAAGAGTAGGCAACACGTTGGAGTTGGGAGTCATCTCTAATGTCCAACTCTGTTCTTCTTTATCTCTACCTCCAAGCTTTCTATAACTCCTCCCCTACCACTATGACTTTGTTACTCCTCCCCAACCCCTAAATCTCCCCACCTTTCTATATCACCAATCACATGTATCCAGTAAACTTGCAAACTCAAGCATGATCATTGAGGAGGAGACAAGAATGATCAAGCATGATCATCTTCTTTTCATTTTTATTTCATCTGGAATTTGAACAGACCTATTTCCAACCTCACCTATTAAGATATCGCGGTCCTTAGATTCTTCAACCATTCTTCTTCAAATTATTTTTTCACATTTATGATTTGTAATCCATCTCCCATTAGCTTTACTCGTTTCACTTATTTCTGAAGGGTAAGAATTCTATTTAGGTCAAGGAGTTTATCTGGCCGTCTTTCCTCAATAGACTCGACATCATTGATATATATCAAATGCACAGGTCTTATGAGCTCATACTCAAAGCCCCATGGCCATTGGCAACTAGCATGTGTCTTCAGAATGATTTGTTATGATTTTTTGCTTGGCTCGTCCTTTATCTTGGGAAAGCTTGTTGTTGATTAGATTGTGAGTTTTTGGTCGCGGCAAGGACGATAAGATCCTATGTCCTCTTCATTTTATACCATACTATGGGTCGAATTCTAGGATCTTCAGCGATACTTCTGTCTTCAGTTTTGTGGGGTAGGGTGTCTTTCCTCATTTTCTCTGGGCTCAGTTGTGGGAGCATTTATAGTAGCAGTTTCAGATGTGAACAGAGATCAGTGAGTTGTGGTTTTTTTTAGGGGATTTTAATTTCCACTTCTTGATTTTTTTTCCGAGAACATCTTGTCCTGTGTTATTGTACTGCCACTAATACCTAATGTTTACTACTTTCGTTAAAAAGATTATAAAGAAAACTGGACATTAGCAGTTGAAGAATGTCCACAGGTTTTGTTGATATAATTTTTTCATTTAAGCAACTTCCCTCGTCTTTTCTTAAGAATATCGCGCTCTGTTAATGTGCTGCCAATTCTCTGTTTTTATTCATTCTTCTTGTTCTAGTGCAGCAAGAAAGAGATTCATTGAGTCAAAGTTGAAGGCCTTGGATCAGCAGACTAGTAGTATTGACTTGTACCTTAATGTCTTGGATACGGCGAAAGAGACAAAAGACATTCACAAAAGGTTCTCCGGTTTGAATGAAATCTGAAAATATACGCACATAAAAATGCAAACCTTTTGTACATCATCTGACAACTAAGGTTTTTAAGTTTTTATACTGTGATACACTGGTTGCAGCAAATACAACATTGCTGATGGAATGCGGCAAATGTTTGATCCTTTTGAAAGAGTTGCTCGTGCTCATCATATATGCCCTTGCTGTGAGCGCCCTTTCTCTGCTGAAGAGGAAGATGACTTTGTTAAAAAGGTTGATATCCTTTATCTTTTTATATCTGTAAATCAAGCATTAAATTTACTGTCAGTTGGCTCTAAAGTGGTTCGTAATTTTCATGTATGTTACAGCAAAGAGTGAAAGCTGCTAGTTCTGCAGAACACATGAAAGTGTTAGCGGTGGAGTCTTCTAATGCTGATTCTTATTTCCAGCAGTTAGAAAAGCTTCATATGCTATATGAAGAATATGCTAAAATTTGTAAGGATACAATCCCTCTTGCAGAGAAGAATTTGAACGAGCTAAGTGCTGAGTTGGATATAAAATCTCAATCCCTTGATGATGTAATTCTCGAAAGTGGTAACCTTGTTGTGTTGAAATTTTTTCTGTTCCATTCAATTTGGTTAAGATTCAACTATATAAGTTGCTAGCTGCTTACTGACATGCTTCGCTTTTTTTTCTTAGTTCCTTTCAAGAGCTATAAATGGGTTAATAGAATTTTAGGATACTCGAATTCCATATGGATTTTTTTTTGGTGCTCTTGTTTTTTCCCAGGTTTATCTTGACTTAGCCCTTCAATCTAAATTCTTTGTGATGAATATATTTGAGGAGAATTGTATTGAGGATGAGTTCAACTGCAAAGTTTCTTATTTTCTTATTTTTCCTCGAGACTGCTACCTCTGTGCCTAAGATATACCTTATGTGCAAAGTGGAACATAATCCCCTAATATGACATGTATGGCTATTTAGGAAGCAAGTGTTCTTCTGTAGGTTTGCGAGTTCACGTATCTTGATTCGGCAGGATTCTTCCTGGAGATTCTTATGTAATTTTTCTAAATGAGAAGAATTTTACATACCACTCGTACTATATACTATACGAATTAAGACAATGTTTAATATTCTAATACTATCTAGAAAATTAGTATATACTTTTTGTATTCCTAGACTAGACAGTATTAGTATATAATTTTGTTGGAATGTTTTTACATTTATCATGATAATTATTTATTCGTATTGAAATTTTAATGTATTTGTGTGTGTATATATATGTTTACAGTTATATGTATTTAAGTAAATTTATTTAATATCTAAATGTGTGTCAAATCCCCGCCGAACTCTAATCCTCATTATTTGAGATTTACCAAACCACTGAATCCCGTATGGCGAATTGAATCCTTGTGGCTACCAATAGTTTACTGGATGATCGCCATAGAGACTAGAGTACAAAGATACAGAACCACTTCAACTCTGTTTAACTACAGAATGATCAGACATTGAGCTTCTTATCTAATCAGCCACATCAAGTGCAATGAACTTGTCAAACAAAACACTATGAGACTGTTTAAGAGCATATACAGATTTCTAAGTTTCACACTGTCTTACTCACCTGTGCTACATAACATGAGAGTTGCTTATCAAGGAGAAGAAAGGAATCCTCAATTTCAAGCTAGTAAAGATGCCAGCCTTCAACAGTGATTCAATACATATAAAATATGAACATTACTAAGCTGGGTTACTCTATAAGGGCCTTTTAACCACTCTGACTGTTTCAGACAGCTCCAAATGTTGATTGGTTGCTACCACATTTTAATACAGGAAAGGTAGTGTTGTACATGATGCTACTTATATCGTATATTCGACACAAACAATCAGATTTTTATTGGTGCTGAGGGTGTCTGCGCATTTGGAAATGGGATTATGGTTAGTAAATTGTTAAACTTGTAGCCTCTTAAGCTTAAGCTGAAAATGCCTTTACCTACTTTGGTTCCCGCTAATTGGGTGGACTGCATAAAGGCTAGACTATTGCCATTATATGCACAAAGGTTGGTACCCTGGACCTGAAGCCCCTATCTTGTATGATTCTGGAGTTCATTGAAAGGCACTGCATGAAAATTGTACTCGCAGTTTCTACTTCTTTTTTCGTATTAGCTCTTCAATCCCTCAAATATTTTCATGTCTTGTAATGGACATGATAAGTTGGGTAATGGGTGGTGCACTTTCTATGTTTTGTTTATTTTTTATTTGGAAAGGGAGGTTCTTGATTTTGCTCAATCTTCATCCTTGAATTTTCTCAAAGTAGAGGCATTTGTTTATGGCAGGTGTTGGGTGTTTTAGCTCAAATAAAGGCTGACAAGGACTCTGTCGAGGCTCTGGTGAAGCCCATAGAATCTGCGGACAGGCTCTTCGAAGAAATACAGAATCTGCAAGAAAGTGTTGATGATTTGGAAAACAAGCTTGATTTCCAAGGGCAATGTGTCAGATCTATGGAGGAAATTCAGTCTGACATAAATACTTTGCAGAGTAAAATGTATAATATTCTTAATCTCTGTTTACTTGGCCTTAATTGTTTCCACCTTTTATTTTATTATTTATAAAAACTAGGTAACTGGTATGCACAACCATTTTGCAAACTTTGTGGTTTGGAATTTTAATCTTTAAGCTATGTGGCAACCAGTGATAATTTGCATAATGATCGGGAGAAACTGCGTGATGAGCAACGGACCATGGAGGGTGATCTTACACTTACAAAGACGAGGTGGCAAAATGCAAAGGACGAGAAGGTGAAAGCAGCTTTTACATTGCACGTTTTGGAGAAGGCAGAGGAGGAGTTGGAACATTTAGCAGAGGAGCATAGGCAACTTAACCTTGAAGAGAAGGTAACTTATTCAGAATGACTAACATGGCATCTTGTTTAATTGTCTGTCACATGACAAAGAAAGTGTAAACTGTGCATGTAATAATAGGCAAGTGTATCAGTGTTAGAGTAACTCATGATGGGGTATGCACATGGAAGCTTTGTGATGTTCTGTTAGCAGTTCACGTGATTTTTGTCGTGAACACTCGTTTATACTCTGGAACAGTAGAAGAAGAATCCATCTATTAACGTGTTTTATTTGATGAAAATATTTCTATTTGGGTGAATAGTTTCTTTTAAGGTAGCGGGGGTAGGGACTGATGCTCATGAAGTTCGTATGTGCCACCCTTAATGAAGCCAATGAATGTTTTATCTTTAATAATTTTAAAATTATAGAAATTGAATATTTAGTAGACAAGTTTCTCCAATTTTGAAGGACTCTTAGTTTGCCTGATATTGTTCTCTCTTTTATCTGCATCAATAGAGATTTGATATGTTGCATATTCTGTATAAAAAAAAAATCGTTTTGTCTCTTCCCCCACCCCCCACCAAAAAAAAAAAAAAAAGGAAAAACAGCCGTGTATCCTTTCGTATTTATAAAATTTATTTCATGCTGTTTGTGGTAAAGAATAAGCCTCTGCAATGTGTATTGCATAAGTTTTAATGCATCATTGCTTTCCTCGAAATTTCAGCTTCTGGCAGAGGATCTTGGCCCTTTACTCAAGGAGAAAGAGAAATCGCTTGGTGACCACGAACTTTTAAAAGTTAAGCTTGAAAGCGAATATGAGGAACAAGATCAACTTGTAAAAAGTTACGCATGGGAATTTGGGAAACTTCAGGAAAAAAATTTGAAAATTAAAGAGTATGTTATATGGACGCATATAGTGTGGTATAGATGTATCTTTCTCATCTGGGATTTTGATCATTGATATTGTCCAACCAGGTATTATGAATTAAAGAAAGGAGAGAGGTTAAAAGAACTGTCTGAAAAGCTAGCACTCGTACAGTCTCAGCTTCAAAGTTGTGATATCAGGATGCAAGAAATTTCAGCTGAAGTAACCAAAAGTAATGATTTGTTACGGAACCAAGATCTACTAAAAAGAAATATTGAAGACAACTTGAATTACAGGAAAACAAAGTCTCAAGTAGATGACCTTACTTATGAGATCGAACTTCTAGAAGAACAAATAGTAAAAATTGGTGGGGTTTCCAAGTTTGAAGCTGAGCTAGCAAAGCTCTCGCAAGAAAGAGAGAGGCTTCTTTCAGAGGTATAAACTAGTATCATGTATTTGTCTATATTAATTTTGATAACAGATTACATTTTTTTGTTGTTATTCTTTTCAACAAAAATAATTGGAGGGGGAGGGAGATGGTTCTTTACATGTAGTTCCGCACAAGGAGAAAAGATAACATAAGTAGCCTTTCTACTAAGACCAGTACTGGGATTTTGATGTCTTTTATGGTGTTGGTATATATAACATGCATTTTTCAGTTGTGTGGTTGCCGATGAAATAAAATGTTCTCATGTTAAGTTAGTTTATGTGCTTGTGTTCGCGGATGCCTTTCTCTATTTCTGTTCACATGCTTGCATGTTGCTCTTGCTCCAGATCCCACTTTTCTTTCCTTTGTCTGGTATGCCTGTAATTTATGGGCGATCTTCTTTCCTGAATGATTCACAGGGAGGTATTCCCTAAGTGAAGGAAAACTTCTTTGGTGAAATTGGAAGGGAGTGAGAGGAAGGAGAAGGGAAGCTACTTCACATTGTTTGATAGTGCATTTAAGAGAAGGTGAAGTGCAACCTTTCCTTTTTTTTTAATACCATAGAGTTGATCCTAATTTATTAAAGAAAAATATATCCTAGAGTTCTCTCTTATTTAGTCCCCTTTGGAGAAGTTTAAGACCTCTTATTTTCTGGTTAGGTTTTAATTTAGTACAATGTAGTTTATTGTATATTAATTGCTTTACATAGATTGCACCCCAATCTGTGTTCTGTTAATATATACATACCAGTACTAACTTATTTTCTTATTTTAAATAGGGTAGTAATGTCAATTTTGAGCCAACACCTTAACAACTAGAGTTTCCTTTCCTTTTCCCCTCAGTTCTTAGAGGTAGGATTAACGTGGATCCAGGGGTTGGCCACCCATACACTCATATCCTTTTCATTTTTCCTCTCCGCTTGTCCCTTCCTTTTCTTCTTTTTCATGATGTGGCAAATATTTCACTTATCACCTTTACTCCACATTGCCAGTTATGTCGTTTACAGTTGGTCCTGGGATGGTAGTCGTAGTTGAAGGATATTATTATGTGATGTGGGGAGACTACGATAGGTTGTGCCACATATGCCCAAGGATATCTTTGATTGTAGTATCGCCTGGCTCGCGCTAGGCACTCACATAGGGTGGATCTTGAAAGATATGAAAGATCTGCCTCCTTGAGGAGAAAGAGAGGAAGAACTGTAACAATCCGGGTCAAATTCTGAGTCCGGAACAAATCATGGGTCAAATCTCAAGTCCGAATCGAATCAAATCCATCCAAACAAGACCTTAAACCACTAGCCCAATAGTTTCTTCTTAGATCATCTTAGCCCATCACAGGTTTACCCAAAAGGTCATGACTGAAAGTACTATTGTTAGTAACTTAATTCCTTATATACAAACAAATTTTTTCCATATCTTTCGATGTGGGACTGGGGTGTTACAAACTCCCCCATTTAAATTTCTGGCGTCCCCGTCAAAATCGATCACACAACCCACAGATCTTTGTCTCTTTAGCTATTGTGGGATAATACCGCCTGACTTCGTGTCCTCACCTTCGACAACCCACCTCCAGACCTCTCCATTGTGAGATAATACCACCAGCCTTTGTGTTCCCACCTCCGGCAAGCTGACCCGATCCGAGCTTTCGAGAATCGGCTTTGATACCATATGTAACAACCCGGGTCAAATCCCAAGTCCGGAACAAATCATGAGTCAAATCCAAAGTCCGAATTGAATCGAATTGAATCCATCCAAACAAGGCTTTAAACCACTAGCCCAATAGTTTCTTCTTGGGTCATCCTAGCCCACCACAGGCTTACCTAAAAGGTCATGACTGCAGGTACTATTGTTAATAACTTAATTCCTTATATACAGACAAATTTTTTCCATATCTTTCGATGTGGAACTGGGGTGTTACAAGAACCATGGGACATGTTTCTTTTATCCACTTGTATAGTATTAGACCTCCACACATCTATGGCTACACGGTCCTATGCCTATATAAAACCTTATTTTGGTAAGAGAAGAGCGACCTTTTGGATCTCATTTTCAAAAACTACCAGACACATTATGGAACTCAGTCTCTTCCTTGCCTTTCCACTCCTTTTCCCTAACACAACCTGGTCCCTCCAGTGTGAGAAGAATGGCAAACTAATCATCTCCTACAAAATGGGAACTGTATACTTCATTTTCTCTATTGCTTCCTAAAATTTGCATGAGTACATGCCTGAAAATAGTATGACTTAAAAACACGATCTTGTGAGACGTAGCATTTTCATTTGGTTGAGAATTTAGGCTCGTATAATCAAAAGAAATGATGCTTCAACTATAATGAGATAGTCCCGAGTGTTGATCAACAATCGACATTGATTACGAAATTAAGTTGTCTGAATAATGTTTCGCACGTGAAAAGCTGTTTGGACTTTGGAGTGGAGGGGTAGTTATTTAATTTATTGGGTTGTCTGTTCTGTTCGGACTTTGGACTGGAGGAGTAGTTATTTGATTTATTGGGTTGTTTGCTTGGTACATCTGCTCCTTTGTAATGCATCTTCATTGTAATGAAGTAAGGATATTACTTTTGAATAATAAAGTTACATCTTTTAAAAATAAAATTTGTAATAAGTCTAATAGTGACCCAGGTGTTCCAGAATCCAGGCATACAAAGTAGTGACATAATGTATTCAATTGGTAAAGGGGCCATCAACGGGGAAATGTTAGCACTTCTCTAGATACAAGAAGATTTTATTAGAGTTAAGAGGGTGAATACAAAACAATGGGGGGACAAAATATCCACCCAAGAAAAACTTAACAAAAATATAAGGGAAAAGATATCATGGATCTCTGTGGAGTACAACTCTCTAACCTAACCCTATACAAGATCTGAAAGAGAACCTCCTCGGAGAGCTCCCATGAAGCTGCTAATAGTAATAAGGTTGCGGTTTCACCTATGATTGAGTAAAACTACTGTTCTGAAACATGATTTTGAGAAGGCTTACGATAGGGTAAACTGAAATTTTCTCGAGAATGTTATGTAGAAGTAAGGGTATAGGTGGAGGAGATGAGTTTTGTTTTATTTCAAATTCTTTCTTCTTATTGTAGGATACCTGAATTACTTAATTTCACAAATGAATTTTCTTGTGAGGACTTCAGAAGAAAGAATGTAAAGCTTTGAGCTAAAAATGCATGCTTAAGAAATAAAGGCTGGGAAAATGAAACAGGATTCATAGATGTATCAATGATTATATATTAGGTTTTTAGTCACTTCTTGGTTCCTTTGTTAGGGAATTGATATTTTCACAAGTAAAAGTGATAGTTCCAAGAGTTTCCTCTCACATGAATAGTAAATGGAACCCACACTCATGCGAGAGGGAGCTTGTGGAAATATTAAATTTGACTCGTGGAAATATCAATTCCCTTGTTAAATGGCAATTTTTTTTATTGTAGTTGAAATTTTTTAATATTACATTCTGTTCTTTGTTGTTGTCATTATTTGGAAGCGTTCTACATTCATCATTCAATATAAATGCAATAAGAGAATGAGAGCTGGTCAAAATATTTGCAGTTAAATAGGTGTCGAGGTACAGATTCAGTATATCAGAGCAATATTTCGAAGAATAAGATTGATCTTAAACAGGCGCAATACAAGGACATTGATAAACGTTATTTTGATCAATTGATCCAGCTGAAGGTGAAACACAACTCTATCTCCTTTCTTAACTTGCTCAAATTCAATTTGATTGTATGTGTAATTTTTTTGTGACAGACAACTGAGATGGCAAACAAGGATCTGGACAGATATTACAATGCACTTGACAAGTGAGCTCTTTGAATAAGTTTTGACTTGCTATTTTCTTTAATATAACCCTCCCTAGTCTTCTAGATTGTAGGAGGCAATCTTCCAAGTTTCTTTGTGTGTAATGTGTCTTATTGTTTATCAGGAGACTAAAACCGCCTCCCCCATTCCCACCCAGACCCTTCACCATGTTATATTGTAATATAAGTAGAACATTGTGACGATGTTTCTTGTTGGACCCTGACCCCTCATCATGTTCTTATCTAGAAGGCTGTAAAGTTGTATTGGCACCATTAAAGCCTCCAAGAATATCTAGCAGGATTTTGATGACTCTTGAATGAGGTTGCATATCATTTCGTTAGGATTTGGTTGATGCTGTCAGTTGTTGGCTTACCAATGATGTAACTTAGTTAAAATTTTATTTTCATTGTTTAAGTGTTGATAATCTTCCTTTTAATCTTTTCTGTGTCTAGGGCACTCATGCGCTTCCACACGATGAAAATGGAAGAGATAAATAAAATCATACGAGAATTGTGGCAGCAAACTTACAGAGGACAGGATATAGATTACATAAGCATTCATTCCGATTCTGAAGGTGCTGGTACTCGCTCATACAGCTACAAGGTGAATAAATGCATCTTTATTTGAAACCCTTTTCGTCTTCCATTCTTTTACCTGTTTTTTTAATTATTATTATTGGTATTAGAGCAAATTGCAAAATTGTCCCCTCTTGTTTGACACTGAATTGCGATACAGACAATTTCCATTTTTGCAATATCATAGCCAATGTTTCAGTTTTTGCAAAACTGTCCCCTCTCGCCAATTTTGGTCAAAATAAGTTAATATGCAGATCATGTGGGTGTTTAAGGGGTAAAATAGTCATTTTGTACACTAAAATATATTCTCTGGGTAAAGCTGTCAGCATAAACTGACTATTTTGCCCCCTTAAACCACCCACATGACATTATTGACTTAATTTGACCAAAATTAGTCGGAGGGGACAGTTTTGCAAAAAATTGAAACATTGGCTATGATATTGCAAAAATTGAAACATTATATTGCAATTCAATGTCAACATGAGGGGACAATTTTGCAATTTGCCCTTATTATTATTTTTCAATTGTACCTCCCTCTTAATTTTTTTTTTGGAAAACGGATTTACAGCTCTTAATGCAAACTGGTGATGCGGAGCTAGAGATGCGAGGAAGGTGCAGTGCTGGTCAAAAGGTTAGTGATAATTTGGAAGTCAGTTGCTTCCTGCATTAGCTAACCTATTTTGTACAGATTGCCTCAAGTTCTCATCAAACATCTCTCCCCCGCCCCCTCCCCCCCACTCCCGTGCCCCACCCCCCGCCCACCCGAGTCATGCCCTCCTCTTCCCTCTCTTGAATTGTCTGTTTTCATTGTTAAAACATTTGTGGAATGGTTTCAGGTTCTTGCTTCACTTATCATACGGTTGGCATTAGCTGAAACATTTTGCCTCAATTGTGGGATACTAGCACTTGATGAACCAACCACCAACCTAGATGGTCCTAATGCTGAGAGTCTTGCCGCAGCTCTCCTGAGGTATATGGGCTTATTCACGTTCTCATTTCAGATCATTATGAGCTAGATTTTTGATTTACCCCCTCTTGTTTATTCAATTCCACATCACCAGAATCATGGAGGATAGGAAAGGTCAGGAAAATTTTCAATTAATAGTAATCACCCACGACGAGCGGTTTGCTCAGCTTATTGGTCAACGCCAGCATGCCGAAAAATATTATCGGGTCACAAAAGATGACCAGTAAGCCTAATCTGTCCATCTTCTCTTGTTCAAACATTATAACCTGTCTGTTTCTTTTGATTCCCTTTTAAATTTACTTAATTGTTTTTTCTGATAAGACCTACGTCTCTAACCCACCCACCCCCCCTCCTCTCCTCTCCTCTCCTCTTTTTTTTTTTTTTTTCAGTCAGCATAGTATTATTGAAGCCCAGGAGATCTTTGATTGAAAGCTAAATCAACTTAACATTATGACCTGGTGGTTGTCATTGAAACAGAGCTGCAGAGAGGAGATTCTCTTTTGTAACGGAGTAATTTAACTATAAATAACGCCATGTCTCATTTACTTCCCTAGAGTTTACTCCTCTTGTGAACCCTATTAGTTGGAGAGGCTTTGTAAATTACCTTCTCTTTTTAGTAAATTTTATGAAATTGTAAAATTGAAAATCAATATGAAAATTTTAAATCAATGTATTTTGAATAACTAACAAGTGAAAACAATAATTATATTACAAGAAAGAAAAATGAAGAACGACTATATGATGCATTGTTATTCAATCCAAAACTAAACAATTTCAGTAGTGCTCTCTTCAGTAATTTCAACAAACTTGAAGGAAATTAAAATTCAGAACAAAAATGGTTTCCGGATTGCAAAATTACAACACACTAATATTCACCCCCAAAACTCATTACAATCAACTAGAACCATAACTTGTATAAATGCGAAAAATATAAACTAGACTAACTACAATCTGAGACTGTTCATTTTGTGGAATGGAGGGAGTAACAAGAAAAGAAAAGGTTACATTATTATTTTGTGGAATGGAGGGAGTAACAAAACAAGGCTGCATTATTTGAGGATATTATGCATTGTTTGTATACAATTGGCGACCATTTAATGGTCGCCGCTAGAGAAGACTGTTTCTGTTTTCAGTTCAACTGCAAATAGAACATGTTTAACATTAAACCATATTATAAATAAATTTCTATTTTTATTAATCCAATATGGCTATTGTGTAATGAGAACCATCCTTTCTTTTAGTCAGATCCCTAAAATTTCTTTCCAAAAATATAATTCAAATGTATTCAATGCAGTTTCATTAGTATTTGAATCAACAATTGGATCATTTCACCAAGACCATTGGATATTTCACAAAAAAACCTGTGGAGAGGCCATAATATATCTTGTTGTTTTGTAGTGTTTACTCGAGCTCTCATACATGAAACCACCTACATTTCACCTATTAAACAAAATCCATACACAATAACATACAAGCTGAGACTCCTCGGTTATGATATGAACCTTATTTCTCTTTCAAGAAAACATTTTTTAAAAATAAAAAACTCAAGATAAAACTTTGTGATTCAAATACAATAAAGATATCAATAACAAAGATTACTAAATGTTTTGACTTAATCCTTGTACTTCATGTCAGCCACGGAGAATCCAGGCATGTCAAAAGAGGACGAGAACTTCTCAACATCAGCCTTGAGCTCCTCAATGTCCTTGTTGTTCACAAGACCCTTGTTGAAGTCCTTCAAGAGCTTACCGTATTCCTTTTGGATCGCCAAGGTAATGGTAACAGCACGGTGGAGGAACTCTGCAATCTGTTCAAAGTCCTTTTCAACCAATCCCCTTGAAGTCATGGCCGGAGTACCTACCAACAAAGATTCTTGTCACTCCATGATCAAAACAGGCATTTTACCGAGGTTAGTTAAGGCAGGTGAAACAATTGGATAACTGTCCAACTTTTTACCATGTCATATCTAATGTGATATTGGAGCCACATTGTCTCGAGAGCAACCTCACTGAGACTTTTATAAAGTTTTTATGCATGTCTATTCTACATTCAACAAAGAAATCCACATCAAAATATCTAAGTATCTGCACCAATTCCTACAAGCCTAGACCCCCTTCATTATTATTATCGACAAGCATAGATCACCTTTCATTGGACAACTTAAAAGGTTTTCCTGTCAACTTAATTATCTGCCTTACTTGGTTGAACTGGAAGCTTTTGAAAGCCAAGTATCCACCTTTTCCCCTGTCCATCGGGTATATATTTTGAATGCTCCAGGTAGGTAGAGATCATTAAAGGTCATAACTTGATTGGAGTTTATTTCAGATAAATCCTCAAAAACATTCAAATAAACTAATAAATGTCAATAACAAAAAGCACATTCTTACCAATTCTAACTCCTCCAGGGGCCAATGCACTGCTGTCACCAAATACAGCATTCTTATTAACGGTGATGTTGCAGAGGTCACAAAGCTTCTCAACTTTATTGCCTGCATGGACATCAAAAAATAAATAAGATTGTACCAACACAAATAAGTGTTTTACATCATATTCCAAAAAACTACGTAAACATAGTCTTTTACCAGTCAATCCAAGAGGGCGGAGATCCCAAAGGACAAGGTGGTTCTCGGTGCCACCAGTGACTAGCTTGTAGTCTTTGCCCATCAAGTAGTTTCCAAGAGCAACTGCATTGGCCCTAACTTGCTTAGCATATGCCTTGAAGGCAGGAGTTGCCGCTTGTTTCAAGGCCACAGCTAAGGCACCAATCTGGTGATTGTGAGGACCACCCTGAAGGGATGGGAAAACAGCAAAGTTGACCTTATCTTCAAAATCATAAACAGCGTCTTCTGGCTGGCCCTTCTTGGGAGGTTTAGGTCCCTTCCGATAGAAGATCATACCAGCCCTAGGACCCCTCAAACTCTTGTGGGTTGTGGTTGTGACAATGTCACAGTATTCAAATGGATCTGCAGCTTCCTACACCCACAAATATATATATATATATATATATATTTAAATTAGTAATTTAGTACAGCAATTCACCTGGACCACAGGAAGGAATGCATGTACATCTAAATGCTTCCCTACATTTAAAAGTTTCCCATCTATAGATTAGACAATTCACTAACAGCCAATCTCAACTGAACTACTGTTGTATAAACAATATTAGGCTTAGATCTGAGTCACATTCAAATATTCAATAATATTAAATAAAGTGCAAAGATTCCGTCAGGAACAATTTTCTATAAAACTGAATCTACACCGACAAAGCTAAACAACCTCAATATTCAAAGCATCAATAATTTTAACAATTAATTACAGATCAGAAATCTGATATTCAATCATTTAAAATCACTAACATAAGTCGATCAAAGACAAAACTATTTTATTTTTTTTTGAAACTTGCATTTAGTAGAAAAAGGACAATAAATAAAATTTCTCCTAAAACCACATTTTTAAATTACAGGATCTGGAGCAAAAGGAACAGAATTTGAGACACAATATATACTTTTAATATGCAAATGCAGATCTTCACGATACATCATCACTGGAATAAATAATTACAACAATTACCCAAGATCCAAACTCCCACAATTGAACCTATCACTATTCCAGAGAAGCAAAGTCAAAATCTTTGCAGAAAATAGAGCAACACAATGACATACATCTGCATATTTATATAGAGATCAAATTGGTGGCATCCAAATTAAACAAAATCCTTTGAAACCTAAATGTAGATCTTCATGTTCTACGCAAAACAGTCTATTATGCAAAACCCAGATCTAAACACAATTCAGCTTGATTAACAAAAAATAAATTTAAAAAAAATCCTATAATATAATTCAGTTTATATAGAGATCCTATGGAGGTTTCCAGATTGAACAAAACTTCTAAAACCCAAATGGAGATCTCCACATTAACACAAAACCCAGATCCAAACTCCACATGTTTACACCTAATTAACCAACTAAAAACACAATTAACAAGATAAGAAAGACTGAACTTATACCTGAGCAGCAACAAGGCCACTGATATGAGCCATATCACAGAGCAAAAGTGCGCCACATTTATCAGCAACAGCCCTAAACCTCTTGTAATCCCAATCCCTCGGATACGCACTCCCACCACAAATGATCAACTTAGGCCTAAAATCCAAAGCCTTCTCCTCCAACCTATCATAATCAATGTACCCAGTTGTGGAATTAACCTTGTAAGGCAAACTCTCGAAGTAAATCGAAGTAGCCGAAATCTTCTTCCCACCAGAGGTATAATACCCATGAGTCAAATGCCCACCGGAAGGCAAATCGAGACCCATGATTCGGTCATGTGGGTTGAGCACGGCGGTGTAGGCGGCGAAATTGGCCGGGCTTCCGGAGTAAGGCTGGACATTGACACCCCATTGGGTGGGGTCGAGCCGGTAGGCTTGGAGGGCGCGGGAGCGGCAGAGGTTCTCGATCTCGTCGATGAATTCGTTGCCACCGTAGTAACGGTTGCCGGGCATGCCCTCGGAGTATTTGTTGGTCAGGGCACTGCCGAGGGCCTCGATAACGGCGAAGGAGGTGAAGTTTTCCGACGCTATGAGCTCGATGCCGCGGCACTGGCGACGTTTCTCCTTCTCGATGAGGTCATGGATCTCCGGATCCACTGTTACAAGTGGAGTATTGCCCCAGGTATTGACGGGATCCATGGATTTTTTAGAGAGAGAGAGACAGAGGGAGGAGAGAGGGGGCAAAGAAATGGGGGTGAGTGTTCGCAGCTTCTGTGGGAGGGGGATGAGGGGTGTTTATAGGAGGATGAAGTTTGTTGATTACGAATTTGTCCCTATATTTTTTGTTTTTTTCAATATACTTGTTTTTGTTTTATTTTATTTTTTTTGTTTTTATTTTGGGGCTGGGGGCAAATGGTTAGGGAAGGTAGGTGGATCTCAATCTTCAAATTAAAAATTAAAAATTAAAAATGAATGGTGTAATTCTTTGAAAGTAGGTAAACAAGAGGTTAATGTGACATTATTTTATGTATATAAGTAGTGAAGTGGGGGTTAATTTGGTCAATATGAAAAAGTAGTTCAAACTCAACAACCATGATTATATATGTAGGATAATTAGTGGGATGGAGTAATATATATTTAACTTTATATTTAAAGGTGAAAATAGTATTCGATCAGAGATATTTTATTAAACCAAATATTTTAACATAACTAACCTTTAAAAGTTTTTTGTTTTTGTTTTTTAAATTATTACATCTTTTGGGGACGGGTGGGGTTGAGAGTGAAACACTCTTTTGTGAATTTCTTTTTTATAAAAAAAATAAATATAATAAATTTGATCACCACAAAAGAAAAATAAAAAAAAAGATACATTAATTTATAGAATAAGATTTTATTTTGGAATGCCCAAAAAATAAAAATAAACTCCGGTATCGGCATATTAGACTTCCTATTTATAGTAAATGTTTTTTAAGTCAAAAGTGTCTACAAATGAAGAAAGATAGAATAGTATTTTCACCACCACCAAGACAACAAGTAATATATTCCTCTTTAAGTATAAGAGAAAAAGAAAGAAATTGAAGAGAGCTAAAGAGTAAAGAATATGCACCAAAAGAGTATTACCTCCGTTTCATAAAAAGTGATTTTTTAAAAGAAAAAATGTGTTTTAATTTATTTGTCGTTTATAACTTTCTAGGAAAATAAATTATTTACTTTCTCATATCATCTCTAACTTCTCTCATTGTCTCAAGAAATTTTCTCTCTTGTATTAATAGTTTTCAACTTCCCATAAAGGGGTAGTGATGAAATTTCATACAAATTTTAATTATTAAATGATAGTATTAAATGACTTTCTTAATTCATATGCATGAAGCTAAAACGACACTTAATATGGAATCGAGGGAATACTTACTTACAAATTATCATTCTCTCTTGATGGGATGGAAAGATGTAAATGTTGTTGGAAATTCAGAGTTGGTGTGTGTGTTTAGAGATTTAGGTTTAGGAAGGGGGGGGCGGAAATTGACATTTTGTGGGTTGTTGAGGGGGGTAATATGGTCATTCCAAACACACCAACCCCCTGATGATGACACTTTTCGTTTCCTCCACTCCATCACCACTTTCTAACACTAATTTCTGGATGTGGGTGCGAGTGGGTGACTGTTGAATTTGTAACAATCATGTCATTTGTATATTTTAACCCAAAGTTTTTTTACACATATTTTATATTCTTCGTTTTAAAATTAAATACAAATAAAAAAATAATATATATTACAATTTTACCTAATAATTTTTTTATTGCGAGTTATGTGAATAACTTTAATTAGTAATATTTTTATGATATATTTGATATATTAAGTTAATTTTATAATTATATTCAATCTCATGTTTTGACATGCGTCGTAATCATAATTCAACAAAAATTTTTTTGCAATATATAGCAAGACTCAATACAAATTACAAAACAATACTCCTAATTTTTCACGAGAATTTTATTAAATATGTAGTGGCGATAACATAAAATCAAAAATTATAGTATTGAAATGTTAGGAATTTATATTATTTTAATATTTTTAAATAAAAAAAATAGATTTACTTTTAAAATAGATTATTATTAAATATGTAGTAGCAATAACATAAAATCAAAAATTATAGTATTGAAATGTTAGGAATTTATATTATTTTAATATTTTTAAATAAAAATATATATTTACTTTTATATAGATTAAAATTAAATATATTTATAATTTTATAACGAGTAGTAAACATAAGTAAATAAAGAAGTGATTAGACAAGTAGTGGGACTATATAATTAGGACTACATGTAGGCAGTTATTATATAGATTATACCAAACATTCACCAACCCACAGGGACCATTTTCTTGAGTTACGGGAACAACAGAACATGTTACGTGAATTTTCATCTTTCTTTCTTTTTTTTCCTTTTATTTATTTACTCTTTTTTTATATGGAGAAGGATCTTGTCATATTCTTTAAAATTTTAAATATATGAATCTCTTGCTTGCCTAATTACCCAAATTCTGTAATATCATCCAAAAAAGTTTGGCTATTCAATTGATGAGAAAGTTATAAATAAATGTGCGGTATTGAATTTTGTTAGTTAATTTAAGGATACATTTATATTATTATGTACTTCTGCTAAAAATGATTTAGTCAAAAACATATCAATACCAACTAATAATCAGCAGTTAGTTAGGATATGATTTCTGAATTTTTGTAATTATCTCTTGAGAATTCGTGTCTTTGTAAATTCCTTGATTCATGCTTATGACCACTATTTGTAAAAACTTAGGTCCTTACACTAGAGGTTGTACAAAATGAGGCTGGCCTTCTCTTTTCTCAAAAAAATACACCCAAAATATTCTGGATCGTGCCTCTATGTCCTCTTGTAGACCCCAGTCCACTCCAATTTCTCCATTAGAAAAATAGTCCACTTATTCAGGCATGTTGTTTGACAATCCTGCTCTATATCGGCAAATTGTTGGCTCACTTCAATATCTAAGTCTCACCCGGCCTAACATCTCTTTTGCTGTAAATAAAGTTTATCAGTTTATGCACAAGCCTATGGTCATACATTGGGTTGCTGTAAAACAGAATCTGCAATACTTACAAGGAACTTTGTCACATGGTTTATTTTCTCTCAGCTAGAGCCTCTCACACTCTCCATGCTTTTACATATGCGGACTCTGGCTGACAACATAGATGATCAGAAATCAACTGCGGGCAATACAATTTTCTTGGGCAGCAACTTAATTTCCTGAGTTTCACGAAAGTAATGCACAGTTGCACGCTCCTCTACAGAGTCTTAGTATAAAGCCATTGTCGATGCAGCTGCTACAGGATATTGTTTTTAAATTTCTGTAATTATCTTTTGAGAATTTTTGTTTTTGTAAATTCCTTGATTCATGCTTATGTGGTTATCATATATGTGTGTGTGTGTGTGTGTATATATATATATATAACAAAATACAACTTATTTTGAAATTTTTTTTCTTTCCCACTCATCCTAAAAAATCATCTCAACCATCCAAAAGTTTGGATAAATCAAACCGTCCGTCTCTAAATACATAGAGAAATATCAAAAGGCTAACATATATTCCTCTTCCTCCTCATCCCCATCTTCCAATCGGAGCGGCGGAGGAGAGAATACCAACGGCGGCAGTGCTAACCGAAGCGGCAGTGGAAGCGGAAGTGGCAGTGGTAGTCTGCAGTGCCGGAGGCACGGGTTCAACACTAGTATATATATATATATATATATATATATATAGAGAGAGAGAGGGGGGGGGACACCACTGTTTGTAAATAATATAATACATATAATACAAAAGTTCAACTTTCTTTTAGTTTTATTCAAACATAAAATAAAAAATAAATAAATATTTTAAAGCTCAATTTTCTATTACTTGTAATTGCAATCTCACTAACGTTATAGTGCATGTTTGGCTTTGGATATTTGGAGTTTTGGGGGTATTTAGAATCTAAACATCTTATTTATTTACATAAATATACTCTAAATACAATTTTTTAATTCATAAATGCAATTTTTACATCTTAAATTCATTGTATTATTTTTTGTGCGGCGTATTTCAAACTCAAATATTATACAAAACACATTTTTTTCAACGCATTATATACAACCAAACGAACAAGTCCATAACCTTAAGGCCATTTTTGTTTACAAAAAATATGCTTGTAATTGGACTATTTGTCTTAATTTAACACTATTTCGAATTATTTTATCCTATGATAAGAGATTAATAATCCTTTAAATAGTCCTATAGACTATTTTTTTCATTTTAAAACTATTTATATAGTCATATGATAAGGTGAATAAGGGATTAATAGTTTCCTTCATTTTAAGCTATCAAATGACTTTATGAGACTAATAGTCTCACATTAAGGGATTAATAGTCCGTCATCAAAGAATTAAATAGTCCGACATAATATTAAATTAAGAAAAATAGTCTAATCTTAAACATGTTTTTTGTAAACAAACGTGACCCTTAAGGGATTGGCATGGTGGTCATTAAAATTTGCTGAATCTACCATGCTGATGTGCTGCGTTTAAAATCGTTCGAAGAGAGATTTAATATCGATTAACACATAAACTGATCTAATAATGCCTTTATAATTTAAAAAAAATAGAAAATAAAAAAGGAACAAGTCCATAATATGTTATCGCTAGTATATTTATTTACGTACGTCTAAAAACATAGTCAAGTGTAAAATATTCTTGTGTTATTACGAGATAAGATACTGTCCATTAGATTTCAGTCACCAACACCACTTTCAGGTATGACATTTAAAGCCTTTTCGGCCTTCTCCACCCTATTTATTCCATCACCGCAACCACTGTGTCAGACATTTTTGGTACTTGTACTATTATTTTTCTCTTTTCTGGATCACCATTCACCGACATCTTACTGAGTATTTCTTTATTTTAAAATCCAAGATATTTTTTGAAATCAATCTACAAAATTTCAAAATAAATATAAATTTATTTGATTTTAATATGAACAATTATTGTTTCTACTGTCACCGTCTAAGGATAAAAGTCCTTATTACTATTTTAGATTATCCCAAAATAAATGTCCACTTATTTAAAATAATATATTTTTTTTATAATAATTTACCTATAATACACTTAAGTTATGTTTGTTTACAAAAAATATGATTAAGATTAAATTATTTGTCTTAATTTAACACTGCTTCAGACTATTTTATCTTATGATTGGAGATTAATAGTCCTTTAAATAGTCTTGCGGACCATTTTTTTGCCATATTATGATGGACTATATAATCCCCATGCTGAATGTGAGATTAATAGTCTCCCTATTTTAAGCTATGAAATGACTTTATGTGATTAATAGTCCTTCTTCAAAGGATAAAATAGTCTGAGATAATATTAAATTAAGACAAATAGTTCAATCTCAAGTATACATTTTTCAAACAAACATGACCTCAGTATTAATTGTCATATTTCTATTCTCTATACATATTTATGGAGCACCACTAGTTATGTGTAAAAAACTATGCAATTAAATGAGAATTTAAATATGAATAATTTTGTTATTTCATCCTCTTTCTTAATATATTCAACAAGTTAACCAGAATTTTTATGTTGAGACGAAGAGAGTATAAATTAATTAAAAAATATTACTAATTATTATATTTGTTACTTTCTAAAACTTTGGTAAGATTATATCAATTTTAAATTTTAAGATTTCACAAATTAACTTAAGAAGTAAAAATGTATATTTAATTTTAAAATCTAAAATTAGCATTATTCATGTGTAAGAATAAAGTAAATAGATTCATAATATTTTTATTTTTTTTAAAAAAAAAAGTAAATTATTTTTTTTAAAGCCAATATTAATGAAATATCTTGAATAGAATGATTTATGACCGGATGGCCCCTGATTCGTGAACTATCTCGTTTAATGGCCGATCTTACATAAATGTATAATGCTCTACTGCTACATTAGCACTGTATATGATATATGAAGATCCACTTGCTCAACTGCGATTAGAAAGAAAAATGTTAAAGTAATTAGATTGAAGTTTTTTAATTTATTTAAATATAATTTTATAAAATTAAACTGTACGGTAAAATTTTGTATCGATAAACTAAACAACTTTTGTTTAGTTATCTAACATTACTCAAGGAGAAATTATAAAGCAAACAAATGCGATTTTATGCATTATTTGTAATCACTTAATATACATATAATTTCTAGAATTAGTAATTATAATCATAGATTTGCATACCCAATGCGATGCAATTATGGATTCAAGTTTCGAGTTAATGTGGTTTCGAAAGGCATAGATGCAATTTACAAATTACTTTAGAAAATATTTCAATTGCAAAGTCAAAATTAAAGCCCAATTTCATTTAATAAAAATCTCAATAGTTGATTCTTAATTAGACTATAACATTTCAACAAAATAAAGATGCCAAAATCTAATATATTTTTCTTTCAATATCAAAAGAGTTTTGCTACGTATTTTGAGAGTTTTATGCTAAATTACAATTGCGACGTATATGAATATATGAAATTAGATAAAATTATAAAATTAACTCACTACATCAAATATATCGTTAAAATATTATCAATTATAATTATTCACGTAACTCGTAACTAAAAAGTCGACATAAAATCGCAAGATATATCATTATCCAAGTCAAAAAATAAAGCTCACATCTATTTATTGTACTTTTAACTCTCTTTTTTTTCTTTCTAAAACTTGTAACACTAACAACTAAGAAAGTATTTTCTTTTTCTTTGAAATATAAGGTGGGCAATTAATTGCATACGCCTCACTAAAGACTACCACATATCATATTATTAAAAGATGGAATCCAGAGTTTTTCCATTTAAGCGACTTCTTAAGCATAACGCGTAACAAACTATATAATATGCCATAACTTATTGAAAGTGAGGTATATTAAAAAAATAATTAAGGACTAGGAGGGGGTCTGAACTTCAAATTAAGAAATCCAAAATAATTGGAGCAGCACACCATTCTTTGAGTCTATTACATGGTCTCCCTCAACTCTGGAGGGGCAGTGCTGCCTTGGCGAAGTTTAGTGAAATACTAGCATATGAACTAAGTACTGTTCTTTTTTACTTGTAATTAAAAAAAAAAAAATATACCTAAATTTTTCTCTAAGTGACCAAAATAGTTTTAAAATTTCAATACTATCTTTCTAAAATTCATCGAAAATGATAAAAAAAAAATAAGTTCGTATTTAATATAGAGATAAGAATCCCGCTATACATTGCGAAAGTTTTCAGTCGAATACATAGAATAAATAAAAATTAAGAAGGGTCTCATTTTAATTTATTATATCTTATCGCATATACTTCCACGTTGATCGCAATCTAACGTTGTCAAATATTTGTCGACATGTATATAATTTTTTTAAAAATAATATAAAAAATAAGTCATTAATATTTTCTTGAAATTTATAAATAATAAGTAAAAAAGAATAAATTTAACTCTCTAATAAAAAAAAACGACAAAAAAAAAACCCGGAAGGGGTAGTAGGTTCCTTGACCTTATCTCATTATGTCAACATAAACAATTATTTCATTTTAGGTCCATATTTCATTGTTTTTTCTCACTAAAATCTGTATTTTCTTAATCATTCATTTTTTCACTATGTCGCCATAAAATTGAAATTGAACTAAAACGAGATTTTTACTTTGAAATAAACTATAAAAAAAATTGATTATAGATATTTGAACTCGTGATTACATAATAAATACTTGTATATGTGTAATATTGTGTCCCACACATGTCAAATAAGTATTATTGCGCTAAATTTGAAAAAAAAAATATAATGAGAAGATTACTCGTTAAAACTTTTAAAAAGAATTTAGTGATCATTGAACTAACGACATGGGGTTAATAGTTGATTTGTTTAATATAATTTGATAAAGTTAATATAATTTATATGTAACTAATCTTAACACATAAATACTTTTTTCCTTTTTTTAAAATTTTTTTGTTAAATTATAAAAACTAGAGTTTAAACAGCTTGTCCACGCTTAAATGGTCACTAATCCTCCGATTCCGGCGTCCAATGACTTTACCAAATCACAGATCCACCAAACATTGCAATTCACTGTTTTGACTCACCCACCCCAATAAATCCTGACCGTCCATCTCACCCCTTTAAACCTATATATATTCCCTCTCCCTCCATATCATTCTTTGCCCACAACCTTTTCTCTTACTTCTATCTACACTGAAGAAGAAGAAGAAGAGAGAAAGCAAATCAAAGCCCAGATCTAGAGAGAGAAAACCCAATACCCAGATTCCAATTTCTCAAATCTAGAGAGAGAAAATGGCTCTGCTAGTTGAAAAAACTTCCTCTGGCCGTGAATATAAGGTGAAGGACATGTCCCTCGCCGATTTCGGTAGGCTCGAGCTAGAGCTGGCCGAGGTCGAAATGCCGGGGCTCATGTCGTGCCGAACAGAGTTCGGCCCTTCACAGCCCTTCAAGGGAGCCAAAATTACCGGCTCCCTTCACATGACGATCCAGACCGGAGTCTTGATCGAAACCCTAACCGCCCTCGGAGCCGAGGTCAGATGGTGCTCCTGCAACATCTTCTCCACCCAGGACCACGCGGCGGCCGCCATTGCCCGCGATAGCGCTGCCGTGTTCGCCTGGAAGGGAGAGACCCTCCAGGAGTACTGGTGGTGCACCGAGCGGTCCCTCGATTGGGGCCCCGACGGCGGACCCGACCTGATTGTCGACGACGGCGGTGACGCCACGATGTTGATTCACGAGGGGGTGAAGGCCGAGGCGGAGTATGAGAAATCCGGAGCTTTTCCGGATCCGAGCTCGACGGATAATGCTGAATTTCAGATTGTTTTGACTATTATCCGAGATGGGTTGAAGACCGACCCGAAGAAGTATCACAGGATGAAGGACAGGTTGGTTGGAGTTTCTGAGGAGACTACCACTGGAGTGAAGAGGTTGTACCAGATGCAACAAACTGGCTCCCTTTTGTTCCCTGCTATTAATGTTAATGACTCTGTCACTAAGAGCAAGGTATATTCAGATTTGATTCATAATTTATATGCTGAATTATTTTTATATAATGATAAATTTGATATAGGTCAAAAGTTTTACACTTCTTTTGTTTCTAATTTCAATTGGTGTTTGAATTTACTTAGTGATGTCCAATATAGTGAGATGCAGACATATTCTTACAAATTGTAATTGTAATTTTTGTTTCATAAAACTGCAGTCATTTATACACTGTTTGGAGTTCAAGATCTGACTTGGGTAGTTTAGATTTTACTTCAGATCTGTAACTTATTATATAATCCTGCTGTATCTTCTGTTTTATGTTGAAATTTATTCTTTTTAAGAAAAAAGTTTAAATTTATATTTTTTTAAGCCACTGTATAATTTGTTAATAATTGGTTCTTCAATTTGGTTGCAAATGTATCATTTATATATTTTAAAAACATTTTGTTTCCAAGAACATATTTCATTGAGTATTTATTTGGGTTACCACTTTGTTTCTCATTGATCTGTATTTCGATCTATTATTAATTCTTAAATGCTGGAGCTAAGAAAAATGAAAAACAACATTCATATTGTCTTTTGCTCTCTTGGTTTGTTGAGAAAGCGAGATGTTTGCCATATTTAGGTAAAGATATCAGGCCGATAATGGAAAATTGCTATTACAAGTCTTTTGGCATGTTTATGAATGAATTGTTCATGGCTCTAACAATTCGTTTGATTTTGGTTGAGCAGTTCGATAACTTGTATGGATGCCGCCATTCACTCCCTGATGGTTTGATGAGAGCCACAGATGTTATGATTGCTGGCAAGATTGCAGTTGTCGCCGGTTATGGAGATGTCGGAAAGGGCTGTGCTGCTGCCATGAAGCAAGCTGGAGCTCGTGTGATCGTGACTGAAATTGATCCAATCTGTGCTCTGCAAGCTACTATGGAAGGTCTCCAAGTTCTAACCCTCGAAGATGTTCTATCCGAAGCTGATATCTTTGTCACCACCACTGGTAACAAGGACATCATCATGGTTGATCACATGAGGAAGATGAAGAACAATGCCATTGTTTGCAACATCGGTCACTTTGACAATGAAATCGACATGCTTGGTCTTGAGACATTCCCAGGTGTGAAGAGAATTACCATCAAGCCCCAAACGGACAGGTGGGTTTTCCCCGACACAAATTCAGGCATCATCATCTTGGCCGAGGGTCGGCTGATGAACTTGGGCTGTGCCACTGGTCACCCCAGCTTTGTGATGTCGTGCTCTTTCACGAACCAAGTGATTGCCCAGCTCGAGTTGTGGAAGGAGAAGAGCACTGGCAAGTACGAGAAGAAGGTCTATGTCTTGCCCAAGCACCTTGATGAGAAGGTTGCAGCACTCCACCTTGGAAAGCTTGGTGCTAAGCTCACTAAGCTCAGCAAGGACCAGGCTGATTACATTAGTGTACCAATTGAGGGTCCATACAAGCCTGCCCACTACAGGTATTGAGAAGCTAAAGAGATTGAGAATTGAGAAAAAAACAGAAAATGTGGATGGCTTGATTGGTTCATTATAATACTTTGATTGTGTTTAGATATCTAGTTTTGATTATTGTGGGGAGGTGGAAAGAAAGAGATGGATTGGGCTCTATTGAAGAAAAAGACCATGTTGGGTTGAATAAGGTTGTTTTTTTGGGAAGTGTGGGGACAGTATTTTAGTTGCTGCAATTTTACTTCATTTGTTTTTCGCTATTCCTGAAATTAAAAGGAAAAAAAAAATACAAGTTATGTTTTCTAGTTCCCGAGTAGAGTTTTTGAATTTATTTTATTTTCTCTACTGGCTTCCTATTTTGACAACCAACTAATTTGTGTTGGATTTTTTTTTATATTTTTTTTGCTAAATTGAGTTGGCCATTTTAGGTTGTGGTTGTTGGGATAGAACTAATCTGTGTTGAAACTAAATGCAGACCGACCTTTTTTAATTGCTGAAGGTAAATGATACATATTCTTAACGGGAACACTATTTTTACATATGTTTTTGATATTTTTACATGATTAACTCTCACGTGAAAGTGAGACTCACTTTATACGTATGTGAGAGAGAATTATGAGAAAATTAATATTAAAAACAAAATATCAGTTCTCATTGCGAATTGATGTATAACTTTTTTATTGTTAATTAAGTAGATTAATATTAATGATAACTCTTAGATATATATCACGCGGTGAACTAAGATTACTCTTATAATTATATCTAATCTGATGTATTATATACATACGGCACAAATCCTTGTGAAAAATGTGTTAGGATGGATGTTATCTGGGTGGGTCGTAATGAGACAAAGTTTATTGGTATTTTTATATTGTTAGGGTGAATACGTGTTGAAAGATAGTTTATGGGGTTTATGCCATTGTTTGATTTTTTTTAGCTCTGTTTTTTGGACTTTTGTATGGTTGGATTGTAATTGAGTTTTTTATTTGTGAAGTGGGCAAGCGTGAAGTGCGAAATCTTAAATTTTAAGATCAAATGTAATTCTCACATAAATTTTGAAAACAACACCTAACTTAAATTCCATTTAATAGTTTGAGAAGTAAGATATCCTGTTGAAAGAAGTAGATTTGAGTGTTTATTTTAGAAGAGATTAAATTGACTCAAATTTCATCTTAAATAGATTAACTATTATTAAAAATAATTGATTCATAATTATGTGCGAAACACGAATTTTGTTATAAAATTATTGTATTATTTATATTATTTTTTATTATATTATATTAATATATTGATTATAATAATAATAAATTAATATTGTGGACAATACTTTTTATATAAAAATTTATTTTATTCTAAAATATATTATTTAAGTAATAACGTATAACTTATTATGAATGGAAAATTAAATAAATTAAAAATATACAATAGTGCATCTATTTATATAATATAAATGATATTATTCATTTTAAATTAATAATTTATTTGTTTATATATTCATATATTCATGTATTGATGTAATAATAAAACCTTAATTAACTTAAATAATTATACTTATATAATTTAATTATAAAAGAATTATACAACTAAATATTATTGTTATCAAGAATATGAATTTTAAATAACACTAATAAATTAAAAAATCTATGAGAATAAGAGATAGTGGTAAGCAGATAATTATGATAGTAAGAATGTAGATAAAAAGATTTTGAAATCAAATAAAAGATGAAAAAATATTTTCCCTAAATTTTAGGTTTCTATTTCAAAATTTTAGGGTTCAAAGATTATTCTTAAATTTGTTAAATTTGAGAGTTGAGAGACTATTTTGTACTATTAATTATACATATATACCCTAATGAGACCCAACTTTCTAATCTCTATAAGATTTGGGTCGGGTATTGGATATACCCTCAGACTCCCACCCCACCTCGGCCTTGACCCTGGCCTAATTATATATATATATATATATATATATATATATATATATAAATAATTGTTTTCAAAATTAGTCTTTTTTATATATATAATTATGTAACTATTTAGATTATTTAATTATAAATTCATAATATTTGTAATACAAAGTGTTGTTAGTAGTAAAAATATTACATGTTGTTTGATACTTTCATTTTAAATTAAAAATAATTGTATAAGAAGTAATATAAAAGATTAAAAGAATTTTATTTGAGAAGAATGACAGTATTCAAATAAACAAGACAGGGCAGGGGAAGCACTTGTTCACGGGACGAGTATGAGAAAGGGTCTCCCAAACCATATTCGCTCTATGAGAAAGGGTCTCCCAAACCATATTCGCCTTATTGCTAGGCCCACCTTCAATTGCTCTGTTTTTATAAGGCTGAACAAAGATTGTAAAAATTCTAAAGTTCGAGAATAAAACACGCAAAAAAATAGTTTGGGACTAAATGAAAAAAATGGTAATTTTAAAGAAGTGAAATTATTGTGCTAACAATCAATACCGGCAAATAAAATAAATCTTTAGAAAAAAACAAAGAAACAAACAACAAGATTTGAAGCATTTGCTTAATGATATGATAAAAATATGTAACTACAAGTGTACAGTGTCAAATTGAAGAACTAGTAAGTATAGATCGAACCACATAGACTAATTAATTTTTAAATATATCCTTAATTTATATTTCAGACAAATTAGAAATAGATATAGTGGAGATGATTAACTAACTAAAATATGCAAACTAATAATTAATAACCAAAACTACTAATGAGAAAAATTACCTAAGAATCCGAATCCACTAAATAGTAGCATAATAATTAATTTCTTATTTTTTGAATTAATTCTTAATTTTATTTTCCCTTTTCCCTTTAAAAAATAATGATTCTTATATTTAATGTGAGTAAGCATAAATTATGAAAAATACACAGATTAACTATAATCTATCAAAATTTCTTAACTAAATAAGAATCATAAACGAATTTTGCGTGAAGGTTAAAATGAAGACGAAAATTATTAAACATTAATGTCGAAACAAAAAAAAAACTATTAATTATGAAATACCTAATTTCATCATCCTAGGTACACAAATTTAGCTACCCATGAAATTATATAAACACATAACATTTCCTATTAATTGCATGTATGAAGTTAATTTAGAATAACTAAACAGACTTGTAACACCCAAATCACTTCTAATACTAAATGGAATAACCTAATTAAGAACGAAGGGAAATAAAATGAAATAAAAACAACAACTGCACATAAAACTGAGATTAAAAGCATAATTGATTATAAAAGAAGAGAATTAATATACGTAAGAACAGAAATCCAAAATCTTAAATTTGCAGCTTGTTCAAAATTGTAGCAGACTAACAGTCCCTCGGAAAAAAGGTAAAAGAAAGAAAATATGAGTAAGACTCTTCCTTACTCCAACCGGATGCGAAAGAAAAGAAAATAAAAATTAAAATAACCACACCCTCCTTTTAAAACAAAAGTTCTATTTATAGTAGAATCTCTGTAAATGAATACTGTTGGGACTGAATTTTTTTATTAATTTAGAAAGTTATTATTTAATCGATAAATTAATAATTTATTAATTTAAAGAGTGTTTTTTTATTCAGTGAATATAAATTTAATTACATTAAAATTATTGCATTTTATTGATGTTTATATCATACTTATTTGATGCAATGTATCATACTTATTAAATTAATGTAATAATAGAATTCATTGTAAGTGATATTAATTATTTTTAATAATTAAATAATGTTCATTGTATCCACCTTTTAAATTACATTCGCATTTTATTTCAAAAAAAAAAATTATATTCACATTAAGTTTAATTAATTTGTATATATAAGTTCACTGTACTAGAATTTAATACATTCCATGTATGATGATAAAGAGAACTACTATACATATAAACATCAACAAAAATTCTTCAAATCATAATCAACAATGGCTTCTCATCTAACAAACGAGAATAGAATCATATTTTACAAGATTACCCTAGATATGTTTGTAATTTAAAAGAATTATTAATTTATGATTTTGATGGGATCATATATTTATATAATGGTCTATTATTTTATTATTTTATCGAAATTATTAATTTATTCCATTAGCCCAAGTCGGAACTGAAAAAAAATATTATTTTAGAGAGATTATTAATTTATAGATGTTCTATTGTATAAAGAGAAATTATTTTTAACCTAGTACTTATACATCGAACTTAATCTTTTTTTTCTTTTCTTTTTATCCTTTTCTTTTCTTCTTAACTTCAACCCAAAATTTAGATTTCTCAAAATCTCAACCATCCGTTTAAATCTTAAATGGTTAAGAGAAAGCTACATATTATAGCATTAAAATTTTACTTTTGTTTAAATAATTTTTAACTAAGCAAACACATCAGCATTTTCTCTCTCCTCCCCATCATCTCCTCATCCTTTATATCATCTCCTTAAATTTCTCCTCTTAATATTTGAATATATACTGATCGTGGGTCACTGCTGCCAACGAAAGGGGGAAGGCGGAAGGGAAAGGGGGGGGGGGGGGGTGGTTTGGGAGATTAGGAGAGAGTGATTAAGTTTTAATTTATTTACTTATTTAGTTGTTATTTTAATATTGTTTTGTTTAAGTATTATTTTATTTTTAATAAAAAGAAAAAAAATACAAAATGACTCATTTTTAACATATAAGCACTAAATGCCATGCATGCTAGTCCATGTCATCAATTTATGATTGATCATCTCAATTGAATAGAAGTGAAAAAAAAATTAAAAGTTTAATCATCTAATTGAAAAAAATTAAAAGATCGATTATCGAAGTGAAAAAAATGTCAATAATTTAGGATAATAATTTATATTTAAGCATATACTAAGAAATATGAAAAAAAATATATTTCAAATACATAAATTACTAAGTAAAAGATTTATTTATTCAAAAACATTAAATTCTAAGATTTAAATAATTGACTTTTGGAAAAGGACGAGAGGAAAAAAAATATTTGTGCCTTTTTTTGGTCTACATCTTTTAATTGTCTGAATTTTTTAAAAAGGTTGAAAGAGAGTGAGAGAAATAGTACGTGACGTAATTTGGTCAACATTTGTTAAAATAATATGATTATTTGTTTTGAAATAAATTTAAGTAGTATTACATGTTTTTTTGACAAAACTCAATGTCAAAACATATAACTTGACCGATTTAACAAATTACATGTTAACAAAAAAAAATACAAAATTTATTAATATTTTAATATGTAATGAACGGTCAAGATTATCTTAAAGTAATTTAATGGATGATCCATAAGTATCCGAGCACTAAAGTCAATTAAAGAAGAGTTCATCAATAGCACTCATGCCCGATTATGACAATGATCTTCAAGTAATGTGTAGAAGGAAGAGACTTGACTTTATTACTAGACCTTATCTGTTGGATGTTAATATGCAATTCTGGCCATACAAATTATTTCCCCCAGTTTAAAACTACATACTTTAGACTGTTTAGTTTATTTTAATTTAGTAGCATTTTATTACTCCAAAAACTATGTAGTTGAGACTGTTTAGTTTAGTTTAATTTAATTTAGTAGCATTATCGATCAATACAAGTATATAACAAGTCAATAGAAGATAAATTAATTTAGTTAATTATTTTAAGAATAATTTGGTCATTAACTTATAATTCTCAAATATAAATTACATAATTATAATAATACATGCTCAAATTTAATGAATATAATTATAATAATTATAATTTGATATCTATATATGCATGCATGCATGAATCTCACAATAAAAATAAAAGAAAAGTCATAAAAACATTAATGTATAAGAAAAGTCATAAAAAAATTAATGTCATATAATATTTATATATATATATATATTTAAAAGAAGAACTTATAATTGAATTAATTTGATTAACAAAAAATATATAAAATGCGTCGCACGGATTCCAAGCTTGTAAAAATGTACAACATAAATTTGAAAGCATGCATTTCATACCCCAAAATATACAGTAGGATTTGAGATGTTAAAAAAAATAAGTGAAGAAAATACTTTTAGGGAAAGTAGAATATTGAGGAAAAAATAGTCTTTAACCACAAAAATTAACGATATTAGACAAAAATAGTTACAAGTGACAAGAAATGTGCAATCACAAGCAGTGACATAGTACTTTACGAATCACAAGTGATAGACTTGAAAATTACACTCAACTAATAGTTTTAATAGACGGAAAAGAAAAGAAATGTAATTTATTTATTATTGAGATTTTAATTGAATGAAAAAGAAAAGAATTGAACGGAAAACTTAGTCACCGTTTTTTGCTAAAATTTTTCATCAAAAAATAGATAAATTTGAACGAAAAATTAAATAACATAAGATCATCTTTTACAATTCATATTATTCCCGCTAGATTATAAACATAATAAAACTAAATGAGGGTAATTCAATAACTTAAATTTAAATTTTTTTTTTTCTGTAAAAATTCAATAACAACATAAAAGAAAACATATTGTTTTCTTTTTCATCATAAATTATATTTCCTATTCTTTCCTTGGTCATTAGGTGTAATTTTTTACATTTACCTTTACTACAAACACACACAACCAAAGTTGAAGTATGGAATTGATCTCTTTCAAAAAAGGTATGGAATTGACCTAAAAAAGTGGCAAAAAATTAAGAAAAATTGACCCATTTTTTAAATTTTATTTGTTGTCAAGGGATAAATCAAATAACCTCTTTATTTATTGAAACTAAAAGGAGTGGGAAAAGTTGGGCCGAAGCCGCCGAACAGCTTAACTCAAAAGGAAGAGCAACTGAACTCTGGAGCTGGAAGAGAACGTTTCGTCGGCAATGGCGGCACAGCAATCAGAAACGTTTCGGCTATTTTCTTCATCTGACGGAAAACCCCAATTGGGTTTATCCTTTCTTGATACCCCAGAAAAGCCCCTTCCTCCTCCGCCTCCTTGCCTTGAAATATTTCCCTCAGAGGTATCCTCTCTCTACACGTTATATACATACATATATCTATCTATATCTGTTTCTATATCTATATTCATGCTTATATTCTCAATTGGGCTTACTGATTGTGAATTGAAACAGGCTTCATTATCTGTGAAACATACTGTGGAGCCGGTGAATTTGGATGGACTCACTTTACTCAAGGTAAATAACTCTCATAATAAATAGTATGATAATTTTCAAATCCATTTATTTGATTTAGCATTATTCTTGTGCTTTTTAGATTATTTTTCTTAAATTTCATATAGTTGGAATATTATATTTTTTTTCCTGCGGTTTCCTTTCATTTGCACTCTCCGAGTTCATGTAGTTGGAGTGAAGAGTTATTTCTAATTTTATGAAGACCCATTTCAAATTGTAGACCATATGTTTGCTCAGAAGTGAAAATTTAAAAAATTAAATGTTTTGAAACTGAGGATTCATTGAAAAGTTCAATCTTGTCTGAGTATCAATAAGAAAATTCATATAATTGACTTTCGACTACCCGCGCACATTTCTCGTTAAACAACCGGAGGATTCTTTGAAGGTTCAATCTTGTTTGAGTTTGAATAATATTGTATTGATATGAAAGCTAAATAATGGTGTTCCTTTTAGGGACGGGTCAGTACTCAAGAGGTTTTCGCACTGTCAAATTCTGATTTAGTGCCTGGAAAATATGAAGGTGTGTAACATCTTGCTTTTTACTGGTTCCCTGCCAATGTTTGGTGGGAATTTCTTGTTTAAAAGCATTTTGCTATCTAATATTAAATTATGGAAATATTTAAGTTTTGGGTGTTGAATAAACTTGATTGCAAGTTTTATGTGCATGTGCATATTTTATTGGGTAGGAGGGCTGAAGCTATGGGAAGGTTCACTAGATTTGGTCAGAACGCTTTGCTCAGAAGTTGAAGATGGTCGATTAACGTTTATTGGAAAGCGAGTATTAGAGGTGGGCTCTTTTTGTTAAGGTGATTATACTCTCTTCCGCTAATGTAACATTCTGTGTACTCAACATGATATGATTCATTGGTGTCTTAAGTTGTACTTGAATAGAAATCATTCTCCAATAAGCTGTACTTGTATAGAAATCATTCATTGGTGTCTTAAGTTGTACACTTGTACTTGATTAAGGAGATGTGTAAAGATGTAGAAGTCAGTCATAACTCACAATGCTTGGTAAATTTTATAATGAAGTTAGTTCACCGGCCTACTTTTAGGCTTGCTTGTGCATAGAATTTAAAACATGTTTAGCTATTGGAGAGAATTTTAACTTGATCTAAAAGCCACGTTTTTGTGTGAAAATGCTAAACGCCTAAACGTAGATTATAACTTTCTCTCTCTATTCTCTAACTTAGTTTGTATAAACAGTTTAATCTACTATGTGCACATTTGGCCTAATCTTCTTTTCTCATTTTCAAATGAAGCTTTGGCCAATATTATTTTTAGATAAAAGAAGCTTCGACATTATATCACCATATAAGCCCATATGCAATGGATGTGCCTTGTCATGATTTTTTTTACATTATCAAGCACAAAAAAGGCTAAGCTCATAAATGTCTCAATAACTTTGACCTCGTAACTGACTTGATCAAAGGCATACCGCATATGGTACTTATATCTGATTTATGCTTTTAACTTTCAAGTATTGGTGATGTTTAGATTTAAGATGTCCAATTAAGCCATAGATAAGGCTTAGGGTGAGGGTATCATCTTGCCACTTATGAGATCTCCATTCTTTTTGCTCGGATGTGAGATATCAGATATGTGTCTAGCCAATGGTTAGAGCTTAATGCATGATCTTGTAGACAAAATTTGATTTATTAATGCAAAGTGATGGTCAAAGTTTCATCTATAATTAATCAGTGTGGCGTTGTTGACTAACTGTTTAAATCAACTTTGATCAACGGCTGTCATAACATATATGTAATATAAGTATATAACTCACTTCCATTGCTTATAGCTTCTAATTTCTACCATAATCCAGAATTAGGTCGAACCCAGTCCGATCTGATCTGAAACTCTAATTCAAAGTCCAAAATAATCTTTTGGTGATAAACACTAAACATCATATTGTACTATAATAACTATAATTAAACACTCTTATGGTGTTGGCCTATTTATTTTACAGTTGTCAAATGAAAATTTGAACATTAATCATATGAAAATCTGATTATTTATCATAAATCACTCTTATTGTCATTACTTGTTGAAGAAGAGTATCAATAAAAGAAGGTTATCTTTTTCAGTGATTCTTTGAAATTAGAATATGGCTTTGTAAAGTGGGAGTTTCTCATTTATCCCATCTTCTTGAAAGATGCTGGGGTCTATCGGCATTGTTGATACGAAGGAATTCCTTCTATACAGGGTTTTTCAGTCAGTAGGGTGCTGAATGTTGTTTTATCGCTTATTAGAGCTTTAGAATGACAGCCCTTGTATATCTAGTCCACAAAGTGTCAGAGACTCTCAGAAGTTTGAGTGGGATACAAGGCACTGTTTAGTGGTAACATTTAATTGGGAATTGGGAACAAAGTTAGGGTTTCTCGCCTTCTACTTGCATATGACAATTGTCTTTCTTCTATGGGAGAGGTGAAGTTCTAAATCTTTGCCTAGCTCTAGGCCATTTGAACCCATATAGGGAGTCCGATTTTGGGCTGCAATTAAAGCCAGTTCATTCGTTTTCTGAGGCACCTGTTCTGATCAGAGGCTTACTCTCAGAAGAACTTGGGGGAATTGCAACTCCCAGGATTGTTCAGGGGTAGTCTGGGTTTATTAACCAGTTCAAAGAACCACCACAGACACAGAGATAGAGAGAGAGAGAGAGAGAGAGTGAGTGAGAGAGAAGGTATTCTTTCTTCCCTCCAGAAAATGCATTATATGCCACTCCTAGTGATTATGAAATCTGTATCTTTTTGTCCTCTGCTCAATGGCTACTTGTGCTAAATTATGTTTGATGGTTTTCAGCTTGGATGTGGTCATGGACTACCTGGGATCTTCGCATGCCTTGAGGTAAATGTGCATGCCTTGTCCCATCTAATATCTAAGATGAAATGCCCCAAATGTTTTGGTGTATTGACAATCTTCTTTTTTGGTGCATCAGGGTGCCACTGTTGTACATTTCCAGGATTTTAATGCTGAAGTCCTACAATGTCTCACCATCCCCAATGTAGATGCTAATCTTACAGAGAAGTCTCAACCTTTGGCTACAAATATGAGGAAGAGAAACGCTGAGGCAGAAATTCGTTACTTTGCTGGTGACTGGGGTGAAATCCATCAAATTCTCCCCCATGTACATACAGATGGGAAGAACCCCAACTGTAGCCCAGGGTTGGATCAAGTTGCTGGATACGATATTATTCTAATGGCAGAGACAGTATACTCGATCTCTGCTCTCCCTAATCTCTATGAACTTATAAAGAAGGTACTGTTTAATTTACTTTTATCCTTTTTACTTTTCATATCATTTAGTTCTTGGACCTTGATCTTTTCCTTGTTTACAGTGCATGGGTCATCCTCGTGGAGTTGTGTTTATGGCAGCAAAAAAGCATTATTTTGGCGTAGGAGGGGGATCAAGGCGGTTCCTATCCGTGGTGGAGAAAGATGGTAAGATATTTTTGTTACACTTTTAGTTCCCTTTCACTTGGATTCTTTTTGCCAGTAAAACTTGCCTCTTAACAGACATTGATGCATAACTATGTCTGCCCTATTGGTCATCAAATTTTATTTTATTTTATTTTTTTGCATCATTTATGCTTGTATGAATCTTTTCAGAAGATACTGCTTGCTCCACAAGTAAGCCTCTATCTGATTGAAACGATAAGGCTTGTCATTTTTAATATTAGAAGCTATGATGCACAGGCATGTGTTAGACCTTGACACAATTTTATAAAGATGATGACAAGGGCAATGATGAGGAAATGGAAAGAAAAAACTACTTTGTTTATGTAGATAATTAAATTTAGATAATATATTTTCTTATGACCAGTGTGTCTAATAAACATTAGTGTAGGTTAAGATTCGCAACTTAAGGGCTAGAATGTTGACTCAGAGAGATGAAGGAGCTACATGGATAATTAATGCAAGTACATGTATTTTTACGTTAATATGCACGGAAATAGTATAATCTTATTTCTTCTCTTATTTTCCCTTTTTCTTTTTTTTTGCGACAGAAAACCTTAATGTGGTTTCTCTTGATGATTTTGATTCTTTTGCATGTTAAAAGGAAGTCCTATTATACTATCCTGTTTTATTTGCCCTCTGTGATTGTATTATCGATTGTACGGGCTGATTCTGCAATTATTAGCGTATAAGAATCTATTAATGCATGAAAAGCTGAGATTCTATAGCTCTCTGCTCGAGGTGTAAAGGTGTTATATTTTGCCCTCGTCTTTTTTATATGGAGGGATGTTGGGTGGTGGGGCGAATGGCTTCCTGGCGTATTTATAATCTCATTTATTTGAATCAGATTGTAGGCAGGCGTCACGACTCCCATGTACAATACAAAAGATACACCCGTAGGTGTAGTGTCCTGATCAAAATGGTCCCTCTTTTCTCAGGTGTTTTGGCTGCTAGCCTGGTTGCTGAGGTTGCAGACGGCTCCTCTAATGTTCGTGAGGTGTGGAAGCTTAAACTTAAGTAGAACGGGATCCTACAAAATGTAACCACTCGCTTTTCACGAGTACCTGTGTTCAACACTATTGCTTACGGAATGGTTATACTGGTGGTTCTACAATTAGATTGAATATCTTGTTTAATTTTGCTTTGCCAGCACTTGTTTGATACTATTGTAGAATTAATGGAAAGGATTCATGAGTTTGCAAAATTGAACTTTTAGCTTAGGACTGTTAACATCTGAGCTTTTATCAAGTTTGTAGCTCGTGTAATGTGCTCCAGCATTCATTATGTGGTTTGATATGTTAAAGATGCAATCTTCATTAAGTACACCCAAAAGCCAATAAAATAAAAGGGTGGCTAAAGGACTTTGTTAGGCAGAGGTCTTTTTTTTTTCTTTTTTCTTTTTTCTTCTTGTTTTATTTTATTTATTTATTTATTATGGAACACTCCGACTTTTGAGAATATCAATACAAGTACAAAAATCTCTCAGTTACACAATCAATGGGAAACAAAGAGTTAGAATTACGAGAAAATATACTTGTGAGAATTGAACAGATATAATGGTCTTAGGTCAGTCTTATTTTCGCCAAGGATTGGTTTTCGATGGATTAGGATCCCCTTCCATTCAGTTTTCCACCCGACATAAGTTTAGTAACAAAACTTTTACATTAGTCAGTTTTCCACCCGACATAAGTTTAGTAACAAAACTTTTACATTTAACGACGTGATAATATTTGTTGCAAATAATTGTGTCCATCGGTGCTGTCATCAAAAGTGATTTTTGTGTGACCAAAAATGACATGACATTTAAGAATTTCAAATAAACATTAATCGCTTAATTTCAATATTATTTTAAATATTAAATATAATTTTGATTTTTTTATTATTTTTTGTCTAATAAATAATACTCTCTTTTTTCAATAAAAGAATAATATGAATAATTAATATTATATTTAATATTATATAATTATTTTTAAAAAAATTGTGTATAACTCTAAAACGACCTATATTAAGTGCCGGACGGAAGGATCATAACGCAGGGGATGGTTTTTGTATTTCAACTGCCAGGGGAGAATAATATTACAACCCCAATGCCTGGTTGTCAGAAATGACAAAAAACTTCCCCTCTAGAGCACAAAATGACACAGAATAAAAGGTAAATAGAAAATTTAGGAGCTAGCCACATAATTTCTAAATCATGGTGACAAAACCCACAACTAGTGTAAAAGAATTCTAAGTAATGATTCAAGGAAATAAATGAAGAATCGAGTGTATGTTAAAATATGAAGGATCATTATACAACTCTCAGAATATTATTACAGTTGCAACTAATTCACCAAACTTGAGTTATTGCATAAACAACAAAAACATACACAAAGATCATCATGATTCATGAATCACTCCGACAACGATAAGTTTTGAAGCAGCCTCTATTATAACTATTAGACGGTGGAGGAAGGCAGCCGCCGCTATTCGAGTACGGTTGACCCTTAGCGCCACCGCGACACACCGACGCGTCTCTCTTCAAAACACCTGGTGAGATGTATCTCTTTGCTGCAAGAAACCTCCGGTTTATCTCCGAATCCATCAAATTCTCCAAGTTTTCGTTACACTCCGCAATTGAGCCGTTGCACGGCGAGTTTGCGCCGGAAACACCACCGTTGAAACACAGCAGGATTAGGACTAGAAAGAAGCAGAAATGAAGAAGAATTTTACTTGAAATTGTTTCCATTTTTTACCCGGACGTGGGATTTCTTTTCTATTTGTTACAAAGTTGGGCACATTTATAAAGGTGCCATAATGGTCTAGGGGTAGACACAAAAGAAGCATTAGGGTCCGCAAACTGAGATATTAATATATATCAGTGTAAATGAAATTCGTAATATTTTATTATTGATCAGATGTATGTATTTACATATGAAGTTATATATATATATACACACAATCCGGTTCACATGCTCACCCACTTAAAATACTCACCCACTTAAAATGCTCACCTATATAATATAACCTTATTTGACTTCCACTTTCTCTCTCCTCGCAAATCTGCTGCCGAGTCCTTTTCCCCTAATATCTCTCCCAAAGCAAATAACGTTCTCTCTGCTCATAGCTACCGTCCGATGAAGGATAAAAGGATAAATCGGTGCAACAAACTCTGTGCTTCTCACACCCACCATCTGGGCACCTAAGTTCTCTCTTGAAATCACCGGCCAAGGAAGAAATCGCCCGTTTCTGGCCAAGGAAGAAGCACTCCGCCCAGTTGAAGAAATCGTCCGGCCGCTCCAACAACCACCAACAACCGACCTTGAAAATAATGTCGAAGCTTCCTACTGGCAATGATTAGTGCATAGGCGAACTTCTCCAAGTTCGGGTACCTCGTCTCAGCATCCCGAAGGGCATGACTAACATAATAAACGGGGAACTGTTTTCCCCCAGATTCCCGAACTAAGACCGCTCCGACCGCTAATGAGCTGGCAGCTAAGTATAGATACAATGGTTCCGAAGGAATCGGTTTCATCAGCAACGGTGCAGAGGACAAGTACTTTTTGATCCCTTGAAATGCATCCTCACATTTAGAATTCCACTGAAAAGTCTTCTCGTTCTTCGGACCCTTCAGAGTATCAAAGAATGGGAGACATCTTTCCGCAGATTTTGACATGAACCTCCGAAGTGCCGCGATTCGACCCGTTAGCCTTTGTACGTCTTTAAATGACTTCGGTGACTTCATATCCATAACAGCTTTGATCTTTTCAGGATTCGCTTCAATACCCCTCTTGCTTACCATATAGCCGAGGAACTTTCCTGACCCAAGACCGAAGGTACATTTGGTAGGGTTCAGCCGAATGTTGTGCTCCCTGATAGTCTGAAAATAATCCTCCAAATCATCCAAGTGGCCTCCCACGAAAGAGCTTTTGACGATCATGTCGTCCACATAGACTTCCACACTCCTTCCCAGTTGCCTCTTGAAGATGTAATTCATCATCCGTTGATACGTCGCACCGGCATTAAGGAGCCCGAACGTCATTTTCTTGTAAGCATAAATGGCTCGATGGGTGATGAAAGCTGTCTTCGGAATATCCTTCTTGTACATTGATATCTGATGATAACCCGAAAAAGCATCCATAAAACTCAACATAGCGAAGCCCGAAGTTGCATCTATCAATTGATCAATATGCGGCAAAGGGTAAAAGTCCTTCGGGCATGCCTTATTCAAATCTGTGTAGTCAATACATACTCTCCATTTGCCATTCTGCTTCTGGACGAGGACTACGTTCGCAAGCCACTCCGGGTAATCAATCTCGTAGATAAAATCCGCTTCCAGAAGTTTCGCTATTTCTTCATCAATAATTCTTTGTCGCTCTGGGGCGAAAATCCTTCTCTTTTGCCGAACAGGCTTCTTAGTCGGATCTACACACAACTTGTGAATAGCGACCGACTCGTCTATCCCTGGCATATCACTGGGCTCCCAAGCAAAAATGTCGGCATAAAACCGAAGTAAATCGATCAGCCTTGTCCTGAACGACTCCTGCATGCCCGAGCCAATTTTTATTGTTTTCTCCTTTTTGCCCGGAACTAATTCAACATCCTCCGTCTCTTCGGCTAGCAGAGCAAGTGGTTCAGTGCTTCCTTCGGTGAATGGTTCAACCTCAATTCTCATGGTCTGTTTCTGCTTACATCTACCCACAGTCGAAGAAATCAGTGAAGTTCTATAACACCTTCGGGCTAAGTCCAAGTCACCCTTCACCTCGCCGACCCCGTTCGTAGTAGGGAACTTTATCTTGAAATGAGGGATGGAGGTTATCGCCTGCAATGCCATTAATGTCGGCCTTCCCAAAATAGCATTATAAGCCGAATCCACATGTACCACATAGAACCTGACGCTGACCTCCACCTGCCGAGGAGCCGTCCCGAAGATAACCGGTAGCTCGATAGTCCCTGCCACCCGAACTGGATCATTGCCGAACCCATACAGCGGTGGCTCGTGTCCGACTTCCATCTTCCTTCCTCCCAAATCTAACCTTTGATAAGCGTGGGCATAAAGAATATCGACCGAAGAACCATTATCGATCATAATACGCCTCATATCCATGGTCCCAACTTGGGCGGTAATAGCCAGAGCCCCTTCGTGCGGCTCGATCGGTTCTGACGGGTAATCCTCATCAGAAAATGAAATGATAGTACCTTGATATGGGCGATCTTTCCCAACAGATTGTTCAGACACTGACATGACTGAATCCATCGTACCTCGCCTTTTCTTCCCAAGTACTTTCCCTGACGATCCGCCTGTTATCACGTCCACAACTCCCCGAACCACCGGAATTGGTTCGTTCTGGGTTGTCGGGTTCTGCTGGGTATTGTTAGTAGTGGGTGCCCTTTCCAAAGTTCCTCGCCCGGAGACATACTGAATTAACTCTCCAGATTGTACCTTCTTCTCGATCATGTCCTTAAAATTATAACACTGCTCCGTAGAGTGCCCCGAAGACTGATGATAACTACAATATCGGTTATGATTCCCCCTGTAAGACTTCGTGCTAGTTTGGCATGGTTCAAAGCCAGGTTTGTTCCGGATTTCTTCCAATATTTTAGCCCGATCCGTGTTCAGCGGGGTGTAGATTTTATTAACATTTTTATTTGAAAAGGGGGGTCTACTCCCTCCCGAACCTCCTCCATTGAAACCACGCTTCGGCTGATTATCCTGCCTGGGGGTGCTATACCGATCTCGATCTCTAGGCCTATCTTCCGATCTTGCCTGCGACTTTAGACTCCCAATAGCCTCCTCGAGAGTGATAAATCCATCGGCCCTACTATAAGCCTATGACAAGTCTTCAGGTGGATTAAGAATAAGATCTTTGACCAACTTTTTGGATTTTGTAATGTCCAATCCAGTGGTAAAGAACCCTACAGCCTGCTGCACATTTAAGTCAGTCACCGTGCCGACTGCTTCCCTGAACCTCTTCACATATTGGCCAAGACTTTCTTCAGAACGTTGTTTAATTTGCATCAATGACGTCGTTAGCTTTCCCCTTCGCTTATTACTTCCGAACCGTGCATGGAATTTATCACACAACTGCTCCCACGAACTGATTGAGTTCGGACTGAGAGACGTGATCCACTCTCGAGCCCCATGCTTCAGTGTAGTAATGAACATGTGACATTTGGCGGCTTCGGGGTGATCATAATAGTCCATAATCTGATTATAAGCGTGTGTGTGATCATAGGGATCGCCAGTGCCATCATACGTCTCCAACGGTGGCATTTTTTTGGACATATCAGCCTTCACCCGCTTAATTTCCGGGGTAAAAGGCGATCTGGTTTTGTTCGACAACTCAATTGACTGATCGGCCACCGCTCGCCTTTGTTCCACTTCCTCCAATCTTCTGGTTGGGGCATTGGTTTCACTTTCTCGAAGAATCGGCTCGGGCCTGATTCTTAAATTATCCCTGGAGCGGCTATGACGCCTGTCTCGGTCTGATCTGCGGCTCATTGGCCTGCTATTGTCCTGTGAGCAGCTGTTGTGCCTCCTGCGGATCGGAGAGCGGCTTCTTGACCTGCTTAAGTCCTGCGAACGGCTTTGGTGACAAGTCTTCAGGTGGATTAAGAATAAGATCTTTGACCAACTTTTTGGATTTTGTAATGTCCAATCCAGTGGTAAAGAACCCTACAGCCTGCTGCACATTTAAGTCAGTCACCGTGCCGACTGCTTCCCTGAACCTCTTCACATATTGGCCGAGACTTTCTTCAGAACGTTGTTTAATTTGCATCAATGACGTCGTTAGCTTTCCCCTTCGCTTATTACTTCCGAACCGTGCATGGAATTTATCACACAACTGCTCCCACGAACTGATTGAGTTCGGACTGAGAGACGTGATCCACTCTCGAGCCCCATGCTTCAGTGTAGTAATGAACATGTGACATTTGGCGGCTTCGGGGTGATCATAATAGTCCATAATCTGATTATAAGCGTGTGTGTGATCATAGGGATCGCCAGTGCCATCATACGTCTCCAACGGTGGCATTTTTTTGGACATATCAGCCTTCACCCGCTTAATTTCTGGGGTAAAAGGCGATCTGGTTTTGTTCGACAACTCAATTGACTGATCGGCCACCGCTCGCCTTTGTTCCACTTCCTCCAATCTTCTGGCTGGGGCATTGGTTTCACTTTCTCGAAGAATCGGCTCGGGCCTGATTCTTAAATTATCCCTGGAGCGGCTCTGACGCCTGTCTCGGTCTGATCTGCGGCTCATTGGCCTGCTATTGTCCTATGAGCAGCTGTTGTGCCTCCTGCGGATCGGAGAGCGGCTTCTTGACCTGCTTAAGTCCTGCGAACGGCTTTGGTGACAAGTCTTCAGGTGGATTAAGAATAAGATCTTTGATCAACTTTTTGGATTTTGTAATGTCCAATCCAGTGGTAAAGAACCCTACAGCCTGCTGCACATTTAAGTCAGTCACCGTGCCGACTGCTTCCCTGAACCTCTTCACATATTGGCCGAGACTTTCTTCAGAACGTTGTTTAATTTGCATCAATGACGTCGTTAGCTTTCCCCTTCGCTTATTACTTCCGAACCGTGCATGGAATTTATCACACAACTGCTCCCACGAACTGATTGAGTTCGGACTGAGAGACGTGATCCACTCTCGAGCCCCATGCTTCAGTGTAGTAATGAACATGTGACATTTGGCGGCTTCGGGGTGATCATAATAGTCCATAATCTGATTATAAGCGTGTGTGTGATCATAGGGATCGCCAGTGCCATCATACGTCTCCAACGGTGGCATTTTTTTGGACATATCAGCCTTCACCCGCTTAATTTCCGGGGTAAAAGGCGATCTGGTTTTGTTCGACAACTCAATTGACTGATCGGCCACCGCTCGCCTTTGTTCCACTTCCTCCAATCTTCTGGCTGGGGCATTGGTTTCACTTTCTCGAAGAATCGGCTCGGGCCTGATTCTTAATTTATCCCTGGAGCGGCTATGACGCCTGTCTCGGTCTGATCTGCGGCTCATTGACCTGCTATTGTCCTGTGAGCAGCTGTTGTGCCTCCTGCGGATCGGAGAGCGGCTTCTTGACCTGCTTAAGTCCTGCGAGGGGCTTTGGTGCCTGTTGCGGATCGGGGAGCGGTTATTCGACCTGCTCCGGTCCTGCGAACGGCTTCGGTGCCTGCCACGGACTAGGGTGCGGCTCTTTGGCCTGCTGATGTCTTGCGTGCGGCTTCGGTGCCTGCCGCGGACTGGGGTGCGACTCTTCAGCCTGCTTCTTTCCTGTCGAGAAACGTCTGGACGTTGTGTCCTGGATCGGTCCTGTGACGGATCTCTTTGACTCCGTTGAAGACTGGAGGAAACCTCTTCGCCATGTAACAGACAAGCCAACTGTTTATCCAGCTTCACTTGTTGGAGGCGTATGGCCTCCATAGCTTCCTGGTTCTGCTGAATCTTCTTGGTCAAGATCAATTCCCTTTTATCTTGATCTTGATTCGGTCTAGAATTTCGGTCATTCTCGCCATCATCGTGTCCACCCGTCCTTCGTGTGGTCGAGAATAATTGTCTTCTCACAATTACTGTTCGAGGATCGGTTGGGCCCACTGACTGGCTTTGGAGGCCTAGCCTATCCGAGACACTCTTAGATGGTCCGAGCTTATCCTTGACCGAGCCTCTAGGTTGAGAAAGGCTGGCCGTTAATTTGTCTCGTGTCGACGCCGTCTTTGTCTTGTTGGACACCATTATTTTTGATCAGCAAAGTACTGTGTGATTGAAAATTATCAAGCACTAAAGGCCCTCCTTCTAGCGCCAATGTTAACGCCAAATTCTGACCGCTCGCCAAATCACCAAATAACGAGCCGAAAAGACGTTTAACGGTGGAGGATATGTAGCTGTTTAGTGCTTGGTAACATGGAATAAAATAATTGTATGTGAAAATAAAATAATAACACTAGAATTAACGTGGAAACCCAATTGGGAAAAAACCACGGGGAGAGATCTCAGAAATCTACTATGAAAATATTGTACAAATTGAAGAAAATAATATTAGTAATTATTTTCTCTCTTCCTCACTTTTTTCTATAACTCAAATGAGTTATTTTTCTCTCCACTATTGGAACTCTCGGATTAATTCCTTCTCACTTCTCTCACTTTCTAATTCTAATGCTTCTTGTTTTGCTTATTGGTGGTATGTTTTATTGCTCCCGGGTAAGCCCTTTTATAGTAACATATGAGCACCTCATGTTGGACAAAATGGTATAAGTTAGGTAGCATGCCAAGGAGGAAAATTGATAGCATGCCAAGGAAGGAATTTATCACACCCCAACAGTAAGTAATGATTCAAGGAAATAAATGAAGAATCGAGTGTATGTTAAAATATGAAGGATCATTATACAACTCTCAGAATATTATTACATTTGCAACTAATTCACCAAACTTGAGTTATTGCATAAACAACAAAAACATAAACAAAGATCATCATGATTCATGAATCACTCCGACAACGATAAGTTTTGAAGCAGCCTCTATTATAACTATTAGACGGTGGAGGAAGGCAGCCGCCGCTATTCGAGTACGGTTGACCCTTAGCGCCACCGCGACACACCGACGCGTCTCTCTTCAAAACACCTGGTGAGATGTATCTCTTTGCTGCAAGAAACCTCCGGTTTATCTCCGAATCCATCAAATTCTCCAAGTTTTCGTTACACTCCGCAATTGAGCCGTTGCACGGCGAGTTTGCGCCGGAAACACCACCGTTGAAACACAGCAGGATTAGGACTAGAAAGAAGCAGAAATGAAGAAGAATTTTACTTGAAATTGTTTCCATTTTTTACCCGGACGTGGGATTTCTTTTCTTTTTGTTACAAAGTTGGGCACATTTATAAAGGTGCCATAATGGTCTAGTGGTAGACACAAAAGAAGCATTAGGGTACGCAAACTGAGATATTAATATATATCAGTGTAAATGAAATTCGTAATATTTTATTATTGATCAGATGTATGTATTTACATATGAAGTTATATATATATATATATACACACACAATCCGGTTCACATGCTCACCCACTTAAAATGCTCACCTATATAATATAACCTTATTTGACTTCCACTTTCTCTCTCCTCGCAAATCTGCTGCCCAGTCCTTTTCCCCTAATATCTCTCCCAAAGCAAATAACGTTCTCTCTGCTCATAGCTACCGTCCGACGAAGGATAAAAGGATAAATCGGTGCAGCAAACTCAGTGCTTCTCACACCCACCGTCTGGGCACCTAAGTTCTCTCTTGAAATCACCGGCCAAGGAAGAAATCGCCCGTTTCTGGCCAAGGAAGAAGCACTCCGCCCAGTTGAAGAAATCGTCCGGCCGCTCCGCTCAACTCCTTTCACTGATCTACTAAGGTATATTACATTTTTTCAGACAAATCAAGTTTTTTAGATTTGGGGATTTAACCTAGATTTTGGGGGCAAAATTTGAAATTTCATCCGATGGTACTATTAATTGTTTTTTACTTGGGGATGTTGAATTGATAGATAGATGAATGGTATTTATGAATTTTTGGTCGTGACTCTGAATCTGGATCTGATGTGTTATAGTGAGGAATGCAATAAAGATGTTGTTGCAGCATTGATAAGCATGCACAATTGCAGCCTAGAGGCAAAGTTGAAGTTAAATTTGGGTAAATTTCTTTTTTCTCTATACTGAGTTGGGAATCCTCGTTAATTTTGTTTCCATTGGTTATATTAATTGTTAATTCATATGAATTGTTGTTCAGAAGCCCAAGTTATGGAAAGTCAGACTGAGATTAAGAAGTAATTTCATTACCTCACTCTTCCCCCCCCCCCACTTGCTATTTGTGTTTCAAATTATCTGGTTTATGGCTATGTTTAAATTGCTTATTTGGGTTGTATTATATTGAAGAAAACCAAGAACTTCAGAACCATCATCTAAGAAAGGAAAGAAGGAAAAGCAAACCAAGGATCCGAACAAGCTTAAACGCCCCCTACTGTTTTTCTTTGTTTTCATGTAATGGTTATCTATCTCTTATACTGTGTTTATACATGTATGGGTTTTAAATTTATATTGATGAAATCTTATATATTACAGGGATGACTTCAGAAAAGAATACAAGAGATGGAGAACATGCGTGCAATAGGCAACAAAGGAAGAAAGAAATTAATTATTGCACTTGTTTGAACGGCTGGTTATTGTTTTTAATCAAGTTATTGTAAAAGTGAAAGTGGATGGTTTTTGGTTGCTTGCTTTAGTGTAATGAAAGTTGTAGGGTGGAATGAAAACTTTTGATGTTTGCCCAAGTTTATCTTTAATGGATTTTCGGTTGCACACGATTTTAAATGGATTTTTGGTATTGTTAAAATTGAACATAAATATTATCAGTGAATAATATCCGATAATCTGCAACAAGTATTCAACACTAAGATATCACTGAACTATTCCTCCATTCAAATGAAGACACATAAAATCTTTTAGAATTTGTATCACCTGTAAACACACAGCACTACAGGTATATTTCAAAACTAAAGGTAGCAGAGCAACTAAATAAGCAACTAAAACTTGATACATGAAGACAAAATGGTTGTATCAACTAAAACCCTTAATAATAAATTTACACACTTCATCTAGGAGATGCCTTGTCCAGTACGACCATTGTCAAACGATATTAACAAACACCGAATTTTAAATCATATTCTACTTGTCTAAAGCAAACTGTTAAGATAATACTATAGAACTGTGCTGATACAACAAAATGACAAAAGGTTAAGAAAATAATCATGCAAAAGCTCCAAAACACTATTACAGCACTTGAAATGCAGTGCAACTAAAACCTTGAGATCATATCTCCCAACATAAATAAGCATGTTAAACTAGCTAGCTACCATTCCTTTTAATTACTCCTGCAGAAGCCACAGACATAGCCACAAACTTCCTGAATCAGCAGAACGAGCAATTCACATGGCAAAGGGGGCTGCATCTGTTGCTGCTAACATCTGCAAAAGTTTTATTTATGATCCATAGTAGGAAGATTGTGAGCTTGTTAAACCTTGAGACACTACATTAAAGCGAAACAAAGATCTTACTTTAATTGTATCATTTTTAAGTCATTTTTAATGATAGTTTTAGGTTGTTTTTATTTAATTAACATAAGTTAATTATGATGTTAACTATAAATCGTAAAACAATAAAAATAAATATACCTCATTAGTCGTTACTGGGGCTGAATCAGTATCATCATTATCTTCATTTAGATCTTGAGTAGCATTATCATTTGACGCTCCAGTACTACATTTAAACAAGTTAACAAAGTCAAATTTAAACAATTAACAAAGTTAAATTTAAACAAATTGCAAAGTCAAGATAAGTAAACTTGCTTACTGATTATTAAGCAACGGACAGTTTCTTTTATCGTGTGTCACACCCACTTTGCCACATCCATGACAACGTCTACCCTGTGGATATTTTGTTTTCCCCAAAGCCATTTCTTTGCCACCCTTAAGCCTTTTGCCACAGCCTTTTGCTCGCACTTGGTTCGGCTCAATGTAACTATGTTCGTAGGTAGAAGCCATGTTAACTGACTTGGATGCACGTACTCATTCCACCACACTCCATCTCCGTGTTTTTTCCAGTATCATTCTTCCCAATAACTTGATTGATCTTTTCGTCTGCAGTACCAAAACATTCTTTTAAAATATTTGTGGCTTCTTCATTTGTGAGAGCCCTATCAATTAAATCTAAAGAATGTTTAATAAATTTACTCCGCAAGAGTAAGTATGGCTTGTCATCTTTTATCGTCAGACCATCATCGTCAGTTACACTAACTGATTTTGTTGTCTTTGTCCACCTCTTTAAAATGTATTTTGTAAGCAATTTGTCAAGATCATGATACTTACTCAAGTAAGCTAGCACATGCCGACATATGATTCCCAAACTCTCAAACTTTTTGCAAGTGCATGTTGCATAATCCAAAGATTTGTCATAATGAATTTCTCTTACATTAAACTTGTTAACATTTCTTCTCCAAATCTTATATACATTGTAGTTGACATCCTCTTTCAGCAGTTCAAACCTATAATTCAAGCTCTCCCACAACTCATTTTCAAATTTGTAATACATAGAGTGTGTATAAATCTCAACCACTTGAATTAGGAAGTCATGACAAATTTTCATCTTCGGCCTCTCAGTCAAATCTTTGTTATCCGCGCTCAACTCTACATGTCGTTGATGTTGAAGGCCCCGACCAAAATGAATCATAAAATCCACTAAAGAGTCTCTCTTAGAAACAAATTTTTTAAAAAATGCATGAGAACTCTCTGCTCGTTGGCTACTTGACATGCCGGCTGAGAAAACATGATTCACATGTGCGGGTACCCATCTACAGCGGATGGAGAACATTGATTGTAGCCATTTATTATCATTCAACCCACTTTTCTCCACTAGCTCCATCCAAGTGGAGTCAAACTTTTCCACCGTCTCTGAATTCCAAATGCAATCGGAAAACTCTTTATAATAAGCCATGTATTTTACTGAGTCAATCTTCTCTGAAAATTTGGTCAAAATGTGCCAACTACAATACCTATGAAATGTCTTAGGAAGCTCTTGCGAAATGGCATTTGACATCGCCGGATCCTGATCGGTGATAATCATCTTAGGTGCATCACCTGGCATTGCTTCCAAAAAACGCTTGAATAGCCAAACAAAACTATCTATCGTCTCATCACTTAATAAAGCACAACCAAATATAATAGTTTGACCATGGTTATTAACCCCCATTAGTGGTGCAAATGGCATTCCGTACCGATTAGTATTGTATGTGGTTTCAAAAATGACAACATCGCCATAAAATCGGTAAGATCGTCTAGAAGTTGCATCGGCCCAAAAACAACGAGTAATCCTTTCATCATCGTCTGTGTCAATTGTAAAAGTGAATGAAGGATTCTTTTGTTGTTCTAACTTCAAGTACTCATTCAACATATCGCCATCATGTCCCTTCAACTCATTACGCTTGTCTCTTTCAACGTTATACAAATCTCGTTGCGTGCAACCAATATTGTCAAACCCTCCCGCCTGCACTGCAAGAAATTTGTATTGTTGGCATTGTGGTATATTCACCATTCCAAGTTGTTGACTCAAACATTTTTGGGCAGTTGACACATTACGGTGCGATCGTAAAAAATGCCTCTTATGTGGGGTTGACAATGGATGACAATGACCCTCCTTAATTATAGTAACTACGAATAAGTCATTTCTTTTTACCACTACAACTCTTGCACTACAACCGAATCTCGTAGATCCACGTTTTCTTTTTACATCGACATCAGCTAGTAGTTTGCCTTTTCCTTGCTTATGACACACATACTCCTTCCTACAAATCTCATCGCTTCCCGTCTTTTTTTTCTCAGTCGACTTTCGAACACTAAAACCAGCATGCATTGCATACGTATTGTAAAAAGTGTGAACATCGTCTAATGTTTGAAACTCTTGACCTAACTTAGGCGTAAACTCATTGGGTACTTGAGGATAGTAGACAAAAGTCTCCTCATTGTTCACAGCCAACCCCTCTGCACTTAACTCATTCCCCTCCATTTCTATTTCCGCATTGTTCATGTAGTCTAAATTCATTTCTGCATTATCCCCACAACTCCCTATTTCATGGTCCATGTCATCCACTGTTAATGAACCTGAAAATAGTATAGCCTGTCATATTTATATCAGTTATCTAATCAATGTAATATGATTCTAATATGTTGAAACCTTAAACAATATGGGATTCATAAACAATTAATGGAGTATTAGTTTATGTATCCACTGTTAATGTATCCCCTAGCCCCAAGTACTAATTTCAAGGATTAGTTTAAATGGACAGGGGTATTAATACTGCAGCGGAATCATATTGTTATATTAATACTGCAGTGGAACTTTGACACTCTTCATATTGTATTCAGAAACAATTAATGGAGTATTATGAGTATTAATATACCACTGGAACTTTGTAACAGAGACAGGGGTATATTATACTTAAAATTCTAATTTCTCACCAGACTAGAAATTTTAGGTGGCCAACACGACGCACACCCACAAAAGTTAACAATCTCAATGGTTAGTATGACGAAATTTCAAATTTCCCCCCCAAAATCTAGGTTAAATCCCCAAATCTAAAAAACTTGATTTCTCTGAAAAAATGTAATATACCTTAGCAGATCGGTGAAAGGAGTTGAGCGAAGCGGCCGGACGATTTTTTCAACTGGCGGAGTGCTTCTTCCTTGGTCGGAAACGGACGATTTCTTCCTTGGCCGGTGATTTCAAGAGAGAACTTAGGTGCTCAGATGGTGGGTGTGAGAAGCACTGACGATGAGAAAGTGGAAGTCAAATAAGGTTATATTATATAGGTGAGCATTTTAAGTGGGTGAGTATTTTAAGTGGGTGAGCATGTGAACCGGATTGTATATATATATATATATATATATATATATATATATATATATATACACACACACACACACACAACATTTATGAGGTTCAGACTCCCGGACCTGATTAAAATGTGGAACTATTTTTTTTTTGTTTTTTTTTTCAAAACAGTTAATAAAAAATATATAATAATTTTTAGTATTGATTTTTTTTAAAACAGTATTTTGGGTGTAATTTGGATACATATAACAAACAGTGTTGTACAGAGTGTATAACATGGTTTATTATATGTATCCAAATCACACCCAAAATACTGTTTTAAATTTTTTTTTCAATACCAAAAATTATTATATATTTTTTATTAACTGTTTTGAAAAAAAAAAGCAAAAAAAAAATAAAAAATTTGGGTCCGCATTTTATCAGGTCCGGACTCTCGGACCTGATCCTAACTCTCTCTCTCTATATATATATAAGGAGATTATATATATATATATATATATATATATATATATATATATATATATATATATATATATATATATATAAGGAGATTATATTTTAATAACTAATACTCCCCCCTTCCTTGATTTTTGAAAGTTAATTTAATATATTTTCAAACTTAAAATTAAGATGATTCATTAAAAATTATGAAAAATTAAATCTTACAATGAGTAATAATTTTTAGATAATTTATAATATTTATTATTGTATTGACTAACATTAAAGGAATTCATATTAATTTTAAATTTGAAAATATCTTTAGCTGACTTTAAAACGTCAATAATAATCTTATATTTTAGAACAGATGAAATATTAGTTGCAAAATGATTATCCTGGATATAAAGAATAACCGAATGAGTATATCAACTCATTTAAATTTTTGTTATCAGATGTATGTATTTATATATGAAGCTATAGAGAGAAGGGTTCCCATCCATAGCAACCGATTGCTATGGATACTATTCCAGCAACCATGATCTTAGTTGTTGATCTCGATAATGAATGACCGAAATTAAACCCATCTCTCCCCTGCTGCAACAAGCTGTTACGGCAGCAAAACAACCTATTGCGACATGGCTAAAGACCATGATGCCCCTCATAGCTAACCTGCCGATACAAGTTGCTACGGCAGTGAGTGACGAAATTACTTAAACGCCCCCAAGAGTCAATCGGCTTAATACTAAAATGCCCTTACTTTATTTGAATTCATGCCGCCACAAGCTGTTGGGGCAACCCTAAAACTAACCCTAGCCGCCTCCTAACAGTTCGCAGCAACCAAAATAAGAGAGAAAGAAGAAGAGAAGAAGGACTTGTCGCAACCAATTTCTATCAGATTTCAGCAACTAAGTCTCCACTCTAACCACAATAGTTGTAAGATTATTTCTACCGATTTTATTTTTAAAAATAATTAAATAATGTGATTTATTTTGATAAATTTCTTTTAGGCAAATGTTTTCATGTGAACTTGCAGAGAAAATTAGTAATTATGTCTATGTATACATATATGCATGTGATTTTTGGTGAAAATTAGTGACTTATGTCTTTAGCTAAATATATGCATGTTATTATGGGATGAAATAGTACGTATATACAAGTTGTAAATTTTTACTTTTTAAATGGTTGTGGATAATTATTGCGATATTTTTGTGTGTTATTGTTGTTAATTTATTGAGTAATGTTTTGGGGACGCTATATGCATGTGTTGATTTATTGGGACTAATAATGAGTATAAAAATAATATAAATTGTTTTCTTTTAAATTATTGTTAAGTGGTCATTTTTCGCTGATTCGGATATAATTGTTTTACATAGTTGTTAAAATAGTACAAAATGATTTTGTGTTATTTTTTTAGGTAAAAGATAGACAACTGGAATTATGGATCAATTGACCAAAGTGTTCTTTATGACCAACAAAATCACGTGTCAGATGAAGTATATCAGGGTAAAGATAGGGGAAAGCTAGCATTAAGTCAACAGACTGGACAAAAATATAATCAATGGAATTTAACAAAAGCCCAAAAAACTCTTATAGATAAATGTGAGTTTGAGGTTTTTAAACACACAACAGTTATACACCAAACTGACATTGGTCTCGTGTCCGCCTTGGTGGAGAGATAGCGGCCGGAGACCAATAATTTTCACCTAAATAGTGGAAAAATAACAATAACCTTAGAGGATATCCACTTTATTTTTGGGTTGTCGATGGTGGGCAAACCCTTAACTTGTCCCCTATTTGACACCCCAGTGAGTGAATGTTTTGGTGCTGAATTAACGACTGAATATCAGCAATCGAAAAACGGGGTTCTATTTCATTGGTGTGGCTGCAAGAACATTTTAATAATTGTCCATAACGAAATTGTAGGCCAATACACAAAGGCCTACATTATTTGGTTGTGTGGGGGCAATATTATTTCCTAATAGGTCCAGGAATACTGTTGACCCAAAGTATATGTATTTTATTGCTAAAGCTAAAGATTGTGTAATGTAGTCTTGGGCGGCGACTGTGTTAGGGTATTTATATAGGGCTTTATATACGGCCACTAGGAAATGTGTGAAATATATTAATGGTTTTGTAACACGGTTACAAGTGTGGGCCTATGAACGTTTAATAGTTGGAAAGCCGAAGCCTTGGCCACAATCAGAGTTACGGTTACCTAGGACCGTAGTGTGGGCATACTCTTCAACCCACAATTACCCTGGTAGACGAGACAATCCCCACCACCATCTGACATTTTACCGAGGGGAGTTAGATGTCCAGCCTTCGTGGCATGTAGTTTGGTGCCCTTACATGAGGTGGGATGATAATCTGAATGAATTTAATTTTGAAAGAAGGTTATTGGGATTAGGTATGGTCCCCTTGATCCACTTTGATATAGTGGAATACCAGATGTCGGACCGGGTGATGAGACAGTTTGGGTTTCTGCAAGGTATACCCTCTCCGGTCGAAAATCACGACGACCTAAGAAAGGCCAAAGAACATAGATTTGACGTCGATGATTGCATGATGTTAAGACGAGGGTACATCGCGCATTGGGAGACTTACATGGATCATCTCGAGGCACAACAGTACGATATTTATAACTACATGACACTTGATGAATACATGGACTGGTACGAGAGAATTACACATAGAAAATTGCATCGACCTCGACCGGAAGGGGACCAAGACCCGACTTATGAGTCTTGGGCTATTTACAACTAACATCATCTTATTAACATGGTACACAAACATCTTTCAGTTTAACCTTTTGACATTCTAGTATTATCTACATATATACTTATTGATCTTATTTATTGTTGCTAATACTTGTGTTCATCTTACATGACATGTTGAGAGTGCAAAGTCTTTACTTGATAAGTGCTTTGTATTTATCCAGATGTCTCCCAAGTATATTTTGGAGAAATATGGATGAGACCACCATTATGATGTATACAACTTTGATGCAAGGGAAAAAAAGGTACATCAGTAGGGGGTCCCAATAGTGAAGGACCACACTCCGAATTCTCCCAATTTAAAGAAGAGCAAGGGAAGCCAACTGATTTTGTACTACAAGAGAGCTACATTCCCACCACTCAGGCATATGTTCCCTCCTATTCATTTGAGGGTGCTTCTGACTTTATAGCGGAGGAGGACCTTCAACTACAAGACGTGGGAGGACACATCTCTTACGAACGCAAAGTGTGCCCAACCAAAAAACTTAGGAAGCACAAGGTCGCGTTCATAAATGAACACTTGTTTGGGGACGTGGTGGTGGATAAAAAGATATTATTAGTAGTAATATTAATATTCATATTATTAGTATTAATATTTATATTCATATTACTAATATTAATATTAATAATATTATTAGTATTAATATTAATATTCATATTATTAGTATTAATATTTATAATCATAATATTAGTATTAATATTAATAATATTAATATTATTAGTATTAATATTAATGTTAGTACTTACATCAAAAGAAAATGGCTCTGACATTTTTCTAAATTGACCAAAGTAAAAAGAGGAAGATGTCTGAGAAAGAATGCAGTGAGGGCGGAAGTAGTGGTTTTTCCGCCCTCACTCCATTCTTTCTCAGACCTCTTTCTTTTTTTACTTTGGTCAATTAGAAAAATGTCGATGCCATCATCTTCTGATGTAAGTACTCGTCCTTAAAAGGAGAAACATCTTTTTTCTTTAATCTCTCAATAACATGTCCATAAAAAGTGTACTAACATTAATAATATGAATATTAATATTAATTATTACTATTAATAATAGTAATATCACTATTAATAATAGTAATATCACTATTATTAGTAATACTAATATTATTATTAATATTAATAATATGCATATTAATATTAATAGTAATATTAATACTAATAATATGAATATGAATATTAATTATTATTATTATTACTATATAATACAATACAAGTAAAAATACCTTACGAAATAAATGATATTGACCCAACATATAAATTAACCTCTCAATGGCATGTCCATAAAAATTGTACAAAAAACATACCATAAATAATACAATATTGAATATACTAAACCGAAAGTTATTTTTTAGGCTCAAGAATCCCTAACACTCGTTAGTGATTGCGTTTATCGTGGTCGGTTTCAAACCCGCAAATTACATATTTTCGATGAGGCTTAGTACCCACAACTTTTTCAAGTGCATTTTTAAATCTGGATTGCTTTTTTCGGCACTTTGTTTGAGAAACAATTGGCGGTAAGAACTCATCTTCTTCCGCTTCATCTTCATCATCATTATCGAAACCCATATCTTGAGGTGTATCTCCGACCGCGCGTTCAATGTCATCGTCTGTCAGTTCGGTAATATTCTCATCCGGATCATACTGTTCAACCAGGGCTTTTCCTCGTGCATTCAGTTTAAGGACAATTTTGTAACCTCGGACTGAGCAAGCAGCTTTGCTCGCTAACTTTTGGTAATCACTCATCAAATGATTATAGTGCGTTGCTTGATCTTGTTCAAAGTCAGCAGTCGTTAGGTTAACGAGTAATTCTTCATCATTGCTCTTGTTCGCGTCTCTTATCCACCGAGGAAGAATCATATCATCTAGTATTTGTGAAATACTCTTAAACATGAAATATCTCAAGATATGCTTGCATATTTCACCAGAAGAAGAAAACATTTGGCAATTACATGTTACCGACCCCAGCTGACGATTGTTGACGATATCTTTATATCTCCGATCACTTTCAGTTGCATCTGCCCTATACACTGCATAGACCTTAGGATCAATAACACACAACTCACTAACTTTATTCACATTGTACTTCATAGAATCGATGAGTTGACGTTGAAAATATCTAAACATCTCTTTTGTGTACACCTTTGCAGTATGCACTTCCAAAAATGATCCACATACCATATTCCTTTTTTGATGTTTTGTTATGTAGTCGACTTTCCTCTATCAGTTGAATTATTTTTCTATAGCCTTCTAACTCTACACTACTAATTCTTTCATGCCTGTTGAAGCATTAACATACTCATCAAAGAAATGGTTCATGCTCGCTTCTTCCGGTGGTTTTATTCCCGCGACAAAATATCTCTTTGTATACATAGGAATCTATTTCTCCCGTATATCATACAAACTTCTAAGCCATTCTGTTAGAGTATACATGTTTGATTTAATGATGAATGTAATTAATGTATATTTGTACCAGTAAGTTTTGTAAAATCCTTAATGATGATATGATGTACAAGGATTTAGAATAGAAAGATCAAACTTGTTAGGTTGATCTTATCGAGTTAATCTGATGTATAGTTAATAGGTCCAAGTTGATCGTTTAATTACTCTGCCAGTTCGTAGTGTCAAGATGGATCGCATAGTTAACTTATTTTTCATAGTGCATCAGATATTCGATTGTAAAGCTCTCATAATCATCGTAGAGTTCACTCCAAAATTGTAAAGTAAAGATCAGTCCGTAGAGTGAACAGAGAATCGCAAAGCTAAGTAAAGATCGTATTGTAAAGACTGAACGAAAAGTACACTCTAAAATCGTTTAGTAAAGTCCAAATCGTAATGTGACTCAAGGATCGTTCAGTGAAGACTGGATTGTAGAGTCAATTCAAGAATCGTAGAGTAATTCGTAGAGCGAATTATAGAGAGCAGAATTATAGAGTGCTTCTTTCTTCACAGAACAATCATAGTAGAGTAAATCGTAAAGCTCAGAACGTAGAGCAAAGTCAAGTATAGACTCTAAGACGTTTCTCATCAAAGTCTACGATCTTCAAACTTCGTTAAGTAAGTCAGGACTGACAAGGGAGCGTTGCAGATTGAAGGTCCCAATGTAGTTATCAAACATCCTTGGTTGAAATCGAAGGTCAGAAGATGTGTCTAATAGCTAGATTGGTGAAAGTGACAACTCCTAGGTGGTAGGTGAAGTTGCAAGCTAACACACTAACTTAAAATATCAACATCAAGGATCCTAGAGTATCTGAGCATTAAATGCGCCAATAGGAATCTTGCAATAGGAAGACTCTCCGGTAGATTATAAAAGGCAACAAAGATTCAAAATTCAAGTAACGAACAACTCTGATCAAAAAGCCAAAGCTCTGTCAAAGTAAAAAGAACTTTCTCTACGAATTTGAACAACTTGTTCAAGCTGCTAAGTACCTGAGAAGAGAAGCTTATCACCAACTTAGCAACACCTCTCAACATTATTCAATCTACAGAGAATCATTGTCTAAGTGTGTTAGGATTTGTATATGTTTAATTTGATGATGTGATTATAATGTATATTTATTCAGTAGGTTTTGTAAAGTCCTTATCAGAGATATACTTGTACAAGGACTTAGAATTGAGTGATCAAACTTGTTAGGTTGATCCTTTGAGTTGATTCAATGTATAAGTGATAGGATCAAATCGATCGTATAGTATTGTTAAACGATCGTAGAATTACTCTTCCTGTTCGAAGTGATAATCTAGTTCGTAGAGTACTTCAAGTGTTCATAGAACAACAACTAAGAAGAAATAAAGCTATAAAAAGACAACGAGATCGTAGAGCCGTCTTCGACATCGTAGAGCTACTAAAGTATTAAAAGAGAAGTCTGCTAAGTTTGTCCAAACATCATAAAATATTCATTCATACAACAGATAGATGAACACATAGTAGAACAGAATTTGAGTATCAATCGTAGAGCAAAATGTAGAGCTCAACTCTACGATTTTCATCACTCTACTAGCGTCAAAGATCGTAAAGTAAGTCAGATCTGACATGAATATTGACAAAGGAGCGTTGCAGATTGAAGTTCCCAATGATATTACCAAACATCCTTGGTTGAAATCGAAGTTATAAAGTTGTATGTAACAGCTACCTTGTTGAAAGCGACAACTCAAGTGGTAGGTGAGATTGCAGACTGATGTGACAGACCACAGGCAAAAAGTAAGCTGACACACCAATTTAGAATGTCGACATCAAGGATATCAAAGTATCTAAGCATTAAATGCACCAACGGGAACCTTGCAACGGGATAATTTTTAGAGGTCTATAAAAGAGTAAGAGGATTCAAATCAAGACATGAATCACGAAGAACCAAAAAGTCAAACCTCTGCCAAATTACTAAAGCTCTACTCTACGACTCAGTATAAGTTCAAAGCTGTTAAGTACCAGAATAATTCAAGCATCATTATAAAGCTTAGCAGCACCTCAAACTCAATCAACATTCAGTTGTGATTCACTTGGTCTTAGTGACTATTATGCCAAGTCTAAGGGACTTGAAGAGATCTCAATGATCTGTGACTAAGTGTCGACATTCCAAGATTAAGTGACTTGAAGAGGTCTAAGTGACCTGGTCTAAGTGACCATTGCCGAGACTAAGTGACTCGAAGAAATCTCAATGATTCAGTTCTAATATATCTTAGTGGATTTCCTACTTGTTGAAGTAGAAGAGTGGACTAGGAGTTGTTTATACTCCGAACCACTTAAATCTTATGCGTCATTTACTTTATGCATTTTATATTCTATCATATAACTGCTATATTGTAGAGTGACTTTCATCCATAAGAACTAAAGTTAGAACTGAGATTTTATTAAATTTTTAAGAGGAGTTTTTCAAACTAATATTTTGTTATGCTTAGAATTAATTATCTGGTAACAATCTATAAAATAAGCAAAAAGTTTTAAAGATCTATTCAACCCCCCTTCTAGATCTCCTTTGTGACTCTAAGAAACAACAAAGTGACTTGAAGAGATCTTTGTGATCCAAGACTAAGTGTCCATATTCTGAGACTTAATGACTCGAAGAACTTAAGTGGTTCAGTATGTAATAGATCTGTGTGATCTTGATCCTTAGTGTATTTCATACTCGCTGAGTAGAAGAGTGGACTAGGAGTTATTCAGTATTCGAAACACTTTAAATATGCCTATGTTCTTTATCTTTCAACACTTACTTTCTGTCATATTATTTATTTTGTTTGTGAGACTTAAAACCACAAAGACTAAATTTGAAACTGAGATTTTTCTTTAATCTTTAAGGGGGTTTGCCAAAGTATATTCCATTGTGCATCATTAATTTTGACTAATTAATTATTTGGTAATACATCCTTAATTAATCAAAAGTCTTAAAAGGATTTATTCAACCCCCCATCTAGATCTCTTAAGTGTCTCTGAGAAACAACACACTCATTGTTATACAGTTCATAATTCTTCATCAGAATCTGCCAACGCTCTTCAAACTCCCCGATGGACAATGAATTATACACACAATTGTTAAAATAATCTTTGAACGATGGGTGCTCAGAATAAACATGATGCAATTTCTTAGGAAATTTATTGTTAATATGTTAATAACACAATACATGATAACTGGAAGGGAGTACCGTAGCAATAACATTACTCATGGCTTTATCTTGGTCAATGATGATGGTTATAGGTGTCTTGTAGTCCATGGCTTTGAGCCATGTCTCTATACCCAAACGAAAGTGTCCTCTGTCTCGTCCCTTAACAATGTAAATCCAAACAATATATACTAATAATGGTGGTTGACCCCGGTAAATGGAACAAACAGCATGACATACTTATTTGTCCTATACGTAGTGTCAAATATCACAACGTCTCCGAACTATTGATACATTAACCTTGATCACGCGTCAACCCATAAAATATACGTTATGCGATTATTTTCACCGGGTTTCACACGGGAAAAAAATTTACTCGCACTTTTAGATGCAAGTTTTTTTAAATAATTTACAGCAGCTTGTGCATCATTTTCATCTTCCGAATCACGCCTTAAATCTCTCACCACATTTTGAATATTTACATCACAGAAAAGAATATTTTGCATCTCGCCACCTATTGTGCTCAAAACGTTCATAATCTTACTAGGTCCAATACCAGACTTATTTAAAGTGTCAATTAATTATCTTGCAACCGGAGTAATATTTTTGTGCATGTCTCAATCAAATCTACCTTAGTAGGGGTCACTAAGTGATGATTGTGCTCTAATTCAACGGTAGAAATATGCCAATTGTCTTCTTTCTTATTATGGACAACATATATTTTAACTTTACATAATGTGCGCCCTATACAATCTATCTGTCTACTAATTTTATTACTACCATCTTCATCATCTGGTAACCTCTTTACAACAGTTGGTGTACCGATTTTTTTACATACATACAACCTGGAGGACACATCATTTGTATAAGCATGTTTATGTTGGGGAATATTCTTTTTGTCTGAAAATATTATTTCTGCCGGGGAATATTATATTCGGTAAAGTACGACGGCGCCGAAATAACCAATCATTGGTGGGTCCCATAACGACTAATTGTCGGATATGAAAAATGACAGTACTATCACCTGCAACTATTAAAATACTCGGTAATGAAAGAATAGTAGAACGCGTTATTCCACAATAGCACACGGTATTGCACATTATTTTATATTATTGATTCAATAATTGATATAGTAGCAATTGCACAGTATTTTAACTCATTAATTATTACAAGTATCATCTGCATAGTATTTTATATTATTAAATCGAGGATTGTTTCGACACAATAACTTATATTATTTGATATGATATTATTAGACTAGTTAACATTATTGATAATGTTTAGAAGTTCTGTCAAGGAAATGAGTTATTAAATTACGCGTCGTTTCTACGGAAAATCCTCTCTTTCTTGGGAATGATCTGATTGTTAATATTGTGAGTCTATAATATTAATGGTGAATAATTGTTGAAAGATTGAAAAAATGTTGATTTAAGATAAGTGATGTGTGGTAGATATTTGTTCAATTTTTGGGATTTGTCATGAAGCGTTTATTGTAAGTTTGACTTATTATTCCATGGACCCACCACTTGTCAAGTTGTCAAACTGTCGGTAGAAAATTTTGTTCAGTATTTATTTTATTATTATTAAAATGTAATAAAACAGAAAACTTTTTATATAAAATAGAAAACTTTTATATTATATATAAAGTTATTTGTTTTATTAGAATATAATTAGAATATATTATATTATATTATATATAAAGTTATTTGTTTTATTAGAATATTTTATTAATTTTTGAAAAATCAAACGAATGATTTTTCAAAATTGGCGAAACACGTTTTTTCGTCCGACGAATTCGTCAAAGGTGGCATGCTAAGTATTTTCCTATAAATAGGTTGCTTAGTTGAGAAATGAAAATCACACCAAAATCAGAAAATTCTTCTTCTATAATATTGTGAGTATTTTTTTTTGAGTATAAGGATACTTTGTGTCTAGCTTATAGTGCAAGATTTTCTCAAGATAAGGTAAAGGATATTATTTTCTTTCATATTCGTAAAGGATATTATTTTCTTTCATACTCCTCCATTTATGGTAAGAAATTATTATTCGTTTCCATAACCTTATTATTAAATGATGAAAATTCTAAAATTAGTATAATATACTTAATAGTTTGTATTTCATCTAATATCTTTTGACATGAATCTTCCTATTAAATTTTTAATCATTATCTTTGAAATATGAATCTTGAATATCATTTTTGAATTTAACTCCATATTTTGGTCATCATGTTGACAATTTAGACATTTTTGGACTCTGAATAAATTAAATTACAAATCGCTGATATTTATTCTTGATCTTATTGTTTCTATTCATCATGTATATCATTGTCATAATCGTCAGACTTAAATTATGGTGAAAGTTCTTTTTGACCCGTAGTGCAAAGATGAACTGGTTATTGACATGATTATGAACATAAAGTGTGTATTGGTATATTGATGACCTTTGGTGTTACAAACAAAAGCTTGTGGTTAAAGTTTTTTTGGCTCGCAGTGCAAAGATGGACTGGTGTTTGGCATGATCTTGGCCAGTGGTGCTATAAATGGATATCTTTGGTCCGTAGTGCAAAGGTAAACTATTGAACAAGAACTGTTGATTGGTATTACAGGTATATAATATTGATGGTGAACTTTTAAATTGTAGAAGATAATAGACATTATGGTCTACTTGACTCTTCTAATGGATTGCTTGTTTCGCTTCAGTTATCGTTGAAAACTTATATTATCTTTAAATATCTGATTTATCAGTGTTGAAGGCTAAAGATAATTTATTCTTCATTATCTTAGTCATGATATTATTTACTGGGCTATTTGTGCTTACCCTTTTTAGTTTTGTTCCATTATTCTTCTCAGGAAATGAGAGTGTAGCTGGGACTAGCCGGAAAATGGAGTGATGACCCGAGACTGTAAAAGTATCTCAACACGTTATAAAATAGTGTGATAATAATTGTATTGAGAACTCAAGTTATATTTGTATTGAAACGCACAGTATGTGTGTTGTCGTATTTTGCACGACAATATAATAGTTGTAAATAGGAAAATTTGTATTTGAATTTTATAGTATGTATTTTGGCGATTTAAAATGGGTTGTGTGGACCTATTTTGGGGGCGTCACAGTTGGTATCAGAGCTTAGGGATATGATCTCTGGCGGAGATATGGGATTAGAACTAGCAGGGGAGAGACGAGTAAAATCCTTCGCTAGTGTGTCCTATCTAAGTTAATTGTGTTATTTAATTAGTTGGTTTGGTTGTAGGGACAGGAAGTGACATGTTAATTTTTTTAACTAATCTTTGTTTTGTGATCGCATTTCAAAATGATATCTGAAAATCAAGAAGTGAACTATGAGGCAAATATGGCCGAGAATGAGAAAGCTACAAATAATATGGTTGCAAACTAAGAAAATCATGCTGCTAATAACATGATGAATGATGATTTTTTAAGGAATTTCATGCAATTCTTGCAAAACCAGGAGAGGGAAACTACTGCTTATAATACCGGTGAAAATGCGGGTAACTTACGGATGGTCACTACCAAGTAGTTCAAGGAGTTAGGACCACCTGAATTTCTCAAAAAGCCGAACCCACTCAAAGCAGAGGCGTGGCTCAAACAAATGACAAAAATATTTGATGTACTGCGTTGCCCTGACGAACAAAAGGTTCCGTTCACTATCTTTATGTTGCGAGGAGAAGCAGATCATTGGTAGAAATTCGTAAAACGTACCCATCACTCGGCACTCGAGATGTCTTGGTTGGAGTTCCAAGAATTGTTTAACGAAAAGTATTTCCCTGAGAGTATTCGTTATATGAAGGAAGTAGAATTCATCACACTGGAGCGGAACAACATGATTGTATCGTAGTACGAAACCAAATTTGTCGAACTGTCTCGATTTACGTCCCATTTGGTGGACACTAAAGAACGAATGACGCGAATATTTTTACGAGATTTGAAACCTGAAATTCGTAAATATCTTATTTCTTATAAAATTTGTTTATATTCAGATATCATGGATATGACTTAATTGGTAGAACGAGAGAAAGAGACATTGCAATCAGGAGACAACGACAAACAACGAGAAAGAAATTACGATAATAATCGTAACAGTGGCAACAGTCAGCGGAATAATGACAACTAGCGAGGAATAAATTATCACGCTAGAAATGGTAACCACTTCGGTGGTAATTCTGGCCAGATAATAGAAGAAGTGAGTCGAGTGGAAACAACTTCAAGAAGAGAAGATTCATCAATGACCATGGAAAGACACCAACATCAACATTAGTTTCAACGGGAGGAGAACGACCACCAGTCAGATGTTACAAGTGCGGAAATGAGGGACACATCAGTCCAAACTATACACATCCATCCTAGGTGTGTTACAGTTATGGAAATGAGAGGTGAGCATGGTGCGGTTTGAAGCCCAAACCACACACGAAATAACTTATGTGCAGTTTGACAAATCCAAAACCGCACATGAAACCGTTTGTGATTGGTGTGGTACAATTTTGAATTGTGCAGTGTGGTTTCATTTGATGCGATTTCGGTTCCAAAATCAATTGAAACAACAAAATTTTATTCAATTTAAATTAACAAGTTTATTGCATAAAACTCAAGGCGGAAAATAAAGCTTACCTATTTCCATTCCATTAGTCATTCATCGACCACGCATTGCTCAAGCAAATTGAATTCATCTATGAAGCATATCAAAAAAAAATTATATGTAAGAATATTTGAAAAGTACAATAAAATCTAATAAAGAATTAAAAAATATAATAAACATATACCTTTTTCAATATTCTCAAATTGTTGAAGTTTTTCTGGTTGTTCTCGAATGTCGACAAAAGTTTGTGACAATCAAATTCAACCAACAATCCAAAGAAATCTACATCAAACATGCATTGCCACTTCATATTTTTCTCTTGATCAAATTTGTTGAGGTATAACTAGAACCATTCTCTAACCTGAAATGAGACAACAACTGTCAACTGATGACAAAATCTGCTGGAAGCCCACATCTTAAAATAAAACAATCACAGCCAGTTAAATTCTCTGCAAATCACTCGTTTCATATAACACTAGTACTCTTAAATTTCCAACATAAAAGTAAAAAGTAATAAACAACTATAAAGCATTATTGCTCTGCATGCAATCTAGTACACTCTCCATGAGCACAATAACTAGCAATCTTCCTAAGACTTTCCACAAGAACTTTATCCTGAACCTGAAGTACCTTCATATAAGATTACATGATCATCATGATGCAATTATATGAAGCTCAGAAAAAAGTTACACATGTTGATGGAAATAGTTTCTCCATGCATCAAATCATTAAAAGCAAAATTAACCTCGATAAGTTTTGTGAGAAAATATATATGCTCAAAACAATTGGTAGTATAACATGGTATACAAGAATCAATGTATTTAACAAATGAGATGATATGTTTAGGTAGGAAAATTTAGACTGCGTAATCCCATTTAAATAGATAAGACACACATACAAAAACATCAAATGTCATGCCCCTAGACAGACTTTAAAAACATGCCTAGAATTGAAGAAGTTTTGAATAGAATTTAGAGAAACTAGTAAATTAAGATCTAGTCTTATAGATATACATCTTGAAAAAGAAATAGTCCACAGTATTGCCATTAATGAAGAAATGGTGGAATCAATCGGATTCATGATAGTAATATAATAAAATTACATGATCATCTTGAAAAGGAAAGATTTCATGATCATTATATTTTATAATAAGTCGCAGAAATGTTATTTTTTTAACTCAAAATAGAAATATTAAACAGCATACCAAGTCAGATTCGATAGTGCACCAAGACATGATGGGAAATATAAATGCTGCAACAACAAATAATTTCATCATTAGTAAATAAGTTAAAAATTCAAGATCACAACAAAAGAAATTAGTCAACTATTCATATCATAAGGAGAATATCACTCACCATGTATGCTTCCACTCACCCTGTATGCTTCCAGCATTCCACTCACTGATTATAAATATTGTGACCGCCTGAGGAGTATCAAACATCAAAGAAACCCCCAATTTGTAAGAACTGATTTGCACAAACTACATTAATCCTAAATCTTTCCGATCCCTAGTACCCCGAACAAAAAGCTCATTTCAAAAAAAAAAATCAACAAAACAATTAGTAAAAATCCTTTGTTCATAAATTTCTAACACTACTACTACTACTATAAACTTCAGCTATAGAATCTCACATGTTCATCAGTGAAACATAAATTCACGAGGAGTTAAATCAAGTTAATTAGACTATAGTTAGACCCACAAAACACACAACATAGTTTATGCGCATACAAATACGGAATATACAAGTGTACACAAAACACACACGGATTCACATCCATACGTTTGATTAAGAGATTGAAAGAAACAAAGTACCAGATTAGGACTTGCGACAAACAAAGGTTTAGAGTCGATCAGGGTCCAGCTTTGATGGACCGGTATACGGTGGTCGCAGACTCGTAGTGCTTGGCCAAGCAGTGAAGCTCTAGCCGCTCTCTAACTCTCTGTAAGTCTGTATGCACTATGCAGTAGTAGAGAATTTGGGATATTAAATAGAATGAAGAATTAGATATTAGAAAGGTTGTTTTTCTTTTGCCCCACCAAGTTAAACCTTTTTATTAATCTGCCCCCTTGAGTTTACTAACTTATAAATTCCGTCCCCTGAAGTTTACCTATAAAAAAAAGTGAGCATAGATACATGTTTTTGCTGCCCTGTATACATACATACATACACATACATGGTGCGGTTTCAATTTTATGCGTGCGGTTTTGGCCAATAACCAAACCCAAACCGTAAATTTGGTTTTTCAACCCACCTAAAACCACAACATACGCCAGAACCGTTGGTGCGGTTTTAATTGGTGCGGTTTGTGCAGTTTTTGGTGCGGTTTTGGTTTTAATTTAGTTACTTGCCCAGCCCTAGGCCATATAGCTCGATTTTGTTATGTAGCAAAATCAAGTCTAGCTGTAATGATGACACCAAAGGCTGTCACGGACAAGTCAAAGCCTATGGTTCAAGGAAGAGCTTTTGTCGTAACCTCCCAAAAGGCGTGGAAACCAGATGAAGTCATAATGCGTAAGCTAATCATAAACTCTTGCGAAATCTATGCTTTATTAGATATTGGTTCTACCCACACTTTTATTTCACCTACTTGTGCTCAGCGTTTAAACTTGACTCCTGGAAATTAGATTTTGACTTATCTGTTGAAACACCATTAGGATAAACATTAGTTACATCTATGGTCTATATATCTTGTTTTGTTCAAATCGGCACCCTCACATTACTTATTGATCTTATCTTCTTGGACATGCATGAATTTGATGTGATTTTAGGATTTGATTAGTTAACTACTTATCATGTTAAAATTGATTGCTTTCGTAAGGTCGTTAGTTTTCATATTTCTAATCAACCTGTTATGTGAATTCAAGCAACCAAAGCATTGAAATCAATAACTGTCATTTCTAGTCACAAAGTCATTCGTTTATTGAAAAATGGATGTCAAGCTTTCTTAGCCTATGTAACTGATTTAAACAAATTACGTCAGATTTTAATAATATTTCTGTTGTTAATAAGTTCCCTGACGTATTTTCCAAAGAACTTCCTGGCCTACCTCCAGACCGTGAAATCAAATTTTGTATCGACCTTGAACCCGGTATAAAACCCATTTCCAAGACCCCATATCGTATGACTCCTATTGAACTTCAGGAGTTAAAAGTCTAACTACATGAGTTGTTAGACACCGGTTTCATACGTCCTAGTACATCGCCTTGGGGAGCTCCTGTTTTATTCGTAAAGAAGAAAGATGGGAGTATAAGACTCTACATTGACTATCGGGAATTGAACCATGTCACTATCAAAAATAGGTACCCATTACCTCGCATTGATGACCTGTTTGACCAGTTACAAGGTGCTCAATTCTTTTCAAACATCGATCTCCATTATGAATATCATCAGTTAAAAATTAAAGCTGATGGCATTCTCAAGACTGCCTTCAGAACTCGATACAGGTATTATGAATTCCTAGTCATGTCTTTCGGATTAACTAATGTTCCTGCTGCCTTCATGGATATGATGAACCGAATATTCAAGGAATATTTGGATCATCTCGTGGTTGTCTTTATTGATGACATTCTCATATACTCCAAAAGTCGTGAAGATCTCAAACGACACTTGAGGCTGATACTCCAAAAGCTTCGTGAAAACAAACTATATGCCAAGTTAAAGAAATGCGAGTTCTGGCTTGAGGAGGTAGCATTCCTTGGACACGTGATCTCTAAATAAGGAATATCGGTTGACCCGACGCAGATTGAAACGGTAATAAATTGGGAACAATCTAAGTTAATAACCGAAGTACGAAACTTTTTGGGCCTAGCTGGTTATAATCGAAAGTTCGTAGAAGGATTCTCTCGAATTGCTATTCCATTAACTCAACTGACTCGGAAAAGCACAAAATTCGAATGCAATGAAGAATGCGAGAAGGGTTTTCAAGAACTCAAAAGAAGACTCATTTCAGCACCTATTCTGACAATACCATAAGGATCAGAAAGATTCGTTATCTACAACGATGCTTCAGGCAAAGGTCTAGGTTGCGTTCTCATGCAACATGAAAAAGTTATAGTTTTTACCTCTCGACAACTCAAGGAATATGAGAGGAATTATCCTACTCACGATCTAGAGTTGACAGCGGTCGTTTTCGTGTTGAAGATCTGGAGACACTACTTGTATTGAGAGAAGGTGGAGATCTATACAGACCGTAAAAATCTCAAATATTTCTTCACCCAGAAGAAACTCAACATGTGACAACGACGTTGGCTTGAACTATTGAAGGATTACTACCATACCATTCAATATCATCCTCGAAAGGTGAACGTGGTAGCTGACGTATTGACTAGAAGATCATATGCGGGTACGAGTGCGATATTGTCAGCACAAAGGCCCATTTTGTATGATTTACAAAAGATGGAGATAGAGTTAAAGACTCTAGAGACCCACGTGAAGACGACAAATATACGAGTAGAACCGGTTTTAATCGACAAAGTTAAAGTTGCTCAAGCTACAGACCCAGAGCTGGTGAATACGACGTAGAAAGTACAAGAATGTGCTATTCCAGAAGCAAAAATCGACGAGGAAGGGATACTTTGAGTAAACTTTAGATTTGTGTTCCTAACAACCCTAATTTAAAATATAAAATCATGGAGGCACATAATACACCGTTTGCAATCCACCTTGGAAGTACTAAAATGTATCATGATCTTCGACATACATTTTGGTGGAGCAATATGAAGAGAGAGATTGCAGAGTTTATCTCAAGGTGTCTAACTTGTCAACGTGTCAAGGTAGAACATCAAGTACCAAGGGGTCTATTGCAACCAAATGAGATTCCAGAATGGAAGTGAGAACACAACAATATGGATTTCATGACGGGTCTTCCCAAAGTTTCTCAAGGCTTAGACGCAAATTGGGTCATTGTAGATAGATTGACCAAGACTGCTCATTTCTTGCCCATATGAGAAAACTATTCACTTGAGCGTCTTGCTAGTATGTATATAAGTGAGATTATGAGATTGTATGGCATACCAGTATCCATATTTTCTGATCGAGATCCTAGATTTACTTCACGATTTTGGGTCAGCTTACAAAAAGCTATGAGCACTGAATTGCGACTCAGTTCTGCATACCATCCCCAAACGGATGGGCAGTCGGAAAGGACGATTCAAACTCTCGAAGATCTGTTAATACTCTGCATACTAGACTTCAAAGGAAGTTGGGACAAATACTTACCATTGGTGGAATTTTCCTATAATAACAATTATCAAGAAAATATAGGCATGGCTCCTTTCGAGACATTGTATGGACGAATGTGTCGTTCTCCAACATGTTGGGATGAAGTAGGCGATGCAAAATTATTGGGACCATAGTTGGTACGTATGACTGCAGAAAAGATTCAAATGATCCTGCAACGTATACAAGCAGCACAAGATCGACAAAAAAGTTATGTTGATCTTCATCGAAGAGACGAGGAATTCAATGTCGGAGAAAGGAGTTACGAGATTCAGAAAGAAAGGAAAGCTCAACTCTCGATTTATTGGTCCATTTAAAATCCTCGATCGAGTAGGAACTATGGCCTACAGACTCGTCTTACCGCCAAATATGTCTCGTGTTCATAATGTTTTTCACATATCCATGCTACGTAATTATGTGAAAGACCCAACTCACATTATTGAATTAGAACTAGACGAGATAGCAGAGGATTTAACGTATGAGGAAGTACCTGTCAAGATCTTGGATAAGAAGAAACAGATTCTACGCTCAAAGGTTATACCTCAAGTCAAAGTTTTATGGAGAAACCATGATACAGAGGAAATGACATGGGAGTTAGAATCTGAAATGAGAGCAAGGTATCCCCACCTCTTTGATATGCCAGGTACGTACGTCAATTTCGAGGACGAAATTTCATAACGAATGGAAATTGTAAGACCCTGATTTTAATGAAATAAAAGTTTATCTTTTTATGATTATTATTTTAAACAGTAAAGTATTTTATTGTTATAATGTTATAGTTAAAGGTGATATATGCAAATTATCACATAAACAGTATGTCGGAGAATATTCTTTTTGTCTGAAAATATTCTTTCTGCTGGAAAATATTATATTCAGTAAAGTACGACGGCGCCGAAATAACCAATCATTAGTGAACCCCGTAACGACTAATTGTCGGATACGGAAAACGACAGTATTAATATTTTTATAAAAATTGTCAACAGTATTATCACCTACAACTATTAAAATACCCGGTAATAAAAGAATAGTAGCACGCGTTATTCCACAGTAGCATGCGGTATTCCACAGTAGCACACGGTATTGCATAATATTTTATATTATTGATTCAATAATTGATATAGTAGCAATTGCACAATTTTTCAACTCAGTAATTGTTACAAGTATCATCTACATAACATTTTATATTATTAAATCGATGATTGTCAGGGCACAGTAACTTATATTATTTGATATGATATTATTAGACCAGTTAACATTATTGACAATGTCTAGAAGTTCTGTTAAGAAAATGGGTTATTTAATTGCGCGTTGTTTCTATGGAAAGCCCCACTTTCCTAGGAATGATCTAGTTATTAATATTGTGAGTCTATAATATTAATGGTGAATAATTGTTAAAAGATTAAAAATGTGTTGATTTAAGATAAGTAATGTGTGGTAGATATTTGTTCAATTTTTGGGATTTGTCATGAAGCGCTTGTTGTAAGTTTGACTTATTATTCTATGGACCCACCACTTGCCAATTTGTCAAACCGTTGGCAGAAAATTTTGTTCAGTGTTTGTTTTATTATTATTATAATAGTAATAAAACAGAAAACTTTTATATTATATATAATGTTATTTATTTTATTAGAATATATTATATTATATATAAAGTTATTTGTAGAATATTTTATTAATTTTTAAAATATCAGACGAACGATTTTTCAAAATTGGACATTTTTTCGTCCGATGAATTCGTTAAATGTGACATGCTAAGCATTTCCCTCTAAAAAGGTTGCTTAGTTGAGAAATGAAAATCACACCAGAATCAGAAAATTCTTCTTCTATAATATTATGAGTATTTCTTTTGAGTATAAGGATACTTTGAGTGTAGCTAATAGTGTAAGATTTTCTCAACATAATCTCTTTTATACCAGTCAGATCTAGTCTCCTACTAAGATAAAGGATATCATTTTCTTTCACACTCGTAAATGATATTATTTTCTTTCATACTCCTCCATTTATGGTAAGAAATTATTATTCATTTCCATAACCTTATTATTAAATGGTGAAAGTTCCTGAAATTAGTTAATATCCTTAATAGTTTGTGCTTCATCTAATATCTTTTGACATGAATCTTCCTATTGAATTTTTAATCGTTATCTTTGAAATATGGATCTTAAATATCATTCTTGAATTTGACTCCACATTTTGGTCATCATGTTGACAATTTGGACATTCTTAGACTCTGGATAAATTAAATTATAAATCGCTGATATTTATTCTTGATCTTATTGTTTCTATTCATCTTGTATATCATTGTCATAATCCTCAGACTTAAATTGTGGTGAAAGTTCTCTTTGGCCTGTAGTGCAAAAATGAACTGATGATTGACATTATTATGACCAGGAACTATGTATTGGTATATTCATGGCCTTTGGTGTTACAGACAAAGGCTTGTGGTGAAAGTTTGCTTTGGCCCGCAGTGTAAAGATGGACTGGTGTTTGGCATGATCATGGCCAGTGGTGTTATAAATGAATATCTTTGGCCTGTAGTGTAGTGCAAAGATAAACTATTGAACAAGAACTATTGATTGGTGTTATAGGGATATAATATTGATAGTTAACTTTTAAATTGTAAAAGATAGTAGACATTATGGTTTACTTGACTCTTCTAATGGATTGCTTGTTCTGTTGCAGTTATCGTTGAAAACTTATATTATCTTTAAATTTCTGATTTATCACTGTTGAAGGCTAAATATAATTTATTCTTCATTATTTTAGTCTCATGATATTATTTACTGGCGCTATTTGTGCTCACCATTTTCAGTTTTGTTCTATTATTCTTCTCAAGAAATGAGAGTGTAGTTGGGACTAGACGGGGAATAGAGTGATAGTCCGAGACTGTAGAAGTATCTCAATACGTTATAAAATAGTGTGATAATAATTGTATTGAGAACTCAAGTTATATTTTGTATTGAAACTCACAATATGTGTGATGTCGTATTTTGCACGATAGTATAATAGTTGTAAATAGGAAAATTTGTATTTGGATTTTGTAGTATGTATATTGGCAATTCAAAATGGGTTGTGTGGACCTATTTTGGGGGTGTCACATAGGCTTTATAAAATATTTCAACTTCTTCTAACTTAGAGAACAATTGACCAACGTATGGAACCATTTCAAATTTACTACTTTCAACTTCACTTACAAACTCAGATGCATTTGTACAATCTAAACTAGTAACATAATCTGAAGAACTTGATAAAAATAGATTATGCATAGGCATTTTTCTTGCCATTCTAAAAACCTTACTTGTAATTGATAAGGAACTTGGTAATTTGAATTGTCGGAGCACGTGTTAGGCTTGAACTTAGAAGTGAGAGTCGGCGACGAGATATGGGAAAGGAAAGAAAAGGAAGATATTTGAGAGAGTAGACCAAAAATCTGAGAATGGAGACCAAACTTTAGGAATTAATATTAAGGAGGCGGAGGTTTTGTTTTGTTATTTTTTGGTTGCCGCAAGAGGTTGTTGCGGCAGGAGAAAGTTAAGCTACCGCAACAGCTTGTATCGGTAGGCTAGCTATGAGGGGCATCATGGTCTTTAACCCTTCCGCAACAGGTTGTTTTGCTGCCGCAACAAGGAAGATGAGTCTAATTTCGGTCATTCATTATCGAGATCAACGGTTAGGATCATGGTCGTTTGAATGGTGTCCATAACAACCGGTTGTTATGGATGGAGACCCATAGAGAGAGATATAAAGATGTTAAATGTGAATGACTGATATTAGTTACAAAATGAATATCTTAGAGATAAAGAATAAATATATCAGTTCATTTTTTTTCTTTTTTTCTTTTTTCTTCTTGTTTTATTTTATTTATTTATTTTTTATGGAACGCCCTGACTTTTGAGATGAGAATATCAATACAAGTACAAAAATCTCTCAGTTACATAATCAATGGGAAAGACTCGGGATTACGAGAAAATATACTTGTGAGAATAAAACAGATATGATGGTCTTAGGTCGGTCTTAACTATCCGGGTAAAACTTCATTGGCTTTCGCGAAGTTTGGTTTTCGATGGATTAGGATCCCTTCCCATTTCACCTTCCATTCAATTTCCACCCGACATAAGTTTAGTAACAAAACTTTTACATTTAACGACATGATAATATTTGTTGTAAATAATTGCGTCCATTGGTGCCATTACCAAAAGTAATTTTTGTGTTGTTATCTATAACGGTGATGGTCTTAGGTCAATCTTAACTATTCAAGTAAAATTTTATTGGTTTTTGTAAAGGTATGATTTTCGATGGATTAGGATCCCCTCCCATTTCATCTTTCATTCAGTTTCCACCCGACATAAGTTTAGTAACAAAACTTTTATATTTAACAACACCTTTCATTCAGTTTCCACCCGACATAAGTATAGTAACAAAACTTTTACGTTTAACAACAAGATAATATTCGTTGTAAATAATTGCGTTCATTGATACCGTCTCCAAAAATGATTTTTTGTGTAATGGAGGGGATCATGGTTCTTGTATTTCTGCTACTAGGGGAGAATAATATTACAACCCCAATGCCTGGTTGTCAGAAATGACAAAAACCTTCCCCTTTAGAGCACAAAATGACACAGAATAAAAGGTAAATAGAAAATTTAGGACCCACATAATTTCTAAATCATGGTGACAAAACCCACAACTAGTGTAAAAGAATTCAAGTAATGATTCAAGGAAATAAATGAAGAATAGAGTGTATGTTAAAATATGAAGGATCATTATACAACTCTCAGAATATTATTACAGTTGCAACTAATTCACCAAACTTGAGTTATTGCATAAACAACAAAAACATACACAAAGATCATCATGATTCATGAATCACTCCGACAACGATAAATTTTGGAGCAGCCTCTATCATAACTATTAGACGGCGGAGGAAGGCAACCGCTGCTATACGACTGACCCCTAGCGCCACCGCTACACACCGGCTCGTCTCTCCTCAAAACACCTGGTGAGATGTATTTCTTTTCATAAAGAAACCTCCGGTTTATCTCCGAATCCATCAAATTCTCCAAGCTTTCGTTACACTCCCCGATTGAGCCGTTGCACGGCGAGTTTGTGCCGGAAACATCACCGTCGAAACACAGCAGGATTAGGACTAGAAAGAAGCAGAAATGAAGAAGAATTTTACTTGAAATTGTTTCCATTTTTTACCCGGATGTGGGATTTCTTTTGTTTTTGTTACCAAGTTGGGCATATTATAAAGGTGCCCTAGTGGTCTAGTGGTAGACACAGAAGAAGCATTAGGGACCGCACTCCACCTAACATGAGATATTAATATCACATTTTTTTGATGTATCTTTCTTTAAACTTCTCCTTATATTCATTGATAATATATATATGAGTTGATTATCTCATTTTTTGTGAAAAAAATCATGTATCTTCTTTAAACCACTTCTTATTCATTGATAATATGAGTTAAAATGTGATTTATATGTTAATGTATCTAGTCTCTTTGTTATTCCATCCGTCCCGGTCTTAGTTTGACTTTAATGATTAAATTAACCTTTTTAAAAAATAATATTTAAATATATTTATATGAAATTTTTATATCACGAAACTTGACATTGGTAATAAATTTTTCATAATTTATTATGATTATAATCTCTCGGTATATATCTTAAATATTTTTAAAATTTACTAATTTTAAATTTTAAAAATAATCAATTTGATCATAAAAATTAAACTATGACGTTTATTATAAGACGGAAGAAGTATTATTTCTTTAACTCTAAATAAAAGTGTTTCACTATAAATTTGCACCTTGGGGTGATTTGAATAGTAATTCTCCTAAGTCCATTGTGCCCAATTTATTTAATGATTCTAGTATTTTTTTACGCTACGTGAGAATAGCACATTGACTTATATTCTAAGGAAAAATGATTTGTATGTTTAATTAATTTTATATTAAAATATGGTTCGCAGTTAATATAAAATTAAAATATTAATTGAAAGTAGTAATATAAAATATAATATATGAATCTCTTTCTTATTACCTGTTATCTTATATATTCACATGATCTCCTTCCATGCCTCACAAGCAACAGTTAATTCAGGGTTCTATTTAGCAACCTCACGGATAATTTCATTACCTTTACTAGCAAGATCATTACAAGCTTGTACACATGCTTCTAGAGCTACCCGATTAGCTACGGCACCGGGTGCATTTCTCCAAAGGTGTTCTAAAGTTTTTCCACTGAACTGTAGTACGGAATCATCCTCAAAGATCTCGATTAGAGCAGACATATGCCAAACGTGAATACCTTCCGAAACCACAGACATAACACCTAGCAGAGAGACCCAATTATAAAAGTGTTGAGAATTTAACTCACAAAGAAATACATACACACACTTCGCCTAAATTAGACGGTCACTTTGATTTCATGCAATTTATATATTAAGGTACTGAGCAAAATAATCAAATTTTCAAACCAGTGCTCATTAAACTTTCATGCATTTTAAAACAAATATAAGTAATGTGCAAAAGATATAAAAAATTTCAAATTTTCTCCCTGTTGGACTTCATATTAGATTTTTTCATTTCTTTAATTTCTTCTCAAAATCAGTGTAAGATAATACTCTCTCCCATTTAAAAAATTAGAGATACGCTTTTTCATTTTTTATCTGTTTCGAAATAAAAGATACATTTTTATTTTTCGACTATAAAGTAGCATGAAATTCCTAATATGTAATTATCTTTATTTTTAGTTGAATGAATACTATTATATCATCACTTACATTTTTAGTTAATATCAAGATAATTTGAAATTTTAATTTTTTTTTTAAAAAAATATTATTTTACAAATATATCTCTAGAGGGAAAGAGATTAATTTGGGACATATTAACAACTGTATTCATTTGCGTTGTTAGCCCTTTAATTCTAGAACCTATGATTGAACACTTATTCCTGTATATAAAATCATTGCAATGAATAAAACAAAAATAATGTGCAAACTAACAACTCTCATAAATAAAATAAAATAAAATGTGAATAGAAGAGACAGACACAAGGGAGAACATTATAATTTACCCGTGGGTCATATTTTGTCTCCCCATTTATTTAAGAGAACTTGTATTTTCACGTGAAAAAAAAATAATATTTTCAGATGATCCCTCTCACATAAATAATTAGCGAGTCTCACATTCATACGAGAGAAATTCACGTGAAATTATTATTTTTACATGTAAAAATATCAGTTTCTTTTACTTAACTCTCTTATGTTCGATCTGTTTTTTTTATTATTATTAATATTGGTAAGAATTTTATTTTACTGTTTTTATAATAAAATAAAGTATAAATAATATAAAAATACATAAAGGTTCGATTTTGCAAATTCTAGAATAGAGGGAGGACCTTCTGGATTCAATTTCCTCGACTGAATTTATGTTTGTAGACAAGAGTAAGAATTAATTACACTTTTATGCTAAGCAAAATCAAACTACTTGGATTGGAATGAGTTCAGTTTATAACAAGTTATACCAATTCTTACTTGACTATGAGCCTGTTTGATAACAACTTAATAGATCTGAATAACTTTAAATCTGATTCAGTAAGTCATTAAGATTATTTGTTTAGATATTTTAGGGTCTGAATGGATCTTAATAAATCTGGCCGAAAAAGCCAGAATTTTCTGATTGATTCGGTAAGCCGCAGCACTAAATAAATGGCTTCTTTACTTAAATACCCTACGAAGGAGCAGTGGAGAAAATTTAGAATTTGTAGAACTTAAAAGCATATTAGCTGGGGAGAGAGAAAAGTAAAGACTATTATTGCTATCTTGAATCACGTAATATAAAAGTAATTATATTTCATATTCATGATAATTAATTTGTTAAATTTTGTATTGTTATGAATATTTATTTAGTTTTAGCATATTTTAGTATTTAATAATATGTTTTAAGTAGTTTACAATATTAACTATTATATTAAGTAGTATTAAATAAATTTATATCAACTTTAAATTTTAAAATTTTGTAAATTAACTATAAAGAAAAATTAAACGAGTCTCTTTTTTATGAAATGGATGAAGCATATGTAAAATAATATTTGATACTTTATTGGTAATTTTGTTTGAATATTTATTTATATCTATTGTACAGTTAATATTATATTTAATTTATTTTTTAGTACGTTCAGACAAAATTATATACTTGTTCAACATAATTTAGAGGGATAAAGTAGTAAAAGACTGTTATTCAGATATTTCAGACATAGCAATTATCAAATAAGTTTTTTCATTCAGTATTCAGATATGTACAAAATTTTATTTCATTCATCTCATTCAAATTACTTAAACATTCAGAATTATTAAATTCAATTTTATCAAACGGCATCTATGTAACACAAATTTGATTCAGACAGTTTAGGCCTCCAGAAGTATAACTAGAATCCTATCACCTACTTTAATGGCCCAATCATAGCTTAAAAAAGGGGCTTTATCTAAGGGCTTTACCAGTTAGTTGACTCAACTATATATAATTCAAAGCCCACCACACACCCTAGTAACAAGAATCAATTTACAAAGCTCTATAAAAATAGTTAAAATTTGTTGTGTAAGGTTCAAAGGTGATTTTCATTTATCTATCAGATGCATGTATTTATACAATATGAAGTCAGACAGAGAGAGAGAAGGAGATTAGATTTTAATAATTAATACTCCTTGACTTTTAAAAGTTAATTTAATATATTTTTAAACTTAAAATTGAGATGATTCACTAAAAATTATGAAAAATTAAATCTTATAATGAATAATAATTTTAAAGTAGTTTATAATATTTATCATTGTATTGACTAATATTAAAAAAATTTATATCAATTTTAAATTTAAAAATATTTTTACTTGACTTTAAAACGTCAATAATAATTTTATATTTTAGAACAAATAAAATATTAGTTACAAAATAATTATCCTAGAGATAAAGAATAACCGAATAAGTATATCAGCTCATTTAAATTTTTGTTATCAGATGTATGTATTTATATATGAAGCTATAGAGAGAGATATAAGGATATTAAATGTGAATAGCTAATATTAGTTACAAAATGATTATATTAGAGAGAAGGACTAAATATATCAGCTCATTTAAATCCTTGTTGCTCTAGATATGATGATAGTGCCATGATATTTGTTACACAAACATGCAAGAAGTGTTACTTAGGACATGTCAATAAAATAAGGATAATTTTATTTAATAAATTTATTTCATTAATGAATGAAATAATGTGTCATAATTTTGAAATAGTTAATTTATTTACGATAGTGTATGAAATTTTAATTTTAATTAAAAAAATGTCTAAAAATAAGGGAATCATATATATATATATATGATAGGGCATTTTTTAGTGCCATGAGATGCCATTATTGTTGTAGTGCCACCAACAATTAAAGTACTCAATCCCCCACACAAATTATAAATAACTTAACCTAACATGGATATCCTCTTTTTCAGATAAAGATAATATTTTTTAAAATAATAATATTAATTTGCATGTGATAGAAAGTAGAGACTCATCAGAAATCAGGAGTTTTATGAAGTGGTTCATCCCCATAACCCTTTATTGAGATGACAGGCTTGACAGCCACAGCCCACATGGCCAGTATGATAGTGGTCATATGCAACTTTTATTATTCCATCATCCGAGTAACCATAAAAATTCTGGTTGAATTTTTTTTATGTATATTAAAAAAAATAAAAAAATAAAATAAAATTATTTATATTTATATTTTTATTTAATTATATAGTTTTCTACACATGATTAGTAATACTCTATAAATATGCACTGACAATTAATATTAAGAGTATTATAGGTAAATTATGGAAAAAAATAAATTATTTAAGGTAAGTAGACATTTAACTTGGGACTTCCTAAAATAGTAATAAAGACTTATCTTACGGCGGAGGGAGCATGTGTTTATAAAATAAGGTGGGGCTAGTTGCACCCCTTACTTTTCCATTCACACCCTATAGTTTACCAAAAAAATTCTAGGCTAATAAACAATCCATGGTGCGAACATTTGCTCACTCTCTCTTTCCCCACTATTCTTCTCTCTTGTTCTTTGTTTCCTCTCTCTCCCCCACTACCATCACATTGTATCAATAGATGACGAAGATTACCAGGTCGATCCAGACTATGGAGAATTCACCGACGAAGAGATGGAGTATCCAGAAGAGATGGAGTACCCAAAAGACCTGGTAAGTTCCATCCTTCATCTTCGTCTTCTCTGGCTTGAAATGTAGGGTTTAGTTAAAATGCCCACTGTATATTCTCATTATGTAGGAATTGATTGTCGAGAGGCACACTTCTGTGACGATTGAAGTGGATACCACACTGCAATTTCCAACTGATACGGTATGATTATGAAATTATTGATTTTTGAATGTGCTATTAGGACAGAATGTTGATTACTTCTTTTAATTGTTTAGGAATTTGAGAATAAGGATATTGTGGTAGAGTTTGCCAAGAAGTGTGGACGTAAGCATGGGGTTGTTGTTGTGGTTAAGAGGTCAGACATTAACGATAGAAAGAGAACCTCAAGGGTTATGCTTGGTTGTGAGCGAGGTGGTTGGTATAGGGGGGAAAGAGAATGTAAAAAAGAAGAGATTCTCAACAAAGAGATGTGGCTGCCCATTCACTATGAAAGTTTATGCGAGTAATTCTCAGTTCATGTAAAACTTAATTTCCAGTTCATGTAAAGAGTTTTTGCTCTGTTTTTATAGTTTTACCGTGTTTGGGGATGTCTTTGGCTTTTTTTGAAAAAAATATGAAAAATAGGTGTACTCAGAATCATATAATTTTTAATGGAGTTTTTTAACTATGGGGTGTGAATGGGAAAATAAGGAGTGCAACTAACCTCCATCTAAAATAATAAAGTCAACCCTTTTCTAGGAATCTATATTGTTATTTTTAATTTTAAAAATTAAATTTGAGAAATTATCAAGAGGAAAAATATGAGATATCTTTTTGAACAAATGTGCTACTTTTGTTGAGAAATAAACTCAGACCATACACGCTAAAAAAAGACATCTTACCAATAATATATCTATCTAAACTGCAACCATATATACTAATTAACATATCAGCTTTTGTCTAAACTTCAACCATACTTAATAATTAGAATAATAACTTTAATGTAGAAATATTAAATGCACGTATTTATCATATTGTAAAAAGTGTTCAGTTTTCTTGAATTTTAGTGTAATGATGTAACTCAATAAAATAAATTAGTAAATAATAGGCATTGATTGATCTTATATTTTAGAATTTTTTTTTTTAATCAAACAGTTAAATCGACTGAAATATATTGAAATTATAAATTATTACGAATCATAAAATAATTACAATACAAAAAATTGAAATGATAATCCTTTCAAATATAATAACAGATAATTAAAAAAATAGTCAATCGTAACAACAATTAGTGAACACTAGATATATTCTTATAAAACAATCATAATTCCAAAATAATAACATAATTAAAAACAATAAAATCATAATGAATCAAAAATTTCTTGTAAATAGATTGACTCTCTTAATTGTAAAAACTATTAAATTTATATAATAATATTTCGTTAAAAAAACGCATATAACATAGTGGTTTTAATAAATTATTGAAATTTTCAAAGCGAGAGATTCCAAAACGGCTGCATATTATTCCTGCTAATCAGCAATGATTAGTATTTCTCTCAGGTGAGATATATAATTGTGTTACCGGCACATAGTGCAAGCGATCTGATTCGAACCGAATGCTGACGAACTCAAATACTATTTGTCAGATTATACATTTTTGTTTAATCTGATCGTATCAATACACATGTATCAGTTTAAATCGTTAGATGTTCACGAATATAATCGAACAAATGTATATTCGTTCATGAACAACTTGTAAATATATTTGAACTCGATTAAGTTTTCAAACGTTATCATGTTCGCAAACACATTTGAAATATATAATTACTACCAAATACTTCATCCGTTCTAAAATATAAGATCAACTGAACAAGTATGAATTTTTAAAGTCGATAAAAAATATTTTTAACTCAAAAGTGATGTGATAATTTAACTTTTGAATGCAATAAATCTTGAATTTAGAAGTACTTTATAAAAAGTTTATAATTTTCATAATTTAATTGCTTAAAACTAAATGAATTTTTTCTGAAAAACTAAATTAATATATAAAATTTTAGAAATTGTAAATTAACTATGAGTCTATCTCAGATCAAAGGCTCAAAGCCATTTAGAGACTTTGTTTTATTTTTTTCTTTTTGCTTATTCTAATTTAAATTAATAACTCATTTTAATATCATGCAAATGGTAGTGTCACTCACCACTTAATTGAATTATTAAACAGTACTTTTTACATTAAAAATAATTAGTTAATTGCATAAATTAAAGTTAGTCAACTAATCTCTCTCTCTCTCTCTCTCACACACACACACATATATATATATATATATATATATAGTTGATATAATATACAACGACTATTAATAAATTCTTAGTACATTCGTGACTTGTGTTTCTACTATGTATTTTGATTTGACAATTTCAATAACTTATGTAAATGCAAACAATTATATTGTATCATTCTTTAATTAATGTCACATTATCATTGTATCATTATGATGATTATTATTATAACTTAATTTATGTAATTTATGACATGATTTATAATTTATTATTTTTTTAGTTGTACAACAAGGTGTCAATGTTCCAATTAAACACTTTTGTCAGAGTTTTAGAAAAAGCGATTATCGCAGAAGGTGGGAGCGATGCTCTGACTAAGTATAATCAGGAGCAGAAGAAGAAGAAGAAGAAGGGTGAAAATGAGAATAACAAAACGAGTGGTAGTAACAGTGGTGGTCACAATCAAAAATTGTAATAATTTAACAATCATTATTTAAATATTTACACAAATATTAAAACTACCTTTAATAAATTAGGGGTGAAGAAGCACACATTATTATTTATTAATTGTTTAATAAAAATATTTACTTCTAACTAATATTTAAAAACACAAAAAGATGTCTAAGTAATTAATAAAAAAAAAGAAAATAAACTACAAATTTAACAATTATTGATAAAACAAACTTTAAAATTTGATAACTTTAATATGAAATAACCAACTATTTGTATTTACAATTTAAAAATATTAATTACATATAAGAAATAAATTCGAACTCGATCAACTCACGAATTATTTGGGAACCAGCGATCCGAACCAAAGACGAATTGTTCGTGAATGTAGACAATCCGAGCTACATAGTTCGCGACACATGTTCAATTGATCAATCGAACTCGATACTTTGTGCGAGCTCAACTCGACAATTTAATCGAATCGAACCGAACATATTTTGCTAATAGTTCGGTTGGTTTAAAGCCCTACCTGCAAATACTTAAAAAAACCATTAAACATTGTCTAAATATATGTGTTTCCTATAAAATTTATTCCCTCCGTTCTTTAATATAAATCGTTTTAGAAAAAGTATTTTTGTCTCTTAATAAATAACGTTTGAGAATTTCAAGTAAGTATTAATTGCTTAGATTCCAATATTATCCCAAGTATTAAATATAACTTTGATTTTCTTACTATTTTTTGTCCAATAAATAATACTTTTTTTTCCTAATATAAAGATAATATAGACAATTGATATTATATTTAATAATATACAATTATTTTTTTAATACTTATGCACAATTCTTAAATAACTTATATTGAGGGCGAAGGGAGTATTTAACTTCAGGTGGTCACATGATTAATTAGAATTAATTAAACTGACATTATCTCAAACAAAACATCTCTCTCACCCCGAAATCCGATGGTGACACAATCCACTAAAACCCAACCCAAGACCTTAATATTATCCCACCACTTATTTTCTGCCACGTCATTAGTCCACCCCAAACTTGCCGTTCTTAGTCATCGTCGAAGACCCCTAAAGATTCTCACAAGTTCATTTATTGTTATTAAAAAATATTTTTATTTTTGATTTAAAATTAGTTAGTTCACTCAAAATCTTCCTTAAAAGGTCTCAAAATATGCTACTCTATATAGAAGTCTAAAATCCTATTTCTCAAAATATGCTGGTCTATATGAATAAATTTACGTATACTATTCAAACACTATATTTTACACTATATTACACATCCAACTATTAAAAAGTGGGACTTCTGTGTCAGGTCCCACTTTTTAATAGTTGAATGTGCAATATAATGTACAAATGTAGTGGTTGAAGTAGTGTACATAAACTTATCCACTCTATATAGAAATCTAAAATCCTATTACACGGAGTACAATAGTGAGTGGACTCTCCTCTAACGTGTGAGAGATGATCTTATAAAAATATTAATTTTTTTAAAAATTTAAAATGTAATAAATTTAAAAATTATAGAAATAAAAAAAGTTTTGTAAATAAAATACTCATTTTATTCTAAAATATGAGATTAAATTAAAATTTTAAAAATTAACTTAAAACATTTAAAATTAAAATTAATATAATTTATTTAAATTTTAAAAACAATAAATATTACAATTAATAATACTTTATAAATAATTTGTAGTAATATTTCTAATGTGATAAATTAAAACCGAATAAAATCATATTCACTTTGAATTTAAAATTTTGTTGAATTAATTTTTTTTTAAAAAAATAATATGTATGTTAATAAATTTATGATCTAGATATATCAATATTTGTGATCGATATAAATTTATGATACGTAACAAATCTTTTTCAAAAATCAAATTTGATCATCTATTTTGTGACGGAGAAAGTAATAAATATCTTCATGGGTTTGCTACTTTCACTGTATAGGATATAAATATCCATCCAAGTGCAGGCAAAGACTTGGACTTTTTTAAGGATAACATAAAATAAATAGAGACAAAAATCACGTAATGTATACCAGAGATATAATGGCACCTCAGCACCGGGTTGATTAATCATCTTCATGGGCATGACCCTCTATAAATAAAGGCCCTCAAATCACTTACTATTCATACATACACGAGTCCTATAATATATACATAAATACATAAATATATATATATATATATATAGAGAGAGAGAGAGAGAGCGGGAGAGAGAGCGGGTAGGATTGGGATCTAGTTTCTGCAAATTTAGAAAGAGAAAGCATATGGCTAAAGATACGGTGGTGGTGGAGGATGCGACGGTAGCTGAGACTAATGGGTGCTGCAAGAACAATAAGGGACCTGGGTATGCCACCCCACTTGATGCCATGGCTGGTCCTAAAGAATCTCTTATTTATGTCACTTGTGTTTATTCAGGTATCTTGCTTTTCCCAATTATTAATTACTTGAAGTTGATCTTTGGTTCATGAAAAAAGGACCCATCTTTGGGCTGTTTACTTAAAGAGCTAATTTTGTTAAGTTTAGATTAATTGATATATATATATATATATATATATATATATATATTTTAATGATAATTGGACTTGTGGGAGGGAGATATTAAAAGGGTTTGCCCAGATTTCTTTATTCATTATCATTCTCTTAAGCAGTACTTGAATTACTTGAAGTTGATCTTTGGTTCATGAAAAAGGAACCATCTTTGGGTTTTTATTTTTTTATTTTTTAAAGAGCTAATTTTGTTAATATTAGATTAATTAATTTTTGACAATTGGACTTGTGGGAGGAAGATATTAAAAGAGTTTACCCAGATTTCCTGATCATTATCATTCTCTTAAGCAATAGTGATTTAACCTTTTGAGAGTTTTTTTTCCTCTTTTTTTTCTGTATAAAATTATGTGAAATATGCATTTGTTTTATTGGATTTTTTTCTGCTGCTGAAAAGCCATGGGTTTCTATATTTATATATTCAAAAATTAAATCCGTAAAAGCGTATTCAGTAAGTTAGTGCTGCAAAGTACTTTTTTGTTGTTGTTCTTTTGATTTAGGTACGAATTATCCCGTTTTGTTGCTGTTCATTTATTGCTCTTTAGTTTAAATTCCTTGCTTGATTATCATGGAAGTATTTAGCGAAAGAGAAATCAACAATCTTTACTGTCATTTTCCCTTTTGACATAACAAGGGGACTGTGGAACCAAGGCAGTTTTCTTTACATATTAGGCGTTTTTGACTGCACTTATTTATCCTATCATGTTAAGCAACTTTTTTGTGGTTTTCCTTTACAGGAACAGGAAGGGAAAAGCCAGACTACCTGGGTACGGTAGATGTAGATCCTAGTTCCACGACGTATTCACAAGTCATCCACAGGCTGCCCATGCCCAATCTAGGTGATGAACTGCATCATTCTGGGTGGAATTCCTGCAGCTCTTGCCATGGAGATCCATCAGCTGCCAGGCGGTTTCTTGTCCTGCCTGCACTTGTGTAAGAAACCAATCTTTGGCCTCTAGATGCTAACTTTTTTAGGCTTCCAACAGATATTAGTATGATCTTGTCATGACATCTATATCAAATCCACCAAATTAGATGCTTTAAGAGTGAAAAATCAGGAGTAGCATCAAGAAGTAATGTAGTCATGGATGATAGTGATTAAGAAGGTGTTAACTTCAATTTCACAGTTCCACTTTAGACCAAATTTACCCGTTGACTAAGGAATAAATATTATTTAATCTACTCAGTTAAGTGCAAGTTTCAAAGGTGTGCACTTTGAGTATGTGCTGGCGTTATTTACTTTTTATCTTCTATATATGCTCATTCGGTTTGCTATGCTTAGCAATATGTATAGTAAAGGGTACACAACTTTCAAAATCTGTTTTCTTAGGAAAGCTTTACTGATTATGATGATCATGCAACTTTTATTAACTCTTTGATAATGTGATTGTATTTTTATCACTTGGGTTTTAACTTTTAACCACAATTTCGTTTAGAAAGTCATTCTATAGCATGGATGTTTGCCTTTAAATGTATAAAAAAGTGCATATGCAATGGATAAGTTATCATGTTGTAATTGTTTGTACAATTCCCTCTTAATATTTTCTGTCTATCTACTTTTCCACTGGGAGCTAGTGCTTGTTATCTAAGAATTGCATGTTTCATTGACGATTTTTTTTCATATTTTTCTCAAATAAAAGAAATCATGCTTTTTGAACATCAACGTTGTCTCTATCAATTATTTCAGATCTGGCCGCATATATGCGATTGACACACTTAAGAATCCAAAGGCTCCGACTCTGCATAAATCGGTTGAGCCTCAGGAAATCGCAGGGAAAACCGGATTAGCCTATCCGCACACAGCTCATTGCCTTGCTTCTGGTGATATAATGGTGTCATGCCTTGGAGATAAAGATGGAAATGCCGAGGGAAATGGATTTCTTTTGCTCGACTCAGATTTGAATGTGAAAGGAAGGTACACTTACTTGTAATTGATTTTGGAAAAGAAATACACCATTGCATAATATATCAGAAAAGTACAAAATCTGGACATTCTTGTTTGTGGTTAAAATATTTCCTTGTTTGGAAATTGGAAAATTTTGGATTTATAAGTGCATGTTTTCATCTACCACCAGCAGCTACATCTACCAAATGTTATTTTTTTCATTGTTCTAATATGAAGTTTTCACAACTTTCACCAACTCAATATAAGCCATAGGTTTATGTTATGTTTGTGTTATTAAACATTCAAGTACTTGTCTTAGGTTAATAACTATTAGTCACTTCTTAATGTGGATACACCGCAACTTAAGATTATGAAGACTATTAGCTTAAAAATACTATATATAATTATGTGTTGTGTTCTTTCTCTTGCATTCCTCCATTGTTTTCCCTATAAAGTGCATTCAAAAATATGTTGTTTTATCTTTGAAAGAACCTGTTAAAAGTTATGTCATTGTTTAAGCTCAAGATGTTGGTAATCATACTTTCAGTAACATCTAAATACCGTTATAAAGTTCTATCAGATGATGGTGTGAAATATTTTACATTATGTAAAGATGCATTTATTATGATCAGATGAACAGTTGAGCACATATTTTGACAAATTTATAATATAATATATCTCTATCTTGTTTCTTTTGTATATTAGGTGGGAAAAACCTGGACACAGCCCACTTTTTGGCTATGATTTCTGGTATCAACCAAGACACAAGACTATGATCAGCACCTCATGGGGAGCCCCATCCGCTTTCACGTCTGGTTTTAACCCTCAACATGTTTCTGATGGTTTATATGGGCGCCATTTGCATGTCTATAGCTGGCCTGGTGGTGAAATAAAGCAGACATTGGATCTAGGCAATGACGGCCTTCTACCCTTGGAGGTGAGTGTAGGAAATTTTGTCCACAACTTATTTTAGGTTTTCTTTGCTCGTTTTATTCCGAGTATTGTTTTCTCTTCCAAAGAGCTCTCTTACGGTTACTGAGACTTGTTATTGAAGTAAATTATCATTTATATTATCAATGATTTTCAGATAAGGTTCCTACATGATCCATCTAAAGATACAGGGTTTGTTGGCTGTGCATTAACAAGCAACATGGTACGATTTTTTAAGATGGCAGATGGCTCATGGAGCCACGAGGTAAGCCCCATTTCCTGCGCATCCAGGTTTTCTAGTCAATTAAGTGACACCATAACTAAATACAAGACCTCTCTAATTGACTTGACAGATTGCAATATCAGTGAAATCACTGAAGGTGCAAAACTGGATTCTTCCTGACATGCCTGGTCTTATAACTGATTTTCTGATTTCTCTCGATGATCGATATCTCTACTTAGTGAACTGGCTTCATGGGGATATTAGACAGTACAACATTGTGGATCCTAAGAATCCTATACTGGTAGGCCAAGTTTGGGTTGGGGGCCTTATTCAAAAAGGAAGCGCTGTAGTTGCCGAGGCTGAAGATGGTAGCACCTTCCAGTTTGAGGTTCCACAAGTCCAGGTATATGCACTATTCCAAGTTTGAACTGGAATTGAGGTTTCCAGCTGCTTCTTTAATGCACTTTATAACTTAATAACTTCACAAATGAAGATGTTTAGATTATAAGGCTGTTGGGTTCTTATCATTTTCTTATTGAACTTTTCTGAAATATTGCATTTTAGTTCAACTCTAAATGCAACAGCTTTTATATCCTTCCGAACGCATACATATTTCTAAACCAAATATTAAGAGCTGCTTGTTTTTCTCTCTCTAGGGAAATCGATTGAGAGGAGGACCTCAGATGATTCAGTTGAGTTTAGATGGGAAGCGACTTTATGTTACAAACTCGCTCTTCAGCAAATGGGACAGTCAGTTCTATCCCGAGGTCATAGAAAAAGGATCCCATATGTTACAGATTGATGTTGACACCGAGAAAGGTGGCCTGGTGATAAACCCAAATTTTTTCGTCGACTTTGGAAAGGAACCTGACGGTCCTTCCCTGGCACATGAGATGAGATATCCTGGTGGTGACTGCACTTCAGACATATGGATTTAAACAGCCTGCATCTTTTCATAAATACACAGTAAACTTCTATTTAGCATATCGGAGCGAAAAACACAAGAATAATGCCCGTTTCAATCTTTACCAGTCAAGTCTGGATAGGATTTGATCTATGCGAAACTGTATTGTTGAAAATTGATTGAAGGGATTTGCATTTCCAAATTGCTGTTAGTTTTATTATTATCTTGTTGGAAATAGGAACTCTAAACTCCATAGTACTATTATTGTTTGCATAGTATCAGTATTTGTTGGTTTTCTTGCTGATGTTAGACAACATAGTAGTGCACAGCTTAGGCAACCGCCAAATTATATGTAGCACCAACTTGCAGCTAAAACATAGTAATAATCCTTAAAGAACATAATATGGAACACAACTGTATCCTTAATATTCGAAAGTTTTATAAATAAGATTTATTTATTTATTTTTGTTTTTATCTTTTTTTTTTTTGGTGAAAAGGAAAGAGAGATTCTGAAGAGTAAATATAGAACAAAATTATATTCTCAATAAGTCATACAAATAACTTTTTTTTGAGATAAGAAGAGTTATAAACTGTAAATTTGTACTTTTCATAGTTATCACAGTACAAGTAATCCTCAAAAGAGTGAGAGTAAGACGATGAGACAATATGATTATGAATGGTTGTAATATTCTTAACATTTTATATTTTTTGTATTTCTTTTTAAGTTTGGAATTAAGGTAATAACAAACAAATAATATACCTTTCAATTATTTTAGTCGGACCGGGTTCTGGGTGGGCCATTTTTACTGGCAATGGTCCGGTTATAAATGATAGTTTTTATAAAACAAATTAATGATACAATTTTTTTGAAACGATTTTTGTCACTTTTTTTAACATATCAATATTTTTGTTTCTAACTGATACGATCACTTTATTAGGAGAATAAATTATTTACTTTTTAATATTACCCCTAACTTCTCTCATTGTCCCAAGAAATTTTTTCGCTTGTATTAATAGTTTTCAACTTTCCATAAAAGGATAGTAATGGAATTTCATACAAATTTTAATTATTAAATGATAGTATTAAATGACTTTTTTAATTCACGTGCATGAACTTAAAACGACACTTAATATTGAACTAATGGAGTATTATATTTTTAATTAATATTAAATTAAAATATAAATTATCTGTTAAAAACCTCTAATTTGAAGACGAAGGAAGTCCGAGGATGTTTAAATTCATTAGGAAAATGCTCATTGCTCAATCATTCACGTATATTTCATTAATTTCCTTCTCGGGTTTTTTCCCCTCCATATAACAGAGGAGAGAGATTGGGGTTTATGAGACGAGGGTTTTACAAGCGAAGCAACAGAGCGCTGCCTCTCCAAAATTGGTGAGTTCTGTTCCTACTTTAATACTCCATCATCATGTATGCTTTTTGTTGCAAGCACAGATTGTTAATCCGTAATGGGTTTGTCTTAAATTCAACAATTTCAGCTAATTTCGATCCGGGTTTTGTTCAAAAGACTCGAATAGTATCAGTATTGCCCACCAAATATTTCTCATCTGAAAGAAAATCAAAATCCTCAGCACAAGAAAAGGATATAAAACAACACTCATTTACAGTGTCTTACCTCATTGAATCGTGTGGGTTATCCCCAGAAACTGCTATATCTGCATCTAAGTTCGTAAATTTTGAATCTTCAAAAAGACCAGACTCAGTTATATTCCTCCTTAGGGAATATGGATTTGAAAATGCCCAAATCTCCAAAGTCATTAGTAAAGTACCCAAATTGTTGGTAGCTGATCCTAGGAAGACCCTTATGCCCAAACTCGAGTTCTTTCGTTCTAGTATAGGTTTATCGGGCTCTGAATTTCTAAAATTTATATGTTCAAGGCCACAGTTATTACAGTATCGCTCTGAAAACCGGTTTATCCCACTTTATGATTTTCTCAAGGGTATAATAGTTGGTAATAACACTAAAGTTGCTGCTGTTTTGAGTAATTATTGGCGGGTTTCAGGAAGTTATGTGCAAAGAAATATTATTCCCAATATAGAAATTTTGAGAGGGCTTGGCGTGCCTCATCCCAAGATTGTCTCATTGGCAAGTTTATACCCCAGTGTATTGAGTCAAAAGACGGATATTTTTGGTGCAAAAGTGAAGGAGGTCATTGATATGGGATTCAACCCTTCAAAACCGACATTTGTCACGGCACTAGCTGCAGTTATTAAGATGAGTAAATCAACATGGCAGCACAAAATTGAAGTCTACAAGAGGTTGGGATGGTCTGATGATGATGTTGATTTGGCCTTCAGAAGGAACCCTGGGTGTTTGCGTTTATCTGAGAGGAAAATTGTGAATGGAATGGATTTTCTTGTGAATAAGATGGGTGTTAAGTCTAGGGATATAGCAAGAAGTCCTATGATTCTTACCTACAGTTTGCAAAAGAGGATCAAGCCGAGGTGTTTGCTTGTCAGATTTCTGCAGTTGAAGGGCTTGTTAAAGAAAGATATACATATGCTTGGCTATCTCAAACTGTCTGAGGAGCTTTTTTTGGACAAGTTTGTGATCAAGTATCAGGAACAAGTTCCTCAACTACTGGGTTTATATCCAGGGAAAGTGGAACTCCTAGAGCTGGACGTTGGAACTCGGGATATAAGCTGGCAAACATTGTTGTAGCACGTAAAATTGAGCATTTCTCTGTTTCTCTATGTGACAAGATGCCGCAGCCTTTTCGTTTTTCGAAGGAGGGTCACCTATTACCTTTTTAAATCTGCTGGCAGAACAACATTGTTACCTGCTGTCTTACAATTTTTGCGCCCATCTAGTATTGCAATGCAGAACCACCTTGATAAGAGCATGGAACTGGAAACCTCCTTCTTCCTTTTTTTTCTCTTATTCTTTTATTTTTAATATATTTACTTTTGTGAGCACAAAACTGACATGGTTCCTTGCTCTTGTACCTGTTACATCTGCCACATTTTTTTATGAGCAGGATTGCAAGGACTAGATTCTTTGAGATTGAATGTGTTTTTCTTGGATCTTGTTTTAAAGCATAAGTTCAACCTGATTCCCTTGTCCTATCACGAAAAAAGAAAAAGTAAAAGAAAGATTTCCTACTACTACAGCAATTTTAGAGGAGAGAAAAAAAAATCTGGAAATTATCCATCGTCTCAAATTAAGAGTATATTAGTTTCCTTTTAGATGTCCAGGAAAAAGAGCTCATTTCAAAAGTAAATACAGTAAATCATATGATATTGAAGATAGTTTTGATTTTGCACGTTAAAAGGACGTGATATTGAAGATAGTTTTGATTTTGCACGTTAATATATAAATTTTTGTTGCAAATTTAAATTTTTGTACAACATTCAACTTTTAAATCAGACTCTTTTTTAAGAAGGCTGAGGTATGTACTCAGAAATTATTGAAAAAAGGACGTGATATAAATTGTCGTACAAAATGCCCTTGCATGTCATATTCCTTTTATACTCCCTTGTGCAAAATTCCATTTGGTGCAGCAGTAACAAATGGATATAGACATTCTTGCATTAAGCACAATTATATTTATGTTGCAGTCACTGTTTTTAGTCCATTGATGCCTGAAAACTTTTGTGATAACTGCCTGTTCATGTTCTCATCTCTCACTCACCAAAATATCTATATAACCTTTATAAACAATGGTGTATATTTCTGTGTCGAGAATTAAAAATGACACCTGATAAAAGAGAAAACTAAAATAGTTATCACCGCTGTAATAAATTATCAGCATGTTGTGACAAACTTATTGTTTGCATAGTATCAGTATTTGTTGGTTTTATTGCTGTTAGACAACATAGTAGTGCACAGCTTAGGCAACCGCCAAATTATATATAGCACCAACTTGCAGCTAAAACATAATATTAATCCTTAAAGAACATAGTACAGAACAAAACTATATCCTTAATATTCGTAAGCTTTGTAAGTATTTTTTTTCTTTTTTCTTTTTTTTTTTCTAGAAAAGAAAGAGAGATTCTTAGGAGTAAATATATAACAAAATTATATTCTCAATAAGTCATACAAATAACTCTTTTTTTTAGACGGGAAGAGTTATAAATTGTAAATTTGCACTCATTCACAGTTATTACGATACAAGTAACCTCAAAAGAGTAAAGGCAAGATGATGAGAAAATATAATTATGATTGGTTATAATATTCTTAACATTTTATATTTTCTGTATTTCTTTTTAAATTTGAAATTAAGATAGTAACAAACAAATAATATACTTTTTAATTATTTTAGTCGGGCCGGTTTTAGGACGGGCCATCTTTATTGGCTATGGTCCAGTTACAAATGATTGTTTTTATAAAAAAAAATTAAAGACACAATATTTTGTTTCTAACTAATACTATCACATGTTATTATTATTATATTTTTAATTAATATTAAATTACAATACAAATTATATGTTAAAAACCTCTAATTTTAAGACACAGGAAATCCGAGGATTTTTAGGAATATTAGGAAAATGCTCATTGCTCAATCATTCACGTATATTTCAATAATTTCCTTCTCGGGTTTTTTCCCCTCCATATAAGAGAGGAGAGATATTGGGGTTTATGAGACGAGGGTTTTACAGGCGAAGCAACAGAGCGCTGCCTCTCCAAAATTGGTGAGTTCTGTTCATACTTTAATACTCCATCATCATGTATGCTTTTTGTTGCAAGCACAGATTGTTAATCCGTAATGGGTTTGTCTTAAATTCAACAATTTCAGCTAATTTCGATCCGGGTTTTGGTCAAAAGACTCGAATATTATCACTATTGCCCACCAAATATTTCTCATCTGAAAGAAAATCAAAATCCACAGCCCAAGAAAAAGATATAAAACAACACTCATTTACAGTGTCTTACCTCATAGAATCGTGTGGGTTATCCCCAGAAACTGCTATATCTGCATCTAAGTTTGTAAATTTTGAATCTTCAAAAAGACCAGACTCAGTTATATTCCTCCTTAGGGAATATGGATTTGAAAATGCCCAAATCTCCAAAGTCATTAGTAAAGTACCCAAATTGTTGGTAGCTGATTCTAGGAAGACCCTTATGCCCAAACTCGAGTTCTTTCGTTCTAGTGTAGGTTTATCGGGCTCTGAATTTCTAAAATTTATATGTTCAAGGCCACAGTTATTACAGTATAGCTCGAAAAACCGGGTTATCCCACTTTATGATTTTCTCAAGGGTGTAATAGTTGGTAATAACACTAAAGTTGCTGCTGTTTTGAGTCATTATTGGCGGATTCCAGGAAGTTATGTGGAAAGAAATATTATTCCCAATATAGAATTTTTGAGAGGGCATGGCGTGCCTCAATCCAATATTGTCTCATTGGCAAGTTTATACCCCAGTGTATTGAGTCAAAAGACGGATATTTTTGGTGCAAAAGTGAAGGAGGTCATTGATATGGGATTCAACCCTTCAAAACCGACATTTGTCACGGCACTAGCTGCAGTTATTAAGATGAGTAAATCAACATGGCAGCACAAAATTGAAGTCTACAAGAGGTTGGGATGGTCTGATGATGACGTTGATTTGGCCTTCAGAAGGAACCCTGTGTGTTTGCGTTTATCTGAGAGGAAAATTGTGAATGGAATGGATTTTCTTGTGAATAAGATGGGTGTTAAGTCTAGAGATATAGCAAGAAGTCCTATGATTCTTACCTACAGTTTGCAAAAGAGGATCATTCCGAGGTGTTTACTTGTCAGATTTCTGCAGTTGAAGGGCTTGTTAAAGAAAGATATACATATGCTTGGCTATCTCAAACTGTCTGAGGAGCTTTTTTTGGACAAGTTTGTGACCAAGTATCAGGAACAAGTTCCTCAACTGCTGGGTTTATATCCAGGGATAGTGGAACTCCTAGAGCTGGACGTTGGAACTCAGGATATAAGCTGGCAAACATTTCTGTAGCATGTAAAATTGAGCATTTTTCTGTTTCTCTATGTGACAAGATGCCGCAGCCTTTTCCTTTTTCAAAGGAGGGTCACCTATTACCGTTTTAAATCTGCTTGCCGAACAACATTGTTACCTGCTGTCTTACAATTTTTGCGCCCATAAGAGCATGGAACTGGAAACCTCCTCCTTCCTCTTTTTTTTTTTTTTAATATATATACTTTTGTGAGCACAAAACCTATATTGTTCCTTACTCTTGTACCTGTTACATCTGCCACATTTTTTTTTATGAGCAGGATTGCAAGGACTAGATTCTTTGAGATTGAATGTGTTTTTCTTGGATCTTATTTTAAAGCATAAGTTCAACATGATTCCCTTGTCCTATCACGAAAAACGAAAAAGTAAAAGAAGAGATTTCCTTCTACTACAGCAATTTTAGAACAGAGAAAAAAAAAATCTGGAAATTATCCATTATCTCAAATTAAGAGTATATTAGTTTCCTTTTAGAATGTCCAGGAAAAAGAGCTCATTTCAAAAGTAAATACAGTAAATCTTATGATATTCAAGGTAATTTTGATTTTACATGTTAATATATAAATTTTTGTTGCAAATTTAAAATTTTGAACAACATTCAACTTTTAAATCAGACTCTCTCTTAAGAAGGCTGAGGTATGTACTCAGAAATTATTGAAAAAGGACGTGTTATAAATTGTTGTACAAAATGCCCTTGCATGTCATATTCCTTGGATAATCCCTTGTGCAAAATTCCATTTGGTGCAGCAGTAACAAATGGATATAGGCATTCCTGCATTAAGCACAATTTTATTTATGTTGCAGTCACAAGAAACAAAAATGACACCTGATGAAAGAGAAAACTAAAATAATTATCACCGTTGTAATAAATTATCAGCATGTTGTGACAAACTTCTCATCGCAAACATGATACTAAGAAATCTTTGCCAAAAATTTATTTGTGATAAATTACTTTCCATTTATTAACATTTACTGTAGAAAGTGAGAGTCTAAGAGTGTTCATGTAATAGAACAAATAAGTATAAGGAATAGGAATAATTCCATTATCTAACTCTACTCTCATTCATTATATCATTTACATAGCATTACATTGGTTTATATAGGAAATAGGATATCACACAATATAGGAAAACATGGAGAGGATAACATGGAGAGGAAAACATGGAAACATGTTTTTCCACCTAACATAATATTATAACACTCCCTCTCAAATGCAACTTTACATAAGGGACAAACTAAAGTGCATTTGACAAAAATATGAACAAAAAATTGCAACAACATAAAGGAGCCATCATGACTAGCAAGCAGCTGAAGAACATGAGGAAAGCGCCATGGAAAGTGAGCTGGAATCATCAAGAAGCAGCCAACGCCGAGAACCAATGTTGCACCCATGTGAGACCCAAGTTGCACAAGCCAACAAAGAACAAACTGAAGCGAAACGAAATACCATACGTACCATACGACTGCAAATGAGCATGACGTAGCATGAACAACCCCTCATGCAACCTAGACCAAATCATATCTCATACCTCATATCTCATATATCTCCCCCTCAAATGCAGCTTTATATAAAAAGGACAAAATAAAGTGCATTTGAAAAAAAAGGAGGACAAAAAGAAGAAAAAAAAATCAGAAAGATGCAAACAACATAGTTGCAGATTCTAACCAATTAAGACCCGGAACCATGTTGGAAAAGACATCAACAATGGATACCTTGTTGGAGTACACATCAACAATGGGTAACATATGAGAAGAAAGCATAGCAAATATGGTGCATCAAAGAAGAAAGCTGGAAAACAGCTAAGGACCACCAAGTCTAATGGGGAAAAACATCCCAAAAGAAACAAAAGGTGGGTGATACCAATATATGAGATATGTTGCAACAACAAATAGGACCCCAACGCTGAAAGCAAAGTTAGAAAATATGCCTAAAAGGCAGAAAATTTTCAACAATTGCTCCAACTAATGCGGGACCCATTTGCTAACAATCATTTTTAGATTTTTCGTCAAGGTGAAATCAGCAATACAAACCCACAAAGTCCAACAAGGGACAAGTGGGCCATGAAAAATCAGCAAACATGGAGTAATCAAATCAGCCACGTGCAAACAAAATAGCCCCACGTGGGAAACCATCACACCAATTGCAGGCACTAGATTTAGTAGCACAATTTTTTTTTATTTTTTTTTATAAAGGACCCACAATATATATATTTTTTTTTTGAATTAGCAGCACAACCCATGAATTAGTGAAACATGGGCAACCCCCACTATATGAAAAACCAATAACAGCCCATGTGGGGCTCACCACTCAAAATCAGCATACTCTCAAAATTCGTGGGTGGAAAGCAACCAAACTTGCCCTACCACACAATGAGCAAACAAAGCAACTATTCCATCAAATGGGACCACCGAGCATATCATTGAAAATCAGATTTCCAGCTGTAGCACAACAACCCACTATTAACGTGGGGCTATGCAAAAACAACAGCAAACATCAGCCCATGTGCGAACAGCCCTATGTGGGAGCAGCAGCAAAAGCACCGTGGGCAAATAACCCATAAGAATTCCAAAACACAACCAAGCCCATGTGGGGCACACCCGCAATAAGCAACAAATAGCAATCAAGCCAGCAACATTAATTTCCAGCAATAAAGCACTAAACGAGGTCCCACAAGTCAGCATGCATGCGCATAAATCAGCTGGTAATAACCAGCAAAACACCCATAAAACCCGTCCACTACGAACCAAATTATGGGAAACACAAACCACTAGCATCAAATGCAAGGAAACAAATATATGGCAATGCAAAACAGCCCACGTGGGGGCACATCAGCTGCTCAAAAGCAACAAACACCAGCTGCAAGGGTGGACCCACCAGCAGCACATGCAAGCAGAAACCAAAAAGAATTCAGCCCACGGGGACCACTCACGTGCTGTCAAAACCACCGGCAAACACACAGTGATACTCTTGGAAAACAGCCCAGAGCCAACACAAATCAGCCACAAAAATGGAGAATCACGCACGAGGCAAGATGGAGATACCCAACCAAACAACCTCCAGTAGACCCCCAAAGAATACCGACGAGAAGCCATCGGAAACACTTGAGATTCAGCAGAAAGTGCTGCAATAAATCACCATTAAAGTAATTCAAAACAGTACCGCCAATGACTGAAAACCAAGGACCCCAAATCAACTGGTTTTCTTTCTACAAGGCCAGTATGGATGGATAGAGGAGAGAGAGGCGACTGCCACAGAAAAAATCTCACCGAAAAAATCTCGCCGGAAAGTGGCCCACGCGCCGGCGCGTGGCGTCGGCGGCCGGGCGCGTGGGTGGCGCGTGGGGGCGCGTGCGACGGCGGCTGGGATACCGGAAAGTTCTGGCTGGTCGCCTGGCTATGGGTAATCTAATTATGGGATCAATTTCAGTGTATGTAATCGTTTAAGCAATTTGCCAAGAAAGAATAGCTAACAGTGGCTATCGGAAGGGAAAAGAAAAGGAAAAAATTTTCTGGTGAAGGGATCAAGCTCTGATACCATGTAGAAAGTGAGAGTCTAAGAGTGTTCATGTAATAGAACAAATAAGTATAAGGAATAGGAATAATTCCATTATCTAACTCTAATCTCATTCATTATATCATTTACATAGCATTACATTGGTTTATATAGGAAATAGGATAGCACACAATATAGGAAAACATGGAGAGGATAACATGGAGAGGAAAACATGGAAACATGTTTTCCCACCTAACATAATATTCTAACATTTACTCTTTCCTTCAGAGATCCAGTTTACTACTTTTCATGAAAAGGTATCAGGAGTTCTAGCCTACAACCAAGTAGTAAACCTTTTATGATTCTATCTTCCTACTACAACCACCACTTATAAGCATTATATTACATTGCTCACAAAGGTTTACTTGTACATATTTTCTATTTGCTGTTTGTATTAACCTACAACTTTGTCCCTCCTATTTTCATGGTTGGAGTCATTAAACCACCATCAATTTGCAAAATTAACAGAATTATTCTAATCATTGGCTTAACGGTAGAAAAAAAGGGGCAGGCGTAGTGGCGGAACCAGAACAATTTAAAAGGGGGTCAAAATACATCAGTAAAAAAAATTTATTTATTGACGTTTGAAGTGCTTCTTTCGGTTGTATGACTTAGAGGAGATAAATGTATCCTGCGAGTTTGCATAATTTGAAAACATCTCAAAATTTGTTCATTTTCAATTTTTAAAAAAATATCATTCTCAATATAAACTACCAGACTATCATTCATCCACTCGTTTCCCATTTTATTACGCAACTCAATGTTGACAATTTCCTTTAAACACCCATAAATTTCAACCCAACCTATTTTGTTAAGGACAAATTTGTCATTACCATGCAAGTATTGTCAATAATAATAATAATAATAATAATAAAGGTAGCTGGTGTCTCTCCTCATCCACCATCATTTTAACTTTTTTTTCCTGGATCTAGTCTCTCTGTCCTCATCTACCATCATCAACAATGGAAGCAACCCTGTTCACAAAATTTTCCACCAAAACCACTTTATCCCAAAAATTATCCCTCCAAACCCACTTCAAAAGCCCTCTCCTCAACACCACCTCCATTTCATCAAACCCATCAATAGTCATGGTCGCACAAAGAAGGAATTTGCTGGACAAATGAGTGAATGAAGAAGAGCTATATCCACCAACCGCTGCCTACTCCTGCCACTCCTTTTTCATCCGCCGCCCCCTCTGATGCTACTCCTAGATCCGCCGCCCGCCGCTGCTACCAGGGTCATATGCCCCCTCGACCCCCCTGATTCTGGGCAGGCGTTACATATATATATATATATATATATGGATTTTCTTAATGTGTGCCCTAAGGGCACACACTATACACAGGAATCGAGAGAATATTTTCTTGATTTCTGTACATATTCCCTTGATCTGTGTGTAAACGCATAAATCAAAGGAATATGCACAGTAATCAAGTGAATATTCTCTCGATTCCTGTGTATAGTATGTGCCCTTAGGTCACACATTAAAAGGACCCTATATATATATATATATGCACATTATAATTACTGTAAAGTGAAAAATTAAATACTATGCCACTCTGAACACTTTACCGTGAAAGGCTTGTCAACAACAAGGATTGGCCCTATTTGAAATGAGCACTCTGAAGTCCTGCAATAAAGAAAATTTAATCACACTTTATGCTAGAGAGAATTTTGTTCAATTGGATTAGGCCTATCATATTCTTGTTGAAGCTATAGTTTCCAACAACTAATAGTATAAAATACCTATTTTAACAGAAAACCATAAATTTCAACAGTTTTTCTGAAAGTACTTAGTTTGAAGAATAGCAGTCTCACAATGAGAGCGAAAGGGTACGCCAACAAAAGAAGCTTTAGGTTTTAAAGAATAAGTAGAGATCGGATGAAGCTTTTGCCAGTAATAAATAGAAGTGAGGACTGAGGAGCTCATAGACATACTGAGCACATTACTGCATTGTTCGTGATATGATTACGAAGAAGCTAACATTTTCTTGATACGTCACTTCATAATTTAAGAGATACTTATGAAAAAGCTTTAGATATATGTTCTGAAAACTTAATAATAAAGCTGGATAAGTTAATCATCTAGCCTTAAGGGGAGTATTAAGAGAGCGATATGTAATGCTTGCTGGCGAGAGCTATTAGTTGTATAAATACCTCTATGTTTAGTGTGTAAAATAAATAGAGAACTGATCATCCCTTCTAGGAACATAATTTTTCATTTTTTTTCTCCATCTCTACGATATCTACGGTTCAAAACACACAATGTAAAGAAAGAAGACGATAGATGGCAAAAGCTTTGTAGTTTTTGTAGGAATAATAATATAAAGCAAAGCTTGAAATAGATAAAGTCTTACCACTTCCTAATCTCTTCATATATAAGGTAAGTCATTTTCTCCTTACTAAGTTTAGAAGCGTCAGCTTCTATGATTGACAATGTCTTTGCCACCGTTAAAATCTCTTCTTTGTTCGGAACAATAATAGCTCCAAGACGCCGTTGATCCTGTATGTATTGCATACCAGCCAATAGAACAGTTGTCTATTTATATATCATCTTGATGAATGATGATGGAGTAATATTAATAAACATGCTTCAAGAGTTCATATCAACGATCTCGAAAAACAATTAGTGGGACATTTATATTTCACCTGGCCAATGAGTACAATTTGTTGAATCATACTACTCCTCATGGCAGCTTTTTATTATACATATAATATTACTCACGTTTAGGGTTCATCTTTGATCTCTGACTTGAAACGCAATTTTAAATTCCAAGATTGATTATTCTGTTATTGGCTCTATTATTGACTTTCTGTTCTATCACTGCCGCGCTGCATTGCACATTCAAGAACTTTTTATGCGCTGTATTTCTGTTCTATCACTTATGCCCGCCTGCAGAAGACAAGGTATCCTTTGTTTTATAATTTTACTTTGGCCCTTCTATCCGAACAATTGATAAATTATAAAAAGTTTAAAGAGAATAGACAAAAAAAATAATCTTAAAACGACTAAGAGCATGTTCGGCAGTGAAACCAATTTATAAGTCATTTTCCACTATTCTAAATTTACCAAATGTAATGTCTATTTTGTCTCTCTTCTATTTTGCCGTTAATTTTATTAATATCTTTTTTAATAATCTTTACATCGATTTTAACTTATAAGTCATTATGAGCTAAACACCTTCATAACTTGTTTTAACTTAATTTTTGATTTATAAATCAAATTAATGTCGAATGTTTTTACTTGTGCTGCTTGTTTTTCTCTCTAGGGAAATCGATTAAGAGGAGGACCTCAGATGATTCAGTTGAGTTTAGTGGGCAAATGGGACAGTCAGTTCTATCCTGAGGTCATAGAAAAAGGATCCCATATGCAGTGACGAAGCCAGAGAAGGTTGGGAGTGGGGTCAAAAATTTTACTAGCTATAAAGAATTTGGCGGGGGTTCGGGGCCATTTTTTTTAATACTTTTGTATTTTTGGGTCACATACACACACATATATATAGATATATACACACACACTATATTACAATGACAATATAATAAGTAATAATATAGGGTATATATACACTATATTGACTCATAATAGATTTTTTTAATCACAATTGTTCATAAGTAATTAATTCATTAATTATTTTTAAAAACAATATAAATTAGATTATTATTTAGTTTAAAATATTATAGAGAGATATACATATATTGAGAGGATACCAGTTCTATTTGGTTAAAATTTGATTGACAAATTTATAAATTTTCAATTTGACCCCGTATAGTAGAAAATTTATAAATTTTTAGTGGGGTCAATTTATACATAATACTTAAAATTTTTAAAATTTACCTTACATTATAAAATAAATTTTTTTACAGTGGGGTCAATTGACCCCACAACCCTGCACCTAGCTTCATCCCTGCCCATATGTTACAGATTGATGTTGACACCGAGAAAGGTGGTCCGGTGATAAACCCAAAATTTTTCGTCGACTTTGGAAAGGAACCTAACGGTCCTTCCCTGGCACATGAGATGAGATATCCTGGTGGTGACTGCACTTCAGACATATGGATTTAAAAAGCCTGCATCTTTTCATAAATATACAGTAAACTTCTATTGAACACATCAGAGCGAAAAACACAAGAATAATGCATGTTTCAATCTTTACCGGTCAAGTCTGGACAGGATTTGATCTATGCAAAACTGTATTGTTGAAAATTGATTGAAGGGATTTCCATTTCCAAATTGCTGTTAGTTTTATTACTATCTTGCTGGAAATAGGAGCTCTAAACTCCATAGTACTATTATTGTTTGCATAGTATCAGTATTTGTTGGTTTTCTTGCTGCTGTTAGACAACATAGTAGTGCACAGCTTAGGCAACCGCCAAATTATATATAGCACCAACTTGCAGCTAAAACATAGTATTAATCCTTAGAGAACATAGTACATAACAAAACTATATCCTTAATATTCGAAAGTTTTGTAAATAAGATTTTTTTTTAGCAGAAAGAAAAGAGAGATTGTCAAGCTGTGTTTGGTTCTCATTCCTTGACATGTATGGAATGGAATGATTTAAGAAATGAAATGACTTAAGGAATGGAATGGGAATGGGAATGGAATGGTCATTCTCATTTTTGTGTTTGGTTTGTTCATTGATTCCGTCAGGAATAAAATCACCATTCTACTTTAAGTGTTTGTTTATATAAATTACATTATGAATAGAATGTGAAATGATCTTTTTTGTTTTTTATATACTACAAACTTATAAAATGAATGAAAAAAATAAGTTAAATAGAACTAAAAGAACATCTTCACTAGAAAAATATATATTTTTTAATATTTTTATGTATTTAAAATTCAAATAAATCCCCCATGAAAAAAAAATTAAAATAAAGCCTTAAAACCAATACAAATCATATATAGAAATAAACAAAAATTAATATAATATGCACTAACAAACAATTATTCAAGCTAAGATATATATATAATTTTGAATCAAACACCACACTTTTGAGACAATAGTTTTTGAAGTATTCAAGTAATAATTCTATATAATACCATGACATGATATATGTCCCATGAGAGGAAAATGTACAATTATTACCATTACTATAATAGGCCTAAAAGTTTAAATTCATTACATTTTCAAATGTCTCCACGAAGTAAAGCTTGCACAAAATCATCTTTTTCATCATCTGGTGCAACAAAGAACAATATCATGAGCTTCTCATTATCGGTCATCTTCTTCGCAGCTTGATACCTTTGTACTTTGAAAATTCTAGAAATATTGGAGAGCTCCTCATTGAGTTTCTTTTTTTACTCCATCAGATTGTCCTCACAAATTGTTTGACTAAACATTTTAGCGGTTTCATGAAGTTGAGTAGTTATCATCCTTGAAGCATTATAAACAGCCTCTGCAACTGGATCCATACTTCTAGTTCTTTTCTTTGAAGGTTTCTTGCTTGTAGACTCATCAGAATTAGTGTCATGCAGCATAGATGAGCTATCAAAATTAAGATCTTGTCCATCTTCAGCACCTTGAAGGTTAGCATCTTCTTTATCAAGTTTCTCAAGCACATCAACTACAGTTTGGGCATCATGACTAGTTGCCCTATCATTTTCAAAGATTATACTAAGATCATCAAAAAATGGAAAACGATTGTATCTCCACTTAGTAGCCTTTTCATGAACTTGCATACCAAAGTTTTACGTAACATCCATGCATATATTTTGTACAAACAAAGTGTTTAATGTGAAAAAGAAATATGAGATGTGTCATCCTTGATTGGTTTTAACCTTGGCATGCCAATAAACTAATAAATGGATAGACAATCCCTTAATCACCTAAATATGCCCCTGGGTATACAATTGATTATCCCATATAACATACAGTTACAATAATATTTAATAGAAAATAACATAGTGTCATTAGTTTTTGTACAATTCAACTAATCATATAATTAAATATATACATCAAACTAACTAAGATCATTGATACCAATTTTTCCTGCTGCTTTTGACAATTAGTGTATATATTTCTTATGATACTAGGGAATTGTCGATATATACATCAAACAATCATATAATGATACTCTGTAATGTATGTAGTATAATTAAATATGCATAATATAAAAAAGTCTCCTTGCAATCTTAAAACCGCATTAAGTACCTTATGAAATGCCTACCCAGACCTTTCAAAGTTAAATTTGATAACACGATTTTTTGAATGGTGTCCCAATATATATAAGAATATTGGAACTTGTTCAATTACATCCATGTGCTTAGCCTTTCGTCTCGAACATGAAACACAATTTGTGAAAGGTACTCATATTCATCCTAAGTTGCTCAATACGATTATTATCACCTCCATTGACTAATCTATCAATGTAACGTGTCCTCCACAACTTATAAATGGAATATTGTTGCCTTAAAGCTTTCCGCCTAATCAAACTCATAATTTAAAAAAACCAATTCACCAATGTAATCATGAAGCCAAGGCTGAATAGCCTCATCCAGCTTTCCTGAAGCCAAGGCTACCAGTCCTGCTTTATAAGCTTCATCTGCCATTTTAGCATCATATTGAGGCTTCAATTTTGCATCACGACTCTTATTCTTTGAAGGGTAAGGTGAAAATGGAGGAGATTTGAGGAGGACAGCTGAATTGATTGAGCACCAAAATCACCTCAAATAACCAAAATCAGATTTGATTAAGCACAAATGGATGAACAAAGTGAAGAAATTACAAATAAATAAACTGAGATTAGATGTCTTACCGAATTGAAAGAGAGCAGCAGAAGAACAAAAGAAGAAAATTTATCCTAGAAAACAAAAATCAATTTCAGAGGATAGATGTAGCTAAGAGATAGAGGACAAAGAGGGGTGAAAAGAGACATAAGAGAGAAGAGAGAGGAGAGAGGAGAGCAAAGCTGACGATGGATCTGTTGATCGATCGAAGGGGGTTTAAAATCGGGTGAAAAATGAACGAAGCAGGAAGGAATGAAATAAACCCACCTATTTAGAAAGGAATGAAAAATAATATTGGGTTAGAGATAAGAATAACTAAAGGAATGGAATGCTCATTCCAAGTGATTAACCAAACATATTTTTAATCAGTTCAGAAGGAATGATTATTCCATTCCCGGTCCATTCCGTTCCATTCCCACCAACCAAATACAGTATTAGGAGTAAATATAGAACAATACTATATTCTCAATAAGTCATACAAATAACTATTTTTTGAGATGGAAAGAGTGATAAACTGTAAATTTACACTCGCCGCATTCACAGTTATCACAATACAAGTAATCCTCAAAAGAGTGAAGGCAATACTTTGAGACAATATGATTATGATTGACTGTAATATTCTTAACATTTTATATTTTCTGTATTTCTTTTTAAGTTTGGAATTAAGGTAGTAACAAATAAATAATATGCCTTTCAATTATTTTAGTTGGGCAGGGTTCAGGGTGGGCCATTTTTACTGGCTATGGTCCGGTTACAAATAATTTTTTTAAAATGATTTTTGTCACTTTTTTAACATATCAATGTTTTTGTTTCTAACTGATACTATCATGTTATTATTATTATTATATTTTTAATTAATATTAAATTAAAATATAAATTATCTGGTAAACTCCTCTAATTTTAAGAGAGGAAGTCCGAGGATTTTTAGGAATATTAGGAAAATGCTTATTGCTCAATCACTCACGTCATTCACATATATTTCATTAGTTTCCTTCTCGGGTTTTTCCCCTCCATATAAGAGAGAGGAAGAGATATTGGAGTTTATGAAACGAGGGTTTTGCAGGCGAAGCAACAGAGCGCTGCCTCTCCAAAATTGGTGAGTTCTGTTCCTACTTTAATACTCCATCATCATGTATGCTTTTTGTTGCAAGCACAGATTGTTAATCCGTAATGGGTTTGTCTTAAATTCAACAATTTCAGCTAATTTCGATCCGGGTTTTGTTCAAAAGACTCGAATAGTATCAGTATTGCCCACCAAATATTTCTCATCTGAAAGAAAATCAAAATCCTCAGCACAAGAAACGGATATAAAACAACACTCATTTACAGTGTCTTACCTCATAGAATCGTGTGGGTTATCCCCAGAAACTGCTATATCTGCATCTAAGTTTGTAAATTTTGAATCTTCAAAAAGACCAGACTCAGTTATATTCCTCCTTAGGGAATATGGATTTGAAAATGCCCAAATCTCCACAGTCATTAGTAAAGTACCCAAATTGTTGGTAGCTGATCCTAGGAAGACCCTTATGCCCAAACTCGAGTTCTTTCGTTCTAGTATAGGTTTATCGGGCTCTGAATTTCTAAAATTTATATGTTCAAGGCCACAGTTATTACTGTATCGCTCTGAAAACCGGTTTATCCCACTTTATGATTTTCTCAAGGGTATAATAGTTGGTAATAACACTAAAGTTGCTGCTGTTTTGAGTCATTATTGGCGGATTCCAGGAAGTTATGTGGAAAGAAATATTATTCCCAATATAGAATTTTTGAGAGGGCATGGGGTGCCTCAATCCAAGATTGTCTCATTGGCAAGTTTATACCCCAGTGTATTGAGTCAAAAGACGGATATTTTTGGTGCAAAAGTGAAGGAGGTCATTGACATGGGATTCAACCCTTCAAAACAGACATTTGTCACGGCACTAGCTGCAGTTATTAAGATGAGTAAATCAACATGGCAGCACAAAATTGAAGTCTACAAGAGGTTGGGATGGTCTGACGATGACGTTGATTTGGCCTTCAGAAGGAACCCTGTGTGTTTGCATTTATCTGAGAGGAAAATTGTGAATGGAATGGATTTTCTTGTGAATAAGATGGGTGTTCAGTCTAGAGATATAGCAAGAAGTCCTATGATTCTTTTCTACAGTTTGCAAAAGAGGATCATTCCGAGGTGTTTGCTTGTCAGATTTCTGCAGTTGAAGGGCTTGTTAAAGAAAGATATACATATGCTTGGCTATCTCAGACTGTCTGAGGAGCTTTTTTTGGACAAGTTTGTGACCAAGTATCAGGAACAAGTTCCTCAACTACTGGGTTTATATCCAGGGAAAGTGAAACTCCTAGAGCTGGACGTTGGCACTCGGGATATAAGCTGGCAAACATTGCTGTAGCACGTAAAATTGAGCATTTCTCTGTTTCTCTGTGACAAGATGCCGCAGCCTTTTTCTTTTTCAAAGGAGGGTCACCTATTACCTTTTTAAATCTGCACGCTGAACAACGTTGTTACCTGCTGTCTTACAATTTTTGCGCCCATCTAGTATTGCAATGCAGAACCACCTTGATAAGAGCATGGAACTGGAAACCTCCTTCTTACCTATATTTTTTCCTTATTCTTTTTTTTTTTTTTTAATATATATACTTTTGTGAGCAAAAAACAGATGTTGTTCCTTACTCTTGTACCTGTTACATCTGCCACATTATTTTATAGACATTCTTGCATTCAGCACAATTGTATTTATGTTGCAGTCACTGTTTTTAGTCCATTGATGCTTGAAAACTTTTGTGATAACTGCCTGTTCATGTTCTAATCTCTAACTCACCAAAATATCTAAACAACTTTTATAAACAATGGTGTATATTTATCTCATCACGTGACGAGAAACAAAAATGACAGCTGATGAAAGAGAAAACTAAGATAGTTATCACCGTTGTAATGAATTATCAACATGTTGTGACAAACTTCTCATCGCAAACATGATAATAAGAAATGTTTGCCAAAAATTTATTCGTGATAAATTGCTTTCCATTTATTAACATTTACTGTTTCCTTTAGAGATACAGTTTACCACTATTCATGAAAAGGCATTAGGAGTTCTAGGCTACAACTAAGTAGTAAACCTTTTATGATTCTATCTTCCTACTACAACCACCACTTGTAAGCATAAAATTACATTGCTCAGAGAGGTTTACTTGTACATATATTCTATTTGCTGTTTGTATTGACTGACAACTTTGTCCCTCCTGATTTTCATGGTTGGAGTCATTAAACCACTATCAATCTGCAAAATTAACAGAATTATTCTAATCATTGGCTTAACAGTAGAAAAAAGAGGGCAGGCGTTACATACATATATATATATATATATATATATATATATATATATATAAGCACATTATAATTACTGTAAAGTGAAAAATTAAATACTACGCCACTCTGAACATTTTACCGTGAAAGGCTTGTCAACAACAAGGATTGGCCCTATTTGAAATGAGCACTCTGAAGTCCTGTGATAAGGAAAATCTAATCAGAATTTATGCTAGAGAGAATTTTGTTCAATTGGATTAGGCCTATCATATTCTTGTTCAAGATATAGTTTCCAACAACTAATAGTATAAAATACCTATTTTAACAGAAAACAAGAAATTTCAACAGTTTTTCTAAAAGTACTCAGTTTGAAGAATAGCAGTCTCACAATGAGAGCAAAAGGGTCTCCAACAGAAGAAGCTTTAGGTTTTAAAGAATAAGTATAGATGGGATGAAGCTTTTGCCAGTAATAAATAGAAGTGAGGACTGAGGAGCTCATAAACATACTGAGCACATTACTGCATTGTCCGTGATATGATTACCAAGAAGCTAACATTTTCTTGATACGTCACTCCATAATTTAAGAGATACTTTTGAAAAAGCTTCAAATATATGTTCTGAAATCTTAATAATAAAGCTGGAGAAGTTAATCATCTAGCCTTAAGGGGAGTATTAAGAGAGCGATGTGTTATGCTTGCTGGTGAGGGCTATTAGTTGTATTTCCTCTATGTTTTGTGTAAAATAAATAGAGAACTCGTCCCTTCTAGGAACATAATTTTTCATTTTTTTTTCTCCCATCTCTACGATATCTACAGTTCAAAACACACAACGTAAAGAAAGAAGACGATAGATGGCAAAAGCTTTGTAGTTTTCGTAGGAATAATAATATAAAAGCAAAGCTTAAAATAGATAAAGTCTTACCACTTCCTTATCTCTTCATATATAAGGTAAGTCATTTTCTCCTTACTAAGTTCAGAAGCGTCAGCTTCTATGATTGACAATGTCTTTGCCACCGCTAAAATCTCTTCTTTGTTCGGAACAATAATAGCTCCAAGACGCCGTTGATCCTGTATGTATTGCATACCAGCCAATAGAACAGTTGTCTATTTATATATCATCTTGATGAATGATGATGGAGTAATATTAATAAACATGCTTCAAGAGTTCAAATCAACGATCTCGAAAAACAATTAGTGGGACATTTATATTTCACCTGGCCAATGAGTACAATTTGTTGAATCATACTACTCCTCATGGCAGCTTCCTCAAGCTCTGCCGGCTCAACATTTTCACCTATATCATCCACAACATATTAATTAAGCTAACAATACCAATTTTTCACAAGGGAAGTGTTAAACAAAGATCTAAATAATTGAGATTTTTATTTTAAGAGAATATATGTATTATTATTTTTTGTTTTAAGAAGGCCAATTAGTAGATACATGTAAAGAATAATTGTTCAGTTCAGACTTTACCAATTGTGATGTTCCATGAAAAACGGCACACAGTATCAGGAAATTTCTAGAAAGAATATTATTAGGCTTGTGAAGAGAAGATAAAAGGCTTAGGAAACTAGAGGGTCAAATTTATCGTGGAAAAAAGATACATAACACAGGGCACTCTGCATAAGTTATCTAGTCAAATCCTAATGGATAGATGCATGCCTTTAAATCCTGGAAAAGAAAACAATATTATCTCTTCAACGTACATCGATAGATATTAATGCATGCACTTGATCCGCTGTTATACTGTGGATGGCTACATTATTAGTTTATTTACAGTTTTATTTCAATTTCATCTTTTTTCTTTTTCTTTTACTCTCACAAACATGCATGGAAGAATATAATAGTGAAAAAATGATAGCTTAACAAAAGTTATGACACGCAGAGGATTTCTGGCCACTGTTATATTTTTTTGAAAATTACTTCTACAGAACCTGTTGATAGGACTATGGTATCCTTGGCACGTCCTTCAAGAACAATAACACCTCCAGAATGACGGCTTCGCCCTACTGAATGGTAAGGTGTAATCCAACCAATGTCCCCAGTGTTTATCCAACCATCCTCATCTAGGACCTGTTTTGTGGCTAATGGATTCTGATTTGTAACATAACACCATGTTAGAGGAGTAAGAATCAATTCTACGTAGTCACTGTAAATACAACTTAATGGTAGAACAAGGTAGGAAAGAACAGTGCGTATCATTTCATCAAATTCCAAAAAGATTCACATAGCACATTTTTAAATTTGATATATTTTGAGCAAAACAAAATGATGACTTAAGTCATCAAAGTAAATCAAAAAACAAAATCTTTATTTGTATTTACCTGAGCCACTGACGTACAATAATGAAGTTGACAATTATTTGATGGATATACTGCATAATAGGAAGTAGTGTTCATGTCATACTATTTTTATTTAAGAGCTTGAGGAATATTTTGCAATTCTCCTTTTTTCCCCTGTATAACTTGATAAAAGAAAGAGTGAAACCCTAGTTTTCTACGTGTGACTAACATGTGATTTTTACTGAGATTCGAGTTTTAACATTGAAAGAAAGAAATGTGGCTAGGATTCTAGTGTTACTTTAAGCTTAGTAAATAGCTTATAAGAAGTCTGTAGGTGGCAGCTTTTTATTATACATATAATATTACTCACGTTTGGGGTTCATCTTTGATCTCTGACTTGAAACGCAATTTTAAATTCCAAGTTGATTATTCTGCTATTGGCTCTATTATTGATTTTCTGTTCTATCACTGCCACGCTGCATTGCACATTCAAGAACTTTTTATGATTGAAAATATAGCTCTTTATGATGCATTGCACATTCAGGAACTTCCTATATGTCCTTTAATTTCATGGAAAATATTCCTTTCTGTTTTATTATGACAAATGTAAACATTATTGATTATTGGAAAGACAACTGAGTACAGTTATTAAAGTATTATCAAATTTACCGAACATACTAATATTTATCTGTTACAGAACTGTCAAGCTATAACTGAATAGTCACAAGTTTATGATATATGAGGGGGATATAACTAACCTTATAGTAACCCTTCATCACTTGTGGGCCCCTAGCTTTTACAATGCCCTTTTTACCAGGTGGAAGAACTTCATCCGTAAATGAATCTACAACTTTTATTTCTGTATGTCGAAGTGGGTGCCCAATTGAGCCAAGAACCTTCAAAGGTTAAATCTGTGACATTATCATATAATCCAACACTATCTGGAAATAAATTGGGAAAAGGAAAATGAATGACTAGAATTGACTATAGCGTACATAAGTGAAAACAAGGAAACACGAAAGGGGTTTAGCGGTTTAGCCTACTAGTGGTCTCAAGATTCAATAATATGGCAGTACTAATGAATGCATATTGGCTTAGGTGGACAACCCAGGACTTTTCTTTACATCTAAGAAATCAATAATGACTTCATTGCCCTCGACTGAGAAAAAAAGGAAAAGACAAGAACTTAATAGCCAATGACAGGGTATCTGTCAAATCCTGATGACAAGTTTTAACTAGATATTTATGTCTTTATTTACTTCAAAGAGTGTCAAAAATTGTTAGGCCCATAACATGGTACAATAGGAAGTGTCTTGAGGATCCTTGACAAAGAATAGCTGATACTGGATGCAACAAAATCATGAAATGTTAACAGGGAGTTGTTGATGCCCATAATAACTTCATCATGTAGTTTATAAATCGCAAAACATTAAAATAGGGGGTCACTGCATTGGGTCTTCCACATGCCTGTCCTGGGCCTGCTTGTAGAAGGTTATCTGCCTATCACTGTTATGTGATTCCCCACTAAGATACCAGCCGGATCCCCACTCAAGTAATTTTTACGTATATCACATTTTAGGATCTAGATATTATATAAAGTTCGTGTAGCCTATTCTATATGATCCCCCACAAACATAGTATGATCTCAATAAAGAACTTAAATTATGATGTTCAAAATTAGATGGAGGCTCAAAAAGCAAGTTAGTGGAATAACCCACAACATTAAAATTATTATTTTTGCTACAATAGGCCCTCTGAACAATTTGACTCCTAAATTTCAAATAAATTTAAACCATTTCTTACATTGCAATTTAAATGTCGACAAGCAATTACTGGAGATGTTTCTGTCAATCCATATCCATTTTGAAGTTTCACGCCAATTGCCTGCGAGTGCATAAAAGCTAGTTTCAGAGGCAACGACCTCAAATCCCAGACACTAGTAAGCTAAAACGCAAAAGCATCTAACCTCGAAGAAGCGGTCAACATGCGAAGGCAAACTACCACCTCCACTTATGCCCGCCTGCAGAAGACAAGGTATCCTTTGCTTTATAATTTTACTTTGGCCCTTCTATCCGAACAATTGATAAATTATAAAAAGTTTAAAGAGAATATACCATGTGATTTCCAGATGAAAAAGATAAGTTCAACATCATATAAACCTCAAGACTTTCAAATTACGGAAAAGAGAATTAAGAAGTTGCTCTCGGTGAGAGATTCACTAATAAAACATCAAAGATTCTTTCAAGAGAAGCCCAAAGAAACTTAAAATTTTTGGCCAGCAGTATGACGTCTTAGAAGATGTGACTTCTAAATTTCAAAGTCACAGAAAGATAAATAGTAAATTGGTACATGAACAAAAAGAAACAATACTAACACTAAAGTTTTACCGTATTAAATATAGTAGCAAACCTTTGAAATTCCAATAGCAGACTGAATTTTACTGTAGACGGTCTTCTTTGCCAACATATGTATCGGCCACAATATAGAAGCAACAATTCTTGCCCATAAATAGTCCAAGATTGAGACAAGGTAAGAAGGTTGCTTCTGGATTTTTATTAGACATTTCCCCTACAAAACGAGATAAAGACATTAAAGCTGTATATTGATATGTCACTAAGAATTAACTTGTTCCCTGCAAACGAAACCAGTTAAAGAAAGACATGCAGGAACTAGAAGTTCAGAAAGAGACAACTGATCTAACTGATACTTAACACAGTGGTTATGCAGTGTGGGAACCTAGCAGGTGGGACAATGGAAGTGTATTGGCTCATACATTTTAAGAATAATACTGGTCATATTAGTAAATCTTTGATGTGAAGTTGCTTAAATATCGTGTGCTCAAAGAGGGTGTAGCACATTGACCGGGATATATCATGATTCTGTAAAAAAAAAGGAATAGAAATAATAATTCTGCACAACTAACTAGTAATAATTTGAGTACTTAATTTAGTTTTAAACCATGAGCCCAGCAATGTGGTATAATCAACTGGACCAAAATCCCTAGAAGGAAATAGAAGGATAAAAGTATGTCAGATACAAAAGTTTAAAAACATTAGTGTTTTAAAGCGGACCTAGGTCGCGGAGGGGGTGCCTAGCGCCTAGGCGGACTAAGCGTTTTCTTAGGCAGTCTCATTTATTTATTTTTCTGTCATACATACTTGTTATACTATACCAAGCATATGGTAGATGTAATTTTTTAAAAATTTACATGAAAAATTACCAAAAATATAATCTTTTAAGACTTAAAAAAATCATTTCAAGTATTGTAGGGCTTCAAAGTAGGGGTTTGGTTCTGCTTAGGTGGGGACCTAGGCGCCCAGCCAAATCAAGGCGGTAGAGGACCCACCTAGCGCCTAGTCAGGGATTAATCGAATTTAGGCCGAATTTTTAGAACATTTGAAAATATAGGGACAGAAGCACATCTTTGAAGTAGACCAACAGACAGTATACCTAGGTGAAAAATAATAGAAATTTTCTGCAACAGAACAGTGTCCTGAACTCGGTCTCATACCCATTGAAGGAAACATGACACTTCACCATTCTAAATTCTTCATATAAGTTCTCATTAGGGTTTTTGTCATTTTTATTTGTTCTTCTTACTGACTTTTACTGGAAACTACAGCCCCTTGTCATCGGGCTGAGCCTGTACATCACAAGAGCTTACCAACATGTCACTTTGATAGATAGACAATAAAAGCCAAAAGAACAAAAATAAACAACAATAATGAGATTCAACCTCGTAAATTCTTTTGAACTCCATGTAAGCCAAACTGATCCTTATCAGTAAAACAGCAAGAAGCTTACGAACAGCCGAGCTTGTAGAAATCTGCTTCTGAATCCCACTGCAACAGTAAGTAAGAAAATTAGAGAAATAAAAAAGACAACTAGAAGAGATTCGAGCAACTGAGAAAGGCCAGCTAGCACAAGTGTCCAATTCTAAGGTAAAGATAGTTAGAAATTGTAAGGGAGATAGACGAGAAAGAGGAACACATGAAAGACAGGATAGTGAAGATTTGAGTTTTTGTTCTATCTACAAAGTATTTCCACGTTAAACTATTTATGATGAATCATATGTGTTCCACACAACTATATTTGCTAAGCTTCATTGAAGATAATCAGTTAGTTCTCAACCCAAAGGGGATCCTGTTATATAGGTATGCTCAAGGGAGGTCAGTGTATCTTGTATTATAAAATTATTGCTCCCTTATTTAAATTAGAACTATTTTCATGCACTAATTTGGTTGCTTTGACTAGCAGCTCAGGCTGGTGTTTGCCAAGGTTAAGCAACTTTAGAAAAAATTGTTCTACTGGAGGAATACATAATGTCTAGAAAGTTTCATGTTGCACGAATGGCTTCAAAAAGATCTTTTCCTAATATACGGGATGTGATGTGCTTCCGAGAGAGAGAGAGAGAGAGAGAGAGAAGCCAAAAAAGATTTTGACGCCTTCAGCCATAGTAAGCTAATCATGCAATTGGAAAAGAGGGGAAAATATAATCTTAATATATATAGCAATATAAATCTAACAATAACTTCAAGATCATGTAATTCTTCAAGCCTAATGGATAACGTCAGAATAATATTCCTCTCTTCAAAATGGGATGTTTCAATAGATATAATACTTTAATAAAATTAGAGAGAGAGAGAGAGAGCCCAAAGATCCAGCTATTTTAATTGGGATGCACAATGATAACATTGTTTAAGCGTGGTATCCAGAAGACATCATTTGTAGAAAAGAAATTTTGCACTTGAATTACATTGTAAAAAAAAAAAGTGAAGATTCTCACCACCTTATATAAATAGAAAATATTATCCTCTACCCCAATTTCTCATAAGCAATATCATTGTATATCTAATTTTGTGTCAAGTACATGCATAAAATTATTTTCCCTAAACTACAATGCCTATCACCATAATTATAGGGAAAATGGTGTACCTGTAAAGTGTTTCGAATACTAAAGGAACAGAAATCACATAATGAGGCTGATATTGTCGCAAATCGTCCTACAATGAAATTGTTTTCAAAAGCAAGAAAGTAGAATTAGACAGAAAAAATGACGTTAATATTGGTACTCCACATGTTAAATAATGTACAATAATATCCTAGAATTTTTATAGTTAGATCGTTCTTTTCTTGAAATACCAATTTGATGTAAAGAATAGTCTCGTATTCTCAATAAATTGTGGAGTTCACCCATATTATATAATGGATAACTGCAAATAGTCAGATCAGACCAATTTCATTCCTTTTTACTCAAGGACACACATAAATCATAATTAAGAGAATCATTGTAAAAGTATCTCATAAAAGAAGTGGTAGCCCATAAGTAAGAGTATTCCATATTTCTTCCAAATTTAGGACCATTGGCATAATTGTTGGGGTACAAAGCTTCACATCTGAAAATATGGAGATTAGAACAATACCTTTATGTTTTTCACCGTTGTGTACACCTGCTTAATCCCATTGGTAAATGTGAAATATTCACAAGCACGCTCATAGGCATGCCAAGGTGGAAGCATGCTTAGAAATATATCTCCAGGTTCAGCAGGTACGATGTCCCATAAGTTATTTATCTAGGAAATGGATGAAAATGGGATATCATAATAAAATACAAATGGCTCTAAGAAATACAATAGGTGAAACTTCCAAAACTAAATTTAAGGAGTGAAGGAAATAAAAATCACTTTACTGCTGATTCTCAAAGAGGAAAGATGTAATATGCTATTTTTTTATTTTTCACAGTGGTTAAACTCTATGGAGGCCTAGGGCCTTGGTTACACATTGTGAAACAGTAATGGAGTTGTGGGATTACTCGAGTGTCCTATAATTTGGAAAATAATTTATCCCAAATTTATGATTTCATACAAGGTGTCCAATTCTGATTCTAGGGAAATTTGAAAGGGAAAAGTAGCTCTGAAAGTTATATTCCCTTGCCTCGCTCTATATAAAATCCAAAAGCTAGAGAGAGAATCCTTTCAAACCTGGTGCAAAATATTGGCATGTGTAAGCATAACACCTTTGGGATTGCCAGTGGTTCCACTTGTATACATAAGCGTAGCAATATCATCTGAGCTGATGGCTTCATAAATATATTGTTTCCCTGAAATTAATGTAGTCAACAAAGATGTTCCGTAACTTTGAGAACAAACATATTACATATGTTTAAAGAAGAAATATCCTCAGAATGTTCTACAAAAAATAACAAGCCAAACAATATACAAATATAAGTATATAACTATTAAGAATGCTCCAGTATAGGACAGTTATTAATGACCAGTGACTCAACACTACTTTTTTCTTTTTCCTTTAAGACCCAAAGGCTCATACTTTTTAGTTGATACAATCTAAATATCCGAGTTCAGCAGTTCAGCTTCAGCCCATAATATCTATTTAAGTCTTGTTAATATCTCTGACAGTCATTTTGTAATAGATAATATCAATTACTTATTTTAACAACTAAATGCATTTGAAATTTGCATATACATACATATATACATATATATACATTTTTATATGTATATATAACCACTTGTTGTCAGTCAACCATGAACACGAGTTCCAAATAATTTCCTTTTGATCTCATGTGACATCCCATTTTGACAAATAATAATGTCCAAACATAAAATATAAACGCATTCATCGTTGAAGCATCCGACCCAAAACCAATTGGCAATGGGTGGAGTAACCTCTCAGTTATTTGGTGAGTTGCAAGACTTAGTTTGCCTGATTTGGGACTTTGTACCTCAACACGCCCCCTCCAGAATGGCTTAATTTTGAGCCGAAAACATAGAAAATTTATATAAGTTAGCACTGAGCACGTGAGTCGTTGGCCTTTAACATGAATGGATTTTCCTTCTCTGTTACCCTTTTGAAGCTTCTTCCAATTCAAAACAAATTACAGTGAGTTGTGTCCCAGGAATGTATAATGAGTCTCAAGCCTTAGCTCGACTGATATGAGACTTTGTATCCCAACAATTACTGAAAAATATAACCAACAAGAATAATCCCATCAAAGTTAAGGCTATTATCTTTTCTCAAAGCCAGGAATGACATGGGTAAGTTCCACTACCATATCCGACTATCTGTCGCATAGCTAATTAGCTACTACCTCCTTCATCTTCAAAATAAGAGCCCAATTTGACCTTTGACTTTTTTATGCACATCTACATTTTCCTAGGACACACTAAACATAATATTTTCGAATTTATTTTCCAGTACATGTTTTAGTCTTAAAACTTAAATATTGGAAAAATTCAGCAAAATAGTTATGTTTAAGTATGTCTCTAAAAACCATAATATACATCAAGAAGTCAAAGGGTAAATGGGATTCTCATTCAATACAAGTGTACTAATGTATCTGTTCGTGCCAAGAAAAGAGAACAGCTTTTCTAAAAACAACATACTATCAGAAATATATAAAGAGATTTGAAGGTTTATATGTAACCAAGTACCAAATTGTGAAACAAAGCTTTTTAATTTATTGGCTTCTGCAGAATGCAGACTCACTTACGAGCATCATGTGAATCAAGCAAAACCATGCGACTTTCATAACCCATATGTAGGATCTCATTATAATCATAAACAGGAACTCCATCCAATTTTCTGCTAGTCAGGCATGATTTATCCCCCCAAAGGAGGATCACAAATCTTATATCTGCTCTAGAACAGAAGACTTCTGCTATGCGGTTGAATAGTTCAGGATTGTCCACAGTGAGTGCAACACTGTGATAGAAGTGACAGAGAATTAGACAATATTAAGTAATTGGTACAAAGAAGTCAAATAGGCATATGGCATACTCGATAATATATTAGCATTATGTTAGCACAAGAAATCTAACCCCAGAAGTGTCACATGACAAGTTTACAGCACATCAACAAAATGCATACAAGTACACACCAAAAATATCCCTCATCATTTACTCATTTTCAATGAACTACCTTGAAATTTAAAAAATTGCTTAATTTTTCAAGATTTAGTTGTCAGCGTCAGTTACCTCTGTTAAATAAAAACAGTCACTACTTAGATCAGCATACTAGTTCGAACATAATTTGAATATGGACACAAGAAAATATCTTCTAATTGTACAGAATAGGTACAACTTGACATTACCTGCGAACACAAGAATCCTGACATGCAAAGGTAAAATATGCCATAAAACTTATATATATATATATAGAGAGAGAGAGAGAGAAAATTTACTCTCATGTTCTAAAAAAGGCGCATGGTAGGAGTTTTGCATTAGTACATGAATAGTAAGTACATTTTCATAGAGGAAAAAACAAAAATATTAAGCATACTTCTCAGCTTCTCCACTAACCTTTCAGAATGGTTGTATATTTGCAATAGCTCTTCAACGGACGACCGCGACCCTCTCACCACATTGATTGCTCCGGTGGCCATCATACCTAAAGCCAAATATAAACAAAGCATGTGTAATCACAGAAAATCAACAATCACTTTAGAAATACATAATTATAGATTTTATATGTAAACTCTTGCAGAGCTTCAACAATATTATGTTGAGATGATTATGGCTAAACACTTGATCATGGAAGAGCATTTTAACAAGCTAAAAATAAAACAAGTGTAATATATTAATTTGTAATGTGAATCGAATTGACCATATGATCGCGCATCATAAGAATAACATCAAAGTTCTCCCACTTAAGTATATAATGATTTCATAGTCGAGGTGATGTCATAATGAAAGAATTGAAGCCATCTCATAAGAGAGATTTAGAGATGCAAATGGCAATAATACGTGGGTGTTGACCTTTAGACAGTAAACTCAGCAATTGTTAATTCTGCTCTGGAAATGAACTTCTTTCGGCCTACTTTTACCGGTTGTAGAGAAGAAGATTTTACTTACGATAAAAATTAAGCAGAAGAATAAAAGGTCCAACTTAAGGATTGCACATCAATCCCAATGGAAATTTGATGCGGAAACTCCACAATGGCACTTATCCTGAATGTCTTTAGTTTGCTCATCCTTACCTAAAGCAAAAAGATAAGGACCATATTGTAATTTGGAAACCACTTGACGTGCCAACTCTTGGTACAAGTAGTCACTCCATCATACATGCCATTAATCCACTCAAACAAATCTTCTTGTCTTTTAACATATTTATGCAAGTGGCTATGAAGGGCATACACACTAATAACATTACGTCATCCAACTACTAGGTTTACTAGAACGTCCTATCGCCTTTTTAACTAACACCAACCACCCCATCTCCCAGAATCTTGTCAATCATAATCTCTACTCCCATATTATTCCTACCTACGTAATCTCTTTTCTTTTTAGTAAATAAAAAGGAAGGTAGGTAAGGTGATCCCAAGCTACTATAAATTCACATTGCGCCTACAACAACCAAACACCTACTTAATCTTTTGAAGGCACGCTATATTCACCCTTATTCTGGCCAATTTATCAGTAAACTCCCTCTACTCTATTAATGAAATCTTCTTCTTCTTTTTTTCTTTTTCTTTTTTTTTTAAATATTGTGTTTACACACAAAGTCTTGTCATAACTACTAGGGTCGAACTACATAAATCATATTCCATAATTATCCATCAACTCTCATTCCACTATAAGCTACTGTATATTTCATACTTTTAAAAGTCGCACCAACTTTACTCTTCTCCTTATAAAAGAATTACTATCAACTCAAACCATCTTACCCTCGCAACGCTTGGGTTACTATGTGTGAGAATACATGTCAGGTTAAGCTTATCAACCTCATGAAAGACAAAGACAAAGTCTAGGCCCAGAAAGAATATTGCAACACCTTAAAAATCGAAAAGAGAGGGAAAAAGCAAAACAAGATCAAGCATAATAAAGCTCTCGGGAAGACATGAAAAACTAGAAACAATTAGGTTTAGTTCAGTTTTGCAGTTTGAAGATAGTAGATACTGCTTATTAAGGAAAAAGTTCATAGAAATTACAGTTAGACAGAGATCCAAAGCTTGTATACCTTGATCTGCAACTAACCACCTGCAAGAATTATCAGCAAAAAGTGCAAGTTTTTCATATGGCTTTAAGCCAATAACTCTAAGGCCTTCTGAGAAATCCAAAATTTGTTGCTCGAGCTGCAATTTTAAACATTGAATATGAATTCAGGTATCTGGAGTTCACCTTTCTGTAAAAGCATACGAGTAACAAATTCACATTGGCAAAGCATTAGCTAACTTCAGATTGACACATGCAAAAAGATATTAGTAATGAATTTCACCTTTTTAGTGACAGCACAGCAAAAGCTCTCTGGCATACATAATAGGTGTAATTCTTTGGAATCATATATGGTAGAAACCTGACCTGTTTATAAGTCATATTTGTTGGTGGTTCATGATACTGGTCCACCAATGCCACCCTATCACCAAATTTTTCTGCCGAATATCTCCATATGTCAGGAATGGCTTTCCATTCTGAGGACAGGACATTATCCTCCGACAGTAATGTACTTTCTAAAAAAGGTGAACACCTTCTGACTTGCATTTCCTCTGTCTACAAAATGAATAATGCAGAGACTTTCTGCGCTTACCATTTCTATATCATAAAAATTTCAACTTTAGGAAAATGATTATATAATATAGAAAACCTGATCACTTCCAGATTCATATAAATAAATAAAAAGTGGACATTATTCTGCAAAATATTATTCTGACTGTGTGAAAATATTGATCAGCGCCCGTTGTTTTTCCATTAAAATCTTGAACCAACAAAATTGATACATTTCTTTTCGTTCTTCCTTATTTGATAATCGTCAAAACTGATACATATAGCCCAGATGGCCAGATCTATGCTTACGAACATTATTAATGTTAATAAGTCGGCTAAAGAAACAAAACCATGAGGATTATTAGTGAGGGATATATCGAGGCATTTTTATAGGGTAAAGAAGTTTTAAGGTTCTTGAAACTGAGCTCATTTCATGTTTTGAAATATTAAGGGTGAGATTAGTTCCAGAGAATATTCACCTCAAGGCTTTATAAATCTAGGTGCATAAGGTCTTCTTCTTACTTCAGACCTTTTCCTTCTCCCTTTCTCTTTGCATTTCTTGTAACTCTACATTACTATTTTTCACTTTTAGTATTGAAAGCACATGACATCAGCACAAACCATATAATTCTTTTATCGTTCCATAGATAAAAGAGAAGTACATAACTCTCTTAACTTCTCTCGTTCTTCTCTTTCCTCCTCTCTTTCTTCATATTTATCTCTCTTTCTCCTTTCTATTCCTACAATTGAACTTAAGTGGATTTGTCGGAGTAACACAGGTTAAAAGTAGATGGTGGCCATTACTTGGCAAGTGTTGCAAAGCTTAGGTTAGGTACATGACAACTCAAAGAATAGTTGGTCTGACAGTTTCAAAGGCCCTTGCAGTTGTGTCCTGGTCATAAGAACATATTATATGAAATTGTTATGGACTCATTTTGCACACCCCTGCTCAGACAACCTCGAGTCTTGAAAAATTAAACTCAATTCCTACCCAGCAGGGTTTTGCACAGCCCACGTGGTCCTTTCCTTTATTTTATATATATAATTATGAAAATAGTAATACATAATAAGAAAAATAAAACTATTAATATATAAATATAAGAAACATTTATAATAAATATGATTATAAAATCATGAAGTATATATATATATATATATAGATGCTTGTTGGGGTCAGGGGACCGCAGGGCTGGGGTGAATTGCATCCCTACTCCAGTCATAAGCTCAATAAGTTGAAAGAAGCAACACCTTGGTAAATTGCATCCCTACTCCAGAGTCATAAGCTCAATAATTTATTTTCAATATTTTTATTTTGAATTATGGTACTTTTAAGAAGGAATCTCCGGAAAAGACTACATAACCCTTCATAATTACCTACCTACTAAGGACAATATTATTCACATACAAAGTTGTCTGCGGATTATTATCAAATAAAAATTGTTAACCAAAGGGTCTTGGCCCAATGGTTAACCCCCATCCCTTGTGTACCAAAGGATGGAGTTTCAAATCTTGGCAGCGGCAAAGGTTTGGTGTGGTTTGCATTCCTCTATTAAAAGTCAAATTTTCAAAATCAATGACCAAGATCAAAACTTTCATAAATATTATGAGGTAATACATACAAGAAAACTTCCATATGAAAGTTACTAATTCACAAATGAGTACGCAGGAATTATCTTGAAAAAGCATAAAATAAATAAATAAGAGCCTAAATCTAACAAAATTCACAAAAGGGTACTCAAAAATCACCTGGATTTGGCCATAAACTCTAAATCTCCGACTTGAGAAAACGCCACTTGGTTTACATTTTGGGCTGCTCAGAAATATTGGGTTGATTGACTGACAGTGGGAGAGCAAAAACCGAAATGCATGTCTCCGATCACAAGTGTTTGACACAAAACCAGCCGGGGAAAAAGGAATAATCAGACCTCCAGACATGGCCATAACCAAATGGACTGTAAAATTTGCTTGCTATGAAGTTGTATTTTTCTAAGTTTAAGAGAGAGAAAATGAAGTTTTGTTGGGATATGGAAAAAAGTGCATCGAAATTTCCACAGAATGGGAGGAGAGAAGACAGCTAGTGGGAGCAATGGATCCAGCATCGAGAAGAGTGGTGACAAAAATTCGGTTATTTATTTATTTTGATTGGAACAAGTTTGGTTTGGATGGGCCAAGGGGGTTAAATGATCAAGCAGTAGAAATATATTTAAAAATTTGTGCAGTATTTCTTTATTGTCATCGAGTGTCTTTGGCTACCTACCTACCATGGTCTATGGGATCTGCTCACCTGCACAATATAATCTACAATAATTTTATTTAAAGATAATTTTTTAATAAATATTTTATGATTAATGTTATAGCAAAGGACTAGAATTAAAATTTATATAATTTATAAAATCGGAGGCTTGGTTTGTCTCTTATAGTCTATCACTTGATAAAAAACTAAATAAACCCATTATCAGATTAAATATAACAAAAATTGTAATTGCAATTTTTTTATTATTTATATTTATTCAAACTTAAACTCTATTTCATCTCTATTCTATCCAGGTTGATCAGCAGTTATATGGTATCTCAACTGCTTCTCACTCAACTTCCATAATTTCTACGCTAATTTTATAATATGTTCCCAACCTCTCTCTCCATTTCTGAAACATATTCACTTATAATTTCCAAAAATGAATATATATATATATATATATATATATATATATATGAATGAACATCAATGCATGAAGGGTGATAGGAAGGGTTGTCGCATTTTTTCACAGATGCTTTGTTGTCCTTCCTTCAATTAAGATATAATAACATTTAGTATAATACATAACCTCAGTTTATATTTATAGCAAATACTTCTTCTTCTTTTTACTACTTTTATTACCAAAATGAATATATGTTTTGTTAAATTTTTTGTTTGGCATCAAATATTTATATATTATCGCGTGTCTTTGTGGCTGGTGAAAATAAAAGGGCCATTGGCTTTATAATATTATATTGGATCAATATGAATTATCCTAATTTTTATTTTAACTTAATATTATAATTTAATTTTAATTTACTGTGCAATATTACAAATTCAATTATGCTTTGCAAAAAAGTCAAATTCAATCGGCCCTACCAAAAATTGAAGGTAAGTATTTTTAAGTTTTCAATTCTTAATGAAATGTATTTTTATAATTAAATTGTAAAAGTATTAAGTTCTTTTAAAAATTCACTCCCATTTGCATGCATATGTTATAATATATATATATATAAGTAATTATTTAAATAGTAACCAAATTAAGCTAAATATCATCTTATTCGAACTCACTTTTGCCCGAAGGCTACATTTATGAAATACTGCATTATAAGTCAACTTGTTTTAGTTGTTTTTAAAATAAAATGCTTCTAGTGCCTTCGATGCACTTGCGCCGGAGAGTATTATTATATACACTAATTTAGCAAAATTAATGAATTACTCATTGGAGTTGTCACGTTTTACTGATTACATTATTGAACTTTTAATTTTTTAAATTACTCCAGTAAATTAATTATTATTTTGAAATTGGATCATTCCGTTAAAAAAATTAAACGAACGTTAATTTTTTATCGGCAATACTAATGAATTACTCACTGTAGTTGTCACGTTTTACTGATTACACTATTGAACTTTTAATTTTTCAAATTACCCTAATAAATTAATTATTATTTTAAAATTGGGTAATTCCGTTAAAAAAATTAAATAGACGTTAATTTTTTTTTATCTATGTGACTCTGGAAAAAAAATACAAAAATAAAAAATATTACTTATGTGGCAAAAAAAATAATAAAAAACTTGAAAGTAAAAATAAAAAAAATCAAAATATTTTCGGTACTCGGATTTTAGATATTTATCAATAGAAAAAACTTCCTCGCGAATGGAAAGCAATGCATCAACAGCAGAAATGAAAGAGAGATAATTGGCAATAGCCACCTCTTGCATTTGCCTCTGAATTCTCTCTGCATCCACCCGTAAAAGCTTTGACTCCTATCAAATCATAAATACAATCCCAATAAAATTAATTTAATCAAATATTACTACTATATGTGTGTGTATATATATATACACACACACGCACACATTGATATAGAGAGAGATTGGGGAAGGGGGTGGACCTTGTGGAGGCGATCGAGAGTGAAGGAGATGAGTTCGGATACATAAGACTGCTGGGAGTGGAAGCGAGATGGAGGAAACCTACTGCAACACTATTAACTTCATCTGTTGTTGTTATTGATGTTGGGGATTCAGACTCCATGTTATATCTAATGCTGAATTTTGAAGCTCAATTTAATATTCTGGGTACTCATATCTCAAAATTTTCATAGATTTTAGAGAGAAAATATGCAGATCTATTTGATTTGGAAGAAAGGGGAGAAGAGAGAGATAAGAGGAAGGAAGAGAGAAAATAAATCAAATTTATTTATTTTCTTTTTCTTTTTTCTTTTTCATGTCCACGTAGGATAAAAACTAAAACAATTTAACAGTCGTAAGACACAGATAACAAAATGACTCAATTCCAAAATAATAATTAGTTTATTAAGATAATTTAAAAAAAATTAAAAGTTCAATGGTATAATTAGTAAAACGTGTCAGCTACAGTGAGTAATTCATTAATTTTGCCGATAAAAAATTAACATCCGTTTATTTTTTTTATCGGAATGACCCAATTTTAAAATAATAATTAGTTTACTGGAATAATTTGAAAAATTAAAAGTTCAATTATGTAATTAGTAAAACGTGTCAACTATAGTGGGAAATTCATTAGTTTTGCCACACTAAATTACACGACACACATTCTGTATTTAAAAAGAAGAAAAATAAAATACTAAGGTCACGTTTGTTTACAAAGATTATAATCCCCGGATTATAATCTTACGGATTATAATATCAAGACTATTAATCTTAAAATTAAATAGTCCTAGTTACATGTTTGTTTTTTATGGAATTATTCATGGGATAATTTAAAATAATCTTATTTTATGCTTGTTTTTTTCAAGAATAATTAAAGAATTGGATAAAAAACTATCGTTTGGACTATTATACCCTTACCAATAATAACATATTTGTTCAATAATATCGTTATTATGTAATATATTAGTTTCATTATAATATTTAAAAAGTGACGTTACTCAAAAAAAGAAGTTGCGTAATAAAATGTAAAAAAACAGTTACGTAACTCAAAAAAGAATAATAATGCTCACATACTATATTTATTATATATTATTAGCTTGTTCACGTACTAAAAAGAAGTTATGTAACTCAAAAAAAATTTATTTTAAAAAATTTATTTTTTTAAAAAAAGTTACGTAAGTTGATTGGATTAAAAAAAAGTTACGTAAGCTAGTAAATGTAAAAAAAAATTATTTTACATTTACTAGCTCAGGAGCCTTGGTGTTAGGAATTATCTTTATGAATTTAATTTGACATTATTTTGTGTAAAAAAATTTCATTTTGTATGAATAATGTACGTACTGATTTAAAAAAAGGTACTATATGTAAAAAAAACATACACATGTTAAAAAAAACGTACTGCATATATGTATTATTTAATAAGTTTATTTAATTAGCATTAAAAAAAAGTATTAAAAAAAATTACGTACATACAATACGTAGTACATAATTAATGTTTTATCATGTATTACAAGTTTTATGTAATGTAAACAAAGTTAAAGGATAATTTAGTTCACAAATTTTTTATCTCAAATGATAGGGATTATAATACCTAATTAAACATAGTATTAAATAATCCCCCCTTCCAAGTCATTTTATTATCCCGGAACTAATAATCCCAAGTCTATTTTAAAATACAAACAAGAGACTTATGATTAATAATTCAATTTCAAAGTATAATCCTTGTCAACAAACATAACCTAAGAGATAATAGGAAAGAGATAATGGAAAAGAAAAAAAATGAATAAAAGACTTATGTAAAAAAAGTTTAAAGTATAAAATAAAAAATAAATAAAAACTTCCCTATTTTATTTACACCAAATTAATTACCGACTCCCGCTTTATATAAAATATAGAAGATAGATATCAAATCATTTTTTCAATTTCAAATATACTAGTGCACCACCAATTTGAGTATTTGTTTCTATCTGCAATCAATCAATAGTGACACAAGACAACCTGACATGCATTTGATTTACTGACCTTTAAATTCAAATCACAAGACAACCTGACATCAAGACGTAACAAAACAGAGCCAGGTGTAAGAGCTCAATATCACTTAGTTTCATGTCATCAGAAAGGGAATAAAATTCTAAATTTAAAAAACTACATTAAGGTCAAAAAAATTTAAGCTGTGGCACCCTTTCCTTTCTTCCTCTGGAGTTTCTTCATGTAGAACTCCAGCTCCTTGCCCTCCAAAATGTATCTGTCGAAAGAAGGAAACAAACCTCCATGACATAAACAAAGACATACAACATATTTGGCACAGTACATAAGATAGAAAATTCCATTGAAGATCACAGATCATAAACTTAAGACATGCAACATATCTTTCGGTAGATGAGAAAGTCCTCATTAAAGAAATAGAATTCTCATTAAAGTCAAAGATCATAAATCAATAACTTATAGCCGATTTTCAAGTTGATTATATGTCTAGCATTTTCACATGCTTAACATCTGTCTTGCTACAATTTCATGTGCCTAACACCTGTTTTGCAACAGGAGTAAAGAAGAATACCATTTTAAACATGTTTCACATGTGTTCCCAAAAGTTCACCTAAGGGGTATTTAACTAGTGAAGCTGGATGTACCAATCAAAAAATAGGGAAGCTTGTTATGTGGGCATACAAATAAACATCTATACACCAAATAACAATTATGTAAGACATCCTGCAGAAGGAATATTCATGAACTCGAGGAGCATATATATGCTTTCTTTGTTCAATATCAATTTTTTTGACTCGGGACTTCATCATTTATTATTTTTAAAAGCAAATATAGACACCTGCCAAGATAAGATTCACATACCCATCAGCACGACCACATTGGCCAGGTCGTGATGAGATTGCAGCTAAGAGACGGCCACCTCCAAATTGTTCTTCAATATGTGCATCAATCTTACGATCCTCTTGACGCTTCTCAATTTTTCTCTGGACATGGTTGCTCTTCTTTGCCTCCTCGGTAGAAGTGTCAGCCTCCTATACTCAATCATACAACATACAACAGTATAGTCATTAAAAAGTTATAATCAGCAGGATAATCTGTGTCTGACAATAGCCACACATAAGACTCTTGACTGTATTTAACTATCGAGTCTGTCCTAACTTCAATACGAGTTACAAGAAATTTAATAACAGATGCCAGATAGTTGCACTACAACATAACCCATCTTAAAACATAGTTATTTGACAAGTATAACTGCATTGGAAAAAAAATAGCATCATAAGATTATCCATAGCCAACAATAAGTTGGAGAGTGATTAAGAAGAAAATCTTAAAATGCTGGAAGAGATGAGAAACTTAACGACCTAGCATGTTCATGTGAAAGCAAACTAAAACGTTGTTAATCTAACACCTGACTTGGATAAGTGCAATAGACCAATAACAAGAAGTAAAATATGAAACAAATACTTAAAGAAAATAGTTAGATCTCATACCTCTCCTTCTTTCTTGGCAGAAGCAGAAGTTTTCTTCTTGCGGCCAATGTCCACACCATAGTGTTGAAGATACCATTGCTTAAATGGTGCTGCATCAACCTGAACAATTGCACTCTTCACCAAAGTCTGGGTCCTAACCAATTCATTATTTGATGCATTATAAACCACATCCAAAATTCTAGTCTTCCGAGTCACAGCCTCACTACCCCAAGAGTAGTTCCCTGTATCCAACCTCAACGCACGCCACTTAACATTCCCACCTCGAACCCTTACCCTCCTAACTGTCTTGTTGCTTGACAACTTTGTGTTTGCTGGTTGTCTTCCTAGCTCGTACCTGATACAACAATAGCAACACAAAAGTTAGACCAGCAAACTTAAAATTTTGAGCAAAATAGAATCTTCACAGAATTGATCACAGCAAGTGATAAAGCCTCAATAAAAACAACAGAACCATCATCCATCATAATCAAGAGTCACAAGAATCCATACATAGTTCAAGGAAATGAAATGAACCGGCCAATTAAGATTTGAAGACTAACAAAACTAAAATAATTTACCATTTAGTGTAAAATGAAATGGGCTTCGAGATTATGAATACCTTGGGGGCAATGGTTAATCAAATATTTCAACAGTTATTAAGAGCTTGGAAACTATGGCAAACGTGTCCACTGGGAGAACAATCATCAACTGATTATGATAATCTAGAATTAAAATCTAAAACAGCAGACAACCTAATAAAAACTGCATTTAGTTTATATAAATGTTACTCAGAAACAATTCTGTTTTCAAAATTATGAAGGGCAACTCATCCGCACTAAAACAATATAAAACAATTAAACATGAACAATCAAGATTGAAGACTGAAAAAATTAAAATAAATTACTGTTTAGTGTCAACTACTACGGGCTTTGGTATCATGATTTCATGAATACCTTGGGCAAATGACTAACCAAATATTTGAAAAGCATACTTCCCCAAAAGAGAGAAAAAAAAAATGAAACACCAATTCAAAAGTTATTAAGAACTTGGAGACTCCAGCTCAACAACTGATTTTAGTCATCTAAAATTAATGAAACACATAATCCAAAACAGCAGAAACACCTAATAAAATCTGTATTTAGAGCATACAACAAACACCTTGGGCAGACACTAATTAAATCTGAAACAACTAGGTGTTCCAACTTCTAAGTTATGAAAGACAACTGATCCTCAGTAAAACTACTAAAACACTAAACAAATAATATCAATGGACAAAATTATGAAAATCCCATTGTGCAAACACAAACTGAAGCGGATAAAAATAATTTGAAATCATGCAAAACCCATTGTGAACAAATCAGCTCAACAAACTAAAACTAAATTTTATTTTTTTAAAAAAATAAAAAAATAAAATTTTACCAACTCTATAACCAGAAACTCCATTTAACATATTTAAATAGATCAGGGTATTGAATTAAGACAAACCGACTACTTAAAAACAAGAAATGAACAAAAATTATATATCCGAGTTTTAGAAAAAATAAATTATAGGTGATTTCGAGTGAAGGATGTTACTTTCGCTTCTTCCTCCAAGCCTTCTTCTTGCCTCCAGTGGCACGCCTCTTGTGCATCGAATCCCGAGAAATACCTGTAAATAAAAGAATTGGGGTTAGGTTTTAGAAATTGGAATCATCATTTAGACGAGATTGAAGATGTGAAGAGGTAAAAATGTTGCCGGCTCATACCCATGGTTACAGATGGTGGCTGGCTCCTCTGTCGCCAAAATGACTTGCAGCAGAATGGAGGCAAGGAGACCTGAACGTGAAAGGTGAGCTTATAACTCAAAACCCTACTTTAGAATTAGGCTTGCCGTTCACGTGCTTCACTAAAACGATGTCGTTGTATATTTCCTTCCTTGCTTCTTTTTTTTTTTTTTTTTTTCGGTCACCATGTATCATTTTGCACCCATAACTTCTTTTATTTATTTATTTTCTTAATAATGCTAAAAGTTTTGAATATTCTGCCAATGATCCAAATGATGTGGTAAATTGGTAAAATTATCACATCTTTAATTGAGGATATTATTGGTAATTTCTTAATAATCATATGATATTGGGAGTCTGGGACAAGGGTGTCACAATTTTGGTACCTTATAATTAAAAGTTTACTACTATTTTTCTTCAATTATTGTAAAGATATTTTTCTCACTAACTATTCTACTATTAATCAGGTATATATTTGCCAACTGATAATTATAATGAAGACTCTATAACCATCGAATTACATATTCAAATCTTGTTATGAAAATTTTTATTCTTTTAATTGTGAAGTATGTATTTTTTTTGTTATATATTACCTTGGAATTGAAGGAATAGAATGAATTTTTATAGGCTTGACAACGGGATAAGTATGACACAGGGGACCCCTCCTCGTACTCGTCCCATCAATTTGGAGCTATCCTCGAACTCGAATCAACCCTAAAAATAATACCGCATACCCGCCCCTGCGAAATCAAACAACATATAATATTTCTATTACTAGCAACATATTTATATTACAAATGTTATGAATTTATAATGAAATCATCTAAATAAGTACATAAAATAATTTTAAGAAAATTATATATATACATATATTTGGGTTGGGGCGGGGGTGAGAGGATATATCTCATACTCGACACTAACTTTATAGGGTTTAAACAATTGGGTCCCATTAGGGTCAGAATTGAACAGATCTCATCGAGTTCGAGTGAAATTATAAGGCCTAAATTTTTATCATGTTTAGTTATTAGTAATAGTAGGTAATGCAATAAGATAAGATAATTGTCACATTCATCTGTTCTGCCACCTCTCTCATTGAATGAAAATCAAGATAATAAAATAATATTTTATTTTATCGAAATGATTTATGCGTTGAAATAATTATCAAATACATTTTTTTTCTTTCTATTTCTTCTTTTATTTTATTCTTTCAATCAAGAGTTCAAGACACAACATATAGATTGGGAGGTATAATTAGTGTTAATTTTTTTTTAAATTATTAAAATTATATTATGTAATCAATTTTACTTGCACAATTCTACTTAATTACTCACAGGTCATATCCATCTAAAGCGACAGAGCTAAAAACGTGTATACTGTAGTCTGGAAAGTGTCGTTCCAGGTGGGCTTGAATCGAATCAGACCGTAATCAAGACGGGCCAAGCAGTTCCAGATACAGTTCATGCCCACAAAAGAAATTTAAAAAAAAAGGAAAGGAATTATAAGCCCATACATTTGAGCCCAATAAAAACTAAACAACCATATAAATTTTCCATTTTTGTTAATTTCTTCTCGGATAATGATATATACTCTACGTCGACTATTTGATTGTCGTGGATAACTATAAGTCTTGTTATTTATTGCGATAAATTTACGCCGAATTATAATTGTGAAACTTATCAATATATGAGATTGAGGTGAACGTATTTGAGCAATTTGCGTTAGAATATTACAAGTGTGATGGAGTCTCATATCGGAGAAATAATGAAAGAGTAGATGACTAATATACATGAATGAACTTAAGACCTAATGACTTAAACTTTTAGTCAAGTTGAGTTCTAAAAATGTGTGTTAGTGTCTTTTATACGCGCACCAATTTCCCCCCAACAATTTGATGTATCTAGCTAGGTTCAATAGTTTTTCACCAAGACATGAGAAGATTAACAATTAATCTGGATAACATGTTTACGTGCTCGAAATTTCGGCCTCCTTTAGACGCATCATGTTAACTAGAGCCTGCATCTTGTTATCCACATACAATATTATGAAATTTTGGTCTATATTCTTCCATTTTGAGATTATATAAAAAATCGAACAGGATTTCGAAAATAGGGAATTCATCCTAGAATTAACATCAATAAAGAAATATGGTTAGTGCTAATGTCTTGAAAAACCTCAGTGGGGTCCAAAGTCGAAGGAATAAAAAAGAAAGAACAGATTGGGGCTGTGTGCACCAAGAGATGGTGCTTGAAATCCAAATTGAACATTAGACGTGCTTAGTTTAGCTCATACATGCTTAATGCTTAATTATAATTAAAAAGTCATATTTGAAAATTTACATTTTTAATTTGCTATTCCTAAGATCTCATATTTGCCGCAAGCGTTAGTGATTGCAAGTGCACCTTTCTATGATTTATAAGGATTATATATCATCACCCTGTTGCCAAATTCCCCCAAAACATTGCTTGATTTTTTACTAATTTATCATTATGTTTTTTGCTCTGTTTTGTTTTTTCCTTTATTATTGATAAGTGTTAGGTGGCATTTGTTTACATCTTAATACCTCTTAACATCTTCACATTTGATTCGGTAAAAGGATAAAATTGTTTGGTAAAATTTTGTTTGTCTCTTATCGTCTCTCTTAATCAATAAAAGGAAGATATAAATCTAAATCATTAAGAGTTGTCTCTTAATAAAAAATTTAAATATATGGAACCTCTATAAATATTTTACTCCCTCAATTTCAAATTTTAAGATTATTATTAATTTTTGAAAAGTCAATTTAAGATATTTTTAAATTTAAAATTGATATTTTTAAATTTAAAAGTCATTCAGATGTTTTATATTTTTAAGTTCCGATGCTATTTTACTTATATGATCTAACTTATTAAAATATACTAACTATTCAGATCTTAATTACTCAATTTTATCAAACACCACTTTATTTGGTTTTATTAGCCAACACACCAGATGTGTTTTAAGAATAACAGCTTAAGAACTAGTACGACTTAATTATGACCAAATTTATGAAACTTTCACTTATCTGGTTTTATTGTTTGGTAGGACAAAAGAGAATATCAAAAGATGCTATGAACTCATACAAGCTTATCAAGATTCATGAACTGCTTCAAACAAACAAAAAATATATATGACTAAGAGCAACTTAATGAAGAGTTAACTAAGAAAGATAAATCTAAAAACTAAGGACACTAATTAAGAAGTCATCCATTTTTCTCCCTGCTGCCCTCTACTTTATCATCGATCTTCAAAGTGTCACACTTGGGAATATGCAAGATCCATGGCCTATTTATCAAAAATAAAAAAAGAAATAGAATCAGTACATGATTGAGATTGATAATACATCATTTACTATATTCCCCAAATGCAAATATTTGTAAATGTGACTAAAATTAATATACTCACTTGGATCTGTGGTAGTTTGAACAGCAAGTCCATTGAAGTAACAAGAAGTACCTGTAGTATTCCAGAACTTTGCCCAATATGAACTAAAAGCATAACTTGCATGAGAAATCACACTAACTGGTTCATAGCACTCCTTATCCGGCCCTAGTGCATTGCACATTTCATCATCTTGACTGCATGCATAACCTAATGCCGGCCCAAGCTCATCCTCATTCACTCCCGTCGCCACCACACACCATGCCTGTCCTTTATATCTCTCATTATTCGTAGGCGGAGCCAATGGCCCATAATCTGAGTCTGACCGGTTCCCATTAATGTCTACTTCATATAGAGGCCTTCCATTAGGGTAAAACAGCCCCCAGTGCCGCTCTGTCCCAGGCCCGTCCTTTTGGTTCTCATCGTACAATGAGAATATAAAGATTGGTACGACTTGCGTTGGTCGAGCCGGAGTCCCCGCAGGTGGCTGAGCCGTCATCTTACGTACAAGATTACGGTTATAAGTAGCCGCATTGTATATATTTGCACCGGGTTGCTCAAGGTCACCGGAATGAGGCCAACCGGTCTCTGATATTGCAAGCTCGATATTGTTATGCCCTAATTTTGACATGGCAAAAGCCACAGAATCAAGCATCTGATCAAGGAGGTTTGTGTAGTTCAAGCCACTAGTAGGATCGGTAAACGTATAATTTCCACCTCTAAACAATGCATAATCAAGGCTCATGTTGGTGGGATTGCTTGACCATGCATAGTAAGGGTAAACATCAAGGAAAAAGAATGAATTTGTTCCGTTCAAAAAATGTAGCAGTGGTAGCATCACTTCTTCTATTATATTGGCCCGAAATGTTCCGTTTGAAGGTGGAAAAGTTGATTCCATAATGTCCATGGCAAGTGGAGTTCCAATTTTGATGTTTCTTATGTTTTTAGCTCCGAGTGACTTCTTTATTTTTTGCATGGCTGGTACAAGATCATACCAAATTTGTCGATTGCCATCCGTGTCAGAGCTAAGGACCTCGTTTCCTACGAGTATGAATCGAATCTTCGTATCGGGGTAGTAAGCAAGGACATTGTCACGTACCCAATGGTTTGCTAGACTTTGGTTTGATGCAATGCTTGATATTTGTTCATTTGGCACCATGATTGAGACACGGATGTTTGTCCTCGCTAGAAGCTTGAGGGTTTCAGGGTCAGCATCGTAGAGCTTTACCCATCCGGCTTTCATGCTTTTGAGGAGCTCAATGGATTGATATGGAGATGGTAGATTGTTTCCTTGCCGCCCGTAATTTACTCCGATCTTGTTCGAGATTATCACTCCGCCTGTCAAAAAGAGTGTAAAAAGGATGAGTTAGTAACTGATGTTACGTTTGGATTGAAGGAATGAGATTAAAGTAGGAATGAAATAGAGAAGGTAATAGAATGAAAACTCATTCTATATATTTCAATGGAACAATCAAACACATTTTCTTTTATCATTGCATGATAACGAGCTATTTCATTCCTACTTGGATTCCTACAATTCTAATGCAGCACAAGTGTGAAACATTGCATTTCTATCATCAATAATGATATACTTACTTGAGAAAGCAAACAGAGAAAAGAGAAGGAGAGCCACAAGATCCATAGGAGCCATGTTTGTTTCAGTGGAAATGTTGAATGTAAGGAGGTGCATTATATTGTATATATATATGTAGTATTAAGGAGGCCATGAAACAGTTCAACTACTCGAGATGAGAGTGCAAAAAATAAAAACTCTAAATGATTTTTGTGAGAGAATCATAAAGTAACAAGAACAAGATCTTTTGGTGGTGTGTTAATATATATATATATATATATATATATATATATATATATAAATGTAAAAGGCAAAGTTTATGAAAGGTGAAAAAGATTGGACAGGGGATTTGCTTGAGAGAGACAAGCCACTCATGTGAAGTGTTCTTATTTGTATCTTACCATAAAACAAAAAGGGAATATAGATAGAAGTTGCCTCATGCATAGTTTGTGATTTTTGATGAGTGAATTGCATAAATGATCCGCAGTTAGCTTAGATGGGAACATTATTTTATTTAGTGCATTTCTGGTTGTCGATTATATATAAGATTTATATGTTTAATAATAAAATAAAATAAAATTACACTCGCCTTAGAGGTCCACACCCAACTTTTAGACTTTAATTTTGAAAGATTTTTTCTAGCGAAAATTATTTTGATGCCCCTCATCGCATGCTAAGAAAACATTAAAAAGAAGTATCCGTTTTAAAATATAGGATTACTTTGACCTTTAAATTCAATTTAAGATATTCTTAAATTCAAATTCTATGTAATTCTTTTATATTTTAAAAATAATAAATCTTATGATTCTTAGTTCTATTTAAATAATGTACAATTTCTAAAATTATAGTCTAAAATTAAATTAATTTTAAAATTTAAAAATATCTCACTTCAAAAGTCAACTTTAACCACATCTATATACCTATATAAGTATATAATAAGGAAAAATTAAGTTTTTTGATCCTTGTCTTTGGTATGGAACTATAATTTAATTGCTACTAAAACACTTTTTAAAATTTCTTGATTTTATTTTATTAACTACTACTAAAACACTTTTTAGACCTAAAATTTAACTAGAACTAAAACACTATTTAAAATCCTAATTTTTTTTAAAGAATTTATTATTTTATAATAATTTTATTTTTTATAAAAGTCCTTTACTAATATTGATTTTTATGTAAAAATAAAATTATAACTAATATTATAAAATATATGCTATAAAACCCGAATTAGGTAAATATCACATTAGCATGTCATATAATATTTTCCAACGGAGGGTTAGATATGATGGCGTTGATCTTTGCCTTTTAATTGGGAGACCAAAACCATATTCCAAAATCATGCCACCTTTTGAACATGCATGAGCCTTATATTTTACGTATATAATAAGATAAAACTTAATTTTTTTGGTATTGGTATTTGATATAGGCTTAGAATTTAACTGTTACTAAAATACTTTTTAAAGTTTCTCTAATTTTATTTTATTTATTTTAAATAGGCCTAAATTTAACTACAATTAAAATATTTTTTAATGTGTAAAAAAAAGGAGAAAAGAAAGGAAAAAAATTAATTTTTTGGGCTTCTACTCAACTTTGAATTCTAAATAACTATACATTAAAAATATAAAAAAACGCACGTATCATGAATAAATAATAATTAATATTAACAAATATATGATATATATTATCAAATATATTAACGATTAAAGTTACCAATTATATTTCATATAGAAGATTTTTAGTTAATTAATATTATAAAATTAATTCTAAATTTTATATTAGTGATTAAAATTTAGTTAATTAATTTTAAAATTAAAAATCATAATGGTAACTCATTGTTTTACTACAATTCTATACCTAATTAACTATATATTGAAAATATATAAAAAAATATTATGACTAAATAGTAATTAGTATTAAAAAACTTAATATGTATATCAAGACATATTAATAGATGATTAAACTTTAGTTTTCAATTTTATCATAATAGTAACTTAGTATTCTACAACAAGTTTATTCTTATTTCGTTTTTTCGAGCAAAGTTTATAGACATTCTAATAGCAATAGTAAGTTAATTAGTAAAATTTTAAAAATTATTTTATAATCACTATATATAAAATGAATAAGAAATTAAAAATTATGCTATTTGAATAATAAATGCATGCTTCGTACGGGGCACTTAGCTAGTATTTTAGAATGGAGGGACAGAAGTAGTATCATCTAGGCCTAAGAGACTCGGATATCTCTTCCGCTGCAAAATTAGAGATACAATGTGATTTTTGAGGTCAAACGACGGCATATTAAACTTTAAATTGATGTGAATTTATTTAATTTTAGTTGATATAATTATTATAATTGTAAAGTATATAACAAAAATTATTAATCACAAAATTTATTTCATTTCTAAATTTTTATTAGTCATACAATTTTGAAGTTTAATATGTCGCCGTTTGATCTTAAAAGTTAAATTATATATCTAATTTTAAAAAGGAATAAGTAGTATTTTAGAATGGAGGGACGTAAGTAGTATCATCTTAGGCCTGTAAACGAACCGAATCGTTCGCGAACAGGTTCGGTTCAAGTTCAGTTCGGTTTGAGTTCGATTGGATTGCCTTGCCGCGTCGAGTTCGCGCATGGTATCACGTTTGATTGCTCGATCGAATATGTTCGCGAACCATGTGGTTCGGTTTGACTTGTTCGCGAATAGTTCGAGTTCGGTTTGAGTTCCATTCGAGTGATTCGCGAGTAGTTAGTTTGAGTATTTATAATATTTAACCTAATTTTTACTTTAGTGCTTTGATTATGTTCGCGAACATGATAATGTTCGATTATGTTCGCAAACTGTTCGTGAACACCTAACGATCCGAACTCACACATGTGTGTTGGTTCGATTGTGTTACTCGAACATGTTCGAATTTGACTTGTTGTTTTCAAGTTCGGTTTCAAAGTTCAGATCAGATCGAAAAATTTGCAGCCCTACTATTCATCCTGACCTAAGACCCTCGGATATTAATAATTAAGAGAGTTTGACTACAGAGAAGAGCTACAGACCCAAAAATTAACAGAATGAATAAAAGATTCAAAAATGAGAAATTTTTTTAATAAAAATTATTATAATATCTCCATTCACGTATATGAACACGCCTAGTATATATATATATAACTAAAACATATAACTGAATCCGGGATTAATAATTCCCTTCTAACTAATACAGTCGAATCATTCGGTTAGTACAAAAATTAATTAAGGGATTGATTTTCTTAGTGACACAGCCTAATAATGATTACACTATAAGACTATAACACTAATGTGCATGAAGATTAACGTATCAACACGAATGGAATAAAATTCTTGAATTCATCACGAAAATAATAAACCCACAAAGAAAACAAAAGATAATAATCTCAATTAATAAATAAACATTTTATGTAAATACATTCTAGGAAATATATTTATAATACTAAAATTCCGAATTTTTATTGCTATTTTCTACTGTATCGGTAAGGATAGCTATCATTTGTATTTTGTATTTCAAGCAACACTTATCTTGATTATGTTTGTGAGTTCTAATGGGAAGGGGAAGGGGAAGGAATATGAATTCGAATAAAAAGTCCTTCTTTATAATTCTTTTAAAAAGAATAACTTTTTCTTTATATCTTTTCCATTTCCTTCCCTCAAAATACAACCAAAAATTGAATTGCTACTCTAAATTATACTCCGTACAAAAGAGAACAAATTAACTTCAAGGTCGGTACAAAAGTTAAAATACAAAATTATCGCAAGTGTCATGCATTACATAAAGTCACAACGTACATTATTTTCCATAATTAATTAAACTCAAGTTACAATCTGTATTTTCAATCAAAATTAAAATAAGGCAAGCCAATATATACTGCAATACGGCTGAAGCTAATAATAATAATAATAATAATAATAATAATAATAATAATAATTATTATTATTATTATTATTATTATTATTATTACAAATTCCATACTAGTGGGATGAAGAATAAAAGTATAAAAGTTAAGACTATGGAGTTTGCTTCTCTTTGTTTTATCAATAATTCTAACCACGAAACCAACGACTGAACCATGTAGGTAAAGAAAATTAGACTCAAGAAGTAGTAGCTTATATTAACCAAAAACATGCATAAATTAAGCTCATCATCAACATCCTCCATATACAAGCTTCTTCCCTATAATCCAAAAAATTGAATTAAAATCTTCTTCATCACACCTCTTATCCAATTTTTTTCAATACATATTTAGCAACATAAATACATAATAGTGACAAAAGAAAATTTATTTTAATAATTTTGTCATTAAAAATAATATTTTGTGTCGCTAAATGTATATCTGAATTGAGCGGAGTTGGAATGATCGAGTTTACCCTAATCAAGGTGGGCTGAATAATTTAATTCATCCGAACCGAGTCGGGGACGAATAGTTGTAACCCGGATCCGTTAATTTTCCAAGACTTCCGCCCGAGTCCTTGGCTTATAATATTACAATATGGCTAACATGAATAATTCAATAATTCTTTTTCCACGTCTTTAAAAAAAGAATAGTTTGCTGAATGCTGATTATTAAATTAATTCTTTATTTTTATTTTTATTTTCAACATTTTGTAGCTAATGAGGAGGTGCAATTTTTGTAGAACAGTGACAGCACCTTTGTTAATATCCGAAAACGCCCCACAATTGGTGGCACTTCTTATGACATGTTTGTTCTTCTCTTAATCCCTAATTGCTTTTAATTTATTTTGTTATAAATTTTTTGGAGTATTTTGTTAAAAAAAAAACTAAAATTTTTAAATAAGAGTTATAAAATAAAAATAAAAATATATAACACAAAAATTAAAAATAAATCAAAATCAATCCCAGCTCTAGCCTGTAGGCCGTCCATTTCAACCAGTAAGGAATTTAGATTGAAATCATCCTGAAGACGGTGCGGTGCGTGCAATTTTTCAAATGCAATTTTTATGGGACAATGACATCTATTTATATAGCCGAAGACGCTCCTTAATTGGTGCCACTTCCTATGACATGTTTGTTCTTTTCTTAATCCCTAGTCCATTCTACATACTTTGTTGTTAAATATATATATATATATATATATTGAGGCCGGTATCTTAAACGACTCCGCGTGTGTGTGTGTATATATATATATATATATATATATATATATATATAGAGGCCGGATCAGGTCTGGATTTCTGGACCTGACAAAATTCGGACCCAAATTTTTTATTTTTTTTTCGTTTTTTTTTTCAAAACAACTAATAAAAAATATATAGTTATTTTTGGTACTGAAAAAATTTGTTAATACACTATTTTGGGTATGATTTGGATACATATAACAAACATTGTTTTGAAAAAAAAAACAAAAAAATAAAAAAAAAATTTGGGGTCCGGATTTTGATCAGGTCCGGGAGTTCGGACCTGATCCTGGGCGTGTGTGTATATATATATCCTTAAAAATAAATTTTTTTAATTTAATAGTGTGATAAAAATAATAAAAATTATAATAATAATTTTAAGAATATTATGTCATTTTATACAGAAAAATTGGCTGATAATTTTTTTGTAGAACAAAGGGAAATTTCTTTTAATTTTGTCTTAAATTGAGAATTCCATTTTACTTTGAAATTTTTACTCATATGTTTGACATTTATACTTAAACATAACTATTCTAATAATTTTATCGCAGCAACAATATTTATTTTCGAAATTGTATATTAAGAAAATCATCGAAAAATATAATGTACAAGGACATTACTTGTTATTATATATATATATATATATATAATAAATAAAAATGAAAAGAATTCAAATGAGACTCTTATTTTAGAACAAAAACTATAATTTTTTTTTTCTCTTTTTATTTGTTCATTAAAAACCAAAGATATGTGTTCTATCTTATTAGAAATGATTGCCAATCACGGCGAGTTAATCATATTAATTGGTGGAAAAGGCCCTACATATCATGATCAGGCCAAAAAAACAGGAAAAAGAAAAACCTTAATAAAATCATTCTTTTTCCCCCTATGAATTGGTCAATTTCCAATAATCGTGCGTGACTTAAACGACGTGGATGCGGGTCCACACGTCTCACTAAGCTTTACTTAAACGGTGGTTTGATGTTTCCATTTGATAAACAAAAGCAAAAGGGAGTTTACTGCGATAAATTTATGTCCAATTATATTTATAAAATTTATTAATATATAAAACAGATAGAATTCATCAGAAGATTCTACTTATTACATTTTTTTATAAAAAAATTATCTTTAATACTTATCTACGTAATAATCGATCAAATAACCAACTTAAACATTCGCAGTATATCACCGAACACTCTTATAATATAAGAAACAAACAAACAAATAAATAATTAAACAACAACTCCTCTCTTTTAAAGGGAGGGAAAATAAAGATGTCCCTACAACATGTGCAGCACAACAAAAGTCTTCAAAACAAAGCCCTTCCCCCAACCCCACAACATGCTCTATCTCCATCCCATGTGAGATTGCTTTCAACTTCAACCCCACCAAAGTTAATATAAGTACAAAACAATGGACATATAATAAAAGAAGCACACTTGTATAGATAAAGAAATAGATCTCCTATCTCACTCTTTGCCAGCTTGTTTGTATCCAACCAAATATAGAAAATATATTCACATATACAGAAATCAGAATCCACTGTATTATACAACCTGTAAATAAGTCAATATCCCATAAGTTTGCCATAAGTCTTTCTTCAGGGCAACCAGAAATAAAAGAAGATAAATACCTTTTCAGTTTTACCCGTTCTCATAGGTGGATTACCACAGAAATAGACTGAAGGGTTTTTCAAATATATAATTATAGGTTTAGTACAAATTTTCAATTTCCCAATACACGGCCTGCATTGCAAAGAATTGACAAAATACAATCAATTTGAAACAATAGTGACCTTCAAAAGTGACATTCTTTACGTGACGGACAGACGTATTATGTTGTTAGTAGCACTAAATTGAAGTTTTGCAATAAAATTTAACCAGAATAACTAAAAGCAACAAATTATAAGAATAGCACAACAATTTGTTGCATAATTTGCACCTTTCCTAAATATTTCTTTCTTTGCTAATGCTCCCAACTGTCATTTAGATTTTGCTGCATTATATATATATAGAGAGAGAGCGAGAGAGTGAGAGAGAGAGAGAGAACTAGACTGAAAAATATTTTATATATCCAAGTATCAAAAAAGAAAGTACACCCTTAAGAAAAGTAATAAATGTGCCTTTAATGACAGAGTAAAAGAATTTGATACAAATTTATGTTTTTCCTTTTCTCTTTCCTCTACATGATGTGAACCCTCCACCATATAAAGAACCCTATGTTATCCCACCTCAACCTTGCAAGTAACCAGTCAACTTTAATCTAACCAAATACAACAAACAGCTACTGGTTCAGGTTGTCACGGTGAGGGATTATGAGAATTGCATACTAAAAAGATCCATACGTGTAAAGGAAAAAATAAATAAATTTAATGACAAACCATAATGATTCTGGAAAGTGAGGAACCAGCCTTTTCTGCATCTTTATCCCTCCGGGAATCACACTTTTCGAAGTAAATAATTTTTGGTTCCTTTTCTGCTATCGGCAATCCATTGAATCAAACGTGTCTGCAAATCCTGAAGGCTTCGATGGAATGCTCGAGTGACTTTGGCCAAAGGACATATCATTCATGGTGGAAGTACCTTCATCAGATTGCCATCTTTGAAGAGCTTGAGGAAGGCTCATGTGGAGATCAATGCCATAGCTTTCTTCTTCCTCAGGACGAGAAGGTTTCCATTGCTCTACCAGAGGACCCAAGACATTAACTGCATGGCCCATATCTGGTCTCTGAAATGGCTCGCGAGCTGTGCAATGACCTGCCAGCTCAGCAACCCTGCAAATACTGTTGAATGTTTCTTCATCAGGGTCAAGAGTTTGATCGATAGCCTTTCGAATGTTATCCTTACTGATCAGGACCCTGCGGAACCATGTGACCAAGTGAGACCTCTCATCTGGCAAAGTCTCATCTAGAGCTTTTCTACCAGTGATTATCTCCATCAAAACTACTCCAAAAGCATAAACATCCACTTTCGTAGTCACTCTGCCTGTTGCTGTTGGGGAAAAAAAATTAATCCAGATTTAATTTACATTCATGCAGGCAAGGCCCTGATGAACTTTGCTGATAAATTGATTTGATCACACCAACCAAACTACATACTATAAAATTGTAGAGACAATTGTATCATTCAGGTGATTCGCAAGGAAACTTAAAAACAAAATGCTTCAAGTTCACATAGACTTAACAACATCATGCAAAGACATTCATAAACAACTCGCAACAGGAAGTAAAGAAGATAGTGCACGAGGAAACAATTTGATATTGGATGAAATAATAGTTATCCATATGAACAGATAGATAACTTATAAAGTCAAGATAAAGTAAATATAGACAGGTTTTACAGTAATCTAATTTCTTTTTCCCACGAGTTTCTACTTAAACATTATGATTTAACTGATAATGCAAGTCCCCTATTTGCACGAGAGGGAATGCTTCTATGCTTTACAAGGTTCTCTACAGATATTGTCAGGCATTTGGGAAATAACTTTCAGGAATAATTAAGTCATGACAACAAACACATGCAGTATTTATTCTACAGGTAAAAATTAAAAACAGAGATTAGAACAGAACTTAAAACTTGTTGCAACATATGTACACACTCCAAAGTTCTAGAGTATCACAATGTCTAGGTTAAGTTTATGGTTGGACAATCAATAGTACCAAAATAGAAATGATTTTAGTAATGTACCAAAATAAGAAGCATAAAGGTAACTTACCAGCATACTCGGGTGCAAGATACCCAAAAGTTCCTGCCAACCGCGTTTCAACGGAATACTTTCCATCAGGCGCATTTTTTACCAAACCAAAATCTGCAACCTTAGCCCTCATGTCATCCCCAAGAAGAATGTTAGAAGGCTTTAAATCTCTATGAATGAAGCTTTGTTGTGCCAAGCTATGCAGGTACTCAACCCCCCTTGCCACATCCAATGCCATTGTCACTCTTTGCTTCCATGAAAGCGGAGGATATCCATGTTCCTGCCACTCGAACAAATGCTGGCTTAAAGTTCCCTGTGGCATGTACTCATATACCAAAAGTCTCTCATTGCCATTAATACAATATCCTAGAAGAGCAACAAGGTGCCTATGCCTAACTTTTGTAAGGACAGCAATTTCCGCTTGGAATTCATTGAGTCCTTTTGTACCCATTACACCAGATTCCATCCTCTTCACAGCAATCTTTGTCCCATCGTGCAATTCCCCCTTGTAAACAACACCAAACCCACCTCTACCCAGTATATTATGTTCACTGAAATTATCCGTCACTTGTCGAAGCACTTGAACTGAAATCACAACATTCCCACCTTCAAACACAGGCATCTCACTATGATCACCACTACTCTGGCTCTGCAATTCACTTGGGACTCCACCATAACCATTCGAACCACTCATTATGTTACCATTAACCATTTCCTTCCCCTTTTCGGGGCTCTGGACCCTCCCAAATCTTTGATGACGTTTCTTGACATAACACTTGTAAGACACAAACAATACAACCCCAACAAAAACCAAAACAGCAATAACAACACCAGCAATCATACCTGATGAACCTGAACCTCCCTTTGATTCCCCAGGTGGACTTCCAGAAGGTGTGTTTGGATTTGGTCCAGACCCAGGTGTCTTACCATTTCCACCACCACCACCACTTATATTCTTCCCAAGTAAGGAATTGCCCGTCATGGTAAACTTCACAGTAGGTCGAAAAACTGGTATAGGCCCACTCAAATTATTATTGGACACATCAAGAACTTGGAGGTCAGGCAATGTTGTCAAGCTCTCCGGAATAGATCCTGTAAGATCATTATCATTCAACAACAAACTCCGTAACGAAGTCAGATTCGCAAAAGCCGGTGAAATCGTACCCAAAAATTGCTGCTTGGCAAAATTCACAACTGTCACACTATTCCCCTGTGAATCACAAGTGATAAATGTCCATTTGGCACAAGCATCATTCCCTTGCCAAGACTCCGCCAGTGTCATCGGATACCCAATAGCCCCAGCAACAGCAAGAAGCACATTCACCTGAGGATCACAAGGCCCGGGAGTATCTGTACAGAAACTATTGGTAGTCCCAAGTGTGTTTGTCACACCATTTTTAAACACCGGAACCGGACCCTGCAATTTATTGTTCTGCAAAGAAATATTAATCAATTTAGGAAGCTCCATCAAAGAAGGAGGAATTACCCCAGTAAATTGATTATCCCTCAGCTGCAAATCGAACAGATTTACACATTTGGACAGGTCCGGGACCGGACCGGTGAAAGCATTGCCTTGAAGCCAAACTTGAGAAAGCTGAGACATGGAAGATAATACATCAATCGAACCAGATAATCCATTTCCTAACTGATTATTCAGCCAAAGATTCTGAATTTCCGAGCCCCCTAATGATTTGGGTAAAATCCCAGTGAGTGTATTGTAAGAAAGCCGCAGATTCTGCAAGTTTGGGAATGAATCGAAGAAATCAGGAATTGACCCAACAATGCTTGAATTACTAGCTGTGAATGTGCCCAAACTACTACTTTCTGTCAAAAATGGAGGAATTTGCCATTGGGAAAGTTTTGGGTTATCGCTAATGCTCAGAGTTTGCAAATTAGTGAGACCCAGAAGGAAATCTTTGGGGATTGAAGTGAAAGCGTTGGTATCTAGAAAAATTTCTTGAAGAGAAGAGAGACTGGCAAGAGAAGGTAAGGATCCAGAGAGTGAATTTCTTTGAAGGGCGAGGGTTTTGAGCTGAGAGAGCTGTGAGAGCTCCGCCGGGAGCGTGCCGGAGAGAGATTTGGAAGCGAGATTAATGGCGGTGACTTGGTTTGAGCTGTCGCAGTTGACTCCGGACCAGTCGCAGTAGGACTTGCCGGTCCAGTCGGATGGGGCGAGGGTGAAGGAGGAGGCGAGTTTTGCCATCACTGCGCCGTCGTCGGCGGCGGAAAGAGAAAGGAGGAGGAGGAGACAGAATGGGAGTAAAAGAGGTTTTGGAGACGCCATTGTTGGTGGAGGATCTTGGGAAGGTGTTGAATGATGAGCATATATGGAAGGAAAGGAAGAATAGAGGTAGAGAGAAAAGAAAAGAAAGGAAAGGAAAAGAAAATTGTGTTTTCCGGACTGGAAGGAAAGGGAAAAGTGAAGGGAGCTTCGGTGGAAAAAGAACTACGTTGAGTCGAGTCACAGCTGGATCTGGCTGTCTGGCTGTGACCGGATTTCAGTAGTTTTTGAATTTGTTAGGCAAACCGCGGTGACTTTGGATTCCATAAACAACTACTACTTTGAGGACATTAGGTACCACCTCACAATCTCAAATAAGGAAATTTATTTTTATTTTCAAAATAATTATTTTATATTTAGTAATAATTTTTTAAATAGTTTACGATATCAATAAGATAAAAAAAGAAGGTGAGAAACTCTCCCTGTAATTGTGTGAGCTATTATATAAAAATAATCTCGTTTTGTTTAATTGAATACTATTTCTCCCGTATTTTATATAAACGAGTGTTTTATAATTTTTAAAAATGAGATGCTCCTCATTTCTTGTATTATCTTATTAACAAAAATTAAATAAATTCACATTAATATTTAATTTGTTATAAATTAATTAAAATTTTCACATTTATTAAACATCATAGGTTAAAATTCAGATCAAATATCATATTGCCTGGTGATAAAATTCTCTCTTTATTTACAAGATCAAAGATTCAAATCTACTCCTTCGCGGAAGTCAAAATGCGTCGATAAAATTAAGTTTAAAAAAGAAAGAAAAAGTTGCCAATTGAATGTATCACTTGAATGCAAAAATTAAAATAACGACAAGTTCTCAAAAAAAAAAAAGGTTCCAATTAATCGTAAGTGGCAAAAAAATAAAATTTTGATTACATTATTGCAAAATTTTTTAAAAAAAACATTCACCAAAGTAAAAAAAGATCAATAATACAGAACACTCCTTTCATCCTTAAGAAAATGTCCAAAATACATATTTCATAAAAAATTAAGAAAACTAAATCATAGAAAAGATAATAAAGCAAGTACCACCTTTATCTATAGTAAACTTAGTAGACTTCATTTAAATATAGTTTTGAGGATAAATTAAATTTTTTTACATACTTTTGTGTACCCTAAAACATCTTTTTGTGGAGAAATATATTTTTGAAGACAGAGAGAACAGTAATTTATATGAATCCTCTTATACATTGTAAAAGTTTTCAATCGAATTAAGATTGTGACGTATGTGCCGGATAGATAGGAATTAAGAAGGATATCACTTTAATTTATTCTATCTTATCGCATATACTTTACATTGGTCGTAATTTAATTTCGCCAAATATTCATCGACATTATATATCATTTTCTAATTTATATTTATAATCGAATAAGGAGAAGAAAAAAAAGAAGACAAACTCCTCCTTGCAAAGCATACATATTATTTTTGGTAAGACCAACCAATAGTTGTCTTTTATCCAATTTGGCATATGACGACCAATTTTTTTTTGGCGCGGCGGTTGTCTCCTATTTTTTTTTTTGATTCCGATTCCGTCTGTAATTGGTTTTGTAGTCCTTTTCGTCCCTAGCTCTTGTTTTCGCTTCATTTTTGCATCCCTTTGCTGTCGTGTGTGAAAGCTAATGTTTTGTTGGTAAGGTATTTGTTTAAAATAAAATCTCAATATATGTATTTATATGATAAATATGAAGACAATTTATCATTTTCTATTATTATTAACAAAGATACTCCTATAACCTTAAACATGATGCCATAAAAGTAGGATTTTCTTAATGTGTACCCTAAGGGCACACATTATACACAGAAATTGAGAGAATATTCTTTGATTTCTGTACATATTCTCTTGATCTGTGTGTAAACACAGAAATCAAAAAAATATACACAATAATCAAGTGAATATTCTCTCGATTCCTGTGTATAGAACACACATCAGAAGGACCCATAAAGGTATGGTGTTGTCAAAGTCGGTAAACTAAAAGATGCTGGTATTCCCAATTCCCAAAGTTAAGCTCCATTTTTTATGTAGTAGTAATAATTTTGGGGGCCTGAATTTTATACAACAGTGTTTTTAAGTTCTTTTAAGTGTTTGTTATCATAAGGTGATACAATCAAGGGTGAGGAATTTGAACTCTAGATCATTGCTATGCAAAGTCTGGATAATATCACCTTAGATCAAGGTTGGAGGTTTATAGAATAGTTGGTAAACTACTGTTTTTATGTCATTGAATAAGACAACGTCAAGAAATATTTATATTTTGATGATCAATTATTTTGATTAAAATAAACATTTAGTGCCGTAATATATATTGTTTTCAATGTATTAATTTGTTTATAACACGTGTTCGTTCAATTTAAATTTCATGTTAAATCTGTTGATTAGTTTATTTGTTTATATTACTCCATCCGTCTCTTAATATAAGACGTTTTAGAGAAGTATTTTTGTCTCTTAATATACGACGTTTGAGAATCATTTCCTTAATTATTGTGCACAATTCTAAAACGACTTATATTAAGGGACGAAAGGAGTAGATATTAATTCTCTTATCATTTTGGTGTCACAAATTGTTAGCCATTATCATTTTTAATTAAATTCGAGTTATGCTATGTTCCAAGTGATTAACTGATTTCTAGGCCCTTCCATAAAACCCAAAATTCCAACTGGGTTGTGGTGCCATGTCCCAATAAGCAACAGCTCAGCCTGCCAGAAAGCCCATGGTCCATTTTGGTGGATTAAAAAACTTACTAGTTTTAGTTGGCTATAGCCCACAACTGTTTTAAGTATTATTACAAAACATTGCATCAGCCCACAAAAACCTAATGTTTGGACATAATATTTATTGGGTTTTTAAGAGAGAGCTGCATAAGCTTCCTAGGCCGTGGGAACAAAGCCTCTGTTGAAATTAGGTAGATCTGTCTTGTACTTCATTCGTTTCGGTCAATAACTCAATATAATTATGAATATTATAAAATTATTTAAAATATATTACTATTAATTATAAGATTATATATTTTTAAAATTTAAATAAATCATATCATTTTAATTTAAAAATATTTTCAATTGATTTCAAAAAGGTCTAAAGAACTTTTTTAGGAAGTTTTATAATAAATTGTGTCTAACTAATATAATATATGTGAAAAAAAGTCAAGAGTCCAATGGGCTTATACTTCTGATAATATAAGTATGGATGGGGATTCTATAATTCTATTAGAAGAACTGCGTTGAGTCACAGCTGGATCTGGCTGTGACCAGATTTCAGAACATGTTAGGCAAACCGCAGGTGACTTGAGATTCCATAAAGAATTACTACTTTGTGCACATTAGGTAACACCTCTCAATCTCAAATAAGGAAATTTTTTTTTATTTTCAAAATAATAATTTTATTTTTAGTAACTATTTTTAAGTAGTTTAATTAGGCAAAAGGGGAGGTGAGGGATACCATATATAATTGTGTGAAAAATCTCTTAACATATCACTAATTTGATTTATTAAAATTTGAAATTTTATCAAATCAGACGATAATTTTATTAATATTATATGTGATTTTTTTTTGAAATATAATAAGTGTAAAATTAGTGGAGAAATTATAGTGGTTTCATTACTAACTAATTATCATAAGCAAACTAAAACTTAATAAACCTTGAATTTCATAGTTATATTTGGATTACAATTTTAAGCAAATTTTGTCAATATAAACGTTAACATAAAATTCCATTAGAAACTTCAATAAAATTTAAATAGCTGTTTGCTCATAATCATAACTAAATTCATCTGCACTACATTTGCACTAAATTTATTATTTAAACAAATATTTAATAATTTAATAACTATAACAACCTTCTCAAAATTTTAATTAAATATTTATCTTACATTTAACTGATTATCTCAATAATTAATATAATAAATCATTATTCATTTCGGCCGTGCTTCCCGGGAGTTGGCGAACTTGTCAATATAAAATTTTCCTTACTTTTTTCGCTATATGGGCAATTCATTGAATCAATATATAGTATCTGCAAATCCTGAAGGTTTTGATGGAATGCTCGAGCAACTTCGGCCAAAGGACATATCATTCATTAATCGTTATGGAAGTAGCTTCATCAGATTGCCAACTATGAAGAGTTTGAGGGAGGCTCATGTAGAAATCAAAGCTATAGCTTTCTTCTTCCTCAGGAAGAGAAGGTTTCCATTGCTCAACCAGAGGACCCAAGACATTAACTGTATGGCCCATATCTGGTCTCTGAAATGGCTGGCGAGCTGTGCAATGACCTGCCAGCTCAGCCACCCTGCAAATACTTTCGAATGTTTCTTCATCAGGGTCAAGAGTTTGATCGATAGCCTTTCGAATGTTATCCTTATTGATCAGGACCTCGTGGAACCAAGCGACCAAATGAGACATCTCATCTATCAAAGTCTGATCTAGAGCTTTTCTACCGGTGATGATCTCCATCAAAACCACTCCAAAAGCATAAACATCCACTTTCCTAGTCACTCTGCCGGTTGCTGTTGGGGAAAATAAAAATTAATCCAGATTTAATTTACATTCATGCAGGCAAGGCCCCGAAGAACTTTGCTGATAAATTGATTTGATCACACCAACCAAGCCACATACTATAAAATTGTATTGAGACAATTGTATCAACTCAGTCAAGTAATGAAACGACTACTAAACATAATGATTCAACTGATAGTGCAAGTCGTATTTGCACGAGAGGGAATGCTTCTATGCCTTGCAAGGTTTGGTATAATTATTAGGGGAAAGGTAATTTAAAACAGTATTAACCAAACTTGACCAAGACTATTTAATAAAACGACTATGCGCCTGGTTTACCACGTACGCATGCCGGTACATCTCTCACTGACACATAGGCTTCCCAACGGGTTCCCGCGTGGCACTCGTGGCCCCATCACTTGAGGCTCTCGAGTCGAGTTGTTTGGCCTCGTGGGCCCGACCACTTAGGCCTCTCGAGACCCACTTTTGGGTTCTCAAAACTTGGTCATGTTAACCCTACGCTCGGCCAGTTGGTACTCTTATTAGAGAGAAAGATATGACACATGCATACGTGTCCATATCACCCCCTAATAAAAGATTTCATTCGTCTCTTAAGATTTTCGGCAGAGAGTCTCGGGACATTCAGATACAACATTGAAATAGTTGTCGAAAGGTTGGCTTGGCAGTTAAGAGAGCAGGATTATCGAGAGGGCAAGGATCCTCTCGGACGAGAATGACATTAACATGCAGTACTGTGGGACCCACTCAGGCGTGTGCATAACCTGCCATGTAGCACCATGACCTGAGTGAGCCACGTGCAGCTATACCTTTATCTAGTATAAATAGAGGCCATGATTTGACAGTTGACAAGATGACACAGTCTACCTAGTCTAGAGAAAGAAATACTTGTCTGTCTAATGTTGTGTTATTATTGCCTGTTTTCTTCCCCTTTAACTCCCATTTAATTGCTTATTCTAGCCTACGTGGATCTTTTGTCTCTCCGGCTCATCTAACACCGAACTTACAACAATGTAGTTTTGTAATTTAAAATTATAATCTATTTTATTAATAGGGTACAATTTAACACCATATGGTTTAGGTCATCACCTGTGGTCTAAAAATTATCAAATTAGCACGTGTGGTTTACAAAAAAAATGCACGTTACCTATTTTCCATCAAATCTGACGTCAAGTGTGCTTCACTCGCCCGCAAGCAAGTGATTAAACATCCATGAGGGGTTTTCTATATCCAAAAGTCTAAACTACCATTTGCTCATATATAACTTCAAAAGGTAAATTGAATTATTTTTAATTTCTTACTTATTTCTAATTTATCACCAACTAAACAATACTTAAACCAAACTAAAAATAATTAAATTAAATAATAATTAAAAGAAACTCAACTACTTAATTAAAATTAAATAAAATAAAAAACACTATAAAATTTAATAATCATCACCTCTCAAGTACATCATCAAAAAAGTTAGTATTAAAAAATTATTAAAAGTAATTAGAACGCGTGGGACTTTCTATACTTACTATTTCAATTTTAATTATTTCTTTTGTTTTAAAATATATAATTAATTTTAATTTATTAAATTAATTAGAAGTTTTATTAAATTTCAAAATGAAATAAACACATTTAATTTTGAACGATACATATATATAAATTTTAGACTATTCAAAAATAATATTAATTATTTACAAAGTTACATTAATTATATCAATTTTGAATTTGAATATTTTAAATTGATCTGAATGAACGAAGTATTACTTTATTTTTTTTTGCATTACAATTAATTTTTAATTAAATTTTTGAACATATTTTCTAGTTTACATGTTGTCTTATTTCATAAGAAGAAAAAAGTTTTAAATTGTATAAGAATAAATTGTATTAAAATTTAAGAAATTTTCATGAAGTTGAAGAAGCAAAATTTGGTCTAATATTTTGGATGAATATGTTTTATACGATTTTAAAGAAATAATATTTACACTAAATTAGAACATAATTTTTATAGCACATGCATCACGTGTACCTCAATGGCCAGTATATTTAAGAAAGGGGCGCATTCGAATTAAGTCTTTACACCACTTATCTCTACCAGTTTTTATCATAAACTTTCTATACAATATTACTAATTACAAGGTTATTTTTTTTTCCTTCAAAAAAATAATAAATCAAGTGAACAATAAGTTTAAATATTTAAATTGTTTATAAACGTTTAAAATTGGTCTTATAAATAATATGTACTCCTTCCGTCCCAAATTAATTACTCAGTTTTGACTTTTTAAAGTCAAATTGACCATTTTTAAAACTAATCTTTTTACTATTTTTGCTAAAATATAGGTGAAGAGATTATAACCAAAAGAAAGTATATACAATTTATTACTAACCCCAATTTTTATAATTTTAGAAATATATTTATATATGCTTAATTATTAAATTTAAAAATAGTCAATTTGACTTAAAAATAGTCAATTTGATTTAAAAAAATCAAAACTGAACAATTAATTTGGGACGGAGGAGTATAATGCATTGCAACAATTATGTTTTTAAAAGTTATTTTCTTAAAATAAATAACAAAGATGGCAGTATTACTCTATTAATTCAAAATAGAAATATTTTTTTATAAAAAATTATTAATTTAAATAATAATATTTGAACAGTTATACATTATAGAACCAATGTATTTTGTTAAAAAGAAGTCCTCATCTTTCCTAAAAGTGACAACATATATGTTGAAGTTGCTTTGTTAAAATAAGTCATCATTTAAATATTGTTGTTCTAGATTTAATTTAGTTGATAACGTTTATGTTTTCCAAATTAGTTAAATTAAGTTTTTTAATTTAATATGTTTTTGATCTTACAATTTGTTGGGTTTTAATTTTACCCGACCCTAAACCAAAAAAATTATCCACCCAAGTTCCCCAATTCAAGAAAGTCAAATTTTATAATATAGTTAAAACAATATTATCAAGGGCAGAACAGACATTAGTAATCTTTTTCAATAGTGTTATGACAGAAAATGGAACAAGAGGTAGTGTGCAATTTTTTGTAAACTACAAATAGTAATATGGTGATTTTTAGACCACAGGTGGTGACATGCAAACCCCCTAAACTACATGAGGTAAATTGTATTTTATCCTTTTTAATAAAACTCAAAAATGAAACACTTAATCCTAAGGGTAAAACTACGTCATTTTGTTAAGTAATTTTAGCCAAATTTAACCAAAATATTACCTCAGATAACATTTTCTCCAATTATTATCAGGCTTTTGGGAAATATCTTTCTAGAATACTCAAGTCATGACCACAAACTCATGCAACATTTATTTTACAAATCAAAAACTAAACACAAAGATTAGAACAGAGAACTTAAACTTATTATGGTTGGACAGTTTCACTTTTTAGATGTTTGTTTAGATGATAACAAATTAATAACAATTAGGTAAAACGAAAATATTTAATTAGAATTCTCTCCATAGGTTAATATTTATATACCTTAATTATTTATTTTAGAAACTTTGACCAATTTTTTTCCCACTTACTGAATTAATTTATTTTTTGACCTTGATAATCTAATATCAAGTGTTGGATAAATTTAATTCATAAAGTAACATTTTCTAAGATAAAGAGTATGCTTATTTACCAAAATGATTTTCAAAATACCCTCAATATTCTCTTAAATATAAAAACAAGTACTCCCTCCGTCTCAAATTAACTGCTTAGTTTTGACTTTTTAAGTCAAATTGACTATTTTTAAAATTAATAATTAAGCATATATAAATATATTTTTTAACATTATAAAAATTGGTATTAGTAGTAAATTGTATATACTTTCTTTTAGTTATAATTTCTTTACCTATAATTTGGTAAAAATGATACAAAAATTAGTTTTAAAAATAGTCAATATAACTTTAAAAAATCAAAACTAAGCAGTTAATTTGGGACGGAGGAAGTATAAAACAAAAGCTTGTCCTCCTAGATTAAACCCAATGGCTAGTAAAATTGGATAAGGTGTTTGTCCATTTGTTTCATAAAATAAAAGGCTTATCCAATGGGCTTTAACTTGCGGACAAAAGAAGTTGACATATTCCATTCATTGCCTTCCTTTTATTGTCAAGTAACTTCTCATTTTTGAAAAAATGGGCTTAACAATTGGCATCTAGTTGGAACAAAACTGAGATTGTTTGGACTGGGCTTTAATGAAATTCTAATTCATGGGCTGCTTCCATTTTCACCCCTTGGCCGAATTTACTAGCTTATTAAAAAGAGATCATGACCATTAAATTTAAATTAAAGTGATCTTGGCCATTAAAATTATTTTGGAAAAAAAAAATACCCTTGGAGCCTTATATTTTTGCCTACAAATAGAACTAGAAGACCTCCCATTCAAATTTAAATTCACCAATTCACTCAAAACTTTTTAACTTGATAAGCTTAAATATCCTTGACTACATTTTCTTTAGCTTTCAATAAATCTCTTTGGAGCAAAATTGCTTTTAAATCTTAAAGAAGAGAAATTGGTTAAAAGCTTTATGGGATAAGTTTTTTTTTTAATTTATATAATCTGTTTATATATTAACTGTTATATTATGTGATTATATAACTACATATATTGAATATCATTTAATTAATTTATTTTTTTATATTTGATATATTATATCACAAGTATATGTGCTTATATATATATATTTGATCTATTATACTTATGATATTATTCTCACAAACTGAACATTTATATATCTGCTTATTGGAGAAGTATCTATTTGGAATATAAAAGTTATCTAAACTTTTATATCTGATTTGAAAATCTATATTTGCTTATTTAAGAATCATATTAATGAAATATAAAAATTACTTAAATTTTTATATCTGTGTTGATTCATACAAATCTGCTTGTGTAAAGACGCATCTAGTCCACACACTATTTGAAAAAGATTTTTGGAGTTAGTTTATTTTTATGTATTTGTGAGAAAAATAGTAATCTTTTGTCTAAGATCAAAGTCTTAGAGGGGTTAATCGGGAATTGAATCTCTAGTGCACTTGTGAGGCGAAAGAGAAAGAGAAGTTGTCAGTTTCAAGACCAGATCTAAAAATAGAACTAGACTGAGATATAGGTACAACGAAGTTTGAGAAAGTTGCGGAGAGCTACTGTTTGAGATAATTAGGTGGATAATTTGAAAGTTTATCTGAAAAACTTTGTAAAGATTTCTCCATCTATAGAAAGAGTGATTGATTACAAATATTAATTAATAGGATTCTTAGTCTTGGAGAGAAACTTAGGACTGGACGTAACAACATAACTAGGGTGTATGTTATGAACTAACTAAATCTCGTGTTTGTGTGATTGTTTTATTTGTCTTTTATTTATCTTGCACATCACTTAGTAATTAAATTAACTACAAATTTTAAAGAGATTAAGGTAAACGGTAATAACTATTCAACCTCCTATTATTATTACCCTTTCAATTATAGTCATGTACCAAAATAAGAAGCATAAAGTGATAAAGGTAACTTACTACCATACTCGGGTGCAAGATACCCAAAAGTTCCTGCCAACCGCGTGTCAACGGAGTACTTTCCATCAGGCACAATTTTTGCCAAACCAAAATCTGCAACCTTTGCTCTCATGTCATCCCCAAGAAGAATGTTAGAAGACTTTAAATCTCTATGAATGAAGATTTGTTGTGCCAAGCTATGCAGGTACTCAACTCCCCTTGCCACATCCAATGCCATTGTCACTCTTTGCTTCCATGACAGTGGAGGGTGCCCAAGTTCCTTCCACTTAAACAAATGCTGGCTCAAAGTTCCCTGTGGCAAGTACTCATATACCAAATGTCTCTCATTCCCATTAATACAATATCCTAGAAGTGCAACTAAGTGCCTATGCCGAACTTTTGTAAGGACAGCAATTTCCGATTGGAATTCATTCAATCCTTTTGCACCCATTACCCCAGATTCCATCCGCTTCACAGCAATCTTTGTCCCATCGTGCAATTCCCCCTTGTAAACAACACCAAACCCACCTCTACCCAGTATATTATGTTCACTGAAATTGTCTGTTGCTTGTTGAAGCACTTGAACTGAAATCACAACATTCCCACCTTGATCACCATTACTCTGGCTCTGCAATTCACTCGGGACTCCACCATAACCATTCGAACCGCCCATTATGTTACCATTAACCATTTCCTTCCCCTTTTCGGGGCTCTGGACCCTACGTTTCTTGACATAACACTTGTAAGACACAAACAATACAACCCCAACAAAAACCAAAACAGCAATAACAACACCAGCAATCATACCTGATGAACCTGAACCTCCCTTTGATTCCCCAGGTGGACTTCCAGAAGGTGTGTTTGGATTTGGTCCAGACCCAGGTGTATTACCATTTCCACCACCACCACTTATATTCTTCCCAAGTAAGGAATTGCCCGTTGTGGTAAACTTCACAGTAGGTCGAAAAACTGGAATAGGCCCACTCAAATTATTATTGGACACATCAAGAACTTGGAGGTCAGGCAATGTTGTCAAGCTCTCCGGAATAGATCCTGTAAGATCATTATCATTCAACAACAAACTCCGTAACGAAGTCAGATTCGCAAAAGCCGGTGAAATCGTACCCAAAAATTGCTGCTTGGCAAAATTCACAACTGTCACACTATTCCCCTGTGAATCACAAGTGATAAATGTTCATTTGGCACAAGCATCATTCCCTTGCCAAGACTCCGCCAGTGTCATCGGATACCCAATAGCCCCAGCAACAGCAAGAAGCACATTCACCTGAGGATCACAAGGCCCGGGAGTATCTGTACAGAAACTATTGGTAGTCCCAAGTGTGTTTGTTACACCATTTTTAAACACCGGAACCGGACCCTGCAATTTATTGTTCTGCAAAGAAATATTAATCAATTTAGGAAGATCCATCAAAGAAGGAGGAATTACCCCAGTAAATTGATTATCCCCCAGCTGCAAATCGAACAGATTTACACATTTGGACAGGTCCGGGACCGGACCGGTGAAAGCATTGCCTTGAAGCCAAACTTGAGAAAGCTGAGACATGGAAGATAACACATCAATCGAACCAGATAATCCATTTCCTAACTGATTTTTCAGCAAAAGATTCTGAATTTTCGAGCCCCCTAATGATTTGGGTAAAATCCCAGTGAGAGTATTGTAAGAAAGCCGCAGATTCTGCAAGTTTGGGAATGAATCGAAGAAATTCGGGATTGACCCAACAATGCTTGAATTAGTAGCTGTGAATGTGCCCAAACTACTACTTTCTGTCAAAAATGGAGGAATTTGCCATTGGGAAAGTTTTGGGTTATCGCTAATGCTCAGAGTTTGCAAATTAGTGAGACCCAGAAGGAAATCTTTGGGGATTGAAGTGAAAGCGTTGGTATCTAGAAAAATTTCTTGAAGAGAAGAGAGATTGGCAAGAGAAGGTAAGGATCCAGAGAGTGAATTTCTTTGAAGGGCGAGGGTTTTGAGCTGAGAGAGCTGTGAGAGCTCCGCCGGGAGCATGCCGGAGAGAGATTTGGCAGCGAGATTAATGGCGGTGACTTGGTTTGAGTTGTCGCATTTGACTCCGGACCAGTCGCAGTAGGAATTGCCGGTCCAGTCGGATGGGGCGGGGGTGAAGGAGGAGGCGAGTTTTGCCATCACTGCAGCGTCGTCGGCGGCGGAGAGAGAGAGGAGGAGCAGAGAGAAAGGGAGTAAAATGAGTTTTGGAGTCGACATTGTTGGTGGAGGAGGTGTTGAATGAGAGCATATATATGGAAAGAAAGAAAGAAGGACAAAGATCCCTCCATTTCAATCCCCTCCGTTTCCATCCGATTCACAGCATTTTTGTAGCGGGAATAGAATAAATCGATACACATAAACTAATTTATTATATTAAATATCATAATTATTTTTAAAATAAAAATAATCCGATATTTTTTAAAAATGTAGATTTTTTATCAAAATTTCAATGAATAAATTTTTTTTTAAATTTTTAACGATAAATTATTTTTATGATTCTAATTTTTTTTAAAATTAATTTTAATATTATTAACTATTTATTAACATATTTTGATCATTATTAATAAAATTACCATGGTCAAATAATTGATAAATTGCATGAAAATGAAGGGGATCCTTTTCAAAAAGAAGAGAGGGAGAAAGAAAGGAAAAGAAAATTGTGTTTTCCGGACAGTTGGGAAAGGAAAAAATGGAGCGAGTTTCGGTGGAAAAAGTAATGCGTTGACTCACAGACTCACTTTTTCTTCGAAATTGAAATTTTATGCAATTTGAAGGGGAAAGTGATCCCATTTTTTTTCAGTTCTTTTAAATTATTACATCAGTTCTTTTATTTTATTTTTTTCATTTTTTGTTACAAATAATAATTTTAATATATTTCAGTCTTTTAGACTATTTATTTTAAATAAAAAAAAAAGGAGAGGAGATGAAAGAGTGGTAAAGGGAATTCTTATTTTCTGAATATTGTTATTTTCATAAAATCTCTAGTATAAATGTAAGATTTATTTATTATTAATGTGATTTATTTATTTATAAAAATATTATTTTTAATTGTAAAAATATCAAAAAAAATAAATTATAGTAAACTTGGTTGTTTGCTGTTATTTTGTTAACGATGATCAGGAGGACGAGGTTGGTAGTCTTTGTCAGTCATCAAATTGCATGGATTCTGAGGTACTAAAACAAATTCACGTTGTCCTGTTTGTTTTTCTTCTTTAAATGTTTGTCCGAATAGTAAGCTTTCCTTCCTCTATTTTGGTTTATGCATGTATATTGGACTATGGGTTATGTGCTATCCAAACAGTCAAAATGCTTGATCCTCATTGTGTACATAATTGGAACATTTACACTTCATATTACATTTTTAGAAATAATTACAACAACAGTGCATAGATAAAATAATTACAAAATTAGTACATCTTCAATATTTAATTTACAAATTAGTGCATTCTTATCTCTTTAATTTAATTGAGTGGTTTAATGAGTTGCTGATATGACTCATGTTTCTATTTAATTGCACATTTCAAAATTTAAAATTCAAAATTCAAATTACTATCTTATTCAAATTCAAATTAAGTGCAGATCCGTTTTGTTTCTTATCTTTATTCAAAAAAGCTTTTATATCTTGGACTTTTAAATATCTATCTATATAAGCTTTTTGTTGGTTTCCTAAAATCAAGGAACTTATCAAGGTGATATCCTTTTTTAATCAACGAATTTGAGAGTTATAAAAATTTGGAAACTTTATTTTGATAATCCTAACAAATTATTATCACAACTAAATGTCCTAATATCATGTAAAATCTGTTTGAATTATCTTCTATGTATATTTCCCTTATAACGGATTTTGAAGTTTTAGAAAATCTGTATATTATTCATTATTCATTATTCATTCATATCTCCTAAAATAGATTTTCAAATTATAAAGATCCGTTTGGATCGAATAAACTAGAAAACTAAAGTTTTAAATTCTCTATCCTTTTAACTGTTTTCCTAGTTTAAAAATATAATTGTTGCACTCCAAGTTTATATCTAATTAGTAACCAAAAGTCGGAAACAGTGCTTGTGAATAGTAACCAAATCAATAGTACGTAATAACCAAAATATATCTAATTGGTAACCAAAATTCTAAAACACATTGTTTGCAACTATCGATTTTAAAAAAAAAAACAATAGTGTGAATGGAAACCAAATCAATAGTATGTAGTAACTAAAATAAATCTAATTGGTAACCAAAATTATGAAACACTTTGTTTGCAACTATCAATTTTTCAATTTTTTTTTAAAAAAACAAAACAATATTGTGAATGGTAACCAAATCAATAGTATGTAGTAACCAAAATATATCTAATTAGTAACCAAAACAATATGGTTTTATTGGTTACCAATTAATTATAAAAAATCTATTATAACATTTTTTTGTACTGCAGTTGGTAGCCAAACATTCACACAAAGGTAACCAATTCAGTTTTATTGGGTTACCAATTAATTACAAAAAAAAATATATTATACAATTTTTTTTTTCATACTGCAGTTGGTAGCCAAACCTTCACACAAAGATAACCAATGCAATTTTATTGGGTTACCAAGTAATTATAAAAAATCTATTATAGAATTATTTTTTTCATAATGCAGTTGGTAGCCACTTTACAAAGGTAACCAATTTAGTTTTATTGGGTTACCAACTAATTATAAAAAATCTATTATAAATTTTTTTTAATAGTGCAGTTGTTAGCCAAACCTTCACACAAAGGTAACCAATTCAATTTTATTGGGTTACCAATTAATTATAAAAAATCTATTATAGATTTTTTTTCCTCATAGTACAGTTGGTAGCCAAACTTTCATAAAAAGGTAACCAATTCAGTTTTATTAGGTTACCAATAAATTATAAAAGAATTAAGAACATTTGGTAGACAAACTTTCATACAAAGGTAACCAAACATTGTTTTAGTGTGTAACCAAATAGTCATAAAAAAATTTCACAACAGTTGCCATATTCATAAAAAATATTTTGAATATGGTGTAGTTGGTAGTGATCATCGGATATCATCAATATATACTCTATGCATGTTCAAACTAATATTTCGACCCCAAGCAGAATTGCTTTCACAATTGGAACTCTTATAAAGGTAAAAATCAACATCATAGAGAATTTAGCCATAATAATAGATTGAAAATCCAAAAGTGGAAAATACATAACTAACAAATATGAATGTTTGCCGAACTAGAAAAAAAATTCATCTCTTGTAGTTCAAAGAAACATCAACACCACCACCACCATGAATTCCTCATCCACTTGCCTTAAACGGCGGAGCCCTCTCTTTCTGCGCCACCCACGTCCCGGAATCCGTCGCACTTTACCATACTCACCCCGTCGGGCCAAACCAGTGTTGCTCCGCCGTCGTCCAACGAGTCTCCGCACCCTGTCTCCACAGTTTGGTCAGTCATCCGCCGCTTCGATTCAATTGTGTTCTCGAGGGCTGAAAATGAGAATTGTGTTGCACCATATGGTGTGTATATATATATATATATATATATATATATATATATATATATAAAAATTCTGATTTTGGTTAATTAGGTCATTAAATAGAGAGGAGTAAATAGGGTGGTTATAGTTCTCCTTGATTTAAGGGATAATGATTTAATGAGTTATCTTGTTGCACTCTTTTTGTAATTATTTTATTAGTGCATGTAATTATTTTGTTAGTACACTATTCTTGTAATTTTTTACTAATTGTTGTATACTTATGTAAAGAACCCATAATAATTCGGGTCAGAAAACATATAAGAAAAAAGTTTTCATTTTATTGATCGTAAAATCAAAGCAGGAACATTTTGATTCTCTAAATAAGTAGGTTATGGGTGTGTGGTAAGGTATGACTTTTCACTTTATAAAAAAAATAGATGTATTGTTAATTTGAAATAGAAAATAATATTGCGATTTTACATGTGGACTTTTTTTATTGCAAGCTAAGCGGATAAATCTGGTTGATAATATTTTTACGAAATATGTGATACAGTGGACTAATTTGATAATCCTATCCAATCTCATGTATTAATATATATCACAATCGTAATTCGACATAAATCTTTCGCAATATATAGCAAGACTTATTTGAAATCATTAAACTAAACTTTGTTAAGCTTATGAATTATTATGATTGTGGTTGAATATTGCTTGGAAACTCTAGTGTTGAAATTTTAAATGAAAATTTTTGTTTGATAAAAATAGGTTCTAATTTCAATTATATCCGTAATAACCAAATAGTATATTCGATCTTTTGCAATTCAGTTATTTCCATAATTTAGGTATTTATTAAGGTAGTATAAAAAATATGTTAATTTTGGTATTCGGTTATAACCGAATAGATATTTCGATTCGGTTATAACTGAATACTCGACCCTACTTGAGAAAACAATTGAGATACTATTTGAAATAGTTGATCTAGACTTATACGTTGAGGACATTAGGTAACACCTATCAATATCAAAAGGAAATTTATTTTTATTTTCAAAATAATTTTATACATTTAGTAATAAGTAAAAAGGGAGGTGAGAGACTTCGCATATAATTACGTGATAATATAAAAATGATATTATTTTGTGTAATTGAATAAATTCTCTATCATATTATTAAAGGTGAGTATTCGGTTATAACTGAATCAAATTGTCTACTCGGTTATAATTGAATACCGAAATTAACATATTTTTGAACCGAATTTTTGAAAACTACTATTCAGTTATTTTAAGACATAATATAATTTAGCTTGCTATCCACAATATAGTTAATTGGTCCATCTAATTAAAAAAATATTAATTGTGACTTGGAATGAATTCATGAAAATTTAAAATTCAAAGCAAATAGGAAATAATTTAATCAATAAAATTTTAAATATTATAAATTATTTAAAAAGAACTAGCAATTACAAATTTATTAACTTTAAAATTTAAATGGATAATTATCAAATTTTAAAAATATACAAATTGACTTTTTCAAATAAAATAGATTTTTTCTATTTTAAAAGAGGGATTATCTAAGTAGATACTAATAAAATTTATGATAGTAATTTAAATTTCAGGAATCTAATTGACAGGGATTTGTAGATTTTTTTTTGAGTTCTGAGTAAATAGGCAAGTGATAAATATGTTAATTGGCGTCTCATTCAATAAGAATAATATTGTCTTTTTGATATATTTTTTGTGATGCTTTCAAAATAGGGTCTACACAACCCAATTTGAGTCACCAAAAGACAAACAATCAACTTATTATAATACAATATAAAATACAACAAGTCATTCTAAGTCCTCACTACAATTATTATCACACTATTTTACAACATAGTGAAGACTACTATAGTGACTATCTCGGACCATTACTCAATTTCCCAGCTAGTCCTAAATACACTCATTTTTTGAGAAGAACAATAGAACACAAGGAAAAAAGGGTGAGCTCAAATAGCGCAGTAAAGAATATCATGACTAAGATAATGAAGAACAAGTTATCTTTAACCTTCATCAGTGATAAATCAGAGATTTAAAGATAATATAAGTTTTCAACGATAACTGCAGTGAACCATAATGTCTACTATCTTTTCAAATTTAAAAGTTCACAATCAATATTTTATTTTTGTAACACCAATCAACAGTTCCTGTTCATAATCATACAAATCAACAGTTCATTTTTACACTATGGACCAAAGATATTCATTTGTAGTACCAAGCAACAGTTTCTGTTCATAATTCTACAAATCAACAGTTCATCTTTGCACTACGGGCCAAAGATATTCATTTGTAACACCAATGATCATGATCATGCCAATCAACAGTTCATCTTTGCACTACGGGCTAAAGAGAACTTTCACCACGTTTCCTTGTCATACAAACCAAAGACACTCAACAATCATATCGTCTTTGCACCTAGACCAAAGACATTCACCATAACTTGATTCTTTAATGATTAGTACAAATAATAGTGATATAAAGAATAAACGAAAGTTGTAAAAATAATAACATAAAAGAATAAACATTCAAGATTTGACATTTAATTTGTCCAGAGTTCAATAATGTCCAAATTGTCACCATGATATCCAAAAATTCAATTAAAGTTCAATAATATAATAAAAAAGGTTCACAATTCAACTATAATATGTAAAACGCAATAAGAAGATTCAGGTGAAGAGATATTATATGAAGCACGTGTAAAGTGTAATACGAAGATTTAAGTGAAAAGATATTAGATGAAACAAATTTACCGTTTGAGGATAACACTGTAGAATCAAATGATAATTTCCTACCATAATTTTAGGAGTATGAAAGAAATGATATTACTTACCTTGACACGTGATTAGATACTGCTTTGATCAACCTATATGTATATTTATAATTAGATTAGTAATTATCACAAATAAGTTTCATAGTGTACACTAACTCGTATATTATGAAATTGTTAAAATAGATTTGATAGTATAAATTTGTATAGTATACAAAACAGATCAGTATTTGAAAATAACTTTTGAAAGAAATAAGTAATACTTTCTCCGTTCCATATTAAATGTCCTAATTTATTTTTTGGATGTTCCAAAATAAATGTCCTATTTATATATTAGTAACTATATTTATCCTATTCTTCCTATTATACCCTCATAATCTATTTAATATACTTATTGGGAATGTGAGAGTTACAAAAAAATGTATCTAGAGAATTAAATGACATAGGAAAGAGTAATTATTAGGGTCATATAAAAGTGAAAAAGCAATTATTGGGGTCATAGAAAAGTGAAAAAGTAATTATTAGGGTCATAGAAAAGTGAAAAAAATACTTCAATTAATAAGTAATCAAAAAGGGTAATTTAGGTAAAAGAAAACTTTATTAATTAGCTTACCAAAACTAATTAGGACATTTATTTTGGAACAGAGGGAGTATTTCAAAGCAATCTTCTAAAGGAAGTTTTTAAAACTAAATCTTCTAAATGAAGAGTCTTCTAAAGGAAGAGTTGTAAAAACTATGTGATGTGTGTGGTTGCTTACGTAACTATTATAAAAAATACATGAACAATTGGTGCACCAAAACTTAAGACAACCTTAGCACCTCAAAGACACTTACACTAATGATTTGGAGAGTGGAAGGAAGAATTAAGTAAAAGAGTTATGAAAATTTTTCTGCCAAACCCCCTATTTATAGCAAAAACTTAACCCACATCAACATCACCACACGTTACATATTTTAGGACACTTTTAATTTATACTGTTCATCACCAATCCACACGTTACACATTTTAAATAATTTTTAATCTACATCATCCATCACCTATCCACGCATTACACATTTTCAGAACACACGTTACACATTTTAGGATTATTCTTATACACATTACACATTTAAGGACACACGTTACACATTTCAGGATTATTATTCTTTATTACTCACCATTATTATTATAAATTTATTATCTATATTATTGTATTAATGTATTAATATCACAAATATCATAAACTCGCAAAGATATCATAGACTCGCAAAGATATCATATATTCGCAATATTGGCAACCAGATCGTTCTGAAAAAATGGGGCATTCTGTATAAACAACGCGCAATTAAGTAACCTCTTTCCTCGACAGAACTTCTAGACATTGTTAATACTACTAACTAATAATATTATTTCGAATAATATGAGTTACTGTGCCGTGATAATTATTGATTTAATAATGTGAAAATATTGTGACAATTATTAAGTCAATAATATGAAATACTATGCAATTATCACTGTAACAATTATTGAATCAATAATATGAAATACAATGCAATTATTACCGTGATAATTATTGAATCAATAATATAAAATATTATGCAGTTACTATTGTGACACTTATTAAATCAATAATATAAAAATACTGTGTGACTACTATTGTAGTTATTATTGAATGAAATACTGAGTGACTACTACTGTAGCAATTATTGAATCAATAATCAGACATACTATGCAATACCGTGTGTTATTATGGAATATCGTGTACTACTAAGGAGTAACACGTGTTACTGTTCTTTTATTACAAGGTATTTTAATAGTTAACGGTAAAAGTTCTGCCGTCAATTTTTTTAAAAATTATTTATGTCGCTTTATATATCCGACAGTTATTCCGTTGTGGGGCCCTCCAATGATTGGTTATTTCGGTGCCGTCGCACGAATATTCCCTGACAAAAGGAATATTTTCCGACAAAACGAATATTTTTTCGACAAACTGTTCACTTTTTATAATTTGCACATATCATCCATAAGTATAACATTTATTAAATCAACACATTACTATTTAAAATAACATTTTAAAAAAAAATTAAGTCATATTCATAAAAAGTTGAGGTCTTACAAGGGGGTCTTCCGTATAAATGACGCGCAATTAAGTAACCCCTTTCCTCGACAGAACTTCTAGACATTGTCAATAATGCTAAGTAATAATATCATTTCGAATAATATGAGTTACTGTGCCGTGACAATTATTGATTTAATAATGTAAAAATATTGTGACAATTATTAAGTCAATAATATGAAATACTGTGCAATTATCACTGTAATAATTATTGAATCAATAATATGAAATATTATGTAATTACTACTGTGACAATTATTGAATCAATAATATGAAATACTTTATGACTACTACTGTAGCAATTATTTAATCAATAATATAAAATACTATGCAGTTGTTACTGTAACAATTATTGAATAAAATACTAAGTGGCTACTACCGTAGCAATTATTGAATCAATAATCAGAAATACTGTGCAATACCGTGTGTTACTGTGGAATACCATGTACTACTGTGGAGTAACACGTGTTACTGTTCTTTTATTACTAGGTATTTCAACAGTCAATGGTAAAAGTTTTGCTACCAATTTTTAAAAAGTTATTTCTGTCGCTTTCTATATCCGACAGTTATTTCGTTGTGGGGCCCACCAATGATTGGTTATTTTGGCGTCGTCGTACGAAAATTTTCCGACAAAAGGAATATTCTCCGACAGACTGTTTGCTTTTTATAATTTGCATATATCACCCATAACTATAACATTTATTAAATCAACACCTTACTATTTAAAATAACATTTTAAAGAAAATTAAGTCATATTCATAAAAAGTTGAGGTCTTACATTTTTGATATATAAGAGTGTGCAACACTCAATGTAAGGTGTGCCTATACCCTAATTTTTACCCTAATTTTTTGGCGTGGCGGTTAGGAGTGAGTATTCGGTTATAACCGAATCGAATTGTCTATTCTGCTATAATTGAATACCGAATTTCATACAATTTTACTATCCGGACAAGTATACGAAATTAGCACTAACCGAATAACCAAAAATCAAATAACCAAATTATACTATTCAGTTATTTGGTATATAACCGAAATATGAATTTACTTTTACCAAACAAAAAAATTAATTTCAAATTTCACACTAGAGTTTTCAAAAAATATTTAACCACAATCCATAATCATAGTAAACTAGTTTAGGTACTTCCTTAGTCCAAGTTTACTTATCCTAATTTTGTTTAGTTTGTTCAAATCTATTTGTCCTCTTTTCTTTTTAATGATATTTTTGATATTACTTTTTCAATAGTACATTCATTTAACTTTAAAGAGTTGGGAGATTAAATAAAACAAAACGATGATAATAAAGTAATTAAGATGAATAATTTGAAGATCAATTTTTTTAATAGACGTGTACTATCGAAGTAGGACAAGTAAAGTTGGACGTAGGGAGTAATTTTAAATTAACAATACATAAATGCATAATCATAGGACAAAAGTTAAAAATATTTTTTTAAAAAATCTAATTCGGTTATTTGGATATCCGAATAGTAAAATTTTAAAAATCGTAATTGAACTCGAATATCGAATAAGTAAACGATTATAATCAAATTAATCAAAATAACCGAAATAATTCGGTTAAATTTTTTCATTAAACTATAATTTTTTTTACAAAAATAAGAAAAATTATTTAAGAGGGTTAAAAGTTAATTGTATACCATGTTAGAGCTTATATAGATTATTTAATAAATTAAAATATGACGTCACGGTGATAATACATGTTGAAAATTAAAAAAATAAAAATAAAATCAACTAACCTATTCATTCATGGATAAGTATATATACACTACATGGATCATCACATTGCACATCCAACCATTAAAAAGTGGGACCTGACGTGAATTTCCATGTCAGGTCCCACTTTTTAATGGTTAGATGTACAATGTAGTAATCTATGTAGTATACGTAAACTTATTCTTCATTTATTAAACAAATCAAACTACATCTATATAACAAAATACAACTGATTTTGAATTTTCTGCTCATTCTAATAAATCATCTGGGCCGTCCAAAGTTTGGGATAAATCTGGCCCTTCTTTATATTTCTGCCCTCCTTTCCCTTTCTTCTTCCCTCCCTTCGTCGGTGCTCCCTGACCTCCCTCTTTCTTCCCCGTCCCCTTTCTTCTTCCCCCTTTCTTTGTAGTGCCGGAGGCACGGGCAAAATGCTAGTATTACATATTAAACAAATTACATACATAAACTACATATCATACAAACTAAACCCCATCCGATTCCACCGTTTTAGATCTACTTTTATTTCTTCATCCAAAATCTACTATTTCTTCTTCATCTCATCTTCATCTCTCTAGAGCTTTCATATTAATATATCATCCAATCTATGAAACAGAGAGAGAAATAGCCTTGAAATTTTTGAACAAAAAACTACTGCTGCTATGAGGATCATCTTCTCCGACTTCAATTTTCTTTGCTTGAATTTGGGAATTTTTGTTATTTCTTTCTCTGTGGCGACTGGTACCGATTCTCACTAACTCGCGACTAATTTAGATTCTTTGAGCTTGTTTTATAATTTGACGATGTTTTGGGCGAATAATCAATCGGAGTGATGCTCAGAATAAGAAAAGGACAAAGCCAAACGAATTTCGTACTCAAACAGTGTCAAACGGTAGTAGTTGGGTGCCCAAAAGTCGAGTATTCTCCAAATTTTTCTTCACTGTCGTGAGCTCAATGCTTGAATTGATTTTTTCGATTGACTTATTGGATGATTTGTTGCAATTGTCTGTAGATGATTATTGTGTGAAAATGAAAAATGGATACATGTTCGGGGATGACTTATTTTATAATTTATAAGTCATCATTTATAAATAAAAGTGTTAGACACTATTTTAATTTATAAATTAGAAATTAAGTTTAAATAAAATGTGAAGTTGTTTAGTTAAAATGACTTATAAGTTAAAATAAGATGCAAAAATTACTAAAACAAGGACAAAAGAGTTTTATAAGTTATTTTTTGATAGGTAAAAAATTATTACTTCTCAAAAATTATTTATAAATTAAAAATAAGTTATAGTCAAACACTTGAATAATGGAAAATAATTTATAAATTAATTTGACCAGCTTATAAGTTGTGGTCGAATAGACCCTTAAATTTCCATCTATGCCGTTAATTTCTTGTTTTAGTTTGTGTAGGTTTTTATCTATGGTTGTTGTACTCGATTGAAGAAAAAGAAACTTTCTATAAGATAATAGAGAAGAGTTGGTGGTGGAGATGGTGGTTCTCTGGTAGAGACGAGGTTGGTTGCGTTGGTGGTCGGGGGTTGTTGGTTTGGTGATATTGATGGGGCAAGTGGCTGAATAGTGGTGGGGCTGATTGTTTGTTTAATATTTTATTTTAGTTATAAGTTTAATTTTTTAATTAGTTTGTTTTAATTGTTTAATTTGATAAGTAATTTTTTTTAATTTTCAATTCCAACATGGCTTGTTACATGTTACATGTTTCACTTATGTAGTGTGGGTTCATGTGATATTCATTTCGAAGGGTGAATGGGTCGTCATTCTCATCTACGCCCTGAGGTATGGGGTAAGATTTTCCTTTCATGAATTTATCTATTTATTCTTATGCTTCGTTGGGATTGGGCGTATATGGGAACGACGACCCATTCACCTTTCAGGCGCAAGTACATTCTCTCTAATAAGTTGGGAGCCCGAAGTTCGTATTGATTAAGAATCTGGTACTGGGATCGGAGGTGGGGAAGAAGGCTTTCGAATACGGAAGATCTAGTGTTGCGTTCCCGAATGTCCATTTCTCTAGTTTCGGCCTCGTTTATCTCAGGTGATGAGAAGTCTTCGGTTATAAGGGAAATAGATATTTGGAAGGTGGATTAAATAATGGTGACGACGACAGATTGAGTTACAGGGGGAAGTACGGTGTCATCGATGAAGGTGATGGTTGTTTCAGTAGGATGGTCATGGTGCTTTTGTATATCTATGTTAGTAGTTAGTATAATCGTGGTGGTTTGTTTTGTGGTTGAGTTTGTTTGAATAGTTGGAATGGTTGCAACGGAGGTTTGGTCAATGGGAAGAATGGGGTTGATGGGGTGTTCACCAAACATGATGAAAGAAGCATAGCGTTATAGTTTGACGAGAGAGATGGAGTATTGGTAAGAGATGGCGCCTGTGCTCCCTAAGAAGTTTTGAATCTGTGGGTGGGGAATGGCGGTTTAGATGCTTGGATGGGAAGTTTAAAGGGATAACGTACCGTACATATGACAAGGGCGCGTTTTTCCATTTATGGCGCAATAATGAAAGTGGGGGCCTCTGTCAGTCATGTGGCATACCGAGTTGTTGGTTTGACTTACGTGGTGACATGAATATATTATTTGCTAAATAATTTGTATACTCTCTTATTTTAAATTTCTTTTAATAAGAGAGTGGGGGCAATATTAGAGCGTGGTTTGATGGGTTTGAGAGATTTGGGAGGACTCACGCCACGTGGCTGGATGATTACATTGACAATAAAAAGTTTGATATTATAGAAGGATTACAGTTCAAATTGACTTATGATTCCCTTGTCCAATTTGACTTCCTATTTATGAGAAAATCAAATCCTATTCAATTATGAGACTTACAGTTTGATGGGTTTGAGAGATTTGGGGGGACTCACGCCACGTGGCTGGATGATTACATTGACAATAAAAAGTTTGATATTATAGAAGGATTACAGTTCAAATTGACTTATGATTCCCTTGTCCAATTTGACTTCCTATTTATGAGAAAATCAAATCCTATTCAATTATGAGACTTACAGTTATAAGAAACATCTACATAGGACTCCTATTCTAATAGGGGGCCGGGCGTGGTAAATTGTAGTGGTGTGATCAAATTATAAATACAACCATAATCCAAGTTTAAGGTACACACACACTTTATTACTCTAATTCACTAGAGCAATTACATACTTTCATTGTTGACGTTTCTAGCTTATACTTATTCTCACACTTGAGCTATCCCATGGCAGTTCCGGCTGTCAAGTTTTTTAGTGTGTTTGTTTGTTCATTATACAGGTTTAAGTTCGTTGTTTGGTGATTTGGCGAGCGGACAGATTTTAACGTTAACATATACAATGATTATAAAATATTTTTCCAAATTGTAATTTAACTTATTATAGAATGACTATAAACGTTGCTCAAACAAGCAATTATCAAAGACTTGCAATTAAATGTTAGTACTAATATATATATATATATATATATATATATATATATATTTGTCTTTAATTTAATATTCTATATAGTTTTCATATTTAATATTTAGTTTAAGGAATTCCATACGACATAAAAAAAATTTAAATTAATGAGTTACCATAATGGTTTTTTTTAATGTTAACTTAAATTTTAATAATTATATATAAGTGAGATTTATTTTTAACATTGATTAAGTAAAGATCTACTATCTGAAATAAAATTAGTATTTAAAGCTTAATCATTAATAAATTTTGTAATATATATTACACCTTTTAATATTAATTATTATTTTTACATAATAATTTTTCTATCTTTTTAATATATAGTTATTTATGAATAAAATTGTTGTAAAATAAAAAGTTTCCATTATGACTTTTAATTAGCTTTAGAAATTAACTAAAGTTTAATCACAATATAAAATTCATAATTATTTTTAACATTAATTAATTAAATGTCTCGTATATTAATTATTATGTAATCATAATATTTTTCTTATATTTTTAGTATTTAGTTATTTAGAGTCTAAATTTGAGTAAAGTAAAATTCTGAACATGTTTTTAAAGTTAAAATTTTATTATGATTAAGTAATAAAAGAACTATAGAATAAAATTATTATAGAATAATAAGTTAACATTAAAAGTGGAGGACCATAAGAAGAATTTTGGTTCTTTAACATTAACTACTAATTATTTTTAATAATTAATAATTTCACAACTTAACTTACTAAGTGCATATAATTTAGTTTTATTTTATGATTTTATTATTAGAATCTTATGATTACTATACATATTATTATACGCTATAACTGTATACTTTTTTTCGATTTAAGTTATGCCATGGTCATATTCTATTGGGGTTGGAAGACAATTATAGGAATCAACCAAAATTTTCATGGAACATATTTAAAAGAGAGTCCTATTAAGTTTAGATTTTATTACTAGTAATTTAGATTGTTTTAAATAAATTTAGGGAGATTTTAAAAAGTGTTTTAGTTGTAGTTAAATTTCAAGCCCATACTAAAGACCCAAAAATCAAGTGCGAAGTATGGGTTTATTTTTCAAATAGCATAATTTTTAATTTCTTATTCATTATATATATAATGATTATGAACTATTTTTTTTAAATTTCAAAAATTAACTTACTATTGTTATGACAATGTTTATAAACTTTGCTCGAAAAAGTACGATTAATGAGCTAAAGGAATTTTGTAAGGAATAAAATTGTTCATAAAATAATATAATATTATCTATAATAGACAATTGTATGTGGTTTGTATTTATTTTTATTTTTTAACAAATGTTGTAATCATTCTAATACCAATAGTAAGTTAATTTGTGAAATTCAATTTTTTATAAACATCATATATAAAGCAAATAAAATATTAAAAATAATGCTATTTATAAAATAATCCTAGTTAATTATTATGATTGTCTATTTTAGTATAACTATATTATAATAATTACGTCGTTGATATTGTAAATACTAATTCAAATTGCTCAAGCTTAATATAGCTTACTTATGTTTTAATATTTTAGTTTGTGGATAATTATGATATAATAGTAGAATAATTTATCAATATATGATATATCATCGAAGGTGTTTTAATTTAGGCTCATGAGAATCAATATTAGTAAATGACTTCTGTAAAAAAATAAAATTGTTATAAAATAATAAATTACTTTAAAGTTTTTTAAGATCATAAATAATATTTTGGTTTTAGTTAAATTCTAGGTTTAAAAAGTGGTTTAATAGTATTTAATCAAATAAAATCAGGAGGCATTAAAAAGCGTTTTAGTGACACTTAAATTTTAGTCTCATACAGTCATACCAAAGATCAAAGACCAAAAAATTTAAATTTGTCTTATAATATATGTATTCTGTAAAAAATAAAAATATTATAAAATAATAAGTTATTTTATAGTTTTTCAAGATTATAAATAGTGTGTTGTTTTTAGTTAAATTCTAAATTTAAAAAGTATTTTAATACTATTTAATAAAATAAAATCAATTTTTTAAAAAAGTATTTTAATAACAATTAAATTTAAATCCCATATTAAATATTAAAGATTAAAAAACTTAATTTACCTTATTATATATTATATATGTATATAGATAAGAATGACAGAAAAATCCACTATTGTTACTAATCAAGTAGGCGCCATAAGTCGCTATTAATAATGACAAAAAAAAGCCATACCTAATCTTTTATTGCCCAATATTTTATTAAATTGTCAAGATAAGAATGATAGAAAAATCCACCATTTGTTACTATCAAGTAGGCCCCATATGTCGCTATTAATAATGTCACCGTCTACCGTTCTTAAATTAGAATTTTTTGTTTTTGATTTTTTGCTGTCAATATAATTTGTTTCTAAAAATTATTTTATATCTATTTATCTAATTTTAAATAATATAAGTATATATATACATATATATAAATTATGATGTTATGTAGCATTGCTAATTAAAATTTTTATTATTTTTAAAAGTTGCTGTCAATATAGTGTTTATCGATTGTTCTAATAATTTTACCAATATTAATTTCAATCGAATTGATCTTGATTTAAACTTGTAAATACATTTATTTTTAACATTTTTTTTCTATTTAATGCCTTATTCGTTACGAGGTACACCATGGCCAACTATAATTATCAATGGCCTCACACGGGAATGACCCAATCAGGAGCGGCATGGATGGATGGATTTGATGAGGTGGTGGCTCATTTAGAGGAACTGTCAAGGAATGTTAATGCTCTAGTGGCCCAACGTACTCAAAGTGTTACGGTGAATTGTGATTATTGTGATGGAAACCATCCGAGTCATCTATGCACCATTAATTTCGAGTCGGCATGGTATGGTAGCAACGTCGGCGATTACTCCAACAGTTATGACTGTTCCGATGCTTATCACCAAGATTGGGGGTATCACCCAGATTCTACATGGAGCTACAATTATGAAGATCAATACTATGCTCCGAGTCCTGCATATGCACCAGAATTCTCATGTCCACCTTCATTGCCACAAGAAGAAAATTCAAATGTGAAGGAACTTGAGTCCCAGACCATAACTTCGATTGAGGAGATTGTGAAAAGTCAGCATATGTCAATTCAAAATCTTGAGAACCAGATGGGACAACTTATTATCGCCTTCAACAATAGATATCAAGGCGAATGTCCCAATGACATGGTTCCCGAAACTGATGGATTTCACGTGCCAAAGCTGCAACTAAACATGCTATTTGATGATGATTCTGATATGGAAGAGATACGTGGGAAACAGGAAAAGGAGGTCGAGGATCTAGCCTTGAGCCCCAATGCTGATGATGAGCTAATTTCGAGTGTATCCCATATACCTTCTCCTCCAAAGCTCAAGGATCTAGGTGGTTTTGCAGTCCCGTGCCCATTGAGTAGTCATGTCGTAGGCAAAGCTCTATGCGACATGGGAGCTAGTTTACAGTTTGAGCCATGGCGTGATAAAGTAGAGGTTCATAAAAAGATAGATGAGGATCCAATTGTGTTTGAGAAACTTAATTTCACTATGTCATTCATAGACACAATTGAGCAAGTTCCTAGCTACTTTCAGTTCATACATGAGGATTTATATAAGAACAATAAGCTAGGTGAGCTTGAGATATTGGACCTCACCGAAGTAATGCCCTCAGATGTTTCACCCCTACTGAAAGATGAAGCGAATGAAGAAAGTTTCTTTTTGCTGATTGAAGAAACTGAGTTTGGGAGTCGCCTAGTATGCATGCATGCCATGCAAATTAAGGAAATGACAGCACGAAGGCATGCTAAGGTCATTTTTGCAATCGAGCCGGACTAAAAGGAAACAGGAAGCTACTCAGGCTGAGGACTTTAACTCAAGCGTTATTTGGGAGGCAACCCAAATCTCCATTTTATTTTTAGAGCTATTTTGTTTTTTTTTTTTTTAATTTATAAAAAAAAAAGTTTGGTGTGGTTTGTTTTTGATTTTATGTTTAATTATGTTTATTGTGTGTAATATTTCTTGCTGCAGTTTGATGCTTACGATCACTAGTGAAAACTATAGCAGAAGCACAACATCAGCACGTTGAGCAACAGGCACCAGCACGCTGAGCAACACACTCAGCAGCGCGCATGCTAGCCATGACAGCCACCAGCAGCTTATATGCACCTATCAGCTCAAATCTATAGTCCAACTTATATCTCTCTCCTCCCACTCTAAAGCCAACTTACATGCATTTTTCCCAAACTCAAATTCGTGCCCCATCACTCCAATTGGGCATCCAATCTCTGTAATTCGTCAGCATTGTCATCTTCTAACTTGAAATTCAACAAGGATTTAGCAGATTTTGAAGAATTCCCATGGATTTTCATTAGTTTTCCAAGAAAAGGTAACAAGGTCTGTTAATTTCAAATTTTACTTGCTTGGGACTGTGCTTGGGTTGAGTTTTATTGCAGGAACACTCCAATTCTCCCATTGCAAGACTTTGTGGAGGGCTATCCTTGCTTCCCAATGCATTGACAACTGAGATTTTGGGAGGTGCACACCACGTGTTTGATATTTGGCCTGAGAGAGTTTCTTAGCTAATATGGGTTGTTCTTCATGAGGCATTGTTCTGGTATGGCTTCCAAGCAACAAATGGAGTGAAGCTTCATCGTCCAAGCCAACCAAAGCCTATGACAACAATTTCTGTAGTCCGGAAGCGTCCAAGTGACACCTCACTATATTGACGTTGCTCGATTACCCTCAGTGAAGTTCTCTATTTTAATTCTGTCTATTATAAACATTGAGGACAATGTCAAATTTTAGTTTGGGGGTAGTACTTCGTATTTGCATATTTGTGTGTTTAATTTAGTTTTTGTGTGATTTAAGTATGTTTTTCTTTTTATTCAAAAAAAAAATTATTTTTAGGATGTGTCCCTTGAGCATTGTTTTAATTTGATTTGAACTATAATCCATGGTCTATGATAATGACTTGTTTGAAGAGAATCTAACTTATGAGACGTAGACAAGTGTTGCTTAGTCTTTTTCCTTATCGTTTATTGGTTATTATTTTGCTTATGCGTCCTTTCACTTTCATGCACTTACCCATGAGTATTAAGCTAGTTGTATGCTTAGTGAAGACTTTTATAACTGAATGCTTGTGGAAAACATCTATAAATTCTAGAACTCATTTAAACATCACTCGAACCAAGGTGTCCAAATTTGTTATGTTTGAATTGATGGTCATGTGGTGAGTTGAGATGGAGCGTAAAACGCACTCACTCATGGACACATGCGTAGGAGAGATGGAGCGTAAAATGCACTCTCTTAGAATTGTGATTAAAGAAAAAAATTGTTTATTGCAAATTTTGCATGGGGTTGAGGTTGAGCGTAAAACGCACTCGCCCATATGAGCGTGCTTAAGGATCGAGATGGAGCATAAAATGCACTCAACTAGAGCCCTTGGTTCTCAAAATTTTTGGAATTGTGATTTGTACACCTTTGTATTGAGTGATGTGTTAAGCATGTTGTTTTGGGGTTTATTTTGATTATTTCATAAGGCAATGTGGTTGCATAGTTTCATTCGAGCTTGATTGGTTTAGTGCTATTGGGTACTCACACACACACATATGGAAGAGGCCTTAAGCAAAGTATGACTAGCTAACTGAAATTTTAGACTTGCAACGCTTTGTTTGTTCTCTTGAGTTCTATGTGTTGATGCCTTTGAGACCATTGTTGGCTTATTAATTTATTGCTCAAGTTAGGTTATATTAGAAGTGTTTGAATTGTTTAGTTTAGGTTTGTTTTGCTTGAGGACAAGCAAATATTTAAGTTTGGGGGTATTTGATGAGTGTGTTTTATACACACAATTTGGATACTTTTGGCCTTGATAATTTGCAACTCTTTAGGTATTTTATATGGTTTTTATGTATTTTTATCTTATTTCTACATAAATTAGTTTTTAGTTATTTTTACATGTTTTATGTTGCTTTGATGCATTTTTATTATGTTTGTAGGAATTGAAATAAAGACCGCTCGGATCGTTGTTTGTATTGACTCAATGTCCGTGCCTGGACGTCTGTGCCCGAATGGCAGTATGATGGAAATTTGTGCTTGGCGACGCTCGGTGCTTAATTTGATAACATTTGGTAGTTGAGCGTGCACGGCGTCGGGAGGCGTGCACGGCGTCGGCCAAGCCACGAGGGCAAGCCCGTGCTTGGATTTTCGTGCCCGAAAGATGATACGGTGAAAATTAATATTTGATGATGCTCGGGGTTTAATTTGATGAGAATTGGAAGTTGGGCGTGCACGGCGTTGGATTGCGTGCACGGCGTCGGGCGGCGTGTCGTACGGCGTTGGCACTGGGCGCTGACACTCGGCTGGCGCTGGCGTGCGGGCGCGCGGCGTTGGCGTGCAGGCGCGCGTGGGCGGACTCGGCGTTGGCACTCGGCAGCATGCAGGCGCTGGCGTGCGGGCGCGCGGCGTTGGCGTGCGGGCGCGCGCGGGCGGACTCGGCGTTGGCACTCGGCAGCTGGGCGGCATGCAGGCGCGGGCGTGCAGGCGGGCGGACTCGGCGTTGGCACTCGACAGCTGGGCGACATGCAGGCACGGGCGCGCGCGGGCGGACTCGGCGTAGGCGTGCGGCAAGCTGGGCGCGGGGCCTCGGCAGCTCGGCGGCATGCAGGCGCTTGGGCGCGGGCGCACGCCTGGGCGTGCGGGCGCACGACGTAGCTGTGACGCCCCCAAATTCAGGTACTTGCAACCCTTATTTAGTGCGCACGATATCCAAAACATAACTAAAAGTAAATACCAAACTTATATAAAAATATTACATCAGAGTCTCAAATCCCAAGGTACATAACCTTAACTACCTAACATGATAATTAAATATATACAAACATTTAACTATCTATTACAGGAAGCAATAAACTTTAATCTGCGGCTTTTCCTTTGCCTTTGTTTCCTGCTAACCCTGTAGTATACTCCGGGTGCTCTGAAAACATTTATAGACAAAACAAGGATGAGCATAAAAGTGCTCAGCAAGTAATATATGACTATAAAGTATGAAAGAATAAATGTTTTCAATGGAGTGTACTTCAATAGTAGAATGAGCTGTTAAGTAATATGAACTGAAACCAACTCATGATAATCATTATCATTAAAGAATACGCTGAGTAGTTATACAAACTATGAACAATAGTTTCAATTTTATTGAAAAGGTTCCAAGCAAAGTTTCTTTTGCGAACCGTCTGAACTTACGGGCATGGTGGGTGATCAGCCCGATATGCCCTGCGTTGATCAACACTGCTGTTTGTGAACACCCATTGGGTTCACCCCTCACACTCATAGAGTGCTACAAATCTGTACCGCCCTTGGAGCGGATTTCAAAATATTCCCATGTCAGGGATTGTTCATACTCAGACTAGATTTCAATCCCATAATCAACATAGTTGGATATCAATAATATTTCAATACTTTGGAAATAAAAGAATAGAAATATTATAAGTTCAGTCTAGCCCAAACAATTGGCTTAGACCCCCTGTAAACTGTTCATGCATATCAGATATCGTTATAATATGCAAAGTAAAAGTCTCACCAACCTTGTGAAGCTGATTGGAATAAAAAGGATTTAATTCCTTTTTATCACTTTATGTATGAAAACATAATTTACCTTAATATAATCAAGTCAACTTACTTGATTAGCTTAGAAAGAATTGGTGTTTCGATACTTGCCTGTTGTTCAAGTATTGACAAAACTCTTCTATTTTGATCATGTAGATCCTACACACATATATATAGATATATGAGGTAGGTTACTTATATATTATAGCGATCAAAGTATAAGAGTGAATATCACGTAAATATATTATGGATATATATATTATTATAAACACATTTTTCAAATACCTCATTCATGTTATGGCTTAATCCTTTATTGACTAATTTTGGGTTCTATTAAGATAGGAGTACCTTATTACTCTATTACTAGAACACTTGAGGGAATATAGGTTGTCTATTATTAAATTCCAAATACTAGGAATTTTGAGGTTTATAAGTTAAAAGTTTGAAAAACTAGTTAACCTAGTGTAATTTATATAAAAAAAAACTTTGAAATTGAAGTTTTTATGTTTTGATTTGTACTAGACTTTTATAGGCTATAGTAGATATAGTGTGACTTTGTATGACTCTACACTTATGTTGCTAGGCAAAATATTAACATTTGCCCGAGTAAGACTCAATTCGCTTGATGAAAACCGAGTGGGGTTGACAACAGGCAACGCCTGCTGCCGAGCGGCGTCGCACACTGCTGTGCACGACTTGGCTTGCTTGCTATTGCGTTGCTGCTGCTGACACAGGGCAGCAGCCCTGTCCTATCCTCCAGCCTATTCTCCTTGTCAAGCCATGGCAACCTACATGGCTGTTACTGCTGCACCAAGTGCTGCTGCCATAAGGCAGCAGCTACTTCTTCATACCAGTCATGTACCAGACTGCCTTCTGTTTCTGTTTCTTGCTGCTGTCATAGACAGCAGCGTTACCTCACAATGCCAGGCAAAATATACACACACACACACACTAGATTGTTGCTAGGAAAGTGCCCGCTGGGACTTGTTGTGCTAATGGCCTGATTTTGGCCTTAAATTGATGCTGTTGTGTCGAACGCTGCTGCACAATTACTGTGTATGCAGCTGCTGCACACAGCAGCCCCTCCTTCGCCGGGTAGCTCATTTGCATAACTATAAGTTTTAACACTCATGTTCAATAAAATTACGCTCGAATATATTATAAACACTATAATAGACTATCTAAAAAAAAATATTAGCCCTCTATTTTAAATACCTTAGACTGCCCAAAACAGACTCTAAACAAATGATCCGACACATTTGTTAACTTTTTGTTTTGAGTTAAAACGCTTTGTATCCAAATTTGATTCGCCCAAACTCTTAAATTAACTATATATAGTGTATATATATAACTTAGGTTTTGGCTTCGCTTAATTACCTAGCTTTTTGCAAAAACAGTTCTAAAAGGACTTTTAACGAACATGTTATAAGCGTTATTTTAAAACTCCGATTTCATAATCATTTATTTCGTATAAACCCAATTCATCCTCCTTATTACTCCGCACAACAACAACTAAGCTCCATGATACTAATTCAGTCCATAACATTCAAATTTTTATCACAAACCGTACAAGAAATTCCTTTACAATATACTAATTATAAAGCCAATATAACAACACATATTTTGACTAACAAACTGCTCAACACCTCATCATAACAGCTGATTTACATCACTATCCACATATATCAGTTAATGAAGTACTAAAATAAATAAACAATATACTAACTTTGTATGAATTCATTTGTTAATAACAAAGATTATATAGCCTATTATAATCGAGCATGCTAAACTCCAAGTATATATCATATGAAATTATTTGTAACACATACATGCTTCTATTATTTATTTATTTTTATTCCCAATACATGTTATTATATATTAAGCATTTTTTAAGCACGTATTCACATTATTAACATATCACAGCCCTATACCTTCAAGGACATGCATGATTACTTATGTAATTGATGATATAAATAGATTATATTCCTGGCTTAGAACATAAAAGGCCAAATTTCACACTTTAAAACAAAACAACCCATCATGTAATAACAGTTCATTTACAATTTCCATCAAATATAAAACATAAGGAATTCGATTTCTATTTCAATACTAACTTCTTCCACCCAATTTCAGTCCACAAAGAAGTTTAAAAGAAATCCCTTTTTATAACCAGTTGATGAACTTCTTACCATAATTCTTGAAAGCAAAGCTTTGTATTTCATTTATAATCTGTCATTTGTTTATCACCAACAGAAATTCTATTATAATAACATCTATTCTATCCACTGTTAACCCATTAAGCAAATAACAGTTTCACATTAATAGAAACTCCAGTTATACCATTTACTAACCCACACTATCAAGAACTAAATTACACTTGATATATTATTATCACACCAAATTCAGCAGTTTATCCAAATTTAACACATAGCAGAATAAGTCCCTTTCATACCGAAAGAAGGAAAATAAAATCAATTAAAGCCCTAACCAAAAATCCCTAAATTGTGAAACTCATTTGAGGTTAAAGTTCTAAATAAAAACTACAATTTCTTAATCAAATCATATAGCGAAATAGATTCCTCAATTACCGAATGGAAACTTTCATAACCATTATAAACTCAAACCCTAAATCAGGAATTACCCAATTTGAATCTCAACTAACGAATCAAACATACCTGAAGCAATTTTCGCTTTTAATGCTTCAGCAATTGGAGCTCTTCCTCTTCCTTTCGCACGGAATCCTTGAACTCAAAACCAGAGGTTCTTACTGAGACTCCCTCCTCTTTCCCTCTTTGTATCGTATGAACCCTCTCCAAATCAGTAGAAGCATGGAACCTACTCATTATTTATAGACTTAATCTAAATATGCTGAGTCATGACCTAAACCTTCCAATTTTCGGCCAGCTCCTGCTTAACCCATGAATCTCCAATCCTAACCCAGCCTTGTCCGATTCTTGTTACAATCGGGTATGAGGAAGAGAAAAAGAAAAACAAACTTAAGCCTAAGGTTGTGTTTGGCAGAGCAATAGCTTCTATTTTGGTTTAATATAAATCCCTTATGAGTATTATTAAATATAATTACCCATTAAGTGAGGAATTAAAACTTCCTTTATGCAATTTAGTATTCTAAATACCAATTAAGGGATTATATTATTTATCTCTAAGGTACATTATTAAAATAATTTATACTACTAAATTATTTTAATAACCTATAAGATAAAATATAATATTTCTACTACTTAATTAAAGAGTCTCAATTTAAATAAACCACTCATTAATCAAGTAGAGGGAATAATATCATTAATCTAGGGTTTAAATATTAAAATAATTTAATCCCTTAAATTATTTTAATAGCCCATAAAATAATAAATAATTCCCTAAAAATAAATACAGATAACCCCATTAAATAATATAGGCAATATTATAATTAACTTAAGGTTTTAGAATTAAAATAATTTTAACCCCTATAAATTATTTTAATAACCTGTAAGCTAATTATTAATATCAACCCAATTATTCTAGGATTCCATCCCACAAAATCTTAACTTGCAACCATATATATATATATAAATATATATGTCACAATAACCAATAAAACTAAATAAATAAAATAAAAAAAAAATTTATACCTAAAATTCATATATGAAATCTGACTAGAATAATTATACCTGTGTCTTTAAAAACTTCAGGGTTTTACAGTAGCGCTCGGCAGCCAGCGTGCGGCAGGCAGGGCCCCGGGCGCACGCGCACCAGGCGCCGTGCGGGCGCACGCCACCGTGCTGAGTGCGATCTGACACAGCCATAGTGCGATCTGAGCTCCATTTTGTCCGATTTTTGCTAGGGTTTCTTCATGAAGACTATATATAATCTCTTCCAAGCCTCTTATCACATATCTAGAGAGAGGGAGGCTAAAAAAATACATCAACCAACAGAGCTCAAGGCTGCAAATCAAGCTGAATCAAGCCAAAAGCCAAGGAACTCAGTCAAGAAGAATTGCAAGGCCAAGGTGGAGAGCTAGAAACCATCAACAACCAAAGGAACACCAGCTGAATAGCTTCAAAAGTGGTTTCATTTCTAGAATTCCATCTCCTTTATAATTCGAATTTGACAATGTATCAATTGAAAATGATGTTTATTGTAGCTATCATGAACTAACCTTCTATTCTAAGATTGCAATGGAACCCAACACTTAATTTGAATTGAATTCTCTCTCTATTGATTTTAGTTATGCATTTGTGAATTGATTGTCATAACCTTTGCTTCTAGATTAATTGCTTGGCCCGTAATTACCGTGGGAACCTATATGAACTTGACGAACGGATTATAGGTTAAGACCTAGTTATGATAACATGCGAAAGTATAGATTATTGTGGGTTATTAATTGGATTAAGTGACATGTGTCTTATTAATTATCTGCAATAATAGGTATCTTGATAGTAGTTGGGATAGATATATACCTAATTACCGCATGCAACCTATTGAGAATCTAGTCTTAATGACTTCCGAGGTGAAAGTTGGTAATGGAAGGGGGGATTAATTAGATTTGGTGACACGTGTCTATAAATCATTCCTGAAATTAGTCTCTTGATAGTGTATAGGATAGACATATACCTATGCACCGCTTAGGAAGATTCGTGATTGACCATCGACAGAGGCTCTTATGTAGTTTTGATTTCTCGGTTGTCAATTCGTATGCTATAATTGATTGAAAAGAGAGAGTTAGGAGATTCAAATGACGTGTTGGGGGAAATTGTAATCTTAGACCTTTCTATCTTGATATTTTATCGCATTTTATTCATTACTTAACTTGTGAACTCAACCAATCAACAAACAATCAAACCTTCATCGTTTAAAGTAGATCAAATTGATATACGATTGATACTTGGCTATTATTTGTCACAATTCCCTGTGGGTTCGACTCTTATCTTATCATATATTACTTGTGGGTCGTGTATACTTGCACGTGTGTGTTTATCGATTGCGAAATCGACCAACAAGTTTTTAATGGTTAGATATACAATGTAGTAATCTATGTAGTATATGTAAACTTATTCTTCATTTATTAAACAAATCAAACTACATCTATATAACAAAATACAACTGATTTTGAATTTCCCGCTCATTCTAATAAATCATCTGGGCCGTCCAAAGTTTGGGATAAATCTGGCCCTTCTTTATATTTCTGCCCTCCTTCCCCTTTCTTCTTCCCTCCCTTCGTCGGTGCTCCCTGACCTCCCTCTTTCTTCCCCGTCCCCTTTCTTCTTCCCCCTTTCTTTGTAGTGCCGGAGGCACGGGCAAAATGCTAGTATTACATATTAAACAAATTACATACATAAACTACATATCATACAAACTAAACCCCATCCGATTCCACTGTTTTAGATCTACTTTTATTTCTTCATCCAAAATCTACTATTTCTTCTTCATCTCATCTTCATCTCTCTAGAGCTTTCATATTAATATATCATCCAATCTATGAAACAGAGAGAGAAATAGCCTTGAAATTTTTGAACAAAAAACTACTGCTGCTATGAGGATCATCTTCTCCGACTTCAATTTTCTTTGCTTGAATTTGGGAATTTTTGTTATTTCTTTCTCTGTGGCGACTGGTACCGATTCTCACTAACTCGCGACTAATTTAGATTCTTTGAGCTTGTTTTATAATTTGACGATGTTTTGGGCGAATAATCAATCGGAGTGATGCTCAGAATAAGAAAAGGACAAAGCCAAGCGAATTTCGTACTCAAACAGTGTCAAACGGTAGTAGTTGGGTGCCCAAAAGTCGAGTATTCTCCAAATTTTTCTTCACTGTCGTGAGCTCAATGCTTGAATTGATTTTTTCGATTGACTTATTGGATGATTTGTTGCAATTGTCTGTAGATGATTATTGTGTGAAAATGAAAAATGGATACATGTTCGGGGATGACTTATTTTATAATTTATAAGTCATGATTTATAAATAAAAGTGTTAGACACTATTTTAATTTATAAATTAGAAATTAAGTTTAAATAAAATGTGAAGTTGTTTAGTTAAAATGATTTATAAGTTAAAATAAGATGCAAAAATTACTAAAATAAGGACAAAAGAGATTTATAAGTTATTTTTTGATAGGTAAAAAATTATTACTTCTCAAAAATTATTTATAAATTAAAAATAAGTTATAGTCAAACACTTGAATAATGGAAAATAATTTATAAATTAATTTGACCAGCTTATAAGTTGTGGTCGAATAGACCCTTAAATTTCCATCTATGCCGTTAATTTCTTGTTTTAGTTTGTGTAGGTTTTTATCTATGGTTGTTGTACTCGATTGAAGAAAAAGAAACTTTCTATAAGATAATAGAGAAGAGTTGGTGGTGGAGATGGTGGTTCTCTGGTAGAGACGAGGTTGGTTGCGTTGGTGGTCGGGGGTTGTTGGTTTGGTGATATTGATGGGGCAAGTGGCTGAATAGTGGTGGGGCTGATTGTTTGTTTAATATTTTATTTTAGTTATAAGTTTAATTTTTTAATTAGTTTGTTTTAATTGTTTAATTTGATAAGTAATTTTTTTTTATTTTCAATTCCAACATGGCTTGTTACATGTTACATGTTTCACTTATGTAGTGTGGGTTCATGTGATATTCATTTCGAAGGGTGAATGGGTCGTCATTCTCATCTACGCCCTGAGGTATGGGGTAAGATTTTCCTTTCATGAATTTATCTATTTATTCTTATGCTTCGTTGGGATTGGGCGTATATGGGAACGACGACCCATTCACCTTTCAGGCGCAAGTACATTCTCTCTAATAAGTTGGGAGCCCGAAGTTCGTATTGATTAAGAATCTGGTTCTGGGATCGGAGGTGGGGAAGAAGGCTTTCGAATACGGAAGATCTAGTGTTGCGTTCCCGAATGTCCATTTCTCTAGTTTCGGCCTCGTTTATCTCAGGTGATGAGAAATCTTCGGTTATAAGGGAAATAGATATTTGGAAGGTGGATTAAATAATGGTGACGACGACAGATTGAGTTACAGGGGGAAGTACGGTGTCATCGATGAAGGTGATGGTTGTTTCAGTAGGATGGTCATGGTGCTTTTGTATATCTATGTTAGTAGTTAGTATCATCGTGGTGGATTGTGTGGTGGTTGAGTTTGTTTGAATAGTTGGAATGGTTGCAACGGAGGTTTGGTCAATGGGAAGAATGGGGTTGATGGGGTGTTCACCAAACATGATGAAAGAAGCATAGCGTTATAGTTTGACGAGAGAGATGGAGTATTGGTAAGAGATGGCGCCTGTGCTCCCTAAGAAGTTTTGAATCTGTGGGTGGGGAATGGCGGTTTAGATGCTTGGATGGGAAGTTTAAAGGGATAACGTACCGTACATATGACAAGGGCGCGTTTTTCCATTTATGGCGCAATAATGAAAGTGGGGGCCTCTGTCAGTCATGTGGCATACCGAGTTGTTGGTTTGACTTTCGTGGTGACATGAATATATTATTTGCTAAATAATTTGTATACTCTCTTATTTTAAATTTCTTTTAATAAGAGAGTGGGGGCAATATTAGAGCGTGGTTTGATGGGTTTGAGAGATTTGGGAGGACTCACGCCACGTGGCTGGATGATTACATTGACAATAAAAAGTTTGATATTATAGAAGGATTACAGTTCAAATTGACTTATGATTCCCTTGTCCAATTTGACTTCCTATTTATGAGAAAATCAAATCCTATTCAATTATGAGACTTACAGTTTGATGGGTTTGAGAGATTTGGGGGGACTCACGCCACGTGGCTGGATGATTACATTGACAATAAAAAGTTTGATATTATAGAAGGATTACAGTTCAAATTGACTTATGATTCCCTTGTCCAATTTGACTTCCTATTTATGAGAAAATCAAATCCTATTCAATTATGAGACTTACAGTTATAAGAAACATCTACATAGGACTCCTATTCTAATAGGGGGCCGGACGTGGTAAATTGTAGTGGTGTGATCAAATTATAAATACAACCATAATCCAAGTTTAAGGTACACACACACACTTTATTACTCTAATTCACTAGAGCAATTACATACTTTCATTGTTGACGTTTCTAGCTTATACTTATTCTCACACTTGAGCTATCCCATGGCAGTTCCGGCCGTCAAGTTTTTTAGTGTGTTTGTTTGTTTGTTCATTATACAGGTTTAAGTTCGTTGTTTGGTGATTTGGCGAGCGGACAGATTTTAACGTTAACATATACAATGATTATAAAATATTTTTCCAAATTGTAATTTAACTTATTATAGAATGACTATAAATGTTGCTCAAACAAGCAATTATCAAAGACTTGCAATTAAATGTTAGTACTAATATATATATATATATATATATATATATATATATATATATTTGTTCTTAATTTAATATTCTATATAGTTTTCATATTTAATATTTAGTTTAAGGAATTCCATACGACATAAAAAAAATTTAAATTAATGAGTTACCATAATGGTTTTTTTTTTTAATGTTAACTTAAATTTTAATAATTATATATAAGTGAGATTTATTTTTAACATTGATTAAGTAAAGATCTACTATCTGAAATAAAATTAGTATTTAAAGCTTAATCATTAATATATTTTGTAATATATATTACACCTTTTAATATTAATTATTATTTTTACATAATAATTTTTCTATCTTTTTAATATATAGTTATTTATGAATAAAATTGTTGTAAAATAAAAAGTTACCATTATGACTTTTAATTAGCTTTAGAAATTAACTAAAGTTTAATCACAATATAAAATTCATAATTATTTTTAACATTAATTAATTAAATGTCTCGTATATTAATTATTATGTAATCATAATATTTTTCTTATATTTTTAGTATTTAGTTATTTAGAGTCTAAATTTGAGTAAAGTAAAATTCTGAACATGTTTTTAAAGTTAAAATTTTATTATGATTAAGTAATAAAAGAACTATAGAATAAAATTATTATAGAATAATAAGTTAACATTAAAAGTGGAGGACCAGAAGAAGAATTTTGGTTCTTTAACTACTAATTATTTTTAATAATTAATAATTTCACAACTTAACTTACTAAGTGCATATAATTTAGTTTTATTTTATTATTAGAATCTTATGATTACTATACATATTAGTATACGCTATAACTGTATACTTTTTTTCGATTTAAGTTATGCCATGGTCATATTCTATTGGGGTTGGAAGACAATTATAGGAATCAACCAAAATTTTCATGGAACATATTTAAAAGAGAGTCCCAGTAAGTTTAGATTTTATTACTAGTAATTTAGATTGTTTTAAATAAATTTAGGGAGATTTTAAAAAGTGTTTTAGTTGTAGTTAAATTTCAAGCCCATACTAAAGACCCAAAAATCAAGTGCGAAGTATGGGTTTATTTTTCAAATAGCATAATTTTTAATTTCTTATTCATTATATATATAATGATTATGAACTATTTTTTTTAAATTTCAAAAATTAACTTACTATTGTTATGACAATGTTTATAAACTTTGCTCGAAAAAGTACGATTAATGAGCTAAAGGAATTTTGTAAGGAATAAAATTGTTCATAAAATAATATAATATTATCTATAATAGACAATTGTATGTGGTTTGTATTTATTTTTATTTTTTAACAAATGTTGTAATCATTCTAATACCAATAGTAAGTTAATTTGTGAAATTCAATTTTTTATAAACATCATATATAAAGCAAATAAAATATTAAAAATAATGCTATTTATAAAATAATCCTAGTTAATTATTACGATTGTCTATTTTAGTATAACTATATTATAATAATTACGTCGTTGATATTGTAAATACTAATTCAAATTGCTCAAGCTTAATATAGCTTACTTATGTTTTAATATTTTAGTTTGTGGATAATTATGATATAATAGTAGAATAATTTATCAATATATGATATATCATCGAAGGTGTTTTAATTTAGGCTCATGAGAATCAATATTAGTAAACGACTTCTGTAAAAAAATAAAATTGTTATAAAATAATAAATTACTTTAAAGTTTTTTAAGATCATAAATAGTATTTTGGTTTTAGTTAAATTCTAGGTTTAAAAAGTGGTTTAATAGTATTTAATCAAATAAAATCAAGAGGCATTAAAAAGCGTTTTAGTGACACTTAAATTTTAGTCTCATACAGTCATACCAAAGATCAAAGACCAAAAAATTTAAATTTGTCTTATAATATATGTATTCTGTAAAAAATAAAAATATTATAAAATAATAAGTTATTTTATAGTTTTTCAAGATTATAAATAGTGTGTTGTTTTTAGTTAAATTCTAAATTTAAAAAGTATTTTAATACTATTTAATAAAATAAAATCAATTTTTTAAAAAAGTATTTTAATAACAATTAAATTTAAATCCCATATTAAATATTAAAGATTAAAAAAACTTAATTTACCTTATTATATATTATATATGTATATAGATAAGAATGACAGAAAAATCCACTATTGTTACTAATCAAGTAGGCGCCATATGTCGCTATTAATAATGACAAAAAAATCCATACCTAATCTTTTATTGCCCAATAGTTTATTAAATTGTCAAGATAAGAATGATAGAAAAATCCACCATTTGTTACTATCAAGTAGGCCCCATATGTCGCTATTAATAATGTCACCGTCCACCGTTCTTAATTAAATTAGATTTTTTTTGTTTCTGATTTTTTGGTGTCAATATAATTTGCTTCTAAATTTAAATTTAATATGTATTTATCTAATTTTAAATAATATATGTAAATATATATAAATTATGATGTTATATAACATTGTTAATTAAAAAATTTATTATTTTCAAAACTTAAACAAATACTTTATTCACTCAAGTTTAGTCAACAGTTCTAATTTGAAAACACATGCCTATTAAAAAAAAATTATCTCCAAATTAATTACCTATTTTAACTAATTTAATCATCTTTTTTAAATTAATCTCTTAATTCTTTCTTAAAAAAATGAAGTAAAAGATATAGAGAGGAGAAAAAAAAGAATATTGTTGTGCTTCTAATATCAAAATTAATAGTGGTACATTTTTTTAATGTATATCATGTAGTTTTTAATAATTTTTTCTTATAAAGTTAAATGAGGATAGTATTGAAAAAATAAGATAAAAAATAGTATTAAAATGAAAATAAAATAAATAAATTTTAACAAACTAAAAAAATATTAAGACAAATACATTTGGACAGAGGGAATAGCACTGTTTCTAAATTTGGAAATATCTCAATTAATTAAATTGACGTTTAAAACTTAAAAAATTGATCTTATATATATTGCCATAGAAGGAAGTATATAATTAATAGGCAACATCAGTAATTATTTTATCATTGAGTTAAATTCCCAATGCTTACATTTCTAAAAACTGTTTTATATTTTTGTGTGAAGAACCCCCCTCCTTCACAGCTTCCACAGCCAAACTTTTCCATTTCATAGCATTCCTTCTTATTTCTTTCCCCTTCTCTCCTTCTCCCATCACCATATCCAAACACCTCCTAATCTCTTCCCTCCCAAACACCCCTTCATCATTTTCCCTCACCCTAATTCCATTCCCCCACACTTCTTCCACAATCTTTATATTTGTCTTCTGCTCCGAAAAATGTGGACACCCCACCACCGGCACGCTGCCAATAATACTCTCCACCGTGGAATTCCACCCACAATGCGTAACAAAACACCCGATGGACCGGTGGCATAAAACTTCCACTTGTGAACACCATGGCACAATAAATCCTAATTCATCAGTAATCCCGTTATTTAATTTCATGGATTTTACGTCTTCTTCATTTATATCGCGAATAACCCACAAGAAAGGCCGATTACTTGACATTAGACCCTGCAAAATCTCTTCTTTTTGTGTTTCTTGTAATTGCATAATGCTTCCAAACGACACGTAAATGACTGACTGGTCCGGTTTTGAGTCTAGCCAGGTAAGATAATTGTTAGGGTTTTGAAATAAAGTGCCACCGAATGACTTGTCATCCATGTCATTCCCATCGGAAAAGGCTGATGGAAGTAAGGGCCCGATTGCCAATAATTTCATATTAGGGAAGGATTTGATAATATCACCCTCGAGTGCATCAAATGTGTTAACGAGAACGCATGGATTTGGGTCTTTTTCTAGGGTTTGTATTTGTTCTTGGAAAAGTGGTACTATGGAGGAATAGTATTGATTGTGTGGGAAAAGAAAGTCAGGTATGTCTTTGCGTGTGAACAATGGCAATCTCGGTAATTGTACGGAAATGTCGGGGCTAATATTGTGAACACCGTCATGGAGGCCGTCTTGGCTATTCAAGAAACGGTGGAAGATGGCAAATGCAGTGGCACATTGAATAAAGAGAAAAGCGGATGGGAGGTGCATGTCACGCGCCACCTCAGCCACCCACGGTAATAAGACCGTGTAAACGATGAAAGTTACCGGGGTGCCCTTGGTAGATAGGTCTTGAAGAAGTTTGGTGACGCTTTGAGGTGCCACGCGCCTTAACACGGCCATGTAGTCGTCAAGAATTAGGGTTCCATTATGTTCGTTGCCATCGGAAAAAGAGGCGTAGGATAAGCCGTCCATGGTAGGAAGGGTGGCGAGGCGGCCTACACCGGTGGTGGTGGTGGCGTAGGTGACGTTTGCGCCAGCGCGTGCGAGGATCTTGGCGAGCTGGAGAGTAGGGTTGATGTGGCTTTGGGCGTGTAGAGAAAGGAGGAGGAAGTGCTTCTTGCCTTTCATTTTGGGACTTGGTTTTTTTTATCACTTTTTTCTCTCTGTGGGTAGTGGAGAAATTTGTGAGTTTTATTAATGTATAGCTCTACCTTATAATGTGCTTAAAGAGACGTGCTGATCAATCTTTCTTTGACTATGTTCACGGATTTCAGATCTAAAAATATTATAAATTAAAATTTATAAATTTTACAAATAAAATTCTTTGAATGGATGAGAGAGATGGAGGAGTAATAATCTAATAGATAATAGAGATTAATAAAAGAGTCTTGTTATAATTTATTATATATTTATTTAAAAAAATTATTATTAATATTTATTAACGTAATTAAAAAATCACAATATACCATTTTCTTTTGGTGAAAATAAGACTGTGACATATGGTGAATATAACGTACTCTGCTGCCGTGATGCCCAATCAATTAATTCAAAAAAGAAGGCTAATTTTACCCGTCGTCGGACTTTGAATTTGATGTGATAGTATGAGAAATGACGAAGAAGCAACGACGGATGATTGTATTAAATTATTCACAACATTCGTAAAAGTCTATCAAGTCACGTGATAAACGCTACCCCGCACCATTTCTGTCCGTCCGTAGGTAACACCTCTCAAATAAGGGAATTTATTTTCATTTTCAAAATAATATTTTTTAAGTAATTTATAATATTAATTATTTTATTAGTTAAATTGATTCACACTAACATTTAAGTTTTTTATAGATTAACTAAAATTTTCACATTTATTTAACATCAATGGATGTTCTAAAAAAATATCAAAAGGCAAAAGTTCGTGAAATTTATTGTGTTTTTCCCTTTATGTTTAATAAATATGAAAAAATATATTTAAAATAATTTTTTTTAAATACGCAGAAGCAGTATTTGGTCTAGTCAATAGTCAACATTATCAATTTTATAACGTGGTATGTGCAATAGAATATAAATGAAAAAAATTAATTATTTGATCATTTAACCGTAAAAATTAACAAGACGATCACCGAAGTAAAAAAAGTCATAATCTAAAATAATAATTTATATTTAAGCTTTAAATTGATTATCAGCTTGTAGAAGCTCATGCATATTATTTTTAGTAAAAATGGACCAATAATTGTCTTTTTAACAATTTGGTATTTAATATTTATTAGCTAAGTGTCCCATGCAAAGTATGGGCTTATTTTTTAAATAAATTGTTTTTAATTCTTTATTTATGATATATATATATATATATATATATAATGATTATAAAATATTTTTCTGAATTTTAATTTAACTTATTATAGAATGACTACAAATTTGCTCAAACAAACAATTATCAAAGACTTGCAATTGAATGTTACTAATATGGGAACTAATATTTTCACAACACTTTTTGATATTTTCACAACAAAAGTGTCGCTATAGATGTATAGCGACAGTGAAAATCGTCGTTATCGGATCTATAACGACACTTTTATTGTGAAAATATTATTTTCTGTTGTAAAAATAGCGGTTCCCTACTAATATATATGTTTTTTTTTAATTTAATATTCAAATTATATAGTTTTTAAATTCAATATTTAGTTTTTATTTTCAATCTTTCGAATTTATACATAGTTATTTAGAGTTAAAAAATGAGTGAAACCTAAAATCCTAAACTTGGTGTTTAAGGAATTCTATATGACATAAAATTGTTATAAATTAATAAGTTACCATCATGATGGTAACTTAAATTTTAATAACTATATATAAGTGAGATTTGTTTCTAACATTGATTAAGTAAAGATCTCCTATCTGAAATAAAATTAGTAATTAAAGTTTAATCATTAATATATTTTGTAATATATATTACACGTTTTAATATTAATTATTATTTTCTCATAATATTTTTTCTATATTTTTAACATATAGTTATTTAGGTATAAAATTATTGTAGAATAATAAGTTACCAACTTACCATTATGACTTTTAGTTTTAAAAATTAACTAAAGTTTAATCACAATATATAAGTCATAATTATTTTTAACATTAATTAACTAAATGTCTCCTATATTAATTATTATGTAATCATAATATTTTCCCTATATTTTTAATATTTAGCTATTTAGAGTCTAAAGTTGAGTAAGTAAAGTTCTAAACATGTTTTTAAAGTTAAAATTTATTGTATAACTAAGTAATTAAAGAACTATAGAATAAAATTATTGTAGAATAATAAGTTAACATAAAGTTTGTAAGACTATAAAAAGAATTTTGGTTCTCTGACATTAACTATTAATTATTTTCGATAGTTAATAATTTCACAACTTAACTTACTAATTACATATAATTTAGTTTTATTTTATTATTTTATTCTTTCATTATTTATTATTAAAATCTTATGATGATATGTCATGATCATATTCTGTTGGAGTTAAAAAATAATTACAGAAATCAACTAAAATTATCATGGAATATATATAAAAGAGTCCTATTAAGTTTTGGTTTTATTAGTAGTTATTTATATTGTTTTAAAATAAATTTAGGTAGACTTTAAAAAGTGTTTTAGTTGTAGTTAAATTCAAAGCTCATACCAAAGACCAAAAAACCAAGTACAAAGCACATGTTTATTTTTTTAAATAACATAATTTTTGATTTCTTATTCATTTTATATATAATGATTATGAAATAGTTTTTAAAATTTCATAAATTAACTTACTATTGTTATGACAATGTTTACAAACTTTGCTCGAAAATGTATGATTCATGAGCTAAAGGAATTTTATAAAGAATAAAATTGTTCAAAAAATAATAAAACATTAATTATAGTAGACAATTGTATGTGGTATGTATTTTTAAGCAAATGTTGCAATCACTCTAATACCAATAGTAAGTTAATTTGTGAAATTTAATTTTTTTATTTATAAATATCATATATAAAACAAATACAATATTTAAAATAATATTATTTATAAACTAAACATGTGTTTTGCCTTCTTTAAAAAAAACTAAAATAATAAATACTCAAAAAACTCTATCATTATGTCTCTTTATAAGTTAATATTAATTAATTATTACGATTGACTTTAGTGTAGCTATATTAAAATAATTCTGCTGGCGACCAAAATTTTGTCGTGGCGGTTATGACTCTTATTAATTTGAGTCAGATTCCGTTTGTAATTGGTTTTGTATTCCTCTTCGACCCTAGCTCTTGTTTTTGTTTCTTTTTTGCATTCCTTCTGCAGTTGTGTTTGAAAGCTAAAGTTGTGTTGGTAAGGTTTTTGTTTGTGCTAATGGAATTTATTGAAATAATTCTCAATATATTTATTTATGCTGATAAACATGAAGGCAATTTATAATTTTTTATTATTATTAACGAAGATATAACATTTCTAAATATAGAAAATAATCAAATTGAATTCTGAGCACTTTTATTTCTCTCCTCTCTTTTTTTCTCTTTTCAAGTTTAGATTTCTCTTATTTTATCTAATAAATTATTCTCATTTCTTGTGAACTTTAATTTGTTTTCCCCTTATGTAGGAGTACTTGTTTTCTCCATGAGAACCGATTTCTTTCTCTTGTAGGAGGGGATTTCATTATTATCTTTTGGGAGATTTTGCTTTCTTCGTTTGAGAGATTTTTTTTATTCGTGCGACTTTTTTCGGTGCATAAATTGTTGAAGATAGATTGTTCATATTTAGATGAAGTGTCATCTTGGCGGCTTGTTCGTTCATTGCTCGTGTTAAAAAATTGTCCAGATATACATATTCTATAATTATTTTGGACAATATTTCAGGAGTTTTTATGGTGTCCACTAACGCTGTTGCTACGATTGACCATTTTTTTCTAATTATCTGTTATTTTGTTTGAAAGAATTATTATTTCAGTTTATTTTTCTTGTAATCATTTCATATTTGTAACATGTAGACTCTTAAAATTTGCACATCTTTGTTCTAACAATGACAGGAAGGCAATAGCGTCATTTCACCTCAAGACCAGTATGTCAAAGTAAAGATTACTAGGTTTAGAACGATTGTTTAGAATCCGCACAGTGACTTCTAAGCGTCAGACTATAGAAAAGAAGACGAATGACTAGTCGACGTTTACAGAAGGATAGTTTTTTTCCCTTTTTTTCTATCTTCCTAGATTCAAAACTAATCAAATTTAATGCTATTGTGTAGCTCTCGAAAAGAACTTTTTGGATTAGTATGACACATTTTCTAAGTCTTCCCGGTTTAAAAGTTATGGACATTTCAGTGCATAATATGAAACTAACTGCAATAATGAGTGGATTTTATACCTATGAATTGAGTATATTTGGCTTGATAATTTGTGAGTTCTTAAGTATTTTAAGTTAGTATTAGATATTTATAGTGTTTTATGTTATTTTGTAGGAAGAAGGAAGGAAACGCACTTCAGATATCTTTTGGAGTACAATATGCAAGCAAATGCAAGAGGGGAAGATTAGAGGACTTTTAACGCCAAGTTTGAAATGTTTTATTAGCTTGAAGCTTGAATTTAATTGTAGATCTCGTCGAGAGCTTCGATTTGATAGGTGGCACGCTCCGTAACTCCTCCCGGATCAAACGTAATGGTCATTTTACCAAAGAATGTTGCAACAGAAAATTTCCTGGCGCGACCGCGCCATTCGCTAGTTCATTTTCAGCGCGACAGGGCCCTACACCAAAGAATTCAGCGCGACAGCGCCCAAAACGTGAAGAAAAGCGGCGCGGGGGTCAGGCAAGATCAAGCGGGGACGCGTTTTTGCATGTTTTTAACTCCAAATTGGATTATTTTTCCTTCTAAGCTTCGAATTGGACTTGTAACCTATAAATACATGATGTGAGACATAGAATAAAGGGGATCTTACTACTTTTTACTAACTCTAGATTTGGAAAAGGATTGGAGGCTTGAAGCAAGAGATTATCACGAAGGAAGATTAAGATAGTAGGCTAAGGAGGATATCAAGGATTGCTTCAAAAGAGTTTTTCCTTTATTCTTTTTTCTTCTTATTTTGTAATTCTTGGATGATGGTTTACTTGCGGATTATGGATTTTAATTCATTTATGAACTAATTTCTTTTTAAGATTACAATAGATATTATTGCGTAGCTTTTATTGATATGCTTCATTGTTAATTATTGTTAGTTATTATTGGATTTTCTATTATGATTTGTGCATAATTGCTTAATTACCTGGCCAGTAATTACCGTGATAATCTATATGAACTTGAGAGATAGATTAAAGGTTTAGATCTGATCATAATAGCATGTGATTGTGTTTTCTGCATGGTGATGGAACATAATTTGTGTCTAGGATAGAGATATACCTATACGCCACATGTAATCTGATAGGGAACATGTGTTTTAAATTCTTTTTAATTGTAATTCCCATAGAGATATAGTGAATTAGTTAACTAGGGTTCACCTTAATTCTATCATCTGTGAATTTAAGTTGATTCGTTTATGATACATCGAGAGATGGTAATACATATTGATGAGTTCTCGATTAACAATTTGAAATAGTTAGCATAACTTAATAGAAAGTGTATTAATTCAAGTGAAATATTAAGGGAAATTGTAATCTTAAGCCTTTTAATGTAAATTTAATTCTTGGCAGTTAGTGATTAGTTAGTTTAGTAATTTATTTCAAAATTCAACAACTATTATCGAATTGTTTAAATAAAATTAATTTGATTATGAGTCAGTACTTGATAATTATTATTAAATAATTTTACGTGGGTTCGACATTCTCTTATCATTATATTACTTGTGGACTGCGTATACTTTCGTATTTTGCTAGTATAGATTTAGGCAAACATGTGTGACACAAAAAATGATGCATGTGGGCCCCACCCGAGGGCTGCCGTAGGCAAACTTGCGGCAGGCCTAGGTTGGCTATATTGACTCATTTTCTTGGAGGATAAGACATTTTAGAGAGAAAAAAGATGTTATCTAGAGAAAGAAATAGAGAGAGAAAGAGAAACTCTAAACCCAATCTAGATCTAGTTTTTCTTATCAAATCTCCCACTAATTTATAATCAAGTCATCCATATAAAGCTTAAGGAGGAAGAAACTCCTTCTCCCAAGATCCCATCTCTAATCTTTACATTAAATCTAGTTTATTTTTTCAATTATTGTGCTTGAATTTTGTTTATTTATGGTTATTTTTTTGACTTTAGGTTCTCCTAACATCTTAGATCATATCTAGTGGTGTGTGGATCCTATTTTGAGTCATGGGTAATTAGATAAGATTTTTTACTATAAAAATTATAGTACCCCGAATATTTATGAGGCTTATAAATACGATTGTATATGGTTAGAGGTTAATTTAGTGACCTAAAACTAGGTATCGAGAAGTTTAAAACCTTAAGCCCTAAAGAGATTCGAATTTTGTAACATATGTGCTTAATAAAGATCAAAATGATATTTCGAACTAGGTGTTTTGTGATTTTATAGTGTAAACGATGAATTAGGTCAAATAAATTTTTTTGTCAAGCTGCTTAGTCGTGCTTACATTGACAAAATGATTTGTCGTGCTTTCCACGATATCTCCGAGAAGCATACCGACAAATTATTTTTGACAAGTTGCTGTGTCGTGTTTGAGAATGACAAAATGATTTGTCGTGCTTACGGTAACAAGCTGCATTGTCGAGCTTGGAAGATATTTTCATTTAGGAGCTTAGAAGATAGGTTCAATTGCAAGCTGCATTGTCGAGCTTGGAAGATATTTTCATTGAGGAGCTTAGAAGATAGGTTCAATTACAAGCTGCATTGTCGAGCTTGAAAGATATTTTCATTGAGGAGCTTAGAAGATAGGTTCAATTGCAAGCTGCATTGTCAAGCTTGGAAGATATTTTCATTAAGGAGCTTAGAAGAATATTCTAAGAATATGCTAGGGTGCAAAATGTAATAAGCCGAGCCCCTAACGTGCAATTAGCGAAACTATGTTTTCCTATAAATAGCAAGCTAAGTTCATTCATTCCTTACCATGTTCAAGAGCAGTTCAAGAGCAAAAACACTCTATATTTATGTTCTGAGAGATATTGTGAGATAAAATTATTTTCAAAGCATCGAAGCGCTACGCAATTGGAAGTAAAGCTAGCAAGTACAAGAGGATTTACGACGAACGTTTAGACCGTTATATTTATCTTTAAAAGATATACGAGCCAAGTCTTCTATTCCTGTAAACTATGTGCAAGTATTCTAACTCTTATGTGTTATTTTTATAAGTTATATATATGTGGTTTATACGCTTTGTGTGACAATGTGATATAAACTGTTGAATGAAAAGTTATTTGTAATATCAAATTGATATATGTGATATGTCAAGGCATGTTAAAGTTTATATGAAAGCATAAATTGTTTATGTGTTATTAGTTAAACTTGCTGAGCCGTAGTGCTCATTCTTGCGAATAAAACTTTATTTGCAGTTAAGAGAGAATGAAGAAGATCATGAACGTAAAGAAGAAGCGTAGATTAGGTTTACATGTTTTTATTTACTTGTATTTGTATGAAATCATAATGACTGTTGTGATATGAACAAGTAAACCTTGTAATCGAAGATTTTATTAATAATATAATGTTATTATTATCAGAGTGGTGTTATGTCTTTAATTTGATATAACTTAGAATTGTTAAAGATCTATTAATCTGAATGAGGGTATTGGTAATATGGACTGGTCATGTTATGTCGATACTCTGAATTCAGATAGATAGTAAAATATTAATACAATGTTGATAAAGAACTATACATCTGAGTGAGGGTATTAAATGATATTGGGAGTTCTGTAAGTACTGAGATTACACTTAATGAGCGCCGGTAAGGTGCCACCTTTACCGGAATGCGCCCTTCAGTTCCAAGAACAATCTTATCATTAATACTGTGAATTTCAGATATATGAGAATTATTAATATGAAAGAGATGTCCATTGTCTATAAGACTGTGTATCTAAGAGAGGGTATTTAACACACTGAAAGTTCTGACTAAGAAATGAAGGTTAGGTTATCTAATTACGCACCAATATTGATTTATCTTTATTGGGAAGCCCCCTTCAGATTTGAGAACTATCTCTAGTGCTGGTACTATGAATCTTGGATCCATATAAAGCTTATAAATAATAGAATATTTAAATCATAAGGTTAAAAATTTGACCGATATATCTACGACGTTATCCATATATACGAATGAACTACAAGTTGATACTTGTAGAAAGAATGAGATCGAGATCAAGTTAAGATCCAGGGATTTAGTTAAGGAAATTGATAATTTTATAGTCTGTAATAGACTAATTCAACCAATATGATTATGGGATCATTGGTTAAGTTACGATAGAAGTACGAGATAAAAACGGACCCTTGTTCGGGCGGCCAGCGCCCGAATTCGGGGGCGTCACAGAAATTCCTCCTTAACAATTTATAGTCATTTTTGACGGTGATTTGATATATATCTAACTCATTTTGTCGATTGTTGTGCTTGTGCTTTGTTTGTTTATGATTATTTCTTTATTTAAGGCTCTCATAACATCCTAGATCATATCTAGAGGTGTTTGGATCTTATTTTTGAGATTATGGATGGTTAGAGCTAGAGGATTTCTCACGGATGGAAACTCCTCCTAACTAACCGAGGATATCTTTTTAGTAACTTCTCGATTTTAACTTCGATTTGACTCCTTTTTATCAATTATTTTTGTTTGGGAGTTGTTTTCTATTGATTTCTAGGTCACCCAAATATCGTAGATTATTATCTAGTAGTGATGAGAACCTTTTAGCCATCGAGGAATTCTCACAAATAGAATCTCCTTATAGCCAATTTAGGATGTATTTTCGATTAGATATCGATATATTGTTTTCTAGATCTATGAAATCTTAAATCTATGAGTTTCATTCCCTAGATTATAAGTTCCTTTAATAGATCTCGTCGGTGTGAAATAGATTCTTGCGATTTTGATAATAGTTGGTGATATAATTCGATTCCTTCGATATAGTTAATGTATAATTGTTATGTTGTTGATTTATGTGAGATCTATGGATTTAAGATTTATGAAAGTCTTTTCCTAAACTTTAAACTCCGTTTATAGATCATGATGCGTTATTTAATATGATTACGAATCATGTGAGCCTAGAAATGAATTCAAGGCCCTTAAACATCGTGTTTTTAACGGGATTTGAAGAATATTCCCACGATAAACATAGTTAACGGTTGTAATTTTTGTGATTCGATCATTGAAAATGTAATTCGGTCCTTAAAACGATATCGAGATTTTCATCCCACAAAAATTGAGTTTAAAGCCCCTTGATAGTGGATTTTGTTATTTTGTTTGCTTGAAGTTAATTTAGATGGCTTACATCAATATAAGAAATTAAAAAGCTTATCTCCGACGAAATTAATTCTGACAGAATTAATTCCGTCGAAATTAACTTATTTTTGACGGAATGTTCCGTTGGAGTTAAATTCCCTCAGAATTATCATAAACTCGACGGATTTCCATCGAAAATAATGATATTAATTGGCGTGAACATTTTCCCCTGGCGGGGTGACAAGGTCGATGGAATTCTGTCGGAAATAAATGATGTTTTAACCCTAAAACATATTCTTTTCCCCCCAGCTGCAGGAGTAACATCTTCTCTCTCTCTGTTTCTCTCTCTTCCTCTCGCTGCCTGCCACCCACCAACCACCAGCCACTACCTCCCATCACTCCACCACCCTCTTTACCGGCCCCACCTCCGTCTTTCCCCTCCGTTTTCGGCCTATTTGTATCGTTGGTAGCTTAATTGGTTTCTAGCATCGACGGCGGGCGAGCTTCATCGGCGGCGATTCCACCATCCGGTTACAGTTAACTCTATTATCTCCAAAAGAAAGTATGTAGTCCATTATACAAATTTCAATTTCAACAGAAAGTGGCAGTGCATACATTGAATATGTGTGTGTGTGTGTGTGCGCGCACGCACACACACACACACACACATATATATATATATATAGTTTTGGGGCTAGCTGAACATTGGTTTTATTCATTTTGTGATTTGAGAAGTTAAAATTTTTTGTAACTGTCATCTGAAATTTTGTGGTATACATTACAATGTTTTTGATATGAATTGATTTGGGCTGAGCATAATTTTGAGATTTGGGGCTAGTTGAGCATACATGGAATCTGTGTGTGTATATATATATATATATATATATATATATATATATATATATTGATTTTTATTCATTTGTGGTTTGAGTAGAGCTTCATTTGTTACTGTTATATGAAATTTTGTGATATTGTATAATACAATGTTTTTGATATGAATTGATTTGGGGCTGAGCATGATTTTGTTGTTTTTTTGTTTTCTTGATATGAATTACTGCTATATATGTTGGCCATGATCGATCACAATCAAATGAATTGCATGAAATTTGATGATACATTTGTAAGGTGTAATTCATGCTACTGATAATTTTGTGTAGTGGTAATCAGTATAATGGTTAGAGATGAATAGTGTGATATTTGCTATTTTCGACGGAATTCTCGACGAAAGTTTATTCAGAATTGTTGAATTGCAAAATCTGTGGGCCCTGCTTTATAATATTTATGTATTTTAATTAGTTTCTAATTTCGAAATAAACTAAGTAACATTTACTTAATTAGTTTCCTACTAATAAAATAATCTGAAATGAAGTAAGTAGCATTTAGTTAGTTTCGCACTACTAAATAAAATAATAGAATAGAATAACAAGTACTCAATTTAAATAATATAAGATAATATAATATAATATAAAATAAAAAAATCAAATAACATAATTATGATAAGATAATATTAAATAAAATTATATAAAATAAATAAATTTAATTTACTTTAATTAAATTAAAATAAATAATATAATATAATATAATACAAAATAAAATAAAATAAATTAAAATAAATTAAAATAAAATAATATAATATAAGATACTATAATATAAAAAGATTTGAATTAAATAACATAATTAAGATAAGATTAAATAAAATAATATGAAATAAATTAATTTAACATACTTTAATTAAATAATATAATATAATATAATACAAAATAAATTTAAGTTAATTTAATTTGATAAAATAAATTTTTTAAAAATAAATTAATTTAATTTTATATAACTAAATTAGAATAAAATAAATAATATAATATAATATAATATAATATAATATAATATAATACAAAATAATATAATACAAAATAAATTAAATTAAAATAAAATAATTAAATTAAATAACATAAAAGTAAAATAAAGAAATTAATATAATATAATATTAGAAAAAATAAATGATAAATATAAATAAAATTAATTAAAATGACATAAATTAATTAAAATAATTCAATTAATTTAATTTAATATTCTAATATAATATACTACAAATAAAAAAAATAAAATAAAATGAAATAAAATAAATTAAAGTAATTATATAAGATAAAATAAGATAAAATTAAATTAAATTAAATTAAAAGAAATTAAACTAAATTCCAGTATATATATTAAATTAATTCAAATAATTGGAAACAATATAATATAATCAACTAAGTAACATTTACTTAGTTTCACTACTACATAAAATAAAGTATAAAATAAACTTACTTTACTTAGTAGCATTTACTAAACTGAGTAGCATTTACTTTGTTTTTCATTGGTAAAATAAACTAAGTGACATTTGCTTAGTTTTTCACAATTAAAGACTGAGTAACATTTACTTATTAACATTTTCTCATAAACTGAGTAACATTTACTTAGTTTTTTATTGGTAAAATAAACTAAGTAGTATTTGCTTAGTTTTTCATAATTAAAAGAAATTGAATACTTATGCATGTAGTATAATTTTGAGCTTAGAAACTCGTTTGACATTCACTCATTAGGAGTGAATGTCGAATAATCCCTAATCTGGGACTGTTACTAGATGTTATGTCTCTCACTTAGGCCATGACAATGGCTTAAGTATTTTTTTTAGGATTTTTCGGTTGGTATCTCTATATGTTCTTCGAGTGAATACTTAGATTAAGTTATCTTAGTTTATTTCGTGTACTTGGTGACCATGAGGAGGTGCTGCCGAAATTTTCTTGAAACAGAAGAAACGTGCTCAAGGTGTTGACACTAGTGAGGAAACACATCCATGAACGGGATAGAAGCCTAACCCCTGTAGAGTGGATATACTAGGAAAATAGAATTTATGTATAGACTACACACATGAATATTCTTATTCTGTGTCTTTTGTTCAGTTAAAGATGTCAACCGATTGGAGTTGGATGTACCGTAGGATACCATTTGATGGGAGGGGATTAGTTGATGCTTACCATGATGGGGTGTGCAATTTGTTGAACAAAGTAATAAAACATGCTGATGATCCGAACGGAAAGATGAGACGCCCGCGTGTCAAGTGTAAAAACCTGATCTGGAAGAAAATCGGCGAAATTAAATTCAACTATTTTCACGTGGGTTTGTGGTTGGGTATTCTTTAATTATAGATTCATCACAGGGAATCTGCTGAGTTAAGGAACTGACCGACAATGTAGACCAACCAGTTCACGGGAATTCATACGTCGATAACTGTGATGTCGTGGAGATGTTGGTCAATGATTATGGCCCTACCAATATAAATTGGGTTGAAAATGAGCATTCATCAACCAGTGCTCAGCAAGAGCCAAATGATACAGCTGCTGGCTTTTACAAGATGCTATCTGAATCGGGGGTCTCATTGTATCCTAGAAATGATAAGCACATCAGGCTATCTGTAGTGACGAAGTTCTTACACTTCAAGAATGAGCATGACTGCATTGAGAGATGTTTCAATGATTTGCTTACTCTTATGAGCGAGTTTTTACCTAAGGATCATTCTTTGTCTGCCAATTACTACGAAGTAAAAAAGATGGTAAAAAGGTTGAATATGGGATATCAGAAGATCGATACTTGTGAGCAAGATTGCATTTTATACTATGGGGATGACAGAGATAAGGTGCAGTATGATATATGCAACTTACCTCGGTACAAGGCGACAAAACGTGGGGTGAAGGAGAAACATGTGCCTAAGAAGATCTTATGGTACTTTCTTCTTGCGCCAAGGTTTCAATGGTTATTCATGTCGTCCCACATTGCTGAGCATATGAGTTGACATAGAACAAGGGAAATCGTGCCTGGTCAGCTGACTCACCCTGCAGATGGAGATGAATAGAAGAAGTTTGATGAAAATTTTCCAAAGTTTGCGGAGGAAGTCAGGAATGTGAGGCTCGACATGGCTATGGATGTCTTCTGCCCATTTAATAATGTTAGTCAGCCCTATTCTATTTGGTTAGTGATCATGGTAGCTTACAATCTTCCACCGTCAATGTGTATGAGAGATCTGTATTTGTTCTTGACTTTACTCATACCGGGGGATAAAATTCCTACAAAAGACATAAATGTGTACCTCAGGCCGTTAGTCGATGAACTTAAGATGCTGTGGGTGACAAGGGTCCAGACGTATGATAAATCGGTCAAATAGAATTTTGTGATGAAGGCAGCCTTGTTGTGGATTATCACTGACTTTTCGACACTTGGGATGATCAGTGGTTGGTCTAATTACGGGAAACTTTCATGTCCAGTGTGTATGAGGGATGTGCAAGGCACATAGCTATAGGGTGGGCAAAAAAGTAGTTTCTTTGGAACAACTTGTAGATTCTTGCCTGTTGATCACAATTATAGAAAGATGTTTTGATGAGTGGTTTTTATACTTATTTATTGAATACTTTTGGCCTTGATAATTTATAAATCTTAAGGTATTTCATTTGGTTTTTATGTGTTTTTATCTTATTGTTATATGATGTGGTTTTGTATTGATTTTATGTGTTTTTACTTTGTTTTGTAGGAAATGGAATAAGAGCTATTTGGATCAACGCGTAGAGTGCTTTGTTTGAATTTTCGGCTTGCCATTGACATAACAGCCATTTAATGACTAATTTTGACATTAATCCAGCCAGTATCTCTCAATACATATTAAATGAAAGTTGTAGATCTACTTCTTAGTTTTTCGGAACATCTTGAATCGTCCCAATCGAAGCTCGGATGAGAAAGTTATGGTCATTTTACCAACGGACATCAAAGTCAGAAAGTGGCAGGCGCAGCTGCGCGGGTTCCATGCGCAGCAGTGCATGATGGGAAGCAACTACTGCATATTTAGCGCAACAACAGAAGGAGTAAGGGCAGCAGCGCATGGGCTTCAGCGGGGGCGAGAATTTGATGCGTATTTGATACTTTTTGACTTTTGATTGGATCGTTTTTCCTCTTAAGTTGGGGATTTGACGTGTAACCTATAAATACATGTTAAAGGGCTACTAGAATACTTAATTCTTTTATTGCGGCGGTTAAAATTCAGGTTTGGAGCTCTAGCGTAAAACACTCTTTTAACACCAATGGAGGCAAAAAAATTGAAGGATTGCTTAGAGATGGAAGATGTCTTCACAAGAGTTTTTTTTCTCTAACTTTTCTTTGATACTTGTATTATCTATGGATGTAATATTTGGAAAATTTTAATTTATTTGTTATCAATTAAACTTCTATCTGTTAAAATTAAATTGTCTTGGTATGAAATTGATGTTTGAAAAATATTAGTTATAATTCCTCGTGGGTTCGACATTCTCTTATCACTTTATTACTTGTTGATTGTGTATACTTGCACGTATTTATTGATTACAAAATCAACTAACAAGTTTGCACAGTTCAACAAAAAGACAGAGAAGAAGGGGGTTGTTGGTCGACTGTCGGGCAGCAATGTCTTGGACTGACTGAACGATCTTACATTTCCACCGTCAGGGAAGGAGCATAGTAAGTTGAGAGTATTAATTAGGGTACGGGAAGACTCATAACTGGACACACTCGCCCATGTGGTTTGAGTTGTCGTATTGGGTCACACTTTCAGTCCGTCATTGTATAGATGTCATGTATACATAAAAGAATGTATTTGAGAACTTGTTTTATACCGTGTTAGATGCGAGTGGTAAAACAAAAGATAATGACAATGCACGAAAAGATTTAGAGGCACTGAACATTAGGCAGGAATTGTGGCTCCGCTCTAACAATACAAAACCTCAAGGTGCATTTTGCCTTACCAAGCAACAGGTTGAAGACATTTGTAAGTGAGTAAGTGCATTGAAACTCTTGAATGTATATGCTTCTAATATATCTCGTTGTAGTAAGGTTGAGCAGTTGAAAATTAATAGGTTCAAGAGTCATGATTGTCATGTATTTATGCAGAAGTTGATCAATTGCATTTTGTGAGATGTTACCCAGAAAAGTTGTAGATGCCTTGACTGAACTTTAAAATTTCTTTCGGGATTTATGCTCAACGATTATAAGGTACAATGATATGGAGCAAATGGAAAACAATATTGTGCTTACAATGTGCAAGCTCAAAATGATCTTCCCTCCAGGGTTCTTTGACTCGATGAAGCATCTGCCTATTCATCTACTATATGAACTTAAACTTGGAGGATCGGTGTAATATTGGTGGATGTATCCTTTTGAGAGGTAATATCATCTACAAATTGCATTTTGATGATATTTATAACTCATATTCTTAAATAATTTTGTTTAATCAACTTATTTCAGGTATATGCGTCGACTAAAACAGATAGTCTCAGATGCACATGGGAGGTCATGTGTACGCATTGGGATGCTAATGACTTCAAGAAGAAGTCCGAGTAGGCAAAGAAGAATCGTGGCCCGCTCTGAGTCATACACACTACTGGCTCACAGTTCTTTGAGGAGATGAAGTTGGTAAGTATCTGTATTTAGTTTTTTAGTTACCCAATTGTCATCAGCATACTTAATAAATGTATACTCTTATATTTATTAGGCCATGCAGGCGAGTTTGGGCCGACCTCCGACTATGGTATAGTTCTAGGATAGAGTCCACATACCAAAGGACTCTACTATGTCTCCCGCAGCATTAGCTATATGGGTAAGACTAATCTTAATTTTTAGTAATTATTAATATTATGTAGTTAATAAAATGATTTAATTAACTCACATATACAAAATAAATTACTCGACTGATTTCAGAAGCTTCGGGACCAGCGTGTAGCTGAATTGCAGGATGCTAGGGAGGATTGTGAGCCGTTAGATTCCACCATTCCTCTGCCCGAGATTGAATTATCTCGAGATGAGGAGTTTCGTCTATGGGTCGTGTCTCAGGATCCCCCTACTAGTAGTACCAACAGGTATCAAGTGTTACCGACCTATACATTATCTAGAGGTATTTATATTTATTATGTTTCTCGTTATATCATAATTTATAAAATAATAAAAATTATTATTAGTAATGTTATATATATTTATTTTTGCTGGCTCTAGCCAGCGCCAGCGTCTGAGAGCACATGTTGGATCATCTTATATAGGCGCTGACTTAGACGTTGCCATGGTCCAAAGGGTTATGGCAGCGGTGTCGGAGACGATTTGTACGGATTCGATATTCCGTCGTCAAGACCTGCCTAGTCGTGCTCGTCTCTACCAGCTTGCTCAGAAAATTGCAGCAAGAGCCACCGTCGATAGTACGGGTATCCCTCTAGAGTAGTTCGTCGTGATACGCGACGAGATGGTCCGGATGGTGGTTACCCTACTCACGAAGGCTTTTGGTCCGATGCTGAGTGAGCCCCCAACTACTTAGGAATATATTCTATTTATTTTAAGCTTGTTATTTTGCATGTTATTTAATTTTCATTTAGTTGTTTCTTTAATTCCCTTATATGGACTAATGAGTTATATTTTTAATTGTATCACTAGGGTAGCAATGCCGAGTAGACTGGTGATGGCGAGCAGGCTAATGTTACATATCGCAGGTGGGGGGATGATGGTGATGATTTTCAAACACCAGATTAGCAGCGACGTCGATCTCCACCCGATGATTCTCCTCATAGTGGTGGTACTACTAGCTTAGGTTGATATTTTGTATAACATTTTCTTAGATGTTTTATAAAACATTGTATAGTTGCTTAGTTTTATGTAAATCATTGTAGTTTAGCTTGATTCATTGTAAATCAATGTATTTTAATTTAGTTTTGTAAATCATTGAAGTTATCTTTATTATTTATAATTTATAGGTTATATCATAGTAGTATAGCTTGATTCTTTGATGATCAATGTATTTTAGTTTAATTTTATAAATTATTGAAGTTACTTTGTAGTGTATAACTTATCTTATATATTCACGTTATATGTTGTTGAAAAAGTAGTTATATATAAACGTAAAAATGTGTATATATGTTGTTCTTCAAAGTAGTTATGTTGTATTATTGGTTGATTACGATATATGTTGTTGGATGTAGTTATTGGTTAATTATTGTATCTGTTGTTGGGATAAAGCAAATTACAGGCACAAAAATGAGGTTTAAAAACTTGAAAACTGCAAAAAAAAAAAAAATATTATTTTTTTAAAAAAAGTTTATTTCTTACAAGAATAGTGTAAACCTGACGGAACTTCCGTCGGAAGTAAGGATTTAAAATTACTTATTAAAATATAATTCCGACGGAACAACCTTTATTTCTGACGGACATTCCGTCAGAATTATGAAATCCCACACAACAGAAAAGGTGACACATGTTAATGTTATTGCCGACAGAATATTAGTTCCGTCGGGCATAGTATATCTACGACGGACTGTTCGTCGGCAATACTTTCGTGGACAATAATTATTTTCGATAGAATTTCGGACGGACTTATCCTCGACGAGCTTTAATCCGACTGAATTTTTGACAGAATTTTTCATCGGAATAAGCTTAATTTTGACCGCAAATTCCGTCGAAAATAAGTTTTTTTTTCTTGTAGTGCATGCCCATGGGTAGCTCTAATCCTATTTTCAATGCTTGATTTTACTTTTGACCTAGGTTCGGGTGGCGTAATTTAGACCCCGACATTTGGGGGCGTCACAGTTGGTATCAAAGCTTATGTGTTTGTAGGTTGTGTTTTGACGACCCAAGTTTAGAAGGGTGGTTTAGACCCCGAAATTTGGGGGCGTCATATATGCCCTCCTTTGGGGCTTAGTGTTATCAACACTTGTCTCCCACGATAAAATGGCTATGTGTACTATAACAGTACTATAAAAAGTATACACTGCGAACCAATGAATGCTCTGAACTTTCTCAATTTGACTATAAATATGATTAAAAAGATGATGCAAAAAGATGAATGCCTGAATGATTGAATTCATCAGATATTTATAGGGTAATTTATGACCCTTCATATTTGGATATGACCTTTCTGAACCGATTGGATGCATATGAAAAGGCATGGCTGAACAAGTGCGAAGCAAACAAGTCTGTTCACGAACAAGTCAGAAGTAGGAGCGCTAATGCACCATATTGGAGCGAAGCTGCGCTTGACCCTAGCGCTGTTGCGCTAGTATGAAGCGCAGTTGTGCTTGACACACTGTTTACGTAGAGCTGTTTTCCAAAACCGATAAATAAGTAAAAGGAACTAAGCAAAAAATTAAAGAAAATTTTGCCCAAAAAAAGATATATATATATACAAGGACTCGTGTCCGGCCCGGTCGGTCGGTCAGAGGTGCGCACGTGGTCAAACCAAGCCTTGGCTAAGTTCTCTCCCCTCCACAAAAGTGGGGTGCCCCTTGGAGCCCAAACCCAAGAGCAATCTTGTTGTATATATATACCAATTTAATATTTAATTAGTTCTTAATTGATGTGGGACTTCCACTTTCCAAAAATATTTATTTATCATCTTCAATGGGTGATCTTTAGGAGTAATTTTTTATTCATTACCCCATGAATTTGAGCTTCCCAATACTTGATTTTAATCTACTCATGGAGTATAACACATTTATTTGTGGATTCATCTCAAATGATTAATTGAACCCACTTAAATTCCAGCTTCAAAACCCATGTTTAAAACTCTATTTAAGCTTAAATTCTAACAATTTTTACTAGAAAATTAAAAATGCAAAACTAATCCTTCAAGTTATTGAGACAATATTATGTTTTAATAATTATAATTGTCAATTTTTTAGCCTTCATAAATATTTAATTATTCAAAATAGACGCAAGTTTTTATAGATAGATCTAAGGTTTTCAGACCCGGGTCAGTCATCGAACCGAAAAAGGTACCAGGTGGATGGATCACTAGTTCAATCAGTAGTTGAACCGTTATTGACCCATGACGTCATTAATATATAAATATATATTATTAGTAATTAATAAAATTTTAAAAAATCTCATTTTTTATGAACTAAAACATAATAAAGTTGAGTTACAATATTACTAAAAGTGAATAATTTTAATATTAAAAAAAAATTGGTATAAAAAAATATTAAAAAATAATTAAAAATCGATTCATTGGGTCAACTTAACAATTTTTATCGGTTGAACCACTGGTTTGACTGGTGGTCTTTTTTCAAATCAATTGAACCGGACCAAACTGGACCGGACATTAAACTGATTCTCGTTTCAACCGGTTGAACCGATCGGTTCGGTCCGGATTTCAAAACAGTGGATAAGCCATCTAATTAAAATGATGATTCAAGGGAATTGTGACTTTTTACACAAAAACTAATTTCTCCTTTGAATTATTAAATGTAACTGAATGACGAGATTTGATAATTATAAAATTAAAATGTAATATTATCATGTCATAATAACATGACTAATTAGAAAGTCAATTTTGTATTTTAAACTTTGGTCGTTAGGCATGAACAAAAAGTTCGTGGGCTTGATGCCCGACCTATTTCGACGTGGGCCTGGCCTGGCCAATGTCTGACATAATCAAAACTTGACCTGAAGACCTTAATTAAACTAATATCTTTAGCTCCTAACCTGACTTGGCCTGAAAAAAACTGTAATCGACCTGACCTAAAAAAATAATAGCACCACTTGGTGACAAGTGAGTATGACTTGAGCATTTCAAAAAAAAATTATTTCTAAGGGTCGTTTCTCATCATTTTCATGGCTTAAGTCATTTAAAAAAAATCTTAAAATTAGATACAGGTCTTCTGTTTATAAGGAAATATAAAATCTTCTCTTTTCAAAAACCAACTTGGCCCAGACACATACATTTAGATGATTAGAAGATATAAATGTAAACAAACAAGCAAATAACACTCCACTACAATGAAAGACATATATTTAGCTGTAAAAATCTAACTAAGAAGTGTTGGGAATATCTGACCCATATATGGTCATCTAAAATCATATCTTGACTCAAAAGGCTAACCTATTATGTCTATGGTTCATTAGAGCATATATGTCCTCAATGTTTCTCCTTGTGTTCTAATGTGGGACTTTACTATCACACGGTACCTCAACAATCTCCCCCTTAATGCGTGATCTCTCCATCCATATTGACACCAAGCTCTCCCTTGAACTTTAACCATACTCTTTTGAGCATTTTCACATTACTTCTTCTAGTTGACAAGTCACCCCTTTTTATTATCTCTTGTTTGATCCATCAAGAGCCTCTGTCAAGCCCATCATCTCTCAATATCTCTTGTTTGATCTACTAAAGAGCCTACCAAAGAGTTTCTCAAAGAAGAGTCCACCACTTATTCAAAGAGTAAGTAAGTTTGATCCACCAAAGAGCCTACCAAAGAGTCTCTCAGAGAAGAGTCTATCACTTACTCAAAGAGTACATAATGCACCCAGTCTACCACTTATTCAAATAGTACATAATCTACCCAACAATATCTATAACTCATTGAGCCTAGCCCATCACGTCTTTCCCTAATGACGAGCCCACACTTTTCAATATCTCTTATCAAAAACCAACCAAGAGCCTTTATGAGAAGAGTCCACCACGTACATAATCCACCCAGTCTACCACTTACTCAAGAGTACATAATCCACCCAGCAGTATCTATAACTCATTGAGCCTAACCCAACACGTCTTTCCCTAATGACAAGCCCACACTCTTCAATATCTCTTGTCAAGAGTCAACCAAGAGCCTTTACGAGAAGAGTCCACCACTTGCTCAATGAATTATTTTTCATCCATTATGCGCAGTTCATATCATATCCATGACCCAAGCCCATAACCATAGCTGTGATACCAATTGTTGGGAATATCCAGCCCATATATGCTCATCTGAAACCACATCTTGACCTAAAAGGTTAACCTATTAGGTTTGTGGTCCATTAGAGCATATATGTCCTCAATCTTTCTCTTTACGTTCTGATGTGGGAATTTACTATTACACGGTACCTCAACAAGAAACACGTCTAACTAAGAAGCCTGAAATTTATAAAAAATAATAAAATAAAATATGCAGCAGATTTTACTAAACATAAACATGATGGAATATTTTAGTTAGCATGTCAAGTGATTTTTTACCGTGCACTGAAATATTTTAGTTAGCATGTCAAATGCATTTCATTTCTTTTATTTCTATTTTATACTTAATTATTTATATAAGTGTTTCAAATGCTTATTTACATTGATAGTAGAAGTACTTTTAATATGATGTTTTTAATTTTACATTTCTAATATTTAATATTTAAAATTAAAAGTTAAAAAAAAGAGGAGGGACTTAGCCTAGCCCGGATCGGCCTAAGCTTGAGCCTGGGGCCGATCACCAAGACAACAGGTTGCATTAGATCACATTTCAAGTCGGAATATATGGTCTGGCCTGGTCCCCTTAGACTCGAGTCTGGGTTTGGTCTGACCTTGTCAACAATCAATGTCTGGCAAGTTTGGACCAAACAAGGCCAAACACCCTGCTTGTCCATGCCTGATTGTTGTGTTCATATTTGTGAGTTCTTGTAGCCTTATAAGGTTTATTTTTGAAACTTTTGGTGTAAAATTAGGCCAACAAATGAGCCGAACCGAGTCGAGTTTTGCTTTGTCAAGTTTGAGCTTAATTAAAAGTTAATGAACTAGAGTCGAGTCGAGTTTTTAAACAAGTCTTAGTATGATGTTAGAATTCAGCTTGTTTGTAAACGAGTTGCACTCGAGCTCAAACTCGAGTCGAGTTCGATTGAATCTAATCGAGCTCGAGTCGAGTGGATCTTTAGTTGAATTAACAAAATTTAAATAATTAATATTAAATTATTTTTTTATATTTTATATATATGATAAAAAAAATTGTTTTAATAAATTAAATACTAAACAACTGAACTGAAACGAGCCGAGCTCGAGTTAAAGATTACTTAGTTCGAGCACTGTTTATTTAATTAAACAAACACTTTGAGCTTGATTGATAAACAAAGTTGAGTCAAGTCAAATTTAAACAAATCGAGTCGAATTTTTTTCTGAAACAGTTGGATTCGTTTATGGCTCTATAAGTAAAATTGGTACCTAATTAACATATGAATGACGTCATAAGTTTGGTAAATGATCCGAGGAGAAAAAGAAAGAAAACGAAAAGATCTCCTCCGGGTAGCCTTCAGCCTCATGGTGAAGATGGAGATGAGAATATAATTTTAGTATTTTCTTTTTGGTCATAATTATGGAGATGAGAATATAATTTTAGTATTTTCTTTTAGTATTTAGCTTCATGTTTGTGGTGGAGAATCTGTGCTTGACTGAGTGGTTCACTGGATTTGGACAATCCAAATGATGCAGAAAATAAATTTAATGAGCGTCACTATTAGTCTGGAAAAGTCTTTACAGGCTCAAAGCGACCCATAATGTACGTGGTCTTTCATTCTATTATTTTTATTTTTATTTTTGTTGTTGTTTGTACTATTCAATTTTTGCCGACTTTTTTGGTATGGCAGATATTTCTTACGGTACTAATATTTAATTTAAATGTCTTGCATCAAAGGAAATTAAATTTCAAGGTTCAGACAACTAAACATATAATAAGTTAAATTTGATTCGCAAGGACTCTCAAATCTTTATGTTCTAAAATTAAAAATATATTTTTGAAATGATAAATTTTAAATAAAATTTTATTTTTAAAAATATATATGCGCAAGAGCTTAAGTCCAAACAACCAAAGAGAGAGACTGCTCTCATTAGTGTGCATCCGGTAAGACTTGAACTTACAAATTCGTTAATTATGAGTCGGACACTCTTGAATTGAATGGTGTGAGAAAGACAAGTTCGGAAATTGTCAAATTAACAGGAAGAAGGACGTCCTCACCGTGAAACAAATGTGTACGTACATAAATAAAGAGGCTGGTTATGGCCTTGCAAATAATAGGGCTCCTTCCCACCATTTTTAAAAATATAAAAATAATAGGATAATAGCATTCAATCTATTTAAAATATAAGTAATAACATGTTAGAAATTTTATATCGCCTTATAATCTGAAATTAGAAGTGCATATATATAGTTTTAATTTAAAAATATACTTAAAAAAAATTAATGTACCTCTTGGACTAAAGACGTAAAAAGTCTATTTATTACAGCAAAATAATTGTTGGTGGTTGGTACTACTTTTCCATGCATGCTTGAGGAAAAATATCGAGGTGGGAAAGAGACTGGGAAAGGGAAAAGTAAAGGAAATGAAAAGAAAAAAGTTAGTCTGATGGGAATAAGAAGCTAAAATGATTTACACCATAAATAAAAGTTTTTAAACAAAAAGAAAAGATGAGAAGAGAACGTCTAATAGAGAAGATAAAATTGGGGGAAGGGTGGAGCCGGGGGTGGGGAGGGATCCGATTAGCATGAAATGAATTTTTGATGATCAATAAAGTAATGACACGTAGGCGAAAAGATGATTTCAATAAAGTTAAAGTTCAATAAAGTTGAACATTTGAAGCAATTTATCAAGGTTAAAAATTAATTGTTGATATTGAGAAGGCAAATATGATGCAATAATATAGGTAATTTCTTATTAAGTACGAAAATTTCAATGAACTATAACCTATCAGGCCGATGACAGGCTCACGGAGCTGCATCCTTACTCACCTGAGAAATTGCATTACTTATGAATTTAAAAATATGTTAAATTAACTTTTGGCTGAGCGAATATATAATTCATAGGAAACCTCAATAATTATTTTATCACTGAATTAAATTCCCAATGCTTACATTTCCAAAAACTGTTTTACATTCTTGTGTGAAGAACCCCCCTCCTTCACAGCTTCCACAGCCAAAGTTTTCCATTTCGTAGCATTCCTTCTTATTTGTTTTCCTTTCTCTCCTTCTCCCAGCACTATATCCAAGCACCTCCTAATCTGTTCCCTCCCAAACACCCCTTCATCATTTTCCTTCACCCTAATTCCATTCCCCCACACTTCTTCCACAATCTTTATATTTGTCTTCTGCTCGGAAAAATGTGGACAACCCACCACCGGAACGCCACCAATAATACTCTCCACCGTGGAATTCCACCCACAATGCGTCAAGAAACACCCGACAGACCGGTGGCATAAAACCTCCACTTGTGAACACCATGGCACAATAAGCCCTAATTCATCAGTAATCCCGTTATTTAATTTCATAGATTTTACCTCTTCTTCGTTTATATCGCGTATAACCCACAAGAAAGGCCGATTACTTGTCATTAGACCATGCAATGTCTCTTCTTTTTGTGTTTCTTTTAATTGCATAAGGCTTCCAAACGACGCGTAAATGACTGACCGGTCCGATTTTGAGTCTAGCCAGGTAAGATAATTATTAGGGTCTTGAAATAAAGTGCCACCAAATGATTTGTCATTCACGTCATTCCCATCGGAAAAGGCTGATGGAAGTAAGGGCCCGATCGCCATCAATTTCATGTTAGGGAAGGATTTGATAATATCACCCTCGAGTGCATTAAATGTGTTTACGAGAACGCATGGATTAGGCTCTTTTTCTAGGATTTGTATGTGTTCTTGCAAAAGAGGTGCGATGGTGGAATAGTATTGATTGTGTGGGAAAAGAAAGTCAGGTATCTCTTTGCACGTGAACAATGGCAATCCCGGTAATTCTATGGAAACGTCGGGGTTAATATCGTGAACACAGTCATGGATCCCGTCTTGGCTATTGAAGAAACGGTGGAAGATAGCAAATGCAATGGCACATTGAATAAAGAGAAAAGCGGATGGAAGGTGCATGTCACGCGCCACCTCAGCCACCCACGGTAATAGGACGGTGTATACGATGAAAGTTACCGGGGTACCCTTGGTTGAGAGATCTTGAAGAAGTTTGGTGACGCTTTGAGGTCCCACGCGCCTTAACACGGCCGTGTAGTCCTTAGAAATTTGGGTTGCATTAGTATGTTCGTTGCCATCGGAAAAAGTGGCATAGGATAAGCCGTTGATGGTAGGAAGGGCGTTGAGGCGGCATAGGCCGGTGGTGGTGGTGGTGGTGGCGTAGGTGACATTTGCTCCGGATCGTGTGAGGATCTTGGCGAGCTGGAGAGTAGGGTTGATGTGGCTTTGGACGGGTAGAGAAAGGAGAAGGAAGTGCTTCTTGCCTTTCATTTTGGGACTTTGTTTTTTATGAGATCAGTTTTTCCTCTGTTGGCTAGTGGAGCAGAGAATTTTGTGACTTGTTAATGTATGTATAGCTCTAGCTTATATATAGTGGTACTTAAAGAGACGTGCAAGTCATATCTATTGATTAAAAATGTAGTCATTCAGTAAATATATACTTATATATAAAAAGATAAAATGAGGTCATAATTTTTCGTTGAAGACATAATTTTTAGTTGGTTAGTATGACCACGAACATTAAACATGCAGACATGATGAAATAAAAATGAATAGAATTATCACAGTTAAACAATGAACGACTATACATTGAATTGAACAGAAACATGGGAGTAATCTTTAATTTGGTTTTGTCTTGTAGGCTTACTAAAGTCATAATAAAAAAAATTGACAAAAAAATATTATATGGAGTATTAGTTATGATTAATATATACCATGAGCATTTAACATTAAATGATTATAATTGTGACACTTAAATAATAGACAGTTATATATAAAGTGTTTCACGGTAAATTATTGTACCAAATCCATTCGAATACTACCGTACCGATTACCGAATTTACAAAAAAAATAAATATCACGGTACCGATTATACCAGTATTCCGTACCGAGTTATACCTATTCTTGTACCGATTAAATTTTTATTTTTTTTTAAATCACAAATTTTTTTAAACATAAAACAATGGATAGGTTGTTCAACGTTTACACCTCAAAAGCAATGGTTTGCTAGTGATATAATGGACCCAATATTCAAAATAAACTAAAATTAAAAAATAAGACGGAACAACCTTAATTGAAAATTGAAAATTATAGATTTCCCATTTGAGGATATAAATAAATAAACAATTAGTTTACTTATTTTTTATTTTTGAAAACAAAATTATTGTATTTAAAAACTAAGAATAAAAAACAAACTGAACTAAAGAAATCTTCATAGAAGGAGCCAAGAAGAGGATCAAAAATAAGGGTTGAGACTTGAGAGTGATCGGAGAGGCGGCGGCCTGCGGGCGGAAGGCCTAAGGAGAGGCGGCCGGCAGAAAAGCCGCGGATGAAGAGACGGCGACCCACGGTGGAAGGCCTAAGAGTGAAAACTGAACGGAGAAAAAGATGAAAATTTTTCAAAGTGAAAATGGGGCAAAAAAGAAATGTGGCTGCGGGTATGAATGTGATTGATATTGAAATTTGAAACCACCTACTGACTCACATCACATGGTCACATGGACTTGGCCCACCTAAAAACATGCAATTATGCACTAAGTAGTCTAAGTCCACTGCACTATTGGAAATTTAAATTTTTTTTTAATCAAATCGGTAAAACGATACGATTCAATAAATATCGGTTCTTCCCGATTCTGAAAAGATGATATAGACTGATTAACTATTATGCACTAAGTAGTCTAAGTCCACTGCACTATTGTGAATTAACATTATGATTATTAAGTTTTTATATTGTTGTATTAGAAAATTAAATCTATCTTGTTAATTAATCTATTTTGCTACGTAAAAAAAATTCTGCACAGTTTGAAATGAGTCGAAAAGGACAGCGTACAATTCCACTATAGAGTGCAACGAGAAAAGTCTTACTTTTTATATTACTAGATATAAATACATTGTACTAAGATATTAAAACGAACTTATGTCCATTGAACTGTGTCTTGCACGGCTTAAAGTACTAGTCTAAATAAATGGGAGAGACTAAAAAAAGGGGCGGCGGTCTAAAAGTTCAATAAAAACTATGACTTTAACATATAGTGAATATTACCTACTCTGCTGCCGTGATGCCCAAACAATTACCTTAAAAGAAGAAGGCTAATTTTACCCGTTGTCGGGCTTTGATGTGATAGTATGAGAAATGAAGAAGAAGCAACGAGGGATGATTGTATTAAATTATTCACAACATTCTTATATTACTGCAATTTTGAAATTAGGTAAGATTTGTGTTACGAAAAATGTGCTAATAAACATTTTCTTTGTGCCCTTTTGAACTAAATAAAAACAAAAACGTTGTCTCCTCAAAGGCTAAAGCCGGAGGACAAGGCAGGTCATTAGTTGAATATAATAAAGTTCAATTATTAATATTATCAAAAGGGAAAGCGAAGGGGAGATGTACAATTATTCAATTACTATCCCTTGGATTGATTAGAATCTAGCTTGTGGAGTAGTTGTTTTTACTAGAAAATTAAAAATGCAAAATTAATCCTTCAAGTTATTGAGACGATAATATTGTGTTTTAATAATTATAATTGTCAATTTTTATGTTTCATAAATATTTAATTATTCAAAAGAGACCCAAGTTTTTATAGATAGAACATCTAAAATGATGATTAGGGGGAATTATGACTATTTACAAAAACTTATTTCTCCTTTGAATTGTTAAATGTAACATAATGACGAGATTTGATAATTATAAAATTAAAATGCAATATTGTCGTGTTATAACATGACAAATTAGAAAGTCAAATTTCTATTTTAAACTTTGGTCGATAAGCATGAACAAAAAGTTTGTGGGCTTAATGCTCGATCTATTTCGGTCTGGGCCTGACCTGATCAATATCTGACACGATCAAAACCTAACTTAAAGGCCTTAATTAAACTAATATCTTTTGTTTCTAACCTGGCTTGCCCGGAAAAAAACTGTAATGACCTGACCTAAAAAAATAATAGCACCACTTGGTGACAAGTGAGTATGACTTGAACATTTCAAAAAAAAAATATTTGTTTCTAGGGTCGTTTCTCATCATTTTCATGGCTCAAGTCATTTAAAAGGAATCCTAAAAATAGATACATGTCTTCTGTTTATAAGGAAATACAAAGTCTTATCTTTTCAAAAACCAACTTGACCCAGACACATTTAGATGATTAGACAGATATAACTGTAAGCAAACAAGCAAAAAGCACACCACTATAACGAAAGGCATCTATTTAGTTGTAAAAATCTAACTAAGCAGCCCATCTAACTCAGAAGCCTGGAATTTGTAAAAAAATAATAAAATAATAAAATAAAATATGCAGCAGGTACTACTAAATATAAACAGGAAAGAATATTTTAGTTAGCATGTCAAGTGCTTTTTTACCGTGCACTGAAATATTTTAGTTACCATGTCAAATGCTTTTCATTTCTTTTATTTCTTTTTTATACTTAATTATTTATATAAGTGTTTCAAATGCTTATTTACATTGATAGTAGAAGTACTTTTAATATGATGTTTTTAGTTTTACATTTCTAATAATTAATATTTAAAATTAAAGTTAAAAAAAAAAAAAGCGGAGAAACTTAGCCTAGTCCGGACCGGCCTTGACTTGAGCCTGTGCCGATCACCTGGGCAACAGGCTGCATTAGATCACATTTCAAGCTGAAATATCTGGCCTGACTTGGCCCTCTTAGACTCGAGTCTGGGTCTAGTTCGACCTTATCTACAATCTATGCCTGGCAAGTTTGGACCAGGCAAGGCCAAACACCCTGCTTGTCCATGCCTGATCGTTGTGTTCATATTTGTGAGTTCTTGTACCCTTATAGGGTTTGTTTTTGCAACTTGTGGTGTAAAACTAGGCCAACAAATGAGCCGAACCGAGTTGAATTTTGATTTGTTGAGCTCGAGTTTAATTAAAAGTTAAACGAACTAGAGTCGAGTTGAGTTTTTAAACGAGTCTTAGTATAATGTTTGAATTCAGCTCCTTTGTAAATGAGTTCAACTCGAGCTCAAACTCGAGTCGAGCTCGATCGAGTTTAAATTAAATTTTTTTATATTGTATATATAATATAAAAATAATTATTTTAATAAAGTAAACACTAAATAATTGAACTTAAGCAAGCTTGAGCCAAGCTCAAGTTGAAGATTACTTAATTCGAGCACTCCTCGTTTAATTAAACGAACACTCCAAATTTATAAACGAACTCGAATCGAGTCAAATCGAATTTAAACTAATCGATAAACGAATTCGAATTGAGTCAAGTTGAATTTAAACAAACCGAGTCGAGTTTTTTTCCGGAACAGTTGAATTCGTTTAGAACTCTGTATATGTAATATTGATTGATACCTATTAACATATGAATGACGTCGTAAGGTTGGTGAATGATCTGAGGAGAAAAAGAAAGAAAAAGAAAAAGCTCTCCTCCGGGTAGCCTTCAGCCTCATATAATTTTAGTATTTTCTTTTTGGTCATAATTATGGAGATGAAAATATAATTTTAGTATTTACTTTTAGTATTTAGCTTCATGTAATCATGTTTGTGGTGGAGAATCTGTGTTTGACTTTGTAGTTCACTGGATTTGGACAATCCAAGTGATGCAGACAATAAATTCAACGAGCGTCACTATTTGTCTGGAAAAATCTTTACAGGCCCAAAGCGACCCATAATGTACGTGGTCTTGTATTCGATTATTTTTATTTTTATTTTTGTTGTTGTTTGTACTATTCAGTTTTTGCTGACTTTTTTGGTATGGCAGATATTTCTTACTAATATTTAATTTAAATATCTTGCATCAAAGGAAATTAAATTTCAAGGTTCAAGGTTCAGATAGCTAAACATATAATAAGTTAAATTTGATTTGTAAGTACTCTCTAATCTCAATATTCTAAAATAAAAAATACATTTTTTAAATGATAAATTTTAAATAAAATTTTATTTTTTTAAAATATATATCTACGCACAAAAGACTCGGCCCAAACAGTCAAAAAAAAAGTCTACATTAGATCACATTTCAAGCTTAAATATCTAGCCTTGACTTGAGCCTGGGCCGATCACCAGGGCAACAGGCTGCATTAAATCATATTTCAAGTTGAAATATCTGGCCTGACCTGGCCCCCTTAGACTCAAGTCTGGGTCTAGTTCGACCTTATCAACAGTTTATGCCTGGCAAGTTTGGACCAGGCAAGGCCAAACACCATGCTTGTCCATGCCTGATCGTTGTGTTCATATTTGTGAGTTCTTGTACCCTTATAGGGTTTGTTTTTGCAACTTGTGGTTTAAACTAGGCCAGCAAATGAGCCGAACCGAGTTGAGTTTTGATTTGTTGAGCTCGAGTTTAATTAAAAGTTAAACGAACTAGAGTCGAGTTGAGTTTTTAAACGAGTCTTAGTATAATGTTTGAATTCAGCTCCTTTGTAAATGAGTTCAACTCGAGCTCAAACTCGAGTCGAGCTCGATCGAGTTTAAATTAAATTTTTTTTTTATATTTTATATATAATATAAAAATAATTATTTTAATAAAGTAAACACTAAATAATTGAACTTAAGCAAGCTTGAGCCAAGCTCAAGTTGAAGATTACTTAATTCGAGCACTTCTCGTTTAATTAAACGAACACTCCAAATTTAATCGATAAACGAACTCGAATCGAGTCAAGTCGAATTTAAATTAATCGATAAATGAACTCGAATCGAGTCAAGTCGAATTTAAACAAATCGAGTCAAGTTTTTTTTCGGAACAGTTGAATTCGTTTACAACTCTGTACATGTAATATTGATACCTATTAACATATGAATGACGTCGTAAGTTTGGTGAATGATCTGAGGAGAGAAAGAAAGAAAAAGAAAATGATCTCCTCCGGGTAGCTTTCAGCCTCATAGTGAAGATGGAGATGAGAATATAATTTTAGTATTTTCTTTTTGGTCATAATTATGGAGATGAAAATATAATTTTAGTATTTACTATTAGTATTTAGCTTCATGTTTGTGGTGGAGAATCTGTGTTTGACTGAGTGGTTCACTGGATTTGGACAATCCAAGTGATGCAGACAATAAATTCAATGAGCGTCACTATTTGTCTGGAAAAATCTTTACAGGCCCAAAAGCGACCCATAATGTACGTGGTCTTGTATTCGATTATTTTTATTTTTATTTTTTTGTTGTTCGTACTATTCAGTTTTTGCTGACTTTTTTGGTATGGCAGATATTTCTTACTAATATTTAATTTAAATATCTTGCATCAAAGGAAATTAAATTTCAAGGTTCATATAGCTAAACATATAATAAGATAAATTTGATTTGTAAGTACTCTCTAATCTCAATATTCTAAAATAAAAAATATATTTTTTAAATGATAAATTTTAAATAAAATTTTATTTTTTTTAAATATATATTTACGCACAAGAGGCTCAGTCCAAACAGGCAAAAAAAAAGTCTGGTCTCATTGGCGTGCATCTAGTAGGAATTGAACTTCCCGAATTATGAGTTGGACACTCCCTTGAATTGAAAGGGGGTGAGAAAGACAAGTTCCGGATTGGCAAGAGGAAGGACGGGCTAACCCTGAAACAAATGTGTACGTACGTAAATAAAGAGGCCGGTTATGACATTGCAAATAGGGCTCCTTCCCATCATTTTTAGAAATATAATAATAATAGGATAATAGCATTCAATCTACTTAAAATATAAGAAATAACAAGTTAGAAATTCTATATCACCTTATAATCTGAAATTAGAAGTGCATATGCGTAGCTTTAATTTAAAAATATACTAAAAGAAAATTTTAATTTATCTTTAATTCTGGACGAAAGACGTAAAAAGTCCATTTGTTACAGCAAAATAATCGTTGGTAGTTGGTACTACTTTTCCATGCATGCTTGAGGAAAAATATCGAGGTGGGAAAAGGAAAAGAAAAAAGTTAGTCTGATGCGAATAAGAATCTAAAATGATTTACCCCATAAATAAAAGTTTTTAAACAAAAAGATTAGAAGAGAACGTCTAATATTGGGGTTTTTTTTTGGGGGGGGGGGGGGGGTTGTGGTTATCACTCTTGGAAGGGATTAATTAAAGTTCAATGAAGTTAAACATTTTAAGCAATTTGTCAAGATTAAAAATTGGTTGTTGACATTGGCAAGGCAACTATGATCCAATTATATAGGTAAATTTCTTATTATTACGAAAATTTCAATGACCTATCAGACCGATGACGGGGCCACAGAACTGCATCTTTACTCACCTGAGAAATTGCATTACTTGTAAATTTAGAAATATGTTAAATTAACTTTTGGCCGAGCGAATATATAATTCATAGGAAACCTGAATAATTATTTTATCATTGAATTAAATTCCCAATGCTTACATTTCCAAAAACTGTTTTACATTCTTGTGTGAAGAACCCCCCTCCTTCACAGCTTCCACAGCCAAAGTTTTCCATTTCATAGCATTCCTTCTTATTTGTTTTCCTTTCTCTCCTTCTCCCAGCACAATATCCAAGCACCTCCTAATCTGTTCCCTCCCAAACACCCCTTCATCATTTTCCTTCACCCTAATTCCATTCCCCCACACTTCTTCCACAATCTTTATATTTGTCTTCTGCTCGGAAAATTGTGGACAACCCACCACCGGAACGCCACCAATAATACTCTCCACCGTGGAATTCCACCCACAATGCGTCACGAAACACCCGACAGACCGGTGGCACAAAACCTCCACTTGTGAACACCATGGCACAATAAGCCCTAATTCATCAGTAATCCCGTTATTTAATTTCATAGATTTTACCTCTTCTTCGTTTATATCGCGAATAACCCACAAGAAAGGCCGATTACTTATCATTAGACCATGCAATATCTCTTCTTTTTGTGTTTCTTTTAATTGCATAAGGCTTCCAAACGACGCGTAAATGACTGACCGGTCCGATTTTGAGTCTAGCCAGGTAAGATAATTATTAGGGTTTTGAAATAAAGTGCCACCGAATGACTTGTCATTCAAGTCATTCCCATCGGTAAAGGCTGATGGAAGTAAGGGCCCGATCGCCATCAATTTCATGTTAGGGAAGGATTTGATAATATCACCCTCGAGTGCATCGAATGTGTTTACTAGAACGCATGGATTAGGCTCTTTTTCTAGGATTTGAATGTGTTCTTGGAAAGTTGGTGCCATGGGGGAATAGAATTGATTGTGTGGGAAAAGAAAGTCAGGTACTTCTTTGCATGTGAACAATGGCAATCCCGGTAATTTTATGGAAACGTGGGGGTTAATTTCGTGAACACCGCTATGGAGGCCGTCTTGACTATTGAAGAAACGGTGGAATATAGCAAATGCAATGGCACATTGAATAAAGAGAAAAGCGGATGGAAGGTGCATGTCACGCGCCACCTCAGCAACCCACGGTAATAGGACTGTGTATACAATGAAAGTTACCGGGGTACCCTCAGTAGAGAGATCTTGAAGGAGTTTGGTGAGGCTTTGAGGTCCCACGCGCCTTAACCTGGCCATGTAGTCGTTAGGAGCTAGGGTTGCATTATGTTCGTTGCCGTCGGAAAAAGTGGCATAGGATAAGCCGTCGATGGTAGGAAGGGCGTTGAGGCGACCTAGGCCGGCGGTGGCGTAGGTGACGTTTGCGCCGGACCGTGTGAGGATCTTGGCAAGCTGGAGAGTAGGGTTGATGTGGCTTTGGATGGGTAGAGAAAGGAGAAGGAAGTGCTTCTTGCCTTTCATTTTGGGACTGTTTTTTATGAGACCAGTTTTTTTCTCTTAGCGGGTAGTGGAGCAGAGAAATTTGTGACTTGTTAATGTATACGTCTGGCTTATAAGGTACCTAAAGAGGCCTGCAAATCAATATTTCTTTGACTTTAGATTTACCGTCACTTTTCCGTTGCGTTGTTTCATAGAAAGTCGTATTTGTCTGACCTATTTTTTTTAGTCTTATTACATATAATAATAAATTTATATTGATATTAAATTAAAAAAACATATGTGTAATTATAGGATAAAAAAAGAATTAAGAAAGAGTCTATAAATTATTATTCTATTTTATCGCATAAAGTTTAACATTCGGAATTAATGTGAACATATGTAGATGTATGAGATAGAAAAGAATTAAGAAATAATTTATATATTATTATTTTATTTTGCAGTATAGAGTTTAATATTATATAATTGTAATTTAATTTCGTCAAATATTTTTTGACATGTGTATTAAAAAATAGTCATTAATGTGACTATCAATACTAAGTCAAATACTTGATAAATTTTTTAAAAAGTATGAAATAAAAATATATTGTTACAATTTATAAATTTTAGACGTGTGATTCTTTGTCAAACAGGAGTAATAATTTATACTAATACAACTATACAAAGAGGCAAAATAAGTATTAATTATTAGTTTGTCAAACAGAAGGAGTAATAATTTATACTTATACAACTATACAAAGAGGCAAAATAAGTATTAATTATTAGTTTGGTAGGCCGGCTGCAATAATTTTTCTACCACCCGGATAAAAATTACATGAAATGTCGGTTAAATTAATATATATATATACTATGAGCATTAGGCAAGCACACATACTGACTTAAAAATTATTATAATTACACTTAAATAATATGCAGTTACATATTAATGATAGGCTTATTATTACATAAGTATTAGTTACAATTAGTATATATCATGAGCATTAAATATGCACAGATGATAAAATAAAAATAATCTAATTATCAAATTTGAATATTCTTTACGTTCTCAAAATAATGATTAAAAGTATAAATTTGTTTATCCTCAAAAAAATAAGATAAAACACATAAAGTAAAAAATAAGTAAATTATTTAATGGAGTCCATTAATATAAAAAATATAACAATTCTCATCACTTTATATAATTTTATGAGATTATTAAGAATAAATTTAAACCTTTTTTTATTTTTTTCTTCTATTTTTATTTTTCTTAATATGTGTGCAAATTGTACTTTACTCAAATTTTTTTAGGGACAGATGGAGTAATAGACTAGTAGATTTTAATGCATTGCTCTAGCTTATAACGTACTTCATATGTCCCTTAATATAAATCGTTTTAGAGAAGTATTTTTGTCTCTTAATATATGACGTTCGAGAATTTCAAGTAAGCATTAATTGCTTAGTTTTTAATATTATCCCAAGTATTAAATATAACGTTGGTTCTCTCACTATTTTTTGCCCAAGAAATAACAATCTCTTTTTTCAATACAAAGACAATATAGACAATTGATATTATATTTAATGTTATACAATCATTTCCTTAATACTTGTGCACAACTCTAAAACGACTTATATTAAAGAACGAAAATAGTACTTACTTCGTTCCTTTTTATTTATTTTTTTAGGGAAATATTTTTATTCTTTTTTATTTGTTGTTCGTAGATTTCATATAAGCATTAAATGTTTAATTTTTTATATGATTCTTTATGATAAAAAGTTAATTTATTTCTCTCTTATCTTTTCCATAAATTTTAAAAAAATAATATTAAAAATTTATACTCATTTTAATTAATCAAATAAATTATTAATTATATTTTTTAATCTATACACGTAATATTAAAATGTCAATTAAAATGAACTTAGTACTTAAAGAGACGTGCTGATCAATATGTGAATGTAGTACCTAAGAGACGTGCTGATCAATATTTCATGTCAATTAAAAATGAATGCAGTACTTCGGAGACGTGCTGATCAATATTTCTTTGACTTATCGTAGGAATGATAAGTTTATGTACACTACTCTAAATATTATTCTAAATACTATATTGTACATCCAATTATTAAAAAATAAGATTTGACACGAAAATTCACGTTAGGTCCCATTTTTTAATGATTGGATGTGCAATGTAGTGTAAAATGTAGACTTATCTTTGTAGGAATTCAAATTTACTGTTCTTTTTCTCGTCGAAATTATATTTACCGTCTCAAAAAAAGTCATTTGTTAATTTTACACGTGACACTCTTCGAGGGATGGAAGCAGTAATAGTGCAAATAAATGAGAGAGATTAAGAAAAGGGGATGTTGTCTAAAAATTCGATACAAATTATATTTCCACAATTTCATATTATTTAATTATTATAAATTTTTTAAAATTAATTTAAATCAATGTTTAAATAATATTATTCATAATTTTTAAAATTTAATAATAATTATATAATTTAGATCGAAATGAGTTTGACTTTAACATATATTGAGTATTACTCAGTGCACTGCCGTGATGCCCAATCAATTAATTTAAAAAAGAAGGCTAATTTTACTCGTTGTCTGCCTTTGACGTGATAGTATTAGAAATAATGATCAAAGAAGCAACTACGGACGATTGTATTAAATTATTCACAAAAGTCATAACATTCTCATAAATATTAACTCCAATTTTGAAATTAGGTAATATATATAATGTGTAAATTTATATAGAAAAATAACAAGGAAAAGACAAGTAAAAAACATTTTCCCCATATTTGCCAGATAAATTAAATAACGATTGCAGCCAAAAAAAAAAAAAACAATTTTCTCATATTCGCTCTAAAGTTTTTGTATGACTTAAACATTTTAAAAAAAAATTGTTTCTAGGGGTCTTTTCTTATAATTTTCATGGCTTAAATCATTTAAAAGGAATCCTAAAATTAGATACAATGTCTTCTGGTTAAAAGGAAATACAAAGTCTTCTATTTCCAAAAACCAACTTGTCCCAGAGCCTTAATTAGTCATCTAGATGATTTTGATTTGAAAGATATGACTATACGCAAACAAGCAAATAGCACACCACTAAAAATAAAGCAATACGCAGCAGATACTACTAAACATAAACAGGATGGAACGGTCAATCTATCAAATTTGACCCAGAGCCTTAATTAGTCTTCTATTTCCAAAAACCAACTTGGCCCGGAGCCTTGATTAGTCATCTAGATGATTTGAAAGATACGACTATATGTCAAGTGCTTTTTTGGCACTCAAATATTTTATTTAGCATGTCAAGTGCTTTTCATTTCTTTTATTTCTTTATTTATATATAAGTGTTTCAAATGCTTATTTACGTCTGATAGTAGAAATACTTTTAATTTGATGTTTTTAAAAGGTAAAAAAAAAACAAAACGAAGAGGGCTCAGCTTAGTCCGAACCAATTTTTAAGCTGTAATATCCAGTTTCGTCTAGCCTGATCAACAGTTAAAGCCTGTGGGCCTGAACCAGACCTGACAACCTATTTGTTCATGTCTAGTTGTTGTGTTCATATTTTGTAAATTCGTGTAGCCTTATAGGGTTTGTTTTAGCAACTTCCAGTATAAAATTAAGTTTGTAAACGATCCGAGTGGAATCGAGCTTGAGCTTGACTAAAAGTTAAGCAAATTCAAGTCGGACCGAGTTTTTAAATGAGTCTCAGTATACTATTTGAATTCAACTCGTTTATAAACAAGTCGAACTCGAGTCTAATCGAGCTTGATCGAGTCTAATTGAGTTCGAGTCAAACTTTAATGGAATTAAACTAAATTTAAATAATTATTAAATTATTTTTTATATTTTTATATGTATATAATATAAAAATAATTATTTTAATAAATTACATACTAAACAATTGAGCTTATGCAAGTTCAAATTAAGCTCGAGTTGATGATAGTATACTTTGAACTCGGCTCATTTAATTAAACGAATACTCTGAACTCGATCGATAAGCAAACTCAAGTCGAGTTAGACGAATGAAGGTGAGTTTTCTTCGCGAAAAGTTCGGTTTGTATACAACTCATTGCGTAATATTTGTACGTAATTAACGTATGAATGACGTCATAAGTTTGGTGAATGATCTGAGGGAAGAAAAGAAAGAAAAAGAAAAAGAACTCCTCCGGGTAGTCTTCAGCCTCATAGTGAAGATGGAGATGAGAATATAATTTTCATTTTCATTTTGGTCATATATAATTATGGAGTAGAAGACTAGAAGTAGTCTGAGTAGAAGACTAGAAGTAGTCTTAGCTTCCTGTTTGCGGTGGAGAATCTGTGCTTGACTGAGTGGTTCTCTGGATTTGGACAATCCAACAATCCAAGTGATGCAGACAATGAATTCAATGAGCGTCACTATTAGTCTGGAAAAGTCTTTACAGGCTCAAAAGCGACCCATAATGTACGTGGTCTTTTATTGTATTATCTCCGCTCAATATTATTTGACCATTATTAATTTTTTTAATTTAATTTAAAAAATTTTAAAATTTAAAATTAATATAAATTCTATTTATTTTAATTAATACAATGATGAATGTTATAAACTATCTAAAACATATTATTTGTTGTAAGTTTTATTATTTCATAATTTTTAATGAGTCATTCATTTTAAATTTGAAAATGTCTCAAATTAACTTTCAAAAATTAATAATGATCAATTAATTTGGAACAAAGGGAGTATTATTTTATAATTTTTATTTTTGTTGTTGTTTGTACTATTCAGTTTTTGCTGACTTTGCTCTGTTTATTGGTATGCCAGGTATTTCTTACTACTGATTCATTTCTAAAATTAGAAATACAATTTGATTTTTGGAAATTAAACAATAATATATTAAATTTTAAATTGATGTAATTTTTTTTAATTTTAATTGATACAATAATTATAATTATATAATATACAACAAAAATTATTAATCATAAATTTATTTTATTTTAAATTTTTATGAGTCATATAAATTTTAAAATTTAATATGTCAGGGGTAATATTTAATTTAAACGTCTTGCAGCAAAGAAATTTAAATTTTAAGGTTCAAGGTTCAGACAGACAAACATATAATAGGTTAAATTTGATTTTTAAACTCTAATGTTTCAAAGCTAAAGATTCAATTTCAAAGTGACAAATTTTAAGTAGAATTTTACAAATGTAACTTTTCAAACATATAATAGCCTTTATCTCGTTTTTGGTATGGCAGATATATCTCTTACTAATTTTTAATTTAAATGTCCTGTATCAAAATAGATTTAAATTTCAAGGTTCAAGGTTCAGACAAACATGCATATGATAGATTAATTTTGATTTGTAAATATTCTCTATGTTCCAAAGCTAAAGATATATTTTTAAAATAACAAATTTTAAAATAAAATTTTATTTTTTTAAATAATCATTTAATCGACTAAAATATAAATGCTGACATGTTAGAAATTAATTTTATGCGCTTTATAATTTGAAACTAGAAGTGCGTATATGTAACTAATTTTGAAATATACGAAAAAGAAAACTTAATGTATATATAATTCTGGAGAAATTAGAAGTAAAAAAGTAAATCCATTTATTGCAGTAAAATAATCGTTGGTAGTTGGTACTACTTTTCCATGCATGGTTGAAGAAAAATATCGAGGTGGAAAGGGAAAGGGAAAGGGAAAGAAGAGAAAAAAAGTAAGTCTGATGTGAATTAATAAGAAGCTAAAATGATTTACACCATAAATAAAAGTGTTTAACCAAAAGATGAGAAGAGAACGTTTAATAGAGAAGATAAATTTGGGAGAAAAAATTATTTATCACCCTACTTTGCTTGGAAGGGATTAAATAAAATTCAATGAAATTAAAATTTTCAAATAATTTGTCAAGTTAAAAATTGGTCATTGATATTGGAAAGATAAATATGATGATGTCGCATCAAATATATACTCATTTAATAATATTTTTATAAGTATTCAAACAAAATTTAACACTTTAAATTAATGATACTTATAGGTATGTTAACAAAATTTTTATTTCGACAATATATATCAACCTCCTAAAAATATTTGATAAATATTTTTATATGATAAATATTTGCATGTTAAATAAACAATCGCTAGAGTTGCATTGTGTTATATGGATTCCGAGTCTTTTTAATTTCATTGAATCTAAATCTGTTTGGAAGTCGCATAAATGTGACACCTGAAAAAGGAAAATACGTCATCGCGTTTGTAAATATATTCTATACAAAATATTAAGTAATCATCTTGAAAAGCATGTGAGTCATACTTTAATTCTAATTTTTTTTGTCTATTATTTATTTTTAATGGATATTACCTTAACTAAATCAAAATCCTGAATTCGCCCTGAGTATACCTCGTCAAGTGATGATCACGAAAATCTTTGACATTAACTTCATGCACCCAATAAGGAAACACATTTTATAGAAAATATATATATATATAACTTGAAAAGAACTTAAATTTCAATGATGAATAACATACTCAAATGGAATAAAGCTAAGAATATATTATTGACTTACAGAATGAGCAACAAACCAAATTAAAATAATGAAAGAAACATAATCAAAAGGGTAATATATGCTACTAATTAATTAATTAATCACAATTATATTCCTTCTCCAATTTCTTCAACAAAAGCCTTAAGATTCCTATCCGAAGATCCCCCTTCTTTCATAGCTTCCCTCGCCAAATCCCTCCATTTCGTAGCATTCCTTCTATATTCCTCCCCTCCCATCACCATATCCAAACACCTACTAATCTCATCACCATCAACAAACCCTTCTTCATTACCCTTCACCCTCACTCCTGTCCTCCACACGTCTTCGATCAACTTGGCATTCGTCCCTTGATCCGTCCACTTAGGAAACGCCACCACCGGAACGCCCGAAACCAAACTCTCCAACGTCGAATTCCACCCACAATGCGTCACAAAACACCCCAACGCCGCGTTGGACAAGACTTCTACTTGTGAACACCATGGCACTATCATCCCTAATTGTTCCAATTCTTCCATGCAGCTTAATTCTTGATCTTTTTCTTTTTCTTTTTCTTCTTTTTTGTCTTCTTTTTTCCTTATTACCCACAAAAAAGGCCGGTTGCTTTTTATTAACCCTATAGCAATTTCCTCCATTTGTGGCTTTGTCAACTCCAAAATGCTTCCAAATGATATATAGATTACAGATTCTTTTGGCTTCGAGTTCAACCAATCTGAATAATTTCTTGATTTTTGGAAAAGATCGCCACCAAATGAAGTATCTGAGGGATCTTTTCCATCCAAGAAAGCGGATGGAATAACCGGCCCTATCGCGATTAATTTGAGCTTGTCGATGGCTTTTAGGGCATCTGGCTCCAAAGCATCGAACGAGTTTACGAGTACTTTAGGGTTTGTATCGGCATCTAGGACTTCTAGCTGCTCTTTAAATAATGGGAGTGTATGACTATAGGTTTCTTCGCTTGTAGGGAGAAGAAAAGAAGGCAGGTCTTTTGCATGGAGGAGTGGCAGTCCCGGTAATTTTATCGACCAAGAGGGGTCATTACAATTGCTCATGGCCTCATTATAGCCATTGAAATAATAGTAGTAGATATCCAAGACTGTGGCGGGTTGAATCCAAAGAAGCGTCGAAGGGATGTGAGAGTCACGCGCCACCTCCGCGACCCACGGGAGGAGTAGAGTGTACACCAAGCAACTAATAGGGCGGCCTTCTTCGGCGCTAGAATGGATAATTTCTTTAAGGCACTCCGTTCCACAACTCCTAATTTGGGACATGAAGAGTTTAGCATCATCCGTGATTTTAAAGCCGTCGTCGTAACCATCAGAAAACGACGCAAAATTTAGGCCTTTGGTATCTCCGCCGGCGGCGGCTTTAGCCATGCGCCGGTGAGCGGAAACGCTGGTGGAGAAGGTGACTTCCACCCCCATTTGGATGAGCCTTTTAGCAAATTGCATGGTCGGATTTATGTGCCCTTGTGCCGGGAACGTTACCAAGAGGATGTGGAGGTGGCGGCCGTGCATCATTATGACGACGCGTGGGTTGTTTTTGAGCTAGTTTTTCTAGATTGAGTTTGTGTATTTGAAGTGTAGGAAGTAGCTAGCTAGGTAGGTAGGTATTGATGACTTGATAATTTTTGCTAGAGGTTTAATATTTATATGATGATTTAGTACTGATCGATAGGGTGATTATAGTGACGTTTGAGGTGACGAAATTGTAGGAGGTTTCATATAGTTTGTCTTGTTTACTTAATAAGTTGTAACCAGAGATCTGATATATATCTATATATATATATAACAAAGTACATATTGATTGATCCGAGTGAACCGTACCTTGACAGTGCTCATGCATGACATGAGCTAGCTGTCTGTCTTGGTCCATCCAAGGTACACATCTAACTGTTGAGTACCACAAATCGTAAACTTCAATCTAGTAAGAAATGTTCTACCCATACAAATATATGTTATTAAGGTGAGTGTGTATTTAGAGATGACCATTTTAATTTTTTCTTTTTATTTATCAAGGGTATTTACGTTATTCCATAAATTTTAAATTAGTGTGAATTTTTTAATTTTAGTTGATACAATAATTATAATTATATACTATATAACAAAAATTATTAATTACAAATTTTATTTTATTTTAAATTTTTATGAGTTATATCAATTTTAAAATTTAATATGTTAGGGGTAATATTTAATTTAAACGTCATGTATCAAAGAAATTTAAATTTTATATTACGTTTGTGAGTTTGGAGGGATGAAATGGGAAGGGAAAGTATAGGAAATGAAAGGATGGGGAGGGATGAGAAGTGATTATAGTTTTTCTTTGTCATGTTTGTGAGTTTTAAAAAGTAAGGGATGAGATGAGATTTTAATTAAATTTTTCCTTGTTTGTGAGTTTAGAAGTAGGGAAGGGAAGGGAACGAAATCTTATTTTTAAACTACACTGTTACTATATTACCCTTACATATATAAATATAAGAAATGATATGATTTAATGATATGAAATTAATTTATAATCTTTAAATAAGTTTTTCTAGCAATAAATATTACACGTAACAGTTTTTTTGATAATACAAAATAATTATATATGTGTGTGTGTATATATATATATATATATGTTAAAGAAATTAAAGCATTTTGCATTAATTTTATATTTTAAATTTTTATAAAATAAATTTAAAATTTGAAATGTGTGTTCAATTTTGAAACTAAGACAGTAAAAGAGTATTAAGGATAGTATAGTAGACGCCAGTGGGAAGGTTGTTCTTAAATGGTTGTATTGTTATGATCATCATCGGTGACGGCATAAGATAAGATATAATATATATATATATATATATATATATATATATATATATATTGTTAATGGCAAATAAAGTGACTGAATGTAGAGAGAGAGAGAAATTTCAGCAGTGTATAGAGAGAGAAAAATGAGAGTTTGAGAGTAATAATAATGAGGGTAAAATTGTTATATTATTTATTTTGCAAGGCTATTTTTGGTAATATAAAATATCTCACTTTTTCATCCCTTCAAATTCTCTCACTTTTGAGGAAAAAATTTTGAACCAAAAATTGAATTAATTTTACCTCCAAATCACTTTTCTTCCTTCCTAAAAAAACTCACAAACATGAGATTTAAAGGGATTTTAATTATTTTTTCATTCCTTCTCTTTTTCTCAAATAAAAATTTACAAACACAGTATTAAGGTTCAAGGTTCAGACAGACAATTAAACATATAATAGGGTATATTTGATTTTTAAACTCTCATGTTTCAAAGCTAAAGATTCATTTTCAAAGCGACAAATTTTAAGTAGAATTTTACAAATGTAACTTTTCAAACATATAATAGTACTTCTTGTATCTCTTTTTCGGTATGGCAGATATATCTCTTACTAATATTTAATTTAAATGTCCTGTATCAAAATAGATTTAAATTTCAAGGTTCAGACAGACAAACATGCACATGATAGATTAATTTTGATTTGTAAATATTCTCTGTGTTTCAAAATTAAAAATACATTTTCAAAATGACAAATTTTAAATAAAATTTTATTTTTTCAAATAAGCATTTAATTTACTTAAAATATAAGTACTGACATGTTAGAAATTAATTTTATGCGCCTTATAATTAATTTGAAACTAGAAGTTCGCATATGTAACTCTAATTTTAAAATATTCAAAAAAGAAAACTTAATGCATATATAATTCTGGGGAGATTAGAAGTAAAAAAGGAAAACCCATTTATTGCAGCAAAATAATCGTTGGTAGTTGATACTACTACCAACGATTATGGCGGCGCGTCGGTTGTTTTTGAGCTAGTTTTTCTAGTTTGTGTTTTTGTGTATTTGAAGTGTAGGAAGTAGCTAGGTAGGTATTGATTATAGTGACGTTTGTGGTGACGAAATTGGAGTACGTTTCATATAGTTTGTCTTGTTTACTTAATAAGTGATTGATAGGGTGATTATAGCAGTTTTTCTTGTTTACTTAATAAGTGATTGATAGGGTGATTATAGTGACGTTTGAGGTGACGAAATTGGAGAACGTTTCATATAGTTTGTCTTCTTTACTTAATAAATTGTAACAGGATATCTGAGATATTGCATAATTATATATATATATATATATATATATATATATATATATATTAGTCGTATTATCCGTGACTCCGGTACTATATACGAAAAGTAAAGGGGAGGAGAGATTATCGACGTTAGAGAATGAAGGAGGCAGAGGGCGAACTCGGGAGGAGGAAGAACGGATGAGAATTTGAGAGTGAGAGAGAGAGCAATTTTTTTCTTTGAAATTAAAGAGTATATAATGGACGGTGAAATTTATCCCAAATTTTAGACGGTACTAATGATTTATTAGGGTGAACGAGAACAATTGTGTTTTGTTATATATATATATATATATATAACAAATGACATATTGATTGATCCGAGTGAACCATATCTTGACAGTGCTCATGCATGACATGAGCTAGCTGTCTGTCTTTGTCTATCCAAGGTATACATCTAACTAACTGTTGAGTACCACAAATAGTAAGAAATGTTCTGTCCACAAATATATGTTATTAAGGTGAGTGTGTATTTAGAGATGACCGTTTTAATTTTTTCTTACTTTTTTTTATTAAGGGTATTTATGTTATTCCTTAATTTAAAAACAAATTATGTCGTTGTGCAGTGGAATAATATAAATATTCTTAGAATTCTAAATGGGAAAAAATTATGCATATACGCATTTAATGTAGAAAATTTATTTTTATTTATATATATAGAAAAAAATTCATGGCCAAGATTTGGTGGATCCAACTATCTACTAAATTGCTTAGCTGATCACAGGTAATTTTACACTAACCATTTGCCAAAATGTTTGGGGACGAATAAACAAATGTTTATTGCCAAACTATTTGGTGGACAATTAGAATCGGTTTAGTTAGCGTTAAGTTTTTTAGAGAGAGTGAATTTGTTTATGATAGAAAGTTAAAAAAAAAAATTGAGAAAGAAAGTCACAATTTTTAAGAAAGAGTGAGTGAGAAATTTTAGAAGTGGATGAAGATGATTCATGGTTAAAATTAATTAAATTGAAATGAGTTTGAAATATTTAGATATTCAAACTATGGATTTAACCAAGTTAATTAGTTTGTACTCATATAGTCATATTTGTCTTCTACAATACAGGTTGAAACCCAACTCACCGTGTAATATATATATAAAATAGACACTCAAACTAAATAAATTTAAGTCAGTTGGGTTAAACCGGTAGGTTTTAAACTATTTTACGTACCATGTTTCTAGATTTAGCTAACTTTGACAATCAATCAAACTCTATATTATATATTAATAAATATCTGTACATCGGACATGTTTTGTGATTTTGTGTGGCATTTAAATTTATTTATTTATTTTTATTCTTACAATTATATATATATATATATATTATTTTGTCTTTTTGAATTATTTATTATTTATTTAATTCTTCAATTTTATAAAATTTTAATTTTACACATGCATAATAATGTGTGTCATCAGTGCTTAATATTAATAATTTAGCATTTTACCTGTGCTTCCGGCATTTAGACGGTGAGATTTATCCTAAACTTTAGACGGTCCTGATATTTTATTAGAGTGAACAGAAAATTCAAAAATAATTATATTTTGTTAGATAGATGTTTGTACATTATTAGCATAATAGGGTGATAACTAGGCCCCATGCTTGTCATGCATGCACGTAATAAAAATTTAATGGAGAATGATAAGGAACGTGTGATTGTTAATATGTCATTAGAGCTTTTCAAATTGTAATTGATTTAGGTGTTTTTTGAATGCACTTCTTTCTTAGATTAATGAACGTGTGTTTGCTTATTCAAAAAAAGAAAAAGAAACGTGTGATTGGTGAGAAAAGTTGAAGACTTTTGTACACACACACACACACACACACACACACATATATATATATATATGGGCATTGATCCATAGCAAATGTTAGCCACAAGCACTGTTTGAGCTAACCCAGATCTAGCCGTTGAAAATAAGATCCAATGGTCGGATTTAGGCACGCCCGCTACTCCCACTAGCGGGGGCAGCATAAACGACGTCGTTTAGGCGCCCGCTACTCCCACTAGCGGGCGCTGTATTTTTTTTAAATTCCCTCAACCAAAACGACGGCGTTTGCAGCAAAAAAAAAATATAAATAAAAGTGCCCGCTAATGGGAGTAGCGGGCGGCCTAAACGACGCCGTTTAGGCGCCCGCTACTCCCACTAGCGGGCACTTTTATTGTTTTTTTTTAATTTCCCCTGCCCGCTACTGGGAGTAGCGGGCGTGCCTAAATCGACCATTGGATCTTATTTTCAACGGCTAGATCTGGGTTAGCTCAAACAGTGCTTGTGGCTAACGTTTGCTATGGATCAATGCCCTATATATATATATATATATGGGACCGATCCATAACTAACATTATAAATTTGAAGATATCTTTACAACACATCTTGATCGTCCATCTGATAATCTAATGGTTTAATAAATGTGTCGTTCGCAGTTTAGTTTTTAGTATTCTACAGTTTAATATTGCGGACGGGACAAATGACCAAAATACCCTTCCTTGTAAATGTCCGCCATCCGCAGTATTAAACTGCGGACGATATGGCCAACTGTAATTGGGAGTAGGATCATGGAGTAAGACCTCTCTCTTCCGTTCCATACCAACCAAAAACCTATCCTCCAATTTAGATTTGTGGATTGTAGAAATTTAGAGAGAGAGAAAGAGATATTTAACCCAATATGCTCAATCTCTTTAACCCAATCTCTATCTTTTCCATTCTCTCTTCTTACTCCAATGGAGTTATGAGTAATAAAAGAAATTTAAAAGTCAAATTTTTAACCATCTTCAACTCATTAAGATAAAAAAATTAGAAAAATTAGAATAAAGAGAAAGAAGTGTGTTTGGTCATAGCGTCCGCAATATAATACTGAAGATAGTGGACTTATTTAAAAACGACGTCGTTTTCCAATTGGTCAACCATGATTTCGGGATTGAGACGATGGCGGATTACTTCGGGAAGGATTCAGCTATCGGAAATCCCTTCGAGAGTTCGGGAATGATTCCCCTTTATTTCTCTCTCTTCTTTTATTGCCTCTTAATTCAATCTCCCTCCATTTTTAATAACCTCTCGAATTCTCAAAAATTTAAATAAGTCTTCTATATCCACGAATTCGAGAGATTATTAAAAATAGATAGAGATTAAATTAAGAGGCAATAAAAGAAGAGAGATAAATAAAGGGGAATCGTTCCCGAACTCCCGAAGGGATTTCTGATAGCCAAATCCTTCCCCAAGTAATTTGCCATCGTCCCGATCCCGAAGTCATGGTTGACCAATTGAAAAACGATGTCGTTTTAAAATAAGTATTGTCCGCATTATTAAATTGTGGACGCTAGGTATGAGTGGTCAACTGAAAAACGACGTCGTTTTTAAATAAGTCCTTCGTCCGCAGTATTATACTGCGAACGCTATGGCCAACTATAGTTAGGAGTAGGATCGTGGAGTAAGGCCAAAATCGTAGAGTATACTTCTTTCTCTTTATTCTAATTTTTTTTTAATTTTTGATCTTAATGAGTTGAATATGGTTAAAATTTTGACTTTTAAATTTCTTTTATTAATCATAACTCCATTGGAGTAAAAAGAGAATGGAGAAAAAAGAGATTGAGCATATTGGTTAAATATCTCTTTCTATATATATATATATATATATATATATATCAAAATTACCACTACTTATTTCTCTCTCTAAATTTCTACAATCCACAAATCTAAATTGGAGGCTGGGTTTTTGGTTGGTGATGAAACAGAAGAGATATGTCTTACTTCACGATCCTACTCCCAATTACAGTTGGTCATATCGTCTGCAGTTTAATACTGCGGATGACACTTATTTAAGAACGACGTCGTTTTTAATTATTTTGGTCATTTGTCCCGTTCGCAGTATTAAACTGCGGAATATTGAAAACTAAACTGCGGACAGTACCTCTATTAAACCGTTAGATTATTTGATGAACGATCAAAATGTATTGTAAAAATAACTTTAAATTTATAACGTTTGTTATGAATTGGTCTTCCATATATATATATATATATATATATATATATTGTTTGAACTACAACAATAATAGGCTTTAGGCAAGTGTTAACGTGGACCAATTGTCCGTAGTAGATGATTGGGCGAGGGACAAAATTGTTGGCATTCCCAATTCGCCCAGTGAAGGGTTGTTTGTTAGAACTTAGAAGGGGCAAGATACATAGATAGCCACACATTTAGTGGGCCGTGTGATATAAGATAGGGAACTTCTTTTAGCCTAACAATTTCTCATTTTCATTTTATTTGTCAACATGTGAGATGAGTGTGTGTATATACACACACACAAACATATCTACGTGTCGACACGTAAACCTATAGAGAGTATTAAAGTACTCCCTCCATGGCTCCATTACAGAATTGAATTGAAGTATCATGCGATGTCAGATCCTGATAAAGGTTAGTTAAGGTGAAGTTAAGATTAATTTTATCGTAATAAATTTTATTAATTATATATAAAAAAATATTATACTAATAAATTGTATAATTTTTTTTGTATTGATTAATGTAATATTTTTTATAATTAATAAAATAAAAAATTATATAAACGTATTATAATGAAGTTAGTGTTAATTTTACTATAACCGGATCTTGCACTGACCAAGTTACATGAAGATCATGTCAATTTATTATGAAGCTATTAGACAACATTATTCTTATTTTATTGACATGTCATTATCCTAATATCATTCTTGTATATATTATTAGTGCATCAACTTGGTAAAATTTTATATATTTCTTTATAAAATGACAACTTTTAAATTTTTTATATATATTTATTACAAATGTCTATTGGTGATATGATAATATTCACTTAACTTCTTAAGATTAAGGTAACTGTATCTAAAGAAAATCATGTTACTTTTTGGTTTAAAAATAATTAATAATGTATTTTTAACTTAAGCCCTAAGTCAAAAAAATTCAACTATGTCCAAAAAATGGAAGATGCCTTGGATCCACCTCAAACCCTATGAAATATAATATATTAGTTCTAAATTATAAAATTTTATTATTGACTTTTGAATGTCAATTTAAAATATTTTCAAACTAAAAATTGTATTAAAAATTATAAAATAATAAATATTACAATAATTATTACTAAATTCAAATGAATCTATATCAATTTTAAGTCTGAAAATAATTCAAGTTAATTTCAAAAAATGAATAAAGATATTATATTTTGGATTGAGTGATCAATATATCGTTTCTTTACCCAAATTAGGTATTGAGAAATTTGCATTTAGCTAATACAGTATGTCCATATTATTTGAAACAAGTTCTAAGAATTGTAGTACGGCACTGTATATAAAAAAGAAGAAAATAGAGAGAGAGAGAGTAATTTTTTTTCATATATATAGAAGAGAGAAATGATGAAATTACATAGAGAATGGCTTCTTTCATATAGAGAAGAAATGAAGAAATTACATAATTTGTGACCCTAATTGTAAACACGCTCATGTATCTCTTTATATGGTAATGTTAAGACCAGTTGAAAACTTAAAGTCGAGCCATTAATTTTTGTGTCTTAAAAGAATGAGGTCCTGAGGTCCTGATCTACCTATATAATTACTAGTGTGTGTGTGTGTATGTATATATATATATATATATATATATATGGGGTCTTATATATAGCAACACTATTCCAACAACCACGTCTAACACCATTCATTATGATATTCAAGGATTGGAATTAAATAGGGCTTTGACCATGCCACTAGAAGATGTACCGGTAAAACTATTCTTTCTGGCGACTTGAGAAACTTTCTGGCGACTTGAGAAATTATTGTAGTGCCCTCTAATTTAAAATTCATAGTGGCATAAATGAAACCATTGAAATTTATCAGGCAAGCATTGTGCCTAAACCATTGATGTAAGATTGACAGTCTTGTGAAATATTGCTGAATTCTACAACTTTTGCCTTTTGTATTGCTTTTTCTTTGTGTGGTAATGATAGACTCCACGGCACGCTTGCGTGAGGTGGTCGTCGCCCGGATCGTTTCTAGCAAAGTTGAACGGTGGATTGCTCGCAACACCTTAACCCCTCGCCTATATGTAGAGGGTAATCTTGGTACAATTGCTCGCCTTCGGAAAATCTGCGTTGAATGGACACCAACGACACCTTGACCCCTCGCTTATATGTAAGCGATAATCTCGGTACAATCGACGATTAGTGCGGTAGAAGACGTCACACACAACTATGTATTGTTGTATGATAAGTCAAACTTGAATCTCAAAGAAGAACTAGAAGTAACCTAGGAATTCTTCAAAGAACCAAAAGTAGAGAATAATCTCACAAATAATTGTATTGAATAAATCTGATTGAAGTGTCTCAAGTACATAATCTATGTCCCCTATTTATACTACTCAAAAGTAATTCTAATCCTAATAGGAATTATAAAATTAACTGAAAACACAATCCTAGCTTAACAAATTAATTTGGAAACCAAATCCTAACTAATAAACAATTAAGGAAATTAAATCCTACTTATCAAACATTCTAATTACATTAGGAATCTAAAACATGCTGAAAATACCCTAATAATTAAGGAAATCCGCGTCTAAATTTGAATTAGAAATCTGAATCCTTCCTCCATTTGGAATTAGAAATCCATTAATTGTTAGGAACCAATTAATCCGTGGAGAACAAAATCAGCTAGTTGTCTACTTGAAAATCGCGTGGCCCACATGATATAGGAAGCTAATATATTAAGTCTTTCATATGTAAATGTTAAGTCCTGAATATGCTAGGAAACCCGTGTGATTGGCTGATTAGAATTGGAATGTCCGTTGCCCACATGCGAATTTGCTAGAATGTAAATTGCCATATGAATTGATTAAAATTGGCCTTGAATTGAACTCCATTTTAAGCACCTTTGAATAAACTTCAGCCCAAATATTTAAAATCGCTTGATAAATCCCTGGGACTTGAGTTGAGTTATTAAGGTTTGATGTGAGCCTGATCAGGATTGTATCATTCCCCTCCTCTTGAAAAGGATTTGTCCTCAAATCTGACATCCCCTCCTCTTGAAAAGGATTTACCCACAAATCTGATCCTACATGAAAGCAAATTAAGTTAGTATCATCAAACAAATCATAATCACAATTCTCACTTTGCACATAACATATAAAAGCAATATCACAAGTAAGAATATGAAAATAATTATCAAAAACTCCAACTCCTGCAAGGAACACTTCGTCGTCTGGAAACTTTCCCAAATTGACATGAACAACTTGTAAACATCTTTTTTCAAGCAATGCTCGAATCGATACAGCATCCTGCAAGCTCCTCGTAACACAACTTGGAAACTTAAACTTTCGAACTCCTCTAATCAAGAACCTGTCCACATCAACACGATACTTTTCCACACGTAGACCAAATACTTTCACAATGCTAACTATATTAAAACAAACTAAATTAGCAACTATAGCAAAAATGCAATCAAAATTTCTACCTAAAAAATCAAATGTATATATAATAAAATAAACGTAAATAAAACTATGAAAAGATCTATATCCCCCTGGATCAAAACTCAGTATGTAGAACTCTTCACATTGCAACAACTTCCATTCACGAATTCTTGGATCAAAAGACAATCTGATGATCTCGTCCCTCCGTAAATATATCCATTGACGAATACCCGGATCAAAAATGATTCTTATGATCCCGATCATTCGCACCAACATCCATTCCATTGCACCTGGATCAAATAACAATCTTTGAAACTTTCCATGGCGCAATTGCAAACATACTTGAATTCCTGGATTAAACACAACACAAAACAAATCAATATGTTCCTTTTGTCTAATCACCAAGAAATCAAATAACTCAAAATCACATGCAAAGTCTACTAGAACAAAATCCAAAACACTTCCCTTTTGACTTTTCATGCATTGTCCTATTTGATGTGCACATTGATCCATATTTCCCTCCTTGATAAGTACGAACCCATCCCGAATCTGTAAACACAATCTCAACCTTTCCCATTCCATTGACATTAACACATTCAAAATTAAATAAACGCATCAATGAAATTGAAAGATCACAACCAACACCACTAGATGAAAATTCACTAGCATATATACGATGATCACAACCAAACTCAATAAATGCTAAAGAATTTTCCCAAATATTAACAAAACTCAGAATATCATCAAAACAAATATTATCATATTTCTCCATGAAAGAACGTAAAATATGATTCAACATGAAAGCATTTAATGCATTAGTTAATCCCAACGATTTAACTAAACATGTATGTAAACCATATTTCAATCCAATCCGATGATAAACATTTTTCAAATCAAAACCAAATGATAGTAATTCTTTCCCATCCAAGACAACATTCTCAAAATCATGCAATGATAATAACTCTAATGGAAAGACATTACCAAATGATAGCATATCATGTAATGAAGATTTTTCTACTGAAGGATCATGATCACTATCATTATCAATTAACGACATGTCATGTAAAGATTGATTAACATGAAAACCTAATTCAACATGTGAATGAAAAACCCTAGAATGAATTTCAAGCAAGTACAAACGTTGAAAACGAGAATGCCCACAATAATCACTAGAATAAATTATACGAAGATATGCACTTTGACAATGAGAATTTACTAAATGATAGTAGGAATATTGACAATGAGAATATAATGCATGCTCATAAACTAACTCGACAAATATCAAATATCCTCCATAACTTATGATAAAGACGATTTTACCCTCAAAATAGTCAAACACAAATTTATCCATGGAAGCATGCAAAACATGTTTTAAATAACTCATGAAAACACTAGATGCATTAGTTAATCTAACAGAAATAACTACCCACCTATACAATTCACGTGTTAACAAAACTTTCCATTTATCACAATATCTCATGCTAATTTGATTAGGAAATATCATCACATGGTCATTTTCCAACGTAGATAAAATATAAGCACTATGCAATTTATCAAGCATATTATCTAAGTAAAGAAAATAATATCGATACTTGTTTACCAATTCCAAATCAACGAACAAGCTCGGCATTCTATCTTCCTTAGGTACTATGATCTCATGAATAACACATGCATTAATGCTTTCTCCAACGATACCCGCTTTGATGAAGTTGGACTCCATCAACTCTCCAACCTGCCTTGGTAACTCCGTTGTCTCTTCAGAAATACTACAAGCTGGCTGATACGGAATGATAGCTCGGGGTATGTCATCAACAACCTGTACAAGAGACAAAACAGAACTAGACAAAGAAGAGTTATTCTTGTTAGTATTCAAAAGCGCCGTCTTGTACGAATGTACAGTCATTGGCTTTTCAAAATACAACTCACTTTCCAACTCACTCTCCTCTCTGTTTTCACTCTTACTCTCCACTGTTTCTTTCTCTCGTTTATTTTCACTCTCATTCTTTTTATTCTCTCGTTTTCTTTCATTCTCTTTTTCACACTTTTCCTTTTCACACTCAATCTTTTTCCCAATTTTCTTTTCACTTTCTTTTTGTCGTTTACTTTCACTTGTATTTTCTTCCTCGGGATCACGAACTTCATCTTGAACATTAGAATCTAACAACTCTCCTTGGACTGCATATTCTATTATCTCTTCTTCCACCTGCCTCGATTGATCTTGCTCCTTTTGCGCCTGTCGGATGTTTTTTAGTTGCTTCGCCATCTCTCTAAATGATCCCATGACTTCTTCTTTTTTTTCCTTGGAAAATACTGGTTCCTTATACACCTTAGGAATGTCTCGTGGTTGTCTCTGATGCGAATCTCCATGCCTATGATCATTCCTTTCATCATCCCAATTTGAACACCTTAAAGGTTGATCATCATATCTTGGAGTTGCATATTCTTTCCTCCTGCTAGGCTGTACTGGGGCATACCGCTTTCTCATCACGGTTTTTAACTCTTTCCATGTATCGATCGGATGCTCTCCACATCTTCTCCTTTCACGTTCAAATTGAGCCCACCATGTAGCTGCATGACCGGAAAAATCTTGAACTGCAAGTTTGAACTTCTTGTGCTCAGAATAATTATGATAGCCAAACTCTCGTTTCTTCCTTTCCTCCCAACTCAAATAAGCTTCTGGATCCGCTCTACCTTGAAAAGATCTTTTTTGCCACTCATAATTATTTTCACAATTATATCCATACATGATTGCTGCAAAACAAAGGTTAGTAGATAAAGAAAATTTTTCTCACACACTCCCTTACGTGTTTCGCTCAAACAATGTATCACACAATTATGAAAACGCTCGTGTATCACACATTTAGGCTTTTACCCTCAATTGATCTCACACTCTTGCCTTTTACCACTCTAATTCCCTCTTATAGGTTCTTTTTGAATTCACCAAATAAATATCACAGTTTCTTTTTAATTCAATAAGAACTTATCACAAAACAAAATATAGCAAGTGTGACGTTCGATAACCACCAAAATTTTACGATCACCAATTAGAATCCTCTTAAGTGAAATCTCAATATCCTCAAATTTCACAAATTTCAACAATAGAACCAAATGATAGCTTCTTCAATATAATCTCAATATTCACGAAACTTATGAAACCCAAGCAATTGTAATAATAATAATTTTTTTTCCTTTTTTTTTGTACTCAAGATTTTTTTTTTTGCACTCACGAATTTTTTTTTTCACGAATCTAACTTTTTTTCTTTTTTTTTAAACTTTTTTTTTCAATATATATTCAAACACGAAAAAATAAAGGATAAGTAACTCGCTAGGAACTTAGCTCTGATACCAAATGATAGACTCCACGGCACGCTTGCGTGAGGTGGTCGTCGCCCGGATCGTTTCTAGCAAAGTTGAACGGTGGATTGTTCGCAACACCTTAACCCCTTGCCTATATGTAGACGGTAATCATGGTACAATTGCTCGCCTTCGAAAAATCTGCGTTGAATGGACACCAACGACACCTTGACCCCTCGCTTATATGTAAGCGGTAATCTCGGTACAATCGACGATTAGTGCGGTAGAAGACGCCACACACAACTATGTATTATTGTATGATAAGTCAAACTTGAATCTCAAAGAAGAACTAGAAGTAACCTAGGAATTCTTCAAAGAACCAAAAGTAGAGAATAATCTCACAAATAATTGTATTGAATAATCTGATTGAAGTGTCTCAAGTACATCATCTATGTCCCCTATTTATACTACTCAAAAGTAATTCTAATCCTAATAGGAATTATAAAATTAACTGGAAACACAATCCTAGCTTAACAAATTAATTTGGAAACCAAATCCTAACTAATAAACAATTAAGGAAATTAAATCCTACTTATCAAACATTCTAATTACATTAGGAATCTAAAACATGCTGAAAATACCTTAATAATTAAGGAAATCCGCGTCCAAATTTGAATTAGAAATCCGAATCCTTCCTCCATTTGGAATTAGAAATCCATTAATTGTTAGGAACCCATTAATCCGTGGAGAACAAAATCAGCTAGTTGTCTACTTGAAAATCGCGTGGCCCACATGATATAGGAAGCTAATATGTTAAGTCTTTTATATGTAAATGTTAAGTCCTGAATATGCTAGGAAACCCGTGTGATTGGCTGATTAGAATTGGAATGTCCGTTGCCCACATGCGAATTTGCTAGAATGTAAATTGCCATATGAATTGATTAAAATTGGCCTTGAATTGAACTCCATTTTAAGCACCTTTAAATAAACTTCAGCCCAAATATTTAAAATCGCTTGATAAATCCCTGTGACTTGAGTTGAGTTATTAAGGTTTGATGTGAGCCTGATCAGGATTGTATCAGGTAATCGATGATTTTTCCAAATTAAGTTCCGTTTTCATTCATTTCCCACAAGATCAGCTAGTGAGTATAGAACTCCTAAGCCATTGTAGAAGCTAACCAGCCAAAAAGTATGTTACGAGCTTCCCCGTTATATATATTTTTTCACCATCTAGCAAATCGTTTGAATGAACATTTCAGATAGCCGGTCTGGATTGGCTTTCATATTTCCCTATTGGGACCAATGGTTTAAAAAAGATATTTTGTGTCTAAATTGATAAGCTCAAATATGTTTGACGGGGGTTGGTTTTTTCAAAGAATATTCATGTTTATCAACTAACTTATTTTCGGGCCTTAAACAAGAGGGCGCCATTTCATAGAGGGAAATCATGGTAATTGTATTATTTTAGGTTGCTGATAATGCAAACGAGCAAATAAGAATTTAGCTATTGTTTTCATTTTTGGTGATATGTTTTTTGATTTTAGAGCTTTGACAATAAATAATGATCTAACATTAGTCTTTTTTAATTTTTATTTTATCACTCACAGAGAGGGCAAAGTCATAATAAGGAAACATTATTTTTTTTTCTATGAACTACTTTCGTCTCACTTTTCTGAATTTAAAGAAATAGTATTATATTCGGGTAACGTTAAAAATTTTAAATTTTTTATTATAAATATAACTCGAATGATATAACAATAAATAAAAAAGTCAATAATACTTTATGAAAAAATTAATAAAAGGTGGTGTATTGGTGTTGTCATCAATCAATGTCTCCGCTTCTCAAGAATCTTATCAAGTTGCTTCCATTTTTTTTTCCAAATTTAAGCTCTCATTGAAATAAAACGTTACGCATACAAGAAGCTATGCAAATTTTTTGCCAACAAACAAAGAAGAGGAGGGCCACCAAACTCAAAAGGACCCCACATTTAGGACGGGAACAGACTTACCTCTCACATCCACAAGTCTAGTGAAAAAATTGCAGCATGCTAAGACTAGAGACTTTTTTGGTCAGTAAAAATGGATTGTAGAAGACCTGTGGCTTCACTAGGAATGTCATTTTCCATATGTTTATTGGTCATTAGTAATAATTATCACCAATCACTTGCCCCTAGAGCCTCTAGCGGCATGTCAAAACAATAATATTTTGTCCATGCCGTTATGAATTTTAAATTAGAGAATAATGTAGTAATTTCTCGAACTGTCAGAAAGAATAATCCTCCCACTACTCGTTCTAGCGACAAGGTTCAAACCCTATTTATCTCAACTCTTGAATATTACGATGAACGGTGTTAGATGTGATTGTTGGAATAATACTTCCAGCAACCAGTACCTTATATATATATATATATATATATATATATATATATATTATAGTTTTATAGCCTTACGGCTTGGATACGTCTTGCAAAGGAGGATCTAGAAATTTTTTCCAACAGGGGCGGATTTTAAATTTTTTTCCTCTCTAAGTCGCCAACTCTCTGTTACTGCTTTACTTTGTAGAATTAGATTAGCATGAATTTGTTTTCTTTTGTCGCACCGAGTTCAACTTATCTGCCCCTTGAGTTTATTAACTTATAAATTCTGCCTTACTCCTATACCTATTAAAAAAGAAAAAGAAAAAGAAAAACTAGCATAGGAAAAAAAACTAGCATAGACAACTACCTATGTTGCCCTCTACATGCATCCGCCACGGACACTTTGCGTTGTTGTTTGAATTGAAATTGAGATACTGATGCGAGTTTTTAATTCCCTTTTGAATTCAGATAGATTCAAAATTGACTATTTGTCCCCCTGTTAAAAGAATAGCTTTGATCCTTGCCCTGAACCGACTTTCAAATTTTCGTTCCAGATAATAATATCAAGAACAATGTTAAATGTGGTTGCTGGAATAATACTTCCAACAACCAGTTGCTCTATGGATGGAACCTTATATATATATATATATATATATATATATATATATATATATTTCTTGAAAAGACTAGAGGATGTTACTAGTATTGATCATTTTTCAGGGTTAATTGCCCACAAGCTTCCACGAAGGGTCACAAATTCACAAGCCCTCTTTCTCATTGGCTAGAGCTGTTGTATTGCTTGGACTTATAAGTTGATACAATAATCAAGTTAATTTCATCTTTGATATTTTTACTTCTTGAACTTTTCTCCTTCAATTTATTATTATTAGTGTAGTAGTCCGTGCAAAGTACGGACTTTATTTATTAATAAATATTTATATTAAAAATAATATTTGATCAAAATATTTATGTAGTTAAATAAAATGAATGATATAAAATTGTTTGTCTAAAAATATCGTTTATAGTAGATAAAAATGTTAAGTACATATAATTTCACTAGCGTAGCCACGTACCCTTGGAATTGTTGAAACACACATACTGAACAATAACACTTCTTTTCTATTTTTTTTCACTTTTTTTGTCGAAAAGATATTCAAAAAATAAAAGTAATTGGAAGATATAGTGAAAGAAGAAAGAAGGGAATAGAGGGCTATTTATATAAAGCACATTAAGTTTTTAGTATTCTTTCTATATTGCGTATATACGTTACATTTATGTGAACAATTATAAAGTGACTATTAATTTTAAATGCGTACGTGCATGTACTTATAACCCCTAAAAAAGTTTTACATGGTTGAATATAGAATGTCAAGTTTCAACTCCAAAAAATGAATCTATACAAACAAATTTAAAATCGAGTTAACTTAGAGACTATTCGAGTCAACTCACAATTATTTTAAATTAGTATCTCTTGTTAACCTATTATATATAAAATATTGATTATAATTAAATTCATTTCGGTTTCTGTCATTTTCCTTTATTTGACTCGTGCGCGACATTTCTTTGCTCATTTATTCTGTCTTGACTTCATACCTGTAAACGATTATACCTCTACCACTAATAAAAAAAATTATTAAAAAAGAGATTATATTTTTAGTAGTGAGTACAAATAGATAGAATAAGATATATCGGTCATTTTAAACAAAGTTAAGGGTTAATTTTATCCACAAGTTGTTAATCCAAAGTGGTAGAGATTATAATATCTAGTTGGACATAATATTAAATAGTTTGCCTTTTCAAGTTATTTTATTATCCTGAAATTATAATTTCAAGTCTAATTTTTAAAACAAACAAGAGGCTTGAGATTAAGAGTATTTTTGAAATTGATTAAAAAAATGTGATTACTAATTTTGATTAGCGTTTTTGATTATAATCAGTTTTAAAAAGTTAGTTTGTGTTTTTGATTATAATCAGTTTTAAAAAGTTAGTTTGTGTTTGGTAAATAAAAATTACTTAAATTAGTAATAAGTGAAAAATGTTTGGTATAAAAAAATTGTTAATCACTTATTTCAAGTGTAAATTATTAAAAATGAATATTTTAAAAAGTAAATATGGATAATGGTTGAAATTATTAAAATAAATAGGGATAGATTATACTTGGTCAAACCTGATTATTAGATTTGACAAATAATCAGAAGCTCTAAATTGGAGTTTCTGATTATTTTTATAAAAAATGATTATAAGTAGTTTAAAAATCACTTTACCAAATACTTTTTACTTCTTGAAACTGATTATAAGTAAATTTGATCGCTTATAAACAATCTTAAACACCTTCCAATAGTCTAATCTTAAGTGTTATCCTCACAAACAAACATGCATGACTTAGATCCAAAGTGATAACATAATTGTAATGGTTTCTGTTAATGCCAAGATTCGTCCACACGCCTCAATCAGCAAAAGTGCGCCAATCTTGCACAAAAACGAGTCCACACTCATAATTCTAGGCAGTTTTGCCGTCGGGGGATAGCTCCGGTGTGTGAATTAGTGCAGGCTAAACAAGGTATATAATAATGGAGGCTTTTAGCTTTAGTGTACTATTTTGCATTACCTTTTGAATGAAGAAGGAAGCCTTGTATTTATACCCCATCATCCACTTATTACGCCTGACCCCCACATGTTAGCACAATACTCATCACTGTCAGTCACATCATGTAAACCATCCCGGTCTGGATATAAGTCAACGTAGTTAGGATATTACATTCCTTAACTGGATAACCCTCAACCAACAAAGACCTCCACGTAGGGTAAAATCTTCCACGTAGGGTCGGACCCACCGAACCTATGTCATAACATTGCCCCCTACTCTTTTATTATAAAAAGGTATTATAAAAGAGTATAAAAAATGAAGTTAACTAGTCGGTCTGGAATCCAAACCATCCCTTAATAGTGTAACCGCCCAAAGAGGGTCCCACTTGAATCCTTCTTGGAACCAAACTCGCCTTATTACCCCACGCGCCCCCAAGGGCCCACTATAATCATTATAGTTATATTTTGAGAATCGTGCCGATTTTAAAAGATCACATTTACCAAAATTAGTTTTCCCCCAAAAATCAACTGCCACTTTTTAGATCTGAGTTCTCAAACCCTTGAAGCTCTTCTTTGCGTTCTCAACCCTTTTACTGCAACCGCTCTCCAACTCCGATAAAATCATTTTCAGTTAACCCTACTTCCAGTCGGTCAATGGCAACTATAGGCGCCTCCAGTTCCTCCAACCCTTCCAAAATCACTGCCTCCGCGGCAGCCGCCACTGATCTTCCTACTCCTATTAACGTCGTGGCAATAGAAGCCACAACAGTCACCATCATTATTACCGGTACTAGTTCCACCTCTCAAGGCCCCATTACAAGCTCTGATTTTCCTGACAACCCTTTCTCTACTCCATCACCCAAAACTGAAGTCGAACTCGAAACCATAAGAATGCAGGAGGAATATTCGGCCGAAAAATCATATCAACATGTTAACATCAAGTCCTCCATTAAGGCCTAAGACCTTGTCAGCATCCGCGAACAATACCAAGTCCCCATAACTTATGAACTTCGTACAACCAATTTGTATGAAATGATGTATCGCCGCCCTGACGGCTGGACCGCCGTTTTTTTACATGCCCTGAAATATGGGCTTCGTTTCCCCCTTCATTTCTTTATCATAACTTTTCTCAGTGTCGTTGGGGTCGGGCTTGCCTAACTCGTCCCTAATTCCTTTATTCACCTAATCTGTTTCATAACATTCTGTCATTAGTGCAAGGTAGAACTGTCCCTGGACTTCTTCTTCGCCCTGTTTACTGTAATCCGATCAATTGAATCTGGGTTCCGTTAGATCAGCAAATTACCAGTCAAAGAAGCATAGAAACGATCCCTAATGAAAACTCCCACTAGTAATAAAGGATAACACTCCCACTGGTTTTATATTCGAGGCCCCGATCTCTCCCAGATCTCAGATTGGGTTGCCTTCTCAAAGAATACGAATAATATCGACGGATTCCTAGCCGAACAATTTGAAGAATTCAAGCATTTCGTTGGTAGGATGCCCGAAGAAGAATGGGACTTCAAGCTCCTTAGCAGCCAAACATGGTTATACAACCATGGATGTAAGTTCTGAACTCTCCACTTTTACTCTTATCGCGTTCAAAATATTTTATTTATTTTTTAAATGTACTGACTCGAACTTTCCATTTTACAGTGTCGCCTATCAAGCCGACTGCGCTCGTTGGCATTGGTCGAATGCTTTCCTTGCCCAATGAATCAACTTTCGCCAATCCTGAAGTCATTCTAGAATCAGGACCTTCAACTAGAGAGCCAATCGCCGCCCAACCTATAATAACCATCCCCATGGTTCAATCATCCAAAAAAGAATACTTTGGAGATGAACAGGTCAGAAAAGATGGTCTTAATGAAAAAGAAACAGCTCTGAAAAAAAACCTTAGTCAGACCTTCTTCGCCTACACCAACTCCTGATCTGCTTCCTCTGGAAGTCATTGTCGAGGAGGCCGAAGACGAAATGCTGAAGCCCCTTATAAAAAGGCCCCACAAAGAAGCCTCTTCTTTTTCAGCACCCTCTCCCCTACCCACTAACATTTAACAGGTCGAACCCCAATAGGTTGAACCCCAACCTTTAAACCTTTCGTCCAGTAATGTTCCCAAACCTGGAACCCTATGGCCACAAAGTTCAGCTGATCATTTCCCATATGACCTCATCGATCATTTCATCCTGTCTGCCGATAATGATCGATTCAAATATCATACTCCTGAACAATTTCTTGAAGACTATACCAAGCTTCAATTCCAGGTAAGCTTTAACTACTTTGTTATTTATTCACGACAGTGTTTGTCTTTAGTTTTGACCCAAAAAATTCTCCTTTGCAGGCCAACTCGGTCCTTACCCGATCCCTTCCCTCCTTGTGCCACATGTCTTAGAAAAGTAAGGAAATCGCTACGGAGAACGCATTTCTGAAAGATAATATCCAAGCCCTTGAGTCAGACTTGGAGAAAGAGAAAGATCTTCACATCGGCACCCAAAATAAACTTACTGAAGCCAGTCGTGAGAACTATCAGCTTCACAATCAAATAAACATTTTTTATGCTGAAATCTCCGAACTCGAAAAGCAGAACGAATGCCTCATGGAGGAATGGGTATTGTTGAAGGAGAACGACGCCGATCAAAAGAAGGCGATATCCTTCATCGAGGAACAAGTTGAGAAGATGCACTTCAAGCTGAAGGATCTGATTCAAACCCACAATGCCTTGAAGAATGAATACATTGAGCTGAAGGGCCAAGGCCCGCCGATGACCGAAGAGGTTAGGCTCCAAATAATCAAGGAATATAATGAGTTACCCGAGCTGGCAGACAAGGTCATCCTCCAATTTACTGAGGGCTATCAAAGCCATAAGGAGAAGATCAAGGAGAAGATGAAACTAGTCGGTCTAGATACCATAATTCTCGGCTCTTAAGATGACGAAGAAGGAGTCGAAAAACAACTTCCACCACAGACTCAATAGGATTTTTGTTTTTTTTGTTCGTACTCTTTTAGCTTAGAATGTAAGAAATACAAGTTATAACCACAACGATTATTAATGAAATGGTACAAAGTTATTGACAGGAAGAACTCATGTTACCTCATATTGATAAACATTTAAATTTATATCATTAAAAATAAAGAATAACATGACTTACTGATAATATCTCCTACGTTTCCCAGCATGTCATGTATTCTTAATATCCGAACCATCCATTGCCCGAAGCCGGTAAGTTCCTAACTTCGTCATTTCAACAACTTCATAAGGTCCTTCCCAATTCGGCATGAGTTTGCCTGAATTCTAGGGGGTAGATGTTGCTGCCTCCCGAAAGACTAAGTCGCCAACTTCAAACCTTCTGACTTTTACCCCTTTGTTATAATGTTTGATAGTTCACCTTGGATAGGCCGCTAGCCTTATCAAGGCTGACTTCTGAACCTCGTTTAGTATATCTAAATTGAGGCAAAGGTCTTTGTCATTATATAACTCCTTGTACTGACTGACCCGAAGCAACGGAGACCCAACTTCAACTAAAATAAGGGCATTGGTCCCATAGGCGAGTCTAAATGGCGAATCACCCGTAGTTGTTATAGGTGTTATCCGATATGCCCACAACACACTAAGTAATTCTTCAGGGCATCTTCTTTTGGCTTCGTCTAGCCTTTTTTTATCCCATTAAGTAGAGTTCGATTGGTTACTTCTACTTGTCCATTTGATTGAAGGTGAGCAACGGAAGTCTTTCGATACTGAATCCCAACTCTTTGAGAAATTGTTTAAATTTGAACCTACAAACTGCCTCCCGTTGTCCAAAACGAGTATCATTGGGACCCCGAAGCGATAGACCACGAACTCTTTAAAACATTTCAAACACTTTTATTATGTGATCGTTCGAAGTGGTTTGGCTTCTACCCATTTAGTCATTTTGTCAATTGCTACTACCATGAAACTGACTTGTCCTTTAGCCTTCGGTAAGGGCCCTGAAATATCAATTCCCCATATGGTAAACGGGATCGGCGACAAGACCGAAAATAGCTTTTTGAAAAGTTGATGATGAATTATTCCATTTAACTGACACTTGGGACACTTTTTCACATATTCCTTTACTTCTTGGAAGATAGTTGGCCAATAGTAACCCGACCTTAACCTTGTATGCTAATGCCTTAGCACCCATATGATCCCCACAAATTCCTTCGTGAACTTCTCGAAGTACGTAATCTGCTTCTGAAGGAGTCAAACACTTCTGCAATGGCGAAAAGAATGTTCTTCGGTATAAATCCCCATCGATCAAAATAAAGAATGAGCTTTGATGTTTTGCCCTTTTGGCCTGCATCCGATCTGAGGGAAGGACGTCGTCGGTAAGATACAAAATATATGGCGCGAGCTAACAGTCCATCTGTTCTATCGGGAATAATTCTAACCTTTGAGCACTCGACTCATTCAAAACTTCTAAATATACCGACGCACTGAAAGATGTAGCCTCCGTCGTCACCAATCTTGCCAACGCATCAGCTATTGTGTTATCCTTCCGATCCACCCCTTGTAGACTATGCGAATTTAACTAATGCAGTCGATCCTTTACCTCTGCCAAGTACTTTGTCATCCTTTCCCCGCGAGCTTCATACTCATCGGATATCTACTTTACTACCAGTTGGGAATCACTGAAGATGACCAAGTGTTGTACTTCCAGACTTCTTGACAATCATAACCCTGCCAAAATGGCTTCATACTCTGCCTCGTTGTTGGTTACTTTGAACCCAAAGCGAATAGCTTGCTGAACCTTGAATCCCTCCAGACTCGTCAAAATAACTCCTGCCCCGCTAACATCCGAAGTTGAAGATCCATCCAAGTAAAACGTCCATAATGTTTGAACTGGCTGAACATCGGATACCGAACCCATCTTTAGGCCTAAAGAATCTGAGTCAGGTTCAGTGAACAAACATTCCACCATAAAGTCGGCTAAAGCCTAGCCTTTTATTGCAGTTCGAGGACGATACTCTAGAACGAATTGGGTCAATTCCATTGCCCATGCTGAAAGACGCCCTGACAGGTCAGGTTTGGTGAAGACTTTCTTCAAAGGTTGGTCTGTATACACCACCACCAATCTTCCTTGAAAATAATGCCTAAGCTTCCTGCTAGCAATTATAAGTGTAAAACGAATTTTTCCAAATTGAGATACCTAATTTCAGCATCTCGAAGCACATGACTGACGTAGTAGACTGGGAATTGCTTCCCTCCCGATTCCCGAACCAAAATTGCTCCTACCGCCATAGAGCTCTCCGTCAGATATATGTATAATGGTTCTGAAGGGAAAGGTTTCATCAAAAGAGGAGCTGAGGATAGATACCATTTAATCCCTTGAAAGTATCTTCACACTCTGAAATCCATTGGAAGGTCTTCTCGTTCTTAGGTCCCTTCAGAGTATCGAAGAAAAGCAGACATCGTTCTGCTGCTTTTGACATTAACCTGCAAAGTGCTGCAATTCTGCCAGTCAATTGTTGCACGTCCTTAAAAAATCGTGGAGACTTCATGTTTAGAATGACCTTGATTTTTTCGGGTTTGGCCTCGATCCCCCTCTTGCTAACCAAATACCCAAGGAACTTACCAGAACCGAGGCCAAAAGTACACTTGGTGGTCGGGTTTAGCTGGAGTTTATGTTTCCTGACAGTGTCAGAGCATTTTTCCAAATCATCTAGGTGGTCCTGAATTCCCATACTTTTGACGATCATGTCGTCTACATAGACTTCTACGCTTCGGCCCAATAGTTTTACGAACACGAAGTTCATCATTCTCTGATAAGTAGCCCCAACATTCAGCAATCCGAATGTCATCTTCTTATAAACGTATATTGCTCGATGTGTAATGAATGCTATCTTCGAGATATCCTTTTTATCCATAGAAATTTGGTGGTATCCTGAAAAGGCATCCATGAAGCTCAGCATAGCAAATCCGGAAGTAGCGTCGATCAACTGGTCGATGTGTGGAAGTGGGTAGAAATCCTTCGGACATGCCTTATTCAAGTCAATGTAGTCGATGTAGATTCTCCACTTACCGTTCTGCTTTCGCACTAGGACCACATTCGCCAACCACTCCGGGTAATCGATCTCGAAAATGAAGACCGCTTTTAGCAATTTGGCTACCTCTATATCAATGATCTTCTGCTTATCAGAAGCGAAAATCCTCCTCGTTTGCCGAATAGGTTTTTTGGTTAGATTCACACACATCTTGTGGACGGCCACTGACTTGTCAACTCCTGGCATATCAGTAGGTTCCCAGGCAAAAATATCAGCATACACCAGAAATAATTCCATCAAATTTGTTCTGAATGGCTCCACTAGTCCCAAACCTATTTTAAGCAGTTTATTCCCTTTACACGGGATTAGCTCTATCTCTTCTGTCTTTTCAGCGGGTAAGACAAGGGGTTCTGTGCTTCCTTCGGTGAATGGCTCTATCTCGATCGCCATCATTTGCTTTTGTTTGATGATTCCCACCGTAGAAGATATCAGCGAATTTCTATAGCACCTTCGTGCCAGGTCCAAATCGCCCTTCACTTCACCACCCCCACTGGGAGTGGGGAACTTCAACTTAAAATGAGATATTGATGTGACTACCTATATCGCCATCAATGTTGGTCTACCAGAATGGCGTTGTAAGCTGAATATATATGCACCACAAAGAATCTTACTTTAACCTCCACTCGCCGAGGTGTTGTACCAAAGATCACTGGAAGCTCAAGAGTCCCAGCTACTCGAACTGGATCTGTGCCTGCCACGGACTCGGAAGCAACTTTGATGCTTGCTCTAAATTGGGGAGCGACTATGTTGCCTGCTCCGAACCGAGGAACGATTATGTTGCCTGCTCTGAACTGGGGAGCGACGATGTTGCGTACTCCGAACTTATTTGGAACAATCCGAACAATATGTCCTAGATTGGCTCCGATCAGTAAGTTATTGACCATGGGGTCGGCTTGGAGAGACCTCCTCATCCCCCTCCAGCCTAGCCAAATATTAAGTTATTTTTCATTATTGTTGGCGTAAGGCTTCTACTATATCCAGATTTTGCTTCTTTCGTCGGGTCTAAATCCACTGCCTTTTATCCATCGTCACCGTTATTCTCCGGGTAAACAAGAGTTTGGGCTAGAGTGCCCCCAGCACAGGCCGAAGACTACGGCGTTCGCTGATCAGTAGGAAACAATCGACGTTAGACCAATGCTGATTGGACCTGCAGGGGCGCCCTAGGCTAACCTTTTGGTCCTAACCTCTCCTTCACTGACGATCTAAGTAGATCAAGGACCGATCTTCGTAATGGGGTATTGGAGTTAACTGACCTCTCTTCCCGGTTGAAAGCTGTGTCTACCATTTCTATTACTCCTTTCTCCAATCCTACAAGTGATTGAAAAGTAACACTAAAAGCCTTCCTTCTAGCGCCAATATTAACATCAAGATTCGTTCACATGCCTCAATCACCAAAAGCGCGTCAATCTTGCACAGAAATGAGTCCACACGCAGAGTTCCAAGCGATTTTGCCAATGGAGAATAGCTCCGGTGTGTGAATTAGTATAGGTTGAACAAGGTGTATAACAATGGAGGCTTTTAGCTTTAGTGTACTGTTTTGCATTACCTTTTGAATGAAGAAAGAAGCCTTGTATTTATACCCCCATCATCCACTTATTATGCATGGCCCCCACATGTCAGCACAATACTCTATCACTGTCAGTCACATCATGTAAACCATCCCGGTCTAGATATAAGTTGATATAAGTATGAGGGGGTCAGAATTTCTATCCCTTCTTGAGTCAAATATCATCATAAGTCAACCTAGTTAGGATATTACATACCTTAACTAGATAGCCCCCAACCAGCTAATACCTCCACGTAGGATAAAATCCTCCACGTAAGGTCGGGCCTACCGAACCCATGTCCTAACAATTTCTTTTTAAATTATACACAATCACAACTTTTAAGTTTACCCTTTAGCAAAAGTCAAACGTTACATGAAAAAAATAAATTTCCCTTAGGTTGCCTCTACGTTCTCTCTATGACCCCTAAATTCCCTACGTTCCACTTAAGCCCTAATATAAAATGTATCACTAAAATTAAATGCTAATAAAATAAGTTTAAAAAACATATATAACTATAAGTATATATATATATATATATATATATATATATATATATATATAAGAAACTGATTTATAGTCAACATTGTAAGGTTATAAGGATAACTTTGTCCTTACAACAAATCTCAATCGTCTATCCACGGATTGAACGGTAAGGAGGATCTTCAATCTGTAGTTTAATATGTAGGTGTCTGCTGTTTAATACTGCGAATTGAAAGATGTCCAAAATAACTCTCGTCAATTAGCAATTTAATACCGCAAACGCTAGGTTTGACTCCCTTTAAAGTTGACGCTGTTTTTGATCGGCTCGTCCGCAGAACAAAACTGCGGACGCTGAGTCTATTAATGATATAATCTAAATGACGTTGCTTCACTAGACTCATTGGATGGTAATTGTTTTTTAAGTTGGTATTAAACTACGACAGACAACTTTTTTTAATGTTGAATGCATGAATTTACCAGGCTTCGTAGTGTTAAACTGCGAATGACAATTTTTTAAAGTCCCCTGTATGGATTTATTAGGCTCTGCAGTATTAAATTGTGGATGTAAATTTTTTTTAAAGTTCCCTGTATGGATTTACTAGGCTCCGCAAAATTACACTGCAGATGAATTTTTTTTGTTAAAGTCCCCTATATGGATTTATTGGGCTGCGAGGTATTAAACTGCGGATGAAAATTATTTTTTTAAAGTCCCCTGCATGGATTTAGCTGGCTCCGAAGTATTAAATTGCAAATGACAATTCTTTTTTAAAGTCCTCTGTATGGACTTACCAGTGTCCGCAGTATTAAACTGCGGATGATAATTCTTTTTTTAAAGTCCCTTGTATGCTCACATAACGTACAAACACAAGTTGTAAGCGCGCTGATGGTTAACCGCAGTTTAGTTCTATAGACTGCTGGTTAACTACAAAACAACGCCGTTTGGATTATATCATTAATAGACTCAGCATCTGCAGTTTAGATCTACAGACGGGCCAACTAAAAACGGTATCGTCGCCAAGGGGAGTCATACCTAGCATCCGTATTATTAAATTATTGATTGACAGGGGGTATTTTGAACATCATTCAATCCGCAGTATTAAACTGCGGATTGGAGATCCTCCTTACCGTTCGATTCACGAATAGACGGCTGAGATTTGTTGTAAGGATAATCTTATCCTTACAACGTTGGCTATGTATCAGTCCCTACATATATAGCCTCTCGTAATTTGGTTTTGTGTTAAGACTTCGACATCTCCACCCTTGTCCGGAAGTTTTAAAATTAAAAAAAAAACTAGTTTAATTCTCGTGCAAGGCATGAATTGCTTTAATATATATATATATATATTTATAAAAAAAAATAACTCATTATAAGAAGAAAAAAAATCTTTATTTCTACGAAAATTTCCGTCGGACTTAACCTATTTCCGATAGGAATTTATATCAAAAATTCGGACGAATATATCGTGGTCAGAATTAATTCCGTTAAAAATTTTGTCAGGATAAATAATTGCGACGGATTCGGACGGACATTTCATCAATATTACCTTATTCCGACTGAATGTTTGTCGGAATTAATTTTGTCACAGTTAATGTTTGCCAAGTGTCGCAGTTAAGTAAATTAACTTCAATATAAAAGTAAACTACTTTAACTATTCAATATGATTTTAATTTATTTTAGATAGAATATTTTATTAATGTGTCAGATATTATTATTGATATTGACTTGATATTTTTTGTGAAATTTGTGAAAGTTTTTTAAAAATAAAAATGATAAAGTACTTGTGATGTTGTGCACATTTCTTATTACATTATTATTATTATTATTATTATTATTATTATTATTATTATTATTATATATATATATATATATGTGTGTGTGTGTGTGTGTGTGTGTGTGTGTGTAATTTCAATTAAACCAAATATTTAACCTTAAGGGGTAATACTTAGTTTAGGCATAACATTAAATTCTTTTTTCTCATATATTATAACTATCAATAAATAGTATTTTATTTTTACTGCAAAATATCTTATGTACCTGAAGAGTTATCAATAAAAACTTATTACGACTTGCTTCAATCTTTGTATATAGTTATATATTCCCCCCGTCCCAAGATAAAAGTCCTTCATTGACTTTTGTGGTCAAATTGACCATTTTTAAAATTAACAATTAAACATATATATTTAGATTTTCAAAAAAATAACCATTGAGATTAGTACTAAATTATATGTAGTTTATATTTTTTATAGGCTTTTTACATATATATAAAAGAATAATAAGATATATTGATTTGAAAAATGGTCAATTTGACCATAAAAATCAATGAAAGACTTTTATCCTAGGACGGAGGAAGTATTAAATTTTGAGATTACAAGACTTTTCTGAATAACTATGTGTGAACTATGAATATATTGTAATTATTTTTACCACCTTATTAAAGAGATTAAACTTTTAATTTATTATTTTAAGCTATTTTATAAAGTTATAAAGTTTTATTCACTAAAAAGACATATGAGTATCATTTCGAATTTAATAAAAAATTGATAGAGGACAAATACCGTTTTTAATATATATTATATATTTTGGGAGTGTTTGTTTAAAGCTGAATGGAGCTAAATAACTGAATGGTTGAATCGGTCATCCATTCAGTGCGTTTGTTTTGAATAAAAATCGTCTGAATAGCTGAATCGGTCAGATTTTTGAGCTAAATGGCTAAGTGTAATTTTTTTGTCTCAATGACTATTGAATAAAGTATTTTATAATTAAATTTTTTATAATATTAACTATTATATTAAGTAATATTAAATTAATTTATAATAATTTTGAATTTTTTCATAGAGGTAAAATAATAAAAATTTGTTATTCAGATGTTTCAGATAATTATCTAACAACTTTTTTCATTCAGTATTCAGAATTCTACTTCATTCAGCTCATTCACATTACTTAAACATTCAGAATTATTTCATTTAGTTTTATCAAACACCCCTTTATCTATAACAATATATGTTATAATGAAAAAAAATATGTATTAGTGAACAAAACTTTATAACTTTATAACTTTATATTGATTAAATAGCTGAAAATTTTGAGACGGCTCCTATCCGTTTCTCTCATATATTTTAAAATTATTTGAGACGGTCAATATTGGTCTCTAAACTGTGTCGAGTTAATTTATAAAATAAATTTATTCAAAAATTTGAGACGGTGACTTCCATTTCAAAACTGGTTTCTAATATAAGCTTACGTATAAAGTATATATTAAAATATTTGATGCGAATACCCAAATTCTATCCCTTTTTTAAAACAAAATTATTGGTTTCAAAATTCGATTCAAATTTTATATTGAATGGGCTTGATACGGACTGAAATTTGGTTTTAAAGTTCGTCTCAAAATCAAATAATTTGAGATAGAATATTGTCTGTTTCCAAATTTCTGTTTCAATTAGTCAATTTTCCCGTGTATCGCAATACCTTATGCCGATTATGCGATGATTGGTGCCAGGGGAAGTCCATTGTGGTATATCGGTTCTGCAAATTATATTAGCTGATCGTAACACCCACTTACTCGTTCTTTCCTACTTCAAATATTTTCCACCTTTTACTCCAATAACTAATAATGTTTTTAATATTTTTTACTTCGTATCAATATATATCTAGCCAACACATCTATACAACAGTCTCCTAAAAAATAAAACATATAACTTGTACAAGTATGTTTAAGAAATGTTAGTTTTCTCTAATATCTCAAATTTTACTAATCATCCACTATATATGCATGCATATTTTATTAACTTCCCGTTTCAAAGTTGCATGCACACACCAGAAGCATCTATCAACCAAATTATAATAGCAAAATCATACCTATTGATATGGAGGACTCACGCCCCATGCATTAAAGTAGGATAGAATATGTATTTCATGTTTTCTGTCGGAAGGAGGGGATTTGGTGGGGGTAGAAATTACACACATTTTCCACCTCTTAAGAATTGCAATGAAGACAACATGTTGATTTTTGCTCACTTACCATAAACTACAAAACACAAAAATTTGGCGCTAATAGTATTAGTGTGTATATATTATAATTAACTATATAATTAAAAGCACAAACTTAATTTGGTTTGCTTTTATCAATTTTTGGTTCAGCTTTCCTAATTCATATTAACATAAGTATTATCCAAATTTGTATCAATTAAATACTATTCAAATTTAAAAATATTCCTCTCCTAAAAGCAATAGAAAAAGAAGAAGAAGATTTTTTTCTTTCCTATTCAAATTCATATTAGCATAAGTATTATCTAAATTTATACAAATTAAATACTATTCAAATTTAAAAAAAGAAGATTGTTTTTCTTTCTTATTTAAATTAGTAGAAGTACTATACAAATTTATAATAATTAATAATTAAATATATACTATCTAAATTTATCAAGTATTCAAAAGAAATTCAACCAATCTCTAATCGAAAAAGTAATTTCTAAAAGAATTTTTATTTTTGGTTTTGTCAATTTTATTACAAAATTGCTAAAGTACACTTCACTAAAAAAATCACCTTCAAAACAATTACAAACAATCAATTAAACACACTAAAAAGATATATCGCGTGATTTAATTATATTAATATTAGTATTTAATTTCAAAATTAAATTAATATCCTAACTAATTTAATTCATTTAAACTTGAAATTTTATCAAATCACATGATTAAGTGTATTAATAATATATATGAATTCGAAACATAATAACTTTAAAATTAATTGAAAAATTATAGTGGATTCATTCATAACTAATTGTCATGACTAAATTAAAAGTTATTAAAACGTAAGTTTCATGATTCTATTCGGATTAGAATTTTAAGCAAAATTTGTCAATATAAACGTTAATATAGAATTTCATTACAAACTTAAATAAAATTAAAATAATTATTTTCAAATAATCATGACTAAATAAATTTACAATAATACATTCAAATATTTAACTTAATAATTGATTGAAAAAAACTTACAATATATAATTCAATAATTAGTTATTTGAATAAATATTTAACTATTTAATAGCTAGAAGTCTACAACTATGTTTTTCGAAATCATAATTAATTTTTTTTAATTATTAATATAATAATTATTATTCATACGGACCATGTTTTGCACAGAGTTAGTAAACTTGTTAATATATATAATAATAAAATATATAAAACTAGGAGTAGCTTGGGACAGTTTAAAATGTACTGCATCGGGCTTGGAAAAATGAATCATTATGTTTAATTAAGAAATTTTACTTTTTCGATATATATATATATATATATATATATATATATATATATATATATATATATATATACACACACACACACACTGGGTCAGGCTCTCCAGCGAACTGATTCACTGGATAATCGGACTTTAGCGACGATTTTTACTGTCGTTAAAGGCTAAGACAACAGTTTGTATATATGTGACCCGTCGCTATAGCCTTTAGCGACGGTAAAAACCGTCGCTAAAGCCGGTTCGTCAGCGAACCAATTATATATATATATATGTAATTCGACCAATAGAGATTTATAGAGTAAAAGGTTTTAAAATTAACCTTATATAATTTATTTAGTGTACTTCAAATACAAATTAATTTTGATCTCCACTACATATATAATCTAACGGATGCAAAGATCATGCACAAAGCACTACAAAAAAAATCTTATTTTTGATAGAAATTTTCGTCGGAATTAACCCTCTTCTGTCAAAAATACGTTAATTTCGAAGAAAATTTTCAATTTCGCTGGAAATAACATAGTTTGAGAAATTATAAAACATCTTTTTATACACAATATGGGAGGAAGTGTCTTCAATTATACAAAATCATGTCGTTTTTGCATGATAGATATAATAACGTGAGGTGTCTCTCACATCTCTTTTTGCCATAAAATTGAACAAAAATTTAGCCAATCGTTTTCTTAAAATTCTTACTTTCCAAAATGGTAAAATTTGTAAGGGGAAAAATAACAAATTTCAATTAGCTTCGGTAGAATGGAAGGTTTCAACTTTCAATTCGTCATGTTTATGGAATTTATTATACTTCCAATGGATTTAATAGCCTAACTACTAGGGGCTGGGGCATTTGTCATGTACAAACTCTGTCGGGTTCAATTTGATCTTCTCTTTTGAGACAAAGCCCAATCATTGATCGGCTAAATGGGCTTTGTACACCCTAGGGGGTATTGGTGATATTTTAGCATATTTCAAAAGAATCATATTCCCTCGTCCCTTATTATTTGGTTTTTTAGAAATAAACACACATATTAAGAAAAACAATTAATATTATATTTTTTTAGCTAAAAATAACTTTAAATGTCAATATTATCCTTGTATTGGAATAAGAGAGTGTTACTTATTGGATAGAAAACAGTGAGAAAACCAAAGTTATAATTAATAGTTGGGGTAATATTAGAAACTAAACAATTAATGCTTAATTGAAATTTTTAAACGACAAATATTAAGAGAAAAAAATACTTTTTTAAAACGACATTTAAAAAGAAACGGAGGGAGTATATTCTAACGGGTTTCAAAACTATAATGCTTAATTTTAATTTCTAATGTTAATTTTGTAAGGTTTTAAGTCCAGAAAAACCCAATATTGATATTTATTTTATTATTTTAATAATAAAATTTAATTTCATTTTGCATAATTAAATGTGTCATAAATTATTTGTCCATAATTATACGTTTTATAATTTATGTATATGAAGAAGTGTCATATACAGAAGACATAAATTATATGTTGTGTATAATTGAAGAAATATATTGTTCTCAATCTTAGATGGAAATGGACATGCCATTCTAGTAGATTGTAATACACTCGATTGGATGATTTGTCTTAGTCATGTAAAGTGAAGACTTTAATCTAGTGTATTGGTGTATTTTTGAAATACATAGAACTGGATCGTTATGAAAAATTATTTGTTAAATACTGTTATTATAAATAATTTTTTAATTACTATTAATGTGCAATTATTCTTAATCATGAGAGAATAATGAACTTGATTTTATAATGTATGTCACTTTAATATATTAAATAGTGAGGTTTTAGTACAATCAATACCTCAATATGTTGAGTGATATATGTTATGAAATTAGGAACATGTATTTTTCAAGATGGAATTCTACAATCAAATTATAATATCCCCTTGATATAATTTATTGGTTGATCACCAGAATCTTGGCCAAGTATTTTAGTAATTCAAATTACTAAAGTATTAATTTAATTTATTAAATTAATGTGTGATCAAAAGTTTATAAATTATGTAATCAAGGATATAAGCAGTAAACGTAATGGGTTAACAGTTTTATTCCTATACGTGTTTATGGATATTATTGTAGAGGAGTATTTTTGCAAGATACTAATAGTGGAAGGATTTATTTAATTAATTTTAATTCTTTTAATTCTAGAGTGCAATTATGACTATTTAGTGGAATTAGTTATAATTAATATAATTCTAATTGATTAAAGAGTTAATCAGAAATTAGTATTATATTGGAGCTAGAATTATAGAATCCTATTTGATCCCCACTCTAGCCCTTATTAAGATATAACCAAATAGCAGGATAAAATATATCAAAAAAAAAAAAAGTTTTCAAATATCCTGATAATTATCAGGTAGTTGAGGACTCTATATATTCTATCACTCTGCAGTATTTTGAGCCCACACTCAGAAAATTACGTGATATCAAAATAAGGGTCATAGGGAGGAAGATCAGAAGGGAGAAAAATCCATCATCAGAATAAATAAAAATTCTCCATTGTGCTACAACCGAGCACGAGGTATGTAATATAATTTTTGATTATGCTAAATTATGAGAAGATCTTGGGATAATAATTTTTAAAAATAAAAATTATTAATTTATTTGGAAATCGTTTCCTTCAATTGGCATCAGAGCAAGCTCATAATTTTCATAAATCACGACTTTGTTATATTATTATGTTTCGGTATAGAATATATTCATGATTGCATGGGTATTTTTTTATGCCGTAAAGTACACACGCATGTATTATTCACTGCTATACATGTTGATTAGTATATTATTTATTAATACGAGCCTGAATCGTTAGACACCAGACAAATGGGAATTGGTTTTAATTAATAGTTATGCTTGGTTTGCTTTTAATGTTGCTGTCAATGTGTGGGCCAACTAAGAATTAATGCTAGGATGAGAATAACAATTGATGATTGTTATGTTTTACTAATATTATAAAAGGTTGCTGGAGTCAAAACTATTGTGCATGAAAATGGTTTTGGTTAGTAAAGTTTCAGTAATATTTATTAATTAATTTTTGGGGTATTCCCATGGTTATATCTTTTTCGTTTTTGATTTGTAATCAACAGTTGATTTGTATAGCAATTGGATACATATAATTTTTCTATACAAAAAGAAAAATGACATGGATTATTATTATTATAATATGTGATATTGTGATATTTAGTAGATTTGTTTTTCATAGTTAGCAAGTCACTGATGAAATTTGGCTTTAATAAGTAATAACTACTATTAGGCCTTACTGATCTACTAATGGTATTATTTTTTTTTCCAATTGATCTGACTTATTTGTAATATCGAGTTCCCGTAAGAATTAAAAATAAATTCTTGGTACGGACTTTAGGTTTTAATAATGATAGATGTACTGTTTATAGTTTATTAAAAGGGAATGGATCTTAACTAAAAGCTACGGTTGGATTCGGTCATAATACCCTTTTATTGTTATTTTTTCATGTTTATATGTATTAATATGGGATATTAATATAATTATTATATTTTTAAATAAATAAAAATCCTCATTTTTATAAAAATTCAAGTGGGAGAAAGAATTGTATATCTTACGGCTTCCATTATTGGTCCATTATATTGATACATGTATCTAATCTCGAATTTTGTGAGTTCCCTTCGGAAGATACATGAATCTAGTTATATTAGATATGGATTTCCTTGTGATAAATTTATTTAAAATTTTATTATGAATATTTCCCATCGAAATATTTGTATTAAAATTTTAAAGAAAATTTAAATTGATGGTATACACTTGACAAAACATAAATAATAATTCTCCCCATCGGAGTGATACTTATTATTATTGTTTTGGGCATGGTGAATTATTTTTATTTCATGAGATGTCAAGATATAAAAATAATAGTAATTTCAAATTATTCTTATTTTTCCCTTCGAAAAGAGAATTATTTGAAATTAAGTTGCCATGTTTATTTTATGTTTGTGTTTGAGGATTACACTTTCATATTATATGCAAAAGTTTATTTGTATTGAATGACCATTTAATTTATGCATATTGTATAATTGTACAGATCACCATGTCGTCTTTTAATCCCCTTTTCTGTTATCCTTAAAGAAAATAAGTTAACTGGACCAAATTATGTGGACTGGAAAAGAAATCTTGACATCGTGTTAACTGCTGAGGACTACAAGTTTGTACTGACTGAACCTTGCCCAGTTCTTCCAGAAAATGCTACTGTTGCACAAAAGAATAAAAATAAGAAGTGGCAAAAGGCAGATGACATGGCTCGTTGCTATATATTGGCATCTTTGTCAAATATATTACAACACCAATATCAGTTTACTACCACTGCTAAAGAGATCTTGGATAGCCATCATGAAATGTTTGCTGACCAGAGTCGTGCTGCACGACAGACTGTGATGAAAACACTCATGAATTCCAAGATGTCCGAGGGATCTTCAGTTCGAGATCATTGTTTAAAAATTATTTCTTACTTAAACGAACTGGAAATCCTAAGAGCAACGGTTGATGGGGAAACCCAGGTTGACATGTTGCTAGAGACCTTGCCTGATTCCTTCAATCAGTTCAAACTTAATTACACTATGAACAAAATGTCTTTATCTTTACCTGAACTGATAAAGGAACTCCAAGCAGCAGAGGGTATTCTTCGTGCAAAAAGAAGCATTCATGTTGCAGAAACTGGTACTTTTAGGGGAAAGCCTAAGGGCAAGAACTGGAAAAAGAATAACGGTAAGAAAGCTGCAAATGGAAACCTACCTCCATCTGGAGGGGTTGGAAAGAAAGGGGCAAAAGCAAAACCTCAAGGAAAATGTTTTCACTATGAGGAGAAAGGTCACTGGAAAAGAAATTATTCTACTTATCTAGCCAAGATCAAAAATCAAGGTATGATTGATTGTCTGATTGATCAGTTTGGCAAGATAGGTAAATATCAATCTTTCATTCATGAAACATGTTTTGTGGGTCGTTCTACTGAATCCTGGGTGTAGATTCGGGAACCACTAATCATGTCTGCAATTCTTTGCAGGGGTTTTAGGAAACCAGAAAATTGAATGAAGGCGAGATTTATTTACACCTTGGTTCTACCGCAAAAGTAGCAGCTATTGCAGTGGGAGTTGTGCATTTCAATTTTAATAATGATAGGACTTTAGAATTAGTAGATTGTCTTTATGTTCTAGACATTCGTAGGAATTTAATTTCAGTTTCTTGCTTGTTTAAACATGGATATTCAGTTAATTTTAATTCAAGGTTGTTATTCGCAAGAATGGAAATTTCATTTATTCTAGTTCATTATTAGATAATTTATATATTCTTACTCCTAATTATTATTCATTAATGCAAACTGAATGTAGTCAACACATACCATTAAAAAGAAAAATTTCTTCAGTTAATCAAACTTATCTCTAGCATCTAAGATTGGGTCATATTAATCTAAATAGGATCTAAAGACTGGTTAAAGATGGTCCTCTAAGCTCCTTAGAAGTTGAAAATCTTCCAGTTTGCGAATCCTGTATAGAAGGAAAAATGACCAAAGGCCTTTCAAGGCAAAGAAACATAGAGCCAATGATAAGTTAGAATTAATTCATACAGATGTATGTGGTCCTATGAATATCCGAGCACGAGGAGGTTTTGAGTATTTCATCACTTTTACTGATGATTACTCAAGATTTGGTTTTGTGTACCTTATGCATCGAAAGTCTGAAGCATTTGAAAAATTCAAAGAATTTCAGGCAGAAGTAGAAAGGCAATCTAGTAAAAACATAAAGACCCTTCGATCGGATCAAGGAGGTGAATACCTCCTTGGGGAATTCAAAGATTACTTGTCTGATAAAGGAATTATATCTGAATTGACTGCACTGGGTACACCCCAGCAAAATGGTGTGGCAGAAAGAAGAAACAGGACTCTTTTGGATATGGTAAGGTCTATGATGAGTTTTTCTACTCTTCCTATTTCCTTTTGGGGTTATGCACTAGAAACGACAATGTACTTATTGAATCTCGTACCATCAAAGTCTGTTCTTTTAACTCCTAGAGAATTGTGGAGTGGGCGAAAGCCAATATTGCACCATATTCATATATGGGGCACACCTGCACATGTACGGAAAGGAAATGCAGACTTAGATAAGTTAGGTTCAAGAACAGAAGTCTGTTTGTTTGTAGGATATCCAAAAGGAACTAGAGGTGGTTTATTTTATAGTCCTTCAGACCAGAAAGTATTTGTTAGCGCAAATGCAGTTTTTCTGGAAAATGACTACATAATGGATCACAAGCCAAGTAATAAAATTGTCTTAGAAGAAATGTCAAGTACATCAATTACTCAATCAATTAATCCACCACAAGACTTGGATGAATTGCCACAAACTAATTAACCGGATTCTTCTAATACACTGGAGCTTCGTCGTAGTGGGAGGAATATCAGGCCTCTTGAGAGACTTTCACTTCTTGGAGAAACTTACGATGTTATTCCGGAAGAAGTGGAGTCGGATCCCTCTAACTACCATGAAGCTATTAATGATGTAGATGCTGTGACGCCCCCAAATTCGGGTCTCCAAATACCCGAATCCGGTCATCACGATCTACTACAAACATTCACCTCTAACAACATATGGTAACTAAAATGCGGAATATAATAAACATATATTGTTCATTACAAAGGTGTTACTAGTCCCAGAACACAATAACCTTAAACACTTACATAATTCCAAACCCTAAATAACTATCAGGGTTTAAATTACATTAACAGAAGTTAACTATTCATAAAATGAAAGTCTGCTATAAGGAGTCTATCACTTCATCTTCTCTTTCCCTTTGTTCTTCCCTGACGTCTCGGGTTTAGCTGCAAATGGAGTCATGATATAGCAAGGATGAGCAACGAGTTTGCTCAGCAAGTTTTAAAGTACAACAATAAGGAATATACCATGATGAAAGGGATATAGAAAGGGAATTCAATAATTATCAGAAGCAAGAACATTAATTGCTTGTAGAACAAGAGATAGTCAAATAGACTTTGAACGATAACTTCCGAAGGAGTCAATAGCTAGTTGACCCTCTGGTTACTGGCTACAGAATAAGTACTTGAGGGGATCAGCCTCGCGTACGCTATGTGTATGCATAACATTTAATTCTGCTAGTTGTACCTTATATACGGTACCTGGGTACTCGTCTATAATAAAAGGGGTGTTCATTCAGTCTAAGAATCCTTACCATTGATTGGTTCGGATAGCTTTTATAAATTCTTACATACGTGCCTGACCGAGACAAGGGTTCAGACTTAATCATGAATAGTTCGTGAATTTCAGAACTTAAATAATTATACGAATTCAAATGCACAAGTGCGAATGCCAATGAATACATAGATGTGGAATAATTTTAAAAGTAATTAGACCACTTAAGACATGCTTGGAGATAAGATTCACGCTTAAAGAATAACTTGCAATAATATATACCTTTTGCACGAATTAAAAATAATGCATAAGGTTTAGAAATATTGCTCAATGTAAAAAAATTGAGTAAGATAGAACTTGCATTCAATATACTGAAAGAATGAAGTTAGGGAACTTGCATGTTTGCTCAGCTACAGATAAATTTTAGCTTTAATTAATTGATCTCGAGTGACCTATCATTGGATAAAGTCGACATATCAATTAATATGGCATGGTTATATATTAGCACACCTTACTATACCATTTACTTATCAGGCAAAAGTTCACCATTCACATTTAATTACTATTTAACATTAGCTAAACAGAAATTAATTAATAATCTTTAACTATTAAAATGATGGTAGCTAATCATGATTACTATTCTTCGATTACTCAGATTTATTACCCTTATCTACCTCTAAATATGGGTTAATAATCCTTATTTATTATTTATAAAATAAATAATAAATTTATCATGGTTTAATAGAAACTAAATAATAGCTGACCACTTATTTAATTTTATTGCGCTTAATTACTATTTACCTTAGGGGTAGTTGAGTAATTATTAACCTTGTTCTTTATTTAACATTAATTAAATACTTAATGTATTAATTCACACACAATTAATTATTAATTAAATAATCAGTAGGTATTACTATCTTTACTTATAATAATACTCATACTTTATTATTATTTTTTTAATGTAAATTAAGCAAACATTCGTTATCTTTATTTATTATTTATTGATAAATAATAATTAATTAATTATTAACTTTACTTATACTTAATTATTATTTAAGATTAAATAATAATTAAATATTTATTACCTTTATTTATTATTTTTGATAAATAATAAATAATTATTTATTAACTTTACTTATACTTAATTATTATTTAATATTTATTACCTTTCTCTATTAAACTCGCTCCCCAAAATTTATTTTTTTTTTGAACTCCCAATCACAGGAATCGGCAAATTTGGTTTAGGGCAAGGGGTTTCAATTTATAGAGGAGCTTTTACCCAAATTGGCTGGGTATTACTTTGTTTGGCCAGTTAAAGACCATCGGTCGGAAAGAGATGGGTGACTGATGGTATAGCTCGCCGACTGTGAATTCGCCAGTCAGTTCCTCGAGCGTCGCACCTTCCACCGGTCGCGTCGCTGAAATTCTGGGACCCTTGGTCCAAGCGATGCTTGCTCGAATGCCCCCTTCGAACCCTTAATCAATCCGCCGGTCGGCGCAAGCTGTCGCCGGCGATTGACAGTTCTTTTTCTTTCTCCCGTCTCTCGCACGCTCGATTGATGGGTGGTTTGGGTCCAGCTAGGTTCGGCTATGTGAAGCTTACTCCTTCTTCCTCTCGATTGACTGATTGAGGGTTTGATTTCCCCCCTTCCCTTGCTCGGTTGTCGATTTGAGCGTTTGGTTTAGGTTGGCTAGGTCTCAACTGGTCTAAGGGTTTAGGGTTGCTTGATTACAGGTAATGCCCAATTCGTTTTCACCGGTCAAGGATAATACCCCCACCATCGGTCCAACCCGACTGCAACGAGACCAACCCGGCTGGAAAGAAAGAGAATGGGCTCAACCCAATAGGGTTGGGCCGGATGAATTAATAAAAAAAAAAAAGCGGCCCAAAAGAAATTAAAAATAAATATGGGCTCAGCTTAACAAGATGGAAATTGGGCCAGTCCAATTAAAAGAAAAATGACCCAATTTAATTTAACCACATTGCATTTCTAATATTTTAAATTAAATAACTAAACCAATTAATTATTTATTTAAAATATTTATTTTAACCATAATTCTTTATTCGAATTATTTAATCCAATAATGATAAAATTATTTATTAATTTCCCAATTTTCTTGCAAATAAATTCTTAGGGTTAACTCACTAATTTATTTAAACTATCAGTGAGTCCCTTTAATTCACAGAAAATTATTGGACCACGTATTTATATAATTAAATAATAATACCCACATGGATCCAATTAAATTCGTAAAATTAAATAAAACGAATTTCATATGTTAAAATAAATTAATACAATATTTAAAATTTCCTGGACATTACAGATGCATCTAACTGACACATGGCTATGAAACAAGAAATGGATTCCATGTACTCAAATAAAGTATGGGAACTTGTAGAAGCACCTAATGGGATTAAACCTATAGGGTGCAAATGGGTCTACAAAAGAAAAAGAGGGGTAGATGGAAAGGTGGAAACCTTTAAAGCAAGGTTGGTAGCAAAAGGTTTTACTCAAAAAGAAGGTATCGATTATGAGGAAACGTTTTCACCAGTAGCTATGCTTAAATCTATCAGAATACTCTTATCCATTGCAGCTCATCTCGATTATGAGATATGGCAAATGGATGTCAAGACTGTTTTTCTAAATGGATATCTTGATGAAGAAATCTATATGAAGCAGCCTGATGGTTTCATAGTTAAAGGCTAAGAAAATATGGTATGCAAGTTGCAAAAGTCCATTTATGGACTTAAGCAAGCATCAAGGTCTTGGAATATAAGGTTTGATCAAGCAATCAAATCTTATGGTTTTGAACAGAATCCAGAAGAATCTTGTGTGTACAAGAAAAATAAAGATGGGGTGGTGGTATTCTTAGTTCTTTATGTGGATGATATATTGCTTATGGGTAATGATGTGGGAGTATTATCTAGCGTCAAAATTTGGTTGTCTAGTAATTTTGAGATGAAGGACCCAGGAGAGGATAATTACATTCTAGGGATCAAGCTTTGGCGTGATCGCAAGAATAGAATGTTGGGCTTATCTCAAGCTGCATATATAGATATAATTTTGGCTAGGTTCAACATGCAGAATTCCAAGAAAGGACTACTTCCTATCAGACATGGAATTCCTCTTACTAAGGAACAGTGTCCTAAGACACCTCAAGAGCAAGAGCGCATGAAGACAATCCCTTATGCTTCGGCAGTGGGAAGTCTTATGTATGCAATGTTGTGCACTAGACCAGATATTTGTTTTGCAGTAGGCCTAGTCAGCAGATATCAGTCTAACCCTAGACTCGAACATTGGATAGCTGTAAAGCATATACTTAAGTATCCACGACGAACAAGAGATTATATGTTTGTCTATTCTAGTGATGATCTTGTCCCGAAAGGATATATAGATTCGGATTTTTAGTCAGATAGAGACTTTAGAAAGTCAACATCTGGTTATGTGTTTACTCTTGAAGGTGGAGCTGTTAGTTGGAGGAGTGTTAAACAATCTTGCATAGCTGACTCCACCATGGAAGCTGAATACGTTGCTGCTTCCGAAGCTGCAAAAGAGGTTGTATGGCTCAAGAAGTTCTTGTTATAAATAGGAATGGTACCTTCAGTATCATCTCCTATTGTATTGTTTTGTGATAATAATGGGGCGATTGGACAATCAAAGGAGCCTAGGAACCACAAGAAAGGCAAACACATTGAAAGAAAATATCACCTTATCCGAGATATAGTTCAACGAAAAGATGTGATAGTTTCAAAGATAGCTTATGCGCAAAATTTTGCTGATCCTTTTACGAAGACCTTGTCTTCTAAAGTTTTTGATTTTCATCTTGAGGGGATGGGTATTAGACATCTGGTAGATTGGGTTTAGGGCTAGTGGGAGATTGTAAGGTTTTAAGCCCAGAAAAACCTAATGTTGATATTTATTTTATTATTTTAATAATAAAATTTAATTTCATTTTGCATAATTAAATGTGTCATAAATTATTTGTCCATAATTATACATTTTATAATTTATGTATATGAAGAAGTGTCATATACAGAAGACATAAATTATATGTTGTGTATAATTAAAGAAATATATTGTTCTCAATCTTAGATGGAAATGGACATACCATTCTAGTAGATTGTAATACACTCGATTGGATGATTTGTCTTAGTCATGTAAAGTGAAGACTTTAATCTAGTGTATTGGTGTATTTTTGAAATACATAGAACTGGATCGTTACGAAAAATTATTTGTTAAATACTGTTATTATAAATAATTTTTCAATTACTATTAATGTGCAATTACTCTTAATCCTGAGAGAATAATGAACTTGATTTTATAATGTATGTCACTTTAATATATTAAAAAGTGAGATTTTAGTACAATCAATACCTCAATATGTTGGGTGATATATGTTATGAAATTAGAAACATGTATTTTTCAAGATGGAATTCTACAATCAAATTATAATATCCCCTTGATATAATTTATTGGTTGATCACCAGAATCTTGGCCAAGTATTTTAGTAATTCAAATTACTAAAGTATTAATTTAATTTATTAAATTAATGTGTGATCAAAAGTTTATAAATTATGTAATCAAGGATGTAAGTAGTAAACGTAATGGGTTAACAGTTTTATTCATATACGCATTTATGGATATTATTGTAGAGGAGTATTTTTACAAGATAGTAATAGTGGAAGGATTTAATTAATTAATTTTAATTCTTTTAATTCTAGAGTGCAATTAAGACTATTTAGTGGAATTAGTTATAATTAATATAATTCTAATTGATTAAAGAGTTGATCAGAAATTAGTATTATATTGGAGCTAGAATTATAGAATCCTATTTGATCCCCATTCTAGCCCTTATTAAGATATAACCAAATAGCAGGATAAAATATATCAAAAAAAAAAGTTTTCAAATATCTTGATAATTATCAGGTAGTTGAGGACTCTATATATTCTATCACTCTGCAGTATTTTGAGCCCACACTCAGAAAAGTACGTGATATCAAAATAAGGGTTATAGGGAGGAAGATCAGAAGGGAGAAAAATCCATCATCAGAATAAATAAAAATTCTCCATTGTGCTACAACCGAGCACGAGGTATGTAATATAATTTTTGATTATGCTAAATTATGAGAAGATCTTGGGATAATAATTTTTAAAAATAAAAATTATTAATTTATTTGAAAATCGTTTCCTACAAATTCAAGCCTTAGAGATATTATTTATCTACAATTAACATTAACTATTTATATTTTAAAAATATAAATTTTGTTATTACTTTTCAAAAGTTAAATGCAAACATTTTCAAATCTAAAATTGACATGAATTCATATAGTTTATATCAATACAATTATGAATATCTTAAAGTAACTAAAAAGTATTACTAGTTGTAAGATTTATTGATTTCAAAAGTTAAATGAATCATGTAAATTTAAGTTTAAAAATGTTTAAAATTAACTTTTCAAAAGTCAATAATGATCTGATAAATTAAAATAGAGAAAGTATATTTTTTAACTTAAATAAATTTATTTATTCACTTTTCAATTTAAAGATGAATTAAATTGACTTAAAAATGTGTGCAAATATTCAAAATAAGAAAATAGCCATATATATTATAAGGTAATTTGGAATAATCAAAGTATAGAATTGATTCTTTATGTTGCAAAATGATATTTTCATTTCTTAATATATATATATATATCTAAACTAAAACCAAACTAAACCACTCCAATCCTAGGCTCAACTCTAGCCAAGTCGCTCAAACTCTAGGCTTGGTTAGAGCAAACTAAGTCGGTTACTCGTTTTCTTTCTAGTTAGGTTTTTCCTAACTAGTTCGGTTAGCAAAACCGTGAAATTTTCTTCCGTCAAATTTTTTATTAGATCGAGATTACGTCTCCCATTCTCGAATAAACGCTATGACGTAATTCAAAAATTCAAAAACATGAAAAAGCGGTTTCTGCATTTTATAAATAGTGTTTTAACATTTTTCTCAGAAAAATTTATTTTTTTTCTAAAAATCTCAAAATATGTACATAATCACATAACACATATACTAGGTTAAAAATCGATCTTGAATCACATAACACACAATTATTCCATCAAAATATTTATTTTATTTAATAAATATTAGCAACCCTAATTACACGGATAAGCTACATTCTCAATCGTTACACAAAACATAATTTTTTTTGAAAAAAAATGTTCTTGATTTGGAACAAATAAGGAAGGAAAAGAGTTAAGGAAATTTAGTAAGGGTCATCTAATTTAACAAAGATTCTAGCAGGAACTTATGTTCCTTCAGATGTTAAATTTCCATAAGCACCCTACAGGTAAATTTAAATTTGTGCCACATATTTAAATATTTTATGTTTTAATAATGATTGCTATTTTTGATGAGACATCTTAATGTTTCACTAAATAGTTGCTCTTATTCTATTAGGTTCTTATATGCCCAACAAATTTTTTGAGGTTGTGACAATTGTGACACCTTGTGCACCTCTATTAATGGAATGACATAAAGAGGTCATACATAGTTATTTTAACCTTCAATTAAACAAATTAGCACATACTTGAGCCTATTATACTCTACATCATTTTAAGGTGACCTATATGACAGTAAAAAAAACTTTTCAAATTGGTAAGTGAATAGTTAATTCAACATTTGGCCAAACAATATCAATTTACAAGGTATGTACCAATCGTAATCGAACTTTTGTAACATTTTAATTAATTATAGGTGATCTTATTTGTTTGTGAATCCTGCTTTGGATATAGTTTGGGAAATTAGTTGGTAGCTATTTATTCATTTAGAGAGCTTGATGATACTTGATACTATACTCCAAGATGGAGTGACATGAATTTCCTACAAACAAAATATATGAATCTTTCTGTATATATTTAGTTGGTGTTCCTTTTGTTCGTGTATCTTTAAGGCTATGGTATTTGAAAATTTTCACTGCAGTAGAAAAGGGATAGGTTGAAGGTATCAAGTGTTATAGTGCATCTTTCGATTACAGTGTAGCGAGAAGCTTTCAGTTAGACTAAAGTTTTAGGTCCTTGCACTTTTGCTTATTCTACATGAAATCGAGTAAATATATGTATGTGTGTGTGCATATTAATTAGTTAGCAAAATGAATTCATTTTCTTTCAAAAACTTGTTCGTAGTTTTTACGGGTATTGTGCTTATAACATATAATTTTTCCGTAACAACAACTAGTGGACACAGATATACTCCTGAAAAATAGCCATAATCCCAAAGTAATAACATAATATGCACTTCTAAGCAATTCTTCAATATGAACAAAAGAAAAACCAAACGTTATGATAATGCTACACCCAGATCTGAACAATCGAGTTTTAACAATTCATGCACCGAAAAAATTATCACAAATGAAAAAAAATCTCCCAATTAGAGAAAACAAACTCCCAAGAAATAACAATGAAATCATCTTACAAAGAGAAAGAAATCAGTCAAATCATGGAGAAAATAAGTCACATAAAAAGGAAAATAAACTCTACAAAAAAAAAGAAAAAAATATTAAAACACAAGAAGAGAGATTTAGAGGAGGGTCTGTAAGAGAGCCCTCCCTATATTTAAAATGGACTTTAGAATATTTGTCTAGAGAGGAAATGAGAAATTATGATTGTTATCCTTTAAAAGGTTAGACATATTCCAAAATTTCTCTAAACAAAAAGTGCTTTAACCTAAACCTTAATTACTACTATTACTGTATATTGTTGTTATACTTGGAATGAGAGTTTTCCTTTTATTTTTGTTATTGTTTCAAATATTAAGTTTTGAATTGACTATATATCTAAAGATAAATTTTCAATTATGTTAAAAGTATATCACCTTGCAAGTAAATACAAGGTCATAATCTATGAATTAAAATAAAAAAATGATATATATTGTGAACGTTTAGGTTGAATCTTTAATTATCAGTTATGTGAATAAGTATTAGTGATATTTTTTTGTGAGATATGTAATAAATGAGGTCATCTTATAATTTCTATCAATCTCATATATTAATAAGTTTTACAATTATAATTAAAACAAATACTCACAATGCATAGCAGGACTCTTAAAACAAATAATGACTAATAAATTAAGGGTTAAACAATTATTTTAATCTTTGTACTCTATAGTTGGTTTCAATCATTCTGGTTTCGCCAAAAAGCCTAAACCTAACCTTAATCTTTCTCTCCATCCCTCACTCCCGTGCGCAACAAACACACAAAGCTCTCTTCTGCAAAACCCCAAATCAAATTCTGAGATCCTCAAATTCTGAAGAAAGTATCAAATGCATCTCTGTAACACCCCCATTCCGCTATAAGGAAAGGAATGTCACATGCAAAGCACAACAGAACTAACAAAATAAATCAATAGCTCTATGCCTCATAATATAACTCTAATAATTAATAATCTCCAGAAGCCAAACCATAATAGATGTCAAATCAACTCAAACCACCATTTAAGATATTTGATATAACTCCAATTCAACCAATAAATCACAACCTAAACAGAATATCTAAATCACTTGGATAAGAGGGAACTCTCGTCACACTAGCCCTGAATCACTCTTGCAAACCTGCCAGAAGAAAAATACAGCATGAGCCAAAAATATAATCAGAGTCTGAATAGAACATATCAGAATCAACAGAATTAACGAAACAAACTGAAGAGTAAAAGAAATAATGAACTGAAATAACTAACTCAATTAATTGAACTGAATAGAACCGAACAAAAATAACACAATGAATTTAATAGACTAAATCAAATGGCTGAGTGTTATAATTTCATACTGAGCTCAGAAATATAGCTTGTCACATAGACAAGTCAAATAATGCAACATAGACAAATCATACATTGAACTACAGATCCAAATGCATACAAAATCGGAAAGTGTGTTTGGCACAATATCACCAATCCGCAGAACAAAAACTAGGGTTAACCCATACGCCTCCCACAACAAAACACCAAATTGCCCACTTCCTCCGAAATACAAAATGGAGACGTCGTGGACTGATCACACCGCCACAGAAGTGTCATGTCTCTTGTGCCAAGACGACATACCCGTGGTACCCCCACATGTGGTTAGAGCTCAAGTATACCCTACGATATATTTTAACAAATATATCATGTCACAACACATGTGACATAATACCAACAAAAGTGTTCTATGTGTACATGTTGAACCAAATCAAATCATAATCATAATGTCAAAAGAAGGTAACAACTTGTACCGCGCTACAAATATCAAAATAAATACTAGACATGATATTCTAACTCAAAGAGTATAAATACGAGTCATATGTATCAACTCCAAAATGAAAGAATTTCACAAGAAACAATTATGTGAAATAATAACGGAATTTAAAATGCGGAACAAAACAAACTGATTAAATTTCACAATAGTATTGATGAAAGAATACGGAATCCGTACCTGGAGTAAGCAATGTAATACTCAAATTTATATTCCAAATATAACTCGTTAAATCCTTTCATTTGAGCTAATTACATAAATTAACAGAAATAAATTAATAACCATATAAATTACTAATTAAAAAAAATCCTTTTCCCATGATTTGTTATTATTAAAAATTATTATTATGCAAAACTTTAAAGTGACAATAATGCGATTGCTCATAATATAAATTACACTCGTCCTAACAAATGGAATATAAAATATATAGTGATATAAATCATTACATACATACACATCAACACTAATACATACATATATATATATATATATATATATATACACACACACACACACAAAGCACATTGATGATAACAGTTTAATTTCTCCTCTTTTGATTAAAAATAATTTCATTGATTTAGTAATTAATCATTAATCACTCATCTATGCATTAATGCACATGCTCATGTTATAATAAAAATAACTTCCAAAAAGAATTTTATACAAAAATTCTAAATTTTTAGAACATGACTATCTCTAATCATGAGCATACATATACATATAATAAAGCATACATACATTACAGAATGTTTTTAATACAACATCTACATTTAGAATACAACATATATATATATATATATACACACACACACACAATAAAGTATACATACATAAATCATACATACCTACTCTAGAAAGCACACATATTATATAGACTTTGATGATTCCTTATGTACGGACTAAGTACATATATATTAACATAACCTTTTGTTCTAACAAGTATCATGAATCAACTCATAATTACAAAACAAAATATAATGTTCCATCACAATTTGCATAACTTCTACATGTGCAAATATATAATAATAAATTAATAATTCAACTTTTAAGAAATAATAATATTATAATATATTACCAACATCAATTCTTCCAATTTTGTGTATTAAGCAGAATCATATCATAAATCTCACAAATACAGTAATTAGACATGTAACTTAAAGAAATCTCATGTTGTCTAAAATCCATTAACTAATAGAATTCAAGCCTTCATAAATTTAATAAAATCATTTTTTTACAGTGCTGATGCCTTATTCAAAACAAAATTGTAAAAGTCATGATTTTGTAAATTTCATGCTTAAGTAAAGTAACATAAATTACCATCATCAATTCTTACCGATATGCTTGACAGAATGTATATACCCATTACATACATATAGGCATATAATATTGTTTATAGAATATGCATTCAGAATCCAACTTATATGTTCATTACTAAAATTATTAAATTAGTACTTATCACTCCATTATTCCATATGCTGCTCAATTCATTACACACTTTATGCACCTTACAGAATGTATAAATATATTTCATACATAATATGCAACCAAAACCCAACTTGCAGTTTAATTACATACATGATAGATATCAAAATTAAAATAAATCGTTAACTAAAATCCATCACAGGTATTAATTCTTTTACTGATATTAAACTTGCTTGACTCTTAAATTCTTATATGATCATAATAGTCATGAACAAAATAAAGAAACACTTATGCGAATAATAATAAATAAATAAATATATTGCTTCTTATTTTTCGGAGCCCATGTTTCCCCTTCCTTCCTCTCTTCAGTATACAATACTTATGAGAGAGGAATATTTTATGTCTGATATATGTAAAGGAGAGAAAAGAGAGAGGAAGATGAAAAAAGAGAAAAGGAAATGGAATAATTCATGTCGGGTAATACAAAAATAATGTCAAAAACTTTAATGCAAGTTGTTGTGGAGTATGTGGGTTTATATATGTTGGCGAGTGGCTCCAAGTCAACAGTGACTGCTAAGTGTTTGCGGAACCAAGTCAACAATGGCTGCAAGTGCACTCCAAGTCAACAATGGCTGCAAGTGCTTCATAAAGTGCTCCAGAATTCCAGCCTATGTTCCATAAAGTGCTCCAATATTTCAGCATAAATTAGTGTAAAATAACTATTTTCTTCTTTCTAAAAGTAGGTTCCCTGTACGTGTATATATATAGCTACTCTTTGTTGCACTGAAAAAAAACGAAAAATAGATGAATAAGAATTCCTCTTTTCATCATGGTATCAGAGCACAGATTCTAGGACCAATAGAATGTCTGGAAAATAACAGAAAGAAATGAGAGGAAATCAGCAATGGAAGGACCTACCACTATGGTAGAACAACTTGAAGGAGAGAAGTTGATTCTTGCAGAATTGACATCCAAAATGACACAAGTGCTGAAGCAAAATCAAACATACAACCATATCCCAAGCCACGAGTCTGCTGCACAGATTGGAATCAAGCTGGACGACACTAACTATGCACTTGGTCCCAAGTTGTCGAGATGTATATATCAGGCAAAGATAAGTTGGGATACATAAATGGGGACCTTCCACATCCCCTCCAGACAAATCCTAATTCCAGGTGATGGAAAACCGAAAATGCAGTGGTGAAGGGATGGCTGATTAATTCGATGGACCCGAAATTGATAGGAAATTTTATCAGATTTCCTACGGCAAAGGCAGTTTGGGATAATATTACCATTACGTATTTTGATGGCACGGACACCTCACAAGTATATAATCTCAAAAAGAAAGTAACGAGACTCAAACAAGGAGGAAGATCTATCGAAACGTACTACAACAATCTTCAAGGCTTATGGAGAGAAATTGATTTTCGCCGACCAAACCCAATGATATGTGACGCCGATATACAGAAATATAACTCTAGTATGCAGGAAGATAGAGTCTATACATTCTTAGACGGCCTTGATGATCGACTTGACAAGATCCGGGTGGACGTACTTCAAATTAAGCCATTTCCAACCGTAGAGCAAGCTTATGCCCAAGTTCGCAGAGAAGACTTAAGGCAGTCTGTGATGATGACAATACATATGGTGGGGCTATGATTTCTAAGGGAAGACAGAGACCACAACAATAACTTTCACTTCAAATACCCTCAAATGGAAAGCCTAACATGATGACAAAATTGAAGCTGCAAGGAGAAGGAGGAAGCTGCACACATTGTGGGAATATGAAACACACTAAGGAAACATGTTTCAAACTACATGGGTATCCAGATTGGTGGCACGAGCTAAAGGAAAAGAAGAAAAAAGATGCAGGTGGAGGGAAAAATCACGGACGTGCAGCCCTTGTTAGCACCGAGTCTCAGATATCTCTTATACCGCAATGGGAGTCTCTTCCTCCTATAGATGAACAAATTGCTCAAAATGATTCAGGTAACAATGGTTATGCTCTCTGTTGTTCCAAAGAAGGAAATCATGAGAGCTGGATCATTGATTCAGGGGAAACATACCACATGACATTTGATTCATGCGATTTTACCAATGCTACTTAACCAAAACGGACATGTATTGCTAATGCCAATAGAGTAATATATCCAGTAACAGGGGCTGGAATTGTTGCTCTCTCTCCTCTTTTTTCATTAAGAAATACCTTATTAGTTCCATCTCTTTCTAGTAAATGTTGTCTATAGGCCAAACAACTGAGGAATTAAATTGTTGTGCACTTATGTATCCTAATTTTTGTTTATTTCAGGATATTCTCACCAAGGAGATCATTGGTCGTGGTACTAAAAGGGGAGGGCTATACTACATGGATGACTTCAGTTATGACAGAGCAAATAATATGCATCACACAGGAGTTAGGGAAAGGCAGATTTGGTTATGGCACAATCGGTTGGGGCACCCTTCATTTCGTTATTTGAGATATTTATTTCCGGATTTATTTTTGAATGTGAATGAGTCAAACTTCAGGTGCAAAGTTTGTATCTAGGCTAAGAGTCATCGTGTACCTTACTCAATAAGTTTGAACAAATGTAAAACTCCTTTTGCACTAGTTCATTCTGATGTATGGGGTTCGGCTCCCATTTCAATTACCTCTGGTGTTAAATGGTTTGTGACCTTTGTAGACGATTGTACTCGAATGACTTGGCTTTATCTGATGAAGAATAAACATGAGGTGTTTGGAATTTTTCAATCATTTCACAACATGGTTAGAACGCAATTCTCTGCTAAAATTCAAATTTTGCGATCAGATAATGGCGGGGAATATGACAATACACAATTACAAGAATATCTCCAAGCACATGGTTTGTATCATGAGGCTACTTGTTCTCAAACACCACAACAAAATGGTGTAGCGAAACGAAAGAATAGACATATCCTAGAAACAACTCGAGCTCTCTTAACTGTTGCCCTTGTCCCTCGACAGTACTGGACAGATGTAGTAGTTACTGCAGTTTATTTGCTGAACAGAATCCCATCACGAGGCTTGAACTTCAAAACACCTTTGCAAGTTCTTTCTCAGCATAGGACACTACCGTCAGTTCTAATGCTTCCTCCGCGAAAGTTTGGTTGTGTTACATATGTTCATCTTCACAAAAATCAAAGAATAAAACTCGACCCATGCGTTGTTCGTTGTGTCTTTCTTAGGTATGCAGCCTATAAGAAGGGTTACCGGTGTTATGATCCTACTACAAGACGCCTATATACAACCATGGATGTTACCTTTATTGAATCTGAGAATTTCTTCGCATCCTAGACTTCCCACACTTCTCTTCAGGGGGAGATCATAAGTGAAGAAGAGCAGAATTGGGAAAGTTGGCCAGGGTTTGAAGAAATATCAGTATCAGATAGTAGTAGAAATGAAGGCCAATATAAAGACGTTGTGGTTCAGTCAAAAGAGCCAACAACAACAATTATGGGCCAAAATAAAGAAATCGAGAATGTAGAATGTGGAAGAATGGCTGAACAGCCACCAAGAGACAATCCAAGTGAAGAGGCTTCTGAGAAAGAAGGCGACCATCCTTCCCCTTACCCGATAGTACCATCGAACGACCAATCTCCTAAGAATATCCCTGAGGTACAATCTCGAAACTCTTCTCAAAATAATTGTATAGACTAGTGTAGTGGTCATAAATTACCTTACAGGCATAATCGCGAGAAACCTCCAGATCGTTATTCACCCGACCGTGAAGAGAGCAAGTCAAAGTATCTGATTGCTAATCATGTCTCGACTTATAGATTGTCTGAGTCTCTTAAAGCATTTGTTCATAAACTTTCTGCAGATTATGTTCCCAAGTCTGTGAATGAAGCTTTAAAAGATCCTAAATGGACCCAAGCAATACACGAAGAAATGAAAGCTTTGGAAAAAAATGGTACTTGGATGCTTGTACCATTACCCAAGGGAAAGAAGATTGTGGGATGCAAATGGGTTTTTTCCATCAAACATAAGGCGGATGGGTCAATCGAGAGACACAAAGCAAGACTTGTCGCGAAAGGATATACTCAAACGTATGGAATAGACTATCAAGAGACGTTCTCGCCTGTGGTAAAGTTGAATACTGTGAGAGTGTTGATCTCTCTTGCTGCAAACTTAGACTGACCACTACACCAATTTGACGTTAAAAATGCCTTCTTACATGGGAATCTTGAGGAAGAAGTTTACATGGAGGTTCCACCGGGGTTTGCTACCTTGTCTCAAATGGAGGTAGTGTGCAAGTTGCAAAAGGCATTATACGGGTTGAAACAGTCACCTAGAGCATGGTTTGGCCGATTTAAGCTTGCCATGAGGAAACGAGGTTTTAAACAAAGCAATTGGATCATACTCTCTTCTTAAAGCACCAACAAGGGAAGGTAACAGCTCTAATATTTTACGTTGATGATATGATAATTACAAAAAATGACAAGGAAGAAATATCAAGTCTACAAAGGTATCTAGCAGCTGAATTCGAAATGAAAAATCTTGGAGGGTTGAAATATTTCCTAGGGATCGAAGTAGCCAGGTTAAAACAAGGAATATTTCTATCACAAAGGAAATATGTACTTGATTTATTGTCCGAGACAGGAATGTTTGATTGCAGGCCTGCTGATACTCCAATAGTACAGAATCATGGTTTAGTTGAATTCTCAGATCAAATCCCTACAAACAAGGAAAGATATCAACGTCTCGTAAGAAAGTTAATTTACTTATCTCACATAAGGCCAGATATTGCTTATGTCGTGAGCTTGGTAAGTCAGTTCATGCATTGTCCTAGTGAAGACCATATGAGTGCGGTGGTTCGTATTTTACGGTACTTAAAGTCTTCTCCCGGGAAAGGACTAATGTATAAGAAAAACCACCATCTGCACATCGATGGCTATACAGACGCAGACTGGGCAGGGAGTACTACTGATAGGAAATCTACATCGGGTTACTTCACATTCGTGGGAGGTAATCTAGTCACTTGGAGAAGTAAAAAAACAAAAGGTGGTTGCTCTATCCAGTGCAAAGGCCGAGTTCAGAGGCATGACTAAGGGACTGTGTGAACTACTCTGGTTAAAAAGGCTGTTGGAAGAAATTGGATACTCATCTGAGTTTACAATGAACTTCTATTGTGATAATAAGGCAGCAATAGCGATTGCACATAATCCAGTTCAACATGACCGAACCAAGCATGTTGAAGTGGATCGACATTTCATCAAGCAGAAACTTGAAGACAAAATAGTTCAGTTTCTATTTGTAAAGTCAAAAGACCAGTTAGCAGACATACTTACAAAAGCTGTCCCTAGCAAAGTATTTCACAACTCACTTGGCAAGTTGGGCATTGAAGACATTGAGGGAGAGTGTTGGCGAGTGGCTCCAAGTCAACAGTGACTACTAAGTGCTTGTGGAACCAAGTCAACAATGGCTGCAAGTGCACTCCAAGTCAACAATGGCTGCAAGTGCTTCATAAAGTGCTCCAGAATTCCAGCCTATGTTCCATAAAGTGCTCCAGAAATTCAGCATAGATTTGTGTAAAATAACTATTTTCTTCTTTCTAAAAGTAGGTTCCCTGTACGTGTATATATATATATAGCTGCTCTTTGTTGTACTAAAAAAACGAAAAACAGATGAACAAGAATTCCTCTTTTCATCAATATATATGTAAAAAAAAGAAAATAAAATAAAAGTAATCACATGCATAAAAAGTGACAAACCATTTGTCACTCAAATTTCAAATAGTGCAACAATATAATATGAATTCATTCACATGCAATAAGCCTACTTGATCTGACATAAATATTATAAAGTTTAATTAAAATAATTATAAAAATATCACGGGTATTACATTACATAAATGGGATGTCGACGATGATATGAAATGGGGAAGTTGAGTTTCTGTTTGTACTTTTGAGGAAATCAAACAAATGCCGCGGAAACACGGGTGTTCCAATCCCACTTCCTTTTGATATTTCTTGACTACTTTCCATCTGAATTTTTTTTTTCCTTTTCTACTGTATTTCCACCTCTATTAATTAATTGTAAAAATTAAATCTATCCAACAAAGTAGAGTGTTCTTATATTTAGAAAGTAGTAATTTGTTACTTTTTATATAATTTTAATAAATATTTTGGTGGTGATGAAACAAATTTATTTTATCTTATTCGGCCAAGTCTAACAAACAAAATATGTAGTAATTTAAGATATAATAGAAAGATGTGTGACAATGAGAACTAAGTTAAAAGTTCAAAATTACCGACAATGAAAGAAGAGAAATTAGATATTCTTACTTGTTTGATTATTTTTTTTGTTTTTTTTTTGATAGTAGAAGATATCTTTGTTAATGGTGGAAACAGAAAGTATTTGGAAAGGACAATGTAAATCCCGCTGAGAACTGATCTGAGAAGGGGCAAAGGGAGGGGAACGCAAAGTGCTTCTCTTTTCTCTTTCGAGGTATAGATACAGATATATGCGTATACGTTCTTTATGCAATTTCTTGAACTTGAGATTTGTAAATTTCAACTTCTTTTTCGTGATTTATTGTAGATCAGATTTTCTGTTAGATCCAGGTGTTTTTTGCTTGAGCTTATTAAACTATTCGCTCGAATTATGTAATTGTTGTTTTCTGTGAGTAGATTATGAGATCGATTAAACACTTTTTTTATTTTATTTTTTATAAGTTTGAGATCTTTGTTTAATTAAAAGTTTGGGTTTTGAGGTATTAATTGTGTAATGTGGGTTACTGGGTTGTGTTCTGGATCTGAGTTATGCTTTGTCTATTCTTTGATTTATGTAATTTGAAGGTTTCATCTTAATATGGGTAAAGGATCAGTTTAATTTATGAATTCCTTTTCCCAATTTTTTTTTACAGAACATGCAGCTTAATGCATTTGCTACTTTCTCTTTGGGTTTATATCAGAATCCCATTTATATCTCCACCCCAACCGCTCCGGCCGAGTTCGCTCCGACGAAATCCAACGGCGTAATCATATCCAGTTGACTCATAGCAAAGCACCCAAATACAAATCTCTCAACAATATCGACGATGATATGAATCTTCGCGCAAGGCGCGTCTTCTCTCCCGCTTCCGTGGTGGAAGAGCTGGAAGATGATATGGTATCTGTTGGTGCTTGATACTTTTAAAAATTAATAATGATTAAATAATTTAAAACTGAAGGTGTATTATTTTATAATTTTTATTTTTGTTGTTGTTTGAACTATTCAGTTTTTGCCGACTTTGTTCAGTTTACTAGTATGACAGATATTTCTTAGTATTTCGTCCGTTCTAAAATTAGATATATAATTTTATTTTTAAAATTAAATAACAGTATATTAAATTTAAATTGATGTAAATTTTTTAATTTTAGTTGATACAATAATTATAATTGTATAATTTATAACAAAAATTATTAATCACAAAATTTATTTTAATTTAAATTTTTATGAATTATACTAATTTTAAAATTTAATAATGTCAGAATATTTAATTTAAACATCTTGTATCAAAAAAATTTAAATTTTAAGGTTCAAGATTCGGACAGACAATTAAACATATAATAGGTTAAATTTGATTTTTAAACTCTCATGTTTCAAAGCTAAAGATTCATTTTCAAGGTGACAAATTTAAGTAGAATTTTACAAATGTAACTTTTCAAACATATAATAGTCTTGTATCTCTTTTTTGGTATGGCAGATATATCTCTTACTAATATTTAATTTAAATGTCCTGTATCAAAATAGATTTAAATTTCAAGGTTCAAGGTTCAGACAGACAAACATGCATATGATAGATTAATTTTGATTTGTAAATATTTTTTATGTTCCAAAACTAAAAATACATTTTTAAAGTGACAAATTTTAAATAAAATTTTATTTTTTTCAAATAAGCATTTAATCTACTTAAAATATAAGTACTAACATGTTTGAAATTAATATTATGCGCCTTATAATTTGAAATCAGAAGTGCGTATATGTAACTCTAATTTTGAATTATACGGAGAAGAAAACTTAATGTATATATAATTCTGGAGAAATTAGAAGTAAAAAAAGCAAATTTATTTATTGCAGCAAAATAATCGTTGGTAGTTGGTACTACTTTTCCATGCATGCTTGAAGAAAAATATCGAGGTGGAAAGAGACTGGGAAAGGGAAAAGGAAGGGAAAAGGAAAGGAAAAGAAAGGAAAAGAAGAGAAAAAAGTAAGTCTGATGTGAATTAATAAGAAGCGAAAATGATTTACACCATAAATGATTCATAAGTAGTTGTTAATGGAGTTCAAGTTACCAAATTTTGAGGAGTCGGTATCAATTTATGCCTAAGTGCTTCACATATAATTCCTCGAACCACATTTTCTAAACGAACCAGAGCCAATCCGAATTGATCTCGTAAAAGATCTGCTACAGAACGAATACGTTTATTCTAGAAAATTCATGATTTATTCAAGAAAAAAATTCTAACAATAAATAAAATCAAATAAGTCTGACGGTATGAACCTTCAATTCAAACAATGAAAGTCTTGGATAGCCGCGATAAATCCAAATCTGGCTCACCCCATATCCCCCATTCCGATCTTTTTCTAATGAAAGAATATTGGGGTTAGGGTCTCCCACACCAAAAGATGAGAAGAGAACGTTTAATAGAGAAGATAAAATTGGGAGAAAAATTATTTATCACCCTACTTTGCTTGGAAGGGATTAAATAAAATTCAATGAAATTAAAATTTTCAAGTAATTTGTCAAGGTTAAAAATTGGTCATTGATATTGAAAAGATAAATATGATGCTGTCACATCAAATATATACTCATTTAATTATACTTTTATAATTATTCAAACAAAATTTAACACTTTAAATTAATGATACTTATAGGTATGTTAACAAAAATTTTATTTCGACAATATATATCAACCTCCTAAAAATATTTGATAAATATTTTTATATGATAAATATTTGCATGTTAAATAAACAATCGCTAGAGTTGCATTGTGTTATATGGATTCCGAGTCTTTTTAATTTCATTGAATCTAAATCTGTTTGGAAGTCGCATAAATGTGACACCTGAAAAAGGGAAATACGTCATCGCGTTTGTAAATATATTCTATACAAAATATTAAGTAATCATCCTGAAAAACATGTGAGTCATACTTTAATTCTAATTTTTTTTGTCTGTTATTTATTTTTAATGGATATTACCTTAACTAAATCAAAATCCTGAATTCGCCCCGAGTATACCTCGTCAAGTGATGATCACGAAAATCTTTGACATTAACTTCATGCACCCAATAAGGAAACACATTTTATAGAAAATATATATATAACTTGAAAAGAACTTAAATTTCAATGATGAATAACATACTCAAATGGAATAAAGCTAAGAATATATTATTGACTTACAGAATGAGCAACAAACCAAATTAAAATAATGAAAGAAACATAATCAAAAGGGTAATATATGCTACTAATTAATTAATTAATCACAATTATATTCCTTCTCCAATTTCTTCAACAAAAGCCTTGAGATTCCTATCCGAAGATCCCCCTTCTTTCATAGCTTCCCTCGCCAAATCCCTCCATTTCTTAGCATTCCTTCTATATTCCTCCCCTCCCATCACCATATCCAAACACCTACTAATCTCATCACCATCAACAAACCCTTCTTCATTACCCTTCACCCTCACTCCTGTCCTCCACACGTCTTCGATCAACTTGGCATTCGTCCCTTGATCCGTCCACTTAGGAAACGCCACCACCGGAACGCCCGAAACCAAACTCTCCAACGTCGAATTCCACCCACAATGCCGTCACAAAACGCCGCGTTGGACAAGACTTCTACTTGTGAACACCATGGCACTATCATCCCTAATTGTTCCAATTCTTCCATGCAGCTTAATTCTTGATCTTTTTCTTTTTCTTTTTCTTCTTTTTTGTCTTCTTTTTTCCTTATTACCCACAAAAAAGGCCGGTTGCTTTTTATTAACCCTATAGCAATTTCCTCCATTTGTGGCTTTGTCAACTCCAAAATGCTTCCAAATGATATATAGATTACAGATTCTTTTGGCTTCGAGTTCAACCAATCTGAATAATTTCTTGATTTTTGGAAAAGATCGCCACCAAATGAAGTATCTGAGGGATCTTTTCCATCCAAGAAAGCGGATGGAATAACCGGCCCTATCGCGATTAATTTGAGCTTGTCGATGGCTTTTAGGGCATCTGGCTCCAAAGCATCGAACGAGTTTACGAGTACTTTAGGGTTTGTATCGGCATCTAGGACTTCTAGCTGCTCTTTAAATAATGGGAGTGCATGACTATAGGTTTCTTCGCTTGAAGGGAGAAGAAAAGAAGGCAGGTCTTTTGCATGGAGGAGTGGCAGTCCCGGTAATTTTATCGACCAAGAGGGGTCATTACAATTGCTCATGGCCTCATTATAGCCATTGAAATAATAGTAGTAGATATCCAAGACTGTGGCGGGTTGAATCCAAAGAAGCGTCGAGGGGATGTGAGGGTCACGCGCCACCTCGGCGACCCACGGGAGGAGTAGAGTGTACACCAAGCAACTAATAGGGCGGCCTTCTTCGGCGCTAGAATGGATAATTTCTTTAAGGCACTCCGTTCCACAACTCCTAATTTGGGACATGAAGAGTTTAGCATCATCCGTGATTTTAAAGCCGTCGTCGTAACCATCAGAAAACGACGCAAAATTTAGGCCTTTGGTATCTCCGCCGGCGGCGGCTTTAGCCATGCGCCGGTGAGCGGAAACGCTGGTGGCGAAGGTGACTTCCACCCCCATTTGGATGAGCCTTTTAGCAAATTGCATGGTCGGATTTATGTGCCCTTGTGCCGGGAACGTTACCAAGAGGATGTGGAGGTGGCGGCCGTGCATCATTATGACGACGCGTGGTTTGTTTTTGAGCTAGTTTTTCTAGATTGAGTTTTGTGTATTTGAAGTGTAGGAAGTAGCTAGCTAGGTAGGTAGGTATTGATGACTTGATAATTTTTGCTAGAGGTTTAATATTTATATGATGATTTAGTACTGATCGATAGGGTGATTATAGTGACGTTTGAGGTGACGAAATTGTAGGAGGTTTCATATAGTTTGTCTTGTTTACTTAATAAGTTGTAACCAGAGATCTGATATCTATCTATCTATCTATCTATCTATCTATCTATATATATATATATATATATATATATATATATATATATATATATATATATATAACAAAGTACATATTGATTGATCCGAGTGAACCGTACCTTGACAGTGCTCATGCATGACATGAGCTAGCTGTCTGTCTTGGTCCATCCAAGGTACACATCTAACTGTTGAGTACCACAAATCGTAAACTTCAATCTAGTAAGAAATGTTCTATCCATACAAATATATGTTATTAAGGTGAGTGTGTATTTAGAGATGACCGTTTTAATTTTTTCTTTTTATTTATCAAGGGTATTTACGTTATTCCATAAATTTTAAATTAGTGTGAATTTTTTAATTTTAGTTGATACAATAATTATAATTATATACTATATAACAAAAATTATTAATTACAAAATTTATTTTATTTTAAATTTTTATGAGTTATATCAATTTTAAAATTTAATATGTTAGGGGTAATATTTAATTTAAACGTCATGTATCTAAGAAATTTAAATTTTATACTACGTTTGTGAGTTTGGAGGGATGGAATGGGAAGGAAAAGTATAGGAAATGAAGGGGTGGGGAGGGATGAGAAGTGATTATAGTTTTTCTTTATCATGTTTGTGAGTTTTAAAAAGTAAGGGATGAGATGAGATTTTAATTAAATTTTTCCTTGTTTGTGAGTTTAAAAGTAGGGAAGGGAAGGGAATGAGTTCTTATTTTTAAACTACACTGTTACTATATTACCCTTACATATATAAATATAAGAAATGATATGATTTAATGATATGAAATTAATTTATAATCTTTAAATAAGTTTTTCTAGCAATAAATATTACACGTAACAGTTTTTTGGATAATACAAAATAATTATATATATGTGTGTATATATATATATATATATATTTGTTAAAGAAATTAAAAAATAAATTTAAAATTTGAAATGTGTGTTCAATTTTGAAACTAAGGCGGTATAAGAGTATTAAGGATAGTATAGTAGACGCTAGTGGGAAGGTTGTTCTTAAATGGTTGTATTGTTATGATCATCATCGGTGACGGCATAAGATAATATATATATATATATATATATATATATATTGTTAATGGCAAATAAAGTGCTAATTAATTAATTATATAATTTGTCCCAAAATTTCTTCATCAGACGGTACTGAATCCTGATGTGTAGGCAAGATAGTGACGCTAATATGTGAATTCCGAGGTTATTATTCCGCTTAACTTGTTATATGGAATGTTTTTTTAAAATATACTACGAGTTTATTAAATATTTATATACGTAAATGGGACCGAATGTAGAGAGAGAGATTTCAACAGGGTGCAGAGAGAAAAAAAATGAGAGTTTGAGAGTTATAATAGTGAGGGTAAAATTGTCATATTATTTATTTTACAAGGTTATTTTTGGTAATGTAAAATATCTCACTTTCTCGTCCTTTCTCATTCTCCAAATTCTCCTACTTTTGATGGGAAAATTTTGAGCCAAAAATTGAATTAATTTTACCTTCAAATCACTTCCCTTACTTCCTAAAAAAAACTCACAAACATGGGATTTAAAGGAATTTTAATTATTTTTCCATCCCTTTTTTTTCCCTCAAATAAAAACTTACAAACACAATATTAAGGTTCAAGGTCCAGACAGACAATTAAACATATAATAGGTTATATTTGATTTTTAAACTCTCATGTTTCAAAGCTAAAGATTCATTTTCAAAGCGACAAATTTTAAGTAGAATTTTACAAATGTAAATTTTCAAACATATAATAGTACTTCTTGTATCTCTTTTTTGGTATGGCAGATATATCTCTTACTAATATTTAATTTAAATGTCCTGTATCAAAATAGATTTAAATTTCAAGGTTCAAGGTTCAGACAGACAAACATGCATATGAATATATGATAGATTAATTTTGATTTGTAAATATTCTTTATATTCCAAAACTAAAGATACATTTTCAAAGTGACAAATTTTAAATAAAATTTTATTTTTTTCAAATAAGTATTTAATCTACTTAAAATATAAATACTAACATGTTAGAAATTAATTTTATGCGCCTTATAATTAATTTGAAACTAGAAGTGCGTATATGTAACTCTAATTTTAAAATATACAAAAAAGAAAACTTAATGCATATATAATTCTGGGGGAGATTAGAAGTAAAAAAGCAAATCCCATTTATTGCAACAAAATAATCGTTGGCAGTTGATACTACTACCAACGATTATGTATCAACTACCAACGATTATGGCGGCGGCGCGTGGGTTGTTTTTGAGCTAGTTTTTCTAGATTGTGTTTTTCTGTATTTGAAGTGTAGGAAGTAGCTAGGTAGGTATTGATGACTTGATAATTTTTGCTAGGGGTTTAACATTTATATGATAATTTAGTGATTGATAGGGTGATTATAGTGACGTTTGAGGTGACGAAATTGGAGTACGTTTCATATAGTTTGTCTTGTTTACTTAATAAGTGATTGACAGGGTGATTATAGTGACGTTTGAGGTGACGAAATTGGAGAACGTTTCATATAGTTTGTCTTGTTTACTTAATAAATTGTAACAGGATATCTGAGATATTGTATAATTATATATATATATATACACACACACTAGTCGTACTATTCGTACCTTCGGTATTACGTACGAAGGGGAAAGAGGAGGAGAGATTGTCGGCGTTACAGAATGGAGGAGGCAAAGGGCGATATCGGGAGGAGGAAGAACGGAGGAAGATCTGAGAGTGAGAGAAAGAGCAATTTTTTTTTTGAAGTTAAAGAGGATATAATGGACGGTGAGATTTATCTCAAATTTTGGACGATACTGATGGTTTATTAGAGTGAGCGAAAAATTCAAAATCAATTGTGTTTTGTTATATATACATATATATATATATATATATATATATAAACAAATTACATATTGATTGATCCGAGTGAACCATATCTTGACGGTGCTCATGCACGACATGAGCTAGCTGTCTGTCTGTCTATCCAAGGTATACATCTAACTAACTGTTGAGTACCACAAATAGTAAGAAATTAATGTTCTGTCCACAAATATATGTTATTAAGGTGAGTGTGTATTTAGAGATGACCGTTTTAATTTTTTCTTTTTTTTTATTAAGGGTATTTATGTTATTCCTTAATTTAAAAACAAATTATGTCGTTGTGCAGTGGAATAATATAAATATTCTTAGAATTCTAAATGGGAAAAAATTATGCATATACGCATTTAATGTAGAGAATTTATTTTTATTTATATATATAGAAAAAAATTCATGGTCAAGATTTGGTGGATCCAACTATCCTCTAAATTGCTTAGCTGATCACAGGTATTTTTACACTAACCATTTGCCAAAATGTTTGGGGACGAATAAACAAATGTTTATTGCCAAACTATTTGGTGGACAATTAGAATCTGTTTAGTTAGCGTTAAGTTTTTTAGAGAGAGTGAATTTGTTTATGATAGAAAGTTATAAAAAAAATTGAGAAAGAAAGTCACATTTTTTAAGAAAGAGTAAGTGAGAAATTTAGAAGTAAAGTGGACGAAGATGATTCATGGTTAGAATTAATTAAATTGAAATGAGTTTGAAATATTTAGATATTCAAACTATGGATTTAACCAAGTTAATTAGTTTGTACTCATATAGTCATATTTGTCTTCTATAATACAGGTTGAAACCCAACTCACGGTGTAATATATATATATAAAATAGACACTCAAACTAAATAAATTTAAGTCAGCTGGGTTAAACTAGTAGGTTTTAAACTATTTTACGTACCATGTTTCTAGATTTAGCTAACTTTGACAATCAGTCAATCTCTATATTATAGATTAATAAATGTTTGTACATCGGACATGTTTTCTGATTTTGTGTCGCATTTAAATTTATTTATTTATTTTTATTCTTACAATTTTATATATATTATTATTTTGTCTTTTTGAATTATTTTTTTTATTTTTTATTTAATTCTTCAATTTTATAAAATTTTAATTTTACACATGCATAATTTGTGTCATCAGTGCTTAATATTAATAAAATAGCATTTCACCCTGCCTCCAGCATTTGGACGGTGAGATTTATCCCAAATTTTGGATAGTCCTGATATTTTATTAGGGTGAACGAAAAATTCAAAAATAATTGTGTTTTGTTAGATAGATGTGTGTACATTATTAGCATAATAGGGTGATAACTAGGCCCCATGCTTGTCATGCATGTACGTAATAAAAATTTAATGGAGAATGATAAGGAACGTGTGATTGTTAATATGTCATTAGAGCTTTTCAAATTGTAATTGATTTAGGTGTTTTTTGAATGCACTTCTTTCTTAGATTAATGAGCGTGTGTTTGTTTATTCAAAAAAAGAAAAAGAAATGTGTGATTGGTGAGAAAAGTTGAAGACTTTTGTACATTCATATATATATATATATATATATATATATATATATATATATGAGACCGATCCATAACTGTGTCGCCCCCAAATTCAGGTCTTAAACACTCGAATTTGATAATCACGATCCAATACAATATCCACCTTCAAATAACATAAAATGACTAAATGCGAAATATAATAAATATATATTGTTCATTCAAAAGGTGTTACTAGTCCCAAGATTCGATAACCTTAATACAGGAATACAAATTTACCCTAGTACAGTACTTTAGAGTTTAAATAATAATATAAATTCATTAACTACGCATGAAATAAAATACATGTACTAGTAGACTAATACTTCATCTTGTTCTTGCCCTTGTCTTTTCCTGAGGTCTCGAGCTTAACTGCAATAAGGTTCATGATATAGCAAAGGTGAGCAACTAGTTTACCCAGCAAGTTTAAATACAACAATAAAGGATATATCATGATGAAGGGGATATGAAGAGAGGAATTTCAACAATATGAATATCGGAAGCAAGAATAATAAATGCTTTTAGAACGAATGATAGTCAAGTAGACTTTGAACAATAAACTTCCAATGGAATCAATAACTAATTAACCCTTTGGTTACTGGCTCAAAAATAAGTACTCGAGGGAATCAACCTCTAGTACCCTATGTATATACATAACATTTAATTTTTGTTCTTTGTATCTTATATCCGATACGTGGGGTAATCCCCTATATTGAAGGGGTGTTCATAAAATCCAAGATTCCGCACCATCAATTGGTCGGGATATATAGTTTTTAAAATCTATACCGCAAATGTCTAGTCGGACAATGGCTAAGACTTAACTATGACAGTTCATCCATATTAGAACTTTAACTAAAATATAAGTCAACGTCTATGCAAAAACAATTGCATAATGTGTGAGTGTTAATAATAACGATGTGGGATAATTGTTAAGTAATTAAACCACTTAGAGTATGCTTGAGAACTTAAAGATTCAAGGTTAAATATTAACTTGCAATAAATAATACAAAAATGGGTTCTTGCAACAATTAAGGTTTCGGGGTAGAGAACTTGCATAATACACCACATCCTACTTGAATGTAAATTGAGTAGGTTTAAAGGAAACTTGCCTGATAGCTCAACTACAAAAATCTAGCTTTAATTAAATTGCGTAAAACGACTTATCATTAGTAAGTCGATTCCTTAGTTAGTACAGTATAAACTAGCATGGGTTTACACTTTACAAGAGGTTATACACCAAATAATCCTAACATATAGACACGTACGTAGATGTAACCACCATTACTAAGTCTATAAACGTTCATTCTCATCTTGGGTAAATGAGTTAACAAGCCTAGAATAGCTTGGTTCTATTCATCAATGTAAGCTTGAACATATAGCACATCAATTAAGTCGTGCAATACAGCTTAAGACATACCTAATACATGCTGCAAGGCTCTGTTTACAAATTAAATAACTGGGCAAAACTGGCGACCGGCACGGCCGTGCTTGTTTTTGCCTTGGGAGTGGCACGGTCGCGCCACTCTCTGGATAGACCTAAAAATGAAATTTCATGCAACTGGAAACCGAGCCTAGTCTCTAGCATACAGGCTACTGATATTAATCACATACACGTGCTTATAAGGTTATTAACTTGAGTTTGAAACCTAGCATGCTCATTCTAAATCTAATCCAAAGTTATAAGGCTTTGTAACAGAAATTCCTACGCTTTAGGCCAAACAAGTCCATTTCACAAGTAATCCGCTATTATGGTCATAATGCCCCATAATAAGACTAGACAATACTTAATATGCATGCTCGGATGTAAACAACACATGCACATACTAAACACATAGCTTATAATTGGAATTCATGCCTTAAACATACTCGCACATGCCAAAATAATACTTAGCTAAATGGTGCTTATGTCAATCATGTCTAGAGGCATAATGAGTCCTAACAATTATGCTTATATGGTCAGTGTTGACCCCGGGAAAATCGCTTCTATGCTAATTATTACCCTTTTCAATTTTAACTTTTTTATTAGATGATTTTTTAGAAAAGGTCGGCATAAATGTCGACGGGGTTTTGAAAGATCGTTTTTTATGATGAGCCAATTGACCAGAGTCGTCAGTTGGTATATTTGAAATGGATGTACCAACTCATCCGAGCTTCGTTTTCGTAAATCGCTGGCTCATATGTGACTCCGAATTAATTGGCCTGCAAACCGAGATTCATAGAGTTTGGGGGCTTGCTTAAGCGAGGGGAAGGTGTTAGGCACCCCTGGACTTCCGTGAAACACGGTTACCGCAATCTCGATGCTTTTCCTATCCTTTAATTCTTAAAATGTGTGTGGGCGAGTGTGTGCTTATGTGAATGTTGTAGTGAGTTTGCATGAAAAAACCATTTGGTTTTTTATGAAAAATCGTGTTTTAATTTGAGAATGCTTTAGAATATCTTTCGGCCTATATGAGAAAGCTTTATTATTTTTTGTTTAGAGAAATGTTTGATTTTAATTGTCAAAAGCTGTGAGATTTTCATTAGGTGTCGTTTTGCCAAAACAAGAGTTTTTTAAACCATCGTCAAAATAGGAATCGAGACCTATAAGTTACTTTCGTAAATAAAATGACGGGCAACTTCTAAGATCTCTTTAACCCTATGCACAAAGGTTTAATAAAACGTTATTTATTTTTATAAAACCATTTTTGTGATGTTTGAAAGCGATTCTTTTTTTCTTTTTTTAGCCTTCTCGTTTAAATAGGAATCGACATTCATTAGCACTTCCAATTTTAAGCCTCATGGTGCTAATACCCTAATTTGATTGATTTTCTGAAAATCTTCATCGTTTAGCATTGAAATCATTTTTTGTGTCGCAAATCAAATCAAGCATTAAAATGCGTGGGGGCTATTCATGGGCATGTGAGCCATCAAAATAACCCCAAACGCCCATAATCACATATTTCACTATTACGGGGCCTTAAACCCGATTTTCAACTTGATATCGTTTTAAGGCCCGACAATTACATATTTACAATAAAGGGTACATCGACCCTATTACATACATCCAAAAATGTCCATCATCGGATTTGGACCACGGGGTCGCGTTCCTAGGCTCACACCCAAAATTGCTACACACCCACAAAATGGATACTACAAAAAATAAACAACACCGGGTTGCCTAACACACCACAATATCCTAAAATAGCAATCTAGATACACTGCACATAATATATTACCATAACGAGCTAAAAATCATCAAATGGATATCATCGGGCCATTAGGAAGAATTTCGTTTCGTTGGAACCCTCACTAATAATCCTTAATCCATGGATCCTCAATAATATATAAGAAAAACTACATTTAATATAGCCCGAATGACAAAAAGCTTAACAAAATGATATAACAAAAATGCTATAAAAAAGGGTTTTTCACCTTGCAAATGACACCACGATACGTATAAACTCGTAGATTAAATAGAGTAGAAAGCGTATGTGATACAATCTAACAAAAAGGGGTATAAATCCTCACTTTTTCTCTCTTTTCTCTCCTCTCCCGCTGCTGTTTACTGCTGCTTCTTCCCCCTTTTTTTCTTTTCAAACTCCCTGTCTCCGGATGAAAAATGAAGAAATACATTGATAAAGGTTGCCAGAGGCAGCCGCAGATTGATCCGCATCTTGGCCGCAAGTTGATTTGCGGCTAGCCTCGGTTCCCCCGCACCGCGCTCGGTTCCTCCGCGCCGCGCTCGACTGCCGTGTCGTCAGTCGTCCCATCATTGGCCGATGATTGATCTGCGGCTAGCTGGGCTGATTTTCTCGATTTTCATACCGCACCTCGATTCTTGTGTCGTACTATTGGTTTTCGCTGAAAGGCTCGTATTTTGCAGTCCGGGAACCGCTGGGAAACGTGCCATATCGTTCAGGAATGCTCGTTTCGAATGACTACGACATGACACAGGATTTGTATTTGGAGCTTGGTTTCCTAGGGGCGCTGCCCCCCGACCCCCACCAGCTCACCGGCAAGCAGGTAGGCGTAGTGTCCATTAGTCGATTTCTGATATCCGCTCGTTGTCGTGTCGGCTTTGATCGTAAGTCGTTGTGGTGGCTTTGAGTGTTCGTACTTATGTCCACCTTTCGTTCTCGTAGGCTAGGTTAATTGACGATTTTGCCCTCCTGTCAGGGTTAGTATACGAAGCGCAAAATTTGGATGTCTATAGTCAGAACACAACTTTTCACAATATTTAATGATACTCACCTTTAAACTCTATATTTTTCTTTGAAAATCATACTAAGACAACTCATGCCACGTAGCTCATGCAAGACAACTTGGAAATCATAACTCACATGCATTTGAACACATATTTAAGCTATATACACATACTCAAATGGTCAGATTATAAAGAGACGCCCATTTGACAAATTTCATTTCGAAATTCTTAAGTTTTACTTTTTGAAATTACATACATAGAGTAACATATGCAACTCATGGTATTTGCAGGGATTCTAGATACATAATAACCTATTTTTATGCATGAAGGAACTAAGCTAGCATGCTCAAAACATCAGAACACCTCAACCATTTCTGGCAGCCCACGCGGCCGCACTGGTTTTGGCCTTGGGAGTGGCACGGGCGCGCCACTCCTGCACTGCTTCAGGTTCGACTCTGCTTCTGCAGAACTCGAAAATTAATATGGCATAACCTTTCTAAATACAATTCAGTGCAACCACCTTGGTCCCAAACATGAATATAGACCCATATAACATCATTACATTAATTAACAAACTAATTTGCAAGAATCATGGATTTCATGGAATTTAACAATCTAAGAAATTGATAACACAGTGTACCTTCTTGATGCTAATTTGAAATCCTTAAATGCTTAATAACAGATTATTCTCACTCTCAGCAATACTCGCTCTATATACTAACCTATCAGAAGTTGTAGCAACTGAAACTTTGAAGAATTGGTTTCAATTTATAGAGAATTTATTACCCAGACAATGCTCTTAACCAAAATGAAGAACCAACGAGAAGAAGAAGAAGCTGATGGGTATTGAAGATTTGGTAAATCACCCACACCCTCCTTCATCATTCTCACCATCTGATACAAGCAAGCTTAGGCCTCATGCCTATACATGGCTGAAGATGTGACTCTCATTGTGCATTTACTATTTGATTTTCCTCCCTTATTGCAGACCACGACTTAGAATTAAATGGGATATGTCCCATAACTCTTGTCTCAAACTAATGTTACTTTGGTAAATAAATCACACAATTAAAAACTCAATTAATCTAGTATGCATTTATTACCCAATTCGTAATTACATAAAAGATTGAATTAATAACTTAATCTAGTCCACTTAGTATTAATTTACTAAATAGACTATTACATAATAATATCAATATTGCACACATTAATTAATAATTATATTAATTAATTAAGGCAAATTAAATTCCTCTACTATATTCAAATAGATTGAATATTTAAATAATAGACAACTTTATCAATTCTTCTAATATTAAACCTTAGAGATTATTAAAAATGGATAGAGATTAAATTAAGATGCAATAAAAGAAGAGAGAAATAAAGGGGAATCATTCCCAAACTCCCGAAGGGATTTTCGATAGCCAAATCCTTCCCTAAGTAATCCGCCATCGTCCCAATCCCGAAGTCATGGTTGGCCAATTGAAAAACGACGTCGTTTTTAAATAAGTGTTGTCCGCAGTATTAAACCGCGGACGCTAGGTATGAGTGGTCAACTGGAAAACGACGCTGTTTTTAAATAAGTCCTCCGTCCGCAGTATTGTACTACGAACGCTATGACCAACTATAATTGGGAGTAGGATCGTGGAGTAAGGCCAAAATCGTAGAGTATACTTCTTTCTCTTTATTCTATTTTTTCAATTTTTGATCTTAATGAGTTGAATATGGTTAAAATTTTGACTTTTAAATTTTTTTTATTACTCATAACTCCATTGGAGTAAGAAGAGATAATGGAGAAGAGAGAGATTGGGTTAAAGAGATTGAGCATATTGGGTTAAATATCTCTTTATAATATATATATATATAATTTACCACTACTTATTTCTCTCTCTAAATTTCTACAATCCACAAATCTAAATTAGAGATTGAGTTTTTGGTTAGTGATGAAACAAAAGAGATAGGTTTTACTTCACAATCATACTCCCAATTACAGTTGGTCATATCGTCTGCAGTTTAATACTGCGGATGACACTTATTTAAGAATGACGTCGTTTCCAATTATTTTGGTCATTTGTCTTGTCCGCAGTATTAAACTACGGAATATTGAAAACTAAATTGCAGACGGTATCTCTATTAAATCGTTAAATTATTTGATAAACGGTCAAAATATATTATAAAGATAACTTTAAATTTATAACGTTTGTTATGAATCGGTCTTTATATATATATATATATATATATATATATATATATATATATATATATAGAGTCCGGTTCAGGTCCGGGAGTCCGCATTTTCTTAAAATGCGGACCTTTTTTTTTTTTTTTTTTTTTTTTTTTGCTTTTTTTTTTTTGAAACAACTAAAAAAAAATAAATAAATAATTATGGAACTAAAATTTTTACATAATACAGTGTTTTGAGCGTGATTTGGATACATATAACAAAACATGTATGTACAGTCTGCGCAGACTGTACATACATGTTTTGTTATATGTATCCAAATCACGCCCAAAACATTGTATTACGTAAAAATTTCAGTTCCATAATTATTATTTTTTTTTTTTTTATTTTTTTCAAAAAAAAAAAAACAAAAAAAAAAAAAAAAAAAAAAGGTCCGTAATTTAGCTCCGTCCGGGATCCCGGACTGGATCCTTGGGCATATATATATATATATATATATATATATATATATATATATATATATATTGCTTAAACTACAACAATAATAGGCTTTAGGCAAGTGTTAACGTGGACCAATTGTCCGTAGTAGATGATTGGGCGAGGGACAAAATTGTTGGCATTCCCAATTCGCCTATTGAAGGGTTTTGTTTGTTAGAACTTTGAAGGGATAAGATACATAGATAGCCACACATTTAGTGGGCCGTGTGATATAAGATAGGGAACTTCTTTTAGCTTAACAATTTCTCATTTTCATTTTTATTTGTCAACATGTGAGATGAGTGTGTGTATATACACACGCACAAACATATCTACGTGTCGACACATAAACCTATAGAGAGTATTAAAGTACTCCCTCCATGGCTCCATTACAGAATTGAATTGAAGTATCATGCGATGTCAGATCCTGTTGAAGGTGAGTTACGGTGAAGTTAACATTAATTTTATCGTAATAAGTTTTATTAATTATATATAAAAAAATATTATATTAATAAATTATATAATTATTTTTGTATTGATTAATGCAATATGTCTTATAATTAATAATTAAAAAATTATATAAGCTTATTATGATGAAATTAGTGTTAATTTCACTATAACCGGATCTTGTACTGTCCAAGTTATATGAAGATCGTGTCAATTTATTATGAAGCCATTAGACAACATTATTCTTATTTTATTGACATGTCATTATCCTAATTATCATTCTTGTATATATTATCGGTGCATCAACTTTAACTTGGTAAAATTTAATATATTTCTTTATAAAATGACAACTTTTAAATTTTTTATATATATTTATTACAAATGTATATTGGTGATATGATAATATTCACTTAACTTGCTAAGATTAAGGTAACTGTGTCTAAAGAAAATCATGTTACTTTTTGGTTTAAAAATAATTAATAATGTATTTTTAACTTAAGCCCTAAGTCAAAAAAATTCAACTATGTCCAAAAAATGGAAGATGCCTTGGATCCACCTCAAACCCAATGAAATATAATATATTAGTTCTAAATTATAAAGTTTTATTATTGACTTTTGAATGTCAATTTAAAATATTTTCAAACTAAAAATTGTATTAAAAATTATAAAATAATAAATATTACAATAATTATTACTAAATTCAAATGAATCTATATCAATTTTAAGTCTGAAAATAATTCAAGTTAATTTCAAAAAATGAATAAAGATATTACATTTTGGATTGAGTGATCAATATATCGTTTCTTTACCCAAATTAGGTATTAAGAAATTTGCATTTAGCTAATACAGTATGTCCATATTATTTGAAACAAGTTCTAAGAATTGTAGTACGGCACTGTATATAAAAAAGAAGAAAATATATATATATATATATAGAGAGAGAGAGAGAGAGAGAGAGAATGATTTTTTTCATATATATAGAGGAGAGAAATGATGAAATTACATAGAGAATGGCTTCTTTCATATAGAGAAGAAATGAAGAAATTACATAATTTGTGACCCTAATTGTAAACACGCTATATAATTACTAGTGGGTACGTATGCAAGTGTGTGTATATATATATATATATATATGTATGGGGTTCTATCCATATATCAACACTATTTCAACAATCACATCTAACACCGTTTATCATGGTATATTTAACACCGTTCATCATGATATTCAAGGGTTGGAATTAATAGGGCTTGAACCCTGCCGCTAGAAGGAGTACCGGCAGAACTATTCTTTCTAGCGACTTGAGAAATTATTATAGTGTCCTCCAATTTAAAATTCATAGCGGCATAAATGAAACCATTGAAATTTATCAGGCAAGCATTGTACCGAAACCATTGATGTAAGATTGTCAGTCTTGTGAAATATTGCTGAATTCTACAACTTTTGCCTTTTGTATTGCTTTTTCTTTGTGTGGTAATCGATGATTTTTCCAAATTAAGTTCCGTTTTCATTCATTTCCCACAAGATCAGCTAGTGAGTATAGTACTCCTAAGCCATTGTAGAAGCTACCCAGCCAAAAAGTATGTTACGAGCTTCCCGTTATATATATTTTTTCACCATCTGGCTAATCGTTTGAATGAACATTTCAAATAGCCGGTCTGGATTGGTTTTCATATTTCCCTATTGGGACCAATGGTTTAAAAAAGATATTTTGTGTCTAAAATGATAATATGTTTGACGGGGGCTGGTTTTTTCAAAGAATATTCATGTTTATCAACTAACTTATTTTCGGGCCTTAAACAAGAGGGCGCCATTTCATAGAGGGAAATTATGGTAATTGTATTATTTTAGGCCGCTGATAATGCAAACAAGCAAATAAGCATTTAGCTATTGTTTTCATTTTTGGTGATATTTTTTTTGCTTTTAGAGCTTTGACAATAAATAATGATCTAACGTTAGCCTTTTTTTAATTTTTATTTTATCCCTCAAGAGAGGGCGAAGTCATAATCAGGAAACATTATTTTTTTTCTATGAACTACGTACTGTTATCTCACTTTCTTGAATTTAAAGAAATAGTATTATATTCGAGCAAAGTTAGAGATTTTAAATTTTTTATTATAAATGTAACTCGAATGATATGACGGTGAATAAAAAAGACATATAATACTTTATGACATAATTAATAGCTACCCATTGATAAAGGGTGGTGTATTGGTGTTGTCATCAATCAATGTCTCCACTCCTCAGAAATCTTATCAAGTTGCTTTCATTTTAATTCTTTCCAAATTTAAGCTTTCATTGAAATAAAACGGTACGCATACAACAAGCCTTGCAAATTTTTTGCCAACAAAAAAGAGGAGGGCCACCAAACTCAAAAGGACCCCACATTTAGGATGGCGACAAACTTACCTCTCACATCCACAAGTCTAGTGAAAAAAATTGCAGCATGTTAGACTTTAGACTTTTTTGGTTAGTAAAAGTGGATTGTAGAAGACCTGTGGCATCACTAGGAAAGTCATTTTCCATATATTTATTCGTCATTAGTAATAATTATCACCGATCACTTGTCGCTAGAATCTCTAACGACATGTCAAAACAGTAATATTTTGTCCATGTCACTATGAATTTTAAATTAGAGAATATTGTAGAAATTTTTTAAACTGTCAGAAAGAATAATCCTACCACTACTCGTTTTAGCGACAAGGTCCAAGCCCTATTTAATCTCAGTTCTTGAATATCACGATGAACGGTGTTAGATGTGATTGTTGAAATAATACTTACAGCAACCAGTTGCTCTATGGATGGAACCCTTATATATATATAGCCTTACGGTTTGGATACGCCTTGCGTTGTTGTTTGAATTGAAATTGAGATACTAATGTGAATTCTTCCCTTCTAAATCAGATAGATTCCTATCTGAAAGAGGTTGACAATAAGTTCTTTCAAAATTGACTATTTGCCCCTCTGTTAAAGGAAGAGCTTTGATCCTTGCCTTGAACCGACTTTCAAATTTTTGTTCCAAGTAGTAATATCAAGAACGATGTTAGATGTGGTTGTTGGAATAATACTTCTAGCAACCAATTTTGTATGTGTATATATATATATATATACAGTCTAGTTCACATCCGGGAGCCCGGATGGAACTTAAAATTCGAACTTGGCATTTCAACTATTGGATCACATCCAACGGCTCACATCAGATATGGCATGGAAAAAAAATGACGCGGGTCGGAGCGAAAAAAAAATGACGCGGGTCAGGTTAAGAAGGAAAAAAAAAACTTAATGGGTTTGAACAGATCAAATCACTCTTTCTCTCTCTCAAGTCACTCTCTCTCTAACCAAACGGCAAGCAGCTCGATCAAGAAAATCTCTGTGTCTCTGAACTTGACGCCGAACGCGGGAGAGTCCGACGACACTCTGGCCGAATAATCCGACGACGCAAACGGAACCGACGCATTCGCAAGGTACTTTCTAATTTTTTGTTTGAACCAAATGAATGAAATCTAGGGTTCATTTCAGGGATTTTGATTTTGTCAAACCCATTAAGCTTCTTGAGAGGAAATTAGTCCAAGTCTTTCCAACTGATCTAGTATTTCCAAGTGTTTATGCACATAGCGATTTGATATTGCCGAGTGTGATTTTTTTTTTAATTTCTTATTTATATGTATATGGTTGCTCTGCAAACCAATTTTAGCTCCCAAGTTCGTAACGAGTCTAATTTGCTTATAACTGACTGAAGTAATGCATACACTTCTGAAATAATAATCACTTTGTTACTGAACCATATTCCTAGGTTTTTGAATACAAAGTACAAACAAATGCACTTTTGGTTTGCGTTGGGCCTCTTAAGGGATTGTGGATTAACTCCACTATTTTCTCCTGAAACCAAGGACTTTGAAATATTCTGAATGTTCTATACAAAATGATTGAAATATCAAATCGCTCGGCAATATCAAATCGCTATGTGCATAAACACTTGGAAATACCAGATCAGTTGGAAACACTTGGACTAATTTCCTCTCAAGAAGCTTAATGGGTTTAACAAAATCAAAATCCCTGAAATGAACCCTAGATTTCATTCATTTGATTCAAACAAAAAATTAGAAAGTACCTTGTGAATGCGTCGGTTTCGTTTGCGTCGCCGGATTTTTCGGCCGGAGCATCGTCGGACTCTCCCAAGTTCGGCGTCAAGTTCAGAGACAGAGAGATTTTCTTGATCGAGCTGCTTGTCATTTGGTTAGAGAGAGAGAGAGTGACTTGAGAGAGAGAGAGAGAGTGATTTAATCTGTTCAAACCCATTAAGTTTTTTTTTTCTTCTTAACCCGACCCGCGTCATTTTTTTTTCCATGTCATATCTGATGTGAGCCGTTGGATGTGATCCAATGGTTGAAATGCCAAGTTTGGATTTTAAGTTCCATCCGGGCTCCCGGATGTGAACTGGACTGTGTGTGTGTGTGTGTGTGTGTGTGTGTATATATATATATATATATATATATATATATATAATTCTCGAAAAGACTGGAGGATGTTACTTGTATTGATCATTTTTCAGGGTTAATTGCCCACAGGCTTCCACGAAGGGTCACAAATTCACAAGCCCTCTTTCTCATTGGCTAGAGCTGCTGTATTGCTTGGACTTATAAGTTGATACAATAATTAAGTTAATTTCATCTTCGATATTTTTACTTCTTGAACTTTTCTCCTTCAATTTATTATTATTAGTGTAGTAACCCGTGCGAAGTACGGACTTTGTTTATTAATAAATGTTTATATTAAAAATAATAATATTTGATCAAAGTATTTATGTGGTGTTTTTATATCGTTCATTTTATTTAACTACATAAATAAAATGAACGATATAGAAAGAATATAAATTTCTATATTGCATATATACGTTACATTTATGTGAACAATTAAAGAGTGGCTATTAATTTTAAATAAGTATGTGTATGTACCTATAACCCCTAAAAAAGTTTTGCATGGTTGAATATAGAATGTCAAAAGTTTCAACTCCAAAAAATGAATTTATGCAAAAAAATTTAAAATCGAGTTATCTTAGAGACTATTCGAGTATAATTAATTTCACTTTCTATCATTTTCCTTTATTTGACTCGTGCGTGACATTTCTTTGCTCATCTATTCTGTCTTGACTTTATACCCATAGACGATATAACTAATAAAAAAGAGATTATATTTTTAGTAGTGAGTACAAATAGGTAGAATAAGATATATCGGTCATTTTAAACAAAGATAAGGGTTAATTTTATCCACAAGTTTTTAATCCAAAGTGGTAGAGATTATTATATCTAGTTGAACATGATATTAAATAGTTTGTCTTTTCAAGTCATTTTATTATCCCGGAATTATAATTTTAAGCCTAATTTTTAAAACAAACAAGAAACTTGAGATTAAGACTATTTTTGGAATTGATTAAAAAAATGTGATTACTAATCTTGATTAGCGTTTTTGATTATAATCGGTTTTAAAAAATTAGTTTGTATTTGCTAAATAAAAATCACTTAAATTAGTAATAAGCGAAAAATATTTGGTATAAAAAAAATTGTTAATCACTTATTTCAAGTGCAAATTACTAAAAATGAATGTTTTGAAAAGTAAATATGGGTAATGGTTGAAATTATTAAAATAAATAGGGATGGATTATACTTGGTCAAATCTGATTATTAGATTTAGCAAATAATCAAAAGCTCCAAATTGGATTTTTTGATTATTTTCATAAAAAGTGATCATAAGTAGTTTAAAAATCACTTTACCAAATACTTTTTGCTTCTTGAAACTGATTATAAGTAGATTTGACCGTTTATAAACAATCTCAAACACCTTCTAATAGTCCAATTTAAAGTGTTATCCTCACGAACAAACATGCATAAATTAGATCCAAAGTGATAACATAATTGTAGTGGTTTCTTTCTAAATTGTACACAACCACATCTTTTAAATTTACCTTTTAGCAAAAGTCAAACGCTACATGAAAAAAATAAATTTCCCTTAGGTTCCATCTATGTTCTCTCTATGATCCCTTAATTCCCTACGTTCCACTTAAGCCTTAATATAAAATGTATCACTAGAATTAAATGGTAATAAAATAAGTTTAAAAAACATATATATATATATATATATATATATATTATAGGGAACTTATAGCCAACATTGTAAGGTTGTAAGGATAAGGTTATCCTTACAACAAATCTCAGTCGTCTATCCGCAGATTAAACGGTAAGGAGGATCTTCAATCCGTAGTTTAATATGTAGGTGTTTGCTGTTTAATACTGCGAATTGGATGATGTCCAAAATACCCCTCGTCAATTAGCAGTTTAATACCGCGGACGCTAGGTATGGCTCCCCTTGAAGACGACGCTGTTTTTGGTCGACCCGTCCGCAAAACAAAATTGCGGATGCTGAGTTTATTAATGATATAATCCAGACGACGTCGTTTCACTAGACTCGCTGGATGGTAATGTTTTTTTAAATTGGTATTAAACTACGGCAGACAACTTTTTTTAATGTTGAATGTATGCATTTACCAGGCTTCGCAGTATTAAACTGCGGATGACAATTTTTTAAAGTCCCCTGTATGGATTTATCAGGCTATGCAGTATTAAATTACGGATGTAAATTTTTTTTTAAAGTCCCTTGTATGGATTTATCAGGCTCCGTAGTATTAAACTGCAGATAATTTTTTTTTGTTAAGTCCCCTATATGGATTTATTAGGCTCTGCGGTATTAAACTACGGATGAAAATTATTTTTTTAAAGTCCTCTATATGGATTTAGCTAGCTCCGCAGTATTAAACTGCGAATAACAATTCTTTTTTAAAGTCTCCTGCATGGACTTACCAGGCTCCGCAGTATTAAACTGCGGATGATAATTCTTTTTTTAAAGTCCCTTGTATGCTTACATAACGTATAAACACAAGTTGTAAGCGCGCTGATGGTTAACCACAGTTTAGTTCTGTAGATTGATGGTTAACTGCAAAATGGCGTCATTTGGATTATATCATTAATAGACTTAGCATCTGTAGTTTTATTCTACAGACGGGCCGATCAAAAACGGCATCTTCAAGGGCAGCCATACCTAGCATCCACATTATTAAATTGTGAATTGATAGGGGTATTTTGGACATCATCCAATCCACAGTATTAAACTGCGGATTAAAGATCCTCTTTACCATTTGATCCGCGAATAGATGGCTGAGATTTGTTGTAACGATAACCTTATCCTTACAACGTTGGCTATGGATCCGTCCATATATATATATATATATATATATATATATATATATATGTGTGTGTGTGTGTGTGTGTGTGTGTGTGTGTGTGTGTGTGTGTGTTCTTTAATTCTACTTGTGTAGGGATTTGTTAGCCTCTCGTAATTAGGTTTTGTGTTAAGACTTCGACAACTCCACCCTTGTCTGGAAGTTTTTAAAATTAAGAAAACTAGTTTAATTCTCGTGTAAGGCATGAATTCCTTTAATATATATATTTATAAAAAAAATAACTCATTATAAGAAGAAAAAAAACGTTATTTTCTACGGAAATTTCCATCGGACTTAACCTATTTCCAACAGGAATTTCTATTAAAAATTCGAACGAATATATCATGGTCAGAATTAATTCCGTCAAAAATTCCGACAGGATAAATAATTGCGACAGATTCGGACGGACATTCAATATTACCTTATTCCGACTGAATGTCTGTCAGAATTAATTCTGCCAGACTTTTAATTTATTTTAGATAGAATATTTCATTAATGTGTCAGTTATTATTATTGATATTGACTTGATATTTTTTTGTGAAATTTGTGAAAGTTTTTAAAAAATAAAAATGATAAAGTACTTGTGCACATTTCTTATTACATTATAATGTATGTAAAACTCTAAAATGAAATACTTAATCCTAAGGGATAATACTTAGCTCAGGCATAACATTAATTATTTTTTTTCTCATATATTATAACTATCAATATATAGTGTTTTATTTTTGCTGCAAAATATCTTATGTACCTGAAGAGTTAATTATAAATAAATACTTATTACGACTTGCTTCAATCTTTGTATATAATTATATATTAAATTTTGAGATTATAAGACTTTTCTGAATAACTATGTGTGAACTGTGAATACATTCTAATTGTTTTTACCACCTTATTATAGAGATTAAACTTTAATTTATTATTTTAAGCTATTTTATAAAGTTTTAAAGTTTTATTCACTAAAGAGACATACGAGTATCGTTTCGAATTTAATAAAAAATTGATAAGAGGACAAATACCGTTTTTAATATATATTATACACTTTGGAGGTGTTTGTTTAAAGCTGAATGGTTGAATCGGTCAGTCATTCAGTGTGTTTGTTTTGAATTAAAATCGTCTGAATAATGGTTGAATCGGTCATATTTTTGGGCTGAATAGCTAAATTTAATTTTTTTGGGTGAATGGGCTGGATGACTGCTGAATGAAGTATTTTATAATTTTTTTTTACAATATTAACTATTATATTAAGTAATATTAAATAAATTTACAACAATTTTGAATTTTTTCAGAGGGGTAAAATAAAAAAAAATCTGTTATTTAGATGTTTCAGACATGTCAATTATCAAATAACTTTTTTCATTCAGTATTCAAAATTCTGCTTCATTCAGCTCATTTAGATTACTTAAACATTCAAAACTATTTCATTCAATTTTATCAAACATCCCCTTTATCTATAACAATATATGTTACAATGAAAAAACTATGTATTAGTGAACAAAGCTTTATAACTTTATATTAATTAAATAGCTGAAAATTTTGAGACGGCTCCTATCCGTTTCTATCATATATTTTAAAATTATTTGAGACGGTCAATATTGGTCTCTAAACCGTGTCAAGTTAATTTATTAAATAAATTTGTTCAAAAATTTGAGACGGTGACTTCCATTTCAAAAATGTTTCTAATATAAGCTTACATATAAAGTATATATTAAAATATTTGATACGAATACCCAAATCCTATCCTTTTTTTAAAACAAAATTATTGGTTTCAAAATTCGATTCAAATTTTATATTGAATGTGCTTGATACGGACTGAAATTTGGTTTTAAAGTTCGTCCAATTAGTCAAATAATTTGAGATAGAATGTTGTCCGTTTCCAAATTTCCGTTTCAATTAGTCAATTTTCTCGTGTATCGCATTACCTTATGCCGATTATGCAATGATTGGTGCCAGGGGAAGTCCATTGTGGTATGTCGGTTCTGCAAATTATATTAGCTGATCGTAACACCCACCTACTCGTCCTTCCATACTTTAAGTATTTCCACCTTTTACTCCAATAACTAATAATGTTTAAATTTTTAATATTTTTTACTTCGTATCAATATATATCTAGTCAACACATCTATACAACAGTCTCCCAGAAAATAAAACATATACAACAAATAGACTTGTGCAAGTATGTTTAAGAAATGTTAGTTTTCTCTAATATCTCAAAGTTTACTAATCATTCACTATATATGCATGCATATTTTATTAACTTCACGTTTCAAAGTTTGCATACACAAACCAGAAGCATCTATCAACCAAATTATAATAGTAAAATCATACCTATTGGTATGGAGGACTCACGCCCCATGCATTAAAGTAGGATAGAATATGTATTGCATGTTTTCTCTGTCGGAAGGAGGGGATTTGGTGGGGGTAGGAGGGGATTTGGTGGGGGTATAAATTACACACATTTTCCACCTCTTAAGAATTGCAATGAAGACAACATGTTGATTTTTGCTCACTTACCATAAACTACAAAACACAAAAATTTGACGCTAATAGTATTAGTGTGTATATATTATAATCAACTATATAATTAAAAGCATAAATTTAGTTTGGTTTGGTTTGGTTTCACCAATTTTTGGTTCAGCTTTCCTAATTCATATTAACATAAGTATTATTCAAATTTGTATCAATTAAATACTATCCAAATTTAAAAATATTTGTATCTCTAAAAAGAATAGAAAAACAAAAAGAAGAAGACTTTTTTCTTTCCTATTCAAATTCATATTAACATAAGTACTATCCAAATTTGTACAAATTAAATACAATTCAAATTTAAAAATATTCCCATCTCTAATAGAAATAGAAAAAAAGAAGATTTTTTTCTTCCTTATTCAAATTAGTAGAAGTACTATACAAATTTGTAATAATTGATAATTAAATATATACTATCTAAATTTATAAAGTATTCAAAAGAAACTCAACCAATCTCTAATAGAAAAAGTAATTTCTAAAAGAATTTTTATTTTTGGTTTTGCCAATTTTATTACAAAATTGGTAAAACACACTTTACTAAAAAAAAATCACATGCAAAACAATTATAAACAATCAATTAAACACACTAACAAAATATATCACACGATATAATTATATTAATATTAGTCGTGAATTTCAAAATTAAATTAATATCCTAACTAATTTAATTCATTTAAACTTGAAATTTTATCAAATCACATGATTAATTGTAGTAATAATATATGTGAATTTGAAACATAAAAAATGTAACATTAGTTGAAAAATTAAAATGAATTCATTCATAACTAATTGTCATAGCTAAATTAAAAGTTATTAAAACATAAGTTTCATAATTCTATTGGGATTAGAATTTCAAGCAAATTTTGTCAATATAAACACTAATATAGAATTCTATTACAAACTTAAATAAAATAAAAATAATTATTTTCACATAATCATAACTAAATAAATCTATAATAATATATTCAAATATTTAGCTTAATAATTGATTGAAAGAACTTACAATATATAATTCAATCATTAATTATTTGAATAAATATTTAACTATTTAATAGTTATAAGTTTACAATTATGTTTCTCAAAATTACAATTAATTTTTTTTAATTATTAATATAATAAATTATTATTTATGCCGCCGCGCAGAGGGTTGGTGAGCTAGTTAGTATAATAATAAAATATATAAAACAAGGAGTAGCCGGGGACAGTTTAAAATGTACTGCATCGGTCTTCGAAAAATGAATCATTATGTTTAATTGAGTAATTGACTTTTATGATATATATATATATATATATATATATATATATATAATAAAACAAAATCCATTTTGAATCTTTCATTTGAGAAAGCATAACAACGGTTAAGATCTTTCAATTTTAATCTATAGGCTCACATTTCATCTCACACACACAAATTCCCGCTCAAATTTCTCTCTTCCTTCTCCTTCTCTCTCCTCTTCTCCTTCTCTTTTTCTCTCTTCTACTCCTCTTTTTTTCTCTCCTCTCTCCTATTTCCTCCACATTCTTTCTTTCTCTCTCTCCTCTTCCTGAGTCCCTCTCTTCCCATTTTTCTTCATTTACTTAATTAATTGTTATTTTAATATTTTATTTTAAATTGTAATAATTTTTTAGAGTGTATATATATGCATACATTTAAAATGTATAATACATAAAAAAATTCAATGGTAAAGAGACAAAATTAAAAACAAGATCATAACTTACTTATAAAAAAAATAATATTCTTTTTCTTTTTTCTAGACAAGGAACAAATAAAAAAGATTGACAACTAGTATCACTTTTAATCCTATTCTTTTCTCTTTGTTTTTACAATGGATTTGGATGTTATTGATTTTAAAAAAAATTAAGTTTCGTTTTATGTGTAACGTTTGATTTGTCAACATATTTTTGTTTGTCTCATTTAATATTACTTATTTTTTTTATAGTGTGATTCTGTGTATACAATTGAATTACTGAGTAACTATGATTTTTTATTTTTTTACCAGTTTTGTAGTTGAGAGTTTTAGTTTCTTAATCTTAATGTTGCTTTGTAGCCTTTAAGTTTTTGTTATAACATATAGTTTGAATCTTTTGTTGAGTCCCATTTTCTAAAACTCTAAATTTGTTTGAACGTTCCATAATTTGAAGGATCGATCAATATTGAAACCTCAACCTTCCCAGTAGTTTGAAGCATATTTTGATCTTTTTTATAGCATACCTTTCAAGTTGTTAAATTCAATATGCTATTGATCGAGCATATTACTATAGAACAATGTGTTGGATGCAACTGTAGCTATCGTGTTTTATTTTTGCATCAAACAAAAATTTTATTATAATTATAATGTTGATAAATGATTGAGTAGATAGTTCTGTTAATACAATACTTTATTGTCATGTTACCTCATGTTGCTATATATTCTTTATGAGTTTGTAAAGTTAACTACTTATATGTGGTTATGATGATTTTGGGTATGGAATGATAGTTATTTTTGTGGTTTGGATATGTATTGATGATTGTAAGTTTTATAGACAGTTTTTAGATTTTTTTGGATATCTATTGTTAAAGAAAATTCTGCCGAAATTTCTTGAAATTAGTAGCGACTAACTTAATCTTTTAGTGGTTGGATATGTGTTGATGATTGAGTATGTATTATTTATTGTGGTTGTATGGTGAATTATATATGTCTAATTGTAAGTTATTTTAGGTTGCAATGAGTCTTTAGATAATGTAGTATTTTTTAAATTTTAATCTAATTTTTCGTTACTCCGTGATTTCAAGCACGGGCAATTACTAGTATATATATATATAGTGCCAAGATCAGGCCCGGACTCCCGGACCTGATTAAAATGCGGACTTTTAATTTTTATTTAATTTTTTTCAGTTTTATTTTTCAAAACAACTAATAAAAAATGTATAGTTATTTTTGGTATTGAAAATATTTCATAATACAGTGTTTTTGGTATGATTTGGATACATATTCATATTTTCAGTACCAAAAATAACTATACATTTTTTATTAGTTGTTTTGAAAAAAAAAACTGAAAAAAAAAATATGGGGTTCATATTTTATCAGGTTCAGAAGTCCGGACCTGATCCTGACTATATATATATACGAAAAAAAAATTCCAACGAACTGGAGAATATGAACCAAAAACGAACCCGCTATAGCGACGGTTTTATCCGTCGCTATAGCATAGAAAATCGACGGTCAATGCTATAGCGACTATAGCATTGACCGTCGATTTTCTATGCTATAGCGACGAACAAAATCGTCGCTATAACCGGTTCATTTTTGGTTCGCTCCTAGCAGTTCGCTGGAGAGCCGGACTATATATATTATTCGACCATTAGATATTTATAGAGTAAAAGGTTTTTAAGATTAACCTTATATAATTTATTTAGTGTACTTCAAATACAAATTAATTTTGATCTCCACTACATAATCTAACGGATGCAAAGAATATGCACATAGCACTACAAGAAAAAAACTTTTGTCAAAATTAACCATCTTTCGTTAGAAATAAGTTAATTTCGACGAAATTTTTTAATTCGACTAAAAATAACGTGATTTCAAAAATTATAAAGCACCTTTTTATACATAATATGGGAGGAAGTGTCTTAAATTACACAAAAAGAAGTCGTTTTTGCATGATATCTCATGCAAGAACGTGAGGTGTCCCTCGCCTTCTTTTTTACCATAAAATTAAACAAAAATGTAGTCAATCATTTTCTTAAAAATCTTACTTTCCAAAATGGTAAAATTTGTATGGGAAAAAATAACAAATTTCAATTAGCTTGTGTTGAACGGAAGGTTTCAACTTTCAATTCGTCATGTTTATGGAATTTATTATACTTCCAATGGATTTGATAGCCTAATTACTAGGGGCTGGGCATTTGTCATGCACAAACACTATTGGGTTCAATTTCATTTTCTCTTTTGAGACAAAGCCCAATCATTGATCGGCTAAATGGGCTTTGTACACCTCAGAGGGTATTGGTGATATTTTAGCATATTTCAAAAGAATCATATATTCTAGCGGGTTTCAAAAATATAATGTTTAATTTTAATTTCTAATGTTAATTCAAGTCCTCGGGATTTGATATGAATTCATATAATTTATATCAATACAATTATAAATATATTAAAGTACCTAAAAAATACTACTAATTGTAAGATTTATTGTTTTTAAAAGTTAAATGAATCATGTCCAAAAAAAATATTAAATGAATCATGTTAATTTTGAGTTTGAAAATGTTTAAAATTGACTTTTAAAAAATTAATATTGATCTTATAATTTAGATTTTAACTTGAATTGAATTTATTTATTCACTAGTCAATTTAAAAATGCATCAAATTGACTTAAAAATGTATGCAAATATTCAAAATAAGAAAGGAGCCATATTATTATAAGGTAATTTGGAATAATCAAAGTAAAGAATTTATTCTCTATGTTACAAAAAATGATATTTTCATTTCTTAATATATATCTAAACTAAAATTTTCCTCTAAAAGGTTTTTTTTATCAAATAGTCTAATCGACTGAAATATATTAAAACTGTAAACTATTACAAATGATGAAAAAATTACAATATAAAGAATTGAAAAGATAATCCTTTCGAACATAATCAATATCAGTTTATAATAAGGCAAGAGGCAATCCGCAATTCAATTTTTTGAATGAACTTCGTTGGTCATGAGTTAATACACCGTGTTTAGCTAAAAATAGTATATCTGACTCTTCCCCTTCATCTCTTCCATCTTCTCAAGTCTCAACTAACACAATCATTTCTTCCTTCTCTTTTCTGGGCTTCAAAATCACTCTTCTCCAAACACACCAGTTGCACCATATTGATCTTACACAGACCTTTAATTGGCTCTTCGATTATGGATTAACGGAAGACATTTCCGCTATCTCCCGCCCCGACGCCGGCCATAATTGGTTGCAGTTGGCCATCACCGGCTCTCAATTGTTCTTTTAATGCAAGGTGCGTCATTAACTCTACCGCTTTTTATTTGTATCGGCTCTTGAATTTTTTGTTTGGCTACCTTAGAAAATTCAATTTCTGTCTTTTTTTATATACTTGATTTTTTTTGGGGTGAGGAATTAGTCTCTAATAATTTATCTTATAATCCTAACTTTACTTGACATGTTTGTTGATTTTTTGTGTGTAACACCCTCTTCCTTCTCGAAAGGAAGGGAATGTCACATGCAAAACATAATAAATACAATCTTGTAATAAACCTCCAAAATATTTTCAAATAGATTGTATATCAACTGTCATAAAAGCTAATTTAAATAGAAAGAACTTCATATTAACATAACCTCTATTCCTCAGAATGAATGTAAAAATAGGTCCAAATATTCGTCCACAAAATATTAGAAAAACTCAAGTTTAATAATAATCTCAAAACTAATATACTTATTTGGATAAAAGGTAGCTCTCATCCCATAAATCCTGATTACCCTTGATTACCTGCCGGAAAAAGAACACAGCGTGAACTGATTGCCCAGTACAGATAATAAGATATACAAATATGCCACAATATATAATGTAATCAAAAGAGTCGAATGAATGAACGAATATGAATTATGGACGAATTGTGAATATATCAAAATTAGTGAGACCAGGTACAAATAATGAACACTATCGAACGAACAACTATAGTCAAAAGGATCCCAAACAAAATAACGCTGAATCAAATGTTTATAAAGTGACAATTTCATACTGAACTCAAATACAAATAGTCAAAAGCTAACAAAATACATCGGTATTATGATGTATGCAAATCAAACCAGATAGTACGCATAACACATATGTCATTAATCCGCCAAACAAATCAAATCAAATTAAATACTGGGTCGACCCATACGCATCCTGAACAAACAAATCAAATGGTCAAAACTCACACCCAGAGTATACAAAAGGATATGTCATGGACTGATCACACCGCCACGAAAGGTGTCATGCCCCGGTGTCAAGAAGGCATGTCTGTGGTACCCCCACAAATGGTTAGCTCAAGTATACCCTAAAGATCAAACTTCAAAATATAAGCTAAAAGGGGTTCAAATCACAATACGTACATGATCATCTCCAAATGACATCGAATTATTTCAAATATGAACATACTTAACTATCACAAGATAGCAACGATCAAAATAACTCCCAAATATGAACGAAAATATTCGAAGAATGATACAAATGAATAAGGTCTCCAAATCATATTGACATGAACATTTCTATAAATATCAAAATAAATACTATACATGATTAACTAGTTCAAAGAGTATAAATACGAGTTATATCTAGTGTACTATCGCAAGCAACCAAAAATAAAACTTTACTACGAACAATATTTATGTAGTAGTGCAAGCAAGAGTCGATCCCACAGAGAATGATTAATCTACTTTTATACCTTGTATACCAAAAAAGGGGTTTTTGAATGTTGTTGAATAAAGTAAACAAATACGCTAATAACGTAAGATAATCTAACGAAATAAATCAGAGAAACGAGCCTTAGATTGATTCAACTTCCACCTTCAAAAACTTACACTGATCATTGACTTAAGCATAAACAATTAGTATTTTGAATATTCACCGTTAAAATTTCTTTCGCATCTTTCCTTAATTATAGTTAGATAGAAACAAGAGATCTAAATAACCCTAACTACTAAACAACTTTAGACAAGCGCTGAAAGTTTAATCTAGTAGCAGCTTTAAGAAATAGAAGGACCGATGAAGCTAAACAACATAAGCACAAGCGGTTATATTTAATTTAGTTGAGTATTTTTCCTAAGATATAATAATCTTTTGATCTGCAGTTAATTATTAACCTTAGTTGCTTCACAAATTAGAGTGACCAAACAATTACGGATTTGAAATCTAATTTAGTAGTAGATTTTAACAAATAATAAACTAGTGTGCACTCTAGCAATTAAACATATCAATCATAGAATTTAAGTGTAAAAGAATAATCAATACTCAAAATAATAATTGAACAATTAAAACCAGTTAAATCTCACAGTGTAATAACCTGAGGTTTTCATCTCCTTAAGCCAAGAATAGAAGTTTAGTTATACATAGCCAAGAAATCACTAAGAATAATAGAGATAGAAGTTTGTAGACAAGTCCCTAATCTCTTTTGGTAATCCACTATTTATAAGCATCAAGGCTCAATCAATTCCTTCTAGGAATAAACTTCCTAGTGACAATCAACTTCCTTCAAAGAGATTTTCTAGATAGACTTTTCTTTCCTTTATTGGATTTGACTAGCATACTAAGAATATTCCACCTCTTTCTTTCTCCTTGTAGGATTCTTCTTGTTTCTTTCCTTCCATGAATATGAGCATTAAATATTGATTGATCACCAAGATATTGACTATTGTAATAAAATATTAAATCCATGTGTTCGCGTAATTATAACTTTGCCCATCCTTTAACTTTAAGTCCAAATAATGATCAATTTGTCTTCAAAGCACTTCCAAAGTCACGGAATCCTTTAATTGCACCTTAAATAAAAATAATGAGTGTATTTAGACACAAAATAAATACAAAAGATTAAGCATTAAGGGATAAAAATATAACATATTTCATACTCATCACTATGTATCAACGTCAACATGAAATTATCATATTAATTTCACACGGAACAATTATGTGAAATGATAGCCAAATTCGAAACGAGGAACAAAACGAATTAATTAAATTTAACAAGAGTATCGCTAAAGGAGTACGAAATTCATACCTGAATTAAGCAATGTAATACCCAAAATATATATTCTAATTATGATTTGTTACATTCTTTCTGTCCAGACTAATCAAATGAATAAATAAATAATTAACTTATAAACTTAATGATAATTATATTATTAGATTTAATAATCCTTATCTTTTATAATTCTATTACCATGACATATGTCAATTAACCAATTTCATTGCCTAATTATTATACTTTATTTCTTACAATATACATGCGGGTCACTTATTGTTGAACATGAACATTTGTCCAAGTTCCGTTCCATTAACCAATTAATTTGAAATAAGTATAACTAACGCAACCAGAAAACCAAACATACTTTATTAAAAATTTACTTTGTCTTTTATTCTCATGGCACACTCTGATCATTCATTGGTATATATATATATATATACACACACACGAAAATCTTTTCCAACGGACCGGTTCGTCACGAACCGGTCTATAGCTACGGTTTTTACCATCGTTAAATGTTATCGCGACGGTTTATATGATACTACTACTACAATATACTAATAATAATCCTACCTTAATTTCCTTTGGTTTATATCATATAAAATTATGAATATATGCGTTAGTAGAAAACAATACACATTTTACGAAATTTTATGATTGAATCCAATATTTCATTCATTGTTATCATTAACTTAAGATTGTAAAAGACACACATATATACTTATAACTTACTTGTATCCGAAATTAGATGTCAAATTTCTTCTTCCTTTGTCTCATACAAAGTACAATTCAATCTCTCCTTTTTTCTTTCTCCGTAGCAGCGGCTTCGTTCCCCTTTTCTTTTCCTTCAGTCGGTTTGTATAAGATATAATGAAGCAGTTAGGTTTGTTTATTTATTTAATAATTAATATGTTTTATTAATTCTCTTAATTTTAATAGGATTTAAAATTACATAAATATAAATTAAACTCAATTAGTTTAATGGCCCAAATCAATGTAATCCCTTGCTTATTATAGTCCACATAAATTAAATATAGTTTGACCCAAACATAAGAAAAACCCAATTAAAATATTTAAAATATAAATTTAAATGTTATTTATTTATTTATTTCCCCTTTTTTCGGGTATTACATTGTGTATTGAAGTGAGTACTTTTCCAGTAATTTCAGATTTATAGCTTGAAGTATTCCAGGGGTGCTTAATTTTAGTTAGGAATAAGAACTTGCATCGTAAATAGACTTTCCAGATAATTTTTTCATACTTACTACATATGCGAATAGGAGTTATATCAAAATTTCACTTTTCAAATAGCTCAGGGATGATTATTGGTTTCAGCATTATTTGCTGAATTCCTGGATGAGATATTGTTAGGGAAGAGACAATTGACCTAAGAGCAGACTCAAAGGGATTGCTCTGATCCATTAAATTTTCCCAATTTGGATTGAAAAAGCAATTGGAACTTTATTCTGAAGTGGAATTCAGCTCATTATTTTGAATTTCCATCCCAAATTGAGTGGAATTCCATGTGGGTGGAAATGTGTTTCCTTCATTCCTAAAAAGTTTCTATATTTTCCATATGAAGAGGACCCAGAACAAGAATTATGCACAAAACAGAATTTTTTTTTGAAAAAAAAATGCTCTTGATTTGGAACAAATAAGGAAAAATGTTGAAGGAAATTTAGGAAGGGTCATCTACTTTAACAAAGGTTCTAGCAGGAACTTATGTTCCTTTAGATGTTGTTAAATTTTCCATAAGCATCCACAGGTAAATTTAAATTTGTGCCACATATTTCACTACTTTGTGTTGTAATTATGATTGTTGTTTTTGATGAGACATCTTGATGTTTCACTAAGTAGTTGTTGCTCCTATTCTATTAGGTTCTTATATGGCGAGCAAATTTTCTGAGGTTGTGACGATCATGACACCTTTGCACCTCGATTGATGGAATGACACAAAGAGGTCGTACATAGTCATTTTAACCTTCAATTAAACAAATTAGCACATCCTTGAGATTATTATACTTTACATCATTTTAAGGTGACTTGTATGCCAGTAAAGAAACTTTTTAAATTGGTAAATGAATAGTTGATTCAACATTTGGCCGAACAAGATCAATTTACAAGGTATGTACCAATCGTAATCGAACTTTTGAAACATTTTAATTAATTCTAGGTGATCTTATTTGTTTGTGAAGCCTGCTTGGGATATAGTTTGGGAAATTAGTCGATAGCTATTTATTCATTTAGAGAGCTTGATGATACTTGATACTATAATCCAAGATGGAGTGTCATCAATTTCCTACAAACAAAATATATAAATCTTTCTGTATATATTTAGTTGGTGTTTCTTTTGTTCGTGCACCTTTAAGGCTATGGTATTTGAAAATTTTACTGTAGTAGAAAAGGGATAGGTTGAAGGTATCACGTGTCATAGTACATCTTTCGTTTATAGTGTAGTGAGAAGTTTGGTTTAGACTGAAGTTTTAGGTCTTTGCACTGTTGTTTCTTCTGCATGAAATCAAGTAAATATATGTATGTGTGTGCATATTAAGTTGTTGGCAAATGAATTCATTTTCTTTCACAAATTTACTCATGTCTTGCACAGGTATCGTGCTTGTAACATATAATCGAGAAAATAGTCAATCGTACCAATAGTTAGTGGAGCTAGTGGACATAGATATATGTTACAGGCAATAGGCCACAACTATCAGAGTTGGACACTGTGAATTCACACAAAGGGATAGCAGAGGTTGAACACAACACTCTGAACCATGCGGACAGGATGGGGGACCACACTGAAATAGGAGCAGAGGACTATACAACAACTGAGCTGGAAGAAATAGCTACATTGAATGAGCTAAGAAAATCAAGGAGAACAATTAGAGACCCCACGTGGATGAGCAGCTATATCAAGGGCAAGAAGGGAAAAAGCAGAGCTAGGAAATGATCTAGTATTAACATAGCTTAGTTAGAGAATAAGATCCAATAGTCCTCCTTTGGCTTTTGTCATGCTAGCTGTATAGTGGATATTCACTCAGTTTGTTAGCTTTATCTTGTCATGGATTATTTATATTCACCCGTGTAAATAATATTGGCTAAGAAATGAATTAAAATCTTATCCTTATCTCATTCTTCTCTCTCTCCCTATTCTTCTTCTCCAAGTTTTCCATTAAAGCTTGTACAGTTAGCTTCACTGGTGCTTTCATTGAGAGCAACAATGGCTGACCCAGATAGAATAGAACAACTATTTGATCAATTTGCCCAAAATTTCATGCAACAGTTTAGACAAACCATGTCTACTGTGTTACAGGAACAACGAGAGGCCCAACCAAATAGACCAGATGCAACTCAACCGGATCTAACGCTTAACACCAAAATTCATGATTTCCATCCTAAAACCAAAATTGATTTTCCCAGGTTTGAAAGTGGTGATCCCACAGAATGGCTATACAAAGTTAATAAGTACTTTGAATATTACAAAACTTCTGAAGAAAGCAAGCTATCCATAGTAGCATTACACCTTGATGGGGCTGCCTCTGGTTGGTTCCAGTGGCTGGAAACCAATCACCAAATATGATCATGGCATGAATTCACCTTCCAGATGCATATCAGATTTGGGTCATCCCCATATGAAGACCCAAACACACAGCTCTCCAAACTTTGTCAAACATGCTCTATTGCAGATTATGAAGCCTAATTTCAGAAGATTTCCAACAAGATCCCAGGGCTACCAGAGTCATTTCTAAAAAGGTGTTACATTGGAGGCTTAAGGTGGGACATTCAATGTGAGGTAATTTCTGCTCAGCCTTATAATTTACAACATGCAATTGGGTTATCTAAATTGTATGAAGGAAAGGTTGGGTTTGGTAGATACACTAATTTACAACCAAGGATGCACTATAACATTTCCATTTTGGGACCTAGACCCAATCTCATGCCCAATTCGAAACCAAGTTATAAACAAGCCCTGGTCCCTTATACTCCAACACCACTAATAGAAAAAACCAATAATCACACTACAATTGTTAACCCATATCACAAGTTACCTATTAAGAGATTGTCTGCAGCTGAAAGACAATTAAAAATTGAAAAAGGGCAGTGTTACAATTGTGAGGAGGCTTGGCATAGGGGCCAGAAATGCAAAGGGCAAATGCCCTTGTTGGTGTTAGAAGGTGTCATACCTGAAGGTTGTGAGGAATTGGAAAATCCAGATTCAGGAGTGGAACATGTAACCAATATAGAAGAAGAGCAAGAGCTAGAACCTAGTACTGGAACTTTGTATGCCCTTATTGGTAACACTAGTATCAGGTGTTTGAGATTGCAATGGTACATTCATGGGAAGGCACTTCAAATTCTCATTGATGGTGGGAGTAGCCATAACTTTATGCAGGCAAGAGTTGCAAGGTTTTTGGGGTTAAATATTGTTCATTCTCAACAATTCTCTGTGATAGTGGGGAATGGTGAAAATCTCACTTGTTTGGGGCAATGTAAACAGATTCCTTTTACCATACAGGGGCATAGCTTCATAACAGACTTCTACATAATAGATCTTCATGGTGCTGATGCAGTTCTTGGGATAGCTTGGCATGCGACTTTTAGGGAGCTTAAGCTAAATTATAAACAATCTTACATCAAGTTCTTACATGAAGATAAAGAGGTGTGTTTGCAGGGGGTTCAAGCTAACACAGAACTTGAATCTATCTCTACTAATCACCTATATCAGATGGTTAAGAGAAATGAAATAGGCCAATGTTTCATGCTTCAGTTAATTTCCAACCAGAAAGCACCGCTTGGAGATCTCATGTCCTTTTATTCTCTACAAGGTCCTAACAACACTCAAAAAAATCTCACTCCCTTGAAGCAACCAAACACCCTAAATCACCCCATTCGAGAGATCAAAGAACTATTGGAACAATATACAGACCTATTTTCTGAACCTTCACAGCTTCCTCCTAGGAGGTTGTTCTATGGAACCCAATTCAAACCCTGTGAATGTAAGACCATACATGTACCCACACTACTAGAAAACTGAAATTGAACAACAAGTCCAAGTAATGTTGGAATTGGGTATCATACAACATAGCACCAGCCCCTACAGTTCACCTGTTTTGTTAGTGAAAAAAAAATGGCACCTGGAGACTTTGTGTAGATTATAGAGCATTAAATGCGCTTACTCTCAAAGACAGGTTTCCAATACCAACAGTGGATGAACTTCTTGATGAACTACATGGAGCCACATATTATTCAAAAATTGACCTCAGGTCTGGCTATCATCAAATTAGAATGGCTGCAGAAGATATACATAAGACCGCTTTTAAGACACATGCAGGGCATTATGAATTTTTGGTAATGCCCTTTGGGCTATCCAATGCACCATTAACTTTCCAAGCAACAATGAACACAATTTTTCGAAGGTTCTTAAGGAAATTTGTGATTATATTCTTTGATGATATATTAGTGTATAGCAAGGATCTTCAGTCTCATGTGCAACATCTAACTCAAGTTTTGGATTGTTTGAGATCACATTCCTTCTTTGCTAAACTCTCAAAGTGTCATTTTGCTGCTACAACCATAGATTACTTGGGGCATGTAATATCACAGCAAGGAGTGAGACCAGATGATAATAAAGTGGAAGCTATGTTAGCATGGCCAAGACCTTTGATCATCAAACAGTTGAGAGGATTCCTCGGATTAGCATGTTATTACAGGAAGTTCGTTCAAGGTATGCTTCTATAGCTGATCCACTCACTGATTTACTAAAAACTGATGCATTCAGGTGGGGTGAAACATCTGAACAAGCCTTCCAGAAACTTAAGACAACACTTACCCACACCCCTGTGTTAGCCTTACCAAATTTTGAGAAACCACTTGTGGTAGAGACTGATCCCTTAAATTTTGCCGTTGGGGCTATTTTAAATCAAGAAGGCCACCCCATAGCCTATTTTAGCAAGAAGTTGTGCCCAAGAATGCAAAGATCCTCAACCTACCTAAGAGAGCTTTTTGCAATTACCTCAGCCATTGCCAAATGGAGACACTATCTTCTAGGTTTCAAGTTTTTTATCCACACAGATCAGCAGAGTTTTAGAAACTTAATGCATCAAACTATCCAAACTCCTAAAAAACAATATTATATCACAAAATTATTGGGTTACAACTATGAAATTCTCTACAAACCTGGCAAGGCTAATTCTGCAGCTGATGCTCTATCCAGGAATCCCACTAATGTGGACGACCCAACCACTTTCATGGCCATTTCAGTGCCCATTTTTTTGATCATAGAAAATATCAAGAAAGAACAAAATGCCACAACTGAAATCTCGAACATGGCTCAGAACAATCCAGATTGGACAATCAAGGAGGGAGTCTATCTATTCCAAGGAAAAATCTACATTCCCAGCCATTCAACCTTGAAAAATACTCTCCTTAAAGAGTATCATAATTCACCTGAAGGTGGGCATGGAGGAATCCACAAAACTTTCATGAGGATCAACACAAATTTCCATTGGAAAGGTATGAAAACAGATGTTATTAACTTTGTGAAACACTGTGTAATCTGTCAACAAACTAAAGCTCTAAACGTAAGTCCTTATGGTTTATTGCAACCCTTGGAAATTCCTTAAAAAGTTTGGGAAGAAGTGAGCATGGATTTTATTACACACTTGCCCCCATCACAAGGATACACCACTATTTTTGTAGTAGTCGATAGACTCACTAAGGCAGCACATTTTGGAGCCCTCCCCACCACTTATACTGCTTCTAAAGTGGCACAACTATTATGGGAAATGGTAGGCAAACTCCATGGGATACCAAAGACTATTGTAAGTGATAGATATTCTATTTTCCTATTCAAGTTTTGGCAGAACTTATTCATGTTACAAGGAACTACATTTAAAATGTCTTCTGCATACCACCCACAAACAAATAGACAGAGTGAAATTGTTAACAAGTGTGTGGAGTAATACTTGAGATGTTTTATATCAGAGGCACCACACTTATGGCACAAGTTTCTGGGCTTAATTAGCTGAGTGGCATTACAACTCATCTTACCATTCTGCCATTCACAAGACCCCATTCGAAGCTGTCTATGGTAGGCCACCTCCAATCTTAGCTAATTACATTCCTGGGAGCACACAAGTTGAAGCTGTTGACATCACTCTACAGACTAGAGATGAAAAACTCAAACTCTTAAAGGCTACTCTAGAGTTTGCACAACTTAAAATGAAAACCAAGGCTGACAAACATAGAACTGACTATTCTTTCAATGTGGGGGAATTAGTGTTGGTTAAATTACAACCATATAGGCAACAAAGTACAAAATCCAGGCTTTCCCAGAAGTTCAGTAAAAGGTACTTTGGGCCTTTCCCAGTCATTGAAAAGGTGGGACAGGTAGCTTACAAGTTACAACTTCCAGCAACTTCTAAAATTCATCCTGTTTTCCACATAGCCTTGCTCAAGCGATTTGTGGGAAATACAAACATCCCTTTTTCTTCTCTACCCACATATATTGTCAATAATCAACCTGTTCTCTGGCCAACAGTTGTCCTCGATCAAAGAAAAAAGAAAGTGCAGAATCATTGGGTCACTCAATATCTGGTGCAATGGGAAAACTTACCATTAGAAGAAGCTACCTGGTTTGACTCTCATCAATTCAAACAGTTGTATCCTACCCTACACTTTGAAGACAAGGTGTCTGTTGAATGGATGGGTATTGTTACAGGCAATAGGCCATAACTATCAGAGTTGGACACTGTGAATTCACACAAAGGGATAGCAGAGGTTGAACACAACACTCTGAATCATGCGGACAGGATGGGGGACCACACTGAAATAGGAGCAAAGGACTATACAACAGTTGAGCTGGAAGAAATAGCTACATTGAATGAGCTAAGAAAATCAAGGAGAACAATTAGAGAGCCCACGTGGATGAGCAGCTATATCAAGGGCAAGACGGAAAAATGCAGAGCTAGGAAATGATCTAGTATTAACATAGCTCAGTTAGAGAATAAGATCCAACAATCCTCCTTTGGCTTTTGTCATGCTAGCTGTATGGTGGATATTCACTCAGTTTGTTAGCTTTATCTTGTCATGGATTATTTATATTCACCCGTGTAAATAATATTGGCTAAGAAATGAATTAAAATCTTATCCTTATCTCTTTCTTCTCTCTCTCCCTATTCTTCTTCTCCAAGTTTTCCATTGAAGCTTGTATAGTTAACTTCAATATACTCTTGAAAAATAGTCATAATCTCAAAGTAATAACAGAATATGCAAACCTAAGCAGTTCTTCAATGCGAGTAAAGGAAGAACCAATCGTTATGATAACGCTACACTTAAATCTGAACAATCTATCTTTAACAATTCACGCACTGGAAAAATTCTCCCGACTAGAAAAAATAAACTCCCAATAGATGACAATGAAATCATCTCACAAAAAGAAATAAATCAGTTATATCATGGAAAAAATAAGTCTCACAAAAATAAAAATAAACTTCACAAGAAAGAAAAAAATATTAAAATATAAGAAGAGAGATTTAGGGAAGAGTCTCTAGGAGCCCCCCCCCCCCCCCATATTTAAGATATTTAAGATGAATTTTAGAATTTTTGTCTAGAAAAAAGAAATGAGAAATTATGATTGCTATCCTTTAAAAGGTTAGGCATGTTCAAAAATTCTTCTAAACAAAAAGTGCTTTAACCATAACTTTATTTACTACTATTACTGTATATTGTTGTTGTACTTGGAATGAGAGTTTTCTTTTTATTTTTGTTATTGTTTCAAATATTAAGTTTTGAATTGACTATATATTTAAACATAAATTTTCAATTATGTTAAAAGTATATCACCTTGCACGTTAATACAATGTCATAATCTATAAATTAAAATTAAAAAAATATATACATAATATGAAAGTTTAGATCGACTATTTAATTACCAGTTACGTGGATAAATATTGGTGAGATGTGTAATAAATGATGCACTCTTATAATTTCTATCAATCTCATATATTAATAAGTTTCACAATTATAATTAAAACAAATACCGACAATGCATAACACTATAGCAGGACTCTTAAAACAAATATTGACCGGGCTAAATAATCATTGTGATCCTTATACTCTATAGTTGGTTTCAATTTCATCCATATATAATTTTTTTTTTCATAATAGTCATTGTACCTTAAGATAGAGGAACAATTTAGTCATTTTTTCTTAAAAAATAATGGTGATGTGGTTTTTAAAAAAATATAAATAAGTGTCAACGTGGATAAGTTTTTTTACGTAAAGATAAACAAGTCTTTTTATCACTTTTTTTATTAAGTAATGTTTCAAACTTCTATTTAATTTTTTTCCAAGTAATATATTTATAAATTCATACTCATTTTCCTCCGCAACATAGCCATGTCTTTGTTCCTTATTGTTTAGATTCTTATATGACGTTCATACTCTCTAAAATGTACATATGAGGCTAATTATTTTTTATGTTCCCACATCATTTTAGATTTCTCCAGAATTTGCATTTGTACAAAACAATAAGTATAAAACTTCAATTTATTTTGCTTCTGATGATTCAACGATCATAACATCCAATGACAAATAAAATAATGATGTTATAAATGATGAACACCGAGAAAAAGTGATATTATAAACAATAAACATGTATATCCAAAAAATAAAACATAAACGTGAGATTAAATGCACAAGAATAAATTAAGAAACATAATTTTTTTTCAATAAAGATCAATATAAATGTAAGTCTAAATTAAAAAAAATTGACTCAACAAGAATTACTACTTAATTTTATATTTATTACATTAAATATTCCAATAAATAAATTCAAAGTCTTGTTACTAAATATCTAAAAAATATCACTTATTAAGTTTAGAACTTGAGGTTCAACAAGAATTACTATCCTATATGAACTATTATTTTGTCTTGTCATAAGTCTTGATAATTTTCTTAGAACAAATTTTTTTTGTTTTTCAAATAAATTTGTACGTAGATTTGTCAAATTACTAATTTCTCCCTTACTAATGTCCACTTAGATTATTAAAATAAATGTTGACATATTTTTTTTAAAAAAGAAAAGAAAAGAAAAGTCATGTCAGACTAAATTATTTCTCTATTTTAGAGTACACAAATTATTATTAAAGAAAAATATTATACATAAATGAATTTAAAATTAACTGCGGAGTACAGGAATCAAAATATTTATTTAGCCATAAATTAAGTGTTTACTCGCAACAAATATCGTCATGACTTTACACAAATCTTTTCCTTCGTTAAATATATAAAAAAAAAGGTCGGAGAAAAGCTAAAAGAAGTGGCCCTTTGGGTCCAACTTCATCATTCTTCTGGTTCCCGCCAAAAAGCCTAAACCCAACCTTAATCTTCCCGCCATTTTCCATCTATCCCGCCAAATATTTCCATCCATCCATCCATCCATTCATCCATCCCTTCCCCCGCGCAACAAACACACAAAGCTCTCTTCTGCTAAACCCCAAATCAAATTCTGAGATCCCCAAATTCTGAAGAAAGAAGAACCCATGGAGCCGAAGCTTATACCCAGAAAGCGGAAGCAACCCTCACCAATATCCGGTCCGTTTACCGGCATCTACACGCGCAGCAAATCTCAGATATATCTCCATCACAACCGCTCCGGCCGAGCTCGCTCCGACGAAATCCGACGGCGTAATCATATCCAGTTGACTCGTAGCAAAGCACCCAAATACAAATCTCTCAACGATATCGACGATGATATGGTATCTGGCATCTCCGTTAAGGATCTTCGCGCAAGGCGCGTCTTCTCTCCCGCTTCCGTGGTGGATGAGCTGGAAATAGATTGCAAAAATCAGAATCTGACAAATGTGAGCCCTAATTCAGAGGATCTCTACCCCGGTATAGATGATTTGAAGAGCATTGATTCAGGGGTTTCTTTCATCGAGAATTCAAATGGTTTAAACCCTAGTGTGGAGGATGAAAATGAGGCGATTGGACGCCCAAATGGTGGAATCTCTAATCAAAGCTCCGATTCTAGCACTAAATTGGTATAAATCTATACCATCTGCAGTTTTGAAATCTTTTTATTTTTTTATAAGTTATTGATAGAATGCAATTTTCAGTCATTGTTATGTAATATCACAATTATATGCTTATAGTAAATTGGCCTGCAATTTCATGTTAGGTTACTAATTTGCAAAAGCGAAAGAAGTTGTATAAAGCTCCATATTCGTTTAGTTATAGAAGGTTGCTACCTTATCTGATGGCTGTTGAAAAAGATGATTCTTGTAAGTATTGTCTATTGGGCTTTTCTATACAATTTTTGATCTTTTTTTAAGGTATTATACATACAAACGTATATTTTCTCAGGTTTTCCAAAAGTTGAGGTGGTTGATATTGAGTTACCTTGCAAAAGTTGGAATTTCACTTCCAAGTGCCCTAATTTGGACTCAAATAAGGACTCTGATGTTGCTGCTAACTATGAGGAAACCAGGGAACTTGATGATAGAAAGCCAGGGGAGAATGGAGGGATCACTAAATTCAGTACTTGTGAAGTTCAGAATTTGAATGGGGAAAACCCTAACTTGTCTCAGACAGAAGGAAGTATGGAACTGCCTAATGGGGAACCAAGAAATAATGAAGGTGGCAGGGATAATGGAGTTGATGATTTGACAGAAGAATGTGATCAGGCTACGCCTCCGGATGCAGATATCTTTGGTAAACCGAAGTTGGATGATACAGTGGCTAATAATGTTTCACAGAATGAAACAACAATTAGAAAGGATGGCTACATTGCTGAGGGTTTCAGTGAACAGCAAAATGACTCCAACTCAAAATGTGCAATGGTAAAGACTAAGAACTGTTCAACATTCTCATTTTTGGAGTTGTGTTCTTAAAAATGGTTTTTTGTTAGCTCAAGTTGTTTTTGTCTTTCTGCATTAGGTTCTTAATCCTTGTTCCAGGATGAAGCTATTCAAAACTCCAAGCTCTGTCAGCTACAGAAGATTGCTTCCTTTTCTGATGGATATTGCCAAAGATAACTCAAGTAAGTTTTTTCATTTACTAGCCTACCTTAAGTAATGAAACTTCAACTTGCTTAATTAATGGGGTGATGAAGTTTGCAAATTGATCTTTACTGTTAATCTTAATTCTTCTTAGGCGCCTCAACAATTAATCAATGTCCAAAACTTGAGAAGGATTTGGAGCAAAAGCCATCAACTCTAGTATTGGCTTCTTCGCCTGAAGATATCCTTGTAGACAAAACTGAAACAGAATGCAATTCTGGACAACATTGTCTTGGAGACAACGAGCCAAGTATGCTTAAACCTATTCTGAATTCCACCCGTGTTTCATCTGCTGAAACTAAACCAAGTTCACCAACTTCAATGTTGACTTCTTGCAACGGAGATAACTCTAAGGAGACAGTTATGTTATCTTCTCAACTTGAAACTGTTACATCAGATAGACCCACAGAAATGGAACAAGAATCCCTGCTTACTATTTTGAGTAATGGTCATCAAGCAAGTCATTTATCTATGTCATTGTGCTGTCCTGAGAATCATGAAAATTTCTCGGGAGATTGTGCGAAACTCATGCAAATTGACAGTAGAAAAGATTGCTCAGCACTGCAGGCTGGTTTTAGTAACGATGAAATAAAACCAATTACAGTTAATGTGGTTCAAAATTCATTCCAAATTAAAGGATGTGATTCTTCAGGAGTTCTTGTTGATGGACTAAGAAAGGGAATTCTTAAGAGAAATCCACGAGGATGCAGAGGGCTCTGTAATTGTCTGAATTGTGCTACTTTTCGTCTCCATGCAGAGAGGGCCTTTGAATTCTCTAGAAATCAGATGCAAGATGCTGAAGAAGTTGCTTTGGAGTTGATGAAGGAATTAACAGACATTCGGAATGTATTAGAGAAATCTGTTGTTGATGCCAATACTCAGGTTGTTTTACGAGGAGACCAGGTGAATATTTTTTTGAATTTTCAGTTCTCTTCTGATTTTGTTAGTTTGTCTAGTTTTCACAATTCTTTTCATCCTTCTTGCACTCTCTTTTGAAATCATGTTAATACTGCTTTAACTGGATATGTATTTTTCACAATTGCCATTCTGTGTTAATTGTTTGCAAAGCATTTAACCGGAAATGCATTCCGTTGATGCTTCCATTCAAAGCTTCTAGTTGAGCTAAATGGAAGGTGTTCTCAGATTGGACGTGGGTTGCCATCAAAAGGCAAACTGTGTCTGAGAGTATGTTTAGTCAGTGTGCACTATGCCACCCTGTTGTTAATATCAGAAATAATGCATCAATAGTTGGTCTCCACAAAGAGAGTACAACATTAAACTACCAAAAATACTATATTTCTTAACAATGCATTCTAACAATTACAAGTGCCAACAACTCGAATGTGCACCTTATATCACCCTGCCTCGTGATGTTACACGTACTGCACTCTCTTTTGCCTCGTATAATTTGCTTCAAATTATGGGTGCTCAACTTTCTCTAAAGTGAAATTACTCCTCTTTATGATACAAACTTATCCTTCTTTTTTCCCTCATCTTTATGTGAGAGAGACCTATTTACTTGTGGAAACAACAATTCCCATTATTATATAGTGTTTTCCAGTGCTTCACTGCTCTTGCTTAGTTCCCAAAGAATCATGAAAAGACAAAAAAAATAAGGAAGAAGAACAAAGATGGTTATATTGACAATTAATCTTGCATCTTGAAAGAGTTTAAAGATTTTAATTACTGAGGATTCCCTGGAATCTGCCTTACTATAACTAAGACCAATAAATAGTGGGAACTAAACCCATTTCATTTCTCCCATCTGTTTGTCATATCTAAGAATTCTTTAATATTTTATTCCAGGTGAAAGTAGCTTGCAAGAAAGCTTTGGCAACAGAAGAACTAGCAAAGAAGCGTCTTAGCCAAATGAATGAGGATCTCAGCTTTCACTGCAGAAATAAAGCAAGTGTTTGCCATATTTTAACACTAGAATTTTATCATTTGTTCACCCTTTACATTTTAGTTTTTTCATTAAGAATTTGATCATCATTTTCTCAGTTGAAACATAAAGCATACTTATTTCACTATATTGCATAACAGAGCTTGGAGCGGCCAAGGGTGGCATTTGCCAATAATGTTGAAGAAAAGAGTATTCGAAATGGAGATTACCAAGGAGAGAGATAGTTTCAAAGAATGAGAAAGAAGGCAAAATGAAAGAGATTTTCCATATTCTTTAACAGTTTGTATGGCATGTTATGCATTTGAAGTTAAGACCGAATACAACATTAGTTCATGCTGGTCCATAGAGAGTTGCAGGACAGAAATCTGCTTTGCTGTTGCTACATAGCTGCTGATAGAGTAAGTTGTGTTATATGTAATTGTGGTGTGCTTAATACATTCAACAGTATGAGCTCAAGCTGTTGTAGTTTTAACTTTCATATGGTTATGAGAGAAAAAAGAAACATTATATCTTGAGAATTAATCAGATTGTAGTACATTGTTTGCTTATGAATGTGATCAGCAAGCAAAGGGAGAAGAGGTACAAAATGAAAATTCCTACCCTGCATCTGTGTTTTGTTATTGTAGATCCAGTGCATTCTATAGTTTAGTTGGTAATTTTATTTCGGAAGTGGGAAAACTGATGTTTGCATGACTGAATTTTTAAATATTATATATATATATATATATAAAACGCTTTTTGGTGAAGTATGGAAGACCAATTTTGTGTACGCCAGCGATTTGGCCATATTAATTAGGCTGGTGGATTATCACACTAATCAACAGGCCCTAGTAAGGAAAACTTGGAATTGGAAGATATTACCCCTTATCATAGCAATACAAGATGAAGTATAATTTATAATTACAAATAATAAATTGGTTCGTCTTGAGAGTTATTTCAGGGTTAGATTTTCCGGAAGAAAGTTCAGTAGTATTTTTGTACTAGTTAAGGGAGTATGGGACTTTAGGATATAGTTTTGGACAAGAGTATCAACTCCATGGGTGTGTGCATTGCATGAATCCGAAATCGGGAATCAAGAAGTAGCTTTGGTACCACTGAAAGAGGGAAATAGAGCTAGATATGCTGAATATCACGAAGCTTTCCAGGCTGGTGATACTCTTAGACAACTTTCCAGACTGATGTGCCAGTAAATTAGGGGGGAAAACAAAACTGGTGAGTGATGCATAGAATTTTTGAAAGAGATGTAGAACTAAGGAGGGAGAGAAAAGCTATAAGACTACTGGAGTTTATGATGAGTTATTTTGTTGATTAGAGTAATTTTTGTTTTCTTTTGTTCATGCATTAGTACGTATCTGCGCGCTAGCAAGATCCAAATAGTGACTGTATGGGACAAGATGGAGATGGAAGCATGAAGTTATAGAGTATCAAGAAACTAGAAACAAATAACTTCATTTATTTGAAATAATACATTAAACAAACCGGAACTTAAAACGCAGAACTACAGAAAGGAACAAAAAACTATCATACAGACCCCTTTCAAATATTACAAAGTCTCCTACAGAACCCCTGATTGTTTACACTTTACACTCTGGAGGAAGACCATATGGGTAGCGTTTCAAATCCGTGCAGTAATTGTAAATCATGAAGTTTTTCTGAACCCATCTGAGTCGCCTCCTACTGTTGGCATCAAGTTCTTGGTTCTGCCATGCCCCACCTGAATACTTAGAATTGCTAGAGGGACGGGCATTAAAGTTCCGGTAGTATGCTGTAAAGGGTGCTTTTGTCCAATCAGTCTTCACCAATCCGCCTCTCGTTGCCCAATCATCCGCATTCCAAAGGCTGGAATAAATCCTCATAGGTTGGTTCTTAGGGAATGGAACACCAATTGATTCAGCATTCTTGAATACTCTTATAGGAGTGTTATCCACCAAGAAACTGAAAAAACCAAAACCAAAACAAATACATTAGAAAAAAAAAATCAAAATCTCTGAGAATTTTAAGCTAAAAAAACAAAGTGCAAGGAATTGCTCGGACTTTGCTTCTGAATACGAGGTTCTTGCTCTTTATCCAGAGGTTTTTCTTAAGCTTATACATAATGGAGATTCGGATTTGGCTTACATGATATGCTGAGGATTCCAAATGACTGAGTAGGTGTGGAAATTTTTGGTTGGGTCGAACCAGAGATAGAACTGCTGCTCTCTGTCTCCTTTCCCTTGAGCAAAGACATTAGTGTGAAGGATATAAGGATCTCCACTAAGATTTCCCAAGAACTCAAAATCGATCTCATCATGCGTAGGTCCTAGTGAAGACAACTGAAAGACAAACAATTTTCAAGTATTTTAGACGTCAAAAAGTAAATACCCTGTTCTCAGTGTTCTGAAGTCAATAACAAAATAAAAAATAAAAAAAAAGGAGTTAAAAGTCCTTTTTAATCATGAAAGTTGCTTTCACAAACATTCTTTAAGTTGAAAATAATAAATATATAGTAAAAGAACCCTAAAGCATACGTAATATGCAGTGACAGTGCCAGCAGAGTCCCCAGCAACAAGTTTGAGCTGCATATCAATCCTCCCAAATAGGTACTCCCTCTTAGACTTGAATCCAGAACCCGAAACTTTGTCCAGGGACAGCGAAAGGAGCTGCCCTCCATTGAACACCTTAGCGCGGTGATCGCCCCACGTTATGTCAAAATCTTGGTAGAAATTACCAGCAGAAACAACCATCAAAGAGTTCACTACTAGAGTACTGACCAACATAAGCATTGGCAGCCCATTATAAGAAATGAAAGCCATTTTAAAGAGAGAAAATAGGGAGAAATAGAGAGTGTTTTTTGAAGTGAATATTGGATGGGAATTGGAGAGACATATTTATAGGGGGGAAAGGAAGGGAGCTATAGGGAAATGCATGTATTAAAAGATTAGGGGGGAATACTTGTGAAGGTTTGGTGGGGCTTATGATGTGGAACAAAGGGTAAAGGCTAAAGCTGGTGACAGCTTAGCAGCATCAAAGCTGGACCCTATTGGGCTAGTTTTTTGTATTTGAGTATTTTTGGTGTTTTGTTAATAGTTTCTAACAATGATTTCTGGCTTCCGGGATGTAGTGATGGCCCTCCTATATGCTATGATTGGGTTTGGTCAGTGGGTGGAGAACAACCAGATTATATGTACTGCCAAAACTAAATAAATCAAGGAGATGGTCCTTTGTATCAACTCAAGTACTCAACCATATAGTATTTCTTTATTACTTACTCCATTTGTAATTACAAATATTTTTGTCTTTAAAAAAAATGAGATAAAGTACATAAAATAAAAAGTAACTTAATTATTTAGTTGGGTTCATTAATATAAAAAAAATTGTTTATCATTTTATATAATATTGTGGGGTCATTAAAGATAAATTTTGAATTTTTTTCTTTCCTCTGCATTTAATTTTCTTAATATGTATTCCTTTTGAGGATGTAGGAAGTATTCGAAACTAAAAAAAGAGTTCTCATTTGTAAAATTTATAAATATTAATCGTTGTTTTTTGTTCCATATTTACGCTCAAAGTAATAAGTTGTTAATTTAATCCTGTAATGAAATTAAAATGATAAGTTTGAGAGCGTTGTCTTTTGATACAATTATCAATAAAAGGCAAAAGGACTCTTTTTATGCAACGAAAAGTAGATATTCTCCATGCATTGCTAGTTCAATGCACAAAGGATCATTTCATGGAATTTGGAGGGCTGTTTGGATAGCAGACTGATACGGTAGCTGAAATTTAAATCCAAGCTTCGGTGGAAAAAAAAAGGGCACTATTTGGGATATAGGTAAAAATGAAATGTAAAAATTAAAAATTAAAACTAAAAAAAATAAAAAAAAATAAAAAAGGCGTAGACTAGATAAATTAGACAAGAAGCTAAAATCTGCCAAGGGAAAAGTTGTAACGTTGCAAGCTTTTGTTAGGAGGCTTAAGGGTTAAATTCTTCCTAACAACATCATTTAAAATAAATAAAAAAATAATCATATTTATACAACAACCTAATTAAATTCCGAGTTCAGTTGAATCATAACATACGCATGGCCTAACCCATTTTCTCAATAGTACTTCTTGAGTCATCTTAACCCACCACAAATTTACACAAAAATCATAACTGAATGTACTACTAATTATTATTCAAGTCCTTATATATCGAATTATCACACATGTTTTAGAAAATATTATTTGATATGTTTCAAAACATAATTGTCTATAAAACTAATGTACATCTAATCTATGAAACTCTTATTTGTTTATTTTTTGGATCAAAAGGGTATATATATTATTTGTAGTACCAGGGCCCGGCACCCAGCTCAGCCGGAGAGGGACGCGTTGGTTACTGGCAAACTCTTCCAAAGGAACCCTCTCGAGTTTCTTTAAAGTTAGGCAACTAGAACAGAGCTTAACAAACTAATTACAGTAATTTCTATTATACAAGCAAGATTCAGTTTGTTAGCTGAAAGATCTTGTTTGGTACATAACACAACTGTTCTCTCTCTTCAACCTGGAAAACAAAATAGAGACCATCTATCTCACTGTGTTTTTATCTTACTAGTTACCTGACGCATACAATTGTGTACGTAAATTTTAAAAGTAGAAATACAAGATGTATGCTTTTTGGGGCCCCAAAACACACGGGAAACATTGTTATGATTTGGGCCTTCCGAAATTTTTATGACTTTTATGAAAGTAATTTGTTACTTATTGTCTAAGTAAGCTTTCCGGCTTTCGTCCTATTGAAACATTGTTAGGGTTATGTTTTAGTTAACTCTCATCATTATTTGTTTAATAAAATTTGGCTATTCAATAGCATTTATTATGTATTTGTTACTGATTGAATTATTGTGATTGTTCGATGTTAACACGCCTTTCGCTGTGTCAGTTGCTAAGAAGCAACATCACACTTACATGATTTGAAGAATGAAGATACTGGCTACCTCTTGGTGTTTGATACTTTTTCATTTTAAAATTTGTAGTCAAATTTTTTCTAAGAAAAGGAGAATGACGTGGGACGGAATATCAAGGAAGAATATATCGTTATATTTAAGTCTTGTTACTCATGAACAATTTATGTATTTGATGTACTTTATTTATTAATTAGGTTAGTTCAATAAATTTAATTACTTTTGGATCCATTTATGTTTTGAACTTATTTTTAAAGTTATTAAACTTTATTTAATTTTAAAATTTAGATACTATAAATAGTCCGTTAAGGTTATTATTTATAAAATTTTACAAATAGTCTGCCAGTGTTACTATTTTTGGATGTTCGTCTTAGATGTTCCCATTGCTCAGTTCTAATGTTTGTAGTACGGATTAGACTTTGCATGGCAACATCTCACATAAATCTTATATTTTATTTTTGTGCACATATATAGTTTTACCAGTTAAAATTAAAAAGTCAAATTTATAATAAAATTTAATTATACAAGGCAATTCATAACCAAAAAAAGTAAAGTTAAGAAGGGTAATTCCAATCTATTCATGTCTCTTTCAAATAATACATCAACCTATCATTTCTATGGCTCTAAACTTAATTCCGATGCATACATGATGGTTGCCAGCTAATTAATTAGCATACAAATAACGATTTGTAAACTCAAAACATATTTAATTCTGTAGGGTAGGTGCTTAAAGAATAATTAGTTCAACAATTAACTATATATTAGTAAGGAATATCATTAGGGAGTAGGACATAATAAGTTTGTTTGTGTGAACGCATAACAAGATATTTTGCAGGATTACTTCCGGATGCATTTGGTGGATTAGGTATGAAACTTTTTAGTATTCACTCCGTACCTTTTTTATTTGTCGTGTTAGAGTCAAATTTGTTTGTTTTTTTTTTAATTTATCATTTGTAGATTTTTAAAAAAATATTAACGATTTTATTATTCTTAAATTAATTATCAACTTATTTTTTTAAAAAAAATTTAGAAGAATAAAATTGAGACTTTATAACTATTTTAATTAATTAAATAAAATATTAATTATATTTTTTAATAATTGTATTTTCTTCTAAAACGTTAATTAAAAAAACAATGGAAAAAGTATAACATAATTCAAACTTTTCGGTGGCAGAAGTCTTTTAACCTTATCAATAAGGTGTAGAGAATTACTGAACTATCAAACCCCTGGTGCCCCCTTCCCCCTGCCGCTGCCGACGCCCACCTGCTCCCTGCGCTGCCGACGCCGACGCCCCCTCCTCCCCCCCACCCCTCACCACACGGTACCCCACCACCCAAAGACTTTTTATTCCCGGCAAATCAGACCCCTACTTCTATTTGTGTCCTAGTAGGTAAAATAACTTTTTGCTTATAAAATACTACCTCTCAAATTTGACCAAGGAATTGATTAACCTATGTTTTATTTTTTTTGAGGAACCTAGTGAATCCTAGGAGCTATATATGGACTAGAGGGAACCTGGACGTGAGCCTGTAATTTTGTTGAATGATATGTTATCTCTCAATAAAAATGGATAAATAATATCTTTTGGTTTATAAATTTATCTTAGAGCTACTTCCCATGCATATTTAATTACTTATATATTTTTTTAATCTCAATGCATGGTTGACGCTTGGTAGAAATATTTATGTGATTACTGTAAATTTCATTGAAATATGTTGTTTTAGCGGTCTTGCGATTTGAGATAAACCATTCTCCAATTTTATTTTATTTTATTATTTATCAAAGATCTGAATTACATATACAATAAAAGTAAGGAGAACATCTACTCTATCTATAATAAAAAAAAAAATAGATTTAAGTTTTAGATTAAAGCATCAAAATCCTACACAAGGAGAAGCAAAAACTCTCCACATAATGAAAATATGGCCAACATGACTTTAGTTAAATTATAAACAACAAGCTTATGAGTCGTTGGAGGCACGGACTAGTTTCTAAAAAAAATTTTAAAATAAATATTTATACGGTGTTCTATTAAATCTCTAGTATTTTTGTTAATCCTATAAACTATATATTAATTACATTTTTCAAAAATTGAAGAAATTAAACTCGTAAGTATTAAAAAAATTAAAAAGCGAAGAATTTATATTGATTTTTGTAGAATTTCATATTATACATACAAAATGGTAGTGCTAAACTACATCGCAATGACAAATTAGTTTTACGAAAAGAAAAGAATTAAAGAAAGCGAAGTAGTACTTATATCTTTTATCCATTATATATATATGTATGTATGTATGTATGTATGTATGTATGTATGTTCGTGTGAGTATGTTGTAAGTAATATTAATTAAATGTATTTTTATTTTTTGTAGTGAATATGTATAAGTAGTATAGATAAAAATATGCACTTACATGAATTTAAAAATGTGAATAACTAATTATTTTCTTTTATTCAATTTATACTATTAAAATTGTGAAATTACATATTAATGAAGTTGAAAGTTGTTAGAATTAATTTTAAGTTTTACTACCTAATAAGAAAAAGAAAAAGAAGAGAAATAATTAATATGGTAGTGAGAGAAAGTGAATAGAATGAAAAATAAAAGTTCATGAATAATAATTTATTAACTTAATTTAAATTAATTTATTTAAGTTAACTCGACCAATTAAATTAATTTAATTGAATTGAGAAGTGAATAGTTTTTGACTTATTATGTAATGGTATTGATTGATATGAAATTAAAAGATTCTCAGATCTGTTGAGTGACATTAGAGACAAATCCGTATTCAGACTCTGCATATCTTGTGATGGAGGACCAAATTTGATAATTGGCGGAAGTAAATCTTGTTATGGATTCGATTAATCTACCATTTATTAGTTAGACCTCACCTTTTACCTTCTTTATTTGTATTCTTAGAACCTACATTGCTATAAAAAAAAATTAGAAATACATTTCGATTTTAGGAGTTTAAGAGGAGAGTTTGGAAAAAAGGTCAAGAGAGAATCTAAGAAAAACATACCTTTCAATCTACTGAAGTTGAATTTCAACTGATATGTAGATTCAAACATATGATCTTATATAGTAAAAAGAGTGGTATTTACCACTAAACTATCACCTTTTATCCGATCTTACCTTTTACTAGATTTTGAGATTTGCAATTGATATCTTACTTTTTACTAGACTTTGAGATTAGCAAATTTAATTGATCTTGCTTGTTAAAATGTTGAGCATATTTAGCTATTCTATATATAATTGCTTATCATCGATTATTTGTGATTGTGATACATTGGTGGATTTTTTTGAGTTTGTAGTTTTTTGGCATGTCTGTAGGACAGAGAATAAGATTGCTCATGCATTAACCGAGCTTGCTCAGATTTTTGAATTTTCAGTTCCTGTTTTTTGGTTGGAAGACGAACATCCTAGTGTTCTTCCTTTGGTTGTTTCGGACAATTTGATGTAATAATATTTCTCAGTCTTAGGATTGTTTATATATATATATATATATATATATAGGGTCCGCATTCATGACAACCGGTTGCTGGGGGTACTATTCCAGCAACCATCATCTCCACCGTTGATGAATATAATGAAGGGCTGAGATTAAAAAAAAAAAAAAAAAAAGAGGACTGCCGCTACATGTTGTAGCGGCTGAAGCTTTTTTCTCTCTCGTTGCCGCTACAACATATGGCGGCTGATCCCATTCCTTATTTTGTCCCAATTTATTTGGCTCATATCCTAATTTATATTATTAACTAATTTTATTATTATTAATAATATTAACTAACTAATAATTTTGGAATAATAATTATCTTAAAAGTTTAAGATAACTATTTTTAGTTATCTTAAACTTTTAAGATAATTAATAATAATTTTAACAATTATCTTAAACTTTTAAGATAATTATTATTCCAAAATTATTAGTTAGTTAATATTATTATTAATATTAATATTAATTATTAATATAAATTGGGACGAAGGACAAAAAAATTTGGACAAAAAAATATTAGTTAGTTAATATTAATGATATTAATATTAGTTAGTTAATATTAATAATAATAATAAAATTAGTTAATAATATAAATTAGAATATGGACCAAATAAATTGGGACAAAATAGGGAATAGGGTCAGCCGCTACATGTTGTAGCGGCAAGGAGAGAGAAAATAGTTTCAGCAGCTACAACATGTAGCGGCAGTCCCTCCCCCCCCCTCTTTTTTTTTTAATCTCAGCCCTTCATTATATTTATCAACGGTGGAGATGATGGTTGTTAGAATAGTACCCCCAGCAACTAGTTGTCATGGATGCGGACCCATATATATATATAATTAGTATTTGATTATACTCCATTTTATATGCACCGAAATAAATTAAACACAATCTTTAATCATGTTTATTTCATTGATTTAGATTTTGCAATTGTGGGAGGAGGGTATTTTGGAGTGAATACTTGCTCATTATAGTCTACACATTATAATTGAGTTATTATGTTATTTATTTTAAAGGAATTATTTTGTGTCTATTTTCAAAGATGAAATAAGTACCATGTTGTTTACTATATTCTATTTATTTGTTGGTGCAAACAGTTATTCTCTCCGTTCTAAAATTAGAGATACAATTTAACTTTTGAGGTCAAACGACGATATATTAAATTTTAAATTGATGTGAATTTATTTAATTTTAGTTGATACAATTATTGTAATTGTATAGTATATAACAAAAATTATTAATTACAAAAATTATTGCATTCTAAACTTTTATGAGTCATATCAATTTTAAAGTTTAATATGTCGTTGTTTGACCTCAAAAATCAAATTGTATCTTTAATTTTAGAACGGATAGAGTATTATATTTTTGTTACGGGAACTGATATTTTTAAATGTCTTTTTGATATTTTTATATGATTCTCTCTCATGTGAGAATAAAGTGAATCTCACTTTCATTTTCATGTGAGAAAGAATCATGTGAAAATATTACGAGACTTGAATCCGAAATAATGTTAGGGTGAGACAGTCTCTTAACCATTGAACCAAACCCTTGTTTCTTTATTTGGGTCCAAGGGGTGTACCTTTCTTTTAGGGAGAATTATATTTACTAGTACATTTTTAAAAAATATTACAATAAAAGTGTATATATAAAATATTTACAAAATTCGTGCATCTTCAATTTTTAATTTACAAATTAGTGCATTGTTATTCCTTTAATTTAGTTAGGTGATTTAATGGGTAGTTGGTTCCAAATTTCAAAATTCAAAATTTCAAATTCCTGTATTCAAATTTTGAATTACCGATTTATGATGCAGTAACTGTCGTCCATATCATTTTTCTTGCGCCACTTTTTCCGCATTTTCTGGGCGTGGATATGGAATACCACTATATATATATATATATATATATATATATATATATAAACACACACACTCTACATTAATTAATTAATGTTATATATATATATATATATATATATATATATATATATATATATACACTATACACATGTATATATAAATTAATTAATGTTTTACCTAAATTACTTTTTAAAAATAAAATTATTTTTGAATATGGTACACTTGGTAGCCAAACTTTTATTCAAAAGTAATCATTTTAGTAATCATTTTTTGAATATGTTGCAGTTACTTATAAATAACATTTTCTAAATAAAATTATTTTCAATATGGTGCAGTTGGTAGCAAAACATTTATATAAAAGTAACCATTTTAGTTTTTGTGGGTAACCAAAAAAACTATTTTAAATATGGTTTTATTGGTTACCAATTTTTTTCGTACTGCAGTTGGTAGTCAAACCTTCATACAAAGGTAACCGATTCAGTTTTATTGGGTTACGAATTAATGATAAAAAAAAATCTATTATAGATTTTTTTTTCGTAGTGTTGTTGGAAACCAAACATTCATATAAAGGTAACCAATTCAGTTTTATTGGGTTACCAATTAATTATAAAAAATCTATTATAATTTTTTTTCATACCAAAGTTGGTAGTCAAACCTTCATACAAAGGTAACTAACTCAATTTTATTGGGTTACCAATTAATGATAAAAAATCTATAATAGAATTTTGTTTTTTTTGTAGTGTTGTTGGTAACAAAGCATTCATATAAAGGTAACCAATTCAGTTTTATTGGGTTACCAATTAATTATAAAAAATCTATTATAATTTTTTTTCCATACTGCATTTGGTAGCTAAACATTCATACAAAGGTAATCAATTCAGTTTTATTGGATTACAAATTAATTATAACAAATCTATTATAGAAAAAAAATTTCTATAGTACAGTTGGTAACCAAACCTTCATACAAAAGTAACCAAATCAGTTTTATTGGGTTACTAATTAATTATAAAAAATCTATTTATAATTTTTTTTTCATACTGCATTTGGTAGCTAAACATTCATACAAAGGTAACCAATTCAGTTGTATTGGGTTACCAATTAATTATAACAAATCTATTATAGAATTTTTTTTTTCTATAGTACAGTTGGTAACCAAACCTTCATACAAAGGTAACCAAATCAGTTTTATTGGGTTACCAATTAATTATAAAAAATATATTATAATTTTTTTCCATAGTGCAGTTGGTAGCTAAACATTCATACAAAGGTAACCAATTCAGTTTTATTGGGTTACCAATTAATTATAACAAATCTATTATAGAAATTTTTTTCCTATAGTACAGTTGGTAACCAAATTTGATACAAAGGTAACCAAATCAACTTTATTGGGTTACCAATTAATTATAAAAAATCTATTATAATTTTTTTTTCTATAGTGTAGTTGGTAGCCAAACCAACTTTTTCTTGCTTTCACAGTTTCACTGCAACAATCAAAACAAATAATATCCCAAAAAAAAATAATACAAAACTAAAATGCATTCAAATCAACAAAGATCTTCATCTCCATTGACTCGGTCCGAGTAAACTCGCGAATTTAGCCAGTGAGGTAGTTCTCAAAGGAGTAAGACACCGAGAAAACTGACCGTGCCGATAACATCACCGCCATGAACGGCCATAAAAACCTTAAATCTTGTCCCCATCGACAACCTTCAAAAGCCGCTCACAGTTGCTGAACTTTCCCCGACGCCGATGCACGACTCAACACTTCGTGTCGCTTACCAAGGCGTTCCCGGAGCCTACAACGAATCCACCGGCGGCATAGCATCATATATCATATATCCAATTAATAAACCAATCACAAAGAATGGAATGCCATGGTGATTCCTGTCCATGTTGTTGGTGTCACCATCTTAATATTCACGCCCATACATGATTAGAGGATCAGAAGAGTTGGTAATATCATATACTTTCAAAACAACTGCTTGGTTCCCAAAAAGTTACCCAAATATATTTTTCACAAGGGACCCAACATCAAAAGCTCCACCAAGGAATTATTCGATGTGATCGTGCGACACTGCTGCTGATTTGGTTATTTGACATGAAGGAGAGAGAGAGTAGAGAGGGAAGGATGCCAGAAATAATGGTGAGAGAAAGTAGAGAAAGAAGGAGGATGCCGAAAATAAATAGTGGGTGCCATTAAATAGAGAGGAGTAAATAGAGTGGTTATAGTTCTCCTTGATTTAAGGGATAATGATTTAATGGGTTTATTCTTATTACACTTTTTTTATAATTATTTTGTTAGTGCATGTAATTATTTTGTTAATGCACTATTCTTGTAATTTTTTACTAATTGTTGTATATTTTTGTAAAGAGACCTATGTTTTATAAGCTCGAATAATTTATTTTGTATTGGACTATCCACATGGAGATTATATTGGGTTAGCATGTTATTGGGCTTGATGTTTGATAAAACTGTATCAGACCGGCCCAACTTAAGTGTGATGATCACATGAGATGAGAGTAACAATAAGGGATTTTTGGTTTTAACTAGGGCTTGATTGTAATGATCCAATATTAGCAAAAGATTTTGAGAATATTGAGTGCACTGTAAGTGTTAATATTGGACTAATAAGTACTTTCTGTTGTAATCTATTTATTCCTCCTAACATATTACCGTTTTAATATATTTCTTGCTCTAATAATTTATCTCTTATTATGGACTTTATTTTTCCCTTTCATGAGACTTATTTTCTCCATGATATGATTGATTTCTTTCTCTTTTGTGAGAGAATTTCATTATCATATCTTAGGAGACTTTACTTCTTTCGGTTGGGAGATTTTTTTTTTCATGAGACTTTTTTCAGTGCGTGGATTGTTGAAGATAAATTGTTCAGGTTTGGGTGTGGCGTTATCATGACGATCGGTTCTTCCTTTGCTCTTGTTGAAGAACTGCTCAAATCTGCATATTTTGTTATTATTTTTAGAATATAACTGTTTCTTCAACAGTATATGTGGTGTTTACTAGCAATTGCTATGATTGACCATTTTTCTGATTATCTGTTATTTGTTTAAAAGAATTACGTTTTTAATTTTTTGTATTGTAATCTTTTCATCGCATGTAACAGTTTATAGTTTCAATATATTTCAGTCAATTTGACTGTTTGATAAAAAAAATATCTCAATCTTTTAGACTAATTTAAAATAAAATAAAATAAAAATAAGTACCTTCTATCATGATTTCAACGTATATACTATGACTAATTTAGGGTTATTTGGGTTGCCATCTTCATTTGGAACCATTACTAAATATAGATGTCCTTAAATCAGATTTACACGATAACAGATACTCCTAATTAATCTTGGAGTCCTCAAATTAGACGATTTTGTTACTGAATATTTCTTGAAGAATGTCTCTTCTATTGTGCAAGCAACTCTTAATGTTGCATATCCATATTATTAAGGGAGAGGGGAGGGGAGGAGAGGAGAGAAAATTACCACTTTTTAAAACTGTCACAAATTTTTCTTCCTTTTGCCCCTACAAATTTGGTGTTATTACAATTTAATCCTTCTTATTTTTTATTTTTCATAATATCCTCAAATTTTAGAAATTCAAGCCTTACTTTGTCTAGTTCCAATCTTCTTTTTCCGTTCCTTCGCTTCATGTTTCGCAAGAGAGAATTTACAGTTTAGTCGAACATGAGTACTACATTTAGTCGTCCTGGAGAAACACTCAATTTGGCATGCAAGAGTGCTTCTACATCTCATTTAACAATCATGAAAAGCATTTGATCCGAGACATGACACAATCATACAAGAACTGCAAAGAATTAAGCTTTCGTCTGCATATCTCAATGAAACAACCTTTTAACAGATTGTTTAGTAAAATAACCAGATAGATACATCCTCATTCCTCACTGTAGGAATCACATTACAAATAACATCCTCAAGTCTGGTATCCATTTTACCTATATTAGCTAATACATAGTATTTCAGGATATCGGGTGGAAGGATGGAGCGGGGTATTTTGAGAGGAGAGGGGAGGGGAGGGGAGAGGGGGGAGACAGGCTGTCAGAAGCTAAATGAAATATGGTTATAGATAACATCATTGGAACATCTACGGCTTCTTACTGCCGGGACGGATCAGTCGAAACATCAAAACCAGGAGGGATAAAAACGACATCATCCCACTCAGACTTGGAATTATTCTGCAAAATTTGTAGTCGTGTTATTTTGCTACGTATTCCAAGATAATGGACCATATAAAGCAAACGCACAAACAAGAAAGAAAATTTTAAATATAATGGGATCAATTCAACCATTCACAGTTTAAGAAAGCATGAGAGATATTTTAGAAGTTCCTAACCTTCATCTCTAGAACTATATCCTCAAGAACAGCCACCTACAAGACGGAAGTGAAAGTTGGTAATTCTTCCAAGCGTCAACAAAGTAACATCAAAATAACATACCTGTATATCTCCCTCCCTAAGGGCAGGATTCATTCGCTTTTGATCCTGAGATGCTCTGCTTAGAGACTTTTCTAGATCCTCCTACATAATCCATGAGTGAGGAAAAAAATAATGTAATTTGGATACATATTTCAAGATTTTTATATACTCAACAAACCTTCCTGAAAAAGACAGGACGGTATCTCATATTTTGGCTCCTCAGTATTAAGCTCCTTGACTGCAATCCATGAAATTAGGAATAAACTATTAGTGAAGCAATTTGAGGAAGAAGCAATAAAGTGACTAATAAAATTTCCAAAACAAACATCACAATTGCAAGAATCATCTTATATTAGCAACAATCCAATAATCACGGACCCTACTAATAGAGGTCACCGATCAAACATCAATACTTCAGGGACAACCTTACGACATCCCACGACAACTGTTTAAAATTTAACCTATCAAACCTGTGATTCCATATATCACATGTTACGGTGGTTGCAGCTTTCAAAATTATGCACCATCAAAAGTTAATAGGAGCAAAGACGAATATAATACACCTCAAGCATGCATAGAGTCGCAAACTAAAGAGTGTAATACTCACCGTTTTGTCTTTTTACACTTGAGGAGACTAAGTTCTTTTTCAAGGATAAGAAAGTATATTCTTAATCTTCACTTCTATGCAGGTGCTTTTCTTTTTGTAAGTAAATGGTTTACATAGTGTAGTCACAAATCCTACAAATCACCATGTCTCAGATGCGCTTGAGAAGTATAGTGGCAGGTAACAAAGCCAAAAAAAATACAAGTACCTGTATTTTATTTGGATAACACGTATCCTGAACACATTATCAAAAAAAAAGCTTTTTAATATGTATGCATCTGTACATTATCTCTTTTGTAGCCTTTTAAACCCCCACGAGGTGAGAGAAATAGTAGATGCCTTGAGAGATAACCTCAAAGTCTCTAGCTGCAATCCCCATACTTGGGGCCAAATTTACCTATCTTAAAAAACCTTTTTACCTTAAAAAGAAAAACAAAAATAAAAGACAACATACATGCTCATCCTAAAGTTGAAAATGTGGTTACCGCAGAAAGTATATAGGTATTTGATGCACACATGAGTACGTCATGAACATAGCATCCCTTCATATTCATTTTCTTTTCAAGTTTTTGGATAAAGCAGTAATACTCCTCTTTCATAATGATGCTTTCTTCACAATCATTTTTTTCTCCTTATTAATTGGTATCTTTTGCATTTCAAAAGAAATCTTATATATTCTTTTGCATACTTCAGAAGATTAGAAAAATATTGATTCATAAGACAACACAAAGGTAATGCTGATGCTGAATAATTTTAAAACGGAACCTGGAAAACTGGAACCCCAGAGAAGCTCTCATCAGGAAGACCAGCCTTTCTTCTTTCCTGTAAGCAAGCACCATACAACATCATCTTTAAATTTATATAATATGAGATACAAAATTGTACAATTTAGATTAAACTAAATTACGCTCTTCACATATTTACATGCTTGGCAGAGCTTAGAATTGTCATAGAATAAAGCCATATCCTAAAAAATGTACCAGCTCAAAGTTCTGGAAAATTTTATCAAACCATTTGGTTTTGTCCACCTGCTATTTCTCACTTTCATTGTATAAACATATTTTGGTTTCCAATATAAAAATCACACTATCAAGATTGAGCATAATCCTATATAGCACTAAATGGAATCATCAGGCATTGTCCACAGACCACCAAAGAAGCCTCTCAAAAGAAAGGGTCCACATTTTGAAATGTAACAAACTAGAGTGATTCTTAGTAGCGAACTATGCATACATACACAAGTACATATTTCATTACCTAAGCCTTCATAATGAAAGCACATCAATGCTTGGAAGAAGATAATGAAAGCTATAGGAAGAAGCCTTCTTTTACTTTTCACTTTTATGGTTGATTTTTTCTATCCCTTTATTTAGTTTTGAGTAAATATGAGACCTTCTATATAGTGCGACAAAACATGTTAATTCTTGTTGCGAGTAGACACAATAGCATAGTTTGTAAATTAAAACAAATACATGGGTAATTGATTGTTCTTAGTTACCTCTGATTCTTTTCTCCTTCACCACATGAGTAAAGAGATACACACCATATAATAACTAATGGATATTGCATTATAATATCATAAATTACTCACACTAAGTGCATTCTTTATCTGGGTTGACTCTGGTATCAACCTAAAACCCACCCCATCAACTTTGAGTTGAAAAACCTGCCAAAACAAACACCAATTAGACCCAACTAATCAATCAAATCAGAATTATGCAATCAAGTAAACTAAACATAAAGCACAACCCATTTTATCATATAATTTAAAGACTCATACTTTATTCAGTGCCACAGCAACCACTTTGGAACCCTGGCGCATCCCAGGGTCCATATTCTTCATTTGAGCAAGAAGTGTCTCAGCATCCTCCTCCTTAAAACAAAACAACCCAAGAGATTTCCCCGAATCGACATTCGAAACCAACACGAATTCCTCTGAAGGATTGCTGAGAGCATAAACTGGCACACCAGCTAGCCGCTCTTCAATTTCCTCTATTGACAAGGAAGCAGAACTGGAACTGGGACTGGTACTGGTACTGGGGCCATTTTTCTCGGCAGAAATTCGAGCCCAAGCTGGGTTTTTAGCAGAAGGTGAGGAGAATTTGAAGGGTCTTGAAAACCCGGATTCGATTGCTTGTTTTGCATGATTTTGGAGGTTTAAGAAGGTGGAATCGAGATGGGGTTTTAGAGAAGAGAAGTGATTTTGAAGATTGGTGAAGGCTTGTTGGAGGTTGAATTGTGGGGATGGTTCTTGGGGTTTGGGTTTTAGGAAATTCATTGTTTTCTCAGAAAAACAAGGGATGAGGTTCTGGGTTTTGGAGTACAGAGTGAATGGCAGAGAGTTTTTAATGTGCGGGGTTTTTCTTGAAGGGGGAAATTGAAGAATATTTGTTGCCGCTAATTTCGGGCCATACTTTTGGGCCGGAGCTGAGTTCATGTGGGCTAGCTGCTCCTCAAGAGTTCCAATCTGTTGCCTTCATAAATTTCTATGGGTTTATCCGTTTTGGTACATTTGGAGTTAAAAGTTGTATTTATAAATTAAAAAATAAAATAAAAAATCATGTATATTGCGAATATTTATTTTAATTTTTTGATTGTCAGTTATGTGGATAAGTATTAGTGGTAACTTTTTTGGAGAGATGTGTAATAAGTATAACCCTTTTATAATACATACTAATTTCATGTATTGATAAGTTTCGTAATTACAATTCGACGTAAATTTATTGCAATACATAACAAGACTAAAATTAAATTTAGAATAATAATCTTTAAACGACAAATTTCAATAACTCCAAAAACTCTAAAACAACCATGGACCACGTGTGCTCTTCTTATTGTATGATTGTTAGTATTTATAATTTTTTTTTTGGATTTAAGAAAAAAGATTATCTTCTCCCCAAATAATAAACAACTTGTAAAATCATTTTTAGAATTTTACATTTTCAAAATAATTTTATGATTGATTTAGAGTTGATGACTTTTCTTTTTTGCGCGTATAATACTAATCTTTTAAATTTGTGACAAAAGTTATAAAAAATAGATCAACTTTTCAGTTGTGGTCTAACAATGTCTACGTGTCTTGCGATTATGATAATGATAACTCTCATTATGGTCGTCAAGTCTTAATTTAAATTAAAACTTAGTTGATCACTTTTTATTACGGTTAAATTTAAAATAATATGTCACTTTTTATTATTTTGAGTCGTAAAAAAAAAGAAAGAAAGAAATATAAAAAATAAAAAATAAAGAGCCAAGGGAGTACTTCTTATGAATTATCACATACTGCGATTAAATTTAGAATAATATGTCACTTTTAATTATTTTAAGTCATAAAATAAAATAATATATATATATATATAAAAAAAGGGAGAGTACTTCTCATGAATTATCACAAACTGAAAAATGAGAAAAGATTTATTTTTAATTCTTATTTTTTGTCCACATTATTGTTACACAGTTTTCACATGTTCTTGTCTAGTTTGGTGCTCAGTCAAAGTATGGTCCCGCTTCTTCTTTTTTTTGTTTTATTATTGTTCCTTGCATACTTCCTTTAATCCATCCTCTATTACATTTATTCTTCAATTTTCTCTAATACACATTCAATAACATAAATATGACATTTAATCGATAAAATAAAATTTGTCACAAACAATTAGCAACCAAATAAAATTTATCACAAATAATTGTATCGCTGAAAATATCATTAAATGTAATTTTTATGTCGCTAAATATATATTAAAAAAAATTAAAGGATAAGTGTAATGAAAGAGATCTTAGGTGATACTCCCTCGATTCCTATATATTAATCGTTCTAGAATTTTTTTTTTTGTTCCAAAATATTAGTCATTTGAGATTTTATAGGTAGATAAGAAGTGCTATTTTTCAAATTGGCCTTAATGGTTAGCTTTCCCTTCACTTATTAGCTTTATTGTTGCTACATAGCTGTATATTAATTGCAGGGACTGTTGTGTCAATTTCATACTACATTTAATGATAAAATGGTTGGAATAAATGCTACCTTAAATAATGTGCTAAAACCTAAATCGTCTAATATATTGGAACCGAGGGAGTATTTAATAAAATTGAGTAATTAAGATCTGAATAGTTAATATATCTTAATAAATTAGATCATCTAAGTGAAATAACGTCTGAACTTAAAAAAACTGTTTGATAACTAAAAAGTATAAAACATCTGAATGACTTTAAATTTAAAAATATCAATTTAAAATTTAAAAATATCTCAAATTGACTTTTCAAAAATTAATGATCTTAAAATTTAGAATTGAGGAAATACAATATTTATAGAGGCTCTAGATTTAAAATTTTCATTAAAAGACAACTTTTAATGATTTAGATTTATATTTTCTTCTTACTAATTAAGAGATGATAAGAGACAAACAAAATTTTACCAAATAACTTTACCATCTTACTGAATCAGATGTAGAACTGTTAAGAAGTATTAAAAAAATAAACAAACATCGGTTTAATCCTCTCTATACAAAGTTGATTTAATTTCTTGAGGTATATTGATACAAATTTTTGTATTTTTTTTATCACTTTTCCGTAAAAAGACCAACAAGCTTAACAAAGAAAAACAAGCTCATGTCTTTTTTTTCTTTTTTCTTTTGTCTTTTTTAATGTTATAAGCAAATAATTTTGGTGAGGATATTTTGGACACTCAAAAAAAACAATAAATTCCAATGTCTAAGTCTACCTTTTGTTGACCAAGTCTACCTTTTGTTTGAGAGTGTACGTATTCTATATGCTATTTTGATACCTGTGCTCATGCCAAACGAAGATCGAATCCTTGGTTGTACCTCGACAATCAATCATGGCTGATGGCCAGTAGCATCAGCTAAAGGTGCAAGTGTGGCCCAAGGTATTTCATTAGTGAGTTATGTAGTACTAAGGGGCTGTTTGTTTAGAACTTAATGGGTCTGAATGGCTGAATCGGTAAGTGGCTGAATCATTAAGTGTGTTTGTTTTGGGAAAAAATCGTCTGAATGGCTGAATCGGTCAGATGCTTTGGCTGAATGGTTAAGTCAGAATTTTTGGTCTGAATGGCTGAATGGTTGGCTGAATGAAGTAAAAAAATAAAAATAAAACTAAAAAAATAAAAAAAAAATATTAACTATTATATTATGTAATATTAAATAAATTTACAACAATTTTGAATTTTTTCAGAGGGGTAAAATATTAAAAATATGTCATTTAGATCTTTAAGATATGTCAATTATCAAACAGCTTTTTTCATTCAGATTCAGCTCATTCAGATTCAGATTCAGATTCAGCTCATTCAGATTCAGATTCAGATTCATTCAATTTTTATCAAACACCCCCTAACTCCTATCTAAATTCAGATATAATTTAATTTTTAATGTCAAACAATGATATATTAATAAATTTTAAAATTAATATGATTTATAAAAATTTAAAATAAAATATTTTTTGTGATTAATAATTTTTGTTATATGCGATACAATTATAATAATTGTATTAACTAAAATTAAATAAATTCACATCGATTTGAAATTTAATATGCTGTCGTTTAACCTCAAAAATTAAATTTTATCTCTAATTTTAGAACGGAGGAAATATATACTTCGGATTAGAACTCCTCTATACAATTTTCATCATATTTTTTTAATAAGCATTAGGAGTAATAATAATATATTTAACGACAAAATAAAATTTATCGTAAATAATTATATCACTAGTAGTATTCTCGCTAGTTAAAAGAAATATTTGTGTCGCTAAATGTATAGTTGAAAGAATTTTTATGCCTAAAAGGAGGGGATCCTATTCTTTCCTATACATTGCGATAAAAACAAGTCGATATTTGTTGCGACGAGACACAATAGCATAATTCATAAATTAATACAGATGATGATGTATCTATAATCAATAACAATCGACATATATTTATCATAATATAATATTTTTTATTACAGTACAATTTTCTTTTTTAATTTAATCGTATTTTTACTCCATCGCATTAATCTGCCAAACATATTTTCAAAATTAGCAGTTCTTTAAAAAATCATTTTTGGTCAACAAATCAACATATAAAAACTTATCCTCAACCTAACAAAGTGTATTTGTATTTATTTACTCTAAAATTATCCTTTAATTAATCACACATTGACCTCTCTGTCGCATAGATTCCATCAATACTACGTTCAGAGTCAAAGAAATGAGGCTTTGATAAACACTTTTGTGGTGACATCTTCACCATGCTACAGTGGAATGTGAATGGTTGGATAGGAAAATAATATATATGGTTAATATTTATGTAAATTATTTGATTGTCGACATGGGCGGATTTAAGATTTGTTCTTAACATGACCGGATTTTAATTATTTTTTTGTTGAAATTAAATAAAAAAAAACTTTAATTAATCATAATATTAACTAATTATAATAATGTTTATAAATTACATTATTATCCTCTTATAATCCATAGCTTGAAATGTTCTAAGATAGCTTCATTATCAATAGTTTTAAATACATCTTTTTTAATGTAAAGAACTAAACAATCACTCAACCATTTATCGTCTATTTGATTTCGGAAAGTGGTTTTAACAATATTTATCGCTAAAAATATCATCTCTACCGTGGCAGTAGTAACCGACAAAATCAAAGCCAATTTCAACAATAAATAAACTCAAGGATACAAATTAGCCTTATTCTTCTTAATCAACTTTTGAGCAAGTTCACCAATCCCTTTCACATTAGAAAATTCATGATCATTTTTCACATATCAATGTAAGTTTCAAGTTCATCATCAATCTCTCAAAGATCTCTATTTTGAAATTTCAACGAGTAAAACTTTGCAAATTGAATCAATCGTTCCTTGTCAAATGATGAGAAAGAGTTACTTGGATCAAAATACACCATACATGAGAGCAACTTTGTATTAATATTGTTAAATCGATCATTCAATTCTTGAAGTTGAATATCTATCTGTATAGAGTAACTCAACTTGAAAGTGATGAAGATTAGTGACTTTTTCACCCCCACGTGATCTCCCTTAAACCAAAAAGATAACTTCCATTTCTCGAATGATGATCCCATACATATTATAAAATTCAGTAATTTCTACCAGCAAACTCTCCCAACCCGAATCTCTCATGCTTTGTAACCGTTGCTTTGAGACAGTAACTAAAGCCATTGTATTTACAAGATTTTGGTCTTTCTTTTGTAATGCTTGTGACAAAGTATTCGTGATTCCTAAAACTTTTTTCATTAAATGCAACAAGAATACAAACTCAAAATCTCGCATGAAATGCAACAAAATACCTGTTTCTGTACTTTTATCCCCGGATGCATCATCTTTTACTATCTCAAGCACTTCAATTGTTTCAGAAGATAAGTTAATGACACTAAAAATTATGTCATAATGTGAGCTCCGTCGTGTGTCTCTGGGCCGCTTCAAGGTCACTTTTTAATTCAACTCACGCCCAATCTTGATTTCACCAGGAACAACTCCTTGAATTATTCTTTTTATGTGCTTCACTTGAAGAACTTCTTTATGCTTGCAAGAAGCTCCAACAATATTTGCCAAAATTACAAGATAATTTAAGAATGATTTAAGCTTCTTATGTTTTTTTTGTAACTGCTACAAGTGTCAATTGAAGCTGATAAGTGAAACAATGAACATAAAAAGTAGACTTATTATCTGACAAAATCAAACTCTTGAGACCATTGAATTCCCCTCGCATATTACTAGCTCCATCATATCTTTGCCCACGTACATGTGATATGTGCAATCCATGTGTTGCAAAAAGTGACTCAATAGCCTCTTTAAGTGTTCGAACACATGTATTAGCAACATGAACAATGCCAAGAAAACACTCAATAACGCATCCGTGTTTGTTCACATAACGTAAAGCAACGACCATTTGTTCTTTAATTGATGAATCATGATCCTCATCAACTAACAAAGAGAAAAATTATCCCCGATCTTTGTAACTATTACTTGTGTGGTCAAAAATGCAGTGACACTATAAATGTCTTTTTGGATTAAAGGTGCTGTCAATTTGTGGTTCCCTGGAGCATTTTTCAACACAACTTTATTCACTTCATTATTATTCTCAGATAAAAACTTTAGAATAGAAAGAAACAAACCTCGCATTTTTGAAGCATCTGATTCAACATGGCCATGGAAAGACAACTCTTCACTTAAAAGCAACCAAACACACTTAATAGATGAAAGCAAACGAAACTTGTAATCTTTTTTTTCTTGGCCAGATATATTGGCAAGTTTGATGTCGATATATTGTTTTCGATTCCTCAAATCTTGACAAGCTAACCTGCATTGTCTATGAATACTATTAGGTGACTCTTCAACATGTGCAAATAAGTATTCCGTCTTCCTCCAATTATTAAATATCTTATCGACAAATGTATTCTCACTCCCTTGACCACCAATATCAGTTTTGAATAGATAATAATATAAGCAAAATATTGCATCTTCTTTTTCACTATATTCCAACCAACCCACATACTTTTTGTACTATTCGGGATTAAATCTACGTTTCTCTCCATAAATAACAATATAAGGGAATTTGAAAAGCATTGGTTAATGATCCCTTAAGCAAATATAATCGACAAATACTCTCTCTTGTGTTAGCATCATATTCTATTATAAATGGTCTTAGTCCCGGATCTATAATAAGTTCCTCTTCTAAATTGAATTCAACTTGGAATTAAGAATTGATATTTTGAGACGGTTCTTCGATATGTGTTTTATTTGAGAGATTTTGAGTATTCTCATTGACTCGGATGGATTATGATGTCGATGATTCGTTTTTGGAACATTTGAATTTTGACTACATGTCATGAATGCCTAAATCAATTAAAATATAACAACCCCAAACAAACAATTATTTTATGCAACATAAATAGAATTCTATAATATACAACAAATAAATATTCATAATCTAAACTAAAAAAGGATTTTCAAAATAAAAAATATTTAAATACAATTTAGAAACTTACTTCAATTACTTGTCATAGTTCAATTTGAATGATTCACTAAACAGTTATAATTTCAAGTATTCAACCATATGCTCAAAGTCTCAAACCAAATTTGCTTTCTATATTCAAACAAAACCAAGCCATAACATATCAAAATCAACTCATAATTCACAAACACAACAAATTCAAATAAATTGAAGTTCATATTTATTTAACCCCAACCCACAAACAAATTCAAATAAATTTAAACGTAAACTATCAAACAAAAAAAAAAACCTAATTAGTTACCTTTTAAGTTCAAAATACAATAAATACATCAAATAAATTGAATTGGGTTTAACTCCAAGTTCTCAACTAACAACAAATTCAAACAAACTACAAAATTTAAATTATCAAACAAAAAAGTCATAATTTAGTTACCTTTTAAGTCTGATATGCGCAAGGAGTCAACAGCAGAGACTGTAGAGTCACAGAGACGAGGTCACGGTGGACGGTAGTCGTCACTCGTTACGGAGAAGAGAAGAAGTCGCGAAGCGGTAAAAATGTAGTATGCTTTGTACCCTTCGCGGAGATGTAGTATGCTCTAAAGGAGGAAGTGGAACGAGCAACGGAAGCCAAGCAGAAGCAAGAATGAGTGTTAAAAAGTATGCTCTATACTTTGTATTTAAAATTAGAATAGAACTTTTTTTTTGCCCCCTCCATGTTTAACTATTCCATTAATCTACCTCTCTTGAGTTTATTAACTTATATTTCTGTCCCTGCTCATATACCTATATAAAAAAAAGTCCTGCTAGTACATTCATCTTTGATTGACGGTTACGTAGATAATTATCAATTTTCCCAAATCAATAAGGCCCCCGATTGTCGATCACAAAAGATAAAAAAAATTCTCAAATGCTAAAATTAGAGATGCATTTTCATTTTTAAATTTAATTTACAAAGTTTTAATTACTAAAAAAAGTAAATTAGAAAGTTATACCAATATAAATTTTATTAAAATTCTTTAAACAAAAACTATTATTATTATTATAAGATTGTGTAACATCATCAGGTAAAATAATCAAACCTGAACCCAAAAAAATATCTATACGCTCCATAATTTGAAATCATATTAAAATTTGTATATTGATATTTATGCATGCTCTTTCTTTACACGCGGTTAGATCGTTAAATTTATCACTTTATATGCTAATACAAAATTAAAATTGTTTTTGACAGTAATGCTTGTGCTTGATGAAATCATCAATGGATGGATAAACACAAGTTATTTGTCCTAAGCGAAAAAAGGTCACCATGTACAATCATACGAAGCTTATTTTTGCTGCATTTTCAGTATCCGAGGGGCAGACGATATAAAGGCTTAAGACTAACGTGCGCACATGGGCGTTGGATAATCCGTTAATTATCACTGTCTTCACTATTCTGTTCCGTTCTCCTGCTCTCTCTCTCTCTCTCTAGACTAGACTGTTCTTCCATACATTTTTCTCCCAACTTTTCTCAGTCTAAAAAAAGTCATCCTTAATCTTTTTACAAGTCTTCTCAGTTTTCGCTCTCTACTCATTTTTTGTGTAGTTTCTCTCTCTAATTTTTCTGGGTCACTCTGATTCTCAAAAATGGATGCCCACAGTCAATTGAAGATTACTCCTCCAGGTTTGTGTTTGATTTTTCTAGATGGGTATTTGATATTTTTTTGGTGTTTTTTTTTTGTTCTTGTTCTTCTTTTTGGTATTGTTTGGTTCTGTTCATGTCCATATATTATGCTCTGTATTTTCGAATTTATAACGGGACTTTTTTTATTTTTATTTTTATTTTTTGATTTGGCAGGTCATGAGAATCATGGTGTTCATGTTTGCCACAAATGTGGTTGGCCCTTTCCAAACCCACACCCAAGTGCTAAGCACAGGCGAGCCCATAAGAGGATCTGTGGAACCGTTGAAGGGTATAAGCTGACTGGCTCAGAAGAGCACACCCATTTAACTGTGTCAGATGATGAACAAGATCATCCCTCTGATGAAGATTCCAGAACCCCAAGTGAGAATTCTTGTTTTAGTGAATGCTCTCCTTTGATTTGGTCAATTTTTCTTGAATTAGCATGTTTTTTGGTTAATTTTGTTATAATATTGGTTGCATGGTTGTTTAAGGTCCAAAAATTGATAAGAGAAGCATTACGGGTAGCGGTGGAGTTGGGGGAAGATCTAGCAGATCAGAAGATGAAGTGTTTTCAGATGCTGTCACAGAATTTTCAGATAGTGGGTTTAGTCCGGGGATCGAAGAGCCTTTGGAGGGTGTTAAAGAATTGGACAAGAATGTGCCAATAACTGTTTTGGGTGATAGGGGTGGTTTTCAATTATTGAAGGATGATGCAATTGCTGGTGAGTATTAAATGTCCAGCATTATCTACTTCAATTATTTGCTAACCAGCTATTGTTCTACTATTATTCTACCTGTGAATTTGCTCGATAACTAAAGGAAAAAAGCGGTAACAGTTATGTTATAATAGGGATCACACACACTCACACGACAGTATAGAATTAACACAGAGATTTACGTGATTCCCCAAATTAGGTACGTTCATGGGTGATTAGTTGTTTTATTGATTATCTTGGTTAGGTTTCATAGGGCGTTACAATAGATAGTATTTATAGCTACTAATCCTATTCCAACCCTACTTCACATTATGACTCAAATACCCATAATGTCCTTCCAATAAATCAACCAGGAAAACTGAGTTCGTCGAACGGCGGGCCCCGCGCCACTCACTGGCTTCCACTGGCGCGCCCCGCGCTAGTCCATCAGAGCCTGCATCTTGACGTGGCGCGCCCCGCGCCGTTCCTGGCCTTGTCATGGTGCGCCCCGCGCTACCCATGCAGAAACCTAGCGCGCCCCGCGCTACTCCATGCTCTGAATTGGCGTTGCGCGCGCTGATGCTGCAGTAACCCGCACCCCCCAAACCCTTTTTGTTCAGTTCCGATGAGCCAATGCGTCGCGAAGCTCCGCTCCGTTCGGTCGCTTCGCTTCCCTCACTCCGTTCCACACTTGGCCTTTTCCGAGAACCTCTTAGTTATGAGCCACAAGTTCAAATAAAGTAAGTTGTCTGGTTGTGTTGGACATAAATGAATGAAGACTTGAGATAAGTGGATTTTTCCAATCTTGTCTTCACTTGTTCTACCGTAAGAAGAACTTCAATTTATGATTAACTTTCAAACAAAGGAGTCTTTGGAATCCTTACAGAAAGCTTTGATGGGAAGGGAGGACATGAGTGTCTCACGTACTGTATAAGAACAATTTTTGCCTAGGTGACAAGTAATTATCACAGAGATGAGATTTGCAAATTAGAGCGAATGTAGCTGGAATTAATGAAACATGTGCGGTACAATTGAATATTTGGTTTTGATAACTTTCAGTTTGGTGGTAGGAAGTAAACACACTTATATATAGGATTAGCGATGTAGAGGGAATTGAAGTTCAAATAAATGAAACATATTTAGTGTTAATGTGTAATTGACTGTAGATAAAATGTTTGATGAGTTGAATGAAGTTGGAAGGATCAAGGGATACATAAGAATGTCTCTTGTGATTTTAAAATATATGGAAAGTTTCTGCTTGTGCAGATTCAAGAAGGTGAGAGGCAATTTCAGATAGGCAAGAAGATGTGTTCCGTTGAAAATTTTGTTCTGCTAAAAGCTGATTTAAGAAGGGTGCCAGTTAAATCATCCCAAAGTAAATCAGATAAGACTTTGAAGATTTTGACTGTAGGCAGATAGCTTTTGTACAATTTGAGTTCTCAGGTTACACTTTGGTAGGCTTTCTTTGTCTATTTTTCTTATCTAGTAAGTTGTTGGTGGGTTTTGTTAAACTTGTTTGGTTCCTAGTGTTACAAAAAGTAATGTGATGGCTTTGATACATGTACAGAAAGGGTGAGTGGACTACTTGTTCCTCTATGCTTGTATTCTCTCTTTTCACTTAATAAAATTTCTGTTTTTATCCTAAAAGATAATCTTAGCGAAATCTTATAAAAGTAAAAGTAATTGTAGTCTTGGAGAAACAAATTGGTTTGGTAAAACCTGACATCTCCCTTGAATCAATAATCAAACAATCGCTGCTGTAAGTGCAATGTGTACTCTGCAAGCTGGCTCTTTTATCTTGTTTGGTTCGTTATTATGAAAATACAAAAAATCATCATATTGGTATATCTTTAGACGAATCCGTAGTAGTAGGATATGATGTTTCTCTTAACTAGCAGATTACGCAGTGTAACTTATCTGTAGAAAGATGGGAGTTTGCATTGTATGGAGGAAATATTTTTTTGATTTGGAATTGAAAATAAAAATTACATCATTCCTAAACTCATCGTTTTGCTAATGTTTTGCAACGTACCTAAACTTTATTTTAATTATGCTTTTTGCCTATCATGTTTGATTTGTTTGTATTCTTATATGATGGAAATTCCCCCTTCTTTTTTCCTTTCTTTGGTAGCATGATTACTTTTATGATTCAAGTTTCTTTGGATCTTTACTGTAGATTCTACAGAACCACTCAGCAACCCACCAGAGAACTGTGGAGTGGGCCATCCTGAGGTTCTTGACAATGCAACTGCAACCATTATGCCCTTCCAAGATACCAGAACTGAGGAAGCTGCTGTTGCTGTGAGTATTTTGAATGACTCGCCATGTGACTTATACCCTGGCAAATCTGAAACACCTGCAGATGTACCAAGAGATTTTTTCGATGCAAATATTGGTGATAATGGAAGGCAATACTTGACAACATGCCTTATGCAGGAGACAGATGTGAAGCCAAGCAAAGATGAGGTTGATGAGTTTTTGATGGATGCTGAAGACCCACAAAGTAAAACTGTTAGCAAAGCATCCGAACAAGAAACTGATTTGATGAAAGAAATAGATGGGAAAAGCTCACAGTTTGTGCCAGCAAATGATTTTTTAGAATCAGTGCAATGTGAAAGTGTTGAGCGCAATATGTCTCCTCATGATCATTCCCCAGTACCCGAACATGTTGAACACAAGGAGGCTTCTGTTAATAATGTTCAGATCAAAGCCGATCTCGTCCGGGACATGGATGCTGGTACTTGTGATGATTTGTTTGAGATTTGTGACACAAACAGGGAAACTGAGGAAACTATGCATGTGCTTTCAGTGGCCAGTGACTTACCTATAGTAGACCATGCTGATATTATGCTTAAAGATTTTAGAGACAATAGAACACTGAAATCCGACTTTCCGATAATTTTAGGTTCTGCTGATGTAACTAGACCCTTGGAAGATGATAATAAAGGCATGGTTTATGAGGAGAGTACTTTTAGCCTTCATTCAAGTAATCCAGATGAAATTCACAGCTCTTCTACAGATTTTGGATGTGAGAAGTCTTTACCTGATCTTTCCCATTCATCTGAACCTGTTGAACACATGGAGGCTTCTGTTAATACTGTTCAAATCAAAGCTGATCCTGTACAGGACATGGATTCTGGTACTGATGGTGATTTGATTGAGATTTGTGACACAAACAGGGAAACTGAGGAAACTATGCATGTGCTTTCAGTGGCCAGTGACTTACCTATAGTAGACCGTGCTGATATCTTGCTTGAAGATTTTAAAGACCATAGAACATTTAAATCTAACTCTCCCCCAGTTCTAGGCTTTGCTGATGTAATTAGACCTCTGGAAGGTGATAATAAAGGGATGGTTATTGAGGAGAGTCCTTTCAACCTTCATTCAAGTAAGCCAGGTGGAATTCACAGCACTTCTGCAGATATGAATGGTACGGAAGATGCTTACAACCTTAAACAGGGTAGTAAAGTGGACTTGCTTACAACTGAAGGGCCTGACGAAGGAGTAGCTGATACTTCTAAATTCAAGGTCACAAGTGGTGAAGCTCTTGAATCCAATGGCTTAGAAGCCCCTCCAAGTTCATCCAGGAGTGAGAAAGAGAATATTACAAATGGAAGTGAGAGCAGTGAGGGGGTTACAATAAAAGAATCTTCAGTAAATGCAAATACCAACTTTGTATATGAAGACAGTCATCAAACCACCGAATTAACTGGAGGAGATGATAGAGATGAACATGGAAAGGCTGCAATTGAAATCTCTGATGAAGCTTGGAGTGAAAAAAGTGCAGAAGGAGCAGCTGCAGAGGAAAATTGTGCTACAACCACAATAACAAAGCTTGAACCTGGACTTGAGCTTTCGGATTCCATTTATCTGGCTTCTATTCCAGATACGACTATATCAGATATCAATACAAGTGTCTCAAGTAACATGATGCCAACCCGTCCCAGTTCCAAAAACTTACCAGATAATGATTCTCAGGAAGTCAGGATAGAACCTGAAATGAACAGGGAGACTGAGGTAGTGGCAAAATGTTTTGGCAGAGGCATTATGGGTTCTAAACTAAGTCATGACGGTGATTTTGAAGAATTAGAGGAAGATTTGGAGAAGCCCATTATGAAAGAGCCAGGGCCTTTCCCTATACATTCTGAAATCTCCGGTGGAAGTTTATCTGATGTTAAAGATGGTCAAAGCAGGAATGATGGAAAGGGTAATTTTGGTGTCATATCTCAGCCAATGCAAGAGAGTGATGACAAGCTCATCAAGCAACCTGGTGGTACGTCTTCAGTCTACTTATCGGTTGATTCGAGTACTGATAGTGTGGAAGGCAACTGGGGATCAGTTTCAGGTATGATCACATATTCACATGGCACTTTATAATTAGGCCATTGGAAACTCGTCAGCAAACCCTATTTCCCTATTGACACAACAATCCTTCATACAATCTTACTATTTGTGTTGATTACAGAGAGGGATCATGTTCAACAATTGATTTCCTTGGATCTTCTTTTCTAAGAATATAGAAATTAATTCACATGATAATCTGATTTTATTAGTTCTTAGCATTTGCACAAATACACCTTAGATGGCCTTACATTCAATCATTATGATGATAGCAATTACAATTTCCTAGGGTACGGTCCATGAGTGGAGCTTCATTTGTTTGTTGCGTCTCTCATATCCCTTTATGTTGTTTGTTCCAGAAATTTGGTAGTCTTCAGTGTGTAATTGCCTTAGTTTGGTGCTTAAAGTGAAGAAATAATGCAAGGTTATGATAGTTATGTTTATTTACTTGTTTTTTTATGTGGAACAGTTCTTTCTGCCCAGTCAGATGCACCTGCTTACACTAGCACTGAAATTCTACCAAAGAGTGATCCTGGAGAACCTGGAAAATCAGAAAATACCAACTTGCATCCGAAAACTGCATCTGAGAAACAAGATCCTGATGAGGCCAGTGTACTTGAGCCCCCATCTTTCATGACATTGGTTGAACCTAGAGGCGGGGTTGACCAGAAAGCCGCTGTTTCTGAGATCGAGACAGTACAGGGCACTCAACAGCCAAATTCTGAAGCTCTACAGGCTGGTTGGTTTCCATCTCTTATCAATGTTGTCAACGAATCTGCAGGGAGAAAGAAAAATGAAGAGATAATCGCCAAGGTAACAAACTGGAGCACAGGCAAACAGCAAAGTACTCCCTTGAAGAACCTTCTGGGGGAGGCTAAGGTCGGAACCAAACCAAAGTCACTGGAAACTATCATTCAAAGAGTTGAAACGCCGGGCAAAAGTAATGGCGCTTCGGGTACGACTGTGAAAGAAGTTCTGGGCTCTGAAGCACCTGCTGATCAAGTGGTCAAGAGAGAGACAGCAGAGGAATGGAACTCTCCTGCAAGGTACCCTGTTGAGATAAAGAAAGAAAAGAGGAAAGTCAAGGGGAAACCATCTTGGGTGCCATTTGTATGCTGCTCTTCAGTAAATTAGAGCCCCTTGTTCCTTGCACTGTAGAGATAAATAAAATTAGTAGTAGTTCAAGATATCTTTTTTTGTTGAATTTGAATGTGAGCAATATGACTGAGTATAGTAGCATTTTGAGTTATAATTTCAATTGGAATTTAGGACTTGTTATTATTTGTTACAGAGTAATGTTAGGGGTTTTAAATTTTTGGCCTCAAATGGGTCTTAAATGTTAAATATTTTAATGATAATTTATAGTATAGTCAATCACAAAAGATCTACTCAACTAGTGTTAGGGTGATATATTATTTGAGACTAAAAATTAAAAACCTCTGGCATCACCTTTGTTAGATGACATCGTGAAGAATAAAATTAAAATGCTGCATATTTTGGTGATGCAATTTGTAATATTAAGAACAAGAATGAAAAGGTACTTTTTACCAAAAATAAGAAAAGTTGAGAGGATTTTTGAAGTTTGTAAAACTAAAGTGTTAGCCAATGAGATAAAAAGGAAAATATCATACCAATTATTCAATCTAAATAGTATGCAATCAAAATTACAAGTTCAATGAGAATGACTAGTAAAATCTATAAAAATATTAAAATTACTCTCCGCTGATATTAATATTGGAGAAAAGAAGTTGAGAGAGATTTTTGTAATATATATATGTGTGTGTGTGTGTGAGCGCGCGCGTATTTTCTTGAAATTGATAATTTGATATGATATTTTTTTAAAAAAAATATATATAATTAATATGGGAATATGAGGATTTGATAATTATAACCTTGATTTCTCAAAAAATAATTAATCATAAGAATATTAAAGAATAAATCACAAATGATACCTTATAATTTATGTTTAAATCATTTTCACCTCAAACTCTATCCATTGAAAGCACCCTAAACTTTGAGTGGAAAAAAAAATTTACACCCTCTGTACTAAAATTTACGGTACAAATTGTTTTGCTCTTAAAATTTAGGATACTTCTAATTCAAATATATAATTTGCGGAGGAAATTAATGTTGGGCCTAAATTATAAGATTCAATTTGTGATTTAGCCAATACTAATTTATTTTAACTAGACTGGTAATCCGTGCAAAACACTAGTTAGTATCGATAATACAGTCTAAAATTGTGATGTGTGATATTTAGTATTATAATTTGAGTATAAATAGTATAATATAGATGATAGTAATACATTGAACACGAAATTGTATGTATATCAAAATTATCGTATATGTTTTTTAATATATGCATTTACATCCTTGAAATAACACAACAAATGATACCAAAAATTTGATATAATTATGAACATGACATACATTGTATAAATAGAGATGATAAACTCGGGACTCACTCGATATTAACTTATTGAGACGTTGATCAACCAAAATGACTTAGTTATTTTGGATAAAATCTTTGAACGTCTTGTTATATAATATTTTCTCTGTCCTCAAAATAATGATTAAAGGTATAAAAAAATTTATTTTCAAAAAAATAAGATAAAATACATAAAATAAACACTATAATTAAGTCATTTAGCGAAATTCATCCCTACAATCGGGCAAAATGATTAAAGTATCCATCCCTACAACTGGGCATAAACCTTTTATACTCGCGGAGAGGAGAGGGGGAATGAAAGGAAAGGATATGGGCATACTAGTGCTTCCTTCCCTGCCCCTGGATTTATCCCGGCTGAATTTTAGAACCAACAATCTCAAATCCCGTCTATTCACAAGAACCCCAAGAAAAATACTGGCTTTTTCATTCTGTTCATCTACTAATTCTTCAGCTTCACTTCCCTTCTCCAAAAGCAAATCCCACCATCACCCATTTTCATTATCACAAGCAGCAAACCCCCACAAAAATTACTCCACAGAAACAGCTTATCTTCACTTTGAGAGCTTTAATCAAAATCAGAGCCTCAAAAGAACTTTACTTGATAAGCTCAGAGAAAAATATTCAGACCCTCTTCAGTTACTTGGTGATGATGGGGATTGGAGCAAAGAAATCTTTTGGGGTGTCATTAGATTTCTCAAACAAGCCTCAAGATCCAAGGAGATTCTACAGGTAATATACTCTCTCTTATTTTGGCTCTGTAGGTGAAAGTTTTAGTTTTTTGTCCATAAGCTCTTATAGAACACATAAAAGTGTAAAATTAGTATCAAGGTCCTTATGATTTCACAGATGTAAATACCCTTTACCTGGAAAATTGGAGAAACTGCTTGTTGGGCTTTTTCGGGATAATTTAGGGTAAAGTTGTTAGCTTTGTGTTATTGTGTGGATGCTGGTTTACAAAAAAGTTTTGCCTAGTTTCTTGAAAGTTATTTCTGTTTGTTTGTTTAGAAAACTGAGGAAGAAGATACTATGCTTAAAAAAATGGAAAATATATTAAACAACTTAGGTTAGGAAGAGAAAATAATTTTGTTAGGTAGGTTTATCTAATTGTTATTTAAAATAAAGGTAAAACAATTCATCTTAATCTGCCTATAGACTGGTATTAGAATGATTTGAGAAGATCTTTTGTTTCTTCAGGTCCTCGAAATAAAAATATAGAAATAAGTACTGAAATATATTAATCTTAGTATTTTATTTTTGTTGGGAAGCAAAAAATATAGAAGCGAATTGAAGTCTTTAACATTGTGCACAGGTATTTTACTTGTGGAAGAGCAAGGAAAATTCAAGAATTAATGAATTGAATTATGAGAAGATTATAGGGCTATTAGTTGATGAGGGACTTATAGAAGAGGCAGTATCGGCACTTGGAGAGATGAAGAATCACGGGGTAAGCCCTACTTTGGAGATTTACTATTTAGTGATTCATGGCTTCACCAGAAAAGGGAGATTCGAAGATGCTTTGTTTTATCTCAAAGAGATGGAGGAAATAGATTTGAAGCCAGAATCAGATATATTTGATAGCTTCATTAAAGCATATGGAAAATATAAAATGTATGATGAGATGGGTCAATGTGTCAAGCAAATGGAATCCAGTGGATGTTTACCTGATCACGGTACTTATAATTTGCTGATCCGAGAATTTTCCCGAGCTGGGTTGCTTAAACAGATGGAAAGAACATATCAAATTATTATCTCAAAAAGGATGGATTTGCAATCTTCTACACTGATCTCAATGCTTGAAGCGTATGCCAACTTTGGGATCATGGACAAGATGGAGAAATTTCTTAAAAAGGTTTTAAACTCAAGAACACCTTTAGATGATGATTTGATTCGGAAAATAGCAGGTATTTACATTGATAACTATATGTTCTCCAGAGTAGAAGATTTGGGGATTGATCTTTCTTCAAAAATTGGAAGGACTGATCTCGTGTGGTGCTTGCGCATGCTTTCACATGCTTGCGTTTTAAGTCGAAAAGGAATGGATTCCATAGTCCATGAGATGGAAGCTGATGGATTACCATGGAATGTAACAGTTGCAAACATACTGTTGCTCACTTATTTGAAGATGAGAGACTTTAAGCACTTGAACATTGTGCTTTCAGAACTGCCAGCTAGATATGTGAAACCGGACATTGTTACTGTTGGGATCCTATTTGATGCATACAGATATGGCTTTGATGGGACTTATATTCTGAATATATGGAGAAGGATGGGATTTCTTGATGAATCTATCGAAATGAACACTGATGCTCTTGTTCTCACTTCATATGGAAAAGGGCATTTTCTCAAAAGCTTTGAAGAAGTCTACTCCTCCCTTGAGCCAAATTCAGTGAAAGGAAAAATTTGGACTTATCACCATCTCATCAATCTAGTAAGAAAACACAATAAGCAGCTGATTAATTAGAAGTACTTGACCAGAACTGATCTAGCCTGTTTAGCCTGTATAGGCTTTGAGAGATCTTCCATGCTGAGAACTGAAATTGAACAGCTTAAATCACAAAACGCTTCATGCTGGGTGAGTCGTTTTTTCTTCAAGTGAGGCTGTCTGAGCTCGATGCACTACCATCTTTATTGCTTGTCCATTTTACATTGGAAGATGGCCTGCCTGGCCCTGCCACTAATTTTCTATAACATGGTGAATGGGTGTTACAGGTCAAATATAAGACCAGAATTTTGTATGTTCTGAAGGGAGCTGCTGCTATGTTCTTTGTGCTAGTAAGGTTGATAATTCTATGGAGAAAACGATAAAAATGGACAAACACAGATTGAATGGTGTTATACCACAGCCGAAACTGGAATGCACTTGCCTAGGCTTTGAGAGATCTTTCGTGCTGAGAAATGAAATTGAACAGCTTAAATCACGAAATGGTTTTTGCTGGATGGATCGTTCTTTCTTCAAGTGAGGCTGTCTGAGCTCAAAGTTATGGTGGAAGATAGCCTGCCACTAATTTTCTAACACGGTGAATCGGTGTTGCAGATCAAATGTAAGACACGAATTTGTATGTTCTTTGTGCTTGTAAGGTTGATAATTCTATGGATAAACTATAGTAATTTGCTCACCCTGGGTAGACTACTTAGACAAGACACAAACATCTTAGTTTAGAATAGTGGATTCCTCGCAAGGGAAAAAGGATTATGCTAACTGCCCCAAATTACCAAGCGAGAAGGAATGGTTGGTTCTAATTTCTAAAGCTATGTACTCGTGTTATATTGTGTGAAAAATGAGGCGAGAATAATAAAAGCGACATTTTGTAGAAGAAGTTGAGAAATTTTCAACTTGTATAAAATGTGTAAATAATTAAAAACCTCATGTTGAAATAGTAAATTAAAGATTTCAAAGTGTTGTTTTAGGACTTTTAGATCTCTTTATTCTTTTTAGTATTTTGTTAACTTTAAAGGGTCCTTCTAATGTGTGCCCTAAGGGCACACACTATACACAGGAATCGAGAGAATATTCACTTGATTACTGTGCATATTCCTTTGATTTCTGCGTTTACACACAGATCAAGGGAATATATACAGAAATCAAGAGAATATTCTCTTGATTCCTGTGTATAGTGTGTGCCCTTAGGGCACATATTAAGAAAATCCAACTTTAAAAGCATATATCGTATCAATACAAGTAATATGATGCTGTTTTTGATACACCTACAAATTGTATCGTATAATATTAAAATTACAGGTCCTGAAGCGGAAGAACTTATAAAGTTGAAGGTACTATCTATCAACATGATCCAGTAGACGATAATTATTGTCATCGAGATTACGATCTTAACGATGAAATGACTAAACAGTACATAGTTATTAATTAGTATACCTCCTTTCTATTGTATAAGTCGTTTAAGATATAATCACAAATATTAAAAAATTTCATTAATTCTAATGTTATATAATCAATAGTGGGTTGAAATTTCATTACTAATTTAATACCTATCTACTAATTAATTACCCTTCCTTCTTTCTCCCAATTAGTCTATTTTTTACAGGCAAAATAAAAAATAACTAATTTTTTCTCCTAAATATATATAAAATGTTTTATATTATAATTTTTTTTTCTTTCTAAAGCGACTCATATAATAGATCGAAGAAAGCAACAAGTTAACAACTTCCAAGTGACATACCTTTTGAGCTGTCGCAATGACATGAAATGACTAAACAGTACATAGTTATTAGTATATAACAATACATACCTTGGCCTTGTAGGCTTATTTATATATATATGGAGAATAATCCACAGAAAACGTTAGCCTTGAGCACTGTTTCAGCTAACTGTGATCCAGCCGTCCAATATAAGATCCAAGGGATGGAGGAGGGACTGGCCGCTACTCCCTCTAGCGGCCAGATATTAATTAAATTAATTTTTATACTGGCCGCTAGAGGGAGTAGCGGCCAGTCAAAACGGTCGTTTTGACTGGCCGTTACTCCCTCTAGCGGCCAGTATAAAAATTAATTTGTAGGTTGCTACATGTTATAGCGGCTGATATATTAAAATTATAATATATTAATAATATAAAATTACATAATAATAATATTAATATAATAATATCTTAATATTAAAATAAAATTATAATATATTAATAGGCCGCTGTATGTTGTAGCGGCTAATACATTCTTTTTAAAATTATAATATATTAATAATATAATATTAAAATATTATTAGCCGCTACTTGTTGTAGCGGCTGATATATTAAAATTATAATATATTAATAATATAATACTACATAGTAATAATATTAATATAATAATATCTTAATATTACAATAAAATTATAATATATTAATAGACCGCTACATGTTGTAGCGGCTAATACATTCTTTTTAAAATTATAATATATTAATAATATAATATTAAAATATTATTAGCCGCTACTTTCATGCACACATATACATTGCATATATACTCCAAAATGGAGTGGAGCTTTCTTAAAGTACTACTATTACCATTCATCTTCATGCAGTCTGCCAATCATTCTTAATTACTTAAAATTCATCATCTCTCACGCACAAACATATAGAGAGAATGAATGGTTTGAATAAATATACAACAAGGAGCGCATGCATGTTAGACTAAATCTTCTTTGAAAGGCCGCTACAACATGTAGCGGCTAATAATATTTTAATATTATATTATTAATATATTATAATTTTAAAAAGGATGTATTAGCCACTACAACATGTAGCGGCCTATTAATATATTATAATTTTATTATAATATTAAGATATTATTATATTAATATTATTATTATGTAATATTATATTATTAATATATTATAATTTTAATATATCAGCCGCTACAACATGTAGCGGCTAATAATATTTTAATATTATATTATTAATATATTATAATTTTAAAAAGAATGTATTAGTCGCTACAACATGTAGCGGCCTATTAATATTTTATAATTTTATTGTAATATTAAGATATTATTATATTAATATTATTATTATGTAATATTATATTATTAATATATTATAATTTTAATATATCAGCCGCTACAACATGTAGCGGCCTACTACATTAATTAAATTAATTTTTATACTGGCCGCTAGAGGGAGTAGCGGCCAGTCAAAACGATACCGTTTTAACTGGTTTTGACTGGCCGCTACTCCCTCTAGCGGCCAGTATAAAAATTAATTTAATTAATATCTGGCCGCTAGAGGGAGTAGCGGCCAGTCCCTCCTCCATCCCTTGGATCTTATATTGGACGGCTGGATCACAGTTAGCTGAAACAGTGCTCAAGGCTAACGTTTTCTGTGGATCATTCCCCTATATATATATATATATATATATATATATAAGGTAATGATATATAATATGTATTTATTATGGATTAAAAATGAACATACACTATCTCTATCGTTTAATATAAAAACTAACGACCAAGATTAGAACTGAAAAATTCACGTCTGCTAGTATTAGTAGCAGACTACTCAACTATTAGTAACGACGAATTACGTCTGTTACTAATAGTAGTGGACGATGTTACTATTTTTAGCGTCATCCGCTAGTAACGGACGTGAATTTTTCAGTTTTAATTTCGGCCGTTGTTTTTTATATTAAACGATAGAGATGGTGTATGTCTATTTTTGATCCATAACAAATACATACTATGAATCATTCACCACACATATATATATATATATGTATGTATATATATGTTTCCATCTGTGACAACATGTTGTCATGCACACTATTCCAGTTACCAACTCGCTAGTCGTTCATCGTGATATTTAGGCAACAAAATCGCTAGTTCAATTTACTCCCTGTCGCTAGAAAGAATAGGGATAAGAATATTCTTTCTAACGGGTCAAAAAATTACGTAACTACCCTCAATTTAATTATTCATCGTCGCCGGAGCTGGCACCGTTACCTTACTTTCCTCTCAACTCTTTTTCTCTGTTTTCATCACCCAACATACTCTCTCCTCTTTTTCTCTGTTTCATCTGTACAAGAGTCTCAATTAGGACCCCAACAACTCAAATACATAACTTTTCCGAGCAATTCCTCAGATTGTTTCAGCTCGTCTTCTTTCAATTTATCAGCTATGGCCGCCGAAGATTCCGAGGAGAGTCTTTGGTCAGCCTGAGAATAGGACCTGAGGTTGGTCTTGGTGTGATGTTGCAGTGACCTCGGAGCATAATTCCATCTACAAAACCCTTCATCTTTCAGTGCCTCCACCCCTCCAATGCTTGCCTCTACGAGCCAAGCTCTGCTTGAGGTTTTTATTTTATTTTTTCCCTTGAAATTGCTGACGAAAACAAAGCAGAGTAGACGTTCGTTTTTGATGTGTTCAAAACGAAAGTCTTCTTATATAGTGATGAGTGCAGATGGACGTTTTCGGGTCGGCCAACATTTTTAAATTGAAAATCAGAGCTGGTTTCCGTTTCACAAGTTGGGTGATGAAAACAAAGAGAAAAAAAGGAGAGTGAAAATTCTATGTTGGGTGATGAAACCAGGGAAAAAAAGTGGAGAGAGAAACTTTGATAACTAGAAAGAGTATGTCGCTACTCATTAAATTGATTTTACTCTCAACCCTTTTATATATATATATATATATATATATATATATATATATATATATATATATATATATTGGTCGCTATCCATGTTTTCCCACCAAACCTATATTAAGAATATATGGGAAAAGAGGTACTCCTTTCCTTTTGAGTTTGGAATACTCCTAACAATTAAAAATGGCTTCTTTGGCTCGGAATGTTGGGATGAATTATGAAGGTGGTCACAGCTCTACCTCTCGGAGGAGAAGGGTATTAGCGGTAGTTGTATTAATTCCGGTGACCAAAAAAAGGAAAACGGCGAGGACGAGGACGAGGAACCAAAATCGCTACAACCACCTTGAAATGTATGTTAGTTAGTTAGTTAGTTATAGTTAGTTGCTTCAAAATCATACTCAAGTTATTTTTCATTCTATTCAAATTTCTTGGTTAATTATCTTGAAGCATTTCATATACTCCTATAAATTTCAATTTGTGAATTTCCAAGAAACATATTGATAAAAACGAACGAAAATATTTTTCGCATAATAATAATTCCCCTATAAGGAAATACTTCATTTATAATTTTTCCTATTTTATTGACAGAAATATTATCTCCCTTCCAAAATTAGATATCCATTTAGAGTTTTGTAAAATCCATTTGCTAAATTTTAAAATTTCAAAACTGATATGAATTCGTTCATGTCTTCAAAATAACAAATATTGATTAGTAGATTTGCATTGATTTTATATTTTAGAATTTTGAAAACTGACCCAAAAAAAGGGTCAAAATATCTCTCTTAATTTTATTTTTTAGAGGAACTTATACTCTTATATTTCATTTCCAAGGGTACTTTCAATCTTAGGGGTTTAAATGGAGGGGTTAAGAGGGGGAAAAAAGGGGAGTATTTTTATCTATTTAAAAAAAAAAATTGTAGCTCTAATTTTGAAACAAAAACGGTAAACAATGACATGATATCTAGACTTGTCACAATTTGATTATTTTCATGAATCATGATCATCACTCTTTTATTTTTCTTTTTGGTTTGAATATCCTAGCGTGCAGCGACCCCTTGTAGATTCCGTGTGCCATGTTATGTATGCCTTCCTAATTTCAACACTCATAGGCTTCCTCCAAGTGCTGTATCAAAATAAAAGTGTGTCACCATTTGACACACACCCCACAACTATCAAGGCCTTTTTCTTCGCTTTCTGTGTCTACTGCTCCACACTAGTGGCTAAATCTGCTGCAACTCATCTTACAATATTTACTCTACACTTACTCAGCCATTTTAATCTTATTTCCGGAGTTATTTCTTCACTTTCGTTGCTCACAATTTTTCTCCCTAGCTGGCTTAATAAGCTACTAATCTCCATTCTTGGGGTAATTACACCCTTAATTCTGGGACAACACGTGATTAAGAGCATCTATCGCAAGCTATGTGAAAAGACGATAAACGCCGTAATTTATGTGGTTAACGTTTTCAGTAGCCTAATGAGACACGATTTGACGGAGCAACTGCATTTGCATGTGTGAATCGCATATAGAATTATGATTTGTACTTTGTAGAGATCTACGAGTATATTATCATAAGATTGGTGACCCAATCCACCACTAAACAAGCTTTTCGATCCGCGAGGAATTATCAGTTTTAATAAATTCCACATGTGATTATGTTGTAATTATTGCATTTGGGGTTGTAACTAGCTAATTAAAATTGTAATTGAATCGAGAGTCTTATAAAAGTTGAGTTCAAGGCAAGTTAAATATTTAACGACATCAAATTTTTAAATTAAATGAATTCATATCAATTCTTAGAGTTTAAAAATATCTCAAATTAATTTTAAAAAATCAAAATCAATCCTATAATTTTATAACTAGAAATCACTGCATATTGCCCCATGCATTACTATGCTTGCCTTTATTTTTATTTTAAAATCTTTTCATTGATTGACATGACGACAGAAGTTGGAGAATGTAGTAGCTCGTGTTGCTAATAAATACATACGAAATCACTATTTCCACAATATAGCGAATCCCACATTCATTCAAGAAAAAAAATATAAAACTATCAAAAATACATGTAAATATATCATTTCCCTAAATTTATCGAAGTATAGTTTCGAACTTTTGAGCACTAACAAATTATCAAATTATAAGCCTCATTATTTAGCAAAAATAAATAAATAAAATAAAATTATAAGCCTCATCAACATCAATAAGTATAGTTTCCAACTTATAGCACCAACAAATTATCGAATTATAAGCCTTAACAACATCAATATTTGCCTTCTGTCTCCTGATTATGTTTGTATTCCCGTTCAGATATAATATATAGAGGCCTAGTGAACCCAAACATGATAGTAGAGCAAAATCAATAGTGCAACACTTGGAAGAGAATAGAAATATAAATCCACACAAAAGGGATAAAGATTAGGTGTGCATATTTCATATTTCGAAAATAAGAATAACTGAAAACAAGCATAAATTTCTAAACTTCTCAACCTAGAAGCCTTGGCGCGTATACAAACTTGAATTTAATAAGGCACTAACATTCATGTTAGAACGAATTAAACTAGATGTCTGTCCATGATTCGTGTGATTACAGCTAGGTTTCAAGAAAAGTAACTTCTAAAATTTTTCTGAAGTTATTCTGAAATTTAAACTTTTAAAATTAGAAAAGTTATTTATTTAACTAGTATAATCATAATTTATATAAATTTTATATAAAAAAATACTACTTATTTTAAATTTAATACTTGAAACTTACTGATTAACGTCAATTTCTAATTTAAAATTTTGCAATTTTAATCCCCAACGATGAACTACGTACCCATGCTTAAGATCAGGTTATTTACATAACATTTCGTTTATAATTGGGTCAATTAAGTAGGACAGGTTTACAAATTTATACGATTTGTGAAGGTCTGGATAGGCAAATAGCGATATTAAGTTTAAAATTTATCTATAATAATTTTATTTTATTTATTTTATTTTATTTTAAAGATAATTATGACTCCACTCCCTAAAATTTATGGGTCCGTCACTGCGTACAATGATATAAGCTTTAAATTTTTGTGGTATATAAGGTCAAAACAATTTGTACACTTTTTTTTTTGAAAAACCAAACCAAAATTATATTTATTTATAAGTACTTGAGCAAACATAAAGTTCAAGTATCTAACATATGGGTTACACATTTGTGGCCTGTGGGTAAGCTTTCCCAAAGTATCAGCATTTAAATAGTGAAGAACAAAAGAAGGCGGAAACTCCAAAAGAACAAAAACATCCTGCTGAGATTTGGCATTCGTTACAAGGACGATGTCCGCCACACCATTAGACACTTGCTTAATCTCGTCTAGTCTGGTGCAAAGAATTCAAATAAGAAAGAGAGACACTTGGCGTTTATCTTTTGTCGTTAAAAATGTTAGCTTTTAACTTCTGTAATGCCTATAATCAGGGGCGGATGCATTGCAAGGGCAGCGTAGCTGCCTATGCTCACTTTTTTTAATTCTTTTTTATAGGTAAATTTGAGAGACATAATTTATAAGTTAGCAAACTCAAAGGGGCAAATTAAAAAAAAGTTAAACTTGGTGGGTCAAAGAAAAAGTCCATTATAATCTAATTCTTCAAAGCATGTTTACGGCCTTACATAGAGTTAGAAGCCAAAAGGGGCGAGAGCTTGAAATTAAAAAAAAAAAACTCTTTCTTCTCCACTTCTACTTCACTGCTTAGTGCTTGGCTAAAAGCATTCGATCACCGCAAGTCAACTATTTCTCCTTTTTTCAGCCGCGACCTCGTCTCCTCTTCTCATTCTATTGCATTCTCCAACCCTCGTCGGCTCGCCCCTTGCGCATATGAGATTTAGAAGATAACAAAATTAGGACTTTTTTATTTGATAATTTAAAATTTGTAATTTGTTTGAATTTGTTGTTGGTTGGAGACTTGGGGTTAAACCCAATTCAATTTATTTGATGTATTTGTTGTATTGAACTTAAGAGATAGCTAATTAGAGCTTTTTTTTTTACTATTTTTTTTGTTTGATAGTTTAAAGTTTATATTTATTTAAATTTGTTGTGGGTTGGGGTTAAAAATTGAATTCATGGTCTGCTATTCAGGACACATTCTATTTAACCAAGGTACAGTCATTTTCTTTGCGTTGATTATGTTTTCAGTAAAATTTAGTTTAATGGGTCTTAATATCTTTTATCTCTTTTTGTATTTTTTTGGGTGGCGGAATGCTTATTTTTTTACATATAGTGAACTGAGAATGAAATAATTTAGGGTTAATTTGGATAATTAGATATATACTTTCGGGTTTCTTATGTGTTGTTACTTGATTTTGTTTGAATATAGAAAGCAAATTTGGTTTGAGACTTCGTGCATACGGTTGAAATTGTAAGTGTTTGGGGAATCATTCAAGTTGAACTATGAAAGTAATCGAAGTTTCTAAATTATATCTAAATGTTTATTTATTTTGAATTTTTTTTATTTTAGGTAATGATTTATGAATATTTATTTATTGTATATTATAGGATTCTATATATGTTGCATAAAATAATTGGTCTCAAAGGAGTTGTTGACTTGTTATATATATATATATATATATATATATATATATATATATATATATATATATATATATATATATAAGGGTATGCATCCATGGCAACCGGTTGCCATGAGTACTATTTCAGCAACCAATATCTCCACCGTTGATCAACATAATAGATGGCTTGGATTGAAAAAAAAAACTCTCCGCCGCTACAAGCTGTAGTGGCAGTAATATTGATTTTAGCAGCTGCAATATTTACTACACTACCCCTCCTTATTAATTGTCTTTGTCCCAATTTTTTTGACCTTGCTACTATAAGCTGTAGCGGCAGGTAGTATATATGTTTTAACTTATATTTTGTCCTTTACTTTTGGAAAAGACAGCTGGTTTTTATATTCTCAATTATTAACATACATGAATTGAAGGCTAAAACATTTCCTATATGTACTAATAGAATTGTATATATATGTTTATAAATTTGTACATTAATAATAATAATATTAATATTACATACTCCATATTTAATATTAAATACTACTATTTAATATTTAATATTAATATTTATAAATTTGTACATTATTAATAATAATAATATTAATAATGTAATATTACTATTATTATTATGGAGTATGTAATAATATTATTATTATCATTAATGTACAAATTTATAAATATTAATATTAAATATTAAATATTAGTATTTAATATTAAATATGGAGTATGTAATATTAATATTATTATTAATAATGTACAAATTTATAAACATATATATACAATTCTATCAGTACATATAGGAAATGTTTTAGCCTTCGATTCATGTATGTTAATAATTGGGAACATAAAAACCATCTGTCTTTTCCAAAAGTAAAGGACAAATTATAAGCTAAAACATATATACTACCTGCCGCTACAACTTGTAGCGGCAGGGTCAAAAAATTTGGGACAAAAATAATTAATAAGGAGGGATAGTGTAGTAAATATTGCAGCCGCTAAAATCAATATTATTGCCGCTACAGCTTGTAGCGGCAGGAGAGTTTTTTTTTCAATCCAGACCATCTATTATGTTGATCAACAGTGGAGATATTGGTTGCTGAAATAGTATCCATGGCAACCGGTTGCCATGGATGCATACCCTATATATATATATAATGTTATTACTTGTTATATTAATAATATTATAACTAAATACATGTTTTACATATGCAACCGACCGGAAAACACAAAATTATCTAAAAAAATTGGCTTGGGAGCGCAGCCCCCCGAACTCCTGCTAAATCCGTTCTAAGACCAAAATCCGTCCCTGCTGAGTTTGATTCCTGAATTCGCCCCTATCTATAATAAGGCTTTCTAGCTCATAATAAAGTACAGAAGAAGTGTTGGAAAAACTTGTGTGTTTTTACTTTTTAGGCAAATGTTACATCCATAACCTTGTACTCTCGTCTTAAAATATAGAATTAATATTTTTTTAAATAAATTAGATATTTTTAAATTTATAATTTATATAACTTCATTTAATTTTAAATTACATAATTAATTATAAAACTTATAAATTATTTAAAATGTATTACTAATTATTATAAATTTATAATTTTTTAAAAATTAAATTAATCGCACTAAATTTTAAGTTTAAAAATCTCAACTATAATGTTATAAAATCAATCCTAATCCTATATTTTAAAACAAAATGATTACTTAATTATTTCCAGTTGTTTCATCTTCAGAATTAACCAAGCCATACGCTACTTTTTTCTGAATTTCTCTTAGTTCCTTCCTTCTCCCGTGACCCATTTCTCAGGTTTTTCCTGAATTCTATTATTAAATGTATCTCTGGAGACGAATTATAATAAATAAAAATAAATCCCTATTGGCACGCCTTTGAAGTTCTAACAGTTTGTCTTGTACATATATAACATATCATAATTTTGTTATTATGATACTATCAATAAACTAATAACTAGTATCAACATAAAATAAATATATTTTTATTTTAATATTCATAAATTTTGTGGGTGGAGTTTTGTGGATGGAATTTATCGTTATAGAGAATAGTGCTGCAATGGCATAATCATTCCATTAATCTCAATAAGTATATATATACAATGGTCAGGAGACAACTAGATGTTAGTGGACTCCTATGAAGCTAGTGGGCAACTATGAAGTTAGTGGGTAACTTTGGACTGATATGAAGCTAGCACTAGCTAGGAGACTACTGTGTAGAAGCTAGTGGACTGTTAATCTTCTATATGCCCCCTCAAGTTGGAGCTCATAGTGGAGATTCCAATCTTGTCCTTGAGATTAAGAAATTGAGCACGTGAGAGTGGTTTTGTGAGCGCATCAGCTAGCTGATATGCGGAGGAGACATGTGCGACACGAAGGGCATCACTTTGGACTTGTTCACGGATGAAGTGAAAATCAATAGCGACATGCTTCATCCAAGAGTGAAAAACTGGGTTGGAACAGAGATGGGTGGCTCCAATATTGTCACAATAGATGACCGGGGCTTGAGAAGTCTGTATTCCAAGTTCGGTAAGCAGTGGACAAATCCAGCGCAATTCGGCAGCAGTTGCCGCTACTGCACGATACTCAGCTTCAGTTGACGAGCGTGCAACCGTGCGTTGTTTCTTAGAGCTCCAAGAAATTGGACTGCGACCAAGATAAACAATGTAAGCACTAGTTGATCTGAAGTCATCTTTGTTGCCAGCCCAATTGGCATCGGAGAAGGCATGGAGAGATAGTGTTGGGTTGCGGTGAAGAACTATGCCATGATCAGATGTGCCGCAAAGATATCGTAACAGTCGTTTGGTTGCATTCCAGTGATCTGTCGTAGGACGGTGCATGAACTGAGAGAGCTTATTTACTGCGAATGCAATGTCAGGCCGTGTGAGAGTTAAGTACTGAAGACTGCCAACAATAGTTCGGTATTCTGAAGCATCTGTCAAGGTGGTGCCTGTGTGAAGACCCAACGTTTGATCTGTTCCCAAGGGTGTAAGAACCGTCTTGACATCGGTCATGTGAGTGCGTTTGAGAAGATCATTAATGTAGCGATGTTACGAGAGAATGAGGCCATGCTTGTGTGGAAGAACCTCAACACCCAGAAAATAAGAGAGATGACCAAGATCCTTTAGAGAAAAGTGTGTTGCAAGTTGAGTAACAAAGCGTTGCACGGAAGATGTGTTGTTCCCTGTGATGATGATGTCATCTACATATACTAGCAGGTAGATCATGGTATTGGTGTTGTTGAAGATGAACAGAGAAGTATCCGCATGTGAGTTTTTGAATCCCACAGTGAGAAGGAATTGGCGTAGCTCATGGTACCATGCCCGTGGAGCTTGTTTCAAACCATAGATGGCTTTGTGCAATTTGCACACGTGATGCGAAAATTCTCTATGAATAAACCCTGGAGGTTGTATCATGAAGACATCTTCAGTGAGATGACCTTGTAAAAAGGCATTATTGATGTCAAGTTGTCGTAGTGACCATCCATGACTGATTGCAATGGTGAGAACTAGGCGAATTGTTATTGGTTTTAGAACTGGGCTGAAAGTGTCATGGTAGTCAATGTCTGGACGTTGATGGAAACCTTTGGCTACTAAACGTGCTTTGTACCTGTCAACAGAACCATCGGGTAAACGTTTAGTACGAAAAATTCACTTACACCCGACAAGATTGTGGGCTTGATTTGGTGGAACAAGCTCCCATGTACCATTTCAGACAAAAGCATCATACTCTTCAGACATTGCACGACGCCATTTGATGTCTTTAAGGGCTTGGGTCATTGTCGTGGGTTCTAGGTCATTCGATGGGATGACTTGGGCATTGAGATGGAGCTTTTGGGTTGGTTTGTGAATATTATTTTTGGCTCTTGTGGTCATGGAATGGGTGTTAATTGGGCCTGGATGGTGGAAGTCCCTGGGTGGTGAACTGTGATTTTGGTTTAGGTAGGGACTGGATGGCAATGAAGGTGGCAGGCTTTGGTTTTGAGTGGTGGTGGGTTGACCGGTAAAGTGTGGTCGGGCAACTGTATATGGGCTGAGGGTGTTGGGAATTTCTGGCGACGATAGCATTCGGACATGAGCAGCAGTTGAGGGACCTTCTACTGAAGACGTGTTGAGTGTTGTGGCAGCGAGAGAGTCTATGGAAATTATGTAGGCAGGCGGAAACCAATGAGAAGTAGTGGTTGACTCGGGACGACTGAGATGAGTTTGAGTAGATGTGAAGGGGAAGACCGATTCAACGATTTTAACATGACGCGAAGTATAAAGGCGAGATGTGTTGGTATCAAGACACAAATATGCACTTTGGGTGGTAGAGTAGCCAAGGAAGACACAAGGGATGGATCGAGCTTCAAGTTTATGATTGTTGTACGGTCGAAGCCACGGATAACAAAGACAACCAAAAATTTTAAGTTTAGAGTAGTTGGGAGTGGTGCCAAATTTTTTTTCGAATGGTGAGAACATGTTGAGTGTGGGTGTAGGAAGTCGATTGATGAGGTAAACGGCTGTAGCAAAGGCATGATGCAAGTAGAGCAGAGGAATAGAGGCATGTGTGAGTAGAGAGAGACCAGTTTCGACAATGTGATGATGGCGTCTTTCAGAATATCCATTATGTTCAGATGTGTGGGGTGGAGTGGTTAAGTGAGTGATGCCATTGGTAGCTAAAAAAGAATCAAGAACTTGATATTCACCACCATTATCAGAGTATAGGGTTTTAATTTTGTGATTGAAATAATTTTCTACAAGCGCTTTGAATCGTATGAAAACTTCGTAGACATGAGATTTACGTTTAAGCGGATAATACCGGACATATTTGGTGAAGTGATCAACAAAAATGACATAGTATTTGAAGTCATCATATATATGAATGCACGGGAGAGGTCCAAACATCAGAGAAAATTATTTCAAGAGGTTTTGTAGAAACAAGAGAAGAAATACAAAAAGGAAGCTTATGACTTTTATTACAACTACAAGCATTGCAATGGTTGTTTGTTGTGGAGACAGAAACTGGTAATTGAAATTTAGAGACAACATATTTGTAAATTGGAGAGGCAGGATGACCTAGGCGATTGTGCCATTCGGCAGTTGTTGTCTTGACATCGAAAAAGAAAACAAGAGGGATTTTGTTTGTTGAAGAGATTGGCCATTCATACACGCCATCCTTAGTTGGTCCCGTCAAAAGTGTTGCTCCCGTGCTTAGATCCTTCACCAGAAAACCAGAGGGTAAAAATTCAATTGAAACATTATTAGTGATGCACATTTGAGAAATGAAAATGAGATTCTTTTTCATGGTCGGAACACACAAAATATTACGTAATTGAAAATTATGTGTGGAGGAGGGAAGGGAGGTAGAACCAGTGTGGGTAATTTGTAGACCTGTGCCATCGCCAATCATAACATCATCATGGGCGTTGTACGGAGCATGGAGAGAGAGATTATTCAGGTCAGTGGTAACATGATGAGATGCACCACTATCAAGGAGCCATGATAGAATGTTGGATGTGCCAGTTGTTGTATAGTTGACGCGTGGTTGCAGAGAGATGATGAACGTGGTCCTGTCGGTTGGAAACCCGATGACTGTGGGTTTGTTGGTGAATAACCTGAATTGGGCTGAGTGAAAATTAATCGAAATTGTGGACATCGTTTGGCTGTGTGCCCTTGAGTATTGCATGCTTGACATGTACCAAGATAAGGGCGTGGTTGAGGTCTTGCAGCCCGAAAGTTGTTAGATGATGACCATTGATTTGGTGATGATTTAGTTGATGAGTTGAAGGTAGGACGCCATGGTTTATTCCGAGGATGCATGGATGTTGGATTTGCTGTTGCAGGAAGAGAGGTTGGTGGTGGTGATGGAGATTGACGTAACATAGTTTCCTTGTTCAAGAGTTTTTCATGAAGCTCGTCAAAAGAGATGGTTGTATCTCGAGCGTTGACGGCGTCAACGATGGATTTGTATTCCTCGTCGAGACCATCAAGGACTTTGTCAATCAAGTCTTCTTCATCATATGGCTTGCCCAGAATTGCAAGCTCATCAGCACGGCTCCGAATATATTGCATATATTCGCTAATGGTTCGCGAGCCTTTAATTGAATTCTTTAGTTGCTCCTTAACTTGCTTGATATGACCACGAGTGGGCTTTGCGTATGTGTTTTCAAGAATCATCCAGGCATCACGAGAGGTGATAGCACGATTTAGGAGTGGAACAATTGCAGCCGATAATGATCCGACTATGGCGTTGAAAATTAATTTATCCTGTCGATGCCAAGTTTGGAATGCAGGATTTGGGAACTTCTTATCATCAGTGGTAATTGTGGGAGATGGTACACTAATCGAGCCATCAATATATTCTTCAAGATCATAGCCTATCAAGGTTCCATGAAATTATAATTTCCATGAGAGATAATTTGTGGGTGTGAGTTTTATGGTGGAGTGGGAGGAGATGTTTATGGCAACAAGGGGATGATTAGGTTCATGAGAATTAAGAATAATTGGTTGAGAGACGGCAGCGAGTGTTTGATCTTGTGAGGCCATTGTTTGAAGAAGAAAAAAAGATGTGCAAGATAAGGAACTGATTGAAACAGCTTGTGGGCTAGAATCGTGGCTCTGATGCCATATAAAGAATAGTGCTGCAATGGCATAATCATTCCATTAATCTCAATAAGTATATATATACAATGGTCAGGAGACAACTAGATGTTAGTGGACTCCTATGAAGCTAGTGGGCAACTATGAAGTTAGTGGGCAACTTTGGACTGCTATGAAACTAGCAGTAGTTAGGAGACTGCTGTGTAGAAGCTAGTGGACTGTTAATCTTCTATAATCGTGAAATCGAGGAAATATTTCCTAATAAGCCAAACTGATCTCCCGCAACTCAATGTTTATCAGAATGAAGTTTAGCTGGCTTGAGTTCTGATTCCCCTACTGTGGACAAACTGTACACGCGGCAGATTTAAATAAATAAAAAACAAAAAGTTAATGACAAAATTGTTCCCTCAAATATGCGTGACGTGAATATTCTTTTACACTTTTTAGTATGATTATCGTCAATTGTCACCTCGAAATATCCTAAAAAAATAATTGTATTTTCTTTTGATCGGTTCAGTTTGCGGATCGAAATTTGTCGTATGTTGCTATATAAGACTTCAATACGATTTGACTATACATTGACTTTTTTTTTAATTTATAATGTATATAACATTTTTATACACTTATAAATTTGTAGTTTGAAAAATATACATTTACTTATCCTTCTTGTGAAATTCTTTTATTTTAATAATTAAGATTAATTAATGTATATAACATTAATTAATTAATTAATATAATTGACATTAATAGAATTGAATAGTAATTAAAACTAAACTGTATTAAAGTAAAGCTTATTATACATTAAAAATTAAATAATTAAGAAGTATTTCATTAAGAAAAGTAAATTATATTTTCAACTAAATAAATACTTCAAAAAGTAATAAATCCAAGAACCCAGATCACTTGAACAGATCAAAATGACTTGTTCCTTATTCGTTCTAAATCTTAAATTATTAATTTAATAATATTTTTTAATCATTTTAATTCATTATAGACTCATTAAAAATAATTTATTTTTTTTACATATTTCAATATGAGATCAAGATATTACAGTAACTAATATATAACAAATAAATTTAAATTACAAAATAATACTATAAAATAAAAACTACTTTATTCAGCATTACATTTTTAGTCATTATAAATTTGTAAATATAAAAAAATAATAAAAATCTTAATTTTATAAATATGTCTTATATATATATATATATATATATATATATCTAACAAAACACAACTGATTTTAAATTCTCTGCTCGCTCTAATAAACCATCAGGACCGTCCAAAGTTTGGGATAAATCTCACCGTCCATTATATCCTCTTTAACTTCAAAGGGAAAAAAATGGCTCTCTCTTTATTTGCGTTTGTTTTATTACATATGCATTTATGTTATTAGGAATTAGTGTCGATTGCATTTTTGCTTTAGTTTCTAATTTAGTTTGTTATTATGTGTTTAGTGTTATGGAAGAAATTGGCTTACATGTGCAAGAGTATCATGTTAGTTTGGCGAAGTGTTTGAGTCAAAGAGAACAAGAGTTTAAGATTCTAGGTTGTGATTCGAGGAGCTTGCATGGAGATATTTCGATTCGATCGTCGTTTGGAAGGAGATACTTTCGAGTGGATATTGTTTTGTGTCTTGAGGGAGTTGGAAGTTCTATTGATTATTTTCATATTCTTACTTACTTTATTTATATATTTCATATGATTGGTGAGAATTATGATTATGTTTTGTTTGACGCTTCTAACTTGGTTTGTTTGGGTGTAGGATCAGTTTTGTGGATATATCCTTTTCAAGAGGAGATGCTGGATTTGAGGACAAATCCTTTTGAAGAGGGGGGAATGATGAGATCCTGACCAGGCTCGCATCAAGCGTCATCGACTCAACTCAAGCTTCGAGAGTTTAACAAACGAATTCAAGTAATTAAACTAGAATCTACTCAAAGAAGTTTACATTGGAGCTCAATTCATATGAACATCGAGGAGAGGATCATTCATGTGATTTGGGATTGCTAGATACGATCTATGTAGTAAGATCAAATCAATGCGAGTCAAGCGTTCGAGATAGTGTTCGTCATGATCGTTTGTATCGCCTAATCAATAATGAAGATATGACATTGTGGATGTATAAGCAAGTTTGGGCTTTTAGATCCTGCTCATTGTTGATGACTCCACGACACGCTTGCGTGAGGTGGTCGTCGCCCGGATCGTTTCTAGCAAAGTTGAACGGTGGATAGCTTGCAACACCTTAACCCCTCGCCTATATGTAGACGGTAATCTTGGTACAATTGCTCGCCTTGGAAATCTGCGTTGAATGAACACCAACGACACCTTGACCCCTCGCTTATATGTAAGCGGTAATCTCGGTACAATCGACGATTGATGCGGTAAAAGACGTCACACACAACTATGTATTGTTGTATGATAAGTCAAAATTGAATCTCAAAGAAAACTAAGAAATAACTTAGAAATTCTCAAAGAACCAAAAGATGAGAATACCTCACAAATAATTGTATTGAATAAATCTGATTGAAGTGTATCAAGTACATCATCTATGTCCCCTATTTATACTACTCAAAAGTAATTCTAATCCTAATAGGAATTATAAAATCAACTAGAAACACAATCCTAGCTTAACAAATTAATTTGGAAACCAAATCCTAACTTACCAAATTAAATTGGAAACCAAATCCTAACTAATAAACAATAAGGAAATTAAATCCTACTTATTAAACATTCTAATTACATTAGGAATCTAAAACATGCTAAAAATACCCTAATAATTAAGGAAATCCGCGTCCAAATTTGAATTAGAAATCTGAAGCCTTCCTCCATTTGGAATTAGAAATCCATTAATTGTTAGGAACCCATTAATCCGTGGAAAATAAAATCAGCTAGTTGTCTACTTGGAAATCGCGTAGCCCACATGATATAAGAAGCTAATATGTTAAGTCCTGAATATGCTAGGAAACTGTGTGATTGGCTTATTAGAATTAGAATGTCCGTTGCCCGCATGCGAATTTGCTAGAATGTAAATTGCCACATGAATTGATTAAAATTGGCATTAAATTGAACTCTATTTTAAGCATCTTTGAATAAACTTCAGCCCAAATATTAAAAATCGTTTGATAAATCCCTGAGATTTGAGTTGAGTTATTAAGGTTTGATGTGAGCCTGATCAGAATTGTATCATTCCCCTCCTCTTGAAAAGGATTTGTCCTCAAATCTGACATCCCCTCCTCTTGAAAAGGATTTACCCACAAATCTGATCCTACATGAAAACAAATTAAGTTAGTAGCATCAAACAAATCATAATCACAATTCTCACTTTGCACATAACATATAAAAGCAATATCAATATCACAAGTAAGAATATGAAAATAATTATCAAAAACTCCAACTCCTGCAAGGAACACTTCGTCGTCTGGCAACTTCCCCGAATCGACATGAACAACTTGTAAACATCTCTTTCCAAGCAAGGCTCGAATCGAAATAGCATCCTGCAAGCTCCTCGTAACACAACTTGGAAACTTAAACTTTCGAACTCCCATAATCAAAAACCTGTCCACATCAACACGATACTTTTCCACACGTAGACCAAATACTTCCACAATGCTAATCATTATGTAGAACTCTTCACATTGCAACAACTTCCATTCACGAATTCCTGGATCAAAAGACAATCTGATGATCTCGTCCATCCGTAAATATATCCATTGACGAATACCCAGATCAAAAATGATTTTTATGATCTCGATCATTCGCACCAACATCCATTCCATTGCACCCGGATTAAATAACAATCTTTGAAACTTTCCATGGCGCAATTGCAAACATACTTGAATTCCTGGATTAAACACAAAACAAAACAAATCAACATGTTCCTTTTGTCTAATCACAAAGAAATCAAATAATTCAAATTCACATGCATAGTGTACTAGAACAATATTCAAAACACTTCCTTGTAGACTCTCAATGCATTGTCCGAATGGATTTACCCAACGATCCATGTTTTTCTCCTCAATGAGTAAGAATTCATCTTGAATCTGCAAAATAAAATTAACCTTTCTCTTTCCATTGACATTAACAAATTTAAAATCACGTAATATCATCAATGGAATAAAAAGGTCACTTCCAACTTCACAAGATGAAAACTCAATAGCATATTGACGATGATCACAAACAAACTCAACAAGTGCTAAAGAATTTACCCAAGCATTCACAAAAATAGGAATATCATCAAAACAGATATTAACAAATTTCCCCATAAAAGAATGCAAAATATGATTTAACATGAAAATATTTAATGCATTAGTTAATCCCAACGATTTAACTAAACATATATGTAAACCATATCTTAATTTAATCCGATGATAATCACTTTTCAACCCAATACAAAATTCCTTTCCATTCAAGACAGTTTTCTCAAAATCATGCAATGATAACAACTCTAATGGAAAGAAATTATCAAATGATAGCAAATCATGCAATGAAAATTTCTCTACTGCAGAACCATGATCACTACCATTGTCAATTAACGACATGTCATGTAAAGATTGATTAACATCACAACCTAATTCATCATGTGAATGAAAAACCCTAGAATGAGTTTCATGCAAGTACAAACGTTGAAAACGAGAATTCCCACAATAATCACTAGAATAAATTCTACGAAGATATGCACTTTGACAATGAGAATTTACGAAATGATAGTAAGAATATTGACAACGAGAATATAGCACATGCTCATAAACTAACTCGACAAATATCAAATATCTTCTATAGTTTATGATAAAAATGATTTTACCCTCAAAATAGGCAACAACAAATTTATCCATGGAAGCATGTAAAACATGTTTTAAATAACTCATGAAAATACTAGATGCATTAGTTAATCTAACAGAAATAACTATCCACCTATACAAGTCACATGTTAATACAACTTTCCAATCATCATATTCTCTCATGCTAATTTGATTAGACATTATCATCACATGGTCATCATCAAATGTAGATAAGACACAAGTACTATGCAATTTATCAAACATATTATCTAAGAAAAGAAAATAACAACGATACTTGTTTACCAATTGAAAATTAACGCACAAGCTCGATGTCCTATCCTCCTCAGGTATTATGATTTCATGAACGACACATGCACTCATGACTTCATCCACGATACCCGCCTTGATGAAGATGAGCTCCATCAATTCTCCAACCCGCCGTTGTAACTCCGTTGTCTCATCGGGAATACTACAAGCTGGCCGATACGGAATGATAGCTCGGGGTATGTCATCAACAACCTGTACAAGAGACAAAACAGAACTAGACAGAGAAGAGTTATTCTTGTTAGTATTGAAAAGCGTTGTCTTGTACGAATGTACAGTCATTGGCTTTTTAAAATACAACTCACTTTTCAACTCACTCTCCTCTCTTTTTTCATTCTTACTCTCTACTGTTTCTTTCTCTCGTTTATTTTCACTCTCATTCTTTTTATTCTCTCGTTTTCTTTCATTCTTTTTTTCACACTTTTCTTTTTCACACTCAATCTTTTTTCCAATTTCTTTTTCACTTTCTTTTTGTCGTTTACTTTCACTTGTATTTTCTTCCTTGGGATCACGGACTTCACACTACAACAAAAAACCTTAATTCCGAGGGAATATTCCGTCGGGCATAAGTCATTTCCGTCGGGGATGACCTTAATTCTGACGGAATATTCCGTCGGGAATTCGGTCGTATATAAGATCGTCGGTCTTAAGTCCGTCGATGTTTTCGTCGAAAATACTTTGGGTCGACGGAATTATCTCCGACGGAATATTCCGTCAGAGATAGTTTATCTTCGACGGAAACTAGTCCATCGAGGATATTCGGTCGATACTTACTGTGCCACGTGGCAACCTGGGAAAAATGACACAATTCTTAAACTCGACAGAAGTCCGTCGAGACTATCTAGATTCCGTCGAGGATAAGGTAATTATAATCGACGGAATTCCGTCGATACTAACTAAATTCCATCGAGGTTACGTTTTTTTTTAAAATATTTTATTTGTTTTTGTAATGTCCAGGGATTTAACCCACATCTTGTACGTGTACCTGTTTTCCCAACATCACATACACAAGCTAACATTTTACAATTACAATCACCTCATCCAACAATATATCAAACCTAATCTAAACAAAACTATAACAAACATTCACATCCCATTAAGCTAAATTAAACTCCGTTATAAACCGCAAAGTAATGATAAGATTTAAAATACAATATTTACATCAAAAATTAGGTAAACTACAAAAGAATTTAAAGTACAAAAGAATGTAAACTAAGTCAAGCTAGTAGAGCCCCCGGTGTGAGGAGAATCATCGGGCGGGCGTCGACGCTGCTCTGGAGTATGAAAATCGCCCTCATCATTATCCTGCTCGTCAGTCCGCTCGTCACCCTGTTGATACAATATAATGTAACGCATTAGTTCATATATATGATTCAGTTAAAGATAACTAAATGAAAATTAAATAACATGCAGAATATATATTTGTATTTAAAACGAAGTATACCTGAGCAGCCGAGCGCTGACTCAACATCGGCCCAAACGCGTCCTCGAGTAAGGTAACCACCATCCGAACAATCTCGTCGCGTATCGCGGCCCACTGCTCCGAAGGAATACCTGTACTCTCGGCGGTGGCACCAGCTGCAACGTCCTGCGCAAGCTGGTGGAGGCGAGAACGGCTGGGCGGGTCCTGACGATGGAACAACGGATCGGTGCCAAACCTCTCCGACACCACAACCACAACACACTGGAACAAAGCATCATCTAAGCCAGCGCCCGTATGTGATGGTCCCACGGGGGCTCTCGGACGCAGACGCTGGCTAGAGCCTACAAAAATAAATTTAAGATGAATAATATTACAATTTTACTTTATTCATAAACACGAAATAAACACAAATATTATACCTCATGGCAGTGTATAGGCTGGTATCCTCGGTAAGCCCAGCACTCGATACCGGCCGGTGGTACTAGTGGGAGTATCCTGAGACGCGACCCACAGAGCCGTCTCCTTGTCCTGAGATAAACTAATCTCGGGCAGAGGAACGGTGGAATCTAACGTATCAGCATCGCCCCTAGCAGCCTCCAACTCTGCTATACGCTGGCTGCGGAGCTTCTCAAACCGCTCCTGTAATTTGATATACAAGTGAGTTATCTTGGTATCTTCTCATGCGCCAGGCAGATGGCGTGTACGGTCGCCTTAGCGACATGATCCATAATACTAAATACGAAATTTATTAAGAACATTTTAATTTATTAATCACATGATAATATCAATATTGTCTTTTAAACATAAGTGATATATTATAGTTGAAACCTACACAGACGAGCCGACATCAACCGAAACTATGTCAGGCACTGCTGGTGGTCGACCTAATCGATCGAGGTTAGGCCCTCGCGAACGCCGACGTCTAGCATCTGTATGTTTAATATAGTAATGACATTGTCAAAAAATAGTACATGAATGTATAATATAGTTATCAAAATATTGTTATTGAGCCAAAAAAGTAATCAACTCACTAGCATCTGAAGACGACCCTCCCTGGGAGCTGTCACCCGAAATGCAATTGGCATCTCACGAAATACAATTGGCATCAACTTCTGCATGCATACATGACAGTCGTGACTTTTGAACCCAGAAATTTTCAACTGCTCAACCTTAGTACAGCGAGATATATTAGAAACACATCCATCTGGGAGTTTCAATGCGCTAAGCCACTTGCAAATGTTTTCAACCTGTTGCTTCGTAAGACAAAATGGAGCTTTTGGTTTTGTGTTGTTAGGTCGGAGCCATAATTCCCGCCTGATATTCATTTCCTCCAAGTCTTTACGTGCTTTATCATTGTCTTTTGTTTTACCACTTGTATCTAGTACGGTGTAAAACAAGTTCTCAAATACATTCTTTTCTGTATGCATAACATCAATACAATGACGAAGTGCTAGTGTGACCCAGTATGACAACTCAAACCAAATCGGCGAGTGAGTCCAGTTATGACTTTTCCCATATCCTATAGCTCTCAACGTACCATGCTCCTTCCCAGGGGGGAAATGTTAGATCATTTAGCCAGCCCAATATGGCGCTGCCCGACAACCGACCAACAACCCCTTTCTTCTCTGTCTTTCTGTTGAATTGTGTAGACATCTTTCTATAACTGTGCTCAGCAGGCAAGAATCTACGAGCAGTTCCAAAGAAACTAGTTTTTCGGCCATGACGTAGTTGAGTGCCTTGCACATCCCCCATGCAGACTGGACATGACAACTTACCATGAGTCGACCAACCACTAATCATCCCAAGTGCCGGAAAGTCAGTGATAGTCCACAACAAGGCTGCCTTCATCACAAAATTCTGCCCGACAGATTTATCAAAAGTCTCAACACCTGTTTCCCACAGCATCTTAAGTTCATCGACTAACGGCCTAAGGTACACGTTAATGTCTTTTGTAGGACTCTTATCCCCCGGTATAAGTAAGGTTAAGAAAAGATACGGATCCCTCATGCACATTGACGGTGGAAGATTGTAAGCTACCATAATCACTGGCCAAACAGAATAAGGCTGACTAAAATTATTAAATGGACAGAATCCATCTGTAGCCATGCCAAGCCTGACATTCCTAACTTCTTCGGCAAATTGTGGAAAATTGGCATCAAATTTCTTCCATTCATCTCCATCTGCTGGGTGAGTCAGCTGACCAGACACGACATCCCTTGTTCTATGCCAACTCATATGCTGAGCAGTGTGCGCAGACATGAATAGCCGCTGCAACCTCGGCGCAAGAGGAAAATACCGTAAAATCTTCTTTGGAACATGTTTATTCTTCCCCCCACGTTTTGTGATCTTGTACCTTGGCGAGTTACAAATATCACACTGCACCTTATCTTTGTCCTCCCCATAATATAACAGCCGAAGAACATGTAGAGATAACAGCCGAAAAATCCTCTAAACAAAAAAACGTAACTAACCCATTGACACCGGCCTAAGTGAGAGACATAACATCCAGTAACAGTCCCAGACTGGGGACTATTCGACATTCACTCCTAATGAGTGAATGTCAAACGGGTTTCTAAGCTCCTAATGAATATACTACATGCACACGTATTATATTATGTTTACTGTAATTGTGAAAAACTAAGCAAATGCTACTTAGTTTATTTTTCCAATGATAAACTAAGTAAGTGCTACTCAGTTTAATATGTGTACAATCATTTGAATATATTATAGTCTTTCTACTTTATTGTGTGTATTAGTGGAACTAAGTAAATGCTACTTAGTTTATTATATTATATTGTATACAATATATTAATATTGTATTTTATTTCCTCATTTAATTTAAATTATTTATTTTAAATGTAATTTATATTCATTTAATATAATTTATCTCAATACTTTAATTTATTGTAGTAAATTTACTTTATTTAATTTTAAAATAAATTAATTAAATTAATTTTATTTTATTTTATTTTATTTTACTTTATTTTACTTTATTTTAATTTAATTTAATTTAATTTAATTTAATTTAATTTAATTTATTTTAATTTAATTTAATTTAATTTATTTTATTTTAATTTATTTTATTTTATTCGCTTTCATTTTATTATGTATTATATTATATTATATTAATTAATTTTAAATTTTAAATTTTATTTAATTTAATATTAAATTTTAATTATTTTATTTTGTATTATATTATATTATATCATATTATTTGATTAAATATAATTACAAGTCAATGAAATTAAATTATTTTATTTTATTTTATGTTATTTGATTTTATTATTTTATATTATATTATTATATTATTTTATTTTATTTAGTAATGCAAAACTAAGTAAATGCTACTTAGTTCAATTTAATATTAGAAACTAATTAAAACACATAAATATTATGAAGTAGGGCCCACAAATTTTGCAGTTGAACAATGCTGAAAGAATTCCGTCGAGAAATCCGTCAGAAATAGCAAATATACCTTCAAATTGATACAGAATATGCATGCTGTAATTTAACTAACTAATCAAAGCCAAAACACAGATGAACATAAACAGTCCTAAAATCAGTGGCAAGTTTGATAATGCAGTCCAAAAATCAATGACAAAATCAATTAATCTCCTGATATTCAGTCCCAATTGAGTCATGAATTATCATACACTTGATCAATTAACATCAGTGAGAGTTCAAAACACAATAACTGTCCCAAATTGTCGTCCAAATTAAGCATGAATATTGAAAAATTAGGGCAGAAATTATTCCAACATTGCATGAAAAGAACCATCATTAACATTATTCCACATAAAAATTACTAAATTAGGGTAGAAATTAAAATTTTGATTTACTAAATTAGCTAGGGCATTGATCAATCATTCACTAACCTCTAATTAGGCGAGAAAATTTGCTAATAGCTGCTACCTGAGGATCGGGGGAGGAGGAGGAGCTACACCACTCGAGCGCGACCAAAATCGCCTGAACAGGGAGAGGAAGAGGATGGCGACGGTGGAGGAGGACGGCGACGGAGGAGGAGGATGGCGACGGAGAGGTGGACGGCGACGGAAGAGGTGGACGACAGCTGAGATCGAGAGGGTGAGAGATCGGGAGCGAGAGGGATGAAATAAAATGGGAAGTAAAATGAAAGCGGCGGCGACCTGTTGCTGATATGATTTTAAGTTTTATTAATTCCGACGGAATATTCCGTCGGAAATATATCCCTCGATATTAAGCTATTTTCGACGGAAATTCCGTCGACATTATATTAATTTCGTCGATCATAGTAATGGCGCTAGCGGGAAAATGTAATGCCCGAGAAATTTCTTTAACTTCGCTATCAATTTATTTATGAAACCTAAAGATTTTTATTATTATTTATGAATTTATTTTATGTGCTTAATTAGGCCTATATATGTGTTATTACTTGAGTGTATAATTATACGATTTAAATTGTAGCGTTAAGGGGTTGAATAATTAATTTCACCTCAACATAATGTCAAATTCAAGTTATTAAATTATATAATTTGGATGTGGGTTTTATTGTCTAAACAAACATTTAAAACAGTTAAATGATTATACTAATTATTCAATTGTAATACCAGAGTTTATAATTTGATTTTAATAAGGATAATTAATTGTGAAGGGAAGAGTTATAGAGTCCGATCGCGTCAATTGGATTCATTTAATTTTGGAATAATTTTCATCTGGGCCCATTCTTTTTTTTCTTTCGGATGGTTCAAGTGAGTGGACTGATATAAGTTAATTGGGCCCAAAATCCCCCTCCCTTTCGGCTGAACCAATTGAGTTGGAGCGGATATTACCCTTCCATTATTGGCTAACGGTAATATCCTAAGGGTTTAGGGGCAACTGGGTCAGTAAGGCGCAACTCCAGTCAAGTTCATCGAGTTTGGGGGATAGGGCATGAGAAGTCTAGGCGAGCAAATTGGGGGAGGTACAGGTCTGTGAAGCTCAGACCGCCGGTAAGGGCGATTGACCTCTCACCTGCCACGCCGAATCGAGCTGCGAATTAGAGGTCAAGGCAAGTGATTTAGGGAGGTACGGGACTGAAAAGCTTCGACAGACGGTAAGGGGAGCAGCCGACTCTCACCTAACCACGCCGAATTGAGCAGCGGAAAGGACACAAGGTATGGGCGAGCATAAAGAAGCATGCCAAAGCTCATCATTGTTCCCACGGTGCGAAATTGACACCACGTTGGGTGTCAATACTGGGTCAGGGCGCTAGATTTCCTCTATAAAAGGACCCTAAATCAGAGGTAAGGGTTGTTGATTTGGGAAATTTGAATTAGAGAGAGAGAGAGAGATAGGGAGAGCACCATCAACAGTCGGCCAATTGACTGATCGAGGAGGGCTATCTGGCGAATGTCCACCGGCTTTGTGTTCTATTTCGGGAGGAGGAGGAGAGCGGCGGCTAGGAGTTGTCATTGTGCCGACCCAAGGTATAATCAGCCCTGTTGGTTAAACCCAGTAGCTGTGTTAGGTTTTTTTTTTCTTTTCTGTTTGGGATCATGTAGCCGTGTAATTTCCTTTACTCTGTCTAGCCGAATTTTTTTTTTGTTGCTAATTGGTGTGATTATCGATTGGGATTTTATGTGTGGCAGAACCATGAAAGGTTCGGACATTATGGTCCTATATAGGGTTTAGGTCAGTTTCATTTTTGGTTATGCCCACAAGGTGCTCGATGTAATGCTAATAAGAATTAATTGCTGAATTTTCTGTGATATTGAGTTAGTAGCCATTTTGCTTGTTTAAGATTTGTAGGATTTAATTATGCTGTGTGCTAGGGTATGGCTGTGATACAGCTAGTGTTGAAACAGAATGTGGTTTAGCACCTAAGCTCGTGGGCACCATGTCCGTGTGCAGCGCGAGCGACAGCCGCGCCTTGGGCACTTCGGTGCTGAAGGTGCTGGACTGCAGTTGCCCTCCTAATTGCTAAATCATGATGAGTAATGTTAAGTTATTATCATAATCTTCAATAACGATTAAGGACCAGTCAATTCAATATTGAACGTTTGTTAAGATAGCTAATTAATTGAAATACCTACAGGAAATGGGTATTACTAATCAACCATCATATAGCTATTACTAAATGTTTATTAATAACAAGGTTAATGAAATAATTATTTATTAATTAATAATAAATAAAGATAGTAAATATTTAATTATTATTTAATAATAATTAAGTATGAATAACATTAATAAAATAATTATTTATTATTTATCAATAAATAATACATAAATATAATAAATATTTAATTATTATAATATTAATAATAATTAAGTATGACTAAAGTTAATAGAATAATTATTTAGTATTTATCAATAGATACTAAATAAAGATAATTAATATTTAAATATTATTTGACTAATATTAAATAATAATTAAATATGAACAAATTTGTAAGTTAATTATTTATTATTTATCAATTAATAATAAATAAAGATAATGAATATTTAATTATTATCATTATAAATAGAATTAATACATTAATTACTTATTAATAAGTATTAAATAAATATAATCAATATTTAAGTATTAATATTAAGAATGAATAACATCAATAATAACTAGTTAATATCTAATTAATAACAAACGACAATTAAGTACGAATAAATAAATTAATTATTTTTGGCATTAAATCGTAATAAAGATATTAAATATTTAATTATTATTTAATTAATATTCAATAATAATTGAGTATGAATAAGGTTAATAAAATAATTATTTATTATTTATCAATAAATAATAAATAAAGATAATAAATATTTAATTGTTATTCAAATAATATTTGATAATAATTAAGTATGACTAAAGGTAATGGAATAATTATTATCGTAATAAATAAGGATTGTTAAACCATGTTCAGGGTCAGATAAGGGTAATAAATCCGGGAAACTAAAGAATAAGTAATCATGATTAGCTACCATCAATTTAATAGCTAAAGATTATTAATTTCTATTTAGCTAATGTTAAATAGTAATTAAATATAGATGGTGAATTTTACCTGTTGAGTAAAAGGTATAGTGAGAGGTGCCAATATACAACTGTTAATTGATAAATCGACTTTACCCACTGATAGGTTATCCAAGATCAATTAATTAAAGCTAGGATTTAATTGTAGCTGAGCAAACAGGCAAGTTCTTCCTTACTCAACTTTTACATTGAGTAAATTTCTAAACCTTATGCACTATTTTAATTCGTGCAAACAGGTGTATATATATTGTTGCAAGTTACTCCTTAAGCTTGAATCTTATCTCCTAGCATGCTTTAAGTGGTCTAATTACTTTTAAAATTATTCCACCTCTATGTATTTATTGACATTCGCATTCGTGCATTTGAACTCGTATATTTATTAAAGTTCCGAGATTTAGGGACTATTCATAATTAAGTCTGGACCTTTGTTCGGTCAGACAAGTATGTGAAAATTTATCAAAACTATCCGAACCAATCGAGGGTAAGGATTCTTAGACTGTATGAACACCCCTTTATTATAGGGGAGTACCCCATGTACCGTAAATAAGGTACAAATAGCAGAGTTAAATGTTATGCATACACATAGCGTACGCGAGGCTGATCCCCTCAAGTACTTATTCTGTAGCCAGTAACCAGAGGGTCAACTAGCTATTGACTCCTTTGGAAGTTATTGTTCAAAGTCTACTTGACTATCAATTGTTCTAAAAGCATTCATTGTTATTGTTTCTGATAATGCTATTGTTGAAATCCCTTTTATATTTCTTTCATCATGATATATCCTTATTGTTGTATTTTAAACTTGCTGAGCAAACTCGTTGCTCATTCTTGCTATATCATGACTTTATTGCAGCCAAACCCGAGACGTCAGGGAAAAACAAAGGGAAAGAAAAGATGAAGTGATAAACTTCATGTAGCAGACTTAAACATTATGTGCAGTTAATCATTGTTAATGTAATATTAAACCCTGCTTGTTACTTAGGATATGGATTCATGAATGTATTAAGGTTATTGTATTCTGGGACTAGTAACACCTTGTAATGAACAACGTATGTTTATTATATTCCGCATTTTAGTTACCCTATGTTGTAGAGGTGAATGTTTATATTGGATCGTGATGACCGGATCCGGGTATTTGGAGACCCGAATTTGGGAGCGTCACAGGTTGGTATCAGAGCTGTAGGTTATAAACTTTAGGATCGCGAAACCTAGGATATAACCTTCATAGTAAACTCGTATTGAGTATTAGCAGATAAATCGAGGAGATTTATCATATGTGGTTTTGATGAATTGGGGAATTCATCGAGTCGAGTAGTACCCAATGAAATATAATTTCATTTCTTCAATGAATATATTTTATTGCTGTACTAATGATAATTTTTGTGTGATTGTAGGATGACTGATATAGGAGGGACTAGTGGGACCCAGGAGGAGGAGGAGACGTTCCGGGATATCCCAATGGTTGTTGAGCAGCTGGTGGGGTATGCTCCTGTTGCCCCAGGGGTACCGCTGGAGGAGTCCGAGCCGGAAGAGGACTACCAGAGCCAGTGGTAGGTAGGGTGATGAGGTCCGGTAGTCAGGACCCTGATGCTGAGGAGGAGGACCCCGAGACCGAGGGAGAGGAGCCACCTGCTTATGTGGATGGCATGGGGTCCACTGCCGACGATATTATTGAGGGACTGACCAGCAGGACCGAGGAGCTGGAGGATCGGATAGCTCATCTGGAGGAGCAGAATCAGACCCACCAGATCCGAGAGGACCAGTATAGAGACCTGGCCTATCAGCTTGAGCACGACTTGGGAGTGGCGAAGTCACAGCTACAGGGCTACGAGTCCTCAGCGCAGCAGATCGAACCACTGCTACATCAGCTAGTGGCCCGAAATGCTGAGTTGAGAGAGAGGCTGGAGCAGAGGGATCTGCAGATCGCCCACCTGAAGGCCAAGCAGGAGGCCATGAAGTTCGAGATTGGGCTAGAGGTTGCTGAGAATGTCCGAGTGAGGGACACCTGGGTCAGAGCAGCAAGTAGAGTTGACCTATTGGAGGACCGGTTAGAGGCTGGGGCGGTGAGGATTGAGACCCTAGGATATGCCCTAGACGCAGCCTACAGGAGGCCCCGGTCTGAGGCAGGCGAGTCTAGCCGCTCTATTCGTCGCAGGATAGGGGATGGAGTATTCTCTTCTGGTCAGCAGGCACGGATCCGTCGTGATGTGCAGTGACTTGATGGAGCAGTTGATTTTCTTTAGTACAGTCAGTCCCACTTTTTGTCATATTAGGGACATATTTATGTTGTCTTGTGAAGCTTTATATTTGTATTTATGCTTGGGGTAGCAGTTAAACCCCAACTTTTGTGATCTTTGGGGATGAAAGGTTAGGATTCCCCACTTTTGTCTCAAGGGGAAATGATTGATAGGACACACAGTGGTACATTTATAGAAATATGCCACAGGTTTAGTCTTGTACAAACAGTGGTATATCAATATAAATGCAATGGTTTCAATTGAATTAAGTGTGTTGATAGATGTTTTTACCTTTGATCGTTAATTTTAATGGCATGTCGTGCAAAATGTAAATCTATAGGTAAAAGTCATCAGTTTCCTTATTCAAACTATGCCGAGAGGAAGACCACGTAACCAGCGAGTTGAGGAATCAGAAAGCGAAGTTGGAAATCAATCCAACCCGATGAGAATGTTTGCGGAAATGCTGGCAGAAGCCATGCAATCAAGGCCGCCACCTGTAGGGACCCAAGCAGCAGCCGAGCCAGTGCATCATCTGGCAAATTTCAAGGATTTCAAATTGGTAGGACCACCTGAGTTCAAGGGAACTCTTAACCCAATCGAAGCGCAGACCTGGATAGAAGAAATAGAGAAGGTCTTTGAGGTAGCACGGGTGGCAGAGGAACAGAAAACAAGTTTTGCTACCTTCATGTTAAAGGGCGAGGCAAACTACTGGTGGAAGGCCAACAGGGGTCGAGTGGAAGGAGGCATTGTCGCCTGGGATCATTTCAAGGAGATGTTCTTGGAAAATTACTTTCCAGAGAGCATGAAGCAAGAGATGGAGATCAAGTTCCTGGAACTAAAACAAGGAAACATGTCTGTGGCTGAGTACGCGGCTAAGTTTAATGAGTTGGCACGGTTTGCAACTCACCAGGTCAGCACTGAGGAAAGGAAAGCTCGTAGGTTTGAGTAAGGGTTGAAACCATGGTTATACCGTTCTGTTGCGGTACTGAAAATCAAAACATTTGCAGAACTGTTGGAACGAGCGGTCATTGCAGAGGGGGGCAGTGAGGCCCTGGCCAAATACAATCAAGAAAAGAAAAAGGGATATGAGGACCCGAAAGCGGGGAGCAGCGGGGGCAGTAACCCCAATAAACGTAAGTGGACTGAGAGTCAGTCATCCGGGGGAAACAAATCAGGAGGGGAGGTGAAGAAGCCAGGTAGGTGCAGTAATTGTGGTAAGAACCACACGGGGGAGTGCATGAAGGGAAAGAGTGTTTGTTACCGGTGTGGACAACCGGGGCACATGGTACCCCAATGTCAGAATAAGCCAAAGGGAGGGTGTTTTTCATGTGGAGCACCCGACCACCAAATCAAGGATTGTCCGAAGAAGAAGGGTGACGCCGGGAGCGGCAACCGGAACAACAACAACAGCGGGAACAATAACCGGCTGAGCTATGGGACACCAGCCAGTCAAGCTAACAGGCCGACAGCCCGAACGTTCAACATGACTGTTCAGGATGCCATGGAATCCAAAGACGTGGTGTCAGGTATCATCCCAATCAATGATATAAATGCATATGTGCTATTTGATTCGGGTGCTACTTGCTCTTTTGTTTCCGAAGAATTTGCTAGTCAGTTAAATGTACCTTGTGAAAAGTTAAAACACCCTATGAACGTAGAAGTAGCAAACAAGGAAATTATCCCCGTAGAATGCATTCATAGGAATTGTTGTGCTGAATTGCGAGGATTTAAGCTCAATGTGGATTTGATACCAATTCGACTGGGAGAGTTTGACGTAATCCTGGGAATGGATTGGCTATCAATTCACGGAGCAGTCATTGATTGTAAGAAGAAATGTGTACACCTAAAGACTTCTAATAAGTCTAAGGTAGTATTCTATGGCAGCAAATCACCAAAATCATCTTGTTGTCTTACTATGATGCAAACAAGGAGATTACTGAAGAAAGGTTGCGAGTGTTATTTGGCCCATATGGTCGATACTCGTCAGGTCGGGGATGAAATGGGTCAAATACCAGTCGTGAGAGATTTCACCGATGTCTTTCCCGAGGAACTTCCGGGACTGCCACCGGATAGGGAAACCGAGTTCGTTATCGATTTGGCACCGGGAACCGCACCAATATCGAAGCCGCCGTATCGAATGGCACCGATAGAAATGAAAGAGTTGATGGTGCAACTACAGGAACTGTTAGATAAAGATTACATCAGACCAAGCGTGTCCCCATGGGGAGCGCCAGTTCTGTTTGTAAAGAAGAAAGATGGTTCTATGCGACTTTGTATCGACTACCGAGAGTTGAACAAAGTTACGATTAAGAATAGGTATCCGCTTCCTAGGATTGACGATCTATTTGATCAACTTAAGGGAGCGAAATACTTTTCAAAAATCGACTTAAGAACAGGTTATCATCAGCTGAAGGTGAGGCAGGAAGATATCCCGAAGACTGCATTCAGAACTCGTTATAGGCACTTCGAGTTTCTGGTAATGTCTTTTGGATTGACGAATGCACCAGCAGCATTCATGGATATGATGAACAGAGTATTCAAGCAGTAATTGGACAAGTTCGTAGTCGTATTCATTGATGACATTCTGGTGTATTCAGGGACGGAGGAGGAGCATGCTGAACATTTGAAGATTGTATTAGAAGCTCTCAGGAAGGAGAAGTTGTACGCAAAATTTTCGAAGTGTGAGTTTTGGTTGCAGAAGGTACAATTTCTGGGTCACGTCATCGACAAGAATGGTGTTTCAGTGGACCCAGCAAAAGTAGAGGCAGTTATCAACTGGGAACAGCCGAAGACGCCGACAGAGATCCGGAGTTTCTTGGGATTAGCAGGATACTATCGAAGATTCATACAAGATTTTTCAAAGATAGCATCGCCATTGACCAACCTCACCAGGAAAACAGTTAAGTTCGTTTGGTCGGAGAAATGTGAGGAAAGTTTTATGGAGCTGAAGAAGAGACTTAGTCAAGCACCGGTGTTGACCTTACCCGACAACACTGGGGGTTTTGTAGTGTATAGCGACGCGTCACACAAAGGTCTTGGCAGTGTACTGATGCAGCACGGCAAGGTCGTGGCGTACGCATCACGTCAACTGAAAGACTATGAGAAGGGTTACCCGACTCATGACCTGGAATTGGCAGCGGTAGTTTTTGCCTTGAAAATTTGGAGGCACTACCTATACGGGGAGAAGTGCGAGATATATACAGATCACAAAAGTCTGAAATATATCTTCACTCAAAAGGAGCTGAACATGAGGCAACGCCGATGGTTAGAATTGATTAAGAACTACGACTGCGAAATTCTGTACCATCCGGGCAAAGCAAATGTAGTGGCTGATGCCTTAAGCAGGAAAGGCAAGGTGAAACTGATGCAGTTGACAGTTCAAAAGGAATTGATAAAAGATTTTGAGCGCCTAGAACTGGAGATTAAGTATCCGATTGAGACGGACGAAAAATTGTTCACAGTGACAGTAGGTCCGACTCTACTGGATAAGATACAGGAGGCCCAAGAATTCGATGAAGAATGCATAGACATTAAGAAACAATTATCGGAGGGAAAAACATTGAAATACAAGGTTGACAGCGCAGGATTGCTGAGATTCGAGGGGAGGATCTGGATACCCTATATACCAGACTTAAGGGAAGAAATTTTGCAGGAGGCCCATAATACGAGGTTTTCGGTACATCCAGGTAGCACCAAGATGTATCAAGATCTTCGTCAACATTATTGGTGGCCGCATTTGAAAGGGGAAGTTGCAGAATTCGTCAGCTGGTGCTTAACTTGTCAGAAAATCAAGGCGGAGCACCAGCGGCCGAGCGGATTGTTACAACCCTTAGAGATTCCCGAGTGGAAGTGGGAGCACATCACAATGGATTTTGTGGTAGGACTCCCAACAACACAAAAGGGCCTAGACGCCATCTGGGTGATCGTAGATCGGTTGACCAAGTCTGCCCACTTTCTACCGATCAAGATCAGGTACAAATTGGAACAGTTGGCGAAACTTTACGTGAAGGAGATAGTATCATGACATGGAGTGCCGGTGTCTATTGTATCTGACAGAGATCCGCGCTTCACGTCAAATTTTTAGAAAAGTCTACAGGAGAGACTGGGAACGCAGTTGAGAATGAGTACGGCGTATCATCCTCAGACTGATGGTCAGAGTGAGCGAACAATTCAGACCCTAGAGGATATGCTCCGGGCAGTTGTGATGGATTTAGGTGGCAACTGGGACGATCACTTGCCATTGGTAGAGTTCGCTTACAACAACAGTTATCACGCTAGCATCGGTATGCCGCCATATGAAGCGTTATATGGAAGGAAGTGTCGAACGCCGTTGTGTTGGGATGAAGTTGGTGAACGGAGATTGTTGGGACCAGAATTGGTACAACAAACCGTGGAAATCATTAAAGTAATAAGACAGCGGTTAGTAGCAGCTCAAGATCGTCAGAAGAAGTATGCCGACTTACATCGTCAGAAACGAGACTTTGAAGTGGGTAGCTTTGTGTTTTTGAAAGTATCTCCCTGGAAAGGGAAGATCCGTTTTGGAAAGAAGGGCAAATTGAGCCCTAGGTTCATAGGACCTTTTGAAATATTAAGAAGAATAAGTGAAGTGGCATACGAGGTAGCATTACCTCCTGAACTTGAGCACATCCACAACGTGTTCCATGTATCAGTGTTGCGTCCGTATAAGCCAGACTACAAGCATGTCATTTCCTATGAACCAATTCAAGTCGAAAGGGACTTATCATACGAGGAAATTCCTGTTCAAATACTTGATAGGAAGGAACAGAAGCTGAAAAATAAAGTCATTCATTCGGTTAAAGTTCTCTGGAGGAATCACGCGGTAGAAGAAGCTACGTGGGAACTCGAAGAGAAGATGAGGGCAAATTACCCGCAGTTATTTGAGTAACCGTAGATTGAAATTCCGAGGACGGAATTTTTATAAGGGGGAGAGGATGTAATGCGCGAGAAATTTCTTTAACTTCGCTATCAATTTATTTATGAAACCTAAAGATTTTTATTATTATTTATGAATTTATTTTATGTGCTTAATTAGGCCTATATGTGTGTTATTACTTGAGTGTATAATTATACGATTTAAATTGTAGCGTTAAGGGGTTGAATAATTAATTTCACCTCAACATAATGTCAAATTCAAGTTATTAAATTATATAATTTGGATGTGGGTTTTATTGTCTAAACAAACATTTAAAACAGTTAAATGATTATACTAATTATTCAATTGTAATACCAGAGTTTATAATTTGATTTTAATAAGGATAATTAATTGTGAAGGGAAGAGTTATAGAGTCCGATCGCGTCAATTGGATTCATTTAATTTTGGAATAATTTTCATCTGGGCCCATTCTTTTTTTTCTTTCGGATGGTTCAAGTGAGTGGACTGATATAAGTTAATTGGGCCCAAAATCCCCCTCCCTTTCGGCTGAACCAATTGAGTTGGAATGGATATTACCCTTCCATTATTGGCTAACGGTAATATCCTAAGGGTTTAGGGGCAACTGGGTCAGTAAGGCGCAACTCCAGTCAAGTTCATCGAGTTTGGGGGATAGGGCATGAGAAGTCTAGGCGAGCAAATTGGGGGAGGTACGGGTCTGTGAAGCTCAGACCGCCGGTAAGGGCGATTGACCTCTCACCTGCCACGCCGAATCGAGCTGCGAATTAGAGGTCAAGGCAAGTGATTTAGGGAGGTACGGGACTGAAAAGCTTCGACAGACGGTAAGGGGAGCAGCCGACTCTCACCTAACCACGCCGAATTGAGCAGCGGAAAGGACACAAGGTATGGGCGAGCATAAAGAAGCATGCCGAAGCTCATCATTGTTCCCACGGTGCGAAATTGACACCACGTTGGGTGTCAATACTGGGTCAGGGCGCTAGATTTCCTCTATAAAAGGACCCTAAATCAGAGGTAAGGGTTGTTGATTTGGGAAATTTGAATTAGAGAGAGAGAGAGACAGGGAGAGCACCATCAACAGTCGGCCAATTGACTGATCGAGGAGGGCTATCTGGCGAATGTCCACCGGCTTTGTGTTTTATTTCGGGAGGAGGAGGAGAGCGGCGGCTAGGAGTTGTCATTGTGCCGACCCAAGGTATAATCAGCCCTGTTGGTTAAACCCAGTAGCTATGTTAGGTTTTTTTTTTCTTTTCTGTTTGGGATCATGTAGCCGTGTAATTTCCTTTACTCTGTCTAGCCGAATTTTTTTTTTGTTGCTAATTGGTGTGATTGTCGATTGGGATTTTATGTGTGGCAGAACCATGAAAGGTTCGGACATTATGGTCCTATATAGGGTTTAGGTCAGTTTCATTTTTGGTTATGCCCACAAGGTGCTCGATGTAATGCTAATAAGAATTAATTGCTGAATTTTCTGTGATATTGAGTTAGTAGCCATTTTGCTTGTTTAAGATTTGTAGGATTTAATTATGCTGTGTGCTGGGGTATGGCTGTGATACAGCTAGTGTTGAAACAGAATGTGGTTTAGCGCCTAAGCTCGTGGGCACCATGTCCGTGTGCAGCGCGAGCGACAGCCGCGCCTTGGGCACTTCGGTGCTGAAGGTGCTGGACTGCAGTTGCCCTCCTAATTGCTAAATCATGATGAGTAATGTTAAGTTATTATCATAATCTTCAATAACGATTAAGGACCAGTCAATTCAATATTGAACGTTTGTTAAGATTGCTAATTAATTGAAATACCTACAGGAAATGGGTATTACTAATCAACCATCATATAGCTATTACTAAATGTTTATTAATAACAAGGTTAATGAAATAATTATTTATTAATTAATAATAAATAAAGATAGTAAATATTTAATTATTATTTAATAATAATTAAGTATGAATAACATTAATAAAATAATTATTTATTATTTATCAATAAATAATAAATAAATATAATAAATATTTAATTATTATAATATTAATAATAATTAAGTATGACTAAAGTTAATAGAATAATTATTTAGTATTTATCAATAGATACTAAATAAAGATAATTAATATTTAAATATTATTTGACTAATATTAAATAATAATTAAATATGAACAAATTTGTAAGTTAATTATTTATTATTTATCAATTAATAATAAATAAAGATAATGAATATTTAATTATTATCATTATAAATAGAATTAATACATTAATTACTTATTAATAAGTATTAAATAAATATAATCAATATTTAAGTATTAATATTAAGAATGAATAACATCAATAATAACTAGTTAATATCTAATTAATAACAAACGACAATTAAGTACGAATAAATAAATTAATTATTTTTGGCATTAAATCGTAATAAAGATATTAAATATTTAATTATTATTTAATTAATATTCAATAATAATTGAGTATGAATAAGGTTAATAAAATAATTATTTATTATTTATCAATAAATAATAAATAAAGATAATAAATATTTAATTGTTATTCAAATAATATTTGATAATAATTAAGTATGACTAAAGGTAATGGAATAATTATTATCGTAATAAATAAGGATTGTTAAACCATGTTCAGGGTCAGATAAGGGTAATAAATCCGGGAAACCAAAGAATAAGTAATCATGATTAGCTACCATCAATTTAATAGCTAAAGATTATTAATTTCTGTTTAGCTAATGTTAAATAGTAATTAAATATAGATGGTGAATTTTACCTGTTGAGTAAAAGGTATAGTGAGAGGTGCCAATATACAACTGTTAATTGATAAATCGACTTTACCCACTTATAGGTTATCCAAGATCAATTAATTAAAGCTAGGATTTAATTGTAGCTGAGCAAACAGGCAAGTTCTTCCTTACTCAACTTTTACATTGAGTAAATTTCTAAACCTTATGCACTATTTTAATTCGTGCAAACAGGTGTATATATATTGTTGCAAGTTACTCCTTAAGCTTGAATCTTATCTCCTAACATGCTTTAAGTGGTCTAATTACTTTTAAAATTATTCCACCTCTATGTATTTATTGACATTCGCATTCGTGCATTTGAACTCATATATTTATTAAAGTTCCGAGATTTAGGGACTATTCATAATTAAGTCTGGACCTTTGTTCGGTCAGACAAGTATGTGAAAATTTATCAAAACTATCCGAACCAATCGAGGGTAAGGATTCTTAGACTGTATGAACACCCCTTTATTATAGGGGAGTACCCCATGTACCGTAAATAAGGTACAAATAGCAGAGTTAAATGTTATGCATACACATAGCGTACGCGAGGCTGATCCCCTCAAGTACTTATTCTGTAGCCAATAACCAGAGGGTCAACTAGCTATTGACTCCTTTGGAAGTTATTGTTCAAAGTCTACTTGACTATCAATTGTTCTAAAAGCATTCATTGTTATTGTTTCTGATAATGCTATTGTTGAAATCCCTTTTTATATTCCTTTCATCATGATATATCCTTATTGTTGTATTTTAAACTTGCTGAGCAAACTCGTTGCTCATTCTTGCTATATCATGACTTTATTGCAGCCAAACCCGAGACGTCAGGGAAAAACAAAGGGAAAGAAAAGATGAAGTGATAAACTTCATGTAGCAGACTTAAACATTATGTGCAGTTAATCATTGTTAGTGTAATATTAAACCCTGCTTGTTACTTAGGGTATGGATTCATGAATGTATTAAGGTTATTGTATTCTGGGACTAGTAACACCTTGTAATGAACAACGTATGTTTATTATATTCCGCATTTTAGTTACCCTATGTTGTAGAGGTGAATGTTTATATTGGATCGTGATGACCGGATCCGGGTATTTGGAGACCCGAATTTGGGGGCGTCACAAATTTGGCGCTAGGACTGGACAATATCTCCGACGGAATTCCGTCGATTTTACACTAATTCCGACGGAAGTATTTTCGACTGAATATTCCGTCGAATTTTGTCTAATTCTGATGGAATAAATTTAGTCGGAAATAATTCCGTCGGAATTAGTGTATTTTCTTGTAGTGTCATCTTGAACATTAGAATCTAACAACTCTCCTTGGACTGCATATTCTATTATCTCTTCTTCCACCTGCCTCGATTGATCTTGCTCCTTTTGCGCCTGTCGGGCGTTTTGCAGTTGCTTCGCCATCTCTCTAAATGATCCCATGACTTCTTCTTTTTTCCCTTGGAAAATACTGGTTCCTTATACACCTTAGGAGTGTCTCGTGGTTGTCTCCAATGCGAATCTCCATGTCTATGATCATTCTTTTCATCATCCCAAGTTGATCGCCTTGAAGGTTGATCGACATATCTTGGAGTTGCATACTCTTTCCTCCTGCTAGGCTGTACTGGGGCATACCGCTTTCTCATCACGGTTTTCAACTCTTTCCATGTATCGATCGAATGCTCTCCACATCTTCTCCTTTCACGTTCAAATTGAGTCCACCATGTAGCTGCATGGCCGGAAAAATCTTGAACTGCAAGTTTGAACTTCTTGTGCTCAGAATAATTATGATAGCCAAACTCTCATTCCTTCCTTTCCTCTCAACTCAAATAAGCTTCTGGATCCGCTCTACCTTGAAAAGATCTCTTTTGTCACTCATAATTATTTTCAAAATTATATCCATACATGATTACTGCAAAACAAAGGTTAGTAGATAAAGAAAATTTTCCTCACACACTCCCTTACGTGTTTCGCTCAAACAATGTATCACACAATTATGAAAACACTCGTGTATCACACAATTAGGCTTTTACCCTCAATTGATCTCACATTCTTGCCTTTTACCACTCTAATTCTCTCTTATAGGTTCTTTTTGAATTCACCAAATAAATATCACAGTTTTCTATTTAATTCAATAAGAACTTATCACAAAACAAAATATAGCAAGTGTGACGTATGATAACCAATATAAAATTCACAATCGCCAAATTACGCCCTTCTCGAATGAATTCTTCAATACTCACGAAACTTATGAACCCAATCAATTGAAATAAATAATAATAATAATAATAATCTTTTTTTTTACTCACGATTTTTTTTCACCAATCCTTTTTTTTTCACGAATCTCACCTTTTTTTTTCTTTTTTTTTTGAACTTTTTTTTTCAATATATATTCAAACACGAAAAATAAAGGATAAGTAACTCGCTAGGAACTTAGCTCTGATACCAAATGATGGATTCCACGGCACGCTTGCGTGAGGTGGTCGTCGCCCGGATCGTTTCTAGTAAAGTTGAACGGTGGATAGCTTGCAACACCTTAACCCCTCGCCTATATGTAGACGGTAATCTTGGTACAATTGCTCGCCTTGGAAATCTGCGTTGAATGAACACCAACGACACCTTGACCCCTCACTTATATGTAAGCGGTAATCTCGGTACAATCGACGATTGATGCGGTAGAAGACGCCACACACAACTATGTATTGTTGTATGATAAGTCAAAATTGAATCTCAAATAAAACTAAGAAATAACTTAGAAATTCTCAAAGAACCAAAAGATGAGAAAACCTCACAAATAATTGTATTGAATAAATCTGATTGAAGTGTATCAAGTACATCATCTATGTCCCCTATTTATACTACTCAAAAGTAATTCTAATCCTAATAGGAATTATAAAATCAACTAGAAACACAATCCTAGCTTAACAAATTAATTTGGAAACCAAATCCTAACTTACCAAATTAAATTGGAAACCAAATCCTAACTAATAAACAATAAGGAAATTAAATCCTACTTATTAAACATTCTAATTACATTAGGAATCTAAAACATGCTGAAAATACCCTAATAATTAAGGAAATCCGCGTCCAAATTTGAATTAAAAATCTGAAGCCTTCCTCCATTTGGAATTAGAAATCCATTAATTGTTAGGAATCCATTAATCCGTGGAAAACAAAATCAGCTAGTTGTCTACTTGGAAATCGCGTAGCCCACATGATATAAGAAGCTAATATGTTAAGTCCTGAATATGCTAGGAAACTGTGTGATTGGCTTATTAGAATTGGAATGTCCGTTGCCCGCATGCGAATTTGCTAGAATGTAAATTGCCACATGAATTGATTAAAATTGGCATTGAATTGAACTCCATTTTAAGCATCTTTGAATAAACTTCAGCCCAAATATTAAAAATCGTTTGATAAATCCCTGAGACTTGAGTTGAGTTATTAAGGTTTGATGTGAGCCTGATCAGGATTGTATCAATTATTGAATTCTAAAAAACTATATATTAGTTCAAAAGATTGAAACTAAAAACAAAATATCAGATTCAAAACTATATAAATGCTGAATATTAAATTAAAATAACAAGAAAAAAAACACATTATTAACACTTAATTGTGAGTCCTTGATAATTGTATTTAAGCAACGTTTGTAGTCATTCTAATAATAATACTAATTTAATTTGAAATGTTAAAAATATTTTATAATCATTATATATAAAATAAATAAATAATTAAAAATAATGTTATGTAAAAAACAAACCCGTGCTTGGGCACTTAGCTAGTTTATATTTATATATCTATATATCTATATACATATATAATAAGGCAAAACTAAGTTTTTTGGTCATTAATTTTTGATATGAGACTAGAATTTAACTGCTGTTAAAATACTTTTTAAAGCCTTCTAATTTTATTTTATTAACCACTACTAAAACACTTTTTAAACCTATAGTTTAACTAGAATCAAAACACTATTTATACTATTTATGATCTCGAAAAACTTTAGAATAACTTATTATTTTATAATAATTTTGTTTCTTATAGAAGTCATTTACTAATATTGATCCTCACGAACCTAAATTAAAACACCTACAGATCATTGTTAAATATATAATTAGTATCATATGGTAACAAATTATTCTACTATTATATCATAATTATCCACGAGCTAAACTATTGAAACATAAATAAGTTATATTAAGCTGGAGCAATACTATAATATAGCTATACTAAAATATACAATCATAATAATTAACTAATATCATATTAAAACAAATTATCCTACTATTATATTATAATTCTACAAACTAAAATATTGAAACATATGTAAGATATATTAAGTTGGAGCAATATTACAATATAGTTGTACTAAAATATAAAATCGTAATTCATTATATAAAATAAATTAATAAAAAATAATAATTTTATTTAAAAAAACAACCTCATGCTTTGCACAAAACACTTAGCTAGTTGGAGTATAAATTAAGAAACTCAATATTTGAGTCCTACTATGTATTGCAATAAATTTACGCCGAATCACAATGACGAAGCTTATCAATACATGTGATTGGTAGTAATTATAGGAGAACCCCACTTATTACACTTCTTTCCAAAAAATTACCACTAAAATTTATGCACGCAGCTCGCAATCAAAAAGTCGACGTAAACATTCGCAACATATATCATTTTTCATATATGTAACAAACGCATAAGTAACCGCATGACAAACAAAGGTAAGGAGTCTAACCAAAAATATAATCCGATAGGTAAGGGTGAGAAAAAAAAACGTAAATTGAAAAATGTAAAAAAAAAAACTATAAAGTCAAACTGCAAAAAATGTAACAACTGAAAAATTCAATAAACTAAAACAAAAAAAAATCGAACCGGACATTTGGTTACAACAGAAGTTACTAGTGAAAAATCGCACCAAATTAACTAAACTGTGTGTGTGTGTGTGTGTGTATATATATATATATATATATATATATATATATATATATATATATATATATACACGCCCAGGATCAGGTCCGGACTCCCGGACCTGATCAAAATCCGGATCCTAAATTTTTTTTTTTTTCGTTGACGGTACAACACTGTTTGTTATATGTATCCAAATCATACCCAAAACAGTGTATTAACAAATTTTTTCAGTACCAAAAATAACTATATGTTTTTTATTAGTTGTTTTGAAAAAAAAAATTGGGTTCGGATTTTATCAGGTCCGGGAGTCCAGACCTGATTCGGCCTCTCTATATATATATATATATATATATATATATATATATATATATATATAGGGAGAAGCTCTCCAGCGAACCGCTGGAAAGCGAACCAAAAATGAACCGGGCTTTAGCGACGGTTTTGTCCGTCACTAAAGTCATGCGTCACTTAACAGACCTATAACGACGGTCCGGCGACGGTTCTATCCGTCGCTATAGGTCTTAAGTGACGCAGGGCTTTAGCGACGGACAAAACCGTCCCTAAAGCCCGGTTCATTTTTGGTCCGTTCCCAGCGGTTCTCTTGAGAGCCGGACCGTATATATATACATAGACAGACACGCACATAGACACACACACATGTATGATAAAACTCCAGTATATGATTACTAACTTAATAGTAGAAAGTGCATTCATGAATGAATTAATTATTTACATGTTGCTAGCTTTTTAGTTGTTTATATAATTTTTGTTCTACTTGTTCATATCATACATGTATAACAAACCTGTGAGGAGTATCCATAACTTCTTCTTTTTTATAGCACAACATTGTTTCTAAGTTCTAATAATTTCATAGATGCATTACTAGCAATATTAATAGTGGCTAATAGTTGTGGTTTGAATTTTATAACTCCTTTTACTATTAGCTTACTTATTTATTTCTTTCATTCTTTAAATAACATATTAATTCCAAAAAAACTGTAATTGCAAAATATTAACCTAAACCGTTAATAACCGAATGGTTTGGTTATGGTTATACATTATAATCGCACCATGCACACCTTATCGATAGATATAATGACTATTCGTCGGTTTTGACTTTTGACCTAGAGAAGTTATGTTAATTTAATCAAAATGACTACCTAGAATAGAAGTATACGGTTTACTTTAGAAAGTTCCTTTTTAAAAATAAAATAAAATAAAAATTATTCTAAGTTATACCCCTTCCATTTTGAAATTAAAATCAAATTTGATTTTTAAAGTTTAAGATTATTTTTTGTACTATATATATATACATATATACATATATATATATATATATATATATATATATAACCAATTGTAATGAAAATTATAATTTGTCAACAAATTAAATTGATATATGTTACTTTATTATATATAGCTCATTTAAATGGATTATTATTATTTAGTATTTCTAACTTGTTAAAGTTATTTTTTATCAACTTATTAAAAATATATAAAAATTTTACTCATTAAATTCATATTTATAGTATTTTTTTTGTATTTCTAACTCAACAATATTTAAAATATATTTTTCATTATTTCCAACTTAATAAAATAATATACTTCCTCCGTTTCAAAATTAGTGATACAATTTGACTTTTAAGATCAAACTGCGGCATATTAAATTTTAAAATTGGTATGACTCATAAAAGTTTAGAATAAAATTTAATTTTGAAATGGAGGGAGTGCATATATATATATATATATATATATATATATATATATATATATATATATATATATAAACTTATTAACTATTAGCCGTTTGATCAAAAAAGAGAGAAACAAAAAAAAAACCATCCTAAAAATAATGTTGCGGCAATTGAAAGCTAAACTGTTAACCGCATTAAAACCCAAGCCAAACATAAGCCCCTCTCCTATCACTTTATGTGTCGTTGAACCTTCTCCTCTCACTTTCTTTCCGAATCCAAATCAGATTATTCTTCCATAATCAATTTTCTCTCCTCATTTGTTTTTGCTGTTAACATGGACAAAGACATCTTATTCAGGTGGATGTCACGGGAATAAGATGTCCTTGTCTATGTTAATGCCTTCTCAATACGGGCTGGCCCTTCACCAAACTCAGATCCACGTACGGAGAGAGGATCACCGGCGGCACTGGTAGCGATTCAGTCTTCTAATTGGAAGCCCTAAAACACCTCTTCCATCCGTTGATCTGAACAAACAACAGCGAGGCAGCCGATAACTTGATTAAGATGCTTGAACCAGAGGAATTTTGTAATTCTTGCAGCCGATATTCAGATACTATCATGAAGAAAATTTATAACCTCATAACACGAAACCAGCAGCAAATAGTCGGGACTATGAGCAAATAAAATTAGGAGTAGATAAAACTTCTCAATCAATTACCTGGCTCCGTTGCTAGGTCCCACACTTCCTTGACATCTATCTTCGCGTTAATTTTTCAAACTCAATTTTCCTATGCGACTTTTGGTGTATCTGCACTGGCTTGAATTTGGTGATGTTTGGAGTTGTAATTTGTTTTATGATTGGATTATGCATTCTCTACTGATTGAATCTATATCTTATTTATAACCCATAATTTGCTCCTTGTTATCCTGTAAAATTTTGAATTATGTAAAAGAGTAATATTAGAATTGTTTTTTAAATTATTTTTTCTTGAATCACTTTATGTCAATATAGAAAAGTGATTCTTCCTCCTTTGAAAAGTTATAATATGGCAATATAAATTCCCTCTCCTCTTTTGTTTTCATATTATCAGTCATCAATCAGGGCTAGAGTTAGGGTTCTTAATTTTTTATTTTTGTGGTTAATGTATATACTTTTATTTAGGGTTCATATATATATATATATGTGTGTGTGTGTGTGTGTGTGTGTTCATATTTATGTTTAGTTAGTAGTTTCATAACGCTGCAGGGAAAACCACATTTGTTGACTCCATCTAACAGGAGAGTTTGAGAAAAAATAAAAACTTAAGTACTCGGTTTAATCCACTATGTTTGTCTGTGTATAATAAAGGCAAATACATTCTATATATATGTATATATATTTACACGCTATATATTATAATTAACTTAGACTAAAATGAAACTTGTTTTTTGATATACTAGTGTTTGTTGTGTTTGGCATGAGTTGAGGGCGTGCAGTTAGGGTATATCTATGGAAGCAAATTCATATTTGCGTTCAAAACCAAAAAATAATATAGTATGGCTTCTTAGTTAGTATGTTGGTTGATGTTGTACTGGATGTCTGGATCGATACATATACTGTGATTTTATATATATATATATATATATATATATATATATATATATATATTATCATGCTACCAGGCTTGAAGTTGCCTTACTTAATCTACCAATACAACAAACTGGCCTAGAAATTTTCTCTTGAAGTTCATTATTGTTCCTGTCAGCCAAACCTCTGGCGTGTGAATATGACTATCCTTCTTTTGTTTTCCAATAGACTAAACCACCTACAATGGGTTAAAAATTTGTTTGTTTATAGGGCCTCTGTTTTTCTTTTCTTGGTAAGTTGTCTCGTCAAAAATGTTTCGGCAGAGGATAATTGTCAATTTCAAATACTGAATATTAGGCCTGATGCATGTGTTTCGTAAGCAAAATAGATTTGATACATTAGTCTAAGTAGTTTTCCAGGTGGGCAGACAAGTAGTTTTCTAGTATTGTGGTCTTAGTCACCGTAGGAGTAGTTTTCTGCTTTTACTTGGTGGTTATATGCCAAGATTATCAGATACGTGGCTTTACTCACTCGGCCTATATAGAAAATTGGAAAGATGCAATTTGAGTACAATTAATTCCTCTCTGAAGTGTTTTCACTATATGGATAACGCTTCCAGTTGCTAGTCCTTGAATTAGGGTTACAGGGCTACCTTGAAAAGTGAAAAGTAATTTAATTTGATGAGTTACATGAGCTTTTTGTTTTTGTATTAGACTGTAAACTAGAGTCAGTTCTCTACTTGAAACATTTCTGAGGACAATTCTCGTAGTTATGATTGACCTTTATTGGGGTTTCTCACATCCTAAATAATTTCAAAATGTATCATTTATAGTTGTACACATGACTTGATGAAAGTGACAATGGATCAGGGGAAAATTTCATTGTCTTTTGTTGCAACTATAAAATGATCATATTATTCTATGTAGGTTTTTCAATTTAGTGATGCTGACCTTAGCACATATTACGAACTTGAAACAAATAAAGATTATAGATAATTGTCCTTTTATTGTTACTTTTGAACTTTGATGAGGACCATGAGGCATGTTAGTTAGGATTTGGGATATTGCAACAGTTCTTTTCCTTGCCTTATGATTTGTACTCTTTTGTATAGGTGTTGCAATATAAGATACGATGCAGTACATTCGTTCTCCGATCAATACAAGATGCATGGGTCAAGCTGCATCAATGGGTTCTCTCCTCGTAGCTGTTGGTGCAAAGGGTGGGAGGCAGTCACTCCCTAATGCAACAATGATGGTTCATCAGCCTTCGGGTGGGTATAGTGGACAGGCTATAAAGATATGACCATTCACACCAAGCATATTATTCGTGTTTGGGATGCATCGAGTGCGTTGTAATCAAAGAATACCGGATAATAACTCAGAAGAACATGGATCGGGATATTTTTATGACCCCAGAAGAGGCTAAGGAATTTGGGTTAATTGGTGAAGTAATACATCAGAGGCCAAAGGCTCTAGTCACTGATGGTGCTGGATACGAAGGTAAAAAATATCTGCAGTTTCGATTTTTTTTTTGAATCGTGATTGAAAATTATATTGCAATAATTGTTGGTGTGTTGCATTTGATGGAAGTTATGTTTATGATTGTGCCTCTAATTGGCCCAACCTTAGGACTCCTTACCGAAATTTTCCTTTTGTGTATCAAAAAGTTTTTTACTTTCTCTTCCTCAAATTTATATACTCTCTCCCTTATAAGGTTTTTGCTCCCTATCTTTACAAATTCTTCACTCTCTCTGTCAAAAGTTTCACTTTTTATCTCTCGAAATTTTTAACTTCTTCTCTTTCAAAAGATTTTACTTTTTGTCTCTCACAATTATTTAATTCCAATCTCTAAATTTTTCACTTTCTCTTCTTCAAAAGTTTGTACTTCCCATCTTTACAAAATTTTCACTTCCTCTCCCTCGAAAATTTATCTTTCAAAATTTTAAACTCTTTCTCTCTCGAAAGTTTTTACTTGTTATCTCAAAATTGTTTTAGTTTCAATCTCAAAAGTTCAACTCTCTCCGTCAAAAGTTTTTAACATTCCCTCAAAAGTTCCTATGTTTTCGAAATTTTAAACTCTCTCTCTCTTGAAAGTTTTTAAATTTTATCTCAATTTTTTTTTAGTTTCACTCTCTAAAGTTCAACTATCTCCCTCATAAGTTATTCACTTTCTCTCTCTCAAAAGTTGAAACTTTTTATCTCTCAAAATTTCTTAATTTCAGTCTCTAAATTTTGTACTTTCTGTTCCTCAAAAGTTTCTCTTTTTCTCTTCCTTAGAAGTTTTTACTTCCTATCCTTACAAAATTTTCACTTTCTCTCCCTTTTACTTCTATCACTCGAAATTATTTAATTTTAGTCAGTAAATTTTTCACTTTCTCTTCAAAAGTTTTCACTTTCTTCCCTCAAAAGTTTTTACTTTCTATATGTCCAAATTTCTAACTTTCTCTCTCTCAAAAGTTTTAACTTTTTATCTCTCGAATTTTGTAGTTTTAGACTCAAAAGTTTAACTTTCTCTCACCCAACACTCCCTCAAAACTTTCACTTTCTCTCTGTTGCAAGTTTTTCACTCTCTCCCCCTCTAAAGTTACTCACTTTCTCTCCTTCAAAAATTAAAACTTTTTATCGCTAAAAATTTCTTAATTTCGATCATTAAATTTTTTTACTTTCTTCAAAAGTTTTTCGCTTTCTCTCTCTCAAAAATTTTAATTTCAGCCTCTAAATTTTTTTACTCTCTTTTCTCAAAGTTTTTCACTCTCTTTCACTTAAAAGTTTTTGCTTACTATCTCTTGCCATTTTTTTCTCGCTTTCTCTCCATCAAATGTTTTTACTTTTTGTCTCTCGAAATTATTTAATTTCAGTCTAAAATTTTCACTTTCTCTTTCTCAAAAGTTGTCACCCTCTCAAAAGTTTTTCCTTTTTATCTCTCAAAAATTGAACTCTCTTTCAAAACATTTTTACTTTTTATCTCTCTAATTTTTTTAATTTAGTCTCAAAAGTTTCACTTTTTCTCCATGAAAAGTTTCTTTACTTTTAATTCCTCAAAAGTCAAAAGTTATTCAATTTTGAGTTATTCACCGGCTCTCCCTCAAAAGCTAAAAATATTTTGTCTTAAAATTTCTTAATTTCAGTCTCTAAAGTTTCTATTTCCTATCTTTACAAATTATTCACTTTTTCTCCCTCAAAAGTTTTTACTTCCATCTCTCACAATTATTTAATTTCAGCTCTAAATTTTCATTTTCTCTTTCTCAAATTTTTCTCAAAAGTTTTTGCTTCCTATCTTTCAAAATTTTTAACTTTCTTGTCTTTTTTTTGTACTTTTTATCTCTCGTAACTCTCAAAAGTTTCACTTTCTCTCACTAAGAAGTTTTTCACATTCGCTCCCTCATAAAATTTTCACTTTCTTGCTGTCAAGTTTTTCACTTTCTCTTCCTCAAAAATTAAAATTTTTTATAACTCAAAAGCTCTGATAAGCAGTCTCTAAATTTTTTACTTTTTCTTCAAAAAAATATCACTCTCACTCCATTAAAAGTTTTTACTTCCCATCTTTACAAAAAAAAATTCACTTTCTCTCCATCAAAAGTTTTTAATTTTTATCTCTTGAAAATATTTATTTTCAGTCTCTAAATTTTTCACTTTTTCTTTCTCAAAATTTTTTCACTTTCTTTCACTCAAAAGTTTTTACATTTCATCTCTTGAAATTTTTTAATTTTAGTCTCGAAAGTTTTATACTTTCTCTTCTTCAAAAAGTTTTTTTAACTTTCTCTCCTCAAAAGTTTTTCCTTCATGTCTCTAAAAGTTTCACTTTCTATTTCACAAAAGTTGACTTTTCATCTTTCGAATTTTTCTAATTTCAGTTTTAAAATTTTCACTTTCCTCTCACTCAAAAAGTTTTTCACTCTCAAAATTTTTTACTTCCCGTCTCAAAAAGATTTTCACTTTCTCTCTCGCAAAAGTTTTGACTTTCAATTTTAAATTTTTTACTCTCTCGCTCAAAAGTTTATTACTTTCTCTACCTTAAAAGCTTTACTTCTTTTCTTTACAATATATTCGCCTTATCCCCTCACAAGTTTTTACTTTTTATCTCTCAAAATTATTTAATTTCAGTCTCTAGATTTTTAACTTTCGTCATCAAAAGGTTAACTTTCTTTCCCTCAAAAGTTTTTGCTTCCTATCTTTCAAAATTTTGAACTCTCTCCCTCAAAAGTTTTTACTTTTTATGTCTTGAATTTTTTTAATTTCAATCTCAAAAGTTTTACTTTCTTTCCTTCAAAAATTTTTCATTTTATCTCCTTCACAATATTTTCACTTTTGCTCCCTCAAAAGTTAATCATTTTCTCTCCCTCAAAATTTAAAAGTTTTCCCCTAAATTTAGAACTTCCTGTCTCTCAAAATTTATTAATTTTAGTCTCTAATTTTTCATTTGCTCTTCCTCAAAAGTTTTTCATTATCTTTCCATCAAAAGTTTTTACTTTTCGGTCTATAAAATGTTTACTTTGTTCTTTCTGTCCATCAAAAGTTTTTACATATCTCTCCAAATGTTAAAAGTTTAGTATCTAAATTCTTCAAATTCTCTTGGTCAAAAGTTTTTAACATTAATCTCTCCCTCGGAATATTTCAACTTTTCCTCCTAAAAATGTTTATACTTCTTAACTCTCTAAAGTTTAAATTTCAGTCTCAAAAGTTTTTACTTTTTACCTCCAAAATTTAAATTTTAATCTCTAAATTATTTACTTTCGCTCAAAAGGTTTAACTTATCTCTCCAAATTATTAAATTTCAGTCTCTAAATTATTCACTTTCTCTCGCTCAAATGTTTTTAACTTTCTATCCCTCAAATATTTTTAACACTATCTCTCTAAAGTTTTTAACATTATCTCTCTCAAAAGTTTTTACTTATCTCACCTAATTTTAGATTATTCACATTCTCAAAAGTTTTTAACCCTCTCCCCTTCAAAAGATTTTAACATTTCCTCCTAAAAATGATTTTACTTAACTCTCTAAAATTTTAAATTTTAGTCTCTAAATTATTCACTTTCTCTCGCTCAAAAGATATTAAATTTCTCTTGCTCTAAAGTTATTAACTTTCTTTCCCCTCAAAAGATTTTAACATTCTCTACCACAAAAGTTTCGGACATTCTATCTCCAAATTTTAAATTCCAGCCTCTATATTATTCACTTTCTCCCTTAAAAGTTTTTACTTCCTATCTTTTCAAAATTTTGAATTTCAGTCTTTAAATTATTCACTTTTTTCTCGGTTAAAAGTTTTTAACTGATACTCGCTCAAAAGATTTTAACTTTCTCTCCCTCGAAATTTTTTAAGATTCTCTCTCTCAAATATATTTATTTCTAATCTATCCAAAAAATTAAATTCCAGTCTCTAAATTATTTAATTTCTCTCTCTTAAAAGATTTTAACTTTTTCTCCTTCAAAAGATTTCAACTTTTCCTCCTAAAACTATTTTTACTTCTTAGCTTTCCATAATTTTAAATTGTTGTCTCTAAAATAGTCACATTCTCTCGCTCAAAACTTTTTACTTGTCTCCAAATTATTAAATTTCAGTCTTTAAATTATTCACTTTCTCTCGCTCAAAAGTTTTTAACTTTCAATACCTCAAAAGATTTTAAGAACATTCTCTCTCTCTCTCAAAAGTTTTTACTTAAATCTCTCCAAATTTTAAAAAAATTCACTTTCTCTCCCTCAAAAGTTTTTAACATTAAACTCACAAGTTTTTACGTATCAAACCAAAATTTTAAGTTCCAGTATCTATATAATTCAGTTTATCTCTTTCAAAAGTTTTTACTTATCTCTCCAAAATTTTAAATTCTAGTCTCTAAATTGTTCACTTTCTCCCGCTCAAAAGTTTTTTAAATTTGTCACCCTCAAAAGAATTCAACTTTTCCTCCAAAAAATCTTTTTAATTTTTAACTCTCCAAAATTTTAAATTTTAGTCTCTAAATTATTCACCTTCTCTTGCTCATAAGTTTTTTTAACTTTCTCTCCAGCAAATGATTTTAACATTCTCTCCAACAAAAGTTTTTAACATTCTCCTCAAAAGGTTTTAACTTTCTCTCCCTCAAAGATTTTAACTTTTCTTTCTTTACTTCTTAACTGTCAAAAATTTTAAATTTCAGTCTCTAAATCATTCACTTTGTCTCGTTCAAAAGTTTTTATTTATTATCTCTCTGGAATTATAAATTTCAGTCCCTTTCTCTCCTGCTAAAGATTTTAACTTGGTGTCCCCCAAAAGTTTTTAACAATCTTTCTATTAAAATTTATACTCGTCTCTTTAAATTTTTAAATTAGAGTATCTAAATTATTCACTTTTTCTTCATCAAAAGTTTTCAACACTCGCAAAATATTTTAACTCTTCCTCCTAAACATATTTTTACTTTTTAACAATCCAAAATTTTAATTTTAAGTCTCTAAATTATTCGCTTTCTCTCGCTCAAAAGTTTTTTACTTCTCATCTCTCCAAAATTTTAAATTTCAGTCACTAAATTATTGACTTTCTCCGCGCTCAAATTTTTTAACTTTCTCCACCTCAAAAGATATTAATATTCTCTCCTTCTAAATTTTGTGAAATTCTCCCCCTCAAATGTCTTCTTATCTATCCAAAATTTTAAATTTTAGTCCCTAAATTATTCACTCTCTCAGGTAAAAGTTTTTAAAATTTTCTCCCTCAAAGGAATTTAATCCTCTCTCCCTCAAAAGTTTTAACTTTCATTCTCAAAAGTTTTTATTTAGCTCTCTAAATTTTTAAATTTCAGTCTATAAATTATTCACTCTCTCTCAAAAGTTCTAAATTTTCCTTTCCTCAAAAGATATTAACCTTTTCTCCTAAGAAAGTTTTTACTTCTCTCTCCAAAATTTTAAATTTTAATCTCTATATTGTTCACTTTCTCTAGCTCAAAAGTTCTTACTTATCTCTCCAAATTATTAAATTTCAGTTTCTAAATTATTTGCATTCTTTCGCTCAAATATTTTTTAAGTTTCTTTCTCTCAAAAGGTTTTAACTTCATCTCTCCAAAATTTTAAATTTCAATCTCTAAATTATTCACATTCTCTCGCTCAAAAGTTTATCTCTCTCTCTCACCCCGACAAAGATTTTAACATTTCCTCCTAAAAATGTTTTTACTTCTTAATTTTCCAAATTTTTAAATTTTAGTCTCTGAATTATTCACTTTCTTTCGCTCAAAAGTTTTTCGACTTTCTTTCCCACAAAAGATTTTATCATTCTCTACCTCAAAAGTTTTTGACATTATCTGTCTAAAGAATTTACTGCTCTCCAAAATTTTAAATTTCTATCTTTTTATTATTTACTCTTTCGCTCAAAAGTTTTTCCTTATCTCTTAAAAATTTTAAATTTCAATCTAATATATTAACTTTTTCTTGGTCAAAAGATTTTAACTCTCTCATTCAAAAGATTTTAACATTCTCTCCCTCAAATTTTAAAAGGTTCTCTCAAATGTATTTACTTCTTATCTCTCCAAAATTTCAAATTCCAGTCTCTAAATTATTCAATTTCTCTCACTCAAAAGGTTTTAACTTTTTCTCGTTCAAAAGTTTTTATCTTTTCCTCCTAAAAATATTCTTACTTCTCAACTTTCCAAATTATTAAAATGCAGTCTCTAAACTAGTCACTTTCTCTCGCTCAAAAGTGTGTTAGCTTTCTCTCCCTCAAAAGATTTTAACATTCTCTCTTCAAAAGTTTTTAACATTCTCTCTCTCAAAAGTTTTACTTCTCTCTCCAAATTTTTAAATGCCACTCTAAATTATTCACTTTCTCAACTTCAAAAGTTTATTACTTACTCTCTCTCAAAAGATTTTAACTTTTATCTCCCTCAAAAGTTTTTGGCGTTCTCCCTCTCAAAAGTTTTTACTTATCGGTCTAAATTTTAAATTTCAATATCTATATTATTCACTTTCTCTCATTCAAAAGATTTTTACTTTCTCTCCTTCAAAAGTTTTTAACATTCTTCCTCTGTAACGCTCCCAAATCCGGGTCGCCTTGACCTCGCATCCGGTGCGTCACGTTACTACTTATACAATACAATTCTTAAAACATAAATATAATTTCTATAATAAAATAATACATCTCAGTCTAATCTCAAGTTTTCTAACCTTTAATCATACAAAACATTCTAACTTAGAGTATGTAATACATCAACTATTATAAAAAATATTACCACATTAAAATAATATTATAACGTAACATAGACTTTAATTCTTCGATATTCTTCCTTAACATTTCCTTTCTATCATCTTCTTCTGACCTTTTAGGTCCTTCGGCGATAGCTGCAAAAATTTGTTTGGAGCAAGGTTGAGTAACCACGTTACCCAGCAAGTTTAACCATTATCACATAGCACATAATTCATATAGCATGCATACATAGCAACATATCCATGTATTACAGTTATACATGTCATCAAAAGTAATTAAACTTTTAAATTTAAGTCTCTAAATTATTCGCTTTCTCTCGCTCAAAAGTTTTTTACTTCTCATCTCTCACTAAATTATTGCCTTTCTCCGCGCTCAAAATTTTTAACTTTTTCCCCCTCAAAAGATATTAACATTCTCTCCTTCTAAAGTTTTTGAAATTCTCCCCCTCAAATGTTTTTACTTCTTACCTCTCCAAAATTTTAAATTTTAGCCCCTAAATTATTCACTCTCTCGGGCAAAAGTTTTTAAAATTTTCTCCCTCAGAAGTTTAAACTTTCATTCTCAAAAGTTTTTATTTAGCTCTCTAAATTTTTAAATTTCAGTCTATAAATTATTCACTCTCTCTCAAAATTTCTAAATTTCCCTTTCCTCAAAAGATATTAACTTTTTCTCCTAAAAAAGTTTTTACTTCTCTCTCCAAAATTTTAAATTTTAGTCTCTATATTGTTCACTTTCTCTAGCTCAAAAGTTCTTACTTATCTCTCCAAATTATTAAATTTCAGTTTCTAAATTATTTGCATTCTTTCGCTCAAATATTTTTAAGTTTCTTTCTCTCAAAAGGTTTTAACTTCATCTCTCCAAAATTTTAAATTTTAATATCTAAATTATTCACATTCCCTCGCTCAAAAGTTTATCTCTCTCTCTCCCCCTGAAAAAAGATTTTGACATTTCCTCCTAAAAAGGTTTTAGCTTCTTAATTTTCCAAATTTTTAAATTTTAGTCTCTTTATTCACTTTCTTTTGCTCAAAAGTTTTTCAACTTTCTCTCCCACAAAAGATTTTATCATTCTCTACCTCAAAAGTTTTTGACATTATCTGTCTAAAGAATTTACTTCTCTCCAAAATTTTAAATTTCTATCTTTTTATTATTTACTCTTTCGCTCAAAAGTTTTTCCTTATCTCTTAAAAATTTTAAATTTCAATCTAATATATTAACTTTTTCTTGGTCAAAAGATTTTAACTCTCTCATTCAAAAGATTTTAACATTCTCTCCCTCAAATTTTAAAAGGTTCTATCAAATGTATTTACTTCTTATCTCTCCAAAATTTCAAATTCCAGTCTCTAAATTATTCAATTTCTCTCACTCAAAAGGTTTTAACTTTTTTCGTTCAAATGTTTTTATATTTTCCGCCTAAAAATATTTTTACTTCTCAACTTTCCAAATTATTAAAATGCAGTCTCTAAACTAGTCACTTTCTCTCGCTCAAACGTGTGTTAGCTTTCGCTCCCTCAAAATATTTTAACATTCTCTCTTCAAAAGTTTTTAACATTCTCTCTCTCAAAAGTTTTACTTCTCTCTCCAAATTTTTAAATGCCACTCTAAATTATTCACTTTCTCAACTTCAAAAGTTTATTACTTACTCTCTCTCAAAAGATTTTAACTTTTATCTCCCTCAAAAGTTTTTACTTATCTGTCTAAATTTTAAATTTCAGTATCTATATTATTCACTTTCTCTCATTCAAAAGATTTTTACTTTCTCTCCTTCAAAAGTTTTTAACATTCTTCCTTTGTAACGCCCCCAAATCCAGGTTGCCTTGACCTCGCGTCTGGTGCGTCACGTTACTACTTATACAATATAATTCTTACAACATAAATATAATTTCTATAATAAAACAACACATCTCAGTCTAATCCCAAGTTTTCTAACTTTTAATCGTACAAAACATTCTAACTTAGAGTATGTAATACATCAACTATTATAAATAATATTACAACATTAAAATAATATTATAACGTAATACAGACTTTAATTCTTCTTCCTTAATATATTTTTTTCTATCATCTTCTTCTGACCTTTTAGGTCCTTCGGCGATAACTGCAAAAATTTGTTTGGAGCAAGGTTAAGTAACCACGTTACCCAACAAGTTTTTTAGAACTTGCTCCTATATGTGAAATGTTATATAACATGCTATGAACGGTTATTGTTAACTGTTATATTCAGTTAAACTGTTGTTATGTTATAACATGCTATAAACTATTGTTATTAAACTGATGATGAAAGTTTAATTACTTTTGATGACATGTATAACTGTAATACATGGATATGTTGCTATGTATGCATGCTATATGAATTATGTGCTATGTGATAATGGTTAAACTTGCTGGGTAGCGTGGTTACTCAACCTTGCTCCAAACAAATTTTTGCAGCTCTCGCCGAAGGACCTAAAAGGTCAGAAGAAGATGATAGAAAAAAATATATTAAGGAAGAAGAATTAAAGTCTATGTTACGTTATAATATTATTTTAATGTTGTAATATTATTTAAAATAGTTGATGTATTACATACTCTAAGTTAGAATGTTTTGTACGATTAAAGGTTAGAAAACTTGGGATTAGACTAAGATGTGTTGTTTTATTATAGAAATTATATTTATGTTGTAAGAATTGTATTGTATAAGCAGTAACGTGACGCACCGGACCCGGGGTCAAGGCGACCCGAATTTGGGGGCGTTACTTTTGGTATCAGAGCTAATAGGTTATACGCCTTAGGTAAGAATACCTTAGGCTATAACTATGGAGAGAAAGATGAAGATAGTAAGAAATAAACTCGAATAGAGTTTAAGTAATAAGATATGAATTTAAAAAATTCATATTTAAGTAAATAATGAGTAAGATATGTATGAGGATAAAATGAAATATAGAGGATTATCCAAAAGAAGATTTTGAAGAAATGATAAGAGATATATTATGATAAGATTTTTGAGAAATAGAAAGAATGTTATTAGATTATAAAGTGATCTATAGGGTTAAAGATGAACTCATGAAGAATTGTGAATGATAAAGTATAGATTTAGAAAAATTCATGTTAAACGAAGAGAAAGTTATGGATTTGTTGTATTTCAATTGACAACTCACATTAGTGGCTAAGTTGAACAAACTTTTGTATAGGCAGGGAATTTGTGTTTGGTTTAACAACCACTTAGTTTACTATATTGATAATCGTTGAAATCTTGTGTCAAACTATTCTATATATATATATATATATATATATATCGTGAGAAGGTGATTCTTTTCTCATATGTATATCTAATAGTTTATTGTTAGGGAATGATAAGGTTATATGCGAGTTCTTAAAACTCATACTTATGGTAAGTACGTTTTTGTTCTTGGACTACGTATTGCTATGACAAGTTCTAAACTCATATTATTGTGGCAAGTTCCTGAACTCATAATTTGTGGTAAGTTTGATGAATGATGCTTATGGTATATCATCATAGACCTTAAGAAGGGTTATAGAGTTATTAGGTATAGAAGGAATGAGGAAATTGAAGATGATTTAGAAATGTGTATATTCCAAATCTTCTAGCTATGCTAGATTCTAAAATCGTGCTTGTATTCACACTTATGTGCATTTGAAAAGATTTGTTCAATTATTGAACGTCTAAACTTTTTAAGTCCTGTTATTTCTATGTGTACGCTACTTGTCTCAGCTAAACAAAATTGATTTTTACATCAAAATGTATTTTTAAAATTGTCAACGCACCATTGAAAGCATGGTGTGGATATGACAAATGATGGAATTATCAACGCACGGTAAAATTGGTATGATCATAAAATCATCAACGCACTATTACATGATGCGGTATGAGAAAGTTATAAAATGGTTTTCAGTTTACATGAACTATATTATGAAGTAAGTCTATACTAATTATTTTGGCTAGACAGGATTTGTTTTGAAAACTTCAAAATGTATATGTGAAATCATCACTTGCCATTAAAGCCATGGTGAATGGATGATAAATGATGGAATCCTAACACACTGTTGCAACAGTATAGTATTATGACGTCCTAAAATTAAATTTCAGTTACATTAACTATCTGGAAGGATTTTCAGTTCATAATATACGAACAGTTTAGTGATGCTAGTCTAGGCCAATTGTTTCGGCTAGACGGATATTGAAATATTTTATCGAAATAGTTGAGGTGAACAACCCTGATAAAAAGGGTAATTTATGTCGGGAAAATCCGACTTTGCGCGCCGAAGACTTGAATGTTATGCATGGCATAGGATACTATAAGGTGGATCCCCTTAAGTACTTGTTGGGAGTATTTTCAGTCTTTGTGATTGGTAAATACTCTGTAGGTTCTCAGTTGAATGACTGTTAAACCTCGTAAAGAGTTCACGGTCTTTATGACCTCTCAGCATGATGCGAAAAGTTTTTAAAGGAATTTCTTTTATTTCCTATTTGTTCAAGCTACTTCACAATTATTGAACAATTGTTGAAGACTCCTGAAAATATATTCCATTATTTTGGAAGTTGGATGTTTAGAAGGTGTAAACTTCTTAGAGAAAAGTGGTCGTAGAATGTGATGGTTAAAGAGAAATCTTTAGAGAAAGAAAGAGTAGAGTAGTCACTGAGATGAGAATGTAATCAAAAATGATTAAGTAAAGGTTAACATGAAAACCTATTTCTGGTAGATAGAATGAGCAGAGATTAGTATATTGTAATTTCGAGGACGAAATTCTTAGAAGAAGGGGTGAATGTGATATCCCGAAGTTTTCAAAAATTATTTTAATAAAAGTAAAGTAAGAATTTAATAAATAAAATTCTTATTATGGGACGTATCGGTTTGAATTAATGTATAAATATATATGTGTTATATATATTTATGTGATTTATGGGATGAATTTAATATTTAATAGTTAATTTAAACATTTAAATTAATGGTTTAAATTAGCTAAGAAATGTAATAAAGAAGCCAAGAGGGTTAATTAATTTATATTAATTAATTAAGGATAAGATAAATTATATTATAAGTTAATATAATTAATATGCCTTGTGTGGCAACCGATTAAATTATGATGAATTCATGTACGAGTTAATTAATTCACTTACTTAAAATTTGTGAATTAATGTATGCATTTTGTTAATTAAACTCATTTTCTAATATCTTATATATAAATGTAATATATTATTGTGATGGCTTAATATATAATATTATGCCAAATTGATATAATTAAATATCGAATGAGGTTCAATATATAAAATATATATATTGGAACTAAATTAGTAAATTTAATTCATACTTGAATAATGAAGTAATATATTAAATAAATATATTTAATGTATAAATAAATTGTTTGAAAACAATTTATGGATGGCAGGAACAAGTTAATTTAATTATAGGATATTAATTGTATAAATTAAATGAGCTATTTAAAATAATTAATAAGGTAAATATTAATTATTTAATCAATGATTCGTGATACTAAATGTGTTATAATCATGTTAATTCCAATTGTTTCAAAAGAATTTTATACTAATATGTATAAAATTTATCCCAAGTATATTTTTATTAATATCACTTGTATTGATATTAATTATATTAAATGCTATATATATATATATATATATATATATATATATATATACACATACTATAATGCAACCCATGATAGCTTTGATGAATATTATGTTCTAAAAAGAGAAAACAAGTAGCCGAAGACAATTGAGGGAAAAAAATGAGAAAGAAAGCTTATATAGAGAGAGAGAAAGATACATGTTCTATGCATGAAAGGAAACTAAAATGTTTAGTTTTTTGGTGTTTTGCATGACTGGCACAGGCATATGTATAATATATATATATATATATATATATATATATATATATATATATATATATATATTATGTGTATATAATATATAATCAGCCAAAACTTTCAAAAATGAGCACCTTTTTTTGGGACAAGGTAACCCACTTCGCCGAAAGGAAGCAATTGATTAATTCTAATAAGAAATCAATGACCGTGTATACTGAGACCGAATAGAAAATCATTCATGGGTTGCTAAGGCTTCTGAATGATGAATATGTTATATGATAAGATTACATGTTGCCACCTTGGCCCACTTGAATTGGGTGATAAAAGGAGAGGGCATACGGATCCTAAGAAAGGAATTTCATGCCCCCATAATACTTACAAAAAGTTCCTTAAATCCCTCACCAACAATTTGGTTTAATTGGTTACTTAGTTTATTGTTTCTAGTGGGTCATGAGAAAATCAAATAATTATAAAAATATATAATTATATTTTTATATATTTATAAAAATATATTCAGCAAGTTAACATTAGTGGGCTTCACTTTTGTACTGAGTGATCATTTTTTTAAGACAAAAATGAAACTTAACTGTGACATTTTTATCAGTTTCGGGATGGACAGAGTAGTAGTAAATAACATGTGAGCACCTATAATCACCAGCATAATGGAGCACAAAATGAAACTGCAACATGTGCGGTCAGCGGTCATCCTTGTATAGGAAATAAAATGGGCAGCCCCACCATTTGCAAAACCTGGAAATTCCCACTTGTTGTCCATTTATGAAAGGCAACATGATTCATTTTTATGGGTAACGTGGTTACTCAACCTTGCTCCAAATAAATTTTTGCAGCTATCGCCGAAGGACCTAAAAGGTCAGAAGAAGATGATAGAAAGGAAATGTTATGGAAGAAGAATTAAATTCTATGTTACGTTATAATATTATTTTAATGTTGTAATATTATTTACAATAGTTGATGTATTACATACTCTAAGTTAGAATGTTTTGTACGATTAAAGGTTAGAAAACTTGGGATTAGACTAGGATGTGTTGTTTTATTATTGAAATTATATTTATGTTGTAAGAATTGTATTGTATAAGCAGTAACGTGACGCACTGGACCCGAGGTCAAGGCGACCCGGATTTGAGAGCATTACATTCTCTCACAAGTTTTTACTTCTCTCGCTCAAAAGATTTACTTTTTATCTCTCAAAAATTTTAAATTTCAGTCTCTAAATTACTCAATCTCTCAGTCATAAGTTTTTAACTTTCTGTCCATCAGAATTTAACTCTCCCTCAAAAAAGCTTTTAACATTCTCTCTCAGAACATTTTACTTCTCCCGAAATTTTTAAATTTTAGTCTATAAATCATTCGTTCTCTCTCCCTCAAAAGTTTTGAACTCTCTCTCCCTTAAAAGATTTTAACTCTCCTAAAAAAGTTTTTACTTCTCTCTCAAAAATTTTAATTTCACTCTAAATTGTTCACTTTCTCTAGCTCAAAAGTTTTCCACTTTCTCTCCCTCAAAAGATTTTGACTTTCACCTCAAAAGTTTTAAACATTCTCTCTCAAAATTTTTTACTTTTTATATTTCCAAATTTTTAAATTTCGGTCTTTAAAGTATTCTCTCTCTTTTTCTCAAAAGTTTTGAAGTTTCTCTCCCCTCAAAAGATTTTAATTTTGGGTCCCTAAAAGGTTTTTAACATTCTCTCTCACAAAAGTATTTACTTGTCTCTCCAAATTTTTGAATTCCAAGTCTCTAAATTATTCAGTTTCGATCGCTGAAAAGTTTTTAACTTTCTCCCATCCGAAGATTTCAACTTTTCCTCCTAAAAATGTTTATAGTTTTTAATTCTCTCTCTCAAATGTATATACTTATCTCTCCAAAATTTTAAATTTCAATCTAAAGAATTCAATTTCTCTCACTCAAATGGTTTTAACATTTTCTCCTTCAAAAGATTTCAACTTTTCCTCGTAAAAATATTTTTGCTTCTTAACCTTCCAAAATTTTAAAATGCAACCTGTAAAGCTACCACTTTCTCTCGCTCAAATGTTTTTAACTTTTTATCCCTCAAAAGATTTTAACTTTATCTCCCTCAAAAGTTTTTAACACTCTCAAAAGTTTTTTACTTATCTCTCCAAAATTTTAAATTTCATTCTCTATATTATTCATTTTCTATCGCTGAAAAGTTTTTACTTATCTTTTCAAAATTTTAAATTTCGGTCTCTAAATTATAACTTTCTCACTTAAAAGTTTTTAACTTTCTCTCACTCAAATGTATTTTCTTCTTATCGATCCTAAATTTAAATTTCAGTCTCTAAATTATTCAATTTCTCTTGCTCAAAAGGTTTCAACTTTTTCTCCTACAAATGATTTCAACTTTTCTTCCTAAAAATATTTTTACTTCTTTTAACTTTCCAAAATTTTAAACTGCAATCTCTACATTCTGTCTCTCAAAAGTTTTTTAACTTTCTCTCAAAAAGATTTTACTTGTCTCCAAAATTTTAAATTTCAGTCTCTAAAGTATTCACTTTTTCTCGCTCAACAGATTCTAACTTTCTCTACGTCAAAAGGTTATAACTTTATCACCCTCAAAAGTTTTTAATATTCTCTTTCAAAAGTTTTACTTATCTCTCCAAATTTTAAATTCCAATCTCTAGATTATTCTCTCTCCCTCAAAAGATTTTAACATTGTTCCTCTCAAAAGTTTTTACTTATCAAACCAATTTTAAGTTTAAATGTATATGTTATTTGGTTTAACTCGCTCAAAATTTTTTACTTCTTATCTCTCCAAAATTTTAAATTTCAGTCCCTAATTTATTCACTCTCTCAGTCAAAAGTTTTTTACTCTCCCTTGAAGGAATTTAACTCTCTCTCTCGAAAGTTTTTAACATTCTCTCTCAAAAGTTTTTACCAATCTCTGCAAATTTTTAAATTTTAGTTTATAAGTTATTCACTTTCTCACGCTCAAAAGTTTTGAACTTTCTATCCCTCTAAAGATTTTAACTTTTTCTCCTAAATTTTTTTTACTAATTCTCTCTCCAAATTTTGAAATTTCAGTCTCTAAATTGCTCACTTTCTCTACATCAGAAGTTTTCCACTTTCTCTCTGTCAAAAGATCGACTTTCTCCTCCTCAAAAGTTTTTAACATTATATATCTCAAATTTTTTTATAATTCATCTCTCCTAATTTTTAAATTTCATTCTCTAAATTATTCTCTCACACAAAATTTTTTAAGTTTCTCTGCCTCAAAAGATTTTAACTTTGTGTCCTTAAAATTTTGTACGCTCTCTCTCAAAAGTTTTTACTTTTTTCTCTAAATTTTTGAATTACAAGTCTCTAAATTATTCAATTTTTCTCTCCCAAAAGTTTTTAACTCTCTCCATAAGAAGATTTCAACTTTTCCTCCTAAAAATATTTATACTTCTTAACTCTCCAAAGTTTAAATTTCAGGATGCAAATTATTCATTCTCTTGCTCAAAAGTTTTTAACTTTCTCTCCCGCAAAAGGTTTTAACTTTATCTCACTCAAAAGTTTTAACATTCTCTTCCTCAAAAGTTTTTACTTCTTACCTCCAAATATTTAAATTTCAGCCTCTAAATTATTCACTTTCCTCGCTCAAATGTTTTTAATTTTCTATTCTTCAAAAGATTTCAACTTTATCTCTCTCAAAAGTTTTTACTCATCTCTCTAAAATTTTAAATTTTAGTCTCTAAATTTTTCACATTCTTTCGCTCAAAAGTTCTTTTTAACTCTCTCCCCTTCAAAAGATTTTAACATGTCCTCCTAAAAATATTTTTACTTCTTAACTCTTTTAAATTTTAGTCTCTAAATTATTCACTTTCTCTCGCTCAAAAGTTTTTTTTTAACTTTTTCCCTCAAAAGATTTTAACATTCTCTACCTCAAAAGTTTTGGACATTCTTTCTTTCAAAAGAATATACTTAACTCTCCAAAATTTTAAATTGTTGCATCTATATTATTCATTTTCTCTCGCTCAAAAGTTTTTACTTATCTTTTTAAAATTTTAAATTTCGGTCTCTAAATTATCCACTTTATCTCGGTCAAAAGATTTTTAACTTTCTCTCACCCAAAAGTTTTTAACTTTTCCTCCCTCAAAAGTTTTTAACATTCTCTCTCTTAAATGTATTTACTTTTTATCTATCCAAAATTTTAAATTCTAGTCTCTAAATTATTCAATTTCTCTCGCTCAAAATGTTTTAAAGTTTTCTCCTTTAGAAGATTTCAACTTTTCCTCCTAAAAATATTTTTACTTCTTAACCGTCCAAAAATAGTCACATTCTCTCGCTCAAAAGTTTTTTAACTTTCTCTCTCTCAAAAGTTTTTTAACTTTCTCTCTCTCAAAAGTTTTTACTTATCTCCAAACTTTCAAAGTTTAGTCTCTAAATTATTCATTTTCTCTCGCTCAAAAGTTTTGAACTTTCTCTACTTCAAAAGTTTTTAACGTTCTCTCTCCCACAAAAGTTTTTACTTCTCTCTCTAAATTTTTATTTCAGATCTCTAGATTTATTAACGTTGTCTCCCTTAAAAGTTTTTACTTATCTCTCTAAATTTTTATTTCAGGTCTCTAGATTTATTCACGTTGTCTCCCTCAAAAGTTTTTTACTCTCAAAATTTTTTAACATTTTTCCTCTCAAAAGTTTTTACTTATCTAATCAAAATTTTAAGTTCCAGCATCTATATTATTATTCAGTCTCTCTCACAAAAGTTTTTACTTTTTATCTCTCAAAATTTTTAAATTTCAGTCTTTAAATTATTCACTTTCTCAGTCAAAGTTTTTAACTTTCTCTCCCTCGAGGGAATTTAACTCTCTCTCCGTTGAAAGTTTTTTACATTCTCTCTCAAAAAAATTTACTTCTCTCCCAATTTTTAACTTTCAATGTATAAATTATTCACTTCCTCTTGCTCAAAAGTTTTTAACTTTCTCTCCCTCAAAACATTTTAACAATCTATCCCTCAAAAGTTCTTACTTCTTACCTCCAAATTTTTAAATTTCAATCTCTAAATTCTTCACTTTTTCTTGCTCAAAAGTTTTAACTTATCTCTCCAAATTATTAAATTTCACTCTCTATCACTTTCTCTCGCTAAAATACTTTTAACTCTCTCCCTCAAAGATTTAACTTCATCTCCCTTAAAAGTTTTTGACATTCTCTCTCTCAAAAGTTTTTACTCGTCTCTCCAAAATTTTAAATTCTAGTCTCTAAATTATTCACATTCCCTCACTCAAAAATTTTTAACATTTCCTCCTAAAAATGTTTTTACTTCTCAACTCTCCAAATTTTTAAGTTTTAGTCACTATAATATTCACTTTCTCTCGCTTAAAAGTTTTTTTAACTTTATCTCCCTCAAAAGATTTTAACATTCTCCGCCTCAAAAGTTTTTGACACTCTCTCTCAAAAGTTTTTACTTATCTCTAAATTTTTAAATTCCAGTCTCTTTATTATTCACTTTCTCTCGCTGAAAAGTTTTTACTGCTTATCTCTTCAACATTTTAAATTCCAGTCTCTAATGTACTCACTTTTTCTCGGTCAAATGTTTTTACTTCGTATCTCTTCATAATTTTAAATTTTTGTCTCTAATGTACTCACTTTTAACTCCCACAAAAGATTTTGACATTCTCTCTAAATAGTTTTTACTTCTTAATTCTCAAATTTTCAAATTTTAATTTCTAAATTATTCACATTCTCTTGCGCATAAGTTTTTAACTTTTTGTCCCTCAAAAAATTTTAACATTCACTCCCTCAATAAATTTTAACATTCTTTTAAAAGTTTGACATTCTCTCTCTCAAATTTTTTTAACATTCTCTCCAGATTTTAAATTCTAGCCTCTGTATTATTTGCTTTCTCTCGCTTAAAAGTTTTTACTTCTTCTCTCCCCAATTTTTTAAATTTATGTCTCTAAATTAAGCATTTTCTCTTGGTCAAAAGTTTTGAACTTTTGCTTACTCAGAAGATTTTAACATTCCTCCTAAAAACGTTTTTACTAATTAACTCTCCAAACTCTCTCCCCTCAAAAGATTTTCACTTTTCCTCCTAAAAATGTTTTTACTACTTGATTCTCCAAATTTTTAAATTTTAGTCTCTAATTTATTCACTCTCTCTGTGAAAAGCTTTTACTTCTAATCTCTCCAAATTTTTAATTCTAGTCTCTAAATTCTCGCTCTCGCTCGAAAGTTTTGAACTTTCTCTCCCTCAGAATATTTTGACATTCTCTCCCTCAAAAGTTTTTAATGTTCTCTCATTCAAAAGATTTTATTTCTCTCTCGAAATTTTTTAATTTCAGTATCTAAATTATATTTTCTTTCTGTCGCTCAAAAGTTTTGAACTTTCTTTCCCTCATAAGATTTGAACTTTATGTGGCTCAAACGTTTTTAACTTTCTCACTATCAAAAGATGTTGCTCAAAAGTTTTTAACTTTCTCACCCTCAAATGATTTCAACTTTTCCTCCGAAAAATATTTTTACTTATTAACTATCCAAATTCTAAATTTCACTCTAATTTATTCGCTTTCTCTCGCTCATAAATTTTTTATTTTACTCTCCCTCAAAAGATTTTAAAATTTTCTCGATCAACAGTTTTTAAAATTCTCTCCCTCAAAAGCTTTTACTTATCTCTCAAAATTTTTAAATTTCAGTCTCTAAATTATTCATTTTCTCTTGCTCAAAAGGTTTTGACTTATCAGTCTATAAAATTTTTACTTTTTCTTTCAATTAAAAATTTTTACTTATCAGTCTATAAGATTTTCACTCTCTCCCTCAAAGTTAAAACTTTTTATCTTTCAAAAATTTTTAACTTCAGTCTCTAAATTTTACCTCTCTTCCTCAAAAGTTTATCACTTTCTCCCCCTTAAAAGTTTTACTTCCTATCTTCACAAAATATTCGCATTCTCTCCTTCACAAGTTTTAATTTTTTATCTCTTGAAATTATTTAATTTCAGTCTCTAAATTTTTAACTCTCTTCCTCAAAAGTTTTTCACTTTCTTTCCCTTTAACGTTTTTACCTCCTATATTTCAAATTTTGAATTTTCTCTCCCTCAAAAGTTTTTACTTAATTCTCCAAAATTTTAAATTTCAATGTATAAATTATTCACTCCCTCTTGCTAAAAAGTTTTTAACTTTTTGTCCCTCAAAAGATTTTAACATTCTATCCCTCAAAAAGTTTTTACTTCTTACCTCCAAATTTTTAAATTTCAGTCTCTAAATTCTTCAATTTTTCTTGATCAAAAGTTTTGACTTTCCAAATTATTAAATTTTAGTCTCTAAATTATTCACTTTCTCTCGCTCAAATGTTTTTAACTCTCTCCCTCAAAGATTTTAACTTCATCTCTCTTAAAAGTTTTTACTCGTGTTTCCAAAATTTTATTCCAATTCACATTCCCCGCTCAAAAGTTTCCTAAAAATGTTTTTACTTCTTAACTCTCCAAATTTTTTAAGTTTTAGTCTCTAAATTATTCACTTTCTCTCGCTTAAAAGTTTTTTTTAACTTTCTCTCCCTCAAAAGATTTTAGCATTCTCACCTCAAAAGTTTTTGATATTCTCTCTCAAAAGTTTTTACTTGTCGCTCTAAAATTTTAAATTTCAGTCTCTAATATATTCGTTTTTAACTCTCAAAAGATTTTACCATTCTCTCTCTCAATAGTTTTTACTTGTTAATTCTCAAATTTTCAAATTTCAGTTTCTAAATTATTCACATTCTCTCGCGCACAAGTTTTTAACTTTCTGTCCCTCAAAAGATTTTAACATTCACTCCAAAAAAATTTTTAACATTTTCTCCTTCAAAAGTTTTTGACTTTCTCTCAAAAAAATTTTAAATTCTCTCCAGATTTTAAATTTCAATATGTATATTATTTACTTTCTCTCACTAATAAGTTTTTACTTCTTTTCTCTCCAATTTTTTAAATTTACGTATCTAAATTAAGCGCAAACTCTCTGTCAAAAATTTTGAACTTTCGCTTACTTAGAAGATTTAACGTTCCTCATAAAAAAGTCTATACTAATTAACTCTCCAAACTCTTTCCCCTCAAAAGATTTTCACTCTTACTCCTAAAAATGTTTTTACTACTTAACTCTTCAAAATTTTAAATTTCAGCCTGTAAGTTATTAACTTTCTCTTTGTTAAAAGCTTTTACTTCTAATCTCTCCAAATTATTAATTCTAGTATCTAAATTCTCGCTCAAAAGTTTTCAACTCTCTCAACATATTTTAACATTCTCTCCCTCAAAAGTTTTTAACATTCTCTCTTCATTCTTCAAAAGATTTTACTTCTTCTCTATCCAAATTTTTAAGTTTCAATATCTAAATTATATTTTCTGTTGTTCAAAAGTTTTGAACTTTCTTTCCCTCATAAGATTTGAACTTTCTGTCGCTCAAAAGTTTTTTAACTTTCTCACCCTCGAAAGATTTTAACTTTTCCTCCGAAAAATGTTTTTACTTTTTAACCATCCAAAATTTAAATTTCACTCTAATTTTTTCGCTTTCTCTAGCTCATAAGTTTTTTATTTTTCTCTCCCTCAAAAGATTTTAACATTCTCTTGATCAAAAGTTTTTAACATTCTCTCCCTCAAAAGCTTTCTTGTCTCTCAAAATTTTTAAACTTCAGTCTCAAAATTATTTATTTTCTCTTGCTCAAAAGGTTTTGACTTTTCAGTCTATAAAATTTACTTTCTTCTTTCTTTTCATCAAAAGTTTTTACTTATCAGTCTATAAGATTTTCACTTTCTCTCCCTCAAAGTTAAACCTTTTTATCTTTCAAAATTTCTTAATTTCAGTCTCTAAATTTTAACTCTCTTTCTCAAAAGTTTATCACTTTCCCTTAAAAGTTTACTTTCCTATCTTTACAAAATATTCGCTTTCTCTTTGTGGACCCTAGTGTAAATTAAGGGCGCGTGCGGAGGAAACGACCCAAAGAAACCACACGTGACCAGAAGAACTAGATGAAGAATGAGAAAAACTAGAAAAGGGCAAGAGTGGGTAGAACCCCTTTGGTTCGGCCCCCTAGGGTTCGGCTAGGTTCAACCTCTCCAATAATTCCGATGAAGAATCTTTTCTTGATACGAGTTAAGTTACCGAACGAAATGAAGATAAGATCGGAAAAGGTTGAACAAAAGAATAAGAGAAGCTCGAGGGTGCTCCCTAGGGTTTGGCCTCCAAGGGGCATAATTTATTACGAGCTTCAAGGTGCTCACAGATTAGACTTTGGTTGGCGCGACGACAAATTTGAGGTGTTTGAAGCCAAAGGTAAGAGGCGATGAATACATGAAGATTTAGGAATGATCAAGAACTGTGACAAAATGATGAGGAACGTACAGAATAAGAAAAAAAGAACAAGGGGAATCAAAGGAGGCACGAACCTAGGGTTTGCCCCCCTCTGGGGTTCGGCCACCCCAATGCCCTGTAGAGGATTTGCTCGAGGATCTTCTCCGGTAAGTCTTTGGATTGGGACATGAAGATGGAACGAAAGGAAAATGAAACTTGATTCACAGAACAATGATCGGAATCAAAGATTGACGGGACCTCCGTAAGTCCCTAGGTACAAGGGCGAAGCCACACTTGGGCTGGGGTGGGCTATAGCCTGGGTGAATTTTTTTTTATAGATATAAGGTAAGGGAAAATATGTAACTTAATAAACTTAAGAGGGCAGATTAATACAGGAGTTGTACTTGGAGGGAGCAAAACAAAAATTTTATAAACCAATTCTAATAGAGAAGTTTTTTTTAATGATTTTTTGTTGTTGTAATTTTTTTAATATGTCATATGTAATTTAGATTATTTTCATAACATAATGAATTTGAATATTTATTAACAAATTTGTGATTAGAAAGGAATATTAGGGGTCAATAAGGAGTGTATACATATAGATATATATATATATAATGTTATTACTTGTAATATTAGCAATATTGTAATTAAATACATGTTTTACATATGCAACCGGTCAAAAAATATATAATTATCTAAAAAAATTGGCTCGGGGGCGCAGCCCCCGAACTCCCGTCAAATTATTTATAAGATCACAATTTCTTGACCGCGCAGTAGCCCAGGGCAAAAAAAATTTCTGGCTCCGCCCTTGCCTAGGTAGAAGACTTAGGGACGCATCTTCAAATGGGAAATGGTCGAGGAATTTGGGTTGGTGGCTAGAAGAATGGGACGACTTAGGCATCACTTTTGGTAACGAGGTGCATTTCTAGTATTTGACCTGAAATCACAAGCCAGGCACATGACACTTATCAGATAGCTCACCTATATAAATAGCCTCTCATTTCAGAAGAAGGGACTTTTGATTCTCACCACACTCCAAGACACACAAGAAGACTGTCTAGAGTTCTGCCACGTATTGCCTTGATGATCGCTTACCCGTTCTTCTCCCTTCTACAAACTCTCGATCATTTTTCATACTCTTTGTCTAATTCGAAACCTTAATCGAGCGAGGTACGATTCTCTCGCCTCCACTCTCCCTCACAAGTTTTTACTTTTAATCTCTTAAAATTATTTAATTGTAGTCTCTAAATTTGTATCTCTCTTCCCGAAAAGTTTCACTTTCTTTTCCTCTAAAGTTTTTACTTCCTATATTTCAAAATTTTGAACTTTCTGTGTCAAAAGTTTTTAAATATTTTAATTTTAATCTCAAAAGTTTCACTTTCTCTCCCTCAAAAGTTTTTCACTCTCTCTCCCTCACAAGTTTTTCACTTTTTCTCCCTCACAAGTTTTTCACGTTTTCTCCCTCAAAAGTTATTCACTTTCTCTCCCTCAAAATGTAAAACTCTTTATCCTTGAAAAATTCTTAATTTCACTATCTAAATTTTTTACTCTCTCTTCTTCAAAAGTTTTTGTCCTCTCCCTCTTAAAAGTTTTTACTTCCTATCTTTACAAATTTTTCACTCTCACCCCCTCAAAATTTAAAACTTCCTATTTTTTAGTCTCTAAATTTTCGTTCTCTCTTCAAAAGTTTTTCACTCTCTTTCCATCAAAAGTTTTTACTTTTCAGCCTATAAAATGTTCACTTTCTTCTTTCTTTCCAGCTAAAGTTTTTACTTTCCGGTCTAAATACTTTTCACTTCCTCTTCGTCAAAAGTTAAAACTTCTTATCTTTCAAAATTTCTTGACTTCAGTCTCTAAATTTTAGTTCTCTTCCTCAAAAGTGATAATCTCTCCCTTAAAATAAGTTTATCCTTTCAAAATAACATTTCTGCTAAAAATAAGATTCCTTAATACAACATAATTCAAAGAGTCTAAACAATTCTTCCCTCGACTCAATTCCCAACATACTTCATCTTTGTCACTGCACAGTCTCCACTATCATTCACATTTCGCATCATCTGCATTATGTGTATCTTCAACATCATCTTCTTCTTCAATGTCATCATCAAAATCTTCATTACCACTTCTAAGTTCAGCAACAACATCAGCAGCAGCACCACCATCTTTTCTTCATCTTCGTTGTCATCTCCATAATCCTCATCTCTATCAACTAGCGACTAAAACGTTGACCCTCCATGAGCGCAAAATCTCTTGTTCATCAACATCATCATGAATATTTTATAATCACCCCGGTACAACTCTTTGCTTAGAATAAAAGCTACAAAAACCCTCTCACACACACAAACCCCAAACCCACTAACATCCTCTCAACTATTAAGATGCTATATGATTTTTGGTTGTGCTGCACATTAACAACTAAGCAGAATACTCTACTTATAGAGTACCCACAACTCTTCTTTCCCTACTCTAATTAGGACTCTTACATATGATAAATATACATTAATTTTAGAAATAGTACTCATTATAAAATAACATTCCTACTAAAAATAAGATTCCTTCCTACAATAAGATTCGATGAGTATCCCAACAAAGACGGATGTTTATCTTATGTCTAATAACAACTTGTGATGCTGTAATGTCATGTGCACTACAATCTCATCTTATTCCTGAAAAATGATGTTGTTTTAGAACTTCACTATATGATATTGAACTTTGGAAGGGTATGGTCTGTTTGCACCACTATCGTAGTAGTACTGAATCTCTGTAACACTAACTCACTTCGCATCTACGGCTATGCTGGCGCCTGGCAAATAATGCTTTATTTATTGAATTGAAAGTCCCCATTTGCGCTGGTTTATCTTTGTCCTGGAACATTAGTGTTAATAATTTGCGTATCTTTATGACAATTAGGATAATAAAACACTACTTACATTTTTGGTATATCCTTACAAACTCTAGTTTGTGGAAACAGCATAGGCCATTTTTTTTATTTTCATGAAAATACTCCATATGCCCATAGGATCACGTGTACTCAATGCCGAATATTATGTTGTTTTCTTAGCTACAGGGGTGGATCCAGGATTCGGCTTCAGTGTAGGCAGAATTATTTTTTATAAATAATTTTTTTATTTATGAAAAAATATATTAATTAAAAATTCAGTGTAGGCAGAATTATTTTTTATAAATAATTTTTTATTTATGAAAAAATATATTAATTAAAAAAACATTATAACGAAATAAATAAATTAAATACAATAATATTCTCCCTCCATTCCAAATTTCATTTCTAAAACAGACTTTTTAGGATAATTTTATATATTTAAATGTACTCTTAATATTAAGTAAGAATTTAATAGTGGGAGTAGGATGCTAGGAATGCTAGTAAATTACTTTGTCATAACATTGTGTTTTTGAGTTTGAAAATGGATAGGAAAAAAATGGATGAAAAAACTTAAGTTTTATGTTAATTTCTCTTATTTTTGAGTTTTTTTTAAAAGAAATAAACAAAAGAATTGAAAATAGTCCTTATATTAATATATAATCATGAACAAGAAAATTTAATATAAGTACAAAATAAAAACGTTTATTTAAAAGTTAAGTTTTTTTTAATAATTTTTTTAAACTTGCAAACAACACAAAAGAAAAATTATTTGTTTTTTAATTATTTTTGTCCTAATTTAAGTTTTTTTATTTTTTTTTCTTTTATATCCAAAACTCGCAAATATAATGTAAAAGTTCCTCATTTTTATTATCAAATCATTTGAAAAAGTTTTATCTAATCTCCTAAATTTATATATACATATCTATAATATATATGGGAGAGGATCAAGAGCATACCTCCTTATATGACATACCAAGCATTTAGCGACGGACCGGACGACGATTTGGTCCATCACTATAGGTTCGGTCCGTCGCTATAAGTTCGGTCCGTCGCTATATGTAATTTGTCTATCGCTATATGTTGTCCGTCGCTAAAAGTTATAGCGACGGATCGAACCTATGGTGACGGACTAAATCGTCACCTGATTCGTCTCTAAAAGGGGTATTCTTGGTATGTCATATAAAGAGGCATGCTCTTGATCCTCTCCCTATATATATATATATATATATATATATATATATATATATATATATACACACCCTATATATATAGATAAATACATATTAAAACTATCCCTAAAATACTTTTGTTTTTCAAAAAGCCAGTGTAGGCAATTGCCTACACTGGCCAAGTCTAGATCCGCCCCTACTTAGCTATCCGTTTTACCTAACACAAAAAGGTAATGGAAGTTATCTTAGTTATGATGGTGAAGAGTTTTGTATGGATGGTTTGGTGTTTTGATGATCCATACCTTATATTACTCAAGAGGATCAAAATTTTGTGGTCCCAATTGTAAATAGTGTATCTATTAACCCAAATATATTACTAGTATATTATTGCTTCCGAAAAATATGATCTAACATCATCATATAATAATTGGGGGAAGTATGGGTATAAAGTTTTGTCGATGAAATTTTCTCTTCCCATATTCCCAGATTTTTAGGATGTGAGCTTGATTTTTTATTCTTTTGTTTTTTTTTTGGGTTTATGTTTTCCGAAAAACTCTTGAAAGTTACTTAACATGATGACTCCCGCAAGTTTCATTATCCATATTAGCATTTGGCAGTCAGAAAACAAAAATTAATATAGATGCCGTAAATGTTCATGTTTCATTTACAGCTTGAAAGCCCTGACCTGAAAATATACGGTGATAATCTACATGTAGGAGAAACGATTATGTGACGAGATCAAGGTCCTCCCTGCACGTTATCTCAAGATGATGGGGATCATTTCAATAGAGGTTATAAAAGGTAGGATTTCTCAGAAATCAGATTTACATAGCCTGTTCAATGTTGATTCAACCAAGGTGGGCAGAACGTATGGCATCAACATTATTGTGAAACTGCATGAACTTTTCCAGTAGAAAAAAGCAAACTGTGCCCATGGACCTTTGAAACTTTGTTCTTCTTTGGTAATAAAACTAAACCATATTTACTCAAAACACCATCATCCCCTATTTACAAGCTTTGTCTGCCCAGTTTCTTAGCATGGCTTACTTGAGTTTTGTTTTGTTTTGTTTTGTTTTGTTTTGAGACTGTTAACCATATACAGTTAAAGATTTTGTACCAAGTGTGAGATTATCAAGTATGAATCGCCCTTTCAAGGATGATATATTTTTACATATGATACCCTTTTGCAGGCTATAATGTCTTTGATTGTTACTTGTTAGCAATCAAACAATAACATATCTTTTGTGGTAGTAACAATTGATACATATTTGTGGTAGTTGATATCTGATTGTAATAACATATTGTTACATTTTTATTTTTTGTTGCTGGTAAAAAGAAAAATTGTTCTCATCTTAAAAGTAATTTGCCATGGCAAGAGGGAAAGTCAATAAGAACAATGCCAATGCAGTAAATGAAAGGCATCAAGGAGCATGCTTTTAAGTCTTAATAAAATCGAGTAGAGTGAAATCGATTTTTATTGACCAATCAGAACTGCCTCCCAGGATCTATAATTGCCTTATAAGGTCCAATATATATACATTATTGGACCTTTTGAATAACAGTCAAGAAGATCTTATGAAAATTGAACGTTTTCGCATAGAAGATGTAAAAGAGATATTGGGCATTCTAGAAAAGCATTTCACAATTGATTTACCGAAAAAGCTGAAAATAGGTTTTGAATTTTTAGCACAATCCATATATTCAGAATCGGGATAGATTCCAAAATTAAATTGAATAGATGTAAGTTTATGTTTTTATGTGATGGTAGCATCAAAAAGAAGATTAATAGCTCACACCTGCTCAGACTAGGAACCTTAAACATGCATGAGGTACATAATATTAATGTAATATACAAATACATACTCCTTCCGTTCCAAAATTAGGAATAAAATTTGACTTTTGAGGTCAATCGACGGTATATTAAATTTTAAAATTAGTATGACTCATAAAAGTTTAGAACAAAATAAATTTTGTGATTTATAACTTTTGTTATATGCTATATAATTATAATAATTGTACCAGTTGAAATTAAATAAATTCACATCAATTTAAAATTTAATTTTGTTATTGTTTAACCTTAAAAGTCAAATTATATCTCTAATTTTGGAACGAATGAAGTATAATAGTATAGACAGACTTAAAGCTATCACTAAACGGGCCACACTCTTCTTCAAACTACACACTACAGAAACTAAAGGTGAAATTCAACAAAGCCCTTGTAATTCACTCCAGTCAAAGGTTATAAGTTATAACTTGTATAGGGTCTAGAAAAATATGATTATAATTTATAAATATTATTATAATTAGTTAATATTTGAATATTTTATAATTTTAAATTTATTATATTTAAGTTTTATTTATTTTATTAAAAAAATTAATTAAAATTTGTCCTAGAAGCAAATCCTGATTCTGCCCCTTGTATAGACTTATTTTCTCTCCCACTATTAATTCTCATACGCTCCTTTGCTGTCTTGGGATTATTCATCCTCGCTTCCATTAAAATGTCTGGGATTATTTATGCTTGTCTACCTATTCATCCTCGCTCTCATTAAAATGTCTAGGATTATTTATGTTTGTCTACCCTAACCTCAATTAATTAAAATTCGCCCCCACTAAAAGTAAATTCTGATTCTGCCCCTGCATAGACTTAATCTCTCTCCCACTATTAATTCTCATACACTCCTTTGCTGTCTTGGGACTATTTATCCTCGCTTTCATTAAAATGTCTTGTTGAGAAATCAGGCCTTCACAAATACATTAAGATAACAACAAGCACATTGTTGTATGAAATATAAAATAATAACACAAGAATTTTACGTGGAAACCCAACTGAGAAAAACTACGGGGAGAGATCTCAGAAATTCACTATGAAAATAATATGGAGATTACAAACTCTCAAATGAGAAATAAACTAATTGTTTATTTCTCTCTACCTCTCTAGCTCTCTTAAAATGCTCTAACTAGAGCTTCTCTCTATATCTATCTTGTTTTCTCTATCCGATGGTATGTTGCTCTCGGATGTTGTGCTCTAACTTGCAGCTGATGCATTCCTTTTATAGAGAAATCGGAGAGGAGATATAAGGCTATTAGTGGAGGAGTGAGTGGACTAGTAGCTGGCAAAGAAGTGAGTGGGTTGGCACCATAAGCCATTTGTTTGCCACTTGCCACTTGTCTGCCACAAAATGAGGCAACTTTCAACAATTTCGACCTTGACTCATATTCTCTAAATATTATGTATTGTGAACTTCTTCGTGTCTGTGAATGTATCCCTCTCCCTGGATACTCCACCACGAACTCAACATTTGACGAAGTGAATTAAATCCAAGCAATACTTGAACTTTTCTGTTGTAACTGACTTTGTGAGTATATCTGCAGCATTCTCCTTTGTGTGAATTTTGCGAACTGCAATGTCACCACTATTCAGCTACTCACGAATCTTGTGATACCGAACATCTATATGTTTGGTCTTGGCGTGAAACACCTGGTTCTTCGCTAAATGAATAGCACTTTGACTATGGATACTGTCATGCTTGAAACCTAGTTCCTAAACAAGTCCCTTTAGCCACAAAGCCTCCTTACTTGCTTCTGTCAACGCCATATACTCAGCCTCTGTTGTTGATAATGTTGTTGTAGACTGCAACACTGACCTCCAACATATACATCCTCCACAAAAGTTGTATACAAACTCTGTTGTAGATCTCCTTAAATCTAGGTCTCCAGCATAATCCGAATTAATAAACCCTGTAACCTCACATCTTGCGGTATCACGATCAAACATAAGACCGTAATTGGTTGTACCTGCTAGATAACGAAAAATCCATTTTACAGCATTCCACTACTCTTTCCCTGGATTTGTCATATACCTGCTAACCATACTAACTGCATGTGAGATATCTGGCCTTGTACATACCATGGCATACATGAGACAACTCACCGCATTTGCATACGGTACTTTGGACATATGCTCCACCTCATCCTCTATCTGTGGGCTTAACTGTGAAGATAACCTGAAATGTGTTGCCAACGGAGTGCTAACTGGTTTAGCATTGTACATGTTAAACCTCTCCAAGACCTTCTGCACATATCCTTTCTAAGTTAACCACAGTTTTTCTGCCTGACGATCCCTATGAATTTCCATACCTAGGATCTTCTTTGTTGATCCAAGATCCTTCATGTCAAATTCACTACTCAACAAATTCTTCAACTGAAGAATATCTGACTTCCTCTTTGCTGCTATCAACATGTCATCGACATATAACGTCAACAATACTAGAGAACCATTATTAAGCGATCTGAAATACACACATGTATCATACTCAGAACGAGAGTAACCATGATCTAACATGAAGTTGTCAAACCGCATGTACCACTGTCTCGGGGACTGCTTCAAACCATAGATAGACTTCTTCAAACTACAAACTAAGCCCTCTTTCCCTGGTTCAATAAACCCCTCTGGTTGCTTCATGTAGATCTTTTCTTCTAAATCACCATGGAAAAAAGTTATTTTCACATCAAGTTGCTCTAACTCCATATCATGTGATGTTACGATAGATAAGATCAACGAATCGACGTGTGTTTCACAACTGGTGAGAAGATCTCATTGTAGTCGATTCCCTCTCTCTGAGAGAATCCCTTTGCCACTAACCCGGCCTTGAATCTTTCACCTTCTTTATCAGACTGGGCTTCCTTTTTCCTGAATACCCATTTACATCCTATATCCTTCGATTCTTTTGGAAGTTGAACTAACTCCCAAGTCTGGTTCTTCTGTAAAGACTCCATCTCTTCTGCCATCGATATCGCCCATTTATCATTTTTCTCGGACTGAATAGCATCCTGATAGCTAGTTGGATCTCCACTACCAGCAACCATGTCTTTAAATCCATATCTCTGCACTAGTTTGCTGACTCGCCTTTTTCGATCTCTAACAAGATTATGTGACCTCTCCTGGGGATCTGAAGGATGATTATCTTCAATCTCTTCAGATTCTTTTGTCTCTTCAGGAAGTTTCACCTCAACTGGGTGTGTCTGTAACTCACTTGTTGTAGATTCTTCATTCTCGGATTTATTCAGCATGTGTTTCTCATTGGACATCACATCTCTGCTGATAACCTTCTTCTTAGATATTGGATCTCATAACCTGTATCCCTTGACTTCATCTTCATATCCAAGGAAAATATACTCCTTTGACCTTGGATCAAGTTTGGATTGTCGCTCTTCGACCGGCAGATGAACATAAGCTGGACAACCAACAAATTTCATCACAGAAAAATCAACTAGTTTCCCTCTCCATACCTCCTCGGGGATTTTGTAATCAATTCCAGCTGAAGGAGATCGATTTATCAGATAACAGGCTGTGTTGAGTGCCTCAGCCTAGAAACTCTTGGGCAAACCCGCATTCAACCTCATACATCTAGCACGTTCCAACAGAGTTTTGTTCATCATCTCTACAACCCCATTTTGCTCTGGAATTCTTTTAACTGAGAAGTGTCTGGTGATACTTTCCTGGCAGAACTGTAGGAATGACCTGTCCATGTATTCTGTGTCATTATCTGATCTGAAATACTTCAACTTATTTCCGGTCTGGTTTTCTACTTTAGCTTTCCACTGCTTAAAGATTCTGAAAACCTCAGATTTCTGCTTCATAAAATAAACCCACACCTTTCTGGAGTAGTCATCTATAAAGCTGACAAAATAATGGGCTCCACCCATTGAAGTATGCTTAATCGGCCCCCACACATCTGAATATACATAATCAAGTACATTCTTACTAGTGTGTGCTCCTGCCTTGAAGCTTACCCTCCGTTGTTTGTTGTACACGCAAAACTTACAAAATTTCAAACTGCACGTTTTGACACCTTTTAGCAACTGCCTTTTGTGAAGTTCTTTTATTCCACCTTCACTCAAATGATCAAGTCGCATGTGCCATAATTCTGTGCTATCACTGCTGGAATTATCCTACACAAAAATTAATACTCCACCAGTAACTGTGTCCCCTATCAACCTATAGAGGGTGCCCTTCTTCTAGCCCTTCATAATTACCATCGAACCCTTGGTAATTTTGATGACACCATCTCTGACTGAGATACTATAACCCATAAAGTCAAGTACTCCAACCGATAACAAATTCTTCTTCAATTCTGGAATATACCTTACATCGCCCAATGTTCTGACAACCCCGTCAAACATTTTAATTTTGATGGTGCCTATTCCAGTAATTTTACAAACTGTATTGTTACCCAATAAAACTGTGCCACCATTGCAGGATGTAAAAGTATCAAACCAGTCCCTGTGATGGGACATATGAAAAGAACAACTGGAATCCATGTACCAATCTATAAGGTTGCTATTGTCCTTAACAGATAAGAGATCACCTTGTGAAGTTTCATTTTCTGTCACTGTGTACAGCTCTCCGTCACTGCACACATCCGCTTGCTCAGCAACATTAGCAGAATTTTCAATATGCTTACCTTTATTCTTGTTCTCCTTCTTCAATAATGGACACTGATTTTTATAGTGGCCTTTCTCGTGGCAATGATAACACTCAACTTGAGATTTATCCTTCTTGCTTGGTCTCGACTGAGACCTTCCTCGTTCCTTACCAGAATTCTTCCGATTAGGACCCCTGTCACGCCCATCTGAAAATGCAAAAAGACTATCTCTTTGATCTCTGGAAGTAGTACCCCTGAACTTATCCTGGTCCAATACTGCTGACATCACATCGTCAACTGCAAACTTTTCCTTCCCTACAAGGAGAGTAGTCTGGAGATTTGAGTATGAATCTAGTAGAGAGACAAGAAGCAATAAGGCTTTATCTTCTTCGTCCAGCTTTACATCGATATTGGTAAGTTGGGTCACCAATCTATTAAACTCATTAATATGATTGGTCAAATCTGACCCTTCTTCCATCCGAAGCCGGTACAATTTCTTCTTCAAATATAATCGATTTGACAAAGACTTCGACTTGTAAACTTTCTCAAGTTTCTCCCACAAGTCCTTCGGAGAGGTTTCTGTCAAAACCTGATATTTGATTTGTGGCGCCAAACTCAATCTGATTATTGCCACAACTTTTGCTTCAAGTTACGTCCATTTTTTATCTATCATATCCGCTGGTTTCTTCTCTTTCCCTTCTAGTGCAATTGTCAATCTCTGTTGAGCCAATACATCTCTGACTGTACATTGCCAAATACTGAAATTTGACTTTCTGTCAAATGGTTCAACTTCGTACCTCATACCCATGCTTGTTATTTTTGTATTTGTGACCTGCGAGATTTCTCTAAACGGATCGTACCAGTTGGCCAGGTAAGTGTAAGTCGGACAGGAGTCTCTCCGTGCTTTTGCAACGGTGACTAATTAAGTAACCACCTTTCTTAAAGGCACTGCCTTTGAAACCACTTTCCTAGACACCAACGGCGTGAACCAAAAGCTTTGATACCAATTGTTGAAAAATCAGGTCTTCACAAATACACTAAGATAACAACAAGCACACTACTGTATGAAATATAAAATAATAACACAAGAATTTTACGTGGAAACCCAACTGAAAAAAACCACATGGAGAGATCTCAGAATTTCACTATGAAAATAATATGGAGATTACAAACTCTCTACCTCTCTAGCTCTCTTAGAATGTTCTAACTAGAGCTTCTCTCTATATCTATCTTGCTTTCTCTATCTGAGGGTATGTTGCTCTCGGATGGTGTGCTCTAACTTGCAGCTGATGCATTCCTTTTATAGAGAAATCGGAGAGGAGATATAAGGCTATTAGTAGAGGAGTGAGTGGACTAGTAGCTCACAAAGAAGTGAGTGGGCTGGCACCATAAGCCATTTGTTTGTCACGTGCCACTTGTCTGTCACAAAATGAGGCAACTTTCAACATGTCTAGAATTATTTATGCTTGTCTATCCTAAACTATTTTCATGTATTGATGTACGTCGCAATTATAATTTAATAAAAAAAACTATAAATACATAACAACACTCTTTAATTATCATATTATATATATATATATATATATATATATAATATCTTATACTTTACAGTTATAGCGAACAGCTCATAATACAGGGTACAAACATATGGGATAATTTTGTATTCTACTCCCTCCGTCTCAAATTAATTACTTTTTTAGGACTTTTTTAAGTCAAATTGACTATTTTTAAAATTAATAATTAAACATATATAAATATATTTCTAAAATTATAAAAATTAAAATTAGTAATAAATTGTATATACTTTCTTTTGGTTATAATATCTTCACCTATATGTTAGCAAAAATAGTAAAAAGATTAGTTTTAAAAATAGTCGATTTGACTTTTTTAGGTCAAAATTGAGCAATTAATTTAGGACAAAGGGAGTAATTTTTATTTTTGTTCTAACCGAATTCGACCATATTATTAGAAGGGAATTAATCCCGAAATCAATTATGCGTTTTAGTTATATATACTAGGCGTGTTCATATACGCGAATGGAGATATGGACTATAATAATATTTTAAAAAAATCATTGTTTAATTTATTTTTTCTTTAAAGGATAAGAAATTATCAATTTAAAATTCATGTGATTTTGTTGTAACCTAGGGTCGTAACCGAATCTACTAGGCTTGTGACTGAATCAAGAGTATTATAAAAGTTATCAAGTTCAAGACGAAGTATTTAACAAACAAAAAACTTTTAAACTAAATGAATTTATAAAAATTCTTAAAAATTAAAAATATCTCAAATTAATTTTAAAAAGTCAAAATCAATTCTATAATTCAAAAGAAAGAAAATAACTACATATAGCCCATCCATTAATATGCTCACTTTTTATTTCTTATTTTTTCGCTGAAACCTTTTTATTTTCTTATTTTTTTGCTGATTAAAATATATAGATTGAGATTATCTTAACATCAGAAAGCTTAAAGGAAGGGGCTGACATGACAACAAAAGTTAGAGAATACAGTAGATCGTGTTGCTAATAAATATTTGGAAGCACTATTTCAATAAGATTTTCTCGTATGAAAAATGAAGTGAATCTTATCTGTTCGAAAGAAAAACATGTAAAAATATAAAAAATATATATTTAAATATATCAAAGTATTGTTTCTAACTCTTTAGTACCAACAAATTATCTAATTATAAGCCTTATCGACATCAATATTAGCCTTCTGCCCCCGGATTTTATTTAATTTCCCCTTCAGATATAATAGAGGCCTAATGAACCAAACATGATGGTACAGCAAAGAAAAGCCAGGTTTACAAACACATGAAGCAAAATCAATAGTGCAATACTTGGAAGAGAATAGGAATATAAATCCACACAAAAAGGATAAAAATTAGGGAATTCTAGCGAAAGTTTTCTACCAAATTACGATTACGTGTATCAATAAATGAGATTGAGTAAAATTATAATGTTAACCCAATATATCAAATACATCATAAAATACTATCAACTATAATTATTCACATAACTCGCAACAACAAAAAAAACCGACATATAAAATCACAAGATATATCATTTTTCAAGATTAGTTGTGTCTATTTCATATTTCAAAGATAAGAATAATTGAAAACAAGCATAAATTTCTAAACTTCTCAACCTAGAAGCCTTGGCTCCAAGTATACAACCTTGAATTTAATACAGAAAATGCAAATTTCTTACCTGAATTGTGTAACTAACAAATACAAAATTATCAAGGTCATGTCTTCATGGATAACACTCCTGCTGCTTTGCAGGGTGGGTTACCCTTCGTTTTAACTTACATTCTAAACCTTCCTTCCATATTACTCAAAAAAACAACCTCAACCCCTAATTTCAAATACCTTTCAATCCCTACAGCCCCCAAAAATGATATGCTTGCTCTTATAATGTACGTAGGGTCTGTCCTCTCATCTCATGAATGATACAAAGAAAGCCATAGATCTGAATGGTACGAGTAAATAACAGAGAAGGGATGTGAACTCACACTCGAGATTTGTTACAAAACCAATAACCCATGCATTAACCCTTTAAAAGTCCGCCAACTTTTTGTGGTCTCAAGAAGATTGCACTGCCAGCCTCTGTAGATGTTCAATGAATACCTGAAGATTCACATCATCCGTGAAGATCACGTCCATCCCTGCTGCCATCTCATGAGCATTATTATATGTCGCTGATGGGTTCAACTTTGCCAATAGGAATCTTGCCTGCTCAACATATCATATATAACACAAAAACAAATTTGAGTTGCACAATTATTAAGAGGTATTCGTTCCCAAATACTCCATTTCCAAGAGTTAGGATAAATAACACATAGTAATATGGTCAAATGATGACCTGGGAGCCGTGTTGATCGCAAACCACTAATCTAGGGACAGGGAACCGCTCTCGGATGATCAGTTGGGCATCATCTTGTGGAGCTTGCAATAACAATGCAAAGGCCTACAAAGAGGAAACTGCCGTTCATTAGATGAATATTTTCATGCACAAATATAAAACAAATTATTGCTCACTCACAAACATGGTTTACAGGTTCCCTCTACAAGTCCCAGTTAATCACTACTAACAATTCTATTCTCTATGAATCCAATTTTCCGTCACTCCCTTTGCAAGTTCTTCAATAAGTCTCCACCATCAAGACCCAGCACTCTCCAACTCTCCTCCATTATTAGGAGTTCTTCCAAGGTAAGGAGTGCTTCCTCCAGCAAATTCCAAGTATTCTCTCCTCTCCCCTTCCATTTTCTTCCCTCTCACTTCATCTCCTCAAGTTCTTTCCCAGCTCAAACATCTGTTTTTCTTTTCATAATAAAATTTCTACTCCAGCACTCTCGTCATATCCTCCCTCATTCATAATAGAGAAATTGTATTCAATTGTTATATAAAATAACCTCACATTTCATGATTCACTTGCCTATAACTTCTATTCTCGCTCAACATATGTAAAATTCAAACTCGAAAAGCATACGTGATGCACCTCGAGCCTTGAGGCAAAGGCCACACTTTCGACTTTCGAAACACTACTTTCCACCAACAAATGATTAATGATAGGAGGATGGAAACCAAAAGGACACACCTGGTGCTCTGGCTGGTTCTGGTAACCCATGTTTCTCCACTGAGCTATTGTCATTCCATGAAAAATAACTACACTGAAATATGAATCCAGCAAAAGAATACGATCTGCAGCAATTGATGCCACGTCCAATAAAGCTGGTGCAGGCAGTGAATTAAATGAATACGATATTAATGATGGTTGTATCATGACAGCGGAATTAGTTATATTCTCCCGGTTTAACAACATGCGGAAATAGGCCGTCTCATCTGGACTATTGTTGAACACCTGCCAAAAAGCGAAAGAGCAAACGGAAGTAAATTATGTACAAATTAAATTCATATATAGGTATATAAAGAATTTAAAACAGAAAACAAGAGGAATGTAATAAGCCATGGTACCTGCACAAATTGTGATCTTCGCAAATTAAACATGAACTGTGGGAACAAAGAAAAACAGGGATTTAACGTAAATGAAGATGGATCATCTTTCCGATAGTCCCCAAATTTGGAACAAAGACGAATAAGGTTCCGATCTAACCACCGTGTGGCATCAAAATTTTCCTGATAAACAGAAACCGTAAGGTGATAACTTAGTCATACTGTAAACTAGCTAAATGAGATGTAAGAGCTATAGAAGCATAAAGATGAAGCACAGTCAATCAAATAGATGTATGGGTACCATACAAGGAGGGAATAAGAGTCACGAAAATTTAAAATATTAATCAAAATATGAATCTTAATCCAGTATGATTTCAAGTTTTCGAGTTGTGTTCCACCCCAATTACAATTCCCTTTATGTACAAGAATAGACAGTAAGAATACCTCCATCTCCATTTTATGAGAAGTCAATCTTGCGATTACAACAGCAGCAGTTTCTTGATCAAATCCTTGTGCCAATTCCTGCAAAACCATTTTCTTCTTCATAAACATAAACATTACACCATATGCAATTCCTGTTGCAGACTGACAAAACAATAACCAAATAGTGAAGGAGAAAAACAGGTCCTGTGTATAAGTACGGAAACAAAATAGTAAAGTTATTCGGACTCCTAAAATGCTACTAATTGAAACCCAATGAATAAGAATATAAACTTGGAGAAATCAGATCAGTTTTACAAAACCATATCAGAAACTGAGAATTGTCAAGGTATTATTATCTAAAGACCTGATATAAGAATTAAGAAGCTGGGCACACCTGGGATAAGCAAAGTCAAAAGACCCCAAAAATGTGCCATTCAGCTTAACCACTTGCTACAGGCATAAAGATAACTAGTAAAAACTAAGTGTGGACCCAATTGTGCATAGTAAAATTGATGTAAAAATGATTGGGTAAGCCTTTGTCTCTATGATCAAGTCAAGAATAATTTCAAATGTTATGAGCAACTCTTAAACTCAAGTATAAGTAATATAGAGTATGTGGTTCATTAGACCTTCTAAATGCATATTATACATATTCGTGACAAAGAAACGGCTCTCAAGCTAAAGGAATTACTAACTTGGAAAGAAAAATAAATAAATTTTATCATTACATACCTCCGAGCCAACAGCACCATCTATCCATCTTCTAGTAATAGTAGTAACTCGCAACCTTTGTTGACAGTCAGGACTCTGATAACTGCAATTTTATATTCAAAACAAACAAATCTCAATTTCAGTGAAAGTAATTTATATGCCTACTAAGTAAGACACGGCTTAGCAAGTCGACATATTTTGCTAAAGTTGATCTATAAAAAGTGCATCCTATAATAACTTAATGAGAAGTTGAAATAGTAAAAACAAGCCACAAAACACCTTGGAAAACCAAAGTCACCACCAACAAAAGCGAAACTCAGCAGAAAAGGTTCAGTAGCAGATAGGCACATGGCTTTGGTTTGTAGGGACAAAAGGAACCAGCTGATGAGATTCCCCGCTTACCTAGTAAGAATTTGTATGTACAACTGTGGATTGATATTTCCTGAAAGGTCTGGTTTCTCACTAGATGAAATGTCGAAGAAAACAGTCAAGCAAGTACTTTTGTCAAGTCCACACATCTTCCAAGCCGTAGTATTCCCCTGTCCAATAACTGAGCTGGCAACAGCAGGTCCTTTCTGCAAGACTTAAAGTAATCAATATTAATCTTACAAACAATGATCTGTACACATTCTACCAAACAGTTTAAGCAAAACATAGTTATCCAATTCCAGTCAAGTGACATCATAAGAAATCAAGTTGCAAAGCATTTAAAAAAACCAACCTTCTCCAGAGACGTGCAAGGTCCAAGGATCCCCTGAATCTTTATATCCTTAGAACAATTTATCTCAAGTGTGCCACTGGAAGTAATAAACCAATAATGAGTTTTTGGCATTACACACTGTCACGTAATTGCAATCAATTGGTTGGACAAGTGACAATTTAAAGTAAACAATGACAGGTGATAAAAAATGCGTTGGGGCTTCTATGTGTGGACAAACATACTAATAAATATGCTAACACTTGAGGTAAAAGTTTATAGTCGTTGCTTTTATCAAGTCCGCTGATGAAAATTGAAACGATAATACCAAAAAATCAGTCGTGATGCATGCCTGGGAGGTCAACAATAAAAGATACCTACTTGCTTCGGGACACTAACAAAAAGATTATAGCCCTGTTTGTCTCCACTTTTCTATTTTTAGCTTCTGCTTCTACTTCTGAAGCTAGGAAGCTGATTCTGATTCTTTAAAAGTTGTTTATTAGTGTTTGTTAACTGATTCTGATTCTCCAAAATTTGTTAATGAGTGTTTGACAAATAATCTAATAAGCTAGATTCTGGTAACAAAATATTAATTAATATATTTATTTGTATATACATAAATAAATATATATATTTAAAATATAAATATTATATTATATATTTAATTATTTATAAATATATATCAATATGTAATTATTTATTCATAAATTATGTTTATTTATTAATATATATATATATATATATATATTAACATACATAAAAATATAATATAAATATTATTACATTAATATAAATATTTATGTATATATTATATAATATGTAGTATACATAAATAATATAATTTTATTTTATTAAGAGTTGAGAAGTTGATTTGAGAAGCACCTAAATAGGTGATTCTAGCTTCCAATTTTTTTATGCATTAAGGTTCTTGTACTCAGCTTCTAGCTTTTGGCAACTTTTGGGTCACTTGTACTCAGCTTCTAGCTTTTGATAGCTTTTGGACCCAAAAGCTGAAACAAGCACTACTCATATAGTCAGAAGCCTTACTGTCAAGAAAAAGCTGAAACAAACAGGGCTTATAACTTATGCCTAGACTAGATGAGCCTTCTGGACTCAAAACAACTACTTAAAATAACAGATCTCTACAACAAAAATGGTTCGGGCAGACTATCTAATTGTATGGCATATGAGTTTAAAAAACAAGCAGACGTTTGTATTTAGTACAAGTTATCGTAACGTAACATAGTAATAAACAAATAAACAAATCCAAACGACAGTAAAGTACGAGGACTTCATGTGTTTATCTATGACAAACTCACTTGAAGGAGAGTCCCAGAGATTGCTCTCCATCTTCAAAAACACGCCTAAAAGAGTCTTTGAAAACTGAATGGCCAAAACTTTCAGCTAAAACAACAAGCCCACCAGTTCTTTCAATAACGACCTTCATCTCTGCAACACCAACCTAAAAATTTACTCCAGATTAGAGTCAAAACATATTAATAGAAATCTAATATAAAGTTAAGGGAAGCATCAATCTATGTTCTAATTTTTTAATGAACTACAGAAATTCCAGACAAACATTTCTCATGCCATACAGGAAAATGTCCTGGCAAAAACATGAAATAAATTAAACCAACAGACTACCCACAAGATTTTATTAAATGGTTGAGCATATAGAAAGATTCCAGAGTCCTTCAACTAACTAAATAAAATGCCTTAAACAAGATAACATGAAGTACATACTAGTTTGACAAACATACACAAGATGGTACCATGTGCATGTATAAGATTACAAAAAATATGACAAAGACATACCTGCTCTATGTGTCCAACTTTGAAGTAACTGTTATGGGGAAAAAAACTAAATTTTCTAGTACACTTGGCACACAATTCTGTATGCATATTTACATGGTCCTTGATTTTTATTTTGAGAAAATCAAAATTACTAAATCTGGACAAACACCACGCAATTTGATACACAGTTGACGACGAAAAACGCACAACTCTAGAAGGGTACAGGCGTGTGGGGGCATAAAGCACTTGCTCTTAGCAATATCATTACCATCTACATTGAGTTACAGAAACTAAGATTAAGAGAAAAGTAAAATTGTTATAAGTTACTATGGAAGTTTATACGAACCCTCAACAGGAGCTCAACAATTTGTTAGCAACTACTTTACATCGACCAGGTATAAGAAATGAATAATCAACAAACAAAAGAAAAATATATCACCACGTAAAAAGTATCTAATTCAGCATTAGTAACCACTAACCATAAAGATGGTAAGGTCAAACAAAAATAACACGAATGAAAATTCACAACACGACAACAATGAGATACAGATACTATATGAAACTCATGGGATATATTTTTACTTTAGTATTTTCATAAAGCCAAATGTTGAGCCTCACAACCAAACTGCGAAAATACAGGCATTTCAGATTTGCATGAAACATCTTGAAACTCAAAATAGATTTAAAGCCCAAACGACACAAACCTGATCAAGTGCAGAAGCAAATAGATCCAAAACATGACCTTGGCTGACCAGCTGCTTTGAAAGTTCATCATAAAATTGGACTGCTTTCCTAAAATAAGGTGCTGCATCCTTATCTAAATCTTTATGCGAACGAACTGGATCTGACATATCTTTTGATACAATCTGCGGAACAAAAAAGATTAAGCAGGCCTTCATAACCATCAAAAACTATAAACACATCTCATAGAAAGCCTAGTCACAACTACTTGGTTTTGGTTAAATAAATCATTTCTAGTAATTTTTTATGATAGGGCCATGACCTGTATCAGAGCAGAAACGCCAGCAGGAGAAACTCAAATTCCGTGCAAAAATAGAATCAAGAATTTTGTAAGTCTTGTGATAGGATGCGAGCAATAAAAATTATTTTCTTCTACAATGTATAAAGAAAAAATAAATAAATCATTACACAGATTCAATCAAATTTTGCAGAGCTAAAAAACTCAAGAATTTCCAATCCCCAAGTTTCCATTTTTTACGGTTTGCCAAACAGCTGACCAGTATGGTGAACTTGAACCCGAATTCTTGCTTCTTAGATAAGTAATGATTCGGACATATGAATTATATTATTTCAGACTCGGCCCCTAGAGCTGAAGCCTAATCCTTGGTATAGTCTTAGTTGACTTCAGATACAGGTTTTCTAGGAATTGCGGTGGTCCTGGTGGATAAAGATTCCCAAATAACTATCAATCAGGGATAGAAGGTAGGTGCAATGGTCTAATCTTCAAGTATATTTTCAGAAGCTTTCTTGCCCCGATTGTAATTTTTACTTTTGAGCCTTTGCCTTGTATGTCACAGAACTAAGAAAGTTTCGATAGAAAATTTGAAGTAAAACTCACTTAGAAGGGTTTAACCCCCATTTATTTTGGAATCAGGTGTACTTAGAGGGATTGAGGGATCAAGTGTTCACAGAAACATTTCTGTTGAACTGTGACCAGCGGTCAGCTCAAAACAGTGTTTCCTTAAAAAATAACAGAATATCTTAAGGACCAAGTCACATCACAAAGAAAAAAAATTTAAAACCTCCGAAATATAATGTTCAAGTAGTTGTGACGAAGTTCCCAATTACTACCCCCATTATTTTAGAGTTTCACTATCACATTACATATAATCATCTTCTCTGTTAGCTCTGTCAGAATAAAACTTGTGTTGTATCAATGATGCAGACATGGAAACCTAAGAATTCCACCACTATCAATGGATCCAAAAAGTAGACTAAAAGAAACCCTCTTTAAACATTACCATGTCTGCTTTAACTTCAACTCAAAAAAGCTTCATTGATGAAATTAAACCCTCTTCACAAAATAATCATAATAATAAACATTTGAGAAGACAACTGCATCAAATCAATTGCATTTATATTAAATAATACGGTCTAGCAAGCTTAGTTGATTGAGAACATAAAACCAAAAGAATAGAAGGCTCTACCGCGCCTGGTCCTTCTGTACATGGACCACCCACTAAAGCTATTATCCTTGCACCCGTGCCAGGTGTACAAGCTCCAAGCAATCCTGATGCAACACTTAGTGCCACTCCCGTACACCGTAAGGCCCTGTTACCAGGTGGAACTGGCCACTGATCCGTGCCCAACTCATCCAACAGCTGAAGTTTAAAATACAAAAAAAAAACACTTAAATTTAACAAATTCCCAACCAACCGTAAAACCAGAATCAATCTTCTAACAAATTTCCCAAAACCCCAACATTAACTAATTCTCAACATTGAAGCTCAAAATCAATCTTCAAACAAATTCAAAACCCAAAAACTGAAAAGGCCATAAACCATACCGAGTTAAGAGTGTATTCGCAGTCTGAAGCAGGCAACAAAAACCTGGTAACCCCAGAATTCGGCAATCCAGCAGGCCCTCCCTTCCCAAAACCCGGCCCTCCAGGCCTCCTACCAAGCCCTAACTGATCCAAAACCTGATCTTTGGACAATTCTTTCGCGCCCCGAAAGACATAAACTTTGGACATATCTGAAAACCCCAATTCATGGACTTGAACCTGGGTACCAAACGAAACAAAACCCACCATAGCATTCTCAGGTAATAGCCCGATCGCCTGCTGTAAGGCTGATTTTGCGTACCCCAATTCCTCCTCGATCATACACGTATCGAGCAGGAACACATAAACCGGAGGAGACACCGAATTGGAGTCCGGAGGAGAGAGAGAGTATTGAATTGTGGTGTACTGAGGGTATAGCTCGCCAGGGACATTGGTTTCGGAGATGCCCGAGTAGTGGTGGGGAAAATGGTTGCGCTGAAAACAGAAGGGGCAGATCCAGATGAGGGCAGCGAAGTCGACGCGGGCAAAAGGGTTGAGGACGGCGGAGCAGGTCTTGCAGCGTAGCGGCGCGTAGGGGAGCGTGGGGATATCTGGGTGTGGGCGGATCGGGGAAATTGAGGCTGCAATTGGGATCACGCACTTGCTAGCCTCCACTTTGGTACGGGGCCAGGCGTTCCAAGTCATGCGAATTCCGTCAATGCCTTCAGGATCCGTCTGTGCCATCTCCGTCGCCATTTTTGTTTTTCGTTTTTTTTTTTCTTTTTTTTGATTTTTTGTTGAAATTGGATTTGCAGATGGAAGGAGTGGCGACCCCTTGGGGGAGAGAGAGAGAGAGAGAGAATGGGAGAGGGGTCACCAAAAGAATGGTGAGTGGAATAGAGTCAAAGAGGGAGGGACGATGAAGAAAGAGGGACAGAAAAGTGCATGTAATTTATATATTTATGAAAGAGATTTGTGATGTAACTTATTGCTGGATCTAATTGTTAGTATAGTTCTGACAGTATTATTGGTTTTATTTTTATTTTTTTCATGTTATTGTTGGTGTGTTGAAAGTTGAAACAGATGGATTTTTAAATATAAAAAAATAAATAAATAAAAAATTAGTGGTATCTCATGTTAGGTTTGTGTTCTAGGTAAGATCGAGAGTTTTATTTTCTAGGTAGTCCAATTTCTTAAAGCATTTGACTAATTTTATGGATATATATTTTTTTGTAAGAGTTTTATATGTTCATATCCAACTGGAAGTTTGTCTAGGGCTATATTTATGTGTAAAGATTATAGTTGGGATACTATTATTAATCTTAAAATTATGTTTGTTTGTAATAATTATATTTGGGATAGGATTATTAATCTTAAATGTCCACTATTAATCCAAGTATCTTGTTTATTTTTAAATTTAGACTTAAGACTATTAGTTCATGGATTACAAAATAACTTAATATGGAATACTATTTAATATTATGTTCAACCAGGTATTATAATCTAGGAATTATAATACTTATAAATAAACATGGCTCAAGTATCTTGTTTGTTTTTAAATTTAGACTTGAAACTATTAGTTTAGGAATTATAAAATGACTTAATACTCAAGTGTCTTGTTTGTTTTTAAATCTATCTAATAATAATATGTTCAACCAGTTATTATAATTTATGGGATTATAATCTCATGAATTATAATCTCGTGATTATAATCTTTGCAAACAAACATGATCTAAGAATTAACATCATTTAATCAGAGTCTGGATCTTAAGCATATCCCCTTAAATGACATGTCAAACATACCCCTTTTAACGACGGACCGAACCTATGGCGACGGACCAAACCGTCGCCCAATACGTCGCTAAAGGGGGTATGTTTGGTATGTCATTTAAGGGGATATACTTAAAATCCGTTATGCATTTAATCATACATGTGACCTTTGTTATTTTATCATAACAAATGTCATTAATAAGTCAACTATTTAGATTTTGGTAGATGTAGATATAGCCCAAATTTGATGGACGGAGGAAGTAATAACGTTGTTAATTGGGTTGGTCAAAGTTTAAAATTTAACATGATAAAACTTCGTTCAAATTTAAGTTTCAAGTAAAATTTGGAACTTGAAACTTAAATTTGAACAATAGGTATTCCTACTCGTTATAGGCCAACCAAAAGAGTACTACTAAAAGATTAATGTATATTTACACCCAAAATATTTTTTAAATATATAATTCACAATTAACATATATATAGTTGACAAGTTTACTTATGAGTAATCACCTTTATCAATTTTATAACAAATTTCAAATTTTACATGTAACAAGATTGTGATAAAACTATGAAAACACTGAATAGTGGAAAACCTATCAAATGGTTTACTAACATCAACTAAGCTGTAAATTGCGGTTAATGAAAAAAAAAATGTTGTTAAAAAAAATTAAATGAATTGTTTTAAATTGTATTTTTCATTTTGAATGTAAGAGTAAATTTATACCTTATTTTTTTAATTTATAGAAATTAAAATGTGACACAACTTCAACAGTTAGTTATTTTTCTACCTCTCCAGTAATAATATAAATAGATATCATATTTGACTAAATTGATTATTTTTAAATTAATAGCTAAGCCTTTTTATTTAGATTTTTGAAATATAGAATCTTGTGTTAGTAATAAATTTTATACATTTTACTATGATAAAAGTCTCTTAATTAATATTTAGGAAATAATACTATTTATTAAATTTAGTAATAATTAGTTTAAGCATAAAGACATATTAAGACAATTAAAATGGAAAGGAGGGAATATGATTATTATGTATACCATTTATCCATTAGCAAAGCAATTCAAAAATATATACTAACATTCTATACAGAGAGATATAAAAAGTAAAAATAAAAAAATCAACAATCAAAACTTTTAAACTAAACAAAATAGAATAAAACATAAAATTATGTCCTCATATTTTTGTTGCATGTCACTATGGACTTTATGATATTGTAATTTTATCAAGATTTTGAAGTACAATGGCTAATGGATCGTAGAAGATTAAATATTATAAAACGCATTGGAAAAATAATAAACATAATGTCATTATGTTTTTATAAAAGGTAAACATATAAAATGTTATTTTCTCCATTTTACAAGAAAAAGGCTCATTTATTTTGTTTTTTAAAAAGATAAAAGTTATAGTATTTATTATTCTCTTTTTTATTTTAAAATTAAAGATATAATTTGACATCTGAAATTAAACGATTATATATTAAATTTTAAATTGATGTGAATTTATTTAATTTTAATTAATATAATCATGATAAGTGTATAATATATAATAAAAATTATTAATTATAAAATTTATTTTATTTTAAATTTTTATGAGTAATATTAATTTTAAAATTTAATATATTATTATTTAATTTTAAAAATTAAATTATATTTTTAATTAATTTTGAAACAGATGGAGTAAAATTTACAAATGTTATAAATGTGCCGATATAATAAAACAGGGTCTCTGGAATCATCTTCTTAAACCAATTGAAGTCTCTAGAATTCCATCTCTACCGATTCTTACAGTATATCCATTTTTCCCTCCTTGGAACTCTCTAGACTCTCTCCCTCTCTATATAAACCCTCCACCTCAACCTCATACCGCCATTGTTTCTGACACCAAAAAACTTCGGATCTCTCATATTTTTTCTCTCAATAACAAAAACCCAACAAAACTCTCTATAGCTCACTTGTTTACAAATTCTTCTTAGTGCTTTTCTGAACAATGGAGGACGATTTTGAGTTCCCAGATGCTGGAGGAATGAACAACGAAGATTTGGACGTGGATATGGACATTCCTGAAGAAGACCCAGTTCTCAAGGTAGGTGAAGAGAAGGATATTGGGAAGAATGGGTTGAAGAAGAAGCTTGTTAAGGAAGGTGAAGGTTGGGAAAATCCTGGCTCTGGTGATGAAGTTGAAGGTACATTGCTGAATTAATTCGGTTTATTTTTTTTGTGTTTTAGTCCTTGAAAATCCTTTAATTAGTAGTCCCGTATGGTAGATTATGGATTTGGTTAAATTTTGCAATGTTTGATTTATTATTTTGTTGATATTTGTTTGGTTAAATTTATAGTTGGGGCAATTGTGTTAATGGGGTTGTTTTACATTTTACAGTTCATTATGTGGGTACTTTGCTTGATGGAATCCAGTTTGATTCGAGCCGTGACCGTGGGACACCATTCAAATTCAAGCTCGGCCAAGGTAAAATATACACTTTGTTGTTTTGATTATTTGTTGAAATTATGATGCATGTCAAAAATTATAATTTCAGATTATTTTAGGAAATTCATGAACTCTATTCAATACGAGATTCATCTGTGTTAAATTTGATTGCTACACATCAGTATATATTGTCTTGTCTTGTTGAGGTAATATTATTTAAAGAGAGAGTGCATGATTTAGTAAAACTATCTAATCTGAGAATGCCTATATGTAGCCTTAGTTGTTATTATGGTTAGCTTGATAAGGTGAAGTACAGAAACATCAATTCAATGGACATTGTGTAGGTAGTTTATGTCATTGAGATATTGGGGCCCCTTATGGTGTCTACATATTCTGTGAATAGGCTCTATGGAAACTACTAAAATTATGTGCCTATACATATTAATAATGTAGTAAACGTCTGAGGACAAACTCACAAAAGGATTAAATCAATTATAATTAGATTGTTATGTATATTGTAGTAATTGGTCAGATGAGGAAGTTAGATGATCTATAAAAATGGCATTGTTTTATTAGCAGCAGCTTATTGTAGTAATTGTTCAGATGAGGAAGTTAGACGATCTATAAAAATGGCATTGTTTTAAAATGGACAGCTTGAGTTCTACAAATTCCTTTTAATTCCATGAATAGAAGATCAGAGCAACTTGTTTCTCTGGGATATTGCTGTATGAGAAATTCCCTTGCTATGTTACTGCCTAAAGTTTTATATGGCTTGTCCTATTATAAAAGAGAGAGACTTGACATTGTTTACTTCCGAAAGTCTGCAATTGTGGGATGTCTGCTAATGTTCAATCTTTGTTGCAGGTCAAGTAATAAAAGGATGGGATGAAGGTATCAAAACGATGAAGAAAGGTGAAAAGGCTGTCTTCACCATTCCTCCTGAATTGGCCTATGGGGAATCTGGATCCCCTCCAACTATTCCTCCGAATGCAACTCTCCAATTTGAGGTTGAGTTGCTCTCTTGGTCCAGTGTCAAGGATATATGCAAAGATGGAGGAATATTTAAGAAGATCCTTACTGAAGGAGAAAACTGGAAGAATCCCAATGACCTGGATGAAGTATTAGGTACTTAATTTCTCTCATTGTTTTGTCAGGAATCAGTGGTTCAACTTTGAATGACCTATTTTTCTTTGTGGTAGTTAAATATGAGGCTAGGCTTGAGGATGGAACACAAATTTCGAAATCTGATGGGGTGGAGTTTACTGTGGGAGATGGTATGTTTCCATTCAGTTGTATATTTGTCATTTACTGTGTATCTGATCTTCAAAGTGTTCAGTACAAACTGATATTTGCATTGTGCAGGGTATTTCTGTCCTGCTTTGTCAAAAGCAGTAAAGACAATGAAGAAGGGAGAGAAGGCCCTCCTGACGGTGAAGCCACAATGTAAGTTATTTTCAAACATGTCTAGAATTAAATGAATCTCTCCCTGGTATGTTAGTTTATATTGAGTATCAATTGTTACAGATGCATTTGGAGAGAAGGGTAGGGCAGCAACTGGAGATGAATCTGCTGTTCCACCGAACGCCACCATTCAAATTACTCTTGAACTGGTTTCATGGATAACTGTTTCGGATGTTACCAACGACAAGAAGGTGGTAAAGAAAATCTTAAAGGAGGGGGAGAGATATGAGACTCCAAATGACGGAGCAGTTGTCCAAGGTATTTTGTGAGAGCAGTGATGATCTATGCTTCGATTGATACAATCTGCTGCTAAGGTGTCTAACTTTATTAATCGTCATCTTTATGCTCTATGACAGTGAAATTAGTAGGGAAACTGCAAGACGGAACTGTCTTCTTGAAGAAGGGATATGATGATGAGCCATTTGAGTTCAAAGTAGATGAAGGTAATAAGCATTTTGCTTTTACCTGAAAAAATAAAATTTCCATTTTGCTAATTAACTACATAGTTTTATTGTAAGAGATGTTATACCATGTGAAAGGATGAGATAGCTGTTTTTTGCCTATGCTAACTGTGACATGGGTTTAAAATTTTTGATAGAACAAGTTATTGATGGACTAGATAGAGCTGTGAAAAAGATGAAGAAGGGAGAAATTGCACTAGTAACAATTCATCCAGAGTATGCATTTGGCTCGTCTGAATCCACTCAAGAATTGGCTGTGGTTCCTGCCAATTCAACTGTAATGTATGAAGTTGAAATGGTCTCCTTTGTTAAGGTTAGTGAAGTAGCTTCTGTTTGTCTTATGTCTCCGGACTCTGACTGAGAAAAGTAATATCAGGAAGAAGTTATACTTGTACTAACAAGTCTTTTGATTTTTACAGGAAAAGGAATATTGGGACTTGAACACACAAGAGAAGATCGAAGCAGCTGGGAAGAAGAAGGAAGAAGGGAATGCTCTATTTAAGGCAGGGAAGTACGAAAGGGCATCAAAGAGATATGAGAAGGTAAATAGCATTGTTATGAAGTGGTATGGGTTGTCTATAGAGATTTTAAACCCATGTATGGCTAATCTGATGAGGTCTCTCCTCTTGTCCAGGCAGTTGAATTCATTGAATACAATTCCTCTTTTAGTGAGGAAGAGAAGCAACAGAGCAAGGTGCTGAAATTTACTTGCAACTTAAACAATGCGGCATGCAAGCTGAAACTAAAGGACTATAAACAGGCTGAGAAACTATGCACAAAGGTCTTGGAAAGTGACAGTCAGAATGTTAAGGCACTGTACAGAAGGGCACAAGCCTACATACAACTTGTTGACTTTGATTTGGCAGAAGTGGATATTAAGAAAGCCCTTGAAGTTGATCCAGATAACAGGTAGCTCCTCTTTCTAATATTATTAAAAAAGATGTGCTACAAATATTATCTTATAAGAATTCCCTGTTTTTTTGAAGAGGGAGCCCCATGTCTAATATGAGTAGACTAGAAGAAAAACCCTACTGAAAAATGTGTACTGTTCATTTGCATATGGTTAAAAGTGTGAACTGATTTGGATAGAAAATAAGACTAAAAAATGGTTTTCTAAAGAACAATATATAACACTCTAATCTATCGAAAAATAAAATTAAAGATAAATTTGCAAGATGAGGACTTTAAGACAAACTTTATTTTTACAAATTTACCCCCTAACATTGGCTAGAAATATTGTAGTGCCGGCATAATAGTGGTCAATAAAATAAAACTAATGGAATGTTAAGAGTTTCGTGTCAATTGGTCAATCTAATACTGTAAGAATAGCTATCTTGTCTCTTGCTGTACTTTCAAGTTTGAGATAGCTATTTAGGTGAGGTATTATAGTGGATATTCACTAAAATTTTATTGGTGCTTCCAGGGATGTGAAACTTGAGTACAAGTTGCTGAAAGAGAAGGTGAAAGAGTACAACAAGAGAGATGCAAAGTTTTATGGCAGCATTTTTGCAAAGATGAACAAAGTGGAGCATGTGAAATCTGCAGCAAAGCAGGAGTCTGTTCCCAAGACCATTGATAGCAAGGCATAAGAGTCTTTTTTATCTTTGATGTAGCAGTTTAGAGATGTGAATAGGGGCTGAACATATCATGTTGTATATAAGTATATTTGTCCCCTTAATAAGTTTTAGTCAACTTTTTCCAAGTGGGGTTTGACATTTATATTGGTTTTATGCACTTGTACTAGTACAGTTTGTCTGTAATGTTTTGGTCTCTGTGTGCGTTATAAAAATGTTACTTTTTTCTAGTATATCTAAACTTATATACTAAATTTTTTATATTGAGTTTGTGAATTAAATAAATTGTATTGATAAATTGAAATTTTTATGTATTAAGATTTTTAAATGTAAATATTGTTTAATTAAAGTAATTAAACACACTTCTAAACATAAACGTTATTTAATTAAAAGTAATTAAACATATACTCTATATAGTCACTAATAGTAACTTTGACTCATATCTTCTGTATACTTCAATATAAAACAAGCCAGCGGCTTAAAGGGTAGCTTCCGTTCACTTCTTTGCCGTAATCTGATCTCAAATGCTAACAATCTGAGATTGCCTATCAGAAAAGGATATTCAATCAAAATCGGGCTATCGTCCTATCTAAGCAGGTTGGCTCTCTCCTCTACGGAAGTTATTTTTTCATGACTCCTTCTACGGCGATCGGCGTTTAGCGACCGGGGGCTAGCAATCGGTCGGATTTATTTATTTATTTTTTATTTTTTTTCTTTTGACTCCCAAAAAATTTATAAGATTTATTGGAACTAAATTTTTGTTAAAAAAACAGTGATTTAGGTGTAACTAGATACAAACCCGCGCGTTGCGACAAGATTATTTATTTTGTTAATAATAAATGTGTATGTACAATTAATAAATTAATAAATTAAATTATAATAAGAAGATGGTAGTTTTGTCCCACGGGTTGACAGTAAAATTATGTTTTTCATTATTTTCTGACATGTATGACTTATGATTGATTTCCCCAATTTTTGGAAACACGATCCTTGCATATAGACAAACATAAATCAGACAATTTTGCAACGTGCACTACATATTATATCTCATGTTGACATAATTACATATATCATGGTAAAATCGAAATTAAAAAACTAAGATTTCTCGTTAATGTTAGGGTTTGAGAGATAAAATGAAAGATGTGAAAATACCTAAATGTGTGCAAAATTAATCTTCCAAGCGGGTTATGGAGTTCCTCGAGTACACAAAAATCTATCCATTTTCACTCTTTGAAATTCGATCTTTGGGAGGAATGAGTGTATTAGAATGGAGTTCCTCCAAGTAAAAGATTATTGTGTTAGCAAAAAAGTAATAAAATTTGTTAGTAGTACAAAAAATAAGAATAAAAGAAGCAAAATAATATTATTGTATAGTAGAAAAGTATAATATTATTTTTTAATTTGAATAAAAGAATACTTGTGTTGTGCTAATCACGGATAAATAGCAGTAGTAGACTAAATAAAAGAAATATAGCAGTAGTAGGCTAAAAGAACACATGTGTTGTGATAATCACGGATAAATAGCAGTAGTAGGCTAAAGAAAAGAAATATAGTAGTAGTAGGCTAAAAAAATACCTGTGTTGTGCTAATCACGGATAAATAGCAATAGTAGGTTAAAAAATATATATAGCAGTAGTAGGCTTAAAGAATTCTTGTGTTGTGATAAAAGAATACTTGTGTTGTGATAACGACGGATAAAAGATTATGTAAACTTTTATAGGTGGAAGTTATAACTTTTTGATACACAACAGTAATAGGATGAAGAAAACAAATTGTGATAATAACGGATTAAATTATTTTTATTTATTAGTTCTCCTAATTTTAAAAGGATTCAAATCACCAAATTTTAGTAAGATTTAATTTACTAAAATTTTAAAATGCAGTTATATAAATTAGTGTATATCTGTGTATATTTTAAATTATTAAAATATTAAAATGCAGTTAAAAGTTTTAAATTTTAAAATTCTAAATTAGTGTATATCTGTATTTATCTTAAATTAGTGTATATCCACCCCAATTATTTCTAAATAAAATTTTAAAATGCAGTTACAGATAAAAGATATATATTGTTTAGTACTTGAAATGCAACCAGTGATGTATATTTGTGTTTATTTTAAAAGTTTTAAATTATTAAAATTTTAAAATGCAATTAAAGATAATAGATATATATTGTTTGGTTCGGACTCAATCCAACTCCTCAGTGCATCAGTTTATGCACTTTTAGGGGAAATTAAACGAATATTATTTTAAAAATATTAGGTTAAAGAAAACAAAATGTAACAAATATGTATAAAATTAGTTTAGATTTGTAGTGATTTTAGGATATTGAAAAAAATTAAGAATATTATGGAATTTAAATAGTATAGAAATTATATTACCCTAATATTTTTTTTAGTATAAATTGTTTAATTTATTGTGTAAGATTAAAGTAATTAAAAATAATTTTTAAATATGAAGATTAATTTAATTATGAGGTTAAAGGAATATGTTAGTGGGATGTGTAGTTGATAGTAATTGGGCTAAAGATATAGGTATAGTGTAATTGAGATTTATAAAATCAACATATTAATGTGTTTGGATTAGTATATGTTTTATTTAAAAATGTTAAGTTGTTATAGTGATTTGATAATATTAGAATTATTAGATATGCAGTGATTTGATAATTATTAGATAAACGTAGTTGTAGGTATAATATTATTAAAATATTATAAAAACAGAAAAACCGGATATATGATGTGTGTATAATCTTATTAAAATATTATAATATTATTAAAATATTAGAAAAACACAAAAATTGGAGATATTATGGTTCAACAAAATCTGAATGATAATTAATGTTATATACTAACTGTCAAATGTTGGGAATGTCACTTGTCAAAAAACGGTATCACGCAACTGCAATTTAGTATCCAAATTTATAAGACTGTATAATACTGTTTTGTATATGTATTCAAATTACACCTAAATCATTGTTTTTTTTTAAATTTTAATTCCAATAAATTTTATAAATTTTTTGAGAGTCAAAAGAAAAAAAATTTTAAAAATAAAAAATAAATTCCGACCGGTTAGACGCTGGTCACGATAGTATTATTGTTTTTTCATCTTTTTCTTTCGATTCCTGTGTCTATCACTATTGCCCTATTATCTCCCAATTGCCTACGGAGCTAGTTACCCTTAAACAAGTAGTGCAGCATTAAATTTTTTATGTGTGTTGACTTCTAAACATAGAGTTATTTAATTAAAAGTAATTAAACATGTATTCTATATAGCCACTAATGTTGTGTTTGGTTGGTGGGAATGAAATGGAATGAGCTGGGAATGGAATGACCATTCCTTCTGGAATGACTAAAAACATGTTTGGTTAGTCAGTTGGAATGGGCATTCCATTCCTTTAGTTATTCCATTCCTATCTGAAATATTATTTTTCATTCCTTTCTAAATAGGTGGGTTTATTTCATTCCCTTCTGCTTCGTTTATTTTATTATTGGTAAACAGCTTATCTGAAATATAATAAGCTTATTAGTAAACAACTTATTATTGATAAACAACTTATTATTGGTAAACAACTTATTATTCAAATAGCTTATTATTGGTAAACAAATTATTATTTAAACAACTTATTATTCAAACAACTTATTATTGATAAACAACTTATTATTCAAACAGTTTATTATTAGTAAACAACTTATTATTCAAACAGTTTATTATTGGTAAACAACTTATTATTGGTAAATAACTTATTTAAACAGTTTATTGGTAAATAACTTATTATTTAAACAGCTTATTGGTAAACAACTTATTATTTAAATAGCTTATTATTGGTAAACAACTTATTGTTGGCAAATAACTTATTGGTAACCAACTTATTATTTAAACAGCTTATTGATAAACAACTTATTATTTAAATAGCTTATTATTGACAAATAGTTTATTAATAGTAAACAACTTATTATTTAAACAACTTATTGGTAAATAGCTTATTATTGGTAAACAACTTATTAGTAAACAATTTATTTAAATAGCTTATTAGTCCTTATTATTGGTAAACAACTTATTATTTAAACAACTTATTATTTGAACAACTTATTGGTAAACGGCTTATTTAAACAGCTTATTGGTAAATAACTTATTGTTTATTATTGGTAAACTGTTTATTGAAATAACTTATTGGTAAACAACTTATTGTTTATTATTAGTCCTTATTATTGTTCATCAAGGCTTTTTTTATAAAAAAAATCATGCATGAAAGTGTTTATTTGAATTTTAAATGCATAAAAATATAAAAAAAAATATTTTTCTAGCGAAGATGTTTTTTTAGTTCTATTTAATTTATTTTTTTCATTCATTTTTATAAGTTAGTAGTATATAAAAAATGAAAAAAAAATCATTTCACATTCTATTCATAATGTAATTCATGTAAACCAAACACCTAAAGTAAAATGGTGATTCTATTCCTGACGGAATGAATGAACAAACCAAATATAAAAATGAGAATGACCATTCCATTCCCATTCTCATTCCATTCCTTAAGCCATTTCATTCCTTAAGTCATTCCATTCCATACATGCCAAGGAATGGGAACCAAACACAGTATAATAGTAACGTAGCTATCCTTAAACAAGTGGGTGCGGCTGACTGCAGTGACGAGGTTTTTAACTTAGTTGTTAATATTAAAGTATTACTAATTAATTAGTCCGTTTTAACTTTTTTAAATTAAATTGACTATTTTTAAAATTAATAATTAAACATATATTTCTAAAATTATAAAAATTGGGGTTAGTAATAAATTGTATATATTTTTTTTTTGTTATAATCTCTTCACGTATATTTTAGCAAAAATAGTAAAAAGATTAGTTTTAAAAATGATTAATTTGATTTTAAAAAATCAAAACTGAACAATTAATTTGGGACAGAGGACTATGATTTTTTAGTTTCAGACTTAATTTTATTTAAATTGTTTCATGCTTTGTTTGTTTGTTTAATTGTTTTAAAACTAGAACAGTTATAAAGTAATTCAAAACATTTGTAAGCTCGAATTACAAATGTAGTGTCCAAGTTACTAAGTTATTTATATTTACAAGCAATTAGTTTATCAGTTACATTCATGCATAAGCAATGAAATTTAATAAGAATTTTCTTAATATGTGCTCCAAGGGCACACACTATAACAAGAATCGAGAAAATATTCTCTTGATTCCTGTGCATATTCCTTTGATCTGTGTGTAAACGCAGAAATCAAAGGAATATGCACAGTAATCAAGAGAATATTCTTTCGATTTATGTGTATAGCGTGTCCTTAGAACACACATTAGAAGGACTCATTTAATATTACGAGCAATAAATCTCCGACAACGTTTCCTCTACCGTGATAAGCCTTGAATTATGTCTAATCTTGTTACCGAAGTTCAGACTCAACATGCCACTTTTCTTTAAATTTTGAAGAATAAGAAGTAATGTACTCAGCTGAATTTCTAAATTCTTTGACGTTCAATAGGATTCCAATATTTATTACCAAACCAAATGATTTTATACTTCAGAGTCGGAGTATGTAAAAAATATAATCAACTATTTTAATTAATGTTTTTGTTTATAATTAATTTAAAAAAAATAATAATTTGTATTTGGTAAATTTAAACTAGTAAAAAGTGAAAAGAGTGGTATTACTTACTTATTATTATTTTTTTGTTAATTTGGTATTACTTAGTTTAAGTGTAATTATTAAAAGAAAATATTACGAGAAGTAGAGATGGATAGTGATTGGAAAATAAATAATGATAGATTCAATATATTTGGTCAAATTTGATTATTAAATTTGACAAATAATCAAAAACTCCAAATTAGAGTTTCTGATTATTTTTATAAAAGGTAATTTATAAACAATTTTAAAATTGAATTATTAAATAATTTTCTTAAAATTAATTATAAACAAATGTAACTGTTTATAACACCCTCTTAAATTGGCTGGAGACAATTTTCAGTAATTGTGTGGTAGGCCATGACAAAAAATCAACAACCATATATTATAACAGTATGCCAAAACTTCTGTTTAGTTATATGTCAAGTACTCTCAAGAGTTACATCCCCTAATGAATTAAAGACATTTATTAAATATGACAACAAACATCATATCATATAAGATATATACACAAAATATTATATATCATGAACTTTTAAATAATTTGTTGATGAGATATTTCATATGAATTTTATATCGGATAGATTCAAAAGTACAGATAAATTAATAAGTATGTTATAATCTTAACTCAACAGATTAATTTTTTAAGCAAGAAGGTGATTTAATATACTTATTAGATCAGTTTACACAGGTATATGATGCAATACAGATGGCTCTGAAAAATAATTCACAAAAAATAAAATTGTGCTCTCACATTTAATTCTGACACGGTGGAGTAATTAGAGTCGAGCAGTGTTCTTCAACGACTCTAGAGTAAGTGAAGTAGTGCTCTTGAATGATTCAATAAAGGTGAGCTCTAATTTAACATGTTAACCTTTTATGATAGATTGTTCAATTTTGTTACATATAATTGTAAGAGTAATTCTATAGCGACCGGCGCTGGGCGACCGGCCTAGCGACCGGCGCAAAAATTATTATTATTATTTTTTACTATTACTCCCAAATAATTTATATGATTTATTGGTACAAAAATTTTTACAAAAAAAAGTGATATAGGTGTGTTTTTGGATACATATACAAAACAGTGTTGTATAGACTGTACAACACTGTTTTGTATATGTATCCAAAAACACACCTAAATCACTTTTTTTTATAAAATTTTTTGTACCAATAAATCATATAAATTATTTGGAAGTCAAAACCAAAAAAAAAAAAAAAAAATGGCGACCGGTCGCTAAAATGTTCTCGGGCGCCGGTCGCCCAAGAATTATACTAATTGCAATAAGTTATTTAAATAAAAATATATTTTTTTGGGTAAGACATAGTTATCAATTAAATTACACGCAATACATGCCTAAGTAAAATAAAGACAAGATGCACAAAAAAAGCGTGCTTTTGTACGGATTCACGTGCTAATTTATATAAAGTCTTAAACAAAACAAGAAAGAAAGAAAAAAGTCTTTTGTTGATTTACTTTTTGAAAATTATGTATTTTAGTGCAGCACATCGTATAAATTTGTTTTATTTCTTCCATTTTATTTCATTTTCTTAATTTAAAATGTTATTTTCATAAAACTTAATAAACCAACAAATTAAGGAACTATTCTCAAGTTGTCAAATAAAAAACAAACAAATTGTTATCCATAAACTAAAAATATCCATTTTTTTTATTATCAAATTCTACGTAACCAACATTATTAAGGAGTGTTGTTATATTTCATCATATATTTATGTTGATATTAAATATATAACTTATATAAATAATGGGATAAAATAAAATAAAAAAAAACTCACATATTATTATTTTATCTTAACACTTAGAATTTCACGTTAGTCGGAATCTAAATCTCTCATAAAATTAATCTACATATAAACTATTTTTCATTGTCAAGTTATTAAAATTTAAATTGACATAAATTTATTAAATATGATTATCATAATTTTAATAAAACAATCTCAACAAATGCCATTATAGCAATTTAACCGTTGAAAATTTCAAGTCCATTAAATTCAAAATCTTCAAATCAAAAGATACCTCAAAATATATTAATTACTTAATTATGATTGACGGACATTTACAGCTGTAGTATTTAATACGCTTGAAGGTCTAAATATATTATACTAATTTTAAAATATTGTATTTAAACTTTAAATACATCATTTATAAGTCAAATAAATTACGATTGAAATAAATTATTTATAAAATAAATAATATTTTTAACTATATTTAGTATATTTAAAATCTCTAAAATGTATTTAGTATACAAATATGTAAGATGTTACTCGAGATTTCAATCTAGAATCACCCTAGTCTAGTAAGTACACGAACCTAGTCCAATTCTCAAACACACACTTTACCTCTACCAAGTGGCAAGTGCCAACCATCTCACGGGCCCTTCCACTAACACGTGTCCCCCTCGTAAATAGCACTGCTGGCGAAGGAAAAATATCCTAGATCCCGAATCATTAATTCCATTACTTTCACACGAGTAATTTACCACACCACCCCTATATTCTACACGTTTCAATTTCTAAACGGCAAGTGTATCTTTTGATATTTGCACCCGCGGAGCACTGAGATATTTATCAGGCGCTAAACGCGGTGTTGGAGAGAGGAGTCGCTGTAATAGTATAACCGAAGGACAATACAGAATTTTCTCTCTTACTTTCCCTCTCTTCTGCATTCCGATTTCCGAAGGGAATCGATTGTACGGAAAAGCTTGAGCTGATAAACATTTAGAGGGAGAATTATCAGTTTTTTTTTAATATGTTATATGACAAAATTCTCTTATGATCCCCGTGTTCCGTGAATTTTTTCTGATTTTAGTAAAATAATTTTCTTCACTTTTCGGCGATTTTTTTTCCCTGGATTTTCTCGGCAACGAAGCATGTTATCGTTACAGAACGATCTCCGGCAGCTGCATCTGCAGCAGGTGCCTAGGGTTTTGTACAATGGTGATCACCGGGACGATCCGTTTCTGCTGCATTCAGAGTCTGCTTCGAGTATCGAGCTTGCTCACGGATTGGACTCAGGTGAAGGTTGAATCTTGTTTCTCACTGTTTGTTGTTAGCTAGGTTAATCTGATTTGTTAGGGTTAGAGCGTTGATGATTTGTGGAGGTAGTTTTATGTTTTTAGTTGTTGGAAGCTGGAAATATTAGGGTTTTGGAGTTTGATGAGTTGAATTTTTGGTTATTTAGGCTTACATTGACAAAGTTTAGGGCTTTTTTTACGTCTGCGAGCTATGATTGTGAATATTGAGGTAACAATGGGAAATAGAGTTGGAAATGAGATCTTTGAATTATTTGAGATAAATGCCCTCTGGCAATTTCCTGTACTTTGTATTTATATGTTTTTCATTTCTTGGCTTCCAATTGGAGATATTTATATTTGAATTGACTGAACAGTTTGTCTTGATATTGACTTTCTTGTCTTTACAACTTGGTCTGGCAGTATTTTCTTTACTTCTTTTTCATTATTTAACTTGTTAGTGGTGGGAGAGGTGGGGTGTGAGTGAGTGGAAGGATTAATTTGAATGTACATGGTCAACTGAATCTGATAGCAAAAGACTTGTATTGGATGTTTTAGTTTGTAACTTGTACTTGCTTCATTATATACATGGAGACTCATCTCCTGCATTAGGCTGTGTTCTAAATGATACCTTGTTGTCAAAATATAGCTGCAGATCAAATAATTTTTGTTTTTAATTTTTAAATTTTTTTTTTTAAATTTTAAAAAGGGTTAACCTCCCAATTAATAGAAATGAAAGTTATATATAGATCTGATCAGTTAAGTAGTAGAGCTAGCTCATAGGCTTTTGAAAAATTTGACGAAATGTTCTAGTAGAAGAAAACAGGGAGAGTGATTGATAGAGTCAGGGATGGAGTATCAAAAGATAAGAAGGTGATGATAAGTAAACATTGTATTTTTCATCTCTTTGAAGGGTCCCTTGAGAGAGTTAACATGCAAGTGAAAGAGAGAGAGAGATAGTTTCTGTAGTACGGTTATGAACCTTAAACCTAGTGCTGGAATCACCAGTCAAGAGATTATCCTATAGAGCATTGTCAGAGACTTTTTTCTCGTTGGATTTAATTATCTTCCTCTTGTAAACTCACTTTCTACTTAAGCTGTTGCCTCTTACTTATAGAGCTATGAAGTTGTGTATAAACATAAGAACAGAGATTGCCATATATATAGGACACTGAACAGGCCTTATTTCCATCTCTTGGAATTCTGCATCAGCATTTAATCGTCTTATCACTCTTTTTAGAGTGTGTTGTAGTCAACTCTGTATATGTAAACAAATATAGAAAGGCAGATAGTTAAGTTAAATGAGAAAGGCAAATAAGCTGACTAAGTACTCCCTCTGCCTCAATTTGAGTGAACCCCTTTTTAGTTTTTCGTACATAGATTTTAAAGCATGCCAAAAACTCATTTATGTCTAATTGTTTTTAGATCCTTTTGGTATAAATGAAAAGATAATAAAAAAATATGTTAGATTATAAATATTCTGAGTCTATAATGTATATATATATGTGTTTTCAGGATATCTTCAAATCTGTGCCAAAATACACGAAAGAAAGGGATTCGTTTAAATTGCGATGGGGGGATTATGAAATAAGTCCATGTGAATGACCTTAATGAGTTTAGCTATCTAAGAAACTGCTTCTATAGCCGTCATCACCAAGGGTCATTATCTTTTATTGCTTTCTGCTTAAATTGTATTCTAGATATTTTTGAGTGTCATTATCTTTTATAGTTTGTTGCTTAAAGTGCTATCTCTTCCTGTGTTGCAGTCGATGAAGAGACACTCTTGGCCCTTGCTCATCAGGACTATAAGGCCGGAAATTATAAGCAGGCGTTAGAAAATAGCAAGGCTGTTTATGAGAGAAATCCCCAGCGTACCGATAATCTTCTTCTATTGGGTGCAGTTCATTATCAGGTTAATTTCTCAGTGATTTCTCCTTTTTCTCCAGTGTTGTGTTGTTTTATTGTTGTCTACTAGATCTATGTTATGTGGCCCAATCATACCTGCCTTTTGTTTTTTTTCAGTTGCATGAATTTGATATGTGCATTGGAAAGAATGAAGAAGCTCTTAGAATTGATCCACATTTTGCTGAGTGCTATGGGAACATGGCTAATGCTTGGAAGGTGACTTAGAATATTTGTCAATTTGCAATCTTTTGGGTACAGTTTTACAGGATTTGACACAATAATCTTTTGTCTTCACAGGAAAAAGGCAATATAGATGTTGCAATCCGCTATTATTTGATTGCCATTGAGGTTTGTATACAGCTAAAGATCTGAATTTATTATTAGTAGTCCACATCTTTTCTTGTAATCGTCTAGGAAGCATGAATGGGTGGTATTCCCCCCTCCACCCTCTTCCTTCTCAACCTCCAACTCCCACACAAGCTGGAAGGAAAGCAAAAAAAGAAATTGTTTGGTGCTTGTGCCAGCATTAGTTATTGAAGGTAATCTTTTTGAGGAGTCTTGGATCTAATACAATAGATGTATAGATAGTGGTGAAATTGTAGGAGTGTTAGGTTTTTATAATATAAAACACAATGAAAGTGATGATTAAATTTCCCACAAGTCTTGAATCTGGCATTAATGTTAGTGTTTTGGTGGTATTTCTCTAAGGCCCTCTTCACGTGGAGTGCTTTACTGGGTGCCGTCCATGCTGAAAACTTGGTTTAGATCAATCCATGATTTAAAAATAATTTACAAGTGAATCCACTCTGACAAGGCACTAGATGTTGAGTGGAAAATGACATGCAAATGAAGAATGCTGAAGCTGTAATTCATTTCTATTTGATATATGTAAAAAGTTCACTAGTAGATTAGTAGTTTTCAGGGTCATATCGTGGAATTTGAAAAATAATTGGAAAATTTTCTGATTATTCCCCCATGCTTGGGTGAAAGAGAGGTTGAGATAGCACCTTGATCAATGCAAACTTTGTGGATGGGATGGGGGATTCTTGCTCTGCCATTTTTTGACAGAGGCAACCATTGTGATCACCTATTTCTTTTTTCTTAATTTTACTCTTTTTCTCTGGTTTTGTTTTTCCTCTTGTTAAACTAAGTTGGTTTATCGCAGCTTCGTCCCAATTTTGCCGATGCTTGGTCGAACTTAGCAAGCGCTTACATGCGGAAAGGAAGGTTAAGTGAGGCAGCCCAGTGTTGTCGCCAGGCTCTTGCCTTAAATCCTCGCTTGGTAAACCCTTTGTTTTCAGTTTTTCTAAGTGATTATAACTGAGTTATGTGGGATATCTCTTAAACATTTTAACTATTGTAGGTTGATGCTCATAGTAACTTAGGGAATCTGATGAAAGCTCAAGGTCTTGTGCAAGAGGTAAGACAGCTAATAAATTGTAGATTTATTTAATTATTCCTCATTTGTCCGTGAAGTTCTGTATGTGCAAGCATAAATCTGGGTGGTTAAGTTGTTGGATAATTTGGGTTACTCAGCTTGTTTTTGTCTTCCATTGTGGAGCACCTACTGATGAGTTGACCTTTAGTTCATGTATGATATGCTTTTAGTAAAAACTTTTGCAAATATGTTTCTTATTAAAAGATATTGGGACCAATTTTGCATATGTAAACCTTATTTCCATGAGAAATAAGTGATTCATTTTGAAGTCTTGAGAAGGATCTTTTGATGCGCTGGGTTCTTTCTATGATCTTTTTCCACGTCTACTGCCAGTAATATGAAGTAGCATAACTTGCAGTTTCTTTTGTTTTTACAATTGTTACTTTTCTGAAACTAGAGTTGCTTATCATATTAACCAGACAGAATTAAGTTTCTCCTATAAATAAATTATCAGTTGTGCTTTGTTTTGCTTTGTCTAGGCGTACAACTGCTATATCGAGGCTCTTCGAATACAACCAAATTTTGCAATTGCATGGTCAAATCTTGCTGGCCTCTTTATGGAGTCGGGTGATCTTAACAGGGCTCTCCAATATTATAAGGTACGCAATATTGTTTTTTCTCCCCTGACAATTATGATGAAACAGGATGTTGAAAATAAATGCACAACTAAATTCTTTGCTAATCATACCTACATTAAAACTATAGGATAGGTTTGGTATACATTCTGCATTTTATTATATTATTGTGTAGGATTAAATTACACTCCCTCCGTTTCAAATTGAGTGTCATATTAAAAGTTGTGGTTTCGCCATGAATTTGAAATTGAGTTCATCTAGTGCAATTCTAGAGAAGGACAAATACTAAATAATATTTCTAAGTATGTCATTGGCATGTCTTAAAGTGGAACAGTGTTGTACCGTTATTGCGGTTTTGTTATTTTAAGTTTTTATATTTTAATGGAAAACTAATTTTCAGGAAGCTGTTAAGCTCAAACCGACATTTTCAGATGCCTATTTGAACCTGGGTAATGTATACAAGGTAAGCTCCCTTGGTTTTTTGGTGGTAAACATGCAAATGCCAGAACAAAAATCTAGACTGAAAAATTGTCTTTGTTGCATTTTCTAGGCTTTGGGGATGCCTCAAGAGGCTATAGTATGTTATCAACGTGCCCTTCAAGCACGGCCAGATTATGCTATGGCTTTTGGTGAGTGATGTTTCCTGTATCTCATTGATTTTTTTATTCATCCATTCATGTATAGGTTTTAAATGGACAGGTCCTTCTGCCAGATTTAATTTTGTATTTGTAATTTAGGTCTGTGTTGATGAGAAATAGCAAAAGAAAAAGTAGGCCTTTGTACCTGTTGGGTGTCATATGTATGTTTTGCAATTCAACCTTCCTTAGAGAGTTTGAGCAGGTTGATTTTGTTCAATGTTAGACGTGCTTGGGTGATTTGTTTTAACAGAGTATAAAGGCATGAATCTCTTCATAGCGTATGACACTATGACTATTAATAATAATCCTTGTTTAATTGAATAATCAGTGAATGCTATTCACATAGTGTTGTTTACTGGTTTTTTTGAGTAGATCATACAGCTGGGTTTTGTGTTATTAGATATAAACATGTAGATAAAAATGAACTAGAAACACTGTACTGCTACTAGTCTGGAAAAAAAAGAAGACAGCAATGCGTACTGCTGGTCGTGGTGATGTGTTTTTCCTTTTCTTTCCTTTTCCTTTTCCTCTTTTTTATTTTTATTTTCATTTGTTTCTATAAAATTTGGCAGGCAATTTGGCTAGTATATTTTATGAGCAAGGCAACATGGACATGGCGATACTTAACTATAAGCGAGCCATTGCTTGTGATGCTGGGTTCTTGGAGGCATATAATAATTTGGTTGGGCATTCATTTCCTTTTTAATGTTAACCTTTTTGTGTTTGCAATATAAATTTCCTGTCAAGCTTGAAGGTCAATTTGCTTCTGTCAGGGTAATGCGCTGAAAGATGCTGGCAGAGTTGAAGAAGCTATTCACTGCTATCGTGTAAGTTCTTTTCTACTTTCTGTCTTTTGATATAATTTATTTTTCTTTTGAGCATAGAGTCTGATCAATTCTGTTTTGTCGTCTAGCAATGCCTTTCTTTGCAACCAAGCCATCCTCAAGCTCTCACTAATCTCGGAAATATTTACATGGAATGGTATGTCTTATTAGATAGATGTATGGGTTTTATTGACCTTATATTCTAGTGCAAGTGTTCCCGCATTTCTCAGTGAGTGAATTAATACTCGTGGTCTTTAAGTATGACTTTATTCTGATCTTATAGGAACATGATGAGTAATGCTGCGCAGTGTTACAAGGCAACTTTATCTGTTACAACAGGACTTTCTGCTCCTTTCAATAATTTAGCAATTATATACAAACAACAGGTAGCTAAATCTCCTTCTGTCACTCTCTTTCTATATATATATTTGTGTAGTACAGTCTTAATCTATATTTATCTATCCATTTAGCGTGGCAAACCTTCTACATATGAAGAAAACTTTTGGAAGACTACAGCATTATATGTTAATATTTTGTTTAGCATGACATACCTTCTACAAATGAAGAAAACTTGTTTTATTTTTTGGAAGACTAAGGCATTATGATATTGTCCATTATTCCTGGCCGAAGCCAAAGTTCTAGTTTGAAGTTGATTTTAATTCTTTTTTCGACATCAAATACAGGGTAATTATGCAGATGCTATATCTTGCTATCATGAAGTTCTCCGCATAGATCCTCTGGCAGCTGATGGTCTTGTCAACCGGGGAAACACCTATAAGGAGATTGGAAGAGTTAATGAAGCAGTTCAAGACTATTTACAAGCTGTTGCCATCAGGCCAACCATGGCTGAAGCTCATGCGAATTTGGCTTCAGCATATAAGGACAGGTAAACCACAACTTTTATTTAGGTAGCCCGGAAATATCTATGCTGGAATTTCTGTATATATACATGTATTGTCTATGTTAATTTTGGGTCTGGATGAATCTTTAGTGGACATGTGGAAGCAGCTATTAAAAGCTATAAGCAAGCTTTGGTTCTACGCCCTGATTTTCCAGAAGCAACATGTAATCTTCTTCACACGTTACAGGTAAATCAGGAAATGATATTTGTGCAACAATTTATTTTGGTTGGTGTTTCTATCCATTTTTTACTATTTACTCATCGAAATCAATCAGGTCTTCTAGTTGTAGTTTCCATATGTAGTTTTTTATGTGGTATTGTAGAATATTGTTTGCTTCTTTTATCAAAAGTGAGTGGTATCCTGCTTGCGCATGTGTAATGGGTCTACCCATGTCTGTCTTGTGCAAGTTCCAATGAATCAGGTTGTATAACGTCTCTAGATATGTTAGCCAACAAAATAATCATGGCTAAACTGCGTTAGCAATAGCTGTTGTTTGTATTAAAAGTTTAACAAACAGAAGTAGGAACCCAGCTTCGATTTCAAGTCATTTATTTATATGAATCTATCAGAACACCGAGTGTACCACTTCTGTGTAAGCTTCTGGATGGCCAGAAAGTACAGTACTGCAGTATTCTCTATCTGTGTCTTTCTGTGCTAAGCTTTGTAACTCCTAGCTATGATTTTGTACGTAGTTTTCAGACCTTGCATCGCATAGATAATTATTATGACTAGAGAAGTCCTCACATTTGGTGTACTAGTTCAAGTTATAAGATACACAATTATATATTATTCCAGATGTGTCAAGTTTACTTCATATGATCACTGCTGAAAGTTATTAAGGAAGAGGGTATGTCAAGGGGCCTTAAAAATGTGTGCGAGTGCGCACACACACATTTTCATATATATGGTGGATTCCTTTTGATAATGTTTTTTTTCTCTGTAAGAGACGTTAATTTTTTATGGTTCATACAGTAGGTGTTATGCGACTTAAGGTATAATTCGTAAAATTTATTTGATTCGATGACATGCTTTTCAGTGCGTGTGTGACTGGGATGGCCGGAAGAAAATGTTCATTGAAGTTGAAGGGATTCTTCAGAGACAGATCAAGGTCTTAATAAATATGCTCTCTCCTTTTAACAGAGTGTTTGATCTCTTTCAGCCAAGACTGGAAGTCTGACTTCTAATAATTTTTTTTCAGATGTCAGTTATTCCAAGTGTGCAGCCTTTCCATGCGATTGCCTATCCCCTTGATCCAATGCTTGCACTTGAGATTAGGTGAGGAATTTAGTTTTTCTTGTCATAATAAACATGTTTAATCTCCATGCTAATCTATTTCTTCATTTTTGTAGCCAAAAATATGCACAGCATTGTTCTGTGATTGCGTCCCGTTATTCTCTTCCTCCTTTCAATCATCCTTCGCTACTCCCCATAAAAGGTGGTGGTAGGAATGGTCGGTTGAGGGTTGGGTAAGTATGAAGTATGATATTGCTTTTACTGTTCCTATTTCTCACTGCCTTCCTGGGCTTTGAAATAAACAAAATCTTATGCCTAATTGGATGTTTGTTTTATTTTTAGATATGTGAGCAGTGATTTTGGTAATCATCCATTATCCCATCTGATGGGCTCAGTATTTGGCATGCATGACAGAGAAAATGTTGAGGTTTGCAAATTTAGATTATTTCATTTGTTCAATTGACTGCTAAACATATAAAATTTCTGTGATTGTACCCGGAATAAATAAGATGTGTACTTTTTAGGTTTTCTGCTATGCTTTGAGTCCAAATGATGGCACCGAGTGGAGACTGCGTATCCAATCAGAAACAGAGCACTTTGTAGATGTGTCATCTATGTCGTCTGATATGATTGCAAGGCTGATTAATGAGGATCAAATACAAATCCTTATCAACCTTAATGGCTATACCAAGGTTTGATCAGAACTGCTAACTTCATCATTTTAAACTAGAATTATATTAAATTAATCCAATCATAAACATTGTTAGCTAATGTTGCAGCACACTAGCACAGTGGTGAAATAGCAAAATCCAAAAAGTGAGGACGATTATGGCTTTTTTGATTTTATTCTACATTTAACCATCTCAACATTGCCCATATAAGCAACCAAGTATGATAAATAAAATATGACGGAACAGTAATTTCATAAATAAATAAAATAATAGATAATTTTTTTTGAAAACTCCTAGTTTGGATCATCTCTAATTACTCATTGGAGTTGATTTAATTTTTCTGAGCTCAAATTCTGCTTCTTCTTTTTTTTTTTCCGTAAATTGTTATGGTAGTAGAGTGGTTAGTGTTTGTCTTCATGGTTGCTCTCTGTCTGATCTAAGTTTCTGATTTATGTCAAGTTTATTTTAGTTGTTGATTCAGATTTCTGGCCATTTTAATTTTGCAAGTGCCTTTAATTCTGTAGGGGGCTAGAAATGAAATATTTGCCATGCAGCCTGCTCCGATCCAGGTTTCATACATGGGATTCCCTGGAACCACAGGGGCAACCTACATAGACTATTTGGTCACGGATGAGGTTGGGCAGTTGCTGTTTATGTCTTTCGAATTTTTTTAATATAATTTTGTTTCATTGCATCAGTTTTAAGATGCCCCCCACTTTTTCTCTGTGGCAGTTTGTTTCACCTAAGCAATTCTCTCATATATACTCAGAGACACTTGTCCATCTCCCTCACTGCTACTTCGTAAATGATTATAAGCAGGTTAGTATCTCAATCTCAAATTCTTATTTTGAGAAACTTGTCCCAAAATAGGTTCAATACAGTATAATATAGAATATGACAAATGTGTTCTCTGATTTAAAGATTATGTTCAACTTATGCTGACTCAATTTTTTTATCAATTTCTTTTGCTTAAAGAAAAACCTTGATGTACTGGATCCAACCTGCCAACCAAAGCGTTCAGATTACGGATTGCCGGAGGACAAATTCATTTTTGCTTTTTTCAATCAACTGTATAAAATTGATCCTGAAATTTTCATGACTTGGTAATGATGTTACATGAGTTTTGACAGTGTTATTTAGTTGTGTATACTATTTGGTGTTGTACTTAGTCTGGCATCAAATGTTTCAGGTGCAACATTCTCAAACGTGTTCCCAACAGTGCACTTTGGCTCCTTCGATTTCCAGCTGCAGGGGAAATGAGACTTCGTTCATGTATGTATCCTTTATAGCTCTAGTTGTAAATTATTTGAATAGGGTAGAATTTACCTTTCATTAGGTTTATGATCGTCCATCTACTGTGCTTGATGGAATTGTAGCTGTTTTTTTCTTTCCATGTTTCTTTTTTTTTCTTTTTCATTTTTTTGGGGGTTGCCTGTAGGCTAAATTACTTAACCAGGTTGGTCTTGTATGTTCAGATGCTGCCGCACAGGGTGTGCAACCAGACCAAATTATTTTCACACATGTTGCAATGAAAGGCGAACATATAAGACGCAGCTCTTTAGCCGATTTATTCCTTGACTCGTACGTTACAACTTTATTTACATTACAAAGCTTTAACATTCAGTTGAGTCATGAGTGGTTCTCATAATACCAAGCATTGGGTAATTATTAATTTTTTTCCCAAGTAGGCCTCTATGCAATGCACACACAACAGGCACAGATGTTCTTTGGGCTGGTCTGCCAATGGTGACCCTTCCCCTTGAGAAAATGGCGACTAGAGTTGCTGGTTCACTGTGCTTGGCCACTGGACTTGGAGAGGAGATGATTGTCAGCAGGTAAAAATTATTTCATAATTAAAGTCGTTGGTGTATATATTCTTCCACTTCTGTCTTTGGGTTGTGGGGGAGTGTTTAGTCGTCAAAAGTTTAATTTATGTTTTTTTTAGAACATATTCTTTTTCTTCTAGCACCCCATACAAATTTCACTTCTAGTATCCCATATGAATTTCAATTTTTGTAATAAAAAAGGCTTGAATATAAATTACTACCCTAAACTAATCACCATATTCCACTTCAGTGATAGACCTTTTAACCTTTTCAATTAGATGATCAAACTTTTAATTTTTGTCACTTACATCCAATTGAACATGCCACGTCATACATTGATGACGTGACATACACACATGGCAAATCGATATATTTGTAAATAATTAATGCTTGTGTAAATAAATTAATAATTGTATAAAGCAGTTACAAAATAAAATCAAAAAATGATAATTAAACAAGATTAATTCTCCTAGCCAACCTCATCCTCTCTCTTTCCCTTTCCCCTTCCCCGTTCCAGGCATCCCTTCCCCGCCGTCCCCAATCCCTTTTTCTTGTTCCCTTATTCCTATAAGATGGTAATAAAAGGGAGAAAAATAGATGACCATGAACCAACACAATAAACCATTGGCAACGACTGAAGACGCCGAGTAGATTGGCAACGAGTGATGACGCCGACGAGTAGATCGGCAACGATTGAAGACATCGAACAGATCTACAAATATCCTTTCATTTCCACTCCTTTTTTCTTGTTATTATTCATGTCCTTTTTCTTTTTCTTTTTTTTTTCACTTCGCAATATGAGACGATGTCGGTGGTGGTTGGTGGCTGGTAGGGATCCACAAGTGGTTTTTGGTGGCTGGTCGGGAAAACGATTAGACGAGTTTGGGCTTGTTATGACTAGGTTTTTGTTGATTTGGGGGTTAGGTTTTGCTATTATTTGGAGCCTTAGATGATTTTAGAATTAGAAAGTAATTGTGGGACAAATATTTTTGGTTTTATTTGGTAGAGATATGGAATATTTTTGGTTTTATTTGGCAGAGATATGGTTGTGTCTGATTTTCAAAGGGTGATGGTCGTGGTGATGAAATTGGCTTGAGATGGTAAGAATGGCGTTTAGATTGTTGTAAATCTTGAATTAAGGGTTCATTGATTTTTTAAATTTTGTTTGGTGGTCTTAGTTTGGCTCTAACTATGGTGGCAAGGCAGCGGCCATGGCTGTGTGGTAGGTGGGAGATTTTCAGCTACTTCTTTTGTACAGTGTATAACCATGGAGTCTGACTTATGTTGAAGAAGAATTTTGTTAATTAATAGTTTGATTGTTATTTTTTAATTATTTTTGTTGATTACTTTTACTCTTTTAACTCATTAAAATTTTAACAATTTACTGATGAGCATTAATTATTTACAAATATATCCTGATTTGCCATGTGTGTATGTCACGTCATCAATGTATGATGTGGCATGTTCAATTGGATGTAAGTGGAAAAAATTAAAAGTTTGATCATCTAATTGAAAAAATTAAAAGGTCGATCACTGAAGTGGAAAATGGTTAATAATTTAGGGTAGTAATTTATATTTAAGCCTAAAAAAAGTAGGAATCTCCTTTCCTGGCGGAGGAACGGGATCACCATGCAAGTAGTACATGATTGAGGTACCGACTTTTTACCTTTTAAAATATAATGTCCCTTGAATCATTGGGAGGCTATCACCCCTTATCTACTCATACTCCCCCTAGTAATCTCTCTCTCTCCCTATTAATCTCTCTGTGTGTGCCTGTGCTTGGATTTTGTTGTTTCTGTGGCTTCTCTTGGAGATTGCCTTCCATACTTGATTTCTCAAAACGGCTGTTTTAATTTTTATTCCTCAATTGTTGAACTTGTGTTGTAACTTCAGTATAAAAGAGTATGAAGAGAAGGCAGTAGCACTGGCACTAAATCGGTCAAAGCTCCAGGATCTTACCAACAGACTCAAGGCATCCCGCTTGACTTGCCCTTTATTTGACACGTCACGTTGGGTGAGTGAAGAGTATTTAATTGCTTTGTGTGTGTGTGTGTTAAATACAAAAACTAAGTGGTGTTTATAACCTAGTTTGGAGTACCCTGATGGCATGCACCTAAACATCTTACTCTTTTAAAATTACGGTGAATGCTATGTTACTCTCGTAGCAAGCAAGGCTACTGATCTAAAATTTTGACAATTTATTGTAGGTGAGGAATCTTGAGCGAGCATATTTTAAGATGTGGAATCTGTATTGCTGTGGCCAGCATCCTCAACCCTTCAAAGTGACCGAGAATAATTCAGAATTTCCATATGACCAGTAGTACTCTAGGAGATAGAGAGGGGAATGTAGATAATTTAAAGAGAATATAAAGCTATCTATTGTCTTGAAGGTTAAGTTTGGTTGGTGTGGATAATGTTGCGGCGGTGTTGTGTACTATATATGGGTTTAACCCTATCAGTCTGAAAAATAGGGTGCAGTTTTCTGTGCTATCAAATTTCTCCTATTTCATTGTTATCTTGTATGGAGTCTTGAGCGCCTGCTCGTATTAGGTATTGGTTATTATTACCTGAGGGAGCGAGCGACTTCATTGCCTTTAAAGTGGTTAAAGTGGGTGCAAACCGACTATTTCCATTGTGTGCCTTATGGCCGGCTTAAATTAATTAAATCATTCTAGGGAAAACTTCATAGAATTTTGTGTGCAGTGCTTATTTTATTTTTTGCTTCTTTTTTGCGAGGCAGCTCTTTCCTGTGCGAGGTGGTGTTTCACTCTGTACAAATTGTATAGGGAGTAACTAGGCCGAAAACCTGCGCCATGTGCTAGATGTAGTTTGAATACCTGTTTCTACACAAGTTGAATTACTGACATAAGATACTCGTTCTCTTTTCCTTTTACACTGAAGCCAGGAAGAATGCTTCCAAGTTGAGATCTATAAAATAGTCGGGTATCTAATCAAAGTGAAAATAGGTTGCCCTAACTCGTGACTTGTCAGTTAGATGCATAAATCACCACCCTTATGACTGATCCTGTACCATGAAAGAATAGATCTAGTTTCTGACTCCCTAGCTATACGAGTACTGTATTGGCATAGAAAAGAACCAAAAAAAACCAGTGAATAATCAGGACCAGGAGGAGGAAGAACTGGGAAAAATGTTTGTATTAGTGTGTTGGAAGTTTTGGTGTGTTTGGAAGTCTAAACTTATTTTAAATTTTTGTTCGTCTATAAATAATTTAAAAATTATTTGACTATAAATAACTTATTTTAAATGCATTTTTATTGAACTTTGTAGACGTAGATATTACTAAAAAAGTACTGAAAAATTAGTACTAATTTCCTAAAAGAAAATCCAATGCCCATGATATCTCTCATACCTCCTCTCAGTATTATAATGTAAAAGTCTTGCATATATTTCATTATATTGTAGTAATGATTATTAGATTATAATACAGCATATATACGCACCCAGTGAATCCACATAGTTAAAACATGTAAAAAGAAAAAAAAGAAAAAAAAGCAACATATTTCTCATCACGTAATCTTCTTCTTCTTCGTCATCATCTTCTATTTATTAAGAGGGGAAGGTCCAAAGTTCAACAACTGCTTAGACTTCTTCCATGGCTGCACCACCACCTCCGCATCAAACTTCTTCGGAGCCCCATCCGAATTGGCCGCTTCAATCTTCAAATAATACTTGATCCCCGATACCACCTGCTTCTCCGCCTCCACCACCTGCCGGAACTCCAGATCTCCGCCGCCGTTCACACCGCTCCCCATCAGGTGCTGCTGCCGGTTGTACTCATCCACGGCGTATTCCCCCAATTCCTGAACCTCTTTGTCCCTTTCCACATCTTCGACCTTCGTTCTTCCTCCCAATGAACCACCGCCAACACCCTTAACAGGAGCGGCGGAATACGCAATTACAAAGGCAGAAACAAGGGTGAGTGTCAGAAATACTGGTAATGAACTTTTCGCCATGATTATAGCTGTAATTTTGGTTATGGGTAATTTGAAGTTTTGTGAGAAACTAAAAACTTGATTTTATAATTTATATATAGACGAGAGAGAGAAAGGAAGACGGGGGTGTTTGGACACGTAACTTTAGGTGTGGGGGTGGCAGCACCATCGGCGTGCCGCGTTTTTTGAAAGCATGGGCGAAAGACGTCAGTTTTTGACGGGATTCTGCTTCGTTCGTTTGTTTGGATGAATCTTGGTGCTATGTTTTTTAACATTCCATTTTTGACCTCGAATTATGATTGTTATTCCCTCCTACTTCAAAATGATGTCCTCAAGTATAATAAATATTTTTGTTCACTAAAAAAATGTCTAAAAGTATATAAATTATATTAAGAGAAATGAGAACACACACAAGCTTATGCATGTCTTATTATTTTAAGAGTTTTTATTAATGATAATTTTTATCATTTTATTAACTAAAATTACGTTGTATTAAATGCATGACACACACAAACTTGTGTGTCTAAGGGCCTGTTCGGGAATGACTTATTTTAAAACGAGTTATAAGTTAAAATTTAAAAGAACTTATAAGTCATTAAAAGTTGTGTTTTATAAATAAAAGTGTTGGCACCATTTTTACTTATAAGTCAGAAATTAAGTTAAAATAAGTTGTCAAGGTGTTTGACTAAAACAACTTATAAATTAGAATGAATTCTAAAGAAAATTAAAATAAAGGCAAAATAGTCATTACATTTGATCAAACCTGCTTACTTTAAAATGATTTTATAAGTTATTTTTTGATACGTAATAAATTGTTACTTTTTAAAAATGGCTTGTAAGTTATAAAATAAGTCTCTCATGAATACCCAAATAGTAAAAAACTATTTATAAATTGATTTGATCAACTTACAAGTAGTAGCTGAACAAACTCTAAGACACATACCCTTTGCTTCCTTATACTAAAGATGTTATAAGGATTACTTTACTATCATAATAAGTAAGGTCCATTGGTTGAAAAAAAGAAAAATACTCAGTGTACTTGTACTGAGTCCACTATAAGTAATATTAAAGTTTATTTTATTGTTTTTCTATAATTTTAATTTTCTTAATATGCATGAAAAATATTTTTAAAATATCTTTTTAAGGATAAAGGGAGTATTATGTTTATATCGCAAGTACAAAAAACTTTGCGAACTATTTTGTACTAATAATTCAGTTAAATAAATTAAACTAGGCTGTAGATGAGTTATAAATTAAACTATTTTGTACTATTTTTCCTTATACTACATAAGTTATAAGGATTACTTTACTATCAAAAGTAAGGTCTACTGGTTGAAAAAAGAAAAATACTCATTACACTTGTGTTGAGTCCACTATGAGTAATATTGAAGTTTATTCTATTGTCTTTTTACAACTTTAATTTTCTTAATATACATCCTTTAAATATCCTTTGCAGGACAGAGAGTATTAAGTTTATATTGCAAATACAAAAAACTTTGCGACCTATTTTGTACTAATAGTTCAGTTAAATAAATTAAACTAGGTTATAAATGAGTTGAGTCGATTATAAATGATGTTGGATTGTGTTATTTGAATTCAAGTACTTAAAGAATGAACAACTAATCTAGGTGAGTCGAGTTCAATTTAAGTTTATGATAAGTAATTATTTAATTAATTAAATATTAAATGAGTGTGAGTTTTAAATAAATTGATCAGACACGTGCAACTTGAATTTGATCCTGAAATTTGTGAATTTGAGTGCTACCCATCTTGCCGATTTTGAATTCGGGTTTAATTTGCCATCCCTAACGATAATTTGGAATTATATCTCAAAGACTTTTTATTTTATTAATAGCTTCAGTTTCAGGGAACACATGGTGTGTATAAATCACTTTTTGAATAAACCAATATTAGTTACATTTGAAAATACGAAAAGTTTATTTTGGAAAAATGTTTCCTTCACATAAATGGGGCATATAAGAGATGAAGAAAGATGAAGGACAATGATATTACATTATGGCCCAAGTAACACTATAGCTGATTGCTTACTAGGCTATGTAGGCCATAATATCATCTGGGTCAGAACATGAAATTTTTAGACATTTTTATTGGTTTTTTGGGCTTTAAGTTGATGAAACGTTTTATAATTGGGTTTTGTTGTGGGTATTGGCATTTTGTAGCCAATGCCCAACTTTAGCATGATTGAGGTTTAACTAGAGAATCTTAGTCTAATCTAGTGGTTAAAATTAAAATACTGTGACCTTTTATGAATTATATTGTACTCTTTAAAAGTTAAAATTAAAAAAAAACAAAAAAGAATCTCATTTTTAAATGGATGACGCGAACTCCATACTGGACCGTAAAAAATAGTCTCACTTCGATTACAAATACAACTTGGTACGTGTTGTTGATATAGGCCTTAGCTCTCTCCTTGGGTAACTAGTATTTCAAAGGGGTTAAAGTTTGTATCATTGGTGCTTTTATTGATAACTCATACTTGTAAGTTGGGATGACTTTGTAGAACATAGTATCGAATAGTTTTAATAAAACAACTTTATCAAATTAAAAGTTAATTAGCAATAAAATGCATAAAGAAAATTAAGAATAACCACCAACTAATATTAAAAGAAATTATAATTTCACTTAAAACTCGCTCAAAAAGCTGTGAAAGGTTAATTACTTAACTGGCTGGCTAAAGGGCAACTCGCGTGCCTAGCCACTAGTATAAATAATGTTCTATATGGTGGAATTATAGGAATTTTCTTCTTGGTTTTACATTAAGTAGGGTTTAAATCAGATACGCCAAATTAAATTATTTTTTATTTTTATTTTCAAATTAATTACAACCATTTATGCGCTGTTTGCCTGATTGGCTCCCAGTTGAAACCACTGGAAAGAACAACAAAGGAACTTCTAAACTAAACCTTCTTCCCAAGTAACCTTTTCATTTTCCTTTTATTTATTTAATTTTTTTGAAAATTAAAGTTTCATGCGCCGTAAATGTATACATAAGCAGTGTTAAAATCATGACATTTTATCTAAGAAATACTTATTTTAAATATTATTATTTTTATTTTAATGATGTGTCATGATTCTAAAATTACTCTAGTATATATTGTTAATGTATTAAATTATAAATTTTTTTTGGGAGGCGGGTTTTTAAATTATTTAAAAATGAGACTTGTAAAATTTGAATACAACTTCCACTGAATAATTTTCAGCGATGACAAAGTTCATCCATTTACTTGTTTAGTACTTAGACATTTGCATGTGAAGCAAACAAGGCGTCTGAATTATTTAATATTAATTGTAACTAATTTTGCATTAAATTCCATAAAAATCTGACACATCTATTAGATAAACACAAATGACGGGACTTAAAAATGAGTTAATTCTAATCATTAACCTGCTTGAAGGTTTTGATATATCCCTTCTAGTCTTTGATTGGAAAAGACTTCTGATCTCGTTTTTTATTAGGGAAACAAAATACAAATTGTATACTCCACTTAATTGTACTTATTAAGTAATTCTTATACTAAAGAATAATTTATAGAAATAGAAAATGAATTAATTGCCTAGAGAATCGTGGCTTATGGTTAATGGTGAGGTAACATCTGTTGCATGGCCAATAAATAAATGATCAAAAGAAGAAAAAAAGGTTTGCCTATGAATGTGTGAATCAAATGATTGAAGATCATGCACGTTAGATATCATCAAGTGGGCTTATTACTTTGATTAGTATTAGTATTCAATGAATCAACTCCAGTTATGTCCTACTAACTTACAGTATATATGTAAGTTATGATCTGTCTTGTTTGGCCGGATATATATATATATATATGTACACACACATGCATAGAAGATTTTATTCGATTATTAGCGTTTAGTGTTTTAATTGATAGCGTTTGTAACGTTTGTACTTTTAAATATATTTTATTATTTTTAGTGTATTATATTTAAGTCCTAAGTATTACGTTTGTGAGATAATTAAATAAATAAATTACATTTGAAATGAATTATTTGTGCATAAATAAAAATCAAATACGTTTAAGCTTTCAAACGGAGCAAACTCACTGTCCAAACATACAGATATAGTTATTGTGTCTCCACTACCGACAACATTGGGGGCACATTTCTAAGTCTGAAGCTGCAGAAAGAAATTAAATTCAGTGTATTTATTAGAAACAGAAGATATGCCATTGAGGCTGTTGGTGATCATAAGGTATAGTAATAAATAAGAGCAGGAGAATATAATGGTGGGCGGTGGGGGATTGGATTGGGTATACCGGTCAAGAAATAACAAACAGAGTGATGGGGGAACAGTAGTAATAGATTAGGGTTAGTATTATATACATGTGTATGTAATATGGTTGTTGGATCTTGACGGCAGCCTTGCTCGTGTCCGGTCCCCAAATATTCTTGCATGCATGCATATCCTTTTATCACTACACGTTAATTTACACATATCCTAACCAAAAAGGGTACTTGATTTCCTCTGTCTATATGTGATATATGGATGATTGTGATACTCATATGTTATGTTTTTCTTTTTAAAATTAATTTAAGAAATTTTATCAAATATTAATTAATTAATTTATTTTTTTAATATTTTCACATAATTTTTTTCGGATAAACGTTGAGTAGAACTTGCATCTATATTAAAGAGAATCATGAAAAAATATCATATTTATTATATTCGATAACGTTCATAGTTCTATATCAATATTTCTTTCACCTCACAATCAACAGTAACAACGTAGAGTTTTTTTTTGTTTTTTTATGTTTATTATAATTAATAAATGAGACTCTTTTTATAAAATAAAAATAATATAAAAAAATTATATAAGATAAAATCATATGTGGACAAAAGAAATTATTAAAAGATCAGGCATATTCTTGTTACTTCTGCAAAATAAAATATTAGTACAATAATATGAAAGTAAGCAACACTCCAACTTGTCAAAACAAAGATCCAAAAAATAGAAAGCACACAAACAAGTTGCGAATGCCCTTAGGGCCAAACCCAGCCCACTAGCATAATAAGACTGTAGTCCCAGTGTCCCACCCACTAGTCGAACTCAGCCTGATAATCCTGATTTCACGACCACGGGTGGAACTTGACCAAGTCAACATTAATAGTACATCTAACGAAACTTAAAATAAAAAATAAAATAAAATAAGGTAAAAAAGTTACGTGAGGTTGCTTTCAAAATAATGTTATTTTGTATAATTAAATATACTCTCTCTCATATTATGTACAAAAAGATATTTTTATAATTTTTAAAATTAGGACTGTAAACGAACCGGGCTGTCCACGAACTTGGCCTTGCTCGACTCGACTAAACCCGACTCGAGCTCGTTAACGAGCCGAGCTCGAATAAGACTTTTAGCGCATTTAGTTGAACGAGTCGGGCTTGAAAAGTGTGTGGTCTTCGACTCAAGCCCGACTTGTTTAGGCCCGACTCGTTTAATAATTATTTAATGAAAATTTTATTTTATTTATATAAAATATATAATACAAAATATTTATTTTTTTAAAAAAAGTGAAAAATGAAAAAATAAAATAATAAAAGAAATAAATAAACGGGTTGGGTTTAGGCTCGAGCTCGACTCGTTTATAAACCAGCCGAGTTCGTACACAGTATTTCAAGTTCGTTTAAAATCTGTCCCGACTCGTTTAACTTTTAGACGAGCTCGAGCTCGGCAAGTCAAAATCTGGCTCGACTTGGCTCGTTTAAAATATAATTATTATAAAAGGATATATCATATAAGGGTGTGAGATAGGCCTCACCACCTGTGCGGCTGTGCTCTCACAAAATAAAATCAATCTCTTTAATTAATTCATAATTATTTACTTTTCGCTAACTTAAATAATGGATCAACTACACATATTTTAGTGGAAGTACTCTAGGTTGATTTTCAACTTTGACATGAGAACTAGCTTATGTAGATGGATTAAATAGTTTAATTTAAGCAAAATGATACTTAACTAAATCAAAAACTTGACAGCACACAGAAACACAAACTCAGTCTTATTATCTCCCTGTCATTTTTTTCCATTTTATTTTAAAAAATGAAATAAAAAGGGTATGAGCATGTGGCCATCAACAACTATCAAGGAGGCACTAACTATTAGAAAAACATTAAAAGGGCAAATTACCATAACATATCCAAAGGTTTGTTAAATTTCTTTCCTCACCTACTTATTTTTTAAGCAATTACTCAAAACTGTCATGTCCAAATTTTAATTCTGAAATGCAAAATTTCCCTCATATTTAAAGTATTTCTACCCATTTGTGCCATGTTTGTTGTGGGAAGTATTGCTGTTCATTATGGTATTGTACTCTTGGTGGGTGAATATTAACTCATCTAGTTGAGTATAATTTAAGTATTTTGACTAGTCAAAACTAATTTAAGCAAGGTACAATTACTCTTCAGACATGGTTGTAAATATTTTGGCATGTATTCTATTTTTGGGGAGATTTGTTATTATTCAAACCTAAAAAGAGGGCATTGCATTGTTATATGAGCAAACTTAAAGGGTCATTCGTGTAATTATCCCTAAAATGATATACTGAATTGAGACTCAGAATCAACAATAGGACAATTAAATACTACATCCGTTCTAAAATAAAAAATACATTTTGATTTTTTAGAGTCAATTTATGAAATTTTAAAATTCAAAATTAATATAATTTTGTTCAAGTTTTGAAAACGACAAGTATAATAATTAGTAGTATTTTATAATTAATTTACAAGTGTTATATTTGTTTGTATTAAAATTAAATAACTTCATATCAATTTTAAAATTTAAGATTTCACAAATTGATTTTAAAAAATCAAAATGTATCTCTAATTTTGAAATAAAGAGAGTGTGTGTGTGTGTATATATATATATATATATATATATATATATATATATATATATATATATATATATATATATATATATATATATATATATATAGGGTAAAGACAAGCAAATCCACCTTTTTTTTGTCCTATTCAAGTAAAAAATAATTCAGCTTTCATAATCCACAAATGTTTCTTGCCTTCTCAAGGAGGATGACATTTACATTTATCTGCTTTCATCATTTATGGTTACACATTTTGCAAGCGACTTCATTTCCATTTGTTTCCTATGACAGACTTCTTTTTCCATTATCCATTTGTGATCTTATAAGCTATATCTATAGTTCTTCTATACAAAATGATTTTATTTATGTGGGTCCAACCATGAGCGGATCTAGGAATTAAACCCAGTAGGAGCGAATTTTGGTCTTGGAGCGAATTTGGCGAAGGTTTGGGGGTTGTGCCCCCGAGCCAATTTTTAAAGATAATTTTGTGTTTTGAATGCCTAAATCAATCAAAATATAAGTATACAGCAACCCCAAGCAAACAATTATTTTAAGCACCATTAATAGAATTTTATAATATATAACAAATAAATATTCATAATTCAAACTAAAAAAGAGAATTTCAAAATAAAAAAAATATTTAGATACAATTTAGAAACTTACTTCGGTTACTTGTCATAATTCAATTTGAATGATTCCACAAATGGTCAAGTTAGTGTCCAATCTATCTTGCTAATAAAATATTTATTAATTCTCAAATTTCAGTAATTACTTAAATGTAGGGTGTTCACACAATCACACATTCATATCATATTATGCTAGGCAGCAAAAAATCAACATGCTCACTTTTTCATTGGTGCTCACTTGTTAGAATTCAAGAAGTATAAATGTAGAAATTAGAATAGCAACAGAGCAAAGCTACTAGCCTACTAGTGGACTAGTGGTCATCTGTTGTACAGAGTATTTGTAATTAGATTTAAGAATAAAAAATTTCTTTTTGCTCCCGCTAACTCTACTCCTTCAATCTGCCCCTTGACTTTGTACTTATTATACTTCTGCCTTGCCCCTATACCTATATAAAAAAAAGTCAGCATAGACAAGTGCCTATGTTACCCTGCATATATGTCCGCCACTGGGTCCCACCGCCCTTAAAAATCATAAAAAAAAAAGAAGAAGAACCCTAGATTCCCATTTTCTCATCCCTCTGCCTCACAAACCTCCCCCTTAATTTTCTTAAAAGAAAAAGGATTTGACTTTTTTTTTTTACTTTCTTTCTTCTAGTATTAGAAATCAAAGGTCTCAAAAAGTAGAGAAATTCAAAATAGAAAGAAATTAAAGCCACTCATTTTTCGTGCATTATGCCAGTGATAAATGTCACTCTTCACTTCTACCAAAAACAATTGAAACAATTAAAAAAAACTCCCTTTCTCAGTCTCAAATTAATTTTTTTTAACGTCTACCAAGACACATTACGTTTACAACAATCACATACATATAAAATAATTTCTATAACATTTATGCCGAGACTGAAATTCAAAAATTTATTATGTAAAATTATCACTAACTATTAATTATAAGTGAAAATTGAAGCTAACTTTTAAACAAAATAAACGAACTATTTACCACTAGTTTAACGGATGATTGATCTCAAATATTCACATGTAACTAAAATGGAATAGTATTATTTTTGTAACATACTACATATAAAAATCCAAGAACAGCAACTTTCTTCACTCTTTCCAACAGTACACCGATCATGGTTGATATCCACCATATGACAAACAGTCCCAGTGTAACAGGGTGTTGTGTAGCAACGAAAAGATTAAATAAAACCAAAAATAAAATAAAATAGGAAATATAAGTTCTTCACCATTTTAAACCTTCCAATATCTTTCCTTTCCTATCATCATCGTTACATCATTAGGAGGGAGAAAGAAACGGAGTTGGGTACTTTTAAAACAACAGATTTTTGTAGAAAAGTTCATTTTTTTTCAAGTATATTTTAATATTTACGAGAAATATATTAATAATAATATAATAATACTCAATTAACATAAAATATAAATAATAACATGGTACGAAGTTCATGTTATTTAAAAATTAAAATTATATACTTAATTTTGAAACCAAATATATATATAGGGAGATGATTGGTGGCTATAGATTATTTTTTGACCAACTGATTTCTTGCCGTTCATCTCAAATAGCAACGACTGAGATTAAAGTGGAAGGATTAGTATCTGTAAGAAATTTTTGCGGATACTAATCAGTTGATAACTTTTTACGATAAAAGCCAAATCATTCATTTCCTTTCTTAATTCAATTTTTTTCTTTCTGTTAACCTCAATTTTGGTCATTTTAACTTAAAAAAAATATCAACATTGATCTTGTTTTAAAGATCTTGATGAGAATTTTTTAACATATATAGATTGATAATTTTGAATTTGTAACAAAAAAATTATTAAATTTTAAAATTTTTGAAAATAGAAAAAAAGTTGAGTTAGTGGTCTGATTTTTAATGTAAAAAATTATTTCTCGGAGATATGTATATGTGCGCGCGTGTGTGTGTATATATATATATAATATCTCAACGGAGGTAATATATATTTTTGTGTAATATGGCTTCATATTCAATCTCATTCAAGCCATTTTGATGGTCGAGACACTTCATGGACCATTTCATTTTCAAGGGGAGAGACACAACTGGCTTGACGTTTAAGGCCCGGCATTACTCCCCCACCGTCTATTACGGAGTTTTATCCCAACCCTATTTCTCTTTTGTAATACCACTACCCCGTTATAGTTTCAAACCGAGTGTTCAATTTTTCTTTTTTGGCATTTCTCAAAAATACAGACCCCTTTCTGAATATAGACTTAAGACGTGACATCATATTTCATGTTTGATCTCAAATGTATATTTGGAATAAAAAAATTTTAACTCACAATTAGAACTTTTAAATTCACTAATTTTAGTACGATGAGTTTAGGGTTTAAAAGTCGTTCAAAAATATTTTCCCGGCCCTCCAAAGTCCAAACATACTTGACTAGAGAGCGTTTGTAAGTTTGAAAGACACTTTGTTTGCCTAAAACTAAAGGTAACTTATTTAATTTACAAAAACAGTATTTGTTAATGAATTTAGTGCGATTAGAATTTTTATTTAAAAAAAAAAGGAAATCAAGTACATTCTAAAATTGGACTCTTTTGTATTTGGACAGAAGAATAAATTATAAAATTACATACTCAAAATCATATAAATGTTATATTTATAAAGAGAATTAATATTTTTATAAATAAATTTAATAATACCATAAATTTCTCCACAGAGATAATAAATGGAGTCTACACTCGCATGAAAAAGTACTTTATACAACTAACACCGGTGGTTGTAAAACTATAGATTCCCTTTATAAAAGGTCAAATAGACATTACCTTTCTTTTTTAATCTTTCTTCCTTGCTTCCTCTCTCCACTTTTCCCCATTTTTAACTCACTTTTTCTACACTTTGGCTGGCTGCTAGCTTTTCTGCAATAACCTGTCTTTCTTTCTCTTACTTCCCTCTGCTCATTTGAGTGAATTACAAGAACAAAAACTATCACCACATTAATTTTCCAATTCCACCCTTCCCAAGTTTCCTTCAACCTTTTTCCTTCCAGATTTGTTCCAAATCAAGAACATTTTTTTTTCAAAAGAAAATTCTGTTTTGTGCATAATTCTTGTTCCGGGTCCTCTTCATATGGAAAAGGAGAAAATTTTTATGAATGAAGGAAACACATTTCCACCCACGTGGAATTCCACTCAATTTGGGATGGAAATTCAAAACAGTGAGCTGAATTCCACTTCGGAACAAATTCCCATTCCCAATTGCTTTTTCAATCCAAATTGGGAAAATTCAATGGATCAAAGCGATCCCTTTGAGTCTGCTCTTAGCTCAATTGTCTCTTCCCCAACAACATCTCATCCGGGAATTTCGGGTAATAATGGTGAAAACATTGTTCTGAGAGAATTAATTGGAAGACTTGGAAGTATTTGTAATTCTGGGGAAATTTCCCCTCATTCTTTTATAGGTGGAAATGGAAATCATAGTACTAACACTTCTTGTTATACTACTCCATTAAATTCCCCTCCAAAGCTCAATTTGTCAATGATGGATCATCAGATCAGAGGGATGGGAAATCAGTTGCCATTTTCCACAGATCCAGGATTTGCAGAAAGGGCTGCAAAATTTTCTTGTTTTGGTGGTAAGAGTCTTGGTGGGATTAATGGCCAAACAGGGGAAAATGAGTCTGAATTCCCTCATAAACTCTCAAGAGTTTCAAGCAGCCAGTCTTTTAAGGTTGCTGGATCTCAAGTGGGTTTTCAAGAAAACAAAGAAGGGTTCTTGCAGGAGGGAATTCAAGCTTCTGATAAGAAATTCAGTAGGTTATCAAGATCTTCAACCCCAGAAAAAGCAAAACTTGGTGATTCAATGGAGGAATCTTCAGTTTCTGAACAGATCCCAGGTGGGGAAATTGGGATTAAAGGTAAGAGTGATGCCAATGCCAATGCCAAGAAGAGAAAATCAATTCCGAGGGGAAAAGCAAAGGAAATCCCGTCAGCTCCTTGTTCTAAAGATGCCAAGGTAATTTAAGTTCATCACAAACTTTTACATTTTCAAGTTCCAATTTTGCTGGGAATTCTGTGATTTAATTTCAATTTTATAGGCTGCAGCTGAAAATGAGGAATCAGATACAAAAAGAAGCAAGTCTAATGAAGGAAATAGTAATGGAAAAGATGAAGCAAAAGAAAATGGAAATCAGAAGCAAACAAAGGACAATACAAAGCCTATAGAGCCTCCAAAGGATTATATTCATGTTAGAGCCCGAAGGGGTCAGGCAACAGATAGCCATAGTCTTGCTGAAAGAGTATGAATTTTGCATTTTATTTTTAATTTTTTCTCACCATTATTATTGATAGAATTCAATTGACAAGTCTTGCTTTTTCGAATTTTCTTTGGCAGGTTCGAAGAGAGAAAATTAGTGAAAGGATGAAATTCCTCCAAGATCTTGTTCCGGGCTGCAATAAGGTGCTCTTTTATGCAATTACATAAAGTAAAAATGGGCTAGAATTCTATTAAGGAAAAATGTGAGAAAAATACTAAATTGAGCTTGAATTTTTCATTTTAGGTGATCGGAAAAGCTGTTATGTTAGATGAAATTATAAATTATGTGCAATCGTTGCAGCGACAAGTTGAGGTAAATTCAGATTATCTTAAGTCCATCATTTGTTATTGCAATTCAGAACTTTTAGTAATATAGCTAAAATTTGAATCGGTTATACTTTGTTCCAGTTCCTTTCAATGAAATTATCAACTGTCAATCCAAGAATGGACTTTAATGTGGAAGCTCTTCTTTCGAAAGACGTAAGTCAGTCACAATTTTTATTGTTGTATGTTGTGCCAATCCCATTAGAATTAGGCTTGTGACTAATCTTTCATGTGTATTATGCAAATTTCCAGATCTTCCAATCTCGGGGAACTTTGCCACATAACATTTACCCAGTAGATACTTCAGCACAGGCGTTCCCTTATACATACCAATCTCAACAAGGGTCTAATATTCATAATAGCATTCCTAATGGAACAGAAACTCCCTTTTCCATGAACTCTTTGAATGCTGCGATTCGTCGAAACACAGGATTGCAACTGCCTTCAGTTGATGGTTTTAATGAAGCTGCTGCTTCTCAGGTAAAAAAAGAGTAGATTAAGTTAGGAATTTTTTTAGCAGTCATTTCTTCTAGGATTTTCAATTGCAGGGGTCAAAATGGGAAAGGGCTTATTTTTATACAGCCTGCATACTTATTGCCTTTTAATCCGTTTGCAGGTTTCTGCATTTTGGGAGGATGACCTCCAAAGCGTTGTGCAGATGGGGTTTGGCCAAAATCAACCCGAGAGCTTTCATGGTGAGTTAATTTCCTTTTGGAATGGTCCCTTTGGTTTAATACTTGTCTATTTTTGATACTCGCCTGTATTAGAATATTTCTGAAGAACACAAATCGGTTGAAACTTGAATTTTCTTTAACAAATCAATGACTACCTACTTCTGCTTTTACATTAGATGGATTTTTTTTCTCCAAAGTGAGTGGCTTTAGTTGATGAAACCCATACTCTTTTATTTTTGAGAAAGTTCATCATTTTAACACCTCGCAAATGAAATCTCGACTTTTTTGAAGTAGTTAATATCATGGAAATCATATTATCTTATCGGCAATTTTTTACTGTTGCAGGCTCAAATGCCACAACTAATATGAAAGTTGAGCTATGATCACTACTTGTCGACATTGTTGAATTGATCTGAGGCCCCTAACTAATGAGAGGCCACTGTATATAGAGAGACAAGGCAGTCCGAAAAAAAATTATATTCAGAGAAAGAGAAGCATTTTCTCATCCATTCTTGTTTTTACTTTATAGTAATTGGATCAGCAACTGATATATATTTTTGGAGAACTCTTACTTCTTACAAGGCATCTGCCGTGTAATTTTAGAACTAATTACAGCAAAGTAATGTGCAAACTCTACAACCACATGTAATATATTGTACTGGAGCATGATAAGAAGTGTGTTGTAGGGTAAAGGAGGGATATAATTTTCATTGTACTCTTTTGTCTTTGTATATTTTCTTACTATTCAGAAACTTATCATTACTGCATTGAGATACCTTTGTTATAATGTTTGTTACTTTCTTCTCCCTCTCTTTCCTACATTTTGTCATGTTATTTTTGGGCCAGATTAAATGAAAAATAAATAAAAAATCATTAGCATTATATTAAATTTGAATTCTTGATTTTATATTCACAATAAGAGAATAAACTGTAACATTAATTTTTTAAAGAGGAATATGGATATGCATAGCACTCCGGATGTATTGACATGCGCAGCCGGCATTCCTTTAAAACTAGACTTATTACCATGAACGGATACTTATTTACACTCCCCGTACGTCCAGTTTACTCTTTTTTAAATTACCAAGTGAGTTGATAAAGATATAGTTTCCAACTATTGTATTTTCAGAAGAAATATTATTGAAGCAAAAATAAATTATTTTCATTTATGTCTATGGCACATTAGTTTATTGAAATACCTTCACTATAATCTGCATATGCACTAAAACATTCAATGAATTTGTTTCTTCTTTTTTTATTTTTTTTATAACTACTTCTGCCTGCCTATTATTCTAATAGTAGTACAGATGATAACTGCTGCAATAATTTACTGTGAGAATTATTTAGTTACTAGTACAACAGAAAAAGGGAATAAAATTGAGAACATTACAACAACTTGTCCAATCTTAGAGAATTATAAGATCCCATATCTTCTTTTTTTTGTAACATTTTTTCTAAGAAACGAAACCGAAAAAGAAAAAAAGAAAAAGGGTTATTGATGCTGATTTTTGTTCTACAATGTCTGTCATAATCAGCATTATCAGCAAGAATTTGACAGCAGAGGGGCCTAATGACGAAACGATGTACCGTTAAATCGCGTAACTTGTGGAGGATTAGATTCTTAATTGTAACCAGCTGTTAGTAGGGACAAATGATCTGTTAAGTCCAAATGTTTGATTAAGTTTGTAGTACCATCATTTAGCTGGAATCCAAAGTCATTTGGAAAATTACCCCCTCTGGTAATTTTCCACTGCTTACTGCTCATAGAAAGGAAACAAGAACTTATTTACCCTTTTTTGTCTGTCTTTTCATTATTTAAATTAGGATGAAGAAGAAGCAGCATCAAAATCCCAGGTTGGCAGGCAGTATGTGTGATGTTGTGACTTGGCTAAGGAATCAGAAAACTTTTTGCAAAATCCCATCTGGTTTAGAAAAATAGGGGAAAGGTAAAAATGATGGATAAGTAGAAGAATAAAGTAGTGGAGTTGAGATGTAGATGTAGACAGATACACTTTGTACATGGGCAAACTTCCCATCAAAGGCTGTCAGGAAAATCCAAGCTTTCAAGCACCAACAAACACAAATCTGCATGCATTTTATTTCTTTTTTTTGACCTTTCTTATGGTGGCTGACACAGTTGACATGAAAATATGAGAGTTTACATTAGTCTTTTTTTGTAAAAAAAAAACTTTTTCTTTTTTTTTTTTCCATTTCACTTTTCTTTGAGATTGGAACCTACCCAAATTTTATGGGTTGACGTTGAGAATATGGCAAGCCCATATATGTTTATCTGGAATTACATATTAACCTAAAAGGTTAACCCTCTGTTTATTAGAGTATATATATTCTCAATCTTTATACTTGTGTTCGGATGTGAGATTTTGTTATCACGTGATATTTCAACATTAGAAATGTTGATTTTTTTTTATTTTTTTAATGAAATGTTGGAGATTTTTTCAACTTTTCACAACCCTGTCATATGACAAGGTCATTATTTTTGTAATGAAAAACTATAGTAACAATTCATTGAGATGGTCGTTAAAAAAATATAAAAAATTAAATTAAAAAAATCATACGCAAACTCACCGAGTTGGGAGTTAGCTGGCGAACCTTGGAGCTTTTGTGTATAGTTGGAGTCTTGGTAGCTACAAAACGCTGTGATTCTCCCTCTTCCAGTAGTAGCTAGGTTAGAGTAGAGTAAAATTGATTTGTGTAGACTAATCTTAAAGTTAGGTACATATTAACTGTGATTAGAATAGTACTTATTACTAATCAATGAAGTACTAGTTCTCCCAAAATGGTCCTATTAAATTAATGTCATATGTTGACTTACCTATTATGTCAAAATATGGTACATAGGGCTTGGGGATGTCATCAAGGTAGGGGTGAAAAAAAAAACTAGTGTATACATAATTTACTAGTATTATATTAACATTGTGTATATAATACTAGTGTGTGAATATATATATATATATATATATATATAGACACATATAATAGTATTTATTATTTAATTATTATAATAATTGAAAAAAATCGTAATCGTAAAATATAATCGAAGCTGTTAGTAACCATAAAATTTGGTTAATTGCAGTTACTAACTTTTTTTACATTAATAATCGCATTATACGGCTTGGTTACAATTACATCTCGTAACTTCACTAAACCGTAGAATATGATTATAATAAGGCTATGAGATGTAGTACCCAAAAAAATAAAAACAAGAATAGAAAATAGAAACAGTTAGTTATCTGGAACCTTGGATTAACTTCTACCAAAAATTAGTTGGGAACTATTTAAGATTGACTTTGAATGGAGACTTGGAAGCTGATTGTGCCCACAGAAGCTAAAACAATAATTCCAAATACTCTCTTGTAGAGTTAAATGTATTTGCTGCTTTTGTTTTGAAAGTGTATTTCAAAAAAGTTTGTCCCATAGTAGCTGAAGGGAGGTAGCCCCCTCCCATATTTAATAGAGATGTGACACGTGTCATGTGCATGTAAATAATGCATCAATTCTATATTTATTTTCATTTTAAACAAACAAAAAATATTAGGAGCTGTTATTCTAGCATTTCTGTAATTTATATTGCACCAAAGTGTCATTCCATTGGGAGAGATTGTTGCAAAACCATAAACCAAACAATTTAGTTTTACATAGGACATAAATAGATAAAAGCCTAAAGAAATCAGGTTATAGTACTTTAACCTATGAAAATGATAAAAAAAATTATCATTGTGAAACCAGTAAGACTCGAATCGTCAGGCCTAGTTATCACTATAAAGTTAGTGAAACTCGAATAATGTCAAATAGAATTATTACGGTACGTGCAGTTGGTAAGACTCGAATCATGTCCAACAAATAGTAAAGTTTCCGCAATCATATTTTAAAGTCTTGTCACTCGTATGTTTCTTTTCTTTCTCAACAACGAACTCTTTTTTGTTGGTTATGAATCATGTCCAACAGATAGTAAGGTTTCCGCAATCCTATTTTAAAGTCCGCAATCCTATTTTAAAGTCTTGTCACTCGTACATTTGCTTTTTTTTCTTAACAAAAAACTCATTTTTGTTGGTTATGCATTCATACCGCGCTAACCATCTAGTCCTTGAGAGCATCTAGTCCTTGAGAGCATAATTAAAAACATTTTACTACATGAAGAAGAAGAAGAAGACTTTGTCAAAGGGTTTCCATGATTAACTCCGGACATAACGAGCAAACAACCAGGGTCCAGGGTTACCAAAATGTTTAGGAGAGATTGATGGGAAATGTTTTACTTGTGGGGATTTATAGTCAATTTTATCATTTGGGGGGGGGGGGGGGGGTCGAAATACCAGGCTGTCATTCTTCCTATCATACCTTCCTTCTCTTTATGTCCCTTTCTTTCACCTTCAACAACCAACATTTTGCTAGTGTAAATGGAATAACCTAGTGGTGAAGTCACTCGAGTCTCTGATGATCCAATTTTAAACCTGAAAAGCAAGTAGAGGTTGCTTTATTATTAAAAATCAAGAAAATAAATTAAATGCACTTTTAGAAAGAAGTTGAATCCACAAGGAAAATTTATCAGGAATCCACTAAAAAGGGAGATAAAACTCGAGGGATATTTTTTATTAATCAAAAGTTATTTTACAATGGAATATTGCATGCCCAAGAAGGGCTGATTACAACTCAAAAGAAAAATGCCAAATGAAAATTAAAGATCAAGCCTGAAATCTACTCAATCAAGCATATAAAAACTTCCTACCAACTAAAATCTAAAAACTTTGAATTACACTAATTAAGTACAAATTATCACAATATCTTCCTCCATTATCCTAGCGTTTCACGTTTCGGATATTGTGTAAACGATCCATGTTTTGTACCAGCTAAACGATCCAAAGAAACCTACCCGTACCATATTGGAATGTTACGTTTTCCATTCGTGCTTTCGCTCCATGTACAGTATCGAACCGTGATCCAAATAACATTGCACTAATTTCTCATTATATGTTGCAACGATCATACCCGGAGAACCACGAGGAGGGTTCTACTAATTTAGTTGACTCCTCATCGCCATTATAAAATGGCTCGAACTCGTCTCTCCATCGCTGATCAGCTGTGGTATCCAGTTCCACTGCATCATATTTCGCCATGTCCGAGTCATCATAAACAGGTCCTACTTCTTTGGCCATATCATAATCAGGTCCTACTTCTTTAGCCCTATGGGACTCCGCAAGTAATTGATTCAAAGTACTAACATCTTGTTCATGCTTCCTCTTCAATTGATCAATCTGTTTGTAAGCCTTCTCAGTTTCTTGCACAGCTTCTGCAGCTTGGTTCTGAAAATTTTTAACATTATTACGGAAACACCGACAGTGGGGCACTAAAACTTTTTATGACTTACCGTTGAAAAATCAATTCATCAAATAAGTAAGAAAAAAAAAAACACCATCATATCATTCCACATTACTAAAGAAAAAAAAAATGGACTGCAAGCCGCTAAATAAAATTCTGAAATCAATAGAAATCAATAGAAATCAGAAAACAATAGAAATGATACCTGTATCAATAGAAATGATACATGTAGCAAACTAGAATTACCAGACGAAAATTCCCTTGGACCATATAAACACATTTTAGTATAATTTAAAATTTACGAATACAAAAAATTTCTATAAATATAGTAAACGCATGTGACTCTTACAAAACATGCAGCCATTATATAGCCTGATGCAATAAAAGTATCCATTGTACTTCAAAGTTAGTGAAATTACCCACCAACAATGGCTTCATCTCATGCAACAAACTTCAAAGAATCCATTTTGCTTTTTTATTATTTATATTTTTGGCATACACCTAGAATTAAGATCAGTAAAGTATGAATGATGAAGAATGAAAAAGATAAAAAAGACGAATCTTGAGTTCATAATGATAGAACAGAAACCTCAAGGAGAGCAATTAAACAAGCAATCAATTCAAACTTACCTGGGCAGTAGCAACAGCTTCTTCTGCTTCTTTAAGTCGGACAAGTAGTTCACCAGCAGCTTGTAGAGCTTCAGCAGTATCCCTCAGTTGAGCCTGAAGACCTTTGTTCTCATCCCTAAGATACCGCCTCTCTTTTTCCCTTTCCACTTTTAATGCTGAAATTTCTGCAGCAAGGGTGTTTATGAACTTAGATTCAGCACCCCTCACTCCGGCCTTGGCAGCTGCTTTCTTAACATCTTCTATACCGTCCTGAATCTTCCTATGCCTATCAAGCAACTGAATATGTTTCTCCTGAAGATCTGCATATTGTTCGATCATGCGGGCATGGCCCTGCATGGCCATCTGCATTGATACCTTCAGCTCTTCTGAGCATTTCTTCTCCATGTCTAATTCTTCTTTTTGCTTTTCAGCAATCATACGACTAGCTTCAAGCTCAGCTCTGAGTTCTTCTGCAAGAGAAATCCACTTGCTTTCTGCTTCAGTCCAGAGAAACCTCTCCATTTCTAGTTTCTGTTCAGCTCTCTCTCCAGTTGACTCAGGAATGGAGCACAATGAGGGAGCCATACTTGGCTCACATGAATAAGTCAATTGCAGGAGAGGACTTCCTCTTTTAGCAGACTTAGGTGTAGCGTCTATATAATATTGTAGTTGGGTTCTTAAGTCTTGAATCTCTTCAACCAGTACATCCCTCTCACCCATATCATAGAAGTTCCGGTAACGTTCCAGCTCATCTTGAACTCTTTTTAACTCAATTTTTGTGCTTAAGAGTTCTGGATGGTTTTCATATTTATCCTTCAAAATCTGCAAAAGCATGATAAGACACAAATTTTAGAAAGGGGACAATAGATTTAGAACTGGAAAATACTCTTAGGTTGCCAAGTTAACATAAAACCTAATTCACCTTATTCTCATCTTTCAGTGATACTAATTCGTCCTCCATAAAATCCTCAGTAGATAAAATTCCATCCATCAGGCTTTCGAGGCGAACAATTTTATCTTCCCGCATTTGCCCAATTATGGTATTGCACTCCCTCTCATGTTTATACTGTTGGACCTGATATTCGTAGCCATAATAAAGTGTCAGATGGGTAAGAAGGAAATGTCATGGTTCTTGTTTTGCGATGGAAACAAACCTACCAGACGGTTAAGTTGCCTAATTTCCGAATTTTGCTTTGTGCAATACTCCTCTAGCGCCATCTCTCTCCTAATAGCCCCTGCCAGGACCTTTTTTACTGCCTGCAATATAATTAAAAAGTTTAACATATATAAGAATAGTGAAAATGAAAATAAAGTACAGAAAAATCCTGTTGATGCCTTCAGACATACCTTGGGAACTTGCTTAATTGACTTCTCTGCTGTTTGTGACCCATCATCAACAGTGACTAACTGCAGATTTGAACTGTCATTTGCATCTTTGAGTTCTTGGAAATTTCTGCTATTGCACTTACTGCACAAAAAGGTCATTGGAACTCCTCCTGCAAGTTCATTATCTTGAAGAAGAGTTTGGACACCCACATCAACTTTGTGAACTTGTAAAATTGATTTGATATCCCTAGGTTTGTAGGAAAACCTGAAAGATGACCGTCTCAAACCTGAACTATGACTATCAAGAATATCAAGCCCACGCTGGAGACTAGCAGCCAGATGTTCACTTGGTCGATTATAATTTTTAAATGTTTGAGTAGACTGAGTATTCAAACAAACGCTTTTTGAGGGCTTTGCAAAAGATAGATGTATGGTCTCTGGGGTCAGGTTACTGTCTCTAAGATCTTTCTGTGAAGCGGTTAAAGTTGATGAAGTTCTGAGACTTTTTCTGCTGCTGTTACAAAGTATTGGTGAAACACTTGGAGTGGGAGACTTGAGAACTGGGGATACCTCGCATGCCACTATGCTGAGATTAGAAGGATCTGCAAAATCACTTGAGCTATTCAAAGGACATGGTTTGACTTCTCTTGCATCGTCTGCAGAAACTTGGCTTGTTGCACAACTGGGGATATCCATCACTGACGTTCTTGAAATTTCTTCATTCAGTAAATTACTGACAGAGGGTGGAAGACAATCAGGATCAGGCTGCCTAGAATTTTTTTTCTCAAAACTTTCAACTGAATGGGTCAATTTTTCTTCAGAATTTCCCTCAGTGCAATGCTGTACTTCAGTCTTTAAACAACTTGGTGTATTCATACCGGATTCTCCACCATGAAAAGGTATGATCGCATGCATCTCGACCTGTTCAGAAATTTCTTCTTCCATATTCACATCAGTATCCTCAGAATCCTGTCTTTTGATAGAATTAATTCCAGATGTGATCTGCTGAGATTCCCCAGTTCCCTTTTTAGATACAGTATCAGGTTTTCTCCCATCAATCTTTTCTTCACTGCCTGTTAGTGCAAGATCAACCTGTTCATCAATTGACATCCTTTCAGATGTATTTTGAAGTCCTTTTGTAGAGGCCAAGAGTTTTGAATCAACTAACTGTACCCCTTCAAGTTTCTTCCCATCCATGGTGTTATTTTCTTCAATGCCTGCTAGCAGCAAACCAATTTGTTCCGCTTGCTCAACAATTTCCATCTCTTCATCACTGTCATCATCAACATGAGGCAACGTTATAGGACGGTTGAGGCTAAATTTAAGAAGATTCAAGCTTCTACGAGCATTCCACCCTGTTGAATAGCCTCCATTTTGTTCAGTTTGGTTTCCCTTTTCCTTCATTCGAAATAGTTCATCCTGTCATATGCACCCAGTCAGAGAATAGTTTTTTCTTGGAAGTCACATTTAACAGCAGAAGTAATTATAATTTTCTGATGGGAAGTAAAAACAAGAAGGCAAGGAGAATAAACCTTAAGCTGCCGTATCACTTCTCTTAAGACATTAACATCGTCCTGCACTTCTTCATTAACAACTGCCTTATTTTTGATTGCCTTTGCACGTTGGGCGAATCTGAGTGTACTGAAAGTCTCACTCTTACAGCTGCATCGTTAAATTATGTAAATTTTATTTCAGAAAAGGGGAAAAGATGGATATGATAACATGAACAAAAACACAGTATAGAGTAGGTTCGGTATATTACCTTTGTGCCGGAGAAATGGCACAAACCATTGCTAGTTTTGCATTTCCACCAAGAGATTCCTGCAGTAAGAATGTCAACTTGGAATCCCTGTAAGGAATATGCCTTTGCTTTCCTGTTTGGGAAACTTCTGCAAGAATGTTTATCAAGTTCCTGCACATATCACACATTACAACACTTAGCACCGGATGAAAACCACATGACCATGCAAGAAAGTCCTAATGATATGTGTGAACTTGTCCACTGGGTATGTATATACAGAAGGTCAAACATATACTACAAACTGAAATCATCATTAGCCACCACTAAATAGTTCAAACAACAAACCAATAGAAAACCCTACCCGAGCTGGGAAAGTGAACGATTAATATTCCCTGCTTCCTTCAAGCGTTCTCCAGCTGCTCCTGTTAGCTTTTGTCTTTCCGAACCAGCAAGATCAACAAGATTTATTCTACTTGATTTGAAGCAGCTCAATCCATCTGCCAGACTCTACAAATTGAAACTTAGATTAGACAATATTGAATATTTAGCAGAAAAGGTGAGAGAGTAAACATAAAGAACCAGCTATATTGTAAACCTACTATAATATCTTGAAGAACCTTGCATACCACAAACCAAACATTTTACTGGAAAAGGGAAAAAATCATTATCTAATTATCTCAACCTAGGAGTTGATACCAAATATCATTTAAAATCCAGTATTCTAACCTTGCATCGTGATTCAACAACACAAGTAAACACACTGTGTGAACGAGAACTCTCAGCATTTATGCTTGTTGCACCAGTCCTCCTATTTGACAAGCCCTGAATCATTTATGCAGAGTTAATGATTGCAATGTCCAAATAACTATGCATCCAATGAAGCATCATTTATAGAAAACAAAGAAAACATCAATAGTCATACAAAATAAGATATCACATGGAACACTAATCCATGAGCCACATATATTCCTTTCAATAAGTTGTCTTGAGTAGAGTCACAAAATGCATATTATAAGATGAGCATAAAAGCTATGCGGACCTTCATAAGAAGTCGTGTCACATCCTTCATTGTGCATACACACTCCTCCCTTAAATTTTCAACGTAGACACCAGTTTTGACATCTTCTCTTATCTGTAAGGGAACTCACAAATCCATCGCAGAAAAAGAAATTTAAGACCACAAGATTGCCAATGGTATAAAAATCTAACCAAAACAATTAATACTCCTTTACCTGGAGGTTCCTTTGACTTGGGTCCAATAAATCAGTAATTTGTTCATTATAAATCTGCACATTAAAACTTCAAAGAATTAATAGGGAGTTTTTGTTCATAGTAAATCTGTGAATACGAACAATAAAGAATTTCGGAAAGTGAAGAATTAGTTTAAGTATGCTATTACATATAAGGACTAGACCCAATCACTTAACCTCAAGAAAAGAACACCGGCATTGATATCGGAGTTGTTTGTCAGTATGTTTATTTTGCTCCTAATACAGTAAAGACAATGTGAACATAAGAAGTCTGAGATACAAAATCTAACCATCAAGAGTTTGATAATAAAGCAAACAGAATATCACCTCATCTATGCGGGAAAAGAGTCTCTCAAAAACACGGGGTGTCAACCCTTGTTGATCACTTGATAGGTTTTCTTCCAACAACACATTGGCTGGTCCCCATATTGTATATGTCTTTCCACTCCCAGTCTAATCAGTTCAATATTAAAATATGTGTTATATGGTTAGCAAAATTACAATTACATTTGAGTGTGTGTGAGCATGTGTAGCATAGCCATATCTTTACAGAAGAAGAAACAATGTCAGGCCAGAAGATACCGAACAATGTCAGGCCAGAAGATACCTGTCCGTATGCAAATACAGAACTGTTGAACCCAGCAAGACAATTTTCAACAAGAGGAGCTCCCACAAGTTGGAATATATCCAGCTGCAAATGCCATATTAAACTAAGATTCTAAGGATTCTACATTTAATCGGACCTTGTTCAATAAGCAACGAACAAGTACTACAAAAATCAATCTTGCCTGTGTAGATTTAACATCCGCAACAGAGTCAAATGTAAATGTCTGGCCAGCAATTGACAAAGAATCACCAGAGCTTTTCTGAACTATCATCTCTCCTTCTTCCTCATCCTTATTCGGGGGCCGCATTCGCACTATGACCTAATTCAAGTGACATACATAGCAAGAATGAAAAAATTTCCTACCATTATAGTACATCTTTTCCTAGGAAAATAGGTAGCTAATAAAGTGATTCTAGAAATCACAAGTTTCCCGCTTACTCCCACTGAACAAAACCCATTACTCAAGAATGTTTTATACAAAAATATAATGATTCAAAAACATATCAATTTGCCATTTCCATCATTTTTCCACCAGTCAAATAAAGAAAGCAGAATTCAAATTCAATTATGCATTAACCCTGTACTTTCCTAAGCTTTTGCAACAATTTCTCAGCAATCATAAGGCTCAAGTTAAGTCAACTTGACTCAATTAAAATTCAAAATTTAAGCGTCACTAAAGGATCTACACATTCAAATATACACCTTTTTCCCACCATTTTCTCAGCAGTCAATTAAAGAAAGCTGAGAATCATATTAGGAAATTAAAAAAAAAAAAGGAAAGGCAAGTAATCAGCAATTAACAACGCATAAAATATAAAGCAACACTCGACTAAGATTAATTTAAAAAAAAAAAAATTGAGGCTTTAAAAAATACACACACCTTAACTCCAGAATCAGAAGAGCCAGGGAGTCCTCCATCATCGAGAACAGCATCGACGCTGAGCTTTCGCTTCAGAGGGTTCGGAGGTCTAGGCGGAAGCGGGCTCTTCAACTTCCCTGCGGCCGACAATGGCTTCCCGGCGACGGAGGGAGAATGCGATGAATCCGGCATAGCATTCAGATCCACCGGCGGAGCATTCTCTTTAGACAATTTCTGTTTTCGACCTGATCGCTGCTTCAACGAACTAGGGTTCGGTGAAGAAGCCGCCGGCGTGTCCGTCGGGTGATTCTCCCTTAAGATTGTGTTTCGTGGCTGCATAAAGTGCTTCATTTTTTCTGCAGACTTCAAGAATTCAAGAGATAGAAAGGAAAGGGATGAAGATGGAGCGAGAGAAATTAGGGTTTGGTCAGACAAGGTAGCGAGAGAAGAGGGAGAAGAGAGAGAAATGTAGCCGTTGGGAGGGGCTTACTTTTGAATTGGATTGGGGGGGCTCACAGGAAGAACGTCATAATTTCACATGGAGTGGCACTCTGGCTCTTTTGTTTATTTGATTGACAAAAATAAAAAAATAAAAAAAAAAAGTCTTTTTTTGAACTGTATTGGATCTGGAGAGCGTTACTTTGGAGAGGAGCTAACCAGTACTTTAAACTACTTTATTAATTTGAATTTAATAATTAATTGGGCATATGTCCAATTAAGTTTTTTTTGTGTGTGTTTAATTTGTAGTATATTAATTGAGAAATTATGTGGCATGTCTTAATTGGACAGTTGATTGAATCCCATAATACTATTTTGTTTTATTGTTATTATAATCAATAATTCTAGGGAGCCCGAGATTTGGGGACCAGTCCAAATTTTTTAAATTTTTTATTTTTTTTGTTTTCACTCCTAAATAATTTATATAATTTATTAGAACTAAAATTTAAAAAAAACAGTAATTTATATGTGATTTGGATACATATCATATAAATTATTTGAAAGTGAAAACAAAAAAATAATAAAATTGGACCAGTCCCCATTCCCGGACAGCGTGGAAGGATTCTATTATAATTACTATCATGCTTATTTATATTACTATTATTATCATAGACCTTCAATGCAATTATGACATCATATTTAGTTAATCACTCTTATTCTAGTTGTTTAATTCACAATTCATGTTTTCTTTTATAGCTTTTTTTTTGGGGGGGGGGGGGGGGGATAACTTTATAGGAATTTATGCATATATTGGAAAGATGTACATCTATATTATCATAATTATCACAAGGGAAGGGCCCAAGTGTATTTAACAGATTAGAAGAGAAGCATGTTCAAACCAGGGTAACTTTTTGCCATAGCAATAAGAAAAAGGTTAAATTTTGATAGCTTTACACGAGCGGGATTATGATGCTTAATTTCATCAAGCACGCTTACTTTATCATTGTGTCATAATTAACCACGCTCATCAATGATGTGTCATAATTAACAACGCTCGTACATACACTTTCAGTATATTAAACTTTAAACTCGTAAAGAAACAGGGTTGCAACCTGATAAACACCCTAACAAGCAACAACAAATGACCTTTGAAGGTCATGAAAAGAAGAATATTAAACTTTAAACTCGCAAGGAAATAGGGTTGCAACCTGATAAGCACCCTAACCTAACAAGCAACAACAAATGACCTTTGAAGGTCATGAAAAGAAGAATGCGAAGAAGGCTTGATAGGGATTTTTTTGGAAGAACGCCAACAAACTACTTTATTTAAGTTTATAACACTTCAAAACAAATAAAAGGAATTGATTTTCAATATAAGAATTGTTCCATTTATTATATTCTGTCAATAAATAACAAATTGTTAATGGTTATAAATAAATAAAAAATCATATGTTGGCACACTGGAAAAGCTCTAAAACATTGATTTGTAGAATTAGTAGAACACAGCTCATCTTGAACAACATGAAGTTTGCTTTGATCCATCGGCGCCATTGTTTACAAGGCTTACCCTATTAACAGACAACTCGGCTTTGTATGACTCAGAATTTAAGACTTTCCGGCTGACATTGCTATATATCTCCCGAACGACAATTTCAAAAGCTTTTTTTACATTGGTAGAATCCAGTGCTGATGTTTCCATAAAGAACAAACCCTCTTCCTCTGCCAGCTTTACGCCTTCTTCCACACTTACATCCCTGATGTTCTCTAAATCGCTTTTGTTTCCAATTAACATCCTTGCTACAGTTGTATCAGAATGAGCTGCATGATTATTCACGAAGTTGAAAAATATGGGATTTTCAAACCTCGAAGCAAAATATAAAAATAGACATTACAGTAGCGTCAAAATAGACAGAACATAATGCTTAGAGCATCTTAGATACTTGAATAGTGCTTAGAGCTTAGAGCATCTTAGATACTTGAGTTGTTAAATGTTAGCAAAGATACGTCATTGGAATCACATAGGAAACGCTGATGATTAACACAAATTGGAACTTTATACAGAATAGTTTACATGACTGATATTTTAAAATGATTCTACAAATGTAATGGGAAAAAACGATCTAAATAATATCGCTAAAGAATATCTACTTAGAGTGCAATTCTTTCATGCCAAAGATCAAATAATACAGCTTAATATATGGGGAAAGGGAATATGTGACTTGCATAGCCAAACTTGACTATAGATACACTCATTAATGACATCTTCGTATTTTCATCATTTCCATTATTGACGTTCTAGACATTTAAGTATTTTATTACCAAATACTACGTCGTTTTGTACCTGATCTATAGCCATGCTTGGCCGTGGCAATACATATTCCCTTCTCCCTTGATATATTCAAACTTGGAAGCTCAAATGTTATGTTTTATTGGTGCAATTGCTTCACTGGTGATTTGTTAGTTGATATTTTCCTAAGATATTATGTTATTTTCTTATGAATCTAAGATTAAAGAAGATGAAGACCAATTATTTTAGGATTGTGCAGAATTCTACAAAGTCTCTTTCCACTCATCAAGTTACCACTCCTGATAGCTTAAAAAAGATAAACAAGTGTGCCATTCTCCCCCTCAAGTAAATTAAGACTTGAAGATGATGAATAGGAAGTGGTCTTGTATTTTGATTTTATTGGTTCTTAAAATCAAGTTTAGTTTTAAGCACCTACAGTGGTCGATCTTGAATCGGTCAGAGTATGAAAAAAGATTATGGCACTTGTTCTGTTTGAAGACATTAAATTTTGCTAACCAAAGCCAGGAAACCAATAATTATAAAAAATAAAAATAAAAATAAATAAATAAATAATCTGAGGACATGAAGGTATCAAAAAATTTGAAGTATCTTTCTAAAATAAATAAAGATTCATAGACCGAGGCACAAACTTGAAGACAGAGTTATATTCATTGAAGAGGTCAGAATATTTTGGAATATACTGAGTTACTCATACTAAATTTAGATCCTTATATGCTCATATATAGAATATTAGGAAGATTATTATTGGAGGGCTATTATTTGGTTCCCAAGTTGTGCCTCTAAATTAGAACTTAACTGGAAACACAATAATACTAATCCAGCCTGTCCCAAATTGAGGATCATGTTTCAAAACAGTGAATGCAACACAGACTTTAGGTCGGGCCAAAAGAACACTAAGATTTTACAATTTTCAATTCTTTTTTTTCCAAATTACTTCTGAACTCTGATTTTATTTTCTGAAAAAACACAAAGAACATATTAGGTAACTGTTTCAGAACAAGAAACAATGGTTTCTATCTCAAGATCCAGTTGAAAACAAGATAAAATGGGTCTAGTATTGATTCACAAATATTCAATTTAAGTCATAACTGAAAATTATTCTCCAAAAAGGGCAAACAGACATGTATAAATTTCAAAAACATTCTAAGACAAATCAGGAAACAAAGGTCAAAAACTGAATCCAATAACAGAGAACAAACACATCCTATATTTTCTATATCTTCGTTTCCTTTGCTATATTTGTTTTAGATATATAACGAAATTTACTTCACATCTAAGCAATAGTAAAATTTATCGCATTTGGACACAACAAATCCCTTCTATCTATTGATTTTCAACTGATCCACCATAATCTATAGAAAAAGCTTTTCAGGTCCTAAAACTGAAGCATAACCATACATAAAGCAAAGCAACTAACTTTAAACTTAAAACTACTATTACATTGTGTCCCTAGCATGATTTTAAGACTAAATTTAAAATCAACTGGTTTAAAATAATCTAATCCTCAAATTCAATCCTACATACACAAATCTAATAAAGGCAAATGCTAAAATGCACTTCGAATTTAACCAATTGCCCTTGGCATATAGAACACATTTCACATTTGCAACCACTTTATGCAATAGATCAATACGGAGCGCATTAATCAATTTCTATTTTTATTTGCTCAGTCCCATTTGAAGGGGAAAAAAATTGTTCCACAAAAAGAGTTCTTTAATGTAACTCAAATATTTGCAAATGGGACTTTTTTGTTGGACGAAAGGAGTAAGATTTAACTTACTGTCGAGCTCTTGGAGCCAACGGCGGACGCTATCGAATGTGGTGCGGCGGCTGATGTCGTAAACAACCAGGGCACCGACGGCGCCGCGGTAGTAGGCGGAGGTGACAGCGCGGAAGCGTTCTTGCCCGGCGGTGTCCCAAATCTGGGCCTTAACTTCCTTGCCGTCAATATCCATGGTCTGGGTCTGAAATTCAACGCCGATCGTGGCCTTGGAGTGAAGATTGAACTCATTTCTAGCGTACCGGGAAAGGAGGTTCGATTTGCCCACTGCTGAATCTCCGATTATCACTACCTTGAACAAATACTCTTCCCCCTCCTCATCACTGGAGTCCATTTTGAGGTTTTTAGGGAGAGATTTTGTGTGTAGTTGGGGGAATGAAAAGGGGTGGAATTAGATTCAGCAGAGGAGAGAGAGAGAGGAGGAGGAGGAGGAGGAAGGAGGAGAAACGGCTGGCAATGGGAGGAGACAAGTGTGCGTTATTAGTGGGACCAGTCTCTCGGAGTCTCTTACTAATGGTATGCAACTACACTCCAGCAAGGCAGCAAAGTCAATTATTGCAAATAAGAAATACTTTTTGTGGGTATTAAAATAGGCAATTAATAATATCACAATAAAAATAGGGATAATTACAAAAGTTCCTCAAAGTTCCACAAAATTTTACTTTTACTCCTAAAATATCAATGTTTTCAATTATATTCCTTTAAGATTAAATCTTAAGTAAAAGTGTAAAACAGTTCTCTTTTTACATATTAGTGAAATTATAGGTCGAAACTCATGTTTTATATAGTTAAATACACATTTAACCAGTTCCAAACACATGAATACAATAATATATACGTTATATGAAACATAAATATCTAAATTCCAATTATTTCGAACATGTATGCAAAAGATTTCGACCTATAATTTTACCAATATATTAAAAAGGAACAGTTTTGTAAAAAAATTAAACTTGAAGGAACATAATTAAGAAAGTTAGTACTTTGGGGTTAAAATTAAAATTTCATATAACTTTGAAGGACACTTTTACAGTTAACCCATACAAATAATATTATCCTAATAAATATATATTTAACGGTACTTTTACGATTATATAAACCATACTTAACATACATTTTGAGTGACAATTATTATTCGAACTTGTCATTATTAAAAATGCCTAAAAAATATTACTCCCTTCGTTTTAAATTATAAGATCAATATTTACTTTTGAAAAGTCAATTTCAAATATTTTTAAACTTAAAATTAAGATGAATTCATTCATTTTATCTCAATACAATTATGAATATCATAAACTATTTAAAAAATATTAATTATAAGATTTATTATTTTGAAAATTTAAATGAATCATATCAATTTTAAATTTAAAAATGTCTCAAATTGACTTTAAAAAATCTAATTCAAAACAGAGAGAATATATTTGTAAAAGAAAAACATAACACACTCGTATGAATGTGAAATAATGTTATATTTGCTCTGATTATATCAATCCCCTTAAAATATTGGTGTTAAATATCATTTCAAGTCCAACTCGTTGTTTGAACTATGAGCAAATTTGTATATCTTTTTATTAGGATTTTCCTATTGTAAGATCTTCACCCATAAATTAATTATACAATTTTTAATTTTATCTATAAAGTAAAATAATATTAAATTTGTAAGTGATTAATATCGTAATTAGTGTTAATTGTATTTACTTACAATTAAAAAGGTATATGTAATACTCCCTCCATTTCAAATTATATGATCATTATTGACTTTTAAAAATCAATTTATGACATTTTTCAAACTCAAATTTAAAATGACTAATTAAAAATTATGAAACAATAAAACTTATAATGAGTAATACTTTTTATATAGTTAATAATATTCATCATTGTATTAATTAAAATGAAAAAGATTTACGTCAATTTTATACTTAAAAATATCTTAGGTTGACTTTAAAAAGTTAACAATGGTCAAATAATATGTTATGTTTGAATTGGAGGAATGAAAGTGAGAATGGAATGACTCATTCTTTTGGAATAAAAAAAAATTATGTTTGGTTGCTCTATTGAAACGGAATGAACCATTCACATTGCTCCTAAATTTATGAATTTTATTTTTTGAGAGACGGTATAAAATAACTCATTCCAGTTAAAATAGAATGAATCATTCACTCTTTATTCCATTCCCTCCTCTATTCTATTCATTTATTCATTTTATTTTTTTAATTCAAACGTAGGCACGAGACTGACACGGGAGTAACTGGACAATATAAAATGGGATGAGGGATGGAGTGACCCTTCTCCACCCAACCTCAAAACCCCACAACCCATGCCCAGCCCATCCCAGCCCGTTAAGAAAATTTTACCTTGTCCAACGCCACGGAGACCAATTTTTTCTTGGAAGAATTAGTAAATTAAAAAAAAAGACAAAAAAAATTGCCATCTTAAAAAAAGAATATTATGTACTCCCTCCGGTCCTTTTTACTCTTTTTTAGAGAGTAAAATTTATTTATTTTTATTTGTCTTTTATAAATTTTAAGAAAATATTAATAATTTAATTTATCATATTATCCCTACATTAAATACTAAATTGTTTAATTTTTCATATTTTCTAATAAATTTTAAGAGATAATATTAAGATTGTATATTTATTTTAATTAATTAAGTAAAATATTAATTATATTTCTTAATTTTTATGACTTTTTCTAAAACATCAAGTAAAAAAGAAGGGATAATGATACGACCAGCTATTGTCTAGCTGAATATAAATGTAATTCATTGACTAATAATAATAATTCATAAAACTAATCTGCACTCTTCCTTCTGCACAACACCTGGGCACATTCTATAGGGCTTTTTTTAGCTTGCTTTTGATTTTCTACTTTTATATTTTATTGTATAAAATTATAAATTATACACATATTTTCAATTCTAACTGAACTCACCGACTTAAAAAATTACTCAAGTTCGTAAAATTCGCAAATTTGAAGAACCATATTAAAGTCTTGTAACAAATTTGTGACAAATTATAATTGCGAAATTTATCAATACATAAGATCGGATAAAATTATAAGAGGCCCACTTATTATACGTTAGGATATATTCCCTGTGATCCAAATTATAAGATCAATATTAAAATTTTAAATTTTAAATTGACATGAACTCATTTAGGTTATATCAATACAATTATAAATATCATAAACTACCTAAAAAGTAATACTAGTTATAAGATTTATTATTTTCAAAATTTAAATAAATCATGAAAATTTTTAATTTAAAAATGTCTCAAATTAACTTTTAAAAAGTTAATATTGATCATCTAATTCGAAATGAATGAAGTATAATATTACTAATTGGACCTAACACATAAAACCCAAATAACTTGTTTGGTCATGGAGCCCAACTGCCCTAGATGGTGACCAAGGCCAAGTGGCTAAGGCTTGCTTGCTCTCTCCCTCTATATATGAAATAAACAAAAGGCATAGGATATGCTCTCATAAACTAATACACTATCTAGATAAAAAAAAAATCTCTCATTTTTATCGTTGAACGTCATAAAATTATATATCGGTTATCACATCAAGGGGTTTTTTTGACGATTCTAACCGTCGATCATAATGTGTTATCTTATGTGCGGGTTCACAATCCGACGATATCTTATTTAACACATTAACATTACACATTTTTTAAAAAAATTATCACATATTTATTTATATAATTGGTAATTAAAAAATTCATTCACAATATATATTATTTTTTTACCATATTATTACATTTTAATATATTTAGTGGTGCTCGATTGGTGTAAGTTGATGAAATAACAACATAGGAACATGGGGGCATCCATATATTCCCGGTTCCATAGGTTTCATGGATGGGACAAAACCTCATTAATTTCGTTACATGCATAAATTGGCATCATCCAATTCCCTTTTCTTTAGGTTTCCACAACTTTCCATGGTGAATATTGAATTGCTTACGAGAGACCTCTTCTTTGATTAGATGGATAGGGAATCTCGTCACTTCTCTAACTTCACAAATAAAAGTCCTAACTCCTACGTATTTGGAGGTTTCTCTTTTTAAAAAGTTAAAAAATAATATATATTACAAATATTTACGTAAATTTTAAATTATTAATTATGTAAATAAATATTAGTGATATTTTTTTAAAAAAAATGTGTAATAATTAAAGTCCTCTTATAATTCCTATAAATTTCATATTTTAATAAGTTTCGCAATTATAATTCGATCTAAATTTATTACAATATATAATAAGACTCTAAAAAGTTTATATAATTTTCTCTCTTTAAAAAAATTTACAATAGTTATTTTAGTTGTTCAAGATTGATGTTGAAAAGAAAAAATGACAAAAAGTGTGTTATCAACATGTCTTTTACAAGTTTAATATTAGTAGAAAGTTTTCTAATAAAAATAGGGTTTTTGTTTTTCTTAGAAAGAGTGGACTATACACCTGATTAGTGTAAAAAAATGTGTATAAATGTTTATTATCACATGATTTTTTTCACATAAATATTGAGTGAAATTTACATTCATGTGAGAGAAATTTACGCGAGAATATTATATTTTTTTGGGTGAAATTATTATTATTTTTTTGTTGAGACAATTTTAACTTGTGACAATCAATTAACATGATTTGCAACGATAACTTGCTATCATTGACTAAAATATATTTTTGATTAATTAATTGACGGGCTCCAGAAATACTCAGAACGCCAAGTGGGGCTATTTTGTTAGCTGAGCTGCCACGTCTGTTTAAGGGTTACACCTGCATAACCTAGTGGGGCATCTTGCTTGGTGGTTTTTAAATAAAGGGTCCTCTTAATATGTGCCCTAAGAAAACATGTTAAGTACATTATTCAAGAGAATATTCTCTTGAATTGTGTGCATATTTCCTTGATTTCTACATTTGCATCAAGTTCAAAAGAATATTCTTTTGAACCATGTGCTGAGCATGTGGCATAAGGGCACATGTTAAGAAAATCCTTAAATAAATTATACTCCATCAATTTCGAGTTCTTAGATTAATATTGTCTTTTTAAAAGTTAATTTATAATCCTTTTAAATTTAAAATCAACATAATTATTTAAGTTTTGAAAATAATAAATTTTATAAGTAGTAATACATTTTAATAATTTAAGATATTCATAATTGTATTAATCTAAATTAAATAAATTCATGTCAATTTTAAATTTAAAAGTATTTGAAGTTGATTTTTAAAAAGTAAATATTAATCTTATAATTTAGAACAGATGTAGTAAAATATATTACGAATTTATGCATGAATTTTTATATTAACTAATTACGGTGACACACGCTTTACGTATATAATTATTATTAAAATATAATACGAATTCATCAAATTTTGGAGATAAAATAAAATTTTAAAAAATTAAAAAAATAAAATTATAATAAAATCAAACTTATGATATACTTTAAAAAGAAGTAGTTATTTTTCGTCATCTTTCTTCTAATAAAATAGATTTATTTTACGATTGTAATTGAGTAGTAGTATAAAACTTTAATGTGGTAGGACTCATAAGAAAGTGAATTCTATTTATTTATTAAATTTTTTTTTCTACAAAGAATGTATTCGGATAATATCTGCCAAATACCACAAACATGTGGTCCCTCCAAATCCTCGGGGCATCATGATCATTCACCGACACGTGGCACTATTGGGTAGCAAGAACCGGCGGTAGCCGGTAAACAGCCCATCTTAACCTACCTTCCCAGTCACTTTAAAAAGGTGTCGAGCAACCAAGGCCTGCGCTGGTGTCCCTTCCTTTGTTCGCTATCAGACCCTTTTTGCTCCTTTAGTCACTCGGTCGCTGAGAGGAGAGAGAAATGAATGGAGGTTTAGAGAGAGAAAATGAGGTGACCCTTGAAGAGTTGAAGAAGAAAATGACAGATTTTGCTAAGGAAAGAGATTGGGATCAGTTTCATAGCCCTAGAAATCTCCTTTTGGCACTGGTATGGTATCTACCCTTTTCTTTTTTTGTGTATGATTTCTTTGTGTAATATATACATTTATGTGCAAGTGATGTTTTATTTTTTTCTCTATAAAAATACCCACAAACAAAAGCTTGAATTTCAATGATTTTGGCGCATACCCTTTAGGCCTTTTACCATATATTGGCTGGAAAACAGAAACAGAATATGTGAATACAAAAAAGGGGATAAACACACTGATGACTTTCTGCATTTCTGTTGGGTGTCTCTTAAAGACCATTTATGATGATTTTCTTGCATATTTATTTTGAGTTGTGGCAAGAAATTATGGTCCAAAGTTTGAATATAGAAAGTTAAATGTAATGGAAAGTGGAGTTTGTTTTCAGTTGCTGTTAGGGAAGATGGTGTTTGATGAAAATCCCAAACAAAAAGATACAAACTTCTCTTTCCAACCAAACTGAAGGTATTCAAAAGTTGAGTTTTTTTTCCAACCACACTTGAAGGTATTCAAAAGTAGTGTTTTCTTTCCAACCAAACTGAAGGTATTTAGAAGTTATGTTATTTTTATTTTTTTTCCAGAATATTATACTCCCTCTCTTCCACTAAAAATCTCATTTAAAAAAAACAAAACAAATTTGTTCACCAAATGAGTCATTTTTTACGTTCTTAGTGGTATAAAAATGATACAATGTTTGCAGTTATTATTATGTCACCCTTGCTAATTGTTTTTGTGGAATAAACATAGAGCAAAAATAGATCTTTAATACTTGTAAATTAGACTGATTTTGTGATACGGAGGGATTATTACCTGTACATTAGAACATCATCATGTTCAGAGAAATGTCACCTAAATAGCAAACACAGAACATGGAAACCAGTGTTGCATTTAACCATAAAAACTCTTTAACTTTATTCCCTTTACAGTTCGACACAAAAAAGAGTACTTCAAATGGGGTATTTTCCATTTGTCAGGTCACTACTTTTCATACCCATTTTCCCTTTTTTATATATATGCATGTTTATCAGGTTGGTGAAGTGGGGGAATTGTCTGAGATTTTCCAGTGGAAAGGAGAGGTTCCAAAAGGACTGCCTGACTGGAAAGAGGAAGAAAAACAGCACTTGGGTGAGGAGCTTTCTGATGTGTTGTTATATCTAATCAGGCTTTCTGATATTTGTGGTGTTGATTTGGGGAAAGCTGCTCTTAGGAAATTGGAACTTAATGCTAAAAAATACCCAGTTATGCTTTCTAAGGGCTCTTCTAAAAAGCATAGCCAACTTATTAGCTCTGCAGAAAATATCCCCACAACCAACAACCAGAAGAGCAATGGTGTGTTTGATGATTGTGTTTGATTTTCTTGGACTTTGTCCTGCCCTTTAGCCTTTTCTTTTAGTTATCTATTGATGTGATGATGGGTTCAAGTAGTTAATATAATATGGAAGTTTCTTTTGGGTACATTTGGGTTTTGAACTTTCAAGCCTCTTTGACTTCATTAGTGTGTATATATGTTACTTTAATTCAGCAATGATTGTCACAATTAAGTTTTATTTTACAAAATAACCTTACAACATTGCAACTCTCTTCAACACCACCCCCCCCCCCGCCCCCCCTCCCCCTCCAAAAGAAAAAGAAAAAAGAGAAAGGAATACCATATTGTAGTTATGTAAATACAATACGATGGGAGGTGGAAGGAGGGTTTGCATGAGCACAATCTGAGGTGGTGTGTATACAGGAGTTTTTTTTGTTTTTGGGGGGGGGGGGGGGGTGGTGTTTGATAAATTACATAAATTTCATTTGTTCTCTATTTTGATAAAGCACATCTATTTTTTTTAAAATGTTTGTTAAATTACTAAGAATATTTTATCTTCCTTACACGTTACTAATTCTTTTATTATGACAATATCTTTTCTTATCAATTTAATTTGTTTCTTTTTCCAGTTTTTTTCTGCTTACTTTCCTGGGCTAGTCCTCTTTGAAGGAGGGAAGCCTTGTGAATGTTCAATATTTTGTTAGCCTCATCACCAGGTATTAGAATCCATAGGAGTCTTCATTTGAGTAGTTAATTTGGGGCAAGAATAAAGATGGACTGACTAATAATCATAAACATTGATCCCAACTGTGCCAAATGGTTCATAATTTCCCACATTTTCCAAGAGAAAAGCATACAAAAACAATTAGTTTTCGAAATAATAACCTCTTCCCCCAAGAAAATGGTCCCATCTAAAATTTGTAGATGAACAGAGGCACCGATATGTAACAAATCTCATTATTTTTATTTTTAATGTGAAAAATATCAGTTTTCTAAATGAATAATGCTAGACACACATATTATTGTACAAATATTTTATAAATTGGTTGATGTGGCACTGTTGTATTGGTGATAGTTAAAAAAAATACCTCCCTACTATAACACTATCACTAATACAACAGTGTCATATCAGCAAGTTTATAAAACGTTTATAAAATAGTTTGTGTCTCTAACATTATTCTTTCTAAATGAGTATATGGTAACTGGTGCACTTGTAGCTCAATAGACTGCATATAGTTGCTTAGACGGATATAGCCTTCAAAAACCTTAACACTGTGTTGGTGGGTTTTAAAACGGAGAGAAAAGAAAGAGAATGAAGGAAATTTAGAAAGGAGAATAAAAATTTCTTGTTTGTGAGTTTTTGGAGGAGAGAAAAGAAAAGAGAAGGAAGGAGATTTTTTAAATATTTTCTCCCAAAAATTTCCTTCTAAAATTGAAAAGATTTAGAAGGAAATTTACTAAACGCTTGGATACATATTAAAATACCAAAATTACTCTTATAATAATTTTTAAAATGTAATCTCATAAAGGTAAAATAGTAATATGCTATTTTAAGTTAAAATTTCCTTCCAAAGTTCACAAACACAAGAAGAGAAAGTAAATTTCTTTTCATTTATTGTCTTTTCTTTCAAAATTTTTAAATTTCTTTCATTCCTTCTTTTTTCAAACTCACAAACACAGTGTAAATTGGCTTTGAATCACTTTAAAATTCGCCTCGTCTGTGAAACTAAAAGTCACTTCTAAAAATAAAATAAAATAAACAATTAACAAAATTATTTATCAATTTTAAAAAAAGATAATTATTTATTACATTTAGATGCAACAAAAACTGATCATAATTGTCAAACACACATCATTTCTCGTCATCATAAATTAATGTCACCCCCTTCAAACTTTCAAAGTTAGTTTGCTACTGGCATCATCATCTCTCTAAATTAGTATTTGGGCTTGGAGTTGGTGTCTTGGTCTGCTATGTTTTATTTTATTGCTGGCTTTTACTTTCATCTGGTGAATAAAATAATATTTTTACCTCTTCTAGAAAAAGTTTTCAACTATAGTGGTAGTAGGTAATTAGGTATACACAACTGGTCAAATCAAATTATGCACAATTTCAAACTATTTTACTTAAACCAAACAACCATACAAGAGAGGAGAGGACTAGTAAATACTTCTTACTATACAGTCAAAATTTCCATTATTTCCATAATATTAGAATAAAATAATATGCAAATTATCAGTGAAAAGGATATAGATTCAGTCAAAATTTTGACCAAGAAATTGAATAAACAAAAATAGACAAGTAAATAAAATATTAAATTATGATATATATATATATAGTTTTTATTGTTTTTCTAAAGTAATTATATGAGTTTCTACATTGCCCTCGAAATTTTGCACTATTTATAAATATATCCACTATTAAAAAATTTGTAAACTTTAAGGAGGGTCAAGTTGATTAAGAAAATATAAAATACTCTATATTCTATATTATACTAATCTTTATGGACTTAAAAGGTCAAAAAGTGATAAAACTCTAATCTTCATATGGGAGCTGTTAAAGTGAGTTTATGTTATATTTCAATCTTTGTATGTAAAATGTGCCTCTTCTGTTCATTTTTGGGGAGATTCAAAGGATTAGTTCCAACATTAATATAGAATATAGTTTTGAAATTACTACGTAAATAACACTCACATTTGCGTAAGAAAAACTCTAAAAATATCAAACTTTGGAAGAAAAACTTCTAGAATTATTTCTAACATATTTCACACGTATAAACAAATGGAGAATTGAAACTTTTATCACCGAAAATGTAATGGGCAACATCATTTTCATATATATTTGATATTTTAAAAGGTCATTTTTACGTGAAAATATATTGAATTTTATAAATTAAGATCCATTTCGTCACAATTTTCACTTAATTTCTTTAGTACATATTAGTAATATAAATATTTCTTAAGACTATAATACCAACGACATTATTACTTGCGATAAATATTATTGTCTCGCCAAATGCATATTATAGAATTCCCTCCATCACATTTAGCCTTCAATTTCTCCCAAGAAACATTTAATAACATAAATATTATTTTTAACGACGATAATCATGACACAATTATTGACGATGAATTTTAATCTCCCTAATTATTTATGATGAATTTTATTGTATCGTTAAATGTAATATTTGTATAATTGAATGCATGTGTAATGAGAGAAATTTAAGAATAAGGATAATAGAGAAAGTCCTAAATTAAAAAATTGGGTAAAATGCATAATAGAAAATCTCTAATCCAAGTTCAACCTTCATGTGTGAAAAGCACATTTAAAATTGCCAAATATATATGTAAAAATCTCATTTTATTTTGGAAAATAATATACATGCGGACAAACAAATATGTGATGAAATTGGATTGCGACTAACGTAAAAGTCTGTGAGATAAGAAAGAATAAATTAGTGTGAGCACTATTTTTAGTTTTTATCTATTCCATGCATGTACATGACTAACAATTATAATTCGGTTGAAATTTTTTACAATAAATATCAGAACTTTAAAACACATTTAAAAATATCAAATATAAATGTAAAAATATCATTTTTATTTTTTTCTAGTGAAATTTTCATTTCTTGTATCCAAACGGGGTCTAAGAAAAAGAGGCGCAAATGCGCAATAATAGCGGGTGGAGTTGGTAGACTGAAAATTATCCAAATTGGAAATTACCGCCTTTTCAGTCAAATGGACAGCTAACGTCACTGTTTTGTTACCAAGAAACAATCTGGTCAAAACCCAATTCCCAAATCTACACTCCATTTCAGTCTTATACGACCACCAAACTCAAAATTTAACCTCCATGATTTCTTCTTCTTCATCTTCATCTTCATCTTAATTGATCTCTTACGCAATTCAAGGTATTTAATTTTGCTGAATTTGACCAGAATTTGAGACGGAGGCATCATGCTTGAAGTGATGGAAGAAGAGGGTGTGAAGCCAATTGAGGTAATTGCCATGGAGTCTCTAGGATTAGGGTTCGATTTCGCGAGCGATTTCAGGTTAAAGTTCGTGAAGAGGTGTCCCGGTGATGATGGGAGGTTGGTGGTTTTAGATGAGGCCAATAAGAGGGACGTTGTGTTTCCGGGAGGCGGCGTAATTCGAGGAGTACCGGAGAGTATTCGCTGCGGTAAAGGGGATAGGATTCGGTTTAAATCTGATGTTCTTAAATTCAATCAGGTAACGAGTTTTTACTGATTTTATTCTGTTCGAGTTTACATGTCCTAAAGTTGCAATCTTTGCATTTTTTGTACTACGAGATTATGTAAATTCATGTATTAACGGTCTAGAAATTAAATATGATTCATGTCCCTTACGACGTACACTGAATTAGAAGTCATATTGATTATCTAATATACATGATGTAACTTGAAGTTTGAATTTTAAAACATTCAGAGTACAATGGATGAATAATGCATTTTTTTAGGGTGACAACAAACTCCATTTTTAGCCCATTGGATATGTTAAATGTGAAGTTCAATTCATAGGTACCTCATTATTGTGAGAGAATGTACAAATTTAATCCTAAATAGCTAGAAAAATATATTACAAATTTGGAATTTTTTGGAGATGACTAAGGGAGAAGGTAATTTTTATTTCGGTTAAAGTAATTTAAACTATGTAATATCTGCTAGTGATGAAGGCAAGGAAATGACAATGCTCGACAGTATCAACTGTGTATATAACAACGTTCATGGAGTTGGTATGAAAATTGTTATGTTCACCCTCTGTAAATTAATAGTGGATTAATTGTTTTCAGGCAACCTTGAATAATTAGACCATAACAGTAGAGTTTTATACATGATTGCAAAGTAAACTGTCATACTGACTACCCAGATATGCGCTTTGGTAGATAAGCAATTAGACAAATCATATATAAACCATAACTTCAGTCAGGTGCCAACTATTTGATATGAATACACCCCATACCTAGTGTTTGTCAGGAAACCAGTCATAACTATGGAAGATTTCGAGCAAGCATGTAGCTGTAGTGAACCCATTTGAGCAGTCAACCTGGGGTGGGTCCACATCACACCTACGATACTAAGGAATTAGGCCTGTCCATTTCCAAGGTTGGGCAATGCCTTCCTGATGGACGGTTGTTTATATTTGGTTTAAGAGGACCGATGGTCACCCCACAAAGTGAAGGCCTTGCTTTTTATGGAGAAAACCCTTATAAGGATGAGACATGGATGGAGTTTACTCCAAGATATGGGCTCATATGGTCATCCCTCATGTGTGATGGAATGGTTGGAGTCTAGTATAAGACAATGGCTTATGGGTTGTCTTTCATGAGTGATGACATGACAGGGTAGGTGGTCGTTCTATCGAGGCTCACAAGTCACAACTACAACTTACTGATTGATGGGTGTTAGAATTTAAGAATGAATAATAGTACTTGGAGCCGGGCCTTCTTTTCGCACTATTACGGATATGAAAATTATGGGAAAAGTCGGATTCAGTTGTCAACTGTCCCTATCGGAAATAGGATTGATTACGGATTCGAGCTATAGCACATGGTTTCATAAAATCGCACGATTTTCCCGATCTAAATCAAGCAGGTTTTACATGAAGAAGGTTTGACTCGACATGTTCTATTCGATACGGGTAGGAGAAGAACCCGACCCGGTATTATTAAAAAAATAGAGGAAGCAGAACCAAGTCAAGATGATACGGATCAACCCCTTCTTCTTGCGCCAAAGATCTTACCATTTCCGAAGGAACTGGAGTTCCGTCTCTTTTCCATTTCCATTCAAGAGTTATATAAAGAACGAAAAAATAAAAACACACGATATACCCAGGTTCACCTATTTGGCTAGTCCTGTTTGTCTGATGTATTCATAAGATGTCTCACACGCTCTACAATGATTCACACACTAAATAATGTTTTATAGTAACTAGAAAACTTTAACTGTTATAACATGGGCTCAAGCCCAATACATTAGTAAAACTCAATACCGGGCTACTAATAAATCCTCAAACCCAATTAATCGAACCCGCAGAAACATAAGTCAATCCCAACAATGGGGTTTCTTCACAAGTCATGAAATTGATAAGATAGATTAAGTAGTACTCCAAGACATGGACCTGTGATGCCATCCTCTATAGGTGATGGAAATGCATTTAGGCTGGGAGTATCGTTTAAAGTGGACATTAGTGCCACATGAAATGATCTGATGATAAGGCTTGCATTACACTCATAGGTGATAGGGTGAGGTCCTTATGTCATTGTCATTAGATCATTCCCCATGGCAATAACTGTAGACTATGCTCTCAACCTAAGTACCTTTCCATCACTTGTGGAGCTCCATGTCTTGAGTGCTATTCCATCTAGCTTATCAATTCCACTACTTATAGGAATGCCCCATAATGTCTGTTAGTTGTGTTGCGAGCCTTAAGAACCATTACCTATTGGAAATGATCCTATGGCTCTGTATCTTGGCTTAAACCTCAACCATTCTATCACTCAAGGGGATTGCCTCATGAGCCCTCCTGTCTTGGAGTGTACTCTTGCCAATCCATCAGTTATGGGGGATTGCCCATGAAAACGTGTCTCGGAGTGGACTCCAGTTATGCCTCCTACTTATGGGAATTTACCCTGTAAGTTCTTGGCAAAGCCCTTCCTCAGTGTGATTGACCTCTGTTCTGCTTATACCCGGTATGAACTACTGTCTATACTGAGGGCTTAGCCAAGCCCTGGGATTGTACAAGACTAATTCCTCAGTGTCTTGGAACAGTTGTACATTACTACATTTTATAGGTTTGCCTTTTGAATTAGTCAGGTGCCATGTAGACCCAACCCCAGTTTACTGTTCAAAAGGGATCATTACAACAACATGGTCTGTCTGGGGTCTTCTATGTGGTGTGACTATTTTCCTGATGAAACCTAGAAGATTCCATGTAATGCAAGTTGGTCAAACGCCAGCCAACTATTTTATAAAAAAAAAGATATGCCATTAGATGCTTATATATGTACACATTATTTTTTTCAATTATTTAGAGTTTGAGTTTGTGATTGGATATATCAATTGGGAGCCGTACAACAAACATAAAATGTGCTTTATTAGATTTTTTACCCATATTCCTTCATAAGACCACAAAAAATTATTTTAAAAAGGGAAAGTAAATTTTCTTTATGGGTTTGGGTTTTAAAAAACAATGATCTGAAGCTGAAGATCATAGTACAGAGAAAGCCTTGGGGGTAGAGCTCAAAAGCTTCAAATACTTATGCCCATTTCCCCCTCTTTTTTCCTGATTGATTTATACGCCTTTTCAGTTGATTTTTTGCCCGGTCTTTGTTACCTGTTATAAAAAAATTCTGTGATGTATGCTAAGCTGCAGTTGTTTCTGTTTTCACATTCATTTCACTATTTCCTTGCAGATGTCAGAGTTAATTAATCAGAAATCTTCAGTACAAGGGAAAGTACCTTCAGGATACTTTAATGCTATGTTTGATTTAAGTGGTTCTTGGTTTAATGATGCTGCAGATTCCAATCATCTTGCTTTTGATGGTTATTTTATCACATTATACTGTTTGCACCTAACAGCATCTCCGCTAGTACTCCAAGACAAAGTAAAAAAGTCTGTTCCTTCTCACTGGAATCCAGCATCCTTATCTAGGTAGTTTATTTCTTGTACTCTTTTTATAGTGTTTTTTAACATTAGAATTTAGCAAGACCTTGTCAACAATTGGAGAAAAGCTAATGACTGACAAAGTCATTATGCTTTTTTCCCCCCCTTGTACTTTTCACGTCTCTAGAGTATTTGACATTTTCTACGTTTGCTGGACATGGGCTTTCCTGGAAATTGTATGTACTTGTGATGTAGGGCATGCTAATCTTTGTAAGCCTAGGTTCAAGACTGGTCTTAGCAAGATTCAAGACATCCTTTTGGTCCAAGGAAAAGTGTTCTTGGTAGTTCCAGGCTATTTACTGTAATAGTCATTATTTAAAGAAGTGCTATAGACTATAAGTTTGTTGGAAACTGGTTATTTATTAATCTTTTTTTTTTCTTAAATCTCCGAACGTGCAAAGATTTTTTTTTGCTATTTGTTGACACACACACCCTCCTTGCTATCACCAAGGATCGAACCCTCGACCTCATGAAAACCATGAGACGAGTCATACCATTGGGCCAAAGGCCTTTGGTGCAAAGATTTAATCAGATTTAAATGCAAAATAGTTGTGGATACAATGATATTAATACGATGCTGCATCTAAAAATTGTTTCCTTATGGTAAATGGATCTAGACTTCCAGTTTGATGTTTGTGCACGTGTATACTTGGTTTGTAAATGAATGCACATAAAAGAACACATTATCCCACAGAAAAAGGAAATAATGGGAGTTATGGCTTTCTTTTCAATAGGCTTAGCTGAAGTAGTTGTGTATGCTAGGTTATTTTCTTCAGCTCGAAAAATGAGAATGTGGGACATCATGAAATCAGCCCGCATAATTGCCTTATTACGAAACACTGTTGGCTTTTCTATAATGTCTGATGTAAGATGAATGGTTCCACCATTATAGAATTCCTTGGTTTCTAAGGCTTCAATTTTCTGATGTTAATCATGTCTGAGCTGCAATTTGTTTGGAATTTTAATTGTGTTTAACTTAACAGGTTTATCCAAACGTATGGAACTCATGTAATTGTGGGTTTGGCTGTTGGAGGTCGAGATTTAATTTGTGTTAAACAGAGACCATCTTCTGGAATTCCTCCTGCTGAACTCCGAGGATATTTGGAGGACCTTGGAGATTGTCTGTTTACAGATGGCAAGAGTCCTTCTCTGCTAGAGAGGAAGGCGAGAGATGGAAAACAAAAGGTATATTATTTTTATAATTTGGTTTCAGATGTGACTAAAAGTGAAATATTTAATTGATATTTCTGGTCCATTTGTATAGGTTCCCGAGGTCTTTACTCGTATGTTGCAGTCGAACACCATGCAATTTACCAGCATCACAGAAACATCAAGCAAGGATGTAATGCTCTAAATACCTTGTAAATTCTAAATAACAATTTGTGAGCTTTGCATGTATGAACTAATTTGGAACAGGGCCTTACAATTATTTCGTCAAAAAGAGGAGGGGATATATTTTCACAAAGCCATTCCAAGTGGCTCCAGACAGTGGCTTCTAACCCAGAAGCAATTTCGTTCAAACTTGTACCAATTACTTCTCTCCTTACGGGGGTTGCAGGGAGTGGCTATCTTAGTCATGCAATCAACTTATATCTACGCTGTAAGTGCCCTCTTAGCCAGTATCCTTCACACTTCCTTTTCTTCTGATTTACTATGCTAACACCCCAGTCAGTATGATACAGTTTTTTAAGAATGATGTTTAAGAATTGAGTCGGAAGATATGTTCAGCATATTTTCAGGATTAACTAATTAAGTCTCTCTGTCAATTTGACTCCCATTTTTATATTATTGCATATCATTGTATTTCATATAGCATTATCATCTAAAATGATTTTCCTGCCAGACAAGCCTGCTCCAGAGGATTTACAGTATTTCTTGGAGTTCCAAGTCCCCAGACAATGGTCCCCTTTGTTCTGTGAGCTGCCTCTTGGGCATCAAAGAAGAAAAGCTTCCTGTCCTCTGTTGCAGTTCTCTTTCATGGGTCCCAAGACTCATGTTAACTCTACCCAGGTAATTTATCTCTCTCCAGTCTCCATGCAATACATAATCATGCATCCCTCATAATAGTTCTTCCCTCAGGATAAATGTTGGGGTAAAAATCATATCTGGTAGCATTTAGTTCTGGATTTTTCCTTCTTCCAATGGTATTTTTTTTTTTTTGGTTTTGTTTTTTGTTTGTGGTTCTTTTTAAGAACTGAGATGTTGGAACCATATAAATCTACAAAGATTTGAGGTAAGATGTAAGCTTGGGGATCCATAATAGTTAAGAAGAAGACTTCATTCATAGGAGGTTTAACATCTTACATTAGCCATAGGGGTTACTAATGTCTGGTGGAGCATCTTACTGTATATGCTGTTAATCCGGCACGGAAGAGTGGTCTGATACTTGGAATGCTAAGGGAAGCTAGCATTTTGGATTCTTTAATTGTCGAAAAGAATTTGTAGAACATCGATGGACACTGTATTAATATGAGACTGCATGAACTTTTCCCTGGTGATATGAGTCTATAGACCTCTAAAGAGTGGTAATGGCGAGGCAACAATATCTGTATCTTTTTCTCTAAAAAGTTGATCTTCTCTCCCACTGTGTCTCAATTTGACTTCTGTAGTATGGTTTCTTTCTGAGGAGTGAGGACACAAATGGAACTGAGGAATAAAATGTTTACGGAGGTTGTTCATGTAGGACACGCCTTATCGCCTTGTTCTTGCATATTTTATGGTTGTCTTTTTCAGCATATATATTCCAAGACTTTAGTTCAGGTTTACATTTCTTAACTACTTAAAATCTCTCATCCTGGAAATTTACTAGGTTACAAGTGGTCAAAAACCAGTTGTTGGCTTGCGCTTGTTCCTAGAAGGGAAGAGATGCAACCGGTTGGCAATACACGTACAACACCTCTCTAGCCTTCCAAACATTATGGCGTTTGCTTGTGCTAACTCCACTATTTCCAAACCATGTCAGTGGCGAGGTTCGGATGACTATGAATCTAGTGACCAATTCTTAGATCCAGTCAGATGGAAGAGATATTCAAATGTGTGCTCATCAGTAGTTAAGCATGACCCCAACTGGATAAAAGGTGATGAACCAGGTGGTGGTGCTTTTGTTGTGACTGGTGCTCAGCTCATCAGCAAGGGGAATTGGCCAAAGACGGTACTTCATCTCTATTTGCTCTTTACATACCTACCCAACTGCACTATTAGGAAAACAGAGTGGGCAGCTGCACCAGAAACTTCTCGTAAGTCGGGTTTCCTCACGAATCTTAGCACAACTTTCACATTCACTCAGCGCAACGTTACTGATGCACCAAAGCAGCTTCCGGCTGCACTGAACTCTGGCATATACCCTGATGGCCCGCCTGTGCCGCTACGCTCTGGAAAGCTGCTTAAATATGTAGATGTGGGCGAGGTTGTGCGGGGTCCACACGACACTCCAGGACATTGGTTAGTAACTGCTGCTAAGCTAGTGACCGACGGTGGTAAGATTGGTTTGCATGTTAAATTTGCATTATTGGATTATTTACCGGAACCATAGTTTGTATATACGGAGTGATTGTCTGGGTAAGATCATATTGATTTGTTTTGATAACTTCAATTTTAAATGTAGCTTTTTACAGAAGCAAATTACCAAGTTATTGGTGGAAGACTTTTATAGCCTTGTATATAAGCAAATTACCAAAGAAGTGGCTACACTAATCCTAATATTGCTTCCCAAGATTATTGTTTGGTCATATTCTTCATGTACAGTACCCTGACTTAAATGACGTGGCAGGGGCATTTTATGCTTAATTGTTACTCTTCCCGTTTCAAAATTAGAGATATAATTTGACTTTTGAGGTTAAACGATGACATATTAAATTTTAAAATTGGTATGATTCATAAAAGTTTAGAATGAAATAAATTGTGATTAATATTTTTTGTTATATATTATACAATTATAATAATTGTATAAACTAAAATTAAATAAATTTATATCAATTTAAAGTTTAATATGTCATTGTTTGATCTCAAAAGTCAAATTGTATCTTTAATTTTGAAACGGAGGGAGTACCTTTTAAATTCCAATGCATGAAGAGGTCCAAGTTATCAATCTATTTAGGTAGTTGATAATGCTAGAGTAATAATTATGTTGCCAGAGTAAATATGTATTTAAAAATATTTTTATATTTATTTTAGTGTCATTTTAAACTTTCAACTACACTTGTTACTTGATAGCATAATTATTATTTTGATATTATCAGTGAGCATTTAGCTCAAAATAAAAATATGAGGAAGTTAAAGAAGAAGTTTATGGGTTAAAACTTAAAAGTATTTTTAATTTAAAAAATTACATGTAAGAGTATTTTCATTATATAATAAATATGTAATAGTAGAAGTAAAAGAACTTTTTGGCTAAATAAAATTTTAGTGATTTGAGAATTGAGTTTATTTTTAAATTTAAGTACTTGTCAAAAATTATATAAAATGAATCTAAAAATTATTTGCTCGTTATTTATTTATTTAATTTTTTTTGAAGTAGTTGATAATTTTTCCATTTATTCTTTCTCTGAGAATATTTAGTTACAAAATAGATGTACAACAAACAGTCCATTTCTTTAATGGACGTCAGCGAATCGGTCTATAGTGACGGACCGAACCGTCGCTATAGCATATGACGACACTTACAGGCTTATGACGATGGTTCGCTATGACGACAGAACCGTTGCTATAGCACTGTAAAGTGTCGCTATATGTTATAGCGACGGTAGACCGTCGCTATAGACCGATTCGTTTTTGGTTCGTGTTTTCCGCTTTGCTGCAGAAAATTTTCCGTACAACAAGTACTAACAAGTTACATAATATTTCATTGGTTTCGAATTATAAGATCATTATTGACTTTTTAAAAGTCAATTTAAAATATTTTTAAATTTAAAATTGACATGATTATAAGTAGTAGTATTTTTTAAATAATTTATGATATTCATAATCATATTGATATAAATTAAATGAATTTATCTCAATTTTGAATTTAAAAATATTTAAAATTGATTTTTTAAAAGTCAAAATTAATCTTATATTTTGAAACGGAAGGAGTAATAATTTCTTTTAAGTGGCTAGTGTATTTTAACAATCTTTCATAATAACACTTCCTAAAATTTTGTAGCATTATCCATATATTTATGTATGCATCATGCTTTAGTCTATTCCCCATATCCAATACTAACGCCCTTTTTTAAATAAATAAATAAATAAATTGAAGTAGTGGTATGAGCATCGAAACAATGAGGTGACAATTCCTACCTAATTTTATTACTGCATAAAATTATGTAATTATTTGCTAAACTAGTTAAAAATTGTTTAGCGAGCTCAAATAGAAAAATACAGTAATTCAAATATTTTATATGTATATCAATTATAAAATGTTAATGTTCAGTCGTGGAGACTGATGACTCTTAATCATTAATGTTCGGTCGAGACTAATATTTTATTATTTGTTATATATCCTATTGCATACATAAATCTGAAACTCAACAGCTTGCATATGATATTAATTCAGAAACAATTACTCCATTCGTTCCAAAATTAAAGATATAATTTAACTTTTAAGATCAAACGATAATATATTAAATTTTAAATTAATATAAATTTATTTAATTTAATTATGTGAGCCCAAATATAAATTAGGAGCACGTGCAAAAAAATTGACCCGAAAAAATTACGCGTGACCCAATGAATTAAATGAAGGACGAAGAAAAGGAAAAGCTCATTAGGGTTTGCCCCCTAGGATTTGAGTCCTAAGGTTTGCCCCCTTAAGGTTCGTCCCCTAGGATTCAACCTTTTCGATTGATGCTAATGAATGATCATTTTCTTGATGCGAGTTAAACTACCGAATGAAACGAGGATAAGATCGAAAAAATGAACAAAAGAAGAAGAGGAGTTCGATGTGCTCCCCCCTAAGGTTCGCCCCCCTAGGGGGCACACTCCTTTACGAGCTTCAAAACGATTTCATGGATCGACCTTTGGTTAAGCCCAACGACAATTCAAGGAGGTTAAAGTCAAGAAAAGATCTGAGAAATAGATGAAGACTTATGGGTAATCTCCCTCAAGTCCTTTATGACATGAAAACTACTCAAAGGGTCGGGTATCGTGACGAAAGGTGAGAAATGAGAAAAATAAGTAAGAAAGAACGAGAAAAGTCGAAAGAGGCATAAACCTAGGGTTTGGCCCCCTTAAGGCTTGGTCACCCTAGGGCTCTGACGATGCTTTTTTCCGAGGAGTTTCTCCGATTAATATTTAAATCGAAGCATGAAGATGGAATGGAAGTAAAACGATATTTGATTCATGGAACGATGACTAGATTTGCTTATTGAAAAGGCTTCCGTAAATTCCTAGACAGAAGACTTAGGGAGGCAACTTCAAGATAGTAATGGTTGAGGGATTTGGATTGGCGGCTAGAAGAATGGGATGACTTAGGCATCACTTTTGGCAACGAGGAGTATTTCTGGTATTCGACCTGAAGTATGCCAGGTACGTGACCCAGTCATGTGACCACTTATCAAATAGGCCACCTCTATAAATAGCCCGCTCATTTAAGAGGAAATGACTTTTGATTGTTTGACATTCCAATACACACAAGAAGGTTCTTTAGAGTTTTTCACGTGTTGCCTTGGTGATCGCCTACCCATTCTTCTCCTCTCTACAAACCCTAGATCATTTTCCGTACTCTTTGTGGATTCCTAAGTCAATTCAAAACCCTAATCGAGCGAGGTACGATTTCCTTGCCTACAAGTTGGTACAATTATTATAATTATATAGTATATAACAAAAATTATTAATCACAAAATTTATTTAATTATAAACTTTTATGAATCATATCGATTTTAAAGTTTAATATACTGTCGTTTGACCTCAAAAAAAATTGTATCTCTAGTTTTAGAACGAATGGAATATAATATTAGAAAATTTTAAATTAAATTAAATTTACGTTAGATATCCCGCCTTATGTAATAAGAATCCCCTCCACCGAATGACTTTTGTCCTGCCTTATCAACTAGCGAGCAATCGAAAGAGCTCCCCCCTATCTGAATGGAAGGAACTTGATGCCCTTTAAGTAAGGTTTCGAGTTCGAGTCTTGTGAACGGAGAAAACGGTATTAAAAAGAGCTCTCTCCTTTTGAGGTCAATTATCAAATATTAATGTTGAGTCGTCGAGACATATGACCCTTAATCATTAATGTTTGGTCGAGACTGATAATTTTTTTTATTTTTTATATATGCATAAATCTGAAACCCAACAACTTGCATATGATATTAATTCAGAAACAATCACTCTCTCCGTTCTAAAATTAGAGATACAATTTGACTTTTGAAGTCAAACGACAACATATTAAATTTCAAACTGGTGTGAATTTATTTAATTTTAGTTGTGTGTGTCTAAGTATAAATTAAGGGCACATGCGCAAGAATCGACCCAAAGAAACCGCGTGTGACCCGATGAATTAAATGAAGGACGAAGAAAAAGGAGAACCCCTAGGGTTCATCCCCCTAGAGTTCAACCTCTTCGATTGATGCTAATTAAAGATTCTTTTTTTGACACGAGTTAAACTACCGAACAAAACGAGGACAAGATAAAAAAAATGGGCAAAAGAAGAGGAGTTCGAGGTGTTCCCTTAGGGTCGTCCCCCTAGGGGGGCACACTCCTTTACGAGTTTCAAAACGATTTTACCGATCGAACTTTGGTTAAGCGCAACGACAGCTCAAGGAGGTTAAAGCCAAAAAAGAGGTGAAAAATAAATGGAGACTTAGGGGTGATCTTCCTTAAGTTCTTCATGACATGAAAACTACTCAAAGGGTTGGGAATCGTGACGAAAGGACGAGAAATGAGTAAAATAAGCAAGAAAAAACGAGAAAAGTCGAAGGAGGCACACTAGGGTTTGGCCTCCTAGGGTTCGCCCCCTACGACTTGCCCACCCTAGGGCTTTGGCGATGTTTTTTTTCGAGGAGTTTTTCCGATTAATCTTTGGATCGGAGCACAAAGATGGAACGGAAGTAAATTGAGATTTGATTCATGGAACGATGATTAGATTCGAAGATCGAAAGGGCCTCCATAAATTCCTAGACAAAAGACTTAGGGAGACAACTTCAAGAGGGTAATGGTTGAGGGATTTGGATTAGCGGCTAGAAGAATAGGATGACTCAGGCATCATTTTTGGCAACAAGGGACATTTTTGGTATTTGACCTGAAGTCATATGCCAGACATGTGACCCAGGCATGTGCCAGACACGTGACCCAGTCATGTGCCAGACACGTGACCCAGTCATGTGCCACGCACATGACCACTTATTAGATAAGCCACCTCTATAAATAGCCCCCTCATTTTAGAGGAAATGACTTTTGATTTCTTGACATTCCAAGATACGCAAGAAGGCTCTTTAGAGTTTTGCCACATGTTGCCTTGGCGATCAATTCCCGTACTCTTTGTGAATTTCTATCATTCTCAGCCAATTCAAAACCCTAATCGAGCGAAGTACGATTTCCTTGCCTATAAGTTGGTACAATTATTATAATTATATAGTATATAACAAAAACTATTAATCACAAAATTTATTTCATTCTAAACTTTTATGAATTATAATCATACCAATTTTAAAGTTTAATATGTTGTCGTTGACTTCAAAAATTAAATTGTATCTTTAATTTTAAAACGGAGGGAGTATAATATTAGAAAATTTTAAATTAAATTAAATTTACGTTAGACATCCCGCTTATGAAAAAGAATCCCCTCCACCGAATTACTTTCGTCCTGCCTTATCAACTAGCGAGTAATTGAAAAAGCTCTCCCCTTATCCGAGTGGAAGGAGTTCGGTACCCCTTAAACAAGGTCTCGAGTTCGAGTTGAGAAAACAGTATTAGGGAGAGCTCCCTCTTTGTAGGTTTGATCGTAACTTGATCTGAATTAGTCAAGATTTAATGGTTGTCGGATACCGGTGGTGAGAAAAAAAAAAGCAATCGAAAGTAAAAAAAATACATGCCACATAGTTAATTTGAAAAATATCGTGGCGGCATCTTTTAATAAATTAATGTTATTATTCCTATCGAATTCATTTGTCTATGTTATTCGGAAAAAAATTAACCACTTCTTTTAAGCTGCACCTCTTTAACGTATAAGTATATAAAATATTAACGACACAAAAACTGATTAAAATTTTCTTTACTCATTTTTACCCTTTTTCTCATTTTTTTCCCTTTTATCCCTCCACTCCTTATTAACTCCTAATTCCTCTCTAATCTTTTTCCCCCTTAAATGGACACATATAGTTTGTACCAAGAACATTAATCTAAATAATTTTGGCATATACATAGACATAAATTTGTTAAAATGTAAGCGTATCAAATGTTGTCTCAAATAATTTCTTAATTATATGACATTATTATATTGATTACATATTTTTTTTTGTGATTGACTATGTTAGAAAGTAACTTATTATTCTCTATTATTTAAAATAAAATAAAATAAAATTGAGACCCTTAACATTATGTTAGTTTTTTTGTATAAGATCTATTTGTTATAAGTAATACTAGGAGTTTAATTTTTTGATTCAAATGACGAGATATTCATTCAAATGTTGTGGTATGAGTAAGAAAAGTTATACCTTATCACATAACTAATCACAATAGGGTACCCAAACTTTATGAAAAGTTATATATAACGGAGATATATATAAATCCATTATCTATTTTATGAAGTGAGAGGAAGAAAAAAAAATCATTATTCTCGAAGTTGTGTCACTCTTTTCCCCCTTTTTCACTTTCTTATTATTACTTTTACTCTCTCACTAGCATAACTTATTCCTCTTTAACTTTTATTATTATTATTATTATTATTATTATTATTATTATTATTTACGTGTGTATTAGATGATTAGTATATACAATGATCTTCTATTTGCTCGCACCAAATAGAGGACTATTATATATAATTGGCCTAAATATGGATTAATATTCTAAAATTTTAATTTTTTTTCACTTTGAAAATTGTCTTATCAATTTTTTCAATTAAGGGATTAACTTTTAATTTTTTTCTACTTTGAGGATTGTCTTCTCAATTTTTTTCAATTAAGAAATTAAATTTTAATTTTTTTCTACTTTAAAGATTTTCTTCTCAATTTTTTCTGATTAATAACTAACACTATCAGTAACACAAATGAAAATGAAAGCACATACTAACAAAAAGAGAATTGATTTCTTTTTCTGTGGGGGACTTGGTCCTAGTAAAATTGCAACCTTACAAACAAACAACTATATATGGTTTCAAGAGCTTCACTAAAACCAAGTAAAAATTACTATGGTCCTTATCCAATTCTAGCAAAAATTGGATCAGTGGCTCTCAACACCCTGCTACTTTACCAATTGAATCTTACCAAAACAATATCCTTCGATACAATCCACTGTCATTCTTGATAATACTAGAACGAAGACGGTCCTTAATCATGAATGGGTTCCTCAACTACTGGTTCATTGCAATTTGCCGGGAAGGATTAGAAGAAGTAGCTTGGGCGAACACATCTCAATTCATACAACCCACTGCCATTCTTGATTCCTTGTTTTTTGTGCAATGATGAGAGAATGATAAGAGCTTAAATGTTCCCAAATGTGAGCATTGAATGAAAATTATTTTCCTATTTTCTTCTTCTTCTTCGGTCTAATTTGTGACTTTAAACCCAACTTCAATATCATGTGCTTCTACTGCGTGAAATTAACTCATCCTAGAGTTTAATAGTTGCTTTTCTTGATCGCTGTCATGTCATCAATTTCTGACGTGGTACTATCAATTAGATCTAATCAGAAAAAATTAAAAGTTTAATCTTTTAATTGAAAAAAATTAAGAAGACAATCCCCAAAGTGGTAAAAAATTAAGAGTTTAATCCCTTAATTGAAAAAATTGAGAAGACAGTTCTCAAAGTGAAAAAAAAAATTAAAAGTTCAGGATATTAATCCATCTTTAGGCCTATATAATTCCATTTTTGTGGAAACTCATCAATTTGATGATGAATTAACTGCTGGTAAAAGTATGTTTATATATTCAAGTCTTTTAAATTGCAACGTGCATGAGGTTAACGTTCCACAAATTAACTAATTATTTATAGTTTTATACAGCCTAAAAATCGGCACAAGAAACTAAAAACAAGCATAGTATATATCTTCTAAACTGCAGGTTGAACGAAGCTGCTCAACGATTTACCTGCCAATTTATATTACTTAAATTACGCGCATATTTCATAGTAAGAAACGTCATGCCTTTCTAGAATCTTAAGCACAAAGATGTTAGATGTAGTAGTATAAATAATGAGAGTTTTGGTAACAATATGATCAAATTGAATCGAAATATATATATATATATATATATATATATATATATATATATATATAGCAAAATTGGATATATATATATATAGCAAAATTGGATTCGGATAATTTAAAAATGGACCCAACCTTATATCGGGCCGCGATGAAAGGTGATATAGATGTTCTAATCCGATACAAGCATCAATTTGAGACTCAATTGACACCAAAAGACAATACTGTCCTCCATATCCCCGCCATGCATGGGAAAACACAAGGCGTGAAGAAGATATTACAAATTTGTCCTCCTTTATTGGGCCGAGTTAATTCGCAAGGTGAGATGCCACTTCACATTGCTGCAAGGGCAGGCCACGCTGGCATAGTCCAAGCACTCTTTGACTTTGTTGACCGGCAAAATAATGACATTGAAATCGGCCGATTTAGCCGGGAAATGCTTGGGGGAAAGAATGTGGAGGACGATACGGCGCTCCACGTCGCGGTGCGAAATGGTCATCTTGATGTGGTGAAATTGTTACTAGAAAAAGATCCGACATTTTCATATCGGCCAAATAAAGCCGAGGAGACTCCGCTATATTTGGCTGGGGAGAAGGGATTTGATGGGATTGTGTCGGAAATATTGAAGACTGGCACATCACCGCTGTATGGTGGCCCTGACGGTAGGACTGCTTTGCATGCGGCAGTAATTTTCGGTTCTCAAGGTACTTCTTTTTGACACTAACGTTTCAAATTTTTAAATGTTATAGCTAATGTTTCATTTTTTTTATTTTTTACAAAACTGTCATTGTGACCAATCTCGGTCAAACGTAGTCAATCATGTATATATCACTTTATTTTCTAGGTGGATCAAGTGATTATAAAACCTAAACTCGAATAATAAGAACTGTACCACTTATAAGGTTAGGAAAGAAGGTTTTACATTAAAAACTAAACTCATTAAGTTTTTGATCATACAGAAACTAAACTCATCAAGTTCTTGATAGAGAGATTTGAACAATCTACTTTCCGGTTAGGGATGAGAGGGGTACTAACAAAAGGAAGAAGGGGAAATACCTCAACAACTTTGAATATATGATATGTAAATTAAAAGTCTTTGTATTTATTTTCAAAAGGAATTTAGTTATGCAAATGTCACATTTTAACCCTAGCATCTTATTTCTGGTTCAGCAAAAATGCGACATTTTATATATGTATCTATTCGTACATGATTGTATATACAACTTATTATTTTTTATATTTTTTTTTTCAGAATGTAGTACAAAACTGTTGAATTGGAGGGGAAGTCTAGCCAAAGAAGCAGATGTACATGGATGGACACCACTTCACCATGCAGCATACCTTAATCACGCGAAATTGGTTGAGAATTTGCTTAACTTGGATAAATCAGTAGCATACCTTACTACATATGAAAATGATGGCAAGAACACGGCTCTTCACATAGCAGCTAGTCAAGGCCATGTTAATGTGATCAAAGTGATCCTTTCAAGTTGCCCAGATTGCTGGGAGATAGACAATATCAAAGGCCAAAATATTCTTCACATTGCTGGGGAAAGTAATAAAGATAATGTTGTTGAATATATCAAAAACAATTCCCGTCTCAATGGCCTTATAAATCAGAAAGACAACGCGGGCAACACCTGTGACCCGCAATTGCTTGCTGCTCCAACTGATGTGCCAAATATTGAGGTAATTAAACATTTATAATTTTTCTACATGATTGCTAATTAAACTTAACAACTTATTTCTTAGCGGCAAACATGAAACAAAAACACAAATATTTACAAATTTGCAAATTGCACTTTTTTTGTAGAATGTTGGTTCGATCCCGTAGGTGGAATATTGATTCAAATTAACCTGCAAAGTGATCATCTAAGTTTTGAGAAAAATCATTCTGTATTTATGATCATCTAAATTTTTAAGAATAATTTTATATTCTCAAATATATCATAATCGCTATTTAATTTAATTTGCAGACGATAAATACCCCCAACGAACTAAGACGTGCTGATGCTTCTACTGATTTGCGGTCACGAAATTCGGTGTCTAATTTATCATCAGATAGCCAAAATAATAGCGTAGAATCCCTTAGAAAAATGGCGGACACGCATATGATTGTGGCTGCACTTATAGCTACAGTAACCTTCACGGCTGGACTGACCATGCCAGGTGGATACTATGGAAATGATGATCCCAACCCGGGGATGGCGATTCTTAGCAGACATGCAGCTTTCAAAGCTTTTATTGTAACGGATACAATAGCATTGATGTTATCAATTGCAGCAATTATGTATTATTTTGATATGGCGAGGTGTGCAGATAGAGTGGAGCTTAAGAAAATGTGCAGAATGGCCGGTTTGGCCGTTACGGAGGCGTTGATGACAATGATGATTGCATTTGTTACAGGAACATATGCTGTGTTAGCTAATTCATTAGCCCTTGCAATTGCTACTTGTGTTCTTGGCTCTATAGTTATTTTGAGTAATTACTTATATTTTCTGGGGTATTTTTGTGGTTGTATTGCTGAGGAATTAGATGATACATAGGGGCAGATCATATATAAGGGACTGATGGCTATATATACATGCACCCTAATGTTTGCTTCATTTTGTGTAATGTTTTTTAATTATATATGGATTTGGTTTGCTTTAGCTTAATTAATTCCACATTTCCTTTTTATTTTTATTTTAAAATGTATTACTTTTGGTCAATATTTATTTATAAATATTGGACCTCATATTGTAATGCCATTCTTAATTAAATTTCAATGGAATAACTTTGATATTAAGTTGATGGACTAATTTGATTTCCTCTTGAATTTTCATCCCCGCCCTCTATTTATAATTCTAGCACTACTCCTCATCTCTTATTCCTCTTTACCAATTTTGTTGTGCCTCATGCGGAGCCAAGGATTAATAATTGACAACTTATTGATGTATTAATATTCTTCCATGCATGTTTTCAATGGAAAATTGTTGCCTAGGTTACACATTGAAACAGACTGTCAGATATAAATAGCCGTGTGTATATCCTTTATGTATCCTAACGGTAAAATTTGTATCAATTTTACCCTAATAAGTTTGTATAGGTTTTCATTGCACGCGTTATAGAACATGTTGCATTAATTAATGTAATAAAAAATTATAAAACTTATCAATACAACATTTTTTATAATTCATTTAATAAAAAAGTTATAGAACTTATTAGGGTAGAATTGGTGCCAACTTTACCACATGCACAATCAGATCCATTCTTTATTATCACGTCATGAATTTAATGATCTCATATTGATTTGTTGATAGAATAAAATAAACTTTGACAACACCGCACCATTTAATTATAATTCGACTTAGCTAGACTCATTTGTTACATATATAATATTAGAGCTCGGATGAATGATCTTGGTGGAAATATCTTTAGCTTTCCATACCTTGGGCTCATAAGGTAGGGTGATGAAATGATATTTATAACCAATTTGCACCTATAAAAAAATTTAAACGATTTTTTCTGATGGTAATTCTCACAAAATCACCGTATAACCGTACAGTGAGAGCTCAATTTCCATAACATCAGTTTAATGCATTATACACTATATGGTGATTTAGTTTAGACTCAGGGCATCCAACCAAATACTTAATTTCAGCCTATAAAGTAAGTTAAGTTCCTTGAGATTAATTAGTTCATGGCTCATGACTTGTATATATAATTAAAGCTAGTTAATTAATTTGTCTACCATTGGGCTTTTCCTTTCTTGCCCCTGACAAAACTCTGCATCCAACTAGGCTCACGAGTGGTCCTCCTCCTTGATCTCCTTAATCCATTCAATCTCACAACGTCCTTCAGCTCAGTTGAAAATATCAAATTATACTTGTAAAAAATAATAATTTTTTAAAATAGTTGAAAATTATTTTACATAGTAAATAAAGAAAAAAAAGGGAGTGAAATCATAATTTTAATAAAAATAAGCAATGACTTAATTGTAACTTTCGAATTCATTTCATATGATTTAAAATTCTGACTTATTGATTGTGACATATATATATCAAGCATTATTGTAGCTTACGAAACAACAATCTGATATCCCCCAACTCTCAATAATAATAATAATAATAATAATAATAATAATAATAATAATAATAATAATATATACTGACACTCTTTGTACATAATTATAATAACACTCATTATTCTTTTAATTTTTAAAGTAACACTCACTATCCCTCTAATCTACAGTATGAAATATTCACATGTAGTTGACCAACTAATATCTACAAATATTTTTAAAATAATGTCCAATACACTTTTCAATTATAATGTTTAATATATCCACTAAATATACATATGTATATTATCATTTTCACTTAACTTGATCTAGTTAATTAAATTATGAACTTGTGCAATAAATAACATGAAAGTCAAAAATAACAAATATTCATTTTATCAAGAAAATAAATTCACACTTTTTTGCTAATTAAATTTCTCAAATATTAAAATTTACGTAATATACATTCAAACATCATTTTTTCTAATTAAAAAGCAAAACTTTAATACCCATAAAAAGTACAAAAAATTTATAATTTTTTTTCTTCAAATATTAAAATTTACGTAAAACAAACTTAGACAAAACTTGTTACATAACGAATCTTATAATTCATATAAAAAAGTATTAAAAATTATGTTAATTATTTTTCTCAAATATTAAACTAAACATAAGTCACACTTAGGCATAATTATTTATAGTAAAAATGACAAATGTTGTTACTCAAAAAAAAAATATATATATTAAAAGAAAAATCTTTTTACAAGATAAAAGTAGTAATAAATATTAATACATTTTCTTTTATTCAACATTGCCACAAAACAACATCAACTATATACTAAAATTTTTAATTAAAATCATAAACGTCCCATATTTTGACATATACTCAAGAAAATTTAACATACGAAAATCATAATATCAAACTAAGAATTCAAATAATAATTTTTGTCATTAAACACCAAAAACTAAACTATCAACATACCCAATTCACCCTAATTAGAACAACTCCATTAATAATTTAATTTAAAATTCTTAATATTTGTATTATTTATCCATAAATGTGTTAATTAAACTAAATTAGTTTTTTTATAAGTTACCAACAATTTAAATGAGATGGTCTTAATTACAAATAAAACTATAATTAAAATGTATTGTATTAAAATAGGATAATTTTGTCATTAAAAATATATATATTATTCATAAATTTTAATTTGATAATATACAAGGATAAATATGTAATTTTATTTATTTAGTCAACCTTAAAAACTTGCAGAGATATTAATTATTATTTTAAAAATTAGATAAAAATGAGAATTATTATGTTTATTTTGAAGGAATGTTAGCTTATTTTACTGGTCATATTAATAGTACATAACTTTAAAGTACATAAAAAATCATATTAATAGTACATAACTTTAAAGTACATAAAAAATTGGAGTGTATTATCTGTCTTACCTACCTACTTGCGCAGGAAAAGTAAATGTGGGGGCTGGTGTTGGTAGGTGAAGGAAAGTACTAATTGAACTTCACGTCTCTACTCACGCTAGGTATTATCAAATTGAACCGTAATTTTTTAAATTAAATTATTTTGATTATTTGGTATTTAATACTTTTCGGTTATGAGCGTTTAAATTTTTAATATTTTAGTACGGTTTTGATTTTAAAAGTTACATAATTTGAGTATTCGAATAACTGAAGTAGTTAACAAACCCACCCTGAATTTTAGTTTAAGCTCGTGTCTTTGTACAAACCTGATTTTTGAGCACCCAAAACTCGATTGGCTCCGTGTCATTTCGCATAACAACACGAAGAATATTGCTTTGTTCTTGTTCTGATATATTCCCTCTCTTTTGCCCGAATCTTCTAATTGAATTTGTTATAGTATTTTTTAGCTTCATTAAGGTGGTATATATAATTAAGAACAAATAATTGGAATTATAGAGCAGCCAATGTTGACTGATTAACGTAGTAATTAAATTACTTGGAGATCAATAGATACATGCATGCATGGTGTAAATTCACTGATTCTCTAACTAGTAGAAGAACCAATTGCAATGTGATCGTTCCAAAATGTAGGAATAATTTTATTTTCAAAAGTTAAATAAATTAAATTAATTTTAAATTTAATAATAATCATATTGACTTTGAATAATCAAACTTTATCTTATATTTCGGAACAAAGACAGAATATTAGATGCTAATGCATAGCGCATTCGAACATATTATTAATAAATAAAACTCTTTTTATGGAAGTATTCATCAGACGCTAGTGCGATGGATTTCAATATGTTTATCTAGCTAGTGATCAATGCAGGTGCATGAATTTGAATATATACGGTTAATGGTAAAATTCTGATCCACCACTAAATGGAATTTGAGCAATCCTTCCTTTCCAAATTAGGTTAAGGCGTAACTTTTCTTTCCCGCCCTAATAACTGAATCATTGCCAACATATTTTGCTTCAAGTACCGTAGAGGACATTAGATATCAATTTTTTAGGGTAACTCCTGATTGAATTATTTCGTATTGTCGATGCCAATGCCTCATATAAACGATAAAACCAGGGATAACGAATAAAAATTCCGAGAAAATGGCCGATACATCTTTTTTTCTTCTTCTTTTATATATATATATATATATATATATATATATATATATAGGGCAATATGTAGGTGCACAGCTGTGCACTACACAGTAAGTCTATGGCGACGATTTTTTGGGCTATGTCGACGGTACTACCGTCGCCATAGCCCAAAAAACCGTCGCCATAACCCTACTGTGTAATACACAACTGTGCACAAACAGTTTTTCCATATATATATATATATATATATATATATTTCTTACATAAGAAGTTGCAAGTATGGACATGTGGCATTGTACAAAAAATAATTCTTGTCTCATATATAAAACTCATTTTTTTTATTTAAATAAACTAGAGAATCTTAGATTTGGCTATCCTCTATTACACATTTTCTCCACTTTCATCCAATACACCAATTATTTGATTTAATAATTTTGTTAGTAATGCTTAAAATATGTTAATAGATACTTGATGATATATATTAAGACCAATCGTATACAAAATTAGAATCATAAAAAATATTTTCACCGCTAAAAGTCTAAAAGATTTTTTATCTATTGAAATTTTGATGAAAAATTCAAGTGTTCATCAAATGCTAAAAAAATGTCGGATTATTTTCATTTTTGAAACAATTATGCTATTCAATATAATAAATTAGTTGACCAGTATCGATTTCAATTATATTATTCACAACTATAAAAATATAGTGTATTAGATAGAATTTAAGGATAAATATAATGGAGGGAATCCAAATCTGAGAATCTTATAGAAAAGAGTATGTCAGCTCTGACAATAGAGTGATACTGTCAAGACTCAAAGAATGCAGATCCCAAGATAGTTGCTGAAACATCTTAAAGTTTGAAAAGAAGATTAGATTGAAGTATGTTTAAACAGCTATTTCGGTGAAGTGATAGCGACCCACTTGAGTGTCTTTGTAGCAGTCTGATGTGACTAGTCACAATCGAAAGCAAGTTGACACATACCCACAAGTCAACAATCAGATATCTTCTAGGATCAAAGCATTAAATGATCCAATTAACGACAACTTTCCAATGGAACTATCTCAGGGTCGTCTATAAGAGGCACGCAGACTCAATCAAATAGTAACGATTACAAAAATCATACAAGTTGAATTGTTGTCAATCTGTCAAGAACACTACTCTACGAATCTAGAACTATTTGTTCTGCTGCTAAGTCTTTCATTGCTAGACTTAAAATCACTTAGCAGCACCTTTAACTCAATCTATCTCTTAGTGATTGTTCAAGTCTTAATGACCTTTGTAATCAAGTCTTAGTGACTTGTGTCAAGTCTTTGTGACTTGTAAAAATCTTAGTGATTCAATCGTTGTAACTGTTCTTAGTGAACTGATCTTAGTGATCACTCAATCCTTAATGAATTTTCTACTCGTAGAGTAGAAGAGTGGACTAGGAGATATTTATTTTTCGAACCACTTAAAATTCCCTATCTTATTTACCTTTAGCATTTACTTTCCAGTTCATTACTTCCAATACTCTACGATTTAGCATTGTGACTTAGTTCCACATTTGATTGTTAAATTTAGAACTGTGACTTTCTTAAATTTTTGAAAGGGAATTTTCAAATTATCATTCTGCTGTGTATAATTAAATTAATCTGCTTAATTTATAAGTTGATAATATTCTGTTCAAAAGAAAAATTTTAAAAGGATCTATTCAACCTCCCTTCTAAATCTCTAAATGCCTTTAGGAAACAACAAATTCACTTCGAGAAGAATCAAACCTCCATTAATAAAGCCTCAACTTTGTTTCATAAAAATCTGATTATCATTCCAAGAGATTTGATTACATATATATAACTAATACAAATAAAGATCCATTACGCTTAATTGCCTACTAATTAGGATATGCTCACTACTCCACCACTTCAATTTAGGAAATCACTGCTACCACTACTCTAACAAAACTAGTACTATTTCAACTTGTAATTTAAATAAATTACATAATTAAAAATTAATTACAATTTAGAAATTCTAATAAATTTAGGCACATAACAGAGAATCTGTTTTTTTCCTTGCCCAAAGGAGTCTTCGTAAAATACTGTTAATTTACTTATGGGTATATATAGTTTGATTGACTCTTAAAAGATCCCGATGGCCCAAAATCTGAATCCGGCTGTTTGATAAGAATTTGAATAAAACTTGGTGGATCTTAATATATAGGTCATTTTCGGTCACACTCTCATGCCCGACTTTCTCGATTTGATGCAGTGAAAAAAGAAAAAAAGGGCTAACCTATTAGCTCCTAAATTTATATATTTAATGAGACACATAAAAACGAATAAATTTTTATATATTCTGCGACCAAAAAAGTCTATCATTTAAACTTTATAATTTAAGTTTTTTTTTTCCTCTTTGATTAATGTATAAAAGTTAATGTCTAATTTGATGTGTAATTTTTCTTTTTAGGAGATTAATTTCACGAGAATTAAGTGACATTTCCTATCTAATTTAGTTATTGCGTGCATACATATTATTCCCTCCGTCCCAAATTAATTGCATTTCTAGGACTTTTTAAAGTCAAATTGACTATTTTTAAAACTAATCTTTTTACTATTTTTGCTAATATATAGGTGAAGATATTATAACCAAAAGAAAGTATATACAATTTATTACTAATTTTAATTTTTATAATTTTAGAAATATATTTATATATGCTTAATTATTAATTTTAAAAATAGTCAATTTGACTTAAAAAAGTCTTAGAAAAGCAATTAATTTGGGACGGAGGGAGTACTTTTTTTTAAGAGAGTTAAAATAAAAAAAATACATTAATTCAAATGTTTCAACTTTTATACATATCAATTATCAAATGTCAAATGTCAATGTTTAGTCGTGTTCACAGATTTCTTTTTACCTCTTCAATACTTTTCGTCCCTTCCAGTTGATATACATAAATTTAAAATATGACAGCTTGCATTTTATAGTTCAGAAGTATTAATGAAGTAAAACAAAATTCATCCACATTAACAAACACACCTTTGTCGTGCCTTCTTAACTAGCACTTAATTTTTATTTTTTTTTTAAAAAAAAACAAAAGAGAAAAGGAAAAAAAAAAAGAGAGAAGAAAATGTTCATAGTGGCATCTATAAAAGAAATATATAAATGTTATATCGGAGACGCTCTCCTATTGATATCATCTAAATAACTTATTAGCAATAGCCGAAGAGTGCATACATAATTAAGAGTCATGTTATGTATTATGATAAATTTATATCGAATTATAATTATAAAATTTATCAATACATGAGATTGGTAGAAATTATAAAAGGACTCCACTTATTACACATCTCTCTAAAAAGGTGACCAGTAATCTTTATTCACGTAACTGACAATCAAAAAGTCGACGTAAACATTTACAATATAATTAATACTCACTATGTTCTATATTATTTGATCATTATTGACTTTTCAAAGTTAATTTAAGAGATTTTTAAACTCAAAATTGACATAGAATCTTAATTCTAATCAATACAATGATGAATATTGTAAACTATCAAAAAAGTATTATTCATTATAAGTTTTATTGTTTCATAATTTTTAATGAGTCGTCTCAATTTTGAGTTTAAAAATGTTTCAAATTAACTTTCAAAAGTCAATAATTGTCATATAATTTGGAACAAAGGGAGTATTAAAAATGTTAGTCATCTCAAATTTTTGTCTCAAATAATTTCTCAATAATGTGGTATCTTTAAATTAGTTAAGTATATTTTTTTTAATTGATTAAATCAGAGTATAATTTTCCTTATTCAATTTCACATCATTTAACACATATTTAAGATAAAAATAAAATAAAATTTAAACCCCTTGTATTACCTTAAATTTCTTTGTATAAGATTCATTTGTTGACAAATAATGCTAGCCTTTTTTTTTCTTCTTTTTTTTTTTTATAAATTAAATCTCAAATATGTCTTAAATGATGTGGTATTAAATAAGACATATTATACTTTTTTTTAAACCCCACTTTTTAGAGAGTACAATATAATATTAAATAAGACAAATTACACCTTCTCTTTTTTTTGAAACCCCATTTTTTGGAGAGTGCAATATAATTCATTAATCGAACCTGAGACACAGTATCCCAATCTTAACTATTAGGTTAAAAGCTCATCGATAATAAATTATACTTTATGATATTACTAATCATACAATATATAATTAACTAGTATTATAATTTTATATCATCTGACATTATATTAATTCATCCACTGTAACAAACATGTCTTTGTTATCTTCTTAACTAGCTCTTGAATTTTAACACCAAAAAGAAAATAAAAATAAAAATTATTATGGCATCTAAAAAAATAAAAATAAATGTTATATTTTATATCATTATTGACATTATATTAGACCAAAAATTTTAGACCCAAGTAGAAGACCGAAAAATTCAATGACCAAAGGTTTCAACTTTCATATATACTCAATTATCAAATGAATGTCAATGTTTAGTCGTGTTCACATATACACCCTTTTATCTATTCAATACTTTTCGTCCCTTGACAGTTGGCATGCATTAATTTGAAATCTGACTTGTAACAAACATATCTTTGTCGCCTTCTCAACTAGCACTTGAATTTCAACACACACAAAAAAATCATTATGACACCTAACAAAATAAAAATAAATGTTCTATTCTACTCCCTCCGTCCGTTAATATAAATCGTTTTAGAGAAGTATTTTTATCTCTTAATAAATGTCATTTGAGAATTTCAAGTAAGTATTAATTACTTAGTTTTCAATATTATCCCAAGTATTAAATACTCCCTCCGTCCCAGGATAAAAGTCCTAGTTGACTTTTTACGCATATTAAGAAAGAGGATAAAATGACAAAATTGTTCATATTTAAATTCTAATTTAATTGTATAATTTTTTGCACATGACTAGTGATGTTTCATAAATATGCGTAGAGAATAGAAATATGATAATTAATACTAAGGGTATTATGGGTAAATTATTGTAAAAAATAAATTATTTAAGGTAAGTAGACATTTAACTTGAGACTACCTAAAATAGTAATAAGGACTTTTATCTTGGGACGGAGGGAGTATAACTTTAGTTCTTTCATTATTTTTTATCTAATAAATAATACTCTTTTTTTAATACAAGTACAATATAAATAATTAATATTATATTTAATGTTATACAATTATTTTTTTAATACTTGTACACAACTTCAAAATGACTTATATTAAAGGACCCTTTTATCCATTCAATACTTTTCGTCGCTTGGTAGTTTGCATACATTAATTTGAAATCTGACAACTTGCAATATTTTATAATTCAGAAGCATTAATGAAGTAAGACAACATTAATTCATCCACCGTAAACAAACATATATTTGTCGCCTTCTGAACGAGCACTTGAATTTCAACGCACAAAAAAAAAGAAAAAAAGGAAAAAAAAAAAGAAAAAAAAAATATAATGGCATCTAAAAAAATAAAAATAAATGTTATATCGAAGATGTTATCCTATCAAATCCATCTAAATGCTCCCTCTATATTAATTTATTAGTCATTATAACATAAAACACACATATTAAAAATGTTATTACTTAATAATTAATATAGGTCTCAATTTTTATATATGTCCCTTTATGTTAAATAAGAGAGAGGAAAGAAAATAGTGTTTTATGGTAATAAATTTCCTTAGAAAGAAGAGTGAAATTAGGGGTATTATAGGAATGTAGATAATATTTTATCCTAAATAAAAGAGAACAACTATTAAATTGAAACAAGAAAAAAGCCTTAAAATGATTAATAAATTGGAATGGAGGGAGTAACTTATTAATATATTTTGGGTGGCCCACCAATTCTTTGTTTTCCTTTACATTTTTGGCGTGAAATGTATAAAAATTGAGCTAAAATCATATACTATCAGATAGTTTGCTGATAGAAACTAAACTTGGGTAGTTCTCATGATGAAAATTTGGAGAGAAAGTAACCATCTAATTATGCAAAATTTTGATAAAGCTAGGAGAGAAATGTGGTGCAAAAATTGAGCTGGTGTTATTTTTTTTTTACTTGTGAAAAAAAAAAATAGTTGAATATCAATGAGGATTTAGCTCATAATCAAAGTTGACCAAATTATATGGACTTGAAATGTTGATGACATTGAGAAACATATAGGTAATGGAAGAAATTGTGTGTGTAGATCATACAGCAACCAAGTGAACCGTGCATATTCATTTGAAGTACATGATAACCAATGACATGTGCTTAGCATCACTAATATACCACCAGCTGGGATACCTATTCCTCATGGATTTGCTATATGAATACAGTTGAGGTTAATGTTATTGATATTACTCAATGGCTGTTCATTTGTTCAAATTGTATATTATGCATTGTTTTAGATAAATTGTTTGCTATGTAAATAATTCATGCTTTACATGAAACTGCTTAAAAATGATGACTTGTGAAGAATACTTAACAGAACATGATTTCAAATTGAGCTAGGTGGTGACGAGTACTTGCATCTGCTTATCACATGATTGGGTCAAGAGTTGAATAATGGGTATATTTGTCCTTATCAGATGCAGGTTTCTTTATCAGAAAAATTATTTGGGCTGAAATAAATTTACAGAAATCTTATAATATCATTTTAGAATTTTTGTAAATATTTGATGCATTATTGAAAAGCAGAAGTGTTTATTATATTTTTAAACTATTTAAAGTTAGTTTAAAAATAGTGGAAATTCATAGAAAATTCTATGAATGGTGGAAAATTATGAAACTTAGTGGAAAATCTTATATTAATATAAGATAAATATTGATGGTATTTTGAGGATATAAAAGTATGTAGAGTTATTATTTCTATTTTGAAGCTATTAAATCATAGTTTTTATAAATAGAAATAATCACAGAAAATTCTCGGATAATCCGGAAAATGTGAAAATTGGTTGGAAAGTCAAGAATAACATTCTAAAGACTTTAGAAAGTTTGATGGACTCGTGAGATGTTGGGATATTATGGATCGTGTATTGACTGGCTTATGAACGTATAATAACCTAATTATATATATTTAGGTTATACAACGCAGGATGACGTGGAGATTATGTTAAATGACAAGAAGAACTATATTATGGACGTTCATTGAACATTTAGCGATATCCCTTCCTAGAAGTCGATGACTATTCATAGCTATTACCTTGACACCAAAGAAGAGTTCGACCAAACTGAGGCAAGTCTTTCAGCTCCTATGTGCTATATGAACTGGATATTGATTGATTATAATCTGTACTGAAATGAGTATGTTGAATTACCTATAATGCGCTATAAATTGTGAAAGTCAATTTATGACTAAGTTGATTGGGTTATGGAACTCAATCTTTATATGATATGTGAAAAGCAGCATGTATGATATGCATAATAGAATGTTTATGATGTATTAGTTGAGCATGAAATTCTATGCTACGTGAAACATGAAAACTGTTGGATTTGCTGAGCTGTCGAGCTCAATCTTGCAAAAATAAACTTTTTGTAGGTCAAGGATACAATGCGATATTATTCGCCATCTGATGATATGGATTAGAAGACGTGCAAAGGAATACCTTTTATTTATTTTTAAAAAAAAATTGTATTGAATCACGATGATGGTTCTTGACATGTGTACTGATAGGTAAGTAAACCTTGAAATATTCAATAAATAAAGAATATTTGTTTTGAATGCATTATAATGAACAAATCAGTATGGTGATAATACTATATAATAAAGAATCCGAATGTAGAATGGAGTTATATATACTCATATCTATTTCAATATATAATCGTAAAGGTTGCGATTCAGGGAATAGAGAGAAAGATATAAAAAGTTTTTAATTATCCGTATTTTCAACTATTATTTCATCTTAGTGTGATGTAAAGCTGAATTAAGATAGTATTTAACGCACAAGGTCGGGATTAAGATTAGTCCTGATTTTGGATTAAGTTGATCCCGATTTTGGGGGCGTTACACTTGGTATCAGAGCTATTGGTTATAAACCTTAGGTAAGTATACCTTAGGCTATAACCGTAAACAAGATAGATGAAAAGGAAGAAGAAGCTAAGCATAAACTCGAATGAGGTTTAAATGATCTTCAAATGAATTTAGAAATTCATGAAGAATGCGTTAAAACAATATGCAAATGTTCGAAGAAGAATCTTGAAAATCCAAAGGATCAGGGAACACCTGATTTGAAAAATCATAAAATAATATGATTAAAGAAAGGAGTAAAAAGATCGTAAAAAAACAAAACGATCATAAGATAGAAAAGAATCGTAATATAACACGATTATAAGATAAGATCACAACGTGATATGATTGCGTCAAAGAATTGAATGATTGACAATTTTAGCTTAATGCTATAAATAGAAGGTACTATGAGATAGTGCGAGTAAAACTCAGAAAGAGTTATAGATGATGGAATACGGATTAAAGAAAATTCGTGTTGAGCAAAGAGCAAGATAATATTTGATAGGATTTGGTGGGATTTCAATTGAGGACTCATGTGATAGCTGGGTTGTACAAACCTTTGTATGGGTAGGGGTTTTGTGCTTGGTTTAATGACCACTTAGTCTATCACATTGATAATCATTTAAATATTGGTATCGCGCTATCAATGTATGTATGATGAGAAGGTGATTCTTCCCTTATATCTATATGTGATGGTTAGAGAATAATAAGATTAGGTGCAAGTTCTTAAAACTCATGCTTATGGTAAGTTTGTGACTCATAATCATATGGTATGTTTTTGAGCCCCTAAGCATATGGACAGTCCCTGATTTGTTCTTGGACTACGTATTGCTAGGACAAGTTCCTAAACTCATATTGTTGTGGCAAGTTCCTGAACTCATAACGTATGGTAAGTTTGATGAACTATACCGTGGTATAGTGTTATTTTAAGAATAAGAGCTAATTATTTGTAGTGTATGGAGGAAGTTGAAGTTGATGGAGGAGTTTGGATATTCCAAATCTTCTAGTTATGCTAGATTTTGAAGTTTATTGAAATCGTGCTGATATTTGTGTCTTTGAAAAAAAATATTGGGTCATATTATTAAACCCATAAATTTTTGAAAGTTCTATTAGTTCCTAAGTCTATGTTACTCGCCTCAGCTAGACAAATTCGATCTGAAATTATTAAAATATATTTTAAAATCGTCAACGCACCACTGAAAGCATGGCGTGGATATGACAAATGATGGAATCATCAACGCACGGTGACAAGGGTGTGGATGTGGACTTAGAGCCACTAACACATCGTTACCTGACGCGGTATGAAGAAGTCATAAAATGATTTTTTCAGTTTACCTGAGCTATTTTATGGAGTATGTCTATGCTAATTATTTTGGCTAGACAAGACTTGTTTTGAAAAACTTCAAAATGTATTTATGAGATCGTCACTTACCATTAAAGCCATGGTAAGGAGATGATAATTGATGGAGTCATCAATGTAGCTTAACCTAGTGTTGGATGTGATCTAAGGATCGTCAGCCCACTATGGTATGATGTAGTATGATAAAGTCATAAAAATGACGGCATCCTCAACGCACTGGTAAAACAGTGCGGTACTATGCATCATAAAATGATTTTCAATGTTTTGATAAAGATAGAAGTGTCAAATGCCATTTGAATCAGGTAGACACAGATTCAGATATCGCTTATATTAAGCTTTTGAGCTATCCAACTAAACCATTTTGGTTTGAACTCCAGATTTTTAAAATCCCTTAATTGGAAAAGTTTTCAGAGCACCAGATCGATGGTGGCACAGATGAACGTATATCGTTCAAATTGGCGCCTAACGGGGGCCACTCAGATAATGTTGATCAACACAGAAAATTCCTGAATTGGGAAATTCTATTTGCGCGAAATAGCGACATAGATAGCAGAGATCAACACAGGGCATAACACAGGCTGATCACCTACGTGCCCGTAAGACCAGACGGTTCACATATGAATTTCTGATAGAACCTTTTCAAAAACATGAAAAAGAAAGTTTGTGGTCTTTATGACCCTTAGCAAGATACAGAAAGTTTACTTAAGCGATTGTTTTTGAAATTCTGAAGTTATTCATCTTGCTTCACAATTATAAATCAATTGTGGAGAATTTCAATTCTGGTAATTGAGATAGAAGGGGTGATGTTCCCTAGAAAAGAAGTAGTCGCGAGAAGCGACAAATTTAGAAATATTCTTGAGAATGAATGATGAATTCAAAATTGATCTCTAAGAAAGAGAAAGATAGACATAGAATTCGATGAATCGAACAATGGAAGACTAGAGAATTGAATTTCGAGAACGAAATTTGTAGAAGAAGAGATGGATGTGATATCCAAGAAAGTTAATGAGCTTAGTAGAACATAAGTTTGAATGTGGTAATCCTGAGAAGAGGATGTTGATGGTTAAAGAAAGGTCTTACTCGGAGTGTATCGAGTTAAGGAAGGTTATGTGATAAAACCTGTAAAGAGTTGTGTAACACCTATATTAACACGACGAGTTGAGATTATTCAACGGTATAGAATGTTGAGAGAAGATAGATGTGAACCGCGTAAGTGAGGTTCGTTAAGGTGATTTCGGGGACGAAATCCTTATAAGAGGGGAAGAATGTGATGACCCGAATTTTCAGAAAAATATTAAAATAATTTATAATATTAAATTATTTGAATAGGAGTATAATGTAAATTTTGTGGTGAAGAAAGTAATTTATATATGGAGATTAAATTTAAATTATATTATGAAATAATATAATTTGATTATGAAGTCTTGTAATGAATTGATCACTATGAATTAAATTTCATGAGTACGTTAACTAATTCACTTAATTAAATTGGTGAATTAAGATAATATTTAAATTATGGTTAAATATATTAAAGTAATATATTTAATGAATAGAAATAAATTGTTGAAGGCAATTTATGGAAAGAATGAGATGATTAAGTTTAATTATATAAATTAATTGTATACATTAAACAAGTGTAATAAAATAATTAATTGCATATTAATTATTTTAATATAATTGGTTCGTTACACTAAATGTGTTGTTTTACTTAATGAATTAATTTCATTTTATTGGAAGGAATATAAATGACAATATATTAATTAAAATGTATAAGAATAACATGAAGTATGTATTATATATATATATATATATATATATATATATATATACTGTGTATGAAGCTGAAGTTGGGAATTAGAAAAAAAAACACAAAGCTAAGTCATTTTTGACATCTAATGACTCATATTATTAAACATATAGCTGAGTCATTTAGAATTAAGTAGGAGGTGTCTTATTAGTAAGGCTTTATCATGACATTTAAATAAAGAATAAAGCATGAGCTGGAGACTTATTCATTTCCTATCAAAAACCAGCCCATGTTCCTTTTGATTCGACCCAAAAAGAAAGAAGAGAAAAACAATTCTCTGTTCCTTATCTATTTCCATCCGTTCCAAAAGAAAGAAAATGGAAAATTTTTGTTAACTTCCAAACCTTAACCAAACTCCTTGTAGTTTCGGCTGGAACCAATAAAAGCATTAGGAAATTGAAATTTCAAGCTAATTTGAGAAGAAATTAAACGCAACAACAGGAAGAAGTTGAACTAAAATTATCGAGCAAGCAGGAATTCAGATAGGAACATCAAACAAGAGGTAAAATAACTTTTATTTGTCCATTCATGGAAATTAGAGTAAAATTATATTTTTTATTGCTTTGTTTGGTTGTGAAATCAGTTGAGCGTTGAGATTGTGTGATATTTGAAGAGATAAGGAAGGTCTTTGATGAAATTTTTGGCTAGATTCATATGTAAACACTTGTGAAATCTGTTTTTAAAAGTGATGCACACTATGTGCTCGATGAAATGCCTCTAAGAGGCTGTTATGCTAAAATTAAAAAAAAATTGCTAACGTTCTGTGCAAGATGATATATATACATGAATTATGTGATATTTTAAGTAATTTAGATGTATCAAATCAAGTTTAAGCTGAGTTCATAAGATTTCCATCAAATTGGGTTTGGAACTTTTGGGTACTCTGATCTTGAACTGCATTTGAATTCCTGAGGCTAATTTGTTTTGTCTGAAAATGTTTTATGGCTTGCATGTGTATTATGCTTCCCCAGATTGGTAATCAGAATTCTTGAATTTTATTATATTTTGAAAAATTGGTTATTTAGAGTTCAATTTTACTTGATTGATTTATTCTGCTGCCTAAGAAAAAGAAATTAGAAAACTGTCTGTTGAGGAATATTTTGGGTGGCCCACCAATTCTTTGTTTTCCTTTACATTTTTGGCGTGAAATGTATAAAAATTGAGCTAAAATCATATACTATCAGATAGTTTGCTGATAGAAACTAAACTTGGGTAGTTCTCATGATGAAAATTTGGAGAGAAAGTAACCATCTAATTATGCAAAATTTTGATAAAGCTAGGAGAGAAATGTGGTGCAAACGTTGAGCTGGTGTTATTTTTTTTTTACTTGTGAAAAACAAATAGTTGAATATCAATGAGGATTTATCTCATAATCAAAGTTGACCAAATTATATGGACTTGAAATGTTGATGACATTGAGCAACATATAGGTAATGGAAGAAATTGTGTGTGTAGATCATACAGCAGCCAAGTGAACCGTGCATATTCATTTGAAGTACATGATAACCAATGACATGTGCTTAGCATCACTAATATACCACCAGCTGGGATACCTATTCCTCATGGATTTGCTATATGAATACAGTTGAGGTTAATGTTATTGATATTACTCAATGGTTGTTCATTTGTTCAAATTGTATATTATGCATTGTTTTAGATAAATTGTTTGCTATGTAAATAATTCATGCTTTACATGAAACTGCTTAAAAATGATGACTTGTGAAGAATACTTAACAGAACATGATTTCAAATTGAGCTAGGTGGTGACGAGTACTTGCATCTGCTTATCACATGATTGGGTCAAGAGTTGAATAATGAGTATATTTGTCCTTATCAGATGCAGGTTTCTTTATCAGAAAAATTATTTGGGCTGAAATAAATTTACAGAAATCTTATAATATCATTTTAGAATTTTTGTAAATATTTGATGAATTATTGAAAAGCAGAAGTGTTTATTATATTTTTAAACTATTTAAAGTTAGTTTAAAAATAGTGGAAATTCATAGAAAATTCTATGAATGGTGGAAAATTATGAAACTTGGTGGAAAATCTTATATTAATATAAGATAAATATTGATGGTATTTTGAGGATATAAAAGTATGTAGAGTTATTATTTCTATTTTGAAGCTATTAAATCATAGTTTTTATAAATAGAAATAACCACAGAAAATTCTCGGATAATTCGGTAAATGTGAAAATTGGTTGGAAAGTCAAGAATAACATTCTAAAGACTTTAGAAAGTTTGATGGACTCGTGAGATGTTGGGATATTATGGATCGTGTATTGACTGGCTTATGAACGTATAATAACCTAATTATATATATTTAGGTTATACAACGCAGGATGACGTGGAGATTATGTTAAATGACAAGAAGAACTATACTATGGACGTTCATTGAACATTTAGAGATATCCCTTCCTAGAAGTCGATGACTATTCATAGCTATTACCTTGACACCAAAGAAGAGTTCAACCAAACTGAGGCAAGTCTTTCAGCTCCTATGTGCTATATGAACTGGATATTGATTGATTATAATCTGTACTGAAATGAGTATGTTGAATTACCTATAATGCGCTATAAATTGTGAAAGTTAATTTATGACTAAGTTGATTGGGTTATGGAACTCAATCTTTATATGATATGTGAAAAGCAGCATGTATGATATGCATAATAGAATGTTTATGATGTATTAGTTGAGCATGAAATTCTATGCTACATGAAACATGAAAACTGTTGGATTTGCTGAGCTGTCGAGCTCAATCTTGCAAAAATAAACTTTTTGTAGGTCAAGGATACAATGCGATATTATTCGCCATCTGATGATATGGATTAGAAGACGTGCAAAGGAATACCTTTTATTTATTTTTTTAAAAAAAATTGTATTGAATCACGATGATGGTTCTTGACATGTGTACTGATAGGTAAGTAAACCTTGAAATATTCAATAAATAAAGAATATTTGTTTTGAATGCATTATAATGAACAAATCAGTATAGTGATAATACTATATAATAAAGAATCCGAATGCAGAATGGAGTTGTATATACTCATATCTATTTCGATATATAATCGTAAAGGTTGCGATTCAGGGAATAGAGAGAAAGATATAAAAAGTTTTTAATTATCCGTATTTTCAACTATTATTTCATCTTAGTGTAATGTAAAGCTGAATTAAGATAGTATTTAACGCACAAGGTCGGGATTAAGATTAGTCCTGATTTTGGATTAAGTTGGTCTCGATTTTGGGGGCGTTACAGCATATATACTATTGTTATTGAGCAAAAAGATATTTCAAAAAAGTATTTTTACAAATTGTACTTGATTCGCCTAGATAGGGAGGATTGCTACTTGCTGAGTTTTATCGCTCACCACTTACATAAATTTTTACAGGTCTCATCGTTGATAGCGAAACACTTGTTTGATATACTTTGGATGGTTGGAGTTAGTTTTGTAGGGTTTTGGACACATAAACGCAGCAGAATTTAAAATTTTAAAACAATTTTTCGAAACCCTAAAACAGGATCCATGTGAAAAGAACAAATTAATTCAGAGGTTTAGATTTGTTTACCGATTATCCGAGCTTGAATGGAACGATGAAACTGAGAACGGCTTCGAATCTCCAACGCAATCCAACGAAACTGCGTCTCTACGGTATCCACATGAACGTCCCACAAATCGTCACACGATCTGAAGCAAAGAGAACTCCAGTACTAGCCGCCAAGATCTGGATTTTCTCAAGTTTTGCTCTCAACTCTCTCTTTTAAAACGGCTAGGGTTTTTCTTTTAATTTCACGTACGTCAGACTGCTGATATATCAGATATATATAGCGTCCAAAAAGTAATTAAACAAAACCCTAATCCTATTAGAAAAGTAAAATCCGAATTTATATATATTATATTTTAATTAAGTCTTACTTAATTAATATACATATATACAAATTATCCTGTTAATTTAAATTCGTAATTTAAATACTATCAATCATATTGATATATTTAAATCCTTATAATTTAAATTAATTCTCTTTTAATTACGTTCTAAGTGTGTGACCCTATATGTTATTATTATATTGACAATAATTTTAAAATCATATTATAAAATTATAAACAGTGAGTGACATCTAGTAATGCATCACTGCTACCCAAATAATAATAAGATCGGTGACTTGATGCAACCTTTTCATGACCAATGTTTCAATGTAATTTAATCCTTTTAACCTTGACATCCTAGATTAAACTCGAGCCATGGAATGTGTCATACTCTTCATAATTTAATCTAAGTTTTCTTGATCAATGAGTAGACTATATGAAACAAATCACTATTTGAGCATGGTCATGCATTTCATAGTCCTACTCAATCAAGAGGCCTATGGATATCACCCCTAATATATAGGAGGGTTAAATTTCATCTAGATCACTCATATTACTCACACGATTCATGATGTACCCAATAATCACCTTTATTGTCCACCCTATTAAAGGTGACCTTTGATGATATCAAGATACATAAATTATCGTATAGTAATATAGTGATTTCAGGTCGGAGGACCATTACATCATTGTCACTATGAGAATTGCTTATGACACTTTGCATAATGCTCCACGTAAAATTCTCATGATGGGTCTGTCCAGTACATTGTTCTCTAACATGTACCTATGCATTGACTTAATATCTCATATATTAATGACCAATGAGATCTGGCCATCAGTCAATCCACATACTAGTCTCAATGTATCATTGTTGTCCCATTCTCAATGATATCGACTAGGGACATTTAAGAGTAATGATACTAATTGTAATTATATAATCTCATGTTCAAGTCACATACTTGAAGCTATATAATTTGTATCATTATTCTAATAACTTTTATTATGCTAACATTTATATAACACAGTAAATGAAACCATAATAAAATAATTCATTTATTCAATCAAATATCAAAATAAATGTTAAGCAATTACATCAAATAATTGGCCTCTACGGCATAAACTCTAACAAGTTTTAGATATTTTCTTCTTTTGTCGTTGAAATTGTAATAATACTCTTATTTTCGGGGAGCTGCGTCTCCATTTTCGATTTTGATATTTGGTAGTTTTTCATTTGAAAATGGATTTGAAAGATGTTTATTGTTGGGTTTAATTTAAGATTATTGTTGAATTATTTTGTTTGAGGCGTTATTGATATTATTACCTTGCGAGCCTTTGGGCTTATGGCGAGTAACACTTCGGACCCTGTAACGGGTTCGGGGTGTTACAATATGCATCTCATGTTGATCCTAAAACTAGGGAAGATTCCATTCACTGCTATGTAGTCCCTCCCTATAGAGGCATGTTAAGCTTAGCAAATTCCATTTATAAGTGGTGGATCAGAATTCTACAATTAACAAGATATATATTCAAATTCATGCATCTGCATTGGTCACAGCTGGATAAAGATACTAGAATGCAATGTAGTGGCATCTAATTAATATTCCATCCATTCCAAAAAAAAATAAAAAATGTTTCATTTGTTCTTAATATGTTGCATCTACATTTATCAATAGAATGCAATGTAGTAGGGTTATGAGTCTTATGACACAAACTAAACAGACAAACTAAATTGTAGAAAACTTAAATAGGGTAAAATCATGGACGAGAGATAAAAAATATTACTATATTAAAGTGGAGTAAAATATAAAAGGGACCATTGTACTATTGATATATTTGGATATTGTGCCCTTTTTTTTGTCAATACAAAACAAACCTCTTTCTCTTTAAAAATTTGGATAATGAACTCTTTGATGACAAGTGACGTTTACCGTCCTGTGTGGTGTGATGATGAGCTTAACACATTTTGGGCTAAAAAACTTATAATTTGTTCAAATTTAAACTCAGAACCTTCATCTTTTGCACTTAGTCCTATTACCACTAAGTCCAAAAATATACTGTATATCCAACACAAATGAACCATTCAACCCAAAAAAAAAAATTAAAAAGTTAATTTTATTCCCTATAAAGATTGAAGACAGTTAAATAAGACAATTTATTTCTTCAACATAATATTTTTATAATCTAACGAATAATTAAATGTATTTAAATACCTTAATTATTTGTTTGCTATAACAAAATGCATTGTTATAGATATCATTCCCGGGATATTAAACATAATTAAGTAGCTATAAAAGAAATGATTCTTCGCGTTTAAAATAACAATTTTCCTTCATTTTATTCTATATTAATTAATTTTAAAGAACAATTGATATGACAAATTCATAATTCAACAGTCATTGGTTGATGAGAACTTCTAAAAATGTCTTTCAGTTTCACTCTACTTTTGATTAATAATGATTTTATAAATTCTAATATTTAATCTCCCAATAACAAATAATTATCCAGTTATCTAACTATTAGCATACATGTTAAAATTTTATGGTCAAATATTAAAGTTATATACATATATATAAGCTAATTTCTCAAATGATTCAAACGGTATCTGAAAATGAATGATCAGAATATTCTAGCTCACTATATTAACCACGTGGATCAATGTTTGATTAATTAATTATTTTTATCTTTATTTTATATTGAAAATAAGAAATTAGCAATATAAAAGAACCATGGTGTTTCAATAATTACTTTTTGTGATCAATAAGTCCATGTCTTGGTTCATTTATGATAAATATATTTTTGGGCTCAAATTTAATAGGCCAACTTAATTTCTTCGGTGATAATATGCCTACAGTAACGAGATTGACTTGTTGAGTCAAATCTGAACAACTATAAGTTTTTTGGCCAAAATGTGTTAAGCTCCACATCATCGCACCACACAGGATGGTCAATGTCACTTATCATCAAAGCGTTCATTATTCAAATTTTTAAAGTGAAAGAGGTTTATTTTGCATTGACCAAAAAAATAGAACACAATATCCAAATATACCAATAGTACAATGATCACTTTTACATTTTACTTAATCAAAATAAGTAGTGTAATTTGGGGTAACTTAATTATTTTCTCTAACGGTTTAGACATGAAACTAATTTTTATTGCAATTACGATTAAATTTCAGTTTATGTTGGCAGTTGATATTAGTAGATCAGAAATAATGTTGGAGAAGCAAATATATATTTAGTGACATTTTTAGAATAACACTTCCACTTATTATTCTGACAATATATTTTTTGTTTTAACAATATTAAATATTTTTCTATTTTTAATTATTCCAAGCCGGCTCTATATTGACCACTGAGTTAATTTCTACTCAATAATTAAGTTGCAAGAAAGATTGTCTTTTTTGTGTTTTATGTCTCAAAAGTTTAAAAGACTCAAATAATTGTATCTTGTATACCAAGCCAAACATCTATATTCCCCCAAGTCTACCCTACTAATTTTTATATATTTTTGAAATTCCAATAATTTCCACCCTACTAAAGTTTGGTATAGTATATTCTCAGAAAAGAGAATTGTTAAATGCACTCCATATATATTATAGTAGTTATTCTCCATTTTAAAATATTTTTTATTTTAATCTTATACTAAAATAATAAAATATGAACGGTGAAAAGTGAATTGTTTTTATCAAGTCCCACTTTCTTACTTGACTTGAGATATAATGAAATTGTGAAAAACTCTAAGAATTAAGTGAGAGTTTACGCATTCCTATCATGTTGACAACTGCACGAACAACTAGTACTCCACTGCACATCCTCCGCATGAACGGTATCGCTTGCCGCAACCTGATCAGTTGAGTCCGGGCAAGGCAACATTCCAAGTGATTTGTACATAATTAAAAGTTTGAGCTCTCACAGAATAATATTAGTTTGATGGGTATATATTTATATGCAAAAGTTGTTACCAATTTTGAGAGAGATTAGTTTGCTGGGTATATATTTATATGCAAAAGTTGTTACTAATTTTGCGAGAGAGAGAGGGAGAGTAGTGTGAAAGTTCTCTTTTTTGTTTCCTCATTCATTTGGCTTCTGTTGCACCAAACAACGAGGGCAGGGCAACATTCTCCAACAACCAGGGCAAGGCAATATTCTCCTTAATTTTTTAAGTTCCTAATGTGTAAGTTTTCTTTTTTGTTTCGTCTTTTATTGGTTTTTGTTGCAACAAACCAACAGAACATAAGCCTTGATAAACAAACCCGAGAATTACTCAACTAGATATCCCGAAAGGTATGTTTGAAAAAAGAAAATTATTTTTCAAAATCATCACTTTTAAGTGAAAATAAAATTTTAAAAAGAATGAAATATACAAAAGAAAAAATAAATTAAAATTATTAGAAATTAAGTTTCATTCACTTAATTTATGCCTATATATTAGAGAAATAACATAAGTTTATCCTAATCCTAACAACTTGATAAATATAAAACTATCCTAAATGACAAATTTATCTTATTTCTCTAATACTATAAAACAAATGAAGTTACTTGATATCGATCGGTTCATGATTAACTTCAATATAAAGCTTGTTAGAGAAGAATTTGTAAAATAACTGAGTAAATTCCGATCATATTTTTAAGCTCGTAATTAGCATAACATGCAAGCTTGTTAATTAGATGATAAGGTTTGAATATTTATCGAAGAGTTTAATTTATATCGATTAATTATAAATACCGACGTATATAAATACATGAAATAAAATATATAAAAGAGAAGTTGACTTTTTATATGTTTCGTATAATTAACAAACCGAACCTGAATTTTTAGTTTAGGCTCGTGTCTTTATACGTACAAAACCGAGTTTGAGCAGCCTAAAGCTCGATTGGTTCAACCCACCCGCACGGCTGCACTAACTATGACCCGGCCAAATAGGGGTGATAGTATTTTCTACAAGTGAATCCTCCTAATTCTTTGCTCAAGTTAACCCACGAGGTATCGAATCAGTTCTTAATTTACTATCATATTCGCATAACAATATATATGAAGAATGCCTTGTTCTTGTTCTTATTCCCATTCTCTTTTGCCCGAATCTTCGTATTGAATTTGCTATGGTATGTTTTTAGCTTCATTAAGGTGGTATAAAAACAAATTGGAATTATAGAGCAGCTAATGTTGAATGATTAACGTAGTAAATTACTTGGAGATGCATGCATGCATGCATGGTGTAAAGTGTAAACTTTCTGACTTCTTTAAATAGCTTCAAGAACCAATTGCAATGTGATCGATCATGAGAATTACTTTCTCAGTTTCAAACTGTAGGATTAATTTAAAATTCAATGTAAATTTATATTAAATAATTAAATTTGATCTTATATTTTAGAATAGGAAGTATATTAAATACAAATTGTGTTGAATTTTTGTTCAGAATCCGACATCTGAGTCGACCTAAATAATATTGTATGATGACATCTGAGTCGACCTAAATAATATTGTATGATGACCGGATATAAAAGAAAGACGAGATTTACTAGCTAGTGGTAACATAGGACTAATTAAGACCGATAAACCTAAGTACAAAACCCTTTTTGGCTTCTAGCAGAGATATGTACATGCTAAGTTATTTGGGCTTATTCAACTATAGAGAGAGAGAGTATTTGGGCGGATTCGGGCTATGAGGTGTGAAAGTTATCTTCATAGATTAGATTGTACTATTTAAACTTTAATATAGTAATATTTTTTACCTCTTGTCCATGATTTTACCTGATTTAAGTTTTCTACAATTTAGTTTGTCTGTTTACTTTGTGTCATAAGACTCATAACCCTACTACATTGCATTCTATTGATAAATGTAGATGCAAGAATGCAAACATATTAATAACAAATGAAATTCCTTTTTTTGTTTTTTGGAATGGATGGAATATTAATTAGATGCCACTACATTGCATTCTAGTATCTTTATCCAGCTGTGACCAATGCAGATGCATGAATTTGAATATATATCTTGTTAATCGTAAAATTCTGATCCACCACTTATAAATGGAATTTGCTAAGCTTAACATGCCTCTATAGGGAGGGACTATATAGCAGTGAATGGAATCTTCCCTAGTTTTAGGATCAACATGAGATGCATGACATATTTTAATAACCTTTAGCCTAATGCGAATATACTTAACTAATATATAATAAATTAATAAATATACCAGCCATTACACATTAGCCTAGTGAAATTCCCATAAAATGAAATGTTAACTGAAGGGTAAATATGTCATTTAGTGGGGTCAATTTGTATAATTAAAAAAATAAAAGTACTCATCAATTTATATAATCGTGTGAGCTAGTGGATCAGAGGCGGAACCAGGGGGGAGGTCATATGACCCTGGTAGTCGGACACGGCGACGCCGATCTACCCGTTCATGACCCTGCAGATTTGCTGTCGCCGCCCGCCTGCGGCCTGCTGTAACGACGAGAATTTTAGAATTTTCCTTGTAATTCGAATTTTTGAATATTAATGAATATATTCTATTTTATTAATATTATTTTTGTGTTGTATGTTTGAAGGTTGTGTGACAACCTGGGTTATGTGAATGAATGAAATTTTACGTGTTATAGTTTTTTTTAAGTGAATAATTGATTTCGCGAAGCGTCACTAAATCACTATTCACGGGGCACGTTGCTCGAGGCACTATTCACGCCATAAAATTTTGTGCCCTTTTCGATGTTGAGTAATTTAGTTAATGCGTATATGCGTAGTAGGATTTTTCCAAGTGTTAGAATTTTATTTGGAGTCATTGTTGATTTATTTAGGGAGCCCAATGGGAATCAAATTAGAAGCCCAAGTGATTTAAAGGGTGACCCAAAACCCAAAACCCATAACCCAACCCATGACCCAAGACTTGACCCATGTGGGATGTGGGCACAAAAATCAGCATTTTTGGTGTAAGAAGGAGGGGAATGCACGGTTGGGAGGGGAGGAGACCAAGTGTTGGGAGATTCATTTCCCAAACACAAGCATGCCAAACATTTAGTTGCCCAACTTAGACAAATGCCTTGAGCTCTTCAATATTCCTCCCATCTCTTTCCAAGGCACCTAGAAGACCTACTCTCCATTTCCAATTTCAGCAGAATTTGTAAGAGGGAGAGAGAGCAAATAGAGGGAGAAAGAGTTTGGAAGTTAGAAAATCTGAATATTGCAAGAGAGAGTAAGGAAGAAGGAGGAGAGCCATAGCAACCTTGCACCATCTCCACCTTCATCTTCATTCCCCACATTCCATCCTCCCGTAACCCATTCTATTTCCAAGTTGCTGCAGAAAATAAGAAAGGAGAAGAGAAAGGTTTGGAGAAGAAGAAGAAAAGGAAAAGAGGAGAATCAAGTTTTCCTTCACAAACTCATCCATTGCATATTGAGAGAGGGATAGCTTCAGGTTTTGAGCAAGGAGGAAGAAGGAATAGCAAGCTAAGCATCTTCACCATCTTCACCATCTTCACTATCTTCATCTTCAACCTTCAAAGCTTCTAGAGAGAGAAAGAAGTGGGTGTGAGCTAACTTGAAGTAAAGGCTTCGGGAGAACTCAAGGAGGTTGAGGAGAGTTTCTAACAAAGCTCTAAAGGAGTTCTACCATCTAATAAGTAGCTACAAGAGGTAAAACTTTAACTCAATCCATTCCATTTGATTTGGTTGAGGTTTTTCAAAGTTTTCATGGGTTATAAGCTTTTGTGCTTGTAAGTTAGTTCTTGTGGCAATTCTTGTTGTCTTTGTTTGTGTTGGAGGTTTATATATGTTGTTAAGAGGTTACATAAGCCATTAATAACATCAAAGTGGAACAAAAACACAATAAATCCGTACCTATGCTTAAGGAGGATGAAGAACATGAAGAACAATGAATTACTTTGGACATGAATATGGACTGTTGGACGAATTTAGAGGACTCTATAGCTATGTTTCCATGTGTGTTTAATTTATTTGTTGTTATGGTATTGTAGTTCCATGGGTTACCAAGGTAACCCAACTAGAATCGAGTAAAAAAGTGTTAAAACAAAGATTTGGTGATGATTTTAGTGAAGAACACTTAGAACATTCAAAACAGAGCATGAATTAATAATTTGGCCTAAGATTCGGCCATGTTAATCTTAATGGGTAACTCTGAATTTTTGATATGTTGTAGCTCTATGTCTTAGGAGTCCATAGAGTCCGAAACGGACCAATTTGAAGGTCTAGAGAAGAAGTTATGAGGATTGGAGTGAAGGAGGGTCAAAATCGCGATGTCTGACATGGGCCACCAGGCCAGCCGCGCGCCCGCACCAAGGCCCCGCGCGCCCGCGCGCGCGCGCTGCCGCACGCCGTGCGCCTGGTGCCGCTCGCCCGCGTGTGCGCTGCCCGACTCAGCTTCGACGTCCGTTGGAAAAATGGCCATAACTTTCTCATACGGACTCGGATTTAGGCGATTCAAGATGATCCGGAAAGCTTAGAGATAGACCTACAATATCCATTAATTAGAATTGAAATTTATTACCTGGAACAATTTTGAAATTAACCGTTTTTAGGGCTATTGTGCAAACGGTAGGCGTCGGTCATGCGTGTGTGCATAGTATAATGCTCCCGACATTGTTAAATGATGTTCTAAGTTCTAAAACATGATTATTATGATTTATAATGATACTTAACATTAACCATTGGGTATTGGACAATTCGAATGGGCGTGTTAGGCGTACGCAATTGCGTGTCGCTTGGGCATTCGAATAGGCAAGTTTGGCGTATAGACGTACAAGCGTCGTAACGCCGTAACTAGTGGGTATAACCTTGTTTAATATTTTGTTTCTTATATGAATGAGATATTATAGAGTTGTATAAACAAATATTTGATATCCGGTATGTGACTAATTGTATGTGAATATGTACCTAATTGTGTAGGATATTAAGGAGCGTGTGTTGTAATATTGTAGCAGCGCTTCAGGCAAGTTTCCTAACGCTTGTCTAACCCTTTTGTTGGGAAAGTTTCCCTAACCTTACTCGAATTATATTTTGAGCAGGTTTCATATTATATACAGGTGTTGTATATTGTTACAAGTTTCACGACTCAAATGGAGTTATTACCTTTGAATCATATTAGTGGATTAGTTATTGTCAATTACTCCACCTCCAAGATAATTATTGATATTCGCAGTTTATGCATTTGAATTCATTATCTGTTGTTGGATTGTGAAAACGTTTAAGTTCTTCATTCATGAACTGTTTAAGGAAATAGTCTACGCCATTGTTTCGGCTAGACATGTACAGGTTATTATTTTAAAAGCTATCCAAACCAGTAGTTGGTATGGATTCTTGGACTGAGAGAGCAACCCTTCTTAGGGGATTATAATGTGTCGGTTATTCGATGCAGTCAGAGTTAAATGTTATGCATATACATGGTGTACAAGAGGCTGATCCCCTCGAGTACAACTGACGGGGCCAGGTTTTAAAAGAGTTAGTCGAATGATTGACTCTTTGGCCAAAAGTTCATGGTCGGTTGGGCCACTCAGCAGTAAATAATCATTATTCATTGTTTCATTTGAACTTTGATTATGTCATTTCAGTTATTTCATCAATGTTCATAAATTGTTGATCTATGCAGCTATTATTCTTATTCATTCATGATATATCTTCATTCTTGCTTTTAAACTTGCTGAGCAAAGTAGTTGCTCACCCTTGCTATATCATGAACCTATCGCAGTTAAGCCGGGGAGTTCCAAAGCGGACAAATGCAAAGGAAAGCTTAAGGAATAGTTATATGTACTATCCCGTTATGTAATCGTGGAATAGTTTTGTATTATTAATGTATTCTGCGATGTATTTATTTAAGGTTATAGACCTTGGGACCGTAGTAAACCTTTTGTAATGAACTTATTTATTCCGCATTAGTTGATTTATGTTGTTTAGAGGTGTATGGATGTATTTTAGCGTGAGCACCAGATTCGAGGTATTAGTACCTGAATTTGGGGGTGTCACACCTGCCATGCCTTCTTCTTTCGTTCTTCTTCTGCAACAGTTAGGTTTTTTTTTAATCTTTTATGAAATGACACTGTTTCATTTAATAAGTTTTTAAAAAACAAAACCTAACCTTTTCTCTTCAAAAAAAACAAAACCCTTTTTTTTTCCTTCCAGTTCCGCGGTTTCCGCCTCTGCTTATCAGTCCTCCTGCGGCCCTGCCTTTGCTAGTTTGCTTATTCCTTTCTCTCTCCGGCCTCCAGGTTGAGGTCAGTCCCTTCTTCCTTATCACTTATCAATCATTTCTTTCTTATCAGTTATCAGTCCCCTACTCCTCTTCGGCCCTTCTGTGATTCTTTTTATAGTTTTTATATATGTTAATCTCTGTATGTGTCTACAAATAAGGAATTTTGTGCTTAATTTTGTCATTAAATTAGAGATTTAGAGTTTGTTATGCCATGAATTAGAGATTATGTGTTATTTTCATTGAATATTTGAATTGATATTGACATATTGTATATTTATGGTATATTTATGATATATTGTTTGCGATTTGTGAAATAATTGAAATTATTGAATTAGGTTAGTTGATGAAATTATGATAAAATTAATGTTTGAATTGATGAATGATGAAATTATTATGCAATGTTTAAATTGATGAAATTATTGTGAAATACTATAATTGGGCAAAATGAATTTGAATATAAATTTGACTATTTGAGAAATGGTATGTTTATGGTATACAGTATACTGATGGTATATGGATAAATACTTGATTAAGCGACCAAGAATTGTTGATTCTTCTAATAATCAATTATCAAGTTCCGTAACAAGTGGTGGTATACAAAATCCACGTGTGGAGTTCAACCGAAAGAAGCACTTCAAGTTTCAGTAAATAAATTTTTTTTACTGATGTATTTTGACCCCCCCTTTTCATAACGTTCTGGTTTCGCCACTGCTAAGGATAAATTTTAAACTTTTTTACTCTCTTTTCTGTACTTTTACTTTTCTTAATTAATATGTGTGCAAATTATACTTTGCATATCCTTTTAGGGACGAAGGGAGTACTATATTTTATTTTTGTTTCTTGATATGTTAATAGTACCAAATCTTTGAGTAACTTGTAGTACTTAATCACTAATGAAGACATTAAAATTCTGTTTATTTAATTTTACATGATCAAGCATGAGTTGATGTAAAGGGGAAAAAACTCTCCCCCTGTTTTGCAACGAAATATATATATATATATATATATATATATAGCAGACTGGTCTGCTAGCAGACCGGTCTATGGCGACAGTTTTTAGGTCTATGCCGACGGTTTGAACCATCGCCATAGATATACATAGTTATGCCGACGGTTCAAACCGTCGGCATAGACCCAAAAACTATCGCCATAGACTGGTCTGCTAGCAGATCAGTCTGCTCCTGATCCTTGCCGTATATATATATATATATATATATATATATGGGTTTTATTCTGTGGTGAAAATAACCTCAAAACAAACTAACTTATTTTTGCTTAATTTTGTAAATTTTGAGATTCTTTAAACATGGTCCTAAATGTGAACAAGCATGTTCAGTAAGTGAGACCTAAAATACCAGAAAATAAAATAGAAAAACACAATTTCTTTCATGTATTCATGCAACTTATTGTATTAAAATCATATCCTCAGGCAAAGCAAAATTACATATTTCGCATATTATGCTTTAATTAGTATGAAGTATAAAAATAAAAATCCCCAGGATTTTCTTTTTCTGCTCATTTCATTAGGGCAGTACTCATACTTATTAGTGACCTCTCTGAACACTTCTTATGAGGAACTTCATTGACTAGTGACCTCTCTGAACACTTCTTATGAGGAACTTCATTGACGAAATAGTTCCAGTCACACCAAAAACCGCGCCAATCGTAATGAGAATCACATTTATAATCAAAACGCGCTTCGAAATCTGACCCCAAAAAATCTTGATGTAAAATGCACTAGGGAAAATAATGCAAATCCCCACACTAACAAGGGAGCCAGTTAGGCTAAGAACATATTGGAAATATGGAACAGAAAGTGCAAGGGCTAGTATGGCTAGGAGTAAAAAAGAGCCAACTGCACCCCTTATTATCATCTTTGTTCTGGATTTCATTGAATGAGGAAGGGAATGCTCCAGCTGCATTGCGAATGGGGCGAATTCGAGGGCATATTTTGTCATCGGGGTTAGTACCGTTGCCCATAAGGCAATTTTGGTGACAATTGAATTCCGAGGCATGCTTAGGGTGATTTGTGGGTTTACTTTGGGTCCGAACATTTTGGCTCCCATGAAAGCTAAGGATGTGTAGAGCAGTGTGACTAATGTGAAGCTCACAATAGATACCTACAAATTAATTGAGGAGGAGAAAGGAATTGAGCATTAGTTTTTGACATTGAAAAATGATCAATGCAACTAACTTGTGCACCTAGTAACGTGTTGCACAAAACATGTAAAAGAGTTAGGTGTATCATGTAATTGCATGTATGCCAGAATACTAAATGCCTTCATTATCCTTTTTTTTTTCTTTCTATATATGTTGTGAATTATATAAAAAGTTATCTACTTTCTTTTTGTTAGGGGTAGCGTGTGCCATAAATAAATTTTTTTTTCTCAACAAAAGGTAAAAGTTTTATTTCTGCAAAATAAAACTGAATCCATAAGATTATAGCAAAGGAGTGTGTGTGTGTGTATATATATATATATATGTATATATATATGTATATATATATATATAATGAAGAAATGTAATTTTGTGCTATATAAATGCAACTACATGTTATATATTCCTAATTCCCGAATGCAGGTTGAGAAAATATACTCTTATGCATGAGCCAAAACTTAATAATTTAAACTTTTGAGATTTTGATCCTCTCTATTATATCTTTCACCCAATTTTTTTTATTACATATTTAGCAAAATAAATATTACATTTAGTGACACAATAAAATTCGTCGCAAATAATTGTACCATTGATACCTTTCTTAAAACAATATTTATGATGTTAAATGTGTATTGAAAAAAATATGAAAGGTGTAACTGAGTAGATTCTAATCCCAACTTTTGGGTCAAGATTGGTCTCCAGATAGGAATTTAGATGGGGTATGCATGTACGTACCAAGTTTTTCCTAACCAATTTTCTTTAAAACCAAAAATAATCAAATTGGGAAAAGAGCAATTACCAACCTTGGTGAACTTGGAAGGATCTTTCATCCCAGCTTGAATATTAGGGAAAACAATATGCCCAGCAAAACTGAAGATAAAAAGGCCAGACGTAGTCGGCATATTCTGAATCTGAAGAGCTGGTATCGTATGGTTCGCCTTAATCCCTCCGAAAACAGCCGTCCATGCCACCGTCAAAAAAATCAAAATCGACATGAGAATACCTCCGGTTGAAAGGAAAGATATCGATGAAAGATCTCTCAGCCACAAGCTAGGAAGCGCTACCAACACGGCCATCACCGTCAAGAGTTGAGACGTCGATAAATTAGGCCATGTCAACTTTAAATTAGTGCCCATAAACACAGTGTTCAAGTTGTCATGAAGTGAGATTGTGTAAGAAACAAGGGCCATGAAAATTTCCATATAGATGAAAGTTGCAGCTATGATTCTTCCTCTTCTTCCAAATGCTTGGTGGCCGATATCGGTGTAGTTTCGGGAATTTGGATGATTGTTGAGGCATTTTCCGAGTAAGTGAGAGCTATATGCACATATTATACCAAGTCCTACTAGTAGGAATGCTGAAGTCCAGCCTCCATTTTGTAAGGCATATGGAGTTGATAGTTGCCCTAAACCTGTTAATGCAAATAAGTAGAATTAATTACTAGTCCTTGACAAAATCAAAATAAGTAGGGTAGTTTGGGGTAACTTAATTGACCAAATTGAAGCTCAAAAAATGAAATAAGTTGAGAAGCCAAACTTGCTGAGGCTAACCCTTATTTTGTAGACATCAAACTAATTTTTATTGCAATTACGATTTAAGTTTCAATTTATGTTGCAGTTGATATTAGTAGATCAAAAATGATGTTGCAGAAGTAAATATGCATTTAGTGACACTTTTGAAATACACTTACACTTATTATTTGACAACATATTTTTTGTTTTAACAACATATTAAATGTTTTTCTATTTTTAGTTATTCCAAGCCGGCTCTATATTGACCAGTGAGGTAATTTCTATTCAATAAATTGCACGAAAGATTGTCTTTTTGTGTTTTATGTCTCAGAAGTTCGAAAGACTCAAATAATTGTGTTCTGTATAACATCTATATTCCCCAAGTCTAACCTACTAATTTTTATTTATTTTTTGAAATTCCAATAATTTTCACCCTACTAAAGTTTGGTATATTATATTTTAGATTACAATAACATTTGTTAAATCAGAAAAGAAAATTGTTAAATGCACTCCATATTATAGCAGTTATTCTCCACTTTAAAATATTTTTTAATTTATTTTAATCTTATAGTAAAACACAAACCGTGAAAAGTGAAGTGTATTTATCACTCGCAGTTCTTACTTGACATATATATTATGAAATTGTGAAAAACACTATAAATTAATTGAGAGTTTACCTATAAGCATCCCTATCATGTTGACAACTGCATGAAGGAAAGAGCTATTTGCCTTATGGTGTACATCTTTCTCACCAAAAACACCCTTCAAGTCCTTGCCGACGCCGGTGCCGGAGTCATGATCATGGTCGCAATTACATTTCTTGTTCTCCTCAACACAAACATCACAACTACTCCACTGCACATCCTCTGCATGAACGGTATCGCTTGCCGCAACCTGAGTTCGACAATGCAAACAACCAGCGGAGTCCGGGCAAGGCAACATTCCAAGTGATTTGCACATAATTAAATTATCCTTAAATTGTATTCAAGTTCCCAAAAGTTTGGGCTCTCACAGAATAATATTAGTTTTAGGAAATTCTAAGCTTTTCCCAGATGCTTGGTGTTTAGCTTGATCAAACGTTGGGTATATATTTATAGCATGCAAAAGTTGCTACATGTATGCATGCATGCTAGGCTAGCTAGCTAGTTACTACTATTTGTGAGAATCTGAAACTTATATTATATTATTCTCTGACAAGAGAGAGAATAAGTCTCCACCAGATAGATATGATACTAATGTTCATTAATTGATGTGAATATTGATAGAGTGATGAGGAGTTAATCGCCAAATTGAACAAATTGCATGTTTTCTGCTTCCTCTATTCTAAATAATTATACTCCTCCGTTCCAAAATTAAAAATATGATTTAACTTTTAAAGTCAAACGACGACATATTAAACTTCAAAATTAGTTTAATTCATAAAAATTTAGAATGAAATAAATTTTTTGATTTATATATAATTTTTGTTATATATTATACAATTATAATAATCGTATCAATTAAAATTAAATACATTCACATCAATTTGAAATTTAATATGTCATCGTTTAACTTCAAAAGTTAAATTGTATCTCTAATTTTGAAAATAAGGGAGTATATATTTGACTTTTTAAATTAAATTTCTGAAAGTCTATACTTTGAAATTGATATGATTTCATTAAAGTTCTGAATTTAACTAACAAATATGGTTATTAGTTATATTGTTTTAGTTAGTTTACTGTAATTATAATTATTTGTACTAAAATAATAAATTCATATCGATGTCGAATTATAGATTTTTGTAAATTAACTTAAAAAATCAAAATATATCAACAGTAAGAAATGGTTCCAATTAAGAAGTGCAAGCCAAACAATCTTTCTTATTACTTAAAGATGAGTATATAGAAGAGATTTTGGTGCTCTCATCTTGAACTCAACTTTCCAGACAATGGGCAAATTGATTGTGGGGAGAATATGCATGCAGGCAGCCATCAACTGGTTGACAGATGAAAGGGAGAGCCTTCATAGCCCTTGTCTTAATTTCTAATAATACATCTGTCCCAAAATGAAAGTACCATTTAATTTTTCACTTTTTTCTCCGAGCATAGTAAAGCTTATCACAAAGAGAGACCTATTTCTTTTATTCTATTTCCTTTTTAATGATAATATTATATATTTAGTACTAAAACTTTTATTTAAAAAATTACAAAAAGAAATCATATGTAAACCTTAATAGGATTATATAAGTAAATAAATAAATAATAAAGTAATACTCATTTCCTTCAAGGCAAAGAGAGTATATATGCTAAAGCATTTTGTCAATATGCACATCTTCTCCTTGAAAGTCATTTTTTCTAAATTGAAAATTACTCTCTCCAAATGCCCAAAGTGATTTTTTTTTTTTTTGAAAATTACTCTCATTTTTTCTAAAATGAGAATAAGTACTGAAGTACATAAGTCAAAATTATAACTTAAAATACCATTGTATAGTACTTTTATGTATATATATATATATATAAGGCTATATGTATATACACAGCTGTGTAATACACAGTCCTCTATGACGATAATTTTTTTGAGTTATAGCGACAAATATATATATATCGTGCCCATTATCAAATAAAGAATATAACTTTTATGTTAAATACGGAAACTTTTTGTTTTAGGGTTTACGGTTTAAGAAAGAGTGTTATTTTTCTTAAATTGCGTAAGAACTTATGCTTATAAAGATTCTTTTAATACGAATTACGGCCATATATATATTCCATACTTAATTAGTTAATTATAAAAAGAACCACATGTATGTTTATTGATAAAATTTCTTATTCTTACAATATTCATTTTCGTCCAAATCTAAGGAATAGAATATAACATAACTGAGTGCGCTATGATGCCAGCAACGCACACAACAAAATGACCACATGAATTTTAGGTATAACTAAGAATCCATATGGTTGTAGAAGAGGGAACTAAAGTCTTCTGGTATAAGAATTCCCTTTCTTTTTATTCCCCCATGATTTTGTATATCTTTCGGTTGTCTTTGTTGGGATTCCCTTAACTAGTAGTGTTCGGATATAAATCCTAACAAGTTGGATTGGGCTTCTTATATTGGGCTCGGCCCAAAGGCCAATCACACCTAGCGGATTATATGAGGACTCTCCAGTCCGAAAAGGCTTGGGCCAGTATTCTAAGCCCTTGTGGTTCCTTACTGGATTATACTTCTATCGGATCAAGGTAGTTGAATCCGGGTCTAATAAGGATTCTGGGCAGAGCACTCCTAATAGGAGTAGAAAGTAGCCAAGTGAATCCTTATAAATACCCAAGTAACAATGAAGGCAAGGTACAACACTTTTACCCTACTAAATATTTGACCTCCATTGTTAGCATACCTTGAGCTTGTTACTTACTCTTACACCCGAGGAGTCTCCACACGGCCCAAGCCGTTGGGACTTTTGTGCAGGTACACGCGCGGAGAGTGGATTGGACGCGCGGACAAAATCAAGCGTTAACATTGGCGCTAGAAGGAGGGCCTTTTAGTAGTAAATTGCTTTGGTGATCAAAACAAATCCACATGAAAAATTCACAGCAAAGCAATCATGGTTCACACGGACCGGTGCAATCTAGGCCACACCGGGAGACATCAGCCGAACGGGGACAACGCCTTCAGCAGATCCTTGATCGAAAGAAAGCTCTAGACATCCAGCAAGAAGAGCTTGACAGGCAGTACATAGAACTGAACGAAGCTGGGCAACAGTTGCTGAGCGAGAGAGGCTCGGCCTCCCGCTCTGCTCCCCGCCGACGAAGAGATGACCGACCCCAAAGACGGCATCGAGATAATAACCAGGCCCAGTCTGAATCCATCTTTACAAGGGACTTGAGAAAGAGAGCCCGGTCACCATCCAGGCGAGATCGTCGCGAGGGTTCCCGACGAAGCCTTGATAGAAGTCATACTGGGGAATCATCACCCCGAAGGGCCGAACCGTCAGGAACCAAAAAGCCTCGGGCCACTCCTTTCACCCGAGACTTGGCTAATGCGAAGATCGATAGGAAGAACAAGGTTCCCTCAAACCTGGAGATTTATGATGGAACTGGAGATCCCCATGATCATACCTTCACTTTCGAGCAGGCCATGCTCTTTCATGGTCATGATGAAGCAGCCATGTGCCATTTATTCTTATCCACCTTGAAGAAGACTGCTCGGGAGTGGGTTGTCTCCCTCCCATCTGCATCAGTACGCTCATGGGATGATCTGAAAGAACAATTCCACACCCGCTTCGGCAGCAACAAGAGGCGGGCTAAAATGATCACATCCCTGATGCAGGTTAAACAGAGACCGAATGAGACACTTCGGCAGTATATAAAGAGATTCCGGGAGGCTGTATCTGAGATCAACGATATAGATCCGAAGCAGGTGATCCACTTTTTGACCATGGGATTGAACGTGGATAAGTCTAGCAGGTTGATCGAGGAAATCATCTCGAAGGCACCCGAATCCCTACCAGAGGCATATGACAAAGTCGATAAGTTCGTTGAGTTGGAAGAGACGCTCGCTAACCTTCGGGGCACCTCGAAAAATACAGGTGATTTTCACCAGAGAGACCCCCGAGGAAACGACGCCGATAAGAAGTACAACGATAACGACAAGGGGAACAACAAGAAAGATTCCCAAGATAATCGGCAAAAGAAGAATAATGGTTCGAGAGACCGAGGTAACAGGGATAATGATAAGGACTACACTCCCTTAACCTTGAGTAGAGCCGTTATCATTAAGGAAATTAAGGACCAGCCTTTCTATGAAAAGCCCCCGAGGATCAGAGTTTTTGCCAGACAAAAGGAAGGGGACAAATATTGCGACTACCATGAAGCCAAGGGGCATGACACTAAAGATTGCTACCAGTTGAAGGATTTCCTAGAAAGGCAAGTCCGGAGGGGTAACCTGGATTGCTATGTGGCAGATCGGTACAAACCAAGTGCTTTCGATCGGATAGCACCACCACCTCCATCATCGGGAACAGCCCGAGGAGTTGTCGACGTTATCTCAGGAGGCCCAATATCAGCTCTGTCTAACCGGAAGAGGAAGGCCTTCGCTAGAGAGGTCCATCAATTGTCTGGGCAGCCCAAGACTTCTCCGACCGAGCCCATTACCTTCTCCGATGATGATTACCCCCCGGGAATAGTCATGCCACACCAAGATGCATTGGTCATCACGGCCCAGGTTGGAACTATGGATCTGAAACGCATGTTGGTGGATAACGGAAGTTCAGTGGACGTGCTCTACAGCCACGCCTACAATCGGCTGGATCTAGGGGGAAGGAAGTTGGAGATCTGCAATGAGTCCCCGCTGTATGGCTTCGGGAACAACCCAGTCCGAATAGCAGGGACGATAGAATTACCAGCGATCTTCGGCACGGCTCCCAAACAGGCTTCCATCATGATAAGGTTTTATGTGGTCCAGGTGGAAAGCAACTACAATGCTATTCTCGGGAGAACAACTTTGGCGGCTTTAAAGGCAGTTACCTCAATTCCGCATCTGAAGATGAAGTTTCCGACCGAGAATGGGATTGGTGAAGTGACTGGTGATCAGGATTTGTCTAGAAGGTGCTATCTCCAGACTATCCAGGCGACTTCTGTGGGGGTGAGTAAGCAAAAAACTACGATGAAAATTGAGCTAGAACCTTTTACAGAAGGAGGCTCTGAGCCGATAGCTACGCCTGCTGAAGAAACCGAAGAGATTCCATTGCTTCGGGAGGACAGCACCAAGACAATACAGATCGGTACCGGTCTGGAAACGGGCGTCAGAACCAGACTCATCGAGCTGGTGAAAGAGTACTCAGACATATTTGCGTGGACGCCAGCTGACATGCCGGGAATAAATAGGGATGTGGCCGAACATAAATTAAGTGTCAACCCCAGCCACAAGCCCGTCAAACAGAAGAGGCGTAATATTGCTCCCGAGAGACAAAAGGTGATAGATGAAGAGATCGAAAAGTTATTGGCTGCCAACTTCATTTATGAAATAACTTATCCGGAATGGCTTGCCAACGTGGTGCTGGTGAAGAAGCATAACGGGAAGTGGAGGATGTGTGTAGACTACACGGATCTTAATAAAGCATGCCCGAAAGATTATTATCCTCTCCCGAACATCGATCAACTAATCGATTCCACTGCGGGACACACTTTAATGAGCTTCTTGGATGCTTTTTCCGGGTATAATCAGATTGCCATGTACAAACCAGACATCCCGAAGACATCCTTCATCACTCACCGAGCAATCTACGCCTACAAGGTTATGTCGTTCGGTCTGATCAATGCTGGGGCAACTTATCAAAGAATGATGAATAAAGTGTTCAGAGATCAGATCGGCAGAAATATGGAAGTTTATGTGGATGATATGATCGTCCGAAGCATGGGAGACGAAGACCACTTGTCAGATCTAGAAGAGTGCTTTCGGAACGTCAGAATCCATAATATGAGACTTAATCCCGCCAAGTGCACTTTTGGACTCGGGTCCGGTAAATTCCTGGGATACATGGTTAGCCGACGAGGGATAGAAGCTAATCCCGAAAAAATATCGGCCATCCTCGAGATGCAATCCCCAAGGAGTTTCAAAGATGTTCAAAGATTAACAGGGAGACTCGCTGCCCTTCGAAGGTTCGTGGCCCGATCAGCAGAGAAATGTCTGCCATTCTTCAATACTCTAAAAGGGGCTCAGAACCAGAAGACGTTCGTTTGGACGGAAGAGTGTCAGCTTGCCTTTGAACAGATCAAGCATTATATCTCTTCTCCTCCTATCCTCAGTAAAGCTCTTCCCGAGGAGAACCTACAGTTGTATCTATCGGCAACACAGTTTGCGATCGGGTCAGCTTTGATAAGGGAGGACACACAAGGTCAGAAACCAGTCTACTACGTAAGCCATGCTCTTCGAGATGCCGAGACCCGATATCCGAACATAGAGAAGTTGGCTTACGCGTTGGTTATTTCTAGCCGGAAACTTCGGCATTACTTTCAGGGAAGAACCATCACAGTATTTACAGATCAACCCCTTCGGAAAGTATTGTACCGTCCCGAGTCTTCGGGGAGACTAGCAGCGTGGGCTGTGGAGCTAAGTCAGTTCAATATAGACTTTCGGCCTCGAACAGCAATCAAGGCGCAGGCTCTGGCGGATTTCATTGTTGAGTGTTCTTTCCCTGAGGAGAAGGAAGAAGAGACAGTTGAATTATCAAATCCGACTACAGACTCGGCATGGACATTATTTGTAGACGGATCTAGCGTCGGACCTCGCAGCGGGGCTGGGGTGATTCTTACATCCCCCGAAGGATTCAGGATCCAACAATCTATTCGCTTCGGGTTCACAGCTACCAACAACATTGCCGAATATGAAGCACTTATAGCAGGTCTAAAGTTGGCCCGAAGCCTGGAGGTAAAAAACCTGATGATATACAGCGACTCCCAACTCGTGGTAAAACAGGTATTGGGGGAATATGAAGCCAGGGAACCACATCTTCAGGCATATCTACAGCTGGTGCAGACGCTCCTCGAACACTTCCCTAAGTATCAAATTATTGGGGTAGTCAGAGCAGACAACACCATGGCTGACGCCCTCTCGAAGCTTGCTACAACTGACCAGGGAGAAATGGAAGGATCTGTCTACCTTGAAACCCTTCAGGAACCGAGCACAACGGTTCAGACAGTAATGGATATCGAATCCGAGGATTCCTGGATGACCCCCATAGTCAAGTTTCTGAAAACCGATGAGCTGCCCGATGACCGAACATTGGCCCGACGGATCAAATTCAAAGCCACAAAGTACTGTTTCATTGAGGATACACTGTACAGGAGATCCTATTCGTCGCCCTTACTTCGATGTCTCGGTCCCAGAGAATCAGATTACGCTCTTCGAGAAATCCATGAAGGGATATGTGGGGATCACGTTGGAGCAAAGACATTGGCACATAAAATTTTGCGACAAGGATATTTCTGGCCGACCATGCTTCAGGACGCCAAAGACTTCGTCAAAAAATGCCACAAATGCCAACTGTTCGCTTCGGTACCACACCAACCTCCCGAAGAGCTAACTCCTATATTATCTCCCATCCCTTTCGCAGTTTGGGGAATAGATATTCTCGGGCTGCTTCCTCAGGGTAAGGGTCAGGTAAAATTTGTTATTGTGGCCATAGATTACTTCACCAAATGGGTCGAAGCCAAACCACTAGCAAAAATCACGGAGAAGACATGTCTTCAATTCTTTAAAGAACAGGTGGTTTATCGGTTCGGGATCCCTAAAGTCCTAGTCTCTGATAATGGTCTTCAGTTCGTAGGGAAAGAGTTCGAAGGTTTTCTGACAGAACTGAATATTCAACACCGACGAACTTCTGTGGCCCATCCGCAAGCAAATGGACAGGTTGAGGTGACAAACAGGCTCTTGTTGAACGGTATCAAACGAAGACTCGAAGACGCCAAAGGAGCCTGGCCCGAAGAACTCCTGCATGTCCTATGGGCCTACCGAACAACTCCTCGAACCACAACCGGAGAAACACCCTTCAAGCTTTCTTATGGGACCGAAGCCTTGATACCTATTGAGATTGGAATACCTTCCTCCCGAGTCCAAAACTTCGACGAAATTCTCAATAGCGAGGGGCTTCGGGAAAATCTAGACCTATTGGAGGAAGAACGTGATATCGTGGTTCTCAGATTGGCTACCTATCAGCAACGAACAGCTCGGCATTTCAACAAAAATGTTAAGGAAAGGACGTTCAAGGCAGGTGACTTGGTTCTTCGGCAGGCCGAGGCGTCTATACCTCGGGAAACGGGAAAGTTAATGCCTACATGGGAAGGACCGTATAAAATTGTTGAAATATTGGGATCGGGAACCTATAAATTGCAACATATGGATGGAAAGGAAGTCCCGAACACATGGCATGCAGCTCGGCTCCGAAGATATCATCAGTGACACTATGTACTTAGTTTCTTTTTGAGGCTCAAATGTTGGTCAATATTGATTATCTTTTCGAGATTAATGAGAATTCTTCTGTTTTATCTTTGCCTGCTGTTTTTACATACACTTTGATACATCGATTAACATTATTAGCAATTTCCTAATAAAGTTAATGGGGAGAAGAGATGTAGAGCAGCTATGAACATTGATAAATAAGAATAACTCAAGAGAAGAGATAAGATAGAATATTTACACAACTCATCAACAGAACTAACTTTCATTACAGAATATTCATATTACAAAGAGTTTGTTGAAATTACATGTTAGGAAATTACAAAATCAGTCTTCGGGAATAACAATCCCCAGTGCATCAGGATCATGACCCTTTCCCCGCACAAGTTCTCGGGCAAACTCAAAGCCGTCATTGAACTCGTTCACCACAGCATCCTGGACATCTTCGTGGAATTGATCGGAGACCTTGTAGTCCTCGATCACCTTTTGCCGAAGACTTGGGGCCAGAACACTCGGCGACGCGGGGTCAATAGGACCTTTCAGCCAATCTGCTTCCTTCGCAGCCCAACCGTCAACGATCATCTGGACATTGTCCTTTAGATTGCGCATCTGGTCGGTTTGTAAGCGGATCGCCTCGTCCGATTGGCTGATTTGTTCAGTTTGCCTCCGGAGAAGAGCTTCGAGCTCCCGGATCTTCCCCTCGGCAGCATCGGCTCGCTTTGTAGCAGCCTCAGTTTGTTTGGAAGCCCTCTCGGCCCGGGTCTCGGCGTATTCTGCCCGATTCCTCAGATCGGCGAGCTCCTGATCAGTCTTCACCTTCTCCGACCGAATCACTTCATAATCAGCTTTCATGGCATGAAAGCTAGCGTGTTGTTGGTGGAGTTGGTCTCGGACCTTCTGGTGTTTATCCTTCGCCGCATCACACTCCTCGGTGGACTTCTTCAGCTCGTGCTCCAAGCTCTTAACTTGGCCAGAAACTTCAAGCAGAAGATCGTTTCCCTGTATAGTAACGATTCAGGAGTTAGGATACGACAGACAAAGCAATTAGGGGTAATACTTAAAAAACACTTGTGTACCTTGGTGTGATGAGCGAACAACCTCTCCATCAAGACCTTCAGACCCCCCTGACTAGCCTCTGCTGCGTCAAGAATGACCGGGACAGAGTCCAAGGCCCCGACAGAAGTTCCCACTCCTTCCGCCCCTAGTTGTTCAGTGGCAGGAGGGGGAGGAGTGGACTCTACTTGCTTCTTCTTCTTCCTCACCAGAACCCCTTCCTCGGGGTGAGGAGATTCGGCATCAAAAGAAGCTGTTGCGACCAGCTCCTTCGGGGCAACACTGGCTGATCCCCCGGTAGTAGAAGAAGGCTCGATCGGGACCATTTGGATAGGTCCTTCTCTCACCTCAACTGAGGAGTGACGCACCGGCCTCCTCTTTTTGGGCTTGGGCTCAGCAGCTCTCGCTGACTCCGGGGTCGGGCCCGGTCCAGTTGCTCCCTCGGTAGCTCCCTCGGGCAAGGTTAATACTTTGCTGCCCGAGGATTTCTTCTGGCGTGCCAGCCTTAGCTTTTCAGCACCTGACAGCTTTGTCCTCGGCACACCAGCTGCCTCAAGGATGACCTCGTTATCAGCAGTCCTTCCGGAGTCAGCCACTGCACAAAAGATACAATCAATCAGTATGTTATCAATTCGATAATAATTTGCATTCGGGAAATTTAAATGGACTTACAGCCATGATCATGTAACCAGTCTTGGTCATTCAAAAGAAGTCGGTTCCACTTCACCGATGGTCGCTTGGAATACAAAACCTCGAACTCCTCCAACCTTCTTCGGGTAATCCGATTCGGGTTTAATTGGTCTTTGTTCGGGTTAGACCAAGGTCCTACCAACTCAGTGTCCGGCCCCTTGATGAGGAACCAATCCCCATGCCATCCCTTGTTACTGGATGGGGTATACATTAGGGTATCTCTACCCGGATTCTTGATTATTTGATAAAAACCCTTCTCCTTACAGGCGGAGAGGGAAAAGAATTGAAAGAAGAAGTCAAGCTTCGGGGTTATGCTCTCGGACGAGCAGAAAGCTATGAAACTATTTAAGTGAATGAAAGAATTTGGGGATAATTGATTCAAACTAAGTCCTACTGTATGAAGAAGTTCTACGACGAAAGGGCGGAGTGGAAAACGCACCCCGAAGAGAAGCAACTGGCGGTGAATCGGAATCCACCCCCCTTCGGGTTGCCAGTATACCTTTTCTTCACCCTCGGGTCTCCTAATTTCATACGATTCTGGAATATAGAATTCCGTCATCAACAGATCAAAAAAGGGATTCTTGATAGAAGAAGGAATGTTGGCTACTCTATACTCTAAAGAAAGATACTTAGTCCTATTGTACTCTTCTATATCTCTCATGCGTTCTATTATTACCGGTTTCCATGGCTGACCTTCTGGAATTCCGGCCCTAGCAATAGTAATCTCATCTTCAACATGGGAAGATGAAGCCTGATTCCCATCACCCCCAGCCATCGAGAAGAGAAAAGAAAGAAAGTGATTAACTTACTTGAAGACGTTCGAGGAAGGGGATGGACGATCGATCCTAAAGCAGAAAAGCAAGAAGACGAGGTCTCTGGAAAGTTACTTCTCTCTCTCTGTGAAAACGAATGCGCTGGTAAGAAATGACGGCTAGGTTAATTTTCTCTATAAAAGTGGGTATCCAACGGCCGAAATTGATCCTATCCGACGGACGAGGTCAGAGGCGGGAGAAGTTATTGCTGATGAGCTATAGTGCCAAACAGCTGTAACACTTCGAATTTCAAAAAATGACTGTTAGGCTGCTTGCACTGGGCTGTCACTGTTGGGCTTCGAAATACAAAGATTGGGCCCAAATACACATTTGTGAGCGGGGCTTACCCATCAGAGAAGCCCAATGTCGTGACCAGATTCTCCGTCCTCGGGACAACATTTCTAGGGATCCCAAAGAACCCCCCCCCCCCCTCGGTTCTTATGCTGTCGAGCACCCGAGGGGCATTATCCTTGGTTTGACGCCCTCGAGAGTCCCTATCTTCGGGCTAGCACTTGAAGACACTTGGAGGAGAGATATCCTCGGTCTGACACCTTCGGGTTCCCGAGAGCATCTATCCTCTTTCTCTTGCTATAAATTTCCGGCTGATCAAATCCTCTGACTCACTCCCCCAGTACATGCCATATACTAAGGGAGTAGGGGGCAATGTTCGGATATAAATCCTAACAAGTTGGATTGGGCTTCTTATATTGGGCTCGGCCCAAAGGCCAATCACACCTAGCGGATTATATGAGGACTCTCCAGTCCGAAAAGGCTTGGGCCAGTATTCTAAGCCCTTGTGGTTCCTTACTGGATTATACTTCTATCGGATCAAGGTAGTTGAATCCGGGTCTAATAAGGATTCTGGGCAGAGCACTCCTAATAGGAGTAGAAAGTAGCCAAGTGAATCCTTATAAATACCCAAGTAACAATGAAGTCAAGGTACAACACTTTTACCCTACTAAATATTTGACCTCCATTGTTAGCATACCTTGAGCTTGTTACTTACTCTTACACCCGAGGAGTCTCCACACGGCCCAAGCCGTTGGGACTTTTGTGCAGGTACACGCGCGGAGAGTGGATTGGACGCGCGGACAAAATCAAGCGTTAACAAGTAGTGTTTTGGGCTGGCGAAATTAATGGTGCCAAACGAATCAAAATAAAATGCCGAGATGACAATTTGCCCTCCAGGGGAAAACTTATGGAAATTATTCCGATTGAAATTTTTTAACATGACAATATTATTTAACTGTTGTTATGTATTACGACAAATTTATGTTTGATATTAGATACTGACGTATCACTCCGTCCCAAATTAATTGCACAATTTTGACCATTTTAAGTCAAATTGACTATTTTTAGAATTAATAATTAAGCATATATAAATATATTTCTAAAATTATAAAAATTAAAATTAGTAATAAATTGTATATACTTTCTTTTGGTTATAATCTCTTCACCTATATTTTTGTAAAAATAGTAAAAAGATTAGTTTTAAAAATAGTCAATTTGACTTAAAAAGGTCAAAATTGTGCAATTAATTTGGGACGGAGGGAGTATATGAAAGATACATTAGATATGAGATAATAAAGAAGGAACTTGTAACACCCCCTTCCCGAAACAAGAAAGAGAGGTCACGTGCAAAACACAACAAACCTCAAAATTAATAATCAGAGCACTAATAACTTCAAAATATATAATAATGACACACCATCAATGATAAACTGAATACCATTCTCCAAAAGAAGACAAAATAATCAAAACCTAAAATCAAATAAACCTAGATGGTCAAATGCAACTCTCTCATCACACTAGCCCAGAATCACCCCTGCAAACCTGCCGGAAGAAAAACACAGCATGAGTCAAATGCCCAGTACGGATATAGATATGCAAAGATTTACAACTGAAATACGGAAACAACTGAGACAAAATACTGAACAAGGTTGAGAAAAAAAATATAACGTCTAAAGATCTGAATAGAATATATCTGAATCAACAGAATTAACGAAATAAACAGAAGAGTACAAAAATAATGAACTCAAATATCTAACTCAATTAAATGAATTGAATTGAAACGAACAAAACTAACACAATGAAATAATAGGCTGAATCAAATGGCTAAGTGTTATTTCATACCGAGTTCAAAAATATACTTTGCCACATAGGCAAGTCAAATAATGCTCACATAGGCAATCACAATAATACCACACATGCAAATCACACATTGGACCGCGAATCCAAATGCATGCAAATTGGATAGGTGTGTTTAGCACAACATCACCAATCCACAGAACAGAAACTAGGGTCGACTCATACGCCTCCCACAACAAAAACACCAAATAGCCCACTTCCTCCGGAGTCCAAAACGGAGACGTCGTGGACTGATCACACTGTCACGGAAAGTGTCATGTCTCTCGTGCCGAGACGACATGCATGTGGTACCCCCATAGGTGGTTATAGCTCAGGTATAGCCTATCGCTTATTCTACAAAGATATGATGTCACAACATATGCAACATAATACCAACAAAGGGTTCTACACGTACATGTTGAACCAAACCAAATCATAAACATAATGTCTCCAAAAGAAGGTAACAACATGTACCGCTCTATAAAGATCAATAAAGTTTTATGCATGAAGAATAAATTCAAAAGATTACAAAATATGGAGTTTGGAACATCTAGATCAAACCAAAGCAAAATAAGGATCTAATTATAAACGAAATAATTGAGTACCAAATTTTGAACGATTAGCAAAATAAACAAATTAATATGATGAGAGTATCGCTGAAAAACTATGGAATATGTTCAAATTATAATAGAAGGAAAGAAGTTCAAATTACAGAATAAAATCAAAGTATTAAAGATCAAACTTCTATTCAAAAGTGTCAACAGGAATATAAGAAAATATAACGGATAACGAGATATCACAAGATATATAGAATCAATAATCAGAGGAGTGAAGTACGGAATCCGTACCTGATACGCAAAATCACTTATTTCGCGCTCCACAAAATCTTAACCTCCAATGTCAACGATATCAAATATGAAATCTTATTCACCACCTAAATATATTCGCCTCGAATTAAATATAATCCAAACTAATAATTCTATAATAATCCGTAACTCATTTAAGATGCCTTTAATTATCGCCTTAGATTACTATTAATATTTCAAAACTTAAAAGTCAATAACAAAACTTAAGAAATCTTAAAACCCCAATATGGCAACTATTTTTAATACGTCAGTCCGCTATTCTGATCTTATAACCATTAATTAAAATTTATTAGTCAAATTAACTAATTTTAACAGAAACTATACTTCAAATACTCCAATTTAGCCTCAAGAATCACCCAAATCGGATTTAAAATCATTAAATTATACACTTTTAAATATTAGAACTTGTTGTTGAAAATTCTGCTACAAAAATTTTAGATCAGCCATTTCTTAAAATTCATAACAAATCATACGTTAATCTTTAATGGTTCCAAATTAGCGAACATATTCTAAGCTTATATATGTATAACATATCCAAAAATTTTAACGATCCAACGGTCGGATTAAGAGATATAACCTACACATTATACCTAAAAATATAGAAACTGATTTTCAGATTTTAACGGTTACGTTCTATCAAATTATATTCCTCTGTATAAATTTATCTCCTCTTTCCGATTATCATGATATCTAATTTCATTTCTATATTTTATTTAAAAATAATCACTAATTTAAAAATTCTCATAACTAAACTTAAAATTAAAATACGAAATAATATTTACCTTCCTTGTTCACCTTTCTTCAATACGCAGCAGTAAAGAATCTGCTTATGGGTCTTCTAGAGTCTTCAAAATCTCTTCATGTCTCATAAAAATTGTAGCTCTCGAAAAGATACACGAAATAGGCTCAAGAATCACTCGATTCGGAGTCAATATGACAAAGTTACGAATTTTTAAAACTAGGGTTAAAAATAGTCGCGGGAATTAAAACAGATTGTGGTTTCCAGTAATTTCATACATGAATATGATGTCAAATAACTCTTTTTCCTCTATAAAATTGTAGAGAACGAAAAACTGAAGAAATAGGCTTTGGATTCACTCAATTCCGACATCGGATGAATTAAGTATGATTTTTCTAATGAGCTACACTGCGTATAAATATTCTACGCGGGAATTTAACTAACCAAATTAGAATAGGCTTAGGGTTACATCTTCACTCTTTAAATATAAATAGGAATCAATATGGGAGTTACCAAAACCCCAATGGATTCCTCAATTTTAATTTAATCAATTATTTAATTATCTATTAAAAGAATTTAACTATCCAAACAAAACAAAGAAAAAAAATAGTAACTTACCTTTTTCAATTCAATTATACTATTATAAATAAAATCAACTAATATTTAATTATTAACAAAAATATGGGTTATTACAGAACTCGTATATTATTATTCTATTTTATCTCTTTCAGTTTCACGTTAATTAGTCGCAATCCACATTTGATATAAAATATATATATAAAAATCATTTTTTTATGTTTCTTATGATGGGAAAAATACGTCTGACAAGAAAATTTGAATTTGTGAAATGAGCCCCGTCATCTCCTTTTAGGGAAATATGGTGTGATTAACGGAAACAAGAATGAAACATGAGAAAGATAGATTCCATATAAAGTCCACTTGAACATTATATATTGAAAGCTATAATTCTTAGCCATCGTTCACCATCACCTTACATTTAAATTTAAGAATTCTTTTGAAGAAGTAAATTTACATATTGGTGAAGTATAACTCTTTATAAAATATCGTATGAGTGTCTTTTTTTAAAGCGGAGAGCTAGTAGTTCTGGAACGTAATTAGGGGTTCGATTCCCACTTGTATAATTTTTTAATTTTGTGTATTCTATTATACTCTTTTTCTTTCTTTTTTACTTTATACTTCCTCTGCTCTAATATGAGATGAGAATTATATTGTATTTGCTTTATAAATTTTATAAGATGAGAATTGTATTGTATTTGCTTTATAAATTTTATGTTAAATTTATTAAATATTAAAATGTACATACGACGCATTTAAAAATATTATTTTAATAATAAAATTAGGTCTTAAAAGTTTTATATTGGTAGGTCTTGGTTCTTATTTTCTCGTTTTTTATACTATTTGTGCACAACTTTGTGTGTATAGTTTGTCCATAACATTACTCATTGAAAAAATAATTTACCCTAACAATGTACGAACGTGTCTTATATACATCTTAACTGTTGACGAAAAGTTAAATAAAATATAAAAAATAAATCAGATTCTCTCTTCGGACGAAAGAATATAATCTAAAAACATAGGAAATTGTTGTTTTCACAATAAATTTTGTCAACTCCACAATGTCCTCAAAACCTTAAAATCATGGAAGATAATACAATAGAACTGACAAAATAATGCTTCATCCATTTCACCACCACCAAAAATAAAAATAAAAATAAAAATAAAAAACGTATCAACTTATTAGAAGTCAATTTAAAAACTTAAATGAATTAAAATGTCTTAAAGTTGATTTTTCAACCGTCAATATTTATCTTAGATTTTGCACTAATGTGCTACAGATTTTGCACTAATGTGTAAGTTGTATATAAAGTATGTATTGTAACATAATGCACTAATGTGCTACAGATTTTGCAGGCAACTCTTATTGGGGTTGGGGGCGAGTCTGCACAATAAAGATATCTTTGCCTACTACACACCCTTCAACATCCTGCGGACCGCCAAATTTACGTTCAAGGAAGAAACCTACAGCGCCGAGGCGCTGACCAAGTTGTTGACGGAATATGGGGTCCACTGTCAGAGGTTTTGTGCTGTAATCTACAGTTAAATGAACAACTTTCCCATTAGCTGGACCTGTGCCAAGAACCATCTCCTCGCAGAAATTTGCAAATGCCAACGTACGCACCGATCCATCAAATTTGCCTGAAGATAGACGCCAGGGTGTGCCACGGGTGCCTGAAGCTAGAGTTTCACCGAGCCCTGAAGCAATTTCAGCCTCGACAGAATGATGGTCTTGGTTTGTTGGGCTGAGTGTGTGGAGGACAAATGAGAGGTCCGGAGAAAGCATTTCCTGCACCAGGATGGCCATTGCAGCCTCGTTCTGAGGCACACCAGCAGCTCTACGGCTTAAAACTGCTCTGCGAGTGTATAATGAAGCCCAAACTCGGCTAACAGCATCTCCAAATATTATTGGATTTGAAGGGTTGACATTTGGAATTGAGTCATAAAGTCCAGCCGCTGACATTCCTGCCAAGTCCTCGACATTTGCACTTGAACGGACTATTAATCGTGCATTGCCAGGAAACATTCTCCCCAAGCTTTCAACTATGTCTTTCGGTGGATGTACAGAAGAGATCAGTTGTTGGAGCTCGTTGCAGAGTTTGTCAAGTTCACCACCTTCCATTTTGGCCGACTCTATCTGCTCCAGAATAGAGGTGAAGGTCTCCATTAACTTGTTTTGTTCTAATGCCAGTTCCATAGAGTGAAAAGGTATTACTGCTCCAGCAGGAACATTAAATAGAGCTGGAACTCCTTGCTCACTGTAAACTGCCATTGGACAAAGCACGTCATTAGACACATTAGTGGACACCACAAATTTTGTCCCCTTCTCATAGTTTGAATTTTTCACCATAATTATAAAATCAAATCCATAACGATAGATGGAAACAAGGTAATCTGCAAAACTGTCACCCAAATGTACTTTTTCAATGTAGCCCAGATGTTCTGATTTTGGCAATGTACTCCACCATGTATTATTATCTTTTTTTCTTCTTTTTTTTTATTAGCAATTCCGACATTGTGTCACCTCTGCTCATTAAATTGGGGAAAATGAACACATGTAAAGAGTCCCCCCCCCCCCCCGCACCCCCGGCTGCGAAAATTACACCTTCTGTTTGGAGGAAAGACGCAGGCTGAATTGTTCAGACAAAGGCACCCAACGAGTTGTTCATTTTCTCCAATTTTATGGGCAGAGTTGACAGAATTGCAAAAATTGGTAGATGGTGGCGGGCATTGCGAAACTTGGAACATCATGTAAACATGATGAGACAAACTAGCAGATTGCCCTAGAAACAATGGAAAGTTAAAGAGCAACATATCAGTTAATGGAAGCCACACACTAATAGTAAATGGAAGCATAATTGATAAAAGTCCTCATTTTCTTTTATAGTATCAAAACACAGTTATACAAATAAATTCTGGAGATGCAGTTGTCTCTACCATAACCAACAATCATGAAATATGGACTCTACTGACTCGTGGGATTATTACCATTTAGTTTCACTAATTTGTTCATAAACCAAAGGCTTCATTCCATGTTTTATGATAGAGACTTCATAGAATGATGGGCTTTCAGCACTTCGTGCCCACTACTTCTCTGATTCACATTTACGATGCATAAAGAGGTAATCTGAGGATTAAATTAGAGAAGCAAAACTTGCCTGGAGACAAAAGGAAAATCAAGACCATGAGCTTTAACCTAGTAGACTTACACCTACGAGGACCACAAGTCAGCAAGACAACACTTCTCTTTTGGAAATTAATGTTGGCTTAATTGCTTATTGATTTTGTCTTTAGATTTGTTATATACTTTGAGCGATCTAACTAATTGTGATCATGTCACTTAATTTTATGGTTGTAAACACAGGCTTCCATATGATGTTCATTTAATGGCGGTTCAGGTTCTAATATTTAATATTCAATAACTCAAAAATCATTACTATTTAATAAAATTTTTGGGAAACAACTTTGTACTATGGTAAACAATTAATAGTTCTAATATTGAGCGGAATTGAGGCATTTTGAGGGAGATGGGTGTACACTTTTAGGTTTAAAGGAATTCCTAGGCTCTCTTCATTTTTGGAATCTGGTTATTCTTCGAGTTATTTAGATGTTTAGATCAACTTCTTTGCTAAGACTGGATTGGGATTCTAGAATATACGCACTCTCGTCCATCATATCTAATTTAAAATAGAGATCAACCTATCTTAAATGTAGCATCATGTAATTTCTATACACTTTCATCAGAATTGTCTTATTCGATTATATTGACAAATTTAGTGATCCACCTTTTTACCTGAATACAACATTTGAGTTTTTCCATTCAGCCACCAAGTTTAATTAGCTATTGGTTGATGTAGCCCAAGTGTGTTGAGATGAATGAGTAAAGAAAAATAAGGTGACTCATCTCCAGGAAAAAGCGGCACGCCCGTGTACCAGGCATGTATTTCCATCACAAGGAATAGGCAATGTGCATCGAGAATGAACATAGGAGCTCAAAAATTCAATAATAGACTCTATCAGATGATTCAGATTTCAGAAACTATATTAATATATTGTCACACGTTACAAGAAACCTAATTCCAGTAGGACCTTGAAATAGAAAATCAATAACAGCTTCTGTTGTTCAAGTACATATGAAATCATAAAAATACTTTCAACACACGACTATATCATAGTTACATAAAATAAACACTCTAAGCAACCTTTTTCAGATGACTATAAACACTCTAATCATCCTTAAACTAAACGACATGTCTCAAGCATGTGAACAGAATTTCACATTAATAACATTCCTATTCAACACCTCCAAGAATATTCTTCCTAACATCCAATAAAGCTCTCCCTCAACACTGCTGAGAAATAAAGAAAAACAAGCATGAAATGGAAACTATAGACGCTCAAATTTCCAAAGTTGAATAAATAGGTTGGATACCTGAATGCACAGAAAGCATACACATCTACTGTTTTGTTCAGCTCTCCTTTGTCTCCTTATATTCATTCTATACTCGTATCATTTCTTCCACTACCTCGACAATATCAACATTTAATTCCGCAAGGGGAACACATTGTTGTTCAGAATCAATACATGTAGACATTGCATCAATGTCTGTAAATTTCTCATTGACTTTGCTTCCTAAGGAAATAGCTTTCATTTCATCTACAGCAGCTCTCAGTGAAGCTTCCAAAGATGCTTTTAGTAAATGCACCTCTTCTAACAACGTCTTCTTGATATCTTTGAGGTCGTTAGACAAGGCATCAAACTTGGCATTTAATTCTGCATTTCTCAGCATCTCAGCATGGTGAAGGGGTTATATCAAACAGCTAATAAAAATTGAAGACATGTTTCCCCCTTCCCCTTTTTCGGAACAGTCCAATTAGAGTAGGTTGGCCTATCTAACCACAAGGTTCAGTTAAAGAGATTGATGAAACTGTCTTGGCTCGACGTGACAAAAAGTTTAGAAGATGGACAGACTCAAATGGCGGATCACAATCACTTATTTTTAAAAGGTTATTCCCATAATGATACACATCAATATATACAAGCATGTATGCATTTATTAGTTGCACCCTATTCGTTTGGTAAGAATAGTCATAAAATTAGTTTAATTGGTGATATTTAATATTCATTTAAGAGTTAAAGAATCTCTTATTGTATAGCAATAAGATTCAGCCAGAAATATATAGAAACTTGTATGGATTAGGTTGATTTTGTTACAATTTCAATTGGGTGTTTTTGGACTAAATGGAGCCAAGTATATGTATGTTTGGTCCTAGGTTGTTCAAAACCAAAGTTACCAAACCATGATGCACCTAAGCTACAATCATTATGGTCTGATGTCTAAGTTTGTGCAGTATGTAAATCTAACAGGTATGTCAAAATTACTTCTAGATCCAATTTGTCTCATTTTTGCACTCCCTTTTATCACATACTGCTTGAAAATCAAAAAAGAAATGTTTAGAATAACTGAAGGATGATAAGAGTATGATAACAAAGCTTACAAGGATCTATGCTATATTGTACTTTAATGTTTGCTAACAATGTGCGCTAATGATGGAATGATTCAGTGTCTAAATTGCACTTCCATTCTTAAAGATCACACTATGCAGTGTGTTTTTCTCTCTTGTTTTTGTTGATGAATTATATCATTAGGTTACATGGAAACTTACTATTATTTTATGTCAAATTTTGCGCCTAACTTTCATTTGGAAAAGATAAGTAGATAAATAACTCAATGCACCACCTAAAACAACTTTAACATATCTCCAGTGTAATCATATTAATTACAATCCTTTCACAATATCAAAAGGTAACAATTTTGAGTTAACACAACAACGAAGATTTTTATGAGCTCAATGCACCATGCAAGAGGATAAGTGTCTACGATAAGACTAGACGCAAACCTAAACCCATTGGGTAGGCTTGGGATTTAATTATGTGATTTAGAGATATTAATACTTAATATATAATCATTTGGGGCTTTAAGCATCTTGGCTGGCGAGTTCAAAATTTTAATTTATATTTTGGTTTCATCAGCAAAGACGTTTTGGATGTAATGGACGTGGTTTGATAAGATTGATGAACTTTTTTTATTGATATTTATTTCTTCCCATTGCTCCTGTCTTTTGTTTCTCCCCTTCTCCAGATGTCCCCTCCTTACGCACTTCACTCCCTCCTTGATAACTCTCTCTTCGTTTTAATTCGTGCTACCTCGCAACATTTAATATGCAGCCGAAATATATAGGATGAGTAGAAAATTATTCAAAGCCCTTTAATGATGTTGAAGTTTCAATTTCAATAAAGTTAAATAAATTTGAACAGAAAGCACAAGCACTATAGTCCAAGATATTTCTCCCAGAAGTACAGATAGAGAGTAGAAAAGAAGCATGTATACATTTTCTCAAACAAAGATTTGGTCTCTGGCACAAGTTTACTACCTTTGCTGGAAACGGTTGCAAGAGAAGCTAAGCGACCACATGAAGCAGCCTTAGCACCTGAAGTTTGCAAATCCGCATCAGCAAGCAGTATGATGCCTCCAGAAGAAACACCCTGAAAAAAAGTACGCATTTTCACAATATGATAATTAATAGCAAAATTAACCAGGATTGCCTTGGAGCCAGGCATGTTGGCGCGGAGGTAAGATAACTAACAATCACTACCTGACTTGTAGAGGTTTCCACAGCTGACCAGGTAGGATTATCACCTGTTGGGCTTCCAATTGTGGATGAAGTATTATATGAAAGATTATTTGAAGAAAAATTATCATTGCTGGCTTCTGGCACCGATGGAATTATGTTAACACGCGACGAGGATGCTTCTAGCCTAAAAAGAAAAAAAGAAAAAAAAAAGTAAAGACACAAGCATAACTATACATAAAAAGGAAAAGAATACACTAAGTAGCGCAGAAATCAGAAAAAGGAAACGATTAAGAAATGAAAGAGAAATATGGTAATGTCCTTTTTTAAAATGTGGGAAATGAAATACCTGGGAACGTTAATTCTTTCTATAATATTTCTTAGCATATATAATAATGTCATAAAACTTTGCAACCCAAAAATGGATAAAAAAGGATATGTTTATCATTTATCACCGCTACTTTTTACCACACTCTTCCATATTTCCAAGTTCACCCCCAATTCTTTTCGTAAAATTTATTTTAAAATACTGAACCCCCAAAGTTTTGGTTCAGTTGCATTGCAAACCCAGCATTTCCGCAAAGTTTCCAAGTTAATTTTTTTTTTCTTTTTCCTTTTTTTCCTAAAAAAAGGTATGAGAAACTTGAAAAATCACATTCCGGAGAAGTTTGCCCATGTTTCCAAGAGTATGAATTTTATGAAACGCTTTCGAATGGATAGATGATTTACGAAGAGTTTCCGCACTTCATAGCTAAGGATGAAGAGTTTAGATCACATGAAACAAAACCAATCATCAATTGTAATGAACTCATGAAGAGAAACTTCGGCAACAAAAAACTGATTTCTAGATGGGGAAATGTAAAAAGGATAACCTCACATATTTTCCCTCGAGTGTTTTTATATTGGTAACTTTATCATCATCTTCACAAGTTACGAAAACAACCTTCTCCTGCAGATAATAATCTGTTATTTGTCAATTCCAATATCAAGTGAACATATGAAATTTTTAGAGTTTAAAGTGTATATGACTTGCTTGTCGGGCCCTAACACCAAGATGAGACAAGTGAGGCAGCTCCTGCAGAAGTACAACTCCACCTATATTACTTCCAGCAGCTGTCACCTGCCAGATTGCAGTAGCTGTAAGATTACTTCTGCTTAGCTGCTACATGTACAGCCTAACAAATATATGGTACCAATTACTGAAGTTTAAGATTAAAACAAACAGGAAGGGAGAAAATATATGCAACCTCTTCATCTCCATCAGCTTTGCTGACCACAAGGATTATAGATCCTGTTATAGATGATGGCAGTGTCCCAGGAACAATTTTCTCAACCTGGAACCAAATTGAGTTGGTAACATTTTGATGATGTATTAGTCAATTAAACGATCATTGATCAATCACAAGTAAGTGACATAGTTCTCATGAAAGGTTATAGACGTAAAAGCAGATTCACTTTTCTCCAAAAGCTATTATACCTCCTTAGATGTACAAAGTCTATAGAACTACAGATAAGTCTTCAAGAATTCATAGTGAAGAGTAAAATTTTCTTGTAGGAGTTGTGTAATAGCAAAAACCAGTTCCAACCCAGTTCTTTAAATAATGAGGGGAGATAGACAACAACATTAATGAAACTAAACTACAAGCAACAAATGCAACAGATACCAGCTCCTAAATATTCAAAAGCCTATACTTTGAACTTCAGCAAATTCAACGATTGTGCTTATTTGATATCGTTTTATCCCCAACCTGCTATTTGCGGAGCAACTGTGCACTGGGTACGACCTTTTATATTTTTTTCTTTGCTTCCTTTAGTAGTTGGACCTTGGAGGACTCACTATTCCCCTATATTGTAGCTATATTTGCTCTTTAATAGATCTTTTAATATGAAACTATGAAAGGATCCAGTAACAGAAAAGTAAATTTTGATGGTTGGTGATGCTTGCAGAGATTTGCGTCAAAGAATTGAGCTTAGAGGAGCATGATGAAAGATTCACTTGAGAAATATTTAACTCTCTAACATCATCCATAAGATTCCATACTATCTTTTGCAACAAATTGTCATCAATTGCAATATATTTCCAACTCCCCATTGTTATAATTCCATGTAGTTGATTAGTTTTTCCCTCCACTTTTTCTACTTGAGTTAAGAAAATGTCAACATTTTAAGAAAATCAACTTAACGAAGTATGGACTAAGAGTAATACGATGAAGAAAAAGTTTGAGACACCATGGTAGGAGTAAATGAGAGTACCTGTATTAGGGTTCCATGAGCGACTCCTGGAACCAGAACATCCCAACCCTGAGACCCAAGTGTAGTTCTAATAGCTTTTAGGAGAACAGTACAAAGTTTTGAAACCTGAAAAATAATACTAAGAGTGACAATTGCCAGAAAAGGTTAGATGGAAATAATAATATCATTACAAGCAACTAAATGATCAGAATAGTAATGGAAATCACGTTTGTGAAATGTATTAACATATAATTACAATTTTGATTACGGAAGGTAACAAAAATAATGCCACCGTACCCGGCACGAATCTCGGCTTCAGTATACGTCCTCACACTGTTTTCTGGAATTCCTAGAGCTTTTCCTAACATCTGCAAGACACAAATAGGATTACTCAAAACTCAATTTAGTTAAGTAGTCCAAACAGGAGACAACAAGTGGTATACCTGGACTTTCTCAGGGAGTATCTGAAGAAGTGCCTCAGAATACTCTTCAGTCAGCCTCCTCGATCTATCAAGAGTAGCTTTAAGCCTTAATGCCCAGATATATTTCCCGTCTTCACTACCTTTACGAGATACGTGCAAAATACTCTTAGGAAAAACCACTACAATGACCAAAATTCAAAAAAAAATAAAAAAATAATAATAATACAATTGCTTAAGACAACAGTGTACCTTCTGTTTCTGAAAGACCTTTCTCTTGCCATGCTAGAAGTTCATTTCCGATAGCAGTACATTCTTCAGGCTTCCAACCCGATAGACCAAGCTGACGAATGCCAACCAAGAGAACCCCAATTGGATCATTCCAAGAGCTAACATTTTTTGACTTGGCATTCTCTGCAAGCTGATGAGCTCCTCCCACGTCTTCAAGTACATTAAGAAACCTATGGATATTAATCAGATCAAAATTCATTATGCCGAAACAAAAGGACTCCAATAATGATAAACATTGTATACAAATTAATATAAAGTAACATAAAAAGTAAAGCACTCAACTAGATGACCAATTATAAGCTCCAACACTTTGATATATACATGTTTATTTCAATGACGATAAAGTAAACAATTCCGCAACAATAATATAAATCTAGACAATGGTAAACTGACGCCTAGCAGATGCTGCATTACTAGTCTACGCAACAGTGTTTTTATTCTTGTTTTTTTCTAAATGCAAAGCACACTTAGAATATATATTATCTACAAATATGATACTCCTTCCTACTTGAAAACACTTCCTTCGGCGCTTGTGGCACATAGGCATGAGGGGTTTGCTGAAAGGTCAATTTTTAGGTTATCTTCATAGGCATGAGGGGGTTGCTGAAAGGTCAATTTTTAAGTCATCTTCTGATAAATTCCACCTTTATAAATTTCATTACCAAAGAACATTTCATAAAGAATAACATCAATTCAAGTATTATGTACTCCCTCCATTCCAAATATAGGATCAACATTGACTTTTTGAAGTCAACTTGAGATATTTTCAATTCAAAATTAATACGAATTCTTTAAATTTGATACCATTAAATGCAAGATTTTTATTGTATTCAAAAGTTAAATGAATTACATCAATTTTGAGTTTGAAAATATGTACACTTTGAAAAGTCAAACTTGATCTTATATTTTTGAACGGAGGGAGTATATGTTAGTAAAGAACAATCAAAAGCTAATTTTAGATAAATCTATGAAGGAAAGACATGAACAGATGGTCAAAAAATTCAACTAGATATATATTCTAGTTGATACAGAAACAAGCATCTCATGTTAACATGAGAGATACATCTCAATCACATGGATAAATGTACAAAAAAAATCTGTTGGCAGACAGCTATCAGGAAACCTTTAAGTGAAAATGTTTAAATTTGTGTTTGTAATTATATTACATTGATATGGGATTGCAAAACAAATTTAAATAAGAAAAAACAATAACAAACCAATAACTGACCTACCATTTCTAAAGAACCATTTGGCTTTCAAAAGTAGCAATAGTACTTGAGTGAAGTAAGAGGTACTTTCAGAATTTAGATACTTCATAACTAAGCAAATTAATAAGATATCATCAGTAAAAAAAATATAGATATGAGCACAATTCAGTGTATATTTTAGCACATTCAAATTAAGTCTTCTACAAGGATTCTATAAATGCCAAGTAAGTTGAGAGTTTCATGTTCATAATAGTGTATCTTCCACTAAAGTATGAAAATTCTAACTTATCTAATAATAAATTAATTATCAAACATATGAATTGATAATCCATCAGAAACAGTTAAAAAAGGACATTTTGTATCATAATCTCCACAGGAAGATGATCTATCTCATTTAAGGTCAACAACGTAGAATACCTGCTCAAAAGAATAAATGCATAGTCCTCAAGTCTAATCTCACAAAGACGCCACTGTGCAAAAACCATATTGTCGTAATGAATGATCAGTTGTCAGAATAATCAAATTAGAGCAAAAGCAAACTAATTACAACATAATGGGATACCTTTTGGCGCATTGCTATTGCAACATCAGGAGCATCATTTCGAATGCCACTTTCAAGACCCCTTACAATCCTTTCCCGCAGACCATGTAAAGATTGTAGTGTTTCAATCAACATTTGCATCTCATCGCTTTTCAAAATAGTATGTCCTTCCAAACTGTCCAAACCCTAGAAATCAAGAAACAATCATCTATAAACCTTCGTAAACAAAATAGTTGAATAACAGTATCCAACAACATGCTTAAAAGTAGCATTCAATATAAGGAAATTTTTGGTTTATTTATATTTTATTTTATTTTCTCTTTTGAAAGGTAAAGAGGTACATTCAAAGGGCACCAAGTGGGTGCCACCCCTAGTACATCAGAGCAACAAAAAGCAGGATGAAACCTGCGGGACCCTGATATAAAAACTATATCATATTTGCGAGGCTAAACTTCGACAAAAAAATCAATAAAAGCAATAGACAATCCAGGATAGGCCTCATTCTGCCAAAACACAACAGACTCAAAAGTAAGGACTTGATGTACACAATGACTGCTCTTTATCATTACTCAATAACAAGGACTTGATATTGTTCCCAATTACTCTTGGGAAATCTAACACCCTTCCAGGTGTTTAGGAACACAACTTTCTTTCCTTTTTCCTGTTTAATTATATATTTGCACATAGTAATATATAATAACTTATATAAACATAAAAATGCCACCCAATAAATATTTATATTTATCAAACTAACTAATTAATTATTGAAAATGTCAAAATTTAGAGATTTTCATACTTGAACCTGTATAGATTAATTTAATTACTTATTTATTCTAAATTATTGTTTACTTCAATTTCATTTATTCCTTCTCGTGTTACTACACTGATCATGCAAAGAACATGGTATTTAAGATATTTAATTATATATATATATATATATATGTATAGTTTAAAGATCAATTGATATTTATATAAAAATTAAAATTTATTATTGACTGATGTTTTTTTTTTTGGGGGGGTGGGGGGGGGGGGGGGTTAATGCTAGGGTCTTAAATTTTTTGCGCCTCAAATCAATACAAGTATATAACAAGCCAAGAGGAGATAAATTAATTTGGTTGGTCATTCGAAGGGTAATTTGGCCATTAGCTTATAATTTGTACAAGGAACATAATCAATTAACATGTATAAATGCACCCATTATCATTCACCAAAAAATATCAGATCACCTGTTCAGCTCTCCCCATCTAATTAATTATCATATGTATATACATGCACCCATTATCATTCACCAAAAAATATTCTCATTAATTAATTGAATTTTTTTCTATGATCACTTTAGATATACTCTAAAAGGAATGTACACTACATTGATCTATGAATAACACTAGATGCCTAAATTATTACCTTTTCATCAACTAAAAACCTTTATTCAGATTGGCAATAAACTAGAAACTCTGACATATAATTCAATTACTAACATTCATAAAAGTCACGAATTTAATAATTATTTTAGAGTCCTGACTAAAGTAAGTGTACGCTACATTCAATTATTTATCTTAGTATTCACCGGAATAAACTTACAATATATAATTCAATTATTCATCTAGCTAGATAAAATTTTAATAAATCAATATTATTTTCTCAAAATTCTAATATATCATATTTATATTGAGAATAAAGAAACTTTTGCACATCCGGTCGAAGTTCGCACAATTTAAATAAATTTTTAATATATATATATATATAGATATAGATATATATATATAATAATAATAATAATAATAACAACAACAACAACAATAATAATAATAATAATGTAAATAAAAAAAGAACCAACAATTGAATTAATTTGATTGATCATTAAATTAGTAAATAATTGTAAAAAAAAACAAACCTAAATTGAAATGAATTCCAATCGCCAAGAAAAGAGAAAAAGAAAAATAGAAAGATAACCCGTGGCTCGCACGGGTTCCAAACTTGTGTCTCAAATACACATGTCATCACTACATTGGTTGTTCAACATTATTGTGAATCCTTAACAGTCAGTACATATTGATACAATGGTGATATATGTACTTGAGACACATTTGAGACCCTGGCATTAACCTTTTCTATTTCTTTTCTTCTTTTTTTTTTGTGTGGATAATTTTGTATTGCAACCTCACCCAAAAAAAAAAAAAAGCTTTTGTCATTGTCCGAAATGGTACTATCACAATCAAAATCAATAGAAGAGAAAAGAATGCCACTCGGATACCATAGTTAAATGTACACTTTTGACTCTTTTTAAACTTCTTTCAAGCTAACCCATATCGGCAAATGAAACAAATAATAAAGGAAAGTGAGAAATCTACCTTCTTGCACTCGAAAAATAATGAAAGAGTTGATAAGCTCGTTTGATCAAAAGATTCCTTTATAGAATCAAGTTGCTCTGCAAGGCTACAACAGTAGATAACGATAATAAAGATTATAATCAGTCAATCGAGGAGCAGTAAATTAGATTGATTTACAATTTCACAGAGTGGACCATGGAGGTCCAATTAATCTCCCAAAAATGATATCTTTCGGCACTTACTAGTCTTAAATAGCATGGAACCTAAGAATAACTATTGGTGTTGAAATTTTTTCTGAAGGCGAAAGAAGAATTTTTAAACATGAAGTCCTCCAACAATGTACGTAAAGTACAAGAGAAACCCAATAGTCCTCGATGAAGGGCAGTTTGTCAATCTCTACTTAATTTTTATTTTTATCTTTTGAAAAAGAAATTTAAAAAAAAAAACAACTAAAAACATAAACACTTTTTATTTTTATCTTTTGAAAAAGAAATTTTAAAAAAAAACAACTAAAAACATAAACACTTAGACGGAGTTGACACTCTATGTCATAGTAAGAGAACAGGTAGATAGCTATTCTTGAAGTACTCAAAACCAATTGACAAGGAGTGGAGTACACAGCCCCCAACCCGAAGGATAATGTGTTTATCATGGCTTTAATTGTCTGACATGGGACTTTGTATCTCAACAGTTATAACCAACAATTCTGGCTTTCAGTCTATCCAAATGCCCCCAAAGAATGGTAAAACATGCACAGCGGCACAGAATTTTACCGTCCATTACTCAAGTCTACCAAACCCCTGAAATTTAACCAGCAATTAACTGACTATATTTGAAGGCCAGATACTTTTTTTGGTCATAGATAAAGTACATGCTTCGTATAAAACATGAACAAAATCATCTACTCCTTGCTGATGAACAATACAGAAACAAGTGAGCATGTGGCCTAGAGGTCTACCTAACATTCATATCTGGAATGAGGAGCTCATATGGCCCACACATCTTCAGTAAATATATTTGTCGATTGAAAATTGAATGAACAGTAATCTTCTCTGTATTAGAAGCCATCGGAAATCTATTAGCAGCGCGATTACAAATAGGACTTGCAATAAGAGTCATCATAAAAATTTCAAAGTCCACAATTGCTATTAGGGAAGTGAGAAAAGGAACACGAGTTATGACGAAGAAGAAGAAGAAGCCCTCAACCTCTCAGTCATTTAAATTATGAAAAAGTGGGAATTCAAACTGATGGAGTCCTATCATGACAAAAGAATCTTAGAAATCAAGGCACTATAAAGGGAATACAGACAGAGAAGTAAAGGAAAGGCTTAAAGAAGGTATTACCTATCCCTCTCAAATGTACATTTTCTTCTGAAATGGGTTTAGTATTATCAAGGTTTTGTTTGATCAACAAACTTTTTATTTTAATTTACAAAGGTTTAAAATGTTGAGTAGCAGACCTGCCAGCATTGAAGAAATCTTTTAATTCATCATGGAATATCTTGAATTGTTCTACAAATGCTTCACTATATTCTCCAGGATTCTTGGTAATTCTTGCAACCATTGCTTGTGTAGCAACTAAATCTTCAGGGCCAGCATTGCGATGTAGCTTGTTTTGTATTGTATGCTTGATTTCTTGCTGAATTGCAGGAACCATAAATAACTAAAGCAACAATTTAAGCAAATAAGGAAAGAATCAATTTAACAAGTGTTCCACAACTATCACCTTAAGGTCATGAGGGATATCACCTCTATGAGCAATGTCCCTGATACGCGTTAGAGGAACTGATGCAGTGAATTCTGCTTTAAAAGATGGCAAACACGGATGAATCTTGCGGATAACAAGTAGTTCCTGCATATCATCAGTAAGAGCATGATGTGAATGACAACATTTCTAAATAAGCAACAATTGGTAGAATATATGTTTTAAAAAGCAAAAGAAATGTTAACATTTTAGGCACAAAGTCTCTAAAGCAACGATTGACAGCTCAATCCAGATGATTTTCCTGCGTTTTTGCTCCACAAGAAAGAGATCCCTGTCTCCACTTCTGGACTTTAGCATCATTTATTTTGTCAATCCAAATAGGTCGCAAGTTATGAGTGGAACTTGGGATGCTTGTTGTCATTATGCTTCCGCAAGACCAATTCCCCTCAAAGATCCTGGTTACTAAGTTCTCATAGGGGCAACATTCTAGCTCTGAAAAATAAATTCTCATTCCCCGTGATTTAAAAAAGTCTTAAGCAGCAGGCACGTCTCTAATTCTAGGTTCTAGTCCTTATGAGTCTCATCAAATCTAACAGAGTATCATCCAATTGTTCAGCTACTATAAAAAATTAATTATAAAGACCAAAAGGTTTAGTGATTTAATTAGTTGATGTGCTAATGTTGAAAAACTTGCTTTAAACTGCAATGTGATTTAAGAATAACATAATCTAGTAGATAGAATTAAAGAGGACAATGAACTATGTAAGAATATTGAGATAGAAGAAATATTAAATAATGATTTATAATCCAGGAACGCATAGAGCTTATACTAAGCTCGAAATTAAGTAATGTATGTGGGAAAGGAAGGTTGTAGTAAAACAGGAGAATTTAAGAAAATAAAGAGAAGAGAAGAAAGAGCCATTGTGTCACTAAAGGATAATTTTGAACCCATCTTCTACTATTCTCAAGCAGAAAAACCTATCTTGCAAGGAAACTAATATAAGTAACTTGGAGGTGGATATTAGCAAATTCTCTAACATTACAAAATTAATGACAGATCACCTGGGGCGAAGTGTCCTTCCGACAGGAAATTCTCTCCAATTCACGAAATATAAGCCTGGAAATCTCAGCATGCCTGTTGGGCCGGTGATGACCTCCATCTTCAAAGCAGGGAATTTGCCCTGTGTTTATCCACTGCATATTAGGATTAGAACATAAGAAGAAGGGCATGGATACATAATAAAATTGAGTGACCCATGCACACAATTACAGAACCTTTAGATAGATAGCTGAATACACGAGAGCCTCCAAACGATGTGCGCCATCAATACTTCCAACTATAAGCTCGCGAACAACTTCAAGCTGCACCAATAGAAAACATCCAAAAATGGAAGGAAATTAGTAAAACCAATAGATTCTCCAGTTTGGGAATTTATTGCTGATTTTGCATCAAATGAATACAAGAAGCAGAAGAAAATAATAGCATAAGGTAAATAAGAAACTGAAAAGATGGTTCACAAAATATATATTCTAAAGAGAGAAAGTGAGACTTCAGGCTAACTTGTTACAATTTAAAGTGCCTAAACAGATTGGTAAAAGTAAGCATTGCCATCATGCCATTAAGTTTTCAAAATAGCATAATGTTAGAGCACCTCTTTTTTGATTGAAGATAATTTAGGTAGGAGGTTAAAATACATTGTGAGCTCAGAATTTCACCACTTAGGTGCTTTATAGTACAAATAATTTATTCACCAGAAAGGAAATGAGAAGTGAAGGCTTTTATGATGTTCATATCAAGAATTAACTTTAAGACTAGAGCAAAGTTAATGGAAAATTGAAGTACGATTTAGATCATGTAATTTTTGTTAATAGGCATGTGATACCAAAGAAGTGTATAGAGGACCCTTTTGATGTTATAGTGTTGTCCAATATCTACACTGAAAAATGCATATCTTGATTGAAAACTAACTGCATTTCCACTACAAAAGCACATTTTCTACTAATTTCATGTTCCAAAGTTTTTATTATTATGGCATTTATAGTAGTTTATAATTTAAAAGGATGAAGTCAAACATTTCTAATCAAAGCAACAAAAAGATAGATGAAACATAGGTAATAGTGATACCTTTCGCCACCAATTCCGTGCATTCTGATCACCTTCCACTAACTTTAGCACGATCCCTTCCAGCCCTGATGTGTCCCACTTTCTTTCTCCTTCTCTTTCCCTGTGCTCATTTGATCGCATGAAAGATACAGCCTTTCCTTGCCACTGATCCACAAAAGGACTAGTCTCCTCCTCCAGATGTGCCGACCCATTATTATGTACATTCCTCACTTCTTCTTCAACCATTTGCTCCGGCCCATTATTATGTGCATTCCCCACTTCTTCTTCAACCACTTCCGAATGTAATGGTAATAGATCCACAGCCTCACTTGACCTGTTCCAATGACAAACAATCTCAAATTTCCCTTGCTTTGGAAGCTTCAAGACCCGGTTGTCACCACCTTCCCAAACCATACTCCCGTCCATCCTCACAATAACAAATTTGTACTCAACAGACTCAGCTCCTTCTAATTGGAACTCAGAAACCCATCCGATCTCTGTCCAATTCAATGCCTTTTTCTTCTTCCATGATCCAAATTCTTTTGCTGACCCAAGAATTGCTACGTGCTCCCCAAATTCAACCTGGTGATTAAGTCGAACACTTAGTAGCACCATGTTGCAACCGGAGTGCAAATTTTTCTTATCTTTCTTCTCTTGTTCTCTGCTTCGAAAACCACTTTGTCATTCCCTTATCAGAACCATTTCTAAAGAGTTGAAAATATAATATGGTAACATAAAAGATAGACTTCCTATTTCCAAAACAGCAAAAATAATATATGTTCTATAAACCCTAGGGAAAAAGGTCCCATTATGTTCCGAACTAATCCTTTCCCTAAGTAGACTAAAAAAATCAACATGAGCGTGATAATTTTTTTCTTTCCATTAGCTTTTTCACCAACTAATCAATCTGAATCAAGAATAAAAAACTGAAAGATAAAACATAATTGTTATAAACACCCTTTTCTGAATACCTCAAAACAAAGAAATACAGGGTCAAAAAACAAAATTGATGTGCTCAATATACCACATTTACTAAATCCATCAAGGTAAAGTTTATCCTTTCTTTCTTTAAGTTTTCTCATCAACCAAACAGGCTAGTAAATTTACTTATGGAAACAAGAATTATACACAGAAAGCAATTTAAATAAATCCTAATTCTGATTACAATAAACCACAGAAAAATGAAATAAACCCAAACAACATTACTATATTCTAGATAATTTGCAAAGCACATAAAATTTAATGTCATATTTTCCTTCCTTCACCCTTCTTATCTTATCTAACATACAGACCAAAGTACAAGAACTAATCACCTGGTTTCAAGTGAAGAAACAGCCCGAATTCCAATGGGTCGATACAGAAACCCCAAATTGTGAGCATTAGGAGCAGCAATTCCGGGCTTTAAGAAACTGAAGGGTCGAAGGAATTTGAATTGCCTTGTGAGATGGGTTTGCTGGGAATTATTCGTAGTAGTAAAGTAACAATCCAGTACACGCAGAGAATCCATTAAAATGTACAGCTTTATATATAGAGGTAGAGATTATATGTATGAACTTTTTCGGTATCTTTTTGTTGAGGATAAGCAGCAGTGGAGTAGAAGCAGAGAATCAAATTCTACACCTATAGATACAAATGCATTGACATAGAGAGAGATTGGTAAAGTGAAATTGAAAGATTTAAACATGTATAGCAAATCCCAGAAGCAATTTAAGCTGATTTTTAGTAGTATTGAAAAATATAAATGCTCGTTTATGGCTTCTTCTTCTTCAAGTGGAGAATGCTTCCATTTCCATCCGTGGATATCTCTTTCCCAATAACGTGATTTGGTTTGGGTAATTATCTCGTACTAGTATAGTGTACGCAGGAATCGTGAGACTTCATTTTTGATTTTCTATGTTTTATTAGATTTTCTTCTTTTTTCATTATTTAAAATATTAAGTACTTAAAATTTTAAATTATTTGTTCACCAAACAATTTTTAGCTTCATAATTTAAAATAAAAACTTGGTGTTTAAAATATTTGTTAAAGGAGTGACATAATAAAGGTAAAACATGATGCGAAAAGTATATTCATATAATATATTTCTGTAATATTCCCTCCGTCCCAAATTAATTGCATTTCTAGGACTTTTTAAAGTCAAATTGACTATTTTTAAAACTAATTTTTTTATTATTTTTGCTAACATATAGGTAAAGATATTATAACCAAAAGAAAGTATATACAATTTATTACTAATTTCAATTTTTATAATTTTAGAAATATATTTATATATGTTTAATTATTAATTTTAAAAATAGTCAATTTGACTTTAAAAAGTCCTAGAAAAGCAATTAATTTGGGACGGAGGGAGTACTAAATAATAAATTCTATATATCAATATATTTTTAACACACCTTATAATACTTATTAAAAAAATAATATTCGGTGGTTAATTGATATGTATATTATTTAAAAAAATTATCGATTAAGTTAAGAAATTACAAATTCATTAAAATAGATTTAATAAGATGATCTCTGTGTGTCCCTTCTTATTTGTATCCTTTCACTAATAATAACAATAATAAAGAGCATTTTGGCATAATAGAAGGGCCAAAAAAGAAAATTAAAACTTGTTCACTTATTAAGAAAATAAATAAACTTATGGATTATATTGCAAAAAGCAAGAAAGGAAAATAACTTAACAGTTTAGTTTATTAGCCACTGAAGTGATGATAGGTTGTGGATTCATGATCTTGGTTATTTAGTAATATTAATATGGTACTTTCGGATTTGACTACAATCTTATGGATTAAATATTTATACTAAATTTTAAAAACTAGTACTACTGTATTTGGAATAAAATATTTCATCTGTTCAAAAATTAGATATATATATATATATATATATTAATTTATTTTAAAATTAGAGATATATTTTTATTTTAGAATTATAAAATGATATAATTTTTTTAATTTTTTATTTTTTTTATTATTTTAAATATCAAATTATCACGACTAAATTTCTAACTGATACTAAATTATATTTAAAAATATAAAATTATTATTAAAAATTATCGTTTTTTAAATATATTTTTAATTTTTAAATAGAGATTACAATGTACAATACTACAAGCTTAATATAAGTTTGAAACCAGCATTTTAAGTTAATCTAAAGGCCAATAGAAGTCAAAGGGGCTCATAAAGAGCTTTCTGTTTCTTCTTTTTCACTCTTCCATTTGTATCCACGTCAAGGAGATTTTTTGATTATCCTTCAACATTAAGAGTCAAAACAAACTTTTTATAGAAATTAGAGTACTTAATAGTTTAAGGCAGCTATTGAAATTACCAATAACTTTTTTGTGGGATTTCTTATGCTGCAAGGTTTTTAGTCTGATAAATCATTAGAAATATATTTCGAGAGAGAAAAGCGAGATGCATTGAATATTGAAAAGAAGACTGATTTTCAATTTTAAAATTGGAAGGAAATTGACTTTTAAATTTTTTATTATCAATTACGTGAATAAATATTAGTTGTAATCATTTTAGAGATATGTATACTAAGTGAAACTCTCTTATAATTCTATCCAATTCTATATATTAATATGTTTCGTAATTGTAATTTAGAAAAAAAATTTGTTGTAACACGTAACAGGACTCAAATTGAAAATGTTTGGATTCCAATTTTTTTTTTAATTTTCTTTGTATTTTTATGTTTAGGTCTTCTTTGTCAATACTTTTTTCCTTTTTGTAGATGGTAATTCAAAACAAAATAATGTCCTTAAGTTTTTGAATATTATTATCGTAATTATATTATCACGTCATCACTATTAGTAATAATAATTTACTTTTAATGATAAATTTTTAATATTTACAAATTTTACCGATGAGAGTATTATTTTTCAAACGAAAGGAAAAATAATTTAGGCAAGTCACACAACTTATGGAAAGAATTTCGATTTCAATCTCATGAAATCCCACAAATATTTCACATCATTGGACCATATATGGCCAAATTAATCCCCATTTAAAAACCATCAACATTCCAAACAACAAGAATCCCATTAATTTTGATTAAAATCTTATTTAATATAGAAATCCTACAAACCTTCTACCAAGAAGGAAGATCCATTACAATATTTTTTAAAATAAAATAAAAAAAGGAAAAAGGTTTATTATGCATTCCCAATTTAAGGAGCTGCTTACCAAAGTGAGGAGACAATATTCTACTTACCATTCATAGTGAATTAATATAATTAATTATTTTAAAAAAAATTACCATATTTATATGGACAAATAAATCTTTTCCCACTAATTTTTTCCTTCATTCTATTCCTCCTCTGTTCCACAAGCAAAATAAAGGAAAAAAACAGTGCATGAAGGGATACAAAGATCAAATGGAGAAAGTAATACTCATTAGAACATACTGCAGGAAACAACTCTGGTTTGCCTTCTATCTACTATGTGTTTTTACAATTTCCATCTATTTCTTAGATTTATTTGCAGCCAAAAATAGTACCACCTTATTTTCCTATCATCAATCTGCTACTAATCCTTTGCCCTTCACAAAGAACACTAAACAATTACTTGATCAGTCACTTGACTTGGTGGAAAATGACTTGGATTCTTGCGTTGGTCGATACATTTATGTTCATGATATTCCCAGCAGATTCAATGTGGATATTTTGAAAAATTGTTGGTCGATTCTTAAATGGATTAATATGTGTGAGTACATATCAAATTTGGGTCTAGGCCCCGAGGCTAAAAATTCTGAAAAGGTTCTTCAGAACACTAGCTGGTACGCGACGAATCAATTCATGCTGGAAATTATTTTTCATAACAGGATGAAGCAATACAAGTGCTTAACAAATGACTCTACATTGGCCTCAGCAATTTTTGTGCCATTTTATGCTGGCCTAGACGTGAGTCGATATTTATGGGATAATTCTAGCACACTAGTGAGGGATTCCAATCCTGTTGAATTGGGAAAATGGCTAAGGGGAAAAACAGAATGGAAAGAAATGCAGGGGCAAGATCATTTTTTTGTTGCAGGGAGAATTACTTGGGATTTTAGAAGAGAAAGTGACAATGGCTCTGACTGGGGAAATAGACTTATGGCATTGCCAGAAATCAAGAACATGACTGTTCTGGGAATTGAGTCAAGTCCTTGGAGCAACAACGAGTTCGCGATTCCTTATCCTACTTATTTCCATCCTTCAAAAGATTATCAGGTATTCGAATGGCAAACCAAGATTCGGATGAAAAAAAGGCGATTTTTGTACTCTTTTGTGGGTGCTCCAAGGCCTAATAGTCAAGAATCTATTAGGGGTAATATTATTAGCCAGTGTTTAGCTTCTAGGAGGAAATGCAAGTTGCTAGATTGTAAGGTGAAAAACTGCCATAATCCTGTTTTTGTTATGGAGATGTTTCAAAGGTCTAAATTTTGCTTGCAGCCTTCTGGGGATTCGTTTACTAGGCGATCAACGTTTGATTCGATTCTGGCAGGTTGCATTCCAGTTTTTTTCCATCCGGGGTCAGCTTATATTCAGTATAAATGGCATTTACCCAAGAATTATACACAATATTCGGTCTTTATACCGGAGGAGGCCTTAAGAAATGGCACAGCAAATATTGAGAAGATATTGGAAGCAAAAACAGAAGATGAAGTGAGAGGCATGAGGGAAGAGGTTATAAGGTTGATTCCAAGGGTAATTTACGCCGATCCGAGGGCTAGTTTAGGGACACTTGAAGATGCATTTGATATAGCAGTGAAGAGAGCTGTTGAGAGAATAGAGAGAATTAGAAGGGAAATGAAAGGGGAGGAACTCTAGTGTTGATTTTCTTGAAGGGAAGAAAATGGGAGGAAATGAAATCGATGCATGGGAGATTTTTTTGGGGGGAAATTAGAAAATACGAAATCTTTACATTTCCTTGAGTAGCAGCAGCAGAAGAGCAAGATAGGTACATAAGCTATTTTCCTTACGTTGATTAATTCTTTGTCTTTCGTCATTCTCTTTGTGTTTAGAACATTATGATAACATAAACTATTAGTTTCCCTAATTTTCCTTAATTGGATTCTTTTATAAATTAAGCTTTCTGAAATTGTCCCGTTTTATTATTCATTATTTATTGTCGCGCTTATGAAAATAACGTTAGGGTGACAAAATGAATTCTAAGGTTTTTTAGGGGGAGAATCAGAAAAGCCCCACGAATTAGGTTTTAATACATGCTTAGAATTCGACTTGACCTGAAGCTTAAATCTTAAACCATCATTTGTATTAAACCTTTTTGTTTTTTTTTTGTTTTTTTTTGGGTTACTTCATATAAATGTATCCACTCGAATAAGATATTTTTCATGGGTAATGCTTAGGGGTGCTCATCGGTTAAAAACCAAACCGGTACCGAAAATACCGAACCGGTACCGATCCGAAAGTACCGAAAAAGAAAGAACCGGTACCGGTACCGGTTCGGTACAAAATCGGTACAGGTTTTTTCGGTTCGGTTTTCGGTTATACCGCATGGTAATATATATAATAATTAAATAATTTTTTTATATATTAATAATTTTCACCATCTACTTTCCTGCTTGGGTATTAATTAATATAATATAATATAATAATGTTTTTAAACTATTAATTATTATATTATTAAATTTCGGTATTTTCGGTATTTCGGTTTTTACCGGATTCAGAAAATTCCTTACCGCTACTGGTACCGAAAAGTGTTAAAATACCGAAAAACCGGTACTGAAAAAAATCGGTACCGCCGGTACCGGTATCAACCGGTTCGGTAAAAAACCGAAAAAACCGAATTTTTTGAGCACCCCTAGTAATGCTTGTTATTCAATTGACGTTGGTCACTGGAAACAAGGAATGCCTTGTTCCTCAACATGAAAGTTCTCAAGCAACTGAAAGGGAAAAGAACAACAAGTTTTACACTCCCCACACGGCTGTATGAAAAATTGTATACACACTAAACTTTAAATGTGCAGTACCTAATGGCCTGTCTGATTTGGGGGGAATAAAATGAGCATTTTAATACTTATGACCAAACATCAGAATAGGAATGTACATTCCATTCCTATTCTAATTATCATTCTCATTCCAATGTTGTAACCAAACACCCCATAAAAGCTCTGACTCTCAAGACCTTCGCTTCTCAAGTTTTTAGCTCGTAACAAACTTCTACCATACTTGTTAAGAGAAGCCAACTACCACCTTCAAATTTAATGTCACAAATCTTCTATATATAGTAACAAAAATATATCGCATTTTTGTGCGAGTAAAGGACATAATCTATATATTAATACAAATACGAGTCTTCTAGTGTTGATTTTCTTGAAGGGAAGAAAATAAGAGGAAATGAATGGGATACTTTTTTTTGAAAAATCTCAGAAAATATGAAATCTCACATTTTAAGAAGCAGAAGAAGAGCAAGATTATGAGGTAGTATATAATCTATTTTACTTATGTTGATTAGTTCTTTATCTTTCTTCAATCTCTTTGTGTTTACAACATTTTGATAAAACAAGCTATTACTTTCCCTAATTTTCCTCAATTGTATTCTTTGATAAATTATGCTTTTATGGCATTGTCCCTTCTATTATTCATTATTTGTTGCGCTTACTCAAATAATAGGATTAAAATCTCCTTCACTACATTTTTCATCCAATTTTTTTCAATACACATTTAGCGACACAAATTTTATGTTAATACTTAAATTTATGTGCATCCTATTTGATTTAATGATAAACTGAAAAGTAATGTATATTTATATACCAGTTGTAATATCCCGAATATTTATAAGGTTTATAACTACAATTGTATATGATTAATAAGGTTAAACTTATAACCTAGACTATGTGTTATGGAGTTTAATGTGTGATTGTTGTTTTGTATATGTATTAAATATTTATACGAAAAACATAACTAAGAAAACACATTTCATTTATACGATATGACATATTAGACCTAAGTATTTATATGAAGTATAAATATGAAATTACTATTCACAAATATGAAAAGTCAAAGTTGGAAAAATAAAAGTCAATTATTGCGGCTAACTAAATTAGTTAGGAAAGCAAACTAAGTTTGGTCTAAACCAAATGGGGGAATCAGATTTGGGAGGGCCATTTTGGCCATTTGGAAGACTTGTAATACTTACAAGGCGTGTAAGTATTGATACTTGTCTTGTATAGCTAGTCATCAAATTGAACTTGACTTCCTTTGGTGTGTTGTCAAGCTTAGCATGGTGAGATGTGGCCTCTTTGTGCCCTTTGGTGTGTTGTCAAGCTTAGCATGGTGAGTTGTGGCCTCTTGCTAAGCCAATCAATTGTTATGAGTCAAGACCAAGCCTTGAGGGCTAAGGTTTGGCATGGTAGGCCATGAGGGCCCATGGCCTTGTTGGCCACTTTCTGTGGTTTAGCTTGATAGGCAAAACTTGGTGGCTAAGTATTGGCTTGCCTATAAATATAACTCCCATCCTTCATAAATCAAAAGTAGTAAAGCTAGCACTTCAAGAGGTAAATAAGATCGTCTTTGCATATTTTAATCTTTCGTTCATAAATTCTTCTGTTAGGATTCATAAATTGATGCATGCTTAGGTTTATGAGTTTGTATGTTAGTGTTGGTAAGTCCTAAAGCATGCTTAACTAGCTAATTAATGCATTAGGCAACAAGTTGTAGCAATTAAAACATGAACTATAAAACCTAGTTTTTACTAGTTTTTGTGAGAGGTGTACAACCTCGTATGTTCGGAATTTGGGGTTACTATACAGAACAAAGTTGTAGAACTAGAAGTTACGAGAACACAGGAAAAAGAATCACTCAAACATACCTTGTAGATTGTCTGTAATGCATGCTTGAAGCAAGTAGGTTAAAGCTGCCAAAATCAGGAAAACAGAATTTTTTGGGCTAGGAAGGCAGCGCCGCGGCGCTAGTTTAGGGCGCCTAGGCGCTAGCTTGGTAGTAAACCAAAAGGTTGCCGAGCACTGAGACTCTAGTATACGGGGCGGGTAGCGCCGAGGCGCTGCTCATGGACGCCTCGGCGCTGCACTTGTAGAATATTTTTGTCCAATTTTGCAAAACTAGGTTTTGTTAAGTTTTTAAAAATCGGACATCGTAAAAGATAAATATATAATTGTAATAAAGTTCACATTTAAGACTAGTTAAAGTGAACTAAAGTAAGGAGTTATATTGTGACTAAGTTATTTGTCAATCTCATTACGTATGCAGGCCGTACGAAGGACGAAAAATTAGCGTAAACGGTAGAAATGGAATCAAGCAAGTTCTTTCTGCATTGTGTGCAATAATGTGTTTTAATTGTTGATTTTCATTAATTCTTTCTTTGAATTATGAAGTTCATTATTAATTGTGAAATCTTTTATTGAGAAGAGTTAATTGTCATTTGTTTCAACTTAACTCGAGTATTGAGTTATTCCTTTCGAAATAATTATTGTTGAGGTATTGAATTCTTATAATTCTTTATTTGAGACAAGTTTATTGTGTCAAACCAAATTATTTTGGGGTGGAATCTGTTGAGTTATTCCTTTCGGAATAATTATTATTGAGATATTGATTTGTTATAATTCTTTATTTGAGATAAGTTTATTGTGTCAAACCAAATTGTTTTGGGGCGATATATATCTGTATGTTAGTAACTTAGTTGAACAACCCTTATTCACAGGGGAATATATGATGTGTCGAAAAACCGACTAAAACACTAGTGATTCAGTGTAACAAGTGTTATGCATAACATAAGGTATTTGTAGGTTAATTCCCTAGAGATATTTATAGAGAGTTCTAAGTCTAAATTATGACTGACAAACTGAGAGTTCTAAATCTTTATGACTGATGAACTGAGAGTTCTAAGTCTTTATGACTGACAAACTAAGGTTCAAAGTCTTTTTGACTGACGAACATTTTTAGTTCTAGGTTTAACAACCACTCAGTTTACTATATTAACAATTGTTGAAATCTTTTAATGAGCTGTTATTCTGTTGATATTGAGAAAGTGCGAGCTTCTCTTATATATGTATTGAAATCAGAAAAGTATGAATTCTTTTATATTCATAGCTTTAGACTTGCTGAGCTATCTTATGCTCATTCTTACAAATATTCTTTCATTTGCAGCTAAAGAAGTATTACCAGAAGAGTCGGACAGTAAAACAAGAAAGTTAAAGAAGAGTAGTTAGGTCAAGAGGCATATTATTATTGTCTTATAGTATGTGTAAGTTGTAATAACTTTGGAGATATGAATAAAAGAACTGAGAATTATTATAGAAATGTATTGTTTGTGTAATTTACAATTAAGTTAGTGGATTTTAAGGTTGTATATGAGTTCTTGAACTCATACTATTATGGTAAATTCATGACTCATAGTAGTATGGTAACTTTTTAAACCCATAGTCATATGGTAAGTTCCTGATTTGTTCTTGAACACATATTACGATGACGAGTTCCTAAACTCATATTATTAAGGCAAGTTCCTGAACTCATAACGTATGGTAAGTTCTGTGAACAATGAGTATATTATATTATCAGCCAGTTAGCAATATTGACAATGTCTATAAAGTTCTGATGAGAAAATGGGCTATCTAATTGAGCGTTGTTTTAACGGAAGACCCCTCTTTTCTAGGAACGATCTGTTTCAGTATTGTGAGTCTATAATATCTATACTCAAAAGGATTTAATATGTACAAGTGAGTTCCAGATTCGCTGTGAAAAGCACACGGATTTTGGGGGCGTCACACAAGTAACTTTGTAAAGTCCTTGTGCGAAATTAATATGTAAAAAGACCTAGTTAGGGATCAGATTTGTTAGGTTGATCCATTTCGTAAAACAAGTCTAAGGAACTTTAAGTTCGTAGAGTATCTATCATCGTAGAGCATGAAACTCCGAAGCATAGAAACAAGACTACAAACAAGTTACTCTACTATATGGAAAAGTAACTCTACGATCAGATAAAATCGTAGAGCACCTGAATTCTGACAATCAGTGTCAGATTATGATAAAGTCTTAGTCCTATGTTTGATTATATCAAGGTTGATCATTCTAAATATTTTCGATAAGGTCAATGAAACTTGGAACTATTTGTAACAGTTATACCAACAAGGACAAAGACATGTGTCTGCAATTGCACAATGCTCAATATTGTGGATAACGACCTGAGGTGGTTTAGTAGACAACAATAAGAATTCAATAGGTGTCCTAGACAAGATTAAAGCAACGGTAAAAATCACAACGGGAAGATCCCAAGGAAGCTCTATAAAAGGGCAACAAACTACAAAAGGAGTATCGAATCAAGCCAAAACGCTGCCTAATCTAAAAGTTCAAAAAGTTTTCTACTCTACGATTCTAAGAAAGTTCACCTGCTGCTAAGTTATTCGATCAAGAACCTCATTGTCACTTAACAACACCTCAAACCAACTTTACCAACCTTATTCCTTCGTAATTGTGATCTTAGTGATCAGTGTAATCCAACTTTATTCCTTATTTCAGTTGCGGTTGCAAACTCAGCATTTCCACAAAGTTTTCAAGTTATTTTTTTTCTTCCATTTTTGAAAAAAAGGTATGAGAAACTTGAAAAATCACATTCCGGAGAACTTTGCTTATGTTTCCAAAAGTATGAATTTTATGAAACGCTTTTGAATGGAAAAATGATTTAGGAAGAGTTTCTGCAATTCATAGCTAAGGATGAAGAGTTTAGATCACATGAAACAAAACCAATCATCAATTGTAATGAACTCATGAAGAGAAACTTTGGCAACAAAAAACTGATTTCTAGATGGGGAAATGTAAAAAGGATAACCTCACATATTTTCCCTCGAGTGTTTTTATATTGGTAACTTTGTCATCATCTTCACAAGTCACGAAAACAACCTTCTCCTGCAGATAATAATCCGTTATTTGTCAATTCCAATATCAAGTGAACATATGAAATTTTTAGAGTTTTAAGTGTATATGACTTGCTTGTCGGGCCCTAACACCAAGATGAGACAAGTGAGGCAGCTCCTGCAGAAGTACAACTCCACCTATATTACTTCCAGCAGCTCTCACCTGCCAGATTGCAGCAGCTGTAAGATTACTTCTGCTTAATTAGTTGTTACATGTACATCCTAACAAATATATGGTACCAATTATAGCAATTATCTATTATTTTGATATGGCGAGGTGTGAAGATAAAGCGGAGCTTAAGAAAATGTGCAGAATGGTCGGTTTGGCCGTTACGGAGGCGTTGATGGCAATTATGATTGCATTTGTTACAGGAACATATGTTGTGTTAGCTAATTCATTAGCCCTTGCAATTGCTACTTGTGTTCTTGGCTCTATAATTATTTTGATTAATTACTTATATTTTCTGGGGTATTTTGTGGTTGTATTGTTGAGGAATTAGATGATACATAGGGGCAGATATATAAGGGACTGATGCGTACATGCGACCTAATGTTTGCTTAATTTTGTGTAATGTTTTTTAATTATAGATTTGGTTTGCTTTAGGTTAATTAATTCCACATTTCCCTTTTATTTTTATTTTAAAAATGTATTCCTTTTGGTTAATATTTATAAATTATTAAATGACACATTTGTCCCTTCAAGTTGCCACCCACTTTTAAAGTCATCCCTAAAGTTCATTTTTCGTCAATTAGGTCCTTAAAGTAATATTTTTTGGCGTTTCCGTTCCTTTTACCCGATTTGACACCAACCCGACTCATTTTGACTAACCCGACCCAATTTCGCAAATAATTTTTTTTTAAACAAAACTAAAAAGTTTTAAAATTATTTTCAGAATAATTATTATTTTAATTTTTGAAAATTATTATTATTTTAAAAATAATTATTATTTAAAAGAAATAATTTATTTTAAAATATAAAAATTAATTATTATTTTACATATTTTTAAAAATTATTATTATTTTTAGAAAAAAATATAGATTCATAAAATATAGATTCAAATGAATTAAATAAGAAAATAAAACCTTTTTTAAAAAAAAAACAGATTTTTTCTATTTTTATGTAAAATACAAAAAAAGAGTAAAAGATAAAAATTTTAAAAAAAAACTGATTCAATTTTTTTAAAAAAAAAACAAGTTTAAAAATAATTATTATTTTCACGAAAAAAATTAGAAAATTTCTAAATTTAAAAAAAAATGAGTAAAGTTTTATAAAATATAGATTCAAAAAAATTAAACTTTATTTTCAGAAAAAAATAGAAATTTATAGTTTTTTTAAAATGAGTAAAATTTCTTAAAATATAAATTCAAAAAAGTAAATAAATAAAAATTTATTTTCATAAAACAAAACTAGAAATATTTCTTTTTTAAAAGATGTGTAAATTTTCATAAAAATAATTAAGAATTAAAAATTTTAAACATTAATTTTTTTGAATTTATATTTTATGAAACTTTACTCATTTTTGAAAAAATAAAAGTTTTAATATTTTTTCCTTAAAATAATAATTATTTTTTTAAACTTTTTAGAAAAAATATTTTATTTTAAAATATAAAAAGTAATTATTATTTTAAAAATAATAAATTTATTTTAAAATATTAAAATTACTTATTGTTAAATATTTTTAAATAATTTTTTTAAATTGAATCTATATTTTATGAAACTTTACTAATTTTATGGAAAAAAATAAAAGTTTCTAATATTTTCATGAAAATAATAATTAATTTTGGAAAATATTTTCAAATAATAATTATTTTTAATAATTGTAAAATAAAATTTTATTTTGAAATAATAATAATTTGTAAAAAATATTTAAAATAATAATTATTTTAAATATTATAAAATTAAAATATTATTTTTAAAATAATAATAATTTTAAATATTTTAAAATAATAATTACTTTTTAAAAGAATTTTAAAATAATAATTATTTTAAAACTTTTTAGTTTTTTTTTAAAAAAAAATTATTGGTGAAATTGGGTCGGGTCAGGTTGGTCAAACTTTGGTTAAAATGGGTTGGGTTGGGATCATATCGGGTGAAAAGAACAGAAACTCCAAAAAATATCATTTTAAGGACCTAATTGACGAAAAATGAATTTTAAGGACTACTTTAAAAGAAGTATTAAGACGTGTAGGAGAAGTGGCTTACGAGGTAGCCTTACCTCTTGTGATGGAGCACATTCATAACGTGTTTCACGTGTCGGTTTTGTGACCGAACAAACCAGATTATAAGCATGTAATAGAGTACGAACCTTTATAGGTTGAGAAAGATTTGTCTTACGAAAAAGTTCTAATCCAGATAATACACCGGAAAGAGCAAGTTTTTGAGAAGCAAGGTTATACCTTCTGTAAAGGCAATATGGAGGAACCACAATGCCGAAGAAGAAACGTGGGAACTCGAAGATAGAATGAGGAAAGATTACCCCGAACTTTTTGTTTGACCTTGTACCATGATTCTGGAGACAGAATACTTATAAGAAGGGGAGGATGTAACGATCGCGAATTGTGTATATTTGTTTATTGTTATTAAATGAATGGATTAAATTTTATTTTTATGTGATGTGTTTTAAGGTTATTTAATAACCTGGATGATGTGAATGTATGATTTTTATGTGTTGTGTCTCGTGGGAGTGAATAAATTGATTTCGCGAAAAATCGCAAAATCACTATTCATTGGGCACGTTTCCCGAGGCACTATTCACGCCCGAATATTTTTGTGTCTTTTTTATTTTTATTAATTTCGTTAAGACGTTTATGCGAAGGAATAATTTTTCCAAGCGTCGAAAATTTTATTTGAGCTGATACGTGATTTAATCCGTATCCGAAATGTATTATATGGGTGTTCCGGATGTCGACGCCGGGTTTTTCGTCTTATGCGATATTTGGTCTTTTCCAATTTTAGCCTTTTGATTAGATGATTTTTTGGAAAAGGTCGGCTTGAATGTCGACGGGGTTTTGAAATATCGTTTTTATGATGAGCTAATTAACCAGAGTCGCCAGTTGGTATATTTGAAATGGATGTACCAACTCATCCGAGTTTTCGTTTTTTATAAATCGCTGGCTCATATGTGACTCCGAATTAATTGGTCTGCGAATTGAGATTCATAGAGTTCGGGGGCTTGTTTAAGTGAGGGGAAGGTGTTAGGCACCCCTCGACTTCCGTGAAATACGGTTACCGCAATCTTGATGCTTTTTCTATCCTTTAATTCATGAATGTATGTGTGTAGGGTGCGCGTGTGTGTGTGTGTACCTATGTGAAATGTTGTGGTGAATTTGTATGAAAGAATCATTTGGATTTAGGGAAAATCGTGTTTTAATTTGAGCATGCTTTCGGAATGTCTTTTCGGTATACACGAGAAAGCTTTATTTTTTATGAAAAAGGTTTGATTTTAAATTGTCCAAAACTATGAGATTTTTCATTAAGTGTCGTTTTGGCAAAACAAGAATTTTAAACCTTCGTCAAAATAGGAATCGAGATCTATACGTTGCTTTCGTGAAACGATCGGGCAATTTCTAGAATCTCTTTCAACCCTATGCACGAAGATTTAATAAAACGTTACTTATTTGTAAAATCATTTTTGTGTGATATTTTGGAAAACAATTTTTCTTTAGCTTTTCTCGTTTAAATAGGAATCGACATTCGTTAGCACTTCAATCTCTTATCCTCGTGAAGCTAATAACCTAATTTGATTGATTTTATGCAAGTCTTCATTGTTTAATCTTTGAAATCATTTTTGTGTCACAAGATCTAATCAAGCATAAACACGCGTCGGGGCTATTCATGGGCATGTAAGCCATCAAAATAACCCCAAACGCCTACAATCACAAGTTTCACTATTTCGGGGCCTTAAACACGATTCTCCGCCTTGGCGTCCGTTTTAAAGGCCCGACGATTACATATTTACAATGAAGGGTACATCGAATTTATTACATATATCAAAAGATGTCCATCATCGGATTTGGACCACGAGGTCGCGTTCCTAGGCTCACACGAGATTAATACATGCCCACAAAATGAATAACTACGTAACTAACCCACCCGGATTTATCTAATACACCATAACATCCGGAAATGATGATCTAAATAAATTACACTCAATTGAATCCACCATAAACAAACTAGAAATTTCGTCGATTGGATATCCTCGGGTTAATCAGGAAGAATTTGATTCCAACGGAACCTTCACTAATAAATCCCTTGCAAAATGATCTCAAATGAAGGTAAATTTGGATACTTGAATAGGATAAGAAATATATTTGATACAATCAAAATCAAAGGAGTAAAATTTTCTCTCTTTTTTTTTCTCTCTTTTCTTCCTATTTTTATTGCAAAATCTAGCTATTTTCTCTCTATTTTCCGTGCTTGGCTGCTGCTGAATTTCTTCTTCTTCCTCAAAATTTCTCCAACTCCCTGTATGCTGTCCGAAGCTGAGTTTAAATAGGCTTGGCCAAAGCCAGCCGCAGATCTATCTGCGGCTTGGCCGCAGATGGATCTGCGGCTGGCCAGCTGGCGCGCCTCCCATCGCACTCAGCTGGGTAGTGCTGATTTGCTGGTTTCCGTGCTGGCGCACTCACTTGGCCGCAGATCTATCCGCGGCTGGCGGGCTTGACTTTCTCGAATTTCGTGCCACGCCTCGATTTTCGTGTCCGCAACGTCAGTTTTTGCTGACAGGCTCGTATTTTACAGTCCGGGAATCATTGAGAAGTGCGTCCACATCTTCCGGGAAATGCCAAATTCGGATAGCCCTGCTATCATGTCGATTTCGGCTGTAAATTATCATGGTGGCGTCGAGTGTCCGTACTTTTCCATCTTTTGCTCTCGCAGGCCGATCCATTTGACGAATTTGCCCTCCTGTCAAGGTTAGTATACGAAGTGCAAAATTTGGGTGTCTACAGCTGCCCCTCTTTATCATGTTTATGAAATGTTAAATGAAATGAACAGGATAAAGAAAACAGACACCCGATGCATGAATGGCAGTGCATAAGAAATTGACAATACATACATGATGCAACACATATGATTTATGATGCAACACAAGATGTAACGCATGCAAAAACATCCGCAAGAGTGTCGATGCTTTAAAACCCTTTGACCGTATTTGTTAGTCGTTGGGTTTACTTCTTCCAATCTATCGTCCTGTTCGGGGCCGGGTATCATCGCCGGTCACCTAATCGCGTAACCCCCGGTTTATCGTCGCCGGTTGGTTATCTTGCGAGTGCCGGGTCTCGTCTCCGGTCGCGCTCGTCTTGTAATCGCCGGGTCTCATCTCCGGTCCGAATTGTCCTGCGAATGCCGGGTTTCGTCTCCGGTCGCTCGTCTCGCGATCACCTTATCCCCATCGCATTGTTATCAAAGGACGTTATCCTCCTGACTAGTTTGAGAGGCATCCTTGGAGTTCGTCCTTGTACATCGTTCTTGGCCGCCATCAGCTTTTTGACTCTGATAGGCTAGGACTTTGACACCTAACCTGCTCGATTTTTTTTTTATTTCATGGATCACAGACAGAATTATCATCTATTCATGCATGTGACCCAACATGTAAATTGAGAAAAAATGACTCCTGTACAGTCTTTTGATACTGTTCTACAGATGTCATCACTTGTAGTGGTTCGCTTGGATGCCTTCCCAGGTTGCTCACCACCTTGTGGTGGTTTGTTTGGATCTCAGCCCTTCCAAGGGTGCTCACCATCTTGTCGTGGTTTGCTTGGATGCCTTCTCAGGTTGCTCACCACTCTGTCGTGGTTTGCTTGGATGCCTTCCCAGGGTGCTCACCACTCTGTCGTGGGTTTGCTTGGATGCCTTCCCAGGTTGCTCACCAACTTGTCGTGGTTTTGCTTGGATGCCTTCCCAGGTTGCTAACCATCTTGTCAAGTTTTGCTTGGATATCAGCCCTTCCCAGGGTGCTCACCATCTTGTCGTGGTTTGCTTGGATGCCTTCCCAGGTTGCTCACCAACTTGTCGTGGTTTGCTTGGATATCAGCCCTTCCCAGGGTGCTCACCAACTTGTCGTGTTTTGCTTGGATGCCTTCCCAGGTTGCTCACCAACTAGTCTTGGTTTGATTGGATATCAGCCCTTCCCAGGGTGCTCACCATCTTGTCGTGGTTTTGCTTGGATGCCTTCCCAGGTTGCTCACCAACTTGTCGTGGTTTGCTTGGATATCAGCCCTTCCCAGGGTGCTCACCATCTTGTCGTGGTTTGCTTGGATGCCTTCCCAGGTTGCTCACCAACTTGTCGTGGTTTTCTTGGATATCAGCCCTTCCCAGGGTGCTCACCATCTTGTCGTGGTTTTGCTTGGACGCCTTCCCAGGTTGCTCACCAACTTGTCGTGGTTTGCTTGGATATCAGCCCTTCCCAGGGTGCTCACCATCTTGTCGTGGTTTGCTTGGATGCCTTCCCAGGTTGCTCACCAACTTGTCGTGGTTTGCTTGGATATCAGCCCTTCCCAGGGTGCTCACCATCTTGTCGTGGTTTTGCTTGGATGCCTTCCCAGGTTGCTCACCAACTTGTCGTGGTTTGCTTGGATATCAGCCCTTCCCAGGGTGCTCACCATCTTGTCGTGGTTTTGCTTGGATGCCTTCCCAGGTTGCTCACCAACTTGTCGTGGTTTGCTTGGATATCAGCCCTTCCCAGGGTGCTCACCATCTTGTCGTGGTTTGCTTGGATGCCTTCCCAGGTTGCTCACCAACTTGTCGTGGTTTTCTTGGATATCAGCCCTTCCCAGGGTGCTCACCATCTTGTCGTGGTTTTGCTTGGACGCCTTCCCAGGTTGCTCACCAACTTGTCGTGGTTTGCTTGGATATCAGCCCTTCCCAGGGTGCTCACCATCTTGTCGTGGTTTTGCTTGGATATCAGCCCTTCCCAGGGTCATTTGGCAGGCTTTTCCGCTGCCTTGTTCAGTTCATAGTCGGGCGAAGTGAGATTTGCCCCATTCGGACATCTGCTTATGTGCAATGGTTGCACCGAGACTTTGCCATGGTTGGTTTGAGTCAGTTTGGAGTATTTGATGACTCTTGAGTGATTTTCACTGATGACACCGCCCCATAGGTATTTATTCCCCCAGATATGATTCCATCTCAGCTGATTTTGCCCCTAGTCGGGTCGCTGAGGATGGCCGGATCAGACTGGCCTTGATTACTACCGTTAGCCGAGCCATTTCTTTATTGGATCGTATCGACATGATGGGGCAGTAGATTGCAGGGGACGCCGATGCTTCAGACCTATCCACCACCTTATCCATCCTGCTTAAGTTAGTTTCAGATCTGTAGATCATTTTATCTCCTGCATAGATTATGTCAGTTTCATCTGTTATCGAAAAGGAAATCTTGTAACGAAATGACTTATATATATAGACATGCATTTATATTCAGTCATTTTCCCCTTTTTTTCGTATCGTTGCCTTTCATCGGATCCTCATTTTATCCAGTCAACCACGATTTTGATATCTTGCCCTCTTTTTCTTCTCAAGTCTTGATGGAAATTTGACAGATACTACCGCACACCCTGTTGATTTCATCGGATTGAGTCTTAGATTTTTTTGACTAAGTGTTTGGTTGGGTCCGGGTTATGTCACTTGAGATGAAGCTGATCAGGTGGCTGACTTCGGGAAGGTTTTGAGGGTATAGGAAGGCTTTTCTGGTTGTTGGGAATTGGTTTTGACAGAAGAAAGTATTATTTTGTAAGGAATGGGACCGTGCCACGATGGCTGCCTACGTACCCCCACAAGTCGGGAGATCAGGTCCTACGTAGTTCGTTCTTTCAAAGAACGACGAGAAAATGATGATGATGATTGTTGTTGTTGTTTTTTTTTTTTTTTTTTTTTTTTTTTTTTTTAATGGAACCGCTTCACCGAGTCGGAATTGAGGGGTTATGGAAACACCTCTCCATCCCTCTCTTGCAATATGAGGGCTCCTCCGGACATCATCTTCTTAATCACGAAAGGCCCCTCTCAGTTCGGGGCAAGCTTTCCTTTGGCTTCGCTTTTTTTTTTTTTTTTTTTTTTTTTTTTTTTTTTTTTTTTTTTTTTTTGAGATAGCAGGCCTTTCTTTAGCACTAGGTCATTTTCTTTGAACTTCTGAGGTCTTATCTTTTGTCGTAAGATCGAGAGATTCTTTGCTGATACAACTGGCCGCGTGAAATAGCAGCCACCCTTTTCTCATCAATTAGGGCAAATTGGTCGTATCGACCTTGCATTAAACCCTCCTCGTTTATCTGAGCATCTCAACCTCAAATGGCAGAACTACCTCTATTCCGTATACCAGAGTGTAAGGGGTTGCCCCTGTAGAAATACGCACCGATTTTCGGTACGCCAGCAGGGTGAAAGGTAGCAGATCCGGCCATCCCCGATGTTTAGCAGACATTCTCGCCATGATCTTCTTGATATTTTTATTCGCAGCCTCCACTGCCCCATTCATCTTAGGATGGCAAATGATAGCATTGAGGTGTTTGATCTTGAACTGGTCATATAATTCCTTCATAAGGGTACTGCTCAAATTTTTGGCATTGTCGGAGACTAAGGCCTCAGGTTGCCCATTCGGCAAATGATATCTCCATACTGGCCTAACATCTCTGTTTTCTGGCTAGGGGGTCAGATCTGTTCCTACTTTGAGCTCTCTGGGTTTGTCAGGGGTTCCAATTTTTTTATGGTGATGGTTTGGTTTGAGTTGGGTTTGTGGTTTGTCTTCGACCCATCCTTCGATCTCGTCAGGCGTGCCGTCATTATCTGTCTCATCCTGCTCAATGCCCATTAAATCGAAATCCAGCTCAATATCAAAATCGTAGTCAACTTTCGAATTTGAAGAATCGTTTGTTAGGCAAGAGACACTCAAATTGGTACACCTGGCATGAAACAAAATATTTGTCATATATAAGGCATTTTCTCGCAATGATCATCTTTAAGATAACATGACAAAATAACATAATCATGCACAATTTTAAAATAAGGAACAACAACTGGCATCTACTCATGGTCCTTCTTCATAACCTCTGGCTGCTCTACCACGATCTTCCCGCTATCGATCATGTTCTGAATTTTGTGCTTCAGCGCCCAGCATTCCTGAGTATCATGACCAGGAGAAACTGAATGGTACGCACACTTCTTACTTGGATCAAATCCTCTCCCTTTCGGGTCAATTGGGGGTGCCAAATCGCGTATCCTTCCCTGTGCTATTAATACCGCCAAAATCTGCTCGAGAGGCTCCCCAAGCGGGGTGAATACCCGATCTCTTGCTGTCTCAAATCTTCTTTGTTCATCTGACCTTTGATAATTGAAATTAGGTTGTCGGGGGTGGCACGATTTTCTGTATTTGCACTGGAGGATTGTTCTCTACGTTTCTAGATGATCCCTGCAGGATGAGGGAAACATCTTCCTCCTTTTTCTGTTGGATCCTACGGGAAGTGCTGCCATAGTTTCCACTCTGGATTTGCTCTGCAACCACTTCCAGAGCTGTGAAGGTCCCGGATCTTACCAGACTTTAACCCCATGTCCACCATTTCTCCATGTTTTATCATCTCGGCAAAAGGTTCTTCCAATCCCCGATATCACCCGCTCATAATAGGGCGCCTCCTGAATGTCCACAAAGGTCATTACCATTTCCGCCTCGCTCATCGGGGGATTCACCTGTGCAGCCATACCCCTCCATCGTTGTGCATTAGTCCCTGAAAGATTCTTTTGGTTGCTTCTTGATTTTTGTCATTTGATATCTATCAGGGGCCATCTGGGTCTGAAAGCTGTATTGGGTTAAGAAGGTATGGGCCAACTCCTCCCAGTTGTGGATTCGGGCATTGTCAAGGCGGGCATACCAGATCCTTGCCTCCCCTGTTAAGCTTTTCTGGAATAGCTGCATCCTCAGCCCCTCGTTCTCGGCATAAGACCCGAGTTCTCCAATGTATATTTTCAAGTGCGTGTAGGGGTCTCCCTTTCCATTGTATTTTTCGAACTCGGGGACCTTGAACTTTTCTGGATATCTGGTTCCGGGGAAGACACACAGATCTGAGTAATTAACCCTACCCAGGGAGCCTATGCCTCTTAGAGATTGGATGGTCTCCTCCATGTGTTTCATTTTTTTCCGAAGGTCGTCCGTGTCTCCTTCTTCCGGGATAGTAATCACTGTCCTGTTAGGTATGGGCACGACTCTTGGGATGACTGGCTCGTCCTTGAGTTGGGGTTGGTCATCCTTAAAAAGGTTTGTACCATTTTTAGGAGGATTCTGATCATCCCCTGGTGGTGGAATATTATGCGATCCCTGGTTTGCCGGATCCTGTCTGATTAAGAACTGTTCCTTTAGCATTGTGGCCATTTCCATCATCTGCTTTTTAAAATCATCAAACTCTTCCCGAGATATGGAACTATGATTGGGAAGATCAGCCATTTCAGAGGTAGAGACCTGGGCTTTCTTAGACTGTGAACGGGTTTGAGGAGCAATCCTGCAGGCAAATGGTTCGAAGTTTAGTCTTTGGGCAATGAAAGGATGCGGATGCATGCTAAAGCTATAAATTTTTGGTGTTTTTGGGTTTTTTAATCTTTTTCTGCAAAACAACACGTTAGCGGTCCTTTATTGAAATAATGCATGCTAGATACGATTTATTATGCTTCCCGTGCCGTTCCCTGCAAAACACAGAGGTTAGTATTTTCTTTTGACATAAAGGGGAAGCATATATGAATATGTTTGCAATGGGATTATGACATTTATACGTATAAACGTAAAAGGGCATGATGAGACTTTTCCTGCGTTGGGTTAATCTGGGGCTGACCTATCTTAGGGTTACTCTCACGGGCTTTTCGGCATGAAGGTTCCCAAATCTTCGCAATCTACTCGTTTGAGCCCTTTCGATTGGAGCGGATTCGAGTGGTGCGTTTCCTGAGCCATCTCCGGGGAGCAGCCCCATCGAGTCCAGTAATAAGCAACCGACGGGTTCGCCTCAGGAGGAGGTACAATCTCAACATACATTCACATTCATCGTCCTCACCGTATGCAAATGATTACTTTGAAGTAAAGCAAACCCATTCAATCATTCATTCATTGGACAACAGCACACATTCACACAATAATAAATAAAAAATGTCGCACGCACATACACATTCATAAATTTTAACGGACAGGATAGCATCAAGATTTTAATGCGGCTTAAGCCCTCTAATGTCCCCAGCAGAGTCGCCAGCTGTCGACGCCGGGTTTTTCGTCTTATGCGATATTTGGTCTTTTCCAATTTTAGCCTTTTGATTAGATGATTTTTTTTGGAAAAGGTCGGCTTGAATGTCGACGGGGTTTTGAAATATCGTTTTTATGATGAGCTAATTAACCAGAGTCGCCAGTTGGTATATTTGAAATGGATGTACCAACTCATCCGAGTTTTCGTTTTTTATAAATCGCTGGCTCATATGTGACTCCGAATTAATTGGTCTGCGAATTGAGATTCATAGAGTTCGGGGGCTTGTTTAAGTGAGGGGAAGGTGTTAGGCACCCCTCGACTTCCGTGAAATACGGTTACCGCAATCTTGATGCTTTTCTATCCTTTAATTCATGAATGTATGTGTGTAGGTGCGCGTGTGTGTGTGTACCTATGTGAATGTCGTGGTGAATTTGTATGAAAGAATCATTTGGATTTAGGGAAAATCGTGTTTTAATTTGAGCATGCTTCGGAATGTCTTTTCGGTATACACGAGAAAGCTTTATTTTTTATGAAAAAGGTTTGATTTTAATTGTCCAAAACTATGAGATTTTCATTAAGTGTCGTTTTGGCAAAACAAGAATTTTAAACCTTCGTCAAAATAGGAATCGAGATCTATACGTTGCTTTCGTGAAACGATCGGGCAATTTCTAGAATCTCTTTCACCCTATGCACGAAGATTTAATAAAACGTTACTTATTTGTAAAATCATTTTTGTGTGATATTTTGGAAAACAATTTTCTTTAGCTTTCTCGTTAAATAGGAATCGACATTCGTTAGCACTTCAATCTCTTATCCTCGTGAAGCTAATAACCTAATTTGATTGATTTTATGCAAGTCTTCATTGTTTAATCTTTGAAATCATTTTTGTGTCACAAGATCTAATCAAGCATAAACACGCGTCGGGGCTATTCATGGGCATGTAAGCCATCAAAATAACCCCAAACGCCTACAATCACAAGTTTCACTATTTCGGGGCCTTAAACACGATTCTCGCCTTGGCGTCGTTTTAAGGCCCGACGATTACATATTTACAATGAAGGGTACATCGAATTTATTACATATATCAAAAGATGTCCATCATCGGATTTGGACCACGAGGTCGCGTTCCTAGGCTCACACGAGATTAATACATGCCCACAAAATGAATACTACGTAACTAACCCACCCGGATTTATCTAATACACCATAACATCCGGAAATGATGATCTAAATAAATTACACTCAATGAATCACCATAAACAAACTAGAAATTTCGTCGATTGGATATCCTCGGGTTATCAGGAAGAATTTGATTCCAACGGAACCTTCACTAATAATCCCTTGCAAAATGATCTCAAATGAAGGTAAATTTGGATACTTGAATAGGATAAGAAATATATTTGATACAATCAAAATTAAAGGAGTAAAATTTCTCTCTTTTTTTTCTCTCTTTTCTTCCTATTTTTATTGCAAAATCTAGCTATTTTCTCTCTATTTCCGTGCTTGGCTGCTGCTGAATTCTTCTTCTTCCTCAAAATTTCTCCAACTCCCTGTATGCTGTCCGAAGCTGAGTTTAAATAGGCTGGCCAAAGCCAGCCGCAGATCTATCTGCGGCTGGCCGCAGATGGATCTGCGGCTGGCCAGCTGGCGCGCCTCCCATCGCACTCAGCTGGTAGTGCTGATTTGCTGGTTTCCGTGCTGGCGCACTCACTTGGCCGCAGATCTATCCGCGGCTGGCGGGCTTGACTTTCTCGAATTTCGTGCCACGCCTCGATTTTCGTGTCGCAACGTCAGTTTTTGCTGACAGGCTCGTATTTTACAGTCCGGGAATCATTGAGAAGTGCGCCACATCTTCCGGGAATGCCAAATTCGGATAGCCCTGCTATCATGTCGATTTCGGCTGTAAATTATCATGGTGGTGTCGAGTGTCCGTACTTTTCCATCTTTTGCTCTCGCAGGCCGATCCATTTGACGAATTTGCCCTCCTGTCAAGGTTAGTATACGAAGTGCAAAATTTGGGTGTCTACACCGGATAATTGGACAAATCCCATAATAATTATTTTTACGCGTCCCAATATTTTATGGGAGTACCCATTTTTATTTTGGGTAGAATTATTTACCAAATTTGGTACAAAAGTGGGAGTATTCAGATATATTTATGTGTATATTTGGTGCAAGTGGGAAGACATTTAAGCCTTGGACCAATAGAATTGTCCCAAGTGTGTGAGTTGGCCAACGAGAAGTTGTCAGGAGGAATGAGCCAGCAATGTGTTGGTTATTACACTACACAATGCATAGGATTTCCATGTATGGCAAACATCCTTCTTGGATGATTACACCCTCCCATTTCCCCGAAGCCTCAATCCCCTCAACTCATTCCTCTCAAGCCATTCCCAAGTTTGGTTCTGCTGAATTTAAAGAGGGAGGGAAAAGAGAGTTGCCGGTAGGGGAGAAAAGAAAGAAGAGAAAAAAAATTGAAGGAAGAAAAAGAAGAGGACACGGGAAGAAGAAGAGAAGAAGGAGGAGGAGCTCGGGAGGAAGCCAGAGGAAGAAGGAGGGACTCTAGAAGCTCCATAGCAACCAAGAAGGAGAATCAAGAGGTAATCACCTCCTCCAAACCTTCTTTCCTCCATTTTCGAATTTCTTAAGCTTTTCAAGCTTTTGTGATGGGTTTGAATTTTTGTTATGATTTTTGTTGATTTTGTTGGTTGTGGTTGCTCAAGAATGCTATTAAGAGACTCTGTAAGCCATTAATACCTTTAAAGTGGAACAAAAACGAAGAATGATCCGAACCTTGGCTTAAAGGATGAAACTTTGGACATTTTTGGACAAAAGGACCTTCAGACGAATTTAGAGGACTATAGAGCTATGATTCCGTGCTTGTTGTGTTTATTTGTTGTTGTGTTGTTGTAGTTCCATGTAGGGCTGAGCAAAGAACCAAATTAGAACCGAAACCGCACCAAAAACCGCACAAACCGCACCAATTAAAACCGCACCAACGGTTACGGCGTATGTGGCGGTTTTAGGTGGGTTGAAAAACCGAATTTACGGTTCGGGTTTGGTTACTAGTCAAAACCGCATGCATAAAACCGAAACCGTACCATACTTACTTTTTCATTTATGAACTCATAAACACACAAGAGAATACTTTTACGTTATTTTTATTACATTCATTTTTCATCTTAATTTATGTTTTTTATTCTTTCCTTTTCTTTTTTTTATCCAAAACTCATAAACATAGTGTAAGTTTCCTCTTTATTCTTATTAAATCACATATAAAACTTTTATCTGTGTCATAAATATGTGTGTATATATATATATATATTACCCACAAAAATAAAATATTTTTTAAAAAGTCAGCTTACACTAGCCATGAACTAGATCCACCTCTGAAAACTGGAGTAAAATAGGATTTGGCCCTTAGCAGAATGAAAAAGTGCAAACAATTACACAGTAATTGAATAGATAATCACTTAATTTTTTGTCCATGTTAAACAAAATTATGACGAACAAGATCATTGAACACTGCAAATTATTTTATCTGATGGTCAGTTATATAATCTTATTTTTGTCATTTCTATTGTCATTTGATAATGAATTACAATCCCAAGTAAAAATATAATATTGTATAATATTCTCAAAAGGTAATAAAATATTAACTATATAATTGAACCGATGAACACCTTATTTATAATGTTTAGACAAAACATTATAAGCAAGGCTGTGTGTGTTATTACAGTGGTATTTAATATTGTGTGATGCTAAATTGTTAATTTAAATTGCATAAAATTGTGTTGTTTCAATTGGTTTTGGAACCGAAACCGCATCAAATGAAACCGCACCGCACGGTTCAAAACCGCACCGCACCAATCACAAGCAGTTTCATGTGCGGTTTTGGATTTGTCAAACCGCACCTAAGCGGTTTCGTGTACGATTTGGACTTCAAACCGCACCAAACCGCACCATGCTCACCCCTAGTTCCATGGGTTACAAAGTTAACCTAACTGGAATGGAGTAAAAAAGTGTAAAAACGAAGATTTGGTGTTGGTTTTGGTGAAGAACACCAAGAACTCGAGAAACAGAGTACTACCTTGTACTTTGATCAAAGATTTGGACTTGTTAACGTTTATGGGTGCTTCTGAATTTGTTGGTATGTTGTAGCCCCATAAGTTAGGAGTCCATAGAGTCCGAAATAGACCAATTTGAACGTGTATTAAAGGAGATATGAAGATCGGAAGGAGGAGAGGTCGGATTGCTCGAGTTGGAGAAGCCTAGAAATCTAGGTTCTGCATGAATGGCGCTGCGGCGCCGTTCATAAGGCTAAAATTGGCGTTGCGGCGCCGGACACGTGTCAGGCGCAGACGTGTCCGAGTGGACTGTTTTGACGTCCTGTAGTAAAATGGGCATAACTTTCTCATCCGAACTCGAATTGAGGGTGATTCAAGATGATCCGAAAAGAGGAAGAGTAGACCTACAACTTTCATTCTTTAAGTTTGTGGATTTGAGGTCTGTAGCAGCGTCTAAATTGACCATTTTTAGGATTGATGTATATTTGGAGGCAATCGGAGGGCGTCGGGCATGCACGTGTAATGCTCCCGACCATGAGAGATGATGTTTTAAGTCCTAGAACATGCTCATTATGAATTATAATTATGAGTAGTATTAATAAATGATGTATTAGATAATCGAATGGGCATGTTAAGTATGTGCGAAAGGAGCGAATTAAGCGTGTGACGTATAAAATAAATTTTGACAACTCACTGCACTGTTCAGTTATAATTCGACTTAACTAGACTCATTTGTTACATAATATTAGAGCTTGTATGAATGATCTTGGTGGAAATATCTTTATCTTTCCATGAAAGTTTGCTACCATGGGCTCAAAAGGTAGGGTGAGGAAATGATATTTGTAACCAATTTGCACCTATAAAAAAATTTAAACGATTTTTTCTAATGGTAATTCTCACTAAATCACCGTATAACCGTACAGTGAGAGCTCAATTCCCAGCACCAACATGATCGGTTAATGCATTATATACTATATGGTGATTTAGTTTAGAGTCGGGGCATCCAACCAAATACTTTCAGCCTATAAAATAAGTTAAGTTCCTTGAGATTAATTAGTTCATGGCTGATGACTTGTATATATAATTAAAGCTAGTTAATTAGAGATACGAAAATTTGTAAAATAAAATTTTGATTTTGGTGATATTTAAATACATGTATGATAATGAATAAAAAAGAAGTACTAACATATAGATACTGAATGAAAAATAAAATAAATTAATTAATATTTACAAAAGTTCTTTGTGGGTCCCCGAAGCTAGACTGTGAGTGCAGAATGTAGAAGAGAGGAGAAAAGTAAGTTGGAGAGGAAAAATATTTTCATTCGATGCCTCAATATGTTAGAATATAGGAGATAATTTAAGCTCATCATTGCACAGAAAACATGAGACAAATCCTCACCATACAATTGTCTTATTTATCTATTAATCCTGACCACTAGATAATTAAAGGATAAGACCATCTAGTAGATATAAATTAATTTGTCTACCATTGGGCTTTTCCTTTCTTGCCCCTTATAAAACTCTGCATCCAACTTGGCTCACGACTGGTCCTCCTCCTCCTCATCTCCTTAATCCATTCAATCTCACAACGTCCCTCAGCTCAGCTGAAAATATCAAATTTTATTTATAAAAAATAATAATTTTTTAAAATAGCTGAAAATTATTTTACATAGTAAATAAAGAAAAAAAAGAGTGAAATCATAATTTTAATAAAAATAAGCAACGACTTAATTGTAACTTTTGAATTCATTTCATATGATTTAAAATTCTGACTTAATGATTACGACATATATATCAAGCATTATTGTAGCTTACGAAACAACAATCTTATATCCCCCAACTCTCTAAAATAATAACAATAATAATAATAATAAATTCCTACTCTTTTTCTGTCCGAATTTTATAATTGAGATTAAAATGCAAAATTGTAACCTAATTCTAATAAGGAAAAGTTTTGCATAAATTACATGGAGTCTGGAGATGCATGCATACATGGAACACGTATACGCAACAGAGGATTGAGTGGAACACAGTTTCCTCTAACTAGCTAGAAGAACCAATTGCAATAATATATATTTCGGCAGAGTATATTCGACGCTAATGCATTATATTTAGTGATCAATGCAGATGCATGAATTTGAATATATATCTTGTTAAATGTTAATGGTAAAAATTCTGATCCACCACCAAATGGAATTTGCTAAACTAAACATGCCTCTCTCTCTCTCTCATTCTATCTATCTATCTATCTATCTATCTATCTATCTATCTATCTATCTATCTATATATATATATATATATATATATGCTCATTAATTAATTAGTGCTATACACTGATATGTAAAAGTAATTATGTAATGGAACAAATAAGGAGAATAAGACTTTAATATATTATGACTTCCATAGTTACAAGATAAAGAGAGCATTGCTATTTATAGCATACATGAGCATCTTAAATACAAGGGAATACTAAGAGACTTCTAGAGGACAAGTGGACTGCTACTAGTGGGCTGCTAGAATGCTAGGAGGACTGCTATTCTTCTATATGCCCCCTCAAGATGGAGCTCCTGTGGAGATTCCAATCTTGTTCTTGAAATTAAGAAAATTGAGCACGACTTTGTGAGCGCATTAGCCAGCTGATATGCGGAGGAATCTGATACCTCACTTTTCTTTTCTTTTTTTTGTTCTTTTTTTTTCTTTTTTTTAATAACAAATATAAATAGGAGTACAATGATTGTAAATCATCTGTAATATGGATGGGAGAGAGAGAGAGAGAGAGAATAAGGGATGAAAGGATGTATATTAAGAACCAGAGAGTGCTTATAATTTTGGCGTGAGCAAATTAGCTCAAGAAAGAGAGAAATTGTGTGAGCATATTAGCTCAAGAAAGAGATGATACGCGTGAGCATATTAGCTCAAGAAAAAGAAGAGAGGAGAAAGCTCTAGGATGTGGTGGATGAACTGGAAGCAATGCTTGATGTGGTCCTTTGAAAATGGAAGCTCTTGCTAATGGGTTTTGGGAGCCTCAGCTGCCCAAATAAAAAGGAAGAAGAAAATAGAGGAACAAAGCAAGTGGGGGAAAGAGATTGGTGTTGCTGCAAGTGGCGTTCACTAACAGGAGTGGGCAGCATGTGCGCAGTAACTTGTGGCAGAGAACCATGATTATCTAGAGATTGGGGGAAAGAGTTTTTTTTTCTTTTTGTGCAAAAGTGCCCATGACTACAGTAACACTTGGTGAAGCACCACAACCAATAGACTGTAGGAAAAAGAATGAGGATGGAAAAATTAGCAGCAAGGTAACATTGGGAATTCCCCACCGGGAATGGAGGAGCAGCAGCTGGAATGGGAACAACGTAGTGGGATGATGGGATGTACGAATCCAAGAAGAAGGAAGAACTGTGTAGAGAAAAAGAGAGAAAGAGGGTTTGTTGGTGTTCCAACAAATTTACCGATCACAGAAATATCACAAAAAAAACTCTTTGTAAAAATTACTACGATTTCTTTCATACTGAAGAGATGGAAACATCAGCTTCCATTCTCACCCAGAAAAATTTAAGAGCTATTAAGCAAATGGCTCTGATACCATGTAAGAAGTAATTATGTAATGGAACAAATAAGGAGAATAAGACTTTAATATATTATGACTTCCATAGTTACAACATAAAGAGAGCATTGTTATTTATAGCATACATGAGCATCTTAAATACAAGGGAATACTAAGAGACTTCTAGAGGACAAGTGGACTGCTACTAGTGGGCTGCTAGAATGCTAGGAGGACTGCTATTCTTCTATATGATACACATGCCACTGAATGGAATCTTGCCTAATTTTAGGATCAAAGTGAGATGCATGATATACTTAATAACATTAGTTTAATACCCGTGCAAGCCAAAGGCTATTAACGAAAATGGTGAAGTACCAAAACTGCCATTAATAAAAACTCTTAGTTATATACAGTGTTCTAAAAATCGGCCTAGTCGGCCGACTAGTCGGCGACGAGGTCGGAGTCGGAAGGTAGCCGAGTCGACTTGGGCATAGTCGCTTCAATTAATCGCTGTCCGACTTAGTCGGAGACTAGTCGGGACTAGTCGGGAAAGTCGGGGACGCGAGCGACTTGGAATTGTGAGTTTGGTATGACCCGAACTTAAATGGGTAAAAAAAAGAAAGTGCAGCTGCTTAACCCTAATCCATCAATCGACTCCAAAGTCCATAACAACTACAGAGAGTACAGAGAGGGAGAAAGGGGAGCAAGAGGGAGAGACTTACCGTGCGATTTCAACAGATCTGCTCCGGCTACAGGTACGACTTCTTGTCTTTTACTTCTGTTCTTCTTCTCTCCTCTTCTTTTGGTAGACTCTGGCGTCTTTTTTTTTCTTAGCCCAATATGTAGGGTTATGCTGCCCAATTTTTTTCTTTACTCATGTTCTTCTTCTCTCCTCTTCTTCTGGTCGACTCTGGCCTCTTTTTTTTTTCTCTTAACCCAATATGTAGGGTTATGCTGCCCAATTTTTTCTTTATCTATTCACGAGTTGTATTCTGGTTTGTTGCTACTACTAATTGTTTTTTTTGGTGTATTCTTTATTGCTTATTCCTTGTTTGCTACTACTGATTTTTTTTTTTTTGGTGTATTCTTTATTGCTTATTCCTTGTTTGCTGCTACTGATTATTTTTTTTTTGGTGTATTCTTTATTGCTTATTCCTTGTTTGGATGCCTGGCTGCTACTTATTTAGTTATTTTATTGTTTGTAGGCAGCAAAGTGTATACTGTATACTTATTACTTAAATTTGATGGATATTTCCAAATTTTTAAGTTACTACTTATTACATTTCTATAATTTATAGAAATGTAATAAGTAGTAAGTAACTAAAAAAAATAAAAATTGCAGCATGATAATTTTTTTTACTTGTTTTATTATTACAATTTATAAATTAAGTAGTAAGTAACTAAAATTACACATGATAATGTTTTTTTACTTGTTTTATTATTACAATTTACAAATTACCATTTGTTTATTACAATTTGGTTGGAATATTACAATTCAAATTTGTTTATTTGTTTACTAGTTTTATTATTACTTGTAACATATTTGCTGAATGTAAAAAAGGTGTCTTTAAATTTAGAATGAATGAAGTATCTTAGTATTGAAATTAATGTTATTCTATATATATATATATATTATATACAATGTTAAAACTTAAAACTTAAGAAACTAAACATAAGTTTAAGAATTATATTGAATTATACTAAATATTACAAAGGTATCACCATTTACATAATTTGAAGTTGGTACAAGTTTAAAAAATTACAACTATAATAAAATTATCATTTTGACTTGATCTTGCTTCCTTCTTGTTGTGAATTGTGATTTGATGTGCTACAATTCTAAAACCTACATTATGAATATGGTAAATTATTAGAAAACAATATATATCAATATTCATATAAATATTAAATACATGTAATTTTACTATTACTTGTAACATATTTGCTTAATGTAATTTTTTTTGTTTGTTTAATTGTAGTTTGTATTTTGCATAGGTATAGCCGTATAGTGTAGTATCAATGGCTCAATCTCAATCAGCATCTTCGGCAGCCTCTACTACTTCTCAGTGTTCAGTATTAAAAAGAGCTTCAGATGATGTTGGATGGGAATATGGCTTCCTTGTAAATCTTAGTAACAAGGATCGTTGGAGATGCAAATTGTGTGACAAAGAGTATGGTGGAGGAGTTTATAGATTGAAACAACACATAGCAAATATCAAAGGAAATATAGCACCATGCTCCAAGTCAACCAAAGAAGATAAAGAAAAGTGTAAGATGGCACTTGACAAGGCAGCAACTAAAAAGAGAGACAAGAGGATAGATGACTTGAATGTTAGAGCGGAAGTGGAAGTGCAGGCAATTCCAGAAGCAAATGAAGACGAAGAAGTTGAAGTTTTAGGGTCAAGAAAGAGGCCCCATTATCTTGGTCCCATGGATAGATATGCAAGGGCCATCAATCCGGATTTGAGTGCAAGTAAGAAGATGCGACAACAAAACATGAATGATGCACTTTGGAAAGAGAGAACTCATGATGTGAATAGGTACTTGGCTCGATGGATGTACGAAACAGGTATTCCATTTCATGGTATTGACAATGATAGCTTTAAACGCTTTGTTGAGGCGGTGGGTATATTTGGCCAGGGGTACCAACCCCCAAGCCAATACCAATTAAGGGAGCCGTTATTGAAGGAGGAGGTGGAGAGAACCAAACAATCACTCAAGAAACAAGAAGAAGAGTGGGCTTCAACGGGATGCTCTATCATGACCAATGCTTGGACCGATCGAAAAAGAAGAAGCATCATGAATTTATGTGTTAATTGTAGGACTGGGACTTGTTTTCTTTCTTCTAAGGAAGATTCATAGGTGTCGCACACGGCTGGACATATATTTGACTATGTTGACAAGTGCATTGATGAAGTTGGGGCGCAAAATGTAATCCAAGTAGTCACGGACAATGCCTCTAATTATATGACAGCGAAGGAATTGTTGAAGGCCAAGAGACCACACATGTTTTGGACTTCATGTGCAACAAACACAATAAACCTCATGCTTGAAGGGATTGGAAAGCAACAAAAGTTCAAAGACACTATTGAAAGGGCAAAGAAGTTCACTATATTTATTTATAGTCATCATAGAACCTTGGCATTGATGAGAAAACATACAAAAAAGAGAGACATAGTGAGGTCGGGTGTTACTAGATTTGCAACCGCCTTCTTGACAATGCAAAGTATGATGGAGAAGAAACAAGAGTTGAAGATGATGTGTACTACCACTGAATGGGGAGCTCTTTCATGGGTGAGACCGCAAAGGGGAAAGCCGCATTTGCTACAGTGATGAGTACGGCGTTTTGGAATAGTGTAACTCTTTGCTTGAAAGTGTTTGCTCCATTAGTGATGGTTCTTCGTCTTGTTGATGGGGATTGGAAGCCCTCAATGGGCTTTGTGTATAGAGAGCTCAAGAAAGCGAAAGAAGAGATCAAAGAGGCATACAAACAAAATGAGGGTAACTACCGACCAATACTACAAGTCATTGACACAAAAGGCTTAGGTCGGCTTGATAGTCCATTGCATTTGACGGCTTACTTTTTGAATCCATTTTACCTCTTCAAGGATCCTACCATGAAAGATGATCCAATTATCATGGATGGTGTTTTTACTTGTGTTGAATCTTTCTTCCCCGATGATTTTGAAGTTCAAAATGAGGTCATCAATAAAGAGTTGTTGAAGTACAAGAACAAAGAGGGTGGATTTGGTAGACCATTGGCCGCAAAAGGATGTGAGGAGAACAATGACACTTATGATCCGGGTAACTTAGTAATTGTTTTTCTAGTTTTTTTAGTTAGTAACTTAGTTTTTCTTTTCCCTAATCAAGTAACTTATAGTTAGTACTAAATTACTCATTGAATTATGCTTCTTTCATGATTAGTTGGATGGTGGTCTAACTATGGAAATCATACACCTAACTTGAAAAAAATGGCCATTAGAATTCTCTCTTTGACTTCGAGTTCATCCGGGTGTGAGAGAAATTGGAGCACTTTTGAGGGAGTGAGTACATATTCCCTCTCTTTATTATATGTTGTAATTTTTTAATAAAGGTATTAGAATTATTAACTTGAGAATTTTCTTTAATGTATAGATACATACGAAGAAAAGAATAGACTTGATGCAACAAGGTTGAACAATCTAGTGTATGTCCAATTCAATGCCAAACTTGTCAACAAGAAAAGAAGGGTAAAGGAGAAAGATGTCCTAATTACTAGTGAAGCAACAAATGCACAAGGATGGATTGTTGAAGGTGGTGACGATGAAGTTGAGCCGGGTTCGGGACTTACATGGGATATGGTTGGGGAAGCTATGGGAGCGGATGAGGTCCTTCTACCTAGAAGAAGTGGTAGAAATGTGTGAGAACTAGATGAAGACGAGTTTGTGTCGGAAGATGATGACAACGAACCGAACGAAGATGAAGATTATGAGTTTGAGTCCGATGGAGAGCAAGTCTTGGAGGGATATGGAGAAGAGGAGGAGGAGAAGTGATTGCCTATTGATTTTGTGCTACTCAGTTTCATTTGGTTAATTGGTTTTGAACTTAGAGCATCGAACTATTTGGTTTGACTGTTATATGTTGTAATGTTTTTATTTGATGATTTGTGTTACTTATGTTAGTCCTAAAAGTTTTCTTAAATTTCAAAATAGTCCCTAAAATGTAATATATCAGCCCATGTAGTTTTATTTTCTTTCATTTCAGCCCCTATACTTTCATTTTCTTTCATTTAAGCCCCTAGCCGATTAATCCCCGACTAATCCCCTAGTCGCTAGTCGGTAGCCAACCGACCTGGGACCGACTAGCGACTTTTAGAACACTGGTTATATATAAATATATAACTAATGGAAACCATATTACTTACTTTCCAGCTCAGCTTTCAATTCATCTACAACAGCTCTCAGTGAAGCTTCCAAAGATGCTTTTAGAACAAGCCTTTCTTGATATCTTCAGCAGCTCTCAGTGAAGCTTCCACAGATGCTTTTACTAAATGCACCTCTTCTAACAACACCTTCTTGATATCTTTGAGGTCGTTAGACAAGGCATCAAACTTGGCATTTAATTCTGCATTTCTCAGCATCTTAGCATGATGAAGGGGTTATATCAAACAGCTAATAAAAATTGAAGACATGTTTCCCCCTTCCCCTTTTTCGGAACAGTCCAATTAGAGTAGGTTGGCCTATCTAACCACAAGGTTCAGTTAAAGAGATTGATGAAACTGTCTTGGCTCGACTAGACAAACAGTTTAGAAGATGGACAGAATCAAATGGCGGATCCCAATCACTTATTTTTAAAAGTTTATTCCCACAATGATACACATCAATATATACAGGCATGTTTGCATTTATTAGTTGCACCCTATTAGTTTGGTAAGAATAATCATAAAATTAGTTTAATTGGTGATATTTATTATTTATTTAAGAGTTAAAGAATCTCTTATTGTATAGCTATAAGATTCAGCCAGAAATACATACAAACTTGTATGGATTAGGTTGATTTTGTTACAACACTAAATGGAGCCAAGTATATGTATGTTTGGTCCTAGGTTGTTCAAAACCAAAGTTACCAAACCGTGATGCACCTAAGCTACGATCATTATGGTCTGATGTCTAAGTTTGTGCAGTATGTAAATCTAACAGGTATGTCAAAATTACTTCTAGATCCAATTTGTCTCATTTTTGCACTCCCTTCTATCACATACTGCTAGAAAATCAAAAAAGAAATTTTTTAGAATAACTGAAGGATGATAAGAGTATGATAACAAAGCTTACAAGTATCTATAATATATTGTACTTAATGTTTGCTAACAATGTACACTAATGATGGAATGATTCAGTGTCTAAATTGCACTTCCATTCTTAAAGATCACACTATGCAGTGTGTTTTTCTCTCTTGCTTTTGTTGATATTATATCATTAGGTTACATGGAAGCTTACTATTATTTTATGTCAAATTTTGCGCCTAACTTTCATTTGGAAAAAGATAAGTAGATAAATAACTCAATGACCTAAAACAACTTAAACATATCTCCAGTGTAATCATATTAATTACAAACCTTTCAAAACATCAAAAGATAACAATTTTGAGTTAACACAACAACGGAGATTTTTATGAGCTCAATGCACCATGCAAGAGGATAAGTGACTACGATAAGACTAGACGCAAACCTAAACCCATTGGGTAGACTTGGGATTTAGTTATGTGATTTAGAGATATTAATACTTAATGTATAATCATTTGGGGCTTTAAGCATCTTGGCTGGCGAGTTCAAAATTTTAATTTATGTTTTGGTTTCATCAGCAAAGACGTTTTGGATGTAATGGACGTGGATTGATAAGATTGATGAACTTTTTTTTATTGATATTTATTTCTTCCCATAGCTCCTGTCTTTTGTTTCTCCCCTTCCCCAGATGTCCCCTCCTTACGCGCTTCACTCCCTCCTCGATGACCCTCTCTTCGTTTTAATTCGTGCCACCTCCAACATTTAATATGCAGCCAAAATATATAGGATGAGTAGAAAATTATTCAAAGCCCTTTAATGATGTTGAAGTTTCCATTTCAACAAAGTTAAATAAATTTGAACAGAAAGCACAAGCACTATAGTCCAAGATATTTCTCCCAGAAGTACAGATAGAGAGTAGAAAAGAAGCATGTATACATTTTCTCAAACAAAGATTTGGTCTCTGGCACAAGTTTACTACCTTTACTGGAAAGGTCTGCAATAGAACTAAGGGACGCATCAGCAGGCGGTATGATGCCTCCAGAAGAAACACCCTGAAAAAAAGTACGCATTTTCACAATATGATAATTAATAGCAAAATTGACCAGGATTGCCTTGGAGCCAGGCATGTTGGCGCTGAGGTAAGATAACTAACAATCACTACCTGACTTGTAGAGGTTTCCGCAGCTGAATAGGTAGGATTATCACCTGTTGGGCTTCCAACTCTGGATGAAGTATTATATGAAAGATTATTTGAAGAAAAATTAACATTGCTGGCTTCTGATGGAATTATGTTAACACGCGGCGAGGATGCTTCTAGCCTAAGAAGAAAAGAAAAGAAAAAATAAAGACACTAACTATACATAAAAAGGAAAAGAATACACTAAGTAATGCAGAAAGCGATTAAGAAATGAAAGAGAAATATGGTAATCTCCTTTTAAAAAATGTGGGAAATGAAATACCGGGGAACGCTAATTCTTTATATAATATTTCTTAGCATATATAATAAATTCATAAAACTTATATTCATTGCAACCCAAAAATGGATAAAAAGGATATATTTATCATTTATCACCACTACTTTTTACCACTCTTCCATATTTCCAAGTTGACCCCCAATTCTTTTCGTAAAAGTTTTTAAAAAATATTGACCCCTCAAAGTTTTGGTTCACTTGCGGTTGCAAACCCAGCATTTCCGCAAAGTTTCCAAGTTAATTTTTTTTTCTTTTTCCTTTTTTTCCTAAACAAAGGTATGAGAAACTTGAAAAATCACATTCCAGAGAAGTTTGCCAATGTTTCCAATAGTATGAATTTTATGAAACGCTTTCGAATGGATAGATGATTTAGGAAGAGTTTCTGCACTTCATATGTAATACCCGGAAAAAATTAAAATAAATAAATAAATAACATTTAAATTTATATTTTAAATATTTTGATTGGACATTGTCTTTTATTTGGGTTAAACTAGTCATTTAATTTATGATAAGTATTAATAAGTGATGGATAAATTAATTTAGTAAAATTGGGTCTTAAAACTAATTGGGTTTAATTTATATGTGGGTATTTACTGGGTAATATTAAATACTATTATGACTAGGAAAAATAATAAAACCCGTTAATAAATAAACCTAACTAGACTCGCATACGCTTTATACGTAACTGAGGAAAAGAGAAACAATAGCAAGGGTCGGCTGTGGCTCTCGTAGTAGCGGGTATCAGAGGAAAAGAGAAAGGAGAAATTAATCAAGGTAAAATCTTTATTTTTTTTATAAATATCATATGTATGTATCAAATAGCTAGAATCGATTGATTGCAACAGGATCGCATGTTTTGTATTATTTTGGAATCCGCATATATGGATCGCATACCTAATCCGCACATATGGAATCATAAAGATACATATAAGAATAATTATAATAATAATAATAATAATAATATGAGTTTGTAAAAGAGTTAAAGATGGAAAGAATAATTTTACAAATGTACTTATATTAATTATTATTTTGTTTAATTAGCTCGGACAGAAGAAGTTTAACGAAATGTATTTGGCATTATAATTTCTGGGTATTACATTACTTAATCCATGTATGGATTCCGTACTCTTTTGCTTTTCGTTTAGAAGTTGGTTATTGTTTCACATGATTGTTCATTCTCAAATTCATGTGATAGTTTCGTTTTGGCATTGATACTTAGAACTCGTGTTTGTACTCTTTGATCTAGTATACCATGTTTAGTATTTATTTCGATCTTTGTAGAAAAGTACATGTTAATATATTTTTGGAGACTTTGTGTTGACGATTCGTTTCGGTTTAACATGTATGTATTAGAACCCCTTGTGTTGATATTGTGTCGCATGTGTTGTGACATTATATCTTTGTTAGAATATACCGTATGGTATACCTGAGCTATAACCACCTGTGGGGGTACCACAGGCATGTCCTCTTGGCACCACCGAGGCAAGACATCTTCCGTGGCAGTGCGATTAATTCACGGCGTCTCCGTTTTGTGCTCCTAGTTATCAAGACGTCGCCTAGGCGTCGCCTAGGCGTCAAGTCGCTAGATAGACTGCAAGGCGAGATCACGCCTTAGTGAAAGTTACCTCAACAAAGATGAACTGTCCAAAGACATCATCTAGTAGAGTCGAACAGCAACACGGACCCCATAAATGGACATATCGATGAATTCCGAGTGCGGTGGTACAAGTCCGGTAATGATCGGAAAACTCACGCGCCGGAGTGAGGAGGCGCGTGTCATCACCGGCGAACCTATTCATCTTAGCAGCTAGGTTTCAGTTGTGTGTGGTGTCTGTCAAGTGTTTAGCAATTAGTAAAGAGTTGAATCGATGAGTTCTTTTCATTTAACTTAGAACATGGGTTTATCTGGAAAGTTGAGACTCATTTTGCAATTCACTAACACCACATGTAGGTGATGGAAGTTTGTGAATAGTGTTGCTTTGTTTATTAATTGTGTTGTGTCACTTTAGCAAATAACCCCAAATGGAGAAAAGCTGACAGCCAATTATCTATTTAACCAGAATTTACATATTACTATTAATCTAAAAAAAGTTTATCTTGGGATCTTGTTGGTTGCCTTTAATAATATCAGTAAATAAAATAATGAAAAAAATAAAATTATTTAAAAATATTTAAAAATAAAATAATTAATAAAATATTAATAAAATAATAAAATAAAATAATTAAAAAATATTTACACATATAATAATTAAAAATGTTTACAATATATTATTTTAAAATAATATTTTTAAAAATAATTAAAAATGTTTACAATATATTATTAACTAATTTTTAATATCAAGTGTTTTGTTTTTAGATTGTTATTGCTAAGTATTTACATAATTATGCATTTAATGTTATTCCATAGTGTTATGTTTTGAGTTTTAATGTATATGAAATTTTATTGCCAATATACTTGTTAAGTAATATAAATAATATATAAATTACACATTGTAAACAACTTGTCGCCATACGGATGCCATGGCGGTCGCCTTGTTGCCTAGGCGTCCAGGCAGTCGGCTACCGCCATGACTCGCCGTGGCGCCGTGACAACTATGTTTGTGCTCCGATGGGAGTTGGTCATTTGATAATTTTGTTGTGGAAGGCGTATGGGTCGACCCTAGTTTTTTATTCTGCGGATTTGTGATATGTGTGCCAAACACGCCTTCCGATTTTAAATGCATTTGGGTTCTCGGTCCAATGTGTGTGACTTGCATGTGTGACATTATTTGACCTGCCTGTGTGGCAAGTTACATTTCTGTTTTGTTCTGAGCTCGGTATGAAATAACATCCAGCCATTTGATTCAGCCTATTAATTCGTTGTGTTAGTTTTGTTCGTTTCAGTTCAGTTCATTTGATTGAGTTAGTTATTTCAGTTAATTATTCTTGTACTCTATACCCGTACTAGACATTTGACTCATGCTGTGTTTTTCCTTCCGGCAGGTAATCAGGGGGATCAAAGGCAAGTGTGATGAGAGCTCCCTTCTTTCCAATGGTTTAAATATTTTGTTTAGGCTATGATACATCAGTTTATTTGGAGTTGTATTAAATATTTTAGATTGTGGTTTGAGTCGGTTTGGCCTTTAGTATGGATTGTCTCTTGTTATTTATTGATTATGAAGACTATTCTTTTGTGGCTTAGAGCCTTGTTATAATTTCAACACTTATGTTGTGTTTTTGTGTAATCTCTCTTTCTATTTCGGAAAGGGGGTATTACATCATAGCTAACGATGAAGAGTTTAGATCACATGAAACAAAACCAATCATCAATTGTAATGAACTCATGAAGAGAAACTTCGGCAACAAAAAACTGATTTCTAGATGGGGAAATGTAAAAAGGATAACCTCACATATTTTCCCTCGAGTGTTTTTATATTGGTAACTTTATCATCATCTTCACAAGTCACGAAAACAACCTTCTCCTGCAGATAATAATCTGTTATTTGTCAATTCCAATATCAAGTGAACATATGAAATTTTTAGAGTTTAAAGTGTATATGACTTGCTTGTCGGGCCCTAACACCAAGATGAGACAAGTGAGGCAGCTCCTGCAGAAGTACAACTCCACCTATATTACTTCCAGCAGCTGTCACCTGCCAGATTGCAGTAGCTGTAAGATTACTTCTGCTTAGCTGCTACATGTACAGCCTAACAAATATATGGTACCAATTACTGAAGTTTAAGATTAAAACAAACAGGAAGGGAGAAAATATATGCAACCTCTTCATCTCCATCAGCTTTGCTGACCACAAGGATTATAGATCCTGTTATAGATGATGGCAGTGTCCCAGGAACAATTTTCTCAACCTGGAACCAAATTGAGTTGGTAACATTTTGATGATGTATTAGTCAGTTAAACAATCATTGATCAATCACAAGTAAGTGACATAGTTCTCATGAAAGGTTATAGACGTAAAAGCAGATTCACTTTTCTCCAAAAGCTATTATACCTCCGTAGATGTACAAAGTCTATAGAACTACAGATAAGTCTTCAAGAATTCATAGTGAAGAGTAAAATTTTCTTGTAGGAGTTGTGTAATAGCAAAAACCAGTTCCAACCCAGTTCTTTAAATAATGAGGGGAGATAGACAACAACATTAATGAAACTAAACTACAAGCAACAAATGCAACAGATACCAGCTCCTAAATATTCAAAAGCCTATACTTTGAACTTCAGCAAATTCAACGATTGTGCTTATTTGATATCGTTTTATCCCCAACCTGCTATTTGCGGAGCAACTGTGCACTGGGTACGAACTTTTATATTTTTTTCTTTGCTTCCTTTAGTAGTTGGACCTTGGAGGACTCACTATTCCCCTATATTGTAGCTATATTTGCTCTTTAATAGATCTTTTAATATGAAACTATGAAAGGATCCAGTAACAGAAAAGTAAATTTTGATGGTTGGTGATGCTTGCAGAGATTTGCGTCAAACAATTGAGCTTAGAGGAGCATGATGAAAGATTCACTTGAGAAATATTTAACGCTCTAACATCATCCATAAGATTCCATACTATCTTTTGCAACAAATTAATTGCAATATATTTCCAACTCCCCATTGTTATATTTCCATGTAGTTGATTAGTTTTTCCCTCCACTTTTTCTACTTGAGTTAAGAAAATTTTAAGAAAATCAACTTAATGAAGTATGGACTAAGAGTAATACGATGAAGAAAAAGTTTGAGACACCATGCTCGGAGTAAATGAGAGTACCTGTATTAGGGTTCCATGAGCGACTCCTGGAACCAGAACATCCCAACCCTGAGACCCAAGTGTAGTTCTAATAGCTTTTCGGAGAACAGTACAAAGTTTTGAAACCTGAAAAATAATACTAAGAGTGACAATTGCCAGAAAAGGTTAGACGGAAATAATAATATCATTACAAGCAACTAAATGATCAGAATAGTAATGGAAATCACATTTGTGAAATGTATTAACATATAATTACAATTTTGATTATGGAAGGTAACAAAAATAATGCCACCGTACCCCGCACGAATCTTGGCTTCAGTATACGTCCTCACACTGTTTTCTGGAATTCCTAGAGCTTTTCCTAACATCTGCAAGACACAAATAGGATTACTCAAAACTCAATTTAGTTAAGTAGTCCAAACAGGAGACAACAAGTGTTATACCTGGACTTTCTCAGGGAGTATCTGAAGAAGTGCCTCAGAATACTCTTCAGTCAGCCTCCTCGATCTATCAAGAGTAGCTTTAAGCCTTAATGCCCAGATATATTTCCCGTCTTCACTACCTTTACGAGATACGTGCAAAATACTCTTAGGAAACACCACTACAACGACCAAAATTCAAAAAAAAAATAAAAATAAAATAATAATACAATTGCTTAAGACAACAGTGTACCTTCTGTTTCTGAAAGACCTTTCTCTTGCCATGCTAGAAGTTCATTTCCGATAGCAGTACATTCTTCAGGCTTCCAACCAGATAGACCAAGCTGACGAATGCCAACTAAGAGAACCCCAATTATATCATTCCAAGAGCTAACATTTTTTGACTTGGCATTCTCTGCAAGCTGATGAGCTCCTCCCACGTCTTCAAGTACATTAAGAAACCTATGGATATTAATCAGATCAAAATTCACTATGCCGAAACAAAAAGACTCCAATAAAGATACACATTGTATACAAATTAATATAAAGTAACGTAAAAAGTAAAACACTCAACTAGATGACCAATTGTAAGCTCAAACACTTTGATGTATACATGTTTATTTCAATGACAACAAAGAAAACAATTCCGCAACAATAATATAAATCTGGACAATGGTATGCTGCATTACTAGTCTGCGCAACAGTGTTTTTATTCTTGTTTTTTTCTAAATGCAAAGCACACTTAGAATATATATTATCTACAAATATGATACTCCTTCCTACTTGAAAACACTTCCTTCAGAGCTTGTGGCACATAGGCATGAAGGGTTTGCCGAAAGGTCAATTTATAAGTTATCTTCATAGGCATGAGGGGGTTGTTGAAAGGTCAATTTTTAAGTCACCTTCTGATAAATTCCACCTTTATAAATTTCATTCCCAAAGTTAACATTTCATAAAGAATAACATCAGTTCAAGTGTTATGTACTCCCTCCATTCCAAATATAGGATCAACATTGACTTTTTGAAGTCAACTTGAGATATTTTCAATTCAAAATTGATATGAATTCTTTAAATTTGAGACTATTAAATGCAAGATTTATTGTATTCAAAAGTTAAATGAATTACATCAATTTTGAGTTTGAAAATATGTAGACTTTGAAAAGTCAAACTTGATCTTATATTTTTGAACGGAGGGGGAGTATATGTTAGTAAAGAACAATCAAAAGCTAATTTTAGATAAATCTATGAAGGAAAGACATGAACAGATGGTCAAAAAATTCAACTAGATATATATTCTAGTTGATACAGAAACAAGCATCTCATGTTAACATGAGAGATACATCTCAATCACATGGATAAATGTACAAAAAAAATCTGTTGGCGGACAGCTATCAGGAAACCTTTAAGTGAAAATGTTTAAATTTGTGTTTGTAATTATATTACATTGATATGGGATTGCAAAACAAATTTAAATAAGAAAAAACAATAACAAACCAATAACTGACCTACCATTTCTAAAGAACCATTTGGCTTTCAAAAGTAGCAATAGTACTTGAGTGAAGTAAGAGGTACTTTTAGAATTTAGATACTTCATAACTAAGCAAATTAATAAGATATCGTCAATAAAAAAAATATAGATATGAACGCAATTCAGTGTATATTTTAGCACATTCAAATTGAGTCTTCTACAAGGATTCTATAAATGCCAAGTAAGTTGAGAGTTTCATGTTCATAATAGTGTATCTTCCACTAAAGTATGAAAATTCTAACTTATCTAATAATAAATTAATTATCAAACATATGAATTGATAATCCATCAGAAACAGTTAAAAAAGGACATTTTGTATCAAAATCTCCACAGGAAGATGATCTATCTCATTTAAGGTCAACAACGTACAATACCTGCTCAAAAGAATAAATGCATAGTCCTCAAGTCTAATCTCACAAAGACGCCACTGTGCAAAAACCATATTGTCGTAATGAATGATCAGTTGTCAGAATAATCAAATTAGAGCAAAAGCAAACTAATTACAACATAATGGGATACCTTTTGGCGCATTGCTATTGCAACATCAGGAGCATCATTTCGAATGCCACCTTCAAGAACCCTTACAATCCTTTCCCGCAGACCATGTAAAGATTGTAGCGTTTCAATCAACATTTGCATCTCATCGCTTTTCAAAATACCTTCCAAACTGTCCAAACCCTAGAAATCAAGAACAATCATCTATAAACCTTTGTAAACAAAAAAGTTGAATAACAGTATCCAACAACATGCTTAAAAGTAGCATTCAATATAAGGAAATTTTTGGTTTATTTATACTTTATTTTATTTTATCTTTTGAGAGGTAAAGAGGTGCATTCAAAGGGCACCAAGTGGGTGCCACCCCTTGTACATCTGAGTAACAAAAAGCAAGATGAAACCTGCGGGACCCTGATATAAAAACTATATCATATTACGAGACTAAACTTCGACAAAAAAATCAATAAAAGCAATAGACAATCCAGGATAGGCCTCATTCTGCCAAAACACAACAGACTCAAAAGTAAGGACTTGATGTACACAATGACTGCTCTTTATCCTCAAAATATTACTCAATAACAAGGACTTGATGTTGTTCCCAATTACTCTCGGGAAATCTAACACCCTTCCAAGTGTTTACGAACACAACTTTCTTTCCTTTTTCCTGTTTAATTATATATTTACACATAGTAATATATAATAACTTATATAAACATAAAAATGCCACCCAATAAATATTTATGTTTATCAAACTAACTAATTAATTATTGAAAATGTCAAAATTTAGAGATTTTCATACTTGAAGCTGTATTGATTAATTTAATTACTTATTTATTCTAAATTATTGTTTACTTCTATTTCATTTCTTCCTTGTCGTATTACTACACTGATCATGCAAAGAACATAGTATTTATGATATTTAATTATATATATATATATATATATGTATAGTTTAAAGACTTATTATTTACTGATTTTTTTTTGGGAGGGGGGGGGGGGCTAATGCTAGGGTCTTAAATTTTTTGCGCCTCAAATCAATACCAGTATATAACAAGCCAAGATGAGATAAATTAATTTGGTTAGTCATTCGAAGGGTAATTTGGTCATTAACTTATAAATTGTACAAGGAACATAATCAATTAATATGTATAAATGCACCCATTATCATTCACCAAAAAATAACAAACCACCTGTTCAGCTCTCCCCATCTAATTAATTATCATATATACATGCACCCATCATTCACCAAAAAATATTCTCATTAATTAATTGAATTTTTTTCTATGATCATTTTAGATATACTTTAAAAGGAATGTACGCTACATTGGTCTATGAATAACACTAGATGCCTAAATTATTACCTTTTCATCAACTAAAAACCTTTATTCAGATTGGCAATAAACTTGACCCTAACATATAATTCAATTACTAACATTTATAAAAGTCACGAATCTAATAATTATTTTAGAGTCCTAACTAAAATAAATGTACGCTACATTCAATTATTTATCTTAGTATTCAACGGAATAAACTTACAATATATAATTCAATTATTCATCTATCTAGATAAAATTTTAATAAATCAATATTATTTTCTCAAAATTCTAATATATCATATTTATACTGAGAATAAATAAACTTTTGTGCATCCGGTCGAAGTTCGCACAACTTAAATAAATTTTTAATATATATATATATAATAATAATGTAAATAAAAAAGGAACCAACAATTGAATTAATTTGATTGATCATTAAATTAGTAAATAATTGTAAAAAATAACAAACCTAAATTGAAATGAATTCCAATCGCCAAGAAAAGAGAAAAAGAAAAAATAGAAAGATAACTCGTGCCTCGCACGGGTTCCAAACTTGTGTGTCTCAAATACACATGTCATCATTACATTAGTTATTCAACACTATTATGAATTCTTAACAGTCAGTACATATTGATACAATGGTGACATATGTACTTGAGACACACTTGAGACCCTGGCATTAACCTTTTCTTTTTCTTTTCTTTTAATTTTTTTGGTGGATAATTTAGTATTGCACCCTCACCAAAACAACTGCTTTTGTCACTGTCCGAAATGGTACTATCACAATCAAAATCAATAGAAGAGAAAAAAATGCCACTCGGATACCATAGTTAAATGTACACTTTTGACTCTTTTTAAACTTTTGTCAAGCTAACCATATCGGCAAATGAAACAAATAATAAAGGAAAGTAAGAAATCTACCTTCTTGCGCTCGAAAAATAATGAAAGTGTTGATAAGCTCGTTTGATCAAAAGATTCCTTTATAGATTCAAGTTGTTCTGCAAGGCTACAACAGTAGATAACGATAATATAGATTATAATCAGTCAATCGAGGAGCAGTAAATTAGATTCATTTACAATTTCACAGAGTTAACCATGGAGGTCCAATTAATCTCCCAAAAATGATACCTTTTGGCACTTACTAGTCTTAAATAGCATGGAACCTAAGAATAACTATTGGTGTTGAAATTTTTTCTGAAGGCGAAAGAAGAATTTTTAAACATGAAGTCCTCCAACAATGTACGTAAAGTACAAGAGAAACCCAATAGTCCTTGATGAAGGGCAGTTTGTCAATCTCTACTTAATATTTATTTTTTTCTTTTGAAAGAGAAAAAAAAAACAACTAAAAACACTTTTAGGCGGAGTTGACACTCTATGACATAGTAAGAGAACAGGTAGATGGCTATTCTTGAAGTACTCAAAACCAATTGGCAAGGAGTGGAGTACACAGCCCCCACCCCCAAGGATAATATGTTTCTCATGGCTTTAATTGTCTGACATGGGACTTTGTATCTCAACAGTTATAACCAACAATTCTGGCCTTCAGTCTATCCAAATGCCCCCAAAGAATGGTAAAACATGCACAGCGGCACAGAATTTTACCGTCCATTACTCAAGTCTACCAAACCCCTGAAATCTAACCAGTAAACCAGCAATTAACTGACTATATTTGAAGGCCAAATACTTTTTTTGGTCATAGATAAAATAAAGTACATGCTTCGTAGAAAACATGAACAAAAGTCAAAAACATCAACTCCTTGCTGATGAACAATACAGAAACAAGTGAGCATGTGGCCTAGAGGTCTACCTAACATTCATATCTGGAATGAGGAGCTCATAAGGCCCACACATCTTTAGTAAATATATTTGGTGATTGAAAATTGAATGAACAATAGCCTTCTTTGTATTAGAAGCCATCGGAAATCTATTAGCAACGCGATTACAAATAGGACTTGCAATAAGAGTCATCATAAAAATTTCAAAGTCCACAATTGCTATTAGGGGAGTGAGAAAAGGAACATGAGTTATGACAAAGACGAAGAAAAAGAAGAAGAAGCCTCAACCTCTCAGTCATTTAGATTATGAAAAAGTGGGAATTCAAACTGATGGAGTCCTATCATGACAAAAGAATCTTAGAAATAAAGGCATTATAAAGGGAATACGAACAGAGAAGTAAAGGAAAGGCTTAAAGAAGGTATTACCTATCCCTCTCAAATGTACATTTTCTTCTGAAATGGGTTTAGTATTATCAAGGTTTTGTTTGATCAACAGACTTTTTATTTTAATTTACAAAGGTTTAAAATGTTGAGTAGTAGACCTGCAAGCATTGAAGAAATCTTTTAATTCATCGTGGAATATCTTGAATTGTTCTACAAATGCTTCACTATATTCTGCAGGATTCTTGGTAATTCTTGCAAGCATTGCTTGTGTAGCAACTAAATCTTCAGGGCCAGCATTGCGATGTAGCTTGTTTTGTATTGTATGCTTGATTTCTTGCTGAATTGCAGGAACCATAAATAACTAAAGCAACAATTTAAGAAAATAAGGAAAGAATCAATTTAACAAGTGTTCCACGACTATAACCTTAAGGTCATGAGGGATATCACCTCTATGAGCAATGTCCCTGATACGCGTTAGAGGAACTGATGCAGTGAATTCTGCCTTAAAAGATGGCAAACACGGATGAATCTTGCGGATGACAAGTAGTTCCAGCATATCATCAGTAAGAGCATGATGTGAATGACAACATTTCTAAATAAGCAACAATTGGTAGAATATATGTTTTAAAGAGCAAAAGAAATGTTAACATTTTAGGCACAATGTCTCTAAAGCAACGATTGACAGTCTCAATCCAGATGATTTTCCTGCGTTTTTGCTCCACAAGAAAGAGATCCCTGTCTCCACTTCTGGACTTTAGCATCATTAATTTTGTCATTCCAAATAGGTCGCAAGTTATGAGTGGAACTTGGGATGCTTGTTGTCATTATGCTTCCGCAAGACCAATTCCCCTCAAAGATCCAAGTTACTAAGTTCTCATAGGGGCAACATTCTAGCTCTGAAAAATAAATTCTCATTCCCCGTGATTTAAAAAAGTCTTAAGCAGCAGGCACATCTTTAATTCTAGGTTCTAGTCATTATGATTCTCATCAAATCTAACAGAGTATCATATTATTGTTCAGGTACTATAAAAAATTAATTATAAAGACCAAAAGGTTTAGTGATTTAATTAGTTGATGAGCTAATGTTGAAAAACTTGCTTTAAACTGCAATGTGATTTAAGAATAACATAATCTTTTAGCAGATAATATTATTTTCCCATGCATATGATGTAATATTTTTGCTATGGTGGAATCCGAAAGACAATATCTTTTATTTCATTTGACATAGTAGATAGAATAAAAGAGGACAATGAACTATGAAGAATATTGAGATAGAAGAAATATTAAATAATGATTTATAATCCAGGAACGCATAGAGCTTATACTAAGCTCAAAATTAAGTAATGTATGTGGGAAAGGAAGGTTGTGGTAAAACAGGAGAATTTAAGAAAATAAAGAGAAGAGAGGAAAGAGCCACTATGTCACTAAAGGATAATTTTGAATCCATCTTCTACTATTCTCAACCAGAAAAACCTATCTTGCAACGAAACTAATATAAGTAACTTGGAGGTGGATATTAACAAATTCTCTAACATTACAAAATTAATGACAGATCACCTGGGGTGAAGCGTCCTTCCGACAGGAAATTCTCTCCAATTCACGAAATATAAGCCTGGAAATCTCAGCATGCCTGTTGGGCCGATGATGACCTCCATCTTCAAAGCAGGGAATTTGCCCTGTGTTTATCCACTGCATATTAGGATTAGAACATAAGAAGAAGGGCATGGATAAATAATAAAATTAAGTGACCCATGCACACAATCATAGAACCTTCAGATAGATAGCTGAATACACGAGAGCCTCCAAACGATGTGCGCCATCAATACTTCCAACTATAAGCTCACGAACAACTTCGAGCTGCACCAATAGAAAACATCCAAAAATGGAAGGAAATTAGTAAAACCAATAGATTCTCCAGTTTGAGAATTTATTGCTGATTTTGCATCAAATGAATACAAGAAGCAGAAGAAAATAATAGCATAAGGTAAATAAGAAACTGAAAAGATGGTTCACAAAATATATATTCTAAAGAGAGAGAGTGAGACTTCAGGCTAACTTGTTCAAATTAAAAGTGCCTAAACAGATTGGTAAAAGTAAGCATTGCCATCATGCCATTAAGTTTTCAAAATAGCATAATGTTAGAGCACCTCTTTTTTGATTGAAGATCATTTAGGTAGGAGGTTAAAATACATTGTGAGCTCAGAATTTCACCCCCTAGGTGCTTTATAGTACAAATAATTTATTCACCAGAAAGGAAATGAGAAGTTAAGGCTTTTATGATGTTCACAGCAAGAATTAAATTTAAGACTACAGCAAAGTTAATGGAAAATTGAAGTACGATTTAGATCATGTAATTTTTGTTAATAGGCATGTGATACCAAATAAGTGTATAGAGGACCCTTTTGATGTTATAGTGTTGTCCAATATCTACACTGAAAAATGTATATCTTGATTGAAAACTAACTGCATTTCCACTACAAAAGCACAGTTTTTCGAGCCAAAACAATTTTCTACTAATTTCATGTTCCAAAGTTTTTTATTATTATGGCATTTACAGTAGTTTATAATTTAAAAGGATGAAGTCAAACATTTCTAATCAAAGCAACAAAAAGATAGATGAAACATAGGTAATAGTGATACCTTCCGCCACCAATTCAGTGCATTCTGATCACCTTCCACTAACTTTAGCACGATCCCTTCCAGCCCTGATGTGTCCCACTTTCTTTCTCCTTCTCTTTCCCTGTGCTCATTTGATCGCATGAAAGATACAGCCTTTCCTTGCCACTGATCCACAAAAGGACTAGTCTCCTCCTCCAGATGTGCTGACCCATTATTATGTACATTCCTCACTTCTTCTTCAACCATTTGCTCCGACCCATTATTATGTGCATTCCCCACTTCTTCTTCAACCACTTCCGAATGTAATGGTAATAGATCCACAGCCTCACTTGACCTGTTCCAATGACAAACAATCTCAAATTTCCCTTGCTTTGGAAGCTTCAAGACCCGGTTGTCACCACCTTCCCAAACCATACTCCCGTCCATCCTCACAATAACAAATTTGTACTCAACAGACTCAGCTCCTTCTAATTGGAACTCAGAAACCCATCCGATCTCTGTCCAATTCAATGCCTTTTTCTTCTTCCATGATCCAAATTCTTTTGCTGACCCAAGAATTGCTACGTGCTCCCCAAATTCAACCTGGTGATTAAGTCGAACACTTAGTAGCACCATGTTGCAACCGGAATGCAAATCTTTCTTATCTTTCTTCTCTTGTTCTCTGCTTCAAAAACCACTTTGTCATTCCCTTATCAGAACCATTTCTAAAGAGTTGAAAATATAATATGGTAACAAAAAAGATAGACTTCCTATTTCCAAAAAAGCAAAAAGAATATATGTTCTATAAACCCTAGGGAAAAAGGTCCCATTATGTTCCAAACTAATCCTTTCCCTAAGTAGACTAAAAAAATCAACATGAGCGTGATAATTTTTTTCTTTCCATTAGCTTTTTCACCAACTAATCAATCTGAATCAAGAATAAAAAACTGAAAGATAAAACATAATTGTTATAAACACCCTTTTCTGAATACCTCAAAACAAAGAAATACAGGGTCAAAAAACAAAATTGATGTGCTCAATATAACACATTTACAAAATGCATCAAGGTAAGGTTTATCCTTTCTTTCTTTAAGTTTTCTCATCAACCAAACAGGCTAGTAAATTTACTTATGGAAACAAGAATTATACACAGAAAGCAATTTAAATAAATCCTAATTCTGATTACAATAAACCACAGAAAAATGAAATAAACCCAAACAACATTACTATATTCTAGATAATTTGCAAAGCACATAAAATTTAATGTCATATTTTCCTTCCTTCACCCTTCATATCTTATCTAACATACAGACCAAAGTACAAGAACTAATCACCTGGTTTCAAGTGAAGAAACAGCCCGAATTCCAATGGGTCGATACAGAAACCCCAAATTGTGAGCATTAGGAGCAGCAATTCCGGGCTTTAAGAAACTGAAGGGTCGAAGGAATTTGAATTGCCTTGTGAGATGGGTTTGCTGGGAATTATTCGTAGTAGTAAAGTAACAATCCAGTACACGCAGAGAATCCATTAAAATGTACAGCTTTATATATAGAGGTAGAGATTATATGTATGAACTTTTTCAGTATCTTTTTGTTGAGGATAAGTAGCAGTGGGGTAGAAGCAGAGAATCAAATTCTACACCTATAGATACAAATGCATTGACATAGAGAGAGATTGGTAAAGTGAAATTGAAAGATTTAAACATGTATAGCAAATCCCAGAAGCAATTTAAGCTGATTTTTAGTAGTATTGAAAAATATAAATGCTCGTTTATGGCTTCTTCTTCTTCAAGTGGAGAATGCTTCCATTTCCATCCGTGGATCTCTTTCCCAATAACGTGATTTGGTTTGGGTAATTATCTCGTACTAGTCTAGTGTACGCAGGAATCGTGAGACTTCATTTTTGATTTTCTATGTTCTATTAGATTTTCATTTGATTTTCTTCTTCTTTTTTTCTTTATTTAAAATTTTAAATTATTTGTTCACCAAACAATTTTTAGCTTCATAATTTAAAATAAAAACTTGGGTCATGTTTGTTTGTAAGGATTATAATCACCAAGACTATTAATCCATGGATTAAATAGTCCTAGTCACATGTTTGTTTTTTTATGGAATTATTCATGGGATAATTTAAAATAATCTCATGTTATGTTTGTTTTTTCAGGATTAATTGAAGGATTGGATAAAAAAATATCGTGTGGACTATTATACCTTACCAATAATAACATATTTTAAACTATAATTTAAACTTGTTTATACATAAAAAATGATGACCAATTAATTATAAACTTTTAAATAAGTGGTTATATTATTCAATAAAATGTTCAATGGTATTAATTATATAATTTAACTTTAAATAAAGTAATAATTTTGTCGAAACAATCTATGTAGTGCACACGTAATACTAGTTATCTAGTACATGCGTACATATGATATGAAATATTTGAGAATTAAATTATCATAAATTAACAAATAAATAGTACAAAATACATGATATGTGAAATATTAAAATTTCATTAGAAATCACTAAAACTAAAATTAGAAGAAAGATTAGAATTAGCTATTTTACTTAACCACCAAAATTTAAAGTCCAAAACTATTTTCATTCGAACTCCAAAGTATAAAATATAGCAAATATTTTTATATGATGTGATCCTCTTTTCTACATATAATGTTTGGGGTTTCCCATGATTTCTGTACATTCTTCTGCTTTTTTAATACAGTTTAAATTTAGCAAAAAAAAAAAACCCCACAAGAGAAAACTTTTTTGGGAAACAACCCACGCCCAATTGGCCAAAAGACAAACAAAAAGGACATCAAGCAGCCACCCAGAACAGCAGCAGGAACAAGAAGAAACCCACAGCAGCCGCCAACCAGACCAAACAAGCCGCAAAACAGCCAAATAAACAAGCAGCAGCTGCAGCAGACCAAGAGCCAAGCCGCGGGGGGCAACAACAAAAGGCAACAGCAGCAAACCAGCAAGAGCAGGGCAAAAACCATGGCACAGCAGAACGCTTTGGCGTGGCGGGAAAAAGCACAGAACAGAACCCAACCCCCAGCCAGGCAGATCCAAACTGCCAACAAGCAAATAACACAAAAGAAAAACAAATGCATGCGCTGCACTTAAACATTATATATACCTAAAATAGGCATTGAAAAATTTTATATAATGTAAACAAAACCAAAATTCAAGTGAACAAAAGAAATCAAAAACTAAACAGATTGAATAAGAAGAAGATGAAAAGTCTGCTAAATAAATAAACACCTCATCGTTCATTTCATGTCCCATTTTCTCTATACACCTGTAATCTAAGAATCCAGTACAAATTCTAGTTATAACCCGCTCCCCCACACTATATAGACTAGTTTACCAATCACCTAGTTGACGAAAACCAAAAACTAAAAAGAAGAGACATTTAAAAAGAACAACAGTTCTACAACATATGTTACATATGCATAATCGCAAGAAAAAGGGGCAGATACATTTTTGTGGAAATATATAATTAGAATTTAGGAAGTTAAGATAGGCACAAATGTCATAGATTATTGGCATAATGGTGCATATAATTAACAAGAACATATACAGTTTCGTGGAAATCTTAGAAAGGGACAATACGTACAAGACTCAATTTATTTATTTTTCCCCCATAATCTTAGAAAGGGACAGTTGACAAACCTCCATGCTTTACCCATATCTTGTACATTAGTTAGCTAGCTATATGTGAAAGCGAAAACAAAGCTAAATTAAAATTTAAAAAATAAAAGAAACATATATAGCTAAATATATGATACTCAGATGACGAGGGAGATATGGAAGATGAAGTGCTTAGCGGAAGGTACTGTGTGTTTTGTTCTAAAATAGACATGGTAAGGAATACCATCGTACATGACCCAAAATGCAATTGTCATAGCTCAATACCCATATATTCTAGTTCCTCATCTTTTTCTTCTTCTTCTTCTTCATAGTCAGGACTCATTAAATTTTGATTTTATTCTCTTTTCTTGTCATTATTCTTTCTTTACAGCTAAATTTTGTATGTATAGCATCAAATATAGAGCACTGATGATAAGAACAAAATTTTCGGGCCTTTAAAACTATTAGTTTACAAAGATAATGGCCATTTTACACATTCTATAACCTGGATATAGTTTTCTTTCGATTTCATTTCTTTTTCACTTTTTAATTAACGCTACTTAGCTCATGACTTAATATAATCATCACTGGTCATTTCTTTTCCGACCAGTATACAATTATACTCAATGAGGAATTTCATCAAACATGTATAGCATAAACTACCAACTAATTAAAAACAACATATAAATCAATAATCAGTCAGCTCAAATTTAATGAAAAGTAGAGACTATACTCCTCAGCATCAATTAACACATCAAGTCAAACAAGTAACTAACTACTGATAAAGAAAACAATCGGTGAAAAGGAAGCAAATCATTGGGGTTTATTCTCTTCATAGAGATCGTTACCTTTATTGCCAATGGAAAATGGACTCCCCTGAGAAAATTGAGACAATCGTTGTCTTAAAAAGACCAGACAATCTTCGCTGGCAAAAGGTATATATATAGGCTGAATGACACTTATGACCCTCCAAGTTATCACCCACTTTCAATGTCGTCCTTAAACTATATTTTTCGTCAATTGGGCCCTTAAAGTGACATTTTTTTGGCGTTTCCGTTCCTTTTACCCTATTTTACCCCACCCGACTTATTTTGACCGAAACTGACCCAGTTTGACCCGACCCAATTTCATCAATTAATTTTTTTTTTTTAAAAACAAAAAAGTTTTAAAATTATTTTTAAAATAATTATTAGTTAAAAATTCTTTTAAAAACAATATTTTATTTTAAAATATTAAAAATTATTATTTTTAATATTTTAAAAATTATTATTATTTTAAAATTAATTATTATTTTAAAAATAATATTTTATTCTAAAATATTAAAAATACTTATTATTTATAATATTTTTAAAAATAATTATTATTTTCAAGAAAAAATATTAAAAACTTTTATTTTTTTCATAAAATGAGTAAAGTTTCATAAAATATAGATTCAAAATATTTATTTAAAAATAATTATTTTTAATATTTTAAAATAAAATATTATTTTTAGAATAATTTTAAAATAATAATTATTTTTATATTTAAAAATAAAATATTATTTTAAAAAAGTTTTAAAAATAATTATTATTTTCAGAAGAAAAAAAATTAAAAACTTTTATTTTTTTCAAAAATGAGTAAAATTTCATAAAATATAGATTCAAAAAAATTAAAGTTTGAATTCTTTTAATTCTTAATTATTTTTATGAAAATTTACACATCTTTTAAAAAATAAATATTTCTAGTTTTGTTTTATGAAAATAAAAAAGTTTTTATTTACTTTTTTTGAATCTATATTTTATGAAACTTTACTCATTTGTAAAAAAAATTAAAATTTTCTATTTTTTTTGAAAATAAAGTTTAATTTTTTTGAATCTATATTTTATAAAACTTTACTCATTTTTTTTAAAAATGATAAATTTTCTAATTTTTTTTTCCTAAAAAAAATAATTTTTAAAACTTTTTAATTTCTTTTTTTTTTAAAAAAAATTGAATCAATTTTTTTTATTTATCTTTTATGTTTTTTGTATTTTATATATAAAATGAAAAAAAAAATCTACTTTTTTTAAATAAAGTTTTATTTTTTTATTTATATTTTTTGAATCTATATTTTTTCGTGAAAATAAGAATTATTTTTAAAAAATACTTAAAATAATAATATTTGTTAAGATTTTAAAATAAAATATTATTTTTATAATTATTTTTAATATTTTAAAATAAAATATTATTTTAGTTCTTTTTTTAAAAAAAAATAATTAGTGAAATTGGGTCGGGTCAAAATGGGTCAGATTGGGTCAAAATTTGGTAAAAATGGGTCGGGTTTGGGTCAAATCGAGTAAAAGGAACAGAAACGCCAAAAAATGCCACTTTAAGGGCCTAATTGACGAAAAATATACTTTAGGGACGACATTGAAAGTGAGGGACAACTTGGAGGGTCATATGTGCCATTCAGCCTATATATATATATATATATATATATATATATAGCATTGAAAAGGTATTTTCACTTCTTTGATGCATTTATTCAAAATATGTTTTCAGAGTAAGATCGGATTCGACAGAAAAATCCTTCAACGATGGTTGTTGCCGACGAGCGAGAAGAGTTGGGCGAGAGGAGGAGAGGACTGAGATCGTATATTCAGAGACGAGGATCGGACTGAGATTGTAGACTGATAGACAGTTAGAATGGGATATTATGGTCATTTTAGAAAAAGAATGAGGTTAATTTTGTCTTCAGAAATTTAGTCCTAAATGGTAGGGATTATAATACCAGATCCTCCATGGTATTAAATAATCCTTCATCTTAACCTATTTTATAATCCCAGGATTAATAGTCCCAAGCTTAAATTTAAAAACAAACAAGACACTTGGGATTAATAGTCATATTCCAAGTGTAATCTTTGCAAACAAACATAGCCTATATGTCCTAAGCAAAATATTTGTTAAACGAGTGACATAATAAAGGTAAAATATGATGTGAAAAATATATTCATATACTCCCTCCGTCCCAAATTAATTACTTTTCTAGGACCTTTTAAAGTCAAATTGACTATTTTTAAAATTAATAATTAAGCATATATAAATATATTTCTAAAATTAAAAAAAAATTGAAATTAGTAATAAATTGTATATACTTTCTTTTAGTTATAATATCTTCACCTATATGTTAGCAAAAATAGTAAAAAGATTAGTTTTAAAAATAGTCAATATGACTTTAAAAAATCCTAGAAATGCAATTAATTTGGGACGGAGGGAATAATATATTTCTGTAATACTAAATAATAAACTCTATATGTCAATATATCTTTAACATACCTTATAATACTTATTAAAAAGATAATATTCGGTGGTTAATTGGTATGTATATTATTTAAAAAAATTATCGATTAAGTTAAGAAATTACAAATTCATTAAAATAGATTTAATAAGATGATATGTGTGTGTCCCTTCTTAAACTCTGTCTCCTTTCACTAATAATAACAATAATAAAGAGCATTTTGGCATAATAGAAGGGCCAAAAAAGAAAATTAAAACTTGTTCACTTATTAAGAAAATAAATAAACTTATGGATTATATTGCAAAAAGCAAGAAAGGAAAATAACTTAACAGTTTAGTTTATTAGGCACTGAAGTGATGATAGGTTGTGGATTCATGATCTTGGTTATTTAGTAATATTAATATGGTACTTTCGGATTTGACTAGAATCTTATGAATTAAATATTTATACTAAATTTTAAAAACTAGTACTGTAATTGGAATAAAATATTTCATCGGTTTAAAAATTAGAGATATATTTTTTTAATCTATCTTAAAATTAAAAATATATTTTTAATTTAAGATTATAAAATGACATAATGTTCATAATTTTTTATTATTTTTTTCAATATCAAATTATCACAGTTAAATTTTTAAGTAATACTAAAACTATATTTAAAAATATAAAATTATCATTAAAAATAATTATTTTATAAAATATTTATTTTAATTTTTTTATTGTCAGTTACGTGAATAAATATTAGTGATAATTATTTTGAGAAAATATATACTAAGTAGAACTCTCCTATAATTTTATTTAATTTTATATATTAATATGTTTCGTAATTATAATTAAAAACAAATTTGTCACAACACATAGCCGACATAAATAGAAAATGTTTGAATTCCAAATTTTTTCTCTTTTATTTTTATGTTTAGGTCTTCTTTGTCAATACTTTTTTCCTTTTTGTAGATGATAATTCAAAATAAAATATTGTCCTTAAGTTTTTAAATATTATTATCGTAATTATATTATCACGTCGCCACTATTACTAATAATAATTTACTTTTAGTGATAAATATAGTATAAAATATATTTTTAATATTTACAAATTTTACATATGAGAGTATTATTTTTCAAACGAAGGAAGCATAGTTTAGGAAAGAATTTCGATTTCGATCTCATGAAATCCCACAATTTTTGCTAATATTTCACATCATTGGACCAAATATGGCCAAATAAATCCCCATTTAAAAACCATTACAATATTTTTAAAAATAAAATAAAAAAAGGAAAAAGATTTATTATGGATTCCCAATTTAAGGAGCTGCTTACCAAAGTGAGGAGACAATATTCTACTTACCATTGATAGAGAATTAATATAATTAATTATTTTTTTTTAAAAAAAATACCATATTTATATGGACAAACAAATCTTTTTTTCCTTCATTATATCCCTCCTCTGTTCCACAAGCAAAATAAAGGAAAAAACAGTGTGCATGAAGGGATACAAAGATCAAATGGAGAAAGTAATACTCATTAGAACATACTGCAGGAAACAACTCTGGTTTGCCTTCTCTCTACTCTGTGTTTTTACAATTTCCATCTATTTCTTGGATTTATTTGCAGCCAAAAATAGTACCACCTTATTTTCCTATCATCAATCTGCTACTAATCCTTTGCCCTTCACAAAGAACACTAAACAATTACTTGATCAGTCACTTGACTTGGTGGAAATCAACACTAAACATGACTTGGATTCTTGCGTTGGTCGATACATTTATGTTCATGATATTCCCAGCAGATTCAATCTCGATATTTTGAAAAATTGTTGGTCGATTCTTAAATGGATTAATATGTGTGAGTACATATCAAATATGGGTCTAGGCCCCCAGGCTAAAAATTCTGAAAGTGTTCTTCAGAACAGTAGCTGGTACGCGACGAATCAATTCATGCTGGAAATTATTTTTCATAACAGGATGAAGCAATACAAGTGCTTAACAAATGACTCTACATTGGCCTCAGCAATTTTTGTGCCATTTTATGCTGGCCTAGACGTGAGTCGATATTTATGGGATAATTCTAGCACACTAGTGAGGGATTCCAATCCTGTTGAATTGGGAAAATGGCTAAGGGGAAAAACAGAATGGAAAAAAATGCAGGGGCAAGATCATTTTTTTGTTGCAGGGAGAATTACTTGGGATTTTAGAAGAGAAAGTGACAATGGCTCTGATTGGGGAAATAGACTTATGGCATTGCCAGAAATCAAGAACATGACTATTCTGGGAATTGAGTCAAGTCCTTGGAGCAACAACGAGTTCGCGATTCCTTATCCTACTTATTTCCATCCTTCAAAAGATTATCAGGTATTCGAATGGCAAAACAAGATTCGGATGAAAAAAAGGCGATTTTTGTACTCTTTTGTGGGTGCTCCAAGGCCTAATAGTCAAGAATCTATTAGGGGTAATATTATTAGTCAGTGTTTAGCTTCTAGGAGGAAATGCAAGTTGCTAGATTGTAAGTTGAAAAACTGCCATAATCCTGTTTTTGTAATGGAGATGTTTCAAAGGTCTAAATTTTGCTTGCAGCCTTCTGGGGATTCGTTTACTAGGCGATCAACGTTTGATTCGATTCTGGCAGGTTGCATTCCAGTTTTTTTCCATCCGGGGTCAGCTTATATTCAGTATAAATGGCACTTACCCAAGAATTATACACAATATTCGGTCTTTATACCGGAGGAGGCCTTAAGAAATGGCACAGCAAATATTGAGAAGATATTGGAAGCAAAAACAGAAGATGGAGTGAAAGGCATGAGGGAAGAGGTTATAAGGTTGATTCCCAGGGTAATTTACGCCGATCCGAGGGCTAGTTTAGGGACACTTGAAGATGCATTTGATATAGCAGTGAAGAGAGCTGTTGAGAGAATAGAGAGAATTAGAAGGGAAATGAAAGGGGAGGAACTCTAGTGTTGATTTTCTTGAAGGGAAGAAAATGGGAGGAAATGAAATCGATGCATGGGAGATTTTTTTGGGGGGGAATTAGAAAATATGAAATCTTTACATTTCCTTGAGTAGCAGCAGCAGAAGAGCAAGATAGGTACATAAGCTATTTTCCTTATGTTGATTAATTCTTTGTCTTTCGTCCTTCTCTTTGTGTTTAGAACATTATGATAACATAAACTATTAGTTTCGCTAATTTTCCTTAATTGGATTCTTTTATAAATTAAGCTTTCTGAAATTGTCCCGTTTTATTATTCATTATTTGTTGTTACGCTTATAAAAATAATGTTAGGGTGACAAAATGAATCCTAAGGTTTCTTAGGGGGAGAACCAGAAAAGCCTTGCAAATTAGGTTTTAATACATGCTTAGAATTCGACTTGACCTAAAGCTCAAATCTTGAACCATCATTTGTATTAAACCTTCTCGTTTTCTTTCTTCTTCTTTTTCTTTTTTTTTTTTGGTTACTTTATATAAATGTATCCAACATGATTTGTACTCGGATAAGATATTTTTCATGGGTAATGCTTGTTATTCAACTGACATTGGTCACTGGAAATAAGGAACGCCTTGTTCTTCAACATGAAAGTTCTCGAGCAACTGAAAGGGAAAAGAACAACAAGCTTTACGCTCCCCCACACGGCTCTATGAAAATTTGTATACACACTAAACTTTAAATGTGCAATGCCTAGTGGCTTGTTTGATTTGGGAGAAACAAAATGAGTATTTCAATTCTTATGTTTGGTTACTTAAAAGTGGAGGAAATGAGTATTTCAATGGAATGCGTAATCATATGTTTAAAGGAATTTTTATTCCATCAGGATGGGTAAAGATTGGTCATTTCATCTCAATTGACAAACTTAAAAAAAAAAACTTTGATCAATCAAAATCGTGTAGTTTCTCATTCTGACCAAACATAATAATAGGAATACCCATTTCATTTCATTCTCATTTCTATTCCAATGTTGTAACCAATTCTGACCCTCAAGACCTTTGCTTGTCAAGTTTTTTGCTCGTAACAAACATCTACCATACTTGTAAAGAGAAGCCGACTACCACTCTAGCTATCACCTCCAAATTTAATGTCAAGAATCTTCTATATATAGTAACAAAAATATATGGAATTTTTGTGCAAGTAGATACAAGGACATAATCTATAAATTACTAAAAATACGAGTCTTCTAGTGTCGATTATTTTGAAGGGAAGAAAATAAGAGGAAATGAATGGAATAATTTTTTTGGGAAATCTCATAAAATATGAAATCTCACATTTTAAGAAGCAAAAGAAGAGCAAGATTATAAGGTAGTATATAATCTATTTTCCTTAGGTTGATTAATTCTTTATCTTTCTTCAATCTCTTTGTGTTTACAAACATTTTGATAAAACAAGCTATTACTTTCCCTAATTTTCCTTAGTTGTATTCTTTGATAAATTATGCTTTTATGGCAATGTCCCTTCTATTATTCATTTTATGTTGTGCTTACTCAAGTAATAGTATTAAAATCCCTTCATTACATTTTTCATCTAATTTTTTTCAATACACATTTAGCGACACAAATTTTATGTTAGTACTTAAATTTATGTGCATCTTATTTGATTTGATAATCAATTGAAAAGTAATGTATATTACGAGTAGCTTTGTAAAGTACTTGTGAGAATTTAATATGTAAAAACACTTAGTTATATATCAAATTTGTTAGGTTGATCCATTTCGTAGAAAAAGTCTAACGAACTTTTAGTTCGTAGAATATCTATCATCGTAGAGTATGGAACTCAGAAGTGTAGAAATAAGACTGCAGACAAGTTACTCTATTATATGGAAAAGTAACTCTACGATCAGATAGAATCGTAAAGTACCTGAATTCTGACAATCAGTATCAGATTATGACAAAGTCCTAGTCCTAAGTTTGATTATATCAAAGTTGATCCTTCCAAAAGTTTTTGATAAGGTCAAAGAAACTTGCAACTATTTGTAACAACTATACCAGCAAGGACAAAGACATATGTCTGCAATTGCACAATACTCAGTATTGTGGATAACAACCTGAGGTGGTCCACCAGACAACAATGTAGAGTCAATAATAATAATTCAACAGGTGTCCTAGACAAGACTAAAGCAACAATAAAAATCATAACGAGAAGATCCCAAAGAAGCTTTATAAAACGGTAACAAACTTCAAACATCAGGAGTATCGAATTAAGCCAAAATGTTGCCTAATCTAAAAGTTCTAAAAGCTTCCTACTCTAAAATTCTAAGAAAGTTCACCTACTGCTAAGTTATTCGATCAAGAAGCTCATTCTCACTTAGCAGCACCTTAAACCAACCTTATTCATTTGTAATTGTGATCTTAGTGATCAGTATAATCTAAGTCTGTGTAACTTGAGGGATTCTTAGTGAATCAGTTATAAAACAATTTTTTTGTGAATTGTAATCTTAGTGATTACCCTTCTTTAGTGGAATATCCCTACTCTCGAATTAGAAGAGAGGATTAAGAGACTTTTATGCTCTGAATTTTTTAAAAATGTTTGTGTTCATTATATTTCTACATCTATTTTCCTGCTACTCTACGTTTTTCTGTCAGTGACTATTTTCATATTTATGTCAAATTTAGAACGAAGATTTCATTTATATCGTTGAATGGGCATCTTTAAAAATATCATTCCGCTGCGTATATCAAAATCAGTTATCTGTTTAACTATTTGGTAATCAATTATTAAAAAAAAATGAAAAGATTTATTCAACCCCCTTTCTAGATTATTTCTTGTGCTTCTGAGAACAACATTTTATATCAAATGACACAATACAAATTGTCGCAATTAACTATGTCGCTCGAATCATCGTTAAAAATAATATTTGTGTCGTTAAACGTGTATTTAAAAAAGTTGTGTAAAAAGTGTAACGAAACGAATCTTAATCCAAAATAATATTAAACTGATAAAATGAGTTCAGTGTTAGAAATAAAATATTGGAATATGAAAGGGTTGAGAAATGAAAAGGTTGAGAAATGAAAAGGTTATATTTCTCTCTCACCATGCCTATATATACTCCTAGCAATCCTCCCAACAATGATATAGAAGAATAGAAATAGTGGAAATAAGAAAGAGACACACCCATCATCCATGTGATAGGTTGTAAAATACACCCATCCGAAAGATTGTGAGAGATATCAAAAGAATTGTGGATGACCACTCAAATACAAGAGATTATCAATATACATTTTATTGATTATACATTTTGTTTTATCTATTATTTTACAATACGTTATCAGCACGAGTTTTTACCTGATTTTAAAAGGGAAGTTCTTTCAACTCACTGTAAGTATTATTTCATTACAATTAAATTTGATCGTGTATATTTAATTGTTTTAGTATGTTAAAGCAGTGACAAGGAATGACTCATACTGTGCTAGAAATCAAGCTATATATTTATATAAATGTTGAACATTACAAAACTTGAATTTACTACCCCTTGATATCTTGAGCAAGAATAATTTGTCATGGACTCTTGATGCTGAGATTCATCTAAAGGCAAAGAATCTTGAAGATACAATTAAGGTTGAAAATCATGCATCCCTGCAGGATCATGCAAAAATCAATGATTTTTATTCGCCATCATGTCACTTATGAAAACATGTTAGAGAAAACATTGACTACATTTAATGCCTCAAATATGCTCCTGCAGTAGCAATATCAAGAGCATAAGTTTACAAAATATTTCGTGAAGAGATAAAAGAAACTATGTTCCCTGAAGTGATATCGTGTCTTCTAGTGGCTAAACAAAATAATGAGTTTTTACTAAAAATTCACTAATCTCGCCTGACCCGTTATACTTCATTCCTTGAAGTGAATGGAACCTCATTTGATAAACATAGAGAAAATTATGGTCGTGGTCATAGGTGTGGAGTGGAAGGTCATTGGTCACGTACCTATCATTTGGTAGATTTGTACCAAGTTTCCATAAAAGAAAAGAGAAAAGGAATTGAAACGAAAATTTATTGATCATAAGGATCTTGAAGATCCCATGAATGATCATAATGATCTTGAAGATCTCATGAATTATCTTGAGTTTCCAAATGGAAATGGCCATATCAATTATTTATTTTTCTTTCATTATATTATGACATTATAATAAGCATTTTTATTTTGATATGTTTGATTTATGTTTCAAGTAATAAAGTTTAATTTATGTTTTACATATATGCAGACACATGGGTCCTATTGGTAATTAAAGGCTCCGGAAGAGCGATTACTATATAGAATGATTTTTAAAATTATGCAAAGCCAATGTCAATACTATATCAGGTTCATTGAACTTAATCAAAGCTCTGGAGAGCGATTATAATGTTGCTAAAAAGCACAAAACTTTGTATTAATGATGCTTTGTATTCTACTGAGTCAAGCAGAAATTTACTCAATTTTAAGGATATACGTTATAATGTTATCATGTTGAAACTAATAACGAAGGCAGTGAAGAATTTCTTTATATTACTTCAATAGTATCGGGTCAGAAGCTCATACTAGAAAAACTGTCTATTTTCTCTTCTGGGTTATATTATACTACAATGAGAACAGTTGAAACAAATGTTGCAATACACCAGAAGTGTTCAGACCCAAAGGTTTTTATGCTTTGGCATGATCGTCTTAGTCATCCAGGATCAATAATGATGCGTCGAATTATTGAAAACTCTCATGTACATCCCTTAAAGAACCAGAAGATTCTTTTACCTACTGATTATCCATGTGGTGCTTGTTCTCAAGGTAAATTAATTACCAAACCATCACATTCAAAGATTGTTGTTGAGTGCCCATCTTTCTTAGAAAGAATTAAGGGTGATATATGTGGACCAATACATCCATCTTATGGTACATTTAAGTATTTTATTATTTTAATTGATGCATCAACCAAATGGTCACATATATGTTTCCTTTCTACTAGAAATGTGGCATTTGCTAGGCTCCTTGCTCAAATAATTAGGTTGAGAGCGCAATTTCCTGATTATCCAATTAGGAAAATTCGTTTAGATAATGTTGGTGAATTCATATCTCAAGCTTTTGATGACTATTGCATGTCTATTGGAATTGATGTTGAACATCCTGTTGCACATACACATACTCAAAATGGTTTAGCTGAATCACTTATCAAGAGACTTCAAATTATTGCTCGACCTTTGCTTATGAAATCAAAATTACTAGTTTATACTTGGGGTCATTTTACATACTGCATCATTAGTTCATATTAGACAATCTGTTTATCATAAATTCTCACCATTGCAACTTGTACTTGGCCAACAACCAAATATTTTTCACTTGCACACATTTTGTTGTGCTGTATATGTACCGATTGCACTCCTACAACGCACTAAAATGGGTCATCAATGTAGACTTGAAATTTATACGGTTTTGATTCCCAATCTATCATTAGATATCTTGAACTTCTAACTAGTGATGTTTTTAAAGCACGTTTTGAGGATTGTCATTTTAATGAAATAGTCTTCCCACCATTAGGGGGAGAAATGTCGTTGCCTGAAGCAAGATGATTGCCTGAAGCAAGATGTTTGCCTGAAGCACGACGTTTTCCTGAAGCAAGAAATTTGCCTGAAGTAGGACGAGAGATTACATGAAATACTTCGACGTTATCTCATCTTGATCCTCGTACAAATCAATGTGAACTGGAAGTTCAAAGGATTATTCATTTGCAAGGAATTGCAAATCAATTATCGAATGTATTCGCTGATAATAAGAAAATAGTGAAATCTCACATTCCAGCTGCTAATACTCCAGCACGGATTGAAGTCCCTGTTGGACAATCAATTAATACAGCAACAAATGAATCAAAACCACACCTGAAGCGTGGAAGACCGATCGGTGTTAAAAGATAAAAATTTTCGGAAGAGGAAAGTACAAGAAAAACAAGTTGCAGCCTATAAAGAGGCTATACCCATAAAACAGGGCACATAAATAACTGATTTATCCAAAACTTATGAGCAAAAATCTCCTAAAAATAAAACTCTTAAAGAGTTATCCCCTGAAGAGGATCAAGTACCTGAAAATAACGAGATCTCGATACATTATGTATATACAGGAGAAGTATTGGATAGAAATAAAATTGTCGTCGACAACATATTTTTATATAATGCTCTTGACATTACCAGAAGTAATGATAATGAACCACAAACTGTTGATGAATGTCAACGTAAAAATGATTGGCCAGTGTGGAAAGAGGCGATTCAAGCAAAATTAAATTCACTAAACAAACGTGAAGTTTTTGGACATGTAGTCCGAACACCTGAAGGTGTAATGCCTGTTGGATACAAATGGGTATTTGTACGTAAACGAAATGAGAAAAATGAAATTATAAGGTACAAAGCGCGACTTGTAGCACAAGGTTTCTCGCAGAGACCTGGTATTGATTATGAAGAAACATATGCTCTTGTAATGGGCGCAATTACATTTAGATTTTTAATTAGCTTGGTAGCAAAAGAAAATTTAGATATGCGATTAATGGATGTTGTTACAACATATCTGTATGGATCATTAGATAATGATATCTACATGAAAATTCCTGAAGGATATAAAATGTCTGAAGCATATAATTCTACATCTCAAAGTATGTATTATATCAAGCTACAAAGATCCTTATATGGGTTAAAGCAATCCGGACGCATGTGGTATAATCGCCTCAGTGAATATCTTTTGAAAGAAGGATTTGAGAATAATCCAATTTGTCCATGTATTTTTATCAAAAAAAATCAGAATCCGGATTTGCTATTGTTGCAGTATATGTTGATGATTTAAATCTTGTAGGGACTCTAGAAGAGTTAATAAAAACATCAAATTATTTAAAGAATGAATTTGAGATGAAAGATCTTGGTAAGACAAAATTGTCTTGGCCTACAAATTGAACATCTTCCAAATGGAATTTTTGTTCATCAATCAACATACATAGAAAAAGTCCTGAAGCACTTTTACATGGATAAAGCTAATCTTTTGAGCACTCCAATGATAGGTCGGTCACTTGATATCAAGAAAAATCCATTTCGACCACAAGAAAATGATGAAGAAACTCTTGGTCCTGAAGTACCATATCTTAATGAAATTGGTACTTTGATGTATCTTGCAAATTTCACACGACCTGATATAGCATTTGCAGTTAACTTACTAGCAAGGTACAGTTCTACACCAACTCGAAGACACTGGAATGAAATTAAGCATATTTTGCGATATCTTCGTGGGACTACTGATTTGGGATTATTTTATCCAAATGGATCAAAATCACAGTTAGTTGGATATGCTGATGGAGGTTATCTTTCCGATCCACACAAAGGCAGATCACAAACAGGATATTTATTTACTTATAAAAATACTGTTATTTCATGGAGATCTGTTAAGCAAACAATTTCTGCTACTTCATCAAATCATGCAGAGATTATCGCAATTCATGAAGCGAGTCGTGAATTTGTTTGTTTGAGATCGGTAATTCAACACATTCGTGAGAACTGCGGATTATCATGAATCATAAATAGTCCAACGATATTATACGAAGATAATGCTGCTTGTATCACTCAAATTAGGGGAGGCTATATCAAGGGTGATAGAACCAAGCATATTGCACTAAAAAATTTTTATACACATGAGCTCTATAAGAGTGGTGATATTGATGTCAAGCAGATATGATCATGTGATAATTTGGCTGATATATTCACTAAGTCACTACCAACTGCGACTTTTAAGAAGATGGTGTACAACATTGGCACGCGTCGACTTAATGATATTTTTACCATGAACAGTGGTACTCGTGAGGGGGAGTAAATTTTCTGAAGGATATGTGCTGATTGTACTCTTTTTCCTTCGCTAAAGTTTTTTCCCACTGGATTTTCCTTTGCAAGGTTTTAATGAGGCAATCCTAAGGCACTAGAAGATATACAAGAATATTGTACTCTTTTCCTTAGCCAAAATTTTTTGTTCACATGGTTTTTATTTGGTAAGGTTTTTAACGAGGCATATTCTTAGAAAGTGGTCATCCAAGGGGGAGTGTTAGAAATAAAATATTGGAATATAAAAGGGTTGAGAAATGAAAAGGTTATATTTCTCTCTCTCCATGCCTATATATACTCCTAGGCCCTAGCAATCCTCCCAACAATGATATAGAAGAATAGAAATAGTGGAAATAAGAAAGAGACACACCCATCATCCATGTGATAGGTTGTAAAATACACCCATCCGAAAGATTGTGAGAGATATCAAAAGAATTGTGGATGACCACTCAAATACAAGAGATTATCAATATACATTTTATTGATTATACATTTTGTTTTATCTATCATTTTACAACATTCAGAAATTTGTTAAGAGAAGAACAGGAAAAAAACATGTATTAAATTAATACATGCATGGAACTTAACTTGACCTAAAACTAAATCTTAAACTATCATTTGTATTAGTTCTTCTCGTTTTTCCTTTTTAATGTTAAATTCTATCTCAAAATTGTGTATCCCGGCATGGTCTTTACTCGGATAAGATATTTTTCAAGGGAAATACATTGTTATTCAACTGATATGGGTCACAGGAAACAAGGAATGCTTGTTCTTCGACATGAAGGTTTTTTTTTTTTTTTTTTCTTTTGGGCCAAACACCACAGAAAAATAATAATAATGCTATGTGCACAAGTTACACACAAAAAATTATACACGTGTATTGCATACTAATAAAAATTTATTTACCCTCCTAACTTGATTTAAACATTAATATCAATATTAAATTAGTAATTAGGTTAAACCACTTTTCAAAACTTTTAGTTTAAATGTCTCTCCAAGTCCCTTTCCAACATAATTTTAGTTTAGATAATGATTGGCTTTAATTGTCAATGATCTGCCCTGGAATATGTTGGGCTAATCTTTTACTCCATCCCTTGTAAAATTATAAATGTATTTGTAAATACGACAACTTTAAAGAAAAATAAAATGATCAAACATTTTGTTAACATTAGTTATCAATGTAGTAGCTTAAAAAGGGAGAAGAGAGATAAATTTCGTCATTATTCATTACTATATTTCTAGTTATTGTTAAGAATATTGTTGAAAATTAAAATTTTCTTTAAAGTCGACATTTAAAAAATATATATTTCTAATTTTAAAAAGAATTGAGGGAATAGAAGGGCAGTTGAAAAGATAATTTAAGGATCAAAGATAATTTTAAGGACATAAGCATCAACCTGAACTTGGCTATGCAAAAGAAAAGGCCAGTTGAAAAGGAAAAAGAGAGATTGATGCTCTGCACCCTCTTTCTCTTCCTCTCACTGAAAGAAAATTTACAACATTATAGAAAACATCACTTAAAATTTTCTTGCACACAAAGGAAGGTGAATTATTACTCTTACCATGAAAAAGAGACAGAACTACAAAGGGTACACTTTCCTTTGGCAAGCACAGTTGTTAAAAACTCGCAACGCATACATCCATACTAAGTTCTCAAAGACTGATGAGATAGTGTTATAGCGCAGGAAGGCAGCACGCCCGGTATTCATTCAACTTTCCATGAGGACAAGGGCGGAGTTTCTGAAGTTTCATATGTGGCAGCACCGGGCGTATATCTATCACCCTTGACAGCATCTGCGGAAGCAATGGCTTCAAGTTCAGCAATGTCTTCAGTTGTTAGTTTTACAGACAAAGCTCCGATATTCTGGTTGAAATTTTCAATCTTGGTGGTTCCAGGTATGGGGCACACATCACTTCCCTGGTGATGAACCCAAGCCAATGCTAGCTGTGATGGGGTACACCCTTTCTTTAATGCCATTTCATTCACCCGATCATATAAGTTTTTATTATGCTCGAGATTCTCCGTTTGGAACCTTGGTAGATACTATAGTAAATAAAAAAAACATAGTCCAGAGTCAGACTACAAGACCACTTCGGCACTTCTATATGACTAAAGCAATGAACATGGTTTATGTCCTAAAAAACCCGATCCTGCTTTTCCAAACAGATAAGAGATATTTGAAAAAAAATTAAAAAACATATAAATATAGTGGATTACAATTATAGTTTTGATTTCAGAAAGTTGTGAGTATTTATAGAGACATAATGTTAACTCTAAGAAAATGAAAGTCAAGATTGATTCTATAAACAAACTAACCTTTCGGAAATCACCTTCTGCCAAGTTCTCAACCATCTTTGGACCTGAAGACAAGAATCCCCGTCCCAGAGGACTATACGCAACAATCCCAATGCCTAATTCTCTGAACAATCATAAAAGGATGAACTTATATTCTGAATTTCTATTACTTCCTGAACATATTATAAGCATAAAAGATGCCAAACCTGCAAGTAGGAATTATTTATAAGCATAATAGAGGCCAAACCTGCAAGTAGGAACTATTTCATCTTCCACGTCTCTTGTCCACAAAGACCACTCCAGCTGCACAGCCGTTATTGGATGAACAGCATGTGCTCTTCTGATAGTAGAAGATGAGGCCTCAGATAGACCGATATATTTTATTTTACCCTCTTCAACAAGTTTCTTGAGTTCTCCCATCTTACAAAAAAAATGAATAGAATGGAATGGAATAGGGAAAAATTAACAAGAAGCACCTTCAGAAAAGGCAAAATGAAAACTTGGACATAGAAACCAAACTGAGAATGTAGATGAAAGATATCAGCAAAATTGTGGATTTCATAGCATCAAAGTAAAAATCCTCACTGCATTACTCGATGGTCAATGGCAGCTGAGCAGTTTATGTATAATCACTATTAACCAGAGATTACTTAACAGCCAGTTTGATAGGCTCTAGAGTTACATGGTAACCCATTGATTTTTTTCTTCATTGTCAGATTGCAATTTTAGAGATATCAAATACAAGGGCACAGGTAGCTGAAATCAGTCATAGCAATCGATGGTCATGATAATACCACATTTCATCATTCAACAAGTGAATACCAATATCAACATCTTCCCTTTACCTTTTTTTTTTTTTTCAATTTTCCTTCGAGTGCATACTTGAGTTAACATTAGTCAATTGCTACCTTATTGAGTAAGCAGGTAATGAAATTAGTATAATCACAACAACAGGCCAAACATTGGGTAATTTTCAATTTGATAATGGCTAGTTGGCTATTAAACATTCACCCCATAATCAAGGAGTATTATGCAGGTACTAAAATCTGAGATCAAAGTAATCTTGGCCCAATACATGTAGCATTTTTCAGAAGAATTTTATCAAACCAAAACCAATAAATATTCAGATTTTGTGTTTTTATGGACAATTATCTTTACTGTGATACATGAATTTTAAATGGACATCTAAATTGGGACAGGACAGTATTTGACAAATAGATGTTGAGAAATTATACCGTGACTTCAATGGGAACCCGGGTATCAATCCGATGCTGATAATAGAGATCAACACAATCCACATCAAGCCGCTTCAAACTCGCCTCGCAGGCGGCCCGAACATAAGCCGGGTCGCCCCGAACTTCCCTAATTCCATTCCCAAACTTGATTCCAAACTTGGTAGCCAATTCAACTTTCTCCCTAATCCCTCCCTTCAAAGCCTGCATTACAAAATTCAAATTGAATCATCAGCAATTCCACCAATCAACAAATTTCAAACTCTATAAATAATCCGGTCTGCCGGAAACTTACCTTTCCGAGTAAGATCTCGTTGGTATGCGGGCCATACATGTCGGAGGTGTCGAGAAAAGTGACGCCGCTTTGGACGGCGTGGTGGATGAGTTGGATCATATCGGAGTCGGGTTTGGGTGGGCCGTAGAAGGCCGACATGCCCATACAACCAAGTCCTTGAGCTGATACTTCCAGGCCTTGTGAACCCAATTTGATTCTAGGCACTTTCGCCATTTTTGGGTCAGTTCTTTTGGGACAGAATTATGTCTCCTCTAGAAGGGTACTAGTAATGGAGGAAATGTTGGTGATTTGCTGTGTGTGTGTATATATATATATATATATACACTTTTGAGGTAGACGATGACGGTAGTAGGTAGTAGGTAAGCGAAGTCAAAAGGAGGAGAGAGAAAGATATACTGTGTGTTTGTTTCGTTATACTCCCGCCAACGTCAGAGCTTACGTTGTTTAAAAACTTAACTACCTAATTTACTATTTTCCTTCTGTAATAAATTTATTTACACAAAGAGTTGTGAAGAAGTATTATTTATTATCTTTTAAATTGGAGATATAAAAGATACATAATTTTAAGATTTAAAATTTATTTGTCATATATTTAAAGTTATAGCTAATATATGGCATTGTATATCAAATTCAAGACTTGAAATTGAGTTGTCAAATACTCCCTTCGTTCCAAATTAATTGCTCAGTTTTGAATTTTTTAAGTCAAATTGACTATTTTTAGAATTAATAATTAAGCATATATAAATATATTTCTAAAATTATAAAAATTAGGGTTAGTAATAAATTGTATATATTTTTTTTAGTTATAATCTTTTCACCTATATTTTAGCAAAAATAGTAAAAAGATTAGTTTTAAAAATGATCAATTTGACTTTAGAAAATCAAAAATGAGCAATTAATTTGGGACGGAGGGAGTATAATTTTGTTTCGTTATAATTTTGGGTTGTTTTGCGCATTAGATACACTTGAGAATAAAATTCATCAAGACGGATCGAAACGCAACAAATGCAATTAGAAAAATATATTAGTGTTTAATGTTAGGAATAATATAAAATAATTAAGTAATTAATTTTTTTAAGATACATACGACAGCCAAAAAAAATATATTTTTTTCTTTACAAAGATTGATAAAAAGAACCATAATTAATTTTTTTTCAAGATGCAAATAACAGAAATAAAAGAATATAAATTGTTCTTTACAAAGATCAATAAAAAGAACCAATGGAGTGTTTTTTAGTTGAATTCTCTTCGTTCCAAAATTAAAGATACAATTTAATTTTTAGGTCAAACGACGACATATTAAACTTCAAATTGATGTGAATTGATTTAATTTTAGTTGATACAATTGTTATAATAGTATAGTATATAACAAAAACTATTACTCACAAAAATTTATTTATTTTTAAAACTTGTATGAGTCATACTAATTTTAAAATTTAATATATCGTCGTTTGACTTTAAAAATTAAATTGTATCTCTAATTTTGGAACGGATAGAATATTAGTTATCTGTATATTAATCCTTTTCCTTTAAGTAAATTTTTGCTATAAGACTTTTACCAACCCAGCCCATAGCTAGCTCCCCCACCAACCCTCAACCCCATATAATACCCAACCTCTATCCAATCCCCAGGCCCCAATCCCCAACCCCTAGCCGATAATGTTGCTATCATCCTATAATCTGCAATTTTAGGTGAGAGGGGTATTATTGGACCAATAGATATGGATTCTTAGTTTCATGTAAAAAATTTGCCCCACGCATTTTTGAATTAAATATCGAATTCTTATCTTGCACATGCATTTTAATATTTTTCATTTTACAAAACAGACTCATATGATATAAAAAAATTATTTTGTAAAAAGAGTTCATTTTTATTAATGATGATATCAAATAAATTATATTTTAAAATTCAACGGTACAATTAGTAACATACTATCACTATTAAATTAAAATTCTCACTTAAAGATTACACATTATTACATTTTTATAATGGATCAGTTTTTTTCTGTTCTTAGTTTAGGGCCCAAAATTAACATTTTTATTGGTTATTGATGATAGTTAGTAATTGATCATACTAACAAAGTGTACATTAGGTCTGTGTCTTGGCCTAGACCCGGTCTGATCAAAGCCTTGACAGGTCAATCCCACCCTGCAAGGCTTTTAATAGACCATGATTTTGAACTCTATGCCTGGCTTAACAAAAAGTTTGGCCTGGTCCGACCTATGACTTAAGTCCGGCCTGGCCCTGGGTATTTGATCTGGCCTGGTCCAGCCCATGGACATGGCTAAGTTCTATTAATCTACTTCCAAATCTTCCATGCAGGCATGTCCATTTATTTTATAAAAAAATAAGGGGTCCTTTACAGAAATATACAACAATTAGTAAAATATTACAAGAATAGTGCACTAACAAAATAATTACAAAAAGAATAGTGCACTAACAAAATAATTACAAAAAGAGTGCAACAAGATAAACTCATTAAATCGTTCAGTTTCCTAAAAATAAAGAATTCCTTAAAGCAAGGAGAAGTAACTGCCATATTCGGTATGGCAGTTACCATTTAGCCACCTCTAATACACCTAGCAGTCGTCGTCTCCGACGTGATCAATTGGTTGTTTCGTCGAGAAGTTGAACTGAAATCATCCTGCAATACAAACAGAAAATTAGTACTACCATCTAGCCTCTAAATCTGATCTAATGAATATCGCCGACAAAGAACCAAAATTAAACAAATTCAAATCAAAATTAAAACATAATCGACCAATAATCTGCTCACCGTTGGCGTCATCGAGCTCCTCATCATCGTCATCTCCGTCAGATCCATCGTCACCGCCAAGACGGCAGTTGGCGTTCCAGTGGTGGGTGTGGACGGGAGAGGCGTAGATGGGGCGGCGAAAGCGGGGCGGTGGTTGGGGCAAAAGAAGCGGTGATTATCGTCGATGAAGCCGATAGGGAGTTCACTGGTGGCTTTAGGGAGGGGTGGGAAATGGTGGACGGCGGAGGAGGGTAACCAACCCTTAATACAAAGGTAACCAACTTTAATACATAGGTAACCAACCTTTAATATAAAGGTAATCAAACCTTAATACAGAGGTAATCAACCCTTAATACAAAAGTAACCAAAACTTAATACAAAAGGTATCCAACCTTAAAACAAAGGTAATTAACCTTTAATACAAAGGTAATCAAACCTTAAATACCAAGGTAACCAACCCTTAATACAAAGATAACCAAAAATTAATATAAAAGATATCCAACCTTAGTACCAAGGTAACAAACCTTTAATACAAAGGTAACCAAACCTTAATACTAAGGTAACCAACCCTAAATATAAAGGTAACAAAACCTTAATACAGAGGTAACCAAATTTTAATACAAAAAGTAACCAACCCTAAATACAATGGTAACCAAAACTTAATACAAAAGGTATCCAACCTAAAAACAGAGGTAACCAACCTTTAATATAAAGGTAACCAAACTTTAATACAAAGATAACCAAACCTTAATACAGAAGTAATCAACCTTAATACAAAGGTAACCAAAACTAGTTACTACACTTTCAGAAATTAGTTACCTCCATACTAATGTTTGGTTAGGGCGGATGGGAAAAGGAATAGGACTTGTTTTCTCAGTGGCCGGTATGGTAGCCTCTGCTATCATTGAAAAGAGAAGGAGAGAAATGGTAGTTCAAGAGAACACCCGAATTAGTGATTTGTGGTTAATCCCTCAGTTTTTCCTCGTCTGTGTCGGGGAAGCTTTTGTTTATGTTGGTCAACTCGAGTTTTTCATCAGGGAGGCACCAGAATAGATGAAATCCATGAGTACGGGGCTATTCCTGAGCACTTTGGCGATGGGTTACTTTATGAGTAGTTTTTTGGTGACTTTGGTAGTGGCGGTAACTAAGAAAAGCTGGATAAAACACTTTGGAGAATTTCTATTGGATGCTTGCACTGCTGGGAGTGATAAATTTCTTTGTTTTTCTTGCTTTTGCAATGAGACATCAGTACAAGGTCCTCCAATATAAAGGTCTTGCCAACAGATGATGCAATTTCCGACAAGGAGACGGAGGAAACGACTTTTTGAAATAATGGTGATTGACTTTCATGATTAAGTAAAGAGAGATGGATGATGCTAGAAATAATGGTGATTAATTTTTTGAAATTTAAATTTTAAAATTACCCAACTAAATTAAAGGGATCATGGCCACCTCAGCACTCCAATTAATTTAAACTAAAAACTAACTGCATTAATTATGTAATAAAAAATTACATATACACTAAATCTGTAAATATTTTTTTAGTGCACTTTTTTTGTAATATTTTTTAAAAAGGTACTAATAAATGTAATTCTCCCAAAAAGAAACAAAACAAAACAAATAGGAACAACTACATATTATAGTACATTTTTAGAAATAATTACAAAAATCATACATCCATAAAGTAATTACAAAAGTAATACATTTTTTCATATTTATTTACAAAATCAATATAATTAGGATTCATGTGAGACTCTTTCAGTTGAGACCGATCGCGTCGTCCTCTTTCATGCTGACACAAACAATTTTAGTTTCATGTTTCACAAAAAAGCCATAGTCTCTGGCGTAACCTTTGATGCTGCCATTATAAGATCTCCTTCGTTTTCTCTGTCTTCATCATCTACGACCACCACCATCTGCAATATCGATATGAAGTAGAGATAAAGATTATGAAAAACAGTGAAGAAGGAGAGTTTGCCCAAAAGTTACAGAAAATTGTTGGTTCATTTCTGAGTTTTGAGTCACAGTTAAATATTAATTCCATTAAAATTCCTCTGGCCCGTGTCGTGGGTTGGGACGATAGTGGTTACGGATTTAATGGCAAGTTCAGATGTTGCAGTAGTAAAATTTAACTACTGGTGGCTTTAGGGAGGGGTGGATAATGGTGGACGGCGGCAGCTGTGTCGTCGTGATGGAAAATGAGTTGAGGAGGAGGAGGGTAACCAACCCTCAATACAAAGGTAACCAACCTTAATACATAGGTAACCAACCTTTAATACAAAGGTAACGTTAGATACAAAGGTAACCAAACCTTAATACAGAGATAACCAACCCTTAATACAAAGGTAACCAAAACTTAATACAAAAGGTATTTAACCTTAAAACAAAGGTAACCAACCCTTAATACAATGGTAACCAATCTTTAATACAAAAGTAACCAAACCTTAATACAAAGGTAACCAATCCTTAATATAAAGGTAACCAAACCTTAATAGAAAGGTAACGAAACATTAATACAGAGGTAACCAACTTTTAATACAAAAGGTAACCAACCCTTAATACAATGGTAACCAAAACTTAATACAAAAGGTATCCAATCTTAAAACAAAGGTAACCAACCTTTAATATAAAGGTAATCAAACCTTAATACAGAGGTAACCAAACCTCATCCAGGTTAAAAAAAGGTCAATAGTTTAATGTAGTAATTTATATCTAAGTCAAAAAAAATCAAGAAAAATGACTCCAAGGTTCCCATCACCATTGCAAGAATTCGCACAACTTGGATTTCAGATTGATTTTGCTAAACCTCAATTGTTGCCTTCTTTCATCACCGAAATATGGTTACGAAACTCAATTCATGAAGGCAGATGAGACAGACAAGACATGAGTTTTGGAAAGATGAAGAAGAGAACGGAGGTGAAAAAGAGAACGGATATAAAGAAAAGTACGGAGATGAGAAAGAGAACGGAGATGAAGAAGAGTACGAAGATGAGGAAGAGGACGGAGATGGCATGCAGTGGTTCTATTGCGATTCTTGACGAACTCCAAAGCCGTAGCATCTCAGCTAGCTTGAGCTCCATTGCCATTGCTTCGATCTGGGCTTCTTCTTCTTTTGGAACAATTACATATTATAGTACATTTTTAGAAATTGCATTATTTTTGTAATTATTTTATGGTTGTTTTGTTTTTGTAAATATTTTCTAGTTGTTGTATATTATTGTTAAGGACCCCTAACAAATATGGTCTTGTGACCTGTGAGCCCAAGATCTTAAGGCCCAATGCCCCCACCCCTTGCCAACGGCGTCGGCAAGATCATCCAAAAGTGTTTCCATCAGTTGGCAAAATTATCAAATAGACAAATTAATTTTGTTATTTGTTTAATTGTGGCACAATGTGAAATAAAGACAACACGTACACACGCTTGATGAAACGAAAAAAAAACGAAAAGAAAGCTATAAAAATAAAATAAACTTATAATTATTCATCAATGATTCAATAAATTATAAATTTTTACTTATTTATTATTATAATTTAGAAGTTGTAATATATTAATTTTAATTAATACATCAATAAAGTTCAAAGATTTAATTATTTATTCAGGATTTCTCGTTAATACATTTAGGTAATATATTAGTTAGTTTATTTACTAGTAAGTTAGTTGATTAAATTTTAATATTATTGTACTAGTTAGTCTATTTAATATTAATAAGTTAGTTGCTTAAAATTTTATTAATATTTAATATTTTATAGAAAACATTACATAAATAATAATATATAATGACAGTAAGCCCCAAGTTGGACCTAAGACACTCGCACATGGTACATAGATATTGTAATGCCAACGGTACAAAACACAAAAAGGACATGCACACACATTGATATATTTAATATTAAAAGTTTTTTTTTTTAAAAGACTGTCTGAATCGGATCAGACCGATTTAAGCCTAACCTAAGGCCTGGTCTGGTTTGCAAGTATCAACAGGTCACATATTGGTTCGCTAAGCCTAGTCTTGCAGGTTCAAAATCAAGACCTGACATGCTCTGGTTAACGGTCAAGGTTGTAAATCGGACCAAATTATGTACAAAACTCCTTATAAGTTGGTTTGACCAACTTATAAGGAGGAGCCGAACAGGGCCTAAGTCAGCCCAGGGGCGGATCCAGCCTCGAAGTTCAGGGGGGGCAAATTCAAATTTTTTTTTCTTAAAAATTAAAATTTAATGAAATAATCACAAAACTAAATAACACAGTGAGTTTTTTTTTTTTTTGAATATCAGTGGCAGGTTGTCACGACTTACATTTTCAGGAATAGATTTAAAATTTGTACGTTTAGTTGTTATAACCTACTTACGTATGTCTATGCTGGCCATCAATAAATATTTAAAAACTAATTCAACATCAAAACAAGACCAATATACAATATGAATAGTTAAGTATAATTAGCAACAATAATAAACAATCTCAATTAAACCACTAACCAGTAATAAATAACATTACAAAATAAATTACAAAATTTAAAGAAAATAAAAATAGAATAAAACACATACTCGAAGAATTTTTATTTGATGGAGTTCTCTTCATTGTTGCAGTGTTGTTTTAAGAAATAAAAAGCCCTAATTTATAAAAGTACAAAAAAGAAGAATCCATAAACAATTACAAAAATTCCTAAAATAATTGTTAAATTTGTGAAATTAAAAAACTAAAATTAAAATATACCTGAATTAAGATCAGTAGATTAATAGTGAGAATGTGAGATTGGAATTTGGTCCATGAAAGACAACATTAAATAAATTTTAGGAGACCAAAGACCAAGGTAGTGGGAAGTAAGGGAATTTTAAAACAATATGTTAACTCATTGTTCTCCATAACAATGCCGACTAAAAAATAGAAAATTATTAATATAAGTTTGGTGGAGATAAAAAAATCATAATTTAAGGGAAATATTAAATTCATCACATGCACAACACATTGCTATCAATATTTTATAGCTCTTCTTGTCTTCCTCTTATCACATGCCTGAGTGCTTACCCCTGGTTCCTGAAAATCCAGTGGGGGCAAGTGCCCCCCCTGCCCTTGCCATGGATCCGCCCCTGAGTCAGCCTGTTGTGCACCACTACTAATAATACACAAAGGGAATTAGTTTGAGAATGATAATTAAACAAACTCTTTCTCGTATAAATAGTAAGTGAATCCTATTTTTATATAATAGAAGAGTTTGTGGAATTATCATATTTTTTTTTGTGAAAAAATCAATTTCATATATAAATTAAAGTTTTATACTTTTTTGACCAAAAACTAAAAACAAAAATTACTTGCAGAAAACGAACACACAGTAGCAAGCTAGGAACGTGTTTCTAATTTCTGATTGCTAATCCGTGTTCTGGATCTTATGTTGCACAAGCTATTTTTAGGAAAAGCTGCAAATTTTTATTTACCTAACTTAGTTTAAACACTAATATCGATATTGAATTAGTAACTAGGTTTAACCTCTTTTAATTTAAATGTCTTTTCTGTTAGAGAATAACAGTGCAACGAAAATAATAACAAAGAGAAAAATTAAAGAAAATAATCATATAAAACACAAAATTTATGTGATTCACCCAAAACGTTTGAGCTAGTCTATGGTCAGCGGCTAACAATTTCACTATTTTTTAAAAAGTTCGTACATTATACAACTGCAGTATCCCCTCCTTATATAATAACTTAAGTAACTCTAATTCATTCGAAAATACAAAACTATCCCTCTAGATCCCTGCTAAATTATTCGTAGCAGCAATCAAACGGTGATTATGTCTATAAGGGTTTGTTCTTTACGTTCCTGACCTATCGGTCCTCCGCTCTAAGAACGGACTCAGTTACCTTTTAAGTAGCTTTATAATCACTTCTAAATTAAAGTTTAAATCATACTTCACCAATAACATCTTCAAGTCTCTTTCCAACATAATTTTAGTTTTGATTATGATTAGCTTTAATTGTCAAAGATATGCCCTAGAATATGTTGAGCTAATCTTTTACTACTGTTGTAAAATTAAAAATATATTTGTAAAATGATAACTTTAAAAAAAATTAATTTTTTTAATAGTATCTATGGCATAATAATAGTCAACCGATTAAGAACAAATGTAATAACTTCGCATTATTTTATTTTTAAAAAGAGAAGTGTATCTCTAATTTTGGAACATAAAAAATAAAAAGAATGCATCTATATTTTTGGAGGAAATAATTCTACAGTATTCATTGAAACTTAAATACTGTAATTCCATATATTATTTACCAAACGAGTATTCCAACCTTAACTTGGCTATACAAAAGAAAAGGGCAGTAGAAAAAGGAACAAGAGAAATTGATGCTCTGCACCCTCTTTCTCATCCTCTCACTGAAAGATAGTTTAAAACATGACGCAGTGGAAAAGTGGTTAGGTCGTAACGTTCTAACACAAATATAATTTGAAGGTTTAAACGTATCAACAAAAATATAAAATAAACCCTTAAATTCACAAAAAATAATGAATTCACAAAGAGAACAAAGATAATAATCTCAATTGATAAAATAAACGTTTTTTTTTTTGCAAATAAACCCTAGAAAGCACATTTATAACACTATTTTCCTATGACTAATTGAAAAAAGAAAAATAATTAAAATCTAAAACTAAATAAAATTAGAAAAACTAAAACCCAAAACATAAACGGGCCAAATATAAATTAAACTACTGAATTTTTCTAAGTAATAAATAAAAATACACAAAATATATTAAATTTCCATACATACTAAAATATATGAAAATTCGTAACTTTATTGATATTTTCCGTTGCATCAATCTCTCATTCTTAGAAAAAATCCGTCCTCGAATTTTGAAAGTAAACGAGTATCAAACACTAAGAACGAATCTTCAATCTTTATGGGATCAATATTTCATGTCTTTTCTTCTTCAACGATAATCTTGAAAATAAGAAAAAAAAAACCAAAAATATTCCAATTTATCTGCATAACAAAGAAATCTTTAGGAACAACAAAATCAATAATTTCGATGTCCTCGAACACCTGCATCGGAATAAATTCTGAACCAATAGTGTCTGTTGTAATATCCCAATCCTTGGACGTCACAAAATTTTTCATACTCTTCTCGATAATAGGCGACTCAACAAGGACATGTGAATCTTCAACTGTAATAACTTCAATCACATCTTGTCTTTCCGCTAAAACAATACCCTTGTGAGCTTTCCAACATAGAGTTTCTTCAATCTGTGTTGTACCAATGGGCTTTTGAAACTCACAATATGTAACCAAGTACTCTACTTGTTCACAATCATCAATATCGTACTCATCCAATTCAAATTTTAATTTTAGAAATTTCGTAGTAGTATGCATATTTGATTGGCAAGGAAGCAAACACATTTTCTTCTTTCCACAATAAAAGTTATAAACATCTTCAGACTCAAAATATTTACCATGAAAATCATGCAACCACAACCAACCAAGCAATATATGTGCTATATCCATAGACAAAACATGACAAACCACCTCAATTGTATACCTTTTAAATTTAATTGGCACAACACACCAATGTGAGACTGTGAGTAAAGTATTGTTGAGCCAAGAAATCTCAAAAGGAAATGAAATTAGTTCAGGTTGAATGTTTAATTCTTTTACAAGCTTGGGTGAAACGATATTAAAGTCGCTATCTTTATTAAGAAAAAGTTTGCACACATTTGACTTGCAATGAATATATGTGTGGAAAGTAGATTTGGGTTGTGGATCATTCTGTGGAAGCACTTTAGGAATAAAAACATTTTTCATCATGGTAATAATTTAAATTCACCAAACAAAATTTCTAGGGGCTGTTCCAAGAGAATGTCAACTTCAGTGAGTCAATTGTGATTTTTACCAAAGGCTAGAGCAAGTTTGGGTGGATACCAAAACTCATGCATGAATGCTAGTTTCCAAATCAGATAAAACTTCTTATCAACGCTGGCGTAATTTTTCCGAAACTAAATCAAGTTACAAGACCCAAAAGTAAACAAGTACCTCACGTTGATTATTTTGAAGCCAGCAAGGAATTATATTTGACGTTGGTGAGATGAATGAATGATGGCAACGGCAAACCCGGCAAGATGGTGAAGTCTGGCGGATGAGCGGTGAATTTACACACACCCTTAGTATAAGAGTTACGTGTCGGCTATCACCTTATTCCGATACAATTATCCAAGCTTTGATGCCAATTATCCTTCTTCTTCTTCTTCTTCTTTTTTTTAGATAAACAAAAATTACACACACCCTTAGTATAAGAGTTACGTAATTTTCAGTTTTAGAATTTAATTTTCACCAAAAACTAAAAAATTCTCAAAATAACCCACGAGGTTCAGTCGACTATCACCTTATTCCGATACAATTATCCAAGCTTTGATGCCAATTGACGCATCAAAAAAATAGTTAGATTGTATGCAACACCCCTTCTCGAAATAGGAAAATGGAGGTCACGTGCAAAGCACACCAGAACTAACAAAATAAATCAATAGCTCTATGCCTCAAGATTTAACTCTAATAATTAATAATCTCCAGAAGTCAAACCATAATAAATGTCAAATCAGTTCGAACCACAATTTAAGATATTTGATACCACTCCAACCAATGAATCACAACCTAAACAGAATATCTAAATCACTTGGATAAAAGGGAACTCTCGCCACACTAGCCCTGAATCACCCCTACAAACCTGTCGGAAGAAAAACACAGCATGAGCTAAATGCCCAGTACAGATATAAATAGACAAATATGTACAATTGAAATACGAAATCAATTGAGACAAAATACTGAACAAGCCTCAAGCTTAAATACCGACGAAGATATAATCTTCAGAGTCTGAATAGAACACATCTAAATCAACAGAATTAACGAAACAAAAAGAATAATACAGAAATAATGAACTGAAATAATCGTCTCAATTATTTGAACAAAACCGAACAAAAGTAACACAATGAATTTAATAGGCTGAATCAAATGACTGAGTGATATAATTTCATACTGAGTTCAGAAATATAGCTTGCCACATAGACAAGTCAAATAATGCCATATAGGCAAATCACACATTGGATCGCGAATCCAAATGCATGCAAAATCGGAAGGTGTGTTTGGCACAACATCACCAATCCGCAGAACAGAAACTAGGGTTAACTCATACGCCTCCCACAACAAAACATCAAATTGTCCACTTTCTCCAGAGCACAAAATGGAGACGCCGTGGACTGATCACACCGCCACGGAAGTGTCATGTCTCTTGTGCCAAGACGACATGCATGTGATACCCCCACAGGTGGTTATAGCTCAAGTATACCCTACGGTATATTTTAACAAAGATACCATGTCACAACACATGCGACATAATACCAACAAAAGGGTTCTATATGTACATGTTGAACTAAATTAAATCATAATGTCTAAAGAAGGTAATAATCTGTACCGCTTTACAAATATTAAAATAATTACTAGACATGATAATCCAACTCAAAGAGTACAAATATGAGTCCTGTGTATCAACTCCAAAATGAAAGAATTTCACGAGAAGCAATTATGTGAAATAATAATAGAATTCGAAATAAGGAACATAACGAACAAATTAAATTTCACAAGAAATAATTATGTGAAATAATAACGAAATTCGAAATGAGGAACAAAACGAACTAATCAAATTTCAGAGGAGTATTGCTGAATGAGTACGGAATCCGTACTTGGAGTAAGCAATGTAATACCCAAATTTATATTCCAAATATAACTCGTTAAATCCTTTCGTCCGAGCTAATTACACAAATTAACATAAATAAATTAATAACCATATAAATTACTAATAAAAAAAAATTCATTTTTCCCATGATTTGTTATTATTAAAAATTATTATTATGCAAAACTTTCAAGTGACAATAATGCGACTGCTCATAATATAAATTACACCCGTCCTAACAAACGGAATATAAAATATATAATGATATAAATCATTACATATATACACATCAAAACTAATATATATATATATATATATATATATATATATGTAGAGAGAGAGAGAGAGATTTGATGATTCCCTTATGAATGAACTAAGTAAATATATTAACAATGCCCTTTGTTAAAACTTGTATATATCATGAAGCAAATTATAATTACAAAACTAAATATAATGTTCCATCACAATCTACAAAACTTCTTTACTAATTCCATACATAATACTGCTACACCTGCAAGTATATCATAATAAATTAATAATTTAACTTTTATAAAATAATAATATTATAATACATTACCAACATTAATTCTTTCAATTTTGTGTACTAAGCAGAATCATATCATAAATCTCACAAATACAATTATACATGTAACTTAAGAAATCTCATGTTGCCTAAAATCCATTAACTAATAGAATTCAAGCTTTCATAAATTTAATAAAATTATTTTTCACAATACTGATGCTTTATTCAAAACGAAATTGTAAAAGTCGTGATTTGGTAAATTTCATGCATAAGTAAAGTAACTTAAATTACCATAATCAATTCTTACCAACATGCTTGACAGAATGTATATACCCATTACATACATATAGGCATATAATATTGTTTATAGAATATGCATTCAGAATCCAACTTATAGGTTCATTACTAAAATTATGAAATTAGTTCTCATCACTCCATTATTCCATATGCTGTCCAAATTCATTAAATTTTATGCATCTAACAAAATGTACAAATATAACCGAATGCATAAACATATTTCATACATACTATGCAACAAAACCCAACTTGCAGTTTAAGTACATATATGATAGATATCAAAATTAAAATAAATCGTTAACCAAAATCCATCACATGTATTAATAGCTTAAATACATATACAATATATACATAAGAATTGAACTTGTGCTAGTCCCATAAATTCCAAAAAGGTAATCATAATTAATAAAACATTCACTATTTATTTTACATCAGTTTAATATGTATTGCCAAAAACACTACCGAAGCTACTAGCATAGAAACTCTTAGACAATTAAATTTATGTAAAATCAATTAATGATGATAACATCTATTAAACATATATAATTAATATTACTACAATAATAATACTTTGAATATACCCATAACAACAATTTGTAAGTTGTAAACTAACCTGATTGTCAAATTGGGTTTAGCTTCCTTTACCCCCAAAGACTCTTTTCCTTTCTTTGCTGCACTTGCTTGCTTTTTGATCAAATGGAAGAAGCTTCTTTTGGTCTTCAATATGTATAAGTGATAAGAGAGAGAAAGGAGAGAGGAAGAGAAATGAGTTTACTGATATAGATAGAGAGAAGAAAGATGAAGGAGGAATAATTCATTTAGTATTTTATCAATACTCCCTTCTTTTCATTCTGCTGCAGACGAAATGATGGAATAAAAATGGGGTGGGTGGAGTACTTTTGTTCTTTTCTTCTTTATCAATTGCTTTTCAGCCTTTCCATTTTCTTTTGTCTCCCCCACATGCTCTCCTTCCATTTTCTCTCTCTTTGTCTCTAATCACATACCCAATAATCCCAACATAAATTGATAATAATATTATAAAGTCCAATTAAAATAATAATAAAATAAAATAAAAATCACGGGTATTACATTGTAACAATATAACACAAATATAATTTAAAAGTTTAAACATACCAACAAGAATGCAAGATAAACCCTTGAATCCACTCAATCCACAAAGAGAACAAATATAATACTCTCAATTGATAAAATAAACGTTTTTTTATAAATAAACCCTATAAAGCATATTTATAATACTAAACTACTTTCCTATGACTAATTAAAAAAAAAGAAAATAATTAAAATCTAAAACTAAATAAAATTAGAAAAATTAAAACTATGATTAATTGAAAAAAGAAAAATAATTAAAATCTGAAACTAAATAAAATTAGAAAAATTAAAACTCAAAACATAAACGGGCCAAATATAAATTAAACTATTGAATTTTCTTAAGTAATAAATAAAAATACACAAAATATACTAAATTTCCATACATGCTAAAATATATGAAAATCCGTATCTTTATTGATATTTTCAACCACATCACAACATTATAGAAACATGTCGCACAAAATTATCTTGTAAACAAGGGAAGGCAGATTATTAATCTTACCATGAAAAAAGGGAAGGAGAAATGATTCACTTTCTATTGGCGAATCCTTTCTATTGGCAATCACAGTTATTAAAAAGAAAACTGATAAATCCATAGCAAAAAATAATATTTCTACAGTAAAAGTGTCGTTGTAGATCCTATAGCGACGGTTTTCACCGTCGTTATACATCTACAGCAACACTTTTATTGTGTTAATATCAAAAAGTGTTGTGGATTTATCAATTTTCAAAAAAGAAACTCCTACCGCATACATCCATACTAAGTTCTCAAAAGACCCACAGATAGTTATATAGCGCAGCAAAAAGCAGCACGCCCAGTATTCATTCAGCTTTCCATGAGGACAAGGGTGGAGTTTCTGAAGTTTCATATGTGGCAAAACCGGGCGTATATCTCTCACCCTTGACAGCATCAGCTGAAGCAATGGCTTCAAGTTCAGCCATGTCTTCAGTTGTTAGCTTTATGGATAAAGCTCCGATGTTTTGGTTGAAATTTTCAATCTTGGTGGTTCCAGGTATGGGACACACATCGTTTCCCTGGTGATGAACCCAAGCCAATGCTAGCTGCGATGGAGTACACCCTTTCTTCAATGCCATTTCATTCACCCGATCATACAAGTTTTTATTATGCTCGAGATTCTCTGTTTGGAACCTTGGTAGATGCTATTGAAAACAAAGAAACACAGTACAAATTCAAACTACAAGACCACTACATGAAAAAGAACCAAGAATGTAATTAAGATTGATTCTATAAAATAACAAACCTTTCGGAAATCATCGTTAGCCAAGTTCTCAACCATCTTTGGACCTGAAGACAAGAATCCTCGTCCCAGAGGACTATACGCAACAATCCCAATGCCTAATTCTCTGAACAAATCATAAGAGGGTGAACTTAGATTCTGAATTTATTATTACTTCCTGAACATATTATAAGCACAAAAGATGCCAAACCTGCAAGTAGGAATTATATTGACTTCCACATCTCTTGACCACAAAGACCACTCCAGCTGCACAGCTGTTATTGGATGGACAGCATGCGCTCTTCTGATAGTAGAAGATGAGGCCTCAGATAGACCAACATATTTTATTTTACCCTCTTCAACCAGTTTCTTGAGTTCTCCCATCTTGGAAACAAACATTTTGAATGGAATGGGGAAAAATTAATAACCACCACCTTCAGAAAAGGCAAAATGAAAACTAGGACATAGAAACCAAATTGAGAATGTAAATGAAAGATATCAGCAAAATTGTGGATTTCATAGCATCAAAGTAAAAATCCTTACTGCATTACTCGATGGTAAATGGCAGCTGAACAGTTTATGTATAATCACTATTAACCGGAGATTACTTAACAGCCAGTTTGATAGGCTCTAGAGTTACATGGTAACCCATTGATTTTTTTCTTCGTTGTCAGAGTGCAATTTCAGAGATATCAAATACAAGGGCACAGGTAGATGAAATCAGTCATAGCAATTGATAGTCATGATAATACCACATTTCATCATTCAACAAGTGAATACCAATATCAACATATTCCTTTTACCTTTTTCTATTTGTTTTTGTTATTATTTTTTTTTATCGACTTTCTTTCGAGTGCATACTTGAGTTATCATTAAACAATTGCTACCTTATTGAGTAAGCAGGTATGAAATTAGTATAACTACAACAAGAGGCCACCATTGTGTAAATTTTTGATTTGATAATCGCTATTAAACATTTACCCCATAATCAAGGAGTATTCTGCAGGTACTGAAATCTGAGCACAAAGTAATATTGGCCCAATATATGTAGCATTTTCATTGAGGAAGAATTGTCAAACCAATAAATATCTCTACTTTGATACATGGAGCTTTGAAAAATGTTCAAGTGTGAGGCATCTAAATTGGGACAGAACAATAGTTGACAAATAGATGTTGAGAAATTATACCGTGACTTCAATGGGAACCTGAGTATCAATTCGGTGCTGGTAATAGAGATCAATATAATCCACATCAAGCCGCTTCAAGCTCGCCTCGCAGGAGGCCCGAACATAAGCCGGATCTCCCTGAATTTCTGGAATTCCATTATCAAACTTGATTCCAAACTTGGTAGCCAATTCAACTTTCTCCCTAATCCCTCCCTTCAAAGCCTACAGTACAGAACTCAATTTTCTCAGAAATTCCATCAATCAAGAAATTTGAGTCTATTCGGCAACAACTTATAAGTTGGTCAAATTAATTTATAAGTTAATTTTTTACTCTCAAAGTGTTTGGAAATAACTTATTTTTGACTTATAAGTTATTTTTGATAAGTAATAAATTTTGACTTACTAAAAATTACTTATAAGTCATTTTAAAATAATTAAATTTCACTAAGAGTGTTTACATCTAATTTTAATGGCATTTTATTTTAACTTAATTTTTAACTTATAAATAAAAAGAATACCAACTTCTAAACACTTTTGAATAATAACTTATAAGTAAATTTAAATTTAATTTATAAGTCTTTAAAATAAGTCGTCTCCGAACAAATAATCCTTCAAAGCCTACAGTACAAATAATCCGGGCTGCCGGAATAATACCTTTCCGAGTAGGATCTCGTTGGTATGCGGGCCATACATGTCGGAGGTGTCGAGAAAAGTGACGCCGCTTTGGACGGCGTGGTGGATGAGATGGATCATATCGGAGTCGGGTTTGGGTGGGCCGTAGAAGGCGGACATGCCCATACAACCGAGTCCTTGAGCTGATACTTGCAGGCCTTGTGAACCCAATTTGATTCTAGGTACTTTCGCCATTTTTGGGTCAGTTTTTTTGGGACAGAATTATTTCTCCTCTAAAAGGGTACTAGTAACGGAGGAAGTGTTGGTGATTTGTTGTCTATATATATAGAAAGGTATGTGAGTATGAGTATTTGGTGGCTGCTGGGTTGCCATGAGGTGGCAGCTAACGGAAGTCAAAAGGAGTAGAGAAAAAGGTCTGTGGGTCAGTTTTTTTGGGACAGAATTATTTTTGGATCAGTTTTTTTGGGACAGAACTCTTAAAAGAGTACTAGTAATGGAGGAAGTGTTGGTGATTTGTTGCGAAAGGTACGTGAGTATGAGTATTTCATTGCTGCTGGGTTGCCACACCTTTGAGGTGGACGATGCGGTGGCAGGTAACGACAGTCAAAAGAAGGAGAGGAGAAAGATATTTTCCCGCCAACGTCAGGGCTTACGTATACAAATATGATATTTCTAATTTTTCAGGTAATTTTTCTCATGATTAAGGCTCTCTATTTGTTCCAAGTAAAATATTTTTATTTTTTTTTTAATTTTAATAGTTAATATGTCATGATCAATCGTAAAATAATTTTTGATCAACGAATTTTTTTTTTTATTATAAAGAAAACGACTTCTAAATTTATGATCAATTCAATCATCAATATTTGTTTTAAAAATATGATATTTTCATATAATTTTTTTCACATAAACAATGACGAAGATACATTCTTTTGAGATAGTCACGTGAAATTATCATATAATGTGAAAATATTAATTCCTTTTGCTTATAACTTATTTATCAGTATTTTTTTATTTATAGGTCGAATAGGTCTTTTTCATATTTTCAAGTGAAAATATAATTTTTATTTTAATGTTATCGTAAAACTACAACTAAAATTTGTAGAGTGTATTACCTTAATTAACATAATCCTCCCTCGTTTCTAAAAGAGTCTCACTTTGACCAAAGGGAAAAATAAAACCCTAATTTGTAGAAGGTTATTTTTTTTTTTAATATTGAGTTTTGTAGTTATTGCTTCTTATTTTATCATACAAAAAGAGTATCATTTATCTTCTTCTTCTTCTGGTTCATAAAAAGATTTAAGTTCTATTGATAATTTAGTAAAATGATACAATCTTCTTTAGTTCAATCAATGTTAAACTAAATACTCAATATATTTATAGGTAAAATAGATTAAAAATAAACTTTAGAAATGATTTTTTTTTGTTTGGAATGTGTAGAGTAATATATATTTTATAATGTTCACAGATTGATTGAAAATAGTCTATATACTTCTTCTTTTCCTGTATATACTTTTTGAGATATTTTAAAATTACAATTGATATCAATTAATTTATTTTTTGAGATATTTTAAAATTACAATCGATATCAATTCATTTATTTTTTGTCCATACAGTTACAAATATTGTATCAAATTGATTTGAAATAGTCAAGAACTAATCTTAGATTTTGAAACACTGAGTATTATTATTAGGGGTGAGTATTGTGCGGTTTGAAACTCAAACCACACACGAAATCGCTTAGGTGCAGTTTGACAAATCTAAAACCGCACATGAAACCGCTTGTGATTGGTGCAGTGCGGTTTCATTTGGTGCGGTTTCGGTTCCAAAACCAATTGTAACAATAAAATTTTATGCAATTTAAATTAACAATTTAGCATCACTACTTCTTTAGTTCTTACCTTGAATTAAGGCCACTCAAATTGTTGAGAGGGAAATATCAAATATTTCAATAAGGTGCAGCCTCTAATATATAACAGAGTTAACATTAATCAAACTGATTCATTTACAGACATCTACGATCAACATAGAGGAGTTCAAAAGTGGGAATTCAGGTAATAAAGAGCGGTATGATGCACTCTCATGAATCTCAGCTGAACTTTTTGAGCTACTTTCTCTTCAATATTTGTAATTTTAACCAATAGCTCCAGGCAGAGAAAAGAATCAATAGCTAAAAACTAAATCCGTCAGGAACAGAGATTGCCAAATGAACAAAGCCTAAAGAGAACAGATATCACTGAATGCATGGATCAAAATAATACATGTGACCAAGGATCAAAACGGATATGAAAGCCATGATCTGGGAAGCTTATAACAATATCCAACATTCCAGGTTCAAAGGCTCCTATAGAAAATAAGCATGAAAATGAGGGACAATGATATATATAATATTTTGCATAGGAAGTTGAAAAATAATACACAGAATGGTCATAGAAGAATATTAATTGATATAATACACAAAAGTAAGGCTTACCTATAATACACAAAATGGTCAACAAAGATAACAATATTTAGTGTAAAGGATCACTAATTCCTTAATTTTTTACACAAACAATGATCATGAAAAGGAAACTAATCACATATTACAAGTTTATTGCATAAAATGATAAAACTGAAGGCGAAAAATAAGGCTTACCTATTTGCATTCCATTAGTCATTCAACGATCACGCATTGCTCAAACGAATTTAATTCATCTATGAAGTATATCAAAAAAAAATTATATGTAAGAATATTTGAAAAGTACAATAAAATCTAATAAAGAATTAAAAAATACAATAAACATCTACCTTTTTCAATATTCTCAAATTGTTGAAGTTCTTCCGGTTGTTCTCGAATGTCGACAAAAGTTTGTGAATTACGTAGTCAATCTTGAGTACAAATCAATGCTTCGGCCATCCTAGGAGAGAGTGAACTCCTATATGCATCAATAGTCCTTCCCCCGGTGCTAAAGACGGACTCCGAAACAACTGTAGAAATAGGCATACCCAATACATGCCTAACAATTTTTGAAAGAATTGGAAACTTCACCGAATTCATTTTCCACCAACCCAAAACATTAAAGTTTTCATCTTTCTTCTCTCTACCATCCACCAAATATATATCAATCTCTGTTTTTTCCCTAACCCCTTCAACTTGTTCTTGCATGTACTTTTCAAAGTCATCATCTAAATCCCCTTCCATGTTTGTACTAGAAGAAGAAGAAATGTCACATCCATTATTATCTTTATAATAGTCAAACATTTCTTGTAGAGTCTACATCATTTTTTCACACATTAATGTAGTTTTTATAGATCCTTTCCCATAAAGTCTAGCAAAGCAAAATTCCAAATAATGCATTTTATATCTTGGATCCAAAGCAACAGAGACATATAACAAGAAATTAGAATTATCCATATTGTCCCAATACTTGTCATATTTTTCTTTCATCCTTTTAGCCATGTCTCTCATCAAAAGATCCCCACTTGAAAACAATTTCACTATTGCCTCTTGCATTTTTACAAGTTCAATGAAAAAAAGATTTGAAGTGCAATATTTGGAACCGGATATTTTCATCGTGACATCATAAAAGATTTTCAAAAATTGAATGGAAACACTTAACATTTTCAAAATCAATCCACTCCAGATGCTATTCAACCATTTTCTTCTTACTCTTTCTTCTCCTAGTATTATCCTCTCAAGCCTCCTCCTCCTCGTACTTAAAGAATCTCTCATAATTAAGATCCTCAATAAGCATCCTATCAAAAGCCCCGCCATACTTTACGACAATCTCCAACATCGTGTATCTAGAGTTCCACCTAATCTCAACATCAAGACACACCATTTTCTCACACTTCATTTTCTCTCTTTCCACACAAGTCTTAAATTTTGCAAGCCTTGCCGGAGAGGATCTAACATACCTCACCGCATATCGTATCCTAGAAATAGACACATGTTGATCTTTTAGGCCATCCTTCACAACCAAGTTCAAAATATGAGCACAACATCTCAAATGTATATATTTATTCTCTAATATTGCTTCCGGGCCCCGAAGAAATTTTTTCAAGTATGAGATAGCGGTGTCATTCGAAGATGCATTATTTACCGTGATAGTAAATACACGATCTATCCCTCACTTTGTCAACAAATCATGTACCAATTTCCCAATTGCAACCCCTTTATGACTTTCAATTTGACAAAAGTTTAGAATTCTTTTACAAAGCTTCCAATCATCATTAACCCAATGAGCCGTTAAACACATATAATTAACGTTTTGAACGGATGTCCAAGTATCCGTTGTGAGGGAGACTCGTTGTGAGGTGAAAATTTGCTTCAATTTCGTCACTTCCTCCTTATAAATTTTTAGCAAATCTCTAGCAACCGTCCATCGAGATGACATCTTAAACTTTGGTGCCGCATCACTCGTGAATTCTCTAAACCCCTCATGTTCCACAATACTAAAAGGTTGGTTATCTTTAATACACATTATTGCAATTCTTTTCCTTAACCTCTCTTGGTTAAATGTATGACTTTCAAGGTTATGAGTTGCGTTCACACTTTTCTCTCTCTCTTCCTTTGTCAAAGCAACAAATTCTAAAGTCTTTTGTTTTTTGTCTTTATTGATTCGGAGGGGGGATCTAACACAAGATTTATACAAATGATTAACTATTGAGCCCGTGCCATTCTTTCTAATGTTACATCCTACTACAACCTTACAATGTTTACATTTTGCCTTCTCTTTACCCACTTCACAACCCTCTAATACCTCGAAATGTTCTCAAGCAATCGAACGTTTTTTACTCTTACATTCATCCTTATCTTCTTTTTTTTTATCATCATCTATGTTGATAGGATTGGTAGCATTAGATGGTGCATGCTGATTCTGAAAATAGAAAGTATATAAAATGATAATTAACTACTACTTAGAAATACATAGCAGAACTAAAGAGTGTTGATTTTATACCTCATTAGCAGCTTGTTGATTTTGTTGTTCAATATGTTCATTCGAAGGAATTTGAGGGGTAGAAGACATAATTTGGGGCTAATTCAACTTTTCACCTGGTTACTGAAATAAAAATAACAATATTAAATTATACAATTAAAACAATAAAGAACACATCAGGCAATATGAAAGTCACCCCAGACACACACACACACACATATATAATTTTATTTTGTTGAGTTATTTTTGCAATAATGTTCACCCCAGAGAAAACCTGAAAGTCACATCTATTGGAGGACAGAGGGAGTATTGCAGAACAGGGCATCATCATTAACACCGAGAACTTTAAGATCAGCCATGTGGGGAAGAAGAGAAATAAAGTAAACCACATGTACTCTGCAGAAGATCAGCCAAACAAAATAAAGGGCAAGAGCTCATACAAACTCCAAACAAAAACAAACCATGGCCATTCAATCAGCAAAAACAAAAAGACAAAAAAAAAAACTTATAACGTAACACAAATTGGTCAGAGTGAGACCCATTGACACATATGTACAATACACACCCATAAATATAAGGAAGGGGTAAGAAAGTCTACCTTTTGGAGATTTATTGCCAACCCATTTTTAGTAACCTTGAGTCATCCATGAAAGTGGTACACAGAGCTCATCTTCCCCCCCCCCCCAAAAAAAAACCTGAATTTAAACCATTTGATCAACAAAATCACTCTATCAATATTAAACAGAATATGGAATTTCAAGGGGGAAGAACAGAATTTGTAAGAATTCAAGCCTAGTACAGTACCCACATCAAAACAATAGTAAGTTTGGCACAAATACCTTAAAGTTAGGAATCTCAAGTTTTCAGTTACACTCACAAAACAAAAGTTAAGTTTCGAGATAAAAGAGTGTGTAATAAAACACTGAATTTAATGAATCAGGCATGTATTTAACAAATAGAGAAAGAAAATTACTTAAACAAAAGCAAAATTTGCACCCAGTAGTCAGTAATAAAGCTTTCGAGTCCAAATTTACTAAAAACTATACTAAATCTGAAACCAATCAGATCTGATGCTTAAAGCACAAAGAACAAATCTACAGTAAAAGCAACGGTCAATCCCTAAACTTTATTATAAACAAAATATGTAAATTCTAGCAGATCTTGAGAGATAAGTGAAGAAGCTTACTCTTACCACACAGTGAAGCTCTCGCAGTGAAGCTCTCTAACCCTCTCTAAGTCTGTATGTAGTACTAACAGTATTAGGGATATTAGATAGAATAGAGAATTAGATATTAGAATGGATGTTTTTCTTTTGCCCACCAAGTTCAACTTTTTTATTAATCTGCCCCATTGAGTTTACTAACTTGTAATTCTGCCCCCTTAAGTTTATCTATAAAAAAAAGTGAGCATAAATACATGCTCCCCTGCTGCCCTGCATACATACACACACACACACATGGTGCGGTTTTGATTTTATGCGTGCGGTTTTGGCCAGTAACCAAACCCAAACCGTAAATTTGGTTTTTTAACCCACCTAAAACTACCACATACGCCGGAACCGTTGGTGTAGTTTTAGTTGGTGCGGTTTGTGCGGTTTTTGGTGCGGTTTCGGTTTCAATTTGGTTCTTTGCTCATCCCTAATTATTATCATCGATGAATGTTACAAGACAAATGATGAGACATAACATGATATCAAGCTGAAGAAATCACCGAACTCAATGGAAAAATCTTCAAAAGCATACACCACAAGTTCGTATATAATTAATTGAATTGATTTGAAATAGTCAAAAATTAATCTTAGATGTGAATGCATCAAACATGCCCTTTAAGAAATAAGAAAATCTAAGGAAGTAGTAAAGGGCCCACAGGGAAGCTGTAGGTCACCAAAAATTTTTTGGTTTTCTTTGGTTAGAGGTGTGTAATAATATATGATGGAAGATTGAAATGGAAAACGCAAACTCGCTTCAGAGGGTCAGCCACATATAACTAATGGGAATTGGAGATGCATAATGACTACAAAGTCTATATGAAGAAAATGATAAGCTTTATCAGTACTGAGCACTCAGAAGTTCATACAATGGCGGAGGGAATGCAAAGCTGCGTAGAGCTACTATATATACTATTAGACATAAATCATAATACATAAATATTTGAAGACAATAATTACACAAAAGCACGTCTTTTGATATTAATATTATTCGAATAATTTAGGGGAAAAAAATTATATACGTGTTAGAAATAAATATACATAAACCTTTCACCTTCCTCTGTCCTTTCATCTTCCATTTCTCTTATATATATATCCCAGTAATCCTCGAAGTAAGAATAGAAAAAATAGCAGAGTGATAAATGTCTAGAGAGAAGGAAGAAATGTGGATGACCATTTGAAGAACAAAGATTATCAATATACATGTTGTTTAATATACATTTTATTTTATCTATCATTTCAAAACACGTTACCAGCACGGATTGCTTCTCACTTTCATCTTGAAGCAGATAATCATATTTGGTTTGTTGATAAGAAGTAGAAGGTATGTTTATCTACTTATATGTATAAATTTATCTCCTGTATATATAGATGAGTTTAGTTAAAAAATAAAATCACTTGCTATTTACATGGAGTATATGTTATGTGAAAAAAAAACATTAACCAAAATTTCCTCATGTTAAAGGCTATGATAATCAATTATCAAAATAAAAATACAAATTAAACATAAAGTAAACATTTTACGTTACTGTTAATGCCAAGATTTTATCGCGCGTCCAATCACCAAAATACGCGCCAAATCCTGCACAAGAACGAAACCACACTCAAAGAGCTGATGGCTTTCGCCGCCGGGGGATAGCTCCAGTGTGAGAATAAGTACAGGTCGTTCAAGGTATTAACAATGGAGGTTTAGTACTTTAGTGAGCAAAAAATCATTACCTGTGAATTAGGGTTTAGCCTTGTATTTATAGATGATTACACCTCCTTCATTGCCTTGTCCCCGAATTGTAGTAGAACTCCTAATCATGGTAATTACCTATGATTGGCTAAAAATCAATCTCCTAAAAGAAAGGAAGTCGGATATAATCTTGACTCTTTCCTTAAGAACTAGAGTTTAAATACAGTTAGGAATCTTAGATTCCTTAAAGTCCTCATGCTGCCCAATATATATTTCTACATGGGGTCACTCCATGTGGATAAGGCCCACTAGATCCATCGGACCCAATTATTCAGGCCCCAACATTGCCCCCCACTCTCTTGTTATAATTGACTTATAATAAGAGAGTGTACAAAAATTAATGTAATCCAAACCATTTACCTCGGAACCAAACAATTCCTTCTTGTCGCCCACACCAACTAGTGGACCCCACCATCATTATTAGTCATAACTCAGGAAACATGTGAGTTGAAGAATCACATCAAAACTCATTTCCCCCCAAAACGAACCGCCTCACCCATCAAAAGACTTTCTCTCTCCTTCTGCAACAACTTTCTCAGGCATACGCAACCATCTTTTCCGGCAAAACACACCAGATCCCTTACAAACCCTAGTCAACAATGGCCGACATCACCAACCCAGCTAACAACCCCTCTACTTCAACCGTGGTTGACCTTAACCCGTCTTCTTTACAAACTTCAACCTAAACCCCCACAGAAACCGTCCCTTCCACCATCACTGCAAACCCACTAACTCCCGCAACCGCCATCGCCGCCTCCGACTCCCAAACCACATCCTCCTCGACCACCCCTTCCCGATTCGAACCGAAGCAGAAATCGTCGTACTAAAATGCAATAGGAATACTCTTCGGAGAAAGCATTCACCCATATCAACACCAAATCTTCCATCACCGAGCAAAATCTCTCTGATATCCGCAAGCAGTATCTCATCCCTCCTACACATGACCTCCGCGTCCCGAACCTGGACGAAAGAATGTACCAATGACCCCATGGTTGGACAGCCGTTTCCCTATATGCATTAAAATACAACATCTGATTCCCCCTTCACAAATTCATCCTCACCTTCCTCGGATTCGTTGGAGCAGGGCTTGCCCAATTAGTCCCGAACTCCTTCATCCATCTTATTTGCTTCATCGCCTTCTGTCAAGAATGTGGCGTAGAACTATCCATCGATTTCTTCTACGCCCTATTCACACTAATTAAACATAAAGTAAACACTTTACGTTACAATTACATTTTAGTATCCATGAGTTTTCTTCTCTAGAAAAGATGTTTGACAAATTAATATTTTAAAACTTTGTATTGAAACTGGAGCACGCCACTTTTATGGTCAATAAAGGTTACACCAAAAATTTGTGTTTTTCTATTGTTGTTGTATGTTTTACATTTGTGTTTTAAAATCAAGTATATAGGTTGGAAACCAGTGTAAAAAAATAAAAAAAAAATTGTAAGATCATTCTAAGGTGGAACAAATCATTCAACATTTGACCGAATGTTTATTCAATATTTATTATAATAAACCAAATTTTTAATAATTTTTGATATTTTTTTTATGAAGGTAATGACAAACCTTACCAAACTTGAGTCAATGACACTTGATATTACGGGTAAGAATTATTTGTCATGGATCCTTGATGTCGAAATTCATCTGGATGCCATGGGTATTAGAGACACCATTAAAGATGGTAATGAAACATCTAGTCAAAACAAAGCAAATGCCATGATTTTCTTACGCCATCATCTCCATCAAGAGTTAAAGTTAGAATATCTCACAATAAAAGATCCTCTTATTCTTTGGAAAAAATTGAAAGAAAGATATGACCATCAAAAGACAGTTATTCTCCCAAAAGTTCGTTATGATTGGATACATTTACGATTGCAGAATTTTAAATCAGTAAGTGAATATAATTCTACAATGTTTAAAATTAGTTCTAAATTGAAATTATATGGAGATAATATCAGTGATGAAGATATGTTAAAAAAACATTATCTATTTTTCATACCTCGAATGTGCTCCTACAGCAGCAATATAGAGAACGAGGTTTTAAGAAATATTCTGAACTGATTTCATGCCTCCTTCTGGCTGAATAAAATAATGAGCTTTTAATAAAAAATCATGAATCACGACTGACTGGTTCAGTTCCATTCCCTGAAGTGAATGCTACGAGATATAATAATAATTATAGTCGTGGTCGTGGTAGTAGTAGAGGTCGTGGACGTGGCCATGGGCGGGACAGTTTAATTACCGCAACTATGATGGTTGTAATTCGTGAAATTCTAGCAAACCTTCACAGAATGAGGAGAAACAAGAAAGGGGGAAGAATGTGCATAGTGGAGATACCAAGAAGGAAGAAAATATATATTATTGGTGCGGGATAAAAGGACATTGGTCTCGTACCTATCGTACGGCCAAACATCTTGTTGATTTATATCAGTCCTCATTGAAAGGAAATGAGAAGAACATAGAAATAAATTTTTCTCACCTACATCAAGATAATAATGATATTTATTTTGACCCTTTGGATATGAAACACCTTGTCGCTGTAGATTTTCTTGAGCAAAATGATGCGAAAGTTGATATTTCTTATAATGATAATAATTAGTTCAGAATTCTGTTAATCCTTTAACTGTGTTTCTTTTATGCTAGTATATTCCGATGTATTTTGTTTTCTTCCTTTCATGTTGGCTTCTTTAATGTAACAGATTGTGTTATAATAATATGTCTTATTATGAACTTATTATATATTCCTTTTATAAGGAAAATATGGATTTACGTCATGCTATAAATGAGCCCAATATCAGTGGTGGAGATATATGCTTAGCAGATAGTGCAACGACGCATACCATTCTCAGGCATAAACAATATTTTTCAAATCTAAAAATGATGAAAACAAAAGTGAATACAATATCGGGTTCAACAGACTTGATTGAAGGCTCTGGAAGAGCCAATATAATGCTTCCTAGTGGAACAAAGTTTATTGTTGATAATGCTTTGTTCTCTGCTAAATCAATGAGAAATCTGCTAAGTTTCAAATATATACGACTTAACGGGTACCATATTGAGACTGCCAATGACAATGGTATAAAATATCTTTACATCGTATCAAATGTCTCTATTGGAAAACAAATATTGAAAAAATTACCCGTTTTATCTTCAAGCTTGTACTACACAAATATTTATACAATTGAAGTCAATACAATAATGAACCAGAAGTTCAATGAACCAAAGAATTTTATTATTTGGCATGACCGATTGGGTTATCTTGGATCAATAATGATGCAAAGAATTATTGAGAATTCACACGACCATCCATTAAAGAACCATAAGAATCTTTAATTTAAGGAATTCTCATGTGTTGCTTGTGCTCAAGGCAAAGTGGTCATTAGACCATCACCAGTTAAAGATAAGATTGAATCCCCAAGATTTCTAGAACGTATTCAAGGAGATATTTGTGGGCCTATTCACCCACCATGTGGACCTGTTAAGTGCATAATATTCTATGATTTTGATTCTTTTATATTTAGTTTTATTACATGTTTTATGTGTATATGGGCTTATTAAGGTGTTTATTGATTTCAGGAGTAATTGGAGCTGAAAAGAAGAAAAATGATCAAAATAGGCGCGTAAGGAGAAACAGAGGAAACTTGCAGAAAGTTAAGAGTCGCGACGCTCTCAAGAAGAGTCGCGACGCTCTCAAGAAGAGTCGCGGCACTACGGGCAGTGGCTTTCCTGAGCGCGTGAAGCGCGTGGTCGCAGTGGGATTGTTTTCCTGTTTTGTTATTCTTTGAGGAATTTTATTGAAACTTGGATTGTTATTTCCTAAGGCTTTAGAACATTGTTCTAGGAGTATAAATACATTATATTAGTCAAGTTTGAGAGCTCTATGCTTAGCTACGCAATTGTAAACCCTAGACTTTGAGATAAGATTGAAGGCGTGTCAGGCTAAGTACTTTATTTTCAGTTCTAAGGGATGTTGAACTTTATTTACAATTAATGGTTTATTTTAGTATTCATTATTTATTCCTTCTTATATGAGATTTATTCTTAATAATCTGATTGAACTGTTGAATGTTATTTAGTTTAATTGATTTGATTTCTGCAGGATTAAATTGATTAACTGATATCATCTGCTAGATTAAGGTATAGTATTAAGCAAACGATATTGTATCTTATTATAAGTAGCAATTAGTAATACATGATTGTGGTCAAGCTTTTGAGTATTGCTATGATTATCGGAAGACAATTAAGTTAAATAATCCCTGATTGTGTGATTATTGCTTGAAATAATCTAATTCCCTAATTCTTAATGCTGTTATTATATTAAATCTAGACTGATAGTTCTAGGTTGTATAATAGTTAGGGTCTAGTGGGACGATTGTTATACTAGATTTAAAACCTAAGGGGGATTTCGAATAATTAGTGATTGTAGTTATCTAAGGTTATTAGTTTCATTGAAAGAAAGAATAGTGTTACACTTGATTATTCTATTTTTGTAAAAAAGGTGAAACTGAATTGAAAAACTGAAGCTTTAATTCATTGATTATTTATATTATTTTAAATTTTGTGTTTATTAATTAGTTAATCAAACTCAAAACCCCCATTTTAGTTATTGCTAGAAACGTTAGGATAAATATAAGACAAAATCACTCTCTATGAGATCGCCCTTTACTTGTCGCTATACTGAATTTTGTGTTCGTAGAGTAAGAGTAATGATTTAATTTTGGAGTGTTAACGACAGCTTCCAAATTTTGGCGCCGTTGCCGGAGAGTGTTATTTGTTTTTATTTATTCTTTGTTTTCTTTTATTTTAGTTTGTTACTCGATCCTCTCACTCTCTTGAATTGAAATTTGATCCAAAGATAGAAAAGTGCACGCAGGTTAAGGAAATAGACTCGTCAAACCCAAATTTTTCCACTGATTTCGAAGAAGAGATTGTTGCCGCCAACTACAACAAAACTTTGAAAGAATTAGTTACTCCCAATCTTGATCAATCATCATTATGTATTGAATATCCTACTTTAGATGCTACTTTTGAATTGCAATCAGATCTAATCCACCTTTTGCCTACTTTTCATGGTCTTACAGTTGAAGATCCATATAAGCATCTAAAGGAGTTTTATGTGGTATGTTCCACCATGAAACCACAAGGAGTAACAGAGGAGCAGATAAAGCTTAAAGTTTTCCCATTCTCACTAGCAGACTTGGCAAATGATTGGTTGTACTATCTTCCTTCAGGATCAATACAATCATGAAATGAGATGCAGAGGCTATTCTTAGAGCAATATTTTTCTGCTTCAAGAGTTGCTAACATAAGGAAGGAGATATGTGGCATCCGACAGTTCAATGGCGAGACTCTCTATGAGTACTGGAAAATATTTAAGAAGTTGTGCTCTAGCTGTCAACTTACCAAATTGATGATCATCACTTGATTTAGTACTTCTATGAAGGACTGATGACAATGGATAGGAGCATGATTGATGCAACAAGTGGAGGAGCACTAGTTGATAAGACACCGGAGGCTGCGAGGAACTTAATTGTAAACATGGCAGTTAACTCCCAACAGTATGGAACTAGGATGGATCATACACCTAAACATGTGAATGAGGTAAGTACTAGTAATATTGAACGTCAAATTTATGATTTAACTGTTATGGTTCGACAATTGGTTGCATGGAATATGTAAGTAGCAAAGGTGTGTGAAATTTATTCAATGTCAGGGCATACTACTGATGCTTGTCCATTATTACAAGAACATGAAAGTGTTCAACAAGTCAATGTTGTGGGGACATTCCTAGGACAACATCAATATGATCTTTGTTCAGACACTTACAATCCAAGATGGAGAGATCAATCCAACTTGAGCTATGGAGGTAATAGGTTACCAATGAATAATGCTTTTCAAAGTGAGCAGCAAGGTTTTCAACAGATTCAACAGCAGTACCCACCTAGACAAGTAGCACCTCTCAATTTTGGAACACCTCTTGAGGATATGTTCAGAGCTTTCATGACTCAGACCCATCAGTTTCAGCAAGAGACAAGAACTTCCATACATAATCTAGAGAATCAAATGAGTTAGCTGGTTACTACAGTTGGTAAGTTGGATTCTCAAGGCAGCTACCCTCCTAGACAGTTTCTAATCCAAGATAGAATGTATGTACAATTACCTTGAGAAGTGGTGAAGAGGTATGGCAGCAAGAAAAGTTAGTGCTTTCAGCACAAAGCAAGTCAGACAACGGTGAAATAGGTATGAATGAAGTTTTCCTTAGATGTGAGTCAAGTATCCCATTATCAGCTGCCACTGCTGAATTTGATGAAGAGAAGGCCAAGGAGGAGACAGAACTATCAAAGGTAATTTTTAACCCTACTATTCAGATGCATACTAAACCCTTACCTTATCCATCCAGGTATCCAACATCTAAGAAGGAGGAGCATCTGCATGCTGGAAATACCAACAGTTTGGAATTAAATACAGAAGCAAAAATTGAGCAGAGTCCAGATCTGAAGGATGCTATAACTACACTACATTCTTTACTAAAAAGTTTAGATAAGTTTGCAATTTATTCCATTCAATTACCTGTTACTCATAAGAAATTATTACCTTCTATTATGCAGGCTCCTACTCAGGATTTGAACCCCTTGTCGATTCACTTGAAGTTTGAACATCCGATTACGTAGATTGAGAGGATTGATGTCGAGCAAATGACATAAACAAATGCGCTGCTTAGGAGGCAACCCAAGATTTCAGATTTGATTTTTCTATCCCTTTTTAATTTGTAGTTGTATTTTATTTAGTTATCTCGTATTTGCATGATTGTCTTACATTTGGGACAATGTAAGGTTTAAGTGTGGGGGAGGGGTTTAGGTTAGTTTAGGTTTATGTTAGCTTAGGATAACTTACTGATTTGTTTGTGAAAAAATTAATTTTTTTTTGTGATTTTGCCTCGAAAGATTTTGGCTCTACGATTTTATTTGGCTAGCTTTTAAAGGTTATGGTGAAAATTAATGTTGATTTGCAGAATTTGTTTAATACTTAATTAATTGATGAATGATGATAACTGAGTCAGGATCCACAGTTGACTGATTTTGGTTAAATTTGTATTATATGAGTTCTTTGATATGAGATACATGTTTACTTGGCTAAGTTATATGTGGGATCTGACTATGTGCACTGGTTTCATGATTTAGAACTGTTTAACTGCTTATTTTGTTTATAGAACCATGTTGAAAAAATTTGAAAAGAAAAAAAGAGAATAAATTGAGAAAAGAGGAAAAAAGTGCAAAGTTGTGTGGTGGGTTGAGAAGGAGCATAAAACGCACTCACTTGCAAAGAAAAAGAATGTGTATAGTGTGAGATGGAGCATAAAATGTACTCACCTATAAAAATTTGAATTCGAAGGTTCTATTGGGTGAAAAAGAATTGCAGGAAAATCAAGTTTTGAGTTGTGAGTCAGTTGTGTATAGTTAGGGTTTATGTAAACTTGGTTGAGTATTTATGTTGATCATAGAAAAGAAACTTATGTGGATACATTTTGATCTAAGGATGTTTAGTGGGGAATGACAAGGTTATTATCATAGAAAAGAAACTTCTGGTAATTTCAATATGACCTTTGTTTTAGTTTACACGAGGACGTATACAGGCTAAGTGTGAGGGAATTTGTTAAGTGCATAATATTCTATGATTTTGAATCCTTTATATTTAGTTTTATTACATGTTTTATGTGTATATGAGCTTTTTAAGGTGTTTATTGATTGCAAGAGGAATTGGAGCTGAAAAGAAGAAAAATGATCAAAATGGATGCGCAAGGAGAAAAGGAGGAAACTTGCAGAAAGTTGAGAGCCGCAGCGCTCTAAAGTAAAGCCGCGACGCTCTCAAGAAGAGTCGCGACGCTACGGCTAGTGGCTTTCCCGAGCGTGTGGGGCGCGTGGTCGCAGCGGGATTTTTTTTTCCTGTTTTGTTATTCTTTAAGGAGTTCTATTGAAACTTGGATTGTTATTTCTTAGGGTTTTAGGACTTTGTTCTAGGAATATAAATACATTGTATTAGTCAAATTTGAGAGCTTTATGCTTAGCTACACAATCGTAAACCCTAGACTTGGAGGCAAGATTGAAGGCATATCAGGCTAAGTACTTTATTTCAAGTTCTAAGGGATGTTGAATTTTATTTACAATTAATGGTTTAATTTAGTATTTATTATTTATTCTTTCTTATATGAGATTTATTCTTGATAATCTGATTGAACTGTTGAATGTTATTTGGTTTAATTGATTTAATTTCTGCAGGGTTAAATTGATTAACTAATATCATTTGCTAGATTAAGGTATAATATTAAGCAAACGATATTGTATCTGATTATAAGTAGCAATTAGTAATACATGTTTGTGGTCAAGCTTTTGAGTATTGCTATGATTATCGGAAGACAATTAAGTTAAATAATCCCTGATTGTGTGATTGTTGCTTGAAATAATATAATTCCCTAATTCTTAATGATGCTATTATATTAAATCTAGACTGATAGTTCTAGGTTGTATGATAGTTAGGGTCTAGTGGGACGATTGTTACACTAGATTTAAAACCTAAGGGGGATTTCGAATAATTAGTGATTGTGGTTATCTATGGTTATTAGTTTCATTGAAAGAAAGAATAGTGTTACACTTGATTATTCTATTATTGTAAAAAAGGTGAAACTGAACTGAAGAACTGAAGCTTTAATTCATTGATTATTTATATTATTTTAAAACTTGTTTTTATTAATTAGTTAATCAAACTCAAAACCCCCCATTTTAGTTATTGTTAGAAATGTTAGGATAAATATAAGACAAAATCACTTTTTGTGGGATCGACCTTTACTTGTCGCTATACTGAATTTTGTGTTTTTGGAGTGTTAACGACAACTTCCAGGACCATTTAGATATTTTATGGCTTTAGTAGATGTGTCTACAAGATGGTCACATGTGTGTTTATTATCAACTCTCAACCTGGCGTTTGCGAGATTACTTACTCAAATTATTAGATTACGAGCACAATTTCTAGATCATATAATCAAGACTATTCGTCTTGATAATGCTGGTGAATTCAGATCCTAAGCATTTAATGATGATTGCATGTCATTTGGGATAAACACTAAACATCATGTTGCCCATGTTCATACTCAAAATGGTCTTACTGAATCATTTATTAAACGCCTCCAGTTAATTGCAAGATCATTGCTCATGAGAACAAAACTTCTTATTTGGGGGCATGCTATTTTACATGCAATAACATTTATACGCATTAGGCCCACATCATATCACAAATTCTCCCAATTACATTTGGTTTTTGATCATGAGCCAAATATTTTCCATCTAAGAATATTTGGTTGTGCGATATATGTTCTAATTTATCCGACAACGTATAAAGTTGGGTCCTCAAAGGAGGCTGGGAATATATATTGGGTTTGAGTCCCCGTCGATAATTAAATATCTTGAACCCTTAACAGGTGATTCATTTACGGCACGATTTGCCGACTGTCATTTTGATGAAATTATATTTCCAACATTAGGGGGAGAAATTAAACAGCTGGATAAAGATATTACATGGAATGCATTGTCATTATTCAATTTTGATCCTCGTACAAAACAATATGAACAAGAAGTTCAAAAGATACTTCGTTTGCAAGACATAACAAATCAGCTACCGAATGCATTCACCGACTCAAAAGGAGTAACCAAATCTCATATACCAGCTATAAATGCTCCAACCCGGATTGAAGTCCCAATAGGACAATCTGCAAAAATTGTAGCAAATGAGTCTAATGCACGTCAGACGTGTGGTAGACCAACCGGTTTAAAAGACAAAAATTCTCAGAAAAGAAAAGGAGTAATTAATCAAGTTGGCATTATTGAGGAGGAAAATATTCATGAGGATATAGACATAGCTTATCACAAAACCCTAGAAGAGGTTCAGGTACTTGAAAACAGTAAAAATGAGGAGATCTCGATAAGTTATGTCTTTACGAAAAAAAGATGGAACCGAAATGAGATAGTTGTCGACAACATTTTTTCATATAATATATTGCTTGATATCATTAATGAAAACGAGGATCATGAGCCTAAATCCGTCGAAGAATGTAGACACAGAAATAATTGGCCAAAATGGAAAGAAGCAATCCATACAGAATTAAATTCACTTACAAAACGTGAAGTTTTTGGACATGTAGTCCAAACTCCTGAAGAAGTAAAGCCAGTTGGATACAAATAGGTATTTGTGCGAAAACGAAATGAGAAAAATAAAATCGTAAGATATAAGGCACAACTTGTGGCACACGGGTTTTCACAAAGACCTGACATTGATTACGATGAAACATATTCTCCGGTGGTAGATGCAATTACATTTTGGTATCTTATTAGCCTGACAACTCATGAAAAACTAGATATGTGTCTAATGGATGTTGTTACAGCCTATTTATATGGGTTAATTGATAATGATGTTTATATGAAAATCTCTGAAGGATTTAAAATGCCTGAAGCATATAATTCCAATCCCCGGGAAGTTTACTCAATCAAGTTGCAAAGGTCCCTATATGGGTTAAAGCAATCAAGACGCATGTGGTATAATCGTCTTAGTGAATATTTATTGAAAGAATGGTATAATAATAATCCTTTATGCCCATGTGTTTTTATAAAGAAGTCAAAATCAGGTTTTGCTATTATTGATGTGTATGTTGATGATTTAAATATTATTGGAACTCATGAAGAGATACCAAACAATAAATTATTTAAAGAAAGAATTTGAGATGAAAGATTTGGGAAAAATAAAATTTTGTCTCGGCCTGCAGATCGAGCATTTAGTAGTTGGAATTCTCATTCATCAGTCAACTTACACGGAGAAGGTCCTTAAAAGATTTTATATGGATAAAACACATCCATTGAGTACCCCAATGGTTGTTCGATCACTTGATGTCAAAAAGGACCCTTTTAGACCACGTGAGGATAACGAAGAATTACTTGGTTCTGAAGTACCATACATCAGTGCAATTGGTGCGCTAATGTATCTTGCTAATAATACACGACCTGATATAGCATTCTCTGTGAACTTGGTAGCAAGATATAATTCTTCTCCTACCCGGAGACATTAGAATGAAGTTAAACATATTTTTCGTTACCTGCGAGGAACTATGGATATGGGCTTATTTTATTCAAATAATGATAATCATGAATTAGTTGAATATGCTGATGCAGGATATTTATCTGATCCACATAAAGGTCGATCTCAAATAGGTTATCTGTTTATGTGTGGTGATACTGATATATCATGGAAATCTACAAAGAAAACATTAGTTGCCACTTCATCTAATGATGTTGAAATACTTGCAATCCATGAAGCAAGCCGAGAATGTGTGTGACTAAGATCAATGACTCAACATATTCGTAGAACATGTAGTTTATCTTCCAACAAAGGAACTCCAACCATTATGTATGAAGACAATACTGCATATATAGCTCAATTACAGGGAGGATACATCAAAGGAGATGGAACAAAGCACATCTCACCGAAATTCTTTTTCACACATGACCTTGATAAATGTGGTGACATTGATGTTCAGCAAATTCGCTCAAAAGATAATCTAGCAGATTTGTTCACTAAAGCATTACCAACTACAACGTTTGAAGGATTACGACACAATATTAGAATGCAACAACTTAAGGACTTAAGGTGATACATTCATGAGGGGGAGTAAATTTTCAAAATGATGTGTGCTGATTGTACTCTTTTTCTTTCGCTAAGGTTTTTTTTCACTGGGTTTTCCTTTATAAGGTTTTAATGAGGCAATCCTAAGGCACTACATATTATACAAGAATATTGTACTCTGTCCTTTCACCTTCCTCTGTCCTTTCATCTTCCATTTATCTCTTATATATATATATATACATATATATATAGGGAAAAATGTATATACACAGCTGTATAGTGCACAGTCGGTTATAGCGACGGTTTTTTTGGGCTATAGCCGTTGCTATAGCCGTTGCTATAGCCGTTGCTATAGCCAGAATATCTATAGCGACAGGTGAACCGTCGCTATAGCCCAAAAAAATCGTCGCTATAACCGACTGTGCACTACACAGCTGTGTACCTACATATAGCCTATATATATATATATCCAAAAAATGGACCGGCTATAGCGACGGACAGAACCGTCGCTATAGCATAAACCGTCGTCATATGTCTATGACGACGGTTAGCTATGGCGACAGAACCGTCGCTATAGCCCTATGACGACAGTTCTGTCGCTATAGCCCTATGACGACAGTTCTGTCGCCATAGCTAATCGTCGTCATAGACCTATGACGACGATTTATGCTATAGCGACGGTTCTGTCCGTCGCTATAACCGGTCAGTTTTTTGGACCCGTTTTTTGGGTCCGTTGGAGAACCGGACCCTATATATATACACACACATTCCCAGTAATCCTCGAAATAAGAATAGAAAAAGGAGCAGAGTGATAAGTGTTTAGGGAGAAGAAAGAAGTGTGGATGACCATTTTAAGAACAAAGATTATTGATATACATTTTGTTTAATATACATTTTGTTGTATCGATAATTTCACAACAGTACGTTCTGTGCCCAAAGCTATATAACTCTGCAATAGATGGCATAATACTATCACTATACTGAGTTTTGATATGTTCGAATGTCCTAGGATACGAGTCCTCTTTAATAATTATAAAGCTATTTACCATTTTAATGTTTTGGAAAAATATATTTTTTCCCCTAGATGTGAATGCATCAAGTCAGTCCTTCAAGAAATTGGAAAATGTAAGGCAGAATAGACTACAGAAGAGGAAGGGCTAAGGGAGCTATAGGTCACCAAATAATTTTTGGTTTTATTATTTCCAAAAGGAATAATAAACTCACAAAGAGAATAAATATAATAATCTCAATTGATAAAATAAGAATTTTTTTGTAAATAAACTCTAAAAAATATATTTTTAATATTAAACTACATTCCTATGACTAATTGAAAAAAGAAAAATAATTAAAATCTAAAACTAAATAAAATTATAAAAGCTAAAGCTCAAAACATACGGGCCAAACATAAATTAAGCTACTGAATACACAATATATTAAATTTCCATACATGCTAAAATATATGGAAATCCATATCTTTATTGATATTTTCTGCAGCATCACAACATTATAGAAACATGTCACTCAAAATTTTCCTGTACAAAAGGGAAGGCAGATTATTAATCTTGCCATGAAAAAAAGGAAAGGAAAAGGATACACTTACTATTGGCAATCACAGTTATTAAAAACTCTAAACGCATACATCCATACTAAGTTCTCAAAGACCGACAGATAGTTATAAAGCACAGCGAAAGGCAGCACACCTAGTATTCATTCAGCTTTCCATGAGGACAAGGGCGGAGTTTCTGAAGTTTCATATGTGGCAATATCGGGCGTATATCTCTCACCCTTGACAGCATCAGCTGAAGCAATGGCTTCAAGTTCAGCCATGTCTTCAGTTGTTAGCTTTACGGATAAAGCTCCGATGTTCTGGTTGAAATTTTCAATCTTGGTCGTTCCAGGTATGGGACATACATCGCTTCCCTGGTGATGAATCCAAGCCAATGCTAACTGCGATGGAGTACACCCTTTCTTCAACGCCATTTCATTCACCCGATCATACAAGTTTTTATTATGTTCGAGATTCTCTGTTTGGAACCTTGGTAGATACTATTGAAAACAAAGAAACACAGTACAAATTCAAAGTACAAGACCACTACATGAAAAAGAACCAAGAATGTAATTAAGATTGATTCTATAAAATAACAAACCTTTCGGGAATCATTGTTAGCCAAGTTCTCAACCATCTTTGGACCTGAAGACAAGAATCCTCGTCCCAGAGGACTATACGCAACAATCCCAATGCCTAATTCTCTGAACAATCATAAGAGGGTGAACTTAGATTCTGAATTTGTTATTACTTCCTGAACATATTATAAGCATAAAAGATGCCAAACCTGCAAGTAGGAATTATATTGACTTCCGCATCTCTTGACCACAAAGACCACTCCAGCTGCACAGCTGTTATTGGATGAACAGCATGCGCTCTTCTGATAGTAGAAGATGAGGCCTCAGATAGACCGACATATTTTATTTTACCCTCTTCAACCAGTTTCTTGAGTTCTCCCATCTTGGAAACAAACATTTTGAATGGAATGGGGAAAAATTAATAACCACCATGAAAACTAGGACATAGAAACCAAATTGAGAATGTAGATGAAAGATATCAGCAAAATTGTTGATTTCATAGCATCAAAGTAAAAATCCTTACTGCATGACTCGATGGTCAATGGCAGCTGAGCAGTTTATGTATAATCACTATTAACCGGAGATTACTCAACAGCCAGTTTGATAGGCTCTAGAGTTACATGGTAACCCATTGGTTTTTTTCTTCATTGTCAGAGTGCAATTTCAGAGATATCAAATACAAGGACACAGGTAGATGAAATCAGTCATAGCAATTGATAGTCATGATAATACCACATTTCATCATTCAACAAGTGAATACCAATATCAACATATTCCTTTTACCTTTATATATTTTTTTTTGTTATTATTTTTTTTTATCGACTTTCTTTGAGTGCATACTTGAGTTAACATTAAACAATTGCTACCTTATTGAGTAAGCAGGTATGAAATTAGTATAACTACAACAAGAGGCCACCATTGGGTAAATTTTTGATTTGATAATCGCTATTAAACATTTACCCCATAATCAAAGAGTATTCTGCAGGTACTGAAATCTTAGCACAAAGTAATATTGGCCCAATATATGCAGCATTTTCATTGAGGAAGAATTGTCAAACCAATAAATATCTCTACTTTGATACATGGAGCTTTGAAAAGTGTGGGGCATTTAAATTGGGACAGAACAGTATTTGACAAATATATGTCGAGAAATTATACCGTGACTTCAATGGGAACCTGAGTATCAATTCGGTGCTGGTAATAGAGATCAATATAATCCACATCAAGCCGCTTCAAGCTCGCTTCGCAGGAGGCCCGAACATAAGCCGGATCGCCCCGAATTTCCAGAGTTCCATTATCAAACTTGATTCCAAACTTGGTAGCCAATTCAACTTTCTCCCTAATCCCTTCCTTCAAAGCCTACGGTACAGAACTCAATTTTCTCAGAAATTCCATCAATCAAGAAATTTACCTTTAAAGCCTATACAAATAATCCGGGCAGCCGGAATAATACCTTTCCGAGTAGGATCTCGTTGGTATGCGGGCCATACATGTCGGAGGTGTCGAGAAAAGTGACGCCGCTTTGGACGGCGTGGTGGATGAGATGGATCATATCGGAGTCGGGTTTGGGTGGGCCGTAGAAGGCGGACATGCCCATACAACCGAGTCCTTGAGCTGATACTTCCAGGCCTTGTGAACCCAATTTGATTCTAGCTACTTTCGCCATTTTTGGGTCAGTTTTTTGGGACAGACCTCTTAAAAGAGTACTAGTAATGGACGTAGTGTTGGTGATTTGTTGTATATAGAAAGCTGCTGGGTTGCTATACTTTTGAGGTACACGATGAGGTGGCAGGTAACGGAAGTCAAAAGAGGAGAGAGAAAGATATTTTCCCGCCAACGTCAGAGCTTACGTATACAAATATGATTTTTCTAATTTTTCATGTAATTTTTCTCGCATAAATAATGATTAAGGCTCTATATGTTTCAAGTAAAATATTTTTTTTTTTATTATTTAACATGTTAAGGAAAATATAGTCAATTGTAAAATAATTTTTAATCAATGACTTTTTTTTATTTTAAAAAAAAGACTTTCAAATTTAAAATCAATTCAATTACCAATATTTATTTTTAAAATATGATATTTTTATGTGTTTTTTTCGCATAAACAATGACGAAGATACATTCTTTTGAGATATTTATGTGAAATTATCAATTCTTTTTTGCTTATAACTTATTTACCGGTATTTGTTGTTTATAGGTCGAATGGATCCCTTTTATATTTTCAAGTGAAAATATAATTTTTATTTTAATGTTATCGTAAAACTACAGCTAAAATTTGTAGAGTGTATTGCCTTAACATAATCCTCCCTCCTTTCTAAAGGAGTCTCACTTTGACCGAAGGGCAAAAGAACAAAACAATTAATTTGTAAAAGATTAATTTTTAAAAAAAAAAATTGAATTTTGTAGCTATTGCTTCTTATTTTATCATACAAAAAAGAGTATCATTTATTATCTTCTTCTTCTTTTGGTTCATAAAAAGATTTGAATTATATTGATAATTTAGTAAAATGATACAATCTTCTTTAGTTAAATCAATGTTAAACTAAATACTCAATATATTTATAGGTAAAATAGATTAAAAATAAACTCTAGATTTGATTTTCTTTTCTTTTCTTTTCTTTTTTTAAGAATGTGTAGAGTAATATTTTATAATGTTTACAGTTTTATTGAAAATAGTCTATACTTCTTCTTTTCCTGTATATACTTTTTGAGATATTTTAAAATTAGAATCGATATCAATTCATTTATTTTTTGTCCATACAGTTACAAATATTGTATCAAATTGATTTGAAATAGTCAAAAACTAATCTTAGATTTTGAAACAATGAGTATTATTATCATCGATGAATGTTACAAGACAAATGATGAGACATAACATGATATCAAGCTGAAGAAATCACCAAGCTCATGGAAAAATCTTCAAAAGCATACACCACAAGATCTTATTCAGCTTTCCAAGAGGACAATGGAGGCGTTTCCGAATTTATCCAGGTACTTGACATGTACACATGTCTGTCTCCCTTAACTACATCGGCCGAAGCAAAGGATTCCAGTTCAGCTATTTCCTCTGGTGTTAGTTTCAGCGACAAAGCTCCAATATTCTGGTTTAAATTCTCTATCTTTGTGGTACCAGGTATCGGGCACACGTCGTTCCCTTGGTGATGGACCCAGGCCAGTGCTAGCTGTGATGGAGTGCATCCTTTCCTTGATGCCATTTCACTGATCCCCTCAAATACATACTTGTTACGCTCGAGATTCTCAGGCTTGAACCTAGGCAAAATCTGTAAAAGACAAATGTATATATCTCAGCACTAAAACCACAAAACTATGTAATACACGACATAACTATTAGTATATGCTGAGTTTTGATCTTTTGGAATGTGCTAGGATAAGGTTGTGTTTGATAAAACTGTATGTTAAGATCTGAACAGTTTAGACATCTGAATAATATAAAGCATCTGCCTAGAATTGTATCTGAATAAAGAAATGTTGTTTGATAATTAATTTTTTCAAAATGTCTGAATAACAGTATTTTACCATTTTAACCCTTAGGGCGTCCTCAAGATATGTTTTCAGATACCGCTATCCAGTTACAACCCGTCTTTGCTCAATGGATACAAAATATCCATGCTTTAGCACCTGGTGCAACGGCTCCTGGAGCAACAACAAGCACCAGAGCAAAACCTCCACAACTTGTCCAAACACCACGTGCTTTCCGTCCAGCCAATTTATCTTCGCAATACATATGAAGAACTGCGATCCATTGGTTCTGGGTCCGGCATTCGCCATCGCCAAAATCCCCGTTCCGGTATGCTTCTTGATGAAATTCTCATCCGCGACCTTTGCGCCGTAGATCAACTCGCCACCGGTGCCGTTCCAGGCGGTGAAATCACCTCCCTGACACATGAATTGGGGGATCACACGGTGGAAGCTCGATCCCTTATAGTGTAATGGCTTGTCGGACTTGCCGATTCCCTTCTCACCAGTGTAGAGTGCACGGAAGTTCTCAACTGTCTTAGGAGTGGTGTCGGCATAGAGCTCCATCATGATGCGACCGACCGGTGTACTGCCGATGGCCATATCAAAGAAAACCTTAAGGTTTGACATTTTTTTCAAATCTTTTCTTTTGGTCTATCAAAGAAATGGATTTGTACTTGGTTGATTTATTTTATTTTATTTTTGAAATTTATTCATGGTGGAATTGTAGATCTGGTTTGTTATTTTGGGTATATATGTATGAATGTGTTTTTTTTTTTTCTGGATCGAATGGTGGGCACTGGCTAGCGCTGATTCTAATGTTTTGGCTCTAAGGTCAGATGGTTTCAATCGGCAGGGATGGTAGAATTTGGGATACAAAAAGAATTTTATAATATTGAAGAGGTTATTTTTGTCCACAAAATAATTAATTTCGTTCAGATAGTCCTCTAAATAGTTTAGATTTAATTTTCTATCTTGACGATTTAGAGGCAGTCAGAGGGAAATTTTTTTTTACCAAACAACTTTATGCCTCTTAGCGAATAAGAGGTGGACTGTTAAGATGCATTAAGATGCAATCAAACACCACCTAAGAGTCCTCTTTGAAAAAATTGTAAACCTATTTACCATATAATTTTTTTTCAAAAATTACTTTTTGTTTCCCTAGATGTGAATGCATCAAGCCTGCCCTTTAAGAAACTGGAAAATCTAAGGAAGAAGTAAAGGGCCCACAAGGAAGCTGTAGGTCACCAAATATTTTTTGGTTTTCTTTGATACTAGGGCAAATGGTTAGAGGTGTGTAATATATCATGGAAGATTGAAATGGAAAACGCAAACTCGCTTCAGAGGGTCAGCTACATATAACTAATGGGAATTGGAGATGCATGGTACATAATGACTACAAAGTTGCTATTATATGAAGAAAACAATAAGCCTTGTCAGTACTGAGCACTCAGAAGTTCATACAATGGCAGAGGGAATGCAAAGCTGCGTTGAGCTATACTATTAGACATAAATCATAATACATAAATATTTGAAGACAATAATTACTCAAAAGCACATCTTTTGAGATTAATATTACACGAATAATTCAGGGAAAGAAAATTATATACGTTCTGTGCCCAAAGCTATATAACTCTGCAATAGATGGCATAATACTATCGCTATACTGAGTTTTGATATGTTGGAATGTCTTAGGATACGAGTCCTCTTTAATAATTATAAAGCTATTTACCATTTTAATGTTTTCGAAAAATATATTTTTTCCCCTAGATGTGAATGCATCAAGTCAGTCTTTCAAGAAATTTGAAAATGTAAGGCAGAATAGACTACAGAAGAGGAAGGGGGCTAAGGGAGCTATAGGTCACCAAATAATTTCTGGTTTTATTTGATACTAGAGCAATTGGTTAGAGACGCGTAATATATGATGGAAGATTGCAATGGAAAACACAAAACTCACTTCAGATAGGGTCAGCAACATATAATGAATGGGAGTTGGAGATACATATTACATAATGATTAGAAAAGTCGATAATATATGAAGAAAACGTTAAGCCTCGTCATTAATGAGTACTCAGAAGTTCATTCAATGGTGGAGAGAGAGAGAGAGCAAAGCTGCATAGAGTTATACTATAAGATATTAAATATTTAAAGACAATAACTAAGCTAAAACATATTTTTTGAGATTAACATTATTCGGCTTATTCAGGAACACAAAATTATATAGGTTTTGTGCCCAAACCTTTCGAAAGTCACCTTCGGGCAAATTCTCAATTAACTTGGGCCCTGCTGCAAAGAATCCCCTTCCGATAGGACTGTATGGGACAATCCCAATACCAAGCTCTCTGAATCATAACACGAAGACTATAATCAAACATCTGATCCACTTTTTACTCTCAAATATTTGTAAAACATGAAAAGGCCTGCGTACCTGCAAGTAGGAACAATATCCTCCTCCAAATCCCTTGACCACAATGACCACTCCATCTGTACAGCTGTTACCGGATGGACAGCATGAGCCCTTCTAATTGTTGAAGCAGAAGCTTCAGATAATCCTATGTATTTTACTTTACCCTCTTTGACCAGTTTCTTGAGTTCTCCCATCTTGCAAAAGCTTGTCATCGAAAATATTAGGGAAGAACTTAAAATAGGTAGTACAGTAGGTATAGAACTACAGTCGAATGATAGTCAGAACCCCATAATTCAGATCTGGAGGACGCATATCTATATCTGTTTCAACTCCCTAGCAAATTCACTTTCTCTCTGTCTATCCAGTCTTCGCTTTTCTTTTCCCAAAGATGTTTTAGACTCTGTAATCTACTCCCACATTTTTAATCCTTTGTCTAATTATTAACTTTAAGTTCTCTTATTATATTTTCTAAAACTTCAATTGTGCAAATATATATAAGGAAAACTTATTGCCTCAGATGCTTTAAAGCCCTATTCTTTTTTCCTAAATAAAAGGACTTCCTTTAACCAACTGGGTAGAATCTAGCTTGTAAGTTTGATCAATAAGAGATACATTTTTATTTTACAAACTCACACTATGGTGAGAAATTACAATTATATGAATTTCATAATCACGATGACCTTTCTCATTCAAAAATTACAATAAATGAATTTCATAATCAAGATGAACTGTCTCATTCAGAAAATTACAAGAAACTCATAATATCGGGAATACAAATATGGTAGGAATAACAAGCTCACATGTTGAATCGAACATTACACCTAAAAGTCTCATTACAAATAAGTTTGAAATGTGGCATAATAATGAACTACAAAAAGAGGCCCAATTAATTTTTGTTCTCTCTTTTCTCTCTACAAAAAAAACACTAGCCTCTATATTTTCAGATACGGGAGGGTCTCTGATCTACACCAAAGAGACCCTCTCCCAAATTTTTTCTTACTTTTTTTCATTTAATTATTCTTATTTTCTCCTTTTATGGAGTTTTATTTCTCCTAGTTTAGATTTTTTTCAATCTATGGAGCCTTTTTTCTTTTAGTTTGAGATTTTCTTATTCTACGAGCTTTTTTTCATGATCTCTTTGTGAAGAAGGTTTGATTGACATTAATCGGTGAAGACAAATCTATTTAGATTTGGGTGTAGGGTTGTCATGACGGCCTCATTTTAGTTGTTCGTGTTGAAGAACTACGCAAATTTGTATATTTTTGTCTATTTTTTTAGAAATCTATATATTCTCAAGTTTGACTTTCAATTTGGGTCGAGAGGAGCCGCGATTTTAGTGTTTTTGTAATTCGATTCACTGATTCCTTGTTCTTATTCAAGGGCTTTGTCAAAAAAAAAAAAGCCCAATTTTTTTTTTTATCATTTTATACTAACATAAATAAAAAGTATTAAAAGAGTATTTAATTTATGGAACAAATTTCTTTTCTGCAAATGAGATTTTTATTTTTTTATTTTTTATTTTTTGTGATATTTAGGGAGCAAAAAATAAGCTAAAAGTGTGTGTGTGTGTGTGTATATATATATATATATATATATATATATATATATATATATATATATATATAAAGAGAGAGGGAGAGCCAAACCGTGACTTCAATAGGGACACGGATGTCAATCCGATGAGCATAATAAAGATCAATACACTCAATACCCAGCCGGTTCAAGCTAGCCTCGCAAGCTGCCCGAATATGACCCGGATCCCCACGAATTTCCTCCATTTTTCCATCTTTCATAATTATCCCAAATTTGGTAGCCAATTGCACTTTCTCTCTCAATCCTCCCTCCTCCTTCAAAGCCTGCAATCAATCTAATCTAATTATTCTATTACTCAAAAGCACACAAAATGAATTGCAATGTTTTATTTTATAGAATTATTAGCGTAAGGTTTGTACTACCTTTCCGATGAGGATTTCGTTGGTGTGGGGTCCATACATATCGGAGGTATCGAGAAAGGTGACGCCGGCGGCGATGGCGTGGTGGATGAGCTTGATTTTGTCGGAGTCGGGTATCGAAGCTCCGTAGCTGGTAGTCATGCCAGCGCAGCCTAGTCCCTGACCCGAAACCTCAAGGCCTTGTGTGCCCAGTTTGATTCTGGGTACTTTTAGTTCTAATGTTGAAGCCATAGAAAGAGAAAGTAGTTCAATAAAAGTCAAGTGGGGAAGAAGGTGATTTTTTCCGCAGAGAGACTGGACTGATCGAGCTCCATTTCTTCGGGGTGCGCGTGTTTTATTTGCTCTTTTGTCGTCTTTTTCCTTTTTTGTTTTTTACACCTTTTTAGGCAGTTATAAGTTATAACATTCGGTTTGACATTTTTTATGGGATATTTTTTTTTTTTTGGTATATCAATTTATTTGTTCTCACCAATTCCATGTTAAATAATAATTTATTATATTAATAATTAAAAAAATATTAATTGTGATTTCAATAACATAGTTCTAATTATTAAATAGTTAAATATTTATTTAAATAATTAATGATTAAATTATATATATTGCACGTTCTTTCAATCAATTTTTAAGTTAAATATTTGAATGAATTATTGTAAATTTATTAAGTTATAATTACGAGAAAATAATTATTTTAACTTTATTTAAATTTGTAATGGAATTCTATATTAGAGTTTATATTGACAAACTTTGCTTGAAATTTTAATCCGAATAGAATTATGAAACTCAAGTTTTAATTTACTTATGACAATTAGTTAGGAATAAATCCACTACAATTTTTCAACTAATGTTACAGTTATTATGTTTCAAATTCACATATATTATTAATACAGTTAATCATGTGATTTGATAAAATTTTAAATTTTAAAGAATTAAATTAGTTAGGATATTAATTTAATAATAAAGCTCATGACTAATATTAATATAATTAAATCGCTTGATATGTTAAGATATTTTTTCGACATCTTAATATTTTTATAAAATTGTAGTAATAAAATTATCATATACAAATTTATCAAGATATATAAACTAAATAAAACTATTAAAAAGAACACATGCAGTGATTATTGATGGATAACGTATAGTAATTATTCAAATTTTAGAGTTTTATACTAATTTGAATAGGAAAAAAAAGATATTTTTTTTATTCTTCTTAGAGATAAGAATATTTTTAAATTTGAATAGTATTTAATTGATACAAATTTGGATAGTGCTTATACTAATATGAATTAAGAAAGTTGAATTAAAAATTGGTGAAACCAAATCAAATCAAATGAAACCAAGTTTGTGTTTTTAATATTATATATATATATATATATATATATATATATAGTTGGTGTCATGGACCTCATGGTGGAGTATATATGATATATTTAGTTATATCATAACTTATTATTTATCTTATTTATTACTATATACGTTCCAAAATTAAAAATATATTTTGACTTTTTAGAGCCAATTAGTAAAATTCTAGAACCCAAAATTGATATGAAGTTATTAAGTTTTAATAAAAACAAATATAACAATTATAAATTAACTATAAAGCACTGCTAATTATCATATTTGTTGTTTTTAAAACTTGAACTAAATTATATTAATTTTGAGTTTTAGGATTTTTCGAATTGACTCAAAAAAGTCAAAATGTATCTCTAATTTTAGAATAAAAGAAATATTATATCATTTAAAAATGTTATTTGAAAAAACAAATTTTAAATCCTTAATGTTACCCATTTTGGGAACTTTCGGACCGAAAATAACCGAAAATTGATTGGCTAGTTTAGGTTGGAATTTAATTTGGAAGTTTTGACTCATTTTTTTTTTATTAGTATGAGTTTTAATCATGATAAACTTGCAGTCACAATGAGGGCGTATACCACAAAATTTTATCAATCATTTGCATAATAACTTCATATAGTTGCATGGAATCCACTGTGAATAAGAATTGTACTTATTTTATTATTTTTTCACTGTTTTAATTTTTTTTAAATTTATGTAAAATATATATTTTGGACATCCGTTTGAGAACAGAAGAGTGTGTAATAATAATAATAATAATAATAATAATAATAATAAAAAACACAAATATTTTTGTAAAATAAGTATATTTTTTGACGATTTAGATTAATTGAGTTTTCATTAACGTAAAGTTGATGATAGACATTATCAAATCATATGAAAATTTATATGTTTAAATATTTTTGTATGTTCTTTATATCCGTACGGTTGAATTTATTTAAAACATCCTAAAAATTGACGTATTAACCGTATAAGATATACTAGTTAGATACTCTCTAAATTATATCCCCTTTTCACACACACACACACACACACACATATGTGTGTGTGTGTATCTAGGGGATTGATCCATAACCAACGCTGTCAACTTAATGTTATCCTTACAACAGATTGTGACCGTCTATCCGTAGATCGAACGTTTAATAGAGCCCCCGTCAGCAGTTTAATTTTCAGTATTCCGCAGTTTAATACTGTGGACAGGACAGATGTCCAAAATACCACTCCTTTTAAAAGTCTCTCATCCGCAATATTAAACTGCGGACGCTAGGTATGACTAACTGGGAAACCAAATTCAATTTTTTTTTTTTTAGTTTTTTAGGTTCCGCAGTATTAAAGGACAAAATCATGCATATTCAACAAAAATCCAATTCCATTGCTCCTAATTCCGATCTACCACTTCCATCACCAATATGAGCCAATATGTCAATCTAGATGACCTGGATCATACATCATTCAATGTCCAACAGAGAGATGCTAGCATCAAGGTTGAGTTTCATATAATTATTTATTATTGTCAATTAATCTATGTAGAGTCGTAGTAGACCTTTGAGATAAGATTGTAAATCTCTTTATGCTTCGCAGTATAATACTGCTTATAAAGATGTTAAAGAAAACTCATCTTTATTATTTGGCATCCACAGTTTAATACTGTAGAGCCTGAAAAACTAAAAAAAAAATTAAATTAAATTTGACTTAATACGATTTTGATTATACTCTACGATTGTACTCTACGATTTTGTGGCTACTCTATGATCCTACTTTACGATTTTGTGACTACTCTACGATCTCAATTGACCATACCTAGCATCTACAATTTATTTTGTGGCTACTAATATTAAATAATTATATTATTAAATAATTTTGGATCTTTCATAACTGCAATTGGGTCCTAGGTTGGGCCAGTTAAATTATCCATTCCTTGGGTCAGGTAGGATGGGGTAGTATTAAATTTATTTGCCCCACCCTACCTGACCCAAGGATTAGATAAATTTAGCTTGGCCCAACATAAGACCCACCTGCAGTTACGAAATATCCAAAATTATTTAATAATATAATTATTATTATTTAATACTCGTAAAGTAGCCACAAAATAAATTGCAGACGCTAGGTATGATCAACTCGGATCGTAGAGTAGCTACAAAATCATAGAGTAGCCACAAAATCATAGAGTAGCCACAAAATCATAGAGTATAATCGTAGAGTAGTATCAAAATTGTATTAAGACAAATTTAAATTTTTTTTTTTTAGTTTTTCAGACTCCACAGTATTAAACTGCGAATGCCAAATAATAATAATAGAGATGAGTTTCCTTTAACATCTTTATAAACAGTTTAATACTGCAGAACATAAAGAGATTTACAATCTTATCTCAAAGGTCTACTACGACTCTACATGGATTAATTGACAATAATAAATAATTATATGAAACTCAATCTCGAGCATCTCTTGGTTGGACATTGAAGGATGCATGGTCCAGGTCATCTATTCCTGCCAAACAAACGGCTTTCGTTGACAAATGCATAGTACTTTTCTTAACCATAAAGTTGCCTGAAAAATCATAGAAGCTAGCTTCATGACATCCAAATTTGAATTAGAATGCCAGAGATAAGAGACAAAAATGTTAAAGGAAACCCATATCTATTATTTGGCATACACAATTTAATACTGTGAAATCTAGAAAACTAAAAAAAATTGAATTTAGCATCCGCAATTCAATACTGCGGATGAACTTACTTAAAAACGACGTCGTTTTTCAGTTCGTCAAACCCTGCGTCCGCAATTTAATACTGCAGATGAGAGCCTTGTACAAGAGTGGTATTTTGGACATCTGTCCTATATGCAGTATTAAAATGAGAAATACTAAAAATTAAACTGTGGACGGGAGTTTTATTAACCGTTCGATTTACAGATGGACGATCACGATCTGTTGTAAAGATAACATAAGTTGACAACGTTGACTATGAATCAGTCCCCATATATTTATGTGTCTTGTTATATACATATGATAAAATATTCAATAAAATAAATACAACAAGAGTAAAACATAGATACAAACAACATAATTTTTAATATTTCAATGAATTCATAAAAATAATCATAAATAATTCAAAACACATGAATTATAAAATAGAAAGACAATCCCTGGTGCCATGTTTGTTTACAAAAAAACATATTTGGGATTGAACTATTTGTCCTATTAGTCGCTTAATGTGGAACTATTAGTCCCATAAAATCATTTTATAGCTTAAAATAGAGGGATTATTAGTCCCACATTCATCGAGAAATTATATAATCCCTCATAAATAGTCTTAAAAATGACAAAAAATAGTTTATAAGACTATTTAAGGGACTACAAAAACTCCCATCATAAAATAAAATAATCTGAAGTAGTGTTAAACTAAGACAAATAATTCAATTTTAAACATACATTTTGTAAATAAACATGACCTAGGACTAAGAGTACACGAGGATGGGTACTATTTGTTTAACCGTTGTATACTAGTTACGTATTGCATTTTAATTCCATTTGTAGATTAACATTTCAAATTTTTGAAAAAACTTTATAGGCAAAAATGAGGTAGAGACGATACTAACCCACAAAAGAAGGATAAGTTTATGTACACTATTCCAAACACTACATTGGACATCCAACCATTAAAAAGTGGGATCTGACACGGAAATCCACGTCAGGTTCCACTTTTTAATGGTTGGATGTGCAATGTAGTGTAAAATGTAGTGTTTGGAGTAGTGTATGTAGACTTATCCCAAAAGAAAGGGGAATGATATATGTTGCCTTCAATAATACTTCATCCGTTTTAAAATTAGAGATACAATTTAACTTTTAAAGTCAAATGACGGTATATTAAACTTTAAAATTGGTATGACTCATAAAAATTTAGAATGAAATAAATTTTGTGATTAATAATTTTTGTTATATACTATACAATTATAATAATTGTATCAACTAAAATTAAATAAATTCACATCAATTTAAAATTTAATATACCGTCGTTTGATAAAAAAGTCAAATTGTATCTCTAATTTTGAAAGGTAAAGAGTATTGTTAAGAGGGAGGGGTGTGAAACTATAAATACTATTCAAATGAGATTAATGCTTTTTAGCCAAACAAACCATGAACCTTCTATTAATAAGATTCATCCAGGAGGTTCCCCTCTTTAATATTTGATGCACTCTTTCCCATTCAGTTAATGTCTGCTTTGTTACCAAAATTCCTCCAAGAACTAGTATCCCTAGTGGAAGAGACCATTGCAGTGCCAAATCATTTCTTTCCCCAACACCTCCATTTTGTTAACATCTATACTGCCTGCAAAACAAGCAGTGAAACAAAAGATGATTCTTGAGTCCTATTTATTGACGAAAAGGATAAAAGGGTAAAACTTTTAGTTGCTTCTTTAATATACTCCCTTGGTTCCAAAATATAAACAGGGTCAATATTGATTTTTTAAGTCGATTTAAAATTAATATGAATTAATTTAGTTTTAGAAAATATAATTACAAAAATTGAAAATTATCAAAATAGTACTACTAGTTACAAAATTTAGTTTTTTCAGAAGTTAATACATACAGCCTAGATATATGAACTTTATTTAAAGAGAACTTTTGCATTCCCTTGTACATTAAGCTGCTTAACCATAAGGGTTAAAACAAAACAATAAATAATGAGCCTTCCTACGCAGACAGGAAAAAAGGACCGGAAATTGGACATTTCCAATTTCCTTTGCTTTTTTTTTTGGGTTGAGTCCAAATATATTTATACTATGAATTTAAAAAAAATAGAAAAAACATAAAAAATTAGGTGTAATTTGAATATATATATATATATCAAAAAAATGGTTGTATAGTTGCAAAGGAAATTGGAAATGTCGAATTTTTGGGTCTCTTTTTTCATGTCCCCCTTGACTTATTCATAAATAATTAATAACACAATCGAACTAAGCAACAACTACTTAATTCATTCAATTCCTTGTAGAGGCGCAGGCATTTATTTTCATGTCCCAATAAGTTTGAATTTTTATTGATCCCAATTCTTCTTCCCATCCCCTTCCCCTCCCCCCCCCCCCCCCCCCAACCCCCACCACCCCCACACCCCAACCCAAATCCAAATCAAAACTCACAAACATGTCATAATTGAAGCTGAACACACTGATTTTCTTTGGGAAGAATTATGCTCCCTCCATCTTCTGAAGAAACATGTTTCTAAACTTTTTCGTGGATATTTTTCCGAAAATTAAGGCTTGCTGAGTGTACACTTAAGTTGGGTATAGATAATCCAAAATCATTTTGGATAGATATATGAGTAGAGTCACATCTAAAATTCACCACATAAATTCTAAACACACATTAGCATCTAAACAACGATTATTATAGGCTGGGTTTAGTTAAAAGGCAACTTTTCCTTTAGCTTTTAATTGATAAAAGCAAAAATGAAAATGCAATTGAAATGATATAATGAGTAAAAGTCGAATAAAAATTAAGCAGTTTAATTTACAAATACCAGAATGGGCATATTCAGATATGATCTTAGAAATCCAAGTGCCAACAAACTTTTATTTTATTGGAAGCCAACTACGGGAAAATGTACCGAATTGCATGGGAAAAATGAGGAGAAGAGAGACGTCTATATATGGTATATATCCATCTATACTGAATTGCGGACACTGAAATGATAGAATCGTTTTGGATTGGACCGAATGCAGATCTCCTATAGAAGATGAAAGAAGATAGACAAGAAATCAAAGAAGAGAAACTTTTTCGAGATAGGAATCAATATCTAATGAATTTAAGGGTTCCATTATAAATGAAAGAAAAAGGGGAATGACATCACAACCAAAATGAGATCCTAATCTCAAAACAAAAAAAGAAAAGGAATCAGGTAGTATTACTATATGATACATCATCAATAAGTGAGAAAAAAAAGGCTTATTATTCACAATTACGAGCTAAAGTATATATAGAGGCCTTGACTTATTCTCCAAATTATCAATTTAGTGCATATTGTTTAGAAATTTGAGCCTAAATTGAAGTGGATTCCATTAATCATTAGAGATGGATTCACATATCAATGTATTCTACTCTATAAATAAATGAATATCAAGTATTAGGAAGCTCAAATTTATGGGATAATGGATGAGAAATTTACTCTCAAAGATCACCCGTGAAAATGATAAATAAATGCTTGTGGGAAGTGAGTCCCACATCGAATATGAACTAAACAATTAATGAGTATATATACAATTAGATTGCTCTTGAGTTTGGGCCCCAAGGGGTACTCTACTTTTGTGGTGGGGAGAGGACCTAGCCAAAGCTTAGTTTGACTACACGTGCCGCTATCGACCGGGCTCAGATTTGTGGGTTTGGGTCATTGTATATGTTCTTTTTGGGCAAAATTTTGTTGTGTTTAGTTCTTTTTATTTAAGGCAAGGCAAGCAAACGAAGAACAGAAAGTCAAACGCCGCAGCGCTTGACACCAGAGCCGCGACGCTAGGGACTAGAGCCGAAGCGCTCCAAGGCGCGCGCGCGCCTGACTTGCTCGCTTGGCCTGATTGGTTGCACTTGTTCAGTCATACCCATTCATTTGTGTCCATTCGGTTCGCAAGGGTTGTGTCCCATCTTAAGGGTTATTAAACTCTCCTATAAATATCATATCAATGCAGGCATTTGAGGCATTCAATTTTTTCAATTCATACAATTCTTCATCATTTTTCATCAGTCATATACATAGTATATTTGAGAGAGTTCAGAGCATTTTTTTGGTTCATTGTATGTGTTATTTGTAGTGCTGCTATAACACACGCTGTCATTGTATCTTGGAAGACAATTGCTGATAACTCTGAGCACCGTAAGGAGGGCATAATTGTCTTAAGGACATAGTACCAAGTATTAGCCTTGACAAACAATTTTCTGCATTTACAATTCTGGTTTATATATATATATATATATACAGAACCGATCAAGAGTATACCCTCTTAAATGACATACCAAGCATACCCTCTTTAGCGACGGACCGGGCGACGGTTTGGTCCGTCGTCATAGGTTCGGTCCGTCGCTAAAAAAGCTTTTAGCGACGGACCCTATATAGCTAAAAGCTATAGCGGCGGACCGGACCTATGGCGACGGACCAAACTGTCGCCCGGTTCGTCGTTAAAGGGGGTATGCTTGGTATGTCATTTAAGAGAGCATGTTCTTGAAATGCACTATACATCTATATATATATATATATATATATATACACACACACACACACACACACTCAGTTTTCATATCATTCTAAATTACAAATATATTTTTATATATATACATGGGCGGAGCCACCCTTGGGCTGGGGTGGGCTCCAGCCCTCCCAGATTTTTTTTGATCATAGTATTTATATATCCAAAGCCCAACTCAATAATAAATACATATTGTTTTAGTCCTCCTAGATTTAACATATTACTTGTAATATTAACAATATTATAATTAAATACATGTTTTACATATGCAACTGGCTGAAAAATATAAAATTATCTAAAAAAATTGGCTCGGGGGCACAGCCCCCGAACCCCCGTCAAATTATTTATAAGATCACAAATTTTTTACCGCGTTGTAGCCCACCCAGGAAAAAAATTCTGGCTCCGCCCTTGTATATATACTTTCCCTAACACATATCATACAAGAACAGTTTACGAACAACAAATTAATTAAACTGAACAATTAATAAACCAGCCATGTATAAATGTTAAGAAGTAATTGAAGTTACGAAATACGTGAGCCATCATTTTTTAAACTAGTCTTTTTCTGGAGTATCTACCAACGTTGCTCTTCGTCGAGCAGTTGCGGTTGGTGAAGAAAACCTTCGGAATCTACATGCTCAGCAACTTCTTTATTACGAGTAGTGAGCAATATTTTGGTAGACATATTTTCAACTGGAAATGCAACTTTTAAAGAGTCCCACGCATCATTTGCCCAAATGCCGTCAAGAACTATTAGACATCTTTTCGTGTTTTGGATCTCCAAGATTTGCTTTACCAACCGATCTACTGATTTTTTAGAACTTGAGATATCTCCAGCTTCCAACAAAGATGATCTTATGCTGAACATTTGTAAACGCGTGACTAGTTCAGAGATCCTGCTTTTTATAGTCTGAGTCTTCGATCCAATACTGGAAGAGACTAGAGATTCATTTAACATGCACACATATCTCTTGAGAATATTTTTGATACCTCCTAGTTTCTTCTTGGATGCAACTTTGAGAATATAACTTTCGAGGACATCTGATGCATCATATGCAAGCTCTCTAGCGTCTGCAATCCAGATTCAAATTTGTTGTTCATTTTGCCTGGCTTCGGCATCTTTTAAGATGCCTTGCAAGGACCTTAGCTCCGCCTGAATTTCCTCAACTTTGTCGCTCACTCCATGTAAAGCTTCTGCTTCTTCAATCAACAAGTCACCAAGCCTCTCTACCAGAAAAGAGACAACAGCCTCCACCATCTTTATTTATTAGAATGGAGATGTAGGAGATCTAGTTTACTGAAATGTTTAAAATAGGATAATATACGTATTCAGATGTTTTAGACAGACAATTATTAAATTAACACATCATTTCATTCCCTATTTAGATCTTCTACTCCATTCAGCTCATTCAGATTCTCCTATACATTTATAACTTTTCATTCAGTTTTATCAAACAACCTCTAAGCCATGTATTGTTTTTCATCTAATCTTTATTTATTTATTTATCTGCAACTAATTTTTTATAGATAAATAAAGATTACGTGAACAGTACGTATCGTAGGAGATAATTCCATTTCTTGCAAGGTGAATCGAAAATGACACTCTATCATACGATTCAGTTATGATACGATACACATCTTACAAAACAATACAATGTACGATACTGTTTAAAGTTAGCAACAAACTTGAAAAAGTTTTTACGTAGATCCAAAAGAGTAAAAGTAAAACTTTAAGCATGCTACCATGCTACCATTTCAAATGAAGAGGTTTTTTAGCGTCAACATATTTTGTATTGCTTAATGAGCCATTAAATGCTTTTTAGAGTTTCATTTGTTCTTCTACAAAATGTCTCTTTATTTTCTCACGTCACTTTCCACATGTAAAAATATAAATTTTCACTTGTTAATTTGATTTATTCACTTTTGTTTTATAATTCAAAGGGGAATCTGAATTTTTGTTTTCTCTTAGTACTCTATAAACGTTATTAAAATAATATCTACTAATTTTATTTAGGGTATTAGGCTATTATTTAACTTAAAATTTTATTAATTATTATTTAAACATATATATATATATATATATATATCACATTCTTCATTTTGTTTACGTATTGTACAATACGCTTCACGATCCTATACATGAAACACAATGTGAGGTTTTGATACACGATTTGACAACTACACAATAGATTTTAATTGCTCAAGGAACTAGTAGATTCCTGAGTTACTCCGAGTCCTTGCACCAGGAAACTTGACTTGTGACTGATAGCCTCAAGGTTTTTCCTCGTAAGCCGTTAACCGGCTGAACTAACCCTTGTGGTATATATGTAACCAACAGGTCACAGAACTAATATGGAATTCCACATTTATCTTGAATATAAATGTACAATAGCAGGCATTCTACAATATACTGCCCCAATATAAAAATGCCAAGTTTGAAAAATAATACATCGCATATTGAAAAGTATTTTGAAGAATACATGCAAAAATATCATAATTTCATTTCCAGAAATACTGTAAAAAAACAAAACAACTAGGCATCGAGTTTGAAGTAGAGAGAATGGTCTACTGTGGCTGAGGGACTATCACTGATATCAATGAGCAGACAGTTTGTACAATAGTGAGCACTAGCAGTATAAATGCAGCAATCAGAGAGATAATTGACCATGGAGTGCTGAAATAATCGCGTCCCAATATTACCTTCCACTTGAACCATCTCGACTTCCACTTATGCAGGTAATCTTTGCTGTACTTGTTCAAACCGTCACAGATTTCAGCAAAATAGAATTGACTTTGCTCGGGTACAACTTCCTTGTAAAGATTGTTAAAAAGGTCGGCCACTTGTTGACTTCCCCCTAGCAAGTTCTCAATGATGTTGTGTTCAACAAGAAGCTCCACATCGTTATGAGTGTTAATCAGGCTGTCCATGAAGATTATGTAGCTAGTTATGTTCATGGAATAATGCCCACACTGTTCAAAAGCTATTAGGTTCCTGAAAAATGTTTCAGATGAATCATTTACTGTCAATTGTGGAATTCTTAGCACTCCCTCATCCGCGGAAAAGTATACATCAAATATACAATTTTCAAGCCCAGCGCTAAACTTGAGTCCAGCCTCATGCAGTTCACTAGCACTTCTGGTGTATTCAAATTTCCCAAAGTGTGAAACTCCTTGTTTTTCATGAGAAGGTTGATGAAGATTTACTAAGAACTCGACAAAATGCCTTGCACGCTTACAATAATCTGTCAGCTGAAGTCTCTTTGTATTTCCAACCGCCTTCTCTTTGAAATAACAAAGCGCAAGATCATGAAAAGACATGTGACCAACAAAAGAACCAGCCACAAAGTTAAAAAGTTTCTCAATGAAACCAATAGGAAGCTGGTTCTCCATTAATAACATGTCATGTAATATATCGCTTGACATCCATTTGTTCTCAAATATTACATCACTCGGATTCCTCTCTCGTTTAAATTGGTTCTTCAAGAAGAGCTCAACTATAAAAACACCATCCAACAAAATTATTTCAGAGAAGTCCTTGGCGCTAAACTGAATAGTATCTTCATAACAACCACGAACAGACATTTCCTCTTCAGCCGCAAAGTTAATCAATTCTCTTATGCTGATTTTCACCCTGGACATAAAGCTCTGTAGACATCTCAACTTGTACGATTCCATAGCTTGTAATTGGTTTTTTCCATGGTGAAGAGGGCCAATTGAGACTAATCGAGGTGTGTAGGCTGCTTCGTTAATTTTGCGATGTTTCTCAGAAATTCTATAGATGCAAACTGTATAGGACTGAGCAGTCAATGTACTCAGCTTTTTCACAATCAAATTAGTTAGACTATCAACTATTTTTGCCAACTTAGACCTTGGTGAATCCTCTGAATTGTTGTCAGTTTCCATGCTTCCCATTCTTCTGCTGTTTTTTCTGTTGAGAATTGTAACCAATGCAATATGATCAATTTTCAATTAATGTTAACTATCAGTTTTCAACACAACTGACAAATAACTATGGAAATTTTCAAGAGCACTAATAAATTAAAAGGCAAAAACTTCAAAGAAAATAAAAGGGGAGAATTTGCACAACTCATATAATTTCGTACTGCTTGGGGTTTGGTTCCACTTCCTTAAGCTGGAAGGAATGCAATGGAATAAGCGGCGGGACAGAATGAACAAAGGAATGGAATGGGAATGACCATTCTCATTCCTATGTTTGGTTTGTCTATTTTATTCCGCTAGGAATGAAATGACCATTTAATTTTAGTTCTTCAACTTACTCTAACTACATTTAAAAATGAATGAAAAACACTAAAGGACAAAATTAAATAGGTCGGAAATTAAATTCAAATATAATAAATTTTATTTATCAAATAATATTAAAGTAAATAATTAAAAAAGAAGTAATCCTGACAAGTGAATGGAGTAACTTGTTGATGATTTCCGGCTTCTTATATCAGGTTCTCCTAGGCTACCTATGTTTGAGTTCCTTTTACAATGCCTTAAAACAAACTTTACAAAAGATAATTCTTGAACGTTCAAATATGATTTTGTTTCCAGCTAAGTTCAAATCCATCCGGCTTATTCACCTCAAATAGCTATAATTCCTTCATAGTATAGCTCCAGTTATAATCATTAAATTCGTATAGGAAACTACATGTGAGAATTTGTAGGGTCATCATTTTCAATTCGCATAAAATATTAATGCATGACCACCTTAAAAGCATCATTACATTTACATTGACTTGACTTTACTAGATTTTTCTTGAGAATAATTTTCCCAAACAAATTTGTCGACATCCAAACAGAGCCTAATTCCTGCAAATTCCTGATTTTTGTGGATGAGATTTGCAGGAAAGTTTAAACTCCTGGGAAATTTAGAGGAAGTGGGTCCTACCATTTTCTTTCAATCTAAACACCCAAAAAATTTCAGGAAAGTTAATTTTCCTTTCCTTTCTGTGATCCAAACAAAACCTAAAAGCTATACAGCTGACTACAGAGGACTCTTCTATAACTACCCTTTTGTTAATTTTACTTGAAAAAAATCAAAAAACTTATATAGGATAGATCAAAAAAATTTTGAGGAAGGCAACTGTAGAATTTAAAATGTTTACATATAACAGCATCAGGACCTACATGATAAATATAGTAAATTAAGGACATACATAGCAATCATATTATGATTCAACTCCTTTTATGCAAATGTATTAGTCACTAACATGAAAATTTTTTGTTTGAAGAAATTAATTCATGTCATCATAGTTCCCCAAAAGGAAAGAAATTTGCAAATAAAATGATTATTAAGCATTTATAAAAGCAAAAGAAATAGAATGTTAAGCGAAAAGCATAGAAGAGTTTAAAGAAAGAGTAAAGAAATTACAGAGAGGGTAAGAGAGAGAGAGAGAGAGAGAACCTGGAGACTTTGTTTTCCACCTTGTAAAAACGTAAGAGGATGGAGTAGACTTTATTTTCCGCTTAAATGTATTATTAGTAGGGTCCATCATAGACAAATACCATTTTTTTTTTATTATTTTTTGATCAAACCAATAAGAAACTTAATTGATCAAACAAATAAATATTTCCTTCATTTTGATAAATTTTAATTATAGTTAAAACTACTTGATATTCATATATTAACTCTTTTTAGTTTTTAGAAAATAATCTTCAAATAAAACATAGTAAACGCAAATCACTAGTGATTAGTTTAAATTTAAAACAAACTTAATTACTGAAAGGAAAATGATATATATTGTGAATATTTATATCGATTTTTTGCTTGTTAGTTACGTGGATAAATATTAGTGATATTTTTTTGGAGGAATGTATAATAAGTGGGGCCTCTTATAATTCCTACCAATCACATTAATTGATAATTTTTCGCAATTGTAATTCAGTATAATTTTATCGCGATACATAGTAGAACTCTTAAATAAGGGTGGCAATGGTGCAGTGCAGTACCGATTTTTCAGTGATTTGGAATCGCAAGGGTCTTAAAAAATCTTGAATCGGAACTGCGCCGCACCAGTAGCAGTTCAAGATTTTTATATAGCAAAACCGCACCGAATGGTTTATATTTTGAATACCGACTTGCACCGGTCAAAAGTTAATAATAATTTTGACTTAATTTTTATTAAATTAGTTTAATACTTTTACAACATATATTATAATTGTAAGATCCCTACTTTATGAAATAAAAGTTTATTATTTTCTTTATGATTATTCTTCTAAATAGTAAAGTGCTTAATTGTTATAAATGATAGTTAAGGGTGTTATATGCAAATTATCTGATAAACAGTGCATGTCGGGGAATATTCCTTTGTCGGAGAATATTCTTTTTGTCGGAGAATATTATATTCGGTATCGTACGACGGCGCCGAAATGGCAATATTGTCAACGATAGTGGGCCCCATTGTCGGATACTGAAAACGACAGTATTTGTCAACAGTATTATCACATGCAACTGTTGAAATACCGGGTAATAAAAAGAACAGTAAAACGCGTTATTCCACAGTAGTACGTGGTATTTCACAAGCACACGGTGTTGCACAGTATTTTATATTATTGATTCAATAATTGTTACAGTAACATCTGCATAATACTTTTTCATTATTTTGTCAGGACACTGTAACTCATATTATTTGATATGATATTTAGCATTATTGACAATGTCTAGAAATTTTGTCAAGGAAAAAAGTTATTTAATTGCGCGCCGTTTATACGGAAGGCCCCCTTTTTCCTAGGAATGATCTGGTTGTCAATATTATAAGTCTATAATATTAACGGTGAATAATTATTGAAAGTCTAAAATAGTGTTGATTAAAAATACGTGAAGCGTTTGTTGTAAGTTAACTTATTTTTTTTCTGTGGGACCCACACTTTATTCCGTGGGACCCATAACTATTTGATCGGTGGGACCCACAAATTATTTTCGTAGAATAATTTCTTCGGATTTTATTTTTCCGTGGGACCCACATGTCATTCAATAGTAATTACCGTCAGTAAATAGTTAATTCAGTTTTTATTTTACCTTAAGGTTAAAAACCTAAGTAAAAGCATATTCTAAGAATATACTATGGCATAAAGTATATTAAAAGAATATGCCAAGGGTATAAGAGTAATAAACCAAGAAAATTTGGGGAAAAGACTAAAATGCCCTCACCTTGATTTTTCTATAAATAGGGAGGGTTTGCTTAAGAAAATTTCACACCTTCATTGCTTATGCTTCCTCTCTCTCTCTAAATTTCTTGAGTTCTCTTAGTGTGCTAGGCTATTGTGAGTATTTGTAAGAATACTAGTATTATTCGAAGTTAGTAAACTTCATAGAAAGTAACATCCAGTCACTTGTTAACTAAGGTAGGGGATATCATTTCTTTCATACTCATATATAATATCATTTGTTTTCATGTTCGTAAGTGATATTATACTCATAAAGGTTGTTATTCATTCTGTATTAATTTGTGGGGATAACCTGTCCGTGCGGTATGACGCATGCCTGGTGAATATCCTTTTGTATTTATTTCTTATTATTCTGTGGGAATAACCTGTATGTACGGAGTGTCGTACCTGGTGAATAACCCTTTGTATTCATTCCTTATTAATCTGTGGGTATAACATGTTCGTGCGGATTGACGCATACCTGGTGAATAATCCGTCGTATTCATTACTTATTAATCTTTTGTGGAAATAACCTGTCTACGCGAATTATCGCATGACGGATGAAAATCCATTTGCAGTTTCATATATTCTGTTATACTCGTATTACGTATCATTTCTTTTGTACTCTTTAAGGGATATCTTTTTCTTTCACATTTCTCCATTTATGATAAGAAATCTTTGTTTGTTTTCAAAACCTTATTTTTAAATGGAGAAAATCCCTGATAATTAGTAGAATATCCTTAATAGTTTGTGCTTCATCTAATATCTTTTCACTTGAATCTTTCTATTTCATTTTATACGTTACAGTTGAAGCATGAAACAATTTCTTGAATATCATTCTTGAATTTGACTCCACAATTTGGTCATCGTGTTGGTAATGTGGTCAATCTTTGATACTAATTAAATTATAAAGCTTTTCTTATCCTTAATCTCACTGTATCATTGTCATCATCCTCATCCTCATACTTAAATTGTGGTGATAGTTCTCTTTGGCCCGTAGTGCAAAGATGACCTGGCGTGACATGATTTTGACCAAACTGTGTATTGGTATTATCATGACTTTTGGTGTTACAAATAAAGGCGTATGGTGAAAGTTCTCTTTGGCCCGTAGTGCAAAGATAAACTGGCGTTTGGCATGATCATAACCGGTGATGTTACAAATAAATATCTTTGGCACGTAGTGCAAAGAGAGGCTGTTGAATATAAACTGTTGATTTGGATGTTCATAAACAGGAATTGTTGATTGGTGTTACAGAGATAAAATATTGGTAGTGATCCTTTAATTTATAGAAGATGGTAGATATTATAATCTACTTGACTCTTCTAATGGATTGTTGGTTCCGCTGCAATTGTTGTTGTTAAACAATTAAAATATCTTTAAATCTCTGATTTAATTCTGTTGAAGACTAAAGATAATTTTTATTCTTTATTATCTTAGTCATGATATTTCTTACTGGGGTATTTGTGCTCACCCTTTTTTTTTGTTCCATTGTTCTCCTCATGAAAAGAGAGTGTAGCGGGGACTAGCCGGGGAATGGAGTGATGGTCCGAGATATTAGAAGTGTCTCAATACCTTACTATTAGTGTGACAATAAGTGTATTGAGAATTTAAGATGTATTTGTATTGTGTTGTCGTATTTTGCACAACACTTATTAGTTGTAAATGAAAAAATTCATATTTGTATTTGTATTTTGTGAATGTTATTGGCGACTCAAAATGGGTTGTATGGACCTATTTTGGGGGCGTCACAATAATAATATTCATTAAAATAACTTAAGAAATATCAACAAGTACCATATGAATATATGTTCAATTAAAATTAAGATAACATTGTTATAATTTTAACATTATTTATGTTTTTAATATATATATCAACTATATAAAAAAATATTTATAAATTAACTTTTGATATGCAAAAATAAAAAATAATAAAAATATACATTTGAACAACTATACGATTATGTATAATCCTATATAAAAATAATAATGCTATGAAATATAGAAATATAATTAAAATAAACAAGTATATATAGAGCGGTTTAATGATCGATGTATTGCTGATTCAAGAAGCGATGCGGTGCACCGATAATTTAGAAGCAAATATTAAAATCACACCGTACCAGTCCCAGTTCAAAAAAATTAGCACCAAAATCGCACTGGCGATGCCAAATATTCGAATAAAAATGGGCTGATTCGATCGGTTTCGATTTAAATTGTCATCCCTACTCTTAAAAGGAGATGGGACAACATAACTAACTAATGAAATATATTTATGAAAATAAAAAAATAATAAAAATTGATAGATGGTACGAACAATTCGACACACAATTAATTTAAAAAAAAAATTAGTTGAGTGAAAGAACAGATGGACATATAAAAAAAGATTGGGTTTAATTAAACTAATTAAATACTTTATATAAATTTTGTGACTAATTATCAATTCATGAGTGAAGGCTCCCACATATGAGAGAAAGTTAATATTATTGCAATTTGCAAGTAAAATACATTAATGCAAAATTTAAATATTTTCCCATACAAAAGCTAGCAAAAACCAAGTTATAAATACTTCCAATTAATAATACTTCCAATTATCGCATTTATAAAGAAAAAGATTTAATAATCAAAAGATTTATAATTCTAAAAGCGATAGACACCATTACACCAAGTTATTTTCTCTCCATATGCTTCAGCCGAATAAAAGAATAAAAACTAAAACAAAGTCAATGAATTTGGCCTCTTTTTCTTTTAATATCATTTTCTTTCCTTGATTTCAACTCCTCGTGGTTGGAACATTATTTTCAACTTGCTCGCCAATATTAATATAATACTGTATCCTACAAAATAAAATAAAAATTATTAGTTGAATAAAATAAACACGTAAAAAGAATAAAATTGAGGATAATAAATTGCAATAATAATGTGTTTATCATGCAAGATTTTGTTAGGAAAAGTACGCCTAAAATAATCTCAATCCCATGAATTATTTTTTCGTCTTTGTGCAATTAAATATGATGAAATCAACAAAACCAATTATGAAAACGAAAAATAACAAATAACCATCCACAAGCAAAACACCAAATTTACGTGGAAAACCCTCTAAAACTAAGAGGTAAAAATCAGAGGTCAAACTCTGAATCTCCACTATATCAAACTAATGGGCTTATAATAATCTTCTCAAGTTTTACGTCTTAAAACTTGAGGTTACACAAAAAATCAAGAGAGTACAAATTTATATTTAATTAAGTTGAGAAACCTAATTAACTTCACCGCACAAAAACACTCATAGTAATAAAGTCTTCAAGCTTTCAATTGAACGGAGATGGCGACTGATGTGATAAAATTATGTAACTGCAAGTGCACAGTGTCAAATTGAAGAACTGGCAAGTACAGGTCGAACCCACAGAGACTAGATTAATTTTAATGTATCCTTAATATCTATTTTAGGCAAATTAGAAATAAAGATTGAGAATTAATTAACTATAATTAAACTAACTAATAATAAGGAAGTAATCTAGGAATTCGAATTCATTAAATAATAAACATAACAAGTAATTCAATCTCTTCTATTTTTATAACTTAATTATGATTTTGATCTCTCTTCCCTTTAATTTAGTAATTTTATAATTAACGTGGGCAAGCATAGACTATGAAAATTTAAGGATTAACTATAACCCATCAAAACTTCTTTGAGCAAGCATGGATTATGAAAAACTCATATCTTAACAATAATCTATCAAAACCTCTTAATTAATTTAAAATCACATAAGAACTATAAAACGAAGGTATTTCAATAACGAAACATGAAGGCGAAATCAATTAAACATAAAAGCATAAATAACAGAAGAGATAAAAAATACTATCATGAATAATTATTTAATTTCATCTTCATCCTAGATTAAAGAAATTAACTAGACATGAAAATAAATAAACTAACTAAAATAAAGAAGAAGTAGAAAATTAAAAATAAAATAAAAAAACTCCCTTTAATTAACGATCCTCCAATAAGCGTACAATGAAAAATAATTTAATTTACTCCTACTCCTAACCTAAACTGGTACACTCTTTCTCTCTAAAACAAAAGACCTATTTATAGGGAAAATAAATGTGCCCTAATTTACATTCATTGAACTTGGCCTCTTTTGTTCCCTTTTTGATTTCAATCTCTATATGGTAATCTCTCAAGAGTCTCTTTACATGTAGGTTTCAACTTCCTAGTGGCAATCAACTTCTCAAAGAGATCTTATAGATTGACTTTCCTTTCTCTCATTGGATTTGACTTGCACACCAAGATTATTCCACCTCATTTCTTTTCCTTATAGGATTCTTCTTGGATATTTCCTTACATGAATAAGAGTATTAAATATCGCTTGATCACCAAGATTTTGACTTTATTGCAACAAAATATTAAATCCTACAAAATAAAATAAAACATATTAATTTAATAAACTAATATAATTAAAAGGACAAAATTAGGGATAATAAAATGTATGAATTATGTGTCTATTAGCGACAAATACCCACGAGCAACAAACTGTAATCCTCTCAATTTATTCTTTCGATACCTTCTTGATATCGAGCTTCTCTTATGTAATAATAAGACTCACTCATAGCCTTATTTATAATACTCTTCTTAATCCTTTCGTATTATGGATTAGAAACAATTTATTCTCCTAATCAAATTAGGGATCACATCTAATTGTCTTAGTCACCAACCAATCTAATAAGTAAATCTTTTTTCAACTTGGTTTCCAATAGCACTTCTACTAATTAACATAATATTAATAGGCTCTACATAATTTGATTCCAACTTGAATTATATCTCATGGGTGAGGACTCACACCCAACAATCTCCCCCTCCGAACCCATGAGAGGAAGGATTACCAACCACAACTCCTCACTCGGAGTTAATTCCAATGAAATCTTGGTTCAACTCAAGCTTCTTGGAATTTTCAATTTTCTTCATGTTCGGTTTTGTCTCATCAACATGATTCTTCTCGATAGGAGGATCTAACTGAAACTTGACATATTTTTTCTTGCCAAATTCTTTCGCAACCGCTTTGTACCCTGACTGCGAGCTATCACTTTCCTTCTTCACTTTTGGTACCCACTTAAAGCGAAGAGCTTTCTTCTCGTAGTTCTCATGCAAGACTTTTCTCCCATCCTGCACGGCTTTGTACCACGTCTTTTTCTGCCTAACTCCCCCATCTTTAACACCTCTCACATGCGCCTGCATCGTGTAAATAGTGTCTACCTTCTTACCTCTAGTCACCACTAGAGACCCTTTAGTGAACTTCCACTGACCTTCACCAAAGTAACTTTTAAAGCATTCTCATCAAGTTTACCAGTAGAAATCAAATTAAGACGAATATCCGGAACATGTCTGACTTCTCTCAGCATCACTTGCAACCACTGTTAGTCTCCAAACAAATATCTCCAATGCCAACTACCTTGGATGCACTTTCGTTTCCCATCCATACATAGCCAAAATCACCACTAGTGTAGAATGTGAAGATCTCACCATGCGAAGTAGCATGAAACAAAACACCCGAATCAATAATTCAATCATTAACATGACACTTGGGTTTATCATTACAAACAATGGCTACATCAACGTCGAATAGATACACAATCGAATCTTTATCCTCATCTTTTTCCTTAGACTGCTCCTTTTTCAAAAATCTGCACTCTCGCCTTATGTGACCCAACTTCTGACAATGAAAATAAATTATCTCTTTTCGATCTCTCGACCTTCCCCTGAATTTGTCATCTTCAGGAGAGTTTCTCTCTTTATTTCTGTCCCTACTTTGCGCGACAAAAACTTGTGACTCAGCACTAATCACTACGGTATCTCTTCGCTTCTGTTCCTCGTTGAATAAACTATCCTTGACTGTATCCATAGTCAGCGTACCATTGGGAGCAAAGTTACTTAGCGATATCAGTGATACAACCAGCGTCTCCCAGCTATCCGGCAAAGAGCTCAACAACAACAAAGCTTGCATCTCATCGTCGATGACCATCTTCATCTTACTCAACTGATTTATCAAACTCTAAAAATCACTCAAGTGTTCTGTAACAGAGTTTCCATCCTTTAATTTAGAATTCACAAGTTTCTTAATCAAAAAACTTTATTTTGCGCCGTTTTCCTTTCATACATGGACTCTAATTTTTGCCAGAGAGCATATGCTTTAGTTTCCGTGGTAACATGATGAAACACACTTTGATCAATCCACAATCTAATTAGACTAATAGTCTTCCTGTTCATCTTGTTTCACTGTGCGTCACTCTTGTTTGTGGGCTTGACTCCTTCATTCTCAAGTGGCTCATACAAATCCTTGCAGTAAAGCAAATCCTCCATTCTTGGCTTCCAAATTGCATAATTTGTAGCCTTGAGATTAATCATACAACCTGCTGTCCAATCCTCCATTTAATTCGCACAAGAAAACCACAAAAAATAACTAAGCTCTGATACCACTGTTGGGAAAAGTACGCCTAAAATAATCTCAATCCCAGGAATTACTTTTTCGTCTTTGTACAATTAAATATGAAATCAACAAAACCAATTATGAGAACGAAAAATAACAAATAACCATCCACAAGCAAAACACCAAATTTACGTGAAAAACTCTCTAAAACTAAGAGATAAAAACCACAGGTCAAACTCCGAATCTCCACTATATCAAACTAATGGGCTTACAATAATCTTCTCAAGTTTTACGCCCTAAAACTTGAGGTTACACAATAAATCAAGAGAGTACAAATTTACCTTTAATTAAGTTAAGAAACCTAATTAACTTCACCACCCAAAAACACCCCTAGTAATAAAGTCTTCAAGCTTTCAATTGAACAGAGATGGCGACAGATACCCACGAGCAACAAACTGTAATCCTCTCAATTTATTCTTTCGATACCTTCTTGATACCGAGCTTCTCTCATGTAATAATAAGACTCACTCATAGCCTTATTTATAATACTCTTCCTAATCCATTCCTATTATGGATTAGAAACAATTTATTCTCCTAATCAAATTAGGGATCACATCTCCCTGTCTTAGTCACCAACCAATCTAAGAAGTAAATCTTTTTTCAACTTGATTTCCAATAGCACTTCTACTAATTAACATAATATTAGTAGGCTCTCCATAATTTGATTCCAACTTAGATTTTATTTCATGGGTGAGGACCCACACCCAACAGATTTGAGTCTCATCAGTTAAAAAATGTTGTTTCCCTTTACCTGAATAATCATAGAGTAGACAATTTTCTTATCAAAGAAAATAAAATAAAAAATACAAACTATGTGTTCAGGAGAGAGTAAGAGATTGTAGAGTAAATCAAAATGCCATACTAACAGTGGGGTTTGCTAACAATGTATAAGGAGAAAGGAATTGACAAGTAAAATTCTACATTAAGCTGAAACAAAGACCTCCCTTTAATTTTGGTCAGTTTCAACCCGATCTATTACCATTCACCAAATTATCTCAAATGAATATAACCTTCTATAACAAATACAATAGAGTGTGATAAGTAGAAATAATACAGATTATTGTCATTGATGAAAATTATTATACATATGATGATGATGATGAGACATAACATGGCACAGACGCACAGTGTTGCTTCCGCATCTTCCCAACATGTCATGCTTAAGAAATCACCAGATTAAACTCATGGAAAAATCTCTCATAGCATACACAACAAGGCTTCAACAAACTTGAGGTAATAGTAATCAACAGAAATTTGGATATCCTTATTCAGCTTTCCAAGAGGACAATGGAGGCGTTTCCGAATTTATCCAGGTACTTGACATGAATGGGTGTCTGTCTCCCTTAACTACATCAGCCAAAGCAAGGGATTCAAGTTCAGCCATTTCATCGTGTGTTAGTTTCAGCAACAAAGCTCCAATATTCTGGTTAAAATTCTCCGTATTTGTGGTACCAGGTATCGGGCATACATCGTTCCCCTGGTGATGGACCCAGGCCAGTGCTTGCTGTGACGGAGTACATCCTTTTCTTGCTGCTATTTCACTGACCTGCTCAAATACGTACTTATTATGCTCAAGATTCTCAGGCTTGAACCTTGGCATAAACTGTGAAAGACAAAATACATACAAATCTCAGCACCAAAACCACAACACTTTCAAATACAAGGCATACTACTATCAGTCTATCACTATCGCGAGTTTTTATTTTTTGGAATGTCCAAGGATAAGAGCCCTTTTTGAAAAATTATACATCTATTTACCATTTTGATTTTATGAAAAAAATACTTTTTTTCCCTAGGTGTGAATGCATCAAGCAGGTCTTTTAACAAATTGAAAATTTAGGCAGAAGTAAGTACACCTAAGCACCAGAAATGTCCTATAGGTAGACTACAAAGTAGGAAGGGCTTAGGGAGGCTGTATGTCCCCAACATATAAATTCTGGTTTTCTTTGATAATTGGAAACTGGTTACAGGTGTGGTAGTATATCATTAAAGATAGCAGAAAAAATGCAGTGCTCGCTTCAGATAGGGTCAGCCACATGGAATGAAAGGGAGCTTGGGATACATACCGATTCGTAAAGTCACCAATAGTCTAATACTCTGTGTTTCAAAATATAAGAGTAATTTTGACTCATTGAAGTCGATTTGAGACATTTTTAGATTCAAAATTGATTCAAATTCATTCAATTTCTGTCAATAAAATTACAAATATAGTAAATTATCTAAAAAGTACTCCAAATGACAATGCTTTAGATAAAGCATACATCTTAAGATTAATAGTATCTGACTTGATCTGCGAAACAAAATTATATAGATTTTGTGCCCAAACCTTTCGAAAGTCACCCTCAGACAAGTTCTCAATTAATTTGGGTCCTGCTGCCAAGAATCCCTTTCCGATAGGACTGTATGGGACAATCCCAATACCAAGTTCTCTGGAGCAAAACACAAACATTATAAGCAAACATTGGATCCAGTTGTTATCTCTAAAATATTTGTAAAACATGAAAAAGTATATGCACCTGCAAGTAGGAACAATATCTTCCTCTAAATCCCTTGACCACAACGACCACTCCATCTGTACAGCTGTTATTGGATGAATGGCATGGGCCCTTCTAATTGTTGAAGCAGAAGCCTCCGATAATCCTATATATTTTACTTTACCCTCTTCAACCAGTTTCTTGAGTTCTCCCATCTTGCAAAAGTTTGTCATAGAAGGCCTTAGGAGAAAGCTTAAAATAGGTATTACTCCCTCCGTCCCAAATTAATTGCTCCGTTTTGACTTTTTTAAGTCAAATTAACTATTTTTAGAATTAATAATTAAGCATATATAAATATATTTCTAAAATTATAAAAATTGGGGTTAGTAATAAATTGTATATATTTTCTTTTGGTTATAATCTCTTCACCTATATTTTAGCAGAAATAATAAAAAGATTAGTTTTAAAAATAGTCAATTTAACTTTAAAAAGTCAAAACTGAGCAATTAATTTGGGACGGAGGAAGTACAATATAGAGGTGCAAACACAATAACATTCAAATAGGTATAGAACTCACATTGAGTGGTAGTCATTAGAGGAGGTATATCTATGTTACCTCTAGCAATTTTTGTCTCTCTCTCTCTGTCTATCTAGTTTTTGCTTCTCTCTTATCCCATATTATCTTTCAAAGATGTTTTAGACTCTGCTACAGTGCTACTCTACTCACAGTCTGCTAGTTTTTCACTTCCAATCTACTTCCATTTTCTAATCCTTTCTCTCCTTTTTCACTTTCAGTTCTCTATATTCCTAATATTCCAACTTTTCTCCGTCTAAAAGTTCAACTGTTCAAATATATCTAAGGAAAACTTAGAATTTCCTCAGATATGTTAAATCACATCTCTTTCTCCTAAATAAAATAACGACTTCCTGTAACCAACTGGGTAGAACCTAGCCTGTAAGGTTGGTCATAAAGAGAATTACAGTAAGTTTGAAATGTGGTAGAATGTATTGTGATCAATTGATGTTCATTCATATTATTAAATAATACTAGTACATTATAGTTCAAGTTTGTATTTTGTTTTAAAATCAAGTTCAACCTTCCTCCCCTCCCTTTCCTACCAACAGCAGTTGGAGGAATAGCTGTGCTTCTCCATTTTCATAGAAAAATAAATACAAGATATATGGTAATTAGGCAGTCAGTTAACAGAAAATAGGCGACACAGTTTCAATACTCCATCTCAGTTTAGATTTTCTACACTGGGATTTTATGTTGAGGGCTTGAGTCCAATCTACTTGAAAAAAAAATAAAAATCCCCCCAACACATGGGTAAAATGGCTTAATAAGTTCTTAACTAAGTCACAAGATTTTCAAACATTAAGAAGAAAAGGTTAGGACTTCGGAGAGAACATCTAAGATGGAGGCAGTACTACAAAGACAGCCAACAAAATACCATTAGTAGTTGAGTAAACATAACAACATTTTCCAGCATAAACATTGATAAAATTGTAACTCGTCTGAACTTCGAAGCTATGTCAAGTGTCACCTTGTTCTGACCAAAATTACCCCTCCATTCACTATAAAACTATTCATTACTTCTCCCTTCCTAAAAGGGAAGGAAAAAGATCTTCTTTGGTGGATCCCTCGTGTTCCTGTTTAGTTACTAATGTCAATTTGACCTCGAACCCAGGGCACATTTTCTGACCGTTGAGCGGGGTTTAGGTTCCGAACCTGGTTATGCTACTCCTGCCTCCCCCGCCCATGATCTATAGTCAAGTTTGGTTGTAGCAAGCCACATATTATCTTTTTCTATAAATATATATATATATTGGAAAATGATCCACTTCCAAAGTTGGATAGGATCTCCATCCATCTAACCCAATTTTAGTTATTCATTTGGAGATCAAAACTCCTGCAAAATACTTATTCAGTTTTAAATTATATGATCATTATTGACTTTTAAAGTTCAATTTGAGATATTTTCAAACTCAAAATTGAGATGATTTATTAAAAATTACGAATCAATGAGTCATACTTTTTAAATAATTTACAGTATTCATCATTTTATTAATTAAAATAAAATAATATATGTTAATTTTAAATTTAATACAAAACCTCTTAAATTGACTTTAAAATTTTAACAATTGATCAAATAATATACAACGACGGAGGGAGTATGTAAAAGACTAACACTCTGTTTCTGAGTTTTGGACGGAAAAGAAAAGAATAGAAAACTTAAATTAGAACAGAAAAGAAAAGAACAGAAAACTTGAAGTTTTACTTTGTGTTGTTTCTGAGTTTTTAATAGAAAAGAATAAAAAATTTAAAAAATTTCCTTTCTTGCGCTTTTAAGTTCCAATGAAAAGAAAAGAAAAATATCACTTTTATAAATTTACCCTTCTATCAATTATAACCGTTGAACAATGAATAAAAATATGCAAGATAAATTTAACCAAAGAAAAAAATTCCATAATCAAACACAAATATCCAAATAAATGTTAAACAAAAACTACTTCTACAAAGTCATTGTCATACCATATCCAAAAGTCATCAAACATAATCTGTATTAAATGGAAAAAGAAGATACCACCTTTGTTCCATAAAGAGAATTTAATTTACTTATTTGACAATTAACAATTTAATATCTTATTTGGAAGAAATGATTCTTTAATATCTTATTTGACAATTAACAAATAAAATAAAATAAAAAGAGTTTACTATTTTAGAATTAGTATGTAACAGGGCCTAAAATAATATTTTCTGAAGAATCTCATTTATTAGGAAAAAAAATTCCAATAAAATTTCATTTCTTTTCACAGTAGTAGTTTGCCAAATTTTTTTTAACGAAGATTCACTAATGAAGAAAATTAAAATCTATATTCCACTGCTGTGAAGAACTCTTACATAGTTGCATGTAAAGTACTTAGTTCTTTACTAGAAAAGATAAAGGTAATTGATCCACTAATGAATCTGATTTGCTTCTACAAGGGAGAGAGAAAAAAAAAAGAAAGACGTTAGGTTTAGCAGATAAAAACAAATTGGGGACATGAGTTGTAATTTAAAATTTATTATATTGAAAGTTAGGAATAATATGGGAATTGTAAAAATATTACTTATTCCAATTTCTTTTCCGTCCAAATCATGCCAATTTTGGACGGAAAACTTTGGCAGGAAAAGTGGCCAAGTTTTCTATCCATTTCTTTTTTTTTCCGTTTATTGAAAAACTCAGAAACATAGGAATTGAAAAGAAAACTTAAATTTTCTTTCTATTTATTTTCTTTTCTGGCCATTTTAAAACGCAGAAACAGAGCGTAAAAGCGTATATAAAAAGAGAGAGATGGGGGAGCCAAACCGTGACTTCAATAGGGACACGGGTGTCAATCCGATGAACATAATAAAGGTCAATAGAGTCGATACCCAGCCGGTTCAAGCTAGCCTCGCAAGCCGCCCGAATATAATCCGGATCCCCACGAATTTCCTCCATTTTCATATCATTCCAAACTCTCCCAAATTTGGTGGCTAACTGCACCTTCTCTCTCAATCCCCCCTTCTCCTTCAATGCCTGCAATTAATTTAATCCCCTCAATCCCGTAATTTCATAATTCAGAAAAATGAACTACTACGTCCGAGTATTATTAGGTTAAATACCTTTCCGATGAGGATTTCATTGGTGTAGGGCCCATAGAAATCGGAGGTGTCTAGAAAGGTGACGCCGGAGTCGATGGCGTGGTGGATAAGCTCGATCATATCGGATTCGGGTTTCGGAGCTCCGTATCCGGCAGACATGCCCATGCAGCCTAATCCCTGAGCTGAAACTTCCAAACCTTGTGAGCCCAGTTTGATTCTCGGCACTGTCGAAGCCATAGCCATTTCTCTCAACTCTGTTGAGGGGAATAATGTAATACTGACAAAATAAAATAATAAATAAATTTATTTAAAAATATTTCAATTGAATTTTTCTTATATTTGAGTTAGATTATATTTAATTTGTGTGGACCATATCGTGTATCGGATAACATTGAGTTGATAAATTGAAAGCAACTGATGGCAAGGAAAGGAACGGACGAACTCAGGTGACTAAAGAAAAAAAAAACCTGTAAGATTATCAATTGATCAATTTGTAATCATAAGTTATTAGATTATTGTGTATTTAAAATTTTATTATGAATTTAATAATTTATACATTAATAAATAGTTAGATGGCAATGATTTAATGTATAAACAAGTGAACCAATGATGTATTTCATTGGTTATGGCCGGCCTTGAATGGCCTTTCACTCATGATATGCGCTATAAAAAAATGAATTAATTAATCAATCATGACAGAATAGGTATAGTTAAATTTATTATTATATGGTAATTTGTTTAGAAAGAAAAAGGAAAAGAATTATAAAGTTATTACACACTTGCTTAACTAAGTTAGAGAGATGGAAGTAAATTGATTTTACACCTTCTTGTAATTCGGATAAGCTTTGTAAGCCAGAAACAAAGATTAAGTTATGAGTATTATTTTATTATTTATAATATACATACTAAAAAAATGTGTACGTGTTTATAAATTAAGTATAATATTTAGAAAATTATAAAATTAAAAGATTATTGAATTTAAAATTAAAACTTTACTAAACTATTAAATTATTTATTAATTTATTCTTTTTGATTAGTTCGGACGAAAGGACTTTTATGAGTTTTATTTGGAATTATTTGAATATTACATTACTTAATTTCGGTACGGATTCCGTACTTTTTCAGCGAGACTCTTTTAATTTAAATTTATTTGTTTGCTACTCGTTTAGAAATTTGGTATTGCCTCTCATGATTATTTCTTGTCAAATTTATTATGATAGTTTCATTTTAGCGTTGATATTTGGAACTCATATTTATACTCTTTAGACTAGTGCATCATGTTTAGAATTTATTTTGATATTTGTAGAAATGTACATATCAATATATTTTGGAGACCTTGTGCTAATGATTCGTTTCGGTTTGACATGTACATATTAGAACTCATTTATGTTGATATTGTGTCGCATGTGTTGTGAAATTATATCTTTGTTAGAATATACCGTAGGGTATACTTGAGTTATAAATACCTGTGAGGGTACCACAAGCATGTCCTCTTGGCACCGAGGCATGACAGCTTCTGTGACGGTGTGATTAGTTCGCAACGTCTCCGTTTTGCGTTCTGGTAGGAGTTATCCATATGGTGATTTTGTTGTGGGAGGTGTATGGGTCGACTCTAGTTTTATGTTATGCTCTGTTCTACAGATTGGTGATATTTGTGCCAACAGTCTTTCGATTTTACATGCATTTGGATTCGCAGTCCAATGTGTGTGACTTGCCTGTGTAGCATTATTTGACTTGCAAGTGTGACATTATTTAACTTGCCTGTGTGGCAAGGTATATTTTTGTTTTGTTCTGAGCTCGGTATGAAATAACACTCAACCATTTGATTCAACATATTATTTCATTGTGTTACTTTTGTTCGTTTTAGTTCACTTCAATTAATTGAATTAGTCATTTCAGTTCATTATTTCTGTATTCTATATTCGTACTGGGCATTTGATTCATGTTATATTTTTCTTCCGGCAGGTAATCAGGGAGATTAAGGACAAGTGTAATGAGAGTTCCCTTCTTTCTAATGGTTTAGATATATTTTGTTTAGGTTGTGATACATTTGTTTGTTTGGGGTTGTAATAATTATCTTAGATTGTGGTTTGAACCAGTTTGGCTTTTATTATAGTTTGATTTATGGCATTTATTAGTTATTAAAGTTATTCATTTTTTGGCATAGAGCGCTCGATTTATTTTGTAAGTTTTGTTATATTTGTGTGTAACCTCTCTTTCTATTTCGGAACGGGGGTGTTACAGAGTTGGTATCAAAGCTTAGATTTTTTCTTGTAGAAAACCTATTTAGGTTTGACCTGTGAGTTATAGGTAGACTTCTGGTTAGGTTTTTGTTCCGTTTGATTTTCTGTTCAACTATCATATCTGTTATATTTGAATGTCTTTAATCAGTTTTACTTCTACTCATTAATTTCTTTCTTAGATGGCTCGTAGATCCGCTAGAATTGTTGAGAGGCTTGGTAACAACGGCGAAAGTGGTGATGGCCAACCCAATGCGCAGCTCAATGAGCAACCTAATAATCAAATTAATGCTCAATTGGCTGCCTTGGTGAATCAGGTTGTTAATCAGGGTTTAGCGCAATTAGTGGCACATGTTGTTCAGATAATGTAGCAGCCGCCAAAAATTTCCGAACAGGGGAACTCGGGATATATTAGTCCACACACAAATGGAGAGAAAGGGAATGCAGATGGCCTTGATCAGCCGGTGGTTCCAATGTATATATGGTTAGAAAGGTTTTAGAAGCAAAAATCACATTCATTCAGTTCAGCTCCGACTCCAATTGATGTAGAGAATTAGATTTCCCATCTGGAGAAGATTTTTGATGTGTTGGGGTGCTCGGATAATCAAAAAGTGTTGCTTGCAGCTTATAAGCTAGGGGGATGCACAGAGGTGGTGGAAGGGGATGAAAGTAACAAAAGGTGATGGATATGCTGAGACACTTAGTTGGACAGAGTTTTATGAGGTCTTTTATCAATCGTACTTCCCAACTGCTGATAAAGAGGCCTATGGTAGAGAGTATCTGTCTATTCGGCAGAAAGATGATGAGTCCATTATGAATTTTATGACGAGGTTCACCAGGTTGGCAGACTTTACGGGAACCTCTGCAGGGACTGCAGCGGAACAGGGAGAAAAGTTCAAGTGGAGAATTCATTATAAATATCGCCAACATCTCATTAACAGCAAGTTTGCAGATGTGTCAGCAGTGGCTAATGCAGCCAAGAATATTGAGATGGAGCGGCAAGACTTTCAGTCTTCTAAATCGGAGGGGAGTCGGAAGAGGGACATAGATAACCAACAGGGTCAAGTTTCGGGTCAACATGGGAGGAATTAGGGTGATCAGTGGAACAGGAACCATGGTAGCCAACAGGGGCAATGACGTGATACTTTCAATGTTCAACAAATTTAGTCTGATTTATAAAATTTTTAAATATTGTATATTCCTAAAAATAATAATTCAATAGTTTAATAATGCAAAATGATAATATAATATAATTTTATTTTTTTCACAATAAATGATAATATAATTATAATCATATTACATTTTAATAATTTTCAATAGGAAAAACAACAGAAGAATGGAAAGCATTGAAGCTGTCAAATTAAGAGGATTAACCACAACATTTGGCGTTGTGGTGCAAGCCGCCCTGAGAAAGAACCGTAAACTCAGACGACTCAGGATCGACTCCCACTAGCAACATTTGGAAGGCACTAAAAATGTTCTACTATGGCCACGGTACCCCCGACGCAAGTCGGGTAGCAAACCGCTCTGGTATCGGGCTGGGGAAATTAGTCGACCTGCGAGTCGGAAACTACACATTAACAAAAAAAAAATAAAAAAAAAAAATTCAGAGGATTCACCAGTAAAAATAGTTGACAGTCTTAACGAATTCGATTGCGGAAAAACTGGGTACATTGACTGTTGAGTCCTATATATACAGTTTGCATCTATAGAATTTCTGAGAAACATCACAAAATTGGCCCTAGATCTTCACCATTCAAAAAAGCCGATTACAAGCCATGGAATCGTACAAGTTGAGATGTCTACAGAGCTTTATATACGTCCAGGGTGAAAATTAGCATAAGAGAATTGATCAACTTTGCAGCTGAAGAGGAAATGTCTGTTCATGGCTGTTATAAAGATTCTATTCATTTTAACAAGTGGCTAGGTGAAATTAACTCAACAAATAGCTGATCTATTTAACAATCTTTACGAGGACGTTGTACCTGAGCAAAACCAATTCTATTTCGTTGAAATTTGTAGCAATCTGAACAAGTACACCAAAGATTATCTGCAGAAGTGGAAGTCGAGATGGTACAACCGGAAGAAATTGAATGATAGACTTAATGGTGAGGATCTTAATCTGAAATGAAGGATTACGAACCCTCCGTTACATCCATTTTTTAATTTCTCTTGATACGTTTAACGACACAAAAATTATTTTTAAGAGCACTTTCAAAGATACAATTGTTGCGATGAATTTTATTGTGTCGCTAATTGTTTGCGACGAATTTTATTTTGTCATTAAATACAATTTTTGTGTCACTAAATGTATATTGGGAAAAATTAAAAAATAAGTTTAATGGAGGGACCCTAATTCCGGAATGAACTATTTTCATCTCACCCAAATTGGAGAATTTCTTTCACAGGAGGGTAAAAAATACTCCAGTTTCACTCATTCCTATTTTTTACACTTATATGCTCTCAAATAATAATTTAATAACTACAATATATATATATATATATATATATATATATATATATATATGTGTGTGTGTGTGTGTGTGTGTGTATGTATATATATAGTGTTGATTTTATGGCAATGTTAATTGAAAGAAAATGTAATTTAATATTTGATTAACAAAGTTTTTCTTGGTTAATTTTCACTTTTTAAGGGTATTAAGATTTCTTTTTTTAATTGTAGAAAATAATGCCTAGATTTGTATATATAAATTAGGAAAAAGTGTGACTATATTTTGTAATGGAAAGACTTCTTGTGATTTTACGACATTTATGTTGTTTGATACACATAAAAAGTGGAATCCCATGAAATACTCCATCATTTGAGTTCGATAAGATCTTCAATCTCTATGGAATGGAAAGATGGTATATTTTCATTGAAAAAAAAAAGATAAAACAAAAAAAAAATGGACAGAAAATTCTTGTACCCACTTTCAAAGTTTTTCAACAAAATACATAATGATGAGAAATAACATGACACAATAGTAATCAACAGAAAATTTGGACATCCTTATTCAGCTTTCCAAGAGGACAACAGAGGCGTTTCCGAATTTATCCAGGTACTTGACATGAACGCGTGTCTGTCTCCCTTTACAACATCAGCCGACGCAAAGGATTCAAGTTCAGCCATTTCATCTGGTGTTAGTTTCAGTGACAAAGCTCCAATATTCTGGTTAAAATTCTGTGTCTTTGTGGTACCAGGTATCGGGCATACATCGTTCCCTTGGTGATGAACCCAGGCCAGTGCTAGCTGTGATGGAGTACATCCTTTCCTTGCTGCTATTTCACTGACCCGCTCAAATAAGTACTTATTATGCTCAACATTCTCAGGCTTGAACCTTGGCATAAGCTGTGAAAGACAACATACATATATCTCAGCACCAAAACCACAAAACTTTCAAATACAAGGCATAATACCATCAATCTATCACTATCCCGAGTTTTTATTTTTTGGAATCTCCCGGGATAAGAGTCCTCTTTGGAAATTATAGAGCTATTTTACCATTTTGATTTTATGGAAAAATGTATTTTTTTTTCCATAGGTGCGAGTGCATCAAGCAGGTCTTTGAACAAATTGGATAATTTTAGGCAAAAGTAAGTACACATAAGCACCAGAAAGGTCCTATAGGTAGACTACAAAATAGTAACGGTTTTGGGAACTGTATATCATGAAGATGGTAGTAGAAAATGCAGTGTTTGCTTCAGATAGGGTCAGCCACATATAATGAAAGGGAGCTTGGTATACATACTGATTACAGCAAGTCACTAATAGTCTAATACTCTCTCCCTTTTAAAATATAAGAGAAATTTTAACTCTTTGAAGTCAATTTGAGACATTTTTAGATTCAAAATTGAAACAAATTCATTTAATTTTTGCCAATACTATTATGAATATAGTAAATTTATCTAAATTGTACTATTAATTACAAAGATTTATTACAAAATTTAAATGAATCACATCACGTTCGAATTTGAAAATGTGTCAAATTTACTTCAAAAAGTTAAATATTGCTCAAATATATGGCAACGGAGGGATTATATATGAAGAAAATGATTAGCCTGGTCAGTGATGAGCTCAGAAGCTCATACAATGGAGGAGGGAGAGCAAAGCTGCACAGAGTTCTACTATGGGACATAGAGTATTTAAAGACAATTATTCAGATAAAGAATATATTATAAAGACTAATACTATCCGACTTATTCTGCAAAACAAAAAAAAATACAGGTTTTGTGCCCAAACCTTTCGAAAATCACCCTCAGACAGGTTCTCAATTAACTTGGGACCTGCTGCCAAGAATCCTCTTCCAATAGGACTGTATGGGACAATCCCAATACCAAGTTCTCTGGTGAATAACACAAACATTATAAGCAAACATTTGATCCACTTGTTACTCTCAAAAATATTTGTAAAACATGAAAAAGTCTATGCACCTGCAAGTAGGAACAATATCTTCCTCCAAATCCCTTGACCACAATGACCACTCCATCTGTACAGCAGTTACCGGATGAATGGCATGAGCCCTTCTAATTGTTGAAGCAGAAGCCTCCGACAATCCTATATATTTTATTTTACCCTCTTCAACCAGTTTCTTGAGTTCTCCCATCTTGCAAAAGGTTGTCATAAAAAGTATTAGGAAAGCTTAAAATAGGTATTACAATACAGAGGTGCAAACACAATACCATTCAAATAGGTATACAACTCCCATTGAGTGATAGTCAGAACCCCATAATTTACAATTGGAGGAGGTAGATAGTGTTAACTCTTTAGCAAATTTTGTTTCTCTGTGTATCCAGTCCTTGTTTCTCTTTTATCCCGTATTTTCTTTCAAAGATGTTCTAGACTCTGCTACTCTATTCACAGTCCCTGCTCGTTTTTCACTCGCAATCTACTTTCACTTTCTAATCCTTTCCCCATTTTTCACTTTTAGTTCTCTATATTCCAAAAATTCCTACTTTTCTCCATCTAAAAATTCAACTGCGCAAATATATCTAAGGAAAACTTAGAATTTCCTCAGATATGTTAAATCACATCTCTTTCTCCTAAATAAAATAACGACTTCCTGTACTCAACTGGGTAGAACCTAGCCTGTAAGGTTGGTCATAAAGAGAATTACAGTAAGTTTGAAATGTTGTAGAATGTATCGTGATTAATTGATGTTTATTCATATTATTAAATAATACCTATACATTATAGTTCAACTTTATTTTTTACAAAAATCAAGTTCTACCTCCCTCCCCTCCCTTTTCTACCAACAGTAGTTGGAGGAACAGCTGTGATTGTCTCCATTTTTGTATAAAAATAAGTATCCAATATATGGTAATTAGGCAGTCAGTTAACAGAAAATAGGCAACCAAGTTTCAGTACTCCATGTCATTTTAGATTTCTGCACTGGAATTTTATGTTGAGGGCTTGAACCCAATTTATTAAAACTAGCCTCGATTAAATGTTAAACTACTAAAATATCGCTTATACATTTCATCATGTTCTTATTTTTTGAATAAATTATTAATAATTTAGTTTAATTTATTATTACGGTTACCACTTATAATTTATTGACACTACAAAATGAATTTGTTGAGAAATCAGGCCTTCACAAATACACTAAGATAAATACAAGCACACTACTGTATGAAATATAAAATAATAACACAAGAATTTTACGTGGAAACCCAACTGGGAAAAACCACGGGGAGAGATCTCAGAAATCCACTATGAAAATAAAATGGAGAATACAAACTCTCAACTGAGAAATAAACTAACTGTTTATTTTCTCTCTACCTCACTATCTCTCTTAATGCTCTTTTTGAGCTTTCTCTCTCTAAAGCCTAGCTCCTTTCAACTGATGGTGTGTATTGTTACTCAATTGAGCAATCAATTTATAGGCAATGCAAGGCACACTAACTTTGACAAACATGAACAAAGGTGGGCTGATAGTGGGTTGGTGAGACTAAAAATATTAGCCAATAATGGCCAACGTGCAACAATCTCCACCTTGGCTTATATTCTTCAAATACTCCATACTATGAACTTCTTCATGTCTATAAATGTATCCCTCTCTCTGGATACTCCACCACGAACTCAACATTCGACGAAGTGAATTAAGTCCAAGCAATGCTTGAACTTTTCTGATGTCACCGACTTTGTAAGCATATCTGCGGCATTCTCCTTTGTGTGAACTTTACGAACTGCAATGTCACCACTGTTCAGCCATTCACGAATCTTGTGATACCGAACATCTATATGTTTGGTCCTGGCATGGAACACCTGGTTCTTCGCTAAATGAATAGCACTTTGACTATCACACTGTATCTGGATACTGCCCTGCTTGAAACCTAGTTCTTGAACTAGTTCCTTTAGCCACAAAGCCTCTTTACTTGCCTCTGTCAACGCCATATACTCAGCCTCTGTTGTTGATAATGCTGTCGTAGACTGTAACACTGACCTCCAACATATACATCCTCCACAAAAGGTGTATACTAACCCTGTCGTAGATCTTCTTGAATCTAGGTCTCCAGCATAATCTGAATCAACAAACCCTGTAACCTCACTCTTTGCGGTATCACGATCAAACATAAGACCGTAATTGGTTGTACCTGCAAGATAACGGAAAATCCATTTGACAGCATTCCAATGCTCTTTTCCTGGATTTGCCATATACCTGCTAACCACACTGACTGCATGTGAGATATCTGGCCTTGTACATACCATGGCGTACATGAGACAACCCACCGCATTTGCATACGGTACTTTGGACATATACTCCACCTCATCCTCTGTCTATGGGCTTAATTGTGAAGATAACCTGAAATGTGCTGCCAACAGAGTGCTAACTGGTTTAGCATTATGCATGTTAAACCTCTCCAAGACCTTCTGCACATATCCTTTCTGAGTTAACCACAGTTTTCCTGCCTGACGATCCCTGTGAATTTCCATACCTAGGATCTTCTTTGCTGATCCAAGATCTTTCATGTCAAATTCACTACTTAACAATTTCTTCAACTGAAGAGCATCTGACATCCTCTTTGCTGCTATCAACATGTCATCAACATATAGCGTCAGCAATACTAGAGAGCCATCATCAAGCGATCTGAAATACACACATGGATCATACTCCGAACGAGAGTAACCATGAGCTACCATGAAGCTGTCAAACCGCATGTACCACTGTCTCGGGGACTGCTTCAAACCATAGAGAGACTTTTTCAAGCTACAAACTAAGCTCTCTTTTCCTGGTTCAATAAACCCCTCTGGTTGCTTCATGTAGATCTTTTCTTCTAAATCACCATGAAGGAAAGCTGTTTTCACATCAAGCTGCTCTAACTCCATATCCTGTGATGCTATGGTAGACAAGATCAACCAAATCGATGTGTGCTTCACAACTGGTGAGAAGATCTTATTGTAGTCGATTCCCTCTCTCTGAGAGAATCCCTTTGCCACCAACCTAGCCTTGAATCTTTCGACTTCTTTGTTTGATTGAGCTTTTTTTTTTCCTGAACACCCACTTGCATCCTATAGCCTTAGATCCCTTTGGAAGTTTAACTAACTCCCAAGTCTGGTTCTTCTGTAGAGACTCCATTTCTCCTGCCATCGCTATTGCCCATTTATCATTATCCTTTGACTGAATAGCCTCCTGATAGCTAGTTGGATCTCCACTACCAGCAATCAAGGCAAAGGCAACCATGTCTTCAAACCCATATCTCTGCACTGGTTTGCTGACTCGCCTTTCCCGATCTCTAACAAGATTATAGGACCTCTCTTGGGGATCTAAGGGATGATTATCTTCAATCTCTTCAGATTCTTTTGTCTTTTCGGGAAGCTCCACCTCAACTGGGTGTGTCTGTAACTCACTTGCTGCAGATTCTTCATTCTCGGATTTGTTCAACATGTGTTTCTCATTGAACACCACATCTCTGCTGACAACCTTCTTCTTGAAAACTGGATCCCATAACCTGTATCCCTTGACTCCATCTTCATATCCAAGGAAAATACACTCCTTTGATCTTGGATCAAGTTTGGACTGTCGCTCTTCGACCGGTAGATGAACATAAGCTGGACAACCAAAAATTTTCATCACAGAAAAATCAACTGGTTTCCCTCTCCATACCTCCTCGGGGATTTTGTGATCAATTCCAGCTGAAGGAGATCGATTTATCAGATAACAGGCTGTGTTGAGTGCCTCAGCCCAGAAACTCTTGGGCAAACCCGCATTCAACCTCATACATCTGGCGCGTTCCAACAGAGTTCTGTTCATCCTCTCTGCAACCCCATTTTGCTCTGGAGTTCTTTTAACTGAGAAGTGCCTGGTGATACCTTCATCCTGGCAGAACTGTAGAAATGACTTGTCCCTGTATTCCGTGCCATTATCTGATCTGAAATACTTCAACTTCTTTCCGGTCTGGTTTTCTACTTTAGCTTTCCACTGCTTAAATATTTTGAAAACCACAGATTTCTGCTTAATAAAATAAACCCACACCTTTCTGGAGTAGTCATCTATAAAGCTGACAAAATAATGGGCTCCACCCATTGAAGTATGCTTGATCGCCCCCCACACATCTGAATGTACATAATTAAGTACATTCTTACTGGTGTGTGCTCCTGCTTTGAAGCTTACCCTCCGTTGTTTGCCGTACACGCAAAACTTGCAAAATTCCAAACTGCACGTTTTGACACCTTTCAACAACTGCCTTTTGTGAAGTTCTATGTGCCATAATTCTGTGCTATCACTGTTGGAATTTTCCTGCACAGAAATTGCCGCTCCACCAGTAACTGTGTCCCCTATCAACCTGTAGAGGGTGCCCTTCTTTTGACCCTTCATAATTACCATCGAACCCTTGGTAATTTTGATGACACCATTCTGACTGAGATACTACAACCCATAGAGTCAAGTACTCCAACCGATAGTAAATTCTTCTTCAATTCTGGAATATACCTTACATCGCCCAATGTTCTGACAACCCCGTCAAACATTTTAACTTTGATGGTGCCTATTCCAGTAATTTTGCAGACTGCATTGTTACCCAATAAAACTGTACCACCATTGCAGGATGTAAAAGTATCAAACCAATCCCTGTGAGGGGACATATGAAAAGAACAACCGGAATCCATGTACCAATCTATAAGGTTGCTACTGTCTCTAACAGATAAGAGATCACCTTGTGAAGCTTCATTTTCTGTCACTGTGTACAACTCTCCGTCGCTGCACACATCCGTTTGCTCAACAACATTAGCAGAATTTTCAATCTGCTTACCTTTCTTCTTGTTTTCTTTCTTCGACAATGGACACTGATTTTTATAGTGGCCTTTCTCGTGGCAATGATAACACTCAACTTGAGATTTATCCTTCTTGCCTGGTCTCGACTGAGACCTTCCTCGTTCCTTGCCGGAATTTTTCCGATTAGGACCCCTGCCACGCCCATCTGAAAATACAAGAAGACTATCTCCTTGATCTCTGGAAGTAGTGCCCCTGAACTTATCTTGGTCCAAGACTGCTGACATCACATCGTCAACTGCAAGCTTTTCCTTCCCTATAAGGAGAGTAGTCTGGAGAGTTGAGTATGAGTCTGGTAGAGAGACAAGAAGCAATAAGGCTTTATCTTCTTCGTCCAGCTTTACATCGATACTGGTAAGTTGGGTCACCAATCTATTAAACTCATTAATATGGTTGGTCAAATCTGACCCTTCGTCCATCCGAAGCCGGTACAATTCCTTCTTCAAATATAATCGATTTGACAGAGACTTCGACTTGTAAACTTTCTCAAGTTTCTCCCACAAGTCCTTCGGAGAGGTGTCTGTCAAAACCTGATATTTGATCTGTGGTGTCAAACTCAATCTGATTGTTGCCACAGCCTTTGCTTCAAGTTCCGTCCATTTTTCATCTGTCATATCCGTTGGTTTCTTCTCTTTCCCTTCTAGTGCAATTGTCAATCCCTGTTGAGCCAATACATCTCTGACTGTACACTGCCAAATACTGAAATTTGACTTTCCGTCAAATGGTTCAACTTCGTGCCTCATACTCATGCTTGTCATCTTCGTATTTGTGACCTGCGAGATTTCTCTAAACGGATCGTACCAGTTGGCCAGGTAAGTGTAAGTCCGGTGGGAGTCTCTCCGTGCTTTTGCAACGGTGACTAATTAAGTAATCACCTTTCTTAAAGGCACTGCCTTTTGAACCACTTTCCTAGACACCAACGGTGTGAACCAAAAGCTCTGATACCAATTGTTGAGAAATCAAGCCTTCACAAATACACTAAGATAAATACAAGCACACTACTGTATGAAATATAAAATAATAACACAAGAATTTTACGTGGAAACCCAACTGGGAAAAACCACGGGGAGAGATCTCAGAAATCCACTATGAAAATAAAATGGAGAATACAAACTCTCAACTGAGAAATAAACTAACTATTTATTTTCTCTCTACCTCACTATCTCTCTCTAATGCTCTTCTTGAGCTTTCTCTCTCTAAAGCCTAGCTCCTTTCAACTGATGGTGTGTATTGTTACTCAATTGAGCAATCAATTTATAGGCAATGCAAGGCACATTAACTTTGACAAACATGAACAAAGGTGGGCTGATAGTGGGTTGGTGAGACTAAAAATATTAGCCAATAATGGCCAACGTGCAACAGAATTCAAATTAGTCTCAACCAATGTTCCCTTTAGAAAGTTAATCTAACACTATCTCTATTCCAAAATATAAGATCATGTTGACAATTTAAAATCAATTGAACACATTTCAAAACTCAAAATTTAGATGAATTCCTTTAATTTTAATTAATAAAATTATGAAATTTGTGGCCATCCCAAATGTAGTTGAGATTTATTGTTTCGTAAGTTTTGATCAACTCAATTTTGAGTTTGAAAATGTTTTAAATTGACTTTCAAAATCAATAATGATGTTATAAACTGAAACTGAGATAGGCATAACGAGATAGAAGACCTGAACTCCTACAAAATATGAAAAAGTTGTATATAAAGAAAGAGAAATGGAGAGCCAAACCGTGACTTCAATAGGGACGCGGGTGTCAATCCGATGAACATAATAAAGGTCGATACACTCAATACCCAGCCGGTTCAAGCTAGCCTCGCAAGCCGCCCGAATATAATCCGGATCCCCACGAATTTCCTCCATTTTCATATCATTCCAAACTCTCCCAAATTTGGTGGCTAACTGCACCTTCTCTCTCAATCCCCCCTTCTCCTTCAATGCCTGCAATTAATTTAATCCCCTCAATTCCGTAATTTCATAATTCAGAAAAATGAACTACTTCGTCCGAGTATTATTAGGTTAAATACCTTTCCGATGAGGATTTCATTGGTGTAGGGCCCATAGAAATCGGAGGTGTCTAGAAAGGTGACGCCGGAGTCGATGGCGTGGTGGATGAGCTCAATCATATCGGATTCGGGTTTCGGATCTCCGAATCCGGCAGACATGCCCATGCAGCCTAATCCCTGAGCTGAAACTTCCAAACCTTGTGAGCCCAGTTTAATTCTCGGCACTTGTACTGCTGACGAAGCCATAGCTATTTCTCTCTCCTCTCCTCAGATATGGTAGATAGTAGCAGTGAGTAAGAAATTAATTTTTCCAGCAGATACTAAACTGGACCGTGTCGGACCGGAAGTGTTGCTGGTACTCCATTTCTGCCGCCATTTATGAGTTCTTCTGGGGCGACATTTCCCTTAGCGTCATTCTAATGACTTTTTTTTTTTTTTGGTTTTTTGTTTTTGGCTATGACTTCAAAATAATTTATATGATTTATTGGTACAAAAATTTTAAAAAAAAAGCATTGATTTAGGTGTGATCACACCTAAATCACTGTTTTTTTTTTAAATTTTGTACCAATAAATCATATAAATTATTTTGAAGTCATAGCTAAAAAAAAAACCAAAAAAAAAAAAAAAATCGCTAGAATGTCCAAAAAAAATGTCGCCCTAGAATTATTGGCCATTTATATAGGCGTCTGCTCTTTTTAATCGTAAGCTGTGACGTTATGGGTGGGTGGGGCGGCCATATTATATATATAGGCGTCCGCTCTTTTTAATCGTAAGTGGGGCGACCATATATATAGGCGCGCTCTTTTTAATCTTAGGTGGGGTGGTGTGGGGTGGCGCCGGGTGGAGTGGGGGTGGACTTTCAAATTGAAAATGACGAAAGTATAATTCGGATGTTATTTTTTGGATCCAACTCCCGTTGAGTTCCTAAGTAATTTAAATTCGCAACCATCCAAATAAAATCAATAATTATCATATTACCATATTAAAAGCAAACTAAATGAAAGTTTCTTGAGTTCTCCCATCTTGCAAAAGTTTGTCATAGAAAGTCTTAGGAGAAAGCTTAAAATAGGTATTACAATATAGAGGTGCAAACACAATAACATTCAAATAGGTATAGAACTCACATTGAGTGGTAGTCATTGGAGGAGGTATATCCCATATTTTCTTTCAAACAAAAATTTACTTATTTATTTATTTTATAAAATATTAACAAAGTCAATATAATTAGATCATTAATAAATTTACTAGTCATTATCTCCTCGACCATAAAAAGAATAAAAGCACACATAAAAAAAAATCAATTTCTTCTTCTAAACTTAATTTTCATTAAGTCTTGAATATGAGACATCATGAAGTTCCATTTTCTTTCAAAGATGTTTTAGACTCTGCTACTCTAGCTACTCACAGTCACTGCTTGTTTTTCAATCTACCTCCATTTTCTAATCCTCTCTCTCCTTTTTCACTTTCAGTTCTCTAATATTCCTACTTTTCTTCGTCTAAAAGTTCAACCGTTCAAATATATCTAAGGAAAACTTAGAATTTCCTCAGATACGTTAAATCACGTCTCTTTCTCCTAAATAAAATAACGACTTCATGTAACCAACTGGGTAGAACCTTTCCTACCAACAGCAGTTGGAGGAATAGCTGTGCTTGTCTCCATTTTCATAGAAAAATAAATATAAGATATATGGTAATTAGGTAGTCAGTTAACAGAAGGGTGAATGACAGATCTGTCTCTCCAAATTGTCATTCACTTTCAAAGTCGTTCTTAAAGTTCATTTTTCGTCAAGTAGGTCCTTAAAGTGACATTTTTTTTGCGTTTCCGTTCTTTTTACCCAATTTGACCATAACCCGACCCATTTAACCAAATTTTGACCCGACCCAATTTCATTTTTATTTTTTTTAAAAAAAAACTAAAAAGTTTTTTTAAAATAATAATTATTTTAAATATTTTAAAATAAAATATTATTTTTAAATATTACTAATTTTTAAAAATATTTAAAATAATATTTATTTTAATATTTTAAAATAAAATAGTATTTTTAAAAGAATTTTAAAATAATAATTATATTTAAAATAATTTTAAAACTTTTTACTTTTTTTAAAAAAAAATTATTGATGAAATTGGGTCGGGTCGAATAAAATTTTAGTTAAAATGGGTCGGTTTAGGGTCAAATTGGGTAAAAGGAACGGAAACCCTAAAAAATGTCAATTTAAGGACCTAATTGACGAAAAATAAACTTTAAGAACAACTTTGAAAGTGAATGACATCTTGGAAGGATAGATCTGTCATTCAGCCGTAAACAGAAAATAGGCTACACGGTTTCAATACTCCATCTCAGTTTAGATTTTCTACACTGGGATTTTATGTTGAGGGCCTGAGTCCAATCTACTTGGAAAAAAAATTCCCCCCCCCCCCCCCCATAACACATGGGTAAAATGGCTTAATAAGTTCTTAACTAAGTCGCAAGATTTTCAAACATCAAGAAGAAAAGCTTAGGACATCGGAGAGAACATCTAAGACGGAGGCAGTACTACAAAGACAGCCAACAAAATACCATTAGTAGTTGAGTAAACATAACAACATTTTCCAGCACAAAAATTGATAAAATTGTAACTCGTCTGAAGCCTTAATTTGATACTATCTTTATACCTGGAAAAATATCCTTCACATTCAAGATACTTCGAATCTATGTGTCACCTTGTTCTGACCAAAATTACCCCTTCATTCACTATACAACTATTCATTACTTCTCCCTTACTAAAAGGAAGGAGAAAATTCTTCTTTGGTAGATTCCTCGTTTTCCTATTTAGTTATTGATGGCAATTTGACCTCGAACCCAGCAGGGCACGTTTTCTGACCGTTGAAGGGAGTTTAGGTTTCAGACCTGGTTATGCTACTCTTGCCTCCCTCACCCATGATCCATGATATATAGTTAAGTTTGGCTGTGACAAGTCACATATTCTCTTTTCCTATAAATATATATATAGAGAGAGGGAAGTGATCCACATCCAAAGTTGGATAGGATCCCATCCATCCAATTCAATTTTGGCCGTTAGTTTGGAGATCAAAACTCCTACAAAATATTTGCTCTGTTTCAAATTATATGGTCATTATTGACTTTTAAAATTTAATTCGAAATATTTTCAAATTCAAAATTGAAATGACTTATTAGACATGACCAAAGTCATTTCTCTTTCCTCTGCTCAGAGGAAGCAGACACTAAACTGGACAGGGCCGGAAGTCTAGCTGGTACTCCATTTCTGCGGCACATATATATAAGCCTCCACTCCTTTTTAATCGTAAGATGTGACGTAATGGCCGGGGGATTTTCAAATTGAAAATGACGACGGAAATTGGAATTTAATCCGGAACGGATTAGTATCCCTCCGTTATACTTATTGTTTTATTTTCATCTATACATATTTAGTGACATAAATATTATATTTAATAACACTTTTAATTACACAATTATTTGTGATAAATTATTTTTATTGTTAATTATTTATAATAAATATTATTTTATAATTAAATATCAGATTTATGTGTTGAACGTGTATTAAAAAATTTTAAAAATAAATATAATAGTAACGAGTCCCTAGGACTTGTGAGTATATAACATTGTGATGCAGCTATTCGAATGTTACTTTATGGATACAAAATTCCTAGTTATTTAATTTCGGAGTTCTTTAAATCTCATTAATTCAAATAATATTAATAATTAACACGTTACAATGTTAATATTCCCTCCGTCCTAAATTAATTGTTCAATTTTGACTTTTTTTAAGTCAAATTAATTATTTTTAGAATTAATAATTAAGCATATATAAATATATTTCTAAAATTATAAAAATTGGGGTTAGTAATAAATTGTATATACTTTCTTTTGGTTATAATCTCTTCACCTATATTTTAGCAAAAATAGTAAAAAGATTAGTTTTAAAAATGGTCAATTTGACTTTAAAAAGTCAAAACTGAGCATTAATTTGGGACGGAAGGAATATCAAATTTAATTTTTTATCCGCCTTGTTTAAAGAATCCTTAATTTTTTGATATTAAATTGTATTTTGTTGAGTTCACTGTCACATCAATATATATTTTTTAGAACTTTTATTTTTTACAAATGAAGAGAGATGAGAGCCACTTGGCAAATCATCCCAGACAGATGACGTGATACTTTCAATGTTCAACAGAGTCTGATTTATAAAATTTTTGAATATTGTACATTCCTAAAAATAATAATTCAATAGTTTAATAATGCCGAGTGATAATATAATAATTTTTTTTGCTAAATAAATGATAATATAATTATAATCATATTACATTTTAATAATTTTCAATAGGAAAAACAACAGAAGAATGGGAAGCATTGAAGCTGTCAACAATTCAGAGGATTCACCAGTAAAAATAGTTGACAGTCTTAACGAATTCGATTGCCAACATTGGCTGTTGAGTCCTATATATAGGGTTTGCATCTATAGAATTTCTGAAAAACAACAAAAAATTGGCTCTAGATATTCACTATTAAAAAGCCAATTACAAGCCATCCAATCTTTTAAGATAAAATTTATCGCAAATAATTAACGATAATCTGGAAATAGATGAAACAAACAGTTTTGATGTTGTAAGTTTGGACAAGGAAATAAATGTGTGTGTGTATATATATATATATATATATATACATATATACATGGGCATTGATCCATAGCAAACGTTAGCCACAGGCACTGTTTGAGCTAACCCAGATCTAGCCGTTGAAAATAAGATCCAAAGGTCGGATTTAGGCACGCCCGCTACTCCCAGTAGCGGGCAGGGGAAAAAAAAAAAAAACGTCCGCTAGTGGGAGTAGCGGGCGCCTAAACGGCGTCGTTTAGGCCGCCCGCTACTCCCACTAGCGGACACTTTTTTTTTTTTTAAATTTATACGGTCGAAACGGCGTCGTTTACCTTGAGGGATTTAAAAAAAAATACAGCGCCCGCTAGTGGGAGTAGCGGGCGGTCCTTATAATCTTATTACGTCTTGTCAAGGTGGAGCCACACATTACCCCAAAATCACCCAACTCCACTTGACATGTTCAAATTCTGTCCCACACTTGCTAATTCCAACCACCACATATACTTGGAGTTGAGATCAAAAGCTGATATTCCAATGGAGATTTATATTCTATAAAATTCTCATATTTTTTTAATAATATTTAAGTTTATAATATTAATGTATAAAAACTACTAATCATTACCGAAATATATAATAATTAATTATTGATTTCATACAATGCTATTGCAATTCTTACCGAAAATTACTTTTTGATGGTAATCAATCTCCCAATAAAATCATTGAAATATAAAAGAATGTTTATCAAGAAAGTAAACTTACATATTATTAAAAAAATATGAGAATTTTATAGAATATAAATCTCCATTGGAATATCAGCTTTTGATCTCAACTCCAAGTATATGTGGTGGTTGGAATTAGCAAGTGTGGGACAGAATTTGAACATGTCAAGTGGAGTTGGGTGATTTTGGGGTAATGTGTGGCTCCACCTTGACAAGACGTAATAAGATTAAAAGGACCGCCCGCTACTCCCACTAGCGGGCGCTGTATTTTTTTTTAAATCCCTCAAAGTAAACGACGCCGTTTCGACCGTATAAATTAAAAAATAAAAAATAAAAGTGCCCGCTAGTGGGAGTAGCGGGCGGCCTAAACGACGCCGTTTAGGGGCCCGCTACTCCCACTAGCGGACGTTTTTTTTTTTTTTTTTTTTCCCCTGCCCGCTACTGGGAGTAGCGGGCGTGCCTAAATCCGACCTTTGGATCTTATTTTCAACGGCTAAATCTGGGTTAGCTCAAACAGTGCCTGTGGCTAACGTTTGCTATGGATCAATGCCCTATATACATATACATATATATATATATATATATATATATGGTCGTCCGTCCATTTTCTAGTGTATATATTTGTAATTTTATTTGGTTAACAAGTTGTTTGTTTTAAAAGTTTATTATTGATGATGATTGTGGGGAGAGAGAGAGGGAGTGGAGACTGGAGAGTGTGGGGACGGGTTTTGATGAGGACGAGGGTGGAGAGGCAGCAATGGGGCTACAAATCCGCTGCTACCTCGAAAGTGATTAGATTTGTGGAGTTAGGTATTTTTCTGGTTATCCACTGCTGTTGATGTTGAGTTTGTCGGCCCCCAGATCCTCTTACTAGATACTGCACACACATATAATATATATATATATATATATGAGCAATAATACATAATATGTATTTGTTATGAATCAAAAATTAATAAATATCATCTCTATCTTCTATTACAATTATAAATGACTGAAATTAAAAAACACTGCTCCTCATCCGCTAGAATTTCTAGCGGACATGATTAAATATTTTTTGAACCATTATGCCCCCCATAACATCGAGTCAAGCCCATAAAAAAACCGATTGAATCAACAACAGTGTCAAAATCCAAATCAAATACAGCATAATTCCAAATCAAACACATCCTACATCAAATCCTAATAGCAAATCCTCAAAACTCCCTCGTCGAAAATCCCGCAAATGCACCGCCCTTGAAGACTTTCTCATCGCCAATTTCTTCGCCATCGGACTCTCCATCTCTCTCCTTCTCTTCATCTTTGTGGTCTACCGTTATGGCATCCCCAGACCCATTTCTTTCCACTTTGTATCTCACAACTCCCGAGGTATTCTCAGACCCTGAAAGCTTTCTTATCGGAAACCACTCGACCGCGACATTGTTTCGGTTGGTGTCGCCACCGTCGATATTACGACCAAGGATCTGTACGACAAGATCGAATTCTCTGATGTGGATGGCGAGCCCTAGAAACAAGGTTGGAGGGTCATTTACAATGACAACGAGTGGAATTAGAGAAATTGAAGGTGTTTTTTTATGGGTTTGACTCGATGTTATGGGGGGGGGGGCATAATAGTTCAAAAAAAATTATCATCCTGTCCGCTAGGAATTCTAGCGGATGAGGAGCACTATTTTTTATCTCAATCATTCATAATTGTAATGGAAGGTAGATATGGTATTTACTAATTTTTGATCCATAATTAATACATAACTATATATATATATAGAGAGAGAAAAAAAAAATTCTCCAGCGATCCGGAAAAAGCGAACCAAAAACGAATCGACTATAGCGACGGACAAAACCGTCGCTATAGCATAAAAAATCGACGGTCAATGTTATAGCGACGGTTTTGTCCGTCGCTATAGCGGTTCATTTTTGGTTCGCTCTCAACAGTTCGTTGGAGAGTCGGATTGTCTATATATATATATATAATATATATATATATATATATATATATATATATTATATATATACTATATGTGTGTGTGTTTGCGCGGGCATATATATATTGTGTTGATTTTAGGGCAATGTTAATTGAAAGAAAAAATGTAATTTAATATTTGATTAACAAAGTTTTTCTTGGTTAATTTTCACCTTTTTGTAAGGGTATTAAGATTTCTTTTTTTAATTGTAAAAAATAATATTATATAAATTAGCAAAAAATGTATGACTATATTTTGTAATGGAAAGACTTCGTGATTTTATGATACATAATAAGTGGAATCCCATGAAATACTCCATCATTTGAGTTCAATAAGTAAGATCTTCAATTTCTATGGAATCCAAAGATCGTATTTTTTTCATTTTAAAAAAAATAAAATAAAACAAAAAAAATGGACAAAAAATTGTTGTACCCGCTTTCGCAGTTTTTCAACAAAAATTTGTCACTGAATTTCATTTTATTTTTAATTTAAGGTCCTCAATTACAGTTGAGAGAGTTTCATTTATCGTCTCAAATTCCTTTTCTATACTCGGTAAACTTCTTCATTAAGCTGAGTTTCAACCGGATCTATTACAATCACCAAATAAATACAAATGTATTACTATAAAGTGTGAGAAGTGGAAATTCTACATATAATTCATTGATAAAATTATAAATACATAATGATGAGACATAACATGACACAATAGTAATCAACAGAAAATTTGGATATCCTTATTCAACTTTCCAAGAGGACAACTCACAACAGAGGCGTTTCCGAATTTATCCAGGTACTTGACATGATCACGTGTCTGTCTCCCTTTACAGCATCAGCCGACGCAAAGGATTCAATTTCAGCCATTTCATCTGGTGTTAGTTTCAGCGACAAAGCTCCAATATTCTGGTTAAAATTCTGTGTCTTTGTGGTACCAGGTATCGGGCATACATCGTTCCCTTGGTGATGGACCCAGGCCAGTGCTAGCTGTGATGGAGTACATCCTTTCCTCGCTGCTATTTCACTGACCCGCTCAAATAAGTACTTATTATGCTCAACATTCTCAGGCTTGAACCTTGGCATAAGCTGTGAAAGACAACATACATACATATCTCAACACCAAATCCACAAAACTTTCAAGTACAAGGCATAATACCATCAATCTATCACTATCCCGAGTTTTTATTTTTTGAATCTCCCGGGATAAGAGTCCTCTTTGAAAAATTATAGAGCTATTTTACCATTTTGATTTTATGGAAAAATGTATTTTTTTTCCCTAGGTGTGAGTGCATCAAGCAGGTCTTTGAACAAATTGGATAATTTTAAGGCAAAAGTAAGTACACATAAGCACCAGAAAGGTCCTATAGGTAGACTACAAAATAGTAACGGTTTTGGGAGCCGTATAGCCTGTATGTCGCCATATAAATTCTGGTTTTCTTTGATACTTGGGCAAATGGTTAAAGGTGTGGTAGTATATCATGAAGATGGTAGTGGAAAATGCAATATTTGCTTCAGATAGGGTCAGCCACATATAATGAAAGGGAGCTTGGTATACATACTGATTACAGTGAGTCACTAATAGTCTAAAACTCCCTCCCTTTCAAAATATAAGAGTACTTTTAACTCTTTGAAGTCAATTTGAGACAATTTTGGATTCAAAATTGATACAAATTCATTTAAGTTTTGCCAATACTATTATGAATATAATAAATTAATCTAAATTGTACTACTAATTACAAAATTTAAATGAATCTCACTTTCGAATTTGAAAATGTGTTAAATCAACTTCAAAAAGTCAGTATTGCTCAAATATATTGCAACAGAGGGATTATATATGAAGAAAATGATTAGCCTGGTCAGTAATGAGCTCAGAAGCTCATAATGGAGGAGGGAGAACAAAGCTGCACGGAGTTCTACTATGGGACATAGAGTATTTAAAGACAATTATTCAGATAAAGAATATATTATAAAGACTAATACTATCTGACTTATTCTGCAAAACAAAAAAATACAGGTTTTGTGCCCAAACCTTTCGAAAATCACCCTCAGACAGGTTCTCAACTAACTTGGGACCTGCTGCCAAGAATCCTCTTCCCATAGGACTGTATGGGACAATCCCAATACCAAGTTCTCTGGTGAATAACACAAACATTATAAGCAAACATTTGATCCACTTGTTACTCTCAAAAATATTTGTAAAACATGAAAAAGTCTATGCACCTGCAAGTAGGAACAATATCTTCCTCCAAATCCCTTGACCACAATGACCACTCCATCTGTACAGCAGTTACCGGATGAATGGCATGAGCCCTTCTAATTGTTGAAGCAGAAGCCTCCGACAATCCTATATATTTTATTTTACCCTCTTCAACCAGTTTCTTGAGTTCTCCCATCTTGCAAAAGTTTGTCATAAAAAGTATTAGGAAAGCTTAAAATAAGTATTACAATACTGAGGTGCAAACACAATACCATTCAAATAGGTATACAACTCCCATTGAGTGATAGTCAGAACCCCATAATTTACAATTGGAGGAGGTAGATAGTGTTAACTCTGTAGCAAATTTTGTTTCTCTGTGTATCCAGTCTTTGTTTCTCTTTCATCCCGTATTTTCTTTCAAAGATGTTTTAGACTCTGTTACTCTACTCACAGAGTCACTGTCCCTGATCGTTTTTCACTCGCAATCTACTTTCACTTCTAATCCTTTCCCCATTTTTCACTTTTAGTTCTCTATATTCCTAAAATTCCTACTTTTCACCATCTAAAAATTCAACTGCACAAATATATCTAAGGAAAACTTAGAATTTCCTCAGATACCTTAAATGACATCTCTTTCTCCTAAATAAAATAACGACTTCCTGTACTCAACTGGGTAGAACCTAGACTGTAAGGTTGGTCATAAAGAGAATTACAAAGTTTGAAATGTGGTAGAATGTATCGTGATCAATTGATGTTTATTCATGTTATTAAATAGGCTTAAATATAATTTACTACCCTAAACTATAGGCCATTTTCTACTTTGGTGATCCACCTTTAAAACTTTTCAATTAGATAATTGAACTATTAATTTTTTCCAATTGCGTTCAATTGAGTCGGCCACGTCAGAAATTGTTGACGTGACTGTCTGGGTGGGGCTTGCAAGAGCTAATGTGTAGTTAAAAAAAATATTTTAATTTTTGATTACACATTTATTATATATGAAAGGGCAAATTCGTCAAACCACATTATATTAAACATTAAAACTAAACAAAAACAACATTAAAAGTCTAAATCGAAGAAATAAGCTTTAAATAGTCCAAATCATAAATTAAGAGAAAATAATCTCTTTGGAATCTCCTTGAATGTTGACTTTAGTTGAGTAATGATCCTCCATTGCCTCTCTCCTCCCTCTCTTACAATATATACCGAATACCCATCTCCCTCAAACTCTAGCATCTCCTTCCTTCGCTCCTCTGCCACCGACGGCATAGCCAAATCACACCCAAAGCTCAAAGCCGCCACCGGAATATCGAGCTTCGTCGTCCTCTTCCTCTTCGAAATCGTCGGCGAGGATGAAGGAGGAAGAGCGACGTCGTTGGAAGTTCTAATCAGTCTACTGGGTGGCTTCTGAAGCCGGAGCTTCAACACCGACGACGAAGAAGACGGCGAGGAAGGAGAGTGGATCAGGATTAGGGTTTCGGGAGATGAAGAGAGAGAGAGAAGAGTGTTTGCAGAAAAAGGAAGAAGAAACCCTAAACGACGATGACGGAGAAAATACCGACGAATTCGACATTGCAACGGTACAAGACATTGTTTTGTTTCCTTCTAACGTTCGAATTTTTCTTTGCATGGACTATTTTGATTTGATTTGATGTAGAGAGGAGGTGAGAGAATTAGGTATTTATTTGAAACGCAAATTCGGCACATAATGCACAATTGAACTACTTCTCGCTGTAATCGTGAGGAAATTTTTGATTTCAAGACCTAGGATTTTTTTGGATTGAAGTTAGGGCTTTTATGTGAGTGGAGAACTTTGATCGATTTCTTCTGATCTGATGGTTTTAGACTTTGTGTGATATTCTGGAATCGTGATTCTGAGACCTAAGGTTTTTTTGGATCGAAGTTGGGGCTTTTTACTAAGAGGAGAGCTTTGATCGATATCTGATGGTTGGTTTTAGCCTTTTGTTGTTTTTGATTAGTATTAATGATTAATATAATGTGGTTTGACGAATTTGCCCTTTAATATATAATAAATGTGTAATTAAAAATTAAAATACTCCTTTTTAGTTACACATCAGCTCAACTATGGCCCACCCAGACAGCCACGTCAACAATTTATGATGTGGCAGACTCAATTGAAACCAATTGGAAAAAATTAATAGTTCAATCATCTAATTGAAAAGTTTTAAAGATGGATCACCAAAGTGGAATATGCCTATAGTTTAGGGTAGTAAATTATATTTAACCCTATTAAATAATACCAATACATTATAGTTCAAGTTTATTTTTTACAAAAATCAAGTTCTACCTCCCTCCCCTCCCTTTCCTACCAACAGTAGTTGGAGGAACACCTGTGATTGTCTCCATTTTCGTATAAAAATAAGTATCCAATATATGGTAATTAGGCAGTCAGTTAACAGAAAATAGGCAACCAAGTTTCAGTACTCCATGTTATTTTAGATTTCTGGAATTTTATGTTGAGGGCTTGAGCCCAATTTATTAAAACTAGCCTCGATTAAATGTTAAACTACTAAAATATCGCTTATACATTTCATCATGTTCTTATTTTTTAATAAATTATTAATAATTTAGTTTAATTTATTATTAGTTATGTCATTCAATAATTATAAATTTTTCTCTTATACCATTACAAAGAAGTTCTTTTTTTAACTCTTCCTTTAAAAATTTTAATTATAAATATTCACCCGGTTACCAAGTATAATTTATAGACCCTACAAAATGAATTCAAATTAGTCTCAACCAATGTTCCCTTTAGAAAGTTAATCTAACACTACATCTGTTCCAAAATATAAGATCATTTTGATATTTTAAAGTCAATTTAACACGTTTCAAAACTCAAAATTAAGATGAATTCTTTTAATTTTAATTAATAAAATTATGAAATTTGCAGCCATCCCAAATGTAGTTGAGATTTATTGATTCATAAGTTTTGATCAACTCAATTTTTGAGTTTAAAAATATTTTAAATTGACTTTCAAAATCAATAATGATCTTGTAACTTGAAACAGGCATAACGAGACAGAAGACTTCAACTCCTACGAAATATGAAAAAGTTGTATATAAAGAGAGAGAAATGGAGAGCCAAACCGTGACTTCAATAGGGACGCGGGGGTCAATCCGATGAGCATAATAAAGGTCAATACACTCAATACCCAGCCGGTTCAAGCTAGCCTCGCAAGCCGCCCGAATATAATCCGGATCCCCACGAATTTCCTTTTGGTCCATCCCAGTTAACCCAAATTTGGTGGCTAATTGCACCTTCTCTCTCAATTCCCCCTTCTCCTTCAACGCCTGCAATTAATTTAATCCCTTAATTCCATAATTTCATTATTCAAACAAATGAACTACTACTATTACTGATTGTATGTAGTCAGCGTATTATTAGCTCAAATACCTTTCCGATGAGGATTTCGTTGGTGTGGGGCCCATAGACATCGGACGTGTCGAGAAAGGTGACGCCGGTGTCTATGGCGTGGTGGATGAGCTTGATCATATCGGATTCGGGTTTCGGAGCTCCGTAGTTGGAAGACATGCCCATGCAGCCTAGTCCCTGAGCTGAAACTTCCAAACCTTGTGAGCCCAGTTTGATTCTCGGCACTTGTACTGCTGTCGAAGCCATAGCTATTTCTCTCTCCTCTCCTCTCCTCAGAGATGCTAGATAGTAGCAGTGAGTAAGAAATTAATTTTTCAAGAAGATACTAAACTGGACCGGGCCGAACCGGAAGTGTTGCTGGTACTCCATTTCTGCGGCCATATAATATAAGCGTCCGCTCTTTTTAATCGTAAGCTGTGACGTTAGGGGTGTGGTGGGGTGGCGTGCGGCCGGTCGGGTGGGGCGTGGGAGGGAGGAGGGGGGTTGGATCAATAATTAACATATTACCACATCATTATTAATTTAATTTTTTATCCACGTTCATATGAAGGATCCTTAATTTTTCGGTATTAAATTTGTATCACTCCGTGTCAAATTAATTGCTCAATTTTGATCATTTTAAGTCAAATTGACTATTTTCAGAATTAATAATTAAGCATATATAAATATATTTCTAAAATTATAAAAATTAGAGTTAATAATAAATTGTATTTTTTTTTTGATTATAATCTCTTCACCTATATTTTAACAAAAATAATAAAAAGATTAGTTCTAAAAATAATTAATTTGACTTAAAATAGTCAAAATTGAACAATTAATTTGGGACGGAAAGAGTATTTAGATGAGTTCCATGTCATATCAATATTTTCTTAAATTTTTTTACTTTTTACATATGAAGATAGATGAGGGCCACCTGGCAGACCCTCTGAGACGGAGATAGATGACGTGATACTTTCACTGTTCAACAAAATGAGTGTGATTTATAAAATTGGTGAATATTGTATATTCTAAAAAATAATAATTTGTTAATTTAATAATACGTTATGATAATAAAATTATAATGGGAAATTGAAGTAAATTATATTATCTCGTTTCAAATTATAAGATTATTATTGATTTTTAAAAATAAATTTAAAATATTTTTAAACTTAAACTTGAGATTATTCATAAAAAAATATGAAATAATAAATCTGAAAAAATAATTTATAATATTCATCATTTACAATATTTAGTTTTATATAATTTATAATATTTATCATTGTATTAATTAAAATTAAATAAATTTATCTTAATTTTGAATTTAAAAATATCTTGAATTGATTTTAAAAAGTGATCTTATATTTTAAAACCGGAGAGAGTATTATTTTATACTACTATTACTAAGAGAATAACATAGACCAAACATTGGTAAAGCAATTACACTATTTTTTATTTTCTCTCATACATATTTAGCGACACATATATTTAACAATAAAATAAAATTTATCACAAATTATTAGTAATACAATAAAATTCGTCGCAAATAATTGTGTCGCTAGATATAATATTTGAGTCGCGAATCAACTAAAGTTTATAGGCTTGATTATAATAGCATTTTTAGTCTTCTAATCTTATATAGAATTTGGATGCTATATTTGTCCGAATAATATAAGTTCAAGTTTTTCAAACTAAAAGCTAATTTGGAGATTAAGATCTTCGCAAAATTTAAGATTTAATTTTCATCAGCTATGGTAAAATAAATAATACTCTATCAGTTAAAATGTTATTAACTTTCGAAAGTGAATTTGGGATAATTAGGTTAATAAAATAATATGTCATCGGTTAAGATAGGTATTGAACCTTCAATTTGGGACAAACTGAACACTACATAAAACATCATTAAATATCAAAAGTTTTCTATCTAAATCTATTTGTTAGTTGCGTGTGTATAGTAAATACAATTGTTTTTCTCTTAACTCTGTTATACTTTATTGGTTAATTGATTCGTTTTATACAACTTATTTAAAGGCTAATGATCTTCATTGATATTGATTTTAATATTTATTTTGTCTAAAATTTAATATTCCACTACATTGAATTAACGTTATCTATGCATTTGATAAAAAAAAAAAAAAAAAAGTTGTGTATGTATTAATGGCTTGAATTGTTCATCAATTCCCAGTAAGGTTAGGCTTGAATTATGATTTTGAATATAAATATGATTTTTATTATTTAGACGTAAATTTTAAAAGAAAATAAATTTCTTATAAAGATTATATTTAATTGTATAAGTTTTAGTATATGTGCAATATAATTTTAGTTTGCTATAATTACTATTAAATATTATTATAATCCTTATGTAAGTTTACTTTTCTTCAACTTCTCCTCTTTATTGCTTTTTATGTAGATTTATTAATTTTTTTTTGATTCACATGTAGCGGTGCACAAAAGGCCTAAGGCCTGGCCTGAAAAAGCTCGACCTGAAGACCCCAAAGAGGCCTCATTTTTTAGCATGTGGTCTCGTCTGGTCTGATCTGGAAAGAGGCCTGAGACTGCCCTGACCTGTAGGCCTAGTCACCAACCCCAAGCCATCCCCCACTATTAACAATCCAATCCAAATAAAATAAGTCAGCACCCTCCATCAGTCCAGACCAAATAAAATAAGTTATTCATCAGCCCAACCTAACTTTTTTACAAATTTATGCTAGCAATCCTAGGAATTAAAAAGGCTGCTGCCTCCAACCCAATCCCATCCTTTAAAACCCTAATCTAAATACTAACACACTATTTTTGAGTTTTAAAATGAACAGAAAAGAAATGGACGGAAAATTTAAGTTTTCTTTCCAATTCTTATGTTTCTGAGTTTTTTAATAAACGGAAATGAAAAGAAATGGATAGAAAACTTGACCACTTTTCCTGTCAAAGTTTTTCGTTCAAAATTAGCCTGATTTGGATGGAAAAGAAATTAGAATAAGTAATATTTTTATAATTCCCATATTATCCTCAACTTTCAATATAATAAATTTTAAATTACAACCCATGTCCCCAATTTTAAATTTTCTATTCTTTTCTATTAAAAACTCTGAAACAACACAAAGAAAAACTTTAAGCTTTCTATTCTTTTCTTTTCTGTTCTAATTTAAGTTTTCTATTCTTTTCTTTTCCGTCCAAAACTCAGAAACAGAGTGTAAATATCAATAAGGGAGAGAGATGACGGCAGAATGAGTCCTTAATCTCACTCACGATCCCGACCCTCGATGGTTTACGGAAGGGTCTAATCGTCGTCACACGAAACCTCGTCAAGCCCTTCCTTTCCATCATCCCCGTTTGTCTTTTCTTGCTAATGGACATCTATTGGAAGTACAAGACTCGTCCGAGTTACAAATCGATCGAGTCGTGCATACCGACCGAGCACTTGCGCCACCAAAAATCTATCATGAAGAGCCATCGCGACACGCTGTTAATCATCGTCGCCTTGATGTTTTACTGGTTGCTTTTCTTAGTGACCCGTTTAGTGGTCCAGATCGAGCAATTGAATCAGTGGGTTAAGAAGTTGAAGAATCAGGTCAATACTCATCTAATTTATGTAATTTATTCTTTAGTTGAAACTCACCCACTTAATTTCTAGTACTAATTAATTTCTTGAATTAATTTATAGTACTGATTGATTCTTTTTCTTGTCAAATTGAATGCGTTTACACAAATTTTCGTAGCCTAATATTATCCAACTGCTTAAGAACCAATAAAGTTTTTCTATATCCAAATATTTTATATTTGCTGGTTGTGGCTGGAGATGGTGGTGATGATTGTGTAGGTTGGTTGGACCGACCTGGGTATTGTGTGACGCCCCCAAAATAGGTCCATACAACCCATTTTGAGTTGCCAATAACATTTCACAAAATACAAATACAAATAAGAATTTTTTCATTTACAACTAATAAGTGTTGTGCAAAATACGACAACACAATACAAATACATCTTAAATTCTCAATACACTTATTGCCACACTAATAATAATGTATTGAGATATTTCTATTGTCTCGGACCATCACTCCATTCCCCGACTAATCCCCGCTACACTCTCTTTTCTTGAGGAGAATAATAGAACAAAAAGGAAAAGGGTGAGCACAAATAGCCCAGTAAGAAATATCATGACTAAGATAATGAAGAATAAAAATTATTTTTAGTCTTCAACAATAATAAATCAAAGATTTAAAGATATTATAATTGTTCAACAACAACTGCAACGGAACGAACAATCCATTAGAAGAGTCAAGTAGATTATAATATCTACCATCTTCTATAAGTTAAAGGATCACCACCAATATTTTATCCCTGTAACACCAATCAATAGTTCATGTTTATGAACATCCAAATCAACAGTTTATATTCAACAGCCTCTCTTTGCACTACGTGCCAAAGATATTTATTTGTAACATCACCGGTCATGATCATGCCAAACGCCAGTTCATTTTTGCACTACGGGCCAAAGAGAACGTTCACCATACGCCTTTGTTTGTGACACCAAAAGTCATGATTATACCAATACAAAGTTTGGTCAAAATCATGTCACGCCAGTTCATCTTTGCACTACGGGCCAAAGAGAACTATCACCACAATTTAAGTATGAGGATGAGGATGATGACAATGATACAGTGAGATTAAAGATAAGAAAAGATTTATAATTTAATCAGTATCGAAGATTGACCAAATTGCCAACACGATAACCAAATTGTGGAGTCAAATTCAAGAATGATATTCAAGTAATTATTTCATGATTCAACTATAACGTATAAAACGAAATAGAAAGATTCAAGTGAAAAGGTATTAGATGAAGCACAAACTATTAAGGATATTCTACTAATTTTCAGGGATTTTCACCATTTAAAACTAAAGTTTTGGAAACAAACAAAGATTTCTTATCATAAATGGATAAATGTGAAAGAAAAAGATATCCCTTAAAGAGTACAAAAGAAATGATACGTTATAGGAGTATAACAGAATATATGAAACTGCAAATGGATTTTCACCCGTCATGCGATAATCCGCGGAGACAGATTATTTCCACAAAAGATTAATAAGTAATGAATACAAAAGAGTTATTCACCAGGCATGCGTCAATCCGCACGGACAGGTTATACCCACAGATTAATATGGAATGAATACAAAGGGGTTATTCACCAGGTACGACACTCCGTACATACAGGTTATTCCCACAGAATAATAAGAAAAGAATACAAAAGGATATTCACCAGGCATGCGTTATACTGCACGGACAGGTTATCCTCACAAATTAATACGTAATGAATAACAACCTTTATGAGTCTAATATCACTTACGAACATGAAAGTAAATGATATTATATATGAGTATGAAAGAAATGATATTCCCTACCTTAGTTAACAAGTGACTGGATGTTACTTTCTATGAAGTTTACTAACTTCGGATAATACTAGTATTCTCACAAATACTCACAATAGCCTAGCACACTAAGAGAACTTAAGAAATTTAGAGAGAGAGAGGAAGTATAGGCAATGAAGTTGTGAAAATTTCTTAAGCGAACCCTCCCTATTTATAGGAAAATCAAGGTGAGGGCATTTTTGTGACGCCCCCAAAATAGGTCCATACAACCCATTTTGAGTCGCCAATAACATTCCACAAAATACAAATACGAATTTTTCCATTTATAACTAATAAGTGTTGTGCAAAATACGACAACACAATACAAATACATCTTAAATTCTCAATACACTTATTGCCACACTAATAATATTGTATTGAGATATTTCTATTGTCTCGAACCATCACTCCATTCCCCGGCTAGTCCCCGCTACACTCTCTTTTCCTGAGGAGAACAATGGAACAAAAGGGAAAAGGGTGAGCACAAATAGCCCAGTAGGAAATATCATGACTAAGATAATGAAGAATAAAATTATCTTTAGCCTTCAACCAAAATAAATCAGAGATTTAAAGATATTATAATTGTTCAATAACAACAACTGCAGCGGAACAAATAATCCATTAGAAGAGTCAAGCAGATTATAATATCTACCATCTCCTATAAATTAAAGGATCACCACCAATATTTTATCCCTGTAACACCAATCAACAGTTCCTGTTTATGAACATCCAAATCAACAATTTATATTCAACAGTCTCTCTTTGCACTATGTGACAAAGATATTTATTTGTAACATCACCGGTCATGATCATGCCAACGCCAGTTCATCTTTGCACTACGGGCCAAAGAGAACTTTCACCATACGCCTTTGTTTGTAACACCAAAAGTCATGATAATACCAACACACAGTTTGGTCAAAATCATGTCACGTCAGTTCATCTTTGCACTACGGGCCAAAGAGAACTATCACCACAATTTAAGGATGAGGATGATGACAATGATATAGAATGAATACAGTGAGATCAAGAATAAGAATAGATGTTTAATTTATCCAGTGTCGAAGGTTGACCAAATTACCACCATGATGACCAAATTGTGGAGTCAAATTCAAGAATGATATTCAAAATAAAATTCACGATTCAACTATATCGTATGAAACGAAATAGAAAGATTCAGGTGAAAAGATATTAGATGAAGCACAAACTATTAAGGATATTCAACAAATTTTCAAGGATTTTCACCATTTAAAGGAAACAAACAGAGATTTCTTATCATAAATGGAGAAATGTGAAAGAAAAGATATTCCTTAAAGAGTACAAAAGAAATGATACGTTATACGAGTATAACAGAATATATGAAACTGCAAATGGGTTTTCACCCGTCATGCGGTAATCCGCGTAGACAGGTTATTTCCACAAAAGATTAATAAGTAATGAATACGAAGGGTTATTCACCAGGCATGCGTCAATCCGTACGGACAGGTTATACTCACAGATTAATAAAGAACAAATACAAAGGGATATTCACCAGGTACGACACTCTGTACATACAGGTTATTCCCACAGAATAATAAGGAATGAATACAAAAGGGTATTCACCAGGTACGACACTCCGTACATACAGGTTATTCCCACAGAGTAATAAGGAATGAATACAGAAGGGTATTCACCAGACATGCGTCAATCCGCACGGACAGGTTATCCCCACAAATTAATACGGAATGAATAACAACCTTTCTGAGTATAATATCACTTACGAACAAGGAAGCAAATGATATTACATAAGAGTACGAAAGAAATGATATCCCCTACCTTCGTTAATAAGTGATTGGATGTTGCTTTCTATGAAGTTTACTAACTTGGACAATGCTAGTATTCTCACAAATACTCACAATAGCCTAGCACACTAAGAGAACTCAAGAAATTTAGAGAGAGAGGAAGTATATGCAAGGAAGGTGTGAAGATTTCTTAAGATAACCCCTCTTATTTATGGGAAAACCAAGTTTCATTAATTGCACAAAAAGGGCTCGACTTATTACACTTTAGTACCTCCATCTTTGCCTCTATTTTTAATATAATCCCTCAAGTACCCTAATAGTTCCCACATGTGAACCAATAGTTCCCACATGTGAACCAATAGTTCCATCATGTGAACCAATAGTTCACAGCATGTGAATTTCAAAATTTTAATTAGGTACCCCTAAGTTAGACTCCACTTTTAATCCGTCAATAATGCTAAAATATTATAACAAATAATATGAGTTACAATGCCATAATAAATAATAAAAAGTACTATACAGATGCTAGTGTAATTATTGAATCAAAATACTGTGCAATTGCTACTTTATCAATTATTGAATCAATAATTTAAAATACTGTGCAACACCGTGTGCCTGTGAAATACCGCGTACTACTGTGGAATAACGCGTTTTACTATTCTTTTTATTACCGAGTATTTCAACAGTTGCCGGTGATAATACTGTTGACAAAATACTGTCGTTTTCAGTATCCGACAACGGGGCCCACTATCGTTGACACTATTATCATTGTGGGGCCCACTAATATTTTGTTATTTCGGCGTCGTACGTTACCGAATATAATATTCTCCGACAGAACGAATATTATCCGACAGAAGGAATATTCCCCGACATACAGGTTTGACTTTTTTTGTATAAATGAATAGTATATTCGTATGAATAGTGTTTTCGTATTTATACCGTATAATTTCGTATACAGCTCATATAAACATTATGACTTCATTCGAAGGTTAAAGAAAGTGTAAAAGCGTTTTTAGCGTGAATAGTCTCCCGTGAATAGTGATCACTTGAATAGTGATCGCGTGAATAGTGATTTAGCGTTATTACTAGACTTCTCAATTTTTCACATTTCACTAGTAACTTTATCATTATCGATTTAACACCTTTCTGTTTAAAAATAATAAGAAGAAGAAAAATAAATTCTCTTTATTAAAATTTTCGGGGTCTTACAATTTTAGTCTTTTCCCTAATTTTTCTTGGTTTATTACACTTATACCCTTGACATATTCTTTTAATATACTTTATACCATAGTATATTCTTAGAATATGCTTTCACTTAGGTTTTTAACCCTAAGGTAAAATAAAAACTGAATTAACTATTTACTGACGGTAATTCACTATTGAATGACATGTGGGTCCCACGAAAAAAATAAAATCTGAATAAATTAGTACAAGAAAAATAAATTGTGGGTCTCACCGATCAAATAGTTGTGGCTTGTGGGTCCCACGAAAATATAAGATAACTTACAATAATTATTCACCATTAATATTATCGACTTATAATATTGACAACCAGATCATTCCCAGGAAAAAGAGGGCCTTCCGTATAAACGGCGCGCAATTAAATAACATTTTTTCTAGACAGAATTTCTAGACATTGTCAATAATGCTAAAATATCATATCAAATAATATGAGTTACAGTGTCATGACAAATAATAAAAAGTATTATGAAGATGCTACTGTAACAATTATTGAATCAAAATACTGTGCAATAGCTACTTTATCAATTATTGAATCAATAATATAAAATACTGTGCAACACCGTGTGCTTGTGAAATACCGCGTACTACTGTGGAATAACGCATTTTACTGTTCTTTTTATTACCGGGTATTTCAACAGTTACAGGTGATAATACTGTTGACAAATACTGTCGTTTTCAGTATCCGACAATGGGGCCCACTATCGTTGACAATATTTTCATTCCAGCGCCGTCGTACGGTACCGAATATAATATTTTCCGACAGAAAGAATATTTCCCGACAAAAGGAATATTCCCCGACATACTGTTTATCAGATAATTTGCATATAACACCCTTAACTATCATTTATAACAATTAAGCACTTCACTATTTAAAAAAATAATCATAAAGAAAATAATAAACTTTTATTTCATAAAGTCGGGATCTTACATATTGGCCTGGTCTGTCTTGACCGACAGGCTCGCTCAGATCACCATTTCGGCCAATAAGCCCGACTTGGCCTGGCTTGGTCAACGGTCAAAGCCTGACAGGCTTAGACCGGGCCAGACCAGGTAGCCTGTTTGTGCACCCCTATTCATATGAGTGGAATTAAAATTTTAAAAATATGATGAGGTATGCCTAAATTTATGTGTGTTAGTACATATACACAAATATGCCAAAATTGTTCATGTACTTTTTCTTCTTTTTTCTTTTTTTAAAGAAAAATTGATTTATGTCCAAAACCTAATAATTTTGTCTAACTTAAATTAAATTAGTAGAGATTTTTATTGCATGAGTTACTTATTTATTTTGAAAAATAAATAATAACAAATATACAGAAGCACAGAGACAATGTCCAACATTGTCGGATTAATTCCATGAACTTATGTGTCCTAATATTTTTTTTTTCATGTGATTATATTCGTAAATATATGTAGTTGATTATGATTTATGCAGACAAATTATAGCATGAAAAGCTGCATCAAAGTAAGCTAACTTGAATGTTATGAGATTATTGTGCATGCAGCATGTTTCTATAATTATCTATTTAGTCATTTATATAAATCTTGGGAAGTTAATTATATTTGTGTATATATGTAGAGTAGTCGAAATTGCTTAAATTTTGCTTGAATTATAATTCTTTTATATCACCTTTGCTTTAAATTGATGTCGTATACTCCTTTCGTACCACAAAAAAAAATGTATTTTAAATAATTACAGAGTTTCAAATATGATTAAAATGATCTATCAAGAAATAAATAAAAAAAGCAAATCAAATCTAACAAATATCTCTTTCCATATGTAGAGATTTAATTGAATTTAAATCTATTTACAATTTAGGTTGCAAGAGATATATATGTAATTCAGGCATTTAATAAAATACTACTAATTATAAGATTTATTTTTTCATAATTGTTATTGAATCATATCCTATTTGATTTTAAAAATATCTCAAATTAATTTTTAAAAATCAATAATGATAAGATGGAACGAATGTAAGAGTTTTTATTTTTAACAAATGAATATAGATAAGAGTCACTTGACAGACCATCCGAGACAAATGACCTGATACTTTCAGTGTTCAACAAATTGAGTCTGATTTATAAAATATTTGAATATTGTATATTCCTAAAAATAATAATTCAATACTTTAATAATCCGAAATGATAATATAATAATTATTTTTTTGCTAAATAAATGATAATATAATTATAATCATCTTACATTATATCTTTTTTTTTGGCTACTTTGAAACACACACACCTTTATTGCTACCACCAAGAATTGAACCCTCGTCCTCATGGATACTATGAGTTGAGTCATACCACTTGAGTTTGCATCTATATAATTTCAAAAACTCTATGCGGACATGATAATTGGACATGAACTATAGATCTTTATAATTTTACTTATTTGTATTTTGACCTCATTATAAAAAATAGGCCCTAGATCTTCACCATTGAAAAAGCCAATTACAAGCCATGGAATCGTACAACGGTACAAGTTGAGATGTCTACAGAGCTTTATATACGTCCAGGGTGAAAATTAGCATAAGAGAATTGATCAACTTTGCAGCTGAAGAGGAAATGTCTGTTCATGGTTGTTATAAAGATTCTATTCATTTTAACAAGTGGCTATGTGAAATTAACTCAACAAGTGGCTGATCTATTTAACAATCAATCTTTACAAGGAAGTTGTACCTGAGCAAAACCAATTCTATTTCGTTGAAATTTGTAGCTGTTAGGATATAATATTTGGCGGGATACCCACAATTCCACCTCTAACCCTATTGTCAGCAAACTTACTCAAATTTCGTTGGCTAAGCATTAAATTTATTCTTCGTTGGCAAAAATGGTGTGCTAGATGTCCCCTGATTTCTACTATAAAAGGGTTGCCTGTCTTGGTGAGCAACTGAGGACACCAATTCACACACCTCCACAACAACACACCGAAGAGGAGGAGGAAAGGAGTCAGAGAATTAGCTCAAGTAAAGAGTAAATAGAGAGGAACAAGGAAGAAAATAAATACGGACTTTATTTCTCTGTTGAGAGTTTGTATTCTACATATTATTTTTATAGTGGATTTTTGAGATCTCTCTTCGTGGTTTTTTCCAATTGAGTTTTCACGTAAAATTCTTATGTCATTATTTTATACAGAAAGTGTACGTATTTATCTTAGTATTTGTGTGCATAATTGTAGGATCAAGCGCTTACCACTGCACCAAAAGCTATAGCTTATGGTGAAAGCGCAACTTTATTTCTTAGCACATGACAACGCAGAGTTCGTCCAGAAGAATTTTGGCGGTCCAACCCCAACAATCTCCCTCCCCCCCCCCCCCCCCAAATCCCCTTCTGGGGGGCTCGAACTTGGGACCTCGCTCTGATACCAAATGTAGGATCAAGAGCTTACCATCCTACAATAATTTCTCAACAATTGGTTTACGTCGTTGGTGTTTAGGAAAGTGGTTCAAAAGGCAGCGCCTTTAAGAAATGTGATTATTTAATTAGTCACTGTTGTGAAAGTACGGAGAGACTCTCACCCGACTTACACTTACCTGGTCAACTGGTACGATCCGTTTAAAGAGAAATCACAAATTATAAATACACGGCCATTATTTTATTCCAGACACACATACACTAAAATAATTACATATTTTCTACTGTTAAACGTCTTCTCAGCTCGTTATTTAATGATTTGGCGAGCGGTCAGAATTTGGCGTTAACAGTAGCCATCTGAACAAATACACCAAAGATTATCTGCACAAGTAAAAGTCCAGATAGTTCAAGTGGAAGAAATTGAATGATAGACCTAATGGAGAGAATCTTAATCTGAAATGAAGGGATTATGAACCCTCCATTACACCACACCTATCTTCTAATTTCTCTATATAAATTTAGCAACACAAAAAATATTTTTAACAACACTTTCAACAACACAATTGTTGCGACGAATTTTATTATGTCGCTAATTGTGTTGCTAAATATATATTGAGAGAAATTGAATAATAAATTTAATGAAGGGACTTAATCCCAAAATGAATTATTTTCATCCCCGCCAAATTTGAGAATTTCTTTCACAGGGGAGGGTATAGAATACTCCATTTATAATGGAATGAATAATTTTACTCTAATAATAATAATTTCACTCATTCTAATTTTTTACCCTTATATGTTCTCAAATAATAATTTAATCACTACAATATATATATATATATATATATATATATATGTGTGTGTGTGTGTGTGTGTGTGTGTGTGTGTTGTGTTGATTTTATGGCAATGTTAATTGAAACAAAGTTTGATTAACAAAGTTTTTCTCGGTTAATTTTCACTTTTTAAAAGTGTTAAGATTTCTTTTTTTTAATTGTAAAAAATAATGCCTTGATTTGTTATATAAATTAGCAAAACGTGTATGACTATATTTTGTAATGAAATGACTTCTTGTTATTTTACGACATTTATGTTGTTTAATACACATAAAAAGTGAAATCCCATGAAATTCTCCATCATTTGAGTTCGATAAATAAGATCTTCAATTTCTATGGAATCGAAAGAAAGATCGTATCTTTTCATTTTAAAAAAAAAAAAGATAAAACAAAAAAAAAATGGACAGAAAATTTCTTGAACCCACTTTCAAAATTTTTCAACAAAAATTTGTCACCGAGTTTCATTTATCGTCTCAAATTCCTTTTCTATACTCGGTAAACTTCTTGATTAAGCTGAGTTTCAACCTGATCTATTACCATCACCAAATAAATACAAATGTATTACTATAAAGTGTGAGAAGTGGAAATTCTACATATAATTATCATTGATAAAATTATAAATACATGACGATGAGACATAACATGACACAACCGACACAAAGGATATCCTTATTCAGCTTTCCAAGATAATTAGACACAAGTGTATTAGTAATCAACAGAAAATTTGGATATCCTTATTCAGCTTTCCAAGAGGACAACAGAGGTGTTTCCGAATTTATCCAGGTATTTGACATGAACGCGTGTCTGTCTCCCTTTACAACACCAGCCGACGCAAAGGATTCAAGTTCAACCATTTCATCTGGTGTTAGTTTCAGCGACAAAGCTCCAATATTCTGGTTAAAATTCTGTGTCTTTGTGGTACCAGGTATCGGGCATACATCGTTCCCTTGGTGATGGACCCAGGCCAGTGCTAGCTGTGATGGAGTACATCCTTTCCTTGCTGCTATTTCACTGACCCGCTCAAATACATACTTATTATGCTCAAGATTCTCAGGCTTGAACCTTGGCATAAGCTGTGAAAGACAACATACATACATATCTCAGCACCAAAACCACAAAACTTTCAAATACAAGGCATAATATCATCAATTATCACTATCCCAGAGTTTTTATTTTTTGGAATCTCCCGGGATAAGAGTCCTCCTTGGAAAATTATAGAGCTATTTTACCATTTTGATTTTATGGAAAAATGTAATTTTTTTTCCCTAGGTGTGAGTACATCAAGCAGGTCTTTGAACAAATTGGATAATTTTAAGGCAAAAGTACACATAAGCAGCAGAAAGGTCCTATAGGTAGACTACAAAATAGTAACGGTTTTGGGAGCTGTATAGCCTGTATGTCACCATGGATACGGCGCCATATAAATTCTGGTTTTCTTTGATACTTGGGCAAATGGTTAAAGGTGTGGTAATATATATCATGAAGATGGTAGTGGAAAATGCAGTGTTTGCTTCAGATAGGGTCAGCCACATATAATGAAAGGGAGCTTGGTATACATACTGGTTACAGTAGGTCACTAATAGTCTAATACTCCCTCCCTTTCAAAATATAAGAGTAATTTTAACTCTTTGAAATCAATTTGAGACATTTTTAGATTCAAAATTGATACAAATTCATTTAATTTTTGAAAATACTATTCTAAATATGGTAAATTTATCTAAATAGTACTACTAATTACAAAGATTTATTACAAAATTTAAATGAATCACATCACTTTCGAATTTGAAAATGTGTCAAATTAACTTCAAAAATCAATATTGCTCAAATATATTGCAACGGAGGGATTATATATGAAGAAAATGATTAGCCTGGTCAGTAATGAGCTCAGAAGCTCATACAATGGAGGAGGGAGAGCAAAGCTGCAGAGTTCTACTATGGGACATAGAGTATTTAAAGACAATTATTCAGATAAAGAATATATTATAAAGACGAATACTATCTGACTTATTCTGCAAAACAAAAAAAAAATACAGGTTTTGTGCCCAAACCTTTCGAAAATCACCCTCAGACAGGTTCTCAATTAACGTGGGACCTGCTGCCAAGAATCCTCTTCCAATAGGACTGTATGGGACAATCCCAATACCAAGTTCTCTGGTGAATAACACAAACATTATAAGCAAACATTTGATCCACCTGTTTTTCTCAAAAATATTTGTAAAACATGAAAAAGTCTATGCACCTGCAAGTAGGAACAATATCTTCCTCCAAATCCCTTGACCACAATGACCACTCCATCTGTACAGCAGTTACCGGATGAATGGCATGAGCCCTTCTAATTGTTGAAGCAGAAGCCTCCGACAATCCTATATATTTTATTTTACCCTCTTCAACCAGTTTCTTGAGTTCTCCCATCTTGCAAAAGTTTGTCATAAAAAGTATTAGGAAAGCTTAAAATAAGTATTACAATACAGAGGTGCAAACACAATACCATTCAAATAGGTATACAACTCCCATTGAGTGATAGTCAGAACCCCATAATTTACAATTGGAGGAGGTAGATAGTGTTAACTCTGTAGCAAATTTTGTTTCTCTGTGTATCCAGTCTTTGTTTCTCTTTTATCCCGTATTTTCTTTCAAAGATGTTTTAGACTCTGCTACTCTACTCACAGAGTCACAGTCCCTGATCCTTTTTCACTCGCAATCTACTTTCACTTTCTAATCCTTTCCCCATTTTTCACTTTTAGTTCTCTATATTCCTAAAATCCTACTTTTCTCCATCTAAAAATTCAACTGCGCAAATATATCTAAGGAAAACTTAGAATTTCCTCAGATACGTTAGATCACATCTCTTTCTCCTAAATAAAATAACGACTTCCTGTACTCAACTGGGTAGAACCTAGCCTGTAATGTTGGTCATAAAGAGAATTACAATAAGTTTGAAATGTGGTAGAATGTATCTTGATCAATTGATGTTTATTCATATTATTAAACAGTACCAGTACATTATAGTTCAAGTTTATTTTTCACAAAAATCAAGTTCTACCTCCCTCCCCTCCCTTTCCTACCAACAGTAGTTGGAGGAACAGCTGTGATTGTCTCCATTTTCGTATAAAAATAAGTATCCAATATATGGTAATTAGGCAGTCAGTTAACAGAAAATAGGCAACCAAGTTTCCGTACTCCATGTCATTTTGGATTTCTGCACTGGAATATTATGTTGAGGGCTTGAGCCCAATTTATTAAAACTAGCCTCGATTAAATGTTAAACTACTAAAATATCGCTTATACATTCCATCATGTTCTTATTTTTTGAATAAATTATTAATAATTTAGTTTAGTTTATTATAATTTATGTCATTCAATAATTATAAATTTCTCTCTTATACCATTACAAAGAAGTTCTTTTTTTAACTCTTCATTTAAAAATTTTAATTATAAATACTCACCCGGTTACCACGTATAATTTATAGATGCTACAAAATGAATTCAAATTAGTCTCAACTCTCAACCACTGTTCCATTTAGAAAGTTAATCTAACACTACCTCTATTCCAAAATATAAGATCATTTTGACATTTTAAAGTCAATTTATACATTTCAAAACTCAAAATTAAGATGAATTCCTTTAATTTTAATTAATAAAATTATGAAATTTGTAGCCATCCCAAATGTAGTTGAGATTTATTGTTTCATAAGTTTTGATCAACTAAATTTTGAGTTTAAATATGTTTTAAATTGACTTTCAAAATCAATAATAATCTTATAACTTGAAAGAGATAGGCATAACCAGATAGAAGATCTGAACTCCTGCAAAATATGAAAAAGTTGTATATAAAGAGAGAGAGAGAAATGGAGAGCCGAACCGTGACTTCAATAGGGACGCGGGTGTCAATCCGATGAACATAATAAAGGTCAATACACTCAATACCCAGCCGGTTCAAGCTAGCCTCGCAAGCCGCCCGAATATAATCCGGATTCCCACGAATTTCCATTTTCCCATCCTTCCGAGTTATCCCAAATTTGGTGGCTAATTGCACCTTCTCTCTCAATCCCTCCTTCTCCTTCAACGCCTGCAATTAATTTAATCCCCACAATTCCATAATTTCATAATTCATAATTCAAACAAATGAACTATTCCTATTACTGATTGTATGCATTCAGAGTATTATTAGCTCAAATACCTTTCCGATGAGGATTTCGTTGGTGTGGGGCCCATAGACATCGGAGGTGTCGAGAAAGGTGACGCCGGTGTCTATGGCGTGGTGGATGAGCTTGATCATATCGGATTCGGGTTTCGGATCTCCGTAGTTGGAAGACATGCCCATGCAGCCTAGTCCCTGAGCTGAAACTTCCAAACCTTGTGAGCCCAGTTTGATTCTCGGCACTTGTACTGCTGTCGAAGCCATAGCTATTTCTCTCTCCTCGCCTCAGAGATGCTAGATAGGGGTGTTCATCGGTAAATAACCGGACCGAACCGGTCCGAACCGAACCGAACCGAATACCGGTAGCACTGAAAATTGGATACCGATACCGGTACCGGTTGAACCGGTATACCGAACCGATTAGCCGGTCCGGTACCGGATCGGTTCCGGTAAAAACCGGCTTATACCGGATTTTCAACCCAAAACTATTTTCAGCCCAAAAACCGGAATTTTAGCCCAAAAACTTTCAGCCCAACCGGATTTTTAGCCCAAAAACTTTCAACCCAAACTAAAATATTGACTTACTTGAATTATGGGGCTTAATAAGATAGACCAATATGACTTTTGGCCCAAACTTTCAGCCCAAACGTAAATATTGACTTACTTGAATTGGTCCAATTAGAATTTATTGTTACATTGTAATCATTTTATAAGGAAAATCTCCTTAAAGTTTTACCAATTTAACCAATATGGGACTTAGGGACTAGTAAAGGATTCACTTGGTAGTATTTTTATAAAGAAAACTTTGTTAAATTTTTATAATCTAATCAATGTGGGACTTGGAAATAAGTTATGTAAGATAGTGCCATAAGTTCCCTTATGTGATTTCCTTGGCATTCATTAGTGTGTGAATTTGATTTGATGAGAGTCTAAGTTGGTATTTACATTCCAATATTAAATTTACATCCCTATATTAATTAATATTAAATAATAATAATTTGATTATTTTTTATCTTGAATTCATTATTATATGTAATCATTTTATAAGAAAAATTTTTTATAAAGAAAACTTTCTTAAATGTTTATAATCTAATCAATGTGGGACTTAAATACAAGTTATGTAAGTTCCCTTATAAGTTCCCTTATGTGATTTCCTAAATTTATTTACATCCTTATATTAAGTAATAATGTTTTAATTACTTGTCACCTTAATTTCATTATTACATGGTAATCAATTTATAAGAAATTGGTCTCATTATAGTGGATTTGATGAGGGTAAAGTTGCTATTTACAACCCAATATTAATAAGTAATCATGCTTTGATTACTTGTTATCTTGAATTCATTAGTACATGGTAATCAATTTATAAGGAACATTTCTTTAAAGTTTTACCAATTTAGCCAATATGGGACTTGGAGACTTAGAGACAACCAAATAGACAAATACTAAGGGCTTCACTTGGTACTTGGTAGTAATGTAGTATGCCATCTCTTGTCTAATAAGTCCCATATTGAATGACCACTATTGCATGTAAGGAAGCCACACCAAATTTCAAAACATCCCACATTGTTTAGTATGTCATCTCTTGTCTTACCTCTATTCTATAAATAGAGGAGACTTTCAAGTTACTTTTACATGGTTAGACAAAAAAGTATCCCACATTGTCTAATATACCATCTCTTGTCTTTCAACTATTCTATAAATAGAGGAGACTTTTAAGTTAATTTTACATGGTTAGACAAAAAAGTCTTAAAGATTTGGTCTTTCAAGTTATTTTTTAATATATTATTTAAAATTATTTAAATTACCGGTACAAGCGGTTCGGTTCGGTGTTTACCGACCAAGCCAAACAAGTTACCGGAACCGGAACCGAATATCCGGTATGTACCGGTTTTTTGAACCGGTACCGAACCGGTTCATATTTGCACCGAACCGACCGGTTCGAACCGGTTCGGTTTCCCTAAAAACCGAATAAACCGACAGGTTTGAACACCCCTAATGCTAGATAGTAGCAGTGAGTAAGAAATTAATTTTTCAAGAAGATACTAAACTGGACCGGGCCAGACCGGAAGTGTTGCTGGTACTCCATTTCTGCGGCCATATATATAGGCGTCCGCTCTTTTTAATCGTAAGCTGTGACGTTAGGGGTGGGGCCGCCCGGGGGGTGTTGGACCTCCAAATTGAAAATGACAAAAGTATAATTGACTATTGGAAATTGGAAAGTATACTCTCTGTCCATAATAATTTATAAGAGTAATATTAGAGACACAAATTATTTTATAAATATTTTATAAATTGACTGATGTGACAGTATTGTATTGATTTTTTTTATAAAAAATACCTTCTCAATACAACACTATCACCAATACAACACTGTCACATCAGCCAATTTGTAAAATATTTATAAAATAATTTGTGTCTCTAACATTATTTAATTTATAATATTCATCATTTATAATATTTAATTTTATATAATTTATAATATTTATAATTGTATTAATTAAAATTAAATAAATTTATGTTAATTTTAAGTTTAAAAATATCTTGAGTTGATATCAAAAAGTGAACTTATTTTTTGAAACTAGAGAGTATTATTTTATACTATTATTACTAAGAGAATAACATAGACTAAACATTGGTAAAATAATTATACATGTCTTTCAATTTCTCTCAATACATATTTAGCGACATATACATTTAGTGACAAAATAAAATTTATAGCAAATAATTAGCAACACAATAAAATTCATCGCAAACAATAGTGTCACTAGAAGTAGTATTTGTGTCGTCAATCAACTATATGCTATAACATCTCTTATTATAAAGTGTTAGTGAATATACACACACACACACAGGCGGTCTCTCCAACGGACCGATTTGTTAATGAATCGGTCTATAGCGACAGTTCGGTCCGTCGTCATAGTATATGCGACACTTAACAGGTCTATAGCGACAGTGTGAACTGTCGTCGGTGTTGCTATAGCCCTGTTAAGTGTCGCATATGCTATAGCGACGGATCAAACCGTCGCTATAGACCAGTTCGTTAAACGAACCGGTCCGTACGAATCGTTGGAGAAAATTTTTCTATATATATATATAAACTTATCTGAGGAAAACCAAACTTGCAAACGCAAGAAATTTATATGTCAATGCTAGTACTTGGTACTATATCCTTAAGACAATTATGTCATCCTTATTGGTGCTTAGAGTTAATAGCATTTGTCTCCCAAGATACAATGACAACGTGTATTATAGCGACATTATAAATAACACACACAATGAACCAAAAGAAATGTTCTGAACTCTTTTAAATATACTATGTATATGACTGATAAAAAGAAGAACAAATGAATTGAATGAGTGAATGAAATGCCTGCATTGATCTGCTATTTATAGGAGGGTTTAGTGACCCTTCAGATTGGTCATGTCCTTTTGAAAAGGTTTGGATGCAAATAAAGAGGCATGGGACACCTTTTGAGAATACATGGATGTTTCGCCTTTCAATTTTGTCAATTAGATGAATAAATTATTAATTTTTTTTTACTTTTGTCCAAATTAACTTGACATGTCAGAAATTGATGACGTGCCTCCCTGAGTGGGGCCATGTCCAGCTGATGTGTATTTAAAAAATAATATTTCTACCATTTTATTAATGTAGATTATTTAATCAAAGGTAAATTTGGCAAATCATGTTTTATTTTATATTAAAGTAAAAAACAAAACAATTCTCAGACCAACATCTCCTTCAATCCATCGATCACCCCAAATTGGCAAAAATCACATCACTCCCAAAACGTAAAGCCCTAGTTGACCGCCTAATCGACGACTGAAAAAGGCCTAATCGACGACAAAAAAGAAGAAAAACCCCTAATCAACGAATGAAAAGCATAGATCAATAGCAGGTTAGGGTTTCCTTTCTTCCAATTTCATCTGCGAATGGATTGTATTGGTATGGAAGATGAACTGAAATCAAGGGTGTATACTGATTCGATGGGTGACTATCCAAGGTTAGGGGTGCACAAACGGCCTGAGGCCCGGCCTTGGCCGGACCTGGACTTGACCTGGTCAAAGCTCGGGCTAGACCGGCCTGGCCTAGAAGGCCGTGAAAAGACCTCAATTTTTTGGGATAAATTCGGCCTGACCCGGCCTAGTAAAAAGCCTGGCCTAGATTGGCTTGTGGGCTTAATCCGGCCTAAGCAAGGCCTGGTCTGAAAGCCTGACCTGCTTGGTGTGGAACCCATTCCATCCATGTAATATTTTGTTAATGTCGGATGCATGTGTTATTTATATGCCAATGGTCCAACATAAATTTGGTGGGTAAGTGATGTGGGACTTCACAAAAGCCATCAGCTAGTCCTTTTATATGGAAAATTTCTGTAGAGTTTTATCTCCAACCAATGTGGGACTTAGTAATTTAGAAAATCTGACTGTCGTGCATCATTGGCTCATGTGACCTGAAGGACCATTGGGTCATCTATTGACTCATCTATTGAACCATTTATTTGAGTTCCCAATATCATTTGTATAGCAGCCACCTATTATCATTGTCAAAGCTTCCCTTTCGGAGATTAGGAAATTAGGAACCATTAATGGTATATTGGTATATATCCTAAATGTGCAAAACTCCATGAATTAGAGCTTATAATGGATTCGTGCTTCTTTCAACTTTTGGTATGTGTAGAAAAAACAAACATGAAGCTGTACATGAAAAAAAATATAAATATTGGCATGTGCAGAAAAAACAAACATGACAAAGAATATAAACTTTTGTAATGAAACTGATGGAAAAATGTTAGAGTTAATTTACAAATATTCATGTTAGTACACCATTAAGGACTAGCTGTACATGTGGGATAGCTCCAGAGACTAAATATGAAGCTTATAAAATGTACATAAATATGAAGCTTTAGGTAAGCTTCATGTTCTAATTTACTCAGGTAAGCATCATGTTTTACATAAATATGAAGCTTCATGTTCTAATTTGCTCGGGTAAGCTTCATGTTTTACATAAATAAATATGAAGCTTATAAAATATAATTACTATAAAATCAATGTTTTAACAATTATATCTACTAGGGAAAACATAAAATTAAGAGTAAAAAATAGAAGTGAAGTGAATGTATTGAGGGATTTTAACTAAAAAGAGAATTACAATAACTCACTTATAAGAGAGTCCCACATCGTCTACAACAGCCTCTCTTGTCCTACCTCTGTTCTATAAATAAAGAAGAGTTTAGCCCATCAACTTAAATTAACCAAAAAGACTAGAGCTAGAATAACAACCTAGCCTGGTCTAGGCTTGGCCTGGGTTTGGCCTGGCCTGTTCAAACGGGCCTTTTCAGACCTTTTTTTGTTGATTAACTGGCCTGGCCTGTTATAATTTATGATCTGGCCTGGTCAATGGTCAAAGCCTGCCAGACCTAGATTAGGCCAAGTCAGGCAGCCTGTTTGTGCACCCCTATCCAAGGTGTTATTGTGGGTATAAAGCTCGAATGAAGATATCTTAAACTAAGAGTAATCCAAGAAGAAGATTCTTTGGTTGTCCACAATGGAGCAATGTACTAGTTCTGTGGTTTTTGGTTGGTTGAGTTTTTCTTTCATTTTTTGGAAACATTAGAATTACAATTGTGTTAGAATTGTATTCAATGATTTAGTAAATTGGACTAAAAATATTTTACCAAACAAATTGACTATATGATTTTGGTCGTTCTGACTTTCAATGTAAAAACGTAAAGTGAATCCTCAAATCGTAGAATGACTTAGCTCTACGATACTAGTAGCTCTGCTATATGACTCTACGATTTTGGTCGTTTTGGCTTTCAATGTAGAAACGTATAATAAATCTTCAAATCGTAGAATGACTTAGCTTTACGATACTAGTAGCTCTGCTATATGACTTTACGATTTTGGTCATTCTGACTTTCAATGAAGAAACATAGAGTGAATCATCATATCGTAGAATGACTTAACTCTAACTCTACTATCGTAGAGCTACTGCAGAGCTACAAGTATCGTAGAGCTAAATTATTCTATGATTTGAGAATTCACTCTACGTTTCTATATTGAAAGCTAGAACGACCTAAATCGTAGAGTCAATTTGTTTGGAAAAATACTTTAAGCCTAATTAACTAAATCATTGAATACAATTCAACCACAATTGTAATTCTAATGTTTTCAGGAAATGAAAGAAAAACTCAACCAACCAAAAACTACAGAACTCGTACCTTGCTCCATTGGGGACAACCAAAGAATCTTCTTCCTGAATTACTCTTAGTCCAAGATATCTTCATTCGAGCTCTATACCCACAATAACACATTGGAGAGTCACCCATCAAATCAATATACTCCCCTGATTCTAGTTCATCTTCCATACCAATACAATCCATTCGCAGATAAAATTGGATGAAAGGAAACCCTAATCTGCTTTTGATTTGTGCTTTTTAGTCGTCTATTAGGGATTTTTCTTCTTTTTCGTTGTCGATTAGGCCTTTTCCGTCATCGATTAGTCCTTCGTTAACTAAGACTTTACGTTTTGGGAGTGAGGGGATTTTTGCCAATTTAGGGTGATCGATCGATGGATTGAATGAGATGTTGGTATGAGAATTGTTTTCTTTTAATGTAAAATAAAGCATGATTTGCCAAATTTACCCTTGATTAAACAATCTACATTAATAAAATGGTGAAAATATTATTTGTTAAATACACATCAACTGGACATGACCCCACTCAGGGGGGCACGTCATCAATTTGTGACGTGTCAAGTGAATTTGGATAAAAGTGGAAAAAAAATACTTTATTCATCTAATTAACAAAATTAAAAGGTGAATCATCGAATTGAAAAAAGGTTAATAGTTTAGAGTAGTAAAATATATTTAAGCCAAAGATTTATAATCCTAAAAGTGATAGATCTCTGCTACAATATATGAAGAAGAAACCGAGTTATTTTCTCTCTATATGCTTCAGCCGAACAAAAGAATAAAAACAAACTAAATGAAAGTCTCATTCTCTCCAAATAAAAGCCTTCATCTCCAAAATAAATTCAATGAATTTGGCCTTTTTTTCTTTTAATATCATTTTCTTTCCTTCTTGACTTCAACTCTTCATGGTAATCTTCAAGAGTTATTTTTCTTCTTTAGAATAGGAACCTTATTTTCAACTTGCTCATATTACAACCTACAAAATAAAATAAAAATTTCTAGTTAAATAAAATAAACATGTAAAAGAATAAAATTGAGGGTGATAAATTGCATAAATAATGTGTTTATCATGCATGATTTGAGTCTCGTTAATTAAAAAATGTCATTTCCTTTTACCTAAATAATCATAGAGGAAACAATTTTCTTATCAAAGATAGAGAAAGAAAATAAAAACTATGATGTTCAAGAGAGAGTAAGAAATTTGCTTAAATTAGATGCCAACTTGCATCTTCGGAAGTTTGATCTTCTAGTTCCTATAGTTTGCTGGCAACTTATTTGGAAGCTTCCAATGCCCTTTAAAATGTAATTTTTGGTATGACAAGCTTTATGGAATCGTTTACCAACTCGTGATAACTTATATAAAAGGCATTGCTCTAGCTCTAATATTTGTTATATGTGCGAGAAGGATGTGGAATCAATAACTCATTTACTCTTAAAATGTCTTATGATTCGAATTATTTGGTTTAGCTTACTGGCAGGTTGTCGGTTTGACACATAAGTAACTCAGTTGTTCTCTAAATGGTTTTGTGATTGAGTTTTACGTTGGAACCGTAATAAAGTGTGTTATCATAAGATCATCATTACTTTAGTCTCAATTATCTAGACTATCTAGGTCTCGCATAATTCAGTGGTTTTTCAAAATTCTCAGATCAATCCTCTTTCTATCCTAAAGAAAATTGAAAAGCTTGTTGATTCTAAATCAAACATGAACCCTCCAGTTCTAAAGCTTTCAAGTTTGTTCCAAGAATTTCCCAGGCTAATTATCTATTAAACATGATTTTTGTCTATAATTTGTGCTCGAATTGTGATTATGTGTCCTGTCATTGGAGCATTAATATTTCGAGTATTTGGTATGAAAAGAATCTAAAATTTGGTGTGGGGATTATTATATGGGACATGGGTTATAATTTTATTGGTTCTGCTTATTTTTTAGTTATTTTGTATATATGAGGCTCTTATAGTTCCTGCTTCTAATAGTGGTTTTATCTTTTACAATGGATTAAAACAACACATATCATGCATGTAAATATTAGTACTAATATTATCTGATCATGCAGCTAGCATATGAGATGGATATTAGCCCAAAGTGTGTTCCTGTATTGTATAATATTTGTAACATAGGTCTGGACTTCCATCTGCTTTCTATAATATATAAAGATAGGAAATACTTAAGGAGGCTTGAGGACTAGCCTGTTATGCAGCTAAAGCTAGAATTATTGTGTCCCAACAGTGGTTTGATTGGAAGCCTCCTTGAGTTTCTTTAAGTTTTTAGTCTTTAGCAATTTATTTTGTTTTGATTAGGGGTGTGGTTTTGTTGTTTTTTATTTGTCCGGAATCCTGTATTTTATTTTGGTTATTATAGTTTATATCTTGTATTTAGTTGTATTTGTTTGTTGGGGTTTGTAATTGTTGGTTATTGGACTCGACCTGGAGCGCCCATGGAGTGATCGACCTGGTGGGAATAATCACATGTTCATTGTCTATATACAATGAACATGTGTTGATTGCCAAGCTCTTAATTCTCTCTAATAATGTTATGGGAGTTACATATTATATATAGAAGTTACAAAAAGTGTAATTATATGTTTTAATGTGGGAGTTACAAATCTCATAATTACGTTCGTGATCTATATAATATGTGAGACTTTCCTTTTGGTGTAACATAACAAGGAAGCTGATAATTTCTCCAAAAAAAGTTAGAGAGCAAAAAGAGAGTTTTACATAGCCATTAACAATCATTCATGAAGCTTGAAAAGATTGACGCTTCACAAACTATGAAACTTGCATCCGGTACTCGTGATAACGCAGTCCAGACCAACGCTGTGAGTTCATGGATTGCTAATTCGAAGAGCACGTGATTCTAGCCGATCGTGTTTGTGGCCATACGCCTCAGAGAGATAATCAGAAATATAATTTTTTGATCCATATCTGTTGCAAGTATGCTTTATTGTGTTACATTGATATCAGAGCTTAATTAGAATAACTAGAATTTGTGCTTTAATTACATGTTATTCATGATGTCATGTGTGCATTTCATGTTTTCTTAATAGCTTAATTAGCTTGTTAATGGCAGAACATGTTAGAGATATTATTTGAGCATGAAATTTTAGTATCTTATAGCTTATATGTTGTATATATAGCCTGTAAAAATTCCATACTAATTGATTTTATATTATGAGAGTAAATCGAAGCCCTACTTTTCGACACGAATCTGTGGGTATCTTGTTTGTATTTTTTGGACTTGAAATGAGTTAGTTATGACCATTTTAAAAAAGGGTATCAACGTGTAATTTTGTATCTGAAAAACCCTAGCTGAAGGTAGACGACGATAACGTGGTGACACGTATCGTTGTCGGGTTGGCTCAACGTCCTGATATATGTTAGTTGACCAAGTTAACAACAGCATACGTGGACCAATTACGGACTAACATGTGGCAAAAATCAACGGTTAAATGGACCAGTCAAACATTTGCCACGTGGACGAATTAGAGCTCGTCATGTCAGTAGAAACGCCACGTCAGCGACAGCTGGGCAGCAGCCACGCCATACGCGTGTCTAGCACCGATGCCAAAACGCAACAGTGGCACGTGTGGGCCATCTGTCGTTGTCCCGATTTTTTCCGACTATTAAATTTTTACAGTATTTTTATTTTTAGTTTCTCGATTTTCTGTATATTAAAATTAATTTTTGGATATACTTAAAATTTTCAAAAATTAAATTAGTTGTTAAAAAGTACTTTAAAAATTTGTGTAAAATATTGGGAAGTTGTTTTTTTCTGTCCAAAATTTTTCATAGATACCAAAAAGTTATTTTTTTTTCATTTATCCGCCTGGGGTGTTGAAAAATGTTTATATTTAGTGGCCTAAACTAATTTTCTAGTCAAATAAATTATATATTATTCTAGAAAATTTATAAAATGTTATTAATATGTTAATATGTAGTATAAAAGTTTTTAGTAGCTATATGAAGTGTTTAGCATGATGTTGCATATTATTTGGAATAATATGAGTGATTATTTAATCCTTATGTGAAAATATTTAGAATATTTAAATATTTTTAATTCGTAAACGCATTTTAGGGATTAAATGTGTGCTTAAAAACACTTATATATGCTTGTACTTGGTGGGACGAATTTAGGTAGAAAAACTTGTAGTTTAATTGCTAAATTCTATGAATATCTTTGCGCTAAATAAATGTTAATAAAATAATAAAATATATACGCGAATAATATGAGTGAATATTTAATCCTTATGTGAAAATATTTAGAATATTTAAATATTTTTAATTCGTAAACGCATTTTAGGGATTAAATGTATGCTTAAAAACACTTATATATGGTTGTACTTGGTGGGACGAATTTAGGTAGAAAAACTTGTAGTTTAATTGCTAAATTCTATGAATATCTTTGCGCTAAATAAATGTTAATAAAATAATAAAATATATACGCGAACTTTGATTCCTAAGCTTAGCAAAGTTTCCTTTTTGTTTTTATACTTGATTATTTTATGTAATTTGCTTTATGCGGTAAAGATAACATAATAGGGTTAAATATATTTTTAGTCACTAAACTGAGGTCTGATTTACATTTACATCATTGAACTAAAATTTTTTTACAGACAAATCAGTTAAGTTTTTAACGGCAATATTATGTGGAAGTGTCTACTTAGATTTTTTTTTTGTGACGTGGAAGAGAGAAGGTTGAGTTGGAAAATTAATTAAATTAATTTAATAAAAAAAACAATATCATGATTTTGAAAAAATTCAAAAACTTTTTTCATTCTTTTTCTTAGATCTGCTGAACATCACCATCATTTTCTAACCCATTTCATTTAATTAACTCTTACTCTTCTATCATCATACATAGATCTGAGATAAAACCAAAAAACTTTAATCCATAAAATTTTAATCTCTTTATATACATATGTGCATATATATCTGAGAGTATATGTTAGGGTTGAGCAAGGAATTAAATTGTCTCCGAAACTGCACCAATTAAAATTGCAGCAATGGTTCCGGCATGTGTGGTTGTTTTAGGTGAGTTGAAAAGTCAAATTTATGGTTTGGGTTTGGTTACTGGCTAAAACCACATACATAAAACCGAAACCACACCATGTGTGTGTATGTATGTATGTATGCATGGGCGGATGAAGTACAAGGGCAGTAGCTATGCTCACTTTTTTTTATAGCTAAACTCAAGGGGCAGAATTTTTAAGTTAGTAAACTCAAAGGGCAGATTAATAAAAAAAGTTGAACTTGTTGGGGCAAAAGAAAAATATCCATTCTAATCTAAATATCTAATTCTTCAAAGTAAAGGTTACTACATAGTGCATACAGAGAGTTAGAGAGGGGCGAGAGCTTAGAGTACTTGAAAGTTGAAATTAAAAAAAACTCTTCCTCTGCTTCACTACTTGGCCAAGCACAGCGACCACCGTCCACCGGTCCACCGCAAGTCCGCGACTTCTCTTTTTCTCGCAACCTCGTCTCCTCTTCTCATTCTATTGCAGTCTTTTCCCATCCCCCATTGCGTATATAAGATTTAGAAGGTAACAAAATTAGTGATTTTTTATTTGATAATTTAAAATTTGTAGTTTGTTTGAATTTGTTGTTGGTTAGGGACTTGGGGTTAAACCCAATTCAATTTATTTGATGTATTTGTTGTATTGGACTTAAGAGGTAACTAATTAGGGCATTTTTTTATTTGATAGTTTAAAGTTTATATTTGTTTAAATTTGTTGTGGGTTGGGGTTAATACTTAAATGGATATGCAGTTATGCACTTTAATTTGTTGTAGGTTGGTTTGTTTCTGGTTCTTGTCTTGAAAATCTGTTCTTTATTAATTTCAAATTAAATTAACAGATATGTTCAGGGATTATAAATAATATAATGACAATTAATACTAGGGCTGAGTAAGAACCAAATTGCCTTCGAAATCGTACCAAAAATTGCACAAACTGCAGCAATTAAAACCGCACCACCGGTTCTGGTGTATGTGGTGGTTTTAGGCAGGTTGAAAAACAAAATTTATGGTTTGGTTACTAGCCAAAACCGCATGCATAAAACTGAAACTGCACTATGTGTGTATGCATGTATGCATGTGCGGATGAAGTACAAGGGAAACAACTATGCTCACTTTTTTTTATAGGTAAACTCAAGTGGGTGGAATTTATAAGTTTGTAAACTCAAGGGGGCAGATTAATAAAAAAAATTAAACTTAGTGGGGCAAAAGAATAACATTTATTCTAATCTAAATATCGAATTCTTCAAAATAAAGGTGATTGCATAGTGCATACAAAGAGTTAGAGAGGGGCGAGAGCTCAGAGTACTTGAAAGTTGAAATTAAAAAAAAAACTCTTCCTTAGCTTCACTGTTTAGCCATGCACTGTGACCACCGTCCATCGGTCCACCGCAAGTCCGCGAATTCTCCTTTTCTCGCAACCTCGTCTCCTCTTCTCATTCAATTGCAGTCTTTACCCCTCGCCCCTTGCGCATATGAGACTTAAAAGGCATCAAAATTAGGGCTTTTTATTTGATAATTTAAAATTTATAGTTTGTTTGAATTTGTTGTTGGTTGGGGACTTGGGGTTAAAACACAATCAATTTATTTGATGTATTTTTTGTATTGGGCTTAAGAGGTAGCTAATTAGGGTTTTTTTTTGTTTGATAGTTTTTTTTTGTTTGATAGTTTAACGTTTATAATTATTTAAATTTGTTGTGGGTTGGGGTTAAAACTTAAATGAATATGATGTTATGCACTTTAATTTATTGTGGGTTGGTTTGTTTTTGGTTCTTGTCCTGAAAGTCTATTCTTTATTAATTTCCAATTAAGTTAACAGATATGTTCATGGATTATAAATAATATAATGACAATTAATACTAGGGTTAAGTAAAGAACCAAATTGCCTTCGAAATCGCACCAAAAATCGCACAAACTGCACCAATTAAAATCGCACCAACAGTTTCGACGTATGTGGTGGCTTTAGGTGGGTTGAAAAACTAAATTTACGGTTTGAGTTTGGTTACTGACCAAAACCGCATGCATAAAACTGAAACCACACTATGTGTGTGTATATATTTATGTATACAGGGCGGATGGAGTACAAGGGCAGCAACTATGCTCACTTTTTTTTTATAGATAAACTCTAGGGGTAGAATTTATAAGTTAGTAAACTCTAGGGGGCAGATTAATAAAAAAAATTAAACTAGGTAGGGCAAAAAAAACATCCATTCTAATCTAAATATCTAATTCTTTAAATTAAAGGTTACTGCATAATGCATACAGAGAGTTAGAGAGGGACGAGAGCTTGGAGTACTTGAAAGTTGAGATTAAAAAAAAACTCTTCCTCTGCTTCACTGCTTGGCCAAACACTACGACCACCGTCCACCAGTCCACTGCAAGTCTGCGACTTCTCCTTTTCTCGTGACCTCGTCTCTTCTCATTCTATTGTAGTCTTTACCCATCGCCCCTTGCGCATATGAGATTTAAAAGGTAACAAAATCAGGGCTTTTTTATTTGATAATTTAAAATTTGGATTTTGTTTGAATTTGTTGTTGGTTGGGGACTTGAGGTTAAACCGAATTCAATTTATGTATTTGTTGCATTGGACTTTAGAGGTAGCTAATTAGGGCTTTTTTTGTTCGATAGTTTTTTTGTTTGATAGTTTAAAGTTTATATTTATTTAAATTTGTTGCGTGTTGAGGTTAAAACTTAAATGAATATACTGTTATGCACTTTAATTTGTCGTGGTTTGGTTTATTTCTGGTTCTTGTACTGAAAGTATATTCTTTATTAATTTCAATTACGTTAACAGATATGTTCATAGATTATAAATAATATTGTGGCAATTAATACTAGGGCTGAGTAAGTAACCAAATTGCCGCCGAAATCGCACCAAAAATCACACAAACCGTACCAATTAAACCGCACCAATGGTTCCGGCGATGTGGTGGTTTTAGGTGGGTTTAAAAACCAAATTTACGGTTTGGGTTTGATTACTGGCGAAAATCGCATGTATAAAACCGAAACGCAGCATGTGCGTGTATGTATGTATGTATGCAGGAGCGGATGGAGTATAAGGGCAGCAACTTTGCTCACTATTTTTTTATAGGTAAACTCAAGGGAGCAGAATAAGTTAGTAAATTCAAAGGGACAGATTAATAAAAAAGTTAAACAAGGTGGGGCAAAAGAAAAACATTCAATCGAATCTAAATATCTAATTCTTTAAAGTAAAGGTTACTGCATAGTGCATACAGCGAGTTAGAGAGGGGGGAGAGCCCAGAATACTTGACAGTTGAAATTAAAAAAAAATCTTCCTCTACTTCACTGCTTGGCCAAGCACTGCGACCATCGTCTACCGGTCCACCGCGAGTACACGACTTCTCCTTTCCTCGTGACCTCGTCTCATCTTCTCATTCTATTGCAGTCTTTACCCCTCGCCCCTTGCGCATATGAGATTTAGAAGGTAACAAAGTTGGGGCTTTTTTATTTGATAATTTAAAATTTGTAGTTTGTTCGAATTTATTGTTGGTTGGGGACTTGAGGTTAAACTCAATTCAATTTATTTGATGTATTTGTTGTATTGGACTTTAGAGGTTGCTAATTAGGGCTTTTTTTGTTCAATAATTTTTTTTTGTTTGATAGTTTAAAGTTTATATTTATTTAAATTTGTTGTGGGTTGTGGTTAAAACTTAAATGAATATGTTGTTATACACTTTAATTTGTTGTGGTTTAGTTTGTTTATGGTTCTCGTACTGAAAGTCTATTCTTTATTAATTTCAATTAAGTTAACAGATATGTTCACATGGATTATAAATAATTATGTGGCAATTAATACTAGGGTTGAGTAAGGAACTAAATTACTACCGAAGTCGCACCAAAAATCGCACAAACTGCACCAATTAAAACCATACCAACGGTTCCGGCGATGTGGTGGTTTTAGGTAGGTTGAAAAACCAAATTTATAGTTTGGGTTTGATTACTGGCCAAAATTGCATGCATAAAATCGAAACTGCACCATGTGTGTGTGTGTGTATGTATGTATGTATGTATGTATGTAGGGGCAGATGGAGTACAAGGGCAGCAGCTATGCTCACTTTTTTTTTATAGGTAAACTAAAGGGGGCAGAATTTATAAGTTAGTAAACTCGAGGGGGCAGATTAATAAAAAAGTTAAACTAAGTGGGGCAAAAGAAAAACATCCATTCTAATCTAAATATCTAATTCTTCAAAGTAAAGGTTACTGCATAGTGCATACAGAAAGTTAGAGAGGGGCAAGAGTTTGAGTACTTGAAAGTTGAAATTAAAAAAAAACTTTTCCTCTACTTCACTTCTAGGCCAAGCACTGCGACCACCGTCTACCAGTCAACCGCGAGTCCGCGACTTTTCTTTTTCTCCCGATTTCTTCTCCTCTTCTCATTCTATTGCAGTCTTTACCCCTCGCCCCTTGCACATATGAGATTTAGAAGGTAACAAAATTAGGGATTTTTTATTTGATAATTTAAAATTTGTAGTTTGTTTGAATTTGTTGTTCATTGGGGACTTGGGGTTAAACCCAATTCAATTTATTTGATGTATTTGTTGTATTGGACTTAAGAGGTAGCTAATTAGGGCTTTTTTGTTTAATAGTTTAAAGTTTATATTTATTTAAATTTGTTGTGGCTTGGGATTAAAACTTAAATGAATATGCTCTTATATATTATGCACTTTAATTTGTTGTGGGTTTGTTTGTTTCTGGTTCTTGTCCTGAAAGTTTATTCTTTATTAATTTCCAATTAAGTTAACAGATATGTTCATGGATTATAAATAATATAATGGCAATTAATACTAGGGCTGAGTAAGGAACCAAATTGCCTGCAAAATCGCACCAAAAATTGCACAAACCGCACCAATTAAAATCGCACCAACGGTTCTGGCAATGTGGTGATTTTAGGTGGGTTGAAAAACTAAATTTACAGTTTGAGTTTAGTTACTGGCCAAAATCGCATATATAAAACCGAAACTGCACCATGTGTGTGTACGTATGTATGTATGTAGGGGCGGATGCAGTACAAGGGCAGCACCTATGCTTATTTTTTTTATATAGGTAAACACAAGGGGCAGAACTTATAAATTAGTAAACTCAAGGAGGCAGATTAATAAAAAAGTTAAACTAGGTGGGGCAAAAGAAAAACATCTATTCTAATCTAAACATCTAATTTTTCAAAATAACGGTTACTACATAGTGCATACAGAGAGTTAGAGAGGGGCGAGAGCTCAAAGTACTTGAAAGTTGAAATTAAAAAAAAACTCTTCCTCTACTTCACTTCTTGGTCAAGCACTGTGACCGTCGTCTATCGGTCTACCGCGAGTCCGCGACTTCTCATTTTTTCGAGACCTCGCTTCCTTTTTTTCATTTTGTTGCAGTCTTTACCCCTCGCCCCTTGCGCATATGAGATTTAGAAGGTAACAAAATTATGGTTTTTTTATTTGATAATTCAAAATTTGTAGTTTGTTTGAATTTGTTGTTAGTTGGGGACTTGAGGTTAAACCCAATTCAATTTATTTGATGTATTTGTTATATTGGACTTAAGAGGTAGCTAATTGGGGCTTTTTTATTTGATAGTTTTTTTGTTTGATAGTTTAAAGTTTATATTTATATAAATTTGTTGTGGGTTAGGGTTAAAACTTAAATGAATATGTTGTTATGCACTTTAATTTGTTGTAGGTTGGTTTGTTTCTGGTTCTTGTCCTGAAAGTCTATTCTTTCTTAATTTCAATTAAATTAATAGATATTTTCATGGATTATAAATAATATAATGGCAATTAATACTATAATGGCAATTTTGGTCGACTTGTGTATTTCCTATTCTGAGTAGGATTTGGAGTATTGGAGTGCTAAAGTTCGATTCGTATGAGAATTTGGAGATGGAATTATACATTAAGAAGGAAGCTAAGCTGATTATGGAAAGTAGAGTCTGATATGAAATCTGATCAAATATGAAAATTGAATCTAAGCTAGAGTTGAAAAAGGAAACTAAAGAAGACTTGGATTTGGAAACTAAATTCTAATTTAATAAGGAAGTTACCTAAAGCTGGATTTCAGAGGTTGACAAGGATTTAGAGTCCTACCATATCTGCAGAGTGAAAACTTCCGAATTAGAATAAAATTAGAATTCTTCTAGGGTTTCAAAGCATCTATAAATACCTTTAACTTGTAATCAATTGAGGATATCTTGGACATCCTTGATCATCATTCTAAATCATATTTTATTTATTATTCAGCATGCTAGGCTAGTTTATTTTTATTCAGTTCTAAAGGGATGTGGAACCTTATTTTCAGTTCATAGTATAATTGAGTTTCATTATTTATTCCTTCTTATATGAGATTTATTCTGCTAATCTGTTTTAACTATTTATATGTTATTTTATCTGATTGATTTAATATGGCCAGTTAGATTAATCCGATGAATATCATCTGCTAGATTAAGATATAATATTAAGCAAAACGATTTTGTATCTGATCACAGGTAGTACTTAATAATATTTGATTGCAGATAAGCTTTTGGATATTATTAAGATTATCAGAAGGCAAGTTAAATAATCTATGATAGTGTGATTGTTGCTTGGAACAACCTAATTCTCTAATTCTTAATGATTCTGTCATATTAAATCTAGACTGATAGTTCTGGGTTATATAACAGTTAGAGTCTAGTAGGGGTGATTGCCACATTAGATTTAAAATCTAAGGAGAATTTCGGATAATTGAGGGATTGTTGATCATCTAGGGTTGTTAATTTCATTGAAGGAAGAAATAATATTAACTTGATTATTCTATTACTATAAATTGGTGAAACTGAATTGAAGAACTGAAGCCTTTACATATTTGATAATCTTTATTAATTTAATTCTGTTTTTCTTAATTAATTATAATTGATTCAAAACCCCTTAATTCTTTATTTATTATTTTTATTTAAAAACATTAGAATAAATTCAAAGCAATATCATTCTCTGTGGGATCGATCCTTACTTGCTACTGTGCTTATTATTTGAATTTGTAGAGTAAAAGTGAGCTTTATTTTTGGATTACTTAACGATAGATTGCCAGCTTCAAAGCAAATAATTATGGATCTTAATAAGGGTAACATGTTTGATAGGGATAATTACGATGTTTGGCATCATACGGTCCGCATGGTACTTAAGGAGTTAGAAGTGGAAGAGACTTTAATTGCTAAAAAAACTAAACTGATTGTTAATGATGCTGAAAATGTTGAGAAGCTTGCTGCCTTTGACATAATTAATATGTGGTAGATTAAAGGTAATCTTGAAATGTGAAAAATGTGGATAAATAATATGTGATAGATTAAAGGTAATCTTGAAATATGAAAAATGTCGATAATTAATATATAGTAGATTAAAGATAATTTTGAAATGTGAAAAGTGTGGATAATTGATGAATGATATAGATTAAAGATAATTTGAAATATGAAAAGTATGGTTAATTGATGTGTGGTAGATGTTGGTTAAGTTTTGACTATAAATAGGGGGCTTAGCATAAGGAGTTTCATAACTTTCTTGTTTATCCTTCCTTTCACTCTCTAAAAATTGTTTAGTGTAAGTGACTGTATGAGTGTGCTAAGGCTACCTGAAGTATTGGTAAATATCAGTAGAGTGCAAGAATTGTTCAGGTGAGTTTTTTTTATAAAAGTTGCATAAGCACTCACATACACATCACACATTGTTTACAACTCTTTATTTAGAAGACTCTTCCTTTAAAAGATTCATTTGAAAAGCTTCCTTTAGATTATTGTTTTGACATATTACTTTATTCATTCAAAAACTATTTTGAAGTTTATTCTACTCTAATTTGTACACTACATAAATTTATACTATCAAGTCACTTTTGACGATTTCATAATATACGAGTTAATGTACACTATGAAATTTATATGTGGTAGTTACTAATTAAATTATAAATATACATATAGGTCGATCAACTACATAGAAAACAGTATCTAATAACGTTCTAAGGTAAGAGATATCATTTTCTTTCATACTCCTAAATTTATGGTAACAAAATTATTATTCGTTTCTACTGCCTTATCATTAACGGTGAAAATTCATGAAATAATTAGAATTTCCTTAATAGTTGGTGCTTCATCTAATATTTTTTGACCTGAACTTTCCTATTGAATTTTAACCGTTATATTTGAACTGTGGACTTTATATATTATTTTTGAACTCGAATCGATATTCTGGATATCGTGTTGACAATGTGGACATTATTGCACTCTGGATAAATTAAATTGTAAATATCTAATATTTATTCGTTATCTTATTATTCTTATTATTTTTATTCATCCTCTATATCATTGTTATAATTATTAGGACTTAAATTGTTGTGAATGTCTTTTGGTCTGGGTGCAAAGACAATATGATTATCGAGTGTCTTTAGCCTGAGTAGCAAGGATACGTGATAAAAGTTCTCTTTGGCCTGGGTGCAAAGAGAAACTATTGATTGATATGACCATTGGTGTTACAGTTGATGAAATCTTAATGGTGAATTTTTAAATTGGATGAGATAGTAGACATTATGGTTTATTTGACTCTTCTAATAGATTGCTCATTCCATTGTATTTGTTTGTTGAAAACTTATATTGTTTATTATTTTTTAAATTTCTGATTTATCACTGTTGAAGGCATTTTAGTCATGATATTCTTTACTGGAATATTTGAGCTCACCATTTTGCTTCATAATTCATTTCAGGAAATGAGAGTGTAGTTGGAACTAGCGGGGAGAACATAGGAATAAAATGATGGTCCAAGTTAGTAGCTGTAGTAGTCATCACCAAGTTGTAAAATAATGTGACAATAATTGTAGTAAGAACTCAGTGTATGTATTTTCGTGCTATACATTGTATTATAATAATAGAAGAATTTATGTATGTTGTTTGTATTTTGACAACTCAAATTGAGTTGCGTAGGCCCAAATTTGGAGACGTCACACACACACATATATCCATAGTTCATGTAATTTTTCTCTTCTTTTTTCTTTTCTTTTTTAAGGAAAATTTGATTTATATCCAAAACCTAATAATTTTGTCTAACTTAAATTAAATTAGTAGAGATTTTTATTGCATGAGTTATTTATTTATTTTGAAAAATAAATAATAACAAATATACGGAAGCACAGAGACAATGTTCAAGATCGTCAGATCCGTTTTATGAACCTATGTGTCTTAATATTTACCTTTTTACGTGTGATTATATTCGTAAATATATGTAGGTGATTATCGTTTGTGTGGACCAATTATAGCATGAAAAGCTACATCAAAGTAAGTTAACTTGAATGTTATGAGATTATTGTGCATGTTTCTACAATTATCTATCTAGTCATTTATATAAAATTTGGGAAGTTAATTATATTTGTGTATATATGTTGAGTAGCCGAAAGTGCTTAAATTTTATTCGAATTATAATTCTTTTATACCACCTTTGCTTTAAATTGATGTCGTATACTCCTTTCGTACAACAAAAAAAATGTATTTTAAATAATTAGAGAGTTTCAAATATGATTAAAATGTTCTATCGATAAATAAATAAATAAAATGAATCAAATCTAACAAATCTCTCTTCCCATATGGTAGAAATTTAATTGAATTATATCTATTTACAATCTAGGTTGCAAGTGATATATATGTAATTCAGCAATTTAAAAAAGTACTATTAATTATAAGATTTATTTTTTTATAATTGTTATTGAATCATACCCTGTTTGATTTTGAAGATATTTCAAATTAACTTTTAAAAGTTAATATTGATAAGACGAACAATGTAAGAGTTTTTCGTGTAGTGACTAACTTTGATTTTTTTTTTTAATTTCTATTTGTGTCACAGCTTTTAAATTAGACAAAAATGAGAAAGAAAAGACAAAAAAAAGTCTAATCCCGATCCAGATACTAATTTAATATTATAAGCATATGTTAATATCTTTTTTTTCCATCATATTAACTCATGTTTATGTAATTTTACCATATATTAGTTATATAATTATATGTATTACGCAAGAAAGATAAATAAATAACTAGAGCAGCAATATCATGTAATGATGCTGCAATTTATTACTCTCTCCGTTTGACCATTTTAAGTTAAATTGACTATTTTTAGAACTAATTTTTTTTACTATTTTTGCTAAAATATAGGTGAAGAGATTATAACCAAAAGAAAGTATAAACAATTTATTACTAACTTCAATTTTTATAATTTTAGAAATATATTTATATATGGTTAATTATTAATTCTAAAAATAGTCATTTTGATTTAAAATGGTCAAAATTGAGCAATTAATTTGGAACGGATTGATATCATCTTTTTAATGATGCTGTAATTTTCTAATTGCTAATCACATATAATTAGAAAATTATTTTAATAAATAAGTACATATAAATATAAAATAAATATACATAATTAGTAATATGGTCATCACTATATTTCATAATTATTTTCATGAATAAGTTTTTATATATATATATATATATATATATTAAAAATAATCCGTGCTTTGAACTAGTTACAATACCAGTTGTATATTACCGCCTTTCATTTAGAAAAAACCTTCTATTTTTCATTAAAAATAGCTAAAATAAAACAGGAGCGAGAAATCCCGTGAGAAAGGTAGTTCAGTAAAACCCTAGCTCCGTCTACAACTACTTGTTCTCTCCCACTTCTGCTACTACTACAGGCTTCATCTCATTTCCCCCAATTTCTCTCTATACGCCTCGCCATTCACGATGACAGCTATGATGGTAAGCTCTATCTAATCTCTCTCTCTCTCTTTTCAGTTATTATATGCATATATATAGTACATTGTTTATAGTGTCGTATTGATATTTCTGACTCGCAGAGTTATGCAGATATGTATCATTCCCATTTAAAAAACAAATAATGCCGGATGAAGTTGAACTGAAGAGTATTTAGATATCTGACAACCCAAACAGTTGAAGTGTAATTTGTTAAATCGCATTTTATTTTCCTTCGTTTTATTAGTACCCAAATAGAAGATCCAATTCAGTAAGAAAACAACTCTGTTTAAAACTGAAAAAACCCACAAAAAATAAAAATAATTATGGGATCAGGGACATTCATTTTCACTTTGTTAAGTACTTTTAGAATGGAAGTTTCGATGTGATTCTGTTTAATTTTTGTGGCAAAAAAAAAAAACCCAACAAACAGCAACCTCAGATTATATTGCTGAAAGAAGGGACAGATACTTCCCAAGGGAAGGCCCAGTTGATCAGCAACATCAATGCGTGTATGGCAGTGGCAGATGTGGTGCGTACCACTCTTGGACCGAGGGGTATGGATAAGTTGATCCATGATGACAAGGGAAACACCACCATTTCTAATGATGGTGCCACTATTATGAAGCTTCTTGACATTGTCCACCCTGCAGCTAAGATCCTTGTGGACATTGCCAAATCACAAGACTCTGAGGTGAGTTTGTAATTTTTTTACTACGTTATGGTGTTACTGTTAGTATTATGATTTTTGGATTTAAAAAGCCTTACAAGTGATTATGATATCCTCTAATTTGCTAGTCATGAGTGAACTAAAGCTCCAAAAAATGTTGTATTAGATTTAGATATTACACCTGTTTGTGCACAGATATAGTTGTTACTTTATTATTTTTGCAAAAACTTTTAGGCCTGACGATCTTTTTGATTGCTGAAAGATAGAACAGTGTTGGAGAATAGATGCCTTTTTGGGTTGAGATTTAGTCTTGTTGGTTTTTTCTTAAATGCATTAAAGGGGTAATTTTTTTAGTGTTTGCAGACATCTGCTTGCCTTTTTCATTTATAAAATACTTAGTATTAACTTAATAATTCAATAAAGTCAATAAAATTTGTATGTTCTTTAATATTAGTGAGCATGCTCTTCAGAATGCATATTCCTTCCTATTTCAGCGTTTTTTACAATACAGAACCAATATTTTAGCATAAAAAATACTGCATATGACGCCCTTTTTTGGTGTTTTTTTTTGGGCAGAAAGAAATTTAGTAATAAAAGAGTTATTACAAATAAAGGGGTACAAGGAGTCCGGCCACTCTGAAACGAAAAAGGAAAATAGTGCACATGAAAAATGCAACCATCAATCTCTACAAATATCATCTATAGAAATTCCCAGAGCTTGAATTAATAAAAAGAAATACTCAATCCAATTATGTATTTGACTTGACCTAGGTGGAGTTGTTGATATCTATGAATTTTTGCTTAGATGTCCTTTACCTTCTTTGTTTTACGTCATAACAACTGAGATCTTATGAAATTGATTTTTATAGAAAGTATTACTTGTTTTTGGAATAAAAAACTGTCCCCCCCCCGCGTAATTCTTCGACATTTATGTTACATCAAGCCAGGTGTTTGATAATGTATTTACAAGTTTGAGAGTCTGAAAGGGCATATGCTGCTTGTATCAAGCAAAGTATTGAGACGTGTTTTGGGGGGGTTTATTTTGATTATTCAGTTCAAAATTTGTAAGGCTTTTGGAATCCTTGATAGTTGATACTTGACTGTCCTATAGTGCTGTGGTATGTTTACTAATTTTGAGCGAAGTGTTTCGTAATGAAGCTTACTAGGTGTATACTAGTTGCATTATTAGATTGAAAAGTCTTATATAGGGTGTTTGTCTGGAATGGTTCCCACAAAAATAAAGAAAAAAGTTTGAGGGCTATGTGGTGCATGGTATAAGTTTTCTCAAGCCTTTGTTCCTATTGAACGATGAATTTGCTGCTGTATGAAATTGAACTCTATCATGGAGCACCTAATGCTTGTAAGAGCCTGTGCTTTAAGAAACAATTACTATGTAATGGCCTGTGAGGCAATCGTAAAATCCAGTATTGATTATCTATGATGGCACTTTAACACTGCTTTTTGAGAACGTTTAAGTTGCAATTAGTGTTACTTTCTCAGTTACATGACCATTTAAATTTTTTGCCTATTATTTTGGTAATTCTGCAGGTTGGTGATGGAACCACCACCGTAGTTCTACTTGCAGGGGAGTTCTTGAAGGAGGCTAAGCCTTTCATTGAGGATGGGGTGCACCCACAAAATCTGATACGGAGTTATCGGAATGCTTCCTATTTGGTATAGGATATGAGTTGTTTTGTTCTGTTTTTCAATCTTTTGGTTTTGGTGCTTAGCTTCATCCTTTTGCACCTTGGTATTATCTTCTTTTCAATAGGCAATCGAGAAGATCAAAGAATTAGCTGTTGGTATAGAGGGGAAAAGTTTAGAAGAAAAGAAAAGTCTACTAGCTAAATGTGCTGCCACAACATTATCTTCAAAGCTCATAGGCGGAGAGAAGGAATTCTTTGCATCAATGGTTGTTGATTCTGTCCTTGCAATTGGGAGTGATGATAGGCTAAATATGATTGGAATAAAGAAGGTAATCATGTTTGGAATTGGATTTTGAATTTATATGATATCATTTTATGCCTGTTCATCTATCATAGAGTGATGCACTTTATAATAAGGTTTTGCATCATGTTTGGTATTGAACCCTGAATCCATTATTGTATTTTACACTTCAAACATTTATTTTTGGATAGGTATTGACGGTATGTATACTGCAACTTTTATTTAATAGAATTGTTTAATAGACTCTCAAGACTTTTTTCACCTCTTTATTAGAATTTCAGGTGTACTTATCACCTTATGGTTTAGGTTAGATGTGTAAACTTTTAAAAATGTGTGGGGGCCATCACTATGTAATTTTGAATAAAACCTTGAGTCCTGCCAAAATAAAGGTGGCTTGTCAATAGCTTGGGGAAGTGGGGTGCCATGGCCTTTGCCAGCCTCCTCCTTGATCCAACCGTTGCATACATTAAAACACAACCGACAAGGAGAAAATATTGGAAAGTTCAAATTGAATTATAGTTATTTTTCAATCTTGTGATGCAGAGTAGTCTAAAGCACCAATTTTTTGTGTTTACTATTTCTAAATGGAAATAGAAACAAAAGTACTTGATTTCCAGAGAATTAAAACAAGTTCCCCAAATCTGAAAAAACTAGCTCCAGAAAGGCATTCTGTAGTGCTGAACTCTCAATTGATATGCGTGAGAAGGTGTCCAGCATATTAAAATTGCTACTTAACGCCAGATACGATTGAACGGTTTAGAAGACAGACAAGTTACTTTTCTTGGGCTTGGCTCCTTCCAAAAGAGCCAATGGGGACTTCACGGACCTTGAACAAAGGTTCTTCCTTGCTTAATTCAAACACTTTCCATTATGACTTGATGAGCTTGATGCTTTTTTTATGGGCACTGGCGTGAATTATTAGGAGTGTGCAACTTTGTGATCAGTTGATACCTCAAACCTTGGCTGATGAGTGGTGCACAGAAGCCACTACATGAATACACATGCATACATAACGATTATGTAGACATAGGTCATTAGTAATAATATCTTTTTGGTTGATCTGGTTTTTGAGTTAATTGTAGTTGTTATGAGATCTTCCATTTTTGAGACAGTACTGCGTGGTCTGCCTTTCGTTTGAATACTTTCTATTGTTCATCTATTTCTGCATTCCCCTGTGTATTTATTCTAATAATATTGTTGCTTTTACAGGTTCCTGGAGGTACGATGCGGGACTCTTTCCTTGTAAATGGTGTTGCCTTCAAAAAGACATTTTCATATGCCGGTTTTGAACAACAACCAAAGAAGTTTGAAAATCCCAAGATACTCTTACTAAACATTGAACTGGAACTAAAATCAGAAAAAGAAAATGCGGAGATAAGGTCAGATAAATTGGTGGTCCTTCAAAATACACGCATTAAACAATGCTTACCTTAGTGAATTATTGCTCCCATATATTACAGGCTTTCAGACCCATTGCAGTATCAGTCGATTGTTGACGCTGAATGGAATATCATTTATGATAAGTTGGATAAATGTGTGAAGAGTGGAGCCAAAATTGTTCTCTCGCGGCTGGCTATTGGCGATTTAGGAACACAGGTGGTGACTTCTCCTTTGAGTTGCATTTAAACTTTGATTCCAGTTCAGTGTTGAAGTAATTTAATGCAAAATGTCAAATGCCTACATTTTATTATGTTCAGAATCCACTTCAGTTCGCATTAAAGTTTCCCATTTATAAGTTCTTGCTATGCAATTGTTTTAAATCAATGCCAGCTGCCTACTTGTTGCATTATGCTGTTGTTTTTGTCTTACTTTTTGATCCATAGTTTTCTTAGTTCTGGCATTTTTAGATTTTGTGATATACTTCAACATGAATTACATTCGAGGACACATTTCTTTTATATCAAAATACAAGTATTGTCTGGTAATAAATTGTTTGTTTGTGATTCAGTATTTTGCGGATCGAGATATATTTTGCGCTGGTCGTGTTTCTGAAGAGGATTTGCATCGGGTTGCAGCTGCAACTGGTGGAACTGTACAGACATCTGTCAACAATGTTATCGATGAGGTTTCTCTTTTAATTTTGGCACACAATGTTATCATAAAGTGAATATACTTCAGTATCAAGCATCATTCAAGTTATGCCATACTCTAATTGGCGATGTCTCTTTTGATCTGGCTGAATTATTGAATGTCGATATGTGAAACAGGTTCTTGGGTCTTGTGAGATTTTTGAGGAAAGGCAAGTTGGAAATGAGCGGTTTAATATATTTGGTGGATGCCCCCTGGGCCAGACAGCCACTATTGTTCTCCGCGGGGGAGCTGATCAGGTTTGCCTATATTACCAGTGTCTGGTCTTATATGTATTTTCTTTCAAGTGTTGACTTTCTAATGCTTTCTTCTGGAATAATTATCAGTTCATTGAGGAAGCAGAACGGAGTTTACATGATGCAATTATGATTGTTAGGAGGGCTGTGAAGAACTCTACTGTAGTTGCTGGTGGTGGTGCTATAGATGTATGGATTTATCACTTCTTCTTAGATAGTAATTACTCAGTACTGAGGGTATAAAACACGGAACCTTTGATTATAAAATTTTCTTGGTTGTAGATGGAGATAAGTCGATACTTGAGGCAGCATGCACGCACAATAGCTGGAAAGTCCCAGCTATTTATAAACTCATATGCAAAAGCTCTTGAGGTAAGTGCTTTCAAGATTTCCATGAAGATGATTTACCTCCTGCTCTAAGATAGTAGCCATTATATTCTGCTAATTTGAAAAATGTGCAGGGCTTTGTGTGTTTGTTTTGTTTAAATTTCTTTGCCTGTATTTCCTAATCTACTCTTTCTTTTATTAGTATATAAACTGAATGCAACATAATCAAAATTTCCGGAAACATAAAGATAAGAAGTCAGACACTGAGGCAACTGTTTAACGATAGATTAACTGTTTCGGTTGTGGTACTTTGTACACTCTGATCAGATTTATTTGAATATAGAAATTCTTTTGCATGTTGTTAGCTGTCCAAAATGAATAAAAAGAGAAGGAACAAGCAATTGGAAACTTATTTTGTGGAATTTTAAAATTTGTACAAGTTTCTATGTTTTAAAGGGTGCTAAGTGTATAATTTTCTAAATTCTGAGAGTTTTTGGCATGTAGTTTCTTGTCTGGTTGGCTTGTATTTCTGTCTGGTTGTATTACTGCTCAATAGTATATCTGTATTTACTTTCTTCACCATCAGTATTATTCCATGGCTTGGACCCTTTTGTCCATAGTTTAAAATGCTTCCTACTCCCCCCCTCCTCCCCCCCCCCCCAAAAAAAAAACATAAATTCATTGTTTAAATGATATTCCTTATTTTGACATGTATATTTCTTTGAAGGATTACTTGTCCTCCCTTTTTCTTCTTACTGAATATTTGTCCTCCCTTTCTATACTCTCTTTTCTATTGATTAAAACTTCTTTTATCCAAAAAAATGATAGCAAATGCTGTGCAGGCCATGTATTGAATTGTAGTTTAACAAGTGGTACCAAATATTTACCTATTTGTATGCCTATCAAAAGCAAAGCTCTTTTAGTTTAATTCACCTAAATACAAATTTAATGATCTATAGCAATTAAATAACCATGATTACTGCATATTATCCATGTAATACGAGTGGTAAGTATGAAATTGCCATTTTGTTTGGGTGTCATTTGGTTATATTATCCGCTGTAATATTTTCCTTTTTCTCTTATGGGAAGAAATTGACATGCTTTGAAGATTTGTAATAATTTACATATCACTTTCATAACATTGAATTATATATTTCAGGTTATCCCCCGGCAGCTGTGTGACAATGCTGGATTTGATGCAACTGATGTGCTGAACAAACTAAGACAGAAGCATGCTCTTCCATCAGGTTAGCGTCTTGTTTCTTGAGATGTTCTGGTTAGCGCCTTGCTTCTTTGTATTTTGCTTTGGGAGCTCAGATGTAGTCTTTTGGGAGGTCACCAATAGGGGTGGGTATTTGGTTGTGGTCCTCTTTGCATATGTTGGTGGTGGATTCTTGGCAGCATATGTGCTCTTTTATTACTCCTTGTAGACTTTTTGTAAATGGGTTGTTCCCCCAGTTTGGGCCTTTTTGGTTGGATTTAATGCATCTTATGACTTGATTTGATGAAACGCTGCCTCTGCATTTGTGCTATAGACCCTGTTTTGCTGGTCAAAAGGACATATAGGTTGGATGTTATGTTTGCTTGTTTTGGCTATTTGTGTGGTGCCTCCTTTTTCATTAGAATTCTGTTTACTGATGTCAGATTACTATTTTGCAGGTGAGGGTGCACTTTTTGGGGTCGATATCAACACTGGTGGAATTGCTGATTCATACGCCAACTTTGTGTGGGAGCCAGCAGTTGTTAAGGTATTTGTTCTCCATAGAACACTTGATTACTGTTTAGAAAAACATATGTTACTCATAGGAAGTATGCTGACTTTACACCCTTTATTACAGATCAATGCTATAAATGCAGCTACTGAAGCAGCTTGCCTTATCTTAAGCGTGGATGAGACGGTAAAGAACCCAAAGGTAATATTTTATGCTCTTTCTCTTCAGCCACTGACATTCGAAGCCTCGCCAAGTCTAAAAAAAAAGTATCATATTCCATTTTATCTTGGTAATCCTCAACATAAAAAAGTTTTTTCTGTTCTATTGTTGGGACTTATGAGGATTTAGGACCTGTGAAGTAAAAAAGAGGTGGCAATAGTTGTGGTAGTTTGGAGTATCAGTGAGAGGAGGGGTATCGATGGAATTCATAATTGTTCTAATGAAAAATTACTAAATATTAAGTTAACTTGTTGGAGAAGAATGAAATTGTAGTGCTCAATCTCGCAACAAAATGGTAAGACGTGCACTTCTGTTGTGTAATGTGGTTGAAAAAAGTTAATTTATGTGGAGGTATATCTTTGTTACAGCATAATTTCATCATTTAGCATTCAGGTTCTAGCTTATACTGTTGCACATATAACATATAGCTATATAATGTGCCAACAGCAAAGGTGAACTCCACATATGAAGAATTTATGAGAACAGCAAGCAACTAATCTTCATACCTTTTATCGCATGAAAACTTTGAAAGGAAAAAGACAATGAAAGAGAATACAAACGCATTCCTGTGCGATAATCGATGTCATCAATATTGTGGGAGAGAAAGTGTGCTCTGAATAGATGACATAGGTCAAGATGAATAGAAATCGACAATTGAAAATGATGATAAAGAAATTTACAATACTGAATTTTAACTGCATACAAATTAGAACTTATTTTATCCATTTGATTAGAAGTATATGATTATTTGATTCCATGCTCCCAAACATAGCATCCATATGATAGAGTTATGCCGAAGAAATTCAGTATTTCATTATACATTTTCTTTTGTTGATACTCTCTCTTGAATTTTACCACCCTATATATATCATATTGCTGTATGAATATTTAGTTTTGTACAGTAGTCCAACATGTCATGATATGCAAAGTATTTTACCATTCACATCTGTAAATGAACTCTTTAAGTCTAAGAATAATAATATTTTAGGTGTGCATCATGCATGCCTCTAATATTTGACTTTTAAATCCTGGTTTTCACAAATTGATTTGAGGCAATCTTTTGGCAGTTTCACTATTTTTTCTTTCTTGTATGTACCTTTGCACTGCATATTTATGTGATTTAGAAATCTTTCAATGAATCATATTGACCATGCAGTCTGAGAGCGCACAGGGAGAAGCTGCTGCAAGTGCAATGGGTAGAGGGCGTGGTGGTGGTGGTGGTCTCCGTGGTCGTGGAAGAGGGATGCGTAGGCGATAGACTTTCCAGGTGTAAATTTACACAAGAATCAAGTGGTTTTACTAATCAAAGTTTTCAGTCATGATTGGCTTGCGTGTTCAACTATCTTTCTTTTCTCTTCCCTTTTTTCTCTCCCCCCTAGCCCTTATAACTTGAATATAGAGTTCAAAGGTGTAATTCTATGGTGATTCTTTTCCTATATGTACACCTTTTACCTTTTGTTTGCTTCTGACTTTTGATCCTTGTGTGGTAGTCAATTTTGGGTATCAGGAACTTCACATATCTATTCTTGTATGTATTGAATTGGCAGTACTCCCACTGGGGTGTGCTAATGTATCAGCATTAGATCTACTTTTGAGCAATAGCTCTGGGCTCTCTCTCTCTCTCTCTCTCTCTCTCTCTCTCTCTCTCTCTCTCTCTCTCTCTCGCGCGCGCGCGCGCACACAACACAAGCCACAAATATACCCACAAGCACTTGAATGTTTGGTAACATAACAAAAGTGGGGTTTTAGTCAAACATGTGTGAAAACATTTTGAGATTAATATTCTGTTTGTGAAATTTTAAATTCATAAATTATATATGTATTCATCTGATTTTAGTTATACAGCCATAATTAATTTGATTTTTTTTTTAAAAATACAATTAATTATAAAATTTATTCTCTCAAATTTATATGAATTGCATCAATTTTAAGATTGTCACACACTTCAGGAAATCTCCCCGATGAGGAATTATTCTGAGTAAACTTTTGCTAGTAGACTCCATTATAACAAAGGTGAAAAAAATAACCTTTTTTGTTTTGATTTATTTTTTAAAAAAAATTCAGTGAGAAATTTGAAGTACATAGAATAGAGTAGAATATTGTAAGATTGATTAATTTTCTCAGTCAAAGAATTTGAATAATTTCACACAACTGAGAAATTTTAAAGCCTCACATATAAGGAGTAACAAACTTACATCTTTATACTCTTATTTTGGATAGGGATCCATAAAATTACAACTCAACCTCAGTAATATCTTAGGTGAGAGTCGAACTTAGCACTCGATATTTCTTAGGCCTCAATTTAAGCTGATAAACAAATTTTCTTTAGAAATCTTTAAAACTCTAGTTTGAAGATGTCGTACTAGTACAATACAATGAATTCTAATAATCAAATGCATAATCACAATAAAACTCGTACTAATAGCAACAAATCATAATAACCCATCAAATTTCACCCAAAAAAAAATCTCACATAAAAAAAAACAATGAATTCTAATAATCAAATACACAATCACAATAAAACTCATCAACAAATCATAATAATCCATCAAATCTCACCCAAAAAAAAAAATCTCACAAAAAAAAACTTTACGAAATAAGAAAAAAAAGCCATAGAAGAGTGAAATCAAACATGAAACCTAATTAGTATTAAATTTAAAATTTTTGCAAACTTACTTCAATTCAAATAAAACTCTTTTCGTGAATTAGATATAACTTAATTTTTATGGCTTTCAAACTTTCACTTGTAATAATCATTGTGACGAACGAAAATTTTTGTAACTTATTTTAAATATTTATTGAATTAAATAAATATTTTTTTCGATGATTTGATTGTTGAATTAATTGATTAATTGATGAATTTGTGGTAGATTAATTTAATTATATGTGTTACATTAATTAGATTAATATGGAGAAGTTTTATATTTAAAGTATGTGTTTAATTGAATTTATTTGATTAAATACATTATCTAAATAAGTATAATGTTATTTCTAATTAATTTAATTATTAATTAGATATTTAGTAAATGGTCATTATTAATAAATGAGAATTTTATTTATATGACTATGTGATTTAATGAAGAATTATTCTATTTTATTTATTTGATTTTAGTAAGATTATTTAGTTGATTAAAGTGTGACATGAAACTATATAATAAGTTATTTATTAAAATAAATTAGAAGGGAGAATAAATGATTAGCCAAACGAGGCCTTGATAGGAGTTGGTGCCAGTTTATTAACTGACACCATGATCTATCAGTTTATTAATGCGTATAATGGTCTATCAGTTCATTCCTATCATCAGTTCCTAGCAAGTCAGAGAGAAAAAGAGAGAGTTTGAGAGAATTGAAGAAGAAAATCTACTCACCTTATTGCATAATCTAACTTCTTGTTAAGGTAATTCTTAATTTTAACCTTTAAATTATGTTTTCTTAATTTTCTCCATGAATGCATGTTTGAGTTTTCTGTAGATTAAGTTATATGGTTAAATTTTCATAGAATGATGATTGGATGTTAGAAAACATGTATAAGCATCTTTTATATGACGTATATATGATTTAGAGTAATTAATTCATGAGATTATGCCTTGAATTAGAAGTTCTGAAATTTACAGAGAAACAGAGTTTAAATATGACTTATATGTATAAAAAAATTATGCTTGAATTACATGTTAATCGTTAAATTGATAGTTGCTTATGTTTATGCATGTAAAAACGAAAAGAATGAAACTTAAACGGATTGATTTGGTTAAGAAATGAGTTTACTGCGATTAATTTTGTTAATTGTATCAAAACTTGCTAATAAGGCATGAACAGTGAAAATTTTAGTTTTAATTGGTTGTTTAGATTGTCTGTGATGTTAAAATTACTCTGTATGTGTTGGGTTTTGATTTTATAACTCATATGACGAATGGGTATACTTAATTTATCAATTCGATGAAAAACTTTGGCCAAATTTGGCATTTTCTGCGTTCTTCGCGAACTGCAGGAACTAAATTTCGTGTTTCTCGCCCCGGCGAGAATTTTGAACTGTGATTTCTCGCCCCGGCGAAAGCTCGCCCCGGCGAGAGCTCGCCTCGGCGAGAAATTTGTGAAGAGTTTTCCCGCCCCGGCGAGGTTTTTGTGAAGAGTTTTCCCGCCCCGGCGGAAATTTAAAAAAAAAAAAACGAGAGTAAAAATTTTATTCTTTCTTTGTGATTATGGTATGAAATCGTGGTTATACCTAAAACTTAGGCTAATGTATAAAATGAATGTTAAATTACTGTGAAATGTGGTAGCATAAGCCCATTGATTGTTCGGTGTCAACGGAGCTATTAAAATAGAAATTTTGGATGAGAATGAGTTCTGAAGTGTTTATAATACTGTAACTAATTATTGTTACTGTTTTATAAACGGAATGTATAGGTTGATTAGAGAAACGTGAGTCTTAAATTTATAGTCTACGCACGAGGCAAGTATCTTATCCTTACTTTTACGTTTACGCAAGTTTTTAAATTTCATTATCATAGAATACAAGCTTCATAATGCTATTACTTCTTGAGCAAGATATTGTTTCTATTCCATTCAATTTCATGGATTCAATGAGACGTTTTTAAAATGCTTCTGTTATATAGAACGTATTCAATTGTACCTTTTGTGAGATTTAGTTTTGATTCTCGAATTACACCTTTTGAACCTTGATTGACTAGCGAAACAACCTTTTTGATTCGACTAGTCCATAGTTGATGAGCGTTCTAAATTCTAAAAACGTTATTGAATAAATCCAAACCAAACTTCCTTTGGTGCGGACTCCGATGTCAAACTGAGATGAACAACCCTTATACAGGGGATTTATTTACGCGTTAGCGTTAAGATGTTGTGCACATACATGGTACAAATGGCTGATCTCCCTGAGTACGAGAAGTAAGGTCCATATAGTCTTACGACTGTTAAAGGTTTAAAGTAGGAATACTTGACAACCTAGGACATAGTTCGTGGTCTTAAGACCCTCAGACGTTCTTTTGAATCTTGTTTTACATTCTTGACTCAAAAGCTAAATCTTCGATTATTCAATATCCATTAATTATTTCACATGTTATTATTACTGTTGTTGTTATACTTGCTGGACAATCATTGCTCACCCTTGCATAATAACATTGCAGCTAAGGTTGAAAGAACTGACGAGCCATCTACTAGTAAAGGAAAAGGAAAAGCAAACAAGTGATGAAGACTTGTTGTATTTGCTTTATTGTTGTTTATGTATTAGACTTCGTTTATGTTTTCCGCACTGATGTTTATTTAAGGTTAGATAACCTGGGATTTGTTTATGAATGATGTTGTAACCCTCTAATGGGAGATTTCTATTTCTATTCAAGTATTTTCATTTATATTTGAATGGGTAGTTAGATGTGATGTGATGTTTTTAGATTGTGAACACCAAATCCTGAGGAAATGAAGTACCCGGATTTGGGGGTGTCACAATCATTTTGTGAGAAATTACTTTTTTTAAAAAAAATTATTTTTGGTAATAAGTGAGAAATTACTTATGTGTAGTACTTTTATGAATAATAATATGGACACAGATTATATATAAAAAGTTGTGCACACATAATATAAAAAAGAAAAATAAATAAAAAATAAAACTTATAATGAGATATTTTACATATTTTTATTGGCAAGAAATATATATGTCATGCTATTTGACTTTTTTATGTATAATTTGTAGAAATAGTATTATTCTACTTTTATATGGTCTAATATTTTTTTTTATAAAAAATCATTAAATTAATTAAATATAAATACCCTGCCGTGTGGGTTTACTCACTTTTACACGCAAAAGGTGATCCCTCGCGCGCCGACCCCTTACTGGAAATCCCTCTCTCCGTCCAAACCCCTTTCACCTATACACCTTGTTCGGGTACTATCTCTCTCTATATATACACACACACTATATAAGTATATTAGTTGTATATTAATAACTTGATTCTTTTACTTGAGTAATTTTCTCCATCATCACATCTGAATTTAACTGAAAATAAACTCCAAGTTTATTCTTTATGGCTATTGTGTTGATTTCCTTGTTTTTTTCATAATTCATTATTGTTTAATTGCTGGTTCGAATTTGTATTCAATTGATTTTTCCTTTATACATTAGCTGCTAGACGCTTGTTAGGGAAAATTCTACAATTCAACGTACAATTTTGTAATTATCTGGAAAATGCTTGTAGAAGTAATATCAGAGTATTTATTGTGCTGACTAGAAGCTGGTAATTCCTGAATACATATTTTTTCTCGAAATTCTTGAATATATATATATATATATATATATTTTTATCTTACCCGTGTTCTGGGGTGTGTGTGTGTGTTACCCACATGTTAGCTTCATGTAGCAATTGTTTGAGATCCTATAGCAATGGAGAAATCCACATTGCTGAGAAATTGTGTTAAATACTCTCTTTACTGCCATCTACAACACTACTGGCTAAAAAAAGGCTAAGATAAGCTGTACGGTATCAATGGCTTTATAAAAAAGGAATAACAATCTCATAGATAGAAGGAAGTAGATCAATTTGAATTTTTAGTTAACTAGAATACCATAAAGGGACAATGTTCTTTCTATATCAGGGCATTGTTGTGAGCAGTTGTCTGAGTCTCTTCTTTCTCTTGTATTCTAAAAAATTAAAACTGATCAAATATTCTACTTAGGCTTGTAATTTTTGAACACTTATTTAATCTGGTAGCAGGCCTAGCAGATGGCAGGAGACACGAGTGCTGAAGTTTCCACTGAAGAACAAGGAACACCAGAGCTTGCAAATCACAATGAAGTAGCCAGTCTGCAAAAGGATATTGAGGAGAAAGTTGATGGTCTGGTGTTAGAGCCGTCAGGTAATGACTCATTGTTAGATGAGATATCTTTTTTATTTATTATTCAGTATATATTTTGATTTTCTTTAAATAGGTAAACTTGGCCAAAGTATAGGGATTGTTAGATGAGATATTTTTCAGTATTGTTAATTTAGGGAAGGTCCAGATAGTCTATTATGTCAGTGAACTTTCCTCTTCTTTTTTTTTTTATATATTTTTTTACAGTTGATCAGTTTTTACTTTGTTTTCTTCTAAGAGTTATGCCTCTCTGTACGCACTGAACTCTGTTTCCAGGTACCCAAGAGGGTGATTTTCCTGCTGCTGATTGTGAAAGTTTCGGACTTCACATTGTTAGTGAAAACTTTACCAAAAGATGCTTAATAATATAGTGCCGATGATAACATGTATACTCATTTATGTTGTATGCTTTGCTGTAAAAGATGCATCATTTTCCTCTTTGCTATATGCTGGCCAAATCCTTGTGGTCGTATTGGATGCAATGAAGTGGGTATATCCCTGGTTGCATTCATTAAATTTTTTTTTTCTATTTTTGGCATGACTCATATGAAATTTCCTTTGAAGTTAAAATATTTGGATGAATGAATTGAATAAGGAGGCTTGATGTTAGGTTAGAGATCTTGAGGGCAGAACTTGTGGTGGCTATAGGATTAGATTATGTTATGGGCCTATGGCGTATTGAGTAGCTTTCACCTGGAGAGCTTCTGAACCCATTTTGCATTGAGATGAATAGAGGTCAAGCTTTGTAGCAAGTAAACATACGTGTGGAACCTGAGATATAGTTGGGATTTTTAGTTGGAAGTGGAAAACAACTAAACAGATCCATTAACTAGTTTAATTCCTTTTTCCTTTTTTATTGCTTATAATGTAATGTTCTAAATTGATAACACAACAAAGTGTTACTGAAACTTAGCCAAGATAATGCTTTTCGAGGTATCCCCTCTAGGTTTGGATTTAGGAGTCCTTGTTCTTTTTGTGCATTCTAGTACTCGTATTGCATTAAGCTTTTGCCCATGACTAGAACCTACAAACTCAGGTTATTAAATCATTGATGACTAGGATTTCTTTTCTCTGACTTTGCTTTTTATGGTTCTCCCAGAAGCTGCTAAAAAGAAGAAGAAGAAAAGTAAAAGCAAGTGAGGAACTGTTTGTAATTGTTCTTTTCCCCTTGCTTGTACGCTTAGAATGGAAGGTTGACCGTATCATCTCTTTTCATGTGCAGGAAGAAAAAAGAACCGCCACAGCAAACTGATCCACCTTCTATACCTGTTATTGAACTTTTTCCTTCCGGAGAGTTTCCAGAAGGTGAAATTCAACAGTACAGAGAAGAGTACGTATAAGTTTTATTGATGTATAGTATCTTGCATTATGCATCAGACTTGCTACAATATTTTGGTTCAAAACAATTGAGTAGAAACACTTCCAGATTTGACACCAAATTAATATAGACCAACTACTGTAGCCCAACTTTGGTGTATAACCTTTTTGCTGAAACTATTACTCCGTCAAAATTTTCACATCCTGGAAAATTGTTGTTATATTCTTTCTGGAGTTGTGGAAAGAGTGGCTATTTGTAGATGTTTTTAGTCTCAGGATAGTTTTTTGTTTGGCAGAGTTTGAGGATAGTTAGTTGCTATATTGAGCCCTATGATCAGTCAGACTGTCAGATAATCAAAGCTTGGTAAATACAGTAGTTAATCTGGTCAATAAGTCCTAATAGGCTTTTTATGCTATGATTGAGAACTTATCAATGCTTATTGTAGTGTTGATTTGATTATATAAACACATTGTATGAATAAATCTGGTCAGAAAGACGAACTTTTGAAGCTTATAATATACTGCTCTAAAACTATTCTTTTTCCCCCGTGTCAGCCATCTTTATCTCCTTTGTTATTTTGTAGCGATTTCTAGCACTTTTTTGGGTGAAGTTTCATGTTGCATTTGGTTTTAATCCCAGCTTGTTAGTGAGCAATTCTTGCTGATTAGCTATTTTGTATTTGTTGCTGGCATAAAAGGGGAGGATGAGTCTACTTCGCGGGGGGGCAATTTACATTGTTAAAATTTATGATGCATATTCATATCTAATTAGCAGTTCTTTCTTTACAATTGTTCATACTTGATACTTATCTTGTGAAAAACGAGCTAATTTCCATTGGAGAATTTTATGAGCTTAATACCTTGGCTGGCCCTCTTGGTATCACGACAGGGTCTACCGACATACTTTTCAGGTGTTTTTGTTTGGCATTTCCTTTCTAATCTATATGTTTCCTGTTCAATGAATCTGACTTGTATTAGTCTTTACGTGGATGCTTGTCTACAGTTTTGTTCTTTTACTTGGTTGTCCAGCATTGAGTTCCATGTTGTATCTCTTAGATTATGGTTGACATCTTCATTGTAACGATGTCAACTTTCTGACATGTTTTTCACTAGCTGCCACATGAATGGCCAATGGGTATTAGTTGATGCAGCTTTTGTTTTCTGCATAATATAGCTATATCAATATTCTGCATGGATTTTGCTTTTCATGGTGTTCTATTCATAGTATGAGTATCCTATATTCATTCTGGCCCATAGTCTGCATTTCCTCTTCCTTTTTAGTATTCTAGCAACTTCAACGCTTTAATCCCTCTTCTTTTTACTACTCCCTGCTCTACTCAGCAATTTATGGAGGACTACTTCTGAGGAAAAGAGGGAGTTAGAGCGGCTGGAAAAACCCATATATAATTCAGTTCGTCAAGCTGCAGAAGTTCATCGTCAGGTGTGTAATTCGTTGACAATGTGTGTGTTCGTGCAAGCGTGTGCCTGCATATTAAAGAATGGGAAAATATTTGTAATTTTTTTTATTAAAGAAATTGCAGTAATTACTGTTTCATTTGCATCATAAACAATCCCTCTCTCTTTATATATATATATATATAATATGTTTGACCTATTATATCTTAATCAGTTCCTAGAACAGTGTTATCTGAAACTGGTGTGCTTTCATAGCATTTGCTATGTATAGAAAATATATCTACACTGTCCAAATGCATTTTATGGAGTTTTTAGGAAATGCAAATAGAAAACAAATTTGAAAACCACTATCCTAATAGGTCCAGTTTTTCAGTAAGATCATTCCTTCTAGTTCTTGATGCTTACATCTAGAGTGGCAATTTGTGACTCGACATGATAGCACGACACAGGGTAAGAGGGTCACAACACAAAATTTGAATGAGTTGGGCACGTGTTATGTACTGGTTGACAACTTTACCACACTTAGACCCATTTAATTTAAATGATATTGAAATAATTAATATATAAATATGGAATGGCACTAGGATTTGTCGCAATAAATAAGTTTCAAACTTCTAAGTTATTTATTTAAGCATTTTGTATTATATTTTGTTAAATATATCTTGGTGTGTTATACAAATTGTATTTCTGTTTAATAAATAAGAAAAATGTGTAGTCTTATGTTATCACATAGAACTATTTGTGTATTAAAAGGGTTAAACAGGTCGACACGTTTAACACGACTAATAAACAAGTTAGTGTTAGTAGTCTTGACACGATTAGTAAAAGTGTAAAACAGATCTTGTTAGTGTTGACTAGTTTAGTGTAATCCTACGACATGACATGATTGCCAGCCCTACTTACATTCAACAATGCATACTTCTCTCCAGGTTCGAAAACATATGAAGGGTATTTTAAAGCCTGGAATGCCAATGACTGAGCTATGTGAGACCTTGGAGAATACTGTTCGCAAGTTAATATCAGAGAATGGTCTACAAGCAGGCATTGCATTTCCAACAGGATGCTCGTTGAACTGGTAAGCATTTTTTTTTTAAGTTTTTGATTCTTTAGCTTTATGAATTCCATCTTCGTTTATTTTGTCTTACTCTTTCTCATCTTAATGTTTGTATTTAAAATTTGAATAACAGGGTTGCAGCCCATTGGACCCCAAATTCTGGAGATAAAACTGTGTTGCAATATGATGATGTTATGAAATTGGATTTTGGAACTCATATAAATGGTAATTTGGCTCCTCTTTCATTCTCAATGTTTTGACTGCCTTTGTTGATATCTTTATGCAGTGTGGCACTATTTCCCGATGTTTCTCTTTCAGGACATATAGTTGACTGTGCATTTACAGTGGCATTCAATCCGATGTTCAATCCATTGCTTGAGGCCTCACGTGAAGCCACAAATACGGGTATCAAGGTTGTTAATGCTGACTGATCACTCATAAACATAAATGTTAAAACCTTTTTTGTAATGAAATAGGAAATAAGGGTTTCCCTGGTGCAAGAATTAAGCACTCAGGTGGACAACCATGATATTGAGGTGAAACACTGATTCAAAAAATTTGTTCTACCCCTAGTCCACACTTCCAAGCATTTTTCGAAACCGAACCAAACTGAATAATGGCTTCTTTCTGAAATTAATATTGTCACATACACTGAGTTATAGTCTAGTTATTCTTACATAACCCACATAGTAATGAACAATACGTGGACCATGCTTTTGATAATTTGTCTGTTATCCAGGAATCAGGAATTGATGTGCGTCTTTGTGATGTTGGTGCTGCAATCCAAGAGGTCATGGAATCATATGAGGTAGAAATTAATGGAAAGGTGTTTCAAGGTATATAACTGCAATTACATCTTCCCTACATTTCTCTTAGTGTTGTTTTCTTAGTGCTGTTTGTTTAATGAAAAAAGAAAAAAAAAAGTGCTTGGTGGTAGAGTTTCCATTACATGTTCATAAGTTATCTTTCATGCTACTTTCTCATTTACCAAATTACCAGTCCAATGCATTTAGATTGTTTGTTACACAAGGCAAGTTTCTCTATATATGACTTGCTACAAAAAGTAGAGCAATAATTACGGTTGACTTATAGGTAGTAGTTAGAAACATCCTGGACCTTGTTTGAATGCCTTGTAATTCGTGTGACATACAACTGAGGCCTAGTAGCTATGTTGTATTACAATGAGGCTACTGCTATAGTATCGAAAGTTAAGATGTCTCCTCTCCCAAAGGCCAAAACACCTCTCTCTTCCCCTGCTTCCTCAACGAAATAAAAGCAAGGAAATAAAACCTCCTTTTCCGTACCATCAGAATTGAAATTTGATCTAAAAATTGGAGGAGGAAAGTAAGGTTTGTATGCTACATTTTTGCACAACAAGCTTAAAGAGACAGTGAAGGGAGGGTGCTATAGCATGTATCCAGTGTATTTTAGATAAAAGATAAGCCTTTGCGAAAAAACAGAATAAGCTCATTGGAGGCCCGTGCACATAACAATTATAAAACAAATAAATGATTGGAAAGAAGGTTTTAATTTACACTTAATTGACTAAACGTATACCATTATTGCATGGAAAGATATCTATTCAAAATATATGCTCATCTCAGAGAGATTACTATATTTGATGAAATTTTAAGGCATACCTGAGTTAGACAGAGTGGCGCATTTTTCTTTCTAGCTTCAGATACTCTTTCTGTAGATTATCATGCAATTGGTGGTTTACTGTTTTTCCAATCCCTCCCTCCTCCCCCCCCCCCCACCCCCCCAGGGGCGGGGGGAAAAAAGACAGAAAGAGAAGTGTTGACACAGCTACGAGGAATCCTGGACAGAAGGTCCTAGCTCTCCTTGAACGAGGGGTGGGTGAGTGGGAAGGTTTGGGTTCCATACATTAGGTAATAAGTCACTATTGCAGTTATTATGTTCTAGACACGGTCCTTGTCCTGGCTAAACCTCAAATACTTATAGATCGAGTGAAAGGATGCAGTTCTTCCTATAATTGGTAAACATTTTCTTTCATATTATTTTATAAAAACGATGGATGCCATTAGCAAATATTGGTGGTGAACGCTTTATCTGTACAACTTGTTTTGGGTTGGTAAAATTTTCATCTGTTTTGATGCATCCTGCTCACAGATTAGCATCAGTTTGCCTGACCAGAATTCCTAGATTTTAGTCATTATATGAGATACTAGATTATCTGGACTAGTGAGGTGAAGTAGATTGTTTAACATGTTGAGATCAGTCCTAGCACCTTATTTTAGATGTTTCTTTGATTTAAGTCCAATTAAATATTTGAAACTGTTTTGTTTTCATAACTCAATATATAGAAGTTTTGTCACATTAGCTTACTCTTATCAAATTTTGGTAAAGAACCATTGAAGTAATCCGATACAGGAATAGCTTTATATCAAAAAAGTGTTTTTCTCTATATTAACCTTGTATACTTTCAAGTGCTGTAATAAGTTTGATTTCTGTTTTTTGCTTTAGAATTTGAATGTTTTTATTATCTGGTTGTGGCTTCCATCCAAGCCTTCATTTGCACATAACAAGATCCAGTTTTTTGCTTTATTGAATTTGAATGGTTTTATTATCTGGTTGTGGCTTCCATCCAAGCCTTTGATTGCACATATGGCATAACAAGATCTACACCTTTGGTTGGCTATTTTGGCAGTCAAAAGTATCCGAAACTTGAATGGGCACAGCATCGGGCCTTATCAAATTCATGCTGGGAAATCGGTTCCAATTGTGAAAGGAGGAGAGCAGACGAAGATGGAAGAGGGTGAATTTTATGCTATTGAAACTTTTGGATCTACAGGTAATGATTTTCATTTGGGAGGCAAATGATATTTGACCAAATAAATCTGCTGCTGGATGCACATAGAATACTAAGTTTTCTGTCATTTATTTTGTGAAGGTAAGGGATATGTCAGAGAAGATCTGGAGTGCAGCCATTACATGAAGAATTTCGATGTTGGCCACATTCCGTTACGGTTGCCCAGAGCAAAACAACTGCTTGCAACAATCAATAAGAATTTCTCTACATTGGCGTTCTGCAGACGTTATTTAGACCGCCTCGGGGAGACTAAATATTTAATGGCACTGAAGAATTTGTGTGATGCTGATATTGTAAAGGTATGTTTATTTATGTCGTGTATTTTACATATTTTTGGATATTTTTACCAACTTATTAACTTTACATTGGACTACAATTTCTATCTTCCTATTGATATTTCATACCTATAGTGTTTTATATCATGACGTGAGAGCTTACTGGATTGTTTCTTCATTACTTATGTCCACTTTTACTTTAAATGGAGATATGCTATATGATAATCTCATTTGCTCCACTTGTTTGCTCAATAAGAATTAGTGTTCTGTTTCTTTTCTTTTATATTAATTGTTTAAGAAATTTAATATTCGAAGGAGTGGCTGGGAGTTAAATCTGTACCTCACAAATAAACCATCTGACTTGACCTGATGAAGCATGGACACGTCTTTAGGACTTGCGTTTGAGTGCCTTGCACACTACATTTTGGCCACGCCGTGACACATCAACTTTCAAACTTGATGTACTATTGTTTACGTAAATGGGAGGATAACTTCTTTCTTTTGGTCTCGTCTCCTTATTTGATAAAATGAGTTTATGTAATGCATAAATTTTAACAAAATATTGGATAACAACAATTTTCTTGATTACTATCAACTAGACGGTTATCCATTTATTGAAAGAAGTTGTTAACTGTAGTTGACTATGCAGGATTGATCTACCATTTATCACCATCCGGATGGAGAAATTACTTTATTTGACCGAGTATATTGCTAGCTTATTGATTTACATGAAATTGAAACTAATAAAGAACTAATTCTCTTTCTGGCAGCCATATCCACCTCTCTGTGACGTTAAAGGAAGTTATGTATCTCAGTTTGAGCACACCATCTTACTCCGACCAACTTGCAAAGAGGTGGTATCAAGAGGCGATGACTACTGATATTGGATACATTTTATTTTGATTAGGAAAACACTAGGACTGATCGGCGAGTACTATTTTATGATCCCCCCTTCCCCTCCCCTTGAGCCCCTTTTCTATCCCTATAACTTATGACATGTCCTGTATGTTCTGATTTTGATACTAGTTTGTAATACACGTGGTCTTTTGTTTTGTGTGTTCTTCCTATTCTTCTTATTCAACTGGATATTAAATACATGAAAGTATTAAATATGCGGAAATAAAAAATGAGAGAATAATATTTTTGGTTTTTCTTCTTGTTCTTTTTTTAAATTTACATTTGTTGAAAAGAATTAATAGTTAGATATGTATATATTTTTTTCAACGAATGCACTGATTAAAGCTATAGGAGTTCAAGATTGAAAAAAAAAAAACAAGTGCGGTTTATGCATCATTTTTTAGCTATCAAAAAAGAATAATAAAACGAAAAACGAATTGCCTTTTGTTTGGTTGGGAGCTTACCAGAGAAAAATGATGTAAATTTTAACTATTGATTAGGAGTTTAAAAACGAAAGAGAATTTTATATATATATGTGTGTGTGTGTGTGTGAGTGTCTCATAACAAATATGGTACAAAATGTGCTTATCATTGTTATATCTATCAAGTATTGTTGAATTTTATTAGACTAATTTTTTCCCATCCCATTCATTCCTTTCTCTCATTTTCTTTCAAAACTTGATGCCAATCAAATTAAATTGCAACTCACTCCTTTCCCTGTGTTTACCTTTCTCGTTAAAAGGGATGTATTTGTTTTGCAATTATTATTTATAATATCACATGCATTGCGAATGTAATTAGCGGGACATAAAATAAAATTTTCACCAATTTTGAAGGACAAATTAAGAAAATATAAAAAGATGAATTAATAAGAAAAAGTTAAACTTGTGACACAATTACACCAAACCACGAATAGTTCACTGCACCACTTTACTAAGGTAGATTTTCGCAAAGTCTTGTCACATGAACTCTGCATTAAGCCTTCTGATAAACATACCCACCTGGGCCACCCCATCCTGCAACCATGTTGCAAAAGAATACGCGAAGCTCATCCTGTCTAAAAGCATTGATACTTTGATGTGCATAAAGAGAAAAAGTGGCTTCCAATGCTATGCAGGGTCAGAATTCAAGTCGGCCAACAGCCCTTGTATTTTCGTTAAATTTGAATAAATACAATACAAAAGAAAAGGCTTGGATCCTGGGCTAGAGATAACTGTTAACTGGAAAGCGTACGCGCCTCATGAACATCTTCAACATCTTTCAAAGGGACAGCCCATTCTTCATGAAGTTTCTTATCACGTGAACGCGGTCGGCTGCACAATAAAAATTAGTAATGTGTAAAAGAAATAAATATTGTGATCGAGATGTCTCAACTAAGTACTGGTTCCCAGTTAATTTGACGGGGCAAAATGTAGATATATATATATATATATAGGGACTGATCCATAGCTTGCGTTAGCTATGGACACTATTTCAGCCAACTCATCTCCTGCCGTCCAATGGAAGATCTAAGGGGTGCATAAAAAAATTTGGCTGGCCGCTAGAGGGAGTAGCGGCCAGCATAAAAGGTCGTAAAAATATTTGGCCTTCTGCCCAGGACAAAAGTCTAAAATACTCTCACCTTAGTTAAATTTAAATAGTTTAATGTATAAAATATTTCTAGTTTAAATTTTAAACAATCAAATTATCATAATAATTCACAATGTTAAATTATATTAAATAAGAAATTATATTACAAATATTTTATATAAATAAATACATTGAATATATTTGACAATTTATACAAATAAATACGTTAACTAGTTTCTATGTATTTATTTGTATAAATTGTCAAATATATTCAATGTATTTATTTATATAAACTATTTGTAATATAATTTTTTATTTAATATAATTTAACATTGTGAATCAGCATAAAAAAATTTGGTTGGCCGCTAGGGGAAGTAGCGGCCAAGCCCCATCCAGCCCTTAGATCTTCCATTGGACGACAGGAGATGAGTTAGCTGAAATAGTGTCCATAACTAACGCGAGCTATGGATCAGTCCCCTATATATATATATATATGAAAAGAATTAGCGACTATATGTATGTTAATTTACATACACGGAAAACATTTGTTGGTCATCTCCACGGTAAAGGCCTTGAAATTTTAGACTCTTCAATTATTCCAAGATTCTGTCGGTGCAAGTAAGGCGTACACAATCACATAAACAAACATTTCGAATTTGACAAAAAAAATAATTAATAGGATATGAAATCAACCATTAATATTCACATGATCACATCTATTTTTTGTCCCACACCAACAACCCCCAAGCTATATATATTTTTTCTCTTTATTTTATTGTTTCTTTTAACCAACATGGTTGAATATAAAAGTGGAAAATAAGAAACATGCAAGGTTATAATTTGGATAATCCTCAAGTCATGCAATGGACTAAAAATAATTTTGAATTAATTATTTTTATTTTTTTTAATAATTGGTGATCCTTGAAATGTACTTTTAGCTAGTTGAGATTTTAGTTTTGAATATCTATGGTGAAAGGTAAAATGTGTGCTTTTAAAACTGTAGGGAGGCCAAAAATCATAAATAAGTTGTTAATTTTTCTACAGAATTATGGAAGAAAAAACTAAAAGCACATAGCATAAGTTTATCCTTATTTTTTCCTTTTAAAAAATGTACTTTCATAATAGTACAAATGAACTTTATCTAACTTTTATTTTAAAGCAATTTTGTCTAAAACTCTTAAGAAAATTTTTATATTTGTCTCATTAGAGTGTAACACTCTCTATCTATCTAAAGAACACCTAATAAGATTACCAATAGTCACTTGATTCACTGATATGACTCACTTCTACTAATATAGAAGTCGAGAGTTAGAATCTTGTTAACAACCGATTATGAAAAAAAATTCAACAAAAATAGGTCTAGAAGATAGCAGCGCCACTAAGTTATCCCCTCCTCCTTAGGTTATGATAAATTATTATAAAAGATTAGGACATTAAAAAAATACCTTAATATAGTTACAAAATGACTATCACCTTTTGTAATAGTGGAGCTAATATTCTTATAAAGAAAATTGTATATTGAAAATTGATATTTTTATATGTAAAAATAATTTTTCCTCAAGGTCATCTTCATATGAAGTATAAATATTAATGAGTTCCTCGCTAATGTGAGATAACATCTTAAAGATTGTTAGAAGCATCATTTTCACTTGTGAAATATCATTTCACTATTTTTTTTTAATTTAAAAAATCAATATGCAAACAAGCACATATATTTATATTGAAATATCATAAAGGAATGCTTCAATCATTTCAAAATCCGAATTTTATTTGTCAATTTTTTTATTTAAAAAATAATAATGTCATTTTTATTGACGATTATAAATACATAAAAACACATGTATAATGTCTTTAAGTTTATTATCGCATCTCATTATCATATCATGCCACTATTATTGAATTAAATACTCATTACATGCAAGGGTAAACATGACACAAAAATAAATCTTCAAAGTTAAATATATTTTAGAAATAAAATGTTTTAATATGGAGATGGGACGACTGGAATACTACAAATTCATTTTATATGTCCATAAACCTCTAAAATTAATATACTTGATTTATATAAAATCACGAATAGTAAATAAGGTTGTAAACAAACCAACTTAGGGGATGTTTGTTTAGAGCTGAATGAAGCTGAATGGCTGAATCGGTCAGTACGTTTATTTTGGTCTGAATGGCTGAATCGATCAGATGATTGAACTGAATAGTTAAGTCAGATTTTTTTAGCTGAATGAGCAGCTGAATGAAATAAAAAAAATTTAAAAATATTAAAAAATTAAAAAAAAATATTAACTATTATATTAAGTAGTATTAAATAAATTTACAATAATTTTAAATTTTTTCAGAGGGATAAAATAATAAAATTTTGTCATTCAGATGTTTCAGACATGTCAATTATCAAACAGTTTTTTTCATTCAGATTCAGCTCATTCAGATTCAGATTCATTCAGTTTTTATCAAACAAACTCCACTGTTATCCATTCAATAATAAATAAATAAAAACTTTCGAGCTCGAGTGCTTTATGTAAAAGGGAAAAATATATCTACAAGTAGTTGTAATGTGAAAGAAATCCATTTTCTTCTTTCACATATAATTTATTAAAAGCACATTCCCCATGTAACTAAAAATTGTCGGCTAACCCAATAAATATCTACAACTAGACGCAAATTAAAATTTGAAAATGGCCCATAATCTAACAGTACTCACTGTCCACATTTTGTGAGACCAATCATTACAAGTCTAAAATGAAAAGGGTAAGTTGGCCGAAGAGACATTATAGTCTCCCTCAACAATGTTATATGGCCGAAAAAGGTTAGTTACAAGAGAGAATCAACAAGTTAAGAGGTACAAATGAATTAGATGATGTTATCATTAACAACCTTATTGTCAAAATTTTTTTTAAGGAAATTCTACATTTAGTACAACATTCTGTAAACCAGAGCAACATCTAGTCGATCTTTATGTAACAACATTCGCTCGCGCAAGATGTATCTTTATGTAACAACATACTCTTGAGCAAAGTGGTTATATCAATTCGTCTTTATGGAACAACATACTCTTGAACAAGGTGGTTATATCAGTTCTAGCCATTTATGATTATTGGTACCTGCAACACAGCATATCGGACGAGGTTATGTGCATAAACTATTTATTTCCTCAGCTCAAGGCATTTACTAGAGATCAACAAGAAAACATCGAAAACATGTTATATGCAGATTACTAATTTGTCCAGTCAACGAGAACCTTCAGCCAAACAGCAATCGTGACAATAAAAAGGAAAAAACAGCAAAACATGCCAACAAATATCTAGCATTGGCGAGTACTATGTGCAGTAAAACTGTGCAATAAACTTCCTACTGCTTCAAAAGAATAGAAACATCGCATGCATAGCTTATCATAAAATGCATGACAAATGATTAAACTCATTCCATTCAAAATATAAGTAGTAAAACCACTATATTTGTTTAACAGGGGGAAGAAAAAGATAAAGAGGCTGTGTAAAAGTAAATCATGACAGATCAACTTAAAAGGAAAAGAAAACAGAAATAGGCCCTAATCATTCTAATTTATTATGGATGAATTTACCAAACACGCTCAATACAAAGTTTGATACTAAATATATTAGCCAAGTGATATAGCTCAAATAAATGAAACTGATACAGGGAATAACTCTATAATTAGAACTATGGAGAGATCTCCTAGAATCAATAGTGCATAATAAGTGTTATATGGAGTCTGCAACCATCTAGTGTAGACATGTACTACACGATGGATTTTCTGATCCGGTAAATTCGAAAAAAGTATCTTATTATATCTCACAGAAATCTTCTCAAAGTAATTACATAACAAAATGTTTAATACTCTTCCTATGTGGGACAATTTACGAACACTATTATCCTTACGAGATCCTGCACAGGTCTGCATCACACTGTCATTACAAAGGTTTCCCTAATACCATTAATCAAAGACAACTTTGATCTCTCAAAAGCATTACAAGTAGCAAGTTCCAAAATATTTGTGAGGATGTTCTGCTTTCAACGATAACAGGAAAGACACTTAATAAATAACACTAAAATAGCTAAGATCTCTTTTCACATTATATTTATCTTTCCCCTATCAACTTTTAATCTTTACTGAGCAGGTATTAGAAATATATTGCTAATATATTTGCCATGCAGGAAAATCAAGAACCAGAACTCAGAGTAGAAAAAAATTGCACTAACCAATCATACTTTAAAAGGAACAAAACTCCCAATCTTCTTTTGACATATCAAGAAACTCAACACCGCCATCTTCAAACATTATCTGTGAAAAATACAAATTGTTTAATGGCCAAACAAATCGTGATGATATATACCAATCAGACAAATTACGGTTACCATATGTCTTCTGGTATTGCTATCAAACCGTTTTACAATCCCAAATGTCCTGAAATAAGTGAAGCAAGCCAGAGAACAGATTTAGCATACCTCTCTATAAAAGAGAACATACAAAAATAGCGCAAACGAGAATAAACTACAGATATTCAGCAATATTTAATATATACATGGAACTTCAAACGGGTTATATACTGCCTAGCGGAAGATGTTTATTGCTGAGATATCATAATATATGACTGAAAGTAAGGGAGCTGAATATAAGACGCTCAAAGCACTGTCCTTAATCCCTGGGAAATTTTCAAGCAAGTTTTAAGTAACAAAATTTGAAGTCCTCTCTTTCAAGCAAGGGTGTGAATGCAGTATGGATATATATGTTTTCATTCAAACCAAAAACAGCAAAAAGACCACACAAACAACATTGCTGATGCTTCATATCCCAATACTTAAAGTTGGACAAACTGTGGAAGAGGTTATCACCAAAAGGGTATACAAGTTAAATATTGAAATCCACTACACCACCTATATAGCCTGGTCTATTTTTACTGATGCCAAAATTAAAATTTCTTTGCAACGTCTTACTGGAAAGTAATTCTGAAAGATTTCATATATACACACACCCACACACAAAGAGAGAGAGAGAGAGAGAGGGGGCACACAATTAGAAGAACTTCAATTGAAATCTTAGAAAGGGGATAGAAATTTAGAATACCTGCTATCCATGGGGCGGATGATTCTAACAATTTCGCCAATGCAGTCATGAGAGCACCTGCTTTTCTGATTAGCATCATGTCTCGAACCTAAAGGTCCTAAACATGAAAATGGAATGCTGAGCAAGAATATAAATATAAAGAAAACATATGGAAATTTGAATAAGCAACTTATCCAAAAACAAGGGAAAAAAAGAAAAGAAAAAGAAAAAAGAATTAAATAAGCAATGAATTGAACAAAGCTTGTATTTCTCAAAAAGAAAACTGAAGAGAGAGCTCGCCTACCTATATGTAGAACGCCATTCTGATAAACCTTTCAAAACAATAATGCCTCGTATCAGTTTACAATTTAATAACATATTAATGAGCAATGCTGTAGAAGAAAAAGAAGTTAACAAATGCTGACATAGCTAATAGCAAGAACTTCAGTGGTCCAAACTCCAAACAACAAATTAAGGATTTAAATTCTGAAAGGGAGCATCATGACATGGAAAAGTATAGAGAGAGAGGAGAATAGAATAGAACATTAAAGATTGAAATGTCAGGCACATTGATATTAAATACTTGAGGTGAGCAGACTGCAAATATCTGATTCTTGAACTACACAGAATGAAGTATTATACAATAACACAAAAGGCTGTAGTCAATTATTTGAAGCATCTCCACTGACGCCTATAAGCCTTATCTACCTGAACTCATTGCTGCATCTACTTCCTCCGATGAGAAACGCCTCTCCAACCAACTCCTTTCCTCCTTGCTGGTAGCTTCTATTTTTGAAATATCCAACCTCAGCCTCCATTCCTCGTCCTTGTACAATCAATTATAAATTAAGAGAATCTTCTGTCGTGCTCCTCCTGCCCTACACTTCTGTTCATAATCTCACCCTCGAGGTAATATTGCCAATAAGAGTCTAGCGACTTTAAGAATTAGCCACCCTATCAAAGAACTTCATATTCTCATCCCCTTCTGTAGTCACATGGCTCTAGATAATGCATCTTACTAATATCCTCTGCCAACACCATTCTCTTTCTTACTCCTCACATTTCAATCTAACATCCTTAGCATTAGGACCAGAGCCCTCCAGCTCATCAAAATTGCTCTTAACTCATTCGTAGACCAAGCTCCCACATCCATAGCATGAGTAGTTAAAGCAAGTGCAACCTTCTTTTTTGATGTCAAAGACCAGAAGCTACACGAAAATTCTCTTCACATACCAAACACTGCACTTTATGACTTTATCCCATCGTTACTATTAGAAACACATGCACTTGGGCAGGGGGGGCAGGGGAGGGGATGGGAGGTGAGGGGAGGGGAGGGGAGGGGAGAGAGAGAACAGAGGTCAAAGCATTTTTTTGGTCCCATTATACACTATATCTAAAAGTATCTCCTACATATAAGCTTTGACATATTCTTCATACAATCAGAAACAGAGAGTAAAAAAATATTTGAAACTCATGAATGAAAGAAAATACGTATTTTCGAGTCAAGACTATTTAATATCAACAAGGCCATCCATGAATGTACTAAGCAATAGGCATATGGAAGTTTCATGATGGGTTTTAAAGAACAAAATTGAATAACAGACCAGGAGATTTTATCTGAAGTATGGCTGCCTACGTGGCATTCAAGCATAGTTAATTTACCCCAAACAAAACTTATCATGTCTATCAAGTCCCTGACCCAAAATTCATATTACTGCTATTACTTCCACTATTTTAACAGCAAAAGAAAGAAAAAAACAATAGTACCATTTGCAGTCAACATCACCAAGATTTTGGAAGAGAAACTTAATATATGTGCATACTCACAAGGCAAACAAAACTACAAGAGAATTTAAGTGACAAAAAGAAATTGAAGCATTGGTAACTTTATAGCTACCAAACCAACAAAGTAAACTTGTCAAAATGAAGTTAAATGCATAACATAGACAAACTGAAAAATAAGATCAAGCTCTAAGTTGTAGTTTATTATATCAAACAATAACCGTACTTACATTTTTTCCCGGTAGAGTTGCTTTCACATTGGGAGAGGTTACACCCACCTGACATGCAACTATTTTCAATGTAGCATCAGAAGAAGGCATCTTTGGTTTGTTAGCCTTAACCCCTAGCTTTTGCCTGCAGCCGGCAGCCCCACAGTGGCAATCTTGATCTGCGCCAAATTGAACAAACCTGCTAAAATTGTTAGACTGGTTGAAGTAAATATAATCTTCAAGAAGGTAAAAAAGCTACTCATAGCCAGTTAGTGTTGTTTCGTGGGCTCCACCTCAGGAGGCGATATTTATAAAAAATTGTGCTCGCCTAAGCAAAAAACAAGAGGAAACATACTTAATCCATCCATACACATAAAGAATCAAGTAATGGCTCATACTGATAATCATAGGTCAGATGTTCTCCCTTCTTAATGTCTCGAGTTGCAAATATGCCAATCCTTGTTTCACCTTCAATCCTCCTAAAGAAGAAATTTGTGTAAGCCTTGAATAATGACTATTTTGACTAGAAAATTAGCAAAAAGAATAAGCAGAGAACCATTTCTGCATTTCAGTATTAGGGCAGCAACTATGATTTATATATCTCGATTTATTTCCCTTGTATGTGGCATCAATCACCATATCTCGATTAATTTCACACAGGTAAAAATTTGTTTCACCACGGTGTTTCATTTTCCAAAGCCTTTCCTCGCATGTTTTGTCATCTATAACTGCATTGATGAGACGAACGGGCTTTATCATTATTTCCTTTTGTAGAAATATGAAAACTGGATACAATTACTTCAATAGGGGAAATACTAATACAAAAACATCACCTTCGCCCACGTACTCTATCACAAACTCTCCTTGCTTAATATCTTCATCAGCAACAATTCCTGATCCACACTTTTCTGTCTGCAAGGAAAGTCAACTTGACATTATGAATACAAAAGTGAATCACATCTAACCATGACAAATAGAAGGAACTAGACCAATTAAAATGGATAAAAGTATACAAAGACAATAAGGAGGGATAATTTACATATACAAACTGAACCACAATGAAACATGCAGATACAGAATATTGTTCCAGAAGGTGGTTGTAAAAAAAGGTAGAATGGCTGAATCTAATCGTGATTCAATACTATTTTCACCAATTGCTAAATATGTGATAAACATGCACATACAGAGTATCTTTACCTTCACTATTTTCATTTTCTTCACAGGCCGCTGATGGAATGGTTTATTAATGCATGAACTCCCACATTTACAACCTGAGGAGCAGCTAGACAGTAGCATTCTGCAGAAAGAAACAATTAATTTGATGTGTGCTTTGGTAGTAATCTAGATATAAATATTCAACAGTAAGTCGTACATGGCAGTTTAAGTTTGAAGTACATCAATGCAACATGATATGATAAAATTTGAGCAAGTAGAAACCTACCACTTAAAGGCAGCTCAGCACCAGATGCAAGAAATGGAGAGAACAACAAAGATGTAGGAAACAAATAAAATATTCCCCATCAGATTCACATTCATTGACTTCAAATTCAAAAAACATAAGACAAATGGAAAGTCTCAGCAATCCACACTATCTTAGTATGATACATGCTACCAGATTCACAAGATGTGAGTTACAATCAAATGCATTTGATCTGGGCCAAACACATTCAAAGAATCTTAATCAAGCTTATTCATCAGATAACTATTCGTTAATAAGAATATGGTGCCTAACATCAGTTATTGAAGCCAAAGTTAGTGAGGTTTCAAACTGTTGGAAATAATAATGGAGAATATTTTTCTTCACTTTATTCCAATATTCCTCCACCTTTTCCCTATATTCTTCCTTATGTTTTATTCCATGTTTCCCACTCCATGTTTTCTTCCTTGTATTAGCTAACATGTTTCCTTATATTAAGGAACATGTTTTGTCTTAATTATTTCTTCCAATTGTATAAGTAGGTAACCTTGTAAGCTTTCTAAGTAATCAAAATATATGAAATGTAAGTTCAAGTGTCTCTTTCTAACATGGTATCAAAGCCTGATCTTTTATCCGGCGACGTTTTCCGGCGACTTTCAGAAGCTTCAGCCTTGGCAGTTAAAAGAGCTCACCATTGGCCAACGACTTCTTCAACATCGTTAGAGAAAAAGTGTTCTCATTGCGATCGTAAAGGTCATGAGAAAGAAACTTGTTGGAAGATTATAGGCTATCCAGAATGGTACAAGTTGAAACAGGCTGAACGCGAGGGAAAAAAATCCTCCCAAGCTAACTCAGCGTCTACTAAAACACCACAACCATCCCAAGTTTATTACAGTAAAGAATCGTCTCACGAAGATGACGATTGGTGCTGGTAAGGAGATGGAGGCCTTTACAAGTATTGTCCAAACTGCCGGAATTGCTATTCATAGACGGAGTTACTGGTCACTGCCGGAATTGCTATTCATAGACGGAGTATTGTTCACTGCCGGAATTGCTATTCATAGACGGAGTACTGTTAACTGCCGGAATTGCTATTCACAAACGGAGTTTTGTCCAATTGCCGATCGTTTTTCAAGCTGAGAAATAGGAGATTTCTATTTATCAGCTTGAGGGGGAGTGTTGGAAATAATAATGGAGAATATTTTTCTTCACTTTATTCCAATATTCCTCCACCTTTTCCCTATATTCTTCCTTATGTTTTATTCCATGTTTCCCACTCCATGTTTTCTTCCTTGTATTAGCTAACATGTTTCCTTATATTAAGGAACATGTTTTGTCTTAATTATTTCTTCCAATTGTATAAGTAGGTAACCTTGTAAGCTTTCTAAGTAATCAAAATATATGAAATGTAAGTTCAAGTGTCTCTTTCTAACACAAACTACTGATCCCGTAAGACTAAGACTACATTTACACATTCAGATAAGGGTTCAGTGCAACGGTTTATGGTTGGAAATCAGTCAGACATTTCTACAGAAGGTTCCATTTTGAATCTCCATAGGGATTTATGGCATGTTCTTCATCAGTCTGTATATTCTTTTCCAGTTTTGGCTTTTGATGGGAGGACTATTTCTCCTAAGTTTTACTTCTTATCTTCTTTCTAGTAAAACCTTTACTATTAAAAAATGGCTACTGTCTTGGCTTCCAACATAGGTTACTGCAAACACCATAACTGAACACAGCAGTTCTTACCCGCAATGACAATCTGTACCACACACACCAGAAGATCCCGTTGTTGTGTTGCATGAACAAAATATGCCATCATCCTCCAGGCGTCTCTTAATCTTCTTTGTGAGATATATATCTAGAATTTGTTTAATTTCAACAACTGAAAAGGAATATTATATGTGTGTGTACTCGTTCGCGTGTATGTGTGTTTGGATATAATATATCTAAGAGAAAGAAATAATGATGTACAACTAAATCCTTTAAATAAAACAGAAATTGGAAGTGATAGAACAAATCATAACTTTCCAAGGAAAATGAAACCGAGAGAACCAAGGTCATAAAACATTTATGGAAAACGGGAAAATGAGTGTAACAAATGAACATGCTTGTTGATTGAATACTGTAATTACTGAGATAACTGTATAGAAGGATACTGCGCTTTATTACGATGTAGTGCACAGGCTTCGACTTATTTAACCAATCTGGAAGTTCAAACTCAACAGGACTGGGAATCTCATCCAGTAGTCTGGTGAATATGGACCCAAAACCTTCGCGCTTAGTTTTCTGAATAAGACAAGACAAAGAAACAAAAGCTTGTAATGACGTAAAAAGAGAGAGAGGGGACAACAAGAGAAACCTCATACCTTCAACACAGTATAATTCAATAAGAGACTGAAAGCTAGGATGAGCCTTTTATATATATATATATATATAGTATTTTTATTTTTATTTTTGATAAAAGAAAAATAAAGAGGAAATAAGCTCAAACAATAAAGGGGAAAGCAGAAGAATCGAACCTGGGACCTTTAGTATAGAAAAATAAATTGGAAAACACTAAATAAAATCTTCAAGAAGAAATAAACTCATTAAGTATCTTCACAATTTACCTAATCACGTGATCATCTATTCGACAACTAAAGCCTAAAATGCAGTAAGTGCTATATTCCAGTGAAATCAGCATTATATATATAAATTTGTATACAATGGTAAAGCTTTGGGATTTCATACAAATTAATAAATCCTACAGGAACAACATGCCGTCAAATATGCTTAACATATATGAAGAGTTTGACCAGCAGAGTCACTAATACTCCCTCAGTTCCAAATTATACGATCAGTAGTGACTTTTTGAAAGTCTGAGGCATTTTGAAATCCAAAATTGAGATAATTTACAATAATAAAACAACAAATATTATAATTATTAGTAATTTTAGATATTTTACAATATTTATCATCCTATTGACTAAAACTAAATGGATTAATTTCAATTTGGGGTTTGAAAAATGTCTCAAATTGGTTATTAAGCAACCTTCTTCATAGCAGGCATGGCCTTGATCAGCTTTTTGACTATTATAATGTTGAGCAGAAATTCCCTGCACAATCAACAGCAAAACTGAGTATTTGAGATTAATCGCCAATTAATATCACAGTAACAAAACCTGCACATATGGCAATTGGCAAGATGCAGTTCACTCATATATGATTTATTATTGACAGCCAAGATGCAGTTCACTCATATATGATTTATTATTGACAGCCAAGATGCAGTTCACTCATTCAAACATGTTCAAGTCTATTGTAACACGTCGTGGCAGTTACATGGGAAAAATTATATTTGATCAGCATAAGATTACAAAAGACTGATATCAAAACTTATTTTACAAAATTCACGATAACAAACCATGCTCTTCTTATTATATATGATTCAAACTTATAGTGAAAACTTTGTATATGTACACACATAAATTATAAACATCAACATCAAATAGCATGGTAAATTGCCTCTGGTTTATGAATATATGCACTATATATTTGATAAGTGTGCAGATCCATTTTTAATGAGGAATAAATGTGCAAATCCATACTATATCATGAGGTGCATAATCTTTGAAGTGGTGATATAATGAAGATATATAGGCATGCCCAGGATAAAAACACATACAGATAAATGGTCGTAGATATTTATTTATTCTAAACCATCTATTCTTTTCTTTACATCTATTTGCTGGGACCATACAAAATGTAGGCAATAGTACCAGTAAGTTCTTTTTGTGCGACCCGCCGAATGTTAAACTAACTGCAGGACTTATCGTCCAGCATATTCTGAGTCATGTTATTCACTTTCAAACCAAGTCATTTGAAAAATAACTTAAAAGTGAGACAAAAAGTATAATCAAAGATGCAATCAGAACCAACACGTCAGCACCTTACCCACTTCTTTTTCTACCAAAGGATACCATAATTTATTTGATGACCATGATTTGGTTTGTCTCATAAGTCAAGTAGTTGACTTAAGTATGTTCCATTAAATCTATGTTCAGTTTGAATCTTTGAGAGTTTGAAGGACAAATATTTTGATTAATAATAATACGATAAGTTCTTCATTTCTTCCAAACTTGAAGTTTCACTACAGATTACTAGTGTGGAACTGTGAATCCTGTAACAAACAAAAACACATGTACATATGTAAAATCAAAATGACAATCCAAATAAAAACTGTGATAGCACTTCAGAATAACCACCCTCGTTGATCCTGAAATAATTATTGGTTGCTGACCCAACATAACCCTAGACATGTTCTTCATTGCTCTTCCACACATTTTTCTTCAAATAAAGAAATAAATGAGCCAAATATGCATCCCAATTCACAAGATGGCTTCCACAATCCTGTACTCGGCTACAAGTTGTTATTATGTGAGGTATATTTTATCTTTTGTCACCAATAAAATAAAAATGCTAGCTGAAACTAATTTCTGTATAGTATACCTTGCTGCAAGTTCTTTTACTAAACTTTTGGTCCCATAAACTGATACACATCAGAATATTTTTGCTCACAACTCCAAATCAGTGTATGTAGCCTATTATCTCAAATGGAGAAAAATGGATTCAAATTTGGAGAGTTTCTGATACATAAGACTGACTACACAATATCGAAAGCGAAGCCACTCGATCTCTTGGGGGCAGAAGCCCGTTATTGACCTTTGAAACCAAAAAAATTGCCAATGTCACAACTTAACGCATTTAACAGAGATGATACTAAAATTACAGTAAAATATACTTTTGCCCTAGTTTTGAACCTTTTAACATCAGTACAGAACATAGTCAAAGTTCTTGAAAATCAAGACAATTTAATTGATTATCAACTTAAAGAGCAACATTAAATTCATACCACAACTAACTAATCATTTTAACTTCACTTAGAAAGGTGAAAATCTTACACTCGCAGAGGTGCGAACAGTTGAAACCCGAGTGCACTTCAGAGTGCCCACTAGTTCAAAAAATTATGCTATAATTGTGTATGAATTACATGTAAACACAAAGGAAATACGCATAAAATCTTGATTTTCAATCTAAGAACACAAAACACACATACATATATATGTATATATACAGTGAAGAAAGAGATCGCGATGCGCAAATGAAAACGAATTGGGGAACTTTTAGGCGTGAGTCTTACCGGAGATGGGAAAATATCCGACCTGAAGGTTTCTAGAACAGGGAGGAGAATGAGGTCGCCGGAGCTCAGGCGGGCCGGCGAAATAGGGAGATGAAGTAAGTATGCTACAGTTACTTCAACTGAAAAAGAGGGAACAAGAATGGTAAATTTATTTTTGGTCGTCGAGAGACGGAGAGAGAGTTGAATGGCTTTTACCCGCTAAAGATTTAAGTCCAAACATATTAGACTCTAGTAGAGTAAATTAACATATAGGTCAATCTTAGTCAAAAATTAATAAATATTACGACAACTTTTGAAATACATGCATAAAAATATTAATAAAAATTACATATTTGACCAATTTTTGAAATACATGCATAAAAATATTAAAAATTATATATTGGACCAATTTTTTAATACAAGTACCTAAATAACAAGACGTAAATAATAATCTTGGATCCAAATTTAAACAAATCTATTAGCACAAAAAAGCATATTAATAGTAATAAAATTTTCATACCACTAAAAACAATCCCACGTAACAAAAGAGTAAAATTCCACAAGAGATGAAAAGAAACTCTCTCACATACAGAAATAACTCACTCGAGTAAAAAAAATTATATAAAGAACAATACTAAATCACATCAAATAAGAAAAATGAAAACAAATAACAGATTTAGGAGACTCTTTAAAAAAGGAGAAAAACTCTCTAAATTTGAAAAACTTTTTTAGAGGCATGATTTTTTATTAGATAAAAAAAGAGAGTAAAAATGAGTAATTTGTTATGTGGGTTGATGGGGGAGAATCGGAAAGCCCACGCGTTGCGTGCGTATATGCAAAATATTAATATACATGTTTGGAACCCATCTTGACCTAAAAGCTTAAATCATTAGGACTTGAGCCTATTCATGTATATTAATTAATCTTTTACTCTTTCATTATTTTTTTGATGTAAGACTCCGATTCACTTATGATGTACTAACAATCTCCCCCTCACAAGTGAGTTCATATCAAGAACTCCCCCTCACTTGAACACTTCTCTTCAATCACTACAACACTAATTCTTGGCTAACCACTCTCGACTTTTTCCATCGAGAGTCAACTTTCATTAAAAATTAAATATCTTATCTTCAATTAGTGCGGATTATCAATTCTCAGATAATCACTCTTGAAACCAATTCTCGGCTAAACCCGTCCCTTCATCGAGAATACACCACCATCACATGTCTTTTTTAAGAGGCCTTCCAAAATTTAATTTTTTTTCAAACCACCATCACGTATATTTTGAGAGGCTCACTAGTCCAGGATCAATCTTTCGTAGCTCTGATACGAGTTGTTGGGCACTAGAGAGCCCGTGCATTGCGTGTGCGTATACAAAGCACTAACATACATGTTTGGAACACCTTGATCCAAAAGCTTAAGCCATTAGATCTTGGGCCCATTCATGTATACTAATCATTTACTCTTTCATTATTTTTTTCGATGTGAGACTTCAATTTACTTGTGATATCCTAACATGATCCACCTTTATTATCTTAATCAAATTTATGTATTGATGTATTTTGCACGTTGTAATTTAGTAAAACCTACACAACACGTAACAAAACTCATCAATGTATGTTTTTACTCATAAAAAGAAGTTATATTTATTTTTGTTATATATATATATATATAGAGTATTTTAGGGGTCTCAAATTTTTGTCTCAAATGAGTTTCAGATGACATGACATTGCCATAATCACATAAGATCTATCCAGCCAATATTGTGGCGACACATCATTTGACATTTTTTGAGACTAAAAATTTGAGACTCTTAGCATCACCCATTTTTTAATATTAAAATAGTCATTCTATAGCCCTGTTTATCTCTACTTTTTTATTTTTAGTTTCTGCTTCTATTTATGATTCTAAGAAGTTGATTCCGATTCTGATTCTTTAAAAGTTGTTAACTAGTGTTTGTTAAACTGATTCTGATTCTCCAAAATTTGTTAATGAGTGTTTGACAAATAATCTGATAAGCTAGATTCTGATAACAAAATATGAATTAAATATATAATATAAGATTTATATTTAATATATATATATAAACATATTATATAGTTAATTATTTATAAATATATATTAATAATATGTAATTATTTATTAATATATATATATATAATATAAATAATATATATTAGCATATATAAAAATATAATATAAATATTTATGTATATATTATGTACAGGGCGGATCACGAGCAGACCGGTCTTTAGCGACAATTTTTCCGTCGCCTATACAATAGACGACGGTTTTTTTATAAAATAAACCGTCACCTATACAATAGGCGACGGAAAAAACGTCGCTAAAGACCGGTCTGCTCCTGATCCAGACTCATATTATGTAATATGTAGATAAATAATATTATTTTATTTTATTAAGAGTTAAGAAGATGATTTGAAAAGCACCTAAATAGGTGATTCTAGTTTCTGGTTTTTTTATGCATTAAGGTAATTGTACTCAGCTTCTAGCTTCTGGTAGCTTTTGGACACAAAAGTTAAAACAAACACCATTTATGTAGCTTCTCAAAAGCCTAAGTTGTCAAGAAAAAAGCTAAAATAAAGTAAAGGAGAGAAAGGAGAGGAGATCGAAAGAAAAACTAAGGGGTTGTTTGTTTACTTCTAAATGAGTCTGAATTTGACTGAATAAGTTATTCAGGTCATTTGTTTTATAATTTTTAAACTCTGAATGCGTCGGAATATATTTGAACGGTTCATCCAAAAAATTATGATTGAATGAGTAAGAAGTAGTGCTGAATTATATTTTTACTTACATACCTTTATAGACAATTAAAAAATACATTTAATATCCTTCTTGTTTTAGTGTTGTCAACAATTTTTGTTATGTACAAATTGTTTATTATTTTTCTTTAAAAAATTGTTCAATAACCAATTTAGGTGTTGTTTGATAAAACTGAATGAAAAGTTTTGAATGTATAAGAGAATCTGAATGAAGTAGAAACGATAAGTGTCTGTCTAAAACATATGAATACAAGTATTTCCCTATTTTAACATTCTGTAATTTATTATTATACTCAAACCTTATTATTTTCAGAATGTATCTTGGTCAGGTTCTTATTTCGAATCTTAAAAGTAAGACTGTGGCTGTGGCACTCTTTTTTTATAAAGATGTTGAACACTGCAAGAAATTAGCTGAGGAGCTTCGGAAGGTTTATGAAAGACGTAAGGAAGATTTTGAGGTTGTGCTTGTCTATCTCCATTTTACGGGGTTCACCCCTGAAAAGTTGAAGGAATTATCATTACAGATGGTATTTAAAAGCTTGCCATGGTTGGCACTGCCTTTCAAAGACCTAATGTGTAGGAAGTTGTGGCGCATTTTCGAAAGTCCTTACGAACCCGGAGATTTGTATGGTCACAACCCAAGGCCAGTAGCTAGCCTTATAATAATTGGGCCGGAAGGAAGTTACTTTGAAAGACACGGTGCTGACATCTTGATGAGGTATGGGATTGATGCATACCCATTTACGCGGGACAGAGCGGTGGAGGTAGAAGTTGAAAAACTGAAGAAACTGAGGTTGGATTCTCTTCTGGAATCTCCTGGACATCTCATGAGAGGGAGCAATGTGTGTCAGGTGAAGTTCTGTCAATGATTTGTGCATGTTTAATATACTTTATGATGGGATCATCCCTGCTTGGTATTACAAATTCAATTATTCTTTCAATATTCTAGTGAAGTTATTCAGGTCCAAACAAAGCTTAGGTAGTTGGAGAGTACCGTCTTGTAGATAATTTGGAAAAGCTTTCAAAGTTGTATTATTTTGACACGTGTAATTATCATTTACCATGGTAAAATTGTACTCCCCGTCCTAAATTAATTGCTCAGTTTTGACTTTTTAAAGTCAAATTAACCATTTTTAAAACTAATCTTTTTACTATTTTTGCTAAAATATAAGTGAAGAGATTATAACCCAAAAAAAGTATATACAATTTATTACTAACCCCAATTTTTATAATTTTAGAAATATATTTATATATACTTAATTATTAATTCTAAAAATAGTCATTTTGACTTAAAAAAATCAAAACTGAACAATTAATTTGGAACGGAAAGAGTACTAATTAATCATAATAGTCTCTTAATACAATTCAAATTTCTTAATTTTCTCCCATATTATCTACACGGTGGTATATTACTATTTGATGGTGTAAAACAACGGTTTTACCGACTATCCTTATATAATTTTTTATTTTTTTTTGCTTTTTCTTTGTATATGCTTGTTAGTTAACGTGTCAAATCCATTATATTGTGCAGCAGATTAATGTTTCTGAACTCTCAAAAGCGAGTCCTCCTCTTTGGAGAAGATTTACCCTTTGATTCCAATGTGTTTCTGTCGACACTAAGAAAACAATATTACGGATGCAAGGGTACGGAGGATGAGTTCGAGGTAGTTTACATGTCACTGTTTAGAAATGAACGTTACTTCATTGACTGCATTACAGACTTGTCATGGTTGGTTCATCCTTTCCGTAATTTAAACTTCAGAGAAGAGTTGGTTTCTCGTTTTTTTCAAGTCTTTTTACTGCCAGTATGGAGAGCTGGCGCTTGTTGCTTTTGAAAAGGGAGAGCAAATTCTGGCAAAGGAAATCATCAGGAATTATAACGAGAAGAGATATGATGTGGAAGGTAAAACCTTTCCATTCATTGACAAGGATCTGATGGAGTCCACCCTGGAGAACCTAAGTCTTGCATATTATTGGGTGCGTAATCGCTAGTTGTGGGGAATGATTCACCTTATGACCAAATTGGATTGGGGTGTGGGCAAAATGTCCTGCATGCTCTTTTGACACGTTTGTTTTGTACAAAATGCCCGTGTTCTTTATCATTATAGACAGTAAAAATCTTTTGACATGCATTCACTACCTTATTTACTTTGATTTTGTCAATTTAGTTAAATGCACTCTCTTATCCAAAACATCACCTTTGCCCACATACTCTGTCACAAACTCTCCTTGCTTAAAATCTTCATCAGCAACAATTCCTGATCCACACTTTTCTGTCTGCAAGTAAAGTCAACTTGACATTATCAATACAAACGTTAATCACATCTAACCATGACAAATAGAAGGAACTAAACCAATTAAAATGGATAAAAGTATACAAAGACAATAAGGAGGGATAATTTACATTTACAAACTGAACCACGATGAAACATGCATATACAGAGTATTGTTCCAGAAGGTGGTTGTAAAAAAAGGTAGAATGGCTGAATTTAATCGTGATTCAATACTATTTTCATCAATTGCTAAATACGTGATAAACATGCACATACGGAGTATCTTTACCTTCACTATTTTAATTTTCTTCACAGGCCGCTGATGGAATGGTTTATTAATGCATGAACTCCCACATTTACAACCTGAGGAGCAGCTAGACAGTAGCATTCTGCAGAAAGAAACAATGGATTTGATGTGTGCTTTGGTAGTAATCTAGTATATAAATTCAACAGTAAGTCGTACATGGCAGTTTAAGTTTGAAGTACATCATGCAACATAATATGATAAAATTTGAGCAAGTAGAAACCTACCACTTAAAGGCAACTTAGCGCCAGATGCATGAAATAGAGATAACAAAAAAATGTAGGAAACAAATAAAATATTCCCCATCAGATTCACATTCATTGACTTCAAATTCAAAAAACATAAGACAAATGGAAAGTCTCAGCAATCCACACTATCTTAGTATGATACATGCTACCAGATTCACAAGATGTGAGTTGCAATCAAACATGCATTTGATCTGGGCCAAAAACATTCGAAGAATCTTAATCAAGCTTATTCATCAGATAACTGTTCATTAATAAGAATATGGTGCCTAACATCAGTTATTGAAGCTAAAGTTGGTGAGGTTTCAAACTACTGATCCCGTAAGACTAAGGGGGTGTTTGATAAAAACTGAATGAATCTGAATCTGAATGAAAAAAGCTATTTGATAATTGACATGTCTGAAATATCTGAATGACAGAATTTTATTATTTTACCCCTCTGAAAAAATTCAAAATTGTTGTAAATTTATTTAATATTACTTACTATAATAGTTAATATTTTTTTTAATTTTTTTAATTTTTTTTACTTCATTCAACTGCTCATTTAGTCATTCAGCTAAAAAAATCTAACTTAGCCATTCAGTTCAATCATCTGACCGACTCAACCATTCAGACCAAAACAAACGCACTGACCGATTCAGCCATTCAGCTCTAAACAAACACCCCCTAAGACTACACTTACACATTCAGATAAGGGTTCAGTGCAACGGTTTATGGTTGGAAATCAGTCAGACATTTCTACTGTCTTTTAGAGAAGGTTCCATTTTGAATCTCCATAGGGATTTATGGCATGCACTTCATTAGTCTGTATATTCTTTTCCAGTTTTGGCTTTTGATGGGAGGACTATTTCTCCTAAGTTTTACCTCTTATCTTCTTTCTAGTAAAATCGTTTCCTATTAAAAAATGGCTACTATCTTGGCTTCCAACATAGGTTACTGCAAACACCATAACTGAACACAGCAGTTCTTACCCGCAATGACAATCTGTACCACACACACCAGAAGATCCCGTTGTTGTGTTGCATGAACAAAATATGCCATCATCCTCCAGGCGTCTCTTAATCTTCTTTGTGAGATATATATCTAGAATTTGTTTAATTTCAACAACTGAAAAGGAATATTATATGTGTGTGTACTTGTTCGCGTGTATGTGTGTTTGGATATAATATATCTAAGAGAAAGAAACAATGATGTACAACTAAATCCTTTAAATAAAACAGAAATTGGAAGTGATAGAACAAATCATAACTTTCCAAGGAAAATGAAACCGAGAGAACCAAGGTCATAAAACATTTATGGAAAACGGGAAAATGAGTGCAACAAATGAACGTGCTTGTTGATTGAATACTGTAATTACTGAGATAACTGTATAGAAGGATACTGCGCTTTATTACGATGTAGTGCACAGGCTTCGACTTATTTAACCAATCTGGAAGTTCAAACTCAACAGGACTGGGAATCTCATCCAGTAGTCTGGTGAATATGGCCCCAAAACCTTCGCGCTTAGTTTTCTGAATAAGACAAGACAAAGAAACAAAAGCTTGTAATGACGTAAAAAGAGAGAGGGGACAACAAGAGAAACCTCATACCTTCAACACAGTATAATTCAATAAGAGACTGAAAGCTAGGATGAGCCTTTTATATATATAGTATTTTTATTTACTTTTTTGATAAAAGAAAAATAAAGATGAAATAAGCTCAAACAATAAAGGGGAAAGCAGAAGAATCGAACCTGAGACCTAATGGTTCCTAAGGCTAATCATTTATTTATTTATTTTGCTAAGTGAAAGGCAGGATGAGCCTTCCATTAGCGCAATTAACCGGAGAAGGTGGGCCTTTAGTATAGAAATTTTTTTTTGGAAAACACTAAATAAAATCTTCAAGAAGAAATAAACTCATTAAGTATCTTCTCAAGTTACCTAATCACGTGATCATCTATTCGACAACTAAAGCCTAAAACACAGTAAGTGCTATATTCCAGTGAAATCAGCGCATTATATATATATATATACATTTGTATACAATGGTAAAGCTTTGGGATTCGTACAAATTAATAAATCCTACATATTGACTGCACAAAATCAGCTCTGTACATGTCGTTTTTTCTGTTCAAATTGAATGTTTTGATAATATAGGTAACACTTGCCACTATTGCTCTCATAGGTAACAGTTTGATGGTTTTGTCCTTAAATTATCAAGATTTGTTTTGATAATTAGTTTTAGAAAGAACTAATTGATTATCAGTTTTAAAAAGAACAAATTCTATTTTAGTTTGAACTTATTGGAAGGAGGACAACGGAGTGAATATGGAGTATTGACGTGGACATGGGACACAGATATGTTAAGGATAAATATAGATATGCATCTCTTGTGTATTAAAGTTAACTTTATAATATAGTTTTTCATTTAAACAAAATTTATGTTGTCGAGTACTGTTTTCTGTTTTTGGGTTTAATTTGTTAAAAGACTAACATGGGGGGATCATGCAATGTCATCATATATCAAGAAAGAGATACCTCTACTTAGGTAGTTTGTTGATATTTTGCTGGTAGAGTTCATACCATATTATCCCAAAATATATTAGAATGTTCAAACACTTTAATAACGAGTAAAGGATGGACCTTTCATTTGAACTACATTTTTAAAGAATGAGCCATTCATTTTCAGGATATTGAGCAACGTACATAAACCCCAAATACACTAGCTCACCTCCAAGTTCTAGATTATTCCAAGCATATAATAAACCCCAGATACACTGGCTAATAAGGCCTCGTCCAAGTTCTTGATTATTCCAAGCATATTTACCCCGGAAGTCATGAATGAAGCAAACACTAGCTGATAAGGTCTCGTCCAAGTTCTAAATTATTCCAATTATATAATTTACCTCCAAAGTCATTAATTATTTGACATGACCTAAATTAAGTTATATATTAGCAAATAACATAATGGGCCTTTAAACTTGCAATATCCAATATACTTATTATTACATATTGAGCTTATGTAACCTAATCTCTTGCATTGATGGACTATTAGAGATATGAATTGTGTAGGATTGGTCCCTCTATCCACTCCAACGAACTCTTTCTGGACAATTAGGATATCTAGTTATTCTATTACATTTCTGCTTAATGGTGTAGCCTTCATAATAACAAAGAAAAAAAAAATAAACATTTTCATTATTATGTGTAAAGATGGATTAGTGAAAATCAATACCCCAATATAGGTTTAATGGAGGTTATCACTTTGAATATGTTTATGTGCATTAAATAATTATTAGATTTGAGTAATGCACCAAAATCCTAACATAAATTAATTAACTTGCATGTTGTATCAGGGTCAGATTACTCAATACCTTAAACATAGATGAGTCGTTATTAATTGTGACGAAATTAACTGAGCAAAAAATGGATAAAACTGAATAACCAAACCGATTTTTTTTAACCGAAATATTTCGGTTATTCGGTTATTTTGAGTATTTCGGTTATATTTGGTTTTCGGGTTCGGATTTGGTTATTCGGTTAACCGAATAAGAAGATATGTTCACTTGGGAGAAGTTAAAGGGATAAAGATGGGATTAATTAGTAAAGATGTATCTAAGACCTTCTAGGAGGAGCTAGCATATAGTATCAGAAAGTTTACCAAAGAGTCTTCATCTACCGATCGTATGACCTCCACTAGGTCTTCCCCATCATTACATGTACACATTTAATAGTTTTGCATATGCAAAAAGAAATGTTTTAGTGGCATGCCTAGTGACTATTGGAGGAGACGTGTTAAGCTAGACACATGTCAAACTTGCAAAAACATGCAAAAACATCCTAGTTAGGGAATATCTAGACATTTAAAATAGATATCTTCTTGTTAACAAGTCAGAGCAGTGCTGAATTTATTCTAATTTTATTTTTAAGAACAAACATATTGAAGGGAATGTGAATTTCAAACTAACACCAAAAATTTCACAATCAAATAATAGATTTCTAATTAAAAATTCTAGCATTTCAGGCCTAAATTCACAAAACTCTATTATCTACCATTTATATACCATCAACACCATTTACAAACCATGCCACCTCTTGATTCTAAATTCAAGCATTAATTGTGTATTTATGTTCAACATCCAAAATTAGCATTATATTTAGTTTGAACAAACTATAACTAATACTTAAAAGTCACCAGAGAGTTAATTGAAAAGTTTTGAATCATCTTCCTCTGGTTAATGATAAAAGTTCTGAAAATGTTCCTATGTATCTATATTGATCAAATTTCAATCACTGATAATGAAACTCCTAGTCAAGTAAAATAGCAGATATGATAGAGTCAAAGTAGAAGTACTGCTTCTTCTTCTTTTAATTAAAACAATATGATAAGCATGTTTCAGTCAAATATTATTCCATCATTTCCCTTCAATTTCAGCAACCAAAGCAGAGCAGAAATGGAGGAAATTAAGAGAATCAATGAACTGACCGAGATCCAAAAAACTCAAAGAACCTACAGATCTACGAACAATTAACTGCCTCCAATCAAACTTAGAAGGTCAAATTACAACAATATAATAAATATATACATACTATGTCGGAATAACTTATTCAAGAGAGAAATTCCTGCTCAAAAATCAGAGTTATGGGGTAGTTTGCACAAACATAAAATTCAAAACTTCACCAATTAAAATAGTTTCACCAAATAATAGAATTATAGAGAGATTATACTAGAAATATAGATAGATTTGAAATATATTTGATTCAATTCAATGATTTGAAAGGATTTCGAAATTACCTGTGAATTAGAAAGTTTAGAACTACGATGATGCTGACTTAGAGCCATAAAATTATGATGAAATTGATTTGTGAATTGATTATGTACCGATTTCAGCCACGGATCGATCTCGCTTCTCCTCTCGGGACAAAATCGATCGACTGAATAAAGAACGATAAAACCTATTATATCTTTATAGGGGGTATTATTGTCAATTGACCAAAAATAGAGGATGAAATAACTTATTCAAGACCCAACTGGCCTCCGGGAATGGAGTTTTTTATTTTAAACTTACTAACATTCCGGTAAGAATATAGTTCGTACGGAATATGCAACCAAACAACCCATTTATAATTTTGTACATTTACTGATTTATTAATATACCTCTCTTTGCCTAATAAAAAAAAACAAAAAACCAACTTGAAACTAGTCCATATGATCTGACTAATCCTTAAAAGATGACTATATATCAGTAAAGAATATTTCCCTTAATTTTCATATCCATGTATACTTTCCCTCTACTTTACAAAAAAAAAATAGTTTTATTAAACTTTAATTTTAATTAATATATTAAATTTTTAATTTTAGATTGTGACGTAAAATTTATATAAAATTTTAAAAATCAATATTGTACTAGGTATTCTTTTTTTAAATTATTTAATATTAGCTATTACATCAAACAAAATCAAATAAATTCACGTACATTACGAATTTTATGCTTTCGTTAATTAATCGAGTAAGAAAAGCAAATGACTTTATGAATCACTTCTACTATCCATGGTACATATATTATTTGCACATAAAAGATAACAACTGTGCTAAAAATATCGTATCTCAAAATTATAGTTAAACACATTCAAAATTTCACCCAATTCAATTTTAGCTATCAGACAATTTTATTATATACTATATTTTTTCTGCTGTATAAGATTACTTTCTTTTTTATCTGTTATATAATGGTAGAGCAACAAAACTAAATATTTTATTTCTACAATCTCTCCTATATTTTTTCACTCATAATTTATAATTTTTATTAAAAAATTATTTACTTATTTCAGTTGCACACAATGCATATTTTATAGTTTTTATTTAAAATTTATTTATTTATTTGAATTGTAACGAGTGTCACAAATACTAGTCTATTGTCTAATGGGAGAGCAGTAAAAATAACTGCTCTTTTGAAGTTGTGTCACAATTAAAGTCATTTCCTCTCTCATTTTTGTATCCCTTAAATTTCTCTTATATTATTTTACCCAAATTGTACAATTTTTTTTAATTGCACACACATAGTGCCTGCCACAAATACTAGTATATATATAAAGCACAAAATCAAGTAACAGTATATTAAAAAGTTGGAGACTATAACAATAATTTATTGTATATTCACATATGTTTTCTAAAATTATACTCCCTCTCCCACAAAAAGTGAGAGACTATAAGATTTGCTTAAAATCTTTTATGTTATTACCTACTAATAATAGTTTGAATAATTTATCCAATATGCGATGAGAATGTTTGACAAATTTTTTAAACACGTGTCCCTTGATTGGCCCATAATTTGATCTAAATTCAGATTGTTAATTAAAAATAAATTGCATCCTAAATTTTCATATGCATACATAAATCTCAAAAATCCTACATAAATAAAAGCTAAAAGACATTCAATGAATTAACGAAAGGAAAAAAAAAAGACCTACCTTCTTGGGAGAACTCAGATGATCTGCATATCTCATCAGTGTCATTCTTAAAGTGCATGGTGGAAAGGGAGATGGCAGGGAGCCTCCACTAAGTGGTGTTCCATCCTCTTTATCAGTGTGAATGGAAAAATAAGTAGCTGGAGATATACCCAATAGCTTTTCAGCCTCCTCAACAGTTTCAATCAGATTCTCACAATACACTCCAACATGGTCCCCAGTTTCATATCTGAGGGGAAATCAGTAAACGCAATGATCAATAATTACATCAACTTGTGAGAAACTCCCTCATTTGTCTTTACTATTCAGCCAAAAGCCAATTACCAAAGAATACAGTAAGAACCGAGCAACTAACATTTCAAACTAAGTACTTTTGAAAAGGGAAACTAAATGTATTAGAGGAAGAGATAAATTGCAGTGGAGAGGAAGTGTGATAGCATTAAACTGGAATTTAAGGGGGTTAGGAAGCACATTAAAATATAAAATGCTGAAGTTTGAAGAGGGCAGTGGTTGTAAAGAAGGCAAACTATTGTTTGTCTACAGCAATAATCATGGTGGTATTTTAACATGCAGTTGGAAGATGTATGCATTGTGATTTCAGCTTTGTAGTTTTTCATAATCCAAATCTTTTGGATTATGGGTTTTAGTTTCACTGTTAATAAAACAAAATTTTGCATTTTGCCAAAAAAGCTACTTTTAGTCACTTATTGCAGTTACAACCCCCTTAATAATCATTCACCAAAGCATGTGGCATACTACTTAGAATGAAGAGTCAAAGAATAAAACATAAATCTCTATTTTCCTTGATGTGTAACCTAGGGCCTAACTGCCTAAGCCAAATTTCTGGTGATTATTCATCATCATTGACCACATAGTTATTTGACTAAAAGAAATGTACCTGAAAATACTGCATTACATGGCGGTGTTGTAGAGCAGCCAAAGCTTGAACCTCCCTAACACACAAAACTTAATTAGCTCGGGGTGGCACCACTGTGGGGCGTTTTCGCATTTTAGCTCGAAGCATGCGCCGCAGCTCAGCCCGTTGTTGAAAAGTGCTGTGCTTAGCGCCGCCGTGTTCACTCTTGGCTGTAGAGATTTCCATACCCACAAGCTCCACCTAATTACACAACACAAACGAAAAGAAGAAATCAGTAAAATGTACGACTCTATATTTATCATTTTTAATTAAATATTAATTATTTAATTTTTAATATTATTTTAAGTATTAAATATTATTTTAAATTTTTTTTTTATTTTTTATCTAATAAATAAAACTCTCTTGTTTCGATGTGTTATGAATTATTTCGGTAGAATGATATTTGGTAAATCCAACGGTGGGGATCAGATCATTAGTTAAAAAATAAAGGGCTTAGATGTAATATCCATACTCAATAGTAGAGTCTAAGTATAAAAGACCATCTTTGTATCTAATGAATCTATCGAATATGAAAAATTAATTTCCAATCTCTTTCTAAATTCTTCTCTTCCTCTCTCTCGTTTTCTGGAGTCTAGCAGGACTATCTAAACTGCTACATTGGTGCTTTCATTGAGAGTGCTCCAATGGCATATTCCAATTCTATCGAGGCAATTTCTGCCCAATTTGCAGAGCAGTTTTGTGCTGCCATGGCCACGGTCCGACGGTCGTACAACAGGTTATGCAACAAGCTCGTCACACTCCTACAGAGCATACTGATAATCAATTGAAGAATCAAGCGCAACCAAAGCAACATCAAAAATTGCTTATTTGTGGCTATACGGAAGACGAGGATTGTTTGTGTGAAGTAACAAATTCAATACAGTTAGTATACCAAGATGAGAGTGATGAAGATGATGTGGTTCTGGATTTAAAGGAGGAAGAAGGTCATCAGAATCAATTGCAGAGCCGACAAAATGATGAACCAGTTGGCCCTAAGGTTGGAGATCCAAAATGGGGTCACGCAGGAGTCCAAAATTATAATCATCTTCAGCCTGAGAATGATGACCAGATGAACCATTTTGAAGCCAATTCTCTCTCTCTAAGTGAATTCTCGGTGGACAATTTCGAGTTAGGGAAGTATTCTACAAATCTGAATGGATTGCCTGTTGCAGGTAAAATGTTTGATGAAATTCCCGAACGAGAATTGCATTATAAGTGGCAACCAGACACCAAAGGAATTGCAGAGACTCAACCACCTACTAACCACATGGCTAGCAAAATCAACATCGAACAAGTAAGCGGAATTGGTACTCATGGTGAATTGTTTAAAATCAATGATAGAAATAGAGTGTACAACGACATTAAGATTACAAGTGTTGATAGGGTTTCCGGGGGCATTCATGTAGTCCCGTATGCTGAGGATTTCTCAGCCGTGTGGGGGGATATGAAAAGCCCAGTTAGTACTCCTTCTGAAAATGGTGTTTTCTTAATAAAATTGATGTCTCATAGTTTCCCCCAGCTTCCTCCCAAATGCTACTTTATGAATTTTTACCCGAAAATCGCAACAAAGGTTGAAATATATGTGAAAACACTGAAAAGTGATGATGATCTTAGTCTTGATTTACATAGTCCTGGTGTAGTCAGACTATTGATAAAGCCATTTTCAAATTTAATTGGGAATGAGCAGGTTGGAAATTGTTGATTGAAAATTATGATGGATATGCTAGTTTTCCAACATTCTTCACAAAAATTTATTGTCTAGAGCCCTTTGATGTTGAACGAAAATTACAAGTTGCTGGTATCCCAAAGAGAAACAAAGATGCTGCTATAAAAGGTGGTATTGTTGATCTAGCTGCTGAACTGGAAAGTTATGTGGTGCAAGTTAAACAACTCCACCTTGAGGGCAAGGTGGAATTTGAAGATTGTAAACAAGGTCAGGCTATTGCAACTTTAAATGTAAGGGATTTAGCTGACATTGTGGGTACTTCAAAAATAAATTCAAAGGCTGATTTCATCAAGGATGCTGAGCTAGTTTTTAGTAGGATGTTCAAGAAAGATGGGGTTACTTGGGATTTGCTACTATCTTGTTATGTGCAGCATGGTCAGTCTGAGAGCACAATTCATTTGTTGTCGGTGTTGATTAATGGAGCATATAGGCAAATTTTTGTGTTAATGAGCAACTGTATCAACGTTGGGATCAACACCGTCTCTAAAAGTCAGGATGCTTACAGAACAGAGGCCTCGTATCGAAATGAAAATGTAATGGCCGCAAACTTTATTCCACTGTGGATTCAATTTTTCAAATCATATTATGCATTGGGGGAGAAAATTTCTCGAAGTTTTCCAAGTTCGGGCATGTTCCATGCTGTTAGGATTGTAACTTCTTTTACAAATACAAAACTACAATTAAATTCTCTAAATGGTTGGGTTCCATCTCAGCACATTATTTTTGCGGGTCTTGTAAAGTCTGGATTCAAGGAACCAATGATCTTGGCAGAAGATATTGCTATGAGATGGATCAGATTCAGCTATGCTTCTTACCACGAAATGGGTATCATGATTGAAGTATATGAAGTAAAAATTTATGGAGCACATGGAGTGGAAGGTGATGATTCAAATTGGCTCAATAACATTTGTTGGAAAGCAGTCTTGGGTGTGCCTATATACTTTAAAATGGAGAAAGGAAAGAAGTACACTCACCATGTGTTCAGATTTGATGGTATTGTATCTCCAACGAAGTACACCTACCATGAATTGCAAGCAACACTTGTTACAAATTATAAGGAAAATCCTATGCATCAGCATGAAATTGTTTTTGTAATTGGAGTAGCAATCTCTCCAAGATCCACTTACAAGAGCAGACAATTTGATATTGGTATAATGATCTGGAAGTTGCGCTTAAACAAAGCAGGGATACACCCTGAAGGTATAGCTGCAGTTTTGGAGAATGAGGTAGCAATAACAGGCATGGTGGAAATGGGTATATTGTACCAAGTGCATTTGGTTCCTTGCATCTGTGTTGGGCGATATGGGAAAATAGAAAGATTTCTCATTTCAAGTCTTAAGTCTTCATTGATTGTTATTCATGCATGGGGTGCTGTATTTGTTGCTGTTGCTAGTCTTAGCCAAATGGGACTTGGCGGTGTGCAACTTTACGTGTGTAATGAGGCTGCAGAGTTGTTTGAAGAAGCAAGGACTATTTTGGAGGCAGAATATGCTCCACATCATCATGATACAATTGACATCTATAGTAACCTAGTTACTGATACTTATGATGCATGTGGGAAGGATAAACCTTGGGACAACGAGCATGAGTTTAAATACTATGCCATAGCTGTGAATTATTTCTTTCTTATAAGTGGGCTGGAGACTTTGATTGATGACGAGAAAGATTTGGGGCTTCTCACTAGTCTAATGGGGATCACGACTTATTTTTGTTGTGTTCATTTCAATTTTGTGGACAAGCATTTGAATATGGTTGAACTAATGGAATTTGGAGTTCTTGTTGTGGAGTTAGCGAAGGCTTTTGGATTGCGTAGTCAGAGTAATGCCCATAACCATGGAGGGACTAAAGTCATAGCTGACATTACATTGGACATGAGCAAAATCCAAGCTAGCAATAATGCAGAGCAGGCAATTCTTACAAACTACTCATGGGTGCAAAGAAATTTTAAGTTTTGCTATGGTTACAAATACTTCCACCTTGAGGTCAAGGTGGATTTTAAAGGGGGGAGTATTGTTATGAATTATTTCGGTAGAATGATATTTGGTAAATCCAACGGTGGGGATCAGATCATTAGTTAAAAAATAAAGGGCTTAGATGTAATATCCATACTCAATAGTAGAGTCCAAGTATAAAAGACCATCTTTGTATCTAATGAATCTATCGAATATGAAAAATTAATTTCCAATCTCTTTCTAAATTCTTCTCTTCCTCTCTCTCGTTTTCTGGAGTCTAGCAGGACTATCTAAACTGCTACACGATGATAATATTAATATTTAAAATTATTTTTAATTAAAAATAATAAAAATTTTAACATGTGTGGCCATTTCTAAAAAAATAAATAACAAAAGACGGAGAGAGAGAGTACTATTTAAGTATTTCAAAGCTAAAATAAAATGCTAGAAGATTAGTTGGTAGTGGAACAGAGCATTGTGATTTTTGGGGGTTTAGATTAAAATGGGGGAAATGGTTAGTGTTTATGGGTCAATAGATCTGAGATTTGGAGAGAAAATGACAAAAATCGAAAGAGGGTTTACCCATAGTGCCGAATGCTTCGCTGCCGCCGTAGAAGGTGGCGTGGGAGAGAGTAGACTCGCAATGCAGAGCATTTTCTTTAGAGCCATTTTCACACACAAACTTTTCACTCGTTCGGTAAAGAGAGGTGTCTGGAGGGGAGGCGAATGGAAAACGGGAGGAAGGATTAGGGGTATTTATGGAGGGAGCATAGGAGGGTAGTCTAGTAAAATCATAATAATGCAGGGTCCTTTCATGTAGCCATACTAGTCCTACCAGCCTATTACCATTACCATATAATTAATGCTTTCTCTCATTATACTGTTTTATTTTTGAATAAATTTATATAAGTCATTTTAAATTGTTTTAATTTTATAAGTCATGATGTTAACTTTAAATTTAAATTGTTTTTCTCTCATTGTACTGTTAACTTTAAATTTATTGGTAGCATACCCATAAGATATAAATTTAGGTCATGTCAAATAAATTTAGTTTAAAAAGTTAATAATAATTTTATAATATATAACAAATGGGTTAAATTCCTTTAGCAAACCGCTAAAAAATTGATATTATTAAGCGTGTAAACTTTTAATCCAAGATTATTGGAACAAAACAAAAAACTGAAACCAACCTCTCTCTTCTTGATCTACTTTTGTACTGGCAAAAAACAGAAAAATGAATTTTTACATGACTCATTGCCATATCATCCGAACATTCAATGCCAAATTGTTAATATTTCAACAACTGTTGTACAAAAATTTGAAACCCTCAGAAGTAAAGTTATTCCAACAACTATTGTACATAAACTTAAAATACAAAGAATTGAACTTATTCTGGTTAATTGTACAAAAACTTGAAGATGCATGTGAACCGACTAATTTATAAAGATGGCATTATATTCGCATGCTTTTTAAGTTCAGATTCCATTGTATGCAGCATATGCTTTGTAAACTCATATTCGATTATCTACTTCTTACGGATTGTGAGGTTAGGTTCGGATTGCTGGTTCATCACCCGATGGGACAGGACACTACAGGAAGTGGAAAGTTAGTAGGAAAAATCCAAGGGTCCATCGTAGTATATATTCCAAAGGAACGGTCAGGATTTCGTGTATAAGAATCTCTGTTGTATAGTAGAAGTGCATTTCGGTCATTTTCAAATTGTGACGTATGGGAGGGGAAAGAGACGAGACGGTCCGTATTGGAAATATCCCGGGCTCTAGTACTTCGATTCCCGCCAAAACTGAAAAAAACATCATAGTACTCGGTGGTCCATGGTTCTGTACTGTTGTTTCTGTCAGGGGGTCGAGTAGCTGAGGAATTCTGTTGCGATTGTACTTGAAAAAACAGAAAAGAATCGTAATGTCTGAAAACGAATCTCCTCTTGTGCATTACTAGTGCATGTGATGTTAAACAAGGTGCGCGTCTCCATCGGTAAAACTGATAGCTTTAATTAGGTAGGGAGCTAGCCATAGCCATAGCCATAGCCATGGAGGGAGGGAAGATGATGAAGCATTAGTTATTTCCCTGCTCGCTTGTCATACGCCTTTCATAGTAAATGGTAGTATTCGGCCAGTTTGTTTATTTATTTTTGGAGGGAAGTAATTTTTTTATCTTAATTAATTTGGGAAAGAGCTTAATTGTGTTTTCTTTTTAAATTTGATCTTAATTAATTTAAAAAAATTCTAAAATTCAAATTATGATGTAAATTTATTTTACATTCATCTAAATTAACTATAGTCGCATCATTTTTGAAATTTAAAACTTTGCAAATTAACTAAACAAATGAACCTTTTTGTTTGTAAAATGCATGGATGGAGCACGTAATTATATATATAACGTTTTATTAACAACAATATATTTTAAATTTTGATATACACAAATTTTTACTTGATTATATTTTTTAAATAGCTTACTATATTAAACATTACATTCATCAAAATATATATTAAACTAAGTCACGTCATTTTTGGAATTTGAAACTTTGCAAATTAACTAAACTAATGAAACTTTTTTTATACGTGGAATGGAGGAAGTAATTGTATAGATAACGTTTTATTAATAATAATTTCTATTAATCATAAAGCACCAAATAAATTCAGATTGATATATAGTTGAAGTCAAATTTATACGGTTGAGGAAACTTTATCTTTTAAGAAAATGAATGACTTTATCACCAAAAAAACCAACGAATTATAGTGTTTTTTTTCAATTAAACCAATGATGACTTAGAAATGTAACAATAATAATTAAAATTTAACCAAGCCTCTAACCAAAGTTAACTATTGATTATGTGTTTTTACATGTGACAATTCATTTTTCTTTATTTATTTATGATTTATTACTAAAAATTATAACTAGCCACTTTATTTAATTAAAAACGACTTAAAAATGAAAGTAGCTATTTTATTTAATTAAAAAATAAATAAATTTAGTTTAATTAACATAAAAAACACCCATATAATATTGAATCTCCATCAAATTGACTTAAAAATGTAAAACGACTTAAAAATGAAAGTAGCTATTTTATTGAATTAAAAAATAAATAAATTTAGTTTAATTAACATCAAAAACACCCATATATATTGAATCTCCATCAAATTGACTTAAAAATGTAATTGACCATTTTATTTAATTAAAAATAAAATTAGAATACAAAATTATTTTCTTAAGTCAACTGAAACATATTTTATTATATTTTTTTGATTAAATAAAATGACTAATTTCATTTTTAAGTCATTATTTATTAAATAAATGATTACTTATAGGTTTAGGTTGTTTTTATTTAGTCAAAATAACTTAATTATATTTTTTAATTAAATAAAATGACCACTTTCATTTTTAAGTGATTTTTTATTAAATAAATGACTAATTATAGGTTTTAGTTGTTTTTATTCAGTTAAAATAAGTTAATTATGATGTTAATCATAAAAAAAATAAAAAATAAAAATAAATACAACTCTCATATGTAAAAAACATGCACCTCATCGGTAGTTAACTATGGTTTAAGTCTTATTCAAATTTTGATTATTGGTCTTACCCTTTTTAAGATTTCGTTGGTTTAATTGAAAACAAAACCAAAGTTAATAGTTTTTTAAAAATAAAATAAAATAAAGTTTATTGGTTTTTTTGAAAAAAAAAACTTAAGTTCGTTGGTTTATTTGGTGATAAAGTCAAAATGAATTCAGTTTTTTTTTTATAATAAAAATAGGTGAATTTTACCATTCACCATTTGCAATCACTAATAAAATTGAAACTAGACAAAATTATAACTGTTTTAAAACTTAACATAAAAAATGCATTTATCAACCACCATTTTTCAAACAAGAATTTCTAGAAACAAATATGAAAATTGTTACTACAACTAAATAGTTGGTTGGCGGTTCAGATCTACAAATTTTATTATTATCTTTGTGATGTAACTGTATTTCAAGAATTTATATATTTACAAACGTTGTTAACATTCTTTTTCTTATTATTTGTTATTTTATTTAAAAGAATTATTATTTTAATTTATTTTATTGTAATACTATCCTCTTTTATAACATATTATAATTTTAATACATTTTAATTTTTAAACTGTTTGATTAATATTTGGTTAATTTAGTGGATGTCCAACAGTGCAAGTATCAACAAATTCTCCTGGACTAGATTAGGATAAAAGACAAAAGAAAGGTTGGAGTAGATGGTGGTCCACATCATTTGGTAGTTCTTATGGACCCACATTATTTGGTCGTTCATATGGACCCACCGGTACGGACAGGCTTGGATGGGGATTGGGGAGTAATCAACTAATTAAATACTCAATTCGTCCCAAATTAATTATTTTTCTGGGATTTTTTTAAATCAAATTGACTATTTTTAAAATTAATAATTAAGCATATATAAATATATTTCTAAAATTATAAAAATTGAAATTAGTAATAAATTGTATATACTTTCTTTTGGTTATAATATCTTCACTTATATGTTAGCAAAAATAGTAAAAAAATTAGTTTTAAAATAGTCAATTTGACTTTAAAAAAAAAACCTTGTACAAACAAATGAATTCAAATTCAGGGCATACAATTTTTACTTGAAAAAACGGAAAAAATGATCCAAATAATTCACTCTCACTCGTACACTTATATTTGAAGTTATTCAACCAACTACGCACCAAACTTAAAACGAGTGCATGTAATCTGTAGAACTAGTGCATGTAATCTGACAATCTGGAATATATCTGTACAAAATCATTTCCCTTTAATTTTCATAGCCATGTTTACTTTCCCTATAGTTTACAAAAATAGTTTCTATAGATTGTAATTGCTCTAATTAGTGCAATAAATTTTAAATTTTAAATTTTAAATTTATTTAATATTTTAAGTAAAATATTATGTTAAGTTATAGGAGTAGTTTGTAAATTATTTATAATATTGACTATTATATTATACAAAATTAATTAAACTTACATTAAGTTTGAATTGTATGATTTCCTTAATTCAGTAGGGTAAAAATAAAATAAAAAAGATTAAATTGCACAATTTATCACTTCTGTTATACATGGTACACATTAATTCGTAACTTATAGACCCACTTGTACAGACTTTTGGGAGTCCGGGCTTGGACGGGAGCCATCCAACTCACCAACCTTAATAATCACGTACTATGATTTGTGTATAAATGTGACAAAGACTACAATTGAAAGGAGCCTTTAATTAAGAAACTTGGAACAATCCCTAAAGTGTGAAATTCTTCTATACTAGTTGATAGCTGATATCAGTGTAATGTACGGGCTAGTTTGAATAATAAATTGTATAATTTGTTAATATTGTAATGAGAAAGATATTTTTTTTATAATAAGTTTTTTTCACATAAACTTTTTAATATTTTTTTGCATATATCAATTATATTTGGAAATATGTTGATTCTGCTATAATATTGCTTCCACTTTTAATGCGATAAACATTGAATTAAAGGTCATTCAGTTATTGCACCATCAGTACCAAATTCATTATACATTTGCTAAGCAGATAAGATGAAGAAAGAGACGAAGAGATTCCTTCTCGAGAAACAGAAAGACACTTATTATGTCTATTGTTTGCTCCTCCTTCTGTACTCATGACTCTTATTTTGTTTTGTATGCATGTCAATCATCTGAAAAAATTAAAGATCGAATTATCTTTGTCAGCATAATCATCCTCGAAATTGAAAACATATTAGCTATCGTAACAATTAAAAACAACTTTAGAGATCATTCATCGTGTAGTTACTTAGCATGAATTTTTTTTTGATTTAATAGATTATTTATAATCATAGTTCTGTATATGAACGCATATTAGATATTGGGTAATCTATGTTTAATAACAACTCATCTATGTTTAAGGTATTGAGTAATCTGACTCAGATACAACATGTTAGTTAATTAATTTATGTTAGGATTTTGGTGCATTACTCAAATCTAATAATCACTAAATCTAATAATCATTTAATGCGCATAAACATATTCAAAGTGATAACCTCCATTAAACCTATATTGGAGTATTGATTTTCACTAATCCATCTTTACACATAATAATGAGAATGTTTATTTATTTATTTTCTTTGTTATTACGAAGGCTACACCATTAAGCAGAAATGTAATAGAATAACTAGATATCCTAATTGTCCAGAAAGAGTTGGTTGGACTGGATAGTGGGACTAATCCTACACAATTCATATCTCTAATAGTCCATCAATGCAAGAGATTAGGTTACATAAGTCAATATGTAATAATAAGTATATTGGATATTGCAAGTTTAATGACCCATTATGTTATTTGCTAATATATAACTTAATTTAGGTCGTGTCAAATAATTAATTAAATTGTTTATTATCCGTTAGGCCACATAATGATCAGTTGGACTTCATCAAACCAACAATTGACACAAACTTTTGGTGCCATTGTTGTAGAGAAGTTCTTAGAATAGGTACACTCGCGACTTCCTGAATGAATGTTACGTATATTACGCCCTTTCAGAAATGAATGTTAGGTACTGGGTGGAGAGAAACGGAGCTAGGGGTCTCACCCCAACCCCAGCCCAGTATCCCCTCTCCCCGACGGCATACTCATACTAGATTGCTTCATTCATGACTTTGGAGGTAAATTATATAATTGGAATAATTTATAACTTGGACGAGACCTTATCAGCTAGTGTTTGCTTCATTTGTAACTTCGGGGGTAAATATGCTTGGAATAATCTAGAACTTGGACGAGGCCTTATTAGCTAGTGTATCTGGGGTTTATTATATGCTTGGAATAATCTAGAACTTGGAGGAGACCTTATCAGCTAGTGTATTTGGGGTTTATGTTCGTTGCTCAATATCCTGAAAATGAATGGCCCATTCAAATGAAAGGTCCATCCTTTGCTCGTTATTAAGTGTTTGAACATTCTAATATATTTTGGGATAATATGGTATGAACTCTACCAGCAAAAAATCAACAAACTACCCAAGTAGAGGTTTCTCTTTCTTGATATTTGATGACATGCATGATCCCCCCATGTTAGTCTTTTAACAAGACTTGCAACAAATTAAACCCAAAAACAGAAAACAGTCCTCGGCAACCATAAATTTTGTTTAAATGAAAAACTATATTATAAAGTTAACTTTAATACACGAGATGCATATCTATATTTATCCTTAAACATATCTGTGTCCCATGTCCACGTCAATACTCCATATTCAATCCGTTGTCCTCCTTCCAATAAGTTCAAACTAAAATAGAATTTGTTCTTTTTAAAACTGATAATCAATTAGTTCTTTCTAATACTAATTATCAACTAAATCAACTTGAAGCCTCCGAAATCTTTTAGGGGTATCTTTTTGATAAAAAAACACGGGCATCTCGTACAAAACAAACATGTCAAAAGAGCATGCAGGACATTTTACCCACTCCCTAAACCAATTTGGCCACAAGGTGAATCATTCCCCACAACTAGCGAGTACGCACCCAATAATATGCAAGACGTAGGTTCTCCAGGGTGGACTCCATCAGATCCTTGTCAATGAATGGAAAGGCTTTACCTTCCATATCATATCTCTTCTCATTATAATTCCTGATGATTTCCTTTGCCAGAATTTGCCCGTCCTTTCCAAAAGCAACAAGCGCCAGCTCTCCATACTGGCAGTTATAAAAAGACTTGAAAAAACGAGAAACCAACTCTTCTCTGAAGTTTAAATTACTGAAAGGATGAACCAACCACGGCAAGTCTGTAACGCAGTCAATGAAGTAACGTTCATTTCTAAACAGTGACATGTAAACTACCTCAAACTCATCCTCCGTACCCTTGCATCTGTAATATTGTTTTCTAAGCGTCGACAGAAACACATTGGAATCAAAGGGTAAATCTTCTCCAAAGAGGAGGAGGACTCGCTTTTGAGAGAGTTCAGAAACATTAATCTGCTGCACAATGGAATTGACACGTTAACAAGCATATACAAAGAAAAGAAAAAAAAATTATATAAGGATAGTCGGTAAAATATACCATCAAATAGTAATATACCATGTAGATGATATGGGAATTGAAAAAATTAAGGAATTAGAGCTGTATTAACAGACTATTATGATTAATTAAACAGTTTTACCATGATAGATAATAATTAAACATGTCAAAATAATTCAAACTTTGAAAGTTTTTCCAAATTATCTACAAGACGTTACTCTCCAACTACCTAAGCTTTGTTTGGACTTGAATAACTTCACTAGAATATTGAAAACATGTTGAATAATTGAATTTGTAATACCAAGCAGGGATGATCCCATCATAAAGTATATTAAACATGCACAGATCATTGACAGAACTTCACCTGACACACATTGCTCCCTCTCATGAGATGTCCAGGAGATTCCAGAAGAGAATCCAACCTCAGTTTCTTCAGTTTTTCAACTTCTACCTCCACCGCTCTGTCCCGTGTAAATGGGTATGCATCAATCCCATACCTCATCAAGATGTCAGCACCGTGTCTTTCAAAGTAACTTCCTTCCGGCCCAATTATTATAAGGCTAGCTACTGGCCTTGGGTTGTCACCATACAAATCACCGGGCTCGTAAGGACGTTCGAAAATGCGCCACAACTTCCTACACATTGGGTCTTTGAAAGGCAGTGCCAACCATGGCATGCTTTTAAATACCATCTGGAATGATAATTCCTTCAACTTGTCAGGGGTGAACCCCGTAAAATGGAGATAGACAAGCACAACCTCAAAATCTTCCTTATGTCTTTCATAAACCTTCCTCAGCTCCTCAGCTAATTTCTTGCAGTGTTCAACATCTTTATAAAAAAAGAGTGCCACAGTCTTACTTTTAAGATTCGAAATAAGAACCTGACCAAGATACATTCTGAGAATAATAAGGTTTGAGTATATATTTAAACATATATATACATATATACACACATGAAATAACAATCAGAATCAAATAGAAACTGTCTTGGACAATCAGACAAGTTTTAAATTAAAGTCTATCAACCAGATCCTGATCCACATCAATATATGATCATGTGTTATTACGGTAGAAAATACCTTTTTAAAATCATTTTCTTTTGAGAACTTTTTCTGATTATTTGAGATCAGATAATCGCGACCAGGGCATGACAAAAGTGTCTCCAATGAAGTTTTACCATTTTTGCTTTCTTGATCTTGCAAAGACAGCTCAGACATCCTTTTTGGGGTGAAAGGAAAAGCTTCGGCTCCATAACATTTGAGAAAATCTCCATCAGCATATCTCACAACTTTGCGTTCCGGATCAAGGATAAAAAGTTCGACTTTGTAAGGATGAATTACATGGAATTCATGACATACATGCCTAGCATCTTCAAAATCAGGGTACGGAATGGCAAGCCATGGCATGTGTGAAAGAAAATATTTATACCGCTCCCTGACTTTCTTAGAATCAGAACCATCATGTACTGGCACAAACACAACCTCAAAACGGTCTTTTTCGGACTCGGATAGTTGATTGTACATTTCTGCCAAATTGTATGTATCACGCAACAACCCGGCTTCACTTCTAAAGCCACGAACAAGAGAGATTGACATGAAATAAAGGCACACAAACTTCCCTTTCAAATTATGAGCCTTGACCTAAATGACACACAGCAGAAGTTCAAAATAGAATGGAGTAAGTTTTAGACAGTAGCCACAACATACACTAAACATCCATCATCCAACCATTTATAAGACACCATAATAAATATATAACCTAGCTAATTCCCATTCCCAATATTGAATTACTATTACTATGCATAATTTCATTCCTCAACTAACATATAATTATTCATCCATGTCAAGTCACCTCATCTCAGCATGATTCCAATTTAACGACATACTACTACTTAACTACACACATTCAAATATTCAATAATATATAACTCAAAAACTAAATATATAAAAAAAGGACCATTAGTTTGTATTGAATTAGTAATTAATATCTGGCACTGATGGACGGAGAGAGAGGAGATTATACATATAACATATATATACACATACATATGTATTCACCTGTTTTCCCTGCTTGTCGATGAGGTAATCCCTCTCTTCGGTGAAGAGGATGTCTTCTAAATCAATCTTTTTCTCGGGCTCGTCCTCCTCGTCCTCGTCCTCGTCCTCCTCGTCCTCGTCCTCGTCCTCCTCCAGATCCTTCTCCTCTAGGTCCAGATCCTTCTCCTCTAAACGGCACATGTTTTTCTTCACCCTCCGTCTGACTCAGCTCAGCTCACAGTTCGCTGCCGGGAGAGGGGAATTAAATGGAGAATTTTCGGCAGATCTCTCTATCTTTTATCATCATGATCGAGATGCATCTTTTGTAACTATTATGGGCCACTTTATCCGTCAATATTATTACCCCTATATACTCAAATAGGCCCACTAAAATGTCTAGACCATCGAACTACAACTTCTAATGAATATTATGTGTTGGTCAATTTTTTCGTCAAAGGCCAGGTCAGTTTTTCATTTTCTTCGTAGGAATTATGATGTATTATGTATGATGATAAGTATAAATTAAAAATAGTTAGGTTCTCATTTATATTATTAAGAATTATAATATATTTATTCTATCTTATTATATAAATTTGATCGTAATCTATTTTCGTTATATATTTCTCGACATGTTTATCATTAAAATAAGCTTTGTCTAAAAATTCTAAGTCAAATATTGATGTAAAAAAGATCAAAAGGTATAATAATATATAAATAATAAACAAAATAAGTCAAAGAAAATAAATTTGAACAATTATAATATTTATTAAAATTTAATATATATGTTTTATATTTAGAAAATGTTTATACCCAAATCTCAAATTTTAGTTTTGAGTTAATCGATTTTTGGCTAAGTGCTTGTATCAGTTAACTATGACTAGTGGACTAGAGTTAACTGATAGCATTCAGACAAAATCCAGTTAGGTCGAAAATTAAGAAAATAGTTGAAGAAGTTTTTGAAACAGTCAAACACGTGGAGTAGTAGTCGAACATACACATTCTTTCAAATCAGCAACATGAAAATGTCATGTTCAGTTCACTGGCGCACTATCAAAGTTGACTAAAATTCAAGGGACGCGACAGTTAAACCCAATACTCGGAGCAGGCAAGTGAAGACCCATGTTCCTTTAGTACTTCAACATAGTGGGTAGGTCGCGTTCAAGTTTCTAATGCACTAGCAGAAAGTGGGTTAGTGTTTCAAGGGGACGTGACTAAGTGGACAGTTAAGTAGGTGCAACAGCTTCCCAACAACTTTATAAATAGGAAAAATCTATTTTGCACAAAGCACACACACAATCCAGTCAAGAACTCCAGTTTTTTTTTTTCAGTTTTCTAGTAGCTTTTAGCTTAATTTTATAACAATTATTTTGTTACGCCAACACATGACTTAATTAACTATTGTAATAGGTAGATTTTATTGGATTTATAACTTGTTACGTCCACTAAGACTTAGTTGTACATTCAATTCTAGTTGTTTTGCTTTCATCTAGACCTTCATACGTTGTTATTGATTTGCTCTACATTTTGCCAACAGTGTATTTGATCCGAGTTGTAAAGTTCACAACGTATCCAACAATTATATTCAGGTTTTTTACTTAAATGTCTGGCATTAGTGGTTATCTGTTACATGTATTTGTTAATCGTAACGTGCTAATCAACAAATACGAAAGTTGGAACTTGCTTTATAGTTAACTTAACTGATAATAGTTCAACAACTTGATATTTATAGTTTAATTTAACTTTGACTATTGTTGGGTTTCCAACTTTTAGGTTTATTTTGATGATAATAATTAGTAAATAAGTTAATTAAAAAGATAGAATCCTCTCTATAGGATTTATATTATAATTGTTTTAATTATCTTATTTACTTTGACTAAAAATATTTTTCAATCCTATTGAATTAATATTTTTCTTGACCTTGATAATTTAATATCAAGTGTTAGAAAGATTAATTCACATGGTAACATTTCCTAAGTCAAGGAGAATTCCTATTATTCTTAAAAATGATTTTTCTTCTCTAAAGGTTTTTCAAAACAATATATCATATATTATGAAACTATTTCACAAGGCTTTGGTCTTTGTTGTCCGAAATCTGCAAATTGGAAACTTGGGAATTAGAAGCTTGGAATGTTAGTAATTTTTGTGGGAGCATGAGCATAAATGAAGGAATGAAATTAAAAGGCATAAAGCCTTGTTATCCCTGACTGAATAGTGGTGCTAGAGCATTTAGTATGCACATGTGGATGATTATAGAAAGAGAACAAGTGAAGCTACAAGCCTTCACCTTTTGACCGTTGCTTGCAAATTGGAAAGGACTTTTGTGCTTGGCTATGTGTTGGCTGTACATGTATGCCCAAGTAAAAAGAAAAAGGCTAAGGCCTTTACCGTAGGCATGAATTCGCAATTAAAGCTTGGCCATGTGCATTTGGTAGCTTATTTTCTTTATGGGCCAAAACCTGAAATTTGTGTTCCTTTCTTGGCAAATCTGTGTGCTTCAATCGAATTAATCCGAGCCTTCCTTTTCTCATCAAAGCAATTCGAGCCGTTAAATTCAAAATAAAATTTTAAAATTACAAGTTTACTCTTGGCTCAAAATTTCCTATAAATAAGAAAGCTTTTCCTCATTTACAACTTGCGAATTTTCAATAAAAGAAAAGCTTACTCTTTTCTTGCCTACATACACTCTCTCTAAATAAGCTTTGTCTCTATCTTCTAATCAAAGTTTTAATCTTTTGAAGAAGAGAAAATTGGTCAAAATATTTGAGATAAGTTATTGAATTAATTTGTTTATATTATCTCATACCTGTTTATAATTATAGATATACAAATATAAATTATTGTACACATTTATATATATATATATATATATATATATATTTTTCATCTATCCTTATCAATTAAAAGATCAGTTTTAGATACCGATATTTGGAGGTATTCTTTAAACAAGAATATCATTCGAATGGTGTTTGAAGTACTAAGTGGTCTATCGAAAATATTTATATAAATATCAATTGTGAATCTTTAAATTCGGTCAGTTTTAGATACCGATATTTGGAGGTATTTCTTAAACAAGAATATCATTCGAACGGTGTTTGAAATTCTAAGTGGTCTTATTTGATATTCACATATAATAGATAAAATATATTAGTATATATTTCTTAGTAAACACATTTATTCGTTATATCAAATATTATTTGATTGATTAGTCTGTTATTCTTGATATTCGCTATCACAAGTATTTGATCGAAAATTCATTTATACTTGTTGCATACTATAAAAGTTATTCAAATTTTTATATCTAAAATTAAAGGTATATCTGTGCAACATAAAAATACATTCTTTATTATAAACCTTTCTAAATCTGCACTTAAAAGTCATATCTCTGCTTACTCAGAAGCACTTCTCAGTCAAAACATAAAAGTTATATAAACTTTTATAACTGTGCATAAATTCATATACTTGCTTATTTAGAAGCACTGTTAATTATTGAGCATAAATCAATAGCTGCTTATTTGAGAGCATCAAATATAAAAGTTATTTAAACTTTTATATATCTATACGAAATCTTATCTGCTTATCTTAGAAGCATATTTCTCTCAATTATTTGTAAAGAAAAATGGTAGAGTTAGTTTATTTTATGTACTTATGAGAAAGACGAGTAATTCTTTAACCAAGACCAAAGTCTTAGAGAGATCAACTGGGAGTTGGGTCTCTAGTGAACTTGTGAGGTAAGGAAGACACTGTCGTTTCAAGACTAGATCATAGAGTAGAACTGAACTCAAAGGGAAGGTGCAACTAAGCTTGAGGAGGGAGCTGTGAGCTTGCTGTCCAAGATAGTTAGTTGTGGATAGTTGTAAGTTTGTCTCTAAAACTTTATAAAGGTTTTTTCGCCTGTTGAAGGAGTATTTATTATTGGGAGTAATAGGATCTCAAGTCCTAGAAAGGAGCTTGAGACTGAACGTAATAACATACCCGGGATGTATGTTGTGAACCAGATAAATAACTGTGCATTGTGTGATTGAATTTTTATTATCTTGCATATTAATTTCCGACACTGCAAATTAATTCACTAAAAATTCAAAAGACTTAAGATAAATTTTTAAACGATAATAATCTATTCAACATCCCTTCTAGATTATTATTGGACTTTCAACTATAAATCAACAAGTATGTCAACTAGAATCAGTTAACTTTAAAACCATATGTCTACCATTGAAGTCCTTAGTCAAAGGAAAAAAGACCTATAGAGAAGCAGTTCCTTCTTCTCTTTAATCGTCTAACCAGTTTTGGCTAAGTAGTTAGCCGATATTGAAGGACAGTGTTAACTGAATAAAATCTTACTCCATCCGTTCCGAAATAAACGTCCCAATTAGTTTTGGCACGCTGATTAATACTTTTTTCTTTTTACCTAAATTACGTATTAATTGAAGTATTTCTTCATTTTTCTATGATCTCAGTAATTACTCTTTCTCATGTCATTTAATTCTCTAGATACATTCTTTTTGTAACTCTCACATTCTCAATAAGTACATTAAATATAAAGAGATGTTATAGTGAAATTGTTATAGTATACACCAATTTTCAATGTAAACATTTTTGCATTTATTCTGTTATTCCCAAAGGCATTGACAGATCTAGAAGGCGAGAGTTGAATAGATCCTCAAAAATTTCTTTTTAAAGATTATTACCAACTTTTAATTAAACAAATTAATTAATTGATTAAGCACATCGAAAATGATATTTTAGAAAACCTCTTCAAAGATTATGAGAAAATCTCAGCTCTAAATTTAGTGTGCAAATGTGGAATTAAGTCATAGACTAGAAATGTAGAGTGCTGTAATGTAAAGGCAAGAAAGTAAGTGCATAAATAAATGATACAGGAGAATTTTAAGTAGTTCGGAGAACAAACATCTCCTAGTCCACTTTTCTACTCCTCGAGTAGGTATAATCCAATAAGGATAGGATGATCACTAAGATCTGTTCACACAGAAGACTTACAATTGGTTCACTAAGAACAAGATTAAGTCACACAGACTCTTCAAGTCACTAAGACTTAGTTACAAAAGGTCACTAAGACCAGCTAAACACTAAGAAAGAATGTTTGTTTAGGGTGCTGCTAAGTTGCGTTAAACCCAACTTTTGAATGACTTAGTAGCAATGTAGTTTTTTTTTATCGTAGAGTGGAGCTTAGAATTGGGGACTGACAACAATTCGACTTTATCGATTGTTAGTTACTTTTGTTTGTTTGAAGTTGCTTGTCTTTCATATATAGATCGTCCTTGAAATTTTTCCGTTGGAAAGTTACCGTTGCTCTATTCTGACTTGGACATTTGTCGATATTCAATTGTTGACTCTATAAAAGTTGTCAGCTTTGGGCCATGTCACGTTTCTTTCATCATACTGTCAGTTGCAGACATAGGCACATGTTTTTGTCCTTTAACTAATATAGTTGTTGGACACATTAATTTCTAAATGGTCTTGTCCTTATCCTTGAGTGTTTGAACGATTTGCCTTGGGATCTTCACTCTACAATGTTTCGTCTTATTAGTCCTTGTTAGAGTTAATGAACTCTACGATTTTGCCTAATCGTAAAGTTAAGTGTTCAGTCGTAGAGTTTCTGTCTTGACAGACTCTACGTTTTTCACTTGGTTTCAGTGTAGTCTACAATGCTTATTCTTAATCTTGAAAGACTAAGTCTTTGTTTTTTCCATTCTTGATAACTTCCAATTTTTCTTTGATTCTGCGTCCAATATATTTACTCTACGAACTTTGAGTATTTGACTTGGCAACTCTACGAACTTGGAGTGCTTGATGTTGCAACTCTACTATCTTCAGCATTAAATAGTAAGCTCTATGATCTTCGACTGTCTCACTGTCTTGTTCTATGGTCTGTCTTTTGACTTAGTTCTATACAAATCATTTTACTCTACGAAAATAAATCAACGTTAACCTAACAAGTTTGAGTCCTAACCAAAGTCATTTTACATCAATTTCATTTTAAGGACTGTACAAAAGTTACTGATTTACAAATATACGTTAATTTCAAATATCATCATCAAATCTAAATCATACATTGTACTAACATATTCAGTTTCCAATAAAAGTTGAGTAAATATATTATGAGGGTATAAAAGGAAGAATATGATAAAAATAGTTATTAATATAGAATAGGACATTTATTTTGGGACATACTAAAAAAAAAATTAGGATATTAATATGGGACGAGGGGAGTACAAGTTAGACAAACACTATCTCACTTGAGTTCAGCAAACTCTAGAATGCCTTCACACAAAATTGTTTAGGCACAACAGAAAATATCATAAATTAATTCTCAAAAGTGAATATAATTTATTGTATTGAGAGAACATGTTATCTATTTATTCAAAACTTTGACCGAAGTATATAATATTTGGTTTATATGATAGAGAAAATATATTATTCGTCAAAATAAGTAAAATAAGTTAACTTAAAAATGAATGTGAAATCAAAAAGAGTGCAAATTATGGCTTTATCAATGTAAATAACATGATTTTTTTTATTTGCTCAAACAACATAATTTAATAAAATCAAAAGATACATGATGATTTGATGACTTTAATGAGAGTGTTGTATTTCTTAATTATAATTTTATCTTAAAAACAATTGATTATATTTTATCAGATTCAAATTTTAGTTCTAATGTGATATTATAAAAGCATGATGAAAATTTAAGTTTATATTATTGATTAGGTATATTTTTTTTATCTTTGATTATGTTATAAAATATTAAATAAGATTCCAAGTAATTTTTGATATTTTGTCTCAAAAGATATTTCAAATGATAAGTCGTAATTATATTTAAGTAAATACTTCTTATATTTTAAATTATAATATCAATATTGAGTTGTAAAAGTCAATTTCAAAAATTTTCAAAATTAAAGTTGACATAAATTCATGTAGTTTATGCTACTATATTTATAAATATCATAAATTACTTAAAAAGGACTACTAATTATAAAATTTATTATTTTCAAATTTTAAATTGATTATGCTAATTTTTAATTTAAAAATATATCAAATTAATTTTTAAAAATTTAGTATTAATTATAAGATTCGGAACGGAGAGAGAGTATATATTTATTGTAATTAAGTAGGATATAAAATATTTAGTATTATATCATTTTTGCCTTCAACATTATCCATATAAATATGCAGGCTGCGGCCCGTGGTGGGCCTGAATAGGTGAGGTGTCATTCTCTGCCGTAGACCTAGAACTCCGAAACTCAACACCCTAAAAATACCTAGGGAGAGGAGGAGAAATGGCGGCCGATGTTAGCATGTCGTCGGAATCACATTCTATATACATCCAGGCACTGTACCAGCAAGGATCGGCAGGCGAAATTTTGAGCAAATGGTATAAGATCCCAGACTCCGAATTATTCTCAGATGTAGAAAAGTGCTCCGATCTACAGTCGTTTGACATACACAACTCCGGTCTACAGTGCGGCAAAGAAGAAGAAGAAAAAGATGATGGTGGTAAGTTTCTGGATCCGATTTTCAATGGTCCTCCAAATGGGTTAAGTTCATGTGCATCCGTAGCTTCAGGCTCCAGGATATACGTAATTGGGGGTGTGGAAAACAGTCGCCACCTTAATAAAGATACTCGTTACGAGTTTTTGACAAACAGGATTTACTTTAGAGATATTCACAATCCTGATCCCAACGTTTCTGCCTGGGAAGAAGGCCCTTCCATGATCAAACGCAGGGGCGGCCACTGTGCTGCCATTTTTAACGACAAGATCTATGTGTTTGGAAGTTCCATTAGGAAGTGGGAAGGAGAATCATCGAAATATAATAAATGGGAAGAAGAATCATGGAAATATGATAAATGGCCGACGTTTGCGGAGTGTTTGGAATTGCCGGAAAAATCATATTCTTCTCCTAATACTACTCCGCTATGGGAAGCCTTACCTGAACCGTATAATTATAAAAATGATGTAAGTGGGTATGCTATTTTACACCATCACAAGGAGATAGTATTGTATTGCAGAAAATCAGATCGGCTACTGGTATATGATACTGTAAAAAAATCTTGGGAATATAGAAGCAGTGCTGGCTGCTATCATGTTGTCACGTGTATGGATGGGATTCTATATGGGGCTGAACATTTGTATTGGGGCTCGGAAAGCATTTATGCTTTTGATTATAAATCTGAAGTCGGTGGTTTTGTTATTAATCCCGAACCAGAAAAGCATTTGCTAAATTTGCAGGGCCGTGTTCTTCCATCTGGCCTCATCCCTGTAGGCCAGAACGTACTTTGTGTGTTAACCGGCGAAAGGAGCACTAGTGACTCTCTTTTTAAGATTTGTTGCTCCAAATACAAGATTTCTACTACTCTTCGGACAGGACTTATTGAAATAAGTAAAATTGGTGAATTCAATCCCGGTCGATTCACTGTCACCTCTCAGCTGTTGTCCAGGTCAATTTACTATCTACAAGACGTGATTTCGGTGGAGGGTTGCCTATCAGTGTAAGTACATTAAACAGTAGTACTGTTCGTTTCACTTCTAATCATGCTCCCAAAATATCCTTTGTCCTTAACTAGTCAAGTTAATTAAGAAGCACTATAGGCATTTAGTAGCATCTCTTGTGTATCACCTAGTACTTACATGCATAAGCTTTGTTTAACCATGGTCTTATTACTAGCCGGGTGGTCTGGTGACAAGACAATCAACAGTCATCTCTGACCTGACCTGAAACAATTAGAGAACTTTTTACTCATCTAAGCAAATTGTTGGAGTATTTCCTCTATAGGGTTGCTGCGCAGGCCGACAAAAACATTTGTTAACCCTAGTACTCATTTAGTGAAGGTTACTCGACTGCTTTACTCGTCTCCAAAGTCGAAACCCAAATTGGAGACGTACTCCTGTATTCATACCAAGGTTACCTAATTCGCCTCTATCCCCTACCAACCACGAATTGGTTCCCACGATCCAGAACGTGGGTCGTTCGCAAACCAAATCGCTATAATTGGTGATTCAATTAACAAAGTGTCGAGTTAAAAAAAATTACTAATAAGTACGGGCAATAAACGTGTAACTAAACAAAGATGAAATCGACGAGTGTACCTTAAGGAGACCTGACTAACACTTTGTGTATTCACCATCATCTTCAACGTAATCTATTGATTTGGTTAACTACCGTGTTTCCACCCAATTATTGGGCTGAGAGAGAGGAGGGAGAAGAGAAGGGACAACGCGTGAGTGAAACCCTTGAGATTAGTTTTTTTTAAAGCGAGTGTTTATACTGATGGGTTCCTTTTGGATGTCCTCTTTTTTTTTCCGTTTGAAAAGGAAGAGATAATTCTTGTATATTTACCATGAATTGGTAATTGATAGTAATTGGTAAGATAAAAAAGTTTTTTTAAGAAGGAATGTCAAAAGTTATCAACTAAATTTAAGCCGTAACAATTTATGTATTAAATTTAAAATAAACATATATTGTAATAATGTTACAAAATATCATGTTGTATTAATTATAATTGAATATTAACTGCATGTTAATAATAAACATGACATTTTTTATTATTCTAATTCTTTATTATTTTAAGATATTTACCTATCATTAACTTTAATAGAAATGTATTAAACTACTTAATGTTAATAAATACAAACTCAAAATAAAGTTTAAATTCTGGAATTTCCTTTTGGTTATACACTTTATATACTTATAAATATAGATTTAGAAACGTATTAGGAGCTTACGTATCACGACCCTAATTATCGTACCGATTAAGTATACCCCCTCCAAATTACGTATTACCCATACCCCACCGTACCACCAATTGGGTAACACTGATTCATACTAGAGTGATCTCCATTACTGGTGAAATGTTTAGGGGAAACATAGCCTTTTTTATTGCTGAATTGGGCATACTGTTGATGTTAGCTTGATTGTCAGTCTTGTTGGGTTGATAATTGAGTTTAAAGTATGAAATAAGTGTATGACAGTTCAGAATTTAATGTCAACAATGTTTGAAGTCGTCCGTGTCATTCCAGATGTCAATTGGTGATGATTTTCTTAATTATGTCTCTTTTCTTAATCAGGCCGCCATTCGAACAAAGGGATGACAGCAAAAGATTTGTACTACATGAGTACTATGTTTGAAGAGGCTACATCTCTCAATAAGGTAAAATGGGGAAATTAGGGGGGAAGATTTGGCCACTAATCTAAGTATTATTTGTTTAATTTTGTCATGCGTCGTCACTTATCTCTTTGTAAAAATCAGTCAGATCAGATATCACAATTAGCTTGATTTTCTTGTCATGAAACATAAGCTGAAGACAGAATCATATAATTTATATTCCTTCTAATGTGATCTCAATAACTGAGGACGAACCTGTTGGAAATATATCACTTTTATTTTACTCAATTATATTAGATATGCATGTTATCGGCGTTGGCTAGTATGTGATTCTTGTTGTGTTTGCAATTCAGTTGAAATCATGAAACAAGTGTACGTTAGTTCAAAACTTGTCTAAATTCTTTTGATTGTCTGGGTTAAATGTTATTGGGGTCAAGGGGTACTGTCACGTACTAAGATATCGTTGTAAATGCTGAACTAACATTATTAATTATCAGGGATTTTGTTGGAGTTGTTGAGCCACATTCTCAAATTAGAGACTCCCCCACTTTTACACTTGAGATGTTAATTTCATCAAAATTTTCGCTTTAAACTTTCAATTATCCTTGTCCCATTGCCTTTCGTCATAATGAAAGAAATCACATGTTTAGTTGTGGACAATATTGAGAGAGATAAATGGATGTGATTTATGAAGACGCATGACGCGGGAAAAAACATATATACCGCGACCACTGACCAGAAACTCTAGGAGGGACTATAAGCGTGAATGGAGTGTTTGCCCTATGTAGTGCCGAGGTCTTCGTGTTTGGATATAGAGATATATATCAATGGTCCTTTTCTGCAAGTCACTGATATGATTAGTAGAGATATTAATGATCTTCTTCTACAACCTACTGATATCCTGCATGAAACAGTTAGTAGAGATATTAATGATCTTCTTGTACAACTCACTGATATCCTGCATAAGATAAGCAGACTGCAAAATTTGTTCACAAGCTCTTGTTTTAAACTATTTTGCTTCTTGTGATGTATAGACTAATATCTGTTTTATTTCCTTTATTGACACTTGCCCAGTACTATTAGAGCATTTCCAACAGATGGACTATCCCGTGGACTATATTTAGTCCATATGACATCAACAGATGTCCTTTAGTCTTCAATCCTTCCAACAGATGGACTATCCCGTGGACTATAATATAAAAAATTAAAATAATCAATGAATTCAAAAAAACTCTAACGGCCATATTTCAACGACCATATTCCAACGGCTATATTTTAAAGAACAAAAACCTCTATAAATATAAGTCACATCCAGTCTCTCATATTCACTCGTCTCAACTTCAGTCTTCCAGTTAAATACGTTATTTTAAATATGTCTCGTCAATTCGAATTAGCTATGTTGCACATGGATGAAGAAGAAGATGAAGAAGCATATGGACAATTTTTAGGCATGGCGGCTATTGAAGAAGAACAACAAAATGTCAATAGGCATACATCACGTCATCGTGGTTCTATGCAAGGTCATATTACCATTGATCGTGGTAGACATGAAGGTCATAATCGACTTTTTCGTGATTATTTTGCTGAACATCCTACATATCCCCCGTATCTATTTCGGAGAAGATTTCGAATGCGGCGCCCACTTTTTCTCCAAATTCAAAGAGCAGTTGAAGCGTATGATTCATACTTCGTCCAAAAAATGAATGCTGCAGGACAACACGGTTTATCAGTTTGAATTGGGAATTCATCCAACAAATTTGGATCATCAAGTGAGAAATCTTGAGACAATAATGAAGAAAAATACATCGGGGGACCATGATTTTTCATCTAAAAAATAAATTAGAGATATGGTAAAAATGTATTGAATTAATCATTGCACATATTTTTCATCTAAAAAATAAATTACAAAAATCAAATATAATAAAAATAAAAACAATTATTAAACAAATACTTACAATTGATAAATGTTGAAGTAGTTGATTGAGATATGGTAAAATGTATTGAATCATTGTACATATTTATAGATTTTCCAATCAATATTTTCAATTTATATCCGTTAGACTATGATTTTATTACTGATTTTTTTTACCGTTCTGACCATATTTTTTTTATTTTTTTTATCCGTTGGATTGTGTCTCGATGTGGTGGTCTGTCTCTTTTCTTCATTCTTTCTTTGTCCGAGTCTTTTCTATTTCTCCGTCTTTTCAAAGGGGTCTCCCTTTTCAATCTCCTTACCGTGATTGACTTGGATCAAATTTGTAAGTTTCATCTTGATCTCTTCCAAGTCATTTTGATTTTTGTAATGATTGAAGTCTATGTCTCCATCTGGGTTATTTGATCTAGGTCCATGTATTTGTTTACAGTGATTGACTCTGTTTTGTTTTCCTTCATCTCCTTCATACTTCATATATCATGTTGTCAATATACAATTAGATGTGGGTCATGTATTGCTATTTTTTTAATCTAATACTTCCCCTTCTTGAAAAACATGAATTAGCTATGGAACCAAATAGGATTCGGATCAAATCTGCAAGTACATGGACTCTGTTCCTTCACCTCCTTCTTCTTCAGTCATCCCCACCCCATCCACCCTCCCATTTAAATATATTTAAAATTATAGTCCATCAAATTCTAGATCCTTTATATAGTCTCTTTGCATCGCCGGAAAAACCCACAGACTAAATATAGTCTAGCTGTTGGAGTGAATTTTCAGTCTTAGACTAAATATAGTCTAGGATTTTTACTTCTTCGGCCTGTTGGAGATGCTCTTAGACCCTTACGTTCTAATCCTCCTTTTTTATGGTTGGTTCATATTTTGGTTGGTTCATATTCATTGTCAGTTATTGCACTATTGTAATGCTACGTTTGAATTGTAAGAATGAAGGTGAAAATAGAATGACTTGTTCTTATGGAATGAAAAAAATTGTGTTTGGTTGTTCTATTGGAATGGAATGAATTATTCTCATTCCTGCCAAATTTTTGAATTTTAATTTATTTCTTGGGTGAAATATGGAATGACTCATTTCAGTTAGAATAGTATAAATCATTCCACTCTCCATTCCATTCCTTTAATCCAAACGTAAACGTAGCATAAGAGAAACACTTAATGTCATGTTGAACAAGGTTGCTATTGTGAATATCATTTTGCATAATTAAAGTGCAGACGAAAGTCAAATTTGACTTATCGTCCGCAATTTAGTTTGTTACCGTTCACCAAATTAAATTACAAACGGTGATCATCCTAGCCATTAATTCACAATTTGGGTGGTAAAGATCTGTTGTAAGACTATGACTATCCTTACAATTATGGATTTTGAAATTGTATATGTGAGCACACCTAGAAAGGACGAACGAATAAGGGAGTGTGTTTGTGTGCGTGAATCAACAAACTATGTCAAGTTGAAAATTTTTTGCACAAGTGTAATCAGACACCTAATTTAGTTGTCTGCTTTGAATTATTCTTGTAATATTTTTGTCTAACTTCAGAATGTGCAATGATGTTTTCAAGATTTCTAATGCAGGAAATAAGTGATAAACAGAATATATAATGTAGATATCAAACACACATGTACATCAATATTTATACTTGGTTCAACCCCTTAGTCTTCTACTCTATGCGCCTACATCCAAGGTCATGTATCAATTGATACTTAGCAGGTTGACTTTAATATTAATAAATCAATTACAATACTTTACTCTCTGTACAATAAAATCCAGAAAAACTCCCTGAGCACATAGCTCCCTTGAGAAAACTTCCTCTCTTGAACACTTCTGCTCTCTTGAACTCTTAAAGGAAATTCCTTACTTCACTCCAAGTCCCTTTTTCAAGATATAAACTTTAAGAGTAAAAGGGATTACAATTGAACACTATTGTTGTGTTTGGTTGGTGGGAATGAAATGTAATGAGCTGCGAATGGGATGACCATTCCTTCTGGAATGACTAAAAACATGTTTGGTTAGTCAGTTAGAATGAGTATTCCATTCCTTTAGTTATTCCATTTCTATCTGAAATAATATTTTTCATTCCTTTCTAAATAGGTGGGTTTATTTCATTCCCTTCCGCTTCGTTCATTTTTCACCTGACTTTGGGCCTATTCGAGAATGACTTATTTTAAAATGACTTATAAGTTAAAATATAAGTTGACTTATTATTCAAACAGCTTATTGGTAAACAACTTATTTAAACAACTTATTATTGGTAAACAGTTTATTATTGGTAAACAACTTATTATTTAAATAGTTTATTAGTAAATAACTTATTATTGGTAAACAACTTATTAATAGTAAACAACTTATTGGTAAATAGCTTATTATTGATAAACAACTTATTATTTAAACAGTTTATTATTGGTAAACAGCTTATTAGTAAACAACTTATTATTTAAACAGCTTATTGGTAAACAACTTATTAGTTAAATAACTTATTATTGGTAAACAACTTATTAATAGTAAACAACTTATTATTTAAACAGTTTATTGGTAAATAACTTATTATTTAAACAGCTTATTAGTAAACAACTTATTATTGGTAAACAACTTATTAATAGCAAACATCTTATTATTTAAACAACTTATTGGTAAATAGCTTATTATTGGTAAACAACTTATTATTTAAACAGATTATTATTGATAAACAACTTATTAATAGTAAACAGCTTATTGGCAAACAACTTATTATTGGTAAACAACTTATTGGTAAACAACTTATTATTTAAACAACTTATTATTTGAATAGCTTATTGGTAAACGGCTTATTTAAACAGCTTATTGGTAAACATCTTATTGTTCATCATTGGGCATAGAAACCAATAATCTTAGTTTACTACTGCATTGAATAAACTATTATGAAATGTTCAGGAATATTGCTTTTGTTTAATTCTATATATGATTTGTATTGGTTTCAAGGTTTTTTAAAAAAAATCATGAAGGTGTTTATTTGAATTATAAATGCATAAAAATAAAAAATAAAAAAATTCTAGTGAAGATGTTCTTTTAATTCTATTTAATCTATTTTTTCATTCATTTTTATAAGTTAGTAGTATATAAAAAACGAAAAAAATTATTTCTCATTCCATTCATAATGTAATTCATGTAAATCAAACACCTAAAGTAGAATGGTGATTCTATTCCTAACGAAATGAATGAACAAACCAAACATAAAAATGGGAATGACCATTCCATTCCTTAAGTCATTCTATTCCATACATGCTAAGGAATAGGAACTAAACATAGTATATGATTTTCAGCAATAATACTAAAATCAAGACACTTATAATTTTGCTAGAAAAATTGTAACTTTGTAAAACTTTGTTCAATATGTATTGTAGTGTTGTGTGTTTTAACCCCCACGAATCAGAAATTATATAGCCAGGAAACCAACAAATACTTTTTTTGAAAGACTAAATTTGTTTAAAAATATCTGAAAGATTTTGAAGATAACAAACTTTGGTTTTTAATGGACCAAATCAATTTTAAAGATACCAAACTATATCATAACAAAATAAGTTTGTTAGGAACATTTTTAAAAGAATCTTTTTAAGATTAGAAGACCATTTTTTTTCACTAATAACATGGCCTTATGGATCAGATAAACCAAGTCTTTTAGACTACTAATATAACATTTCTTGCCCAATAGGATTCTTATAATAAGGAATAAAAATACGAAAAGATAAAATTTTAAAACACAACTAATTTTCTTTTGAAAGTTTCCAGCAATAAGTTGTTTTAAAACAAATTTCTTTTAAATTCAAGATATTAAAAACAACTTTCCTACTCTATTATTTTATCAAGTGAAGATTAATATTAATTATATCATATGCCTTTGATTCTAGAAAAATTGTTAAAAATCTTACATTTATTTTCTAGACCCGATCACTCTTTGATCTTCACAATCCACTATACTTGAGCAATATCTTGAATACTTGAAGCTTTAATAAATTATTCAACTTGTAAAATTTCCAGCAATCAAAGTCCAAACCTATAAAAATATAATAATACTACAAAACAACTTATCACATTAAAACATATAAACTAACAATTTTATGGTTATAGATCACTTCTCTACATAAAATAAACTTATACTGTGGAATATATATATATATATATATATATATATATATAATTTTAGAGATTCCAAATAGTGAATGGTGAAATTCATTTATCGTTGTTAAAAACCCAAAACATTTTCGTAAGAGACACTTAGAATTAAAATTTTCTTGAGTGTAGAAATTTGACTTCAACTATAAATGTGAATTTATTTTGGTGCTCTATGATCTTTGTAATGAATCTCCTTGGAAAATCTCCTTCACTATATAAATCTCGAAAGTTGTGAGGGAAAAAAATTAAACATAAATTAAATTTAGTAAATCACGAGAGATTATCAGGAGTGTTGTACCCTAGATTTTGATATCTAAAAAGGTGTGATATATCAAACACAATATATAAAGTCATGGGGGAAAAGAACATTGGAATCCTTCTATAAATTAAAGAAATGATGGATTTTCCTCACAGGTAGAATTTTATTAGGTGAAATTTTGAATGTGTTTAATTTTATTTTTTAGATATCGTATTTTTAGCACAGTTTTTATGTTTTCGGTGCAAATAATATATATACCATATGTAATAGAAGTGATAACTTACGTCATTTAATTTTTTATATTTTTTCTACTCAACTAATGAAATAATAAAAATTCAAAATTAACACTAATTAATTTTGTTTGATATAATAGTCAGTATTATAAATTATTTAAATAGTATTACTTAAAATAATATTTTATTTTAAAATATTAAATAAATTTACACCACAATTTAAATTTTAGAATTTATCACATTAATTAGAAGTACAATCAATGAAACTATTTTTTATAAACCAGTGGGAAAGTAAACATGGCTATAAAAATTAAAATGAATATAATTTTGTACCAATGTAATGCTATCTTTATAAATTATTCGGTTCACATGCACTACTTTTTAAGTTTTTATACAATAGTAACTAGAATAACTTTAATTCTAAATATTAAAATTATTCCAGTTATTATTGTACAAAAACTTGAAAAATACTTCATTTGAACTAACTAAAAACTTGAAAAGTAATGCTCCCTTCGTCTCAGGACAAAAGTGATGGTTGACTTTTTACATATATTAAAAAAAAAGAGGATAAAATGATAAAATTGTCTATATTTAAATTATCATTTAATTGCATAGTTTTCTGCACATGACTAGTGATGTTTCATAAATATGCACATAGAATTAAAATATGACAATTAATACTAAGGGTATTATAGGCAAATTATTATAAAAAAAAGATTATTTAAGATAAGTAGACATTTAACTTGAAACTACTTAAAATAGTAATAAAGAGGACGAAGAGAGTATTAAATATCTCTTGTACATTTCATCTTGTTTTAATAAATTATTAACAATTTTGTTTAATTTATTATAAATTGTGTCGTGTAACTGATAAATTTTCCCTTTTACCATTACAAAGAAGTTCTTTTATTTACTCTTCATTTAAAATTTTTAATTATAAATATTCCCCTCGTTACCATGTACAGTACTCCTTCCATTTCATATTATCTGTAAAATCTATACACTTATTAAGAATAATAATTAACAGTTTAGTTTTAAGAAGAAAATGACATTATTATCTTTTATTGGAAAAGCAAGAGAGAATAAATAATGTTGTTTGATTGTATTTAATATCCTTGGAAAGAGGATATAAGTATGAGTCTTATAAGAAAGAAAATTTAAGATACTTCTAGATATGTACAAACGACAATTATTTTGGAATATACAAAATAAGCTAAAACAACAGTTATAATGGAGTGGAGGGAGTATAAGGGTTATTATCAGACTTTTAAAAGTCAATTTAAGGTACTATCAAGTTCAAAATTGACATGAATTTCTTTAATCTTACACTTTGTTTGTGAATTTTTCAGATTAGGATTCCTAAAGATTTTTTACTCGCGAAATGATAGGTAAGGAAATAATAGGAAAGTAACTTTCTTTAGTTCTCTTTGTGAGTTTAGTAAAGAAAATATAACATGCTTAATAATTATGTGTTGCAAGTAAGGATAATTACAGAATTACAATAAATTCATTAAATTTATTTTTCTTTCCTCAACTTTCCTACCATTTTGGTCAGAAAAATATCTAAAGAAAATTAGACTCAATTTTTCTTTACTTTACTTACCTTTCTTGACTTAAAAAACTCACAAATATGAAATTTCTACAATTTTTTTTGTCTTTCCTCTCATTTCCTTAGTTTTAAAAACTCACAAACAAGGTGTTAGTCGATAGAATTAAGAAATTTATAAACTATCCAAAAGGTTGTACCCTTATGATAAGATTTACTGTTTCATATAACAATTATCTCAATTTTAAGTTTAAAAATATTTTAAATTAATTTTCAAAAATAAATAATGTTATGAACTCCCACAAAATATATGAAAGAGTGTACATAAAGAGAGAGGAAGGGGGAGCCAAACCGTGACTTCAATATGGACACGTGTCAATCCGATGAACATAATAAAGGTCAATACACTCAATATCCAGCCGGTTCAAGCTAGCCTCGCAAGCCGCCCGAATATAAACTCGGATCCCCACAAATTTCCTCCATTTTCTCACCATTCCAAACTCGAATAAGTCTTGGCAGACGTTGGACAGGAAAATTGGACCCGTCCCCATTTTCTCTCCATTTAATTTATTTTTTTTTTGTTTTTTTTTGGTATTGACTCTAAATATATTTATACTATGAATTATAAAACAAATTTTTAAAAAATTCAAAAAAATGGGGTGTAATTTGGTTACATATCAAAAAAGGGGAAAACCAAATGGGGAGAAAATGGGGACAGTCCAATTGGTCGGTCCCTGTAGAAGAACTCGCACACGCACAGCCTGTGCCATTGCGTAGAGTCTACACATCTGTCCATCGGTTTAAAAATATAAATCTCAAATTCTCAGCATTGAGAACTTGAGTTTCGGCCCAAAAAAAAGTCCTTCAGTTGCTGAACGTAACTCAAAACTTACTAGTTGAAGCTATAGAGCCCAACAAACATCTATAGAGCTTTTCAAAGTTGGAGTTGTAACTCCTTCCCTGTGGCTACATTTGTTTGCAAAAATTCAATTTTTATTTTTATCATAAAATTCTTAACATGTCAGAATAATTCAGGATTAATACATATCTAACAAATGTCAAAACAATATTTGAAAAAAATAAATTCTTAAAAATCATCATTTTAAAAGTGTATCACTTATTTTGAAAGAAGCATTTTAGAAATGTAACTCTAATTTTAAGAGAGACGGTATTTCCTCCCCCCACCCCCACCCCCACCAAAAAAAATAATAATAAAAAATAATAATAATCAATATTGTGATTTAAATAGTATATATCTCTTACACAAATAACAAATGTTGGCATTTTTTGTCTTGTAAATTGCTCATGCATTATCATTAGCAGTTTAAACATCTTCAGATTGATAATACTGGTTCTAACAAGCATTCAAAGACTAACTTATTACGTACTCCATATGTGACAAGATAAGTATTTCTATATTGCAAACAGGAAAACAAGTTAAACCGAAGTAGACTTTTACTGAACAAAATTCTCCACCAAACCGTTAATACTTCTAAGGAACTGACAATAACAGGCAACACAACTTTCCAGGACCCCCAACCCCAAAATAAAGACAATAGCAGAATACGGTTAGTGCCACACAAGTTACAAGTTCTTTCTCATTCTTCGGCGGCACTAGCAGCACTTAAATCAACGTTGAGGTCAAGAACCTGCACGAAACATAACATAGCCACTTAAGATAAATGCCCCCCTCAAAACTAAGTTTGTAGTTAATAAAGTGGAATAGTTAATTGTTGTTGCACACTAGAGACTTTTGTTTTCAAGGATCATGGGATGACAAAAAGCCGTTCAATAGAAAGTTTGAAATGATAATGACTTTCAATTGGAGGGACAACACAATAGATGGTGATGATGATGATGATGATAACTAGTTAACCAGACACAAACTCCATATGGATTCAATAATTAACTTTTGAACCAGAAAGCAACTCTTTTTAATTGAATTGCGTTCAACCAAGTATTCATATAAAAAAATGATAGTAAACTTCTTAAAAATGGGAAGTGATCATCACCTAGAGTTTGATATATTTAAAGCCCTAAAGTGTACATAATCAAAGAACAAATTGAGGATACCGAGGCAATGACGAAACTACGGGGGTGGGCCATGACCCCACCCCCATATATATATATATTTTTAAAACGTAAACTTTTTAATTTCGTTTCATTATTTATATAACTTATTTGAATAAAATTTGACATATACAATAAATTACATGTAATGATATTAACATAGCAATAAAGATGGGCACAGGGTAAACATCATTTTTGAACAAATATATCCTTAACTTTTGAAGTTGCGGTAGGCCATACTATTTTTAATATTAAGACAAAATTGCTCAAAAGAATAAAATTGTCTGAAGACCTTATTGCTATGTTAATATCAATACCTTATATTATATGTACTATTATCAAAAATTAATTAGTACTATGTCTGTGATCACTTGATGATAAAAATATATAAAAAAAATTATTTGACATAATTTTGTGCAAAATATTCATTTAAAATTTATATACCCTCTATTCCAAAATTAGAGTATATTTTGACCTTTTAAAATTAGTTTACGAAATTCTTAAATTTAAATTGAATTGATTTTAGTACTAAAAACTATTACTATTTATCACAAATTAATTAAAACTATTACTAATCATCATAAATTAACTAAAACTATTACTAATTATCATATTTGTTTCTTTCAATAGGTTCATATCAATTTTGAATTTTATATTTCACAAATTGATTTCATAAAATCATATTATATCATTAATTTTGAACAAATAATGTAACGAAAAAAATTACTTGGAATATTACTACGAGTGTATATTGACAAATTTGATAGATAGATTGACATGTACTAAAAAAAAATAGTGCGTATAATTTAATTTTTACATTCACTTTAAAATTATTAATTATGATGATTTGTTTATAAAGATTTTGGCCCTCCCGATACAAAATCCTGGTGCCGCCACTGTCCTGAGGCTATTCCATAACATATTTTAAACAAATGACAGCCCCGGAGCAAACTCTATAATATCTAATTAAGATATATTTTGCCACAATATTCGATGTCAGAAAATGTCAAGAGGTCATTCCTTTTTTTAACAAGTGTCGAGGCGAATCTTATATTACCGAATGACAATGCATATATTGATACATGCTAAAATGTAATAGAAAACCAAAATCAATATGAACCTAAGGATTCTAAGTCATGGGCCTTTTCCACAAGTATGACCATGCCTGATTCCTGGCTGTTCATTAGTCAGACCAACCTTTTCTTTTATTCAGGAAAGAGTTCTAGAATCTTTAGAGGGGTGCATTAAGCTGAAACATTACAGCCGAGAATAATACTGTCATGCTAAAAAAGTGCAAGGCCTGAAGGCCATACTATTTTTTTCTTGCTAGCGATAACTTGAGATATGGCAATTCAAGCGCACCCAAGGGGAACCCAGACCCACAAAAAACGGGGAGATTTTTATCTTCTAGAGCCAAGGGGTGTTGGCCCTTTTTACTTTTTGACATGTGGTGATCTTGGCTCAATTGTAAATTTGAGGATTTTTTGGGCGATTTTGCATTAGGAGTAGTAGGTAACTTTTTGGGAGGCTCTGTGTACAAGTTTAGACTGGGATTTTTGTTGGCATAGAAGTCCTTTTCTACTCGTGTATCTCCGCATGTAACTGGGTTTGCCCCCATTTTGGCGTTTTGATCGAATCATTTACTTAGCAAAAGAATTTAAAGAACCAATTTAAATGCCAAAATTTGCTCACCTTTCCAGTTATCAGGGTATACATATTAAGCACATCCGCTACAGTAGACTCAAAATGAGTTGTGGCATCATAGCTCTGTTGAACATATGAACAGAGGTAAATGAACATTTACATTACTTAAAGCTGAATCATAAGATAATGTACCAATATAGCTTGTTAAAGAAACTGACCGTGGATATAAAACAATTGTCCAGAGAAGGCTCATTGACTGGTTCAAATCTGTCATAAATATCAAAGAATATCTCATCCACAGGCCCTAATAGATCAATTCCGGGCTTTAATTCAGTCTCAGGCTGATCAGTCTCTGCCTCTGTTGAAACAAATGCAATAAATTTCCCCTTTGGAGCAACATTGTGAGAGTACGAACAACAAAAGAGATACCTACAAAACAACAGACTCATCGAGTAAGATAATATAATTTTTACCAAGGAAAATCTTAAATGTTAGAAACTGCTCAACTGCAAATCAAGTGACAATAATATTGATCTGTGATTCTGTGGTCTAGATGAATAAGATAAAACAGTTCTCTTTAATAAAAATGTATCAAATTACAGTTCAACAGCCGCCCCTTTTCATAAGTTGCATTCCAGAAGCTATAATAAATTACAATCACACTACTGTTCTAATTCGCAGTTGAAAACACAAGTGACAATGACAAGTTTCATGCCAAAGTTACAGTATTGACCTGTTTTCAAGATGAAAACGTTAGGCAAGGTTCAGGGTTCACCGGACACTTAGGGACTGGTATTACTCTCATCTCACAGAGAACCATAGGAAATCACAAAGTGGAATGGTTTAAATTATATAATAAATACAATCAGTCTCAATGAGAAATGCAACAGAATGGCTCTATGTTCAACAGCATGAAAAACCAGATCCATTTTCATAATAATCTTTTCGCCTTAATCTGATGAGAGAAATTGAGTAAGTCATCAATCAGGAAACTCATAAACCTAGTTCTCCTTATCCCTGTGGTAAGTATTAATCTATAGTCTATTTCTTTACATTTGCATACAAAATGCTACTTCTCTTGTTCAATTGCTTATTTACAAAAAGTAGAATAGTTCTTTTTCACCTCAATATTTCTTTTTTTATTCTAGATAAAACTTCTTGGCCCCATATTTCACGATGAGAATATAACTTGATCAAGAAACCCTAGAGATTAGATTCTGGTTATAGCATATAACTGAGCAGAACATGTAATAATTTAATGCAAGGAAACAGAAAAATAAAATTTCTCTGGAAAGCCTTTGAACTAAAACTCACATATCAGATCTACGACCCAATTGCTTTTGCGGCAGAATAACCTGCACTGAGTGAGAGTCACTGGTATTTGGGATTGGGTGGCTCATAATGCAAATTGCTCTTGCAACCCTGCCAACCTTCCTGACCTGTAACAGACCATGCATGCTCATATCATCCATCAGAATGACACTTGGGATAATCAAGTTTGAAATGGTTAAAGCCTACTAGCAAGATATGCTGGCTATGCTTTGAATAATACAATTACCATTTACATACTTAAGGTTGGTGACTAAATTCCCTTTTCTTCACATATACCTTTGATTAATCTTTCCTCTATCTTACTTTCTGTTATAAGAAACTCTTTTAAGTTTTATTGCACAACTATATTGTTTTTATTTTTTAAATAAAGGAAACTCATTTTTTTTAAATAACGGAAACTCTTTTAGCATGCATCCAAGAAGTATTTAATACATGTCGTAAATGAAGAAGTTTGTTTTCAAGCCATGAACACATCGAAAAAATATCAGGCAGCAGTATCCAAGAGTATTTAGGAGTATTGACACCCGACACAGATGCACCATGGGTTAAAAGTATATCTTGCTCCCTAGTATCCCTAGTACAATATATAGTTTAGCTTTTACCACTTTAGAATTTTCTAATAAGTTGGATTACCAGCTGGAATGTCGTATTATCAACAGGTTAGAAAACTAATTACCTTGCTGGTCAAGTAAGAAGGATCACATACAACTTTCTTGCACTTGGCTGTTTCCCCTTCTGATGTAACACCATTGACCTTTCCTTCCTCATCAAACTCTACCTGGCATTTAAGCAAGACCACTAATGAATGAAAGTTTTTACAGCATCTGCCTGGTCTAAAGAGAGAAGATGGGAAGGGGGTACCTTGCACTCAGGTTTATTCAACATGTACGTCCCACCATAGACAGCACTGAGCCGAGCAAATGCCTGAATGGAAAAAATGAACAGACTTCAGTAGATAGCAAAACCTTCATAACATGTTTCTCAGAAAAATCAAAAATAAAAAATCAAGAGAAAAGAATCGAGGTTATTAGTTAAAAATAGGAACTGGGAGGAGGGAGGAAGCAGTGAAAGAAGAGATCAAAGGGATGTTAAATTCAAAAGAAAAATAAAAAGGACCTGAGGGAGCTCCCCTAATCCATACAAAGGGTAAATGTACGGTGATCCTCCTTGAAAGCGTGCAAGAGACTCCGCATAAAGCTATCACATAGTTAAAATAAATGGTCTCAGGCAACTAGCCAAGTCTACATAGTATGAAAAATCAAACAAAGAGAATGATGTAATCTATACATTTTCACCTTCATTCTCTTCACAGTATCCAATGCAGGCTCACTTAAGTAGTGGTCGTCTCTGTGTAGTGCCAAGGCATGACCGATAAAGTCCACAGTGTTGTCACTAAGACCATATTTTCTGTCGAAAGTAAATAACATCAAAAGCAGAAAAACTTGAGTGCTGTTTATGAATATTATTAAACAACTATTTTCTTTTCAATATCTTGCTATTTCATATCCACTTACCTTCAATTTTTTATCAAAAAAAATCTATCATCAATTTTTTAATTCTATAGACTTGCAGAAAGCCTCACTCCTTGACAACTGAAGCTACAGACTTGATATTCAGTACCATCCTCGCACAAGAATAACTATTAAGGCATCCATGAGAAGAAATGATACATGAAAACATGACGAACCTAACATTTTACGTCAGCTAGATCCCATAAATATTATTAATTACAATAGTTCAAAAGTGTACTTCTGGTCTAGATCATCTTTTGTAGACAAAAGAAGATTATTTTATTAGAAGGGAATAACAAATTAGGAAGGGCAAGACGTCCTCAAACTTCTGGCTAGACACTTAATAAGTAAATCCTTGAAATGAAATGTAGTCGGAAACTTGTTTGAGGTTTACTTCAAAACTACTTTCTAACAAACAAAAGAATCTAAACCAAATACAACCATATAGAAAAAAACATATCAAAACAAGTGAAACCGAGCCAAATGTCTATGATTTATTGTAGATCAAGGAGAGTAAATCATCTGGAACTAAAAGGACATGATTCAATTTAACCGTGTCACCTATATTCTTTGTTTTCCCCATAATCTTTCACCATCTAGTTCTTTGTATATCTCCTCAACCCTCACTTTGAAATTTGAACTCTTCTGTCGTGAGTGGTGAAAACAAGCAGGCAAACACAATCTTTAATTTACTGAAGTTATTCAAGTTGTATATGACATAAACAAAAGCAATCAAAATCAGGAGCATACGCAATAAGCTCTTGAGTTGTCACTCTTGTCAAATTCATCCCCTCGTGTGTTTTGGGATCAGTTTCCTGGTAATCTTGGACATATTTAATGAATTTACCGGCACGACGCTTTTCAAAAATGCCCATGAGAGGAGATTTGAGGGCCTCCATATCAGTTGCTGGCACCTTATGCACCTATTGCATAAGGATATCACAAATACAGGTTAAAAGAATTCTTACAACTGGGAGACAACCAATAGAAAACTTTTTCCTGAAAATTAGGGCAACTTCTACCAAGTAAAAGAACTATTGTACCTTTCCCTTATTATAGACAAAGCTGCCATCAACTGCTTTGAAGGACAAATATTTTGTTACATCAGTGTGAATGAGTACTCGTACAAGCTCACCATTTGCCATAATAAACTAGCAAAACAATTATCAATCAAAATAACCTAAAGTTAAAGCAGCGAAAGAAAATTAAGAATAGTATTTCAAACAAGTTGAAGAAGAGTGGGGAAGATGGAAACCTTGGGTATCATGTCCACATTATAATCCCTACTAGAACCCAGATGAGCTGGGGGCTTATCGCTTCCTCTAAACTTCTTCCAAAACTGTACGTTAATAATTACATAAAGAAAATTAGGAGACTTGACCGAAATTTTTATTTGTTTTATCGCCAAAGGTTCTAAAGATATAAACCTGAATGAGATTGAGTGAAGTCGACTCCCCTCCATAATAGTCATTTCTATCCATGTGCAGAACCTGGTTCAAAAGATATGGAGTATAAATGATCAGACAACTGCTTAACTAAATAATATAATATGTTTTGTAGGTTAATGTACATTTCTCATCTCAAAGAAAGCAAGTTTAGAACAAAATAACCAGCTTCAGTGCACTATATTTCAGCAAATGGAAATCAAATCCAGTAAATGTCAAGCCACGACAATGAAGAGAAAATCTCAAACTTAGACCAATGTAAAAAGTACAATGCAGAAGGTTCAGCCCAGTTCTCGAAAAATGGGGTGCAGTGGCAACCAACACCAATTTAAACCCAGATGATGAAATAAGAAATATGACAGAATAAATAAAAGAGTAAACACTAAAACAAAGATATTGAAATCAAGAAATACACTGAGGAGGAGAATAGCAGTAACATTAACTGGCTTATTGGCTTGTTAGAACCCATAGCAAGTCATGTCCTCTATCCAATGACCCATGTACTAGTAACATTTACATCAAAATCACAACATTACAAATCAGATCAACGGTATTAAGCTCTATTGAACATTTCCGCATTGAATATAAATTTAGAGATGCAAAAAGATAAATATGATAATTAGATCAATCACGCACAAATAAAAGTGCTTTCGATAAGCATAATTCTAACAAATTGCGATCATTGAGATTTTTTAATAATGTTACATGTACTACCTCCATTCCAAAATTAGAGGTATTTTCTTTTTTGTCTATTCTAGAATTAGAGATACATTTCCAATTTTATGTCATATAAAGGCATGTAGTTTCATGCCTGCCATTACTTTATTTAGTGTAGATTGAATATTATCATGCCATCATTACTACCTTTCTAACAAATGTTAGGAAATATAAAGTTTCCCTAAAAAGTAGTCACTTTAGGAATGTATGGATGGAGTACTAAATGAAACTACAAACCTAAAATTGCACATTATTACTAGGATATCAGATTATTTTGACAAAAAATTAACAATAACAATCCAGTGCTGCCTCCATAATTGGCTAGCATACATCTACCACTACTCGCACACCACTTGATCTCAATGTCAGATCATTCAAAAATAAGACCCTTGTTGCCAACATTTCAGCCACACGTGCACACACAACAGCAATTATCTCAAAAGCATTTCCGGAGTGCACTACCAAGCACACAAAAAATACACATATAGAAATAAATAATATACAAATCTAAATCAATAATGTAGAGCAGGACCATGCAGATTAATTGCTAATTGACCATTGAAGGGACAATTTGCACAAACTTTATGCCACTAAGCTAGAGGATTTCAAAATCATATGGTTTAATATAGAAACAGAATCAAACATGTTTCAAAATGAATTTAGCCATCACAGATCCATTGGATCAGCAAACAAACTGTTCCGAACACTACATCCAAATGAAAATTGAGTGCAAATTGAAGCCAGAAAAAATATGCTAGATTTGAGCAAAGACAATCGTGATTAACTGGAGTATAAAAAACAGTTAATTAATAGAATAAATACTCAAAAAATACCTTAAGGCCATCAACGGAGAGCAGACCGCTGAGGATGCATTCTTTGAGACCAGTACCCAGGACTATGACATCGTACTCTTCATCCATGGTGTGGATCAATTGGACAATTACTTGCTCAATCAAACAGATCAGTAGACAGAGAAAGTAGAAGAATACTAGGGTTTCAGAAGAGAGAGTGGATGATTTTTATGTGTAGGCAAAGGAAATTGTATCTCGCGCGATTAGGATTTCGAATCGATTGTTTGTGGCTTGAACAACACGCGGCAAAACTCTACAGTGTCTTGTAACGTAAGAGAATCAAAAATTCTTTCTATTAAAATGAATGGTATATTTATAGAATATCCTGGCAGGTGATTATGTGTCTGATACATGTCATGTGCTGACATGTGATCAAAAGTAAAATTTTAAGAATACTTTTAGGCCATGTTTGTTTGCAAGGATTATAATTCCGGGATTATAATCCCATGGATTATAATCCTAAGACTATTAATCCTAGGATTAAATAGTCCTAATCACATGTTTGTTTTTCATGGGATTATTTATGGGATAACTTAAAATAATCTCATGTTATGTTTTAATCCTTCATGATGGGATTATAATACCTAGCTAGACATGGTATTAAATAATCCCTCATCTTAAGCTATTTTATAATCCTTGGACTAATAGTCCCAAGCTCAAATTTAAAAACAAACAAGACACTTGGGATTAATAGTCCTATCCCAAGTGTAATCCTTGCAAACAAACATAGCCTTAGTTACCCAAAGTGATGTCTAAATGATCATATCCTTCTTGTGGTCAATTCAATTCTCTCGAGTTTCATGGAGGCTCCTCTTAAATTTTCGTATATAAGGTCTCATTGTTCAACTCGTACTTTTCTTTCCACGTCGTCTAAATTTTGTCGAAAAGTTCGAAAGACCTCGACACAACCTTAGGGTGGACAAACCCTAGAGAGTCGAAGCCTAGGTTCGTGCTTCCTTTAACCTTCTTTTGCTTGTCTTTACCTTTCTTACTCGATTTTCATAATTGTTTTTGTGATTCTTGGCACCGTAATTAGCTCATATTGTCACGGAGGTTTCAAGGAAGACCATTCCCAAATTCTCTTGAATTTCTTGTCTCTTTTCTTGGTTTCAAGTTTGTTATTATGTCATTGCACCACTCAAGGCTCATATGGGAATACGAAGAGGTGTGCACTTTACGAGGTCAACCCCTAGAGTGGCCGAACCCTAAAGTCATGTTTGTTTGCAAAGATTATAATCTCGGGATTATAATCTATGGGATTATAGTTCCAAGACTATTAATCTTAAGATTAAATAGTCCTAATCACATGTTTGTTTTTTTATGGGATTATTCATGTGATAACTTAAAATAATCTCATGTTATGTTTGTTTTTTCCAGGATTAATTAAAGGATTGGATAAAAAAAATATCGTTTGAACTATTATACTCTTACCAATAATAACATATTTTAAACTATAATTTAAACTTTTTTATACATAAAAAATGATGAATAATTAATTATAAACTATTTATAAAATTTTAAGCTTTAGAACTCATGAAGAATGATGATTTTTAGAAAATACTATTTATTGCAACCAGAATTTAGGCTATTTAATCAGATTAATTTAAGTAGCTTATTTAATAAGCTGGAGTATCTTCGTTGGCATAGCTTATTTAAAATAGCTTAATTTATAGCTTATTTAATCAGTTTAATTTAAGTAGCTAATATTTAATAAGCTTAATATATCTTATTTAACACAACTTAATTTATAGCTTATTTAAGTAGCTTATTTAAACAACTTAATTTAAGTAGCTTATTTAAACAACTTAATTGAAGCAGCTTATTTAATAAGCTTAATTTAAGTAGCTTATTTAATCAGCTTAATTTAAGTAGTGTATTTAAAACAAATTAATTTATAGCTTATTTAATCAGCTTAATTTAAGTAGCTTAATTTAAGCTTATTTAAACACATTAATTTGTAGCTTATTTAATAAGCTTAATTTGAGTATCTTATTTAATCAGCTTAATTTAAGTACCTTATTTAAAACAGCTTAATTTATAGCTTATTTAATCAGCTTAATTTAACTAGCTTATTTAATAAGCTTAATTTATAGCTTATTTAAACAGCTTAATTTATCAGATTAATTTGTAGCTTATTTAATCAGCTTAATTTAAGTACCTTATTTAAAACAACTTAATTTATAGCTTATTTAATCAGCTTAATTTAACTAGCTTATTTAAACAGCTTAATTTATAGCTTATTTATCTTTGTTGGCGTAGCTTATTTAAAACAACTTATTTAAAAAATAAGTTGTTGAGAGAAATGTCCCGTTCTAGCTTTTTGATGTGTGCGTGTACACCACTTTTAGCTTATGCCCAATAAGTTGAAATTTTGTTCTTGGATTCTTCATTATGTTGATGTACATGATACTTGCAGTGTGATAATATGATGTTGCATATATTGACTATATTTAGGCTGATAAATGGATAGAATAGGATAGTATGGTCATTTTAGAAAAAAATTGAGGTTAATTTTGTTTTTAGTCCCAAATGGTTGGGATTATAATACCTGATATACCATGATATTAAATAATCCCTCATACTAAGCTATTTTATAATCCTTGGACTAATAGTCCCAAGTTTAAATTTAAAAACAAACAAGACACTTGGGATTAATAGTCTTATCCCAAAGTAATCCTTGCAAACAAACGTAGCCTAACGTGACTAGGGGTCACCCCGATTTTCTTGTTCTTCTTCCGTTTGTTCCTTGGTTTTGTCCTTGTTTCGTTCCAATGGTTCAAATTAAGTTCAATCGGAAAAGTTATTGTCAAAGTTTGTCACAAGATGGGACTACCTAAGGGTGGCTGAACCCTAAAAGGCCAACACCCTAGGTATTCCCCCCTTTTGTTCATTTATTGTCCGTCTTGTTTATTTATTTTTGACTTTTCTGTTTTTCATTTAATTTTTTAGATCACATATGAACCCTAATTTATAATTGAGCCCACAATATGTAAATTACAAAAGATGCTTTGTTTGGTGACAGAGAAAAGCTTCAAGTAATGCAGCAGTGACAACGAGAATTATAGGATAGATCATAGATTAAAGAAAAATGTGTTATAATTATACCCTTCTAATTTCCAAAATTAGATATATATGTTTAAATATTTTTTGAAGTAAATTTACAAAATTTTATAATTTGTTTTAGGTACTGGAATCACAAAGTTGATCCAGAGGAGGTTGAATAGATCTTTAAATTTATTTACCTTATAAGAGTTTAGTCTATATAAGTCACATAGACTTTTAATCACAAAGATTAATTACAACATAATTGAATGAGTTTGTTCCGCTGCATTAATGTAGTTCTCCTAGTAGAGTAGATTGTGCAGCAAACGTAGAGTGCTTTGTTATTCAGTAAAGTGCTTGCAGACTGCTTTGGTAGGGCGTTTGTTCAATTAGGATTTTCAAGTTCGTAAATAATTTTTTTATTTTTTATTTTAATTTCTGGAAGGTTTGGTATTTATAGGCTCCTTGAAAATCTCATAGAGGTCTCTTGGTCTAATTAAAAGTTCTAAAATCTACCAACTTTTTTGTCCTTGTCAAATTATATAGTAGAGACAGAGTTGTGTCTAATAGTTAAGTTTCGCTAAGACGAGTATTAAATGTTTGTCAATGACTATTTATTACCGATTTGACTGAGCTCTATCCTCGTAGCATTTGTTCCTTTGGTCTCTTGGACCTCCAAAGGTGTGAGCTTTGCTAGGTTAGCTCTGCTAACTGCTCTACAACCTCTTTAACTCTACAAAGTGAATTTTCCTTGAATTCTGAAGAGTTCTGAGGCCAATGCTCTACTAAGTTATATCGTCTTTGCTTTTGATGGTCTCTATCCCTGTGGCATTTATTCATTCCGTCTCAAGGACCTTCAAAGGTGAGCTCTACTAACTGTTTTACAACCTCTTTAGCTCTACGAAGTGATTTTTTCTTGAATTCTGAAGAGTTTTGAGGCTAGTGCTCTGGTAAGAGAAGATTGCTTCATAGATTAAAAAAATCCAAACTAAGAAAAATAAAACCCCCATAAAAGGTTAAAGATACAAACACCCCAATAAAAGAAAAAAAATAATAATAATAACAAAGAATGAAAGAAAAAAAAACTTGAAGGAGGATCTCTTTATACCATACGAAGTAGTTTTTCGTTCCTATTTTATTTCAACTAGCTCAGGGTCCCGTGCGAAGCACGAGATTTATGATTATATTTTGTTTATTAATTATAATTTATATTATTAAATATATTCTTAATATTAGCTAATGTAATATAAAATTGATATGAATTATATTGTATATTATTATTTAAAAGTTAAAAAAATACAAAGTTAATCTAATATTAAATCTGTAGACATAAAGACAAAACTAATTTATTCTTCATAAATATAGTCAAACTAATTTATTTTAAATTTTATCTATAGTAAAATACTCTTAAACATAAATATATCTTACTTTCAAAATATTGAGTTGCCTATAAAAACAGGCAATCTAGCTATCAATTATCATATATATATATATATATATATATATATATATATATATATATATATATATATATATATATATATATATATATATATATATATACGAAAAACTTTTAAAGCGAACCGGTTCGTTCGCGAACCGGCTTTAGCGACGGTTTTTTCCGTCGCTAAAGGCTTAGACAACGGTTTAGACGACGGTTCACATATATGTAAACCGTCGTCTTAGCCATTAGTGACGGAAAAAATCGTCGTTAAAGCCGGTTCGCGAACGAACCGGTTCGCTTTAGAAGCGGACTGTATATATATATATATATATATATATATATATATATATATAGAGAGAGAGAGAGAGAGAGAGAGAGAGAGAATCGCGGGCTATGAATCATTTCCTGACCAACTGATCTCATATCGTTCATCTCAAATAGCAACGACTCAGATTAAAGTGGAAGGATTAATATCCGCAATAACTTCTTACGAATAACTTTTTACGTTAAAAGTCAGATCACTTATTCTCTCTCATAACTCAATTTTTTTCTCTTTTAACATCAGTTTTAGTTATTTTAACTAAAAAATATATATCAACAATGAATCTTGTTTTGAGGATCTTGTTTTGAAGATCTTGATAAGAGCTTTCTAACGATGTATAGATTGACAATTTTGAATTTGTAATAAAAAAGTTATTGAATTTTAAAATTTTTAAAGAAAGAGAAAAAGTTAGGTTAAGAGAAAGAGAATGAGTAATCTGACTTTTAACGTACAAAATTATTCACAAGAATTTCTTGTGAAAATTTTACGGATAATAACGTGGTCTTTCTAATTTGAGCCGTTGAACATTGCAATGGACGACGCAAGATGAGTTGGCTAAAACATGATTCATAGCCAACAGTGGCTATCTATCTATCTATGAGATAATACAAAATAAAATAAAAGTAAAATTATCAATCAATTATATCCAATTATGAGTCGATTAGTTGCATGACCAATCAAAATATTTCAGTTAACTTATACAATAAAACGAATCGATGGATTCTACAATTATATATATATATATATATATATATATATATATCATGAATAAGATAATACATATACAAATTAAAAACAAACAAATAAAATAAAAATATAAAAATATTAATCAATTAAATCTATGAGACAACTCGATTCAGAACTAACTAAAACTTTTTAGTTAATTCATAGAATAAAACATTATTTGTATTGTTATAATAAGTACAAATTTCAAGAATCGCATCGGACCACGATCGAGTAGCGTAGATTTATATTTAAATTTATCTCTCACTTAGTATGCTACATACTAGTGAAATTAAGCTTTTGACAACCATAGTATATGATCTAATTATCCCTTATGTCTTGACTTCTTTAATGTGCCCTTTTTTGTGTGTCCGAGACGTTCTTATAATCCCTCCCTCAATCGAAAAAAAAAGTCATATTTATCTATTCTTATATATAACCAGATCAGAACTTGCAATCAAATTATAACAAGAGAACTTGCAATCAATTTTTTAATTCTGGTTACTTATGATAATTTAATAGTCTAATAACTTCATAAAACTATTGTGCAGACCAATTGAATCAATTTAGTATAACAACATTAATCTTTAGTAACACGATTAAAACAAACTTGCAAGTGGTTCTATGCATTTTTACTCTAAAATTAATATAATACAATAAAGAAAAACTATAGAAATTAAGTATTACCTCATTAGGCAAATTATATAATTTTTAAAATTTTGGTCAGTTGTGATAATTTAGTAGTCTAATAGCTTTTAATATTGTTCACATCAATCGAATCAATTTAGTATAACAAGAATAAATCTGTAGTAACAAGATTAAAAAGTGTTTGGAATCGTTTATAATCAGCCAAATCAATTTATAATCAATTTTAAAAAGTAAAAAGTATTTTTTAAATGAAGAAGAAGCAATCATAAGACTGAGAATTTATTAATCAGTAAAATCATTAATTGTGTATAAGAGGACCTCTTCAATGCAATACAAAGGATATGAGTCAGGGACAATTCAGCCAAAGAATGGCCAACCATATTGCCTTCCCTATACACATGCATGAGAAAAACTACAACTTTGAAAAAAAGAACCCATCTTCAAGCAGTCTTTTAGAATTAAATTCAAAGAGGAAATGTCACGTTTAGGTCAAGTAGAAAGTATTTCTTAACTTGATTCTAAAACTGTTTATAATCAGTATTTGTTTATAATCATTTTTTTATGATTATTTGTTAAATCTAATAATCAGGTTTAACCAAATATATTACTACTAATTTATTTCAATTTATTTTAGTAATTCCACCCATTACCTATTTCTACTTCTCAAAACTTTACTTTTTAATAGTTATAACCATTTTTTTATACAAAATACTTTTTACTTTTTACTAGTTTAAGTGTTTTTTTACCAAATACAAATCGCTTTTATAAAACTAATTATAAGCATAAACAATAATCAATAACTAATTATATTTTTTAAGCAATCCCAACAGAACGACCTTGCATGCATTTATAAGCATTCTACGCTCAAAATAATATCATACGACCAACAAAAATTAAAAAAAATAATAAAAAAACTATAGAAATTGTTAAATTATATAATTTGAGTTGTCTCCCCAAACATAGTCGAATCTAGACAAAAATGGGTCTCCACTAGAATCTTGAATTGCTCTCCTGCTTTTGCTTTTGCTTTTGGGTCGTACCTGACAATTTTCTCCAGAGAAACTTGTATTATAATTCCACCATTATGGGTAAAACATAGTGGCTGGATGACCAATCTTCCTCTTCTCCCCATTGAATTTGGAATTGTCATTAAGCTCGCGGTTTTGGTAATTCCTCCCTTGTGGTAGGGTTCCATAAAAAGAAGCAGTGGCCGTGTTTCAATTTATCTAGCAATATAAATCCATCACAAGATCCCCGAATGGTTCCGGCGGGATCGGATGGGGTGGTGTATGGTTTTGTATAATTGTGGGAAAATTGATCGATGTTAATGGATGATATCATTATTATCATTATTTGATGGTGACGACGGTGGAGTGTACCCTGTTTTGGAAACGCAATGCAATCGCACTACATATCTAAGGGTTAATAATAAAAGTATATGGAAGATGATATCATCCGGAAGGGTTGAGATAATATTTTTAGTGCTCCTGATGTCATAGAAACAACTGCCAGAGATATTTAATTTTCTGTGAAAGAATTTATCAATTTGGATTATGTTGGCTATTTTTTAATAAAATAAGAATATTTACAATTATTTATTGAGATTTATTGTGTTTAAATATGGAGGTTACAAATTTCATTATAATGAGATGTTAGGATTTATGTTTACGGTAATGATATATATTGTGAATATTTTACGTTGACTTTTGATTGCTAATTACATGAATAAATATTAATGGTAATATTTTTATAGAGATGTGCAATAACTGGGGCCTTCCTATAATTTCTACTAATCTCATGTATCGATAAGTTTCATAATTGTAATTTGTCATAAATTTATCGCAATATATAATAGGACTCTTATGTTTATAGTTGCTTCATTGTTAATTTGGAGAGAGTTGGTTAACATATATGGAGGAGAAACAAGTACAAGAAAACTAGCCTATATATTCTACTCTTATACTTATTTTTTAGTTTGATATATACGTGTATTATAATATTTATGTGTTATGGCCCTTGTGGGCAACATGACAATGACGGTTCTATTAGCTTCCTTACGGACGTACACATAGTAAGAAGCAAAATTGTAATACGTAATCTTTATTTAACTATAAAGTAATTATAAAAAAATAAATAAGAATCAAGTGATACATAAAATGAAATTATAGAGATATATTATGTGATATATTATGTGACAATAAAATTCAATTCGGGATCGTATAGTACTACATATTGATGGATATGAATTGTGTCGTAAGAGCACAGACGACCTAAACCGGATAAAAATGTCAAATAAGTTTAAGAACCACGAGTTTTTCAATTAGGACAACAACTGCCACAATAACCAAAGAGGGGATCAAGCAAAAACTGCCACAATTATTATAGTATTTTTGCTTCTTGTTGTTGGAGGGATTGGTAAACATGTTTAGTCAACTGCCAAAATGTGAAGTACGGTAGTAATTACGAATATATAAATATGATTCTTGTTCTCTTGGCAGATACTCCCTCCGTCCCAAATTAATTATTCAATTTTAACTTTTTAAAGTCAAATTGACCGTTTTTAAAACTAATCTTTTTACTATTTTTGCTAAAATATATGTGAAGAGATTATAATCAAAAGAAAGTATATTCAATTTATTACTAATCTCAATTTTTATAATTTTAGAAATATATTTATATATGCTTAATTATTAATTCTAAAAATAGTCAATTTGACTTAAAAAAATCAAAACTAAGCAATTAATTTGGAACGAATGGAGTAATATATAGTCCCATGTCATGAATGGAAGGAAGTATGTTGAACGTATGATTAATTCTAATCTATATGGGCCACAACCAACCTCCGAATGTGTGTGGCCTCTATTCTACATAAAAGGATTAGGTTATGTTTGTTTGTTATAACCTATAACTTATAATGATGAGAGAAATAACAGTCTTAATTAATTATTTATAAATATTAAATAATATATGTATCTAAAACGGCTTATAATCAGTTTTTTTTTGTTATTTGTAAAATCTAATAATCATGTTTGACCAAATATATTACTACTAATTTATCACTTTTTATTTTAATAATTCCACCCATCACTACAAGCAAAAGGTATATTTCCGACGGAATATTCCGTCGGAAATTCGGACGGAAATAACGTTCTCGGAATTAAGTCCGTCGTAACTTCTGTCGGAATACAATTATTCCGGCGGACTATTTCCGACGGATGGTCTGTCGGAAATAAGCCTTTTCCGACGGAATGTATTTCGTCGAAAATAATTCCGTCAATAACAACGCGCCACGTGGCACTTCCCTGGACGTCCATTAATAACTTATTTCCGATGGACCATCCGTCAGAAATAATTCATTCCCGTCGAAAATACTACTTTTTGAAAAAAAATATTAATTATTAATTCCGACGGAAGTTCCGTCGGACATACCTTATTCCGTTGGAATTAACATTTTTTTTAAATATTTTTTTTGTTTTTTTAAGTTTTCAGGTTTTTAAACCCCACTTTTGTACCTGTAACCTGCTTTATCCCAACAATACATATATTACAATACCAATAGCTACTTACAAGAACAACATATATCATAATCAACTCATAACGTTAAAAACTATAAAAAAATAACTCATTATGTCCTGAAATACATTCAAAACTAAAGAATATTACATCGATTTACAAAGAATCAAACTAAACTTTACAATATATGATTTACAAAACAATTAAGTAGGTTCTAAATACAAAACACCTAAGCAAACTAAACTATATATATAACATGGGCATGGACTATGGTGTATGCAAATTAACGTCATCATCCCCTCCTTCGCCGTCGCCATCGCCACCCTGTTGATACAATTAAAAATATAACGCAATAGTCCGTATGAAAGTATTATTTGAATAACATGCAGATTAAATAAGTAAAAGTATCTTCTTCACTTCGTAATAGTTCGAGGGCAAAGTATGATCCTTGGGTAAGAACTCGCTGATAAGAGAGAGCAAAGCATTGAAACCTCTCTCACTGCAGTCATGCTCATTCTTGAAGTGTAAGAGCTTTGTAACTGCAGATAGCCTGGTGTGCTGATCATTTTCGGGGTACAATGAGACCCCCGATTCAGATAGCATTTTGTAAAAGGCAGCAGCTGTATTATTTGGCTCTCGTTGAGCACTACCTGAAGAATGATCGTTTCCAGTCCAATTGATATTGTTAGGCCCATAAGCATCCACCAACATCTCCACAACATCATAGTCATCGGCGTTTGAATCACCGTGAACTGGTTGGTCTATTGAGCCGGTCAGTTCCCTCAACTCAACTGATTCCCCGTGATGGATCCATACAGAATACCCATCCACAAAACCACGAGAAAATAAGTCGAATTTAATCTCGTTGGCTTTCTTCCAGATCAAGTTTTTACACTTGACACACGGGCATCTCATCTTCTTGTTCGGATCATCAGCATGTTCTATGGCTTTGTCCAGAAAGTAACACACCCCTTCACGGTATGCTTCCACTAATCCCCTCCCGTCAATGGGTATCCTACGGTACATCCAACTCCGGTCGGCTAACATCTTTAATTGAACAAAAGACACCTTTAGGTTAGGGATATTCATTCATGTGGTCCATGCATGAATTATATGTTCCTAGTATCTCCACTCTACAGGGGTTAGGCTTCTATCCCGTTCCTGGATGCGTCTCCTCACTAGTGTCAACACGTTCAGGACGTTTCTACCTGTTTCAAAAAAAAATTGGCAGCACCTCCCCATGGTCTCCAAGTACACGAAATAGACTAAGATAAATTAATCTAAGTATGCACTTGAAGAACATGTAGAGATAACTGTCGAAAAATCATCAAAACAATTAAAAACGTACTGAACTCATTGACACCGGCCTAAGTGAGAGACATAATATCCAGTCACAGTCCTAAACTGGGGACTATTCGACATTCACTCCTAATGAGTGAATGTCAAACGGGTTTCTAAGCTCCAAACTATACTACATGCGTATTAATTATATGCAGTTTATTGTAATTGTGGAAAACTAAGCAAATGCTACTTAGTTTATTTTTCCAATGATAAACTAAGTAAGTGCTACTCAGTTTATGATAACTATTATTTGAACATGGAGATTATTATTCCCCATTCATTCGTAATCGTTAAACGGGTATAATACATGTATATATAAACGCTTTTTCAGCTTATTTTAATAATGAAAAACTAAGCAAATGCTACTTAGTTTATTTAAGTAAATTTAATTAATTTTATTAAGCTATAATTTATTTTAGTTTATTTTATATTATCTCCTCACTATTTTATTTTATTTTATTTTATGTTATTATTATTTTTAATTATTTTTAAAATTTATTATATATTATTAAATTAAAATTATTTTATTCTAATATGTTATTTATTTTATTTTATTTTATTTTGTATTGTATTATATTATATAATTTATTAAATTTCTTTTAAGTTAATAAATTAAATTTATTTTATTCTAATTTATTATTATTTTTAATTTTATTTTCTTTTCTTTTGTATTATATTATATAATTTATTATCTTAATTTTAAATTATCAAATTAAATTTATTTTATTTTATTTTATTTTATTTTATTTTGTTTTTTTCTTTTTGTATTGTATTATATTATATTACTTTTATCCTTTTTTTCTTACATTATATTTACTATAATATTTATTTATGTTATAGTTTATTATATTTATTTTAATTTATTATTATTTTATTTTATTTTATTTTATAGTTTATTATGTAATATTTTATAATTTATTAAATTTACTTTATTTAAATAAAATATAATTTATTTTAATTTATTAAAATAAATTATATTTATATTAATTTATTAATATTATTATTATTATTAATATTATTATTATTATTTTTATTTTATAGTTTATTATATAAATTATATTTATTTTAATTTATTGTTTTATTTTATTTTTATTTATTTTATATTATATTGTTTTATTGTTTGCATTTATTTTATATTATTTATATTATCTTATATTATATTATATTATTTAATTTAAGTTACTTTAATTTATTTTAATTTTGTTAATTTATTTCATTTAAGTTACTTCGTTTTAGGAGTACCAAACTAAGTAATAAATGGTACTTAGTTTTTACAGTTACTATAATAGTTATTTATGTTGTAGTTAATTATATTTTTTTTATTTTAGTGGTATAGTCAATTAAGTAAGTGCTACTTAATTGTGTAGTTTAGTTTATTTTAGTGGCAAACTATTTAAGTCTTTGCCTTTTATAATTAAGTATTGATTTAGTTATTACCTTGTATAATTACCGCGGAAATTTCCGTCGGAAATTCCGTCGGAAATAATTCTACAACTTCTAATTGAAACCACAATTGAACAAATTGAACCCCAATTTCAGCAATTCTAACTATTAACATTCAACTCTATATCAATATGCGGATTAATTCCAATATGCATCAATGATTTCCAATTCACAGTATGCATCAAGTCAATATTCAGTATATACAATAATACAAAATTCTCAAAAAAATATTCTCAATTTCATAGCAGCACCAATTTTAGTTTCTCGACTAATACTCCAATTTCAGAATTCCCAATTTAAACCACTATACAAATTCTACAACATCAATCAATAATTATTGAAAATTCCCAATACCAGATTCTACAGATTCAACAATATGAATCAATATAACTATACAAATTAATTCTACAACATTCAATCAATAACAAATTTTAATTTAACCAAAATTAACCCTAACTATTAAATGATTTCAAGTTACTTACCTTAAGGGAGAGTACTGATATATATATATATATATATATATATATATATATATATATATAGATGAAGCGGTGAGAGGTGGTGGCGACAACCTGCTCCCGCCGGCGACAAGCTGCTCCGGCGGCGTGGCTGTCGCGGCGTGATCCGACGAGCGGCGTGAGAGAGTGAAAGAGATAGTGATCGAGAGATTGAGAGGCTGAGGAGAAACTGATAAGAGAGGAAAAAAATTGAGAGAGAAACTGATATGAGGCGGCGGCTGAAACCGATTTAGGTTTTATAAGTTATTTCCTACGGAACCTCCGTCGGACATAATTCTCTCGGAATTAGTTATTTTCGACGGATATTCCCTCGGAAATAACAATAGGCCCGTCGAAATTAGGGTTCGCGTTGGCGGGAAAATTGACGCCAAAGCAAGGTTTCTATGTTCGACGGAATTCCGTCGTAATTAGATTATTTACGAGGGACTTATCACCGACGGAATAATCCGTCGAAATTACTCTATAGTCGACGGTATATTTTTCGTCGAGATTAATTTCGTCGAGTTTAAAGCTTTTTGTTGTAGTGCATTACTTATCTTTACTTTTCTAAACTTTCCTTTTTAGTAATTTACAATTGAAATAAGTGATGATCAATTTTTTTTATACCAAATACTTTTTACTTTTTATTAATTTAAGTAATTTTTTTTACAAAATACAAATAACTTTTTTTAAAATTAATTATAAGCAAAAACAATAATCAAAATCACTAATTCCCAACCTTTCTCTAAAACGAATTCTTGCATGTGGTTCTATGCGTTTTACTCTAAAAATAATATCATAAAAATGCGATCCCAACATTCTCTAAAACAAACTTGTATGTGGTTCTATGCATTTTCCTCTAAAAATAAAATAATATCACACGACAAAGACAAACTATAGAAATTGAAAAATTATATAATTTGCGTCGTCTCCCCAAACACATGCAGTCGAATCAAGCTGAAACTCCGTACTGTCCACTAGAGTCTTGAATTCCTCTGCTTTTGCTTTTGGGTCGTACCTAACAATTTTCTCCTTAGAAACTTGTAGTATTATAATTCCACCATTATGGGTAAAGCACAGTAGCTGGATGACCGTTCTTCCTCTTCTCCCCATTGAATTTGGAATTGTCATTAATTTTGTCCAAGATTCTTTGACGCATGACCCATAAATCCCATCTCAACCCCAAAAACAAACTAGACAAAGCAACCCATCTAAAGCATGCACGTACAAACGCGGATTGCTGCATTGTTCTTGTTAGGTAAAGGTGATGGTACAAGCTTGAATTTCTCCTTTGCTAGATCAAACGATACAATTTCTTTACCTTTGCCCGCTGTAAGATACGTTGACCAGTGCAAAAATCCACTAACGAATACTCCGGTCGATCGGTCAATAGTAAAGGCCACCAGAATTCGGCCATATCTGGAGAAACTTTTTTCCAAGAATTGTTTTCCGTGTGTAAATTTACAACCACTAAATCGTATCAAGATCTTGTAGTCGTTGCTTATTGGATCAAAACCAAGACCAGTATGATCATATTCATATCATTGGAATAAGCTCGCGGTTTTGGTAATTCCATGGATGCCAGCTTGTGGTAGGGTTCCATAAAAAGAGGCGGCCGCCGTGTTTCGATTTATCTAGCAATATAAATCCATCACAAGATCCCCGAATGGTTCCGGCGAGATGGGGTGGTGAATGGTTTTGTAGATCGATGTTTTGTCAAAATCTATGAATTCAAAGTTGTTTGATGTATAACTGGATGATATCATTATCATTATTTGACGGCGACGGCGGCGGTGAAACTTTAAAAAGTGGGAATCCGTAAGCAAAGTGTACCATGTTTTGGAAACGCACCGCAATCGGACTACATATCTAAGTGGTAATATATATGGAAGACGGATGATATCCGGAAGGGTTGACGCGGTTGATTGTTTCTGATTTTGCCGTCCTATTTTTCATGTTGTTGAGGTTTATAATCTGTATGAAGTAAGAACTTGCTAAATACTACAACCATGAGGACCAATTAGCTACTTTTATATTGTAGGAGAACTTACCAAATACTACAAGGATGATGATGATTATTTATTTGTATAACAGACGACTGAGTAGTATTTGATAAAAATTAGGTAAATTTATAGTTATATAAAAAGTTTTTTTTTTTTATAAATGTACTAGATTATAAAAAACTAGGTAATTGAAAGACATATTTGATATTTGCTAAAGATAAAAGATAAGATGTGATTTAATTAGTGAGACAATTCATTTTTAAGTTATTTTTAAAAATCATCAAATTTTAAAGTATTAAAAAGATATAAAATATAAATAGCATCACGAAAACAAATTTAAGTATTAAAAGATTTATCACAAGTTCCAAAATTTTCCTTTAAGAAAAAATAAATTTGAAATTTTGTGGTTACCAATTTCGTTTAAAATCAATGTAATAGAAGTAACTATTAGAGATATTTAATTTGCTATGAAAGAATTTATTAATTTGAACTCTATTGGATATATTTTAATAAAATAAAAATATTTACAATTATTTATTAAAATTTATTATGTTTAAACATGGAGTTACAAATTTCATTATGATGAAATGTTACGATTCATAGTAAAGCGGTATGGACGATTTTTACATGTAAATTACAAAGGATGTTTTGTTTGCTACCACGAAGGTGCGAAAATAGTTAGAATTGAATGCGGAAAGTATGAAAAAACAAGTAATGTAGCCATGACAGGGAAAATTATAGGATAGATTAAAAGAAAGGCAAAAAAAAGAGGTAAAAGTTACCTTATGCTTGCGTGGAGTACTAGGTAACCCTCAAAACGACGTCGTTTTATATAATTGAATAAACTCTTCATGTTATGTACAAGATGGTATTTTTATAATTTTTTAAAACATTATTATTATAAAGGGATGCAACAACATGAAGTAGCCCTCACATCTCATGCCCTTTTAAAAAAAATATGTCTAATTTTTAAAATATTATATATATATATATATATATATATATATATAAACTTTTTGAATTAAATTTACAAAATTTTACTCCCTCCATCCTCAAAATGATGGTTTAAGTACATATTTCACATAAACTAAGAAAAGTAAAATAGAAGAAGTAGAATTAAAAAAGTTATAAATTTATCTTTAGTAGTCCCAAAAGATACATAAAGTGTTGAGTGCTTTTATCTTTTTAATATTATTGAACCCCCAATGAATGACATATTTATCCTTACTTTATGTACCTTAGGCATCTTTTGTAGGACAAAAAAATTATACTTTAAACCATCTTTTTAAAGACGGATGAAGTATAATTTAATATTGTTAATTGGACTTGGGTTTAAGTTTTGACATTTGGACATAACAAATATATATAATAGTTAATAGTATTTTTAATTAATTTATAGCAATTACAATTGTTGGTATTAAAATCTAAACGTTTCCTCTTGACTTTAACATTTTAAGATTTTGTAAGTTGATAAAAATATATCCTTAATCGTTTCTTATACATGACCACAAATTTATGTCGATTGTAAATACCAATATATATGTTGATGTGAGTAAAAATAATCCACCAATGACAAGTTATCACGTATTATTTCTAGCTAGAACCTTATTAATAAAGGGTGATATAATAATTTTACTAACTGAGTATTCTAAAAGTATATTAAATTTAGTAAAAGAGAAAATTGCTAAGAAGTTTAACCAACTAAAGAATGACAACATAGGAGGTCTCAAAATCCATGCAGGATTCTTATTCTTAACTCTTGAAGGAGAGTACTCTCATCCTATAAATAAGGGATGTTCTAGCACATTATTGACTCTGATAATAAATCTCTTTTTTCATATCAGTGTTCTGACTTAAGTATCGGAGAGTCTTTTCGGAGCCCCCAACTCCGGTAGACTTTTTGTAAGTTTTTCGGCGAGATCAAGGCGGTAAAACGACAGTCAAAGTCAAGGTTCATGTATTGACTGAAACCCTAACTTAAAAGTTGCTAATTGACGTATCAGATTGGCGCCGTCTGTGGGAACCGAACAAAAAGTCATATTCTCTTTCTCACAATTCAAAAAATCATGATGAATACTTTCGCTCCAGCACCAAATCAATCCACCACTATGATCACTTTTTTGTTGTGAAAACCCTTTTATCATATAACATAATCCTTGGTAGAATATGACTAAATAAATTTAAAGCTATCCCCTCTACATATCATATGAAATTGAAGTTCCCAACAGCAAGTAGAATAGAGGTAGTCAAGAGTGATCACAAAGCAGCTAGAAGCTGCTACTTATTAACCATAAAGCACAATTGTGTTAAGAGGCAAATCTTGCCTGTTAATTATATTCTTTAAATGTGAGGGATGAGGATAAAAAGTAAAAATGATAACCTACAGAGGAACTAATTCCAATTTTATTGGTAGATGTAGATCATGAGAAAATTACTTATGTGAGTTCTGGTTTGAAAGAGAAAATTAAAGATAAACTCATCCAATTGTTAAGGAACAATAAGGATGCGTTTGCTTGGACAACAACTGATATGTCAGGAATTCATCCCCAATTTATAAGTTATCATTCCCAAGTTGAATGTAGACCCGAAAAGGAAACCCATAAAACAAAAGAAGAGGACTTTTGCACCAAAATTAAGGTAATGGAGAGGCCCAGAATTATAGCCATGAAGACTGGAATCAAGGCCATAGAGCTTAGAATTAAAGTCATGAATGTTAGAATCAAGGTCATGGGGGTTCATAATTAAGGTCATGGAGGCCTAAAATTAAGGTTATGGAAGTCCAGAATCAAAGTCATGGAGGCCCATAGTTAAGGCTATGGAGGCTAAAATTAAAGTCATGGAGGCCAGAATCAAGGTCATGAAGGTCCAGAATTAAAGTCATAGATGCCAGAATTAAGGCCATGGAGACCCAAAATTAATGTTATGGGTTCCAAGAATTAAAGTCATGGAAGGCAAAATCAAGGCCATGGAGATCCAAAATCAAGGTCATGGAGGCCAAAAATTAACGCCATGGGCGCTAAGAATTAAGACTATATATGGATGCCAGAATTAAGGTCATGGGGGCTTTAAATTAACACCATGACATGGAGAAAAAAAAACTCTATTATTATTTATTTACTCTTTTAAAAATATATTTTTAAAGGAGTATGGGGGACAAATAATGTGAATAAAAATAACCCACCAATGACAAGTTGTCAGGTGTTATTTTTAGAACCCTATTAATAAAGGGTAATATAATAATTTTGCTCACTGAGTATTCTAAAAGCATATTAAATCCAGTAAATGATAGAATTACTAGGAAATTTAACCAACTAAGTATTGACAACCTAAAAGGTCTTTAAATCTAAGCAGGATTCTTATTCCTAAAATCCTAAAGAAGAGGACTCTCATGCTATAAATAAGGGATGCTCCAGTACACTCAAGGTACACAACTTTTTACTCCCATAATAATTCTCTCTCCTCATATCAATATTTTGACTTAAGTATCGGAGAGTCATCCCCGAGCCCCCCAACTCTAGTGGACCTTTTGAAGGTTTTCCGGCGAGATCAAGGCAGTTATGTGGTGATCAAAGTCAAAATTTGTGGGTTGACCGAAACCTTAATTTAAAGGTTGTTAATTGATGCATCATATGTATATATTTGATAAGATAGAATAAAAAATGATCAAATTTTAATTTATTTTATCTTATCGTTTAGAACTTCACATAAGCCGTAATTTACCCTCGTCATAGATTTTTTTTTGTCATAAATCATCTCCCACGAAAATACCCTTTTTTTTCTTTAATATTTATGTTGTATTTGGCACATTTTTTGAAATAAAAGAAACTTATTTTTTTGTTCAAAATGAAAGGAAAATATCTTCTTTGCACTTTGTTAGGATTCATAGAGAGATTCTTTCAAATAAGTCCATTTTTAAAAAAATTATAAAAAAATGGAATTGAACTATTTATTTTTTATTGTATCCTTTTTCTTTCATCGTTTTTGTACAAAATCTAATTGACCCGATCCATAGACAAGCATCCTAAACTTCAATTGCCTCAAATAGAACTGTAAACGAATCAAATTGTTCGTAAATCTGGTCCGACTCGATTCGACTAAGTCTAACTCGAGCTCGATTCGACCTGGTTAACGAGCCGAGTTCGAACAAGACCTTTAGGCCGTTTAGTTAAACGAGCCGAACTCGAACAATGTGGTGTTCAGCTCAAGCCCGACTCATTTAGGTCCGACTCGAGCCCGACTCGTTTTGGCCCGATTCGTTTAATAATTATTTAATTAAAATTTTATTTTATTTATATAAAATATATAATACAAATAAATTATTTTATTAATATATAATTTTTTCCAAAAAAGATGAAAAATAAAATAAAAATTTTAAAAAAAATTAAACAGGTCGGGCTTAGGCTCAAGCTCGACTCGCCTTGCTTAGGCCTATCTCGTTTATAAATGAGTCGAGTTTGTACACAAGATTTCAAACTCATTTAAAACCCGACTCGACTCGAATCGTAACTTTTAAATGAGCTCAAACTCGTTAAATCAAAATCCGGCTCAACTCGTTTTCTTTACAACCCTAACCTCAAAGGAGATTATACCCTCACGAAGCTTGATCTCTCATCACTTGTATATCAATAATAAAGGTACTTCTTTATGCCCAATTTTTTTTTTATTTTACATCCTTTTTTATAATTCTCTTTATGTGCCTTTTGCATCATGGGAAACATAATATATATATATATATATATGTGTGTGTGTGTGTGTGTGTATCTTTTCATTTTTGTTCAAATTTGATTTGTAAAGCACACCTCTGACTTACAAAAAAAAAATGATATATATTGAGAATGTTACATCCATTTTTTAATTATGGGTTATGTGAATAAGTATTACGTGGATAAATTTAATTCGATAAAGTGGAAAGTAGGCTGAAATTTCTTTTTTATATTAAATTTTTTTATGTTAGTTTTTTAAGATATAAGAAACAAAAATACACCAATTTTGGAGGAATAATCTCAACAATTTATGAAGCTATCAACAAGTAGTCTTCACATTGAGTGAACAATGAAAAAACACTGAACAAGCAACCTAATTATTATAAAATCTCAGTCATAACCATCATATTATGCCATCGTTGACATCTTTTATCTGAACCTTCTTTCAATCTTTATGTAAAGAACAATTTTAACCATATAAGTTATAAAGACAAGCAATTTTACATTTTAGAATAGAGAAAATGTTATACAATTTAAATGCCCATTCTAGCACCTCGTTCTTCTTTCCACTTAATTGTAATAGTTAATAGACTAAAAACTATATTCTTAAATTAGTTTTATATATTTTGTTACTCCTGAATTAGGTGTAATGTGGGCAGCAAAGAGGACAAGTGTTTTGGGACATTGAATGTATGTAAACAAACAAAAAGGGTAGTTTTAAAATGATCAATCATTGCATTGAAGAAGGGAGTGATGTGGGACCCATTAGAAAGGGGCTACCGGCAACTTTATGTGGTGGTTTATGGTGTTCCGAAGAATCTCACTTTCTTGAGTCAAGTCCGGTCTATTTTTGGATTTGACTTCTCCCCATTACATTTTTTATTTAATTATATTTAATATACTATATTTTTATAATTTTAAATAATATAATTAAAATCAACAACAATTAATTAATTTATAATATTAAATAATATAATTATTCTAAAAATAAAAATAATTCAAGAGATTTTTACCATTTAATGAACATATAGATTTTTCATCAAAATTTCAAATGACTAAAATTCTTTAAAACTTTTAACGGCGGTCAAAATATTTTTAATGATTCTAAGTTTTGGTAGAATTGATATTAATATCATCAACTATCTATTAATATATTTTGATTATTGCTAACAAACTTCTTAAGATCAAATAATTGGTGTATTAAATGAAATTGAAGAAAATATAATGGAGGGGAGTCAAATCCCTATTTTTACAAATGAATGTGCTTACCGTAAATTATAGTTTTCTCTATTGTACTTAAAATGTTTTCGTTGGTATTTTTTCAAAGAATAATACTAGGTGTACAAATTGTACATAAAAAATGTCCACAAAAAATAAAATACATATATTGTATATCAATAAAAATGTATAAAACATCTAATAGTAGGTCCCGTTTCTTAATTTTTCTCTTTTTTATACAGTTGGTGCACAAGTTTTTATGTATAGTTTATGTTAATAACATTATCTATCCCAAAACTTGAAACAACAAATATTTTGAGACACTGAGTAAATGATAATATTTAAAGAAGAGTCTTGCTATGTTTCGTGATAAATTTGTGTTCAATTATAATTGCGAAACATTTCAATACATGAAATTTGATAAAATTATAAGAGAATCCTATACTTATTACACATCTCTTCAAAATAATTATCACTAATATTTATCTAAATAACTGATAATTAAAAAATAAACATAAACATTCAAAAGATATATCATTTTCTTTTTAAGTATATAATCTAGTACCTATTCTATTGAGATACCTATTCTATCGAGATACCTATTCTATCAATAATTCTAAGAAGTCCGGGGTTGGTAACCGGGACACTTTTTTTTTTGACTCCCAAATAATTTATGTGATTTATTGAAACTGAATTTTTTTAAAAAAACAGTGATTTAAGTGTGATTTGGATACATATCAAAAACAGGGTTACACAGACTGTGAGTACCCTGTTTTTGATATGTATCCAAATCTGTGTAACCATGTTTTTGATATGTATCCAAATCATACCTAAATCACTGTTTTTTTTAAAAAAAATTTAGTTATAATAAATTACATAAATTATTTAAGAGTCAAAATAAAAAAAAATGTCCCGATCGCGGGCTCCCTGTAAGGACTCCTATTCTATTACAAGCTATGGGGGAGGCGGTTGAGACTTGAGAGTCCAACCCCGGTTACCTTTATAAGGGGTTGGGTCACTATCAATGCTATTAGCCAAATTTTCAATTAATTAATTTTTTTTAAAAACAAATTATCACTTAATAAATTGTAGTTAATTAACTCAATATTTTTAAATATATAATTTACTTCAATACATAAAACTTGACAAAAGTAATTATACTTTTATAGTTTAAAGTAATTATTGCATTTTCAAGATTTTATATTTATTTTTTAAAATCAAGTTTCTAAATACAGTATCAATTACCAATATAAACAGTTGCAAAATATTTTAAGTTTTCGGCCGTATATTTAGACATGATTTGAGTTGTAATTTTTTTTTTCACTTTTGTGAGCGGATGATAAAAAGAAAAACATTCATTTAAATACGAGAGTTATAGTCCTACTTTGAATATTTTATTTTACATACAATATTTTCATATTTTATATAATGCGTACGAAAGTACAAATTGATTAAACTATTTTTTCTAGTAATTGTTTTACTTCGGTTTTCTCTGTATAAATTTTTTTAAAAATTTTATTTTTTAGATCTATAAATAATTTAATGATCGAAAAAATTATTAAACTCGGGTTAAGTTATCAAAAAAATATATAATTATTTTTTAACTCTAAAATTATTGAATTAGTAAATAATTGTCAAAAATATTAAATTTTTAATGTTTAATTAATTTAATAAGTTTATTAAATATAAAATTATAAAAAAGAAAAGAAAAATAAAAGGTGGGGAGAGAAACCAGTTTTGATGCCAAAATATTCAAGGCCCATCCAGGGTCTCAATCTCTCTCTCTCACACACACACTTTCTCCCCCACTAAAATTAATCAAATCAGGTTTGCTCTCATTCTCTCTCATCACTCTATATTTTGTTTTGGTTTCTATATTCTTGCATTCATTTTCGTAGTTTGGTCGGTTGATTCCTCTAATTTATATTATCATTAGGATTAGATTTTTTTTTCTTTAAATTTGTTGCAGGCAGATTATTCGTACCTACCGATTGATTAATTTTTGTCCTTTTTTTTTTTTTTTGGTTTGATGCATATGTAAGTGTGTGTTGATGATGATTGACCTATGTAATTGGTGTTCAGGGCTAGGAAAGGATCAGTTTTGATGAATTTGATTTCAGAAGGGGTTTTAGGGTTTCTCTTGAGGATGATGATGATGTGATGGAGCTCTGTTTGCCTGCTTAATATTGGGAGCTCATACATATATATTGGTAAAAGCTTGTATTTTGATTTATCTGTGGTGGGTTTACTGCTAATTTCATCATTTTAATGTCCTTCCCGCAATAGATTTATCCAAGGTTTTTGCTTTTCTGGCTTTGTCAATTGAAAAGGAAAGCATCATATTTTAGATTTATCTTTGGGGTTTTCTGTGATCTGGTGGAAGGAATTTGAGTTTGTTGAAAATGAGTTTTTTGGGCTTTTCCTCTCTGCCTACAAAATAAAAATGGCCTTGGATTGAGCTTATTATGATCCCCCATAGTACTCGGAAGAATCGACTGTTTGTAATTTGGGAGGAAAGTTAGGAAGACAAATGGAGGATAAGAAAGTTTCGATGATGGCAAGCGATTGCGAGCTTAGTTTGGGAAATGAAACTAATCCTGTTGATGAACCTCAGTGTACTGAGATGGAAACCGATGAGATTGAAACTGGTAGTGCAAAGAATGAGGTTGTAGTTTATAATTCGGAAAAAGGAGAGGCAAGCAATGGCAACGTAGTGTTCTCAAGGGAAGGTCCCCTGATGACTGAAGAATACACGGGAATGACTGCGGATGGTTGTATTTGCGGTGCTGCCAAAAAACTGAAATCCAGACTGGCCACATCAGAATCCGAACTCGTCAATAATGAGAAAATTGGCCATGAGAAGAAACTTAGCAGGCAAGACAGGATTGAGTTGGGGCGATTGTTTCAGGGTGCTGTGAGTTACCATGATTGGGAACTTGCAGAGAGTCTTATCTTGCTGGCAGATCCGCAGACTCTTAATGATGCCTTGTGCATTTCGCTCGATTCAATATGGTTTTTGAGCACACAGCAGGAGCTGTATGGGATAACAGGACTAATTAATAAAATTATTGCTAATGGTGCTTATGACTACACAAGAGCTGCTCTCAGAACTTCGTTCCTTGCATCCTGTGTCTCTGCTTGCCAAAGTCGAACAATGAGCCTAGCAGATACTGTGTCCGTGATGGCACAACGGTAATTCTTTGTTTATTTTTTTTGTCGGTTCCTTTCCCCCCCTTTCATACGGCTTGTTCATGTGATTTTCATTTCTTCTCTTAACATTACTTTATATGTAAAAATGAATCAAGTTCAAGAGAGTGATGATAGAAATCCATTTCTAGTGACAATGTTCTATTCATTGTGGGATTATACAGTGGTGATGAAGACGGTTTACGTGTTGCATGTTTTTATGATTTCATCCTTTAGTTGTTATCCTGGATCACCTTGGCAACTGAACATGTTTGATAGCCTTCACTGACTACCTTTGAAGATTAGTTTATGGTTGCAGCATTGTGGTTGTTTTTAGGATTGCAGTTGGTGGGTCTATGTTTTACTACGTAATAAACTTCAGTGCTTTCTACACATCTGCCATGAAAGACTACCATTGTATTTGTCAATACTTTAGACGTGTACCATTTGATAAATGAATTTCTTTAGATTGATTAGTTGCTTCTTTTATTTTTCTTTTTTCTTGGCGTGTCTGGAGAAAAATTCCCTCTTCCATACAGTAAATTCTTCATTTTGATGGTCTCTCAGACATGACGCTGTGTAACTTATAACTTATCAAAAATAAAGATAAAAGTGATGCTGCTTAACTTTTTCATCAAGTGTTTAAGAAGGTAGTTAGGTTGTCCGATATCTCTTGCAACATTGTATCTTTTGCTCATTTAGGAATATCTTCTGTTAATTTGTGGTGTATGGACTTGTATCAGTTGTATGTGTAGGGGTAGGTATTCATTTTTGATTTATTCTCTAAATTGAGTGACGTCAATACTGGAATAAAGTGTTGTCAATATAAAATTCCCAGACTTGATCACTTGTTGAATGTTCAAGTATGACATTTTGGACCTATATCTCATTTGGCCTTTCAGCACTCAATTGTAACGTATATGACACATGCATTTCATGCATCAAGGAGAGTTTATATTGGGTAGTACTCCCTCCATCCCGCAAAAACTGGCTTAGGTTGACTTTTTCAGTCAAATTGTCTATTTTTATAATCAAAATTTAGACTATTTTCTTGTAGAGATAGGTGGAGAAACTATAACCATAAGAAACTATGTTGAATTTACTATCACTTCTAATTTTCATAGGTTTGAAAATATAAATAAATATACTTAATTCTTAATTCTAAAATTGGTCAATTTGAACAAAAAAGTCAAACTAAGCCAGTTTTTAAGGGACGGAGGGAGTATTTGACTTGTGCATTGTACTGTTAATTTCTGCTCTTACCTTTGAGTATATTCTACACATGTTAGACAACTTGCTTGAGGTCAAGTGTCATTTTAGTGGAGCTTAGTATAACTCTTAGCACAACTAATCTATGAACTTAACATCAATATATAGTAACATGTGGGTCACCAATTTACCTTTCTGTGATTAAGACCCAATAGAACTGAAGTGAAAAGAAGTTGTCTATATTCCCCCCCCCCCCCCCTTTTTCTTTCTTTGTTCTTCTTTTAGTTATATATTTCTGTCTGTTTTCTAATTTTTTGCACGAACCAATTCATTAGTTATGTGTAGTTACTCAACAACTCTTCCTGTAAATGATAGGGCAACTTGAAATGTCAGTTTTTTACTATGCAGGTTGCCCTTTCTATGTGCTTCTTTAAGTTTTTATACAAGCGGATCACCAACTCTTCCTGTAATTTTAAGGATAACTTGAAATGTTAGTTGTTTGCCATATAGCTAACACTTTCGTTGTTCTTCTTTTAGTTACATTTGTATGATTGTTGCATGTTGTTAGGTGTTTCTTTCTTGAAGTTGATGTGCCAGTTTGCCTTGTCCTTATAGCAGGTTGCACGAGCGTCTGCAAGAGTGCAATGGGGATGAGGTTTTGAAGGCTGAAGCTGGTGCCAAGGTTCAGAAGTTCACTGAATGGGCTCTGAAATGTATAGGTTTTCATTCTCGTTGTCAAGGGAATAGGGATGACGTCAATCAGAACTCGTCCGTCCAGATTCAACTGCAGTTATCTGCATTCAAGTCCTTTCTGGATCTTGCTGGCAACCATCTTACAGGAAAGGACTTTACGGAGGCCTTTGATGCAGCTTGTTTTCCCCTTACCCTTTTCTCTAGTTCATTTGATCCTGGTTGGGCATCAGGTATATCAGCAACTGCAATCCAAGGGTTGCTGGGCATGTTGGTAGAGGGCGGTGCAGACAATGTCAACCAATGTTTTCTTGAAGCCTCGCGTTTTGGAAGCACAGAGCTTGTTCGCATCTTGTTGCAGGTAAAGTAACTTACCATGGCCATTATAAAGTCGTATGTTATTCTTTTTCTTTAAAAGTCAATTAGAACCTTGGATGAACAGTGGTAAATATTGGTTGGCTTTTAAGTTGATGGATAATTTTGGAAATCGTTCTTGAACTGTATTTTGTCCTTGTGCTCGGGTATCTTCTCCCTATGCATCATTCTTCTGCCAAACATGTCCTGCGTCGCAATCCGAAGTCTAGTGGTGCTTCGGTTTGGTCGTCTTAGTTGCCGCAACTTGATCAATTTTTTTTCTGCGTTCAGCATGTACCTTGATTGATTTATAGTTGGGGCATTGGTACTTTTGAGCGGAAAATATCAAAACACAACAATATAGAAAACCTAGGAAATGGGACTGAACTCAGTCTAGGTAAAATGACCCGGTTTCATAAGATTTACTTGTTGGCTTGCCTTATTGATAAGGGTGATCAATATTGAATGCTGTAATAAAGAAAGATGAAACTCTTTCCTCGTTTATTAATAATTCATATTAATTTCTTTTTCACATTCATGGAAAATTAGTACCATCCAAAATGAGAGGGATGTTGGAAACATTATACTGACTTTCTTGTTGTCTATTTATTTTGCATTATAGAGTAAATTACAAGGGAAATAACTTAAATCCCCTGGTCTTGTTATTTGAATACATGAAGTTGTTATATTTATCAAATCTGAAACGCATCTGCTCCTTTTCCCCCATATTTGATTTCTTACTGTTTTTAGGCTCAAGTTCTGTGGCAATACTGCTTATGTTTGTTTGGCTATTTGGGATGCATTTTTGTAGATTGCTCAAAGGAACAGCTTGGATGTTGATGTTGATCTGGCTTTGGGCTTCGCTTCCCATTATGGCAAGATTGGAACTATGGAATGTCTAGTTGAAGAAGGGAACGCGATGGCTTTCTTGGGTCCCTTAATGAGAGCTGCTGAGAGGGGTTGCCTACAGGTTGTTCAGTGGTTTGTGAAGAGAGGCTGCCGAGACATGGAACTTTGTCTAGCTCTCACAGCTGCCACTTCCAGCAGTAAAGTTGAGATTGCTGCCTATCTCCTTCCTCATGTCCCTCATCATGTTCTTGCAGCTCTTAGCATTGAGATTCTTAAGGCTGCTGGTGAACGAAGCGGTGGGTCCCTTGACGGTGTAGCATTTCTCCTTCAGTCCAACTTTCTTGGAGATCCTGCTGCTACTTATGCTGTGGCAGACAGCATTTCTAGGTCCGATGACGAGGCCGTTGCTCCTCAGCTCAGGGATTTTCTTCGGGAACACTGGTCCGAAGTAGCTTTCTTGAATGGGTTGACGCAAGGACAAGAGCACTACTTAAACTTGACGAGGATTTTGAAGTGGGGTGAATCTCCTATTTGCTTGAGGGATCTCCCAGCCCCTTTAAGGGTGGCAATAGCATATCTGCCGCTGTATAGAGAATCTGTCAAGGCAGGTGGCTGTTTGTTATCACAAAGACTAAGGGGACAACTTGTGGAAGCGGCAAGAAGGCTTGGAGGAAAAACATTGGAAGAGGCAGGGCAGCGAAGAGAACTTTTGGCTGTTTTGGAACATCATCTTCCTCCATTTTTGCTTTATTCGCCAAGTGTTGCTTAGCCAAGATATATAATGTCTGAAAATTTTGAACTCTTCGTGTCTCTTTCTGCCTCCTTTCTGTCTCTCACCCTTGTCAAGTATGATAATATCAAAATAGCTGGGCTTAGGTGATGGAGCTCCCAAGGCTTATTTATAGAGCTTGTTGATTGAAAATGTACCTCAAGTCTTATCTGCTTTTTAATGTGTAACCTAATGTTCATTGCATATGCATGTTAAATCTATTATGTAATATATACAACAGCATTCACCAAGGCTTCTGATATGTAAACTTTACTCAACAGCATGAGGGGTATTGTTGGCCAGTTGCTTTTTCTTCCAGGTTCATTCTACAACTAAATTAGCTAGAACCTTATTACACCAGGTAAAGTTGCATACAAAGAATGATGAATGTACAGCTGTAGGAAAATAACCCTTCATAGGTTCATTACACCTGGTAAAAGTTGCATACAAAGAATACTGTATGTACAACTGTAAGACATTAACACTGACAAGTTAACCAGAGCCAGGACAAATGAAAGCTGATACATTGAACTTAACATACCATTGAAGTATTTTCAAAATAATAAATATGAAGTAAAATTAACTCTAATGTCATCGTGCAAAAGGCTTAGGCTGTGTTTGTTTACTTTTTAATATATTTAATATCTCTTAACTGTTTTTCATTTAATTTGATAAGAGTGTAAAGTTATTTAGTAAAATTTTGATTGTCTTTTATCGTCTCTTAATTGGTAGGAGGGAGACATAAATCTAAATCATTAAGAGTTACCTCTTAATGAAAAATTTAAATCTATGAAACCTCTATAAATATTGTACTCCCTCAATTCCAAAATTTAAGATCATTATTGATTTTTGAAAAATCAATTTGAGATATTTTTAAATTTAAAATTGATATTTTTAAATTTAAAAGTTATTCAGATATTTTATACTTTTTAGTTACCAAACAGCTTTTTAATTTCATATACTATTTTACTCAGATGATCTAATTTGTTAAGATATATTAACCATTCAGATCTTAATTACTCAATTTTATCAAACACCACCTTAATTTTTGTGGATTTTGCTTTTTGATCTTTTCAGATTGTGGTCACATAAGATACCATGCCAGTCTGTTACAATGTCCATGGAAAAAATAAACAAGGGGGGGAATACAGAATGTAGAAGAAAATATTTTAATTTTAAGATATGATAATATGAGCTTACAATGTGTCACAACACTATGCACCAAACCTATATTGGTTTGGATATCATAACTACACAAATGCTATAACATTGCCATGAAACTCAACTGATAAGAAATGAAAGAACATGTAATTTCCTTTAAATCAGAGTAAACAAGAATTGTCATGTGAGGGGTGCAAGCTTCTCTCTGCTTAACACCCCCATTTACACTTATGTATAAGTAACATCTCGGACGTTAGAGGGCATGAATGCTAAGACTACGAGTACTAATAGTAAACAAATCGGAAGCAGCAGCAGCATGAAAGGCGGGGGCGGCAATGGGGGGAGTATCAGCGGCAGAACCAGCAACGAAGCCGTCAGACAGATTAGTATAAATAATGACTCTAAGCTAAAATAGCTTTTGGAGAACATTTTCCTGCCATGCCCTTGTGAGAAAGACCTTTGATACTCTATCTTTCTACTTTCAACAAATGTAGTTGCAGTATGAGGACCCTTTCTCGGAAATGGAGGAGAATTGGAATTGTTCTTCATTGTTCTAACATCCATCATTGCTCTTCTCGAATGGTGGTCTTGCAGATTAGTCGAATGTTTTGGCAATCTTAATTGTTCTGCTTCAAGGGTTTCAAAGCACATTTAAGCAACAAACTGGAATAGAAGGTTTAGCTCAAATCCTTTTTGAGGTAATTAAAAGGGTTGCGAACCTCAGAATACTTGCAGCAGATGTGCAGTTGAGACTAGCGGATTACGGAGTATTTGCAAATTGTGCAATGGGAAGAATATCTAGTAAGTAATCCAAAATTTACAAATCGAAATCTTTTCCATCACCCAATACTCATAAATTCCTTTGATCTTGTGCAAACTCTTCAGACCAATGCAAGTACACAAATCCTATAATGTAGGTTCAAAGAAGTATGAACCAGGTACAAACCCATATGTGGAAGAACAATATACAACTCCTAAGCCACGAAACAAAGCCGAATCTATTCCCAAGAATAAGGTAAATTTAGGGATGTCTTCAAATGAACCTAAGCAAGCACCTTGTCCTCAGATTATACAACTGTTGCAAAATACATAACAATTTGAAAGATCAGATTCAATTGCAGGAGTACAAAATATAATGTTCAACTCATATAATTAAAAATTAAAAATGTTTTTTAATTAAACAAGAAGCACCCAGTTCAAACTTTACCAGGGCTCATAAAGATACAAACTTTTGAAGACCTTAATTATATTTGAACACTGCCTGGTGGCATTTGCTTAGTTAGCTTAATCAATTCTTAAACATAAGAAATATAATAAAAGGAGATTAATACCCAGTTCTTAAAACAAAGCTTATTATCTGGGATCAAGAAATTTAACAGTTAGAGAAGATCAAACAAATAAAAGAGCTAGATATTTAGGTGGATTTTTACCTGTGATTTTGTTCATAAAGATGTTGCAGGCTTTGGTGGGTACTCTTCAATTCTTTGGTTTCTGGCTTTTCACTTGAAAACAAGGCCAAGAAAATAGAATACAAGAAATGGGTCAGTATGTTTTTGAGATTTGCTAAAAGAAAAAGGGGGTTTTAATGATGAATGAATGAAGATGAAGGTTTTGATGGTGATGTTTGATTTTGGTATTGTTTCGGTCGGTGTGTTTCCTCGGAATGAATGAAATTGATTTTTGTAAGAATGAAATTCGTAGGAGTTAAATATGAAAAAAGGAGTGGAAAGAGGGGTTGGATTCAGTGAATAGGTTTGTCAAGTGGGGCTGTTGTCTGCTGACCAGGCAAGGCAAGTTGATGTTTTTGGAAAAATATGGTATGGAAGGGGGGGTGTGTTTCCCAAGGTTCTTCACCCCTGCCCAACCCTTCTGTTTATCTCAATCTCCATCTCTCTCTCTATAGGATGGCCTAACCAGTCAACAAGCATCTTTTTTTTTTTTTTTGCTCTCTTTCTACTTTAGGTAACTTTTTTGCCTTAAAATGTGAGCCCATTTCCATTTTTTGTATTTTTATCAAAATAAAATCTCTAATCGAAATATAATTAAAAGAATTAAATTACGCAAAGACTATTGTACGTCGAGATTCTCATAAAAGAAAAATATTACTCCTCTCGTTCAATTTTATTTTTTTTAATTTAAAAATATATATTTATTAAGAATTTTCTTAAAAAAATTATTCATCTTAATTACTCAATAAAATAGAAGAGAGAGAAGAGAAATAAGTGTGTGGTTGTGTTTTCAATATTAAAATTTATAGTGTTACTTCTTTTTTTATGTATATCATGTGTTTTCAATGAATTTCTAAAAAATAATATTTTCATATATAATTTTGATATTTTCACATGTGCTTCTCTCACATAAAGGTGGGAACCACCCTACTCTTTTGTGAGAGAAGACCATATGAAAATATCAAAATTACTTGTGAAAATAGTGTTCCCCTTTCTTTTATAAAGTTAAATCAGAATAGTATTAAAAGAATAAAGTCAAAAATAATATTAAAATAGAAAGATGATGACAAATAAATTTGGATAAATCAAAATTTTTTTAGGACAAATATCTAGACGGAGGGAGTATTATATATGATGATAAGTTAATGTTGATATTAAATAACGACGTATGTGATACCTGAAATAGCATGCTTTAAATAAGGGACATACATATTTTTGTTCTAGTTCCACGCTGCAATTCTCATTTGATATAAAATTAGTTGATATATAAAAAGAATTGATATTTCTATATAAAAAAACAATATTTTCGCATGATCTCTTTCATATGAATAACGAGTGAGTTCCACATTCATGTGAGAGAGACTCATGTAAAAATATCATTTTTATATGAAAATATTAGTTTCCTATATAAATTGTTTTTATAAAAGAAAGTGAAATTAAAGTAAAATGAACCTATTGGAGAATTGTAAAAAAAAAATAAGTATATTATTTGATTGCATGCGTTTGCTTGTAATAAACTAAAAAAATTATGCTTAAAATTTTAGATAATTTTATTAGAAAGAAAGTTTTGATATTTAAGACCATTATCTATCTATCTTGGCGAATAAAGAGTAAATTAAATTCTAAAAACTTTATGTGCCATGCTAATTTTGAATACCCTTTTAAAATTAATTAATTCACACGCCTTCTCCATTACGATGTATGTATTTATGTGTGTATATCGACATCAAATTCAGACCAAACATATGAGGAATTGTTACACGTACTTTCCCGCGGGCTTGAGCTACCGTGTGACCATGACTACTTGTTGTTAGGTAGGACCGTAGGAGTATAATAATATATAGGTAGGGACGCAAATATTATATATGCGAGAGTTTTATATGAATATTTTATGAAGTTAAGAATTATAAAAAATAAGTTCAATCAATCAAGTAAAGTTTATAGGGTATTGCGATACAAATCGTGTTTGTTTTGTGAATTTTAAGGGTTCTTTTCTTTTCTATTTGGATGCTAAAACATTTTTAAAAAATTTTTAAGTTAAAGAATTTATAAAAATGTTTTGTACATATAAAGAATTATTCTTCCTTTAATTTGTTTTTTCTACTTCCATTTTTCGTAGGCAAATTATATTCCTACAAAAAAATTGATATTTTTAGAAGGTAACTTCTTCTTTTTTTAAATGTCCTACTTTTTGAAAAATATACTATAATTTTATAATCAAGCACATTATCACTATTATAATATTATGAATCAATCAAACAATTAAGTGAGGATCGAACTTGAGACCTAAAGGTTATCGTCTATCGTCTTAACTACTAAATTAAGGTTTCATCGGCTTAGAAGGTTCTATCTCGTACTTGTGAGACCCACTTATATATATATTAATAATTTGACAAAAATCTTATTGAAATACTAAATTTACTAGTAATTTCGGTATAGCTTGACAATTTCAAGTTATAAGCTAGTCAAATGATGAATTGTATTTGTTCCTCTTTCTATTAGTTCAAATCAAATTAAACTATTAAGTTGAGACTAAAATTAAGTTGCTATAACATAAAATTTCATGCAAGAAGCAGCAGCAGTCTTTTATACAATTAGTCAAATCATGTGTTAGAATGAGGATTAATAATTTCCATACTTGTTAGCTTTGAGGTGGGGTCAAAATATTGACTTTAAGGCAATACTGTTATTCATCTCCACATATAGTTAAGTTTGATATTTGATGAGTTTTTTGAAAATTCATATATGTACTTCAAATTTCGTATAGCAATGGTAAATATTCTCTTCAAGGTTTTACTATGAAATTTGTATATATACGACTTAGAAAAATGAGAAAACGGAGGGTTATTGATAATGACAGAGAAATAATTATAAGACTAGAGTAAATATATATTTAACAATAATTTTATATTTCTTTTAACGATATATATTGTTTTAGTAACATAATTATTATTTGAATATTATCGAGTGTCAAAATGAGAGAGACGTAATTAAAAACTTCTAATTAATACTCCTACATTTGTAAATAAATTTGGACATATGTAAATTATGCCCCGTATCTTACGTCTCATTTTTCTCCTAATTTTCAGCCTGCTCCCATTAGGACAAAAGGTTTGAAAAAAAATAATAGTAATTCTTTTTCCTTGACCTAAAATAGGGTAGAACATAAGGTTTTCTCAGATTTTAAAAAGAAAAAGGATATTAGGTGGAGGTAGCCAATCAGAAAGTTCTGATTTGAGACATGCATAATGCATAAACATCGAGTGCATTTTCTTGATGTTGGGAAGGAGGGGTTGCAGTTGGCCAATATCTCATGTGATTTTTACTCGTCCGACCATGATGTCAAATGGGTTTGTGGACCGAGTTGATGTCCTCAACCAATGACATATACATTAATACACACACACACACACACACACACATATATATATATATATATTAATTAATTAATGCTATTTTTGGTATTTCATAATTTTTATTAATAGTTGTTTTAACATTTTATCAAATATTTACTATAATATTATTTTGGCAATCATATTTTTGGGTTGTCCATAAAAGAATAAACGATCTAGATATTTTTAAAAGTGTTATTTATTGTAAGAGATTAATTTTTTTTTAAAATTTGGATAAAACCTGATCTCCTATAGACGACCAGAAATGTGCTTGTTTGAATAATGTCAACATTTCTATGGATTACTTTTCTTTTTTTATCAAACAGTCTAATCGACTAAAATATATTAAAATTACAAACTGTTACAAATGATGAAAAACTTACAATACAAAAAATTGAAAAAATAATCTTTTCAAACAGAATAACAAATAATCAAGAAAATGGTCAATCGTAATGACAACCAATGGACACTAGATATACTCCTAAAAAACAGTCATGCTCCAAAAGGAATAAATGAGTATACAAATTTGAGCAGTTCTTTAATACGAGCAGAAGAAGAACCGACCGTCATGATAACACAACACTCAAATTTGAACAATCTATCTTCAACGATTCACACACCGAAAAAATTCTTACGAACAAAAAAAAAACTTCCAACTGGAGAAAGTAATATAAAGACTCCCAAGAGATGATAATGAAATTCTCTCATAAAAGAGAAAGAAATTAATCATATCAAAGAAAAACAAGTCCCATAAAAGAATAAAACAAACTTCACAAGAATATTTTTTTATTATAATACAAGAAAAGAAATCTAAGAGAGGGTCAAGAGAACCCTCCCCAAATGTAAAATGGAGACTAGACTTCTTTTCTTTGTTAACTAGGAATTCTCTTTTCTTTGTTAACACTAGTATTTGAAAAAAGTAATATTTCTATTATATTCCTTTTATGGATTACTAGCTTGTATACCCATATATAATACTCCCTCCGTCCCAAATTAATTGTTTTTCTAGGATTTTTTAAAGTCAAATTGACTATTTTTAAAATTAATAATTAAACATATATAAATATATTTCTAAAATTATAAAAATTGAAATTAGTAATAAATTGTATATACTTTCTTTTGGTTATAATATCTTTACCTATATGTTAGCAAAAATAGTAAAAAAATTAGTTTTAAAAATAGTCAATTTGACTTTAAAAAGTTCTAGAAATGCAATTAATTTGGAACGGAGGGAATAGGATATATTATTGTTGTTCTCACGACTAGTTAATTGTGACAAACGCAACAAATGCAAATTTGGAAATTTTAGTGCAGGTGTTTTTTTGTCCAGTTTCATAATTTAATTATTGATAATTGTCGGTTTACTATTTTATTAATTAAAATTATGTTAATGTATAATTTTGCCATAACAAGCCGATGAGGCAACCACAATATCAATTTTACATCACACACACACACACACACACACACACACATATATATATATATATATATATATATATATATTAATGAATCAAAAAATCCTTGAACTCTACACGTTTTTTCAATATAATCCTGATTCGACATTAGAACCCGCATCGTTAGCTTGGAAGGCTAGGGGTTATAGTCGACGTCGATTCAGCGTTTTTAACGTCTCTAATTCAAAACCGAACATGAAACTTTGTATAATTTATATGCATATATACATATAAATTATACGAAGTATATTATGTCATTAAGTCAAATAAAATATATAAGCTGAAATTATGTAAAAAAAAATCTATATGTTCACTGTCTTCGAAACCTCCCCCCCCCCCCCCCCCCCCCCCACACACACACACACGCACACACACCACGCCAACCCAAAATTCAACCCACACTCCAAATTGTCTAAACCTTACCAGATTTCTTCATTGTCTTTAACCATCCACCGAAAAATTCCATAGCGGCAAATTCTAACGAGATTAAGATTTTTAGGGTATTCTTTTGAGAGTAAAAAATTAAGATTTTAATTAAATTTTATAAAGTTTTTTCTTTTCCCTTCTCATCAGTCTTATTTTATTCTTTTATGAAGCATAATTTTATTTTTATAGATTTTATCCTAATACATAACTTTAGTTTTATATATTTTATTCTATTTTAACAATTAAATGCCATTTTCTTTTTATAATTTTTTTAAAAATAATCAAAAAGAAGTTAGCAAAACAATAATGTTTGAAATATTTCTTTTATACACATCATATACCATGTGTGATGACAACTCATCTTTAGTTAACCATGGTTTGGTTTTAAGGGCATTTTTTGCCAAATTATTAAAATTCCAAGGTTTTTTGTGAAATAAAAAGAGTTCATGGGTTATATTGAAAAAAAAGTGTAGAGTTCAAGAGTCTTTTGGGTCATTAAGTGTGTGTATATATATGGGTATCAATCCACAGCAAACGGTTACCAAGTGTGTGTATATATGGATACCAATCCACAACAAATGGTTGCCGTGACAACCAATTTCTTCCTTGTTGCTACAGGCTGTAGTGGCAGTAGTGTTTGGCTTGTTGGCTTATCTGGCGCTACAGGCTGTAGCGGCAGAGAAGAAATTTTTTTTTTGCGATTAAGTTGGCTTACAATAAGTATCAGTTTTTCGAAGAAATTTTTTTTGCGGCTAAATTGGCTTACAATAGGTATCAGTTTTTTGGTCTCCTAATCTTTATGTACTTCCATACCCAACCTAACTGTCATTTATTATCATAAAGTATATTATAAAAATATACAAAATTTTAATTTCCTCCAATATTTTAAAATTTTATAGATATATTTTATTTTTAAGTTAATTTATGAAATACTAAAATATAAAATAGTATAATATTAATATATATTATTTATTATTATATTTGTTACTTTTAAAATTTTAAAATTTTATATTTTAGTAGTTCATAAATTAACTTAAAAATAAAATATATCTATAAGTTTTTAAAATATTGGAGGAAATTAAAATTTTGTATATTTTTATAATATACTTTATGATAATAAATGATAGTTGGGCTGGGTATGGAAGTACATAAGGAAGACCAAAAAACTGATACCTATTGTAAGCTAATTTACCTTTGCCGAAAAAAAAAAAAATTCTTCTCTGCCGCTACAGCCTGTAGCGGCAGATAAGCCAACAGCCAAACACTACTGCCGCTACAGGCTGCAGTGGCAAGGAAGAAATTGGTTGTCCCGGCAACCGTTTGCTGTGGATTGGTACTCTATATATATATATATATGTATGTATGTTAACAAAGTTAAAAAATTAGGCAAATTGAGCATGTCATGTGGACCTTTCTGTTGGAATTCAATGAATTTCCAAGCAAACTTGCGTGTTTTAAATTCATCGTACAACATTCTGCCAGAATTTTAAATCTGGAACCATATAAGACTAAAAATAATAATTTTGATGAGATTCATGAATATGGCAAAATGGCTTTTGTGGTGCACTGATTGAATTTTACACGATAGAGATCAGGAATTGCTAGTCAAATAATGGCTCTTGTTTTGTTCTAATTTCCTCATCTAAAGTCAACTTGTGTAAGCCATAGGCGTGTTCTGATATACTCTTTTGAAAATTTTGTTTAGGTGTCCCCCTTTGTTTCAAAATGAAAGCTAACTAGTCATGTATGAAATTAGGAAAATGATATAATGTCAGACAAATTTCACGATGAAGTTAGATTGCGACTAACGTAAAACTTTAAAAGATTAGATGGAACAATAGTTTCTGGATCCCTCTTTAATTCTTACTCATCCCATATATCTATATCCGTCGACATTTTTTATCGATCATGTATAATAGGACTCTATGAAATTATATTGTCTTTTAATATATATATATATACGGTAAGCTTCTAATGCGAACCAAATACGAACCGTTGTCTTTGGTGTCTATGACGACGATTCGACCCGTCGCCAAAAACTACATGGCTACGGCGACGGGTCGAATCGTCGTCATAGACACCAAAGACGACGGTTCGTATTTGGTTCGCATTTTAAGATTCGCATTAGAAGCTTACAATATGTGTGTGTGTGTGTGTATATATATATATCTATATATATATATATATATATTTCAAATTAACCTTCTAACTCATTTCTTAATAAGTTTTTTAATCACTTTCTATTAATAATAAACTTAAGTACTATTTTCTAGTATGTCAATATCTAAGCCATTCAAGATAATTAAATGTTAGTTTCGGAATGTACAAAAATTAAACAATGGACTGGCGTACATGAAGGATGGATGGGGGTGTTACATAGGAGTTTCCGCTTACTTTTTAACTTATGTTTCCTCTCACTCATATTAAGATTTGTTATAAAAAAAATAAAAAATAAATAAAATTTCATCCATATTAAATTCTAAGGCTGAAATTATTATCAAAAACAAATAACTAAATTTATATCTTAGGCAACCTTAACACGAGTAAAAAAGGTAACTCTAAATTTAGGACAAAGGTCCTTACAGTTTTACCTAAATAAATTTAACTTCCATCTAATACACTTTTCTCTTATTTTATTTGATACACCAAATTTTTATATTTATTAATATCACAAATAAAATTGACACCAGCCACTTGATCTTGTCATAGAGTTATATTATGCCAAGTTTAGGTGTAATCGAACATTTTTTAATCAATAAATATTTGCACAATTCATCAAAAATGTAATTGTTAATTTTTTTTAATTAACTTTTAACGATAAAAATATTTTTAATGATTGTAATTTTTTGACAAAATTGAACTATCTATTAACATTTTTAAATCATTATTAACAAATTTATCATGATAAAAATTTAAAATCAAATCAAATTACAGAAAAAATGTAACGGAGGAAAACCAAGTCCCACTTATTTAACATACAAAGAGTGACAATGGTTTTCATATTTTCAGGCCATCTACCTTGGAGTTGCACTTAAATCTCCACTTGTGATCTAAGAACAAAAACAAATGCTCTTTAACAAAAATTAAAAAAAAATTAAAATTAAAATTAAAAAAATTAAAAAAAAAATGGTTGCTGTGGAATCAAGAAAGATGGAGAATGAGATTTGGTGTTTATTTTGTCAGGGTTATTTATTGTTAAACCATAATCTAAATATTGATTTTGTTGCATCTACCAACCTGCCTACCAGTACTATCTACCATTTCTTATTAAGATCAGTCCAATCAAGTCTCAACTTCTTTCTTCTACTGATATCTTTTTTCTTCTTTTAATAGAGTCACCCAAATAGTAGTGGTTTACTTTTCTCATCCCCATCTACCAAATATTGAAGTAGAATCTGAAAATATAATCGGTTCAAACTTCAACCACCAAATAATCTGGTCAATGTCAAAACGAAATTGTTTTTTTTTTTTGAGAATAAAATGGAAATGTTGAATATACTTAAGTTCTATAATTGTGCTTCTTTACTTCATGAGAAATAATTGATCCTCTGTTTTAGTCTAAAGTTTAATTTGGAAATGATCACTGGAAAAATAAAATGTCTAAGTTCTGAGAACATGTAAGCAAAAATAAAATGTTAATTAGAATTATCGTTTCAAAACGAATATAAATTAGCATGAAGTAAAACATGGATCTTATACAATTATAGGAATTAAAGTTTCATGCACGGTCAGTGTATAAGAATTAAAGTTTCATGTACTGTCAATGCATATATAAGCGGTGTTAGTATGAAAATTTTATGTTTAACATCATTATCCTTATTTTAATGACATGTAAATGATTCTAATATCACTCATGTATAGACGGTCACTCAGTGTATTAAATTTTAACACTATTTTAAAACCCTTTGAGATATTAGTATAACTATTAATAAATTTAATAATGAACATCAATTACAATATTAATAAACTTCAGATTTACAAGTCACAAACAAAGAGGTAAAAAATCTCACAATAAGGAGGAAAGAAAATCACATAATAACTAGGAGAAATACAAAGGGCATGCATCGGGTAATAAAAAGGTCAGCGAGAAAGATCCATAGTAAATGTTTGTTATGATATTATTTAGATAAATACATCTTTAACCATCCATATGAAATCAGCAATGGAGATTTAAAACATTTAAACATTCTGCTACTAATAGTAGCGGATAAACTATATTTGTTAAATCTGTACAATCTATTTCTTTTATGGATAGTTAGAGATGTATTTATTTGAATAATATTGTATCAAATATTTATTATAAATCACTTCATATATATAATATATAATGTTATATAGGAGGGAGGGAGGGAGGGAGGGAGGGAGAGAGAGAGTTAGAATAGTTTTATATAATCATGAGTAGTTGAAGGATTATTGTTATCTATTTCCAAAAAAAGGAATTCAATGAAACTATTCATGCCAAAGATAGTCAGAATTGAGGGGTGGAAGAACCCAAGAGAAGACTGAAAACCAAGTCCTCTTTATAATACAACTGATCTATCCTCAGGTGCCTCCAAAGTCCCCATCATACTCAAAGGCTTTGTACCGAAACTCATACATCCGATCCCAAGGTGTTCCCAATACGTTTGAGAGTTCAGAGGGACGGGATGAAAAGGAAATGTATAGGAGGGGAAGTGATGAGAATGGATTATAATTTTTTCTTGTCTTATTTGTGAGTTTTTAAAAGAAAGAGAATGGATGAGATTTTAATTATATTTTCTCTTATTTGTGAGTTTAGAAAGAGGGAAGGAAAGAAAAAATATTTTTATTTTTAAACTACGCTATTACTATATTACCCTTACATATTAATGTAATAAATGACATAATTTCTGTTGAAATATTACTTTAAGTGAATATAAAATATCTTACTTTCTCATCCTTCCCTGCCACTTTTGGGGCGAAAATTTTAAACCAAAAATAAAATCAACTTTACCTCCAAATCTCTTCCCTTCTTCCTTAAAAAAACTCATAAACATGAGATTTGAAGAGATTTTAATTATTTTCCCCTCACTTCCCTTCCCTTCCCCTAAAAATAAAAAATAAAAACCTTACAAACACAGTATAAATCCCCATCATACTAAAATGCTTGACAAGAAGTTTTCCAACTTATTTTAGGATGCAGTCATAGTCACATTTTCACTGAATTTTTTTCGACTTTCTAACCTATTATTTCCTTTAAAGCTCTTTCAAGAACCTAACACATTCAAAAACCCCAAAAAGGTTAATTTAGTGTTAGCGAGCCTAATGAATAAGTGTATAAAATACTGCAGAAAGGCAATAACCTCATTTGGAGTCACCCAAACATAGTTTACTACGAATTTACCAAACATAGTTTACTACGAATTTATCTATTGTGCCCGAGGTGCAATGTTCAGCTATCCTGTCAAGAGGGAGAACAAAAAACCTAAATTTATGTATCAGATATCGCAGATTTCGTATGAAAGCATTCATCACCCATATACGCTGAGTCTTCATTTAACATTATTTTGTCTGTAATGTAGAATCATGAATAATAATTATCAACAAACATGACCATCGCCATAACACTTGATGTTCAACAACTGGATTCATTTGAAACACCAAAATGGCTACTTGACAAAAATCAAGTGCCAATTCCCTTATCAACCACATAACACACATATAAGTACACACATAAATATAATCTTAACGTTTGTCCTAATTAACATAATTTATCATCTGAAATAGAAACCACAAGCTTAAACTCCTCTTTAAGGTCTTGAACGTCCACCAACCAAAGATAGCCAAGAACCATCTAGTCGCAGCGATAGTCCTGCCAAGTACTGGTCTCTAGTCCTGCATAAGGTGAAAGTGGAATTTTGAATTACTAGCAAATAAATATAATAGCTAATATATAGTTTATATACAATAATAACGGTAGTAATGGTTGCTGAACAAGGACCATTGTTCATTTTAGCCATACCATTAAAGGTTCATATGGCAAGCCTGTATACAGTAATAATATAAAAAGATAATTAAGTTTAGTAAAGGAAAAGTTAACGGAGTGATTTGGAATTTCATTTTACTCATCTATTCTCATCAGATTGACATGTAGAAGGAAGCAAATGAATATAAAGTATAAACTTGCCCAACACCTAGTGTTAGGGAAGAAGCACAACTACTTTCCATAAATATCCCTATTCCTTTGCAAGACACAACCCTATCCAATCACCAGCTTCAAGTCAAGCAATAAACAAGCTAATTTTTTTTACTCAAAAATTAAACTGTACTTTGATACTCATAGCAAGCTAGTCTAGCAATAGACAAACTATTCTTCTAAAACTCATTTTAACTAGACTGTAATTTGATACTCAATACTTTTCTTGACATGATGCATGAAAATCATACAATGCTATTCCACATTTACATTGATAGTGCTTTGATATCTTCAACTTCAAGGTATTTATAACACCCATCCAAGGCCAAAACACACACACAAACACAAGCATGCACAAGAATATATACACACAACAAATGTTAAGCCAGCTCTGTCCATCACGGGCTAAAAGGTCCAACGTCCACCCTCGATCCAGTACATGTAATCTAGTCATATTCTTACTAATATATTTATCCTTAATCATACATCAACAAAAAAACATTTACTATTTTAGTAAGCAACGTATAGAAAACGAAAGTGTAAAATGCAAGATAGTAAGCCATCATAAAAATTGAGCACAGGATAATTGTGCGCCAGATTCTCACCAATTCCCATGGTGAAGTGATGATTGGGATTTTTTTTAATTGCTAGTTGCCTATTCAATTCGTTAGCCACATTACAGAACTCAAATGATTACATGATTAACAGACAGCTCAAATAGTCAGAAAGCAGCATGGTCAATGTACCTCATCATCATCATCATCATCAGCCCTGTCTTCTTTGTTCTTTTTGAGGCGTGTTGTACCACCCTCCTTGCTGATGGGTAACTTCATTGCTCCAAAGGGTGTGTCCACATCGATGATTCCTTTCATGGTGTAACCAATACCTTTTCCTCTAATCATATCCCAAAGAGCTGACCCAAAATCCTTAGGCCTGAAGGTAATGGGAACATCAATGTAAGTGATGCCACTTTTCTCAATCTTAGCAGATTTGGAGAGTTCTGCACCTCCAATGCTCACGTCAGAGAGCCAAACCTCATACTCAAGTGCATTGAGTGCCAAGTCAAAGTCATTTTTGTTCTCCAATTTCAAATGAAGAGTTGCAACAGTTTCTTCAAAAGAGAATCTTTCAAATTTGATTTTCTCAAGATCAATATCAGGTTTATAAGGTATGGGGATCTCTCCTGTTTTCTCAAGTGGCAAAGTTAGCCTACCAAAGACGGGCACATCCACAATGAGGTCAACCTTGATCTTGTAAGGAATGATGCTTCCAGGATGTATATCATCATAAGTATTCTTAATATCATCATATATAAGACAAACTGGTATCTTGACAGTCTCCGAACCATGCGCATGGATAGTTCCAGCATCGGGTATCAAACCAGAAACTAACTTCCTTCCATCACTCTCAACTAAGTAGTTTATGTCAATGAGAGGGATTGGAATCGGATTTGGATTCTTTACAAGCACATCAACAACGATATCAGCCTTTTCAAGATTAATTTTCGGAATGTGAATTGCTGCAACATCTGCAGTTGGCTTCCCAAATCCTATCGTTTCCTCAATCTTCTCTCCTATATCGTGGATAAAATCCTTCACCTTGTCAATAAATCCACCCTTTCCTTCATCTTTGTCCTCTTCTTTGTCCTTCACACCCCTTTCAACTATCTCTGGCTTATCAGATGACGACATAACTTACTGGCAACACATCCAGAAGATTAAAAGAAATAAGTAATAAAACAAGTGGTGTCATTTAAAAAATATTATTGCTCAAAGACGGTGAAGAAAACAGACCCAAATGCCAATAAGAACCAGATTCACAAGCTGCAATCTAATAAACAAATATCCAACTACTACACTTTCATTTGCAAGTAATCATGAGGATCTCTATCATATGTGCAATATATATTACTAACAGATAGAGGTGTTATAACCTGCTTATTCCATCTTTCTCAATCACTTAAATGAGAGTGAAATTTCTACATCTGTGTTCTCTCAATTTGTTCAAGAAAAAGATGAGTTGAATCTGCATTGTATTATTTGTATATATCTTTATACTTTTTGGTGACTCGCTGCAAAAGCTGTAGTTGAAATGGATCGGTAGGACAAAGCTGCCTCGGTTGAGGATTAAGAATCTAAGCATAAAAGAACAGTGAAACTAAAATTTCTTCCAATAAGACTAGACAAACCGTTAGAATTAACCCTGTTAGAAGAAAAGAAAGAAAAATGATACTCCTCCTGTCCTCCATTCCAAATTATTATAAGATCAACATTGACTTTTGAAAGTCAATTTGAGATATTTTAAAAAAATAGTAGTACTTTCTAAATAGTATACAATATTTATCATTGTGTATTGACTAAAATTGAATGAACCGAAGTCAATTTTGATTTGAATATCTTAAATTGACTTCAAGTCAATAATGATCTTATATTATTGACTTCAAGTCAATAATTATCTTATATTTTGGAATGAATGGAGTATTTAAAATTGATTTTTCCACAAGGTCCTCCCTCACACGAGTGTGTACCCACTTACTAATCATGCAAAAAGGACTTTGTGGGAAAATCAATTATAAGAAAAATTAGTTCCATAGAAGTAAGAGTGCCCATTACACAACTAAAATTTGAATAAAATAAAATAAAATCACAGACAGCTTAAAGGTCAAACTATCATTCTTATGCAACAAATCAATCTAATCTACAAACTCCAAATCAGTAAAGTTATGGTGAAATTTGGAATCAATAGATAGAGATAAATGCCCTATTGGCTATGGGTCAGAAACAAGAAAATCAAAATTTTATTGTTCTTATTGAAATCTGGAAATTGGAATCATTGAGTGAGTAAGGTAAACTTAGATCAGCCTGAAACAGAAAGATCAACTGATATACATCTAATATACACCTAATTTCATTTATTTCACATAAATTCAACATAAACTACAAAGACATAAGCTAAATCAGCACTTTTTGCAATTTTCTACCTGATATTCATGAATTTTTTAAACAAAAAAAAAAATCAAAAATTTAATTTTCTTCTTGATATCAGCAAATTAGAGTGACTAAAGTGAGTTGAACTTAGATCAACCTGAAAGAGAAAGATCAATGGATATACTTCTAATTTCATAACATAAACTAAAAAGAGATAAGCGAAATCAGCAACATTTAGCAAATTTCCTACCTGATACGATGGAGAAGCAAAAAACCCAAAATTCGTATGTTTTTCTTTGGGAGAAAATCGGAGCTGAAAAAGGGTTTTGAAGAGTGAGCCTAAAGAAGAGAAAGTTGAACGGATTGTCAATCAATAGTAATTATTAAAGGCCTCATTTGTCTTGTTGTTTATGATTACAGCTCTCTCCACGTAAAAATTGAACATTAATATATTTAAATTTTATTTATTTATATTTTTATTTATTATTAAAATTTAAAATATAAATAAATAATATTTTAATATTTAATTTTCATATTGACGCAGAATTTTTGTTATGATCGTTATATTTGTATTTGATTTATTTTATTATTATTGTGCCTATTGACGGATAATAACGTGTTCCCGATAACGGATATGTGGTGGCCAAATTTGTGCAAGTCATGTCACAGGTTAGTGAAAACTTTTTTTTTTTTAAGAAACAAATATAAAAACTCTTAGTGGTGTAAAGAAATTAATTTCTTATAAAAAAATATAAATGATGTAAGTAAATTAAATTTAAAAGCACAAAGTGATGTAAATAAATTACATTAATGTAAGAGAAATTAAACCAAAAAATTCAAATCTTGTAAAGAAATTAAATTTAAATTTTTTTAAATAGAGAATAATATTTGTTGGAGGATTGAAGATGAATATTTGACAAAATTTGTTTTAGTTTTCTTGAATAAATATATATTTAATCACGTAAATATATATTTTTTATTTTTAATTCATTTCAAATATATATGAATTTAAAAAAAGTCAACCATCCCCCTTTTCTCATTATGCTAAAGAGTCAAATATGAGTGAAGATGGGTTGTATGCCATCAATTTTAAATGAAATTGGTAACCATAAATTGACAATTCTATTTTTTTCTTAAAAGAAAATTTTGAAACTTGTGATAAATTTTTTGGCAAGTTCTACTATATACTCCCCCGTCCCAAAAAAATGACTAAATGTACAAATTTTTTTGTCTTTAAAAGAATAAGATAAAGTACATAAAGTGAAAACAAAATCATTTAATGTAATCCATAGTATAAAAAAAATAAAAGTATTCATCATTTTATATAATCTTGTGGAACACCAACGACGAAAACACTCTGTTGGGCCGATACTGAGAGACGAAAGCTTAGTAAGGATAAATTTACTATTTTTTTCTCTAATTTTACTTACTTTGCTCATTTTTGTAGGGCCAGAAGGAGTTTAAAATAAGCTAATGGTCTCCCTCGTACAGATTAAGCGAGGGCTAGAGCCGTTTATAATATTTGGCGTTGGTCTCCCTCCTACAGATTAACCTAGGCTGGAGCCCCTAAACAAATTCAATGGCAGCAGGAGCACTAAAAAAATAGGACGACAAAATCAGCAACAATCAACAGCGTCAACCCTTCCCGATGATATCGTCGTCTTCAATATACTTCCATTATTACCACTAAGATATGTGGTTCGATTGCGATGCGTTTCCATCGTTTTCTTTTATATTTTTTCTTTACTATATCTTTTATTTCTTTCTCTCTCATCTCTCCTGCAGGACTGCCATGGCTGCCATGAGTTGCTCCCTATTTCTTTAACAAAAATTCAACAATACATACAACAAAAGTTTGATTCCACTACAATGCTATTGATGAAGAAATGCCACAACCCAAACTTTGATTTTGCCTTCATGTCCATCAAGTTAGTTATAAAACCACAAACCTAGTTTGAAATTTCATCAATCATGGCTAAAATCATAAAAGTTTCAGATATGGGTTTGTATTTTGAGAAGCAAAAGCTTCAGATTTGAAAGAAGATGGATTTTGGTTTAGCTATATAATTAGCCCATAACTTATTCGATGGAAAATAGATGATAGATTGACAAAAAAAAAAAAATTTAAAATTTCATTTGTCATACCTAAAATCACAAAAGCTTCAGATTGGGAAGAAGATGGATAATATTTTTATTATATTTTATTTTTTGGTTTCTTCTCGCTCATTCACTTGAACTTTTCTAGTGGCTCATATATTCATCTTGTTTTGATGTGTTTTTCAGGTGGTTTTACTTTTTATTCTAGTTGGTCACGTAGGAAAAAGAGAACTTGATTTAGACGGCCGTTTGATTAATTGGATGACGTTGGTAGATTGATTTTTTTTTTTTAGAAGTTCAGTTGGTTAATTGTAATTCTTTTAATTCAGTAACCTATTACATAAAGTGTGTCAACTAATAATAAAAACTAACCAAAAAAATATCTTTCTATTTGTTTTTAGGAAAGATAAAACATCACATTCATGCATGTAAAGATATTACTAATCAAATCATGAAAAATATACATGCAAATTTATAACATCGGAATTAACGTGCATACATTTATTCAAAATAGAATACTTTAAAGATTATCTTTTATCTTACATATATAACTAAAGGAGTCAACTTCCTAAAATTTTTAATTATGTGTGATGACTATTAACCAAGTCAACTTACAATTAATTAGAAATTAATTTCAATTGATCTCCTTACCTAATTTATATATAAGGTATCGAAGGTATTGATAAACGTTACATAGCAGTATTGTAGTTTAACCATTAACTAACTTTTTTTTTCACTTTCGTTACAAAAGTGAGAAAAAATTTTTAGGGCCAAATAAGCCTTGAAGTACTTTCTCCAACTTTCTTTTTAATTTTTTCTCTCTCAACTTAAATTCCAAAACACAACTCTATTTTGTTTCTCTTCTTTTCTCTTCCACACAGGTAAAGTCATAATTTATGCATATCAACCTCTTCCCTTGGTTTTTCAGATGAAATGTATCCTTATAGTTGAATTATAATAATATATATTTTAAAATAAAATAAAATACTACAGTAATCAAAATTAAATAAACTCATATAATTTTGAATTTTAAAATTTTACAAAATTAATTAGAAAAAAAGTTCAATCAAACTCTATTTCTGAAATGGAGTGAGTAATAAATTTGTACTTCCTTCGTTCCAAATTATAAGATTATTATTGACATTTGAACGTTAATGTGAGGTATTTTCAAACTCAAAATTGAGATGATTCTTTAACAATTACGAAACAATAAACCTTACAATGAGTAATATTTTGAATAGCTTAGAATAGTTATCATTGTATTAATTCATTCGAGTTAATTCATTCGAGATGTGAGTAAAATTCAAATTGGAGAAGAATATGGTCCTTGGTCCTTTTATTGGAACTATGTTTCTATTTATTTTTATTTCTAATTGTATTGACTAAAATTAATGAAATTCATATCTATTTTAAGTTTAAAATTGTACGTGTTAAGTTAACTTTAAAAAATTCATAATAATTTTATATTTTAGAACGGAAAAATTCTCAACGCCTGAAACAGTGACACATGCACAGTTACTTGGGCGCATTACTCAGGAAGAGTGACACATACACAGTTATTTAGGCGCACGAAGAGTGACTAGTTGCCTCATCTCGAAAGCCATTAATGACTCTTATTCCTACCCAACGAATCAACCGCCTAGCTCCGGGCCAAGCCTTACTACTCGATCACTATAAAAAACTGCACTTAGAATAACAAACAATAAACTCAAAAAAAAACTTGCACGAGGTTTATGCAATTTCCTCTAAAGTTAATATCATACGACAAAAAGAAAAACTAAAGAAATTAACTACTACTATTACCTAAGCAAATTATAAAATTTGAGTGGTCTCATCAAACATAATCGAATCTATACTAAACTCATCCTCCATCAGAATCTTGAATTCCTCCCCTGCTTTTGCTTTTGGGTTATACTTGACAATTTTGTTCTCAAAAACATGTATGATAAGTTCACCATTATCGGTAAGACATAGTGGCTTGCACCACATTCTAATTTCCGTCGAAGTTGAAATTGTCATCAATTTTGTCCAAGATTCTTCAACCCCATACTCTTTCATTACCCAAAGATTCCATGCAAAGTTGCTATAGTTAACTATAGCAAGCAAGCCTTCTAAAGCACAAACTTGAATTGGCAATTCATTTTGAATTGTTAATTCATCAGATATTGGTGCAGGTACAAACTTGAATTTCTCATTGGCTAGATCAAAAGACACAATCTTTTCATCTTTGCCCTTAATGGGTCGTGTTGACCAGTGCAAACATCCACTAACTAATATCCCTCCCCCGGATACATACCCAAACAACTTTAAAGCATCTTCAGTGATTATTTTCCAAGAATTTGTTTTCCGGGTATAAAGTTGTGCAGATCTACACCAATTACTCAGTATCAAGATCTTGTAGTCGTGGCTTATCGGATCAAAACCAAAACCAGAAAGTAGGAAATTGGTGTTTAATTCCGAAATCTTTGGTGGATGTGGTAACCCTATGGATGACCTTGTGATAGGGTTCCATAAAAAGAGATTGTGAAGTCTAAATTTATATAACAATATAAATCCATGGCAAGATCCCTGAATGCTTACGCCTGTAACTACGGCGAGGAGAGGCGGCGGATGGATTGTTGAAACATGTGTTTCTTCTTCTTGAAAGCGCTTTGGCGGGAGGGATAATAATATCATTAATCGATTGGGGCGATGGTGGCGATGGCGGTGCAACTTGAGAAATTGAGAATCTGTGAGCAAAGTGTACCATGTTTTTGAAAGGCAACGCAATTGGACGACATGTATGAATGGTAATGACAAAAGTATATCGAAGATGATATCATTTGGAAGGGATTGTTCCTCATCTCCCCGTTCTTTTTTTAGTGCTGCGGCATCCATTGAAGTGGTAAAATAATCTTGTTACTTATTAAGAATTATATAGTAGGTTAATTAACTTGCCGAATGCCATTAGGAATTTAGGATATGTTTATTTGTTAGGATTATACTTGAGTTAGAACTATTAATCTTAAGGTTATATTTGTTTGTAAGGATTATATTTGGGATATGACTATTATTTTTAAGTGTCTTGTTTGTTTTCAAATTTAAACTTTCCCAAGTGTCTTGTTTGTTTTCAAATTTAGACTTGGGATTATTAATCCAAGAATATTAAAATGGCTTAATATAGAGAATTATTTAATATCATATATGTTCAACTAAGTATTATAATCTCGAAATTATAATCTTTACAAACAAACATAACATAACCCAAAGGTGATAATAATAATAATAATAATAATAATGATAAAAAGAATTTTTTACAACTATTTTATTAAAGGAGAGTAAGAAAAATATCCGTGTCACAAATTTCTCTTCCTTTTTACTTTTTTTTCCAACAGTAGATAAAAATCTTATTATATTATTATATTAGTGATAATAATAATAGAAGATTTTTTTTATTACTTAATAAAATCTTGTTGCCTTTATATTCTTTTGATTTTCAATGTGGTTTATTTTACCTGCATAGAACAGAGAGGAGCTTTTTTTATTTATTAATACTAGTCTACTGGCATACGATGCACGACATCTATCAATGAGTCAAATCTTAACTTTAATTTGATTTGTTTTAATCTATTTTATTAAATCAGAGCTCCAACTTTTTTTATTTATTTGATTTGTTGGATCAATATTATAAATGGGTTAAATCAGAAATTTAATCCATTGATTCAAAATATAAAAAGAGTTTGCTTTATTTCGCTATTTAGCCATTGCTGGACGCCTGGACCTGTGACCTGTTAAGTTTTGGTTCTCCCACGAAACCACCACATTACGAATTCTCCTCTCTTTCCCATCTTATTTACTTTCTCTCTCCTCTATGTCTAAATATTTTTTTTTATATATATAAATATATATAATATATATTCAAAAGAAATTTCAGAGTCTAAAATAACTTACTGTATCTACTACTACCTTTTTTTAAGCAACATAAATGAAAATTTATATTTGTTGTAAAAAAATTGTTTCCAGCCCATAAAATTAAAAATAAAATATATTAAATATATCTACTAATGCTACTGACAATAAGAGAAAACAAAACTAAAACCTTTTGAACAAATAATATATAATATAAACTTACTAGAATACTCCAGAGTAATTAAATATACAAAATATGTGCTGATTGTAAGAGCAGTGTAGTAACTAAAGACTGCAAATGTAACAATTACATAACGTTAGAACAGCATGTGGGTATTTTTATTTTTTCCTTTCTCTAAAACAAATTAACTATGAAGTTACTAAGAAAACTCTACTATTATTACCTGAATCAAAAAATTAAAATGCCAAAAGAATAAGGTAATGGACTTTTAAAACTTTTATTTTATTTTTATTTAAAAGTAAATAAATTTCTTTATACTCTTCATTTTCATTTCATTTTCCATATTTTCCCCTCGAATTTTAGGAGTCACAAACAAAGCATATATCTAAAAAAAAATATTGTACTGGAAAGAATAAATAAATAATATATCAAATGGTGTAATTTCTCTCAATTTAATATGATGTTGGGCTTGAGGTGGAGAAGAAACTGACAAAAGAAATATAAGGGAATGAATAGAGGAATATAAAGAAAGGAAACATAAAACGGGAAACTCCGATATACATTTGAGCCCCTGAACCTGTATGTGTGTGTGTGTGTATATATATATATATATATTCCTCTGTACTATATAAATTAATAATCAAAGAATTTATTTGTAGAAATTGCATTTGAATTGAGTCTCATAAGACGCTCCCGTCTGGGATTACTGCACCCTTTAGTATAACGACTATCCCAGCCGTGATGATGTACCCATAAGCTTCATTGTTCCCTTCTTGGACATTGTCTCTATTTACAATCTACATCACAACCAAAATAAAATACATTTAACGATTCGTATTGAAAGTAAAACATTCAAAACTATAAATAAAATTGCTAAAAATAATAATAATGCATATGGGTTTAATTCATGGTATTACTAAATTTAATTAGTACCATAACATTTTTGCCAATCCTTGCATTCTTATCTACTATAGCTTTCCGTATGTGACAACTTTCCCCTATGCCAATTGGAATGGACATGCCCTTGCGTTCATCACCACTACTCTGCACATCTTGAGTATGTTACACATACTTACATGAGAAATGAAAAAGAAAGATTATTCTGGTGTTTGTTCGTAAATATTATTTTGAAATCCTTATGCTACGTTTGGATTGGTGGGATAGTAAGGAGAATGGAATGATTTATTCCTATGAAATGAAAAAAAATTGTGTTTGGTTGCGATTGGAATGAAAAAAATTGTGTTTAGTTCTTTGAGGGAGGGAGAACATATGGAATAACTCATTCCAACTAGAATGGAATGAATCATTCCGCTCTTCATTCCATTTCTTCAATCCAAACGTAGCATTAGAGTTTGGCTCTGCGTAGTTCTCTTTTTTTAATGATATTAAACGAAATAGGAGTAATGTCACTATAATCATCCTTATGAGTTCCTAAACAGCCTTCAAGACACTTGAGTAAAATTAAACCTCTTGATAGATATCAGAACCCATGATTACTGAATCCTCGATTATGGCCCCATCTCCAACCCTTGTCCTCAGACCAAGTACTGAACCTTTGATGTGTGCATTCTGCTTTTAAAAAGACGAAAGAAGAACAAAGAGATCATTCATATATGGCAACAAAGAGAACTGAAGGGGAAAGAAGAAGAAGCAAAAAAAACTTCAAAAATATGCCCCAAGTATTCACAATATCAATGTTATGTATGTGTACTCTTTAGTCTACAAATTATAGATAACAAATTGTATATCATTCAGTTTAAGAGGATGATAAAAAGCTAGTTCCTTACACTGAGGATGCAACCATCACCAATAACACAATCTTTTATTGCAGCAGCATCAGTTATTAGAGTTGGAGGCAGATACCGAGGTAAAGTGTATACAGGGGAATATCTATCGTAGAAGCTGCTATCGAAAGATGAAGTTTCTATTAGTTAGATGTGAGACTGAAAAAAGGTGAGTTTTTCACTAAAGCAATTATGCACTGGCTAAATCTTTGTATTTTTCTTGATATTGTAAGTTACTACTGACTTATAAGCCATATTTGTTTTCTTTGTGCTTTCCATATTTGCATGGTAGAATGCTTCAATGCTACTCATGTCCTCCCAATACCCATCAAATTCATATGCTTGTACCTGCAGGTTCATTTCATGAGAAGATTTTCTCTAGAGTTAAGAATGAAATGAAAATGGCTAAACGAATATGTGGCGAGATATTTTATCCTGGTAATAAAAGATAAAAGATGATTGATTACCTTCATTCCTAAGGCTATTGCACCTGGTATTACTTCACTTATCAAGTCATTTGCTTTTGGAAAGTATTCTCTTAGTAGCTTTATCATGGCAACTCTGTTAATGACATAGATCCCCATGCTGGGGAAATTATCATGAGCAATATCATCATGCATTACTGATTTTTTAACCTGAAAATTAAAAGCTTTTCATGATTTCAACCTCATTTTCTTGTGTACCAAATTACCAAAAGAGTATAATATAAAGGTAGAGATGTATACGAGGAAAAAAAGAAGTAATTTCTCCATTCCAAAAGTGAAGATACATTCTTAAACGGCGACTTTTGAGTACAATTCATGGTATATAAGCAATTTTCTGTGACTTTATAGTCTAAAATTAAAAATATATTTTTATTTTCGAAACATACTAAAAAGAAAAAGTATCTCTAATTTTAGAACGGAGGGAGTAAAAACTTACTGATACCGAATTCACTGATGTTTCTCTTGGTTTTTCCTTGAACTCAATAACTTGATTCTCCTTATCTACTCTAAAACTACCATAAGTCGGATCCTGGCTTCTCGTGCTGCTCACGACCGCAACAGTTATATCAGCGTTGTTGTTACGGTGGGCCTCTATAAGTTTCTGGTAGTCCATCTTGTATAGATGGTGACCAGGAAGAACCAGAAACTCAGCTACAGGGAATTCTTCTAAAACCCACAGACATCTTCTTACAGCATCTGCAGTTCCCTACAAAATGGAAGAATATGGTTGGAGTACTTGGGATTTGTTGATATGTAGAATTAACTATATATGATTACACTAAGATACAGTCTCCATTTTATATAAAAATACAAGAACTTGGCCAATGAAATCTTAGCCTAGTGGTTAAGACTGAGGAGTGAGTAATTAATTCTTCCTTTATTTGAAGTGTGTTCACTCCTTTATGTGAGACTTGATTGGTTGTCAATATTGTAATAATGATTATAAACTTGATTGAGATTATATTTATACTCTCAAAATGGGGCTTCCAAAAACAGAAGGAAAAAAAAAAAGAATAAAAGAACCTGAAACCAGCCATTCTCTTCAGGGCTCTGATAGGCTGCAATCACTTCAACAAATCCCTCATTGGCAAGACGCACTCCAGCATAAGCTCTTGAGAGGTGGGAATTCAGAGAGGTGGAGTTGTTTTGTGTTAAAGCATATATCTTGGTTATGTTACTGTTAATACAGTTGCTCACAACTCCATCAATGAGTCTGTAGTTTCCTCCTATAGGAATGGCTCCTTCAGATCTTCTCTTTGTCAATGGGTAAAGCCTAGACTGTGATGCATCTCCAAAAACTATTGCTGCAACACTCTGATCCACATAAACATATACTCTGAGGTTCCATATTTCTTCCTAAATAAAACAAGTAATATAATTTTTAAAAACAAGCATATAAATGAAGACCTGGTTTGCTGGAGGGAATAGTGAGATTGGGTTTTCACGTTGCTGTGAATTGGCTATGACTGAGTTTGAAGGAAAAGTAGAACTAAGCTTCAATGGAGGTTTGTCGCGATAATGAAGCAGCTTTGATTTGATATTCAAAGAAGTGGGAACCGAAAGCTGCAATATTACCATGACCAAGAAGATCAAAATGGTGAGTATGATATTAAGTTTTACTCTTTTTTGTATACTTTGATATGGTAATGTAGTTGATTTTGCTTAATTTTCCTCCTAGTTTTTGGCGGTTCGAAGAATTTAATGACAATCTTGGAAGAGAATATTTAGGTTCCTTCTTCATAGAACTAGTAAAGGTTCTTCCTTGCATGAGTATATCACACCCCTGATTATGCTTTTCGATTATACATAATATTATGAATGCAAAGTGACTTAAAATACTCATTTGATATGAAATTATGAATGTTTAAGCTTGTACTTATGTTTAACTTTGATTGTAAGCTTGTCTTGGCCTTTCTTCTTTATTCTTTCTATTGGAGATTTTATGCAATTTGTTTGATATATGGGATTGCAAGGGCATCTAATCAGTAGATTAATGAGATTGCACTGGACAGATGTTTTGTTTAAGTTATGACATCCCTGTAAAATGTCCACATTACCCACAGAACTTTGTATATTTTTCTTTTTCTATTTGGAGGATGGATGAATAGGAGTTGGGAAATCATATTGATGCAAAATAATTAGGGGTAGTTTTGTCCCAATTGGTGTAAAAGTCTGTATGGAGTGCTACCAAAGGCAAGGGATTGTTTGTCCTGGTGGGTCATTTACATTTATACCCTTGTGCATTCATACCCACATGCAAAATTCTTAGGCTTTACTCTTCTCGTTCAACTACCGTACTAATATCGTTGCTTCATTTGTGTTATTTGGTATCAAACACGAGCTTTATGAAGAAATAAAAGGAATTACTTACAAGAATACCAATATGGATGTGTGATTTTTGAATCCTAATGGTGTAAAAAATCAAATCCGACCTATAAAAAGTATACTTATTTTATATTGTTATAATCATGGTGCTTCACAAATTTAAATCAAATAAAAATTTATGTATTTTTATATATTATTTGAATCCGTGAGATTGAATTGTTGAATGATGATTAAAGTCGGTTTATATTTAAAATGAACTTAGATAAATTATGTAAAGTCATAACTTTTAATATTTACGTGTGTAAAGGAATTGATTTTCCCTTTTTCCTGTTATGTAGGATCTTCTTTTACCCATGTCCATGCCAAATGAAATGATTAAAGTCGTGCCTTCTCAATTTGAGTTTCTTAGGCTACCAATGTTTTGAGTTTCTTTGGCTAACAGTGTTTGTAACATTTAACATTTGTAGCATGTGGAAGTCCTAACACATTGCACCAATTTTAATACGTTGCGTATGAGGCCCGAACGCTGCGTTTATGAGTTAAATAAGTAACGTTTAAATAAATTGTTACTAAGTGCGTTTGAACTTCTAAACGCACCAAACGCCGAGTAACCAAACGTATACTATATAGCAAACAGTTGAGCTTTGGACTTTGGAGCCATACATACACTAATACCCTTTTTCAGTTTGTACTTATACAATTGGGATAATATGTTATAAATCATCATTAACCACCTACTAAAAAAACTTATTATTGAAAAAAATTAAGGCTCATTTATCCTCCAAAATTGAGAGCCTACTCCCCGAAATAAAAATTTTAAAATTGGCATACTCAATGGGCAAGTTGCAACCTACGCAAATGTAATTGAGATGATTTTCCGACGACAAAAACATATTTACATCGGTATGTATTTTGACCATCTGATCAATTTTACTTAAGAAATGATTCCTAAATACGTACCAAATAATGAAAACTTTATGCATCAAAACAAACAAAACACAAGGGTCAAAAACTTTTGTTGGATACTGAGATAGTTAGATATCTGTAAGAGTACCTGTTTTGAGAACCAAGTCCACAAGAGCCAATAAAGAATCATACCACAAGAGATTAAAGCACTTAAAATACAGAGGCACATTCAACAAAGGAAGAGTACAAAATATATTTTTCATTATTTCAAACTTAATAAAATGATTTACATATTTATATATATAATAGCCATTTGACTCAAAAAAGAAAGGAAAAAAAAACACGGAAGATCCGTCATCATAATAGAAAATAAAAATAATCTTGCGATAATTGAAAGCTGGATCTGCTTTAAACCCAAACCATTAATGGTACAATATTTCCATTGCACCCTCTTCTCTCAATATTTGTCTTTTAAGTGGCTTGGCAAAGAATGAAATCCCAATTCATTCTTTGCCAAGCCACCTTGAGCAAATTTTACACCCTATATGTTTGGATTATTCACCAAGTAGGGGGGGGGGGGGGGGAAGAAATGAAAGAGCATAAAAAAAAAAACCCCCATCTTCAAAACTTATTTGTTTATTTTTTTTTCCTACTTTAAACTGATTTCTGGCTCCGATCACACTTACAATTCATAAGATGAGTACAAAATTTAAAATTAAAAGAGAGAGAGAGAGAGAGAGATCTAGTGTTACTTCTACATCTAATTTGATATTCAGAAACTTCATTGCAGCAGCAGGATCATGCTGCTGCTTCTCAAAAATAAAAATTAAGCCATCACTTGTCACCAGGATAATTGCCTCCAGTTAACTAAATATTGCAGCAATCTTGCAAGGTGTCCCAAGGTACATTTCAAATACAGAAATAATTTTTATTGAACAACTGCACTTGCACATAAGGGTTTTTGTTGCATGTATCGAACAGGCTCTCATCCTGCTTATTTTAACAGTGTAAATTTTGAAGCAACAAGAAGTCGATCATATTATTACACATCCCTACCCTTCTCCAGCTCCCTAAAACTCTCAAGAAAGAGATAAACTTCCGCAGCTCACATAAGAAAATACAATAGGGGGCTAACCTGGTTGAGCAAAATTACTGCTTCAGATGGTGCTCAAACAATGATGCCATCTCAATCTGTTAAAGAAATGGGAAAAAGAATAAAATTTAATTATCCATTTTAACCAAAATATTTAACTACTGATATTAAGAAGATCTATGGTACTATTGATCGTTTAGTTAATCTTATCATTGATTAGCAATTCCAGCAATATTGACCACATCCCATCTATTGACCTTAGCTACATGCACCCAAATCACGAAAGACAATCATATTTATGCATGCTTGCTAGTGTGCAAAATTGGCGGACAAGTGCCGAAATGAGAACTCCATATTTATGCACATGTTGACGTAGTGGCACTTAGTGTGCCAAAATTTCTATAAAAAGTCTAGGTCCAAATCGCTGTCCCTAAAGGTGCTGTGCTTTATAGCTATTTAAGAATGATAGTAGTTAAGTGCGACATATCTACGGACTACAGTCAACTTACAGCGGTAAGGGCTGTTTCAGAGCCCTTGTTCCCCGACTTACCACCAGCTCGATCCAAAGCCTGAAATGTAATGGAGGAAAAATTAAAAAAATGCATGCCACCCAATAATAGAAAAGAAGATAAAATGTTTCTTACTCGGCAATCCTTGACAGCATAAAAAGGGATAATCCTTTTTTTTTTCTTTCCATTTTTATAAGCAGAAAAAGGGCTGACAGTCAAATGCTAAGGTATCAAAGATGAGACATAATACCATAACCGACCTAAGTATAGTCAATTTACAAATTTACCTGCTCCATGTTTTCACAGGTCAAGACGCCAAAAATGCAAGGAACACCTGCAGTGTCATAATATGATGAAAGAATTCAATGCATGAACAAGAAGAAGGAAAAAAAAAACTATAGCTGATGAAAGCAGGCAAATATACCCGAACAATGATAAGTAGGTGAGGGCTCACCTTGTAATTAGCGAGTTATGTGTGTTGACTGAATCTAGACGTTACGACGACGTAGAAATTTTGTGTCATGCTATTCAATTAGCTAATATACTCTCAAATTACGTATGGGGTGACAAACATACCTTGCTAACAAGTAATTGCAAGCATATACGCTTGCAAGAACATTCCTATGCATGTATGGAATTATGGATGAATAAAACCTTTTGATCTACAAAGGAGTAGTTTGTATTAAGAGTTATATATACTTCTAAGATGAAACTGCTGGAATAACCTCGTTTTAATTATTTTAAGGCAATGGAATGTGTCAAAGGACATTTGCTAACAATAGTCAACATTAACTGTAGGTGTGATATAAAGTTTTTAGTAGCAAAAGAGATGATTTGTTCAGCACCAATATTAGAGGCCAGTAGTCACAATAGGATTAAAGATATCATTTTGAAATAGGATGAAATTAAGCTGCAAATGACAGAAAAACACTATACCAACCTGAATTCAGACCAGCTGACAGTACTCCAGAAGCGGCCGAATTAGCAACAGCATCGTAGTGGGAAGTATCACCTCTTATCTACCAACCAAAACAGCTTTCACCAGTTAGTCCATCAATGACAGTCACACAACATATAAGATGCCGAAATAATAAAAAGCTAATAAGTTCCAACATGCTAGAGCATGCAAAAGAAGTTTCATCTTAGAAAGGTCTCTAAAGATGAGGGAATAGAAGAGAAAAAGATGCTTCTACATAATTTATGTACACATGCAACAAACTGATTCAGTGGGATTATCACAGTACTGAAGAGCATGAAATTGAAACCAATTAAGACAGCACAGAACCTTAGAAGAAAGTAAATTGTTTAGCCACAAAAAATAATTAAAAATTAGTATGTCTGATACATAATTATCAGACATGTAATTCAAAAATTAATTTTAACTATCACAAATGTAACTCAAAAGGCACTTTAAACTTATCATAAATGATTACCAAATGGTAATTTAAGTGATCATATATTAAATGGTGAAAATAAGCCATCATGCCGAGAAAGGAAACACATTAAGCTACATGGGATACAGATCATAAACCCAGAAAAATAATTGTCGTCGATTAGTCATTCTTATATATATATATATATATGTATGTATATATATATATGTATGTATATATATATATATATGTATGTATATATATATATATGTATGTATGTATATATATATGTATGTATATATATATATATATGTGTATGTATGTATGGAAGTATTGAACCTTGAGAAAGACAAGGGGTGAGTCGAAAAACAAAACATATTTATTTGTATTTTTGGATAAGCAGGCCACAGGAACAGACCGACCTTATAAAATTTTCCACCATTCTCAAAAGTAGATATGCTGAAACTAAATCATTTTTCTTTTTGATAAGTGATAAAACTGAAACAAAATCATACCACAGCTCCAATACACAAAATCGCTTGATACTTTCCTGACTTCCCGAGCCTCTCTGCAACCCCACCAATTTCAAAACTACCAGGAACCCACACAACCTGATTGATGAAGACATCAGTGATCCAATGTCAAATGCCACTCAAGTAAAAACTGTAACAGTAGGCCAAAATGATTGGAAGTGGGAAAACTGTTTTGAGATACACTCATGTAAGTGAATCATGTTTAACATGGCAATACCCAAAAGAAAAACTCTAAATCATTATTGCAGGATTATGGCAGTATAAGTTAACAATATCAAAATGTTATTTACTTAGTTGTTTCATGAGATGAATTATTTCTGAACTGAACAGAAATATCCAGCCCACCATTCAAGAATTCATTAGGAATATATTGAGTAACAGCAATTAAAAGTAAAATCTTAAAATTATAATTAACAACATCTAAACTCATGGATGATAAATATAACATGAATGGCCAAGTTTAACAAAACTTCCAAACACTAATGAGAGTTTGAAGTAGGAATTCGTAGGTTTACTACTGCATGCACCAATACTACATCCATCAGCTATCCTACAGAACATCTTGGTAGAAGTTCAAAATATATGTCACTCCAAGATATCTCTAGTATTATTTGAATGATAAAGTTGAAAAGAGTGACAGATGTTTATAACAAGCCTCCTATACTGCGAGGATAGGAGTGGGAGGGAGAGAGGAAGAATTAAACTAATGCGTCAAAAGCGAAGAGTGAACACAGGAAACTAATTCTCTTGGACCCGAGAAGATTCATGGATTTACATGGCGCAAAAGTTTATTCCATAGCAACTAACAACTACAACATTTTCCAAGTCAAACATTTGTAGTTGTGTTATATCTTATATAAAACTAAAGCATTTTATATATATGTATAAGCAATCTGAGAGGAGAAAAAACGAAGAAAATTGCTACATACATCAATATCTTCTTCTTTAACTGAATATCTCTTGAAGGTGTCCAAAGCTCCGTCCAGTAGGGGCCTTGTCACAATCTCATTGAATCGTGCTACCACCTTTTGTAGTAGAAACAAACAAGGAAATGTAAAAATCGCAAATTAGACATACCTCCTAATCTTAAAACTTAAAATAATTATAGATGCTAAAAGATGCTTTATAATTCAAAATTTACAATAAGCAAAATTGGCTGATGGCTGTTTTATAATTTAAAATTAGAGGCAATCAAAATGCGCTGATTGCTCAACCTCAAAACATAATTAAGAGATGCTCAAAGATGCTTTATAATTCAAAATTGACAATAAGCAAAATTGACTGATGGCTGTTTTATAATTTGAAATTAGAGGCAATCAAAATGCACTGATTGCTCAACGTCAAAACATAATTAAGAGTCACAAAATTTCTACAAAAGATAAACTAAATCAAAAGAACAAACTGCAAAGATATTGGCAGATACAAAAATACCCCATAGACATAATTCAAACCGTCCCATCAACCCTACAATCAAATTACTACAACAGAATATGAGCACCATTAAGGATCTCTAGTTCTAGTTTCAAGTCTCAGACCAGAGTCTATTAGTATCTAAAGCCCGCCTTTTTCTTTAATCCTTCCACTCCCATAAAAGAACCAATCTCTAGGTAGACACAGTTGAAACAGAAAGGGGAGGGGGAAATTGTGAGATTTTCTCAAATTATATGGCATCACTTACTATCATCAGCTGACATCCACCAATGAAACAACAAATTAAAGCATCACATAACTGCAACCCAGCTCAATTGCAACCACAAACAATGCAGCTCAGCTGAAAATTAGTGCTCTAAATTCCAAGTAAAAATTCCCAGAAATTTGTATGGGATATACACTAGAAATATAGAGAAAGAGGGAGATGGACTTGAAGGACATACAACAGCAAAGCGAAACCCGGCAGCAGATGTAAGGGAACCAGTCAACTGTCGAACAGCTTCAGTTTGTGAGAATGCCGAACGATCTTTCAATTTCCTCTCAATCCCAACTCCACCAAAGAGTGGACTTTCAAGAGCTGCCCATTAACAAATTACTATTACCACCCACTACCAAATTATCGTAATTTATGCCATGAAAAAAAAAATGGGTAGTTGCTGAAAAGTAGATAAAAGCTGAAAACTCACCTGGGTTTTCAGGTTGGATCGATGATAAGGTAGAAGGGACGAATTGGATTGATTTTTTGGGAGAAATTGAAACAGAAATGAAGGCCCGGTGCTTTTGAACATTGCCTATTTTGCGCCATGACGAAGGAGAATTATGAATAGAGCAGAGATTGCTGAATGAAGCCGACGCCATTTTTAGTGATGGAAGAACACTCTCAGGTCAGCTGTAAAAGGGGGCTTTTGATTTTGACGATGATGAGTGTCAAATCAAGAAATATGACTGCCATATAAAGAAACATTTTCTTTCCTTTTCTGGTAACTTGTGTTTCTAATCTTAACTTTCCTGATAAATTGTGTTTCTACCCTTCGACCAAATTCAATATAAGTTTTAAAATGACTATAATTATTGTTATATTTTAATATTAAAAAATATTTTTTAGTGTTAAAATAGAACTCAGTCTTTAATGATCGATTTTATTTTAGAGTCATTGTTATTATATTTGGTTTCAAAAAGTGCTTGTTGTAGTTAGGGTTACGAGAGCAAATAGGATGACTATAGTCATTTTTGGTTTTAAATATAAAACCAATTATAGCATTGTGCTATTTTAAAACCAGATTTAGAACCGAGTTGAATTCCAATTTTTATATTTAATGCTATACTTTGACTATAAAACTGGATATAAAACCACCATTAGATTTGTTTTTATACTTTTAGGTTTTGCAACTAGGTTCCAGCTTTTGCTATTTTGTTGTTATTTTTTAGTATCATTTATGTTATGTTAATAAAATTTTGTAAGATTCAAATTCTTATAAAAAAATTGTAGCTACCATAGAGTATGTAACTAAGTATTTTTTATTTTTTGTACTTTTTATTTTTTTAAAAACATGTCCTTGAGATCAACTTTGAGGGGTGCGGTTACGGTGAAGTTGAAAATCAACTTCACCATAGTGAGTTATATAGTTTTTCATTACATTTAAATTGTATTGTATTAAAATTACATTAAAACTATATAACTCACCAACTTCACCCTAACCAAACCCAACTTTGAGCCTTGGGGGAGTTCTTCCTTTGGCTTAATGGCTGATATGTCAAGTCTTGTCATTGTCCTTTTCATTTTTTTATGTTGTCAAAGTGAAATTTATCTTCACCTTTGTTTTATATTTTTTTAGAGTAAAGACAACTACCAAATAATGTTGTTATCAATTTTGAAAAATAGTATAAAAACATAAAGAAAATATAAATTGTTACCAAACAACACTAAGCTTTAGTTTCAATTATTATATTCTTGAGCTTTTTATCTGATTTAAATGAAAAGATATAATTTATTCTCGCCATATTATAAAAGATATTTAAAATACTAGATCTTTTACATAAATTAAATAATAATAATAATGTATCAGAGAGGGCACAAATAAGTTTCAATTCAGGCTGGGCTAGTCAACTCATAACTTGGCCCAGTCTATTTTTTTTTTGGCCCAGTCTATATCAATAGTTCAGTTTCTGTAACCGGAGAGAAGAGAGAGAAGATGGAGAATCGGAAGGACTTGAAGTCCATATTGAGGTATGTACCGGTGGTACTCCGATCATCTGCACTTTTCTGGCCACCGCAAGTTGTTGAAGCACTTAAAGCACTATCCGGAGGCCCTAATTTAAGTCACGTCAACTCCGGAGAGCTTCTTTTCCTCGCTATTTCCGATATGAGAAATTCCCTTAACCTCAGCTCCGAACGATTAGCCTCTTCCGCCGGAGACGGTTACGCCCTTTTCTTCGACGATGTATGTCGTAGTAATTAGCAGAATCTGTACTTCCATTTGTAATTTTAATGATTTTGGTGCACAAATTTATGGGAATTATTTTGTGTATTTTGTGAGAAGCTATTGTCGCGTGCTGAAGCGGCGAAATGGTTTGGAGAGGTGGTGCCGGAATTGGCGAAATTGGTGTTGAGGCTGCCTTTTCTGTTAGAGGCTCACTATCAGAATGCAGAAGAAACTGGTTTGCGGTTGTTGGAGTCGCAAGAGCCAGGAATGGTGGTTCTCAGCCAGGTTTGTTGGGACTTGGGTTGTATTTTTTAAATATGCAATGGCCCGTTTGAAATTTTCTAAATAGAAAATATATATACCCAATTGCTATGTCTATTTCATCATATAACTTAAAGGAATTAGTTGCATTATCACATGAAAGAGGAGGTTTTGATTTTATGCCTGGATAACTAGCTTTGCAGGATAATATATATTACCATTAAAGTTCATTTAGTTCTTTATGTGAAATGAGGATTTTGGTTGAAGTGAGATAGAAAGAGTTTGTTGTCATTGACATGGTTTGGGGGGTTGGGCTTCTAAGTCTTCACCCTTGCTAAGAGATTAATAAACCTTTACTTGAGATAATTTAAGTAATCAGAAACCAGTGAACCCTAAAGAGGCAACTTTGAGATGGATGATTGATAAATTAGGTAGAGTGCATTCAGATAAAGGAAAACATGCACGACAATAGTAAGTAAGAAATGGTAACGACGGAGACCATGATTTTGTGGAGTTGAAGAGTGTGTCTTGTCTTTCTTTGGACCAAAGTCCAAACAAATCTGCTTTGTGGGATGTGTAATACTTGTCTTAGGTTTTCGAAGTGGATGTGATTTCCTAATTATCGAGAGTTACAGCACCAACGTAATATGTTTTTTTCCCTTTGTTGTCAAAGTAAGTTTGATAGCATTGTTATCTTCAATTATCGTTTTGTAATGTCTGCTTATGTATTTAATTGGGCCCTTTGAATGTATGTTTTTCAGTTCCCATAGTTGTCATGCCCATTGTGGACTATTTAGTATTTACAGTGTTTTTTGTTTTTTAATTGAAGTTAAAAAGTAGGAAGAAATCCAAAATTGCTCTTTCACATTGTAGAGTTTGTGTTGTCCTTTGCTTTGCTTCTTCCTTAGTCTTTAATCATCATCGCCATGTCTCGTTTTCTTTTTTCTCTTTAATACATTTTTATCTTTCATCTAAGTTTTTAATTAGGAAGAACTTCATATCATCTCTTTGACATTCGAGAGTTTGAATTTTTCTGATATGTGACATGGGGAGTGTGATTTGTATCTTAAATTTGCTGTTGTTCTATTTTTGATTGGGACTGTTATGGCATCTCTTAGACACAATCCACTATATATCTGTCATTTACGTGTTAATTACAGATTCCTACTCACTCAAGTAATCTTCTAAAAATGAGAATGCATTGGTTAATTATGCATGTAGGTGTAAATAATTTTACATTTTAATGCCACTCGAAATGTATTCCTCACTTGTGCAATATTTTTATGTTTTAACAGTATGATTAATTGATTTTGAATCAGGAATTGATTGGTTCTCTTCTCGCATGCTCTCTCCTTTGTTTGTTCCCAATCACGATTAGAGGTGCCAAACATCTTCCAACAATCAACTTTGATGAATTATTTGCGTATGTGATTTTTTGTGGTCTTTTATGATTTTTATTTTGTCATACTTTGTATTATATATTCATTTGAACAACTTTGTGAGATATAGATCACAGTTCTGTGCTTAGTTTATAGATGTTTTCCTCTTCTTACCTTTTAGGCTTTACTTTACTTCTCTTTTTGATCCAGTTTGTATGAATTTATCTCACCAAAAGGTATGGAGGTCCCTAAATCTGGATTTTACGTCTTCATAGAATGTTTAACTTTTTCCCATTTATAAATTGTTGAACTTTTTCTCTTGAACTGGCGGAGTGGATACATTTAATACTTGTATGCTTTACAGGAGTCTCTATGACAGTTACAACGAAAAACAGGAAAACAAAATAAAGTGCATTATTCACTATTTTGAGAGGATATGCTCACATATGCCTGACGGAAATGTTTCATTTGAACGGAAAGTTCTTCCATGGGAACATAATTCTTTAGCCATTTCTTATCCTAAGGCTAGTCTTTGGGGAAAATCTCTTGTTTCCCTTTGCCCGTTTCTGGTAATGAAGAGATATTTTGCTCATCTATTGAAATATCCTAAAATTCAACTCTCACAAGATCAAATTTTACAATTTGGTTTTGTTTATAAATATAGTCATTATATTAAGATGTTATTGTCTATCTTGTTCTTTGTAGGTCTACAGTTCAGGCTTAATAGAAGATCAACCCAGTGAAGCACTTGAAGTGGATTTTGCAAATAAGTATTTAGGTGGTGGTGCTCTCCATAGGGGTTGTGTGCAGGTACATCTTCTCACCTTTTGACCTAAATGTTTTAAAAAAATCCTTAGGAATACCTAATGTATGATATGAACTACTTGCAATGGCTGTTTTGCATTTGTGCGTCATTTGGAATCCCTGTATTTTGTTTTTCTAACCTGGGTGTTGGAAGTAATCTGTAAGAACTTCCTGTATGATTCCTATCATAAACAAAGTATTCTTCCCCTCAATAGATTCTCCTTGTTCTAATAGAGCTTAACTATACTCAAAATTCAAGAACTTAATTGTGCTATTGCATTGTTATGTCTTCATTATTATATTAGGTTTTGATAGAAGAAGAATATTTTAGTAGAAAGAGGGAATAAAGATTAAAAAAAAACAGCCACAATGCTACAGATCTAACCATCCGTAGTCCCCCCCCCCTGGGGCACGCCCATGTACACATTCCGAAAACCGTGAATTTAGACAAGTAGAAGGTTCTCAATTGCCCAAGGACAAAGCCAGAACTCCTCCAACAGTCAAAACAGATAACACAAAAGCTGCCAAGCTAGAGGGCAGTGAAGGGCTGAAGCCAATATACACATCACATAAATGAGATATTCGACAAGGCTAACAGAAAGCCTTGTAACATTTATGCGGCTGAAGAAAGTCATTACTATTACGTGTTAATATAACAAATATAAACTATTGTGCTGTAAGTGTTTGCACCCGAAATAGGTTTTTAAGCTTATAGTTAGATCGATTAAGTTTGGTTTCACATTGCCTATACTATATAACACAATGACATAGAAAACAAACTCACGTTTGTTTACTCTTCAACATTGTAACTTTGCTGCACCTAATGGAATTGCTATCTATCTCAACCTGTCAACTCTAGAGACTTCAGACCAGGTCATGATGTCAGGTCTGTACAAGAGAATCATGGTATGTCAAAAATACTGGAGCGGTGAACGGAAAAGTATGTAAGGTGATGAGTGAAGGAAAAAGCTTTTGTTTTCAATATATCTCATAAAAGTTTTCTTCTAGGATACAGACATGATCCTCTAGATCATGAGAAGCTTACTTCAATTTGAATATTGTTGACCCCCCTCATCAATACATTGATTATGCAAGTTGTTTTCTCGAGTTACTTACATATATATATATATATGGGTTTCCATCCGTGGCAACCGGTTGCCACGGATACTATTTCAGCAACCATAATCTGCACCATTAATCTCAATATTGGATGGCGTAGATTAAAGGAAATTTTTTACCTGCCACTACAGGCTGTAGCGACAGTAATATTCTTTTTTGCGGCAACAGAAAATACCAAAAAACCCTCCAATTAATTCAACATACCTGTTGCTACAAGGTTTAGCGGCAGTGCAAGTCATGCAATCCCTCTTGTCTTGTTCCATAACAAAAGTCACTTGTGTAAAATTTTATTTGATTATTTATTTTATAATCAAATATTTTTATTTAATTATAAAATAAATAATCAAATAGAATCTTCTATCAAATAAAATTATAAAATAAAAATATTTTATTTGATATAAAATAAATATCAAATAGAATCTTCTATTTTTTTTAATTTTTCCCCTTTTCTCGTTAAAAAAAATTGAAGAGATGATATTTATTAGAACAAGAAAAGGGGAAAAAAAAAATAGAAGGTTCTATTTGATATTTACTTTAAATCAAATAAAATATTTTTATTTTATAATTTTATTTGATGAAGATTCTATTTGATTATTTATTTTATAATTAAATATTTTATTCTATTCTCATCTCTTCCATTTTTTTAGAACAAGAAAAGGGGGAAAATTGAAAAAAAAAAATAGAAGATTCTATTTGATATTTATTTTATATCAAATAAAATATTTTTATTTTATAATTTTATTTGATAGAAGATTCTATTTGATTATTTATTTTATAATTAAATAAAAATATTTGATTATAAAATAAATAATCAAATAGAATTTTACACAAGTGACTTTTGTTATGGGACAAGACAAAAGGGATTGCATGACTTGCACTGCCGCTACACCTTGTAGCGGCAAGTATGTTGAATTAATTGGAGGGTTTTTGGTATTTTTCATTGTCGCAAAAAAGAATATTACTGCCGCTATAGCCTGTAGCGGCAGGTAAAAATTTTTTTTTAATCTACGCCATCCAATATTAAGATCAACGATGTAGATTATGGTTGCTGAAATAGTATTCGTGGCAACCGATTGCCACGGATGGAAACCCTATATATATACATATATATATATATATATATATATATATATATATATATACTCCCTCCGTCCCTTAATATAAGACGTTTTAGAGAAATGTTTTTGTCTCTTAATATATGACGTTTGAGAATTTCAAGTAAGTATTAATTGCTTAGTTTCCAATATTATCCTAAGTATTAAATATAACTTTGGTTCTCTCACTATTTTTTGTCCAATAAATAACACTCTCTTTTTTCAATACAAAGACAATATAGGCAATTCATATTATATTTAATGCTATACAATCATTTTCTTAGTACTTGTGCACAACTCTAAAATGACTTATATTAAGGGACGGAGGGAGTATATATAAAGAAGTGATTTCTTGAGTTAATGTCTCTTGACTCTCTTTTCTTTTTCATATATATGCAAACTTTTTGTTAGCCATGTAGACCATTATACTTTAAATGATTTCTAACCTTCAATTGTCTTGATTATATTGTTTAGGAAGAGATCCGTTTCATGATCAATCCAGAGTTAATTGCAGGCATGCTTTTCTTGCCTTCCATGGCAAAGAATGAGGCTATAGAAATTGTTGGTGCAGAAAGGTTTTCAAATTACACAGGGCAAGTATGACTCAAGTGTATTATATTTTTTTAACTTTTACTCGAGGACGAGTGATGACTTTTTTTGAGTTTTACTTCAGTGTGGGTATTTATTGTAAGAATATAGACTACAATTGCCATAATATCTATTTACTTTTGAAATAAAATCATTTAAAATCGTCTTTTTATATGCATGTTATTTATCAACTATATGGATCAAGCTAACTTGCTAGACTCTTTTCTCTTCTTTCATTCCTTTATAACATTACGTTTATAGAACATTCCTCTTAGATGATTTTATCATAAAATTACTCTTCTAATTTGTCTAAGTGTTTTAGGTATGCGTCTTCCTTCCGGTTTTCTGGTGACTACGTGGACGAAAGGGATATTGATATTTTAGGAAGGAGGAAAACGAGAATTATAGCAATAGACGCAAAGAGCTTCCCAGGAAAGAGACAATATGAAGTTGAATACCTTCTCCGGTATGAAAATTTCAGTGTTAGTACTTCATATACGTTTATTTGAATGATTAAATCCTATGTATAAATTTTCATTTAACTCAGAATCAATATACAACATTTTGTATGCAATTGGCACACTAAGAATTGGGTCTTACCTAGTAAGGATTAGGTTGCTTTAGATGCATTAGTACTTTTACGTAAACCGTGAATTTCAGACCTGAGGCGTCGAACTCAAGGAATAACCATGCCCAGGGGCCTCGTGGTCCATGCGCCACATATATTTCCTTTAGCGATCATAGTTGCCATAAAGCCTATAATTGTGTGCTTCATGATTCAATTTAGTTTTGATTCAGAACCAACAGAGGGGAGGCAGATATGTATAAATCGGGCAAGGACGACAGAATCCAAAAGAAGACAAACGAACCTTTGACTTAATAAATTACATGCATGGTATGCAGAGTGCTAGGATCTGTAGACTGAAATATAGACCTAACATTTGGCATTAGAACTCGCGAAAAGAACAAAAGAAACATTTGGCATAAGTAGCTTTAGCAAATCAAAACCCAGGGTTCACATTCCCAACAAACAGGTACACTTTACCATTTTCCCTTTGACAGTCCTCCATTGAACCTGTGCAGGGTGCTAGGAGATGTAGACAGAAAATGGACCTAACATTTGGCATAAGTGGCTCTAACCCAGGTAATGCCGACATCAGGTGCACTTTACCATTAGGCCTTTCATAAATCCTCAAATCTAGCTTTTGGCCCAAAATTGAATTTGATACTTTAGCGGCAAAATAGGAGTTGAGTAGTTTAAGATTTTTTTCTTTAAAAAAAAAGTGATTTATTCAAGGAAAATGATATATGTTGCAAAAGTTTACGTCAACTTTTTGATTGCCAGTTATGTGGATAAGTATTAGTGCTAATTTTTTTTGGATTTTGGAAAAGATGTGTAATAAGTAGGACTCTCTTATAATTCTTACCGGATTGTATTGATAGGTTTCGCAATTGTAATTCGGCATAAATTTGTCGCAATACATAGCAGAAGTCTTTATTCAAAACCTCATAAAGAACTTTACTTTTGGTAGTCAGCTCATATTTCAACCCTATAATATTATGAGTTAAGTTTCTTAGGTTTTATGCAGAGGTACTATGTAAAATCATTTGTGTTCTCTCTGTCCGAGTCCGTGTCTTGTTTAGTTGTTGAGTTGCTGCTGTCATTAATAATCTAACAAACCAACTTGTTTTAGCAGGGAGATTAACAAGGCATTCTGTGGCTTTATTGATCAATGTAAATATCAGCTGTCTCATAAACTGTTTTCTGATGATGGATATTGTGGGGGTCAGCCTGGTCAGGAAGTTGAAGTTCGCAATAGCATGTCTGAGAATAATCATTTGGTATGAGTTAAATTAAGATTTTATGATCTCTCTCTGTCTCTATCTCGCACACATGCAAACTCACTCTCACACCCTTCCCACCCTCTCACAAACGCACACATGCACGTTTACTTTATAACTAGAAACAATGGTTCAATTTGTTGGATAAGATACCTCATTGTCTTTGGTGGGTTCTTTAGAGAGAGAAATTGTAGATACTTTGAGGATAGGGAAAGGTCCACTTTGCATAATAAGTTCCTTTTCTGAGCATATTATTTTTTGTTAGTTTGATCGGGGGACAGGATTTAGTGTTGCGTGTCTAGGTGGCTCAGGGTTGTTCCTGTTTTTTGAATATGTTCCTTTAACTTATCCAAAAAAAAAAAAGGAAGAAACGAAAAACAATGGCTCAAAAATGTGTTTGCATGTCTCTAATTTCTTAAAATCTTTTGGGGTATCACAAATCGTTAGCTGGCTTGGCTCCAGGAGCTTTAACAGGCGTGACAGGCTCTCTACCATTGACCTAAGTCTTTTCTTCCTATTTTTGCTTTTCTCTCTTTATTGGAGCACATCCTGTCCTCCTATCAAGTAATGTTTTATCTGTAAAATCTTCTTTACTTATTTGTGAATATGTTGGTTGACCTGGAGGAATTAGATAGCTTCTTTCACTTGTAAGGAATTCTCTGGAAAACAAAAAAATTATCAAGAAAAAGGAACTCAACTTATTGGTAATATAACTTACCAAAAAATAAAAAATATTGGAAAAAATAAATTTTCTAAAGATACTGTATATGGTTCATAGGCTAGTCCACTTATTGGTCTTACATTTTTTTTTTAGTCAAACATGTGGAATACATCTTTGAGCATCATAAATCTAGCTACCCAGCTTTGTTGCATCTTTTCATAGAACCCTGTTCTATCATTTTGAATTAATGGCTGAATTCAGGAACTAGAACAAGTAAAGAGGGAATTAGGATTAATTCGAATTTTGAGGAAACGCTAGGCTCCAAATTGGGTTATTATGAGGAAACCCCAACCACTAAGTGCTAAATACAATGTTAGCAATGTCCTTGCCTGAAGATTAGATCCAGCTATTAGTTATATAGCTGCACCACTCACAATCAAATCTCCATAATTAGTCCCCAATATAATCCCTATAAGTAAGTCTAATTTAATCCATCTCAATTCCTAAAATACAGCCCTAATGCAAATGCTAAACTTTTCAATTGATTTAACAAAGTCTTAAACTAGAGTCCTAACGCTTTTATTGTTTGTATTCTGCTTTTCCTCAGTTAAATGAAACTTCAACATCTTTTGAAGAAAATGTGGAAAATATGAGTTATAAGCTGATCAAGAAACTCCGGGAAAAGGGTAGTCAGTATATGGCCCATCAAGATAAAATTGGAATTGTGACAGGGAATTGGGGTTGTGGTGCTTTTGGCGGAGATCCTGAACTAAAGGCCATAATTCAGTGGCTTGCTGCTTCTCAGGTGATTACTCTTCTATCATTTGTTAGCAGCTTTGTTTTTATTGTTATCTGTTCAACTGATTGTTAGAATCATCCAATTTTGTGCATGATCATGTCCATGAATTTCATTATAATAAGCTTTTCCAATAATGGAGGCTGTACATTCAACTAATGATCATTAAAACAAGCTAATAGTGACTTCTGTACTTTTCAAAAGAAAAAAAGAAGCTAACATTGTTGAATTGTTGTTTGCTGAAAGGATCATTTTTTCATTGGTTTGTAACAAGAACTTCAGTCTGACTCTATTCTAGACATGGATTCTGGAATCTGGATTAGGCTACTGCTTGGTTGCGTGTCCCTCATGTACTGTTATTCTTAGGTTTACTGCAGGGTATGAGACGTGATCTAAGCTACCCTGGATATTTGACAATCTTGAGGACTAATAATTTTGCATTAAATAACCACTGATGTGGAATTTCATGCATATATCTCACCCTCTAAGTTTCTATTTGCTTGCATTGATTCTCTGTCATTTTCCTACATCTTTGCAGGCATTAAGACCTTTCATCTCATATTACACATTTGGGATAGAGGAGCTGCGGTCTCTTGACCAGGTAATGATCTTCCCTACTGTTCCTTGAACTTCATTACAAATGATTCTATTCATAGCTATAGGCTATAGCACCTCCATCTGTCCTATTGGTTGTGCCTTTATGTTATATGCTGGAATATTAAACCAAATCTGGTCAACCCAGAATTAAATAAATTGATGTCATCTCTCTTCTCAAGCCAGAATCTGTTCATTTGCATTTGATTTTCAATGAGAAGTGACCTTCTCCAGGAAGCTGCTGTGACCTACTAAGTCTCTTTACTAAACGCTCTGAATTTGATGCTTATCATGGTAGAAAATGGCAATATCTTGGGCTTAACATTCAAACATTGATCCTGCCAAAATATCGGCCATCTTTTTACCATTCAGTGTCTTTTGTTGGTTAATGTCTAGGTTAGTTCCATACTGTAGATCCGAAATATTCTCGAACATTTGGTTCTCTCAGAATCAGATACATGTGATGTTGAAAAATCACCATATTTTATTTCATAGAACATCTCCTCGTTTGCTTCTTCACAGGAATAACTGACTATTGAATTTGCTGGCAGGTGACTCGGTGGATTACATCCCAGAAATGGAATGTTGGAGACCTTTGGAACATGTTGGTCGAGTACTCATCTCAGAAATCCAGAGGAGAAACTAATGCTGGTTTCTGCAATTGGCTGCTTCCGACATTATCCGCAAATGATCCCATGGACTTGTCTTGAATTTTTGTATTGTTGACTCTTTTCTCAGGCAGTTTGTTGTATCTATTACCATGGAGTTTAACTTGAATGAAAAAATGGAAGGTTTCAACCTAAGGCTTGTTCTGCTGTTGTGAAATGACCATTTTGTGTTTTTCGTTGGTTTGTGTAGCGTATGGACACATTTTTGTGGAATCCGTTTGTTCAAAGATGCTAGTACATCAAGTGACCAAGATTCAACTATTTTGGGCAAATTCTTTTATCACATCCTTGTTTGGCAACAACTATGTTGGGACTTTTTTCTCTTCATTTTTTCCCGGAAACTTCTTACTGTGGAAGGAAATTATGTTATATACTCTCTCCGTCGGTTCCAAATTTTGAGCTCAAATGACGGCATATTAAATTTTAAATTAATGTGAATTTATTTAATTTTAGTTGATACAATTATTATAATTGTATACTAATATATAACAAAAAATTATTAATTATAAAATTTATTTCATTTTAAATTTTTATGGGTTATACAAATTTTAAAGTTTAATACGGTGGTGTTGTTTGACTTTGAAAGTCAAATTGTATTTTTAGTTTTAGACGGGAGGGTATAAATAATTTTATAACCATCAATATCTCGATTATTATATTTTAATATTAAAGTAAATTTCACGTTGTATGAATCTCACAATTTGTCGGGACTTCGTTGAAGGTTCAACTTGACTAACTTTGGAAGAGTGCACAGCAGCAGGACTGAGAAAGTCTTCCACAAATAAATAAATAAATTAATCCACTTGACACTTTGCCACAAATAAATGAAGTCGAATAAATCATACTCAATACTCTCCATTTGAAATGTGGAACTGCAATAGATTACTTTTCCATTTTTAGCCATTGAAAACCATGTCAATCTCTCATATTGATTGATTCACAATGAATTGGAGAAAAGCCATACACATTATAGAATAGCAGACTGCCATCGCCAAGAGCAAGTAAATTTTTTATTTTATTTTAGTTTTTCCTTTTCTTCTCTTTCAGGCATTTTATATGGTATTGCAGACTTCTATTTTTCTGTTTTATTTTATTGTATTTAATAAAAGTTTTTGGTTTAGTTTCTTCAAACTTTAACCACTCTAAAAATCTTATTGATTTTCCATAAATGACAGTGTGTTGCTGTTGATGATGTTATGGAGCTTGATTCGGTCTCTGCTCTTCCGGTTTCTCTGTTCCCTCAACTTATCTTCACAAAAGCTGGAAAGGTAAATTTTTAAGAGAATCATCTTAACTAATATTCACCTTTTGCCTCATTCTTGGATCTTAAATAGAACTATTTTCTTTTCTTTTCTTTTTTTGGGTATTCAGCAATCCGACCGAACAGGAGCTTAGTTTTGTCAAAATAGTGGCATTCTTTTAAAATGGAGCAGCAAAGCCATCTTGTCTGAATAGCTAGGGAAATATGAAGAAGCAATCCCTACCATTGCAACTAGTAACAGATAGAGCCAGGGGCGGATTCACTGCTTGGCTTTTGAAAAATAATTTTTTTTTAGAGGTAATTATATATGTGTGTGTTTTTATGGGATTAGATAAAACTTTTTCAAATAATTTGATAAGAAAAAAGAGGAACTTTTACATTATATTTGTGAATTTTGAATACAAAAGAAAAGAATAGAAAACTTATAAGTCTTCTTTTGTGTTGTTTGGGAGTTTATAATTTTTTTTTAGTAAACTTAATTTTAAAATAAAGATTACCGTTTTACCCTTAAATCTTCTTGTATTTTTATATAATAAAGGGTAATATAGGAGCTACAAAATATTTGCAGTTTTTAATTTTTTGGCCAATTCCATCCATTTTTGGACCAAAGACTTTGGCAAAAAAAATTAAAGTGGCCAAGTTTTTTGTATATGTGTCTATATTGTTTATTTTTCTCTTAAAAAACTGACAAACAAAAGAAATGAACAAAAAAATCATCTCTTTTCCATCCGTTTTAAAACTCACATGTACATTGGTACAGACAAAGTATATATAATTAACTATCATTCTAACATCATACATTCACTATTAAATTCTTAGTTAATAAATTTTGTAGAAATAAAAAAAAAAAGTATTATAAAAAAAAATTCTGCCTACACTGAAGTCAAATTCTGGATCCACCACTGGATAGAGCCAATCAGCCAAAGCAGAAATTATGCAAATACATGTAAGAGAATGAAATCTTCTGAGGGTAGAGATATAAGTTTGCAGCTGGCTGTTCCCCGGTAGATTAACAGATGTCCCAACAGAGATGTATTGGTAATTTCCTTGTATGTAACTTGTCTGTTCATAAGAAATTTTCTTATAACACGCGTTTTTGGTCAGTTTGCTTTATCATTTTGTGATTGAAATTACCTGTAAGCCCTGAAGTTGATCGAACAATAAAATAGTTATGTATGATGCTTGAAAGTAGTATTACATTTATGAAATGAGACGATTCAACAATTGTTATGTTTCACCCAAACTAGAGGGTAAAGTCTTTTATTTCCAAAATTCGTACACCCTAAATGTTGAGCTGAGATTGTTCAAATTGCAGATAATCATTAGACATCCTTTTTAATGTTCAAATGCCCATATCTTAAGGAATTAGTTGTTGTGAAGACCACAACAGCAAAAGTTGTTGTGATAATGGAAACGGAAGGCAAATAGCTGGCCAAGGTTTTCCCCATTGAATTTGCAGTCAGCTACACCAACAATTCGTTTCTTCGACTTTCCTCCAAATACTGTGAGGCATTTTCCAGTACTATGGGAGACCCAGAATCGATATTCGCGGTGGTTTAGATGAGCGGGTGGGTTGTAGGATTTCCAATCTGCCTCAGCCAAGCTTTCCAGGGATTTCAAAGCACGAAGGCTCACTTTGCCATGCTTGTCCACTGTGAGGTAGTTCTGTCCCTCTGAGCATTTATCCATATAGTTGCTAAATCTGTACTCCATGAAAGTAGAGTTTACCTGAGCTTGATTTTGTTTAGTGAATGATTTATAATATGCTTAACCAATTTTGAGAAAGTGTGCTGCCTAGCCCATGTGTAAGTTAATGCTACGTTTGGATTGAGAGAATGAAATAGAGGAAGGAATGAAATAAAAATAGTATATTTGATGATCATTTTGGAGGATAAACCATTCCAATTGAATGAAAATTCATTCCATCCTTTTGTTTTTTTATTTCATGTGGAGAAGGTGGAATAAAATTAATTCCAATAGAATGGATATATGTGATAATTTTGTCATTATATGACAACACTCACCACCACCAACAACCAAACATACACTTAAAATATCTTAAAATCATTCCATTCCGTACTCTATTACATTCCTTCAATTTAAACGCAGCATAAATGTCTTGTTTACATAATACTCTTTCGTTGGTCCAAAATGAGAATCCCACTTTTTGACTTTTCTTAACTCATTGAGTATCCTGGTACATTTCAATATTTCTTTTTCCAATATTCTTTTAAATTTTTTATTATTATTAAGGAGGGTGAAGGTCGTATAACCTAATCTCAACCTTACAAAACTGCAAGTTCATCAAGGCCATTGAGGATCTTTAACCAGATAATATATTTCCCATTGAGCCCTTAATGAGATTTGATCCCTTAACCTCCCCATCAGAGGATGAGAGGAGTACCATAAGAGCTAGAGCTCATTGGTCTAATAAATATTAGTCTTGACATTTAATAGTTAATACTGAATAGGTTAGAAGTTTAAAAAGGCAAACGGGACTCTCGTTTTAGACAGGAGAGCAAGTCCTTATTTTTATGTAAATAAATTTGGGTTGTTAATATTGTTAGACCAAAAATGATGACCAAATATACATTTACCGGCACTTTTATAATTAACACTTTAATCGACACTTATTGCTTTAGGAAATATCATTTTGCTCAAGCAATATCAACCGCCTAAATCTAAAGCGGCACCAAATCCTCGGAATATTAGTTTTATAACAAGCGTATTCTTAATTCTCGTATAGAATGTCTGTTTCTGAGGTTCTTATAAAGTAAGAATATTGTACTTACCTATGATAGCCAGAAGCTGAACCAGAAGTGGATTGCCATCCAAAATAAGCATTGTACTTAGAGGACTCACCGCCTAGGATATTAGGTACTGAATAAACACCCCTGTCTTTGGAATCCACATAGTCAGATTGCAAAGCACCAGCAATAAGGGTGTTGTCAAATGCAGTCATATGGGGGTAGGCTTCACTTGCAGGACATTTACTTGTATCACAAGCAGAACACTGACTGCATAATCTGTCACTATTCAACTTTATAGCAGCACCATCAGCAAAGGCAAGACTTATTGCCAGGATCATGAGGGCTAAAGATAGACTGTTGTATCTATCCATGTCAATTTTCTTGTTTTCTTCCCTCTCACCTTTTCTCACAAGGTTATAGAAATGATGTTGAAATTCTTGATTATATACTGCAATGCTTCTTGATTTTATCATCCTCTTTTCTTAAATTTTGAATATAGAATCAACTTAATGATCCTGTGGGGGTGGAAACCATAGTAAAATAAGTACTTTATATTTGGATGTTGTTTTATTGTAAATTTCATAGATATTAACAATGTTTGAGATGTAATATTTTATGTTTTCCATTAGGTTAAACAATATTAATTTTCTTCTGGTTTCACAATATGTATATTATATTCCCTAATTGCTTGATCGTGTGTTTGTGGATTTGTTTATGAATCTGGCTAATCTAACCAGGAGAGTGGCTGAACCAAGGTCAAGTGTTAACAAGGTAAGATTGGCAGGGGCCAGGACAACTGTCACTTTTAACTGTTTTTTTAATATTGACAAATGCTGGACTGCGGATTCCCTGCTTTTATAGGTGCTCATGATTAAGGGACAAAGCATCTTCCATGGAAACATGATTACATCATATAAAACAAACTTAATATACACTTAATGCTCATAGCTCTCTTATTTTATACTTGTAAGTTGTAACCAGCTTTGTTCTATTCAAATTCTTTTGTTTTCACGAATCACAGATTCTCTGCAGGGATTTAATAATTTGATACTTAGATTTCTGGCCTTTTCTTGTGATATGTTGTGTTGTTTTTATGCTTCTTTGGCTGTCTTAAGTTCCCTCTCCTGCCACATTACTAAAATCATCACTTCACTTCCTTGTCAGATGTCTACAAATATATATAGGGAAATATATGAGGAGTTTGTACTTCTGTAATTTGTATGGTTGACTTAATTAGTAGATTCTTAATGTCACCGTGCCAAAAAAATATTAGGACATGGCCCACCTGACGCAATATTAGAGCAGACAATTTCATTCACGTGCAAGGCCCATAAGCCCACATGCTCACATGTTTAGAATATAAAATCTCACATCAGACAAGTTAAGCCTCGAGGCTCAATATATAAACCTGGTGGGCTAATTCGCTTATTTTATTTATTTTTTATTTTTTTTTGGTTTTAATTAGTAGATTCGTAAAATGGATGAAGGATGTTTGGGATTTCTCTGTGGATAGAGAATATAGGTTCCTCATAGTGGCTCTTTTAGTAGGGTTGGTGCTGACTGCTTATTGTATATTCTATGTTAGGTATGCCTAAACAATATATAAGCAAAAAACAGGAACCTTGTAGCCAATCGTGCCTAATTGGAACAAAGCTTTAGTTGAGTCTAGTGTTTTTGGTAAGCCTAACTGTTGCACCTAAAGTCCGATTGGTCCATTCCATTTCAGCCTAATCTAAAATGTGTAATTTGAATTTGTACTTTTCATTATAATATTCGATTACAGTCTCTTTCAAGTCCCTTAATCTGTCTTTCTATCTCAGAGTATACACTTTGCATGTGTGGGAATTTTCTTTCCTTAAAACGCAAGTTTGTTACTACATTTTGTTCCAAGAACTTGTTTTTACAACTTCTTGATTTTGATTCTGGTACAGTTGCAAATGGAAGATGGAGCTAGATTAAGTATTGGCAAGCGAAGGTGGTGGCTATGTGGTTTCTGTGGCTGGGGTACAAAAAGCTGATGAGCTTATTGAATATCCATGGCTCAACTTGTTGCAAATAAAAAGGCCCCGTTCATGCCTTCAGAAAAGTACTTTTGTGGAACTGGTCAAAAATTTGTATGCTTGCCTGCAGATAACAGACTAAAATATTTTAACACTTTGGGAGTTTATTGTTGTTTTGTGTAACAATATTTTATAATCCCTTTTGCAGACAGGCTCACAGTCCACAGATATTCACTTGGGTAGGAATTGGTGTTTGCAGCTTGCTGCTTTCTGTTCAACTCTGGATTAATAACCTGATTCCTGGCTTGTTTAACTGGGATACAGTTCATTATCACAATTATACCTACCCATCACACTATATATGTCTAATTTTAAAAATAAATAAATAAATATCTAAATAAGAGTTATAGAATATGGGTGAAAAATATAGGAGAGATTTTAGGGATAAAAAGTAGGAGAGAGAGAAAGTTAAAATAGTGACACGGTTTTAAGAAATCAGATTTTTTTTGTTCTCTTTAATATATACTAGTATTTGTGGTACACATTATGTGTGTGCAGTCATGATTTTTTTTTCTAAATATTTGAATAAGAGTATTAAACATGGATGAAAAATATATAGTAGAGAATAAAATGTGGGAGATAGAAAGGAAGTTGGTTTTAACCAAATAACTATCCCGTGTAGCAATTGAAAATGTGACACAACTTCATCAAAAGCAGTTAATTTTATTTCTCTCTCTTTTAATATAGACTAGTCTTTGTGGATGTGCAATTAAGAAAAAAAATATATTTAAATTAGAGTTATAAAACATGCATGAGAACATGTAGGAGAGAAATTAGGGATAAATAGTGGGAGAAAAAGGTTATACAACTTCAAGAAAAGCCATTATTTTCTTTTCTCTTCCTTATATATATATATAGAGAGAGAGAGAGAGAGACAGTTATAACATTTGATCAGATTTATCAATGATGCAGAGATATTTGTGTTGAACATTGTGAAACAGTGAAACCCCCTTCTTATCAATCAGAAGATTCACAACTAAAACTGCGTAAAATTCTTGTGTACAATTCATAACAAAGTCAAAATATCACCTTCTCCAACAAACATCACTTTAGTCACATAATCAACTGAACAACGATGGAAGGCATGAGAACATAAAAAAGTAAAAAAAAGAGTAAAGTTTTATACACCAGTAACACATGAGAACAGTCTCCGATGACTCCTAAATCGAACAAGCTGTTTGGATGGCTTGACAGAATCCTCAGGCGAATATCGGCCACCAGCATAATCAACATGGTTAAAAGACTTGTATCGCCGATGGCTAAACTTACTTTCATCAATCTTTTGATCCTGTTGCGTCTGTGCCACATACTGAAAGTTGTAACCATTCGGATAAAAATCTGCTATGTTGTAGCTTTGTGTTGCAGGAGCTGAAAGAGAACTGTACTGGCGGCGAGTTTTGCTCTTCTTCAAGCTCTTGAACACCATTGGGATGAGGCCTTCCATTTCCTCGATTTTTTCTTCTTTCTTTGAGTAAAGAAAAGAACAATGTGGGTTATTTGAAGACTTCAACTACCCTCTTTGATTTTGTAGGTGTTTGATGAGTTTTGTTCCACAGCTTTCTGTTATATGCAAAATAAATAATACACATCAGCTGATTTTTGACTTTTGAACATTTTTACAAGGGAAATTAGTCATATACCCCTTTTCTTCCCCGGCTAATATTCTCTTTTAATACATATCTACACACAACAGAGACACATATATGGCACATCACAGACAGATATACAAAACAAACAAATACATCTAATGATAATATAAAGTAATTAATGAAATAATGTAATAAAGCATTTCACAGTCAAACTTAATAAATGTACTAAACCCCATTTTGATATGATATATATATATATATATATAATGACTCAATATTCATGCGGATTAGGGGCATAAGAACACATTTAAATTCAATAAACATGTAGGTTATCAGGATTAATGACATAAAAAACAAATAACAAGCAAAATGGGGTGATATTTGTTATAAGAACTTCTAGTGCTTTACTCAATGCTCATTAGTTAGAGTGTCACTATACATAATTTTATAAAGAAAACAAGTTACAATTAGCACTAATATATAATTTAATGTAACTTCCTCATTCATTCTTCTAATTTTCTAGAAGGACTTAACAAGCATATCTTTTTAGTATATTATATGGACTTGGTCAAGTTTAGGTGTGTGATGTGTCCACTCGTTGCGTATCATCTTCTAGCCAATTTGTCAATGATTAGTTAATGGAAAGTCTCTTCTTTCATATTTCAAATAAAGAATCCTGGTTAACATTATCCTATAATTATATGACTCAACAAAATTTTCAGGCAAAAAGACTAAGAAGGATGATTCATAATTTATAAAATCACATGGTTTTAGTTTTACTAGAAACTGAGTCGGGTTGTTCACTATTGACCAACTTCTTATCCTATAGCCCATTGATTTCCTGTAAAATTAAAATCAGGGGACTTAATAGCCCATTGATTTCCTGTAAAATTAAAATCAGGGGACTTAATTCAAAGTAAATATAAAGAACTTGTTTAGTTTTGAGGTATGTATTTGAGGGGGAGAGAGAAATAGAGGTGGAAAATTCATTGTTGTTTAGTGCTGTATGTACTAGTGAAAGCCCATATTCTCTACAGTGATACTATTAGAAATACTGACTATACATACACACACACATACATACATACATACATACATACATACATACATACATACATATATATATATACATACATATACACATATATTGTGTATATACATTTGTTTACATAGAGACGGGCAGAAAGAGAGAGAAAAAGATCTGGCCAGCTGGATTGGTTGAAACAAAATTTGAAAAATAGTATTTACATTTTTTATTAGACTTTCTTGTTTACCTAATCAACTTTGGCATGTTTCCACAACCATAGGTTGTAGTCATTATATCTGAAGTGACAAATAAGCTAAAAAACCGTTATCATCCAAGAATTATACATAAATTCTTACCATCCAAAATCCTCTCTTTATAACCACCCCCTCTCCCACAATGAATATATATATATATATATACACACACACACATATATTTTCCTGGGTTCTCCTTAATTCTGGAATTTGGATGACATTTGGGGACAACCTTAGCTAGACCGGCAGATACATAAGCCTTATGCTGTTTAGTTCAAAGGTCGCAGTCACTGATGGGGACTCCAAGTCAAGAACAAAAAAAAGATTTTTTAAATTTTTTATTTGGAGTTTTTATTATGTTAATTATAAAAGTAGTTGATATGATTTATGTATTTTATTTATTAGTGGAGATTTAGGACATTAATTAGTGATTAGAAATTATTAATAAGGATATTTTAGTCGTTTAGTACTTTTATTATTCCCCAAGTAATATTAGGGTTTTGAATCTCTTTAAATAGACGACATACTATTGATATTAAAGTTGATTATTTTATTCATACCGTAGAAGTATTTTATTCATCTTGATGTTGATACGTGGAATTGATACACTTGAGAGATCCTAGTGGTTTAAACGTGGAGTTTAAATCCTAGTTTATATCCCATTAATTTTTCATCCTAAATCTGTCCTGCATCAGTCACATTTCTTTAAACAGATAACTGGGTTGCTTGAGCAGCCATGTCTTATTACCTAAAAGTTATATGAACCAACTTCTATGCAGTTAAAAGAAAGATTAAAATAGACAAGCAAAAATAAAACAAAAATCAATGTCATCCATGAGGACCAGGACATTAAGTCGTTAACTAATCCAGCAGCCACTCAGAAATGGAAGGATGGTCTTTGATCATATTATCAAAGACTAACTGGTGAAGCAACCACAGTTTTTTCGGAAGTATCATATTCAAGACAGATACTTTTAGAAATAAATTGAAAGTTTTCCGACGGAGTAAGGGGAAATGGTGAAATCTGCCAGCAATGTAATCTTTCTTACCTGGGGAAATGGTGAAATCTGCCAGCAATGTAATCTTTCTTACCTGACTAACGCGTTTGCCGCATCTTCAAAGGAAGGTTTGGGTTTTCCTGTGAGATGCTTCCAGATAACTGACCACATTTTGGAACTTGTCGAGCATTTTTTTTCTAGTAAAATGTTCACAATTTTTTTTTGAGAATATGAAACTTGCATTTTCTTCTTTTTTGTGCAAGTCAACAAAAGACTGAGGCTTCAAAAGTCTGCAGTAAATAATTGATCCATTATGTTTTGTGTTATGCGTGTAACATGTGTTAAAACAACTTAGAGTAAGGTGTAGCTTTCTCTCTGTTTTCCTCTGTTTGTACTTCTAAACATCAAAGTGGCCATTAACTTTTTTGTTCTTTTCAGTTTTACTTCCTGAAGTCACTCTTTAGTAGTAATAAAAATCACTCTTTAGCTAGTAAAAAAAAATCACCTTGAGCCCCTAGTATTCTTCTAACTTAACACCCATGTTTCAACAGTAGCTTATAGCATTATGACCAGCACAAAGGACCACAAATTCTCCCTAAAACGGGATCCAATGAGCTTAATCCTTTTTCTCCACCCATACTGGTAACAAGTAAAAGAAAAACGGAAGAACTAATTGGCACTTATTCATAACAATGTTGAAACAATCAGTTTCCGAAATATGTCAAACTATCAACTCCAAAAGATATACTAAGTACTAATTACCAACTATGATGGGATTCCTTTGAACTGCATAAGTACTTGTTCAAATGACTAGCCTGTGGCCACTTATTTCAAGCGAGTTGGGCCACTAAACTGTCTGGTGTCTAAAATACAAACTAAAGGAGGGTCTAATCAAGTCACAATTGTAATTGAAATCCTATTTGAGAAAACATAACTCCTGTGACCATAGGTATACTTGTGTGTCGGTATGTTGGAGACAGAGAGGAAGAACTTCAGACCCCAATAAATTTGCTTTGTAGCAACACATACAAACAACTTTGAATTCGTGAACCACATTTATGATCATATGACTAGGAAAGTTTATAAGCACGAATATAGCAATATATCATACAATTAAATTTAAAAAATAAAAAAAGGTATACATATTGATCACACAAGCAGTATGCATCACCAATTCAAAAGAAAACTGTTAGCATGATCGAACATATGAAATATGAGCTGCCTTATATCTTATACTAGTTTATGTGGCCCACACTAGGTGTGTTAAAAGAGGGGAAATGGAATACTCAAAAATAGGAGATGAGAGATAATGGGAGAGAGAAAAGGGAAAAAGTAATAAAAAAAAGTTTAAAGGGTAAAATAGAAAAGTCAAAAGAGCTTCATTTCTTTGTTTACACCAAAAAAACTGCCCCTCCTTCCTCCGCTTTATAATATATATATATATATATATATATATATACACACACATACATATATAAAATGCATTATAATGGGCCTTCTGAGTTCCCCAACCACATACTTTTTACCGCTATAGTAACAAAGGCCCTTTTTTCTTTCTACATCTCTGTGTAGCGGAGATGGGCTTAGCGTAATATGAGTTTGGGCAGCCTTTGGATAGGTAAGAAGTGGAGGATTATTTGACTTTGTGTGAGGAAGGCTAGGCTTAGTACAATAGAATGGCACACTATCATGTGGTTGTAATTTAAAATTTTATCACTGAAATATAAGACATTAAGACTTGAGGGGCTATGTAGGATTATATTCTTTTTAAGGAAATCTCATCTTACACAATCACACTAAAACCAACTAAGAAACTCAAATGGATCACTACAAACAAGTAAAGTTTATATAATTCTGATTACATTTGTTAACCAGAAATCATAATGTATTTACTTGCATATTTTTTTTCTGTTTTATTGGTACAAGAGCAGATAAAATAGATGCATTCCACAAGTAAAATATCGAAATCTCTACCAAGAAAAGAATAAGTACAGATATAAGAGAAAAGATTCTAATGCTCGGCAATAAAATTATGTTAAGGAAATACAAAAGTGGTCCTCAAATGAAGCACCTTTAACTGAGGATAGACAAACTTACTCTGAAATTGATGTTGAAATAAATGAGAAGATAGCAATTATATTTCAAATAAATGGTTTTTGTAGCAGAGCATCCAGTCTGAATCCCCAGAAGCAACTAACCCACCTCCATCAGTGCATTTGGACTCTGCACATGAATTGGATCTCTGAGGAGATGACTTTGCTTTTCCCTTCACACCAATTCTCGGTTCATGGTCAAGAAATTCAGGAGATCCAAAGTCATCATCTGAAAACCTATCAATTTGTACATCAACGTTGAACTCATGATGTGCTTTTAACTGGTCTTTACTGCTTCCCTCAGCATCATTTTCTTCATCTGACAAGCACTTGCAGCAATCTAACTCGTCCATTTCAAAAATCCGACTCGCTAGACCTTCCCTCCAAGATATCCTCATCTTCGATTGTGTCACATTCTCTAATGTTGAATCAGAAATCCAAGAATCATGATTATGTAAATTATTCTCAATCTGGTTAAGGTCAATAGAATCCGAAGGTGAACTCAAGTCAGCAAACTGGAAACTCAACCCAAGTGGATCCCAAAGTGATACATGGCTCTTGGGGGATAAGCTTTGGCTTCGAAGAACTTCCACCAATGAGTCAATTTCAGTTTCATGATGCTCTTTTGGAGAACCTTCCGAATCTAACCAAGATGGGTAAACATGCCTTTCTGAGCTTGACTCTGATTTGGGAGTCTGCATAACATTCCCACTACTTAAAGAGCCGATGGAAAATGGAGAGTTTTCTCCAGCCAAATTATACCCCGATTTTCTCTCTTCTTGTGAGAGAACAGCCTGACAACCAGGCGTGGCAAAGGGAGAAACCACTGACAGTTGCCCACCCACTTTATCAGATGAATAACCGGAAAACCCATGAAATTTAGAAAGTCTTTTGGGAGAAAGCAAAGTTATCCTAGTTTTGCTACCACTTGGAGTGGCATTTGAATTGGTGGTACCACTATAGGTGTCCTTGTTACATAAATAGGAAGCACTACCATCAGACAACATAAGCGAAGAGGGTAAATCAATTGTGGCAGAACTACGCAACCTATTTGCAGAATTGCCCTTCTCACCTCCATCCTCCTCATGACATGGAGATAAATGCCAACTCATAGAAGCTTCAGCAGGCAAAGGAATCAAAGAAGGCCTAGAGTTTCTAAGGACCCTTATATAATGTCCACTACTATCATCACTGTCAGTAACATTACCTTTCATGTTAGAACCAGAAGAATCAAGGCCTACTCCTACAGTAAGAATGCCTCTAGGCCTGCATTTCCTCTTGTCAGTGACCCCAGAAATAACATGGCCAGCAGCATAACAAGTATTGGGTGTTTTAGTACTAGTTGTATCTAACACAGAAGTGCCACACGGAATCTCAGGAGATACTGAAGCCTGAACAGGTGGTGTTTTAGTAGCACTGTTTGAGCCTTGCTCCACCAAATTGTTACTACCATCATAATTTTCACAATCCAAAACAGACCCACATGCCAATTTACCAACGGGTGTACAATTTTCAACAACATAAGTATTCAAATGCTCAGAGGACTCACCCGCATTGTCAAGCTTCTTCAATTCCCACTTCAAATCCTTCAATTTCTGACCAAATTCTTTGGGCCCAGATGGCGAATTGCCCACAATATTATCCAAATTTGTCAAAAACTTTGATCTTGGCACACTTCCAGGACTAATGGGTTGTTGTGATTTACTACCGGATTGCCACTGGTAAAGACAAGGAAGGTTCTTTTTCTTCTTACTAGGTTTGGGTTTAGGGAGTCGATTTTCATTATAGGGTTTATTAGATCTAGCAGACGAAGATAATAAGCTTGAAGACCTTTTAGCATTTGGGGCGGATTTGGGGGTTGTTTTGGTTCTGATTTTGGATTTGGTTTTGGAGAGAGAAATGGGTTTATGAAGCAGATGGGCTTTAGAAGAAGTGGGATTAGAGAGAAAGAAACGAAGACAACCTTTTGGGGCATCAATGGAGACAGAAGAAGAGATGCTGCTGTTGTTTCTGGAGAAGCCATTGTTGAGATCTTGGAATGGAGTCCTTTGTGTGGAGCTCTGCTTCTCCTTCTTCATGATTGAACATTTATTTGATGATGATGATGATGATGATGATAACTGTCGATTCAACATCAGAAGAACATGTGTATATGAGATGTTTTTTGAAAAAAGAACATAAATCTGGCTCTGTTCTTCTTAAACTGTTTTCTTTTTTGGTAGAGTTTGGGGTCTGCTCTAGTCTCGAGAGTGTGATTTAAAACGAAAAAGTGGAGGGGCAATTTCAACAAGGACGTTGGACCTTTTTAGGGTCTGGTCGGTCACGGTCTGGACTCTGGACTATAAGTTGGTTAAACAGAAACTGTCATTTTACTATTTAGGTGCTTGGTCATAATTTAATTTTAATTTATAAATTATTTTTAAAAAATATTAATTTTTTACTTTTTAAAAAGTAATTTATAAACTATTTTAAATAAATAAATTTGACCAAATATAATAATTATTATACCATTTGTCTTTATATTTCCCTCCCTCTATCCCCCCCCCCTCTCTTTTTCTTTCCTACCTCTCTCGCCCTCCATCTATTTTTTTTTACTTTTTAATTGATATTACAATTTTATAAATATTAGTATTAAAATTACATTCATTTATTTAATTTTTTTCTCAATATTTATTGAACTTTTGTTTTGTTTTAATTATTTTTTAGTTCTGCAAGTCTGAAGCCTCAAAATGTTGTAGAAGGAACAATAAAAATAACAAAAAAAGAATAATACTATATTAAAACGTCTAAAAGAATAATAATAATAATAATAATAATAATGATAATAATTAATAGATTATGGATATTATGTCAAGAAAACAAAAAAGAAAAACTCATGGATATTGTAGTTATGTTTTTTTAAATGTTTTATTAATGTTAGAATGGTGGTTTTTTAAAATAAAATGTTGAATCAACTTTGTTTTTATTAATATCCTTTCTAATAATCTTTATAATTTATTTTAAGTCAAATATTTTCACATCTTATTTTAACTTATAAGTCAAATTGGTGTGAAATAATTATTTTTATAAGTCATAAATAAAAATAACTTATAATTCACTTAAAATTTAACTTATAAGTCATTTAAAATAAGTTATTGTCGAACGAGAATCCATCCCGTTTTATTTGTTTTAATTAAAAATATGATAAGCAACTCATGGTGAGAGCAGTGAGAACCACAAGTATTCTAATATGATTTTATTTAAAATTAAGCATTAATAACTAATATTACTTTATAATTAGTTTATAATAAGTAGTTATTTTTAACTTGTTTGTATTTAACTAAATAATTTCTAGTTGATTTTGGATTTTAGAGTTTGTCTAGCATAGAGTTGCGCTGGAGTAAAAATATTTTTAAACTAAATATAAAATATTTTATTTTAAAAGTTAAATGCACTTTATATTCTCTAAGTATATCCACTTTGCATCTTACACTTTTAGTAAACATGCACATAACACATTCTAGCCCAAAATTTATTGATAAACGGCTCTTCTCTCCGTGACCTTCTCTTGAATTCTCAAAACTTCTATCGCTCCATCGTTGGTCAAAGTAAAAGGATCGGAGGTGCTCTAAATTCTTATCAAGGAGAAGATTGCTACTAATGCCTTGAGAGGCTTTCAATTCACACCTCAATCCAGAGAAGATAACAAAAGGCTCAGCAAATGAGATCTGGTAACTGTTATGAATGTAGAAGAGTGAGGCATTTTGCTCATTACTGTCTCAATGTTCAGACAAACGAATGTTGTTAGGGGAGTGTAGAATAGACCAGCTGAAGATGGAAGAGTAAACGTTGTGGAGCCTAAAGATCGGGAAGCTCTAAAGGTAAGTTCAAAAACCGCTTACCGAGAAATAGATTGGGAGGACAAGTCAGTTTGAGGACCCGTTGGTCAAAGGAAATGGGAGGTCCTGATTTTGGGGCGGAAACGTATGACGCGAGAGTCTCACGTACGTTATATGCTGGTTTACTAAAAGTGCATGATGCAAAGTGTCATGTTTTAAAGTATAAGATGCAATGTGTAAAATATAATAAATTTGGGGGATGCAAAGTTCATTTAACTCTTTTATTGTATAGTAAGTTTGGTTAAAACATTTTTAGAAGAAGTAAAAATTATATATATATATATATATATATAATCCAAGAAATGATACTAAATTCAATTAATTTGGTTGGTCATCAATACTTATTTCGTGGGATTAAAAGTTTTACGTTAAGGTTGGACTATCTTAAAATAACGCATCAGGCTGGACTGACTCAAAATAACGCATCAGGCTAGACAAACCCAAAATTATGCATCATGCCCAAAATCTGTCCTACTACTTACAATTGTATATTATTACCATATCAATCAAAACTTATACATATAATAATAATCTAAAAGAGGATCCTACAATTGCATTAATTTAATTGATCATAAAATTATTAGATAAATATCAAAAACAACAAACGTAAATCGAAATAAATTCTCATTGCCAATAAAAAAAAGATAAAACATCACACACAATGTGAAAGAAAATATAAAAAAAATTAGTTTGTGTTTTGCACGAGTCCTAAGGATGTACTAAACGTGAGTTCAAACCGTCTTTCATGAATGATACAATATGACATATTGAACTCTCATTTCAATGAACAAAACTAATAATTTGGGAGAAATTAAGGGGTATATAAGAAAAATCAAAAATATATAGAATCTGAAACCAAATTTAAAACATAATATTTTACATTATATATATATATATATATATATATATATATATATATATATTTATATATATATATATATAAACTAACAATACAAGTTTTATCTTAACTAATTTTGTCTAAAGCCTAATAAATTATAGTAAAATGTTATATATTAAGTGAGAAGTGTGCTAACGTAATACCTCTCTTATGTTTTCCTGTTAATTAAAAAAAATAAAATGTGAGTATTGTATGTATGTGTGCACACACATATTTTGGTCGAAAATTACATAGCAAAAAATAATAAATTCACAATAATCACAAGAAACTAAACCAAGTAAAAGAACCAAATTAAAAGGTAAAAGTTTTATTTCTTTTTGACTTAAGAAATTATTCAATATATATATAACTGTTAGATTCTATGATGAATGATTTGATGATGCAAAAGTGATTAATGTATATTTATGATGATAAGTTTTGTAAAGTCCTTAAGAAACACATGTACAAGGACTTAGAATCGAAAGATCAAATCGGTTAGGTTGATCTTAATAAAGCTCTCTATGTATAGTTGATAGGACAAATTGATCTTAGAGTCACTCTACCAGATCATAGTGTGATCACAACCTCAGAGTCAACTCATTCACTAAAGCGCACAAAAAAGATTGTAGAGCTCGCCTACGAACCATGAAGATGAGTTGAAGGCCTAATAAGAAGAAGTTAATTACAGAAGGATATACTCTAAAGAATGGTTGAGTATAGTCCCAATCATAAGGAATCTCTAGAATGAATCTACAAAGGCTAAATTGCAATAAGTACTCTACCAGTTCATAAAGAATAAATCAGTTTACAGAGTAAACAAGATTTCGTAAAGCAACAACTGATATTGTAAAGTGACAAAGAGACAGCTAGATCGTAGAGCTGTCTTCGGCATCGTAGAGCTGCAAGAGTGTTCAGAGAATAAGGAGAAGTCTGCTAAAGTCTGCCCAAGCATCAAAGAGTACTCATTCGTAAAGCAGACAATAAAGCTATAACGAAGTTCCAATCGTATAGCAAAATGGAAAGATTAATTCTACGATTCTCATCACTCTACTAACACTAAAGATCGTTGAGCTAACAAAGCAATCATAGAGCAGATCATAGTGATGTCTCGATCATCGTTGAGCAGATCATAAAGTATATCGTAAAACTGCCTCATTAATCGTAAAGTAGAACGTCGAGCAAAGCTAGTTAAAACTTTAAGAGTATGTCTAAGCTCATAACCAAAGATCTAGTTACAGGCTTGCCAAAGCTGAGTTATGTCAAAGAAAGACCATACAAGGCCTGCCGGCTTAGAAAGAAAACAAGGAGCTCATTCAAAAGTAAAGCAACAAATTCAAATGTGAAGCCCCAACAAGTATTACATATAGATTTATTTGGGTCAATACGAACTACTAGTCTTAGAGGCAAAAGATACTCACTAGTCGTAGTAGATAACTACACCAGATTCACATGAGTATTCTTCTTAAGGTCTAAAGATGATACCAGCAATCAGTTGATAAGATTGTTCAAGTTGATTATGAATGAGAAGGGTGAGAAAATCAAAGTAATAAGAAGTGATCATGGAAGAGAATTCGACTTTTCTGAGATGGATCAGTTCTGTGGAGATAATGGAATTCATCATAACTTTTCAGTTCCAAGAATTCCTCAACAAAATATAGTGGTTAAGGGAAAGAACAACACCTTGATCAAAGCTAGATGAACAATTCTAGCAGTAGTCCAACTCCCTGAATATTTTTGGGCAGAAACTATCTGCATTGCGTGCTACACTCAAAACAGATCAGTAATTCACTCTACGCTCAAGAAAACACCATATGAGTTATGGAAATGAAGAAAACCAAATATCAGCTATTTTCATGTCTTTGGTTGCTCATGTTACATCCTCAACAATGACAAGAAATACTTAACCAAATTTCAACCCAAATTAGGCGAAGGGATATTTCTTGGATACTCTATGGATAGCAAAGCCTATAGAGTATTTAATAAGATATTGTTGAGTATTGAAGTTTCTATTCATGTAACCTTCGATGAATCAAATTTGGCAAATCCAAAGAAAGCATCAACTTTTGATAAGGTCGTAGAGTTAGACCCTACGATCACAGAACAGGTGAACCATACGATTATAGAAGCTGAAGCTGCAGAGCCAGATCCGACGATCATAATGTCAGATCGGGAAATCATAGAACAGTTAGTTCCTGAAGAAAACACTCTATGAATCAATTATGTTGATTCAGAACCAAACCTTGAAAAACTCAGACAATAAGGCACAAGAACAGATGTTCCAGTTGGAAGAAGATGGGCAAGAGATCACACTCAAGATCTTATCATTGGTGATCCAAATGTCAGGATCAGGACAAGGTCTGCCTCTCAAAATGAGTGCTTATATCAAAGTTTTCTCTCTCAAATAGAGCCTAAAAAGATCGAAGAAGTTATGGAAGTTTTAAGCTATATTGAAGTTATGCAATAGGAGCTAAATCAGTATGAAAGAAACAAGGTTAGGAGGCTAGTTCCAAGGCCAATAGATCATCATATTGTTGGCACCAAATGGGTCTTCAAAAATAAAATGGATGAAAATGGTGTGATCACTAGAAACAAGACAAGGCTAGTGGCCAAAGGCTACTTTCAGGAAGAAGGGATCAACTACGATGAGACCTTTACTCCTGTTGTCAGATTGGAGGTAATTAAAATGTTTTTAGCTTATACAGCTTTTATAAAATTCAAAGTATTTTAAATGGATGTCAAAAGTGCTTCCTGAATGGTGAACTTCAAGAAGAAGTCTATGTTGAACAACCTTCAGGTTTTATCGATCAAACTCATCTAAATCATGTCTATAGATTAGATAAAGCTCTCTATGGTTTGAAATAAGCTCCTAGAATATGATATGAAACTCTTATTACTTTTCTAATTGAAAATGAATTCACTAGAAGTAGAGTAGACACAACACTTTTTATAAGAAAGCACAAAGATAAGATTCTATTAGTACAAATTTATGTAGATGATATTATGAAAAATTATGTGAGAGATTTGCTAAGTTTATGCAGAGTAAATTTGAAATGAGCATGATGGGTGAGCTGAACTTCTTTCTTGTACTGCAGGTAAAGCAGACTAATGAAGGAATATTTATTAATTAAGCCAAGTATATTAAAGATCTACTTAAGAAGTATGCCATGGAATCAATAACTCTCATAAAGACTCATATAGCCTCTACAACCAAGCTAGATAAAGATGAATTTGATAAATGTATTGATATAACTCAATACAGAAATATGGCAAGATCTCTCTTGTATTTAACTGCTAGTAGACCTGATATAATGTTCTCCACGTATATTTGTGCTAGATTTCAAGCTAATCCTAAAGAATCTCACTTAGTTACTGTTAAAAGAATTTTCAGATATCTCAAAGGCACTCCATATTTGGGATTATGGTATTCCAATGAGTCTCCCTTTGATCTAATATGGTATTCAGATGCAGATTTTGCAGGATGCAAGATTGACAGGAAAAGCACTAGTGACACATGTCAAATGCTAGGGAATAGGCTTGTCTTATGGTTCAGCAAGAAGCAAAATTCGGTTTCAACTTCAACTGCAGAAGTTGAGTACATTGTTGCTGGAAGTTGTTGTGCTCAAATTTTGTGGATGAATAATCAACTAGCTGACTATGGGTTTGATTTTAAGCAAATTCCTATATTCTGTGATAATACTAGTGTTATATCAATTACTCATAATCCTGTCGTGCATTCAAGAACAAAGTATATAGAAATTAGATACCATTTTATTAGAGATCATGTACAAAATAAAAATATTACTTTGAACTTTGTTCCAACTGAAAATTAACTTACTGATGTGTTTACTAAACCATTAGATGAATCTAGGTTCAATAAGTTAATAAGTGAGTTGGGAATGTTAAATTTACAGTCTAAAGTGCCATAGCTTTGGAAGTCTCTGACTATGCAGACGAAGATCATAGACTGACTAAAATTGAAGCTTGTTGAGTGAAGAGCCAATGTAGACTGATTCTTGGAACAAAAGCAGTTCGTAAAACTGAAAAGATCGTAGAATGATACTTTATCCAATGAAAATGCTGAAGCAGTTTCTTCATGCCAAATTTAAAGCAAATCAATCGAATGGCAGATTTTCATGTTATGAGTGGCAATCAAGTATGCTTTGACAAATTTGATGATTCAGAGGAAAAGCTCAATGTCATTCTGAACCAAATTCAAGCTGCTGGATTTACTGAGTGTTTGAAAACAAGCATAGAATCAAACATGGTTCAAAGTTATTCTGATATTGTAAAAGAAGTCGATCTGAATGATACCAATGGTGATGATATCATTGACACCAAAATTAAATGAACTTCTCTGCGGATGGCATCCTCTAAAACCAGTCGTTACTTAGGATCTCTCAATCAAGGCATTATATTAGTTGATAAGATAATCATGGAAGAAGAAATCCTCAAGTTATGAGAAAAAAGGCAGGAGAGAAAGACATCAAATCATTAATCTCCAAGTCTATTCTAAGAAGAATGAGTCAACAATAGAAAGCCATTTATGAAGCCAATGAATTCTCAAATGATTAAGCTTGATAATGAGGATGAAGAAAAGACCCCTGAGCTGAGGAGTCATAGCCATAATTAGTTGAAGAGTCTCAAGAATTTGAAGGTTATCAATCAATAAATGCATCAAGTTCCAAGACTGCAAAGAAGAAGAAAAGAGAGACAGAGCAAGAAGAAAACTGTTGTCTAATCTATTGATTCAGATTCTGAAGGGGAGCAACTCAATGAATACCAAGTGCCTCCTCTCTCGCAACCATCAATATCAGCAGAAATCAGAAGGCATATTGTGTTTAAAAGGAATAGGATCTGAAAATGGGAAAACAATTTGTTTTCAAAGACCAGAGTTTCATAAGGTGGAACTTCTCTAAATACTCAAATCTCAAATTGATAACTCAAAATCTTCCAAAGGCCTTATCGCATGCTACTTTGATGATCTGCAATAAACCCTTTTATCTAGAATTTTGAAGCCTTCAAACAATCTCCAATTCAAACTTGAATTTTTCTTCAACTGTTCCTTCAATTTCTTGATTATGATGAAAATATCGTAGAGTCTATCTCTATGAATGGTGAGTAATCTGACACCTATATATTTCATTGAAGATTACTCCATCTCTCAATTCGTAGAAGTCTTCACACTTTACGAATGATAACCATAAACTATCCCTTCCAAATCACCAAATCAAGAAATTCTATCATTTGCTTCCACAAACATGTCTTCCTCATCTCAGAGTTCATATCCCGAAGTTTCTTAACACATTAATCAAGAACTATTGAGAAGCAAACGAAAGGTGATGATGCCAAAAAGGGGGAGACAGATTAAAAAGGATGAGAAAGATTAAAAGGGGGAGACAGTTTAAAAGGAGGGGGAAGAAGGTTTAAAAAGGGGAGAAAGATTATAGTCGGGGGGAGTAGGAGAAGGCAAGTAAGAGAAAATAGGAGAAAACATTGGTAACCAAGATAGAAGTGGGAAGTAGGCTTACTGAGGTAGGTTTACTATATTTTTAATTCAGCATATGCATTTCTTTTAATTTTTGAATTGTTGATTTTGTCATCATCAAATAGGGAGATATTGTTAGATTATATGATGAATGATTTGATGATGTAAAAGTAACTAATGTATATTTATGATGATAAATTTTGTAAAGTCCTTAAGAAACATATATACAAGGACTTAAAATCGAAAGATCAATCTGTTAAGTTGATCTTAATAAAGCTCTCTATGTATAGTCGATAGGACAACTTGATCGTAAAGTCACTCTAATAGTAGTACTAGTAATATCATAGTGTGATCACAACCTCAGAGTCAGCTCATTCACTGAAGTGCACAAAAAAGATCGTAGAGCTTGCCTACGAACCATGAAGATGAGCTGAAGGCCTAATAAGAAGAAGCTGATCACATAAGTATATACTCTAAAGAATGGTTGAGTATAGTCCCAATCATAAGGAATCTCTAGAATGAATCTACAAAGGCTAAATTGCAATAAGTACTCTGCCAGTTCATAAAGAATAAATCAGTTTACAGAGTAAACAAGATTTCGTAAAGCAACAACTGATATTGTAAAGTGACAAAGAGACAGCTAGATCGTAGAGCTGTCTTCGGCATCGTAGAGCTGTAAGAATGTTCAAAAAATAAGGAGAAGTTTGCTAAAGTCTGCCCAAGCATCAAAGAGTACTCATTCGTAAAGCAGACAGTAAAGCTGTAATGAAGTTCCAATCGTAGAGCAAAATGGAAAGATCAATTCTACGATTCTCATCACTCTACTAACACTAAAGATCGTTGAGCTAACAAAGCAATCATAGAGCAGATCATAGTGATGTCTCGATCATTGTTGAGCAGATCGTAGAACTGCCTCATCAATCGTAAAGTAGAACGTTGAGCAAAGCTAGTCAGAACTCGAGGTACTTCAGCAGACTCAACGATCAAGTTAAGCATGAAGAGCATGTCAAAACTGTCGTAAGACTGACAATTTCAGAGCAGAATAGAATAGAGCAAATATGTCTAGAACATTTCTCACCATTTTCAAATTTAGAGAAGAGGATCAATATGAAGCTGAGTCGAAACGACTAGAATGGAGATGTGACATCACTAATGTGTGGTAGAAGAGTCTACAGTCTGATGAGACGTTTGCAAAGCCGAAAGTAATATGTCTACCTACCCTCAAATCAGTTATCAGAGAATAGCATAGAGCAGAACATTAAATGCATCAACGGAAACTCTCTAACTGGACAATTTTTGAAGGTCTATAAAAGGCGTACGAGGATTCAAATCCAAGTATGAATCACCAAGAACAAAAATTTGAACCTCTGCAAAATTATCTAAATCTCTATTCTACAACTCAGAACAAGTTCAAAGCTGCTAAGTACTAGAAGAAATCAAGCATAATTGTAAAGCTTAGCGGCACCTCAAACACAATCAACATTCAGTTGTGATTCGCTTGGTCTTAGTGACCATTATACCAAGTTCAAGGAACTTGAAGTGATCTGGGACTAAGTGTCCACTTTACCAAGTTGAAGAAACTTGAAAAGGGCTAAGAGTCCTGGGCTGAGTGTCCAAAATTGTCAATGTGTTTTTGTCTTAGTGATTAAAATTCAAGTCTGCTAGGTTTGAAGGAACTTAAGTGGTTTAGTTGTAAATGGTTATAGTGACCTTATCTTTAGTGAATATCCTGCTCGCGGAGTGGAAGAGTGGATTAGGAGTTATTAAGTATCCAAACCACTTAAAACATCTTATGTCATTTACTTTAAGCATTTACATCATGTCATTAAGTGTTATTAACTGCTATATTTATCTGTGACTCATCATCACGAATCAAATTTGAACTGAGATTTTAGTGAATCTCAAAGGGGGATTTTACAATCATATTCCACTGTGCTAAATTAATTGAACTGATTAATTATCTTAGAAATTATAAGTTAAAAAGAAATTTTTTTAAAAGATCTATTCAACCCCGCTTCTAAATCTCCATTATGCCTTTGGAAATCAACAATAACCTATCATGTATGTACGTGATTTATACATATATTCAAGTTAAATATTGGATCCCATTAACCCAATCCAACCCAACCTATCCCATCATGATCTTAGTTGTAGTTAAGGCCTTAAAATGAACTAAACAGTTTGAACTTGATTCGTATTCGCTTGACTAAAAATTCAATTTGAGTTCGATTCAAAATATAAATAATTTAAATATAAACAAATTTTAAAATTCGATAAATTATTCAAATCTTTTTAAATTATAATTTTCTATTAAATCACATGTGAAAAACTGAATAATATAACTTCATTTACACGCCTGGTTTTAGTCTCGATCTATAAATAGGTGAATTGGGGACGATTCTAAAACCGGGAAATCCTCTCCATTGTCTCTCTGCCCCGGGGGCTTTTCTCTCTATCATTCGGTGGGAAGTAGAAAGACACAAAATTTACCCAAAACCCTAGATCAGATCCACCTGAATTTAAGCAAAGTCGAAAGCAAAACCCTAGAATTGATTGATCAATCAACAAATAATGGCTCAACTCTCGTCAGATTCACTATCTGCAACCCTAGATTCTTCTCGCGCCGATGATCAACAATCACAGAGCTCTTCTTCTGATCCGTCTCCACAACTGTCACGAAATCTATCATCGAGTCGACTCAACGCCAAAGCGCCTGAGTTCGTTCCTCGTAGTAGCAGTTCAACCGATCCAACTCAGCAGACCCAGCTCTTGTACCACCAACCGCCACCGCCACTTACCCCGGGCAGTGGTTACTTCCATGCGCCGGCGATTCAGGGTCACGTGAGGGTTCCGGTTCAAAACCATCGTGCGTATGCTCATCACGTGCCGGTTCAGTATCATCAACAGCATCATCATCAGCTTGTTCAAGCTCAGAAACAAGGTGCCATTGATTCGGATCATGTTCCTAAGAATGGTCTCACCGAGGAAGCTACTCAGAAGATTCTTAACCAGGCATGAATGCCCTTTTCTTTTTAGAATTCAGTTTAGTTGTTACTTCACTTTTGTATACTTGTAATGTTGTTTTAAATGATGTTAAATTGTGTATTTACTGGTTTATTTAGTTTGAAGCAATGCCTGCATACTTATATTTGGTTGATTTAAGGCTTCTTATTGTTTATTATATTAGCAGCTCGTTTGGTTGAATTCACTTTGTGGTATTAGTGATCACGTGGTGACGTGTATCCTAACAAGCATATTGTTTATAAAAGGAAAACATTTTTATTTTTTAATTATTGTTTTTTAGGCTTTTGAACTCATGCTGGACAGAATCGTGAACTCACTCATGCAGGACAGAATAGTTATGATTTTGGTGATAAAAATAACAACCTTTCCTGTCCTTTTTGAGGGAAAGGAAATTGCTGAATAATTTTAGTGCATATCTAGGCCTTGAGATGTCATTAATGGAAATAATGCTGTCTAAATATCCTAAAGTGCTTGTAAGTGATCTACGTGCACCTTGAGAAAGTGATCTTCCATGTGTGAAATAGCTAGAACAGATGTGGGCAAATGACACAACATTGGGTTGGCCTGGTTGGGTATTAGATCTTGTAGATACTTTTTCTTTCTAACACTTAAATTGACAGTAGAGACCAGGGACACATTTGTCTATTACCTACTGAAAAAATAAAAAATTGACATTCTAGTGAAGGAGTTTGCTTGCTTATCCAAGTAGGAGAAATAAGGAATATTAACTCATGAGAAATAGATTGTTGTTAGGTAGTTTATTCCAAAACATGTATAAATTTTCATATTTAAGTAGCTGTTTTACGGGAACTTCAAATGATGAAGAAAAGTTGGTGCAAAATGACGATATCAAACGTGTGTCGTACTTCTCAACTTGGGGACACTTTGATTCTTGGGCCTTAAAGGTAGCACACGACAATGCTAGTGTTACGACAGTTTTGTATATTGTCATTTTGTCCTTGGATGTCATTGTTATACTTTTATTTTTCTCATTTTCCCTTAAAACATACCATTGGTATTTAGAATTTGATGTCATTATCGATGCTGCACACCCAGATTTAAAGGCTATTCCTTGTATCTTGTTTAATGGACACTTAATATAAATAATCGAAATACCCTTTGTTCTGAAATTACAATAAAAGACAGAGATGGGCAGTAAATACCTCTCTTCTAAACTACTCTCTCTCTCTATGCAAGTTGAAATTTGCTAGACTGCGTCAACTAATTATTTCTAGTTTGTCTTTCCTTTTAATGTAGTTATGTGTATTTTCCATATTCATTAGTTGCCGTAATTATCATTCTTAATCCTCGTACCATTCTTAATCTGCATACCATTTTTAATTCTTGTACCATTCGTAATCCTCATACTATTTTTGATCCTCTTACCATTAATCTGGTCTCCTGATCTATCGTGAATTTAAACAATTTGGCAGGTGGAGTATTATTTTAGTGACGTAAATTTGGCTACTACTGATCATCTAATGAGGTTCATCAACAAAGATCCTGAAGGATATGGTATGATTTTGTTGATTCCGTTTTCATTGTTGGTAGATTCTTAATACAGTGCGATTTTTGTTATCAACTCTTATTTTTATTGCTTCCTAGTAGATGTGTAATTAGAATTCTAATTATTTACATTAATATAGATTTGACAGTATATAGAACTTGATACCACTTCATTTTAATTTATGCAGCATTTGATTGCATTTCTTAAATTCCAAAAATGGGACTTTTTACAAGGTAGAAATGTCATGAATGACTGAACTTTGAAGTTGTCAGGAAACATAACTATAGATTGAAATTATGCAATTTTTTTATATAAGGGCTAATATACTCATTCGAAATGGTGCGCTAAAGTGAAGATTTGTAACATCAGTGGGAATAGAAATAATATTCCAATTTGTACATCAATGGGAATTGAAATAATATTCCAATTTAAGAAAAAATTACCAAGAAAACAACCCTATATGGCACAACATATTCATTTCAAGCATAACTACGAGTTTATTTTTTCATACGTTAGAGAGGGAATAAAAGCCCATAAAAAGTACCAAAGAAATCTACCTAGACAGCATAGGTTTGGAAATATTTTTATACTGATTACGGCCAAATCGACATGGCGGAGGGCCGATTATGTCTTGCCGATTTTAGAGCGCTGAGTTTGATAATAATTTCTGCTGGTGCGCCCTGAGTAGAAAATTAACATGGGAGAATGATGCGTTGCTTTTCATGCATGTTGCCTGCTTGATTTTCTGATTATTGAATTTCCATAATTATTCTTACATTAGTATTTTTTTATTGTTATGCAGTGCCAATTTCCGTTGTTTCATCTTTCAAGAAGATTAAATCTCTTATTAGTAGTAATTCCCAGCTCGCGAGTATTCTGCGGGACTCGACAAAGCTTGTGAGTATTTTTATATTTCTTTGATGGATACTTTTTTGCTCTCTTTCTGATAGCATCCTCATGTTTTGCGATTCTTATTATATTATTTATCTCTTAATTTTTTCCTCGCAACAACCTGTAGGCGGTGAGTGAAGATGGGAAAAAAGTTCGACGCCAGCTTCTCCTTACAGAGTCAGATATGGAGGAGTTGCAAGTAGGTTTCATGTTTAGGTTACTGTAATTCTAGTTTTATATGAAATCAACTTCTACTTGGTACAACTTCTTTCTGCTTCATTGGGTGGACATGCTCTGAATAAATTCCTGAATGAATTGTATTGGTTATCTTACAATTTACCATGAAACTTCCGTTTACCTACTACTCCTATATTTTAAAAGTGGTAAAGTTGAGGTATGTGGTGTCTATATTTAGCAGTTTGTATAGCTGATCTTTATGCCCTTAAGCTCCTTTACTTGTTTTGATTTATAGTCCCGCATCGTTATTGCTGAAAATTTACCCGAGGACCATTGTCACCAGAACCTCATGAAGATTTTCTCAGCAGTCGGAAGGTACCTTTTTCCTCTGTTAAAAACGTTATAAACTGTATATATGTACCTATTACTATATAAATTTGTTTGAATCTTAATCAGTGTGAAGTCAATTCGTACCTGCCAACCTCAGACTTCCAATGGTGGGGCATCCTCAGGGTCTAGAACAGCAAAAGCCGATGGCGTGCTTTATTGTAGTAAGGTATGCAGGTTCTTATATTTTCTTTAGAATTAAGAAGTCTAATTTCCCTGAGGTTAGGAACTAGATACTAGCTGACCAATGTATGGTTGGTACTTGTCGGTTATGCAGCAGGTTGTTGGCTGCTGCCATTAACTATTGCAGAATAATTATTGAATCATGTTAATTTGGTTTTCTCGTTCCTATTTTTAGTACTGTATCTGCAAGATCTATGATGCTTCTAATATCTGAATTCTATATTTTTGTGCTCAGTTGCATGCATTCGTGGAGTATGAATCGGTTGAACTTGCTGAGAAAGCAGTATGTACTATTTTTATCTGATTAGAAGATGTTGTCCACTTGTCCCTTTTCTCTTTCCTTTAAATTTATTGGATTTGGAAATAACTTGTTTTTTTCTTATTTATAGGTTATGGAGTTAAATGAAGAGGGTAATTGGAGGAATGGTCTCAGACTTCGTTTACTGCATAAACGTTCGGTGTGTGACAAGAACTATTCCTTTTGCTTATTTATTGAATGCAATCGCAATGCACTTATGTTCAATAGATATCAAGCACAAATTAGAGCTTTTCTGATCAGAATTTATTGCGAATCCTAGCGGTTTTAAAGCTAAAAATATTTTTTAGATTAGAAAGTAGCAGTGATATTAGATTCTAGTTTGCTAAATCTGAATTTTCCCTCCATTTTCTAGTTTGCTAATTTTCCCTCCATTTTCTTGATAACAGGCAAAATCTGCTCAAGCACGAGTAAAGAAAGTTGGGCATGAAGGTGAAGCTCATCATAAAGAAGATGGCACATCTACATCAGAGCAGCAAGACCCAAACGAGAAACATTTAGAAGATCCTCCTCAACAATCTGAAGCCCTGGCACATCAGTCGCATGAGCATGGAGTAAGTTCCTTTTGACTTTTATTCATTTTAAGATATATGTTACATTTCTTATTGGTGTTTTTAGAGACTAGAAGAGAAGAGGTTGTCCAAACCAATTTACCTTATTAAATAATCAATCCTTTTTAACAAAAAGACTGCCCTAGGAGCAGAATAAACTTTTAATCTTGGCTCGCATCGTACTAAAATCATTGGTCTCGAAGATGGTTATCGAACACACAGCTGTATAGCATAATGGTGTTTTTGCTACTCAAAGAAAAATGGTGCTACCTCCATTTCATAATAATAGTCGTTTTAGTTTCATGCACATAGATTAAGAAAGTCATTTAATGCCATCATTTAGTAAGTAAAATTTGTGTGAAATTCTATCACTATCCTTTATGAAAAGTTGGAAACTACTAATACAAGAGAGAATTTCTTGGGACAATGAGAAAAGTTAAGGGTGATATAGGAAAGTAAATAATTTATTCTCCTAGAAAGTTGTAAACGACAAATAAATTGGAATAAATTTTTTCTTCTAAAAAGTCTATTATGGAATGGAGGCAGTAATTATTTAACTTGGTTTGGGCAGGGAGAGGAGCACACAAATGATAAGGAGGGTTCCCAGAAGAAAGGGCGAAGCCGTGGACGGGGCAAGGGACGTGGACGACCTCAATACCACAATAACAATCACAACCATCGTGGAAACCATGGCGGAACTCCCCCTTCAGTCCATCCTGTCAATTCTGAGCAACCAACTGTTGCCAAGCAACCTCCCGGGCCTCGCATGCCAGATGGCACAAGGGGATTCTCTATGGGTAGGGGAAAGCCAGTGGCTGTTAATATTGGGTAAAGACTTTCTCATTCTACAAAAAGCACAGGTGGTCTTCTAGTATCCGAAGTGATCTAGTGTATTATGGTGGGAAATGTGTTCTATTTAGCTGTATTTTGACCTTAGGGCCTTAAAAGGCAAGATCTGCTGTGATTGGTTCAAAGGTCAACCTAGCAGTTGGGATTGAATAGTTTTGTTTTCTATTTCTGTACTCTAAAGTAAGGATTTTGCATAAATAACGGTCTTTTCCCCCTGTTTTACTTCCAAGGTTTATATCCATGTAAAAAACATAAAAAAAAAAAAAAAAAAAACCTTGGGCAATTACTAATTTATCTATAGATCAGACTGAATTTTTTATTTATTTATTTTTATTTTTTTATAAAAATGCAATAGATCTCTGTTTGTGTGCGCGTGCGTGCTCTTCACCCTGCCACAAGATATGAGATGTAGGTAAAGCCCAATGAGGTCAATGTTAGAAGTGTATTTCTTTTTCAAGTGCGTTTGAAGTTTTCAAATTTGATATAATTAGTTTCCGTATTATTCTTAAACCATAATTACATTTTTCGCCCTTATCTTTCAAATGAATGGTTATTGCTTCCCACGTAGAGATTGATAAGAACACGTGAAAACGATTGCTAGATGAGAAGGAAGAAGGAAAAGGTAAAGAGGGATGGCAATTTTTTTTTGCCCCGGAGGCCTTGGCCTCAAGAAAGTAATATCCAAAGCACCATTTTGTTAAAGTCAATTTAAAATATTTTCAAGTTCAAAATATGCTCCTCTGATGTCAAACTTTATGGCACTACTTGGCTGCTGTTGTTTTGTTTTGCTATATATTACGATAAATTTATGCTGAATTACAATAACGAAATTTATTAATACATGAAATTAATAAAAATTATGAGTGAGTCTCAATTATTACACATCTTTCTAAAAAATATATTACTAATACTTATTTAAATAATTAATAATTAAAAATTAACGTAAATATTTGTAATATATATCATTTTCTTAAAATATTTTTGACAAACTCTTGAATTAAAAGAGCGGCTTCCGCCTCATTCGGCCCCTCCGGAGGTAGGCCCAGCCCAAACTTGTGCGGTTAAGATTGTTGTAACCCGAGCCCTCTTTCCTTTCTAAATCTTGTCTCTCTCTCTTTTAAGTAGGACCCATCAATTCTATTTATTGACCAATAAATTCCAATCAATTTTGGAAGCATGCCTAATATAATATTTTAAAGAATCTCTCAAAGGCAGATCCAATAAATAATCTGTGTATCGATTGAAAATACGCCCTCCTTCCTAAAAATGAGGTCTAACCATATTTTTTACGCCAATTAAAAAAAATAAAAAATAAAATAAAAATAATTTTAAATTTATGTACCATATGATTAAGTAAATTCATGATATACTTATCATTTATTTTATATATAAAAAATTATAAATTGTAACTTAGGCCATCGAGGGAGTAATAAATTTCATAAGTAATGGAGTAATATTTTTTTAAATAACGTGATTAATAAGTCAATTTATATGAAGTTTGAATTCAAAATTTTCATAAATTAATTTAAAAAAAATAAAATAAGATTTTTTGTGGAATGGAGATAGTATTTATTAATTAGTATATACAACACTAAAATTTGAGATGACCTAAAGTGATTAATGTGGTGTTTGATAAAATTGATTATTAAGATCTAAACAGTTTAGACATCTTGATAATATAGAACATCTGAATAGAATTGTATCTAAATGAAAAAATAGCGTTTGATAATTATTTTTTTAAAATGTCTGAATAAGATGATTTTACTATTTTAACCATATAATAAAAAAAGGGACAAATGTCTGAATAAGATCGTTTAGCATTATTTTTTAATCTTACATATTAAGAGGCATTAAGAGACATAAATTTTTTTACCAAACAAGTTGTGCCTCTGACCGCCGAATCAGAGATACACCTATTAAGAGATTTTAAGACCCAAACAAACACTACCTAAATCTACAATTTATAAACCTACCTTTAAATTTTCCAACAATACAAGATGAAAATAAAATAGGAAAACCAGTTCACATAAGCTCATACGTTGTCTTCAAAACAAAACCTCTCAACCAATCATATTATACTTTCTTTTAAATTGATTATTAAATTATGAAATATAATTTTAATAAGTATTATAATGGAATAAAATTTAAGAAATTAATATGCCTATTGAATGCGTTGGTTAGAACGTCTAGGTAGTAAGGTAGTACCATTTTTTCTACTATTTCTCTCTCTACTCTTTGACCGAAATTTAAAGTTTCAAGTCATTTTTGCAAAAAGATTAAATATTGAATCCTTATTTAAAAATATTTATTCTCCTCTCTCTAATTTTTTGCAAAAATTTAAAATTTTGAATCTTTTCCTCAAATAATACTCCCTCTATCCCAAATAAATACCCAATTTTAACTTTCTAAAATTAAAAAATTAATTATTTTTAAAATTAATAATTAAACATATATAAATATATTTTTAAAATTATAAAAATTAGAGTTATTAGTAAATTATTATTTACTTTCTATTAATTATAATTTTTCCGCCTACACTTTTGTTAAAAATGGTACAATAATTAGTTTAAAAAATAATTAATTTAATTTTAAAAAATTAAAATTAAATATTTAATTTGAAAAGGAGAGAGTACTATTTATTTTTCTCTCTAGATTTTAGCCAAAATTTAAAATTTTGAATATTAGTATTTTTTTTGAAAAGGATGTGAAACTGACAAATAACCGGAAAAAGGGATCAAATAATCAATCAACATCTCTACATTTCCGCCTAAAAAATCCAAATTAAACACCCCACCCCACCCCAACCCACCCCACCCCCCCCCCCCTCTCTCTCCTCCTCCCTCCCTCCTCACTTGCCTAATCCTCAGCAGCAATGGTGGAATCCATACCCCAAAACCCTAATTCAATCGTACCCCCGGCAACATCCGGCGATCCTCCACCGCCCCTCCAGCCACCACAACCCACCGCCGGAGTTCGCGGCGGCGGAGGTGGAGGATTGGTGTCAATAATTGCTAAGCGGCCGACGCTCAGGGTGACGTCGGAGTTTGACAGTGACAGCTCGGTGTATTTTCACAAGATATCGTGCAAGTTGTTGGAGAATCTGGCGAAACTGAAGCTAACGTTTCAGAACAACAGCAAGGGAGAAGTGGCTGAGCCTCAATTGAGCTTCGTTTCCAAGTATCTTTCGCTCGATTACGATGTCGAAGAGCAGAATGCTCTTGTTAAGGGCTCGTTTGACCTTGGTCCTGGTTTGCACCTCAGAGCCACTCGCGATGTCAAGGTCTCTCTCTCTCTCTATATATATAATTATATAATATGTATGCACATATGTATTGTGTATTTATATGTTAATTGCCGTTTTATAAGAAAAGAAAATCTGTTTAACCAATTTTATAGCGAATATTTGTGATTTTCCATTTGGTTTAGCTTTCAATTCTATTCATTTTGAATTTATGACTGTAAAAGGTGCCCAAAGATTTGATCTTTATGAATTCTGGTTCGTTTATTTCTATGAAAGCAAGTTCTGCATTTTATGTTCTGATTTTCAAAAACTGAATGAATACTTTTATTCTAGCAAATTCAGAATTTGAAACCTAGTCAGATTGTGAGGGAGATTAAAAGTAGTTGATATTAGTTACAATGATGCATTTTTATTACCATGTGTTAAGCTTGCTCATCACATGGTGAGAGACAAGGACACACGGTGAAGTTATAACAGTTGTTGCACATATTTTCTATATAAAGAAAGGTGCTTGGATGGACTAGAGTTTCTGGTCTAAAATGTTTTGTCTCCAATTCTCACCCTTTTTAGTCTTTTGGCTAGTCAAAAGCTTAATCTTGTTTTGTATATTATTTGGGGGTTAGCACTTGGGTAATTTATGTTTACCTAATTCTAGATGGGGGTGTGTAGGTGATGTTCCCATTTGTAGGATCAGAATTCTTGGAAGTTGAAAACTGAAATTAGAAAATCATGAACACCTTTTTCTTTTATTTGTTTTTCTTTGTTTATGTTAACTACATTAGGCCTATTAGGGTCAGAATTCTTAGAAATCGAATTGGATTTGATTTGATTAAAGATATTGTAACTGCCATCAACATAATTGTTGAGCTAAGTTTTCTGTCTGTACGTGTTCAGTCCCTGTGTGCACAGTCAAATTTACAACTTTATTGGCCGACATTTGATTCATTTATCCAATATATAAGATCTGTAGTAAGAAGTACTAAGTTCTCCGGGTTTAGGTGTGAGGATGAATTTGGGGCCTGTTTGGATTAATCCATAAGTTTTTGCTACTGGCTAGTAATTATTTTATCCATTGTAACCATGCCGAAAATTATGGTGCTGATGTATCGTAAGACTACAGTTAGAATGGATCCTATATAGGTAAATCAATGCCATCAAAACTTTGTTTGGTACTTTGGTTGCTTTATTGTAATTGATAGGTCAGCTTTTTTGCTGAAAGTAAAGATCTAGGTGGTTGTTTGACTTACATATGTCTTCTCCTCTTTCTCTTGCAAATATTTGACATGCTCTATGATATATTTCAAGCTAGTACTCGAACAATGCATTATTATCTCTATGGTGTTTTCTATGTATATTCTATACTCTAGGCTGTTTCTCTTACTCAAATGTTATCTACGTCTTAGGCAAAACAAGGAGAGGTGGCAGTGGTTGCGGATCTTGCTGGTCCTGCCTACAAGTTTGAACTCTCATCTGCTCTTCCATCTGTCGGTTTGGTGAGAATAATTCTTTACCATTTTTTTAGTATAATTTCAGGTTCACATTTTAGACACTTGGGGTGTAATTTACATGACATTTATTATTGGTTCATCCTAATACAGCTGTTGAACACCTATCCCAACTTGCAGTTAGCCACTAATACTACTTCATTGCATTCATTCATAGATTTTTTTTGTATATCCACGGCAACGCTGTGGTGTTTTTATTTTTTTGTCTTCTTCATGCTGCACCGATGCAAACTTTGACTTCACCAACCCATATCTAGTCGCATTTGCTTTCATTGCCCGATATGCATGGCATCTTTTACCAGTTACTAAATTACTGTACTATCTTCTAATTGCCTTGTACATCTTTATGCTATTGCAGCCAAAAGCAACCTTAAAGTTCCCCCTTGGTGAAGTTTCATTTGAGGAGAAAGAAGAAGAGGAAGAGGAAGCAAAGAGAATGCTATCGATAAATGGAATCCTTAAAGGTCAAGTTCTGAATGGGGTTTGCACTGCTCAATACAGGGATGAAAACTTGAACTTGAGATACTCATATAAGGTCTAAGTTAGCTTTGTTAATCAATTAGTTTTTCTGAAAATATCCTTCTTGAACGTTTTATTTCCAACTTTAAGTTCAAGCCCTTGGGGTGGTTTTGCAAATTTCGCCCAAGGGATTTTCTGAAGAAATGTTGGGATTGTAAGTCCTATTCTGTGTTCCATTTTCCTCCTGGTATATGGAGTTGAAAGTTTCAAATTTGTTGCAGGATGAGCAAATGTCCTTCATTCCAAGCATTTCTCTACCTTCAAATACATTATCATTAGCATTCAAGCGTCGATTTGGACCTTCTGACAAGTTGAGGTGATCTCTCTCTCTCTCTCTCTGACTCATTCATGTGTATACAAAGTGTTTGATTAGCTTGGTCACGCTCATATTTTTTCAATGTGCAATAGTATAAATTATAGATTGCTAAGTATAATTGGTACCGGCATTTGTAAACTACTCTTTTCTGCTATGATTCCAGCAAATATGATACAGATTAAGCTGTTGTCGGAATAAGTGGTAATATCATTGATAAGAATGAAGCCAATTTCTCCTCTTTCTTTTCTGGGCTTGTTGGAATTTATAAATACGAGTATGACGAGGGGCATATATATTTACTTCCTTATGGTTACCTTATTTTTAAGCTCATGTTTTGGGAGTTTGGTAAAGAACACCAACAATTATTCTATGTTTGTTTCTTTAAGCAATTATATGATTCAATTACGTTGAATAAGCTGCAACTAGGAAAAGAACCTTATAGGTCAATGTCAAGACTCAAGAGTCCAAGTTAAGAAACAAAAAGGCTGTTAAAAATGCCAATTTATAACACAATGCATTTTATATTCTTGAAACTTTATCTGATTGCCTTCATGATGAAAAAAATTTCAATAATTCTTTCCTTTGTTTAAAAAAACGTAACCGACACATTCCTTCATTGTTATATAAAATTTGTCTGACATATTGCAAAGGTGATCCCTCAGTATGTGTTGAAAAGGATTAAAAAACCCCTTAAACAGGTGTGTTCATGCTGTTACTTATTCCTTGTTAGTAGTTAAGCTACCAATTCTTTTTTATTAGGCCAAACTATTTTTGAGCTAATCTGGATATCTTTTATTAAACTGTTTTTACCCCTTTTCAATGTGGCAATGAGCCTGGTTTTTTTATGAGGATGTTGTTTCTAAACTATTCCAGTATTTCTCTTCAGTTACTTGTACAATTTTGATTCAAAATTTTGGAGTGCTGTGTACAAACACACAGTGGGCAAAGACTACAAATTCAAAGCTGGTTATGATTCAGAGGTCCGACTTGGCTGGGCATCCCTTTGGGTAAGTTATTATATATGTTTAAGTACTATGATGACTTAAGTTGTTTGGGTATTTATTCGTCTTTTAAAAAAAATTTGATTTAGGGTAAGAAAACATAAGATGGCATGACAATTGCATGCACATTCGGTTCTAATTCAAAACACCAATTCCTGATACCAAGGAAAGCAAATAGGAGAAACCCTGTACAATTAAAATATGAAGAGCACATTTTGAGTATTTGCTGTCAGTTTATATTTTATATATACCATATATACGTGTGCACTCAAATAGCTCTTTTTTGTTTGATATCTCTTCCAAATCCCCCATTCTAGGTTCTAATATTTATATTCTATACATACTTGCTTATTTAAATTATATTTAAGAAAAATGCCTAGGCGCTCTCTCCTCACCTAGGTCCGCCTAGCGATTTTTAAAACACCGACACTGATGCATTGGAATCCAAGTGAGGCTTTTAGCAAAATTATTCAGATGAAGTTGATAAGAAAATCATCACTCACGACCAACTCTTCCAGGCTCCAGCTACCTAATCTCTTTTAGGGGGTGTTTGATAAAAACTGAATGAATCTGAATCTGAATGAAAAAAGTTGTTTGATAATTGACTTGTCTGAAACATTTGAATGACAGAATTTTATTATTTTACCCCTCTAAAAAAATTTAAAATTGTTGTAAAATTATTTAATATTACTTAATATAATAGTTAATATTTTTTTAAAAAATTTTAATTTAAAAAAAAATAAATTTACTCATTCAGCTGCTCATTCAGTCATTCAGCCAAAAAAATCTGACTTAGCCATTCAGCTTAACCATCTGACCGATTCAGCCATTCAGACCAAACAAACGCACTTACCGATTCAGCCATTCAGCTCCATTCAGCTCTAAACAAACACCCCCTTAGTGCCCCCTCTCTTTAGGTCTCTCTTCCCAACTTCCTTTCCAATGGTCTTTTTAGTTGAGTTTGTAGTCCTCAATCCAGTCATATGTTGGCAAATAGTTTACAACTTTATTCTCTTTTAAAATTGACTTTCTGAATTTGAGGACTAAATTTGGTTTGATAATGTCTTGAGTGTAGGTTGGAGATGAAGCGGGCAAAGCAAAAACAGCCCCCATGAAGATGAAAGTTCAGTTCATGCTCCAAGTGCCACAAGACGAGATCCAAAATTCAACCTTAATGTTCCGCGTAAAAAAGAGGTGGGATATTTGAGTAGGTTCGCAAGATGGCTCCATCACCTATTAATTTAATCACGGATTCAAAATGTGGTGGCGAAGTATTTGGCCTGAAGTCCTGTTGAAATAATATTAGAAAACACCATAGTTTTCGGGTTTACATCTTTATTTTCTGCTATACCTTTAGTTTAGCAATGGTTGGTTTCTGGTTGATCCCGATCAATTATTTGGACTACCCTGTTATTGTAAAATGAAATTTCCATTTCCATTTGTCTCTCTTACCTTATAACCAATATTATAAGTAATTATGTGGCATGCTTTTCAACCATTTCTTACTCTACTGAAAAGTATTTTCCCTCGACTCAAAATTAAATGGAAATAGCTGCCAACTTCAAGGCAAGATGTTATTTGTGATTCGAAATTTCGAATGGTCAGTTTCTCTGAACCTCTTGGCTATTAAGAAGTTATGGCAGTAGCTGAAAACTGATGAAAAACTAGGAAAATATTTTTAAGGTGATTTGCAACATTTGAATGAGTTTGTTACTGGCCAGCCATCCAGAGTATGAGAGTGTCAAAAGTTTTAGGTTTTGATTCCGAGTGTTTGTGGATCACTGGATGAGGAAACTTTCATCACAATCAACTATTATTTGTTGATTGATGTAACTCTACAATTAAGGCACTTAATGCTATGGAAGGGAACATTGTTATATGCATGATGAAAAAAAGATTAAAGTTTATATTGAAATAATATTTGAGTAATATTATTTAGTTTTGTAATTTATTTTATAATATTTTGTTTTTTATGAATTTTTTTTAAAAAAAATTTGACCCCACTAAACTAAGGGGCTGGATCCGTTTTTCTTCTGAAAATATGAAAAAAAATAAAAAAATCTTGTGATAATAATAATTCCCTTATATAATTTCTCCAGGTAAAACTTGACATTATATATTTCAGTATAAATATAACTTTGAGATGTGCTTATATCAATATCTATACTTCCATACTTATTATAACAACACAAACAACATTTTATCGTGTGAGTTAACTAAGATATTTTGGTTAGTCTTCAACTTAGTTGACTCATGAAACTATACTTGATTTTAATTGGTTGATATTTTTATATTTATTATATTTACATTATCTCATAAAAATATATATGAGAATTAGTAGATTCTCTCTCTCAACTGTAAATCGGTAGTTTACTCTCTTTGTAGGCATTTAATAATGTATTATACACTCATTTAGCTCTTTTAATTATTGTTCTTCCATTTTTTATTTTATTTATTTTTTTTGTCTTGATAATATAAATATCATTATTTGGGTAAGATTATATGTCTAACTATTTAAATAAATAATGATTAAAATAGTATTTCAAAGTCAATTTATATAAGATTTTAATAATACTTGTTCTGTTTTAAAATTACGAGTTTAATTTTCTTTTTAGTTAGGTCCAAAATTAAAGAGATATTTTTATTTTAAAATAATAAAATAACATAATGATCTTAATTTTTTAATTATTTTTTAGTATCATTTATAGCATCACACTACTATTATTTAACTAATATTAAAAAAATATATTTAATAACATGAATTACAATTAAAAAATAAAATACAATTATAAATTCTGTGCTTGTCACTGCTGGACACCAAGCTAGTTCTTATTTACGTATAGGTTTAACTATAAATATTCAATCCCACCAAGTGAAAAGTAGACCCGTAAGCAATTAATATCCTTGGCAAAGAGACAAAAAGAATAAAAATAAAAGTAAAACCAAGAGCAATTACTACTCAAATAAATAAAACAAAATTAAAACCAATAGTCCTTATTACTTAAATAAATAAAAACAAATAATAATCATACATCATGATTACTTAATAAAAAAAATACTTCTTTGTTTCAAATCAAATTATAAGATCATTGAATGTTTTAAAGTTACTTTTAAATATTTTCAAACTTAAAATTAGTATGAATTTATTTAATTTAAATCAATATATAATTAAATATCATGAAGTATTTAACAAGTATTATTATTTATAAAATTTATTATTTTTAAAAATTAAATAAATTATTTTAATTTTAATTTTAAAAATATTTTAAATTAAAGTTTAAAGTTTAAAAGAATTATTATTAATCTTATAATTCGGGAAGAGAGTGACTAATAAATAAAAACAAAAAGAGCAGCTTGGCCACTTTTAACTTTTAGTTCATGGGTGTGTTATATTTTATGGAGCATTAGAAAATGAGAGAGAATTCCCAAAAGGAGATGAAAAAAGGGAATCCCTTTTCCTCAATTTCCACCCACATCTTTTCTCTCTCTCTAATACAGAAGAAAGAAAAAGGGCTGCCTGGAAAATAAATCAGCAGTGAATTTCTCATAAGCTGCTGTTTGGGTCCTGCTGCTATTGGGAAGAAAGCAAAATTCTGCTGCTGCTTGTAGTAGCAGTAGGAATTACAAGAAAAAAAGAATGGCAATAACAATCTCTTCGAAGTTGTTAATTGTGTTGCCTCTTCCCTTTGCAGTTTCAGCTAAATCTATTAGTTGTAGCTCCTTCTTCAATTTCCATTCTCTCTCCTCTTCTTCTTACTCTTTGAGACGACGTGCTACTCCAAAGAGCAGTCTTTTCCCCAATTTCTCTTCAAAGAATACGGTACTCCTCTCATTATTTTTTTAATCGATTTATGTGAGTTTATGTACATTTCTGAGGCTTAGCCGCCTTTTGATGCTATATAGTGGATGTCGGCAAATTGGGTATCTTTCATTTTTGAGGAATAATGATTTTCATATTCAGGCTTGGTTGTGGTTCTTTGATTTTATGAATTGAAATGGCGGGTATGTTTACTTGTTTTGATGATGTTAAGGGGGTGGTTTTGATATACCCCATTTGCCTTTTGGGAATTTATATGAGCTCTTGTTTTTTATTTTTGATTTATGAGCAAATCCCTTGATGTCTATATTTGGATGATAACACTATCAAAACTGTTTCATTGTGTTTACACATAAGCCTCCCTCTCATTTTAGTTTTTGGTTAATGTGTGGATTATTTTTGAAGTCTCCTTCGCTTGCTATCATATCATATGGGCATATGATGTATTTCTAACCCCAAATACAAAATTTAGGTGAAGACAAATATCAATATGAGTTAGGATAATAGGGGTAGATGATAGGAGGGACAGTCTGTGACATTTTTTATCAATGAGATTCTTGGTCCACAATATTTATGCTATTTTGGAAAAAAAATGATAGTTTAACACAGTAGGGTTACATTTGTTGAGGTGGTTTGCACTTTGCACAACGACCTCCAAATTAAATGAACTCTTAATGTGGTTGTTGGCCACAAAATTATCCCCAAGTGCTTACACATTTATGCGTTGATCCTTGCATCTGTAGTTTTGAGTTTTGAGATTATCATTGTTAGCATTGTGTGTACCTGTTGACTAGATATTAATAATTCAGTGTTTCTAATGTTGCATGAATATTTTTTAGTTAGGTCTTTTGGCAGTGGGTTGTTATAGCCATGTAAAATTCCCAACTCCATGATTTGGAAAGATGATTGATGCTTTTTGGTACCCTTGATTTGTGCACAAAGCTGCAATCAATCTTTTAAGTTGTATTATCCCGTTTTAAATTTGGGAAAGTGAGTATTATCAAAAAAATTATTTGGGAAAAGTGAGTAAATAGATGTACAATTTTACTTGCATTTTTGTGATTATCTTTATTTTTGTTATTTATATTTCTCTTTCTTGATTCTTTTCCGCTTGTTGCAGTTGCCCAACTTTTTATTGATTTTGTTACCTATCATATATAAGAGGATTTTAAATAAATTATCATTTGCGCTCATATATGTTGTCAAAGAAGTTTCTAAATAACTGCTGCAATATTGTCCTCAGATAGAAGGGGGGTTTGGAATTTATGCTATGTGTTGATTCCCTTCTACTGATGGAAGAGCTGGTGCATTAACTCTCTATAGCTTTAGTGTAGATGCCTTTCTTGCACCTCCCATCCCTTGGGCCATTTTGTTTGAGGATGATTTGATGGAATTATGTTTCATGTTTTTTATGGATTGGTTAGGAAGAATCACAAATTTCTCCAAGTAACATCGCCGAACAAATGCAATCTTCTTTTAACTGTTAATTGTTCATGGTTCAAACTACATCCACTTTGTCAGGAAAATCTTATTTGTTCTATTAAAGTAATCTCTCTTGCTTCATTTATCTTTAAAGGTCTCAAGGCTGTTGAAGTTTTCTTCAGTTCCTCTCTACCATAGTACCATTCAGGGTAAAATGACTCCTCATTTACTGGAGGTGACATACGTTATACATAAGAACATGTGCGTAAACCATCCGTATTTTGTTCTTGATAAGTGATAAGGTGTCCATCAGTTTAGTTAGACATATGCACTTCTTCGGAAGTTAATCTAATAAAAGATATCAGAATAGCATCTATGAATATGAGAACTGTTAAAAGAGATTTGTATAATGAAACTTAGGTAAACCAATAGGAAAGAGGTTTTACGTAGAACTGTTTCTGATTTGAGTTCAACAACCTTTTCTTTTTCTTTCTCTTTTATATTTTAGAATAATATGCCTGTACCCACCTAAGAAAAATTAATAATATTCCTGTAAATAAGGCAAGTTTGTATAGCAGAGTATTCCCTACCTAAGCTTCCAATGTCTTTGAACCTTGGTTGAGCTTGTATAGCAATAACTGAATAGTTCAACAACCGCTCTCAAATTGAAACAACCAAACCCTAAAACAGTTCATTTATTTTCTCAGCTTATGTCAGTGGAGATCTCTTTCTACCTTGATATATTTATTGTTATCGGGTATTTTTACCACTTATATGGTAGTATACTCCATAAATAGTATCATTACTGGCAGATACCTCCTGCTGCCTTTGTTATGAAATTGAGTTTTGTTTTTTTAGCTTCACTATGGGTGTCAACTATGGCGGCTCTAGAAAGGAGTTTCCGTTGGTCCATTTTGCAAAGATGTCGAAGGGCTTCCCTTTGCTAGACATTGCATTTTTTTTTTCTCTTTATTTGGGAGGACTTCTTTTCCTCTTTAGACATTAATAGTAATTTCATTCTCCTAATTAAACTTCTTTTATTAATAAATAAGATAAAATTATTACTGCATAGTTAGTGTGACAGTTGTACTGTTGTAACATATTGTAGATATTTATGAAATAAGAAGGAAATTATATGATGATAAAAATATCCAAAAGGTGGGAATAAAATGACTAAGAAGTAAAATTTATTAAACACTTGCATAAATGAGCATTAAAGCGGTGATAGATTACATTTTCTAGAACTAAGCATTTCATTCCCTTTCTCTTGATTGATAATTAATTTTAGCTCAATTATATTAAAAGTTTCTGCTTTTTAATAATTAAATTTGAAGTTATAAACATTGATATTGCTAAATATTAAAAAAGTACTTGTCGTACCATACAGTATACTATTATCTATTATTGCACCATTCATATTTCTACGTTGCAAGATACGGCGATCAAGTTGCTGAAATTTTCATAAATCTTTTTGTGGGAAGTGTAGGATTCTTAATTTTAGAGTACAAAAGTAATGACACTTGCACTTCAAAAAAGAAGAAGCAATATTATGAAACAATAATATTATGAAACAATAATATTATAAAGCTTTGTAAATAATTATGAAGTTAGTTGCCTTTCATAAAAACAATAATATTATGAAGTTCAAAATGAGCATGCAGCAATATTAGTATATCAGGTGTTACTCATGAATCTACATGTTATCTCTCTGTTTTTTCTTGACAAGTACATTTATTATTTCTCTCCGTGTGTGTGTCTGTCTGTCTTTTGGATAAGTAAACCATGTATTATATTTCTGTTGAAAGTAAGTCACTATAAGGCAGATTCAAGCTGTACATACTATTTACATGAGAAAATAGTGAAAAGTACGCATTCTATTAAGTATCTTGAAATATTCATTGTTCTACTGGTGATATCCACCAAATGATATACAGCAACCCATGTGCATGTTTAGTTATCGCTCTATTCAATATACGGATCGCAATTGCAATCTATGATCTATATTACGTTCCATTCTATCATGTCCTTTATGAATGTTAGTCAAGTAATTTGGGGTAAGGTAATGGGACAGACTTAAGCTCACTGTAAACTTGTTTTTTTTTTATAACATTGATTTGGTTATATTTACTATTGAAAATTTTACATGTCCCCCAACTTTTGCATACTTGAGATCATCTTTATTACGTATTTCATACATACTTTAATTTCACTAATTATTTACTAATCGTATTTTTGTTTTTATTTTTATTTTAATGTGTTCGTATAGTGGCTTTACGGACATGCGAAAAGTGATGGAGACATCGATAGCTTGAATAATGAAAGTGGGAATGAGGTGAAAATGTTTGGTTCTGATGATGAAGTCAAAACCCAGATTCCAACCCAAGCCCAATCACTTGTAGAAGGGTCAGGGACAGTTTTAATGTCAGAGTATAAACCTTCTCCTGATGTGGACTATTTACAGGTTTGTAAACTTGTTCTGCCAGTCTAATATACAAATTTTTATTGAACCAGCTTTTACCTATGGTGGGTGCATTGTTCTTCAACTTACTAAAAAGAGAACAAAAAAGCAACTAATTGATGAATGCACATACTCATTGATGATTTTCAGGGCAATTTACTAAATCATAAGCTTATATCATTGTTCATAACAGATAAATGAATGCACATACATACTCATTGATGATTTGGTAATCTCCTTTGAGAGCTCTATGGTGGAACGCCATGCATTGCAAGCATATATCTTTTGGTTAAAGTGCTTAAACCATACTTCAATTTGCAGCATACATCCTCTCAAAACCCCTTTCATCTAATTCTAATAAAAATCGAGCTTTGGATTCTTTTACTCGTATCAATACTCTCTCTCTCTCTCTCTCTCTCTCTCTCTCTTTCTCTCTCTCTCTGTCTCTGTGTGTGTGTGTGTGTAACATACAGTTGTCATTTATTTTCTATTCCAGGAGTTACTAGCAATTCAGCAGCAAGGGCCAAGATCTATTGGCTTTTTCGGGACGCGAAATATGGGATTCATGCATCAAGAACTTATTGAGATCCTTAGCTATGCAATGGTTATAACGGTATGGTGCTGAAGTTTGACTCCATTCTAATTTGTTCGATCAAACTTAGAGTACCTCTTCCACAGTAGCAAATGGGTTGTTCTACTGATCTGGAATTTGTTCTCATTTTTATATTTTTCAGAAAAACCACATTTTTACTTCAGGAGCATCAGGCACTAATGCAGCTGTTATTAGAGGTGCTCTAAGAGCAGAGAGACCCGAGCTGCTCACGGTAATATTACCTCAAAGTTTGAAAAAGCAACCTCCAGAAAGCCAGGAATTGTTGTCTAAAGTAAGAATTTGGTTATGTTCTTTTGCTTATCAAATGTTTTGATGATTGCACGTTTTGTCTTATTTGACATATTTAAAAATAATGATTAGGAAAATATCATCTACTTAACACTCTTGATAACTATCTATAGGTTCACTCGGAATTAATTAGTTTTAATCAATATAATTTACCTCGGCCCCAGATTTGTCTTTCATCTCTCTTCACCTCAATCCATATTCTTCCCCACCTTTTCTTCAAAAGACGGCTAGAATTCATCAAACTCTTTCCCAATAGGCCCACAATTACCTGCCTCTAATTTCACCAAAACACTGATTGCCTTACAATATCCTTGTCTTTTGGATATCTAGAAATTGTGACTAGTTTGGATTCACCTTCTTGATTTGCATAGCTAAAGTAAAAGTCTAAAAGTGGGTCCTTTAGTATCATAACCCCATATGATTACTTTAAACTCCAAAGTCTTGTTCCTTCCATTATAAGATACCAATTTGATTACTTGCCGTTATTATTACACATAGATGCTTTAAAAGTGTGTGATCTTTCTTCTTCTTAATTTGGGATACGGACTGAGCGTAATGCTCTGCTTTTTAGATATAACTAATATTTGAGATATGAGCTATTTTCTTGCCTCTTCTTTATGGTCCTCTGCCACAGGTTCCTTAGGTGTGTTTTTGTGTTTGATCGTAGAGATTGGAGAGCTGCCCTCTTTTGTCTGTGCGCTTTTTATTTCCACCTGTTATGTGGTGGGTGGACTCCTTGTCCTCCATGCTTGTATTTTCTCTTTTCATATAATAATTATCTTCTTAAAAAGAATAAATTTTATTATTGCTGGTATTACCAGTCAATTTCCACTAATTACCTATCTATGGTATTAGTTGTCTAATTTCTGTAGTTAGGGTTCTGCATTGCCGTTGTTTGATATATTTCATTCAGAAGTATTGTATGTACTATTCAGGAAAGAAGATGCCGAGATTTATTTTTCCATTCAGAGATTCTTGTTCATGTTGTACATGATAATAATGAACCAGAAACTGACTAATGAGTGTTCAGGTTAAATAAATTTTCAATGTAACTTTATAATTCAAACATCTGGCTGGGGGTAATTTTAATTTTAAACTAAGATTTTTCTCTAAAAAAAATTAACTCAAAAATCTCAAGCTTTGCAATTTCAGTGTAATATTGGATGTTGATACTCATTTGCTAGCACTTATTCACTTGTACAAAGTATACCATATATGTCGATGAAGTTGTCCTCCGCGTATCAGATTTTCTCTAGTTATCCTTTAGGGGGTTCAATGTTTTTATTTAATAATTATTGTTTGATCTAATTAATTTATTAACAAATCTGGGATGTCACAACTTTGTAGATTAAGAAGCCTGATAATGGGTGTGTCTGTGAATGAAATCTAAATTTTGAATCAAGGACTCTTTAATAAGTTGCAATTCCAAAACAGTAAGATTGTTTCTCAATTATTGTAGTTTTTTGGATACAAGGATAAACTACCGTTCTTCCTTTTGCAGGTAAAGAATGTGATAGAGAAGCCGTATAATGATCATCTCCCCTTGATTGAAGCCAGCAGGTTTGTGAGGAAGTCAACCTAGGGAGTTCCTCTTTCTTTTGTTTCAAGTATCTGTGGACCCTTGTTTATGGATGACAGCTGATATAGACACTCAATTATGAGCACTGAACTGCCAAAATTCCCTTAATTGCACTAAACATTACAAAGTATGGCAGCCAAATTAACGTATTTTGCATGAATCATTCTGGCAGCATGAAAATTTGTTGGTTCAGTTTACAATATAAACAATATACATATTTATTTCTTTGATTCTTTGTTCTCCACGATGAAAGAATACAAAAGACAATAACATCATATAGGGTTATAAATCTACTCCTGGATATTGTAATATTAAAATAGATGTTAACCTTTTTTGGAGACTCTGGTACAAGATACCTCAGACGATAGATTTAAATTTGTTGATTAACGAAAAAACATATGCGGACTGTTTTGTAGCATTTCCCTACTGAACTTGTGTGTCTGAGATGGATCTACAAATAGTCCAGATTTTACTAGTTTCTGCAAATGAATCCTACCAAATATGTTCATAAGCACAAGCATATTGCCTTATACAAGAAGCCCCAAAACGCATGGAGAAACCCATTATTTCCCCAATTCAGAAAATATATGGAAATAAGACAGAAAAAAGATGCACCAAGTCACCAACACGTAGAAGCCAAAGATATTGTCACATAGGTTTTACTGGCTTATTGTAGACACTTTCTATTGGCTCTGAGGGAAGTAATTTTGTCAGAGGTGTTCTCAGCATTACTATTTTCACCCCTTATGGCTCTTTCTTAGACGAGGAAAGGCAGGCAAGCCTGCCTGTGTAGAATGATAAATACAACTCGACTAGTTATTTATTAGTTGCTGAATTCATATACTTGTATTTGAAAATTTTTAACCCTTCATACCTGTTGAAGTTAGGATACCAAGCTTAGCGTTTTAGTTTTTTTAAGTTGATTTGACGAGCTCTTCATCAAATCTGACACATATTTGTGATGGAATTGCAGGTTGTGTAACATGGATATCATTTCACAAGTGCAGCAAGTCATCTGTTTCGCCTTCCATGATAGCAGATTGCTTATGGAAACATGTCAAGAAGCAAAGAACCTCAGAAAGATTGTGACTCTTTTCTATCTAGACTGATCTGAAGCAACGACTGCGTATCTTCTGTATATTGCTCTTACTTTTTGTTTGTAAATTAAAGTGGACAGAAAAATTGCCAATTTTATGCAGATTAAGATAGAGCTAAGGGAGCCTCTTTGCGGCTTGTTCGTTGAAGTACAAAGGGAATTTTTTTTGGGTTATCAATTATGCCTTTAGCAAATGAAAATTACATACTAGAAAAATGTATTAGATAGGCAAATGATTTTGCAATGCATATTATTAAATATGCATTGTTTATTTATTAAGGATTCATGGAAATCTTCTTAGAAATTCTTGTAATGATTTGAACGGAATATAGCCCTCAACACCATTTTATCATTATCTCAATTTCTTTAAGCTATTTTTTGTTTATTCATTGATATAATGGTTTTGGTTTAAAGTGAGTAAATTAGTTGGGATGAAGCCAGTGAGGCAAATATGAGTCTGTTTTGGCTCGTTGGGAGCACCCATCATTACACACACACACACACACACACACACACACACACACACACACACACACATAATGAACACACACACACACACACACACATATATATATATATATATATGTTTGTGTATTTTTTTTTGTTTGGTAGGTTGATTACTGGTAACCTTGACATGATTAACCTACTGACCAATGAATGTACCTCCGAGCAGAAATATAAGATTAATTTTGACATTTTAAACAATTAACAACTTGATTATATAGGCACACGAGAATATATTATTACAAACAATCTATTGTTTAAAATATTATCAACTATAGTTATTCACATTATTCGAAACAAAAAAAAATTTAACATGTAATGTAGCAATATCATTTTCCTTTATACTTTAGTTGAAATAGTAAATCCTACTTTTCAATCTTGACATGAAATATCCTTTCAATTTATTTATTTGTAAATGTTTATATTTTTACATGTTTTTCCAAAATAAAAGTGATATCGAAACCAAGGTTGTTAAAATCCCGTGAATCGCATAGGATCGCGATCCCATGGAAGGAAAACGATTCGGATTAGAGTAAGATCGCAAATATGAGTAGGATCGCATAGAATTGTAAGATCATAGAATCGGTGTGGGATCGTATGATCCTATCAAAGTAAACCAAAAGTATGTATTTTGGATTTTTTTTTTACTTATACAAGTGGCTCAATTTAATAAAAAACTTTTAAACTTCTAATTTCTAAATCTTTACTTAATATATGTGAAATAAGTAATTGATTTTTACAAGTATTGAATTAATTGACGATGTATGTTTGTATATATAGTAAAAACTCTATTTTATGTGAAGGTTACCATCGAATTCTACAAAAAATGTAGCAAACAATGTGAGAATTTACACTTTAATCTTCTTTTAACAATTTAAATATGAGATAATATAGATATAAAATATGATTATGATAAGTGTTGCGTATTGAAACTACATTTTCATATTAAAATAATTTCATTTCTTTTTTTATAGAATCTTACGATTCTACAATCCGATTTTATGATCCGATATTGTGCACTCCAAAACGATCCTGTACGTGATTTCGATTTTAACAACCTTCATCGAAACTCTTTTGAGCTCTTTAGTATGTAGCTAATGAATGGATAACAAAATTCATGGATAACAAAATTCCCTTTTGAAATTGATCACTCTATTCGTATTCAAGTCCTCTAATTTTCATGAGATAAATGAGTACATGGATGAATCAAAATAAAATTTCCATGACCATAAAATTTTCATATATCATATGAATCAAATAACACATCTATACATAAGTGATTCATAATTAGTGCTAAAGTTATTAGCCGAATTATGATTGTGACATATGTGCATATATGAGATATTATAATAAATACTATTCCATGTATGAATTATGATCGTAACGTATGTATTGATAAGTTTATGTAATGATTTTTTTATATAACTAAATAACACATGTATACATAAGTGATTCATAATTAGTGCTAATTATAGATATTGTAATAAATACTATTCCATTTAATAGTTCTCTTTGTGCACAACATATTTTAACAACTAATATTTTTTAAAAAAAATTACAGCTGTTCAAGTGTTGATGCTCAGAAAATAATAGGCACTTTCAATATTTTGGAGCAATGATATATATTGTGAGTGTTGACTTTTTGATTGCTGTATAAATATTAGCGGCAATATTTTTGAAGAGATGTGTAATAACTGTAGCCCTTCTATAATTCAAATCAATCTCATGTATTGATAAGTTTCGCAATTGTAGTCCAGCATAAATTTATCACAATATATAACAAAACTCAATAATTTATGAATCTTGCTATACATTGCGAAAATTATTAGCCGAATTATGATTGTGACGTATGTGCACACATGAAATATTGTAATAATTCCATTCATGATTGTGGCATATGTATTGATAAGTTTATGTAAAATTATTTTTTTATAAAACAAAATAACACATATATACATAAGTGATTCATAATTAATGCTAAAGTTATTAGCCGAATTATGATTGTGACATATGTGCATATATGAGATATTGTAACTATTCCATGTATGAATTATGATTGTAACGTATGTATTGATAAGTTTATGTAATGATTTTTTTATATAACTAAATAACACGTGTATACATAAGTGATTCATAATTAGTGCTAATTATAGATATTGTAATAAATAGTATTCCATTTAATACATCTCACTGTGCACAACATATTTTAACAACTAATATTTTATTTAAAAAGTTACAGCTGTTCAAGTGTTAATGCTCAAAAAATAATAGGCACTTTCGTCTTCTTCTTTTTCCCTCTCTTTCCTTCCTTTTTACTTTTTTTGTTCTTTCAATATGACTTGAAATAGATTTACAACAATTATTTATGTCGTCACTAAATACACAGGTACCCTCTATAATCGGTGGCCAACCACTATTTGAACAATTTTGTCGTCCTTGGAATATGTCGTCTAAAGATAGGGGAAGAAGAGGGTAAAAAAAAAATAGGCGCCTTTTATGACTTTAACCCTAACCCCTTAAAGACTCTCTATTTTAGGAAAACTTGAACTAGGAAAAAAAACAAAATAAAATACACGCCTTGCGGCTTTTATCACTTTAACTCTAACCTCAAAAGACTCCTTATTTTCAAACTTCTAACACTAGAAAGACGCTAATTTTTAAAAATTTGACCGTTAAAATGTTATGGACACTAGGAGATGAACTAGATTAAGTAACTAACACTAGCTATAAACAATTAAACATTAAAAATTATATAAGAGTATACTAATTGCCACATGCTTGAAAATTCGTTTAGCCTTGTGGACTGGTAAGTGGCATGTTTTGGACTGTGTGCTTGAGTTTGATTCTTTTTTTCTTCATAAGCTGACATCAGAATATTGATCATTTGATCTTAAAAGATACATCACTTTTTAATATTGATAGACTTGAGAACAAAGTTTGTTACACTTTTTGTTCATCTTTATATATAACAAATACACCAAATCACCAATACACATCACAAATATTCCATCAAGTATCAATTTTCTCTTCATCATCACTACTACCATCACTCTTACTCCCTTTGGCTTGTTTTAAAATAAGCTGCAATAATTTTTCATAAATCCCAATTGCTGATTCCAAGTTATTAATTGCCCTGCCCCTGTCATGCACCACCACATTCAGCCTCTGTTCCATCTCCACCACCTCCGTTATCGACCTCCGAAGCTCTCTATGGGAAAACCCACTACCCCATCCACTAATCTCCACCACGCCGTCGCCCATCCTCGCCGGAAAAGTACTCCCAAATTCATCAAACCCATTTGCCACCACAAACCCACTAATACTTTTCATTTCTTTCCCAACAACATTAACCACCTCTCCCATTTCTAAATCCCAAATCCAAACGCCACCATCTTCCGATGCAGTCACCAAATTTCTCCCCCCATTTACCAATCCAATTGACACAATTGCTCCGCTGTGTTTTTCCCTTAATGTCGAAATTTTTCGCCTCTGTTTCAAATTCTGTCTCGATGATACCTTCAGAGCTCCTTTATATACCAATCCATCTGATCCTGCAGCATAAAATTCAGACTCTGTAAAGTCCATTACAAATCCCCAAATCGGGCATGGAAATGATATGGAACTAAGGGGTGTTGGTTTCATAAGGCTCCATATTTTACAAGTGCTGTCCAAAGAACAAGAAATTATATTACAATTAGATCCTCCAAGCCCACAAGTAATTGCAGTTACAGCCCCGTGATGGCCTACAAAACGACGTAATATCGAGTCCTTATTGAAACTGGAAGCCACAAGCTCATAAACAGGAATAACAACTATTGTTCCATCATCACTACCTGAAATCAGAAGCGATTTGTCGTCACTAATTTCAAGGCAAGATACGGGTTTATTATGTGCAGGAAATGATTGTACTATATCCCCTGAAGGAAATGAGATTGTGTGGATATGACCGGAAACGCCACCAGCAAAAAGGTACAACCCGTCAGGTGTGGCGGCTAGTGGTGCCACGGGTTCTGGGACAGGGAGATTGTGAAATGCCGCATTGGACCACCAGTTATAGAGGTGAATTGAGCCTATACCGGTATCTGACGATACATGAGAGGCCACGACGAGTTTTTTGCCTAGAAGAGTGAGACCTTTTCGGGGGGATCGACTTCCGGTGAAGTGGGCCACAGTGGCGCCGGAGGAAGGGTCATAGGCGGTAATGGGGCCATCAGGGGAGTTGGTGAGGATTATTTCTTGAGAAGTTAATGCCATTTTGGGGAGAATGGCAATACAAAAGTTGTGGTTTGAGCACGAGAAGGGTCTGGGGGTAAGGAATATATAGGCATTGTAATGTCATAATAACCAAATTTGGCTGTTTGCTATTCATGTGTGTAACTTTTGTTATAGAGGGTGGTTGATTTGCATGGACTTAGTAACAAGTTTCTCCATATTGGTCCCACAAGATTCATAAAGTAATGAGTAATTTTTTTAATACTAACGGACCCCACTAAATGACATAATTAAACTTCATTTGATATACTTTATCTCATCTTTTCCACGAAAAAAATAAGAAAAATGATATACATAATGACGACAAATATTTGACGAAGTTGAATTGCGACCAACCTGAAAGTGTATGCGATAAGATAAAATAAATTAAAGTGTGACCTTTCTTAATTCTCACCTATCTCATGTATGCACATACGTCACAATCATTATTCGGCACAAATTTTTACAAAGCATTAGATCATTATGACATCATGCAAATGCAAGCATAGAGCGTGATAAACCTAAAGATAAATTGAGCCTATACTGGTATCTGACGACATATGGGAGGCCACGACGAGTTTCTTGCCTCAAAGGGTGATACCTTTTCGGGGGGATCGACTTCTGGTAAAGCGGGCCACGATGGCGCAGGAGGAAGGGTCATAGGCGATAATGGGGCCGTCAAGGGAGCTGGTGAGGATTATTTTCTGAGAAGTTGATGCCATTTTGGGAAAAATGGCAATACAAAAATTGTGGTTTGAACACGAGAAGGGTCCGGGGGTGAGGAATATATAGGCATTGGAAACCTTGTATGGCATAGTAACCAAATTTGGCTGTTTGCTATTCAAGTATGTAACTTAATTATAGAGTGGTTGATTTGCATGAACTTCTCATTAACAATTTTCATCAACAAATGGCTAATAGCACAATAGGGGAGTGTTAGTATCATCAAAATTTATTTTTATTTTTAATTTTGACTGAAAAAGTAGTAGTAGTAGTAGTAGTAATGTACACTTGATATATATGTTCAAAATCTGCCAATTTAAACTCTTAGCCGTTCAAACCATACTCTCGTCTAAAAAGGAGAAAATTACTTAAAAAGAAGAATAATTGGATTAATATGAGAAATTTTACATAAGCATTAAGTCATCATTACATTTAGAGAGCCGGGAGTAGTTTGTATATGTGCAGCTCCCAAGAGAATGAAATCTGCAGGCTGCAACTTAACAAAGTATTAGATTATTGTGACATCATGGGATGAGATTTAAATTCAAGCCTAAAAATAACTATGAATAACATCACAACACGTGTCCACTTTCACTCCCCCACCTAAAGGGCATGTTAGACTTTGACCCTTCCTAAGGGCAATTAGAACATCTCTACTCTTACTTGAAGGGCATTCTAGGAGTTTTTCCATCCAAAGGTAACCTTATAAATAGGATTTCTCTTCAAAAGGATGAGTAAAATATAAATTTCACACTTAAAGAAAATTAAATGTAGAAGAAAGTTACAAGTTTCTTAATAGTGGTCCCACAAGATTCACAAAATAATTAGTAATTTTTTTAATACTAATGGACCCTACTAAATGACATAATTACTCTCCACTTTATGTATTTTATCTCATCTTTTCAGAAACAACAAGAAAAATGACATACACGATGACAACAAATATACATGAAGACTCAAAAAATAATTGTGCCTTTAGTCATGTTTTGAGGACGGAGGGAGTAAGTACAATTTTTTACAAAGCATTAGATCATTATGACATCATGCGATTACATGTAAATGCAAGTATAGAGGGTGATAAACCTACAAAATAACCATTCAATAGCATCATGCACGGGCGGATGCACCTTATGGCAAGGAGCAAGTGTCAACCCTTGTTTTTTGAATATTTTTGTAAGTATAGGTTAAAAATGGTAAAGTGGTGCCCCCTTTAAAAAAAAAACCTTGGTTCACTTAACAACAATTAGGTATTTGTAAAATTCTCTTTCAAATTCTAATTTACATTTTTGTTTTTATGAGTACTCTATTTGATTTTTCTCAAATTTTAGGATTAAGGTTAAATATCATTAAATTTTTCTTTAATATTAATTGTCCAGTTAATTACTTAGTTTTAATTCTTATTTATTTTTATTCGTTCATGCTAATTAGTACATCTACACATACTCTTTAATTTTACAGTATATATTGAAATTTTTGATATGTGTTTTGATATTATATTTAAATCAGTGAAGGCATGAATTATGACTATATAATTTTGATTTAGGACTACACTAGTGAGTTTTTGTTTTATTCATATTATTAAATTTATTTTTTAGTTTTTTTATTATGTAGCGATTTTGTATTTGATATTTTGGATTTTAGAATAAATAGATATATGGATGAATATTTTTCAAGATCTAACGTTACTAAACATCTTTGATCGAAATTTTCTTTTGTTGAACCTACTTAAGAGTCAATTAATCATGTCTCTGTCCAAAAAATAATTTTGCAGTAAATTTTTAGTCGAACTTTATATGAATTTTATTAATATATTTTATTTAATTATAAAAGTGTCACCCTTGGTGAACATTCTGCATGGCCCTTAGCGTCATGACACGTGTCCACTCCAACTGCGGGTAACATGGACATTCATTCCCTCCCCCGCTCCCCCCCCCCCCCCCCCCCCCGCCCCGGGGCCCCCGCCCCCCCCCCCCCCCCCCGCCCCCCCCCCCCCCCGAGACTTTGACTCTTCCTAGAGGATATTTAGACCTCTCACTCTCACTCTCACTTGAAGGGCATTCTAAGAGCTACCTCTATTAATAGGAGTTCTCCCTCTATTTCTATGGTAAATTCTCTCATTTGCCCTACTTGCAGAGTCTCAAGAGCTTAAACCATTACTCTAGATGTTTGCTGACTTGCACCTTTGGAGGGGCACCCTCCTGCGAGTCTTGCTAACCTCCCCAGGCGATGCTTCTTAGTTCATACTAGCACCAACCTCCAGATGCTCAGATGAAAAGAAAATTAGTAGTTAACACGAGAAATCGACTATTCATCATGTCACTTAAAGTCAGAAAGGAGTAAATGCGTAAACAATAGATTTCTATTTGGTCTGAGTATATAGGAGGAAGAAATTAATGTTGCAAGTATAATCAAGATAATCTGGTTATTCGCAACTGCATAAAATTAGAAGTCTTGGGTAGGATTTTGCTAGCTAATAGACACAAGGGGCCAGGTTTTAGAGATGTGCTCCACATTGAAACAACAGAATGAACAGTAACACAACACTGATGTACTCAGCCACTGACGAGATTTGATGCGCCTGTTCAATTCACATTGTTGTATGCCAATCAATTTACACCGTGGTACATGATTCTACAAGCAAAGTCAATCTTAAAGTCATACCCATTCTCTCAAGAGATATCTTAGTGGTTGACTTGATCAGCTGTTTTGAATATTGCTTTCGCAGCACAATTCGCAGCATCAGGATTGCTGGATTGCTTCATGATTCAATTAAAACAGATAAGAAAAGTTTGACCCTTTTAAGAATGCAGGAAACACATGCATTAACTTAAATAATAGTCCTACCCATCGAAACCCTTCATTTTCTTGGAGTGCAACACCTATCACGCTTTCACCAAGATTGGCAATCTGGGCAGCTAGTACACATATAACAACAACCATATTAAAATTAGCAGGAAGTAGGGGCAACTTATAATAGGTAACAAATAATATTAGACCAACATTATTAAATTTGACTAGTCAAATCTGAAAGCAACCATATTTAGACCATTTTATAATAAAATATGAGCTTAAAGGAATTTAGTAGCCTGCTTTTACTTTTAGATGGAGTAAGTTTGTAACGGTTTGTTTTTTCTATTTACAGTACGCAACTTTATAATCCTATTAATTTTTTTCTCCATTCGTAAAGTTGGAATTGTTTACTTTAATCCTAGACATAAATATTTTGGAGCAATGATATATATTGTGAGTGTTGACTTTTTGATTGCTGGATAAGTATTAGTAGTCATATTTTTGGAGAAATGTGAAATAACTCTAGCCCTCTTATAATTAATATCAATCTCATGTATTGATAAATTTCGCAATTGTAGTTCAACATAAATTTATCACAATATATAACAAAACTCAATAATTTATGAATCTTGCTATACATTGCGAAAGTTATTAGCCGAATTATGATTGTGACGTAAGTGCATATATGAGATATTGTAATAAATACTATTCCATTTATAATTGTGGCATATGTATTGATAAGTTTATGTAAAATTATTTTTTTATATAACTAAATAACACATGTATACATAAGTGATTCATAATTAGTGCTAAAGTTATTAGCCGAATTATGATTATGACGTATGTGCATATATGAGATATTGTAATAAATACTATTTAATGTATGAATTATGATTGTAACGTATGTATTGATAAGTTTATGTAATGATTTTTTTTATATAACTAAATAACACGTGTATACATAAGTGATTCATAATTAGTGCTAATTATAGATATTGTAATAAATACTATTCCATTTAATACATCTCACTGTGCACAACATATTTTAACAACTAATAATTTTAAAAAAAAATTACAGCTGTTCAAGTGTTAATGCTCAGAAAATAATAGGCACTTTCGTCTTCTTCTTTTTCCCTCTCTTTCCTCCATTTTTACTTTTTATGTTCTTTCAATATGACTTGAAATAGATTTACAATAATTATTTATGTCGTCACTAAATACATAGGTACCCTCTATAATCGGTGGCCAACCACTATTTGAACAATTTTGTCGTCCTTGGAATATGTCGTCTAAAGATAGGGGAAGAAGAGGGTAAAAAAAATAGGCGCCTTTTATGACTTTAACCCTAACCCCCCTAAAGACTCTCTATTTTAGGAAAACTTGAAATAGGAAAAAAAATAAAATAAAATACACGCCTTGCGCCTTTTATCACTTTAACTCTAACCTCGAAAGACTCCTTATTTTCAAACTTCTAACACTAGAAATACGCTAATTTTTAAACATGTGACCGTTAAAATGTTATGGACACTAAGAGATGAACTATAGATTAAGTAACTAACACTAGCTATAAACAATTAAACATTAAAAATTATATAATAGTATGCTAATTTCCACATGTTTGAAAATTCGTTTAGCCTTGGGGATTGGCAAGTGGCATATTTTGGACTGTGTGCTTGAGATTGAATCCTTTTTTCTTCACAAGCTGACATCAGAATATTGATCATTTGATCTTAAAAGATACATCACTTTATATTATTGATAGACTTGAGAACAAAGTTTGTTACACTTTTTGTTCATTTTATGTATAACAAAACACCAAATTACTAATACACATCACAAATATTCCTTCAAAAATCAATTTCCTCTTCATCATCAGTCCTACCACCGCTCTTACTCCCCTAGGCTTGGTTTAAAATAAGTTGCAATAATTTTTTATAAATCCCAATTGCTGATTCCAAGTTAATAATTGCCCTGCCCCTGTCCTGCACCACCACATTCAGCCTCTGTTTCATCACCACCACCTCCGCTATCGGCCTCCGAAGCTCTCCACGGGAAAACCCACTATCCCATCCACAAATCTCTGCCGTGCCGCTGCCCATCCTCGCCAAAAAAGTACTCCCAAATTCATCAAACTCATTTGCCACCACAAGCCCACTAATACTTTTCATTTCTTTCCCAACAACATTAACCACCTCTCCCATTTCTAAATCCCAAATCCAAACTCCACCATCTTTCGATGCAGTCACCAAATTTCTCCCCCCATTTACCAATCCAATTGACACAATTGTTCTGCTGTGTTTTTCCCTTAATGTCGAAATTTTTCGCCTCTGTTTCAAATTCTGTCTTGATGATACCTTCAAAGCTCCTTTATATACCAATCCATCGGATCTTGTAGCATAAAATTCAGACTCTGTAAAGTCCATTACAAATCCCCAAATCGGGCATAAAAATGATATGGAACTAAGGGGTGTTGGTTTCATAAGGCTCCATATTTTACAAGTGTTGTCCAAAGAACAAGAAATTATATTACAATTAGATCCTCCAAGCCCACAAGTAATTGCAGTTACGACCCCATGATGGCCTATAAAACGGCGCACTATCGGGTCCTTATTGAAGCTAGCAACCACAATCTCATAAACATGAATAACAACTATAGTTCCATCATCACTACCTGAAATCAGAAGCGATTTGTCGTCACTAATTCAAGGCAAGATACGGGTTTATTATGTGCAGGAAATGATTGTACTATATCCCCCGAAGGAAATGACATTGTGTGGATGTGATCGGAAAGGCCACCAGCAAAAAGGTATAACCCGTCAGGCGTGGCGGCTAGTGGTGCCATGGGTTCTGGAAAAGGGAGATTGTGAAATGCCGCATTGGACCACCAGTTATAAAGGTGAATTGAGCTTGTACCAGTATCTGACGATACATGGGAGGCCACAACGAGTTTTTAGCCTAGAAGGGTGAGCCCGGGGATCGGCTTCCGGTGAAGCGGGCCACATTGGCGCCAGAGGAAGGGTCATAGGCAGTAATGGGGCCATCAGGGGAGGTGGTGAGGATTATTTCCTGAGAAGGTAATGCCATTTTGGGGAAAATGACAATACAAAAGTTGTGGTTTGAGCACGAGAAGGGTCTGGGGGTAAGGAATATATAGACATTGGAATGTCAAAATAACCAAATTTGGCTGTTTGCTATTCAGGTGTGTAACTTTTGTTATAGAGGGTGGTTGATTTGCATGGACTTAGTAATAAGTTTCTCCGTAATGGTCCCACAAGATTCATAAAGTAATGAGTAATTTTTTTTAATACTAACAGACCCCACTAAATGATATAATTACACTTCACTTGATATACTTTATTTCATCTTTTCGAGGAAAAAAACAAGGAAAATGATATACATGATGACGACAAATATTTGACGAATTTGAATTACGACCAACTTGAAAGTGTATGCGATAAGATAAAATAGATTAAATTTGACCTTTCTTAATTCTCACCTATCTAATGTATGCATATATGTCACAATCATAATTCGACACAAATTTTTACAAAGCATTAGATTATTATGACATCATTCGATTACATGTAAATGCAAGCATAGAGGGTGATAAACCTAAAGATAAATTGAGCCTATACTGGTATCTGACGACACATGGGAGGCCATGAAGAGGTTTTTGCCTAGAAGGGTGAGACCATTTTGGCGGGATCGGCTTCTGGTGAAGCGAGCCACGGTGGCACCGGAGGAAGGGTCATAGGTGGTAATAGGGCCGTCAGGGGAGCTGGTGAGGATTATTTCTGAAAATTTGATGCCATTTTAGGTAAAATGGAAATACAAAAGTTGTGGTTTGAACACGAGAAGGGTCCGGGGGTGAGGAATATTTAGGCATTGGAAACCTTGTATGGCATAATAACCAAATTTGGCTGTTTGCTATTCAAGTGTGTGACTTAATTATAGGGTGGTTGATTTGCTTGAACTTCTTATTAACAATTTTCATCAACAAGTGGCTAATAGCACAATAGGGGAGTGTTAGTATCATGAAAATTAATTTTTATTTTGAGTTTTGACTGAAAAAGTAGTAGTAGTAGTAGTAATGTACACTTGATATATATGTTCAAAATCCGCCAATTTAAACTCTTAGCCACTCAAACCATACTCTCGTCTAAAAAGGAGAAAATTACTTAAAAAGAAGAATAATTGGATTAATATGAGAAATTTTACATAAGCATTAAGTCATCGTTACATTTAGAGAGCCGAGAGGAGTATGTATATGTGCAGCTCCCAAGAGAATGAAATCTGCAGGCTGCTACTTAACAAAACATTAGATTATTGTGACATCATGGGATGGGATTTAAATTCAAGCCTAAAAATAACTATCAATAACATCACAACACGTGTCCACTTTCACTCCCCCACCTAAAAGGCATGTGAGACTTTGACCCTTCCTAAGGGCAATTTGAACATCTCTACTCTTACTTGAAGGGCAGTCTAGGAGTTTCCCCCTCCAAAGGTAACCTTATAAATAAGATTTCTCTTCAAAAGGATAGGTAAAGTATAAATTTCACACTTAAGAAAATTAAATGTAGAAGAAAGTTACAAGTTTCTCAATAATGGTCCCACAAGATTCATAAAATAATCAGTAATTTTTTTAATACTAATGGACCCTACTAAATGACATAATTACTCTCCACTTTATGTATTTTATCTCATCTTTTCAGAAAAAACAAGAAAAATGACATACACGATGACAACAAATATACATGAAGACTCAAAAAATAATTGTGCCTTTAGTCATGTTTTGAGAACGGAGGAAGTAGTACAATTTTTTACAAAGTATTAGATCATTATGACATCATGCGATTACATGCAAATGCAAGCATAGAGGGTGATAAACCTAAAAATAACCATTCATCATGCAGGGGTGGCGAATGCACCTTAACAATGGTAAAGTGGTGCCCCCCTAAAAAATAAAATAAAAAAAAAACTTGGGTCACTTAACAACAATTAGGCATTTGTAAAATTCTCTTTCAAATTCTAATTTACATTTTTGTTTTTGTGAGTACTCTATTTGAAAATTTTAGGATCAAGGTTAAATATCATTAAATTTTTCTTTAATATTAACTGTCCAGTTAATTATTCCCCCCGTCCCAAATTTAAAGTCAAATTGACTATTTTTAAAACTAATCTTTTTACTATTTTTGCTAACATATAGGTGAAGGTATTATAACCAAAAGAAAGTATATACAATTTATTACTAATTTCAATTTTTATAATTTTAGAAATATATTTATATATGCTTAATTATTAATTTTAAAAATAGTTAATTTGACTTAAAAAAGTCTTAGAAAATCAATTAATTTGGGACGGAGGGAGTACTTAGTTTTAATTCATATTTATTTTTATTCGTTCATGATAATTAGTACATCTACACATACTCTTTAATTTTACAGTATATATTAAAAATTTTGATATGTGTTTTGATATTATATTTAAATCAGTGAAGGCATGAATTATGACTTTATAATTTTGATTTAGGACTACACTAGTGAGTTTTTGTTTTATTCATACTATTAAATTTATTTTTTAGTTTGTTTTATTATGTAGCGATTTTGTATTTGATATTTTGGATTTTAGGATAAATAGATCTATGGATGAATATTTTTCAAGATCTAACGTTACTAAACATCCTTGATCGAAATTTTCTTTTGTTGAACCTACTTAAGAGTCAATTAATCATGTCTCTGTCCAAAAAAATAAAGTCTCAAAAAATAATTTTATAGTAAATTTTTAGTTGAACTTTATATAAATTTTTTTAATATATTTTATTTAATTATAAAAGTGTCACCCTTGGTGAAAATTCTGCGTCGCCCTTGGCGTCAAGACACGTGTCCACTCCCACTACGGGTAAAATGGACATTCATTCCCCCTTTGAGACTTTGACTTTTCCTAGCGGATATTTAGACCTCTCACTCTCACTTGAACGACATTCTAAGAGCTACCTCTATTAATAGGAGTTCTCGATTTATTTCTATGGTAAATTCTCTCATTTTCCTATTTGCCCTACTTGCAGAGTCTCAAGAGCTTAAACCATTACTCTAGATGTTTACTGACTTGCACCTTTGGACGGGCACCCTCATGCGAGTCTTGCTAACCTCCCCTGGCGATGCTTCTTAGTTCATATTAGCACCAACCTCCAGATGCTCAAATGAAAAGAAAATAATAGTTAACACGAGAAATCGACTATTCATCATGTCACTTAAAGCCTGAAAGGAGTAAATGCGGAAACAATAGATTTCTATTTGGTCTCAGTATATAGGAGGAAGAAATTAATGTTGCAAGTATAATTAAGATAATCTGGTTATTCGCAACTACATAAAATTAGAAGTCTTGGGTAGGATTTTGCTAGCTAATAGACACAAGGGGCCAGGTTTTATAGATGTGTTCCACATTGAAACAACATAATGAACAGTAACACAACACTGATGTACTTAGCCATTGACGAGAGTTGATGCGCCTGTTCAATTCACATTGTTGTATGCCAATCAATTTACACCGTGGTACATGATTCTACAAACAGAATCAGTCTTAAAGTCATGCCCATTCTCTCAAGAGATATCTTAAGGGATAAATGCTTTTTTGGGTCACTCTACTTTAGGTCAACTTAGAAACGACTCACTCAAATTTTTTTTACAGTCAACTAACTATACTTTATTTTTCTTACAAACCGTTAGAAAATCCGTTAAGTCCTTTGACTTTAAACGAAAATAGACATATAAGCTGTTGAGTTATAAAAAAATGTTGATTTGGTAATGATAATTCGACGTGGTCGTGATTATGTGGATCTAGAGGGAAATATTCCCTCCCAAACTGCCTTTGTTGGACCCCACATGTACAAAACATATGTATTTAATGGAATCCAAATCGATTTTCATCTGATTCAATCTGATTGTTTAAGAAAATCTGAAAAGAAGAAAATAACCCTCACACTTGATCAAATCGATCCAACAATTGAGACGAACGACCCCAAAGAAGTTTGATCCTCACAGTTGATCAAATCGATCCCCACTTGTGATAAATCGTGGATTAATTTGGAGTGGTGATCCGTTGAGACTAACAGTCGACATGTATGACCCTTTTGTCCCCTCTTCTGACTTTGATCAATTTATTGTTATGTTGTTGTAGTATTGTCCTTTTTTCATAAACTCTATGTTGATTTAGGTGGAAAGTTTTATTTTTTTCTTTGTTTTTGTTAAAGATTTTCTTCTTTTCAAATTTTTAAAACCTTTTTTATTATATATAAGCACTATAACATATACATATATATTATATATATACATATACCCCATACATACTCTGTTTGATATTTGCATATGGATACATATACATATTATATATGTTGATTATATTTAAGAGTAATATATACATTATATATATACATATACCCCATGTATGCTATGCATGGATAATTTGTTTCGATTTTATATTGTGTATGCTCTATTTTTCATTAATTATTTTTTAAATTTGTGTACAGATAGATACTATTGTGCAATTTAATGTACATTATGGTGGGAAGTTCATCTATGCTCCTTTATGTGACTATGTGGGAGGTAATGTTCATCATTTTCTATGTTTGGATGTTGATTATATATGTATGGGTGGTATGAATGGGTTAGCTACTGAACTTAGTTATCATCCTAAATCAAGTGTTTATTTTAAAACTGATGGTGTAGATATTAAAATGAGGTTAGACTTGTTTATGATGATGCTAGTATAAGAGATATGGTTAATATTTGCTTGCCACATGGTGAAATTGATGTCTATGTAGACCATGTATTACCATATAATACTGATCAAACCTCCATATTAGATGAATATAATGGTATTAATATGACTAATAATATGGTTGAGATTGTGGATGAAATTGTGGCTGATAATGTGGCCGGTAATGTGGATGAAAATGTGATTGGGGAGGATGAGGGTGAAGGTGAGGGTGAGGGTGAGGGTGAGGGTGAGGGTGAGGGTAAGGGTGAAGGTAAAGGTGAGGGTGAAGGTGATAATGTAGACAGTGTGGCTGGGGAGAATGTGAGTGATAGAAGAAGGAGTAGAAATTGTCAGAATATCAAAAAGAGTGCTAAAAGGAAGTCCAAAAGGGGTAAACAAAGGGCAATTGAGTAGGAATATTCTGAGACAGATACCTCTGATAGTGATTTTGATGAAGACTGTAGTGATGATGAATTAGTAGAAGCTAGGAAGAGATGTAGGCAGTATAAGAGGGAGATGAAAAAGAACACAGAGTTGGAGGATAAGGGAAATGAGGTAGGAAATGAGGGCGAGGAAGGAGAAAATCAGGGAGATGAGGGAGATGAAGGGAATGATGGAGATGAAAAGGGCGGGGATGAGGATGAGCCTAAAAATGAGGAAGAAAATGTGGTAGGACATGGCCTAGAAATGAATGAAATAGAGGAGAACAATTTGGGAATGATGGTGAGGACAGTGAATATGAGAACAGTGATTCAGATGATGCATCATGGCAAAGTAAATATGAGAACAGTAATGTGCTGAGGTCTCTTTCTGAGAGCAGTGAAGAAGATGAGGATGTTTGCTATGTAGGGCCTCCCCCTAGTAAAGAAAAAAGAAAGACAGTTGAGGTCTACAACAAAAAGACAAAAAAGAAGTTGATAAAGTTTAAGGAGTGCATGATCTTTTCCAACATTAGGGAGTTTAAAGATGCCATAAGAGACTACTCCATTGCAAATGGGAGGAAATTATGGTATTCAGTCAATGATTCCAAAAGATGCCAAATTAAGTGTGACAAAGGATGTCCATGAAAATTATAGGCTAGTTACATACAAGGGACTGATATATGGCAGGTTAAGTCTATCTTAAACATTCATAATTGCACCAGAATCTTCAAAAATAAGCTGGCTACAGTCAGGTACTTGGCTGAGTACTATGAGAATAGGATTAGGAGGAATCCTAGCTGGAAATTAAGGGAGATGCAAGAAGAGATAAAGTTGAAATTGAAGTTAGATGCTACAGAGGTGAAGTGCATGAGGGTTAGACAGTTAGCACTGTAAGAGATTCAACATGTCATGGAGGATCATTATGCAAGGATGTGGGATTTTGGGGCTGGGATAGTTAAAAGTAATAAGAATAACACAGTTAACATAAAAACAACAATATTGAATCTTAAAGATGTGCCTAGATTTAATAGACTTTATGTTTGCTATGATGCTTTGAAAAAGGCTTGGAAAGCTGGATGTAGGCCAGTTATTAGCTTGGATGGTTGTTTTCTGAAAACAGTGTGTGGTGAGCAGCTTCTATCTGCAGTGGGCAGGGATGGAAATAATTAAATCTTTCCTATAGCTGTGGGGGTGGTGGAAAGTGAGAATTATGAAAGCTGGACTTGGTTCATGCAGTTGTTGGTGTCTAATCTTACTTTGGGAGATAGTTATGGGCTGACTTTAATATTTGACCAACAAAAGGTTAGCATCTTTGTTAATATTTGTTAATAAATCCAATCCACATCATTATTTATTTTTGAAACTGTGGCCATGTACATTTATCTAACAGTTGATATTTTCAGGGATTGAAAGGGGCTATTCAGGATCTTCTTCCTCATACACAACATAGAAACTGTGCAAGGCACATCTATGTAAATTGGAGGAAGAAGTATTCTTCCCAAGCATCCCAAGGTTTGATCCAAGGCATTCTTTAAGACTCACTCAAAGACTGACAGTGTGGAGAATAACATGTCCGAGTGCTTCAATGCATAGATCATAAAGGCAAGATATATGCCAGTGCTACATATGCTAGCTGAGATACATGATCAAATTATGGTGAGGTTGCACCAGAAAAGAGATGCAATGATGAAGACTTAATTTGCCCAACGATTAGGAAGAAATTGGATGCAGCTATCTTAGACTCTGCAAATTGTGAAGCTTTATGGGATGGACTGTCAAAGTTCCAAGTGAAGGAGAGAGGGAGAGGAGGATACGTTAATCTTGAAGAGAAAAGTTGTGCATGTAGGGTGTGAGATTTGACAAGAATCCCTTGTTTTCATGTTGTTTTCATTCTATCTATGGAAACCCAATAAATTATGTGGCTCACTGGTACACTAGGGATACATACATTAAAACTTATTCTCATACCTTAGAAGTATTGAATGGGAAATTTTTTTGGGACTTTACTGAATGTGATATCTTGTTGCCTCCACCTATGAAAAAAAAGTTGAAGGGAAGACTACGAAGATTAAGAAGAAAAGAGCAGTGGGAAGGTGGGTAGGATATGGTCACAATCGAGTCAGGTGTCCAAAGCACCCAACTTTGCCTGGACATTACCTGCATAAGCTGTGACGATCCGAGTTTTCGGAAAATATTAAAATAAAAATTTAAATATAATTCTATAATAATATATGGTGTGAGTTGTACTGTATAAATAAATAAATGTTATGCAATATGGTAATTATAATTGTTGAAAATAATTTATAAGAAGGGAAAAATATGCAATTATTTCAAAAGTTATATTTAATAGTTAATTACACTATTAAATAAGTTAGCTTGAATTAGCTACAAAACAAATGAGGAAGTTAATTCACTAATTGCAATTTTGTGGATTAAAATGTTTATTTTATTAAATAATAAAATTTATAGTTATATTTAGGTTATAATAATTATTTATAACATGAATAATAGAATAATAAATATTATGTTAAATGGATGAACACTAAAATATAAGGTCCAATATATTATATACATATATATATATATATATATATATATTAGTATCAAGTATATGAATTTGAAATTTATAATGTGACTAAAGGATATTATACATTGAATTATATATTCAACATATAATTAAATTGTTTAAAAACAATTTATGGAAGGAATGAGATGAATAGATTTAATTATACAAAATTAGTTGTATATATTAAATAAATAAATTAAAATAGCTAATTGAATATTAATTATTTTAATTGGCCAGTTACATTAAATGTGTTACTTTATTTAATGTATTAATTCCATTATTATTGGAAGGATTAAGTAATTTTAATGCATAAATTGATATATGTATTTAAAGTATAATATATTATATATATGAGAATATGTACATACGTAATATATGCATTATGTATATACCATATATGTATTATGTAATTATAATATATGTAAGTAAGGTAATATATGTATAAAGTATACAAGTTATATATGTATCCTGCTTGTATGCTGAGTCGGTTTTTAGAAGTAGGAGGTGGCCTTTTATTAACTTAGCATTCAAGTGACTAAGCTAAATTGCTGGAAATTAAGGATAAGGGCAGGTTGCTGACTCATTTTATAAAGAAAGCTGGAGGCATCATACGTTAAGAGAGTTTGAGACACTAATCAAGTGTCTGATAAAGTAAGAGAACAAGAAGTTGAGTAACATAACAATTCCCAGCTTCTTTTGCTTTCCCTTATTCCAATTTCATCTGTTTCAAAGAAGAAGAAAGAAAGAAAAATTAACTCCTCCCATTCATTTCCAAAAACCGTGCCATTCCCGGCTCTCTCATCTCTTCCATTCCAAAATGAATACCAAGCATATAAGGAAGAAATTGAAACTAGCATGGAATTGAAGGAGGTTATTATTGAAAGGACTGTCAATGGTAGGGTTGCAACAAGAATTCAATAAAAAATTGCAATCAAAGAGGTAACCTATGTGTTTTCATATTGGTCATGAAAAATTAAGTGAGAATATATATGTATATTGAAATAGTTAAAGTTAGTAATAATAAAACTTATTCTTGAACATTATTAGCTAATTAACCTATCATGATTAATAATTCAAGATTTAATTATAAATCTTAATATGTAACTGAAAAAGATCATAACAGCTTTAGTTCAAGCATCATCTATAATTCCGAGATGGACATTTTAATTTAATAAATGTGTTTATGCATCTTTCTTGAGAAGAATAGTTTGTTGTCATTTGTTTTCATGATAATTTACGCAATTGGGCCTCTGACAGTAAAGCGAGACTACGTTTGAAACATTATTTCTTTAGTTAATAAGGGGATGAAATAGGGATGGAGTTTACTTACTGGACTAAGAGAGATAAGTTGAATAGTCATGATGAAGATAGAAAAAGGCAGCCAAAGAACATCCTTAATTATTAAATTACGTTAACGTCCAAAAATTTATGAGTTTCAGCTGGAATCTAATTCACCTATGATCAAATTACTTTACCAAGGATAAAGGAATATGAATTCTCCTCTTGGCTTTACGGTGCGAGTAGTCACTATCTTCAGAGCAATCAAGGTGCTATGCAGGGTGATATTAATAATATTAATATTATTAATATTAATATTAATATAACTTATAATATTATTAATAAATCCAATAAATTTAGTAAAGTTAAAAATGAGTTATTAAGTTGGAAAATATAAAGTTTAAATCAAAGTTCATGAAAAATGTATACATTAAGCTATATAATAACTTTATGTATGCTATATAGGTGCAATACAAGATAATATCGCTTCGAGTATACAAAATCAAATAAATGCAAGGAACGTTCGATGAGCATTTCGTGATAAACATACAAAGACAAGTCTTTCAGTTCCTATGTGCTATAAAAACTGGATATTGATTGATTATAATGTGTATTGAAATGAGTATGTTGAATTACCTATGATGCGCTATAAATTGTGAAAGTCAATTTATGACTAAGTTGATTGAGTTATGAAACTCAATTTTTATATGATATATGAAAAGCAACATGTATGATACGCATAATATAATGTTTATAATGTATGAACTGAGCATGAAATTCTATGCTACGTGAAGTATGGAAACTGTTGGATTTGCTGAGTTGTCAAGCTCAATCTTGCAAAAATAAACTTTTTGCAGGTCAAGGATACAATGTGATATTATTCGCCATCTAATGATATGGATTAGAAGACGTGCAAAGGAATACCTTTTATTTATTTAAAAAAAATTGTATTAAATCACGATGATGGTTCTTGACATGTGTACTGATAGGTAAGTAAACCTTGAAATATTCAATAAATAAAGAATATTTGTTTTGAATGCATTAGAATGCACAAATCAATATAGTGATAATACTATATAATAAAGAATCCGAATGTAGAAATGAGTTGTATATACTCATATCTACTTCGATATATAATCGTAAAGGTTGCGATTCAGGGAATAGAAAGAAAGATATAAAAAGTTTTTAATGATTCTGCATTTTCAGCTATTATTTCATCTTTGTATGATGTAAAGCTGAATCAAGATAGTATCTAATGCACAAGGTCGGAATTAAGATTAGTCCTAATTTTGGATTAAGTTGGTCCCGATTTTGGAGGCGTTACACTTGGTATCAGAGTTGTAGGTTATAAAACTTAGGTAAGAGTATCTTAGGCTATAATCTTACGAAAATAATAAAGATTTAGTATGAAAAATAAAATGGTTTATAATAATAATAATAATAATAATAATAATAATAATAAAGAATAAAAAGATAGTAAGGATAAGGAGAAATAATTGCAAAATAAGATCACGATGTGGTCAGAGTTAATTGTAGAATGACAGATGATCTGTCAAACGATTTAGCAGATATAGCCCGACACTATAAAAATAAGGTACTATGAAGTAGTACAAGAATAAAACTCAGAAGGAGTTATAGATGATGATATATGAATTTCATATTGAGCAAAAAGCAAGATAAGATTTGATAGGATTGGATAGGATTTCAATTGAGGACTCATGTGATAGCTGAGTTGTACAAACCTTTGTATAGGCAGGGGTTTTATGCTTGGTTTAACGACTACTTGGTTTATCACATTGATAATCATTGAAATGTCGAGGTCGCGCTATCAATATACATATGACGAGAAGGTGATTCTTTTCTCATATTTATAATTGATAGATAGATACTACTAAGGTTAGGTGCGAGTTCTTAAAACTCATGTAGATGGTAAATTTTTGACTCATAACTATATGATATGTTTTTGAACCCCTAAGCGTATGGACAGTTCCTGATTGGTTCTTGGACCACGTATTGCTGGGACAAGTTCTTAAACTCATATTTTTGTGGAAAGTTCCTAAACACATAAAGTGTATTACATTTGATGAACCATACAAGGATATAAGAATAATAAGGAGTTAATTGTTATTGGTATAATTGAGTATTAATGGTATTAGAGATGAATTTAGGTATTCATCATAAGAGAATAGTAATACACCTATTACTATTTGGAAATGTTAATTTAAGAGAATGAGCATGAATATAGAATGTCAGGAAGGGCAATGTTATTAAAACTCTAGAGTGCGTTAGAAATGATCAACCCTAAATAAGAAGCGTATTGTTAATCAAGAATTAGTGAAAAGACATAGAAGGTGTCAGAATAAGAAAATAGACACTGGTGTTGTGTCATAAATTATTAGACACTGGTGTTGTGTCATAAAAATCCAGACACTGGTGATGTGTCATAACAAAACAGACACTGGTGTTGTGTCATAATGAAATAGACACTGGTGGTGTGTCATAGAAAGATAGACATTGGTGATGTGTCATAATGGAACAGACACTGGTGTTGTATCATAGACACTGGTGATATGTTATAAGAAGCCAGACACTGGTGACGTGTCATAATAAAATGTAATAGACACTAGTAATGTGTCATAATAAAATAGACACTGGTTATGTGTCATAAGAAGCTAGTCATGGGTGAGGCTAGAGTAAAATAGACATGGGTAATATCTAGATAAGATAAACATAGATGATGTTAAAATAAACACAGGCGGTGTTATGATAGTAAGAACAGGCATAGGGGATGTCGAAAATAAGGTATAGATGATATCAAAGATGAATAGAAACAAATAGTAAAGAAATTAAACTTCGGAGAGGGTCAGGAGCATAAAAAGATTGAGTCCAAAAATTTCAGAACCTTACACAATAATAGAAGATTTTGCATGAAATAACATAAGGTTATGAAATATTTGGAAATGCATGAATATGTGTATTGTGCTATGTGGTGATTAAAGTTCTAGTGTGAATAATAAATGCTTTAAAAAGAAAAGATGAGAAAATAACATATTTTATTATACAGATCAATGCCACCGAGAAGAGATCAACGTAATCAAGAAGAGACAGAGCGCAAGACTAGGGATCAGGTGAACCTTATGCAACACTTTGTAAATCTTCTAGTAGAAGCAATAAATAGAAACACTGGCTAGGAAGAAGCAAATCCTCAAACATTGCGGGTGGCAGGTTTTAAGGATTTTAAGAATGTGGGGTCGCCTGAGTTTAAGGGGACCACTGAGCCTATCGAGGCTCAAACATGGATTAAGGAAATAGAAAAGGCCTTTGATATTGTCAGGATAAGTGAGGAGCAGAAGACTTCTTTTGCTACTTATATGCTTAAGGGTGAAACAAACTTTTAGTGGGAAACAAATAAGAATAGAGCCGGTGAAGGACTGCTTGGGTGGGAAATGTTTAAAGAAATCTTTTTCGAGAATTATTTCCCTCTAGTTCACAAAGCCGTATAAAATTTCTGGAGTTAAAACAAGGGGATATGTCAGTATCCCAGTACACAGCTAAGTTTAATGAACTAGAAAGGTTTGCTCCACATCAGGTGGACACAGAAGAAAGGAAGACGCGTAGGTTTGATCAAGGATTGAACCCCTCGCTCTACAATAAACTATCAGTGTTACAGATTGACTCTTTTGGGACGATCTTGGAAAAACCTATAATAGCAGAAAAAGAAAATAAAACGTTGAGTCAATATAGTCAGGATAAGCATAGCAAGAAAAAGGAGGACCAAAGTAAAGCTAAGGGAAGTCAAAAATAGAAAAGAAGTGAATCTTCCGAAGGAAAGCAAAGGGTTGGGGGTTGCGAGAATTGCGGAAAAACTCATACGGGGATGTGTAGGAAAGTTAAAAGGATGTGCTTTAATTATGGACAAGAGGGACATATCTCTCCTGATTGCCCCAATCCAAAACAAAATGGGTGTTATATTTGTGGATCGATGGATCACCAAGCGAAGAATTGTCCAAAGAAAGAGACTGGTGGGAAAAGCAGTGGAAAATTAACACTTGCTAAATATCTAAAAATGTAATGTTATACCTTTGGTGAAGGTAGTATTAAGAAGTTATCAGTGTAATTATATAATCTTGTAATAGTGATTTCGGGGGCGGAATCCTTATAAGGGGGAAGAATGTGACGATCCGAGTTTTCGGAAAATATTAAAATAAAAATTTAAATATAATTCTATAATAATATATGGTGTGAGTTGTACTGTATAAATAAATAAATGTTGTGCAATATGGTAATTATAATTGTTGAAAACAATTTATAAGAAGGGAAAATATACAATTATTTGAAAACTTATATATTTAATAGTTAATTACACTATTAAATAAGTTAGCTTGAATTAGCTACAAAACAAATGAAGAAGTTAATTCACTGATTGCAATTTTGTGGATTAAAATGTTTATTTTATTAAATAATAAAATTTATAGTTATATTTATGTTATAATAATTATTTATAACATGAATAATAGAAAAATAAATATTATGTGAAATGGATGAACATTAGAATATAAGGTCCAATATATATTATATTTATATTAGTATCAAGTATATGAATTTGAAATTTATAATGTGACTAAAGGATATTATACATTGAATTATATATTCAATATATAATTAAATTGTTTGAAAACAATTTATGGAAGGAATGAGATGAATAGATTTAATTATACAAAATTAGTTGTATAAATTAAATAAATAAATTAAAATATTTAATTGAATATTAATTATTTTAATTGGTCAGTTACATTAAATGTGTTACTTTATTTAATGTATTAATTCCATTATTATTGGAAGGATTAAGTAATTTTAATGCATAAATTGATATATGTATTAAAAGTATAATATATTATATAATATATATGAGAATACGTATATACGTAATATATGTATTATGCAATTATAATATATGTAAGTAAGGTAATATATGTATAAAGTATACAAGTTATATATTTATCCTGCTTGTATGCTGAGTTGGTTTTTAGAAGTAGGAGGTGGCCTTTTATTAACTTAGCATTCAAGTGACTAAGCTAAATTGCTGGAAATTAAGGATTAGGGCAGGTTGCTGACTCATTTTATAAAGAAAGCTGGAGGCGTCATACGTTAAGAGAGTTTGAGACACTAATCAAGTGTATGATAAAGTAAGAGAACAAGAAGTTGAGTAACATAACAATTCCCAACTTCTTTTGCTTTCCCTTATTCCAATTTCATATGTTTCAAAGAAGAAGAAAGAAAGAACAATTAACTCCTCCCATTCATTTCCAAAAACCGTGCCATTCCCGGCTCTCTCATCTCTTCCATTCTAAAATTAATACCAAGCATATAAGGAAAAATTGAAACTAGCATAGAATTAAAGGAGGTTATCATTGAAAGGACTGTCAACGGTAGGGTTGCAACAAGAATTCAATAATGAATTGCAATCAAAGAGGTAACCTAAGTGTTTTCATATTGGTCATGAAAAATTAAGTGAGAATATATATGTATATTGAAATAGTTAAAGTTAGTAATAATAAAACTTATTCTTGAACATTATTAGCTTCTTAATTGAGCTAATTAACCTATCATGATTAATAATTCAAGATTTAATTATAAATCTTAATATGTAACTGAAAAAGATCGTAACTGCTTTAGTTCAAGCATCATCTATAATTCCGAGATGGACATTTTAATTGGACAAATATTTTTATGCATCTTTCTTGAGAAGAATAGTTTGTTGTCATTTGTTTTCATGATAATTTACGCAATTGGGCCTCTGATAATAAAGCGAGACTACGTTTGAAACATTATTTCTTTAGTTGATAAGGGGATGAAATAGGGATGGAGTTTGCTTACTGGACTAAGAAAGATAAGTTGAATAGTCATGATGAAGATAGAAAAAGGCAGCCAAAGAACATCCTTAATTATTAAATTACGTTAACGTCCAAAAATTTATGAGTTTCAGCTGGAATTTAATACACCTGTGATCAAATTACTTTACCAAGGATAAAGGAATATGAATTCTCCTCTTGGCTTTACGGTGCGAGTAGTCACTATCTTCAGAGCAATCAAGGTGCTATGCAGGGTGATATTAATAATATTAATATAACTTATAATATTATTAATAAATCCAATAAATTTAGTAAAGTTAAAAATGAGTTATTAAGTTGGAAAATATAAAGTTTGAATCAAAGTTCATGAAAAATGCATACATTAAGCTATATAATAACTTTATGTATGCTATATAGGTGCAATACAAGATAATATCGCTTCGAGTATACAAAATCAAATAAATGCAAGGAACGTTCGATGAGCATTTCGTGATAAACATACCAATGCAAGTCTTTCAGTTCCTATGTGCTATAAGAACTGGATATTGATTGATTATAATGTGTACTGAAATGAGTATGCTGAATTACCTATGATGCGCTATAAATTATGAAAGTCAATTTTTGACTAAGTGAGTTATGGAACTCAATCTTTATATGATATGTGAAAAGCAACATGTATGATACGCATAATATAATGTTTATGATGTATGAACTGAGCATGAAATTCTATGCTACGTGAAGCATGAAAACTGTTGGATTTGCTGAGCTGTCAAACTCAATCTTACAAAAATAAACTTGTTGCGGGTCAAGGATACAATGCGATATTATTCGCCATCTGATGATATGGATTAGAAGACGTGCAAACGAATACCTTTTATTTATTTAAATTTTTTTTTATTGAATCACGATGATGGTTCTTGACATATGGAAGCATGAAAACTGTTCGATTTGAATGCATTAAAATGGGCAAATCAATATAGTGATAATACTATATAATAAAGAATCTGAATGTAGAAATGAGTTGTATGTACTCATATCTACTTCGATATATAATCGTAAAGGTTGCGATTCAGGGAATAAAAAAAAAAGATATAAAAAGTTTTTAATGATTCTGCATTTTCAGCTATTATTTCATCTTTGTATGATGTAAAGCTGAATCAAGATAGTATCTAATGCACAAGGTCAGAATTAAGATTAGTCCTAATTTTGGATTAAGTTGGTCCCGATTTTGGGGGCGTTACATAAGCATAACCTCAAGTCCTCAAGGCGAAAAAGAAGAGCACAAAATCCATCTAATCCACCTACTGAAGATGTTGCAAGTTTTTTTAAATATATATACCCATTTTCATATAAATATTTCTGAATTGACTGTTTATATTTTATTCCCTAGGGTATTGAAATAGTTATAAGGGCTGACAATGCAAGTGAGACTGGAAAAGGGAAAGACAAAAATTACCTTTGTAAGTATAAGTTCAACCTATGCTGGTTTTTTAGTATTGTTGATAACTGTTAAATCTAATTTGCATTACCTATTGTGTACTTCTAAATAGATGCCAACTCCAATCCTTGTGAGGAAGAAAGAGACTTCAGAAACAACTGTGGAAGGCTGCATTCCACCAACTTCTACACCACCAAACTAGGGAAATACAAGGAAAAGACAAGTTGACACTCGAGGGTCACAATCTTCAACATGTAGGCCATTTAAAACACCAAGGCAGAAGGATAGAAGTAATACCAAACAGTAGCATCTAATTGACATGTAACACCAAACATTAGCATGCAAGGAATAATATTTATGTTATATATTTTGGTATAGCTTGACAGCTCTTTTGCATAGAGTTTTAGTACTGGTCATAATGTTTTGGTATAGGTGGGTTATATATGTATGGGATAGCTGGTGATACTCTTTTGGTATAGCTTCTGAATTGGTATGGGATAGGTGATTATATATGTATGGGATAGCTGGTGATACTCTTTTGGTATAGTTTCTGAATTCGTATGGGATATCTGATTATATATGTATGGTATAGCTTCTAAGTTGGTACAATTTGTTGATTATTTTTGGATAAATTGTACCAACTGATGCAAGGAAGCCAACTCAATTTATTGTAATGTTACATATTGATTAATGTTATATCCCTGATGGTTATCAATGTTATTGACTGATTATCAATGTATTTCAGTTTAGTTTGGTTATCAATTTATTTCAGTTTGGTTGTGATATTTATTGTTGTGGTTTAGTTATCAATTTATTTCAGTTTGGTTGTGAAATTATGGTGCAGTCAGGGTTGTTCTTTATTTTTGTTGCATTCATACTCTGTTTCTAACACAACTTAAAAATGTCATACCAAATACACCAAAAGAGCAAAATGTTTTGTTTAACTTTGGCACAGTTAAGGAAATTATGGTGCAGTCAGGGTTGTTCTTTTTTTGTTGCATTCATACTCTGTTTCTAACACAACTTAAAAATGTCATACCAAATACACCAAAAGAGCAAAATGCTCTGATGTTTTTCCATTTCATTCATTACAATCAGGCGGTTCAAAATCCAAACTTCCACATTTACAATCATAACCTTCAAACACCAAACTTCTATAGTTACAATAAAAAACATCAACCATCCCAAAAAAAATTCCAATCATTTTGCCCAATGTTGTTTTACACCACTATTACTAAAAAAAATTGAAAACATCAACCATGAACAAGTTAGAACAATCCACATCCTTCTGAGTTTTTTTTTTTGTTTTTTAGGCATTTTCCCTCTTCAATTCTTTGACCACACTTGATTCACTTCCATTCTCAAAGAATTTCAGCCTTTGTATTTCTTCATTCGCAGAACATAGTTCATCCTTCAATTTTTTTTATCACTTCCCTTGATCTTTCGTGAATGGAGGGTCACACCACTTGAAAAATCAACAATACATCTTTGGCTCCTGCTCAAAAGATACAATATAGGAAGATTTGTGACTAAAAAACTCCCCCCTTTTATTCATCCCAAAAAATTTAAACAAAATTGCAAATTCACATACCTTGTACCTGCTACAACCAACAAATCTTCTACCTGGATCTAGGGTTCCATTTTTCCATGCTTCCCACATTGGTGCAACGATTCCACAGCTGCAGACGATGGGATTGAATGAGGCGGAGTCGCGCTCAGAATCTGCAGATATGCTCACCATTTTCCTTCTATAAGAACTCTCTACCCCACTTGAGGTACTCATCTTTTCTACATGCACCTATGTATTGGATTCTTACTTTCAATTACTTAAATGATTCGCCAATTGATGTTTGATCTCTGCTCTTATGAAGAACCCTAAGTTTAGCTCCTTTTGATGTTTGATTTCTTATTTAACATATGGATGAAATTCGTTGGGTTGGGCATGGGTATACTTGTTTTTGATGGGTGGGCTATAGCTTATGTGTAGAATGCTATTAACAGTAACTTCCAACTAGTATTCAGTAAATATGTGGCATTTCCACGTCACTATTCCGTTAAAATACTTAATCCCGCTGACGGAAATTCAAATTTTTGTTAGAAAAGTATAGTTAGTTGATTGTAAGAAAAAAAAGTTGAGTGAGTCGTTTGTAAGTTGACCTAAAGTAGAGTAACCAAAAAAGCATTTATCCCAATATCTTAGTGGTTGACTTGATCAGCTGTTTTGAATATTACTTTTGCAGCACAATTCGCTGCATCAGGACTGCTAAAATGCTGCCCATGGATATGTTGATGACGTTGACAGCATCATTGTTGAGCTGCAAGTCAAGGGACAAGAAATAATTACAGAGTATGTCTACTTGCTGGATTCCTTCATGATTCAATTAAAACAGATAAGAAAAGTTTGACCCTTTTAAGAATGCAGGAAACACATGCATTAACTTAAATAATAGTCCTACCCATCGAAACCCTTCCTTTTCTTGGAGTACAGCACCTATCACCCTTTCACCAAGATTAATAATCTGGGCAGCTAGTACACATATAACAGCTTCAGGTACATTTATCTGCTCTCCCAAATTTTTAAAGGGAAAATAAAGGAAAAGATGCATTTGTCAGAGTACGAAAGACAAAATTGTTCTCTGGAGAACATTATATAAGCACCTAAAAATAGAGTTATTAAAACAACAGACAAATTGCCTGATTTCCACATGCTTGGCTTAAGCATGGCTGAGCCTGATCCTATTCTTCCTACAATGTCCATTTGGGGTCATTTTGTCACCTGACTTTCCTTTTGTACTAAATTAAGCTTCTAGTTCCAAATTCCTTCTTTTCAGTTATCCACTCGAATAAAGTCCCATTTTCCAAAACAGATAGTCTTCACTCTTCACCGTATCATCACAATGTCCAACCATAATAAACAAACAAACCTGTTTTCCTCCCATGGATGCCAATGGCGTTTAAGCTGTGTTTTCATAAGATAGGGCCTTCCTTGTCAGTAAATTTGCTAATTATTTATCTGACTGGATTTTTTTAATGAGTAAAGCCAGTTTCATTTACCTAGTTACAAGATTTAATTGTACATGTCAAATTAACATTTTACTACTTTTTTCATAATAGGAAGGACATTATCATGTAAGATAGTCCATGATATCTGTATTGTTGTTTCCATCCTAATGCATGTGTCATCCTTACATCAGCAAGTTGCAATGGCAAATATAATTCCTGAAGTTCAATTTGAAAATTTCTTGTTGAACATCTTATTCTATACGGCTATATAAGCATTTATAATGGAATAACATGATTAGCACTGGTATTTTCTCATTGTTATATCTTTACTCCTGCTTTGAAAGGTTTTACCTCCTTTGTCATGATGGTTAAACATCTCTTACAAGTATGAAAGGAATTTCAGTTTTTTATGCAAGTTTATAAGATGAGATGGTGGAGAAAACTGAATAACGATTAATATTGACCAGCAATATTAGTGAACAATTATCACTCGAGTTGTTTCTTCTCTAATTGTAATTTTCATCATTTAGACAAGTACTTATATTGATTAAAAAATAAGTATTTATACGGTATACATATAGATATAGATATGATGCAAAATCATAAATTATTTAGCTAACTTGGAAGTTGTTCGTTCACAAGCTCAAATATATCATAAATACTCTCCCTTGTAGGGGATATTTAAAAATATTATGAATGTATTTTTATTTTAAATTTATTCTTAAAAATAATATGTTGTTGATTTAATAATACTAACTTGGTAATGATACTATGATAATAAATTTTAGTATATTTTGTCATTTTTCCATTGATGCGCTCAACAGGTGGAAAGTGTCATTTTTTACATAGTTGGAGCATTGATTAATTCAATTATATAAAGGAAATTGATATTTTCACAATTAAAAATGGTAATTTCATAAGTTCTCTCTCAAATGAATAGTAGCTGGATTCCATACTCGTGTAACAAAGACCTATTGAAAATATCAAATTTTATTTTTGAAAATATCAATTTCTTACACAAATCAAATAGTAAATAAATTTGGATCGAAGAAACCTGTATTGGAAGTGATTCAATTATATAAACGAAATCAAATAGTAAATGGAATGGAAATCAAATAATAAATGGATTTAGAGGAAGATGTATTGGAAGTGATTCAATTATATAAAGAAAATTGATATTTTCACCACTAGAAATGATATTTTCACAAGTTTTCTCTCGAAATGAATAGTAGATAAATTCTATATAGACTTGGAACGGGCCGGGTTGGGCTTTGATTGGACCTACTAATTATGGATCGTGCCAAAATGGCCCAGGTGTTTTTAATTAAAAAAAGGGTTCACAACACAAGTTGGGCCCGACTGGATCAGCCCGCGAGCCATTTTCTTACTTTTCTACCCACCACATAATATAAATATAAATATAAATATAAATAAAATAGTAGAACATAAAGTCATAATATAAAACAATAATTTAACAAGCGACAATATTTTTGAGTTTAATATTTAAAATATCATATGAAAAACTTCATAATTGTCATTAAAGTAAAATTAAAAAGGAGTCTAATGACGGAACAAACGAAATGGAACGAAATAAAGACGGAAGAAGAAAAAGGGAACTAAACGTGTAAAACCTAAACCTACGTACTAAGTACTCACTACCATTACTAATTTACTATAGTACATTAGTATTAGTTAAAGTGTAAAATTAACATGGTCTTCTAAAACAACACTTTGGGGCCTTCTTAAAAATAGGGAAAAAAATTGGAAAAAAGAATTGAATTGAAGGTTAATTTAGAATTTGGCCAAAGTAAAATAATAATACATTAATTTAAAGAGTGGGAGAAAAAATGAATTAAAAATTTTACTTGAGCGAGTCGGGTCACTTACGGTTCGTGCCAAAAAAAGAACAAGGCTAAAATTGGGCCGGGTTAAAAAGGTCTAATTTTTTATGAGTTGTAAAAATGAAGCCCAAAGCTCAATTTTAGTAGGTGAGTTGGGGTAGACCGCTTAGGTGTAATTTTATATTGGTGTGATAGAGGCCTATAAGAAAATATTAAAATTTATTTTAAAAAAATTAATTAATTTTTTTTGTTGGTACTTTTAAAGTATTTTATTATAATTTATTTAGATATTATTAAAACATTTTATTATAATTTATAGGGGTGAGGAAGAAGAATTGAACCCCATAACTACTACGGAGTTCTGATTCCCGAAAATAGAACTCCCGAAAATTATTCCTTCAACCATCACAGTTTAATTTTAAAATTTTGTTATTCCTAAAAAAAATTAGACACGAGGGAGACAAAAAGACAATTAATTTGGGACGTGACAATTAATTGTATAACTGTATAAGTAAGAAGTCAGAGCACTTGCACAACGTACAAACTCTACAATGGCGGATCGCATGCATCAATCAATCGAAAATGGAGGAGAAACATTCCTGTCCGTATACCATCAGCAAGCTTCGCCTTTCCTTTCTCCCCGCACTTCTATCCTTCTCTCTTCCCCACACTCCGATCCTTTCCCCTTCTCTCTCTTCCTCTCAATTCTCAACATCCATTCCCTTTCACTCTGTTCATCAGATCATACACAGACACAACTGTTTTTTCTCTCTCTACAGTCGAACCCACATCAATGGCGGATCAGCCACTCGAAGAAGATGACAAGAACGCATTAGCTAACCTTGATAGTGCCCCGTCGCCCCGCAATAAGGCCCAATCTTACAGCCACCAGCTCCGAACTAACACCGGCACCAATATCAAGCGCCACCACCCTCAAATCCGCAAGCATAGTCTGGACGACAACGCAATTAAGACCAACATTGATGCTTTTTACGATTCCTCCGATGATGATTTCTACCCTTATGCCACCACAAGTGATGGAGGAGGAGACCCAGCTGGCTCCGCCACTGTTATGGGCGGCAGCGGTCACTTCGAGTACCACCCCACGGCGGCGGAAGGGGCTGAGCAACCGCAGCAGCAACAACCTTTGCCAGAGTTTATGGGAAACGACAGCAACGCGCCGGCGATATTTAAGACCCCGACACGAGCCGCAGTCCACCCGAACCGACCGTCGTGCCTCGAGCTGAGGCCGCACCCGCTCAGGGAGACTCAGGTGGGGAGATTTTTGAGAACAATTGCTTGTACGGAGACGCAGCTTTGGGCGGGTCAGGAGTCCGGGGTTCGGGTTTGGAACTTAACGGATGCGTATCAGCCGGGGATTGGGATTGGCGGTAGGGCTCGGAGGGGAGACGAGGATGCGGCGCCGTTTTATGAGTCTGCTAATACTTCGCCGGCCATCTGTATGATGATTGATGGTGGAAGTAAATTGGTTTGGAGTGGGCACAAGGATGGTAAGATCAGGTCATGGAAGATGGACCAGGCAATGGATGATACTCCTTTTAAGGAAGGGCTTTCGTGGCAGGCTCACCGCGGTCCAGTTCTTTCAATGGCGATTTCTGCTTATGGTAATCATCAATGCTTAGTCATTTGGAAAGAGAGTGGAAGGGAAATGAAAGGAAAATGAGAACTAAGAAAAGATGGAATTTTTTTGACAACCAATTAGTTTTGGTATAATGTTGTTTGATATATATATATATTTTTTTTTGAAAACCTATACTATTACAATTCAATTTCAGGATAAATTTCATCGGAATACATTTCATCGTAGGGGCTTGGGGGGAACCTAGGGAAACTTGGTTTCAATCGTCTAACGACTTGTGACCTTGCATAGTCTTTACCACTAGACTATCACCTTTGGTCTATAATGTTGCTTGATATCAGTTGAACCTTCATGGTAAGATTGTTATTAGTGAACGGAGGAAAAGCATGGAATTTTTTGGTAAAATTAGGAAGGTAAAACAAAACGTGCTTATAGATCATGAGAGAGAATGATAAGACAATTTATAATTCTAAAATTATTGCTGCAAAAGCTCTGATTCCTCACTTCTCATAGATTGGAATATAGCGTTCAGTCAATATAATCCTTGCTATCTTAAAATATGCTGGTGTGAGGGTTTGGGGTCAAAGGCTTGTTTTTCCTCCTGGTGCCTGCAGATGACAATCTGCCATAGAAGGACAAAGTTGGGTGATTATTTTATTTCTTGAAAATGGTCATTAAGTAAATTCAAGACCTACCTTAACAAGTATTGTACATTGCTTTAATTTCAGATTTTCGTAGTTATAATTTTCTGGATAAGACTACCAAGGAGAAATTACAGTAGTTCTAATGGATCATTCCTCTCACCAGAATTTATTTGAACATTAGCAGTCTAGCAGATAATCACATAATGCTTCATTTGTTGAGGCAAAAACAAACAGGACAAGCTACCCTCGTTAGTTATTTTTCTTTGTCAGACTTCAGATGTTTTATTGGGATATTATATTTCCAATAACTGTCACATTGTCAAAAAATGTTGACATAACTTCCTGGCTCTGTTTATTGGTATCTTAAGCCATTTGGAGTTAAAGGTTATCTGTCTCATCTACTTTTCGTACCTATCACATTTTGTTATCGATTCCATCCATGAAAAAAAATCTTGAAACAGTTTATACTGCCAATTCGATTGTTTTGGTATGCTATGTTTTCCAATTAGGCAGTTTTTACCTGTAGATTATATTTTTTTGTACGACTGCACAAATGTGCACAAAATAGAAGAGAAATATCTTGCATAAACTTTTTAACATCATCCAGTTCAAATATATCCTTGCCAATTTTGAATCTTTGTTGCTTGGATTCAGGTGATATATGGTCAGGTTCTGATGGCGGTGTTATTAAAGTCTGGCCATGGGAAGCTGTTGAAAAATCTCTTTCTCTATCACCAGAGGAAAGGCACATGGCTGCTTTATTAGTGGAGAGGTCATTCATTGACCTCAGGAGTCAAGTTACGGTCAATGGTGTCTGTAATATATCTTCTTCAGATGTTAAGGTTTTGTTGCCTGATAATGTTAGAGCTAAAATGTGGGCATCTACAGCTCTATCCTTCTCGCTCTGGTATGTATTCAATTTACATGTTGTCCTCCACAAATTACTATGTGACAGGAATTAGATTTACTTTCCAAAAGTTTATCCATTTTGTCAAAAATAACTGATATATTTTTTATTACCAATAATTAGTTCACCATTTCAAATTGAAGTTTAAAAATAAGGAGCATAAGGTCCTAATGCATTATTGTTTGTGGATTGTAAATGAAATTTTGTCAATTCATTTGTCGTTCATATTATTCTGATAGTTGGTTAACTGCAGGGATGCTCGTACGAGGGAACTGTTGAAAGTATATAACGTAGATGGTCAGATTGAGAATCGAGCTGACATGTCATCAGTGCAAGATCAACCAGTTGAAGATGAGATGAGTGTAAAGTTTGTTTCCAAATCAAAGAAGGAAAAATCCCAAAGTAGCTTTTTGCAACGTTCACGTAATGCCATTATGGGAGCTGCAGATGCTGTTCGTCGAGTTGCAACAAAAGGCACAGGGGCATTTGCTGAAGATGCTAAAAAGACAGAAGCGCTAGTACTTACTCCAGATGGAATGATTTATAGTGGATGTTCAAATGGATCAATTGTGCAGTGGGATGGAAATGGCGTTCGTTTACAAGAATTCCATCATCATCCTTGTGCTGTGCTATGCTTTTGCACTTATGGGTCGCGTATATGGGTTGGCTATGTGAGTGGTATGGTCCAGGTGTTGGATCTTGAGGGAAATCTGATTGCAAGTTGGGTTGCTCATAACTGCCCTGTAATAAAACTGGTTGTTGGTAATGGTTATGTTTTTAGCTTGGCTACTCATGGTGGTATTCGTGGATGGAGTGTTGCAGCTCCTGGACCTATTGATCAGGTTATAAGACCAGAATTGGCCAAGAAGGAACTAATGTATACAAGAGGAGAAAACATTAAAATTTTTGTTGGAACCTGGAACGTTAGTCAGGGAAAACCTTCTCATGATTCACTTAGTGCATGGTTGGGTTCTGCAGTATCAGATGTTGGCATTCTTGTTGTTGGGTTGCAGGAAGTGGAAATGGGTGCAGGCTTTCTTGCCATGTCTGCAGCAAAAGAAACTGTGAGATTCTACACACTCTTCGCATTTGTTGACATTCTCTGTATAAAGAATCTCACTTCCTTTATAGTAGGGTCATTTTATAGTAAATAATAAAAAGGAAAGTTTATAAACCATTAATAGCTTGAGCCAGTTACCATTTAAAACTGGATACAGGAACTTCTTTGGAGTTCTTAGAAACCTGTGTTAACTTCTTTTTTTCTTTTGGACTGTAAAATCCAATCAATGGTGTCAATGAGTCAATCTGATGTCTCTTACCTAATATTTTCTTTTGGTAAGTGTTGCCTCTTCCCTAATATAAAAGTGGAACTATGCAATAATTACATTAGAGGGAGCAAAAGATTAGCATTTAAGGGTTCAATCATTTTCAATCAATGAAGCATTTTTACTTTATTAGAGTGGCTTGTGGACAAAAAGTTGCAGAGCTTTACGCACTATGAGACTTTGTTTACTTAGTTCAGTCATTACTATGTAATAGTGACATCACTTGATGCTTGATATGTGGAAGATGAACAGAACTTGGTTTAAAAAAATTATGACAACTGTAGGTAGGACTTGAAGGGAGTTCTATTGGGCAATGGTGGCAGGATGCCATCGGAAAGGTTTTAGATGAAGGATCAACTTTTGAACGTGTAGGATCAAGGCAGCTGGCAGCCTTGCTCATTGCTATCTGGTAAGTCTTGTCACACAAGGTTCCTATGATCGTATTTCACTTTTATGTTGGACACCGAAACTCTTGCTACATATAATATAATAAGCCTCTCAGTTCTGCAGCTCGTTCAACTACTTTTGGCAAGACATTGTTTTCCCACATAATGATCTCTAAAGGGCTGCTACTTATTTAAACTGCTTTGTCTGTTCTGTTGTTGGTTGATATTCATCATCTAGGGTAAGGAAGACTCTTAGAACACATGTGGGGGACCTCGATGTTGGAGCTGTTGCATGTGGTTTAGGTCGTGCAATTGGTAACAAGGTATATAGGTCTTTTTCACATATTTCATATTTCATGCATGAATTTGGGATACTTTCTCTGTTTCTCATTGAAGAAGATGGAAAATGCATCGTTTTTATCGCTGTTCATTGAAAATATGATAAGAGTTTTAATATGATAGCATGTATGGCAATAATGTGGCTGATTACTATTTTACTTTGGAATAAATGCATAATTTTCATTTGTAATTACTTCTGCTCCAAGTTCTGGTTTTTATGAACTTACAGCACCATGGGTTTGGTACTAAAATTCTCCTTCTCAGTATATATGAAAGTTCATGGCATGCACGATTTGCAAGGAGTTCATAGTTTCCTTTTTCTCCATCTAGTTTAAGTTAACTGATATGAAAATAATTACCTTATAGTTGTTATTTAAATCAATAGACTGATATATCTGTTCTGTACAGTCATGCTTCACTCCATACTTCTAATTATCTTAATATGACAAGAATGATGATAGAGGAGGCAGTGGATGGACCACAGAGTTTGAATTTTTCTTATACTTCTTGGTATAGCAACTAAATATTAAGAATAGTTAGAATAGTTAATAGAATCAGGAGAAAAAGATTTGGTTCTTTTATTCTTCTCACTATCTGCTAACTATATGAAAGAACATATAGAAAGGATCTCTATATTCTTCTTTTACCAGTCATTTTCCTGTAGAGTGAGTAAAAGCTTGCTCCATGATCAACAAATATCATATATATGTTTGCTGCCACAAATGTGGTATTGATGTTCACATCTAACACAAACTTTAAAATCTACTGTTCCAGTGTTTTGATCATATCCTGCAGTCTGGTCGAGGTTCCAAATTGTTAATTGTAATTTGATTTAGGGGTGATGAAAGTGAGAGCAGACAGACATTGACCGTAAGTGTATATATGTAGGAAAACTATGTGGAAACCAGACATAAATTTTCTATCCCTCTGTCAGGTATTTATGTTATACAAAATGTACTTTACTCTAGACCCTGTGAGTTACACGGAGAGTGAATTTGGACCTCATTCTATATAATAGCTTCTCACTGAGTTGACATTCTACAGATTTCATTGTCAAACTCAAACCACAGCCCCTTCTGCTCCTCTGTAAATTTATTGCTCAATATGGTACTATAAGAACTTTCGTGGTCATGGAAGCATCAACATAACTCCAGATGATGGTTTTAAATCGTTGGCAGTTGATTAACTGGTGTATTTTATAGATTTGTAATAGGAGTGTAATGTTTTGTTGCATCTCCAATTCAAACCACTTTCATGGTTAATTAATGACTTCACTATATTGATACTTCTTCTCTGAAAGTATGGTTTACATGGCCCCATTTATCTAAGCAGGGTGGTGTTGGTTTGAGGTTGAGAGTGTATGATCGGATAATGTGTTTTGTGAACTGTCACTTTGCTGCACATCTGGAAGCGGTCAATCGTCGGAATGCTGATTTTGATCATATTTATCGAAATATGGTCTTCAGCCGGTCTTCTAACCTCCTTAGTAATGCTTCTGGTATGGTGCCATACCTGTTTTTGTCTTTCTATCTTGTTTTCTCCACATTTATTTTGGCTACTTTATTCTTCTGGTTGCCATGGATCCTCTGTCTTGCAGCTGGTGTCTCATCGGTCGCTCAAGGACATCGCGGCACAAATGTATGCATATTGATCGTTAGACTGAGGTTGATATACATCCTTACCCATTTCAAATTATGGATAGAGCTTCACTGTCTTTTCTTTGACAGGCTGTGGGGATCAATCCCGATGAAGGGAAGCCTGATTTAGCTGAAGCAGATATGGTTATCTTTTGTGGTGATTTTAATTATCGACTTTTTGGAATATCTTATGATGAAGCAAGAGACTTTGTTTCCCAAAGGAGTTTTGACTGGCTTCGAGAAAGGGATCAGCTGAGAGCAGAAATGAAAGCTGGTAAAGTTTTCCAAGGAATGAAGGAGGCACTTATCAGATTTCCTCCGACTTATAAGTTCGAGCGGGGAAAAGCTGGTTTAGGAGGTCTGATACAATATTAGTAGTATAATATCTATGTTATCATGTTTCCTTGAGTTGGTTGAGATAAATGCGAAAACTGTGTTTCTTCTGTTCAATGGTATGCTCCAGAATATTAGAAACCTAAATGTTCTTGCTGTTTCTTTTCCAGGATATGATTCTGGGGAGAAGAAGCGCATTCCTGCCTGGTGTGATAGGATATTATATAGAGACAGCCGATCAACTGCAGCATTAGACTGCAGTTTAGAGTGCCCTGTTGTTGCTTCAATATTACAGTAGGTCTCATGGGGAATTTGATTCTTCTTAGACTCTTTTGTTGGTTTTAAACTCGTTTTCTATTTGACAGGTATGATGCTTGCATGGAAGTAGTAGAAAGTGATCATAAACCTGTCCGATGCAAATTCAATGTTGAAATTGCTCATGTTGATAGATCAATACGGAGGCAAGAGTTAGGAAAAATCTTTGAGTCGAACGAAACAATAAATTCTTTAAAGGGTGAGCTATGTCATGTTCCAAATACAGGCGTTAGTACCAATCGGATAACCCTTCAAAGCCAAGACACATGCAATTTTAAAATCACCAACAAGAGTGCTATAGACAAGGCTATATTCCATATTTTCTGCGAAGGGCAGGCTACCATCAAGGAGGGTGAACAAGAGCAGGATTATCGTCCTAGAGGTTCCTTCAGTTTTCCCCGTTGGCTTGAGGTAATTATACTGCTTTTTATGCTGCATCGTTAACTCAGAACTTTAGGATGGGGTTTCGATAAAGGGTTATCTGGAAGAGTTAAAGTTTGATACACTGACAGTGTATACACAAGCGATGTTAGGATTATGATACATTATTAATGAAGTTCTTATGTTGGACAATATTACCCATGTAAGGATCCTAACGCCGCTCGTGTATACACTGTCAGTGTATTAAAATTTAACTCTTACATTATTAATGAAGTTCTTATGTTGGACAATATTACCCGTGTAATAATCCTAACGCCAATCGTGTATACACTGTCAGCATTTTAAATTTAAAAACTGTCTGGAAATGCTTCACAACTATTATTATGTTCCGAAAACCTTGAGGGGGTTTATGCCATTTCTAACTCTTGCATTTGTGGTCTAGGTCTCCCCGGCATCTGGGGTAATCAGGCCTGACCAAGTTGCAGATATTTTAGTACGTCATGAGGAATTTCATACTTCGGAAGAATTTGCTGATGGTTTCCCACAAAGCTGGTGGTCAGAAGACACCCGAGACAAGGAAGTGGTGTTGTTGGTGGTTGTAAGAGGCAGTTGTTCGACTGAGACAAGAAATCACCGAGTTCATGTACGTCACTGTTTCTCACAATCCAAATCGACCCGCAATGAAACTTCAAAAGGTACTGGTTCCAGAAAATACCAAGGAAATACCTATCACCGGTCTGGACTAAAGCATGGAGGCAATTCATCCGATACTGATGACCATCGGAGTTAGCACGTCTCTTGAGGTTATGTTAAAAACATTTGAAAACATGGAGTAGAAATGGATGCATCATACTACTTGATGCAAAGCCGTGCATTTTCCTTCTCAGACAGCACCAGTTAGCTGTTAAATTGTAAATAGTCATGATTCCTGAAAGATTAGTCTCCAATGCATGCATCGACAGATTCTATTCTACCACATCATTTGTGTGTTAGCATCAAGTCCCAATTCTCTGACACTGGTAACCCGTAAGCAGAAAGCTTCTCAGTCAAAAGATATTGTAATTTTCATAGACAAATTGTTTGTTCAATAATGAAAAAAGGTACCTATAGTATATAAGCAAGCTGCAGAAGGAAGCTTGCTTAGCTTTCTAAAGCTTGATTAGCTTTCAAGCAGAAAATATTCTCTCAAGTTCCAGCAATTGTATCACCAGTTCAGGTACTTTTCCCTTGGGTAAATAATATGGATAAAGGGTAACTAACAGATGCTAGTAAGGAAAATGGTTGAAGAACTGTTCAACTCTTGACACAGAATTTCCCAACAATTACTGTTAAAAAGCTATCTTTCCTCAAATTTTGATTCGATTCCAATACTTGCATAATCTTTGTATCCCCCAGCCAGATGATATCAAAGTCATGCAGCACAAAGAATCCCAAAAAGATGAAGCACAAAATTCCTGATACCTAGAGAAACTAGCAAGGATTTTGTGCGCGAAATAGCTTTTATTATATATATGCACAAACATAATATTCATTCGGAGCATTTGCACATACAATTGGATTATGTAGAGACTCACATGCAGATTAAAGTATACATCCGCAGTTGTCAGTTGTCACCTTGCCGCTCTAGATTATTAATCTGATCGCTAACATGTTGCAATCTGTTGACTTTGTTTCAATCTGAAATCTGATCTCCAGACAACTCTAATACCATGAACACTTGAGGTGAAGAGAACCTACGTCGAATTTATAAGTTTCTGTACTAGTACTTGCTATCGATGCAATTCTTTTGCGTAGATAATGCTGCTGGAGATCATTCAGTCTTCTTTTTTCACTTCTTTGTTGTCTCCTGAAGTTTATAGCTCTTAAACTGCATACATCCTCTTATATTTTTCGCCATAAATCTCTGGTTCCGTTGCCATAGACAATGAGACAGAACGCGGGGTCTCAGATTTTCTTATATTCCTCATCTTCGAGTCCTCCAACCTATGCCGAACGACACAATAACACATCGAGCCAATGGTAGTGAGCATGATTGAGCTACCAACTATAGTCGCGTACACGGCAAGCCACCTTTCATGGGTGCCAACCACCACATAGGTGAGAGAAATGAAGGCAATTGAAATGGAAAGGCAAGCCAACCACATAAGCTTGTTTATCACAAACATGAGTTGCTTCTTTTCCTTTTCTTCTATCACAACCACAGATGTTTGCACTACAACAACAGCCAGAGAGATGAATAATGCCACACTGTCGAACAAAAAGAAGATCATGAAAGCGGGATCCTTGGCGATGTGGGCTTGCCCAAGTGAATACCCATCTGTTGGCTCCTGGACATACTGACCAGGTACAGTGAAGATAGCTGCAAAAGCTACAGTAGCAATAAGGACGGCAACAACAGTTGCTGAATTTATAGCATTGTTGAGACCACTGATGTGGAGCTTCTTTATCCGCTTTGCAATTTTCTTTACCCTGAAGCCAGTTTGACGTGTCTGTTGGATTTGGGACCGGACATCATGCTTTATGTCACTGACAGTCTGCTTGAGTTGTTTTGCTGCAGTCGGGGGTTTACCATGATTGGCCCCTGCTTCCTTTAAAATTGTAACTAGTTCTGGAGTTCCTAACTTCACTGCAATATCAAGAGGGGTCTCTCCAGCCTTGTTGACTGCGTTAATGTTAACGCCCTCTACTGATACTAGACAACGCACAATCTGCCATAAAGAAAGTCGAATTCTTACATAAGTGTTTTAACTCAAGCATAGTCCCTTTTAAATTTCAGGATATACCAAACTAAGCTTATATACAAACCTGTAACCTACTCAGAGAATGACCAACGGCTGAAATCTTAGAACAGAGAAGTACTTATTTTTATCGTTATGATTGAATTTTACTAATATTTGCTATATTTTACTTCGGTGATTTATGGCCACGGACACAAGTCTCACAACTCAACCATGAGAAGACTTGAGGAATGCAGATAATGAAATTCAAAATCTAGGCACAATGATTTGTGAAAGCCACTTAGATTTCAAATTTAGCAGTAGCATGTGTCCTTGAATGAAGATAAATGCAGTAAGCCAAACAATATCAGATATGTTCACAAAGCCACAAATGGTCGTTAATATCAGCCGGATACATGGGTCCTTGACTTAAATTCAGAAGGGTATATATAAGCAGCTTAACACCACTAATGTGACTTGCTGGGCTGTATGATAAGAATTACAGCCAACAAATTACAAATTTTTACAAGCATGTTAGAGAGTGGGGGACAATTTATTTATTTCTTTTGATATTCTCCTCCTAACGGATTTAGCTGGCACAAACTACCAAAAAACTGAGTCTTATCTCCTTCTATTTTCTTAAAAGAAGGTTGGAGTTTCAAGTCCTGGCAAACAACGTTAGGTTGGGTGGTTGGTTTATAGGCATATGTAAGAATAGCACCCATTGTGTAGCGAGAGCCCTTGGATCAATAATGGTGACAGGAGCACATGTGAAAGACAAAAAATAGTGAAGATAACAAAAAAGAGAACACACCGGAGTACAACCCTTCCTTGTTGCAATATGCAGTGCAGTGTTTCCTTTGCTATCTTCCAAACTCATCACCGAGGGGTCAGGTTTGATTAGTTCAAGCACAATCTCCACATTTTTTCCCTTTACTGCCATGTGCAGAGCAGTTTGCCCTTTCAAATCAGTCCTAAAACCAATGCTCGGATCTTTGCTTAATAGAGATTTCACCACTTCCAAGTGGCCCATTCTTGCAGCTGTATGGAGCACTGTCTTACCATTGTTTCGGGCTATCTTAGCGAGGTTGGAGTCAGCATCCAGAAGCAGATTGACTACATCAATGTGTCCTTGAGCTGCAGCTGTGTGTAAGGCAGTAGAATTGGATGAATCTGTTGTCATAACCAGGTTGGGGAAGGAACGCAAAAGTTCCTTCAGAACCTCTGCAAAATCATGGCAAAAAAAGGCGCTTCAGGAGGACAAATGGCAAGAAAACATCACAATGCACAAAAGAAATAAAGAAAACTTGGCACAAATTGAAATGAATGATTATATTAAAAAACAAATGATGATGCAATTCCAGCTCAGAAAACATTGTACTAGAACAACTTGTTAACCCATAATCACCAAATAAAGTCCAGATCCCCATCACAGATGTTTCCTCATCTTTTTATCACCAAGTAATTAAGCTTTCGATACATTTAAGTGAATCTCTCACGTCACCTAAAGATATAAAGGGAAGTCCAGTGGTATCTCCTGCTACCTCCATAGAAGCAGGTGCAGACTTCAAGATTTGGTTGGGACGAGTATGCATACAGCATCTGTCTGTTTGGCAAGAGCCTCAACTCCCCCCCACCCCCACCCCACACCCCGCAAAAAAAAAAAAAAAAAAAAAAAAAAATCACACTCACACATTCGCACAACAGTCTAACAGTAAAATGGTCAAACAGAGATATTCTTATTCGTGGAGGAAAATTGTCTCACATAAGTTGATAGAAGATCACAAGTAGAGTCTTACCACAAGCTTTTTTTACCTTTAAAAGAACGTGGAAGTTGCGAACTTAGACAGTTCTTATTCTTGGAACCAAGACTGTCTCAGAAATGGACTCTCAGATAACTTTGATAAGGCAAGCAATCTAAATTTAAACATGGAATTAAGGACGGAAGTTATTACCCGACAACCTAAATATGAATGGGGGGATTATTATTCAAGATGATAACAAGGTTTTCATGACTGTAAAGGAGCCGCTAACCTCAAATGACTTAAAGAAGGATTGTATCTGTCATGAAAGTAGATAGATGTCATGCTGCATGCACATAGTTAACACATGCTAATATCAGAATTGGTATGATTCTTAACATCAATGCGAAGAAAATAAACACATCTCAACTAACAGAAAAAGTCCAGCCAATTATTTCAAGAAATTGCTAGGCTACATAAGAAAATGAGCAAGATTAATTTCTTACCAAGATGGCCCTGCTTTGCTGCAACATGAAAAGGATCATAGCCATTATTGGCTGCAATAGAGGCAGTTTGAAGGTCTATATGTTTCAAAAATTCTCCAACAACTATGGCATTCCCATTCTCTGCGGCAACATACAGAGCAGTTTCGCCCTCCTGATTTTTCTTTGAAATCAAATCTATTATAGCATTACCATCAAACCTCTGAAAAATGTCTTTAACCTTCAATAAATTACCACCTCGAGCAGCGAGATGAAGTGGAGAATCACCTCGTTTCCCAGGCGACTCTTTGCTCTTCTTCCTCTCACCACCAAAGCTTAGCTGCCTCTCCATTGCTATACGAAAGCTCTTCTGTTTTTCCATCAACCCGCGAAAGCTCTTTTGCTTCTCCATTATCCCACCACGAAAACTCTGTTGTTTTTCCATCTTCTTCTCCATTATCCCACCTTGAAAACTCTGTTGTTTTTCCATCTTCTTCTCCATTACCCCACCGCGAAAACTCTCTTGTTTTTCCATAACCCCTCGAAAACTCTGCTGTTTTTCCATTTTAGTAGTCCTAAAACTAACCTGTTTCTCCATGATCATACACAAATTTGACAAAAATCTTGGCCAATACCAACAAAGACACTTGCTTCAATCCAAGAACCTAGGTTTTCTGCCTAAAGCTTATATATTAATCAATAATCATCTCCCCCATTATCAGATACACATAATAAAGATACATCAAATAGCCTCATTAAAAACCACTTCTTTCAGCATAAATCCCCAATTTCAAATATCACAATCACTAAAATAGAATATCACCCAATACAGAATCCATGATCCTTGTTACCCTCCAAATTGGATTACTAGGTGAGAGTTTCATATAGCTCAAAAAGATTAACAGGTGAAAATGGATACTTCAGCTCAAATACCTTGAATTTGACATGAAGATGAAAGAACCCAACTTTTTCCTGAATCTTCAAAAGATGAACAAAACCCACAACTCCAAATTTTGCTCGAAGTAATTCCCAGAAATCCCAAAGCTTCACCAGATTCACAGCTCAAAATCTCACTTCAAATGAGACCCATAAGCTTAAATTCAGAGAATCTCACTAAAATATCAAAACCCATCTAACAAAAGGCAGTTTCTTGTACCCTGATAAGATCAAGAACAAAAAACACCAGCCACATGTACTACACATAAACTTTTTATTCTTTTTTTTTCCAAGATAACAGTTACTGAAAACCACAGAGTTGTTTGTTCTTTAGCTCTCTTTTTTTTTTTTAATTTTATATTTATATATATATATATATATATTTATTTTATGGTGCTCTTAAATTTGTTTTTAAATTAAAAAGATAGGTATTTTAATTAGGCTTTATATAATTATTAAATTATATGATTTGCAGAGAGATGGCTGATTGCCGTTTGGTAGAACGGGGACCCACAATGTGGAGTGTGATGTATAAAGATTAAAGAGTAAATGGGCTCCAAGAATAAGAAAGAACAAAGGAAGGAAGACGTGATGATAAAAAGGATGGACTGTGACTGTGACTGTGACTGTGACTGCGGGACAATGTCAATCTAATCTATACAACACCGGCCCTCGTGACAGATTAATTATTGGTTTGTGTTCAATTTTCTGACGTATTGTTTTCCGAGTACAGCACAAAATACGAGAAGAATAATTGCACATGCACAAATATTATTATTTGAAAATAACAAAGATATATTTTACGCGACTTTTTTCTTTTTTTTTACTAATTACGTGATTAAATATTAATTGTATTTTTTTAAAAAGAGAGATATAATATAGTGAATTATTTTTTTAATTTTATTCATATCAATGTATTTACGGTTATAAGTCGACATAAAACGTTCGTATTAAATAGACTTACATCGATATATTTTTTTAGTACACTTTAATGCTATATATATATATTTTTATGTTGAATAATATAATATTATGGTTCTCAATTTTTTTTGTCTAGTACAATATGTCATTGTTACATTAGTTGAATAAATTTTTGTGATTGACTTTCATAAAGTACATTTTGATTTTGTCATATTTAATGTTAAATCATTTAAGACATATTTGAGTCAAAAATAAAACCCTTAGTACCCATAGCATTACCTTTTTATTTTAAAACTATAACACAACATAATTTTTCTAATTTATCATTATATTTTTTTTATTAACATATCTAGCATCACATCATCATCATTATTATTATTATTATTATTATTATTAGTTATAGTAGCGGACTCAAAATTTTTGAAGAGTGTTGTCCTCATATATATATATATATATATATATATATGTAAGATCCCGACTTTATGAAATAAAAATTTATTATTTTCTTTATGATTATTCTTCTAAATAGTAAAGTGCTTAATTGTTATAAATGATAGTTAAGGGTGTTATATGCAAATTATCTGATAAACAGTACATGTCGGGGAATATTCTTTTTGTCGGGGAATATTCTTTATGTCGGAGAATATTATATTCGGTATCGTACGACGGCGCCGAAATGGCAATATTGTCAACGATAGTGGGCCCCATTGTCGGATACTGAAAACGACAGTATTTGTCAACAGTATTATCACCTGCAACTGTTGAAATACCCGGTAATAAAAAGAACAGTAAAACGCGTTATTCCACAGTAGTACGCGGTATTTCACAAGCACACGGTGTTGCACAGTATTTTATATTATTGATTCAATAATTGATAAAGCAGCTATTGCACAGTATTTTGATTCAATAATTGTTACAGTAGCATCTGCATAATATTTTTTTCATTTTTTTGTCATAACACTGTAACTCATATTATTTGATATGATATTTAGCATTATTGACAATGTCTAGAAATTCTGTCAAGGAAAAAGGTTATTTAATTGCGCGCCGTTTATACGAAAGACCCCATTTTTCCTGGGAATGATCTGGTTGTCAATATTATAAGTCTAAAATAGTGTTGATTAAAATTACGTGAAGCGTTTGTTGTAAGTTAACTTATTTTTCTGTGGGACCCACACTTTATTTCGTGGGACTCATAACTATTTGACCGGTGGGACCCACAAATTATTTTTGTAGAATAATTTCTTCATATTTTATTTTTCCGTGGGACCCACATGTCATTCAATAGTAATTACCGTCAGTAAATAGTTAATTCAGTTTTTATTTTACCTTAGGGTTAAAAACCTAAGTAAAAGCATATTCTGAAAATATACTATGGCATAAAGTATATTAAAAGAATATGCCAAGGGTATAAGAGTAATAAACCAAGAAAATTTAGGGAAAAGACTATAATGCCCTCACCTTGATTTTCCTATAAATAGGGAGGGTTTGCTTAAGAAATTTTTACACCTTCATTGCTTATACTTTCTCTCTCTCTCTCTCTAAATTTCTTGAGTTCTCTTAGTGTGCTAGGCTATTGTGAGTATTTATGAGAATACTAGTATTATCCGAAGTTAGTAAACTTCATAGAAAGTAACATCCAGTCACTTGTTAACTAAGGTAGGGAATATCATTTCTTTCATACTCATATATAATATCATTTGCTTTCATGTTCGTAAGTGATATTATACTCATAAAGGTTGTTATTCATTATGTATTAATTTGCGGGGATAACCTGTCCGTGCGGTATGACGCATGCCTGGTGAATATCCTTTTGTATTCATTCCTTATTATTCTATGGGAATAACCTGTAAGTACGAGTGTCGTACCTGGTGAATACCCTTCTGTATTCATTCCTTATTAATCTGTGGGTATAACCTGTTCGTGCGGATTGACGTATACCTGGTGAATAACCCGTTGTATTCATTACTTATTAATCTTTTGTGAAAATAATCTGTCTACGCGAATTATCGCATGACGGGTGAAAATCCATTTGCAGCTTCATATATTCTGTTATACTCGTATAACGTATCATTTCTTTTGTACTCTTTAAGGGATATCTTTTTCTTTCACATTTCTCCATTTATGATAAGAAATCTTTGTTTGTTTTCAAAACCTTATTTTTAAATGGAGAAAATCCATGATAATTAGTAGAATACCCTTAATAGTTTGTGCTTCATCTAATATCTTTTCACTTGAATCTTTCTATTTCATTTTATACGTTATAGTTGAAGCATGAAACAATTTCTTGAATATCATTCTTGAATTTGACTCCACAATTTGGTCATCGTGTTTGCAATTTGGTCAATCTTTGATACTGATTAAATTATAAAGCTTTTCTTATCTTTAATCTCACTGTATCATTGTCATCATCCTCATCCTCATACTTAAATTGTGGTGATAGTTCTCTTTGGGCCGTAGTGCAAAGATGAACTGGCGTGACATGATTTTGACCAAACTGTGTATTGGTATTATCATGACTTTTGGTGTTACAAACAAAGGCGTATGGTGAAAGTTCTCTTTGGCCCATAGTGCAAAGATGAACTGGCGTTTGGCATGATCATGACCGGTGATGTTACAAATAAATATCTTTGGCACGTAGTGCAAAGAGAGGCTGTTGAATATAAACTGTTGATTTGGATGTTCATAAACAGGAGTTGTTGATTGGTGTTACAGGGATAAAATATTGGCGGTGATCCTTTAATTTATAGAAGATGGTAGATATTATAATCTACTTGACTCTTCTAATGGATTGTTGGTTCCGCTGCAATTGTTGTTGTTAAACAATTAAAATATCTGTAAATCTCTGATTTAATTCTGTTGAAGACTAAAGATAATTTTTATTCTTCATTATCTTAGTCATGATATTTCTTACTGGCTATTGTGCTCACCCTTTTCCTTTTTGTTCCATTGTTCTCCTCAGGAAAAGAGAGTGTAGCGGGGTCTAGCCGGGAAATGGAGTGATGGTCCGAGATATTAGAAGTGTCTCAATACCTTACTATTAGTGTGACAATAAGTGTATTGAGAATTTAAGATGTATTTGTATTGTGTTGTCGTATTTTGCACAACACTTATTAGTTATAAATGGGAAAATTCATATTTGTATTTGTATTTTGTGGAATGTTATTGGCGACTCAAAATGGGTTGTATGGACCTATTTTGGGGGCGTCACAGTTGGTATCAGAGCTTAGGGATATGATCTCTGGTAGAGATCTGAGATTAGAACTAGGAGGGGAGAGACGAGTAAAATCCTTCGCTAGTGTATCATACCTAAGCTATTTTTGGTTATTTAAGTAATTGGTTTGGTTATAGGGACAAGATGTTGTATGTCTATTTCTTTAACTAATATTTGTTTTGTGATCACATTTCAGAATGGCATCTGAAAACCAAGAGATTCACTATGAGACCATTGTGGCTGAAAATCAGGAAGCCACAAATAATACGGGTGCAAACTCAGAACATCATGATGTTAATCATGATGCTAACAACCGGATGAATGATGAATTTTTTAGGAACTTCATGCAATACCTGCAGAACCGGGCGAGAAGAGCTCATGTCTACAATACTGGCAGAAACGCTGATAATGTACGGATGGTCACTGCTAAGCAGTTCAAAGAATTGGGACCACCTGAATTTTTCGGCAAGCCAGATCCACTTAAGGCAGAGGCATGGCTTAAACAATTAACAAAGATATTTGATGTACTGCGTTGCACGAACGACCAAAAGGTTCCTTTTGCCACCTTTATGTTACGAGGAGAAGCGAATCATTGGTAGGAATCTGTGAAACGTACCCATCATTCGGCACTTGAGATGTCTTGGGTCGAGTTCTAGGAATTATTCAACGAGAAGTATTTTTCGGAAAGCATTCGTCATATGAAGGAGGTAGAATTCATCAAACTGGAACAGAATAACATGACGGTGTCACAGTACGAAGCTAAGTTCGCCGAGCTGTCGCATTTTGCATCCCATTTGGTGGACACTGAGAAACGGATGACACGAATGTTCCTCCGAGGTTTGAAACCAGAGATTCGTCAATATCTCGTTTCTCATAAAATTTGTATATACGCAGATGCTGTGGATAGGGCTTAAGTAGTGGAGCAGGAAAGAGGACTAGTACAACTAGGAAGCAACACCCAACCACGAGAGCAAAATCACGGTAATAATCGTAATGGTGGCAGTAATTATCGAAATAATGATAATCAGCGAGGAGGGAATCACAACACCGGAAATGGTAACCACTTCGGTGGTAATCTTGGCCCGGATAACAGAAGGAGTGAGTCAAGTGGCAATAATTCCAAGAAGAGGAGATTCAACAACCATGGAAAGGCACCAACATCATCACCAGCACTAGTACCAGTTTCGAAGGAAGGAGAACGACCACCTGTTAGATGTTTCAGGTGTGGGAAAGAGGGACACATCAGCCCCAATTGTACACAATCGTCATCTTAAGTATGTTACAATTGTGGAAAGGAAGGCCATATAGCTCGCTTTTGTCATGCAGCGAAGTCAAGTCCAGCTGCAATGATGACACCGAAAGCGGTCACGGACAAGTTAAAGTCTGTGGTTCAAGGGAGAGCTTTTGTCGTGACGTCACAAAAAGCGCAGAATCCGAACGAGGTTATTACGGGTAAACTACTTATTAACTCTTGTGAAGTCTATGCCTTATTAGAGACTGGTTCTACCCACTCTTTTATTTCACCAACATGTGTTCAACGCCTGAATTTGACTCCTGAAAAATTAGGTTTTGACTTATCTGTCGAAACACCATTAGCACAAACATTCGTTACATCTACAGTCTATAAATCTTGCTTTGTTCAAATCGGCACCCTCACATTACCTGTTGATCTTATCTCCTTGAACATGCATGAATTTGATGTGATTTTAGGAATTGATTGGTTAACTATTCATCATGCTAAAATTGATTGCTTTCGTAAGGTCATTAGTTTTCATATTCCTAATCAACCTATTATGCGAATTCAAGCAACCAAACCATTGAAATCAATAACCATCATTTCTAGTCACAAAGCCATTCGTTTATTGAAAAACGGATGTCAAGCCTTCTTAGCCCATGTAACGGATTTAAATAAAAGTACGTCAGATTTGAAAAATATTTCTGTTGTTAATGAGTTCCCTGACGTATTTCCCGAAGAATTTTCTGGCCTACTCCCAGACCGAGAAATTGAATTTTGTATCGACCTTGAACCCGACACGAAACCTATTTCCAAAATCCCATATCGAATGGCTCCTATTGAACTTCAAGAGTTAAAAGTCCAACTACAGGAGTTGTTAGACAGCGGTTTCATACATCCGAGTACATCGCCTTGGGGTGCTAATGTTTTATTCGTAAAGAAGAAAGACGGGAGTATGAGACTTTGCATTGACTATCGGGAGTTAAACCATGTCACCATCAAAAATAGGTACCCGTTACCTCGCATTGATGACCTGTTCGACCAGTTACAAGGTGCTCAATTCTTTTCAAAGATCGATCTTCGTTCTGGATATCATCAGTTGAAAGTTAAAGCTGATGACATTCCAAAGACTACCTTCAGAACTCGGTACGGGCATTATGAATTCCTAGTCATGTCTTTTGGATTGACTAATGCTCCTGCTGCTTTCATGGATATGATGAACCGGATATTCAAGGAATATTTGGATCATTTTGTGGTTGTCTTCATTGATGACATTCTCATATACTCTAAAAGTCGTGAAGATCATGAGCAACACTTGAGGCTGATACTCCAAAAACTTCGTGAAAACAAGTTATATGCTAAATTGAAGATATGTGAATTCTGGCTTGAGGAAGTTGCATTCCTTGGTCACTTGGTTTCTAAAGAAGGAATCTCGGTTGACCCGGCGAAGATTGAAGCAGTATCAAATTGGGAACAACCCAAGTCAGTAACCGAAGTACGAAGCTTTCTGGGTCTAGCTGGTTATTATCGGAGATTCGTAGAAGGATTTTCTCGAATAGCCACTCCATTAACTCAACTGACTCGGAAAAGCACAACATTAAAATGGAGCGAAGAATGCGAGAAGAGTTGTCAAGAACTCAAAAGAAGACTCATTTCAGCACCTGTATTGGCAATACCATCAGGATCGGAAGGATTTTGTCATCTACAGCGACGCTTCAAGCAAAGGACTAGGTTGTGTTCTCATGCAACATGGGAAGGTTATAGCCTATGCGTCTCGGCAACTCAAGGAATATGAGAGGAATTATCCTACTCATGATCTAGAGTTGGCAGCGGTCGTTTTCGCGTTGAAGATTTGGAGACATTACTTGTATGGAGAGAAAGTGGAGATCTATACAGACCACAAAAGTCTCAAATATTTCTTCACCTAGAAGGAACTCAACATGCGACAGCGGCGTTGGCTCGAGCTGTTAAAAGATTACGACCATACCATTCAATACCATCCTGGAAAGGCGAACGTAGTAGTTGACGCATTGAGTAGAAGATCATATGCAAGCATGAGTGCGTTACTGACATCGCAAAAGCTCATCTTGGATGATTTACAAAGGATGGAGATAGAGTTAAAGACTCCAGGAACCCACGTGAAGGTCGCACATATATAGGTGGAACCGGCTTTAATCGACAAAATTAAAGCTGCTCAAGTTACAGACCCGGAGTTGATGAATATGAAGAAAAAGGTACAAGAAGGTGCTATTCCAGAAGCAAGAGTCGACGAAGACGGAATACTTCGAGTCAACTCTAGACTGTGTGTTCCTAACGACCCTGACTTGAAATACAAAATCATGATGGAGGCACACAACACACCATTTGCAATCCACCCGGGAAGTACCAAAATGTATCGTGATCTTCGACATACATTTTGGTGGAACAATATGAAGAGAGAGATTGCAGAGTTTATTGCAAGATGTTTAACTTGTCAACGTGTCAAGACGGAGCATCAAGTACCAAGGGGTCCATTGCAACCACTTGAGATTCCAGAATGAAAGTGGGAACACATCAACATGGATTTCGTGACAGGTCTTCCCAAGGTTTCTCAAGGCTTAGACGCAATTTGGGTCATTATAGATAGATTGACCAAGTCTGCTCATTTCTTGCTTATACGAGAAAACTATTCACTCGAGCGTCTTGCTAATTTGTATATTAGCGAGATTATGAGATTGCATGGCATGCCAGTATCCATCGTTTCTGATCGAGATCCTAGATTCACTTCACGATTTTGGGTTAGCTTACAAAAAGCTATGGGCACTGAATTACGATTCAGTTCTGCATACCATCCCCAAACAGACGGGCAATCGGAAAGGACTATTCAAACCCTTGAAGATCTATTAAGACTCTGCGTACTAGACTTCAAAGGAAGTTGGGACAAATACTTGCCATTGGTGGAATTCTCTTACAATAATAATTATCAAGCAAGTATAGGCATGGCTCCCTTCGAGGCGTTGTATGGACGAAGGTGTCGATCTCCAGTATGTTGGGATGAAGTGGGTGAGGCAAAATTGTTGGGACCCGAGTTGATACGTATGACTACGGAAAAGATCCAAATGATCCGACAACGTATACAAACAGCTCAGGATCGACAAAAGAGTTATGCCGATCTTCATCGAAGAGACGAAGAATTCAACATCGGGGATCACGTATTTTTACGTGTTGCTCCGTGGAAAGGTGTTACGCGATTCGGAAAGAGAGGAAAACTTAACCCTCGATTTATTGGTCCATTTGAAATCCTTGACTGAGTAGGAACTGTGGCCTATAGACTCGCCTTACCGCCAAGCATGTCTCGTGTACATAATGTTTTTCACATATCCATGCTACGTAAATACGTGAAAGATCCAAACCACATTATTGAGTTAGAACCAGACGAGATAGCAGAGGATTTGACGTACGAAGAGATACCTGTCAAGGTCTTAGATAAGAAGGAACAGATTCTACGATCAAAGGTTATACCTCAAGTCAAAGTTTTATGGAGAAACCATGATGTTGAGGAAATGACCTGGGAGTTAGAATCTGAAATGAGAGCAAGGTATCCTCACCTCTTCGAAATGCCAGGTACGTACGTCAATTTCGAGGACGAAATTTCATAAGGAGGGGAGATTGTAAGATCCCGACTTTATGAAATAAAAGTTTATTATTTTCTTTATGATTATTCTTCTAAATAGTAAAGTGCTTAATTGTTATAAATGATAGTTAAGGGTGTTATATGCAAATTATCTGATAAACAATACATGTCGGGGAATATTCTTTTTGTCGGGGAATATTCTTTATGTCGGAAAATATTATATTCGGTATCGTACGACGGCGCCGAAATGGCAATATTGTCAACGATAGTGGACCCCATTGTCGGATACTGAAAACGACAGTATTTGTCAACAGTATTATCACCTGCAACTGTTGAAATACCCGGTAATAAAAAGAACAGTAAAACGCGTTATTCCACAGTAGTACGCGGTATTTCACAAGCACACGGTGTTGCACAGTATTTTATATTATTGATTCAATAATTGATAAAGCAGCTATTGCACAGTATTTTGATTCAATAATTGTTACAGTAGCATCTGCATAATATTTTTTTCATTATTTTGTCATAACACTGTAACTCATATTATTTGATATGATATTTAGCATTATTGACAATGTCTAGAAATTCTGTCAAGGAAAAAGGTTATTTAATTGCGCGCCGTTTATACGGAAGGCCCCATTTTTCCTGGGAATGATCTGGTTGTCAATATTATAAGTCTAAAATAGTGTTGATTAAAATTGCGTGAAGCGTTTGTTGTAAGTTAACTTATTTTTCTGTGGGACCCACACTTTATTTCGTGGGACCCATAACTATTTGACCGGTGGGACCCACAAATTATTTTTGTAGAATAATTTCTTCAGATTTTATTTTTTCGTGGGACCCACATGTCATTCAATAGTAATTACCGTCAGTAAATAGTTAATTCAGTTTTTATTTTACCTTAGGGTTAAAAACCTAAGTAAAAGCATATTCTGAAAATATACTATGGCATAAAGTATATTAAAAGAATATGCCAGGGGTATAAGAGTAATAAACCAAGAAAATTTATGGAAAAGACTATAATGCCCTCACCTTGATTTTCCTATAAATAGGGAGGGTTTGCTTAAGAAATTTTCACACCTTCATTGCTTATACTTTCTCTCTCTCTCTCTCTAAATTTCTTGAGTTCTCTTAGTGTGCTAGGCTATTGTGAGTATTTGTGAGAATACTAGTATTATCCGAAGTTAGTAAACTTCATAGAAAGTAACATCCAGTCACTTGTTAACTAAGGTAGGGAATATCATTTCTTTCATACTCATATATAATATCATTTGCTTTCATGTTCGTAAGTGATATTATACTCATAAAGGTTGTTATTCATTATGTATTAATTTGCGGGGATAACCTGTCCGTGCGGTATGACGCATGCCTGGTGAATATCCTTTTGTATTCATTCCTTATTATTCTATGGGAATAACCTGTAAGTACGAGTGTCGTACCTGGTGAATACCCTTCTGTATTCATTCCTTATTAATCTGTGGGTATAACCTGTTCGTGCGGATTGACGCATACCTGGTGAATAACCCGTTGTATTCATTACTTATTAATCTTTTGTGAAAATAATCTGTCTACGCGAATTATCGCATGACGGGTGAAAATCCATTTGCAGTTTCATATATTATGTTATACTCGTATAACGTATCATTTCTTTTGTACTCTTTAAGGGATATCTTTTTCTTTCACATTTCTCCATTTATGATAAGAAATCTTTGTTTGTTTTCAAAACCTTATTTTTAAATGGAGAAAATCCCTGATAATTAGTAGAATACCCTTAATAGTTTGTGCTTCATCTAATATCTTTTCACTTGAATCTTTCTATTTCATTTTATACGTTATAGTTGAAGCATGAAACAATTTCTTGAATATCATTCTTGAATTTGACTCCACAATTTGGTCATCGTGTTTGCAATTTGGTCAATCTTTGATACTGATTAAATTATAAAGCTTTTCTTATCTTTAATCTCACTGTATCATTGTCATCATCCTCATCCTCATACTTAAATTGTGGTGATAGTTCTCTTTGGGCCGTAGTGCAAAGATGAACTGGCGTGACATGATTTTGACCAAACTGTGTATTGGTATTATCATGACTTTTGGTGTTACAAACAAAGGCGTATGGTGAAAGTTCTCTTTGGCCCGTTAGTGCAAAGATGAACTGGCGTTTGGCATGATCATGACCGGTGATGTTACAAATAAATATCTTTGGCACGTAGTGCAAAGAGAGGCTGTTGAATATAAACTGTTGATTTGGATGTTCATAAACAGGAGTTGTTGATTGGTGTTACAGGGATAAAATATTGGTGGTGATCCTTTAATTTATAGAAGATGGTAGATATTATAATCTACTTGACTCTTCTAATGGATTGTTGGTTCCGCTGCAATTGTTGTTGTTAAACAATTAAAATATCTGTAAATCTCTGATTTAATTCTGTTGAAGACTAAAGATAATTTTTATTCTTCATTATCTTAGTCATGATATTTCTTACTGGGCTATTGTGCTCACCCTTTTTCTTTTTGTTCTATTGTTCTCCTCAGGAAAAGAGAGTGTAGCAGGGACTAGTCGGGGAATGGAGTGATGGTCCGAGATATTAGAAGTGTCTCAATACCTTACTATTAGTGTGACAATAAGTGTATTGAGAATTTAAGATGTATTTGTATTGTGTTGTCGTATTTTGCACAACACTTATTAGTTGTAAATGAAAAAATTCATATTTGTATTTGTATTTTGTGGAATGTTATTGGTGACTCAAAATGGGTTGTATGGACCTATTTTGGAGGCGTCACAATATATATATATATATATATATATATGTGTGTGTGTGTGTGTGTGTGTGTGTGTGTTTGGGGGGGGGAATCTACATTTAACGTTGGATAAATGCTCCTTTCCTTCCAACGCACATCTAACTGTTGAATACATCATTTAAAAGGTTGAAAAATAAGCAATTAACATAACTGTTATTGGGAATTCGCATAACTATTATGCGGTAGGTGGACCCACATTATTAATGACAATCGTGTCTTTAGGTTTCGCATAATTATTGTGCAGTAAGTGCAATGTTGCCTTGGTTACCGTCCGCATAATAATTAGGCGATACGTGTCGTCATTGCCTCGCTTAGTCTTCTTAATCCACCAAATTGCAGCTCTTCACCCGACCGCTCATCTTCAACCACCGTCAATCGCCTCAGAGTAGACAACAATATTCTTACATAATCTTCCTCATCTTCATTAGAGATCCATAAATTCAAGAAAGGCCGGTCCACATGCATCATCAACTCCACCATCGTTGAGATGCTGCAAGGTAAAATAGCACTAATTTTGGACAAGAGAAATCAAATTTATTTATGTTCTCAGCCCTAAAAGAACTACACATAAAATTACATTAATTCATACCACTTTTGAATTTTGAGAGTTCACAGATTCACTTTTAAAAAGACAAAACATTTATGTGAAAAAGAGAGTACTTAGATTTAATTTTGGAAAACAAAATCAAATTGTTATAAACAATTATATAATTAAGGTTATAAATTTACTAAAATACCAAATCACAAAAAATAAAATAAAATAAAATATGTGGGATGAAGTGATCCACAGACCCCACATGAGTCTCTCAATGCTTATCTATTATTCAAAGAATATAAAATTATTCTTAAAAATTATTACTTTAAACACATATCTTTAATTTTAAAACAGAGGGAACATTTGAAAGCCTAGAACTACAATTTTTTTTCTTTCGAGTTAAGTAGATTATTTGAGAGCTTAAAAGGAAAGAAGGGAAAAAAGCCTTTTGGTAAATGATAATAATACTCTCTTTATTACATAAAAAGAGTTATATATATATATATATATATATATATATATATATATATATATAAATTATTTCACAAATTGGAAATTATTCCAAAATTATTTTTTTTGGAAAAGTATATAATTAAATACATTTTACAATTTACACTTCAACGTTTGAACAAATTGGAAGGAAGTAAGGGGCAGATGCAATTAAACCTTAAACTAATTAATTAGTATTCCCTCTGTCCCAAATTAATTGCTTTTTTAGGATTTTTTTAAGTCAAATTGACTATTTTTAAAATTAATAATTAAACACATATAAATATATTTCTAAAATTATAAAAATTGAAATTAGTAATAAATTGTATATACTTTCTTTTGGTTATAATATCTTCACCTATATGTTAGCAAAAATAGTAAAAAGATTAGTTTTAAAAATAGTTAATTTGACTTTAAAAAATTTTAGAAATGCAATTAATTTGGGACGGAGGGAATAATACTTTATTATGAAATAATTTGGTTGATAGGTCCCACTAGTCTATTTTGAGTTGACAACTTGACATATACCTAAACGTTAGATAACGAAATGCCCCACCAATATACTACTCTTATATGGTAATGATTTCAACTTTTATGGGTCAAAGATGACATGCAAATAACCATTATTTGTATATTTTGTCCATACATAAAGTGCCTTGTTAGACTGAGTTTTACCAAATCCGCTAAACTCGAATTCACTATATTTTGAGCTAAATGTAAATTATTTATTTTAGGCCGTTGATATTATATATGTTTAATTATACTTTTATAAATATTTTAATAATAATTATTACTCTAATAATTTTATTCTTATTTTAGTAATATTAATCGTATTATTAATCTTATAATAGTAATATTTTTGCATATCTTGTAATAGTAATAATAATTACGATTGTAAATTATGTAAGAAGTATTACCGATAGACGGAACAACTAATATTTTAAGAAAATATTAAATGATTAATTTTTAATATTATCCTAAATGATTAAAGGTTAATTTATTTGTCTCTCATCTTTCTAATAAATTTTAAAAAACTAATATTAAAATTGTATACTCAATTTAGATCTAAAAGCATTTGTAAGCTAACTCTCTATGTATATTGATTTCTTCTATTGTACCTGTCGATTCGATTATCTTATATTTTATCGCTTGAGTTTGTATCGATCTCTGTCCACTTTACTTCAATCAAATAAATTATTAATTGCATCTTTTAATTTATATGTATAATCTTAAAATGACAATTAAAAACGGAGGGAGGGAGTATTAGTTATCAACTCAAGCAACATTCACATTTTAAGTCTTCTAGAAAAGTTGCACTATGGAAAGCCACCAGAACCTACAGAGTTTGGCAGTCAGATTAGCAAAAGGGTTTGAGAATTGATGACTTAGAGTTTTGACGTATCAACTGGTGCTTGGATATTTATGCTGCCAACATACACACCAGTCAACTTCAATTCAGTTTCGCACAAGTTTGACTCAAAAATTTCAATAAAATAATGAATCCAATGAACGCTATATTATATATATATATATATATATATATATATATATATATATATACACACACACACACACACTTTACCCTACTACATAAATCATCAATTTCACGTTGTTTTAAACGGTTTCGAATATACAATAATTACCGCACACAATGAGTCAATGACCATAAAATTAACAAAGCTAAAATAATAGTACTAATAAAAACCACTGCCTCGTATTATTAGCTAGACAGTTCACAGTTGGCATCATCATTATTCCGAGTCTCTTCATGCTATGTCCGTACATGACGATTACAATGTTTATTTGGAGTTTTTGATTATTAGTTATTTGAATAAATTTTAGTGATAATTTTTTTTGAGGGATATGTAATAACTAGAACTCTCTTGTAATTCTTACCAATCTCATGTATTGCTAAGTTTCACAATCGTAATTTGGCATAAATTTATCGTAATAATTAACATGCATGACTTGTATATAATTTTCTAAAATAAATCATGATTATTGATATTATTAGAGTAAAAGTGTCGCCGTCAAGAATTTATTCAACGACATTTTTATAGTAATTTTAAAGGCACTTGAGACTTTAAACGACACTCATTACTCTGATAATATTGGATTTGACTTCACTCTATTACACATTCCCTCTAATTCTATTCAATACACTAATTATTTGATATAAGTAATTTTGTTAGTAATGATCCAAACATATTAATAGATAGTTGATTATATTAAGATCAAGTCTACTAAAAATTTGAGTTATTACAATAAAATTTATCGTTAAAAGTTTAAAACAAATCTCAACCATTGAAATGTTAATGAAAAATCTACGTTTTTATCAAATGATGAAAAAATGTCAGATTACTTTTATTTTTAAAATAATTATACTACTCAGTATTATAAATTAATTGACCGGTTTTAATTTCAATAATACTATCTAAAATTATAAAAATATAATGTATTAGATGAAATTTAAAGAAATATATAATGGAAGGGAGATAATATCATTTCTTTCTCTGATAATATCAGCCGCCAAAAAACTCTGTTCATGACATATAATTTTCAGACAAATAGTGAGCTTATATATCGTATCCCTACAGCCTACTAATTTTTTATCGCATGCATATTTAAAGGGACTGTAATTTAAAGGAAAAAGCATCAAAAGCAATTTAATCTTTTCAGAAGTTTTGTTGAAATTATTAGTGGAAATAGATGTTGTAAATATGATATATTATAAGCTTCTTGATTTGTGATTTAAATCTCCATTATTGTCTCTTTACTTTTCCTTACAACAAATGAATTTTATTTGGGTCTCATATTAGTGCCAATTTTTACTTGAATTAAGTATTTATTGTGTTGTGTTCTATTATGTAGAATTATGGGCTGCGAAAAAAAAGAGAAAAAAGTAGGCTCGTTGGCACATGGGATGAATAGCTAAGAAGTATTCTTAAAATAAAATAAAATGTATTGTTGGGCTGGGCTGGCCCATAATCTTATCCGTAGTCGGTTATCCAACCTGATTTTATGAGGTCATGTATAAAATAATTTAATTATTATGGGCTAAGGTGCTGTTTGATAAAACTGCATGAAAATTTTTGAATGTACAAGAGAATTTGAATAAGTTGAATGAAATAGAAGCTCTGAATATAAATAAAATGATGTGTTTGATAATTGCATGTCTAAAACATCCGAATACGTGTATTTTTCTATTTTAACCTTTAGGATTATTATGAACAAATTTATTATGTAATTATAAATAAACAATGTTATTTAAAAAAAATTAAATATAAACTTGTGAACAATCTTTGATGGAGTATATTATTAGCAATAGAATTTTAGGAATAAATACTAAAATTTAAATTTTATTAATAACATTCTATCAGTCCATAAAACCTAAACAAAAGACTACAATAACATTCATTAAATTAGTTATTGACCAATTTATTAAAAAATTAAAAAATAATTTGTACATAACAAAATTTGTTTACAATAGTAAAAAAAAGATAGATATTAAATGTATTTTTTAATTATCTATGAGGTTAGGTAGGTAAAAATATCATTTATCACTATTTTTTACTGATTCAGTCACAATTTTCTAGATTAATCGTTTAGATACATTCAGAGTTTAAAAATTATAAAACAAACAGTCTGAATAACTTATTCGGTCAAATTCAGACTCGTTCAAATGTAAACAAACATCCCCTAAGCCTCATAAATTACGTTATTTCGAAGAAAAAAAAGAAGAAGAAGAAAGCCTTATTTTAAATTTTCATGCTAATTTATTAGAAATCTTAAATTTCAATTATTATGAATCTTTTATTTTAGTTTAATGTTAATACAATCATAATTAATTGTCGTAAATTACTTCATTCGTTGTAAAAGAGGTAAGAACGTTATTGGCCTTTTGAATTAGTCAACTCAAGATATTTTTGAACTTGATATATTTTTTTAATTTTAGTGAATATAATGATAACTATTATAAATAATCTAAAAAATATTATTCATGGTAAGATTCACCTTATCATAATTTTTGATAAATTATCTCAATTTTGAGTTTGAAAGTGTCTCAAATTGATTTTTAAAAATCAATAATAATCTCATAACTTGAAATAGATGTAGTATTTAAAAAGTAGTATTAATCACAATATTTATTATTTTAGACTTAAATGAATTATATTAACTTTAATTTTTAAAATTTTACAAATTAATTCTAAAAAGTTAAAATGAGACTTTTGTGGAATTTACTTATTTTAGTTTGTGTTGGATTATTGAGACAAGGGACTGGAGAAGCTTAACTACACGTCATCAATGACTTAAACTTCACGTTATGATAAGTACGGCACATGCGATCGATACACCTCAATTACGCACAACATGTTCACAATATAATAGCATGCAGACCTTCTTTAAAGATTAAATATATACACCAGAAAATAGTCTTGCGAAAATAATCTCATTTATAAAATTTATAAATTTTAAAATTATATTTATATTTTAATTTATTCTTAATAAAATAATTATACAAAAATAGTTTCATTTATAAAATTTATAAATTTTAAAATTATATTTATATTTTAATTTATTCTTAATAAAATAATTAATTAGCAGAGGAGTGATGACCTAATAAGAAAATTATTGTTTTCTTAAAATTTCTACTTTGGAGGGGTATCAATACCTTTCATTACAAATACATTTAATAATGAATATCAATTTCAACATGAGTAAACCTTACACTTTAATGAATTAAAGCTATGATATTATGTTTGAGTGCATTGTGTATGGAACTCCTTTTGTGGTACAAAAAATTGATAAATAATAATCTTTTTGTGGAGGTGAAGAGGTTATATATATATATATATATATATATATGTATGTTAGTAATTGAGTACCCTGATTATATTAATTATTCTTTTGGTACCGAACAGATAACAGCAATTTTTTTAATAGGAGAGGTTTACGTCAAAATGCATGCACATGAGGAGTGCAGTTATAATTTCGACTTGTTATCTTCTAATTTCCTTGTCAAAGTTTATTTATGAGTAATTAATAAGAGCTTTTGTACGCTAAAGTCTAAAGTTGATATAGCTTTGTGATAATTTTATATTTACTTTATATATATGATTATAAATTCAAGCTTATGAATTGGCAAAATCATTTCGAGTTTATCTCTCAACAAATAAATTAAAACCTATTCATCCATATAATAAAAGTAAGTTTCTATTAATTTTTCTTACTTTTTCTCCCAACCCCTCCCCGATATTCCTTATATCTCATATTTACCCTAAATCTCTAATTCTTTAGGATTAAAATTTATCCATAAATTTCCGAATCATAATAGTGTTTTTATTATTTTTATAAAGAATCATAATAGTGTTCTTTTTTTAAATAAAAAAAAACAGCCCTTATACATGTTTAGGGGGAGTGATAAGAGTTGACAAACGGCGGGAGGTACGGTGGAGGAGCATGAACGTACAGCCGGATTCGTCGGGGATCATGTAGCTTCCGATGAGCATCTCCCCTCCTAACTCCACACCAGTTTATATTGTCAACGCCAAATAATTTATCAGGTGTCCAAATTTTGCAAGATACAGTATTTTTTTTAAGATTTGGATCCCCTCCATTACACCATTCCTCAAATTTCATTTAATACACCATATTTTTATAGTATAATTGTAATCAGTTAATTAATTTATTATATTAAATAACATAATTATTTCAAAAATAAAAAATAATCCGACACTTTTTCACCATTTTATGAACATGTGAATTTTTCATCAAAATTTTAATGGATGAAAATTCTTTTAGACTTTTAACGGTGAAAATATTTTTTATGATTCTAAATTTTTGTAGGATTGATCTTAATATCATCAACTATCTATTAACATATTTTGAACATCACTAACAAAATTATTAAGATCAAATAATTAGTGTATTAGATGAAATTAGAGAAAATGTGTAATGGAAGGGAGCCAAACCTTTTTTTTTTCCCTTCAAACATGAGAAAAAAAAATCTAATATGTGAGGTACACCACTTGTGCAAGGGTATGGTAACACTTTCAATCATATTAGGGTATGCTTGAAACTTGCAAAATTAATAGGGGAAAGAAAGTGAAATTAATATTTTCCAGAATGATATTTTCCTTTTCGGTAAATTATATTTTAACATTGTTCTTCGTATTAGCTTTTGACAATGTTGTCAGTGTTGTTAAAAATTTATAGTGTCCATGAAAATTATAAAAGTGTTGCTAAATACATATCTCTCTTGATCGTACAAACATTGCGCGCTTTGACATTATAATATATATATATATATCTTTTAATTTGTATTTTTCAAATTCCATACGCTTTTCAAGTGATCAAATGCATTAATACTATAATATACACGAGTTTAAAATATATAATTGAAAATTGAGATTATTTAACTTAACGTAGAGACCATGTGAAGGATTGAAAGTGGTACATTTGTATACATTCTCACGAGATGCAGCATTAAACTTTGTGGAGTCTGTTATACTTAAAAAAAATTCTTATAAAAATTAATTTACAAAATAATATGTCAAAATTTAATTAGTGAATAATTCACTATACATGAATGAATCCAATAATTATAACTAACCGAAACTATACGCGGTAGTATTATTGAATTTTTTTATGTCCTTCACATGAGCAATAACTTAATTTGGTGATCATGTTTCCAATATAACCAAGACTTCTTATCAGTCTAAAATCATCAATTTTAATTATCTATTATGTTACCAACATATCTAGCTTGTGCATCTCTCACCAAATTAAGTAAATAAATATCTTTGCTTTGTAATATTAGATAAGACTATTGATCCAGCTAAAGTACCTTTCACCGTTCATAAAATAAATTATACGGCTCAAATTTATATTAAAAAAAAATACCTTTCAAAAAAGGTATGCTTGAGTAGCAACTACTCCATGCATCCGTTCTAAAATCAAATATACAATTTGACTTTTAAAATCTAACGATGATATATTAAATTTTAAATTGATGTGAATTTATTTAATTTTAGTTGATGCAATTATTATAATTGTATACTATACATAACAAAAATTATTAATCACAAAATTTATTTTATTCTAAACTTTTATAAGTCATATCAATTTTGAAATTTAATATATTAATTTTAAAATTTAATATATTATCGTCTGACCACAAAAGTCAAATTATTTCTCTAATCCGAAGGGAGGTAGTATTTGTTTACATATAAAGGGCTTTCGTTAATTTTGCTGTATCTATTACAAATTTAATGAGAGATGTGCTTCTCACACGGTTTAGCCAATAAAAAAAAGGAAAAAATAAAATTAACATAAAGCCAACAAGTAATTAGAAAGTAGTTGGCTACTTGGCTTTACTTGAAAAGGAAACTTACATCCCAAGCAGGGTTATGTAGTAGTAATACTTTCAAATTTATATACATAAGAATCTCTTCTTTTTTTTTCCCAGTAACATACAATTAACTCCATTAATTGCAATGAATATATCTATCTTCAAAGACAACTCCTTGGGATGACAATGCCACTGCTTGATCCACCTGCATTAAAACAAGTTGCTTTTGTAGGTTTATTCGGAGTCGAAAGTTTAATGTCTTGCAATCTTATTCCTCTGCATGGATTACTACGACTGCAATCAAATATTATTGCATCCGGTCTTGACGCAGTTCCTTTAATATTTCTATATGTCACTTTGCTAATTTTCACCCCGGAATTCTGCAGGAAAAAAAAAGATAGAAAGAAAAACAAATATTTAAAACAGCTTATTAGAATTATACGCAGTATCTGATATATATACATACAGAGAGCTTCCTATATATACCACTCGCATGCGGGTTTGGCACGTGGCGCATGCGGGTTGCTTCCTATACAAGTCTTACCCGTAAGACTTGTTGATCGACCAACCTGCATGCGCCACGTGGCAAACCCGCATGCGGGTGATATGTATAGGAAGCTCTCTGTATGTGTGTGTGTATCTATATATATATATATATATATGTATATATGTTCTAATGCACAAATATTACTGCTAGATAGTTTACATTATTCACAATTTTATTACGCAAATTGAATTCGAAAAGTAAAAATTGAATTCTTTTTTGTGAATCAGAGGGATTGTTACTATCTTTAGAAAGAAAATAAAATACTTAACAATGCAAAGATCATTGATTTATCACAATTACTCTCTCCGTCCCATAATATAGATGTTTTAGAGTTGTGCACAAGAATTAAGAAAATGATTGTATAACATTAAATATAGTATTAATTGTCTATAATACCCTTTATCATATATTTATCTAATACTCTCTCTCCCATCTGTAACATTTTTCAACGAGGGATAATTTTGGAAAGATTGTGATTAATTCTCCTATAGATTATATAAAACGTCAAATAATTTGGGAAAAACAAAATCATCTAAAACGTCATATATTATAGGACGCGCGGAGGGAGTAATTAACAATTAGATATATGTTTCTTCCCCCCCCCCCACACATATATATTTATATATTTATTTATTTATTTATGTGTATGAACGCATTTAAACACATTTTATATACTACTACTTTTTAAGATCTTTAGATCATTTAAAATAAGCAAACTAGTTAGATATTATTTGTTTGGATGCTCATCATTAATACTTGATGCAAGTAGTTTCATGTGTACAGAATATTGTTAACAAATTTAATTGTTAAAAGTCAATGATGCCACACTAAACTAATCCACCTAAATTGAAATAATCATAATATATAGTGAGCTAGATATATGCCAATTGATCAAATTCATTAGATTGGTTGAACTTGGATATATTTACCTGATGAGGACATTGATTATTGGGGCAATATGTTTGATCAATGATAATAGGGTTTACCACATTCCTCATTATAAGATTTTTGAAAACAATATTTGTTGCATAGCCACTGCTAGCTCTTGCCCATGACTTTATCCGTACCCCGTTATCGGTTTTCGTGAATACAGAATCCGTCACCGTCACGTTCTGTACCCCTTCTTCCCGGAGGCTGTTGCCCAGACTACCTATACTGTTACAAGGAATTGAAGGATCGAGTTTAAATAATCAAGTTTCTAAGTTAACTGTATGTTGGAATATTCGTTAAAATTAAATAATAAAATGGTGGAGAATAATGAAGGAGGTAGGTGTGGACACATGAAATGGGTGTTCTCTCATTAGTTGCATGTGATGAGTTTATTCCAAGTGTGTGTGCTAGCACATGAAACTTTCTAAGTTGGTGTGCTAACACACCAAACTTTCTAAGTTACTGTGCTAATGGAGAGGAAAGTATTGCCTATAAATACTTGTCTTATTGTAAGCCAAAGAATCATCCTAGGCAGGAGGATCCCATCCGATAGAGGGTGGAGGGAGATATCCAAATGTAGAGAGATATGAGGTATCAGTTAGAGAATTTTGTGTGGGGAAATTTTCTTGGGAAGAATTATCTTTCTTGAGTGGATGTGAGAAAATTTTTGAGAGTGAGTTATTGTAATATTATTCACATAGTAAATTTTCTCTGGTTGTCTTTGGCAACGAAAGTGGTTTTTTTCCGGTTTTAGAGTTTCCACTATAATTCTTGTATTGTGTGATTGTGTTCTAAATTCTCAATTTCTTATTTTTCTATATCGTGAGACGTTGTATTTCCCAACACTATAGAATACTTTTATGTGCACTAATAACATATATGCACAAATTAGACTGTTTATTTTGAACCGTGGAAATTATGTAGACGTAAATTTACCTGATGCCATGTCCAGGGCCACAACCTATGTGGTCTATCCACATGTTTTTGGTTCCTGGACCCATTGAAATGCAATCGTCTCCGCTTCTGATTGTGCTTCTACTGATGGTAACACCGGTTGAGTACTGCACATGAATGCCATCCGTATTTGGGCTTCCACTAGGGGCTATGATTCTGATGTTTTCGAGCCTGATGTTAGTGCTCTGCCCAATGGCAACATGAATTGTCTGGCTGTTTAGAGATGTTAAGCCGCTCACCACAATGTTGTTACACCACAGGAACGTTATCGACTGCATTCATGTCAAAAGAGAGTTGGTAGTAAAGTTGCATTTGAAAAGGAAATGCAGCTTTCATCTTTAATTATATGTCACTGGTGAAAGGCCTATGACAAAAATCTAGTGTCACGGTTTGTTGATTGTAACAACTACTCTAAAACGACGTAATTTAATTAGATTAAGTTGGATGTTACTAGAATTGAAAAAAAAAATAGAAATTATACACATTGGCTAAAGAGGAGAAAAAAATAAATAAATTATACCCTTGCTCCAGGAGGGCAATTACTTCCGGTCCGTCGACATTGCCAAAAGCCAGCTCCCCTACCATCTAGGGTTCCGCCACGGATCGAAACCCTACTTACCTGGTAGAACAAAATCCAGAACCCAGAATTTCCCATGGACCAATAGTCCTTTGGAGCCACAAGAGTTCCCTCAATTTGGAAGGTGATTCTGTTCCTGCATGGACCGGTAAAAGTTACTGGTTTTAGCAAATAAGTCCCTCGGGGAACATCCAACGTTGCCGGCCTAACCGAGCTGCATGCCGCGGACCAAGCACGACGAAATGCTAGCGATGAATCGGATTGTCCATCTGGTTTAGCTCCAAACTGAACCACATTATATGCTTCATTAGGAGATGGCAATAAGGCTATGCCAAAAAAGAGAAAAACACAGGTTTGTACATACTTCTGCATCTTTAAAGATTAAAGAGCAAAGAACACAATAAATATCAATAGGGTTCTTTTGAAAAGTTGCAAAATGAAGTGAAATATTTATATTAAACAAGATGAAGATTAAGGGGTTGCTTAGTCGTTTAGATCTAGTCTGAAACAAGTGAATTAAATGTTACACATACGTCATGTACTAGGACATGTACGGTGGCATGCATAAACTTAGAAGCACGTTACACATTAATCTGATAAGTATTTTAAAGTTTAATTTAGGATCCATAAACAACGCATCAAGAATAATTATTTTTTTTATTCATCACCATGCATGTGACTTCTTTTACTCATCGGGCATGATGGTTATATTTTCAGTTTTACTTGTTAATGTTTTCTCTGTTTTCAGTTAGAATATTGTTGTAGTTTAATTCGTTATCTTTCTTCAAGGCAATTTCCATATATATATATATATATATATATATATATATATATATATATATATTATATATATATATATATATATATATATATATATATATATATATACTACCTCAGTCCCAAAATGAGAATATCATCTTTCTTTTTTGTCCGTCTCAAAAATATATGATACGCTTATCGCTGATATTCAATATTAATTTTAAAAACGACATATTTATGTGCAAGGTCCAACGACCACATAAAATTATTTACATTAATATTGTAGAAGTTTGAAGATGGTACAATCCTAACAACTTGTATATAAATTATCACACACACATATATATAGGAGATGATTTAAAATAAATGGTGGCTATTAAGACTTTGGACAAGGATCCCCTCCATTTCATTCTCTCTCTATTTCGGTCAAGTTCACTAATTAGACTTTTAACGGTAAAAAAGTGTCGGATTACTAAATTTTTTTTTAGGATTGATCTTAATATCATTAACTATCTACTAACATATTTGGATCATTATTAACAATTTTGTTAGTAAGTCAAATTAGTGAACTTGACCGAAATGGAGGGAGAATGAAATGGAGGGGATCCTTGTCCTAAGACTTTATATAGCCATCATATCTTACATCATCTATTATAAAATTTGACGGTTATGATTAAAACTATAACTCTCCCACCGCAACATTGTGACGTTGCTAAGACTTTATATAGCCATCATATCTTACATCATCTATTATAAAATTTGATGGTTATGATTAAAACTATAGCTCTCCCACCGCAAATTTGTGACGTTGCAATAGGGGAGTTGTATTTTAAAAGTGCGGCTGTAAAATCTATGAATAAATGGTGTAAACTAAATATTGTGGCCAGAAATAGATTCATAACCACATCTCTTTCTCTCTCTCTCTCTCCCTATATATATATATAGATATTAAATATATATATATATATATATATATATATATGAACTTAAATATATATAGTTTGTGAAATTAATTATTCCACATGACAACTTGTTGGTGACCGAAGACACAGGCGAGAGGCTAGCTTCCACCTTCATATATTAATGTGGAACATGGAATGATAACTAGGCATCTCACAGATTTAATGTTCATTTTCTTCGAAAATAATCAATTCAGGGCAGCAATCCATAAACTATATCAAATTAATATATACAGGTAATAACTTACGGAATAAGTTTATATCTTTTGTTTTTCTCCTTGGGTATCTAAAACAAGATTATTTACAACCATAAAACAATTTAAAAGCCGAAAAAGAAATTTATAGAAAATAGCATAAAAGCATTAATTAAGCATAGATGGTTATGTCAGTGTATCATGCACAAATAAGTATGCATTTTATATAAAAATTAGTCCATGTTCAGTGGCGGATTCAGAATTTGAGCAAAATTATTTTTTTTATAATTTTTTTATTTATAAAAAAATAATTAATTAAAACATATTATATCGAAGTAAATAAAATTAAAATTCAATATACTCTCTCCATTCCAGAATACTTTTTAAAACAACAATTTTTAAAGATAATTTTATATTTTTAAATTTATCCTTAATATCAACTAAGAATTTTTTAAGAACATATTGACTAAGAATTTAATAGTGAATGTGTGATGCTAGAATGATAGTAATTATATATACTTTGTCTGTAACACTGTGTATGTGAGTTTTAAAACAGGCAGAAAAGAGATTTCTTTTTATACATTTCTTTTGTTTGTCAATTTTTTAAGCAACAGATAATAAAGTGTGTGTGTGTATATATATATATATATATATATATATATATATATATATGTAGTAGACAAAAAATTTGACCACTTTAATTTTCTTGCCAAAGTCTTCGGTCCAGAAATGGACGGAATTGGCCAAAAAATATAAAAGTTGCAAATATTTTGTAACTCCTACATTACCCTTTATACACAAATAAAAGAAGATTTAAGAGTAAAATGGTAATCTTTATTTTAAAACTAAGTTTACAAAAAAAAATTATAAATTCCCAAACAACACAAAAGAAAACTTATAAGTTTTCTATTCTTTTTTTTTTTGTATTTAAAACTCACAAATATAATATATAATATAATCAATCACGACCGGTGAGTATCTTTTGCCTCCAAGACTAGCAGTTGAAACATGCCCAAAAAGATCCATATGAAGAAATTGTAAGGGTCTTTCATTTGAATTAACTGCGTTGCTCTTGAATAAGTTCTTGGTTTGCTTTCCTAGTTGACATGCTTTACATGGCCTTTCCTTGACAAAGCTCAGCTTGGGTAGACCTCTGACTAGATCATTTGACATGAGCTTTGACATGTTCTTGAAATTTAGGTGAGATAATCTTCGATGCCACAACCAACTAACATCTTCTGAAGCTTTGGCGAAGAAGCAAGCTGTTGCTGAAGAGCTTAGCTCAGCAAGATTGATCACATATACATTGCCTTCTCTTGATCCACTCAACTTAACAGAGTTGGTTTCCAAGTTTTGAACTTGACACTGAATGTTAAGGAAGATGACTTGATGACCTTTGTCACAGAGCTGACTTATGCTCAGCAAATTGTGCTTTAATCCATCAACATAGGCTACCTTACTAAATGAAATAGCTTCATTGCTTGTTAAACCATAACTTTTGATTTTTCCAAAGTTGTTATCTCCAAAGACAACTACTGGACCGTCTTTAGCTTTAAAACCTGACCATATGCCTTAAGTACCCACTATCGAGATACCATATGGACTTTGTAGATTTTGATGTCTGCAAGCACAATCAATGTTTATTTTGGTACCCATACTTTCTTGAGTCCTACAATGTTAGTTCCCTTAGGGACCCAAATCTATCTGACTTTGGGTCTACAATATATAACATGCTCATAATAACAATATGCAACTTTGTGACTATCCTTATGACAGTTATAATATTTAGTATACCGCATGGGTGATTGTGTGTATGGACATCTTCTCACTTGAAACTTGTGTGGAGGATATGTCTTTCTTTTCAGTTGAACCTCTCTCTGCTTTCACACAGTTCTATGATTTTGGAATTTCGTAGAGTAAGAGTCAGTTCTACGATTTATATCCGGTTGATTCGTAGAGTTGAACTTGTCAAACTCTACGATCCTTCGAGATACGATCGTAGACTTAAATTTACTCTGCGATTTTAAATATTTTTTAGCTCCTACATTACCCTTTACACAAATAAAAGAAGATTTAAAGGTAAAATGGTAATCTTTATTTTAAAATTAAGTTTACGAAAAAAATTATAAACTCCCAAACAACACAAAAGAAGATTTATAAGTTTTCTATTCTTTTCTTTTGTATTTAAAACTCACAAATATAATATAAAAGTTCCTCTCTTTTCTTATCAAATTACTTGAAAAAGTTTTATCTAATCCCCTAAACACACACACACACATATAATTACCTCTAAAAAAGATTTATTTTTCAAAAAATTAGTGTCGACAATTGCCTACACTGGCCAAGCAGTGGATCCGCCCCTGTCCATGTTGGATCATATTACTTCTTGATGATCTAAATCCTTCTGGATGGTGTCTCCGGTAGTTGGCTCTGACTTTTAATACCTACAAAAGACTACATCTTTACAATGGTTAACAGCAGTGAGTTGCGTTGGGATGCTTCTAATATGAGTGTTAATTAACAAGTCATGAGTAGAAAGGAAAAATTGACATTTTAAGGTTTCAAGCGGAAAAAGTGTAATCTTACAAACACAGTAAAACAGTCTTATTCATAAGATTTTATAGTTGTCCATGTACCTTCGGTGTGTTCCATCATCCTTATAGGCTGCAGGGATCATTGGACAAACCCATGTAGGTGGAACAAAAAAGTTTATGTCTGATTGCACTGCCCAAATGAGACTCTCTTCGGCGTTGGATTATCCGATGATCATGAGTGGGTCCCTACGCCATCTATTGCACCGCTGCGCATTCTATACCTTGGGCCTTTAGTGTGGGTATATATAAAACTTAATATATGTACATATATCAATAGATGATACTTCTTCAATAAAAAAAAAAAATCAATTTGTAAAAATATTTTGGTTATAAAAAGAGTTCTCTTTTAATCAATGATAGTATAAAATAACATAATATTTTCAAGTACAATAACACAATTAATTTTTTTATCATGTCATCACTATTAAACTGAAGTACTATACACTCATTATTCATTATATTTAGCGTTAAAACATGGAATAAAGTGAAAAAACTATATTCTTAAATTTACAAATTTTACAATAACATAATTCATTTCGTTTTGTTTTTTGGTTTTACATTTTCTATCTTTGCAAGATTATATATATACATAATTATAATCTTCAAATCATACTCCTTGATTATAGAGTTGAGCTCATCTGTGTGCTTTGCAATTGACCCTCATCTAGCATCACAATTTTGGAAACGCAGTTTAAATTCAAATACTGATCAGTCACATTAATTGTAAGTGTCTTCTTCCATGCACACACTATGGACAATGTTTCTGGGATTTTATTTATTTATTTATTTATTTATTGATAAAATAAAATTTGATTGAATTTATCAGTACTTTAATGGATCTAGATAAAAGCGCCCGCCCCCAACAGAATTCAACACTTGACTACAACAAACAAAATCAGTAATACGAAACAGAGACAACAATAGAGTGCTACAAAAATCTATATGCACCAATAGTTGCACTAGCTAATAGGAGTAGTTTACATAAACGATCCGTACTAAAGTTTACAATTTAGACTGATCATTAACATTATTGTTTCTGAATGGAATGAATTTGTATTCTATCAAAACTATTAATCCTTGGGATGAATTTGTTTTTGAATTTAGAAATATATTTATATATGTTTAATTATTAATTCTAAAAACAGTCAATTTGACTTAAAATGATCAAAATTGAGCATTAATTTGGGACGGATGGAGTATAAAATTGGACTGGGCCCAACTTGGATGCTCTAAACAGTGTCACTTTCATTTTACAAGTCCGGCCCAGCCTCCCAGGTTTGAAAGCTAGCCTAAACCATGAAATTACAATATAATGTTGCTATATAACAATGTGCCAGGTCTCCGGTTGTTATTAATAGAATATGTTTAAAACTTGTCATGTATAATCGTTTGAATTTTAGAACAGACTTGGATCGTTGCAAATAAGTTGTATGTTTTATATATTAATGTGTAAGATCGACCCATAGTACAATAATCAAAACATCAATTAACTCGATCCACGTCACCTGCCACGTTATTAACACTTGTTAACTGCTAGTCTACTTAACACTTTCCGTCACTTTTTTGGACGGAATTATAAGTAATGATCAGTTTGTAAGTTTTTTCGAGTATAGTAATGCGTTTGTAACAAAAAAAGATTCGGTAAGCACAATGAAAATCGATCCCTAGTACAGTGACCAAAAAGTCAATTAACCCCCCTTTTAAGTAACCAAACATAAGAAAGAATATTCATTTTCCCATTTTTCCAAACCAAACAGGGCATTAGTAGTATCTAAATAAGAAAACTAGCAAATTAAGAGAATGTTTGGGATCGTTTATAAGCAGTCAAATTTGTTTATAATTAATTTCAAGAATCAAAAAGTGTTTGGTAAACTGATTTTAAAACTACTTTTAATCACTTTTTATGAAAATAATTAGAAGCTTCAATTTAGAGCTTCTGATTATTTGCCAAATCTAATAATCAGGTTTGACCAAGTATATTACTAATCTATCCCTATTTATTTTAATAATTCTAATCATTACCCATATTTACTGATAAGTGCATAATACTCATTTATTTTCATTCCTTTATATTTAGTTTATTGCATGTTTTATTGTGATTATGCACTTATTAGATTGTTTATTGATTTCAGGAGGATTCAGAGTCAAAAGTGGAAAAAGATGGAAAATCGGAGCCAAAACGAGAAAAGTTGAAAAATTGGAAATTGTGGTTCTCGCCCCGGCGAGAACTTTGTACTGGAGTTTCTCGCCCCGGCGAGAAACCTTCTGCCCATCTTCGCCCCAGCTGATCCAGAGCTCGCCCCGGCCCAACACCATTCTGGCCATTCTCGTCCCGGCGAGAATCTTAGTGCAAAAATCCTCGCCCCGGCGAGAAAATCAGGCATAAAATCCTCGCCCCGGCGAGAAAGGCGGCGTTGACCAAGTTTGACTGTTTGTAATTCTTAAGGATTTCTATTTCAGATTGGATTCTTAATTCTTAGGGACTTAGGATATTATCTTAGGACTATAAATAGATGTTTTTAATTTATTATAGAGGGATCTTGACAACTACAATTGTAACCTTAATTGGAGAAGATTGAAGGCATGTCAGGCTAGACTCTTACTTTCAGTTCTAAGGGATGTTGACTCTTTTTTCATAATTAATGGTTTAATCAGGTTTTATTTATTTATTCCTTCTTGCATGAGATTTATTCTGATAATCTGTTTTAACTGATTATATGTTATTTAATCTTTTAATTTGATTTGGCCAATTGAATTAATTTAATTAATATCATCTGCTAGATTAAGATATAGTATTAAGTAAACGATATTATATCTGATCATAGGTAGCGATTAATAGTATTTGATTGTGGACAAGCTTTTGAATATTATTAAGATTATTAGAAGGCAAGTTAAATAATTCCTGATTGTGTAATTGTTGCTTGGAATAACCTAATTCTCTAATTCTTCATGCTGCTATTTTATTAAATCTAGACTGATAGTTCTAGGTTATATAATAGTTAGAGTCTCTTGAGGCGACTGTCACATTAGATTTACACATAAGGAGAATTTCGGATAATTAGCGATTGCGGTTATCTAGGGTTATTAATCTCATTGAAGGGTAAATATTATCAAACTTGACTTTTCCATGATTGTGATGAGGTGATACTGAACTGAAGAACTGAAGCTTTTTATTCATTGATCATTCTTAATTACTTGTGTTAGCTTAGTGAAACAAACTCAAAACCCCCCATTAATAGAAATAATAGGAATATTAGAATAAGTAAAAGACTAATTCACTTCTCTGTGGGATCGATCCTTGCTTGTCATTATACTAAGTTTTGTGCTAGTAGAGTGTTAGTAAGGTATTAATTTTGGAGTGTAAAACGACAGTTCCCAAATTTTGGCGCCGTTGCCGGGGAAGTGTTATTTATCTTTATTTATTCTTCATTTTACTTTATTTCATTTTATTTTTATTTATTATTGTAGTTTATGACACGATCCTCTCAATCCGGTGATTTAAATTTTGATCCAAAAATTGAGAAAACTGCACGCAGGCTAAGGAAAGAAGCTCGTCAAGCTTGAGGCATCACTGCAGAGTCAGACGAAATTCCATCACCGGGACTCAACATAGCACTTGAATTACTGTCGAATACATCATCCACCGATTCAGAGGAAGAAGAAGAAATGGCGGTGCCAAATAACAATAGAACACTTAAAGAATTAGCCACTCCTAATCTCAATCAACAACCCTTATGCATTGAATATCCTACATTAACTGCTGCTTTTGAACTTAAATCGGGACTAATTCATCTTTTGCCTACTTTTCGTAGTCTCACAGGTGAAGATCCATACAAGCACTTGAAGGAATTCCATGTGGTATGTTCCACCATGAAGCCACATGGAGTAACAGAGGATCAAATCAAGCTAAGGGCATTTCCATTCTCATTGGGAGATCTAGCGAAGGACTGGCTGTACTATCTTCCTTCAGGGTCAATACAGTCATGGAATGACATGAAAAGGCTGTTCTTGGAGAAGTACTTTCCTGCTTCAAGAGTTGCCAACATCAGAAAGGAGATATGCGGCATTCGACAGTTCAACGGAGAGACACTGTATGAGTATTGGGAAAGATTTAAAAAACTGTGTTCCAGTTGTCCTCCCCATCAAATAGACGATCAACACCTGATTCAGTACTTTTATGAAGGATTATTGCCAATGGATCGGAGTATGATCGATGCTGCAAGTGGAGGAGCACTAGTGGATAAGACACCGGAGGCTGCAAGGACTTTAATTGCAAATATGGCTGCTAATTCTCAGCAGTATGGGACAAGGAATGATCGTGCACCTGTAAAAGTGAATGAGATTACCACGAGCAATCTTGAACAATAAATTTTTGATTTGACTGCGATGGTTAGACAATTGGCTACAGGAAATACACCAGCAGCAAAAGTTTGTGGGATTTGTTTAATGAATGGTCATAGCACTGATTCTTGTCCGACATTGTAAGAGGATGAAACCGCACAGCAAGCTAATGCAGTGGGAAATTATCAAGCACAACCGCAGCGGAAGTATGACCCATATTCAAATACTTACAATCCAGGATGGAGGGATCACCCTAACCTTAGTTATGGAGGAAATAGACCACCAGCGCAAAGCATGTATCCGGTTAGACAACAAGGGTTCCCACAAGGCTCTCAACCAGTTCCTCATCAATATCAACCTAGACCGGCAGCTCCTGCAAATTCTGGAACATCTTTGGAAGACATGTTCAAGACATTCATGAGTCAGACACAGCAGTTCCAGCAGGAAACGAAAAATTCTGTTCAAGACTTGAGAAATCAGATAGGACAACTTGCCACCACAGTGGGGAGGTTGGATGCTCAGGGTTCAGGAAAGTTGCCCTCCCAAACAGTTGTCAATCCAAGGGAGAATGCTAGTGCGATTACACTAAGGAGTGGAAAAGAGTTGGAAGTACCCAAAACAGTGACGGAAATTGAAAAGGAGAAGGCTAGTGATGAGATAGAGACACCGAAGGAAGTTGTCACCCCATCTACTCCAGTTAAGACCTCACCATTGCCGTTTCCACCTAGAACACACAAGACTTCAAAGAAGGAGGAAAAGGATAAGGAAATCTTGGAAACCTTCAGGAAGGTAGAAGTCAATATTCCTCTTTTGGAGGCCATCAAACAAGTGCCCAGGTATGCAAAGTTTTTGAAAGAATTGTGCACTAACAAAAGAAAATTGAAAGATGATGAAAAAGTCACTGTAGGAGAGAATGTGTCAGCAGTGCTTCAAAGAAAAATGCCTCCTAAATATAAGGATCCAGGAATGTTTACAATCCCATGCAGAATAGGTAATACCAGATTTGAGAAAGCCATGCTAGATTTAGGAGCGTCAATAAATGTCATGCCATTATCTGTATTTGCTTCTTTAAATCTAGGACCTTTGAAACAAACTGGTGTTATCATTCAACTTGCTGATCGTACTAACACTTACCCTCAAGGGGTAATTGAAGATGTCTTAGTGCAGGTGAATCAGTTAATATTTCCTGCAGATTTTTACATTGTGGATATGAAAGATGACAGATCTCCAAATCCCTCGCACATCTTGCTAGGAAGGCCATTCTTGAAAACAGCAAGGACAATGATTAATGTGCACAATGGGACCTTGACCATGGAATTTGATGGAGAAAAAATTCAGTTCAATATATATGACGCCATGAGGTACCCTAGTGATGTTGATCACATTTTTGCCATTGACATCATTGATTCTATGGTGCAGGGATCTTTTGAACAAGACCACAGGGAAAGCTTGGAGATGGCTATTGCTAACAATTTGGACATGGATAAAGAGGAAGAATTTGACCAGAATCAGGAATTGAAGGAAGTTGTGGCTGCATTGCACTCTTTACCAAAATTCACAGATAAGTATGCAGTTCAATCAATTCAATTGCCTATTTCTCATAAAAAATTGTTACCATCTGTGAAACAAACTCAAAACCCCCCATTAATAGAAATAATAGGAATATTAGAATAAGTAAAAGACTAATTCACTTCTCTGTGGGATCGATCCTTGCTTGTCATTATACTAAGTTTTGTGCTAGTAGAGTGTTACTAAGGTATTAATTTTGGAGTGTAAAACGACAGCTCCCATTTACCTTTTAAAATATTCATTTTTAGTAATTTACACTTGAAATAAGTGATTAACAAAAATTTTCATACCAAACATTTTTCACTTATTACTAATTTAAGTGTTTGTTATTTATCAAATACAAGCTACTTTTTTTTAAAATTAGTTATAATCAAAAGTATTAATCCGAATCTGTAATCACATTTTAATCCCAATCATAGTCTAAGTGTAACTAATCTTATGCACAAACAAATGTTATCCATGCACTGATATATTTACATGTGGATAGGAACTTAGCAAATGATTATATAAGACCATCTCCAGCATGTGGACTATCCTATAGACTATATTTAGTCCATATGACATTAGCAGATGTCCTTTAATCTTTAATCCTTCTAGCAGATGGACTATACCGTGGACTATCTCGTGAACTATAATATAAAAAGATTAAAATAATCAATTAATTTAAAAAAACTCCAACGACTATATTCCAACGGACATATTCCAATGACTATATTTTAAAGAACAAAAACAACCTCTATAAATATAAGTCACATCTAGTCTCTCATATTCACTCATCTCAACTTTATCCTTCCAGTCAAATACGTTATTTTAAATATGTCTCTTCAATTCGAATTAGCTATGCTGCACATGGATGAAGAAGATGAAGAAGCATATGAACAATTTTTAGGCTTGACGGCTATTGAAGAAGAATAACAAAATATCAATAGGCATACATCACGTCATCATGGTTCTGTGCAAGGTCGTATTACCATTGATCGTGGTAGACATGAAGGTCATAATCGACTTTTTTGTAATTATTTTGTTGAATATCCTACATACCCCCCCGCATCTATTTCGAAGAAGGTTTCAAATGCGGTGCCCACTTTTTCTCCGAATTCAAGGAGTAGTTGAAGCATATGATTCATACTTTGTCTAGAAAATAAATGTTGCAGGACAACTCGATTTATCTTCTCTTCAAAAGATAACTGTCTCAATGCAGATGCTTGCCTATGGTGTTTCAGCAGATTTCATTGATGATTATGTGCGGATCGGTGAAAGCACGACTATATAAAAGCTTTGTAAAAGCAGTCATTGCATTTTTTAGTGATGAATATCTGAGATCCCCTAGTAGTGATGACATCGTTAGATTGCTATCAAAAGCTGAAGAGCATGGTTTTCCTGGGATGTTGGGGAGCATTGACTGCATGCATTGAAAATGAAAGAATTGTTCGGTTGCGTGGCATAGTATGTATTCTAGACATGTACATGAGCTAACAATTATTTTAGAAACAGTGACTTCATACAATCTTTGGATATGGCATGCATTTTTTGGATTACCAGACTCTCATAATGATATTAACATTTTGGAGAGATCATCTATCTTCTCTGCTCTTACTGAAGGTCGTGCTTCAGCTGTGAACTACTTAATTAATGGACATGAGTACACGATGGGTTATTACCTTGTTGATGGTATATATCCCCCATGGGTAACATTTGTAAAAATTATTTCGGCACATCAGGAAAATAAAAGAAAACTATTTGCTAAGACTCAAGAGGCGCTTAGGAAGGATGTTGAGCGAGCATTTGGGTACTCCAAGCACATTTTGCGATCGTTCGTGGTCCTGCACGATTTTGGGATCAAACAACACTAAAAGAAATTATGACTACATGCATAATACTACATAATATGATCGTTGAGGATGAACGAGATGAAAATCAAGAACCAACAACTTATGATACACATGACGAGATTCCAACTGTAGAAGTGTCTCATGAACGTACCCCACAATTACTTGAATTCATTGAAGCTAATTATCGCATAAGGGATAAACAAGTTAATTTTCAACTTCAAGAAGATATTATTCAACACTTGTGGTCACTACATGACAGAGCGTAATACATTAGTTCTACTACAATAATAAGCAAATCATGATTCTATAATAATAAGCAAGTCAACTACTAGATGTAACTCTTTTCATGATTTCTTACTTGCGTTGTTTGTAATATTTAGCTAATTCGGGCTCCATGTTAGTGGTGTCAGTCATTATGATCTTTTCATTCTCTTGTGCTTTCATTATATTCAACTTCTTTTGCTGTTAAAAATATATTATGTCCATGTTCTCTTGTCTCTTTTGTTGGTTCAATTTCATCTGATGCTCGAACTTCTCAAACCTCAATTCCATAGGTGTACTAGTATCAACGGTTCCTTTGCCCTTTTTAAATAATGCTTTCGAAACCTTTCTTCCCATTCGTCTCTCTAATCTTGCAAAGATTGTATCTTCAATACCATCGTTTTCACCCAAACTTACTTCTTCTACGGTTGATGGAGAAAATGCTGCTGGACTTGACTTTCTAGTACCTTTTTATTTTTTCCACTATTATCTGGTTTTCCATTTTGGTGCATCCTTTAATAGTCTCCAACAATGCATAAATCCAAACGGTTGATTTTGGATACTTTTGAACATCTCTAATGCTTGACATATCTATTTTAAAAATTATTTACAAAGCATTAAGTATAAACTATAAGAATAAACTTAATGAAATTTTACATGAAAAAATTGAAATACCTTATCTTGTTCACCTACACTGCTTTGTTGCATTCTTTCAATTGCAGCATAATATTCACAAAATTTGTTCACCGCGAGTTGAATTATTGACCAACGTTTCGCCAAAGTAATAAAATTGCGTTCAGACTCAAAATTTTTGTATTCCTAAAAGTATTCACGAACTCTTTTCCAATATCTTCCATGTTTCTGGTCGTTTCCTTTAATTGGATCCATACATTAAGCCATCCAAAAACAAGAAGGAGATCTTTATCAATTGTGTAATTTTCCTTTCGCCCTGTTCTTTTATTGGACTCATTTTCGGGAGTCTGAATTGGTACATCAGTTTGAATTGGGAATTCATCCAACAAATTTGGATCATCAAGTGAGAAATCTTAAGATAATAATGAAGAAAAATACATTGAGGGACCATGATTTTCCATCTAAAAAATAAATTAGAGTGATATTATAAATAAAAAAATAAAAATCAAATATAATAAAAATACAGACGATTGTTAACCAAATATTTACAATTGCTAAAGGTTGAAGTAGTTGATTGAGATATGGTAAAATGTATTGAATCATTGTACATATTTATAGATTTTTCAATTAACATTTTCAATTTCTATCCGTTGGACCATGTTTTTTTTACCATTCTGACCATGTTTTTTTTATATTTGTTGGAGGTAATTGAGGTCATTGCTAGGGGCGAGCATGATGCAGTTGAAGCCCAAACCGTACACGAAACCGCTTAGTGCGGTTTAACAAATCCAAAACTGCACATGAAACTGCTTGTGATTGGTGCGGTGCGATTTTGAACCGTGCGATGCAGTTTCATTTGGTGCGGTTTCGGTTCCAAAACCAATTGAAACAACAAAATTTTATGCAATTTAAATTAACAATTTAGCATCACACAATATTAAATAACACTTTGATAACACACACAACCTTACTTATAATGTTTTGTCTAAACAAAAGCTAAATAAAACCTGATGGATTATTATCTGCTTACATATGAAAATTCTAAACTAAAATAATTAGTTAATTACATGAAAGATAATTCCAAATGGATTAACTGAAGGGTGGCTTCCATAATAATGCTTCTTGATATGCTCCATGTTGACAATGCTTCTTAATTACGTCGTTTTGGGCCTTTTGGCCATATAATTTAAATTAAAAAAAAACTCCAAAGAAGCATGGTACAGTTTCGATTTTATGCATGCGGTTTTGGCCAGTAACCAAACCCAAACCGTAAATTCGGTTTGTCAACCCATCTAAAACCCCCACATACGCCGAAAACGTTGGTGCGATTTTAATTGTTGTGGTTTGTGTGATTTTTGGTGCGGTGTCGGAGGCAATTTGGTTATTTGCTCAACCCTAGTCACTGCTCACATACAAAAATATAGAGTAAAGTTAGGTTTCTGCTAAAAAGAGGTTGTCACAAGCAAACAGGAGACTAGAGAGAGAAAGAAACAAAGAGGGATATAGTGTTGAGAATGAATGCATCCACTGTTTTGTTTTGTTTTAGAATGTGTATCTGATAACCAAATCATCTCCGTCTTCTTCTTAAGGCATCCGACCCCTTCCACCCTCCCATTTAAATATATTTAAATTATAATCTACCAAATTCTAGTTCCTTGATATAGTCTACCAGCTTCACCAGAAAAACTCATGGACTAAATTTATTCCTGTTGCTAGAGTGAAATATGAATTTTAGACTATATTTAGTATAGAATTGTTGCTTCTTCGGACTGCTGGAGATGCTCTAAATACTTTGTTGATGACAATAAAAAAAATATAGATTTTTATATGATCAAAATCTACCTCAACTTTGTTTATAATTATATTGTATAAGATTGAACTACTAGTACTTATTTATAATACTCCTACTTTAATACCTATAAATACTTTTATAAGCACTTTTTATTCTTGAATTAGTAATAAGATAATAATTTCATATATTATTTATTCATTTTAAAGATTATTTATGAAAAATTACATAATCTGAAATAAGAAAATTTTATTATATAATACCCTTTTCATATATCCGAATTCAAATGAAAAATTTATAATAAGAATTAGAGTTACAAGCAAATTGTAGTAAATTGTAGTGTTCAGAAGTTCAGCCCAACTTAACTCAACTCAAAGGTTGACTCAAGCTTAAATGAATTAATCTCAAACAAACTTCTTTACCCATTTAATTAAACGATCGAGTTCGAATAATGTGACATCCGACTCGTTTAGTCTCCGCTCTAATAAACCCGACTTTTTTTAAAATTTAAGTAAGTGAACTGATATTTTGATATAAAATTTAATATTTTAACGTAAAGCTCTCATATGAATATTGAGTGAGTTCTTCATTTATGTGAAAAAAACTCATGTAAAAATATTATTCTTTATGTAATTTTTTAATTATTTATAAAATTATCAATTTCCTTTAATTATTTTTTTTAAATGAAGGGCAACTAAATAATTTTGCTTATTAATTTTCTTGGGCAATACTCAACAAGTCGGGAGTGCATATTATTCTTGGGCATTACTCAAACTTTTTGGGCAGCAAATTGCTTGGCCTATATAACAACAGTAAGAGAAATGAGTCTGCAGAAGGAAAGTATACTGAAAATGAAGAATCCTCACTCTATTCGCTCCTCTTAGCTTCTTGCTCGTTTTTTAGTATTTTCAATTTCTTGCATTTCCTTTGTTAGCAAAAACCCTCTATTTCCTCTCCGATATATATAGTATTCAGTAGTATTATCCGTAGATTTTCTCCTTCACTATAGAAAATGGAAAATCAAGGACGAAGAGGAACTGAAGAAATTTCCTCCGGTGAAATCTTTTTTTCTGTGCCGTTGCCGCCACCGCCTCGCAGTTTGCCGGAAGAAGTTATATTCGAAATACTCTCACGGCTGCCGGTGAAATCTCTGCTTCGATTCAAGTCTGTTTCCAAACCCTGACTTTCCCTAATTTCAAGCCCTAATTTCGTCAAAGCCCACATTCTCCATGGCAAAAAGTTAAACCCCTCATCCTCATTATCACTTATGCTCTTCAGCGAGAAACGCACCTTCTCGAGCGAAAAATCCATCTCGCTCATCCATCTCGATTCTGATTCTGTTAAAAATAACACTAATATCATCCGTCTCGAGCCACCAGTAACTAACAATTTAGTCGATTTAGTTGTAATGAAGGTTGTTGGCTGTTGTGATGGCATTGTTTGTTTTTCCCTACATGAATCCATTCACTTTTGGAACCTCGCAACCAAACTGGCCAAGCACTTCTCACTTGCAAGGCCCACCCATTATTCAGAGATAATTTCTGGACATTCATTAGGGTTTGGTTTTGATCCTATTTCCGGTGATTACAAGGTTGTGAGGGCTTTACCCCGATCCAGATGTGTGTTCAGGTGGCTAGTGTATTCGGCAAATGCTGAGACTAGCAGAGAGTTTCTGGCTAAGGAGATGAACATTGGGAAAATCCCAAGACTATCCGATACCTGTTATGCTTGTGTGAAAGGGGTTTTGTATTGGAAAACATATGATGAGCTACAGGTTGTGTCATTTGATTTGCATAAGGAGGTGTTTGTGCAAATTCCAATGCCGAGCTGCAAAAATGTGGACATTAAGACTTGTAGATTTGTGGAATTTAGGAATTCTGCTGCTATGATCGGGTATTCTGGTGATAAGGCTAGCGTTTGTTTGTGGACAATGGATGACGGCTTAATTGATGGAAAAATATCTTGGATGAAGATGTTCACCTTTGATGCAGTTCCAGTGAAGTGTTTGCTGCATTGGTATTTGGGGACGGGCGAAATTGTAGCATCCGATGAGTCAGGGTTGTTGCTGTATGACCCTGAAAACAAAGTTAGCAAGTATCCTGGAATATCTGATAGAGTTTTGAAAGTTTGTGAGTGCACCGAGAGCCTTGTTTCATTGAAAGGATTTATAAAGGCTGAAGAAGATGTTATCAAGAAAGAAGGGGAAGGTGGTCTTATTGTTGGTTTAGATTTAAATACAATGTTCCCTAGATTTTTTAGAAAATAGACTGTGGTTAGACTTTCAGTTGCGTACTTGCTTCTTAATTCTAGGGCTATGATTAGAGTTTAGATTAACTTTTGCTGCTCAAATGTTTTTGTGATGAAATTAGAGTATAATGAAACTAGTATAATGCAACTAATGTTACTTTATAACATCTACCTGCACTTGTGTTTTCCATGTTTCTGGTTGTTGTTAAGGGAGTGTTTATACTTTTTTCATTTTTAATCCTATAAGTTTAGGAACAGATTCGATCCTTGCAAAAATTTGTACGAGTATGTTATGTCAAGACGGCTTAGGAACTATCTAAATAAGAAAACCAGCAAACTTAAACAATCTTATGCACAAACAAATGTTATCCATGCAGCGATATATGTCTGTATGGACAGAAGCTTAGTAGATGAGCAATAGTCCTACTGTAATAAGGATGATGAGATTGGAATGCTAGGATTTTCACTGGCCTTGCTATGAAAATCCAAATGCTTTGGGACAGTTTCTTTTTGTTCCTCATTGTGGGACTCTGCGATGGGAACTTTATGTGGTGTCTTGGGCTTACTAACATAAAGATTGTAGGGCTGCTGAGGGTGTTTGGGAGTTTTCCCCCCCACTTGTTTTGTCTGTGTTTTTTCTTTTGGTTGAGTACTTGTGCGCCTTTGGTGTTGTCTATATTATGGCATTGTTTGTGTCTACTGCTCTACTTTTGCTATCAATTTGGTACATTTACATTTACTATGCTTGCTTGCATTGGTATTTGTTTTAGTTATATTGGGAAAAATCACCTCCCAAATACTGTTGCCTTTGATAAATTAAATGGCCAAAAATATCAGTACATGCCAAACAGATTAAATTTACAGTTCCACCAAAATAATAACCACTGCAGGAAATGATGAGAAGAAATAACCAAGCACGAGACACCAAGATTTTTAAGTGGAAAACCCTCTATAACTAAGAGGTAAAAACCACGGGACGATCTCCGAAAAATCCACTAGAATAAACTGAGAGAATACAAAGATATTCTAATTTGAGTACACTCAAACTACCTCACCACAATAACTATGTGATAAAAACCCAAACAAAATATCTATTTGTTTGATCTTTCTTTCTCTCTATTTTTCTAAAGCTTTAGCAGAAGCTTTCTCACTCTTTTTTTCTCTCTCTATGGTTGCTCTCGGATGTGTTTTTTTTCTCTCTCCGAATTAGTGTGTTGTGCACATTCTGCTGCCTTATTTATATCATATGAAAAGCCACATGCTCTTCTCTCTTTTCCATGTATTATGCTGAAATTAGGTGAATGTTCCCCACTCTAAAAAAGCAACCCTTTTTTTCATGCACAAAACATGGGTGAGGACCACCACCACATGGAAGCCAACAATCTCCCCCTCCGAACCCATAAGAGAGTATTTTCTGTGACCCTGTCACTTGGAGTCCATCCCGACCAACTCCTTGCAAAATTCCAGCTTATCACGAGTGACAACTTTTGTCAACATATCTGAGAGGTTCTCGTCGGTATGAACTTTCTTGACTTTCATCAACTCCTTTTCCATCACTTCTCGAAGCCAGTGATAACGAACATCAATGTGCTTGGTACGATTATGATAAGTGGCGTTCTTGGTCAAATCAATTGCACTTTGACTATCACAATAAACCACATACTCATCATGTGTCAAACCCAGCTCTTGGAGAAACCGTTTTAACCATAACATCTCTTTGCCTGCTTCCGTAGCGGCAATATATTCCGACTCAGTTGTAGACAAAGCAACACACTTCTGCAACTTGGACTGCCATGAAACAGCTCCCCCTGCAAAAGTAAACAAATACCCCGAAGTAGACTTCTTCTCTTCAGAGCCTGCCATGTCTGCATCTGTGAAACCCTCCAAGACTGGACTCGACCCACCAAAACCCAAACACAAACTAGAAGTAGCTTTCAAGTATCTAAGAATCCACTTAACTGCTTCCCAATGTTCTTTTCCAGGATTTGATAAATACCTGCTCACAATGCCAACTGCATGAGCAATATCCGGCCGCGTACAAACCATTGCATACATAAGACTCCCTACATCAGAGGAGTAAGGAACTGCTGCCATATCATCTCTCCCTTCCTTAGTAGAAGGACACATACTCTTTGTCAACTTAAAGTGATTGGCCAGTGGTGTGCTAACTGACTTAGCATCACCCATGTTGAACCTTGCAAGCACCCGTTCAACATACTTCTCTTGTGACAACCATAACCTCTTGGCTTTCCTGTCACGAACAATTTTCATGCCTAAAATCTGTTTAGCAGGGCCTAAGTCCTTCATATCAAAGGACTTGAACAACTCACCCTTGAGCCTGTGAATCATGTTAGCATCTTGCCCAACTATCAACATATCATCTACATATAGCAACAGAATAACGAAGTTACCATCCGGGAACTTTTTCACATACACACAGTGATCTGCAATTGTTCTGCTATAACCTTGATCCACCATAAATGAATCAAATTTCATGTACCACTGTCTTGGGGCTTGTTTCAGGCCGTACAAACTTTTCTGCAACCTGCAAACCAAGTGCTCTTTCCCTTTAACTTCAAATCCCTCTGGCTGTTCCATGTAGATTTCCTCCTTCAAATCACCATGAAGGAATGCAGTTTTCACATCTAGTTGCTCAAGCTCAAGATCCATACTAGCTACTAACCCCAACACCACTCGAATAGAAGTCATCTTCACAACTGGAGAAAAAATCTCATCGAAGTCAATACCTTGCTTTTGAGCAAAACCTTTGACGACCAACCGAGCCTTGTACTTCACTAGTTTTTCACCATCCTTTTTCAGCTTGAACACCCATTTGTTCTTCAATGCTTTCCTGCCCTTTGGAAGTGTAGTTAACTCATAAGTGTGATTCTTGTGCAAAGAATCCATCTCTTCTTGCATAGCTCTCAGCCAATTGCTTTTCTCCTTATGAGCCTTGACTTCTTGAAAATTCTCTGGCTCCCCCTCCTCAGCAACTAAAAGATATTCAGATGAAAGATATTTGACTGATGGTACACGTTCTCTTGTGGATCTTCTTAGCTGAGGTTCTTTAATGTCAGGTTGCTCCCCCTGATCAACACTCTCTGCATCTAACCCATCACCATCGTGCAAATCTGTATCAGTCATATCTTCATTCTGACCTCCTTCTCCAACTGTGACATTCTGTAATGGAGAAGGAACTCCGCTGAGGTCTGGAACTCTATTATCTATGGGGTGTGCAACATTATCAAAATCCTCATAATTCTGGTGCTCATGAAACACCACATCTCTGCTTCTGAATAATTTCCTCTGCACTGGATCCCATAACCGGTATCCAAACTCTGCATCTCCATAACCAACAAAAACACATGGAGTGGACTTGTCATCAAGCTTTGATCTTTGTTCCTTGGGGATATGTGCAAAAGCCTTGCACCCAAATATTCTCAAGTAAGAATATGACACATCCTTACCACTCCAAATCTTCTCTGGAATCTGGAAATCTAAAGGTGCTGATGGAGATCTATTAATCAGATAGCAAGCAGTACGAACAGCTTCACTCCAGAATGACTTGGGTAGTTTAGCCATTCTCAACATGCATCGAACTCTCTCAACAATAGTGCGGTTCATTCTCTCAGCCACACCATTATGCTGTGGGGTACCAGGAACAGTCTGCTCATGCCGAATGCCATTTTTACTGCAATAATCAGCAAACTCCTTTGATGTGTATTCCCCTCCGTTGTCGCTGCGAAGACACTTTAATAATTTTCCAGTCTCCCTTTCAACCATAGCATGAAAACTCTGAAAATGCTGGAATACCTGGTCTTTTGTTTTTAGCAAGTATACCCACACCTTCCGTGAAACATCATCAATAAAGGTAACAAAATACCTATTTCCACCTAAAGACTCAACCTCAATGGGTCCACATACATCAGAATATACTCTCTCTAGTAACTCTGATTTTCTTTTAGCGGAACTACTAAAAGAAACTCTATCTTGTTTTCCAAACAAACAATAATCACAAGGGCTTAAAACAGTACCTTTAGAAAAAGAAATGAGTGACCTTTTTGCTAATAACTGCAACCCTTTCTCACTCATGTGACCAAGCCTCTTATGCCACAAGTTTGGCGAAGAATCATCCTCCACTGCATTTAACTCACTAGAACACAATTTCACATGAGTCTTGTACAACGAGCAAGAAGCAGCACCTCTTGCAATCACCATAGAGCCTTTGGTAAGCTTCCACTTTCCACTGCCAAAGTGATTCTCATAGCCTTCTCTGTAAGATCCCGACTTTATGAAATAAAAGTTTATTATTTTCTTTATGATTATTCTTCTAAATAGTAAAGTGCTTAATTGTTATAAATGATAGTTAAGGGTGTTATATGCAAATTATCTGATAAACAATGCATGTCGGGGAATATTCTTTTTGTCGGGGAATATTCTTTTTGTCGGAGAATATTATATTCGGTATCGTACGACGGCGCCGAAATGGCAATATTGTCAACGATAGTGGGCCCCATTGTCGGATACTGAAAACGACAGTATTTGTCAACAGTATTATCACCTGCAACTGTTGAAATACCCGGTAATAAAAAGAACAGTAAAACGCGTTATTCCACAGTAGTACGCGGTATTTCACAAGCACACGGTGTTGCACAGTATTTTATATTATTGATTCAATAATTGATAAAGCAGCTATTGCACAGTATTTTGTTCAATAATTGTTACAGTAGCATCTGCATAATACTTTTTATTATTTGTCATGACACTGTAACTTATATTATTTGATATGATATTTTAGCATTATTGACAATGTCTAGAAATTCTGTCAAGGAAAAAGGTTATTTAATTGCGCGTCGTTTATACGGAAGGCCCCCTTTTTCCTAGGAATGATCTGGTTGTCGATATTATAAGTCTAAAATAGTGTTGATTAAAAATATGTGAAGCGCTTGTTGTAAGTTAACTTATTTTTTCTGTGGGACCCACACTTTATTTCGTGGGACCCATAACTATTTGACCGGTGGGACCCACAAATTATTTTTGTAGAATAATTTCTTCAGATTTTATTTTTCCGTGGGACCCACATGTCAGTCAATAGTAATTACCGTCAGTAAATAGTTAATTCAATTTTTATTTTACCTTAAGGTTAAAAACCTAAGTAAAAGCATATTCTAAGAATATACTATGGCATAAAGTATATTAAAAGAATATGCCAAGGGTATAAGAGTAATAAACCAAGAAAATTTGGAAAAAAGACTAAAATGCCCTCACCTTGATTTTCCTATAAATAGGGAGGGTTTGCTTAAGAAAATTTCACACCTTCATTGTTTATACTTCCTCTCTCTCTCTCTCTAAATTTCTTGAGTTCTCTTAGTGTGCTAGGCTATTGTGAGTATTTGTGAGAATACTAGTATTATCCGAAGTTAGTAAACTTCATAGAAAGTAACATCCAGTCACTTGTTAACTAAGGTAGGGAATATCATTTCTTTCATACTTCTATATAATATCATTTGCTTTCATGTTCGTAAGTGATATTATACTCATAAAGGTTGTTATTCATTCTATATTAATTTGTGGGGATAACCTGTCCGTGCGGTATGACGCATGCCTGGTGAATATCCTTTTGTATTCATTCCTTATTATTCTATGGGAATAACCTGTAAGTACGAGTGTCGTACCTGGTGAATACCCTTCTGTATTCATTCCTTATTAATCTATGGGTATAACCTGTCCGTGCGGATTGACGCATGCCTGGTGAATAACCCTTTGTATTCATTACTTATTAATCTGTTGTGAAAATAATCTGTCTACGCGAATTATCGCATGACGGGTGAAAATCCATTTGCAGTTTTCATATATTCTGTTATACTCGTATAACGTATCATTTCTTTTGTACTCTTTAAGGGATATCTTTTTCTTTCACATTTCTCCATTTAAGATAAGAAATCTTTGTTTGTTTCCAAAACCTTATTTTTAAATGGAGAAAATCCCTGAAAATTAGTAGAATATCCTTAATAGTTTGTGCTTCATCTAATATCTTTTCACTTGAATCTTTCTATTTCATTTTATACGTTATAGTTGAAGCATGAAATAATTTCTTGAATATCATTCTTGAATTTGACTCCACAATTTGGTCATCGTGTTGGCAATTTGGTCAATCTTTGATACTGATTAAATTATAAAGCTTTTCTTATCCTTGATCTCACTGTATCATTGTCATCATCCTCATCCTCATATTTAAATTGTGGTGATAGTTCTCTTTGGCCCGTAGTGCAAAGATGAACTGGCGTGACATGATTTTGACCAAACTGTGTATTGGTATTATCATGACTTTTGGTGTTACAAACAAAGGCGTATGGTGAAAGTTCTCTTTGGCCCGTAGTGCAAAGATGAACTGGCGTTTGGCATGATCATGACCGGTGATGTTACAAATAAATATCTTTGGCACGTAGTGCAAAGAGAGGCTGTTGAATATAAACTGTTGATTTGGATGTTCATAAACAGGAATTGTTGATTGGTGTTACAGGGATAAAATATTGGTGGTGATCCTTTAATTTATAGAAGATGGTAGATATTATAATCTACTTGACTCTTCTAATGGATTGTTGGTTCCGCTGCAATTGTTGTTGTTAAACAATTAAAATATCTGTAAATCTCTGATTTAATTCTGTTGAAGACTAAAGATAATTTTTATTCTTCATTATCTTAGTCATGATATTTCTTACTGGGCTATTTGTGCTCACCCTTTTCCTTTTTGTTCCATTGTTCTCCTCAGGAAAAGAGAGTGTAGCGGGGACTAGCCGGGGAATGGAGTGATGGTCCGAGATATTAGAAGTGTCTCAATACCTTACTATTAGTGTGACAATAAGTGTATTGAGAATTTAAGATATATTTGTATTGTGTTGTCGTATTTTGCACAACACTTATTAGTTGTAAATGGGAAAATTCATATTTGTATTTGTATTTTGTGAAATGTTATTGGCGACTCAAAATGGGTTGTATGGACCTATTTTGGGGGCGTCACTGTTGGTATCAGAGCTTAGGGATATGATCTCTGGTAGAGATCTGGGATTAGAACTAGGAGGGGAGAGACGAGTAAAATCCTTTGCTAGTGTGTCCTACCTAAGCTATTTTTGGTTATTTAAGTAATTGGTTTGGTTATAGGGACAAGATGTTGCATGTCTATTTGTTTAACTAATCTTTGTTTTGTGATCACATTTCAGAATGGCATCTGAAAACCAAGAGATTCACTATGAGACCATTGTGGCTGAAAACCAGGAAGCCACAAATAATACGGGTGCAAATTCAGAACATCATGATGTTAATCATGATGCTAACAACCGGATGAATGATGAATTTTTTAGGAACTTCATGCAATACATGCAGAACCAGGCGAGAAGAGCTCCTGTCTACAATACTGGCAGAAACACTGATAATGTACGGATGGTCACTGCTAAGCAGTTCAAAGAATTGGGACCACCTGAATTTTTCGGCAAGCCAGATCCACTCAAGGCAGAGGCATGGCTTAAATAATTAACAAAGATATTTGATGTACTGCGTTGCACGGACGACCAAAAGGTTCCTTTTGCCACCTTTATGTTACGAGGAGAAGCGGATCATTGGTGGGAATCTGTGAAACGTACCCATCATTCGGCACTTGAGATGTCTTGGGTCGAGTTCCAGGAATTATTCAATGAGAAGTATTTCCCAGAAAGTATTCGTCATTTGAAGGAGGTAGAATTTATTAAACTGGAACAGAACAACATGACGGTGTCACACTACGAAGCCAAGTTTGCCGAGCTGTCGCGTTTTGCATCCCATTTGGTGGATACTGAGAAACGGATGACACGAATGTTCCTCCGAGGTTTGAAACCAGATTTTCGTCAATATCTCGTTTCTCATAAAATTTGTGTATACGCAGATGCCGTGGATAGGGCTCAAGTAGTGGAGCAGGAAAGAGGACTACTACAACCAGGAAGCAACACCCAACCACGAGAGCAAAATCACGGTAATAATCGTAATGGTGGCAGCAATTATCGAAATAATGATAATCAGCGAGGAGGGAATCACAACACCGGAAATGGTAACCACTTCGGTGGTAATCCTGGCCCAGATAATAGAAGGAGTGAGTCAAGTGGCAACAGTTCCAAGAAGAGGAGATTCAACAACAACCATGGAAAGACACCAACGTCAGCACTAGCACCAGTACCAGTTTCGAAGGACGGAGAACGACCACCTGTAAGATATTTCAGGTGTGGGAAAGAAGGACACATCAGTCCCAATTGTACACAATCGCCATCCCAAGTATGTTACAATTGTGGAAAGGAAGGCCATATAGCTCGCTTTTGTCATGCAGCGAAGTCAAGTCCAGCTGCAATGATGACACCGAAGGCAGTCACGGACAAGTCAAAGTCTGTGGTCCAGGGGAGAGCTTTTGTTGTGACGTCACAAAAAGCGCAGAATTCGAACGAGGTTATAACGGGTAAACTACTTATTAACTCTTATGAAGTCTATGCCTTATTAGATACTGGTTCTACCCACTCTTTTATTTCACCAACATGTGCTCAACGCTTGAATTTGACTCCTGAAGAATTAGATTTTGAATTATCTGTCGAAACACCATTAGCGCAAACATTCGTTACATCTACGGTCTATAAATCTTGCTTTGTTCAAATCGACACCCTCACATTACCTGTTGATCTTATCTCCTTGAACATGCATGAATTTGATGTGATTTTAGGAATTGATTGGTTAACTGTTCATCATGCTAAAATTGATTGCTTTCGTAAGGTTATTAGTTTTCATATTCCTAATCAACCTATTATGCGAATTCTGGCTTGAGGAAGTTGCATTCCATGGTCACTTGGTTTCTAAAGAAGGAATCTCGGTTGACCCGGCGAAGATTGAAGCAGTATCAAATTGGGAACAACCCAAGTCAGTAACCGAAGTACGAACCTTTCTGGGTCTAGCTGGTTATTATCGAAGATTCGTAGAAGGATTTTCTCGAATAGCCATTCCATTAACTCAACTGACTCGGAAAAGCACAACATTCAAATGGAGCGAAGAATGTGAGAAGAGTTTTCAAGAACTCAAAAGAAGGCTCATTTCAGCACCTGTATTGGCAATACCATCAGGATCGGAAGGATTTGTCATCTACAGCGACGCTTCAAGCAAAGGACTAGGTTGTGTTCTCATGCAGCATGGGAAGGTTATAGCCTATGCGTCTCGGCAACTCAAGGAATATGAGAGAAATTATCCTACTCATGATCTAGAGTTGGCAGCAGTCGTTTTCGCGTTGAAGATTTGGAGACATTATTTATGTGGAGAGAAAGTGGAGATCTATACAGACCACAAAAGTCTCAAATATTTCTTCACCCAAAAGGAACTCAACATGCGACAACGGCGTTGGCTTGAGCTGTTAAAAGATTACGACCATACCATCCAATACCATCTTGGAAAGGCGAACGTAGTAGCTGACGCATTGAGTAGAAGATCATATGCAAGCACGAGTGCGTTACTGACATCGCAAAAGCTCATCTTGGATGATTTACAAAGGATGGAGATAGAGTTAAAGACTCTAGGAACCCACGTGAAGGTCGCACATATACAGGTAGAACCGGCTTTAATCGACAAAATTAAAGCTGCTCAAGTTACAGACCCGGAGTTGATGAATATAAAGAAAAAGGTACAAGAAGGTGCTATTCCAGAAGCAAGAGTCGACGAAGATGGAATACTTCGAGTCAACTCTAGACTGTGTGTTCCTAACGACCCTGAGTTGAAATACAAAATCATGATGGAGGCACACAACACACCATTTGCAATCCACCCGGGAAGTATCAAAATGTATCGTGATCTTCGACATACATTTTGGTGGAACAATATGAAGAGAGAGATTGCAGAGTTTATTGCAAGATGTTTAACTTGTCAACGTGTCAAGACGGAGCATCATGTACCAAGGGGTCCATTGCAACCACTTGAGATTCCAGAATGGAAGTGGGAACACATCAACATGGATTTCTTGACAGGTCTCCCCAAGGTTTCTCAAGGCTTAGACGCAATTTGGGTCATTATAGATAGATTGACCAAGTCTGCTCATTTCTTGCCTATACGAGAAAACTATTCACTCGAGCGTCTTGCTAGTTTGTATATTAGCGAGATTATGAGATTGCATGGCATGCCAGTATCCATCGTTTCTGATCGAGATCCTAGGTTCACTTCACGATTTTGGGTCAGCTTGCAAAAAGCTATGGGCACTGAATTACGATTCAGTTCTGCATATCATCCCCAAACAGACGGGCAATCAGAAAGGACTATTCAAACCCTTGAAGATCTATTAAGACTCTGCGTACTAGACTTCAAAGGAAGTTGGGACAAATACTTGCCATTGGTAGAATTCTCTTACAATAACAGTTATCAAGCAAGTATAGGCATGGCTCCCTTCGAGGCGTTGTATGGACGAAGGTGTCGATCTCCAGCATGTTGGGATGAAGTAGGTGAGGCAAAATTGTTGGGACCCGAGTTGATACGTATGACTACGGAAAAGATCCAAATGATCCGGCAACGTATACAAACAGCTCAAGATCGACAAAAGAGTTATGCCAAACTTCATCGAAGAGACGAAGAATTCAACGTTGGGGATCATGTATTTTTACGTGTTGCTCCGTGGAAAGGTGTTACGCGATTCGGAAAGAGAGGAAAGCTTAACCCTCGATTTATCGGTCCATTTGAAATCCTCGACCGAGTAGGAACTGTGGCCTACAGACTCGCTTTACCGCCAAGCATGTCTCGTGTTCATAATGTTTTTCACATATCCATGCTACGTAAATATGTGAAAGATCCAAACCACATTATTGAGTTGGAACCAGACGAGATAGCAGAGGATTTGACGTACGAAGAGGTACCTGTCAAGATCTTGGATAAGAAGGAACATATTCTATGATCAAAGGTTATACCTCAAGTCAAAGTTTTATGAAGAAACCATGATATTGAGGAAATGACCTGGGAGTTAGAATCTGAAATGAGAGCAAGGTATCCTCACCTCTTCGAAACGCCAGGTACGTACGTCAATTTCGAGGACGAAATTTCATAAGGAGGGGAGATTGTAAGATCCCGACTTTATGAAATAAAAGTTTATTATTTTCTTTATGATTATTCTTCTAAATAGTAAAGTGCTTAATTGTTATAAATGATAGTTAAGGGTGTTATATGCAAATTATCTGATAAACAATGCATGTCGGGGAATATTCTTTTTGTCGGGGAATATTCTTTTTGTCGGAGAATATTATATTCGGTATCGTACGACGGCGCCGAAATGGCAATATTGTCAACGATAGTGGGCCCCATTGTCGGATACTGAAAACGACAGTATTTGTCAACAGTATTATCACCTGCAACTGTTGAAATACCCGGTAATAAAAAGAACAGTAAAACGCGTTATTCCACAGTAGTACGCGGTATTTCACAAGCACACGGTGTTGCACAGTATTTTATATTATTGATTCAATAATTGATAAAGCAGCTATTGCACAGTATTTTGTTCAATAATTGTTACAGTAGCATCTGCATAATACTTTTTATTATTTGTCATGACACTGTAACTTATATTATTTGATATGATATTTTAGCATTATTGACAATGTCTAGAAATTCTGTCAAGGAAAAAGGTTATTTAATTGCGCGTCGTTTATACGGAAGGCCCCCTTTTTCCTAGGAATGATCTGGTTGTCGATATTATAAGTCTAAAATAGTGTTGATTAAAAATACGTGAAGCGTTTGTTGTAAGTTAACTTATTTTTTCTGTGGGACCCACACTTTATTTCGTGGGACCCATAACTATTTGACCGGTGGGACCCACAAATTATTTTTGTAGAATAATTTCTTCAGATTTTATTTTTCCGTGGGACCCACATGTCAGTCAATAGTAATTACCGTCAGTAAATAGTTAATTCAATTTTTATTTTACCTTAAGGTTAAAAACCTAAGTAAAAGCATATTCTAAGAATATACTATGGCATAAAGTATATTAAAAGAATATGCCAAGGGTATAAGAGTAATAAACCAAGAAAATTTGGAAAAAAGACTAAAATGCCCTCACCTTGATTTTCCTATAAATAGGGAGGGTTTGCTTAAGAAAATTTCACACCTTCATTGTTTATACTTCCTCTCTCTCTCTCTCTAAATTTCTTGAGTTCTCTTAGTGTGCTAGGCTATTGTGAGTATTTGTGAGAATACTAGTATTATCCGAAGTTAGTAAACTTCATAGAAAGTAACATCCAGTCACTTGTTAACTAAGGTAGGGAATATCATTTCTTTCATACTTCTATATAATATCATTTGCTTTCATGTTCGTAAGTGATATTATACTCATAAAGGTTGTTATTCATTCTATATTAATTTGTGGGGATAACCTGTCCGTGCGGTATGACGCATGCCTGGTGAATATCCTTTTGTATTCATTCCTTATTATTCTATGGGAATAACCTGTAAGTACGAGTGTCGTACCTGGTGAATACCCTTCTGTATTCATTCCTTATTAATCTATGGGTATAACCTGTCCGTGCGGATTGACGCATGCCTGGTGAATAACCCTTTGTATTCATTACTTATTAATCTGTTGTGAAAATAATTTGTCTACGCGAATTATCGCATGACGGGTGAAAATCCATTTGCAGTTTCATATATTCTGTTATACTCGTATAACGTATCATTTCTTTTGTACTCTTTAAGGGATATCTTTTTCTTTCACATTTCTCCATTTAAGATAAGAAATCTTTGTTTGTTTCCAAAACCTTATTTTTAAATGGAGAAAATCCCTGAAAATTAGTAGAATATCCTTAATAGTTTGTGCTTCATCTAATATCTTTTCACTTGAATCTTTCTATTTCATTTTATACGTTATAGTTGAAGCATGAAATAATTTCTTGAATATCATTCTTGAATTTGACTCCACAATTTGGTCATCGTGTTGGCAATTTTGGTCAATCTTTGATACTGATTAAATTATAAAAGCTTTTCTTATCCTTGATCTCACTGTATCATTGTCATCATCCTCATCCTCATATTTAAATTGTGGTGATAGTTCTCTTTGGCCCGTAGTGCAAAGATGAACTGGCGTGACATGATTTTGACCAAACTGTGTATTGGTATTATCATGACTTTTGGTGTTACAAACAAAGGCGTATGGTGAAAGTTCTCTTTGGCCCGTAGTGCAAAGATGAACTGGCGTTTGGCATGATCATGACCGGTGATGTTACAAATAAATATCTTTGGCACGTAGTGCAAAGAGAGGCTGTTGAATATAAACTGTTGATTTGGATGTTCATAAACAGGAATTGTTGATTGGTGTTACAGGGATAAAATATTGGTGGTGATCCTTTAATTTATAGAAGATGGTAGATGTTATAATCTACTTGACTCTTCTAATGGATTGTTGGTTCCGCTGCAATTGTTGTTGTTAAACAATTAAAATATCTGTAAATCTCTGATTTAATTCTGTTGAAGACTAAAGATAATTTTTATTCTTCATTATCTTAGTCATGATATTTCTTACTGGGCTATTTGTGCTCACCCTTTTCCTTTTTGTTCCATTGTTCTCCTCAGGAAAAGAGAGTGTAGCGGGGACTAGCCGGGGAATGGAGTGATGGTCCGAGATATTAGAAGTGTCTCAATACCTTACTATTAGTGTGACAATAAGTGTATTGAGAATTTAAGATATATTTGTATTGTGTTGTCGTATTTTGCACAACACTTATTAGTTGTAAATGGGAAAATTCATATTTGTATTTTGTGAAATGTTATTGGCGACTCAAAATGGGTTGTATGGACCTATTTTGGGGGCGTCACATTCTCTGTCCAAGGCCATGCCAGAAATTAAGTTGAGACACAAATCAGGAACGTGTCTAACATCCCGCAAGGTAATAGTGCAACCAACACCTGTCTGAATGCAAACATCTCCAATTCCAACAATCTTGGACTGATCAGTATTCCCCATTCTTACATACCCAAAGTCTCCAGCTTTGTAAGTTGTAAAGAATTCCCTCTTGGGTGTAGCATGATACGAAGCACCAGTATCCACCACCCAATCAACTTTCTGATCATCAACATGCAAACATTCTTCTTCCCCAAATGAAAGAATCACAACATCTTCGGTGATTGTGGCTGTAGTGTTCTTCTCCTCAACCTTTCTTTGCTCACAATTTTTCTACTTGTCTAACCAGCTCTTGCAATTTCTTTTGTAATGACCTTCCTTATTACAATAGAAACATCTATACGTATCGCCTTGTCTGGTCTTTGACTTGCTCCGGTGATTTTTGCTTTTGCTACGACTTTATCTCCTTGGTGAGATCCCCTGAAATTGCTTCTGCCCCTATTCTCTGCAACAAGAGCTTGTGTCTCGAAATTAAAGCCTTGCTCCTTTCGCCTAGTCTCCTCATTATGAAGACTGTCTTTGACCGACTACATGGTTATTTTCCCTGCCGGAGCTGAATTGCTTAGAGACACCACTAAAGTTTCCCAACTGTTCGGCAATGAACTGAGAAGCAAAAGAGCCTGAATCTCATCATCACGATTCAACTCCATGGTAGACAACTGGTTCACCAAACCTTGAAACTCACTCATATGCTCCGACACATTACTCCCGTCTTTGTACTTTAAGTTCACAATTTTCTGAATCACAAAAGTTTTATTTTGTGCATTCTTTTTCTCGTACATGGACTTTAGTGTTGTCCATAGAGAATGAGCATCCGTCTCCTGCGAAACATGGTGAAACACACTTTGATCAATCCATTATCGGATGAGACCAATAGTCTTCCTGTTCATCTTTTTTTCAATCAGCCTCAGATTTATCCGCGGGCTTCTTTCCCTCGAGCTCCAACGGTTCATATAAATCCTTACAGTAAAGGATATCCTCCATTCTGGACTTCCAGATCGAAAAATTTGAAGAGGTCAATTTAATCATGGCTCCACCTGATTCCTCCATAGAATTTATCAGAAACAACTGAGCAAAATAACCTTAGCTCTGATACCAATTGTTGGGAAAAATTACCTCCCAAATACTGTTGCCTTTGATAAATTAAATGGCCAAAAATATCAGTACATGCCAAACAGATTAAATTTGCAGTTCCACCAAAATAATAACCACTGTAGGAAATGATGAGAAGAAATAACCAATCACGAGACACCAAGATTTTTACGTGGAAAACCCTCTATAACTAAGAGGTAAAAACCACGGGACGATCTCCGAAAAATTCACTAGAATAAACTGAGAGAATATAAAGATATCCTAATTTGAGTACACTCAAACTACCTCACCACAATAATTATATGATAAAAACCCAAACAAAATATCTATTTGTTTGATCTTTCTTTCTCTCTATTTTTCTAAAGCTTTAGCAGAAGCTTTCTCACTCTTTTTCTCTCTCTCTCTATGGTTGCTCTCGGATGTGTTTTTTTTTTCTCTCCGAATTAGTGTGTTGTGCACATTCTGCAGCCTTATTTATAGCATATGAAAAGCCACATGCTCTTCTCTCTTTTTCATGTATTATGCTGAAATTAGGAGAATGTTCCCCGCTCCAAAAAAGCAACTCTTTTTTTCATGCACAAAACATGGGTGAGGACCACCACCACATGGAAGCCAACAAGTTATAGTACAGGAATAACTATATCTATAAAACCAGTAAGTATCAGATTTGAGTTTCGTGAGAAGCTGGAGAGCCAAAATCCATTATGTTAGAGACAGCCTCCTTGTGTGGGTGTGTGTGCATCCCTGCCTGTGCATTCGTTCTATTTTCTTCTTTTCCCTAACAATCCTGTGAATCCTTTATTAGGAGACTTGGTTGGCTTTTTATCTGCATAATCATCATGGTGTATTAGCTTTCCTTGGTAGTAGCATGTTTGATTTGACACATTGATGCTAGGTAAATTGGGAAGAAAAACTGAACTAGGTGCCCGTTTGTTGAATTGTGTGCGCGCGTGCATGCCTTTCTCTAACTGAGATATTTGCGTATCGATAGAAAGTTAGTAAATGAGTAATAGTACTATAAAAAGGAGGATAAGATTGGAATGTTATGATTTTCACCAGCCTCGCCATGAATATCCATATGCTTTGTCTCAAATTAGTTGGAACCGCCTACCTATGGAACCCTACAACACCAAGCAGGCCAAACACGTCCCATTTTCCTATTCTCTGTGTGATTATGATTCCAGTTCTACTATTGGGTTTGGTTTCAATCCTCTTTCTAGTGATTATGAGGTTGTTAGGAGTTTCTATGCAGGGATATCTGTGAGACCTGTGCAAGTGTATTCGGCAAATGCTGCCGGCTCTTGGATAGAGATTCAGGTTGAGGAACTGAGCCTTGGGGAATCACATGTTCTAATTAAAACCGTCGTTTGAGCTTGTGTCATTTGATTTTCTTAATGAGGTGGTTGGGCGTATTCCTATGTCGAGGTGCGTGAGGCTGGAAAGACCTCCAGGTCATATTATGGGCGAAATGACTTGTACAGTAGTGGAATTTAGCAATTGTGTTGCTATGTTTGTGTGTTCTTGTAATAAGGCTGCTGTTAGTTTGTGGACTTTAGATGATGGCTTTTGTGAGACAGGAAGATCTTGGACGAACAAGTTCACTTTTGAGTCAGCTCCATCAATGATTTGGCTACATGGGTATTGAAGACGGGCAAAACTGTAGCATCTGACAAGGCAGGTTTGTTTCTGTATGACCCTAAAAACAAAGAGAGAGTGTATCTTATAATTTCTGATCGTGTTTTTAATGCTTTGGAGTATAATGATAGCCTTGTTTCAATCAATGGATCCATACAATTATTTGAAAGGCCGAAGAACTATATATCATATATGCTAATCTAGAGCGAAAGAACAGGTAGTTGTAATGTGATGGTTTAAATGTAATGCACCCCAGATTTTGATTTCAACCTTTTATCCATGAATGTGTTATATAGCAGTTATTAGCCATGCTTTGATGGAGAATAAATCAGTTTTTGAGAATTTCAATTGGATACTGATATTTCTATAGGTTCTGGTTGGAGTTTACTCTATTTTGCGGCTTAATTGTTTATTACTGAATTACAATATAATGTTGCTATGTAACACCTATTTAAGTTAAGGTAAAGGTTTCCTTTCCTGCTTATATCTTTCCATCTAAATAGTTATTATTCAAAGGGTGTTTAAACTTGTGTTATGTATGTTTGTTTATATTTATTAACAGGCTTCGATCATTCCTAATAATTTGTATGCCGTGTGTGTAAATCTGAGTTGGCCCCCTTTTTGTCTCGGTTAAGGTCCTAGAGGATTAGAGCTTTGAAACAAGCAAGCACCAAGATAAGTCGATTTTTGATGCATAATGAGATAACAATTATAATGAGTAATAGTCCTAATGTAAGAAGGATAATAAAATTAGAATGTTAGGATTTTCACCAGTCTTGCTATGAATATCCATATGCTTTGGGACAGTTTTCTTTTTGTTCCTCATTGTGGGACTGTGAAAGGAAATTTTCCTGTGGTGTCTTTAGCTTACTAACATAAAGATTGTAGGGCTGATCTGCATTGAGGATGTTGGGAGTTTGCCCCCTCTTGTTTTGTCTATGTTGTTTCTTTTGGTGAACTACTTATTCGCCTTTTTGTCTATTGTATATATTCTTTCTGATAAATATCCTTCTTGTATCTAACAAAATTAATAATAAAATGAGTAATGGTGACATAATAAGTTAAACCTGATTGTTCTGTGTCTACTACTCTACTTTCACTAGCACTGTGGTACGTCAGTTACTATACTTGCTTGCATTGGTGTTAGTTTAAGTTATCTTAAATATATTCTAGGAATAACTATATCTATAAAACCAATAATTACGAGATTCCAGTTTTATGAGAAGCTGGGGAACTGAAATCCATTAGTGATAATCTGAGTGTGTTTGTAGATCCCTGCCTGTGCATACATTCTATTTTCTTCGTTTTTCTGACAATCCTGTGAATCAAATTGTGAACCCTTTAATAGGAGACTTCGTTGGCTTTTTATCTGCTGCATATTCGTGGTGGTGTATTAGCTTTCCTTGGTAGTAGCATGTTTGATTTAAGACATTGATGCTAGGTAAATTGGGCAGAAAAACTGAACCTGCAGGTGCTCCTTTGTTGATTGTGCGCGCGGATGGCTGCATGCCTTTCTCTAACTGAGAAATGACTAGTTCGGAAGGAGGTATAAAGTATTTTAGGATTGAATTTGGACCTGATTTGTGTTTAGTACGAAATTAATTATTCCCGTGTTTGTGCTCATATGATGTTTTCGAACTTGAGTTTGACTAAACGGCAAACTTCTGTATCAAGTTACAATTGTAAGTTAACTCAAATGCAAAATCGACTCAGAAATTTTGCATATTTTTACATTTTGCTAATACATGTGCTCTCATATTTTTGAAGGACAGAAGTATTTTATTTGTGGATTAATTTTAGTTTGAATGTAGACTCGAATCAAGGATTACGGAGTCGAAAACCCTAATGAGCCATTTAGGGTAATTAATTACACTCCCATAACATCAGGCTCTATTCTATGTTTATTACTACGTAGAAGCCAAATTAGATCATTGACTACGTTTTTGTGGTGGGTTGTAGGATCTAGGTGTTACAATTTATTAATCCATCTAATTCTATTTATTTGACGTTACAGAGTATTGCATACAACATATTATTAAAAAAAGTCATTTATTGCTTTAATTTTATTATTCAGATTGATATGTATTGTTACAATTATCTTTGCATAAATTAAGAAAAATATGTAAAAAATTGTCTAGATAAATGAGAGAAAAATTATAAAAGTAGATATTGGAGGATAATATGGGAAAGATTGTATTTATTGCTTCCTAAAAATTTGTTAGCATCAAATATATAGGAAAAAATTTAACTCCATAAAATGACTAATAAATGGGAATGGAGGGAGTATTACGTACTTTCTTACTGTTATTTTACCATCACACTATTATTATTAAATTCTTCACAAAATTAAGGATATATTTAAGAATATAAAATTATTCTTAAAAATTATCATGACAGAGATATACAGTATTTAGTGAATGTAATTCTAATTTGTGAATGGAGTATGTCTGAATTATCTTGTACTACAAGATTGGACTATATGTACTTCTTTATAATATTTTAACACCTATAAATACTTTTATAAACACATTTTTATTCTTGAATTAGTAATAAGATATGAATCTCATAGATTATTTATTTAATTGTAAAATCATTTATGAAGTGTTATATATATATATCGATTTTTATATTTAAAAGGACGATAAAAGCATTATATACAATTGAATTTAATTTTAAAACTCAGTGGGTTTACTCGTTGGTACACGAGTTCACTCATCAACAACGGTACACAAATTTTGATAAATTAGCTTACCCTTTTACCAATCATTAAATCATGTAAATTGATATTTCCACATAAGAAATTGATATTTTCGCATATAAAGTGTCGCTATAGATCCTATAGTAATGGTTTTCAACCTATACATGTAGAGCGACACTTTATATGTGGATTTGATATTTTGAAGTGTCGCTATGGTTTTCAATTTTTTATGTGGATTTATCAGTTTCCTAAATCATTCACAAATGATTCTACCAATATGTAGATGTAAATACATACTTCTGCAGAGAATCTATATATGGAAAAAGGTACAAGACTTTGTGACTTTAAATCCCACACTCAGATCGATTAATTACCATTCTTCTATGTAAAATTAATTAGGGATACTTCATATAAAATTTTAAAAAGATATAAAATTTTAAAAAGATGGTTTATTAATTTTAACAAAAAATATGCAAAATATTTCTCAATTTTACTTCATATTATTTATAAATTTTGTGATTAGTGTATACATAGATTAATTAACAATATACGTTAACTTTAATTATTTAGATAATGATAGGGTTTCCTTACTTCAAACTCACACTAGCTCCTGCTGAATGAAGTTTCTCTGCATGTTAGAACAACAAATGCATTATGTTCAGCCGAGCTCGTGTTGGGAAAACTGAACCTAAAACAATCTCAATTTTAGGAATTATTTTTCTATCTTTGTGTAATTAAATAGGAAATCAACAAATCCAATATTGAGAACGAAAATAATAAATAAACATCCACAAGTAAGACATAATATTTAACGAGGAAAATTCTTAATGGAAAAAATCACAGGTTGAACTCCGAATCTCTACTATAACATTAATAATGGGCTTACAATAATTCTCCCAAGTTTTACGCCATAAAACTTGAAGTTACAAAATAATTTGAGAGAGTACAAATTTATCTTTAATTAAGTTGAGAAACCTAATTAACTTCACCACCTCAAAAATAATAAAGTTTTTCAACTTTCAATTGAACGGAGATGGAGGCGGATACTCACGAGCAACAAATTGTATTTCTCTCAATTTATTCTTTTTACACCTTTTTACTGCCGAGCTTCTCTCATAATAATAAAATTCTTTCATAATTTTATTTATAGTACTCTTCCTAATTCATTCTTATTATGAATTGAAAATAACTTATTCTCCTAATTAGTTAGGAATCACATACTTGTCTTGTCACCAACCAAACTAACCTTTTTTGACTCTTGCTTTTTCGTTATATGGGAGATGATCACAAATAAAAATAAACAAAAAACAAACAGGTATGTAAGTTATAATTGTAAACCATAATCGAATTTATGAAAGTATTGGTTTATACATTCCTTTTAGTCTCGACTCTAGGTATAATTTTTTTCGTTATCTTTTTTAGAGAACCACCTGAAGTTCTAACTAAAAAGTAAAGTTAAATCCCTTTTCAACCTACACCCAACAGCTCGAGCATTTCAAGCTTGGCTGATATTTCATGTTTCTATGCTCAAATATTTTGCAAACAAATTAGTTAAACATATATGAGTCACTCATGCTCGAACTACTGTCCAGAAGAAAAATAAAAGAGAAAAGAAAATATAAGAAGAAATTAAAGAACTTGAATAACTTATTTTGTATTTTCTCTATTTCAAAATATAAGAACATCGTCTTTTACATTTTGCACATCATTATGCTAGCTGTTATATTTTAAAACATAGGAAATATTTCAAATGAATGGTATAGACAAGTTGAATTTTATACAATTGTTCATATTTTAGAGCCTAAAACAAGCTTAAGTCGAACCTTACACGAGTTGAACTCAAGCTTTGTTAGCAAAGGGCACTTCCCGGTCGTTTAATGCCCTAATTAAGTGGTTGATCATGTTAAATAACATTTTATTAATGCATATAAATCTATGTATAGCATATATATATGAAGGTGATCATAGATAGTCACAATTATAATGAGTAATAGTCCTACGATAAGAAGGATGATAAGATTGGAATATTAGTTTTTTTCACCAGTCTTGCTATGAACTTTGGGATAGTTTGTTTTTGTTCCTCAGTGTGGGACTCTGAGATGGGAACTTTTCATGTTGGACTCTGAGATGGGAACTTTTCATGTGGCGTCTTTAGCTTAGGTGGTGTTTGATAAAATTGGGTGTTAAGATTTGAACAGTTTAGACATATGAATAATATAGAACTTCTGTCCAGAATTATGTCTGAATGAAAAAATATTGTTTGATAACTAATTTTTTCAAAATGTCTGAATAACAATATTTTACCATTTTAACTCTCTGAACAGTTTAAGCAAAACCTGTTTGATAATCAGAAAGGTCTGAATAGTATTTTAAATACATATTTATAATATTTTGACCACAATATGATAAAATAAAATGTATCATGTCCAATGAAAACATCAACATAGCATAATAATTCAACCATACAAATTAAATTAACTTCAAAAATGTTGTTAAGAGTTAAAGTACAATTTGTTCACGTAGATTAGCCATAAATTATATGCCTTGATCACCCCATTGCGGTTCATCTTGTCCCTCTTCATTGTTTCCTTCATTTTGCTCCACTTCATCGTCAAACATGTTATCTTGATCATATTGTGCAAACAATTCATCCTCAATGTTATGATTCCTTATGAAATTATGGATTGCGAAGCAAGTGATAACTATATCCCTTTGTACTGCAAAAGGGTAAGGAGCCATTCCGTTTTCAAAATTTGAGGAATCTTGCTTTCAACACACCATAAAGCCACGCTCGATAACATTTTTGAGTTGTGCATGAGCATGGTTGAATTTTTCCTCTTTTATTCACAGCGCGTCTGCATCGAAAATCAGCTAACCAATACCTTGTATTGCGATATGGAGATAAAAATCCTCAAGTGTTTATGTTTGCATCATCAGAAAGATAATATTTATCTATAATTGAGACAAAAATTAATGATTATTATTAATAACTTAGGTGATGAAATTTTATGACAAAAAATAAATAATAGTTGGAAATGGTAAAAGAAATTGTAATACATACCCGGAGGAGGAAATAGAAAATTAGAAGATGGATCAAATGCAACTTCTTTTAGTACTCGTGAGTCATGTGCAATCCTTTCCCATCCGGCCCAGACAACTGTGAATATCATGTTAAAATCACATATTCCTAAAATATTTTGATAGTATTCACCCCTTCTTCTTCCTCTATAATGGGTTTGTTGATCAACAGGAACAACTGTATGTACAAGATTACCATCTAATGTACCTACTGCACCCTGTATTAAAAACATTTAAAGTTCTCAAATTTTTTTTTTGTATGGAATAAAAGTAAAAAATAAAATAATTTGTATGTCACCTACCGAAAATAATTGTTGTAAATTTTTTTGGTTTTCCGAAATATCGGGATTTGGATCAAATGATGTAGGCACTATAATTTCTTTTGAAAACTCAATCATTCCATTTAACACCTCATGAAAATATCTATGTATTGTTTGGGTAGAATGTTGAATTTTGCGTTTTATAACTCTAAAGCGCTCATTATGGCCTATAATAGTTAAAAAATATTGTCATCTTTCTCCTCAACTATTATGTGTCTACTATTATGTACCCATTGTTTTTCCTTGAAGTGTTCACATAGACCGCATATGCATCACGAGAAAAGACGCATCAATTCTCGGACATTGTATATTTGATCCATTTAACAACTCTAATGTGTAAGCATGCCCGCTCAATGCCGAAGTATTATCTATAATCCTTGGTATTCTCCTTGAAGATCGTCTTTTCAAATACCAATATATAATCATCAAACATAAAATTTTGATCTTCGATATCCATATTACCTATGTTAAACATAACAATTTTAAAATACTATAACAATTTAAAAAAAGTTAAATCAATAAATTTGGGAGGTACAATCATAAACACGAATATACAATAATACTCATAATAAATAACATCTATTATAAATTTAACATAACAAGGTCAAAATCATCTGTAGCAAATAATACATTCATAATTAGTAATAGCAAATGTCACATCCATAATTAGCAAATAAGCCACAACATATACACGCTTGTATCCCAAAAATATCATATTAGCTAGCCCCAAAGATAAGAAGTTTGTACCCAAAAATATCAAATTTCCTAGCCCCAAATATATCCACCAACAGAATACCAAGTTTATAATTGACTAATATCCAACAAACTAAGCAATGTATCCTAACTTGCGTGAAACCGTCATAACCCAATTTTCAACCTCACTCTCTTTTAAAACATCCATGCTTCTCTATAGCTTTGTTTCTCACAAAATATTTCTAAGAGCCATTTTGTGTAGTGGATTTTTCCGCTCCCCACACAAGTTCTTCCAACTTATCTTTGCATTCTTTCCCGGAAGGTCCACTATTCTTTTCAACAATGAGTTTCAAAGCCTTGAACATCTCTTCATCTAGGTTAGTAGTGTTTGTAGGTTTGTTTTGATGAATGCATAGCTTTTTTTCTTTGGCCTTTTTCCCCTCAAAAACTAGGAGCGGAAATCATGAGATTGCGTACTGAGAGTTGGACAAATTAGGGAGATGGAATAGAAAGAACCCTTGACCTTGGGTGCTAAAAGGGAATGTGTTCCAAGACTAAACAACCTCCAAGTCCAAAGATATATCTTTAGGTCCTAGCTCTTCCACAACTATGGACCCCAACTATCATGTCCCGTTGCCGCGGTTCCATCAAATAATGCAATACAAAGATTGAAAAAAATTAGAGGTGAAGTCTTCAAAGTTACTACCATTTTATTTGCCTGTATTCAAACAATAAGTTCAATCGTGTTATAACATATTTTTAAGAACTATTACTAATTAACTTAAAATGTAAAAAAATTAAAAGAACACCTTTATCTCTTGTATCCATTCCTCGTCTGAAAGGTTGAACGTATTAGTTGATAGGAACATAAACATTTCCTGTCTTACTTTTGAGTTTGCAACCATGCACTATATTTTTCTCGTAAGTAGTCATAATGATTCTTCATTTGTTTTTGACCCACAATCAAGTTGTAGGTATTTTTTAATATTTCTCCCACCCTTCCTCCATGATTGTGGCTTGAGGCTTGCATGCACCTTCCCTGCCATTTTTCACAACCTCACGAATACATGATTTTAAAAAAGTTTTCACTAATGTTTCATTCCTCCAACCCACTCTAGTCACTTTTTTGTTTTTGAGTTTCACTGCCTTGTTCCATACCTAAAGTACATATATTATAAAAAAGTGTAAACAATGAAGAACAAACATTTAAATAGTTTGAATAATAAAGAACAAATTAGACTTTTATACTACAATAAATATTTCAACACATCCTAGCTGTTTGCACATAGCAAGGGCAGGGCATCTCTCTTCAAGAAAAAAGGAAAAAAAGAAAGAAAAGGAAAGCCAAATGAGTATTGAGTTTTAGCAATTAAGTATAATCAGATTGTTTAGTTTGGCACATAATGTGAAATAAATAAGATTTGAAATTTTCATCCTATATATAATAGTATAGGATAGAATCTGAAGGTCTTTTACTACGAGAAAAATAATCTGAGGTTTAATCCTCCTAAAAGAATAATAGTGGTAAAATCATTTGACTAAATTACAAGGGTATATAAATTCTCAATTATTGGGCTACTTTACCAGAACATTTCTTTCTCCCTTCTATTTGGTTTGCCCTTGCTCACTGAAAATTTACAGAATGTTTGTTTGATTAATTATTGCAACTGAGTCAGGATAACCACATAGAAAGACCATACATAAGAATAATTTGAGTACGAGGGTCCAATGGCTGAGCATACTGAAGTACTATGATCATCATCCTAAAAAAACAAAAAAGTTCTAATAACTCCAAGTGAACCATATCATAAACATTAACAATGATTAAACCTTCAATTATATAGTTCCAATTTTTTTGCATGTGCTATTTAAATAAGGCCCTAAGGCATCAAAATTTGCGACATCATCCTCACAACACTTGAGATTGAGTTGAGATGGCTCTTTACCTTTAAAAACTTTTTCAGCATAAGATATCATGGAACCACAACTCTGCCAAAAAACAATTGTAATTGGATTTCATTATTAAAATTATTGGCCTCAAAGGAGGCTAAACCTTTCTAAACAATGAAAACACAAAAATTAAGAGCAAAAAGGCAGCTACATTACCATGAGAGATCGATTATACACTTCCACTCCGGTAACTCAAATTACCAGCTTGATGTCCGCAATGGAAACAATAAAATTTTGAAATCAACCCTAATAAGTCAATTGTTTAAGTAATGTTATGGTATCAAGTAATATTATTGGTTTTATTGAAGAATATTTTCATCTTTATTCAACAGGCTAAGCACACCAATGAGAAGGAGACAATCATAATCAAACAAACAGAAATGAAAGAGAAGTACTAACAATTATGGCATCAATTTACAATAAAAATCTCCAAATTTCTCTACTTTGATTCTACTTTAGAAACAAGGAGAGATCCACATCAAAGTTAATATAAACCAATGTTTTCTAGTACATACTTCAAGATTTGGTTAACAGATTTTTGGGATGCAATAAGTCAGTTGTTTAAGTAATGTTATGGTATCAAGTAATATTGTTAGTTTTATTGAAGAATATTTTTCATCTTTATTCAACAGAGCTAAAGGCACACCAAATGAGAGGAGAATATTATAATCAAACAAAACAGAAAGAAATAGAATTACTAAAATTATAGCATCAATTTATAATAAAAGTCTCCCAAATTTCTCTACTTCGATTGCACTTAGAAACAAGGAGAAATCCACATTTAAAGTTAACATAAACCAATGTTTCTAGTACATACTTCAGGATTTGGTTAACAGATTTTGGGATGCAAACAAAAAATACCCAAAAGCAGCGCAGGAGATTTGAAAAAAGAGATTTGAAATCACAAAAAATTTCACAGTAATTAAGAACAACAAATCAAGCAAAATGAACAATAGATGAATAAAGGATAAAAGATTTAACCAGCAGGAGAAGAGCAACAGATAGGAGCAGCGGAGTGAAGGAGCAGAGATCGATCAGTAGGGTTTAAAATTATATTGGGGATATTTTTGTCCAAAAAACATAAACTCGTTCAGATGCAAACTTTGGATAGTTTAGAATTATTTTTGAATTCTTACCGATTAAGAGGCATTAAGAGATAATTTTTTTTTTTACTAAACAAGTATTGCCTCTGACCGAATCAGAGGCACTCTTATTAAGAGTCATTTAGACCCAATCAAACACAGCCTTACTAACATAAAGATTGTAGGGTTGCTTTGCATTGAGGGTTTTGGGAATCCTGTCTAGAGTTGAGTATGGCGCGGTCCTAAACAAAAGCAGCACATGAAACTCTTTTGATGCCATTATTTAAATCAGAAACCACAACATACAACCGTTTGGATTGGTATAATTGTTTTTTAATTTGGTGCTTCATTATTATCCTGACAATTATAAAAACACATTATAATAAGTATAAGATACATAATCACATATACAAATAGATAATATCATCTAATTAAAAGTACCTCACTAAACTGGGTTAATTAGCTTGCTTGGGTGAGTGAAATTTCACTTTGGATATGTAAGCTTGACTTGTATTTATCTCCACCACAATTTTATTGTGAACCTTCTTTTGAAACTTAGCAACACTGATTTTACGATGTCTTTTGAATGTCTTAAGAAATCGTTGCACAAGCCAATCACTTTTAACACGAACATTTGAATATTTTCTGCCACACCTATGTTTATCTAAAATGCTTTTTATTTGGAGAGTATTTTCAGGTTGCATTTTACTCACAAACACCATCTGTGGATATTTAGCTGACCCATACCTTGCTAATCTATAATTCTCATTCTTGGAAATTCTATCCCTTTCCTAATCTTGATTGAATAAGCCTTAACTGCCTCCTTGAAAATCTTGTTATTTGCAAATTTCATACCAATCTCAAATTTTGGTCTAACCATGTCAATTTTTGGATTGAACTCTGGATAAATGGGGTCATTCTCATCCAAATCTGCAGTCATTTTAATTTAAATATCCTTTGAATGATACTCTTCTAACTCAACATCACTATCAATGTGACATGCATTCTTTTTTTCTCCTACTTTTTCTTTCCCTTTATCCCCTACTTTCACTTTTCCTTTTAACTTTTTCTGCAACTCTTCTTCCCTTTTTCTGTTTCACTTACCTTCTTTTTTCCTTTTTCATTTTGTTCTCCAGTCTCACCTATGTTATCACTTATGTTTAACTGGTCCCTTCTTATGTCCATTTCTGTTTCATCAGTTAAAATAGCTCCAGTATCATTCTCTTCAACATCATGATCAATAAATTCCAAACATCTTGTCATCTTCATTATCTTTATGCTTACTGTCATAAAAATGGTCACAATTTGAGTCATCACTTAAATCAGGACCATCATCTGATTCAATAGCTTCTGTCTTGCCGTTCCCCTCAACTCTGCCAACGTTTGATGAAAGCTTATGTGATTTTATCCTCACATAGATTGAACCTAGCTACATGGCTTCATAATACATTTCTATCTCATTATCATCAGGCATGTACTTATGTAGACCAAATACATTTTTGTCATCCTTAATAATCTTTAGTCCACTATGTAAACTTTTACCAGAAAGCTTATGCCATATTAATACATCCTCTGCAACTCCAAGTTCTTTTAGCATGGTAGTTAGCTCAACTCTTGATAGCATATCCAAATCAAAAAAGTCAATGCAATCCATTTTTTTTCCCAACATATTTTTTCTTGCCATCCTCAAAGTGCCCCCCTTAATAAAATTTTATGCTCAGATTACCAGAACCTACCCCTGCACAAACATGAGAGACCATTCAATCAAACATAATATAATATATATACAATATACATGTTAAAAATGTAATTAAAGTATCCATATATGCTTTTTATACACAACACAACTGCCAATATGGTATTTATGAGCCTAATAATTACTATTGTCATTATCAATAAATAATACAAAATATCCCAAATTCTATAATCTTTAACACAACTCAGAAAAATTCATTCATTTAATCAAAAAATACGAATTACATGTACGATAAAATTACAGAGATACTTACTCTATCTAAAATAAAATTTGAATTATAAACTTTTATAATCTAAGAAGAAAAATAAAAAAAACAAACTAGAAACAAGAAGTGTAGTAGCATTCCTAACATAGAAAGAAGAGTGAAGGTGAACTTATATCTAGTACTAAGTCGAATAGAACTCTGAAGGGTTAATTGACTTTTTGGTCACTGTATTAGAGCCCGATTTTTATTGTGGTTACCGAAACTTTTTTTATGACAATCGCATAACTATACTCCTCAATACTTACCAAATGGTCATTACTTATGATTTCCATCCAAAAATCAGACGGAAGTTATGAGCGTTCATATCACATGATTTTTTTGCTGATGTGTACATGGGGCTTTGCCATGTGTATCATCATGATTGTCTTTTCTTACGAAATAGTTTCCTTCTCTCTCTCTACACGATCACTCTCTCACTAACTAGAACCACCACCACTAATGGCGATGTCCACTCCCCGTCTCCGCCGTGCACTTTCTCTCTCTTTTTGTATTATCAACCACCACAAGCCTCCCTGCTCTTCCGTTCCGGCACTCACTGTACCGCCACAACTTTCTCTCTCCTCCTCCCAAAACCCTAAGCTTGATCGCCTAAACTTTCTGTTTCAATCCAAAGCTTTCAGAGCACCTAACATTTCTCTCTCATCGCGGCCAAGAACGTTGTACATAGATAACAACGCCGATAACAAAATCCCGCTTGATGAGATATTGTGAGAACCGTGAATATTGTATAGTACGTATGTGAATAAACGCGCGGCACGTCTATCTTTTGTCTTAATATGTATTATGTAAATGATGTAAATATTTGTTTATGTTATGATGTAATAGTAAGGGTAGTATTGGAAACATTGAGGAAGGAAAAAACTATATGCAAAATTTTTGAAATGTGAATTTTGGATGGAACGTGTTCAGTTTTTAGGGCATGTAATCAACAAAGATGGAATTTCAGTGGATCCTGCAAAAGTGGAAGCTGTAATAAATTGGGAACAACCGAAGACGCTGACAGAGGTAAGGAGTTTCTTAGGATTAGCCGGATATTATCGACGATTTATCCAAGATTTTTCCAAGATAGCGACACCGTTGACCAACTTGACAAGAAAAACGGTGAAGTTCATATGGACAGAGAAATGTGAAGAAAGTTTTCGTGAATTGAAGAAAAGGTTATGCGAAGCCCCTGTATTATCTCTACTAGATGATACAGGAAATTTTGTGGTGTACAGTGACGCATCGCATAAAGGATTAGGCTGCGTGCTTATGCAAAACGACAAAGTTATTGCGTATGCATCACGACAATTAAAAGATTATGAAAAAGGGTATCCAACCCATGATCTTGAATTGGCAGCAGTGGTGTTTGCTCTGAAGATTTGGAGGCATTACCTTTACGGAGAAAAATGTGAGATATATACAGACCATAAGAGTCTTAAGTATATCTTCACACAGAAAGAATTGAATATGCGACAGAGGAGATGGCTGAAGTTGATTAAGGATTACGATTGTGAAATCTTATATCGCCCCGGGAAAGCTAATGTAGTAGCTGATGCGTTGAGCAGAAAGGGCAGAGAGAAATTATCAATGATAACTTCTCAGGAGGAATTGATAAAAGAAATGGCGAAAATGGAGTTAGAAGTTAAACATCCAAGGGAGTCGGGAGAAAAGTTGTTTGTGGTGGAGATCCAACCAACACTATTGCATAGGATAAAGGAGGTTCAAGAGACGGATGAAGAGTGTGACCGAATAAGAAATCGAATAGTGAGGAATGAAGAGATGAGGTTCAAAGTGGACAAACATGGAATTCTAAGATATGAAGACCGAGTGTGGGTACCATAATTGAAGGAAGAAATATTACAGGAAGCCCATAGCTCGAGATATTCGATTCACCCTGGAAGCACGAAGATGTATCAGGATCTTCGACAACACTTTTGGTGGCCAAATATGAAGCGAGAAGTCGCAGAGTGTGTTGCAAGATGTTTAACTTGTCAAAAAATTAAAGCAGAACATCAAAGACCCAGTGGTCTGTTACAACCATTGGAGATACCAGAGTGGAAATGGGAGTATACTACAATGGATTTTGTGGTAGGTCTTCCGACTACTCAGAAAGGTTACGACGCAATATGGGTCATTGTGGATCGACTGACAAAATCAGCGCATTTCTTGCCGATCAAGATTAGATTTAATTTAGATCAATTGGCGAAGCTGTATATCAAAGAAATTATTTCAAGGCATGAAGTACCAATATCGATTGTGTCAGATCGAGATCCGCGCTTCACGTCGAATTTCTGGAAGAGTCTTCAAGAAAGAATGGGAACGCAATTACAATATAATGTTGCTATGTAACACCTATTTAAGTTAAGGTAAAGGTTTCCTTTCCTGCTTATATCTTTCCATCTAAATAGTTATTATTCAAAGGGTGTTTAAACTTGTGTTATGTATGTTTGTTTATATTTATTAACAGGCTTCGATCATTCCTAATAATTTGTATGCCGTGTGTGTAAATCTGAGTTGGCCCCCTTTTTGTCTCGGTTAAGGTCCTAGAGGATTAGAGCTTTGAAACAAGCAAGCACCAAGATAAGTCGATTTTTGATGCATAATGAGATAACAATTATAATGAGTAATAGTCCTAATGTAAGAAGGATAATAAAATTAGAATGTTAGGATTTTCACCAGTCTTGCTATGAATATCCATATGCTTTGGGACAGTTTCTTTTTGTTCCTCATTGTGGGACTGTGAAAGGAAATTTTCCTGTGGTGTCTTTAGCTTACTAACATAAAGATTGTAGGGCTGATCTGCATTGAGGATGTTGGGAGTTTGCCCCCTCTTGTTTTGTCTATGTTGTTTCTTTTGGTGAACTACTTATTCGCCTTTTTGTCTATTGTATATATTCTTTCTGATAAATATCCTTCTTGTATCTAACAAAATTAATAATAAAATGAGTAATGGTGACATAATAAGTTAAACCTGATTGTTCTGTGTCTACTACTCTACTTTCACTAGCACTGTGGTACGTCAGTTACTATACTTGCTTGCATTGGTGTTAGTTTAAGTTATCTTAAATATATTCTAGGAATAACTATATCTATAAAACCAATAATTACGAGATTCCAGTTTTATGAGAAGCTGGGGAACTGAAATCCATTAGTGATAATCTGAGTGTGTTTGTAGATCCCTGCCTGTGCATACATTCTATTTTCTTCGTTTTTCTGACAATCCTGTGAATCAAATTGTGAACCCTTTAATAGGAGACTTCGTTGGCTTTTTATCTGCTGCATATTCGTGGTGGTGTATTAGCTTTCCTTGGTAGTAGCATGTTTGATTTAAGACATTGATGCTAGGTAAATTGGGCAGAAAAACTGAACCTGCAGGTGCTCCTTTGTTGATTGTGCGCGCGCATGGCTGCATGCCTTTCTCTAACTGAGAAATGACTAGTTCGGAAGGAGGTATAAAGTATTTTAGGATTGAATTTGGACCTGATTTGTGTTTAGTACGAAATTAATTATTCCCGTGTTTGTGCTCATATGATGTTTTCGAACTTGAGTTTGACTAAACGGCAAACTTCTGTATCAAGTTACAATTGTAAGTTAACTCAAATGCAAAATCGACTCAGAAATTTTGCATATTTTTACATTTTGCTAATACATGTGCTCTCATATTTTTGAAGGACAGAAGTATTTTATTTGTGGATTAATTTTAGTTTGAATGTAGACTCGAATCAAGGATTACGGAGTCGAAAACCCTAATGAGCCATTTAGGGTAATTAATTACACTCCCATAACATCAGGCTCTATTCTATGTTTATTACTACGTAGAAGCCAAATTAGATCATTGACTACGTTTTTGTGGTGGGTTGTAGGATCTAGGTGTTACAATTTATTAATCCATCTAATTCTATTTATTTGACGTTTACAGAGTATTGCATACAACATATTATTAAAAAAAGTCATTTATTGCTTTAATTTTATTATTCAGATTGATATGTATTGTTACAATTATCTTTGCATAAATTAAGAAAAATATGTAAAAAATTGTCTAGATAAATGAGAGAAAAATTATAAAAGTAGATATTGGAGGATAATATGGGAAAGATTGTATTTATTGCTTCCTAAAAATTTGTTAGCATCAAATATATAGGAAAAAATTTAACTCCATAAAATGACTAATAAATGGGAATGGAGGGAGTATTACGTACTTTCTTACTGTTATTTTACCATCACACTATTATTATTAAATTCTTCACAAAATTAAGGATATATTTAAGAATATAAAATTATTCTTAAAAATTATCATGACAGAGATATACAGTATTTAGTGAATGTAATTCTAATTTGTGAATGGAGTATGTCTGAATTATCTTGTACTACAAGATTGGACTATATGTACTTCTTTATAATATTTTAACACCTATAAATACTTTTATAAACACATTTTTATTCTTGAATTAGTAATAAGATATGAATCTCATAGATTATTTATTTAATTGTAAAATCATTTATGAAGTGTTATATATATATATCGATTTTTATATTTAAAAGCACGATAAAAGCATTATATACAATTGAATTTAATTTTAAAACTCAGTGGGTTTACTCGTTGGTACACGAGTTCACTCATCAACAACGGTACACAAATTTTGATAAATTAGCTTACCCTCTTACCAATCATTAAATCATGTAAATTGATATTTCCACATAAGAAATTGATATTTTCGCATATAAAGTGTCGCTATAGATCCTATAGTAATGGTTTTCACCTATACATGTAGAGCGACACTTTATATGTGGATTTGATATTTTGAAGTGTCGCTATGGTTTTCAATTTTTTATGTGGATTTATCAGTTTCCTAAATCATTCACAAATGATTCTACCAATATGTAGATGTAAATACATACTTCTGCAGAGAATCTATATATGGAAAAAGGTACAAGACTTTGTGACTTTAAATCCCACACTCAGATCGATTAATTACCATTCTTCTATGTAAAATTAATTAGGGATACTTCATATAAAATTTTAAAAAGATATAAAATTTTAAAAAGATGGTTTATGAATTTTAACAAAAAATATGCAAAATATTTCTCAATTTTACTTCATATTATTTATAAATTTTGTGATTAGTGTATAAATAAATTAATTAACAATATACGTTAACTTTAATTATTTAGATAATGATAGGGTTTCCTCACTTCAAACTCACACTAGCTCCTGCTGAATGAAGTTTCTCTGCATGTTAGAACAACAAATGCATTATGTTCAGCCGAGCTCGTGTTGGGAAAACTGAACCTAAAACAATCTCAATTTTAGGAATTATTTTTCTATCTTTGTGCAATTAAATAAGAAATCAATAAATCCAATATTGAGAACGAAAATAATAAATAAACATTCACAAGTAAGACATAATATTTAACGAGGAAAATTCTTAATGGAAAAAATCACAGGTTGAACTCCGAATCTCTACTATAACATTAATAACGGGCTTACAATAATTCTCTCAAGTTTTACGCCATAAAACTTGAAGTTATAAAATAATTTGAGAGAGTACAAATTTATCTTTAATTAAGTTGAGAAACCTAATTAACTTCACCACCTCCCAAATAATAAAGTTTTCCAACTTTCAATTGAACGGAGATGGAGGCGGATACCCACGAGCAACAAATTGTATTTCTCTCAATTTATTCTTTTGACACCTTTTTACTGCCGAGTTTCTCTCATAATAATAAAATTCTTTCATAATTTTATTTATAGCACTCTTCCTAATTCATGCTTATTATGAATTGAAAATAACTTATTCTCCTAATTAGTTAGGAATCACATACTTGTCTTGTCACCAACCAAACTAACCTTTTTTGACTCTTGCTTTTTCGTTATATGGGAGATGATCACAAATAAAAATAAACAAAAAACAAACAGGTATGTAAGTTATAATTGTAAACCATAATCGAATTTATGAAAGTATTGGTTTATACATTCCTCTTAGTCTCGACTCTAGGTATAATTTTTTTCGTTATCTTTTTTAGAAAACCACCTAAAGTTCTAACTAAAAAGTAAAGTTAAATCCCTTTTCAACCTACACCCAACAGCTCGAGCATTTCAAGCTTGGCTGATATTTCATGTTTCTATGCTCAAATATTTTGCAAACAAATTAGTTAAACATATATGAGTCACTCATGCTCGAACTACTGTCCAAAAGAAAAATAAAAGAGAAAAGAAAATATAAGAAGAAATTAAAGAACTTGAATAACTTATTTTGTATTTTCTCTATTTCAAAATATAAGAACATCGTCTTTTACATTTTGCACATCATTATGCTAGCTGTTATATTTTAAAACATAGGAAATATTTCAAATGAATGGTATAGACAAGTTGAATTTTATACAATTGTTCATATTTTAGAGCCTAAAACAAGCTTAAGTTGAACCTTACACGAGTTGAACTCAAGCTTTGTTAGCAAAGGGCACTTCCCGGTCGTTTAATGCCCTAATTAAGTGGTTGATCATGTTAAATAACATTTTATTAATGCATATAAATCTATATATAGCATATATATATATATGAAGGTGATCATAGATAGTCACAATTATAATGAGTAATAGTCCTACTATAAGAAGGATGATAAGATTGGAATATTAGTTTTTTTCACCAGTCTTGCTATGAATACCGACATGCTTTGGGATAGTTTGTTTTTGTTCCTCATTGTGGGACTCTGAGATGGGAACTTTTCATGTTGGACTCTGAGATGGGAACTTTTCATGTGGCGTCTTTAGCTTAGGTGGTGTTTGATAAAATTGAGTGTTAAGATTTGAACAGTTTAAACATATGAATAATATAGAGCCTCTGTCCAGAATTATGTCTGAATGAAAAAATGTTGTTTGATAACTAATTTTTTTAAAATATCTGAATAACAGTATTTTACCATTTTAACCCTCTGAACAGTTTAAGCAAAACCTGTTTAATAATCAGAAAGGTCTGAATAGTATTTTAAATATATATTTATAATATTTTGACCACAATATGATAAAATAAAATGTATCATGTCCAATGAAAACATCAACATAGCATAATAATTCAACCATACAAATTAAATTAACTCCAAAAATGTTGTTAAGAGTTAAAGTACAATTTGTTCACGTAGATTAGCCATAAATTATATGCCTTGATCACCCCATTGCGGTTCATCTTGTCCCTCTTCATTGTTTCCTTCATTTTGCTCCACTTCATCGTCAAACATGTTATCTCGATCATATTGTGCAAACAATTCATCCTCAATGTTATGATTCCTTATGAAATTATGGACTGCGAAGCAAGTGATAACTATATCCCTTTGTACTGCAAAAGGGTAAGGAGCCATTCGTTTCAAAATTGAGAATCTTGCTTTCAACACACCATAAGCACGCTCGATAACATTTTTGAGTTGTGCATGAGCATGGTTGAATTTTTCCTCTTTATTCACAGCGCGTCTGCATCGAAAATCAGCTAACCAATACCTTGTATTGCGATATGGAGATAAAAATCCTCAAGTGTTTATGTTTGCATCATCAGAAAGATAATATTTATCTATAATTGAGACAAAAATTAATGATTATTATTAATAACTTAGATGATGAAATTTTATGACAAAAAATAAATAATAGTTGGAAATGGTAAAAGAAATTGTAATACATACCCGGAGGAGGAAATAGAAAATTAGAAGATGGATCAAATGCAACTTCTTTTAGTACTCGTGAGTCATGTGCAATCCTTTCCCATCCGGCCCAGACAACTGTGAATATCATGTTAAAATCACATATTCCTAAAATATTTTGATAGTATTCACCCCTTCTTCTTCCTCTATAATGCGTTTGTTGATCAACAGGAACAACTGTATGTACAAGATTACCATCTAATGTACCTACTGCACCCTGTATTAAAAACATTTAAAGTTCTCAAAGTTATTTTTGTATGGAATAAAAGTAAAAAATAAAATAATTTGTATGTCACTTACCGAAAATAATTGTTGTAAATTTTTTTGGTTTTCCGAAATATCGGGATTTGGATCAAATGATGTAGGCACTATAATTTCTTTTGAAAACTCAATCATTCCATTTAACACCTCATGAAAATATCTATGTATTGTTTGGGTAGAATGTTGAATTTTGCGTTTTATAACTCTAAAGCGCTCATTATGGCCTATAATAGTTAAACATATTGTCATCTTCTCCTCAACTATTATGTGTCTACTATTATGTACCCATTGTTTTTCCTTGAAGTGTTCACATAGACCGCATATGCATCACGAGAAAGACGCATCAATTCTCGACATTGTATATTTGATCCATTTAACAACTCTAATGTGTAAGCATGCTCGCTCAATGCCGAAGTATTATCTATAATCCTTGGTATTCTCCTTGAAGATCGTCTTTTCAAATACCAATATATAATCATCAAACATAAAATTTGATCTTCGATATCCATATTACCTATGTTAAACATAACAATTTTAAAATACTATAACAATTTAAAAAAAAGTTAAATCAATAAATTTGGGAGGTACAATCATAAACACGAATATACAATAATACTCATTATAAATAACATCTATTATAAATTTAACATAACAAGGTCAAAATCATCTGTAGCAAATAATACATTCATAATTAGTAATAGCAAATGTCACATCCATAATTAGCAAATAAGCCACAACATATACACGCTTGTATCCCAAAAATATCATATTAGCTAGCCCAAAGATAAGAAGTTTGTACCCAAAAATATCAAATTTCCTAGCCCCAAATATATCCACCAACAGAATACCAAGTTTATAATTGACTAATATCCAACAAACTAAGCAATGTATCCAAACTTGCGTGAAACCGTCATAACCCAATTTTCAACCTCACTCTCTTTTAAAACATCCATGCTTCTCTATAGCTTTGTTTCTCACAAAATATTTCAAGAGCCATTTTGTGTAGTGGATTTTCCGCTCCCCACACAAGTTCTTCCAACTTATCTTTGCATTCTTTCCCGGAAGGTCCACTATTCTTTTCAACAATGAGTTTCACGGCCTTGAACATCTCTTCATCTAGGTTAGTAGTGTTGTAGGTTTATTTTGATGAATGCCTAGCTTTTTTCTTTGGCCTTTTTCCCTCAAAACTAGGAGCGGAATCATGAGATTGCGTACTGAGAGTTGACAAATTAGGAGATGGAATAGAAGACCCTTGACCTTGGGTGCTAAAAGGAATGTGTCAAGACTAACAACCTCCAAGTCCAAAGATATATCTTTAGTCCTAGCTCTTCCACAACTAGGACCCCAACTATCATGTCCCGTTGCCGCGGTTCCATCAAATAATGCAATACAAAGATTGAAAAAAATTAGAGGTGAAGTCTTCAAAGTTTCTACCATTTTATTTGCCTGTATTCAAACAATAAGTTCAACGTGTTATAACATATTTTTAAGAACTATTACTAATTAACTTAAAATGTAAAAAAATTAAAAGAACACCTTTATCTCTTGTATCCATTCCTCGTCTGAAAGGTTGAACGTATTAGTTGATAGGACATAAACATTTCCTGTCTTACTTTTGAGTTTGCACCATGCACTATATTTTTCTCGTAAGTAGTCATAATGATTCTTCATTTGTTTTTGACCCACAATCAAGTTGTAGGTATTTTTTAATATTTCTCCCACCCTTCTCCATGATTGTGGCTTGAGGCTTGCATGCACCTTCCCTGCCATTTTTCACAACCTCACGAATACATGATTTTAAAAAAGTTTTCACTAATGTTTCATTCCTCCAACCCACTCTAGTCCTTTTTTGTTTTTGAGTTTCACTGCCTTGTTCCATACCTAAAGTACATATATTATAAAAAGTGTAAACAATGAAGAACAAACATTTAAATAGTTTGAATAATAAAGAACAAATTAGACTTTATACTACAATAAATATTTCAACACATCCTAGCTGTTGCACATAGCATGGGCAGGCATCTCTCTTCAAGAAAAAAGGAAAAAAAGAAAGAAAAGGAAAGCCAAATGAGTATTGAGTTTTAGCATTAAGTATAATCAGATTGTTTAGTTTGCACATAATGTGAAATAAATAAGATTTGAAATTTTCATCCTATATATAATAGTATAGGATAGAATCTGAGGTCTTTTACTACGAGAAAATAATCTGAGGTTTAATCCTCCTAAAAGAATAATAGTGGTAAAATCATTTGACTAAATTACAAGGGTATATAAATTCTCAATTATTGGGCTACTTTACCAGAACATTTCTTTCTCCTCTATTTGGTTTGCCCTTGCTCACTGAAAATTTACAGAATGTTGTTGATTTATGCAACTGAGTCAGGATACCACATAGAAAGACCATACATAAGAATAATTTGAGTACGAGGGTCAATGCTGAGCATACTGAAGTACTATGATCATCATCCTAAAAAAACAAAAAGTTCTAATAACTCCAAGTGAACCATATCATAACATTAACAATGATTAAACCTTCAATTATATAGTTCCAATTTTTTTGCATGTGCTATTTAAATAAGGCCCTAAGGCATCAAAATTTGCGACATCCTCACACACTTGAGATTGAGTTGAGATGGCTCTTTACCTTTAAAAACTTTTTCAGCATAAGATATCATGGAACCACAACTCTGCCAAAAAACAATTGTAATTGGATTTCATTATTAAATTATTGGCCTCAAAGGAGGCTAAACCTTTCTAATCAATGAAACACAAAAATAAGAGCAAAAAGGCAGCTACATTACCATGAGAGATCGATTATACACTTCCACTCGGTAACTCAAATTACAGCTTGATGTCGCAATGGAACAATAAAATTTTGAAATCAACCTAATAAGTCAATTGTTTAAGTAATGTTATGGTATCAAGTAATATTATTGGTTTTATTGAAGAATATTTTCATCTTTATTCAACAGGCTAAGCACACCAATGAGAGGAGAATCATAATCAAACAAACAGAAAGAAAGAGAAGTACTAAAATTATGGCATCAATTTACAATAAAAATCTCCAAATTTCTCTACTTTGATTCTACTTAGAAACAAGGAGAGATCCACATCAAAGTTAATATAAACCAATGTTTCTAGTACATACTTCAAGATTTGGTTAACAGATTTTGGGATGCAATAAGTCAGTTGTTTAAGTAATGTTATGGTATCAAGTAATATTGTTAGTTTTATTGAAGAATATTTTCATCTTTATTCAACAGGCTAAGCACACCAATGAGAGGAGAATTATAATCAAACAAATAGAAAGAAAGAGAATTACTAAAATTATAGCATCAATTTATAATAAAAGTCTCCAAATTTCTCTACTTCGATTGCACTTAGAAACAAGGAGAAATCCACATTAAAGTTAACATAAACCAATGTTTCTAGTACATACTTCAGGATTTGGTTAACAGATTTTGGGATGCAAACAAAAAATACCCAAAGCAGCGCAGGAGATTTGAAAAAAGAGATTTGAAATCACAAAAAATTCACAGTAATTAAGAACAAATCAAGCAAAATGAACAATAGATGAATAAAGGATAAAAGATTTACCAGCAGGAGAAGAGCAACAGATAGGAGCAGCGGAGTGAAGGAGCAGAGATCGATCAGTAGGGTTAAAATTATATTGGGGATATTTTTGTCCAAAAAAACATAAACTCGTTCAGATGCAACTTTGGATAGTTTAGAATTATTTTTGAATCTTACCGATTAAGAGGCATTAAGAGATAATTTTTTTTTACTAAACAAGTATTGCCTCTGACCGAATCAGAGGCACTCTTATTAAGAGTCATTTAGACCCAATCAAACACAGCCTTACTAACATAAAGATTGTAGGGTTGCTTTGCATTGAGGGTTTTGGGAATCCTGTCTAGAGTTGAGTATGGTGCGGTCCTAAACAAAAGCAGCACATGAAACTCTTTTGATGCCATTATTTAAATCAGAAACCACAACATACAACCGTTTGGATTGGTATAATTGTTTTTTGATTTGGTGCTTCATTATTATCCTGACAATTATAAAAACACATTATAATAAGTATAAGATACATAATCACATATACAAATAGATAATATCATCTAATTAAAAGTACCTCACTAAACTGAGTTAATTAGCTTGCTTGGGTGAGTGAAATTTCACTTTGGATATGTAAGCTTGACTTGTACTTATCTCCACCACAATTTTATTGTGAACCTTCTTTTGAAACTTAGCAACACTGATTTTACGATGTCTTTTGAATGTCTTAAGAAATCGTTGCATAAGCCAATCACTTTTAACACGAACATTTGAATTTTTTCTGCCACACCTATGTTTATCTAAAATGCTTTTTATTTGCAGAGTATTTTCAGGTTGCATTTTACTCACAAACACCATCTGTGGATATTTAGCTGACCCATACCTTGCTAATCTATAATTCTCATTCTTGGAAATTCTATCCCTTTCCTAATCTTGATTGAATAAGCCTTAACTGCCTCCTTGAAAATCTTGTTATTTGCAAATTTCATACCAATCTCAAATTTTGGTCTAACCATGTCAATTTTTGGATTGAACTCTGGATAAATGGGGTCATTCTCATCCAAATCTGCAGTCATTCTAATTTAAATATCCTTTGAATGATACTCTTCTAACTCAACATCACTATCAATGTCACATGCATTCTTTTTTTCTCCTACTTTTTCTTTCCCTTTATCCCCTACTTTCACTTTTCCTTTTAACTTTTTCTGCAACTCTTCTTCCCTTTTTCTGTTTCACTTACCTTCTTTTTCCCTTTTTCATTTTGTTCTCCAGTCTCACCTATGTTATCACTTATGTTCAACTAGTCCCTTCTTATGTCCATTTCTGTTTCATCAGTTAAAATAGCTTCAATATCATTCTCTTCAACATCATGATCAATAAATTCCAAACATCTTGTCATCTTCATTATCTTTATACTTACTGTTATAAAAATGGTCACAATTTGAGTCATCACTTAAATCAGTACCATCATCTGATTCAATAGCTTCTGTCTTGCCGTTCCCCTCAACTCTGCCAACGTTTGGTGAAAGCTTATGTAGTTTTATCCTCACATAGATTGAACCTAGCTACATGGCTTCATAATACATTTCTATCTCATTATCATCAGGCATGTACTTATGTAGACCAAATACATTTTTGTCATCCTTAATAATCTTTAGTCCACTATGTAAACTTTTACCAGAAAGCTTATGCCATATTAATACATCCTCTGCAACTCCAAGTTCTTTTAGCATGGTAGTTAGCTCAACTCTTGATAGCATATCCAAATCAAAAAAGTCAATGCAATCCATTTTTTTTCCCAACATATTTTTTCTTGCCATCCTCAAAGTGTCCCCCTTAATAAAATTTTATGCTCAGATTACCAGAACCTACCCCTGCATAAACATGAGAGACCATTCAATCAAACATAATATAATATATATACAATATACATGTTAAAAATGTAATTAAAGTATCCATATATGCTTTTTATACACAACACAACTGCCAATATGGTATTTATGAGCCTAATAATTACTACTGTCATTATCAATAAATAATACAAAATATCCCAAATTCTATAATCTTTAACACAACTCAGAAAAATTCATTCATTTAATCAAAAAATACGAATTACATGTACGATAAAATTATAGAGATACTTACTCTATCTAAAATAAAATTTGAATTATAAACTTTTATAATCTAAGAAGAAAAATTAAAAAAACAAACTAGAAACAAGAAGTGTAGTAGCATTCCTAACATAGAAAGAAGAGTGAAGGTGAACTTATAGCTAGTACTAAGTCGAATAGAACTCTGAAGGGTTAATTGACTTTTTGGTCACTGTATTAGAGCCCGATTTTTATTGTGGTTACCGAAACGTTTTTTTATGACAATCGCATAACTATACTCCTCAATACTTACCAAATGGTCATTACTTATGATTTCCATCCAAAAATCAGACGGAAGTTATGAGCGTTCATATCACATGATTTTTTTGCTGATGTGTACATGGGGCTTTGCCATGTGTATCATCATGATTGTCTTTTCTTACGAAATAGTTTCCCTCTCTCTCTCTACACGATCACTCTCTCACTAACTAGAACCACCACCACTAATGGCGATGTCCGCTCTCTGTCTCCGCCGTGCACTTTCTCTCTCTTTTTGTATTATCAACCACCACAAGCCTCCCTGCTCTTCCGTTCCGGCACTCCCTGTACCGCCACAACTTTCTCTCTCCTCCTCCCAAAACCCTAAGCTTGATCGCCTAAACTTTCTGTTTCAATCCAAAGCTTTCAGAGCACCTAACATTTCTCTCTCATCGCGGCCAAGAACGTTGTACATAGATAACAACGCCGATAACAAAATCCCGCTTGATGAGATATTGTGAGAACCGTGAATATTGTATAGTACGTATGTGAATAAACGCGCGGCACGTCTATCTTTTGTCTTAATATGTATTATGTAAATGATGTAAATATTTGCTTATGTTTTGATGTAATAGTAAGGGTAGTATTGGAAACATTGAGGAAGGAAAAAACTGTATGCAAAATTTTTGAAATGTGAATTTTGGATAGAACGTGTTCAGTTTTTAGGCCATGTAATCGACAAAGAAGGAATTTCAGTGGATCCTACAAAAGTAGAAGCTGTAATAAATTGGGAACAACCAAAGACACCGACGCAGGTAAGGAGTTTCTTAGGATTAGCCGGATATTATCGACGCTTTATCCAGGATTTTTCCAAGATAGCGACTCCATTGACCAACTTGACAAGAAAAACAGTAAAGTTCATATGGACAGAGAAATGCGAAGAAAGTTTTTGTGAATTAAAGAAAAGGTTAAGCGAATCCCCTGTGTTCTCTCTACCAGATAATACAGGAAATTTTGTGATGTATAGTGACGCATCACATAAGGGACTAGCTTGTGTACTTATGCAAAATGGCAAGGTCATTGCGTATGCATCACGATAATTAAAAGATTACAAAAAGGGTATCCAACCCATGATCTTGAATTGGTAACAGTGGTGTTTGCTTTAAAGATTTGGAGGCATTACCTTTACGGAGAAAAATGTGAGATATATACAGACCATAAAAGTCTGAAATATATCTTCACACAAAAAGAATTGAATATATGACCGAGGAGATGGTTAGAATTGATTAAGGACTATGATTGTGAAATCTTATATCACCCCGGGAGAGCTAATGTAGTAGTTGATGTGCGTTGAGCAGAGAGAAATTGTCAATGATGACTTCTCAGAAGGAATTGATAAAAGAAATAGCAAGAATGGAGTTGGAAGTTAGATATCCAAGGGAGTCGGGAGAAAAGTTGTTTGCGGTGGAGATTCAACCAACCCTACTGCATAAAGTAAAGGAGGCTCAAGAGAAGGATGAAGAGTGTGACCGAATAAGAAATCGACTAGCGAGAAATGAAGAGATGAGGTTCAAAGTGGACAAGCATGGAATTCTGAGATATAAAGATCGAGTGTGGGTACCATCCGTACCCAAATTAAAGGAAGAAATATTACAAGAAGCCCATAACTCAAAGTATTCAATTCATCCTGGAAGCAAGAAGATGTATCAGGATCTTCAACAACATTCTTGGTGGCCAAATATGAAATGAGAGGTTGCAAAGTGTGTTGCGAAATGTTTGACTTGTCAAAAGATTAAAGCAGAACATCGAAGGCCCAGTGGTCTGTTACAACCATTGGAGATACCAGAGTGGAAATGGGAGCATACAATAGATTTCCTGGTAGGTCTTTCGACTACTCGAAAAGGTTACGACATAATATGGGTCATTGTGGATCGACTGACGAAATCAGCTCATTTCTTGCCGATTAAGATTAGATTTAATTTAGACCAATTGGCGAAGCTGTATATCAAAGAAATTATTTCAAGGCATGAAGTACCAATATCGATTGTGTCAGATCGAGATCCGCGCTTCACGTCGAATTTCTGGAAGAGTCTTCAAGAAAGAATGGGAACGCAATTACAATATAATGTTGCTATGTAACACCTATTTAAGTTAAGGTAAAGGTTTCCTTTCCTGCTTATATCTTTCCATCTAAATAGTTATTATTCAAAGGGTGTTTAAACTTGTGTTATGTATGTTTGTTTATATTTATTAACAGGCTTCGATCATTCCTAATAATTTGTATGCCGTGTGTGTAAATCTGAGTTGGCCCCCTTTTTGTCTCGGTTAAGGTCCTAGAGGATTAGAGCTTTGAAACAAGCAAGCACCAAGATAAGTCGATTTCTGATGCATAATGAGATAACAATTATAATGAGTAATAGTCCTAATGTAAGAAGGATAATAAAATTAGAATGTTAGGATTTTCACCAGTCTTGCTATGAATATCCATATGCTTTGGGACAGTTTCTTTTTGTTCCTCATTGTGGGACTGTGAAAGGAAATTTTCCTGTGGTGTCTTTAGCTTACTAACATAAAGATTATAGGGCTGATCTGCATTGAGGATGTTGGGAGTTTGCCCCCTCTTGTTTTGTCTATGTTGTTTCTGTTGGTGAACTACTTATTCGCCTTTTTGTCTATTGTATATATTCTTTCTGATAAATATCCTTCTTGTATCTAACAAAATTAATAATAAAATGAGTAATGGTGACATAATAAGTTAAACCTGATTGTTCTGTGTCTACTACTCTACTTTCACTAGCACTGTGGTACGTCAGTTACTATACTTGCTTGCATTGGTGTTAGTTTAAGTTATCTTAAATATATTCTAGGAATAACTATATCTATAAAACCAATAATTACGAGATTCCAGTTTTATGAGAAGCTGGGGAACTGAAATCCATTAGTGATAATCTGAGTGTGTTTGTAGATCCCTGCCTGTGCATACATTCTATTTTCTTCGTTTTTCTGACAATCCTGTGAATCAAATTGTGAACCCTTTAATAGGAGACTTCGTTGGCTTTTTATCTGCTGCATATTCGTGGTGGTGTATTAGCTTTCCTTGGTAGTAGCATGTTTGATTTAAGACATTGATGCTAGGTAAATTGGGCAGAAAAACTGAACCTGCAGGTGCTCCTTTGTTGATTGTGCGCGCGCATGGCTGCATGCCTTTCTCTAACTGAGAAATGACTAGTTCGGAAGGAGGTATAAAGTATTTTAGGATTGAATTTGGACCTGATTTGTGTTTAGTACGAAATTAATTATTCCCGTGTTTGTGCTCATATGATGTTTTCGAACTTGAGTTTGACTAATCGGCAAACTTCTATATCAAGTTACAATTGTAAGTTAACTCAAATGCAAAATCAACTCAGAAATTTTGCATTTTACTCTTTATTTTTACATTTTGCTAATACATGTGCTCTCATATTTTTGAAGGACAGAAGTATTTTATTTGTGGATTAATTTTAGTTTGAATGCAGACTCGAATCAAGGATTACGGAGTCGAAAACCCTAATGAGCCATTTAGGGTAATTAATTACACTCCCATAACATCAGGCTCTATTCTATGTTTATTACTACGTAGAAGCCAAATTAGATCATTGACTACGTTTTTGTGGTGGGTTGTAGGATCTAGGTGTTACAATTTATTAATCCATCTAATTCTATTTATTTGACGTTACAGAGTATTGCATACAACATATTATTAAAAAAAGTCATTTATTGCTCTAATTTTATTATTCAGATTGATATGTATTGTTACAATTATCTTTGCATAAATTAAGAAAAATATGTAAAACATTGTCTAGATAAATGAGAGAAAAATTATAAAAGTAGATATTGGAGGATAATATGGGAAAGATTGCATTTATTGCTTCCTAAAAATTTGTTAACATCAAATATATAGGAAAAAATTTAACTCCATAAAATGACTAATAAATGGGAATGGAGGGAGTATTACGTACTTTCTTACTGTTATTTTACCATCACACTATTATTATTAAATTCTTCACAAAATTAAGGATATATTTAAGAGTATAAAATTATTCTTAAAAATTATCATGACAGAGATATACAGTATTTAGTGAATGTAATTCTAACTTGAGAATGGAGTATGTCTGAATTATGTTGTACTACAAGATTGGACTATATGTACTTCTTTATAATATTTTAACACCTATAAATACTTTTATAAACACATTTTTATTCTTGAATTAGTAATAAGATAAGAATCTCATAGATTATTTATTTAATTGTAAAATCATTTATGAATATATATATATATATATATATATATATATATATATATATATATATATATATCTATATCTATATATATCGATTTTTATATTTAAAAGCACGATAAAAGCATTATATACAATTGAATTTAATTTTAAAACTCAGTGGGTTTACTCGTTGGTACACGAGTTCACTCATCAACAACGGTACACAAATTTTGATAAATTAGCTTACCCTCTTACCAATCATTAAATCATGTAAATTGATATTTCCACATAAGAAATTGATATTTTCGCATACAAAGTGTCGCTATAGATCCTATAGTAATGGTTTTCACCTATACATGTAGAGCGACACTTTGTATGTGGATTTGATATTTTGAAGTGTCGCTATGGTTTTCAATTTCTTATGTGGATTTATCAGTTTCCTAAATCATTCACAAATGATTCTACCAATATGTAGATGTAAATACATACTTCTGCAGAGAATCTATATATGGAAAAAAGGTACAAGACTTTGTGACTTTAAATCCCACACTCAGATCGATTAATTACCATTCTTCTATGTAAAATTAATTAGGGATACTTCATATAAAATTTTAAAAAGATATAAAATTTTAAAAAGATGGTTTATGAATTTTAACAAAAAATATGCAAAATATTTCTCAATTTTACTTCATATTATTTATAAATTTTGTGATTAGTGTATAAATAAATTAATTAACAATATACGTTAACTTTAATTATTTAGATAATGATAGGGTTTCCTCACTTCAAACTCACAGTAGCTCCTGCTGAATGAAGTTTCTCTGCATGTTAGAACAACAAATGCATTATGTTCAGCCGAGCTCGTGTTGGGAAAACTGAACCTAAAACAATCTCAATTTTAGGAATTATTTTTCTATCTTTGTGCAATTAAATAGGAAATCAATAAATCCAATATTGAGAACGAAAATAATAAATAAACATTCACAAGTAAGACATAATATTTAACGAGGAAAATTCTTAATGGAAAAAATCACAGGTTGAACTCCGAATCTCTACTATAACATTAATAATGGGCTTACAATAATTCTCTCAAGTTTTACGCCATAAAACTTGAAGTTATACAAATTTATTTTTAATTAAGTTGAGAAACCTAATTAACTTCACCACCTCCCAAATAATAAAGTTTTCCAACTTTCAATTGAACGGAGATGGAGGCGGATAGCCACGAGCAACAAATTGTATTTCTCTCAATTTATTCTTTTGACACCTTTTTACTACCGAGTTTCTCTCACAATAATAAAATTCTTTCATAATTTTATTTATAGCACTCTTCCTAATTCATTCTTATTATGAGTTGAAAATAACTTATTCTCCTAATTAGTTAGGAATCACATACTTGTCTTGTCACCAACCAAACTAACCTTTTTTGACTCTTGCTTTTTCGTTATATGGGAGATGATCATAAATAAAAATAAACAAAAAACAAACAGGTATGGAAGTTATAATTGTAAGTTATAATTGTAAACCATGATCGAATTTATGAAAGTATTGGTTTATACATTCCTCTTAGTCTCGACTCTAGGTATAATTTTTTTCGTTATCTTTTTTAGAGAACCACCTAAAGTTCTAACTAAAAAGTAAAGTTAAATCCCTTTTCAACCTACACCCAACAGCTCGAGCATTTCAAGCTTGGCTGATATTTCATGTTTCTATGCTCAAATATTTTGCAAACAAATTAGTTAAACATATATGAGTCACTCATGCTCGAACTACTGTCCAAAAGAAAAATAAAAGAGAAAAGAAAATATAAGAAGAAATTAAAGAACTTGAATAACTCATTTTGTATTTCCTCTATTTCAAAATATAAGAACATCGTCTATTACATTTTGCACATCATTATGCTAGCTGTTATATTTTAAAACATAGGAAATATTTCAAATGAATGGTAAGACAAGTTGAATTTTATACAATTGTTCATATTTTAGAGCCTAAAACAAGCTTAAGTTGAACCTTACACGAGTTGAACTCAAGCTTCGTTAGCAAAGGGCACTTCCCGGTCGTTTAATGCCCTAATTAAGTGGTTGATCATGTTAAATAACATTTTATTAATGCATATAAATCTATGTATAGCATATATATATGAAGGTGATCATAGATAGTCACAATTATAATGAGTAATAGTCCTACTATAAGAAGGATGATAAGATTGGAATATTAGTTTTTTTCACCAGTCTTGCTATGAATACCGACATGCTTTGGGATAGTTTGTTTTTGTTCCTCATTGTGGGACTCTGAGATGGGAACTTTTCATGTTGGACTCTGAGATGGGAACTTTTCATGTGGCGTCTTTAGCTTAGGTGGTGTTTGATAAAATTGAGTGTTAAGATTTGAACAGTTTAAACATATGAATAATATAGAGCCTCTGTCCAGAATTATGTCTGAATGAAAAAATGTTGTTTGATAACTAATTTTTTTAAAATATCTGAATAACAGTAGTTTACCATTTTAACCCTCTGAATAGTTTAAGCAAAACCTGTTTAATAATCAGAAAGGTCTGAATAGTATTTTAAATATATATTTATAATATTTTGACCACAATATGATAAAATAAAATGTATCATGTCCAATGAAAACATCAACATAGCATAATAATTCAACCATACAAATTAAATTAACTCCAAAAATGTTGTTAAGAGTTAAAGTACAATTTGTTCACGTAGATTAGCCATAAATTATATGCCTTGATCACCCCATTGCGGTTCATCTTGTCCCTCTTCATTGTTTCCTTCATTTTGCTCCACTTCATCGTCAAACATGTTATCTCGATCATATTGTGCAAACAATTCATCCTCAATGTTATGATTCCTTATGAAATTATGGACTGCGAAGCAAGTGATAACTATATCCCTTTGTACTGCAAAAGGGTAAGGAGCCATTCGTTTCAAAATTGAGAATCTTGCTTTCAACACACCATAAGCACGCTCGATAACATTTTTGAGTTGTGCATGAGCATGGTTGAATTTTTCCTCTTTATTCACAGCGCGTCTGCATCGAAAATCAGCTAACCAATACCTTGTATTGCGATATGGAGATAAAAATCCTCAAGTGTTTATGTTTGCATCATCAGAAAGATAATATTTATCTATAATTGAGACAAAAATTAATGATTATTATTAATAACTTAGATGATGAAATTTTATGACAAAAAATAAATAATAGTTGGAAATGGTAAAAGAAATTGTAATACATACCCGGAGGAGGAAATAGAAAATTAGAAGATGGATCAAATGCAAGTTGTTTTAGTACTCGTGAGTCATGTGCAATCCTTTCCCATCCGGCCCAGACAACTGTGAATATCATGTTAAAATCACATATTCCTAAAATATTTTGATAGTATTCACCCCTTCTTCTTCCTCTATAACACGTTTGTTGATCAACAAGAACAACTGTATGTACAAGAGTACCATCTAATGCACCTACTGCACCCTGTATTAAAAAAATTTAAAGTTCTCAAAGTTTTTTTTTGTATGGAATAAAAGTAAAAAATAAAATAATTTGTATGTCACTTACCGAAAATATTTGTCGTAAATTTTTTTGGTTTTCCGAAATATCGGGATTTGGATTAAATGATGTAGGCACTATAATTTCTTTTGAAAACTCAATCATTCCATTTAACACCTCATGAAAATATCTATGTATTGTTTGGGTAGAATGTTGAAATCTGCGTTTTATAACTCTAAAGCGCTCATTATGGCCTATAATAGTTAAAAATATTGTCATCTTCTCCTCAACTATTATGTGTCTACTATTATGTACCCATTGTTTTTCCTTGAAGTGTTCACATAGACCGCATATGCATCACGAGAAAGACGCATCAATTCTCGACATTGTATATTTGATCCATTTAACAACTCTAATGTGTAAGCATGCCCGCTCAATGCCGAAGTATTATCTATAATCCTTGGTATTCTCCTTGAAGATCGTCTTTTCAAATACCAATATATAATCATCAAACATAAAATTTGATCTTCGATATCCATATTACCTATGTTAAACATAACAATTTTAAAATACTATAACAATTTAAAAAAAAGTTAAATCAATAAATTTGGGAGGTACAATCATAAACACGAATATACAATAATACTCATAATAAATAACATCTATTATAAATTTAACATAACAAGGTCAAAATCATCTGTAGCAAATAATACATTCATAATTAGTAATAGCAAATGTCACATCCATAATTAGCAAATAAGCCACAACATATACACGCTTGTATCCCAAAAATATCATATTAGCTAGCCCCAAAGATAAGAAGTTTGTACCCAAAAATATCAAATTTCCTAGCCCCAAATATATCCACCAACAGAATACCAAGTTTATAATTGACTAATATCCAACAAACTAAGCAATGTATCCTAACTTGCGTGAAACCGTCATAACCCAATTTTCAACCTCACTCTCTTTTAAAACATCCATGCTTCTCTATAACTTTGTTTCTCACAAAATATTTCAAGAGCCATTTTGTGTAGTGGATTTTCCGCTCCCCACACAAGTTCTTCCAACTTATCTTTGCATTCTTTCCCGGAAGGTCCACTATTCTTTTCAACAATGAGTTTCAAGGCCTTGAACATCTCTTCATCTAGGTTAGTAGTGTTGTAGGTTTGTTTTGATGAATGCCTATCAGTGACCGCATATCAGCGACCGACCCCGGTCGCTGATAAGTGTCGCAGATAATCTGGTCGCTGGTGTGCACATCAGCGACCACTATCAGCGACCGTCATATCTGCGACCGTCAATAACGACCGCCGCCGTCGCTAAGCTGAGTCATCTTGAGTCAGTTCTCATGAGTGACGTGGCACACGTGTCAGCGACCGGTAATAGCAACCGCGTCGGTCGCTAATAACGACTTTATATCAGCGACCGCACAAGATGTATTAGCGACCGCATACGGTCGCTGATGTTGAATTTTAAAAAACAAATTTGCAGTATTTTATGGATTTCCCAAAAAAATTGTACCTGTTTTGTACCTGTTTTATATCCCAACACACAACAGTATATATAAACATCCATCCATGATTTATATCCCAGCATATGCATGCACAACAATATATACAAACATCCATCCATCCACAATGCCATAAACCAACACTATAAACATTAATAAAGCAATATGAACTAAAGAAATATATACAAATGTCATCTTTAAGTATCATACAATTGTCCAAAGAATGAATTTAATTAAGAGTATAAAACTTTAAATATGTAGAAAACAAGCCTAGGTCCTCATGCATCATCGCCCAAGTTAGTAGGATCCTGTAATTAACAAAAGAATACAACATGTTATGTACATGTGTTGAAACAGGTATTACAAATGCAAAGCAAAGTGAAAGAAAGCTAAACAAGTAATTACCTCATCGCCATCCTGATGCTGTGCTGCTGCTGCCGCCACTGCATCCGCTAACTCATCAGGACTCAGAGACTGCAGATGCCCGCCCAGTATACGAAGAAGATCATGATCTCGACAAATCGCTCTCACGCAGTCAGCAGGGGTGTGGTAGGCTGGATGACCCGATGACTGTGTAGACTGGGTAGCAGAGCTGCCTGTGCCACTAATGGTCGGGCGTCGTCGTTGTCCTTGGCCTTTGACGTAGTTCTTCTTAACGACTGATGCCCTCTCCCACAATTCTTGATCAATCGGCGGACGCGGAGTGCCTTCAGGATAACGCTCGTTCATTAAGCTCTTATACGTGTCCTGTTAGCAGGTTAACAATTAAATAGTTAAAAACAAATATAAAATGGTAGCAAAAGGTCGTAAAAAGTATATATACAACATCTCAATGTTCTAAACACTTATTACCGCTATCTGGATAGCCTCAGGCAGACCATCGCGGGTGGCCACGTACACATCCAGCCAATTGATAGGCTGACCCTGAGACTAAGCCTCCTACAAAACAAGTTCTCATATTAAACTTGTAAACATATAATATTCTACAAACATTGAATATAAATAACCTTCATAGTCATACGTACCCTGGCAGCAATATGCTGCAACTGTGATATACTGCCGCCCTTGTATGTCCCTTTCGCCTTGTCGCCTTGAGGTGCACCTGAGGCTCTGTTCGCGGCGGCAGTCTTGCGTCTCTTGACCCAGCTCTCAGCCCTCCACTGATCACACATCGCAACCCATGTGTCCTGTGCGCACCACCAAGGGCTGTGCTCGTGCATATACTGCTCACCCTCACCTGGATGGTCGATCTCAGCATTGTACAGGGCTTTCTGACGTTCCTTGTACAAATTATCTTTGGTTCTGGCGGCACACTTCTGCCAGAACAACGTCTGAATAACTGATGCACTCGCATCGTCCCATCTATATCTCCTCTGCACATAAAACAACAATAATATTAACACGATAAGTATACCATTAACTAACAACAACGCTAAATAAGTTGGTAACAACAACGCTAAATAATTTTATTTCATTAACTATATTATCTGAGTTAAATTAAAAAATAAATACCTGAAATTCAGCCCAAACTGCATCCTTGTGGGCGATAGGTGTGTTCGCCCACGTAATCACTGGCGTAGGCCAGTTCTGTAAGCATAATTGTGAAATGCACTTCACAATCTTACTGTCTTGAAAATCACTACAATAAATTTAATATAATATTAACGACAATTAAATACATATATAGATGTAGAACAATGAAAATATAAAATTTAATAGAAATGATGTTTAACGTACGTGCTGTCTGGTGGAGGGCGAATCTGAATGAGAATCCGGTCATCCGGATTAGCCGGGGCCTTCGGCACATGATTAGGGCCCCGGCCTAAGCCGCGCTTTCGCTGCGCTGGCTCAGAAGACATCTGCAAACAAAAAATTATAGGATGATATTATGAATGAGCAATATGATTTACATATACAATTAAAATGACATGAAATTATATGAAATAGTTAACTACGACAACTATAAATAAAAGCTACATAAATTAATGTATATATGCAGTAGTTCGAAATCCAAGTCAACCTAAACATACATTTTAATGAAAATCGTTGTCTGAGTCAGAATCATTTTGGTTACGTATTGGAGTTTCATAACCATCATCTTCTTCAGATTCAGTGTCAGTGTCAGTGCTAGTCAAAAACTCTTCCTCCTCATTATCACTGTGATCTGGCACAAGTATTGACTCGGGATCGAATTCATCTGGTTCATCTCCACCCTCTAACTGGATTAATTCATTGTTGTCTTCCATAGTTATCACCTCAGGTCTATGAATCATCTCCTCTTGGTAGAACTCCCCGTCGTCTAGTTGGGTACGATTGCGCGCGGGAGTATGGATTACAACTTGCCAATCTGCAGGCGGTCTATCCCTTTTCTTAACAGGACTATGAGTGTAGTACACTTGTACTGTTTAAGTTGGCAACACAAATGGTGCGTTGACGTACGTGGACCTATGGACGTCAATATCGACGATACCATGTCGATCGACACGTATCCCTTTTTCTGAATCAAACCAGCGACACTTGAACAAGTTAATATCACCCCCATAAGTACCCTTATACGACAACTCGATGATTTCTTCCAATTCACCATAAAAGGCACGACCAAGCTCATTGTAACAATCTCCTCGAACACACACTCCAGTATTTGTTGTTCTTTTACCGCGAGCATATGTCTTTGTATGAAATTCACAGCCATTTATTTTGTAACCATTGCGGCTAACTTGGTCCTTGTCTGGGCCAAGTGCTAGGACTTGTACATTTGGAGGAATCGTTCCCTCCTTAAGAGCCTACACAAATGAACATATATTTATTTGAATTCATAAATAAATATTATATATGTCGTGCTTACTTAACTTAACTTACCTTGTTTTTTAACCAAAGTGCAAATGTTTTATCACGATTAACTTGAATATCTTTATCAGTGATGTTCGGTTGCTTTGCTTTTAACTCATCATCGTACGATCTATAAAACATTATAAACATTATCATATATTAATATGAGGTTGAAGGTTAAGATATAGGTTAAGTAAATATTAATTTTACTGGTATACCTCACATATTCATCAATCTCCTCGCAGTTGAGAAGAATGTAAGTATGTGCAGTATGTAATTCTTGCTCAGGGAGGAATATGCGCTTCCCTTTTCCATAAGCGCGACCCGGTAGACCAAATACAGACAGTCGACCATTTAGTTCAACATTTCCCCCATCATCATGTCTCGAGACTCGATTGGCCTTCGTCAAGACTTCGTCGGGAAAATAGTCGGAGACAAAAGTTGATATCTCATCGAAACTGTAAGCCTCACATATTGACCCCTCGACGTAAGCTCTATTCTTCACCTTCCTCTTAAGGTTTCCCATCACCCTCTCGAAAGGGTACATCCATCTATATTGAACTGGACCACCAACACGAGCTTCATAGGGTAGATGGATTTGCAAATGCTCCATGGAGTCAAAAAAACCAGGTGGAAATATTTTTTCAAGCTTACACGTGATCTCAATAATGTTCTGCTCAAGTACAGACATGTCCTTTTCATTTATCGTTTTTGAACATATGTCTCTGAAGAAACGACTAAGATCAGTCAAAGCATCCCATATTGGTTTATCAAGCAAGTCCCGAAATACTATAGGCATGAGTCTCTCCATGAACACATGACAATCATGACTCTTCATCCCTTGCAATTTCCCACCTGTAACACACCTTGCAATGTTTGATGCATATCTGTCTGGTAGTTTCAGAGACTTAATCCATGTGCACACATCTTCAACCTGCTTTTTGGTCAATGTGTACCTTGCATGCGGTTTGACTATCTTACCATTAGAAGATTCATAAAGTTCTAATCCAGGACGCTTACAAATATCTTTCATGTCCAACCGTGCCTTATCATTATCCTTCGTCTTGCCTGTAACACCCATTACGGTGTTAAACACGTTGTCGAAGACATTCTTCTCAATATGTATCACATCTAGATTATGACGAATCAAATTTGTACACCAATAAGGTAATTCCCAAAAGATGCTTCTTCGAACCCAATTATGCGACTCGCCAAACCCATTGATTATGTTTGAGGCAACAATCTTACCAAATGGGATATCCGGCAATCTCATCACTTGGTCACGCATCTCCATCCCCGATAATCGCGGTGCAGGCATATCATTTTCCACTTTCCCTTTCCTGAAGTGTTCTCTATTTCTTCGAAACGGGTGATTTACCGGCAAGAAACGACGATGACAGTCAAACCAGCAAGGCTTTCGACCTTTTGATAGATTGAAAGACTTTGTGTGCTCCATACAATATGGACAAGCCAACTTCCCGTGTGTACTCCATCCAGATAACATACCATAAGCAGGGAAGTCACTTATAGTCCACATAACCGCTGCTCGAAGGTTGAAATTTGTTTTTGTGGAAACATCCCAAGTCTGTACGCCATCCTCCCACAATACCTTCAACTCGTCTATAAGAGGTCTCAAGTAAACATCTAGGTTCTTTCCAGGACTCTTTGGACCAGGAATCACAAGTGAAAGAAATAAGTATGGTTGTTTCATACACATCCAAGGAGGCAAGTTGTATGGAGTAACAATCATAGGCCAACAGGAGTACGGAACAGCTGAGTGGCCGAAAGGGTTGAAACCATCAGTGGATAGTCCAAGTCTCACATTTCTAGGTTCCAATGCAAACCCAGGATGTGATAAGTTGAAATCTTTCCAAGCCAGTCCGTCTGCGGGATGGTTAAGTTCTCCATCTTTAGCTAGAGATTTCGCATGCCAAGTCATATACTCAGCTGTCCTTGAAGACATGTACAATCTTTTGAGCCGATGTGTAATTGGAAAATACCTTAAAATCTTATAAGGTATATTTGCCTTTTTCGTAGTCCGACCATCTTTATTAGGCTTGAACCGATCATGACCGCAAAACGTGCACTTTGTCTTATGTTCATTTCCCTTATAAAATAACATGAAATCATTTGGACATGCATCGATCTTTTGGTATCCAAGACCCAACTTCTTCACCATTTTCTTACAATAGTAGTAGTTATCAGGCAATTTTTCACCGTCTGGCAACATACTCTTAATGGCCTTCAAGAGTGACTCAAAACACTCATGGCTCATGTTGTGATCAGCCTTGATGTTAAGTAATGTCGCAACTGCAGATAACGTAGTGTGTTTGGTGCAACCATGCCACAACGGCTCGCTACCTTCGTCTAGTAACTTAAAGAACGCTTTGGCATCAGAATTCATAAGTTGCTCTCTCCCTTGTTCCCAATCAAAATCCGGCCCTGCAATATCATGAATCATTTCATTCATACGATGGGTACTGCTGCCCGGATTGTGTACTTGTGCGATACCACTATCTCTTCTCTGCCCATGTGCCCACCAGCATTCTTCGTAATTTTTCATGAACCCAGACACAAGTAAATGATAGTTTACCATGTCTCTGTCCATATAATTGACATTCTTACACTTCAAACAAGGGCATCTTATCTTGTTCTGACCATTCACACATTCCAAGTGACTATACGCATAATCCAGAAACACTTGACAACCAGTTCTAAATTCAGTTGTAGCACCTATCTGGGCACTTGACTTTCGTCTTTTCATCCAACTACGGTCTGAATAGAAGTCCATGATACCACGGTACCTACTGCAGACAAGAATTATTGTATTCCCCTTGTTAGAGATACCACGGTACCTACTGCAGACAAGAATATGACTTGAGTATACTTGTAAGCATATGACTTGAGCATACTTGTAAGGGATAGTTTAACATTTAAGCATACTTGTAAACATATGACTTGAGTATACTTATATGATTAACATTTCAACATACTTGTAAGTTGTTGTTCGAGGGTGTTCAAACAACAACACAGCCCCAGCCATACATGTTCAAACCATAATAAAAAGAATGGACGGCTTAATATAAGGGATAGGCAACCAAAATCTAATCTCGAATGGTTGGTGGCCCAACTCTATGTATTTAACGTACAAGGGCGAAAGCACAATTGCAGTTACCAAAGCTAACACCATGACAACTGCTCTTTATGATGATGATGAGTAATTTTGGCTGGTGTAATCATAGCCATAGGTAGCCATTAATTGATCGATCAAAACCTATTTAATTTAGGAACAGACTACACAAGAGTTGGTAGGTCTTCTTTCTAACTATATAATCCTCAAGTTAATTAGTTATCATTAAGAAAACCAGCCAACCAACCAACCAACTTGATGGGAAGGAATACATTCATGTCTTAATTGGGAGGATATATATATATATATATATATATATATATATATATATGGATATATTTTATTTGTTCGCATTTTTTGATGCGTGAAGAGATGAAAATTCTGCAAATGCAGTGCTTCCCAGAAGTAAACCTAGTGATCCAATAATTGTAATGGGCTTCCCTAGGCTTGATCATCATTGTGTTCTAATTATGTCTTTGGATTAATTTATAAGTGATGATAAGTTATTTGGTGATGATGTCTATTACTCTTACTTGATGTTTGATTCTTAATGCATGGATTTGGTTATTTTACTCATTTGGAGTATTCTTTTTTTTTTCTTTCATAAGATGTTTGATATTGATTGAATGTTGTATTCTAGCAACTACGTTCCTTAGACATGGACAAACAACGTAACAATAATATTGAGGACGAACTAGCCTGTCTTTCAGTTTCTGTGATTTCAATGGACTGCCTATATTCAAATTTGTCCAAGCGTTTTTAGTACTTTGCTACTTTTGGATTCTGCGTGTTCGTATAAAAATGCTCATAACGCTCATATATTGGATCAAAATTAATTAGTTTACAGAAATAATTGGTATAGCGGTTAAATTCACTGTTTTTTTAATTAGAAGTTTAATAAATGGACTCTTCTCTATTTTGAAATGTATTATTGTACTACATGGCAAATCACAAGTACATCACTTTAATCTACCATGACAACTCCTTTGTTATCCTATTTCAGAAACAAAATGCTATATATCTAACATTACATACAAAAGTTTTGTACGTCTTGTTTCATAATATGGATCTTTGAAAAATTGTGGGTTGTAATATTATAAAGAGTTCAAGATTCGATTTGATTTTTATCTATCACAAGCAAAAAAAATCACGGTGAGGTTATATATAGAAAATCCACGAACTATATGTATATATATATGTGTGTGTGTGTGTGTGTGAATTTCTTGTTTGGTTAATTCATAAACATATATAAGAAATGGTGGTAGACCTCTAGAAAGGATTTTGACCTAATTCTACATAATGGACTGCCCCCACAAAGCTAAATTCACCAAAAGAGCACATTTTATAATGGGGTTAGCTAGTAGGAGATCGTGCTCTAGTTCAACATAGTGAACTGGCTCCCAAGCTAATCACTACATACATGCACACCTAAGTCTAACCATCAAAGCACAAATTTTTGAAGCCATCAAAGCACACCTAAGTCTACACACTACAATTGTTCGTTAAAAACCACCACGCAGCTAATTGGACACCTAAACATCAAGGCAATTTCAGTTTTTCACATATCAGAAATTCCAAACAAACTACACCAATAAGAATAATGCATCAACAATAATGGCAACAGGATTCAGTTGCAAAGCTAAATCTGCACTAATAAAGAGCCATACCCATTTGACAAAATTACATAAAAGAGAGACCTTTATTAGAATACAAAATTTGGGGTAATAATGTAACCACACACTAATCTTGATCCCACCAAACTCAAATATTACAAAGAAAAAATAGCATCATTTATGAACATTTGAAACCTCAAATGGGGAAAACAGATAATAAAGAAATAAAATCATTAACATCATTAAAGAAAAAATACAGAACAAGGCTTTGTATTTACCAATTACAGCAATGCGGCGACGGAAGCGGCGGCGGACGCGGCGGGGCTCCCTCTTCTCCCTCTCTTCTTCTCCCTCTCTTCTTTTGTTCTTTTCTTTGCTTCGTCTACAGCTAGAATGACTGCCTGTATCTGATTACAATAAAATTCATCAGCGACCGCTATCAGTGACCGCCTGCGGTCGCTGTTTTTAATGACGTGGATTTATCAGCGACCGCGTCCGGTCGCTGATAGTTAATGGTCGCAATTAGCTTCCCCGCCAACTTTTGTGCCAAAAAATTTTGCCGGCTAATTCTTTCAGCGACCGATTAGCGACCGCTTGCGGTCGCTGATATAACCTAGCGACTAAATTTGGTCCCGGTCGCTACTAGCGGTCGCTATTGGCTCCAATTAGCGACCGCATTCCCGGTCACTGAAAATGTTGGTCGCTGTTGAAAGTTTTTGTTGTAGTGGATATATCTTTAGTCCTAGTTCTTCCACAACTAGGACCCCAACTATCATGTCCCGTTGCCGCGGTTCCATCAAATAATGCAATACAAAGATTGGAAAAAATTAGAGGTGAGGTCTTCAAAGTTTCTACCATTTTATTTGCCTGTATTCAAACAATAAGTTCAACGTGTTATAACATATTTTTAAGAACTATTACTAATTAACTTAAAATGTAAAAAAATTAAAAGAACACCTTTATCTCGTGTATCCATTCCTCGTCTAAAAGGTTGAACGTATTAGTTGATGGGACATAAACATTTCATGTCTTACTTTTGAGTTTGCACCATGCACTATATTTTTCTCGTAAGTAGTCATAATGATTCTTCATTTGTTTTTGACCCACAATCAAGTTGTAGGTATTTTTTAATATTTCTCCCACCCTTCTCCATGATTGTGGCTTGAGGCTTGCATGCACCTTCCCTGCCATTTTTCACAACCTCACGAATACATGATTTTAAAAAAAAATTCACTAATGTTTCATTCCTCCAACCCACTCTAGTCCTTTTTGTGTTTTTGAGTTTCACTGCCTTGTTCCATACCTAAAGTACATATATTATAAAAAGTGTAAACAATGAAGAACAAACATTTAAATAGTTTGAATAATAAAGAACAAATTAGACTTTATACTACAATAAATATTTCAACACATCCTAGCTGTTGCACATAGCATAGGCAGGCATCTCTCTTCAAGAAAAAAGGAAAAAAAGAAAGAAAAGGAAAGCCAAATGAGTATTGAGTTTCAGCATTAAGTATAATCAGATTGTTTAGTTTGCACATAATGTGAAATAAATAAGATTTGAAATTTTCATCCTATATATAATAGTATAGGATAGAATCTGAGGTCTTTTACTACGAGAAAATAATCTGAGGTTTAATCCTCCTAAAAGAATAATAGTGGTAAAATCATTTGAATAAATTACAAGGGTATATAAAGTCTCAATTATTGGGCTACTTTACCAAAACATTTCTTTCTCCTCTATTTGGTTTGCCCTTGCTCACTGAAATTTACAGAATGTTGTTGATTTATGCAACTGAGTCAGGATACCACATAGAAAGACCATACATAAGAATAATTTGAGTACGAGGGTCAATGTTGAGCATACTGAAGTACTATGATCATCATCCTAAAAAAACAAAAAGTTCTAATAACTCCAAGTGAACCATATCATAACGTTAACAATGATTAAACCTTCAATTATATAGTTCCAATTTTTCTGCATGTGCTACTTAAATAAGGCCCTAAGGCATCAAAATTTGCGACATACTCACACACTTGAGATTGAGTTTAGATGGCTCTTTACCTTTAAAAACTTTTTCAGCATAAGATATCATGGAACCACAACTCTGCCAAAAAACAATTGTAATTGGATTTCATTACTAAATTATTGGCCTCAAAGGAGGCCAAACCTTTCTAATCAATGAAACACAAATATAAGAACAAAAAGACAGCTACATTACCATGAGAGATCGATTATACACTTCCACTCAGTAACTCAAATTACAGCTTAATGCCGCAATGGAACAATAAAATTTTGAAATCAACCTAATAAGTTAATTGTTTAAGTAATGTTATGGTATCAAGTAATATTGTTGGTTTTATTGAAGAATATTTTCATCTTTATTCAACAGTCTAAGCACACCAATGAGAGGAGAATCATAATCAAACAAACAAAAAGAAAGAGAAGTACTAAAATTATGGCATCAATTTACAATAAAAGTCTCCAAATTTCTCTACTTTGATTGTACTTAGAAACAAGGAGAGATCCACATCAAAGTTAGTATAAACTAATCTTTCTAGTACATACTTCAAGATTTGGTTAACAGATTTTGGGATGCAATAAGTCAGTTGTTTAAGTAATGTTATGGTATCAAGTAATATTGTTGGTTTTATTGAAGAATATTTTCATCTTTATTCAACAGGCTAAGCACACCAATGAGAAGAGAATTATAATCAAACAAACAGAAAGAAATAGAACTACTAAAATTATAGCATCAATTTATAATAAAAGTCTCCAAATTTCTTTACTTCGATTGCACTTAGAAACAAGGAGAAATCCACATTAAAGTTAACATAAGCCAATGTTTCTAGTACATACTTCAGGATTTGGTTAACAGATTTTGGGATGCACACAAAATATACCCAAAGCAGCGCAGGAGATTTGATAAAAGGGATTTGAAATCACAAAAAATTCACAGTAATTAAGAACAAATCAAGCAAAACGAACAATAGATGAAGAAGGGATAGAAGATTTACTAGAAGGAGAAGAGCAACAGATAGGAGCGGCAGAGTGAAGGAGGAGAGATCGATCAGTAGGGTTAAAATTATATTGGGGATATTTTTATCCAAAAAAACATAAACTCGTTCAGATGCAACTTTGGATAGTTTAGAATTATTTTTGAATCTTACCGATTAAGAGGCATTAAGAGATAATTTTTTTTTACTAAACAAGTATTGCCTCTGACCGAATCAGAGGCACTCTTATTAAGAGTCATTTAGACCCAATCAAACACAGCCTTACTAACATAAAGATTGTAGGGTTGCTTTGCATTGAGGGTTTTGGGAATCCTGTCTAGAGTTGAGTATGGTGCGGTCCTAAACAAAAGCAGCACATGAAACTCTTTTGATGCCATTATTTAAATAAGAAACCACAACATAAAACCGTTTGGATTAGTATAATTGTTTTTTGATTTGGTGCTTCATTATTATCCTGACAATTATAAAAACACATTATAATAAGTATAAGATACATAATCACATATACAAATAGACAATATCATCTAATTACAAGTACCTCACTAAACTGGGTTAATTAGCTTGTTTTGGTGAGTGAAATTTCACTTTGGATATGTAAGCTTGACTTGTACTTATCTCCACCACAATTTTATTGTGAACCTTCTTTTGAAACTTAGTAACACTAATTTTACGATGTCTTTTGAATGTCTTAAGAAATCGTTGCACAAGCCAATCACTTTTAACACGAACATTTGAATATTTTCTGCCACACCTATGTTTATCTAAAATGCTTTTTATTTGCAGAGTATTTTCAGGTTGTATTTTACTCACAAACACCATCTATGGATATTTAGGTGACCCATACCTTGCTACTCTATAATTCTCATTCTTGGAAATTCTATCCCTTTCCTAATCTTGATTGAATAAGCCTTAACTGCCTCCTTGAAAATCTTGTTATTTGTAAATTTCATACCAATCTCAAATTTTGGTCTAACCATGTCAATTTTTGGATTGAACTCTGGATAAATGGGGTCATTCTCATCCAAATCTGCAGTCATTCTAATTGAAATATCCTTTGAATGATACTTTTCTAACTCAACATCACTATCAATGTCACATGCATTCTTTTTTTCTCCTACTTTTTCTTTCCCTTTATCCCCTACTTTCACTTTTCCTTTTAACTTTTTCTGCAACTCTTATTCCCTTTTTCTGTTTCACTTACCTTCTTTTTTCATTTTTCATTTTGTTCTCCAGTCTCACATATGTTATCACTTATGTTCAACTGGTCCCTTCTTATGTCCATTTCTGTTTCATCAGTTAAAATAGCTTCAATATCATTCTCTTCAACATCATGATCAATAAATTCCAAACATCTTGTCATCTTCATTATCTTTATACTTACTGTTATAAAAATGGTCACAATTTGAGTCATCACTTAAATCAGTACCATCATCTGATTCAATAGCTTTTGTCTTGCCGTTCCCCTCAACTCTACCAACATTTGGTGAAAGCTTATGTGGTTTTATCCTCACATAGATTGAACCTAGCTACATGGCTTCATAATACATTTCTATCTCATTATCATCAGGCATGTACTTATGTAGACCAAATACATTTTTGTCATCCTTAATAATCTTTAGTCCACTATGTAAACTTTTACCAGAAAGCTTATGCCATATTAATACATCCTCTGCAACTCCAAGTTCTTTTAGCATGGTAGTTAGCTCAACTCTTGATAGCATATCCAAATCAAAAAAGTCAATGCAATCCATTTTTTTCCCAACATATTTTTTCTTGCCATCCTCAAAGTGCCCCCCTTAATAAAATTTTATGCTCAAATTACCAGAACCTACCCCTGCACAAACATGAGAGACCATTCAATCAAACATAATATAATATATATACAATATACATGTTAAAAATGTAATTAAAGTATCCATATATGCTTTTTATACACAACACAACTGCCAATATGGTATTTATGAGCCTAATAATTACTACTGTCATTATCAATAAATAATATAAAATATCCCAAATTCTATAATCTTTAACACAACTCAGAAAAATTCATTCATTTAATCAAAAAAATACGAATTACATGTACGATAAAATTATAGAGATACTTACTCTATCTAAAATAAAATTTGAATTATAAACTTTTATAATCTAAGAAGAAAAATTAAAAAAACAAACTAGAAACAAGAAGTGTAGTAGCATTCCTAACATAGAAAGAAGAGTGAAGGTGAACTTATAGCTAGTACTAAGTCGAATAGAACTCTGAAGGGTTAATTGACTTTTTGGTCACTGTATTAGAGCCCGATTTTTATTGTGGTTACCGAAACTTTTTTTGTGACAATCGCATAACTATACTCCTCAATACTTACCAAATGGTCATTACTTATGATTTTCATCCAAAAATCAGACGAAAGTTATGAGCGTTCATATCACGTGATTTTTTTGCTGATGTGTACATGGGGCTTTGCCATGTGTATCATCATGATTGTCTTTTCTTACGAAATAGTTTCCCTCTCTCTCTACACGATCACTCTTTCACTAACTAGAACCACCACCACTAATGGCGATGTCCGCTCTCCGTCTCCGTCGTGCACTTTCTCTCTTTTCTTGTATTATCAACCACCACAAACCTCCCTGCTCTTCCGTTCTGGCACTCCCCGTACCGCCACAACTTTCTCTCTCCTTCTCCCAAAACCCTAAGCTTGATCACCTAAACTTTCCGTTTCAATCCAAAGCTTTCAGAGCACCTAACATTTCTCTCTCATCGCGGCCAAGAACGTTGTACAGAGATAACAACGCCGATAACAAAATCCCGCTTGATGAGATATTGTGAGAACCGTGAATATTGTATAGTACGTATGTGAATAAACGCGCGACACGTCTATCTTTTGTCTTAATATGTATTATGTAAATGATGTAAATATTTGCTTATGTTATGATGTAATAGTAAGGGTAGTATTGGAAACATTGAGGAAGGAAAAAACTATATGCAAAATTTTCGAAATGTGAATTTTAGATGGAACGTGTTCAGTTTTTAGGGCATGTAATCAACAAAGATGGAATTTCAGTGAATCCTGCAAAAGTGGAAGTTGTAATAAATTGGGAACAACCGAAGACGCCGACAGAGGTAAGGAGTTTCTTAGGATTAGCTGGATATTATCGACGATTTATCCAAGATTTTTCCAAGATAGCGATACCGTTGACTAACTTGACAAGAAAAATGGTGAAGTTCATATGGACAGAGAAATGCGAAGAAAGTTTTCGTGAATTGAAGAAAAGGTTATGCGAAGCCCCTGTATTATCTCTAGCAGATGATACAGGAAATTTTGTGATGTACAGTGACGCATCGCATAAAGGATTGGGCTGCGTGCTTATGCAAAACGACAAAGTTATTGCGTATGCATCACGAGAATTAAAAGATTATGAAAAAGGGTATCCAACCCATGATCTTGAATTGGCAGCAGTGGTGTTTGCTCTGAAGATTTGGAGGCATTACCTTTACGGAGAAAAATGTGAGATATATACAGACCATAAAAGTCTGAAATATATCTTCAAACAAAAAGAATTGAATATGCGACAGAGGAGATGGTTGGAGTTGATTAAGGATTATGATTGTGAAATCTTATATCACCCCGGGAGAGCTAATGTAGTAGCTGATGCGTTGAGCAGAAAGGGCAGAGAGAAATTATCAATGATAACTTCTCAGGAGGAATTAATAAAAGAAATGGCGAAAATGGAGTTAGAAGTTAAACATCCAAGGGAGTCGGGAGAAAAGTTGTTTGTGGTGGAGATCCAACCAACACTATTGCATAGGATAAAGGAGGTTCAAGAGACGGATGAAGAGTGTGACCGAATAAGAAATCGAATAGTGAGGAATGAAGAGATGAGGTTCAAAGTGGACAAACATGGAATTCTAAGATATGAAAACCGAGTGTGGGTACCATCTATACCTGAATTGAAGGAAGAAATATTACAGGAAGCCCATAGCTCGAGATATTCGATTCACCCTGGAAGCACGAAGATGTATCAGGATCTTCGACAACACTTTTGGTGGCCAAATATGAAGCGAGAAGTCGCAGAGTGTGTTGCAAGATGTTTAACTTGTCAAAAGATTCAAGTAGAACATCAAAGACCCAGTGGTCTGTTACAACCATTGGAGATACCAGAGTGGAAATGGGAGCATACTACAATGGATTTCGTGGTAGGTCTTCTGACTACTCATAAAGGTTACGACGCAATATGGGTCATTGTGGATCGACTAACGAAATCAACTCATTTCTTGTCGATCAAGATTAGATTTAATTTAGACCAATTGGCAAAGTTGTATATTAAAAAAATTATTTCAAGGCATGGAGTACTGGTATCGATTGTGTTAGATCAAGATCCTCGCTTCACATCGAATTTTTGGAAGAGTCTGCAAGAAAGAATGGGAACGCAATTAAGATTAAGCATGGCGTACCATCCCCAGACAGACGAACAGAGTGAACGGACCATTCAAACGTTAGAAGACATGTTAAGGGCTTGCGTAATGGATTTCAAAGAAAATTGGGATGATCATTTGTCATTGGTGGAATTTGCGTACAACAACAGTTATCAAGCGAGTATTGGCATGCCGCCTTATGAAGCTTTGTATGGGAGGAAATGTCGAACGCCCTTATGCTAGGATGAGGTAGGCAAACGTAAACTCTTGGGGCCAGAGATAGTTCAACAAACGGCAGAAATCGTCAAAATCATAAGAGCTCGGTTGATAGCAGCACAAGACCGACAGAAGAAGTATGCTGATGTGCATAAACAGTATAGAGATTTCGAAGTAGGCAGTTATGTGTTTCTGAAAGTGTCTCCGTGAAAAGGAAAAATTAGATTCGGAAAGACAGGGAAGTTGAGTCCTAGATTCATAGGACCATTCGAAGTCTTGAAGAAGATTGGAGAAGTAGCATACGAGGTAGCTCTACCTCCAGAAATGGAACACATTCACAATATCTTCCACGTATCAGTATTGCGACCATATAAACCTGACTACAAGCATGTGATCGCATACGAACCCATTCAAATAGAAAAGGACTTGACATATGAAGAAGTTCCTGTTCAAATAGTTGATAGAAAAGAACAGATCTTAAGAAATAAAGTTATTTCGTTAGTAAAAGTAATATGGCGAAATCATGATGTAGAAGAGGCTACATGGGAGCTTGAAGAGAAAATGATGAAGGAATATCCCCATCTTTTTTATTAAGTTATGTTGTATGATTCTGAGGACGGAATCTTTTTAAGTGGGGAAGAATGTGAGAATCGTGAATATTGTATAGTACGTATGTGAATAAACGCGCGACAAGTCTACCTTTTGTCTTAATATATATTATGTAAATGATGTAAATATTTGCTTATGTTATGATGTAATAGTAAAGGTTAGAGAACCTGGGAAGCGACTATGTTTATCTAATATTTTGTACTGTTTATTATGCATAGAGTATATTATCCTATATAATGGGTAGAATAGATGAATGTACGTATTGGATCGTGAGCACCAAATCCGAGGGTTGTGGTATTCCGATTTGGGGGCGTCACAGATATTGTTTAAGGGTTGCGATTACAATCACTGGCTAATTACTATGGATTTTCCTAAAGATCCGAAACCTTCCCCTGAAGAAATGGTTGGAACTTATGTCCAGACGCCCGCCAAAGTCCTCAGAAGGTTTATTTCTCTCTCACTGTATTTTGGGTCTTAATTTTGGTGAATTAAAGTCCTATACTCAAAATAGTATTTTGAAGAAACTGAAAATGTAAACTAAGGTACTTAACAAACTACGTGTTTGCAAATCGTACCCTAATTTCGTGAATCAAAATCTCTACAAATGATCAAGTATGAGATTTTATTGATGGGTTATTTGGTTGGTCGTATAAATGGGGTCCAAACTGATGTATGTAGAGATTATTACATGATTAAGTTGCTAGTTAGAACTTTGATAGTCTTCATATCCTCATTTTACCGCAGATTGTGGGATAAAAATGATTTCAATTAAAAGAAAACCATTTCTCATGTTTGGTAAATTTTAAATAAGATTGAATCCCTGTGTTGGGATTGTTAAGGCAAACCCAGTTCCCCAAAATAGAGCTCCAATGGCTTTCTGGTTCTTTTCGGATTTGGGTGCGGCGAGTTGGAGCTATACGAGAATTTGAAGTTGGCAAAATTGGGGATGAACGGTTGGTACTATGGAGAGAGAAAGGAATTGGTGAATTCTTTAAGATTGTTGGGATTACCATGTTTGGTTTATACTTTTCTGAAATTCTGAGACGAATTGATGGAGTAAAGTGTCAACTGTGATTTTTTCTTTGCTGGTGGAGCCTAATCCTATTAGATGGTGGAATGATTTTGATGGACTCCACAACACGCTTGCGTGAGGTGGTCGTCTATATGTACACGGTAATCTTGATATAATTGCTCGCTTATGAATTATGCGTAGGATAAACACCAACGACTCCTCGACCCCTCGCTTATATTGAAGCGGGAATCTTGGTACAATCAACGATTGATGCGGTAGAAGACGCCACACATAACTATGAATGGTTGTATGATAAGTCAATTATGAATCTCCAAAGAGAACTAAGGAATACTTAGAAATTTTTCAAAGAACCACATGTAGAGAAACAAACTCACAATAATATTGATAATGCTGAAAATTTCAGTTCTAGTTCATTACAACAACGATCCTATTTACACTAAGCTTGAGAACAATCTAGAATCAAACAAACTATAGCAAATGCTGAAAAACATCATTACATAAAACATGGAACCCTATTTTGGAGAAAGAAACAATTGGTGGAAACACCATTACCTAAAACATGGAACCTTATTTTGGGGAATGAATTAATTGGTGGAAAATACCATTTCCTAAAACATGGAACCCTGTTTTGGGGGAAGGAATCCTGCAATCCAAGCGTCTTAGGAACCATTCCAAGCATCCTTGAGTTGAAATCAATCCATTCACTAACGATCGTTCGTTGATTCCTCGATACTTGAGTCGAATGAATGACATAAAATTCTGACCCTCTCATGCTCGTATCATCCCCCTCCTCTTCACAAAGATTTGTTCTCAAATCTGGCATCGACCTCTCTCGAAAAGGATTGATCCACAAATCAGACTCTACATCAAAATAAACTAAGTTAACAACTGAAATGTAATTAATACTGCAACTTACGAAAACACATGCATATGGAGTAAGATAAACACATGCATCTAGTGAACTCATCCATTTGTAACATCAAATACTTTACTGCACCTGGGTTAAATACCCATCTTTATAAATTTGCACATCGTATGTGCACATACACACGAATTCCTGGATTGGACACAAATGATACCAATTGATAGTCTCCTCCTGGATCTAATATCAATTCATGGATTGCTTCAAGCTTCATCAATTTACATTTATGAATCCCTGGATCAAAAATCAACTTGAGGATCTCATGCATTTGTAAATTAATACATCATTTTCAACGATCCTGGATCAAATATTAATTGTTGAAACTCATCACGTTGTTCAAACAAGCTCTCTCGAGTTCTTGGGTTGAACACAAAATAAAACCAATCAATACGAATCTTTTGTATAATCATGGAAAACACAAGAAACTTAAATTCATATGTATAGTCTACTAAATCAAAATTCAAATTACTTCCCTGTAGACTCTCAATACAATGTTCAAATAGATCTACCCAACTTTCCAAGCTTTTCTCCTCGAAGAGTAAAATCCCATCTCGAATCTTCAAAGCACAAACAATCTTTTTCTTTCCATTGACAATAGCAAACTCAAGATCACCCAATGATGTCAATGTCATCGAAAGTTCACAAACACCACAAATCGAAAATTCACTAGCGTACACATGAAGATCACAACCAAACTCACTAAATGATAAAGAATTTTTACAAGTGTTGACAAGACTAGGAATATCATCAAATGATAGTTTTTCACGCAATGAAGTTTGCTTTGGTGAAATAATACCAAATGATGGTAGCTTATGAAATGATGATGGTTCTAATAACAAATCAAACATAGATTGGCTAGCATGAAAATCTAACTCGGCATATGGATAAGAAAGCTTAGAACTAATTTCATGCAAACTAGAGTTTTGAAAACGAGGAGAAACATCATGATCATGAACTAGTTCAACAAAGTTCAAATATCCTCCATAGTTTATGATAAAGACGATTCTACCATCAAAATAGCAAATCACACATTTTTCAATGGAAGTATACAAAACATGTTTTAGATAACTCATGAAAACATTAGATGCATCAGTTAATCTAACAGAAATAACTATCCATCTATACAAGTTACATGTTAACACATTTTTCCCTTTTTCACAACCTATCTTGCTAATTTGATTAGGCATTGTCATTACATGATCATCATCAAATGTAGATAAAATATAAGCACTATGCAATTTATCAAACATATTATCTAAGTAAAGAAAATAACAACGATACTTGTTTACCAATGTAAAATCGACAAACATGCTCGACGCCTCATCCCACTTAGGTATTATGATCTCATCAATAGCACTTGTACTCATGACCTCATCCACTATACCTTTCTCTATCAACTCATTAACCTGCCTCAGTGACTCATTCGTCTCCTCAAGAACACCAATAGCTGACGGATATGGAATGATAGTGCTAGGTATATAATCCTTCATCTGTATAAGAGAAACAACAGAACTAGACAAAACAAACTTATTTTGGTTAGTATCCAAAAGCGCCATCTTGTACGAATGTACAATCATTGACTTTTCAAAATACAACTCACTTTCAATCTCACTCTCTATTTCATAGCCACTTATTTTTCTCTCTTTTTCTTTTTGCTCATTCTCTCGTTTGTTTTTCTCTCGAGTATTTTCTCTCTCATTCTTTCCACTATTTTCTTTTTCTCTCTTTTGATTACAATCCTTTTGTACAATCATTAAATCTTCATGAACTTCATCATGTTCATTGGAACCTAACAATTTTTCTTGGACTGCATACTCGATTCCATCGTCTTCCTCCTTCGGTTGATCTTGCTCTTTTTGTGCCTTAAGAATGACTTGTTGTTGTTTCAAATGATCATTCTTTAACTCATTATATGTTCTCATGATGTCCTCGAATGATATTGGTTTTCACATATGCTCTAGGAGTTTCGCGTGGTTGTTTGCGATGCGACTCCTCATGCCTTTGAAACCTTCTTTTCATCTTCCCAAGTGGCTCGCCTTGAAAGTTGCTCTTTATGCCTTGGAGATACATATTCATTCCTCTTGCTAGGTTGTACTAGAGCATACCGCCTTCTCATCACGGTTTTCAACTCTTTCCATGTATCGATCGGAGGTTCTCTATATTTTCTCCTAGCACGTTCAAATTGAGCCCACCATGTACGTGCATCACCGGACAAATCTAGGACTGCAAGTTTGAACTTCCTTTGCTTGGAATACTCATGATAGTGAAACTCTCGCTCCTTTCCTTTCTCCCAACTTAAATAAGCTTCGGAATCCGCTCTACCTTGTAAAGATCATTTTTACCAATAATTATTTTCACATTTATATCCATACATGATTGCTGCAAAACAAAGGTTAGTACATAAAGAAAATTTCCTCACACACTCCCTCACGTGCAACAATATTATGAAACGCTCGTGTATCGCTCAAATAGCTTTTACCCTTTAATAATCTCACTACTCTTGCCTTTTTCCGCTCGTAGTTCTCTCTAATAGGTCCTTTTTGAATTCACACAAATATTATCTCAATTTTTTCAAATCCAATCCAATAAAAACTTATCAAGACACAATTGTCGTTATCAATATGTATACCAACAATATTTTCCACAATTGCCAAATACGACTTTCCGAATGAAATCCCAATAATAGTAACAATAATAATAATTTTTTGTAGTTTTTTTTTACTATAATTCAACAACAAAATTAAAGATAAGTAACTTGATAGAAACTTAGCTTTGATATCAAATGATGGACTCCACGACACGCTTGCGGGAGGTGGTCGTCGCCCGGATCGTTTCTAACAAGTTGATAGGATGGATAGCTTGCAACACCTTAACCCCTTGCCTATATGTAGACGGTAATCTTGGTATAATGGCTTGCTTATGAATTCTGCGTAGGATGAACACCAATGACTCCTCGACCCCTCGCTTATATTGAAGCGGTAATCTTGGTACAATCGACGATTGATGCGGTAGAAGACGCCATACACAACTATGAATGGTTGTATGATAAGTCAATTATGAATCTCCAAAGAGAACTAAGGAATACTTAGGAATTCTTCAAAGAACCACATGTAGAGAAACAAACTCACAATAATATTGATAATGTTGAAAATTCCAGTTCTAGTTCATTACAACAATGATCCTATTTATAATAAGATTGAGAACAATCTAAAATCAAACAAACCATAACAAATGCTGAAAAACATCATTGTAGAAAACATGGAACCCTATTTTGGGGAAAGAAATAATTGGTGGAAATATTATTACCTAAAACATTGAACCTTGTTTTGGGGAAGGAATTAATTGGTGGAAAACATTATTTTCTAAAACATGGAACCTTGTTTTGGGGAAGAAATTAATTGGTAGAAAATACCATTTCCTAAAACATGGAACCCTGTTTTGGGGAAAGTTGTAACGATCGCGGATCGTGGGTAGCTTTGTAACGTGAGCCTATGAATTTTATTGAATAAATTGAACTTTTATTAATATTATTCCGTGTTATGTGTGTGAATATTTTATTACTACATATGATGTGTAGGTAATAATTTTTGATTAATATTATTTTTATTGGAGATGATTAAATCATTAGAGAAATAGCGCTAAAGCGTTATTTATGCAAAGGACGCCTTTTTCGATTTTATGACTTTTCGTAATTTCGTCAAAGCGTTAATGAGAGGGGTTAATAATCCAAGTGTGGGATTTTATTTTAGCCCAATTGATTTTTATTAGAAGCCCAATTGGTATTAAATTTGGAGTCCAAGAGAAGCCCAAAAGGTTATTAAGTGAAGCCCAAAACCCATGGACTTAGTCCATGAACCAAACCCACCATCCATGACCCAAACCCATGACCCATGAAGGGAAATGGGTTATAACAATCAGCTGATCATTTGAAGGAGAAGAGTACGGGAGAAGAGTGAAGAAGAGAGGAGAAGAGGAGGAAGAACGTGGTGCTTTTGGGGAGGAGAAAACTCTGCATTTGGTGAAGGAAGAATGTCAGAAAGCAAACTCGGGAGAAGGGAGGGGGAGAGCCCAATGGCTGACCACACCTTGGAGGAGCCGAAGCTCTCCTACCCGAGCATTGGGAGCTGCCGTGTCTGGCATGCTCAGCCCACAACCCATCCATGAAGCTCTGATCACTTCTTCTATATATACTCTCCCATTGCTTAGCCTCCATTCCTTTCACTTGTTGCTTAGTAAGATAGCTGAAAATTGAGAGAGTGTAGGAATTGAGTGTGTACGGGTGAATTGAGGAAGAAGGAGTGTGGTAGCAGCTGCTTTTTGATCCATTTAACATCCTTAGAACAAGCTCAAGAGGTATGCAATATAGAGCTTAGCTCATTTCCACTTTCTTTCCAAGTTTCTAGTTTTGCTATGATTGTTTGTTGGAGTAATGTTGCTGAAATTGCTTGGTTATTCATGAACGTGGGTATAGGTTGTTAGCTCTGTATAAAGCTTGTTAATAATGTGTAAAAGTGTAGCAATGAATGAGAATCAAACCTATGCATAAGGAATCAAGAAATGGACTGAAATGGACATTAGTGGACTGTTATTCATATTTTGTTAATAATGAAGTTGTAATCATCTTGGCTTGGTTATGTGCATTGGTTGTGTATTGTTGGTATATGCCCAGAAGCTATGAGAAGTGATTTCAATGTGAAATCTGGGGTAACCATGTAAGGATAGGCTATGAGTTATGAACTCTAAAGCCATGTCCACCAACTATTTGGTTTAATGTCCAAGAGAATGATTTCTCTAAGAAACATGAGAATTAGGAGTGATTATTTATTTAATGATGTTATGATGCATAGCTCAGTTGTAAAAGCATGTTTTAAGTCATTTAGACATGTTGTATAATGGCTAGGAAACAAAGGGGGCGAAACCAAAATGGTTAGTTTTGGTTCTGCAGTAGCAGAACCTGAAAGCTCCTGGATGCAGAGGGGCGCAGCTGCGCCACTCCCAAGCATAGCACCTGCGCAGCTGCGCTGGGTTGCAGAGCTGAAAGTCCTGGATGTCGAGTGGCGCAGCTGCGCCACTCCCAACTACAAGACCTGCGCAGCTGCGCCGGTCTGCAGAGGTGAATTGTTCTGCTGCTTTGTGTTATTGATGCGATGCATGTTTATATAGTCCCAACATGTTATAAATACCTCAAAGCATATGTATGATATGTTAGTGTAATAGTTGGATGACCCCAAGCATGAAATGACTAAGTCACGTGAGATTTGCTTAAATGAAATGAATAACATAGTTGCAATTTTCGTTTGGCTTTCAGGGGGCGCCCGTTTGGGTAGTCGTAGTGGCAATCAATGTTTGTAATGATTATAATGTCTTGATTAATGTAAGCCAATGTTGGTGTCTATTGTGAGACTAATTGGTATGTGAATATATGTTTAAATGCGTAGGACGTATTTGAAGGACGATTAACGTCAACTAGTAGCAAGCGCTTAAGGCAAGTTTCCTAAACCCTTGTCTAACCCTTGTGTTGGGCAAGTTCTCTAGCTTCATTCATTTTCAGTATTGAATGCAAGTTTCGTATCTTATACAAGAGACGTATATTGTGCAAGTTTATTTGATTCATTTGATTATATTCTCTTGACTCTCATGCGATGTTTGAAGTTCCGATTTACGCAATACATATATGGTTGTGTGAATTCCTTACTTATGTAAATCTTTTAGTATTTGCACAAGTATTCGAGCTATGTTATGACATAAATTGTTGAAGCTTTCAAGTTCACATATATATGAACTGTTATAGATAACGTCGATGCCATTTGTTTCGGCTAGACAGATATTGAAATGTTTTATTGATTTGATAATAAATCTTTGAGATGTTATTGATGATTAAGTAGAGCTATCCAACCGAATTGCTTTGGTTAGGATTTCGAGACATGAATGAGATGAACAACCCTAATATGAGGGGCAGTTTTTAGTCAGTTATTCTGACAAGGCATCGAGCGCCTAAACAAACGCATATAGTCGTTTCCAGCTAGAGTGTTGATCAACATAGAGTACAATAGGCTGATCACCTAGAAGTGCTCGTAAGTAAGACGGTTTGCAGTTATAATGCTGTGTACCTTTTCAAGAAAGCAAAAGAAAGTTCAAGGTCTTATGACCACTCAATGTCGTTTCAAAAATATATTTTTAAAACGAAAGCAAAGTATTATTCTTGTTTATTCAGAATATTTCACAACTATTGTTCAGTTGTCGAAGAGAAATGATATGATTGATGATATTGTTGTTATTCAACTGTTATACTTGCTGGGCAATTGAATGCTCATTCTTGCTTTATATTAAACATTGCAGCTAAGTCCGAGCGGGTCGAAGGTTCCGGTAAGGACAAGGGAAAGGGCAAGATGAACGTCTAGATGACGTCATAGTTTATTTATAGTAGTAATGATGTAATATTAAGACTTATTATGTATTTGGAAGGATGTTATGGTAATAGAACCTGGGATTGAGAGTAAGACGTGTTGTAATAATATAGTAATTACATTCATGTCTATTATGTTGTATGGAATGGGATGTACCGTGTATCACCGGATTCGGGTTTGAGGTACCCGGATTTGGGGGCGTCACAGAAGGAATCCCGCAATCCAAGCGTCTTAGGAACCATTCCAAACATCCTTGAGTTGATCAAATCAATCCATTCACTAACGATCGTTCGTTGATTCCTCGATACTTGAGTCGAATGAATGACATAAAATTCTGACTCCCTCATGCTCGTATCAGATTTCCTATTAGATGGTGTAATTAATTAGTTTAATGTGTCATTTTACATTTTTGCCCTTTTATCTCATTAAAAATATGTATTTTTTACACATAATCATTCAAATCCACGTAGGAGTGGACCCCACATGTCACCTCATTGTGACGTGGCAAATGTTAGTCTACTCAGCACTTCCGTCTGATTTTTGAACAGAAATTATAAGTAATGACCATTTGGTAAGTACTAAGGAGTATAGTTATGCGATTGTAACAAAAAAAGTTTCGGTAACCATAATGAAAATCGGATCCTAGTACAATGACCAAAAAGTCAATTAACCCGAACTCTAAAATATTAGTTTAAAATATCTATTTATACTTGGTAATACTAGGCCGAATAGAAATCTGAAATATAAGTATATACAAGTTTGATGAATATTAACTCTTAATACTACTACATACTACATACTATGTTAGTAGTATAATATTAATACAATTATATATACGTTACTAGTATTTATCGACAATGGCAAGCACAGAAAGAAGAGCGAAGGTGAATCGTCAAACAAAGTCCGGTGAAATCTCTTCTACTGTGTCGCCGTCTCCGATTCTCAACCTGCCGGAAGACGTTATATTCCAAATATTCTCACGGCTGCCGGTGAAATCTCTGCTTCAATTAAGATCTATCTGCAAGCTCTGGCTGTCCCAAATTTCAAGCCCTAATTTCATCAAAACCCACCTCAATCGCACCGTCAACCACAAAACTCCCTCATCACTCATCGTTCACCGGTGGAACACGAACTCCGGCGGCGAAGTTATTTCTGTGATCCACCTCGATTCTATCGAAAATCCGATCGATCTAAATCCACCAACTTTACCTAAATTACCAACAGCAAGAATAAGAGCGCTGGCTGTTGGTTGCTGTAATGGCATTGTTTGCCTCACCGATACACCGGAACACAGATTAACTTACCTCTGGAACCCCGCAACCAAACAGGCTAAGAAAATCCCCCTTTCTGACAATATAAAGAAGGAATTTTCCAGTTATGACAATGTAGAGGAGGAGGAATTTACCAACTGTCGTATGGGGTTTGGATTCGACCCGAATTCCAACGATTACAAGGTTGTTAGGATTGCGAGTCATGTGGAGGTGTATTCGGAAAATACTGATTCTTGGCGAGAAATTGAGGCTGTTGAGGTAAGCATTATAAAATCCCCAACGTTGGTTACTTGTGATGTTAGTGTGAAAGGGGTTTTGTATTGGCAAACTTTAGCTGGGCAACACCTAGTGTCATTTGATTTGCACAATGAGGTATTTGAGCAAATTCCTATGCCGAGCAATGTGTATTCTGGCCAAACTTGAGAGCAAATTGTGAATTTTAGGGAATCTGCTGCTGTGATTGTGTATTCTCGTTGTCGTCGAGAGGTTAGTTTATGGACAATTGATGATGGGAAAAAATCTTGGACGAAAAATTTCAAATTTGGGGCAGTTCCATGGGTGTCTTTTCTATTTGGGTATTTCAAGAGTGGTGAAATTGTAGTAAATGAAAAGGCTAGGTTATTTATATATGACTCTAAAATCAAAAGAAGGGAGTATGTTCGAATTCTTGATGGTGTTTTGAATGCTTTTGACTACACTCAGAGCCTTGTTTCATTCAAAGGATCGGTACAAGTTCAGGCTGAAGAAGATGCATGCTAATCAATAAAGAAAGAATGAACAGGTAGTCATAGTGTGATGGTTTAATCAGTGTTATCTGGGATTGTTACTTTGTGTGGCACCGAATATGGTAGATGATGAGGATGACAGGTCGAAAATTTTATTTATTTATTTATTTATTTTAAGAACGTACGCATTGTTTTATTTAGTTCGAGAAAAATTGATGTAATTAATTAATTATTAATTTATTTGTTAATAGGATCTAAGATATTTAATAGTGATTATGAATTTTTACTATTTAGAAAGATATTTTAGTACTTTCGTATTTTTATTATTCACCAAATATTATTATTGCTACAAGATTATTATTCTACATAATAGATTATTGATTAAAACTATGAGATATTTTTCTCTTTCATGCGATTGAGAAATTTTGAATTAGTGGTATGAGGAGTATCACCCAAAGTAAAAGATTTTTGACTCCCAAATAAAAGATTCTTGGAATAGTGAGAAGTAGAGTTTCACCCGAACTAATTTTCCTTATTTTCATCTACGGTTGTTCATCTCCAAAAGTTGACATATATCAACAGGGATAGGTTTTTTGACACTAACTTATTTGTCCCTTAGATATCTACATAAAATGCACATAATTAACTAATTTTGATCAAAATTAGTAAGAGGGGATAGTTTTGCAAAAATTTTAAACATTGGCTTTAACAATGCAATAATTAAAAGTTGAATCATAGCGTTTATAGTATAATTAAGCATCAATCAACATGATGAGACAATTTTATTATTTACTCTAGATAAGACAATTATCTGTGAGGAGAATTAATGGTGTGATGGGGAGTGGCCTGAAGTTCTTTTTGACATCTCTAACTCTATGATGTTGTTTATTATACCTAAATGGTATTAGTTTAAAACCTGACAAAAGATTTTAGGCTTTTTGGCGGGAATAAGGATGTTAAGATTTTGTGAAGATGCATCTCTTTTGCAATTTCACGGGGTTTTAAGTCAATTTCTTGCATGTTTCCAATGATTTTCATCTAAAGCCTGAATAGTAGTCAACTACTTTCTCCATTTCAAATTAGAGATATATTTATAAAATTAGGAATTTAAGGATAATTTTATGTTTTCAATTATAGACTTAGTATCAACTATGAATTTAGTTGCGGTAGTGTGATATTAAAAATGATAGTAAAAAAATAATGACAAATTAAGAATATCATGTCACTTTATAGTCCTAAAATAAAAATGTATCTCTAATTTTGTAAGAAACTAAAAATAAATATGTATCTTTAATTTCAGAACAGAGAATATATCGATTAGGTTACTTCCCTTCAACTGGGAACACTCCAAACAAAGCCACTTTTGGAGCAAAAAATTGTCTTTCCTGCAGGAAATGGTAGGATAAAACTACTACTAATGGAATAGGTTACGAAAAATTGAAAAGTGCACAGTTCCTTAAAACAGGCTCTAGATCCATGTTTTCAGCTTTTCAATCCACGAAGTATTTAAAGGGGAAGGAACATTAATTTTGGTCTCATGAGTCATTGTTTTTGTCTATTTTATTTATTTATTAATTTTGGTTTTCCACATTTGATAATAGGAAAATACTAAACTTATGCAGCAAGTTAGTTAATAGTGATCGTATGTGATCTTGTTGCAAATCAACTGTGAGATCAAAGGTTGCATGAGCTTGGACAAGGCCTCCAAACAAACTGCACAATGGGAATGTACTTTTCTTTCCAACGACCACCTTTTTAAAAAAAATAGAGTATATTTTTTTTTTAAAACGGTGACTTTTTTTTCTTTTTTATAAAAAGTTAACTTTATAAATAGGCAAAGAGAAAAGTGAGACACGTCGTGATACAATCCTGATCAGGCTTGCATCAGACAACAACGACTCAACCCAAGCTTCAATGATTCAACAAATGATTTTAAATATTTGGACTGAAGTTTATTCAAAAATACTTAAAATAGAGTTCAATTCAAGGCCAATTTTAATCAATTCATGTGGCAATTTATATTCTAGCAAATTCGCATGCGGGCAACGGACATTCCAATTCTAATCAGTCAATCACGCGAGTTTTCTAGCATATTCAGGACTTAACATATTAGCTTCCTATATCATGTGGGCCACGCGATTTCCAAGTAGACAACTAGCTGATTTTGTTCTGCACGGATTAATGGGTTCCTAACAATTAATGGATTTCTAATTCCAAATGGAGGAAGGCTTCAGATTTCTAATTCAAATTTGGACGCGGATTTCCTTAATTATTAGGGTATTTTTAGCATGTTTTAGATTCCTAATGTAATTAGAATGTTTGATCATAAGTAGGATTTAATTTCCTTATTGTTTATTAATTAGGATTTGGTTTCCAATTTAATTTGGTAAGTTAGAATTTGGTTTCCAAATTAATTTGTTAAGCTAGGATTGTGTTTCTAGTTGATTTTATAATTCCTATTAGGATTAGAATTACTTTTGAGTAATATAAATAGGGGATATAGATGATATACTTGATATACTTCAATCAGATTTATTCAATTACAATTATTTGTGAGGTTTTCTCATCTTTTGGTTCTTTGAGAATTTCTAAGTTATTTCTTAGTTTTCTTTGAGATTCAACTTTGACTTATCATACAACAATACATAGTTGTGTGTGGCGTCTTCTACCGCATCAATCGTCGATTGTACCAAGATTACCGCTTACATATAAGCGAGGGGTCAAGGTGTCGTTGGTGTCCATTCAACGTAGATCTCCAAGGCGAGCAATTGTACCAAGATTACCGTCTACATATAGGCGAGGTGTAACGATCGCGGATCGCGGATCGCGGGTAGCTTTGTAACGCGAGCCTATGAATTTTATTGAATAAATTGAACTTTTATTAATATTATTCTGTGTTATGTGTTTGAATATTTTATTACTACATATGATGTGTATGTGATAATTTTTGATTGTTACTATTTTTATTGGTATTGATTAAATCATTAGAGAAATAGCGCTAAAGCGTTATTTATGCAAGGACGCCTTTTTCGATTTTATGACTTTTCATAATTTCGCCAAAGCGTTAATGAGAGGGATTAATAATCCAAGTGTGGGATTTTATTTGAGCCCAATTGGATTTTAATTAGAAGCCCAATAGATTATTATTGGAAGCCCAAAACCCATGGACCTAATCCATGGATCCAAACCCACCATCCACGACCCAAACCCATGACCCATGAAGGGAAATGGGTTATAACAATCAGCTGTGAATTGGAGGAGAAGAGTACGGGAGAAGAGTGATCAAGAGAGGAGAAGAGGAGGAAGAACGTGGAGCTTTTGGGGAGAAACAACGTTGCATTTGGTAGAGGAAGAACAACTCGGGAGAAGGGAGGGGGAGAGTCCAATGGCTGACCACACCTTGGAGGAGCCTGTAAGACCCCGAAAATTTTAATAAATAGAATTTAATTTTCTTCTTATTATTATTTTAAACAGAAAGGTGTTAAATCGATAATGATAAAGTTACTAGTGAAATGTGACCATTGAGATGTCTAGTAATAACGCTAAATCACTATTCACGGGGTACTATTCACGCTAAAATGCTTTTACATTTTCTTCGATCTTCGAATTACGTCATAACGTTTATATAAGCTGGATACGAAAATTATACGGTATAAATACGAAAGTACTATTCATACAAATATACTATTCATTTATACAAAAAGTCAAACTAGTATGTCGGGGAATATTCCTTCTGTCGGATAATAGAAAAGTGATAGAAATTGGCGGCAAAACTTTAAACCGATAACTGTTGAAATACCCGGTGATAAAAAGAATAGTAAAACGCGTTATTCCACAGTAGCACACGTTATTCTACAGTAGTACAACGTATTCCACAGTAGTAGCACACAGTGTTCCACAGTGTTTTTATATTATTGATTCAATAATTGATAAAGTAGTAATTGCACAGTATCTTGATTCAATAATTGTTACAGTAGTATCTGCATAATATTTTATATTATTTGTCACGACACTGTAACACATATTATTTGATATGATAGTTTAGCATTATTGACAATGTCTAGAAATTCTGTCAAGGAAAGGGGTTATTTAATTGTGCGCCGTTTTTATGGAAAGACCCCCCTCGTTTCTTTTCTGGGAATAATCTGGTTGTCAATATTGCGAGTATGTGTTATCTGTGATATTAATACATTTAACACAATAATACAGAAAATAGATTTATTAATAATAAAAATTTTGGTAATGGTTTTATCTTTTTGATAATGGTTTTATCTTTTTGATAATGGATTAATCTTTTTGAAAAAATGGATGGATGATATAAATTGAAGAAAAAATGGATGGATGATATTAGTTGAAGAAAAAATGGATGGATGATATAAGTTGAAGAAAAAATGGATGGATGATATAGATTGAAGAAAAAAATGGATGGATGATATAAAAAGAGTGTGAATAATTAATGTTGTGGTAGATATTGATTGCATTTTACTATAAATAGGGGGGTTTGAGTATAAGAAAAATTTCACACCTTCCTTGCTTATACTTCCTCTCTCTCTAAATTTTCTTAAGTTCTCTTAGTGTGCTAGACTATTGTGAGTATTTGTGAGAATACTAGTATTATCCAAAGTTAGTAAACTTCATAGAAAGTAACATCCAGTTAACGAAGGTAGGGAATATCATTTCTTTCATACTCATATATAATATCATTTGCTTTCATGTTCGTAAGTGATATTATACTCATAAAGGTTATTATTCATTTTGTATTAATTTGTGGGGATAACCTGTCCGTGCGGTATGACGCATGCCTGGTGAATACCCTTCTGAATTCATTCCTTATTACTCTGTGGGAATAACCTGTATGTACGGAGTGTCGTACCTGGTGAATATCCCTTTGCATTTGTTCCTTATTAATCTGTGGGTATAACCTGTCCGTGCGGATTGACGCATGCCTGGTGAACAACCCTTCGTATTCATTACTTATTAATCTTTTGTGGAAATAATCTGTCTATGCGGATTGCCGCATGACGGGTGAAAATCCATTTGCAGTTTCATATATTCTGTTATACTCGTATAACGTATCATTTCTTTTGTACTCTTTACAGGATATCTTTTTCTTTCACATTTCTCCATTTATGATAAGAAATCTTTGTTTGTTTCCAAAACCTTATTTTTAAATGGTGAAATTTCCTGAAAATTAGTAGCTTAATAGTTTGTGCTTCATCTAATATCTTTTCACCTGAATCTTTCTATTTCGTTTTATACGTTATAGTTGAATTCTGAACTTATTTCTTGAATATCATTCTTGAATTTGACTCCATAATTTGGTCATCGTGTTGGCAATTTGGTCAATCTTCGACACTGATTAAATTATAAATCTTTTCTTATCCTTGATCTCACTGTATTTATGTTTATATCATTGTCATCATCCCCATACTTAAATTGTGGTGATAGTTCTCTTTGGCCCGTAGTGCAAAGATGAACTGGTGTGACATGATTTTGACCAAACTGTGTATTGGTATAATCATGACCTTTGGCGTTACAGATAAAGGCTTCTAGTGAAAATATCTTTGGCCTGTAGTGCAAAGATGAACTGGCGTTTGGCGTGATCATGACTGGTGGTGTTCCAAATAAATATCTTTGGCACGTAGTGCAAAGAGAGGCTGTTGAAACTGTTGATTGGTGTTTGTTGTACACAATAAATATCTTTGGCACGTAGTGCAAAGAGAGGCTGTTGAATAATAAATTGTTGATTGGTGTTACAAATAAATATCTTTGGCATGTAGTGCAAAGAGAGGCTGTTGAACATGAATTATTGATTGGTGTTACAGGGATATAATATTGGTGGTGATCCTTTAACTTATAGAAGATGGTAGATATTATAATCTACTTGTCTCTTCGAATGGATTGTTCGTTCCGCTGCAGTTGTTGTTATTGAATAATATCATTAAATCTCTGATTTATTTCGGTTGAAGGCTAAAGATAGTTTTATTCTTCATTATCTTAGTCATGATATTTCCTACTGGGCTATTTGTGCTCACCCTTTTCCTTTGTTCTCTTCAGGAAAATAGAGTGTAGCGGGGACTAGCCGGGGAATGGAGTGATGGTTCGAGACAATAGGAGTATCTTAATACATTACTATTAGTGTGGAAATAAATGTATTGAGAATTTAAGATGTATTTGTTTTGTGTTGTCGTATTTTGCACGACAAATATTAGCTGTAAATGGGAAAATTCGTATTTTTATTTGTATTTTTGTAGAATGTTATTGGCGACTCAAAATGGGTTGTGTGAACCTATTTTGGGGGCGTCACAGTTGGTATCAGAGCTTAGGGATATGATCTCTGGCAGAGATCTGGGATTAGAACTAGGAGGGGAGAGACGAGTAAAATCCTTCGCTAGTGTGTCCTACCTAAGCTAAACTTCTCTATTTAATTAGTTGGTCTTGTCGTAGAGACACGATGTGAGATGTCAATTTCTTTAACTAACCTTTTGTTTTGTGGTCGCATTTAAGAATGGTATTTGAAAACCAGGAGATGAGCAATGGAGAAATTATGATAAAGAGGAAATGACATGGGAACTAGAATCTGAAATAAAAGCTATGTATCCTTATATATCTCTTCGGAATGCCAGGTACGTACGTAAATTTCGGGGACGAAATTTCATAAGGAGGGGAGATTGTAAGACCCCGAAAATTTTAATAAATAGAATTTAATTTTCTTCTTATTATTATTTTAAACAGAAAGGTGTTAAATCGATAATGATAAAGTTACTAGTGAAATGTGACCATTGAGATGTCTAGTAATAACGCTAAATCACTATTCACGGTCAGGGGTACTATTCACGCTAAAATGCTTTTACATTTTCTTCGATCTTCGAATTACGTCATAACGTTTATATAAGCTGGATACGAAAATTATACGGTATAAATACGAAAGTACTATTCATACAAATATACTATTCATTTATACAAAAAGTCAAACTAGTATGTCGGGGAATATTCCTTCTGTCGGATATAGAAAGTGATAGAAATTGGCGGCAAAACTTTAACCAATAACTGTTGAAATACCCGGTGATAAAAAGAATAGTAAAACGCGTTATTCCACAGTAGCACACGTTATTCTACAGTAGTACACGTATTCCACAGTAGCACACAGTGTTCCACAGTGTTTTATATTATTGATTCAATAATTGATAAAGTAGTAATTGCACAGTATCTTGATTCAATAATTGTTACAGTAGTATCTGCATAATATTTTATATTATTTGTCACGACACTGTAACACATATTATTTGATATGATAGTTTAGCATTATTGACAATGTCTAGAAATTCTGTCAAGGAAAGGGGTTATTTAATTGTGCGCCATTTTTATGGAAGACCCCCTCTTTTCTGGGAATAATCTGGTTGTCAATATTGCGAGTATGTATTATCTGTGATATTAATACATTTAACACAATAATACAGAAAATAGATTTATTAATAATAAAAATTTTGGTAATGGTTTTATCTTTTTGATAATGGATTTATCTTTTTGATAATGGATTAATCTTTTTGAAAAAATGGATGGATGATATAAATTGAAGAAAAAATGGATGGATGATATTAGTTGAAGAAAAAAATGGATGGATGATATAAGTTGAAGAAAAAATGGATGGATGATATAGATTGAAGAAAAAATGGATGGATGATATAAAAAGAGTGTAATAATTAATGTGTGGTAGATATTGATTGCATTTTACTATAAATAGGGGGGTTGAGTATAAGAAAATTTCACACCTTCCTTGCTTATACTTCCTCTCTCTCTAAATTTCTTAAGTTCTCTTAGTGTGCTAGACTATTGTGAGTATTTGTGAGAATACTAGTATTATCCAAAGTTAGTAAACTTCATAGAAAGTAACATCCAGTTAACGAAGGTAGGGAATATCATTTCTTTCATACTCATATATAATATCATTTGCTTTCATGTTCGTAAGTGATATTATACTCATAAAGGTTGTTATTCATTTTGTATTAATTTGTGGGGATAACCTGTCCGTGCGGTATGACGCATGCCTGGTGAATACCCTTCTGAATTCATTCCTTATTACTCTGTGGGAATAACCTGTATGTACGGAGTGTCGTACCTGGTGAATATCCCTTTGCATTTGTTCCTTATTAATCTGTGGGTATAACCTGTCCGTGCGGATTGACGCATGCCTGGTGAACAACCCTTCGTATTCATTACTTATTAATCTTTTGTGGAAATAATCTGTCTATGCGGATTGCCGCATGACGGGTGAAAATCCATTTGCAGTTTCATATATTCTGTTATACTCGTATAACGTATCATTTCTTTTGTACTCTTTACAGGATATCTTTTTCTTTCACATTTCTCCATTTATGATAAGAAATCTTTGTTTGTTTCCAAAACCTTATTAAATGGTGAAATTTCCTGAAAATTAGTAGCTTAATAGTTTGTGCTTCATCTAATATCTTTTCACCTGAATCTTTCTATTTCGTTTTATACGTTATAGTTGAATTCTGAACTTATTTCTTGAATATCATTCTTGAATTTGACTTGACTCCACAATTTGGTCATCGTGTTGGCAATTTGGTCAATCTTCGACACTGATTAAATTATAAATCTTTTCTTATCCTTGATCTCACTGTATTTATGTTTATATCATTGTCATCATCCTCATACTTAAATTGTGGTGATAGTTCTCTTTGGCCCGTAGTGCAAAGATGAACTGGTGTGACATGATTTTGACCAAACTGTGTATTGGTATAATCATGACCTTTGGCGTTACAGATAAAGGCTTCTAGTGAAAATATCTTTGGCCTGTAGTGCAAAGATGAACTGGCGTTTGGCGTGATCATGACTGGTGGTGTTCCAAATAAATATCTTTGGCACGTAGTGCAAAGAGAGGCTGTTGAAACTGTTGATTGGTGTTACAAATAAATATCTTTGGCACGTAGTGCAAAGAGAGGCTGTTGAATAATAAATTGTTGATTGGTGTTACAAATAAATATCTTTGGCATGTAGTGCAAAGAGAGGCTGTTGAACATGAATTATTGATTGGTGTTACAGGGATATAATATTGGTGGTGATCCTTTAACTTATAGAAGATGGTAGATATTATAATCTACTTGTCTCTTCGAATGGATTGTTCGTTCCGCTGCAGTTGTTGTTATTGAATAATATCTTTAAATCTCTGATTTATTTCGGTTGAAGGCTAAAGATAGTTTTATTCTTCATTATCTTAGTCATGATATTTCCTACTGGGCTATTTGTGCTCACCCTTTTCATTTGTTCTCTTCAGGAAAATAGAGTGTAGCGGGGACTAGCCGGGGAATGGAGTGATGGTTCGAGACAATAGGAGTATCTTAATACATTACTATTAGTGTGGAAATAAATGTATTGAGAATTTAAGATGTATTTGTTTTGTGTTGTCGTATTTTGCACGACAAATATTAGCTGTAAATGGGAAAATTCGTATTTTTATTTGTATTTTTGTAGAATGTTATTGGCGACTCAAAATGGGTTGTGTGAACCTATTTTGGGGGCGTCACAGAGCCGAAGCTCTCCTACCCGAGCATTGGGAGCTGCCGTGTCTGGCATGCTCAGCCCACAACCCATCCATAAAGCTCTGATCACTTCTTCTATATATACTCTCCCATTGCTTAGCCTCCATTCCTTTCACTTGTTGCTTGGGAAGATAACTGAAACTTGAGAGAAAATAGTGAGAAGAGTGTGTTCGGGTGATTTGAGGAAGAAGAGGAATTGTGGTAGCAGCTGGTTTTGAGTCCATTTAGCACCTTAGAACAAGCTCAAGAGGTATGCAATATAGAGCTTAGCTCATTTCCACTTTCTTTCTAAGTTTCTAGTTTTGCTATGATTATTTGTTGGACTAATGTTGCTGAAATTGCTTGGTTGTTCATGAACGTGTGTATATGTTGTTAGCTCTGTATAAAGCTTGTTAATAATGTGTAAAAGTGTAACAATGAATGAGAATCAAACCTTTGCATAAGGAATCAAGAAATGGACTGAAATGGACATTAGTGGACTGTTATTCATATGTTGTTAATAATGAAGTTGTAATCATCTTGGTTTGGTTATGTGCATTGGTTGTGTATTGTTGGTATATGCCCATAAGCTATGGGAATTGATTTCATATGTGAAGTCTGTGACGCCCCCAAATCCGGGTCACCTGAGCCACGGACCTGGTTCGCCACTATCTAAAACAAGAATTATACAATCGATAACTTAAAGCGCAATAAAGGAATATTTACATTGATATAACATAAATAAACCTGTCCCAAGTCTCGAAACCAATACTAATACAAAACATAACATAATACAAAAGGGTAAATATGTCTTAATACAAACGGTAATTCTAGAACAACAAAATACAACTACTCCGTAGCTTTCTCCTTTCCCTTATCTTTTCCTGAGCTCTCGCCACGTGCCGCACTAACTGAAATGTTTTAAGGAAAGCAAGGGTGAGCAACAAATTGCCCCGCAAGTATAATAGCAGTGAATAATCACATGAATAACTTTATAGCTCTCAGGAGTAAAAATTTAGCTAACACAAGGAAATAAACAACTTCTTTCATCACCGTTATAGTGGCCACTAAGGACCGAAGGATTTCTGAAGTATTCAAGGATTTCAAAGTTTCCCAAAGAAGGGAACTATTCAATACTGAGGGTGCACCAAGGCACAGAACTCTATTCTAGAACTACTGGAAATTCATCCGATAATCCACAAAACTGGTACAATAGGTGATCAGCCTAAAATACCTGGCGTTATGCATAAGCCTTACATTTTCTATTTACGCGCGTGTCGGTTTCCCGACGTTTATACAATTTCCCCTGCTGTGAGGGTTGTTCCACTCAGCTTTACATGGGAGTCCAGACCAAAACAATTTGATCGGACAATTTTACTTAACAATAATAATAGTTGGAGGACTTTAACCTCGCTTTAGTAACCAAATCAATAAGTGTCTAGCTGAAACAATTAGCCTTGACATAGCTTTTAAACAGTCTATGGAATAAAGAACTTTAAGGTTCAACAACATGCATGATAGCATTTAAAAATATCTTGAATGAATAAAAATTCATAATCTTTGGAATCACACAATATATAACATTGCATGAAATGGGCTTTCATTGCAATACTTGAATAGAAGTATGAATACTAGCACATTAATTAAAATACATTGATTGCCACTACGCTTACCCAGTCGGGGGTCTCGCTAATTCAATTTACGCCTTAGGACAACATCGTTTAGTACGACACGGGTATAAATTAAGCACATAAAGCTTTAACAAGATATAAGCGTTTTTAATCATTTTGTACAAAAATATAAGTTTTAGACTCGCGGGAAAAATTTACTGGGTCCGACCCGATCCGGCCCGACCCGACCCGGACCAGTCGCCATGCAGTAGCAGTTGCAGTAGCGAGCTGCTGTTCCTGCAAGCAGCGACACAGTCATACCTTGCCTTGCTCCAGCTGCTATATCTCCCCCTACACTCGATCAATTTCATCCCTTACGGACTCTATGGATTCCTAAGACACAAGGCTACAACATATCACAAATTCAAGACGACCCATAATCATTAACATGACCAAATCCTGAGCTAAAACATAAACTGCATGCTCTGTTTTTCGCAACCATGAAATATCTCACACAAATGACTACTGTGACTTCATTTTAGCATCATTTTGGTTCATTCAAATTGGTATATATATCTTCACAACTGATAGAAGTACAATATTCCAATAACAAATAATCAAAATAATCACACCATCAAGGCTTTACAGTCCTCTAACAGTCCGAATGTCCAAAAGTCCAAAAATGTCCAAAGTTCATCCTTTAAGCCAAGGTTCGGATCTTTACTTGTTTTTGTTCCACTTTGAGGGTGTTTATGGTTTATATAGCTTCTTAAGAACCTCCATGATAGATTCAACACAACCAATCAACAAAAAAAATTAGCAAAAAATCCAACCCTCAAGCATGTAAGCGTAAAAACTCATGAAAGCTTCAAGTGGAGAAGAAATGGTTGTGGTTCATGGTTACCTTCTTGTTGCTAGCTTCGTGTAGGGTGAAATGGTTGCTAGAGTGCTGCTCTCCTTCCTCTTGGTGCCCTTCTCTCCTTTCTCCTCCTTCCTTGCTTTTCTTCTTCTTCCCGTAGCTTGCCTATTCTTCTTCTATATTTCCCTCTCTCTTTCTCTACGTAGCTCTCTGTAACTCTCTCCTTACTTGCAAATGGGAAGTATGCTGATGGTTTGAAGGAGAAAGAAGATGAGCTGATGGGAGGTTTAAGGTGGCTTCGGAAGGAATGTTTTGATATGCAGAAAATGGGATGCCCGAGCTCTTGAAAATGAATTTGAGGAGCATGCTTTGTGAAGTTAACATTCCCATATATGGTGTACTGTGCATGTTTATTCTTTTCCCCCCAATTGGCTCTCAATATACACGTGGCCTCCCCCAATTGGTTTGAGGCTTAAATGTCTCACCAATTAATTCGAATATACAGATAAATATACCCGAATATTCCCACTTTTGTACCAAATTTGGTAAATAACTCTACCCAAAATTATAATGGGTACTCCCATAAATTATTGGAACACGCAAAAATATTTATTATGGGATTTGTCCATTTATTCGGAACACCCATAATATACATTTCGGATACAGATTAAATCACGTATCAACCCCAATAAAATTTCTGACACTTGGAAAAATTATTCCTCAGCATATATGCCTCATCTAAATTAATAAAAATCGAAATAGACGAAAAAGTTTGGGTTGTGAATAGTGCTCGTGAATAGTGCCTCGGGAAGCGGGTCCCGCTAATAGTGATTTTATGAATTTTTGCAAAATCGATATATTCACTCTAACGACACAACAACACATAAAATTTAACATATGCACATTTTCTAGGCTGTAACACAATTCTAAACACGTATTATAGATTAATATAAAAAAAATAATAATAATAATAATTCATTTTATTCATACATAACTCGGGTTACAAGGAAATCTAAAATTCCCGATCGTTACAAAGTCAATGGTATCCATGTAATGATAGGCTATGAGTTATGAACTCCAAAGCCAAGCCCACCAACTATTTGGTTTAATGTCCAAGAGAATGACTTTTCTAAGAAACGTGAGAATTATGAGTGATTAATTCATTAAATGATGTTAGGATGCCTAGCTCAGTTGTAAAAGCATGTTTTAAGTCATATAGACTTGTCGTATAATGGCTAAGAAGCAAAAGGGACGGAATCAAGAGTTTGGATTTTTGGGTTCTGCAGTAGCAGAACTTGAAAGTCCCTGGATGCAGAGTGGCGCAGCTGCGCCACTCCCAAGCATAGCACCTGCGCAGCTGCGCTGGGTTGCAGAGCTGGAAGTCCCTGATGCAGAGTGGCGCAGCTGCGCCACTCCCAAGTACAAGACCTGCGCAGTTGCGCCGGTCTGCAGAGGTGAATTGTTCTGCTGCTTTGTGTTATTGATGCGATACATGTTTATATAGTCCCAACATGTTATAAATACCCCAAGACATATGCATGATATGTTAGTGTAATAGTTGGATGACCCCAAGCATGAAATGATTAAGTCACGTGAAATGAGCAAGACCCCCGTTTGGGTAGTCGTAGTGGCAATCAATGTTCGCAATGATTATAATGTCTTGATTAATGTAAGCCAATGTTTGGTGTCTATTGTGAGACTAATTGGTATGTGAATATATGTTTAAATGCGTAGGACATATTTGAAGGACGATTAACGTCAACTAGTAGCAAGCGCTTAAGGCAAGTTTCCTAAACGCTTGTCTAACCCTTGTGTTGGGCAAGTTCTCTAGCTTCATTCATTTTCAGTATTGAATGCAAGTTTCGTATCTTATACAAGAGACGTATATTGTGCAAGTTTATTTGATTCATTTGATTATATTCTCTTGACTCTCATGCGATGTTTGAAGTTCCGATTTATGCAATACATATATGATTGTGTGAATTCCTTACTTATGTAAATTTTTCAGTATTTGTACAAGTATTCGAGCTATGTTATGACATAAATTGTTAAAGCTTTCAAGTTCACATATATATGAACTGTTATAGAGAACGTCGATGCCAATTGTTTCGGCTAGACAGATATTGACATACTTTATTGATTTGATAATAAATCCTTGAAATGTTATTGATGATTAAGTAGAGCTATCCAACCGAATTGCTTTGGTTAGGATTTCGAGACATGAATGAGATGAACAACCCTAATATTAGGGGCAGTTTTTAGTCAGTTATTCTGACAAGGCATCGAGCGCCTAAACAAACGCATATAGTCGTTTCCAGCTAGAGTGTTGATCAACATAGAGTACAATAGGCTGATCACCTAGAAGTGCTCGTAAGTAAGACGGTTTGCAGTTATAATGTTGTGTACCTTTTCAAGAAAGCAAAGGAAAGTTCAAGGTCTTATGACCACTCAATGTCGTTTCAAAAATATATTTTTAAAACGAAAGCAAAGTATTATTCTTGTTTATTCAGAATATTTCACAACTATTGTTCAGTTGTCGAAGAGAAATGATATGATTGATGATATTGTTGTTATTCAACTGTTATACTTGTTGGGCAATTGAATGCTCATTCTTGCTTTATATTAAACATTGCAGCTAAGTCCGAGCGGGCCGAAGGTTCCGGTAAGGACAAGGGAAAGGGCAAGATGAACGTCTAGATGGCGTCATAGTTTATTTGTATTAGTAATGTTGTAATACTAAGACTTATTTTGTATTTGGAATGATGTTATGGTATTAGAACCTTGGAATTGAGAGTAAGACGTGTTGTAATAATATAGTAATTACATTCATGTCTATTATGTTGTATGGAATGGGATGTACCGTGTAGCACCGGATTCGGGTTTGAGGTACCCGGATTTGGGGGCGTGAACACAAGGGGTTAAGGTGTTACAAGCTATCCACTGTTCAACTTTGCTAGAAACGATCCGTGCGACGACCACCTCACGCAAGCGTGCCGTGGAGTCCATCATTTGGTATCAAAGCTAAATTCCTAGCGTTACTTATCCTTTATTTTTCGTGTTTGAATATATATTGAAAAAACAAAGTTAAAAAAAAAATAGAAAAAAAAGTGAGATTCGTGAAAAAAAAGGATTGGTGAAAAAACCAAAAAAAAAATCGTGAGTAAAAAAAAAGATTATTATTATTTGTTTCAATTGATTGGGTTCATAAGTTTTGTGAGTATTGAAGAATTCATTCGAGAATGGCGTAATTTGGCGATTGTGAATTTTATATTGGTTATCATACGTCACACTTGCTATATTTGTTTTGTGATAAGTTCTTGTTGAATTGATAGATAAACTGTGATATTGTTTGGTGAATTCAAAAAGAACCTATTAAAGGGAATTTTAGTGGTAAAAGGCAAGAGTGTGAGAATAATTGAGGGTAAAAGCCAATAGAGTGATACATGAGGGTTTCATAATTTGGGATATATTGTTTGAGCGAAACACGTAAGGGAGTGTGTGAGAAAAATTTTCTTTATCTACTAACCTTTGTTTTGCAGCAATCATGCATGGATATAATTGTGAAAATAATTATGAGTGGCAAAAGAGATCTTTTCAAGGTAGAGCGGAGCCAGGGGCTTATTTGAGTTGGGAAAAAAAGAAGGAACGAGAGTTTGGCTATCATATTTGAGTTGCAGTTCAAGATTTTTCCGGTCATGCAGCTACATGGTGGGCTCACTTTGAACGTGAAAGGAGAAGATGTGGAGAGCATCCGATCGATGCATGGAAAGAGTTGAAAACCGTGATGAGAAAGCGGTATGCCCCAGTACAGCCTAGCAGGAGGAAAAAGTATGCAACTCCAAGATATGTCGATCAATCTTCAAGGCGATCAACTTGGGATGGTGAAAGGAATGATCATAGACATGGAGATTCGAATCGGAGACAACCACGAGACATTCCTAAGGTGTATAGGGAACCAGCATTTTTCAAGGAAAAAAAAGAAGAAGTTATGGATCATTTAGAGAGATGGCGAAGCAACTACAAAACGCCCGACAGGCGCAAAAGGAGCAAGATCAATCGAGGCAGATGGAAGAAGAGATAATAGAATATGCGGTCCAAGGAGAGTTGTTAGATTCCAATGTTCGAGATGAAGTCCGTGATCCGGAGGAAGAGAATACAAGTGAAAGTAAACGACAAAAAGAAAGTGAAAAGGAAATTAAAAAAAAGATTGAGTGTGAACAAAAAAAGTGCGAAAAAGAGAATGAAAAGAAACGAGAGAATAAAAAGAATGAGAGTGAAAATAAACGAGAGAAAGAAACAGTGGAGAGTAAGAGTGAAAAAAGAGAGGAGAGTGAGTTGGAAAGTGAGTTGTATTTTGAAAAGTCAATGACTGTACATTCGTACAAGACGACGCTTTTGAATACTAACAAAATTAACTCTTCTTTGTCTAGTTCTATTTTGTCTCTTGTCCAGGTTGTTGATGATATAACCCGAGCTATCATTCCATATCAGCCAGCTTGTAGAATTTCCGAGGAGACGACAAAGTTACCAAGGCGGGTTGGAGAGTTGATGAGGTCCAACTTCATTAAAGCGGGTATCGTAGGAGAAAGCGTTAGTGCATATGCTATTCATGAGATCATAGTACCTAAGAAAGATAGAATGCCGAGCTTGTTCGTTGATTTCGAATTGGTAAACAAGTATCGCTTTTATTTTCTTTACTTAGATAATATGCTTGATAAATTGCATAGTGCTTATGTTTTATCTACGTTGGAAAATGACCATGTGATGATATTGCCTAATCAAATTAGCATGAGATATTGTGATAAATGGAAAGTTTTGTTAACACGTGAATTGTATAGGTGGATAGTTATTTCTGTTAGATTAACTAATGCATCTAGTATTTTCATGAGTTATTTAAAACATGTTTTACATGCCTCCATGGATAAATTTGTTGTTAGCTATTTTGAGGGTAGAATCATCTTTATCATAAACTATGGAGGATATTTGATATTTGTTGAGTTAGTTTATGAGCGTGCGTTATATTCTCGTTGTCAATATTCTTACTATCCTTTAGTAAATTCTCATTGTCAAAGTGCATATCTTTGTAGAATTTATTCTAGTGATTATTGTGGGTATTCTCGATTTCAACGTTTGTACTTGCATGAAACTCATTTTAGGGTTTTTCATTCACATGTTGAATTAGGTTTTCATGTTAATCAATCTTTACATGACATGTCGTTAATTGATAATGGTAGTGATCATGGTTCTTCAGTAGAGAAATCTTCATTACATGATTTGCTATCATTTGGTAATGTCTTTCCATTAGAGTTATTATTATTGCATGATTTTGAGAATGTTGTCTTGGATGGGAAAGAATTACTATCATTTGGTTTTGATTTGAAAAATGTTTATCATCGGATTGGATTGAGATATGATTTACATACATGTTTAGTTAAATCGTTGGGATTAACTAATTCATTAAATGTTTTCATGTTAAATCATATTTTGCATTCTTTTATGGAGAAATTTGTTAATATCTGTTTTGATGATATTCCTATTTTTGTCAATGTTTGGGAAAATTCTTTAGCACTTGTTGAGTTTGTTTGTGATCATCGTCAATATACTATTGAGTTTTCATCTTGTGAAGTTGGAAGTGACCTTTTTATTCCATTAATGATATTACGTGATTTTAAATTTGTTAATGTCAATGGAAAGAGAAAGGTTAATTTTGTTTTGCAGATTCGAGATGAATTCTTACTCATTGAGGAGAAAAGCATGGATTATTGGGTAAATTCATTCGAACAATGCATTGAGAGTCTACAGGGAAGTGTTTTGAATATTGTTTTAGTAGACTATGCATGTGAATTTGAATTATTTGATTCTTTGTGATGAGACAAAAGAAACATGTTGATTTGTTTTGTTTTGTGTTTAATCCAGGAATTCAAGTATGTTTGCAATTGCGTCATGGAAAGTTTCAAAGATTGATATTTGATCCAGGTGCAATGGAATGGATGTTGGTGCGAATGAACGAGATCATAAGAATCATTTTTGATCCGGGTATTCGTCAATGGATATATTTACGGATGGACGAGATCATCAGATTGTCTTTTGATCCAGGAATTCGTGAATGGAAGTTGTTGCAATGTGAAGAGTTCTACATACTGAGTTTTGATCCAGGGGGATATAGAGCTTTTCATAATTTTATTTACGTTTATTTTATTATATATACATTTGATTTTTTAGGTAGAAATTTTGATTGCATTTTTGTTATAGTTGCTAATTTAGTTTGTTTTAATGTAGTTAACATTGCGGAAGTATTTGGTCTACGTGTGAAAAAGTATCGTGTTGATGTAGACAGGTTCTTGATTAGTGGAGTTCGAAAGTTTAAGTTTCCAAGTTGTGTTACGAGGAGCTTGCAGGATGCTATTTCGATTCGAGCCTTGTTTGGAAAGAGATGTTTACAAGTTGTTCATGTCAATTCGGGGAAGTTGCCAGACGACGAAGTGTTCTTTGCAGGAGTTGGAGTTTTTGATAATTATTTTCATATTCTTACTTGTGATATTGCTTTTATATGTTATGTACAAAGTGAGAATTGTGATTATGATTTGTTTGATGCTACTAATTTAATTTGTTTTCATGTAGGGTTAGATTTGTGGGTAAATCCTTTTCAAGAGGAGGGGATGCCAGATTTGAGGACAAATCCTTTTCAAGAGGAGGGGAATGATACAATCCTGATCAGGCTCACATCAAACCTTAATAACTCAACTCAAGTCCCAGGGATTTATCAAGCGATTTTAAATATTTGGGCTGAAGTTTATCAAAGATGCTCAAAATAGAGTTCAATTCAAGGCCAATTTTAATCAATTCATATGGCAATTTATATTCTAGCAAATTTGCATGGGGGCAACAGACATTCCAATTCTAATCAGCCAATCACGCGAGTTTCCTAGCATATTCAGGACTTAACATTTACATATGAAGGACTTAACATATTAGCTTCATATATCATGTGGGCCACGCGGTTTCCAAGTAGACAACTAACTGATTTTGTTCTCCATGGATTACTGAGTTCCTAACAATTAATGGATTTTCTAATTCCAAATGGAGGAAGGCTTCAGATTTCTAATTCAAATTTGGACGCGAATTTCCTTAATTATTAGGGTATTTTTAGCATGTTTTAGATTCCTAATGTAATTAGAATGTTTGATCATAAGTAGGATTTAATTTCCTTATTGTTTATTAGTTAGGATTTGGTTTCCAATTTAATTTGGTAAGATAAGATTTGGTTTCCAAATTAATTTGTTAAGCTAGGATTGTGCTTCTAGTTGATTTTATAATTCCTATTAGGATTAGAATTACTTTTAACTAGTATAAATAGGGGACATAGATGTTGTACTTGATACATTTCAATCAGATTTATTCAATTACAATTATTTGTGAGGTTTTCTGTAACGATCGCGGATCGTGGGTAGCTTTGTAACACGAGCCTATGAATTTTATTGAATAAATTGAACTGTTATTTATAATATTCCGTGTTATGTGTGTGAATATTTTATTACTACATATGATGTGTATGTGATAATTTTTGATTGATATTATTTTTATTGGAGTTGATTAAATCATTAGAGAAATAGCGCTAAAGCGCTATTTACGCCAAGACGCCTTTTCGATTTTATGACTTTTCATAATTTCGTCAAAGCGTTAATGAGAGGGGTTAATAATCCAAGTGTGGGATTTTATTTGAGCCCAATTGGATATTTATTAGAAGCCCAATTAGAATTAAATTAGAAGTCCAAGAGTGGCCCAAGTTGAAGCCCAAGACCCATGGATCAAGTCCATAACCAAACCCACTATCCATGACCCAAATCCATGACCCATAAAGGGAAATGGGTAATAACTTTGCAGCTGATGATTTGAAGGAGAAGAGTACGGGAGAAGGAGGAAGAGAGGAAGGAGAGAGCCAAGAACGTGGGAGAGCATGGGGAGGAACAATCTGCATTTGGTAGAGGAAAAGGGGAGAATAAACCTATGGGGAGAAGGGAGGGGAGTACCCGAGTCTTGGAGGAGCCAAAGCTCACTCCCCCAGCCATCAGGAGCTGCCTTGGCAGAGCACGCCCAACCCCTATCACCTCCTTGAAGCTCAGTTCTTCTTCTATATATACTCCCCCACTTCATAAGCCTCCATTCCTTTGATTGTTGCTTAGTAAGATAGCTGAAAAATTGAGAGTGTTAAAATTAAGTGTGTACGGGTAATTTGAGGAAGAAGAAGGAGTGGTGTAGCAGTTGGGTATTGATTCAATTAGCAACCTAGAAGAAGCTCCAAGAGGTAAGCAATATAGAGCTTAGCTCATTTACACAATATTTCCAAGTTCTTAGTTTGGTGTTGGTTGTTTTGTTGGAGTTATGTGACTGATTTTGCTAGTTAGTGCATGAACATGTATGGTTGTTAATTAGCTCTATTAAAACCTTGTTAATGATATATGAAAGTGGAACCATGAATGAGAATCGAACCTATGCATAAGGAATCAAGAAATGGACTGAAATGGACATTAGTGGACTGTTATTCATGTTTTATGTATTAATGAAGTTGTAATCACTATGTTTGGTTGTGTTAGATGGTTGAGCATTGTTGCTAAGTGCTCAGAGGTTTGTAGGAAATGATTTCAATTGGAAATCTGGACTAGAGTATAATGAAACTCTACTCCAATATGAGTTTCTAACTCATGCCCACAAACCATTTGATAAAATGTCCAAGAGAAGAATTTCTCTAAGAACTTAAGAACTAGGTCTTGATTAATTGATGAAATGATGTTATGTTGCTTAACTTAGTAATAGAAGCATGTGTTAAGTCGTATTGACTTGTTGTATCATAGCTAAGAAACAAAGGGAGAATTAATTGGCCAAACTCTAAGTTTCGCTGAAAACTAGTTGGGTAGGCTGCTTGGAGCTAATATTCGGACTTGTTAGAGAGTCCGAGAGATTATGAATTTTGGATATGTTGTAATGTGTAGCAAGAGCTAGAGAACGGCTCAAGAACGGACTCATTCCGATAAAGGATGAAGAAGTTATGAAGCTACGAATCCGTTGCGGCACGAACCCAATTTAGAAACCCAGAAATCTGGAAAATGCATGCTGATTGCGTTTCAGAGCCGACGGCGCTCAAATTGCACTAGTTCAGCGCCAACCACGCTGAATATCAGAGGCTTCAGCGCCGACAGCGCTCAAATTGCACTAGTTCAGCGCCTACAGCGCTGGAATAGTGTCAGGCTGGACAGCTTTGACCCTCTTTAGTAAAATGGACCTAACTTTCTCATACGAACTCCAAATTGGATGATTCAAGATGATTCGGAAAGCTAAGAAGTATAACTACAACTTTCAATAATTAGAACTGTAATTTAAGGTCTTGACCAATTTCTAAATTGGCCATTTTTAGGACTATTGTGCATTAGGAGGCAAACGGAGGGCGTCGTGCATGCGCGTATGTAACGTGTAATGCTTCTGACGCTACGAGATGTTCTTCTATGTTCTAAACCTTATATATTATGATATATAATGGTGTTTAGCATTAATCAATGATGGATTAGACAAGTGTATGAGCATGCTAAAGGTATGCATATGAGACAAATCGGGCGTGCGTTGTGCGAACGTCGAAACGTCGTATCAAGCGTGTATAACCTTGTTTGATATTATGTTTCTAATTAGAATGAAACCTTATAGTGTAATGTAAACCAATATTTGGCATCAATTATGTGGCTAATTGGTATGTGGATATGTACTTAAATGTGTAGGATTTTTGAAGGACGATTAACGTCAAGTAGTAGCAAGCGCTTAAGGCAAGTTTTCTAACGCTTGTCTAACCCTTGTGTTGGGCAAGTTTATTTGACTCATTTGATTATATTCTCATGACTCTCATGCGATGTTTGAAGTTTCGATTTACGCAATACATATATGGTTGTGTGAATTCCTTACTTATGTAAAATTTTCAATATTTGCACAAGTATTTGAGCTATGTTATGACATAAATTGTTGAAGCTTTCAAGTTCACATATATATGAACTGTTATAGAGAACGTCGATGCCATTTGTTTCGGCTAGACAGATATTGAAATGTTTTATTGATTTGATAATAAATCCTTGAAATGTTATTGATGATTAAGTAGAGCTATCCAACCGAATTGCTTTGGTTAGGATTCCGAGACATGAATGAGATGAACAACCCTAATATTAGGGGCAGTTTTTAGTCAGTTATTCTGACAAGGCATCGAGCGCCTAAACAAACGCATATAGTCGTTTCCAGCTAGAGTGTTGATCAACATAGAGTACAATAGGCTGATCACCTAGAAGTGCTCGTAAGTCAGACGGTTTGCAGTAAAATAACTGTGTAACCTTTTCAAGAAAGCAAAAGAAAGTTCAAGGTCTTATGACCACTCAGTATGTCGTTTCGAAAATGTTTCAAACGAAAGCAAAGTATTATTCTTGTTTATTCAGAATATTTCACAACTATTGTTCAGTTGTCGAAGAGAAATGATATGATTGATGATATTGTTGTTATTCAATTGTTATACTTGCTGGGCAATTGAATGCTCATTCTTGCTTTATATTAAATATTGCAGCTAAGTCCGAGCGGGTCGAAGGTTCCGGTAAGGACAAGGGAAAGGGCAAGATGAACGTCTAGATGGCGTCGTAGTTTATTTGTATTAGTAATGATGTAATATTAAGACTTATTATGTATTTGGGATGATGTTATGGTAATAGAACTTGGGATTGAGAGTAAGACGTGTTGTAATAATATAGTAATTACATTCATGTCTATTATGTTATATGGAATGGGATGTACCGTGTAGCACCGGATTCGGGTTTGAGGTACCCGGATTTGGGGGCGTCACAGGTTGGTATCAGAGCTGATAGGTTTTAAACCTTAGGTTGGGGGAAAACCTTAGGAATATGACCGTAGAGAGAATAATATAGTTAGTAAATGAACTCAAATAGAGTTGTTAAGGGTGAATTGAGGAAGTTCATCAAAAGAACTAAGAGTATACTTAGAATAAACTATATTTGTTAAGTGTTATTATATTAATTGTTATTGTTATGTACTAATCGAGTTAGTGTATTGGTTTGTAGATGTCTGGAGAAGAACCCGAGTATAGAGATATCCTTGTAGTAAGCGAGGAGATGATCGCTCCACCCGAGCCAACACCCGAGCCAGTAACAGAGGTTGAGGCTCAGATAGATAGTGACCCGGAGGAAGATCCGGAGGAGGAACCGGAGATGGACCTTTCACTTGAGGAGGATCCGTCCGAGCATGAGGAGGAAGCAGATGATATATTATCGGATGTTGTGCCTTCTGAAGAGGAGGAAGTGGCACCATCAGACATGAATAATCTGTTTGAAGTGGTACTTGACAGGAATGTAGCACTAAGAGGTAGAGTTCAAGCCTTAGAGGCGAGGGTTCAAGAACTCTTGCAAGAGAGACATGAGTTAGAGGCCTACTGGGAGGCAAAGATCGATGATAGGATCAGGGCCGAAGATCGGGCCGATGACCTGGAAGAAGAGGCAAGGATCAAGAGGGTGAGGACCGATAGGTCCAACTATGCCTTCAGGTCGTCACATGGGCGATTTCAGCGTAGGGTCACCCATTACCCAGCAGAGGAGGGCCAGACCAGGCACACCATTAGTAGGGATCTGGTGATGGCCATGGCAGATGACGAGTACGCAGACGCCATTAGGCGTGGTCTAGTTCAGTGATATGACGAGGTCTAGATGTGTACCTTGTAAGGATGTAAATCCTAAATTTTGTATGTGTAATGGATTATCTGGTGTAAATCCCATCTTTTTAGTAATAGAGGGATATATTGTATGCGAATAGCAGAAGCTATGTGTTACAAGATGTATGAAGTAAGAAGCATGTTAATATAAGTATGTTTATTTTAATGTGCCTTGTGATGAGTATGTTTATTCTAATGTGCCTTGCGATTAGTATGTGTACGTCTTAGTATTTACTATAGTGCGCAAGGATGAATAGTAGATTAATAGTGGCATAATTTGCTTAACAGAAAATGCCGCCGAGATGGAGAGGAAGAGGAAGACAAGGAACACGGAGGAATGAGGATAGAGAATCTGATAATGAGAGTGAGACTAGGGAACCGGGAAACCCTATGCAGTAATTCATAAACTTACTGGTAGGAGCTTTGAATAGAGTTCCAACCGTACCACCTGTCGTTCCTCCAGTTGCGCGTGTTGCCAACTTTAAGGACTTTAAGAGCGTGGGACCGCCCGAATTTAAGGGGACCACCGAGCCTATAGAGGCTCAATCATGGGTTAAGGAGGTGGAGAAAGCATTCATCATTGCTGGAGTTGGAGAGGAGCAAAAGACCACTTTTGCTACCTACCTACTGAAGGGGAGGCCAACTTCTGGTGGGAAGCAAACCAGAATAGGGCTGGAGAAGGAGTCATTGCTTGGGAAAGGTTCAAAGAGTTGTACTTCGAGAACTACTTCCCCAAGAGCATGCAGAGTCGCATGGAGATGCGATTCTTAGAACTGAAGCAAGATAACCTGACAGTACCCCAATATGCTGCCAAGTTTAACGAGCTGGCTCGGTTTGCTCCACACCAAGTGGACACCGAGGAAAGGAAGACGAGGAGGTTTGAACAGGGCCTGAAACCCTGGCTCTACAGCAAGGTAAGCGTGTTACAGATCGATACCTTTGGATCAATCTTGGAAAAGGCTATCATAGCCGAAGGAGGGAGTGAGGCGCTAAGCCTCTACAATAGGGAGAAGAAGAATAAGAGTAGGAATGAAGGAGGAAGTAAGACTGATGTAGCCAGTGGAAGTGGAAGTAACCAGAAAAGGAAATGGAACAATTCCGGGAATACCGGGAACAAACAAGGGGACCCAAAGAAGAGGGTAGAGCCGTGTAAGACTTGCGGGAAGAATCACCTGGGGGTCTGCTTGAAGGGAAGGACGACATGCTATAACTGTGGGCAGGAGGGACACATCTCTCCTAGCTGCCCTAACCCGAAGAAGATCGGTGGGTGTTTCGTTTGCGGAACACCAGGCCACATGGCAAGGAATTGCCCTAAGAAGGGGACAGACGGGGGAGGCAATGGGAATAGCAGTGGCAAGCTGACTATGACTAGTCCAGCTCCACCGAGTAGACCAACAGCCCGAACCTTCAATATGATGGTCCAAGATGCAGTGACATCAGGAGACGTAGTCTCAGGTATCATTCTGATCAATAATATTAATGCATATGTGTTGTTTGATTCGGGTGCGACCTGTTCTTTTGTATCATGTGAATTTGCTCAACGTTTAAGCTTACCTCTAGAGAAACTAGAGTCTCCCTTGAACATAGAAGTTACGAATAAGGAAGTAATCCCTGTTGAACATGTTCATAGGAATTGTTGCGTTGAAATTAGAGGGAGTAAGTTATCAGTAGATTTAATTCCGATTAGACTGGGAGAATTTGACGTGATACTGGGAATGGATTGGTTGTTTAACCACGGGGCAGTAATCGATTGCCAGAAGAAAAGCGTAAACCTTCAGACTTCGAAGCAGTCTAAGGTAGTGTTCCACGGTAGTAAATCTCCTAGACGTTCGAGTTTGCTATCAACGATGCAAGCCAGGAAGCTGTTAAGAAAAAGGTGTGTAGGTTATCTATGCCATGTTGTCGATACCCAGCGAGGGGGAGCCGAAATGGGGCAGATACCTATCGTGAATGAATTCGCGGATGTATTTCCGGACGAATTGCCAGGACTTCCACCAGATAGGGAGATCGAATTCGTGATAGACGTAGTGCCTGGAACGGCACCCGTTTCAAGGGCACCATATAGAATGGCGCCAGTAGAGATGAAAGAGTTGATGGTTCAACTACAAGAATTATTAGATAAAAAGTATATCCAACCAAGCGTGTCTCCATGGGGAGCGCCAGTGTTATTTGTGAAGAAGAAGGATGGATCGCTGAGGCTTTGTATCGATTATCGGGAGTTGAACAAAGTAACGATCAAGAATAAGTATCCGTTGCCCAGGATCGACGATTTGTTTGATCAGTTGAAAGGGGCAAAATACTTTTCTAAAATAGATTTGAGAACGGGATATCACCAGTTGAAGGTGAGGGGAGAGGACGTACCTAAGACAGCATTTAGGACTCGTTACGGCCATTATAAGTTCCTAGTGATGTCATTCGGGTTAACGAATGCACCAACCGCATTTATGGATTTAATGAATAGAGTGTTCAAGCAGCATTTGGACAAATTTGTAGTGGTGTTCATAGATGATATTCTAGTCTACTCTTTGACACAGGAAGGTCATGATGAACACCTAAGAATAGTGATGGAAACCTTAAGGAGGGAGAAGTTGTATGCGAAATTCTCGAAATGTGAATTTTGGCTAGAGAGAGTCCACTTTTTGGGACACATGATTGACAAAGATGGTATATCCGTAGACCCAGCGAAGGTGGAGGCAGTTATTAATTGGGAACAACCGAAGACGCCGACAGAAGTGCGTAGTTTCTTAGGGTTAGCGGGCTTCTATCGAAGATTTATTCAGGATTTTTCGAAGATAGAAACCCCATTAACCCAATTGACGAGGAAGGCAGTAAAGTATGTTTGGACGGAAAAGTGCGAGGAGAGCTTCCGAGAGCTCAAGAAAATGTTGAGTGAGGCGCCAGTATTATCCTTACCGGATGATACAGGTGATTTTGTAGTTTATAGTGACGCATCACACAAGGGACTTGGATGCGTGCTTATGCAGCACGGTAAAATCATTGCGTATGCGTCACGACAGTTAAAAGATTATGAGAGGGGATACCCTACTCATGATCTCGAATTGGCAGCAGTTGTGTTTGCCCTGAAGATTTGGAGGCATTACTTATACGGCGAGAAATGTGAGATATACACGGACCACAAAAGTCTAAAGTATATCTTCACACAGAAGGAGTGGAATATGAGGCAGAGGAGGTGGTTAGAATTGATCAAAGACTATGATTGTGAGATTTTATATCACCCGAGGAAGGCGAATGTAGTGGCCGATGCCTTAAGTAGAAAGGGTCAGGGGAAGTTGTCAATGTTAACGGCTCAAGATGAGCTAATAACAGAGATGGCTAAACTGGAGATAGAAGTGAGGTTCCCGACAGAACCAGGGGAGAAGTTGTTCACCATAGAGACTCGTCCAATCTTATTGGATTGAGTAAAAGAAGCACAACTTAGCGATGAAGAGTGCGAGGGGATAAGGCAGAGAATTTCCCAAGGAGAGGAAATTAAGTATAAACTCGATAATGATGGAGTGATGAGATTTGAAGGAAGAATTTGGGTACCGCCAGTACCCGAGTTACGCGAAGAGATTTTGCAGGAGGCTCATAGTTCGAGGTACTCGATCCATCCGGGAAGTACAAAGATGTATCAAGACCTCCGACTACATTTTTGGTAGCCGAACATGAAGAGAGAAGTCGCAGAGTGCGTAAGTAGGTGCCTGACTTATCAAAGAGTCAAGGCCGAGCATCAGAGACCAAGTGGGTTGCTTCAACCCTTAGAGATTCCAGAGTGGAAGTGGGAGCATATCACGATGGATTTCGTGGTAGGACTCCCGATAACGCAGAAGGGATACGACGCTATATGGGTCATAGTGGATCGTTTGACGAAATCGGCGCATTTCTTGCCAATCAGAATTAGGTTCAAATTAGACCAGCTAGCTAAACTCTATGTTAAGGAAATTGTTTCTAGACATGGAGTGCCAATTTCGATTGTGTCGGATCGGGATCCGCGTTTCACGTCGAATTTTTGAAAGAGTCTACAAGGGCAATTGGGAACACAGCTGAGGTTGAGCACGACGTATCATCCTCAAACAGACGGGCAGAGCGAGCGAACAATACAGACTTTAGAAGATATGCTACGGGCATGTGTGATGGACTTTAAAGGGATTTGGGACGACCACCTACCTTTAGTTGAATTTGCTTATAATAATAGTTATCACGCTAGTATAGGCATGCCGCCTTACGAAGCGTTATACGGAAGGAAATGCAGAATGCCATTGTGCTGGGATGAGGTAGGGGAACGCAAATTGTTGGGACCAGAATTGGTACAACAAACTGCGGAGATCGTCAAGGTAATAAAAGCGAGACTAGTCGCGGCCCAAGACAGGCAAAAGAAGTATGTAGACAAGCATCGCCAGAAGAGGGACTTCGACGTCGGTAGCTACGTATTCTTGAAGGTGTCTCCCTGGAAGGGGAAGATACGTTTCGGGAAAAAAGGGAAGCTGAGTCCAAGGTTTATAGGACCATTTGAAGTATTGAGAAGGGTAGGAGAAGTGGCTTATGAGGTAGCCTTACCTCCTGAGTTAGAACATATCCATAACGTGTTTCACGTGTCGGTACTACGACCCTATAAGCAAGACTATAAGCATGTGATAGAGGATGAACCTATTCAGGTTGAGAAAGACTTAACATACGAAGAAATTCCTATTCAGATAATTGATAGGAAAGAGCAAGTCTTACGAAGTAAGACTATATATTCTGTGAAGGTAGTATGGAGAAACCACAACGCCGAAGAAGCGACGTGGGAACTCGAAGATAAGATGAAGAAGAATTATCCCCATCTTTTTGTTTAACCTTATGTCGTAATTCTGGGGACAGAATTCTTATAAGGGGGGAGGATGTAACGATCGCGGATCGTGGGTAGCTTTGTAACACGAGCCTATGAATTTTATTGAATAAATTGAACTGTTATTTATAATATTCCATGTTATGTGTGTGAATATTTTATTACTACATATGATGTGTATGTGATAATTTTTGATTGATATTATTTTTATTGGAGTTGATTAAATCATTAGAGAAATAGCGCTAAAACGCTATTTACGCCAAGACGCCTTTTCGATTTTATGACTTTTCGTAATTTCGTCAAAGCGTTAATGAGAGGGATTAATAATCCAAGTGTGGGATTTTATTTGAGCCCAATTGGATATTTATTAGAAGCCCAATTAGAATTAAATTAGAAGTCCAAGAGTGGCCCAAGTTGAAGCCCAAGACCCATGGGTCAAGTCCATAACCAAACCCACCATCCATGACCCAAACCCATGACCCATAAAGGGAAATGGGTAATAACTTTGCAGCTGATGATTTGAAGGAGAAGAGTACGGGAGAAGGAGGAAGAGAGGAAGGAGAGAGCCAAGAACGTGGGAGAGCATGGGGAGGAACAATCTGCATTTGGTAGAGGAAAAGGGGAGAATAAACCTATGGGGAGAAGGGAGGGGAGTACCCGAGTCTTGGAGGAGCCAAAGCTCACTCCCCCAGCCATCAGGAGCTGCCTTGGCAGAGCACGCCCAACCCCTATCACCTCCTTGAAGCTCAGTTCTTCTTCTATATATACTCCCCCACTTCATAAGCCTCCATTCCTTTGATTGTTGCTTAGTAAGATAGCTGAAAAATTGAGAGTGTTAGAATTAAGTGTGTACGGGTAATTTGAGGAAGAAGAAGGAGTGGTGTAGCAGCTGGGTATTGATTCAATTAGCAACCTAGAAGAAGCTCCAAGAGGTAAGCAATATAGAGCTTAGCTCATTTACACAATATTTCCAAGTTCTTAGTTTGGTGTTGGTTGTTTTGTTGGAGTTATGTGACTGATTTTGCTAGTTAGTGCATGAACATGTATGGTTGTTAATTAGCTCTATTAAAACCTTGTTAATGGTATATGAAAGTGGAACCATGAATGAGAATCGAACCTATGCATAAGGAATCAAGAAATGGACTGGAATGGACATTAGTGGACTGTTATTCATGTTTTGTGTATTAATGAAGTTGTAATCACTATGTTTGGTTGTGTTAGATGGTTGAGCTTTGTTGCTAAGTGCTCAGAGGTTTGTAGGAAATGATTTCAATTGGAAATCTGGACTAGAGTATAATGAAACTCTACTCCAATATGAGTTTCTAACTCATGCCCACAAACCATTTGATAAAATGTCCAAGAGAAGAATTTCTCTAAGAACTTGAGAACTAGGTGTTGATTAATTGATGAAATGATGTTATGTTGCATAACTTAGTAATAGAAGCATGTGTTAAGTCGTATTGACTTGTTGTATCATAGCTAAGAAACAGAGGGAGAATGAATTGGCCAAACTCTAAGTTTCGCTGAAAACTAGTTGGGTAGGCTGCTTGGAGCTAAGATTCGGACTTGTTAGAGAGTCCGAGAGATTATAAATTTAGGATATGTTGTAATGTGTAGCAAGAGCTAGAGAACGGCTCAAGAACGGACTCATTCCGATAAAGGATGAAGAAGTTATGAAGCTACGAATCCGTTGCGGCACGAACCCAATTTAGAAACCCAGAAATCTGGAAAATGCATGCTGATTGCGTTTCAGAGCCGACGGCGCTCAAATTGCACTAGTTCAGTGCCGACCGCGCTGAATATCAGAGGCCTCAACGCCGGCGGCGCTCAAATTGCACTAGTTCAGCGCCTACAGCGCTGGAATAGTGTCAGGCTGGACAACTTTGACCCTCTTTAGTAAAATGGACCTAACTTTCTCATACAAACTCCAAATTGGATGATTCAAGATGATTCGGAAAGCTAAGAAGTAGAACTACAACTTCCAATAATTAGAACTGTAATTTAAGGTCTTGACCAATTTCTAAATTGGCCATTTTTAGGACTATTGTGCATTAGGAGGCAAACGGAGGGCGTCGTGCATGCGCGTATGTAACGTGTAATGCTTCTGACGCTACGAGATGTTGTTCTATGTTCTAAACCTTATATATTATGATATATAATGGTGTTTAGCATTAATCAATGATGGATTAGACAAGTGTATGAGCATGCTAAAGGTATGCATATGAGACGAATCGGGCGTGCGTTGTCGAACGTCGAAACGTCGTATCAAGCGTGTATAACCTTGTTTGATATTATGTTTCTAATTAGAATGAAACCTTATAGTGTAATGTAAACCAATATTTGGCATCAATTATGTGGCTAATTGGTATGTGGATATGTACTTAAATGTGTAGGATTTTTGAAGGACGATTAACGTCAAGTAGTAGCAAGCGCTTAAGGCAAGTTTTCTAACGCTTGTCTAACCCTTGTGTTGGGCAAGTTTATTTGACTCATTTGATTATATTCTCATGACTCTCATGCGATGTTTGAAGTTTCGATTTACGCAATACATATATGGTTGTGTGAATTCCTTACTTATGTAAAATTTTCAATATTTGCACAAGTATTTGAGCTATGTTATGACATAAATTGTTGAAGCTTTCAAGTACACATATATATGAACTGTTATAGAGAACGTAGATGCCATTTGTTTCGGCTAGACAGATATTGAAATGTTTTATTGATTTAATAATAAATCCTTGAAATGTTATTGATGATTAAGTAGAGCTATCCAACCGAATTGCTTTGGTTAGGATTCCGAGACATGAATGAGATGAACAACCCTAATATTAGGGGCAGTTTTTAATCAGTTATTCTGACAAGGCATCGAACGCCTAAACAAACGCATATAGTCGTTTCCAGCTAGAGTGTTGATCAACATAGAGTACAATAGGCTGATCACCTAGAAGTGCTCGTAAGTCAGACGGTTTGCAGAAAAATAACTGTGTAACCTTTTCAAGAAAGCAAAAGAAAGTTCAAGGTCTTCTGACTACTCAGTATGTCGTTTCGAAAATGTTTCAAACGAAAGCAAAGTATTATTCTTGTTTATTCAGAATATTTCACAACTATTGTTCAGTTGTCGAAGAGAAATGATATGATTGATGATATTGTTGTTATTCAACTGTTATACTTGCTGGGCAATTGAATGCTCATTCTTGCTTTATATTAAACATTGCAGCTAAGTCCGAGCGGGTCGAAGGTTCCGGTAAGGACAAGGGAAAGGGCAAGATGAACGTCTAGATGGCGTCGTAGTTTATTTGTATTAGTAATGATGTAATATTAAGACTTATTATGTATTTGGGATGATGTTATGGTAATAGAACCTGGGATTGAGAGTAAGACGTGTTGTAATAATATAGTAATTACATTCATGTCTATTATGTTATATGGAATGGGATGTACCGTGTAGCACCGGATTCGGGTTTGAGGTACCCGGATTTGGGGGCGTCACATTTTCTCATCTTTTGGTTCTTTGAGAATTTCTAAGTTATTTCTTAGTTTTCTTTAAGATTCAATTTTAACTTATCATACAACAATACATAGTTGTGTGTAGCGTCTTCAACCGCACTAATCGTCGATTGTACCGAGATTACCGCTTACATATAAGCGAGGGGTCAAGGTGTCGTTGGTGTCCATTCAACGCAGATTTTCAAGGCGAGCAATTGTACCAAGATTACCGTCTACATATAGGCGAGGGGTTAAGGTGTTGCGAGCAATCCACCGTTCAACTTTGCTAGAAACGATCCGGGCGACGACCACCTCACGCAAGCGTGTCGTTGAGTCTATCATTTGGTATCATTTGATCCAGGAGGAGATGTGACGAACGAGAATTTTTATAACTTATTTTAAAATATTTATTGATTAAATAAATATTTTTCGATGATTTGATTTTTGAATTAATTGATTAATTGATGAATTTGCGGTAGATTAATTTAATTATATGTGTTACATTAATTAGATTAATGTGGAGAAGTTTTATATTTAAAGTATGTGTTTAATTGAATTTATTTGATTAAATACATTATTTAAATAAGTATAATGTTATTCCTAATTAATTTAATTATTAATTAGAGAATTAGTAAATTGTCATTTTTAATAAATGAGAATTTTATTTATATGACTATGTGATTTAATGTAGAATTATTCTACTTTATATATTTGATTTTATTAAGATTATTTAGTTGATTAAAGTGTGGCATGAAACTATGTAATAAGGTATTTATTAAAATAAACTAGAAGGAAGAATAAAGAGCTAGCCAAACGAGGCCCTAATGGGGGTTGATGTCAGTTAACCCATTATGGGATTAACTGACACCACTAGTCAGATTTAAATCTCACGTATTCTTATTAAGGTATTATTTTTCTAAACCAACTTAGCAAACACAGAGAGAAAAGGAGAGAAAATTTGTGAGAATTTTGAGATTGAAGAAGAAATCCTGTCATCTAGTTGCATAATTTAGCATCAAACCAAAGGTAATCCTTCTAAATTAAGTTTAATTTATGTTCTGATGAGTTTATTCCATGAACGTATATTTAGAGTTCTCTGTATTTTCTGTAATTTGATTTCTATGGCTAAATCTTTAAATAATTGATATTAGATGTTAGTAAGCATGTATTTATGTGTTTTATATGATTTAAATATGATTTAGAGTAATTTCACTACACCAAAATGGGCATCTAGTCACGGACAAATCATTCACAAGACATAATATATCACTCATAAGAGATTTATTGCGAATAAATATTTCCTTCACACGATTCCTCGCATACGACCTCGTCGCAATTGGGTATCCTTCGCTAAGTTGTAACTAAATGTTTTTTGTGAAGGATATATTGTGAATAACTTTTTATTCACAAATTATATTTGGTAATGAAATATTGTTATATAGTGAAAAGGTGGTTTCCTTCACAAATAATATTTTAAGGACTATTTGAAATTAGTGAATAACTTTATTCGCTCACAAATAATATATTGTGAAGAACAAATTTATTTAACGAGAGAAAAGTTTCCGTCACTAATTATAAATTGAGAATCTTCAAATTAGTGAGAGAGAAATTTCTTCATTAATGACTAGCTAATTAACTAGAAAAAATTTTAGTGAGGGAAATAATCCTTCATTAATGTTCATTTCTCAAGTAAATTCCTTCACAAATTATAAATTTGTAAATAAAAAATTAATTGGTAAATAATCAAAATTCATTATAAATTATAATTAATTTTCAAATCAATGATTTCATATTTATTATTATTATTATTATTATTAATTGCTATAATAAATATTAAATGTAATATTTCAAGTTAATATAAATGTCATATTTGTTTCAAACTAATTGATAAACTAATGCATAAAGAGCCAATAAAACCAATACTCCACATATAAATAGATAATGCTCAAGTCACGATAATTACAAAATTTGTTATTGTATCTTGGTCTCTCAAGGACCATAGTACTTACAATATTTATTAACTAACATAAAAAAACTGAAAGAATAACAACAAACTAGAAGGAATAAAGTGTGTCATGTTAGGTCCACTTCGTCATCATTTTCTTTAAGGAAATCAATGTTGAGCCTGTAAACTTCATACTGTAAGAGAGACGCCAAAATTCAATTTCAATGAGACGAGGAATAAAAAAAATATGATTTTGCCAATTCTGAGTTTTGGAAAGTCAAAGCACACGAAAGCAGTGAGGACTTGGCCCATAATCTTTCCAAAACAAGACACAAAGAGAGTATTAGTCCTTTGTCTAGTATTCAAGCTAAAGAACTCTCTTGTATAAGATTTCTCAGTTCTTGCTCTTAAAATTAGATTAACATGTGATTTGTAGTACACAGATCCACAAATATGTATCATGCTCATCAAGATCTCTTGTAGTATCTAATTGCAATGCAACAAAAAATAATATTATAATACTGTAAGCTCGATTAGATTACCTAAGATTTAGGCATTAAGCACCCAAGAGTTGAGTTCCACACCATGCTCTTTTCAGTTATGATCCATGGCCTGCAGAAAATAAATGAGAAATATCAATGATACTACGCATTGAACAACCAAAAAATGACATCTTATCAAGAAATAATAATTTGTAAGTTCTAAATACTTGTAGTGAACAAGTAACTGATTATTTTCTTATATCTGACAGAGAATTTGCTAGTTATGGTATCTGATATACTACATATATTATATACATTTCTCTCTAAATTTACAATTATACGTTTGTAGTATTCAAACTAATCAATAATTGAACGAACTAACTCAAGAAGCATATTTTATAATATAGGTTCAGAAAGCAACATCTGGTAAAGTCCAGGGACATTATAAGAAGAAAGGTAGGAGAAGAAATGCATTAATAACTATGAACATCATAAGGAAAATAAGACATTATAGCAACACTAACCAAAAAAGATTATTTTATCAGCCACATTGTAATATTGCTACATCGAATACCTATGTAAGCAGTGTATGTATGGTTGTGCATGGTTATGCGCATGTGGCAGAAGTATAAGACAATAAGACAAAAGAGAGAGATAAAGACCACAACAATAGAGAGAGATATATCTACTAACCAGTCTTAGCCCAGTTGCGTTGTACATTGAAATTAAGACTAACAATGAACCATGAAGCTATGAAAAACATCATTGTTGTTTGTCTGTCGACTCTGTCGCTATAATAACCATAATATTAAAGAATTTGCCATCGCTGAAGCATATTCCATTCCGAATGCTAAGTTTGTATGACTATAAGTGAAAAGGAGACTGTTCTCAACCGACATTCAAAACATGAACTTGCACAAAGTTCCGGGTACATGGTTATAATCCTCACTTGATAACCTGATCCCATCTCCATGCAGTCTATCAGTGCCCACATAAAGTAACCGTTCACATTGCTATATGTTCTAAAGTGAAAACTCCATAGAATTTGAGAACCTCATCTGTTTTGGCTCACTGTGAAAGACAGATGGGAAAATAAACATTCCTAGCTTATAGTAGTTTTGGTAATAAATCCCCTTTCCCATTCTACAAAAACTTTATAACTTTACAAGATAATGATTCATGAATTTTTTATCTACCATTTCTACTTTGAAAAACTATCTTTCAAAAACTAAAATGAAAATCCCATAGCTTGTCTTTATTATTGGCAAAATGAGATGGAATTGACTCAATACAATGTGAGTCCTATTCAAATAGGAAAACGAAATGCTTCATCATACAGAATTGACAACTGTTTTACACAGACTAGCCCTGAATAGAGTGTGTTGCTTCTGAAAACTGACATTATGGTGGATACTGGAAAGTAAAGAAAAACAGAATGGTTAGAAAGAACCGTGTTCTTTTACCTCACCACCATCATCCAAAACAAACACTTCTCCATGCTCGAAACGGGACATTGTTCCAGCATCAGTATTTAAGTAAGGATCTGATTGTACAGAAAAAGAACATACTAAGCAAAACGCGCTAACATGAAATAATGAGACAAGGATAATTCACTCACTACACATTAGGACTACAAAGGAAAATAAGAGATACATACTAGTCAAAGAGCAGAACAACATTTGTGTAATCAAAATAGGGAAGAAAAGTAAGAGAGGAAAACTTTTTCAGATGAATTTTAACAGGCACCTATCCCAAAGCAAACTTATTCAATATCGATTACATCGTAAATTCCCTTTAGCTCCTAAAGTAAAGGACAAGAAATAAATCAAAAAAATAAGAAAGAAAAATAAATAGAGGTAAGCACACAAACATATACAAAATCCACAAGGCAAACGACATCAAATTTCATGATAAATACAAGCATTCACCACCCCCCAACCCCACTCCCCAGCCCCTCCCAAAAAAAAGAAGAAGAAGAAGACAAAAGGTTGAAGAAAAATAAATTCATCAAAGTTGAAAATAGAAGAAATCCTTGAGATGGTGAAACAGTTGAACTCGAGAGATACTAACCACTAAAGCTGGCAATCAAGAACTCTAGAAAACCAAAAGATTAAAAAACGAAACTATCAGTCTAAGTAAAAAAAAAAGATAGAAGAGATTAGTCCTATTAGTAAGTCTATAATAGTAGTTAATTCGGGAAGTGCAGGCTAAGCCTAAGTCGGTTTCTATAAATAGTTGAACTTTGTATTCCATTTGTAAGCTTGATCATTTGAATAAAAACTGATTCAAGAGCTCTCAAGTTGAGACTAGGTCAATTTCCCTCTCTTTTTCTGCATAATCTTTTCTCCCTCTGTTCTGGCTCTAGTTCTATAAATTCTCGATAATAAACCCTAGGCTGAGATCCTAAGAAGACTCTAGAAATATAAGGGATTGTACTAGAAACAGAAAGAAATAATGTAAAGAACTTGATTATATTAAAGGTCAGAGGCCAGATACTTTTAACATTTTTTTGGCTAAATAAACTCAAACAAATTGATAATAACACATACAAAAGCAGAGTTTAGAGCTAAAAAATAAGTCTCATTAACTTGTTGATTTCACAGCCTTACAAGTAAGTTTTCTGGTCGATGTTATCCGTCTGATTGTGCACCTTGAATATGCTTATATAATTCAGATGAACATGTGCACTCTCACACACAGAGTGCAGACTATGCAATATCCAGACAGAATAGCATAAGAGGCTAAGAGTTGTAACTTGCAACTCACAAACATTGTCAAAACAGTATGGACCTTTCACCTTGCAGCTAGATTCTCTATATCAGTCCATAAAAACTTGGTAACTAGATCTTTCACACTCAAATGCATTTCTATTGGCATATTATAAACATGCACACATACAAAAATACGCAGATGAGCAAACATCACTAATTAGATAGATAACATATTTTAAGAGTCGCGTCTCATAAACATTTTCAAAAAGCATTACAAATACTAGATGAGCAACTTGTCCCCACGAATATAAGCATGATATATATACACACACACACACATGTGTGTGTTGTGTACTTGTTCAGTGGATTGTTTGGAGGTGATGAATTGCGTTTTTGAGAATCTCAACTCCCGCATGGAGAGTAATTTATCCTAGATGAGCTACTTGCCCCCCCCAAAGGAGTCGTTCAAGTGATGATTCAACTGATGAGAAGTCTTGATGGAGTTATGTTTTGTTATGCAACACTCCAATACACCAGTTTATATACATCTCACAAGTCAGAACACATACACATATTGAAACAACCATCTTATTTGGAGCGAAGAAAGGAACAAATATACTTTCGTTACTCTTAGTTGGGAACTTTAAAGAGATTGGAGGGAAAGAGAAGATATTTGGGATCATCCAAACCTTGTATGTGATTTATAAGGTATCGTGTACATCCAATGGGGTTTACTCGATACAAACTCTAAGCAAAAAGAATTATTTATAAACCATGTTATTTATAAATATTCTTTTAGTGAACGAATTTTTCCTTGTTATTTTTAAGAGGTATTCATCAAAACTTGTTTTCCCTTACTCCATTTTTTCTTGCTTTAAACGCACAACACAAACGTGTTTAAAAGAGAAAAATCATCCACTCTGATCTCTCCTTTATATATTTATTATATGTTTTTTAATAACTACCTTTCTTCCCTTTTTTATTTATTTTATAAACTCTCAACCAAAAGAAAGCTGGTATCTTCCCTCCCTCCCCTACCCCCACCACCACCTCGTTATGCACCAATTAATTATTCCAAGGAAATATTTCTCAATTTTCAAAAACTTAAAATTTGTTGTTAGCCATTAAGCTGTTACCCAATTCTATTTATTGCGTATTTTACAATAATATACATTATGCATATGTGTATATCCCATAGGCATCTGGTGCCAAGAAAATCAAGTCATGCTGCTAGTACCAAAAAAGTAAAGCTCATTGCTATTGATTGAACAATCCAATTAGGACTTACATAGTTTAAAATAATAAATGATAAACTCTCATCATCTTTATATAGTCATCAGTAATCATGTAGTAAGTTATTTCAAGAATAACTAGCTAATTAGTGTTTTGCGAAAAAGAAAAAAAACCACAAGTAACAATTAAGCGCGTACAAAGCAACAAATCCAGGAGTACATAATTGTGAAGAAAATGACTTACAGAGCCCTTAAGACCATCTAATTATTTTCAATTGGATCAGTTCAGACCACCATTATCCTTGTCTTACTGAGATGTGTTTGGCTTACAAGTTTTGTTCAAATTGAAGCAATTCAAGTTGAGTTGTTGACTATCTAGTTCAAGTAGACAATTTATCAAACACATTGTGAACTTCCCTAATTATTACCAAACAACATGTACACTGAAATACCCACAATTAAGTGCCAAAAAGATTGAGTTTCTTAAGAGTAAACATACAAAGTTAAAAACTAACTTTTAATTTAGGATCAACAATGGAGGAGGAGAAATCCGAACACACAGCCGCCACAACAAACCACCTAGCTTCTTCTTCGAAATTTAGGGCTTGTTAGAGGGGGGAGAGAAATAAGGGAAATATAGTGACAATCATACCAAAATTAGGGCCAGGGGAAAGAAATATGAATATAAATCGAAAACCCAAGACTGAAATTACCTGTTCAAATTACCTCTAGAGTTCCAATTTGAGCGGGTAAAGAGACTTGTGTTCTAGGTTTCCACCTTGAGCGAGCAGAGAGATGGGGTGAGCGAGCAAGATGTATGGAGTGTGTCGGCGGAGCAGAGAGAGATGGATTGGGGAGGGAGGACGGAGAGATGGATGCATCAGAGCTAGAGGGAGGAGGATCAATTTACAGATACTTATGTATAAGGATTGATATGAATATTTGTTTAGCATTTGAGCTCCGTTGCACAAAAGACCACCATTTTTTTTCTTTTTTTCTTTTTTTTACTGAACAATGGACGAAATTTCAAAGTTTAATATAATGTAAAGTTATATACTTTATAATTTATTAAAAAAAATAATCGATATTGTAAGTTACATAAAAAATATTATTAAAAGTAAATTTACTATTATAAAAAATTTAATCTATTTATATAAAATACAATTTATATTCACTATAATTAATTTTAAAAAACTTATTTTAATAAAATAGTGACCAATTTTATCTCTCACCAATAATATATAGCGAGTAATAATTTCTTCATTAATAATATTTTTCTTCACAATTTTTTATCAAAGATTGGCGTCAAACATACTTCTACCATCTCAATTTTGCAAAAGAAAAAATCTAAATTGTGAAGGATGTTTTCTTCACAATAACTATATTGTCACTAATTTTTTTTCCTTCATTGTTCCCTCGCTAGAAAACTCATCATGTGAAGGAATTCATTCCTTCACAAATTTTCCTTCGCTACATCCCTAGTTTCTTGTAGTGTTTAATCAGTGAAATTTTCGTTTATATGAGAATTCAGAAAGTTACAGAGTAATACAGTGTATGAACATGGGTTGAATGTATAAAATTGATACTGGTTTTGTATGTTAATTGATTAAATTGATAACTTACTTTGATTATGCATGTACAAATGAAGGAATCAAGTTTTAAACGGATTAATTTGGCTGTATAATGAACCTGTTATGTGTGATTTCATGAATATTGAAGAACTCTGATAAAATGATAATAAACCTAAAATTTGATTCTTAGATTCATGATTTATGTGATTTAAGTTGTTAGAATCATGCTAGAAGGCTTGGGTAACAATTATAGATGATTTATAATGTCTGGGTATGTTCAATTTGATGTATGAATAACAAAATGGGAAATTTTTGGCCTGTTTCTGCGTTCTTCGCGAACTGCAGAAACTGGAATTCGTAATTCTCGCCCCGGCGAGAATTTTGTGAAGGGATCCCTCGCCCCGGCGAGAATTTTGTGAAGCAATTCCTCGCCTCAGCGAGATTTTTGTGAAGGCTTTTCTCGCCCCGGCGGGAACAAAAAAAAAAGAGTAAAAAGAGTAAAAAGAGTAAAAAGACGAGAGTAAAAATTTTCTTCTTTTTTTAAGATCATATTATGATATCGTATATGTACCTAAAGCTTGGGCTAACGTATAAAATGAATGTTAAATTACTGTGAAAGGTGGTAGCATAAGCCCATTGATTGTTCGGGTCAACTGAGCTATTAAAATGAGATTTGATGAGAATGAGTTTTGACGTGTTTATAATACTGTAACTAATTACTGTTACTGTTTTATAAACGGAATGTATAGGTTGATTAGAGAAACGTGAGTCTTAAATTTATAGTCTACGCACGAGGCAAGTACCTTATCCTTACTTTTACGTTTACGCAAGTTTCTAAATTTCATTATCATAGAATACAAGCTTCATAATGCTATTACTTCTTGAGCAAGTTATTGTTTCTATTCCATTCAATTTCATGGATTCAATGAGACGTTTTAATTTCCTCTTTGTAATACTTCAGTTATATAGAACTTATTCAATTGTACCTTTTGTAAGATTTAGTTTTGATTCTCGAATTATACCTTTTAAACCTTGATTGACTAGCGAACCCTTATTGATTCGACTAGTCCATAGTTGATGAGCGTTCTAAATTCTAGAAATGTTATTGAAGTAAATCCAAACCAAACTTCCTTTGGTGCGGACTCCGATGTCAAACTGAGATGAACAACCCTTATATAGGGGATTTATTTACGCGTTAGCGTTAAGATGTTGTGCACATACATGGTACAAAGGGCTGATCCCCTTGAGTACGAGAAGCAAGGTCCATATAGTCTTACGACTGTTAAAGGTTTAAAGTAGGAATACTTGACAACCTGGGACATAGTTCGTGGTTTTAAGACCCTCAGACGTTCTTTTGAATCTTGTTTTACATTCTTGACTCAAAAGCTAAATCCTCAATTATTCGATATCCGTTGATTATTTCGCATGTTATTATTGTCGTTGTTGTTATACTTGTTGGGCAATCATTGCTCACTCTTGCATAATAACATTGCAGCTAAAGTTGAAAGAAATGATGAGCCATCCACTAGTAAAGGCAAAAGCAAAGCAAACAAGTGATGAAGAATTGCTATATGTGTTAAAGTGATGATTATGTAATAGACTTATTTTATGTTTTCCGCACTGATGTTTATTTAAGGTTAGATGACCTGAGATTTATTTATGTATGATGTTGTAACCCTCTAATTGGAGATTTCTATTTCTATTCAAGTATTTTCACTTATATTTGAATGGGTAGTTAGATGTGATGTGATGTTTTTGGATTGTGAACACCAAATCCTGAGGAAATGAAGTACCCGGATTTGGGGGTGTCACAGGAGATAGAGCTTTTTATAGTTTTATTTACGTTTATTTTATTATATATACATTTGATTTTTTAGGTAGAAATTTTGATTGCATTTTTGTTATAGTTGCTAATTTAGTTTGTTTTAATGTAGTTAGCATTGTGGAAGTATTTGGTCTACGTGTGGAAAAGTATCATGTTGATGTGGACAGGTTCTTGATTAGGGGAGTTCGAAAGTTTAAGTTTCCAAGTTAAGTTACGAGGAGCTTGCAGGATGCTATATCGATTCGAGCATTGCTTGGAAAGAGATGTTTACAGGTTGTTCATGTCAATTCGGGAAAGTTGCCAGACGACGAAGCGTTCCGTGCAAGAGTTGGAGTTTTTGATAATTATTTTTATATTCTTACTTGTGATATTGATATTGCTTTTATATGTTATGTGCAAAGTGAGAATTGTGATTATGATTTGTTTGATGCTACTAACTTAATTTCTTTTCACGTAGTATCAGATTTGTGGGTAATCCTTTTCAAGAGGAAGGGATATCAGATTTGAGGACAAATCCTTTTCAAGAGGAGGGGAATGATACAATCCTGATCAGGCTTGCATCAGACAACAACGACTCAACCCAAGCTTCAATGATTCAACAAATGATTTTAAATATTTGGACTGAAGTTTATTCAAAAATGCTTAAAATAGAGTTCAATTCAAGGCCAATTTTAATCAATTCATGTGGCAATTTATATTCTAGCAAATTCACATGCGGGCAACGGACATTCCAATTCTAATCAGTCAATCACGCGAGTTTTCTAGCATATTCAGGACTTAACATATTAGCTTCCTATATCATATGGGCCACGCGATTTCCAAGTAAACAACTAGCTGATTTTGTTCTCCACGGATTAATGGGTTCCTAACAATTAATGGATTTCTAATTCCAAATGGAGGAAGGCTTCATATTTCTAATTCAAATTTGGACGCGGATATCCTTAATTATTAGGGTATTTTCAGCATGTTTTAGATTCCTAATGTAATTAGAATGTTTGATCATAAGTAGGATTTAATTTCCTTATTGTTTATTAGTTAGGATTTGGTTTCCAATTTAATTTGGTAAGTTAGGATTTGGTTTCCAAATTAATTTGTTAAGCTAGGATTGTGTTTCTAGTTGATTTTATAATTCCTATTAGGATTAGAATTACTTTTGAGTAATATAAATAGGGGATATAGATGATGTACTTGATATACTTCAATCAGATTTATTCAATTACAATTATTTGTGAGGTTTTCTCATCTTTTGGTTCTTTGAGAATTTCTAAGTTATTTCTTAGTTTTCTTTGAGATTCAACTTTGACTTATCATACAACAATACATAGTTGTGTGTAGCGTCTTCTACCGCATCAATCGTCGATTGTACCGAGATTACCGCTTACATATAAGCGAGGGGTCAAGGTGTCGTTGGTGTCCATTCAACGTAGATCTCCAAAGCGAGCAATTGTACCAAGATTACCGTCTACATATAGGCGAGGGGTTAAGGTGTTGCAAGCTATCCACCGTTTAACTTTGCTAGAAACGATCCGGGTGACGACCACCTCACGCAAGCGTGTCGTGGAGTCCATCACGTCGCATATAATTCTATGAGCCATCTCACAAAAATGATATCGTTATGTGTACTTGTATATATGAAAAATACAATTCCTCCCTTGTGTAAGAATGAGTGTTTTATAAATTTTCAATGCAGTATTATTTTGGGAGATAACTCAATGTGAACTCTACAAGTCTGAAACAAAACATCGATATTAAAAAGAAAAAAGAAGAAGATAGTAACATGTAACTTTTAAGCACTATTTATAAATAAAATAAAACTAGTCATATTATAATCTAAAAGAATGATAAAAAACCAAGAAGGGTCTTGTACACAATACAATATGGCTTGCAAGGCCAGGCTAATACCGCCACAGACTCATGCAAGAACCCTCATTTAACTAGCTATTACATTACCAATATAATAAGAAAATATTATGATTATTTATTTTATCTTTTCATTTTCCCATTATAATAAGAAAATAGTATAAATATTTTTTTTTATCTTTTCATTTTCCTATGTATACTAATGTTCGGATATAAATCCTGACAAGCTTGATCGGGCTCCATATATTGGGCTCGACCCAAAGGCCCATCATGCTTAATGGATTATAAGAGGGCTTTTAGTCCGAAAAGGCTTGGGCTAGTATTTTAAGTCCTTATGGTTCCTTATTGGATAATACCTCCTTTGGATCAAGATAATTGAATCCGGGTCTGATAAGGATTCTAGGCAGTACACTCCTAGTTAGAGTAGAAAGTGAGACGCCCCCAAATCCGGGTACCTCAAACCCGAATCCGGTGCTACACGGTACATCCCATTCCATACAACATAATAGACATGAATGTAATTACTATATTGTTACAATACGTCTTACTCTCAATCCCAGGTTCTATTACCATAACATCATTCCAAATACATAATAAGTCTTAGTATTACAACATTACTAATACAAATAAACTACGACGTCATCTAGACGTTCATCTTGCCCTTTCCTTTGTCTTTACCGGAACTTTCGCCCCGCTCGGACTTAGCTGCAATGTTTAATATAAAGCAAGAATGAGCATTCAATTGTCCAGCAAGTATAACAGTTGAATAACAATAATATCATCAATCATATCATTTCTCTTCGACAACTGAACAATAGTTGTGAAATATTCTGAATAAACAAGAATAATACTTTGCTTTCGTTTTAAAAATATATTTTTGAAACGACATTGAGTGGTCATAAAACCTTGAACTTTCTTTTGCTTTCTTGAAAGGTACACAGCAATATAACTGCAAACCGTCTTACTTACGAGCACTTCTAGGTGATCAGCCTATTGTACTCTATGTTGATCAACACTCTACCTGGAAACGACTATATGCGTTTGTTTAGGCGCTCGATGCCTTGTCAGAATAACTGACTAAAAACTGCCCCTAATATTATGGTTGTTCATCTCATTCATGTCTCGGAATCCTAACCAAAACAATTCGGTTGGATAGCTCTACTTAATCATCAATAACATTTCAAGGATTTATTATCAAATCAATAAAATATTTCAATATCTGTCTAGCCGAAACAAATGGCATCGACGCTCTCTATAACAGTTCATATATATGTGAACTTGAAAGCTTCAACAATTTATGTCATAGCATAGCTCGAATACTTGTGCATATACTGAAAGATTTACATAAGTAAGGAATTCACACAACCATATATGTATTGCGTAAATCGAAACTTGAAACATCGCATGAGAGTCATGAGAATATAATCAAATGAATCAAATAAACTTGCCCAACACAAGGGTTAGACAAGCGTTAGAAAACTTGCACACTATACGTCTTTTGTATAAGATACGAAACTTCCATTCAATACTGAAAATGAATGAAGCTAGAGAACTTGCCCAACACAAGGGTTAGACAAGGGTTTAGGAAACTTGCCTTAAGCGCTTGCTACTATTTGACGTTAATCGTCCTTCAAATATGTCCTACGCATTTAAAGACATATTAACATACATTAATCAACACATTATAATCATTATGAACATTGATTGCCACTACGACTACCCAAACGGGGGTCTCACTCCCCGGTGAGCGAGCGAATCTTATGTGAATCGCCCCCTGAAAGCTAAACGAAAAATGCAACTAAGCTATTCACTTCATTTAAGAAAATCTTATGTGACTAAGTCATTTCATGCTAGCTAACTAGTTAATCAACATGCTTCATGTATTACTACTTAACAGGTTCACATACACTTGCCTTAAGCTTCAGTTCATAAAAGAAACCACTGGGTAACTCTGCAACCCGGCGTGGTCGCGCTGCTATTTGGCCTAGGAGTGGCGCGGCCGCGCTGCTCCCCTAGAAGCACTTTTCTGGTCTATTTCTTACACTGCTCAACTTCTAAATGCTTGGGGTCATTCTACTATTATACTAACATATCATATGTATGCTTTGGGGTATTTATAACATGCTAGGTTTATGTAAACATGCATCAAATCAACAACACGAAATAACTTGGTTTTCAACTTCTGGAGACCAGCGCGGCCGCGCTGGTTTTAGGCTTAGGAGTGGTGCGGCCGCGCCACTCTGCATCCAGGGAATCCCAAGTTCTGCTACTGCAGAACCAATACAAAACCAACACATTTGATTTCGTCCCCTTTGCTTCTTAGCCATTATACAACATGTCTATAGGACTTAAAATATGCTTTTACAACTGAGCTATGCATCAAAACATCATTTAATCAATTAATCAATCCTAATTCTCATGTTCCTTAGAGAAATCATTCTCTTGGACATTAAATCAAATAGCTTGTGGGCATGGCTTTAGAGTTCATAACTCATAGTCTATCATTACATGGTTACCCTTGACTTCACATATGAAATCAATTATCATAACTTCTGGACATATACCAACAGTACACATCCAATGCATATAACCAAACAAGATTATATCTTCATTAATACACAATAATAGTCCTTAACAGTCCATTAATGTCCATTCTTGATTCCTTATGCATAGGTTCTGATTTCTCATTCTTTGTTTCACTTTTACATATCATTAACAAGGTTTAATAGAGCTAATCAACATTTATACATGTTCATGAGCAACCAAGCAATTTCAGCCACATAACTCCAACAAAACAATCAAAGCAAAACTATAAACTTGGAAATAATGTGGAAATGAGCTAAGCTCTATATTGCTTACCTCTTGAGCTTCTTCTAAGGATTTTAAATAGATTAAAACCAGCTGCTACCACAATTCCTCTTCTTCCTCAAACCACCCAAACTCACTCACTCTTACACTCTCTGTGACGCCCCCAAATTCGAGTACTTGAAACCCGAACTTGGTGCTACACGATACCATTTCTTTGAGCGAAAAAATAAAATTTACAAACTTAATATATACATATCAGAGTTGTCTAATCCCAAGTACGCAACCTTTAAGCATGTTCATTACATGATAGATAATAAATATTATCACCTTAATAAAGTCTAACTATTACAAACAACACCTGGTATTCTATTCTTTGAGCTTTCCTTTGCCCTTGTATTTGCCAGAGCCTTCTGGTCTATCACCCTTAGCTGAAAACATTTAAGTCAAAGCAAGAATGAGCATTCAATTGCTCAGCAAGTAATAACAAATATAATAATGCGCTAAAGAAGTAAATGTTTTCTTTGAGGCCTACTTCTACCACGAATCAATAGTGGTGAAGTCGTTTGAAATCATTCATAACAACATATCAAATCATTTTAAGATTTTTGAAATAACATATTAACTATAAATACTGAGCGGTCAATAGACCATGAACTGTTATTTTTCATTTTCGAAAAGGTTTAAACAGAAATTCATCTGCAAACCGCTCTGGTCTCACGGACATGTAGGGTGATCAGCCCCGTTATATCCTGTATTGATCAATACTATCTGTTTGAACACAAATTGCATTCACTCTATTCGCCTTGGGCACAAAAACATATTCCCCTTTACGGGTTGTTCATACTCAGTCTGGAGTCCTAACTAAACAATTCAGTTGGACGACTTAAACATAACCTTTAGTATTCAACAATGTATTTCGAACTATGTTCAACAATATGTAACATGATTGTTATATCAAAGAATTTTAAGTTCAAGAGTTCTTGTGAAAAACCATAGTTTATACAAGTGGGGACACTTGTATAATGAAAGACAATAATGATATTTTAATAAACAATAAACGAGTTGAATAAAATTCCATAATATCAGAATAATTGCATAATTGGATCATGGGTATCATTACGGATATGAATAATTGACAATAATTATTCATGAACAAATTTCTTAAAGTAATAACTCAAGTTGAGTTAGGAACTAGCATAACATATACCTGTTTGCACGAAATAAAAGTAGTGCGTAAGGTTTAGATACTTACCTACACAGATCCATTTCATAAAGTAAATGAAAAGGATAAGATACTTGCCTTTGTCGTTGACAACTGCTAATATATGCGTTATAGCTTAAACTTTAATACCGGGTCCTATCATCAATAAAATTATTCTTTTAATTAGAATAATACAACTTAACACATAATACTGCTTATTTGCAGTCATCATACAACTTAACACATTGTCACATATTCATAACAGTCATTAAAACATTTAAAAGCAGCTATCAGGTCAAACTATGTCCATTTGGTTTGAGTTCGACACTATTTCGATGTCCTTGTTGCATTATCGGACAATAAACAAGTTTCTTTTTAATGAAACTTTGTTCAAGAACTTAAATATCATCTTAGATAATTTGTTTATCAATTGCAACATTTTTCCAAATATTAAAATCATTTATAATGATTTTTCAGTCATTAATAGCATTTATAAGGATTTAATAAATAAATAATTTCATTATCATTAATATTAAAATAATTAAAATATTAATGAACTACATGTCAACACATTAAAAGTTATTTATTATAACTGAAAAACATTTTTAAAACATTATTATCGCTTTTAAATGATTTTTAAAGTATTAAAATCATTTTTAAATAATTACCATTAATATTAAATATTAATCTAATTCATGTCAAATATCAAAAGTTATTAATTATAACTAAAAAAATATTTTTAAAATATTTTTATGGCCTTTAAATGATTTTTAAAGTATCCAAATCATTTTTAAATAATTATCATTAATATTAAAATATTAATGTAATTCATGTCAAATATTTAAAGTTATTAAATATAACTTAAAAATATTTTAAAAACATTTTTATTGCCTTTAAATGTTTTTTAAAACATTAAAACCATTTTTAGATAATTTATATAATATAAATATTAAATAAATTAATTATCATTAATATTAAATATTAATGAATTTTTTTATTAAAATATTAAAACTTATTTAATATAACTTAAAATACTTTTTAAAACATTAATATCATTTTTAAATGATTTTTGAAATATTAAAATCATTTTTATCTAATTTATTTAATATAATTATTAAATAAATTAAATATCATTAATATTTAAATAAATTAAAATATTAATGAAATTTATGTCAAAATATTAAAAGTTAATTTTTATAACTTAAAATAATTTTTAAAACCATTTTATGAATTTTTAGTATTTATTTTCTATTTATTTAATTAATATAATTAATTTTTATTAAAAACCGTCGCTAAAGGTGTTTTTCAGTTCATGAAGAACACCAAGAACAGCCCAGTCCATGTCGAGGAGGCTACTTTGAGCGTTAATAACTTGAAATCTGGACATGCTTTGGTCGTAATTCCACTTCTATATTGTTAACCTACTGGCATACTACAACTATAAAGCTTTAAACACATCAAACCATTTACATATCAAGATCTATGACCTCTGACATTTGACTGTCAGACCATGTTTTTAACTTAGAAAATTTTCTGGGTTTTCCACAAACAGATTTCATGATCGGCCAAGGACTTTTGACCTTGAATAACTTTCGATCTAGACATGCTATGACCGTGACTCCACTTCCAGTGTACTAACCACATAACATACTACATATAAGAACCTTTAAACACAACAAATCATTAACCGGTAAAGATCTACAGTGTCTGACATTTGATTGTCAGGCCATTTTTTACACTTTGAACAATTTTCTTAAATCTTCAATTTCGTGCATCTAGATGTTATGGATTCATGATATAACAACCCAGATCACTAAATAACATAATATACAACATATTTAAACACAAAAACATAAAATTTATCTAAGCATACAAGATCTAGCTTAGGGTTAAGGTTTTATACCTTCTTGAGAAATTTTTGATTTTTACTTTTTGATTCTGACCTTGGCTTGCTATCGGGTGTTTTTGGTTAATCTTACGACTTATTTTTGGAGAAAATTTCGTGGGTCTAGGAGAGAGAGAGAGTTCTTGGCTTTGGTTTGAGAAAATAATGAAGTTTTCTTTTCTTTTCTTTCTTTGCAATCCTAATCCTTTGATTCATTGAATCTGATGGTGCAAGGTGTCATGATCTGATGACTTGAGATGATTTAGAGCACATGGTGAATCTTTTAGGTGATGAGTCATGATATATGGCAAGATTTGCACACTAACTTAATAAAATAAATACAAAAGGCTACTTTGGTAATCTAATAAATAATTTTAAGGGCATACTTGCCCATCCCACATGATTCTAGGGTTTAACCCTTAGGTTTTAGTTCTTAGGGTTTGCCCAATAATTCTAGGGTTTAAGAAAATTAACTTAGGAATTAATAAATATTAAATTAGGACATAATAATTCAAAAATTAGGGTTTTTAATGTAACTAGGGTTTTATAATTTGAAAATTAGGGTTTCTTGATCTTATTAGGGTTCCCAAATTATGAATTAGGGTTTCCTAATCATTTTCCTTAATCACATATTATCCACATAATCATTTAAATACAAATATAATTAATTATTATATTTAACATTTAAATTACTTAAACAAAACAAATTCTTAATATCCAAATTACATATTCCTTTATTTTAAATATAATTATATCATTAATTATATTTAAAATTAATATCCATAATATACATACACACGTACACATATAAATATAATCAATAGCGTATTTAGTATTCGAATTTATATAAGAAAATAAATTCTTATTATTCATATATCCATTATATAAACATAAATCCTTTTAAATATAATTACAACAATAATTATATTTAAAATTAAAATACATGACCATAGATCAAATTAGGGTTTTGATCCGTAATGTCACTTTACCACATGTACCATACTTAATCAATTTAAAATAAATTGGCTAATCTTACAAATTCATATCATAAAAAAATAATCATAGTAATAATAATAATATTAATAATTATTTCTTAAAATATATATTTATTATTTAAATAATATGGTAATCATATTTTTTATAAATAATTATATATCTTTAATATAAAAATTAATTTATTAACAAAATATAATTTATAAATATCAACTTTTTTTTTAAGAAATTTATTTGAAACCATATATGAAATAAATATATCTACATATTACATATTCACATTCATTTCCTTACACGTATTCCCACACTTGCTTTAACATATAATAAAAATAATTTTATTATATAAAAAAAAAATTATACGTAAAATTTCTTATTTAATTATGTCAAAATTTTATGGTTATTACATTCACCCTCCCTTATAAGGATTCCGTCTCCGGAATCACCGTTTCAAAACTTATACATACGGGGGTAAATAACATACACATTTATTGCAAACAGATCTCGATCAGATTTGATCGAACTGATCTTTCAACATTCGACTTAAAGCTTGTCTTTCTGATTAAACGGAATCTGATTCCTAATAGAACTCAAATTCCCCCTTCAAAATTTTTACTAGAAATATTTATTTATTAAATTTATAAGAAAACATATATAAGAGAATAAAGTTTATTCAAATACTACCTGGATTTCCATTCCCAGCTGCTACTGTGTCTTGAACCGTCATATTGAAGGTCCTTGTAGTTGGTTTGTTCGTTGGGGTTGGATAGGTTATCGTCAGCTTTCCACCGTTTTTCCCAGCATTCGTATTTCCCCCATCGACCTTTCTTTTCGGACAATCCCTTGCCATATGATCAGCTGATCCGCAAATGAAACAACCACTATTCTTTCTAGGGTTGGGGCAGTTAGGAGAGATGTGTCCCTCCTACCCACACTTGTAGCACACGAACTTCCCTTTAAGACATTCGCCCGAGTGATTCTTTCCGCAATTTGGACACTGCGGCACCTGCTTCTTCATCCCAACTTGCTTATTACCTGTATTTCCATCATTGTTCCATTTCCTTTGTCCACTTCCACTTCCACTGCTTCCTTCAACCTTTACTTTTCCTTCAAACTTAGCTTTATTCTTCTTTTCCTTATTATAGAGGCTCATAGCCTCACTTCCCCCTTCGGCTATAATAGCCTTTTCCATTAAAGATGCAAATGTACCAATTTGCAACACTGCAACTTTGTTGTAGATCCAAGGTTTCAGACCATATTCAAACCTTCGTGCCTTCCGTGCTTCAGTATCCACTTGGTGTGGAGCGAATCTGGCCAATTCGTTAAACTTGGCAGCGTATTCCGAGACAGTCATATTGTCTTGCTTCAGTTCTAGAAATTGGATTTCCATTCTGGCTTGCATTACAGTCGAGAAGTAATTCTCGTTGAACAGTTCTTTGAACCTTGCCCAAGTGATGACTCCTGTTCCGGCCCTTGTTTGATTAGCCTCCCACCAGAAGTTTGCTTCCCCTTTTAGCATATATGTAGCAAAGGCGGTCTTTTGTTCCTCCGCTACCCTAGAAATTACAAACGCTTTTTCGATTTCCTTTACCCAAGTTTGGGCTTCAATCGGGTCAGCTGTTCCTTTAAATTCAGGTGGTCCCACTGCCTTGAAGTCTTTGAAGTTCGCCAATTGATTGTCTGGCCGGTTTCTGGTTTCTGGTGTTCCAGTGGGGTTTCTATTATTAAATGCCCCCATCAGCAAATCGATAAATTGTTGCATAGGGTTTATAGGTGGGACACCCTCAGTTTGGGTTTCTGGTTCTCTATTTCCAGGCTCCCTATTATCAGGTTCCCTATTTTTTGATTCTTCATCTGCAATTCTTTACATTCGTGGTCTTCCTATTCCTCTCCATCTTGGCGGCATTGTTTAAATCAATCCGGCTTGCTGGATGCAAGAACTTAGCTTACCTAATTATGAATTATCAGTCAGTCAATGTGCTGTATTCGCTATTTACCAACACATAATTATATTCATTTTCGTTTAAACTGTACAAAGTACTTTTCATTACACAACACATACTGATAACATCATTTACTATCCCTTTGTGATAACAAAAGTCGGGATTAGTACATTACACACATATCATATCATTCGCCATATATAATCTTAAAATACTTATCCTATTCGTTTCCTACACCTTTCCTAGAGTCTGGGCAAACCTTTGCTTGGTGACCTACTATTCCACATACAAAACATATGCATTGCTTCAGTTCGGGACAATGAGAAGAGATATGTCCTTCACGTCCACAATTGTAGTATACGTTCTGTCCTTTCATACACACGCCTTCATGCTTCCTGTTGCAGTTTGCACATCTTGACACTTGCTTATAGTTCCCTTGGTTCGAATTTTCGATATCACGATCATTCATCTTTCTTTTTCCTTTCTGGCTTGGAGTTGCAGACGATTTGTTGCATTTGGCTCCCATTTCATCAATTTGAAGTTTCAAGTTATCTTGTTCTTCCATTATTTCGATTAAGGCGTTTCGCATCCGACTATTCATTAGTCTTTCCATTTCCAACAACTTTTCTAGACATAATACCTTATTCTTCAGATTCTGCACTTTCGTTGATGCTTGGTCAGCTTCAACTTCAGCGTCCGAATCACTATCTGCCAGCATTATCATTTCTGGTTCTGGTTCTATGTTTTCCAAAATGATGACCTCATCTTGGTTGCTTTCAGGCGGAGTGATTTGCTCCTTCTTTACGATATGAGAGGTTCCTAGTACTTTCCTTCCTGACATCTATACACAAACAATCTAGATTAGTACATAGTATATATAATAACAAATAATATTTTTTATAAGTTAGTTTTTATTTCATTTTATGATGAATTTCTTTAATTCATCTCTTTTAAACTCTATTTGAGTTATTCATCTTTCAACGCTTCTATCTAGCTTAAGGTTATAGCCTAAGGTAATCCCCTACCTAAGGTTTCTAACCTAAAGCTCTGATACCAAGTTGTGACGCCCCCAAATCCAGGTACTTGAAACCCGTATTTGGTACATCACGATATCATTTCTTTGGGCTGTTTAATAATTACAAACTTAATATTTATATCAGAGTTGTCTATTTCCCAAGTATGGAAACCTTTAATTTCATTCTTTACATGATACATAATTTAATATTGCAATAACAAAGTTTATCTATTACACATAACACCTTTTGACTTAATTTTTCAGCTTTTCTTTCCCCGGTCCTTGCCAAAGCTTTCTTGGTTGAACACACTTAACTGAAAATATTTATATCAAAGCAAGAATGAGCATTTGATTGCTCAACAAGTAATAACAATAAATAATCATAAACTGAAGAAGTAAATATTTTCTTTGAGGACTACTTCTACAACGATTCAATTGTTGTGAAGTCTTTTGAAATTAATCGACATTAACAACATAACAAATAGTTTACGTTTTTGAAACAACGTAGTGACTAAGAATGCTGAGTGGTTAGTGGACCATGAACTTTCATTTTAAATTTTCGAATAGGTTTAAATGGAAATTCATCCATAAACCGTCTGGTCTTACGGACACGGAGGCTGATCAGCCCTATTGTGCCCTATATTGATCAATACTACTATCTATCCTTCTGCTTGAACGACTTTTGCGTTCACTCTGTTCGCCTTGGGCACATAAAATATTTTCCCATTACGGGTTGTTCATACTCAGTCTAGAGTCCTAACTAAAACAATTCAGTTGGACAACATTATCATAAACAATAATATTCAACGACTTGTGTAAGTGAGGGCACTACACTAATAACAGAATAATTTGATTATACTTGCATTACATACAATAATAATGACCAACAACACTTTTCAAATTTTGTCTAGCTGAGTCAAGTAGCTCAGACAATATTTAAAACATGAATACATAGCGAAATTTAATAATGATTACAACAATTAGTACAAATGGAGACACTTGTACTATGAACAAGACAATTTACACGAGTGGGGACACTTGTATAATCCAAACTTAGGATACAAAGTTTAAACTTGACACATATGAAATCAGTATTGAAATATTTATAAACTATGAACGAATTGAAGGAAATACAATAAAGTAAGAACAGTTGAATAATGAATAACAAGATTATGTACAAGTGGGGATACTTGCACGATAACAGTAGAGTTCAGACATTTGCATACACTTGAATCCGTTTCATAAAGTAAATGAAAAGGTAAAATATTTGCTTACTAAGATCCATTGCATAAAGTAAATGCAAAGGTTAGAGTACTTGCACAGTAAGGAAAGAGTTCTTGTGTAAATACAGTAGTTTATACAAGTGGGGACACTTGTATAATGAAAGACAATAATGAGATATTAATAAACAATCAACGAATTGAATAAAATTCCATAATATAAGAATAATTGCACAAACGAATCATGGATATCCATACTAATATGAATAATTAACAATAATTATTCACAAGCATGTTTCGAAATTGGTAACTCATATTGAGTTAGGAAATAACATAACATATACCTGTTTGCACAAAATAAAAGTAGTGTGTAAGGTTTAGATACTTGCATAACATACGGATCCAATTCATAATGTAAATGAAAAGGATAGAATAGTTGCTCAATAATAGATTGAGTTAAAAGTTTGCATAAACCTGAATCCATTTCATAAAGTAAATGAAAAGGATAAGATACTTGCCTTTGTCGTTGACTACTGCTAATATATGCGTTATAGCTTAAACTTTAATACCGGGTCCTATCATCAATAAAATTATTCTTTTAATTAGAATAATACAACTTAACACATAATACTGCTTATTTGCAGTCATCATTCAACTTAACACATTGTCACATATTCATAACAGTCATTAAAACATTTAAAAACAGCTATCAGGTCAAACTATGTCCATTTCGTTTGAGTTCGACACTATTTCGATGTCCTCATTGCATTATTGGACAATAAACAAGTTTCTTTTTAATGAAACTTTGTTCAAGAACTTAAATATCATCTTAGATAATTTGTTTATCAATTGCAACATTTTTTCAAATATTAAAATCATTTATAATGATTTTTCAGTCATTAATAGCATTTATAATGATTTAATAATTAAATAATTTCATTATCATTAATATTCAAATAATTAAAATATTAATGAACTACATGTCAACACATTAAAAGTTATTTATTATAACTAAAAAACATTTTTAAAACATTATTATCGCTTTTAAATGATTTTTAAAGTATTAAAATCATTTTTAAATAATTACCATTAATATTAAATATTAATGTAATTCATGTCAAATATCAAAAGTTATTAATTATAACTAAAAAAATATTTTTAAAATATTTTTATGGCCTTTAAATGATTTTTTAAGTATCCAAATCATTTTTAAATAATTATCATTAATATTAAAATATTAATGTAATTCATGTCAAATATTTAAAGTTATTAAATATAACTTAAAAATATTTTAAAAACATTTTTATTGCCTTTAAATGTTTTTTAAAACATTAAAACCATTTTTAGATAATTTATATAATATAAATATTAAATAAATTAATTATCATTAATATTAAATATTAATGAATTTTTTTATTAAAATATTAAAACTTATTTAATATAACTTAAAATACTTTTTAAAACATTAATATCATTTTTAAATGATTTTTGAAATATTAAAATCATTTTTATCTAATTTATTTAATATAATTATTAAATAAATTAAATATCATTAATATTTAAATAAATTAAAATTTTAATGAAATTTATGTCAAAATATTAAAAATTAATTTTTATAACTTAAAATAATTTTTAAAACCATTTTATGAATTTTTAATATTTATTTTCTATTTATTTAATTAATATAATTAATTTTTATTAAAAACCGTCGCTAAAGGCTTTTAGCGACGAAAAGTGTTGCTATAGGTGTTCTTCAGTTCATGAAGAACACCAAGAACTGCCCAGTCCATGTCGAGGAGGCTACTTTGAGCGTTAATAACTTGAAATCGGGACATGCTATGGTCGTGATTCCACTTCTAGATTGTTAACCTACTGGCATACTACAACTACAAAGCTTTAAACACATCAAACCATTTACATATCAAGATCTATGGCCTCTGACATTTGACTGTCAGACCATGTTTTTAACTTAGAAAATTTTCTGGGTTTTCCACAAACAGATTTCATGATCGGCCAAGGACTTTTGACCTTGAATAACTTTCGATCTAGACATGCTATGACCGTGACTCCACTTCCAGTGTACTAACCACATAACATAATACATATAAGAACCTTTAAACACAACAAATCATTAACCGGTAAAGATCTACAGTGTCTGACATTTGATTGTCAGGCCATTTTTTACACTTTGAACAATTTTCTTAAATCTTCAATTTCGTGCATCTAGATGTTATGGATTCATGATATAACAACCCAGATCACTAAATAACATAATATACAACATATTTAAACACAAAAACATAAAATTTATCTAAGCATACAAGATCTAGCTTAGGGTTAAGGTTTTATACCTTCTTGAGAAATTTTTGATTTTTACTTTTTGATTCTGACCTTGGCTTGCTATCGGGTGTTTTTGGTTAATCTTACGACTTATTTTTGGAGAAAATTTCGTGGGTTCTAGGAGAGAGAGAGAGTTCTTGGCTTTGGTTTGAGAAAATAATGAAGTTTTCTTTTCTTTTCTTTCTTTGCAATCCTAATCCTTTGATTCATTGAATCTGATGGTGCAAGGTGTCATGATCTGATGACTTGAGATGATTTAGAGCACATGGTGAATCTTTTAGGTGATGAGTCATGATATATGGCAAGATTTGCACACTAACTTAATAAAATAAATACAAAAGGCTACTTTGGTAATCTAATAAATAATTTTAAGGGCATACTTGCCCATCCCACATGATTCTAGGGTTTAACCCTTAGGTTTTAGTTCTTAGGGTTTGCCCAATAATTCTAGGGTTTAAGAAAATTAACTTAGGAATTAATAAATATTAAATTAGGGACATAATAATTCAAAAATTAGGGTTTTTAATGTAACTAGGGTTTTATAATTTGAAAATTAGGGTTTCTTGATCTTATTAGGGTTCCCAAATTATGAATTAGGGTTTCCTAATCATTTTCCTTAATCACATATTATCCACATAATCATTTAAATACAAATATAATTAATTATTATATTTAACATTTAAATTACTTAAACAAAACAAATTCTTAATATCCAAATTACATATTCCTTTATTTTAAATATAATTATATCCTTAATTATATTTAAAATTAATATCCATAATATACATACACACGTACACATATAAATATAATCAATAGCGTATTTAGTATTCGAATTTATATAAGAAAATAAATTCTTATTATTCATATATCCATTATATAAACATAAATCCTTTTAAATATAATTACAACAATAATTATATTTAAAATTAAAATTACATGACCATAGATCAAATTAGGGTTTTGATCCGTAATGTCAATTTACCACATGTACCATACTTAATCAATTTAAAATAAATTGGCTAATCTTACAAATTTCATATCATAAAAAAATAATCATAGTAATAATAATATATATATTAATAAATTATTTCTTAAAATATATATTTATTATTTAAATAATATGGTAATCATATTTTTTATAAATAATCATATATCTTTAATATAAAAATTAATTTATTAACAAAATATAATTTATAAATATCAACTTTTTTTTTTAAGAAATTTATTTGAAACCATATATGAAATAAATATATCTACATATTGCATATTCACATTCATTTCCTTACACGCATTCCCATACTTGCTTTAACATATAATAAAAATAATTTTATTATATAAAAAAAAATTATACGTAAAATTTCTTATTTAATTATGTCAAAATTTTAGGGTTATTACACTCTCTCAATTTTTTCAGCTTCAATACTTAGCAAAATGAAAGGAATTGAAGGCTTGCAATGGAGGAGTATATATAGGGGAAGTGATCAGATGTTCTTGGAAGTGGGAGGAGCTGTGCATGCTCTCCCGCATCAGCTCCCCATGGCTGGGAGAGTGAGCTTTGCTCCTCTCCATGCCTGGGTAATCCCCCTCCCTTCTCCCCATTTGTTCCTCCTTCCTTTTCCTCTACCAAATGCAAGAAATTGCTTCTCCCCAAATGCATCATGTTCTTCATTTCTTCTCCCTCTCTTCCTTCTCCCGTACTCTTCTTCCTCCTTCAATGTGACCAGCTGATTACATAACCCATTTCCCTCATGGGTCATGGGTTGTGGGTCATGGATGGTGGGTTTGGTTCATGAACTTGACCCATGGGTTTTGGGCTTCAACTTGGGCCACTCTTGGACTTCTAATTTAATTCTAATTGGGCTTCTAATAAATATCTCATTGGGCTCAAATAAAATCCCACACTTGGATTATTAACCCCTCTCATTAACGCTTTGGCGAAATTATGAAAAGTCATAAAATCGAAAAAGGCGTCTTTGGCGTAAATAACGCTTTAGCACTATTCCTTAAAATAATTTAATCAATACCATGAAATAACAACATTCGAAAATTATCACCTACACATCATATGTAGTAATAAAATATTCATACACATAACACGGAATAATATTAATAAAAGTTCAATTTATTCAATAAAATTCATTGGCTCGTGTTACAACGCTACCCATGATCCACGGTCGTTACAGAAAGTAGTCAAGTGAATCCTATAAATACCAAAAAGAACAATGAAGGCAAGGTACGACATTATTTACCCTACTAAATATTGAGCCTCCATTGTTAACATACTTTGAGCTTGTTACTTACTCTTACACCGGAGGAGTCCACAAACGGCCCAAGCCGTTGGGACTTTTGTGCAGGTACACGTCCGGCAAGTTGGTTGAACGTGCGGACAAAATCAAGCGTTAACAACTAAGTTACATAAACTACATATACTCTTAAAAATTCCTCCTTATAAACAACTGTTAGGCTGAACTGAACCAGAAGATTTTCCTCCAGCATTAGCACACGATGCTTCCGCTGGTTTATTGTTGTATGTTAGCTTTACATCATCCAATTTTATCCCACTGCAAGGATAATTCTTACTGCAATCCAATTTCACGCCAACTTCTGTTGCTGATGTTCCATGAATATCTTGATATGTCACACCACTAATCTTTACCCCCGAAACCTATAAGATTAAAATCAAAATAAATATAAATGGGTGTATACGTACTGACTCAAAAATTAATTATCATGGTCCAATTTTTTTATTTAGTGACTTTTTCCTTGTCACATTATTCAAAAAAATATTTTTTGAAAATCACAAACATATTGAGACTGTTGATATTGTTAGAAAAAAATTATAATGCAATCAAAATATTAAGTATTGCTAAAAATAATTAGTGTCCTTATAACAATCACAAAAATATTACTGAACTTTTATTTGCTATGATAATATCATTTTTACAGCATCAATTCCAAGGTGTAAAACTTTTACCTGATTTGGGCAATTTCCTCCGTTGGGGCAGTAATTTTGGTCAATTATGACAGGATTTTGAACGTTGACCATGATTAGATGCTGGAAAAGAATACCCTTAACAAATCCATTACTAGGCCTAGCCCATGTCTTAATCCTAACACCATTTTCGGTACCAGTAAATGTAACCGATTTAACTGTCACGTTTTGGACCCCGGGTTCTTGCAATTCCCAGCCTAGACTTCCAATACTGTAAAAAATAATCACATGCAACTTATTATTACATATTAAATAAATTAATAGCATATCTAATTATATTATTAGTAGTACTTATTTTATTTGTTACCTGATCCCGTGGCCAGGTCCGCAGGTCACGCTTTCGATCCACAAATTGGAGTTGCCGGGGCCTATTGAGACACAATCATCGCCTGTGGCAATGCGGGAGTTTAAGACAGTTACACCGGAAGATGATTGCACGTGAATTCCGTCGGTGTTGGGGCTGCTGCCGGAGGCCGAGATCTTCATAGCTTGTAGATTCACATTGTGGCAGCCGTCGATTACAATGTGGAACATCTGACTGTTTACTGAAGCTAATCCATTGATGGAGATTTTGTTGGAGTTGTAGAACGCCAGTGTCTGTAACAAGAAATCAAAATAAACATATAATTTTACATTAATTTTTTTGGTAAAAATGTATATAGCCTACTATAAAGAAACAAAAAAAAAAAAGAAAAAGAAAAAGACAACAAAAGTAATTAAGATGTGGGTAAAATTGGTGGCTAAAACTGTCAACCCACTTTCCCACACTGCTTAATCTATCCAAAATTCATTGTCAAAGTCCGACTTATCAGGTTTTGTTTGGCTACCAAGAAATTAGGGAGGTAAGAGATAACAAAATAAGGAAAATTATTATTTATTTATAAAAAATAAAATATTTTTCTCAGTGCATACCGTTGCTCCTTGAGGGCAACTCTTGCCAGAAGCTTTGCAAGCCCATAAACCGGTCCCTTGGCCGTCTAGGGTTCCGCCATAGATGGAAACTCCACTAACCCTCTCGAACTTAATCCAATTCCCGGAGTGTCCCAACACTTGATAATCCGATGGGGCCACGAGGGTCCCATCGATCCGAATTGTAATGGCAGTGTTCTTGCATTGTTCCCCGTAAAAGTATGCATTACGGAGCAAGAACCTTCCCGGCGGCACGTAGATGGTGGCCGGGTTACTTGAGGCACAAGCTTCCGCCCATGCACTAAGGAAGGGTTTTGATGAGTCCATTTTCCCGCCAGATTGGGCTCCGAAATTAAGGACATTATAGGTATTTGTAGCTGCTGATGAGGAGTAGAAGGAGACGAAGAGAAGTAAGAGAGAAAGAAAATTCATTATGTTTGGCATTTTGAGGGATGGAGAGAGTGTGTGGGAGTTAAGATGGTGGGGGAGTTGAAGGGGTTTGAGAAGTATTTATAGGCTTTTAAAGTTATGTTTGGGTGAAATTTAAAAAGTAAAATAATGGGAATTTGGTTGAGTATCTTACAGGTGTTTCATTTTTTGTGGACTTTGTTTATCATATTAGTCAAGATCACTATTATATGGAACCAAACAAAAACTGTTTTGGTAGTATCTCAATTTCTCACTCATATGCGGAGTAACTCATGTAGAATCAAAAGTTTATGTCAAAAATAAATTACGTGGGGCCTTTGTTACAAATCCCTTCTTCTTTTGCACATGCAAGTTTGATTGTTTTACAATTTTATTTTATTTATTTTTATTTTTAAAATTTTAAAAAGCAGCTACTAGTATATAAATATGGTACAGTAGCTTGTATATATTCGACATATATATTTGATAAGTAGTATTATAATAACAAAACATTAATACAAAATATAGATATCACATTATAGATATAAAATAATGTGATTGAATGTAGTTGTTTAATTATAAATATTGGCCACACTTGCGAAAAAGACATTATTTGATATTCACTTTGTTGGATCTATATTTTGTCGACACAGTATTTTTATATTTGACATCACTAAGCCACGTTCTCTAAAAAATTGTTTCTAAAATTTGTTTATTAAAAATAATATGGAAATCAAAGGGCCTAGCTATTATTGTTATTTTTCCAATGCATGCAATCCTCAATTATCCAATGAAAATTGCTTGGGCCTTCACATACATAAGTGAATATATATATATATATATATATATATATATAGGACAAGAATTAAGAGCAGAACTCTTAAAGAGCATAACTAACAGAACTATCTTTAGCGACGGACAGACGACGATTTTATCTGTCGTCATAGGTCCTGTCTGTCGTCATAACTTTTAGCGATGGACAACATATAGTGTCGCTAAAAGCTATGACGACAGACAGAACCTATGGCGACGGACAAAATTGTCGTTTGTCTGTCGCTAAAGGTAGTTATGCTAGTTATGCTCTTTAAAAGTTATGCTCTTGATCCGCCCTGTATATATATATATATATATATATATATATATATATATATATATATTATATATATATATATGGGAATGATCCATAGCATTTATTTGCTATGGATCAAAAAATGGCAAATATCATATCTACTTTCCATAGGATTTATCAACGGCTGGGATAAAAAAATGGCACTCTCTGTCCGCTAGTTATTCTAGCGGACTGGATTATATGTAATTTTGGACAAAAAAGCCCCAACAAAGCCAACGAACCCAACAACATCTACACTGGATCATCAACTACCCCATACCATTTCATTATTTTAAAATGGCAAAATCAGTTCTACACTAAGTAATCCAACACAAAACAAAACACCTAATTTTATAATGATAGAGGAGATACAGCAGATAGAAATGAAAACAACAAAGTAGGAAACTAAGAAATAGAGCAACACAATACATACATATGTATGTATATACACATAGACCTGGTCACTGAGCCCAGTCGAACCCAATCGAAGGGTTTATCGCTGCTGAGATATTGAGTTTTCTTTCCAATCGAAGCCTATTGCTGCTGAGATATTGAGTTTTCTTGCCAATCGAAGCCGTTCGAAGGGTTTATCGCAAGAAAGTTCAAAGGGTTTATCGCAAGAAAACTTAGGGCTGACAAAGAAAGAAACCTCCCAATTCGTTTAACCCGAACATATGGCTGACTTAGGCCTGTCTTGCGAGTGTGCAGTGGATTGTGTTGTTTGTGCAGTTGCGATTTTGCAGTGGAGGTTTGGGGCGATTGTGCATTGGAGGTTTGAACAGGGGCGACAATTGTGCAATGGAGGTTGTGCAGCGGAGGTTTGGGGATTGTGCAGTGGAGGTCTGAACAGGGGCAAAATCGTCCAAATATTTTTTAAGTTTGTTCGCTAGAACTTCTAGCAGACGGTAGTTGCACATTTTTAATCCCATCCGTTCATAATTAATATCCGTTTATATATATATATATATATATATATATATATATATATATATTATATATATATATATATATATATCATCCAAAAGTTATCAGAATATAATAAAATATCTTTTAAATTCAACAATTTAAACAATTATTAATATTAAATATGAAAAATTATCTGGGCATGCTAATAAACTAAAAATAAAAGGATATAGGAGGCACATGATTTGATTTGAGATAAAAAGCGTACGTGGCTGGTTTAGGTGGAAAAATTGGAAAGTTAGTTGGCAAACATACTCCCCACCTTTCCCTCCATTTTAGGCTCCACTTTTTGTGGGTAATTACTGTTTTTAAATTGATTTACGTGAAGCTCTTTGCATGTGTTGATCTTCCTGTTTCTTTAAGCACAAGATTAATGCATCGGATTCCTTGTTATCATGGTTTCTTATTGCGGCAAAATAATTTTTGTTGCGAGTAGACATGTAAATTCATTTATATGTATTTATATTAATTTATAAATTATGTAATTATGTCCACTTATAAATAAATAAATAAAAATTATATATTTTTGTCGTAATATATAGTATTACGTTCTTCTCTCTTTTATATTATTTTTTTAATGTAGAATGTCTGAACTCACTTGTATATTTTGAACAATAAAAAAATTAAAAGAGTATTTTGAACAATAAATAAATTAAGATGATACAATATTAACATATCGAGTGAAACAGTAAATGAGACAAAAAAATACAGGTAAATTTCATTTCGGAAAAACCAAAGATGTGTTTCTCGTGTACTTGATCTAATTTCAATACCTTCTCATGTGTACTTGAAATCTAATAGCTCATGCATACCCGTGAATTGAGCCTTTTCCAATGGGCTGCTGTGAAAAAAATTCTAAGCCTCATAATTCATATGGTGGTCAATTAGGTTGAATTCCAACGCAAAAAAGGTGGTTACAGTAGTTGAATTAGTTGGATACTGTTAAGGTTGAAATAATAATCAACTTTCCATTGGAGTTAATTTCCAGGACAAACTAATTAGCAATTGACTTAATTGAGAAAATATGGCCTTATCCCTTAAGTCATTAGTCAAGAATTGGGCACAGACCGCTATTCCCTAATTAACCCTGAATGATTTTTGAAAAATATTATTATAGTAATATAAAATTCAATATTTTTGTTTGTTTAAAGGTGTGGTAACTAATTTGAAAAATAAATTTAAGAAAAGGGAAAAAAGTTAAATTAATTAAGTTAAATAGAAATCTTTTTCTGGCCCTTTGGAGTTGGGGAGTGCTAACACAATGACATTTTATTTGTAATTAGTGTTGGTACATGCATTGTATACAAATCAAATTAAACATTGTACACTATTTTTTTCTAATGACAACTATAGAAATTAGTGCAGAGATCATCTCTGCTAGTTAATATAGCTGCCTTGTAAGTTTGTTGTTCTTGAGAGATTGCTCCTAGAATCATGGAGATATTGTTTGTATTTTGCTGACCACATCCAAATCTTTTGAAACCGCCAAAGTTGATTTTTTTTTCATTAAAACTTATTTTGCAGATAAAAAATAATAATAAGAAAGATTTGGAATACATAGTTTGGAACTGTACCAGTAATTAAGCCATGAAAAATCATGTAGATAGTGTGTTGCTTAGTTGATATTTCAGTATGGTATTATAAGGTAATTAATTCATTAAGGCTATGTTTGTTTGCAAAAAATATATTTGGGATTGGACTATTTTGTTTTAATTTAACATTATTTCGGACTATTTAATCATTTGACGAGAGACTATTAGTTTTTTAATGTGATATTATTAGTCCCATTAATTCCACATTCATCATGGGATTATATATAATCCCTCATAAATAACTTTAGAATGACAAAAAAAATCCATATGACTATTTAAATGATTATTAATATTCCATCATGAGATAAAATAGTTCGAAACAATGTTAAATTAATATAAATAGTCCAATCTCAAATATATATATATATATATATATATATATATATTTGCCAAATATGACCTAATTGATGTATTAAAAACTATAAATAGTTCATAACAAATAGAGTAATGATATATGCAAAACCTAAGTGATAGTTATATTCATTGAATACTTGCGAATTGTAGGGTATAGGTATACAATTATGACTGCAATATTATGGTGTGCATATATTAACCCGTAAACTTTAGTTTGCATATATTATCAAATCATCTTTTTTGACTTTTAATCAATAGACATTTTGTTTAATTCTTCTTATAGTGTTAATTAATCTGATATAAATGCGACATCAATCTTAAATATTGATAACGACAATTTCCTTTTCATTTTTAAGGGTTTATAAATAGATATTAAATTATCATGTCAACAATTTGTATTTGGACCTCATGGCTGCACATATCATACATATATATATATATATATATATATATATATGTATATTTATATATATGGGAAAAAAATGTTGGTGCACAGCTGTGTACTACACAGTAGGGCTATGGCGACGGTTTTTAGGGCTATGCCGTCGGTAGTACCGTCGCCATAGCCCAAAAAACTACCATCGGCAGAGCCCAAAAAACCGTCGTCATAGCCCTACTGTGTAGTGCACAGCTGTGCACCTACATATTGCCCATATATATATATATATATATATATATATATATATATATATATATATATATGTATGTATGTATGTATGTATCATGGAGGAAGTAGTAAATTAAGACTTGCATGCGACCAAAGAAAACAAGAACCGCCTAAAACAAGGAAGCCCTTAAACAAGCAACGTGCATTCATATACGTATCTACGTATATAAGCTTCAACTTTGCGTATCAAATCCAGATATAAATTGTTGACAAAAATCCCACATGCTGCTCTGCTCCCTCTTAGACCGCACGTACGGGCACTCCGGCCCGCAATGACCTTGCGTGTTCAACTATACTAGTATCTATATGTGTTGGAATTTCTAGTAGCATTAACAAGATGAACAGAACAATAAAATCGAAACAACTTATCTGGAAGATAACTGAAACCGAGGCGTAGCAAAGCTACTGTCCTAAAAAGTGATTTCGTTCCCACTGGTAATAACCTACGGTACAAATGGGCTTCCGGCGTTCACCCTCCAGGATTCAACGGTTAAACCTCCAATTGCGTGTACTCACAGAAAGAGGCTTTGAACTTGTCTTTGTGGATTGCTTGACTAAAGAACAACGAAGGATAGTGTATATTCAAAATGCAGGAAGAAGAGTTTACTGTTATTTTTGTTGTTGTGTTTTTCTGAAGTTGAGAGAAGAATAGTTATAGGAGAAGTGAGATCTAAGATCTGAGATCTGGAACAAGAAACATGTGTTCAGTCATGTAACAACACAAAACATGGAAGAAGGTTTAGTAACAAAAAACGTGTATGGAGCTCAAGTAACTTAAAACATGTTTTAGCTTAATCAAAAACTGAGTTAAGAATTTTAGCAAAACATTGGGCTACCTGGGTACACCCGCGAGGCCAAATTGTCCGGATTTTCACCCCCCCTGCGCGGGCGTAACGCGCGCCCACACGCATTAAGGTTTTCTGGTCAGAAGTCCAAGATCCAAGCTTGGCCCAACCCAATTCCTTAGCCAACCTCATGTGCGCGACCCTATCCCTTTTTTCGCAACCATGTTATTAAGCCCAACACTAGTGTATACTAATATACCAAAGAAATGTTCTCAAAATAGGCAATGTGGGACTTTGCCAAAGTTAAAGGTTTTGAAGTACAATTTTGAAGCACAAACAACAATCCCCCACATGATTCAAAATTGTCAAAGAAGAAATTAAAAGAAGGAAGTCAGGCAATAGATTATAGATACATCATGTCGATACCTTGTGAGTTTGAATCGACACTTAGTGGAACAAGCTCATGAATGTAGATTATAGGTGAATTAAAATCTTGCACCCATTATCTGTGATACAAACAGTTGAACTTGCACACATACCCAAAAATCTTGAATCCACACAAGTCCGCGGTTGGGTGCGTTCTAGGCCATGCGCCATATCCCAGATTTTCATAAAGGCTCTAGAGAGTTTGCCACATGCTCTCATAGGAAGCGGCCCACACTTTCACCTTTATATAGGTGAACCCATCAAGTGTAAACTGACATACACCACCCTTTAGGGCTATGAGTTTCATTAAGAATCTAAATGATTCATCCTATCACAATTTGTCAGTAAGCACCACATACACACATGGATAAATAATTACAGTGCTATAATTAAGTAATTTTGTGACTTGTTGTTACCCATTGAACCCAATTCATGGGATCTCCAATCACATGGGTTGGGTTTCCATCACGCATTACTTACTCAAACTGTTGGCAATAGTCTCATCCCTCTGGATGCTTCTTGGACAATCTTTTTAATCAATCCCTTTGTAAGCGGATCCGCTAGGTTCTTTTCAGACCTCACAAATTCTATGGAAATAACACCGTTACTGATCAGTCCCCGTACAATATTATGTCTCAAACGAATATGCCTTTGTTTCCCATTATACACTTGGTTCATTGCTCGGCCAATAGCAGCTTGAGAATCACAATGCAGAGATATAAAAGGAATTGGTTTAGACCACAATGGTATGTCTGCCAATAAATTCCTCAGCCACTCTGCTTCTGTACCTGCCAATTCTAATGCAATAAATTCAGATTCCATAGTAGATCTAGCAGTACAAGTTTGTTTAACAGATCTCCAAGAGACAGCTCCTCCACCTAAAGTAATAACATATCCACTGGTGGAGTTTGTTTCATCATTATCAGATACCCAATTAGCATCACAATATCCTTCTAAAACATTAGGATGACCAGTAAAATGTATACCTACATTAACTGTTCCTTTTAAATACCTCATTTAGACGTGACAATGTATTCCAATGATCTTGTGAAGGATTATGAGTATATCTGCTAAGTCTACTGATGGCATATGCAATATCAGGTCGAGTACAGTTCATTAGGTACATTACACTGCCAATGATTTTAGCATGTTCAGTTTGTGCAATACCAATCCCTTTATTTTTTTTAAATGTACACTAGAGTCATAAGGTGTTCCTAATGGCTCTTCATTAAAGAAATTAAACTTCTTAAGAATATTTTCCACATAATGAGATTGAGATAAAACCAAACCATCTGCTTGTCTATTAATTTTCATGCCAAGAATCAAATTCTCTTCTCCCAAATCTTTCATGTCAAATTTAGAAGATAAAAAAGTTTTTGTGATTTTCACAACTTTCTCATCAGTACCAAATATTAGTAAATCATCCACATATAAGCAAATAATCACACCACAGTTTCCATTGAATCTACTATACACACAAGTATCAGATTCATTAGTCGCAAAGTCATTAGACAAGAGAGTTTTACTAAATTTGTCATCCCATTGTTTTGGTGCTTGTTTCAAACCATACAATGATTTCACAAGTCTACACACTTTTTGTTCTTCTTCTGAAACAACAAATCCTTCTGGTTGACACATATATATTTCTTCATTTAACTCACCATTCAAGAAAGCAGTTTTAACATCCATTTGGTGGATTATCAAATTATGAATAGATGCCAAAGCAATTAAAATTCTTATGGTTGCAATTTTAGTCACTGGTGAATAAGTGTCAAAATAGTCAAACCATTTTTTTGAGTATACCCTTTAGCCACAAGTCTAGCCTTGAATTTATCAATAGACCCATCAGCTTTTAACTTCTTTTTAAACACCCATTTACTACCAATAGGTTTACACCCTCTAGGCAAATAAACTAGTTCCCATGTATGGTTAGACATAATGGATTCTAGTTCACTATTAATGTAACGCCCCCGAAATTCGGGTCTTGCCGTTAAACCCAATTCCGGCGCGTCACGGTACTACCCATACAACATAGTCTCGCTACATGAATGTAATGCAAAATTATTACAACATATTCTCACCTAATCCCAGGTACGAATACCTTTACTAATACATCAAAAATAATATTACTAACTTTCATAATATTACAACAAAAATTTCGTACTTCTACTTAACAGTTACTAACTCTTATCTTCTTCGTACTAATCTGGCCCTTCAACTCTAGCTGCAAAAAAAGTTAGAATTTTTGCAAGAGTGAGCATTCAATTGCCCAGCAAGTATAAGCAGTTGAACAAATAACATCATAGGAGTAAAATAACATCTCACTGAAATCTTCAACAATTGAACAATAATTGTGAAGTAATGCGAATAAACAGGAATAATATAAATTCCTTATCATATATCATTGCTAACATCATCATAACCATCACCATATTTAAAAACAATTAACATTAACCTATTTCTCACAAAGTTCTTAATTTCTAGGACTTAGTATAATAAACAGTTCGATTAACGAACATTTCTTTGAATTGCACCTAAGTGCGAATATTGGTCTAGCACGTTAATATTTATAATCGCCATCACATCATTGCACGGAGTACAAATCGTGACTACATTTACTTACAACAACACATTATTGCACGGGGTGCAATTTATACCATCAATTGCCCAAAATATTTGATAAGGCGTCATTACTCTATCACAATTCAAGAATTATAACAATTCACATCTTCATCAAGAATATTTCCAAATGGAAAAGCTCATCTCATGCATACCTTTGTAATTTAGCAAAACTTGAACATCTAGTATAATTATTAAAGAAATTGCGCACGTTTAGCATCCACAAAATATATATAGACATTTCGTAACTTGAACTTTACATCACATAGCCTTCATAAGAAAATTATCATATGAAGTTAGAAAACTTGCTAAAATATAAATATCGAGTAAGTTAGAAAACTTGCCTTATGCGCTGCTTACAACTTACGCTATAATGCTCTTCAAATAGCCTACACAATATCATTTATAAAAATATTCCAATTAGCCCAATATAGACTTCATATTGGTTTACATACTAAAGTAATAACTTTCATTTCATATTGTTCGCATTTTATAATTAATAAACGCGATTAAGACTAAACATCTCTCGGTATCGCGTCGTTCGGAAACGTTACGACCCTCATCATTATCCGTACCTATTGGTTTATAATAACCCCCTTCCATGACTTATAATATTCGTTACATTAGACTCGAAACACTTTTTAAGTGCATTAACACTTGAAGCGGCGTTTCGACGTTTATACATCACACGCCTAATTCGCCTCCTTCGCATATGCTTAGCATGCTCATACAATTATCTAATTCATCAATGATTAATCTTAATCATCAATATAATACATAATATTCATGTTTTAAAACTTAGAACATCATTTTACATTGTCGGGAGCATTACATGTGCTTACGCGCATGCCCGACACTCTCCGTTGCCTCCAATTACACATCAGTTCTATAAATGGCCAATTTAGGCCATAATACAGTCCTCAAATCGAAAACCTTAAAGAACAAAAGTTGTAGGTCTACTCGTTCTCTTTCCGAATCATCTTGAATCATCTCAATCCGACTTCGTATGAGAGAGTTATGCCCATTCTAGTAAAGGACGTCAAAACTGACTTTTACCACCTGAGGCCTAAAGCCCCGGCGTCCAAACTAGGCTTAATATCAAAGCCCCGGCTTTGGTATGCAGGAACATATAGTTCTCACTTGCCCAGCTTCGCGATTTCGACCTCCTTCCATTCCGATCTTCATATCTCCTTCTATACACGTTCAAAATGGTCCATTTCGGACTCTATGGACTCCTAACTTATGGGGCTACAACATATCAAAAATTTAGACACACCCATAAAGGTTAACATGTCCAAATCTTTGAGCAAAATACAAGGTAGTACTCTGTTCTTCGAGTTCTTGGTGTTCTTCACCAAAATCAATACCACAAACATATTTATACACCTTTTAACTCCATTCCAATTGGGTTATGAAGATAACCCATGGAAGTATAACGTCAACACATCAAGTAAACACAACCAACACAGAAACACAACATTATAGTCCCCTAAAATCGTTCGAAGGTCCATTTGTCCAAAAATGTCCAAAGTTCCATAGTTCTTGCTCCATTAAGCCAAGGTTCGAATTTCTTTTCGTTTTTGTTCCACTTTAAAGCTATTAATAGTTTACAGAGTCTCTTAATAGCATCTTTGAGCAACCACAACCAACAAAATCAACAAAGATCGTAACAAAAATTCAAACCCATCACAAAAGCTTGAAAAGCTTAAGAAATTCGAAAATGGAGGATAGAAGGTTTGGAGGAGGTGATTACCTCTTGCTTCTTGCTACAATGGAGTCACTGAGCTAGCTAGGACTTCCTTCCTCCTTCCTCTTGCTCCTCTCGAGCTCCTCCTTCTTCTTCTCTTCCTCTTCCCGCGTCCTCTTCTCTTTCCTTCAATTTTGTCTCTATATCTCTCTCTCTCCCGGCATTCTCTATTCTTTCCTCTCTCTAACTGAGCTGATGCCTGAAGCTTGCAATGAATGGAGGTGGGAGATGGCTTCGGGTGAATAAGGTTTGGGAGAGAGGAATCGTGGTGCCCGAGTTCTTGAGGTTGAGGAGAATGTTTGCAAATATAGGATTCCTATGTATTGAGCATAGTGACTGCTCCCTCCCACCTTTCGATTGGTTTAGCCCAAAACTTGGCCAATTTCTAATTGGTTCAAGGCTTAAATGCCTTCCCACTTGCACCGAATATACACATAAATATATCCGAATACTCTCACCTTTGTACCAAATTTGGTAAATAACTATACCCAAAAATTAAAATGGGTACTCCCATAAAATATTGGGACACGTAAAAATAATTATTATGGAATTTGTCCAATTATTCGGATAACCCATATTATACATTTCGGATACGGATAAAATCACGTATCAGCTCAAACAATATTTTCGACGCTTGGAAAAATTATTCATTCGCATACACGTCTTAACGAAAATAATAGAAATCGAAAAAGACGTAAAAATATTCGGGCGTGAATAGTGTCTCGGGAAACGTGCCCGTGGAATAGTGATTTTGCGATTTTTCGTGAAATCAATTATTCACTCATACGGTTCAACAATACGTAAAAATTCATACATTCACATCATCCGGGCTATAAAATAACCTTAAAGCACATCACGTAAAAATAATATTTTAATATAATCTATAATATTGATAAACCCAAATTACAAGGGTGTTCTTGGACTAACCTTTAGCTCACATCTCATCACTTAATCGATAATAAATATATAATACACATATATTTATTCACTTATCACATAACTTACGTAAATATATACATAACACATGTATATTTTACATTCAACCCTCTACTCCTCATAATAAGAATTTTATTTATTAAATTCTTATTATAATTATCCTTCTTGAAAAATCCGGGTTGTTACAATTAATAGCATCTTTCCAAAATGTTGCATCAATTAATTTCATTGCTTCTCCATACGTTTTAGGGTCATCTTCGGTTATAAAAGCAGTTATAAAATCTGGGCCAAAAGTTTTTTCAAAACGTTGCCTTTTACTTCTAGTAGAAGCAGGTACATGCTCTTTATCTGTCCTTTTAAGAAATTCATTTGAAGATGGACTGTCCACGTCTCTTATTTTCATTGGAGGAATATTTTCAAAAAATTCTACATTCTTAGTTTCCAAAATAGAATTATTCTGATAATTATTAGTCTCATCTTTAATTACCAAAAATCTGTATGCAGCACTATTAGAAGCATATCCAATAAAAATATAATCCATTGTTTTAGGCCCAATTTTATTTCTTTTAAAAACTGGTATAACTACTTTAACTAGACACCCCCATACTTTAAGATACCCCAAGTTAGGAACATGATTCTTCCATAAATGATATGGTGTAGAATTTATTTTTTTATGTGGAACTCTATTTAAAATATGATTTGCAGAAAGACAAGCTTCACCCCACATATTATATGGTAAACCATAACTAATTAACATGGCATTCATCATATCTTTAAGAGTTTTATTTTTCCTTTCAGCGACTCCATTGGACTGTGGAGAATAAGGTGGAGAAGCTTCATGTATCATTTAGTTCACAAAATTTTTTGAGACATCCTGAGTCATATTCTCCTCCACGATCGGATCTAACTCTTTTAATCTTTCTATTTAACTGATTTTCGACATCTGCTTTGTATTTAATAAACATTTCTTCCGCTTCATCTTTAGAGGCAAGGAGATAAATTTGAGTGTATCTAAAATAATCATCCACAAAAGAAATAGAGTATTTCTTACCACCTCCACTTGTAGTATTTTTAAAATCAGCTAAATCACTGTGAATTAACTCAAGAAGTTCAGTATGTCTTTCAACACTTTTAAAAGGTTTCTTAGCATGTTTTGCTTCCACACAAATTTCACATTTATTAAACTCGGTATTTGCAAAATTAGGAATAAGCTCAAGTTGTTTCAACGTTTTAATATATGCCACATTCAAATGTCCTAATCTAGCATGCCACATATCCAAAGATTCAACAATATAAGCAAAAGAAGCATTCTTATTATTCAATTCAGTAGAAGCATCAAGAACAAATAAAACCCCATTACAAAAACCTTTTCCCACAAAATCCTCATTACGGGTAAGTACAAGTTTATCAGATTCAAACACAAGTTTAATCCCAGCTTTGTTCAACAATGAACCAGACACAAGGTTTCTACGAATATCAGGCACATGAAGCACATTTTGCAAAGCGATAGTTTTTCCCAAAGTTAATCTAAGTAAAACTTTCCCTTTCCCTGCAACTTTAGTAGTTCGAGAATCCCCCATATAGACAATTTTCCCATTAGTCACACTTTCGTAATTAAGGATTACATTTCTATTTGCACAAATGTGTGTAGTGGCGCTGGTATCAACTACCCATTCTGTGAGGTTGTCAACTAAGTTTACTTCCTAGACAACAGCAACAATGATATCATCGGTTTCAGCTAGGTTCGCTTGGGCCTTAGGCTGGAATTTATTATTATTATCTTGCCCCTTGCGAAAATGACATTTCATAGCAATATGGCCAGGCTTGCCGCACACGAAGCAAGGAACTTTGGTGAAAGGTTTCTGAATTTTGTTGGGATTTTTGAACCTATTGTCTTTACCCCAAGTTGAGTTCTGATTTTTCCCTTTGTGGTTTTTGGACGGATTTTGATTTGGATAATTATGGGTCTTCCATTGTGGCCTTTCTTCAACGAGATTGGCCTTGGCAGAATGATGCGCAACTATGTCTCCTCTATCTTTTTCCCTATTTTGTTCTTCAATATGTATGTGTGCAACTAGTTCCTGCATAGTAAAATCTTTAGTGTTATGTTTAAGGTTCATCTTATAATCTTTCCATGAGGGTGGTAATTTTTCAATAAGTGCAGCAGCTTGAAAGATCTCGCATATTTTCATTCCTTCCATAATAACCTCGCCCACAATCGTTTGATATATATGAACTTGCTCTATTACAGATTTTCCATCTTGCATCTTAAAATCTAAGAATTTTTCAGCAACATATTTCTTAAGTCCAGAGTTTTCTATAGCATACTTCGATTTTAAGGTTTCCCAAATCTTCTTAACACTTTTATACGGATAATAAATATCAAACAGTGCATTAGACAAGTAGTGCAACATATATCTACGACATGTACGATTATCCTTAACATAATCCCTTGTTGCAGAATTATCAGCATAAGTTTTTTCAAGAGTTTCAAGAACATCATTAGTAGGAGTAGCAGGAAGTTCCACAATAGGATCCACATATAACACATATTCCAGATTCATAATTTCCAAATAAAATAGCATGTCTTCAGACAATCTCTTAAAATTGGTACCATCAAAGCGTTCAACTTTAGCAAAGTCCAAATCAGATTTCATCTTGTTAATAATTAAATCACTTTTTAGATGGTTGGAATTTCTAGTAGCATTAACAAGATGAACAGAACAATAAAATCGGAACAACTTATCTGGAAGATAACTGAAACTGAGGCGTAGCAAAGCTACTGTCCTAAAAAGTGATTTCGCCCCACTGGTAATAACCTCTGGTACAAATGGGCTTCCGGCGTTCACCCTCCAGGATTCAACGGTTAAACCTCCAATTGCGTGTACTCACAGAAAGAGGCTTTAGACTTGTCTTTGTGGATTGCTTGACTAAAGAACAACGAAGGATAGTGTATATTCAAAATGCAGGAAGAAGAGTTTACTGTTATTTTTGTTGTTGTGTTTTTCTGAAGTTGAGAGAAGAATAGTTATAGGAGAAGTGAGATCTAAGATCTGAGATCTGGAACAAAAAACATATGTTCAGTCATGTAACAACACAAAACATGGAAGAAGGTTTAGTAACAAAAAACGTGTATGGAGCTCAAGTAACTTAAAACATGTTTTAGCTTAATCAAAAACTGAGTTAGGAATTTTAGCAAAACATTGGGCTACCTGGGTACACCCGCGAGGCCAAATTGTCCGGATTTGCACCCCCCCCCCCCTCTGCGCGGGCGTAACGCGCGCCCATACGCATTAAGGTTTTCTGGTCAGAAGTCCAAGATTCAAGCTTGGCCCAACCCAATTCCTTAGTCAACCTCATGTGCGCGACCCCATCCCTTTTTTCGCAACCATGTTATTAAGCCCAACACTAGTGTATACTAATATACCAAAGAAATGTTCTCAAAATAGGCAATGTGGGACTTTGCCAAAGTTAAAGGTTTTGAAGTACAATTTTGAAGCACAAACAACAATATGTTGGAAAAATATTTCGAAGATATGTTTTAAAAATTAGGATTATTTTTATGATTTTATGCAAAATAATAAATATATATACCATGTATCTAGAGTATGAATTTGTTACCTAGTGCTTGGTTATATTAACACGTTTTGAAAATCCGTACAGTCTCTATTATCCTCAAAATCTTCCCTCTTATGACGTTATGTTGAACTGAGTGTGGTTTCCAAAGCATCTTTCTGGAAAAAAAATTCTAATTGTGTTTTTCCTAGGCTAAAATAGCTAAACTTGGAGTGTAGTCTCCAAATTAAAGTACCCTTCTGAAAAAAAAATCATAACTGTATTTTTCCTAAGCTGAAAGAGATAATACGAAATTTGGTATTTTCTTCTGATAGGAAAAGTACAAAATATGTTTCTAATCAATGATATATACAATAACATTGATCCTTACCCTATCTTATGAATCTGGTCCATATTAGGCTATAAAGGGGATTCTAAGGGATTCCTTTTCTGACTCCAATACTTATCAAGATATTATTATCTAATAATAATATTCAAAATAAATATTAATTATAATTAATTCCACTAAATAATTGTAATTGCACTCCAGTTCAGGAATTAATTAAATAAACCATTTACAAATAAACTATAAATATTTCCTCTATAGATGTACATAAATATTTCAAAATTAATATAATCCTGATACATTTAAACTAATTTTATAAGTCTATAATTTATCTATAAAATGCTTGATTTAATAATTAAATCAATTATTTTAATAGTAAATATTAAAAGACTCGGTCAAGATTCTATGATCAATGATAAATTATCTTATAAAAAATCTTACAGATGTTTTGACAATAATAATGTTCCTAATATTAATTAAATATATTAATCGACATTCTGAATTAACACAATGTAATCTCATTCATTGAACATCAGATTAATATATATATATATATATATATATATATATATATAAATACTAAGTCCATTATTATTTTAAAATTAAGAAATTTCACAAATTAGTATTTATTTGATTTTTTTATAAATAAAATATTATCACATGATTCGTTTAATGCACACCGTTAATGCACTATCTAGTACGTACTTTAATTAGAAGTTCAACTTCCATTATCAAGATAAATCATCTATAACTATAACCTACATGATAATATCTCCAAATCATTCTATGTTATAAACCATTATTTCTTTATTTGTATATTACATATGATTTATATCTTTTGTGTACTACATTTATTTATACACATAAACCATAATATATAATATGGAGATCTATTTAAACAAACTAACGACTATTTAATGAATGATGAATGATGTACTTTTATTAATAAATAAATATCCAACATAAATAAATAAATATTAAATAAATAGATAAATAAGATTTTTATAGCAAAAATTCAACACTATCTATATTTATATTATCTTTTTTGACAGTTATTTTAGGGTAATTGGGTCACAAATACATGACAATCAAGAATTTTGTTTTTTTTTTCTGTCACCACTTTTCTCCCTATTGTCCTATTTTTTATTCATCGATTATCGTTTTTCTCCTTTCTCATTCCAACGTCTGTGTATAGTTTTGTTTTCTTTTTCAATTTTTTCTCTTACGCAATTTTTTTTCTCATGTGCTGGCGCGTGTGTGCGTGAGACTAGTAAAGTATAAAGTGGCTCTCCGAAATCGTTGGTATAACCGTGTCACATTATAAATGTAAAATTATATTTATAGATAATGCCCTTTAAAACGGTGTGTAACCATGTCACATGTTTTTTTCTCTCTCTTTTATCCTTGTAAGTTTAGTTATATTGTTATTTTGTCTTTTTTATATTATTTTTTTTTATCTTTTTATTTAGTCCTTCGAATTTTATAAAATTCTTATTTTATCACACATATTTATACTGATACACGCAACACGTGTGTCATAGGGTGCTAGTATATAATAAACTCTTCAACTACTCTCAAGCACGAATTTCTTTCACAATTTTTTTGAGTTCGGTATCTTTTGTCTTATCCTTTGTCTCGTGATCTCATCTTATGTCTCATGTTATATGTTATATATTATTAGCAAGTGTAATGTACTTATTAATTTACTGTTAATTTTTAAATGAACAAGTAGTATTTAATTGTCATCAATAAAAAATACATGAGATGAAATAATAAATGAGACAGAAAATCTAAATTTCATTTCATCACCTTAACTAGCGCAGCACCTTGAATCAAGATGAGCAAGCCTTTTTCCATTCAGTTAGGCAGTCATATATGCAATGTATGAAAATTATTCAGTGGAACTGAATACTTTTGAAAACATCTTTAGCTTGCATGTGCTGTAAAAAAGGTGAACATGGAATTTTAGGCCAAGAGATTGATATCTCTGAATATAATCTTCTTTTTTTATTATTGTTATTATTAATTATTCATGAAGATTCCGTGAAATTAAATTAAACAGTAGAAATATATGGTCACATGGTTTAAATCAATTGAAATTCATAAAGATTTAAGTAAATAGTAAATTAAGTGCATCCACATGCTAGACCTTATGTTTCTACTCCTTAATCACCTCGCAAACTAGTGATTATTAGTCAAAATTTATTGACTATACATATATACAAGTACAAGCATAGGAATATACGGCCACGATCATCCAACTATGTTACGTACCATTGACCTCGCTAAATTTTAAATAGACTTTTGTTGGTATTTTTCAACTTTAGCACGTTATTCAAATGCATGAACATATATAATTGGTAAGATATTGCTTGCAGATAAGGCAACACTTTAACTATATTACTACTACTACTACTCCTGTGTCAATAACTCTAAATAAAATATCTTTAATTAGGTCATGCTTTCAAAATTATAGTTAAAGGGCTCGTTGACGATCATTCTTATGCTCATAATCATTTATAATCATTCCATATTTTGCGCCCATAATTAATAACTAGTCCTTACAAAAGCCAAAAGGCACACATTTTGGAAGATTCTTTTGTTCTGTATAGTATATATTAAAGAAGAAAAGAATTGTATTTTCTTTTAAATTTTTAAATAGAATTATATTAAAATGAGCTTTACTTGTATTTTCAATCTATGCCACATATTGTTTCTTGATCTGTCCGCCATTTGATGCCTTAAAATGTTTGATGATAAAGCTAGACTCTGGAATTTTAGCACTGGGAAATTTAAGAAGTCTCTCAAATCATAGCCTAAAGTCATTTATTTGAGTATCACTGATATTCCATATACATGATTAGATAAGAAGACAGCTAACAATGTGCATTCACCTTAAATTAAATTAATATTCTTTACAAATCCTTTTTTTTTTGTTATTCAATCAACATATTGTAAATTATTGACGAGGGTACGGTACTAATTAATAATATAAAATAAAATTTGTTAATTACTCTTTGAAAAATGATTTATATGTCAACTAATTTCACGACGAATTTAGATTATTAACGTGAAATTATAAGCAATAAGATATATAGAAGAACAATACTATGTGCACCAACTGTACACAAAAAGTTGTGCACCAAGAGTAGGGACTCATGTAGTACTTACCAACAAAAATGTGTAAAATATTCAATTGAAGGTTCCGCTCTCTATTTTCTCTCTTTTTTTATACTGTGTGTGCACGACTTTTTATGTATAGTTAATGTCCCTAGCATTACTCTATATAAAATAGTGATGTGTGGGTTCTTTTTTTATTTTATTTTATGTCATGTATGTTGTATATACATCGATATTTAATATTGACATAAATTTATTATCATATTGTTGGAATATCCGGCTCATATATGCTCATCTAACACCATATCTTGACACAAAAGGTTAACCTATTAGGTCTATGGTCCATTAGAGCATTATAAGTCCTCAATCTTTCTCCTTATGTTCCAATGTGGGATTTTACTATCACGCGATACCCCAACAGTCTTCCCATTAACACATGATCTCTATCCACATTGACACCGAGCTCTCCTTTGAACTTTAACCATATTCTTTTGAGTACTAGCCCATCAGTTCTTTTAGTTGACGAGCTAGCCACCCTCTTCATTATCTCTTGTTTGATCCACTAAGAATTTTTGCCAAGCCCATCAAGTCTTCCTATCTTACAAGTTTATCTCTTAATATCTCTTGTTTGATTCATCAAGAGCCTTCTCGAGAAGAGTCCACAAACTTGCTGAAAGAGTACATAATCTACCAAACATCCTTAACTCATTGAGCCTAGTCCATCACGTCTCTCCTTAATGACGATCCCATAGTTCTCTTCAACATTTATTGACAAGAGCCAACCAAGAGCCTTTGGGATAAAAGTTCATCACTTACTCAATGATTTTTTTTGTCCATCAAGTTCAGTCCATACCATATCCATAACCTAAACCCATAATCAAGGTTCTGATACTAGTTGTTAGGAATATTCGACCCATATATACTCATCTAAAATCACATTGATCTTGACCTAAAAGGTTGACATATTAGGTTTATAGTCCATTAGATCATTTATATGTTCTCAATCTTCCTTTTTATGTTTCGATGTGGGATTTTAATATCACGCAGTACTATAACACATAGATAGCAACACTCTTATATATTCTTTTACTTATGCTTATCATGAAGATCACTAATCATCAATCATGATGTTGGGAAAACTACAAAGAAAACCATGTTATAATTAAACAAGAATCATTCACTATAAATTCCTAATTGTATTTTCAACAACTCTTAGATACACTACAAGAAAATGGTCCAACAACGACCAATTCTTTCAGCGACTGTAGTATCCGGTCGCTAATGTTATTAATAGCGACCGAACCAAAAATCTAGTCGCTATTAATATCAGCGACTGCATGCGGTCGCTAATCTAAATTTTGCCACCATAAATTTGGCAAAAATATTGGCGAGGAGGCTATTTGTGACAAATTACTTTCAGTGACCGCATCGCGGTCGCTAATACATCCACGTCATTTAAAAATAACGACTGCATGCGGTCGCAGAAAGCGGTCGCTGATTCTCTTTAATCTAATCACAATCGAGTAGACTAGGAGACGGAGGAAAGAAAGAAAAAGAAGAGGGAGCAGAGGGAAGAAAGGGAGCAGAGAAAAAGAAGAGGGAGTACGTAGAGGCCAGGAAGAGAGGGAGGTTGTCGCCGCTGCCGTTGCTGCCCCTGAAGCCGCCGCCGACTAAGCCCAAATCACCTAATTTACTGTAAGCATTTATTTAATTGATTTTTTTTGTTAAAGTTTGTGAGGCATTATCAAGTTATTGTAAGAATTTATGATTGAGCATGATTTTATTGATGTTTAAATTAAATGAGTATTGAAATAAACTGTTTGCATAAGTTGGTTGTGCATATTAATTGGAATAAATTAATATGAGTCTAGAGGCATTATTAATTTTTGACTTTATTGAAATGGCTTTTTGCTATTGTGGAATGAATCCCCCACTTACTGATGCAAACTAATTTGGCTTTGGTGCAAACGACATCCAAAAATTGAAACTTTAATTGATGTGGTACATGTAGTGGGGTTTGTTAGTTGGACTATGGGGTCTAATTCTTGTAATTACCTATTATATTTTATATGAAGGAATCCACTGAATTATTCATGTTTTCATTTTATTGCAGGATATTTTAATTGTATTATGACATGAGTTGTGACGCCCCCAAAATAGGTCCATACAACCCATTTTGATTCGCCAATAACATTCCACAAAATACAAATACAAATATGAAGTTTTCCATTTACAACTAATAAGTGTTGTGCAAAATACGACAACACAATACAAATACATCTTAAATTCTCAATACACTTATTGCCACATTAATAATAATGTATTGAGATATTTCTATTGTCTCGGACCATCACTCCATTCCTCGGCTAGTTCCCGCTACACTCTCTTTTCCCGAGGAGAACAATGGAACAAAAAGGAAAAGGGTGAGCACAAATAGCCCAGTAGGAAATATCATGACTAAGATAATGAAGAATAAAATTATCTTTAGCCTTCAAACAAAATAAATCAGAGATTTAAAGATATTATAATTGTTCAATAACAACAACTGCAACGGAACGAATAATCCATTAGAAGAGTCAAGTAGATTATAATATCTACCATCTTCTATAAATTAAAGGATCACCACCAATATTTTATCCCTGTAACACCAATCAACAGTTCCTGTTTATGAACATCCAAATCAACAATTTATATTCAACAACCTCTCTTTGCACTATGTGACAAAGATATTTATTTATAACATCACCGGTCATGATCATGCCAAACGCCAGTTCATCTTTGCACTACGGGCCAAATAGAACTTTCACCATACGCCTTTGTTTGTAACACCAAAAGTCATGATAATACCAATACACAGTTTGGTCAAAATCATGTCACGCCAGTTCATCTTTGCACTACGGGCCAAAGAGAACTATCACCACAATTTAAGGATGAGGATGATGACAATGATATAGAATGAATACAGTGAGATCAAGAATAAGAATAAATGTTTAATTTATCTAGTGTCGAAGGTTGACCAAATTGCCAACATGATGACCAAATTGTGGAGTCAAATTCAAGAATGATATTCAAGAATAAAATTCACGATTCAACTATATCGTATCAAACGAAATAGAAAGATTCAGGTGAAAAGATATTAGATGAAGCACAAACTATTAAGGATATTCAATAAATTTTCAGGGATTTTCACCATTAAAAAAAAATAAGGTTTTGAAAACAAACAGAGATTTCTTATCATAAATGGAGAAATGTGAAAGAAAAGATATTCCTTAAAGAGTACAAAAGAAATGATACGTTATACGAGTATAACAGAATATATGAAACTGCAAATGGGTTTTCACCCGTCATGCGGTAATCCGCGTAGACAGATTATTTCCACAAAAGATTAATAAGTAATGAATACGAAGGGTTATTCACCAGGCATGCGTCAATCCGCACGGACAGGTTATACCCATAGATTAATAAGGAACAAATGCAAAGGGATATTCACCAGGTACGACACTCCGTACATACAGGTTATTCCCACATAATAATAAGGAATGAATACAGAAGGGTATTCACCAGGTACGACACTCCGTACATACAGGTTATTCCTACAGAGTAATAAGGAATGAATACAGAAGGGTATTCACCAGACATGCGTCAATCCGCACGGACAGGTTATCCCCACAAATTAATAAGGAATGAATAACAACCTTTATGAGTATAATATCACTTACGAACAAGGAAGCAAATGATATTACATAAGAGTATGAAAGAAATGATATCCCCTACCTTCGTTAATAAGTGATTGGATGTTGCTTTCTATGAAGTTTACTAACTTGGATAATATTAGTATTCTCACAAATACTTACAATAGCCTAGCACACTTAGAGAACTTAAGAAATTTAGAGAGAGAGAGGGAGTATAAGTAAGGAAGGTGTGAAGATTTCTTAAGATAATCTCCCCTATTTATAGGAAAACCAAGTTTCATTAATTGCACAAAAAAGGGCTCGACTTATTACACTTTAGTACCTCCATCTTTGCCTCTATTTTTAATATAATCCCTCAAGTATTATCAATCTTGCATAACATCCCCTAATAGTTCCTACATGTGAACCAATAGTTCCATCATGTGAACCAATAGTTCCATCATGTGAACCAATAGTTCACATCATGTGAATTGCAAAATTTCAATTAGGTACCCCTAAGTTAGACTCCACTTTTAATCCATCAATAATGCTAAAATATCATAACAAATAATATGAGTTACAGTGCCATGATAAATAATAAAAAGTACCATGCAGATGCTATTGTAATTATTGAATCAAAATACTGTGCAATTGCTACTTTATCAATTATTGAATCAATAATTTAAAATACTGTGCAATACCGTGTGCCTGTGAAATACCGCGTACTACTGTGGAATAACGCATTTTACTGTTCTTTTTATTATCGGGTATTTCAACAGTTGCCGGTGATAATACTGTTGACAACATACTGTCGTTTTCAGTATCCGACAATGGGGCCCACTATCGTTGACAATATTGCCATTGTGGGACCCACTAATATTTTGTTATTTCGGCGTCGTACGTTATCGGATATAAAATTCTCTGACAGAACGAATATTATCCGACAGAAGGAATATTCCCCGACATACAGGTTTGACTTTTTTTTGTATAAATGAATAGTATATTCGTATGAATAGTACTTTCGTATTTATACCGTATAATTTTTGTATCCAACTCATATAAACGTTATGACGTAATTCGAAGGTCGAAGAAAGTGTAAAAGCGTTTTTAGCGTGAATAGTCCCCTGTGAATAGTGATCGCGTGAATAGTGATTTAGCGTTATTACTAGACTTCTCAATTTTCACATTTCACTAGTAGCTTTATTATTATCAATTTAACACCTTTCTGTTTAAAATAATAATGAGAAGAAAAATAAATTCTCTTTGTTAAAATTATCGGGGTCTTACATGAGTCATATTTTCTTTTTGTAAAAGTGAATTTTATGAGGTTAAATATTGTTGTTCTAGACGTCATTCATTCGTTTTAAGTAGGGAACCTCCTTCGTTTTAAATAGGGTTGGGTCCGGATTGATAAAGCCCACTTAAATTCAAACTTACTAAAAATTACTAACGAGTCATGCTTGAATAAGCTCTTTAGCCCGTTTAGGTAATCAAGTCGAGTGTTAACGAATCAAGCTTGTTCAAGCGTTATAGCCCGTTTAAGTAATCAAGTCGAGTGTTAACGAATCAAGCTTGTTCAAGCGTTATAGCCCGTTTAAGTAATCAAGTCGAGTGTTAACGAATAGCGTAGTGTTCAATAACACTAATCAATATCATAAGGAACCTCACCTCTTCATGTTTTCATTTTCTTGGAAGATATGTTTAAAAAATTAAATTTCCAAAACTAAACTAGGTAGTATTTACTTAGTTTCGCAATACTAAATAAACTAAGTAGTATTTACTTAGTTTCTCAATACTAAATAAAATAATAAAAATAAAATAATGAACTAAATAGTATTTACTTAGTTTCTCAATACTAAATAAAATAATATAAATAAAATAAAATAAATAAAATAATGAACTAATTAAAATTTATTTAGTTTCTCAATACTAAATAAAATAATAAAAATAAAATAAAATAAAATAAAGTACAATAAAATAAAATAAAATAATAGAATAGAATGAACTAAATAGTATTTACTTAGTTTCTCAGTACTAAATAAAATAAAATGAAATAAAATAATGAACTAATTAGAATTTACTTATTTTCTCAATATTAAATAAAATAATATAAAATAATAAAAATAAATAAAATAAAATAAAATAAAATAAAATAAATAATATAATGATTATATAAACATATTTTTGAGTATACAAAGCCCCACCATTCTTTTTGTCATTCTTCTTGCCATTCGAGAACTGGAAGGGAGTGGAGCATACAAAGTCCCACCATTCTTCAGCTTTCCATTCGAGAATTATAATTTGGCAGCCTACCCTTATATTGAGTTGTTCATTCTTTTTATTATGGTTTGAACATGTATGTCTGGGGCTGTGTTGTGTTGGGGACCAGGTAGCTAGGGTCCGGGAGTTATAAGGGGGATTATATGAAAGAGTTAAATGTTAATGTCATACTAGATATGCAAGTATGCTCAAGTTATGCTTCATATGCTTACAAGTATGTTTATATGTTAATCATATGCTTACAAGTATGCTCAAGTAATATGTTTACAAGTATGCTCAAGTCATACGCTTACAAGTATGCTCAAGTCATATTCTTATAAGCTTGCTCAAGTCATATGCTTACAAGTATGCTTAAATGTTAATCATATGCTTACAAGTATGCTTAAGTCATACGCTTACGAGTATGTTTAGAGAGTTTGACAATGACACTAATTAGCTCATGTTGTCAAAATAGGTACCGTGGTATCATGGACCTCTATTCAGACCGTAGTTGGATGAGACGACGAAAGTCAAGTGCCCAGATAAGTGCTACAACTGAATTGAGAACTGGTTGTCAATTACATATATACATGTTCTCTATATTCTTGTCATTTTTATGTACCTTTCATTTATAGTTGTTGTAGTTAACTATTTCATACAATTACCTGTCATTATTGTCATTTTATTTGTATATGTAAATCATATAACTCATAATAACATCCTAAAATTTTTATTTATAGATGTCTTCTGAACCAGCGTAATGAAAGCGCGGCTTGGGCCGGGGGCCCTAATCATATGCCGAAGGCCCCGACTAATCCGAATGACCGGATTCTCATACAGATTCGTCCTCCTCCGGACAGCACGTACGTTAAACATCGTTTATATATAAGCATTTTATATTTTCATTGTTATAGATATATACTAATGTCAATTGCTTTAAAATATTCTAATAAAATTTCTTATCTTTAATGTAAATTATTGTACATTGTAGTGATTTTCAAGATAGTAAGATTGTGAAGTGCATTTCACAATTATGCTTACAGAACTGGCCTACGCCAGTGATTACGTGAGTGAGCACACCTCTCGCCCACAAGGATGCAGTTTGGGCTGAATTTCAGGTATATTTTTTTTAATTCTAACAGATAATATAGTTAATGAAATAATATTGTTTAGTAGTGTTGGATTATGGTAATATCACCATTTTAATATTATTATTGTTGTTTTATTTGCAGAAAAGGTATAGATGGGACGATGCGCAAGCATCAGTTATTTAGACATTGTTCTGGCAAAAGTGTGTCGTCCGAACCAAAGATAATCTAAACAAAGAACGACAGAAAGCCCTGCATAATGCAGAAATGGACCATCCAGGACAGGGTAAGCAGTACATGTATGAGCATAGTCCCTCGCGCTGCGCGCAGCCTATGTGGGTGGAGATGTATGACCAATGGAGAGCTGAGAGCTGGGTCAAGAGACACAAGATTGCCGCCTCAAACAGATCCTCAGGTGCACCTGAAGGCGAAAAGGCAAATGGCACGTATAGGGGCGACAGTATATCACAGTTGTAGCATATTGTTGTCAGGGTACGTATGAATAGCAAGCTTGTTGACTTAATTATTTGTTTTTATGTTTACAGTCATGGTTTGTAGAATATCATATGTTTACATATTAATATGAGAACATGTTTTGTAGGAGGCTCAGTCTCAGGGTCAGCCTATCAATTGGCTGGATGTGTACGTGACCACTCGCGATCAGAGGCGGAACTACGGGGGTCGAGGGGGAGGGGGCAAACGATCCTGGTACTCCGGCGAGGCCATAGGTAGTGTACCTCCCGCTGGCCGCTGGAGCAGTCCTTCTTCTTCGCAATGGCGTCGACCAAGTCCAGCAGCAGCAGCCCAACAGTTAGGTTTTTATTTTTATTTTTTAAACTTACATGAAACGACGTCGTTTCATGTAAGTTTTAAAAAAAAACACACTTCATTTTCTTTATCCTTCCCAGTTCCGCCGCCTCTGTTGCTCTCAATATTTTCCATCCTTTTATTCCTTTCCCTAATTCCTTCCGCAGCTTTGCTTCTCCCGTTCTCCGGTGGGCGGTCCCGTCCGGCGGTGGCGGTTCTCCCTTTCTCTCTTCAGGTTTCTTAATTTTTTGTGCTTAATTTTTCCATTAAATTAAAGATTTAGAGTTTGTTACTTATGCCATGAATTAGAGATTATGTGTTATTTTCATTGAATATTTGAATTAATATTGTATATTTATCAATTTATGGTATATTTATGATATATTGTTTATGAAATAATTGAAATTATTGAATAAGGTTAGTTGATGTTTTGATGAAATTACGATGAATGTTTGAATAATTGAATTGATGAATGATGAAATTATTATGAAATGTTTAAATTGATGAAATTATTGATTATCAATTGATATTTTTATTTATTCTAGATTATGGATAAATACTTGATTAAGCGACCAAGAATCATTGATTCTTCTAATAATCAATTACCAAGTTCCGAAGCAAGTGGTGGTATAATGACAGTGAAAAAGGATATATATTTCTTTCAATTTCAGTATAATCAGGTTTTTAAAGTTTAAACTTTAACACACAGGTAGTCATATATATTAATATCATCATAGATTTAACTCAAGGTATAAATGTTTCCTTCCTGTGTGGTGTTACTGATCCTGAAGCCCTCTCTTTTTTCTGTTCAAGATCGTGTACATGGAACTTTCTCCCAGTGGGTCCTTGAAATTATATGACTTCATAGCAATGGTGACAGCAGTCATGATAGTTCTCTCTTAGCTGCCAACCTTCCACTCTCTTAGGCACATCAATCTGGGCTCACTTCTTCTCAGTTTGGGCTACACTGTCCTCATCAGTCATCACTAGCACTTGTATCTATGCAGGTAAAGATTTTGAGTCATCAATTGATCATACGTGCCTATTAGTTCTGTGTTTTTCCTGCTCTGAAGAGTTTAATTAGTAGATGCTGAGTAATGGATAAATATATTTGTGGCTGATGAAATTATGAAGATGCTATAACTAGAAGATAAACATAAATGAGTGCTGAGAGATAAATAATTTTTTTTATAATTATAGTTGAAAGAAGCAGTTCGAGCGTCAATAAATAATTTTTTTTACTGAGAGATTTTGACCCCCCCTATAATATGGTCCTAGTTCCGCCACTGCTCGCGATGGTCTGCCTGAGGCTGTCCAGATAGCGGTAATAAATTTTTATAACATTGATATGTTGTTTATTAATTTTTACGACCTTTTTTTAGCATTCTATATTTATTTTTAACTATTTAATTGTTAACTTGCTAACAGGACACTTATAAGAGCTTAAGGAATGAGCGTTATCCTGAAGGCACCCCGCTTCCGCCGATTGATCAAGAATTTTGAGAGAAGACGTCAGTCGTGAAGAAGAATTACGTCAAAGGCCAAGGACAAAGACGATGTCCGACCATCAGTGGCACAAGCAGCTCTGCTACCAAGTCTACATAGTCACCGGGTCATCCAGCCTATCATACTTCTGCTGACTGTGTGAGAGCGATCTGTCGAGATCGTGATCTTCTTCGTATATTGGGCGGGCATCTGCAATCTCTGAGTCCTGATGAGTTAGCAGAGGTAGGCAGCAGCACGACATCAGAATGCCGACGAGGTAATCTTAGTACTTATTACAATCAAATTAGTCATATATATATATATATATATATTGTTGTGTAGTATACTTATGTTTAAATAATTCTTATTGTTAGCTTTTCCTCACTTTGCTTTGCATAAGTCATACCAGTATCAACACATGTAACATGTTTTATTCTTTTGTTAATTACAGGGTCCTACTAATTTGGACGATGATGAATGAAGAGCTAGGCTTGTTTTCTAGATATTTAAAGCCTTGTACTTTTATATTCATTCTTTAGACAATTGTATGTTACTTAAAGATGACATTTGTATATATTTCTTCAGTTCATATTGGTTTATTAATGTTTATATAGTTTATATTGTGTTGGTTTATATGTTTGCATATGGATGGATGTTTATATGTGTTATGCATGTGTTGGGATATAAATCATAGATGAATGTTTATATGGATGTTTATATATAATGCTGTATGTTGGGATATAAAGCAGGTACAAAACAGTTACAGTTTTTTTGGGAAATCCAAAAAACAAGCTAATTTTTTTTTTAAAATAAGAATCAGCGACCACGGGGCGGTCGCTAATACTTGTCAGCGGTCACTGATAGTCTGAGGGTATTAGCGACCACATCGGTCGCTAATGTTGGTCGCTGACGCGTGGGCCACGTCACCCTTGAGAACTGACTCACCATGACTCAACTTAGCGACAGCTTCGGTCGCTATAGGCAGTCGCTGATAAATCGGTCGCTAATAGTGGTCGCTGATGTCCACCCCAGCGACTAGATTATGTGCGACTACTATCAGCGACCGCATTCGGTCGCAGGTGGGTATCAGCGACCGATCGGTCGCTGATAAGCACATGATTAGATACCGCAACATAAAACCGCTTAGATTGGTGCAGAGAGGTTTCTCGAAAACCAATTCAAAAAAAAATCTAGGGGGATAACATACCGTTGATGCGATTACTTAAATCAGATACCGCAACATAAAATCGCTTAGATTGGTGCAGAGCAGTTTCTCAAAAACCAATTAAAAAAAATCTAGAGGAATAACATACCGTCTTCATTACTCTGTTGCCGCATTCTGAACTTGTTTTTGTGACCAGTTGTTAACAATATTCAAACCCTCGATCTCTATATCGATAGAAGTAAGTTATATCAATGAACCAAGACATTGATGTGAAAAAGAACATCAAAATCGTATTGAGAATATATTAAATCTTTTTTTTAATCATATTGACAATATGATGTACTCTTTAATAAATATATTTGTCTCTTGACATTAGTAACATAAGATATTTAGAAAAATACTATATATTGCGATTTTTTGTATCGAATTTTATATTGTCATTTTAAGGAGAAGTATTAAAAATAAATTTGTTAAAAATATGTGTCATATGGTGTATCACTCTTATTATTCTATCAAATTCTATGAATAACATGTCTTAGTCGTTATTAACTGGAAAACAAAATTCACTACGTAGTAAACTCAAATATTTATAAAATGAAGTAATCAATTTTTAAATTAAATTTATACATGGGCTTATATTGATAACATTTATTAAAATTATGTTACTCCTTCTACTCCATAAAACGAAATATAATAATAATTTTTTGATTATCCAGCTGGAGTCTGGTTTATATTGCCAATGGTATAAAATGACACATTTTTTCTTAACTTTTTGTCATAATTTTATTATCTTACCATCACTAATTAATTAATAAGCGTTGTTACCCTTAATTATAAATATAAAACAAAAGTGGGAGTCTTACAAATGGATTATAAAATTCATTTTTATTTGTAGTGATTTAAAGTAGGGCTAAATACACTTTTGTTATATTAAGTTCTACCCTTTGCACAATTCGGCCCCTAAACTAATTGGGTTTACATATCCGTTACATCAACTACTTAATTTCACACAATGTCCCCCTCCTCTCCCCCCCCCAAAAAAAATCAATTTTTGGCTAAAATTGGCCGAAAACCCCGACTTGAACGGCAATGTGGTTGGAGCATAATGGGTTTATACAGTTTGACCACAGCCAGATACAATTAACTTATTTTATAAAAAAACTAACTTAATATATTGTATATTACAAAAAATATAAAATTAAAAATTATACCAACTAATGTTTAACAAAAAATAACAAATTAAGAAAATAAAACAAAATAATACTAATTGATACCATATATATATCAAAATAAATTATCACATTTAAATTTTAAACTCTTATAAATTAAAAAGAATATATAACAAAATGAGTATTTATTTAAATTATAATTTTGAAATGTGAGGGAATATATAACACTTTTATTCCACCAACTAGCATCACTTATACCGCAACGCCAACTACGACAACCACCATATTCATCAACACCACCACCACCTCTAATACCATTGCCGCCACCATTTCACTGATACCCCAACTCATCACTACTATAAAAACTCTAGATTTGATATTTCTCTGTAGCATGCACCACCATCCACCACCACCAATGCACAAAAACTTATCGTCGTCCACCACCACCTCAAAACACTACATCTAACTACAAATTCGAACAAACACCATCATCAAAAATATAGATTGGGATGAAAACTAATAGATCTGAAGAAAGAAAGAAAACACTTACCATTTTTATTGTTTAATTGAACCTTTTCACGAGTTAGGGAGGGTTTTTGCTAGTGTGGGGGTTTGCTTAATATTGGAGATTCGACCATGGTGGTCGGATAGGAGCTGACTAATTGGTGGCAGTGTGGCGGGATCGCGGTGTGGTATCATTTCTTCCTTCTTTATGCAGCTGATTGCGTTTCTAATTGAGAGGATCTTTGTTGCTTCCATTGTTGATGATGGTGGATGAGGAGAGAGAGAATAGATCTGGGAAAAATAAGAGTTGAAGATCATGATGGTGAGAAAGAGTTGAGAACTATTTTTTTCTAATTGTATTTAGAAGTACTTTAGTTTTTTTAATGAAGTCAAACTATATTTTAATACGGCCAAACCTTATAAAACTACTTGCCCTACTGGAAAATTGTGCATGTATTCCGGTCAATTTTTGCTGAAAATTGAATTTGTGAGGGACATTGTGTGAAATTAGGTAGTTGATATAACAGATGTGTAAACCCAATTAGTTTAGGGGCCGAATCGTGAGGAGGGTGGAACTTGGTGTAATAAAAGTGTATTTTGCCCTTTAAAGTATGTAGTGTTAATTTATTCTTCTTTTTTTTTTGACAAAAACCCTGAAACAAAATTAGAAAAAATTCATTTATTTAATCAGAAAGATGCGAATTACATGTATGAAAAAGTTATGAGGATACTTACTCTATCTAAAATAAAATATGAATTATAAACTTTTATAATTTAAGTAGAAAAATAAAAAAACAAACTGGAAACAAGTATAAAGAAGTTTAGTAGCATTCCTAACATAGAAAGAAGAGCGAAAGTGAAATTATAGCTAGTACTAAGGGGGTGTTTGATAAAAACTGAATGAATCTGAATCTGAATCTGAATCTGAATGAGCTGAATCTGAATCTGAATGAAAAAAGCTGTTTGATACTTGACATGTCTGAAACATCTGAATGACAGAATTTTATTATTTTACCCCTCTGAAAAAATTTAAAATTGTTGTAAATTTATTTAATATTACTTAATATAATAGTTAATATTTTTTTTTATTTTTTATTTTTTTTTATTTTTTTTACTCATTCAACTGCTCATTCAGCCATTCAGCTAAAAAAATCTGACTTAGCTATTCAACTCAATTATCTGACTGATTCAGCCATTCAGACCAAAACAAACGCACTTATCGATTCAGGCATTCAACCATTTAGCTTCATTCAACTCTAAATAAACACCCCCTAAATCGAATAGAACTCTAAAATATAAGTTTAAAATATCTATTTATACTTGGTAATACTAAGCCGAATAGAAATCTGAAATATAAGTATAAATATAAGTATATATACAAGTTTGATGAATATTAACTCTTACTATGATACTATGTTAGTAGTATAATATTAATACAATTATATATATGTTACTAGTATTTATCGACAATGGCAAGCACAGAAAGAAGAGCGAAGGTGAATCGTCAAACAAACTTCGGTGAAATCTCGCCGTCTCCGATTCTCAACCTGCCGGAAGACGTTATATTCGAAATATTCTCACGGCTGCCGGTGAAATCTCTGCTTCAATTAAGATCTATCTGCAAGCTCTGGCTGTGATGACCCGAATTTTTCAGAAAAATATTAAAATAAGAATTTAATAAATAAAATTCTTATTTGGTGTTATGATATGTGGTATTATATTGCATAAGTCAATACGTGCTTTGCAATATGTGATTTTTGTGAATAACAAAAATCTATTATTATTATATATTTATTATTTCATGTAAATAAATTGTAGAATCCATTTATTAAGAAGAAATGAGATGAGTATAGTTTATGATGAAGGAAATTATTAAAATAATTTATAATATTAAATTATTTTAATATAGTAAATTGGTGGTATTAAATATATTTAATAACCTCCATTTTATTGGGTAAAATGTATACATGTTTTTTTATGTAGTGAGTATATTATTATATTCGCTATAGTTAAATAAAGTGTGAGAAAACAATTTATAGAGAGAAAATAAAATAATTGAATATATTATTATACATTTGTTTTGGTTTGAAATAAATTGTGGGAATCAATTTATTTAAAGAGACGGATAACTTTAAAGATACAAAACTTTTGTATCTGTTAATGAGCAAATTAAAATAATTTATAATATTAAATTATTTTAATAGGAGTATAATGTAAATTTTGTGGTGAAGAAAGTAATTTATATATGGAGATTAAATTTAAATTATATTATGAAATAATATAATTTGATTATGAAGTCTTGTAATGAATTCGCTATGAATTAAATTTCATGAGCAAGTTAATTCACTTAATTAAATTGGTGAATTAAGATAATATTTAAATTATGGTTAAATATATTAAATTAATATATTTAACTAATAGGAATAAATTGTTGAAGACAATTTATGGAAAGAAGAAGATGATTAAATTTAAATATACAAAATTGTTTTATATATTAAATAAGTAAATTAAAATAGTTAATTGAATATTAATTATTTTAATTGGTCTGTTACATTAAATAAAGAGAATTAAGATAATTTATGATATTAAATTATTTTAATATAGTAGAGTTATTGCATTAAATAAATTATTTTTATTTAATGTATAGCTTCATTGTTATGGAAAAGATTTTTGGTGTAATAATAAATTTATTACGCGATATGTACGGACGAGTATGCAATAAGTGAATTAAAATAATTTATGATATTAAATTATTTTAATAAAGTGGAAATTATTACATTAATATAAATTCCATGTTTATTATATGTAATATATATTGTAAGTGATATAATATATATTATATGTAATATATGTATTAAGTATAATATATGTAATATGTATATGTTAGTTAACCAAAACCAACCAAGCAGCTGGGCAAAATAAATTGAGCAAGGATGCGGGGTAATCGAATGAAATAGAGTAACCTCCAAGCAAAAACTAAACCAACTAAGCTGGGTAGAGAGGAGAAGTAGCTTCCAAGAAAGAAAAGGAAAAAAAACTTTTGGAGCAAGAGAAGTGAATTGGAGAGCAAGCATAAAAAAAATCATTGTATGGAAGCAAGTAAAAAGTCAAGTCTGCGAACATCGTTATGATGCACAAGTGCTAAGAAGTTCTCTTATAAAATAAGACTATATTCTCTCTAATAATTTAAAATTTGTGGGACATTGTTAGAATAATTTTTAAATTATTCTTAATCCTTAAGAAACAAAATTGGGCCAATTACAAATTAGTCTAGCATATAAAAGTTGATTTTTGTTTAACCATTAAGACTAAATGTTATTGGCTAAATTTGATGGCTATACTTGGGCATGAAGTTTACATGTATAGTGTATGAGTTTGCCACGTAGCTATGTAATGTATGATGCAGTAGCTTGTGTTAGTCGGCTAATAAGGCAGCATACTACTTGGACAAGTCTAATTTTCTTTGGTCTTAAGTAATGGACCAAACAAACCGCCATGCACCTTATAAATAAAGGGCAGACACATGACATTCAGATAATTTAAAAAAAGGGATGCACGAGGTGGAAGCTAAGCTCTTGTGGCAACATGCGGTGGCATATGTTGTATATTTGTATGTAGATATAAATCATAGAAAGGGAGTAAGAGAAAAAGGGGAGAAACAGAGAGTTACTTGTAGGGAGAGAATATATCCCATAATACTAAAATAACATATTCTTTCCCGAATTTATTACCTCTAATTAGCAAATTACTTTCTATAGATTTCTACGTTGATTTTCTGGGGGAATATAATTAGATTCTTTGCATCAATACTTCATAAACCCACTCGCTGTAGATATAGATTGGGTCAGATATATTTGCTTTTCTCCCAGATAATTATTTTTAATTGCTTTTGTTTGCTGTCGATTCTGATCATCATCTGTTTCGATCGTAAACTTAAAAGCAAATAATTTTGACGTAATTGATTTTGTTAATCTAATATCAAGATCAATCATTAACAATTTTTGGTCAAAACTGATGGAACCCAGGTTTCTCGATTTCTGGGTATGATCATAAACCCATGAAACATCGAATTTTGATTTCTGGGTATTAACCGGAATTTGATTTTACAATCTGGGTTTTTTTTTATTTGAATTTGATTCCACCCAAGTGATAACGGGTATCAAGTCTGGAAACATTCTCAATAAGTGGCGGGATTACTTCCGTACTTCCAATTCTGACGTATTTGGGATTATGGTTGCGGCTTCTGATTTTTCCCAAGAGTTCAGGTTAAGGCGAGATTGAATGGCTCAGATTTTGTTCTCTTCTAAATTGACTAAATGTGTAGGTTGTGATTGTGTTGAGTTGTTAGTTCCTGGTGAAGAGAGAGATGATGATGATGAATAATTTTAACAGTGATGGTAGATATGATTCTAAAACTGCTAGGAGCAAGGAGAGCAAATTGGATTGTGTTAGAGACGATCATGGTGATGAGATGAATGTGAACCAAATGCTTAGCAATTACAGCTATAGGGATGCTGAGACATTAACTGAAGAGATTGAAAAGGAGACTTAGATTCTTGGGGAGGTGTTTTTTAGAATCAAAGGGATTGTGTAAAACAGTGAAGATGAGATCGTGAGGCAGATGGAAATATACGAGTATTAACAACCGACAAATAGAAGTGGAATTATGGACGTTTGTTGAACATATAGCGATGAACGCAAACTGATGTGCTATGCGAGGTCATAACGTTTCTAGTTCGCGAGAAGGATTAGAACCGGTAGCATTTCGTAGTGAAGGCAAGTTTTTCAGTTCCTTTGTGTTTTGTGATCTTGATATTATATGAGATTTTCACAAATATGCTAAATTATACTTTATGCTTGTTAAATTGTGAAAGTCAACTTATGACTGAAATTGGTTAAGTTTTGGAACTCAGTCTTAATGTGATATGAGATATGTTAAATATATGAATTATATTGTTTAGAATTACGATAATCATGAAATATGAACTGAGCATGAAATTATGTGCTATGTGAAGCATGAAAGCTGTTAAATTTGTTGAGCCGTCGAGCTCAATCTTGCAAAAATAAACTTTTTGCAGGTTAAAGACACAATGTGATATTACTTGCTATCTGGACGATAAGGATTGGAAGATATACGAAGAAATACATTTTATTCACTTAGAATTTGTATAGAAACTATGATTGATAGCTTTGATATATGTAACTGGCATGTTATGTATATTTTAAAATATTCAATAAAGAATATTTGTTCTGATTATGTTGTGATGATTACTTTGTAATATAAAGCTGATAGTGATAATACTATATAAGAATGAATTCGTATTGAGGATTGAGTTGTACATACTCATATCTACTCTGATAAAATGAATCGTAGAATAAAAATAATTCTTAAATATGTAATCGTAAAGGTTGCGATTCAGGGAAAAGAAAGAAAGAAAGATATAAAAGTTTTTAATTATTCCGCATTTTTAGCTATTTTAACATTGAATAATGTTTTAAAGCTAGAACAAGATGGTATTAACGCACAAGGTCGGGAATAGAAATAGTCCCGATTTTGGGGGCGTTACACTGGCTGTCCCAAATTTCAAGCGATAATTTCATCAAAACCCACCTCAATCGCACCGTCAACCACAAAACCCCTATCACTCATCGTTCACTGGTGGAACACGGACTCCGGCGGCGAAGTTATTTCTCTGATCCACCTCGATTCTATCGAAAATCCGATCGATCTCAATCCACCAACTTTACCTAAATTACCAACAGCAAGAATAAGAGCGCTGGCTGTTGGTTGCTGTAATGGCATTGTTTGCCTCACCAATACACCGGAACACGGATTAACTTACCTCTGGAACCCCGCAACCAAACAGGCTAAGAAAATCCCCCTTTCTGAATTTTCCAGTTCTGACAATGTAGAGGAAGAATTTACCAACTCTCGTATGGGGTTTGGATTTGACCCGAATTCCAATGATTACAAGGTTGTTAGGATTGCGAGTCATGTGGAGGTGTATTCGGCAAATACTGATTCTTGGCGAGAAATTGAGGCTGTTGAGGTAAGCATTATAAAATCCCCAACATTGGTTACTTGTGATGTTAGTGTGAAAGGGGTTTTGTATTGGCAAACCTTAGCTGGGCAACACCTAGTGTCATTTGATTTGCACAATGAGGTATTTGAGCAAATTCCTATGCCGAGCAATGTGTATTCTGGCCAAACTCGAGTGCAAATTGTGAATTTTAGGGAATCTGCTGCTGTGATTGTGTATTCTCGTTGTCGTCGAGAGGTTAGTTTATGGACAATTGATGATGGGAAAAAATCTTGGACGAAAAAGTTCAAATTTGGGGCAGTTCCATGGGTGTCTTTTCTATTTGGGTATTTCAAGAGCGATGAAATTGTAGTAAATGAAAAGGCTAGGTTATTTATATATGACTCTAAAATCAAAAGAAGGGAGTATGTTCGAATTCTTGATGGTGTTTTGAATGCTTTTGACTACACTCAGAGCCTTGTTTCATTCAAAGGATCGGTACAAGTTCAGGCTGAAGAAGATGCATGCTAATCAATAAAGAAAGAATGAACAGGTGGACATAGTGTGATGGTTTAATCAGTGTTATCTGAGATTGTTACTTTGTGTGGCACCGAATATGGCAGATGATGAGGATGACAAGTCAAAAGTTGAGAAAATTTTATTTATTTATTTATTTTAAGAACGTACGTTTGTTGTGTTTAACTAGAGGAAAATTGATCTAATTAATTAATTATTAATTTATTTGTTAATAAGATTTAGGATATTTAATAGTGATTAGGAATTTTTACTATTTAGAAAGATATTTTAGTACTTTCGTGCTTTTGTTATTCACCAAATATTATTATTGCTACAAGATTATTATTCTACATAATAGATTATTGATTAAAACTATGAGATATTTTTCCTTTTCATGCGATTGAGAAATTTTAAATTAGTGGTATGAGGAGTACCACCCAAGTAAAAGATCTTTGGCTCCTAAGTAAAAGATTCTTGGAGTAGTGAGAAGTAGAGTTTCACCCGAACTAATTTTCCTTATTTTCATCTACGGTTGTTCATCTCCAAAAGTTGACATATATCAACAGGCATAGGTTTTTTGACACTAACTTATTTGTCCCTTAGATATCCACATGAAATGCACATAATTGACTAATTTTGATTAAAATTAATAAAAAGGGATAGTTTTGCAAAAATTTTAAACATTGGCTTTAACAATGCAATAATTAAAAGTTGAATCATAGTGTTTATAGTATAATTAAGCATCAACATGATGAGACAATTTTATTATTTACTCTAGATTTAAGAGAATTATCTGTGAGGAGAATTAATGGTGTGATGGGGAGGGGCCTGAAGTTCTTTTTGACATCTCTAGCTCTAATGATGTTGTTTATTATACCTAAATGGCATGAGTTTAAAACCTGACAGAAGATTTTAGGCTTTTTGGCGGGAATAAGGATGTTAAGATTTTGTGAAGATGCATCTCTTTTGCAATTTCATGGGGTTTTAAGTCAATTTCTTGCATGTTTCGGATGATTTTCATCTAAAGCTTGAATAGTAGTCAACTACTCTCTCCATTTCAAATTAGAAATATTTGTAAAATTAGGAATTTAAGGATAATTTTATGTTCTCAATTATAGCCTTAATATCAACTATGAATTTAGTTGTGGTGGTGTGATATTAAAAATGATAGTAAAAAAATAATGACAAATTAAGAACATCATGTCACTTTATAATCCTGAAATAAAAATATATCTCTATTTTTGTAATAGACTAAAAACGAAAATATATCTCTAATTTTATAACAGAAGAAATATATCAATGAGATTACTTCCCTTCAAGTGGGAACACTCCAAACAAAGCCACTTTTGGAGCAAAAAATTGTCTTTTCTGCAGGAAATGGTAGGATAAAACTACTACTAATGGAATAGGTTACGAAAAATTGAAAAGTGCACAGTTCCTTAAAACAGGCTCTGAGTTTTCAGCTTTGAGTATTGAAAGCTAGGGCTACTTTTCAATCCATGAAGTAATCAAGGGGGAAGGAACAAGCAATGTCTCAGTCATTGTTTTTGTCTCTTTTATTTATTTATTTATTAATTTATTAATTTGATAATAGGAAAATACTAAACTTATGCAGCAAGTAAATTAATAGTGATCGTATATGATCTTGTTGCAAATCAACTGTGAGATCAAAGGTTGCATGAGCTGGACAAGGCCTCCAAACAAACAGCACAATGGGAATGTACTTTTCTTTCCAACGACCACCTTTTTTAAAAAAAAAATAGAGTACTTTTTTTTTAAAACGGTGACTTTTTTTTCTTTTTATAAAAAGTTAACTTTATAAATAGGCAAAGAGAAAAGTGAGACATATCGCATATAATTTCATGAGCCATCTCACAAAAATAATATCGTTTTGTGTATTTGTATATATGAAAAATACAATTCCTCCTTTGTGTAAGAATGAGTGTTTTATAAATTTTCAATGCAGTATTATTTTGGGAGATAACTCAACGTGAACTCTACAAGTCTGAAACAAAACATCGATATTCAAAGGAAAAAAGAAGAAGATAGTAACCTGTAACTTTTAACCACTATTTATAAATAAAATAAAACTAGTCATATTATAATCTAAAAGAATGATAAAAACCCAAGAAGGGTCTTGTACACAATACAATATGGCTTGCAAGGCCAGGCTAATACCGCCACAGACTCATGCAAGAACCCTCATTAACTAGCTATTACATTACCATTATAATAAGAAAATAGTATGATTATCTATTATATCTTTTCATTTTCCCATTATATAAGAAAATAGTATGATTATTTATTTTATCTTTTCATTTTCCTATGTATACTAAGTTACATAAACTACATATACTCTTAAAAATTCCTCCCTATAAACAGCTGTTAGGCTGAACTAAACCAGAAGATTTTCCTCCAGCATTAGCACACGATGCTTCCGCTGGTTTATTGTTGTATGTTAGCTTTACATCATCCAACTTTATCCCACTGCAAGGATAATTCTTACTGCAATCCAATTTCACGCCAACTTCTGTCGCTGATGTTCCATGAATATCTTGATATGTCACACTGCTAATCTTTACCCCCGAAACCTATAAGATTAAAATCAAAATAAATATAAATGCGTGTATACTGACTCAAAAAATAATTATCATCGTCCAATTTTTTTAGTTAGTGACTTTTTCCTTGTCATGTTATTCAAAAAAATATTTTTCGAAAATCACAAACATATTGAGACTGTTGATATTGTTAGAACAAAATTATGATGCAATCAAAATATTAAGTATTGCTAAAAATAATTAGTGTCCTTATAACAAAAATATTACTGAACTTTTATTTGTTATGATAATATATCATTTTTACAGCATCAATTCCAAGGTGTAAAACTTTTACCTGATTTGGGCAATTTCCTCCGTTGGGGCAGTAATTTTGGTCAATTATGACAGGATTTTGAACGTTGACCATGACTAGATGCTGGAAAAGAATACCCTTAACAAATCCATTACTAGGCCTAGCCCATGTCTTAATCCTCACACCATTTTCAGTACCGGTAAATGTAACAGATTTAACTGTCACGTTTTGGACACCGGGTTCTTGCAATTCCCAGCCTAGACTTCCAATACTGTAAAAAATAATCACATGCAACATATTATTACATATTAAATAAATAGCATATCTAATTATATTATTAGTAGTACTTATTTTATTTGTTACCTGATCCCGTGGCCAGGGCCGCAGGCCACGCTTTCGATCCACAAATTGGAGTTGCCGGGGCCTATTGAGACACAATCATCGCCTGTGGCAATGCGGGAGTTTAAGACAGTTACACCCGAAGATGATTGCACGTGAATTCCGTCGGTGTTGGGGCTGCTGCCGGAGGCCGAGATCTTCATAGCTTGTAGATTCACATTGTGGCAGCCGTCGATTACAATGTGGAACATCTGACTGTTTACTGAAGCTAATCCATTGATGGAGATTTTGTTGGAGTTGTAGAACGCCAGTGTCTGTAACGAGAAATCAAAATAAACATATAATTTTACATTAATTTTTTGGTAAAAATGTATATAGCCTACTATAAAGAAAAAAAAAGAAAAAAAAAGTAATTAAGATGTGCGTAAAATTGGTGGCTAAAACTGTCAACCCACTTTCCCACACTGCTTAATCTATCCAAAATTCACTGTCAAAGTCTAACTGATCAGCTTTTGTTTGGCTACCAAGAAATTAGGGAGGTAAGAGAACAAAATAAGGAAAGTTCTCGCACAAAAGATTTTTTTATTATTTATTTATAAAAAATAAAATATTTTTCTCAATGCATACCGTTGCTCCTTGAGGGCAACTCTTGCCGGAAGCTTTGCAAGCCCATAAACCGGTCCCTTGGCCGTCTAGGGTTCCGCCATAGATGGAAACTCCACTAACCCTCTCGAACTTAATCCAATTCCCGGAGTGTCCCAACACTTGGTAATCCGATGGGGCCACGAGGGTCCCATCGATCCGAATTGTAATGGCAGTGTTCTTGCATTGTTCCCCGTAAAAGTATGCATTACGGAGCAAGAACCTTCCCGGCGGCACGTAGATGGTGGCCGGGTTACTTGAGGCACAAGCTGCCGCCCATGCACTAAGGAAGGGTTTTGATGAGTCTGTTTTCCCGCCAGATTGGGCTCCGAAATTAAGGACATTATAGGTATTTGTAGCTGCTAATGAGGAGTAGAAGGAGATGAAGAGAAGTAGGAGAGAGAGAAAATTCATCATGTTTGCCATTTTGAGGGATGGAGAGAGTGTGTGGGAGTTAAGATGGTGGGGGAGTTGAAGGGGTTTGAGAAGTATTTATAGGCTTTTAAAGTTATGTTTGGGTGAAAGTTAAAAAGTAAAATAATGGGAATTTGGTTGAGTATCTTACAGGTGTTTCATTTTTTGTGGACTTTGTTTATCATATTAGTCAAGATAACTATTATATGGAACCAAACAAAAACTGTTTTGGTAGTATCTCAATTTCTCACTCATATAGAATCAAAAGTTTATGTCAAAAGTAAATTACGTGGGGCCTTTGTTACAAATCCCTTCTTCTTTTGCACATGCAAGTTCGCTTGTTTTACAATTTTATTTTATTTATTTTTATTTTTTAAATTTTAAAAAGCAGCGAGTAGTATATAAATATGGTACACTAGCTTGTATATATTCGAGATATATATTTGATAAGTAATATTATAATAACAAAACATTAATACAAAATATAAATATAAAATAATGTGATTGAATGTATTTGTTTAATTATAAATATTGGCCACACTTACGAAAAATAAATTATCAGTCAATCATATTAAGACATATTATTTGATATTCACTTTGTTGGATCTATATTTTGTCGCCACAGTATTTTTATATTTGACATCACTAAGCCACGTTCTCTAAAAAATTGTTTCTAAAATTTGTTTATTAAAAATAAAATGGAAATCAAAGGGCCTAGCTATTATTGTTATTTTCTAAATGCATGCAATCCTCAATTATACAATGAAAATTGCGTGGGCCTTATATATATATATATATATATATATATATATATATATATATATATATAGTTCTACCATCCAAAAGTTATCAGAATATAATAAAAATATCTTTTCAAATTCAACAATTTAAAAAATTATTAATATTAAATATGAAAAATTATCTGGGCATGCTAATAAACCAAAAATAAAAGGATATAGGAGGCACGTGATTTGATTTGAGATAAAAAGCGTACGTGGCTGGTTTAGGTGGAAAAATTGGAAAGTTAGTTGGCAAACATACTCCCCACCTTTCCCTCCATTTTAGGCTCCACTTTTTGTGGGTAATTACTGTTTTTAAATTCATTCCTGTTTCTTTAAGCACAAGATTAATGCATCGGATTCCTTGTTATCATGGTTTCTTGTTGCGGCAAAATAATTTTTGTTTATGTAAATTCATTTATATGTATTTATATTAATTTACAAATTATGTAATTATGTCCACTTATAAATAAATAAATAAAAATTATATATATTTGTCGTAATATACAGAAATACTAGTAATGTATACTATGTCCTTCTCTCTTTTATATTATTTTTCTAATGTAGAATATCTGGACTTACTTGTGTATTTTGAACAATAAAAAAATTAAAAGAGTATAATGAAGTCTAATTAAATCTATTTTTCAAAATTAATATGGGATGTCTCAACTCACTTGTGTATTTTGAACAAAAAAAAATTAAAAATCTCTTTTTCAAAATTAATATGAGATGTCTCAACTCACTTATGTATTTTGAACAAAAAAAAATAATTAAAAGAGTGTAACACGAGTCCAATTCTTCTACTGAAAATATCATCTATTATCCTCCTTTGAAACTATTATTTATTTTATAAATAAATTAGGATGATACAATATTAACATGAGACAGAAAATACAGGTAAATTTCATTTCGGAAAAAACCTAGGATGTGTTTCTCGTGTACTTGATCTAATTTCAATACCTTCTCATGTGTACTTGAAATCTAAAAGCTCATGGATACCCGTGAATTGAGCCTTTTCCAATGGGCTGCTGTGAAAAAAATTCTAAGCCTCATAATTCATATGGTGGTCAATTAGGTTGAATTCCAACGCAAAAAAGAAATAATAATCAACTTTCCATTGGTGTTAATTGTCAGGTCAAACTAATTAGCAATTGACTTAATTGAGAAAATATGGCCTTATCCCTTAAGTCATTTAGTCAAGAATTGGGCACAGACCTCTATTCCCTAATTAACCCTGAATGATTTTTGAAATATATTATTATAGTAATATAAAATTCAATATTTTTGTTTGTTTAAAGGTGTGGTAACTAATTTGAAAAATAAATTTAAGAAAAGGGAAAAAAGTTAAATTAATTAAGTTAAATAGAAATCTTTTTCTGGCCCTTTGGAGTTGGGGAGTGCTGACACAATGACATTTTATTTGTAATTAGTGTTGGTACATGCATTGTATACAAATCAAATTAAACATTGTACACTATTTTTTTCTAATCACAACTGTAGAAATTAGTGCAGAAATTAGTGCAGAGATCATCTCTGCTAGTTAATATAGCTGCCTTGTAAGTTTGTTGTTCTTGAGAGATTGCTCCTAGAATCATGGAGATATTGTTTGTATTTTGCTGACCACATCCAAATCTTTTGAAACCGCCAAAGTTGATTTTTTTTCATTAAAACTTATTTTGCAGATAAAAAATAATAATAAGAAAGATTTGGAATACATAGTTTGGAAGTGTACCAGTAATTAAGCCATGAAAAATCATGTAGATAGTGTGTTGCTTAGTTGATATTTCAGTATGGTATTATAAGGTAATTAATTCATTAATGCTATGTTTGTTTGCAAAAAATATATTTGGGATTGGACTATTTTGTTTTAATTTAACACTATTTCGGACTATTTAATCATTTGACGAGAGACTATTAGTTTTTTAATGTGATATTATTAGTCCCATAAAGTTAGTTGATAGCCTAAAATGGGGGGATTATTAATTTCACATTCATCATGGGATTATATATAATCACTCATAAATAACTTTAGAATGTCAAAAAATAGTCCATATGACTATTTAAATGATTATTAATATTCCATCATGAGATAAAATAGTTCGAAATAGTGTTAAATTAATATAAATAGTCCAATCTCAAATATATATATTTTTTTGCCAAATATGACCTAATTGATGTATTAAAAACTATAAATAGTTCATAACAAATAGAGTAATGATATATGCAAAACCTAAGCGATAGTTATATAAATTGAATGCATTGCGAATTGTAGGGTATAGGTATACAATTATCACTGCAATATTATGGTGTGCATATATTAACCCGTAAACTTTAGTTTGCATATATTATCAAATCATCTTTTTTGACTTTTAATCAATAGACATTTTGTTTAATTCTTCTTATAGTGTTAATTAATCTGATATAAATGCGACATCAATCTTAAATATTGATAACGACAATTTCCTTTTCATTTTTAAGGGTTTATAAATAGATATTAAATTATCATATCAACAATTTGTATTTGGACCTCATGGGCTACGCACATATCATACATAATATATATATATATATATATATATATATATATATATATATATATATATATATATATATATCAGTCTCTCTCTCCAACGGACTGGTTCGCCAACAAACCGGTCTTTAGCGACGGTTCTGTCCGTCGCTAAAAGTCTCTGTCGTTGAACCGGCCTTTAACGACAGACAGAACCGTCGTCATAGCCCTGTTAAGTGTCGTCTATGTTTTTGGCGACAGTTCTGTCCGTCGCTAAATACGGTTCGTTTTTAGTCCGTTTTGTGCGATTCGTTGGAGAAAGTTTCTGTATATGTATATGTATATATGTATGTATCATTGAGGAAATAGTAAATTAAGACTTGCATGCGACCAAAGAAAACAAGAACCGCCTAAAACAAGGAAGCCCTTAAACAAGCAACGTGCATACATATACGTACTGTATACATATATAAGCTTCAACTTTGCGTATCAAATCCAGATATAAATTGTTGACAAAAATCCCCCATGCTGCTCTGCTCCCTCTTAGACCGCGCGTACGGGCACTCCGGCCCGCAATGACCTTGCGTGTTCAATTATACTAGTATCGAAAAATATTTCGAAAATAGGTTTTAAAAAATAATAATAAAATTAGGATGTTTTTATAATTTTATGCAAAACAATAAATATATACCATGTATCTAGGGTACGAATTTGTTACTTAGTGCTTGGTTAGATTAGCACGTTTTGAAAATCTGTACATGCTCTAGTATTCTCAAGATTTTTTCTCTTATGACCTTATGTTGAACTTGGAGTGTGGTCTCCAAAGCATCTTTTAAAAAAAAACTCTTAACTGTATTTTTTCTAGGCTAAAATAGCTGAACTTGGAGTGTGGTCTCCAAATACCCTTTTGAAAAAAAACTCCAACTGCGTTTTTCCTAAGCTGAAAGAGAGAATACGAAATTTGGTATTTTTTTCTGATAGAAAAAGTACGAAATATGTTTCTAATCAATGATATATATAATTACATTGATCCTTATCCTCTCTTATGAATCTGGTCCATCTTAGGCTATGAAGGGGATCCTAAAGGATTCCTCTTCTGACTCTAATACTTATCATGATATTATTATCTAATAATTATATTCGAAATAAATATTAATTACAATTAATTCCACTAAATAATTGTAATTGCACTTCAGTACAAGAATTAATTAAATAAACTATTTACTAATAAACTATAAATATTTCCTCTATAGATGTACATAAATATTTCAAAATTAATATAATCCTAATACATTTAAACTAATTTTATAAGTCCATAATTTTTCTTTATTTGATCATAAATTGATTTAATAATTAATTCAATCCTTTTAATAATAAATATTAAAAGACTCGGTCAAACTTCTATGATCAATGATAAATTATCTTATGAAAAATCTTATATATGTTTTGACATTAATAATGTTCCTAATATTAATTAAATATATTAATCGACATTCCGAGATATTAATCAACACAATGTAATCTCACTCATTGGAACATCAAATTAATATATATATATATATATATATATATATATATATATATATATATATATATATATATATATATATAATAACACAATATTAAGTCCATTATTATTTTAAAATTTAAAATTTTCACTAATTAGTATTTATGTGTTTTTTTATAAATAAAATATTATCACATGATTCGTTTAATGCACACCATTAATGCACTAGATAGTACTTTAATTAGAAGTCCAACTTTCATTATCAAAATAAATCATCTATGTTAAAGTACTACAAGATAATATCTCCAAATCATTCTGTGTTATAAACCATTATTTCTTTATTTATATATTACATATGATTTATGTCTTCTGTATACTGCATTTATTTATACACATAAACCATAATATATAATATGGAGATCTATATAAATAAACTAACGATCATTTAGTGAATGATGAATAATGCACTTTTATTAATAAATAAATATCCAACATAAATAAATAAACATTAAATAAATAGATAAATAGGATTTTATAGCAAAAATCCAACACTATATATATCTATCTATATTATCTTTTGTGACAGTTATTTTAAGGTAACTAGGTCACAAATACATGATAATCAAGAATTTTGTTTATTTTCTTTCTGTCACCACTTTTCTCCCTATTTTCCTATTTTTATTCATCATCGTTTTTCTCCTTTTTCTCATTCTAACGTCTGTGTATAGTTTTGTTTTCCTTTTCATTTTTTTCTCTTACGCAATTTTTTTTTCTCATGTGCTGGCGTGCGTGTGCGTGAGACTAGTAAAGTATAAAGTGATTCTCCGAAATCGTTGGTGTAACTGTGTCATACTATAGATGTAAAATTACATTTATAGATAATGCCCTTTAAAACGGCGTGTAACCATGACACATTTTTTCTCTCTCTTTTGTCCTTGTAAGTTTAGTTATATTACTATTTTATCTTTTTTATATTATTTTTTTTATTTAGTACTTCGATTTTTATAAAATTCTTATTTTATCACACATTTATATTGATACACGTAACACATGTGTCATAGGGTGCTAGTATATAATAAACTCTTCAACTACTCTCAAGCACGAATTTCTTTCACAATTTTTTTGAGTTCGGTATCTTTTGTCTTATACTTTATCTCATGATCTCATCTTATGTCTCATGTTATATGATATATATATTATTAGCAAGTGTAATGTACTTATTAATTTACCGTTAATTTTTAAATGAGCAAGTAGTATTTAATTGTCATTAATAAAAAATACATGAGATGAAATAATAAATGAGATAGAAAATCTAAATTTCATTTCATCACCTTAACTAGCGCAGCACCTTGAATCAAGACGAGCAAACCTTTTTCCATTCAGTTAGGCAGTCATATATGCAATGTATGAAAATTATTCAGTGGAACTGAATACTTTTGAAAACATCTTTAGCTTGCATGTGCTGTAAAAAAGGTGAACATGGAATTTTAGGCCAAGAGATTGATATCTCTGAATATAATCTTCTTTTTTTATTATTGTTATTATTAATTATTCATGAAGATTCCGTGAAATTAAATTAAACAGTAGAAACATATGGTCACATGGTTAAATCAATTGAAATTCATAAAGATTTAAGTATATAGTAAATTAAGTGCATCCACATGCTAATCCTTATGTTTCTACTCCTTAATCACCTCGCAAACTAGTGATGATTAGTCAAAATTTATTGACTATACATATATACATGTACAAGCATAGGAATATACGGCCACGATCATCCAACTATGTTACGTACCATCGATCTCGCTAAATTTTAAATAGACTTTTGTTGGTATTTTTCAACTTTAGCACGTTATTCAAATGCATGAACATATATAATTGGTATTTTTCAACTTTAGCACGTTATTCAAATGCATGAACATATATAATTGGTAAGATATTGCTTGCAGATAAGGCAACACTTTAACTATATTACTACTACTACTACTCCTGTGTCAATAACTCTAAATAAAATATCTTTAATTAGGTCATGCTTTCAAAATTATAGTTAAAGGGCTCGTTGACGATCATTCTTATTCTCATAATCATTTATAATCATTCCATATTTTGCGCCCATAATTAATAACTAGTCCTTACAAAAGCCAAAAGCCACACATTTTGGAAGATTCTTTTGTTCTGTATAGTATATATTAAAGAAGAAAAGGATTGTATTTTCTTTTAAATTTTTAAATAGAATTATATTAAAATGAGCTTTACTTGTATTTTCAATCTATGCCACATATTGTTTCTTGATCTGTCCGCCATTTGATGCCTTAAAATGTTTGATGATAAAGCTAGACTCTGGAATTTTAGCACTGGGAAATTTAAGAAGTCTCTCAAATCATAGCCTAAAGTCATTTATTTGAGTATCATTGATATTCTATATACATGATTAGATAAGAAGACAGCTAACGGTGTGCATTCACCTTAAATTAAATTAATATTCTTTACAAATCCTTTTTTTTTTTGTTATTAAATCAACATATTGTAAATTATTGACGAGGGTACGGTACTAATTAATAATATAAAACAAAATTTGTTAATTACTTTTTGAAAAATGATTTATATGTCAACTAATTTCACGACGAATTTAAATTATTAACGTGAAATTATAAGCAATAAGATATATAGAACAATAATACTATGTGCACTAACTGTACATAAAAGTTGTGTACCAAGAGTAGGGACCCATATAGTACTTACCAACGAAAATATGTAAAATATTCAATCATAGGTCCCACCAGGGCCGTTCTTGAGATTTTGGTAATCCAGGACAAAAAATTAAAAGGAGACCCTTTTCGAAACATTGTCGATCTTCACAAAAAAAAAAAGTAAAAATAAATAAATAAAAAGTACAAGTTGTATATAAAAAGTGCATTTTCGGAGCGTAAAACATAATAGCTCGACTACAATAAAATATATGAGAACTTCAACTATAATAAAATATATAAGAAGTTTGACTAAATAATTCGACCACAACAAAATATATGAGAATACATTCTTTGAAAGATACTACTTCTAGTATTCCTAGAGGTAAAATCTTCAAGCAAATGTTTAAAATCAAGTTTTGTCTAGCATATCCTTCTCGATGCACATGGTTGTCAACCGATTTAACATTTCTTGTGTCACAGTCGACTGCAAATATTTTTTCAACAATTTCAACTTCGATTTTTTTTCCAACAGATGTCACTGTCACAAGAATAATTGTAATGACCCGGATTTTCAGAAAATATTAAAAATAAAAATTTAATAAATAAAGTTTTTATTTGGTGGTATGTGATGTGATATTATAGTGCATAAGTCAATACGTGCTATGCAATATGTGATTTTTGTGAATAATAAATATATTATTATTATATATTTATTATTTCATGTAAGTAAATTGTAGAATCAATTTAATAATTTATTAAGAAGAAATGAGATGAGTATAGTTTATGATGATAATTTATAATATTAAATTATTTTAATATAGTAAATTGGTGGTATTAAATATATTTAATAACCTCCATTTTATGGAAAGAATTTTGTAATACTATTACATTATTAAGAATAATGTATGCATGTTTGTAATATAGTGAATATGTAATTATATTTACTATAATTAAATAAATTGTGAGAAAACAATTTATAAAAAGAAAAGAAAATAATTGACTAAATTATTATATATTTGTCTTGATTTGAAATAAATTGTGGGAATCAATTTATTTAAAGAGACGGATAGCTTTAAAGATACAAAACTTTTGTATCTATTAATGAGCAAATTAAAATAATTTATAATATTAAATTATTTTAATAGGAGTATGATGTAAATAAATTGGTAGAAGTAATTTATAGATGGAGATTAAATTTACATTATATTATGAAATAATATAATTTGATTATAAAGTCTTGTAATGAATTCGTTATGAATTAAATTTCATGAGTAAGTTAATTAATTCACTTAATTAAATTGGTGAATTAAGGTAATATTTAAATTATGGTTAAATATATTAAAGTAATATATATAATGAATAGAACTAAATTGTTGAAGACAATTTATGGGAAGAAGAAGATGCTTAAAGTTAATTATACAAAATTTGTTGTGTATATTAAATAAGTAAATTAAAATAATTAATGGAATATTAATTATTTTAATTGGTCTGTTACGTTAAATAAGATGGATTGCAATAATTTATGATATTAAATTATTTTAATAAAGTAAAGTTATTGCATTAAATAAATTATTTCTATTTAATATATAACTTTCATTTTTATGAAAAAAGATTTTGGTGTAATAATTAATTACGAGATAAGTACGGAAGGGTGTGTAATAAGTGAATTAAAATAATTTAAGATATTAAATTATTTTAATAAAAGTGAAAATTATTACATTATTATAAATTCCATTTTTAGATGTAATATATATTGTAAGTAATATAATATATATTATATGTAATATATGTATTATGTATATTAGTAATATATGTATACGTAATATGTTAATTGTTAACAAACCTAGTAAATGAGGGAATCAAGGAGTAATCTCCAAGGCTATGTATCATATGATAAATAAAGAATCAAGCAGCTGGAAAAATAAGAGGGAGTAACGTAACCTCCAAGCCAATTTCGTGAGGAACAAAACAAGCCAGCTGGAAAAAAAAAGTGTATCCTCCAAGCAATAAAAGTGATTAGCAAGAAAATGAACTCTATAAACCTAGTCTCAAACTTCCAATTCTCAGCTTGGATAGTCAGCAACTATGTGCTCTTATATTTCGTCCCAAAATAAGAAGCAAAAATAGTTCCCTAACTATTTTCATTCGTTCCAAAAAGAAAGAAAAGAAAGGAGGAATCATTAGTTTCTAACCGATAAGCCAATTCGTTTTGTTTGATTTCAATTATATGTATATCATATATGATTCAATGATGGTTTAGAGGGAGAAACGAATGTCGTTTCGGCGATAGCAACCATCGTCGACGGTGGCCATGGTGGTGATTGTTGGGTTTAATTAAGTTAAGCAAACGTGTAATAAAACTTGTAGATTTTAATAAAGTATGATTCCAGAAAACAAATGGAACAAGAATAAGGTTAAACAATCATGTTAACAGTGAGAAACGTCGATGAAAAGTGTCGCCAGAAAATATTTGTGGAACGATATTTAGACGTGAAATCTTTAACGGATCTTGAAACTAATTAGATGTATGGACTCCTGGAAAGGTGTAGATAATTTCTGGGCAGAGAAACCATAAAAAAAAACTCGCCGGAAAACGTTTGGGCTATTTCCGGTCAAAATTTGGCAAAACTTTGAACTACAAAGTTGTTGAGAATTAAATTTCATGTGAAATGGGCATAGCATTCGCAATTTTCGGATAAAAGAGCTAATTATTATGAATTATTTTTAAAGTTTCAACACTTTGGAAATTATATTAAATTATGAAAAAAAAATTTAATTGAATTGTAATAAATTTACAGAAATTTTATAATATCATTTTAGAATTTCATTAAATATTTGAAGAATTATGGAATAGCAAAAGTAATTATTATATTTTTAAGCTATTTAAAGTTAGTTTAAAAATAGTGGAAATTCATAGACAATTCTATAAATGGTAGAAAATTATGAAACTTGATGAAAAATTCTATAATATTATTTTAGAATTACTGGAAATTTTTGGAGAATTATTTAAGATCAGAAGTAATTATTAAAATTTTAAGCTATTTAAAGTTAGTTTAAAAATTAGTGGAAATTCATAGAAAATTCTATGAATGGTGAAAATTTTTGAAACTTGGTGAAAAATCTTATAATAATATAATATTAATATTGATGGTGTTTTGAGGATATAAAATTATGTGGAGTTATTATTTCTATTTTGAAGCTATTAAATGATAGTTTTATAAATGGAAATAATCACAGAAAATTCTTGGATAATCCGAAAAATGTGAAAATTGGTTGAAAAGTCAAGAATAATATTCTAAAGACTTTAGAAGATTTAGTAAGCTCGTGAGATGTTGGGACGCTATGGATGGTGTACGTGTTAACTGACTAATGAAAGAGATATAGTTATTATAAACTAACTTATCTCGTTAAGTTAATGTGACCTAAGTTGCATGGATCATATGACTGATGTTTGGTCTATGTGAACACTTAAATTGGTGTAGGATTCGTGATGCGCAGATTGCTATAAGTGTAATCAACGCGCAAGGCAAGTCTTACAGTTCCTATGTGTTATTTCAATTTGTTGTTGAATATATAATGTGATCTTCTTGAATATGATGAATTACATGTTATGCTTTATGAAATGTGAAAGTCAAACTATGACTAAATTGATTGAGTTATGGAACTTGGTCTATATGTGATAAGTGATATCTTAGATGTATCAAGCGTATGAAATTGCATGGCTTAGAGTTATGATATATGTATGTTACGCATAGTAGAATGATTATGATGTATCAGCTGAGCATGAAATTATGTGCTACATGAAGCATGAAAACTGCTAGATTTGCTAAGCTGTCGAGCTCAGACTTGCAAAACCCAAGTCTCTATTAGAAACAAATCTCGGTAGTAGTGGTTTGACACAAACCTCTTTTTCATTACAGCTTTCATTTCTACCCAAGTCTCTATTAGACGCTCTCTACACCTCCTTCGGCTGGTCATCAATTGATTCCACTAAGTAACCGCATAATCTGAAAATTTTGTAGCGACAATTCTAACTTTCTTGAGATCCAAGTAATTGTGATAATCAAATCTCCATTCCATTTTCTTTTCCCACTCTAAGTATGCATCGGGATCACTCCTACCTTGGAATGTGGGAATTTTCATTTTGATGCTATCGAGGTTGTTGTCCTCTTGATTTCGGCCGCCTCTATCCCTTGCAAAATGTCTCCTAGGGATAAAGCCAGTTTCTCGATCCTCTTCCGCGTTAAACCTTTCATCATAGTAATTTGTCTCCTCTAGCCTAGCTTCTTTTTGTTGGGCCTTTCCCTTTGGGCGCCCACCCGGAGGGATTTGAGTTTGTTCCCCTCGAGTGTCACTCAATTGATCGATGCAATCATGCACTTGCTCCATAGCCATTCCTAACTATCGGGAAAATTCTTTCATCATTGCCTTCATCATGACTTTTGGGTCAAAATTCGATGTAGAAGGTTAATTTTCAATTGCCTTATCTCTTATGTTAGACATATTTTCTGCAAAACAAAGGTTAGTAGAAAACAAGTTCCTCACCACTCCCTTACGTGTTTCGCTCAAACAATGTATTACACAAATATGAAATGCTCGTGTATCATACTAATGGCTTTTATCCTCTAGCAATCTCACTACTCTTGCCTTTTTTCGCTCATAATTCTCTCTAATAGGTTCTTTTTGAATTCACACAAATATTACCTCAATTTTCCAATTTCAATCCAATAAGAACTTATCAAGAATACAATATAGAAAGTATGACTCTCGAAATACCAACAAGACTTCCCAATCGTCAAAAGATTCTTTGTAAATGAAATCCTAATAATAGCAATTAACAATAATAATTTTTTGCAATATATTTTCTACAGTTTTTTTTGCAGTTTTTTGTGTGTGACTATAATCCAACAATAAAAGTAAAGATAAGTAACTTGATAGGAACTTAGCTTTGATACTAAATGATAGACTCTACGACACGCTTACGTAAGGTGGTCGTTGCCCGGATCGTTTCTAACAAGTTGATAGGATGAATAGCTTACAACACCTTAACCCCTCGCCTATATGTAGACGGTAATCTTGGTATAATTGCTTGCTTATGAATTCTGCATAGGATAAACACCAACGATACCTCGACCCCTCGCTTATATTGAAGCAGTAATCTTGGTACAATCGACGATTGATGCGGTAGTAGACGCCACACACAACTATGAATAGTTGTATGATAAGTCAATTATGAATCTCCAAAGAGAACTAAGGAACACTTAGGAATTCTTCAAAAAACCACAAGTAGAGAAACAAACTCACAATAATATTGATAATCTGAAAATTGGTTGTCTAAACCATTACATCATGAAGCCTATTTATACTAAGCTTGAGAACAATCTAGAATCAAACAAACCCTAACAATTACTGAAAAACACCATTACATAAAACAAGGAACCCTGTTTTGGGAAAGGAAATAATAGGTCCAAGTGGTATGTGCAATGGATCCGTTTGGGTTCTGTCATGGGCTTCTAAGCTAAGGATGTCCTCATCACAGCTCGTTCGGGAACACGTCCGCAAACTCATTAACTACAGGTATATCATCTAACCTAACTTCCTCCCTCTGCGTATCTATTATGTACGCTAAATATCCCGTACATCCCTTTCTTAACAATCTTTTGGCCTGCAATATCGTCAGACAACTCGATTGTCTTGGTGACTTGCTGCCATAAAATACTACCTTTAACTTTTTCGGGGTCATAAGGTTTATATATTTTCTCTGGCAATCGATTATTGCCCCATGATTAAATAACCAATCCATTCCCAAAATGACATCGAACTCTCCAAGGCAAATTGGAATCAAATCCACAAACATTTCATGTCCTCCGATACTTACACGACAATTCTTGTATATAAGCTCTATAGGAATTACTTCCTTATTCGCAACCTCTATATTTAGGAGATATTCTAACGTTTCATGAAATAAATTCAACTTCTTAGCAAAATCATCGGATATAAATGAGCAAGTATCACCCGAATCGAATAATACATAGGCATTTATATCGTTGATCGGAATGATACCTGACACCACGTCTTTTAATCTCACATCATCCTGCACTGTCATGTTGAAGGTTTTGGCTGTTGGTCGAGTTGGTTGAACTGGTGCCGTGATGGATAACTTGCCACTATTATTAGGTCCTCTGTTTTCGCTCCCTTCACCTGTACCCTTCTTAGGGCAATTCCTTGCCATGTGATCTAGCGCTCCGCGATTAAAACATGCTCCTTTCTTCGGGTGAGGACAGTTAGGAGAGATATGTCCCTCCTGTCCACAGCTACAGCATACTATTTTTCCTTTCAAGCATAAACCCGCGTGATTCTTTCCATACTTCGTACATTGCTCTACCTGTTTCTTTGGGTCTCCTTGCCTATTCCCAAAATTTCTAGAATTCTTAGGGGCATTCCACTTTCTCTTGTGTCCTCCACCATTGCCACTGCTTCTCTCAACCTTGCTTCCTCCTTCTATCTTCTTGTTTTATTGGTTGAACCGAGTCAATGCTTCGCTCCCGCCTTCAGCTATGATCGCCTTCTCTAGCACTGCTGCAAAGGAGTTCAACTGGAACATTTAAACTCAACTATAAAGCCAAAGTTTCAGTCCTTGTTCAAACCTTCGTGCCTTCCTTTCATCGGTATTCACTTGGTATGGTGTAAATCGTGCCACCTCATTAAATTTTGAGGCATACTCTGGCACTGACATTGTTCCTTGCTTAAGCTCCAAAAATTGTACCTCCATCTGGTTTTGCGTACTAGGTGGAAAGTACGTCTCGAAGAACATTTCTTTAAACTTCTCCATATAATAACTTCTTGCCCTCCTCAACACTTATTAGCCTGCCACCAATAACTTGTTTCTCCCTTCAGTATGAATGTAACAAAAGTGGTCTTCTACTCCTCCACTACTCGCGCTACTTCGAATACCTTTTCCATCACCATAATCCATGTTTGGGCTTCGATCGGATTGGTAGTCCCTCGAAACTCTGGAGGTCCTACGGCTTTAAAATCTTTAAAAGTCATGGCATGCGTCGTGGACTGATTCATAAGAGCTCCCACAAGCAGGTTCACAACTTGCTGCATGGGGTTAGCGTCTGCTTCCCCAGTTCCTTTGACAGATTCCTCAGGCGTAAGCTGAGTCGATTGTCTTCTTCTTGGCGGCATCTTACTGTTAAACATTCGTATTATCAGTTCATTATCCACTTATCTAACATATTCAAGAACTATCTTAAGCACTTATATATAATACATGACATGTTTAGCAAACATAGGAATATATATATATATATAAGCTTCATTTAGTACATCGTATATATAGCATATCTACCAATTACATCTTCCCTCCTGTTTAGCAAAGCAAAATTTCGGGATTACATCATCATCATATCCCACTATTTACATCAAAATCTGGGATTTACAATAGAAACACATACACACATAGATATATAAACATATATATCATAACATCTGTTTACTAACAATCTACGGAAGCATTCCACGCTCAACTGCGTCATCATACTCTTGATCCATGATGTGAATCATCCTCCTCTTATCTATGAAAAACCAAGGGTAATCGGGCAATGTTGGATAATAATACATCTGATCTTGTGCTCTTCTGAATACAGTACGGAAAGCATACTCTATCTCATCCATCTTTACTTTCTTAGATCGAACTTTTCCTTCAACACAATCTACGCGTCGAGCGGCTCTAACCACGTGTTTGTCATCCTCGCTCGCTCAGCTAACTCTTCCCGCAGCCGATCGTTAATAATTACCTTCTTAACTTGCAACTGTGTCGCCCTCTGTTCTATCTGAGCTAGTCTATGCTCGAGCTCTGCTACTCGGCGTTGAGGTCTTAAATTGTTACCTCCTACTGGTCAATTTTGGCTTGGCGTTCGTCAGTTTGCCCTTCTAACTCAAGAACTTTGTCTTGCAACTGCATGTTACTATTATACACTAAGCTAAACAAATCTCCTTCTATCTCATTCTCCTCTTCTATTTCCTCGGGATCTTCCTCGGGATCTTCTTCGGGATCCGATTCAGGCTCAAACTTTTGGCCTACTACGGTGATTGCTGGAGCTGGCTCTATCGGTGCCAACTGCTCCCATATTACATGAATCTCTCGCAGCTCTTCCTCAGCACCTACGTTACTGGGTTCTCCTATCTCTGGCATTTTGCCATAACCACAAGTAAGCACATAAATTTTAAATTACTACCTTCGAAACATAATTCTATTAACAACAAGTAAGCACATAAATTATTTTATTATCTGTGATGAATTTCCTCAATTCATTCCTTAGAACTCTATCCGAGTTTCTCCGGCTACTAAATTCTCTATCTTCTTACGAGGCTATATCGTAAAGTTTCCACACCTAAGGTTTATAATCTATCAACTTTGATACCAGCCTGTGACACCCCCAAATTCGGGGTCTTTTTACCCACAGATTTAGTGCTCACGGTACTACACATGCATCATCTATTCTACCCATTCATCATCAATATAAGGACAAAAATGTAATTACTAAATATTACACAACGTCTTACTCTACATATCTCAGATTCTAAGACCTTGACATAAATACATAACATCTTAGGATAATTAATACAATCTAAAATTATCACACATTCCTAGCATAAACTATTACAAAAGCGGATATGATATAATATACTTTACTCGGTAACTTTTTCCTTGCCTTTATCCTTGCGGGAACTCTCCACCTGCTCTGTTTTAGCTAAAAGCACGTAATTTAAAGAAAGAATGAGCATTCGATTGCTCAACAAGTATAATATTTAAATAACAACCACATCAGAAATTATGATTCCAGTTCTACAACTGAACAATAGTTAAGAACACATTTTGAATAAATAGGAACAATGATAAGGTATTCCTTTACATCATTAACATTTTTGAGCAACATACTGAGTGGTTAAATGACCTTGAACTTTCTTCTTTCATCAAAGGGTTTAATAGTTTTATAACTATAAACCGAACATTTTTCCACTGGACATTTTAGGGGATCAACCTATCATACCCTATGTTGTACAACATCTGTATATCTAATTATCACCCATATGGGGTCAATCGGTATTACCGACCAGAGATATTTTCCCAATAATAAGGTTGTTCTTCTCAACTTTACATTCAAAAATCCAAGTCAAAACAATATGATTGGATAGCTACAATGGATATCAACAATATCTTGATGAATCATTCTTAAATCAACAAAGCAATTCAATATAAGTTTAGCCGAAACAATTGGCTTAGATAACCATCTCAACAGTTCATGGAATATAGAACTTTAAAGCTTCAATAACATGCGTTATAGCATAATTGGATATCTTGAATAAAAGTAAGAATATTTGCACAATAAATAAATTGTGAAAGCTTAGAATTTATATAACATCGGAAACTTCGCACAATATATAAGAGTTGTACGGTTTAAGAACTTGCTGAAATATAAATTAAGTTAAGTTAGAAAACTTTCATTCAATAAATATAAAGAATGAAGTTAGGAAACTTGCCTCGAGCGTCTGCTACAGAATTATAAGGCACTTCCTTCAAATATCCTACACATTTAAGCGTACATAGATACTACAATTAGTCACATAATCAACGCTTAATATCGTTTGGGTAACTTCTAACTCATCATTTATTAATGTTAAGTATTATTATAAATCATAATGTTCGTCTTATATAACTTAGAACGACATCTTTCATTATCGAAAGCATTACGCGTTACATACGCGCATGTCCGACACCCTCCATATACATAACGTCACCAAACTGCCAAATTTTAAATTTAAACTAGGCAACAAATCTTAATTCTTAGTAGTGAAAGTTGTAGGTCTATTCCTTAGCTTTCCGGATTATCTTGAATAATCCAAATCGGAGTTCGTATGAGAAAGTTATGTCCATTTTACTAAAGGGTGCCAAAGTTATCCAGACTCTGCGATTTTTCCACTCTACGATGGTTGGGACCACTCTACGATGGTCGAGATAACTCTACTATATGCACTCTACGATGGTCGAGACCACTCTACGACTGTGCTCTACGATGGTCGAGACAACTCTACGATTTGCACTTTACGATGGTCGAGACCACTCTACGACTGTGCTCTACGATGGTCGAGACAACTCTACGATGGTCGAGACCACTCTACGATTTTCTTTTTGGCAAGTTCATATCACCTACTTCCAAATATTATAACTTCTTCATTTTAAGTCAGAATTAGTCCGTTATTAAGGCTATGGAAAGTTTGTAGCATGAATACAACATATCCAAAAATCATAAATTTTCAAGTTCTCTAACTAGTTGAAACAGTGGCTCCAAAGAGCCAAGTCGAACTTGTTTTCTGCGTTCTTGACAGCTTTGACACATTTTCTCAAAATCGCTATAACTCCTTCATCCAGAGTCGAAATGAGGTGATTCTAAAGCCTATGGCTTCGTAACTTAATGTACTACAATTACCCAAAAGCTCAGAATTTATTAAGTAACACATTAATATCAGAAATTGATACAATGGTCATTATTCATACGTTCTTCATTTTCTAAACATGTTTTACAAAAACTCTTACTACAAATTCATTTTAACACCATTTTACTCCATTCCAACTGGAATATTCTCATAACCCCTAGAAATATAACATCATACCAACAACTAATGATTTCAAACATGATAAATAATTATAATAGTCCTCTAAATCCGTTCATAACAATTTACAGTCCATTTTCTTCCCAAGTCCTTCATCCTTTAAGCATGAGGTTCAAATTTCTTTCCATTTTGTTCCACTTTAATGTTATTAATGGCTTACATAACCTTTTAACAACATTATTACTCGTTCATATACATCAAATAATAACTCTAACAATAATATCCTAACCAAACATGAGGCTTAAGAGGAAATACGAAAGTTAAAGGTGTCAAAACTTACTTCTTGGTTTTCTCCTTCTTGGATGTTAGAACTTCTTCTAGAGCTTTGCTAGAACTTCTTTTCTTCTTTTTTGAGTACACCCGAACTTTTCCTTCAAGTTTTAGTCTCTCACCCACTTCTTTCTCTCTCTAGAATATTGTAATATCCCAAATATTTCGAAAATTTAAAATAAGAATTTAATAAATAAAATTCTTATTAAGGGATGAAGTAGATTTGGACATATATGTATATATGTGTTTCATATAATGTGAAGTATGTGATTTTGTGTAATAGATTAAATGTGTATATATAGATATGAAATATATACATATATTGGATAAAATTAATTAATTAATTAATATTAATTGATTGAGATTAAATTGAAATTATATTTTCACGTGGTCACTATTCACGTAAGTACTATTCACGTGGGTACTATTCACGTGGGTACTATTCACGCGATCACAATTCATGTGGGTACTATTCACGTGATCACTATTCACGTAGGTACTATTCACGTGATCACTATTCACGTGAGGACTATTCACGATAAAAACGCTTTATTCGATTTTTGAATTACGTCATAGCGTTTATATGAGGTTACGAGGTGTAATATCTAATAGAAATTCACAAAAGAAAAGAATTAGTTTTTTTCCGGCTAATCGATCAAAATACGAAAGTTAATTGTGTATAATACGAAATATTATACGAGTAGAATGCGAGTATAATATGAAATATTATATGAGTAGAATGCAAGAATAATACGAGCTGGACACGAAAATTATACGGTATAAATATGAAATTACTATTCATACGGAAGTAGTATTCATACGAAAATATTATTCATTTATACGAAAAGTCGAATTTGGAGAAAAAGTTAACAAAAGTTAACTAACTAAGTTATTTAGCAAATAAGTAAAGAAAAACTAAATTAAACTAATTAAATCCTAATTAAGGGTTAAGTTAGATTAGTTTAAGGGGGCCAATCTTCGTGATATATAATCGACCAATCGTAGCAAAGAATGATGTAAACATGATGTAGCATGACATAAGGCTTAAAGAAGCACAAAAGATGATGTAAACATGATGTGGCATGACATAAGGTCCAAAGAAACATAAAGGTGATGTCATCATAATGATGTCACAGGTACTAAGGTGTAATTAATGAGGTACCAAAGTGTAATAAGCCAAGTCCTTAATGTGCAATTAATGAAACTTGGTTTTTCTATAAATAGAGAGCTCTCCATTCATTATTTTCATACATTTCAAGAGTTAGAGTTACTCTACACAAATAATTTGAGAGCTATAGTGAGAGAAAAAAAATATAATATATAGATATATATTACTTCGAAGCATAAAAGTGTTACGCGATTGGAAGTAAAGCTATCAACTACAAGAGGTATTACTCTAGTGGTTATTATTTTCATTCTTCTATATATTTACAAGCAGTTATAATGCCCAAATTATTTTAAGTAAATAGTATAAAAGTTCTATTTACAAGCAGTTATAATGCCCAAATTATTTTAAGTAAATAGTGCAAAAGTCCTATTTACAAGCAGTTATAATGCCTAAATTATTTTAAGTAAATAGTATAAAAGTCCTATTTACAAGCAGTTATAATGCCCAAATTATTTTAAGTAAATAGTATAAAAGTCCTATTTACAAGCAGTGATAATGTCCGATTTTCTTAAATATAGTTTATGAATATTCATTTTATAAACAGTTATTATGTTCGATTTTTTTATCTGATGAATATTCATTGTATAAGCAGTTATACTACTGAATTATTTCATGTATAGTAGAATGAGTCTTATTTGTAAGCGGTTATAATGACCGAAATAATATTAAAAAAAATGTGGGTGAAAGGTTATATTTCAAATAAAAAAAAATATATTAAAGTGTTTAGTAAATGAAGTGATTTATTAAAGCCGGATTATGATTAATTGGTTGTTCAACGTGACTTAAATGTGTAGGTCAATTGAAGGATAAGTTAATAACGTTATATTTAAACAACATAACAGGCAAGTTCCTAACCCTAAAACCTCTTACGTTATTGCAAGTTTCCTAACTCAAACTTGAGTTAATATTTTCAGGCATGCTAGTGGTTTAATTATTGTCAATTATTCCACATCAATGAAATTTATTGTTAATCGCACTTAGTGCAAGTTGCATATGTTTACCTGGTATGAAAGGCTGATCACCTTGATTACCAAATTTGTTCATGGTCATTGTAGGCCACTCAGCGTTATTGATTCAGTTATTCAGTTATTGAAATTTGATTATCGTTCTTTCACAATTATTATATATTGTTGAAAATTCGAAAGCCTATTCTTTTTCAATCATGATATATCTTTCTTGTATTTAAACTTGCTGAGCAAAGTAGTTGCTCACTCTTGCTATATCATGATAATATTTCAGTTAAGCTCAAGTGCTTCAGGAAGGACAAAGACAAGAGGAAAAGATCAAGAGTAACTTAATATGCGTTAACTATTATGATATCTTATGAAAATGATTATGTAAACCTTGTAAGTTATTAAAGGAATGTATCAAGATAAAGGTTGTAGACCTTGGAAAATGTTGTAGAATACTCTGAAATAAACAATGTATGTTTATATTTTCCGCATTAGTTATAGAATATGTGTAAGAAGATGATGCATCGTGACGCACCAAGTCCGAGGTTCAAGGGACACGGATTTGGGGGCGTGACAAATATTGAAGCTTTTTTAATGGTAGGAATGAAGACGATGAAAATGATGAAGATGGTGTTGTATGAATCTCTCCTCCTTCTTCAAGCTATCACCGAACGTTCCTCTTCCTCTTCTCTGCAAATTGCTCTCTTCTCACTTGCAAGTAAACTAAGCTTTGGAATAAGGAAACAACGGATGAAGTATCTTGGGAGGAGATGGGTTTCTATTACTAAGTTTCTTGAAATTGTTTTTGAGATAAATGTTGACATTATCGGACTCTCAAGACATGGAGCTCATCAAATGGTCACCTGCCGAACATTCCATCTCTTGCTCAATTCTTATTGGTTCATGGCATTACCTTGTCTCCTTATTCTCCCTCATTGCCCAGACAAAGCATTCTTTTAATCAAATAAAATACAATTACTTCCACCCATTTGGTCTCTCTCTCTACTCACTACCCGTATACTTCTTCCTTAATAACCAAATTGGTTCTTTACTCTACTAAATAATTACATGGGTCATGCAAATGGTTGGGTCATGGGTAAAAGTAATGGATCTTTGGGCTATTTATTAGGGTCACCCATAATAAACATTTGGGCTACCAATTAAATCACCTTTGAGCTCAAATAAATAAATCCAACACTTCAAAAAATTATTACTTCGCATACACGCTTTAATAAAATTAATAGAAGTCAAAAAAGACGTGAAAATATTCGGGCGTAAATAGCGCTCGACAATAGTAACCCGTAAAATAGTGATTTTGCGATATAACGCAGAAAATTAATTTATCCGCTTACGCGAAACTTGCTACAGATAAAATTCATGCATTCACATAATCTAGGTTATAATATAACATTTAAATACATTACACCAAAAATAAAAATTTAATATATTTCATAATATTAATAAATTTAAATTACAAAAGTACACACGATTCGCAATCGTTACAATGGATGTTGAAATTGTTTACTTGTAAAAAGTCTGCCTCCAATTAGAAGCTTGCATGGATATTTGAGCACTTATAAATTTATCGAAACGGAAGTCGAAAAATGCGACTTGCATACCGTAAATAATATACTACAACCGTTCCAAAAATATAAAATTATTGTTGTTTTTGGAGATATTTTTATATTCTAAATTGACATAGTTAGATTTATTTAATTTTAATTTATACAGCGATAAAGGTGAACTATCTAAAAAGTATTATTAATTTAAAAAATTTATTATTCCAGAATTTTTAATAAATTTTATTAATTTTGAGTTTAAAAATATTTTAAATTAATTTTTAAAAATTAATAACAATCTTATAATTGAGAACATAGAGAGTACTATATATATATATATATATATATATATATATATATATATATATATATATATATATATAATGCTTTATGTAGTTTACTTATCAAACTTGATCCTTTCCATCACAAATGATTAGTACGTATTATAAGCTTCTAACATTCCCATCTTCCAATATATATAGGTTATAAAATTAAGTAGCACCTACCAAGGAATAAGAAAATCAAGTTAAGGGTTCAACTTTGTTACTAACCATTATGTTTTACATAATTAAGAGGATTCTGCATTTCATGTGCCTATGAGTCCTTCCTTTCGTTCACTTGAAATAAATTGTGAAGCTCATAAAGACTATATACTAATCTATAAGAAGAGCAAAGGCGATCCGCTAATGAGTGGGATCAATAACTTTTTTTTTTTTTTAATTTGACTGAGTTAGTGCCAAGTTATTGATAAAAATAAATTAAATTGGCTTTGGTCTAAATTCAATTACGCACAAATACAATCTAAATTAATTTTATTGATACGAGTCACTCTCCAATTTAGATTATTATAATATCGAAGAGTTGTTCTCTCTCAAAACTCATAACAAACTGATTAAAAACATGGCCTGCTCCCATCCATATATTTCAAATGATTAAGTACGTACCATAAACTAGTTAAATTCTCATCATCCACACTACGTGATACATTAATTTAAATAATACGTACCAAGCCATTTATACGGATTAAGAAAATTGAGTCAAGGGATCAACTTTATTATTGACCACTAAGTTACACATTCCCAAAAAAATAAAAATAAAATAAATAAATGAATAATAAAATAAAATGATACTGCATTCATGGCTAACGGCTATGTATCATTCCTTTAGTTGACTTGAAAGGATTAATAATCAATATCGAATTTCTTCAATTAAATAAGAGACCTATTTATAAATAAAATAAAAGAAAATGTTAGAGGTCTTTAATTATTTGTTTTGAAAAGTGTTTCAAATAATGCATCATTAGTACATTGGTTGAGTAAATCTGATATGATTGATTATGCCATAAGTATTATTTAATTATTCAATATCATGTCATTTGAGATTAAAAAAAATAAAAATTGAGAACCCTACCAATATTATCCTAAAATAAAATAAGAGAGACCTAACTGTCTTTCATTAAACATTCTTTTATTTTAAGTTATTTCTATTCTATTTTACCTCTTCCCCTTGTTAGCTACTTCTTTTTAAATAATTTAACTGTTTAAAAAAAAAATTAAATGTGTTTTTAATTCTTGTAAATATTTTGTTACTGGAGAAGTTATAAACTTAAGAGTAATATCCTGACCATTTAAGGTTGTTTTTATTCCTTCAGAATTGATTCTATTAATTGGTTATATCATATTTAGGAAAGGTGTTCCTAATATGACAAATTGAGTTAAATTTTTAACTAAATTAAAGGTAATTTTTAAACAAAGAAAATAAAACTAAAAGTTAAAACTATTCTTTGCTTATCTTTAGCAAATCCAAAATGGTTAAAAATTATAGGAACTTGGTTATGGAGGAATTTTAAAACAAAGGAATCCTGATAAAAGGAAAAGATGAATTAGTTAGATATGCTTCGAGTCATTGGAATACTACCTAGCAGAAATATTCTATTATTAAAAAAATGTTAGTTCTCATTAAATACATATTTAAATTTCAAGATGATTTGTCAAATCAAGAATTCATTTTAAGAATAAATTCTTCTGCTAGAAAAGAAGTCCTTGATAAGGATTTTAAAATTTTAGTTTTAAAACAACAATTTGCCAGATGACAGTCATTATTAGTAATTTTTGATTTTAACATTGAATATATTTGTGATAATTCGGATTTTTGGAAAATATTAAAATAAAAATTTAATAAATAAATTCTTATTGTGAGACGTAATAAGTTGAATGTATATATATATATATATATATATGCGCGCGCAAATACCTATTAATGTGATGTGCGAAAATATTGATGCTATGAATTATTTGAGAATAAAATAAAAATAAATGAAAATAAGATGGGAAAGAGATTAACTTATACTATTAGTTAATCATTTTATAAGGAAAATATTAAGTTTATTAAAATAACTTAATAGTTAAAGAAGTAACTAAATAATTATTTAGATATTTGGGAAAAGAAATGGTGTTATACATATTTAATATCATAATTTGTGTAAATAAATCAAATAATGTAAATTAAACTACTTAGTTGATTTAAGTAATATATTGTTATTGAATAAATTGTGCGAGAACAATTTATTAAAGAAGATGGGAAAAAGTAATTATAAATTACTTAATTGAAAATAATGAGCAATGTATTTGTTATATAATTAGTAAATGATTTACGTTACACATTTTAAATAAATAATTCATTTTAAATATGATATATGTAATAATAATACATATATTCATATTGAAGTATTGTAATTATAATGTATATATGTAATGAATTGTTAAGTATAGTATATACATTTGCACGATGGGATGTTAAATTAGAAGCAAGAGATGTGTTAGTAGAGAGAAACGGGAGGTGGCAAGTGTTTAGAGAGTTAACCATCCACTAAGTCATCATAAGCAGGAGCTGTCAACATTAGAGTGACACTAGGCTAAGTTTATTAATTGAAATTTGTAGTAATGAAATTCCCAAAAACATGAGAAGGGATAACCTAATCTAGAAGCAAGCGTTCTCTAAGCCTCTCTTCCCTACTATTCCTTCAGTCCAATTTTATAATGAATTACTGTCATCTTATTTTCAATGAAAATATTTATATAATTAAATGAGAGTAGCATTAGAAAATAAGATCAAAAATAGTATTAAAATAGAGAGAAGATAAATATAAGTTCTTTGAGAATTAGAAGTTGTTAAATGAGTTAGAAAAAGAGTTTGAAGCAATATAAGGTCAGCCTTTGTCTCTACTCCTCACCCGTTCCAAATCTTTTCTTTCAGCGGAAATTGAAGTCTTAATTAAAGTAATAAAAGTATTGGTGTAGAGTGCAGATTAAAAAAGGAATTAAACTCAATCTGATACTGTTAACGTCAAATTCTGACCACTCGTCAAATCATCAAATAATGAGCCGAAAAGACGTTTAACAGTGGAGGATATGTAGATGTCTAGTGCTTGTTAACATGGAATAAAATAATTATACGTAGAAATAAAATAATAACACCAGAATTTTTACGTGAAAACCCAATTGGGAAAAAACCACGGGGAGAGATCTCAGAAATCCGCTATGAAAATATTGTACAAATTGGAGAAAATAATATTAGTAATTATTTTTTCTCTTCCTCACTTTTTTCTATAACTCAAATGAGCTATTTTTCTCTCCACTATTGAAACTCTCGGATTGATTTCTCTAGCTCTTTCTTGCTACGGATGATTGAAGGCTTGAAGAGGTGTAGTGGAAATGTAGTCTTGATGCTCACCGAGGCAATCCTTTTATAGCATAAGCTTAGCACATTATTTTGGAAAGATAAAATGTTTGGTAGAAGGTTGCTAATATGGTTGGTAAGTTGTAGTTGGGTTGGTAGCTTAGGAGAAGTAGCAAGCAGTAAAATCACATGTCAACATTGCCCCCCACTCTCTTATTGTAAGGAGCTTAAAATAAGAGAGTACATAAATTGTGACATTGTTATAAGCGTTTGTTTTGCTCACATATTTTCTTCTGTTATATGAACTGTTTTGTTAAGTTTTGTATCCTTTTCTTGATAGGCACGATCCCTCCCAAAGATCCAAATCACCGATCTTAAACCTCATTTGCTTCATTCTCCGATTATAGTGTCAGTAGTCCTACATTTGATAGAAAATTGTATCCTCGTCAAATATAAATTGTGTCCCGAAGAATGTTGTCTGTTCGGGAGAACGTTAAGTCTATCCCAAAGAATGTTGTCCGTTTCGGATGGTGCTTTAATTGTCCCGGAGGATGCTTGACCATCCCGGAGAGTGCTTTGATTGTCCCGGAGGGTGCTTGACCATCCCGAAAAGTGCTTTGATTGTCTTGGACGGTGCTTGACCGTCCCGGAGGATGCTTCCTGTCTGTCAGCGCCTCAATGGCTGATGCAATTTTCTTTACTTTTTCTCTTTCCAACGAACTATCACTGGAGCGGCTCCGACACCTGTGAGCGGCTTTTTTGCCTGCTTCTGTCCCGCGAGTGGCTTTTTTGCCTGCTGCGGACCTGTCCAACGAGCGGCTTCTGTGCCTGCTGCGGATCGGGGAGCGACTCTTCGGCCTGCTCTTGTCCTGCGAGCGGCTTTTGTGTCTGCTGTGGATCTGTCCTGCTAGCGATTTTTGCGCCTGCTGCGGACCAGGAAGCGACTTTTTAGCCTGCTCCTCATTTGTTTGAAGTCGTCCGAACGATAGGTCGTGGATTAGCTTCGAATATAAATAATAAGTTCGCGTGAGCGATAGCCGAAGTCCGAATTGGAGTATATGGCATCACTATTAGAGTTTGTCGTCTGAAGTGGACTGCTTAGGTTCCGCCAGTGAAATTAACCTAGCAATCACGAGTATTCACAACATTTATTAGCATATCATACAATCATGCATAGATTGGGCTTTGCCATATATACCACATATAAGTAAATATTATTATATTTATTTGAAACATAGACAGAGATGGAGACTTAGCTTTTGGATGTGAGTCTGCCGAAAATAAGTATTCAAAAAATTAGAACCATCTCCCTTTAGTTGCTACCTCTCATAATTGTTTAATCAATAATGGGTGATTTTGATTCAACACTAAAAAGGCCCTCCTTCTAGCGCCAATGTTAACGCCAAATTCTGACCGCTCGCCAAATCACCAAATAACGAGCCGAAAAGACGTTTAACGGTGGAGGATATGTAGCTGTCTAGTGCTTGTTAACATGGAATAAAATAATTATACGTAGAAATAAAATAATAACACCAGAATTTTTACGTGGAAACCCAATTGGGAAAAAACCACGGGGAGAGATCTCAGAAATCCGCTATGAAAATATTGTACAAATTGAAGAAAATAATATTAGTAATTATTTTCTCTCTTCCTCACTTTTTTCTATAACTCAAATGAGCTATTTTTCTCTCCACTATTGAAACTCTCGGATTGATTTCTCTAGCTCTTTCTTGCTACGGATGATTGAAGGCTTGAAGAGGTATAATGGAAATGTAGTCTTGATGCTCACCGAGGCAATCCTTTTATAGCATAAGCTTAGCACATCATTTTGGAAAGATAAAATGTTTGGTAGAAGGCTGCTAATATGGTTGGTAAGTTGTAGTGGGGTTGGTAGCTTAGGAGAAGTAGCAAGCAGTAAAATCACATGTCAACAGATGCAAACTTGAATCCAAAATTTAGCTATCAAGGAGATAAGTTATGTAATTATATTGCATTTTTAAAAATTGAGTGTGTGTGTGTGCGCGCGTGCGTGTATGTGTGTGAGTGTGTGTGTGTGTGTGTGTGTATATATATATATATATATATGCGAATAGGAGCAATTGTGATGTTAATTGTGGATAAACTGCTATGGTTGGATTGGATTATGTTAAGGGATCTTATGTAGGTGTAATGGAGTGAAAAGGGGAAAAATGTTTGGTTAGATTCATAACTAAAAATATATGAAATCTGTCCTTAAAGCTAATGCCCATACCCTGTTTGATAAATTGTCTCTTAGAAACTGTTAAGCTCAAAAGGGGCAACTGAGATGATGTAGTGAACAAAAACCCCTTTATGTATGTTATATGAAGTGAATTAAATGATTTGAAGTAAATGACTTGTTGGTGCTTAGCTTAAAAACTGTCTCGGCAGAGCAGTTTTGGAGCTTTGGAGAATTCATCTAAATTACTCGTTTTAGTTGTTTAGCATTTTTTAAAAATAGTTTGTTATACCAGCTATAACATATTAAAAATTGGTTTTGATTAGATCCTTGGTTAATGAGATATAAAATAGCGAAGTAGGTGACTTACAGTTGGCAACAGCAGCAGCAGCCGCCGCGCGCGCTGCTGGCTGCGCTGCTCTGCAGCGTTTAGGCTGGGCATGCCGAGCAGTTTTGGGACTATTTTGGTTATTTTGACATTGAGCCCATGCGAGGTAGAAATAAATCAATAAAATGCATATAACTTAATAAATTATATATAGTTAATATATAATATTGTAAATAAATTTAATAAATGTAATAAATTAAAAAGTGAGTTGTTTAAATATGAAAATACAAGTTTAATTGAGGCTTTTGGAAATACGAATGCATTGAGTTGTATAATAAGTTATATAAACAATACGTGAAGTAGTAATGAGTCAAATTTGGCATAATGGATATAATTGAATTGAAATTCATGGGATATATATATATATATATATATATATATATATATATATAGAGAGAGAGAGAGAGAGAGAGAGAGAGAGATATTGAACTATTGGGAATCCAATAGAGATATATGTTATATATCTATATAACAAATCCAATGACATGAGTAAAACTAAGAATGAGACGTTAAGTTTGAAAAATATAAGTTTAAGTTAAATTCGTGGAATGTGGTGTCATTAAGAAATGTAATAACTTTATGTATGTTACATAGGTACTTTACGGAATCATACCGCTACGGGTTCGCATAAGCATATAGCATCGATAGATGTGCATCATGAAGGCAAGTTTTTCAGTTTCATTTGTATTACGTAAGTTTGGATACAACATGAGAAAATTGAAGGCATGCATATGAACATGAATATAATGAAATGTATGGAACATATGTAATCACATTGCTTAAGATTTATGGTGCATAAAATGTGAACATGATGCATGACTAAAATGTGTAGTATGTATGAAATGTGATACGTGTTATTTGTTAAACTAGTTTACTCGTTGCGCTCATACTTGCAAAAATATACTTTTGTAGTTGAGAAGATTATCTAAAGACATTGGATTTCTCTCAAATAAGGAAATGGTGAAGATATTACAAAGCATTAAATAACTGTCTTTTGTATTAATATTAAAAACTCGATATGATCAAGTTAATGAAGATTTTTACTATAATAGATGAGTTGTACGTGTAAGCTCTGATTGGATCGGATATTATAGTTGCATAGGAGGGGATGTTTTAAGATTGAATTATGAATTATAATTATTCATAAATATTGTGGTGATTGAATAGATAAATTGTATTAAATTGGGACATATTGAATGGAATAATAAGTTTGGAAGTTTGAGGTTGTTATATTCACATGGAATTTGTGAAAATGAATGTCAATATATATATATATATATATATATATATATATATATATATATATATATATATATATATATATATACGGTTTAAGATATTTGAGCAGGAAATGTAAAGGTTTCGATTTCGGGAAAGAATTATAAGAAAGGTTATGGAATTTATGGGTTCTATTAGATAATAAATAAAGTTTTGAGTATGTAAATTTTATCTCTTGATTAAAATTAAAGGTTATAAAAAGTTTTGGAATATTTAAGTTTTACCATTATAATATTTATTATTAATAAAAATTGGGAATGAATTTGTATATTAACGCACAAGATTGGATTTGTAAATAGGCCGAATTTTGGGGTCATTACAATATTAAAGGAAGTTCTAATTCTCTTCCAGATTATCTAACCTGCGAATTCTTGCAAGGCATACCATCTTTAAAAAAGGTGGAGCGTCATCATCACAAGGGGCTAGTTCCTCTCGGGGAAGAGAAAAATATCTCCAACTCCCTGGTTCCCACAAGGGAATTCCAACTTCAAAGGAAACAGAGAAAAATCAAGTTTTCATGAACGAAGTGGATAATATCCATGAAAAACTTACTAATGATATTCAAAATTATGAAAAAAAATTATAATTTCTTGCATCTTAGATGTGTACAGATTGGTTCAAAACCTTTAACAAGAGATGGTTTAAATATTGGGTTAATTGCAAATTAAACCCCAAAGTATACACCCTTTTACCATTCGTACCCCGATGTTTAGACGCTCCCATCTCGCTACCCAAAGTACCGTTAAGTAACTACGATGGACCCTTTTATTATTTCCGGTCAATTTTTTTGTCGGAAAATGGCCACGTGTCATAATTTAATATTTAACTATATAGTTGACCGTATAAATACGTAGTTGACTTATTAAAATAGTAAAAATACATAGAAGAAAATATGATAATATATTTAAGGTGTATAAAATTTATACATAATTAATTCTTAACAACCAAGTAAAGTAATTAACTCAAATAATTAACACAAAATAAAATAACTAACATACTAATAAATCCAAATAAAATAATTAATAAAACAAATTATGTCAAATAAATTACTTAATTAAACTAATTAAATCAAATAAAGTTATTAGCAAACTAATTACCCAAAAATTAAAAAAAAACAAAATGCTTCTTCTTTAATGGTGGGCGATCATCAGTTCGTTTACTTTCCCTCTTTAACACATAGAAACCCATCCATTTCTTTTTCACGTTTTTGTCTTCTTTCCTTTGCATTCAAAGCCACAACTAATCTCATTCTCTCTCTTTAAACTCTTTCCTCTCCAAAATGAAGGAGCTTGCCGACTATAACAATATAAGAACGAATTTGGGGCTAGAAAAGAACGAATCAATTTCATAAACCCTAACTTTAGAAATCCCCAATTCGTTTCAAATTCGGAGAAGTCAAGTCAGATCTGATCTGTGACTGCGTTGAGATCGAAATCGGTAACTTTCAAGTTCTAACTCTCATTAAGGAGGAATTTTTTCTATTTTAAACCACGGTAGAAGATGCAGAGGGAGTGGCAATATCCGATGGCGAAGATTTGGTTTATGATTTCTTATTCCCTTTCGGTATGTAATATCAGAAAGATTGATAGGTTTAAAATAAACTTAATTCTTAACTTAATTTGGGTTTGGTGGTATGCAACTTTCTTGAAACTTTTGATTTGGGTTTGGATTTTGAAATTTTGAGTTTCATTATAAGAAAATTTGAAGATGATGAACGGATTGAGGTTTTTGATGAGTTCTATGGTAAATGGGGAAGATGATGAAGATGGGAAAGAAGATGAAAAATAAATTTTTTTTAAATAAAGTGAGTATTTGAAGATTAAACCGTATTTTATATGTATATGATTAATATAAAATTATTTTTAAGTTGATTTTATATGGTTAAATGTTTAATATACGGTTAAATAGTATTATACCTCCTCAATCGGAACATGTGTCAGTTCCGGCCACTTTTTTGGCCGAAAATTATAAAAGGGTCACTTATCTTTACTTATGAGTACTTTGGGTAGCAGGATGAGAGCGTTTAAACATCAGGGTACGAAAGGTAAAATGATATATACTTCAGCGTAGAATTTGCAATTAACCCTTAAATATTTATGTTATGTTAACATTGCGTGATGCTAGACATAATAGATTTGTTGATTTCTTATTAGGAGTTGTTGAAACCAGTTTATGTAATGGTCCAGTTTATTTTAACTGTTATCCAAATTTTAAAGTCTCTTTGATTGATAGACATCTTTTAGATGTTTTAACTATTAAATATTAGGGGGAAAAAAGGTTATGATATGAAAATGGGTGTAGAAAATGTTGCTATCTCCCATCCATATATTTCAAATGATTAAGTACGTACCATAAACTACTTAAATTCTCATCATCCACACTACGTGATGAATTAATTTAAGTAATACGTACCAAGCCATTTATACGGATTAAGAAAATTGAGTCAAGGGATCAACTTTATTATTGACCACTAAGTTACACATTCCCAAAAAAATAAAAATAAATAAATAAATAAAATAAAATAAAATTAAAATAAAATGATTCTGCCTTCATGGCTTATGGCTATGTATCATTCCTTTGGTTGACTTGAAATGATTAACAATCAATATCAAATTTCTTCTGTTAAATAAGAGACCTATTTATAAATAACATAAAAGAAAATGTTAGAGGTCTCTAATTATTTATCTTGAAAAGTATTTCAAATGATGTGTCATCAGTATATTGGTTAAGTAGATCTGATATGAATGATTATGTCATAAGTATTATTTAATTATTCATTATCATGTCATTTGAGATTCATTTGAGATTAAAAAAATAAAAATTGAGAACCCTAGCATTATCCTAAAATAAAATAAGAGAGACCTAGCTAATAAGGGAAATAGGTAAAATAGAATAGAAATAATTAAAATAAAAGAATGCTTAATGAAAGACAACTAGGTAGCTAGTCAGCCAATTATAAACAGAATTTTAGTTAGTTGGACAAAACAAACATATATGCTTGATCATCTCTAAAATTTGGTTGGCGGCTTCAGTTTGACTCGTACAATTTGCAAACTCTATAAATACCCCCCCCTCAAATTTCTTCATCAAACAATTAATGGCTTTTATTGTTTTGCCATTTTTGTTCATCTTCTTCAACATATCATCAGCTGACAGAATTTTATACAATGTGCAAAAACTAGGAGCCAAAGCCGATGGCAAGACCAATGCAACTCCGTATTTCCTTAGTGCACGGGCTTCAGCTTGTGCCTCTGTAAGGCAAGCCCAAGTTTACGTGCCACCGGGAAGATTCTTGCTTGGCAAGGCACTACTCTTTAGCGGCAGAAACTGCAAAAACACTAGTTCAATTTTGTTGCGTATTTGTTGGGTTTTCTTATGGGTTCTCACCCATGAGGTGACAAATCAAATTGGGCAAGCTTGGTGACTCACAGAAGAAACTTGGGAAGAAAACAAAAAGGACTTTTGTCTTTTTGGTTTCTTTAATAAGCTGGTGACTCATGTGCGCGCACGCGCGCGCACTGTAACAATTCGGATTTTTCAAGAAGAATAATTATATTAAGAATTTAATAAATAAAATTCTTATTATGAGATGCATCGGGTTGAATGTAAAATATATATGTGTAATATATATATTTATGTGACTTATGTGACAAGAAAATAAATATATGTGTATTATATATTTATTATCGATTAAGTGATGAGTTGTGAGCTAAAAGTTAGTCAAAAGCTAATTAATTTAATTAGTATGGATTAACTGACGAAGCATATAATTGTATAGAAGGAAGCCAAAAACTCGAATTTAAGTTCGGAGTGAGCTGTAAGGATGATGAAGAAGAAATGAGGAAGAATATAACGACCGCGAATCGAGAATACCCTTGTAATTTGGGTTTATCAATATTATGGAATATATTAAAATATTATTTTTATGTGATGTGCTTTAAGGTTATTTTATAACGTAGAGAATGTGAATGTATGAATTTTTTTTATGCGTTGTGGAACCATAGGAGTGAATAATTGATTTCGCGAAAAATCGCAAAATCACTATTCTCGAGGCACGTTTCTCAAGGCACTACTCACGCCTGAATATTTTAACGTCTTTTTTTATTTCTATTAATTTCATTAACACGTGTACGCGAAGAAATAATTTTTTCAAGCGTCGAAAATTTTATTTGAGCCCGAACGAGATTTATTTCGTATCCGAAATGTATTATATTGGTGTTCCAAATAAATGAATAAATCCCATAATTATAATTTTTACGCGTCCCAATATTTTATGGGAGTACCCATTTTAATTTTGGGTAGAGTTATTGAGTAAATTTAGTACAAAAGTGGGAGTATTTGGATATATTTTTGTGTATATTCGGTATGTATTGGGAGGCATTTAAGCCTTGCACTAATCCAAATCTGCCAAGTGTTGGAGGTGACCAATAGGAGGATGACAGGAGGGGAGAGCCGGCAACATGTTGCTAAATGCAAAGGCCAAGGCCTTGATTTTTCCAATTTGGCTAAAATTCTTCTTAAATGCCAAAATTACCAATTCGAGTTCTCAACCTCTTTATCCTCCGAAGCCATATCCATTTTCATCTCCCATTCTTCCCATCCATTTCCAAGTAGCATAGTAATATAGAGAGAATGATATATACAGTAGAGAGAGAGATAAAATAACAAAGAAGAAGAAGAGAAGTACGGGTGAAACAGAGGAAAGAGGAACTTGGGAAGGGGAGCAAAGAAGAAGAGGGGAGCTCTAGCAAGCTCTAGGCCATCTAGAATCAAAATAGCAAGAGGTAAGCAACCCTGAATCCATTTCCTCTATTTTTGAGTTCTTGAAGCTTTTATGCTTGGGATTGATTTTTCTTCCGATTGTCGTTGTTTTTGTTGATTATGGTTGCTTGATAATGTTGTCAAAAGACCTTGCAAGTCATTAATAACATTAAAGTGGAACAAAAACTAAGAAAAATTCGAACCCATGCTTAGAGGATGAAGAACATGAACTTTTGGACAAGAACATAGACTATGGACATTTTAGAGGACCCTATAGTTTAATTTAGTCTCTGTAAATGTTGTTTGATGTTATAGTTCCATGGGTTATGAGAATAACCCAGTTAGAATGGAGTAAAAAGGAGCTAAAACGGAGATTTGGTGATAATTTTAGTGAAGAACACCTAAAATAGAGCATAAGTTAATATTTTGACCTAAGATTTGGCCATGTTAATGTTAATAGGTAGCTCTGAATTTTTGATATATTGTAGCCCCATGTCTTAGGAGTCCATAAAATCCAAAATGGACTAATTTGAACGTGTATAGAAGGAGATATGAAAATCGGAGTCAGAGATGGTCGGAATCGCGAACTGCAAAAAATCTACAGATTCCGATTCTGAAGCAAGCGCAGCAGCGCAACATGAAGGGCAGCTGCGCATGGCCCATGCGTAGCAGTGCAAAGGTATACAGAATGTTAAGATTTTGGACTGCTCGGACATCCCTTAGTAAAATGTTCATAACTTTTGCATACGAACTCAAAATAGGATGATTCAAGATTCCGAAAAGAGGAAGAATAGAGCTACAACTTTCATTCTTTAAGGTTTTAGATTTGAGATCTGTAACAGGGTCTAAATTGGCCATTTATAGGACTGATGTGTAATTGAAAGTAATTAGAGGGTGTCGGGCATGCGCGTCAACACGTGTAATGCTCCTGGCTATGTAAAATGATATTCTAAGTTTTAAAACATAAACACTGTATTATAATGATGATTAGATAAGTGTATGAGTGTGTTATGCATATGCAAAAGAGGCGAATTAGGCGTGTGACGTATAAACATCGAAACGCCGTGTAAAGTGTTAATGTACTTAAATAGTGTTTCGATTCAAATGAAACAAACATTATAAGATATGGAGTGGGGATTCTATAAACCAATAAGTACCGATGATGATGAGGGTCGTAACGTTTCCGAACGACGCGATGCCGAGAGATATTTTGGACTTAATCGCGTTTATTAATTTTATAAAACGCTAATAACATGTAATGAAAGTTATAATTTTTTAGTATGTAAACCAATATGAAGTCTATATTTTGCTAATTGGTATATTTTTATAAATGATATTATGTAGGCTATTTAAAGAGCATTATAGCGTAAGTTGTAAGCAACGCTTAAGGCAAGTTTCCTAACTTACTCAATATTTACATTTGAGCAAGTTCTCTAACTTCATAGGATGATTTTTCTTATGAAGGCTATGTTGATATAAAGTTCAAGTTACACAATGTCTAAATGTTCAAGTTATGCTAAATTGCAAAGGTATGCATATTTTAATGATCGAATTTTATTAGTTACGTGAAATTCCTAAGATGAGATGAGATGAGCTTTTCCATTTGGAAATATTATTGATGTAGATGTGAATTGTAATAATTTTTGAATTGTGATAGAGTGATGACGCCTTATCAAATAATTTAGGCAAGTGATAGTATAAATTGCACTCCGTGCAATAATGTGTTGTTATAAGTAGATGTGGTCCTGATTTGCACCCCGTGCAATGATGTGATGACAATTATAAATATTAACGTGCTAGACCAATATTCGCACCTAGGTGTAATTCAAAGAAATGTTCTTTAATTGAACTATTTAATGTACTAAGTCCTGGAAATCAAAGACTATGATGAGAAACAGGTTGGTGTTAATTTTTTCAAATATGGTGATAATGGTGATGATGTTAGCAATGGTAAATGATAAAGAATTTAATTATACCTGTTTATTCGCATGACTTCACAATTATTGTTCAATTGTTGAAGATTTCAGCCAGATGTTATGTTACTTCTATGGTGTTGTTTATTCAACTGCTTATACTTGTTGGGCAATTAAATGCTCACTCTTACAAAAAAATTCTAATTTTGCAGCTAGAACCGAAGGACCAAATAGTAAGAAGAAGATAAGAGTTAGTAATTGCTAATGCAGAAGGGCTAAAGATGATGATGTATTATATAATTTTAATGATGTTGTTTTTATATTAGACGAGGTATTAGTAAAGGTTTTCGTACCTGGAATTGGATGATGAAATGTTGTAATAATTTTGTATTACATTCATGTAGTGAGACTATGTTGTATGGGTAGTACCGTGACGTGCTAGAATTAGGTTTAAAGGCAATACCTAAATTTTGAGGGCGTTACACACACACACACACACACTCACATATATATATATATATATATATATATATATACATATATATATAGGGTCCCCATCCGTGACAACCGGTTGTCACGGACACTATTCCAGCAACTAACTTTTCAGTCGTTGATCATGATAATAAAGGGCTGAGATTAAGCTGGACTTTTCCCTACCACTAGAAGGAGTAACGGCAAGCATACCCTTTTTCACGATAAGAGAAATGACCAAAATACCCTCTTTAACTCTCATCCCTACCACTACAAGGAGTAACGACATGTATATTCATCAATCCTTATTTGACTTCATTATGTTCTCTCTCTTAAAAAAACACGTACAAATTAAATCATATGGACACAAATTTAATCAAATCACACATGCATCACAAATTATAACCCAAACTCTTAAAATTATATTATGACCTAGTGTAAAATTTAACCCCAAATTAATCAAGAACATTCTCCACTAGGCTGCTGCCGAAATTCTCTATCTTTATAGGACAATTTTTTGGGTAACCCATGAATTTGTCTTGGGCAACCCATGAAGAGAGTAAAGGAACCATTACACATTTGACAATCTAATTGGCTTATCATCATCATTAGTAGAAGTATAAAAAATTAGGGCATATATTGAGGCTAAAGCAGAAGAGAACTCGAAGATGAGAAAGAATGGAAGAAAAAAAAGGGAAAGGGAAAGAGAGAGAAATGCACTGGGAAGAAGAGGAAATTGCATAACAGAGGAAATTAGAGATGGGTATGAAGGTGAGCATGAAATTTTGCCGAAAAGTGAAGATCATGAGGAGAGAGAGAGAGTAGAGAGAGAAATTGGGTAATGAAACATAAATGAAGGATTGATGAATATACCTGCCGCGACTAGGAATAGCGGCAGGGATGAGAGTAAAAGAGGACATTTTGGTCATTTCTCCTACTTCCAGAAAGAGTATGTCTGTCGCTACTCTTTCTAGTGGCAGGAGAGAAATTCAACCCAATCTCAGTCCTTTATTATCGTGATCAACGGCTAGAAAGTTAGTTGCTGGAATAGTGTCCGTGGCAACCGGTTGCCACGGATAGGGCGCCATATATATATATATATATATATATATATATATATATATAGTCTACATGAAGAAAAAGGACAATAAAGGAATTGGTGTCTTAATTTTTCTTGCAAGGCTGTGGCACATATACATGTTGCAGGAGAGAGAAAAAGGACATAGCTCATTTAACTATTTAATCTCCAAGGTTGCAAAGTGAAAATCTATCCGAAAAAAGATCCCATTCGGGAGAAGGGTGGAAGAGAGAGAAATCCCATCCGAGAGAAGGGTGGAAGAGAGAGAAAAGCAAAGAGAGAAAAATAGAGATAGAAAAAAGATTAAAACAACTATGTGTGTTGTTTGGGTTCCATCACAGGGTTATTGATATGAAGTAATTTGAGTGTGTACTCAAATTAAGATAACTTTGTATTCTCTCAGTTTATTATAGTTATTTTTCGAAAATCGTCTTGTGGTTTTTACCTTCTTAGTTTTAGAGGGGTTTCCACATAAAAATCTTAGTGTCTTGTGCTTGGTTATTTCTATCTTATTATTTCATGCAATGGTTATTATTTTGTTGGAACAACAGATTTAATCTATTTGACATGTACTGGTGCTTTTGTCGTTTAATTTATCAAAGTATTTGGAAAACAATTTTTTCCCAACAAGTGGTATTAAAGCTAAGGTTTTACTAGTTATTTTTGATAAATTTTATGGAGGAATTAGTCGGAGCTATGATTAAATTGACCTCTTCAAAATTTTCAAACTGGAAGCCTATGATGGAGGATATCCTTTATTACAAGGATTTGTAAGATCCGTTAGAACTTAAGGGAGTGAAGCCTGCGGGTAAATCTTAGGCTGATTGAAAAAAGATGAACATGAAAACTATCAGTCACATCTGGCAGTTGATTGATCGAATTGTGTTCCACCATATTTCACAGGAGATGAAAGCTCACTAAAGGGTCTCTACTGGTGATTAGAGGAAAATATGTAGGCACTCTTTACACGATGCGGGCACATAGAGGTGTTGAAGATGGGGGGAGTTAGGTACAAAAAGATGTGGTACAAAGCTATGCAAGATGGATGAAAAGCCTTGCATGAGAACCACAAGAAGAAAACTTTTCTCTTTAGATGGGTACCAAAAGTGACGAAGGTAAGTGCTAGCTTACAACCAAGGTATAAAGCGGTTGTGAAAGAATTTAACATAAAAAAATTTTTTTGTCAAGTATGAGTTAGATCCTTCCATCGAGATGAACCATGCCGATGAGATAAAGTCGGGCATGAAGAAAGTTAAAAATTCCAATAAGCTTGAGTGGAGTCAAGACTTCGTTGGGATTAACTCCAAGTGAGGAGTTGTGGTTTAGGGTGCAAATTCAATTTTGAAAGGTTATAAAGAAGTAGACATGGAAGGTTCTAAAAAGAAGAAGTCTACTTTAGGGTATTTATTTACTTTTGCAAGGGGAGCTGTGTTATCGTAGTCCAAATTGCAGAAATGTGTTACTTTGTCTACTACTGAGTTGGAATACATTGCCACTACTGAAGTTGGCAATGAGATGTTATGGTTGAAACGGTTTCTCCAATAGCAGGGGGTTTGACACAAGTACCGACTCCAAATTACGGGGTCATAGTGAATACCTCCTCTCATAAGTTCGGAGGGAGAGATTGTTAGGTTTTCTTATGGGTCCTCACCCATGAGGTGACAAGTCAAATTGGGCAAACTTGGTGACTTACGGAAGAAACTTGGAAAGAAAAGAAAGAGGACGTTTGTTCTTTTAGTTTCTTTAACAAGTTGGTGACTCATGCGCACACATATACACACACACACACACATATAGCTTGTAGGAAGAAAAAGGATAACAAAGGAATTGGTGTCTTGATTTTTCTTGTAAGGTTGCGTGCATGACACATATACATGTTGTAGGAGAGAGAAAAGGGGCATAGGTCATTTGCCTATTTAATCTCCAAGGTTGCTAAGTGAAAATTTATCTGAGAAAGGATACCATCTAAGAGAAGGATGGAAGAGAGAGAGAAATCCCATCCGAGAGAAGGGTGGAAGAGAGAGAGATGAAAAGGCTAAGAGAGAAAAAGAGAGAGAGAAAAAGATTAAAACAATGAAGTGTGTTGTTTGGGTTCCGTCACATGGTTATTGTAGTGAATTGAAGTAATTTGAGTTGCATTCAAATTAAGATATCTTTGTATTCCCTCAGTTTATTATAGTGAATTTTCGGAGATCGTCCCGTAATTTTTACCTCTTAATTTTAGAAGGTTTTTCACCTAAAAATCTTGGTGTCTTGTGCTTGATTATTTTTATCTTATTATTTCTTGTAGTGGTTATTATTTTAGTAATATAGCAAATTTAATCTATTTGACATTTAATGGTTTTTTTGCCGTTTAATTTATCAAAAATAACAGTATTGATGGAACCTTAGTGGCCCCTTCAAATTACAAGGACTAAATACATTTATATTATATCAAGTATCACAAATTCATCATTCGACCCCCAAAGTAATTAGGCTTACAAACTGCTATATAAACTACTTAATTGCATATAATGTTGACCCCAAAATTATTTTTTGACAGATTTTGGCTGGAATACCCGACCCGACCGACAATCCGACTGGACTTATTGGTTTTATATGGTTTGACCGTATTGAAATACAGTTTGACTTCATTAAAAAATTAAAATACTTCTAAATACAATTAACCTCAAATTAAAATACTTCTAAATACAACTAACCCTAAATTAACATACTTCTAAATACAATTTATATTAACAATAATAACTAATTTGAAGAAAATATTTGAAAAATTAATAAATTATCTCATTTGAATATTTTTTTTCTACTCAAAAGGTCTTACAAAATACATAATTTTTATTTTAAAAATCAAATTAAATAAATTTAGAGCACAATTTTTACTTAAATATATATAGGAAGAAAATCATTATAGTTTTCTTGAATAAAAAACTCTTATTAATATCACTTTTGGGAGTATATGTTCAAAATTTAGATTCATGTCTTTTCGGTAATTACCAAATATCTACAACCAAGTGCAGAATCGTAGAGTTGTCTCTGCTAGTGTTTTCAAAGATTAAATCAGCACTTTTGAAGAAGAACATAAGGCAAAACATTGATGCTATCTTGGAGTGATCAAAGTGAAATATGAAGATCACAGTGAACATCTGCAAGCATTAAGTCTTATCAAAAAGATTGTAGAGCAGTTCAGATAAGCAACTCTACAATCAAACTAACAACACTACGACTAGCAAGATCGTAGAGTCAGCACGCCAGACAAGCAATGAATTGAATATTCTAAGTTGCTCATAATGGATTGCCAACATCCATATTAGTAGAATGACCTGCCCAAGACAGTTGCTGATTACTTAAATGATTTAATAGAAGAATCAAAGTTAATGTGGGACTAACAATCATGATATGCAGAATTAAAGGCACTATCTGTGACGCCCCCAAATTTAGGTACTTGCAACCTTTATTTAGTGCGCACGATATCCAAAGCATAACTAAAAGTAAATACCAAACTTATATAAAAGTATCACATCAGAGTCTTAAATCCCAAGGTACATAACCTTAACTACCTAACATGATAATTAAATATATACAAACATTTAACTATCTATTATAGGAAGTAATAAATTTTAATCTGCGGCTTTCCCTTTGCCTTTGTTTCCTGCTGACCCTGTAGTATACTCCGGTTGCTCTGAAAACATTTATAGACAAAGCAAGAATGAGCATAAAAGTGCTCAGCAAGTAATATATGACCATAATATATGAAAGAATAAATGTTTTCAGTGGAGTGTACTTCAATAGTAGAATAAGCTGTTAAGTAATATGAACTGAAATCAACTCATGATAACCATTATCATTAAAGAATATGCTAAGTAGTTATATAAACCATGAACAATAGTTTCAATTTTATTGAAAAGGTTCCAGGCAAAGTTTCTTTTGCGAACCGTCTGAACTTACGGGCATGGTGGGTGATCAGCCCGATATGCCCTGCGTTGATCAACACTGCTATTTGTGAACCACCATTAGGTTCACTTCTCACACTCATAGAGTGCTACAAGTCTGTACCGCCCTTGAAGTAGATTTCAAAAATATATTCCTATATCGAAAATTGTTCATACTCAGCTTAGAATTCAAACCATAATTAATATAGTTGAACACCAATAACATTTCGATAAAAGAATAGAAATGTTATAAATTTAGTCCAGTCCAAACAATTGGCTTGGACCCTCTGTAAAATGTTCATGCATATCAGATATCAGTATAATATGTAAAATAAAAATCTCATCAATCTTGTGAAGCTGATTGGAATAAAAAGGATTTAATTCCTTTTTATCACTTTATGTATGAAAACATAAACTTACCTTAATATGACCAAGTCAACTTACTTGACTGACTTAGAAAGAATTGGTGTTTAGATACTTGCCTGTTGTTTAAGTAATGATAAAATTCCGCTAGTCCAACCTTGTGGATCCTACACATATATATAGATATATGAAGTAGGTTAACTATATATTATAGCGATCAAAGTATAGGAGTGAATATCACAGAAATATATTATGGTTATATATAAACACATTTTTCAAATACCTCATCCATGTTATGGCCCAACCTTTTATTGACTATTATTGGGTTCGATTTTGATAAAAGTACTTTATTACTCTACTACTAGAACACTATAAGAAATATAGGTTGTTCATTAATAAACTCCAAATATTAGGAATTTTGAGGTTTATAAGTCTAAAATTCGAAAACTAGTTAATAAGTTTAAACTTAACTGAAAATGGACTTTGAAATCGAAGTTAGTTTGTTTTGATCCGTACTAGTCTTTAATAGGCTAAACCATGTATATAAGGTGACTTCATATGACACTAACTTAAATTACTCGGCGAAACACTACAATTGCAAGAGTAAAATTTACATTGCTTGATGAAAACTGAGCGGGTTGACGATAGGCAACGCTTGCTGTCTAGCGGCATTGCACGTCGCTGTACATGCCTTGGCTTGCTTGTTACTGTGTTACTGCTGCTGCCACAGGGCAGCAGTTCTATTCAATTCTACAGCCCATTTTCCCTATCAAGCCATGACAATTTATCTAACTGTTATTGCTGCCCCAAATGCTGCTGCCATAAGGCAGCAACGTTTTCCTCATGTTAGCGCAGTACTCAGCCTATACCAGCTGCTCCCCCTTCTTGCTGCTATCATAGACAGCAGCGTGTTCCCGCCCTGCTGCTGTCATGGACAGCAGCGCACTTTCTCGAAATCTCACAAATACACAGCACATATATATATGTTCCTTATACACAAGAAACCCAAAAGAGACAATTTAACTTAATAGATGCATGTGAAACATAGAAAAATTATTAACCAAACTTAGTTTACATGTTTGACATCACACACATCATTATTCCTGCGTCACATTGAGCTTATAAAAGCAACATATAGATTTTCTATTTCCTTCTTGCAATTCAGTTTATGACACAAGTAATTATCAATATGAATAGTTTGTAATTTCCACCTTAGTTCTATAAAAAGTTTATAAACCAACATCAAGCATATAACTCTTTGGTACGTATATGGTTAAATATGCTTTCAAAAAATATATATATAACGAGTAGCTTATTATCTATTATGCCCCAATCAAGCATAACACGTAAGTTAACACTACTCTTTCCCAAAATAATCTCAAACATCCAAGTACCTTCTTTAACATAATATGAACTTATTATAAACCATACATTCATGGTTTGAAACATTTATGTTCAAGACTTTTAAATATTATTTCGAAACAACCCTTAATAAGGCATTTAAGCTAGTATTTACACTTTCAAAATAGAACTTGGTTTGGTATGTTTCAAACAGAACCAAACTACTCTGTTTGAATTTTTAAACCCTTTGATAAAACACATGAACCAATCCTAGGAACAAGGCATATAAATTCTGAACAATCTTTTTATAACAGCCATTTCCTATTTATTATCTACATTCCAGTATAATATAAATTATACTAAATGATGTCTTACAAAATCAATTAACTGTTCAAGTATAGCATTCAATAAACTCTTAATTATGCATTTAAAACTTCCAGCAAATACAAAACATAAGAAAATAATTTTCTGTCTCAATATTAACTCTCTTCAACCAAATTTCAGTGCACATAGAAGTTTTTGTTTTAAAAACAAAATCTATTTACAATCCAATGGTTGAACTTCTATAAAAAATAAGCCATTGATAAGCTACTTAATTATAACAGTTTGAGTATCAAATGTAATAATATCCAGAAATGACAAAATTCAACCACAACAGTTTTATAGCCACAGTAATCCTATCATTATCAAAACCCACTGCTTTAATCAAAACTTCCCAGATAATAGAAATCAATTGGGGTAAAACTCTAAACACAAAATTATTACTTCTCAATCAAATTTCACTGTCAATTTAATAAAGCATATCTTGACAGCTATACTGCTCAAGTATCAATCATACCCACTGGTTTATACTACCATTCACGTATACAAGTTAATTGATTAACTAAATAACCAATATATGTCCATAATTTGAATTACCTTTGCTAAACCAATACTTTATCGTACCATCAATTTTTCTTTATCACAGAATTCCTAAATAGCGGATGAAATAGAATGAATATAATATGCTTGCAAGAACAAAATTCTCAAATAACATAATTCCTATTGACTGTCCAAGTAAAACATACGATAGCCAATTTCTGTCAAGCTAAACAATTTTAACAGTCTGAATATCCTATTATAATCATATCCAGAAAGTATAAAACTCTTACCCAATAATTGTATAGCAACAGTAATACCACAATTACCAAGAATCAGTGCTTCAATTAGAATTTCTCAATTTATAGAAATCAATTGGGGGTAAAATTTTAAACACAACACTACAACTTCCCAATCCAATTATACGGCCAAATTCATTAATACGATTACCGATTGAAGCTTTTAATTTCCTAAGCCATTACCAATTCAAGCCCTAACTCAGAAATTGTAAAATTAAATTCTTAACTAATGGGTTTGAGCGTACCTGAAGCGATTGCTAGTCCTAATGTCCAGCAATTGCAAGCCTTTTCTTTCTTCTTTCCACACGAAACTGCAACTGCTAGCCCCTCCTTCGTCTCTCCCCGAAACAATCGAACCCAAACCCAGGGGTTTCCAACCACGGCTTCCTCTCTTCTTCCTCTTGTGTATTCCACCTCCTTTCTCAGCATAATCAAAGAATTTCTTTTTTCATTAACCCCCCTAAATTTCGCCAGCTCCTGCTTACCCAAGTGCATTATCAGCTTCCTCCCGACCTAACTTTTTGCCACCTCTTGCTTTGATCGAGTATAAGAGAAAATAAGCCTAAGGCTGCGTTTGGCTAGGAATTATTTCCTCTTTTCTTTTATTATAAATCCCTCATGAGTATAATTAAATAGAATTACCCATTAAGTGAGAAATTAGAACCCCCTATACACAATCCAATACACCAAATACTAATTAAGGGATTATATTATTTATCTCTAAGGTACACTATTAAAATAATTTATATTACTAAATTATTTTAATAACCTATAAGATAAAATATAATATTCTACTCCTTAATCAAAGAGTCTCGATTTATAATAACTACTCATTAATCAAGCAGAGGGAATAACATATTTAAACTAGGGTTTAAATATTAAAATAATTTAATCCCTTAAATTATTTTAATAACCCATAAGATAATGAACAATCCCTTAAAATAAATACAGATAACTCCATTAATAATATAGACAATAATATGATTAACTTAAGGTTCTAGAATTAAAATAATTTTAACCCCTTAAAATTATTTTAATAACCTATAAGATAATTATAATATCGTCCCAATTATTTTAGGATTTCATCCGACAAAATCCTAACTTGCAACCATATATAAAATATACATGTCACAATAGCAAATGAAACTAAATAAAAAAAAATTATACTCAAAATTCATATATGAAATCAGGCTAGAATAATTATACCTATGCCTTTAAAAACTTCAGGGTTTTACACTATCTCTACCACTATTTTGGTACAAGCTAATGGAAGTTGACTCACCCCACTACTGTAGTCAACAAGGAATAAACTATTCCTAAGATCAGCAACACAATTTTAACAGAAATAATAGATGCAACGGTCTCATTCACATCTATATGAGGCAAACAGATTGAAGATTAAAAGCAAGCAAGGAACAAAAAAATTGAGATCTGTCAAAGTATCATTCTATAATCCGAAGGAAAACATCTTGCTTCGCTATTAAGTTCATCTGAACTAATGCCTAAAGCAACTTAGTAGCTCAACACACTCTTTTAACAAAGTGTATATGTTCCAAGACTGCTGATCTTGAAGAGTACTCAGTGTACTGGTGATTCTAAGGCTACGAGTCTTAGTCTACACTGTTCCAAGTCTGCCGGACTTGACGAAGTTCGAACGTGAACTAGAAGTTCCAAAGTTGTTAGTTTGAAGAGTACGTTGTGTACTAGAGTTCCAAGACTGAGAGTCTTGAAGGAATCTTTGTGATTCAGTTGTAACGATATCCTTAGTGGATTTGCTACTCGAGGAGTAGAACAGTGGAGTAGGAGTCTTGTGTGCTCCGAACCACTTAAAGTCTTGTCTCTCTCTCTCTCTCTTTACACTCCTTAACTGCCATAACTGCTATAACTGTTATATCACTGTCTTACCATATCTATTATAGTTGTTCTATCTTTAAGGGGGATTTTATCAATCATATATTCCGCTATGCTTAATTACTTATTAATTAACCAAACGGATAAGGGGTTAAATATATTTTTTCCCATTCTACGACCTCGGTTTACAAATGCATCACTGAACTGATTTTTTTTCCATTTGACTCACTGTACTATATTTTTTTAACAAAACGTTACAAAATTCGTCCAAACCAGTTAACTTTTAACGACAAAAAAAAAACTTAATTTTATTCAACTATCTACGTCGGTTTCTAAGATTCGTCCATGTGGCTGCTATAGTGGAATTACAAAAAAAAAGAGTTGAATAAGCTTTAAAAATAAAAATATGTTAAAAAGTAAGCTTTAAATTTTTTATTATATTATAAATTAAAAGAAAAGTTAATTTTTTTAAAACAAATCAAAAGATTAAGAAAGCCAAATCATCTGCAACAACTCCAAAATCCAACTATTTCGATCTTCATAATCCTTCATCAACAACCAAGATCTACAATTCCATCTCTATCTCCGTCTCCGTCTCTACCACCTTTGCCTTCCTTCAACCACCACTATAGCCGGCATCACCGCCACCATCAAGCCCGTCGTTTGACTTCGTTCCAATAATCAAGCACCGCTCAGCGTCGGGGTCGGTGTACCGTAATCCACAACTGTACGCGAAGCTCTGGCATGAGATGGATACTCACAATTCGTCCATCGATGCAGTCGGTGATTTTTTAATCTTGTTCTCATGTTTCCTTCCTGATTTGATGCAATTGAGAAATACTGATTTTTACTGTTCAACAATGCCTTACTACACCAAGACACCCACCGTCAAAAATCTCTTCAAATTCCGTTTCAAAGTCTACAATTTCTAACAAAATCTTCAGCCCCATATGACAAAGTGCAAAGATAATGATGTTCTTTATTTATTTTTCTGATTATGAATGGATCTATGAAGAATAGGTAGGGTTCAAAAGAAGGGGATGAGAGAGAGAGGAAATGGGTTTGAGATTTGTTAGTCATGGTAGATATATGTGAATTTGAGATAGTGATTTGAGGGGATTGGGCTAAGAATATATATTCTGTATATTGGGTATTAGTTTTCGTTTTACAAATGGATTTTATTTGAGTTCTAATTGCAAATTAAATTTTGAATGCAATTTCTTCTAATTAGGTGTTGAAAGAGAAAAATCTGTGCAAATTGGAGCTATTGAGATTCTCTATTATTAAGTTATTGAGGATGAACAAAGATGAAGAACATGAACATGAATCAGATGAAAACTGGGCATTTATTTTGGGAAATAACATTAAAGTTTTTGTTTTATTACTACTTAAATGTAATTTTATTTTTATTTTTTTGTATAAAAAGTGTGTTTTAAATAATTTATTTAGCTTGTATATTTTTTTAAGTGCACTCAAAAATAAAAAAAAATATAAACAGATTTTAATATACCAAAATATTCTTCCAATATTGCCTCTTTTCATTTTTGCCCAATATATATCCAACAAATTTAATGCATTAATTTTATATATGAACTAATTAATTTTATATAAATACATTTGTAAAAATTATACATTAATATATTTTATTATTAATTTATTTAATTAATTAATTTAATTATTTGTTATGTATATTAATTTGATTTATATTTTGTTTAATTATTTGTTATAGAATTGAGTATAATTTAATTAAGTAATTATCCAGCTCAGTTTCTCTCTCCTTGTCAGCATGTGACATATAGATTTGCCGTTAATATTTTAACAGTGTAGACGATTTTTTGAATTTTATAAAAAAATTATAATTCAATGAGTTGACTATAAAAAAATCATTTCAGTGATGCATTTGTAAACCGAGGTCGAGTAGAGTGGGAAAAAATGTATTTCACCCAACTGATAAGTCATTCTTTCGAAAACAAGTTAAAAAGTTTTAAAGAATCTATTCAACCCCCCTTCTAGATATCTTTTGTGCCTCTAGAAACTAACAATTGGTATCAGAGCAGGTTCTCAGTTCTAAAACTTAACACGTTTGAGTAGATCAATGGCACAAACCAAAAATGGCTCTGAGCTAGGTGGAGGAAACAAACCACCTATGTGCAACAAAGACAAATTTGCCAACTGAAAAGTTCGCATACAAGCATACATAGATGCCATCGACGAGGATCTATTTGATACTGTCATCAGTGGGCCCTATGTACTAACCAAGCTGACGCCAACTACTAAAGAACCAAATAAAGTGTCAATCAAATTAAAGAAAGATTGGACTGATGTAGAGAAAAAAACAGTTCAGTTAGACAAAAGAGCCAAAAATATTTTATTCATGGCTCTAGAAGATGAGGTATTTGAAAACATTGTCAATTGCACAATAGCGAAGGAAGTGTGAGATGTACTACTGATCATGAATGAAGGGACTGAAGAAGTTAGAGAAAACAAGCAGTTCTTGCTCACTTAAAAGTATGAAATGTTCACCCACATCTCAGAGGAGAACATCACTTCCACATATGAAAGATTCAACGTGCTACTCAACTCTCTTCGAGCATATAGAAAGATTTATCCAAATAAAGATCTCATCAACAAGTTCATGAGAGCACTACCAAGCAAATGGGATGCCAAAATCACTGCCATAAGAGAGTCAAAGAATCTTCATGAAATGACTGTTCAGATGTTATATGGAAATCTTCTGACTTATGAATTGGAGCTAACCCAATGAGCAGAAACTCTGTTAGAAGGAAAGAAAAAAGAAAGAGGAATTGCTCTTAAGGCATGTACTTCAAAGAAAGCTGACTCAGATGATGATGAAGATGATAAACTCAATGATGAAGGAGTTATTATGCTGGTTAAACACTTCAAAAGGTTTATAAATAGAAACAGTAGACAAAGGAAGTCCAGGAGCAGCTCTAAAAAATAAGTTAATGACTTATACTACAACCGCAAACAACCAGGTCATTTCATTGCAAACTGTCCCAAACCTCTAAGAAATGATCTGAAGAAGGATAAGGAAAAGTCAGAATTCAAAGGCCATCATAAGACCAAGAAGAAAGAAAGAGGCTTCGTCACTGAAAGTTCATGGAGTGATTCAGACAACGACTAAAGTCCTGAATCAGGTGAAGATGAAGAACCACAAAAGACCAATTTATGCTTAATGGCCAAAGAAGGCAAAAGCAAGAAAGAGTTTAATGTGGATGAGGTATTTGATTTTTATTCTCCTGATTTAACTATTGATGATCTTATAGAAGGAATGCATGACTCTATAATAGAACTACATAAATATATGAAAATGTTCAGAATTTTATCAAAAGATCATTCTTTTCTTCAAGAGAAAAAAGAGAAGGCAATCAAAGAGTTGGAAACTGCTCTACGAACTACTGACTCTTGTACCAGTCTTGAGGCTGAGAATGCTAACTTGAGACAGATAAATGAGCTTAGCACTCAGAAAGAGTTAACTCTAGTTTCCAAGATTCAGGAACTACAAAAGACAATTTCTTCATGGAACAAGTCTTCTCTGTCTATGGACTCCTTGATCTCTAGCCAAAGATCAGTGACTAACAGGTCAGATCTAGGTTTCTGCAATACTCCTTCAAAAATCTCTGTGAATAAACCTATGGAAACAAATGATAACAGTTTTCCTAAATTCAATAAGGGAATTGTATTTGTTAAATCCTCACAGACAGTTAATCCAAATCGTTGAAACTCTGCAAATCAAGTTGTTGGATCCCACACAAGTCTAGGATTCAAGAGATCAAAGAGTAAGTCAACTTCTACAATCAAGCCTCGAACGATCGTAGAGTATGGCAAAACTCACTCTACGAACCAACCTGGCAAGAGTCGTAGAGTTGACTTCCACTCTACAAAAACTGTGAATCATAGAGTTGTGAGGAAGCAGAAGGAATTTAAGCCAAAAGGAAAAGCTGTGAGCCACTACTATCCACGTATTTTTAAGACAAGAAGGAATCCATACTCACACATAAACATGCATTATATTCAATGTTACACTTGTCATAAACATGGTCATAAAGCTGCAGAATGTTATTTCAATTATTTCTATCCTGTACTGCACAGACCTAAAATCAAGCAGATTTGGGTCCCTAAGGCTAGTAACGAATCTGGACCCAAGCAAGTTTGGGTACCAAAATGAAAATTGATCCTTTCTGCAGGTAAAGAGCTCCACTGAATAAACATGGTACCTTGATAGTGGATGCTCAAGACATATGACAGGCAACAAGGCTCTCCTGTCAAACTTTGAAGAAAAAGATAGTCCTATAGTCATATTTGGAGACAATAATTCTGGAAAGACAAGAGGATACGGTTCAGCTGGAAATGGTGCTGTGTCTTTCAGCAAAGTGGCATATGTTAAAGGACTAAAGCACAATCTTCTCAGCATCAGCCAACTGTGTGATAAAGGTCATCAAGTCACCTTCCTCAACAATCAGTGTCAAGTCAGGGACTTAAAGACTAACTCATTGAAGCTAATAGGAACTAGAGAAGGAAATGTCTATACTGTCAACCTTACTGAGCTAAATCTTGATGAAACAATATGTTTTCTTGCCAAAGCTTCTGAAGATCAGTGTTGGCTATCTCATAGGAGGTTATCTCATTTAAACTTCAAAAGCATGTCAAGACTTGCCTCCAAAGACCTTGTAGCAGGACTGCCAAAGCTCAACTTCATCAAAGAGAAACCTTGCAAAGCATGTCAGTTCGGAAAGCAAACATAGAGCTCATTCAAAGGCAAGACAGACAACACAAATAATAAGCCTCTTAAATTACTCTATATGGATCTTTTTGGGCCTATCTCAACTGCAGACCTTGGAGGAAAGAGATACTCACTGGTGGTAGTGGATGACTATACCAGCTTCACATAGGTATTCTTTTTAAGCTCTAAAGATGAAACCAGCTCTCATCTTATCTAGCTATTTAAAATTGTTATGAATGAGAAAGAGGAGAAGATCAAGGCTCTCGTGAGTAACCATGAAAGAGAGTTTGATTTCTCTGAGGTAGAACTTTACTGTGAAGAGAATGGCATCAATTACAATTTCTCAGCCCCAAGAACTCCCCAACAAAATGGAGTAACTAAGAGGAAAAATAGGACACTGATTGAAGCAGGGAGAACACTACTGACAGTTGTTCAACTTCCTGAGTATTTTTGGGCAGAAGCAATCAGCACTGCATACTACACTCAAAACAGGTCTCTCATTCACTCTATCCTCAAGAAAACTCCTTACGAATTATGGAAAGGAAGGAAGCTAAACATCAGTTACTTTCGTGCATTTGGTTGTTTATGCTACATTCTCAACAATGGCAAGAAGTATCTGACCAAATTCCAACCTAAATCAGATGAAGGGATCTTCCTCGGTTATGTTAAGTACAACAAAGTTGTGACGCCCCCAAATCCAGGTACCTCAAACCCGAGTTCGGTGCTTCACAGTACATCTCATTCCATACAACATAATAGACATAAATGTAATTACTATATTATTACAATATGTCTTACTCTCAATCCCAGGTTCTATTACCATAACATCATTTTAAACGTTAATATTATGTCTTAATATTACATCAATATCATACTATTACAAACAAGGTACTACATTTAGACGTTCATCTTCCCCTTTCCTTTGTCCTTACCAGAACCTTCAACCCGCTCGAACTTAGCTGCAATGTTTAGTATAAAGCAAGAATGAGCATTCAATTGCCCAGCAAGTATAGCAGTTGAATAACAACAATATCATCAATCATATCATTTCTCTTCGACAACTGAATAATAGTTGTGAAATATTCTGAATAAACAGGAATAGTTCTTTGCTTTCGTTTGAAACATTTTTGAAACGACATACTGAGTGGTCATAAAACCTTGAACATTCTTTTGCTTACTATAAAAGGTTTAACAGTAATTCAACTATACCACCGTCTGACTTACGAGCACTTCTAGGTAATCAGCCTATTGTACTTTATGTTGATCAACACTCTAGCTGGAAACGACTATATGTGTTTATTTAGGTGCCTCTTGGCCTTGTCAGAATAACTGACTAAAAACTGCCCCTAATATTAGGGTTGTTCATCTCATTCATGTCTAGAAATCCTAACCAAAACAATTCGGTCGGATAGCTCTACTTAACATCAATAACATTTTAAGGATTTATTATCAAATCAATAAAATATTTTAATATCTATCTGGCCGAAACAAATGGCATTGACGCTCTTCATAAACAGTTCATGCATAATTGAATTTGAAAGCTTCAACAATTTATGTCATATCATAGCTTGAACACTTATGCAAATACTAAAGATTTACATAAGTAAGGAAATTCACACAATCGTATAGGCATTGCGTAAATTGGAACTTCAGAACATCAATAGTATTCATAAGAAACTTGCCCAATACAAGGGTTGGACAAGGGTTAGGAAACTTGCCTTAAGCGTTTACTAATACTTGACGTTAATCGTCCTTCAAAAGTCCTACACATTCAAGTACATATCCACATACCAATTAGCCACATAATGAATGCCAAATATTGATTTACACTATTCCATAATGTTTCATTCTAATAGAAACAGAATATCAAAAAAGGTTATACACACTTGTTATGGCATTACGACGCTTGTACGCCCGTATGCCAAACTTGCCTACTCGAACGCCCAAGCGACACCCATTTGCGTACGCTTAGCACGTCCATTTGATTTATCTAATAGTTATTAGTTAATGGATAAGTATTTTATATATCATAATATTCTTCGTTTATAACTTAGAACAATATAACTTAGCGTAAAAAACATTGCACGTTGCACACGCGCATGCCCGACGCCCTCCGATTGCCTCTAACTGCACAACAGTCCTAAAGATGCTTAATTTCAAAAATGATCCCAACATAAAATGTCAAAACTTATTAAACAAAAGTTGTAGGTCAACTCTTTCTCGTTCCGGATCATCTTGAATCTCCTCAATCAGAGTTCGTATGAGAAAGTTATGCTCATTTTACTAAAGGTTGTCAAAGCTGACTCTAGCTTAACATTGGTCGGGCATAGCTACGCCCAAAATTTACCTTTGGGCGGCGTCATTATGCCCAACTATAGAATTACGGCGTAAGGTCAGCGTACTTATGCCTGGTCTTGATGCCCAAACTCAATTTACTCAAGTTTGACGCACCTACTTCCAACCTTCATAACTTTTTCTTTTTAAGTCAGAATTAGTCCGTTCCAGAGGCTATAGAAAGCTTAAAACATGAACTACAAAACCCTCAGGGATTCATAATATTATAAACTCTTTAATAAGTCAAAATAGTGGCTCAAAAGATCCTAGTCCAACTAGTTTTTAGCGAAACTCCGAGTTAAGCCAATCCATTCTTCCTCTTTGTTTTTTAGCGATTATACAACAAGTCAATATGACTTAAGAGAGGTTTTTATTACTAAGCTAAGCAACATAACATCATTTCATCAATTAATAACACATAGTTCTCATGTTTCTTTGAGAATTCTTCCCTTGGGCATTAAATCAAATGGCTGGTGGGCATGAGTTGGAAACTCATATTGGAGTAGAGTTTCATTATACTCTAGTCCAGATTTCTAATTGAAATCATTTCTTGCACTCCTCTGAGCATATAGCAACAATGCTCAACCATCTAACACAATCAATACATATACTCAAATATAGTGATTACATTATTAGCAAAACATGATTGTCCATAAAGTCCATCACAATCCATTTCTTAATTCCTTATGCATAGGTTCTGATTCTCATTCATTGTTCCACTTTCACATATCATTAACAAGGTTTCTACAGAGTTAGTAACATTCATACACGTTCATGATCAACCAAGCAATTTCAGCAACATCTCCAACAAGCAATCATAGTAAAACTAGAAACTTGGAAATATTATGGAAATGAGTTAGGCTATTCATTGCATACCTCTTGGAGCTTCTTCTAGGTTGCTAATTGGATTAATAACAGCTGTTGCAACAACCCTTCTTCTTCTTCTTTTTCCCGTGAACTCATTTCTCATTCTTCTCTCTCAAGTTTTCAGTTACAACATTTAGTAAAATAAAAGGAATGTAAGGCTATGCAATGAAAGAGTATTTATAGAGGAAAGAACTGAGCTTTAAGGAGGTGATGGAGTTGAGTGTGCTCTACTAAGGCAGCTCCCTATGGTTGAGGGAGTGAGCTTTGGCTCCTCCAAGACTCGAGTACTTCCCCTCCCTTCTCCCCATGGCTTTATTCTCCCTTTTTCCTCTACTAAATGCAAGGAATTCCTTCTCCCCATGCTCTCCCACCTTCTTTGATTCTCTTTTCCTCTCCTCTTCATTCCCGTACTCTTCTTTCTTCTTCAATTTAGCTGACCTATTTCCCACATGGGTCATGGGTTGCGGGTTTGGGTCATGGACTTGGTCCATGAGTTTTGGGCTTCCTATTTGGGCCACTCTTGGACTTCTAATTTAATTTCAATTGGGCTTCTATAAAATCTCACACTTGGATAATTAACTCTTTGCATTAACGATTTGACGAAATTAATAAAAGTCGAAAAATCGAAAAAGATGTTTTTGGCGTGAATAGTGTCCGAGTAAATAGTACCTGCGTGAATAGTGTTTTAGTGTTATTCCTATAAATAATATAATCAATTTTCATGAAATAACAACACTCAAAAATTATCACATACACATCATATGTAGTAATAAAACTTTCAAACAAATAACACAGAATAATATTAATAAAAGTTTAATTTATTCAACAAAATCCATAGGCTCGAATTACAAAGCTACCCACGATTTGCGATCATTACAAAGGCCTACAGAGTATTCAACAAGGAATTATTAAGTGTTGAAGTCTCTATTCATGTCACATTTAATGAGTCAGAATCAAAGAAGAAAGCTACCTCACTCAACGATCCAACAGAGATGAACTCTACAATTGCAGAGTCCAAAATCGTAGAGTTAGACACTACGATCGTCGAGCCAGAAACAGAAATCGTAGAGCAAGAAGCAATCGTAGAGCTCACTATACCAGACAATGAGACTCTATGACCTGAACCAGAAATCAACCTAGAAGAACTCAGACAAGAAGGCACCAGAACTAATGTTCCACGAAGGAGAAAATGGACAAAGGATCACACTAAAGATCTGATCATTGGAGATCCTAATGTAAGAGTAAGGACAAGATCTGTAACTCAAAATGAATGCTTCTACCTAAACTTTCTCTCCCAAATGGAGCCCAAGAAGATAAAAGAAGATTTTGAAGACTCAAGCTAGATAGAAGCCATGCAAGAAGAACTCAACCAGTTTAAAAGAAGCAAAGTCTAGAAATTAGTTGAAAGGCCAAATCACCATCCAGTTATTGGCACCAAATGGATTTTCAGAAACAAGATGGATGAAAATGGTGTCATCACAAGGAACAAAGTAAGATTGGTAGACAAAGGTAATTCACAAGAAGAAGGGATTGACTATGATGAGACATTTGCTCCTGTTGCAAGATTGGAAACTATCAGAATATTCCTTGCTCATGTTGCTCACATGAAATTCAAGGTCATCCAAATAGATGTCAAAAGTACTTTCCTCAATGGAGAACTTCAAAAAGAAGTCTATGTGGAACAACTTCCAGGTTTTGTCAATCCAACCTTTTCTGATTATGTTTATAGATTAGACAAAGCATTGAATAGATTAAAACAAGCACCTAGAGCATAGTATGAAACACTTACTAACTTTTTCACTCAAAAAGGATTCACTAGAGGTAGAGTAGATACCATTTTATTCCTAAGAAAACATAAAGATAAATCACTTCTAGTTCAAATATATGTGAATGATATTATATTTGGTTCTACTCATGAAAAGTTGTGTGAAAGGTTTGTCAAGCTAATGCAAAGCAAGTTTGAAATGAGCATGATGGGAGAATTAAACTTCTTCCTTGGACTTCAAGTAAAGCAAACTTATGAAGGTATATTCATCAACCAAGCCAAGTACATTAAAGACTTATTAAAGAAGTATGGCATGGATTCAGCCACCATCATGAAAACTCCTATGGCACCTGCAAATAAGCTTAACAAATATAAGAAAGGTAAATGTATTGATATAACTTAATACAGAGGTATGATATGATCTCTCTTGTACCTAATTGCTAGTAGATCAGATATCATGTTTGCCACTTGTTTTTGTGCTAGATTTCAAGTTAATCCTAAGAAATCTCATTTAATGGCTGTAAAAAGGATTTTCAGGTATCTTAAAAGCACTTCAAATTTGGGACTTTGGTACCCCAAGAAGTCACCCTTTGATCTAATGGGATATTCAGATGCTGACTATGCAGGATGTAAAATAGATAGAAAGAGCACAAGTGGAACATGTCAATTGCTTGGAAATAGACTTGTCTCCTAGTTCAGCAAAAAGAAAAACTCAGTTTCAACCTCAACTGCAGAAGCTGAATACATTGCTGCAGGCAGTTGATGTGCACAAATCCTATGGATGAAAAATCAATTAGCTGACTATGGATTTGAGTTTAAGTCTATCCATGTTCATTGTGATAATACTAGTGCAATTGCAATAACTCATAATCCTATCATGTACTCAAGAACCAAGCATATAGATATAAGATATCATTTCATTAGAGATTATGTGCAAAGTGGAAATATATCATTACATTATATTACTACTGAAAACCAGCTTGCTGATGTCTTTACAAAACCTCTAGATGAATCAAGATTTAATATACTGATAAATGAACTAGGAATGCTAAATTTACATCCATGATATTATGCTTTGAAACCTACTAACTTTGCACAAAGAAAGTTCGTAGGGTGATATTAGAAATCGTCGAGTGAAATTGAAAAATCCTAAAGCACAAGGGAAGCCAAGCTGTCGAGACTCACTCTACGATCATCGAGTAAGATCGAAATCGTAGAGTAGAAAAGACTTAATGGTAAATTGTAGAGCTCAGAAGGAGCTAAAGGCAAAACAGTCTTTTCTGTCGGACTAAAATACGTGTACTCATTCAATACTTGACACGTGACCCACTCAACAGAATAATAGGGAAGTTTTACGTATTCATTTCAAAATTTTCATTTCATCTAAAAACTCTCTCCCTCTTCGCTGAAATCCTAGCTCTCTAGATCTGTTTCAATCAAACTCTTATCAACTTTCATTCTTGTTCAGCAAAATCAAAGAAATTCTCAAATGGCACCCTCTCCAGTCATCTCAGGCAACTACCTCGACTTCGAAAATTTTGTCACGGCTGAGACGAAATACAAAAGAATCATCTCTCTGCTACAGTGAGCAGGACTCTATGAAGCCCTAGACACCAATATTTGAGTGTATTCAAAATTAGTGAGGGAATTCTACTCAAATGGAATTGTTGGGGGTGGAATTCTATCCACGAAGGTCAAAGGGGTTTCCCTTCAGCTAAGTGCTTTAGAAATCAATATAGCCCTAGGTCCCAACATTCTGTGACTGATGGACCAAATGATCAATAATATCCGGACGTAGAGCTCCTAAACTCAACGACTGACTCCCAGCTCAGCGCCCCCCAATGTAAAACGTAGAGTCATCTCACCCTACGATCGACTCCGTAATCGTAAAGTGTGATGACCATACGATTCATAATTTAGAGGCTCCCTCTCACAACCAACCGATCCAAACTCCAATCACCCAGTCTGATATTCCCTCATCCTCTAGCAATGAATATTTTGGTATGGTCAGTGCTCTCACTAATCTATAAGGAGAATCTAAGGGTAACTCCATCCCTGAGATCAAACAGATTCTTGAGCGTGTCAAACTCATCCCCACTATAGATGAATTGACTGACCTCACAGTCGGTATGGCTAAAGATATGGAGGAAAATCTTGAGGCAAGCTCACTTGAAATTCTTGCAAGACTTAACACTTGATTGATGCTGCAAACAACCACACAAGCAGCCTTGGTACTGAATTAACTAAACGATTGAGGGTAATAATCAAAGAATTGATGGCCGGCATCGACAAAAGGGACCAACTCTATCATGATGAGATTACCAAACACAAAGCCACAGTCGTATCACTATAGAAAGTGGTTGAGCAATCCAACAAGGCCACCAATGATCGCATCCTTGAGCTTCGAGACTCTATTCACCACTTCAAGGAAGCCTCCCTTTAGCAGATGTAACGAACAGATGCAACCTTGGCCATGATGCATCATCAAAGAATACAAACTGAAGAAATGGTCCAAGAAAATAGAAATGACATCCTTCTGTCTCGTTCGCAAATGAAAGAACTAGTGCAAGGAGTACATCAGTTATCCCAAGATGTTCGAACCCTAGATGCTGACATAAAGGGGGAGAATAGTCGGAAGGGGAATAGTGGAGAATCAAGCAGAAGTGGGCAGGAACAGAAAAAGAGATCATTCAATCCTAATATTGAGCCAGAGCCAATCAATGTTATTCCTATAAGGAGTGAAGTCCCTAGAAGACAACCTGATGTATCAACTACTGGAGTACGCATACCATCAGGAGATCCTACTCTTTTAAATCGCCATTTGTATGGGACTCACCACTATGGTGAAGAAGGAAGTCATAGGACATTATCCGGACTCCGTCAATAGTAGGTTGAGGAATTCAAACGCATGGCTGAAGAAGGCAAGGAAAGGCACAGACAAATAGTGGCTTATAAGCGGGCAAATCCTCCAAGAATCAAGAAGAGAGTATCAAGAAGAAGAGGCATGAACTAAGGACAGAAAAATATTTTTTTTCTCTTTATTGATGTAACTGCCATATAATGTAATTTTCATATGACCATCAATAAAACTCATGACTTTATCTAGAAATAGAGTTCCTCACTGTACTATAAGACATGTTTATTTTTATAAGAATTTGCATTAGAATTGATGATATGATTCAAAACTACTGGTTTATATCAACATCAAATAGGGGAAGGTTGTTAGGAATCACAAGGTTTGAATTTGATGTTGTGTTCTTAATGTATATTTGTTTAAATAGTTAAAATTGTAAAGTCCTTAAAAGATATGATGTACAAGGGCTTAGATTAGAAAAGATCAAAACTGTTAGGTTGATCTTGTGTGCTGAAATAGACTGATCGTAGAGTACTGCACAAACATCCAGCGAAGGATCGTAAAGCAGTCAGCCAACTTCGCAGAGTCAAGTATGTCATCGCAGAGTTTGTCAGGCAAACGTAGAGTGAAGCTCGACAGATCGTAGAGTTCTCTCTCGGCAAAACGTAGAGCTCTCTCGACAGATCGTAGATTTCTCTCGACAGAATGTAGAGCACTCTCGGCAGGACATAGAGCTCTCTTGGCAGATCGTAGAGTTATCTCGGCATCACAATGCCAACTCTCAGGATCGTAGAGCCAACATAGCCAGTCACTTTACGATTCCTAAAGGTTGTCTACAACCAAGTGCAGAATCATAGAGTTGTCTCTGCCAGTGTTTTCAAAGATTAAATTAGCACTTCTAAAGAAGAATATAAGGCAAAGCATTGATGCTATCTTGGAGTGATCAAAGTGAAATATGAAGATCACAGTGAACGTCTGCAAGCATCAAGTCTTATCTAAAAGATTATAGAGCAGTTCAGACAAGCAACTCTACAATCACACTGACGACACTACGACTAGCAAGATCGTAGAGTCAGCACATCAGACAAGCAACCCAAATCTGAATTGAATATTCTAAGTTGCTCATAATAGATTGCAAACATCCATATCAGTAGAATGACCTGCCCAAGATAGTTGTTGATCACTTAAATGATTTAATAGAAGAATCAAAGTCAGTGGGGGACTAACACCCATGATATGCAAAATTAAAATGCATTATCTCTACCACTATCTTAGTATAAGCTAATGGAAGCTGACTCACCCCACTACTGCAGTCAACAAGGAATAAATGACTCCTAAGATCAGCAACACAGTTTCAACAGAAACAATAGATACAACGATCTCATTCTAACGGGAAGATTTCAGATACATCTATATGAAGCAAACAGATTGAAGATTAAAAGCAAGCAACGAATAAAAAAATTGATATCTGTCAAGCTATCATTCTACAATCCGAAGGGAAACATCTTGCTTCGCTGCTAAGTTTATCTGAACTAATGCCTAAAGCAACTTAGTATCTCAACACACTCTTTTAACAAAGTGTATCAATTCCAAGACTACTGGTCTTGAAGAGTACTCAGTATATTGGTGATTCTAAGGCTGTGAGTCTTAGTCTATAGTGTTCCAAGTCTGCTGGACTTGACGAAGTTCAAAAGTGAACTAGAAGTTCCAAGGCTGCTTGCTTTGAAGAGTACGTTGTGTACTAGAGTTCCAAGACTGCGGGTATTGAAGGAATCTTTGTGATTCAGTTGTAACGATATCCTTAGTGGATTTGCTACTCGAGGAGTAGAACAGTGGAGTAGGAGTCTTGTGTGCTCCGAAGCACTTAAAGTCTTGTCTATCTCTCTTTGCACTCCTTAACTGCTATAACTGCTATAACTGTTATATCACTACCTTATCATATCTATTATAGTTGTTCTATCTTTAAGGGAGATTTTATCAATCATATATTTCGTTGTGCTTAATTATGTAATGACCCGGAGTTTCAAAAAATATTAAAAATAAGAATTTAATAAATAAAATTCTTATTTGGTGATATGTTATGTAATATGTGATTTTTGTGAATAATAAATATGTTATTATTATATATTTATTATTTCATGAAAATAAATTGTAGAATCAATTTATTTAAAGAGACGGGTAGCTTTAAAGATACAAAACTTTTGTATCTATTAACGAGTAAATTAAAATAATTTACAATATTAAATTATTTTAATATAAGTATGCTGTAAATAAATTATTGGAAATAATTTAGAAATGGAGATTAATTTAAATTATATTATGAAATAATATAATATAATTTGATTATGAAGTCTTGTAATGAATTCACTATGAATTAAATTTCATGAGCAAGTTAATTGATTCACATAATTAAATTGGTGAATTAAGGTAATATTTCAATTATGATTAATATATTAAAGTGATATATTTAAAGAAGAGGAATAAATTGTTGAAGACATTTTATGGGAAGAAGAAGATGATTAAATTTAAATATACAAAATTAGTTGTATATATTAAATAATTAAATTAAAATAGTTAATTGAATATTAACTATTTTAATTGATCAGTTATATTGAATAAAGAGAACTAAAATAATTTATGGAATTAAATTATTTTAGTATAGAGGAATTATTTCATTGGATAAATCATTTTTAATGTATAGCTTCCATTTTTATAGAAAATATTTTCGGTGTAATATTTGGTGTGTAAAAGAATTTATTACGCGATATGTACAGAAGGTGTATGTAATATACATTGTGCCTAATATATGTTGTATGTATATATTATATGTAATAGGAGTAATGTATGTAATATATTATGTATGTAATATATATAATATATTATATGTACGTATGAGTAATGCCCATGAAAGTAAACAAGCAAGATGGGAATGAATTAAAATATACGAAGATGGACCGATATACAAATGTAAGTGAATATTGGTGCCAAGAATAATAAATAAATTAATATTTAGTGTATGATGCAATATATAGATTAACTAAATTGTCTTGGAACAATTTATGGAGGGAAGACGTAATTTTAATTTAATTGTACAATATTAATTGTATAAATTAAATAAGTTATTATTTAATGTAACGCTCGTTACACGAAAAGAGTTAGATTAATTATGGAGTAATTTCATAATTAGTGGGATGGTTTTTATACATATTATAAATGTATAATTTTATTAAATTATAATTCATATATTGATATGAATATAATTTAATACATGTATTAAGTAATTTAATTACATGTATTGATATTGATTATATTGCGCACACACACACACACACACACACATATATATATATATATATATATATATATATATATGTATATAATAGTTAATGTGTGTATATACATTTAATATGTGTATATACATATGAAATATACTAAGTGGGAATGCTGAGTCAATAATTTAGCAGGAGGTGTTGTGCTATTTAGCAACTAGTGTGACACCTAGCTTTTCTACTTTAGTGGAAAGTGAGTAAGCTACTTGCGGAAAAATTAGTGGGATTTCTCAGCCTTATGTAATGCAGCCACTCCATCCCCCTGTTTTCTCCTATCCGCCCCAAAACAAGTCTCATGCCCAACTTCCTTATTCTTGCAAATATTTTCAATTTATGTAAAGAAATCATCAAATTTTCTGGGAGTTGGAGTTACCAACTAAATTTAAGGAAGGATTAGAGTAAAATATCATCCAAGTAATGGTTCAAATCAGCTATTGAAGCGCAGATTTAGCCAAAGTCCCAAAGCAAGCAGGGTAAGTTACACTATTTTATTATAACAAATTTATCTATTAAATAGAATAATTTTTTTTTGCTTCCACTTCGATGGAAAAGATTTTTGGTATAGAACATTTTAAGTAAATGATGCAAATTATATATATATATATATATATATATATATAATATACATAATAAACTATGTGATATGTATTGTTTGTATTTTGTATATTGGGAATACATAGAATACGTTTTCTATTATATGTATAATATGGTATGTAGTACATAAAGGTGTATTACATATAACTATATGTTATATGGTATGTAATATATGTATGCGTAGTACATATAAGTATATATTATCTTATAATATGTAGGTAGTTTATGTAACTTCCAAGCAAAGCATGAATCAAGTATGAGAGTATTAGCAGGAGCTGGCTTAATTATAGCAGTATAGACAGAATAACTCAGCAAAGCTATAGAACGTGATGGCCAAGGAATTTTTTTTTATAAAAGCCAAGTTTATATGTTCATTCTCAGTTTTACTCTCTAACATTACCACACCTACTGAAAATTAGAGTTTACGAAAACGGAAACTAAAGAAGAATTGAAGCAAGTAAATCCAATCCAGAGGTAATATTTTACCCCTGTTATAGTAATTAAATAGCTTCATGTATAGAATTTTTATTTTAAAATATTGGTTGGGTTAGTTGATTCTGTGTGTTTAAAACTTATAATGAATATTTCTGTAGGAAATCTGGGCTAAGATATTCAAATGACTATGAAGTTTGAATTCTAAAGGCATACCATTTGACCATATTGGAAAACACTTGATGAGTTTACCCTTGTAAGAGCTTCACGATTAATAAATGGTAGAAATTATGGGTTTGTAAAATAAATAAAAAAACTCTAAGCTATGAAACTTGATGAAAAATTCTATAATATTATTTTAGAATTTCTTAAAAGTTTTGGTGAATTATTGAAGAGCCTAAGTATTTGTCGTATTTTTAAGCTATTTAAAGTTAGTTTAAAAATAGTGGAAATTCATAGAAAATTCTACGAATGGTAGAAAATTATGAAATTTGATGGAAAATTCTATAATATTATTTTAGAATTACTAGAAATTTTTGAAGAATTATGGAATAGCAGAAGTAATTATTATATTTTTAAGCTATTTAAAGTTAGTTTAAAATTAGTGGAAATTCATAGAAAATTCTATGAATGGTGAAAAATTTTGAAACTTGGTGAAAAATCTTATAATAATATAAGATTAAAATTGATGATGTTTTGAGGACATAAAATTATGTGGAGTTATTATTTCTATTTTGAAGCTATTAAATGATAGTTTTTATAAATGGAAATAATCACAGAAAATTCTCGGATAATCCAAAAAATGTGAAAATTGGTTGAAAAGTCTAAAATAATATTCTAAAGACTTTAGAAGACTTAGTAAGCTCATGAAGTGTTGGGACGTTATGGATGATGTGTTAACTGACTAATGAACGAGATATATTGTTATTGTAAACTAAGTTATCTCGTTAAGTTAATGTGACCTAATTTGCATGGATTGTATGACTGATGTTTGGTCTATGTGAACACTTAAATTGGTGTAGGATTCGTGAAGCACAGATAGCTATAAGTGTAATCAACGCGCAAGGCAAGTCTTTCAGTTCTTTTGTGATATATGAATTTGATATTGATTATATGTAATCTTTATTGCATTATGAATGAAATCTCCAAAAGCATGCTCAATTTTCATACTATGCTCTATGAATTATAAAAGTCAAATTATGACTAAGTTGATTGAGTTATGGGACTCAATCTATATGTGATATGTGATATATTATGCATATGAAATCACATTGTTTAGAGTTATAATGCATAGTAGAATGATTATAATGAATGAACTGAGCATGAAATTCTGTGCTACGTGAAGCATGAAAACTGTTAAATTTGCTGAGCTGTCGAGCTCAATCTTGCAAAAATAAACTTTTTGTAGGTTAATGATATGATGGGATATTTCTGAATATCTGGACGATAAGGATTAGAAGACACGCGAAGGATTAAATATTCTTGAATTAGAAGTTGTATAGAACTATGTTGATAGTTTTGATATATGTAATTGGCAGAGGTGTAAATTTTTGAGATATTCAATATATAAAGAATATTTGTTCTGATTATGTTTGTAAAACCCCGAAAATTTTAATAAATAGAATTTAATTTTCTTCTTATTATTATTTTAAACAGAAAGGTGTTAAATCGATAATGATAAAGTTACTAGTGAAATGTGACAATTGAGATGTCTAGTAATAACGCTAAATCACTATTCACGCGATCACTATTCACGGGGTACTATTCACGCTAAAACGCTTTTATATCTTCTTCGATCTTTGAATTACGTCATAACGTTTATATAAGCTGGATACGAAAATTATACGGTATAAATACGAAAGTACTATTCATACGAATATACTATTCATTTATACAAAAAGTCAAACTAGTATGTCGGAGAATATTCTTTCTGTCGGATATAGAAAGTGATAGAAATTGGCGGCAAAACTTTAACCGATAACTGTTGAAATACCCGGTGATAAAAAGAATAGTAAAACGCGTTATTCCACAGTAGCACACGTTATTCCACAGTAGCACACGGTGTTCCACAGTGTTTTATATTATTGATTCAATAATTGATAAAGTAGCAATTGCACAGTATCTTGATTCAATAATTGTTACAGTAGTATCTGCATAATATTTTATATTATTTGTCACGACATTGTAACACATATTATTTGATATGATAGTTTAGCATTATTGACAATGTCTAGAAATTCTGTCAAGGAAAGGGGTTATTTAATTGCGCGCTATTTTTAGGGAAGACCCCCTCTTTTCTGGGAATAATCTGGTTGTCAGTATTGCGAGTATATGCTATCTGTGATATTAATACATTTAACACAATAATACAGAAAAATGGATTTATTGTGATAATGGAGTTATTTTTTTAATGGTTTTATCTTTTGATAATGGATGGATGATATTAATGGAAGAAAAATGGATGGATGATATTAATGGAAGAAAAAATGGATGGATGATATTAATGGAAGAAAAAATGGATGGATGGTATTAATGGAAGAAAAAATGAATGGATGATATTAAAAGAATATGGGGAAAAGACCAAAATGCCCTCACCTTGATTTTTCTATAAATAGGGAGAGTTTGCTTAAGAAATTTTCACACCTTCATTGCCTATACTTCCTCTCTCTCTAAATTTCTTAAGTTCTCTTAGTGTGCTAGGCTATTGTGAGTATTTGTGAGAATACTAGTATTGTCCAAGTTAGTAAACTTCATAGAAAGTAACATCCAGTTAACGAAGGTAGGGAATATCATTTCTTTCATACTCATATATAATATCATTTGCTTTCATGTTCGTAAGTGATATTATACTCATAAAGGTTGTTATTCGTTCTATATTAATTTGTGGGGATAACCTGTCCGTGAATACCCTTTTGTATTCATTCCTTATTACTCTGTGGGAATAACCTGTATGTACGGAGTGTCGTACCTGGTGAATATCCTTTTGTATTTGTTCCTTATAAATTTGTGGGTATAACCTGTTCGTGCGGATTGACGCATACCTGGTGAATAACCCGTCGTATTCATTACTTATTAATCTGTTGTGGAAATAATCTGTCTACGCGAATTATCGCATGACAGGTGAAAATCCATTTGCAGTTTCATATATTCTGTTATACTCATATAACTTATCATTTCTTTTGTACTCTTTAAGGGATATCTTTTTCTTTCACATTTCTCCATTTATGATAAGAAATCCTTGTTTGTTTCCAAAACCTTATTTTTAAATGGAGAAAATCTCTGAAAATTAGTAGAATATCCTTAATAGTTTGTGCTTCATCTAATATCTTTTCACTTGAATCTTTCTATACATTATAGTTGAAGCATGAAATAATTTCTTGAATATCATTCTTGAATTTGACTCCACAATTTGGTTATCGTGTTGGCAATTTGGTCAATCTTTGATACTGATTAAATTATAAAGCTTTTCTTATCCTTAATCTCACTGTATCATTGTCATCATCCTCATCCTCATACTTAAATTGTGGTGATAGTTCTCTTTGGCCCGTAGTGCAAAGATGAACTGGCGTGACATGATTTTGACCAAACTGTGTATTGGTATAATCATGACTTTTGGTGTTACAAACAAAGGCCTATGGTGAAAGTTCTCTTTGGCCCGTAGTGCAAAGATGAACTGGCGTTTGGCATGATCATGACCGGTGATGTTACAAATAAATATCTTTGGCACGCAGTGCAAAGAGATGCTGTTAAATTGTTGATTGGTGTTACAAGAAAATATCTTTGGCACGTAGTGCAAAGAGAGGCTGTTGAACATGAATTATTGATTAGTGTTACAGAGACATAATATTGGCGGTGATCTTTTAACTTGTATTAGATGGTAGATATTATAATCTACTTGACTCTTCTAATGGATTGTTCGTTCCGCTGCAGTTGTTGTTACTGAACAATTAAAATATCTCTGATTTATTATTGTTGAAGACTAAAGATAATTTTATTCTTTATTATCTTGGTCATGATATTTCCTACTGGGCTATTTGTGCTCACCCTTTTCCTTTGTTCTCTTCAGGAAAATAGAGTGTAGCGGGGACTAGCCGGGGAATTGAGTGATGGTCCGAGACAATAGGAGTATCTCAATACATTACTATTAGTGTGGCAATAAATGTATTGAGAATTTAAGATGTATTTGTTTTGTGTTGTTGTATTTTGCACGACAAATATTAGTTGTAAATGGAAAAATTCGTATATTTTGTGGAATGTTATTGGCGACTCAAAATGGGTTATGTGGACCTATTTTGGGGGCGTCACAATGTTGTGATGATTGCTTTGTAATATAAAGCTCTATAATGATAATACTATATAAGAAAGAATTCATATTAAGGATTGAGTTGAACATACTCATGACTACTCTGATGAGATGAATTATAATAAAGCAAATATGATTCTGAAATATAGATAATCGTAAAGGTTGCGATTCAGGAAACGAAAGAAAGAAAGAAAGATATAAAAAGTTTTTTTTTATTATCCACATTTTCAGCTATTATTTCATCTCAGTATGATGTAAAGTTGAATTAAGATGGTATCTAGCTCACTAGATCGAGATTAAGAATAGTCTTGATTTTGGAGTAAGTTAGTCCCGATTTTGGTGACGTTACAAATTACTTGTTAATTAACCAAACTGATAAGTTATTCTTTTGAAAACAAGTTAAAAAGTTTTAAAGAATCTATTCAATCCTCCCTTCTAGATATCTTTTGTGTCTCTGGAAACTAACAGGATCTACTACATAGTTGTGATTAATGGTGGTTAATAGATATGTGAGGTGGTGGTGGACCGGCGTGTTTGGGTAATTTCTAATTGTGAAATTTGATATACATTTGCAGTTTGCTGTATTTGGATATTCAGATCTATCTTGATTGATGATGGTGATAGCGGAGTTGATGATGGTAATGCTATTGGTGATGTTGGCGGTAGTGGTGATTGTTTTGAATTTTTTAACATTATTTAGTCTTTAAATTAGTTATAGAAATAATTCTTTAAATTGGTATTTTTATTGTTTAATGAAGTCAAACTGTATTTAAATATGGTCATACCTTATAAAACCGAATGACTTGTTGGTAAATGGTATATTCCAGTCAATTTCCGTCAGAAAATGATTTTGGGGCCGACATTGTATGCAATCCAGTACTTTATGTAGCAATTTGTAAGCCCAATTATTTTGGGGTTCGAATTATGAATTTGGTGATACTTTGTGTAACAGATGTATATTTAGCCCAATTACAATGTTATTGAAAATGGAGATTCATGGATAAAGTTTGAGAGAGTTAGTGGACCTTTAATATCTGGGGAACCCTAGATGGCCAAGGGACAAGTTTGTGGGCCTGCAAAGCCTCCGGCAAGAGCTGCCCTAGAGGAGCTGCGGTAGGTTATTTAAAGGGAAAAAAATATCATTTCGCTATTTTGCTTAATTACCTAGTTAGTCAGCCATGAATATTGCCACATTTGCATTTTAATTTCTGCTTATAATTATGCTTCTATATCGTTCTCTCAATTATGCCTCTATAATAGAAAGTTGCATTATCAGTATCAAAGTTATAAGGGTGCCACATTTTCCAATATGTTTGATCACATCTTTAACTTAACCAAATTCAAATTAGGTTATCTTACTTCTTTCTTTACAAATTGAATATTGTCATTCTTATTATACATTTATTTTCATACGTTGCTAAAGTACAGATAATACATACACACGTGTATATTTAACACGTCTTAAAATTTGTACGTAAAGTATTTATAACGTTGAGGAATGTTGTTTTTTCCTTCTCTTAGGTGCATCAACTACCCTTACCGATTCTATATGGCCAAACCCTAAATTTCGAATTGGTTGACAGTTTGTCTCCAAACATCTGAATATTCAAATCAACATAACCTAATTTCACCACAACAAAGAAAACAAATTCTCATTCTAAATTAAAAAGCAGTAAAACTAAAACATTACTGAATCACATTGCATAATTCTAAAACGCAATAATTCCCTCCAACAAATTAATAATGCAGTTCAGTTCGATACATTTATTATAAACAAAGATGCAAGATTCTTCCATTTCTTTTTTTAAAAAAAATTGAATATTATATTGTTAAATAATTTCCATGCAGTATAAGGGTTGATTTTATCTCATGAAACATTGCAGACCTTGGCCTTCTACAACTCGAACAATATAGTTGTGAGTGGATTAACCTCACTAAATAGTCAAATGTTCCACATAGTGGTCTATGGCTGCTGGAATGTCAAACTACAAGGAATAAAGATCTCAGCTCCAGGCAACAGCCCAAATACTGATGGAATTCACGTGCAATCCTCGTCGGGAGTCGGCATATTTAGCTCTCAAATTGGTACTGGAGATGATTGTATCTCATTAGGCCCCGCCACTACTAACACATGGATCAAAAGCGTTTCCTGCGGCCCCGGTCACGGCATAAGGTTTATATTAATTAATTATACATAATTATTTACATTAGCAAAACCAGCTACTTAGTTAATCATGTACGGATTGTCTAAGTAGTTGAATATTTTACATTTTCTTTTTTTATTACGTTCCTAAACCAGAAATATATTTTTTAGTTTATTTTAGAATTAGGAATACATTTTTAGTTTTAAACTATAAAGTATATGAAAATTTTAATATGTCATCACCTGATATATATATATATATGCCATTTCAGGAACAGAACAACAAAAGAGCAGAACTCTCTTAAACAGCAGAACAATATAAAGCCCCTCCGTGTTTTTTTTTTCCAAATCGCGGCTGCACTTTCTCTCTCCTCACTCGGCAGCAACAACTCTTCTCCTGGCTTGGAATCGACCGATCGAGGGCTTCTCTCCCCTCACTGGGCAGCAACAATTCTTCTCCTCCCTTCTCTCTCCTCACTCGGTTCAGTCGAATTTGTAAGACTCGCAACTTCCTTCTCCAAGTCTCTACAAATTGAAGCCCTAGAATCGGTAAGCCCTAGAACAAAGTCTTTTCCCCGCTAATCTATAGCGGCTCTGCTCTTTCATTCCTTTCTAATTCGTTATTTGATTTGTCCTGCATATTGTGTTTTGCTATGGCTGCATATTATCCTGCATATTTCCTTTTTTATTCATTTTCCCCCTTTTATAATGTTACTCATGCTTAGAGAAGATTTGTAAGTGAATGGCTTTGTTAATGCTTTTGCTATGGCTTTGCTATGTGGTTCCAAGGAAGTATGCCAACGAAAAGCAGGTGGAAAGTTGTCGTAAAGGATTATTTGTGAAAATCAATATGGACGGAGTCCCTATTGGAAGAAAGGTGGATCTTAAAGCTTATGAGAGCTATGAAAAGCTATCTTGTGCTGTTGATGAACTCTTCAGAGGCCTATTAGCAGGTTTTTCCTTGCGTTAATATGATTGACTAATTGTATCATTATTGTATTAATTTAAAAATTTTCCACATTTGCTTGAGGATGCTGGGTAAAGTATTAGGATCAGTTTAATTGATATTATGGTCAAACTGTTCCTTGGTACATCCGTCTTAAAATGGTTTAGAGTATTTATAGGAAATCAATACAACTTATTAAAAAAATCACTATAATTGTATTATTTGATCAACAATGTAATTCATAAATAGTTTCCTCAAGCAGCAACAACTTGTGTATAGATTAAGAGCTTCATCTAGTTTAGTTGTATTTGTGATAGGTGTTGGTTCTCAATTGGTTTGTCTTTTGTTTCTCTGCTTAGCTCAAAGGGATCCCACTACTGGCAGAATCCAGAACAATAAAGAGGGAGAGAAAGCAATTGCAGGAATATTAGATGGAAGTGGGGAATATACCCTTGTGTACGAAGATAATGAAGGAGATAGGATGCTTGTAGGGGATGTCCCATGGCAGTAAGCATCTCGCCACTGTGGATATGATGAGTCATAGTTTCAGTACCCATCATTTGGTCACCAATCTATTCTAAAGTGCTTAAAATAACGTTTATAATTGTATTTGTTGAAATTTTACTTTGCTATTTCTTTAAATTTAGAACCGGAGCATCAAATGATGGTGGTACTTAAGAGCCAAGTGTAGATGATGATAGTGATTCACCCACAAGTGCAACTCTTGTGCTATAACTACCTTTGGTATTAGTGATTCATAAGTTAATTTAAAAAAAATAAAAAATTCACATTAAGTTAATTATACAAACATGTATTAACAATTTATACAAAAAGTCCATTATATTTACACCTGCCCAATAATTTTCAATGCAGACAATAAAGAAACCAACAACAACTACTTTATACAGAAACCAATAACAAACAAAAATTCAAGTGTAAAACTACAGTGTGAAGTTGCAAGTTAGTAAAAGAAGTGAAAGCAAAGTTCACAATTAAATAAATGGGGAACATGTAATAGGCTGAATTTAGCCAATGTGTTCAGGAGATGTTCATAAAATGATGGTCTCTAAGAGATGATGAGTTACTGACATAATTGAAGGACAATATTTTCATAGATACAGAGATTTGTGCTAAAGCATTACCTTTAGTGTTGAAGGTTCTGAAAGAAATAAGTGGTTAAGACTGAATATGTATGAATGTAACTTCTGGAAATGAGAAGCTGAGTCGAAGATTAATGATTGTGATATACTATAGAGCATATCCTTCCATCAAAAAAAAAGGGCAAATTTAACCAAATTTAAATTCATAAGTAAAGCTATTACTTGAAAGTTGAAACATCATCTGAGGCTCGTAACAAAATGACAACTTATCCTAATTTTAATACAATTTAAAAGGCCTAAACAGTAGTGGAATTTAAAACTCTTTCTTATTTTGTTTCCTGATAAGCCAAACTTAATTTCATAGTATGAAACAAAAGCACACTTGATTAATCAAACTGCCATCTAAAGCACATTGGAAAGACAAACAGTACAGAACAGTTTACTCATCTTTCCAAAAGACTCCGTTGATATTAAAACAAGGTTACTCATTTCCTATTAAATCCTTAATATTCGAACAGAAAAAAATGGACAATACAAGTATTACTCTTCTTGTTTTGGATGAAGGGAGTAATACAGTAATAATACTAATCGAAGGAACTATCACTTACCCCTGATTGATAATGAGAATATCAAAATGTCAAACAAGCCCACAAAATGACAAAACATGATCTCTGGAAATTGATTTTCTCCACAAATATAACATAAGTGCACAACTAAGTAGACAAAAACAAGTTCTTCCAATTTAAGAAAACTGAATATAATGTTTTCCAAATTTCTTCCTAATTGTCATCACCAGAGTCAATTTCAATTTCTTCCTAATTGTATTCCAAGCATATGATAATTCAAAAAGGACTTTGCTTTAGGTTCCCCCGTTTAATTCTTTGAAACTTTTCAACCACCAAATCCTAGAACAGTTGAAAAATAGCAAGAATCTTTATTCAAACTTTTTTTTACAGAATTAAAAGGGTCAAAATCACAAACACAGAGAGCTATAGTTTGAATAACAATTTGGGTTGTTCGTTCTAGGGCTTACCGATTCGAAGGGGAGATTCTTCGTTCGAAGTGCAGATTCGAAGTGGTTCCGATTCTAGGGCTTCGGTCGAAGTGGTTCCGATTCTAAGGCTTTGGTCGAAGTGGTTCCGATTCTAAGGCTTTGGTCGAAGTGGAGATTTGGAGAAGGAAGAAGCCCTTGGTTGATTTGTGATTCCAGGGAGAAGCCCTCGGTCGATTTCAAATTTGGAGAGCTATTCCTCTGCTGCCGAGTAAGGAGAGAAAGAGAAGGGAACTTGGAAAAAAAACAAACGCTGAAGGCCTTATAAATATGTTCTGCTCTTTTAGGGAGTTCTGCCTTTTAATTGTTCTGCCCTTGAACTTCCCTATATATATATATATATGTATATATATATATATAGAATGGGGATCCAGTCCGGGATCCCGGATTTTAACAAAATCCGGACCTTTTTTTTTTTTTTTTTTTTTTTTTTTTTTAAAACAACTAAAAAAAAATAAATAAATAATTATGGAACTGAAATTTTTACATAATACAATGTTTTGGGCGTGATTTGGATACATATAACAAAACATGTATGTACAGTCTGCGCAGACTGTACATACATGTTTTGTTATATGTATCCAAATCACGCCCAAAACATTGTATTATGTAAAAATTTCAGTTCCATAATTATTTATTTATTTTTTTTTATTTGTTTTAAAAAAAAAAGCAAAAAAAAAAAAAAAAAAAAAAAAAAGTCCGGATTTTAGCAAAGTCCGGGATCCCGGGCTGGATCCGGACTCTATATATATATATGTATATATATATATATATATATATATATATATATATATATATATATATATAGGTAAATTTAATATTTTCATGTCATTGTTGCATTTCTAGCAAATGTACGTTAGGGATCATAAATTTTTAAGAACAAGTGTCTTTACTTAAAAATCGTCATTTTAAAATTTAACTCTATTTTGGAGAAAGAAGAGAGTATTTGATTGACATATTCAATTTTTTTTTTGTATCATTGTATGTTTAAGTTAATTAATGTAATTGTTATAATATTACGGTATAGGAAATCTTGGTCTGGAACCGGGCATCCAAAATCTAACCGATAAAACAGTTGCATTCCGAAATACTGAGAATGGTGTGAAGATAAAGACATGGGCAAGGTTAGTAATGGATTTGTTAGGGGTGTTCTTTTTCAGCATGTTGTGATGAGTAGTGTCAAAAATCCCATCATAATTGACCAAAACTACTGTCTCGACAACAAAAATTGCCCCAACCAGGTAAGATTTGTAAAACAATGTTCGTTAATTTGTGATATTTCTAAAAATCATGTAATTAATATATAGCATCTTTTACGTATGTTATGATTTTCATAATTTTATATATGGATTATAATTAAATGAATTCATATTAATTTTAAATTTGTACATATCTTAAATTGACTTTAAAATGTATATTATATAGCCTCGTTACGTATTATAACTTGGTCATATATTTGTTATCTTTAATTTCTTTTTGTTAAATTCTATTCTTAAAAGTATCGGGGTAAGAAATTCCCTTTTAGTGGAATAAGATTACAAGATGTAAATCTCACCTATACCAATCAACCAGTAGGAGCATCATGTTATAATGCTGGAGGAACGGCTTCGGGTGTAATGAAACCTACTAGCTGTTTGTAGGAGATAACAAGGCTCAGAGGAAGTTAATTAATATGATCCGAATTACTTAATTGTCCTAAATATTGAAATAGAGTGGAAATATGATTGATAATTAACTGAATACTAAAGTTCGATATTGAAATAGAAAGCAAGTTTACAATATATAGAATTGAAATTTATTTAAAATTTAAAACTCGATTTTAATTTTAAAATTTGAAATAAACTTACCAAACATAGCGTAAATACTATGAACAGTCGTCAGCAGTATAATGCTAATGTAGCATTTGGAATTAAGGATCTGAAAGGAAGAGATTTGGTATTGGCCTAATGAAGTACATAAGTTTGATTTATATGTAATTTTGTAAATGTGGATTTCGAATAACAAAATGAGCTGATGTGAGACTTGTAATGGATGAGTTTGAAAATTCGATCCTATATTTGAAAGCTGAGTTTTTTTGTTTTGTTCACATCCTCACTTTTGGAGGAATGCCATTACAAATAAAGAAATTAATATCAATAATAAAGTATATTAGCCTCATAATAATAAGAAAGGAAAATCATACAGTCAGGAAAAATGCTTATTTACATTAATAAATAGATATGACTCAACGTTGACAATTAAACTTGAAATTTAGAGGTATTAGACTTTTCGAATCTCACTCTTAAGTCTTAACCATTAGGTAATTAAAGACTTCTTGGTGGAAAAATAAGTGTTAAACACGAAGTAAATATAGTTTAGTCAAATTTTAGGCAAGGGTATCATTTTACCATATATGCCCTTCTTCCACATGATTTGTAGGCATAACAATTTGTACGTAAGCCAGCAAGTGTTGAAAATGCAGGAAATGAACTGATAAAAATATTTCTTTATATTTGTAAATTCGCAAATAGGACGGATGGAGTACTAGTTGTCCTTCGTTCTTTCTTTCGGGTCGACCAAATGCTGAAATGCAGCAACTTTTTCCTTTCCTTTAATTTCCACTTGTATTGGTTCTAAAGTAAAAAAAGGGGCTAAAAACATGAAAAGTTTATTTTTTGTTTGATTAGTCAGAAATCTGAGGTAAGATATTCACCTCTTTTATTTTGATAGCAAATAGCAATAATAACGTCGTAAATAAGCTTTATTTGTTTAAAGGAGGGGTCCCAGGCCATGCATGTTACAATTGAAAGCGATAAGGACTAGAGAGACAAATTGGAACCCACTTATGGGAAACAGTGGGTGGTACGTAAGAGAGGTTTAGGCAGCAACAATATATATCCGTGCAGGAGCAGTACTACATGCAATGCCCATTTCTTCTCCTACTTTTACTCCGCATGCTTGTCCCACCACATATATAACAAATGCCCCTTTTTCATCAATATCCAAATAATCAATTTAATTTCAAAACATATAAAAAAGAGCTAAATATTGTAACATCTCAACCTAGCATCATAATATATTTATGAAATAGTATAATACATATATAACAACTCAAGTTACTATTACTAATATATGTCTTCAATCATGACTTTTGGACAAAGGACGTAGTCAGGGATTTAAGTGGGGGAGACAAGAAATTTATGAATCAAATTTCAACCCTAAAAAATATTGATGTAATATTTAAACTATATAAATATAAAAACAAAGCTTTATTTTAGTTTTAACATACGTATGAATTCATGTATATCAATGTGTTTAAATATTAGAGTAAAGTTTAAGAGTCTCAATTTTTTTAAGTGCATTTCAAATATAAATGTCATCATTATATTTGGGTTGGTTTGGGTGAGGTGGAGTAGGAGCCTCTCCCGTCCCTTCCTTATTACGTCATTGTTTTTGGGTGAATTTGTGGCAGACTAACATGACCGAAGAATATATTATTAAAACAGCGCATTGGCCCATGTTATGCTATAATTTGATTTGGACTCGAGATTTGACTCAGGTTGTTACATATGGTAGTATCAAAATTGAGTCTCAATAACTTAGGTGAGGTCATACGATCGGGTTGTCGGACATGGGGACATGAAGGCAGGCCTGGTAGGCTAATATATTCTCCCACAAATGATTAAAGAGGTAAAGTTTCTAGGCTGTGTGCGACTATGCATTTAGTGTGTCGGGGATCTCATGTATGTATTTAAGTAAGGGAGTTTGTACACTCCAATCTCACATCGTAACATGTGAGATAGAGTGATATGTATATAAAGACTCAAACTATTATCACTAGTACATTTAGTCATAACTTTTTAAGTGAGTTTGTGGTAGATTAAGAAGACCTAAGAAAATATTATTGAGACAACAAATTGGTCTTTACTAAGTTTGCTATGATTTGAATCGAATTCGAGATTTGACCCTAATTTTTATACTTATAACCTATTATTTATGGTTGAATGACACTTTTATCCCTCCAAGTTGCTACCGAATGTCAAAATCGTCCATAAAATTCATTTTTCGTCAATTGAGTCCTTAAAGTGGCAAATTAATGTCAATTTTATTCTCTTCATTTTCACCTAGATCCGTCCAAATTTTAATCCGCCCCATTTTTAGAAGGGCAATTATGTCTTCACATTATTTTAAGTATTGCCAATATTATAAATTAAAATTCAATAAAAAAACTAAACAAAAATCTTAAAATACAAATAAAAAAAACCTAAAATCTAGAAAATAATATTATATCCATAAATTTTATTTCAGTAAAACAATAAATAAAACTAAAAAATAACAAAAAGACTAATTAAATGAACCCGGGTTTAATTCTAGTGCTGTAAGTGGATAGTAAGGCTCGAGTTTAATGCTTCAAGGGCTGTAAATGGATAGTCACGCTCGAGTTTAAATGAACCAAGTGACTCGAAACTTTGAGATCGACTCAAAAAATTCGAACGAGACTCAAATTCGATATTTAAACAAGTCAAATTTGAATATATTTTGATACTCGGACACTTATTTGAGTCGAATAAGAGCTGCATATTGTTCGATCATTTAGAGTATCGAATTTTCTTTACCTCACTGATCCCTACGCGATACAAGTTTCGATGATAATCTCGCATATAGTATCGAGCATACTCGTTTATTTAATATATAATATTCAACAATTAAATTCTCCACATATTTTGAGAAGTGAATGGATTTTTATGATTTTCATACATATCTATCAATCGGTCCATTAGTAATAATATCATCTCATTAATATTTTTTACAAGATTTGAGATTTAATTTGAAAAGTTCAAATTTAAATCATTCCAAATAGTTGATTAAGTTATTTTTATCTACTTTATCATAATGTAAATGATCTTGTTCTGATTTGTGTATATCTTAAATACTCGCGAGTATATAGTTTGACTAAAAAATGAGTCGAATCGAGTCGAATCGAGTCAAATCGAACTCGAGTACAATAAAAACGAGTCGAATTCGAATCTCAGCCAAAGATTGCAGAATTGTATTCGAATTCGAGTACCTTTAAAAAAATTCGAGTACAATCTAAGTAAAGTACTGTTTGAATCGACTCGATTAAAGATCATTTTCATCCCTATTTTCTCATTGTGTTTGGTCACATGTTTTGAATCACGCAACAAAATTAACAAGGTGCTTCTTAGTAAAGATAATTCTCCCCGTAGGTTACCACTAATTAAATCACTCCTGATCTCTCTCCCCTACCCCTAATTTTATCTTTTTAGATGTCATAATTTATAATTTCAGTCCTGTGTACTATTTGTTCCAAAAAAAACAAGAAGGATGTTTGTTAAGTTTGATCAACTTTTTTTGTCTAATTGGTCTGCTTTTGATTTAGTTATAGTAGTGGAGACGCATAGGTGGAATCAGGTTGTAGTTTCACCCTATCAAGCACTCCTTTTTTTTCCTCCCAAATTAAACTTTGTTTAATCCGCAAAGTTAAATTATTTGTGTAATTTTTTTTTGGTGTTAAATTGTGTAATTTGTTGATGACCATAAGAAACAAGAAAGAAATTTTAAGTAATTATTTTGATATTAACTTTGGGTTCCACGAAAAGTGCATTGATCACAAGCTCGAATTTACTCGTAGCAAGAATTTAGAGTTTCAGCAGGCGCTATAAAAGAGTAAAAAAGTAAGCCGAACTTCACCCTAGTTTCACTCTTGGCCCCTTTCTGAGGTTCACAATAAACCTTTATGACAAAATGTATTACTCACTCCATCCAACTTTATTTGTTCTAATTAACTTTTTATGATTAAATTGACCATATTTAGAATCAATAATTATTCTTAAATTTATTAGATATAAACACAAAATCAATGGCGGACCCCAGAAATTTTTTGTTGTAGGGGCGAGTTTCTACTTTTAATACGACACATTTTAAACAAAAAGAAAAAAAAGTACACTAATTTATAGAGAAAAGTTCTAAATAAGTAATGCGTGTAATGCATAAATGGTTGATTTTTAATGCTTATCTTTTGGAAAGAAAACTATATATGTAACGAAGTATTAATGTCTAATTAATTTATTTGTGGCATATTATATGAAATACAGAGATATTATTAATTTGTTAAAAAAGATTGCACATTTTTATTGGTAGTGAAAAATTATACCATATTCTTAAATTTATCATAACAATTCATACCATCAATATAAAACTAAGCACTCAACAATATAAGAGTTAATATGAAACAAAAAATATATCTTTAAAATTCATAAAATTTGCAAAAAAGATTTATTTTGTGAAATAGAGAAAGTAATATTTATGATGGTAGTCTAAATTAAATTAATTACCATAAATTTTTAATTTTTAAATTTTGGAAATAAACTTTAAATAGTCAAAATGAAACTCATTTAGTGAGGTGAATAAAATATTAATTATTATGAATGTATATTTTTTAAATATGCAAATAGGTACCCCATATATATCTGAGATTTTCCAAAAATTTCCTGGGCCGCGGACCCTATTGTCAGTGTAAGTTCGCCCCTGCACAAAATTATTATTGTAAGAAAGTACATAAAATATACTATCAAAGTTAACTTATTTGATTTTAAAATTTGTAATATATTTGTTTAATTATTAATTTTAATTATAATTAGTCAATTTAATCTTTAAAAGTTAATTAAGATAAATAAAGTTAGACGGAGAAAATAATAAACTTGAATTGTAATAATATGGGTTCTAAAGTACTCACGTGGACAAAGAATCTTTATTAATGTACGCAACATAATAACAAACCTAGATAAATATGGTTACGGGCATGTGGCGAAGTGGTGGCCATAGTAGGCGAATGGAGGCATTAATCTTGTGCGCTTAAAGGAACAAATTAAAGAGCCATACTTACGTACATACTATACCCTAAATTCCCATAAATTAAGGCCATATTGCATGTCACGCGAACTAACTAGCTAGCTAGTCCTCTTCTACACACTACAAGAAAATCGATTAATTTTGCCACAATTATTTTCGAAGGAACACATTCCGTCGAACTTAAATTAATTTCGACATAATATTTTGTCAAGCATAATTCAATTAAAATTAATTTAATTTCAACAAAATTCCGTTGGAATTAAGGAACCCCAAGGCCACAAACTTTTGGCACCAACCCGAATAATATTTTCGATAAAAGTTTATATATTTTTGACGGAATTTCTTTCGAAAATAAAATAATTCTGACAAAAACATTTTCGACGGAAATTCTGTCGAAAATATTCTTTTAATAAGTTAGATCGTGTCTCAACTTTTCATTTCCTCCTTTTTCTTAGCGGCGGTACCTCTCATTTCCTCCGTCCCCTCCTCTTGTCAGCGACCTCCCTCCCTTCGTCCGTTCCCTCCTCTTGTCGCCGACCTCCCTCCCTTCCTCAACTTCTCACTCACACAAACCCCAACTAGATTGAAGCCCTAGATTTTGTAAAAAAAAAATAGCTTGGTGGCAGCTAGTGGGGTGACGACTGGTAGTGGTTACTACGGTAACGACATAAGTTAGGGTTCAGGTGGATAAAGGTCAGTCATTCCCTCATTTCTCTCTTTGTTTTTAACATTGCATTAGGGGTTGATTTATGAGTTTGTATAATATGAAATAAAATATGTTTTGTGGGTTTGTATAATATGAAATCTGATTAGGGATTAGGGTTTGATGTGGGTTTTGATTGTTGATTCCAAGTTAAAGTTTAATTTCAAATGTGGTCATGAGATTTGATTTGGACAAAATGAGATTGCGGGTTGCTTATTGTAATATGTTGATGATTGGGACAAGATTTTGCTGGTTGCTTATTATAACATATGAGATTACTGGTTGCTGATTTGATTTATTTCATTTTTGTCGATAATGATAGCAATTGTTCTTATTTAGTACATGTTTATAGATTTTTGTTGGAAATTTTTTTTGGTTTTAATTATCTAGCTATTCCCTTTCTTTTGTCACATTGTTACCAAAATAGGTGTGGTATGACTATTTTCAATGGAATTCTCGATAGAATTTTTGTTGGAATTAAGTTGCATACTATAATAAAATATAATAAAACATAATTCAAATAAAATAAAATTAAGGAAATACTTATTATAATTAGTTAACTAGTAAAATAAACTAAATAGCATTTATTTAGTTCAATATTTTCAAAAATAAAAAAGAATTAAAATAAAATGAAAATAATAAAATATTTGTTATAATTAGTTCACTAGTAAAATAAACTAAGTAACATTTACTTAGTTTTTCACTACTAAATAACATTAAATAAAAATATACTATAATATAATATAATGTAATAAAATAAAATAAAATAAGTAGCATTATAATGTAATCAAATAAATTATAATATAATATAATATTATAATTAAATAATAAATAAATAAATTCAATTAAAATAATTTAAAAATAAATAAAATAAATAAATAATAAATAAAATAAAATATAGTATAATACAATATAATAAAATAAAATAAATATAATGAATTAAAATAAAATTACATAGAATATAATAAATTAAATATAATACAATATAAAATAATGTAATATAATATAATATAATAGTCTAAGGCATTTAACTAGTTCCACTACTATGTAAAATAAGATATAATAAAATCAATATAATAATTAACTAATAAAACTATATTTGTATTTGTCAAAACTTTTAGAAGCATGTTTAATAAACTTCTAAATGACACCGTGATATTAATTTTTCATTTCATTTAAAGACGAAGCGTATACTTCTAACCCGAAGTTAAATGCATCACAGTTGAAAGCGTACATAAAATTTTCAACAATGATTTAGGAGAAAGGTTTCAGAAAATAACGCTTATGAGCGTTTTAGAGATGTCATTCAAGGGCCCTACAAACTTGTAAGTTCATTTCTTAGATGCATCGTGAATGGGGTACAGATTCAAGGTCGATGACTTGAATGAATTGATATCAGTCAACTTTGGCGTTGTCGTGTTGGGAAGCTGTTACCAAGATTCTGAGTCCAATTATTATGGACGTTTAGAAGAAGTGGTTGTGCTCAATTATTTTAGGGTTAAAAAGGTAGTTACATTTAAGTGTTGTTGGTTTGTTATTGACAAAGGTGTTAATGTTGACCATAATAGAATCATCACAATAGACATAAAGTTAAAGTTACAGTCTGATGACGTATTCGTATTAGCCAGTCAAGTGACTCAAGTGTACTATGCGTCTAATGTCATCAATTCTAGAAGTCACTGGTATACAGTTATCACAACGAAGACTCGGGCATTTGATGGTACGAGTCTGGCTGAGCATGATGAGGCATTGCAAGAAAATGTTAGCAACCCCAACCAGATAGTGCTAAATAATGACGATGTGCTCGTATATGATGTCGTTGACGTACCTAATGATGTGGAAGCCGAAGAAGACGTGGTCGTCAAGGACTATGTTATCATCAAAGATGATAACGACGAAGAAATTGATGATGAAGAGGAAGAAATAGAATCACATGATGAGATATATGTTGATTATGACGAGTTTGATGATGTAGTTTAGGATACCTTCTCATTGTAGTAAGTGTCAAGTTCTTTATATATTATTTATAATTCGCATTATTAATAATAGTTATTTTTGTAACTCGACTTATTCACAATGGTTTTTTCAGTAGTATATATATGACTAAACATAGCGGTGGTGGTCGTACAGGTTCCGGTGATGGTACTTAGGGCGGGTCCTCATCATCTAATAAGTATATTTGATATCAAATTTATTTAGTTTGGTTTTTCATTTGCATTTATCTATATGTTATATTTACACAATGTATGTATTATACTTACAGATAGTGTTCGTCAATGTCGTTGGGGGACTAACCTCGATTTATTTGGTCGTCTGCTGGCAGTTTCACATGTCTGCCCGGTTTTCGTCAGCTCTCATCAGTATGTACCATTAATAACATGTTTTATTTACTAATTTAATTTGATGACACAATGTATTATTTACTAACTTAATTTATATTGTAGTATATTAGAGAATGTGGCTAAGGCCACTCTCCTCGCTATATGCTTCTCTCCCCTTTCCACCGGATGTATGCATTTTATGCTGTATATGCAGTACGATGCCTACTTTATCGAGAATGTGTTGCGCGAGTTTTACGTAAGTCAAATTTACATAAGTTAAACCGTATATGGGCGTATTAGTTTAATGGGATTGCATTTCTAATGTATCATTATTTTTGTATAGACTTATTATAAATATGAGGAGGACGTTTCATTTTTTGACGGCAATGTGGTAATTATCGTTCATGTTACGAAGAACTACGTGGGGTGGTTGTACGAGTTGAGACAAAGGGCATTACGAGATATTGAGGATCACCTCTAAAGTAGCCTTATCGATCATCATCAGCCCCATATATCTGATGTTACATGGGCGGAAATGTGCTCTTACTAGGAGGATGATGATTTTAAGAAGAAATCCGAACAGATGAAGAAGAATCGCAGTAAGCTTAAAGTGGTACATACCACTGACTCCCGGTCATTTGAGGAGTATAAGGAGGTATGTATGTATGTTTAGTTCATAGTTTTAATATTGTTATTAGTTACTAATTAAATTATATATGAATGTATTTATTAGGTCATGCAGAGGGCTTTGTGCTGACCTCCTACCCTTATCAAGCTTTGGGATAAAGCCCATACGTCGAAGGACACACCCACTATGTCTGCCGTAGCATTAGCTATACGGGTAATCGATTAGGCATTACATTATAAAATTATTTTAAATATTAGGTAGTTAATTAAATTCTTTAAATTACTAACATGTTGACAATAAATTATAGGACCAATTTTAGAAGCTTCAAGACCAACGTGTAGCTGAGTTGCGAGTTACTAGTGGAGATCTCGAGCTGTTAGATTCCACCATCCCTCTGCCCGAGATTACCTTATCTCATGATGAGGAGATGACTCTTTGGGTCGCGTCTCAAGATCCTCCTAGTAGTATTACGGGTAGGTGTCGACTGTTAGATTAGCAGCGGATACCAGCATATACATTCCTTAGAGGTATTCATTTTTTTATATTTCTCGTTTTTTCGAAATTTATATCGATTCGTAAATATTTTCTAATTGTTTCTATTTCCATAGGATCTAGTCAGCGTCCGAGTGTACCTGTTGGACCATCTTATATGGGCGCTAACTTGTTCGACAAGATATTTCAGAGGTTTATGACGTAAGTGTCAGAGACATTTGGTATAAATCTGATATTCCGTCAGCAGGACTTGCCTACTCGTGCTCGCCTGCATCAGTTTATGCAGGATATTACAACAGGGGTTACCGCCGAGAGTACAAGTATCCCGTTAGAGTAGTTTGACGCGATATGCAATGATGGTAAACGGATGGTGGTTACCCTACTGTTGGAGGCTTTTAGGCAGCTGTTGAGTCAGCCCCCGACCACTCCTCAGGTATTTTATTCATTTTAAATTTTATAATTTTCTTATTACTTAATTATTATTTACATGTTTATTTAATTCTCATTTATGTTTACTAATATGTTATATTTTTTATTGTATCAATAAAGAGGCGATGCCAAACGGGGGGATGCTGCCGAACATGGGGAATGATGCCGAGCATGGCGGGGATTATAGTCTTACGTCATTTTTAGATAGTTTTACTTTTACTTAGTTTATGATGTAAATTATAGTCTTACGTTATTGTAAATTCTAGTTTACCTTATTTTACGTTGTAAATCATTGTTGAGTCCCATTTTTTATTAAAATTATATATATTAATGTTATCTATCATAATTTAGTTTATATTTGTTATCGTTGGGGACGTGTATGTTGTTGTATATATGTGTTGTTGGGAGGAGTTAATATTTTAGCGTATATGTTGTTTGTTGTTATATATGTTGTTTGAAAAAACTGGCTGAAAATAGGAACAAGTACAAATTGTAGTCTTAAAATTTGGAAACTACAAAACAAAATATTTTTTTTAAAAAAATCACTTAAGCTTGACAGAATAATCTATTTCCGTCGAAATTAAGATATTTCATTTATTCGGTAAAATTACACGTGTTAGGCTTATCACCAACAAAATATTCCGTTAGGAATCATTTGTTATCGACAGAAATTTCATCGGACTTAAGTCTGTCGGATATAACATATCCTCGACAAAATTCTCGATTAACTTATCCTAGAGGCACCCATTCTCAACAGAAAAGGTCGACGGAATATTTCATCTGGATAAGGTTATTTCCGACATAAGAGGCCTAATTCCAACGGAATATTCCGTCAGAAATAGTCTTTTTTCTTCTAGTGACATATGCTTAATTTTTTTTTTGTTAGTTATATATCTATAGAGGGCGGTTCAAGAGCAGACCGGTCTTTAGCGACGGTTTTTCCGTCGCCTATACAATAGGCGACGGATTATTTAATATAAAAACCGTCGCCTATTGTATAGGCGACGGAAAAACCGTCGCTAAAGACCGGTCTGCTAGCAGACCGGTCTACTCTTGAACTAGCCTGTATATCTATATAACTAGATAGGAGTGTACCGAACAGAGAGCTGCTCGGATTTAACTTGAAAAGTTAAAATTTTATACTCGGATTCGAATTGTATTTGAAAAAACTCTGCTCAGATTTGACTTGGCTCGAATATTTATTACTCGAATTCGACCCGACTCGGATCGAATTATATTCAAATTATTCACGAGCTTCGATTCAAGCTCAAATTCGAGTCTCCACATAGTGACTAGCTTTACAATGCATATAATTATAAATTGATCTTATTATTTTACTTAGAAATTAGAAAATAAATTTACAATTACACTTTACAAATATAAAATCACAATAAAAATTAAAACAAAATAAAAAAAATAATAACGAATTATCCTAATTTTATTTAACTTTGTACACATTTTAATAGAATGTACCGAGTAGTATCTACTCAAATATGTACGTACGTATCAACCGATCGAGTATGTATCCAGTCACAATTGAGAATTTGAGTAGTTTGAATCCTAAACGAGTTGAGTATAATTTTGCTTACATTTTATTCGTATTTTTATTCAAACTATTTTGTGTTCAAATTTGAATCATATTAACGGATTTGAGTTTTGGTTGCATTTTTTGGAGTCGAATGGAGGCATTAATCTTGTGCGCTAACTAGCTAGCTAGTCTTCTTCTACACATGCTTTCTTTTTTGGTAGTTATATATCTATATAACTAACTTTTGAAAACCTCTTTCCTAGAAACAGAACTTTTTAAAACCCTCTTAGATCCTGAAAAGTTCACAATATAATTATATACGCATTTAAACTTTATCAGTTGCAATTTAAACTTTATCCAGAAACTTGTCCGGAGTGATCTTTGTTATATATGCCAGATTTAATGGAATTTTATTGGTACAAGTAAAACCTTAATTAATGAATGATAATGTACCCTACTCTCCTCTATCCCAAATTGAGATTTTTATTTGATTTTAAATTTTCTTTTAGCTGTTGTCCAGCACAAATTTATAACATGTTTCTGAGGTTTAAAATAATCAGAAAAGAAAAGAAATGACTTCAAATGTCTTAGTTTTTTGTCTTATTCTCTACGGAGTTATGAGTTTTTAATAATAGCAAGAAAAGTTTGACCATTATTTTTGTCAAAATATTTTGTCTGAGAAATAGACACATTTGAATGGAAACTAAAAAATATAAGCAACCTTTATATAATTTCTATTATATCCTCTGCTTACTTACGAACACAATAAAATCTTATCCAGTATAAAATAGAAAGGTAATTTAAATGTATAACTTATAATGCTTTTTCTACTATTTTATAAATTTTGTTTAATAAAAAGGTAATTTAAACGTATAACTTATAATTTATAAATATTAAGATTATATTTTTGTTCCAGATTTACTCCTACAAATAATAAGTTATTGTTTGGTAATAATGGCATGCTAATGAGATTGTGGCGACAAACTTGAGAATATTGTATCAAATATATATTCTCAAGTTTGTCATCACAATTATCAAATATAAAGAGTACTCTTTTTTATAAAATAAAAATTTTATATATAAAATAATTGTGAAATAGAGGGTAGAACCGAGTATATTAAACCATGTTCGTAAAGGAATTGAAGATACTAAACATGGAAAACAATTTAAAAATAACCATTCCAACAATATTCACAATAATACGCGGGTTTCACATAATCTTATAATGGCCATAGTAAGGGAAATAGGCACTAAAAACAGAGTACAGGAAGCAAAATATACATACATAATCAAAACAAACGCAATGCACAAAAGAAAACAAGTCTATCAAATACAACACGCAAGAACATTGGAGTAGCTAGCAATAGCATTCACAAACAATATAAAACTTATGTATAACCTCTATTTCACAATTATTTTATTAAAAAAAATAAAAAAAAATATGCATAACTACAATAAGAATTCAATCCAAAATACAATAAACAAATTTAGTTTAAAAGTAAAGTCATTTGGGGGTGACTATTGAGTGCAAGAAGCCAATAAAGCAACATCGTCATCATTTCGGCGCTACTTGCTCGTCTTTAAGTCTAATTGGTTAATTTATCCTTCATAAAACCATGCTTTTAATGCATTATAAATACCCCCTTTAAACCCCTTCAACTCCTCATCACCAAAAAAAACTCCCACTCTCTCTCTCTCTCTCTCTCTCTCTATATATATATATATATATATAAATCTCTCTCTCTCTCTCTGAAAAAAGAAACAAAAAATGGTGAATCCCAATAGTCTCCTTGTTCTTCCATTTCTCTTCATTTTCTTCATAATTCAATCAATGGCACTACCGGTAATTACATACAATGTGATCAACTTAGGAGCCAAGCCGGATGGAAAAACTGACTCAACCAAGTCTTTTCTTAGTGCATGGGCTGCAGCTTGTGGCTCCGTTAAGCCGGCTTCAATCTACGTGCCACCGGGGAGGTATTTACTTAAGAGTGCACATTTTGGTGGGCAGTGTAAGAACAAAGCTATCACGTTTCGCATAGACGGAACCCTTGTTGCTCCGTCGGATTATCGGGTTATCGGGAATGCTGGGAATTGGCTACACTTTGAAGGAGTTGACGGTGTTACTATTAGTGGCGGAATTCTTGACGGCCAAGGCACTGGCTTGTGGGCTTGTAAGTTAGCCGGCAAGAGTTGCCCTAGCGGAGCTACGGTATGTCCGAATTACCCTAATGCCCTTTATAAGAATTTTATATACTTCTAACTTAAAAGCTAGCCATTCTTTTTGATATTATCAAATCAAAAATTATGTTGTCAAAATAAATATTTTTGATATTATTAGATCAAAAATTATGTTGTCAAAGTAAAAATTATATTGTCAAAACAACAAGTATCATTTAAAGTGATATGTATTACTATAATAATAATAATAAAAATGTTACTATAAAAATAATAAAAGTGTCGGCAGCATTATGTTTGCTCATCTAATACTAACAACGTCCTTGTTCTTTCTTGGTTAAGGAAACTGCGTCAATCCTTGATACGAGTTTCCTTCTTTTTTAGAAAAAAAAGGATGGTTTAATCCTACAATTGCTAATTAATTTAATCCCTTCGGACTATAGGATATAAGCTGAAGTCCAGTGGCAGCATTTTATATAATGTTCATTGGTCAATCAAATTTCTCTAGGGGTAGTAGTGTCTTTTTACACTGTATATGGACAATTTGACCAACTGCATCTTCACAACTACTTTTATTTACCAGCTTTCGAAACAGCTGAATTTAGTTAATGCTTTCATTCATTTATTTTTCAAGGAAAAATCGAAAAAAGGGTCAACTGTCTCTTCTAAATATCATTAAGGTAGGACCAGCCAAGTTCCAAGGAAATATATACCAATATGAAATGAACCCATGTTTCTGGGTTTCTTCATTCTGGTATTCTCTTTCCACATAATTTATTATGACAATAACTGATAAATCAATTCTTTTAAAATAATCAGTCACTTTTTTTGTTTTTTAATGATATAGCTACTAAAACTAAGTAAGCTTCAGCACATATATTAATTAATCAGTGCAGTTTGAAATTTAATTGAATAAAACTGATAATAAAAGATAAATTTATACTTTCTCAGTTTGTTGGAAATAATTGGATTTGAAAACTTGCAATATGTATTTGCAGGCGCTGGGATTTACCAAGTCGAACAATATTGTGATCAATGGATTAACTTCACTAAACAGCCAAATGTTCCACATTGTCATCAACGGCTGCCACAATGTCAAGATGCAAGGAGTAAAGGTATCGGCCTCCGGCAATAGCCCTAATACGGACGGAATTCACGTACAATTATCATCTGCAATAACGATCTTGAACTCCAAAATCAGTACAGGAGATGATTGTGTTTCAATAGGTGCAGGCACTACTAATTTGTGGATTGAAAATATCGCATGTGGTCCAGGCCATGGCATTAGGTAACTATAGGAAAAACTAGCTAGCAAAGTGGGTGGTTTTAGTTTGTAAAATTAATTATCGGTATATATGTATTATATTGTACTGAATTTAATTGTGTCTAATATTGATTGTGCAGCATTGGGAGTTTGGGTAAGGATTCACAGGAACCAGGTGTGCAGAATGTTACGGTTAAAATCGCTACATTTACTGGTACTAAGAATGGTGTGAGGATTAAAACATGGGGTAGACCCAGTTCTGGTTTCGTTACAAGAGTTCTTTTCCAACACATCACCATGGTCAATGTTGAAAACCCAATCGTAATTGACCAAAATTATTGCCCAGATAATAAGAATTGCCCTGGCCAGGTATGATTTTGCAAAATTATTATGATGAATCGTTTTCATTTCTCTTTTCTTTTTTTTTTTTTGAGCTGTGACTATATATTTACCCTATTGGGCCTTACTAATTGTATGAACAGATTCAGCCCATTATTATTATTGTTTAGGTTGATATTAGCCTAAACCCTTTTTTTTTTGAATGTAGCCTATATATACCCTTTTTAGAAGTTGATGAAGCAGCTTGGTGTAATTAGGCTATATTAATTCCTCATAATGCCATCATTCCCTTGAGTGCTATTGATATTTTTCAAATTTTATTTTTGGTTTTACTAATGTTGATTTTCTTTTTTCTCATTCATAGTTTTCTGGCGTAAAAATAAGAGATGTGACATATCAAGATATTCACGGAACATCCGCAACAAAAGTTGCTGTCAAATTTGATTGCAGTAAGAAAAATCCATGCAATGGGATAAGATTGGACAACGTCAAGCTCACTTATAGAAATCAACCGGCTGCGGCATCTTGTGCTAATGCCGGAGGCACGACATCCGGCATAGTTGTGCCATCAAGCTGCTTGTAGGACGAAAATCAGGATTTTTATAAGGGAGAATGATTTTTCTCATAATCCTGCTAAACTTTGGTATGAATGTCATTGTAATAACATCTTAAATGAAATTTCTTTCTTGTGCCTGTGGCGTTAAAAGCCCACTGGGCTCGCCTGGCCTTGGGGAATGTAGTCCGATTCTAAACCCATTAAATGTTGTTATATAACAATTGATTAAGAAAGCTTCTATTATTGTGTTGCAGTCACTTTTCATTAATTAAGGTCCATTGGGCTTTTGGGTCATAAGTATTATTTTATACTCCCTAGTTCCATAAATATATTATTATTTGTCCAAAAAAATCAAATAAGACTATCTTTATATGAATAGGTCGAAGTACTCAAGTTGAGTTACCATCGAAGAAATAAGAAATTATTAAAAAGACATACATAAATAAGTTTTGAATTTAAGTTCGATTTCAACCATGTATATTAAAAACCCTGTATATTAAGATTTTGTTTGCTAGGATTTTTATCAACCGCTACTTACTTTTAAAAATAACTGATATTTCTAAATTTTACATGTAAATATGATATTTTTAAATAATTTTTTTCATGTGAATAGTGAATGAGACTCATATCTATGTGACGCAGACTCATGTGAAAATATCAAATTTTCATATAAAAATATCAATTCTTGTTAGAATTTAAGATCAATCATATAATAATCACACAAAAAATAGAGAAGAACGGAAAAAATAAGAACACTCAATATACACTCAGGTTCACCAATTTGGTTAGTTCTGTTTGTCTGATGTATTTATTAGATGTATCACACGTTTTACAATGATCCACACACCAAATAATGTTTTATAATAACTAGAAAACTCTAACTGTTATAATATGGACTCAAGCCCAATACATTAGTAAAATCCAAGATTATCTTGTTGTAATGCTCATTAGTCGGACCTACAGAAATATGAGTCAATCCTAATAGTTCTCTTTTTAAAATACAAAAGTTTAGTGTTTTTCCACAAATTAGTGAATTAAACATTTTTTTTTGTACAAAAAAAAAAACAATGATTATCAGCATTTAAGTATATGGAAAACATAATTTTTCTTCAAAGTGCTACTAAATATTAGTTTGAATATCATTGTAATTAGCTGGATAAAAATGAAGATTCTTGATTGTGTCTGTGGTGTTGTAAAGCCCATTGTAAAGAACATTTCAACATCCAAATATTTTATTTTTTTTATCTATTTTTATTTTTAATGTTTCCTCCTCCCAATTATTAGTCTAATTCAGTAACCGGTTCCAAAAATATATAGACACCAATACTTAATTGTTGAATTAATTTCACTAAAATTAGGATCATTATAAGCTCACTTAATGTCATGACGAATTATACTTTATATATACAGTCCAGTACATTTTATGTGATTCGATATATAATTTAGATATTACAATAACATACTTCCTCATTCCCAAAAATAAAATTACATTTATAAAAGACTTTCAAGAAAAAAAAAGAGAGAGTTTATTTTGGCAACTTAGTGGCGAGAGCTTAAGAGGTTGATTTGAAAATGGAGTTAGAAACATTCACTATTATAAAGGTTAATAGTATATCTGACCCCCCGAATATACAATTATTTATAATTGATATACAAAATTTTAATCCTGTCGACTCACCACAATTACCAATAAGAATCGATAATCAAGAGAAAATTTAACCAAAAAACAGTTAAAATAGTTACGATCTCCAACTATTTTATCAGTATATAAATATAGTTTGATTATATATTACTTATCAATACTAATATATAAAAGGACGACAGGCGATTCTTCAATTGGAAAACTCACCGAGTCAACCCTTAATTAATTAGGAGTTAACTCGCTCAATTAGACGCGAGTTTGAAATCTGAGTTTCTTCAGATTTCTTTTCCTCTTCTTCTTCCGTTTTCAGTTTCTTTCCCTTCCCCTTCCCCTTCCCCTTCCCTACTCTTCCATCTTCTCAATTAACCCAATTCTTTTTTTACTCTTTCTTGAGTAGGCTAACAATCTCTTCCCTTCCTCTTCCTTTTCCTCTTCGGCTGGCTATTCCGATCCTTTCCCTCAATCCCTGTAAATCGATTTGTTCTCTTCCTCTTCCGTTTCCCTTCTCCTCCCATATTAAGTACTAACTGAGTTTGGCGATTCCCCTTCAGTTCCCGAGCAAAAAAAGAAAGAAACACCCTATAAATGGGTTGCTAGCAACAACATGTAATCAGAGGATCAAGACAAATAAAATCCTAGAAATGGGTTGCTAGCAACAACATGTAATTAGAGCATCAAGACATGAAATTGATCGTCGTTCAATTGGGTCGCCGATAATGGACAGATCGACGTTGAATTATATTGCCTTTCCTGCTCATCTGGAAACTCTCACCAATTAACAAAGAGAAAGGAGAACTGTCGATAACTGTGAAAGAGAAGGGTTTTCGGCTGAGATACTCGATTTCAGGTAAAATAATTTATCAAAAAAAATACTCTCACGATTCATGAATTTTCCTCTTTTCTAGGTCCTGTATAATATAATCTCTCCCTTTTGTTGCTCTCTGTTTTGATTATACAAAATTAAAAGAAAAAGTATTGTGTCATTTAAGCCTACTGATTGCGGCAAAATATATAATTCATACATAATACTGATGTATTTATCCTCTGCACAAATAAACTCTACTGTAATGCATTTTGCTCAAATGTCTGATCATACATATGTATTTTTTTTGCACATCATCAGTTTGATATATTGTCTATGGCCTGTTTGATATATGTGTGTGTTTGATATATGTGTGTATGTGTGTCTGTCTAAATAGATAGAAGGTAACAGAAAAGGTTAATTCTTGCATCTTGGAACTCCATCTCTGACCTGTACTCTGCAGAATATTTATAATTGTTATAGATTAATTTCATATGTTAGTTCCCAGGAAAATTGCAGAAAAAAGTATGAACTTTTTGGATGACACAAATTCCACCATCACTTTGTTCTGATGCTTTCTTCCTTTACTAAAACTTTCTACTTTGTTTTTGTTGCAGCTGAAGTGAATTGTTACAACCAGTTTTCTATTCCTTGAAGTGGAGCTTGAGCTAGCTGGAATATGTAATGGTACAATGTACTCTTCAAAAGCTTAAATAGTTATGGTTTTCATTTATGTTTTTTCGATACATTTGGTAGCAGTTGAGGGATTGTGATTGGGTTAGGAGTTATGTGTTCCATTTCCAGTTTTGAATCACTTTTTCAATAATGAGATACATTTATTTTTGAAATTTTTTAATACTATGATCTTTTAGCATTTTCAGTTGTCATTTTGCATTTGCCTTGGTGCTTGGGAAGAGACTGTCCAGCTCAAGTCACTTGCATCATCCTAGGTTCCCGATTGTGTTTAAATCCCTATTTCTGTTCTGCTCATGTCAATTGCATCATCTTAGTATCCCATATACATCAAATATTACAATATATATCAAATATCACATCTAAAGAAAATTAGGACATAATGGCCTCTACTCTTTTTGTTTTTCTATGGGATAGCGTTGCATCTCAATATGTAGGAATACAAAAAAGACATCTTATTTGAGGTAGCAAATACTCCCCATTTCATAAACATAATTCAATTACCAAAGATATATTTTTGTTCATTGTTTATTGTTTGGTTTAACAGTGAAGGCATAATAATGTTATTGTGATAATAAACTAAAGGAATTTGTATCATTTTATGTTATTCGGTACTTGTTGCTATTAACTTTGAACTCTTTACTTTGTTTAGTAATTTCTCTGATTGTATTGACATTTACATGGTTGTCTTTCACACTAATTTATTAGGATTGATTGGACTTGAGGTGACTTCCCGATCTTTTACATAGATGTTTGTTAAAATGCCATAAATGAAGATATATTTGTAAGTGTAGTAAATTTTTTCCTCTTCACAACCCCTAATTCTTACTTATTAAATCGAATTGCAATCCAACTTTGTATTGATGAATTTTCAATTTATTCTCACTCATTATGTTTGCTAATATTCCTTGAATACACTTTTATTAGCGTCATTTATGAATGCTAATTTTATATTTCCTGTGGAATTTGATGAAAAATAACATATCCATATGTGCTTCTTGGGCTCTAATGCAAATAAAGTTTCCAATTTTTATGTGGGAGTGGTTAAAGTCACATACATGATTTAATTTTGTAATGTAACTTTAGGAATGACGTGATCACTTTTTTTTTCCTTTTTTCTTCTTATGTTGTTGCTTCATTTGTTGAAAGATAATGTTTGTTTATTTATACAATGCTAATTTATGCTCTGTGTTTCTTTCTTTTAGATTGTAGTTGTGCACCTGCAGAATTTGAAACAATTGGATGTGTAGCAGTTAATTTAATATCAAACTTGAGGGAATGTTCAAGCTATGAATCTCTCTTCAATTGTTTTCTCTAATATTTGACTGAACTCACTACTTAATATGAAACAATTGTTTTCTCTAATATTTGATTGAATTTATTAATTAATATGAAATTGTGGGCTATAAATGTAAATGACATGTCATGCAAAAATGAATTGAAAATTTTAAATAAAAATAATTTATTATAAAAAAAAAAATTTCATCGCAATTTTAATAAATTATACAATCCGTTATTCTAACTAGTCGTGCATTGCACGACCTACTGACTAGTGTGAGTATAAACATATTAAAATACTATTCAAACACAACTCGTGTGGTCGGATGACTATTGAAGATCTATTGTGCCTTCTTAGACTTACTTTGAGAACTTAAAAAATTTGTTCAAGACTATAATGAGAAAGATACTTCAAGTAATTAGATGTTAACGATCATTTTAATTAATTAGATGTCTTCATAAAAATTCTATATTTTCTATTAAAATCAAAGTAATATATAAGTTTTTTAGTTATGTAGATTTTAATTTGTTGTGATAGTTTAAATTCCATCATTAATTCCTAATTATATTTACGAATAAGAAAAATATACATGTATAATAATAATTATTTTCTCACAATTATATTAATAAATAAGTTTTTAAAAATATTAAATATCTATAGTAAACAGGTCGTGCCTTGCACGAGTAATAAATTAGTAATATATAAAGGTAGTAATTGAGAGAATTCTAGTAGAGCCTCTCATAGCCTCTCCTCTCAAAATAGAACACTCTCATAGTCTCTATTTTTTTAAAAACTTTTCTTACCAATAAAAAGTTAATCTAATAAATATATGTTCCTTTTTTAAATTTCTTCTAACCTCTTCTCAAACTAAATCTCCTTTTCTTATAATTAAAATTAAACAATATACTAACAAATTACAACATCAATATCAAACCACCAATCAATATCCATATTTTACCAATAAAAAGTTAATCTAATAAATATATGTTTTTTTTAACTTCTTCTCAAACTAAATCTCCTTTTTTTTAATGAAAATTAAACAATATACTGATAAATTACAACATCAATATCAATCCACCAATCAATATTCATATTTTTTTATAAAATAAAATATTTTCCTAGTCTCTAATATTTTCAAAATTCTTAACTAAAATAATATTTAAAGTTCATCAATAACATAAAAATAATAATAATGTCTGTGCAGAACTTTACTAACAATATAAAATAATAACTAATAATATGATAAAAATATAATAATATAATGGATGGCCGAAAAATATTATACTAATAGTCATAATGGTTGTATTTAACTATAATTTATCCATTATTATACTAATAATATCATTATATTTTTGTTATGATTTAACAATATACTAATATTTTATTTACTCATTATTACTTTTATTCTCTATTTTATTAAATATTAACTCCTTTTATAATTAAACTCTAATACTTTTAAACTTCTTCTACTAATTAATAATAATAATATAAAAAAATATATACATATATCTAATAAACTTCTTCCTTCATATTATCTTTCCATCTTATGTAGAGTACCAAATCATTAAAAAAAATCAACCACCAATAAATTAGAGCAATATAATATTAATAACCATTAATATTATGAACCTAGATCATAATATTTTTTGTTCTCTTCCTTTTTACTCTCTATTTTATTAAATACTAACTAATTTCATAAACTCTAATATTTTTAAACTTCTTCAATTAATTAATACAAAAAATAATAACATATATCTAATATAAATGTAGTAAGAGAGAAGTTTTTCTCATAAAATAAAACATTCTCATACGCTCCAATATTTTTAAACTTATTTCATCAATACAAAAAAATAATAATAATAAAACATACCTAGATAATAATAATAAAACACACCTAAATCTAATAACCATTTCCCTTTTCATATCTTCCATATTATGTAGAGTCCAAAACTATTAGTATTATGAGTCTAGATCATAATATTAAAACACGGAATATCGCAAAAATATTAATATCTCCGAATATCTTAATCTAATATGAAAAATCATCTCCTTTAATTTCTCTATTTAATATTACGAGTCTAGATCATAATATAAAAATACAAAATAATATGTGTATATTAATATCTTTTCAAATATTTTAATCTAATATAGAAAATAAATCCATATTCATCTATTTTATAATATTTTTTATAATTCAACTTAATATTAATGAGTAGATATCAAATCAACTTAAAATCAATAACCATTCAGTTGGATTCAATTATCCATAAATATCTACAACTTCTATAAATCAATACATTTACTCAATGTTATACCACTTTTACGATATTTTTTCTTAATCTCTTTATATATATTATAAGAACAATAAGATATTATTATTATTATTATTGCTATTATTATAATAATTATTAATATTTTATTTTTGGAGTATTGAATTTCAAGACATGTAATTACTTTTTTAGTTTATGCTGTTGTAGGAACAATATTGCTAAGGTTTGAATTTATTACAAAAATTAATGCATATTTTTATTCAATATAACATATGTTGTTACAGATAAAGTGTATATTATATTTTAAAAAGTGATATTTATCCTCTATCAATTCCTTATGAAATTCAAAATAATACTCATACGCCTCTTTAGTGAATTAAACATTTAACTTTATATAAAATAGCCTAAAATAGTAAATTATAACTTTATTCTATTAATTTTTTATTTTATATATTTTTTTAAAATTTGTTTATATATATATATAATGTAGTAAGGAGTGTACACAAATACAAATACTTTAAATTTTTTATTTTGCAAAAACTTTCATAAATTTTACAAAATTTCAAGTAAATATCAATATTAATAACTAACACATTGATGAAACATTCTATCCAAAATAAATTAAAATTTGTATCAAACAATTAATGTAATTTAATTACTTGTATATTGAAGTTAATTTATTGATATTCTTATATAAATATCATGTACTTCAAATCAATTTGAAAATAAAGGAGTTGTGTAAAAAATAATTAATGAAAATTAATTTTGTTGTAAGATATATGTTAATATCATTATTTATAAATAACTAAGTGTTTATAAAAATATATATTAAAATAACTCGAGCCTTGCACATAAATTAAACTTTAGTATAATTAAATATAGGGGACTAAGAACGAATTTTGACTAATATAAAAGTCTAAGCATTTCAAAATTTTAAATAGAGTCGAATATTCATTTTCACTTACAAATATGTTTTCATGTATTTATAAAAATAAATAAATAAAAAAATAATATTTTCTAGTCTTTTTTTACATAATTTGGGGTCTATTTTCTATTCAATTTCAACATCAGTACCCCAGTTATAATATTGAGTACTATCTCCATTGTTGATCGAGCGTAGAAGTATCGAGAATGGGAGTACGAAGACGAAGAGCAAAGGTGGATCATGGGAAAAGGCAAAAACGAGTCTCCTCCGATAAAATTTCTTCTGTGGGGCCGGTGCCGGTGCTTCGTAATCTGCTGGAAAAAATTGCATTGAAAATACGGTCATGGCTGCCGGTGAAATCTCTGCTTTCTGTATGCAAACCCTGGTTTTCCCTAATCTCAAGCCTTAATCTCGCCAAAACCCAACATAATCGCGCCATGAATAACAGCGAAATCTCTTCTTCTGCTGTGCCGATACCGGTGCCTGTTTATCTGCCGGAAGAACTTGTATTCGAAATACTCTCACGGCTGCCGGTGAAATCTCTTCTTAAGTTAAGATCTGTTTGCAAATCCTGGCTTTCCCTAATCTCAAGCCCTAATTTCGTCAAAATTCAATACGAAAACATGCCCTCATCGGTCATTGTCTTCGGCGAGGAAAGGGCGGAAGGAATCTGGGGTGAGAAATCCATCTCTCTTGTACGTCTCGATTCTGTCAAAAATTATGTTACTGTTCTCAGGCCACCAAAATCCAAGCCACCAATAGGTTGTTTAATGAGTATTGTTGGCTGCTGTGATGGAATTGTTTGTATCCTTTCACCTATGGAACCCTGCAACCAAAAAAGCCAAGCGCTTCCCGGTTCCTGTTTGTCCTTCCTCCTATTCTCTGCATTCTAGAGGGTTGGGTTTTGATCCTCTTTCTGGTGATTACAAGGTTGTTAGGATTTTCTTTAGAGGGAGATTTGTGAGATATGTACATGTGTATTCGGCAAATTCCTGCTCTTGGAAGGAGATTCTGGTTGAGAAGCTGAGCAATTGGGAATCCCAAATTCTATTACAAACCTGTGAAGCTGATGCTTGTGTGAAAAGAGTTTTGTATTGGAAACTTTCTAGTGGGATGGAGCTTGTGTCATTTGATTTGTATACCGAGGAGGTTGGGCTAATTCCTATGCCTAGCTGTGTGAAGCTGGAAACACCTGAATATCATATTATAGACAATAGGACTTGTTCAGTTGTGGACTTCAGGGATTATTTTGCTATGATTGTGTATTCTCGTAATAAAGCCGCTGTTAGTTTGTGGACTTTGGATGATGGAGATAGGGAGATCTTGGACGAACAAGTACACTTATGAGGCAGTCCCACGGATGGATCGGTTACATGGGTATTTGAAGACGGACAAGATTGTAGGATCTGATGACTCAGGGTTGTTTCTGTACGACCCTAAAAACAAAGAGAGTAAGTATCTTAGAATTTGCGATCGTGTTCTTAATGCTTTTAAGTACACTGATAGTCTTGTTTCAATCAATGGATCCAAACAATTATTTGAAAGGCCGAAAAACTATAGATGCTAGCTAATCGACAAAGAAAGAGCAGGTAGCAGTAGTTTGATGGTTTATACGTAATGCACACTAGATTTTGATTTCCACCTTTTATCCATGAATTAATGTGTTATATAGCAGTTATTAGCCATGCTTTTGATAGAGAATGGATCAGTTTTTCAGACTTTCATTTGGATACCTGCTTTATAATTCTATAGGTTTTGGTTGGAGTTTACTCTATTTAGCTGCTTAATTGTTTATCTTGAATTATAATATAATGCTGCTATGTAACACCTAAGTAAGCTAAGTTTGATTACTATATGAGTCATGCAATGTATCTCTTCAGCAAGATTTTTATTAATATTTATCCATGTAATTTACAATGAAAAAGTTAATGCATAAAGTCGTAATATTATGTATCATTTTTCTTCACACTATTTTAATTATTAAAGAAATTAATATTATAAGAAATTATTTATATCACTAATCTATAACTCTTTGAGAAAAAATTCTTTTTAGATTTGTTAAGATGCGGATTTGAACCAAATAATATGCATACAAATAATTTGACGTAAAAAACATAAAAGATTAAAAAAAAATCAAATTTTTGTAAAACTATATCAAATTGGCACCTTAGTTGCTTTATTTGTTGTCTTTTTGCAATCGTGTAGTCTTCTTTTTTGTCTCATTTCGACATAAATGTTCACAATGAAAGAATTTTACTAATTTGAACAAATACCCTAATTTGACTGACCTCGTGCGGATTCAGGAAAGGAGGAAGTCCTCTTGTTTGGTTTCTGGTACTGATTTAAGTTCCTTTATTCGTGTAGACTAACATTGATAAGAAAAGAAATGGATGAAAATTTTAAATTTTCTATTTAATTCATTTATTATTGAGTTTTTTGATGAACGAAAAAGTAAAAACAGATGAAAAACCAAATCACTTTTCTTGCCAAACTTTTCAATCCAGAAGGGATGGACTGATATTTTAAAACAAATGCTTTGGCTTTTTTTTTTGGATGATTTACATATTCTATTACATTTTTAAAAATAATTACAACAATAGTGCGCTCATAAAATCTTTACACAATTAATTCACTTTCATATTTATTTACAATGTTCGTGCAATTAGGATTCCTTAATTTAGGGAATTAGTATTCAATTAGAATTCCTTAATTTAGGGATTAATTATACTCATGGCTTCTTCTCTCTCTCCTCATCTATAACAACTGCAGTTAATAATCACCCTTCTTCTTCATTCAACGTATTCTTTCTATATAAATATATATTTATACATATTCTATATATATATATATATATATATATATATATTATAAATATATACACACCATGCCGCCAATGCCACTGTAGAATTCATATCCTTTCTCATCCCTAACCCCAAATCTTATTATATATATATATATATGAGTCAACCAACTGTATATCTCCAGTAGCTTCTCAAAATGAAGGGTCAAAATAGAGGTGGGTATGAAGATTCAGGCAGTGGTGGCGGTGGATATGAATACTAGATGATGGTAACCAAATCTTCATACCAAGGTAACCAAACTGTCATATAAAAGTAACTAATCAACCTCAACACTTTAAATTTTTTCTTAGTACAGTTGGTTACCAAACCTTCAGATCAAGGTAAGCAAACCTTCGTACCAAGGTAACAAAACCTTCATACCAAAGTAACTAATTCACAACCACACCTGCAGTTTTTTCATAGTGCAGTTGGTAGCCAAACCTTCAGACCAAGGTAACCAATTTAAATTTATTAAGTTACCAATTTTGTTTGAATGTGATGCAGTTGGTAGCCAACCATTCATACAAAGGTAACCATTTTATTATTTATGAGTAACAAAATAGTTATAAAAAAAATTTCAGAACATTAAAAGTTGCATCTATTTATTTTTAAACTTTTTATAGGGCGAATTTTCTTCTTATTCTCATTGGCGTTTTGGACAACGGAGATTTGCGGCGGTGTAGCGGCGGAGTATGTGAGGTGTAACGGCGGACTATTATTTCTAAGTGTATGTGAGGGAGATGAAGATTTGAATTTGAATATTTAAATTTGAATTATTATTTTGAATTTGAATTTGTTTTTGTTGTTAGATCCAAATATTTGAATTTGAATTATTAATTATGGCAGTTATTTGTCCTTGATTTTAGGTTTCCTTATTAATGTGAATTGTACTATTTTTGTAATATGGATCCTAATTACACTCTTTTTGTAATTATTTGGTTGATACACTTTTCTTGTAATTACTTTTTATTTGTTGTATACTTATGTAAAGAACCCTTTTATTTCTCTTGTTTTTTACTGACATGAGCTTATAGATTGTTGTTATACTGTTATTCTTATTTCTTAAGGGTTAGTTTATAGACTTGGATTTTTAAAACAAAACTGTCTATCTGTAGGAGGAGAGTTTAATCCATAACTATGACAGTCATTGCTGTTATATGGAGAATTTACATTGTGGGTGGATAAATGTGGATTGTTGTGGACAATGCACCCTTTTCATTTTGCTGTTATTAAGCTTGGTTCAATCAAGATGTTCTTATGCTATCAGTTAAATGTGTAGAGTTCTTAGAATCTGCTGATGGTAAAATTTTGGGAAAATGCATGTCTTTTGCAATTCAAGTTTTGATGACTAAAGATTGGATGCAAAAATAGAATACAAAATGATATGTATGGTGAAACATCAATAAATTAATTATCATTTGACATATCATTTTGTATCAACTTAATTATTTATGTACACATTTTCTCACCGTAACATTACTTAGGGGTGTCTTTTTCTTGATTTACTTTAGTGGTGCACAAATGGCCTGCGGCCTGGCCTTAATCCGACCTGGCCTTGATCCGGTCTGGGTCCGGCCTGGTCAAAGCCTGGTCTGGTCAAAGTTTGGACCGGTCAGGCTCGGCCTGCAAGGCTAAGATCAGATCATAAAATTTTAGCAAATATCCGGCCTGGCCTGGCCTTCCAAAAAGCCTGGCCTGGACTTCGGCCTAGTCCGGCTTGAAGCCTGGACCGACCTGGCCTTCCACTTGCTTGCTGAGTTGCTGTCTAGAGTACTCCAGTCCCCAGCGGCCCAACCCACTAGCCCAGTGATCCCCCCAGGCAGGCCCTAGCCCCCAGGTCCCCCAGCCCTCCAGGCTCCAGCCCACTCCCACTCCCAAGTCCCAACGGCTACAAGTCTCAGCCTCTCAGGCGGGCTGCTGAGCCTAGTGGCTAGCTGCTAGCCTTTGCAGGCCTATTAACAATTTAACCAAGTAATTTGCTATGCTGCTGTACTGCCTCCATGCTCAGTCCCATCATCACCTTTTTCATCCAAATTTAGTTTTTCAAACTTTAACACTTGTACTCCCTCCGAATTCCGAATTTCCGATCTCCAAACAAAAAAATAAAATAAAAAAAAATTCCTTCCCATATATAAATCAATTGATTTAGCAAAAAAAAAATCAATTGTGAGTTTTATATATAAGTTACATAAGATATATATATATATATATATATATAAAAGACATGTGACTTGTGAGTGGAAATAAGGTCACGAGACTATTTTTAAATAATTTAAGTTCTTTTTTTGAGTGAGAATAAAATAATAATAATAATAATAATAATAATAAAGTAAATAAATAAAAGGGAAAAGAAATCTTTTCTAGCTTGACTGACTGCAGGAATGCCGAATGCACAAGACAACACTCCAAGTTATATATATATTTTACTGATCAGTCCCATCATTACCTTTTTCATTCATAATTGTAAAATATTGAGAATTGAAGATAAAGGAAAGAATATCTTTGAACTCTCCACTTTCCCTCTTTTGCTGACTTGACTAGTTGATCAGACCGGAACAGCCCAGCCCAAGGCCTGGCCTGGCCTGGCCTACAGGCCTTATCAGATCATAGTTTGGTTGTATACACCTGGGCTGGCCTGGCCTGAAGGCCCAAAAGTTAAGGCCTAGCCTGGTCAACGGCTAAAGCCTGGCAGGCCCAGGCCAGACCAGACCAGGCTGGCCTGTTGTGCAACACTAATTTACTTAGAGATTAATTGTAGGACTGCTCCCCATTGAGGGTGTATATTTTTAAATAATTTAGGGTTTTGGAGAACTATGATTGTAATGGTATAAAATAGGAATATTAACAATTCAAGTTTGATGATATTATATGATTACTCTCTTATTCTTAAACTTTTTCCATCTTGCATGCATGGCATGTATGTTCAACCATCATTAAAACAAAATTTTCACAAAAAGACTTGTCGGCCTTTTCCATATTCTTTGCACTATTTTAATTATTAAAAATTTTAATTTGAGTAATTGTTAAAACATCTATAACACTATCTTTAGATTTGTTAACATGCGGGTTTGAACCAATAATATGTATTCAAATAATTTAAAAGAAAAAAGAAAATAAAAGGTCTGGCTTTCTAATCAAAATTTTGTAAAATCATATCATGTCTTTTTGCTATTGCGTAGTCTCTCTTCAACATTTCAGCATAGTTATTGTCACAAGGTTGAAGTTTATCCCAAAATTTTTGCCTTATGATGGTCTGGTCTGTCTCGCACAACCAGTCAGCCAACTCGACACATCACTCCAACGAACTGTTTAGACCCAACAGTACACACACACACACACTCAGTTATATGTATACTGATTAGGAATATTTATATGTAAGCAAACAATGAACAACACACGAATTTACAGGCTAAAACGCCCAACCTTTTATTGCACATTCAATAAACTAGGAATCTACCCAAAGGCTTACAATATTCAGAGGATGCACCAAGCTATCACTCTTCTCTGCTCTCTAGCATACTTAATTTTGTGCACTAAGCACTGGCTATTTATAGCCTAATGGTCAGTTGATACCCCTAACTGCCAAGAGGTTTGCACCATTGAGGTGCTGCCAACAAAGGGGTGACAGTTCCCCAAAACTGCCCATGACTGATAACTGTCAACAGGTGTCTTCAAGCCTTTAAGCCACGCATCTGAGTCCAAACCATGCAAACTGATGTCTGGCCACATCACCCATTATTGGTAACTGCCCTCAACTGCTGTTTGATAGTTTGCCCTCTGGTAACTGCCACAACTGCTGTCTAGCAACTTCCCCACTAACTGGTAACCGCCCACAACTGCTTTGCATGTTGTTCTCAACTGCTGCCAACTTCCTGACACGCAGCCCCACTATCTTGTGCAATCTGACACACCAAACTGCACCTTAACTGCTCCTTGACCTAGTCCAGTCGCAACCCGAACCCACTGTGCACGCCAGTCCACTTTGATTGCCTCCACGTGCATCAATCTTGCATGCTGCCCAGCCCAGCATGTCAAGCACTATCTTGTGCACAACCCAACACACTATGCTATCACGCAGCCCAACGCCCAACGTTGTTTGGCACCTCACGTAGCCCAACATCTTGTGATGTCTTGCTCCCAATATAGAACCACATTGACTAGTACTGAACCCATGCAACATTTTGGCATGCCAGGCCCTGCTTATGCCATGCCCCGATCCTTGCCAAGCCTTTGCCCCACAAACCTTGGTCTTCATTGTTGTCACCGAATGTTGCACCATCTCACGCACCAATTTCCCAACATTGCCATCAATGCCTTCCAAGGGTGTAAGGCATACGTGCCATTGCGTACACGCAACCCCCATGTTGCCCACATTCGATGTTCTTGCCTAAATCATGTCCCGCTCATGAATAAGTCTTTGATCTAATCCAAGCCACCTTTCCGTTGTTAGCATTGTTGTTAGGGAAGCCCAACAATGCTTCAATGCCCCACATCCATCGCCCATGGCTGCCTGCCCATGGCTCGGATGGACTTAACCGACCACCCCTCCCCTATAGTAGCACTTATAAAAATATCCAATGTGCCAGCAATAGACATCAAGGTTGCTTGAACAATCATAATGTAGATCCCCTGGATCCACCAGTTTTCTTGATCAGCCCAAATCTGCCGCACATTGTGCGCATTTGTCGCACGCTGCGCGCATCTGCCGCACGCTGCTGCACAATCTGAGTGTCAAGTCCGTATCAAGCCAAAAAGGGTTTAACAAACCACCCCCACTTGAAGAATTCGACGCCCTCGTCGAAGCTTCTCTGAGTAGCCCTTCAATTTGTTAAACCAAGGAGATTTTTCCCACCAAGCCATCAAGTCCGTCTGATGTCTTAACTTTTACGTGCTGAACTTGGCATCTCTCGCACCAAGAACAACACTCAGCAACAATTTATTTTTTGACACATGCAGGCCCCAGCACCTGCATGCTGCCAACCCTAACCACGTTGAGGCTTGCCTTTGCACCCGAATCAGACCCCTCATGATCTTCATCAGCCATCAACGCCGTTAACTTTACTTTCTTTGGGCAATCTCGTGCAAAATGTGGCCCATTACAGATAAAACAACTGCCCACCTTGGATTGCCCCTTGTTTTTCTGCCCAGCATCTGCAACTTGTTTGCCTTTTTCAGCCCTTCACCAAGATTTCTAGCGGCACGACCCTTGTCTGCCTTCTTGGGTTTGTTTCCTCCCTGATCAGCCTTGCCAAGCCGCATGTCCACAAGACTGTCAGCTGTAGTCACCGCTGACTAAAAGTCCTTTACACCCTGGCGTCGCAATTCCGCCTGCGCCCAAGGCTGTAAACCCGCAATGAAGTTGAATACCTTGTCATCCTCCGACATTCCCTTGATATCCAACAGCAATGATGTGAAAATTTTCACATACTCCCGCACAGTACCGTCGTGCTTTAGGCGTCTCAATGCCTCCCTCGCTTTCCAACTCGAATTTGCAGGCAGGAATTGCCCCTTTAATTCCTTCTTCAAGTCAGCCCATGTTATCACAGTTGCACGAGTTTCATCCCTAACCCTTGTACGCCACCATAACTTGGCGTCACCAGTCAAATACATGTTGGTGATGTCCACCATCTCAGCCTCCCGAATATGGGTAGTTTTGAAGTACTACTCCATGTCCCACAGAAAATTTTCCAACTCCTTGGCACTGTGTTCCCCTCCATAGACCTTTAGCTCGGGAATTCTCTTTTTCTGCTGCACCATAGTAGTTTCCGTCTTACTAGTCTGCAACATTACCCGCTTAATGAGTGTAATTTCCCCATCAAGTTTGTTGAAAGCTGCTTCCAACTTTTCACCAATGGTTGTCAATCACCCAATCTCCGCTGGCAGCTCATTGATCTTTTCCCCTGTTGCATGATCACTGTCCGTCATGTGACCTTATGCATTTTGTAGATCAACACTCAATGCCCTGACCTGCTTTGACAACGAGCCACTTTTCCCCAAAAGTGCCTCGTCCACATATCCTTCCAGCTGCTGCACACGCTCCTACAATTCAGCCTTCCAATTTGCATTCGCCATCTGCCTTCAGATTTTTCTGCAGCAACTTAGCCAACAGAATTTTGCCTCGACAAAATTCAAAGTGATTCCACCGATTGAAACCACGCTCTGATGCCAATTGTCACAAGGTTGAGGTTTACCCCAAAATTTTTGCCTTGTGATGGCCTGGTCTGTCTCGCACAACCAGCCAACCAATCTCACACAACACTCTAACGTACTGTTTAGACCCAACAGTACACACACACACTCAGTTATATGTATACTGATTAGGAATATTTATATGTAAGCAAACAATGGACAACACACGAATTTACAGGCTAAAACGCCCAACCTTTTATTGTACCTTCAATAAACTAGGAATCTGCCCAAAGGCTTACAATATTCAGAGGATGCACCAAGATATCACTCTTTTCTGCTCTCTAGCATACTTAATTTCTTGCACCAAGCACTGGCTATTTATAGCCTAATGGCCAATTGACACCCCCAACTGCCAAGAGGTTTGCACCACTGAGGTGCTGCCAACAAAGGGGTGGCAGTTCCCCAAAACTGCCCATGACTGATAACTGCTAACAGGTGTCTTCCAGCCTTTAAGCCACGCATCTGAGTCCAAGCCATGAAAACTGATGTCTGGCCACATCACCCATTATTGGTAACTGCCCTCAACTGTTGTTTGACAGCTTGCCCTCTGGTATGTAACGACCGCGGATCGCGGGTAGCTTTGTAACGCGAGCCTACGAATTTTATTGAATAAATTGAACTTTTATTAATATTATTCCGTGTTATGTGTTTGAATATTTTATTACTACATATGATGTGTATGTGATAATTTTTGAGTGTTGTTATTTCATGGTATTGATTAAATCATTTAGAGAAATAGCGTTAAAGCGCTATTTATGCAAATACGCCTTTTTCGATTTTATGACTTTTCATAATTTCGCCAAAGCGTTAATGAGAGGGGTTAATAATTCAAGTGTGGGATTTTATTTGAGCCCAATTGAATTTGTGTTAGAAGCCCAATCGAATTGATTATTTGAAGCCCAATAGATTTTGAATAATAGCCCAAATGGTAGCCCAAGACCCACGGGTCGAACCCATGACCCAAACCCAAACCCATGACCCATGATCCATGACCCATTGGGTCATGAGGAGAGAGAAATCTGCAGGTGGGTTTGAGAGGAAGAGAGAGCCGCACAGCGGGAGAAGGAGGATGGAGAGAATTACCGACCAAGCATTGAATAAAAACATTTCAGCATTTGGTAGAGGGAAAGGAGAGACCAAGAATGTGGGAGAAAGGAAGGGGAGTACCCCAGGCCAAACATTCGCCTGGGAGAGCCCAAGCTCTCCCGTCCAAGACATGGGGAGTGGTGGTTGCTTGCATACTCAGCTCCTTCAAGAGCTGAGCTCCTTCCTTCACTAAATAACCCTCCAAGCTCAGCCTTCACTCCTTTCATTCCTCCAAGCAAGAACTAGAGAATATACACAGAAGTTAGAGAGAGAAAATAGAGAGAGAGAGACGGGTGAGAGGAGAAGAAGAAGAAGAAGAAGGAGAAGGAGAAGAAGAAGAAGAGGGAGGATAGCAGCTGTAACAACCCTCTAGCATTAAGAAGAGAAGCCATAAGAGGTGAGTAATGGAACCTAGCTCATCTCTTTCATTTTTAAGCTTCCAAGCTTAGCTTTAGTTCATTAATGGCAGATGTTGTTATGATTGTTGTGATGGTTTTTGGTTGTTAATGAATGATTTTATATGTTCTTAGTACCTTAAAACATCTGTTAATAGCATCCAAGAGTTGAACAAAAGAAAGAAAATCATACCTGTGCATAAAGGAGAAAGAAACGGACTTTACGGACTAGACTTTGTTTTAATTCTGGTATTGTTTTGTTATGTGTTTAATTATGAGCTTCTGGGTATGTGTAGTACACTCAGTAAGGAAGCCTTAGGCTTTTGAACGATCCCATTTCGACTTCGTATGAAGAAGTTATTGCGATTTAATGAAGAGATATCAAGTTCGAAACAAATACGCACAAAACTAGTTGAGTAGGCTTTTTGGGGCTAAGTTTCGGACTTGTTAGAGAGTCCAAGAAATTATGAATCCATGAGGGTTTTGTAGTTCATGTTGCAAGCTTTCCATAGCCTCCGGAACGGCCTAATTCCGACTTATAACGAAGGAGTTATGAAGGTTTGAAGTTTGTATGTCAAAATGCCAAAACGTGTAGGAAACCAAGCCTTGGGGCCAGGCCATGGGCGCGGGCGCGGTGGGGCGCCGCGCGGGCGCGCTAGGCATGTTGGGCGTGCTGGGCGCAAGTGGGCGCGCGCGCTGGGCGCATGGGCTTGACAGCTCTGACCTCCTTTACTAAAACGGGCATAACTTTCTCATACGAACTCCAAATTGGATGATTCAAGATGATTCGGAAAGCTAAGAAGTAGTACTACAACTTCCAATAATTAGAACTGTAATTTAGTGCCTTGATCAATTTATAAATTGGCCATTTTTAGGACTATTGTGCATTAGGAAGCAAAAAGAGGGCGTCGTACATGCACGTATGTAACGTGTAATGTTTCCAACGCTATAAGTTATTGTTTTAAGTTCTAAAACTTGTAGATTATGGTTTATAATGACTCTTAGCATTAATCAATGATGGATTAGACAAGTGTATGAGCATGTTAAACTTATGCATATGAGGCGAATCGGGCGTGCGTTGTGCGAACGTCGAAACGTCGTAGAGAGTGTGTGTAACCTTGTTTGATATTATGTTTCTAATTAGAATGAAACATTATAGTGTAATGTAAACCAATATTTGGCATCAATTATGTGGCTAATTGGTATGTGGATACGTACTTAAATGTGTAGGACTTTTGAAGGACGATTAACGTCAAGTAGTAGCAAGCGCTTAAGGCAAGTTTTCTAACGCTTGTCTAACCCTTGTGTTGGGCAAGTTTATTTGATTCATTTGATTTTATTCTCATGACTCTCATGCAATGTTTGAAGTTTTGATTTACGCAATACATATATGGTTGTGTGAATTCCTTACTTATGTAAATTTTTCAGTATTTGCACAAGTACTCAAGCTATGTTATGACATAAATTGTTGAAGCTTTCAAGTTCACATATATATGAGCTGTTATAGAGAACGTCGATGCCATTTGTTTCGGCTAGACATATATTGAAATGTTTTATTGATTTGATAATAAATCCTTGAAATGTTATTGATGATTAAGTAGAGCTATCCAACCGAATTGCTTTGGTTAGGATTCCGAGACATTAATGAGATGAACAACCCTAATATTAGGGGTAGTTTTTAGTCAGTTATTCTGACAAGGCATCGAGCGCCTAAACAAACGCATATAGTCGTTTCCAGCTAGAGTGTTGATCAACATAGAGTACAATAGGCTGATCACCTAGAAGTGCTCGTAAGTAAGACGGTTTGCAGTTATAATGCTGTGTACCTTTTCAAGAAAGCAAAAGAAAGTTCAAGGTCTTATGACCGCTCAATGTCGTTTCGAAAATATATTTCCAAAACGAAAGCGAAGTATTATTCTTGTTTATTCAGAATATTTCACAACTATTGTTCAGTTGTCGAAGAGAAATGATATGATTGATGATATTGTTGTTATTCAATTGTTATACTTGCTGGGCAATTGAATGCTCATTCTTGCTTTATATTAAACATTGCAGCTAAGTCCGAGCGGGCCGAAGGTTCCGGTAAGGACAAGGGAAAGGGCAAGATGAACGTCTAGATGGCGTCGTAGTTTATTTGTATTAGTAATGTTGTAATACTAAGACTTATTATGTATTTGGAATGATGTTATGGTAATAGAACCTGGGATTGAGAGTAAGACGTGTTGTAATAATATAGTAATTACATTCATGTCTATTATGTTGTATGGAATGGGATGTACCGTGTAGCACCGGATTCGGGTTTGAGGTACCCGGATTTGGGGGCGTCACAGGTTGGTATCAGAGCTGATAGGTTTTAAACCTTAGGTTGGGGGAAAACCTTAGGAATATGACCGTAGAGAGAATAGAAGGGTTAGTAAATGAACTCAAATAGAGTTGTTAAGGGTGGATTGAGGAAATTCATCAAAAGAACTAAGAGTATACTTAGAATAAACTATATTTGTTAAGTGTTATTATATTAATTGTTATTGTTATGTACTAATCGAGTTAGTATATTGGTTTGTAGATGTCAGGAGCAGGACCTGAGTATAGAGATATCTATGTAGTAAGCGAGGAGCTGATCGCTCCACCCGAGCCAACACCCGAGCCGCTAGCAGAGGTTGAGGCTCAAGTAGATAGTGACCCGGAAAAAGATCCGGAGGAGGAACCAGAGATGGATCTTTCACTTGATGAGGATCCGTCCGAGCATGAGGAGGAAGCAGATGATATATTATCAGATGTTGTGCCTTCTGAAGAGGAGGAAGTGGCACCATCAGACATGAATAACCTGTTTGAAGTGGTACTTGACAGGAATGTAGCACTAAGAGGTAGAGTTCAAGCCTTAGAGGCGAGGGTTCAAGAACTCTTGCAAGAGAGACATGAGTTAGAGGCCTACTGGGAGGCAGAGATCGATGATAGGATCAGGGCCGAAGATCGGGCCGATGACCTGGAAGAAGAGGCAAGGATCAAGAGGGTGAGGACCGATAGGTCTAACTATGCGTTCAGGTCGTCACATGGGCGATTTCAGCGTAGGGTGACCCATTACCCAGCAGAGGAGGGCCAGACCAGGCACACCATTAGTAGGGATCTGGTGATGGCTATAGCAGATGACGAGTATGCAGACGCCATTAGGCGTGGTCTAGTTCAGTGATTAGACGAGGTCTAGATGTGTACCTTGTAAGGATGTAAATCCTAAATTTTGTATATGTAATAGATTATCTGGTGTAAATCCCATCTTTTTAGTAATAGAGGGATATATTGTATGCGAATAGCAGAAGCTATGTGTTACAAGATGTATGAAGTAAGAAGCATGTTAATATAAGTATGTTTATTTTAATGTGCCTTGTGATGAGTATGTTTATTCCAATGTGCCTTGCGATTAGTATGTGTACGTCTTAGTATTTACTATAGTACGCAAGGATGAATAGTAGATTAATAGTGGCATAATTTGTTTAACAGAAAATGCCGCCGAGATGGAGAGGAAGAGGAAGACAGGGAACACGGAGGAATGAGGATAGAGAATCCGATAATGAGAGTGAGACTAGAGAAACAACAAACCCTATACAGCAATTCATAGACTTACTGGTAGGAGCTATGAATAGAGTTCCAACTGTACCACCTGTCGTTCCTCCAGTTCCGCGTGTTGCCAACTTTAAGGACTTTAAGGGCGTGGGACCGCCTGAATTTAAGGGGACCACCGAGCCTATAGAGGCTCAATCATGGGTTAAGGAGGTGGAGAAAGCATTCATCATTGCTGGAGTTGGGGAGGAGCAGAAGACCACTTTTGCTACCTACCTATTGAAGGGTGAGGCCAACTTCTGGTGGGAAGCAAACCAGAATAGGGCTGGGGAAGGAGTCATTGCTTGGGAGCGGTTCAAAGAGTTGTACTTTGAGAACTACTTTCCCAAAAGCATGCAGAGTCGCATGGAGATGCGATTCTTAGAACTGAAGCAAGATAACCTGACAGTACCCCAATATGCTGCCAAGTTCAACGAGCTGGCTCGGTTTGCTCCACACCAAGTGGACACTGAGGAAAGGAAGACGAGGAGGTTTGAGCAGGGCCTGAAACCCTGGCTCTACAGCAAGGTGAGCGTGTTACAGATCGATACCTTTGGATCAATCTTGGAAAAGGCTATCATAGCCGAAGGAGGGAGTGAGGCACTGAGCCTCTACAATAGGGAGAAGAAGAATAAGGGTAGGAACGAAGGAGGAAATAAGACTGATGTTGCCAGTAGAAGTGGAAGTAACCAGAAGAGGAAATGGAACAATTCCGGGAATACCGGGAACAAACAAGGAGACCCAAAGAAGAGGGTAGAGCCATGTAAGACCTGCGGGAAGAATCACCTGGGGGTCTGCTTGAAGGGAAGGACGACATGCTATAACTGTAGGCAGGAGGGACACATCTCTCCTAGCTGCCCTAACCCGAAGAAGATCGGTGGGTGTTTCGTTTGCGGAGCACCAGGCCACATGGCAAGGAATTGCCCTAAGAAGGGGACAGACGGGGGAGGCAATGGGAATAGCAGTGGCAAGCTGACTATTGCTGGTTCAGCACCACCGAGTAGACCAGCAGCCCGGACCTTCAATATGACGGTCCAAGATGCAGTGGCATCGGGAGACGTAGTCTCAGGTATCATCCCGATTAATAATATTAATGCATATGTGTTGTTTGATTCGGGTGCGACCTGTTCTTTTGTATCATGTGAATTTGCGCAACGTTTAAGCTTACCTCTAGAGAAACTAGAGTCTCCCTTGAACATAGAAGTTGCGAATAAGGAAGTAATCCCTGTTGAACATGTTCATAGGAATTGTTGCGTTGAAATTAGAGGGAGTAAGATATCGGTAGATTTAATTCCGATTAGACTGGGAGAATTTGACGTAATACTGGGAATGGATTGGTTGTTTAACCATGGGGCAGTAATCGATTGCCAGAAGAAAAGCGTAAACCTTCAGACTTCGAAGCAGTCTAAGGTAGTGTTCTACGGTAGTAAATCTCCTAGACGTTCGAGTTTGCTATCAACGATGCAAGCCAGGAAGCTGTTAAGAAAAGGGTGTGTAGGTTATCTGTGCCATATTGTCGATACCCAACGAGAGGGAGCCGAAATGGGGCAGATACCTATCGTGAATGAATTCGCTGACGTATTTCCAGACGAATTGCCAGGACTTCCACCAGATAGGGAGATCGAATTCGTGATAGACGTAGTGCCTGGAACGACACCCGTTTCAAGGGCACCATATAGAATGGCGTCAGTAGAGATGAAGGAGTTGATGGTTCAACTGCAAGAATTATTAGGTAAAAAGTATATCCAACCAAGTGTGTCTCCATGGGGAGCGCCAGTGTTATTTGTGAAGAAGAAGGATGGATCGCTGAGGCTTTGTATCGACTATCAGGAGTTGAACAAAGTAACGATCAAGAATAAGTATCCGTTGCCCAGGATCGACGATTTGTTTGATCAGTTGAAGGGGGCAAAATACTTTTCCAAAATAGATCTGAGAACGGGATATCACCAGTTGAAGGTGAGGGGAGAGGATGTACCTAAGACAGCGTTCAGGACTCGTTACGGCCATTATGAGTTCCTGGTGATGTCATTTGGGTTAACGAATGCACCGGTCGCATTTATGGATTTAATGAATAGAGTGTTCAAGCAGCATTTGGACAACTTTGTAGTGGTGTTCATAGATGATATTCTAGTCTACTCTTTGACACAGGAAGATCATGCTGAACACCTAAGAATAGTGATGGAAACCTTAAGGAGGGAGAAGTTATACGCAAAATTCTCGAAATGTGAATTTTGGCTAGAAAGAGTCCACTTTTTGGGACACGTGATCGACAAAGACGGTATATCTGTAGATCCAGCGAAGGTGGAGGCAGTTATTAACTGGGAACAACCGAAGACACCGACAGAAGTGCGTAGTTTCTTAGGGTTAGCGGGCTACTATCGAAGATTTATTCAGGATTTTTCGAAGATAGCAACCCCATTAACCCAATTGACGAGGAAGGCGGTGAAGTATATTTGGACGGAGAAGTGCGAGGAGAGCTTCCGAGAGCTCAAGAAAAGGTTGAGCGAGGCGCCAGTATTATCCTTACCGGATGATACAGGTGATTTTGTAGTTTATAGTGATGCGTCACACAAGGGACTTGGATGCGTGCTTATGCAGCACGGTAAAGTCATTGCGTATGCGTCACGACAGTTGAAAGATTATGAAAGGGGATACCCTACTCATGATCTCGAATTGGCAGCAGTTGTGTTTGCCCTGAAGATTTGGAGGCATTACTTATACGGCGAGAAATGTGAGATATACACGGACCACAAAAGTCTAAAGTATATCTTCACACAAAAGGAGTTGAATATGAGGCAGCGGAGGTGGTTAGAATTGATCAAAGACTATGATTGTGAGATTCTATATCACCCGGGGAAGGCGAATGTAGTGGCCGACGCCTTAAGTAGGAAGGGTCGGGGGAAGTTGTCAATGTTAACGGCTCAAGATGAACTAATAACAGAGATGGCTAAATTGGAGATAGAAGTGAGGTTCCCAACAGAATTGGGAGAGAAGTTGTTCACAATAGAGACTCGTCCAATCTTATTGGACCGAGTAAAAGAAGCACAACTTAGCGATGAGGAGTGCGAGGGAATAAGGCAGAGAATTTCCCAAGGAGGGGAAATTAAGTATAAACTCGATAATGATGGAGTGATGAGATTTGAAGGAAGAATTTGGGTACCGCCAGTACCCGAGTTACGCGAAGAGATTTTGCAAGAGGCCCATAGTTCGAGGTACTCGATCCATCCGGGAAGTACAAAGATGTATCAAGACCTCCGACTACATTTTTGGTGGCCGAACATGAAGAGAGAAGTCGCAGAGTGCGTTAGTAGGTGCCTGACTTGTCAGAGAGTCAAGGCCGAGCATCAGAGACCAAGTGGGTTGCTTCAACCCTTAGAGATTCCAGAGTGGAAGTGGGAGCATATCACGATGGATTTCGTGGTAGGACTCCCGACAACGCAGAAGGGATACGACGCTATATGGGTCATAGTGGATCGTTTGACGAAATCGGCGCATTTCTTGCCAATCAGAATTAGGTTCAAATTAGACCAACTAGCTAAACTCTATGTTAAGGAAATTGTTTCTAGACATGGAGTGCCAATTTTGATTGTGTCGGATCGGGATCCGCGTTTCACATCAAATTTTTGGAAGAGTCTGCAAGAGCAATTGGGAACGCAGCTGAGGTTGAGCACAGCGTATCATCCTCAAACAGACGGGCAGAGCGAGCGGACAATATAGACATTAGAAGATATGCTACGGGCATGTGTGATGGACTTTAAAGGGAATTGGGACGACCACCTACCTTTAGTTGAATTTGCTTATAATAATAGTTATCACGCAAGTATAGGCATGCCGCCTTACGAAGTATTGTACGGGAGAAAATGCATAACGCCATTGTGCTGGGATGAGGTAGGGGAACGCAAATTGTTGGGACCAGAATTGGTACAACAAACTGCGGAGATCGTCAAGGTAATAAGAGCAAGACTAATTGCAGCTCAGGACCGACAGAAGAAATATGCAGACAAGCATCGCCAGAAGAGAGACTTCGACGTCGGTAGCTATGTATTTTTTAAGGTGTCTCCCTGGAAGGGGAAGATACGGTTCGGGAAGAAGGGGAAGCTGAGTCCAAGGTTTATAGGACCGTTTGAAGTATTGAGAAGGGTAGGAGAAGTGGCTTATGAGGTAGCCTTACCTCCTGAGTTAGAACATATCCATAACGTGTTTCACGTGTCGATACTACGACCCTATAAACAAGACTATAAGCATGTGATAGAGTATGAACCTATTCAGGTTGAGAAAGACTTAACATATGAAGAAATTCCTATTCAGATAATTGATAGGAAAGAGCAAGTCTTACGAAGTAAGACCATATATTCTGTGAAGGTAGTATGGAGAAACCACAACGCCGAAGAAGCGACATGGGAACTCGAAGATAAGATGAAGAAGAATTATCCCCATCTTTTTGTTTAACCTTATGTCGAAATTCTGGGGACAGAATTCTTATAAGGGGGGGAGGATGTAACGACCGCGGATCGCGGGTAGCTTTGTAACGCGAGCCTACGAATTTTATTGAATAAATTGAACTTTTATTAATATTATTCCGTGTTATGTGTTTGAATATTTTATTACTACATATGATGTGTATGTGATAATTTTTGAGTGTTGTTATTTCATGGTATTGATTAAATCATTTAGAGAAATAGCGTTAAAGCGCTATTTATGCAAATACGCCTTTTTCGATTTTATGACTTTTCATAATTTCGCCAAAGCGTTAATGAGAGGGGTTAATAATTCAAGTGTGGGATTTTATTTGAGCCCAATTGAATTTGTGTTAGAAGCCCAATCGAATTGATTATTTGAAGCCCAATAGATTTTGAATAATAGCCCAAATGGTAGCCCAAGACCCACGGGTCGAACCCATGACCCAAACCCAAACCCATGACCCATGATCCATGACCCATTGGGTCATGAGGAGAGAGAAATCTGCAGGTGGGTTTGAGAGGAAGAGAGAGCCGCACGCGGGAGAAGGAGGATGGAGAGAATTACCGACCAAGCATTGAATAAAAACATTTCAGCATTTGGTAGAGGGAAAGGAGAGACCAAGAATGTGGGAGAAAGGAAGGGGAGTACCCCAGGCCAAACATTCGCCTGGGAGAGCCCAAGCTCTCCCGTCCAAGACATGGGGAGTGGTGGTTGCTTGCATACTCAGCTCCTTCAAGAGCTGAGCTCCTTCCTTCACTAAATAACCCTCCAAGCTCAGCCTTCACTCCTTTCATTCCTCCAAGCAAGAACTAGAGAATATACACAGAAGTTAGAGAGAGAAAATAGAGAGAGAGAGACGGGTGAGAGGAGAAGAAGAAGAAGAAGAAGGAGAAGGAGAAGAAGAAGAAGAGGGAGGATAGCAGCTGTAATAACCCTCTAGCATTAAGAAGAGAAGCCATAAGAGGTGAGTAATGGAACCTAGCTCATCTCTTTCATTTTCAAGCTTCCAAGCTTAGCTTTAGTTCATTAATGGCAGATGTTGTTATGATTGTTGTGATGGTTTTTGGTTGTAAATGAATGATTTTATATGTTCTTAGTACCTTAAAACATCTGTTAATAGCATCCAAGAGTTGAACAAAAGAAAGAAAATCATACCTGTGCATAAAGGAGAAAGAAACGGACTGTATGGACTAGACTTTGTTTTAATTCTGGTATTGTTTTGTTATGTGTTTAATTATGAGCTTCTGGGTATGTGTAGTACACTCAGTAAGGAAGCCTTAGGCTTTTGAACGATCCCATTTCGACTTCGTATGAAGAAGTTATTGCGATTTAATGAAGAGATATCAAGTTCGAAACAAATACGCACAAAACTAGTTGAGTAAGCTTTTTGGGGCTAAGTTTCGGACTTGTTAGAGAGTCCAAGAAATTATGAATCCATGAGGGTTTTGTAGTTCATGTTGCAAGCTTTCCATAGCCTCCGGAACGGCCTAATTCCGACTTATAACGAAGGAGTTATGAAGGTTTGAAGTTTGTATGTCAAAATGCCAAAACGTGTAGGAAACCAAGCCTTGGGGCCAGGCCATGGGCGCGGGCGCGGTGGGGCGCCGCGCGGGCGCGCTAGGCATGTTGGGCGTGCTGGGTGCAAGTGGGCGCGCGCGCTGGGCGCATGGGCTTGACAGCTCTGACCTCCTTTACTAAAACGGGCATAACTTTCTCATACGAACTCCAAATTGGATGATTCAAGATGATTCGGAAAGCTAAGAAGTAGTACTACAACTTCCAATAATTAGAACTGTAATTTAGTGCCTTGATCAATTTATAAATTGGCCATTTTTAGGACTATTGTGCATTAGGAAGCAAAAAGAGGGCGTCGTACATGCACGTATGTAACGTGTAATGTTTCCAACGCTATAAGTTATTGTTTTAAGTTCTAAAACTTGTAGATTATGGTTTATAATGACTCTTAGCATTAATCAATGATGGATTAGACAAGTGTATGAGCATGTTAAACTTATGCATATGAGGCGAATCGGGCGTGCGTTGTGCGAACGTCGAAACGTCGTAGAGAGTGTGTTGTAACCTTGTTTGATATTATGTTTCTAATTAGAATGAAACATTATAGTGTAATGTAAACCAATATTTGGCATCAATTATGTGGCTAATTGGTATGTGGATACGTACTTAAATGTGTAGGACTTTTGAAGGACGATTAACGTCAAGTAGTAGCAAGCGCTTAAGGCAAGTTTTCTAACGCTTGTCTAACCCTTGTGTTAGGCAAGTTTATTTGATTCATTTGATTTTATTCTCATGACTCTCATGCAATGTTTGAAGTTTTGATTTACGCAATACATATATGGTTGTGTGAATTCCTTACTTATGTAAATTTTTCAGTATTTGCACAAGTACTCAAGCTATGTTATGACATAAATTGTTGAAGCTTTCAAGTTCACATATATATGAGCTGTTATAGAGAACGTCGATGCCATTTGTTTCGGCTAGACATATATTGAAATGTTTTATTGATTTGATAATAAATCCTTGAAATGTTATTGATGATTAAGTAGAGCTATCCAACCGAATTGCTTTGGTTAGGATTCCGAGACATTAATGAGATGAACAACCCTAATATTAGGGGTAGTTTTTAGTCAGTTATTCTGACAAGGCATCGAGCGCCTAAACAAACGCATATAGTCGTTTCCAGCTAGAGTGTTGATCAACATAGAGTACAATAGGCTGATCACCTAGAAGTGCTCGTAAGTAAGACGGTTTGCAGTTATAATGCTGTGTACCTTTTCAAGAAAGCAAAAGAAAGTTCAAGGTCTTATGACCGCTCAATGTCGTTTCGAAAATATATTTCCAAAACGAAAGCGAAGTATTATTCTTGTTTATTCAGAATATTTCACAACTATTGTTCAGTTGTCGAAGAGAAATGATATGATTGATGATATTGTTGTTATTCAATTGTTATACTTGCTGGGCAATTGAATGCTCATTCTTGCTTTATATTAAACATTGCAGCTAAGTCCGAGCGGGCCGAAGGTTCCGGTAAGGACAAGGGAAAGGGCAAGATGAACGTCTAGATGGCGTCGTAGTTTATTTGTATTAGTAATGTTGTAATACTAAGACTTATTATGTATTTGGAATGATGTTATGGTAATAGAACCTGGGATTGAGAGTAAGACGTGTTGTAATAATATAGTAATTACATTCATGTCTATTATGTTGTATGGAATGGGATGTACCGTGTAGCACCGGATTCGGGTTTGAGGTACCCGGATTTGGGGGCGTCACATGGTAACTGCCACAACTGTTGTCTAGCAACTTCCCCACTAACTGGTAACCGCCCATAACTGCTTTGCATGTTGTTCTCAACTGCTGCCAACTTCCTGACACGCTGCCCCACTGTTTTGTGCAATCTGACACACCAAACTGCACCTCAACTGCTCCTTGACCCATTCGAAGTCGCAGCCCGAACCCACTGTGCACGCCAACCCACTTTGATTACCTCCACGTGCATCAATCTTGCATGCTGCCCAACCCAACATGTCAAGCACTATCTTGTGCACAGCCCAACACACTATGCTGTCACGCAGCCCAATGCCCATCGTTGTTTGGCACCTCACGTAGCCTAACATCTTGTACTGTCTTGCTCCCAACATAGACCCACATTGACTAGTACTGAACCCATGCAACATTTTAGTATGCCAGGCCCTGCCTATGCCATGCCTCGATCCTTGCCAAGCCTTTGCCCTCACAAGCCTTTTGAAGCCTATTTTCCTCGTATGATTCAAGATAGGATGGAAGTCCAGTTTCTTGAACTGAAGCAGGGTAGTATGATCGTACCTGAGTATGCTGTAAAATTTAATGAACTATCAAGGTTTGCGCCGCATCAGGTAGACACTGAAGAACGGAAGGCTCGGAGATTCGAACAAGGATTGAAGCCAGTACTCTATAGTAAAGTCTCAATGTTTCAAATAGCTACATTTTCAGATATGCTAGAAAAAGCCATAATCGTTGAAGGAGGAACTGATGCACTGGCCAAATATCATTAGGAAAAGAAGAGTAGGAAAAGTGATGGAGGACCTAGAGAGGGAAGTAGTAAGGGAAGTAACTCCAACAAAAGGAAGTGGAATAATAATAATAACAAGACGGGTAATAGGCAGGGAGAGCCAAAAAGGAAGATAGAAACATGTAAAACTTGTGGAAAGAATCATCTGGGAGCTTGTCTGAAGGGGGAAAATGTCTGTTTCAAATGCGGGCAGGAGGGACACATCTCTCCTAACTGCCCCAACCTAAAGAGAACTCAGGGGTGTTTTGCATGTGGAGCTACGGATCACCAGATCAAGAACTGTCCGAAGAAGAGGAATGACGAAGGAAGTGGTAATAGAGGAAACAATAGTAGAAAGCTGACAATCGGGGGACCAACCCCATCCAACCGACTGACTGTCAGGACATTCAACATGACAGTGCAGGATGCAGTGGCATTGAATGAGGTGGTGTCAGGTATAATTCCCATTAATAATGTTAATGCCTTCGTGCTGTTTGATTCTGGTGCTACCTGTTCTTTTATATCTAAAGAATTTGCACAACGGTTAGAGTTAACCCGCGAAAGATTAAATCGTCCTTTGAACATAAAAGTCGCAAATAAGGAAGTCATTCCCATAACTCATGTTCATAAAAATTGTAATATAGTTATATGGGGTCACGAGTTTTTGGTGGATTTGATTCCTATCCGATTAGGAGAATTTGATGTAATATTAGGAATGGATTGGTTGTACAACTATAGGGTAGTGATTGATTGCCAAAAGAAATGCATAAACATCTAGACTCCTAGTAAGTCAAAAATTGTGTTTTATGGTAGCAAATCGCCGAGACAGTCATGTTGTCTGACGATGATGCAGGCCAAAAACTTGTTAAGAAAAGGGTGTGTGGGTTATTTAGCCCATATAGTTGACACAAAGAGAACGGGAACGAAAATAGAGCAAATATCAATAGTAAGGGAATTCGCGGATGTATTTCCAGATGAGTTGCCAAGGTTACCGCCGGATCGGGAAATCGAATTCGTGATAGACTTAGTACCAGGTACAACCCCAATTTCGAAATCCCCGTACCGAATGGCTCCAGTGGAAATGAACGAACTAATGATTCAATTACAAGAATTGTTAGACAAAAAGTACATTCAGCCGAGTGTGTCTCCCTGGGGAGCACCTGTTTTGTTTGTTAAAAAGAAGGATGGATCGTTGCGACTATGTATTGACTATAGAAAATTGAATAAAGTCACGATCAAGAACAAGTTCCCATTACCAAGAATCAATGATCTTTTTGACCAACTGAAGGGAGCTCGGTATTTCTCAAAGATAGATTTGCGAATGGGTTATCACCAATTGAAAGTGAGGAAGGAAGACGTGCCAAAAACAGCATTTAGGACTCGTTACGGTCACTATGAGTTCTTAGTAATGTCGTTTGGATTGACTAATGCACCAGCAGCATTCATGGATTTGATGAACCGGGTATTTCAACCTTACTTGGATAAATTCGTGGTGGTATTCATCGACGATATTTTGATCTACTCAAAGACTAGAGAGGATCATGCGGAACATCTTAGGATGGTATTGGAAACCTTGAGGGAAGAAAAGTTGTATGGAAAATTTTTAAAATGCGAATTTTGGTTGGAAAGAGTACAATTTTTGGGGCACGTGATCGACCACGAAGGGATATCAGTGGATCCGGTGAAAGTAGACGCGGTAATTAACTGGGAGACCGAAGACACCAACTTAAATACGAAGTTTCTTAGGTCTAGCAGTTACTACCGTAGATTCATTAAGGATTTTTCAAAATTTTCAAGTCCTTTGACGAATTTAACTAGAAAAGCAGTAAAGTTCGTTTGGTCAGAGAAATGTGAAGAGAGTTTCCAAGAACTGAAGAGAAGATTGAGCGAAGCACCAATGTTAACTTTGTCTGACAATACGGGTGGTTTTGTAGTTTACAGTGATGCGTCACACAAAGGGCTTGGTTGTGTTTTGATGCAGCACGGCAAGGTCATAGCATACGCGTCACGACAGTTGAAGGATTACGAGAAAAGGGTATCCTACACACGACTTGGAGCTGGCAGCAATTGTATTTGCTTTAAAAATTTGGAGACATTATTTGTATGGCGAGAAATGTGAGATATACATATAGAAAGAACTGAATATGAGGCAGAGGAGGTGGTTAGAACTAATCAAAGATTACGATTGTGAGATTCTGTATCATCCCGGAAAAGCTAACGTAGTCGCTGACGCCTTAAGTAGGAAAGGACGGGAAAAGTTAGAAATGTTAACAGCTCAGGAGGAGCTCATCAAAGAAATGGAGAAAATGGAGATTGAAGTGAAATATCCAAAGGAGTCGGAAGAAAAATTGTTTAACATGGAGACTCATCCAGTTTTGTTGGACAGAGTAAAGGAAGCCCAGGATCAAGATGAAGAATGTAACAGGGTAAAGAAACAAATAGAGGAAGGAGAGGTCACTAAGTTCAAAATAGATAAGGAAGGGTTATTGAGATTCGAAAGAAGAGTGTGGGTACCAGCAGTACTTGACTTAAAGGAAGAAATACTGCAAGAAGCACACAGTTCAAATTTCTCAATTCACCCGGGCAGCACAAAGATGTATAAAGACCTTCGACAACACTTTTGGTGGCCCAATTTGAAAAGAGAAGAGGCAGAATACGTCAGTAAATGCCTTACTTGTCAAAGAGTTAAAGCAGAGCATCAAAGACCCAGTGGATTGCTACAACCGCTAGAAATTCCAGAGTGGAAATGGGAGCACATAACTATGAATTTCGTTGTGGGACTTCCAACTACACAAAAAGGATACGACGTTATATGGGTCATCGTGGATCGATTGACAAAATCGGTACACTTCTTACCAATAAAGATCAGATTCAATCTGGATCAATTAGCTAAACTATATGTTAAGGAGATTGTGTCAAGACATAGCGTTCCAGTATCAATCGTATCCGATCGAGATCCGCGATTCACCTCAAATTTCTGAAAAAGTCTATAAGAGCGTATGAGAACACAGTTGAGGTTAAGTACGGTGTATCACCCTCAAACTGACGGTCAAAGTGAAAGAACAATTCAGACATTAGAAGATATGTTAAGAGCATGCGTCATGGATTTCAAGGGCAATTGGGATGATCATCTACCTTTGGTCGAGTTCGCGTATAATAATAGTTACCACGCGAGCATAGGAATGCCGCCTTACGAGGCATTATACGGAAGGAAATGTAAAACCCCACTGTGTTGGGACAAGGTAGGAGAACGTAAATTATTAGGACCAGAAATGGTTCAGCAGACCGCAGAAATTGTCCGGGGAATACGAGCAAGATTGGTCGCAGCTCAAGACAGGCCGAAGAAGTATGGAAATTTGCACTGCCAAAAGAGAGATTTCGACATAGGGTCGTTTGTGTTTCTAAAAGTATCTCCCTGGAAGGGAAAAATTAGATTCGGAAAGAAGGGCAAGTTAAGTCCTAGATTCATTGGACCTTCTGAAGTGCTGAAGCAAATAGGCGAGGTAGCTTATGAAGTCGCATTACCTCCGGAATTAGGGCATATTCATAATGTGTTCCACGTATCAGTGCTACGACCTTATAAGCATGACCACAAACATGTAATTCAATATGAACTTATTCAGATAGAGAAATATTTAACCTACGAAGAAGTTCCTGTTCAAATAGTTGACAGAAAAGAACAAGTTTTAAGGAATAAAATAATATCTTCTGTAAAAGTGATATGGAGGAACCACAATGCTGATGAAGCTACGTGGGAACTCGAGGAAATGATGAAGAAAAGTCACCTTCATCTTTTTGAGTAGCTTTGTACTTGTGATTCCGAGGACGGAATCCTTATAAGAGGGGGGAGGGGAGAATGTAATGACACAGAAAATTCCAAATAATATTTACTTATTATAATGACAAATTTTGTGTATAATTTTATATTTATTTATACTTAATCGTTGTGGTACTAGAATTATTTAGTACTTAATAATTTATTAAGTATTTCATAATTATGTGCGGTAAAGGAAGGGATGATAATATATATTATTATAATGATATTTAAATATCAAGAATGAAAAGGAAAGCCGACATGGCTTAATTGAGAAAGATTCTTAACATGAAGCTATCTATGTGTTCAAGGAATTAATTATATTGAGATATAATTAAAAGTGTTATTTAATAACAAATAAAGAAATGGGGGTACTATCATGAATTATTTAAATTACATGGACCCATTATCTTTAATGATGAGTGTGTTAATTACTTTTGCTAGCCTAATCAAAGGTGGTAAATATATTTCATGAATATTTTTTTTATTGAAAGTCCACAATTATTTATTGGGTCATACTAAGTCACTAGCCTCTCTATTATATTTTCATAAGTCATTGTTTGCTTATGTGAGAGTCTATATTAAGTTAAGTGTATGGGCCATAATAAATCTTCCTTGTATGCTTGTTACATTAGTTGGTGTTAGAGGATTTTCTTGCCATGATACAAGGGTATAATTGGCCCAAGATTAAAACTTATATCTACACTTTTACTAGCCCAATCCAGCAAACCAAATAATATGCAAAAAGGGATTGTTTGAGCCCAAAGGAATAAAACCATTTCAGCCCATTTTTTTTCCTTATCTAATTCGGCAGCCACATTGGGGGTTAGAAAGGAACTGAGTTGGGTTTCAATTAGCAAGATAGTTGACTCCTAGAGTGCATAAGTTAGCTGCTAGGGGCCAAGTAGAAGTGTTCCAGGTAGCTTAATAGGAGCCATTTGACTGCTTTGTTAGGGGGGGATAAATAGAAGCCATAACTTAGCCAAATAGAGCAATGATGGAATGCAGGTTAGGGCCAAGTAGAATGATGAGAGAGAGATTAAAATCAGCCATATATGGCAGAACATGGCATCCTAGTCCAGTTGGCTTGATACAATCTCTGAGTTTTAAAATCAGTAGCATATAGAGAGAGATTGAGAGCTCGGCTGAAGGGGGGAGAACTACGCACCAAACAACCATCAGTTTCTAAAACGCTATCAAAGTAAACCAATTTAAATCCTTTCTATTCCTTTCCATTCCATTTTATTATTACTAGTGGACTGTAATGGTCGAGTGGCCTGGAATAGACATAGAAAGTTGTTACATGAATGCAATGACTGTTATGTTGACTTTTGTCTGTTATGTTAACTGTTAGAAGGTTTAAGTGTTGCTGTGATTATTGCTTTGTGTGGTTGATTGAGGCATTACATGAAGACTTAATAAATCAAAAGCCAAAAGACTGGAGAAATTAGATAGGAAACGAGTTGTTCTATGTAAATAAAACTAATGTTCACCAACTGTTTGATAAAATGTCCAAGTAAGGGCTGTTATAGTATAAAAGCATGCTAGCTACGAATTAGACTCCAAAACCATGTCTAGTTGGTTAATATAGTAAGTTAATGCTTCAAGTATGCTTCTATGCTTAAGTGTAGCATGTTTTAGAGCAACTTACATATCATGATAGATTTCTATATGAGCAAAATAAATTAATTGTGACTGTTATAAAGTGTTTGTTTATGACTGGTAATACATGCTTCTAATGTGGTTCGCATGCTATAATAAGGTGTCTAATATCTTAAACCTTGAAGGCTAATAGTAGTGAGTCTATATGTTGCAAGTTAGTTGGTAAAAGAGCCAAAACAGGGCAGTTTGGGGCTGTTAAATCAGGCCAGATCAAGCCATTATTTTAGTGTGCTTGTGTAATAGCTAAATGACTTGGTTATGGTCTGTTTGAACTGTATAGGGATTGTTAAAGTATGTACTATTTTAAACCACCCAAATCAAAGCTATACATGTTAAATGTATGTAAAAGGTTAGTCAAAACTCATGTGTTTCATAACCATGCTACTTTGTTAACTAGGTTGTCAAACTATGCTTTCTTGTGGAATTTAAAAGCCTATTATGGGCTGTTTTGAACTAAAGCTAGAATCCTTGCATTTAGATGTTTTAAACCATGAACACATAATATATAATAGGTTCATGTGGTGATAATGCATATACTTGAATGCTTGGGACTGTTTTGGTGAAATGATACTAAATTATGCCTAAAGTGCCTTGTGTGAACTGTTTTGGTATTAGAGATTGAACTAACTATGTAAACACATTAATGTACATAGTGATAAAGTTTAATCATGCTTGAAGGTTTATAAAAATGCTAAAAGACCCTTTGAGTTCTATTATAGACTGTTTGTAAAATTATAGCTAAAACTATACCTAAATAAGGACTGCTATGGCCAAATGTTGCAACTGAAGTTGTGAGACAGCATAGAGTCCCTATATTGTCTATTTATACCATTCAAAAGTTGTTCCTTAAGTTAGTTAAGGTCTACGAGGTGTGTGGTGCAATTTCATGCCTAAAAACCAATAAAAGTAAACTTTAAATAGCAATGAACACCAAAATGAAGAACCACCATACCTGGACCATATAGACAAGTTTAAATAGTTATAATATGGCATAGGTGAGCTACACAAGCTAAAGAAACCAAGCCTATACTATTTTGAGCATTAGACTTGTGAAAAATCACATTTTAAAGCCCAAATGTGGGTTGTTTTGTGTAATTTTAATACTTGATCCTATAAGACTATAATAAACTCATATAAAGATGTTAATACATGCTTATAATGGTTACCGATCATTGCCATGATCAAAGCTAGTAAGAAAACCAAGTTAGGACCTATTTTTAAGCCTAAAGTGAGCTTTGATAGGTCAAAATTGGCTAGATGATTAAATAAAGTGTGGTGATGCTAAACGTATCCTTAACTAACTAACATACACATGCCTAGACTATCCAAGTAGCCAAAACTGGAGAAAAATGATAAAGGGTTGAAAATAGTTTTTGCACAAAGTTAGGAAACATGCCAGTTTGAGGCACTATTTTGAGAAGCTTAAATGAAATGAATCAGAAACATAAACCTTGATTAAAATACCTTGATGTATGGTCTAGGAGCAGGGGGCAAGTGGTTGAGCCAATAGCTTAACCAAGAAATTCATAAAAATCACCAAACAAGCTAAGAAAATCATGCAAACTGCAGTTTTCTGCAGATTTTTCTAAGTATGAAAATTTGAGATTTTGCCATTTTACCTAAAACTCAGTTTTGACACCTTAGAAAAGTGATTTAGAGGTATTCTAGGCTATTCCAAGTGTTGGAATGCTAACGTACACAAGAACTTGAGAAATTAGTATGTAAAAGCTTGAAAAAAGCTAGGTTTAGAGAGTCAAAATCAAATCTAAGCTTAGCAAAGTCGAGGGAATGCTAAAACTAGTCTTAACTAGTAATAATTCAAGTGTGAGAATGAACCCAAGAGGCCATAAATGAAATTGGCAAGAATTGGCTAAAGTTAGTAAAAGCTAAAACTGTGGTGAACCACCTAGTTTGAGCATAAATTTCAAGAAGCTCAAAAAGCTTGCTTGAGAACCTAAACAAATAAAAAACTACTATGGTATACAGTATAGAAGTATGCCCAAAGTTCATGTCTAAAAGCCTAATACAAAAATTCATAAAAATCATCAAAGTAGCCTTGAAAATCAACAAAACTGCAGTTTTGGCCAAGTAAAGAAATGTGTAAAACAGCCCATTTGGGCCCTGTTTTTGGATTGTTTAAACTAATAATTTTAAAGACCTAAACCAAGAATAAAATACTATGCTATAAGGTCTATAATATTGCACTAATCAGAGATTCAAAAGGCTACTATAGAAATTACTAAAAATCTCCAAAAGTACCTCAAAAATCATATTTTTGTGTTTTTGAGTTTTGTTGCAAAAGTAAAGTTTAAAGTTTATAAATGTCTTAGCATGACTAAATGAGATAATAAAGATGTTTTAGGATCTAAGATCTATATCCTGACATGTTGAGACTGAAACTTGTAATTCTTGGGATATGTAAAGGTTATATGTACTATGTGTCTATGTGAGCTAGTTATGTACATACTAAGCTGTGAAATGTATTAAGATACACTAAGTGACTATGTGTACCTCACTGTATTTGCAAATAGAAGATCGATAGACACATGATTGTTTGATGTTAGTAAATAACATACATGTTAGTTATTGGATATAGATGCAATAACCAGAGTGAAGCTATGTGTACCCATAAATATAGACTTTGTGCTATAAGATCACTAAGTAAGCCAATATTGTATATATATGTAGGCTACTCAGTGACAAGATACTTATTAAAAAGGTTTAATCGACACGAGAGGCAAGTACATCAACCTTTCTTACTCAAATAACTTTATGTTGTGAATACGTAACTCGAAGGTTTATCTTTTCAAGCTTATTGAAATTATTGAACTGCAATACTTCAGATTCAATTATTCTTATGATTTTGAAAGTATGTCAATGCCATTATTTCGGCTAGACAAATGTTGAGAGATATATTGATATTCTTTATTCATGAAAATCTCATTTAATGTTCTCCAAACCATTTTGTTGTGGTGCGGACTCTTATGTAATGTTGTGAACGAACAACCCTTTTATAGGGGCATATGATATCGGACGTTATGATTCCGGTGGACACGTAAAGTGTTATATAGACTGTTATGTTGTGCACAATATAGGGTACTTGGGTTGATCACCAAAAGTACAAGTCTAGGGTATATTCAGTTTTTAGCATCTGTTTATATCCATGGATTGCAGTTTTAGTACTGTCAATTCTATTACAGAGTTCACTGGTCATTGACTTTACAACATATTAAAGCCTGATGTTTAAACTCAAAGCTTTTAAAGAATTATCTTTGCTCAGTATCTTATGAATTACATTTCCTTTGTCATAAGTATTTTTGTTCCATTATATTCAACTGTTTATTTCCTAGTTGAGCAAGCTCTTGATCACCCTTGCGTTGAATATAATACTTTCAGTTAAAACTGAGAAAGCTGGTACATCAGGAAAAGATAAAGGAAAAGGCAAGGTTGCGGAGTAATTCATTTATTAAGCGTCTGTGCTTAACTAAGTTTAAGGATTATTGTAATAAGTACCTTTAGTATTATGTTTTGTAATATTATTTGGGATTTTAGTTATGTAAAGGTTTTTAGAACCTGAGATTTAAGTCATATTATTATGTAATTTAAGACATGTTTAAGTTAGTATTTTGATGGAATGAATGGATATAATAGTATCGTGGGCACTAAACCCGAGGTAAAGGTAAACCCGAATTTGGGGGCGTCACAAAAATGCTAAGCATAAACTCGAATGAGGATTAAATGATCTTAAAGGAATCTAGAAAATTCGTAAAGAATGCGTTAAAGAGAATACGCAAAGATTCAGATAAGAATCTTGAAATGCTAAAAGGATTAGGGGACACCTGATTTGAATAATCATAAAATAATATGATTAAAGAGAAAAGAAAGAAGATCATAAAAACAAAATGATCATAAAAAAAGAATTATAATGTAAGACGATTGTAGTAAAGGATCACAACGTGATCTGATTAAGTCATGAAATGACAGATCATCAATCGAATGATTGAAAATTTATAGCAGAATGTTGTACAGGAAAGGTACTATAAGATAGTACAAGCATAAAACTCAGAAAGAGTTATAGATGATGGAATACGAATAAAAAAAATTCATATTAAGCAAATAGTAAGATAAGATTTGATATGATTGGGTGAGATTTCAATTGATGACTCATGTGATAGCTAAGTTATACAAACCTTTGTATGGGCAAAGATTTTGTGCTTGGTTTAATGACTGCTTAGTTTATTATATTGATAATAGTTGAAATGTTGGTGTCGCGCTATATATATATATATATATATATATATATATGCTGAGAAGGTGATTCTTTTCTCATATGTATATCTAATAGTAGAAAATATTCAGAATAGGTGCGAGTTCTAAAACTCATGCTTATGGTAAGTTTATGACTCATGATCATATGGTATGTTTTGAGCCCCTAAGCGTATGGATAGTCCTTGATTTGTTCTTAGACTACATATTGCTAGGACAAGTATTATACAACATGTATGAAAATATGTATATATGTAATATGTATTAACTATAGTTAAAAGTTAGATATGAACCTGAGATCAGGAGGGAGTATACCGAGCCGAGTCATGCTAGCAAGAGGTGTATGATTATTAAATATTACCATGACACTAAGCATAAGCATAAGTAGGAGTTGTAACTCCCCTGTTTCTTTTCTATACTCTCTGCCTTTCCATCCGTATCAAAGGAGGAGAGAAAACAAAAATATTAAGCAACAATTCTCAGCTCCTATCCGTTCTAAAACCGTCTCGGAACCACCATCCATCCCAAAACCAATTCCAAGCTTCTTTAATTTTTGTTGAAATCACCCAAATTGCACTCCCATGCTCAATACTTCTTTGTTTCGGCTGGAATAAAGAAAGATAGCAAATGATTGTATCTGTAAATTAATTTGGGAGAAATTGGAAGTAGCAACAATAAGAAAGATTTCAGATTTGGATAGCAGAGCTTGGCATCATTAAGCTAAGGTAAGATATAAGTTCTTAATTGTCTTCTTAGGAAATTGAATAATTGGTGTTGTGATTATCATTGTTGTTAGGTTTGGTTGAGAATTAGTATAAAGGAGGTAAAATGTTGGTTGTGTGGAGCAATAAGGCTACAAAAAATATTGGGTTAGACTCCATTTAAACGCCTATAAAGTCTGTCTTTGAAAACAACACAGAGCGTGTTTATTGTAATGCCTCTTAGAAGCTGTTAAGTGTAAAATGGAGAATTACTCCATGTTATGAGCAAGATAATGTTTATACATATGTTATAAGATAAATCAATTGACATAGATGAATGAAGTTGTGTTTAAAAAAGAATTTATGAGAAGTAAAACAAATGGAGTTTAGTTAAAAAAACTGTTACAAGTGGGCAATTTTAGGCCCTTAGAAAAGCAGTTTACAATGTGCATTTTGGCTAATTTATATTTCTATAAAATAGTATGTAGTACCAAGTATAATTAAAATTTGGTACCAATCGGATGTATAGATTTTGAATTAGAAAATCGCGAAGTGGGCTGGTGGCTAAGCTTGATAGCAGCAGCAATGAGCAGTAGCAGGCAGCAGCGGCAGCGCCCCCTCGCGCGCGCTGGCTGTTAGTCGCGTTGCATTGCTAGCTTGCTTTGACATGTAAAGTTTAAATCAAAGTTCATGGAAAATGCATACAGTAAGCCATGTAATAACCTTAATTACATTACATAGGTATTACATGAGATATTAATGTGTAAAGAAAGCAAGAACGAATACAAGTAATACGCGTAATATTAACAATAAGAATTAGCAACAACGTAATGAAATCAATTTGGAAACGGATTAAAGATTAGTTAACTAATCTAAAGCAAAATGAAATCTTAAGAACTTAGGATTACGAAAGTGCGAAAATTGATATGTGAGATTTCGGCTATAACGCGTTGTGCAAGTTAAAGATTTATAAACCAATCTAGTTATACATTAAGTCTCAAAGGAGATTATGAAACATGTTATAATCTAATTTGTGATATATAGATTATACAAAGATGATTGAAGATCTAAACCAACGAATGTGGCCTATGTAGTTATACAATTTACATACATAAATACATGTTATGCGACATGATTTGTTACCTAATATATGTGTATATGTGAACACAATTGTGTAGGACTTGTGAAGAGAAGTTAAGCTAAAAGCTATAAGTGTAATCAACTCGCAAGGCAAGTCGTTCAGTTCTTTTGTGTTATATGAATTTGATACTGATTATATGTAATCTTTATCGTATTGTGAATGAGATTTTCAGAAGCATGTTAAATTCCATACTATTCTCTATGAATTATGAAAGTCAAATTATGACTAAGTTAATTGAGTTATGGAACTCAATCTATATCTGATATATTAAACATATGAAATCCCATTGTTTAGAATTATAATGCATGTATGATATGCATAGTAGAATTATTATGATGTATGAACTGAGCATGAAATTCTGTGCTACGTGAGACATGAAAATTGTTGGATTTGTTGAGCTGTCGAGTTCAATCTTACAAAAATAAACTTTTTTGCAGGTTATTGATATAATGGGATATTTCTGATTATCTGGACGATAAGTATTAGAAGACATGCGAATGATTGAATTTTCTTGAATTAGAAGTTGTATAGAACTATGTTGATAGTTTTTATATATGAAATTGACAGATGTGTAAATTTCTGAGATATTCAATAAATAAAAAATATATGTTCTGGTTATATTGTGATTATTTCTTTGTAATATAAAGCTCTATAGTGATAATACTATATAAAAAAGAATTCATATTGAGGATTGAGTTGAACATACTCATGACTACTCTGATAAAATGAATCATAGAATAAAAATGATTCTTAAATATGTAATCGTAAACGTTGCAATTCAGGGAATAGAAGGAAGAAAGAAAAGTTTATAAAGTATCCACATTTTTAGCTATTTTAACATTAAATAATGTTTTAAAGCTAGAACAAGATAGTATCTAATGCATAAGGTCAGGATTAAGATTAGTCCTAATTTTGGATTAAGTTGGTCCCGATTTTGGGGTCGTTACAATTAGTATCAGAGCTATGGGTTATAAACCTTCGGTAAAACTACCCTAGGCTATAACCGAAACCAAAGTAAATGAAAAGAAAATAAAATGCTAAGCATAAAATTGAATAAGGATTAAATGATCTTAAAGGAATCTAGAAAATTCGTAAAGAATGCGTTAAAGATAATACGCAAAGATTCAGATAAGAATCTTGAAAAGCTAAAAGGATTAGGGGACACCTGATATGAATAATCATAAAATAATATGATTAAAGAGAAAAGAAAGCAGATCATAAAAACAAAACGATCATAAAAAAAGAATTGTAATGTAAGACAATTGTAGGAAAGGATCACAACGTGATCTGATTAAGTCATGAAATGACAGATCATCAATCGAATGATTGAAAATTTATAGCAGAATGTTGTACAGAAAAGGTACTATAAGATAGTACAAGAACAAAACTCAGAAAAAGAGTTATAGATGATGGAATACGAATAAAAAAAATTCGTATTAAGCAAATAGTAAGATAAGATTTAATAGGGTTGGGTGAGATTTCAATTGATGACTCATGTGATAGCTAAGTTGTACAAACCTTTGTATGGGCAGCGTTTTTGTAACGACTGCTTAGTTTATTATATTGATAATAGTTGAAATGTTGGTGTCGCGCTATATATATATATATATATATATATATATATATATAATTATATATATATATATATATATATATACAGTGAGCTTCGTGTGCGAACTACATCTTACGGACTAAGTGCGTACCTTCACAAAAGTGCCTAAAGTGCTCGCGGGTTGAATTGTAGTCGCGGGTCGGGTCGGGTCCATTTTAAACAAATAATGCAAGAGTAGCAGTCATGAAAACCAAAGAAGCAAGCCAACCCAGCTTGGAAGAGGCTCTGAAACGACGAACCCAGCCATCGAAGTCGGAGCAAATCTGGCCAAATCCTCATCATTTTGAAGCGAACCAACACACACTCTCTCTCACGACGAAGGTAAGGCTGCTGATGATTATGATAATCAATTTTTCATTCTAAAAATTCTTTTTTACATTTGGATTCCGCCTATTTTTCCTTGATCTGTAGTTGATGAACTCATAATTTAACAAGAATACCAACAACCCTGTCTTGTCTCCTGATAATCATATACATCTAGAATCAGTACTGAAGCTGATGCCTGAAGTTTCAAGACACTGCAGTATGGAAATCTTTCTCTCTTAATTAGCTTTCAAAATCGGTTTTTGATGTTTTAATCATATGCAATTTGGGTTGCTTTTTATGTGTTTGCTTTTCATTTAATTTGTTAATTCTAGTTCATTTTTGTGCATTCTGGAGTTCTTGTAATAAGTATCTTGTTAGACTATATTGTTAGTTTTTACTTCTTGTGCTTCAAGGTTTTACTTTATGATTTAGTGGTTTAGTTTTATTCTTAGAAATCTTGAAGTTTAATTCTGGGGGTTTTAATTAGATGGGTGTTGGCCGTTGGGTGTTTACAAATGCATCTTTTTCTAGTATATAAAGGGTGGTTTTTTTCTACTTTATTTGAGGAGAACTATAATTTTATTGATTGTTGTGTATCTGATCATGGTGCCTTCGATTTTTTATTAGTTGTTTGAAGTATGGCAAAGTTAGATGGAAGACACTAGGGTCTGGTGTAAAGTGATCATCATAAGTGAAGCATAAAAATTTTTGGTTCTTTTGATATGGAGTAGTTTTGCCTAGACCAAAATTTATGATACAGAAAATAAAATTACCTGTGGATGGTTTTGTCATGGGTTGTTTTCCATATTGATCAATCTGATGGCATTTTCTTGTTAGCAGATTTAAAAGTGTATAATAATCTTAACTTGCATAATCTCTTCAAAAAGGAATGAGTTAACATTGTATAGCATAAACAAATGGCCCTGTATAAGTAGCTATTTCTGTCCAATAAGGAAATGCTCCTAATTATCAGTTTGCTAAATGATTTGTTTGACGCACATATACTTGATGTTTTAGATCAATAATTTGCATTGATTTAATTTAATCGTACAGGTTATGGATGATCATTTAGAGGATGAAGTACGAGGTAATGATGAATGTGGTGATAATGTAGACAATACTAACATGGATGTAGAGAATAGGAGAATTGAAGGGGAGAGAGATGAGTTAATAGAAGAAGTTGGAAGCGATGAAGATAGGGAAAATTTTATTTATAATCCGCAAGTAGCCGACCATCTCAAACCTAGTGTTGGAAAAGAATTCCAAACATTAGATGAAGTTAAGGATTTCTACAATGCATATGCTAAAGAGGCGGGATTTAGCATTCGAAGTTGGGCTACTAAGAAAATCGAAGGAAGTGGTGAAGTGAAAAGGAAAGAATATGTTTGTTTTAAACAAGGTAAGGGAATAACAATAGCGGATGTTGAAACTAAAAGGCGTCGGGGATCGATAAGAGAGAGTTGTAAAGCAAAGGTTGCTGTGCTGAAAATAAATTCAGGTGCATTTATAGTGACCCAATTTATTGAGGGTCATAGTCACCATTTGGCAACTCCGTCAAAGAAACATTTATTAAGATCTCACCGAAATGTTTCGAGTGCGCAAAAGTGTTTGAGTCAACAACTTGCCATGATAAATATACCCCCACATCAACAATTCAATTTCCTTGGAGTACAGGCTGGAGGGTTTGAAAATATTGGGTGTACACAACAAGATTTATATAATTATGAAAGGGATAGACGTAATGAGTTGAAGGGGCATGACGGAGAAATGTTGGGTGAGTTTTACAAATTAGAAAAGGGCAAGAATCCATCATTCACTTATGAAATTAAGGTCGATAATGAACAAAGGATAACACATTGTTTTTGGGCTGATGCAACCTCTAGAAGGGCATATAGTTTTTTTGGTGATGTCGTCGTCTTCGATACGACATACAACACCAATCGCTATGGGATGATTTTTGCACCACTGATGGGAGTTAACAAACATGGTCAAACCATAATTTTTGCTTGTGCATTCTTAAGTGATGAGACAGCGGATTCATTTGTTTGGCTATTTAACAAATTTTTAGAGGCTATGCCAGGTGATGCCCCTAAAATGATCATTACTGACCAAGATCCCGCGATGTCTAAAGCAATTTCAGAAACTCTTCCGGATACATTTCATAGATACTGTAGTTGGCACATATTGACAAAATTTTCTGACAAGCTAGACTCGGTGAAGTATAACGCTCACTATAATGAATTTGCCAATTGTATTTGGAATTCAGAGTCTAAGGAAGAGTTTGATTTGACATGGACAGAGCTTGTTGGGAGAAGTGGGTTACATGATAACAAATGGTTACAAGCAATGTATGAAATTCGTTTAAATTGGGTGCCTGCTTATTGTAATCATGTTTTCTCGGCCAATATGTCAAGTAGCCAACGAGTGGAAATCTGTCACGCATTTTTCAAAAGATATGTATCTAAGAATAATTCGCTAGTTGATTTCATGATTCAATTTAATAGGGGGCTAGTACGCCAACGTCAAGAAGAGTTGTTGGCCGATCACAAAGATTTGATTGAGAAGCCTAAAGTGAAGATGAATCATGACTTTTTGTTCCAAATGGTTGATATTTATACTCGTGAAATGTTTTACAAGTTCCAAGATGAGATATGGGATTGCTTGAATTACCGTTTTGAGCTTATCAAGGAGAGTGACAATCAATGCGTGTTTCTAGTTCATAGGAAAAAAGTGGTCACATATAGAGTGCGACAACTTATTTATGACAAAGAATTGGGTTTTGCTTCATGTAGTTGCCACAAGTTTGAGAGTATGGGGATACCATGTAGACATGTGCTTGGTTACTTGCAGAAAATGTATGATTTAGACGAATTACCAGAACAATACATCTTGAAAAGGTGGACTAAGAAGGTAAACTCCAGCATAGTGGTCGATAATGAAAGTGGCATAATGATAAACAGTGACAAAGAATATCTAATCAAGCGAAGTGAATTAATTCAATGTTCTTTGGATGTTATTGATAAAGCCCTCACAAGCCAAGCAGGAATTAATATTTATAAAGATGCTTTGGCTCATGCACTGGAATCAATCAATCTTGTTGTAGATAGTGGTAAAAGTTCACAATGTGGAATTGGTGGAAGTGTCGTCTCCGGGAAGATGAGTTACAATAAAGAATATGTTTACAATGAACCAAATCAAGTTAGGGCAAAAGGATGTGGCAAAAGACTTAAAGGAGGGAAAGAAAGGGCTTTAAGAAAGGCAAATAACTCAAAGGCTAGACGTTGTCATGGTTGTGGCAAAGTTGGACAATCACATGACAAACGGAATTGTCCAATGGTTTCACATCGGTAAGTAATATTTACGTAAAAGTTTATTTATTTTTCTTTCTCAATCTTTAAATGATGTGTGTTATTCTGACTTTTGTGTAGGGATTCTCCCGACAATGAAGGTGCAACTACATTTTCAAGTTCAGAGGATGAATATGAATATGAAGAACATGGTAGTATATAGACGGATTAAACATGGTGTTCCAGCTTGAGTGCGCTGCAGAGTTAAATGTTATATGATGTGCTGAATGCCTGCTCCATTTCTATGTTTTATTTTTCTTACAGTTTAATTGTAGGACAACTATCTGTAACATTGTAAACTAATCAGAAGCTTGGGACTTTACAATTAAGCCTTTAGTCATTTACTCTAAACACTATATAAAAAAATAGATAGAATGACAAGGAGATATAAATTGGTTAACAAATCAGTGTACAACAAAAATCAATATATATTTGGCAAGGACAAAATCATTGAATTACAACCTACAAAAATACAAAGAGATATTTTTGAATATTTTCAAAAGAACAGTGGTTCCACATACCATATCTGCCATAATAATTTGTTTTTGGGTTCAAGAGAGCAAAAAAAGACTTCTTACAGGAAAGTCGGCCAAATTGCCATTTGGGAAGTATTATCAAAATCAAATAGTTTCGTTTTCAATAATTTCCAAGCTCCAATTACATAAAATCACACCCTTAAATTGCATCAAAATATTTATAGTACATAACCAACTTTCAAACCAAGACTTACAGTCGAATAAATTGTATATCCTTGACACTTCAATAAAAATAAATGAATGACAGGATCTTCATAAATAAAAACACAAAATAAAAAATAAACTATCCTCCAATAATCCAATACTAATAAATATTTAAACTTAATTTTGTCATAAAATAGCAGGAACTAGCTAGATTCATCGGTACCAACACATCGGTACCAACACAGAAAAACACATAAGAAACAAGCATATTGCATGGACCACTCATAAATTAAAGAAATACTATTCAAACACTTTAGGCACTTTTGTGAAGGTACGCACTTGGTCCGTAAGTGGCAGTCCGCATACGAAGCTCACTGTATATATATATATATATATATATATATATATATATATATATATATATATATATATATATATATATATATATATATATATATATATATATATGGCGAGAAGGTGATTCTTTTCTCATATGTATATCTAATAGTGGAGAATATTAAGAATATGTGCGAATTCTGAAACTCATGCTTATGGTAAGTTTATAACTCATGATCATATGCTATGTTTTGAGCCCCTAAGCGTATGGATAGTCCTTGATTTGTTCTTAGACTACATATTGCTAGGACAAGTATTATACAACATTAATGGAAATATATATATATATGTAATATGTATTAACTATAGTTAAAAGTTAGATATGAACCTGAGACAACATATTGCTAGGATAAGTATTATACAACATATATGGAAATATGTATATATGTAATATGTATTAACTATAGTTAAAAGTTAGATATGAACCTGAGATCAGGAGGGAGTATACCGAGCCGAGTCATGTTAGCAAGAGGTGTATGATTATTAACTATTACCATGACACTAAGCATAAGCATAAGCAGGAGCTGTAACTCCCCTGTTTCTTTTCTATACTCCCTACCTTTCCATCCGTATCAAAGGAGAATAGAAAACAAAAATACTAAGCAACAATTCTCAGCTCCTATCCGTTCTAAAACAGTCTCGGCACCATCATCCATCCCAAAACCAATTCCAAGCTTCTTTAATTTTTGTTGAAATCACCCAAATTGCACTCCCATGCTCAAGACTTCTTTGTTTCGGCTGGAACAAAGAAAGATAGCAAATGATTGAATCTGTAAATTAATTTGGGAGAAATTGGAAGCAGCAACAATAAGAAAGATTTCATATTTGGATAGCAAAGCTTGGCATCATTAAGCTACGGTAAGTTATAAGTTCTTAATTGTCTTCATAGGAAATTAAATAATTGGTGTTGTGATTATCATTGTTGTTAGGTTTGGTTTAGAATTAGTATAAAGGAGGTATAATGTTGGTTGTGTGGAGCAATAAGGCTGGAAAAAAATTGGGTTCGACTCCACTTAAACGCCTATAAAGTCTGTCTTTGAAAACAACACACAGAGCGTGTTTGTTGTAATGCCTCTTAGAAGCTGTTAAGTGTAAAATGGAGAATTACTCCATGTTATGAGCAAGATAATGTTTATACATGTGTTATAAGATAATGTTTGCGTATTAATTTTTATTATAAGTTACATGAAAAAAATATTAGTAGTAAGTATATTAGAGAGAGAGAGAGAGAGATGTCATATGGTATCTAATCCTTTGTATTAGTTTATGTTGTGATTGTAATTCGATGAAGAAAATCACTATATGTAGCAGAATTCAGATATTTATAAGATGAAGGAATCAATTTTTAAATTATATTTATACATGGGTTTTCATTAAAGACTAAATACACTTCTAATACACAAAGTATCACCAAATTCATAATTCGGACCCAAAAGTAATTGAGTTTACAAATTGCTACATAAACTACTAAATTGCATTCAATGTCCCCCCCCACCCAAAAAAGAATTATTTTCCAACAAAAATTGACTAGAATATATAAATTGCCAGCAACTAATTGTTTTATACGATTTGACCATATTTAAGTACGGTTTGATTTCATTAAAAAATGGCAAAACTAAATAATTTAAAAAATAAAGACTAAATTGGTCTTCTTCTCTCTCTTCTCCTTCATCTTCCTAGTTTTTTTTTCTCTCTTTCTCCTCCCCCATCCCGATCTTCACCCTTCTCTCTCTTCTTATTTGGTTCCCACAAATTGGATCTTCTTCATCCTTCTTTATGTAAAATAGATCTGACATAAAAATTTGGGTCTACATCCCCACCATCAAAACCCTTAAATTAGAAATCACCATCATCCCCACCTCTTGAAACCCTTAGAATCAAACCACATCATTATAACCTCCACCTTTAGATTTGCAAAATTTATGCAAATATATTCAATTAGAAACCTACAAACCTATGGAAATCTAGTTTTTTTTCTTGTAGACAGATCAGAGGGTTTCAAATTAGGAGTTTACCGACAAGGTTCTTGGTTGAAAAATTCTGGATGGTATACAACAATGCAGTAGAACGGGAAATGCAACATCCTTGCACGATGTTGGCATTGTGATGGTGGCAGTTTTTGGTGGTAATGGTTGTGACTTTGGGTATGGATAAGACCTTCCAAGCTCTTTCCTCTTCCCATCTTTCTACTTCTTTCTAGTATATCTGGTTTAATATGGTCACAATAGTACATTTTCGTGTAAGCGGTTCTTGACTCGTGGTGGATTAATTTAATTTGATTTTAGATCGGAGTTTGGAGTTTTGGTTTTTCTACGATGTTGACGAATACATGGTGGTTGTAAAGATAGTGAATGGAGATGGGGAAATGGTGGTCGTGGGTGGCGGTGGGTTTTTCTCTTATTCTTTTGTTGGAGTTGGTGATGATGGCTGGCAAGGGTGGTGGTATTGTCTACTAGGTGTTGATGGTAGTGGACTAGACTGGTAGTGGTGTGGAAGATGATGGTGGATAGTTTTAGGTACTTTTCTATATTTAAGCCTCTTTTTCTTAATTTCTTTTTTGTTGAGCATGATTTGATATAACTTTTATGTTTATATTTTTAAAGTCAACATTATTTAGGGTGAATTGTATTTAGAAGTATTTTAATTTGGAGTTAATTGTATTTAGATATATTTTAATTTGGGTTTAATTGTATTAAGGAGTATTCTAATTTGGGGTTAATTGTATTTTGAAGTATTTTGTTTAATGAAGTCAATCTGTATTTGAATACGGTCAAATCATATAAAACCTATCTGGTCCAATTGGGTTGCCAGTCGGGTTGAGTATTCTAGCTAATTTCAGTCGGAATCTGAATTTGGGGGGAGGGGGGACATTGTATGCAATTCAGTAGTTTATGTAGCAATTTGTAAGCTCAATTATTTTAGGAGCCGAATTATGAATTTGGTGATACTTTGTGTAATAGAAATATATTTAGCCCTTTCATTGATATCATTTATTATATTATGTTACTCCTTCTATTCCCTAAAATAAAATATATTAATAATTATTTTGGTTCTCCTGATTGAGTCCAATTTATATATAAAAAGAAATATTTTTTTGAAATTTTTTATCATAATTTTATTATCATATCATCACTAATTAATTAATAATTTATTACTTTTAAGTATAAACCTAAAACAAAATTACATCTTTAATATTCGCAAGTTCTGCAAATGAGATTATGAAATTTATTTTTATTTGTAGTGATAACCTTTGTATGTATGTAGTGCGAATTTATTCGGTTCAAATTAATGAAACAAACATAAATGCGATTAAATGTAATGCAAAATTTATTCGATGTGAATTTTGAAAATAATTATAATACTATTATTATTTTTAGTTATAGAGTTATATAATTGTGTTTATACACTTTAAATAAAAAAAATTATACTTGTAATAAGTTGAATAGAACTCTGAAGCATAAGTTCAAAGTTTTTTTTTATACTTATAATACTAAGTCGAATAGAAATCTGATACTATACCTTAATAAGTTTGATGAATATTGATTTTATTATAGTGTTATATTAGCATAGTTTAATAATATTCTAATATTAATACAATTATATGTTACTACTTACTAGTATTTATCGAGAATGGCAAGCGTAGAAAGAAGATGGAAGTTGAATCGTCAAACAAACTTCGGTGAAATCTCTTCTATTGTGCCACCACCGATTCTCAACCTACCGAAAGATATTATATTCGAAATATTTTCACGATTATCGGTGAAATCTCTACTCCAATTAAGGTCTGTTTGCAAACTCTGGCTATCCCAAATGTCAAGCCCTAATTTCATCAAAACTGACATAGCGGAAGATGGAGTAAACAACAGAAACAATCACAAGAATTAATTGAATCTTAAACTTTGCGATAACAGGAATCCACAAAGGAAAGAAAAAAGACCGCATAACTGATAATTTAATAATAATGCGAGTTGTTTCATAATAATAATCCTAACATACTATTTATAGGGTTAAATACACATCTGTTATACCAAGTATCACCAAATACATAATTCGGCATCTAAAGTAATTGGGTTTACAAATTGCTATATAAACTACCTAATTCCATTACAACGTCGACCCCAAAATCATTTTTCGGTGGAAATTGGCCGGAAATACCCGACCCGGCCAGCATCCTGTTTGGTTTTATAAGGTTTGACCATATTCAGATACGGTTTGACTTCATTAAAAAATTAAAATACTTCTACATATAATTAATCCCAAATTAAAATAATTCTATATACAATTCACCCCAAATAATGTTGACTTTAAAATATAAAACATAAATTATACCAAATAATGTTTAACAAATAAAAAAACAAAAATAGTAATTAATACTGTATATAGCTAAATCATTTGCTTCCTAATTTTTTTCACAGTAACTCCAAGCTTAACTTCTTCACACAGCTAACTCCAAGCTCCTTTCTCAAATACACCTGATCCAAATTCGAAATCACATTCTAATTAAAATCCAAACCATATACTAAATTTACTGATTGATTGGACAAAATCGTAAACATCATTTGTAGTCCATTAGAATTGTGTAAGGGGGAGAATCATGAGCCATAAAAATGATTTTGTGCTTATAGATGAATTTGTTAGAGGACCCATTTACAGTGACGGAAAGATTCACATCGCTTCGATTCAATCATGATGGCAATCAAATCATATTCTTCATCTGGCTAGAACGCGCCTATTGAACTGACGGCTGGGGTAAAATTTCTAGAAATCCTCTTCATCATGTTCATCTTTCACCATCTCCTTATGAACCTTAATTTCTTTTTCTTCACCTTTCATGAAATCCCTTTTAGTTCTTACCACCATCCAGAAGTTTCACACCGTAAAAAAAGAAGAAAATTATCCAAATTTGGGTTCAATTTTGACGACAGAAGAATATCAAAGAGGTGGGTTCAAATTTTATTTTATTTTTAATACCCACTTTGCTTTCAATTTTGTGCTCAGATCTATATTTGAAGGTGAAAATTTTGAAGATTGTGTTGTGATTATGAAGTAATTCTTGATACAATTGGAGTTTAGGATAGGAAGGGGCGCTTAATTGATGATGGAGATGGAGGAGTTGGTAATGGTGTTGGTGATGTTAGTGGGTGTTGGTGGTAGTGGTAGTGGTAGTGCGACAATGGCGAGCGGTGGTAGTGACAATGGACAGCGGCTGTGTGGTGATATATATATATATACACACACACACACACACCAAGTCTTTTACTTAGTTATTATAAAATTATTCCTTAAGTTAGTATTTTTATTATATAATAAAGTCAAACCGTATCTAAATACGGTTAAACCGTAGAAAATTAAATGAGTTGTTGGAAAATGGAGTATTCCGACCAATTTTCGCCGAAAAATAATTTTGAGGTCGAAGTTGTATGCAATTAAGTAGTTTATGTGGCAATTTGTAAGCCCAATTACTTTGGGGGCGAATTATGAATTTGATAGTACTTGGTGTAACATAAGTGCATTTAACCCCTATTTATACTACCTAAACCCTAAAATAAATAAAATCCAATAAACTTAAAAATTAAGTCCAAAACATAAACAGACTCAAAAATAACTAAACCTACTAGGCTATCTTAATTAATAAATAAAAATACATTGTACATTTAAATTGTCCATATATACCAAAACATAAACTATAACGAATCTTGCCCGCAATAATTTATGTTTTCGTATATATGGACAATTTAAATATTTGATGTATTTTTATTTATTAATTAGGATAGTTCAGTAGGTTTAATTATTTTGGATTGTTTATGTTTTGGGCTTAATTTAACTTTATTGATTTGTTTTTATTTTTTAGGGTTTAGGTAGTATAAATAGTATCTTAGGGTTATTATTATGAAAGATCTCTCATTATTATTGAATTATCAAATTAATCTGACAACTGTTTATAGTCTTTTATCTTTCATTTCTAGATTCTTATGATCTCAAAAAGTTCCAAATTCAATTCATGTGATTGTTTCTGTTGTTTATCATGTCTTTCGCTGTGTCATTTGGTATCAGAGTCTAGGAGTTAGCCCACGACAAAGACGATTCTATTGATTAAACAAGAGATAACTCACTCCAATGTCAGTGTGAAGGATAATGATGTTGATTAAAGATGCTTAGCCGGGGATTGCGAGCAACCGTTTGTTCATCGTGGAGACTAATTAAAAATAGTCGAATTTATCATTAATTTTCTGTTTATTTAAAATAAATATATATAAAAAAAGAAAAAAAAAACCTACGTTTTGATTTGCTGAGCATAAGACCCGCCCGCCGCTGCATCTTTTTCTCCAAGCTAGCCGCTGTTTGCAAACGCAAGTTCACCAACAAAGGTACTAAGTTTGGGTATATTACAATTGACAGCCTCCTATTTTGTAAGTTATTCTATTTGGGTACCTCAAATCTTGAACATTAGCAATTTAACCTCTTGGCTAATATATATACTTGAAGCAAGCCTCAAGTTTGGTAAATCTTAGGATTTAAATTTAGTCCTTGTATCTTGTTATTAAAATGTCTAGAGCTACAAAAGAAAAGATGTTACAAGTTAAAGATAAAATTTATTGTCTTAAAGATAGATGTGATTTACTGGATTATGAAAGTTATGTATGTCATCGTAAAAATTTGTTGCCCAAATATGATCTTTTGGATGAATTGGAGGAAGCACATTCTAGACTTGCCAAGTTGAAAGATCGTTATCAAGTTAAGAAAAGAAGAGCATCAAAAGAAGATTTCTTTTCTAATTGATGAAGTTAGTAGGTGTTGCAAGAATTTCTTAGCCTACATGAAAAATATTCAAGAAAGTTGTAGTGCCATCAATCCTACTTCTCAATCATGTGATTTGTCCATTCTAGTAAAAAAGAAGACACAAAGGAGGAAGTTAACAAAGGGGTTATAGTTAAATTAAGACAAACCAAGCTTAGTGATTAACGAGAATCATGATTTGGAGTCAAATCGACATAAAGATGCGGATACCATAGAAATTGAGATTGATCATGAGATTGTTCATAATATTGTGCTTGCCAATGTGAAAAATTATGATTTTATTGTGCCTAATCATTTGTTGAAAGTGTAGGTTAATATGAAAGCTTTGATTATTTCAAAATGTTTCTTTGGGAAGCAACATCGTGACTATATGGTACAAAGAAGATTGCAAATGTCTAACGGTTGGTGCTTGATATTACTTCATTTTAAAATTCGAGGTCGAATTTTCTCCAAGAAAATATGAGAGACAAAGGAAGGATTATCTGTTAAGATTCACTATAATTTATGTTTTGGTATATATGGACAATTTAAATATTTAATGTATTTTTATTTATTAACTAGGATACTCTAGTAGGTTTAATTATTGTGAGTCGTTTATGTTTTAGGCTTAATTTAACTTTATTGGATTTTTTTTTATTTTCTTTTTAGGGTTTAGGTAGTATATATAGTATCTTAGGGTTATTATTATGAAAGATCTCATTATTATTTTATTATCATATTATTCTGACGATTGTTTTACAGTCTTTTATCTTTCCTTTGTGTATTTTTGTGATCAGATTCATTTTCTGTGGTTGTTTCTAGTGTTTTCCCCGTCTTCCACTATGTCAATTGGTAAAACCCACCTCGATCGCATTGTTAACCATAAAACTGCCTCATCACTCATCGTTCACCGATGGAACACAAACTCCAGCGGTGAAGTTATTTCTCTAATCCACCTCGAAACTATTAAAAATTCGATCGATCACAATCAATGAGCTTTACCTAAATTACCAACAGTAAGAATACGAGCGTTGGCTGTTGGTTGTTATAATGGCATTGTGTCTCACCTATACATCGGAACATAAATTAACTTACCTCTGGAACCCGCAATGAAATAGGCTAAGAAAATCCTCCTTTCTAACTATATAAACGAGGAATTTTCCAACATTGGTATGGGGTTTGGATTCGACCCGAATTCCAATGATTACAAGGTTGTTAGGATTGCGAGTCATGTGGAAGTGTATTCGACAAATACCGATTCTTGGCGAAAAATTAAGGCTGTTGAGCTAAGCATTATAAAATCTTATATGTTTGTTTATAAGAATTATACTTGGGATAGGACTATATATTAATTCCAAGTATCTTGTTTGTTTTCGAATTTGGACTCGGGACTATTAGTTTAGGGATTATAAATTTGCTTAATATGGGAGACTATTTAATACCATGTTCAACCATGTGTTATAATCTCATAAATTATAATCCCGGGATTATAATACTTACAACCAAACATGGTTAATATTTACTTGTGATACAAGTGTGAAAGGAGTTTTGTATTGGAGAACTTTTGTTGGACTACACCTAGTGTCATTTGATCTGCACAATGAGGTATTTGAGCAAATTCATATGCCAAGGTGTGTATACCTTGGTCAAACTTGAAAGAAAAATGTAAACTTTAGGGATTCTGCTACTATGATTGTGTATTCTTATCGTTGTTGTGCATTCTTGGACAATTGATGATGGGAAAAATTGTTGGACGAAAAGGTTCAAATTTGGGGCATGAGTTCTATAGGTGTCTTCGCTATTTGGGCATCTCAAGAGTGGTGAAATTGTAGCGAATAAAAAGGCTAGGTTATTTATATACGACATGAAAATCAAAAGGAGTGAGTATGTTTGAATTCTTAATGGTGTTTTAAAAGGTTTTGACTACACTGAGAGCCTTGTTTCATTCAAAGGATGTGCACAAGTTCAGGTTGAAGAAGAGGCAAATCAAGAGAGAAAGAATAAACATGCAGTCATAGTGTGATGGTTTAATCAGGGTTACCTGATCTTGGTCCGAAAACTAGAACGTGATGGTTACTTTGTGTGGCACAAAATATGATAGATGATGAGGATGGCAAGTCATAGAGTCCAGAAGAAATTTTTATTTGTTTTATGAAAAAACGTATTGTTATGATTCAAGAAAAATATATATTATTAATTTATTTATTAATAGGGATTTAGGGCATTTAATAGTGATTAAGAATTTTTAATATTTAAAAAGATGTTTTATATAGTACTTTCGCACTTTTATTATTCACCAAATATTATTACTGTTATAATATTATTATATGTTTTATAGGACAAATTATTAATTATTGAATAAAGAGTAATGTTATGAATACAAACTATAGACAAAAAGTATAAAAATGGATAAAAATAGAAAGTGAGACCTATGATTGAATGTTTTATGTATTTTTTTATTAGTAAATAATACATGGGTCCTACTCTTTGTACATAATCCGTCGACAATAATCACTATAAGAAAGAGGGTTATTTTCGACGGAATATTCCGTCGGCAATTCCGTCGTATTTAGCCTCGTCGAAGATTAGTCCGTCGACAATTCAATCGAGGATAGGGGTTATTATGGTTGACGGATTATTGTCGACGGATTTAGTCCGTCGAAAATAAGAGGACACGTGTCAACTTTAAAATTGATCTGGCGCAGAAGAATTTCGACGGAATTTCCGTCGGCATTAAGGATTATTCCGTCGGCAATAGAGGATTTTTTTTAATTTAATTAATTTCCTTATTCCCGACGGAATTTCTATCAGAATTACCTTATTTCATCGGAAATAGCCTATTTTTTAAAAAATATTTTTTTCATTTTCGCAGTTTTCAAGTTTTTAAACCCCATTTTTATACCTGTAAACTGTTTTATCCCAACAATACATACAATAAATAACCATTCACTACATCTATGAAACTTATATCGTAATCAACACAACGTAACTACTTTGAAGAACAATATATATATACGTTTATGTTAAACTACAATGATATAACTTGTAAACTACAAAGAATAACGAGACTTTTCAATTATTTATAAAACAGGACAGAAAATACATTAATTTACAAAGAAACAAGCTAAACTACAATAATTTACAATTGTTTTACATAACATCTAAACTACTTCTATACAAAATATCAATCTAATCTAGTAATACCACCAGTAAGAGGAGAATCATCGGTCGGGGGTCGACGTCGCTGCTCTGGCTTCTGAAAATCCTTATCATCATCCCCGCGCTCGTGATCTGCATCGCCAACCTGCTCTCCATCTCAAATGACATCACCATCGCCACCCTATTAATACAATTAAAAATATAAGTCATTAGTTTGTATGAGAGTATTAAAGAGAAAACTAAGTGAAAATTAAATAACATGCAGAATAATGAACTAACAATAAAAAGAAATTATACCTGAGTAGTCGAGAGCTGAATCCGCAGCGGGTCAAAAGCCTCTGTGAGTAGGGTAACCACCATCCGGACCACCTCGTCGCGTATCGCGTCGAACTGCTCTAGAGGGATAGCCGTACTCTCAACGGTGGCCCCTGCTGCAATGTCCTGCGCAAGCTGGTGGAGGCGAGCACGACTGGGCAGGTCTTGACGACGGAATATCGAATCCGTACCAAACGTCTCTGACACTGCCGCCATAACCCTCTAGAACATGGCGTCGTCCAAGCCAGTACCCGTATGTGATGTTCCAACAAGTGCTCTCGGACGCTAGCGCTGACTAGAGCCTGCGAAAATAAATACAACATTACTAATAATAATTTATATTATGTGATAAATTATGATATAACGAGAAACATAAGAAATATTATTACCTCCAGGTAGTGTATACGCGGGTATCCTTGGCAGGCCCAACACTCGATACATGTTGGTACTGCTACTAGGGGGATCCTGAGACGCGACCCATAGTCTCAGCTCCTCATCTCGAGATAATTCAATCTCGGACGGAGGGATGGGGAATCTAACGACTCAGAATCCCCTCTAGTAGCCTGCAACTCAACTACACGCTGGTCCCGAAGCTTTTGAAATCGGTCCTTAATTTATTTTCTATATGTGAGTTAATTATATCATTTTATTAACTACCTAATATTAATAATTACTAAAAATTAAGATTAGTCTTACCCGTATAGTTACTGTTGCGAGAGACATAGTAGAGTCCTTTGGCGTGTGGGCTCTATCCCAGAACTCTATCATGGTCGAAAGTCGGCCCAAGCTCTCCCGCATGGCCTAATAAATACATTCATAAGACTGTGAGCCAGTAGTGTGTACAACTCAGAGCTGCCCACGGTTCTTCTTTGCCTGTTCGGACTTCTTCTTGAAGTCATCAGCATTCCAGTGCGTACACATAGCCTCTCATGCTGCATCGGAGACTATGCGGGGCTGATGATCTCTGATCATGGTCCCGGGCTGGTCAACAACTGCCCGGGCTGCCATCTGTCTCATCTCATACAGCCAGGCGACGTAGTTCTTAGCGACATGTGCAATAATAACACCGTCACCAGCTGCCTGAGAGATGCCTTCCTCTTCGAATGAACTGAAATAATAATAAAATGATTTAATATACAGTTGATTACGCTTATAAATTATATTAGATGTGACAAATAATAATCAATACTTGATGTATGACGATATTTTGGGCATATTTAGAAGCATGTATGTAGATACAATCTTCAAATTTTTGTAGCTTAAGTAAGTCATCGTCTCATGGCCAAATGGTTTAGCCGGATATGTGAATACAACTAACTCATCATCAGCATAAGATTGGGGACCGATGACCTCATTCCTACTTAAACGATTGTGCTTCGTTGAGACAACATTGTTAAAATATAATGAGCAGAAGTTGACAAGCTCTTCCTCCGTATAGCGTTCAACATTAGAACCCTCTACATGAGCTTTGTTTTTGACTTTCTGTTTTAATCGACGTATATACCTTAAATACGTTGATTGAATATGAGTATTTAATATGCTCAGTAGAATGCAATTTGTAGATTATATTACCTCTCAAAAGGATACATCCACCGATATTGCATCGGTCCTCTAAGTTTAAATTCATACGGTAGATGAATAGGCAGATGTTCCATCTAGTCAAACACCCTAAAGGGAAGATCATTGCGAGCTTACAATTGGTAAGCACAATATTGTTCTCCATCTGCTCCACATCACTATACCTTATTACAGTTGAGCATAAATCCCAAAAGAAATTAAAAAGTTCGGTCAATGCATCCACAACTTTTTTGGGTAACATCTCACGAAATACAATTGGCATCAACTCCTGCATGAATACATGACAATCGTGACTCTTGAACCCATTAATTTTCAATTGATCAACCTTATTGCAGCGAGATATGTTAGAAGCATATCTATCTGGGAGCTTCAACCCACTTACCCACTTGCACATGTCTTCAACTTGTTGCTTGGTAAGACAAAATGGAGCTTCAACCGTTAAAATTTTGATAAAAAATTCACATGTTTATCAAATGGTGAGAAAGTGTTGGATTACTTTCATTTTTGAAACAATTATGTTATTCTGTATGATTAATTAGTTGACCAGTATTGATTTTAATTATAATATCCACAAATATAAAAATATGATTTATTAAATAAAATTAAAGAAAATGTGTAATGGAGGGGATCCAAGTCCCTTGTACACAATACAATATCGCTTGCAAGGCCAGGCTAATACTGCCACAGACTCATGCAAGAACCTTCATTTAACTAGCTATTACATTACCATTATAATAAGAAAACAGTATGATTATTTGTTTTATTTTTTGCATTTTCCTATGTATACTAAGTTACATAAACTACATATATCTTTAAAATTCCTCCTTATAAACAGCTGTTAGGCTGAACTGAATCAGAAGATATTCCTCCAGCATTAGCACATGATGCTTCCGCTGGTTTATTATTGTATGTGAGCTTTACATCGTCCAACTTTATCCCACTGCATGGATAATTCTTACTGCAATCCAATTTCACGCCAACTTCTGTCGCTGTTGTTCCATGAATATTTTGATATGTCACTCCACTAATCTTTACTCCCGAAACCTATACGATTAAAATCAAAATAATTATAAATACGTATATATTGACTCCAAAAATAATTTCTGTTATTCAATTTTTCCGCGTACTTACATACTTTTTCTTATCACACCAAACAGAAAACATTTTAAAGAAAATATTAAAATAATTAATATTGTCAAAATAGAAATGATGCTTATTAATTTTTCAACTTGTAAAAGTCTACCTGATTTGGGCAATTTTTTCCGTTGGGGCAGTAATTTTGGTCAATTATGACAGGATTTTGAACGTTGACCATGACTAGATGCTGGAAAAGAATATCCTTAACAAATCCATTACTAGGCCTAGCCCATGTCTTAATTCTGGCGCCATTTTCAGTACCAGTAAATGTAACCGATTTAACTGTCACATTTTGGACTCCGGGTTCTTGCAATTCCCAGCCTAGACTTCCAATGCTGCAAAAAATAATCACATGCAACCATACATTTTTTCATTACTACATAATAAATAAATAGCATATCTGATTAAATAATGGTCATAAACATATAATCAAATAATTAGTTGTTATTAGTAGTATTTATTTTATTTGTTACCTGATCCCGTGGCCGGGGCCGCAGGTGACGCTTTCGATCCACAAATTGGAGTTGCCGGGGCCTATTGAAACACAATCATCGCCAGTGGCAATGCGGGAGTTTAAGACAGTTACACCGGAAGATGATTGCACGTGAATTCCGTCGGTGTTGGGGCTGCTGCCGGAGGCCGAGATTTTCATAGCTTCTAGATTCACATTGTGGCAACCGTCGATTACAATGTGGAACATCTGACTGTTTACTGAAGCTAATCCATTGATGGTGATTTTGTTGGAGTTGTAGAACGCCAGTGTCTGTAACACAAGAAATCAAAAGAAACATATAATTTTTCGGTAAACTAAGTTTAAATGTGCATTGACCCTTTTTCAGTATTATACTAAACATTCAAAAATGTAAAACACTTTTCGTAAATATTTTTCTGTAAAGGATTTCAAATTCATGACAATTTTAAAAGGTTTCAAAGCCATAATATAATTTTTTTTTGATAATAGGGATTTTTGGGCAGGAAAAGAAGTTGAAAATGTGCCAAATGTATATAGCCTTCTATAAAGAAAAAGAAGAAGAAGAAGTAATTAAGATGTGGGTAAAATTGGTGGCATAAACCGTTAGTAACTGTCAACCCACTTTCACACACAGCTTAATCTATCTGACATTCACTGTCAAAGTCTAACTGATCAGGTTGTGCTTGGCTACCAAGAAATCAGAGGGGTAAGAGAGAACAAAATAAGGAAAATTCTCACACAAAAGATTTCTGACCATTTGATGAGAAGATAGATGCTAGGTACTGACATATAAGTTTATTTTTTTTGTTTTTTTATAAAAACTAAATTATTTTTCTCAATGCATACCGTTGCTCCTTGAGGGCAACTCTTGCCAGAAGCTTTGCAAGCCCATAAACCTGTCCCCTGGCCATCTAGGGTTCCGCCATAGACGGAAACACCACTAACCCTCTCGAACTTAATCCAATTCCCGGAGTGTCCCAACACTTGGTAATCCGATGGGGCCACGAGGGTCCCATCGATCCGAATAGTAATGGCAGTGTTCTTGCATTGTTCCCCATAAAAGTACGCAGTACGGAGCAAGAACCTTCCTGGCGGCACATAGATGGTGGCCGGGTTACTTGAGGCACAAGCTGCCGCCCATGCACTAAGGAAGGGTTTTGATGAGTCTGTTTTCCCGCCAGATTGGGCTCCGAAATTAAAGACATTATAGGTATTTGTAGTTGCTGATGAGGAGTAGAAGGAGATGAAAAGAAGTAGGAGAGAAAGAAAATTCATTATGTTTACCACTTTGAGGGATGCAGAGAGAGCGTGTGGGAGTTAAGATGGTGGGGAGTTGAAGTGGTTTGAGAAGTATTTATAGGCTTTTAAAGTTATGTTTGAGTGAAATTAAGAAAGTAAAGTAATGGGAATTTGGTTGAATGTTTCATCTTTTTGGACTTTGATTATGGCATTAATCAATGTCACTATTATATGGAACCAAACAAAAACTGTTTTGGTAGTATCTCAATTTCTCACTCATATAGAGTCAAAAGTTTGTTAATAATAAAATATGTGGGGCGTCAGCGTAAAAAAATAAAAATAAAAAAATAAATTATAGCAATCCCATTTTGCAGGGTTGTAATATATATATATATATATATATATATATGACAAATATTGTTATAATAATAAAAATATGAATACAAAATTATAACATAAAATGATGTGATAGAATGTAATTGCTTATAAGTTTTGACCACACTTATAAAAAATAAATCATCAGTCAATTATATCAGGACATCATTTGGTATTTACTTTTTTAATTGGATCTATAGTTTTTCACTATAGCATTATTTATATTTGACATCATGAAGCCAGGTTCTCTAAAAAAATGTTTCTAAAACTTGTTTATTAAAAATAAAATGGAAATCAAAGGGCATATCTATTATTTGTTATTTTCCCAATGCAATCCTCAATTATCCAGTGAAAATTGCGTGGGCCTTCACATACATTAGTGATATATATAGTTTTGGATATCAGAATATAATAAAATATGTTTTCAGATTTAACAATTTAAAAAATTATTAATATTAAATAGGAAAAATATCTGAACTTGCTAATAAACTAAAAATAAAAGGATATAGGAGGCACATGATTTGATTTGGAGATAAAAAGCGTACGTGACTGGTTTAGGTGGGAAAAATTGGAATGTTAGTTGGAAAACATACTCCCCACCTTCCCTCCATTTTAGGCTCCACTTTTTATGGGTAATTACTGTTTTTTAATTGATTTAGGTGAAAGCTCTTGCATGTTGCTTTAAGCACAAGATTAATTCTCAACTCGATATTGCGGCAAAATAATTTTTGTTGCAATTAGACATATAAATTCATTTATATGTATGTATCTTTATAACTTATGTCATTGTGTCTACTTATAAAAAAAATTAAATATTTTTATCGTAATATACAAAAATACTAGTAATGTATACTATGTTCTTCTCTCTTTTATATTATTTTTCTAATGTGGGATATCTGAACTCACTTGTGTATTTTGAACAATAAAGAAATTAAAAAAATATAACGCTGAGTCCAAATCTCTTTCTCAAAATTAATATGGGATGTCTCAACTCACTCATGTATTTTGAACAATAAGGAAATTAAAAGAGTATAATGTGTGTCCAAATTTTCTGCTGAAAATATCAGCTACGATCCTCCTATGTAGTATATTGCTGTAAATTGTTATTTATTTTCTTATTTATTGTTAATTTTGAAACTATTATTTATTTTATAAATAAATCAGGATGACACAATATTAACATATCGAGTAAAAAACAGTAAATGATACAGCAAATACAGCCCGAAGGTAGATTTCATTTCGGAAAAACCTAGGATGTGTTTCTCGTGTACTTGATCTAATTTCAATACCTTCTCATGTGTACTTGAAATCTAAAAGCTCATGGATACCCGTGAATCGAGCCTTTTCCAGTTAGGTGGTCAATTAGGTTGAATTCCAACGCACAAAAGGTGGTTACAGTAGTTAAATTAGTTGGAATACTGTTAAGGTTGAAATAATAATCAACTTTCCATTGGAGTTAATTTCGGGTACTAACGGATTAGCAATTGACTTAATTGAGAAAATATGGCCTTATCCATTAAGTCATCATCAGTCAAGAATTGGGCACAGACCGCTTATCCCTTAGTGATTGATTTTTGAAAATTTTTATTATATTAATAAAAAAAATTCATTAGAATAGTTTCAAGATTTTTGTTTGTTTGAAGGTGTGGTAACTAATTAAGTAAACCTTAATATGAGATACATTTAAGAAATTAAAGGGAAAAAACTAAATTCATTAAGTTTAATAGAAATCTTTTTCTGGCCCTTTGGAGTTGGAGAGTGCTGACACAATGACATTTTATTTGTAATTGTTGGTACATGCATTGTATACTGATCAAATTAACATTATACACATTTTTTTTCTAATCACAACTATAGAAATTAGTGCAGAAATTATTGCAGAGATTATCTCTCTGCTAGTTAATATAGCTGCCTTGTAATTAAGTTTGTTGTTCTTGAGAGATTGTCCTATTGCAGAGAAATTATTGTTCTTGAGAGATTGTCCTATTGCAGAGATTAGACAGGGTGTTGATTCGTGCAAAACTTGAGTAATATAGTTGTATATATACATATTGTGAATGCATTGAGAATTGTAGGGTATACGTGATTAGGTGTACAACTATCCCCGCAAAATTAGGGTACTCAATGTTTGTTATAGTTTTAATTAATCTACTATAAATGCGATATCAATTTTAAATATTGATAACAAAAATTTCCTTTATCATTTTGAGTACCCTAATTTTGAAGAGTTTATAATAGATATTAAATTCAGCATAGCAGCAATTTGTATTTGGACCTCATGGGCATAACCCATATCACATATTAAATCATATGGATATATATCATGGGGGAAATAGTAAATTAAGACTTGCATGCAACTAAAGAAAACAAGAACCGCCTAAAACAAGGAAGCCCTTAAACAAGCAACGTGCATTCATATACGTACTGTATACATATATAAGCTTCAACTTTGCGTATCAAATCCAGATATAAATTGTTGACAAAAATCCCCCATGCTGCTCTGCTCCCCCTTAGACCGCGCGCATGGGCACTGCCGCAATGACCTTGTGTGTTCAACTATACCGGTATCTATCTATATCTATATTATAAAGCAACTCTTCATAGTCGCTGACGTCGTTGGTAAAACTGTGTTACATTATTTTTTTCTCTTTTACCCTTATAAGATTAGTTAATAGTATTATTTTATCTTTTTTATATAATTTTTATTTATCTTTCTATTTAGTCTTTCAAATTTTATAAAATTCTTATTTCACTTTCACATAATTTATACATGTAACGTGTGTGCCCACCGGATGCTAGTATATAATAAACTCTTCAACTAGTCTCGAGCGCAAATTTCTTTCACATTTTTCGAGTTCGATATCTTCTATTTTATCCACTGTCTCATGATCTCATCAAATCTTATGTTTCATGTATGTTATGTATTATTAGCAAGTGTAATGTAGTTATTAATTTACAATTAATTTTTAAATGTATTAAGTGGTACTTAATTGTCATCAATACAAAATCCATGAGATGAAATAGTAGGTGAGACACAAAATCTAAATTTCATTTCATCGCCTTAACTAGCGCAGCACAATGAATCAAGATGAGCAACTCTTCTTTCCATTCGGTTAGGCAATGTGTGAAATTGTGAAAATCATTCACGGTAATTGAAGACTTTGGACTTCATCTTTTTCTTGCATGTACACAGAATCATGGAATTTTAGGACAAGAGATCGATATCTCTGAATATAATCTTTCTTTTTATTATTATTACTGTTATAATTATTCATGAAGATTCCGTGAAATGGATCAAATTAAACAGTAGAAATATATGGTCACATGGTTTAAAATCAATTGAAATTCATTATGATTTAAGTAAATAGTAATTAGGTGCATCCACATGCTAATCCTTATGTTTCTACTCCTTAATCACCTCGCAAACTAGTGATAATTAGTCAAATTTTATTGACTATACATGTACAAGCATAGGAATATATGGCCACGATCATCCAACTATGTTACGTACAATTGACTTTTTAAATAGACTTTTGTTGTGATTTTTCAACATTAGCACGTTATTCAAATGCATGAACTTGGTAAGACATTGCTTGCAGATAAGGCAACAGTTTAACTATACTACTACTCCTGTGTCAATATCTGTAAATAAAATTATTTCATATTAAATTTTTGATTTGGGTCATGTTTTCAAAATTATAAATAATTAGTCCTCTCACAAGACAGTGAAGACACACATTTTGGAATATAATTTAGATTTTATTCCGTATTTAGAGAAGAAAATGGTTGTATTTTCCTTGAAAATGAAATATTATTTTAGTAAAATGAGCTTTACTACATATAGAGAACTTCATATATGTAGGACTTAACCTGTAGTTATAAATAAAACTATGAATTTAACTAAATATGTACAACAAGTCGGTTTGGTCGGGGTTGGGTCTCTCTGGCCTTGGGCTTTAAACCAGGCCAGGTCATAAACTTTGATCTGTCAGGCCAAGTCATAGACTTTGATCTAGCTTATTATTAATATTTAATCAACTAATTTTTAATGTTAAATATTTAATAAATTAACTAGTATATTAATTAAATGTATTTACAAGAGCTTGGACTTGGACAACTTTGTTTTTTGGATCAGTTTTGAATTTTTAGTTTTGATCGTTGCTGGCCTGCTTGGGAGTGGACTAGGACCTGGGACTTGGGAGTAAGGCTGTAAATCGGATCAAACGGTTCGGGTTTGATTCGAACTCGACTCGAAAAAATATGAGCGATACTCAAATTCGTTAATATATTGATCCAAATCTAAGCACAAAAAAATAGTTCGAATAAAAATATGAGTAGAATTTGAGTAAGGTTATACTCTACTCATTTAGGATTCAAACTATTCGAATTTCGATGCATACTCGATACATATTCGAATAGATACTCGATACATTCTCTTATAATATATACAAAGTTAAATAATTGGATTAATTAATTATTATTATTTTATTTTTAATTTAAATTGTGTTTTTATATTTGTAAAGTGTAATAGTAAATATATTTTTTAATTTCTAAGTAAAATAATAAGTTTAATTTATATATATATATAATATAAAAACTAGTTAATTATTATGAAATGACTCAAATTCGAGCTTCAATTCGAAACTCGCGAGTAGTTTGGATAAAATTCGATCCAAGTCAAATCAAATTCGAGTAATGAATATTCGAGTTGAGTCGAATCTGAGTAGAGTTTTTTAAATGCAATTTGAATATGAGTTGTGACGAACGAGAATTTTTGTAACTTATTTTAAATATTTATTGATTGAATAAATATTTTTCGATGAGCTGATTTTTGAATTAATTGATTAATCGATGAATTTGTGGTAGATTAATTTAATTATATGTGTTACATTAATTAGATTAATGTGGAGAATTTTTATATTTAAAGTATGTGTTTAATTGAATTTATTTGATTAAATACATTATTTAAATAAGTATAATGTTATTTCTAATTAATTTAATTATTAATTAGATATTTGGTAAATTATCATTATTAATAAATGAGAATTTTATTTATATGACTATGTGATTTAATGTAGTATTATTCTACTTTATATATTTGATTTTAGTAAGATTATTTAATTGATTAAGGTGTGACATGAAACTTTATAATAAGCTACTTATTAAAATAAACCAAAAGAAGAGTTTATAAGGACTTACCAAACGAAGCCTTAGAGGGGGTTGGAGTCAGTTAACCCATGATGGGATTAATTGACACCCACTCATCAGACTAAATTCTATTCACGTCTTCTTTTATTATTATTCCCTAAGTCTAAGTCAGAGCAATACAGAGAGAAAAGGAGAGAAAATTTGTGAGAATTTTGAGATTGAAGAAGAAACTATGTCATCTAGTTGCATAATCTAGCATCAAACCAAAGGTAATTCTTAATTTTAACCTTTAATTTATGTTTTCTTAATTTTCTCCATGAATGCATGTTTGAGTTTTCTGTAGATTAAGTTATATGGTTAAATTTTTATAGAATGATGATTCGATGTTAGAAAGCATGTATAAGCGTCTTTTATATGATGTATATATGATTTAGAATAATTAATTCATGAGATTATGCCTTGAATTAGAAGTTCTGAAATTTACAGAGAAACAGAGTTTAAATATGACTTATATGTATGAAAAAATTATGCTTGAATTACATGTTAATCATTAAATTGATAGTTGTTTATGTTTATGCATGTAAAAACGAAAAGAATGATTGTTAAACGGATTGATTTGGTTAAGAAACGAATTTACTGCGATTAATTTTGTTAACTGTATCAAAACTCTATAATAAGTATGAACAGTTAGATTTTTGGTCTTTAATTGGGTTGTATAGATTATCTGTAATGTTAAAATCACTGTTTATGGAATGAGTTTTGATTTCATACCATATATAATAATTGGGCATGTTTAATTTGATGTACGAATAACAAAATGGGAAATTTTTGGCCTGTTTCTGCGTTCTTCGCGAACTGCAGAAACTGGAATTCGTAATTCTCGCCCCGGCGAGAATTTTGTGAAGCAATTCCTCGCCCCGGCGAGATTTTTGTGAAGGCTTTTCTTGCCCCGGCGGGAACTTTAAAAAAAAAAAAAGAGTAAAAAGACGAGAGTAAAAATTTTATTCTTTCTATGTGATCATGGTATGAAATCGTGGTTATACCTAAAGCTTAGGCTAATGTATAAAATGAATGTTAAATTACTGTGAAATGTGGTAGCATAAGCCCATTGATTGTTCGGTGTCAACTGAGCTATTAAAATAGAAATTTTGGATGAGAATGAGTTCTGAAGTGTTTATAATACTGTAACTAATTATTGTTACTGTTTTATAAATGGAATGTATAGGTTTATTAGAGAAACGTGAGTCTTAAATTTATAGCCTACGCACGAGGCAAGTATCTTATCCTTACTTTTACGTTTATGCAAGTTTCTAAATTTCATTATCATAGAATACAAGCTTCATAATGCTATTACTTCTTGAGCAAGTTATTGTTTCTATTCCATTCCATTTCATGGATTCAATGAGATGTTTTTAATTCCCTCTTTGTAATGCTTCAGTTATATAGAACGTATTCAATCGTACCTTTTTGTGAGATTTAGTTTTGATTCTCGAATTATACCTTTTGAACCTTGATTGACTAGCGAACCCTTATTGATTCGACTAGTCTATAGTTGATGAGCGTTCTAAATTCTAGAAACGTTATTGAAGTAAATCCAAACCAAACTTCCTTTGGTGCGGACTCCGATGTCAAACTGAGATGAACAACCCTTATACAGGGGATTTTATTACGCGTTAGCCTGAAGATGATCTACACATAAATGGTACAAAGGGCTGATCCCCCTGAGTACGAGAAGCAAGGTCCATATAGTCTTACGACTGTTAAAGGTTTAAAGTAGGAATACTTAACAACCTGGGACATAGTTCGTGGTCTTAAGACCCTCAGACGTTCTTTTGAATCTTGTCTTACATTCTTGACTCAAAAGCTAAATCTTCGATTATTCAATATCCATTAATTATTTCGCATGTTATTATTACTGTTGTTGTTATACTTGCTGGGCAATCATTGCTCACCCTTGCATAATAACATTGCAGCTAAGGTTGAAAGAACTGACGAGCCATCTACTAGTAAAGGAAAAGGAAAAGCAAACAAGTGATGAAGACTTGTTGTATTTGCTTTATTGTTGTTTATGTATTAGACTTCGTTTATGTTTTCTGCACTGATATTTATTTAAGGTTAGATGACCTGGGATTTATTTATGAATGATGTCGTAACCCTTAATGGGAGATTTCTATTTCTATTCAAGTATTTTCATTTATATTTGAATGGGTAGTTAGATGTGATGTGATGTTTTTGGTTTGTGAACACCAAATCCTGTGGAAATGAAGTATCCGGATTTGGGGGTGTCACATGAGTCGAATTCGAGTATGAATTTAACTATTCTAGTCGAATTCAAACAACTCTCTGGTTTGTTCAGTTCGACTCATTTATACCCTTACTTGGGAGGCGCAATCTGAACTAGGTCGCAGGCATGCGAGCACTAGCAGCCTAGCTAGCTAGCCTGGTCCGCTATTTCATTTTTTTTTCAACCTTGGTAGTTGCAGTTGGGATTGTGTCTTGGGTCATTTAAGTGTGGGAGTGGTGGGTTGTGTTGTTGTAGACTAGGCCTCAGGCTAGGGCAAATTGGGTTATTTTGCAGGTCAGGCCAGGTTAGATATTAGCTTAAAAATTACAGCCTTTTCAAAACCTTCAGACCAAGCCAGGCCTGACCAGGCCTTAACCAAGTCAGGCCTAAGGCGGATTAAGGTCAAATTGCACCATTTTTTAATTCATCATGTGTACATATTAATACTTATAGAATATACTAATCACAATTGACACTACTGTTGAGTTTGTATGGTCCAAAACCCATACGATGTACCAATTTTAATCGGTGATATATAAATAATCAGGGGCGTAGCTAGCAGTTGGCTTTGCCGGCTGCAGCCCGCCCCAAAATTTTTAATCTTAAGGTTAAATAGTCTTGATCAGCCCATCTCAAAGTGGCTCTAAAGTGTAATAGCATTGGTCAACCCGTCTCAATATTTTGTCCTGGCTGCGCCCTAGATGTATTGATCCTAACCTGTATTAAATTGAATTCCAAGTTAGTTGGTCACGTTAGCCGAACAATTAGGATAAACAGATTTCACGACACGGTGGTATTTGTTTCGATACATTGGTTTTGTCTCATGCCATGTATGATTTGTTAGGATTTTCATTCTCTTATTATTGTAATACAACTCTTGTGGCAATATCCATATCTTTTAAATTTACCACATATATATTACTTTGGGTTTTAATAGAAATTCTTTTTTGCCAATCAAAAAAAAAAAAGTAAGCCGGACAAGGAAAGCAAGTCACTGACTTGCTGTAGTCTTTCCTAAACCAAGTCAGGAAATAAAATATAGTTCATATGTTCCAAATTATATAATCACTATTAACTTTTGAAATTCAATAAAATATTTTCAAAACTGAAAATTAGATGACTCATTAAATATTATGTAATAATAAGCTTATAATGAATAATATTTTTTAAATAGTTTACAATATTTATTATTGCATTAATTAATAAAATTAAAAGATTCTATGTTCAATATGTACCGGATGCTTATTTAAGTATGATAAATAAATGTATCAATTTTTATTTTATCATGTGCATATTTAATACTTATTATATTTACTAATCACAAGCGACACTACTCTTGGGTTTGTGAGGTCCAAACCCATAAGATGTACTAATTTTAATTGGTGATGTACTGAGCCTTATGTGGGGAGTGCTACATGGGATCCTAGTCTATATTAAATTGACAGGGTGTTTGTTATAAGTCATGATGGAGACCTACCTAAACATAGATTATTGAATATCTAATTACTGGTAATAGAAATTGGTCATATTGTGTCATTTCTATTTGGTAGAAGATATGTGATTACCAGTAATTGATATTATAAGTATTTGGTATGAATTCAAGATTACTGAGTATATTATTTCTAATATTGATCTTTTACTAAAATATCTTTGTACTAATTTTAGTGAAATGATTCACCTATATGGTTACCGTCAAATGTAATTATCAACAATCATCAAAGTACTATTAAATTAATTAATTCAGTAGTACTTAGTAAATCGTATTTAAATTTTTAATATGTTTATAAATTAACAATTCATAATTTATTCAATTATTATTAAGCACAAAATTTTTAATCATGTCGTTAATAATACATTGAACTTATAATAATAAATAATAAACAACGTTACATACTTTGTATGGACGGTGAATTATTTTAGTTAAAAAATAAATATAAATTATTTGACTAATAAGAATATTTACGTCTCAATTATTAAATATAAAGGATATTTTTGTCTAAATAAAAAATTCAAGACCACTATTTGGTAATATCAGATTACCACCTATTTTTTAGTCATCTGATTTTCGAAAATTTTAACATTTTACCGGGTATCTGATTATCAGAAATGTAAAATTACAAGTGTAACAAACACGAACTATAAAAGATGACCAACCATATTACCAGATATTTAAGATGGCCACTTTAGATTACCTATAAAAAATGCTCCTTGAATTCCAAGTTAGCTGGTCAAATGAGTCGAGACAAGGAAAACAAGTCATTGACTAACTATTTGGTGTGTTGTCGCACGCAACCAAAAATAAAACCTTACTGCGAAAAATATTTATATAGTATTGCAAGCAAGAGTCGATCCCACAGAGAATGATTAATCTATTTTTATATTTTGTATACCAGAAAAAGGGGGTTTTGAATGTAATTATTAAAGTAAACTAAAAATAATGCAAGATAATTTATTAAAGTAAATCAGAAAAAACAAACCTTGAATTAAATGAACTTCCACCTCAAAAACTTACACTGATCATTGACTCAAGCATAATCAATTATTATTTTGAATATTCACCGTTAGAATCAATTCACCATTCTGAATTATTCCGTGTCTTTCCTTAATTTTAGTTAGATAGAAACAAGCGATCTAAATAACCCTAACTACTAAACAACTTCAAACAAGCGCTAAAAGTTTAATCTAGTAGATGCTTTAAGAATTAAAAAAACCGATGAAGCTAAACAACACAAGCACAAACGGTTGTATTTAATTTAGTTGAGTATTCTCCCTAAGATATAATAATCTCATGATCTGCAGTCAATTATTAACCTTAGTTGCTTCACAAATTAGAGTGACCAAACAATTACGGATTTGATATCTAATTCAGCAATAGATTTCTACGAATAATAAATTAGCGTGCACTCTAGTAATTAAACATATCAATCATAAAATTCAAGCACGGAAGAATAATCAATATTCAAAATAATAAATGAACAATTAAAATCAATTAGATCTCATAGTGTAATACTTCTGAGGCTTCCGTCTCCTTAATCCAAGAACAGAAATTTAGTTACTCATAGCTATGAAAAACACCAAAGAATAATAGAGAGAAATATTTTTATTTATTAAATGAAGTGTTGTGTCCATTACATCAACCTTGACCCCTTATTTATACTACTCAAAAGTAATCCTAACCCTAATAATAATAGAAACAATTACATAACAATTCAACTTAAAATTGGAATTGAAATCCTAACTAAATAAAATCCTAATTACATTAGTATTAAAAAAATTAATATTCTAGAATCTACTTCTATTAGTTCCTTAAAGAAATCAGATTGCCAAGATTGAATTTTCATAATTGGCGTGTAAAAGATTTTTCCTTATCGCGTTAGAAAATAAGCTGAATCCAAATTTAGTTTTGATTCCAATTGTTGAATCCTTGAGCTGCTAGGAATCCCATAAATCTCTTCCAATTTGGAAAGGAATCCGTGAATATAAAAATACCATGTAGGTCTGCATGAATAACTTTTGTATTATTACAACTTTGCCCCTCTAAAGCACTTCCAAAGTTACGGACTCCGTTAATTGTACCTAAAATAAAAATATAAGAATAATGAGTGTATTTAGGCACAAAATAAATATAAAAGATAAAGTATTAAGAGATAAAAATATAACATATTTTATTCTCATCAAATTTGTAATGTCCAGGATTTTAGCATTGTATTGAATTCTATTGTAATAAATAAAATTTATTTTATATAAATTTTCGAATTTAATTGGATCCATATAGGTGTTATTATTTAGTTATATAAATATATGGTCCAATAATTTTTCTTTCATTGAAGGGGCTCATTAATAGTTGGAATAAATTGGTGAGTTAACCCTAAGACTTGATTTGCAAGAGATTGGGGAAATTAACTAAATGACGTTATTATTATCAAATTAAATAATTCGAATAAAGAATTATGGTTATATTAAATAATTTAAATAAATTGGTTTAGTTATTTAATTTAAATGTCAGAAATACAAGACGGTTAATTTAAATTGGGTCGATTCTCCTTACTTAGATTGGCCCATTGCTCCTATTTATTTTGATTTAAGCCCCAAATTTCATTTCTTTTATTTTCCTTTTGGGCCGCCCTTTTTGATTTAATCAACCGGCCCAACCCTATTGGGTTGAGCCCAAACGCAATTGCCAGCCGGGTTAGTCCAATTCTTTTTAGCCGGTTCGGATCCGTTTGGGGCAAGCGGTAAGGAATTTGGGGAAAACCAAATTTGACCGGTGGGACTAAACCGGCAAAGTCATTTGGGAGGGTTTCATATCGACGAAATCAATTTGGGGGAGAACTCTGCAGCCTAATCTCTCAAGTAGTAGACCTAATAGGGACGAGTAGGCGCCGCCAGGCATGCGCCGGCGACAGCTCGAAGCGAGCGAACGGTGTGATGGCTGACCAGCTGCTTGGACCGAAGGAAAAGCGCGCCTACCGACAGCCAAATGAGGATCGGTATCGACGACCGAGCAGACGTCGCACAGACCAGAGGTCCTAGAAAATCCGGCGAGAACGCGTGGCTCAAGGTCCTGCCGGCAAGTCACAGATGGCGTGATGGGGCTTGAGGTGGACCGACGACTGCCACTCCCTCCGACCATCGGTCCTTAACCGACCAATTTGAGTAATACCCAAACTATTTGGGCAAAATTTCTACTATAAATTGGACCCCCCCAACCCCAAGGCTGTCGATTTTCCTTTATTTGAGAGTTCCCAATTAGAAACTAGGGTTTTAAATTAGTGAGAAGATATAGAGAGAAGAGGGAGGCAGAGGAAGGCCATTGTGAATGTCCGGCTGGGTTTGGTACTGCGGAAGAAGAAGAAGAACGACAATTCGATCTACACCAAGGTATAAATAGCGACTGTGATGGGTTTGTTTAATTAATTTTCCATCTTGTGATTGGTTATAGTATATATGGTATTGGATTGTATTGTGTTTCTTGCTGGGAACCTGTAATTGAGGAACCAAAATGGTTCGGTAGCGTGTTAGTGTATAATAATTGTATTGTTTTGATGTGAATTTGGGAGTTGTATTATAATTTTGAGTTCAAAATCTGGGCTTCTGTTGGTTGTATAACTGTGATGGTGTAATATACATTGTTTTGGGAATACAGGAATACTGTGATAGTTCATATGGTTAGGAAATTATTGTGATGAACCTTAATGGTTCTAGCAGTTGGAAGTATTAAGCTTATACCATATATTTGTTGGATTTGCATTACGTTAAATCTGTGTTGATTTGTTTTGGTATTTGGATGGTTCTGTTGAAAGTATAACTATAAACACAAATCCTTGACTTTCTTTTGGGTAGGATATCAGTGCTTGCTGTAATGTTTGAGCCAAAACAGTGTTCGTATGGGTTAACTGCACTGTCAATAATATTGTGGGAGTAATTGCTGGCGTTTAATGGAGTTAATGTAATAATTAATAATTATTTATTATTATCAATGATTAATAAATAAAGGTAGTAAATATTTAATTATTATTGGATAATAATTCAATATGAATAAAGTTAATAAATCAATTATTATTTAGTAATAAAGAAAGATAATAAATATTTAGTTGTTGTTTAAATTAATATTAAATAATAACTAAGTATGAACAAAGTTAATAATTTAATTATTTATTATTTATCCTTAAATAATAAATAAAGCTAATAAATATTTGATTATTGTTTAACTACTATTAAATAATAACCAAGTATGGATAAAATCAATAGATTAATTATTTATTATTTATCCTTAAATAATAAATAAAGTGAATAAATAGTTGATTATTGCTTAATTATCATTAAATAATAATTAATCATGAATAAGTTAATAAAATTATTATTTGTTATTGAGTAATAAATCAAATATTTGATTGTCATTAATGATTTAATGTGAGTAAAGTAAATTATTTGTTATTTCTCATTCAATAATAAATAAAGATAATAAATATTTAATCTTTTTGATCAATATTAACTAATAATTAAATATGAGTAAATAAGTAAAGTGATTATTTATTTTTTTTTTTTATCAATAAATAATAAATAAGGATAATAAATAATAGTAATAAAATAATTATTATTATTTAATAATAAATAAAGATGATAAGAACTTAATTATTATTTTATTAGCAATAATAATAATTAAGTATCGATAGAGCTAATGAGAATAATAATTACTTAATCATTAATGAAATAATGATTAAGTATGAGTGAGATTAATAAGATTATCTGTGGCCCTTAATAAATAAAGATAATAAGCACTCAATAATTATTCAATAAATATTCAATAATAATTAAGTGTGTGTAGAATTAATACATTGAATATTTAATTAAGGTTGAATAAGGAACAAGTGTAATAATTACTCAATTACCCTTAAGGTAAATAGTAATTAAGTAAATAAAAGATTAAGTAAGAGATCAACTACTATTTAGTTGTTATCAAATCATGTTAAATTTATTAATTATTTTGTAACAAAAAAAATATAAGAAATTTTAACCCACATCTAGAAGGGTACTCAAATGATAGGTAACCATGATTAACTATTGTTTATTTTAAATAATAGCTAGAGGCCATTAAATTAAATTTTGTTTAGCTGATGGCTAGGTAGTAATTAAATGTATTCGGTGAATTGTTTATCTGCTAAATAAATAGCATAGTTACGCAATGCTAATGGATAAACCAACTCTACCAACTGATAGGTTATCCAAGATCAATTAATTAAAGCTAAATTTATCTGTAGCTGAGCAAACAGGCAAGTTCTCTATCCCGAACTTTGATTTTTGCAAGTTCCCTAACTTCATTCTTCAGTATATTGAATGCAAGTTCTATCTTACTCAACTTTTACATTGAGAAATATTTCTAAACCTTATGCATTATTTTTAATTCGTGCAAAAAGGTATATATTATTGCAAGTTATTCTTTAAGCTTGAATCTTATCTCCAAGCATGCTTTAAGTGGTCTGATTATTTTTAAAATTATTCCACATCTATGTATTCATTGGCATTCACACTTGTGCATTTGAATTCGTATGATTAATTAAGTTCTGAAAATCACGAACTACTCATGATTAAGTCTGAACACTTGTCTCGGTCAGGCACGTATGTAAGAATTTATAAAAGCTATCCGAACCAATCAATGGTAAGGATTCTTAGACTAAATGAACACCCCTTTTATTATAGGGGAGTACCCCAAGTACCGGATATAAGGTACAAATAGCAGAGTTAAATGTTATGCATATACATAGCGTACGCGAGGCTGATCTCCTCAAGTACTTATTCTGTAGCTAGTAACCAGAGGGTCAACTAGCTATTGACTCCTTTGGAAGTTATTGTTCAAGGTCTATTCGACTATCAATTGTTCTAAAAGCATTCATTGTTATTGCTTCTGATAATTCTATTGTTGAAATTCCTTTCTATATTCCTTTCATCATGATATATCCTTATTATTGTACTTTAAACTTGCTGAGCAAACTCGTTGCTCATTCTTGCTATATCATGACTTTATTGCAGCTAAACCCGAGACGTCAGGGAAAAACAAAGGGAAAGAAAAGATGAAGTGATAGACTTCATGTAGCAGACTTAAACATTATGTGCAGTTAATCATTGTTAATGTAATATTAAACCCTGCTTGTTACTTAGGGTATGGATTCGTGAATGTATTAAGGTTATGGTATTCTGGGACTAGTAACACCTTGTAATGAACAACGTATGTTTATTATATTCCGCACTTTAGATACCATATGTTGTTATAGGTGGATGTTTGTGTTGGTTCGTGATGACCAGATCCGGGTAGTTGGAGACCCGAATTTGGGGGCGTCACAAAATTCCCCCACACTTATCTTTTGCTCGTCCTCGGGCAAAACAAAAATTTAATTAACAATCTTAACAAACTCGAGAAACTTGAGCCACAAATTAATATGAACTTCAACATTGACCTCAAAGATTCAACACAATAACTCTTGAAAAATGTCAAAACAATGTATTATCTAGAACTTAAGCTCCTTTATCAATCTTACTTTACGTTTTACCCTTCGTGTGTATGTGAATCCACGTGTATCAAACCAATGAAAACTCAAAAAAATTTATGAGATCAAAACCTTGAAGGAAAAAGAGAAACTCGAGCACTTATTTTCACACAAATCTCAGTTAACACAAGTAATCAACACTAGAGGATCAAAAGGCTTTTTTTTCTTTCTTTTTTTTTCGGTAAGTGCATTTTATGCTCCATCGTACCAACGAGTGCGTTTTACGCTCCATCTCAACCCACCACATGAACAATTTTTTTTCTCGTTTTTTTCACTTTTGTTTTTTTTTTCTTTCAAACTTACAAAATTTGCCTAAATCATTTCCCCTTTCTCAAATAATATCTCATATTAACTTCAAATTATGATCAAATAAGTAATAGAGTTCCAAAATTTCTCCCTCAATTCACTCAATCAAATAAATTCCTTCCAAGTTAAAACTAGGTTGACCAAATGGACATGTGCTCAAAAATGAAGGGTCTCAAATAAAGTAATAATCAACAAAGAAAACCAAATTTAGACTACCCAATGTCTATCAATCGTTCAAGAAGTTATCAAAAAGAAATTAAAATTTTATCATTGGTCAAAAATCAAAATCCAAATCAACTCATTGCTCAAGTGACACATTCTACAAACTATCCTATTTTCGTAGGAAACACGATTGCACTTAGCATGTGCAACAAGCCTTTAAGCCCCAAGGTTACCCCAAGTGGACGAGTTGTGTCTCGTGAGGGTTTGCAGTGAATATACCCACAAAATTCAAAATCATCTAAAAATAAAAATAATCAACCTAAAATAATAAAAAAAATAACAAATAATCAAACGAAATATAAAAAAAAAATAACAAGTACCCTTAAATCCTCCCCCACACTTAAAACTTACATTGTCCTCAATGTAAAGTAAAATGCATAGAAAAAGATAGAAAGATACTCCCCTATGGGTTGCCTCCCATGCAGCGCCTTTGTTTAAAGTCATTCGCTCGACCTAATTCCCTTATCTCAATCTGGTTCAAACACACAAATTGTCTTTTCATGTTGCCACTTGCTCTTTTCATTGAATTCTTCGGCATCTTTATACGAGTGAAAATCCTCAAACTCATCTTCATCCATTAGCAGAAAATAACTGTCATCATTTAACTTATCCTTTCTTATATCTTTGATCACATTTACCCGAAAACATCCCTCACAACCATTTGAAAGTTTGATTGCCTATAATACAGATGATAGAGACTTCTCGTTAAAAACCGAGTCAATATAAAAGGTATCACCTGCCTTCAGAACATCATTCAACGCTGCAACAGATCCTTGTAATTTTGCACTTTCCTCATCAATGTTTGTAATTTTCAAAGCATCCTTTTCATCTAGTTTAAAAACTTCTTATGCGAAAGAGTCAACCACATCAATAGAATAAACAGGTTTATCATCAATAGGAGATTTCATGGTATCATCAATATTAAACTTAACAATTTCACCATCAAATTCCATTGAAAGTGTACCACTATGAACATCAATTTTAGTTTTGGATGTCTTTAAAAATTGTCTTCCTAACAAAATCGGTGCATTTTGGTCATCGTTTTCCATATCAAGCACATAAAAATCAGCAGGAAAAATCAAACCATTGACTTGGACAAGAACATCCTCAACTACACCTCTAGGATAAACATTAGATCCATCAGCCAATTGAATTACAGTACCAGTCTTACTCAAGTGTTCAAGTGACAAAGAAACATATATAGAATATGGCATGACATTAATAGATGCTCCTAAATCTAACATGACCTTTTCAAATCTAGTGCTACCTATTGTGCAAGGAATAGTGAACATACCCGGATCTTGACACTTAGTAGGGAGTTTTTTTTTAATAGCAGCTGAGACATTTTTCCCTACTTTTACTTTCTCATATCTTTTAAGTTCTTGCTTCCTCTTATAGGTACACAATTCTTTCAAAAATTTAGCATAAGGAGGTACTTGTTTGATAGCATCTAACAATGGAATATTTACCTCGCATTTACGGAAAGTTTCATACAAATCTGAATATTTATCAATTTTTCTGTTTTCAGTTAAAGCATAAGGAAAAGGGGGTGCAGGTTTATATTCATAGAGAGGAGGAAATTTACGCTTCGATGCATCAATGTCACACATAACACCACTGTCTACATTGTCCGTGTCTATTTTGCTTTGCTCCCGCGATTTAGGTGCTGACTTTTCTGGATTCTTTACCACTTTCCCACTTCTCAAAGTGATTGCACTTACATTCTCTTTTGGATTCACCACTGTTTGAGAGGGTAACTTCCCCGAACCTTGGGCCTCCAAGCGACTGATTGCAATTGCCATTTGTCCCACTTGCATACCCAAATTCTGAATACTTGCCCTTGTTTCCTGTTGAAATTGTAAAGTGTTAGTGGCAAGAGATTTAACAATATCTTCTAAAGACATAGAAAAGTTAGAAGTTTGGCCCTGTTGTTGTCCATTGGGATATGGTTGTTTGTATTGCTGATAACTTAAGAAATTTTGATTAGCGGACTGATTTTCTTGTGGATTCCCGTAACTAAAGTTAGGATGATCCCTCCATCCAGGATTATACGTGTTCGAATAGGGATCAAATTTTCGTTGTGGTTGTCCAGGGAAACCACCTGCATTCACTTGCTCAAAGGACTCCTCTTGAAGAGTTGGGCACATATTTGTTGGGTGTCCTACTATCGCACAAATTCCGTAAGCTTTTACTTATTGTGTATTCCCTCCAGCCATTTGACGAACAAGAGATGTTAGACTTGCAATTTGTTGTTTAATTGAAGAAATTTTTACCTCATTAACATTCTTAGGTGCAAATTAAATCCAGTCTAGTGCCAAAGTGTTGAGAGTTAGCCGCCATGTTCGCAATTAAGTTTCTAGCAGCCTCGGGAGTTTTATCTACCAAAGTTCTTCCACTAGCAGCGTCGATCATGCTCCTATCGGTAGATGAAAGGCCTTCATAGAAGTATTGGATAAGAAGTTGTTCACTGATTTGATGATGAGGGCAACTTGCACAAAGTCTCTTGAAACATTCCCAATACTCGTATAGGGTTTCTCCGTTGTTCTGCCTCACACCACAAATTTCTTTCCGAATGTTGGCTGCTCTTAAAGCGGGGAAATATTACTCTAAAAATAATCTTTTAATCTCTTCCCATGTGATGATACTTCCAGAGGGTAGATAGTAAAGCCAATCCTTAGCCAAATCCTTCAGAGAGAATGGAAAGGCTCTCAATTTGATTTGCTCTTCGGTCACTCCGGTCGATTTCATACTCGTGCATATCACATGAAATTACTTCAAATGTTTATGTGGATCTTCACCTGCCAAACCATGAAAAGTAAGGAGAAGATGTATTAGTCTAGATTTCAATTCAAATTGAGTATTATTATCAATATTGGAAAAAGTTATGCATAATGGTTGTTGATCCAAGTTTGGAGCTGCAAGCTCCTTCAAAGTTCGATTCGCTGCCATAACCTCCTTCTTTTAGAAATTTCTTCGAGCTTCCTTCCTTAATCTACGAATAGTTCTCTCTATCTCTGGATCACACTTTAAATCACCTTGATTAGTAGATCGAGTTTCGGGCATAAACAATCAAGGAAATTCAAATTACTTATGAAAAATAATTAAAATAAGGATAACAAAAATATAAAAATAAAATAAAATGACTCCCCAGCAACGGCGCCAAAATTTGGTGTGTTGTCGCAGGCAACCAAAAATAAAACCTTACTGCGAAAAATATTTATGTACTAGTGCAAGCAAGAGTCGATCCCACAGAGAATGATTAATCTATTTTTATATTTTGTATACCAAAAAAAGGGGGTTTTTGAATGTAATTATTAAAGTAAACTAAAAATAATGTAAGATAATTTATTAAAGTAAATCAGAGAAAACAAACCTTGGATTAAATCAACTTCCACCTCAGAAACGTACACTGATCATTGACTCAAGTATAATCAATTATTATTTTGAATATTCACCGTTAGATTCAATTCACCATTCTGAATTATTCCGTGTCTTTCCTTAATTTTAGTTAGATAGAAACAAGCGATCTAAATAACCTAACTACTAAATAACTTAACTACTAAATAACTTCAGACAAGCGCTAAAAGTTTAATCTAGTAGATGCTTTAAGAATTAGAAAAACCGATGAAGCTAAACAACACAAGCACAAACAGTTGTATTTAATTTAGTTGAGTATTCTCCCTAAGATATAATAATCTCGTGATCTGCAGTCAATTATTAACCTTAGTTGCTTCACAAATTAGAGTGACCAAACAATTACGGATTTGATATCTAATTCAGCAGTAGATTTCTACGAATAATAAACTAGCGTGCACTCTAGTAATTAAACATATCAATCATAAAATTCAAGCACGGAAGAATAATCAATACTCAAAATAATAAATGAACAATTAAAATCAATTAGATCTCACAGTGTAATACTTCTGAGGCTTCCGTCTCCTTAATCCAAGAACAGAAATTTAGCTACTCATAGCTATGAAAAACACCAAAGAATAATAGAGAGAGAAATATTTTTATTTATTGAATGAAGTGTTGTGTCTATTACATCAACCTTGACCCCTTATTTATACTACTCAAAAGTAACCCTAACCCTAATAATAATAGAAACAATTACATAACAATCTAACTTAAAATTGGAATTGAAATCCTAACTAAATAAAATCCTAATTACATTTGTATTAAAAAAATTAATACTCTAGAATCTACTTCTATTAGTTTCTTAAAGAAATCAGATTGCCAAGATTGAACTTCCATAATTGTCGTGTAAAAGATTTTTCCTTATCCCGTTAGAAAATAAGCTGAATCCAAATTTAGTTTTGATTCCAATTGTTGAATCCTTGAGCTGCTAGGAATCCCATAAATCTCTTCCAATTTAGAAAGGAATCCGTGAATATAAAAATACCATGTAGGTCCACATGAATAACTTGTGCATTATTATAACTTTGCCCCTCCAAAGTACTTCCAAAGTTACGGACTCCGTTAATTGTACCTAAAATAAAAATATAAGAATAATGAGTGTATTTAGGCACAAAATAAATATAAAAGATAAAGTATTAAGGGATAAAAATATAACATATTTTATTATCATCACTATTGTGTTTCCTAAACTGTGACAACCCAGATTTTCGAGAATAAATTATAATAAGAATTTAATAAATAAAATTCTTATTATGAGACGTATCGGGTTTGAATGTAAAAATATATATGTGTTATATATATTTATGTGTTGTATATGGTGGACTTAATATGTATATATAAATATGATATATATATATATATATATATATATATATATATATATATATTTGGAATGAATGAGTTAATAGATTATTAATGTAACGATCGCGAATCGTGGGTAGCGTGATAATTCGAGTTTAAGAATATTATTGAATAAAATGGATTTTTATTAATATTATTCTATGTTAAGCGTTTAAGGGTTATGTGACAACCTAGATTATGTGAATGCATGAATTTTATGTGTTGTAGCTTCGCATAAGCGAATAAATTGATTTTTGCGTAATATCGCTAAATCACTATTCATGAGTTACTATTCACGAGTTACTATTCACGAATTACTATTCACGTGACACTATTCATGCCAAAAATATTTTTTGTTTTTTTCGTTTTCTCTTAATTTTGTTAAAGCATGTATGCGAAGAGATAATATTTTCAAGTGTTAAAATTTTTACTTGAGCTCATTGCTAATTTAATTAGTAGCTCAAATGTTTATTATGGGTGACCCTAATAAATTTTTCAACCCAAAGATTCTTAATTTTACCCAATCCAAGACCCATTACTTGACCCATGTGATTTATTGGGTAGACTAAGAAACCAATTTGGTTATTAAAGGAAGGGAGTATTCAGGTATATGGAAGAAGAAAGGACCAAATGGGTGAAAGTATTTGTATTTTTATTTGTTAAAGAATGGAATAGGAAGCAACCAAACTCTCTAGACCAATAGGAATTAAGGAGAGGAAGAGGTTGTCGGGGCAAGCTAAGCAAGTGTTGGACACTATGCATTGAGAAGCAAAATTTGACAAATATTTCCCTCAAATTCCATTTCCAAGGGCTCGGGTGTGGAACCCCATTTCTCTGATACTATTCCATCCGACTTCCTCTCCTCTCTTCCTCATTCAAACCTCTGTTCATTGCAAAGGCTAGAGAATAGAGAGTGAGAGAAATCTGCTGAAGAAAGAAGGAGAAGAGGAAGGAGAGAGAACTTCATCTTCTCCATCTTCATCTTCTTCATTAAACCTTGACCATTCTAGAGAGAGAAACAAGTGAGTGTGAGCTTAAGTTTGAAGAAAGGAGTTTAGGAGCACCCAAAAAGGAAGAAGAGGAAGCTTTGACAAGCTCTAGAGGAGTCCTAGCATCTAAGAAGGAGAGTCCAATAAGTTCATAAAACCTTCAAACTTCCATTTTTCTTAAAAGCTTTGTCTTGTGGGAATTGTTGTTATGGTTATTGTTGGTTGCTCATGAACGGTTGAGGATGTTGTTAAGACCTTATAAACCTTCCTAATAACATCAAAGTGGAACAAGAATGAAAGAAAACCAAACCTATGCATAAAGGAGGAAGAAAATGGCCATTTTGGACCTTGGATGGACAATGGACTATTTTAGAGGACTTTAATGGTTAGTAATCGTGTCTGATAATTTTGTTTGGTGCTATGATGTTATACTTCCATGGGTCATGAGAATATCCCAGTTAGAATGGAGTAAAAAGAAGTTAAAACGAATTTGTAGTAAGAATTTTGGTAAAACATGTTTAGAAATGAAGAATGGATGAATAATGACATTGTATCAATTTCTAATATTAATGTGTTGCTTGAAAAATTATGAGCTTCTGTAGTAATATAGTACACTAAACAAAGAATCCATAGCCTCCAGAACGGACTAATTCCAAGTTCGGACGACCGAGTTATGACGTGACAAAGTAAACGCGTCAAAACTGTCCAATCTGGAAAACCAGATTCGGACCAGCTCATTGGATGAATTTTCTGAACTTGTGTGTTCAAAATTTGAAAATGGTTTAAGCATAAAAGTTGTAGCCCCCAGAAGTTAGCTTCGTGTGGGCACAAGAATCGCTCAAAAATATTTTAAAACGAATTAGTTATGACTGTTTTAGTGAGAGAGGGTAAAGTTGGCCAGATTTTTGTAGTAATCTAACTTTGGTTGTAAAAAGTGAAAACCTATTTTGATTAAAGAATGGCTCGAAACCAGGGCCCGTATGGTCTTAAATTAGACTGTATAAACTTTAATTTGACGTAAGAATGAACAAAACGGATGAGTAATGAAGGAGTTATGATAAAAACAAGAACAATATTTTGTTAAAGAAAAACTGCGAAAATGAGTTTTATAACTCGGATTGAAATGAATTTTGAGCAATGAAACGAATATTATAAGATATGGAATGGGGTTATTATAAACCAATAAGAATGAATGATGATGAGGGTCGTAACGATTCCGAACGATACGACGCCAAGAGATGTTTTGGACATAATCGCGTTTATTAATTCATAAAACGCGAACAACATGAAATGAAAGCTTTAATTATAGTATGTAAACCAATATGAAATCTATATTTGGCTAATTGGTATGTCTTTATAAATAATATTGTGTAGGCTATTTGAAGAGTATTATAGCGTAAGTTGTAAGCCGCTAAGGCAAGTTTCCTAACTCCATTCAACTTATGTATTAGATGTGAGTTTCTTAACTTGTGCAAGTTTATTATTATGTACAAGTTTTCTATTCATATGTGCACTTTGTGCAATGACGTGCGTTTAAATTGTTGAACTTCATTTGTTATATGAAATTAATTGTATTATGTGAAATGATTTATGAAAAAGGACTTATTACCATTTAATCTAGTTTAACTCGATTGTGAGCTATTCTAGTCAAAATTTTATTGTTAATAATATGTGTAACGATCGCGGATCGTGGGTAGCTTTGTAATTCGAGATTTTGAATATTATTGAATAAAATGAATTTTTATTAATATTATTCTGTGTTATGTGTTTAAAGGTTATGTGACAATATAGATTACGTGTATGTGATGATTATTAAGTGTTGTTATCCCATAGAATTTAACAAATGATTTCGAGGAATAACACTAAAACACTATTCACGCGGGTACTGTTCAATCGGGCACTATTCACGCCAAAAACGTCATTTTCGATTTTTATTGATTTCGTCAAATCGTTAATGCGAAGAGTTATTTATCCAAGTATGGGATTTTATGAAAGCCCAATTGGAATTAAATTAAAAGCCCAATAGATTATTAATTGAAGCTCAAAACCATGGACCAAGTTTATGACCCAAACCCACAACCTGTGGCCCATAACCCATGACCCATGTGGGAAATGGGTTATAGAAATCAACTGATTTGAAGGAAGAAGAAGAGTACGGGTAGAGGGAATGAAGAGAGGAGAATAGAATCAAAGGTGGGAGAGCATAGGGAGGAGCAAATTCCTTGCATTTGGTATACGGTAGAGGAAAAGAGAGAATAAAGCAATGGGGAGAAGAGAGAGGGAGTACCCGAGCATGGGGAGAGCAAAAGCTCAGCCACCCATTCATGGAGAGCTGCTGCGGGAGAGCACGCTCAGCTCCTCCATCACCAAGAACGTCTGATCATTCCTCTATAAATACTCTTTCATTGCCTAGCCTTCCATTCCTTTCATTTTGCTAAGTGTTGTAACTGAAAATTTGAGAGAAGAGTGAGAAGTGAGTTCACAGGTGAATTGAGGAAGAAGAATGAGTGTTGTAGCTAGCAGCTGTGATTAATTCATTTAACACCCCTAGAAGAAGCTTCAAGAGGTAAGCAATGAATAACCTAGCTCATTTCCATAATAGCTTCAAGTTTTTAGTTTTGCCTTGATTGCTTGTTGGAGCAATGTTGCTGTTTTTGCTCAGTTAGTTCATGAACGTGTTTGAATGTTGTTAACTCTGTAAGAAAACCTTATTAATGATATGTAAAAGTGGAACAAAGAATGAGGAATCAGAACCTATGCATAAGGAATTAAGAATGGACATTAATGGACTGTTATGGACAATTCATGTGTATTAATGGAGTTGTAAACTATGTTTGGGTATATGCATTGGTTGTGTACTGTTAGTATATGTCCAGAAGCTATGAGAATTGATTTCATATGTTAAGTCAAGGGTAACCATGTATTGGTAGGCTATGAGTTCTGAACTCTAAAGCTGGGAAGCTGTCGTTAAGCAATCCAAAAATAAACCTCACTTTTACTCTACAAATTTAAAACTAAGCACAGTATAACAATAAGCAAGGGTCGATCCCACAGAAAATAGTGTTGGTTCTAATTTATCCTAATGTTTCTAACAGTTTTAACTGTAAATAAAAGGTTGGGGGTTTTGAATTTGTTTAACTAATTAACAAGAACAAATTTAAATAATGAAATTAACCAGTGAATTAAAACTTCAGTTTTTCAGTTTAATTTTACCTTTTCACAGTAATAGAATAATCAAGTATAATAATATTCACCCTTCAATGAAACTAATAGTCCTAGATAACAACAAGCTCTGTTATCCGGAATTCTACTTAGATTGTCGCTTAATGAAACAAGCTCTTCACAAGATTCTAACTATCATATAACCTAAAAGAAGCTCTTTAGATTTAATATGACAGCAACATTAAGAACTAAGGAATTAGACTATTCCAAACAACAAACACATAAGCTCGGATTGTTTAACTTGTCTCCTGATAACCATAGCAATAACCAAAAGCTTGACCACAATTAGTATCACTAACTGCTATTTTTGATTAGAAAGAATATTGATTACGTAATACTATTCCTGAATCTAGCATATATTATCAACTAAAAAATTTAATCCTGCAGAAACCAAATCAGTTAATCAAATAATATTTAACAATTAAAATAGATTATCAGAATAAGCTTCATATAAGAAACAATAAATACTGTATATTCAATCAAACCATAAATTGTTACTAAGGATCCACGTCCCTTCAACTGAATAAAAGAATTAGCCTGACATATTTCTATGAACTCTCTGAATATGATAAAACTCTCTCTATGTGACCAATCAGGAGGAAGGGGGAGGCAATGCACGGCAAAATGACTGCAATATTGCAAACCCAATGCATTGAGCCCCTACAATTGCAATCCTCTCCCTTAATTGATTAACCCGGCCCTTTTCCCGAGCATCCCATTCCATTTCTTCCTTTTATTTTCTAAGTGACTGCAAATAGAGAGAAAAAAGTTGCAATAGAGAGAGAAAAGAGAAAATAAGAAAGAAGAAGAAGAAAGAAGCTCACAGGTGAGCAAAAAAGGAGAAGAAGAACTCCCAAGCAACCCTAGCAAGCTCTCTAGCTAATCTTCTGAGCATTTAGAAGGATTTACAAAGGTAAACCTTCATCTCAAACCATTTCTTTCCCATTTCCAAGCTTTTCTTAGTTTTTAAGCTTTTATGTGATGAGTTTGATTTTTATCGATTATTGTTATTATGGATGATTGTAAATTATTATGGAAGTGTTTAAGACCTTAAACACCTTCCTAATAACACTAAAATGGAATAAAACAAACAAGAAATCTGATCCCTTTTCTTAATGGATGAAACTTTGGACATTTTTGGACAAAAAAGACATTCGGACGAATTTTAGAGGATTTAGAACTTAGATTCCGTGTTGGTATAATATTTTTGATGAAATGATGTTATAGTTACATGGGTTACGAAGTTAGCCCAGTTGGAATGGATTAAAAATATGTTAAAACAAAGATTTGATGATGATTTTGGTGAAGAACACCAAGAACAGAGTACGACTTTATACTTTGGCCTAAGATTTAGACTTATTAATGTTAATGGGTAGTGCTGAATTTTTGATATGTTGTAGTCCCATGTCTTAGGAGTCCATAGAATCCGAAATGGACCAATTTAAACGTGTATAGAAGAAGTTATGAAGATCGGAGTCGAAGAAGGTCAGAATCCCGAGCAGGGAAAAACCTAGCAGATTTTGGGTCTGATGAATGGCGTTGCGGCGCTGCGGCGCCGCTCATAAGGCCAAATGTGGCGTTGCGGCGCCGGACACGTGTCAAGCTCTGACATGTCCGAAATGACTGTTTTGACATCCTGTAGTAAAATGAGCATAACTTTCTCATACGAACTCGGATTGAGGTGATTCAAGATGATTAGAAAAGAGGAAGAGTAGCCTACAACTTTCATTCTTTAAGTTTTTAGATTTGAGGTCTGTGCTAGGGTCTAAATTCGCCATTTATAAGACTGATGTGTAATTAGAGGCAATCGGAAGGTGTCGGGCATGCGCGTAAGCACGTGTAATGCTCCCGACAATGTAAAATAATGTTCTAAGTTATAAAATATGAATATTATGTATTATAATGATGATTATCATTATACAATGATGAATTAGAGAAGTGTATGAGCATGCTAAACACGTGCGAATGAGACAAATTAGGTGTGTGACGTATAAACGTCGAAACGCGCGTGTAAAGTGTTAGTGTACTTAAAAAGTGTTTCGAGTCTAATGAAATGAATAGTATAAGATATGGAATGAGGTTATTATAAACCAATAAGTATGGATGATGATAAGGGTCGTAACGTTTCCGAACGACGCGACACCGAGAGATGTTTTGGGCTTAATCTCGTTTATTAATTTATAAAACGCGAATAATATGAAATGAAAGTTATAATTTTAGTATGTAAACCAATATGACGTCTATTTTGGCTGATTGGTATGCCTTTGTAAATGATATTGTGTAGGCTATTTGAAGAGCATTATAGCGTAAGTTGTAAGCAAGGCATAAGGCAAGTTTCCTAACTTACTTAATATTTATATTTGAGCAAGTTTTCTAACTTCATATGATAATTTTCTTGTTAAGGCTATGTGATATAAAGTTCAAGTTACACAATGTCTATATATATTGTGTGGATGCTAAACGTGTGCAATTTCTTTAATAATTGTACTAGATGTTCAAGTTATGCTAAATTACAAGTTATGTATATTTTAATGATTGAATTTCATTAGTTATATGAAATTTCTAAGATGGGATGAGATGAACTTTTCCATTCAGAAATATTATTGATGCAGACGTGAATTGTAATAATTCTTGAACTGTAATAGAATGATGACGCCTTATCAAATAAATTGGGCAATTGATGGTATAAATTGTACTCTGTGCAATAATGTGCTGTTGTAAGTAGATGTGATCATGATTTGCACCTCGTGCAATGATGTGATGTCGATTATAAATATTAATGTGCTAGACCAATATTTGCACCTAGGTGCAATTCAAAGAAATGTTCGTTAATTGAACTGTTTAATATACTAAGTCTTGGAAATCAAGAACTATGATGAGAAACAGGTTGATGTTAATTGTTTTCCAATATGGTGATAGTGATGATGATGTTAGCCAATGTTTTCAGAACCGGACCGTTCATCGAACTGGAAAAGCTACCGGGTGGATGGGTCACTGGTCCAACCAGTGGTCTGACCGTTATTGACTCAGTGACGTCATTAATATGTAATAAATAATTAAATATATTAATTATTATTATATATTATATATAATAAATATGTAAAATTAATTAATTTATCTATAGAAAAAAAATTAAACCTACTTATATAATATTTATTTTATACAATTCAAATAAATATTAAACATCTCTAAATACATATTCTCCTTCTTTTGTTATATTGATTTATCATATTATAGTCAAAAGACTCAAAACTCAATGAGAATATGCTTTTGGCATATTCTAATTAAAATATCCACTTCTTTTATCATTCATTCCATCTTACCGAGTTCTGAGAAGTCATTCTTAAATAAAGGTCTGGTGCATCTTCTCCCTGTAATCTCTGATATCAATCAAGTCACCAAGGCAACCAACCCAAATCGGCAATACAAAGATACACGAGTCCGATCTAAAACTTTGGAATTTCTTCGGCGATCTGAATACTTCTTCTTTTTCTTTTCTTTTTGATTTTTTTTTGTTTTAGCTTAGATCTAGATATTATTTAATTTTGTCATTCTTCTCTGATTAATGGGTTTGGAAAGTAAGTTGTTTTGTGTTATTTATTAGAGTAAACCATACGTTAATGATTAATTTGGGCGCAACGGAGAACGGAGAAGAAAAGGAAGAAGTGCAGAGTGAACGTCGAACTCTGAAGAGCTTTCAAGTTTCAGCCTTAATTTTTTTTATTTAAGGAAATAGGGACCGGTCTAACTCGCGAACCAGTCATCGGTTCGCTGGGTTAGGCGGTTCAAATGCCGGGTTGCCGGGTTTAAACGGTTTTTGGACAAAAATGGGTTATTGGTTCAAACCGGACCGTTGGGCAGACCGGTTCCGGTTTTTTCCGGTTCGATCGCCGGTCCGGTCCCGGTTTAAAAACCATGATGTTAGCAATGTTAGATGATAAGGAATTTAATTATTCCTGTTTATTCGCACGACTTCACGATTGTTGTTCAATTGTTGAAGATTTCAGTCAGATGTTATTTTACTCCTATGGTGTTGTTTATTCAACTGCTTATACTTGTTGGGCAATTAAATGCTCACTCTTGCAAAAAATTTAATTTTGCAGCTAGAACCGAATGACCAGATAGTAAGAAGCAGATAAGAGTTGGTAATTGTTAAAGCAGAAGACTAAAGCTTATGTTTCAGTATGTGTTTTTAATGATGTTGTATAAAATATTAGATGATGTATTAGTAAAGGTCTTCGTACCTAGGATTAGATGAGGACACGTTGTAATAATAATTTTGTATTACATTCATGTAGTGAGGTTATGTTATATGGGTAGTACCGTGACGCGCCAGAATTGGGTTTAAAGGCAAGACCCGGATTTCGGGGGTGTTTCAATATATATTATTAATTTATTTATTAATAGGGATTTAGGGCATCTAATAGTGATTAGGAATTTTTAATATTAGAAAGATGTTTTATATTGTACTTTCGTATTATTATTATTTACCAAATAGTATTACTGTTATAATATTATTATATGTTTTACAGGGTAGATTTTTAATTATTGAATAAAGAGTAATGTTATGAACACAAACTATAGACAAAAAGTATTAAAATGAATAAAAATAGAAAGTGGGACCTATGATTGGATGTTTTATGTATTTTTATTGGTAAACAATACATGGGTCCTACTCTTTGTACACAATTCGTCGGCAATAATTCCGTAGAATATAATTAATTCCAACGAAATTTTCGACGGAATTATTTCCGACCAACATAGTTTCAACCGAATTTTGACGAAAATTTCTGTCGGAATAATGTTATTTCTTACGGAATACTTTTATTTTTGGAACAATTATGCTATTCTATATGATTAATTAGTTGACTGATATTGATTTTAATTATAATATCCACAAATATAAAAATATAGTTTATTAGACAAAATTAAAGAGAATGTGTAATAGAAGGGATCCAAGTCTCTTGTACACAATACAATATCGCTTGCAAGGCCGGGCTAATACTGCCACAGACTCATTCAAGAACCTTCGTTTAACTAGCTATTACATTACCATTATAATAAGAAAATAGTATGATTATTTATTTTATTTTTTGCATTTTCCTATGTATACTAAGTTACATAAACTACATATACTCTTTAAAATTCCTCCTTATAAACAGCTGTTAGGATGAACAGAATCAGAAGATATTCCTCCAGCATTAGCACATGATGCTTCCGCTGGTTTATTATTGTATGTGAGCTTTACATCGTCCAACTTAATCCCACTGCATGGATAATTCTTACTGCAATCCAATTTCACACCAACTTCTGTCGCTGATGTTTCATGAATATCTTGATATGTCACTCCACTAATCTTTACCCCCGAAACCTATACGATTAAAATCAAAATAATTATAAATATGTATATATTAACTCCAAAAATAATTTCTGTTGTCCAATTTTTCCGCGTACTTATAGACTTTTCCTTATCACACCAAACAGAAAACATTTTAAAGAAAATATTAAAATAATTAATATTGTCAAAATAGAAATGATGCTTATTAATTTTTTCAACTTGTAAAAGTCTACCTGATTTGGGCAATTTTCTCCGTTGGGGCAGTAATTTTGGTCAATTATGACAGGATTTTGAACGTTGACCATGACTAGATGCTGGAAAAGAATATCCTTAACAAATCCATTACTAGGCCTAGCCCATGTCTTAATTCTGGCGCCATTTTCAGTACCAGTAAATGTAACCGATTTAACTGTCACATTTTGGACTCCGGGTTCTTGCAATTCCCAGCCTAGACTTCCAATGCTGCAAAAAATAATCACATGCAACCATACATTTTTTCATTACTACATAATAAATAAATAGCATATCTGATTAAATAATGGTCATAAGCATAATCAAATAATTAGTTGTTATTAGTAGTATTTATTTTCTTTGTTACCTGATCCCGTGGCCGGGGCCGCAGGTGACGCTTTCAATCCACAAATTGGAGTTGCCGGGGCCTATTGAGACACAATCATCGCCAGTGGCAATGCGGGAGTTTAAGACAGTTACACCGGAAGATGATTGCACGTGAATTCCGTCGGTGTTGGGGCTGCTGCCGGAGGCCGAGATTTTCATAGCTTCTAGATTCACATTGTGGCAGCCGTCGATTACAATGTGGAACATCTGACTGTTTACAGAAGCTAATCCATTGATGGTGATTTTGTTGGAGTTGTAGAACGCCAGTGTCTGTAACACAAGAAATCAAAAGAAACATATAATATATTTTTCGTAAACTAAGTTTAAATGTGCATTGCCCTTTTTCAGTATTATACTAAACATCCAAAAATGTAAAAACACTTTACGTAAATATTTTTCTGTAAAGGATATCAAATTCATGACAATTTTAAAAGGTTTCAAAGCCATAATATAATTTTTTTTTTGATAATAGGGATTTTTGGGCAGGAAAAGAAGTTGAAAATGTGCCAAATGTATATAGCCTTCTATAAAGAAAAAAAAAAGAAAAAAAGAAGAAGAAGAAGTAATTAAGATGTGGGTAAAATTGGTGGCATAAACTGTTAGTAACTGCATGTCAACCCACTTTCACACACTGCTTAATTTATCCGACATTCACTGTCAAAGTCTAACTGATCAGCGTGTGCTTGGCTACCAAGAAATCAGAGGGGTAAGAGAGAACAAAATAAGGAAAATTCTCACACAAAAGAATTCTGACCATTTGATGAGAAGATAGATGCTAGGTACTGACATAAAAGTTTTGATTTTTTTTTTTTTGTTTTTAAAAAAAACTAAATTATTTTTCTCAATGCATACCGTTGCTCCTTGAGGACAACTCTTGCCGGAAGCTTTGCAAGCCCATAAACCTGTCCCTTGGCCGTCTAGGGTTCCGCCATAGACGGAAACACCACTAACCCTCTCGAACTTAATCCAATTCCCGGAGTGTCCCAACACTTGGTAATCCGATGGAGCCACGAGGGTCCCATCGATCCGAATTGTAATGGCAGTGTTCTTGCATTGTTCCCCGTAAAAGTACGCAGTACCGAGCAAGAACCTTCCTGGCGGCACGTAGATGGTGGCCGGGTTACTTGAGGCACAAGCTGCCGCCCATGCACTAAGGAAGGGTTTTGATGAGTCTGTTTTCCCGCCGGATTGGGCTCCGAAATTAAGGACATTATAGGTATTTGTAGTTGCTGATGAGGAGTAGAAGGAGATGAAGAGAAGTAGGAGAGAAAGAAAATTCATTATGTTTACCACTTTGAGGGACGGAGAGAGAGCGTGTGGGAGTTAAGATGGCGGGGAATTGAAGTGGTTTGAGAAGTATTTATAGGCTTTTAAAGTTATGTTTGGGTGAAATTAAGAAAGTAAAATAATGGGAATTTGGTTGAGTGTTTCATCTTTTTGGACTTTGATTATCGTATTAATCAATGTCACTATTATATGGAACCAAACAAAAACTGTTTTGGTAGTATCTCAATTTCCCACTCGTATGTGGAGCTACTCATATAGAGTCAAAAGTTTATTAATAATGAAATATGTGGGGCGTCAGCATAAAAAAATAAAAATAAAAAAAATAAATTATAGCAATCCCATTTTGCAGGGTTGTAATATATATATATATATATATATATATATATATATATATATATATATATATATATATATATATATATGGGAATTTGGTTGAGTGTTTCATCTTTTTGGACTTTGATTATCGTATTAATCAATGTCACTATTATATGGAACCAAACAAAAACTGTTTTGGTAGTATCTCAATTTCCCACTCGTATGTGGAGCTACTCATATAGAGTCAAAAGTTTATTAATAATAAAATATGTGGGGCGTGCGTCAGCATAAAAAAAATAAAAATAAAAAAAATAAATTATAGCAATCCCATTTTGCAGGGTTGTAATATATATATATATATATATATATATATATATATATATATATATATATATATATATATATATTTGACAAATAATGTTATAATGATAAAAATATGAATACAAAATGTGGATATAAAATAATATGAGGGGATGTAATTGCTTATAAGTATTGATTACACTTATAAAAAATTGATACATCATTTGGTATTTACTTTTTTTAATTGGATCTATAGTTTTTCACTATAGCATTATTTTGACATCACGAAGCCAGGTTCTCTAAAAAAATGTTTCTAAAACTTGTTTATTAAAAATAAAATGGAAATCAAAGGGCATATCTATTATTGGAATGGAAACTATTATATGTTTTCAGATTCAACAATTTAAAAAATCATTAATATTAAATAAGAAAAATATCTGAACTTGCTAATAAAGTAAAAATAAAAGGATATAGGAGGCACATGATTTGATTTCAGATAAAAAAGCGTACGTGGCTGGTTTAGGTGGGAAAAATTGGAATGTTAGTTGGAAAACATACTCCCCACCTTCCCTCCATTTTAGGCTCCACTTTTTATGGGTAATTATTGTTTTTTAATTGATTTAGGTGAAGCTCTTTGCATGTTGCTTTAAGCACAAGATTACTTCTCAACTCGATACTGCGGCAAAATAATTTTTGTTGCAATTAGACTTAAATTCATTTATATGTATGTATTTTTATAAATTATGTCATTGTATTTACTTATAAAAAAAATTAAATATTTTTATCATAATATACAAAAATACTAGTAATATATACTATATCCTCTTTTTTATATTATTTTTTTCATATGGGATGTCTGAACTCACTTGTGTATTTTGAACAATAAAGAAATTAAAAAGGTATAACACGAGTCTAAATATCTTTCTCAAAATTAATATGGAATGTCTCAACTCACTCATGTATTTTGAACAATAAGAAAATTAAAAGAGTATAACGTGTGTCCAAATTTTCTGCTGAAAATATCATCTACTATCCTCCTATGTAGTATATTGTTGTAAATTGTTATTTATTTTATTACTTATTGTTAATTTTGAAACTATTATTTATTTTATAAATAAATCAGGATGACGCAATATTAACATATCGAGTAAAAAACAGTAAATGAGACAGCAAATATAGCCCGAAGGTAGATTTCATTTCGGAAAAACCTAGGATGTGTTTCTCGTGTACTTGATCTAATTTCAATACCTTCTCATGTGTACTTGAAATCTAAAAGCTCATGGATACCCGTGAATTGAGCCTTTTCCAATGGGCTGCTGTGAAAAAAATTCTAAGCCTCATAATTCATATGGTGGTCAATTAGGTTGAATTCCAACGCAAAAAAGAAATAATAATCAACTTTCCATTGGAGTTAATTTCCGGTACTAACTGATTAGCAATTGACTTAGTTGAGAAAATATGGCCTTATCCATTAAGTCATCATTAGTCAAGAATTGGGCACAGACCGCTTATCCCTTATGTTTATTTGCAAGGATTACACTTGAGATAAGACTATTAATCCCAAGTGTCTTGTTTATTTTTAAATTTGAGCTTGGGACTATTAGTCCAAGGATTATAAAATAGCTTAAGATGAGGGATTATTTAATACCATATCTAGCTAGGTATTATAATCTCATCATGAGAGATTAAAATTTTATGGACAAAACTAACATTTATTTTTGTGTACTGCTACAGTGCTATAGTCAACAAATTAACTATATAACAAATTATACTTAACAAATAATTAAATATTGAATCATGTCTTTTTTGATTGATTGAATATTGTTTGTTTACGTACAGTGCTACAGTGCTATAGTTTAACAAATTATACTTAAGTATAATTTGTTAATTTATTTTAGTGTAAGTTTTTAAATTTATGTAAGTGTAATTTTTAAAATGTATAAATTAGTTTTTATATATATATATATATATATATATATATATATATATATATATTTAATTCTTAATATAAGGCATCACTTTGTTATTTTTATATATGTAATTTTTAATTTTTATTTATTTTATATATACATATATATCGTAATTATAATTCCATTAAAACTCTCGTAATCCATGATTCTTTCAAAATTAAGGGGAATAAAGTTTCAACAAGTAGAACCGTAAGCTTACTGGCAAAGAAAAGACTAAAAGCAGCCAGCTATGAGTCTCCCACGTTTCCTTAAAAAACAAATAATCTTATTTTTTTTTAAAAAAATTATTAAATAGAAAGAGTCATTGTTTATAATAATATAACAAATATAATATTCTCAAATTTATCAAGTTATCATATTATTATTACTAAACTAAATTCTCACTATATTTTAGGATTATATGGGGAAAAAATAAGAAATTAATACTTTTCATCTATGATATTTTTAAATAATTTTTCTCACATGAATAATGATAACCTCCATGCCTTTGTGAAAAAGATTAATGTAAAAATATCGTATTTCATGTGATAAATTAATATATTTTTATAAAATATTAATTCTCAAAAGATATTCTTAATTTTTTTATATTTTGTAAATATGAGTATTTCATATGATAAATTAATATATTTTCGTAAAATATTAATTCTCAAAAGATATTCTTAATTTGTTTTTTGTATTTTGTAAATATGGCTATTTTTGAAAGCACACCCAATGACCCAAACACCTATAAATGTACCTGCGGTGATGGGTTTACTAATATTTTTGGAGCATCACTATGTTATTCTTAATATATATGTAATTTTTATATTATGTTATTATTGGTAAGGGTACAATAGTCCAAACAATATTTTTTTATCCAATCCTTTAATTAATCCTGGAAAAAACAAACATAACATGGGATTATTTTAAGTTATCCCATGAATAATCCCATGAAAAACAAACATGTGATTAGGACTATTTAATCATAGGATTAATAGTTTTGGGATTATAATTCATGGGATTATAATCCTTGCAAACAAACATTTAGTGATTGATTTTTGAAAAATATTATTATAGTAATAAAAAAATTTCATTAGAATAGTTTCAAGATTTTTGTTTGTTTGAAGGCGTGGTAACTAATTAAGTAAACCTTAATATGAGATAAATTTAAAAAATAAAAGGGAAAAAACTAAATTCATTAAGTTTATTAGAAATCTTTTTTGGGCCATGTTTGTTTGCAAGAATTATAATCCCGGGATTATAATACTTGGTTGAACATGATATTAAATAATCTCCAATATTAAGCTATTTTATAATCCCTGGACTAATAGTCTCATGTCTAAATTTAAAAACAAACAAGACACTTGGGATTAATAGTCATATCCCAAATATAATTCTTGCAAATAGGGGAGTGCCGACACAATGACATTTTATTTGTAATTGTTGGTACATGCATTGTATACTGATCAAATTAACATTATACACTATTGTTTGTATTTTGCTGACCACATCCAAATCTTTTAAAACTGCCAAAGTTGATTTTTTTTATTAAAACTTATTTTGAAGATAAAAAGTAATAATAAGGAAGATTAATTCATTAATACATGAAAGATCATGTAGATAGTTTTTTGCTCTTATCGTCTGTTGATAAGGAAATTAATTCATTAGGACCATGTTTGTTTGCAAGGATTATAATCCCGGGATTATAATCCATGGGATTATAATCCCGGGATTATAATCCATGATATTATAATCTCAAGACTATTAATCCTAGGATTAAATAATCTAAGTCACATGTTTATTTTTTATGGAATAATTCATGGGATAACTTAAAATAATCTCATGTTATGTTTGTTTTTTGCAGGATTAATTAAAGGATTGGATAAAAAAATATCGTTTAGACTCTTATACCCTTACCAATAATAACATATTTGTTCAATAGCACTATTAAATATATTAGTTTCAATAGAAGATTAGAGAATGGGTAGAAAAAAAAATATTTTATGCATTATGATTTATGAAAATTAGAAATTAGAATTTTTTTTAATATCACTGTTAAATATTTTATTAATAGCAGTGTTAAAATATTTTATTTTTAATTTACAATAGCACTGTTTAACAGCACTATTGTAAAATATATTCTTTTTAATATATTCTTGTTAAATAGAGATACTAACATTGTAAAGAATCTTAACTTGAGGCCTCTTACTGAGTCAAAAAATCCATGATGTGAGTCAGAAATGCAGTATATGTTTTTAAAACTATACGAAGCACTGTTAAATATATTTTTAATATATTCTTGTTAAACTATTCTTGTTAAATATTTTTTTAATAGCACTGTTAAATATTTTATTTTTAATTTACAATAGTACTGTTTAATAGCACAGTTAAATATATTTTTTTAATAGTACTATTTACACAAATGCATATATATATATATATGAAAATTATTTTATTTATTTATTTTGGTGCTGAAAAAAATAATAAAATATAAGATGATTGAAATATATTTTAATAAAATATAAGATGATTAATAGATGATTCTTTTGTGAAAAGGTTTCCCAATCCGACAATGAAATTATGCAGCGTGACTTGCATTAGATCGATTTTTGAATGCATGGAAGATGGAGACATAAGCATATTGTCTTATGACACAACATGGGTTGCTTGCATTGAAGATGAAATATAAAAGCTTTGAGGTTAATTTTGTCTAAAAAATTTTAGTCCTAAATGGTGGGGATTATAATACCTGGTTGAATATGGTATTAAATAGTCCCCCATATTAAGTCATTTTATAATTCATGGACTAATAGTCCTAAGTCCAAATTTAAAAACAAACAAGACACTTGGGATTAATAATACTATCCCAAGTGTAATCCTTGTAAACAAACATAACCTTAGGTAATATAGTTAAAAATATAAATAACTCATAACGTACAGGGTGTTGTTTCGTGCAAAACTTAAGTAATATAGTTGTATATATACATATTGTGAATGCATTGAGAGTTATAGGGTATAGATGATTAGATGTCAGAGCCGGCCTTGGCCCAGTGCGAACAGGGCGACCGTCCAGGGCCCAAAGTTGTAAGAGGCCCAAAATTAATTACAAGCTTATGTATATATATATGTATATATGTGTATATGTGTGTAAAACACCAATGGTCTAGTGGTAGAATGGTATCCTGTCATAGTACAAACTTAGGTTCAATTCTTGGTAGGTGCGTTTTATTTTGCTTTCCATTTCTTTTTCACTTACATAATTTTTCAATGCTTAAATTCTAAAGAGAAAGAAAAATAAACATCCTAATATGACAAATGACCATATGTTTTTCACTTACATAATTTTTCAATGCTTAAATTCTAAAGAGAAAGAAAAATAAACATCCTAATATGACAAATGACCAAACATATGGTTAATTTCGCACAATGACCTTAAATATAGCACAATATTGAATACAAAGGCAACCTTACTTTTTTTTTAATTTATGTTTTTTCAAAAACACTTTTACAATTGTGGATATGAAACACTGTTTTAATTATGTTGTGAAAAAACGTTTGTCAAATCTTTATATTAAAAAAAAGTATTTCATCTCAACACACTACAAACCCCCCGTCAAATTTTTAAAAAAATACAAAAGTATTAAAAAAAATTGGCTCGGGGGCGCTGTCCCCGAACCCCAGCCACTGAGCACACTCGAGAAATTTCCTCCGGGCCTTCAGAAACCCAGGATCGGCTCTGTTAGGTGTGCAACTAGCACTGCAAAATTAGGGTACTCAATGTTTGTTAATTTTGAAGAGTTTATAATAGCGATATTAAATTGAGCATAGCAAAAATTTGTATTTGGACCTCATGGGCATAACCCATATCACATATTAAATCATATGGATATATATATATATATATATATATCATGGAGGAAATAGTAAATTAAGACTTGCATGCAACTGAAGAAAACAATAACCGCCTAAAACGTCCATTCATATACGTACTGTATACATATATAAGCTTCGACTTTGCCTATCAAATCCAGATATAAATTGTTGACAAAAATCCCCCATGCTGCTCTGCTCCCTCTTAGACCGCGCGCACGGACAATGACCTTTCGTGTTCAACTATACCAGTATCTATCTATATCTATATTATAAAGTAGCTTTTTAAAGCCGGAGATGTCGTTAGTGTAATCGGTAATGCTATTTTATTTTTGTCTCTTTTGCCCTTTTAAGTTTAGTTAATAGTATTATTTTATCTTTTTTATATTTATTTTTATTTATTTTTTTATTTTTTTATTTAATCCTTCAAATTCTATAAAATTCTTATTTTACCCCTATTTATACATGTAACGTGTGTATCACTGGATACTAGTATATAATAAACTCTTCAACTAGTCTCAAGCGCGAATTTCTTTCACATTTTTCGAGTTCGGTTGTAACACCCCCTTTCTCAAAGGGAAAAGGATGTCACGCACAAAACATAATAAATACAATCATGTAATAAACTTCAAAATATTTTCAAATAGATTGAATATCAACTGTCATAAACGTCAATTTAAATAAATAGAACTCCATATTAACATAATCTCTACCTCTAAGAATGAATGTCAAAATAGGCCCAAAACATCTGTCTACAAAATATTAGAAAACTCAAGTCTAATAATAGTCTCAAAACTAATCGACTTATTTAATTTGGATCAAAGGTATCTCTCATCCCATAAATCTTAATCACCCCTGATTACCTGCCGGAAAAAGAACACAGCGTGAGCCAATTGCCTAGTACGAATATAAAGATGTATGAATATAAAGATGCACAAATATAACACAATATATAATGTAACCCAAAAGAGCCGAATGAATGAACGAATGCAAACTACGAAAGAATTATGAATATATCAAAATTAGTGAGGCTATATATAAACGATGAACACTATTGATTGAACAAGTATAATCAAAAGGATTCCAACAAGATGAAAGCTGAATCAAATGTTTATAAGCTGACAATTTCATATTGAGCTCAAATACAAATAGTCAAAGGCTAACAAAATACATCGATACCATGATGTATGCGAATCAAACCGGATAGTACGCACGAGACATACGTCTCTAATCCGCCAAACAAATCAAATCAAACTACAAAATGTAAGCCAAAAGGGGTTCAAATCACAAGGCTTACAAGACTATCTCCAAATGACATTGAATTATTTCAAATACAAATATACTTAACTATCACAAGATACCAACGATTTAAATACTCCCGAATGTGAATGAAAATATACGAAGAAGGATACAAATGAATAAAATCTCAAAAACACAGTTTTTCAAATGACGAAATATTACATAACTGATATAGAGAATAGAACTACAATCAAAAAACGATGTACGAAATCCGTACCTGAATAAAATACCAAACAATTCACTGAACCCAAAATATCACACCGCTAGACCTTCTCAGATTTATAAAATCACCAAATTAATACAAGGCCATAAATTAAATTACTGACTTTATATATTTTATATTTTTATAAATTTAACAACTTTAATATTAGTACATATACAATCTGTAATAAAATAAATATCTTTTAATATACAATATAACTTAATGTTATATTAATAATAAAATACAATTTTATTAGTTTGATGAACCTCGGGTACATATTACTGACTTTATAATTCAAAAGTGTAATCTTCACTTTGTTTTATTACCCATCATTCATGCCATGAATTGTGTATTATTTCAAATATATAATATAATATTGATTTAGTTAAACTATCTTAACCATCCAGTAGCCTACAAAAGTCAGATTGCCTCATTGCAGCTTGAATGAATTAATGCCCATATAGTGCCGCACTGCGGCACACATGCAAAGTCTCTTTTTTTGCATATATAAAACAAACAACTCACAATAGCAATATATAATTACCACATTGAGTATTACAAATCAAGATCACCCAACATAACTTTTAACTTACTGTTTGACATACTAAATTTTTACAACAAATTATTATAATAAAACAATAAAAATAAATATTTTCTTATAGTTAAAATATATTTTATAATTACCTTTTTCAGATACGATTATGCTGAATATAGTTTTTCACAATCTTCTTCCCCAAATTTTTCTTTTTATTTCACAGCATTTTTCCGCCTCTTCTTCATTTCTCGTTGCGTCAAAATTCTCTCCTTCTTTCGTTTAGTCGAGGAATGCCAGCACATGTATTAGGAAGGACCTTAACCTAATATATTAATGTTACTCCTATTTCAATTTGGTTTTAAACCCAACACTTTAAATTGGGCTCAATTAGTTTGATAAACTCAAACTTAAATACTTAGAAATTAGTTTGACCCAATTCGTATGATTATTATTTTCATTTTATTTTTATTATCTTATTATTATTATTATATACTAATAATAATAATAATAATACGATAATGTAGAAATATATTAGCAATTAGTTAAGGTGATGCATGTTATGTATTATTAGCAAGTGTAATATAGTTATTAATTTACAATTAATTTTTAAATGTATAAGTGGTACTTAATTGTCATCAATACAAAATCTAGGAGATGAAATAGTAGATGAGAGTATGAGACACAATCTAAATTTCACTTCATCGCCTTAACTAGCGCAGCACAATGAATCAAGATAAGTAACTCTTCTTTCCAATCAGTTAGGCAATGTGTGAAATTGTGAAAATCATTCACGGGAATTGAAGACTTTTGGCTTCATCTTTTGCTTGCATGTACACAGAATCATGGAATTTTAGGCCAAGAGATCGATATCTCTGAATATAATCTTATTGTTATAATTATTCTTGAAGATTCCGTGAAATGGATCAAATTAAACAGTAGAAATATATGGTCACATGGTTTAAAATCAATTGAAATTCATTATTCCCTCCGTCCCAAATTATTTGCATTTCTAGGACTTTTTAAAGTCAAATTGACTATTTTTAAAACTAATCTTTTTACTATTTTTGCTAACATATAGGTGAAGATATTATAACCAAAAGAAAGTATATACAATTTATTACTAATTTCAATTTTTATAATTTTAGAAATATATTTATATATGCTTAATTATTAATTTTAAAAATAGTCAATTTGACTTAAAAAAGTCCTAGAAAGGCAATTAATTTGGGACGGAGGGAATATGATTTAAGTAAATAGTAATTAAGTGCATCCACATGCTAATCCTTATGTTTCTACTCCTTAATCACCTCGCAAACTAGTGATAATTAGTAAAATTTTATTGGCTATACATGTACAAGCATAGGAATATATGGCCACGATTATCCAACTATGTTACGTACAATTGACTTTTTAATAGACTTTTGTTGTGATTTTTCAACATTAGCACGTTATTCAAATACATGAACTTGGTAAGACATTGCTTGCCGATAAGGCAACATTTTAACTATACTACTACTCCTGTGTCAATATCTGCAAATAAAATTATTTCATATTAAATTTTTGCTTTGGGTCATGTTTTCAAAATTATAAATAATACGTCCTCTCACAAGGCAGTGAAGACACACATTTTGGAATATAATATAGATTTTATTCCGTATTTAGAAAAGAAAGGGGTTGTATTTTCCTTGAAAATGAAATATTATTTTAGTGAGCTTTACTACATATAGAGAACTTCATATACGTAGGACTTAACCTGTAGTTATAAATAAAACTATGAATTTAACTAAACATGCACAACAAGCCGGTTTGATCCGGTTGGGTCTCCCAGGCCTTGGGTTTTGACCAGGTCAGATCAGGCCAAGCTCAAGGCTAGGCGTAGACTAGCCTAGTCCCCTCCCCTCCCCTCCCCTTTCCTTTTTTTTAATGTTAAGTATTAAGTATTAAATATTAAAAATAAAAATTATAGAATATAAAATAATAATATTTTGTAAAAATAAAAATTTTAATGACGAACTATAGTATTTACAAAAAACTAACTTATTATTAATATTTAACATTAAAAGTTAGTTTATTGATGTATTAATTAATATTTAACATTAAAAGTAGTAATAAATATTAATAAAATTTTAATTTTAAATATTAATATTTACAAGAACTAACTTATTATTATTAATATTTCATCAACTAACTGTTAACGTTAAATATTTAATAAATTAACTAGTATATTAATTAAATGTATTTACAAGAGCTAGCTTGGACTTGGACTTGTTTTTTGGATCAATTTTGAATTTTTAGTTGTTAGAATCATAGCTTCATAAAATCAAAATTGACAACAAGAACGGGAGACATGATACGGGTGATCCCTGTCCTTAAGGTCTTTATCGCCCCCACAACAATTGATTTGCTAAAGGTTGTAGACGATATACTTCCAGGATATATGTCATGAAGCCTTTGGTAAATTATCCGTGATAGTAATTCACAGAATAACTCTAATAGAACACTGCTTTGTAGTAGTTATTTGTTTGTAGAAAAATTGAAGAAGAGAGAAAAATACATATGCAAAATACTAGTTTTCTTATATATAAACTTACTTCATATATGCATATATCTTATGTGTGTGTGTGTGTGTATATATGTATATACACATACATATACATATACACATATGTACATACATATTTGTAAGTTACATAATATACTATTAAATTCTATTTTTAACTACACTTATTAGTACTAAATATGTAAGTTACATTCAAATTGTGGCCACTTCCAAAATTTCTTAGTTCATTATGTTGTGATAATGAAATTGTTTGTGTATAGAGCATATGAGATTACCTTTAATGGTAAGTCTTGATATGTTGGTCTAGACATAATTTTTGTTAGACAATTGATACAAAAAGATATCATAATATTTGTTTATGAGGAAGTCATGTGACGACTTGGCTTATCTTGTTACTAAAACCCTGACGAGAGCTTAGTAAGTTTGACTACTTGTGATATCTTGTGATATGGAACTTAAACCACTTGAAGTTAGGGGTGATAGAAACCCAACCTATTCGTAGGTTACCCCTAGTTTATAAGTTCAATGGGAAAAACAAGTCATAGTTGTTGACTGTGTTACTATTGATGTGGTTCCATATGGAGTCTAAGATAGTAGCGTTTGTTGCACGACCGAGGTTGAGTTATACTCTTAACAAAGTTGTTGTGTTCTTAGGAACAGAACACATGTGAAACACTTTGCCTATATGAACTAGAAGTGGAGCCGCTTCTTATAGAGGGTTGTGATTTACTCTCTTAAAGGTTCATGAAACAGGATATTGCGCATGACCATATTAGCGCAAAGCAATTGAGAATACTCACCGTGATAGGAGGATTTTGTGTGTGTGTGGCAATTCCAGTCATATCATATAGGAGTAGAGGTTCAATCTACGGACAACATCAACTTCGATTTGACTTTGAGTTGTTTACACTAAGGGAAGGTTCAATGTTCGTCACACCTTCTTTTATGCACACATACCTTGGAGTTGTTTGATAGAAAGTTGTTTGGATGAAAAATAGTTTTTCCAAACAAGTGGGAGATTGTAAAAATTGCACCTTATTTTATATTTTTGAGACTTAATTATTGTCAAGTTTGGGTTTAATAAAACCCATTTGTGGACATAATTTAAGTAAATATAAATGTGTAATTTGTTTCTCAAATGTGGAGAATAAAAGAGAATTTCATTTGATTTGTGTAGAAATCGTTTGATTTGTGTCTATAGTAAGACATTTAATAAGCTGCAAAATTGTTTTGATAGAAACTAATTTTCCTTAGTTCCATTTAATAGAAAAAGACTACTAGTTACTTTATACGTACAAGAGGCGTAGTTTATTTTATTTTGAAATAAAAGGAAAATATTGAGAACTATTTAAATTCTAATTAACCACTAAATTAGTACTAGTATTTTTAACAACAAATTTCGATTCTATTTGCTTTCTGCATCATATAAAGCAATAGTATTATTTGCTGCTCCAAGTAAATTATTCCCCTCACTAAGGGTAATAATATATCCACCTACTTGTGAAAATATAATTATATATTCACCTACTTGTGAATATTTTCTTACTTATTCAAGATCACAACCAGTTATGAATCCAAGATTAATAATTTTTACTAAATACAAATTTTTACTAACACAATATAGTGAAATAGGAGGCTTTAGACTAGGCGACAATCAATATTTTAACAAACACCCTAATCCATTAAACTTTCCTCATAAGATAACATTATATTCATATAGTGAAATGGGAAATACTTATTTGTTTCTTACTCATCCAAGAAACAATACCCAAGATTGGGTGAAAATTCACCTACTTGTGAACTTATAATTTCCCTCACTAAAATATAAGTGACATTTATGTGATCTATTAAAACATTGAAAAATCTAACAAAAACCAATTTTAAACCACTAGTATACTAAATTTAAACCTGTAGGTAATATCTGATCTCGTGCATTGCATATCAAACATAAGGCTCCCACTAGCGCATGTGTACTTCAGATTTGCAATAGCTATATCAGAATTAACTTCCAGTGTACTACCACTATTAAAGAATTATTAAATTCTTCAATCTCAAGGTTATCAAACTTAGTTCAGTACAACCCCTCAATACAATTAAATTGGTTTAGTTAAAATCTTCACTATGTTTTCACATGATAATAAGATAACATCTATTTTACAAATCTTTCAACATAAAGACAAAAAATAGATATGTTTTAAACACGTTTACGTTAACAATACTATGTAAAATGATCAACATATCATTAATATACACGTAAAAACTATCACATTATAGTTTATACAATTATATTATTAGTGTAAACATATAAATAATTATATATCTGATAAATAGGTAAAAAGTGAAATACTAGTTCTCAGCTTAAACCACAAGTACATAACTATTTTACACCTTAACCTCTCAATCGAAAAGAACAAACCATCTTGTTGATTCACAATATACTCCCTCAATCAAATTTATTGAAAACTTGAGTTGCAGTAATATCATAATCGGTGCTAAAATGTTAAAATAGTTTATACTCTCGTCTAAAACCTTGAAAATTATTTTTACTTTCAAAGTAAAATAGCCATCAGTATCGAATCACTTATTCCTATACAACAAAATTAGAATATCAAGGTAAATATGCACATACCTATATATTATCACCTAATATGTATCCACTTTAATATTTATAGCTTATTTTCAATCTCACTATTGAACTCAATCACTATAAATATTTTGGATCATATTTAGGCCAATAAAATAGGTATTTTATTTACCAAATTATTAAATTGATTTCCTTCACCAAATCAATATTATTCCTTCTAGGTCCAACTTATAACTTTGTAGGACCTTAGAGAATTAATTAAGTGAAATAAGCTCACATTTCAATATTATTCAAAAGTTTGTGTTTCAAAGACTTTCATTTCATAGGACTACACAATCAAATTGAATTTCGCAACAAGAAATTCATAAGCATTACTATTTTTTACATAAATAAAATTATGCTCCAAATAGTCCAAAGGCCAAATTTAGTCCATAAAAAAAATCTTAAAGAATCACCCCCACACTTTTAAATAATTGAAATCTCATTGAATATTTTCAGTTCATCATATTATGCTCACTACTTAAAATAAATTTTAGATTAATTAATATTTTATGTGACAATGTTCCTATAAATATTACTTCCACATAAGAATATTAAGGAACACTTCTCAAAACAAAAAATAAGTTCTTGTACATTTTATGTATTAGTTATTCATATAAAGATTGCTTCAATATAAGAATCTTTTAGAACTCCCCACATAAGAAAACAAGCTCTTATTTTTTGAAATTCCATAAAATCTCAAAACCAAAAATTATTTAACATAAGCACTTAAAATTATACATGTACATTTTTCAACTATACCAACACGTAACACGTGACTCTGTGTAAACAGTATAAAACTCATTATATACAAATTATAGCGCAACTCATCATATTGCACAAATTTATTTGCATATAAATCATAAAATATAAAAATTTATATTTACTTTCTAAAAAATTAATTTATCACAAACAAAATTAATTTATGTAGAAAGCAAATAAAATTCACACACATGAATTAGTATCTTCAAGTGTTTTCTTGTTCCAACTTAGACATGAATATCATAAACAATATATCTTTTGAAATTTAGAAATATAGAATTCAAGACAATTCTCATAATAATATGAAATACTTGAACTTCACTATATTTATAAAAAATCAAAAAATAAAATATTTATCTCATTTGTAATATACAAAATTCATATAATCACATTAAAATTTACTACTTCTTAGACAAGAAGTACACATAAAAATAAATCAACATATACCAATTGTGATTATCCCAAAAACACTATGAATAACATTTCAAAGTGTTTTCTCAACTTTATAATCACATCGTATACAAGATTTATTCAACTAAATTTACTTCTACAATATCTCTTTTAACTATTAGTTGACAATTAATTTATTACCCATGAAAAAGGTAATTTATCTTCAAAATTTATGGATAATAAATACCAAGCAATATTACACACTAAATATTGCTTCAAATTCTATATACGTAAATTTGTTAAAGAAGAATACAAAATTACTTTATTTCCTAAATAAATTAATTTACAACTAATTCGTTATATATAGAGACAAGTAAATTTCACAACTTTTACTACAACCACTAATAATAAATTAATTTCAATTAGTTTATAAGAATAGTAATTTTCTTAAAGCTCATGCATATACACTTTTAGCAATATTATATACTCATAAAATATTACTAGTCAATATATATGCACAAGTTAAAGTTTGTTCCACAATGAACAATAATCAAATTACCTCCAAATTAAATAAAACTAATCAAATTTATTTATTATATAAGATCATAAGTAAAACAATACTCACACATGCAAATATCATCAACACATGATATAATACATTACGTATATACCATTCATGTATATATACTTATAACATGATAGACAAATATCACTCTCAAAAATAAAAATAAAAAATTATGACACACCTTTTTGGATAAAATCCGAAGAACACTGTATCAATTTTGGTGTTATCTTCATTCAATATTTCTCGCATTGGCTTTTCTTCTCATCCACAATAATTTACACACTTGTAAATTGAAAGTTTTTTTTTTCACTTCCATTTTTCTCTACAATCCATCTTCTAACAAGAGTTATCAATAAAAAATAATTAGTTTAATATCTCAACTATTACTAATTATCATAAAACTCCATTGATAAATACATATAAGAAAAATGACACTTATCTTTAAAATAGTGTTATGTCTTCCATCCACAATTTCTGATTCTAATAAATTGATAAAGACCTTAAGAATGTTAGAGTCATAGCTTCATAAAATCAAAATTGACAATGAGAACGGAAGACATGACACGGGTGATCCCTGTCCTTAAGGTCTTTATCACCCCCACCACGATTGGTTTGCTAAGGGTTGTAGACGATATACCTCCAGGATATATGTCAAACCTTTGGTGAATTATCCGTGATAGCAATTCACAGAATAACTCCAATAGAACACTGCTTGTAGTTATTTGTGTGTAGAAAAATTGGAGAAGAGAGAAAAATACATGTGCAAAATAATAGTTTTCTTATATGTAAACTTACTTCATATATGCATATATCTTATGTATATATCTACATATACATATACACATATGTACATACATATTTGTAAGTTATATAATATACTATTAAATTCTATTTTTAACTACACTTATTAGTACTAAATATGTAAGTTACATACTAGTATTAATTTAGTGGTTAATTAGAATTTAAATAGTTCTCAATACTTTTCTTTTATTCCAAAATAAAATAGACTACACCTCTTATACGTATAAAGTAACTAGTAGTCTTTTTTCTATTAAATGGAACTAAGAAAAAGTAGTTTTTATCAAACAATTTTGCAGCTTATTAAATGTCTCACTATAGACACAAATCAAACGATTTCTACACAAATCAAATGAAATTCTCTTTTATTCTCCACATTTGAGAAACAAATTACACATTTATATTTACTTAAATTATGTCCATAAATGGGTTTTATTAAACCCAAACTTGACAATAATTAAACCTCAAAAATATAAAATAAGGTGCAATTTTTAACATTAGTTTTGATCATTGTTGGCCTACTTGGGAGTGGACTAGGACCTGGGACTTGGGACTTGGGAGTAAGGCTGTAAATTGAATAAAACGGTTCGGGTTTGATTCGAGCTCGACTCGAAAAAAAATGCAAACGAGACTCGGATTCGTTAATAATAATATGATCCAAATCTGAGCACAAAAAATAGTTCGAATAAAAATACGAGTAGAATCTGAGTAAGGTTATACTCGACTCATTTAAGATTCAAACTACTCGATTTCTTAATTGTGATTCGATACATACTCGATTGATATATATTTGAGTAGATACTCGATACATTCTCTTATAATATGTACAAAATTAAATAATTAGAATAATTAATTATTATTACTTTATTTTTATTTTTAATTGTGTTTTTATATTTGTAAAGTGTAATAGTAAATATATTTTTTTAATTTCTAAGTAAAATAATAAGTTCAATTTATAATTATATATATTATAAAACTAGTTATTATGAAAAGACTCGAATTCGAGCTTGAATTCGAAGCTCGTGAGTAGTTTGAATATAATTTGATCCGAGTCAGATCAAATTCGAGTAATAAATATTTGAGTCGAGTCGAATCTGAGTAAAGTTTTTTAAATGCAATTCGAATCTGAGTCGAATTCGAGTATGAATTTAACTTTTCGAGTCGAATCTGAGCAACTCTCTGTTCGGTTCAGTTCGAGTCGTTTACACCATTACTTGGGAGGCGCGACCGGGGCAAGGTCACAGGAATGCGGGCATTAGCAGCCTAGCCTGGTCTGCTATTTCATTTTTTTTTCAACCTTGGTAGTTGCAGTTGGGCTTGCGCCTTGGGTCATTTAAGCGTGGGAGTTGTAGGTTGTGTTGTTGTAGGCTAGGCCTCAAGCTAGGGCAGACCAGGTTATTTTGCAGGTCAAGCCAGGTTGGATATTAGCTTAAAAACCATGGCCTTTTCAAAACCTTCAAACCAAGCTAGGCCTGACCAGGCCTTAACCAAGTCGGGCCCAGGGTGGATCAAGGCCAAGTCGAGGGCCTTTTGTGCATGTCTAATTTAACCATTGAGCTATCCAATTTAGAGTCATTGGTGACATAATTTCTTCTTATTTATTTTTTAAATTAAATTGACATTTTCAATCACAAAATTAACATATATTCATTTTAATTTTAGTTGATACAATAAAAAATAGTATAAACTGTGTAAAAAGTACTATTAATCATAAGATTTATTGCTTCAAAATGACCTTCAAAAGTCAGTATTGATCATATACCTTGAACGGGCAAATGGGTGCTTGATTCGTCCTTAAATACTTAAACTGATTGATGATAAAAATAATAATAAAAAAAGGTATAGTCTGGAATTTTAGCACTTGGATATATAAGAATTTGTTTAATTTCATTAATACTCTCTAATGCATACATTCAACTCTTTTAAAGAAGAAAAATACAATATAATTAAAGAAACTATCCATGTCGTTGATCATTATAATTAACTTTTAATCGTTGCCCTTCATTCTTACCCAATACCTCTTTTAAGAAGGCTCGGATCATGGTTGTTGACTGTGAATTTTTCTATTTGGGAGTTGAAAATGTATCTATTGAAAAGGGTCACATTGCGTACGTGGGGGACAAAAGTTATGATGAACAAGAGTTTATTATGAATTTACACCATGTGTTTCTCTCAAAAACTCTTAAAGAGTAAAGAAGGTGAGCTACAATCAATCTTATACCGGTATGCTAATGGATTCTCGGCGGGATTTGCTGCAGTATTGAGTCAATCTCAAGTTGAACTAATTTCAGATTTCCAAGAGTTATTTGTGTACTTCTTGATAAATTGTTAAGTATGCACATGATCGGAGTTTGGGATTTTCTGGGAGTAAAGGAAGAAATCTTGTAATGGGTCTATCGGGCATTGGATATATTAATTGTTGGTGTCTTGGATATTGAACTAGTGCAGAATTCCAAAAGCTACACAGATGAAAGTGGGGAAAAGTCTGCTTTAAGGGAAAATGGTATTTTCCAAATGCTAAAGCAGTATTTATAGGGCTTTATTACATAAATATTTTGAGGATCTGTGTTGGTGGAGAGCGCAAACACTTTTTCAATATAGAATTGCAGCTGGGTAAGTGTTATAATGACCCACATTTTTACCAAGGTGCTGAACCTGGGCTTCTATATGCTACAGCAATCAAATTAAAATTATATAGATGTGTCCTCCCTGATATTGTCATTTTGGAATGCAGCTTTACTGGCTTCAATTCGAGTTTTTCTCGCTGATGTTATTCGGCAATTATCTAGTGACGTGATGGATTGTTTTATGGTGCCTGATGTTGAAACAGTTTTGTGCTTGATTATAGACTTTGATGTTGGCAACAAAGTTTCAAAAGGTTATCTGCAGCAACTTATTATGTATGTGCCGCCATCACCTGTTTTTAATATAGTTCTCACTGAACAATTTTGTGAACTGCAAAAATTGTTAGAATAAAATATTTTATCTCACGACATGCATACGTGGGTGGTGGTTTCCAGCGATCTGTTATCATGATTTCATCATAAATTTCATCACAATTAGACTGAACAAGGAACCTCTTATTGGCAGCAAGACAGTTCTCAAGTTTTTGATTTTCAGTAGGTACATAAGTGATGCAGGTGCTTTAAAATGCCAAGAGGCTGGTTGAGATCTAATATCACAAAGACTCGAAGGATACTCAAAGTGCTACAGGCCATTGTTAAACATAGTTCATGTTATGGACATTGAATGGAACCAAAAGACAGAAGCATTGCATAAATGCTACTGGAGGTGAGGAAATGATGTTTAAGTTTTTAACATGTATTTTTGATCCAGGGGGAATAATTTTGCTAACTATGGTTGAAGAATGCAAGGATTCTCTTAATTCACATCTTAGGGATAAGATGGTTTCCAAAGAGCGTGGAATTCATGTAGAAAATGAGGTATCATTTCAAGCATGTAACAAGCAAATGCAAAATATTAATTATTGCATTTAGAGGTACTAATTTCCAAAGTAAAACCTCGTTTGGTGAATGAAAATCTTCCAAAGGGTCAATCAAGCATTGGATATATCATTGTTGCATGTCTTGGTTACTGGAATATGGCTGGCATCCAAAAGCTACAAAAATAAGCTAGGGAATGGAAGAGCTAGCCTGCTCTAAGAAAGCCATTACTCTGCTAGTTCTTGTGCTGGGGAATTTTTTAGTGATTCAATTGGAAAATTACATATCCATGGGATATCAAGTTAAAATTGCAGCCGTGGGATTTCAAGTTGCTACTTAAAAAGTTAAAAGGAATTGCTGAAGTTGATGTATATTGAGAACTCCAAAATGGAAACTATGGGTACAGCAGATTGTGCTAATTTTTCCTTAATTCCTCTACCAGTACAATGTGACCAGTGGAACACGGAATCAACTCAGATTTGCACGAGTATGTGTTCTTTCCCTAGTTCTATCATTATCGTGAATACGCAAAGTTTCGTTTACGAAATGATTATTTTGAAGAGAAACGCATATCAAATAATATTATTATTCATCTAATTGATAATAATAATAATATTTATTATATAATTTTTTTTTATTAAATTATATAAGTATAATTATTTGAGTTCAATTAAGCTTTTATTATTACATAAATAGATGAACATAGGAAGATATAGACAAATAAATCTTTTTAAAGAGGAATACTATCATTTATATTATACAAGCAGAAGAATTATTATTGCAGATTTTTAAATTTATTTAATTTTTCATCAATAATTAGTTATATATTACTAGTTAAATAGGATATTTCAAAAGGAAATATTTTCTTTATTTAAAAATTATTGTACACCATATTAATCTATATTAGTAGAATTAATGTAACACCCCCTTTCTGAAATAGAAAGATAGGTTACACAAAAACACAACATAACAGACAAAATTATATTAAGGTTTTAAGCCACAAAAGAATAGTATTCATAACCAATAAATGTCACAAGACAAGTCATAATAAATGTCAAACCAGTTCAAACCAAAAAATTGCAGGAGGAAATATCCTTAATTTCAAAAAATTAAAATTAAAGATATTTTAATAAATATTTTATTAAAAGTTGAAAAAATAATTTGAGAAATACCTCAAGGAATGATTGTGACTTCTAATTTTTTTTATACTCAATTTACTCGAAAGTTGAAACAACCACCATTTATATAGGAAACTGATATTTGCATCACAGAAAATGATATTTTCACATGAAAAGGGTCGCTATAGATCTTATAGCGACGGTTTTTTCTGTCATTATACATTTATAGCGACATTTTTCATGTGAAAATATCAAAAAATATTGTGATATATATTTCTTATATAAGTTAGAAGCCATATAGAAGGGGAATAAAAAAAACTGGCACAAACATGGCTATAGTCTGAAAATATTATTGTCTAATCACACAAGCCAAATACCTGCACACTCAGCAGGCGGCACATGGACCCCTGCAGTAGTCTATATATTTAGTGAGTGATTATATAGGGAATCATATGAAATTCCAATGGTCAGGATTCGATATGTTTTTAAAAATAATGTACCTAAGGTTGATTTTTTAAGTCTACCAATGGGGATTACAGATCTTCAAATATTGTTTGATCCCCAAATCACGTCTCCGTCTCCGTCTCTTTAGAAACTCACTAGCCATCTACTGTTCTTCTGTCTCATCTAAATCAACTACTACTTCCATGACTTCCCTAATAAAGCAATTTGGCTCTTCTAACACTTCTTCTTCATCATCAAATCCACGTCTGAACAACCACAGATTTTTCTACGCCGTATTCTTAAGTTTCAGAGGTGAAGATACGCGCAATAATTTCACAAGTCATCTTTACAACGCTTTGACACAAGCCGGAATCCGAACCTTCATGGATGAACCTGAACTGAGAAGAGGGGATGAAATTTCGTCTTCGTTGGTAACAGCAATCCAAGAATCAAGGATTGCAATTATTGTGTTTTCTAGAAATTATGCTTCTTCAAGATGGTGCCTGGATGAGCTTGTGAAGATCCTCGAAACCGGGCACCAATTGGTGGTGCCGATATTTTATTACGTTGATCCATCTGATGTACGCCATCAAACCGGGAGTTTCCAAATAGCTTTTGAAATGCATGAACAACGTTTTGTAGCTCAGATGGAAATCGTAGCGAGGTGGCGAGCTGCATTAACTGAAGTTGCAAATTTGTCAGGATATGATTGTACTACAGATCGGTAGACTGTTGAACCTTAGCTCTTTCTTTCTTCTTCTTAATTTACTTTACTTAAGCTTATATTTGTTTGCAACTAAAAGGATTACAATCTCATTAGTTATAATCTACTGCTCTATCTGATATAAGGAAAATGTTTTTTTCCAGAATGATTACTTCTATCATGTGCACTAACAATTATGCATTAACAGGGAAAAAAAAGGGTTGGTTTGTTCAAACTTTCTGGAAATAAAGCAAGTTATTACTCTATTTTGTTTAACATTGCATTATTGCAATTTCAATAATTTTTTAACAAAAATTTTGTCATTTTGGCAATAACAACGTCGTCAAACCAAATTAGACGACTAAATATCTCTACTACCGAAAACGAACTTCCTCCGGAGTCTATTTGTATAAGAAAAGATAAGTAGCATTGATTCATAGCTCTCTTTCCCCGGTCTCCTTTCCATAGGGATGACAATTTCTTGGGGAGAGCACAAAAATATATTGGACGCGCACATGGTCGAAACATCCAAAACTAAGCACAACATTTTTATCTTGCTTGTGTTTTAATTTTGCTGCAGAAGCTAGGAACCCACGTTAGTTACAGAAAAAGAAAGGAAAAAAGAAGACTCTACCGTCCGGGTGCATTTATGAGTTGAGATCTGTTGTCCTTTTTCTTGTTTTATTCATTGTCTCTATTTAATATGTAAACTATAAAAAAAACAATTACATTACGCTTGACAACAATATCTGACGTGAGACATTAGATGAGATAGAGATGGAGGATGGAATAAAAGATTTAGATTTAGCATTTACTCATTTGATTCCAAATACTACCAATATGCATCCACAAACTTACTATATGTTTCAATTTATTATTTCATTTTTAGCTCATCATATTATATCTTGTGTCTTTCTTCTTGGGTGAAAAATACAGGAATGAAGCGCAACTTATTCACGCAATTGTTGAGATAATTCTACTTGAAGTAAAGCCCTCATACTTGAATGTTGAGGAGCACCCAGTTGGAATATATCATCGTGCTATGCATACACAATCATTACTTAACATTGAGACGGATGATGTCCGTATCATTGGGATCCATGGGATGGGTGGAGTCGGTAAAACAGTTGTTGCCAAAGCTGTCTATAATCTTATTTTTCATCACTTTGAAGGTAGATCCTTTGTTGCTAATGTCAGAGAAGTTTCAAAACAAATTAACGGTATAGTTTGCTTACAAGAGCTGCTTCTTTCAGAAATCCTGAAAAACAAAGTTAAGGTTGCCAATGTTGATGAAGGAATCAATTTAATAATGGAAAGGCTTTATTCTAAAAGGGTTCTCATCGTTTTTGATGATATGGACAATTACTTGAGCCAAGTAAAATCTTTAGCAGGAGATCGGAACTGGTTTGGTTCAGGAAGTAGAATCATCATAACAACAAGAGACGTCCATCTATTGGATCAAGTACCAGTAGATGCGAGGTACGAGGTGGAGAGGTTGAACTATACTGAGTCTATGGAGCTTTTAGGTTGGCATGCGTTTAGAAAAAATTTCCCATTGCTAGATTATATGAACCTTGCGAAAGAGATTGTAAGTTATGTTGATGGGCTGCCATTAGCTCTTAAGATTATAGGTTCACATTTATTTCAAAGAAACAAAATTGCATGGAGAAGTGCCATAGAGAAATTGAGTCAAATTCCCCACAAGGAGATTCAGGAAAAACTTAAAATAAGTTTTGATGGACTAGATAATGCACAAAAGGCTATCTTTCTTGACATTGCATGCTTTTTCATTGGAATGAACAAGGATGAACTAATTAGTATACTCAAGGCTTGTGGTTTCTTTCCAGAAATTGAAATTGAGGTTCTAAAAGAAAGAAGTTTACTAACATTTGATGAGACAAATCGACTAATAATGCATGATCTTATTCGCGATATGGGAAGAGATATTATACGTGAACCATTTTCATATGAGCCTGAAAAGTGTAGTCGATTGTGGCTTTATGAGGAGGTATATGATGTACTTAAAAAACACAAGGTAAGAAGCAAATACTTAATAGTTACTGTTTTGTAAAGGATTATACTGAAAACACAATTACGTTTATTTAAACTTTTATGGTATAGAAGGGATCCGTTAAGGTGAATTTGTCATACCACGTATCATCAGTAAGTTTTATAGTTTTTTATGGCATTAATTATAACAATTGTTGTATTTGTGGTGGTCACAAACAGAGTGTTAGAATTAAAAATACAACTTTTGCTACAACCAATGCAGCAAAAAGTTATAGAATTTACCAATGGTATGTGGTGTAACAACTTAAATACCATAACTGGATCCGTATATAAGGCTTATGACACATCTTTCTCTCTCTCAAAATTTTAAGTTACTTATTAAAGCTCTTACCTTTTTATTAGGGAACAGAAGCAATTGAAGGTGCCATCCTGGACCTCTACTCAATTAATGAAGTAAAGATGAGTACCAAAACGTTTGAGCGGATGCACAAATTGAGATTGCTTAAGATTAACAATTTAGTTCTCTCAGGAAGTTTTGACAATCTATTTGAGGAGCTAAGATGGCTCTGTTGGCATTACTGTCCTCTGCAGTATTTACCGCCCGACTTTCATCCAGAAAAGCTCGTTATTCTTGACATTTCAAGTAGCAACATCCAAAATGCAACCAACGGTTTCATGGTATGACATTACATTATAACTTTATTTTTTTTCTTACATACATTTGTGGTAAATATTTGTTTATGTATCAAACAGGCCCTACCAAACTTGAAGATCCTAAATCTAAGTGACTCTACAAGCCTCACAAGAACTCCTAATTTCACCGGCTCACCATTGCTGGAAACATTATTGCTTGAAGGTTGTACAAGTTTGTTTGAGATTCACCCGTCAATTGGACTTCTGAGTAAGCTAGTTTACTTGAATATGAGAGATTGCAATAGCCTTAAAAATCTCCCGGAAAACATTTGCAATTTGAGCTCGCTTCGATGTTTAAATCTCTGTGGCTGCACAAATCTGGATAGCTTACCTGAGAATTTGGGAACTATTGACTGTTTAAATGAGCTTTTGGCGGATGGAACATCAACTAAAAGGTTACCTGATTCCATGGGATTTTTACTGCAGCTAAAAGAACTATCTCTAAAGGGATGCAAGAGAGACAGGCAAGCAGACACTTGGTTTTCAAGATTCTCTTTGTCATCACAAATAAAATACCCAAGATTTCTTCCACTACTTTTTCCAAATTTTTGTTCCTTGATAAGATTGGATCTGCAAGATTGTAATCTTTCTGACGAAGATCTTCATGATGAACTTGGGAAATTGTCCTCAGTGGAAGAGTTGAATCTAGGCGGAAACAATTTTTATGACCTACCTCATAGCTTTAATCAACTAGACAAGCTGAGAGAGCTATCATTTTCTGGCTGCAAATTTCTTCGATCACTACCAGAACTTCCTTCTAATCTACAGAAGCTAAATGCAAGAGATTGTTCATCAATCATATATTTACCAAATCTATCGAGGTTGAGCAAGTTGGAAAAGTTTGTTCTTACAAATTGCAGTATGTTGCCTGAGGTTCAGGGCTTGAAGTATCTCTTTTCGTTAAAAGCAATTTACATGGCAGGCTGCACTAGTATGGTAACTAATTTTGATGAGAGATTCATCCAGGTTGTTCTCTGATCTCTCTCTCTCTCTCTCTCTCTCTATATATATATATATATATATATATATGGAATTTCTTAACATGTGTCCTTAAGACACATGTTAAGCACACGGTTTAAGAAAATATTCTCTTGAACTGTGTGCATATTCTCTTGATTTTTGCATTTACATTAAGTTCAAGAGAATATACACACGGTTCAAGAGAATATTCTCTTGAACCGTGTGTTTAGCATGTGCCCTTAGGGCACATGTTAAGAGAACCCTATATGTGTGTGTGTGTGAGAGACTAAAACTCAAAATTCTTCCTTTTTGTGTCTAATGTGTTTTTGTTCATAAGATTGACTAATTTACAAATCACTCCCTCAAAGTACAATTATTAGTGCTCAATTGTACTTTTTATATTGCGTTTGAATTAAAGGAATGAATGTCGAAATTAAATGGAATGAAAAAACGGTAATTGGTTACTCATTTCGACGAATAAACCATTCTGAATGAATAGAATTCATTTCACTCCCTTGATTTTCATTTTATTGGGGAGGTGACAAAATGGAATCCAATCCAATGGAATGAATAAATGTGACAATTATCTCGTCATATCACACCATCTACCACCAACACCAACCAAACATTAATACCTATCTCCATCCATCCTTCAATTCAAATACAGCATTAAGGTATAATTAACGGTGCAAAAAAAACGTATAGTTTTGATCGCCTTTTACTATATTATAAAATCAGATTTCATATATATATATATATATATATATATATATATATATATATAGATATATCAGTCTCAAAATCTCTCATAGTTTATAATTCTCATGTAACAGCAACTCTGGATACGCCGGATCCCATTTAGCATTGTCCTTCCAACCAAGGAAATTCCATTTTGGTTCAGGCATCAAAGCAAGGGGTCTTCATGCTCGTTTGATGTGCCGTTTATGTGGCCACCTATAAAGGCTATAATAGAGATGACCCTTTGGGTTGTTTATACAAACTACGGCAGCTCTGCTATTGAACATCCTATTTTGGCAGTGATAAAGAATAAAACAAATAATACTATGTGGACACATAATGGATTCTTGCCAGAGACCCTGGAAATAAATTCATGGGTGAGCTACTCAACAGAATCACACACAATTAAGGTTGGAGATCGAATTGAGGTTCAGGTCATAGAGACAAACGAGAAAATCATGGTTGAAGCTGTTGGATTAGATATAAACTGGTATTTTGACCAAACAGCGACTCTTTCTCAATTGTAGAGAATTGAAGACGATTTTTTTGCCCTGTAGGGGATGGGAATTGCTAGACCGTGGAAGACCTCACATACTTTAAAAAAAATCATTTTCTCATTCATAATTTTGCAAGGTAAAAATCAAAGTCGTAACATATTAAAATATTTCGAAACATCTGCAACAAAAGTCGTAATTAGAAAATTTCATGCAATAGCATCTTGTGCTAATTCCAGAGGAAGGAGGACATCCAGCGTAGTTGAGCCAACAAGCAACAGGGACGAAAATCAGCATGTTTTATAGTGGAGAAGAATGATGTTTCCCCTATTAATCCTACAAAATTTTAGTATGAATGTCGATTGTAATAACATGTTAAAATGTAATTTCTTTCCTGTGTCTGTGGCGTTAAAAAAGCCCATTGGGCTCGCCTGGCCTTGTGAAATGTAGTCCGACTTTAAACCCGTTAAGGGTGTTGTACAACAATTGATTGATAAAGCTTCTATTATTGTGTTTTATGAATGACATTGTAACTTGATGCATTGTGTGGATATTTTGGCCAAGAGAGTGGTAGGGGTCAATTATATTTATGTATTTCATTATCCGGCCTCCGGATGGCTTAAGAAATTTATTAAACTATGTTCATAATTTGGGGGGTTAAAGTTTTATTTGTCCAAAAAATCACATAAGACTATTTGTATGGATAGTAATATAAAATAGTTAATTGTTCGAAATACTCGAGTTTAGTTCAACATTGAAGAAATAATAAACTATTCCCTTCATTCTCAAAAGAATGACAAAAGAATAATTTCCACACAAATTAAGGTAGTTAAAAAATTAAGAGAGAATATAAATTTTCTTTTCAATCTATGCTTGAGTTTTGAGTTTGAAAAGAGAGAAATAACGTGAATCACTCATGTAAAGTAAATTAGCCTATGTACAAATTTATGCAGTTAACTTGTTATTTTTGTCATGCTTTTGAAAATAATTTTTTTTTATCATATTAGTCATCTTTATGGGAGAGTAAATGAATTTTTAATTTAAGTTTGATTTCAACCATCTACGTTAAAAAGAAAATGTTTGCGAGAATTCATTTATCAAGTATCATTTATTCCAAAGATCCCTCCTGAAACATTAGTGAGTTACTCTGCGAAAATTTCATTGTGAACACGAAATATTTATCCAAATAAAAATGGTGGAGGAAAATTAAAAATTAACCATTTATCACACGTTAAATGTTTAAAGAAAAAAATTGTGCCCAAACTTTAAAATATTGTTTAAACGAATAGTATAAGATATGGAATGAGGTTATTATAAACCAATGCGTATGGATGATGATGAGGGTCGTAATGTTTCCGAACGACGCGACACCGAGAGATGTTTTGGGCTTAATCGCGTTTATTAATTTATAAAACGCGAATAATATGAAATGAAAGTTATAATTTTAGTATGTAAACCAATATGAAGTCTATTTTGGCTAATTGGTATGTCTTTATAAATGATATTGTGTAGGCTATTTGAAGAGCATTATAGCGTAAGTTGTAAGCAGCGCATAAGGCAAGTTTCCTAACTTACTCAATATTTACATTTGAGCAAGTTTTCTAACTTCATATGATAATTTTCTTATAAAGGCTATGTGATGTAAAGTTCAAGTTACGCAATGTCTATATATATTATGTGGATGCTAAACATGTGCAATTTCTTTAATAATTGTACTAGATGTTCAAGTTATGCTAAATTGTAAGGTATGTATATTTTAATGATTGAATTTCATTAGTTATGTGAAATTCCTAAGATGGAATGAGATAAGCTTTTTCATTCGAAAATATTATTGATGCAAATATGAATTGTAATAATTCTTGAATTGTAATAGAATGATGACGCCTTATCAAATAAATTGGACAATTGATGGTATAAATTGCACTCGTGCAATAATGTGTTGTTGGTCATGATTTGCACCCCGTGCAATGATATAATGTCGATTATAAATATTAACGTGCTAGACCAATAGTTGCACCTAGGTGCAATTCCAAGAAATGTTCGTTAATTGAACTATTTAATATACTAAGGTGATGTTTGTTTACATTTGATTGCCTCTTAATGGACAGCCTCTTATTCGCTAAGAGGCATGATGTTGTTTATTTTTTTTGTTACCTCTGAATACCTCTTGATCGGTAAGACAGAAAATGAAATCTTAATAATTAAGAGGTACCTCTTAATGAAATTTTTTTGATACATTTTTTTATATAAATATATTCAATAATATTATTCACTCATTTTTATTAAATTGAATGTTTAAAATTATTAAATAAAATTTTACCCTTTAAAATGGTAAAATAGTGTCATTAAGAGACAACTTACTTTTTAGTTATCAAATAGTTTTTTAGATTCAGACCTCATAACAATTCAGATGATCTAATTTATTAAGACATCATAATCATTCAGATCTTAATTATCATTTTTATCAAACACAACCTAAATCTTGGAAATCAAGAACTATGATGAGAAACGGGTTGGTGTTAATTGTTTTCCAATATGGTGACAGTGATGATGATGTTAGCAATGTTAAATGATAAGGAATTTAATTATTCCTCTTTATTCACACAACTTCACAATTTTGTTCAATTGTTGAAGATTTCAGTTAGATGTTATTTTACTCCTATGGTATTGTTTATTCAACTGCTTATACTTACTGGGCAATTAAATGTTCACTCTTATAAAAATTCTAATTTTGCAGCTAGAACCGAAGGACCAGATAGTAAGAAGAAGATAAGAGTTGGTAATTGTTAAAGCAAAAGACTAAAGCTTATGTTTCAGTATGCGATCTTAATGATGTTGTATTAAATATTAGATGATGTATTAGTAAAGGTCTTCGTACCTATGATTAGATGAGGACACGTTGTAATAATTTTGTATTACATTCATGTAGTGAAGTTATGTTGTATGGGTAGTACCGTAGCGCGCAGGAATTGGGTTTAAAGGCAAGACCTAGATTTCGGGGGCGTTACAATATATATATATATATATATATATATATATATATATATATATATCATTAATTTATTTATTAATAGAGATTTAGGGCATCTAATAGTGATTAGGAATTTTTAATATTTAGAAAGATGTTTTATATTGTACTTTCGTACTTTTATTATTTACCAAATAGTATTACTGTTATAATATTATTATATGTTTTACATGGTAGATTTTTAATTATTGAATAAAGAGTAATGTTATGAACACAAACTATAGACAAAAAATATTAAAATGGATAAAAATAGAAAGTGGGACCTATGATTGGATGTTTTATGTATTTTTATTGGTAAACAATACATGTGTCTTACTCTTTGTATACAATTCATCGGCAATAATTCCGTCGAATATAATTAATTCCAACGGAATTTTCGACGGAATTATTTCCGACCAACATAGTTTCAACCGAATTTTTAACAAAAATTTCTATCGGAATAATGCTATTTCTGACGGAATACTTTCATTTTTGGAACAATTATGCTATTCTATATGATTAATTAGTTGACTGATATTGATTTCAATTATACTATCCACAAATATAAAAATATAGTGTATTAAATAAAATTAGAGGGAATGCGTAACGGAACGGATCCAAGTTTCTTGTACACAATACAATATCGCTTGCAAGGCCAGGCTAATACTACCACAAACTCATGCAAGAACCTTCGTTTAACTAGCTATTACATTACCATTATAATAAGAAAATAGTATGATTATTTATTTTATTTTTTGCATTTTCCTATGTATACTAAGTTACATAAACTACATATACTCTTTAAAATTCCTCTTTATAAACAGCTGTTAGGATGAACAGAATCAGAAGATATTCCTCCAGCATTAGCACATGATGCTTCCGCTGGTTTATTATTGTATGTGAGCTTTACATCGTCCAACTTAATCCCACTGCATGGGTAATTCTTACTGCAATCCAATTTCACGCCAACTTCTGTCACTGATGTTCCATGAATATCTTGATATGTCACTCCACTAATCTTTACTCCCGAAACCTATACGATTAAAATCAAAATAATTATAAATATGTATATATTAACTCCAAAATTAATTTCTGTTGTCCAATTTTTTCGCGTACTTACAGACTTTTCCTTATCACACCAAACAGAAAACATTTTAAAGAAAATATTAAAATAATTAATATTGTCAAAATAGAAATGATGCTTATTAATTTTTTTTAACTTGTAAAAGTCTACCTGATTTGGGCAATTTTCTCCGTTGGGGCAGTAATTTTGGTCAATTATGACAGGATTTTGAACGTTGACCATGACTAGATGCTGAAAAAGAATAGGGCCCGTAACAAAAATATACAACAATTAAAAAATATTTACAAAAACAAAACATCCACAATATAATTACAAAAATAACGTCATCCCATCCTCCTCTTCTGCCATGCCTTCTTCCTCATCTTCCGCCATCGCCTTCTTAAGCAAAAGCTTCCCCGGCACCGACGAGAAAAAACTGAGGGACTAAACAAAAGCACTAATTCGGGTGTTCTCTTGGACTACCATTTCTCTCCTTCTCTTTTCAATTATAGCAGAGGCTACCATACCAGCCACTGAGAAACACAAGTCATGTTCCTTTCCCTATCCGCTGTAACCAAACACTAATATGGAGGTAACTAAATACTAGTATGGAGGTACCTAATTTCTGAAAGTGTAGTAACTAGTTTTAGTTACCTTTGTATTAAGGTTGGTTACCTCTGTATAAAGGTTTAGTTACCTTTGTATTAAAGTTTGATTACCTTTATATTAAAGGATGGTTACCTCTGTTTTAAGGTTGGATACCTTTTGTATTAAGTTTTGGTTACCATTGTATATAGGGTTGGTTACCTTTTGTATTAAAGATTGGTTACCACTGTATTAAGGTTTGATTACCTTTATATTAAGGGTTGGTTACCTTAGTATTAAGGTTTGGTTACCTTTGTATTAAATATTGGTAACCAAACCTTAATACGAAGGTAACCAATCTTTGATACAAAAGTAACCAAACCTTAATACAAAGGTAACTAACCCTTAATATAAAGGTAACCAAACCTTAATACATAGGTAATCAAACAGTAGTACAGAGGTAACCAACTTTTAATACAAAAAGTAACCAACCCTTAATACAATAGTAACCAAAACTAAATACAAAAGGTATCCAACCTTAAAACAAAGGTAATCAACTTTTAATACAAAGGTAATCAACCTTTAATAAAAAGGTAACTAACCTTTAATACAAATAGTTACCTTGGTATGAAAATTTTGTTACCTTGGTATGAAGGTTTGACGAACCCATTAACCATTTGTCCGAAAAGAAGGAAGAAAATGAGCATGGAGGAGCCATGAATGACGGCTCCATGAAAATGGGCATGGAGGAGCCATGAACGACGGGAGCCATGAACCCATTAACCATTTGCTCCGTCACGGTTTCCGCCATTTTTAACGGCTAAAAAAAATTGGAACCCAGATGAATTGAGACTTGAGAGAAAGAGGGGGGAAGAATTTTGAGATTTTAGGGCAAGAGAGAGAAAATGGGTGATGATGGTTGGGATTGTGAACGAGGAGAGAGAAATGGAAGGGGGAAAAGGAAGGAAAAAGGGGGGAAGGAAGGAGCTAAGCCGCCTGACTTGCTCTGTGTTTAATATTGTAAATAAAAATGAAAAAGTGTAATACTTTTGTAATTATTTTATGGATGTATGATTTTTGTAATTATTTTTAAAAATGTACTAATATATGTAATTAACCCAAAAGAATATCCTTAACAAATCCATTACTAGGCCTTGCCCATGTCTTAATCCTCGCACCATTTTCAGTACCAGTAAATGTAACCGATTTAACTGTCACATTTTGAACTCCGGGTTCTTGCAATTCCCATCCTAGATTTCCAATGCGGCAAAAAATAATCACATGCAACCAAACATTTTTTTCATTATTACATATTAAATAAATTGCATATCTCATTAAATAATGGTCATAAACATAATCAAATAATTAGTTGTTATTAGTAGTATTTATTTTATTTGTTACCTGATCCCGTGGCTGGGGCCACAGGTGACGCTTTTGATCCACAAATTGGAGTTGTCGGGGCCTACTGAGGCACAGTCATCTCCAGTGGAAATGCGGGAGTTTAAGACAGTTACACCGAAAGATGATTGCACATGAATTCCGTCGATGTTGGGGCTGATGCCGGATGCCGAGATTTTCATAGCTTCCAGATTCACATTGTGGCAGCCGTCGATTACAATGTGGAACATCTGACTGTTTACTGAAGCTAATCCATTGATGGTGATTTTGTTGGAGTTATAGAACGCCAGTGTCTATAACACAAGAAATCAAAAGAAACATATAATTTTTCGGTAAACTAAGTTTAAATGTGTATTAAACCTTTTTCAATATCATGCTTGTTAACGTCAAGATTTGTCCACGCACCACAATCACCAAAAACGCGTCAATCCTGCATAATAAGGAGATTACACTCAAAGAGCCTGACGGTTTTATCCGTCGAGGGATAGCTCCGGTGTGAAAATTAGTACAGGCCGAACAAGGTTTTAACAATGGAGGTTGTAAGCTTTTGTGCTGTAAAAAATTGATTACCTTTGAAATGGAGTTTGAGCCTTGTATTTATAGTATTCACCCGGTTGACGTCACGCCTATCCTAGAATATACAATAAGTCCACCCAATAGGTCAGATTCCTTAATGGGATTTGATCGCATCTCCTTGAAAGAAGGTAGGCGCCGAATAAAATCCTGACACCTACCTTTGGGAACAGAGATATACGGACATCCCCATTTGACCTATTCTGACAGAAAAGTTTCCTTCATAAAAAGGTTTCCACCTCAAGGGCTATGACCCAATTCACCAGTAAAGCCCAACAACTATTAATTTAGATTGGGCTAGGAAATTACTGTAGCTACTTGGGCCTGGTAATCTGCGCCCTAACATTGCCCCCAGTCTTCTATTAAAATGGAAAATTTAATGGAAGAGTACCAGAATAATGGCCCAATTAGAATACTTAGGGACACCAAGCCCAACTCCAATTGCACCGGAAACACAACCGGCATACCTAGGTAGGACCCACCACTGTCACACGTTACAATAATGTCGATGTTCTCGGGAAAACGCACGAAACTCAAAAGTTAAAAACCCTCTCTTCTCCAAAATCAACCACCACATCGATTACTCTTCTTTTCCACCCTCTTCTTTTCCTGCATACATACACACCAATCGACGTCTCTGTTGCTAAACAATGGGTAACACCACTATCCCGCCATCTACTACCGTCATTTCCACAGAAGCCACCATCGTTACAACCACCACCTCCCAGAATCCAAACCCGGTACAACCAACCAAAGCTCAGCTTGATAATCAGAGGATGCTGAACGAATACTCCAACGAAACCACCTATGCCCATATCAACACCACTTCTACCATCTCTCCACAAGAGATGGAGGGAATACGAAAGCAATTTAGCATCTCAGCCACTTATGAAATTCGAGCGCCGCTCCATACCGAGCGAATGTACCATCGACCGGGAGGATAGACCGCCATTTCCCTATCTGCCCTTAAGTACGGGGTACGTCATCCCTTTTATACCTTTATTATACTTCTCTTAGGGTTTGTTGGGGTCGACTTTGCCTAATTAGTGTCGAACTCCTACATTCATATTGTCTCCTTCATTGCTTTTTGCCACGAATTAAATATCACCCCCACCACTGACCTTTTCCTATCCATATTCCACGTGAGCCGATCCCGAGAAGTTGGCTTTCGACAGATAAACAAACAACATAGCAAGACCATTGAAAAACGACCGTTGATGAAGACTCCCACCAGCAATAAAGGGTGGCACTCACAATGGTTTTTCATCCGAGGCCCTAGCATCCATGAAATCCCTAACTGGGCCGACTCATCCCGAAGCAACGTCTCCGTCGGAGAACTGTCTCGCACCCGTCTTGAGGAGTTAGTGGATATCATTAAACGACTGCCGATGAAAGAATGGGACATCGAACTGTTGGGCGATAAAACTTGGTTATACAACCACAGATGTAAGTTTCTGTCCTTCCGATCTAAATCAATTTATGTTGAATCTATCCTCACTAACAACATATTTTAATTTGTACAGTGGCTTTGATCAAGCTGACCGAATCCGCTAACATCGGGTGACAACCCACCAAGCCAACCAAAGAAGAGGTCGTTTTCCCGGCCAAATCAGCCGAAGTCCCTCCTCTAATTCCTCCAATCACATCAATACCGATGTCACAAACTATTGTTTCTATCGGTATCCCCGCAAAAAGCCTTCTGGATATTCCCGAAGCCGAAAGGGGAAACATTCTTCGGGCAAAAAGGAGGCGTCAAAAGACTGCCAAGCAAGATCGCCCGACCAATGAAGAACCAAACCCGAAGCCCAATACACCTGCCTCCGAAGCCCCTCAATCAAACCTGCAGGAGGAGACCGAAGAGGTGCCAGCAGCAAAGAAGTAGCACACTGAACCTTCTTTCGAACCGCATTCTTCTCCGCCTGCATCTCTTCGTCTTACGCCAACCTCTCCACACATCTAGGGGGCCTCTTCATCTACCACGTTATGGCCAAACGATGATGGAGACTTCCCCATCAATATTTTTGACAACTTTATCCTTCCTGGAGATGACAAAATATTCTAAGGGTTGAATCGCCGAGAACAGGCGAACTACAATGCACTGTACTTGAGTCGGGTAAGCGCACTTAACTTACTTTGTTTTTTGAGTTCACATGAAATATGTACTACCTGACTCCATCCCTTCCTATTTACCAGGCTGCAGCCGCTACGGGTCGACTCTTACGTCAGCTAGACCAGACTAATAAGAAAGAAAATGAGCAAGAGGCGGAAATTATCCGTCTGAAGTCGACGTTGAACGCTGCAATGACGGGTTGGGAGAATGATAAAAAATTACATGCCAACACCACCCACCATTGTGAAGAGTTACAGGCCTAAGTGGGGAAGCTGAAGGAGGAAGCCATCGAAGGCGAACAACGCCGAAGGGTGCTCATTGACAAGTATGATGAACTCAAGAAAGAACACAATGAATTGATGGCCGATAATCAAGCTGTTAACAGAAAGCTTGAAAGTATCGAGGTGAAGATCGGGATAGCTGAAGAGGCTCGCACCTTGGTGGAGAAAGAATTCGTCGAATATAAAGCCTCAACGCCTCTGTTAACCGAAGAGGTTAAATGGCAGATTCGCCAAAAATACCGAATGTCATCATAGCTAACCGATGAAGTTATACAACAATTCAATCTTGGTTATCAGAGCGCTTGTGACAAAGACAAGGAGAAGATGAAGCAAGTTGCACTGAACGGTGATCTCCTTGACACTTTAGATGAAGATGAAGCTGAACCTGCATCTTCGGATTAATGAAATTTATGTAATAGTTATTTAGGGTGTTATCTTGTAACCAAAATCCAACATGCTGATTTCAAAATTAATGGAAATTCTATTCGATTAAACATTGAGCACGTACAACATTTAATTTTTAAGAAAATTACAGAGTTATAAAGAAAACTTTTAACATGTAGTCTACTGATAATACTTTCGAAGTCTCCCCGCATACCAAATGTTTTTGACTTCTGTACGATTCATAGCTCGAAGCCGGTAAGTTCCTGGCTTCGGCACTTCCACGACCTCATAGGGCCTGATAGACTCCACGGCACGCTTGCGTGAGGTGGTCATCGCCCGGATCGTTTCTAACAAGTTGATAGGATGGATAGCTTGCAACAACTTAACCCATCGCCTATATGTAGACGGTAATTTTGGTACAATTGCTTGCAAATGAATTATGAGTAGGATGAACACCAACGACACCTCGACCCCTCGCTTATATTGAAGCAGTAATCTTGGTACAATCGACGATTGATGCGGTAGAAAACGCCACACACAACTATGAATGGTTGTATGATAAGTCAATTATGAATCTCTCAAGAAAACTAAGGAATACTTAGGAATTCTTCAAAGAACCACAAGTAGAGAAACAAACTCACAATAATATTGATAATGCTGAAAATTGGTTGTGTAAACCATTACAACAATGATCCTATTTATACTAAGCTTGAGAACAATATAGAATCAAACAAACCCTAGAAATTACTGAAAAACACCATTACATAAAATAAGGAACCTGTTTTGGGAAAGGAAACAATTGGTGGAAAACACCATTACTTAAAACATGGAACCCTGTTTTATGGAAGGGAACAATCAGTGGAGAACACCATTACTTAAAACATGGAACCTTGTTTTAGGGAAGGAATTAATTGGTGGAGAACACCATTTCCTAAAACATGGAACCCTGTTTTGGGGGAAGGAATCTCGCAATCCAAGCGTCTTAGGAACCATTCCAAGCATCTTTGAGTTGAAATCAATCCATTCACTAACGATCGTTCGTTGATTCCTCGATACTTGAGTCGAATGAATGACATAAAATTCTGACCCCCTCATGCTTGTATCATCCCCCTCCTCTTCACAAGGATTTGTCCTCAAATCTAGCATTTCTCCCTCTCGAAAAGGATTGATCCACAAATCAGATTATTTACGAATCCCCGGGTCAAAAATCAACTTGAGGATCTCGTGCATTTGTAAATACATCATTTTCAACGATCCTGGATCAAATATTAATTGTTGAAACTCATCACGTTGTTCAAGTAAACACTCTTCAATTTCTGGTTTAAACACAAAATAAAACCAATCAATATGAATCTTTTGTATAATCATGGAAAACTCAAGAAACTCAAAATCATATGCATAGTCTACTAAATCAAAATTCAAAATACTTCCCTGTAGACTCTCAATGCAATGTTCAAATGGATCTACCCAACCTTCCATGCTTTTGGAGAGTGAGATCCCATCTCGAATATTACAAACAACCTTTCTCTTCCCATTGACAATAGCACATTCAAAATCAAATAATGATATCAACGGAATCGAAAGATCACAACCAACACTACCAAACAAAAATTCACTAGCATACATACGATGATCACAACCAAACTCACTAGATGCTAAAGAATTTTCCCAAGGTTGATTAACAGTCAGAATATCATTAGAACAGATATTACCAAATGATAGCATTTCATGCAACGAGGCTTGTTTTAATGAAAAGATACCGAATGGCAGCAAATTATGCAATGATGACTGCTCTAACGAAATGACATGATCACTACCATTGTCAACTGACGACAATTTATGTAAAGCATGATCAACAGGAAAATCTAACTCAACATATGGACTAGAATGAATTTCATGCAAATTAGAGTTTTGAAAATGAGAAGAAATATCATGATCATAAACTAATTCAACAAAGTTCAAATATCCTTCATAATTTATGATAAAGACGATTCTACCATCAAAATAGCTAATCACAAATTTACCGATGGAAGCATGCAAAACATGTTTTAGATAACTCATGAAGACACTAGATGCATCAGTTAATCTAACAGAAATAACTATCCATCTATACAAGTTACATGTTAACACAATTTTCCTTTTATCACAATCCATTATGCTAATTTGACTAGGCATTGTCATCGCATGATTATCATCAAATGTAGATAAAACATAAGTATTATGTAATTTATCAAACATATTATCTAAGTAAAGAAAATAACAACAATACTTATTTACCAATTCAAAATCGACAAACATGCTCGACGTCTTATCCTCCTTAGATACTATGATCTCATCAATAGCACATGCACTCATGACCTTATCCACGATACCTTCCTCTATCAATTCTTCAACCTGCCTCGATGACTCCTTCTGTGACACCCCCAAAATAGGTCCACACAACCCATTTTGAGTCGCCAATAACATTATACAAAAATACAAATACAAATACGAATTTTCCCATTTACAACTAATATTTGTCGTGCAAAATACGACCACACACATACTGTGACTTTCCATACAATATCGTACCGTATGGTACCACAGTATCCAAACCCAAATGATTACAATGCCGTAAAAAGACGGCAACACATGTTTTAAGTCTTCAGTACAATCATTATTAAACTATGTCATAACTTGATGAGGACAACCAATAACTCGGACCATTACTCCACTCCCCGGCTAGTCCCAGCTACATTTTCCTTTCCTGAGAATGGGACAAAACTGAAAAGGGTGAGCTCAAATAGCCCAGTAAGAAATATCATGACTAAGATAATGAAGAATAAAATTATCTTTAGTCTTCAACAATAATAAATCAGAGATATTTTAATTGTTCAGTAGCAACAACTGCAGCGGAATGAATAATCCATTAGAAGAGTCAAGTAGATTATAATATCTACCATCTTCTATAAGTTAAAGGATCACCACCAATATTATGTCCCTGTAACACCAATCAATAATTCATGTTCAACAGCCTCTCTTTGCACTACGTGCCCAAGATATTTATTTGTAACACCAATCAACAATTTCAACAGCCTCTCTTTGCACTACGTGCCAAAGATATTTATTTGTAACATCACCGGTCATGATCACGCCAAACGCCAGTTCATCTTTGCACTACGGGCCAAAGAGAACTTTCACCATACGCCTTTGTTTGTAACACCAAAAGTCATGATTATACCAATACACAATTTGGTCAAAATCATGTCACGCCAGTTCATCTTTGCACTACGGCCCAAAGAGAACTAATACCACAATTTAAGTATGAGGATGAGGATGATGACAATGATAAAGTGAGATTAAGGATAAGAAAAGCTTTATAATTTAATCAGTATCAAAGATTGACCAAATTGCCAACACGATGACCAAATTGTGGAGTCAAATTCAAGAATGATATTCAAGAAATAAGTTCAGAATTCAACTATAACGTATAAAACGAAATAGAAATATTCAAGTGAAAAGATATTAGATGAAGCACAAACTATTAAGCTACTAATTTTCAGGGATTTTTACCATTTAAAAATAAGGTTTTGGAAACAAACAAAGATTTCTTATCATAAATGGAGAAATGTGAAAGAAAAAGATATCCCTTAAAGAGTACAAAAGAAATGATACGTTATACGAGTATAACAGAATATATGAAACCGCAAATGGATTTTCACCCGTCATGCGATAATTCACGTAGACAGGTTATTTCCACAAAAGATTAATAAGTAATGAATACGACGGGTTATTCACCAGGTATGCGTCAATCCGCACGAACAGGTTATACCCACAGATTAATAAGGAATGAATACAAAGGGTTATTCACCAGGTACGACACTCGTACATACAGGTTATCCCCACAGAATAATAAGGAATGAATACAAAAGGATATTCACCAGGTACGACACTCGTACATACAGGTTATTCCCACAGAATAATAAGGAATGAATATAAAAGGATATTCACCAGGCATGCGTCATACCACACGGACAGGTTATCCCCACAAATTAATACAGAATGAGTAACAACCTTTATGAGTATAATATCACTTACAAACATGAAAGCAAATGATATTATATATGAGTATGAAAGAAATGATATTCCCTACCTTCGTTAATTGGACGTTACTTTCTATGAAGTTTACTAACTTCGGATAATACTAGTATTCTCACAAATACTCACAATAGCCTAGCACACTAAAAGAACTTAAGAAATTTAGAGAGAGAGAGGAAGTATAAGCAATGAAGGTGTGAAAATTTCTTAAGCAAACCCTTCCTATTTATAGGAAAATCAAGGCGAGGGCATTATAGTCTTTTCCCTAAATTTTCTTGGTTTATTACTCTTATACCCTTGGCATAATCTTTTAATATCATCCATCCATTTTTTCTTCCATTTATATCATCCATCCATTTTTTCTTCCATTTATATCATCCATCCATTTTTTCTTCCATTATCAAAAAGATAAAACTATTATAAAAATAACTTCATTATCACAATAAATCCCTTTTTCTGTATTATTGTGTTAAATGTATTAATATCAAAGAAAGCATATACTCGCAATACTGACAACCAGATTATTCCCAGGAAAGAGGGGGCCTTCCATAAAAATGGCGCGCAATTAAATAACCCCTTTCCTTGACAGAATTTCTAGACATTGTCAATAATGCTAAACTATCATATCAAATAATATGTGTTACAGTGTCGTGACAAATAATATAAAATATTATGCAGATACTACTGTAACAATTATTGAATCAAGATACTGTGCAATTGTTACTTTATCAATTATTGAATCAATAATATAAAACATTGTGCAACATCGTGAGCTACTGTGAAATACCGTGTGCTACTGTGGAATAACGCGTTTTACTGTTCTTTTTATCACCGGGTATTTTAACAGTTATCAGTTAAAGTTTTACCGCCAATTTCTATCACTTTCTATATCCGATAGTTAACCCGTTGTGGGGCCCACTATCGTTGACAATATTGTCATTTCGGCGCCGTCGTATGGTACCGAATATAATATTTCCCGACAGAAAGAATATTCCCCGATAAAAGGAATATTCCCCGACATACTATTTATCAGATAATTTGCATATAACACCCTTAACTATCATTTATAACAATTAAGCACTTCACTATTTAGAAAAATAATCATAAAGAAAATAATAAACTTTTATTTCATAAAGCCGGGATCTTACACCTTCGTCTCCTCAAGATCACCAATAGCTGATGGATATGGAATGATAGTGCTAGGTATATCATCCTCCACCTGTATAGGAGAAACAACAAAACTAGACAAAACAGAGTTACTTTGGTTAGTATCCAAAAGCGTCGTCTTGTACGAATGTACAGTCATTGGCTTTTCAAAATACAACTCACTTTTGCTCTCACTCTCTTTTTTATAGTCACTTATTTTTCTCTCTTTCTCTTTTTGCTCATTCTCTCGTTTATTTTTATCTCGAGTATTTTCTCTCTCATTCTTGTCATTCATTTGTTTTTCTCTCTTTTGATTACAATCCTTTTGTACAATCATTAAATCTTCATGAACTTCATCATGTTCATTGGAACATAACAATTCTCCTTGGACTGCATACTCATTTTCATTGTCTTCCTCCTTCGGCCGATCTTGCTCTTTTTGTGCCTTAAGAGTGACTTGTTGCAGTTTCAAGTGATCATCCTTTAACTCATTATACGTTCTCATGATGTCCTCGAATGATACTGGTTCCACATATGCCTTAGGAGTTTCGCGCGATTGTTTCCGATGCGACTCCTCATGCCTTTGAACCTTTTTTTCATTCTCCCAAGTTAATTGCCTTGAAGGTTGCTCTTTATGCCTTGGAGATATATATTCATTTCTCCCGCTAGGTTGTACTGGAGCATACTATCTTCTCATCACGGTTTTCAATTCTTTCCATGTATCGATCGAAGATTCTTTATATTTTCTCCTATTACGTTCAAATTGAACCCACCACGTACGTGCATCACCTGAAAGATCTAGAACTGCAAGTTTGAACTTCCTTTGCTCGGAATATTTATGATAGCCAAACTCTCGTTCCTTCCCTTTCTCCCAACTCAAATAAGCTTCGGGATTCGCTCTACCTTGAAAGTATTTTTTTTGCCATTCATAATTATTTTTACATTTATATCCATACATGATTACTACAAAACAAATGTTAGTACATAAAGAAAGATAATTTCCTCACACACTCCCTCAAGTGTTTCGCTCAAACAATGTATCACACAATTATGAAACGCTCGTGTATCGCTCAATTGGCTTTTACCCTCTAATAATCTAACCATTCTTGCCTTTTTCCGCTCGTAATTCTCTCTAATAGGTTCTTTTTGAATTCTCTGAATAATTCCACAGTTTACTATTTAATTCAACAAGACTTATCACAAAATTACTATAGCAAGTATGACTTATGATATCCAACAAAATTTCACAATCACTAAATATGACTTTTCCGAATGAAATCCCAATAATAGCAAATGATATTAATTTTTTGCAATTTGTTTTGCAGTTTTTTTTATTATAATCCAACAATAAAAGTAAAGATAAGTAATTTGATAGGAACTTAGCTTTGATACCAAATGATAGACTCCACGGCACGCTTGCGTGAGGTGGTCGTCGCCCGGATCGTTTCTAACAAGTTGATAGGATGGATAGCTTGCAACACCTTAACCCCTCGCCTATATGTAAACGGTAATTTTGGTACAATTGCTTGCAAATGAATTATGAGTAGGATGAACACCAACGACATCTCGACCCCTCGCTTATATTGAAGCGGTAATCTTGGTACAATCGACGATTGATGCGGTAGAAAACGCCACACACAACTATGAATGGTTGTATGATAAGTCAATTATGAATCTCTCAAGAAAACTAAGGAATACTTAGGAATTCTTCAAAGAACCACAAGTAAAGAAACAAACTCACAATAATATTGATAATGCTGAAAATTGGTTGTGTAAACCATTACAACAATGATCCTATTTATACTAAGCTTGAGAACAATCTAGAATCAAACAAACCCTAGCAATTACTGAAAAACACCATTACATAAAACAAGGAACCTGTTTTGGGAAAGGAAACAATTGGTGGAAAACACCATTACTTAAAACATGGAACCCTGTTTTAGGGAAGGGAACAATTGGTGGAGAACACCATTACTTAAAACATGGAACCTTGTTTTAGGGAAGGAATTAATTGGTGGAGAACACCATTTCCTAAAATATGGAACCCTGTTTTGGGGGAAGGAATCTCGCAATCCAAGCGTCTTAGGAACCATTCCAAGCATCCTTGAGTTGAAATCAATCCATTCACTAACGATTGTTTGTTGATTCCTCGATATTTGAGTCGAATGAATGACATAAAATTCTGACCCCCTCATGGTTGTATCAGGGCCCCTCCCAATTTGGCATTAGTTTACCGAGGTTTTGAGGTGATGATGCATCTACCTCCCGAAGGACTAGATCCCCTACTTCAAACCTCCTCAACTTCATACCTTTGTTATAATGTTTGGCTGTCCTCCTCTGGTAGACTGTTAGTCTTACCATAGCCGACTCCCAGACTTCTTCTAGCAAATCTAGATTGAGGCGAAGGCCTTCATCGTTGTACAATTCCTTAAAATGGCTGACTCGGAGTGAAGGAGATCAGATCTCAACCGGAATAAGAGCATCGGTCCCGTAAGCAAGTTTGTATGGCGAATCTCTAGTTATTGTTCGATGAGTAGTTCGGTATGCCCATAAAACACTAATTAACTCTTCAGGTCATCTCCCCTTAGCTTCATCTAATCTCCTTTTAATGCCATTGAGTAGAGTCATATTGGTGACTTCTACTTGCCCATTGGATTGAGAGTGGGCAACCGAAGTTTTCCGATATTGTATGTCTAAATCTTTCAAGAATTCTTCAAATTTTGACCCCACAAACTGGCGACTGTTGTCGGACACAATTACCATTGGGATGCCAAATTGAAACACAACAGACTCTTTGAGAAATTTCAGACACTCCTGCACGGTGATCGTTCGAAGTGGTTTTGCCTCTACCCATTTGGTCATGTAGTCGATAGCCACTATCACAAAATACAATTGTCCCTTTGCCTTCGGTAATGGTCCCAATATGTCAATTACCCATATGACAAACGGGATCGGAGACAAGACACAATGCAACTCTTCGGGTGGTCTGTGAGGGACTATACTGTTAAGCTGACATTTTCGACATTTCTGTACATACTCCTTAGCTTCTTGAAAGATCGTCAGCCAATAATACCCTTGTCGAAGTATTTTATATGTCAATGTTTTGGCTCCCATACGATCCCCACAGATACCTTCGTGCACTTCCCGAAGTGCGTAATCGGCCTCGGACGGGGCTAAACACTTTAACAGAGGAGAAGTAAAAGCCCGTCTATAAAGGTCTCCATCAATAAGCACAAAGTTGGAACTCCGGTACTTTATCTTTCTTTCCAACATCCGATCCGAAGGTAAGATGTCATCAGCCAAATAACTTATAAAAGGGGTCATCCAACAATCTGACCGTTCGATCACCAGCACTTCTGCCCTCTGAACGCTTGGCGAGTCTAAGATCTCCAAATATACTGACCCAAGGAATGAGCTAGTGTCCGAAGTTGCCAACCGGGCCAATGCATCGGCCATAGTATTGTTTGCCCGATCCACTCCATGAAGAGCATATGATCTAAAATACTGAAGCCGGTCTTTGACTTCTGCTAGGTACTTAGTCATTAATGTCCCCCGAGCTTCGTACTATCCCAAAATCTGCTTAACCACCAACTGAGAGTCACTAAAGATGATCAGTGTTTGCACTTCTAGACTCTTAGCCAATCGCAAGCCGGCCAACATGGCTTCATACTCAGCTTCATTATTAGTTGCCCTAAATCCGAAGCGAATTGCCTGCTGCACCTTGAACTCCTCCCGACTTGTCAGGATTAAGCCTGCTCCGCTTATATCCGAAGTAGATGACCCATCGACATAAAAAGTCAATGAAGTCTAGGTTGGGGTAATATCCGAAACTGAACCCACCCTTTATGGCTGATCAATCAGATCGGGTTCAGAGAAGGAACACTCTACCATAAAGTCGACTAAAGCCTGACCTTTAATTGTCGTCCACGGATGATATTCCAGCGCAAACTAAGTCAATTCCATAGCCCAAGCTGCTAACCGGCCTGACAGTTCAGGTTTGTTCAATATCTTCTTCAGGGGCTAATTAGTATACACTACGACTAGCCGACCTTGGAAGTAATGTCGAAGTTTTCGACTAGCTATTATCAAGGCATGAGCAAATTTTTCTAAGTCTGGATATCGGGTTTCAACATCCCGCAGGGCATGATTAACATAATACACAGGGAACTGCTTTCCCCCTACTTCCCGAACCAATACCGCCCCAACTGCCAATGAACTCGCAACCAAGTACAAATATAGCAGTTCCGAAGGGATAGGTTTCATTAATAGGGGTGGCGAGGATAAATATTTCTTTATACCTTGAAAAGCATCCTCACAATCTGAGGTCCAGAGAAAGGTCTTCTGATTCTATGGCCCTTTTAGAGTCTTGAAAAATGGCAAGTACCGTTCCGCTGACTTTGACATGAACCTCCCCAAAGCTACGATCCGACCTGTTAACTGCTGTACGTTTTTAAAGGTTTGAGGAGACCTCATGTCCAAAACTGCCTGGATTTTCTCAGGGTTTGCTTCAATACCCCTTTTTCTAACCAAGTACCCCAGAAATTTACCCGCACCGAGGCCAAAGGTACACTTCGTAGGATTAAGTCTGATGTCGTAGTGCCGAACCGTCTGGAAATACTCTTCCAAGTCATCCAAATGGTCTCTAACAGACATGCTTTTGACTATCATATCATCTACATAAACCTCCATACTACGGCCTAACTGTTTTGAGAACACATAGTTCATCATTCTCTAATAAGTGGCACCGGCATTCAGCAACCCGAAGGTCATCTTCTTATAGGCATAGATTTCCTGATGTGTTATGAAGGTTGTCTTCGGGATGTCCTTCTTACACATGGAAATTTTATTATATCCCAAAATGCATCCATAAAACTCAACAAATCATACCCCGATGTTGCGTCGATTAATTGGTCAATGTGAGGGAGTGGGTAGAAGTCCTTCGGACAAGCTTTGTTCAAGTCCGTATAGTCGATACAAATCCTCCACTTACCATTTTGTTTCCAGACCAACACTATGTTGGCTAACCATTCGGGGTAATCGATCTCATAGATGAAGTCTGCTACTAGAAACTTAGCCACTTCATCATCAATAATCTTCTGTCTCTCCGGGGCGAAGATTCACCTCTTCTGCCAAACTGGCTTTTTATCGGGATCTACATGCAACTTATGTACCGTAACCTTTTCACTAATCCCAGGCATATCACTGGGTTCCCATACAAAGATGTCAGCATACACCCGGAGTAAATCCACCAACCCTGTTCTGAATGGCTCTTGTAATTCCGAACCAATCTTGATTATTTTTTTTCTCATCCCCGGGATCAGTTCGATATCTTATGTCTCTTCGGCTGGCAAGACGAGGGGTTCCGTGTTTGCCTCAGTAAATGGCTCAACTTCAATAGTCATAGTCTGTTTCTGCTTACTCTTGTCGACAGCCAAAGATATTAATGCGTTCTTGTAGCATCCCCGAGATAAGTTGAGATCCCCTCTGACCTGGCCGACCCCATTCGGAGTAGGAAACTTAATTTTGAAGTGTGGGATGGATGTTACCGCCTGTAATGCCATCAACGGTGACCTTCCCAAAATTGCATTGTAAGCCGAGTCCATGTTGACAACAAAGAACCTGATGTTGATCTCTACTATTTGAGGCGCTGTCCCAAAAATGACTGGCAGCTCAATAGTGCCTGCCACCCAAACCGGGTCGTTGCCGAAGCCATACAAGGGAGGTTCCTGCTCGATCTCCATTTTCCTCCCTCCCAAGTCTAGTCTTTGGTAGGCGTGGGCATACATTATGTCGACTGAGGAGCCATTATCGATCATAATTCGCCTCATATCCATGAATTCGACCTGGGCAGTAATAGCCAATGCACCTTCCTGTGGCTCGATAGGTTTAGATGGGTAATCTTCGTCGGTGAAGGAGATTACCATGCCGGGATACAACTGCTCCCTTCTGGCTGATCCCTCAACGACCGTCACCACTGTATTTAACATTCCTCTTCCCTTTTTTCCCGTAACCTTTTCCATCGAGCCGCCAGTTATCACATCGACCACCCCTCGAACAGAAGGGCTTGGGGTTGGTCAATTTTGAGGGATCAGTTCAACATTATTGTTCACAGCTCTTCCCGGCCCACCGCATCCCGCAACAAATTGGATTAATTCCCCATTCTATACATTTTTCTCAATCAACTCTTTCAAATTCCAACAATCCTCAGTGGAATGTCTCGAAGTCTGGTGGTAGTCGCAGTATTTATTTTGACTCCCTCGATTTAGATGGACATTATTTGGGCACGGCCTGAAGTAAGGCTGATCTTTCATATGTTCCAATATGGCGTCTCGGTCAGCGTTTAGTGTGGTGTACACTTTTTCAACCTTTCGGTTCGAGAAGGGCAGACAACCTCCTCCTACTCCTCCTCCAAAATTCTTCCTCGGCCAGGGGTCTGTCCTGTTGTTGGTGTCTGTCCGAGGATACGTGTTTCTGTCCCGCTCTTTCGCTTTTTCAGATGAGGAGGAATTCGGCCTTAGACTTCCTATGGCCTCCTCCACTGCGATAAAACCCTCGGCTCTGTCATATGCCTCTGCGAGTCTTTTCGGGGCATTGAACATCATGTCTTTCACCAGCTTTTTAGACTTTACTATGTCTAATCCCGTATTAAAATAACCAAGTGCTTAGAGATCGTTCAAGTAGGTCACGGGCCCGACTGCTTCTCAGAACCGTTTAACATATTGACCCAATGGCTCGTTAGAATATTGCCTTACTTGCATTAGAGAAGCCATAGGCTTTCCTCTCCTTTTATTACTCCCGAACCGACTATGAAATTGAGTACAAAGTTCCTTCCACGATGATATTGAGTTCAGAGCCAGAGACGTCATCCACTGGCGTACTTCTTTCCTCAAGGTGGAAATGAACATTTGACATTTAGTCGCATCGGAATAACAGTTATACTTCATCAGCCGATTATAGGCTTGACTATGATCATAAGGATCTCCCGATCCGTCAAAACTCTCTATATGAGGAGCCTTTTTCTTAGGGTCAGCCCGAGCCCGATCAATTTCTGTAAAAAATGGTGAAGTCGGGTCCATTGGAACTTCCTCTTGATGGACCGTGGCGAGCATTTCTTCGAGCTCCACAATCTTCCGGGCCAATGCCTCGGGATCTCTGGTTGGAAAGGTTGGTTCATGCCTTCCACGACTTTGAACTGGAGAGGTATCCCTCATTTTCCGTTCGGATCTGTCATTCCGTTCTGGCGAGTGACTCCTCGGCCTGCTCCGACTTCGAACTGGAGAGGTCTCCCTCCTTCTCCGTTCGGATCTGTCATTCCGTTCTGGCGAGCGACTCCTCGGCCTGCTCTGACTTCGAACTGGAGAGGTCTCCCTCCTTCTTCGTTCGGATCAGCCATCCCTTTCTGACGAGCGACTCATCGGCCTGCTCCTTTCATGGGATTGACTCCTCTGCCTGACACTTTCTTGTGTGCGGCTCCGAAGCCCGATGCTTTCTCGCCAAGAGCTGTCCGAAGGATGCGTCCTGGACTGACGTCCTGATGTTACCTCCCGACTGCCATGGCAACTAGATGAGGCTTCTCCTTCTTCCACTAGAAGAGCCAATTGTTTTTCCAATTCTGCTTGCTGAAGGCATATAGCCTCTACAGTATTCTTACGATGTTGCTCCCTTCTAGCAACGATTGAATTTCTTTCGTTATGGTTCCGACCCTGCCTAGAATTATGGTCCTCGACACGACCACGCCGTTGCGTCTTTCTCTGGTAGGTCGGCAACAATTTTTTCTTGACTAGTGGCGTCCGTGGGTTGGCTGGACCCGCCGAATGGCTTTGGGGACCCAACCGATCCGACAGACTTTTAGACATTCCCAGCCTATCTCTAACTGAACCCCTGGATCGGGGAAGGTCAGGGGGGCTTCTCCCTATGCCGAAGTCATTTTTGGTCTGTTCACTACTATTATGACTGGTCAAGAAATTTTTATGTGATTGACAAATTACTAAGCACTAGGCCCTCCTTCTAGCGCCAATGTTAACGCCAAGATTCGTCCACGCGCCTCAATCACCAAAAGTGCATCAATCCTGCACAAGAACGAGATTACACTCAAAGAGCCTAACGGTTTTATCTGTCGAGGGATAGCTCCGGTGTGAAAATTAGTACAGGCCGAACAAGGTTTTAACAATGGAGGTTGTAAGCTTTTGTGCTATAAAAAATTGATTACCTTTGAAATAGAGTTTGAGCCTTGTATTTATAGTATTCACCCGGTTGACGTCACGCCTATCTCCGAATATACAATAAGTTCACCCAATAGGTCAGATTCCTTAATGGGATTTGACTGCATCTCCTTGAAAGAAGGTAGGTGCCGAATAAAATCCTGACACCTACCTTTGGGAACAGAGATATACGGACATCCCCATTTGTCCCATTATGACAGAAAAGTTTCCTTCACAAAAAGGTTTCCACCTCATGGGCTATGACCCAATTCACCAGTAAAGCCCAACAACTATTAATTCAGATTGGGCCAGGAAATTACTATAGCTGCTTGGGCCTGGTAATCCGCACCCTAACAATACTAAACATCCAAAAATGTAAAACACTTTTCGTAAATATTATTCTGTAAAAGATTTCAAATTCTTGACAATTTTAAAAGGTTTCAAAGCCATAATATAATTTTTTTATAATAGGGATTTTTGGGCAGGAAAAGAAGTTGAAAATTTGCCAAATGTATATAGCCTTCTATAAAGAAAAAAATGAGATGTGGGTAAAATTGTTGGCATATACTGTTAGTAACTGTCAACCCACTTTCACACACTTCTTAATCTATCCGACATTCACTGTCAAAGTCTAACTGATCAGGTTGTGTTTGGCTACCAAGAAATCAGAGGGGTAATAGACAACAAAATCTCACACAAAAGATTTCTGACCATTTGTTGAGAAGATAGATGCTAGGTACTGACATACAAGTTTTTTTTTGTTTTTGTTTTTTAAAAAACTAAATTATTTTTCTCAATGCATACCATTGCTCCTTGAGGGAAACTCTTGCCGGAAGCTTTGCAAGCCCATAAGCCTGTCCCTTGGCCGTCTAGGGTTCCGCCATAGACAGAAACACCACTAACCCTCTCGAACTAAATCCAATTCCCGAAGTGTCCCAACACTTGGTAATCCGATGGGGCCACGAGGGTCCCATCGATTCGAATAGTAACGGCAGTGTTCTTGCATTGTTCCTCGTAAAAGTACGCAGTACGAAGCAAGAACCTTCCTGGCGTCATGTAGATGGTGGCCAGGTTACTTGAGGCACAAGTTGTCGCCCATGCACTAAGGAAGGGTTTTGATGATTCTGTTTTCCCGTCGGATTGGGCTCCGAAATTAAGGACATTATAGGTATTTGTAATTGCTGATGAGTAGAAGGAGATGAAGAGAAGTAGGAGAGAAAGAAAATTCATTATGTTTACCACTTTGAGGGATGTAGAGAGAGCGTGTGGGAGTTAAGATGGTGGGGGAGTTGAAGTGGTTTGAGAAGTATTTATAGGCTTTTAAAGTTATCTTTGGGTGAAATTAAGAAAGTAAAATAATGGGAATTTGGTTAAGTGTTTCATCTTTTTGGACTTTGATCAGGGCCGGCCCTGGGCCAGGGCAACCAGGGCAACCGCCCAGGGCCCAAAGTTACAAAGGGCCCAAAATTAATTATAACTTTGTGTATATATGTGTATATATGTATATTTATAAGTAAAGCTTCAGTGGACTAGTGGTAGGAGAGTTCCTAGTCTTAGTATAGACCTGGGTTCAATACTTGGTGGGTGCATTTTGATTTTGCTTTCCATTTCTTTTTCACTAACGGTCCAAAAAAAGCTCCAACATTAAATGTTTTCTATTTGTAATTTTTCAATGCTTAAATTTTAAGGGAAAAAAAAAAGAACTAGCCAAATATGACAAATGACCAATCATAGGGTTAATTTTACACAATGACCTTAAATGACACAATATTGACTATAAAGGCAACCTTACTATTTTTTTAATTTATTTTTTTTTCAAAAACACTTTTACAATTGTTGATATGAAATATTGTTTTAATTATGTTGTAAATTTTTTTTGTCAAACCTTTATATTAAAAAAAGTGCTTTCCATTTCTTTTTCACTAACGGTCCAAAAAAAGCTCCAACATTAAATGTTTTCTATTTGTAATTTTTCAATGCTTAAATTCTATGGGAAAAAAAAGAACTAGCCAAATATGACAAATGACCAATCATAGGGTTAATTTTACATAATGACCTTAAATGGCACAATATTGACTATAAAGGCAACCTTACTATTTTTTTAATTTATTTTTTTTTCAAAAACACTTTTACAATTGTTGATATGAAATATTGTTTTAATTATGTTGTAAATTTTTTTTTGTCAAACCTTTATATTAAAAAAAGTGTTTTATTTCAACACACTACAAACTCCCGCCAAATTAAAAAAAATACAAAAATATTATAAAAAATTTGGCTCGGGGGCGCTGCCCCCGAACCCTCGCCATTGGGCACCCTCAAGAAATTTCGCCCTGGGCCTTGCAAAACCCAGGACCGCCCCTGACTTTGATTATCGTCTTAATCAATGTCACTATTATATGGAACCAAACAAAAAGTGTTTTGGTAATTTCTCATTCATAAACTATGTGGGGCGTAAATATAAAAAAATATAAAAAAATAAATTATAGCAATCCCATTTTGCAAGGTTGTAATATATATATATATATATATATATATATATATATATATATATATATGACAAATAATGTTATAATGATAAAAATATGAATACAAAATGTGGATATAAAATGATGCGACAAGATGTAATTACTTATAAGTATTGACGACACTTATAAAAAAAATAAATTATCAGCCAATCATATCAAGACATTATTTGTATTTACTTTTTTAATTGGATCTATAGTTTTTCACTATAGCATTATTTATATTTGACATCAAGAAGCCAGGTTCACTAAAAAAATGTTTCTAAAACTTGTTTATTAAAAATAAGTAATGACAAAATTATCCCCCCAAATTTGGACGAAAATCAATTTGATACTCAAAGTTTAGGAATTTTCAATCAATACTTCTTAGTATTTTAAAACAACAAAAATGTCCCTTTTGGTCGGATCGACCAATTTTTCGCCAGAAAATACCACGTGCTAGGGAGAGAGGAGAGAGAAAATAATCAAAAAAAAAGATTATTTTTTCCTTTTTTTTCTTTATCAAATTTCTCTCTTCTTTCTTTTTCTATTTCTCTCTCCTCCCCGACGTCTCTCATTCTCTCCTCCTTTTCTTTCTCTATCCTCTCTCCTCTTTCTCTCTCTCTCTTCCCCTCTTTCTTCATTTACTTAATTAATTGATATTTTAATATTTTATTTTATATTGTAATCATTTTTTAGAATGTATATATACTTGTATAAAATCATAATACATGTATGTATACATTTAAAATGAATAATACATAAAAAAGACATCAATGGTAAAAAGACAAAATTAAAAATAAAATCATAACTTACTTATAGAAAAAAAACAATTACAAAATAATAATAAAATCAAAAAATTAAATAGATTCTATTTGAAAAAGAAAAAGAAAAAAATATAAGAAAAAAGAAAAAGAATCTATTTTTTTCTTATTCTTTATCAAATAGAATCTATTTATTTTTTGATTTTATTATTATTTTGTAATTGTTTTTTTATAGTTATTATCTTGTTTTTAATTTTGTCTTCTTATCATTGATGTTTTTTATGTATTATACATTTTAAATGTATGCACACATGTATTATGATTTTATACAAGTATATACACTCCCAGAAATTATTACAATTTAAAATAAAATATTAAAATACCAATTAATTAAGTAAATGAAGGAAGAGGATAGAGAGAAACTGGAGAAAGAGAAAGAGGAGAGAGGAGAGAGAAAGAGAGAAGGCGGAGAGGAGAATGAAAGAGAAGGAAGAGAGAGAAATTTGATAAAAAAAATAAGAAAAAAGAAAAAATAATATTTTTTTATTTTCTCTCCTCTCTTCCTGACACGTGGCATTTTTCAGCAAAAAATTGCTCGGTCCAGCCAAAAGGGACACTTTTGTTGTTTTAAAATACTTAGAGGTATTGATTGAATATTTCCAAACTTTGAGTATCAAATTAATTTTCGTCCAAACTTGGGGTGACAATTTTATCATTAACCCTTAAAAATAAAATGAAAATCAAAGGGCATATCAATTATTGTTATTTTCCCAATGCAATCCCCAATTATCCAATGAAAATTTGTGTGGGCCTTCACATACATTAGTGATATATATATATATATATATATATATATATATAGTTTTGGATATCAGAATATAATAAAATATATTTTCAGACTCAACAATTTAAAAAATTATTAATATTAAATAGGTAAAATATCGTAATTTGTTAATAACTAAAAATAAAAGGATATAGGAGGCACTATTCGAAAACCTTTGGTTTTCATGTCTCTTTCTCTTCATATCTCTTCATCTTCCACTTTCTCTCGCTCATGCCTATATATATATGCATCAGATTGATATCATGGGGTAGATATGGTTATTAACTATTAAGTCCATGGTTGCTTGTATATTGAAAGAAGTAAGAATATCATAATGAAAGTGAAGTGTGGATGACTACTAAAATACAAGAGTTTATCAATATACATTTTTGTTGATATACATTTTGTTTTATCTATCATTTCATAACACGTTGTCAGCACGAGTTTCTACCCAATTTTGAAAAGGAAGTTCTTTCAACTCACTGTAAGTATTATTTCATTACAATTAAATTTGATCGTGTATATTTAATTATTTTAGTAAGTTAAAGCAGTGACAAGGAAAGACTCATACTGTGCTAGAAATCAAGCTATATATTTATATAAATGTTGAACATTACAAAACTTGAATTTGTTACCCCTTGATATCTTGAGCAAGAATTATTTGTCATGGAGTACTCTTGATGGTGAGATTCATTTAGAGGCAAAGAATCTTAAAGATACAATTAAGGTTGGCAATCATGCATCCCTGTAGGATCATGCAAAAATCAATGATTTTTATTCGTCATCATCTCACTTATGAAGACATGTTAGAGAAAATATTGACTACATTTCATGCCTCAAATATGCTCCTGCAGTAGCAATATCGAGAGCATAAGTTCACAAAATATTCCCTGAAGCGATAGAGGAAATTATGTTCCTTGAAGTGATATTGTGTCTTCTAGTGGCTGAACAAAATAATGAGTTTTTGCTAAAAAAAAAATCACCAATCTCGTTCGACCAGTTCTACTCCATTCCCTGAAGTGAATGGAACCTCATTTGATAAACATAGAGGAAATTATGGTCGTGGTCGTAGGTGTGAAATGAAAGCTAATGGCTCACGTACCTGTCGTACTCCTAAATATTTGGTAGATTTGTACCAAGCTTCCATAAAATAAAAAAGAAAGGGAATTGAAACAAACTTTGTTGATCATAATGATCTTGAAGATCCCACAAATGATCATAATGATCTTGAAGATCTCATGAATTATCTTGACTTTCCAAATGGAAATGACCGTATCAATTAATTATTTTTCTTTCATTATATTATGGCATTATAATAAGCATTTTTATTTTGATATATTTCATTTATGTTTCAAGTAATAAAGTTTAATTTATGTTGTACATATATGAAGATGTATGGGTCCTATTGATAATTAGAGGCTCTAGAAGAGCGATTTCATGTAGAATGATTTTTAAAATTATGCAAAGCCAATGTCAATACCATATCAGGTTCATTGAACTTAATTGAAAGCTCTGGAAGAGCGATTATTCATCAAACTTAATCAAGGCTCTGGAAGAGCGATTATAATGTTGCTAAAGGACACAAAAATTTGTATTGATGATGCTTTGTATTCTACTGAGTCAAGCCGAAATTTACTCAACTTTAAGGATATACGTTATAATGGTTATCATGTTGAAATCAATAACGAAGGCAATGAAGAATTTCTTTATATTACTTCAATAGTATAGGGCCAGAAGCTCATTGTAACGGGACGAGTTAATTGAGTCGTGATTCTGGGGACAGAATCCTTTTAAGGGGGGAAAGATGTGACGAACGAGAATTTTTGTAACTTATTTTAAATATTTATTGATTGAATAAATATTTTTCGATGATTTGATTATTGAATTAATTGATTAATCGATGAATTTGTGGTAGATTAATTTAATTATATGTGTTACGTACATTAATTAGATTAATGTGGAGAATTTTTATATTTAAAGTATGTGTTTAATTGAATTTATTTGATTAAATACATTATTTAAATAAGTATAATATTATTTCTAATTAATTTAATTATTAATTAGATATTTAGTAAATGGTCATTATTAATAAATGAGAATTTTATTTATATGACTATGTGATTTAATGAAGAATTATTCTATTTTATTTATTTGATTTTAGTAAGATTATTTAGTTGATTAAAGTGTGACATGAAACTATATAATAAGCTATTTATTAAAATAAACCAAAAGAAGAGTTTTTAAGCAAGCCAAACGAGGCCTTAAGGAAGTTGGGGTCAGTTAACCATGATGAATTAACTGACACCCATGTTTAATCAGTTTATATTATACGTATTATTATTATCAGTTCTTAGAATTTAAGTTAGAGCAATACAGAGAGAAAAGGAGAGAAAAATTGTGAAATTTTGAGAATTGAAGAAGGAAATCATTCATCTAGTTGCATAATCTATCACCAAATCAAAGGTAATTCTTAGACTTTAACCTTTGATTTACGTTTTCTTAATTTTCTCCATGAATGCATGTTTTGAGTTCTCTGTAAACCAAATTGTATGGCTAAATCTTTAAATAATTTGATGCTAGATGTTAATAAGCATGTATTTATGTGTTTTATATGATTTAAATATGATTTAGAGTAATTTAATCGGTGAAATTATGCTTATATGAGAATTCAGAAAGTTACAGAGTAATACAGTGTATGAACATGGGTTGAATGTATAAAATTGATACTGGTTTTGTATGTTAATTGATTAAATTGATAACTTACTTAGATTATGCATGTACAAATGAAGGAATCAAGTTTTAAACGGATTAATTTGGTTGTATAATGAACTTGTTATGTGTGATTTCATGAATATTGAAGAACTCTGATAAAAATGATAAGAAACCTTAAATTTGATTCTTAGATTCATGATTTATGCCATTTAATTTGTTAGAATCATGCTAGAAGGCATGGGTAACAATTATTTATGAATTATAGTGTCTGGGTGTGTTTAATTTGACGATTAGAATAACAAAATGGGAAATTTTTGGCCTGTTTTTGCGTTCTTCGCGAACTGCAGAAACTAGAATTCGTAATTCTCGCCCCGGCGAGAATTTTGTGAAGGGATCCCTCGCCCCGGCTAGGAGCTCGCCCCGGCGAGAATTTTGTGAAGCAATTCCTCGCCCCGGCGAGAATTTTGTGAAGCAATTCCTCGCCCCGGCAAGAGCTCGCCCCGGCGAGATTTTTGTGAAGGTTTTTCTCGCCCTGGCGGGAACTTAAAAAAAAAAAAAGAGTAAAATGACGAGAGTAAAAATTTTATTCTTTCTTTGTGATCATGGTATGAAATCGTGGTTATACCTAAAGCTTAGGCTAATGTATAAAATGAATGTTAAAATTACTGTGAAAGGTGGTAGCATAAGCCCATTGATTATTCAGTGTCAACTGAGCTATTAAAATGAAATTAGATGAGAATGAGTTCTGAAGTGTTTATAATACTGTAACTAATTATTGTTACTGTTTTATAAACGGAATGTATAGGTTGATTAGAGAAACGTGAGTCTTAAATTTATAGTCTACGCACGAGGCAAGTATCTTATCCTTACTTTTACGATTACGCAAGTTCCTAAATTTCTTTATCATAGAATACAAGCTTCATAATGCTATTACTTCTTGAGCAAGTTATTGTTTATATTCCATTCAATTTCATGGATTCAATGAAACGTTTTAAATTCCTCTTTGTAACGCTTCAGTTATATAGAACTTATTCAATTGTACCCCTTATGAGATTTAGTTTTGATTCTCGAATAACACCTTTTGAACCTTGATTGACTAGCGAACCCTTTTGATTCGACTAGTCCATAGTTGATGAGCGTTCTAAATTCTAGAAACGTTATTGAAGTAAATCCAAACCAAACTTCCTTTGGTGCGGACTCCGATGTCAAACTGAGATGAACAACCCTTATATAGGGGATTTATTTACGCGTTAGCGTTAAGATGTTGTGCACATACATGGTACAAAGGGCTGATCCCCTGAGTACGAGAAGCAAAGTCCATATAGTCTTACGACTGTTAAAGGTTTAAAGTAGAAATACTTGATAACCTGGGACATAGTTCGTGGTCTTAAGACCCTCAGACGTTCTTTTGAATCTTGTTTTACATTCTTGACTCAAAAGCTAAATCTTCAATTATTCGATATCCGTTGATTATTTCGCATGTTATTATTGTCATTGTTGTTATACTTACTGGACAATCATTGCTCACTCTTGCATAATAACATTGCAGCTAAAGTTGAAAGAAATGATGAGCCGTCCACTAGTAAGGGCAAAGGCAAAGCAAACAAGTGATGAAGAATTGCTATATGTGTTAAAGTGATGATTATGTAATAGACTTATTTTATGTTTTCCGCACTGATGTTTATTTAGGGTTAGATGACCTGGAATTTGTTTATGAATGATGTTGTAACCCTCTAATGGGAGATTTCTATTTCTATTCAAGTATTTTCACTTATATTTGAATGGGTAGTTAGATGTGATGTAATGTTTTTGGATTGTGAACACCAAATCCTGAGGAAATGAAGTACCCGGATTTGGGGGTGTCACACTCATACTAGAAAAACTGTCTATTTTCTCTTCTGGGTTATATTATACTATAATGAGAACAGTTGAAACAAATGTTGCAATACACCAGAAGTGTTCAGATCCAAAGGTTTTTATGCTTTGGCATGATCGTATTGGTCATCTAGGATCAATAATGATGCGTCGAATTATTGAAAACTCCCATAAACATCACTTAAAGAACTAGAAGATTCTTTTACCTACTGTTTATCCATGTAGTGCATGTTCTTAAATCTTCCCACTATTAGGGGGAGAAAAGTCGTTGCCTGAAGCACGACGTTTGCCTGAAGCATGACGAGAGATTACATGGAATGTTTCGACGTTACCTCATTTTGATTCTCGTACAAATCAATGTGAACTAGAAGTTCAAAGGATTATTCATTTGCAAGGAATTGCAAATCAATTACCGGATGTATTCACCGATAATAAGAAAATAGTGAAATCTCACATTCCAGCTACTAATACTCCAGCACGGATTGAAGTCCCTATAGGACAATCAGTGAATTCAGCAGCAAATGAATCAAAACCACACCTGAAGCGTAGAAGACCGATCGGTGTTAAAAATAAAATTCTCCGGAAGAGGAAAGTACAAGAAAAATAAGTTGCAGCATATAAAGAGGTTATACCCATTAAACAGGCCACAGAAATAACTGATTTATCCAAAAATTATGAGCAAAAATCTCTTAAAAATAAAACTCTTGAAGAGTTATCCCCTGAAGAGGATCAGGTACCTGAAAATAATGAGATCTCGATACATTATGTACATACAGGAGAAGTATTGGATAGAAATAAAATTATTGTCGACAACATATTTTCATATAAAATTGCTCTTGACATTACTAGAAGTAATGATCATGAATATGAACCACAAACCGTTGAAGAATGTCAACGTAGAAATGATTGGCCAATGTGGAAAGAGGCGATTCAAGCAGAATTAAATTCACTAAATAAACGTGAAGTTTTTGGACTTATAGTCCGAACACTTGAAGGTGTAATGCCTGTTGGATACAAATGGGTATTTGTACGTAAACGAAATGAGAAAAATGAAATTATAAGGTACAAAGCGCGACTTGTAGTACAAGGTTTCTCGCAGAGACCTGGTATTGATTATGAAGAAATATATGCTCCTGTAATGGACGCAATTATATTCAGATTTTTAATTAGCTTGATAGCAAAAGAAAATTTGGATATGCAATTAATGGATGTTGTTACAGCATATACAGATGGATCATTAGATAATGATATTTACATGAAAATTCTTGAAGGATATAAAATGTTTGAAGCATAAAATTCTACATCTCGAAGTATGTATTCTATCAAGCTACAAAGATCCTTATATGGGTTAAAGCAATCCGGACGCATGTGGTATAATCACCTCAGTGAATATCTTTTGAAAGAAGGATTTGAGAATAATCCAATTTGTCCATGTATTTTTATCAAAAAAATCAGAATCTGAATTTGCTATTGTTGCAGTATATGTTGATGATTTAAATCTTGTAGGGACTCTAGAAGAGTTAACAAAATAGCAAATTGTTTAAAAAATGAATTTGAGATGAAAGATCTTGGTAAGACAAAATTTTGTCTTAGCCTATAAATTGAACATCTTCCAAATAGAATTTTTGTTCATCAATCAACATATACAGAAAAAGTCCTGAAGCACTTTTACATGGATAAAGCTCATCCTTTGAGCACTCCAATGATAGGTCGGTCACTTGATATCAAGAAAGATCCGTTTCGACCACAAGAAAATGATGAAGAAACTCTTGGTCCTGAAGTACCATATCTTAGTGCAATTGGTGCTTTGATGTATCTTACAAATTTCACATGACCTGATATAGCATTTGCAGTTAACTTACTAGCAAGGTACAGTTCTACACCAACTCGAAGACATTGGAATGGAATTAAGCATATTTTACGATATCTTCGTGAGACTACTGATTTGGGATTATTTTATCCAAATGGATCGAAACCACAGTTAGTTGGATATGTTGATGCAGGTTATCTTTTCGATCCACATAAAGGCAGATCACAAACAGGATATTTATTTACTAATGGAAATACTGCTATTTCATGGAGATCTGTTAAGCAAACAATTTCTGTTACTTCATCAAATCATGCAGAAATTATCGCAATTCATGAAGCGAGTCGTGAATGTGTTTGGTTGAGATCGGTAATTCAACACATTCGTGAGAATTGTGGATTATCATCAATAATAAAATAGTCCAACGATATTATACGAAGATAATGCTGCTTGTATCACTCAAATTAGGGGAGGCTATATCAAGGGTGATAGAACCAAACATATTGCACCAAAATTCTTTTATACACATGAGCTCTAGAAGAGTGGCGATATTGATGTCAAGCAGATACGATCATGTAATAATTTGGCTGATATATTCACTAAGCCATTACCAACTACGACTTTTAAGAAGATGGTGCACAACATTTGCATGCGGCGACTTAAGAATATTTTTACCATGAACAGTGGTACTCATGAGGGGGAGTAAATTTTCTGAAGGATATGTGCTGATTGTACTCTTTTTTCTTCGCTAAGGTTTTTTCCCACTGGGTTTTCCTTTGCAAGGTTTTAATGAGGCAATCCTAAGGCACTAGAAGTTATACAAGAATATTGTACTATTTTCCTTAGCCAATTTTTTTTCCCCGCAAGGTTTTTATTTGGTAAGATTTTTAACGAGGCATATTCTTAGAAAGTGGTCATCCAAGTGGGAGTGTTAGAAAACCTTTGATTTTCATGTCTCTTCCTCTTCCTATCTCTTCATCTTCCACTTTCTCTCTCTCCATGCCTATATATATATATATATATGCATCAGATTGATATCATGGGGTAGATATGGGTATTAACCATTAAGTCCACGGTTGCTTGTATATTGAAAGAAGTAAGAATATTATAATAAAAGTGAAGTGTGGATGACTACTTAAATACAAGAGTTTATCAATATACATTTTTGTTGATATACATTTTATTTTATCTATCATTTCACAACAAGCACATGATTTGATTTGAGATTAAAAAAAAAAAAAAAAAGAAAAGAAAAAGGCGTGGCTGGTTTAGGTGGGAAAAATTGGAATGTTAGTTGGAAAACATACTCCCCACCTTCCCTCCATTTTAGCTCCACTTTTTATGGGCAATTACTGTTTTTTAATTGATTTAGTTGAAGCTCTTTGCATGCTGCTTTAGGCACAAGATTAATTCTCAACTCGATATTGTGGCAAAATAATTTTTGTTGCAATTAGACATATAAATTAATTTAAATGCATGTATGTATCTTTATAAATTATGTCATTGTGTCTACTTATAAAAAAATGAATATTTTTATCGTAATATACAAAAATATTAACAATGTATACTATGTCCTTTTCTCTTTTATAGTATTTCTCTAATGTGGATGTCTGAATTCACTTGTATATTTTGAACAATAAAGAAATTAAAAAAGTATAACGTGAGTCCAAATCTCTTTCTCAAAATTAATATGGGATGTCTCAACTCACTCATGTATTTTGAACAATAAGGAAATTAAAAGATTATAACGTGGGTCCAAATTTTTTGCTGAAAATATCATCTACTATCCTCCTATGTATATTGTTGTAAATTGTTATTTATTTTCTTACTTATTGTTAATTTTGAAACTATTATTTATTTTATAAATAAATCAGGATGACACAATATTAACATATGGAGTAAAAAACAGTCAATGAGACAGCAAATACAGCCCGAAGGTAGATTTCATTTCGGAAAAACCTAAGATGTGTTTCTCGTGTACTTGATCTAATTTCAATACCTTCTCATGTGTACTTGAAATCTAAAAGCTCATGGATACCCGTGAATTGAGCCTTTTCCAATGGGCTGCTGTGAAAAAAAAAAATTTAAGCCTCATAATTCATATGGTGGTCAATTAGGTTGAATTCCAAATCAAAAAAGGTGGTTAGAGTAGTTAAATTAGTTGGAATACTGTTAAGGTTGAAATAGTAATAATCAACTTTCCATTGGAGTTAATTTCCGGTACTAACTGATTAGCAATTGACTTAATTGAGAAAATATGGCCTTATCCATTAAGTCATCATTAGTCAAGAATTGGGCACAGACCGCTTATCCCTTAGTGATTGATTTTTGAAAAATATTATTATAGTAATAAAAAAAATTCATTAGAATAGTTTCAAGATTTTTGTTTGTTTGAAGGTGTGGAAACTAATTAAGTAAACCTTAATATGAGATAAATTTTAAAAATTAAAGGGAAAAAACTAAATTCATTTAAGTTTAATAGAAATCTTTTTCTGGCCCTTTGGAGTTGGGGGAGTACTGACACAATGATATTTTATTTGTAATTGTTGGCAACTGATCAAATTAACATTATACTCTATTTTTTTTTTCTAATCACAACTATAGAAATTAGTGCAGAAATTATTGCAGAGATTATAGCTGCCTTGTAATTAAGTTTGTTGTTCTTGAGAGATTGTCCTAGAATCATGGAGAAATTAATTGTTTGTATTTTGCTGACCACATCCAGATCTTTTAAAACTGCTAAAGTCAATTTTTTTTTATTAAAACTTATTTTGCAGATAAAAAATAATAATAAGGAAGATTAATTCATTAATACATGAAAGATCATGTACATAGTTTGTTGCTCTCGTCGTCTGTTGATAAGGAAATTAATTCATTAAGTGATGTATTAAAAATACAAATAACTCATAACGGACAGGGTGTTGATATATTCGTGCAAAACGTAAGTAATATAGTTGTATATATACATATTGTGAATGCATTGAGAATTATAGGGTATATTTGATTAGGTGTGCAACTACCACTGCAAAATTAGGGTACTCAATGTTTGTTATGGTTTTAATTAATCTAATATAAATTAATGTGATATTAATCTTAAATATTGATAACAAAAATTTCCATTATCATTTTGAGTACCCTAATTTTGAAGAGTTTATAATAGATATTTAACTCAGCATAGCAGCAATTTGTATTTGGACCTCATGGGCACAACCCATATCACATATTAAATCATATGGATATATATCACGGAGGAAATAGTAAATTAAGACTTGCATGCAACTAAAGAAAACAAGAACCGCCTAAAACGTGCATTCATATACGTACTGTGTACATATATAAGCTTCAACTTTGCGTATCAAATCCAGATATAAATTGTCGACAAAAATCCCCCATGCTGCTCTGCTCCCTCTTAGACCGCGCGCACGGGCACTCCCGTAATGACCTTTAGTGTTCAATTATACAGTATCTATCTGTATCTATATTATAAAATAGCTCTTTAGAGCAGTTGATGTCATTAGTGTAATTGTGTAATATTATTTATTTTTCTTTTTTGCCCTTATAAGTTTAGTTAATAGTATTATTTTATCTTTTTTATATTTATTTTTATTTTTTTTATTTAATCCTTCAAATTTTATAAAATTCTTATTTTATCCCATTTATAACCGGATACTAGTATATAATAAACTCTTCAACTAGTCTCAAGCGCGAATTTCTTTCATATTTTTTGAGTTCGGTTGTAACGCCCCCTTTCTCAAAGGAAACGGGATGTCACACACAAAACATAATAAATACAATCCTGTAATAAACTTCAAAATATTTTCAAATAGATTGAATACTAACTGTTACAAACGTCCATTTAAATAGAAAGAACTCTATATTAACATAATCTCTACCTCTAAGAATGAATGCCAAAATAGGCCTAAAACATCCATCTACAAAATATTAAAAAACCCAAGTCAATAATAGTCTCGAAACTAATCGATTTATTTGGATCAAAGGTAGCTCTCATCCGATAAATTAAATCTTGATCACCCCTGATTACATGTTGAAAAAAGAACACGGCATGAGCCAATTGTCTAGTACGAATATAAAGATGCACAAATATACCACAATATTAACCCAAAAGAGCCGAATGAATGAACGAATGCAAACTACGAAAGAATTATGAATATATCAAAATTAGTGAGGCTAGATATAAACGATAAATACTATCGATTGAACATGCAAGTATAATCAAAAGGATTCTAACAAGTTGAAAGCTGGATCAAATGTTTATAATGTGACAATTTCATACTAAGCTCAAATACAAATAGTCAAAGGCTAACAAAATACATCGATACCATGATTTATGCAAATCAAATAAACCAGATAGTGCGCACGACACATATGTCTCTAATCCGTCAAACAAATCAAATCAAACTACAAAATGTAAGTCAAAAGGGGTTCAAATAATAAGGCTTACAAGACCATCTCCAAATAACATCGAATTATTTCAAATACAAACATACTTAACTATCACAAGATGTAAGATCCCGACTTTATGAAATAAAAGTTTATTATTATCTTTATGATTATTTTTCTAAATAGTAAAGTGCTTAATTGTTATAAATGATAGTTAAGGATGTTATTTACAAATTATCTGATAAACAGTATGTCGGGAAATCTTCTTTTTGTCGGGGAATATTCTTTCTGTCGGGGAATATTATATTCGGTACCGTACGACGGCGCTGAAATAACAAAATATTAGTGGGCCCCACAATGACAATATTGTCAACGACAGTGGGCCCCATTGTCGGATACTGAAAACGATAGTATTTTGTCAACAGTATTATCACCGGCAACTGTTGAAATACCGGGTAATAAAAAGAACAGTAAAACACGTTATTCCACAGTAGTACGCGGTATTTCACAAGCACACGGTGTTGCACAATATTTTAAATTATTGATTCAATAATTGATAAAGTAGCAATTGCACAGTATTTTGATTCAATAATTACAATAGCATCTGCATGGTAATTTTTATTATTTATCATGACACTGTAACTAATATTATTTGTTGTGATATTTTAGCATTATTGACGGATTAAAAGTGGAGTCTAACTTAGGGGTACCTAATTGAAATTGTGAAGTTCACATGCTGTGAACTATTGGTTCACATGGTGAAACTATTGGTTCACATGTGGGAACTATTAGGGGATGTTATGCAAGATTGATAATATTTGGGGGATTATATTAAAAAAAAGAGGCAAAGATAGAGGTACTAAAGTGTAATAAGTCGAGCCCTTATTGTGCAATTAATGAAACTTGGTTTTTCTATAAATAGGGGAGATTATCTTAAGAAATCTTCACACATTCCATGCTTATACTCCATCTCTCTCTCTCTCTAAATTTTTTGAGTTCTCTTAGTGTGCTAGGCTATTGTGAGTATTTGTGAGAATACTAGTATTGTCCAAGTTAGTAAACTTCATAGAAAACAACATCCAATCACTTATTAGCGAAGGTAGAGGATATCATTTCTTTCATAACTCTTATGTAATATCATTTGCTTCCTTGTTCGTAAGTGATATTATACTCATAAAGGTTGTTATTCATTCCGTATTAATTTGTGGGGATAACCTATCCGTGCGGATTGACGCATACCTGGTGAATATTCATTTGTATTCATTCCTTATTACTCTGTGGGAATAATATGTATGTACGGAGTGTCGTACCTGGTGAATACCATTCTGTATTCATTCCTTATTACTCTGTGAGAATAACCTGTATGTACGGAGTGTCGTACCTGGTGAATATCCCTTTACATTTGTTCCTTATTAATCTGTGGGTATAACCTGTCCGTGCGAATTGACGCATGCCTGGTGAATAACCCTTCGTATTCATTACTTATTAATCTTTTGTGGAAATAATCTGTCTACGCGGATTACCGCATGACGGGTGAAAATCCATTTGCAGTTTCATATATTGTGTTATACTCGTATAACGTATCATTTCTTTTGTACTCTTTAAGGAATATTTTTTTCTTTCACATTTCTCCATTTATAATAAGAAATCTCTGTTTGTTTCCAAAACCTTATTTTTAAATGGTGAAAATCCCTGAAAATTTGTAGAATATCCTTAATAGTTTGTGATTCATCTAATATCTTTTCACCTGAATCTTTCTATTTCGTTTGATACGATATAGTTGAGTTGTGAATTTTATTCTTGAATATCATTCTTGAATTTAACTCCACAATTTGGTCATCATGTTGGCAATTTAGTCAACCTTCGACACTGAATAAATTAAATATTTATTCTTATTCTTGATCTCATTGTATTCATTTTATATCATTGTCATCATCCTCATATTTAAATTGTGGTGATAGTTCTCTTTGGTCCGTAGTGCAAAGATGAACTGGCATGACATGATTTTGACCAAACTGTGTATTGGTATAATCATGACTTTTGGTGTTACAAACAAAGGCGTATGATGAAAGTTCTCTTTGCCCTGTAGTGCAAAGATGAACTGGCGTATGGCATGATTATGACCGGTGATGTTACAAATAAATATCTTTATCACATAGTGTAAAGAGAGGCTGTTGAATATAAACTGTTAATTTGGATGTTCATAAACAGGAATTGTTGATTGGTGTTACAGGGATAAAATATTGGTGGTGATCCTTTAACTTATAGAAGATGGTAGATATTATAATCTACTTGACTCTTCCAATGGATTGTTCGTTCCGTTGCAGTTATTGAACAATTATAATATCTTTAAATATCTGATTTATTTCGGTTGAAGGCTAAAGATAATTTTATTTTTCATTATCTTAGTCATGATATTTCCTACTGGGCTATTTGTGCTCACCATTTTTTCTTTTTGTTCCATTGTTCTCTTCAGGAAAAGAGAGTGTAGCGGGGACTAGCCGGGGAATGGAGTGATGGTCTGAGATAATAGAAGTATCTCAATACATTATTATTAGTGTGACAATAAGTGTATTGAGAATTTAAGATGTATTTGTATTGTGTTGTCGTATTTTGCACAACACTTATTAGTTGTAAATGGGAAAATTTGTATTTGTATTTTGTAGAATGTTATTGGCGCCTCAAAATAGGTTGTATGGACCTATTTTGGGGGCGTCACAGTTGGTATCAGAGCTTAGGGATATGATCTCTGGAAGAGATCTGGGATTAAAACTAAGAGGGGAGAGACGAGTAAAATCCTTCGCTAGTGTGTCCTACCTAAGCTATTTTTGTTATTTAAGTAATTGGTTTGGTTATAGGGACAAGATGTTGCATGCCTATTTCTTTAACTAATCTTTATTTTGTGATCACATTTCAGAATGGCATCTGAAAACTAAGAGATTCACTATGAGACCATTGTGGCTGAAAATCAGGAAGCTACAAATAATACGGGTGTAAACTCAGAACATCATGATGCTAATCATGATGCTAACAATAGGATGAATGATGAATTTTTTAGGACATTCATGCAATACATGCAGAACCAGGTGAGGAGAGCTCCTGTCTACAATACTGGCAGAAACGCTAATAATGCACGAATGGTCACTGCCAAGCAGTACAAGGAGTTGGGACCACCTGAATTTTTCGGCAAGTTAGATCCACTCAAGGTAGAGGTGTGGCTCAAACAATTAACAAAGATATTTGATGTACTGTGTTGCACAGACGAACAAAAGGTTCCTTTCGCCACTTTTATGCTACGAGGAGAAGCGGATCATTGGTGGGAATCCGTGAAACGTACCAGTCACTCGGCACTCGAGATGTTTTGGGTCGAGTTCCAGGAATTATTTAATGAGAAGTATTTTCCGGAGAGTATTCGCCACATGAAGGAGGTAGAATTTATTAAACTGGAACAGAACAACATGACGGTGTTGCAGTACGAAGCCAAGTTTGCCGAGCTATCTCGTTTTGCATCTTATTTGGTGGACACTAAGGAACGGATGACACGAATGTTTCTATGAGGTTTGAAACTAGAAATTCGTAAATATCTTGTTTCTCATAAAATTTGTCTATATTTAGATGTCGTGGATAGGGCTCAAGTAGTGGAGCAAGAGAGAGGAATACTGCAACCAGGAAGCAACACCCAACAGCGAGAGAAAAACTACGATAATAATCGTAACGGTGGCAACAATCATCGAAATAGTGATAACCAGCGAGGGGGGAATCATCACGTCGGAAATGTTAACCACTTCGGTGGTAATCCTGGCCCAGATAACAGAAGGAGTGAGTCAAGCAGCAACAATTCTAAGAAGAGAAAATTCAATAACAACCATGGAAAGATACCAACATCAGCACCAGCACCAGTACCAGTTTCGAGGGGAGGAGAACGACCACCAGTTAGATACTTCAGGTGTGGGAAAGAAGGACACATCAGTCTAAATTGTACACAGTCGCTATCACAAGTGTGTTACAATTGTGGAAAATAAGGTCATATAGCTCAATTTTGTCATGTAGTGAAGTCAAGTCCAGCTGCAATGATGACACCAAAGGCAGTCACGGACAAGTAAAAGTATGTGGTTCAAGGGAGAGCTTTTGTCGTGACATCCCAAAAAGCACATAACCCGAACGAAGTTATTACAGGTAAACTACTTATTAACTCTTGTGAAGTCTATGCCTTCTAGATACTAGTCTTACCCACTCTTTTATTACACCAACATGTGTTCAACGTCTAAATTTAACTCCTGAAAAATTATATTTTGACTTATCTGTTGAAACACCATTAGCACAAACATTCGTTACATCTACAGTCTATAAATCTTGTTTTGTTCAAATTGGCACCCTCACATTACCTGTTGATCTTATCTCCTTGAACATGCATGAATTTGATGTGATTTTAGAAATTGATTGGTTAACTACTCATCATGCTAAAATTGATTGCTTTCGTAAGGTTATTAGTTTTCATATTCCTAATCAACCTATTATACGAATTCAAGCAACCAAACCGTTGAAATCAATAACCATCATTTCCAGTCACAAAACCATTCATTTATTGAAAAACGGATGTCAAGCTTTCTTAGCCCATGTAACGAATTTAAACAAAAATACGTCAGATTTGAATAATATATTTGTTGTTAATGAGTTCTCTGACGTATTTCCTGAAGAGCTTCCTGGCCTACCCCCAGACCGTGAAATCGAATTTTGTATCGACCTTGAACCCGGTACAAAACTCATTTCCAAAACCCCATATCGAATGGCTCCTATTGAACTTCAAGAGTTAAAAGTCCAACTACAGGAGTTGTTTGACAGCGGTTTCATACGTCCGAGTACACCGCCTTGGGATTCTCCTGTTTTATTTATAAAGAAGAAAGACGGGAGTATGAGACTTTGCATTGACTATCGGGAGTTAAACCATGTCACCATCAAAAATAGGTACCTGTTACCTCACATTGATGACATGTTCGACCAGTTACAAGGTGCTCAATTCTTTTCAAAGATCAACCTCCGTTCTAGGTATCATCAGTTGAAAGTTAAAGTTGTTGACATTCCAAAGACTGCCTTCAGAACTCGATACGGGCATTATGAATTCCTTGTCATGTCCTTTAGATTGACTAATGCTCCTGTTGCTTTCATGGATATGATTAACCGAATATTCAAGGACTATTTGGATCATTTCGTGGTTGTCTTCATTGATGACATTCTCATATATTCTAAAAGTCGTGAAGATCGTGAGCAACACTTGAGTCTGATGCTCCAAAAGCTTCGTGAAAACAAGATATATGCTAAGTTGAAGAAATGTGAATTCTAGCTTGAGGAAGTTGCATTCCTTGGTCACTTGGTTTCTAAACAAGGAATCTCGGTTAACCCGGTGAAGATTGAAGCAGTATCAAATTGGGAACAACCTAAGTCAGTAACCGAAGTACGAAGCATTCTGGGTCTAGCTGGTTATTATCGGAGATTCGTAGAAGGATTTTCTCGAATAGTCATTCCATTAACTCAACTGACTCGGAAAAGCACAACATTCAAATGGAGCGAAGAATGCGAGAAGAGTTTTCAAAAACTCAAAAGAAGACTCATTTCAGCACCTGTATTGGCAATACCATCAGGATCGGAAGGATTTGTCATCTACAGCGACGTTTCAAGCAAAGGACTAGGTTGTGTTCTCATGCAACATGGGAAGGTTATAGCCTATGCGTCTCGACAACTCAAGGAATATAAGAGGAATTATCCTACTCATGATCTAGAGTTGACAGCAGTCGTTTCGCGTTGAAAATTTGGAGACATTACTTGTATGGAGAGAAAGTGGAGATCTATACAGACCAAAAAAGTCTCAAATATTTCTTCACCCAGAAGGAACTCAACATGCGACAGCGGCGTTGGCTCGAGCTGTTGAAAGATTACGACCATACCATCCAATACCATCTTGGAAAGGCGAACGTAGTAGCTGACGCATTGAGTAGAAGATCATATGCAAGTATGAGTGCGTTACTGACATCGCAAAGGCCCATTTTGGATGATTTACAAAAGATGGAGATAGAGTTAAAAACTCCAGGAACCCACGTGAAGATCGCACATATACGGGTAGAACCGGTTTTAATCGACAAAATTAAAGCTGCTCAAGTTACAGACCCGGAGTTGGTGAATATGAAGAAGAAGGTACAAGAAGGTGCTATTCCAGAAGCAAGAGTCGACGAAGATGGAATACTTCGAGTCAACTCTAGACTGTGTGTTCCTAACGACCCTGACTTAAAATACAAAATCATAATAGAGGCACACAACACACCGTTTGCAATCTACCCTGAAAGTACCAAGATGTATCGTGATCTTTGACATACATTTTGGTGGAACAATATGAAGAGAGAGATTGCAGAGTTTATAGCAAGATGTTTAACTTGTCAACGTGTCAAGGCGGAGTATCAAGTACCAAGGGGTCCATTGCAATCACTTGAGATTCCAGAATGGAAGTGGGAACACATCAACATGAATTTCGTGACAGGTCTTCCCAAAGTTTCTCAAGGCTTAGACGTAATTTCGGTCATTATAGATAGATTGACCAAGTCTGTTCATTTCTTGCCTATACAAAAAAACTATTCACTTCAGCATCTTGCTAGTATGTATAAGAGCGATATTATCAGATTGCATGGCATGCCAGTATCCATAGTCTCTGATTGAGATCCTAGATTCACTTCACGATTTTGGGTCAGCTTGCAAAAAGCTATGGGCACTGAATTACGATTCAGTTCTGCATACCATCCCAGACAGACGGACAACTGGAAAAGACTATTCAAACCCTCGAAGATCTATTAAAACTCTGCGTACTAGACTTCAAAGGAAGTTGGGACAAATACTTGTCATTGGTGGAATTCTCTTACAATAACAGTTATCAAGCAAGTATAGGCATGGCTTCCTTCGAGGCATTGTATGGACGAAGGTGTCGATCTCCAGCATGTTGGGATGAAGTATGTGAGGCAAAATTGTTGTGACCCGAGTTGATACGTATAACTACAGAAAAGATCCAAATGATCTGGCAACGTATACAAACAGCTCAAGATCAACAAAAGAGTTATGCCGATCTTCATCGAAGAGACGAGGAATTCAATGTCGGAGATCATGTATTTTTACGTGTTGCTCCGTGGAAAGGAGTTACGAGATTCGGAAAGAGAGGGAAGCTTAACCCTCGATTTATCGGTCAATTTGAAATACTCGACCGTGTAGGAACTGTGGCCTACAGACTCGCCTTACCGCCAAACATGTCTCGTGTTCATAATGTTTTTCACATATCCATGCTACGTAAATATGTGAAAGATCCAAACCACGTTATTGAATTAGAACCAGACGAGATAGCAGAGGATTTAACGTACGAAGAGATACCTGTCAAGGTCTTGGATAATAAGGAACAGATTCTACGATCAAAGATTATACCTCAAGTCAAAGTTTTATGGAGAAACATTATGTTGAGGAAATGACCTGGGAGTTAAAATCTGAAATGAGAGCAAGATATCCTCACCTTTTCGAAATACCAGGTACATACGTCAATTTCGAGCACGAAATTTCATAAGGAAGGGAGATTGTAAGATCCCGACTTTATGAAATAAAAGTTTATTATTTTCTTTATGATTATTTTTCTAAATAGTGAAGTGCTTAATTATTATAAATGATAGTTAAGGATGTTATTTACAAATTATCTGATAAACAGTATGTCGAAAAATCTTCTTTTTGTCGGGGAATATTCTTTCTGTCGGGGAATATTATATTCGGTACCGTACGACGGCGCTGAAATAACAAAATATTAGTGGGCCCCACAATGACAATATTGTCAACGACAGTGGGCCCCATTGTCGGATACTGAAAACGATAGTATTTTGTCAACAGTATTATCACCGGCAACTGTTGAAATACCGGGTAATAAAAAGAACAGTAAAACACGTTATTCCACAGTAGTACGCGGTATTTCACAAGCACACGGTGTTGCACAATATTTTAAATTATTGATTCAATAATTGATAAAGTAGCAATTGCACAGTATTTTGATTCAATAATTACAATAGCATCTGCATGGTAATTTTTATTATTTATCATGATACTGTAACTAATATTATTTGTTGTGATATTTTAGCATTATTGACGGATTAAAAGTGGAGTCTAACTTAGGGGTACCTAATTGAAATTGTGAAGTTCACATGCTATGAACTATTGGTTCACATGATGAAACTATTGGTTCACATGTGGGAACTATTAGGGGATGTTATGCAAGATTGATAATATTTGGGGGATTATATTAAAAAAAAGAGGCAAGGATGGAGGTACTAAAGTGTAATAAGTCGAGCCCTTATTGTGCAATTAATGAAACTTGGTTTTCCTATAAATAGGGGAGATTATCTTAAGAAATCTTCACACATTCCTTGCTTATACTCCCTCTCTCTCTCTCTAAATTTCTTGAGTTCTCTTAGTGTGCTAGGCTATTGTGAGTATTTGTGAGAATACTAGTATTGTCCAAGTTAGTAAACTTCATAGAAAGCAACATTCAATCACTTATTAACGAAGGTAGGGATATCATTTCTTTCATAACTCTTATGTAATATCATTTGCTTCCTTGTTCGTAAGTGATATTATACTCATAAAGGTTGTTATTCATTCCGTATTAATTTGTGGGGATAACCTATCCGTGCGGATTGACGCATACCTGGTGAATATCCATTTGTATTCATTCCTTATTACTCTGTGGGAATAACCTGTATGTACGGAGTGTCGTACCTGGTGAATATCCCTTTACATTTGTTCCTTATTAATCTGTGAGTATAACCTGTCCGTGCGAATTGACGCATGCCTGGTGAATAACCCTTCGTATTCATTACTTATTAATCTTTTATGGAAATAATCTGTTTACGCGGATTACCGCATAACGGGTGAAAATCCATTTGCAGTTTCATATATTCTGTTATACTCGTATAACGTATTATTTCTTTTGTACTCTTTAAGGAATATCTTTTTCTTTCACATTTCTCCATTTATGATAAGAAATCTCTGATTGTTTCCAAAACCTTATTTTTAAATGGTGAAAATCCCTGAAAATTTGTAGAATATCCTTAATAGTTTGTGCTTCGTCTAATATCTTTTCACCTGAATCTTTCTATTTCGTTTGATACGATATAGTTGAGTCGTGAATTTTATTCTTGAATATCATTCTTGAATTTGACTCCACAATTTGGTCATCATGTTGGCAATTTAGTCAACCTTCGACACTGGATAAATTAAACATTTATTTTTATTCTTGATCTCATTGTATTCATTTTATATCATTGTCATCATCCTCATATTTAAATTGTGGTGATAGTTCTCTTTGGCCCGTAGTGCAAAGATGAACTGGCGTGACATGATTTTGACCAAATTGTATATTAGTATAATCATGACTTTTGGTGTTACAAACAAAGGCGTCTGATGAAAGTTCTCTTTGGCCCATAGTGCAAAGATGAACTGGCGTATGGCATGATCATGACCGGTGATGTTACAAATAAATATCTTTATCACATAGTGCAAAGAGAGGTTGTTGAATATAAACTGTTGATTTGGATGTTCATAAACAGGAACTGTTGATTGGTGTTACAGGGATAAAATATTGGTGGTGATCATTTAACTTATAGAAGATGGTAGATATTATAATCTACTTGACTCTTCTAATGGATTGTTCGTTCCGCTGCAGTTATTGTTATTGAACAATTATAATATCTTTAAATCTCTGATTTATTTCGGTTGAAGGCTAAAGATAATTTTATTCTTCATTATCTTAGTCATGATATTTCTACTCGGCTATTTGTGTTCACCCTTTTCCTTTTTGTTCCATTGTTTCTTCAGAAAAAGAGAGTGTAGCGGGGACTAGCCGGGGAATGGAGTGATGGTCCGAAACAATAGAAGTATCTCAATACATTATTATTAGTGTGACAATAAGTGTATTGAGAATTTAAGATGTATTTGTATTGTGTTGTCGTATTTTGCACACCACTTATTAGTTGTAAATGGGAAAATTTGTATTTTGTAGAATGTTATTGGCGACTCAAAATGGGTTGTATGGACCTATTTTGGGGGCGTCACACATGATACCAACGATTTAAATACTCCCGAATGTGAACGAAAATATACGAAGAAGGATACAAACGAATAAAGTCTCAAAAACACAGTTTTTCAAATGACGAAATATTACATAATTGATATAGTGAATAGAACCACAATCAAGAAATGAAGTACAAATTTCGTATCTGAATAAAATACCAAATAATTCACTGAAGCCAAAATATCACACCGCTAGACCTCCTCAGATCTATAAAATTACCAAATTAATACAAGGCCATAAATTAAATTACTAACTTTATATATTTTATATTTTTATAAATTTAGCAACTTTAATATTAGTACATATACAATCTGTAATAAAATAAATATATTTTAATATACAATATAACATAATGTTATATTAATAATAAAACACAATTTTATTAGTTTGATGAACCATCTGTACACATTACTGACTTTATGATTCAAAAGTGTAATCTTCACTTTGTTTTATTACCCATCATTCATGCCATGAATTGTGTATTATTTCAAATATATAATATAAATATTGATTTAGTTAACTATCTTAACCATCCAGTAGTCTACAAAAGTCAGATTGCCTCACTGCAGCTTGAATGAATTAATGCCCATATAGTGCCGCACCACGGCACACATGCAAAGTCTCTTTTTTTTTTTTTTTTTTTTTATAAAACGAACAACTCACGATAGCAATATATAATTACCACATTCACTATTACAAATCAAGATCACCCAACATAAATTTTACTTACTTCTTGACATATTAAATTTTTACAACAAATTATTATAATAAAAATAATAAAAATAAATATTTTCTTATAGTTAAAATAGATTTTATAAATACGATTGTGCTGAATATAATTTCACAATCTTCTTCTCCAAATTTTCCTTTTTATTTCACAGCCTTTTTTCGCTTTTTTTTCGTTTCTCGCTGCGTCAAAATTCTCTCCTTCTTTCGTTTAGTCGATTAATGTTAGCACATATATTTGGAAGGGCCTTAGCTTAATATATTAACGTTACTCCCATTCTAATTTGATTTTTAAACCAACACCTTGAATTGGGCTAAATTAGTTTGACAAACTCAAACTTAAATACTTAAAAATTAATTTGACCCAATTTGTATGATTATTATTTTCATTTTATTTTTATTATCTTATTATTATTATTTTATTTTTATTTTCCGATATTACATCGATATCTTCTATCTTATCTATTGTCTCATGATCTCATCAAATCTTATGTCTCATGCATGTTATGTATTATTAGCAAATGTAATATAGTTATTAATTTACAATTAATTTTTCAATGTATAAGTGGTACTTAATTATCATCAATACAAAATTCATGAGATGAAATAGTAGATGATACACAAAATCTAAATTTCATTTCATCGCCTTAACTAGCGCAGCACAATGAATCAAGATAAGCAACTCTTCTTTCCAATCAGTTAGGCAATGTGTGAAATTGTTAAAATCATTCACGGGAATTGAAGACTTTTGACTTCATCTTTTGCTTGCAGAATCATGGAATTTTAGGCCAAGAGATCGATATCTCTGAATATAATCTTTTTATTATTATTATTGTTATAATTATTCTTGAAGATTCCGTGAAATAGATCAAATTAAACAGTAGAAATATATGGTCACATGGTTTAAAATCAATTGACATTCATTATGATTCAAGTAAATAGTAATTAAGTGCATCCACATGCTAATCCTTATGTTTCTACTCCTTAATCACCTCGCAAACTAGTGATAATTAGTCAAATTTTATTGACTATACATGTACAAGCATAGGAATATATGGCCACGATTATCCAACTATTACGTACAATTGACTTTTTAATAGACTTTTGTTGGGATTTTTCAACATTAGCTCGTTATTCAAATGCTTGAACTACATTGTTTGCAGATAAGGCAACAGTTTAACTATACTACTACTCCTGTGTCAATATCTGTAAATAAAATTATTTCATATTAAATTTGCTTTGGGTCATGTTTTCAAAATTATAAATAATTAGTCCTCTCACAAGGCAATGAAGACACGCATTTTGGAATATAATTTAGATTTTATTCTGTATTTAGAGAAGAAAGGGGTTGTATTTTCCTTGAAAATGAAATATTATTTTAATAAAATGAGCTTTACTACATATGGACAACTTCATATATGTTAGACTTAACATGTAATTATAAATAAAACTATTAATTTAATTAAACATGCACAACAAGTCAGTCTAGTCCAACTCGGGCCTGTCATGCCTTGGATTTTGACCAGGCCAAGTAGTAGACTTTGATCTGTCAGACCAGGCCCAAGGCTAGGCTTAAGCAAGTTTACCTCCCCACCACCACCCAGCCCTTTTCCCTTTTCTAATGTTAAGTATTAAATATTAAAAATAAAAACTATAGATTATAAAATAATAAAATTTTGTAAAAATAAAAATTTTAATGAAGAACTATAGTATTTACAAAAAAAATAAATAAAAATAACTTATTATTAATATTTAACATTAAAAGTTAGTTTATTGATATAATAATTAATGTTAATATTTAACATTAAAAGTAGCAAGAAATATTAATAAAATTTTAATTTTAAATATTAGTATTTACAAGAACTAACTTATTATTAATATTTAATCAACTAACTTTTAATGCTAACTATTCATTAAATTAACTAGTGTATTAATTAAATGTATTTACAAGAGCTTGGACTTGGACAACTTTGTTTTTTGGATCAGTTTTGAATTTTTAGTTTTGATCGTTGTTGGCCTGTTGGGGAGTGGACTAGGACCTGGGACTTGGGACTTGGGACTTAGGAGGCATGGCTTGGGCTAGGTCGCAGGCGTGCGCGCACTAGCAGGCTAGCCTGGTCCGCTATTTCATTTTTTTTCTTATTTATATTTTTAAATTAAATTTAAGATATTTTCAATAACAAAATTAATAAATAATTATTTTAAATTTAGTTGATGCAATAAAAAATAGTGTAAACTGTGTAAAAAAATATTATTAATCATAAGATTTATTGCTTCAAAATAACTTTAAAGTCAGTACTAATCTTATACTTTGAATGGGCAAAATATAATTCTTTTTGAGTGCTTGATTCGTCCTTAAACGCTTAAAATGATTGATGATAAAAATAATAATAATAATAATAAAGAAAAAAAAGGTATAGTCTGGAATTTTAGCACTTGGAAATATAAGAATTTGTTTAATTTCATTAATACTCTCTAATGTATACATTCAGTTCTTTTAAAGGAAGGAAAATACAATATAACTAGAGAAACTATCAATCACGATTATAATTAACTCTTAATCGTAGCCATTCATTCTTACCCAATACCTCTTTTAACAAGGCTAGGATCATGGTTGTTGAGTGTGAATTTTTCTATTTGGGAGTTGAAAAAGTATATATTGAAAAGGGTCTCATTGCGTGCATGGGGGACAAAAGTTATGATGAACAAGAGTTTATTGTGAATTTACACCATGTGCTTCTCTCAAAAACTCTTAAGAATATATGCTAATGGATTTCGGCCGGTTTTGCTGCAGTATTAAATCAATCTCATGTTGAACTAATTTCAGCTTTTCCAAGAGTTATTTGTGTACTTCTTGATAAAGTTTTAAGTAACCTGCACTTCTATATGCTACAGGAATCAAATTATATAGATGTGTCCTTCCTGATTTTGTCATTTGGAATGCAGCTTTATTGGGTTCAATTTGAGTTTTTCTCACTGATGTTATTTGGCAGTTATCTAGTGACATGATGGATTGTTTTATGGGGCCTGATGTTGAAACAGTTTTGTGCTTGATTATCTGCAGCAACTTATTATGTATGTGCGGCCATCACCTTTTTTTAATATAGTTCTCATCGAACAATTTTGTGAACTGCAAAAATTGTTAGAATCAAAAATTTTATCTCACGATATGCATACTTGGGTGGTGGTACCAGCGATCTGTTATCATGATTTCATCATAAATTTCATCACAATTAGACTGAACAAGAAACCTCTTGTTGGCAGAAAGACAGTTCTCAAGTTTTTGATTTTCAGTAGATACATAAGTGATGCATGCAGGTGCTTTAAAATGCCAAGAGGATGGTTGAGATCTAATATCACAAAGACTCGAAGGCTACTCAAAGTGCTACAGGCCATTGTTAAACATATATAGTTCATGTTATTGACATTGAATGGAACCAAAAGAAAGAAGCATTGCATTGCATAAATGCTACTGGAGGTGAGGAAATGATGTTTAAGTTTTTAACATGTATTTTTGATCCAGGGGGAATAATTTTGCTAACTATGGTTGAAGAATGCAAGGATTCTCTTAATTCACATCTTAGGGATAAGATGGTTTCCAAAGAGCGTGGAATTCATGTAGAAAATGATCAGGTATCATTTCAAGCAAATGCAAAATATTAATTATTGCATTTAGAGGTACTAATTTCCAAAGTAAAACCTCGTTTGGTGAATGAAAATCTTCCAAAAGGGTCAATCAAGCATTGGATATATCATTGTTGTCTTGGTTACTGGAATATGGCTGGCATCCAAAAGCTACAAAAATAAGCTAGGGAATGGAAGAGTATGCTCTAAAGAAAGCCATTACTCTGCTAGTTCTTGTGCTGGGGAATTTTTTAGTGATTCAATTGGAAAATTACATATCCATGGGATATCAAGTTAAAATTGCAGCCGTGGGATTTCAAGTTGCTACTTAAAAAGTTAAAAGGAATTGGTGAAGTTGATGTATATTGAGAACTCCAAAATGGAAACTATGGGTACAGCAGATTGTGCTAATTTTTTCTTAATTCCAGTACCAGTACTATCGTGCTATGCATACAAAATCATTACTTAGCATTGGGACAGATGATGTCCGTATCATTGGGATCTATGGGATGGGTGGAGTCGGTAAAACAACTGTTGCCAAAGCTGTCTATAATCTTATTTTTCATCTCTTTGAAGGTAGATCCTTTGTTGCTAATGTCTATAATAATATTATTCATCTTATTGAGAAGTCCAAAATGGAAACTATGGGTACAGCAGATTGTGCTAATTTTTTCTTAATTCCTCTACCAGTACTATGTGACCAGTGGAACACGGAATCAACTCAGATTTGCACGAGTATGTGTTCTTTCCCTAGTTCTATCATTATCGATTATCGTGAATATGCAAAGTTTTGTTTGCGAAATGATTATTTTGAAGAGAAATGCATATCAAATAATAATATTATTTTATTATTAAATTATATAAGTATAATTATTTGAGTTCAATTAAGCTTTTATTATTACATATGTAACACATCAGTCCCACATTGAAAGATAAGGGAAAAGTTTGTCTATATATAAGAAATTGAGTTACTATCAATAGTACCTCCAAGTTATGACCTTTTGGGTGAGTCTGTAGTGGGCTAAGATGACCCAAGAAGATACTACTATCAATAGTTTGGGATTTGACCCAAGATATTTGCCGGGTTGTTACAACATAAATAGATGAACAGAGGAAGATAAAGACAAATAAATCCTTTTAATTAAAGAGGAATACTATCATTTATATTATATAAGTAGAAGAATTATTATTGTAGATTTTTAAATTTATTTAATTTTTCTTCAATAATTAGTTATATATTATTAGTTAAATAGGATATTTAAAAAGGAAATATTTTTTTATTTAAAAATCATTGTACACCATATTAATCTATATTAGTAGAATTAATGTAATACTCTCTTTCTGAAATAGAAAGATAGGTTACACAAAAGCACAACATAATTGACAAAATTATATCAAGACTTTAAGCCACAAAAGAATAGTCTTCATAACTAATAAATGTCACAAGACAAATTATAATAAATATCAAACCGGCTCAAACCAAAAAATTGTATGAGGAAATATCCTTAATTTTAAAAAATTAAAATTAAAATATTTTGATAAATATTTTATTAGAAGTTAAAAAATTAATTTGAAAAGCTCTTAAGAGATTATTCTAACTTCTAATTTTTTGTATACACTAAAGTATTTGTACTCAATTTCTGATTTTAAACTCCGAAGTTGAAAAAAATACCATTTATATAATTTCATAAGTTAGAAGCCATAAACATAGAAGGGGAATAAAAAAAACTGGCCCAAACATGGCTATAGTCTGAAAATATTATTGTCAGGATTTCGATTTCACCTAAGGTTGACTTTTTAAGTCTACCAACGGGGATTACAGAGCTTCAAATATTGTTTGATCCCCAAATCACATCTCCATCTCCGTCTCTTTAGAAACTCACTAGCCATCTACTGTTCTTCTGTCTCATCTAAATCAACTACTACTTCCATGACTTCCCTAACAAAGCAATCTGGCACTTCTGACACTTCTTCTTCATCATCAAATCCACGTAGTTCAGACGTATTCTTATACGACGTATTCTTAAGTTTCAGAGGTATAGATACGCGCAATACTTTCACAAGTCATCTTTACACCGCTTTGACACGAGCCGGAATCCGAACCTTCATGGATGACCCTGAACTGAGAAGAGGGGATGAAATTTGGTCTTCGTTGGTTACAGCAATCCAACAAACAAGGGTTGCAATTATCGTGTTTTCTAGAAAATATACTTCTTCAAGATGGTGTCTGGATGAGCTTGTGAAGATCCTCGATTGCAGGAGAACCACGAGACAATTGGTGGTGCCGATATTTTATCACGTTGATCCATCTGATGTACGCCATCAAACCGGGAGTTTCCAAATAGGTTTTGCAAGGCATGAACAACATTTTGCGAGGTGGCAAGCTGCACTAACTGAAGCTGCAAATTTGTCAGGATATGATTGTACTAGAAATCGGTAGACTATTGAACCTTAGCTCTTTCTTTCTTTCTTCTTCTTAATTTACTTTACTTAAGCTTATATTTGTTTGCAACTAAAAGGATTACAATCTCATTAGTTATAATCTACGACTCTTATCTGATATAAGGAAAATGTTTTTTCCAGAATGATTACTTCTATCGTGTGCACTAACAAAGGGGGAAAAAGGGTTGGTTTGTTAAACTATCTGGAAATAAAGCAAGTTATCACTCTATTTTGTTTAACATCGCATTATTGCCATTTCAATAGTTTTTTAACTAAAATTCTGTCATTTTGGCAATAACAACGTTGTCAAACCAAATTAGACAACTAAATATATCTACTACCGAAATCAAACTTCCTTCGGAGTCTATTTGTATAAGAAAAGATAAGTAGCATTGATTCATAGCTCTCTTTCCCCGGTCTCCTTTCCATAGGGATGACAATTTCTTGGGGAGAGCACAAAAATATATTCGTCCATGGACGCGCACATCCAAAACTAAGCACAACATTTTTATCTTGCTTGTGTTTTAATTTTGCTGCAGAAGCTAGGAACCCACCTTAGTTACAGAAAAATAAAGGAAAAAAGAAGACTACCATCCGGGTGCATTTATGAGTTGAGATCTGTTATCCTTTTTCCTGTTTTATTCAATGTCTCATCGCATGTATTGTTGTTAGATAATCTTTATCTATTTAATATGTCAACTATTAAAAAGTAATTGCATTACACTTGACAACAATATATGACATGGGACATTAGATGAGATGGAGGATGGGACAAAAGATTTAGATTTAGCATTTACTCATTTGATTTTGATTCCAAATACTACCAATTATGCATCCGCAAACTTACTATATGTTTCAATTTGTTATTTCATTTTTAGCTCATCATATTATATCTTGTGTTTCTTCATGGGTGAAAAATACAGGAATGAAGCGAATCTTATTCAAGCAATTGTTGAGATGGTTCTACTTGAAGTAAAACCCTCATTCTTGAATGTTGAGGAGCTCCCAGTTGGAATAGATTATCGTGCTATGCATACAAAATCATTACTTAGCATTGGGACAGATGATGTCCGTATCATTGGGATCTATGGGATGGGTGGAGTCGGTAAAACAACTGTTGCCAAAGCTGTCTATAATCTTATTTTTCATCTCTTTGAAGGTAGATCCTTTGTTGCTAATGTCAGAGAAGTTTCAAAACAAATTAACGGTATAGTTCGCTTACAAGGGCTGCTTCTTTCAGAAATCCTGAAAAACAAAGTTAAGGTTGCCAATGTTGATGAAGGAATCAATTTAATAATGGAAAGGCTTCATTGTAAAAGGGTTCTCATCATTTTTGATGATATGGACAATTACTTGAGCCAAGTAAAATTTTTAGCAGGAGATCGGAACTGGTTTGGTTCAGGAAGTAGAATCATCATAACAACAAGAGACGTACATCTATTGGATCAAGTACCAGTAGATGCAAGGTACGAGGTGGAGAGGTTGACCTATAATGAGTCTATGAAGCTTTTAAGATGGCATGCGTTTAGAAAAGATTTCCCATCGCTAGATTATATGAACCTTTCGAAAGAGATTGTAAGTTATGTTGATGGGCTGCCATTAGCTCTTAAGATTATAGGTTCACATTTATTTCAAAGAACCGAAATTGAATGGAGAAGTGCCATAGAGAAATTGAGACAAATTCCCCACGAGGAGATTAGGGGAAAACTTAAAATAAGTTTTGATGGACTAGATAATGCACAAAAGGCTATCTTTCTTGACATTGCATGCTTTTTCATTGGAATGAACAAGGATGAAGTAATTAGTATACTCAGGGCTTGTGATTTCTTCCCAGAAATTGAAATTAGCGTTCTAATAAAAAGAAGTTTACTAACATTTGATGAGACAAATCGACTAATGATGCATGATCTTATTCGCGATATGGGAAGAGATATTATACGTGAACCATTTCCAGATGAGCCTGGAAAGTGTAGTCGATTGTGGCTTTATGAGGAGGTATATGATGTACTTAAAAAACACAAGGTAAGAAGCAAATACTTAATAGTTACTGTTTTGTAAAGGATTATACTGAAAACACAATTACGTTTATTTAAACTTTTATGGTATAGAAGGGATCCGTTAGTGTGAATTTGTCATACCACACATCATTAGTAAGTTTTATAGTTTTTTATTGCATTAATTATAGCAATTGTTGTATTTGTGGTGGCCACAAACAGGGTGTTAGAATTAAAAATACAACTTTTGCTACAACCAATGCAGCAAAAAGTTATAGAACTTACTAATGGTATGTGGTTTGTCAACTTGAGTACTATAACCGGATCCGTATATAAGGCTTACGACACCTCTTTCTCTCTCTCTCAAAATTTTAAGTTACTTATTAAAGCTCTTACCTTTTTATTAGGGAACAGAAGCAATTGAAGGTGCCATCCTGGACCTCTACTCAATTAATGAAGTAAAGATGAGTACCAAAACGTTTGAGCGGATGCACAAATTGAGATTGCTTAAGATCAACAATTTAGTTCTCTCAGGAAGTTTTGACAATCTATTTGAGGAGCTAAGATGGCTCTGTTGGCATTACTGCCCTCTGCAGTATTTACCGCCCGACTTTCATCCAGAAAAGCTCGTTATTCTTGACATTTCAAGTAGCAACATCAAAAATGCAACCAACGGTTTCATGGTATGACATTACATTATAACTTTATTTTTTTTTTCTTACATACATTTGTGGTAAATATTTGTTTATGTATCAAACAGGCCCTACCAAACTTGAAGATCCTAAATCTGAGTGACTCTACGAGCCTCACAAAAACTCCTAATTTCACCGGCTCACCATTGCTGGAAACATTATTGCTTGAAGGTTGTACAAGTTTGTTTGAGATTCACCCGTCAATTGGACTTCTGAGTAAGCTAGTTTACTTGAATATGAGAGATTGCAATAGCCTTAAAAATCTCCCAGAAAACATTTGCAATTTGAGCTCACTTCGATGTTTAAATCTATGTGGCTGCACAAATCTGGATAGCTTACCTGAGAATTTGGGAACTATTGACTGTTTAAATGAGCTTTTGGCGGATGGAACATCAATTAAAAGGTTACCTGATTCCATAGGATTTTTACTGCAGCTAAAAGAACTATCTCTAAAGGGATGCAAGAGAGACAGGGAAGCAGACACTTGGTTTTCAAGATTCTCTTTGCCATCACAAATAAAATACCCAAGATTTCTTCCACGACTTTTTCCAAATTTTTGTTCCTTGATAAGATTGGATCTGCAAGATTGTAATCTTTCTGACGAAGATCTTCATGATGAACTTGGGAAATTGTCCTCGGTGGAAGAGTTGAATCTGGGCGGAAACAATTTTTATGACCTACCTCATAGCTTTAATCAACTAGACAAGCTGAGAGAGCTATCATTTTCTGGCTGCAAATTTCTTCGATCACTACCAGAACTTCCTTCTAATCTACAGAAGCTAAATGCAAGAGATTGTTCATCAATCATATATTTACCAAATCTATCGAAGTTGAGCAAGTTGGAAAAGTTGGTTCTTACAAATTGCAGTATGTTGCCTGAGGTTCAGGGCTTGAAGTATCTCTTTTCCTTAAAAGCAATTTACATGGCAGGCTGCACTAGTATGGTAACTAATTTTGATAGGAGATTCATCCAGGTTATTCTCTGATCTCTCTCTCTCTCTCTCTCTCTCTATATATATATATATATATCTATGTGTGTGTGTGTGTGTGTGTGTGACTAAAACGCAAAACTCTTCCTTGTTTGTGTCTTAATGTGTTTTTGTCCGTGAGATTGACTAATTTACAAATCACTCCCTCAAAGTACAATTATTAGTGTTCAATTGTACTTTTTATGTTGCGTTTGAATTGAAAGAATCAAGGTTGAAATTGAATAGAATGAAAAAACTGTAATTGGTTACTCATTTCGGCGAATAAACCATTCTGAATGAATAGAAATTCATTTCACTCCCTTGATTTTCATTTCATTGGGAGGTGGCAAAATGGAATCCAATCCAATGGAATGAATAAATGTGACAATTATGTCATCCTATCACACCATCTACCACCAACACCAACCAAACATTAATTCCTATCTTCATTCCATCCTTCAATTCAAATGCAGCATTAAGGTAATTAACGGTGCAAAAAATGTATAGCTTTGATCGCCTTTTACTATAAGATTTCATATATATATATATATATATATATATATATATATCAGTCTCAAAATCTCTCATAGTTTATAATTCTCATGTAACAGGAACTCTGTATACGCCGGATCCCATTTAGCATTGTCCTTCCAACCAAGGAAATTCCATTTCGGTTCAGGTATCAAAGCAAGGGGTCTTCATGCTCGTTTGATGTGCCGTTTGTGCGGCCACATATAAAGGCTATAATAGAGATGACCCTTTGGGTTGTTTATACAAACTACGGCAGCTCTGCTATTGAACATCCTATTTTGGCGGTGATAAAGAATAAAACAAATAATACTATGTGGACACATAATGGATTCTTGCCAGAGACCCTGGAAATAAATTCATGGGTGAGCTACACAGGAGAATCACACACAATTAAGGGTGGAGATCGAATTGAGGTTCAGGTCATAGAAACAAACGAGAAAATCATGGTTGAAGCTGTTGGATTACATATAAACTGGTATTTTGACCAAACAGCGGCTCTTTCTTGACGATTTTTTTGCCCTGTAGGGGATGGGAATTGCTAGACTGTGGAAGACCTCACATACTTTAAAAAAATTCATTTTCTCATTCATAATTTTGCAAGGTAAAAATCAAAGTCGTAACGTATTAAAATATTTCGAAACATCTGCAACAAAAGTTACTGTGAAATTTGATTGTAATTAGAAAAATTCATGCAGTAGCATAATTCCAGAGGAACGACATCCAGCGTAGTTGAGCCAACAAGCAACAGGGGCGAAAATCAGCATTTTTTATAGGGGAGAAGAATGATGTTTCCCCTATTAATCCTACAAAATTTTAGTATGAATGTCATTGTAATAACATGTTAAAATGTAATTTCTTTCCTGTGTCTGTGGCGTTAAAAGCCCATTGGGCTCGCCTGGCCTTGTGAAATGTAGTCCGACTTTAAAGCCGTTAAGGGTGTTGTACAACAATTGATTGATAAAGCTTCTATTATTGTGTTTTATGAATGACATTGTAACTTGATGCATTGTGTGGATATTTTGGTCAAGAGAGTGATATGGGTCAATTATATTTATGTATTTCATTATCCGGCCTCCGGATGGCTTAAGAAATTTCGTGAATAAAGATGTCATGGATGTAACTACTATTAATTTGTGTTCATAATTTTGGGGGTTAAAGTTTTATCACATAAGACTATTTGTATGGATAGTAATATAAAATAATTAATTGTTCGAAATACTCAAGTTTAGTTCAACACTGAACAAATAATAAACTACTCCCTCCATTCTCAAAAGGATGATAAAAGAATAATTTGTACACTAAGTAAGGTAGTTAAAAAATTAGGAGAGAATATAAATTTTCTTTTCAATCTATCCTTGAGTTTTGAGTTTGGAAAGAGAGAAACAACGTTAATCACTCATTCAAGGATACATTAACCTATGTACAAATTTATGTAGTTGATTTATTACTTTTGTCACGTTTTTGAGGACAATTTTTTTTTATTATTATCTTAGTCATCTTTTGGGAGAGAGAGTATTAAAAAGATATACATAAATGAATTTTTAATTTAAGTTCGAATTCAACCATGTATCATTTACTCCAAAGATCCCTCCTGAAACATTAGTGAGTTAATCTGCGAAAATTTCATTGTGAATACGAAATATTTATCCAAATAAAAATGGTGGAGGAAAATTAAAAATTAACCATTTTATCACACGTTAAATGTTTAAAGAAAAAAATTGTGCCCAAACTTCAAAATATTGTTTGGCCGGCGAGATCTTCTAGTAACCCGCCTATGTGGTCGGCCGTAACAAATATGCGTTTCCTTTTCCATTTCTCCACACAAGTTCACACCACACAGTCGCATGTCCCACCAAAAAGATTATCTAAACAGCGCTTTCCCACAACAAAACTCTCAAAACACCTTTTACGGATCGCCCATTTTGGCTATATAAATAAACCCCCGAAGAAAGAATCAAAACAACTCTAAATATCGATCCATTTCTCATAAGTTCTAGTACTATATAATTCTGCTGATTCCACGTTGTAGCTGATTTCAGAGAGAAAAGAAAAATGGGGGAAATCAAGAACAAACAGATACTTTTCAAAGATTATGTAAAGGGTTTCCCAAAAGAGACGAATTTTTCTGCAAAAATTGGAACTTTAAGTAGTCTCAAGGTACCAGAAGGTTCAAAGGGGGTTTTGGTGAAGAATCTGTATTTGTCTTGTGATCCTTATATGAGGCCTCGTATGACCAAGACTGAAGGCAGCTATGCTGAGTCTTTTACTCCTGGTCAGGTAATTTTTTTTGAAGAAATTTTTTTCAATTATTTTTGTGGGGTGGACGAAAATACCTGGATTTAGGAGATAAAACTAACCATTTCTTTTGTAAATTAGTTGAATTTTTTGCCGTAAATCTACTTATTCAATCCAATTATAATCGACCTGATTCACAAACTTTACAAAATCTAGAATCGCCACCTCATGACATTTGGTGTTTCTGGATAACTGATGGATTTTGGATTTTAAATCTCGGCCTCATGAGGGTTAATTGTTTTGGGCGGTCATGATTTTTGAATTTTGCAGTTGGGTTTTGATATTTTCAATCTATATAACAAAATACAAATGATTTTAAATCTCCCGCTCATCTAATAAATCATATGAGTCATTCAAAGTTTGGCATAAATCTGACCGTTCATTATTTTCCCCTTCTTTATTTCCTCTTCTTCTGCATTTTTCTTCTTCTTCAGACCCTATCTCCAATACCTTCTTCTTCTACATTTTTTTTTTCTCTCCAACAAAAATTTGTGCAGGAGGCACGGGATTACCGCTAGTTAAATAATAAAGGATGATTGTAAAATTAGAGTTTCACTGATGAATAGTTTTTGTTTGTTTTGATTGATTTGATTGGTTTCCAGGTTTGTACATTTTTAGTAATAATAATGCTAATAGAGGACCCCTCAAATAATAAGGATCTTTACCCACATCTTTAAATATTTCTGAACTAATTAAATTATTTCTCATATCACAAACCTTAAATCCTCCTCCATATTCCATGTGATTCCTAACTTCATTTCCCTTTTTGAATTAATTTTAGATGCTTATACGTTACCAGTTATATATATATATATATATATATATATATATATATATATATATATATTTGAAAGGGATATTGATATAGATATAAATATTTACATGCACAGTCCCACCATATACTTTTAATATACGTCTTATGGTAGAGTTAAAGTTTGTATTTTCAACTTTCAAAACAGTTACTAAATATCAATTTTTTGGTTGGGGTATGATTTAAAGACACCTAACTTTGAAACAAATAGTTGGTTTTGAAGTTCAAATATGGCTCTCTAGTGGTAGTATTTGAGTTTGTGTGTTGATATTTTGGTCGTTACCCACTCAAATTTTAGACGAGCAACTGCTATTCATTTCTAATTCACCCCAAAATGATTTATAAACTTTGCATGAATCCAGAAGTGTGCTGCTGGCTCACTAGTTAGGTAAAAATGTTAGTTAAGGAAAACAGAAATTTTGTACAACTGATTAGGTTTGAATATGTTACGAAGATCATAAGTTTGTATCGGTGACCCTCATAGTTAATGTCGTGCAGCCTATTGTCGGGTATGGTGTGGCTAAAGTTTTGGATTCCGGCCATCCAAACTTCAAGAATGGTGACTTGGTTTGGGGAATTACGGGATGGGAAGAGTACAGCCTCATTACAGCTACAGAGTCGCTATTTAAAATTCAACATACTGATGTGCCTCTTTCCTACTATACAGGATTACTGGGTAAGTCTTTTAACTTATTTGTCATATTATTATAAATGTGCACAACAAAGATATAAGAGAATGGTCATCATCATGGACTGTCAATCCTGTTAGTTGAACATTAAATCCATTATGCCTCAGTAGGCAATTCACTAGCACTATTTGATTACCTTGGTTATTGTTCGATCTCCAGGTACTTGTACATTTCGCATCTATGTTTTTCGATTTACGTTCAGCTAGATTTATTGCTCCTCGTTTCCTTTTATCTTTTTGTAGGTATGGCTGGTATGACTGCTTATGCGGGTTTCTATGAGGTTTGCTCTCCAAAGAAAGGGGAGTTTGTTTACATTTCAGCAGCATCTGGAGCAGTTGGTCAGCTTGTTGGGCAGTTTGCAAAGCTGTTGGGCTGCTATGTCGTTGGGAGTGCTGGAACCAAAGAAAAGGTCAGTGCCCTCTGAAATGTTCATTAACCAAAATCCAATGCGTGCATTATACAACTAAGCTGATCTCAAACATACGCAGTGCTGCTGTAAATAGATCTCTCTTTGTTTTTATTTTTTTCCCCGGGAAAGAGCTTATACCTTGATTAGCATACATTTCCTTCCATTAATTTGTACAATAAGAGCTCTACTGATATTCAAAGTAACTGCTAGATAGTTGATTTCTTGGAATTATCACTATTGTTCAAAGATGTAGGTAGACTAGAGCATAGTCCGCATTTGACTAGCTTCTCTCTCTGTGTGTAAATTATTTCTTCTTTGCACAAGGTTGACCTGTTGAAGAATAAACTCGGGTTTGACGAGGCTTTCAACTACAAAGAAGAGCAAGACCTGGATGCAGCCTTGAAGAGGTCAGTACTTCTATTGCTTCGGTAGAGTATCATGATAACACTATGAAGCATGAAACCTGTTTTTTAACCTGAAAACGCCACCTTAGCGGGTGGGGCATTTGTCAACCTTGTTTTGATATAAAAGATCTTGGTATGTAAAGCATAAATCTTAACTTAATACAGAGTCCTTGCTCTCTCTTTTAGCTTCTTTGGGAGATCAAGATCATTATCATAATTGGGGTTGTGATTTCCCCGTCTAAATATCTGATCTTTTTACCAGCCAGAGTTACCTATTACTTTATATTATCAGTAATAAAAAAAAAAGGAAATTTGATAATCTATTACGTTAGTACAGAAACATAGATGCTTTTTGTTTGGTTCCCACATTAGCTTTAATTGTTTTGTTGTTTATTAGGTACTTTCCTAGTGGTATTGACATTTACTTTGAGAATGTCGGAGGAAAGATGCTTGATGCAGTACTCCTTAACATGAGACTCCATGGACGTATTGCTGTGTGCGGGATGATCTCACAGTACAACCTCGATAAGCATGAAGGTGTTCACAACCTGTTCACTCTCATTTCGAAACGAATCCGCATGGAAGGATTTCTCGTTTTTGAACACTATCACCGCTATCCAAAGTTTCTGGAGCTGGTTCTGCCTTGGATAAAGGAAGGGAAAATAACATATTTGGAAGACATAGCTGAAGGCCTTGAGAGTGCCCCTGCAGCTCTAATAGGACTTTTCTCTGGCCGTAATGTTGGAAAACAAGTGGTGGTGGTTGCCCGTGAATGAGTCTCTGTTAATGATCCGGTTCTCCTTTAATAGAGGCGATTTAGTCTTTTCTTTCGCATAAAAGGGAGAATATTGTTAATGTTATTACTGGAAGTATTCTGGTTGGATGTTTTGGCAATTTGCAGTTATATTTTTACATAAAGCAAGAGTACTTGTATTTGTGAACTGGTGTATTTTTTTTTGTGGCACTGTCCATAGCTGTTTGTTGATACTACTGTTTGCTGCTGCCTGATTGCCACTATGGTTATTCAATGTTGTTGATAAACTATGTACATAGTTTATATCAATTACTTGATCAAAATTTTGGTTTCAAAAAGAAAATTTTACTTCATCAAAATATATTTTGTCATGTATGAATCAGTTGAGCTGATCTCAATCACCAAAACAGAAACAAAAGAAAAACTAAGCTGATTGCAAACATCATTAGTGCTGCTAGTTTTTTTATAGCAAGGCATTGCTAATATCTTGAGTAAGTGTTTGATCGTCAATATTTAAAGTACTCCATCAGTTCAAAAATCAGATCTGCATTTCCATTTATTATAGGTTTCAAAATTAGAATTGCATTTTTATTTTTAAACTCTAAAGTGACATAAAAGTTCGCAACACGTTATTACTTTTATCTTAGTTGATTTCTCCCCATACTTCGTATTGATTTTGTTTCTACCATATAGAGTGGGTTTTTTTCCTTCCTAGAAAGCTGTTTGGTTTAATTGGAGACATGTCTATGAAGAAGTTTATGCAACTTCATTTAATATGTTTCCAAAAATAAAGGTTGCAGCCTTGCAGGGGAAGTATATCCCTGGTTTTTTGTCAAGGTTCTATGTTGTTGGGAATATCAAGTTTTTTTAGGTTTAAGCTAGATTCCAGCTATGTATCGCGAGAGAGAGATAGGAATTAAAAATAACTCTACTTTAATTTATTTTATCGCATAGATTTTCACGTTAATCGCAATTTAAATTTGTGACATATTTATTGACACGTATATCATTCCATGTTGTTATAGGTTGATTCTTGTAAGTGGTGTGAGCAGGATATGGTCTACTTTGTGGTCTGCAAACACTTGCAAGTTGCAACAACCTCATATAATTAGGATATCTCATATCTCAGACATATTCTAGTTACAATTATATATCCCAGGCATATTCTAGTTACACCCTCATTTGAAATTCGAAAACAAAAAATTTAACACGATAACTAGTTTTTAGGTAATTCACAATATTCATAATATAATTATTGATAAATATTAAATAAATTTCTACTAATTTTGAATTAAAAAATCTCATAAATCAACTATACAATTAAAAACACAAATTTGATTTGGTTTCACTAATTTTTAGTTCATCTTTCCTAATTCATATTAGTATAAGTAGTATTTAAATTTGTATCAATTAAATACTATCCAAATTTTAAAATATTCTTATCTCTGAGAGAAATAGAAAAAAAAATCTTTATTTTATTATTCAAATTAGTATAAATACTCTACAAATATGAATAATTACTACATGTTATCCATCAATAATTACTTTTTATTTTATATATCTTAATAAATTTGTATATGATAATATTAAGTTATCAAAAAAACCTCTTAACATATCACATGATTTAATTATATTAATATTAGTCGTGAATCTTATTATTAAATTAATATCCTAAGTAATTTAATTCATTAAAACTTGAAATTTTATCGAATCACATTATTAATTGTTTTAATAATATATGCGAATATGAAACATAATAACTGTAACATAATCACATAATAATCCAGTGTACTAACTAATTGCCATAATTAAATTTAAATTTGTTAAAACTTGAGTTTCATAATTCTATTCGGATAAGAATTTCAAGCAAATTTTGTCAATATAAACGCTTATAGAATTCCATTACAAACTTAAATAAAATTAAAATAATTATTTTTTTCATAATCATAACTAAATAAATCTACAATAATCCATTCAAATATTTAGTTTAAAAATTGATTGAAAGAACCTACAATATATAATTCAATCATTAGTTATTTGAATAAATATTTAACTATTTAATAACTGCAACTATATTCTTGAAATCACAATTAAATTTTTTAAAATTATTAATAAAATAAATTATTATTTATGTCACATGTGCTTCCCACAGGGTTGGTGAGCTTGTTAACTTTGAAAAGTTCAATGAGATTTTTTTTTCAAAATGGAGGAGTAATATTTATAAATGTAATCGTCCTAATAATGATCCTGAATCTTAGTCCTTCTGTTCCAAAATTAGAGATACATTATAATTTTTTGAGTCAATTCATGAAATCCTAAAGTTTAAAGTTGATATGAAGTTATTTAGTTTTAGAACAAATAAATATAACAATTGTAAACTAATTATAAAATACTATTAATTATCATCTTTGTTGCTTACAAAATTTAAATAAAATTATATCAAATTTGAGTTTTAGGATTTCGTAAATTGACTCTAAAAAGTTAAAATGTATTTCTAAAATTAGAACGGATGTACATAGTATTTGATAATGATGCTTGTGTGCAATCCTTTCATCTCAAAATTAGTCCCAAAAAAATAGATGACCTTAACGATAACAAATAGTCTAATTTTAGAATGGATGTAGTCATGTAGTATTTGATAATATGATGCTTGTGTGCATCGTGTTCGTAAGCCCTCCCTCTTCTAGATAAAATAGATGACAATGTTCTGCACATGTTGGATTGTGGAAGCAATACAGAAGAGCCCATGGAATCGTGTGATTCAGATTAACGGAGTCACTAAAATTAATTTCAATATTATTACTTGAATGAATATTGAATGAATAAAGTTTATTGCCTATGTACAATTTTTGAGAAAGTTGAAAACACAATAATCAAATGACTTTTTTACAAAAATTTAAGAACATGGTCATGAAAATAAACCCTAATTGCAACCTTGTCCGACGGAGTAGCAGAAAATAAGGATTGCTCGGACAGCGACCAATATTCTCAGTGGTAAAAGGGCAACATAAAAATTAATTCACCGCAAAAAATCTTCTCAACAAAAACTACGGTAATAACCCTATAAACTCATCCTCAAAATTAGTAATCATAAACTCCAACCCATTCGTACTCGCAGAGAATTCGAGAAAGAGCTAGAGAGAGAATAGAAAGAATTTAGAGAGAGAAACAGAAATTGCAATTCACATTTCACATGTCTCTTCATACAATCTATTATAAATATTTATCAGAACATTCACTTCACCCCCTCTTTACATAATTATAATGGAAATAACAATTATATCCTTTCTAACAACAACCGACTCTAGTATACCATTGGTGCCTCATGGTATCCAAACGCAACCGATTTTAGTGAACTATAAAGTAAAGCTCCTCGATTCTTATGCAAGTAACTTAAATTCGTAGTTATTCTTTCAATTTTTGTAGTTAATCTGAAATATGCTTATTTAAGAAAATTGATACTGTCTTGTTGAAAAACAAGAACATTATTAGGTTTCATATCAGAATGCACGTAGCTTTCTTTGGACATGAGAAAAGCCTTTTAAGTATCATACATATATTGCAGCTAACCTCGGATTCTGATATACATTTTTAGCGGTTAACAATCAAATAAACATACATCTAATTATTGTTTAATTATGAAGGATTGGAAAAGTTAAACGGTTAATATCAAATTAATTTAGATTTTAGTTTACTCTAATATCCCAAATTTTTATCTCCATCAAATTGGCATTGATAAACGGAGACATGCTACAATGAATGCTATATGTGGGGACTATAAATCTTATAATTAGGGTTCATTCAAATTTAACTCATAATACAACACAAAAAGGGTGTGAAACCTACTGAACATGTTTAGCATGAATAGGGGTACCTTCTTCTTCTTTTTTCTTTTTGGTAATTTTTACTAAATAAAGATAGTCTTCTATATATATATATATATATATATATATCACTCACATTGTTTCAAAAAAAAAATGAATTTTATTTGAAAATCTTACAATTGGACTTATTTTTGCAAGACATTTACTTTTACATACAAAATATTTTTTGTGAAATTGAAAAATATATGACAAAAGAGGATCATAACTAAGACCATTTATGTAATTAAAAAGTCATCCATTTTAAAACTATGCATGTAATATTATTACAAAAGGTAACTTACAAAATAATACGTTAAAGTACAATTAGTTAATGATTTATTATACATAAACAAACTAAATAATTATAATTGACCAGACGACCACTACCATTTAATATTATATTGTTGTAAACATAAAATATATATAATTTTCTTTTATTTGATAAGTGTCTCTTGTATGTGTTATCGGTTTAAATTTAAATTACTTTAAAGTTATTATGGATTCTTTTTATCCATGTGAACAGAAGTTGAAAAATAAGATAAACGATGAGAAATGTGGTTGTTTGGCTGAAACATAATATAATTAGATAATTATAATATTTTTTAATTTATAATACAAGTATTTACTTGTTTTAATTGGCTAATTATATCTTATAATTCTGAACAAATCATATGAAGAATATGTATGAGACTTTTTCATAGTCATATCAACCTAATAAATAACATGGCAACAAAACATATATTTAAAAAAGAAATGTTCATATGAAGTGTTGAAAAAAGAAGAATTATTTCACCCTACGTTTGTCAGCACCTTCTTTTAAATAAATTATTTCTTTTAGATTATTGGCTTTCAGAGTTTAAATAAATTCTTTCTTTTAGATTATGTAGTTGATATTTATTTAAAGAAAATAAAAAACATCATTTAACTTGGTAGAATATCTAAATTAGATATTCGATCGAGTAATTTCTGCAAACTAAATAAATAATATGACAATTAACAGTATTATATTAGCAATTAATAATAGTTGTAAATATTTGTACTCAAATTAATAAAATAATATTGATTTTAAAAATTTTCAAATGACTTTAAAAATTAGTTTGTCCATATTTAAAAACAAAGGGAGTAAAAAAACAGAGCATAAATTACATACCAATAAAATCGTTTATTAGCCTTTGCTAAAACACAACCATCTCCTTCCCATTCCCTTTCCCTTTCCCTTTCCGCGTAGAGCCCCAAATCCTAAAACCCAAGAGCTCGTTGAAGCTTCAGCAATCAGTGAAAATGGCGGCACTCTTCAGGGCTCGCAAAGTTTCCTCAACCCTTCTTAGCAATCTTCTTCACCCTCCCGTTAGACCCTTTAGCACATCTTCCAGTAATTCTCTCTTCTACTATCTCTATACATATATATATTGTTGTATTTATATCTCTGAAATTTTTTGTCTTTTACAGATGCAATTGGTTCACAATCATCTTCGACAAACAAAATGTCAAATCACGTCCCATGTTCCCTGATTTTAGCCTCCTCAGATATGCGAATTGGAACCAAAATCCATAACATCGATCCAGGTAGTTCACAATCATCAGGTCTGACAAACCCAATGTTCAATTTGGACATAAGTTCCCAAACCGGAAGTTGTATGCCCATATCAATGATGCGAATCGGAACCCTAATCCACAACATTGAAATGCGGCCGGGTCAAGGAGGCAAGCTGGTGCGGGCGGCGGGTACCGCCGCGAAGATACTGAAAGAACCAGCGGCGTCGAAGTACTGCTTGGTGAGATTGCCGTCCGGGAGGGAGAAATTAATTGACACAGAGTGCCGTGCCACGATTGGGAGGGTGTCGAACCTGGAACATGGGGCGAAGAAGCTGAGAAAGGCTGGGCAGAGCCGGTGGCTCGGGCGGAGGCCGGTGGTTAGGGGAGTGGCGATGAACCCTGTTGATCATCCTCATGGAGGAGGGGAAGGGAAGAGTAAGAGTAGTGGGGGTCATGGGGGTGTTTCAAGGACTCCTTGGGGGAAACCCACTAAGAGTGGATACAAAACTGGGCCACTTAAAAGAAGAAAATAGTGTGCTTGTTGTAGTGGATGCGTTTTTGTTATTGCTTAGGCATTCTTGATAAATTTGAACTAATGACATTGCTTGTTCTGATATAACTAGATTTTTGAAATGTTTGTAGTTTATGTTATCTTTTGAGATAATTTTATGGATTAGCTGTTTAATAATGGTAGCTATATTTTGGTTGTATGTTTGGCTTGAGTTGGTATCTCTGATGAGAGATTGAGTTGCTGAGCATATATCGTGGTGCAAGGTCTTCTCTTAAGTTATGTTTGTTTCCTGTTTTTTACGCTTGTTTTGACTTTTGGAACTGTGTTATGGCCTATGGGTTTTGAAGATGATTGAAATGTTTGTGGTTTATTTGAATCTGGTTCTTTAAAGATGATTGAAATGCTTTTGAATTATTTAAATTGTTTGAGATATTTATGGGTGAGCTGTTTTATGATGATAGCTTAAAGCGGCTAGAAGTTCACAGCTAGGAAGGTGTGTAGTTTGTACGAGTTTATTTATTTGTTTGTGTTTCTTTGATTGTTATTTGTTTCGAGTTGGTTGATAGCATGAAATTTTGTAATGAATCTTCAGGTGGATTTATTAAGATATTGAGCTGTTATTAATATGTCAAGGTATATATGTGATCTATAATGTAAATATGTAATATGTACGTACATATATAAAATGTAAATTATGAATCCTGACAGTAGTGTGGTTATGTATAAGATATTTAAAATTGCTTAAAGTGCGCAGCACCTATTTCATTTTCCTCCAGTGGGCACTGTTAAACTCATTAACCATGGTATGTATTAACATTATTGTTTTTATGATTCTTTATGTAAGCTTTGCACTTTTAGCAACTAGTGTCCAACTTCAGTAAATGGGAACTTTATTCACACAATTTTGTTAAATGTTTCAGTTCTAGCTGATCCAGTTGAAATGGTTGGGTAATCTGGATTTTTGGAACACCAAAGTCTCAGACTCTCAGTCAGAACCTTTTAAGTTACTGCCCAAGTGGTTCATCTCATTGTAACCAAACCAAATTCTGATGAACGGCTGCTCTAGGATTTTTGCACTATCCCAATTCCAAAAACCAGGAAAACCTTGAGCAAATTGCTGATAGTGATATTACTCCTCGTCTTGGTGGCTGTCGGCTGGGTACTTCAATGGTTATTCCAGTAAATCTTAGAGAATAAATACTAGACCTTCAATAACCCACGACAGATGCAGAAAATTCAATAGGAAAATCAACTGATGCAAGACCTGTGCACCTGGGATGCTCCGAGCCTAGACTAATAAGGAGGGAGGTATATGCTAATACACTGCTGCCCTGGACAGGCCTTGACAAACTCAGAATGGAAAAGTACATACTCCAAAGCTAATGTTACTAATCTGCGTTATATATCTTCTGACTAGCCCCTTGCTTGCCAATCCCGAAGGTACAATTCCTATTCGACTCATTAAGCCCTTTAAAGTTGAAGCCGCTTGGCTTGAATATCCTTGTTTCAATGATGTACTTTTGAATAACTGGAGCTAGCAAGAAACTCTCACAAATAATCACATAAACTTCATTGACATCATTGAATTTTTAGGACTTAGGAGTATATTTAAAAAAACAAAAGAATAATAATGGCAAGACTGAATGGTATTCAAATTGCTCAAGAAAGACAATTTTCTTCCGTTTTGGATAAGCTTGAAAAAGACTTAAAAAATTGAGTATAACAACATTATAAAACATGAAGTGGTCGAGACTTTACCTCCTTCCATAAAGTGGTAATTATTTAAGACAGGGTGATCCCCTGTCTCCTTGTCTTTTTGTGTTATGCCTTGAACACTATCCAGTGTGATAGATGAGATAGTTATTATTAGTTATTGGATTGGCATCAAAACATAGAGAAAAGGTCCTTCCACCTCTCAGTGATTTCCAGATGTCCTTGTGCTTTTATTTCTTTATTTCTTTTTTTAATCTGGTCATGAATAGTGTGAGGGGAGTAGGATGAGCTTGAGGAGTTTTGGTAAATGTCTGGTCAGCACATCAATTTTAATATTCACGCTTTTTGTTGCCGCGAAGATTACTGGGTGAGATGTCATAGATATTAGATAAAGCAATAAACCTGGCATCTCCTTAACTGATTACCTGGGAATTTATCCAGGTGCTCCTCTGGTCTGTACAAAAAAATGTAAAAGACATTGTAATACCATTCATTGATGAGAATTTTGATCAAAATATCTTAAGGAAAGTGATCGACAAAAGTCATGAGAAACCAAATCTTAAATATTACTCCCTCTGTTCCAAAATTAGAGATACATTTTCCTTTTTAGTTCGTTCCAAAATTAGAGATACATTTTTATTTTAGGATTATAAAGTGACATGATGTTCCTAATTTGCCATTATTTTTTTACTATCATTTTCAATATCAAACCACCACAGCTGAATTCCTAACTAATATTAAGGCTATATTTGAGAACATAAAATTATCCTTAAAAGTCGTCGTTTTACAAATGTATCTCTAATTTTGGAACGGAGAGAGTACTTTTTTCATTAGGCATTCATGTGGCTAGTTTGATCTATTTTTCTCCTTTTAGACATATCCTGATATCCCTTGCTTTGACCATCACATCTTTAATGGTTATTTCAAAATTTCTTCTCTAGCGCTCTGTAGTATCATCATCTACTTATTTTGCTGTTTCTTCACTTCTTGCTATCGACCATATAATTAAAGCTGAGAGCTAGCTATGGCAAATTATCGTGAGCTAAATTTGAGTTTGCACAAGTGTGGACTCAGAGTTGGCTGCGAGTAAATTTACGAAATTCCCAGTTGTTGGTTTCCAATCGAGTTACTTGGTCAGTTGTGTTTGCTTATGCTATTTGGAATATGTGGCTCGGCAGGAATAGACTTTGTTTCATGCAGTCAAGGATTCGATTGATTTCATTGTTAAAAATGTGATTACCCAGGCAATCAACTACATGTTTTTTGGTCCCCCTTATCTCAAGCGTCATGCCCCTCCTCTCCTTTCCTTCATTGCTTGGGTTCCACCTCCCCAAGGTTGGATTGAGATCAACCTTTCGGATGGTAGCTTGGTGACTGCTGCTCAAGGTCCCTCAAAGGTGGGTGCTGCCTCAGTCTTAACAGATTCTAATGGAACTTGGATTGCTGGCACATCTCGGAAGCTGGTTGGGATTTCGGTAGCAGCTACAGAGTTATGGGCTATTAGAGATGGCCTTTCTTTGGCATGGAACATGGGTTTTGGGAGAATTATTTTAGAATCGGATGCGAAAATGGCCCTGCATTTGCTTCATTCCCCTCCTGCTCATTTTATTCTTATACCTTTACTTGATATGTGCAGGAATCTGTTAAACCAGATGTGGAAAGTTCGTCTGCAGGAAATCTACAGGGAAGCCAACCGGGTGGCGGGACTGCCTGGCTAAGTCCTCAACTTCCCAGGATATCATGTTTACCCTTTTTGATGCTGCTCCTACTTCAGTTAACCACCTGCTGGTTTTTGACACTATTGGTGTGATCTTCTTAATTGCTCTCATGGCTGGGCTGTGGTTTTGTTGTGTTTAAAAAAAAGTTTTGTAATGTATCCTTCCATTATGATAACACTATGAAGCATGAAACCTTAATTTTTCCTGGAAAATGAGAAGGAGATGTATACAACTATAATACTCCCTCTGTTCTAATTATAATTATAAGATCAATATTGATTTTTAAAAAGTCAATTTTAAATATTTTAAACTGAAAATTTAGATGAATTTATTTAGTTTATGTCAATACGATTATAAATATTACAAATTATCTAAAAAGTACTGTTGGTTATAAGATTTGTTGTTTTAAAAATTTAAATGAATTATGTCAATTTTAAATTTAAAAATATTTTATATTGACTTTTAAAAAGTTGATAGAATTGAGGAGTATTTTATATTTTATACAATTATGTATGATAGAATTGAGGAGTATTTTATATTTTGTACAATTATGTATGTTTGAAAAATTGAGGTTATTGTTTCAAAAAAGAAATACGAGGCTATTGACTTTGTTTTTTATGAAAGCGATTATTGTGTCCTTATATTCTAAAATTACTTTGAAATTTAAAAAAAATTATTTTAAAAAATTATTTTTAATATTTAAAAAGGAGAAGTTAAAAACATATAATCTGAGACAAAGGGACTTAATTTCTACTATTTTTAAGGCTAATGATATTGTTAGAGCAAAAATTACGCTGTCAGAGCAAATATATATTTAACAACACTTTTATAATTGTACTAATAACAGTTAAAACTTTTAACGATATTTATTGTTCAGGCAATAATATTTTTACTCTTGCAATACCAGTCATCTTTTTCAAAAAAAAAAGTATAAAGTGACCTATAAAAGTGGAGACGAAGGGAGTACTTTTGGATGGAGACGGATGGAGTACTTTTTCTAAAAAGTTAGAAAATAAATAGAAAGATATAAAAAATTTAGAGAAGTAAATAGAAATATATAAAAAAATAATATTAAAAAGGATAAAATAATAATATATCTAAAATTATAGGGTCAAAAGAAGAAAAAATACACCTCAAGCAGGTATGTGACCCAAAATCATTTCCTTAGCTTTATAATATAGATATTAGTAAGGATTTCATTTGATTTTTTTTAATTACTTTTATTTTAATTAATTGAATAGTTACTATTTAAACTAATTAAAAAGATTATTAAGTATAAACTTGATGTTTTAAAAACTAAAATAAATTTATATCTTACAAATTAATTGAAATTAAAATTAAATGACACTAGTTTTGCAAATCGGAGGGAGTAGCATAATTACTTCAAGCGGCCAACGGCCAGCGGCGTATTGGCTTTATCCCTTCCGGCTGACACTCGAAATTTGAAAAAGACTCGTCTAGTTGTCTATAGTTTTCCCCATTGCCTAACCGGTAATTATCTAAATTTTTAATACATTAGTATTACTTTTTCAGTTTTGAAATTAAATACATGTTAAAACGACAATTTTAAAAAATGTATTTACTTTTTAAAATATATTGGAGTATTAACATTAATTAAATATAGTAATGATGGATATAATAATATTCAATCTATCTAAAATAAACACAATGATATGTTAAAATTTCATACCACTTTTATGGTTTGAAAATAAAAATATCTTTAATTTTAAAATGGACTTATGAAAAATGAATCTCTTATTTAAAAACGGAAGTAGTGATATTTAAAATGTTATAGTTCAGTAAACACCTAGCTAAACTTTGTTCAGATTGTACGTCTAAAATATGCAAGCAGCGAGAAACAAACAATATTTTTGTTTATGTGAGATGATTAAGGTAAATAATGCCTTGGATACTTTAATTTGACGAATTACAAGAGGTTTATGTTATACTTCCCCCGTCCCAAATTAATTGCTCAATTTTGACTTTTTAAAGTTAAATTGACTATTTTTAAAACTAATTTTTTTACTATTTTTGCTAACATATAGGTGAAGATATTATAACCAAAAGAAAGTATATACAATTTATTACTAATTTTAATTTTTATAATTTTAGAAATATATTTATATATGCTTAATTATTAATTTTAAAAATAGTCAATTTGACTTAAAAAAGTCCTAGAAAAACAATTAATTTGGAACGGAGGGAGTAATATATAATAACTGTATTTGGAATTATTATTTTTTATATCTAAAACAATAATGGAGTGTCAAATATTATAATATGGACAAAAATATAAAAAGCAAGTTGTCTATTTATGAATCACACCGGTCTTTCATGCACACAAAGTATTATCTATTAATATAAATAATAATGAATGCATTAATGAGACAAAAAAAAGTAATTAAAAAAGTATAAGAAAAAAGAAAAGGAAGTGAAACGGTGAGAGACGTAACATAGAGGTCTTCTATGCGGACATGATAATTGGACATGTATTTATAATTTCACCTATTTGTATTTTGACCCCATTATAAAAAATGATGAGTGGATTAAAATACAAATAGGTAAAATTGTAAAGAGCTCATGTCCAATTATCATATCCGCATAGAGTTTTTGCATAACATATGAGCATAAGAGACAAAATAGTGAGGGATAGAAAAAAGAGAGGATCATTATGATTTCTGGCTCTTTAATTCATAATCACTGCCCCTTGATTTACTACTCCTTTCATTTCAAAATTAGAAGTACATTTTAATTTTTTGAATTAATTTGCAAAATTATAAAATTTAAAATTGAAGTTATTTAGTTTTAATACAAACAAATATAACAATTGTAAACTAATTATAAAGTACTACTAATTATCATCTTTGTTGTTTTCAAAATTTGAACGAAATTATATTAATTTTAAGTTTTAAAATATCGTGAATTAACTTTAAAAAGTCAAAATATATCTCTAATTTTAGAACAAGATAAAGCTTCGAATAAAGATGTTGGGCCCTCCATCTGAGCTAATGTAAATAAAGCTCATATGAATCTAGTGACTATTGGTATGTTTGGTCGGGCGACGGCCTAAAAGGTCATACGCCTTCACGACTTTATCCTAATTTCGTTTTGCTTCTCCTAGTCATTGAAAAGACAACCCCACATCCTCAATAAGAATCCTGATTCTCTTGTCATAAATTTAAATGAAACAGTCTATTACTACACTCCCATCATCGCCAACGAGACTTTAGTTTTCAATAAGGCTTTTATCTTTTCTCCCACCTTCAGAAGAATAAAACATTCTAATTTTTATTTTAATTGATAAAATGAAATGGTCTAAGTGGGAAAAGACAGTGCAAGCTTTGTTATGCCAACCAAGGAGGCATCTTGCGGGGGCGTGCGTGTAGGAAGGCCGATTTCATTTCAAGGGAAAGAGAAGCCTAAGCTCCAATTCATCGAATCATGAGGGGCTTGAATGTCTAATACACAAGAGTACTAAACTTTAGGGAATTTTTCCCTTTTGCTCTCGCTCCGCTCGCCCACCTGGTGTCCTCCTTGATTGAGTCCCTTTGATTACAACCTTTTTAACGCATATTCAGTCATACCAGCATGGCCCCTCCGTGCTGAGCTAAGTTTGAGTTAGCACTATCCATTAGCTCTACTCCTAACAGAGCTAGGTCACTACCCTAATATAATTCTTTAGCTTCTTTCTACAAGTATTAGTAGTCTGCTCTATGGACCCCAGTTCAAGTAGTTTAGTCCAAAACTGAGATGTTTGCCAAGGCCATTCCTGAGCACAGGCGGGAGGGTTGACCGTCCTAAGCCCCTAATCAAGGAGACCCCAAATTATATATGTGTGTGTGTGTGAACATTTGATTGAAGATTTTGCCTCTAGGAATACTAGAAGAAGAATCTTTTAATGAATGTATTCTTATATATTTTGTTGTACTCAAACTATTATGATTTAATGTCTGGAAAGACATTTTTTTGGATACAGTTTGTATTTTTTATTTTTTATTTTTATTTTTTTTGTGAAGACAATATTTCGAAAAGAGTCTCGTTTTCATTTTTCATCCTGAGCGACCAAAATCTAAAAAACGGCCCTGATGTCTGCCTTCGAAAATGTTTTGATTACCTTATTCTCTTGGAAGTCTTTCTATCCTGTCTCCGAAAGTTTTGCAATATTTATGACCCTGCTTCGAAGCCTTCTTTAAAAGTGTCCTTAAAAAGTCCTTACGATCAATAGAGGCCCGTGAAAATCTTTTTACGTCTCCGTTACCCTTTTGGGGGTAGTATATAATAGTAACTGTTTGATAACTATTCTCTGAATAAATAAAAATTAATGAGTTATATGAGGGATAAAAAGAAGGGGAATGAGTATTTTTTCTTTTTATACAAATGTTTTTCATTGCCTGAAAATGGTCCATACTCCATCATCATGGTGGATAATGTAAAATACTAACGCCATTCAACGTTGAAAGCCTAAAACCTTAATTCAAAATGACCAATATCGTATACCATGACCAAATGCCTCCCTTTAAGATAAGGTAGACAAGTCGAATGGTAATTCTTAAAAAGGAACCTTGTGTGTTGTGTTTCAAATTTTGTTTATAATTTAAAGTCCACATTGCTCTCTTCGTAATTTTATTTTGAGTATATATCTATGTTGAGAAAATAAATAACCTATAAAAGTTTTATAGGTCATTTTATATTTTTTTTAAAAGGAAATAATTGATATTATAATAATAATATTGAATATAAAAGTACTCGCTCTTTTTAGAGACAGAAGGAATATTTTTTTTTAAAAAAAAGTTAGAAAATAAATGACATGTAAAAGTTTGTATTTTCTTAATAAATGATTCAAGATATTGGATGTCACCATCTAATTATTAGATAAATCCAAAACACATCACAAAGTCAATGACCCATTATAAAACTTGGCGACGCCCGACAGAAATGTCTCATTTTCACAACTCACAAGTATATCCGCGTGCCCAAAATTATCTTTTGTATTTATTATACTGTAATCAGTATTTAAGGATGGTGGCCCATAAAAGCAATAATACATAGTATACACTAGTGCTAGTTGCCGAGTCCGATGCGCCCACCATATCCGTATCCGTCTGATATTGACCACTAATAGCCTTTCACTGTTTTATGTCGGTCTTGAAGACTTGAACTACTCTATTGTTAAAAGAGTCCTTCTAATATGTACCATAAGGGCACACACTATACACATGAATCGAGAGAATATTCACTTGATTACTGTGCATATTCCTTTGATTTCTGCGTTTACACACAGATCAAGGGAATATGTACAGATATCAAGAGAATATTCTCTCGATTCCTGTGTATAGTGTGTGCCCTTAGGGCACACATTAAGAAAATCCTTGTTAAAAACATTATATATATATATATATATATATATATACTAATAATTGTCCGTGATTGAAGTCACGACGTAACGATACATATATTATTAAAAAATAATTTTATTTAAAAAATAATAATTTCTCAAATATAAATTTAATATTAGTTAAATATGTGATAGTTACGGTATCATATTACTTAACTAGTAATTGCCCTTGCTTGAAGGCAACGTAACGAAATCATTTCTCTTCATTTCAACAATTTGAAAATTAGAATGAATTTGAACCGTCACTGTGATTTCTCGCTCAAATCAATTAGAATGAATCTAAATCGTCATTGTACTTTTCCGTCCAAAATAATTAGAATGAATATGAACCGTGCTTGTGCTTTTCCACCTAAATTCAAAATGAATTTTATCTTATTATATAGATTTGTTAAAAGTATAAGTAATGATATGTCAGTTTATTTATAAAAGTTAAAACATGTTCTTAATATTAAAAAGATGTGTGTTTATTTCTGGAATGCAAGGAGTATTTAATAATTCAGTATAAAAATAATTTCTTTGATACTATTTTAGTTTCTATTGATTTATGATTTGTACTTTATTTTTAAACGTAATTTTTATACAAAAAGGTATTAATTTAGTTTTAAGAATAATTATATTATTTATTTTATTTTATTAAGCTTAAGTAAGTAACAGGTGTTGCAATATACTCATCAACATACACATAGTGAATCATAATCGAAAATTGAACCCCAGCAGTTGGCGCAGTGGTTCAAATGACGTCCCGGGATGAGCCGTAGACTTGAACATCTTGGGATCGAATTCTACTTGTAACAATTGTTAAGGCAGAAATGCTCATGCTCATGAGGCCACGAACCCCCAACGCAAGCTGAGAAGCAAACCCGCACCGGTCCGGACTGAGGAGATTAGTCCGACTGCGATTGAGAAATTCCACAATATCAAAAAAAAAAAATCATAATCACAACTTCATTATCTTTTGTCTTAATTGAATTTTGAACTAAGGCTCTCAATGAATTAGATCAAAGTAAATCATGCTTTGATCCACTATAATCTATTAAATGTGATAATAAATCAATGATTTGAATCATCATATAATAGATCATTGATTTGCTTCATGATCTATTTGATCCAATAATACAGATTATAATCCAAATCGATCCATTTAAAAAAAAAATTTATTTGTACAATTATATTAAATTATATAATGCTATTATTTATAAAATTATATTGACTTACGAAAAAAATTCACTTAATCCCTCTAAAATCTTTTACATTCTCACTTTAATTTTTTAAAAACTTTCTCTTGCTAAAATTTTTAAGTTAAAGCGCACCGTCTATTTGGAAATAAAGAAAGTATGGAGATATATAACGTTCATTCTACCATTACACCTGACTTTAAGAAAAATATTTCAATTACACCATAACATAATTTTATTACTTATTTTTACGAGTAAAATTAGTAGTTATTAAAAAGGCACAAAATTATGGAACTAAAATATTATTGCTGAACAGGGAAAAAAGAAGAAGAGAAAATTGGGGAGAGAGATAGTGACAGTAGTTAGGTGTGGGGACGATCACATGATTGTTATTATCCACTATGCGGGTGTTGATGGCAGTAAAAGGTTGGAAGATCATCTATTGGGCGGTTAATTTGTTTCGATCGATTGAGAGTAAATAGGAAGATTTTTGTTTTTGTTTAGGTGGATCAAGTCAGATCAGATCAAATCAAATCAAATCAGATTCATAATTTAATTTATTTAAAATTTTAATCTACCGAATCAATTTATTGTAAATTAATAAATAAATGAATTGAAATTTTAATTCAATTTATTATACCGAAATAGGTCAAATCAGAATAAGATTTGACAGGTACTAAGTGTTGTGACAACCCTTTGTCGATCACAATCTTCTTGATATTTGCAACTTAATTTAAATTAAAAGTAATTATCATTTTAATCTAGCTCTTTAAAAAATGACTTTTAAATTGTTAAGAATTTTTTCTAAAAGTATTTTTGAAAGGTATTTTCCTCAAATAAGTTGAGCCAAACTCCAAATTTTTAAGTTGAGTGATAATATTAAAAAAAAATAGTTAATGTGTATGAAATTAAAACTATGATTATAAAATAGAGAGATTGCTAAACTAACAACTTATTATTTAGAGTTGTAAACGAGTGGAGTTGAGTTTTAACTTGTCGAACTCGATATTATTTAAAAGTAAAAGAAGGTGAGATGAACTTTAAATAAGACTAAGATTCGGTATACGAACAAGACTTGTTTAGTAAACGAGTCAACTTGAACTCAAGTAAGGTTCAAACAAGTCAGAGAATAAGAAAAGATAATTAATTAAATATTAAACGAGTCAAACATAAACAACAAATCAAATGTAAACGAGCCATACACTACTATTCGAGCTTAACTCGTATAATTAAACAAGCAAATAAACTTGTTCGAACTCCATAGATTTAATGAGTTCGAATCAAATTTAATTTTGGAACGGAAAGAAGGTGTCATTACATTGCAATGTTAGTTTAAAAAAAATTAATCTTACGTTACTATATGATAAAAAAATCTCTCGTCTGGTTATATTTTTGTATGATTTACATGTGGTTTCCATTGCTGCCGTTGGCGCGTTTTACCGCCCTTAAATTATACTTACCACAAAAAAGAAACGAACAGCACAGAAATCTGGTAACCGCTTTCCCGGGAAATTGTAAGGAAAGGAAAATATTTTCAACCACCTCCATTTCTTTCCTCTCCTAATTCTCACTTGTTTCAATTCTCTCCATCCAATCTTACCTTTTTGCTCATAATCGAGCTCTACAATCTCGACCCGCACTTCATTCTTTTTCAATTTAATCACAAATCTACACGCTCAATTTCCGTTCCAATTGGTCCAAAAATGGTGTAGAATTTTTTCCAAACGCCATTGTTGAAAAAGAAATTGATGACATCACCTGTTTGTTTGTGTGAAAATTAGGGGATTAGAGCTTGAGAAATAGAGAGAGAAATGGCTTTACCTGCACAATTGAAGCCAGGAATCTCGCGGCAAATCTCGACTGGATCGTTGAGGAATGGGAAATTTAGCTTCAAGCGCCAAAATTCGCTCGATCCGCGCACTAATAACCCACGGTTTAGCTTTGGACGTCAATCGTCACTAGATCCGATCCGCAGAAGTCCGGCGGAGGATGATCTTACGGTGCCGGAAAACCTAGATTCGACGATGCAGTTGCTGTTTTTGGCGTGCAGAGGAGATGTGGAGGGTGTGCAGGAGTTGCTTGATGAAGGCGTTGATGTTAATAGCATTGATTTGGATGGCCGGACTGCTTTGCATATTGCTGCGTGTGAAGGGCACGGAGATGTTGTGAAGCTGTTGTTGAGTCGCAGGGCTAATATTGATGCTCGTGATCGTTGGGGTAGTACGGTATGTTCTTGTCATTTTGGATTTAATTTGTAATTTTTATTATTATGTTGCCTTTTTAGAGTTACTAGATTAGCTGCCAGATGAATAATTAAAATTTTCAATTTGAATTTGACAAATATGGTTAGAATACAGGGAGATTAATCATCAAAATACATTTTTTTCCCGAGATAAGGTAAACACACTTTAGTTTTATTGCACATTGAGCCCATATTTTGTACTCTATTGTTCTTTTGTAATTTTTCACTTTTTTCTTTTATTTCCAAAACGCATGGGGTTGCTTAATGATTAATAGATTGGATACTTTTTTCTTTTTTATATAAAAATAAAATAATAATAATTCGCAATTCAACCATATGCAGAAACTCAACTATCTATCGGCCTATTGAGTGGTAGAAGACCTTTCCAAAACCACTTGTATTTGTAGGAGGGAAAGAATAAGATTAAGGTCATGATCCAACTCACTATGTGGTTGTTGATGTGTCAAGTAACTCGAGTTACAATTAGAGGTGGAGGCTTTTTGAATTTTTTTTGATGTCTTGGTTATGTCAACACTCACCAAAGAGTTGAGAATGTTACTTCTTTAGGATCACCAAGTGTGACTATCACTTTTGGTTTGCTTTATAGGAAGTATGGTTTCTTATGTTTGAATGGTTTGATAATTTGGTATATCTAGGGGTATCTTTAGAAAGGGAAAACAAAAGGCCTTGTGCTTCATTAATCTAGTCTATGGATGAAGATGAAGTTTAAATCCTTTCCTTTTGGAAGAAGTTACAAGGGGCATTAGTTTTGTTTTACATTTTTTGGGTCAAATGAGATGCTTTATTATTAATAGGTTTGGGGCAGGTCAGGAATTTTAGCCCGTGATATGTTGCTGTTTTTATTGTGGCTATGGACCGCCTTTTGCTCTTCAGAGATTGAAATGACGTATATTTAGGTTAGTCAGTTAGGAGATTGAATTTATATCTTAAACAGGGGAGAACTAACCAGTCTCCTTAGGTGACAATTTTATTAAGATATTAAGATTGACTGGATTGAAAATTCTTAAGAAATTATTAGCTCAGAGCAATTTTAATTGGATAATCTTCACAGGTGAATAGATAGGCTCTCATTTTTTGGAATTTAAAAAATCAGATGGAGACTGTTGTTTTCTTTATTATAAGGCTCTAGTTGGTACTTTCAAAGATGGAAATGCAAACTCTGTTATTTCTTATCAGAGAAGAAATCCTATGTACTCAATCAATAGGATATAGAACTTTGGTAGGTTTTATTTTTCAGACCAAATATATGATATATACACGCATATCATGTTTTAAACTGCAGTGCAACACATTTTTCCATGATCACGTAAAGCTAGTTAGCATTTCATATATTATCCTTGTGGTTCTTTCACCTGGCTCCTTTCATCCTTCCAAGTAGTTATGATTCTTTTGTTCCAACTACGGCCTTGACAAGTTTTCTTTATCATGATAGGCAGCAGCAGATGCCAAGTACTATGGCAATTTCGAAGTTTACAATATTTTGAAGGCTCGCGGAGCTCAAACTCCAGTACGTAAGAAATAATTTCCTCCATTGTAATAAATTATTTTCTAGGTTTGAAGATAATTATGGAAGTGTTTGCATGTTCTTAGAAACCCAAAAAGACTCCAATGGCAGTTGCGAATCCACGAGAAGTCCCAGAGTATGAGCTCAATCCACTAGAGCTTCAGGTTCGCAAAAGTGATGGTATCTCAAAGGCAAGTTCTATATCCTTACACAATAAATAGAATAGAGCTTGTTAGAAGTGCTGCACTAAGGAGGAAAACATGTTCCTTGTTTTCCTCTCCCTATTTTATGCTCCTTGTTTTACTCCTAGAATAGAGCACCAAACTTGTATAAATTGTAAACTCTTGCAATATGAAATCATAACATTGTGTATAGATTTTCTACACTTTCTACATGGTATCAGAGATCTGATCCTTTATCAGGCGACTTTTTTCCGACGACTTTTTTCCGGCGACTTTTTCCGACGACTTTTCCGGCGACTTTTTTCCGGCAGTTTTTTCCGGCGATTTTTTCCGACAGTTTTTTACCGGCGTGGTTCTGATTATTTATCAGTCGACTTTTTCCGGCGACTTTTTCCGGCAGCTTTTTCCGGCAAATTTTTTCCGGCAGCTTTTTTTCCAGCGTGTTTTTCCCAGGGAATTCTGTCTCTAAGTGTAGCGCAATTATTTGATATCCTTTGGAAAGTTTATTCTCCTCGGATATATATTGTACTCATCTTTTTACATGGCGGAACAAAGTGGTGCTAGCAGTAGGGTTCATAACAGTAGCATGGGACAACAAGGTTCCAAATCTATTTCTCATTATGCACAATCAGGTATACACTCTTGTGCTCTTAATGTCTCATCTACTGGTCCTAGTTGGATCATTGACACAGGTGCTTCCGAGCATATGACTGGGTCCTCCAATCTCTTTACCTCATACACGCCTTGTTCTGGCAAAGACAAGGTCCGAGTAGCTGATGGTTTTCTTCTCCTATCTCTGGGAGAGGTTCAGTAGTTTGTACTCCTTTATTAACATTATCATCCGTTCTTCATATTCCTTCGTTTACCGCAAACCTATTATCTATCCAACGTCTTACTGAATCCTTACATTGCTCAGTCATTTTTTTTCCAACTCATTGTATTTTTCAGGACTTGGTGACAGGGAAAAAGATTGGTAGTGGTAGTGCAGTTGGTGGTCTATATTATTTGGATGGTGTCACATCTAACATGCCTTTGATTACAGATGGAACTGCTACTCAGGCTCTTCAATCTACTTTTGAATCTAACCTGACTTCTCTTCATCAATGGCATCGACGTTTGGGACATCCTCCTTTATCAATACTAGGGTCTTTATTCCCTTCTTTAGTTAAGCAGTGTCACAAAACTCCGTTTTTATGTGAACCATGTGAATTAGGTAAACACAAACGTTCTACTTATTCTGCTATTAACAGTCGACATTCTGAACCTTTTGCTATTATACATACTGATGTGTGGGGACCCTCTCGGGTTGTCTCTCGTTCTGGTCATAGATGTTTTGTTAGTTTTTATTGATTGCTATTCTCGTACAACTTGGATTTATCTTCTTCATTCCAAAAATGAGGTGTTTGACTGTTTTCAAAATTTTCATAAGATGATCCAAACCCAATTTGAAGCTAAAGTCAAGATTCTCCATAGCGATAATGGTCGAGAATATAGTAATAATAATACTTTTTGCATCCTATCTCTCTCAGCATGGCATCATACTTCAAACCTCCTGTGTCACACAACCCCAGAACAAAATGGGGTGGCAGAAAGGAAAAATCGACACATACTAGAGGTAGCACGCACTCTTATGTTCACTATGAACACACCTAAATTTCTATGGGGGAGATGCCGTTTTAACTGCTACATTTCTTATAAATCGGCTTCCTTCTAGAATTTCTTGGGAATAGAAGTCCCATTTCTTTCCTCCAACACATGGACAAGTCCTTCTCCTTCACCTCGAGTTTTTGGGTGTGTGTGTTATGTTCATGAAAAATCTCCCACTCGAGGTAAATTAGATCCCAAAGCTCTTCGGTGTTTTTTTCATTGGTTATTCTCCAACCCAAAAAGGTTATAAATGTTATCACCCCCTTCTCACAAAGTGTTTGTCACTCGGGATGTAACTTTTTTGGGAGTCTGAACCTTTTTATTCTTCTTCAACCGTCTCCTCAGGGGGAGGAACATGTTATTGATGAGGAGACGTCTTTTGAAAGTAGTACAAGTACAGGTATTATTATACCATCTTCTTCTACTCCTGTTGTTGTTTCTGATAATACTACACAGGGGGAGTTCGAGCCATCTTCCTCTACTCCCTGTTGTTGTTTCTGATAATGCTACACAACAGGGAGAGTTACAGTTACAGTCCGAGCCTGAGTTGAGGACCTATACTCGAAAAGGGAAGAATAAGGTCACCATTGCTGCACCACTACACCAACCTTGCCCTGAACCGAGTCTTGGTAATACTTAATGGTATGAATCCTGATCCTATTTGTTCTCCTGATGATACTGACATTCCTATTGCTCTTAGAAAAGGTGTCAGGTCTTGTACACAACATCCTATCTCGAACTTTGTTTCATATGATAAATTATCTGCATCCTACCATTCCTTTGTTTCTTCTCTGTCCTCTATATCTATATCCTCAGGGGTGGAAAGAAGCAATTAGCAACGAGAAATGGAAAACATGCTATGATAGAAGAGATGAATGCCTTGAAAAAAAATGATACTTGGGAACTAGTTACTCTTCCTTATGGGAAAAGACCAGTTGGTTGCAAATGGGTATATACAGTGAAACAAAAGGCAGATGGGGACAGTTTGAAAGACTCAAAGCCAGGTTAGTTGCAAAAGGGTACACTCAGACTCACGGGATTGATTACCAGGAGACTTTTGCTCCCGTGGCAAAGATGAACTCTGTTCGTACCATAATCTCATGTGCAGCAAACTTTGGCTGGGATATTCAGCAATTGGATGTGTAAAATGCATTTCTTCATGGTGACCTAGAAGAAGAGGTATATATGGAAATACCCCCTGGTTTTGCTTCATCTGCAACTGAGGGGGTAAGGTCTGTAAGCTGCGGAAAGGCTCTGTATGGTTTGAAGCAATCTCCTAGAGCCTGGTTTGGTAAATTCCACAAGGCAATGATAAGGTTTGGGTACAAGCAGAGTCGAGCAGATCATACTCTATTTGTCAAACAAATAAAGGGTAAGACTACCATTCTTATTGTTTATGTTGATGACATTGTGGTGACAGGGGATAATAGAGAAGAAATAGTTAACCTCAAAGCAAGACTAGCCAAAGAGTTTGAGATCAAGGATCTTGGTCCTTTGAAATATTTCCTTGGTATTGAAGTTGCAAGATCTTCCAGTGGAATTTTTCTATCTCAAAGGAAGTATGTACTTGATCTTTTAACAGAAACTGGCATGTTGGATGTAAGCCTGCTGATTCTCCTATTGAAGTTAATCATTATCTAGTAGGTGGCACAGGACCTACGGTTGATAGAGAAAGATATCAACGTTTGGTGGGACGATTGATATACCTTTCTCATACTAGACCTGATATATCTTATGCTGTTGTATAGTCAGTCAATATATGCATGATCCTCGACAAAGTCATATGGAAACCGTTTACAGAATTTTGAGGTATCTTAAGTCTGCTCCTGGCAAAGGTTTATTGTTTGCACCAAATGGTCATATGAGAGTAGAAGCCTTTTCCGACTCAGATTGGGCTGGCTCTATAGAGGATCGTCGATCTACATCAGGCTACTGTTCATTTGTTGGAGGTAATCTTGTTACTTGGCGTAGTAAAAAACAGTCTGTGGTGGCAAGATCTAGTGCTGAGGCTGAATATCGAGCTATCGCCTTAGGTATATGTGAACTAATGTGGCTTCGAACCTTGCTAGAAGATTTGGGTGTTACAACTAAAGGGCCTATGCAGTTGTTTTGTGACAACAAGGCAGCCATTAGTATTGCAAATGATCCGGTACAACATGATAGAACGAAGCACATTGAGATTGACCGACACTTCATCAAAGAAAAATTAGTCAGTGGTCTTATTGCTTATCTTTTGTAAAAACAGAACATCAGCTAGCTGATATTCTGACTAAGGGTCTTAGTGGTAAGATGTTTCATCCCTTGTGTTTCAAGTTGGGTATGCGAGATATCTATACACCAACTTGAGGGGGAGTGTTAGAAGTGCTGCACTAAGGAGGAAAACATGTTCCTTGTTTTCCTCTCCCTATTTTATGCTCCTTGTTTTACTCCTATAATAGAGCACCAAACTTGTATAAATTGTAAACTCTTGCAATATGAAATCATAACATTGTGTATAGATTTTCTACACTTTCTACAGAGCTGTTTGTGGAACTCATGTATCATGCATCATCCAACATCCAAACATAGTGTATTTTGGTGTTATGGACTATCTGTCATAGATATGTCAGCAAGGATATTAATTCCTTTGGCCTGTCTATACGAGTTATGTTCGGTAATGATCAAGCTCCTTGTTTGTATTTCTTGTAAGTTGGATGTCATAACATTTATCGAGTGTGTGAAATTAGGAAAGTGTTACTTCAAGTAAAATTTGATATTTGCAGAAGGTTCTCTCTCACATGAGTATTACCACTTTGTGTTCAATATTCATGTGAGGAGGATCTTGTTAAAATATCATTTCTACTTGTGGAAATATCAAATCCCTGAATCTATTCTCTTATGCTCATCTTTATTTTACCCATTTGGTGCATGATTTGTCACATGCGATTTTTATATCCATATGTTGCTATTAAGAGTCACTTATATTAAGTTGCTCGTTTTTACTGCTGACCTTTAAAACCTCTAGGATAAAGGAAATTGACTAATGACACCTTAAAAAATGGAAAGCGGTAATGTCAACTATGTGACTTGAGTCATATCATGAATGGACGCATTGCTGAACTTTGAAATGTACTATGTATTAGCTCTTATTGTAGACATCCAAGTATTTTCAAGAAATCTAGAGGTGGTAATGTTCTCTCATTTCATCATGTTGTTCTGATATTATGCAAATAGCAGTATCTTAGCTTAAGGAATATAATGAGCTTGTGAATATAATGAGCTTATAGTAGACGCCTGTAACCCCAGTTCACACTTTTGTGCTCTTTAGGAAATCAAAACGCAGTATATTAGCATATTTGTGAGCTATGACCGTCCTGGCACAAAGTGTGGCTGCATCTATCATGGTACAGTGTCTCCTTGAGATATAAATATTAAACTGTTGTGCCCTCCTGATCTATTCGATGTTCATCTAAGCATTAAAGTATGTATCACCTAAAAAATAAGTGTAGTTGTACCAGAATGAATTTTTTTTCTCCCTAATATGCAGTTGAGTTGCTTTGTGCATGACTTTCCCAATGCAGTTCTACTTCATAGATGTCTAAGTGCTAATAGATTTTTCTCTTTTGGCAGGGATCATACCAAGTTGCTAAATGGAATGGCATAAAAGTTTCTGTAAAGATACTTGACAAGGACAGCTATTCAGACCCTGAAAGCATGTGTGGAGCTCACCTTATTTTCCCCTTATCTGTGATTATCCCTTCTTAGAAATAAATATATGTGATTTCTTATTTCTTGAATCAGAAGGTTGGCTATTAGTCTATGTATATACTTTTGTTACATGTAGATTCTTTCTCAAAGTCGCCGTCATTACATCAATTTCTGATATGAGTAAATGTCAGACACGTACTCAAACCCTCTCCATGAACCCCTCTTCCTTGAGGCACATATGCTCCGACTTGAATGGAGTTATTCTACTGCTCCCATTCAAATCACCGAGCTTCAGCAGTTTATAACTAGACACCTGTTTTGAAGACAAAAAGTTTTATTTTTTATTCTTTATCATTCCACGAAAGAAGAGGTGCTCTTTTAGTCATGTTCTTTTGATTTCTATATTATTAAACCTCTCTCCAATAAACCAGCGTTGCATTTTAAAAAAATCTAGAATCACTTCAGTTTTGCATTTTCCATCTCCCGAGGCTTCACAATAATATGAATGGGCACTTACATGCATATTCATCTGTTGGCCAAATGGCAATTATATGCCAATAAGTAATGTAAAAGAGGTAAACATGTGCTCAGAATAAAAATTTGGTGCATCTGATCCATTGTTGCTGTTGAATACAATAGATAGTAAAATAACTTTTGTCTGAGTTTTTAGTTTTTGTGTTGCTAACTAACTTTGTGTCCCCTTACGTGCAGAAACGCTTTCAAAAATGAGTTAACTTTGTTAGAAAAGGTTAGGCATCCTAATGTGGTTCAGTTTGTTGGAGCTGTCACCCAAAATATACCCATGATGATTGTTTTAGAGTATCATTCGACAGTAAGTCTCTCTCTCTCTCTCTCTCAGCAAGTGTGTGTGCGCGTGAATACACATGAGTTTGTTTTATGAGAATGGGTTTTGAAATTTTGTTAGAAGCTATGAACTACTAGCAAAAAGCTGAAGTGAACATGTGTTGCAGTGAGACATGTCATGACGAGACCCGTTATATCTTGGAACCCCAATTACACTCTTACTTATTCTTTGAAGCTCAACAAAAAACTCTTAGTGATTCAGTGTGTTCCTTCCTTCAATGGTATTCTTGGTCATGCCCCAAACTGAATGGAGTATATTTATTTATTTCGGAGGAGAACTAATGCTTGACAAGTTTACCAAACATGGATGGATAAAAATAAAAGGCTTTGGAAGCCCATACTGAATAAGGATGGCAACTGCAGCATGTTTTATGCTATCCGCACCCTTACTTGCTTCCATCGGGTTCGGATAGTACCCGTCTGGTTTTACATACCCCGCGAGTATACCCATTGTTTTACATACTTAATTATCAATATAATATAATTATATAATTAAAAAGATTATATATATATATGTTTTTGCAGACTTGTATACACACATATATAGGACGGGTGCGAAGTGGGTAGTACATTACCCATACTTGATCTTAAACCTGATAAATGGTCAAAATACTCGCCCCATCGGGTTCAGGTACTACCCGCAGGTTAGGGTGTGAATTGCCATCCTTATTGTCAACAAATCTATAATTTTAATTTATTATATTTATTTAGATTTGTAATGCATGTAGTTATCACATTAGAGTTATAATTTGCTTATGAAGTTTAGTAGGTTTATTATATATAGGAATTTAATTCCCTATTATGAAAGGTGGAAAATTAATAAATGTTTTTGAGCGTATATTGATTGTGTTGTTTTCTCTATTCTCCCCCAATTCTTCCATCACCTATTCTAAACCCCAAATTCAATTACACATGTAAGGTAAACACAAAGGTACACCCACTGGTTATACTCTATAGCATATATCCTCGTAGAAACAATCATGTAATACTGATTGCAGAGAATGGATAAATAAATACATCAATTTGTCTCATCAAGTGAATACAACTAAATGGTGGAAAGTTAGAGTAATTATATGAGAATATGAAGTATGAATAGGTGGGAGTCCTAGACTAGGGTTCGAATTTCCCAGTACTTAGTTAACTGATGTTTCTTAATTTTGTTCTCTTTATAATAAAGTTCTTGAGATTTGAATATGCTACTTATGTATATAAACTACAATTTACTTGACATGCGAGTTTTATACTAACTACAATTTTGAGAAAATAATGTATATAATTTATGAAATACATATCTAACTTATACCTCACTCCTTATATAACATTGTTCATATTGATGGTGATTTTCAGGGTGACTTGAAAGCTTATCTTCAAAAGAAAGGGCGTCTTTCTCTATCTAAATCTCTAAGATTTGCTCTTGATATTGCTAGGCAAGTGAAATTTTCATTGCATTATGTCCAAAAATTTGTGGCATCATTATTTGGATCATTATTCCCTCTTGCTTTTATTACTAAACTTTGGCTTTTTTTATGCTCTCACTTCTCGCCTTTACAATAGCAATTGTTTTGATGAACTTATTCCATCAGAAGATTTCATCACGTTGTCTACATCCTTTTTTTATTTTGATCTTGCTTAATTTGTTGTTTGCAGGGGAATGAATTATCTTCATGAATGTAAACCAGACCCAGTTATCCATTGTGATTTAAAGCCAAAGTAAGGCAACTAAATGCAGAAGTCAATTATGATGTTTTAATAATTGTAAATTGAATTTGATTGTGAGATTGTTTTTAATATTTGAACTTTTGGTAAGGTGCCAGAAATATTTTGCTGGATGGTGGAGGTCTATTGAAGGTTTCAGGATTTGGTGTTTTGAGGATGTCAAATATTGCACCAGACAAAGTAAAACTCTTACAGCTTGAAGCCATTGACCGTTCCAGTAAGTTGCATTCACAAGCAGCCTACATCTGTTGCTCTATAGTTTCTCATTAAACAGTTGATGCTTTATTATATTTAACTATAAGCCAGATAGTCCAAGCCGTAGCATATAATACGTTTTGGCAGTAGATATGTGGTGTGCGTCTTTAGTTACTATTTCTCCTTTGTCTATTGTAGGTTTATATGTTGCACCTGAGATCTACAAAGGTGAAATATTTGACAAAAGAGTTGATGTTTACTCTTTCGCTCTTCTCCTTTATGAGGTATCTATTTTCTTTTTTTACCCATTCTTTTGGCTGTCTTCTGCATTTTTTCTACTTGCTTTTTATTTGTTCAGAAAGCTTATATTCTTGAACCTGCTTTTGTTGTTGTTTGACAGTTCTTTATATAACAAAAACACATTATTATCCTGAATTACAGAGTACATGACTTCATTACAATTCTTTGGAACATAAAACTTTAACGGGGTTGAAATTACTTATTCTTTTCTGGCACTTATTTCTTATTGTTTCTACTTTTTTTTTTTTATGATTCATCACTCATGCTACCATTTTCTTTGAAAATTTAAGAAAGATAAAGAAGAAAATAGTGATTAACCATTTTTATTTATTTCACATTTCTGATGTGATTTCAGATGATGGAGGGAGTCCAACCATTTCATCCGAAATCTCCGGAAGATGCTGCCCGACTGATGTGCTTAGAAGGAAAGAGACCGACATTTAAGCAAAAATCCAAGTCTTACCCTCCAGATCTGAAAGAGTAAGTATAGTTATGATTAAGTTCCTTAAAACCATTTTAGATACTTAAACAATAATATTAGTATTAGAGAAAAGTAATGTTTAGGTTGGTAACACATAATTAAGTCTCTGAGTTTTTTTTTTTTTGAAGAACTAGGTGATGTTATTTCATAATCAAATTGTTTTCTAGACATATTGCAACTTTTCAAAACTCTTTTGGCATATGTTCTTGTGTGAAGATGTGAAGCAGTAACAAGTCTGGAAAACGCCATGAAATTTTCTTCAAATAATAACGTACTCGCTCCATCCTCAAAAGCATGTCCTCAAGTATAATAAATTTTGTTCACCAAAGGATGTCTAAAAGTACATAAACTTTTACCAAATGTGTTAAATGGAGTAGTTTACCCTCAAAAGTAGGGTCTCCACTAATTTAAGAAATAAAACACTCATTGTACTTATGTTGGGTCCACTATGGGTAACGATGGAACTTATTTTATACTCTCTCTACAATTTTAATTTTCTTAATATGCGTGAAAAATGTCCTTTAGACATCCTTTTGAGAACGGAGGGAGTATAAAACAATCAAGATACTTGCAAATTGGGGGTATCTATTATATCCATGTATGTGCCTTTGAGTGCATTACTATTTTTTGATACATGTATAGACTTTTAGTACATTTCCCTATCCACTAAGCAAAAAATAAGAAAAAGAGATCTGTGGTAAGTCATAGCCTATGTAATCAATTAAATTGGTAATGTGACGTATTGTTTCATTTCTCTATCTGTAGTGTTTAATTCTCAGTGGTTTCATGCCTTCATGCTACTTCAAACTGAAGTTAATACCTGTTCTCCTGTTTACATATTATCTTTGCAATACGTATAGGTTGATTGAGGAATGTTGGAATCCACAAAACAACTTAAGGCCAATGTTTTCGGAGGTCATTGTAAGGTTGGACAAAATAATCCTGACCTGTTGCAAACAAGGATGGTGGAAGGACACCTTCAAGCTCCCTTGGTATGTTTTTCTTACTGAATGAGACGTTTCTCTTGATATTTATGAGAAGATTGTCAATATGAAAGACTCTGCACAAGTTATAAACAAGGGATAATCAAGGCTCCTAATTGTGCTTGTTGATACGTAATTTGCCTTGTGCTATGGTGTTAAATATTTCTTTACCAAGTTCCCTTATGCAAAGAACACTTTAGTGGGATGGGGATGGACTGTGTCGTATACCACCTAAGCTAGAGTATTGTCAAAAGTATTACTAGATTGAACATGTTTAAGGGTGTAGTTATGTGTAAGTACTAACTAAATCGTTTTAATTATATGAAATAAAGAAGGATGCATAAATTTGGATGTACATTCTTCATAATTCTGTATCCATAAAAAAAAGTGTTGTGATTTTTGTGCATGCGTGCGGATGTGCTGTAGGTAATGTTAATTTTGAACTCGAGTAAAGATGGTAAGCAGGCTGTTCTTCTTTTCTTTCCTTTTGGTCCTTTTTGGTGGTTGGTGGGTGGGTGAACATGATGCTAGTATGTCAAACGATTATGTATAGTTGCTTGTAAAGTGGCAGGATTGAATTTTTTTAGATGACTTGTTTTATAGGTGAAACTTACCCTGATGGTGTTGAACCCTAAAATATAGTAAGCTGGAAATTGACTAGGTTTTTAAGATAACCCCCAATATTGATTTTTTAGTTTCTCCCAATACAATTAGTTTGTATAGATAAAATAAGCCACATTGTTTCCTTGTCAACTGTGAATTAACTGCTGTGTTTGCAATATGATATCACTAAATTTTGGATTTAGAAAGATAATAAGCCCATCCATCCCTCCCAACAGCAGGAGTGTTGCAAGAAGGCACTTAGGGAAAATTGCCCAATTTGTGTGTCCCCAAATCACCTCCCCCGAACCCCACCCCCAAACCAAAAAATAAAAAAACAAACAAAAAAAACGTAAACAAAATAGTGCCAACCAAATTATTGAGTCAAGATGAACATGTGGATGGCCCAACTGTCATGCCATAGCACTTTGTCCTGCACTGAACAGAAGACTACCTAATATAATCACTGGCGGAGTATAAATCACGAAATTGTTCTTTAAGTTACGGCTTATAGTCATAAATGCGATGCGAAGAATGGTATACAGTAAATTAGGAATAAATGCTATGTCAAGAACACAGAATATTTAGTGAACCATGTTGCTAGATGTTCTAACCCACTAAATGTGAAATGTCTTTTCTTCAAATGGATAACAGTGGAATTTTGTTGCAGGATTTGAAAGAGGCACTCGATTCCATTGAAAGTGACAAAAAATGTCAATCAAGCGACTGATCTGCAGACTCTATGTTTAGGAGCTAGCTTCATGTTTAATGCTCTACAATGACTAGATCATTAACGATCTTGGGACCCTGATTCAGGTCTAAGCAGTGCTCGATTATGCTGAAGGATCTTCGGACCAATTAGTGCTACTGCTCTCTGAATAATATCCAATCTGTCCTTGGTTCTTTATTTTCACCAGGAGCTGGAAGAGTTCCTTTCTAACGTATAAATGTATATAAGAAGATCTTAGTTCTTACTAGATGGTTTGTAAATAAACTGTGAAATACTTGGAAAAGAAAATGAGAAGAAATAATTAGCAGGAATCCATTTTGTGTTGCTTTCCATTTTCCCTTCTTCTATATATTAGCTAGTCTCTACTCTTTTCTTTCTTTCCTTTCATTCTTCATTATTGGATGGTCACTTTGATTTATCTCTTACTCTTTGCTTGCTTATACTCCCTCCCTTCCAAAATAATATAAGATCAATATTTAAAGTCAAATTAAGATATATTTATATAGAAATGATCAATAGCTAAAAGTTGGCTATTTTAAACCATCTATTTCCACTATTCGTTTTAGAGACTTGACACTAAAGTTGCTGCATAGAGGGAACTAGGGAAGTCAAGTGGGGTCACCAACCACACTAATTAAAATTTTTTTTATAGTGTATTTTTATTTTTGTTCGTCGATGGTTTATATATTGATTAATTTTTATTTGTCTTTACCCAAATAAAAATAAAATTTACTTACTTTATACAAAGAATTAAACATGGTTCTCACTTACAAATGATAAAAAATGTGTTTCTTTTTCGTGATTAATGAATTTGAGGTCAAATAAGATATTTACAATATTTAGTGGTTAAATTTATATTATTTTTTTATTATTTATATTGTACAAAGTCTTGCTAGGTATAAATCATGCTTCTGTCCATCCAAAAGTTGGTGCTCAAAATCACACTTTTTTTTCTCGATTTACACACCATTAATGGTTGCACTCTAATGATTAGGAAATTATCATACATGATATATATATATATATATATATAAGGATTTGACTATCTTTTAAATTTAGACGATTGATATTTTTATATGTAAAATAATAGTTTTACAAGATTCTCTCTCACATAAAAATGAGCTCTGCTTACTATTCATACGAGAAGAAGTTTCTAAAATTATCATTTTTGCTAGTACAAATATTAATTTCCTAAATTTATATGTAATTATCACTAATTTATTATACGACAAAAATATCTTGCCAAATTTATCTTTTATATTAGTCTAATAAGGTATCTTGTAATATTGTACTCACACAAAAAAGAGTTTTGTCTAAAAATTTTATTTAATATATTGTTGTTTCATATTAACCTTTAATTTATTAAACATTTAGTTTGGTAATAATAGAGGAAATATTGATTTTTCTCTAATTAATCCAACACAAAAAACTTAAAACAAAAGGAATTATATGAAAATTAATTGCGAAGTAATAAATGAAAAAGGAATAGAAAATATGTATAAAAGATAAAAATGGGTTCCACAAATCTCCTCGGTCCCACCTAAAATATCTTTGTAAATTTTCTGACCAATCTTTTTTCCAATTTTCTTGCGCAACAAACTAGAGGCGCAATATATTGTATAAATTCCTCAGAATTACACCAGCTCCCTTTTCCCTATTTTCCGACTGCGCAACCTAAAACCCTTCTCTCTCGACTGATATATAAATCCTGTCACATTTATTGATTGATCACTATTTGAATATTCAGTCAATTGCTTAAGTTTGCAGATAAACGGTAAGCTATGAACTCAAGCATCATTTGGGATACATGAAGATGTTTTTGTTCATTTTATTTTTTTGTTTAAATTCGACCAAAAACTAGCGAATTAGGGTTTATCTCTTTAATATCCGTTGTATCAGTTGCATAAATTTTTTTTGAGATGTTTCTTGTATTAACTTTATTTGGTTTGTGTCAGGACTAACCCTAGTCCTGACTTTTATCATAATCCAGACGGAAAATTAAATATGCAATGTGCAGATTATGATGCAACAGGAGCTTTAGGAATGTCAATTTTGAAGTCACAGTAGGAAGCTAATGATGAGTTCATGGAGAAACAGTGAATAACACAATGAATTAGTGATGAATTCAGCAATTAATAGAGGAATTTAGGTATCAAATGGTAGATAATTGGGAAGAAACTATAGATTTTGTATTCTATTTTGGAGATGAAATACTAGGATAATGCCCTATGCTAACATGCACCACTAACTCACTCTAACTCTAGCTATCATGCACCAAACTACCTAACAAACAATTTGACTTTAGCTTTCAAAGAAGTAGTCCGTAGGCTTTTATTTCTAATTATCTCAAGTCCCTTGGCCTTACAATTTGTTTTTCTTATTAAAAAAAAGTTTTTAAATTGCTAACTTTGATGAATGAGTTCGTTAGTGAACTTATTGCCAAATGTTTTTATATGATTGTGAGTGTGATTTGTTCATTTGAGTTGAATACAGTGTCTGAGCAATTTTTGTAGCTTGGGTTTTTTGATTTTTGAGTACTACTATGGGGACATAAAATGTTTAGTCTGCAGCAATGTGGTACCTTTGTTTGGTGGTGGTTTTATTTGGCTGTTTGTATTGTGGAATTGATTGGTGCCTTTATTGTGTTTCTTATCTAGCTTAACTGACTGAAGCTTGAGATGTAATTGTGCTTCTCTTGAGAGAAATAATTGAAAAATGGCTTCTCGAGCACTTTTGAGGAGGAGGAGGTTTCTTCCAGAGTACTTGAATATCTCTGCTCGCCCAATTCAAAATATACATTATCTGGGTCATGGCCAATCTACTCAGCTTTTGGAGTCTAGTACTTTTAGGTCTTTTACAGATATTCCTTCACGAGATACAGATAGCAAAAAGAATGTTGATGCTGCGGTAATGGCAAATGAGGAGTTGGTAAAATTTTCTGCATTAGGACTATTTAGGAATAGCTGTTACAGGAATATAACAGCTGCTCGTGGAAATGGAAAATCAGAAAATGTTTCGTCCATGGGTCTAATGCCAACTTCACAATCTATTCGTTATGCGTCCACAGCCACGGCAGGTCAACCTGATTTTGGCAGTGATGATGAACATAATGAAGAATTGGTTGCTAAAAAGAGAAAGGAGGCATCTCCAGAGGAGTGTGATCAAGCTGTTGAAGGTTTGAGTAGTGTAAAGGCCAAAGCAAAAGCCAAGCGTTTGCAAGAATCTCATAAGGGTGCAGCTTCCATTTTAAGGAGATTGTGGACAAGCATTTTGGGTATTGGTCCAGCTTTGAGAGCTGTAGCATCTATGAGTAGGTTAGTAATTGTTTCTTATTCATTTATTTATTTGTTTTGAACAACCAAACATTTCATATTTTTGGTTTTAATGATATGTTTTCTTCAGGGAAGACTGGGCCAAGAAACTCGTTCACTGGAAGAATGAATTTGTATCTACATTACAACATTACTGGTTGGGCATTAAGCTTCTGGGTACTGATGTGAGGATCAGCTTCAGGTTGCTTGGAAAACTTGCTGGTGGGAAGAGTCTATCTAGGAGGGAGAGGCAACAGCTTACACGAACCACAGCTGATATTTTCAGGCTAGTGCCCGTTGCTGTTTTCATCGTGGTTCCATTCATGGAATTTTTGTTGCCAGTATTCCTCAAGTTATTCCCCAACATGTTACCATCAACCTTTCAAGATAAGATGAAAGAACAGGTACTAATCCTGATTGCTACCTACCCATTTGTTTTCTGCTTCAATCTTTAGTGAATTGTGTTTTTTTCCGTATTTGTTATTAGGGAATTATTTTGCTTACATTTGTTATTATGGAATTGTTGTGGCAGTTTGCATGTGCACACATAATGAATGGATGGGATGGTAAACTTATGATATATGTTAAATCACGCGAGTCCTTGGCCCAAATTGTTCATCTTTTGGGTCTCTGGTTCGCTGTCTAGTGGATTTATTTACCTATAAAAAAAGCGAAGATAGCTTTACTAGTGCAATAGTATTTATTAACTCAACTTTACAATGCATTTATACCAAATAGTTCATGAGTAAACATAATGTTTGACCTGTTATTGTCACCTTGCAGGAAGCACTGAAGAGGAAGTTAAAGGCAAGAATAGAGTATGCGAAATTTCTTCAGGACACAGCCAGAGAAATGGCTAAGGAAGTACAAAACTCACGGAGTGGAGAAATCAAACAAACAGCTGAAGATCTTGATGAATTTGTTAACAAGGTCACTATTCTGTTTAAATTTCATCCCGTGTAAGCGTGACTTTCTTAGTATTGGTATTCTTTACACGCAATCCGTTATGGTGATGCAGGTTAGAACAGGCGCGCTTGTCTCTAATGAGGAAATTTTGGGCTTTGCTAAGTTGTTCAATGATGAATTAACTTTGGATAATATCAGCAGGTTGGACTTCTTGTCAGCATTAGTTCAATAGATTTGTTCTTGTAATTCAATCTGATTATTAATTGGTTAATTAATGAGTTACTTACATTTTCCCGTTTATCAGGCCTCGACTAGTGAATATGTGCAAGTATATGGGAATCAGTCCTTTTGGAACTGATGCATACTTGCGGTTCATGCTCCGGAAAAGATTGAAATGGTAAGCTAAATCCGCCTTTTTAGGTAAATTTATTGATTCAATATTTGATATCAAATTTAGTGACAATAACTGAAATATATATAATACGAGCTTGGCTGGCAGCTGAACATTGTGGCATGGGGACTAAATTGGTAAAACTAAAGGTCTGTTTCAACCTTTTGACTTCAAGCTCTCTTAGAGTTGCTTGAGCTCAAGCTTGGCTTGACATTGTATTGAGCTTCTTAATTGACGTATCTCCAAACCATGAGGTTAACTCTAGTAGACATAGTATCTTCTTACAGTTCTATTTGTTCATTATTTTGTTTCTCACATTGTATGTGGAAAACATGTTTGTTCTGGTTCCTTGTGGCCTTTGACCTTTAAATGGAATCTAGTTGCTGGTTATCTGAGATGTAAGACTACTGATAATGAATTTGAGAACTATCTAGCTCCCACATGAAGCTCTCTATTAGTGACCAAGGCTCAGAACTTTAGCATGAGTTTCAATCAGTGATGCTGAACTCCATGAGCTTCTGGGTGAGTTTGCTTGGGTTGGGATTTCCAGATTGAAGTAGCAAAATTGGATATTTTGTTAACTTATTATTTCATGTAATAATAACATTTATATAGTCAAAGTTACTGTAATATAAGTTGAAATATCATATTTTCTGGAATTTACTGGAGCAGCAGAGAGAGTTTGCGATGCTGATGTAATTAATCACGTCACCCTGCCCCAACTTGATTCTTTCTGGGTCTCATAAATATATTGATTTAAAACAACATATATACAAAAAATCTGCATTTTGAAGTTTGTGTTTGTATTTGACTATTTGAGTATTTCTTGGGTGATGCTTAAAGAGCACAGGATTTAGGTGTTGGTCAAGGGTGTTTAGAATTTTCTGTGACTGAGTGCTTGTATTCGAGCTTTGGTGGATATTATTGTGCATATTTATATTTAGCCAAAGTAGGAAACCATGATATGACAAAATCTGCATCTTTACTTTCTTTATCATTTATTTATTTTAAAATTATTAGTTCTATGTCCACTGTAAGAGTTGTCTGTGATCCCTACCAATCAATAAATGCAGAAGCATGCTTTGCCACAGAATGATGGGGTAAAATGTGATAAAATTGGAGAGAGTTAATTTGTATATAATTACACAATAACCCCTGTTGAATTGTAACCCAGGGGTTGTCACCAGTTAAAAGATCCCTCTATTCACAATCTTTTACTAAATCTTTGGTGCAGAAATCCATTGTTTATCTTAGGGTATAAATATAGAATACTTTTACTAGAATAAACAAGTTCAGGATCATAAGATGATGACGTGCAAAAAAGATCAGATACACACGCACACACTATTTAGGTGTTAAAAATGCTTCTTGTTACATGCTTGGATTGGGATGATTCATGTTAATTATCTTTTCATATTGCAGTAGTCTTAGAATTTATTCTCTTCAATAACATCTTCTTATTAGTGCCTTCAGAAAGACAAATTCATTTCTAAAATACGTGTTGAAAATTTTATTGCACTTCGGATTTTTACTTTTTGAGGGGCCTTTTTGGGTGTTTTTTAGGGGGTGGGCGCGCGGTTGGGGTAATAACAAGACTTTCTTTTCTCAATATGAGATATGAGAAAAGTTGAACAAGTGTTATAAATCATGCATATATTTCAGTCTAACTATAATTTTTGTTCCTTAGGATAAAGAGTGATGATAAATTAATCCAAGCGGAGGGCGTGGAGTCTCTCTCAGAAGCTGAACTTCGTGAAGATTGTAGAGAACGAGGAATGCTTGCATTACTTTCAGTTGAAGAAATGCGTCAACAGGTTTTATAACGAGACCAAATGCTGCATTTTTCTTTTCATCTTGCCTTTATCGAAAAGAAGTATTAAACATGAAATTGAGTTTGAATATGTTCCTCATATTCACTATAAACTTTTGTAGGATGCATTCAATCTTCATTGGTTTCACGTACTCTGTTTCTACACTGCTGACTTTTTTTTTTGTTAGGAATTCCATATTACATGAGATAGTGCTCTCAACATGAATGTTAGTTTTTCGTACAAGTGACTTGGAAGGTTTAGATTTAGTCACCTAGGTTGTCTATATTTTTTGAAGTAAAACCTTAAGTATGTAGGCATTAATGCTTTACGTGCATTGTGTCTCAAGCTGGTCAGCCCAACAAATTATTCCATGATCCCATAAAACATGTACCCTAATAAGTCCTGCTAATGCTAGTTATACATTTATATTTATGTATAAAGCTGGCAAAAGGTTTCCTGTTTTGAGTATAAGCAGGGATGGAGTCCTTAGGGTCGTCCCCCCCCCCCAAAAAAAAATAAAAGAAGAAAAAGAAAAAAAGATATATGTAATTTGCACAGGTACATTCTAAAATTGTCTTTTATTTCGGTTAAATTCAAAGTAAAAGAAATTTGTGTTATTAATCAATAAAATTTATATTATTAATCAATAAAATTTATATTACCCCTGTTCCAAATATAAGATCATTATTGACTATTTTAAGTCTAACTTAAGACATTTTCAACCTCAAAATTAACATGAATTCCTTTAAATTTAGTCAATACAATGATGAATATTGTAAATTTTCTAAGAAGTACTACTTATTGTAAGACTTTTTGTTTCATAATTTTTAATGAATCATCTCAATTTTGAGTTTGAAAATGTCTCAAGTTGACTTTCAAAAGTCAATAATGATCATATAATTTGGAATGGAGGGAGTATTATATAAATAGTAGTAGTAAGATTATATTACATTTGCACATGCCATATTATGTACTGCCCCTCCTGGTAAAAATTCATGGTTTCGTCCTTGATTATAAGATGATATCTTGATTCTTTGACATAAAACATGCTGGGACCACACAAACTTCAGAACTACGACACTGTGGGACTTATTATCTTATGTATTGGCAGATGTGTTATATGAGTACATGTACCTTTAATTTGTAATGAGGTCAAATCGATATCAGCACTTATATTATTAAACAAAACCTAAGAATGCCTTGTTTAATTGATTGAAGTCTTAAGACGAACACTCACAACTCTCTCTTTTTATCCAAAGATTTAAAAAAGTTCTATTTGCAATCTTTAAAGCTGTACAACTTACAATTGAGGACTCTACATCGACACATATAAAAGATTAAACAGTAAAGAATCAAAATATCTAATAGACAAACTTATCACAAAGAGGTGTTTTTCAAAGCTAAGTTACATGGATTCGAATGGAGTATCCGGTCGAACATGGTTACTTTGAAGAGTCCGACACGGATACCCCTCAATTTTTGATACTAAAATGAAGTGTTCAACACTCATACCCTTATCCGAGTGTTAAATGTTGGACATGGGTACTTTAGGGGAAAGTGAAGAGTCCATGTAACCTAATTTTATAGGAAGAAACCCATTTATATTGCGAATTATAAAATTTTGAAACTTAACTTAATGCAACTAAAAATCCTTGCTGTCTGCATCACAGATTCTCTTTATCTAGAGCTTTTAATAAAATAAAATATATGCATCATAACCAACGAGTACCAGCTCAAAGTGGTATTATGCTCTCTTCTTCTTTAAAAATTATTCTCAACATATATATGTGTGTGTGTATCGTGCAGAAGTTTGGAGTATTCATTTTTTCAAATAACTTCCATTGTGCAGCTCCGTGATTGGTTGGATTTATCCCTTAACCACTCTGTACCATCTTCACTTCTTATCCTTTCCAGGTATATTTAAGACCCACTCTCTCTCTTGCCCTGTGTTTGTAATGTAATATCAGTTTCTTCTTGGATTTACATCTGATTTGTTTCCATTCTGATGTTGTTTGCAGAGCCTTCACAGTGACTGGAAAGTTAAGGCCTGAGGAAGCTGTTCGAGCTACACTGTCTTCACTCCCGGATGAGGTTGTAGATACTGTTGGTATCACGTCCTTACCTTCTGAAGATTCAGTTTCAGAAAGGAGGAGGAAACTGGAGTTCCTTGAAATGCAAGAGGAACTTATCAAGGTTAATCATTTTTGGCTTATTTTATACTCTGGTTGACAGTATCTTTAACATTGCAACCTGTTCATACCCATTTAGTGTCCCATTACTGTGTGAACTTGACCACTCAGGCCTCAACCCTTTCCATTCTCTCATGTATGTGCACACACTGGTTTAGGGATGGCAAGGGAAGGGAGGAGGTGGTTGGGGAAAGAACTGGGAAAAGAGAAATAAAAAAATATTACAATTCCATAAGTAAAAATCTAGATTTGGTTAGGGAAGCAAATGAAAATCTCAATCAAGGTCTTCCTAAGAGACTTGAAATTACAAGGTTGAGCCTTGAGGAAATTCCTTTGGTCATGCTCATACAGTACTAGTCTTAATTTACTTAAGCAGTTTTAAATTATGTTATCTTAGGAGGAGCAAGAGAAAGAGGAAAAAGAGTTATCTAGAATGAAGCAATCTGTAGTTACTCATGAGGATACTGCCCTGAACGAGATGAGCATTCCAACAGCAAGAGAAGCACAAGAACAAGCTAGAGCAAGAGCTGTGGACAAACAGGAGCAGCTTTGTGAACTCAGTCGTGCATTGGCTGTTTTAGCGTCTGCATCAGTGAGGATCATGATTAAATGATTTTTTTTTTGAGCTTTATGACTCAGTGTCTCACTGGTGTTGGAAGGCATGAAATACTAATCTTTTTGCTGCTAATATGTGCAGTCTGTAAGTACGGAGCGTGAAGAGTTCTTGAGGCTTGTCAATAAGGAGGTATATCTTTGTTATGCATAACCAGTCATATCTTTTAAAATGTGGAATACTTCTATTTAAGTAAGCTTTGTCTTTCTCTCTATTTAAATGATTATAAGTGGTCAAAATTCGGTTCTTCTTATTATTTTGGTGAACTATTTTCGTGTATGTGAGAAGTAAAATTGCAGTTTTTGCAAGTTTATAACCCTTGTAGAAAATGAGAGATCAGGTTCATTGGAACTCTGGCTATATTATCTGTCATTTTAAGGTTTACTCGGAGTTGGTTTTGGTCCTTACAGAGGGGGACCTAAGATCAATCCCAGAGTCCCATTTAAATTCCCTTTTGTTTTAACATTTAATTTACTTGTAGATGCTAACTTGTTTGTCCAAGTATTTTCTGTCACTATACCATAACTTTTCGGATCCTACACTCCAGTAGAATGCATATGATTTGAGTTGCTGTAGTGTTTAAAATTAGTAACGATACAGTATTTGTTTTCTCCAGATAAATCTTTATAATAGCATTGTGGAAAAAGAGGGCACAGAAGGTGAAAAAGAGGCCATGAAGGCATATAGAGCTGTCCGAGAGGAAAATGACCAAGCTGCTGAAGTGTCTGTAGGTGACGAGGTTTCATCAGTACTGATAGATAGGGTAAGTCTTTGAAACCCCCACACTATCACTGAGAAGTAAAAAATCAAAATAATTAAACTGACGCTTATTGTGATACTATGTGCACTTGAGGTGGTATTGACGATTTATGATCTGTGATACTTCAGGTTGATGCTATGCTCCAGAATCTTGAAAAGGAAATTGATGATGTGGATGCGAAGATTGGTGACCGTTGGCGAGTTCTTGACAAGTAAATAACTAAATATATGTCTTTCTGATTACATTTTATGTATGTTTTTTTGACAATGGTTCGATGACTCAACACTCACTAAGCTACATATCAAGGATTAGAACCAGGTGATCCACAAGTTTAAGCTACAGACAATGCTCAAAACATCTTAAGATGATTATTGAAAATTTCAGCCAAAATAAAGACAACTATTAAATCCACACAATTTCAAACACATACCGTTATTTCTTTCCCCAATAATTAGACGTTTGTGTCAAAAACGATGGTACAGTACATGTATACATGAAGTATAATGGAGATCAGGTACATGCACCGAAGCAATGACATGCTGCAAGTCATGATGCCCTGGATTTAAAAAGAATTATCTCCAAGACACAAAATACAAAAGTATCTTTACAACCATAATGACATTTGTTCATTCAAGAAATCAAACTGGTTAATCGAAAGTTTAGTATTCGGAATAAAGTTTGAAGATGAAACAATCACATGTACGGTCAACATATTCTCCTGAAGTAGTAGGACACAGTTAATCTGAGGATGTGAATATATGAAGGGAAAAGGGAGCGTGTGTCTTAGACACTAGACACACACAAGCTTGTGTGTATCCTATTATTTTAAAAGATTTTATTAATGGTGTTTTTGGCATTCATCATTTTCATTAATGGTTGTTTTGACATTTCATCAATTTGTCAATCAAAACTACGTCGTATTAGGTGCATGACACACACAAGCTTGTGTGTGTCTAAGGCACATACTCCCTTTTCCCATATATGAATTATATATATATATATATATATATATATTAAAATATATACTTATCAAAAAAGAAAAGTAAATGAATATATACTTTTCTTATGATAGATAGATCTTTTATCAGATTGATTTTCTTTGTTGGGTGATACGGTAAATCTGGTACCGTATGGTTGTAATGTGAAATTTGAATCTTAGCAAGAAATATTTTTTATGCTTGTGGGTGCATGTAACTGCTTATGTAATTCTGTTTGCATACATATCATAAGAACAAAATGTAACTCTGTGTATGTTAATTTATAATTGAGACTTGAGAATATTAACCATCATACGAAATAAGGTTAAGCTATAATGTCCCTTGTGTATTCTCTGCATAATTCAGTCTGAACATGATTCTGCATTTCTGATCTACTCCGTTGCATATCTGCCATTTATCCTCCCCTTCATCTGATATTTAGATGAGTTTGAATGGTGAAGTGTTAGGTGCTCGTTATTTAACATTACTGATGCTTTATGACTGCAGAGATTTTGATGGGAAAGTTAGTCCAGATGAGGTGGCAGCTGCGGCTATGTACTTGAAGGACACTTTGGGCAAGGAGGGGGTTCAAGAGCTCATCAGCAACCTCTCCAAAGACAAGGGTCAGTAATTGAAATTATTTTAATGATTATAAATAAGCATTTGGCATGCTCAATAACAAAAATGTGTATTTTTTTTTCCTTTTCAATTTTATTTATTATTCTGAACCCTATTGAGTTGGTCTTTGAGGACCAGTCACAGTAAGCTATTGGCTATTAATTTTGAGATTTATGAGTTCTTATATCTATCAGTGAGAATGCTCTGTGGGTCATGCTGCAAAAGTAATTAGAATGGGCGGAAGAATATAGGGGTCACATCTAGTTTGAGGTGGGGGGTGGGAGTGAGTGTTGGGTTTTGGGAAGATGTGTGGTGAGATGAGTAGGGTGTTGAAGTAAAGTTTGTAAGTTGCATAGCATTGTGATAGATATAAGGAAATTAAAGCTTGCGTGGTACTTTCTCGGAAGTGGTGAGCCAAGTTTTAGTTCCAAGTGTTGGAAGATGAGGAACAGGGTTAAAGATGTATTAATATGCCTTTTATTTTATTGTTCCCTCTATTGTTTTTTCTTATTTAGCCTGTTGCTGACTTAGTTGAACCTCATTACTGCAGACGGGAAAATTCTTGTTGAAGACATTGTGAAGTTGGGCATTCGGGCAGAAGATGTCAATACAGATGATGCTGTGTAAGGGAACGACCGAAAGAGGATTTTTTTGCTTTTATTTTATATACTTTTGGTATCTCGCAGTTGGTAGGATGATTAGATAATCAATGTTCTTGTATCCTCGGATAAATTTTAAATGGTTCCCTAGTCACCCATATTTGTCCTGGTACAACTGTCATATTTTTGTATGCCATGGCGTTGTACTTATACGGAGGCAATTTATTCCTCAAGTCATAAAAAAAATAATTATTGAAAAAGATGTATGCTAGTGGTATAAAAATTTGCCCTGATATATCGAATTCGACTATATACAGCTATATAGGAGACTTATTATTATTATTATTATTATTATTTTTTATATAAGTTTGGCCGAAAATAAGCCCAAAGCTTCTTGTGAGCTTATATAGGCTTGAGCTTGGGTGCAGCCGTGTAGGCCGGAAAGAGTCGAATTTAGGCTCAGGGTTGATAATTTTAAAAGAGGCAGAGTTTGAGCCTGACTCACAGACCTCTTGACAGACCTAGGGATATATATGGCATAACTTACGCCTCTCTTTTATTATATCCATCTATCAGATCGCACACCCCATGTAATATTAGTATACGACTTCATTGTTAAATTAGTCAGAATATATGATTATGCAACTTATTTGTTTATACAGTCAATATCTGGAGACAATGTATGGAATAAGTTTGCCGTATAGGTTGAACAATTTATTATGTAACTGGTACAAGAACAATAGCATATAACATGGTTCGATCATTCCGCCTACATATGCGACAGAAACAAGAATACTATCTTGAATAACTCGGAAGACCCAAAAAAAAAAAAAAAAGGCCCTCCAAATCTCTGTATATCGCACATGAACCACGGCTTCATCTCTTAGCCAAGAGTATCTTTATCATGCCTGTGTGTGTGGCTTTTGTCCGATAAAACTTAGAATTAAAAGATGATTTAAATACACTATAACGTTGTATAATAACTATTTTGTTCTCAAAAGTACATTGTTAGAGTCCACTAAAAGTATAAAATGTAGGGATATTGTTATGATAAAATTGTCGTACTATATACCATCGTGATATTTTATAATTTTTTCTTACTTTGTTTATAACTTATAACAAATATTGTATTTGTGGTGACTCATAAGCAGGACTCTAGAGTTAAAATACAACTTTTGCCGTAACCAATCTAGTAAAAAGGTATATAATTTTATAATAGTATATAGTGTGACAATTTCACCATAACCGCATCCTATATGTAGGTTCCACTACGGATGAAAGTAAAAATTAGTAAATCTCTCCCCTTTATCTAAATTTCTTACTTTGCGTGAAAAATATACTTATATTTATCACAATTAATACTGAATAATACTATGTACACAAAAAGTTGTATACAAAGAGTATAACTCATGTATTGCTTACCAATGAAAATATGTAAAATATCTGATCGTATGTCTCACTTTCTTTTTTCTCTCATTTTTTTATACTGTTTGTGTACAACTTTTATGTATAATTTGTGCACTTAGCATTACTCATTAACAATTGACATCCAAGCACTCCTACTATTCCCTTGTCTCTATAACTTCAACCTTTCTCCTCCCCTTACATAAAATTTTCCTCTTGCTCTACTCTTGATCAAGAACATTTTCTAACAAAAGCAAATACATAGGGAAATATAAATTAAGAGAGGGAAAAAATGGAGAGAGAAATGTTAAGCAAAACTCACATTATGTTCATTCCATTCCCAGCTCAAGGCCACATGAGCCCAATGACGCAATTCGCCAAGCGTTTAGCCTCGAAAGGCGTGCGAATCACGATAATTCTTCCGGCTGAAATCCAAAATTCCATGCAAATAACCAACTCATTGATCAACATTGAGTGCATCTCCTTCGATTTTGATAAAGATGAGATACCATACAGCATGGAGGCTTATATGGGATTTGTAAAACTCAAGGTCACAAGTAAATTGAGTGACCTAATTGAGAAGCAAAAAAAAAATGGATACCCTGTTAAATTGCTAGTGGTTGATGCATTATATCCATCTGGGGTACAAATGTGCCATCAACTTGGGCTAAAAGCAGCTCCATTTTTCACTCAGTCTTGTGCTGTTGGTGCCATTTATTATAATGCTCGCTTAGGGAAATTGAAGATACCTTTAGAGGAAGGGTTGTCTTCAGTTTCATTGCCTTCAATGCCTTTGATGGGGAGAAATGATTTGCCAATTGTTGATAGTGGCCCCTTTCTTGATCTCTTAGAATATTTTGGAAATCAGTTTTCGGATCTTGATAAGGCTGATTGGATCTTTTTCAATACTTTTGACAAGATTGAAAATGAGGTTGGTTAGTTTAATTCTAATTAAATTAAGAATGAGTTCTTATTAATTAGTAGTAGAAGATCATTGATTTTTGTCTCATGTTTTTTTTTTGAAACATACAAGTTGCACGATGTTTCAGTGATCACTTGTGTGGGTGAAACTTGGTGCTTGTTAAGTATTTAGAGGTCTAGTATCAACTACATATAAAATGTAATTTATTTTTATAGACTGTGTATTTTGAACTGTTGGAATCAGATCCCTTACCGAACAAGCTAAAACTTGGTACTTTTTAAATTTCGTTTGCACCCGTTTACGAATTTTGTTTTGGTTACCCAATAAAAGCTAGACTATGAATCATGAAAAACGGACCAAGATCCTCTCCATTCTAGCTACCTTCCGGTCAATTATTTCAATACATATTTAGCGACACATTATTTTTAGCAATGGTCTAGCTACATTTATTGACATTTTTTGTGTCGCTAAATGTTACATTTGTGATGCTAAATGTGTATAAGGCGAAATTGGGTGAAATGTATAATGGACCATGAAAAACTCTTCATGTAATCAGAATTTTAAACAGATCACCCATTATGATCTTTAAATATCCCTTGTTCCCATGTTCACTAAACTCATCAAGTTCAATTATGTGATCCCTTTGTCTACTTGGTTCATAATAACAACCCATGTTGCTATATTTATTGTTGTAGGAAGCAAAATGGCTGTCAAGCCACTGGCCAATTACAACCGTCGGACCAACAATTCCATCAATGTACTTAGACAAACAATTACCCAATGACAAAAATTATGGCGTCAATCTCTTCAAGCCAGACGCGGAATCTTGCATCAAGTGGCTAGACGCCAGAGACCCTGGCTCAGTAGTCTATGCCTCATTCGGCAGCATATACAACCTTGGCCAAGACTACATGGATGAAGTAGCGTGGGGCTTATTACATAGCAAATATCACTTCTTATGGGTTGTTAGAGAATCCGAACGTAGAAAACTCCGTAGCAATTTCTTGTTAGAGGCAGAGGAAAAAGGCCTAGTAGTGAGTTGGTGCCCTCAACTCGAAGTTTTGTCTCATCAATCCATAGGGAGCTTTATGACTCATTGTGGTTGGAACTCGGCGCTTGAGGCGTTGAGTTTGGGCGTGCCAATGGTGGCAATGCCACAATGGTTTGATCAGACTACTAATGCTAAGTATATTGTGGATGTATGGCGAATTGGGGTTCGGGTTCCGATTGGTGAAAAGGGGGTTGTTTTGAGGGGAGAAGTTGCTAAGTGCATAAAGGATGCTATGGAGGGGGAAATAGGGAAAGAGCTTAGAGGGAATGCTTTGAAATGGAAGGAGTTGGCTGTGGAGGCAATGGGAGAAGGGGGTAGCTCTGATAAGAATATTGATGTGTTAATTTCAAAGCTTGTGTACACCTGAATTTGTTAGCTTGTGATTTGCTTTGGCGCAAGAAAAAGGGGTTGATCCGTATCATCTTGACTTGGTTCTATTTTTTTAATAATACCGGGTGTGAAAATAATGTAACATTTGCGTTTTATTTAGCAACTTGAAGATGGCTAATATCCTTGAATGTTATTATCCATTTATGATTATATAATTTGTTCATGAAGAACAACTGTTAATATTATTATCTTTAACTTTAAACAATTGTAATCTGATGTTGTTGGGATAAATTGATACGTATTTAATTTTTAGGTAATTGTAATTGCTTGATGTTAGCCTAAATATGCTTTTTAGGTTAATGAAATTGCTTGATGTTAGTCAATTGTCATGCATCCCATTATAATTTTCCCGAATACACACAACAAAATTTTTTTTAGTGACACAATTATATTTGTCATAAATAATTGTTGTTAGTGTCATTATTAAAGTAATTTTTGTGTTGCTATATGTGTATTTCGAGAAATTAGATGAATTGTGTAATTGAGAGGATTTTGATCCACATATATGCATATACAAAAAAACAACCAAATAGAGAGATCACTAGAAAAGGATTTAAAGCTCAGATTATGAACCTATAACATGAATTGTGTTTAACAAAAAGAATTACGACTTACTCAAGGCAGATGTTTACTTATCTACTAATAATTGATAGTCAAAATTATTTCATTTTGGATCTTGTGTGCATAGCATAGGAGGTATACACTAGACAATCAAATATAAAAAATTTATTATGAAAATAGATTTGTTGTTGAGAGAGAACTCTAAAATTAGGCTGAATATTTTTAGATACTTTTTCAGACCTATTAGCGATATTAAGTCTAAGTAGCAGTTGCTCCAAACTCTTATGTTTTTTATTCTAGACCGCGATAGTGTTTTTTAATAACTCATAAAGGATATTATTAGATTCCCACAATTTAAATAGATTTGAGGTCTCCAAATCATTTCCGCAGGAGATCCCGACCATTTTCCCCTGATCCTTAGAATTGCTTTTTTTAGTAGAAGCTTGTGATTTGGTTTTTGTTGCAACAAATAGGTACACCACACATAAAAAAAATTCTTAAATAGAAAAATATTATATTATAGATCAATCCTACTCCACTAGTACTAATAGGACGCATAAGGGAAGAAGCACTATACCTAGGAATCAACAACACGAAAACTTTGTTATAAACCTATGGACAAAAACCAAATATTAGTTTAATGTTATTGTTGAAAATTATTTTAGACAGTAAACAATTCGATAAATAATTTTTTTTAGTAATAACCAGACAATTGTGTGTTCTATATCTTAGACTCGAGGACTTCTTAGAACACATAATGATTGATACAATTACACTAGTTACACAAATACAATTTTCAGCAACAGAGAATTAAAAACTGTTTTCAACTACAACAATTCCAGTAACATGAGACCGAAAATTGTCTACAAAACTACAATTACGTTACTCCTACCTTATAATCTCTAGGCGATGTGCCTGACAGGTGAATATCCTAAGATAAAACTCTGACACGAGTTGTTTTATTGTTGATTGATTGAGATGTTCGTTGTGTTTTCTTCTAATCTTGATGTGACTATTTTTAACTATTCCACTTCTTGATAAATTGCGTAACTTCCATGTTTGTGAACTTCCTATAATTGTCGATAATATGGATTAAAGTTCTCAACTGCTTTAACTCTTAGTTGCTTCCATTTATTTTGCCACATGTCATTATGGTATTGGCCCTATGACAAGTTCCATGATACCCTTAATCAATGTGTAATATATTTTCCTAATTTAAGGGTATTTTAATCTTTCCCTTTTTAATTATATTTTACCAATAATCTAGTAAAATATGGGTACTCAACACAACCGAAAGAAACAGGAAAAAGAAATTTTCATCCAAGATTTATCAAGAGAAGGGGCGCCTCCTCCCAAAATGTCATTTTCTTTTGACCTGATTTTTTTTTCTGCACCGGTGATTACTAGCAATTATGACTTCATGCAGGGTGAGCTGCAACCTACAATTTGAACTCAGGACGAGAAAATAAAAAAAATAAAATTTAATTTGATAAAATATTTCTTCTTTTATCCATTGCCCGTTTAGTCCATGGTCCATTGAAAGGTTGGTGTTGCTTAAAATTTTAAGTAACTAATTTAATTGTCACAAATTATATATCATAATGGAAATTTAAGCACTAAACTTAACAGTGTTGAAAATTAAGCAGATTCATATTACTTTTTTTTTTGTAAAAGGCAAATTTTACTACTGAAAATCATTAAAGTAAGTACTCCCTCCATCTCAAATTAAATGTCTAGTTTTAATTTTTTAAAATCAAATTGACTATTTTTAAAACTAATTTTTATACTATTTTTTTGAAAATATAAGTGAAGAGATTATAACCAAAAGAAAGTATATTATACAATTTACAACTTGATAATTTTTTTAAAAATATTTATATATTCTTAATTATTAATTTAAAAAATAATTAATTTAACTTAACAAAATCAAATTTGAATATTTAATTTAAGACGGAGGGAGTAGATACATATTATGTTAGAATATGCAGTTGTTTGTACAGCTAATACATGCTGTTAGTATATGATTTTAGTGCACCTAACACATGCTAACACAAGCCGTCAATAACAGCTAACACATACACATGCTAAGCTGTTAATAACAACTAACACATGCTGTTTGTACAACCGTGTTAGTGTTAGTATAGCTGTCATCTCTACTCTTTGTATATAAATATCTCCCATTGGAGAGGAATAATCATCAGAAATTTTTTGCATCTTATTTTCTACTTGGTATCAGAGCTTTCTAATGTTTTTTTTCTTCCTATTTCTGTGCTACCACAGACCTCTATCATTTTCATCAAGGATATACTAACCTTGGTGTTATCTCTATCCTTTCTTATTGAAATATTTGAGTATGCTCTGTAGTTGTAGCTAGACTGAACTTTTACATTAGAAATTTCGTTTTTTTCTCTCTAACATTAAACAAAAAATTTTCGCTGCTAATTATTGGTGAAAAATCAGAAACTTCAGATGAAACATCTGCCCTAGTAATGAATTTCCAGCAAGATACATCTACCCCAGTGATGAATTTCTAGCAAGATACCCCTTCTATAATTGGGGCAAAGCTCAATGATACTAATTACCGTCTTTGGTCCAAAGTTCTTGAGATGCATATTGTTGTCCGTGAAAAATATGGCTACATCTCTGGAACGAGTAGTGCACCAAAGGATTCAGATCCTAAGTTTGAGAAGTGGCTGGCTGAAAATGCACTAGTAAAGTCCTGACTCATCAATTCCATGGTCCCTGCCCTTATGATGAATTTTATTCATTGTGAGTCTGCTAAAGATGTTTGGGATACCGTCAAAAAAACGTATCATGATGTTTCTGATGCTTCCCAGGTCTATGAGTTGATGAAGAAATCCTTCTAGATGCGTTAAGATGGCCGACCATTGACCATCTATTTCACGGAACTCAATTCCACCTTTATGGAGCTTGACTTCCGTCGTCCGAATGACTTGGAGAATCCATTAGACTTTGCCAAATTGAAGAAACGTATCTCTGAAGAACGTGTCTATACATTTCTTGCTAGACTTGATCATAATCTTGATCAAGTATGTGGACGTATTTTGGCCACCTCACCTCTCCTTGATATTGATGAAGCTTATTCTATAGTTCGTAGAGAAGCACAAAGCCAAGTCACCATGGCCGCCGAAGGAACCCCAGAAGCCTCAGCCTTGGCAGTTAATAGGGCTCAACCTTGGCAAGCTACTACTTCTATAACATCTCAGACTTCTTCAACATCTTCAGAGAGAAAGTGTTCTCATTGTGATCGTAAGGGTCATGAGAATAAAACATGCTGGAAGATTGTAGGATATCCAGAATGGTTCAAGTTGAAATAGGTTGAACGCAAGGAAAAAAGGTCCTCTCAGGCTAACTCAGTCTCTACTGACATACCACAACCATTCCAGGTTTATTTCGGTAAATGTACGAATGGAGTGTCATTTATTTCTTCTAAAAATCCATAGATAATTGAATCAGGGGCAACCGACCATATGACTAGTGACTCATCTCAGTTCACCTCTGTCACATGTCCATCTCGTCATTCAGTTTAAGTTGCAGATAGAACTCTCACTCCAGTTCAAGGGGATGGCTCTCTATCACTTTCCTTTACTTTACCTTTATCTTCTATTTTGCATGTTCTTAATCTCTCTAATAGTCTTCTCTCTATAAGTCAAATTACCAAAAGTTTAAACTGCTCAATAACATTTTTTTCTACTAATTATATCTTTCAGGATCGTCTCACGAAGATGACGATTGGTACTGATAAGGAGAGAGGGGGTCTCTACTACTTGGAGGGGGCAGGGCAATCTCAAATTCAATCTAGTCGTGGTTTTCAGGTGGCTGGAAATCCAGTTTTAGATCGAAAAAAAATTCTTTTATGGCATCGCCGTTTAGGACATCCCTCTTTTATCTATTTAGAACGCTTATTTTCGAATTTATTTGCTAATATTTCAGCTTTTAGTCTTCGATGTGAGCATTGCATTTATGCGAAAAATCATCGCGTCTCATTTCCACCAAGGTTTAATAAAAGTACTACTCCTTTTTCTCGTATTCATATTGATGTGTGAGGACTATTTTCTACTCCTACTTCTTCGGGTTGTCGATACTTTCTATCTTTCATTGATGATTGCACTCGAGTGTGTTGGATTTATTTGATGACATCCAAAAGAGAAGTTAGTAATATTATTCCTAAATTCCATAAACTAATCAACACTCAGTTTCAAGTCCAAATTCAAGTGTTTCATTCTGATAATGGACGAGAGTTTGTTAATCTTTCTCTTACTGAATTCTTCCAGCAACATGACATTATTCACCAGACAACTACAACTTACACACCCCAACAGAACGGTATAGCAGAGCGTAAAAACCGCCATCTTCTTGACGTGGCTCGATCCTTATGCTTTACTATGCGAGTTCCAAAACAGTTCTAGGCTGATGCTGTCATGACTGTTGCGTTCCTCATTAACTCCTCATTAATAGAATGCCTACTCGTATGCTTGATTATCAAACACCCATCAAAGTATTGTCTCACTTCCACTCAATCCTTTCTTTACTTAATTTGCCTCCTAAAATCTTTGGTTGTCTTTGTTATGTCCATGTTCATTCTATCCATAAGGACAAATTAGATCCACGTGCTCTTAAGTGTGTCTTTCTCGGATACCCCCCATCTCAAAAAGGATATAAGTGTTTTCATCCTCCTTCGGGTAAAACATATGTTTCTATGGATGTTGAATTTTGTGAGCAAGAATCATATTTCTCAGGGAGAGTAACAACTTCCCCTCTTCAGGGGGAGATTAGGAGTACAAATGAGGAGAAGTTGTGGTTTGAAGGGTATGAACCTGAATTTAAAGTTCTCTCTACTCACGATGAGGGGGAGGCATTGGTCGAACATGAACCTGAACCTCAAGTTCTCCCTACTCAAGGTGAGCAGGAGACATTGGTTGAACATGAACCTATTACTTTAAAAACATTTGAAAGAAAAAAAAAGAAACATGTGAATGTTCCACTGCCACTCCCTTCTCTGGATCCTCCTCTCTATGATCCTACCACTCAATCGACTGATTCTTCTGCGATTGATTTTCAGGTACATGCTTCTACCCCTATCTTACTCGTCTCTCCCCTCCTAGTTCTAATCGGAGATCACCACCAGAGATCATATCCTTAAGCTTTGATACCAATTGTGACGCCCCCAAAATAGGTCCACACAACTCATTTGAATTAATTGACCAATCACAATAAAGGTTGGTGAGGATTGTAAGGAATGACTTGGAAGTATATGGAAAATAGGTCTCAACACGCACTCCTCATTTATCAACATTAGTTGCTGCCCTTCATGGCCCACCTCTCCAAAAAGTTAATTCATCATTTTTTATTTACTCACTTAACATTTAAAATTCTCATTTCATTATTTGAAAATTCTGGGATATTACATTCCAAAATCTATTTTTACCTCTTTTATTTATAATAAAAATTTAAATATAAAATTATGTGTTTAAATATATTTTGTTAATAATTTCATAAAAGTTGGGGTCTTACATTATACATGTGAATTCATCATGATAATAATTTACAAATGCCACATAAATTGCAATAAATCATGATTAATGGACTAATGCAGCCAAATACAATCTTTGAAACAACTTCATCAATGTTCTTACACTACAAGAAAATGGTCCAACAACGACTAATACTTTCAGCGACCGCATTTTTCGGTCGCTAATAGTAATAATAGCGACTGCTATTAGTGACCGGACGTAAATCTAGTCGTTAGTTAATATCAGCGACCGCCATCGATCGTTGATTTAATTTTGTCGCCAAAAATTTGGCGCAATTGTTGGCGGTGAGGTTTGTTACGACCACTAACTTTTAGAAACCACCATGCGGTCACTCATACATCCACGCCATTAAAAATCAGCGACCGCTTCGCTCATACATCCACGTCATTAAAAATCAGCGACCGCAAGCGGTCGCTGATCTTTTTAATCTAATCAGAACCAGACAGTCGATCGAGCACCAGCAGACGAAGGAAAGAAAGAAAAAGAAGAGGGAAGAGAGGGAGCTCCCCGCGGCTCAAGCTGTCGTCGACCACCTCATTCTGATTAGGTATATATTTTCTTTATTTTTTATTCTAATAATTAGACAATGATAGTAATACATAAAAAAACACTAGTTAAAGTAATGTAATAATATATGAATTTGATTATGTTTGGGTAAACTGATTTTAGTACTTAAACTTATACTAAAATTGATTTCGGTAATTTGATTTAGTTTGAATAATTTGATTTGGGTAATTTGATTTGGTTTGAATAATTTCATTGCAGTTTGATTTGATTCACTTTGTTGATTTGGGTAATCTGATTTGGTTTGAGATTCTCATTGCAATTGTTGTAATCTGATTTGGTTTGAGATTCTTATTGCAATTGTTCTTATTTATAAGTGTGTGTGCAAAATGGGTGTCACAGTGATTTGATTCATTTTGTTCAATATTGCATTAGTACCAATTGTTCTTATTTAGCGTTTGTGCAAAATGAGTGTGGTCGTGATGATTTCCGACGAAATTTTTGACGAAATTAAGTAACATAATAAAATTTTATAATATAATATAATATAATAAACTTTAAAACTAATATTTAAAAAAATTAAAATAGAATGAGAATAGAAAAATAAAGTAGAATTTCCTGATGTAGGACAACTTTATAAAATGAATCTGTTATTAATTGATAGATAAATAAAACTAGAATCTAAGCTCTATGCTTAAATTCTAGGGTTTAAAGTTTCAACTCAGCGTCTATTAACTCTAGATAAATATATCCACGATATAAAGGAAATCAATAATAATCGTAATATGCAGAATGTTCTCCCAAGGAGAATTACATTGGTATTTAAACAAAACAATCATAAATTGGACTTAGAGACCAAAAAGACTAAAATATCCTAACTAATTAAAACAAGCCACTAAAATAGACGCACTAATTTAAACAAGTCCATAATAATGAAATAAACAAAATAAATAAATAAGACAACTAAATCATCGATCCCCATTATTTCCTTATATCTCCACTGCTAAAATAAACTAAGTAACATGTGCTTAGTTTCTCACCGAACTCATAAACACATTAATGATTGTAGCAGCATGAGTGAAAGCAAGCTTCCATACGTCTGAACTTTTAGTATACTCCTGAACTTTTTAATGTTTTTGCATTCATTCGTTATTGTTTTGGTCTTATTATATTGGGAATTTGTATATTTCTCTTGGGTTGTGTCTTGGGTGCCTATAAATGGCCATATATGCATGCCCTCGTGCATATGGATAGTCCATATTATAAGGGAGACTCTGACGAAATTTTTTCGTTGGTTGGGTAACTGATCAGAGACATATATTTATATTATACCTACGTATATGCAAAAAAAATGATGTAGACTTGTCCCAATCTTATCTCTTTCATCTGACATTGACTAATTACCTGAATGTGATCATGTAGCCCCACTAGAAACTCCATTGGTTCCACATGATGATGACCGGGGGAGACGATATCCTGTACGTGATCGTCACCCTCCTGAAAAATTTGGTTTCCCTTCATCCAATAATGTTAAGTATCCCATTTCCAACTATATTTCATACCACTGTTTTTCTAAGTCTCATTTGACTTTTACACAACAATTGTCTTCTGTGTCTATTCCTAATAAGTTTCAGGAAGCCCTTGATAATCATAAATGGAAATCTGATATGGTAGAAGAAATGAAGGCTCTTCAGAAAAACTCTACATGGGAGATGGTTGAGTTACCAAGAGACAAGAAAACTGTGGGGGTGCAAGTGGGTGTTCATAGTGAAGCAGGATTCAGATGGTTCGATAGAAAGGTATAAAGCCCGACTTGTGGAAAAAGGCTACACCCAGACTTATGGAATCGATTATTAGGAGACATTTGCTCCTGTTGCCAAGATGAGTACGATTAGAGTCCTTCTCTCATTGGCTGCCAACTTAGATTGGCCGCTAAAATAGTTTGACGTCAAGAATGCCTTTCTACATAGAGATCTACAAGAAGAGGTTTACATGGATCCTCCTCCAGGTTTTACACCTAAAGGGAAAAAGATTTGCAGGTTAAAGAAGGCTTTATATTGCCTTAAGCAGTCACCTAGGGCCTGGTTTGGCCGGTTCAGTCGTTCCATGAGAAACTATGGCTTTAAACAGTCTCAAACTGATTACACACTATTTCTTAAATGTGTTGACAACAAGATTACTTTGCTAATTGTTTATGTGGATGACATGGTGGTTGCAAGTAATGATGAACAGGAGATTGAGAATCTTCAAAGCTGCTTGGACAAAGAGTTTGAAATGAAAAATCTGTGATCTCTCAAGTATTTTCTAGGAATTGAAGTTGCACGTTCTAAGAAAGGCATCTTCTTATTTCAGCGAAAATATGTTCTTGATTTACTAGCAGAGACTGGAAAATTGGCGTGTAAACCTATTAATACTCCAATGGAGGTTAACCATGGATTGTCAATTTATCCAAATCAAGTGCCTATTGACAAGGAGAGGTATCAAAGGTTGGTTAGAAAGGTTCTGGCTCATACAAGACCTGACCTGTCCTATGCTGTCAGTGTTGTCAGCCAGTTCATGCATAATCCAAGTGAAGCACACCAAGGTGCAGTTAATCGAATTCTCAAGTACTTAAAGTATACTCCAGGTAAGGGTATATTGTTTTCAAAACATGGGCATTTAGATGTGGAAGGTTACACTGACTCTGACTTCACATGCTCAAAACTTGATAGAAAATCAACTTCAAGTTATGTGTCTTTTGTTGGTGATAATCTTGTAACTTGGAGGAGTAAGAAACAGGAGGTTGTGTCGAGATCTAGTGCTGAAGCAGAGTATAGAGCACTCTGTCATATCATAACTGAGCTTATTTGGTTAAAGATTCTAATGAGAGAACTCGGGTTTGAACCTAAGAAGCCTATGATTCTGTATTGTGATAATACAGCTGCCATTGAGATAGCAAATAATCCAGTACATCATGAGAGGACAAAGCATATTGATATTGACAGACACTTTATCAGCGGCAAAAGACGTCATTCGAGTGCAGTATATAAAGAGTGAAGACCAACTTGCAGATATGATGACTTATGCTATTTCTAGCAAAGAACTCTACTCTTCACTAGACAATTGGGCATGTGCGATATCCATGCACCAATTTGAGGGGGAGTGCTACAATATGCAACTGTTTGTACAGCTAATACATGTTGTTATTATATGCTTTTAGTGCAGCTAACACATGCTAACACAAGTTGTCAATAACAGCTAACACATACACATGCTAAGCTGTTAATAACAACTAACACATGCTGTTTGTACAGCTATGTTAGTGTTAGTATAGCTGTCATCTCTACTCTTTGTATAACTATAAATACCTCCCATTGGAGGGGAATAATCATCAGAAATTTTCTGCATCTTATTTTCTACTTATTACGATGCATGAAAATTTGTAAGTTGTTTGGTGTAAAGGCTAAAGATGGTGCACACTACACTTGGTGCGCCAAATTAATGCTGAAACACCGATCAGTCAATGTTTTTTTGCTCCCCGGTATCATCCAACCATTTTCCCTCTCATAAATAAAATTACTAAAATAAGTTATATAGTTTTTGGGTACTGAAAATACCTTAAACACCCTCATTCAGGCAAATAATTACACTTCGGTGGTTAGAGGGTTTTAGTTGTAGAAATCTAGTGAAGTTAGGTTCAATACTTAAATGTCTCAATTTTTGTTATTTGAGGTTCCTTTCAAAAAATAGAAAAAGAATAGGGTCAGAAGTGCCTTTAAGCATGGTTTTGTATGAAGAATTGTCATGTGCTATTGATGGATTATGATCCCCTCTACTACACACATTAACGACACAAATATTAAATTTTAGTAACAAAATAAAATTCATCGCAAATAATTATGTTGCTAAAAATGTCGTTAAAAATAATATTTGTGTCGTTAAATGTGTATTAAGAGAGATTAGAAGATATGTGCAATGGAGGTGATTTTATTCCGCTATTGATTAATGAATTGCATGATACCTCTACTATGAACTCAAACTAATGAAATTTTGAGAAAGAGTTTGGAAGTGTTTAATTCTGAAAGCTTGGAGTTTGGTAGGAAGAATTGGAATCCGGTTAGAGTGAAGTTGACACTAACTTCACCGTAGTAAGTTCATATAACTTTTCATTATATTGGTTATAAAAAATGTTGCATTAACCAATGTAATAAAAAGTTATAGAATTTATCAATGCAATATTTTTTAAAACCAATGCAATAACAAGTTATAGAGGTCAAGTTGGTGCCAACTTCACCTTAACCAGATCTAAAGAATTGAGTTAAGCATAGTCTAACTAGTCGAGACTAGGATCTTGTGCTTTACAATATTCAGTCAAAATCTACCAATATAATTCTACCAAATAGAGGAAAAAAATAAAAATCTCCTTATAGACATTTAGCGACACTAAATATTATTTTTAACAAAGGCATCCAACAACATGTTTATTGCGACGAATGATACTGTGTCACTAAACTTAATATTTTTGTTATAAAATATGTATTTTATGGAATACGATTCCTTCCATTACACTTTTAGCCCAATTTTCCCTAATACCCATTAATGATACAATTATTTTTAGCAACGGAATCATCGACAATTATTTGTCACGAATATTTTTTTAAATACAATATTTTAGTTACATTATATGTGACGCCCCCAAAATAGGTTCACACAACCCATTTGAATTAATTGACCAATCACAATAAAGGTTGATGAGGATTGTGAGGAATGACTTGGAAGTGTATGGAAAATAAGTCTCAGCATGCACTCCTCATTTATCAGCATTAGTCGCCGCCCCTCATGGCCCACCTCTCCAAAAATTTAATTTATTATCTTTTATTTACTCACTTAACATTTAAAATTCTCATTTCATTATTTGATAATTCTGGGATATTACATTCCAAAATCTCTTTTCTCCTCTTTTATTGATAATAAAAATTTAAATATAAAATAATGTGTTTAAATATATTTTGTTAATAATTTCATAAAAGTTAGGGTTATACAATCTCCCCTCCTTATGAAATTTTGTCCTCAAAATTTATGTACGTACTTGGCATTTCGAAGATGTGAGAACAATTAGCTTTCATTTCAAATTTTAACTTCCATATCATTTCCTCTATATTGGTCTCAATTGTCTCATGTACTCTGTTGCTCATCTCTTGGTTTTCAGATGTCATTCTTAGTACGACCACAAAATAAAGATTATTTAGAGAAATTGACATGTCACATCTTGTCGCTACGTCCAGACCAACTTATTAAATAACAAAATTCAACTTAAGTAGGACACACTAGCGAAAGATTTTACTCGTCTCTCCCCTCCTAGTTCTAATCCCAGATCACCACCAGAGATCATATGCCTAAGTTTTGATACCAATTGTGACGCCCCCAAAATAGGTCCACACAACTCATTTGAATTAATTAACCAATCACAATAAAGGTTGGTGAGGATTGTGAGGAATGACTTGGAAGTATATGGAAAATAAGTCTCAACATGCACTACTCATTTATCAACATTAGTTGCTGCCCTTCATGGCCCACCTCTCCAAAAAATTAATTCATCATTTTTTATTTACTCACTTAACATTTAAAATTCTCATTTCATTATTTGAAAATTCTGGGATATTACATTCCAAAATCTATTTTTACCTCTTTTATTTATAATAAAAATTTAAATATAAAATTATGTGTTTAAATATATTTTGTTAATAATTTCATAAAAGTTGGGGTCTTACATTATACATGTGAATTCATCATGATAATAATTTTCAAATGCCACATAAATTGTAATAAATTATGATTAATGGACTAATTCAGCCAAATACAATCTGTGAAACAACTTCATCAATGTTCTTACACTACAAGAAAATAGTCCAACAGCGACCAATACTTTCAGTGATCGCATTTTTCGGTCGCTAATAGTAATAATAGCGACCACTATTAGTGACCGGACGTAAATCTAGTCGCTAGTTAATATCAGTGACTGCCATCGATCGTTGATTTAATTTTGCCGCCAAAAATTTGGCGCAATTGTTGGCGGTGAGGTTTGTTAAGACCACTAACTATTAGAAACCCCCATGCGGTCGCTCATACATCCACGTCATTAAAAATCAGCGACCGCTTCGCTCATACATCCACGTCATTAAAAATCAGCGACCGTCATTAAAAATCAGCGACCGCAAGTGGTCGCTGATAGTGGTCGCTGATCTTTTCAATCTAATCAGAACCAAGCAGTCGATCAAGTACCAACAGACGAAGGAAAGAAAGAAAAAGAAGAGGGAAGAGAGGGACCTCCTCGCCGCTCAAGCTGCCGTCGACCACCTCATTCTAATTAGGTATATATTTTCTTTATTTTTTATTCTAATAATTATACAATGATAATAATACATAAAAAAACACTAGTTAAACTAATGTAATAATATATGAATTTGATTATGTTTGGGTAAACTGATTTTAGTACTTGAACTTATACTAAAATTGATTTGGGTAATTTGATTTAGTTTGAATAATCTGATTTGGGTAATTTGATTTGGTTTGAATAATCTCATTGCAGTTTGATTTGATTCACTTTATTGATTTGGGTAATCTGATTTGGTTTGAGATTCTCATTGCAATTGTTGTAATCTGATTTGGTTTGAGATTCTTATTGCAATTGTTCTTATTTATAAGTGTGTGTGCAAAATGGGTGTCACAGTGATTTGATTCATTTTGTTCAATATTGCATTAGTACCAATTGTTCTTATTTAGCGTTTGTGCAAAATGAGTGTGGTCGTGATGATTTCCGACGAAATTTTTGACGAAATTAAGTAACATAATAAAATTTTATAATATAATATAATATAATAAACTTTAAAACTAATATTTAAAAAAATTAAAATAGAATGAGAATAGAAAAATAAAGTAGAATTTCCTGATGTAGGACAACTTTATAAAATGAATCTGTTATTAATTGATAGATAAATAAAACTAGAATCTAAGCTCTACGCTTAAATTCTAGGGTTTAAAGTTTCAATTTAGCGTCTATTAACTCTAGATAAATATCTCCACGATATAAAGAAATCAATAATAATCGTAATATGCAGAATGTTCTCCCAAGGAGAATTACATCGGTATTTAAACAAAACAACCATAAATTGGACTTAGAGACCAAAAAGACTAAAATATCCTAACTAATTAAAACAATCCACTAAAATAGACACACTAATTTAAACAAGTCCATAATAATGAAATAAACAAAATAAATAAATAAGACAACTAAATCATCGATCCCTATCATTTCTTTATATCTCCACTGCTAAAATAAACTAAGTAACATGTGCTTAGTTTCTCACCGAACCCAAAAACACATTAATGATTGTAGCAGCATGAGTGAAAGCAAGCTTCCATACGTCTGAACTTTTAGTATACTCCTGAATTTTTTACTGTTTTTGCATTCATTCGTTATTGTTTTGGTCTTATTATATTGGGAATTTGTATATTTCTCTTGGGTTGTGTCTTGAGTGCCTATAAATAGCCATATATGCATGCCCTCGTGCATATGGATAGTCCATATTATAAGGGAGACTTTGAAGAAATTTTTTCGTTGGTTGGGTAACTGATCAGAGACATATATTTATATTATACCTACGTATATGCAAAAAAAATGATGTAGACTTGTCCCAATCTTATCTCTTTCATCTGACATTGACTAATTACCTGAATGTGATCATGTAGCCCCACTAGAAACTCCATTGGTTCCACATGATGATGACCGGGGGAGACGATATCCTGTACGTGATCGTCACCCTCCTGAAAAATTTGGTTTCCCTTCATCCAATAATGTTAAGTATCCCATTTCCAACTATATTTCATACCACTGTTTTTCTAAGTCTCATTTGACTTTTACACAACAATTGTCTTCTGTGTCTATTCCTAATAAGTTTCAGGAAGCCCTTGATAATCATAAATGGAAATCTGATATGGTAGAAGAAATGAAGGCTCTTCAGAAAAACTCTACATGGGAGATGGTTGAGTTACCAAGAGACAAGAAAACTGTGGGGGTGCAAGTGGGTGTTCATAGTGAAGCAGGATTCAGATGGTTCGATAGAAAGGTATAAAGCCCGACTTGTGGAAAAAGGCTACACCCAGACTTATGGAATCGATTATTAGGAGACATTTGCTCCTGTTGCCAAGATGAGTACGATTAGAGTCCTTCTCTCATTGGCTGCCAACTTAGATTGGCCGCTAAAATAGTTTGACGTCAAGAATGCCTTTCTACATAGAGATCTACAAGAAGAGGTTTACATGGATCCTCCTCCAGGTTTTACACCTAAAGGGAAAAAGATTTGCAGGTTAAAGAAGGCTTTATATTGCCTTAAGCAGTCACCTAGGGCCTGGTTTGGCCGGTTCAGTCGTTCCATGAGAAACTATGGCTTTAAAAAACAGTCTCAAACTGATTACACACTATTTCTTAAATGTGTTGACAACAAGATTACTTTGCTAATTGTTTATGTGGATGACATGGTGGTTGCAAGTAATGATGAACAGGAGATTGAGAATCTTCAAAGCTGCTTGGACAAAGAGTTTGAAATGAAAAATCTGTGATCTCTCAAGTATTTTCTAGGAATTGAAGTTGCACGTTCTAAGAAAGGCATCTTCTTATTTCAGCGAAAATATGTTCTTGATTTACTAGCAGAGACTGGAAAATTGGCGTGTAAACCTATTAATACTCCAATGGAGGTTAACCATGGATTGTCAATTTATCCAAATCAAGTGCCTATTGACAAGGAGAGGTATCAAAGGTTGGTTAGAAAGGTTCTGGCTCATACAAGACCTGACCTGTCCTATGCTGTCAGTGTTGTCAGCCAGTTCATGCATAATCCAAGTGAAGCACACCAAGGTGCAGTTAATCGAATTCTCAAGTACTTAAAGTATACTCCAGGTAAGGGTATATTGTTTTCAAAACATGGGCATTTAGATGTGGAAGGTTACACTGACTCTGACTTCACATGCTCAAAACTTGATAGAAAATCAACTTCAAGTTATGTGTCTTTTGTTGGTGATAATCTTGTAACTTGGAGGAGTAAGAAACAGGAGGTTGTGTCGAGATCTAGTGCTGAAGCAGAGTATAGAGCACTCTGTCATATCATAACTGAGCTTATTTGGTTAAAGATTCTAATGAGAGAACTCGGGTTTGAACCTAAGAAGCCTATGATTCTGTATTGTGATAATACAGCTGCCATTGAGATAGCAAATAATCCAGTACATCATGAGAGGACAAAGCATATTGATATTGACAGACACTTTATCAGCGGCAAAAGACGTCATTCGAGTGCAGTATATAAAGAGTGAAGACCAACTTGCAGATATGATGACTTATGCTATTTCTAGCAAAGAACTCTACTCTTCACTAGACAATTGGGCATGTGCGATATCCATGCACCAATTTGAGGGGGAGTGCTACAATATGCAACTGTTTGTACAGCTAATACATGTTGTTATTATATGCTTTTAGTGCAGCTAACACATGCTAACACAAGTTGTCAATAACAGCTAACACATACACATGCTAAGCTGTTAATAACAACTAACACATGCTGTTTGTACAACTGTGTTAATGTTAGTATAGTTGTCATCTCTACTTTTTGTATAACTATAAATACCTCCCATTGAAGGAGAATAATCATCAGAAATTTTCTGCATCTTATTTTCTACTTATTACGATACATGAAAATTTGTAAGTTGTCTGGTGTAAAGGCTAAAGATGGTGCACACTACACTTGGTGTGCAAAATTAATGCTGAAACACCGATCAGTCAATGTTATTTTTACTCCCTGGTATCATCCAGCCATTTTCCCTCTCATAAATAAAATTACTAAAATAAGTTATATAATTTTTGGGTACTGAAAATGCCTTAAACACCCTCATTCAGGCAAATAATTACACTTCGGTGGTTAGAGGGTTTTAGTTATAGAAATCCAGTGAAGTTAGGTTCGATACTTCAATGTCTCAATTTTTTATTTTTCTTTTTATTTGAGGTTCCTTTCAAAAAATAGAAAAAGAATAGGGTCAGAAGTGCCTTTAAGCATGGTTTTGTATGAAGAATTGTCATATGCTATTGATGGATTATGATCCCCTCTACTACACACATTAACGACACAAATATTAAATTTTAGTAACAAAATAAAATTCATCGCAAATAATTATGTTGCTAAAAATGTCGTTAAAAATAATATTTGTGTCGTTAAATGTGTATTAAGAGAGATTATAAGATGTGTGCAATGGAGGTGATTTTATTCCGCTATTGATTAATGAATTGCATGATACCTCTACTATGAACTCAAACTAATGAAATTTTGAGAAAGAGTTTGGAAGTGTTTAATTCTGAAAGCTTGGAGTTTGGTAGGAAGAATTGGAATCCGATTAGAGTGAAGTTGACACTAACTTCACCGTAGAAAGTTCATATAACTTTTCATTATATTGGTTATAAAAAATGTTGCATTAACCAATGTAATAAAAAGTTATAGAATTTATCAATGCAATATTTTTTAAAACCAATGCAATAACAAGCTATAGAGGTCAAGTTGGTGCTAACTTCACCTTAACCGGATCCAAAGAATTGAGTTAAGTATAGTCTAACTAGTCGAGACTAGGATCTTTTCCTTTACAATATTCAGTCAAAATCTACTAATATAATTCTACCAAATAGAGGAAAAAATAAAAATCTCCATATAGACATTTAGCGACACCAAATATTATTTTTAACAAAGGCATCCAACAACATGTTTATTGCGACGAATGATACTGTGTCACTAAACTTAATATTTTTGTTATAAAATATGTATTTTATGGAATACGATTCCTTCCATTACACTTTTAGCCCAATTTTCCCTAATACCCATTAATGATACAATTATTTTTAGCAACGGAATCATCGACAATTATTTGTCACGAATATTTTTTTAAATACAATATTTTAGTTACATTATATGTGACGCCCCCAAAATAGGTTCACACAACCCATTTGAATTAATTGACCAATCACAATAAAGGTTGATGAGGATTGTGAGGAATGACTTGGAAGTGTATGGAAAATAAGTCTCAGCATGCACTCCTCATTTATCAGCATTAGTCGCCGCCCCTCATGGCCCACCTCTCCAAAAATTTAATTTATTATCTTTTATTTACTCACTTAACATTTAAAATTCTCATTTCATTATTTGATAATTCTGGGATATTACATTCCAAAATCTCTTTTCTCCTCTTTTATTGATAATAAAAATTTAAATATAAAATAATATGTTTAAAAATATTTTGTTAATAATTTCGTAAAAGTTAGGGTTATACAATCTCCCCTCCTTATGAAATTTCGTCCTCGAAATTTATGTACGTACTTGGCATTTCGAAGAGGTGAGAACAATTAGTTTTCATTTCGGATTTTAACTTCCATATCATTTCCTATATATTGGTCTCAATTGTCTCACGTACTCTGTTGCTCATCTCTTGGTTTTCAGATGTCATTCTTAGCACGACCACAAAATAAAGGTTAGTTAGAGAAATTGACATGTCACATCTTGTCTCTACGTCTAGACCAACATATTAAATAACAAAATTCAACTTAGGTAGGACACACTAGCGAAAGATTTTACTCGTCTCTCCCCTCCTAGTTCTAATCGGAGATCACCACCAGAGATCATATCCTTAAGCTTTGATACCAATTGTGACGCCCCCAAAATAGGTCCACACAACTCATTTGAATTAATTGACCAATCACAATAAAGGTTGGTGAGGATTGTAAGGAATGACTTGGAAGTATATGGAAAATAGGTCTCAACACGCACTCCTCATTTATCAACATTAGTTGCTGCCCTTCATGGCCCACCTCTCCAAAAAGTTAATTCATCATTTTTTATTTACTCACTTAACATTTAAAATTCTCATTTCATTATTTGAAAATTCTGGGATATTACATTCCAAAATCTATTTTTACCTCTTTTATTTATAATAAAAATTTAAATATAAAATTATGTGTTTAAATATATTTTGTTAATAATTTCATAAAAGTTGGGGTCTTACATTATACATGTGAATTCATCATGATAATAATTTTCAAATGCCACATAAATTGTAATAAATTATGATTAATGGACTAATTCAGCCAAATACAATCTGTGAAACAACTTCATCAATGTTCTTACACTACAAGAAAATAGTCCAACAGCGACCAATACTTTCAGTGATCGCATTTTTCGGTCGCTAATAGTAATAATAGCGACCACTATTAGTGACCGGACGTAAATCTAGTCGCTAGTTAATATCAGTGACTGCCATCGATCGTTGATTTAATTTTGCCGCCAAAAATTTGGCGCAATTGTTGGCGGTGAGGTTTGTTAAGACCACTAACTATTAGAAACCCCCATGCGGTCGCTCATACATCCACGTCATTAAAAATCAGCGACCGCTTCGCTCATACATCCACGTCATTAAAAATCAGCGACCGTCATTAAAAATCAGCGACCGTCATTAAAAATCAGCGACCGCAAGTGGTCGCTGATAGTGGTCGCTGATCTTTTCAATCTAATCAGAACCAAGCAGTCGATCAAGTACCAACAGACGAAGGAAAGAAAGAAAAAGAAGAGGGAAGAGAGGGACCTCCTCGCCGCTCAAGCTGCCGTCGACCACCTCATTCTAATTAGGTATATATTTTCTTTATTTTTTATTCTAATAATTATACAATGATAATAATACATAAAAAAACACTAGTTAAACTAATGTAATAATATATGAATTTGATTATGTTTGGGTAAACTGATTTTAGTACTTGAACTTATACTAAAATTGATTTGGGTAATTTGATTTAGTTTGAATAATCTGATTTGGGTAATTTGATTTGGTTTGAATAATCTCATTGCAGTTTGATTTGATTCACTTTATTGATTTGGGTAATCTGATTTGGTTTGAGATTCTCATTGCAATTGTTGTAATCTGATTTGGTTTGAGATTCTTATTGCAATTGTTCTTATTTATAAGTGTGTGTGCAAAATGGGTGTCACAGTGATTTGATTCATTTTGTTCAATATTGCATTAGTACCAATTGTTCTTATTTAGCGTTTGTGCAAAATGAGTGTGGTCGTGATGATTTCCGACGAAATTTTTGACGAAATTAAGTAACATAATAAAATTTTATAATATAATATAATATAATAAACTTTAAAACTAATATTTAAAAAAATTAAAATAGAATGAGAATAGAAAAATAAAGTAGAATTTCCTGATGTAGGACAACTTTATAAAATGAATCTGTTATTAATTGATAGATAAATAAAACTAGAATCTAAGCTCTACGCTTAAATTCTAGGGTTTAAAGTTTCAATTTAGCGTCTATTAACTCTAGATAAATATCTCCACGATATAAAGAAATCAATAATAATCGTAATATGCAGAATGTTCTCCCAAGGAGAATTACATCGGTATTTAAACAAAACAACCATAAATTGGACTTAGAGACCAAAAAGACTAAAATATCCTAACTAATTAAAACAATCCACTAAAATAGACACACTAATTTAAACAAGTCCATAATAATGAAATAAACAAAATAAATAAATAAGACAACTAAATCATCGATCCCTATCATTTCTTTATATCTCCACTGCTAAAATAAACTAAGTAACATGTGCTTAGTTTCTCACCGAACCCAAAAACACATTAATGATTGTAGCAGCATGAGTGAAAGCAAGCTTCCATACGTCTGAACTTTTAGTATACTCCTGAATTTTTTACTGTTTTTGCATTCATTCGTTATTGTTTTGGTCTTATTATATTGGGAATTTGTATATTTCTCTTGGGTTGTGTCTTGAGTGCCTATAAATAGCCATATATGCATGCCCTCGTGCATATGGATAGTCCATATTATAAGGGAGACTTTGAAGAAATTTTTTCGTTGGTTGGGTAACTGATCAGAGACATATATTTATATTATACCTACGTATATGCAAAAAAAATGATGTAGACTTGTCCCAATGCATATGCAGACCATGCATGATGCAATAACTAATATTCCACCCCTAGCAATCTATTGTATTTAGGCTTGTGCAGACGTCAGTTAAAATATTTAGGATGGCATAGGACCATACCTCATTCTAATTTAAGATCCACAACAATATATCATGCCTTTGGGTAATCCATCTCATGTTGTGTAAATTTATTTTGGTATGTATCCTCATTTTATTCCCGGATAATCATTTATGATGTACACTCATGTTATATATGTACATATACATCTATATGTATTTATAAGCATCATAAATGACATTGGGCTGAAGTATAAATCTCTAACAAGGGATATAATAATTCTTGTCTGTAGTAGGTACCATGGTATCATGGACCTCTATTCAGACCGTAGTTAGATGAGACGACGAAAGTCAAGTGCTCAGATAGGTGCGACAGTTGAATTTAGAACTGGTTGTCAAATGTTTCTAGATTATGCGTATAGTCACCCGAAATGTGTGAATGGTCAGAACAAGATAAGATGCCCTTGTTTAAAGTGTAAGAATGTAAATTATATGGACAAAGACATGGTAAACTATCATTTACTTGTTTCTGGGTTCATGAAAAATTACGAAGAATACTGGTAGGCACATGGGCAGAGAAAAGATAGTTGCATCGCACAATTACACAATTTGGGCAGCAATACTCATCGTATAAATGAAATGGTTCATAATATTGCAAGGCTGGATTTTGATTGGGAACAAGGTAAAGAACAACCTATGAATTCTGATGCCAAAACATTCTTTAAGTTATTAGACGAGGGTAGCGAGCCGTTGTGGCATGGTTGCACCAAGCACACTACATTGTCTGCAGTTGCGACATTACTTAACATCAAGGTTGATTACAACACGAGCCATTGTAAGAAAATAGAGAAGAAGTTGGGTTTTGGATACCAAAAGATCGATGCATGTCCGAACGATTACATGTTGTTTTATAAGGAAAATGAACATAAGACAAAATGCATATTTTGCGGTCATGATCGGTTCAGGCTTATTAAAGAGGGCGTGACTACAAAAAAGATAAATATACCTTCGAAGATTTTAAGGTATTTTCCAATTACACATCGGCTTAGAAGATTGTACATGTCTTCAAGAACAACTGAACATATGACTTGGCATGCGAAATCTCCAGCTAAAGATGGAGAACTTAACCATCCCATAGATGGGCATGCTTGGAAAGATTTCAACTTAGCACATCCTAGGTTTGCATTGGAACCTAGAAATGTGAGGCTTGAATTGTCCACTGATGGTTTCAACTCGTTCGGCCACTCAATTGTTTTGTACTCCTGCTGGCTTGTGATTGTAACTCCGTATAACTTGCCTCCTTGGATGTGTATGAAATAACCATAATTGTTTTTTTCACTCGTGATTCCTGGTCCCAAGAGTCCTGGAAAGAACCTAGGGCCGGCCCTGACCCAGGGCTACCGCCCAGGGCCTATAATTTAGAGGGGCACAAAATTATTTATAAAATGTAGTTATGTATATATGTGTATTAATAAAAAAAATACAAATATTTGACCGTTTGCTTTCACTTTTCTTTTTCTTTTACTTTTCATCTACCCAACACATACTTTTTCCTTTTCCTAAGCATAGAAAAGAAAAAAAGTACTCCTCCACTCATGACTCACTCCAACTTCTCATTCCATCTTCTAGTTCTCGGCAATACTTTTTCCTTTTTTCTAAGCATAGAAAAAAAAAGTACTCCTCTACTCATGAGTCATGACTCACTCCACTTCCCATTCCATCTTCTAGTTTTCGGCAGAAGAGAGGAAGAATTTTTTTTAAATTTATCACTTCTCTCATTTTTCTCTCACATATATATCAAATACAATCAAAGCTTTCATTTTTCTCTCTTATAAATTATGCTCGCCGCTCGGTGAAGAAGAGAAAAGAAGGGGAACTGAATTGAGACTTGAGAGAACAAGAGGAATATGGACTTATGGAGCAAAATATTCAATTATCAATTGTTATTCGGGTAAGTGTTTCTTTAATTTGTTCTTTTTAATATGTAGAGTTAATTATTTATGTATAACCTCATACAGTCATACTTTCAATTAGACCAGAAATTATTAATATTGAGAATTTATTGTATTTCTTAGGTAATGAAAAATTATTAATTTGAACTTTGAAGGTAATTTCTGATTTTTTAGGTTTTAGGGATTTTCAACTTGAATACTAGAGAAAAAACTAGTATCTGATTGGGGGAAAACTAGAAGTCATCGGCGGCAAAAGGAGGTGATTTATGTTCATCAATCATCATCAAGCCTTAGATTTCATCAAACAAACTTTAATTGAAAGGTAATTTATGTAAATAACTATGAAATCTATTTTTATTTATTTATTAAAACTTTTTCCTATTTATTATTTGATTCAACAGAAAACTTGGCTGGGATTCTTGTTATTTATAATTGGAAGTTTCAAGTGGAAGAAAATATGCTCAAAATCCAGGTTTAATTGTTCTTTGTTAATTAATTTTATTGTTTTTTATTGTGTTGTGTTTATTATAAAAATTAAAAAATGTTTCCTAAGAAACAACTTTCAGGAAATCTCAAGAGACAAAGAAAGAAAAAAGAAGAAGAAATTGCTCCAAATTTAAGAGGATCTTTGAATAAATATTTTGTTAAACAAACCAATGCTTCACTTGAAAATTTAGATGAAAATTTACCAAATGAATATGAACAACCAATTCAATTGGAAGAATTAGTAGAAAATGAGAATGATGTGAATGAAGAAATTGGTGATCTAGATGAAAATGAAAATAGTGATGTACCTTTCCTTGATGAAAATGAAAATATTGATGAACCTTGCCATGAAAGTGAAAGTCTCGAAACAAGATTTGATTTGAACATTTATGATCCACGAGTTTGGGATAATATTGATGCAAAAATGAGAGATTTACTTGTAGAAAAAGGTCCCCTAAGAGAAACTAATCTCAAATTCCCCATGGACGAACACAATAGACATTTTTCTTCAAATTATTATCTTCGTACGTTACTAAATGGGAAAACTAAGGATCAAAAATGGCTAGTGTACTCAAAGGAGTTGGATAAAGTGTTTTGTTTCTGTTGTAAGTTGTTTAAAACAATGAAACTATTGAAGGAATTAGAGATTGGAAACATCTTGGCGAGAAGATTAAATAACATGAAAGCAGTATTGAACACCTCACTAACTTGAGGTCTTGTGTTGAATTGTAAATTAGATTGAAAACAAATCAAACAATTGATACAGAATTACAAGAGCTAATCAAGAAAGATACACTACACTGGAAAAATGTTATTGTTATAATTATCGCTATTGTGAAATGTCTTGCTATACATAATTTGGCTTTTCGTGGAACAAATGAAAAAATTTATGAAGATGGTAATGGTAACTTTTTAGTCCTACTTGAAATGATTGCAGAGTTTGATCCAGTAATGCAACACCATTTTCGACTCATTCAAGATAAGAAAATTCATTATCATTATCTTAGCCATAAAATTCAAAATGAGTTGATAGCTATTTTAGCATCAAATGTTAAACATGCAATCATTGAAAAAATAAAAACAGCTAAATATTTTTCAGTCATTCTTGATTGTACTCCTGATGCAAGTCACAAAGAACAAATGGCTTTAATATTGAGGTGTGTAGATGTTTCAAGTACTCCAATAAATATAGAAGAGTACTTTTTAGAGTTTCTGAATGTGGAAGATACATCTGGATTAGGAATTTTTAATAAATTACAAAATATAATTGAGTCCCTTACGCTTAATATTGATGATGTGAGGGGACAAGGTTATGATAATGACTCTAATATGAAAGGAAAAAATCTAGGTGTACAAAAAAGATTACTTGATATAAATCCTAGAGCATTTTACATGACATGTGGTTCTCATTGTCTCAACTTAATAGTTTGTAATATGGCCAACTCATGTGTTAAAGCAAAATCTTTTTTTGGAGCATGCCAATGCATATATATTGTATTCTCTAATTCAACAAAGCGATGAAATGTGTTACTTGATTACATAGATGATTTGACTTTGAAATCATTGTCAACTACTCGTTGAGAAAGTCACATTGAAAGTGTCAAAGCAATAAAATCTTAAGTTTCCCAAATCAGAGAAGCTTTATTTAAATTAATAGAAATTAGTGAAGATGTCAAATTGAGTAAGAATGCTCAAAGTTTGGCATTAGGAGAGCTTTCAATTTTTGAATTTATATTAAGTTTGGTTATTTGGCATGACATTTTGCATAAGATTAACTCAGTTAGTAAAAAGTTACAATATGAAGATATGCGTCTTGATGCTGCTGTAAGACTATTAGAAGGACTTGTTTTATTTTTTGAAAACTATAGCATAAATGGATTTGTTTCTGCCATGATTGATACTAAAGAAATTTCCCTTGATATGGGAATTGAGCCTGTATTTCTAAAAAAGCGTCAAGTTTGTAGAAAAAGGCATTTTGATGAGGTTTTCAATAGTGATAGAGAACAACAATCAGCTGAAGAATCATTTAGAACTGATTATTTTTTTGTTATAGTGGATATTGCTCTTGGTGAATTGAAGAGTAGGTTTGAACAATTGTATTGTTTTGAATCTATTTTTGGATTCTTATTTGATGTTGCAAAGTTGACTTCGTTTGATGATAATGAATTGAAAAGTTCTTGTGTGAATCTTGAAAATGCTTTAAAATATGGTGATGTTTCTGATATTGCTGCAAGAGACTTATTTTCAGAATTACAGGTGTTGCAAGTGATGTTACCAAAAGAAGCATATGAAACAGATAAACCATGGACATCTATTAAAATTCTTGAGTTTGTAAAGAGTGTGGATATGTTTCCTAATGTAATGATTGCTTATAGGGTATTATTGACTATACCTGTGACTGTGACATCTGCTGAAAAAAGTTTTTCTAAATTAAAATTATTGAAATCTTACTTGCGGACCACCATAACTCAAGATAGGCTAAATGGATTAGCGATATTATGCATTGAAAAGGATATATTAGAAAACATTAATTATGATAGTATAATTGATGATTTTGCATCTAAAAGTGCAACAAGAAGACATTTTAAATGATGTTTTGTGGTTCAGATTTCATTGCTATTTTTATTTTGTAGGTACATGTGATGATTTTTTGCTTCGATTAATTATGGAGGATGAAAAGAAGATTCGGGCGGAAGCATGTAGACTCAAATATGTAGTTTTCGTTTTTTAATGCAATGTTTACAATTTGGGGTACTCTTTTTCCTTCGTTTGGAGTTTTGTTCCTTTGAATTATCCCAAAACAAGGTTTTAATAAGGCTCCAAAGTGTTCTTTCTTCTCTTTTGTAAATTCTTATAATTTTAATAAAACTAATTAGTTGATAATTGTTTTTTTTTTAATTTGTATAAAGAGACACTTGAAATTTTTTGCTCTGGGCCTTAAAAAACCCAGGATCGACTCTGATGGAAGCTGGAGACTTGGCATATTGAAGAATGACACTTGTTTAATCCAAGTCATTTCATATAATGATATGATTTAAATTATTTAATTAATTGATATGTACTGGGCAGCGGATGACCATAACATGAGTTTTTAGTAAGTAATATAGGAAAGAAGGAACCCTACATAAACAAAAGGAGTACAAGGTATATACCACATAATTGTATTGTATTTTATTTTTATTTTTATAGTGTGTCAATATGAAGTGGTTGGATCTCTCTATCTAACTCCATCATCCATGGCTAATAACATAATTATGAACGACCCTTTTTCGTGGATGACAAAGTACCATGTTCATGCATGCAACAAGAACAAAGATCTTTTTGGTCCAAATTGTTGGAAATATATCTATCTAGTATTTTATTAATCAAGTGATAGGAGAAAATTTGACTTTTTTTTTGGGAGTTGTGTTCCTATTCTATATCCTAATTGTATTTCATTCTTCTATTTTCTCTCCATTAAATAACTATCATTAGAAGTTATGCCAAAAAACAAATAATTGGTAGTAAAAATAATTATGTTAGAGCAGATATATATTTAAAAATATTTTTATAATTATTTTAGTAATATTTAATACGTTAAACAACACTTATTATTCTGACACAATATTTTTGCTTCGATAATATTAGTCATTAAAAAATTATTTTAAATTTTTGTAATTGCATAAATAGTGTGTAGCTACAAAGAGTAGTATTATACTACATGAGAGGCATAAAATATTGTGCAACGATTATGTAATTAAGTTGTCACTTGTCATTCTGCTGGGAAGTTAATGAAGAGTTGCATTTGTACAGTAGTAGTACATAATTTTATTTTTTTTGAACTTTGATGGCCTTTAATCACAAACAATACAAATGAAATAAATATTTAAAATAAACTTGCACAATGTATTGACTAAGTGTCAAATTCACCGAATTTGGATCCCTATAACTCCCAAATAGTCTTTTCCTTGTGGGTCCAGAACCAACTAGAATTATATTTAACATAGATACAACAAATTCATTATGGTTTTAATTAAAACACTATTAGTTAAAAAAAACTCCAACTAACCTCATTTTCAAGCGCATCAAAAGTGTTGAAGAAGATCCAATCTGCCTTATGAATATTCAAAAATCGATTCGCAAGCAGGGTCGACGAACCCGGATATAACCCGACTAATAGATCCGAAGGGAGCTCATGGATCTCAAGGTCTGGTATACAAGGTAATGAAATAGTACACCCTTCCTCCAAAGGAACCTTAATTCTCCCTCTGCACATGGTAATATATTGGACAAACAGCACAACCTTGAGTAAAAAACTGGGCCACTTTTAACCCGAGCCTGTGGTCCAAATCTACAGCCCATGGCATCATTGAATTATGCACTTGGATTTATGCATGTATTTGTGTGTATAGATTTATAAACTACTCCCTTCGTCTCTTAATCTAAATCGTTTTAAAGTTGTCCACAAGTATTAAAAAATGATTGTATAATATTAAATATAATATCAATTGTTCATATTATCCTTGTATTAAAAAAAAGAGTGTTATTTATTGGACAAAAAATAGTGAGAGAACCAAAGTTATATTTAATACTTGAGGTAATATTGAAAACAAAGCAATTAATGCTTATTTGAAATTCTCAAACGTCATATATTAAGAGACAAAAACACTTCTTTAAAACGACGTATATTAAGGGACAGAGGGAGTATTTGTTATCATTTATAAACTCATTTCATATCTCAAAAGAGGATAATATGATACTAACTTTTCACTTGGGATGATTATTAATCCTCAAATTCCCTTGGAATGAAAAAAAAGAAAAAAAGAAGAAGAAACGTTTATGTAATAAAACAAAAAACTAATAAGGAGATAAAATAATTCTTTGTGATAATTAATTAATACAAATAATCCTATCATACGCTTGCTTTATTCGTAATGGCTTTTTGAGCTATAAACCTGTTTTTCATCTCTCTTTCCCCTTCTCCTTAGTGAAGAACTAGATAACATGCTAAAATCCCTATTTGGGTGGCTGGAAAGGCTACCCCCTCTCTTTCCCCTTCTCCTTAGTGAAGAACTAGATAACATGCTAAAATCCTTATTTGGGTAGCTGGAAAGGCTACCCCTCCTATCCGCTTTTCTACAAGGTCTACTTTCTTCTGTTTTTCACACCAACACCATTTTTGTAAATTTCCAATATCACACATGAAACACGACTTCATCTATTAACCAAGAGTATTTGACCACGTTTATCACGTTTTTGGCTATTGTCCAACAAAACTCACTAGGAAGAACATGCACAAATATATTATTAGCTATGCAAGATAGATAGGGGAGATTTATAACTATTGATACCCTTATCTTTATAACTTTAAACCTTCTCCATAAATTTTTCCTCTTGCTCAACTCTTGATCAAGAACATTTGGTAACAAAAGCAGATACATATATAATACATATACAGAGATTAATTAAGAGATGGAAAAAATTGAGAGAGAAATGTTAAGCAAAACTCACATTATGTTCATCCCATTCCCAGCTCAAGGTCACATGAGCCCAATGATGCAATTCGCCAAGCGTTTAGCCTCGAAAGGAGTGCGAAGCACTATAATTCTTCCGGCTGAAATTCGAGATTCCACGCAAATGTCCAACTCATTGGTCAACATTGAATGCATCTCCTTTGATTTTGATAAAGATGATGGGATACCATACAGCATGCAGGCTTATATGGGAGTTGTAAAACTCAAAGTCACAAATAAACTGAGTGACCTAATTGAGAAGCAAAAAACAAATGGCTACCCTGTTGATTTGCTAGTGGTTGATTCATTATATCCATCTGGGGTAGAAATGTGCCACCAACTTGGGCTAAAAGGAGCTCCATTTTTCACTCAGTCTTGTGCTGTTGGTGCCATTTATTATAATGCTCGCTTGGGAAAATTGAAGGTCCCTCTTGAGGAAGGGTTGACTTCTGTTTCATTGCCTTCAATGCCATTGTTGGGGAGAAATGATTTGCCAATTACTAGCACCTTTTCTGGTCTCTTGGAGCATTTTGGGAATCAGTTTTCAGATCTTGATAAAGCGGATTGGATCTTTTTCAATACTTTTGATAAGCTTGAAAATGAAGTTAGTTGGTTTCTACTTATCTTAAGCATGTTTTCTTATTAGTATTACAAGAGGATTGATATTTATTGCATGTTCAATTATGTGATCCCGGATTAGGATCCCCTAAATTAAACTTATCTTCTAATTTCCCTCAATACATAATTAACGACATATATATTATATTTAACAATAAAATAAATTCATCGCAAACGATTAACGACATAATAAAATTGGTCGCAAACAATTAAGTCACTAAAAGTGTTACTAATGTGCATTGGCAAAAATTAGAGGATAGATGTAATGGAGGGCATCCTAATCATGTGATTCCTTTGTCTGTTTGGTTCACAATAACAACCCATGTTGCTATATATATATATATTCTTGTAGGAAGCAAAATGGCTATCTAGCCAATGGCCAGTTACAGCCATCGGACCAGCAATCCCTTCAATGTACTTAGACAAACAATTACCAAATGACAAATACTATGGCATTAATCTCTTCAAGCCAGACGTCGAATCGTGCATCAAGTGGCTAGACGCCAAAGACCCTGGCTCAGTAGTCTACGCCTCATTCGGGAGCCTGCTGTACAACCTCGGCGAAGACTACATGGACGAAGTAGCATGGGGCTTGTTACATAGCAAATATCACTTCTTATGGGTTGTTAGAGAATCCGAACGAACAAAACTCTGTAGCGATTTCTTGGCAGAGGCAGAGGAAAAAGGCCTAATAGTGAGTTGGTGCCCTCAACTCGAAGTTTTGTCACATAAATCCATAGGGTGTTTTATGACTCATTGTGGTTGGAACTCGACGCTTGAGGCATTGAGTTTAGGCGTGCCAATGGTGGCAATGCCACAATCGTTTGATCAGCCTACCAATGCTAAGTATATCGTGGACATATGTCGAACTGGGGTTCGGGTTCCGATTGGTGAAAAGGGGGTTGTTTTGAGGGGAGAAGTTGCCAAGTGTATAAAGGATGTTATGGAGGGGGAAATAGGGGATGAGCTTAGAGGGAATGCTTTGAAATGGAAGGGGTTGGCTGTGGAGGCAATGGAGAAAGGGGGTAGCTCTGATAAGAATATTGATGAGTTCATTTCAAAGCTTGTGTCCACCTGAATTTGTTAGATGTGATATTGTGGGCGTAAACATTTTATTAAGCAACTCGAAGGTAACTAAATAATTTTGAATGTTATTAGCATTTATGCTAATATAATGTTATTATTGTTTTTCTTGAATTTTAAGCAATTGCAATATCATTGGGATAAATTTGCTACATATTTTAGGTAATTGTAATTGCTTGAAGCTAGTCAAGATTTGGTATGTATTTTCGGTTACTCTAATTGCTTTTATTTTAGTCAATTGTCATCCATTTATACTATGGTATAATTTTTTTCCCGTTAAAAAAGACGGTTGATATGGTCACAACAATAAGTGTCATTTAATGTGTTATTTATCACTAAAACAATAACAAAAGTATCGTTAAATGTATATTTACTCTGCCAACATCATTTTTACTTGGATTACAAACATATAACACGAATTATATTCAATGATTTCAAATTCTTAACTAACTAATTAATTCAACTAGTACAAATTATATTTTGTAACATAAATTTATCCACTAAACCTTTTTTTTTTTTTGCCAAGTAAAAGATATGTATTAATCAGCAGAGAAGTACAAAGACTGCAAAGTCCAAACTCACTTGGACACTCTCAAATAAAGCCGAAAAAACCTCTTCTTAATTCTGTGATTAGAATTGGACCTGGTCTAATTACTTACTTGCAAATGATTACACTTAGGTGGCCAGAGGGTTTTTGTTGTATAAATCAATTGAGTTTAGGTTCAATGTCTCAAATTTTTTATTTTTTTTTAATTGAGGGTCAGGTTAAAAAAATAGAAGAAGAACAAGGCCAAAAGTGCCTTTAAGCATGGTTTTTGTATGAACAATTAAGTCATGTATTGATCAATGAATTGCATGATACCTCTATTATAAACTCAAGATAATGAAATTTGGAAAAGGAGTTGGGCAGTGGATAATTCTGAAAGCTTGGAGTTTGGTAGGAAGAACTGAGTTAGGCAGTGGATACTGACTTGTTGGGATTAGGATCTACTCCTTTACGATTTTCAACCAATCTCCTAATATTCTCCCCAAAAAGAAAAAAGAGAAAAAAGAAAAATCTCCTCATAAGCGTTTAGCGACACAAACTATTGTTTTAATGAAGCAAGAAACGATACATTTATTGCGACGAATATTATCGTGTTATTAAACTTACTATTTTTGTTAATAAATATGTATTTTGATCAAATCTCTTTCGTTAAACTTATTCTCCAATTTCACCTAATATGCAGCGACACAAATATTATAGAAATTAATATTTCCACAGGTAAAAATAATTATTCCACAAGCTCACTCTCACATGAATAGTAAACGAGTATCACACTCATGTGAGAGAAAACTTGTGAAAATATCAAATTTTATTTGTGAAAATAACAATTCTCATATTATATTTAGCGACACTCCCAATGACGTCAAACTTTATTTATTATTAATTAGTTGCGTCGAATTTTATTGTGTCGCTGAATATGTATTAGGAGAAATTGGAGGATAGGTTTATTGGAGGGGATCCTAATCTGTGGAATAGGATTCCCTCCGTTACACTTTTCACCCAATTTTTCTAAATACACATTAATGATCAATTATTTTTAGCAACAGAACCAACGACACAAATATTATTTGTGACAAGTATTCTTGTTATATTTAATATTTTTGTTACATTAAGCATGTGAATTCATTATGCTAATAATCTACAGAGGCCACATAAATTGCAATAAATCACGACTGATGGACTAAGTCAACCAAATATTAGATTTGAAACAAATTCATCAATGTTCTTATCCGAGCTCCCACCTTCATCCATTGCCTCAACAGCCAACTCCTTCCACCTCAAAGCATTAGCTCTAAGTTCTTCCCCTTTTTCTCCCTCCATAACATCATTTACAAATCCAGCAATTTCCTCCCTTGTAACAATCCCCTTATCTCGACCCTTAACTCGAACCCCAGTTCTCCATACATCCACAACATATTTCGCATTAGTAGTTTGATCCGTCCATTGAGGCATTGCCAGCATTGGCACTCCCAAACTCAACGCCTCAAGTATCGAGTTCCATCCACAATGAGTCATAAAACTCCCCACAGCCTTATGGGCTAAAACTTCGAGCTGAGGGCACCACCCCACTACAAGGCCTTTTTCCGCGGCCTTTGATATGAAATTGTTAGGAAGTTTGCTCTGTTCAGATTCTCTAACTACCCATAAAAAGTTGCTATTACTATTCAATAAGCCATTTGCTAGTTCGTCCATATGGTCTTGGCCAAGGTTGGCTAAGCTTCCGAATGATATGTAGATAACAGAGCCATTAGGTTTTGTGTCTAGCCATTTGACGCAAGATTGTGCGTCGGGCTGGAAGAGGCTGAGGCCGTAGTCTTTGTCATCGGGTAAGCGCTTGTCTAAGTACGTTGATGGAATTGATGGTCCGATGGTCTTTATTGGCCAGTGGTTCGACAACCACTTCGCTAGCTGATAGAACATAGCAATTAACATATGTAATTAACAGTTGTTGCAGATTAGAATTCATTATTGTGTGGAATCAATATGTACATATCATATAACATGATAAATGTAGTGAAGCTGAGGATTTAGCATATTGAAGAATGAAAAAAATTGTTTAATCCACATCATTCCATATTATTATGATTCCTTCAACTCCTAAAAATAAATGGAAGCATGATGAATTAAAAAGTCTTCCGGACCTATTGTTAAGAATAGTGAATTACTATTCTCATTAACAGCATTTAACCAACCGGACAACCATATGCTTCGACCCGCATTAAATGTCGGGCCATTCGTTGAAGATAAAAGTATATCGAAACCATATGAAGTTTTACCATGGGCAGATTGTATCCATTGAACAAATATAAGTTCGATCAAGATTTGTTTCTCCGGAGTACTAGAGACAAGCATGACATCATTATGAATATAAAGTCCCAAAGTTGAGGAGATAGTAGCTGCGATCCATTATTTTTATTGCTTTCAATATACCTTTCAATATACTGTAAGGTTATAATAATGCAAATTCTGTTTTAAAGTGGAGTTAGTGGGACTATTGAAATATGGAAAATAAGAAAAATGGCACAGACATTGATGCCTTTATTTATTTATTTTTGCCTTTATAAAATTGGAATCTTAAAATACTTGAAGCCTCACACTGGCCACTTAACACGGTTCTTTGAGGAAGTTTATATAGAGTCAAAAAAGAATTATACCCTCACTAAATTGTACGTGAATAACACATTACTCACACTTGAGAAAAAATTCGTCAAAGAAACAAAATTGCGCAAAGGCACCAACTGTTGGGATGATAGTATTCACTTTGCCAATTGAATGGTTACTTTGAAATTGGTTAGCAACTTAAAGAGACAAATATGTAAATTAGCCTTTCTACAAATAAAACCTTATGGGCCTAACCACTAGATGAACATTTGTTACTAGAATTGAATAAGTCCCGACTCAAAATGAAAGGATAATTTAGTCTTGTAAGGGTATATATCATTTATAAATGTACTCCAATTTTTTCTCTTTTTTTTCCTGATCTTCATCATATGCTAATTTACCTGCTTACACTTTTCCGTGCTTATAAATATACCCATATACCTTTATTATGATCAATTATTAGATAGTGATTAAAATATTTTTAATATCTTAAGATTCGAATATTAGAGTTTAAATTTTATAAAAGCAATAAATTTAAAATTTTAAAGTGTATTTAATACTTAAAAATACTTGATTATGTGACGTTTAGCAAGGAGAGAATTAACATAATTTTTTTTTTTGAAGGGGATAAGGTTTATAAAGGAAAGGCTAGAGAACAATACTCGACAAAAAAGTGGATATGGTTTGATTTTGGGTTATAAAATATGGTTATGGTTTCATTAAGAACTAAAACCATGTAACATACTTTAAATATGGGTCACGTGGGTTAAAACCAAATGGTTACAGGTTCAATATAAGTCAATTTATATTTTAGATTATAAGATGATCCAATGACTCAAACTATTTGTTATTTGTTTATTTTCTATGTTCTTTAAACTTCTCTCTAAATTCCGTAACATTTTCTCTCTTTAAAATTTGAATACTCTCTCTCAAATTTGTATAAACTTTCTCTTTCTAAAACATGTATACATCACCTCGTTGTACATTTTTATACAATTTCTGTATAAACTTTCTCTAATATTTGTGAAAAATTTTGAATTTAAAAAGTCAACTATGAATTTGAAAAGTCAACCACTCCACAATTCTTAGTAATCAGGCTTAAGATATGAATTGCGACAATTATGAATTATGATACTTTAATTGAACTAACGTTAAACTACCGATGAAAATAAAATAATTGAACATACACAAATATATATGTGATCCAGATTTCTATTAAAGAAACAATCTATGGAAGACAATAAATTTACTTTACGGGGACTATGACTAATATTATGGACTAATAAATCTACTTTATCGTCTATGGCTAATAATATAATTTTGAGTGTCTACTGTAAATTTTCGTAGACGACAGAGTAACATATATGCAGCAAGAAACAAGATTTTCTTGTCCAAAATGTTGGAAATATCGATGCGGGTCCCGGTCCCGGAGAACTTGGCAATGAACGGATCAAATTCCACCCGTTTGTGAAAGAGACAAGAACCTATAAAAGTCCGACCCATGTAATTTTGTAATCTAAAGTCAGTGTTTCGTTTCGTGTGGAGACTTGGAGTCTAGTTGTATTGTTTTTTATTTTATCTCTTCATTTTCTCACCAAAAAAAATAAATGTCCATTGAAGTTATGTACCTAGCGTGTGCCCATACAAAGACCGGGAGTATAATACTATACGAGTGGTTAACAAGAAAATGACACTTTTTAAAAATAATTTATAAGTTTACTTATAAATCATATTAAACCTCACGCAAACACTTGAATAATAAAAAATTATTTATAAGTTTGGTTTGACGTTGACCAAATACCAACTTCACGGAATGTGAATCCTTGCAATCCCAAGTCCTTTGGATTCAGAATCAACCAGATTTATACTTCAGATCATTTAAATTTTAATAAAAACACCAGTTCATTAAAATAACTCCAGAAAGAATTAGAAGCTAACCTCATTTTCAAGCGCATCAAAAGTGTTGAAGAAGATCCAATCTGCCTTATGAATATTTAAAAACTGATTCGCAAGCAGGGTCGACGTACCCGGATATAACCCATCAAATAGATCCGAAGGCAGCTCATGGATCTCCAGCTCTGGTATACAGGGCAATGATATTGTACACCCTTCCTCCAAAGGAACCTCAATTCTCCCTTGATGCACATGGTAATATATTGCACATACAGCACAAGCTTGAGTAAAAAACAGGGCCACTTTTAACCCGAGCCCACGGCCCAAATCTACAGTCCGTGGCAGCATTGAATCCTGCACTAGAGCTGTTACAGGGGGGTACCCACAACTCTTTTGCTTGTCAAGAAGCACTGGTAGGTTTTCTGCGACCTTGCGTTCGATATGGGCCATGTATTCTTCTGCAGATTTTGGTGTAAAGCCTTCGTCGTAATCGTAGGAAATGTATTCGATGTTGATTGGGCTGGATTTGGCTTCTGTGGGCTTGATGGTGTTTTTGGTAACAATCAGTGTGACTCTAAGGCCTTTAGAGGCTAAACGCTTGGAAAATTGCATAGCTGGACTTATGTGGCCTTGAAATGGAAGAGGAATGACCATTATGTGAGGGACGTTGCTCACTGGTTCTTCTGATATCTCCTTTCCCATCTCTCTCAAATGAGATTAGATCGTTTTGCTTGGAGTAGGTTTAGAAAAGGAGGATTTTTATGTGGGGAGTAGGAAGGAATATAATAAGGTTTATATAGGAGAAGGGTTGGATATTATATTAATTAAATGAGTGGTGCATAGAATTATTGAGGCTGAGGAGTAGAGGTGTGATAACTGTCTCATAGCTAGTTTACATTTTACTCTCTAGCCGGATTCCAATGTCTCATTAGTCTCATTTTCAGTAATTGCATGTTATGCAGTATCATTGTTAGGCACAATGTACTTACTTATGATCTGTTTTTACATTTTTTGTCGATATTAAATATCGACACACATATATATATATATATATATATATGACATAAAAAAATAAAAAAATAATAATTTATACGTTATTATTATATCTAATTAACTTATAATTTTACATTAATTATAATTTAAATTAATCATAATATTATGTGACATTAATATAAAACATGATAAAGGACAACATATTTGAATTTCTTTACACGTATAACGAAAATGGTCACTTTTGTCAAAAAAAAAATTTATTCCAGACATACGATAGTATAGATAACTCAACATACTCGGTACATTTTTAAATCTCAACATTATGCCACTACTTATTTAGGGTTTAACCATCTTAAAATTTATAGATTTTACTAATGAAACTTTTTTTTTTGTACAAACGAGTTGGCATATAATAATACTTGGCATAAATTACTGTAATAGGAAAAGACCCATTTTCCATAATCCCTAAAATCTAAATAGGTTTTGCCTTTTCTAGTGTACATTTCATATATGATAGGTCCATTAGGTTGATAGTATGGGCTGCTATTCCAACCTCATTGGACATCTCTGTCTCTCAATTTTTCTAGGGTCTCTCATTGGTATCTGTATGTACGCTGTAAATTTTCTTTGGACAATGATATTAAATCAAAAAGAAACAAAAACTTTGTGCCAGAAAATGGAGAAGGTGTATCCGGTGGACTTCTCTACGTATGGAATGATGTCCCAAATTAATTAGCATCTTGGCTTTAAATATGGGATTAGCCCCGCAAAATTTGGGTAAGTTCACATTTTTAAATTTTTTAAAAGAAAGATGGTCCGTTATCATTTTGACTATAACACTATAATGACATATACATATATGGTTACATTTAAGATTGAATATTGTAAACAATCATGTCAAAAATTAAAAAAGAACGGAGAAATAAATGACACATGAGATATTCAGGTTCATCAAATTATGACTGATCATGCTTATCTGATGTATATATATATCCATCTCACATATTTTACAATAATCCACATACTAGACAATATTTATATATTAACTAAAAAACCCTAACTATTATGGCTATCCTGTCATAATGGTTATTAGTCAAATCCACTTAAGTGTGAATCAGTCTCAACATATATTCGTAACACATTTGAACTTCAAAATTCTAGACTTTTGATATTATCTTTACAATTTGTATATTATGAAATTATTGACAATAATTAATTTTATTTTAAATTTAATTGAGGTTGTGATAAGTAGTTGACTCTTAGGTTATGGTTGTTTATAAAAAAATAATGAATGTGATATGACTTTTTGTACTAGGCTACCAGCTAAACACCAGGTGAGTGGAAGAGACGTGCATTGAATTTGTTAACTATCGTTTCCTTCTTTTCATCTTTTTCTTCTTTTTCCTTTGTATGCATGGAAAATGGTGGGATGGTGTGCATGTGTGAAGTTGTGCGGAATGAGGAGTGAGAAAAAGAGAAGGGTTTTCAACTGAGATTCGCATTTAACGATGATGGTAATAGATAGCAGTGGATGTGGTGGTAGTAAATACCACCGGTGGTTATAGTTGCGATGTGACTGAGAGCAAAAGTACAAACAAGAGGATGTTATTTAATATTGAAAATATTAAGAAAAATGATATATATTGTAATTTTATATGTTGATTTTTTTTATTGTGCGTTACGTGTATAAATTTAATTGATAATACTTTTACGATATATTTGATATAGTGGGCTAATTTTATAATTTTATCTGATCTATATGTTGATATGCGTCGCAATCGTAATTCGACTGAAATCTTTTGCAATATACAGTAAGCTCAAATACTAATATACTCCTCTAATGGAATTATTGATTAACGTGTAACACCCCTTTCCCAACATATGAAAGGGAGGTCACGTGCAAAGCACAACAAACCTCAAAACAAATAAACAGAGCACTAATAACTTCAAAATATATAATAATGATACACCATCAATGATGAATTGAATACCATTCTCCAAAAGAAGACAAAATAATCAAAACCTAAAATCAAATGAGCCTAGATGGTCAAAGGCAACTCTCTCATCACACTAGCCCTGAATCACCCCTGCAAACCTGCCGGAAGAAAAACACAGCATGAGCCAAATGCCCAGTACGGATATAGATATGCAAAGATGCACAATGGAAATACGGAGTCAACTGAGACAAAATACTAAACAAAGCCTCAAGCTTAAATATCGACGAAAATAAAATCTCCAAAGTCTGAATAGAATATAACTGTCTCAACAGAATTAATGAGACGAACAGATAGAGTACAAAAATAATGAACTGAAATAACAGACTTAATGAAATGAACTGAACTGAACCGAACAAAAATAACACAATGAATTAATAAGCTGAATCAAATGGTTGGGTGATATAATTTCATACTGAGCTCAAAACAAATCAGAAATATGTCTTGCCACAAAGGCATGTCAAATAATGTCACACAGGCAAATCACACATTGGATCGCGAATCCAAATGCATGCAAATCGGATAGGTGTGTTTGGCACAACATCACCAATCCGCAGAACAGAAACTAGGGTTAACCCATACGCCTCCCACAACAAAAACACCAAATGGCCCACTTCCTCCGGAGCCCAAAACGGAGACGCCGTGGATTGATCACACCGCCACAGAAAGTGTCATGTCTCTTGTGCCGAGACGACATGCCTGTGGTACCCCCACAGGTGGTTATAGCTCAGGTATACTCTATCATTTATTATACAAAGATATGATGTCACAACACATGCAACATAATACCAACAAAGGGTTCTAAACGTACATGTTGAACCAAACCAAATCATAAACATAATGTCTCCAAAAGAAGGTAACAACATGTACCGCTCTACAAAGATCAATAAAGTTTTATGCATGAAGAATAAATTCAAAAGATTACAAAATTTGGAGTTTGGAACATCTAGATCAAACCAAAGCAAAATAAGGATCTAATTAGAAACGAAATAATTGAGTGAGTACCAAATTTTGAACGATTAGCTAAATAAATAAATCTATATGATGAGAGTATCGCTGAAAAACTTATGGAATATGTTCAAATTATAATAGAAGGAAAGAAGTTCAAGTTACAGAATAAAATCAAAGTATTAAAGATCAAACTTCTATTCAAGAGTGTCAATAGAAATATAAGAAAAATATAACAGATAACGAGATATCACAAGATATATAGAATCAATAATCAGAGGAGTGGAGTACGGAATCCGTACCTGATACGCAAAATCACTTATATCGAGCTCCATAAAATCTTAACCTCCAATGCCAACGATATCAAATACGAAATCTTATCACCACCTAAATATATTCGCCTCGAATTAAATATAACTCAAACTAATAATTCCATAATAATTCGTAACTCACTTAAGATGCATTTAATTATCGCCTTAGATCACTATTAATATTTCAAAACTTAAAAGTCAATAACACAACTTAAGAAATCTTAAAATCCCAATATGACAATTATTTTTAATATGTCAGTCCGCTATTCTGATCTTATCACCATTAATTAAAACTTATTTATCAAATTAACTAATTTTAACAGAAACTAGACTTCAAATACTCCCATTTAGCCTCGAGAATCACCCAAATCGGATTTAAAATCATTAAATTATACACTTTTAAATATTAAAACTTGTTGCTGAAAAATCTGCTACAAAAATTTTAGATCAGCCTTTATTAAAATTCATAACAAATTATACGTTAATCTTTAACGGTTCAAAATTAGTGAACATATTCTAAGTTTATATATGTATAACATATCCAAAAATTATAACGATCCAACGGCCGGATTAAGAGATATAACCCACACAATTATACCTAAAAATATAGAAAACTGATTTTCAGATTTTAATGTTTACGTTCAATCAAATTATATTCCTCTGTATAAATTTATCTCCTCTTTTCGATTATCATGATATATAATTTCATGTCTATACTTTATTTAAAAATAATCACTAATTTAAAAATTCTCATAACTAAACTCAAAATCAAAATACGAAATAATATTTACCTTCCTTGTTTACCTTTCTTCAATACGCAGCAGTAAAGAATCTGACTTGTGAGTCTTCTAGAATCTTCAAAATCTCTTCATATCCCATAAAAATTATAGCTCTCGAAAAGATACACGAAATAGGCTCAAGAATCACTCAATTTGGAGTTAATATGACTGAGTTACGAATTTTTAAAACTAGGGTTGAAAATAATCGCGGGAATTAGAACATATTGTGGTTTTCAGTAATTTCAGGCATGAATATGATGTCAAATAACTCTTCTAACTCTTTAGAATTGTATAGAACGAAAAACTGAAGAAATAGTCTTTGGATTCACTCAATTCCGACATCGGATGAATTAATTATGATTTTTCTAATGAGCTGCACTACGTATAAGTATTCTACGTCGGAATTTAACTAACCAAATTAGAATAGGCTTAGGGTTATATCTTCACTCTTTAAATATAAATAGGAATCAATATGTGAGTTACCAAAACCATAATGGATTCCTCAATTTTAATTTAATCAATTATTTAATAGTCTACTAAAAGAATTTAACTATCCAAACAAAACAAGGAAAAAAAAAATAGTAACTTACCTTTTCCAATTCAATTATACTATTATAAATGAAATCAATTAATATTTAATTATTAACAAAAATATGGGTTATTACATAACGTGTAGTTAAAAAATCGAGAATTTCATCTGTTTTGGTAAAATTGAATTAAGATTAATTTTTTTAAAAGGTTTGCGGGCAAAATATATCATAAATAAAAATTTAGGGACTAAGCTTGAAAATGACCTATAGTTCGAAGACTGACTAGAGGAGTTAATTATCCTTTTTTTTTCTTTTTTTTAGCTTGTTTATTGCTCGCCGTAAAGAAACTTTCATCAAAATATGTTTCCAAATCTAAACCCTAACCCTCAACATCTCAAATTTTAAAAAATACAAAATTATTAAATACATTATAGCACTAAACATGAAAATGACTTATAGTACTAATGCTACGTTTGTATTGGAGCAATGTAATTAGTGAAAGAATGGAATTGAAAAATAAAATAAAATAATAAGTGAAATGATTTATTCTGTTCTTGATGAATTATTTTATACTATTTCTTAATGAATAAAATTTATAAATTTGATCATAATGGAAATAGTTTATTCCATTCCAATAAAATAACCAAACATAATTTTTTTTATTCCACAAAAATAAATCATTTCATTCCCACGTTGATTCATGTTTACAATCCAAATGTCTAGTAAGATTATTGACTAGAAGAGTAAATTATCCCTTCTTTTTATTTTTTAGCTTTTTTATTGCTCACCGTAAAGAAACTTTCACCAACATGTTTTCTCATGGCAAGTGTGAACGTTTGAAAACAAGTGGAGATGGAACTTTGATAGTGAAGTGGACAACAATCAGACACGTAGGAAGGATTATAGTAAGTCAAAGTGACTAATGAAGAATTGACTATATATTATACTAGTATTCGGTGTATATAGTCCAAATGGTCCGTTATCATTTCTATATGTACTCCTTTTGTCCTTTAATATATATCGTTTTAGAGTTATATATAAATATTAAAAAAATAATCGTATAACATTAAATATAATATCAATTACCTATATTATCATTGTATTAAAAAAAGTGTTATTTATAAAGCAAAAAATAGTGAGAGAATCAAAATTATATTTAATACTTGAGATAATATTAGAAACTAAGCAATTAATGCTTATTTGAAATTTTCAAACGATATATATTAAGAGACAAAAACACTTCTCTAAAACGACTTATATTAAGGGACGGAGGGAGTAAATAATTTTATTTTTTTTTGGTAATTTTGGTCCACTTATAAATTGTGTTCGTGTCGTGTTATCGCGGCGTGTCGAAAATTGTCGTCCCCTTAAGTCAACGTGATTAATGAAGAATTGACTGTATAGTAAGCAAGGTTCTTCGACTCGGACCGTTCATCGAACCAAAAAAGGTACCAGGTAGATGGGTCACTGGTCTAACTAGTAGTCGAACCGTTATTGACCCATTGACGTCATTCATATATAAAAATATATATTATTAGTAATTAATAAAATTTTAAAAAATCTTGTTTTTATGAACTAAAACATAATAAAGATGAGTTACAATATTAATAAAAGTGGTTAATTTTAATATTAAAAAAAATTTGGGTCAACTGGGTTTACCAGTTGGACCACCGATTGAACCAGTGGTCAATGGGTCAACCCGAGTTTTGACCAAAACCGGTTCATTGGTCCAAACCAGACCTGAAGGTGGACCGGTTCTAATTTTTACTGGTTTGACCGTCGGTCCGGTCCGAGTTTTAAAACCATGATAGTAAGTCAAAATGATTAGTAAAGAATTGACAGTATACTCCATTCATTTCAAATTAAAGATACAATTTGATTTTTGAGTTCAAACGATGCTAAATTAAATTTTAAAATTGGTATGTGTAATACTCATGCCTTTGCTTAAGTCCCACATTGCCCAACTATTAAAGCCCTTCCCCTTCTTTTACCTATAAATATATGATTAACCTTTGTTTTAAACTATTAACAATAAGGATTTTTCTTATTTTGAGAAAACCTTTTTGTGTGAAGTCCTTTTTGGAAAGCACCTCCTTAGTAAAAAAATTTAGTATTAAGGGCGTAGGCAGACTGCGAATTTCATAATTTGGGTATGTTCTTTTTCTTTCTTTCTTTCTTGTGTATTAATTTAATTTAATTTTCTTTATTATTATTTAATAATTTTAATTAGTACATTTTAGTTAGTTGTTAGTTAATATTTTGGTATTATTTTGGATAAATATTAAGTATCTCAATTATAAGAAAATGTTCTCTATAATTTATTAATTTAATTAATAATATGGAGGGTGCAATATATGCATAAAAACTATTAAATACTAATATTGTAGTATTTAATAAAATGTATTATTTTTGTGAATAGATTACTTTGAGCGAGTCTAACCAATTGCATTTGTAATTGTGGGTATTGCATTACGTACTCCAGGTACAGATTTCGTACTCCTTCAGCGATAGTCTTCTGAAATTTAATTAATTCGTTTTGTTCCTCGTTTTGAATTTCGTTATTAATTCACATAATTGTTTCATGTGAAATTAATATAATAGTTTTATTTTAGTGGTGATACATAGAACTCGTATTTATACTCTTTGAGTTAGATTATCAGATCTAGTATTTATTTTAGAAATGTATATGTTAATATATTTTGGAGACTTGTGTTGATAGTTCGTTTGATTTGATATATACATATTAGAATCCCCTGTTGTTGATATTATGTTGCATGTGTTGTGACATCATATATTGTTAGAATATACCATAGGGTATACTTGAGCTATAACCACTTGTGGGGTACCACAGGCATGTCGTCTTGGCACGAGAGACATGACACTTCCGTGGCCGTGTGATTAGTTCACGGCGTCTCTGTTTTGTGCTCCGATGGGAGTTGGTCATTTGGTGATTTGTTGTGAGAGGCGTATGGGTCGGCCCTAGTTTTCTGTTCTATTCTGCGGATTAGTGATGTTGTGCCAAACACCCCTTCCGATTTTGCATGCATTTGGATCTGCAGTCCAATGTGTGATTTGTCTATGTGGCATTATTTGACTTATCTGTGTGGCAAGCTATACTTTTGAGCTCAGTATGAAATAACACCTTGTCATTTTTCTTTAGACTATTAAGTTATTGTGATACAACTTAGTTCAGTTTAGTTGATTTTGTTATTCATTTCAGTTCAGTTCATAATTCTGTTCTCTATATCCGTACTGGGCATTTGGCTCCTACTGTGCTTTTCTTTCGGCAGGTACTCAAGGGGATCATAGGCAAGTGTGATGAGAGCTTCTCACCTAGATGGTTTAGATATTTTGGTTATGTTTCGATGTTTGGGTCTCTAGTATTGAACTTTTATTAAGATTAGAATGTACTAATCAATATGTATATTGAGCCGGTTGGGCAGTTATTAACACCTCTTTAAGATTAATCTTTTACGGTTTATAATTTTGATATTAGTTTATATTTCTGTTATATATGTGTGGCCTCCCTTCATATTTTTATTGTTATTTTAAATATACTATTTTTAAGTATATTGTTTGTATATATTTACAAGTATAATGTTTTTATATATTTTTATCTTCGTATTAAAAATAGTACCTGTATAATTTATCATGCATCTATTTTGAGATGATACTATTTTTAAGATGAAGGAAATTTTCAAAAATCATAGTCCCCTCCTTATATATTTCGGCCATAGCAAAATAAATTTGAAAATGCAAAGTTGAAATATGTGCTTTAAAAGAAGATGTGAGTTGGCAAACTAAAAAGACAAAAATAAAAATAAAAATAAAAATAAAAATAAAAATAAGGACACAGTACAAATACTTCTCTTCCTTAGTGTGCCGGCAATATGGGCAAAAATTCTAATTTGGCAACCATGAAAAAGGACCAAAGAAATCAAAAAGCAAAACTCTCCTTCTCTTCGTTAGTGTGTCGGCAATATGGGCATAAAATTGGGACAAAAGAACAAATTTCTTGGAAGAGTCATTGGATCAAAAATTTCTTAAACTCATCCTAGCCCTTCCTAAATGTTTTGCCGACAAATACTAAACCTATTTCATTCCTTTTTCCCTAATCTAGCCAAGACTAAATTTGCCCACATTCTCTTCAATTCTCTATTCTCTCAAAAACTAGATTACAGTGAGTTAGAAAGTAAACAAAAGAGCAAGAAAATTCAATTTGATATATATATATATATATATATATATATATATAGGCTTTTAAGTTGTCACTCAATTTCAATATGGTGTCTAAATTTTTAAAAGTCTAAATATGACTCAAAATCGTACAACTGAGGTTCATTTAAGTCCTCCAACTAGTTGAGGCTTTTTTAGTGGGAAAATGATATCCTCACCTAAATAGTTTCAATTTAAGTAATAAAATAAAACAATTAAATATTAAAATAAGTAAACATGACAATTAATTAATTAACTAATATAATAATCTCAACAAAAAAGAAATAAACCATTTTTAATTAATTAATAGTTACTTAAAAATTAATTAATAACCCTGAGAAATCTTCATCTTCCCCAAATCGAAACATTTTGAAAACAAGAATCTCAAAAACAAATTTGTCTAAAATCAATTCAAATTTCTAAAATAATAATAATAAATATAAAAGAAACCCTGATTATAAAGGAAACGAAGAAATAGAATCGGAGCAAACAGTGAAGAACTCGATACTCTCGAATTAAATAATTTTGATATGCTCTCTTAAGCTACTGATTCATCAAATTTAATGTCATTCGTACACTGATCATTCCAGGCCAATATTCAACCCAAAAGCAAAATAAGAGTGAAGAATAAGCACAGATCTCAAAATGAGATGAGACTTTTCCTCTTCAAGAGGAAGAAATAGAAATCAAAGCTCTTAAGTAATTAAGTAGAGAGAGAAAGAAATGAAGTGCGGTGCCGGAATTAACATTCGCGAGGGAGGAGGCTGTTTTTGGGAGGTCATGAAGGGGAAAGAATTGCTGACTCGCCGGATTTCTAAACGGGCAATGATGGAGCCGATTGTTATGATGTTTGCCCTTGCTTTGCCCTTTCTATTCGTTTGAGTTGTCATTCCTTTGCTCTGTTTGATGTTGAGTCTCTTGAAATTCCTAGAAGTCTTTTGGCATTCCTAGAGTCCTTTGATAGTCCTATGTGTCTATTGGTTTCCTACCTAATAGTAGGAGTTTGTTTAGCTATATTTAGGAGTCTTTTGGGTTGTTTTATATTATGTATTAGTAATATGTGTTTGCCTATAAATAGGCTATTTGGTTAATCTAAATGATATGTGTGTTGTAGAAAAATACTCCACCATCCTTCCATCCTTTGTCTTCTATCATATTGCTTTCATATCTATTACCATATTTCATCAGTGGCATCAGAGCTAGAAATAAGAGAGAAAAGTGTGAGTTCCGAAATGGTGTGAAAGTTCTTAAACATACCACAATAGCAGCAGCTTTATTTTCTCACCTGTTTTTGTTTTTCTTACTTCTGTAGAAGTAGTGAAACAATGGCTTCAGATTCTAATTTTGTGCAAGCGGCGATCCCACGCTTTGATGGTCACTTTGACCATTGGAGTATGCTAATGGAGAATTTTCTGCGGTCAAAAGAATATAGGCCAATTGTTGAATCTGGAATTGGACAACCAGAAAAAGATGCAACAAATGTCCAAAAAGCAGAGTTCGAAGGGAGAAAGCTAAAAGATTTGAAGGCAAAAAATTATCTTTTTCAGGCCATTGATCGTCCCATCTTGGAAACAATTCTTAGCAAAGACACTTCCAAGGATATTTGGGATTCCATGAAAAAGAAGTATCAAGGTACAGCAAGGGCTAAGAGGCCGCAGCTTCAAGCACTTCGTTCGGAGTTCGAAATGCTTCGAATGAAATCAGGAGAATCAGTTACAGACTATTTTTCAAGAACAATGGCAATCGTTAATCAAATGTGAATCCATGGCGACAAGACAGAGGATGTAACCATTATTGAGAAGATTCTTCGATCCTTGACACCAAAATTTAATTTTGTTGTCTGTTCTATAGAAGAAGCTAATGATGTTGATAAACTTTCCATTGATGAGTTACAAAGTTCCTTATTGGTTCATGAAAAAAAAATTAACCAGCAGGAGAAAGAAGAACAAGCATTAAAGGCCTCATCAAATAATAACTTTACACCCAGTGGAGCTCAAAGAGGACAAAGTAGAGGCAATGCTCGAGGTAGAGGAGGACGATTCAACAATAATCGTTGGAATCAACAAAATCATCAGCATCAAGAAAGTCAATTTCAAGGAAGAGGCAGAGGCCGTGGCGACTACCACTCAACAACTTATAGACCAAAGTCAGCAGACAAGTCTAATGTTGAATGTTACAGATGTCATAGGTATGACCATTATAAGTCAGAATGTGAAACTATTTTGAATAGACAAAGTGGAGAAAAAACTAATTTTGCAGAAAAAGAAGAAGTGTCTCTTTTGATGGCGTGCCACGTGAAGGAAGAAACTCAACAAAACATGTGGTATTTAGACACTGGCTGCAGCAATCACATGTGTGGAGATAATGATGCATTTTCTGACTTGAATGAATCTTTCCGCAGCTCTGTTAAGTTCGGTGACAATTCCACGGTTTCAGTTATGGGAAAAGGAAAGGTAACAATTCAAACTAAAGGAAATACCACCCACACTATTGCTAATGTTCTTTTTGTGCCAGATTTAAAGACCAACTTGCTTAGTGTGGGTCAGTTGCAAGAAAAGGGATACGAGATTTCTATCAAAGATGGAGTATGTCAGATTCAAGATGCAAAGTTGGGCTTAATTGCTTAAGTTAACATGACAACAAATCGTATGTTCCCGCTTTATCTCCGCAACACCTCTCATTCATGTTTCTCAACGAAAGTGAAGGATGAAGCATGGCTATGGCACTTCCGCTATGGGCATCTGAATTTTGGTGGATTAAAAACACTACAACAGAAGAACATGGTGACGGGTCTTCCTCAAATTACAGCTCCTTCTCAAGTTTGTGAACAGTGTGTTGTTAGCAAACAACACTGCAATTCGTTTCCACAAGGAAAATCTTGTAGAGAGAAAGAAGACATTGGAAATTGTTCATTCTGATATTTGCGTGCCAATAACACCACAATCTAATGGAGGTAAAAGATACATAATTACCTTCATTGATGATTATAGTCGTAAAACATGGGTTTATTTTTTGCAAGAAAAATCTGAAGCTTTTGGAGCCTTTAAAAGCTATAAGGTGCTCGTTGAGAAAAAAGTTGGCAGTCCCATCAAAGTTCTTCGTACTGATCGTGGTGGAGAGTAACTCGCATGAATTTACAAATTTCTGTGAGGTTCATGCAATCAAGAGGCAACTTACAGCAGCCTATACACCCCAACAGAACGGAGTGTGCGAAAGAAAAAATCGTACTATTATGAATATGGTGCGAAGCCTTTTAAATATGAGTGGCATTCCAAAAACCTTCTGGTCTGAAGCTGTTAATTGGAGCATTTATATTTTGAACAGAAGTCCCACTTATGCTGTTCAAAATATGACACCGGAAGAAGTATGGAGCGGAAGGAAACCTGCTGTAGATCATTTCCGAATTTTTGGGTGTATTGCCTATGCTCATATTCCAGATGTGAAGAGGAGGAAACTAGATGACAAGGGAGAAAAATGCATTTTTCTTGGTGTTAGTGATAAGTCCAAAGCTTATAAGCTATACAATCCTAGCACCATGAAAATAGTTATCAGCCGTGATGTGGTTTTTGATGAAAAAAACACCTGATCATGGAATGAAAATGGTGTTCAACAAAATATTCCAGCAGATTTTGATGATGATGAGAAAGGGCAGGAGCCTGTGGAAAATGAGCAAGAACAGGGATCTACTCAAAATGTTCCAGTAGCCGATCAAAGCCCACTTGCAGCTGAATCACAAAGGCCTCAACGTGTTCGAAGAAGACCAACATGGATGACTGATTATGAGGTAACTGGAATTGACCAAGGTGATGATCCACTTACACATTTTGCTCTATTTTCAGATTGTGATCCTACCATTTTTGAAGTGGCTGTCAAAGAATCAAAATGGAGAAAGGCTATGGATGCAGAAATTACAGCCATAAAAAGAAATGATACTTGGGAGCTTTGTGATCTTCCCAAAGGGCAAAAAACAATTGGTGTAAAGTGGGTTTACAAGACAAAGCTGAAGGAGAATGGAGAAGTTGACAAGCACAAGGCACGCTTGGTGGCTAAGGGCTACAAACAGGAGTTTGGTGTTGATTATAAAGAAGTTTTTGCTCCGATTGCAAGGCATGACACAATCAGATTGGTGATTGCATTGGCAGCTCAAAACTCATGGCCTATTTTCCAGTTGGACGTAAAATCAGCTTTCCTGCATGGAGATTTGAAAGAAGAGGTATTTATTGATCAACCTCCTGGTTATGTGAAAATTGGCAATGAGCATAAAGTGTATAAGTTAAAGAAGACTCTATATGGATTAAAACAAGCTCCACGGGCTTGGTATAATCGTATAGAAACTTATTTTTTGAAGGAAGGATTTCAAAAATATCCTTATGAACATACACTTTTTATAAAGATTGAAGATGGAGGAAAAATGCTCATTGTTAGTTTATATGTAGATGATTTAATCTATACTGGAAATTCAACTATGTTTGAAAGTTTTAAGAAATCCATGATGGCTGAATTTGAGATGTCCGATCTTGGTTTGATGCATTACTTTTTTGGGATTGAAGTGGTGCAGTCCTCTGATGGAATTTTTATTTCTCAAAAGAAGTATGTGCGAGAAATTTTGGACAGGTTTCAGATGAAGGATTGTAATCCTGTAAATACACTATCTGAGTTTGGTTTAAAGCTAAATAAAGATAATGGAGGAAAGAAAGTTGATGACATTCTTTACAAACAGATAGTGGATAGTTTAATGTATTTAACAGCAACAAGACCTGATATCATGCATGCTGTAAGTGTGATTAGCAGGTACATGGCGTGTCCTACTGAGATTCATCTCTTGGCTGCAAAAAGAATTTTTCGATACTTGTAAGGTACTAAGGAGTTTGGATTATTTTACAAGAAGGGAGAAAAGTCAGATTTGTTTGGCTTTACGGATAGTGATTATGCAGGAGATTCAGATGATCTAAAAAGCACATCTGGGTATGTTTTCATGATGGGGACAAGAGTTGTTTCATGGTCATCGAAGAAGCAACCTATTGTTACATTATCAACTACTGAAGCTGAATTTGTTGCTGCAACAGCTTGTGCTTGTCAAGCTATTTGGCTAAAGAAAATTCTTAAAGAACTGCATTGGAAAGAGGATGGACCTACTCAAATTTATTGTGACAACAGTTCAGCAATAAAACTTTCAAAAAATCCTGTTTTACATGGTCTAAGTAAACATATAGATGTGAAGTATCATTTTTTGAGGGATCTCACGAATGATGGAGTCGTTAATCTTATTTACTGCAGAAGTGAAGATCAGATTGCTGACATTTTAACAAAGCCTCTCAAAGTTCCTGCATTTCAGAAGCTCAGGAAGGTACTTGGTGTTTGCACTTCAAATGATACAATTTGCATGAAGGATGGCGTTTCAAAATTTGACTCTTATTAAACTGAATGTTATGTATGGAACATCAGTTTAAGGGAGGGATTGTTGAGTCTCTTGAAATTTCTATAAGTATTTTGGCATTCCTAGAGTCCTTTGATAGTCCTATGTGTCTATTGGTTTCCTACCTAATAGTAGGAGTTTGTTTAGCTATATTTAGGAGTCTTTTGGGTTGTTTTATATTATGTATTAGTAATATGTGTTTGCCTATAAATAGGCTATTTGGTTAATCTAAATGATATGTGTGTTGTAGAAAAATACTCCACCATCCTTCCATCCTTTGTCTTCTATCATATTGCTTTCATATCTATTACCATATTTCATCATTTGATTATTAAAGGATTGGATTTGGGTTGGGGGTTTGGATCTAGGTTGTTGATGTGTGTTCTTGGTGTGTTAGTGTGTGTACTGAGGCTTAGATCTAGATGTGATAGTGGTGGTGACATTGGGAACTTGATGTTGTAGGCGGTGTTGATGGTGGCGAAATTGAAGACTTGATGTTACCGGTGGTGATTGTGGATTTGCAGGTGGGGTGATAAACAAATAGTGATGAATTTGATCTTGGTATGCGTATACTGTGTGTTCTTGTATTTGCAGGTGGGGAAGACAAACAAATTGTTGTTTTATTTTATTATTTATTTTGCACTTAATAACATGAGTTTATCATTTTGTCCTTAGAAAAGCCCTAACTCAGTCTGATGACTGAAATGACCCGAGTTATCCGATTTTATACCATATTGAGACTTTTAAAAATTTAGAAGTCATATCGAAATTGGGTAGCAATTTGGAGCGGCAATTTTTCAATTTGGTTGTGTGTGTGTGTGTGTGTATATATATATATATATATATATATATATATATATATATATATTGCTCTTATACACTAGTTAGCACACACTTAATTATATTTTTGTGCTAACACATCACTTTCTTATTTGTGTTTAATACTATTATTATAGTTATATTTATTCATATTAAACACTATAGAGCACAAGCACTTACACTTGCATTCATTTATTTATTGTGCTAATTCAAGTTGCACATCATATATCAATTTTATTTATAACTTGAATTTAAAGGTTATACATATTAATCAAAGCTTTATACATAGTCCGTTTATCCGAAAGTGAAAAATAAGTGATCAATTGTCAAGTCGAAATACATACCTATTTATACTTAGAAATCTGGACTTTACCTACTTGACTCTTGTGAACTGTAGTCCGTTCAAAAAAAATGATACAAGATAACTTTTTCTTAAGATAATATAACCCGATTATCCTTAGTGCAGCCTTGTGTTATCTTTATAATTCTCGAATAAGAAAATATATAGGCGAAATATATAGAACACTTGACTTATAAAGAGTTTATGATCGACCTTACACCAAAGTGTTGATCCCACCTTATAAAAAGTGTTCTATATCAACCAAAATGATCATAACATATTAATTGCCATATTTATTATAATCATTGGTTAAATAGTTATTATTTATTTGCAAGAACTAATCAACAACTGTCATTATTTATTTCTTGCAATATTTGACAGACTTGAACTAAAACTTTGTCTATCTACTTAATCAAAGATAATTAAAATCTTTTTTTAAAAACAAAGGGTAGAGTTTAGTGTTCTTCTACTGTGTGAGGAATTGAGTAATTCTTGTTCCAATACCAACATCTTAGGAAGGTTATATGTTTGGGTTTCTAAGTGAGGAAAGGAAAATATATCAAGTTTTAAGACTATCCAGAGAAGGAATACAAGAAGCTTTGGAAAGGGAATATGTCATTCTCAAAGAATACTAGAGGATAATAGTTCTAAGGCATAATCAAATTTGTATAAAGGTTTCTTCACCTACACAAGGAGTTAAACTAGTTTTATAGTGAAAAATTTTAAAATTCTGGATAGGAGTTTAGGGACTGGACTAGTTATATATATTTGGAAGAAATATATGTAGTGAACCAGGATATATCGCTGAGTCTTCTGATTGGTATCTCTCTATCCTTATCTCTTTACTTTATTTACAAAATACTAAACAATATTCTCACAAACTCACATAGAGATTTAATAGTAAAATTTTAAAAAGGTCAAGATATTATAAAAGGTAAATTAATCTATTCAACCCCCCTTCTAGATTAATTTCAATTAATTCCGACCTAACAGATGTGTTACCATTATTAATTTATCTATACTATTATATATCTTGTATTAATGTGTTATCATTAATTATATTAAATTTACAAGGAAACAATCATAAGTTCATCTTACCTCATATTAATTTGTTACCATTATTAAATAAGACTTTAATACAACCTAAATAATATAGTATGAGAAGAAAAAAAAATATTTCACATAGATCATCTTACCTAACTTGAATAAATATAAGTTTAATTATATTCAAGTATAAGTAAAATCTTATTATAATTTTAAAAGGAAATATTTTCTTATTAGGACCATTTTACCTAGCTAATAAATTCAATAATATATTTATTAAAAAAAATAATAAAATATTTACAATATCATAACTTATAATAAGAACCCCTGCTTTGCACGGGGTGTAGATGCTAGTCTCAGTTAAAAATCACTTTAAACTTAAATTGACAAATATGATTAGCTTAAATATGTAACAATTAATCCATTCTTAAGCTGACAAATATTAGACTTTATTTGTTAATTGTTCTGACTACTTATAATGACAGAACAATAAGTGTCGATCGCTTGAAAGTGAAAATTGTTGCTAGAACAAGTGTAAACTAATGTTGCTATATACATATATATTACTCTAGGCGTTTACTTGATAAACACTAGGCATTAACTTAGTAATATCCCTAACATAAGTCAAATAACTAGTACTAAAATGCGCTATTGACATATGTTGTCAAAGCATTAAGTGACGTTCAAAGTATTAACTGATTTTAGAATAATTTTAAAAGTGTTACTAAATGTATATCTAGTCATCCGTTTTGGACAAGAATCATTTCCATTATATCTTTCACCCAAATTCATCTAATACATATTTACCGATAAATAGCAATACAATAATATTCGTCGTAAATAATTGTGTGTCGCTAGTACCGGGGCTAAAAACAATATTAGTTTCGTTAAATGTGTATTGAAAAAATTTGAAAAAATTTAAAAAATTGATGGAAGGAATCTTAACCCATTATTTTTTGTTCTAAAAATATCAATAAACCTTAAAACAGTGTAAATTACTAAAATTGTAGATAACATCATGTGAATTTGTGAAGCAATCAGCAAAACTCCATCCATTCTAACTTCTGAGAAGTCCATAGAAGAGCCAAAAGTAGGCTTGAACTTCCTTATAGAAAGCAGATATCATGTTCAATTATCCTTGTTCCTAAGTTCGCTAAACTATCATGTTCAATTATGTGATTCCAATAACAACCCATGTTGTTATATATATTCTTGTAGTAAGCAAAATGGCTATCTAGCAAATGGCCAATTACAGCCATCGGACCAGCAATCCCTTCAATGTACTTAGACAAACAATTACCAAATGACAAAGACTATGGCATCAATCTCTTCAAGCCAGACCCGAACCGTGCACCAAGTGGCTAGACGCCAAAGACCTTGACTCAGTAGTCTACGCCTCATTCGGGAGCCTATACAACCTCGGCCCAAGACTACATGGACGAAGTAGCATGGGTCTTGTTACATAGCAAATATCACTTCTTATGAGTTGTTAGAGAATCTGAACGTACAAAACTCTAGCAATTTCTTGGCTGAGGCAGAGGAAAAAGGCCTAATAGTGAGTTGGTGCCCTCAACTCGAAGTTTTGTCTCATAAATCCATAGGGAGTTTTATGACTCATTGTGGTTGGAACTCGAGACTTGAGGCATTGAGTTTGGGCGTGCCAATGGTGGCAATGCCACGTGGTTTGATCAGCCTACTAATGCTAAGTATATTGTGGACGTAAGGCGAATTGGGGTTCGGGTTTCTATTGGTGAAAAGGGGGTTGTTTTCGTTGAATTTTTGTTATAAAAATTCTATTTATCTATTTATTTATTTATTTGTTTATTTATTTATGTTGGACATTTATTTATTAATAAACGTACATTATTTATCATTCATTATATGGTCATTTATTTTGTTTATATAAATTTTCATATTATATATATTATGGTTTGTGTGTATAAATAAATATTTTACATAAAAGATATAAATCATATGTAATATATATAATAAAGAAATAATGGTTTATAACCTAAGATAATTTAGAGATATTATCTTATAGATAATTTCTCTTGATCATGGAAATTAAACTTCTAATTAAAGTATTAGTGCATTAACGGTGTGCATTAAACGGATCATGTGATAATATTTATTTATAAAATATTTTCACATAAATACTAATTTATGAAATTTTTTAATTTTGAAATAATAATGGACTTAATATTGTTATATATATTAATTTGATGTTCCAGTGAGTGAGATTACATTGAGTTAATTAATACCTCGAAATGTCGATTAATATATTTAATTAATATGAGGAACATTATTATTATCAAAACATCTATAAGATTTTTTCATAAGATAATTTATTATTGATCATAGAATATTGACCGAGTCTTTTAATATTTATTATTAAAAGGATTAATTTAATTGTTAAATCAATTTATGATCAAATAAAGATAAATTATAGACTTATGAAATTAGTTTAAATATATTAGAATTATATTAATTGATTCTGAAATATTTATATACATCTATAGAGGAAATATTTACAGTTTATTAGTAAAGAGTTTATTTAATTAATTCATGGACTAAAGTGCAATTACAATTTTTTAGTGGAACTAATTGTAATTAATATTTATTTAGAATATGGGATAATAATACATAGATAAATATTTGAGTCAGAAAAAAAATCCCTTAGGATCCCCTTCCTAGCCTAATATGAATCAGATTCATAAGAGAGCGTGAGGATCAATGTTATTATATATATCATTGATCAAAAACGTGTTTGGTACTTTTTTTAAAAAAAATATACCAAATTTTGTATTCTCTCTTTCAGCCTAGGAAAAACACAACTAGAGTTTCTTTATCGAAGGGTTCTTTGGAGGCCACACTCCATGTTTAACATAAGGTCATAGTAGGAGAGAAGATCTTAAGGATACTAGGAGATCACATGGATTTTGTGGAGCATCAAACCACTTTAAAGAGTTACAAAAACTTTGAAAACGTACTAATCCAACCAAGCACTATGTAACAAATTCGCATTCGAGTTAAATGGACTATATATATATATTTGTTGTTCGCATAAAATCATAAAGATGATCCTGATTTTATTTTTAATTTTTAAAACCTATTTTCAGACTATTCTTCCAACAATTTTGAGGGGATAAGTTGTTAAGTGTATAAAGGATGTTATGGAGGGGGAAATAGGGGATGAGCTTAGAGGGAATGCTTTGAAATGGAATGGGTTAGTTGTGGAGGCAATGGAGGAAGGGGGTAGCTCTTGATGAGTTCAATTTCAAAGCTTGTGTCCACCTGAATTTGCTAGATTTGATATTGCGGAAATAATGTAACATTTAATTAAGCAAATTAAAGATAAACTACATTAGTTTGAATTTTATTAGCATTTATGCTAATATATTGTTATTAGTATTGTTTTTCTTAAATTTTACGCAATTATTGTTATAAACAATAAACAAATATAAGTTCACTGATAGAAGCAATGAACAAATGAAAGCTAGAAGACAGAGGATGATATTATTCTGCATAGCTTTATTCATTAACCAAACAACCTATATATACATGCTAATACATAAGTGATAATAACATGAAAATAGGCACTACCCAACATTCACAAAACAAACTCCTACTGACTCGGTAAACACAAACAAACTGACTAACAATCCTAAAAACTAGGACAACCCAAAACATGTAAATTACTTATTTTCTCAACAATCTCTCCTTTAAACTGATGTTCCAAACATAACTTTCAGATTAATAAGAGTCAAACTTTGAACCGCAATCTCTCAAACTGGATTATTAATTTGAAGTGTAAACACCAAGTAGCTTCTTGTGCTGCTGAAATGCAGGAAATTTGAGAGGCTTTGTTAGAATGTCAGCAATCTAGTCTTCACTTCTACAGTAAATAAGATAATAACTCCATCATTCGTGAGATCTCTCAAGTAATGATATTTCACATCAATATGTTTGCTTCGACCATGTAAAACAGGATTCTTTGAAAGATTTATTGCTGAACTATTATCACAATAAATATGAGTAGATCCATCCTCTTTGCAATGCAACTCTTTAAGAATTTTCTGAAGCCAAATAGCTTGATAAGCACAAGCTATTGTAGCAACAAATTCAGCTTCAGTAGTTGATAATGCGACAATATGTTGCCTCTTTGATGACCATGAAACAACTCATGTCCCCATCATGAAAACATACCTAGATGTGCTTTTTAGGTAATCTGAATCTCCTGCATAATCACTATCCGTAAAGCCAAACAGATCTAATTTTTCTCCCTTCTTGTAAAACAACCCAAACTCCTTAGTACCTTGTAAGTACCGAAAAATTCTTTTTGCAGCCAAGAGATGAATTTATGTAGGACACTCCATGTACCTATTAATCACACTTACAACATGCATGATATCAGGTCTTGTTGCCGTTAAATACATTAAACTACCCACTATCTGTTTGTAAAGAGTGTCGTCAACCTTCTTTCGTCCATTATCTTTGTTTAGCTTCAAACCAAACTCTGACGGTGTATTTACATGATTACAATCCTTCATCTGAAACCTGTCCAAGATTTCTCGCATATACTTCTTTTGAGAAATAAAAATTACAGCAGAGGACTGCACCATTTCAATCCCAAGAAAGTAATGCATCAAGCCAAGATCAAACATCTCAAATTCAGCCATCATAGATTTCTTAAAACTTTCAAATGTGGCTGTAGATTAAATCATCTACATATAAGCTAACAATAAATATTTTTCCCCCATCTTCAATCTTTATAAAAAGTGTATGTTCATAAGGACATTTTTGAAATCCTTCATTTAAAAAATAAGTTTCTATACGATTATACCAAGCTTGTGGTGCTTGTTTTAATCCATATAGAGCCTTCTTTAACTTATACATTGTATGCTCATTGCCAAGTTTCACATAACCAGGAGGTTGATCTATAAATACCTCTTCTTTCAAATATCCATGAAGAAAAACTGATTTCACGTCTAATTGGAAGATAAGCCATGAGTTTTGAGCTGCCAATGTAATCACCAATCTAGTTGTGTTATGCCTTGCAACCGGAGCGAAGACTTCTTTATAATCAACACCAAACTCCTGCTTGTAGCCCTTAGCCACTAAACGTGCCTTGTGCTTGTCAACCTCACCATTCTCCTTCAGCTTTGTCTTGTAAACCCACTTTACACCAATTGTTTTCTGCCCTTTGGGAAGATCACAAAACTTCCAAGTATCATTTCTTTTTATGGCTGTAATTTCAGCATCCATAGCCTTTCTCTATTTTGATTTTTTGACAGCCATTTCGAAAGTGGTAGAATCACAATCTGAAAATAGAGCAAAATGTGTAAGGGGTCATCACCTTGGTCAACACCAGTTACCTCATAATCAGTCATCCACGTTGGTCTTCTTCGATCACGTTAAGGCCTTTGAGATTCAACTGCAAGTGGGCTTTGATCGGCTACTAGAACATTTTGAGTGGCTTCCTGTTCTTGCTCATTCTCCATATGCTCATGCCCTTTCTCATCATCATTAAAATCTACTGGAATATTTTCTTGAACACCATTTTCATTCCATGACCAGGTGTCTGTCTCATTAAAAACCACATCACGACTGATAACTATTTTCATGGTGCTAGGATTGTATAGCTTATAAGCTCATGAACTTATCACTAACATAAAAAAAAGGCATTTTTCTCCCTTGTCATCTAGCTTCTTCCTCTTCTCATCTAGAATACGAGCATATTTAATACACCCAAAAATCTGAAAATGATCGACAACAGGTTTCCTTCCGCTCCATGTTTCTTCCGGTGTCATATTTTGAACATCATATGTGGGACTTTTGTTCAATATATCAATGCTCCAATTAACGGTTTCAGGCCAGAAGCTTTTTGGAATGCCACTCATTATCAAAAGGCTTCACACCATATTCATAATAGTTCAATTTTTCCTTTCGCACACTCCGTTTTGTTGGGGCGTGTAGGCTGCAGTAAGTTGCCTCTTGATTCCATGAATCTCACAGAAATTTGCAAATTCATATGAGTAATACTCTCCACCATGATCAGTAAGAACTTTGATGGGGCTGCCAACTTCTTTCTCAATGAGCACTTTATAGCCTTTAAAGGCTGCAAAAGCTTCAGATTTTTTTTACAAAAAATAAACCCATGCTTTACGACTATAATCATCAATGAAGGTAATTATATATCTTTTACCTCCATTAGAATGTGGTGTTATTGGCCTGCAAATGTCGGAATGAATTATCTCCAATGCCTTCTTCGCTCTACAAGATTTTCCTTATGGAAATTGATTGCAGTGTTGTTTACTAACAACACATTCTTCACAATTGAGAAGGAACTGTAATTTGAGGAAGACCCGTCACCATGTTCTTCTGTTATAGTGTTTTTAATCCACCAAAATTCAGATGCCCATAGCGGAAGTGCCATAGCCATGCCCCATCCTTCAATTTCGTTGAAAAACATGAATGAGTGATGTTGTGGAGATAAAGTGGGAACATACGATTTGCCGTCATGTTAACTTGAGCAATTAAGCCGAACTTAACATCTTGAATTTGACATACTCCATATTTGATAGAAATCTCGTATCCCTTTTCTTGCAACTGACCCACACTAAACAAGTTGTTCTTTAATTCTGGCATAAAAAGAACATTAGCAATAGTGTGGGTGGAATTTCCTTTAGTTTGAATTGTTACCTTTCTTTTTCCCATAACAAAAATCATGAAATTGTCACCGAACTTAACAGAGCTGAAAAAGATTCATTCAAGTCAGAGAATGTCTTCTTATCTCCACATATGTGATTGCTGCAGGCAGTGTCTAAATACCACATGTTTTGTTGAGTTTCTTCCTTCACGTGACATGCCATCAAAAGAGACACTTCTTCTTTTTCTCCAAAGTTAGTTTTTTCTCCACTTTGTCTATTTAAATCAGTTTCACATTCTGACTTATAATGGCCATACTTATGACATCTGTAACATTCAACATTGAACTTGTCTGCTGACTTTGGTCTATAAATTGTTGGGTGGTGGCCGTCACGTCCTCTGCCTCTTCCATGAAGTTGACTTTCTTAATATTGATGATATTGTTGTTGGTTCCCACGATCATTGTTGAATCTGCCTCCTCTACCTCGACCTTTGCCTCTACCTCGTCCTCTATGAGCTCCATTAGGTATAACGTTATTATTTGATAAGGCCTTCAACGCTTGTTCTTCTTTCTCCTGCTGGTTAATTTTTTTCTCATGAACCAACAAAGAACTTTGTAATTCATCAATTGAAAGTTTATCAACATCATTAGCTTCTTCTATAGAACAGACAATAAAATTAAATTTTGGTGTCATGGATCGAATAATCTTCTCAACAATGGTAACATCCTCTGTCTTGTCGCAATGGATTCGCATCTGATTAACAATTGCCATCGTTCTTAAAAAATAGTCTGTAACTGACTCTCCTGATTTCATTCGAAGCATTTCGAACTCCGAACGAAGTGCTTGAAGCTGTTGCCTCTTAGCCCGTGTTGTACCTTAATTGATACTTCTTCTTCATGGAATCCCAAATATCCTTGGAAGTGTCTTTACTAAGAATTGTTTCTAAGATGGGACGATCAATGGCCTGAAAAAGGTAACTTTTTGCCTTTAAATCTTTTAGCTTTCTCCCTTCCAACTCTGTTTTTTGAGCATCTGTCAACATTGTATCTTTTGTTGGTTGTCCAATTCCAGATTCAACGATATGCCAATATTCTTTTGACCGCAAAAAATTCTCCATTAGCATGCTCCAATAGTCATAGTGACCATCAAAACGTGGGATCGTCGCCTGTACAAAATTGGAATCTAAAGCCATCGTTTCACTGCTTCTGCAAAAGAAAACAGAGACTATGGACTGTTTGAGGACTTTCACAGTCTTTCGGGGCTCTCTCACTTTTCTCTCCTATTTGTAGCTCTGGTACCACTGTTATAAACAATAAATAAATATAAGTTCACTGATACAAGCAATGAACAAATGAAAGCTAGAAGAGAGGATGATATTATTCTGCATAGCTTTATTTATTAACCAAACAGCCTATATATAGGCTAATACATAACTGATAATAACATAAAAATAAGCACTACCCAACATTCACAAAACAAACTCCTACTTACTCGGTAAATACAAACAAATTGACTGACAATCCAAAAAACTAAGACAACCCAAAACATGCAAATTACTTATTTTCTCAACAGTTGTAATATCATTGGGATAAATTTGTTACGTATTTTAGGTAATTGTAATTGCTTGAAGTTAGTCAAGATTTGGTATGTATTTTGGGTTACTATAGTTGCTTTGATTTTAGTCAATTGTCATCCATTTATAATATGGTATCATTTGTTTAATGTGTTAAGTGTCGTTAAAACAATAATAAAAGTATGGTTAAATGTATATATGTTATGCCAACATCATTTTTATTTAGAGTACAAACCTATAACATGAATTATATTCGACAATTTCAAATTCTTAACTAATTAATTAATTCAACTAGTACAAATTATCTTTTGTAATATAAATTTAACCGCTAAAACTTTTTCTTCTTTTTTTTTTTTGCTATGTAAAAGATATGCATTAATCAGCAGAGAATAATAGACACTGCAAAGTCCAAATTCACTTGGACACTCACACATAAAACCCAAAAAAAACCTCTTCTTTATTCTGAGTAGAATTGGACCTGGTTATGTGAATAATATTCAAATGGCTGGTGATTAAATAAGTTCAAATCAAAATATGCTGCATGAAAAATTTGTATCTGTCTGGTCCCAACACTAATGTTACGTTTGAATTGAATGAAAAAAATTGGTGAAGGAATGAATCGAGAGGGGAATGGAATAGAGAGTGAAATAATTCATTCCATTCTTACTGGAATGAGTGATTCCATATTATCCTCCAAGAAATAAAATTCATAAATTTGGGAGGAATGTGAATGGTTCATTTCATTCCAATGAAACAACCAAATGCAATTTTAATTTATTTTATAAGAATGGGTCATTTCATTCCCATTTTCATTCATGCAATCCAAACGTAGCATAAAGATGGTGCAAATTGCACTTAGTGCGAAACAAATAATATGCAGAACACCAATCACCCAATTTTTTACTCCCCAATATCATCCAACCATTTTTCCTCTTATCATTAAAATTATTCAAATAAGTTGGGGAATTTTTGGGTACTGGAAATACGTTAAACACTCTCATTCCGGCAAATAATTACACTTAGGTGGCCAGAGGGTTTTTGTTATATAAATCCATTGAGTTTAGGTTCAATGTAACAATTTTTTTATATTTTTTTTATTGAGGGTTAGGTTAAAAAAATAGAAGAAGAACAAGGTCAAAAGTGCATTTAAGAATGGCTTTTGTATGAACAATTGAGTCATGTCGTATTGATCAATGAATTGCATGATAGCTCTATTAAAACTCAAGCTAATGAAATTTTGAAAAAGAGTTTTGCAAGTGTTTAATTCTGAAAGCTTGGAGTTTGCCGGTAGGAAGAATTGAGTTAGGCAGTGGATAATCTGCCTAGTTGGGACTAGGATCTCCTCCTCTACAATTTTCAACCAATCTCCAAATATTCTACCCAAAAAAGAAAAAATCACCTCACAAACGTTTAGCAACACAAAATATTGTTTTTAACGAAGCAATCAACAACACATTTATTGCGACGAATATTATTGTGTCACTAAACTTAATATTTTTGTTATTAAATATGTATTTTATCTCTTTCATTATACTTATCCCCAAATTTCTCTCAATATGTATTTAGCGACACAAATATTATATATAACGACGACAAAATTTATTTTGTTGTTAATTAGTTGCGTCAAATTTTATTTTATTGTTGAGTGTATCGGGAGAAATCGGAGAATAAGTGTATACCGTGTATTGAAGGGGATCTTAATATGTGGAATAAAATTCTTACACTTTTCAACTCAATCAATTACACGTACATAGATGACGTGAGTTGACGTCACTCAATCCAATTTAAAAAATCGTTCCTTTTAATTTGAAAACTCACTGAGTTGACTCGGTACATTTGGTTTATTCTGTTCGTCAATTCATGTTCTTTTTTCCTTCAAAATCGATCGACTGCTCTTCTTCTCAGTTGACTTCTTCTCTTCTGAACAAATTCAGTGTTTTTTGTTTTGTCTTCCGAAGAGCAACGTCTATATACAGGTGATAATAAAAACATTTGATACTTAAGAACCTAGATGCAGATCCAAAACCATCTTTTTCATCTCTTCCTTCTTAATTACTCTCTCCGTCTCAAATTAATTACTCAGTTTTGACTTTTTTTAAGTCAAATTGACTATTTTAGAATTAATAATTAAGCATATATAATTATATTTCTAAAATTATAAAAATTGGGGTTATAATCTATTCACCTATATTTTAGCAAAAATAGTAAAAAGATTAGTTTTAAAAATGGTCAATTTAACTTTAAAAAGTCAAAACCTAACCATTAATTTGGGACGGAGGGAATAATTGTAATTGCTCTTCCTGTCATCCGTCACGGAGTAATCACTCATGCCGAAATCATCTCCATCTTGCGCACTTCTTTGAATAGGGTTAACAGCCGAAACAGTGATTGAAGCGAAGAAGAGGGAATGGAAGTTAACAGAGAGAAAACAGTGACAATTTTATGGTGTTTCAGTCGAAGTAATGATAGAATCCTAAATCAATTTCACCACTTTGGCGTGTTATTTGTGTTACTTCAGTGAGTCCCCATGGCCAATACTTCGGCGTGTTATTTTTGTTACTTTGGTGAGTCCCATGGCCAATTTCGACACTGTTTATGAACTACATATTCCCAATTCGTTGGGAATTTGGAAAACCAAATAATGGATGGGCATCATCATGGCTTTGGGGGTGTCAGAGTTCCTCTGTTGAACAGAACAGTAAATCTCCCATTAATGATTTCTAAATTTTGCAATTCTTTTTATATATAGGGGTTGATTAAATTGCATTTCAGCTTATGGGTTTTGTTTAGTTATGGATTCAGTAAATACCCATGTTGAATAGTTTGATTCATGTATAGATTTTTTTTCCAGAAGTTTTCATTGCTGCCTCATAATTTGTGTTTGCTACTTAAATTTACCTTTTTTGCTAGGTCATGGGTGTTTTTATATTCTTGAAGTTAGATATTTTTTCCAATTAGAAAAATGTTTCAAGTTTTATTTCTGTGTTTATATGAGAATTATAAAACATAGTCACATTTCGTTAATTTTGAGTTATTTAATTGAGTCTTATGTTTCCTTTGATTTTGGGTTTTTAAACTTAGGGGGGAGAAAGAGAAATGGTCAGGTTACAGACCTTGAGCATGGAGATGCAATACAGGTATTTGCGGACTCTTGAAAGTCTAATTTTATGGCTCAGTGACTATTATAATAGTGTGTGCAAATTTATGGCTCAGTGACTATTATAATAGTGACTCTCTAACTTTATGCTTGAAAATTTTAGGCTGCCAACGTGAGCTTTTTGAGAATACTGTCACTGGTTAGTTGGATAATACTTATAGTCTATTACTAATGCATTGCGGAAATATAAAGCTGATACTTATGAATTTGAAAATGTCTAATCACTTTGCAGGCAAAGCCTGAGGCAAAGAACTTGATTTTTGCTACGGTTGCACTGCTAATTGCGTCCACATCCAGCATATTAATAGTATGTTCTCGCTCTGTCTAATACACTCACTAATTTATTCACCCCTTTCCCGTTCTTGATTGAGAAGTGACAAATGATTCTAAGTTTTAGATGTGGGCATAACAGAGTTCAATCAACCCCATTCTTCGGTCAGTTACATTCGACGAGTCTTATTTCATAAAACAGTTGAAATGTACTAACCAACCTAATTAAGTAACAATGCTATATGAATAATTCTGGAATTTTTTTAGATTTCACTCAAATTATAAATCCTCAAAGTAATAATACAAAATAGAAAAAACTACTAAATTTTGTTAACTACGTGGAGATTGATCTATTTGTTAAACTGAAGTTTATACAGATTTATAGTTAAATGTACCGACTGTTTAGTTTGAATTTTTGTTTTTGGATGAAATTGCAGGGTTGGGAAAACTTCATTGATGAATCAGTATCCTTGGTCTTACTGGAATTTTGTTTTATTTTATTTAATTAAATGGAGGACATATTGTTTAATTTTTTATTTTTAGAACGTGATGTTTGTGATGAAAATAAATGATTGGGTTTATTGTAGTTGGCCTTGAACAATGATTTAGATATGTCAATAAGAAGTTTAGCAATCAGTATAAGGTGACTATTGGAGCTGATTTCTTGGACCAAGGAAATTCAGTTTGAAGATAGGCTCTTCAGTCTATAGGTTTGGGATTACTGCTTAGTTTCTGAGTTAACTTATGGAATTGCCCTTCCTGCTCATCTAGAAAGTATTGACAATTAACAAAGTATAAGGTAAATTTTCCAAAATTATTCATATATAATTGTTACTTAATTCGATTGGTTAGTGCATTTCAAGTGTTTTGTTCTTAAATAGAGTAGTAAGACCTTGAAATATAATAAGCAAATCCCTTTAGTCATGGTGAAATGACTTTTGGTTGTGTTTTGATTACTTGAACATATATTTGTTTAATTAGGAGAAGAAGCCTTATTTGGATAAAACTGCTGAGCTTAAGGAAAAATATAAGAAGGCTATTGAAGGACTCATGACCTTCCACTAAATACTTTTTGGAGGATGCAACTTTTAAAAATAGTTGAAAGAGATATTCTACCTTTTTTATTTTGTTCATTATGCTATCTTGAGTAAGTAATTATTCATAAATGGCTACCACTATACAACATCATCATCCTCTGAAAGAGTTCAGTATAGAAAGCATTTAGATTATAAGAAAATTTTCAATCGATGGCCGTTAAAGTCTGTGTTAAGGCCGTTGTTGGTTCCCCTGATATTCTCGGAGACTGTATGTAATCTCTCTGTAATGCACTAATTGAATGTGTTTTTTCTCCCTTTTTCATGGGTTTGTGTTCTAATTGTATAATCATGGGCATGATGGGTTGAGAAGAATTCTGTACAAGATGCATCTGATTGATTTCAGCAACAAGCCCCAATGGTAAATTTCATGACAATTCATTTGAAAGTTCTAAGAAAGTCCCCTTTTGTGTGTTGATAGATAGTGTTGTTAATTTGTTGAGGGTGGTGATAATTTGATTTGATTAGGCTTTTGGATGCAAACCCAAAAGGGAAGGTGCCTTTAATCAAATTTGGGGATGACAACTTCATTTACTCACTTTTCTCAAGTTCATTTAGTGTTGTGAATTGGTAAGTTAATATATAGAAGATGTTGGGACTTTTTTGTTGGACTAAAATTTTAATCATGGACTTTGAAACTGAATTCATTACTTAATTTGAAATTGTGGGATATGATTTCACGTTGGTACATGGATTGGGTACTTTTAGTCTTTTTTTTGAGATGAATGTTAGACAAATTATTAAATCCATTATTCAAACTAGTCCGTGCATTACACGGGCTATCAACTAGTTTCCTTAAATACACATTAACAACACAATTGCTTTTAGCAACAGAAAACGTCACAATTATTTGTGATGAATATTATTGTTACATTAAACAAGTGAATTCAGCATGCTAATAATTTGCAGAGGCCACATAATCATGACTAATGGACTAGTTCAGCCAAATACAAGCTTTGAAACAAATTCGTCAATGTTCTTATCCGAGCTCCCACCTTCATCCATTGCCTCAACAGCCAATTCCTTCCACCTCAAAGCATTAGCTCTAAGTTCTTCCCACTTTTCCACCTCCATAACATCAATTACAAATCCAGCAATTTCCTCCCTTGTAACTATCCTCTTATCTCGACCCTTAACTAGAACCCCAATTCTCCATACGTCCACAACATATTTCGCATTAGTAGTTTGATCTGTCCATTGAGGCATTGCCAGTATTGGCACTCCCAAACTCAACGCCTCAAGTATCGAGTTCCATCCACAATGAGTCATAAAACTCCCCACAGCCTTATGGGCTAAAACTTCGAGCTGAGGGCACCACCCCACTACAAGGCCTTTTTCCGCGGCCTTTGATATGAAATTGTTAGGAAGTTTGCTCTGTTCAGATTCTCTAACTACCCATAAAAAGTTGCTATTACTATTCAATAAGCCATTAGCTAGTTCGTCCATTTGGTCTTGGCCAAGGGTGGCGAAGCTTCCGAATGATATGTAGATAACAGAGCCATTAGGTTTAGTGTCTAGCCATTTGATGCAAGATTGTGCGTTGGGCTGGAAGAGGCTGAGGCCGTAGTCTTTGTCATTGGGTAAGCGCTTGTCTAAGTACATTGATGGAATTGATGGTCCGATGGTCTTTATTGGCCATTGGCTCGACAGCCATTTCACTAGCTGATAGAACATAGCAATTAACATATGTAATTAACAGTTGTTGGAGATCATAATTCATTAATGTGTGGAATCAATATGTACATATCATAAAAACATGATAAATGTAGTGAGGCTGAAGATTTACAATATTGAAGAATGAAACTTGTTTAATCCAAATCATTCCATATTATTATGATTCGTTCAACTCCTAAAAAGAAATGGAGAAGTCTAATTATAATTAAAATTCTAATTAAAATGGGGAGATGATATTTGTGATCCATTTTTTTTTACTGCTTTCAATATACTGTAAGCTTAAAATGGTGCAAAATTTGTTTTAAAGTGGAGCTAGCGGGACTATTGAAATATGGAAAATAAGTAAAATGGCACAGACATTGATGCCTTTATTTATTTATTTATTTATTTATTTTGCCTTTATAAAATATGAATCTTAAAATACTTGAAGTCTTTATAAATATAACTCTTTAAATAAATATAACTCTTTAAAAAACTTCTTAATGTAGTAACCAAATACCAACTTCACCGAATCTGAATCCATGCAACCCCCAAGTCCTTTCTAATAAGTGGATTCAGAATCAACCAAATTTATACTTCAAATCTAGATACAAAAAAATCATTTAAATTTGAATATATAAAAACACTGGTTCACTAAAATAACTCCAGAAAGAATTAGAAGCTAACCTCATTTTCAAGCGCATCAAAAGTGTTGAAGAAGATCCAATCTGCCTTATGAATATTTAAAAACTGATTCGCAAGCTGGGTCAACGAACCCGGATATAACTCATCAAATAGATCCGAAGGCAGTTCATGGATCTCCAGCTCTGGTATACAAGGCAATGATATTGTACACCCTTCCTCCAAAGGAACCTCAATTCTCCCTTGATGCACATGGTAATATATTGCACATACAGCACAAGCTTGAGTAAAAAATAGGGCCACTTTTAACCCGAGCCCATGGCCCAAATCTACAGCCCATGGCATATTTGAATCATGCACTAGGACTGTTACAGGGTACCCACAACTCTTTTGCTTGTCAAGAAGCCCTGGTAGGTTTTCTGCGACCTTGCGTTCGATATGGGCAATGTATTCTTCTGCAGATTTTGGTGTAAAGCCTTCGTCGTAATCGTAGGAAATGTATTCGATGTTGATTGGGCCGGATTTGGCTTCTGTTGGCTTGATGGTGTTTTCGGTAACAATCAGTGTGACTCTAAGGCCTTTAGAGGCTAAACGCTTGGAAAATTGCATAGCTGGACTTATGTGGCCTTGAAATGGAAGAGGAATGACCATTATGTGAGGGACGTTGCTCACTGGTTCTTCTGATATCTCCTTTCCCATCTCTCTCAAATGAGATTAGATTGTTTTGCTTGGAGTAGGTTTAGAAAAGGAGGATTTTTATGTGGGGAATAGGAATATAATAAGGTTTATATAGGAGAAGGGTTGGATATTATATTAATTAAATGAGTGATTCATAGAGTAATTAATTAAATGAGTGATTCATAGAATTATTGAGGCTGAGGAATAGAGTTGCGATATGACTTTTTGTACTAGTTAAACACCAGGTGAGTGGAAGAGACGTGCATTGAATTTGTTAACTATCGTTTCCTTCTTTTCATCTTTTTCTTCTTTTTCCTTTGTATGCATGGAAAATGGTGGGATGGTGTGCATGTGTGAAGTTGTGCGGAATGAGAAGTGAGAAAAAGAGAAGGGTTTTCAACTGAGATTCGCATTTAACGATGATGGTAATAGATAGTAGTGGATGTGGTGGTAGTAAATACCCGTGGTTATAGTTGCGATGTCAGTGAAAGCAAAAATACAAACAAGAGGATGTTATTTAATATTAAAAATATTAAGAAAAATGATATATATTGTGACTTTATATGTTGATTTTTTTTAATGTGCGTTACGTGTATAAATTTAATTGATAATACTTTTACGATATATTTGATATGATGAATTAATTTTATAATTTTATCTGATCTATATGTTAATATGCGTCACAATCGTAATTCGACTGAAATCTTTCGCAATATACAGTAGGCTTAAATACTAATATTCTCCTATAATGGAATTATTGATTAACGTGTAGTTAAAAAAATCGAGAATTTCATCTGTTTTGGTAAAATTGAATTAAGATTAATTTTTTTAAAAGGTTTGCGGACAAAATATATCATAGATAAAAATTTAGGGACTAAGCTTGAAAATGACCTATAGTTCGAAGACTGACTAGAGGAGTTAATTATCCTTTTTTTTCTTTTTTTTTAGCTTTTTTATTGCTCGCCGTAAAGAAACTTTCATCAAAATATGTCTCCAAATCTAAACCCTAACCCTAAACATCTCAAATTTTAAAAAATACAAAATTATTAAATACATTATAGCACTAAACACGAAAATGACTTATAGTACTAATGCTACGTTTGTATTGGAGCAATGTAATTAGTGAAAGAATGGAATTGAAAAATAAAATAATAAGTGAAATGATTCATTCTGTTCTTGATGAATTATTTTATACTATTTCTCAATGAATAAAATTTACAAATTTGATCATAATGGAAATAGTTTATTCCATTCTAATAAAATAACCAAACATAATTTTTTTTATTTCACAAAAATAAATCATTTCATTCACATGTTGATTCCTGTTTACAATCCAAATGTCTAATAAGATTATTGACTAGAAGAGTAAATTATCCCTTCTTTTTATTTTTTAGCTTTTTTATTGCTCACCGTAAAGAAACTTTCACCAACATGTTTTCTCATGGCAAGTGTGAACGTTTGAAAACAAGTGGAGATGGAACTTTGATAGTGAAGTGGACAACAATCAGACACGTAGGAAGGATTATAGTAAGTCAAAGTGACTAATGAAGAATTGACTATATATTATACTAGTATTCGGTAGGGTTGAGCAAGTAATCAATTGCCTCCGAAATCGCACCAAAAATCGCACAAACCGTACCAATTAAAACCGCACCAACGGTTCTGGTGTATGTTGCGGTTTTAGGTGGGATAAAAACCAAATTTATGGTTCGGTTTTGGTTACTGGTCAAAACCGCACGCATAAAACCGAAACTGCACCATGTGTGTATGTATGTATGCAGGGGCAGATGAAATATAAGGGCAGCCTATGCTCACTTTTTTGTTATAGGTAAACTCAATGGGGCAGAATTTATAAGTTAGTAAACTCAAGGTAGTAGATTAATAAAATAGTTGAACTTGGTGGGACAAAAGAAAAACATTCATTCTAATCTAAATATCTAATTCTCTAAACCAAAGTAAAGGTTACTGCAATGCATAATGATAGTGCCAAACATCAAATCATGCTAAGAAGAAGAAATGTCTTCTTTATCTAACTTCACTATATATATATATATATATATATATATATATATATATATATATAATGCATATTGTTATGTAGTACACTTTATATCATTGTATGTAATGTAATGCAGAATGCCTAATTGATATTCTTTTTGAATTAAAAAGTTCTAATTGTGATATGTGTTATTACATTTATTGTTCTTTTCCATGTCATTGCAATTTTATTGGTTGGTGATGATAAAGTTTCATGTAAAACTGTTTTGTAACTAAGTTAACAGTCTATTCTTTATTAATTTCCAATTAAGTTAATAGATATGTTCATGAATTATAAATAATATAATGACAAATTGACAATTAATACAAATTCATGTGTAATTGTAGGAAGATATGTTCATGAGTTATAATTTAAATTGCATAAAAATTTGATGCCTCAATTGGTTTTGTAACCGAAACCGCATCAAATGAAACCGCACCGCACATTTTAAAATTGCACCATGCGGTTTCATGTGCGGTTTTGGATTTGTGAAATCGCACCTTAGCGGTTTCGGGTGTGGTTTAAGCTTCAAACCGCACCAAACCGCACCATACTCACTCTTAGTATTCGGTGTATATAGTCCAAATGGTCGGTTATCATTTCTATATATATACTCCTTCCGTCTTTTAATATATGTCGTTTTAGAGTTGTGCACAAATATTAAAAAAATAATCGTATAACATTAAATATAATATCAATTACCTATATTATCATTGTATTAAAAAAAGTATTATTTATTAAGCAAAAAATAGTGAGAGAACCAAAATTATATTTAATACTTGAGATAATATTAGAAACTAAGTAATTAATGCTTACTTGAAATTCTCAAACGACATATATTAAGAGACAAAAATACTTCTCTAAAACGACTTATATTAAGGGACGAAGGGAGTATATAATTTTTATTTTTATTTTTGGTAATTTTGGTCCACTTATAAATTGTGTTCGTGTCGTGTTATCGTGGCGTGTCGAAAATTGTCGCCCCCCTAAGTCAACGTGATTAATGAAGAATTGACTGTATAGTAAGCAAGGTTCTTAGACTGGGACCGTTCATCGAACCAGAAAAGGTACCGGGTGGATGGGTCACTAGTCCAACTAGTGGTCGAACCGTTATTGACCCATTGACGTCATTAATATATAAAAATATATATTATTAGTAATTAATAAAAATTTAAAAAATCTTGTTTTTATGAACTAAAACATAATAAAGATGAGTTACAATATTAATAAAAGTGATTAATTTTAATATTAAAAAAAATTTAAAAAAATTCGGGTCAACCGGGTTTACCGGTTAGACCACCGATTGAACCAGTGGTCAATGGGTCAACCCGAGTTTTGACCAAAACCGGTTCCGATTTTTACCGGTTCGACCGCCGGTCCAATCCGAGTTTTAAAACCATGATAGTAAGTCAAAATGATTAATGAAGAATTGACAGTATACTCCATCTATTTCAAATTAAAGATACAATTTGACTTTTGAATTTAAACGACGATAAATTAAATTTTAAAATTGGTATGACTCATAAAAATTTAGAATGAAATAAATTTTTAAATAAATTGCACTTTGAATCTCCATGTTTACCTTATTTTGCACATTGCATCCCAATATTTAGAAAAATCAGCACATAACACCCCCTACCCAAAAAATTGTCTCTAAAAGTGCAAAATTCGTCATTAACCCTTCACTTTTAGCGACGAAATTTGAGTCGGGGGGTGTTATGTGCTGACCTTTCTAAAGATTGATGCGTTTAAAATTATAGGATGCAATGTAAAAAAGGGATAAACTTGGGGATGCAAAATGCAATTAACTCTAAAATTTGTGATTACTATATGATTATAATTATTGTATCAGCTAAAATTAAATAAAATCACATCAATTTGAAGTTAAATATACCGTTATTTAACCTCAAAAGTCAAATTGTATCTCTAATTTGGAACGGAGGAAGTATACTACTCTAAGAGGATGATTAAAGTACAATTTGTACATATATTAAGAAAAATAAAAATAGAGGAAATAGAATAAAAAAAAGTTCAAATGTATCCTTAGTGGTCCCACAAAATTATATAAAGTAATGAGTACTTTTATTTTTTTATACTAATGGGTCCCACTAAATGAAATATTTACTCTTCAATTTATGTACTTTATTCATCCTTTTAGGAATAGAGGGAGTAGTATTCAGTGGCGGACCCAGAAATTTTTGGTTGCGCGGGCGAATTTTCTTAGGTCGCTTTGAAATGAAAAAATAAAAGAATTTTTCCACCCTATATATAAAGAAATTCTAAATAAATTGTGAGTGATAACAAATTTCTACAATTCTTTTAATACATAAAGTGTACATCTTTAATGTTTTTCATTTGAAAAAGAAACATATGCAACAAACTGTTAATTTCTTGAGACATGTTATAACTGAAATATAAATATATTATCAACTTGTTATATTAAGAAAAGGAATGTACACTTTCTTTCACTTTTATTAATAGTATAAAATGATATAATTTTCTTAAATTTATCATAACAATTACATTACCATATTATCACTATTAAACTAAACACTTAATTAATTTAAGAGTAAAGTTAAACATAAAATATAAATATATGCTTAAAATTAAAGTTTACAAATGTGATTTTTTTTGTGGAACAAATAGAGTAATATTTATGATTATATTGTCTAAAATAAAATTCACATGTATTAATTTTAAATTAAAATATTAGAAAAACTTTCAGAATTTAAAATGAAATACATTTTGTGAAATGAATGAAATATTAATTACTATAAATTTATAATTTTTAAAAAATGCAAATAGGTACCTTATATACATATTAAAAATTACAAAAACCAGATGGTAGGGCCGCTCCTGTTGCCCACCAGTGTAGGGCCGCCCTTGTTTGTATTTGGCATCATTGCATATATGCGCAGTCATGAAACAATGATTATTATTCAGTGGTTTGTCCTAACATAGCAATGAGAATGACTAGTAAGTACTAAGTAGTAACGATACTAACAAAAGGTGGTTCTATTCCTTTCTTTCTTCATCTTGCTGAAAGCAACAAATAAGAAGGAATTGTTTCTCACAGGAAATAATTTGTGTGGGAAACTTTAGAATCCGAAATGACTAGGTTTTTAAATAAAACTAAGATTTTGCACAGTTTTTTAATTAGTGGTCATGCATTTTCTTAATCTAACAAAATTTTAATTATGGCTACTGATATTATCAAAGTAAAAATAATATTGACAGAATAAGAAGTATATTTTAAAATGTTAAGTGTAATTAAAATAATTATAAAAGTGACATTAAATACATATTTTCTCGTGTAAGACCATTTTTACGGTGACGCTTGAATAGACTTGCAACAATATTAGCAAGAAGAAGAAGACATATATAACTACAAGACCATTAATTTCATAGAGCCAAAAATTATCACTATCAACTATGGTTTGAAACTCTTTAAATGCAGAAATGTTTAGAATGTGACTTTCGATTTTTTTGAAAACCATATGTAATCTTTACAACTTGCACTTTAATTGCTTCCGTTGTTTAGACAGGCAAATCAAGAGCATGGTATAAAATTTAAAATAGATTTGTAAAAAGCAAATATATCCTACATGTATAGCATCTAACTAGTATACTCTATAGGGTTAATACGTCTATTTTAAGAGTTTTTTTAGATAAATTTCACTGTACGAATTTAAAGATCATATAAAAATATTTGAACATAAGAATTTTCATATGATTTGGTGATGTCTATTATTGACTTTATAGTAGTGAAAGTTCAATTAATCTTAGTTGTCAAAAAATATACTTATTTGACTATATTATAATAAAAGTGATACACAACCTCAAATTAATAAAAATTTACTTTAACTCATACTTTTGCATGATCTTTCCATCCGCAAGGTTAAATTTTACTAAAAAACTTAAGATAAACTCATTTACAAGGAAACAATCAAAAGTTCATTAATGTTGAAGGAACAAATATTTGATTAAATCATAATCAAATAATCATTATTTTTGATGATAACAAGAAGAGAGTTTAAAATATGCATGTTAGAAAAACTTAAATTAGAATCCTCTTCATAGGTTGCATGTACATTATATTTATGTACATTATTTTTATACCTTTTTATTGTTATTTTAAATATACTATTTTTAAGTATAATGTTTTCATATATTTTTATCTTCGTATTAAAAATAGTACCTGTATAATTTATCATGCATCTATTTTGAGATGATACTATTTTTAAGATGAAGGAAATTTTCAAAAATCATAGTCCCCTCCTTATATATTTCGGCCATAGCAAAATAAATTTGAAAATGCAAAGTTGAAATATGTGCTTTAAAAGAAGATGTGAGTTGGCAAACTAAAAAGACAAAAACAAAAATAAAAATAAAAATAAAAATAAAAATAAGGACACAGTACAAATACTTCTTTTCCTTAGTGTGCCGGCAATATGGGCATAAAATTCTAATTTGGCAACTATGAAAGGACCAAAGAAATCAAAAAGCAAAACTCTCCTTCTCTTCGTTAGTGTGTCGGCAATATGGGCATAAAATTGGGACAAAAGAACAAATTTCTTGGGAAGAGTCATTGGATCAAAAATTTCTTTAACTCATCCTAGCCCTTCCTAAATGTTTTGCCGACAAATACTAAACCTATTTCATTCCTTTTTCCCTAATCTAGCCAAGACTAAATTTGCCCACATTCTCTTCAATTCTCTATTCTCTCAAAAACTAGATTATAGTGAGTTAGAAAGTAAACAAAAGAGCAAGAAAATTCAATTTGATATATATATATATATATATATATATATATATATATATATATATATATATATATATATATATAGGCTTTTAAGTTGTCACTCAATTTCAATATGGTGTCTAAATTTTTAAAAGTCTAAATATGACTCAAAATCGTACAACTCAGGTTCATTTAAGTCCTCCAACTAGTTGAGGCTTTTTTTAGTGGGAAAATGATATCCTCACCTAAGTAGTTTTAATTTAAGTAATAAAATAAAACAATTAAATATTAAAATAAGTAAACATGACAATTAATTAATTAACTAATATAATAATCTCAACAAAAAAGAAATAAACCATTTTTAATTAATTAATAGTTACTTAAAAATTAATTAATAACCCTGAGAAATCTTCATCTTCCCCAAATCGAAACATTTTGAAAACAAGAATCTCAAAAACAAATTTGTCAAAAATCAATTCAAATTTCTAAAATAATAATAATAAATATAAAAAAAAACCCTGATTATAAAGGAAACGAAGAAATAGAATCGGAGCAAACAGTGAAGAACTCGATACTCTCGAATTAAATAATTTTGATATGCTCTCTTAAGCTACTGATTCATCAAATTTAATGTCATTCGTACACTGATCATTCCAGGCCAATATTCAACCCAAAAGCAAAATAAGAGTGAAGAATAAGCACAGATCTCAAAATGAGATGAGACTTTTCCTCTTCAAGAGGAAGAAATAGAAATCAAAGCTCTTAAGTAATTAAGTAGAGAGAGAAAGAAATGAAGTGCGGTGCCGGAATTAACATTCGCGAGGGAGGAGGCTGTTTTTGGGAGGTCATGAAGGGGAAAGAATTGCTGACTCGCCGGATTTCTAAACGGGCAATGATGCAGCCGATTGTTATGATGTTTGCCCTTGCTTTGCCCTTTCTATTCGTTTGAGTTGTCATTCCTTTGCTCTGTTTGATTATTAAAGGATTGGATTTGGGTTGGGGGTTTGGGTTGAGGTGAAGAAGAGTTTGGATCTAGGTTGTTGATGTGTGTTCTTGGTGTGTTAGTGTGTGTACTGAGGCTTAGATCTAGATGTGATAGTGGTGGTGACATTGGGAACTTGATGTTGTAGGCGGTGTTGATGGTGGCGAAATTGAAGACTTGATGTTACCGGTGGTGATTGTGGATTTGCAGGTGGGGTGATAAACAAATAGTGATGAATTTGTTCTTGGTATGCGTATACTGTGTGTTCTTGTATTTGCAGGTGGGGAAGACAAACAAATAGTAGTTTTATTTTATTATTTATTTTGCAATTAATAACATGAGTTTATCATTTTGTCCTTAGAATAGGACTAACTCAGTCTGATGACTGAAATGACCCGAGTTGTCCGATTTTATACCATATTGAGACTTTTAAAAATTTAGAAGTCATATCGAAATTGGGTAGCAATTTGGAGCGACAATTTTTTAATTTGGTCGTGTGTGTGTATATATATATATATATATATATATATATATATATATATATATATATATATACACACACTAGTTAGCACACACTTAATTATATTTTTGTGCTAACACATCACTTTCTTATTTGTGTTTAATACTATTATTATAGTTATATTTATTCATATTAAACACTATACAGCACAAGTACTTACACTTGCATTCATTTATTTATTGTGTTAATTCAAGTTACACATCATATATCAATTTTATTTATAACTTGAATTTAAAGGTTATACATATTAATCAAAGCTTTATACATAGTCCGTTTATCCGAGAATGAAAAACAAGTGATCAATTGTCAAGTCGAAATACATACCTATTTATACTCAGAAATCTGGACTTTACCTACTTGACTCTTGTGAACGGTAGTTCGTTCAAAAAAAGTGATACAAGATAACTTTTTCTTAAGATAATATAACCCAATTATCCTTAGTGCAGCCTTGTGTTATCTTTATAATTCTCGAATAAGAAAATATATAAGCGAAATATATAGAACACTTGACTTATAAAGAGTTTATGGTCGACCTTACACCAAAGTGTTGATCCCACCTTATAAAAAGTGTTCTATATCAACCAAAATGATCATAACATATTAATTGTCATATTGATTATAATCATTAGTTAAATAGTTATTATTTATTTGCAAGAACTAATCAACAACTGTCATTATTTATTTCTTGCAATATTTGACAGACTTGAACTAAAACTTTGTCTATCTACTTAATCAAAGATAATTAAAATCTTTTTTTAAAAACAAAGGGTAGAGTTTAGTGTTCTTCTACTGTGTGAGGAATTGAGTGATTCTTGTTCCAATACCAAGATCTTAGGAAGGTTATATGTTTGGGTTTCTAAGTGAGGAAAGGAAAATATATCAAGTTTTAAGACTAGCCAGAGAAGGAATACAAGAAGCTTTGGAAAGGGAATATGTCATTCTCAAAGAATACTAGAGGATAGTAGTTCTAAGACATAATCAAATTTGTATAAAGGTTTCTCCACCTACATAATGAGTTAAACTAGTTTTATAGTGAAAAATTTTAAAATTCTGGATAGGAGTTTGGGGACTGGACTAGTTATATATATTTGGAAGAAATATATATAGTGAACCAGGATATATCGCTGAGTGTTCTAATTGGTATCTCTCTATCCTTATCTCTTTACTTTATTTACAAAATACTAAACAATATTTTCACAAACTCACATAGAGATTTAATAGTAAAATTTTAAAAAGGTCAAGATATTATAAAAGGTAAATTAATCTATTCAACTCTCCTTCTAGATTAATTTCAATTAATTCTGATCTAACAGATGTGTTACCATTATTAATTTATCTATAATATTATATATCTTGTATTAATGTGTTATCATTAATTATATTAAATTTACAAGGAAACAATCATAAGTTCATCTTACCTGATATTAATTTGTTGCCATTATTAAATAAGACTTTAATACAACCTAAATAATATAGTATGAGAAGAAAAAAAAAATTCACATAGATCATCTTACCTAACTTGAATAAATATAAGTTTAATTATATTAAAGTATAAGTAAAATCTTATTATAATTTTAAAAGGAAATATTTTCTTATTAGGACCATTTTACCTAGCTAATAAATTCAATAATATATTTATTAAAAAAAATAATAAAATATTTACAATATCATAACTTATAATAAGAACCCCTGCTTTGCACGGGGTGTAGATGCTAGTCTTAGTTAAAAATCACTTTAAACTTAAATTGACAAATATGATTAGCTTAAATATGTAACAATTAATCCATTCTTAAGCTGACAAATATTAGACTTTATTTGTTAATTGTTCTGACTACTTATAATAACAGAACAATAAGTGTCAATCGCTTGAAAGTGAAAATTGTTGCTAGAACAAGTGTAAACTAATGTTGCTATATACATATATATTACTCTAGGCGTTTACTTGACAAACACTAGGCGTTAACTTAGCAATATCCCTAACATAAGTCAAATAACTAGTACTAAAATGCGCTATTGACATATGTTGTCAAAGCATTAAGTGACGTTCAGAGTATTAACTGATTTTAGAATAATTTTAAAAGTGTCACTAAATGTATATCTAGTCATCCGTTTTGGACAAGAATCATTTTCATTATATCTTTCACCCAAATTCATCTAATACATATTTACTGATAAATAGCAATACAATAATATTCGTCGTAAATAATTGTGTGTCGCTGGTACCGGGGCTAAAAACAATATTAGTTTCGTTAAATGTGTATTGAAAAAATTTAAAAAATTGATGGAGGGAATCTTAACCCATTATTTTTTGTTCTAAAAATATCAATAAACCTTAAAACAGTGTAAATTACTAAAATTGTAGATAACACCATGTGAATTTGTGAAGCAATCAGCAAAACTCCATCCATTCTGACTTCTGAGAAGTCCATAGAAGAGCCAAAAGTAGGCTTGAACTTCCTTATAGAAAGCAGAGATCATGTTCAATTATCCTTGTTCCCAAGTTCGTTAAACTATCATGTTCAATTATGTGATTCCAATAACAACCCATGTTGTTATATATATTCTTGTAGTAAGCAAAATGGCTATCTAGCAAATGGCCAATTACAGCCATCGGACCAGCAATCCCTTCAATGTACTTAGACAAACAATTACCAAATGACAAAGACTATGGCATCAATCTCTTCAAGCCAGACCCGAACCGTGCACCAAGTGGCTAGACGCCAAAGACCTTGACTCAGTAGTCTACGCCTCATTCGGGAGCCTATACAACCTCGGCCCAAGACTACATGGACGAAGTAGCATGGGTCTTGTTACATAGCAAATATCACTTCTTATGAGTTGTTAGAGAATCTGAACGTACAAAACTCTAGCAATTTCTTGGCTGAGGCAGAGGAAAAAGGCCTAATAGTGAGTTAGTGCCCTCAACTCGAAGTTTTGTCTCATAAATCCATAGGGAGTTTTATGACTCATTGTGGTTGGAACTCGACACTTGAGGCATTGAGTTTGGGCGTGCCAATGGTGGCAATGCCACATGGTTTGATCAGCCTACTAATGCTAAGTATATTGTGGACATAAGGCGAATTGGGGTTCGGGTTTCTATTGGTGAAAAGGGGGTTGTTTTCGTTGGATTTTTGCTATAAAAATTCTATTTATCTATTTATTTATTTATTTATGTTGGACATTTATTTATTAATAAACGTACATTATTTATCATTCATTATATGGTCATTTATTTTGTTTATATAAATTTTCATATTATATATATTATGGTTTGTGTGTATAAATAAATATTTTACACAAAAGATATAAATCATATGTAATATATATAATAAAAAATAATGGTTTATAACCTAAGATAATTTAGAGATATTATCTTATAGATAATTTCTCTTGATCATGAAAATTGAACTTCTAATTAAAGTATTAGTGCATTAACGGTGTGCATTAAACGGATCATGTGATAATATTTATTTATAAAATATTTTCACATAAATACTAATTTATGAAATTTTTTAATTTTGAAATAATAATGGACTTAATATTGTTATATATATATTAATTTGATGTTCCAGTGAGTGAGATTACATTGAGTTAATTAATACCTCGAAATGTCAATTAATATATTTAATTAATATGAGGAACATTATTATTATCAAAACATCTATAAGATTTTTTTATAAGATAATTTATTATTGATCATAGAATCTTGGCCGAGTCTTTTAATATTTATTATTTAAAGGATTAATTTAATTGTTAAATCAATTTATGATCAAATAAAGATAAATTATAGACTTATGAAATTAGTTTAAATATATTAGAATTATATTAATTGATTCTGAAATATTTATATACATCTATAGAGGAAATATTTACAGTTTATTAGTAAAGAGTTTATTTAATTAATTCATGGACTAAAGTGCAATTACAATTTTTTAGTGGAACTAATTGTAATTAATATTTATTTAGAATATTATTATGGGATAATAATACATAGATAAATATTTGAGTCAGAAAAAAAATCCCTTAGGATCCCCTTCCTAGCCTAATATGAACCAGATTCATAAGAGAGCGTGAGGATCAATGTTATTATATATATCATTGATCAGAAACGTGTTTGGTACTTTTTTTTCAAAAAATATACCAAATTTTGTATTCTCTCTTTCAGCCTAGGAAAAACACAGCTAGAGTTTCTTTATAGAAGGGTTCTTTGGAGGCCACACTCCATGTTTAATATAAGGTCATAGTAGGAGAGAAGATCTTAAGGATACTAGGAGACCACATGGATTTTGTGGAGCATCAAACCACTTTAAAGAGTTAGAAAAACTCTGAAAACGTACTAATCCAATCAAGCACTAGGTAACAAATTCGTATTCGAGTTGCATGGACTATATATATATATATTTGTTATTCGCATAAAATCATAAAGATGATCCTGGTTTTATTTTTAATTTTTAAAACCTATTTTCAGACTATTCTTCCAACAATTTCGAGGGGAGAAGTTGTTAAGTGTATAAAGGATGTTATGGAGGGGGAAATAGGGGATGAGCTTAGAGGGAATGCTTTGAAATGGAAGGGGTTAGTTGTGGAGGCAATGGAGGAAGGGGGTAGCTCTTGATGAGTTCAATTTCAAAGCTTGTGTCCACCTGAATTTGCTAGATTTGATATTGTGGAAGTAATGTAACATTTAATTAAGCAAATTGAAGATAAACTACATTAGTTTGAATTTTATTAGCATTTATGCTAATATATTGTTATTAGTATTGTTTTTCTTAAATTTTACGCAATTATTGTTATAAACAATAAACAAATATAAGTTTACTGATAAAAGCAATGAACAAATGAAAGCTAGAAGACAGATGATGATATTATTCTGCATAGCTTTATTCAATAACCAAACAACCTATATATATGCTAATACATAACTGATAATAACATGAAAATAGGCACTACCCAACATTCATAAAACAAACTCCTACTGACTCGGTAAACACAAACAAACTGACTGACAATCCTAAAAACTAGGACAACCCAAAACATGCAAATTACTTATTTTCTCAACAATCTCTCCCTTAAACTGATGTTCCAGACATAACATTCAGATTAATAAGAGTCAAACTTTGAACTGCCATCTCTCAAACTAGATTATTAATTTGAAGTGCAAACACCAAGTAGCTTCCTGAGCTGCTAAAATGCAGGAAATTTGAGAGGCTTTGTTAGAATGTCAGCAATCTAGTCTTCACTTCTGCAGTAAATAAGATAATAACTCCATCATTCGTGAGATCCCTCAAGAAATGATACTTCACATCAATATGTTTGCTTCGACCATGTAAAACATGATTCTTTGAAAGCTTTATTGCTGAACTATTATCACAATAAATCTGAGTAGGTCCATCCTCTTTGCAATGCAATTCTTTACGAATTTTCTGAAGCCAAATAGCTTGATAAGCACAAGCTATTGCAGCAAAAAATTCAATTTCAGTAGTTGATAATGCGACAATATGTTGCTTCTTTGATGACCATGAAACAACTCATGTCCCCATCATGAAAACATACCCAGATGTGCTTTTTAGGTAATTTGAATCTCCTGCATAATCACTATCCGTAAAGCCAAACAGATCTAATTTTCCCCCTTCTTGTAAAACAACCCAAACTCCTTAGTACTTTATAAGTACCGAAAAATTCTTTTTGCAGTCAAGAGATGAATTTATGTAGGACACTCCATGTACCTATTAATCACACTTACAACATGCATGATATCAGGTCTTGTTGCCGTTAAATATATTAAAACTCCCCACTATCTGTTTGTAAAGAGTGTCGTCAACCTTCTTTCGTCCATTATCTTTGTTTAACTTCAAACCAAACTCAGACAGTGTATTTACATGATTACAATCCTTCATCTGAAACCTGTCCAAGATTTCTCGCACATACTTCTTTTGAGAAATAAAAATTACAGCAGAGGACTGCACCACTTTAATCCCAAGAAAGTAATGTATCAAGTCAATATCAGACATCTCAAATTCAGCCATCATAGATTTCTTAAAACTTTCAAACATGGCTGTATAATTTTCAGTATAGATTAAATCATCTACATATAAGCTAACAATAAATATTTTCCCCCCATCTTCAATCTTTATAAAAAGTGTATGTTCATAAGGACATTTTTGAAATCCTTCATTTAAAAAATAAGTTTCTATACGATTATACCAAGTATGTGGTGCTTGTTTTAATCCATATAGAGCCTTCTTTAACTTATACATTGTATGCTCATTGCCAAGTTTCACACAACTAGGAGGTTGATCTGTAAATACCTCTTTTTTCAAATATCCATGAAGGAAAACTGATTTCACGTCCAATTGGAAGATAGGCCATGAGTTTTAAGCTGCCAATGTAATCACCAATCTAGTTATGTCATGCCTTGCAACCAGAGCGAAGACTTCTTTATAATCAACACCAAACTCCTGCTTGTAGCCCTTAGCCACCAAACGTGCCTTGTGCTTGTTAACTTCACCATTCTTTTTCAGCTTTGTCTTGTAAACCCACTTTACACCAACTGTTTTCTGCCCTTTGGGAAGATCACAAAACTCCCAAGTATCATTTCTTTTTATGGCTGTAATTTCAGCATCCATAGCCTTTCTCTATTTTAATTTTTTGACAGCCATTTTAAAAGTGGTAGAATCACAATCTGAAAATAGAGCAAAATGTGTAAGGGGTCATCACCTTGGTCAACACCAGTTACCTCATAATCAGTCATCCATGTTGGTCTTCTTCGATCACGTTAAGGCCTTTGAGATTCAACTGCAAGTGGACTTTGATCGGCTACTAGAACATTTTGAGTGGCTTCCTATTCTTGCTCATTCTCCATAGGCTCATGCCCTTTCTCATCATCATTAAAATCTACTGGAATATTTTCTTGAACACCATTTTCATTCCATGACCAGGTGCCTGTCTCATTAAAAATCACATCACGACTGATAACTATTTTCATGGTGCTAGGATTGTATAGCTTATAAGCTCATGAACTTATCACTATCATAAAAAAATGCATTTTTCTCCCTTGTCATCTAGCTTCTTCCTCTTCTTATCTAGAATACGAGCATATGCAATACACTCAAAAATCTGAAAATAATCTACAACAAGTTTCCTTCTGCTCCATGCTTCCTCCGGTGTCATATTTTGAACATCATATGTGGGACTTTTGTGACGCCCCTAAATCTGGGTCACCTAAACCACGGACCTGGTTCGTCACTTTCTCATACATGCATCAAACTTTTGATAACTTACTACATAAGGGTAATTAAGTCTTAATACATGCATCAAACGTAACTTAATACATAAGGGTAATTAAGTCTTAATACATCACAAAAGTCAACGAGTCTTAATACATAATCAAAATGGTAATCTTAACTGTACAAAGCTAATCAGTAGCTTTGCTTTTGCCTTTATCCTTCCCTGAGCTTTCACCACGAGCTCCACTAACTGAAATGTTTTAAGAAAAGCAAGGGTGAGCAATTGCTCAGCAAGTATAATAACAATAATCGTGAATCATCAAATGAATATTTTATAGCTTACAAGAATCAAGAGATTAAAAGATAGCTCAAGAATTTGCACAATCTCAACGAATGATCTCATTAACACAATTGTGGGGCCTCTATGGACCGAATGATTTCAATGTTCCCAAATGGAGAAAATATTCGATATTGAGTAGTCATCATGACACTAAACTTTTACTAGAGTCACCAGAAATTCATCTGATAACCCAACATACTAATACAATAGGTGATCAACCTAATGTACCCGGTGTTATGCATAACCCCTTTAACATACTATTCGCCCGCGTGTCGGTTCCCTGACATACATACTGTTTCCCCTGCTATGAGGGTTGTTCATCTCAGCTTTACATAGGAATCCAAACCAAATAATTTGATCGGATAGCTTTACTTAACAACAATGATGATTAAACATATGTCTAGCCGAAACAATTGGCTTTGACATCTATCTTATGCAGTTCATGGAATATAGAACTTGAAAGCTTTAATAACATGCGTTGAAGCATAGTTAAATAATGTGAATAATTATCAGTTCATTCTAAGAACATTTGCAATTTAACAATGATTGAAGTAAAGGAACCTGTACAGAATATCTTGAATAAGATAAGAAACTCACTTAATGAAGTAATACTTGCAACAATATACAACATTTGTATAGGATATGAAACTTGCTCGAATAAAATAGTTGAGCGAGGAACTTGCAATAACATAGAATGATTGCTCAATCAATAAATAACTCGCACAATAGAACTTGCCCAACACAAGGGTTAGACAAGCGTTAAAGAAGAACTTTCATTCAATATATAGAAAGAATGAAGTTAAGGAACTTGCAATACAATAGAATACTTGTCCAATTATAGCTTGAGTAAGATAGAACTTCCTCAATAATTAGCTTGAATAAAGTTAAGAGAACTTGCTCGAATATAAATTGAATCGGGTTAAGAAACTTGCCTGAAATGCTGCTACAATATTACAACACACGCTCCTTAATATCCTACACATGTAAATATATATTCATATAACAATTAGTCACATAAAGACTAGGTTCAAAACAGACGTTGCATCATTAAAACACATTGATTGCCCTATGACTACCCAGTCGGGGGTCTCGCTCCCCGGTGAGCTGGCGGGGGTTTAAGGGGGCAGCGCCCTCTAGAAGCCAAATATAAGTTGCAACCAGGTTAGTCAATTTACGCCTTAAGACAATACTAATTTGGTTAACGTTCAATAAATAATTAAGCAATTAAGGTTAAGGTTTAACAAGGTATAGATAACTAACTTGTTTAAAAATTTAGGACAGAAGTGTAAGTGTTGGACCCGCTGGACAATTTTACTAGGTCCGACCCGACCAGACCCGGTCTGATTGACCCGACCCAGGTCGGACACGAGGCTGGCGATGCGGCGCCAAGTCTTAGAGCTGGACCTCACGCTGCGGCGTGAGTCCCGCGTCTTTCCCATGACAAGGCTTCACGCTACGGCGTGCCGCTTAGTACTTGGGCTTGCCGCTGCGGCGCGAGTCCCGTCCGTTTCCTGCCAGGTGGCGTCGCTGCGGCGCCACGCTCAAGGCTTAGAGGTCACGCTGCGGCGTGAGCCCCCTTCATTCCCTGGATAGGTCACGCTGCAACGTGAATTGTTGGCGCTGCAGCGTTAACCATCCAGTGGCCAGATTCTGGGCTTTTGCCCAGTTCGCGACGAAGACCTCCGGTCACTCCAACCTTCATAACTTCTCCTATACACAAGCAAATTGGTCCATTTCGGACTCTATGGACTCCTAATTCATGGGGCTACAACCTATCAAAAATTTAGAAATATCCATAAACATTAACATGACCAATTTTTGAGCCAAAGTACAAAATAAAAACTCTGTTTTTGTGTTCTTGGTGTTCTTCACCAAAATCAACACCAAATCTTTGTTTTAACTCCTTTTAACTCCATTCCAACTGGGTTATGAGGATAACCCATGGAACTACAATATTGCAATATCAATTAGACCAAACAATTACTCAATCAAGGCTTTATAGTCCTCTAAATCGTTCGAAAGTCATTTTGTCCAAAAAGTCCAAAGTTTCATCCTTTATGCCAAGGTTCGGATCATTCATTGATTTTGTTCCACTTTGAGGTTATTAATAGCTTACAAGATGTCTTGGTAACAATAAAAATAGACCACAACCAACAATTACAACAACAATTGCAAGAAATACTCAAACCCAATAATTTGAGCTCAAGAACACATAGAACTCGAAAATCCTATCAAAATCACATGTAATGAATTTGTTGGTTGATTGTTTACCTTGTAAATCCTTTCTAGGTGCTAAGAAACTTGTTAGGCTCAATTGAATTGAGTTTCTTCTTCCTCCTTGGTCCACCGTGCTCCTCCTTCTTCTTCCGTGAACTCCTTCTTCTTCTTTTCTTGTTCTTATGTTTCTTCTTTGTCCTTCCTTCTGCTTCTTCAATGTCCTCTCTCTCTATCAGTATTAGCAGCAACAAGGAGGAGAAATGGAATGGTTGAACAAAGAATGGGAGAGAAATTGGAAATGACTGAGCAAATGGGGGTTGCTTCGGGGAGATGAAGGGAGTGGCTCAAGAATGCTCAATAATTTGGGGAATTAATGTATTGAGCCTAACAAAATAGCAGTATGCTACCGCCTATACTCTCTACTCCTTACATTTGATTGGTCCAAGGGTTTAGGTTGGTTCCCCCTTGGAGTAACAAGCTTAAATAAATACCCAAATACACAAAAATATATCCGAATACTCCCACTTTTGTACCCAATTCGGTAAATAGCTCTACTCAAAAATTAAAATGGGTACTCCCATAAATTATTGGGACACATAAAAATAATTATTATGGAATTTGTCCAAATATTCGGAACAGTCGTATTATACATTTCGGATACCGAATAAAACATGATTGGGCTCAAAATGAAAGTCTGACACCTGAAAAAATTATCACTTTGCACATGTGTATTATTGAAATTTATTAAGGTCGAAAAAGGCGCAAAACATTATGGCGTGAATAGTACATCGGTAAACGTGCCCCGTGAATAGTGATTTTGCGATTTTTCGCGAAGTCAATATATTCACCCTAACGACACTACAACACGTAAAATTCAACACATACACATATTTTAGGTTATAACACAACCTTTAAGCACATAACACATAATAATATAAATAAAAATAAAAATTCATTTCATTCACACGTGACTCGGGTTACAAGGAAATTCAAAATTCCCGATCGTTATAATTTTTGTTCAATATATCAATGCTCCAATTAACGGCTTCAGGCCAGAAGCTTTTTGGAATGCCACTCATTATCAAAAGGCTTCACACCATATTCATAATAGTTCGATTTTTCCTTTCGCACACTCCGTTTTGTTGGGGCGTGTAGGCTGCAGTTAGTTGCCTCTTGATTCCATGAATCTCATAAAAATTTGCAAATTCATATGAGTTATGCTCTCCACCACGATTAGTAAGAACTTTGATGGGGCTGCCAACTTCTTTCTCAACGAGCACTTTATAGCTTTTAAAGGCTGCAAAAGCTTCAGATTTTTCTTGCAAAAAATAAACCCATGTTTTACGACTATAATCATCAATGAAGGTAATTATATATCTTTTACCTCCATTAGAATGTGGTGTTATTGGCCTGCGAATGTCAGAATGAATTATCTCCAATGCCTTCTTCGCTCTACAAGATTTTCCTTATGGAAATTGATTATAGTGTTGTTTGCTAACAACACATTCTTCACAAAATTGAGAAGGAACTGTAATTTGAGGAACACCTTTCACCATGTTCTTCTGTTGTAGTGTTTTTAATCCACCAAAATTTAGATGCCCATAGCGGAAGTGCCATAGCCATGCCCCATCCTTCAATTTCGTTGAAAAACATGAATGAGTGATGTTGTGGAGATAAAGTGGGAACATACGATTTGCCGTCATGTTAACTTGAGCAATTAAGCCGAACTTAACATCTTGAATTTAACATACTCCATCTTTGATAGAAATCTCGTATCCCTTTTCTTGCAACTGACCCACACTAAGCAAGTTGTTCTTTAATTCTGGCACAAAAAGAACATTAGCAATAGTGTGGGTGGAATTTCCTTTAGTTTGAATTGTTACCTTTCTTTTTCCCATAACAGAAATCATGAAATTGTCACCGAACTTAACAGAGCTGCAAAAAGATTCATTCAAGTCAGAGAATGTCTTCTTATCTCCACATATGTGATTGTTGCAGGCAGTGTCTAAATACCACATGTTTTGTTGAGTTTCTTCCTTCACGTGACATTCCATCAAAAGAGACACTTTTTCTTTTTCTCCAAAGTTAGTTTTTTCTCCACTTTGTCTATTTAAATCAGTTTCACATTCTGACTTATAATGGCCATACCTATGATATCTGTAACATTCAACATTGAACTTGTCTGCTGACTTTGGTCTATAAGTTGTTGGGTGGTGGCCGCCACGTCCTCTGCCTCTTCCATGAAGTTGACTTTCTTAATGTTGATGATATTGTTGTTGGTTCCCACTATCATTGTTGAATCTGCCTCCTCTACCGCATCCTTTATGAGCTCCACTAGGTATAAAGTTATTTTCTGATAAGGCCTTCAATGCTTGTTCTTCTTTCTCCTGCTGGTTAATTTTTTTCTCATGAACCAACAGAGAACTTTGTAATTCATCAATTGAAAGTTTATCAACATCATTAGCTTCTTCTATAGAACAAACAATAAAATTAAATTTTGTTGTCATGGATCGAATAATCTTCTCAACAATGGTAACATCCTCTGTCTTGTCGCAATGGATTCGCATCTGATTAACGATTGCCATCGTTCTTAAAAAATAGTCTGTAACTGACTCTCCTGATTTCATTCGAAGCATTTCGAACTCTGAACGAAGTGCTTGAAGATGTTGCCTCTTAGCCCGTGCTGTACCTTGATACTTCTTCTTCATGGAATCCCAACTATCCTTGGGAAGTGTCTTTACTAAGAATTGTTTCTAAGATGGAACGATCAATGGCCTGAAAAAGGTAATTTTTTGCCTTTAAATCTTTTAGCTTTCTCCCTTCCAACTCTGTTTTCTGAGCATCTGTCAACACTGTATCTTTTGTTGGTTGTCCAATTCCAGATTCAAAGATATGTCAATATTCTCCATTAGCATGCTCCAATAGTCATAGTGACCATCAAAACGTGTGATCGCCGCCTGCACAAAATTGGAATCTAAAGCCATCGTTTCACTGCTTCTGCAAAAGAAAACAGATGAGAAAATAAAGGTACTGCTATTATGGACTATGGACTGTTTGAGGACTTTCACAGTCTTTCGGGACTCTCTCACTTTTCTCTCCTATTTGTAGCTCTGGTACCACTGTTATAAACAATAAATAAATATAAGCTCACTGATAGAAGCAATGAACAAATGAAAGCTAGAAGACAAAGGATGATATTATTCTGCATAACTTTATTTATTAACCAAACAGCCTATATATAGGCTAATACATAACTGATAATAACATAAAAATAAGCACTACCCAACATTCACAAAACAAACTCCTACTTACTCGGTAAATACAAACAAACTGACTGATAATCCTAAAAACTAGGACAACCCAAAACATGCAAATTACTTATTTTCTCAACAGTTGTAATATCATTGGGATAAATTTGTTACGTATTTTAGGTAATTGTAATTGCTTGAAGTTAGTCAAGATTTGGTATGTATTTTCGGTTACTATAATTGCTTTGATTTTAGTCAATTGTCATCCATTTATAATATGGTATCATTTGTTTAATGTGTTAAGTGTCGTTAAAACAATAATAAAAGTATCGTTAAATGTATATATGTTATGCCAACATCATTTTTATTCAGAGTACAAACCTATAACATGAATTATATTCGACAATTTCAAATTCTTAACTAATTAATTAATTCAACTAGTACAAATTATATTTTGTAATATAAATTTAACCGCTAAAACTTTTTCTTTTTCTTTTTCTTTTTTTTTGCTCTGTAAAAGATATGCATTAATCCGCAGAGAAGAATAGACACTGCAAAGTCCAAATTCACTTGGACACTCACACATAAAACTCAAAAAAAACCTCTTCTTAATTCTGAGTAGAATTGGACCTGGTTATATGAATAATATTCAAATGGCTGGTGATTAAATAAGTTCAAATCAAAATACGCTGCAGGAAAAATTTGTATATCTGTCTGGTCCCAAGACTAATGTTACGTTTGAATTGAATGAAAAAAATTGGTGAAGGAATGAATCGAGAGGGGAATGGAATAGAGAGTGAAATAATTCATTCCATTCTTACTGGAATGAGTCATTCAATATCATCCTCCAAGAAATAAAATTCATAAATTTGGGAGGAATGTGAATGGTTCATTTCATTCCAATGAAACAACCAAACACAATTTTAATTTATTTTATAAGAATGAATCATTTTATTTCCACTTTCATTCATGCAATCCAAACGTAGAATAAAGATGGTGCAAACTGCACTTGGTGCGAAACAAATAATATGCACAACACCAATCACCCAATGTATTTTTTGCTCCCCAATATCATCCAACCATTTTTCCTCTCATCATTAAAATTATTCAAATAAGTTGGGGAATTTTTGGGTACTGGAAATACGTTAAACACTCTCATTCCGGCAAATAATTACACTTAGGTGGCCAGAGGGTTTTTGTTGTATAAATCCATTGAGTTTAGGTTCAATGTAACAATTTTTTTTTATTTTTTTTTATTGAGGGTTAGGTTAAAAAAATAGAAGAAGAACAAGGTCAAAAGTGCATTTAAGAATGGCTTTTGTATGAACAATTGAGTCATGTCGTATTGATCAATGAATTGCATGATAGCTCTATTAAAACTCAAGCTAATGAAATTTTGAAAAAGAGTTTTGCAAGTGTTTAATTCTGAAAGCTTGGAGTTTGCCGGTAGGAAGAATTGAGTTAGGCAGTGGATAATCTGCCTAGTTGGGACTAGGATCTCCTCCTCCTCTACAATTTTCAACCAATCTCCAAATATTCTACCCAAAAAAAAAAATCACCTCACAAACGTTTAGCAACACAAAATATTGTTTTTAATGAAGCAATCAACAACACATTTATTGCGACGAATATTATTGTGTCACTAAACTTAATATTTTTGTTATTAAATATGTATTTTATCTCTTTCATTATACTTATCCCCAAATTTCTCTCAATATGTATTTAGCGACACAAATATTATATTTAGCGACGACAAAATTTATTTTGCTGTTAATTAGTTGCGTCAAATTTTATTGTATTGCTAAGTGTATCGGGAGAAATCGGAAAATAAGTGTATACCGTGTATTGAAGGGGATCTTAATATGTGGAATAGGATTCTTACACTTTTCAACCCAATCAATTACACATACATAGATGACGTGAGTTGACGTCACTCAATCCAATTTAAAAAATCGTTCCTTTTAATTTGAAAACTCACTGAGTTGACTCGGTACATTTGGTTTATTCTGTTCGTCAATTCATGTTCTCTTTTCCTTCAAAATCGATCGACTGCTCTTCTTCTCAGTCGACTTCTTCTCTTCTGAACAAATTCAATGTTTTTTGTTTTGTCTTCCGAAGAGCAACGTCTATATACAGGTGATAATAAAAACATTTGATACTTAAGAACCTAGATGCAGATCCAAAACCATCTTTTTCATCTCTTCCTTCTTAATTACTCCCTTCGTTTCAAATTAATTGCTCAGTTTTGACTTTTTTAAATCAAATTGACTATTTTAGAATTAATAATTAAGCACATATAAATATATTTCTAAAATTATAAAAATTGGGGTTATAATCTATTCACCTATATTTTAGCAAAAATAGTAAAAAGATTAGTTTTAAAAATGGTCAATTTAACTTTAAAAAGTCAAAACCTAACCATTAATTTGGGATAGAGGGAGTAATTGTAATTGCTCTTCCTGTCATCCGTCACAGAGTAATCACTCATGCCGAAATCATCTGCATCTTGTGCACTTCTTTGAATAGGGTTAACAGCCGAAACAGTGATTGAAGCGAAGAAGAGGGAATGGAAGTTAACAGAGAGAAAACAGTGACAATTTTATGGTGTTTCAGTCGAAGTAATGATAGAATCCTAAATCAATTTCACCACTTTGGCGCGTTATTTGTGTTACTTCAGTGAGTTCCCATGGCCAATACTTCGGCGTGTTATTTTTGTTACTTTGGTGAGTCTCATGGCCAATTTCGACACTGTTTCTGAACTACATATTCCCAATTCGTTGGGAATTTGGAAAACCAAATAATGGATGGGCATCGTCATGGCTTTGGGGGTGTCAGAGTTCCTCTGTTGAACAGAACAGTAAATCTCCCATTAATGATTTCTAAATTTTGCAATTCTTTTTATATATAGGGGTTGATTAAATTGCATTTCAGCTTATGGGTTTTGTTTAGTTATGGATTCACTAAATAGCCGTGTTGAATAGTTTGATTCATGTATAGATTTTTTTTCCAGAAGTTTTCATTGCTGCCTCATAATTTGTGTTTGCTACTTAAATTTACCTTTTTTGCTGGGTCATGGGTGTTTTTATATTCTTGAAGTTAGATATTTTTGCCAATTAGAAAAATGTTTCAAGTTTTATTTCTGTGTTTATATGAGAATTATAAAACATAGTCACATTTCGTTAATTTTGAGTTATTTAATTGAGTCTTATGTTTCCTTTGATTTTGGGTTTTTAAACTTAGGGGGGAGAAAGAGAAATGGTCAAGTTACAGACCTTGAGCATGGAGATGCAATACAGGTAATTGCGGACTCTTGAAAGTCTAATTTTATGGCTCAGTGACTATTATAATAGTGTGTGCAAATTTATGGCTCAGTGACTATTATAATAGTGACTCCCTAACTTTATGCTTGAAAATTTTAGGCTGCCAACGTGGGCTTTTTGAGAATACTGTCACTGGTTAGTTGGATAATACTTATAGTCTTCGTCTATTACTAATGCATTATGGAAGTATAAAGCTGATACTTATGAATTTGAAAATGTCTAATCACTTTGCAGGCAAAGCCTGAGGCAAAGAACTTGATTTTTGCTACGGTTGCACTGCTAATTGCATCCACATCCAGCATTTTAATAGTATGTTCTCGCTCTGTCTAATACACTCACTAATTTATTCACCCCTTTCCCGTTCTTGATTGAGAAGTGACAAAATGATTCTAAGTTTTAGATGTGGGCATAACAGAGTTCAATCAACCCCATCTTTCGGTCAGTTACATTCGACGAGTCTTATTTCATAAAACAGTTGAAATGTACTAACCAACCTAATTAAGTAACAATGCTATATGAATAATTCTGGAATTTTTTTAGATTTCACTCAAATTATAAATCCTCAAAGTAATAATACAAAATAGAAAAAACTACTAAATTTTGTTAACTACGTGGAGATTGATCTATTTGTTAAACTGAAGTTTATACAGATTTATAGTTAAATGTACCGACTGTTTAGTTTGAATTTTTGTTTTTAGATGAAATTGCAGGGTTGGGAAGACTTCATTGATGAATCAGTATCCTTGGTCTTACTGGAATTTTGTTTTTATTTTATTTAATTAAATGGAGGACATATTGTTTAATTTTTTATTTTTAGAACGTGATGTTTGTGATGAAAATAAATGATTGGGTTTATTGTAGTTGGCCTTGAACAATGATTTAGATATGTCAATAAGAAGTTTAGCAATCAGTATAAGGTGACTATTGGAGCTGATTTCTTGGACCAAGGAAATTCAGTTTGAAGATAGGCTCTTCAGTCTATAGGTTTGGGATTACTGCTTAGTTTCTGAGTTAACTTATGGAATTGCCCTTCTGCTCATCTAGATAGTATTGACAATTAACAAAGAGAATAAGGTTAATTTTCCAAAATTATTCATATATAATTGTTACTTAATTCGATTGGTTAGTGCATTTCAAGTGTTTGATGAAATAAGACTAAGAGGATTTTCGTATGCTTTAACGTATTGATATTTGTGATTCATAATGTATGGCATCTCATACATACAAAAGATCATAGTTTTGTTCTTAAATAGAGTAGTAAGACCTTGAAATATAATAAACAAATCCCTTTAGTCATGGTGAAATGACTTTTGGTTGTGTTTTGATTACTTGAACATATATTTGTTTAATTAGGAGAAGAAGCCTTATTTGGATAAAGCTGCTGAGCTTAAGGAAAAATATAAGAAGGCTATTGAAGGACTCATGACCTTCCACTAAATACTTTTTGGAGGATGCAACTTGTAAAAATAGTTGAAAGAGATATTCTACCTTTTTTATTTTGTTCGTTGTGCTATCTTGAGTAAGTAATTATTCATAAATGGCTACCACTATACAACATCATCATCCTCTGAAAGAGTTTAGTATAGAAAGCATTTAGATTATAAGAAAATTTTCAATCGATGGCTGTTAAAGTCTGTGTTAAGGCTGTTGTTGGTTCCCCTGATATTCTCGGAGACTGTATGTAATCTCTCTGTAATGCACTAATTGAATGTGTTTTTTCTCCCTTTTTCATGGGTTTGTGTTCTAATTGTATAATCATGGGCATGATGGGTTGAGAAGAATTCTGTACAAGATGCATCTATTTGATTTCAGCAACAAGCCCCAATGGTAAATTTCATGACAATTCATTTGAAAGTTTTAAGAAAGTCCCCTTTTTGTGGGTTGATAGATAGTGTTGTTAATTTGTTGAGGGTGGTGATAATTTGATTTGATTAGGCTTTTGGATGCAAACCCAAAAGGGAAGGTGCCTTTAATCAAATTTGGGGATGACAACTTCATTTACTCACTTTTCTCAAGTTCATTTAGTGTTGTGAATTGGTAAGTTAATATATAGAAGATGTTGAGACTTTTTTGTTGGACTAACATTTTTATCATGGACTTCGAAACTGAATTCATTACTTAATTTGAAATTGTGGGATATGATTTCATGTTGGTACATGGATTGTGTACTTTCAGTCTTTTTTTGAGATGAATGTCAGACAAATTATTAAATCCATTATTCAAACTAGTCCGTGCATTACACGGGCTATCAACTAGTTTCCTTAAATACACATTAACAACACAATTGCTTTTAGCAACAGAAAACGACACAATTATTTGTGATGAATATTATTGTTACATTAAACAAGTGAATTCATCATGCTAATAATTTGCAGAGGCCACATAATCATGACTAATGGACTAGTTCAGCCAAATACAAGCTTTGAAACAAATTCGTCAATGTTCTTATCCGAGCTCCCACCTTCATCCATTGCCTCAACAGCCAATTCCTTCCACCTCAAAGCATTAGCTCTAAGTTCTTCCCACTTTTCCCCCTCCATAACATCAATTACAAATCCAGCAATTTCCTCCCTTGTAACTATCCTCTTATTTCGACCCTTAACTAGAACCCCAATTCTCCATACGTCCACAACATATTTCGCATTAGTAGTTTGATCTGTCCATTGAGGCATTGCCAGTATTGGCACTCCCAAACTCAACGCCTCAAGTATTGAGTTCCATCCACAATGAGTCATAAAACTCCTCACAGCCTTATGGGCCAAAACTTCAAGTTGAGGGCACCAGCCCACCACAAGGCCTTTTTCCGCGGCCTTGGATATGAAATTGTTAGGAAGTTTGCTCTGTTCGGATTCTCTAACTATCCATAAAAAGTTGCTATTACTATTCAATAAGCCATTAGCTAGTTCGTCCATTTGGTCTTGGCCAAGGGTGGCGAAGCTTCCGAATGATATGTAGATAACAGAGCCATTAGGTTTAGTGTCTAGCCATTTGATGCAAGATTGTGCGTTGGGCTGGAAGAGGCTGAGGCCGTAGTCTTTGTCATTGGGTATGCGCTTGTCTAAGTACATTGATGGAATTGATGGTCCGATGGTCTTTATTGGCCAGTGGCTCGACAGCCATTTCACTAGCTGATAGAACATAACAATTAACATATGTAATTAACAGTTGTTGCAGATTAGAATTCATTAATGTGTGGAATCAATATGTACATATCATAAAAACATGATAAATGTAGTGAGGCTGAAGATTTACAATATTGAAGAATGAAACTTGTTTAATCCAAATCATTCCATATTATTATGATTCGTTCAACTCCTACAAAGAAATGGAGAAGTCTAATTCTAATTAAAATGGGGAGATGATATTTGTGATCCATTTTTTTTTTACTGCTTTCAATATACTGTAAGCTTAAAATGGTGCAAAATTTGTTTTAAAGTGGAGCTAGCGGGACTATTGAAATATGGAAAATAAGTAAAATGGCACAGACATTGATGCCTTTATTTATTTATTTATTTTGCCTTTATAAAATATGAATCTTAAAATACTTGAAGTCTCACTCGCATCTTAACACGGTTCTTTGAGGAAGTTTATATAGAGTTAAAAAAAAAATTATATCCTCATTAAAATGTACATGATTTACACATGACTTGAAATTGAGAAAAAATCAGTCAAAAAAACAAAACTTAGCAAAAGCACCAACCGTTGGGATGAAAGTATTCACTTTGCCAATTGAGTGACTACTTTGAAACTGGTTGGCAACTTCAAAGGACAAATGTGTAAGTTAGCCTTTCTATAAATAACACCTTATGGGCCTGACCAGTAGATTAACATTTCTTACTAGAACAATAAGTTCCTTTGACTCAAAATGAAAGGATAATTTAGTTATGTAAGGGTATATATCATTTGTATTTACTCTAATTGTTTCTATTTTTTTTTTCTTTCATCACACACTAATCACATGGTTATAATTTTTTGTGCTTATAAATATACTCAAATACTTTTATTCTGATCAATTATTACAAGCCGGTGATTAGAATATTTTTAATATCTTAAGATTCGAATATTAGAGTTTAAATTTTAAAAAAAGCAATAAATTTAAAGGTTTAAAGTGTATTTAATACTTAAAAGCTTCTATACTTGATTATGTGACCTTTAGCTAGGAAAGAATAAACATAATGTTTTTTTTTCTTTAAAAAGGGGATAAGATTTATAAAGAAAAGGGTAGAGAACAAGTGGTGGATTCATGAGCACGTTTTATTTATCTTTATTTTTATTTTTTTTATAGTGTGTCAATATATGAAGGGGTTTGAATAATTAATTAAGTTGGCACTTGTTAATTTGGCGTGAAGTTTACAATGAAGAGTTGCATTTCTATAGCACATAATTCACTTTCTGTCAACTTTTTTGACCTTTAATAATAAACAGTATAAATGAAATATAGCTTTTTATTTCTTTCGTTCTAAAATTAGAGATATAATTTGACTTTTGAATTCAAAGGACGATGACATTTTAAATTTCAAATTTATGTGAATTTATTTAATTTTAGTTGATTCAGTTATTATAATTGTATAGTATATAACAAAAACTATTAATCACAAAATTTATTTCATTCTAAACTTTTAAAACTCATACTAATTTGAAGTTTAATATGCCGATGTCGTTTGAGTTTAAAAATCAAATTATATCTCTAATTTTAGAACGGAAAAAGTACTATATAAATATAACTCTTCAAAAAACTTCTTGATGTATTGACCAAATACCAACTTCACCGAATCTGAATCCATGCAACCCCCAAGTCCTTTCTAATAAGTGGATTCAGAATCAACCAAATTTATACTTCAAATCTAGATACAAAAAAATCATTTAAATTTGAATATATAAAAACACTGGTTCACTAAAATAACTCCAGAAAGAATTAGAAGCTAACCTCATTTTCAAGCGCATCAAAAGTGTTGAAGAAGATCCAATCTGCCTTATGAATATTTAAAAACTGATTCGCAAGCAGGGTCGACGTACCCGGATATAACCCATCAAATAGATCCGAAGGCAGCTCATGGATCTCCAGCTCTGGTATACAAGGCAATGATATTGTACACCCTTCCTCCAAAGGAACCTCAATTCTCCCTTGATGCACATGGTAATATATTGCACATACAGCACAAGCTTGAGTAAAAAACAGGGCCACTTTTAACCCGAGCCCACGGCCCAAATCTACAGTCCGTGGCAGCATTGAATCCTGCACTAGAGCTGTTACAGGGGGGTACCCACAACTCTTTTGCTTGTCAAGAAGCACTGGTAGGTTTTCTGCGACCTTGCGTTCGATATGGGCCATGTATTCTTCTGCAGATTTTGGTGTAAAGCCTTCGTCGTAATCGTAGGAAATGTATTCGATGTTGATTGGGCCGGATTTGGCTTCTGTTGGCTTGATGGTGTTTTCGGTAACAATCAGTGTGACTCTAAGGCCTTTAGAGGCTAAACGCTTGGAAAATTGCATAGCTGGACTTATGTGGCCTTGAAATGGAAGAGGAATGACCATTATGTGAGGGACGTTGCTCACTGGTTCTTCTGATATCTCCTTTCCCATCTCTCTCAAATGAGATTAGATTGTTTTGCTTGGAGTAGGTTTAGAAAAGGAGGATTTTTATGTGGGGAGTAGGAATATAATAAGGTTTATATAGGAGAAGGGTTGGATATTATATTAATTAAATGAGTGATTCATAGAGTAATTAATTAAATGAGTGATTCATAGAATTATTGAGGCTGAGGAATAGAGTTGCGATATGACTTTTTGTACTAGTTAAACACCAGGTGAGTGGAAGAGACGTGCATTGAATTTGTTAACTATCGTTTCCTTCTTTTCATCTTTTTCTTCTTTTTCCTTTGTATGCATGGAAAATGGTGGGATGGTGTGCATGTGTGAAGTTGTGCGGAATGAGAAGTGAGAAAAAGAGAAGGGTTTTCAACTGAGATTCGCATTTAACGATGATGGTAATAGATAGTAGTGGATGTGGTGGTAGTAAATACCCGTGGTTATAGTTGCGATGTCACTGAAAGCAAAAATACAAAAAAGAGGATGTTATTTAATATTAAAAATATTAAGAAAAATGATATATATTGTGACTTTATATGTTGATTTTTTTTATTGTGCGTTACGTATATAAATTTAATTGATAATACTTTTATGATATATTTGATATAGTGGGTTAATTTTATAATTTTATCTGATCTATATGTTAATATGCGTCACAATCATAATTCGACTGAAATCTTTCGCAATATACAGTAGGCTCAAATACTAATATACTCCTCTAATGAAATTATTGATTAACGTGTAGTTAAAAAAATCGAGAATTTCATCTGTTTTGGTAAAATTGAATTAAGATTAATTTTTTTAAAAGGTTTGCGGACAAAATATATCATAAATAAAAATTTAGGGACTAAGCTTGAAAATGACCTATAGTTCGAAGACTGACTAGAGGAGTTAATTATCCTTTTTTTTTCTTTTTTTTTTAGCTTTTTTATTGCTCGCCGTAAAGAAACTTTCATCAAAATATGTCTCCAAATCTAAACCCTAACCCTAAACATCTCAAATTTTAAAAAATACAAAATTATTAAATACATTATAGCACTAAACACGAAAATGACTTATAGTACTAATGCTACGTTTGTATTGGAGCAATGTAATTAGTGAAAGAATGGAATTGAAAAATAAAATAATAAGTGAAATGATTCATTCTGTTCTTGATGAATTATTTTATACTATTTCTCAATGAATAAAATTTACAAATTTGATCATAATGGAAATAGTTTATTCCATTCCAATAAAATAACCAAACATAATTTTTTTTATTCCACAAAAATAAATCATTTCATTCACATGTTGATTCCTGTTTACAATCCAAATGTCTAGTAAGATTCTTGACTAGAAGAGTAAATTATCCCTTCTTTTTATTTTTTAGCTTTTTTATTGCTCACCGTAAAGAAACTTTCACCAACATGTTTTCTCATGGCAAGTGTGAACGTTTGAAAACAAGTGGAGATGGAACTTTGATAGTGAAGTGGACAACAATCAGACACGTAGGAAGGATTATAGTAAGTCAAAGTGACTAATGAAGAATTGACTATATATTATACTAGTATTCGGTAGGGTTGAGCTAGTAACCAATCGTCTCCGAAATCGCACCAAAAACCGCACAAACCGTACCAATTAAAATCGCACCAACGGTTCTGGCGTATGTTGCAGTTTTAGGTGGGATAAAAACCAAATTTACGGTTCGGTTTTGGTTACTGGTCAAAACCGCACGCATAAAACCGAAACCGCACCATGTGTGTATGTATGTATGCAGGGGCAGATGAAATATAAGGGCAGCCTATGCTCACTTTTTTTTTATAGGTAAACTCAATGGGGCAGAATTTATAAGTTAGTAAACTCAAGGCAGTAGATTAATAAAAGAGTTGAACTTGGTGGGACAAAAGAAAAACATTCATTCTAATCTAAATATCTAATTCTCTAAACCAAAGTAAGGGTTACTGCTACTGCAATGCATAATGATAGTGCCAAACATCAAATCATGCTAAGAAGAAGAAATGTCTTCTTTATCTAACTTCACTATATATATATATATAATGCATATTGTTATGTAGTACACTTTATATCATTGTATGTAATGTAATGCAGAATGCCTAATTGATATTCTTTTTGAATTAAAAAGTTCTAATTGTGATATGTGTTATTACATTTATTGTTCTTTTCCATGTCATTGCAATTTTATTGGTTGGTGATGATAAAGTTTCATGTAAAACTGTTTTGTAACTAAGTTAACAGTCTATTCTTTATTAATTTCCAATTAAGTTAATAGATATGTTCATGAATTATAAATAATATAATGACAAATTGACAATTAATACAAATTCATGTGTAATTGTAGGAAGATATGTTCATGAGTTATAATTTAAATTGTATAAAAATTTGATGCCTCAATTGGTTTTGTAACCAAAACCGCACCAAATGAAACCGCACCGCACATTTTAAAACCGCACCATGCGGTTTCATGTGCGGTTTTGGATTTGTGAAACCGCACCTAAAGCGGTTTCGGGTGTGGTTTAAGCTTCAAACCGCACCAAACCGCACCATACTCACTCTTAGTATTCGGTGTATATAGTCCAAATGGTCGGTTATCATTTTTATATATATACTCCTTCCGTCTTTTAATATATGTCGTTTTAGAGTTGTGCACAAATATTAAAAAAATAATCGTATAACATTAAATATAATATCAATTACCTATATTATCATTGTATTAAAAAAAGTATTATTTATTAAGCAAAAAATAGTGAGAGAACCAAAATTATATTTAATACTTGAGATAATATTAGAAACTAAGTAATTAATGCTTACTTGAAATTCTCAAACGACATATATTAAGAGACAAAAATACTTCTCTAAAACGACTTATATTAAGGGACGTAGGGAGTATATAATTTTTATTTTTATTTTTGATAATTTTGGTCCACTTATAAATTGTGTTCGTGTCGTGTTATCGTGGCGTGTCGAAAATTGTCGCCCCCTAAGTCAACGTGATTAATGAAGAATTGAATGTATAGTAAGCAAGGTTCTTAGATCGGGACAGTTCATCGAATCAGAAAAGGTATCGGGTGGATGAGTCACTAGTCCAACTAGTGGTCGAACCGTTATTAACCCATTGACGTCATTAATATATAAAAATATATATTATTAGTAATTAATAAAAATTTAAAAAATCTTGTTTTTATGAACTAAAACATAATAAAGATGAGTTACAATATTAATAAAAGTGATTAATTTTAATATTAAAAAAAATTAAAAAAAATTCGGGTCAACCGGGTTTACTGGTTAGACCACCGATTGAACCAGTGGTCAATGGGTCAACCTGAGTTTTGACCAAAACAGGTTCCGATTTTTACCGGTTCGACCGCCGGTCCGGTCCGAGTTTTAAAACCATGATATTAAGTCAAAATGATTAATGAAGAATTGACAGTATACTACATCTATTTCAAATTAAAGATACAATTTGACTTTTGAATTTAAACGACGATAAATTAAATTTTAAAATTAAAAATTTAGAATGAAATAAATTTTTAAGTAAATTGCATTTTGAATCTCCATGTTTACCCTATTTTGCACATTGCATCCCAATCTTTAGAAAAGTCAGCACATAACACCCCCTACCCAAAAAATTGTCTCTAAAAGTGCAAAATTCGTCGCTAACCCTTCACTTTTAGCGACGAATTTTGGGTCGGGGGTGTTATGTACTGACCTTTCTAAATATTGGGATGCGTTTAAAATTATATGATGCAATGTAAAAAATGGGATAAACTTGGGGATGCAAAGTGCAATTAACTCTAAATTTTGTGATTATTATATGATTATAATTATTGTATCAGCTAAAATTAAATAAAATCACATCAATTTGAAGTTAAATATACCGTTATTTAACCTCAAAAGTCAAATTGTATCTCTAATTTTGAACGGAGGAAGTATACTACTCTAAGAGAATGATTAAAGTACAATTTGTACATATATTAAGAAAAATAAAAATAGAGGAAATAGAATAAAAAAAAGTTCAAATGTATCCTTAGTGGTCCCACAAGATTATATAAAAGTAATGAGTACTTTGATTTTTTTTTTTATACTAATGGGTCTCACTAAATGACATATTTACTCTTCAATTTATGTACTTTATTCATCCTTTTAGGAACAGAGGGAATAGTATTCAGTGGCGAACCCAGAAATTTTTGGTTGCGGGGCGAATTTTCTTAGGTCACTTTGAAATGAAAAAATAAAAGAATTTTTCCACCCTATATATAAAGAAATTCTAAATAAATTGTGAGTGATAACAAATTTCTACAATTCTTTTAATACATAAAGTGTACATCTTTAATGTTTTTCATTTGAAAAAGAAACATATGCAGCAAACTGTTAATTTCTTGAGACATGTTATAACTGAAATATAAATATATTATTAACTTGTTATATTAAGAAAAGGAATGTACACTTCCTTTCACTTTTATTAATAGTATAAAATGATATAATTTTCTTAAATTTATCATAACAATTACATTACCATATTATTACTATTAAACTAAACACTCAATTAATTTAAGAGTAAAGTTAAACATAAAATATAAATATATGCTTAAAATTAAAGTTTACAAATGTGATTTTTTTGTGGAACAAATAGAGTAATATTTATGATTATATTGTCTAAAATAAAATTCACATGTATTAATTTTAAATTAAAATATTAGAAAAACTTTCAGAAGTTAAAATGAAATACATTTTGTGAAATGAATGAAATATTAATTACTATAAATTTATAATTTTAAAAAAATGCAAATAGGTACCTTATATACATATTAAAAATTACAAAAACCCCAGGGTAGGGCCGCTCCTGTTGCCCACCAGTGTAGGGCCGCCGTTGTTTGTATTTGGCATCATTGCATATATGCGCAGAGTCATGAAACAATGATTATTATTCAGTGGTTTGTCCTAACATAGCAATGAGAATGACTAGTAAGTAGTAACGATACTAACAAAAGGTGGTTCTATTCCTTTCTTTCTTCATCTTGTTGAAAGCAACAAATAAGAAGGAATTGTTTCTCACAGGAAATAATTTGTGGGAAACTTTAGAATCCGAAATGACTAGGTTTTTAAATAAAACTCAGATTTTGCACAGTTTTTTAATTAGTGGTCATGCATTTTCTTAATCTAACAAAATTTTAATTATGACTACTGATATTATCAAAGTAAAAATAATATTGACAGAATAAGAAGTATAGTTTAAAATGTTAAGTGCAATTAAAATAATTATAAAAGTGACATAAAATACATATTTTCTCGTGTAAGACCATTTTTACGTTGACGCTTGAATAAACTTGCAACAATATTAGCAAGAAGAAGAAGACATATATAACTACAAGACCATTAATTTCATAGAGCCAAAGGACACAGTACAAATACTTCTCTTCCTTAGTGTGCCGGCAATATGGGCATAAAATTATAATTTGGCAACTATGAAAGGACCAAAGAAATCAAAAAGCAAAACTCTCCTTCTCTTCGTTAGTGTGTCGGCAATATGGGCATAAAATTGGGACAAAAGAACAAATTTTTTGGGAAGAGTCATTGGATCAAAAATTTCTTTAACTCATCCTAGCCCTTCCTAAATGTTTTGCCAACAAATACTAAACCTATTTCATTCCTTTTTCCCTAATCTAGCCAAGACTAAATTTGCCCACATTCTCTTCAATTCTCTATTATCTCAAAAACTAGATTACAGTGAGTTAGAAAGTAAACAAAAGAGCAAGAAAATTCAATTTGATATATATATATATACATATATATATATATATATATATATATATTGGCTTTTAAGTTGTCACTCAATTTCAATATGGTCCCTAAATTTTTAAAGAGTAATGCTAGAGGCATAAACTATTTTACAAATATTTTACAAACTGCCTGATGTGGCAGTTATACTGTTGTATTGGTGATAGTGTTGTAGTGGGAATATGTTTTTTTTAACTATCACCAATACAACAGTGCCATGCACATCAGTCAGTTTGTAAAATATTTGTAAAATCGTACAACTCAGGTTCATTTAAGTCCTCCGACTAGTTGAGGCTTTTTTAGGTGGGAAAATGATATTCTCACCTAAATAGTTTCAATTTAAGTAATAAAATAAAACAATTAAATATTAAAATAAGTAAACATGACAATTAATTAATTAACTAATATAATAATCTCAACAAAAAAGAAATAAACCATTGTTAATTAATTAATAGTTACTTAAAAATTAATTAATAACCCTGAGAAATCTTCATCTTCCCCAAATCAAAACATTTTGAAAACAAGAATCTCAAAAACAAATTTGTCAAAAATCAATTCAAATTTCTAAAATAATAATAATAAATTAAAAAAAAAACCCTGATTATAAAGAAAACGAAGAAATAGAATCGAAGCAAACACTGAAGAACTCGATACTCTCGAATTAAATAATTTTGATATGCTCTCTTAAGCTACTGATTCATCAAATTTAATGTCATTGGTACACTGATCATTCCAGGCCAATATTCAACCCAAAAGCAAAATAAGAGTGAAGAATAAGCACAGATCTCAAAATGAGATGAGACTTTTCCTCTTCAAGAGGAAGAAATAGAAATCAAAGCTCTTAAGTAATTAAGTAGAGAGAGAAAGAAATGAAGTGCGGTGCCGGAATTAACATTCGCGAGGGAGGAGGCTGTTTTTGGGAGGTCATGAAGGGGAAAGAATTGCTGACTCGCCGGATTTCTAAACGGGCAATGATGCAGCCGATTGTTATGATGTGTGCCCTTGCTTTGCCCTTTCTATTCGTTTGAGTTGTCATTCCTTTGCTCTGTTTGATTATTAAAGGATTGGATTTGGGTTGGGGGTTTGGGTTGAGGTGAAGAAGAGTTTGGAGCTAGGTTGTTGATGTGTGTTCTTGGTGTGTTAGTGTGTGTACTGAGGCTTAGATCTAGATGTGATAGTGGTGGTGACATTGGGAACTTGATGTTGTAGGCGGAGTTGATGGTGGCGAAATTGAAGACTTGATGTTACCGGTGGTGATTGTGGATTTGCAGGTGGGGTGATAAACAAATAGTGATGAATTTGTTCTTGGTATGCGTATACTGTGTGTTCTTGTATTTGCAGTTGGGGAAGACAAACAAATAGTAGTTTTATTTTATTATTTATTTTGCAATTAATAACATGAGTTTATCATTTTGTCCTTAGAAAAGCCCTAACTTAGTCTGATGACTGAAATGACCCGAGTTGTCCGATTTTATACCATATCGAGACTTTTAAAAATTTAGAGGTCATATTGAAATTGGGTAGCAATTTGGAGGGATATTTTTTCAATTTGGTCGTGTGTGTGTGTATATATATATATGTGGAAAACTTCTTTAGCAGACCGGTCTGTTAACGGATCGGCTATGGCGACGGATTTTTTGGATATAACGACGGTATGAACCGTCGCCATAGCTGGTCCGTTAACGGACCGGTCCGTCGAAGAAAGCTTCTATATTGGGTAGCAATTTGGAGCGGCAATTTTTCAATTTGGTTGTGTGTGTGTGTGTGTGTGTGTATATATATATATATATATATATATATATATATATTGCTCTTATACACTAGTTAACACACACTTAATTATATTTTTGTGCTAACACATCACTTTCTTATTTGTGTTTAATACTATTATTATAGTTATATTTATTCATATTAAACACTATAGAGCACAAGCACTTACACTTGCATTCATTTATTTATTGTGCTAATTCAAGTTACACATCATATATCAATTTTATTTATAACTTGAATTTAAAGGTTATACATTAATCAAAGCTTTATACATAGTCCGTTTATCCGAAAATGAAAAATAAGTGATCAATTGTCAAGTCGAAATACATACCTATTTATACTTAGAAATCTGGACTTTACCTACTTGACTCTTGTGAACTGTATTCCATTCAAAAAAAGTGATACAAGATAACTTTTTCTTAAGATAATATAACCCGATTATCCTTAGTGCAACCTTGTGTTATCTTTATAATTCTCTAATAAAAAAATATATAAGCGAAATATATAGAACATTTGACTTATAAAGAGTTTATGATCGACCTTACACCAAAGTATTGATTCCACCTTATAAAAAGTGTTCTATATCAACCAAAATGATCATAACATATTAATTGCCATATTTATTATAATCATTGGTTAAATAGTTATTATTTATTTGCAAGAACTAATCAACAACTGTCATTATTTATTTCTTGCAATATTTGACAGACTTGAACTAAAACTTTGTCTATCTACTTAATCAAAGATAATTAAAATCTTTTTTTAAAAACAAAGGGTAGAGTTTAGTGTTCTTCTACTGTGTGAGGAATTGAGTGATTCTTGTTCCAATACCAACATCTTAGGAAGGTTATATGTTTGGGTTTCTAAGTGAGGAAAGGAAAATATATCAAGTTTTAAGACTAGCCAGAGAAAGAATACAAGAAGCTTTGGAAATGGAATATGTCATTCTCAAAGAATACTAGAGGATAATAGTTCTAAGACATAATCAAATTTGTATAAAGGTTTCTCCACCTACACAAGGAGTTAAACTAGTTTTATAGTGAAAAATTTTAAAATTCTGGATAAGAGTTTAGGGACTGGACTAGTTATATATATTTGGAAGAAATATATGTAGTGAACCAGGATATATCGCTGAGTCTTCTGATTGGTATCTCTCTATCCTTATCTCTTTACTTTATTTACAAAATACTAAACAGTATTTTCACAAACTCACATGGAGATTTAATAGTAAAATTTTAAAAAGGTCAAGATATTATAAAATGTAAATTAATCTATTCAACCCCCCTTCTAGATTAATTTCAATTAATTCCGACCTAACAGATGTGTTACCATTATTAATTTATCTATACTATTATATATCTTGTATTAATGTGTTATCATTAATTATATTAAATTTACAAGGAAACAATCATAAGTTCATCTTACCTGATATTAATTTGTTACCATTATTAAATAAGACTTTAATACAACCTAAATAATATAGTATGAGAAGAAAAAAAATATTTCACATAGATCATCTTACCTAACTTGAATAAATATAAGTTTAATTATATTCAAGTATAAGTAAAATCTTATTATCATTTTAAAAGGAAAAATTTTCTTATTAGGACCATTTTAGCTAGCTAATAAATTCAATAATATATTTATTAAAAAAATAATAAAATATTTACAATATCATAACTTATAATAAGAACCCCTGCTTTGCACGGGGTGTAGATGCTAGTCTTAGTTAAAAATCACTTTAAACTTAAATTGACAAATATGATTAACTTAAATATGTAACAATTAATCCATTCTTAAGCTGACAAATATTAGACTTTATTTGTTAATTGTTCTGACTACTTATAATGACAGAGCAATAAGTGTCGATCGCTTGAAAGTATTAACTGATTTTAGAATAATTTTAAAAGTGCCACTAAATGTATATCTAGTCATCCGTTTTGGACAAGAATCATTTCCATTATATCTTTCACCCAAATTCATCTAATACATATTTACCGATAAATAGCAATACAATAATATTCGTCGTAAATAATTGTGTGTCGCTGGTACCGAGGCTAAAAACAATATTAGTTTCGTTAAATGTGTATTGAAAAAATTTGAAAATTTTTTAAAAATTGATGGAGGGAATCTTAACCCATTATTTTTTGTTCTAAAAATATCAATAAACCTTAAAATAGTGTAAATTACTAAAATTGTAGATAATATCATGTGAATTTGTGAAGCAATCAGCAAAACTCCATCCATTCTGACTTCTGAGAAGTCCATAGAAGAGCCAAAAGTAGGCTTGAACTTCCTTATAGAAAGCAGATATCATGTTCAATTATCCTTGTTCCCAAGTTCGCTAAACTATCATTTTCAATTATGTGATTCCAATAACAACCCATGTTGTTATATATATTCTTGTAGTAAGCAAAATGGCTATCTAGCAAATGGCCAATTACAGCCATCGGACCAGCAATCCCTTCACTTCTTATGAGTTGTTAGAGAATCTAAACGTACAAAACTCTAGCAATTTCTTGGCTGAGGCAGAGGAAAAAGGCCTAATAGTGAGTTGGTGCCCTCAACTCGAAGTTTTGTCTCATAAATCCATAGGGAGCTTGATGACTCATTGTGGTTGGAACTCGACACTTGAGGCATTGAGTTTGGGCGTGCCAATGGTGGCAATGCCACATGGTTTGATCAGCCTACTAATGCTAAGTATATTGTGGACGTAAGGCGAATTGGGGTTCGGGTTTCTATTGGTGAAAAGGGGGTTGTTTTCGTTGGATTTTTGCTATAAAAATTCTATTTATCTATTTATTTATTTATTTGTTTATTTATTTATGTTGGACATTTATTTATTAATAAACGTACATTATTTATCATTCATTATATGGTCATTTATTTTGTTTATATAAATTTTCATATTATTTATATTATGGTTTGTGTGTATAAATAAATATTTTACACAAAAGATATAAATCATATGTAATATATATAACAAAGAAATAATGGTTTATAACCTAAGATAATTTAGAGATATTATCTTATAGATAATTTCTCTTGATCATGGAAATTGAACTTCTAATTAAAGTATTAGTGCATTAACGGTGTGCATTAAACGGATCATGTGATAATATTTATTTATAAAATATTTTCACATAAATACTAATTTATGAAAATTTTTAATTTAGAAATAATAATGGACTTAATATTGTTATATATATTAATTTGATGTTCCAATGAGTGAGATTACATTGAGTTAATTAATACCTCGAAATGTCGATTAATATATTTAATTAATATGAGGAACATTATTATTATTATCAAAACATCTATAAGATTTTTTTCATAAGATAATTTATTATTGATCATAGAATCTTGACCGAGTATTTTAATATTTATTATTAAAAAGATTAATTTAATTGTTAAATCAATTTATGATCAAATAAAGATAAATTATAGACTTATGAAATTAGTTTAAATATATTAGAATTATATTAATTGATTTTGAAATATTTATATACATCTATAGAGGAAATATTTACAGTTTATTAGTAAAGAGTTTATTTAATTAATTCATGGACTAAAGTGCAATTACAATTTTTTAGTGGAACTAATTGTAATTAATATTTATTTAGAATATTATTATGGGATAATAATACATAGATAAATATTTGAGTCAGAAAAAAAATCCCTTAGGATCCCCTTCCTATCCTAATATGAATCAGATTCATAAGAGAGCGTGAGGATCAATGTTATTATATATATCATTGATCAGAAACGTGTTTGGTACTTTTTTTAAAAAAAAAAAATATACCAAATTTTGTATTCTCTCTTTCAGCCTAGGAAAAACACAGCTAGAATTTCTTTATAGAAGGGTTCTTTGGAGGCCACACTCCATGTTTAACATAAGGTCATAGTAGGAGAAAAGATCTTAAGGATACTAGGAGACCACATGGATTTTGTGGAGCATCAAACCACTTTAAAGAGTTAGAAAAACTTTGAAAACGTACTAATCCAATCAAGCACTAGGTAACAAATTCGTATTCGAGTTACATGGATTATATATATATATATATATATATATATTTGTTGTTCGCATAAAATCATAAAGATGATCCTGGTTTTATTTTTAATTTTTAAAACCTATTTTCAGACTATTCTTCCAACAATTTTGAGGGGAGAAGTTGTTAAGTGTATAAAGGATGTTATGGAGGGGGAAATAGGGGATGAGCTTAGAGGGAATGCTTTGAAATGGAATGGGTTAGTTGTGGAGGCAATGGAGGAAGGGGGTAGCTCTTGATGAGTTCAATTTCAAAGCTTGTGTCCGCCTGAATTTGCTAGATTTGATATTGTGGAAGTAATGTAACATTTAATTAAGCAAATTGAAGATAAACTACATTAGTTTGAATTTTATTAGCATTTATGCTAATATATTGTTATTAGTATTGTCTTTCTTAAATTTTACACAATTATTGTTATAAACAATAAACAAATATAAGTTCACTGATATATAGAAGCAATGAACAAATGAAAGCTAGAAGATAGAGGATGACATTATTCTGCATAGCTTTATTCATTAACCAAACAACCTATATATATGCTAATACATAACTGATAATAACATGAAAATAATCACTACCCAACATTCACAAAACAAACTCCTACAGACTCGGTAAACACAAACAAACTGACTGACAATCCTAAAAACTAGGACAACCTAAAACATGCAAATTACTTATTTTCTCAACAATCCCTCCCTTAAACTGATGTTCCAGACATAACATTCAGATTAATAAGAGTCAAACTTTGAACCGCCATCTCTCAAACTGGATTATTAATTTGAAGTGTAAACACCAAGTAGCTTCTTGTGCTACTGAAATGCAGGAAATTTGAGAGGTTTTGTTAGAATGTCAGCAATCTAGTCTTCACTTCTGTAGTAAATAAGATAATAACTCCATCATTCGTGAGATCTCTCAAGAAATGATATTTCATATCAATATGTTTGCTTCGACCATGTAAAACAGGATTCTTTGAAAGCTTTATTGCTGAACTATTATCACAATAAATCTGAGTAGGTCCATCCTCTTTGCAATGCAACTCTTTAAGAATTTTCTGAAGCCAAATAGCTTGATAAGCACAAGCTATTGCAGCAACAAATTCAGCTTCAGTAGTTGATAATGCTTCAATATGTTGCTTCTTTGATGACCATGAAACAACTCATGTCCCCATCATGAAAACATACCCAGATGTGCTTTTTAGGTAATCTGAATCTCCTGCATAATCACTATCCGTAAAGCCAAACAGATCTAATTTTTCTCCCTTCTTGTAAAACAACCCAAACTCCTTAGTACCTTGTAAGTACCGAAAAATTCTTTTTGCAGCCAAGAGATGAATTTATGTAGGACACTCCATGTACCTATTAATCACACTTACAACATGCATGATATCAGGTCTTGTGCCATTAAATACATTAAACTACCCACTATCTGTTTGTAAAGAGTGTCGTCAACCTTCTTTCGTCCATTATCTTTGTTTAGCTTAAACCAAACTGAGACGGTGTATTTACATGATTACAATCCTTCATCTGAAACATGTTCAAGATTTCTCGCACATACTTCTTTTGAGAAATAAAAATTACAGCAGAGGACTGCACCACTTCAATCCCAAGAAAGTAATGCATCAAGCCAAGATCAGACATCTCAAATTCAGCCATCATAGATTTCTTAAAACTTTCAAATGTGGTTGTATAATTTTCAGAATAGATTAAATCATCTACATATAAGCTAACAATAAATATTTTCCCCCATCTTCAATGTTTATAAAAAGTGTATGTTCATAAGGACATTTTTGAAATCCTTCATTTAAAAAATAAGTTTCTATACGATTATACCAAGCCTGTGGTGCTTGTTTTAATCCATATAAAGCCTTCTTTAACTTATACATTGTATGCTCATTGCCAAGTTTCACATAACCAGGAGGTTGATCTATAAATACCTCTTCTTTCAAATATCCATGAAGGAAAACTGATTTCACGTCCAATTGAAAGATAGGTCATGAGTTTTGAGCTGCCAATGTAATCACCAATCTTGTTGTGGCATGCCTTGCAACCGGAGCGAAGACTTCTTTATAATCAACACCAAACTCCTGCTCGTAGCCCTTAGCCACCAAACGTGCCTTGTGCTTGTTAACCTCACCATTCTCCTTCAGCTTTGTCTTGTAAACCCACTTTACACCAATTGTTTTCTCCCCTTTAGGAAGATCACAAAACTCCCAAGTATCATTTCTTTTTATGGCTGTAATTTCAGCATCCATAGCCTTTCTCTATTTTGATTTTTTGACATTCATTTCGAAAGTGGTAGAATCACAATATGAAAATAGAGCAAAATGTGTAAAGGGTCATCACCTTGGTCAACACCAGTTACCTCATAATCAGTCATCCATGTTGGTCTTCTTCGATCACGTTAAGGCCTTTGAAATTCAACTGCAAGTAGGCTTTGATCGGCTACTAGAACATTTTGAGTGGCTTCCTGTTCTTGCTCATTCTCCATAGGCTCATGCCCTTTCTCATCATCATTAAAATCTACTGGAATATTTTCTTGAACACCATTTTCATTCCATGACCAGGTGTCTGTCTCATTAAAAACCACATCACGACTGATAACTATTTTCATGGTGCTAGGATTGTATAGCTTATAAGCTCATGAACTTATCACTAACATAAAAAAATGCATTTTTCTCCCTTGTCATCTAGCTTCTTCCTCTTCTCATCTAGAATACGAGCATATGCAATACACCCAAAAATCTGAAAATGATCTACAACAGGTTTCCTTCCGCTTCATGCTTCTTCCGGTGTCATATTTTGAACATCATATGTGGGACTTTTGTTCAATATATCAATGCTCCAATTAACGGCTTCATGCTAGATGCTTTTTGGAATGCCACTCATTATCAAAATGCTTCACACCATATTCATAATAGTTCGATTTTTCCTTTTGCACACTCCGTTTTGTTAGGACGTGTAGGCTACAATAAGTTGCCTCTTGATTCCATGAATCTCACAGAAATTTGCAAATTCATATGAGTTATACTCTCCACCATGATCAGTAAGAACTTTGATGGGGCTGCCAACTTCTTTCTCAACGAGCACTTTATAGCTTTTAAAGGCTGCAAAAGCTTCAGATTTTTCTTGCAAAAAATAAACCCATGTTTTACGACTATAATCATCAATGAAGGTAATTATATATCTTTTACCTCCATTAGAATGTGGTGTTATTGGCCTGCAAATGTCGGAATGAATTATCTCCAATGCTTTCTTCGCTCTATAAGATTTTCCTTATGGAAATTGAATGCAGTGTTGTTTGCTAACAACACATTCTTCACAAAATTGAGAAGGAACTGTAATTTGAAGAAGACCTGTCACCATGTTCTTCTGTTGTAGTGTTTTTAATCCACCAAAATTCAGATGCCCATAGTGGAAGTGCCATAGCCAAGCCCCATCCTTCAATTTCGTTGAAAAACATGAATGCGTGATGTTGTGGAGATAAAGTAGGAACATACGATTTGCCGTCATGTTAACTTAAGCAATTAAGCCGAACTTAAGATCTTGAATTTGACATACTCCATCTTTGATAGAAATCTCGTATCCCTTTTCTTGCGACTGACCCACACTAAGCAAGTTGTTCTTTAATTCTGGCACAAAAAGAACATTAACAATAGTGTGGGTGGAATTTCCTTTAGTTTGAATTGTTACCTTTCTTTTTCCCATAACAAAAATCATGAAATTGTCACCGAACTTAACAGAGCTGCAAAAAGATTCTTTCAAGTCAGAGAATGTCTTTTTATCTCCACATATGTGATTGCTGCAGGTAGTGTCTAAATACCACATGTTTTGTTGAGTTTCTTCCTTCACGTGACATGCCATCAAAAGAGACACTTCTTCTTTTTCTCCAAAGTTAGTTTTTTCTCCACTTTGTCTATTTAAATCAGTTTCACATTCTGACTTATAATGGTCATACCTATGACATCTATAACATTCAACATTGAACTTGTCTGCTGACTTTGGTCTATAAGTTGTTGGGTGGTGGCCGCCACGTCCTCTGCCTCTTCCATGAAGTTGACTTTCTTAATGTTGATGATATTGTTGTTGGTTCCCACGATCATTATTGAATCTGCCTCCTCTACCTCGACCTTTGTCTCTACCTCGTCCTCTATGAGCTCCACTAGGTATAAAGTTATTTTTTGATAAGGCCTTCAATGCTTGTTCTTCTTTCTCCTGGTGGTTAATTTTTTTCTCATGAACCAACAGAGAACTTTGTAATTCATCACTTGAAAGTTTATCAACATCATTAGCTTCTTCTATAGAACAGACAATAAAATTAAATTTTGGTGTCATGGATCAAATAATCTTCTCAACAATGGTAACATCCTCTGTCTTGTCGCAATGGATTCACATTTGATTAACGATTGCCATCGTTCTTAAAAAATAGTCTGTAACTGACTCTCCTGATTTCATTCGAAGCATTTCGAACTCCGAACGAAGTGCTTGAAGCTGTTGCCTCTTAGCCCGTGCTGTACCTTGATACTTCTTCTTCATGGAATCACAAATATCCTTGGAAGTGTCTTTACTAAGAATTGTTTCTAAGATGGGACGATCAATAGCCTGAAAAAGGTAATTTTTTGCCTTTAAATCTTTTAGCTTTCTCCCTTCCAACTCTGTTTTTTGAGCATCTGTCAACACTGTATCTTTTGTTGGTTGTCCAATTCCAGATTCAACGATATGCCAATATTCTTTTGACCGCAGAAAATTCTCCATTAGCATGCTCCAATAGTCATAGTGACCATCAAAACGTGGGATCGTCGCCTGCACAAAATTGGAATCTAAAGCCATCGTTTCACTGCTTCTGCAAAAGAAAACAGAGACTATGGACTGTTTGAGGACTTTCACAGTCTTTCAGGACTCTCTCACTTTTCTCTCCTATTTGTAGCTCTAGTACCACTATTATAAACAATAAATAAATATAAGCTCACTGATAGAAGCAATGTACAAATGAAAGCTAGAAGACAGAGGATGATATTATTCTGCATAGCTTTATTTATTAACCAAACACCTTATATATAGGCTAATACATAACTGATAATAACATAAAAATAAGCACTACCCAACATTCACAAACACAAACTCCTACTTACTCGGTAAATACAAACAAATTGACTGACAATCCAAAAAACTAGGACAACCCAAAACATGCAAATTACTTATTTTCTCAACAGTTGTAATATCATTAATCAGCAGAGAAGAATAGACACTGCAAAGTCCAAATTCACTTGGACACTCACACATAAAGCCGAAAAAAAACCTCTTCTTAATTCTGAGTAGAATTGGACCTAGTTATGTGAATAATATTCAAATGGCTGGTGATTAAATAAGTTCAAATCAAAATACGCTGCATGAAAAATTTGTATATCTGTATGGTCCCAAGACTAATGTTACGTTTGAATTGAATGAAAAAAATTGGTGAAGGAATGAATCGAGAGGGGAATGGAATAGAGAGTGAAATAATTCATTCCATTCTTACTAGAATGAGTCATTCCATATCATCCTCCAAGAAATAAAATTCATAAATTTGGGAGGAATGTGAATGGTTCATTTCATTCCAATGAAACAACCAAACACAATTTTAATTTATTTTATAAGAATGAGTCATTCCTACTTTCATTCATGCAATCCAAACGTAGCATAAAGGTGGTGCAAACTCCACTTAGTGCGAAACAAATAATATGCAAAACACCAATCACCCAATGTATTTTTTGCTCCCCAATATCATCCAACCATTTTTCCTCTTATCATTAAAATTATTCAAATAAGTTGGGGAATTTTTAGGTACTGAAAATACGTTAAACACTCTCATTCCGGCAAATGATTACACTTAGGTGGCCAGAGGGTTTTTGTTGTATAAATCCTTTGAGTTTAGGTTCAATGTAACAATTTTTTTTTATTTTTTTTATTGAGGGTTTGGTTAAAAAAATAGAAGAAGAACAAGGTCAAAAGTGCATTTAAGCATGGCTTTTGTATGAACAATTGAGTCATGTCGTATTGATCAATGAATTGCATGATACCTCTATTAAAACTCAAGCTAATTAAATTTTGAAAAAGAGTTTTGCAAGTGTTTAATTCTGAAAGCTTGGAGTTTGCCGGTAGGAAGAATTGAGTTAGGCAGTGGATAATCTGCCTAGTTGGGACTAGGATCTCCTCCTCCTCTACAATTTTCAACCAATCTCCAAATATTCTACCCAAAAAAGAAAAAATCACCTCACAAACATTTAGCAACACAAAATATTGTTTTTAACGAAGCAATCAACAACACATTTATTGCGACGAATATTATTGTGTCACTAAACTTAATATTTTTGTTATTAAATATGTATTTTATCTCTTTCATTATACTTATCCCCAAATTTCTCTCAATATGTATTTAGCGACACAAATATTATATATAGCGACGATAAAATTTATTTTGTTGTTAATTAGTTGCGTCAAATTTTATTGTATTGCTGAGTGTATCGGGAGATATCGGAGAATAAGTGTATACCGTGTATTGAAGGGGATCTTAATATGTGGAATAGGATTCTTACACTTTTCAACCCAATCAATAACACGTACATAGGTGATGTGAGTTGACGTCACTCAATCCAATTTAAAAAATCGTTCCTTTTAATTTGAAAACTCACTGAGTTGACTCGGTACATTTGGTTTATTTTGTTCGTCAATTCATGTTCTCTTCTCCTTCAAAATCGATCGCCTGCTCTTCTTCTCAGTCGACTTCTTCTCTTCTGAACAAATTCAATGTTTTTTGTTTTGTCTTCCAAAGAGCAACGTCTATATACAGGTGATAATAAAAACATTTGATACTTAAGAACCTAGATGCAGATCCAAAACCATCTTTTTCATCTCCTCCTTCTTAATTACTCCCTCCGTCTCAAATTAATTGCTCAGTTTTGACTTTTTTAAGTCAAATTGACTATTTTTAGAATTAATAATTAAGCATATATAAATATATTTCTAAAATTATAAAAATTGGGGTTATAATCTCTTCAACTATATTTTAGCAAAAATAATAAAAAGATTAATTTTAAAAATGGTCAATTTGACTTTAAAAAGTCAAAACCTAACAATTAATTTGGGACAGAGATAGTAATTGCAATTGCTCTTCCTGTCATCCGTCACGGAGTAATCACTCATGCCGAAATCATCTCCATTTTGTGCACTTCTTTGAATAGGGTTAACAGCCGAAACAGTGATTGAAGCGAAGAAGAGAGAATGGAAGTTAATAGAGAGAAAACAGTGACAATTTTATGGTGTTTCAGTCGAAGTAATGATAGAATCCTAAATCAATTTCACCACTTTGGTGCGTTATTTGTGTTACTTCAGTGAGTCCCCATGGCCAATACTTCGGCGTGTTATTTTTGTTACTTTGGTGAGTCCCATGGCCAATTTCAACACTGTTTCTGAACTACATATTCCCAATTCGTTGGGAATTTGGAAAACCAAGTAATGGATGGGCATCATCATGGCTTTGGGGGTGTCAGAGTTCCTCTGTTGAACAGAACAGTAAGTCTCCCATTAATGATTTGTAAATTTTGCAATTCTTTTTATATATAGGGGTTGATTAAATTGCATTTCAGCTTATGGGTTTTGTTTAGTTATGATTAAGTAAATGCCCGTGTTGAATAGTTTGATTCATGTATAGATTTTTTTCCAGAAGTTTTCATTGCTGCCTCATAATTTGTGTTTGCTACTTAAATTTACCTTTTTTGCTGGGTCATGGGTGTTTTTATATTCTTGAAGTTAGATATTTTTGCCAATTAGAAATGTTTCAAGTTTTATTTCTGCGTTTATATGAGAATTATAAAACATAGTCACATTTCGTTAATTTTGAGTTATTTAATTGAGTCTTATGTTTCCTTTGATTTTGGGTTTTTAAACTTAGGGGGGAGAAAGAGAAATGGTCAGATTACAGACCTTGAGCATGGAGATGCAATACAAGTATTTGCGGACTCTTGAAAGTCTAATTTTATGGCTCAGTGACTATTATAATAGTGTGTGTAAATTTATGGCTCAGTGACTATTATAATAGTGACTCCCTAACTTTATGCTTGAAAATTTTAGGCTGCCAACGTGGGCTTTTTGAGAATACTGTCACTGGTTAGTTGGATAATAGTTATAGTCTATTACTAATGCATTGTGGAAATATAAAGCTGATACTTATGAATTTGAAAATGTCTAATCACTTTGCAGGCAAAGCCTAAGGCAAAGAACTTGATTTTTGCTACGGTTGCACTGCTAATTGCGTCCACATCCAGCATATTAATAGTATGTTCTCGCTCTGTCTAATACACTCACTAATTTATTCACCCCTTTCCCGTTCTTGATTGAGAAGTGACAAATGATTCTAAGTTTTAGATGTGGGCATAACAGAGTTCAATCAACCCCATTCTTCGGTCAGTTACATTCGATGAGTCTTATTTCATAAAACAGTTGAAATGTACTAACCAACCTAATTAAGTAACAATGCTATATGAATAATTCTGGAATTTTTTTAGATTTCACTCAAATTATGAATCCTCAAAGTAATAATACAAAATAGAAAAAGCTACTAAATTTTGTTAACTACATGGAGATTGATCTATTTGTTAAACTGAAGTTTATACAGATTTATAGTTGAATGTACCAACTGTTTAGTTTGAATTTTTGTTTTTGGATGAAATTGCAGGGTTGGGAAGACTTCATTGATGAATCAGTATCCTTGGTCTTACTGAAATTTTGTTTTATTTTATTTAATTAAATGGAGGACATATTGTTTAATTTTTTATTTTTAGAACGTGATGTTTGTGATGAAAATAAATGATTGGGTTTATTGTAGTTGGCCTTGAACAATGATTTAGATATGTCAATAAGAAGTTTAGCAATCAGTATAAGGCGACTATTGGAGCTGATTTCTTGGACCAAGGAAATTCAGTTTGAAGATAGGCTCTTCAGTCTATAGGTTTGGGATTACTGCTTAGTTTCTGAGTTAACTTATGGAATTGCCCTTCCTGCTCATCTAGAAAGTCTTGGCAATTAACAAAGAGAATAAGGTAAAATTTTCAAAATTATTCATATATCATTGTTACTTAATTCGATTGGTTAGTGTATTTCAAGTGTTTGATGAAATAAGACGAAGAGGATTTTCGTATGCTTTAATGTATTGATATTTGTGATTCATAATGTATGGCATCCCATGCATACAAAAGATCATAGTTTTGTTCTTAAATAGAGTAGTAAGACCTTGAAATATAATAAGCAAATCCCTTTAGTCATGCTGAAATGACTTTTGGTTGTGTTCTGATTACTTGAACATATATTTGTTTAATTAGGAGAAGAAGCCTTATTTGGATAAAGCTGTTGAGCTTAAGGAAAAATATAAAAAGGCTATTGAAGGATTCATGACCTTCCACTAAATACTTTTTGGAGGATGCAACTTCTAAAAATAGTTGAAAGAGATATTCTACCTTTTTTATTTTGTTCGTTATGCTATCTTGACTAAGTAATTATTCATTAATGGCTACCACTATACAACATCATCATCCTCTGTGAGAAAGAGTTCAGTATAGAAAGCATTTAGATTGTAAGAAAATTTTCAATCGATGGCTGTTAAAGTCTGTGTTAAGGTCGCTGTTGGTTCCCCTGATATTCTCGGAGACTGTATGTAATCTCTCTGTAATGCACTAATTGAATGTGTTTTTTCTCCCTTTTTCATGGGTTTGTGTTCTAATTGTATAATCATGGGCATGATGGGTTGAGAAGAAAGTTCTGTACAAGATGCATCTGATTGATTTCAGCAACAAGCCCCAATGGTAAATTTCATGACAATTCATTTGAAAGTTCTAAGAAAATCCCCTTTTGTGGGTTGATAGATAGTGTTGTTAATTTGTTCAGGGTGGTGATAATTTGATTTGATTAGGCTGTTGGATGCAAACCCAAAAGGGAAGGTGCCTTTAATCAAATTTGGGGATGACAACTTCATTTACTCACTTTTCTCAAGTTCATTTAGTGTTGTGAATTGGTAAGTTAATATATAGAAGATGTTGGGACTTTTTTGTTGGACTAACATTTTTATCATGGATTTTGAAACTGAACTCATTACTTAATTTGAAATTGTGGGATATGATTTCATGTTGGTACATGGATTGTGTACTTTCAGTCTTTTTTTGAGATGAATGTCAGACAAATTATTAAATCAATTATTCAAACTAGTCCGTGCATTACACGAGCTATCAACTAGTTTCCTTAAATACACATTAACAATACAATTGCTTTAGCAACAGAAACGACACAATTATTTGTGATGAATATTATTGTTACATTAAACAAGTGAATTCATCATGCTAATAATTTGCAGAGGCCACATAATCATGACTACTGGACTAGTTCAGCCAAATACAAGCTTTGAAACAAATTCGTCAATGTTCTTATCCGAGCTCCCACCTTCATCCATTGCCTCAACAGCCAATTCCTTCCACCTCAAAGCATTAGCTCTAAGTTCTTCCCACTTTTCCCCCTCCATAACATCAATTACAAATCCAGCAATTTCCTCCCTTGTAACTATCCTCTTATTTCGACCCTTAACTAGAACCCCAATTCTCCATACGTCCACAACATATTTCGCATTAGTAGTTTGATCTGTCCATTGAGGCATTGCCAGTATTGGCACTCCCAAACTCAACGCCTCAAGTATTGAGTTCCATCCACAATGAGTCATAAAACTCCTCACAGCCTTATGGGACAAAACTTCAAGTTGAGGGCACCAGCCCACCACAAGGCCTTTTTCCGCGGCCTTGGATATGAAATTGTTAGGAAGTTTGCTCTGTTCGGATTCTCTAACTATCCATAAAAAGTTGCTATTACTATTCAATAAGCCATTAGCTAGTTCGTCCATTTGGTCTTGGCCAAGGGTGGCGAAGCTTCCGAATGATATGTAGATAACAGAGCCATTAGGTTTAGTGTCTAGCCATTTGATGCAAGATTGTGCGTTGGGCTGGAAGAGGCTGAGGCCGTAGTCTTTGTCATTGGGTAAGCGCTTGTCTAAGTACATTGATGGGATTGATGGTCCGATGGTCTTTATTGGCCATTGGCTCGACAGCCATTTCACTAGCTGATAGAACATAACAATTAACATATGTAATTAACAGTTGTTGGAGATCATAATTCATTAATGTGTGGAATCAATATGTACATATCATAAAAACATGATAAATGTAGTGAGGTGAAGATTTACAATATTGAAGAATGAAACTTGTTTAATCCAAATCATTCCATATTATTATATTCGTTCAACTCCTAAAAAGAAATGGATAAGTCTAATTATAATTAAAATGGGGAGATGATATTTGTGATCCATTTTTTTTTACTGCTTTCAATATACTGTAAGCTTAAAATGGTGCAAAATTTGTTTTAAAGTGGAGCTAGCGGGACTATTGAAATATGGAAAATAAGTAAAATGGCACAGACATTGATGCCTTTATTTATTTATTTATTTATTTTGCCTTTATAAAATATGAATCTTAAAATACTTGAAGTCTCACTCGCATCTTAACACGGTTCTTTGGGGAAGTTTATATAGAGTTAAAAAAAAATTTATATCCTCATTAAAATGTACGTGATTGACACATGACTTGAAATTGAGAAAAAATCAATCAAAAAAACAAAACTTAGCAAAAGCACCAACCGTTGGGATGAAAGTATTCACTTTGCCAATTGAGTGACTACTTTGAAACTGGTTGGCAACTTCAAAGGACAAATGTGTAAGTTAGCCTTTCTATAAATAACACCTTATGGGCCTGACCAGTAGATTAACATTTCTTACTAGAACAATAAGTTCCTTGACTCAAAATGAAAGGATAATTTAGTTATGTAAGGGTATATATCATTTGTATTTACTCTAATTGTTTCTACTTTTTTTTTCCTTTCATCACACACTAATCACATGATTATAATTTTTTGTGCTTATAAATGTACTCAAATACTTTTATTCTGATCAATTATTACAAGCCGGTGATTAGAATATTTTTAATATCTTAAGATTCGAATATTAGAGTTTAAATTTTAAAAAAAGCAATAAATTTAAAGGTTTAAAGTGTATTTAATACTTAAAAGCTTCTATACTTGATTATGTGACCTTTAGCTAGGAAAGAATAAACATAATGTTTTTTTTTCTTTAAAAAGGGGATAAGGTTTATAAAGAAAAGGGTACAGAACAAGTGGTGGATTCATGAGCAAGTTTTATTTATCTTTATTTTTAAATTTTTTTATAGTGTGTCAATATATGAAGGGGTTTGAATAATTAATTAAGTTGGCACTTGTTAATTTGGCGTGAAGTTTACAATGAAGAGTTGCATTTATGTAGCTCATAATTCATTTTCTATCAACTTTTTTGACCTTTAATAATAAACAGAATAAATGAAATATAGCTTTTTACTCTTTTCGTTTTAAAATTAGAGATATAATTTGACTTTTGAGTTCAAACGATGACATATTAAATTACAAATTTATGTGAATTTATTTAATTTTAGTTGATTCAGTTATTATAATTGTATAATATATAACAAAAACTACTAATCACAAAATTTATTTCATTCTAAACTTTTAAGACTCATGCTAATTTAAAGTTTAATATGCCAATATCATTTGAGTTTAAAAGTCAAATTATATCTCTAATTTTGAAACGGAGGGAGCACTATATAAATATAACTCTTTAAAAAACTTCTTAATGTAGTAACCAAATACCAACTTCACCGAATCTGAATCCATGCAACCCCCAAGTCCTTTCTAATAAGTCGATTCAGAATCAACCAAATTTATACTTCAAATCTAGATACAAAAAAATCATTTAAATTTGAATATATAAAAACACTGGTTCACTAAAATAACTCCAGAAAGAATTAGAAGCTAACCTCATTTTCAAGCGCATCAAAAGTGTTGAAGAAGATCCAATCTGCCTTATGAATATTTAAAAACTGATTCGCAAGCAGGGTCAACGAACCCGGATATAACTCATCAAATAGATCCGAAGGCAGTTCATGGATCTCCAGCTCTGGTATACAAGGCAATGATATTGTACACCCTTCCTCCAAAGGAACCTCAATTCTCCCTTGATGCAGATGGTAATATATTGCACATACAGCACAAGCTTGAGTAAAAAATAGGGCCACTTTTAACCCGAGCCCATGGCCCAAATCTACAGCCCATGGCATATTTGAATCATGCACTAGGACTGTTACAGGGTACCCACAACTCTTTTGCTTGTCTACAAGCACTGGCAAGTTTTCCGAGACCTTGCGTTGGATATTGGCCATGTATTCTTCTGAAGTTTTAGGGATGAAGCCTTCGGCGAAATCGTATGAAATGTATTCGATGTTGATTGGGCTGGATTTGGCTTCTGTGGGCTTGATGGTGTTTTCGGTAACAATGAGTGTGACTCTAAGGCCTTTAGAGGCTAAACGCTTGGAAAATTGCATTGCTGGACTTACGTGGCCTTGAAATGGAAGAGGAATGACCATTATGTGAGGGTTGCTCACTGGTTCTTCTGATATCTCCATTCACAAATCTCTCAAATGAGATTGTTATGTTTAGAGCAGCGTATATAGGAGAAGGGTTGGATATGATATGAGTAATACATATATAGATATTATTAAGGCTGAGGAACAGAGACTTCACAGCTGTCTCATAAATGATTTGTATTTTCTCCCTCTCCCAAGTTCGATGTCTCATTAGAGGCTGTTTGATAAAACTGAATGAAAAGTTCTAAATAGTTAAAAAAATCTGAATGGTTGAACAAGAAATTGCTGAATGAATTAGGGTGTTTGATAATGTGTTTGTCTGAAACATCTAAATAAATCTATTTCTAATTTTAACCCTCTAAACTATTTTAACAATTTCATTTGATGATTATAAATATTCATTATTTTTTAAAGACAAACGAATAAACTTTTGAACATTTTTTTATATATAAAACTAATAGAGTACATTAATTTCAACCAATTGCTATTATGTAGACAAGGTTTAATTTCATCTCCTTTTATTTTATCCTTCGTTCTTATTATCATTTTATTTTTCCTTCAGTTTTATTATCCAACTACAACAATGAGGAGGAAGAACATATATAATACTATTTCTCTCTTAGCGATTGTATAACTTAAAATACTGATATAAAAGAAATGACATGTGAAAACACAATTTAGTATTTTTCAATGAAGAATTACATGAACAATGAAGTACCACTACTACTGCAAATGGGGTACGAAAATATCCAATAGGATATTTTGATTGAACTCAGCAACACATTATAAATATCATACCCCAGTACAAATTAATTGTTCAATGATATTTTTAGTATTGTAAAGCTACTTCCTTAATCTCCTATTGATTTTTATCAAACCAATTTAACAAGTAATAACTAATATCTAACACTCCATCAAAATCAAGTAATTACAGGAAAAAAGAAGGGAAAAAAAACTATAGAAGGAACAAGAAAGAGAGAGAAGACAACTTGTGGGAAACTTCAATCACTTGGGAAAAGTGATCAGAGCTAGAACGAGAAGAATCGGCAACACTGGGAAGAGATCGGAAGGAGGAGGAAATCGTGACATGTTTGTAATTTCATTTAATATTGGAGGATATTATAGTCAAAATCTATTCAGTTATACTTCTGATCGAATAAGTCAGTTACAAGGAGCTTACCGATTCAACACTTTATATCTCATTCAGGTGGTTATGAAATAATTTGTATGTCTGACCGATTCAGATTATAGGCCATTCAGACCTATTCAAGTGTAATCAAACAACTCCTTAGTCTCATTTTCAGTCTCATGTTATGTATTATAATGTACTTACTTATTGAGTGTTTTTATATTTAACGATAAATTTATGTTAATATTAAATACTGACATATGCATATATATATATATATATATATATATACATACATACATATATATATATATAGGGAATTCATCCGTAGTAACCGGTTGCTATGGACACTATTTCAGCAACCACATCTTATACCGTCCATCATGATAATCAAAGGTTGTGATTTAATTGAATTTGGACCCTACCGCTACTCCTTCTAGCGGCAGAGTTATTCTTTCTAGCGACAGTATAAATTACAAATATACCCTCCAATGAAGAATTAGTCACTGTCGTTAGAGGCTCTAGCGGCAAACCTGTCTTCCATTCTCATGCTGATCTGTTTCCTTCCCCTTCTTTCTTCTTCCTTTATCTCCTTCTAAACCCTTCAAGACCTTATCCTACCTCAAATTGGCATATGAACTAAAACTGGTACTTGTTTTATTTTCACTACCATATTCTGTCTCTACAGCTAAACTTAGTCCCCATCAATTTGGAATCAATATCAGTATCCAACAAAAGCTGCAAACTAAAACTCCTTCACAAATCCTTCACACCCACATATATATATATATATATATATATATATATATGTATATATATATATATATATATATATATATATGTATAATTCTACATATGTGTACTCTTTGTCAACCAAATTTAATACCCAGATGGTAATTCAATTCTTGAACGTGAATTTCTTGTGTTATAATATATATATATATATATATAGGGCAATATGTAGGTGCACAGCTGTGCACTACACAGTAGGGCTATGGCGACGGTTTTTTTGGGCTATGCCGACGGTAGTACCGTCGCCATAGGCTATAGCGACGGTACTACCGTCGCCATAGCCCTAAAAACCGTCGCCATAGCCCTACTGTGTAGTACACAGCTGTGTACCAACATTTTTCCCATATATATATATATGTATAATCTAAGGCTTTGAACTGGATCTGTGGAGAATGATGGGAACAAAATAAGGCTAGCTTTTAAAAACAGAGGAAAATTGCAGAGAATTGGAAAGAAAAAGTGGGCGATGAGGTAATTGTTCAAATTAGAGAAAGATAGTAAGCGAAACATCATATCATATCCATGATATTTGTGGAGGAGAGAGAAAAGTGAAACCGGGGGCCATGGAGGTTTTTTTGTAAACAGTGAGGGAGCTGATTTTTTGAGTTTAAAAGGAAATAAATTAAGGAAGAAGAAAGAAAGGGAAAGAAACAGATAAGCGCAAGAATGAAGAAGAAAGGTCTGTCGCTAGAGCTTCTAGCAGCAGTGACTAATTCTTCATTGGAGTACATATTTGTAATTTACCCTATCGCTACAAAGGATAACCCTGCCGCTAGAAGGAGTAGCGGCATGGTCCAAATTCAATTAAATCACAGCCTTTGATTATCATGATGGACGGTGTAAGATGTGGTTGCTGAAATAGTGTCCATAGCAACTTGTTGCTACAGATGGGCTCTGTATATATATATTGTTAGACTTAAGATTGAATATAGTAAACAATCACATAAAAAATTAAAAAAGAACGGAGAAATAAATGACACACGATATACTCAGGTTCATCAGATCATGACTAGTCATGCTTATCTGATATATTCATATATTTGCCTCACACACTTTACAATAATCCGCACACTAAACAATATTTATATATTAGCTAAAAAATCATAACTACTATGACTACCATGTCATAGTGGTCATTAGTCGGACTCACTCATGTGTGAGTCAATCCCAACATATATTCAAAACACATTTGAACTTCAAAATTTAATACAATGACAATATAGACAATTGATATTATATTTAATGTTATACAATCATTTCTTTAATACTTGTACATAACTCTAAAACGACTTATATTAAGAGACGGAGATAGTATTATCTTTACCATGTGTATATTAGGCACATTATGAAATTATTGACAATAATTAATTTTATTTTAAATTTAATTGAGGTTGTGATAAGTAGTTGACTCTTAAGTTATGTTTGTTTATAAAAATAATGAATGTGATATGACTCTTTATACTAATTAAACACCAGGTGAGTGGAAGAGACGTGCATTGAATTTGATAACTACAATTTCCTTCTTTTCTTCTTTTTCTTCTTTTTTCTTTGTATGTGTGAGGAAAATGGTGGGATGGTGTGCATGTGTGAAGTTGTGCGGAATGAGGAGTGAGAAAAAGAGAAGGATTTTCAACTGAGAATCGGATTTAACGATGATGGTAATAGATAGCGGTGGATGTGGTGGTAGTAAATACTGGTGGTTAGTTATAGTTGTGATGCGACTGAGAGCATAAATACAAACACTTGGATGTTATTTAGTGTTAAAGTCAAGATTTCATCGCGCGTCCAATCACCAAAATACGCGCCAAATCCTGCACAAAAACGAAATCACACTTAAGGAGCTGAAGGCTTTCGCCGTCGGGGGATAGCTCCGGTGTGAGAATAAGTATAGGTTGTTCAAGGTATTAACAATGGAGGTTTAGCTTAGTGAGCAAAAAGTAATTACCTGTAAATTTAGGGTTTAACCTTGTATTTATAGATGATCACACCGCCTTTAACGCCTTACTTTCCCGTTGCAATTGGACTCCTAATCATGATAATTACCTATGATTGGATAGAACACAATCTCCTTAAAGAAAGGAAGTCGGATAAATCATGACTCTTTCCTTAGGCACTGGAATTTAAGTATAATTAGGAATCTTAGATTCCTTAAAGTCCACATACTACCCAAAATAAATTCCTACGTGGAAAAATTCTTCCACATGGACTGTAGCCTACCCCATCTATTGGGCCCAAGTGAACACATCCCAACATTTAGTATTGAAAATACTAAGAAAAATAATATATATTGCGATATTACATGTCGATATTTTTTTATTGTGAATTATGTGGATAAATCTAATTGGTAATATTTTTACGATGTATTTGATTCAGTGGACCAATTTTATAATCATATTCAATCCATGTATTGATATATGTTATAATTGTAATTCGGCTGAAATCTTTTGCAATATATAATAAGACTCAAATACTAATATACTCCTCTAATGGAATTATTGGTTAACGTACTGTTAAAAAAAATCGAGAATTTCATTTGTTTTGGTACAATTGGATTATGATTAATTCTTTTAAAGGTTTGCAGACAAAATATATCATAAATAAAAATTTAGGGACTAAACTTGGAAATGACCTATAATTCGAAGAATGACTAGTGGATTTAATTATCCCTTTTTTTTAGTTTTTTTATTGTTTGCCGTAAAGAAACTTTCATCTAAATATGTTCAAATCTAAACCCTAACCCTCAACATCTCAAATTTTAAAAAAAAAATACAAAATTATTAAATACATTATATCACTAAACATGAAAATGACTTATAGTACTAATGCTACGTTTGTATTGGAACAATAGAATTGATAAATGAATAGAATAGATAAGAGAATAAAATGGCGAGTGGAATGATTCATTCTATTCTTAACTGTAATGAATCATTTTATACCCTTTGACATTTTCTAAAAAATAAAATTTATAAATTTGGTCAGAATGAAAGTAATTTATTCAATAAAATAATCAAACATAATTTTATTTTATTTTATTTCACAAGAATGAATCATTTCATTCTCATCTTAATTCTTGCACGTGATCCAAACGTGTAGTAAGATTATTGACTATAGGAGTAAATTATCCCTTCTTCTTTTTCTTTTTTTTTTTCTAGCATTTTTATTGCTCACCGTAAAGAAACTTTCACCAACATATGTTTTCTCATGGCAAGTGTGAACGATTGAAAACAAGTGGAGATGGAACTTTCATAGTGAAGTGGACAACAATCAGACACGTAGGAAGGATTATAGCAAGTCAAAGTGATTAATGAAGAACTGACTATATATTATACTAGTATTGTATATATATAGTCCAAATTGTCCGTTATCATTTGGACTATAATAACATATATATATATATATATATATATATATAATTTTACTTTTTTGGTAATTTTGGTCCGTTTATGAATCGTGTTCATGTCGTATTATCGTGTCGTGTCGAAAATTGTCGCTCCTAAGTCAACGTGATTAATGAAGAATTGACTGCATAGTTCATCCGTTCCAAACTTAGAGATACAATTTAACTTTTAAGGTCAAACGATGGTAAATTGAATTTTAAAATTGGTATGACTCATAAAAATTTAAAATAAAATAAATTTTGGAATAAATTGCACTTTAGATTTTCAAGTTTATCCCATTTTACACATTGCATTCTATAATTCAAAACGTTGCATTTTGCATCACAACCTTTAGGAAAGTCAGCACATAACACCCCCGATTCAAAAATTCGTCGCTAAAAGTGCAAAATCTATAGCTAACCCTTCACTTTTAGCGACGGATTTTGGGTCGGGGGTGTTATGTGCTAACTTTTCTAAAGGTTGGGATGCAAAGTGCAACATTTTAAATTATAGGATGTAATATGCAAAATGGGATAAACTTAAGAAAAACAAAGTGTAATTAACTCTAAATTTTATGATTAATAATTTTTGTTATATACTATGTGATTATAATTATTGTATTAACTAAAATTAAATAAATTCACATCAATTTAAAGTTTAATATGTCGTCGTTTGACCTTAAAAGACAAATTGTATCTTTAATTTTGAAACGAAGGAGTATATTATTCCCTCCCTCTCCAAGAGGATGAGCAAAATACAATTTGCACACATAGTAAGAAAAGTAAAAATGAAGGGAAGAGAGTAAAAAAAGTTCAAATGTATCCTTAATTGCCCCACAAGATTATATAAAGTGACGAGTACTTTTTTTTATGCTAATGGATCCCACTAAATTACATATTTATCATTCACTTTATGTACTTTATTCATTCTTTTAGGGACAGAGAGAGTAGTATTTAGTGACATACCTAGAAATTTTTGATTGTGGGGGTGAATTTTCTTAGGTTGCTTTGAAATGAAAAAATAAAAGAATTTTTTCAACCTATACATAAAAGAAATTCTAGATAAATTGTGAGCAATAAAAAAAATTTCTATTATTCTTTTAATACATAAAGTGTACATCTTTAATGTTTTTCATTTGAAAAAGAAACATATGCAACAAACTGTTAATTTCTTAAGACATGTTATAACTGAAATATAAATTTATTATTAACTTGTTATACTAAGAAAAGGAATGTACACTTTCCTTCACTTTTATGAATAATATAAAATGACATAATTTTCTTAAATTTATCATGACAATTATATTACCATACTATCATTATTAAACTAAACACTCAATTAATTTAAGAGTAAAGTTAAACATAAAATATAAATATATGCTTAAAATTAAAGTTTACAAATGTGATTTTTTTGTGGAACAAATGGAGTAATATTTATGATTGTATTGTCTAAAATAAAATTCATATGTATTAATTTTAAATTAAAATATTAGAAAAGCTTTATGAAGTTAAAATGAAATACATTTTGTGAAATGAATGAAATATTAATTACTATAATTTTATAATTTTAAAATATATATATATATATATATATATATATATATAAAGCTTTTCTAATATATATATTAAAAATTGTAAAAACCCCAGAGAGCGTGGCCTCCACTGCCCCCAATGTAGGGCCTATCCTGTTGCCCGGCAGCCCCTGTTAGTATTTGACATCATATATGTGCACAGTGAAGCCATGATTATTAATCAGTGGTTGGTCCCAACATAGCAATGAGAATGACCAGAATATTATTCAGTGGTTGGTCCCAACTCCCAACATATCAATGAGCATGACCATAATAAATTTTTACAAAACTTAGTAATTTATTTCTCCGCTTTCTTATTTATTAATTTGACTGTTGGAGATTACTGGAGTTGGTGAGACTAAACCACTTATTGGGCTTTGAGTTTTTGATTATTTGTATTTAATTATTTATTCTTTAGATGCAATCATGCCTAAACATTATAGCCTTGAATTTTTTAAATTTAAATCACCCTCAGCCTTTTTTTTTTTAAAGCAATCAACCTCGGCCTTAGCTTTATAGCCTAATTGACCAATTCATTTTTGGCCTTAATATTGACATTCTAAAAAAAAAAGAAAAAACCTAAAGAAAATGGTACTAAAATTCAACTTGTATATATACCTTATTAATTTTCTCTGAAATCTTCTTATAATCTTGTGGATGCTTCTACATATTAGGAAATTTTCTATACTGCCGGATATATGAATTTAAAAAATTCAAGGCTTCCACCTTCCTTTCAGAAACACGAAAAGTTGCCAATAGAAAATAGGGTAATATAATGATTTTGAATGGTGCCACAAGTTTAACCCACAATGTTGAGCACGAGAGTACCAGTCACCAACCAATTGATGATATCAAAGAATTAGTTGGAGCATTGAAGTCTCAAATTAAAGGAGCAAGACAATATTGGTGTGAAATTAAAGAGGAGCAATATCATTATGATATATACAGGGCAGCAATGCAGTGCTGCAGTTGAAGACATTGACATTCTTAGAGAAATAGTATTAATGGTAGCACCACAAAGCAGTTGTGCTCATTTAAAGGACGGTTCCTATTCACATTTAAACTCTTTCAATATGTCAACCACTAAACAACTAGTAGTAATTAAAAAGCCTTGGAGTAGTAATTGTACTTGTTACTAACCTAGCTGGCTAGAGCCATGGAGTAGGTAAGGTTAGTGCCCCACTTAACACGGAAAGGACCATGCAAGTAAGTATAAATGGGAAATTAAACTACTACTTCCTCTGTTCCTAAAAGATTGTCATTTTAGGAAGTAATTTTTGTTCCAAAAAAATTGACGTTTTGAGTTTATCAATGCAGATGGAGTAATTTTTTTCAACTTTACCCTTATTTAAAGTTCTCTTAATGATTTTTCTCAAAAAAATACAAAACCCTTCTTGGTTGTTGAAATGTCTTTACAAATCTCTTCCCTTCTCAATACTTTTTCTTCATAATCTCATGGTTGGTAGTATACTCCTTTTTGGAATCTACAAAGTTAATAATTAGTTGATATAATTAAAACAAGGGTAATATACTCCCTCTGTTCCTAAAAGATTGTCTTTTTAGGGAGTAATTTTTGTTTGACGTTTTGAGTTTATCAATGCAAATGGAGTAATTTTTTCCAACTTTACCCTTATTTAAAGTTTTTTTCCTACTTAATGGTTTTTCTCAAAAAAACAAAACTCTTCTTGGTTGTTGAAACGTCTTTACAAATCTCTTCCCTTCCCAATGCTTCTTCTTCATAGTCTCATGGCTGGTAGTATACTCTTTTTTGGAATCTACAAAGTTAATAATTGGTTGAGATAATTAAAGTAAGGGTAATATAGTATTTTTTATAGAGAGTAATTGCATTTCTTAATCTACGTGAAACGACAATCTTTTAGGAACAGAGGGAGTAGTATTTTTCATAAGGAGTAGTTGCATTCCTTAATCTACGTGAATTAACCTTAAACGACAATCTTTTAGGAACAGAGGGAGTAGAATAATTAATTAGTTATTACGATTAATGTGATGAAGATAAAGGAATAGGATCCTCTCTATTTGGGTTTCCCTCCATTTCCATCAAGTTTATCAATTTTTGATAATAATGATTTTGTTAGTAATGATCCAAATATGTTAATAGATAGTTAATGATATTAAGATCAATCTTAAAAAAAAATAGTAATCCGACACTTTTTCACCGTTAAAAGTCTAAAATAATTTTCACCGTCGATAACAAAATCATTATTACCAAAAATTGGTGAATTTGATGGAAATAAAGGGAAACCCAAATGGAGAGGATCCTATTTCCAAGATAAATACAAAACTAAATAATTTTTATTATAATAATAGTGGAGTTATTAACTAATAAAAGGTGGTTCTATTTCTTTCTTTCTTCATCGTTTTGAAAGCAAGAAACAAAAAGTAATAGTTTCTCACACGAAATAATTTATGTGGGAAACTTTAGAATCCCAAATGACTAGGTTTTTAAATAAAACTCAAATTTTGCAGTTTTTTAATTAGTGGTCATGCATTTTCTTAATCTAGCAAATTTTTAATTAAGGGGATTGATATTATCAAAGTAAAAACAATATTGACAGAATAATAAGTGTCGCTTAAAATGTTAAGTGTAATTAAAATAGTTATAAAAGTATCATTAAATACATATTTTCTCTTGTAAGATCATTTTTACGATGACACTTAAAAACACTTGCAACAAGATTAACAAAAAGATATATAAACTGCAAGACCATTAATTTCATAGAGCAAAAAATATCACTATCAACCATGGTTTTCAGACTCGGATTGAACCGATGGTCGAACTCGTAAAAATTAGAACCGGTCGACTCTCCGATCCGGTTTGGACCAGTGACCCATTTTAGGTCAAAACCCGCTCAAACCCAGCGAACCGGCGTTTGAACCACCTGACTTAGCGAACCAGTGACTAGTTTGCGAGTTAGACCTGTTCCCTACTTACTTAAATTAAAAATAAAAAATAAAAAAATTAGGGCTTAGCCTTCAGTTCGTTCGTTCTACTTCTTATCCACTAAGCCCAAATCTCTCTCATCGTCATCATCTCTCTTTCACGCAGTCACCACTAATCGCCATTATCTCTCTCTCACGCAGCCAGTCGCCTAGTCGATCGCGATCCCAGACATGCCCTAACCCTACTGCCCTCTGCCTAGTCGTCGCGCGACTCACGCCCCTGTTGCGCTCTTGCTGTGCCCTTGCAATGCCCCTGTTGTGCACGCCCCGCTGCGCCCCAGAATACAAAGATATCAGTACCGGTTTGTTCAAGTAAGTATAAACAAAGCCCCATAATATAATGTATCAAGTTACTAAGTTAAAACAATTTATGTTCATCCGTAAGCATACCTTACAGTTAAATATCAAGGGTTTGGCATGTTGCAATTATATACGGTCTCTATCTGTTCGCCGAAATGCCTACCCCGGCTTCTTATATTGGATACGATGATAGTTTTGTTATTTTATTTAATCCACTATGAACTTATGGGTCTATAATTGGTTGTTTTAATTGTGTACTTGTTTGTTTTTCAATAGATACTTAATTTGCTTGTTTTTATTATGTTGTCTTACAGTCCCTTAATTAATACCATGTTTATGAGAATTCTTGTTTTCTCCTTCACTTGATGAGGCTTGACTTGGAGTATACTAGTATATATATAATACTGATTTTTACATACACAAGAAAAAATAATATTGTATGAAAATGTTTGGGTTGTCATGATTGAGTCTGGATGTTTGGGAAGTTATGACTTCTTAAATGAGACAAGAGTGGGAAGAAGCCTCTTAAATAAGAATGGGCTTTCATATTTAATCAAACACTTGAATTTGTGGTTGAATTTTCGAATTTGAATGTATCCAAGAGATGTTTATCTTTGTTGGGGCATGTTTATTTGGGCCCGGTAAATATAGTGGGTCATAGTCCACGTGGATGAATATCCCCAAGTAGGAGTCAGTTTGGGAGGTGGAGGAATATTAAGGAATCTATGATTCTTAATTATATTTAATTTTCAACTCTTAAGGAAAGTATCACGATATGATTCGACTTTCTTTTTTTTAAGGAGATTCAGTTTGGTCCCATTAAGGTATCTATCCAAATGAGCAATTCTATTTCCATACGGGGACGGACATGAAGTTAGTGGTGTGATCACTATAAATACAAGGCTAAACCATAATTCACATGTAATGAATTTTTTACAGCACTAAAGCATTAAGTCTGCATTGTTAAACCTTATTCAACTTGTACTTATTGGAGCTATCCCCCGGCGGCGCAGGCCATCAATTCTCTGAGTGTGATTTTGTTTCTGTACATGATTGGACGCGCAGTTTGATGATTGGGCGTGTGGACGAATCTTGGCGTTAACAATCTTCATTTGTGTTTCTTTTCATATAGATTTAATATTTATTTGAATTGTATAAAGTAAACACTGTACAAATAGGTTTAGTTTTTTTTTATATAGATAAATTGATTAACTTTACATATTTACTAAATAAGTAGATATTGTATATAATATATAATAATAATTAATATATTTATTATTTATTACATATTAATGACGTCACTGGTCAATAACAATTCGACCACTAATTGAACTACTGATCCATTCACCTGGTACCTTTTCCGATTCGATGAACGGTCCGAATCTGAATACCTTGCTATCAACTATGTTTTGAAACTCTTTAAATGTAGAAATGTTTAGAATGCGACTTTTGATTTTTTTTTTTTTTTTAAAACTTTATGTAATCTTTACAACTTGCACTTTAATTGCTTCCGTTGTTTAGACACGCAAATCAAGAGCATGGTATAAAATTTAAAATAGATTTGTAAAAAACGAATATATCCTAGAGGGTATCTAACTAGTATACTTTATAGGGTTAATACGTCTATTTTTAAGATTTCTTAAGTAAATCTTATTGTACGAATTTAAAGAACATATAAAAATATTTGAACATAGGAATTTTTATATGAATTGGTGATATCTATTATTGACTTTATGGTAGTGAAAGTTCAATTAATCTTATTGTCAAAAAATATACTTACTTTATAATATTATAATAATAGTGATACACAACCTCAAATTAATAAAAATTTATGTTAACTCGTATTTTTATATGATCTTTCCATCCATAAGGTTAAATTTTATTAAAGAACTTGAAATAAACTCATTTAGAATTGGAAACAATCGTAAGTTCATTAATGTTGAAGGAACAAATATTTGATTAAATCATAATAAAAAATAATCATTAATTTTGATGATAACAAGAGAGTTTAAAGTATGCATGTTATAAAAACTTAAGTTAGAATCCTCTTCATAGGTTGAATCGGATGTACATTATTTTTATATCTTTTTATTATTATGTTAAATATACTATTTTTAAGTATATTGTTTGTATATATTTACAAATATAATGTTTTTATATATTTTTTATCATCGTTGTAAAACTAGTACCTGTATAATTTATCATACATCTATTTTGAGATGATACTATTTTTAAGATGAAGGAAATTTTCAAAAATCATAGTCCCCTCCTTATATATTTCGGCCATAGCAAAATAAATTTGAAAATGCAAAATTGAAACATGTGCTTTAAAAGAAGATGTGAGTTGGCTAAATAAAAAAAAAATAATAATAAAAATAGGACACAAAGTAATGTTCTCAGAACCGGACCGGTCATCGAACCAAAAAAGTTACTCGGTGGGTGGGTCACTGGTTTGACCAGTGGTCGGACCGTTATTGACCTAGTGACATCATTAATATATAATAAATAATTAAATTAATTATTTATTTATTATATATTATATATAATATTTAGTAAATATGTAAAATTAATCAATTTATCTATAAAAAAAATTAAACTTATTTGTACAATATTTACTTTATACAATTCAAATAAATACTAAATCTATAAAAATAAAGATATTAAATCATGATCATAACTCAAAATTCAAGAATGATAAAATTAAACACAAATAAACATAAATATCTCTAGAATACATTCAATCAAATTCGATAAAAAAAACTAAATATATTTATACAATGTTTACTTTGTACAATTTGAATAAATACTAAATCTATATGGAAAAAAAGATATTAAATCATAATCATAACTCAAAACTCAATCAAGGATATGATGCACTCAATCAAATTCCAAAGTTTAAATTAGCAAAAAAAAAGAAGAAGTGAGGTAGGGAACTGGTGACCCGGTTACCGAGTCACTGGGTCGAACTAGTTCAACTACCGAGTTTGACCGGATTTTGATCAAAAGCAATTTTTTTGCTTAAACCGGTATCAATTGGTTTTGATTTTTACTGGTCGGACCGATGGTTCGGTCCTGGTTTAATTACCTTGACACAAAGTATCCTTAGTGTGCCGGCAATATGGGCATAAAATTGGGGCAAAAGAACAATTTTTTTTGCAAGAATAAATTAGGGTCATTGGATCAAAAATTTCTTAAACTCATCATAGTCCTTCCTAAATGTTTTGCCGACAAATACTAAACCTATTTCATTCCTTTTTCCCTAATCTAGCCAAGACTAAATTTGCCCACATTCTCTTCAATTCTTTATTCTCTCAAAAACTAGATTCTAGTGAGTTAGAAAGTAAGCAAAAGAGGAAGGAAATTCAATTTGATATATATATACACACACAATCCGGATCTTAAGCTCATCCCTTATCCGACTCACCCAAGCTCACCCTCCTTTAGGGACGGACCCAACAACGATTCGATCATACAACCGTCGTCTATACTTTTAGCTACGGACAACATATAACATCGCTAAAAGTATAGACGACGGTTGTATGACCGAACCGTCGCCGGGTTCGTCGCTAAAAGAGGGTGAGTTTGGGTGAGTCGGATAAATGGTGAGCTTAAGATCGGGACCGTGTGTGTGTGTGTGTGTGTATATAGGCCGAATTATAAAACAATCCCTCTAAGTTGTCATTCAATTTCAATATGGTCCCTAAATTTTTAAAAGTTTCAATATGGCCCAAAATCGTACAACTCAAGTTCATTTAAGTCCTCCAACTAAGTTGAAGCTTTTTTTAAGGGCAAAATGGAAATCTCACCTAAATAGTTTCAATTTAAGTAATAAAATAAAACAATTATTAAAATAAGTAAACATGACAATTAATTAATTAACTAATATAATAATCTCAAAAAAAAGAAATAAACCATTTCTAATTAATTAATAGTTATTTAAAAATAAATTAATAACCCGGAGAAATCTTCATCTTCCCCAAATCAGAACATTTTGAAAACAAGAATCTCAAAAACAAACTTATTAAAAATCAATTCAAATTTCTAAAATAATAATAATAAATAAATAAATAAACCCTGATTATAAAGGAAACGAAGAAATAGAATCAGAGCAAACAGAGAAGAACTCGATACTATTGAATTAAATAATTTTGATCTGCTCTCTTAAGCTACTGATTCATCAAATTTAATGCCATTTGTACACTGATCATTCCACGCCATGATTCAACCCAAAAGCAAAATAAGAGCGAAGAATAAACACAGATCTCAAAATGAGATGAGACTTTTCTTCTTTAAGAGGAAGAAATAGAAATCGAAGCTCGAAGCAATTGAGAAGAGAGAGAAAGAAATGAAGTGCGGTGCCGGAATTAACATTCGTGGGGGAGGAGGCAGTTTTTGGGAGGTCATGAAAGGGAAAGGATCGCCGACTCATCGGATTTCTCAACGGGCAGTGATGCAGTTGATGGTTATGATGTTTGCCCTTGTTTTGCTCTTTCTGTTTGTCAGAGTTGTCATTGTTTTGCTCTATTTGATTATGAAAGGATTGGATCTGGGTTGGGGGTTTGGGTTGAGGTGAAAAAGAGTTTGGATCTGGGTTGTTGGTGTGTGTTCTTGGTGTGTTAGTGTATGTACCGATGGCTTAGATCTAAATTTTGTATTGGTGTGTTAGTGTATGTACCGATGGCTTAGATCTAAATTTTGTATTTGCAAGTGGGGAAGACAAACAAATAATAGTTTTATTTTACTCCCTCCGTCTCGTATTACGTCTTAATTGATTTCGACACGTTAATTAATAATATTTTTTTTTAAATTGCCCTTCTAAATTATCTTTAATTGTAGTATTCATTCACTTTTCTATGACCCCAACATTAATTATTCTTTATTAGTTCCACATGAATATAAGAGATGTTATATTGATAATATGAGAGATGGAGTTGTATAACAATACATCACTTCCCAATGTAAATTTTTTATCATTTTTTAAGTTTCCAACAGAAGTTGACTAAAAAGATTATGAGAGTATAAGTGAAAAAATAAGATAAAAATAGTTACTAATATAGAAATAAGACATTTATTGTGGAACATCCTAAAAAGGAAATTAAGACGTTTAATATGGGACGGAGGGAGTATTATTTATTTTGCAATTAATAACATTAGTTTATCATTTCGCCCTTAAAAAAGTTATAACTTAGTCGAATGATTGAAATAAACTTGAATTGTCCGATTTTGGGTCATATTGAGACTTTTAAAAATTTAGGGGCCATATCAAAATTGGATAACAACTTAGAGGGACTAGTTGATTATATTTTTGTGTTAACACATCACTTTTTTATTTGTGTTTAATACAAATATTATAGTTATATTTATTCATATATATTAAACAATATAGAGCATAAGGGTACACTTGCATTCATTTATTTATTGTGCTAATTCAAGTTACACATCATATATATATATATATATATATATATTATTTATAACTTGAATTTAAAGGTTATACGTATTAATCAAAGCTTTATACATAGTCCTTTTACCGAAAGTGAAAAACAAGTGATTAGGTGTTAAGTTTAGATATGTACCCATTGATACTTAGGAATATGAGCTCTGCCTACTTGACTCTTGTGAATTGTAGTCCTTTCAAAGAAAGTGATACAAAATAATTTTTCTTGAGATAATATAACCCGACTATCTTTCGTGCAACCCTCTGTTTTCTTTATAATTCTTGAATAAGAAAATATATAAACAAAATATATAGAACACTTGACTTATAAAGAGTCTACAATCGACCTTACACCAAAGTGTTGATCCCACCTTATAAAAAATATTCTATATCAATCAAACTAATCATAACATATTAATTGTCATATTTATTGTAGTCAATTGGTTAGACTGTCATTATATATTTGTGGGAGAGCTGTTGTCAAACAATCCAAAATTAACCTCACTTGCACTCTACAAATTCAAATAACAAGCATAGTAGTAAGTAATGATCAATCCCACAAAGAATTGATATTATTTTAAATTTATTCTAATGTTTCTAACTATAAACATAAAATAAAGATTGAGGGTTTTTGGAATCAATTATAATTAACTAAGGAAAACAAAATTAAAGGTGATCAAATATGTAAAAGCTTCAGTTCTTCAGTTCAGCTTCACCAATTTACAGTAATAAAATAATCAAGTTAATATTATTTCTTCCTTCAATGAAATTAACAACCCTAAATAATCAGCAATCGCTCAACTATCTGAAATTCTCCTTAGGTTTTAAATCTAATGTGACAATCGCCCTACTAGACTATAACTGTTATATAACCTAGAACTATCAGTCTAGATTTAATATGACTGAAACATTAAGAATTAGAGAATTAGGTTGTTTCAAGCAACAATCACACTATCAGGGATTATTTAACTTGTCTTCTGATTATCTTAATAATACCCAAAAGTTTGTCCACAATTAAATATTACTAAGTACTACTTGTGATCAGATATAACATCGTTTGCTTAATATTATACCTTAATCTAGCAGATGCTATCAATTTACCAATTTAATCCTACAGAAACCAAATTAGTAAACTGAATAACATATAAGAAATTCAACCAGATTATCAGAATAAATTTCACACACGCAAGAATCAATAATATAACTCAATTATTATATTAACTGCAAATATGGTTCCACATCCCTTCAGAACTGAATGAAAGTAACTAAGCTAGCATGCTGATTATATTCTAAGATTAAAAATAATGAATGTGTTCAATGTGTTCAACTAATTACAAGTGATGGGTATTTAGAGATTAACCCTAGAATAATTCTAATCCAATTCTACTTCAGAAGTCCTCATTCTGTAGATATGGTAGGATTCTAAATCCTTGTCAACCTCTGAAATCCAGCTTTAAGTAGTTTCCTTATCAAATCAAGATTCAGTTTCCAAATCCAAGTCTTCCTCAGTTTCTTTCTCTAGTTCGGCATTAGTTCCCATATTAAACTGCAACTCATATTTCATATTAGGTTCTACTTCCAGCATCAAAGATACTTATCATGTAAGCGTGTAATTCCATCTTCAAATCCTTATACTAGTCGAACTCTATCATCCCAACAACACAAATCCTACTCAGAATAGGAATTCATCACTTCATAGAGTAGTCATGCAGTCGTACAGTTCTCTCGTCAGGCGTAGAGTGAACTTGGGACAATCGTCAAGTTGACAGCACCATCGTAGAGTTCATAACCACTCAAGCGTAGAGCTCCTACTCTACGAACGTAGAGTACCAGGTCTCGACCATCGTAGAGTCAAACGTCGCAGATCATGCTAATCGTCAAACAACCTCTGTCGAATTTTCTCATAATCGTAGAGTTTCCAGACTTCACACTAACACAGCAAACGTAGGGCTCTCACTCAACGATCGTAGAGTATTCTGCAAAACAACATAAAACTCAGCAGTAAACTACATTTTTGCAGAATCACATCAAATTCTTCTATAAATCAATAAATACCTTAAATCAGCTCATATGACAGATAACATGCAACTAAACTAAGCATAAAGAAATGAAAATATTCAGATATTATGCACCTATCAAATTTCCCCACACTTAGCGTTTACATGTCCTAATGTAAACAAAACAAGAATCTTCAAGAAAACTAATCTGACTCATTCTCCCGACTATCGAAGGTATCAAATTCAATTTAAACAACACTGAATACCCATACTCATTACAGAACCTTGTCTAATACCCCATCAACCAACTCACAACAACAACTTTGTCATTTTCCCACATAACATCCTCCAAATCAGAACATAACCACATAGATAACTCTCATACGATCAACACAAATATCCAACTCAGTTATCATGGAACAACAATCATGCGCACTGACTCATAACTCAAAACTTGATTCTCCTGCAATTCTTTTTATCCATCAGAACCTATAATTTTTTAATTTCTCAGGTGAATGTATTTTATGCTCCATTTCACCTTTCACACATTTTTTCCTCTTCAAGTGGGTGCATTTTATGCTCCATCCCATTTATGACTTTCCAGCGAGTGCGTTTTACGCTCCATCTCGCTCTTGTGTTTATGGGTGAGTGCGTTTTACACTCCATCTCAACCCACCATAAGACATCTGCATTTTTTTCTTTTTCTCTTCCTTCTTTTTTTTTCAACACTGTTATTCTCATAATTTTCATATTTTCTCCTCTTTTCCAAGGTTCTGTAAACAACATAAACAGCCAAAATAACTTCTAAGTCACAAAATCAGTGCACAAAGTATAATTCCACAAATAACTTAGTCAAGTAAACATGCATCTCATATTCAAGCATTCATGCAAAACAATCTAGATTCAGAATTAGTCCATGGATCCTAACTAAGTCATCATTATTCATCAGTCAACAAAGCATCAAATTAAATTCGGAAAATAAGCATCAATATCAACTCTACGATTTCAACCTTCAAAAGTTCAACAGAACTTTACGATCGTAGAGTCAGAAAAATGTTCAATTTTTTTTCACTTCAGAGTATCATATCTAGCATGCATCTCCTAAATAATAAACAAATAACTCAAATAATATCCTAACCCCTCCCCCAACCTCAAACCGTACATTGTCCCCAATGTAGGACAATCATGCAAAGAAGAAAGTACAAACTATCATGCAACTAAAAATAAAAAGTAAAGGGGTAAAAAATCAAATCTGATATCATGAGTTGCCTCCCATGCAGCTGCCCTTGTTTAATGTCATTGGCTTGACATCTTTCCTTTCTCAATCTCCATAAACTGGATCCATTAAATCTAACAACTCCACAAGTTCCTCATAGCCTTCATAGAAGGGTTTAAACCCTTGTCCATTAACTTTGAAAGTTTTTCATATCCTTGGATTGTGAATATCAACTGCACCATAAGGAAAAACATTAGTAATCACAAAAGGACCTTCCCATCTAGAACGTAGTTTACCTAGAAATAACTTCAGCCTTGAATTGAAAAAGAGAACTTTTTGTCCAACAGTGAAAGTCTTCCTTAAGATTTGTTTATCATGAAAGACTTTGGTCGTTTCCTTATAAATGCTAGAGCTTTCATATGATTAATTCCTTAACTCCTCAAGCTCTTGCAACTGTAGCTTCCTATGCTCCCCAGCTTCATTCATCTTTATGTTACAGTGTTTGATTGCCCAAAAAGCCTTGTGTTCAAGTTCCACAGGTAAGTGACAGGGCTTACCAAACACCAACCTATAAGGTGACATACCTATAGGTGTATTATATGCAGTTCTGTAGGCCCAAAGTGCATCTTCTAATCTCAGGCTCCAATCTTTCCTATTTGGGTTGACTATTGTTTCCAAAATAGACTTGACTTCCCTGTTAGATACCTCAGCTTGGCCATTACTTTGAGGATGATAGGATGTAGAAACTCTATGGATCACACTATATCTTTTAAAAAATGTTGCTAACACCCTATTGCAGAAGTGAGTTCCTCTATTACTGATAATGGCTCTTGGAATTCCAAACCTGTTAAAGATGTTAGATTTGACAAAATCTGCAACAACTTTAGAGTCATCAGTCCTGGTGGCTTTACCTTCCACCCATTTTGAAACATAATCAACAGCTAAAAGAATATAAACATTACCAAAAAAAATAGGAAAGGGACCCATAAAATTAACACCCCACACATCAAAGATTTCAACAATTATAATAGGAGTTTGTGGTATTTGATTTCTTTATGAGATGTTACCTGTCTTTTGATAATTTGCACATGTCTTACAGAACATATAAGAATCTTTAAAAATAGTAGGCCAATAAAAACCAGATTCTAAAACCTTGTGAGCAGTTCTTTTTAGTCCAAAATGACCTCCAAAGGCATATGAATGACAAAAAGAAAGTATGGAATGAAATTCACTATTGGGGACACATCTTTTAACTACCTGATCAGCACAGAATTTTCACAGATGTGGATCATCTCATACATAATACTTTACATCACTCCTAAGCTTATCTTTCTAAGGTCTAGAGAATTTGCTAGGAACATAAGCACTTACTAAGTAATTTACAATGTCAGCATAACAGGGTCATTCCTCAGTGATTGCAAATAAGTGCTCATCTGGAAAAGAATCATGTAATGGGAGTGTCTCATCATCCCTCATCAGTCTGCTCAAGTGATCTGCAACCTGGTTTTCTTCTCCTTTCTTATTTTTAATCTCCAAGTCAAATTCCTGTAGCAGCAGAATCCATCTTATAATTCTTCGCTTTGAATCCTTCTTGGTCAAGAGATACCTGAGAGTAGCATGATCAGAGTAAACTACTACTTTAGTTCCTAATAAATAAGATCTAAATTTATCTAAAGCAAAAACAACTGATAAGAGTTCTTTCTCAGTCGTAGAGTAGTTTATTTGAGCAGCATTAAGAGTTCTGGAAACATAGTAAATGGTATAAACAACTTTATTTACTCTTTGGCCCAAAACAGCTCTCACTGCATAGTTGCTTGCATCACACATGATCTCAAAGGGTAGTTTCCAGTTTGGTAGTTGAATAACAGGTGTTGAGGTCAGTAATTTCTTTAACTTGTCAAAAGCCTCCTTGCACTCTTCAGTAAACTGGAACTCCACATTTTTTTGCCGCAACTTGCACAAAGGCAAAGCTATCTTGGAGAAGTTCTTGATAAACCTCCTATAGAAACCTACATGACCAAGAAAATAACGAATCTCCTGCACTGTTGCAGGGTAAGGTAATGCAACAATAATTTCTATTTTGGCTTTATCAACTTCTAAACCTCTAGAAGAAACAACATGGCCAAGTAATATCCCTTGTTCTACCATAAAATGACATTTTTTTCAGTTTAGAACAAGATTAGTTTCTAAGCATCTATCAAGCACTTTAGTTAAATTATCAAGACATGCATCCAAAGAATCACCATGAATTGTGAAGTCATCCATAAAAACTTCAATACAACTTTTTAAAAGATCAGAAAACAAGCTTACCATGCATCATTGGAAGGTACCTGGGGCATTACACAGTCCAAATGACATTCTTCTATAGGCAAATGTACCAAAAGGGCATGTGAAGGTGGTTTTGTCTTGATCTTCTAGGGCTATCACAATTTTGTTATAACCTGAAAATCCATCTAGAAAACAATAATAAGCATAACCTACCAAACTTTCTAACATTTGATCAATAAAAGGGAGAGGGAAATGATCTTTCCTAGTAACTGTATTTAACTTCCTATAATCAATACACACTCTCCAACTTATTTGCATTCTTGTTGGCACCAGTTCATTGTTGTCATTCTGGACAACTGTGATTCCAGATTTCTTTAGAACTACCTGGATCGGGCTCACCCATTGACTATCTGAGATGGGGTATATTATGCATAAATCTAGTAATTTTAAAACTTCTTTCTTGAATGCCTCCATTATGGGTGGATTCAGCCTTCTTTGAGCTTCTCTGGTAGGTTTGGCTCATACTTCTAACAAGATCTTATGCATACACACAACAGGATTTATACCTTTTATATCTGCAATGGTCCAACCAAAAACTGTTACATGATCCCTAAGGATTCTCAGCAGTTTATCTTCCTGTACTTTGGTTAAATTGTCGGCAATAATCACTGGTAGTGTGTCATCTTCTCCCAAGTAAGCATACTTCAGATGGGTTGGCAATGGTTTGAGGTCTAATGTAGGGGCCTGCATAACAGAATGTAGCAATTTTTGATGAGAAACAAGAAATTGAATAAAATGAATTGCATAATTATTTGAGAATTGTGGTAATGAATGTAAAGCAGCTACAGTCTTTTTCAATTCCTGAGCCTATTCAATTTTTTCTTCTTTGTCTAACTCCAAACTGTTAATTATTGTAGTCTTCAAGCTGTCCCTTTGCACTTGATTGAAAGAATCATGTACTAGAGAATCAATAATATCAATAGCATAAACTAGATTGATATCACTAGGGTACCTCATGGCTTCATATATGTTGAATTGGATCTTCTCTCCATCAAACTCCATAGTCAAGATCCTTCATGTTTACAATGTAAAAGTCTGCAGGAAAAATTAGCTCATTCACCTGCACTAAAACATCTTCAACCACCCCTTCAGGGTAAGTGTTAGTCCTATCAGCACATTGAATAATAACATTAATCTGTTTTAAAAGCCCTAGATTTAATGAAGCAAATATAGATAATAGCATAACATTAATTGAAGCTCCTAAATCTAGCATAGCTTTCTCAAACCTGGTGTTACCTATTCTGCATGGAATGGTGAACATGCCTGGATCCTTGCATTTAGGGGGCATTTTCCTTTGAAGCACTGCTAATACATTCTCTCCAACAGTGACTCTTTCATCATCTTTCAATTTCCTTTTATTAGTGCACAACCCCTTCAAAAATTTAGCATATCTAGGCACGTATTTGATTGCATCTAACAAATGTATATTGACTTCTAGCTTCCTGAAGGTCTCAAGGATCTCTTTCTCTTGCTCATCCTTCCTTGAAGCTTTGAGATTCCTAGGTGGAAAAGGTAAATTGTTAGTCAACACTGGAATAACAGGTTTAGGAATTACCTTAAGTGGTGCAATCTATTTGTCTTTCTCTTCTTCAAACTCAGCAGTGGCTTTAGGTTCTTCCAGCTCTTTCTCACTCCTCAGTGTAATGGCATTTACATTCTCCCTTGGATTCATAATTGTTTGAGAGGGCAGTTTCCCTGAGCCTTGAGAGTCCAATCTCCCAATTGTGGTAGCTAGTTGGCCCATTTAGTTCCTGAGATCATTAATAGAAGTTCTTGTTTCTAGTTAGAACTATTATGTTTGAGTCATAAATGCTTTGAACATGTCCTCCAGTGATGTCCCAGGGTTAGCAGGTGCTAGTTGTCTTTGTTGGTACTGCTGTGGGGCTTGTTGAAAGCTTTGCTGTCTATTGGGAAAAACAGGTGGTGCAGATGGTCTATTTCCTCCATAGCTCAGATTAGGGTGATCCCTCCATCTTGGATTGTATGTGTTTGAAAAGGGATCATATCTTCTCTGAGGTTGTGTCTGATAGTTCCCCATTGCATTGGCTTGTTGCATAGTCTCATCATCTTGCAATGTTGGGCATGAATCAGTGGTGTGGCCAGACAACGAACAGATCCCATAAGCTTTTGCTACTGGCATATTTCATGCAGCCAATTGTTTAACCATAGCAGTTAATTCAGAAATTTGTTGGTCATGAGTACATGTGTTTACCTCATTTACTTTTGTTGGTGCATGATTCATTTTTGTACCATACTGTTGTGAATTTGCAGCCATGTTTGCAACTAGCTTTTTAGCATCTTCTAGTGTCTTGTCAACTAAGGCTCCTCCACTTGCTGCATCAATCATGATTCTGTCCATGAGCAGCAATCCTCATATAAGTATTGGATCAAATGTTGATCATCAATCTAGTGACGTGGACAACTGGAATATAACTTTTTAAACCTTTCCCAATACTCATACAAAGTTTCTCCATTGAACTATCTAATCCCACAGATCTCCTTCCTGATGTTAGCCACTCTTGAAGCAGGGAAGTACTTCTCCAAGAATAGCTTATTCATGTCATTCCAAGTTTGAATTGATCCTGAAGGTAGGTAGTACAACCAATCCTTTTCTAAGTCTGCTAGTGAGAATGGAAAAGCTCTAAGCTTTATCTGTTCTTCAGTCACTCCTTGTGGTTTCATGGTGGAGCATATCACATGAAATTCCTTTAAATGCTTGTAAGGATCCTCACCTATAAGACCACGAAAAGTAGGCAAAAGGTGAATTAGTCCTGATTTTAAGTTCAAAATAAGCATTTAAATTAGGATACTTAATACACAAAGATTGTTGATTGAGATTAGGAGTAACTAGTTCTTTTAGAGTCTTGTTATTATTAAGATCAGCCATCTCCTCTTCTTCTTCTGAATCAGTAGGCGAATCATTTGATAGCAATTCAATTGCTATGTTGAGACCAGATGATGAAACAAAGGCTTCTTCTAGAACTGCAATTGTGCTTTTGACTCTACGACTCTCCTTTCTTAGCCTTTTTACTGTTTCTTCTATCTCTGGATCAAAATTCAGTTCAGTAAATTGAGAGGATCGAGTCATAAACTAAAAAGAAACACATAATAAATCAAAACAAATAATCAAGTCCCCAGCAACGACGCCAAAATTTGGGAGAGTTGTCGTCAAACAATCCAAAATTAACCTCACTTGCACTCTACAAATTCAAATAACAAGCATAGTAGTAAGTAAGGATCAATCCCACAGAGAATTAATATTATTTTAAATTTTTTCTAATGTTTCTAACTATAAACATAAAATAAAGATTGGGAGTTTTTGGAATCAATTATAATTAACTAAGAAAAATAGAATTAAAGGTGATCAAATATGTAAAAGCTTCAGTTCTTCAGTTCAGCTTTACCAATTTACAGTAATAAAATAATCAAGTTAATATTATTTCTTTCTTCAATGAAATTAACAACCCTAAATAATCAGCAATCGCTCAACTCTCTGAAATTCTCCTTAGGTTTTAAATCTAATGTGACAATCGCCCCGACTAGACTCTAACTGTTATATAACCTAAAACTATCAGTCTAGATTTAATATGACTGAAGCATTAAGAATTAGATAATTAGGTTGTTCCAAGCAATAATCACACTATCAGGGATTATTTAACTTGTCTTCTGATTATCTTAATAATACCCAAAAGCTTGTCCACAATCAAATATTACCAAGTATATTCACTTTTCTATGACCCCAACATTAATTATTCCTTGTTAGTTCCACATGAATATAATAGTTTTATTTTACTCCCTCAGTCCCGTATGACGTCTTAATTGATTTCCACACGCTAATTAATAATATTTTTTTTTATCTAAATTGTCCTTCTAAATTATCTTTAATTGTAGTATTCATTCACTTTTCTATGACCCCAACATTAATTATTCCTTATTAGTTACACATGAATATAAGAGATGTTATATTGATAATATGAGAGATGGAGTTGTATAACAATACATCACTTCCCAATGTAAATTTTTTTATCATTTTTTAAGTTTCCAACAAAAGTTGACTAAAAAGATTATGAGAGTATAAGTGAAAAAATAAGATAAAAATAGTTACTAATATAAAAATAAGACATTTATTGTGGAACATCTTAAAAAGGAAATTAAGACGTTTAATATGGGACAGAGGGAGTATTATTTATTTTGCAATTAATAACATGAGTTTATCATTTCGTCCTTAAAAAAGTTATAACTTAGTCGGATGATTGAAATAAACTTGAATTGTCCGATTTTGGGTCATATTGAGACTTTTAAAAATTTAGGGGCCATATCAAAATTGGATAGCAACTTGGAGGGACTAGCTGATTATATTTTTGTGTTAACGCGTCACTTTTTTATTTGTGTTTAATACAAATATTATAGTTATATTTATTCATATTAAACAATATAGAGCATAAGGGTACACTTGCATTCATTTATTTATTGTGCTAATTCAAGTTACACATCATATATATATATATATATATATATATATATATTTTATTTATAACTTGAATTTAAAGGTTATACATATTAATCAAAGCTTTATACATAGTCCTTTTACCGAAAGTGAAAAACAAGTGATTAGGGGTTAAGTCGAGATACGTACCCATTGATACTTAGGAATATGAGTTCTGCCTACTTGACTCTTGTGAATTGTAGTCCTTTCAAAGAAAATGATACAAAATAATTTTTCTTCGGATAATATAACCCGAGTATCTTTCGTGCAACCCTGTGTTTTCTTTATAATTCTTGAATAAGAAAATATATAAACAAAATATATAGAACACTTGACTTATAAAGAGTCTACAATCGACCTTACACCAAAGTGTTGATCCCACCTTATAAAAAATATTCTATATCAATCAGACTGATCATAACATATTAATTGTCATATTTATTGTAGTCAATTGGTTAGACTGTCATTATATATTTGTGGGAGAGCTATAGTCAAACAATCCAAAATTAACCTCACTTGCACTCTACAAATTCAAATAACAAGCATAGTGGTAAGTAAGGATCAATCCCACAAAGAATTGATATTATTTTAAATTTATTCTAATGTTTCTAACTATAATCATAAAATAAAGATTGAGGGTTTTTGGAATCAATTATAATTAACTAAGGAAAACAAAATTAAAGGTGATCAAATATGTAAAAGTTTTAGTTCTTCAGTTCAGCTTCACCAATTTACAGTAATAAAATAATCAAGTTAATATTATTTCTTCCTTCAATGAAATTAACAACTCTAAATAATCAGCAATCGCTCAACTATCTCAAATTCTACTTAGGTTTTAAATCTAATGTGACAATCGCCCCGACTAGACTCTAACTGTTATATAACCTAAAACTATCAGTTTAGATTTAATATGACAGAAATATTAAGAATTAGATAATTAGGTTGTTCCAAACAAACGATCACACTATCAGGGATTATTTAACTTGTCTTCTGATTATCTTAATAATACCCAAAAGCTTGTCCACAATCAAATATTACCAGGTACATTCACTTTTCTATGACCCCAATATTAATTATTCCTTGTTAGTTTCACATGAATATAATAGTTTTATTTTACTCCCTCCGTCCTGTATTACGTCTTAATTGATTTCCACATGCTAATTAATAATATTTTTTTATCTAAATTACCCTTCTAAATTATCTTTAATTGTAGTATTCATTCACTTTTCTATGACCCCAACATTAATTATTCCTTATTAGTTACACATGAATATAAGAGATGTTATACTGATAATATGAGAGAGGGAGTTGTATAACAATACATCACTTCCCAATATAAATTTTTTTTTATCATTTTTTAAGTTTCAACAAAAGTTGACTAAAAAGATTATGAGGGTATAAGTGAAAAAATAAGATAAAAATAGTTACTAGTATAGAAATAAGACATTTATTGTGGAATATCCTAAAAAAAATTAAGACGTTTAATATGGGATAGAGGGAGTATTATTTATTTTGCAATTAATAACATGAGTTTATCATTTCGTCCTTAAAAAAGTTATAACTTAGTCGGATGATTGAAATTAACTTGAATTGTCCGATTTTGGGTCATATTGAGACTTTTAAAAATTTAGGGGCCATATCAAAATTGGATAGCAACTTGGAGGGACTAGTTGATTATATTTTTGTGTTAACGCATCACTTTTTTATTTGTGTTTAATACAAATATTATAGTTATATGTATTCATATTAAAAAAATATAGAGCATAAGGGTACACTTGCATTCATTTATTTATTATGCTAATTCAAGTTACACATCATATATATATATATATATATATATTTTATTTATAACTTGAATTTAAAGGTTATACATATTAATCAGAGCTTTATATATAGTCCTTTTACCGAAAGTGAAAAACAAGTGATTAGGTGTTAAGTCGAGATACGTACCCATTGATACTTAGGAATATGAGCTCTGCCTACTTGACTCTTGTGAATTGTAGTCCTTTCAAAGAAAGTGATACAAATTAATGTTTCTTCAGATAATATAACCCGACTATCTTTCGTCCAGCCCTGTGTTTTCTTTATAATTCTTGAATAAGAAAATATATAAACAAAATATATAGAACACTTGACTTATAAAGAGTCTACAATCGACCTAACACCAAAGTGTTGATCCCACCTTATAAAAAATATTTTATATCAATCAAACTGATCATAACATATTAATTGTCATATTTATTGTAGTCAATTGGTTAGACTGTCATTATATATTTGTGGGAGAGCTATCGTCAAACAATCCAAAATTAACCTCACTTGCACTCTACAAATTCAAATAACAAGCATAGTGGTAAGTAAGGATCAATCCCACAAAGAATTGATATTATTTTAAATTTATTCTAATGTTTCTAACTATAATCATAAAATAAAGATTGAGGGTTTTTGGAATCAATTATAATTAACTAAGGAAAACAGAATTAAAGGTGATCAAATATGTAAAAGTTTTAGTTCTTCAGTTCAGCTTCACCAATTTACAGTAATAAAATAATCAAGTTAATATTATTTCTTCCTTCAATGAAATTAACAACCCTAAATAATCAACAATCACTCAACTATCTGAAATTCTCCTTAGGTTTTAAATCTAATGTGACAATCTGTGACGCCCCCAAATCCGGGTACCTCAAACCCGAATCTGGTGCTACACGGTATATCTCATTCCATACAATATAATAGACATGAATGTAATTACTATATTATTACAACACGTCTTACTCTCAATCCCAGGTTCTATTACCATAACATCATTCCAAATACATAATAAGTCTTAATATTACATCATTACTAATACAAATAAACTACGACGCCATCTAGACGTTCATCTTGCCCTTTCCCTTGTCCTTACCGGAACCTTCGACCCGCTCGGGCTTAGCTGCAATGTTTAATATAAAGCAAGAATGAGCATTCAATTGCCCAGCAAGTATAACAGTTGAATAACAACAATATCATCAATCATATCATTTCTCTTCGACAACTGTACAATAGTTGCGAAATATTCTGAATAAACAAGAATAATACTTTGCTTTCGTTTGAAACATTTTCGAAACGACATACTGAGTGGTCATAAGACCTTGAACTTTCTTTTGCTTTCTTGAAAAGGTTACACAGTTATTTTACTGCAAACCGTCTGACTTACGAGCACTTCTAGGTGATCAGCCTATTGTACTCTATGTTGATCAACACTCTAGCTGGAAACGACTATATGCATTTGTTTAGGCGCTCGATGCCTTGTCAGAATAACTGACTAAAAACTGCCCCTAATATTAGGGTTGTTCATCTCATTCATGTCTCGGAATCCTAACCAAAGCAATTCGGTTGGATAGCTCTACTTAATCATCAATAACATTTCAAGGATTTATTATCAAATCAATAAAATATTTCAATATATGTCTAGCCGAAACAAATGGCATCAACATTCTCTATAACAGTTCATATATATGTGAACTTGAAAGCTTCAACAATTTATAACATAGCTCGAATACTTGTGCAAATACTAAAGATTTACATAAGTAAGGAATTCACACAATCATATTTGTATTGCGTAAATTGGAACTTCAAACATCGCATGAGAGTCATGAGAATATAATCAAATGAATCAAATAAACTTGCCCAACACAAGGGTTAGACGAGCGTTAGAAAACTTGCCTTAAGCGCTTGCTACTACTTGACGTTAATCGTCCTTCAAAGGTCCTACACATTTAAGTACGTATGCACATACCAATTAGCCACATAAATGATGCCAAATATTGGTTTACATTACACTATAAGGTTTCATTCTAATTAGAAACATAATATCAAACAAGGTTATACACGCTTGATACGACGTTTCGACGTTCGCACAATGCACGCCCGATTCATCTCATATGCATACGTTTAGCATGCTCATACACTTGTCTAATCCATCATTGATTAATGCTAAACACCATTATATATGATAATATGTAAGTTTTAGAACATAGAACAACATCTCGTAGCGTCAGAAGCATTACACGTTACATACGCGCATGCACGACGCCCTCCGTTTGCCTCCTAATGCACAATAGTCCTAAAAATGGTCAATTTAGAAATTGGTCAAGACATTAAATTACAGTTCTAATTATTGTAAGTTGTAGTTCTACTTCTTATCTTTCCGAATCATCTTGAATCATCCAATTTGGAGTTCGTATGAGAAAGTTAAGTCCATTTTACTAAAGAGGGTCAAAGCTGTCCAGCCTGACACTATTCCAGCGCTGTAGGCGCTGAACTAGTGCAATTTGAGCGCCGTCGGCGCTGAGGCCTCTGATATTCAGCGCGGTCGGCGCTGAACTAGTGCAATTTGAGCGTCGTCGGCTCTGAAACGCAGTCAGCATGCATTTTCCAGAATTTTGGGTTTCTAAATTGGGTTCGTGCCGCAACGGATTCGTAGCTTCATAACTTCTTCATCCTTTATCGGAATGAGTCCGTTCTTGAGCCGTTCTCTAGCTCTTGCTACACATTACAACATATCCTAAATTCATAATCTCTCAGACTCTCTAACAAGTCCGAATCTTAGCTCCAAGCAGCCTACCCAACTAGTTTTCAGCGAAACTTAGAGTTTGGCCAATTCATTCTCCCTTTGTTTCTTAGCTATGATACAACAAGTCAATATGACTTAACACATGCTTATATTACTAAGTTAAGCAACAGAACATCATTTCATCAATTAATCAATACCTAGTTCTCAAGTTCTTAGAGAAATTCTTCTCTTGGACATTTTATCAAATGGTTTGTGGGCATGAGTTAGAAACTCATATTGGAGTAGAGTTTCATTATACTCTAGTCCAGATTTCTAATTGAAATCATTCCTACAAACCTCTGGGCACTTAGCAACAATGCTCAACTATCTAACACAACCAAACATAGTGATTACCACTTCATTAATACACAAAACATGAATAACAGTCCACTAATGTCCATTTCAGTCCATTTCTTGATTCCTTATGCATAGGTTCGATTCTCATTCATGGTTCCACTTTCACATACCATTAACAAGGTTTTAATAGAGCTAATTAACAACCATACATGTTCATGCACTAACTAGCAAAATCAGTCACATAACTCCAACAAAACAACCAACACCAAACTAAGAACTTGGAAATATTGTGTAAATGAGCTAAGCTCTATATTGCTTACCTCTTGGAGCTTCTTCTAGGTTGCTAATTGAATCAATACCCAGCTGCTACACCACTCATTCTTCTTCCTCAAATTACCCGTACACACTTAATTCTAACACTCTCAATTTTTTAGCTATCTTACTAAGCAACAATCAAAGGAATGGAGGCTTATGAAGTGGGGGAGTATACATAGAAGAAGAATTGAGCTTCAAGGAGGTGATAGGGGTTGGGCGTGCTCTGCCAAGGCAGCTCCCGATGGCTGGGGGAGTGAGCTTTGGCTCCTCCAAGACTCGGGTACTCCCCTCCCTCCTCCCCATAGGTTTATTCTCCCCTTTTCCTCTACCAAATGCAGATTGTTCCTCCCCATGCTCTCCCACGTTCTTGGCTCTCTCCTTCCTCTCTTCCTCCTTCTCCGGTACTCTTTTCCTTCAAATCATCAGCTGCAAAGTTATTACCCATTTCCCTTGATGGGTCATGGGTTTGGGTCATGGATGGTGGGTTTGGTGACCCATGGGTCTTGGGCTTCAACTTGGCCCACTCTTGGACTTCTAATTTAATTCCAACTGGGCTTCTAATAAATATCCAATTGGGCTCAAATAAAATCTCACACTTGGATTATTAACCCCTCTCATTAACGCTTTGACGAAATTATGAAAAGTCATAAAATCGAAAAGGCATCTTGGCGTAAATAGCGCTTTAGTGCTATTTCTCTAATGATTTAATCAACTTCAATAAAAATAATATCAATCAAAAATTATCACATACACATCATATGTAGTAATAAAATATTCACACACATAACACGGAATAATATAAATAAAAGTTCAATTTATTCAATAAAATTCATTGGCTCGTGTTACAACGCTACCCACGATCCACGGTCGTTACATCCTCCCCCCCCCCCCTTATAAGAATTATGTCCCCAGAATTACGATATAAGGTTAAACAAAAAGATGGAGATAATTCTTCTTCATCTTATCTTCGAGTTCCCACGTCGCTTCTTCGGCGTTGTGGTTTCTCCATACTACCTTCACAGAATATATGGTCTTACTTCGTAAGACTTGCTCTTTCCTATCAATTATCTGAATAGGAATTTCTTCATATGTTAAGTCTTTCTCAACCTGAATAGGTTCATACTTTATCACATGTTTATACTCTTGCTTATAGGGTCGTAGTACCGACACGTGAAACACGTTATGGATATGTTCTAACTCAGGAGGTAAGGCTACCTCATAAGCCACTTCTCCTAACCTTCTCAATACTTCAAATGGTCCTATAAACCTTGGACTCAGCTTCTCTTTTTTTTCCGAAACGTATTTTCCCCTTCCAGGGAGACACCTTCAAAAATACATAGCTACCGACGTCGAAGTCTCTCTTCTGGCGATGCTTGTCTGTATATTTCTTCTGTCGGTCCTGAGCTGCAATTAGTCTTGCTCTTATTACCTTGACGATCTCCGCAGTTTGTTGTACCAATTCTGGTCCCAACAATTTGCGTTCCCCTACCTCATCCCAGCACAATGGCGTTCTGCATTTTCTCCCGTACAACGCTTCGTAAGGCGGCATGCCTATACTTGCGTGATAACTATTATTATAAGCAAATTCAACTAAAGGTAGGTGGTCGTCCCAATTCCCTTTAAAGTCCATCACACATGCCCGTAGCATATCTTCTAAAGTCTATATCGTTCGCTCGCTCTGCCCGTCTGTTTGAGGATGATACGTCGTGCTCAACCTCAGCTGTGTTCCCAATTGCTCTTGTAGACTCTTCCAAAAATTCGACGTGAAACGCGGATCCCGATCCGACACAATCGAAATTGGCACACCATGTCTAGAAACAATTTCCTTAACATAGAGTTTAGCTAGCTGGTCTAATTTGAACCTAATTCTGATTGGCAAGAAATGCGCCGATTTCATCAAACGATCCACTATGACCCATATAGCGTTGTATCCCTTCTGCGTTGTCGGGAGCCCTACCACAAAATCCATCGTGATATGCTCCCACTTCCACTCTGGAATCTCTAAGGGTTAAAGCAACCCATTTGGTCTCTGATGCTCGGTCTTGACTCTTTGACAAGTCAGGCACCTACTAATGCACTCTGCGACTTCTCTCTTCATGTTCGGCCACCAAAAATGTAGTCGGAGGTCTTGATACATCTTTGTACTTCCCGGATGGATCGAGTACCTCAAACTATGGGCCTCTTGCAAAATCTCTTCTCGTAACTCGGGTACTGGCGGTACCCAAATTCTTCCTTCAAATCTCATCACTCCATCATTATCGAGTTTATACTTAATTTCCTCTCCTTGGGAAATTCTCTGCCTTATTCCCTCGCACTCCTCATCGCTAAGTTGTGCTTCTTTTACTCGGTCCAATAAGATTGGACGAGTCTCTATGGTGAACAACTTCTCCCCTGATTCTGTCGGGAACCTCACTTCTATCTCCAGTTTAGCCATCTCTGTTATTAGCTCATCTTGAGCCGTTAACATTGACAACTTCCCCTGACCCTTCCTACTTAAGGCGTCAGCCACTACATTTGCCTTCCCTGGGTGATATAGAATCTCACAATCATAATCTTTGATCAATTCTAACCACCTCCTCTGCCTCATATTCAACTCCTTCTGTGTGAAAATATACTTTAGACTTTTGTGGTCCGTGTATATCTCACATTTCTCGCCGTATAAGTAATGCCTCCAAATCTTCAGGGCAAACACAACGGCTGCCAATTCGAGATTATGAGTAGGGTATCCCCTCTCATAATCTTTTAACTGTCGTGACATATATTCAATGACTTTACCGTGCTGCATAAGCACGCATCCAAGTCCCTTGTGTGATGCGCCACTATAAACTACAAAATCACCTGTATCATCCGGTAAGGATAATACTGGCGCCTCACTCAACCTTTTCTTGAGCTCTCGGAAGCTCTCCTCGCACTTCTCCGTCCAAACATACTTTATCGCCTTCCTCGTCAATTGGGTTAATGGGGTTGCTATCTTCAAAAAATCCTGAATAAATCTTCGATAGTAGCCCGCTAACCCTAAGAAACTACGCACTTCTGTCGGTGTCTTCGGTTGTTCCCAGTTAATAACTGCCTCCACCTTAGCTGGATCTACGGATATACCGTCTTTGTCGATCATGTGTCCCAAAAAGTGGACTCTTTCTAGCCAAAATTCACATTTCGAGAATTTTGCGTACAACTTCTCCCTCCTCAAGGTTTCCATCACTATTCTTAGATGTTCAGCATGATCTTCTTGTGTCAAAGAGTAGACTAGAATATCATCTATGAACATAACTACAAATTTATCCAAATGTTGCTTGAACACTCTATTCATTAAATCCATAAATGCGGCTGGTGCATTCGTTAACCCGAATGACATCACTAGGAACTCATAATGGCCGTAACGAGTCCTAAATATTGTCTTAGGTACGTCCTCTCCCCTCACCTTCAACTGGTGATATCCCGTTCTCAGATCTATTTTAGAAAAGTATTTTGCCCCCTTCAACTGATCAAACAAATCGTCGATCCTGGGCAACGGATACTTATTCTTGATAGTTACTTTGTTCAACTCCCGATAGTCGATACAAAGCCTCAACGATCCATCCTTCTTCTTCACGAATAACACTGGCGCTCCCCATGGAGACAAACTCGGTTGGATATACTTTTTATCTAACAATTCTTGCAGTTGAATCATCAACTCCTTCATCTCTACTAGCGCCATTCTATATGGTGCCCTTAAAACGGGTGCCGTTCCAGGCACTACGTCTATTACGAATTTGATCTCCCTATCTGGTGGAAGTCCTGGTAATTCGTCTGGAAATACGTCAGCGAATTCATTGATGATAGGTATCTGCCCCATTTCGGCTCCCTCTCGTTGGGTATCGACAACATGGCACAGATAACCTACACACCCTTTTCTTAACAGCTTCCTGGCTTGCATCGTCGATAGCAAACTCGAACGTCTAGGAGATTTACTACCGTAGAACACTACCTTAGACTGCTTCGAAGTCTGGAGGTTTACGCTTTTCTTCTGGCAATCGATTACTGCCCCATGGTTAAACAACCAATTCATCCCCAGTATCACGTCAAATTCTCCCAGTCTAATCGGAATTAAATCTACTGATAACTTACTCCCTCTAATTTCAACGCAACAATTCCTATGAACATGTTCAACAGGGATTACTTCCTTATTCGCAACTTCTATGATCAAGGGAGACTCTAGTTTCTCTAGAGGTAAGCTTAAACGTTGAGCAAAATCACATGATACAAAAGAACAGGTCGCACCCGAATCAAACAACACATATGCATTAATATTATTGATCGGAATGATACCTGAGACTACGTCTCCTGATGTCACTGCATCTTGGACCGTCATATTGAAGGTCCGGGCTGTTGGTCTACTCGGTGGAGCTGGACTAGTCATAGTCAGCCTGCCACTGCTATTCCCATTGCCTCCCCCGTCTGCCCCCTTCTTAGGGCAATTCCTTGCCATGTGGCCTGGTGCTCCGCAAACGAAACACCCACCGATCTTTTTCGGGTTAGGGCAGCTAGGAGAGATGTGTCCCTCCTGCCCACAGTTATAGCATGCCGTCCTTCCCTTCAAGCAGACCCCCAGGTGATTCTTCCCGCAAGTATTATACGGCTCTACCCTCTTCTTTGGGTCTCCTTGTTTGTTCCCGGTATTCCCGGAATTGTTCCATTTCCTCTTCTGGTTACTACCACTTCCACTGGCAACATCAGTCTTATTTCCTCCTTCATTCCTACTCTTATTCTTCTTCTCCCTATTGTAGAGGCTTAGCGCCTCACTCCCTCCTTCGGCTATGATAGCCTTTTCCAAGATTGATCCAAAGGTATCGATCTGTAACACGCTCACCTTGCTGTAGAGCTAGGGTTTCAGGCCCTGTTCAAACCTCCTCGTCTTCCTTTCCTCGGTGTCCACTTGGTGTGGAGCAAACCGAGCCAGCTCGTTGAACTTGGCAGCATATTGGGGTACTGTCAGGTTATCTTGCTTCAGTTCTAAGAATCGCATCTCCATGCGACTCTGCATGCTCTTGGGGAAGTAGTTCTCGAAGTACAACTCTTTGAACCTTTCCCAAGCAATGACTCCTTCTCCAGCCCTATTCTGGTTTGCTTCCCACCAGAAGTTGGCCTCACCCTTCAGTAGGTAGGTAGCAAAAGTGGTCTTTTGCTCCTCTCCAACTCCAGCAATGATGAATGTTTTCTCCACCTCCTTAACCCATGATTGAGCCTCTATAGGCTCGGTGGTCCCCTTAAATTCGGGCGGTCCCACGCTCTTAAAGTCCTTAAAGTTGGCAACACGCGTAACTAGAGGAACGACAGGTGGTACGGTTGGAACTCTATTCAAAGCTCCTACCAGCAAGTCTATGAATTGCTGCATAGGGTTTCCCGGTTCCCTAGTCTCACTCTCATTATCAGATTCTCTATCCTCATTCCTCCGTGTTCCCTGTCTTCCTCTTCCTCTCCATCTCGGCGGCATTTTCTGTTAAACAAATTATGCCACTATTAATCTACTATTCATCCTTGCGCACTATAGTAATTATTAAGACGTACACATACTAATCGCAAGGCACATTAGAATAAACATACTCATCACAAGGCACATTAAAATAAACATACTTATATTAACATGCTTCTTACTTCGTACATCTTGTAACACACAGCTTCTGCTATTCGCATACAATATATCCCTCTATTACTAAAAAGATGGGATTTACACCAGATAATCTATTACATATACAAAATTTAGGATTTACATCCTTACAAGGTACACATCTAGACCTCATCAAATCACTGAACTAGACCACGCCTAATGGCGTCTGCATACTCGTCATCTGCTATGGCCATCACCAGATCCCTACTAATGGTGTGCCTGGTCTGGCCCTCCTCAGCTGGGTAATGGGTCACCCTACGCTGAAATCGCCCATGTGACGATCTGAAGGCATAGTTGGACCTATCGGTCCTCACCCTCTTGATCCTTGCCTCTTCTTCCAGGTCATTGGCCCGATCTTCGGCCCTGATCCTATCATCGATCTCTGCCTCCCAGTAGGCCTCTAACTCATGCCTCCCATGCAAGAGTTCTTGAACCCTCGCCTCTAAGGCTTGAACTCTACCTCTTAGTGTTACATTCCTGTCAAGTACCATTTCAAACAGATTATACATGTCTGATGGTGCCACTTCCTCCTCTTCAGAAGGCACAACATCCGATAATATATCATCTGCTTCCTCCTCATGCTCGGACGGATCCTCATCAAGTGAAAGGTCCATCTCCGGTTCCTCCTCCGGATCTTCCTCCGGGTCACTTTCTATTTGAGCCTCAGCCTCTGCTACTGGCTCGGGTGTTGGCTCGGGTGGAGCGATAAGCTCCTCGCTTACTACATGGATATCTCTATACTCGGATTCTTCTCCAGACATCTACAAACCAATATACTAACTCGATTAGTACATAACAATAACAATTAATATAATAACACATAACAAATATAGTTTATTTTAACTATACTTTTAGTTCTTTTGATGAATTTCCTCAATCCACCCTTAACAACTCTATTTGAGTTCATCTACTAACTCTTATATTCTCTCTACGGTCATATTCCTAAGGTTTTCCCCCAACCTAAGGTTTAAAACCTATCAGCTCTGATACCAACCTGTGACGCCCCCAAATTCGGGTACCTCAAACCCGAATCTGGTCCTACACGGTACATCCCATTCCATACAATATAATAGACATGAATGTAATTACTATATTATTACAACACGTCTTACTCTCAATCCCAGGTTCTATTACCATAACATCATTCCAAATACATAATAAGTCTTAATATTACATCATTACTAATACAAATAAACTACGACGCAATCTAGACGTTCATCTTGCCCTTTCTCTTGTCCTTACCGGAACCTTCGACCCGCTCGGGCTTAGCTGCAATGTTTAATATAAAGCAAGAATGAGCATTCAATTGCCCAGCAAGTATAACAGTTGAATAACAACAATATCATCAATCATACCATTTCTCTTCGACAACTGGACAATAGTTGCAAAATATTCTGAATAAACAAGAATAATACTTTGCTTTCGTTTGAAACATTTTCGAAACGACATACTGAGTGGTCATAAGACCTTGAACTTTCTTTTGCTTTCTTGAAAAGGTTACACAGTTATTTTACTGCAAACCGTCTGACTTACGAGCACTTCTAGGTGATCAGCCTATTGTACTCTATGTTGATCAACACTCTAGCTGGAAACGACTATATGCGTTTGTTTAGGCGCTCGATGCCTTGTCAGAATAACTGACTAAAAACTGCCCCTAATATTAGGGTTGTTCATCTCATTCATGTCTCGGAATCCTAACCAAAGCAATTCGGTTGGATAGCTCTACTTAATCATCAATAACATTTCAAGGATTTAATATCAAATCAATAAAATATTTCAATATATGTCTAGCCGAAACAAATGGCATCAACATTCTCTATAACAGTTCATATATATGTGAACTTGAAAGCTTCAACAATTTATAACATAGCTCGAATACTTGTGCAAATACTAAAGATTTACATAAGTAAGGAATTCACAAAATCATATTTGTATTGCGTAAATTGGAACTTCAAACATCGCATGAGAGTCATGAGAATATAATCAAATGAATCAAATAAACTTGCCCAACACAAGGGTTAGACGATGTGACGCCCCCAAATTCGGGTTTCCAAATACCCGGATCCGGTCATCACGATCCAACATAAACATCCACCTATAACAACATATGGTATCTAAAATGCGGAATAAAATAAACATACGTTGTTCATTACAAGGTGTTACTAGTCCCAGAATATGATTAACCTTAAACATTTACACAATCCATACCCTAAATAGCTATCAGGGTTTAAATTACATTAACAGTAATTAACTAACACATGAATCTAAAGTCTGCTACGAGAAGTCTATCATTTCATCTTTTCTTTCCCTTTGTTCTTCCCTGACGTCTCGGGTTTAGCTGCAATGAAGTCATGATATAGCAAGAATGAGCAACGAGTTTGCCCAGCAAGTTTAAAGTATGACAATAAGGATATATCATGATGAAGGGATATTAAAGGGATTTCAACAATAGAATAATCAGAAGCAAGAACATTAAATGCTTTTAGAACAATTGATAGTCAAATAGACTTTGAACGATAACTTCCAGAGGAGTCAATAGCTAGTTGACCCTCTGGTTACTGGCTACAGAATAACGTACTTGAGGGGATCAGCCTCGCGTACCCTATGTATATGCATAACATTTAACTCTGCTATTTGTACCTTATATACGGTACTTGGGGTACTCCCCTATAATAAAAGGGGGGGTGTTCATACAGTCTAAGAATCCTTACCATTGATTGGTTCGGATAGCTTTTATAAATTCATACTTGCCTGACCGAACAAGGGTTCAGACTTAACCATGAGTAGTTCAAAATTTCTGAATTTAAATAATTATATGAAATCAAATGCGCGAGTGCGAATGTCAATAAATATACAGGTGTGGAATAATTTTAAAAGTAATTAGACCACTTAAAACGTGCTCGGAAATAAGATTCAAGCTTAAAGAATAACTTGCAACAATATATACCTTTTGCAAGAATTAAAACAATGCATAAGGTTTAAAAGCTTGTTCAATGCAAAAATTGAGTGAGAAGAACTTGCAAAAATGAAAGAAGTTTAGGGTTAGGAACTTGCCTGTTTGCTCAGCTACAGATAAATTCTAGCTTTACTTAATTGACCGTGGATAACCTATCAGTTGATAAAGTTGGTTTATCCATTAGCATTGCATACCGTATATCGACACACTCACTTATGCGATTTATTTAGCAAAATAAACACTTCGCATTTTATTAGCTACATTAACAATAACTTACTATTCAATATTGTGCTAATCAGAAATTACTTAATGACCTTTAGTAATTATCTCAATAATTAATCATGCTTATTAGATATTCAACTTAACATTATTTAATAACCCAAGTTATTATTTACAACTCTAAATAATAAACTGATTAATGCATGACTAGCTAATAGTGGCAATAAGTAAATAGGTTATTTAATATTCATTCATACCTAGCTATTACTCCCTTTCAAGAGAATTTACGAAATTATTGCTCTTATTTAACATTAACTAGAAAATTAATGTATCACTCTACCCATACTAAATTGTTAATAAGAATTAAGTTCTTATTATCTTTATTTATTATTAAATGAGAAATAATAAATACTTTACTTCACTCACATTAAATCGTTAATAACAATCAAATACTTAATATCTTTATTTATTACTCAATAATAAATAATTATTTTATTAACTTATTCATACTTTATTATAATTTAATAACAATTAAATATTTATTATCTTTATTTATTATTTATTGATAAATAATAAATAATTATTTATTAACTTTACTTATACTTAATTATTATTTAAGATTAAATAATAATTAAATATTTTTTTTACTTTATTTATTATTTAATTGCTAAATAATAATTAATTATTTATAATTTATATTCGTACTTATTTATTATTTAGTACTAACTAGACAATAGTTATTATATTTACAAATAAATAAATAAATAACTATTTTATAAATTGGATTTATTTATGCATCGAACAATAATTATATTCTTATTTTCTTTGTTCATTATTTTTCGTTAAGTAATAATTATTTCCTCACTGGATAACAATTGAGTTAAACAACCAACCTTGGAAAAACATTTCAAGTATTACAAGGTTTATTGGGTAACTAAGTCACTCGATTATAGTAACTTAGTGGTTGGCCAACTTATGCAGAGTTTTCTGCACACGGTGCATAAACACTCACCTTCCAAGTTTGAAACCTATATACACAAAACATCACGCAAGGACTCATGACCCAGCTGTGATACAATAACCAGTGTGCAGACGCAACTTAACACTTTACAGTTATGCCACAACCACAACAACACATGTTATAGTTAATTTCTGCAGTTTATTTAAGCTTGGCCACATCACTGCTCAGCACAAATGAGAAAAGAACTTTAATAACAGCGCCTTTTAGAAAATTCAACCAAGTAATATAACTCAAGCAATAACCAAAAACGATCAAATCCAATACAGAGAAACAGTAACCCAGATTTCTTGCTCAAAATAAACCAACCCATACAGTAAAATCCCAATACAAAAGCAACCATAATCTAAATACAGTATTCTAAGCCAACCCAATCGACAACTACACAGAACACAAACCAATAACAGAAAAGAAAAAGAAACGAGAGGTACAGTCCAAACGCGATTACACGGCAGTTGGGTTATACCTTAAGGCCGTCCGGTGGGCTATCCTCCTCCTTCTCCCAAAGTAGCTAATGAACTCGGCGGACATTCACGGCCAACTCCTCTTGTTCTCTCTTCTTACTGTAATTTTTCCCCTTCTAATTTGGAACCCTCAAATAACAGTAGCTGACTAGGGTTTTGGGGATTCCAATTTATAGTAAATCTTTTACCCAATAGACTGGATATTACCTAAATCGCTTCAGTCAATGACCAACGGTAGGAGAGGGGCAAACGGACGGTGGTCTCATCAATCCTCGAGCCGCGTAATCCAGGTGGTCGAATCGCCGATTTCCTGGAACCTTTGGTCCCTTCGATGGTCGCCTCTGACGTCGCTCGTTTATCCGCTGGTCGCCGCTCGTTTTCCAACCCGTGCCGCCGGTCGACGCTCCTCTTTCCCTCAATCGGTCGACTCGCTGTTGCCGGCGATTGACAGTTCCATTTTTCCCTTCCTCCCGTCTCTCGCTCGTCCGATCTAGCTAGGTTCAACTAGTTGATTTGAGAGATTGAAGGGTTGAGTCTCGATTGGCTGGTCTTAGCTGGAGGATTTAGGGTTTTCCCCAATTTGATTTTGGTCGATATGAACCTTTCCCAAACGAATTTCGCCGGTTATCCTTATTAAGCAAAATGGATTCAAGCCGGCTAAAGAAAAGGAAACGGGTCATTTAGCTAGGAAGAAATTTGGGCTCAACCCAATAGGGTTGGGCCAGCTGAATTAATAAAGGGGCGGCCCAAAAAGAAATTAAAAATAATTATGGGCTCGGCTTAACAAGATGGAAATTGGGCCAGTCCAATTTAATTTAACCACAATGCATTTTTAATATTTTAAAATTAAATAACTAAACCCATTAATTATTTATTTAAAATATTTATTTTTTTAACCATAATTCTTTATTTAAAAGAATTTATTTATTAATTTTCTAGTTTCTTGTAAATAAATTCTTAGGGTTAACTCACTAATTATTTAACCCATCAGTGAGTCCCTTTAATGCACATAAAAATTATTTGGACCATATAGTTATCTAATTAAATAAAGATTCTTACATGGATCCAATTTAAATTCGCAAAATTAAATAAAATGAATTATATATCTCAAAATAAATTAATACAATGTTTAAGAATTTCCTGGACATTACATCCTCTCCCCCTTATAAAAATTCCGTCCTCGGAATTTCAACCTAAGGTTACTCGAATAACTGGGGGTAATTCGCTCTCATTTTCTCTTCGAGTTCCCACGTGGCTTCTTCCACCACGTGATTTCTCCAGAGAACTTTAACCGAGTGAATGACTTTATTTCTCAGCCTCTGTTCCTTCCTATCGAGTATTTGGACAGGAATCTCCTCATACGATAAATCTCTTTCGACTTGAATTGGTTCATAGGAAATGACATGCTTGTAGTCCGGTTTATACGGACGCAACACTGATACATGAAACACGTTGTGAATGTGCTCAAGTTCAGGAGGTAATGCTACCTCGTACGCCACTTCGCCTATTCTCCTCAGAATCTCGAACGGTCCTATGAATCTAGGGCTCAACTTGTCCTTTTTCCCAAAACGGATTTTCCCTTTCCAGGGAGATACCTTCAGAAACACAAAGCTACCAACTTCAAAGTCTCGTTTCTGACGATGTAAGTCGGCATACTTCTTCTGACGATCTTGAGCTGCTACTAACCGCTGTCTTATTACCTTAATAATTTCCACGGTTTGTTGTACCAATTCTGGTCCCAACAATCTCCGTTCACCCACTTCATCCCAACACAATGGTGTTCGACACTTCCTTCCATATAGTACTTCGTACGGTGGCATACCAATACTAGCATAGTAACTATTGTTGTAGGCAAACTCCACTAGTGGCAAGTGATCGTCCCAGCTGCCACTTAAATCCATCACAACGGCCCGAAGCATATCCTCTAGGGTCTGAATTGTTCGCTCACTCTGACCATCAGTCTGGGGATGATATGCCGTACTCATTCTTAACTGTGTTCCCAGTCTTTCCTGTAGGCTTCTCTAAAAATTTGACGTGAAGTGCGGATCTCTGTCAGACACAATAGATACCGGCAATCCATGTCGTGATACTATTTCCTTCACGTATAGTTTCGCCAACTGTTCCAATTTGTACCTGATCTTGATCGGTAGAAAGTGGGCAGATTTGGTCAACCGATCTACGATTACCCAGATGGCGTCTAGACCCTTTTGTGTTGTCGGGAGTCCTACCACAAAATCCATAGTAATGTGTTCGCACTTCCATTCTGGAATCTCTAAGGGTTGCAATAATCCGCTCGGTCGTTGGTGCTCAGCCTTGATCCGTTGACAAGTTAAACACCGGCTGACGAACTCTGCAACTTCCCCTTTCAAATGCGGCCACCAATAATGTTGACGAAGATCTTGATACATCTTGGTGCTACCCGGATGTACCGAAAATCTTGTATTATGGGCCTCCTGCAAAATCTCTTCCCTTAAGTCTGGTACGTAGGGTATCCAGATCCTTCCCTCGAATCTCAGCAATCCTGTGCTGTCAACCTTATACTTTGATGCTTTTCCTTCCGATAACTGTTTCTTAATGTCAATGCATTCCTCGTCAAATTCTTGAGCCTCCTGTATCTTATCCAGTAGAGTTGGACCTACCGTCACGGCGAACACCTTTTCGTCCATCTCCATCGGATACTTAACCTCCAGTTCCAGGCGTTCGAAGTCCCGTATCAATTCCTCCTGGACTGTTAACTGCATCAATTTCACCTTGCCTTTTCTACTCAAGGCATCAGCCACTACATTTGCCTTGCCCGGATGGTACAGAATTTCACAGTCGTAGTCCTTAATCAATTCTAACCATCGGCGCTGCCTCATGTTCAACTCCTTTTGAGTGAAGATATATTTCAGACTTTTGTGATCCGTATATATCTCGCACTTCTCCCCGTATAGGTAATGCCTCCAAATCTTCAAGGCAAACACCACCGCAGCTAACTCTAGGTCGTGAGTCGGATAACCCTTCTCATAATCCTTCAGCTGACGCGATGCGTACGCCACGACCTTGCCGTGTTGCATCAGTACACAGCCAAGACCCTTGTGTGATGCATCGCTATACACTACGAAACCCCCAGTGTTGTCCGGTAAGGTTAACACTGGTGCTTGGCTAAGTCTCTTTTTCAACTCCATGAAACTTTCCTCACATTTCTCCGACCAAACAAATTTAACTGTTTTCCTGGTGAGATTGGTCAACGGCGATGCTATTTTTGAAAAATCCTGGATGAATCTCCGATAGTATCCCGCTAATCCCAAGAAACTCCGGATCTCTGTCGGCGTCTTCGGTTGTTCCCATTTGATAACTGCTTCCACTTTTGCTGGGTCCACCGAAACACCATTCTTGTCGATGACATGACCCAGAAATTGTACTCTCTGCAACCAAAACTCACACTTAGAAAACTTTGCATACAACTTCTCCTCCCTGAGAGCTTCTAATACAATCTTCAAATGTTCAGCATGCTCCTCCTCCGTCCCTGAATACACCAGAATGTCATCGATGAATACAACTACGAACTTGTCCAAGTACTGCTTGAACACTCTATTCATCATATCCATGAATGCTGCTGGTGCATTCGTCAATCCAAAAGACATTACCAGAAACTCGAAGTGCCCGTAACGAGTTCTGAATGCAGTCTTCGGGATATCTTCTTGCCTCACCTTCAGCTGATGATAGCCTGTTCTTAAGTCGATCTTGGAAAAATACTTCGCTCCTTTAAGTTGATCAAACAGATCGTCAATTCTAGGAAGCGGATACCTATTCTTAATCGTAACTTTGTTCAACTCCCGGTAGTCGATACAAAGTCGCATAGAACCATCTTTCTTCTTTACAAACAGAACTGGCGCTCCCCACGGGGACACCCTCGGTCTGATATAACCTTTATCTAACAGCTCCTGCAGTTGCACCATCAACTCCTTCATCTCTACAGGTGCCATTCGATACGGCGGTTTCGATATTGGTGCGGTTCCCGGTGCCAAATCGATAACGAACTCGGTTTCCCTATCCGACGGCAGTCCCGGAAGTTCATCGAGAAAGACATCGGTGAAATTTCTCATGACTGGTATTTGACTCATCTCATCCCCGACCTGACGAGTATCGACCACATGGGCCAAATAACACTCGCATCCTTTCTTCAGTAATCTCCTTATTTGCATCATAGTAAGACAACAAGATGGTTTTGGTGATTTGCTGCCATAGAATACCACCTTAGACTTATTAGAAGTCTTTAGGTGTACACATTTCTTCTTACAATCAATGACTGCTCCGTGAATTGATAGCCAATCCATTCCCAGGATTACGTCAAACTCTCCCAGTCGAATTGGTATCAAATCCACATTGAGCTTAAATCCTCGCAATTCAGCACAACAATTCCTATGAATGCATTCTACGGGGATAATTTCCTTGTTGGCTACTTCTACGTTCATAGGGTGTTCTAACTTTTCACAAGGTACATTTAACTGACTAGCAAATTCTTCGGAAACAAAAGAGCAAGTAGCACCCGAATCAAATAGCACATATGCATTTATATCATTGATTGGGATGATACCTGACACCACGTCTTTGGATTCCATGGCATCCTGCACAGTCATGTTGAACGTGCGGGCTGTTGGCCTGTTGGCTTGACTGGATGGTGCCCCATAGCTCAGTCGTTTATTGTTCCCGCTGTTGTTGTTCCTGTTGCCACTCCCGGCATCACCCTTCTTCTTCGGACAATCCCTCATTTGGTGGTCGGGTGCTCCACATGAGAAACATCCCCCCTTTGGCTTATTCTGACATTGGGGAGCCATGTGCCCTGGTTGCCCACACCGGTAACAAACACTCTTTCCCTTCATGCATTCTCCCATGTGGTTCTTGCCACAATTACTGCACCTGCCTGGCTTCTTTGCCTCCCCTCCAGACTGGTTTCCTCCGGGTTTATTACTCCCGAGTGATTGGCTTTCATTCCATTTGCGCTTATTGGGGTTGCTGCCCCCGCTGCTTCCTGACTTCTGGCCTTCATGACCCTTCTTCTTTTCCTGATTATACTTAGCCAGGGCCTCACTGCCACCCTCTGCAATGATTGCCCTCTCCATCAACTCTGCAAATGTCTTGATTTTTAGTACCGCAACAGAACGGTATAACTATGGTTTCAACCCTTGCTCAAACCTACGAGCTTTCCTTTCCTCGGTGCTGACCTGGTGAGTTGCAAACCGTGCCAACTCATTGAACTTAGTTACGTACTCCGCCACAGACATGTTCCCTTGTTTTAGTTCCAGGAACTTGATCTCCATCTCTTGCTTCATGCTCTCTGGAAAGTAATTTTCCAAGAACATTTCCTTAAAACGATCCCAAGCGACAGTGCCCTCTTCCACTCGGCCTCTGTTGGCCTTCCACCAGTAGTTTGCCTCGCCTTTTAACATGAAGGTAGCAAAACTTGTTTTCTGTTCCTCTGCCACCCGTGCTACCTCAAAGACCTTCTCTATCTCTTCTATCCAGGTCTATGCTTCGATTGGGTTAAGAGTTCCCTTGAACTCAGGTGGTCCCACCAATTTGAAATCTTTAAAATTCGCCAGATGATGCACTGGCTCGGCTGCTGCTTGGGTCCCTACATGCGGCGGTCTTGATTGCATGGCCTCTGCCAGCATTTCCGCAAACATTCTCATTGGGTTAGTTTGATTCCCAACCTCGCTCTCAGATTCTTCAACTCGTTGGTTACGTGGCCTTCCTCTCGGCATGATCTGAATAAGGAATTTGATGACTTTTACCTATAGATTTACATTTCGCACGACATGTCATTAAAATTAGTAATCAAGGGCAAAATATCTATCAACACATTTGATTTAAGTGAAACATTTGCATTTATATTCATATACCACTGTTTTGTTACAAGACTAAACATGTGGCATACTGCTATAAATGTGCCACTGTGTGCCCTATCAATCAATAACCTTTCCCCCTAGACAAAAGTGGGGAATCCTAATCTTTCATCCCTAAAGATCACAAAAGTTGGGGTTTAACTGCTACCCCAAGCATAAATACAGATATAAAGTTTCACAAATCAAACATGAATACGTCCCTATATAACAAAAGGTGGGACTGACTGAACTAAAGACAAGGTAACCATCATATCAAGTCACTGCATGTCGTGACGGATCCGAGCCTGCTGACCAGAGAATGCTCCATCCCCGACCCTGCGACGAACAGGGCGATTGGACTCCCCTATCTCAGTCCGGGGCCTCCTGTAGGCTGCATCTAGGGCATATCCTAGGGTCTCGATCCTCACCGCCCCAGCCTCTAACCGGTCCTCCAATAGGTCAACTCTACTTGCTGCTCTGACCCAGGCGTCCCTCACTCGGACATTCTCAGCAACTTCTAGCCCAATCTCGAACTTCATGGCCTCCTGTTTCGCCCTCAGGTGGGCGATCTGCAGATCCCTCTGCTCCAACCTCTCTCTCAACTCAGCATTTCGGGCCACTAGCTAATGTAGCAATGGTCCGACCTGTTGTGCTGAGGACTCGTAGCCCTGCAGCTGTACCGAGGACTCGTAGCCCTGCAGCTGTACCTTAGCCACCCCTAAGTCATGCTCGAGCTGGTAGGCCAGGTCTCTGTACTGGTCCTCCATAAACTGATGGGTCTGGTTTTGCTCCTCCAAATGAGCAATCCGAGCCTCCAGCTCCTCATTTCTGTCAGTCAACCCCTCGATAATATCATCGGCAGTGGACCCCATGCCATCCACGTAGGCAGGTGGCTCCTCTCCCTCGGCCTCGGGATCCTCCTCCTCAGCATCAGGGTCCTGACTACCGGACCTCATCACCCTACCTACCACTGGCTCTGGTAGCTCCCTCTGGTAGTCCCCCTCCGACTCGGACTCCTCCTGTAACAATCCCGGGGCAATAGGGGCATATCCCACCAGCTGCTCCGAAACTACTGGTATGTCTGTAAATATCTCCTCCTCCTCACGGGCTCCACTGGTCTCCCCTACAGCAGCCATCCTACAAACACACAAAAACTAACATTAGTACAGCAATAAAATATATTCATTGAAGAAATGAAGTTATATTTCATTGGGTACTACTTGACTCGATGAATTCCCCAATTCATCAAAACCACATATGATAAATCTCCTCGATTTATCTACTAATGCTCGATACGAGTTTGCTATGAAGGTTATAACCTAGGTTTCGCGATCCTAAAGTTTATAACCTACAGCTCTGATACCAACCTGTGACGCCCCCAAATTCGGGTTTCCAAATACCCGGATCCGGTCATCACGATCCAACATAAACATCCACCTATAACAACATATGGTATCTAAAATGTGAAATAAAATAAACATACGTTGTTCATTACAAGGTGTTACTAGTCCCAGAATACGATTAACCTTAAACATTTACACAATCCATACCCTAAATAGCTATCAGGGTTTAAATTACATTAACAGTAATTAACTAACACATGAATCTAAAGTCTGCTACGAGAAGTCTATCATTTCATCTTTTCTTTCCCTTTGTTCTTCCCTGACGTCTCGGGTTTAGCTGCAATGAAGTCATGATATAGCAAGAATGAGCAACGAGTTTGCCCAGCAAGTTTAAAGTATGACAATAAGGATATATCATGATGAAGGGATATTAAAGGGATTTCAACAATAGAATAATCAGAAGCAAGAACATTAAATGCTTTTAGAACAATTGATAGTCAAATAGACTTTGAACGATAACTTCCAAAGGAGTCAATAGCTAGTTGACCCTCTGGTTACTGGCTACAGAATAACGTACTTGAGGGGATCAGCCTCGCGTACCCTATGTATATGCATAACATTTAACTCTGCTATTTGTACCTTATATACGGTACTTGGGGTACTCCCCTATAATAAAAGGGGTGTTCATACAGTCTAAGAATCCTTACCATTGATTGGTTCGGATAGCTTTTATAAATTCATACTTGCCTGACCGAACAAGGGTTCAGACTTAACCATGAGTAGTTCAAAATTTCTGAATTTAAATAATTATATGAAATCAAATGCGCGAGTGCGAATGTCAATAAATATACAGGTGTGGAATAATTTTAAAAGTAATTAGACCACTTAAAACGTGCTCGGAAATAAGATTCAAGCTTAAAGAATAACTTGCAACAATATATACCTTTTGCAAGAATTAAAACAATGCATAAGGTTTAAAAGCTTGTTCAATGCAAAAATTGAGTGAGAAGAACTTGCAAAAATGAAAGAAGTTTAGGGTTAGGAACTTGCCTGTTTGCTCAGCTACAGATAAATTCTAGCTTTACTTAATTGACCGTGGATAACCTATCAGTTGATAAAGTTGGTTTATCCATTAGCATTGCATACCGTATATCGACACACTCACTTATGCGATTTATTTAGCAAAATAAACACTTCGCATTTTATTAGCTACATTAACAATAACTTACTATTCAATATTGTGCTAATCAGAAATTACTTAATGACCTTTAGTAATTATCTCAATAATTAATCATGCTTATTAGATATTCAACTTAATATTATTTAATAACCCAAGTTATTATTTACAACTCTAAATAATAAACTGATTAATGCATGACTAGCTAATAGTGGCAATAAGTAAATAGGTTATTTAATATTCATTCATACCTAGCTATTACTCCCTTTCAAGAGAATTTACGAAATTATTACTCTTATTTAACATTAACTAGAAAATTAATGTATCACTCTACCCATACTAAATTGTTAATAAGAATTAAGTTCTTATTATCTTTATTTATTATTAAATGAGAAATAATAAATACTTTACTTCACTCACATTAAATCGTTAATAACAATCAAATACTTAATATCTTTATTTATTACTCAATAATAAATAATTATTTTATTAACTTATTCATACTTAATTATAATTTAATAACAATTAAATATTTATTATCTTTATTTATTATTTATTGATAAATAATAAATAATTATTTATTAACTTTACTTATACTTAATTATTATTTAAGATTAAATAATAATTAAATATATTTTTTTTCTTTATTTATTATTTAATTGCTAAATAATAATTAATTATTTATAATTTATATTCGTACTTATTTATTATTTAGTACTAACTAGACAATAGTTATTATATTTACAAATAAATAAATAAATAACTATTTTATAAATTGGATTTATTTATGCATCGAACAATAATTATATTCTTATTTTCTTTGTTCATTATTTGTCGTTAAGTAATAATTATTTCCTCACTGGATAACAATTGAGTTAAACAACCAACCTTGGAAAAACATTTCAAGTATTACAAGGTTTATTGGGTAACTAAGTCACTCGATTATAGTAACTTAGTGGTTGGCCAACTTATGCAGAGTTTTCTGCACACGGTGCATAAACACTCACCTTCCAAGTTTGAAACCTATATACACAAAACATCACGCAAGGACTCATGACCCAGCTGTGATACAATAACCAGTGTGCAGACGCAACTTAATACTTTACAGTTATGCCACAACCACAACAACACATGTTATAGTTAATTTCTGCAGTTTATTTAAGCTTGGCCACATCACTACTCAGCACAAATGAGAAAAGAACTTTAATAACAGAGCCTTTTAGTAAATTCAACCAAGTAATATAACTCAAGCAATAACCAAAAACGATCAAATCCAATACAGAGAAACAGCAACCCAGATTTCTTGCTCAAAATAAACCAACCCATACAGTAAAATCCCAATACAAAAGCAACCATAATCTAAATACAGTATTCTAAGCCAACCCAATCGGCAACTACACAGAACACAAACCAATAACAGAAAAGAAAAAGAAACGAGAGGTACAGTCCAAACGCGATTACACGGCAGTTGGGTTATACCTTAAGGCCGTCCGGTGGGCTATCCTCCTTCTTCTCCCAAAGTAGCTAATGAACTCGGCGGACATTCACGGCCAACTCCTCTTGTTCTCTCTTCTTACTGTAATTTTTCCCCTTCTAATTTGGAACCCTCAAATAACAGTAGCTGACTAGGGTTTTGGGGATTCCAATTTATAGTAAATCTTTTACCCAATAGACTGGATATTACCTAAATCGCTTCAGTCAATGACCAACGGTAGGAGAGGGGCAAACGGACGGTGGTCTCATCAATCCTCGAGCCGCGTAATCCAGGTGGTCGAATCGCCGATTTCCTGGAACCTTTGGTCCCTTCGATGGTCGCCTCTGACGTCGCTCGTTTATCCGCTGGTCGCCGCTCGTTTTCCAACCCGTGCCGCCGGTCGACGCTCCTCTTTCCCTCAATCGGTCGACTCGCTGTTGCCGGCGATTGACAGTTCCATTTTTCCCTTCCTCCCGTCTCTCGCTCGTCCGATCTAGCTAGGTTCAACTAGTTGATTTGAGAGATTGAAGGGTTGAGTCTCGATTGGCTGGTCTTAGCTGGAGGATTTAGGGTTTTCCCCAATTTGATTTTGGTCGATATGAACCTTTCCCAAACGAATTTCGCCGGTTATCCTTATTAAGCAAAATGGATTCAAGCCGGCTAAAGAAAAGGAAACGGGTCATTTAGCTAGGAAGAAATTTGGGCTCAACCCAATAGGGTTGGGCCAGCTGAATTAATAAAGGGGCGGCCCAAAAAGAAATTAAAAATAATTATGGGCTCGGCTTAACAAGATGGAAATTGGGCCAGTCCAATTTAATTTAACCACAATGCATTTTTAATATTTTAAAATTAAATAACTAAACCCATTAATTATTTATTTAAAATATTTATTTTTTTAACCATAATTCTTTATTTAAAAGAATTTATTTATTAATTTTCTAGTTTCTTGTAAATAAATTCTTAGGGTTAACTCACTAATTATTTAACCCATCAGTGAGTCCCTTTAATGCACATAAAAATTATTTGGACCATATAGTTATCTAATTAAATAAAGATTCTTACATGGATCCAATTTAAATTCGCAAAATTAAATAAAACGAATTATATATCTCAAAATAAATTAATACAATGTTTAAGAATTTCCTGGACATTACAGACGAGCGTTAGAAAACTTGCCTTAAGCGCTTGCTACTACTTGACGTTAATCGTCCTTCAAAGGTCCTACACATTTAAGTACGTATGCACATACCAATTAGCCACATAAATGATGCCAAATATTGGTTTACATTACACTATAAGGTTTCATTCTAATTAGAAACATAATATCAAACAAGGTTATACACGCTTGATACGACGTTTCGACGTTCGCACAACGCACGCCCGATTCGTCTCATATGCATACGTTTAGCATGCTCATACACTTGTCTAATCCATCATTGATTAATGCTAAACACCATTATATATCATAATATATAAGTTTTAGAACATAGAACAACATCTCGTAGCGTCAGAAGCATTACACGTTACATACGCGCATGCACGACGCCCTCCGTTTGCCTCCTAATGCACAATAGTCCTAAAAATGGCCAATTTAGAAATTGGTCAAGACATTAAATTACAGTTCTAATTATTGGAAGTTGTATTTCTACTTCTTAGCTTTCCGAATCATCTTGAATCATCCAATTTGGAGTTCGTATGAGAAAGTTAAGTCCATTTTACTAAAGAGGGTCAAAGTTGTCCAGCCTAACACTATTCCAGCGCTGTAAGCGCTGAACTAGTGCAATTTGAGCGCCGTCGGCGCTGAGGCCTCTGATATTTAGCGCGGTCGGCGCTGAACTAGTGCAATTTGAGCGCCGTCGGCTCTGAAACGCAGTCAGCATGCATTTTCCAGATTTTTGGGTTTCTAAATTGGGTTCGTGCCGCAACGGATTCATAGCTTCATAACTTCTTCATCCTTTATCGGAATGAGTCCGTTCTTGAGCCGTTCTCTAGCTCTTGCTACACATTACAACATATCCTAAATTCATAATCTCTCGGACTCTCTAACAAGTCCGAATCTTAGCTCCAAGCAGCCTACCCAACTAGTTTTCAGCGAAACTTAGAGTTTGGCCAATTCATTCTCCCTCTGTTTCTTAGCTATGATACAACAAGTCAATATGACTTCACACATGCTTCTATTACTAAGTTAAGCAACAGAACATCATTTCATCAATTAATCAACACCTAGTTCTCAAGTTCTTAGAGAAATTCTTCTCTTGGACATTTTATCAAATGGTTTGTGGGCATGAGTTAGAAACTCATATTGGAGTAGAGTTTCATTATACTCTAGTCCAGATTTCCAATTGAAATCATTCCTACAACCAAACATAGTGATTACAACTTCATTAATACACAAAACATGAATAACAGTCCACTAATGTCCATTTCAGTCCATTTCTTGATTCCTTATGCATAGGTTCGATTCTCATTCATGGTTCCACTTTCACATACCATTAACAAGGTTTTAATAGAGCTAATTAACAACCATACATGTTCATGCACTAACTAGCAAAATCAGTCACATAACTCCAACAAAACAACCAACACCAAACTAAGAACTTGGAAATATTGTGTAAATGAGCTAAGCTCTATATTGCTTACCTCTTGGAGCTTCTTCTAGGTTGCTAATTGAATCAATACCCAGCTGCTACACCACTCCTTCTTCTTCCTCAAATTACTCGTACACACTTAATTCTAACACTCTCAATTTTCCAGCTATCTTACTAAGCAACAATCAAAGGAATGGAGGCTTATGAAGTGGGGGAGTATACATAGAAGAAGAATTGAGCTTCAAGGAGGTGATAGGGGTTAGGCGTGCTCTGCCAAGGTAGCTCCCGATGGCTGGGGGAGTGAGCTTTGGCTCCTCCAAGACTCGGGTACTCCCCTCCCTTCTCCCCATAGGTTTATTCTCCCATTTTCCTCTACCAAATGCAGATTGTTCCTCCCCATGCTCTCCCACGTTCTTGGCTCTCTCCTTCCTCTCTTCCTCCTTCTCCCGTACTCTTCTCCTTCAAATCATCAGCTGCAAAGTTATTACCCATTTCCCTTTATGGGTCATAGGTTTGGGTCATGGATGGTGGGTTTGGTTATGGACTTGACCCATGGGTCTTGGGCTTCAACTTGGGCCACTCTTGGACTTCTAATTTAATTCCAACTAGGCTTCTAATAAATATCCAATTGGGCACAAATAAAATCCCACACTTGGATTATTAACCCCTCTCATTAACGCTTTGACGAAATTATGAAAAGTCATAAAATCGAAAAGGCATCTTGGCGTAAATAGCGCTTTAGTGCTATTTCTCTAATGATTTAATCAACTTCAATAAAAATAATATCAATCAAAAATTATCACATACACATCATATGTAGTAATAAAACATTCACACACATAACACGGAATAATATAAATAAAAGTTTAATTTATTCAATAAAATTCATTGGCTCGTGTTACAACGCTACCCACGATCCACGGTCGTTACACAATCGCCCCGACTAGACTCTAACTGTTATATAACTTAAAACTATTAGTCTAGATTTAATATGACAGGAGCATTAAGAATTAGAGAATTAGGTTGTTCCAAGCAACAATCACACTATCAGGGATTATTTAACTTGTCTTCTGATTATCTTAATAATACCCAAAAGCTTCTCCACAATCAAATATTACCAAGTACATTCACTTTTCTATGACCCCAATATTAATTATTCCATTTAGTTTCACATGAATATAATAGTTTTATTTTACTCCCTTCGTCCCGTATTACGTCTTAATTGATTTCCACACGCTAATTAATAATATTTTTTTTATCTAAATTGCCCTTCTAAATTATCTTTAATTGTAGTATTCATTCACTTTTCTATGACCCCAACATTAATTATTCCTTATTAGTTCCACGTGAATATAAGAGATGTTATATAAGAGGGGGAGTTGTATAACAATACATCACTTCCCAATGTAAATTTTTTTTTATCATTTTTTAAGTTTTCAACAAAAATTGACTAAAAAGATTATGAGGGTATAAGTGAAAAAATAAGATAAAAATAGTTGCTAATATAAAAATAAGACATTTATTGTGGAACATCCTAAAAAAGAAATTAAGACGTTTAATATGGGACAGAGGGAGTATTATTTATTTTGCAATTAATAACATGAGTTTATCATTTCGTCCTTAAAAAAGTTATAACTTAGTCGGATGATTGAAATAAACTTGAATTGTCCGATTTTGGGTCATATTGAGACTTTTAAAATTTTAGGGGCCATATCAAAATTGGACAGCAACTTGGAGGGACTAGTTGATTATATTTTTGTGTTAACGCATCACTTTTTTATTTGTGTTTAATACAAATATTATAGTTATATTTATTCATATTAAACAATATAGAGCATAAGGGTACACTTGCATTCATTTATTTATTGTGCTAATTCAAGTTACACATCATATATATATTTTATTTATAACTTGAATTTAAAGGTTATACATATTAATCAAAGCTTTATACATAGTCCTTTTACCGAAAGTGAAAAACAAGTAATTAGGTGTTAAGTCGAGATGCGTACCCATTGATACTTAGGAATATGAGCTCTACCTACTTGACTCTTGTGAATTGTAGTCCTTTCAAAGAAAGTGATACAAAATAATTTTTCTTCAGATAATATAACCCGACTATCTTTCGTGCAGCCCTGTGTTTTCTTTATAATTCTTGAATAAGAAAATATATAAACAAAATATATAGAACACTTGACTTATAAAAAGTCTACAATCGACCTTACACCAAAGTGTTGATCCCACCTTATAAAAAATATTCTATATCAATCAAACTGATCATAACATATTAATTGTCATATTTATTGTAGTCAATTGGTTAGACTGTCATTATATATTTATGGGAGAGCTATCGTCAAACAATCCAAAATTAACCTCACTTGCACTCTACAAATTTAAATAACAAGCATAATAGTAAGTAAGGATCAATCCCACAAAGAATTGATATTATTTTAAATTTATTCTAATGTTTCTAACTATAAACATAAAATAAAGATTGAAGGTTTTTGGAATCAATTATAATTAACTAAGGAAAACAGAATTAAAGGTGATCAAATATGTAAAAGCTTCAGTTCTTCAGTTCAGCTTCACCAATTTACAGTAATAAAATAATCAAGTTAATATTATTTCTTCCTTCAATAAAATTAACAACCCTAAATAATCAGCAATCGCTCAACTAGACTCTAACTGTTATATAACCTAGAACTATCAGTCTAGATTTAATATGACAAAGGCATGAAGAATTAGAGAATTAGGTTGTTCCAAGCAACAATCACACTATCAAGGATTATTTAACTTGTCTTCTGATTATCTTAATAATACCCAAAAGCTTGTCCACAATCAAATATTACTAAGTACTACTTGTGATCAGATATAACATCGTTTGCTTAATATTATACCTTAATCTAACAGATGCTATCAATTCACCAATTTAATCCTGCAAAAACCAAATTAGTAAACTGAATATCATATAAGAAATTCAACCAGATTATCAGAATAAATTTCACACACGAAAGAATCAATAATATAACTCAATTATTATATTAACTGCAAATATGGTTCCACATCCCTTCAGAACTGAATGAAAGTAACTAAGCTAGCATGCTGATTATATTCTAAGATTAAAAATAATGAATGTGTTCAATGTGTTCAACTGATTACAAGTTATGGGTATTTAGAGATTAACCCTAGAATAATTCTAATCCAACTCTACTTTAGAAGTCCTTATTCTGTAGATATGGTAGGATTCTAAATCCTTGTCAATCTTTGAAATTCAGCTTTAAGTAGTTTCCTTATCAAATCAAGATTCAATTTCCAAATCCAAGTCTTCCTCAGTTTCTTTCTCTAGTTTGACATTAGTTCCCATATTAAACTGCAACTCAGATTCCATATCAGGTTCTACTTCCAGTATCAAAGATAGTTTCCATGTAAGCGTGTAATTCCATCTTCAAATCCTCATACAAGTCGAACTCTATCATCCTAGCAACGCAAATCCTACTCATAATAGGAATTCATCACTTCGTAGAGTAGTCATGCAGTCGTAGAGTTCTCTCATCAGACGTAGAGTGAACTTGGGACAATCGTCGAGTTGACAGCACCATCGTAGAGTTCACAGCCACTCAAGCGTAGAGCTCCTACTCTACGAACGTAGAGTACCAGGTCTCGACCATCGTAGAGTCAAACGTCGCAGATCATGCTAATCGTCGAACAACCTCTGTCGAATTTTCTCGTAATCGTAGAGTTTCCAGACTTCACACTAACACAGCGAACGTAGGGCTCTCACTCAACGATCGTAGAGTATTCTGCAAAACAACATAAAACTCAGCATTAAACTACATTTTTGCAGAATCACATCAAATTCTTTTATAAATCAATAAATACCTTAAATCAGCTCATATGACAGATAACTTGCAACTAAACTAAGCATAAAGGAATGAAAATAATCAGATACTATGCACCTATCAATTTGTAAGAACTAATCCACAACTGTCATTATCTATTTCTTGCAATATTTGAAAAACTTGAATTAAAATTTTGTTTATCTACTTAATTAGGGACAATTAAAATCTTTTTAAAAATAAGGAGTAGAACTGAGTGTTCTTTTACTGTGTGAGGAATTGAGTGATTCTTGTTCCAATACCAAGATCTTAGGAAGGTCATATGTTTGGATTTCTAAGTGAGTGAGGAAAGGAAAAGATAACAAGTTCCAAGACCAACCAAAGAAGGAATATAAGAAGCTCTGGAAATGGAATATGTCATTCTTGAAGAATACTAGGGGGATAGTAATTCTAAGACAGAATCGGATTTGTATACATGTTTTTCTACCTACATAAGGAGTTAAACTATTTTTAGAGTAGAAAAATTCTAAATCCTGGATAGGAGTTTAGGGACTGGACTAGTTATATATATTTGGTAGAGATATATATAGTGAACCAAGATATATCCCTGTGTCTTATTCTGATTGATATCTCTCTATCCATATCTCTTTACTTTATTTACAAAATACTGAACAATATTTTCAAAAACTCATATAGGGATTTAATAGTAAAATTTTAAAAAGGCCAAGATATTATAAAATGTAAATTAATCTATTCAACTCCCCTTCTAGATTAATTTCAATTAATTCCAACCTAACAAATACAAATGTGTTACCATTATTAATTTATGTACACTATAATATATCTTGTGTTAATGCGTTATCATTAATTATATTAAATTTATAAGGAAACAATCATAAGTTCATCTTACCTAATATTAATTTGTTACAATTATTAAATAAAATTTTAATACAACCTAAATAATATACTTTGAGAAGAAAAAAATATTTTACATAGAATGTTTTACCTAACTTGAATAAATATAAGTTTAATTATATTCAAGTATAAGATTTGCACGGGGTGTAGATGCTAGTCTTAGTTAAAAATCACTTTAAACATTAAACTGACAAATATGATTAGCTTAAATATGTAACAACTAATCCATACTTAAGCTGACAAATATTATACTATTTGTTAATTGTTCTGACTATTGATAATTACAAAACAATAAGTGTCGATCGCTTGAAAAGTGAAGATTGTTGCTAGAACAAGTGCAAAATAATGTTGTCATATATATATAAATATATATATATATATGTGTGTGTGTGTGTGTGTGTGTGTGGTAACAATCCATGGCAACCGGTTGTCAATGTTACTATTAAAGCAACCATGATCCACACCATTGATTAATTAAAAGGAGGGCAAAAATAAAAAAATAATAATAACTCTGTCGTTACAGGTTGTAGCGGCACAGAAAGAACTAGTAGCGGCAACCCAAATTACATGTTTGCCCAAGGAATTGAGAAGTTGATCAAGACAATAAAATCCCACTCTTATCGCTACAGGCTGTAGCGACAACTCTCCTATTCATTTGTGGAGCTTAATAATATATAGGGCTAACGACAAAATTGTCCCCCTAAGTTTGGACGAAAATCAATTTGATACTCAAAGTTTGGGAATATGCAATCAATACCTCTAAGTATTTTAAAACAACAAAAGTATCCCTTTTGGCCGGAAAATCCAATTTTTTGCCGGAAATTTACACGGGTCAGGCGAGAGGAGAGAGAAAATAATAAATAATAATTTTTTTTATCAAATTTCTCTCTCCTCCTCCCCTTTCTCTCTCCTCTTTCCCTCTCCTCCCTATTTCTTCCCTCTTCTCTCTTTCTCTCTCCTCTTCTCCTTTTTTCTCTCTCTCCTCTTTCTCTCACCTCTTTGTTGGTCTCTCTCTTACTCCATTTTACTTAATTAATTGCTATTTTAATTTTTTAATTATATATTTGTATAAAATCATAATACATGTATGCATACATTTAAAATATATAATACATAAAAAAATATCAATAGTAAAAAAATAAAATTAAAAATAAGATCAAAACTTACTTAAAAAAATTAATTACAAAATCAAAAAATTAAATAGATTCTTTTTATTTTTTTCTTTATCAAATAGAACAAATTTGATAAAATTTTCCCAAAACGGAGTTGATAAAGAAAAAGAAAAAAACTAAGAAAAAAAATTAAAATTTTTAATTTAATTAAACGGAATCTAAAATTTTAAATTAAAATAAGAAAAAAATTTAATCTTTTTCTTTTTCTTTATCAACTCTGTTTTGAGAAAGTTTTCTCTTTCTCTATTTAATATTTTTTGTTATATATACATGACAAATATAATTGTAAATGCAATTTATTATATATAATTGTATGGTTGTTTATATCCACTTTTAATTTATATATAATAAATTGCATTTACAATTATATTTGTTATGTATATATAACAAAAAATATTAAATAGAGAAAGAGAAAACTTTCTCAAATCAGAGTTGATAAAGAAAAAGAAAAAGATTAAATTTTTTTCTTATTTTAATTTAAAAAATTAGATTCCGTTTAATTAAATTAAAAAAAATAATTTTTTTTCTTATTTTTTTTCTTTTTCTTTATCAACTCCGTTTTGGAAAATTTTTATCAAATTTGTTCTATTTGATAAAGAAAAAAAGAAAAAGAATCTATTTAATTTTTTGATTTTGTAATTAATTTTTTTAAGTAAGTTTTGATCTTGTTTTTAATTTTATTTTTTTACTATTGATATTTTTTTATGTATTATATATTTTAAATGTATGCATACATGTATTATGATTTTATACAAATATATAATTAAAAAATTAAAATAACAATTAATTAAGTAAAATGGAGTAAGAGAGAGACCAACAAAGAGGTGAGAGAAAGAGGAGAGAGAGAAAAAAGGAGAAGAGGAGAGAGAAAGAGAGAAGACGGAAGAAATAGGGAGGGGAGAGGAGAGAGAAAAGTAGAAGGAAAGAGGAGAGAGAAAGGGGAGGAGGAGAGAGAAATTTGATAAAAGAAAAAAATTTATTATTTATTATTTTCTCTCTCCTCTCGCCTGACCCGTGTAAATTTCTGGCAAAAAAATGAATTTTTTGGCCAAAAGGGACACTTTTGTTGTTTTAAAATACTTAGAGGTATTGATTGCATATTCCCAAACTTTGAGTATCAAATTGATTTTCGTCCAAACTTGGGGGGACAGTTTTGTCATTAGCCCTAATATATACCATGAATCCTAGTATTCATCTTGTGCAACTTAATAATAATACTATGAATCCTATTCATCTTTTAATAATACCATGAATTCATTAGCATGTAATAATAATAATAATAATAATAATAATAGTAATAATAATAATAGTAATAGTAATACTAATAATAAGAATAATAATAATAATAATAATAATAATAATAATAATAATAATAATAATAATAATAATAATAATAATAATAATAATAATAAAATCAATTGGTAGTAAGTAAAAGTATTGTACATTAATAATAAAATCAATTACTATTTTCCATGAATTCATTAGCATGCACATTAATAATAGCATTCTGGGCATTAATAATTTCCATGTTAATAATACTAGAGGTAATTGTAATAATAATAATAATAATAATAATAATAATAATATTACTATTATTATTTTTAATATTACTATTATTATTATTACTATTGTTATTATTAATATTGCTATTATTATTAATATTACTATTATTATTATTATTGTTATTACATGCTAATGAATTCATGATATTATTATTATTAAGCTACACAAATGACTAGGAGAGATGCCGCTACAGTCTGTAGGGCAGGAGTGGGATTTTATTGCCTTGGTCAGCTTCTCAATTCCTTGGTTAAATGCAATTTGTTGGACAAACATGTAATTTGGATTGCCGCTACTAGTTCTTTCTCTACTGCTACAATCTGTAGCGACAGAGTTATTATTATTTTTTCATCCCTGCCCTCCTTTTAATTAATCACTGGTGTGGATCATGGTTGCTTTAATAGTAACATTGGCAACCGGTTGCCATGAATTGTTACCCATATATATATATATATATATATATATATATATATGAAAGTGAAAAGTGAAAATTGTTGCTGGAACAAGTGCAAAATAATGTTGCTATATAGATGTATATTTACTCTAGGTGTTTACTTGACAAACACGCAAACACTAGACGTTAACTTAGCAATATCCCTAACACAAGTCAAATAACTAGTACTAAAATGCGCTACTAACATATGTTATCAAAGCATTAAGTGACATTGAAAGTGTTAAGTGATTTTAGAATAATTTTAAAAGTGTCACTAAATGTGTATTTAGTCATTCGTTTTGGACAAGAATCATTTCCATTATATCTTTCACCCAAATTCATCCAATACATATTTACCGATAAATAGTAATATAATAATATTCGTCGTAAATAATTGTGTGTCGCTGATGACGTCGCTAAAAACAATATTAATTTTGATAAATGTGTATTGAAAAAATTTAAAAATTTGATGGAGAAAATCTTAACCCATCATTTTTGCTCTGAAAATATCATTAACCTTAAAACAGTGTAAATTACTAAAATTGTAGATAACATCATGTGAATTTGTGAAACAATCAACAAAACTCCCATCCATTCTGAGAAGTCCATAGAACAGCCAAAAGCAGGCTTGAACTTCCTTATGGAAAGCAGATAGCTAGTAGACCTTTTGCTAATATTCCAATGCAAAAATAAATAAATAGAATATATCCATTTTGCTCGGAAAAAATCCATTATAAATGCACTGCCTTCTTTCTTGCTTCCATATCGGTAATGTTCCCAAAAAATACTTGAATATTGATCATGCTTCCTAGATGGATAACGCTTTCATTTACGGCAGAAAATGTCAAAATAGTAGCAACGGGAAATAAAGCTAGAAGTATAATTAAAATAATTATAAAAATATCGTTAAATGTGTATTTATTTTAATAATTTTTTTTTGTTCCGACAATATTAAGAGACCGAGTACTCAATGAACATGTTAATGACTAAATTAAATGAAATATATGTAGATAATATATTAAATCAAAATCATTGTGTTCTAAATTATGCTCCCTTCATCCTCAAAATAATTAATGTACAAAGTAAGATTTTATAAATATCCCCAAAAGAATGTCTGACTTGTATATGGCAAAAAAAAATAAAGCATTTGGACCCCACTAAAAATTCCATCACATAAGAAAAAATCATAAATAATCAAACTCTATTTAAAACTTTTCTTTTTGGAGACCGATACTGAAAAATAGGGTTGTATTTAAATCAAACATATCTTTAAATACTTTGAATTTATTAATTTGTGTAAAAATATACTCCATATATTTTGTTTAGGTGCACGTTGGCACCTGGATCCAACCTCTACATCGGGTAAATGTGATTTAACAAGCCCACCAAAAGCCCATTACCATATAGTTCTATTACCTAACCCTTATTTGCTCTAACAATTCAAATGTATAAATATGTTGCACAAATTCTAGATTCTTTTTTACATTTCTTTTTTCAATTTAGGAAGAAAAATTATTGTAAAAATACTTGGATAAGTTTCCTACTATAAAGTACTCCATTCATTCCATAATAGATGGCTGAAGTAGAATTTTTTTTTTTCCTCTTACGCAAGATGTTTAAAGTAAACCATTATATTATATGAAGTCTAAAAGTAATTGAGTAGGATTTACTAAATAAATACTCCCGTCGTCCCAAATTAATTGCTCAGTTTTGACTTTTTTAAGTCAAATTGACTACTTTTAGAATTAATAATTAAGCATATATAAATATGTTAGGTTTGTATATAGCGCGAACATGCAATCAAATTACATAAATAGTGCGGAAGCGCGCAATAAAACGGATTTTAAAATTTTTCATACAAACCATCATCATGATCATCCTTGTGATCAATTATCAATTAAACGAAAGAGATAGCGATATAGAATTATACTTTCGTGAATCAAAGTTTCCTCAAGTACAAGTTCACCTCCAATTCTTTCGCGTTCTCCTTGAATTCTACCGATTAAATTCCTTCCTTTGATCAACGTTAGCCACCCAAGTGTTTGGCCTCTAGAGGTGATCCACCAAGGAATAATAATTGTTCAAGAAGATGAGTGTTGGCAAAACCCTAGTTTCTATCTCTATAGAAATTGCAAGTACTCTCTCTCTCCAATTCTTATGGAAGAGTGTGTAACTGTCTAACCCTAAATCATAATAAGACTCCTCTTATTTTTAGATATAGAGAACCCTCCTAAACTATTTAGGATTATGATTTTTATTCTAATTAAACTCCTTTAATTAATTAAACTCCTAATCAACTTAGGAATTTATGAGAGTACTTTAATTAATTAATTCCCAAACCCTTTTAGGAACTAAATAATAATAATAGTAATAATAATAATAAGACTCCTCTTATTGATTTATATTTAATATTTCTAAAATATTAACTAATAAATATTAAGCTATTTAATTTATTCTATCTCCATATATTAAATTAAATACACTTAACTTATTATTACAATTATGTCATTTACTTCTTAAACAAATATTTTTCTTTTGCGGTGTGACCATTTAGGTTCTCCATATTAAACCGGTTATGAATAAATCAATTAGAACAATTCTAATCTTATTTAAATAAATAAATTAAACTATTTAATTTATTTAAATAAATAATATTTATTCTACAATAAGGGTAAGCCCCCTTAGCGATCAACGACTTTCTAGATAATATAAATTTCAACATTAATCACAAAAGAACATTTCAGTGCATAGTTATTGTACAATTCAATCATTCTACCATACAATGTCCCAATTAAATATATAAGACATGTAATTACTGTCAAGTCTCATTTTATTTAATTATATGCATTTCGATTCTCCAATGAACAACTCTGATAATACAAATTAGAAACTCCTTTCTAATTTAATTATGCTTTGGCCAAAGACTTCTAAGTTGTCATTTATCAAATCACATAGAACATTCACTCCTTTTACTAGAAGTAGTAGATTCTTTGTTGATCATTCACCTATCTCCATATATAACTTATTATACCCTTTGATATACCCTAAAGGTCTTAAGGGACATGTCAAAGTATAACTCATCATACACAAGATACTATGATGATCTCAAGTCCAAGGATCACTTGTACTACTATCACTAGAGAAATTCTTATTGACAGACGAGTAAAACTCCATTAGGTATTCCTTAGCGAGCCACGTTCAGTGAACTTATTCTCTAATAAGCATCTACATACTTGTTTTAGTGTCTCCACACAAATGATAATGAGATCAATCATCCTCTTCATAAGAGCAAACAACGTATTTACTAATCTATCCGGATTCACTAATCCCTTTTTTAGTAATCCATCGATTAGGAACGATTTTAGTTTGTGAGTTATCTAGAATTTAGATCTCATTAGCATGATCACCATTATGATTCTAAAAACATTACTCAAAGCTATGAGTTTATCACATTTAATATAACAGCACCATGTAGATAAAGTAAAATGCCTTTAACAAACGAATAAGATTACAAAGCATATGCTACATCATATCAAATATGATTGGCTTGTGTGCATACTACTTTCAAAATATATTTCTAAAATTATAAAAATTGGGGTTAGTAATAAATTGTATATACTTTCTTTTGGTTATAATATCTTCACCTATATTTTAGCAAAAATAGTAAAAAGATTAGTTTTAAAAATGGTCAATTTGATTTTAAAAAGTCAAAATTAAGCAATTAATTTGGGACGGAAGGAGTATCTTTAACAACATACTTAAGTGTGGTCCATTATGAATAAAATAAAAACTTATTTACAATTCATCCTCTACTTTTAATTGTCGAAGTGTACTTAGACATCTTTTATGAAACGGAAGAGTAACTATTAAGAATTTTATTTTAAATTTTCACATTTTACTAAAATAAAGAAAAGTTTAAAGAGAATTGTCTCCAATGATTCTGTTTGTCTTTTTGGCATAAATGTTAAAGAAATACTCCCTCCATCTCAAATTATCTACACTTTTAACCCTTTGCACACTTATTAAGAAATGCAATTATTATTCCAATTTTATTGGCATATTATTATTAAAAGTATAATTATATCCATATTTAAAATTACTCATCAAAAACCTAGCACTCACATAATTGTGTTTTTGGAACAAGAGTCTTTTGAAATTGTTGCACAATAAATTATCCCCATATATATACCTTTTTTTATTGGTAGAAATAAGCTCAATATTTTCATGAATTAAAACCTTTTATCTTCTCCTTAAGGATTATACATTTATGAGAAGAAAGAATAAGTAAAAAGAGTAAACTTGTAACATAACTACTTTAATAGTCTAAAAAATAGCAAAATATAATTATTTTAATATAACAAAAATTCTCTAAAACTATCAAATAATTTGGGATGGAGGGAGTAACGTCTTTGGCATTGATTAAATTTATCAGACTGTGTGAGCATCAAGTAAGAAACAAAAACGATGTAGAATACTATTGAATGAGTTGTTTTTGTTTGCCTAAATGTTATTGGATAAGTTTGTTTATATACTGTCTCACTTCTATATATTACTATCACCTAATCTTTATTTATATTTATAATCACTTTGTAACTGAATAAAGATTACCTGAAATGCACTATATAACTATATAGGATAAGACAACATATAAAATAAAAAATTAGACGACAAATGAGATTAGAAAAAAAAAAATAGGACCAGAGTTAAATTCAAATTTTATGACACCTAAATTCAAGTCTTTAATTTTTTCTGATAAGGTTTATAATGAGTTCTATTAAGTAACTTTTATATGGAAAAAATCCATGGACCGTACATGGCTTAAATTAATTCATAGTGGCCAAACACAAACTAATCCTTTTTTCCCTTCTCAAAGTGTCTAATATGCCAATCAAGAAATTGGGATATTGAAGCAGATTGAAGTTAGTACTAAGCTTTAAAAAGAGAATCATTTTTTCCTGGCTGATTTGGCCTTTTCTACAAGTGAACGGTCATTTTCACACTATATAAACTCACCTCCTACATTACTGAAATACATGCACTAAACACCCGTTGTAACTTGTAAGAGAGATACAGAGAGAGAGAGAGAATGGAGGGTTCATCAAGCTCTAGTAACAATGGTAAACTACACTAATTGTTATGATCAATTTCTACGTCACTTATATATGTATGATGTAGTACAGCTAAGAGTTTGTAGTTCTGCATATATTCATGCAAGATTTTAGGATTTTGTTATACAAACGCAGATTTTCTTGGATTCTAATCTTTGTAGAGTTAATTTACTTCATTTGATTTCATTTATTACACCATTGTAGTTTGCTAGCTAGATCGATTTATAGTTTTATTCACTTAGGAATTAAGGAATTTATACGATCTTTATGTGCTACTTAATTTGTACAATACTATGCTTCTTTCAATATGAACATTTTAATTATACTATACTTGTGCTTGGGTACTGTTTTTGTTTGAATGGATAGCGGAGTGACAATTAACTTTTCCTAGTATTCCTCAACATCTGTTCATTTCTTTCCTAATATATATATATATATATATATATATATATATATATATATATATATATATATGATGCACTACCTCGGATCGATCAACAATTTGTCTCTAACCGTGGGTCCCAAAAATAAGAAATATAATGCATACTTAATATACAAGTAATTCTCTGGACTTTTTTGAAAAACTTATATATAGTTAAAATAACTAGATAAAGTATTTTTATATGACATTTGAATTTATATATTCAGTCATTCTTTTAAATTTATATATTCAGCCATTCTTTTGATAAGATCTTAATTTACTTCAACTATTCTTCTATATATCCAAATATTGCCATCATATATATAAGTTTCTCCAAAAACTATTTTCCCCTTTATATAATCATGCATACTGTCCATTTTCATTATCTTATCGACTTTGTCAAAGCCTACTAAAAATAGTCATATGTGATTTTCACTTCATGGTTTTTTAATATAGGTTCTAACAGAAAACAAGAGTCCAACATGCCAACAGCCACTGTGATGCAAATCATGGACAAAGCCCTACCGGATCATGCCCAAGTTTCAGATGAGGCCAAGGAGTTTGTGGTCCAATGCACATCCAAGTTCATCTCTCGTGTAACGGGCCAGGCCCGTCATTACTGCCAAGCCCAGCTGCGAAAGACCCTAACTGCGGAGGATATATTGGTGGCCATGTCCAATTTGAAGTTGGACAATTATGTGGATGCTCTCGGTATTTATTTGACCAGATATCGAGAGCAGGAGGCGAGGCACACATCTGCGCCTGGCGAGCGTTTTCTTGGGCGCAGGGTGCGTTATACCCCACTAATTTCTCGAAGGCAGGTGAGGCCCTCTCCACCAACTAGTTATGGCCCACATCCGCCACCAATTTTTAGGGTGGTCGTGAGTGGTAATGGTCAAATTGAGCTGGGGGTCCCCTATGGCCCACCACTTGCTGAGTCAGCATCGCCGACAAATTATGGACGTCTTCTAGCACATTTTCCTATGAACGAAATATATGTGAATTCTATGGCCATGAGAGGTGGTCATGTTGGCAGCTCATCATTATCTTCGTCTGAAAATTCAAATGCTAATAATGATGGTGATAATGGCAAAAATAACTAGAGGCCGTATCAAAGAATTTATTTTGAATCGAATTATAGTATCTTATTCAAAGTAGTGCACAATTGCATGTATCGTTAACAATCTGCAAAATAGTTTTATTAAAAAACCAATCTACCAAATTGATTCACTACCCGTATGTGGTGAAATGAAATTCTAGTTGTTCCGTTTATGGTTTTAAGTTATTCTTATTTACTTATACATATATATTTTAAATTTTGGGAGAATACAAGAGTTTTGTCCATAAAAATATGAAATTACGGCTAAATAGTAAATATTAATATCATATTATCATGACCAGATCATTAGTTTATTTTTTATGTATATTACATTTGGGGTCTTTATATCATCGATTCATCTTTATTTATAGAGTAAAATTCAAAAAATTACATGCGGTTTACTTAAATTCTTGAGTTATCGTCTGTCGTTTAAAAACTATCGACTGGCCATCGGTGATTTGCCCTCAAATATCACATCAGCACCTACTAACGTTTTTTAGCTTGCTAACACCGTTATATATTTTTGGAATGCAATACATGTCTTTGTGTTGTAGGAAGCATAGAAATTCAAGCATATACATGAAAAAGATATAAAGGGAAATGCACTCAAATACTTAAGAACCATGTTTCATTCAGTGGATTTTTTTTTTTACCCTGATACACACATTTTAAGAGAATCTGTTGTTACAATATATAATCCTCAGGTACTCTCTTTTTTCATATGATGTTCATAGCAAGCAGAAACAAAGATTGAGGAGGCCAAGAAAGAAAGACCCATTTTCTGTCCATTATTTTGGAGGATAAATCATTTCAATGGAATAAAAATTCATAACATTCCTTTGTTTTTTTATTTCATGTGGAGAAGTGGAATAAAATTCATTCCAATAGAATGGATATATGTGATAACTTTGTCATTATATGACAATACCTATCACCAACAACAACCAAACATACACTCAAAATTCTTTAAAATCATTTCATTCCGTCCTCTATTCTATTCCTTCAAATGTATAAATATGTTGCACAAATTCTAGCTTCTTTTTTACATCTCTTTTTTAAATTTAGGAAGAAAAATTATTGGATGTGTATTTTGGTAAAATACTTGGATGTGTTTCCTAGATGGCTGAAGTATAAATTTTTTTGCCATATAAAAGATGTCTAAACTAAACCATTATATTATATAAAGTATAATTTATCTTCAAAATTACTCAAGTAGAATTCACTATATAAATAAATATCTTTAACAACATACTTAAGTGGAGTCCATTATAAGTAAAATAAAAACTTATTTACAATCCCTCCTCTACTTTTAATTGTCTTAATTTATCTGCAAAGTTAAAGTGTACTTAGACATCTTTTATGAAGCGGAAGGGTAACTATTAAGAATTTTATTTTAAATTTGTCACATTTTACTAAAATAAAGAAAAGTTTAAAGAGAATTGTGTCCAATGAACATGTTTGTTTTTTTGGCATAAATGTTAAATACTCTCTCCGTCCCAAATTATTTGCACTTTTACCCCTTTGCACACTTACTAACAAATACAATTATTATGCCAATTTTATTGGCATATTATTATTAAAACTATAATTATATTCGTACTTAAAATTACTCATAAAAAAATCTAGTACCCACATAATTGTGTTTTTGGAACAAGAGTCTTTTGAAATTGTTGCACAATAAATTATTTTCATATATACAGACCGCTTTTTTTATTAGTAGAAATAAGCTCAACATCCTCATGAATTAAATCCTTTTATCTTCTCCATTTTCATGGCTCAACATTTTCATTTTCAGGAGAATGGAAAAAGAAGTTTCAACTTTACAAGGAGAAACTCGGGGGAAGCAAATCTAGCATTTTAGAGGCAGCAAACTCATCGTCAAATACCAAAAGCATCAAATTTGATGATCCTCCCCCAGGTTTTCCTTTTCATCTGTATAAGAAAGAGAAATCTGGGTCTTTACAAAGGAGCAACAAAGAGATGAGATGGAAGAGAAAAGATGAAGTAAATGATTTTCATAGTAAAAGACAAACATTATTGTTTGTGGCAAATCTACCTTGTCTGATCACAGCAGCGTTAGTGAAATGGTCTTTTGAAAGATATGGGAAGATTCTTCGTATAATGATATATGGAGATAAAAGAAATTGTTTCAGCAGAATTGCATTTGTAAAGTTTGACATAGCGATGGATGTGGACGAAGCAAAGAAAAGATTGCATGGAAATTGGATTATGAATTAGAAATAATAATTGATTTTGCTCGCAGAGAAATGGTGATCATTCAAAAGAAAATAGAGAACCGGGAAGGAGAAAATGAATTAGTTGGGATCAAGAAAGCTTGTAAGGAAGAAGATGAAGTTGTTCAAGGTGAAGTAAATCAAGAAGTGATGAAGTGATAGATGTTGGTTATTGATATCAACAGAAAAAAGAAGCCTTAAGGAGATGGGAAAGATTATGGAAACAATGGATGTTAGTGACAAACATGGTGAAATGGGGAAGCTTTGGTATCATTATTGTATGTGCAGATATTGAGGAAACAGGGAAAATAGAAAGAAGAAATGATAACTTAATTGAGTCTTCTGTAAAAGTGGAGAGAATGACAACTTGGGTGGAGGAGTATAATTGTTATACATGGTTAGAATGTAGAGGAATTCCAGCAATGATATGGTGTAAGAAAACAATGGAAAATTTAGCTACAAAATGCGGGAAATTCTTAGGTCTCTCCTATGAGACTGAATATTTGAAGGATATTGAGATTGCCATGATTATGATCGAAGCAAGCCAAGTTCAAGACATAAATGAAGTAGTAAGTATTGTCTGTGGCGAAATGATTTTCAAGGTGAAGGTTTCCGAAGCTCCGATGAACAAGGATAGAAGATGGAAGAGTTGGGTTTCCGGCATGGTGGCGGTAGGTGATGAGTCACCGGAAAAGTCTAATTAAATGTCACTTGGAAAGTGGAATCTTGTGACAATAATATTCAAGAGCATGGGAATTCCAATACAGCTGTTGCAAATTTGAATTGGGAATTAAACTCTGCTTTGAATATGGAGGATGGTGAAGATAAAGAGGAAATAATTAAAGGGATAGTACATTAAATTAAATGGATTGTAATAAATGTTGGTGCATAAAATACTACTAACGAAGAGCAAAAGTGTAACTGTCCAGAATGTGCAATTTTTAAGGAGAAAATAAATAAGCATGGTGAAATTAATAATATTGGATCAGAATCGAAACCTGGTTTAAAGAAAAAGAAACATAGAAAACGAAAAGGAAAGAAGGGGAAAATGGGAAGAAAAGAAAAGGGTAAGAAGATCTCCCTCACGCATAGAGTAGATATTGAGAAAGATAGTGAATAGGATGGGGAGTCTCAGGAAGAAGATAATGTAGAAATTACTAGAGCTTTGAAAATCGGAAAAGAATTGGGATTTGTTTTCAATATATAGCAAAGAAAAAGAAGCAGCAGCGAGGAAAGATTTTAAAAAGTTCATTAAGGGAATGAATTCAGGACAAAAAAAGAAAAAAAAGATAAAAGTGACTCAGATGAACAGTTTGAAGAAGAAGAAGAAAAGGAATTTGATACTTAATGTAGATGAAAAGAGTTTTTGGGAGCATGTGTGGTGCGTGGGAATTTTATTGTCATTTAGGAAATAAACTGAGTTATACTCGAAGCATATTTGCAACAAAGAGGAGAAGGACCCCACAGCCCGAATCGAACATGAAACCAGCATCTGTAAAATAGGAGAAGATCAACTATTTCACCTCTAATACAGGACCAAGAGGTGACTACGAGAAAACCATGGCAGCCATGATATCAAGGTTTTGTTCCTGCTGAATTTGGTGTTGATGTGAACCAGCTCATGAGTTTGAAGTTTCAAGGATTAGCTTTTAGGCTGCGCACTTGTTATTTTTGTTAGGCATGGATACTAGGGTTGATGGATTCTAAGTGAAGATGGAAAACAATTTTGATAGAAAGCATTTTTTCCCACCCGAGTTTTAAATTTGCAGATGATGGTCTTGTTAATTAGTCTTTGCCTAAAATGGTTTTTAGCTGATTTGGCTGTTTAGGAAATTGGGTTTTATGATTGCTTTTTTTGTGCAGTTTTGATTTGTAGAATCAGTTTATATGGTGATGATGTATAACTGCAGATTATGTAAAAATTTAAAATTGAATCCAGATATTATGAATTCAGTTTTATTTTGCAGAAATTAAATTTTTACCTTTTGCGGATAAAAAAAAGTGAGCCTATGTTGTAGCCTAAAGAAGACAGAATCTGTTCTTTGTGGTGTTATGGGACATTAGCAAGAAAGCAAGAGCTCTTGGTAGGATTTGGGATCAATCAATAGAGAAGAGAGAACTCCTTTATACAAGACTGAAAAATGAGACAAAAAAATTAGACAACAAATGAGATAAAAAAAAATTTAAAAATAAATAAATAAAAACCTAAATTCAAGTCTTTAATTTTTTTGTGGTAAGGTTTATAATGAGTTCTATTAAGTAAGCTTTTACATGGTAGACGGTAGACCTATATGCTAAATTAATGGGAAAAATCCATGGACCGTACCATGGCTTGAATTAATTCATAGTGGCCGAACACAAACTAACCCTTTTTTCCCTTCTCAAAGTATGTCTGATATGCCAATCAAGAAATTGGGATATTGAAGCTAGTCCTAAGTTTTAAAAAGAGAATCAATTTTTGCTGGCTGATTTGGCTTTTTCTACAAGTGAACGGTCACTTTCACACTATATAAACTCACCTCCTACATTACTGAAATACATGCACTAAACACCCATTGTAAGAGAGAGAGAGAGAGAGAGAGAATGGAGGGTTCATCAAGCTCCGGTAACAATGGTAAACTACACTAATTGTGATCTTCAATTTCTACGTCACTAAAAACTTTAGCGACGGACCAAACCGTCACCCGATCCGTCGCTAAAGGGGGTATGCTTGGTATGTCATTTAAGAGGGTATGTTCTTGATCCGTTTTGTGTATATATATATATATATATATATATATATATATATATATATATATATGAGATGTAATATCTCGGATCGATCAATAATCTGTCTCTAACCGTAGGTCCCAAACACAAATAATTCTCGTTCCTTAATATTGGGCCCCTTTCGAAAAACGTATATCTAATTAGAGTAATTAGATAAAGTATTTTTATACGAAATTTGAAATTTGAACTTATATATTTAGCCATTCTTTTGAGGATAACATCTTATCAGTTTACTTCAACTATTCTTTTATCTATCCAAATATTGCCATCATATATAAAAGTTTTTCCAGAAACTAACTTTCCCTTTATATAATCATGCATGTCCATTTTCATTATCTTATGAAAATTTGCCAAAACATACTAAAAAATTTCATATGTGATTTTCAATTCATGGTTTTTTGATATAGGTTCTAAGAGAGAACAAAGAGTCCAACATGCCAACAGCCAACGTAATGCAAATCATGGACAATGCCTTAGCAGAGCATGCCCAAGTTTTAGACGAGGCCAAGGAGCTCATGGTCCAATGCATATCCAGTTTCATTTCTCCTGTAACGGGCCAGGCTCACCATTACTTTCGGGCCCTGTTGCCTAATAGACGTTTTATTGGGCATAGGGTGCGATATACCCCACCAAGTCCTCGAAAGCCGGTGGGGCTCCCTTTACAAACTAGTTATTGTCCACATCCGTCACCTATTCTTAGGGTGGTCATGAATGGGTGGTCAATTGGGTTCGGGGTCCCCTACGGCCCACCAATTGTTGATTCAGCATCCCTAACTAATTATGGACATCTTATAACTAAACCTGACAATTTAGTTTATAAACTAATGGGTAACTTATATTAATTAGAATTATTTGAATTGATTAACTATTTTAAATTTTTTGAGTTAATTAAAGTTTGAACTTATATTTTTTCAAAAAAAAAATAAGTCCAAACCGGTTAACTGATTTTGACTCATTTTTATGATTATAACATATCCAAGGGAATCTATTCTGATTTGATGCGGTAATTTACATTGATAATTCTGGTAAAGATGATCATATTTTTTTCTTGTCTTTTACTCGTATTTGTGCTTTTTCCTAGGTGGTGGGGCTGGATGTTCGTTGCATACACAAGCACATTTATGCATATTTATGCAAATTTAAGCTAACAAATTACACGCTTTGAAACTTATATTAAATTCACAACTTAGATATCTTATACTCCCTATGTTCTACCAAAATAATTTAACTTTAAAATTTATAAATATTAGAAATATATATTTATTTTATGTTCAATAAAAAAATTGTTAATTTAAAAATAATAATATAATAATAAAATTATTATGACATTGTGTCATTATATATCAAGATCAACAAAAATATTACTCCCGTTCCAAAATTAGATATGCATTTTGACCTTTTTTGAGTCAATTTGTGAAATACTAAAATTCAAAATTGATATAAAGTTATTTAGTTTTAATACAAACAAATATAACAATTATAAACTAATTCTAAAGTACTATTAATTATCATCTTTGTTGTTTTCAAAACTTGAACGAAATTATATCAATTTGAAGTTTTAGAATTTCACAAATTGACTTTAAAAAGTCAAAATATATCTCTAATTTTAGAACGAAGGTGGTACTTTTTTTTGAAAAAAAATACAAATTAGACTCTTTTTAAGAGTACAAGGTAGAGTGCAACTATATAAATGCTTATATATAATATTTGATAATTAAAGGGAAAAAAAAGGAAAAAATATGTTATTTTGGGACGAAGGGACTTTTCTAAATAAATATGCTTTCTAAGTATTTTTCGTACATTAATCACGTGTTAGGTATTTTTCTTCTGATTGACGTTGATGAATTTCTGAATTTGAATTAATTAATTCTCATGTTTAATTGGTGCATGAGTTTAAAAAAAGGTTAATTTTGTCTAATAGAAAACTTAGAAACACCACAAGTAATTAAATTTTAGAGAGAGGGAGTGTACAAAAATTTTAGAAAGAGAGTATAAAAAAATTTAGAGGGAGAAGTTAAAAGGAAGATAAAAAAAATCAATATATTAAGTAATTTATTTTATTGGGTCATAACAATATAACTATTTGAGAGAGATATATAAATTAAATATCATAAATAATTTATTTAATTGGACTATAGTAATGGTAAGTTTGAAATTTGAAATATGGGTTGATTTATATTTGACTTATAATTATATAGTTTTAACTCACACAACCCATATTAAAAATAAGTAATGTGATTTTTAAAAGCGGATATTAAAAATAGGTAATTTTAATTAATTTATTTATTTTGAAACTGAGAGGGAGTATTTAGAAGTTTATGAAAATAAATTTAATTATCATTTGCAACCATGCATGCTTGCCATTTTGGAGTTTGAACAGGAGTCGGGACTGGTAACTAGTAATCTAGCATGAAAACAGTTCATCTAATTTACAGTTCAAATTAATACATGAAAAATGGTTAATTAACTAGTTTCAACTCATAATCATATAAGTTCAAACCATTTAAACTATATTTTAAGTGAACTATATAATTTTAATTTTCAATTGACTCATAACCATTTTTGTATAGCTCAAAACCAATTATAACTATTTTTTGTCAGATCTACTTATAACTCATTTTCCCATGAACGGAATTTATGTGAATCCTATGGCTACGAGGGGTGGTCATGTTGGCAGCTCATCATCATCTTCTTCTGAAAATCCAAATGCTAATAATGATGTTGATGCGAAATGCCCCTTAATATGTTTTTCTAATCACAAATTTATTCATAAATATTTAATTTCATAATTATTTAAAAAATAATATAAATTAAATTATTATTTATTTGAAGAAAATTAGAGAGAGATGCATATATTAAGGAATAAGAGTGTATTAGATGGAGAAAGTTTTTGAAAAAATATTAATTTGACCTCGCACATTAAAAAATTTATAAAATTTTTGTGGAATCAATTTATAGATTACATTTAATTTTTCTATAAACTAAATTTTTTTTCATTGGGGTTAATTGACCCCAATCCTCTCAATGTGGCATCGTCCCTGAAATCATCTTAGTTTTCTTAATATTAATTTTATGCATAGGTATTTGTCTTTTTCTTTCTTTCTATTTATACCCTCATGAAGTTGTTAGGTTGGTGCATGCAGAATGCACAACACCATAACCTCCGTCTTCTGTCTTCCCAATCCAAACCTAAGATGTATCTGATCACTTTCCCAAAAAAATAATTTATCACATTTGCGACGAATTTATCCGTCACAATATTTTATTTATATATTACATTTGTGATGTCTTTAAATAATTTATTTATTTACGACGGATTTATTCGTCACAATATTTTATTGTTCTAGTAATATGATCACTTTTCCAAAAAAAATAAAAATAAAAATTTGACATTGTTGAGCATCTCGCATTTAAAAATTCTAGCTCCACTAGTGTCTCACTGTCACCAAGTAAGACACAATAGCCCAGAATTGGTCTTTTAAATTCAGCACCACCTCTTCTAGATTCACCGCAACTAGCTCAATCGTTGTGTCGATAAGCGTTGAATTGAAAACCTAGAGGAGAAAACAAGATTTAGTAAAATATTATTCTCGTTTTAAATTATAAGATTAATATTAAATTTTTAAAAATTAATTTAAAATTTAAAATTAACGTAAATTTATTTAGTTTATGTTAATACAATTCTGAATATCATAACCTATCTCAAACTATTAATAGTTATAAAATTTATTGTTTTTCAAACTTAAATGAATTAATTATGTCAATTTTAAATTTAAAAATATTTTATATTAATTTATTTATTTTTAAAATCAATATTTGATAAAAATAATTCACGACTGATCCGAGTATTAGTGATCTAAATTAAAGACAAGATATTAAAAATAATTAACAAAAAGACAATAATTGTAAGCAAAGGTTTCCACACGTTTCTTGTTTACGTCTACCATTTTCAGCTCCATATAAACATCGTTGATGTGGTCCCCATTTTTGGGTAGTATGTGCCAAAATTTTGACAGGAATAAAGCCACAAGTCAATATATACGGCAACTACCACAACTAAAAAAAAATTAATAAAAATGGGTGGCGGGCCCTAATGTTACCTTCAACAACGTTGTTCTTTTAATTTGTAGTAAAAGAGAAAGATTCTTTTGTAGTAAAGTTACATTACAGGCAAAGTTTGCTGGTATCAATATATGGTCACTACTGTAATTTTAAATTTTTATTTACCTTTTCTTTTTTTCCAAATATGAAGACTTTCATTTGTTAATCTTACACATAATTTATTTGTAATAGCTAAATAGGGGCGAAGCTAGCTTAGGACCGGAGGGGCCATGGCGCCCCCTAAGGTTTGAAAATTTTGTAAGTTCCACCTCAAAGTTTTAAAAAAATTATTTTTGGCCCCCCTCAAGAAAAATGCAATGCTTTAGAGGAAAATGAATTTCTTTACTACCAAACTAACGACCACAACACATTCTTTGTAACAAGATATAAGTTTACACATCGGTCTCATTCTGATCTTAACTAGCCAAATTCATACACTTATAAATAGATTATAGACCTGCCCTTCTTGCTTATAACCTGCTCCATAAAATTCCCAAATAAAAAATGGCTACTCCTACCTCCATACTAAATGAAAAATAAAATGAAATCTCACTAGAAATACTTGGATAGTACTGCACTAAAAAAAATAATTACTTTATAATGTAAGGTAAATTTTAAAAAAATTAAGTATTATATATAAATTGACTCCACTAAAATTTTATAAATTTTCTATTATACAGAGTCAAATTAAAAATTTATAATTGTCAGTCAAATTTTAACCATATGACTCATATTCTCTCAATATATGTATATCTCCCTATAATATCATATATATATATATATATATGTGTGTGTGTGTGTGTGTGTGTGAGACCTGAAAGTACAAAAGTATAAAAAAAAAATTGGCTCGGGGGCGCTGCCCCCAAACCCCCGTCAAATTATTTATGACTTGGTAAAAATTTTGGCCCCCCCAAGATTAAATCCTGGCTTCGCCCCTAAATAGCTTACTTGATCTTTGAAGTTTTAATGAAGAATATATATAAATATATGTATATACACATCACTAATATATATGCAACATACATGTCCCTAATTAATCACAAATGAATTAAGTGAGAAATAAAAACTTAAAATTATAGATAAGTTTTTACTTTTGTTGAGTATATATATAATGTCTCACATTAGTCATTTAATTTCATGGAATCAAAGACATTTAATTTTCACCCATTAAGAACAATTAATATGAAGAGCATGCATGCCTGCCATTTTAATTAGATACAATTTCAAGAACTATCAATTTGAAGAGCTTGTTAATTTAGATACAAATTGATCAATGTTTTTATCTGTAGTCCCACCTTCACTAACAGCCTCTTTAGCCAAACCCTTCCATTTAATAGCATTCTCCTTCATTTCTTTTCCTCTATTTCCCTCCATTACTTCCCTTATACAATACTTAATTTCCTCTCTTCCCACAAGTCCTTTTTCATCAACCTTAACTCTTATCCCCACCTTCCAAACATCCTGCACAAGCTTGGCATTCGTCGTTTGATCCGTCCATTGTGGCATTACCACCATTGGCACCCCTAAGCTCAACGCCTCGATCGTAGAATTCCAACCACTATGCGAAAAAAAGCAACCTACCGCCTCATTTGAAAGCACTTCCAATTGTGGACTCCATGTAACTAACAAGCCCTTATCGGACATTTTTTCCGCGAAATTTTTGGGGACCTTTGCCTCCTCAGAAGCCCTAACCACCCATAAGAAGTTGTAATTGCTTTCCTTTAAGCCCCATGCAAGTTCCTCCATTTGATCTTCACTTAGATTTGCCATGCTACCAAATCCAACATACACAACAGAACCCTTAGGCTTAGTGTTGAGCCAAGTAATAATGGGATTGGAGGAGCCTAAGTGGAAGAGGTTGAGCCCATATTCCTTGTCATTTTCATCTTTATTGTCTAGGAAGAAAGATGGGATTGTTGGTCCTATTGTTATTAATGGGCTGAGTTTTGACATTGTATCCACCACCTATTATTATGTATAATAAAGTACATAATTAATAGCCAATTAAACTCTAAGAAAATTTAAACAAATAAATATATAAAAATAAAAGGTCAACAAGTTTAACCTGCTACAATATTGTAATATTATATCCTATCTGCTTTACACTGAAATAAAGCCAGATATCTTCCACGGGTAATTAATATTAAATGCGCTCCGACATCTTTAATTTCAGCAGGTGTACTACTTACTTCTACACTTACAACATTACCACAAAATGATGAAAAGTGATCATTTCAGAAAACTAGGGATTTTAATTCAATGAAGTTATCTAGTTGAGCAAAAGTTTTATTTCTATAACCTAGAGTTACACTACGACGTTATTTACCCTATAAAATATTGTTTATGAAAATGAAATTATGTGTTATGCGAATATAATTTTTTTCTATATAAACTTAACTGATATACTATCTCCATTCCATAATAATAGTCGTTTTAGTTTCATGCACATGAATTAAGAAAGTCATTTAATACTATCATTTAATAATTAAAATTTGTATGAAATTCCATCACTACAAGGAAAGTTGAAAACTACTAATACAAGGGAGAAAATTTATTAGGACAATGAGAGAAGTTAGGGGTGATATAAAAAAGTAAATAATTTATTCTCCTAAAAAGTTGTAAATGACAAATAAATTGGAACAAATTTTTTTTTCTAAAAAGTCAATTATTATATGGAGGTAGTAATAGTTAAGGGGTCCCAACTTCACCAAGTCCAAATTTTGTGTAAATAATTTAAGGAGAGTTAGTTATTTTATATGATGACAAATTTATGCCAATATAAATATCAATATATGTGGATACATGAACCGGATAAGAAGACATAAAGAATGAACCTACATATTACTGTTCTATTTTATTATTCACAATTATATACTTTAGTTGTAATCCACGTTCAACAAAAAATTAATTGACATATAAATTATTTTTTTAATTTAATTTACCTCAGCCTCCAACTTGTAGAATGTATTGACAAAAATATAATCAGCTTTTTCCACCTTCAAGAACTGATTCAACACTAGCTCAAAATAAGCCGGATACGAGCCGTGAACATAAATGAATGACGGCAAGTCTTGAAGCTCAAGCAACGGCAACCCCGGAATCGAAACCGGCAGCGAGCCGGAGTCCACCGGAAGTGTTAACAAGCCATGATACGCATAGTAATATATGTAATTCACCGCACACGGCTGAGTAAAGAAAGCCGCGCCGACCAAGCCAGCCTCTTTAGTGACATCCAAAGCCCAAGGGCAAAAAGCATCATAAATGACACAATCAATAGGAATTCCCGAGTTTTTGTACTTGTTGAGAAGCTCAGCCAGAGATTTTGTGCCGGCGGATTGTAGGGTTTCGAGGTAGGCTTGGACGTTGGCGGCTTGCATGAAGCCGCCTTCATCATAGCCGTCCGATACTGTATCCAATCGGACGGAGGTGGATTTAGGGTTCATGGAGGTGGAAATGAAGTTGGTGATGAGTAGGGTGGCTTTGAGGCCTTTGGAAACAAGGCGTTTACAGAATTGGAGCATGGGGTTTATGTGGCCTTGGCTTGGATATGGAAGGGCCAAAACATGAGCTCTGTAGGTCTTCATTTCCATCTCCATTTTAAACTTTATTTTCTCCAAAGCTTCCAATCCTATAAATACTATGGAAAATATCTATTGATAAGAGGGGATATGGTGTAGAATAATCCAATAATTGGTGTAAACCATATGTGTGGAGAGCCTTGCACGAAAATACTACTTCATTTTCCGGCCCCAAAATAAATCAAATTGTCAAATATTTCTTTTTCCAAAAAAAAAATCTCATTTATGTTGATGGTAAATTTCTTGATGGATTAGGATGTCATTCATTACACATCTTTTAATTTCTCCTAATACACATTTAGTGACACAAATACTATTTTTAGTGACGGTACTAACGACAAAATTATTTTTTAAAAAAATTAACGTATTGTTAATTATTTACAACGAATTGTGTTGTGTCGTTAAATGTGTATTAGAAGAAATTAAAGAATAGATATCCTAATCTATGTAGGTATAATTTACTTTTTTGATCAAAAGTTTTATGATATATAAGTGCATGTAAATTTCAATATGTCTAATTGGTCCTTTTCTTACTAACATAATATTTACATTTCATAGAGAAATCTTGATATTTATTTTATAAAAGGAAAATGATTTATATTTAAACTAGTTTATATTATATCGATTATGAATAGAATATGAATTGTGACTAAGGTAGACTAATATGAGTATTGTTATGGTGGCAAAAAAAATCTTATAAAAATTAACTTACAAAATGATGTGGTAAAGTGTAATTCATTAATGATCTACTATACATGTGTTGGCCTAATAATAATAATTAACCACAATCAAGCATATTGTTTGGTATCTCTCTTTTGTAATCATTTTTTTCTCACCAGTATTGAGACTAATAATATATGGGACCTTAATTTTATTTTATTATATTCCTTTATTAGGCTAGTAGCCTAGTACCATGTTTAAGGTTTGGTCCCAACTCTCAGTTTTTGGGCCTTGACATAGTTGGGTTTCTATATTTAAGACTTTTTTGTGCTTTTCTCATTTGTGGCCAGAGTAATCGAATCCACCTTGTCACAATGAAACACGAAACAAATTGGGCCTGAGTCCTACTGTCCCTTCACCACTTGTCACTTATTTAGAATAATCAACAAATGATAAGATTACGAACGTGATATACATTATATAAATTAGACCTGGCAATTGGGCTGGGCTGGCCCAAACGGGCTGGCCCATTGTTGGGCTGGGCTAAAATTGGGCTGGGCCAAAACGGCCCAGGCTTTGGTGGGCTGAAAAAGTGAAGCCCAAAGCCCATTTTTTGGTGGGCGGGCTGGGCCGGCCCACGGTCTTGGGCCATTTTTACAAAGGATTGAGCGGGCTGGGCGCCCACGGGGCTGGGCCAATGTTGGGTTGGGCTAAATTTGGGCGGGCCAAAAAGGCCCAAATTTTGGCGGGCTAAAAAAATGAAGCCCAGAGCCCAGCTTTTTTTGGGCGGGCTGGGCCGGCCCGCGAGCTTGGGCCAATTTTGCCAGGTCTAATATAAATGATGAACTCGAGACTAATTTAGAATTAACTCGTTGACCAATCAAAATGACTCAATTAATTTGAATAAAATTTTCATTTGTCTTGTTATACATAGTAATAAATAAATTATATATAAGATACACTATAATAATAACTACAAAAACATTGATAATCTATTTAGAGTTAAAATTTGATAAATTAACGGTGATACACGAACTGTATTAAGATCATGACACATTATTAAAATAATAATAATAATATCCAATATAAGTACTATATTAGAATAATAGTACCTAATGACACATGCCTTCGTTAATTACATGTGTAAAATATGTAGGGTAAAATAAAAAATTTATAAATTTGAAAGACTAAATAAAAAGATAAAAAATAATTAATATAAAAAAGAACAAAATAGGAATTATCTTAAAATTTGAATGATATTTTTAGAAGTCAAATAAAATTGTTTACGCGAAAGTTATCCTTCTAACTTTATATATTAGATAATAATAATAATAAATTAAGAAAAGAATAAAAAGCACGATAAATTATAAGGTTGTTGATAATAAATTCGTATGATTATTTTAATGATACTTTAAAGTGTTAACAATATAATTATTAGTCTAATAATATTAATCCCCATAAAGATAGTGAAAAGAAGAATAATCAACTAAATATAATAAAAATAAAAGCAAATATAAAATCATCAAATACTAGAAATGTAATATTATGAATAATGAGGAGATATATAACTTTTGTGTAATTTATATTTTATAAAAATAATAAGCAATAAATTTAAATATAAAATCATCATAGAGTAAGAAAAAATTAAAAAAATATATATACTATATTATTAAAAGTCACCATACTATTTCATTTAATAATAAATTTTAACATTAAGACTAACACATAAAGGAAGAAAGGATACCCATGAAATATATGGTTTAATAAAAACAATAGTCCGGACAAAAGTTTCATAGGGAATCGTGAAAACGATAAGTAGGCATGACAAGTCATCATTAAAATATATTAATTAATTAAATTAATAAAACAAAAACGAAAAAAGAGAAGGAAAAAAACCATACAAATTCAGTATTATTACAACACGCATTATAAACACTCTGCCGCCACCTTGTCTCTTTCCTTTCCTTTCCGTCCACTACATATCAAAGTATCACACTCCTCCTTTCTCCTCTTTCTGCCACCCATCTCCCCTTTTCTCTTTCTTAAATTATATATATATATATATATATTATTTGTGTATATATGTATACCTCGGAGGAGTTTTGACATATATCTATATATCAATTGATGTCAATTTGGTGAGTTTCTGTTTGATCAGCTTTCATTTCTTCGTATTTCTACTCGACCCTTTTCAGGTTTCTTTATTCTGCTTCACTATATCCAGTGTAATAGATTGATAGAGTTGATTATATGTAATTGATGTTGTTTTGAGTTGCTTTGGCCAAGTGTTTGGGTAGTTATTCTCATTTAATATATTTGGTTCGGTGGATTATATTTTGGGTTCTGTTTTAATGGTTGATTTCAATTTATCTGTTATTTATCTGGGTTTTGAGGGTCTCATATATTTAATTTGCTGTTAAATTAAAGGTTAAGCTTGTGTAGTTGTGCGTGCTTCGTATGATTTTTTTACGGGTTAATTGCTCCCTAGTGAGATTTTGTTCATATCAAGGTAATTGTTGATTTAATCTTTCTCTCCTCTTGATTTTTGTAAAGATTGTAATTTTGTATTGTAGTGCTAAATTTGTAGCTAGTATGTAAATCTAGATGATGTTGTCTAGATTCCATAAGCAAATGCAGGTTAGATTGACAAATATAGTCAAATCTGTAAGTTTAATTTTACTAACAAACAAACGAAACGGAATTAATATTTCCACAAGGCTCCCTTTGCCTGAATAATAAATGGGATCCACATGAATGTGGTTGAGAGATAGTAGAAATATCAAAATTTTCTTGTGGAAATAACAATTCTCAAATTGATGAAAACTAGTTTCCTGATTGTGGTTGACTTAGCTAGAGATTATGGTAATCAGATTATGGACAAGTAGAAAGTCATGAGCTCAGAGCTGATTCTATTTCGCAATCAGGAAGTTATGACTAGATCCTGAAATTTAATAAGTATTTTCGCTGTTGATCATTCTTATGCTTGGTGCTGTAAGGTTTCCTGTCTGATTTGTTTTACCAATTAGAAATTTGTAAGGAGAAAGTTGATTAATTTTTATGCTTTAGGAAAGTCTTTTAATTTGAACTGCTACTTGACATATTTATATTTGCATTTATTCTAGTGAGTGGGAAATTTACATTTCTAATGTTTAACCTTATTTTACTTTCTGTGCAGATTTTCCCAGACTTTGTTATTGATCCTATACATATTATTGATGGCTTCGCCAGATCTTAATTCTCCCTGGCCATCCTCAACTGATGAAACTTTTATTGGATCTTTTTATATTCAATTAGAGGAAGGGCATTCTGAAGATAGTTTAGCATTGCGAGAAATTACCACCACCCATGTATGCCAGAATCCTAGTATCCCCAAACCACCTTCATTCCGAAGTAAAATGCAGTTGAAAAACAATTATCGTATGAGACTTTCAGGGAGGTGTAGTCTGACTTTTGTCCCAGTGGAAACAAACCACACATGGGACAAGCTGTTTAAGGAAGGATATGCAGCTGATGTCTGTATCATCACCGAGGAAAAAGCTATAATTCCAGCTCATTTCATTGTTCTGGTGAGGCATCAAATTATCATATACTCCGTCAATAATTTCAGTACCCAGTCTAATATTACTCCATTGTTTGTTCAATGTATTAATTTTAGCTTAAAGTAATCTGATTGTACTCCCTTAATAATTGGAGTAACCAATCTAATTCTACACCATTGCTTAAAGTAATCTTATCTAATCTTAATTATCATTTGGGACGGCAAAGATTGGACCATATGGATTTCCAAGATGAGATATTTCATTTTGAATAGGTTGCTACTTAAAGGAAATGGTTCTATTGACTATTTATCATGAGGTTCATCACGTAATAATCTATTCCTAATTTGTTACCTCATTTATTGACTAAATAAGAATCTTTGTTTTGTTTGTGTAGAGTGTCGCATCATCTGTACTTGGGAATTTCCTGAAGCAATCAAAAGTCATAAATGGTTTCAGATACTTGAAGATTCCTGGAGTACCATATGATGCTGTCTGTGCATTCATACGCTTTCTTTACTCATCCTGGTATGTAATATCATATGATCATCCCTTTTAAAGTTTTAAGTTAGTTGACATGTGACCTTGGTTCAATGTTGGACATAACATTGACCTTACACCATAAATTGCCTCTTAATGGATTTTAATTTCTTTTTCCCCTATTGAATATTGATACAACATTCACAATCTACCAGCTCTTGGTTATCTTTTGAGTTGTCGTAATGCCCTTCTGATACTAACATTAAAATATCAACTGAAATAATTGTTCTCATAGGTACTGAAGTCACTGATGGAAATAATGATTGTATATGCATGTGCAAATTGTGTAGTTTATGGAAATAACAAGTTGAAAATCATGATCAATTCCTCTTTCAATCCCCGATGCAGCTGCACGAGCCATTCCAGATGTCACAATTGAACTACCAACAAGCATAATCCTAGAACAAAATTAGAAGTAGCTGACTGACTTGTAGGAGAGACATAATTTACTGCATTTATCTCGTTAGCTACGTCAACCATAAAATTTGAAGAACTTAAAGGAGTTGCTTATGTTTCTTCTCTCAGTATCCGTTTTACATATGAAAACTGAGGCAAGCTTAAAAAGAACACTTCTGCACCTGCTAAAAGAGGACAATTGGGTTTTGCCTGTTCAGTACTCTTGTGGTCTAGTGTTTTGTGCCTATTTTCCGAGTTGAATCTGTTGTTTTCTAGCTATTCCATATGCATTGACAAAACTCTGTTCCTTTGCATATCCTAATGCAGCTATGAAGAAAATGAGATAAAGAAGTATGTTCTCCATTTATTGGTTTTATCACATTCGTACTCAGTGCCATCACTTAAAAGAGTTTGCGAGCACATATTAGAGAAAGGTGTGCTAAACACAGAAAACGTGATAGACGTGCTTCAGTTAGCACGGGATTGTGATGCTCCCCGGCTCTCCTTTATATGTGTTCGGATGGTTGTGAGAGACTTTAAAACCATATCTTCCACCGAAGGTTGGAAAGTCATGATGTGTGCCAATCCTGCACTTGAACAAGAGCTCCTGGAATTGGTTGTTGAAGCAGATTCTGTAAGTCAACCCCTATTATCTGCCTAGACTATATTTTTGTTTAAAATTTGAATACTCTGCCCAAGTTGTGTTCGATCTTTTGGATAGATTGTTTTTTGTGTTAATTAGTCACAGTCAACATGATGGAAAGCTCTCTATTATACTATTGTGAGAACTGAGAATTCTACTTTATGGAGAGAGCCTTTGGTTCAGGTATTTGGTGGTTTTAGGAACTATAGCCAACTGCAAGGTCTAGTACTAGATATCTCGGGGGTTAAATAATTACTTGAGATGTTATTTGTAAAATAGACACTCTCTCTCTCTCTCTCTGTAAGTGATATTATGCTAGCAATGTATCCAAGAGTATTCCGTAATTTCCATCATATTTTTTCTGGCATTAGTTTATACTACGCAAAAGGAGTCCCATTTTACAAGATTTACAAATTTTATGGATAAACTTTTATTCCAAGTTTTTACACCCTAAATTTATTGAGTGTTTAGTTTAGAGTGATGGCATGGTAATGAATTGTGATTGTAAACTTAATGACGTGTCCATTTTTACTATTATCAAAAGAAATAAGACTTATTTAAAAATAAAAATTGACAAATGGGACTCTTTTTGTAGAACGGAGTGAGTAATATCTATCATATTTTTTAGCCATGGCGTAATGCTTTTCATTTTTCTCTCTTTCGTCCTAATTCAATATAAGAAACTAGGATCCTAACTTATTTTATGTGTATTAGAGTAAACAAGAGCGATTGAGGAAAATTGAAGAGAAAAAGGTGTACCTGCAACTGCACGAGGCAATGGAAGCTCTAATTCATATTTTCCGGGATGGATGTAGGACAATTGGGCCGCGTGATAAAGTGCTGAAAGGAAGCCAGGTTGCTTGTAGTTTCCCAGCCTGCAAGGGGCTTGAGACTCTAGTCCGCCATTTCTCTGGCTGTAAGACCCGAGTCCCAGGTGGATGCATGCACTGCAAGCGCATGTGGCAGCTTCTTGAACTACATTCTCGCATGTGCAATGATCCTGATTATTGCAAGGTTCCTCTTTGTAGGTAAGCTTATAGCTTGTAGAAACTGGTCAGTGTGTATAGTTGTCAAATCAGGACGCATATTAGGTGTTCTGTGCCTACTATTTGCGATGTGTAGCACAACATACCTTGTCTCAAAAATATACTCCCTTCTATTACCAAAATATATATATATATATACACACACACACACACACCCTTCATCCCTCTGTTGTATTGATTTTTAAAAAGTCAATTTGAGATATTTTTAAATTTAAAATTGACATGATGTTCAACTCTGTCCCTCCGTTGTATATGCTTTAATGATGATTAACTTAACAAGGTGGTATGATCTTAAGATGCTGTATTTTATTCACTTTCCGGGATTTCCTACGTGTGATTGGAATACGGTGATTTATATGGTGGTATTCTATCTCTCAGGCATTTCAAGGAGAAAATGCAGCAGCAGAGCAAGAAGGATGAAACAAAGTGGAAACTGTTAGTAAGCAAAGTGGTAGCAGCAAAAAATACCGTGGGGCCATTCTCATCTCGACGGTCAGCTTTTTTATGACCTCTATATACATCTGTTGTCTATTAAATCATCATAAGCAGCCAATATTTTGCTGGCTGTAGTTATAAATGACGTAATAATTGTAATGTATATTTCAAAGATGAAAAGAAAACTGTTCTATCAAGTTTAGGTACTTGGGGTAAATTTCGTTCTCTCTCTTCTTCTTTTTTTTCGTAGTAGTAACCAATTTTATGGCGATCTGGATGTGGGCTGATGATGAATTAGCAGAATGGGTATGTCTATGTCTCAAGGAAAACATTGTTGATGTAGTAAGTTATAATTGGTGAGAATTACAATAACCCCACCATGTCTATATCTGAACTTAAATAGCAAAGTTGCATGAATGGTTGGGATGCTCATAATTCCTCTACAAATGGTTATGAATGAAAGTACCTAAATTGATTCTAGCCTGGTAGCATTCAAATACAAATTCCAGTTCTTGTGTATTTCCTTTGTGTGTGGATGGTGTCAAAACAACTTGCAACTTTTTGGCAATATTATGGTCACTTTCACCTCAACTTAGAAGAGAGAGATGTATCGATGTGAAAAGCGTGACCACATTTTATGGATAGTCAAGTAGTTTTGTTTTTCATGCATATATAATTGTACAGAATGTGACAGGAGTAATAGTTACGATGGACACAAGAGCTGAGGACACCTCACGCTCTTATATGAGTTATTTTTTTATAATAACAATAAAAATTTATAAAAATACCTTTTTATATGTAATATTGGACAAAATATATTCAATTATGTAAAAGGACATCGTTTTAAGGGACACCTTGCATGAGGTGTCTCTCACTTCTGTATTTGCCATAATTATATAATACAAAGTATGAAAGTACAACTTGCCAAGTAGGACAACTTGCGAAATAGGACTATCTGAACTCCTGTATGCTCTTTAGTATTTCATATTTTATATGTACTTTACTTGTATCTTAGCAATAAAAAGAAATGAAGTAACATAAATACTCCCTATTCGTCAACTATAGTTTCAAAAAATTACTCCCTGTTCTAAAATTAAAGATAAATTTTTATTTTTTATGCACTCTAATATTGAAGATACATTTTTGTTTTTGTATTATAAACTTACGTGGTGTTACCAACACATCATTAACTTCGTTCTTGATTGAAAACTATCACGTTACTACTGTTACAGTTTAGCTAATGTTTGGGATTCTTCTTAAAAATCTCTAATTATTTTTATTTTATTGTTTTTTGAAACAAACGAAGGGAATATATCTAGCTTCCATTCGGAAAAATATAAATTGCCATCTAAGGAAATTGAGAAAGCACCATGAAGAGGAGCTGGAACCTAAGATTTGAGACCCAAACAATATCCACCCAACCTATAGAAATTCTCTAATTATCCCAATGGAAAGGGCAAAAAATACGTGCTATCGATGCTGCATTAGGTGCATAATGGTCACGACCTGGGAAGCATATGATTGAAACTACCAAGTAGAAAATTGAAAATTGACACGTACAAAGGATATTAAGTGCAGCAAGCACCAATAATTTGCCTGAATTTAAAGGAAGCAACTATGAAAGCATATTACATGATACTAGTGCTCAGCATACAACTAAAGTGTATCCATCTTTCAGTTGTTAAAGTTCTTATGTATCAACACCAGAATCCACAATTTACGGAAACTCCTAAAACCATAAAGAACATGATGAACGACGAACTGAGGGTGGTTACTTAGAAACATCGAATACTAAGCCCCTTCTCCAAGTGTTCTCTTTGTTGTACTGATGTAAAGCACTGTATCAAGAGGAACACCCAGTTATTGTCATTTCAATTTGATGATAATAGTAAAATGATAATTGACATTGTTATAATATTTCAAAAACTATTTACCATTGTTTCCTCGGATAAATGCATCACCATATTTGTTTTTTAGTTGCCCATTGACGTATTCCTCAGTTTGCTCCATTGCTATATTCATATATCCGTCAAGACATGCTAGAATGCCTGCAAAAAGAAAGAGATTACCAGGCGCTGTTTACTTTGCATTCCTATCATGTCAGTGAAGTAGGAAACTTGGAAGCACTTGCTCAGAATACAAATATCTCAAGTGCAACATAAAACAGCTGACAAAGAACAACCTCCAAATTTCATACAAGTACTACATGGATGGGCCTTTCAAGTCATTGCTAGCAAGGGTATGCAAGATTTTCCAGACAGGTATACTTATTGACAATAAACCAAGTATGACGGAAAAACTATCAAAAAAACTGCACAAGATGTCAGAGAAAAAAATTACATTAAATGTCCACATGGCTTTCCCTGGTTTGTCTCTTCTTTTATTTGGGGGAGGAATGTGGGGTTTGAGAGAGAGAGAGAACTACGTATAATTACCTGCTTAAATATGTATCCAGCAATCATACTAGTAACAAAAAATGCAGAATCTATATACTTAACCGTGAAGATATATTATTTGATAGGTTTGTCAAAGGAAAAGGGGTCCATTGCCTACGTGCCTATGGTGAGGTGAGAGGGCCCTGAAGCACCTTACTATAACTAAGGTGGAGCAATTTTGATAATCTGCCATCATGGTTCAAGGTTCTAAGGCTCAGAGGCTATTAGCCTCTTTTATAAGGGGTTGTACTCCACTAATTTAAAATTTACATAGTGTCTGAGAGAGAAATTCATAGCAAATGAGACCATATTAACTACTTGTGTGAAAACTAGTGTACACTTAAATGCATAATCAACAATTTATAATATAGTCGTGAACATGAAAGATGAAATAGATGTTCCAAAGACTTGAAGTTAAAAGGAAAACTAAAGCTTGATTCAAAAAATATACATATGCGAGGCAAAATATCTCAGCTAGAACTTGCTGAAGGTTTGTGTGATGACCGCTTGAGTTTTTATTCAGGGGTATCTCACCAATTTCAGTTATAGCCATGACTGATGCGCTTATATTGAACCTGTAACTTATTTACCGACTTGGCTCAACTTGCATATCTTGTGGGTTTTGTATGTGCAAAATTGGCTTGTATTGAAGTATATTCCTTTGATTCTCAACAAGTCAGTTCATTAATGTGACGTATTTCCACTTGACACACTTTTCAATTCAAGAAACCCAAAAAAAAATAAAACGCTTGAAAATCTCTCAGACTGATCAAAGCATCATAGAAACAAACTGATCATTATTTTTCATTTTGAAAAGCTAAAAAACAAACTGACCTTATGATGAGATCATCATCAATTTTGAGCAAGTAGGTAGGAAGTAAAAAATTATTGTTTAAAGAAAAAACAAAACCAAAAATAGAAGAACAAAAAGAGGACTTAGAGTTACACACCTCTATAATCAACGCCAGAATTCAATTTGACCACAACTGGTCGCCCACGGATTGATTTGAGAAAATCAGCAGGTGTTTTTGTGGTCGCTGACCCTTTCTCTCCTGTTCCACTCATCTATTTTCTCCTTACACTTCAACTCTTTAGCAAATGAAGGAATATGATCAGCAACAAATTCCATTACCAATACTAATAACATAATCAACATTTCTGCAACAAAGCAATGAGCAACAAAATACACATAATATAAATGATCAACATCAAACTTAAAAAAGTTCAATATTTTTCCCTCAAAATTGCAACAAAATGAATAGTAAGCCTCTATTTGTCTCAGGGAAAACATTTTCCTCAACTAGTTCTACAATTTCGGTAGTTTAATAACATAAATGAGATGAATGATAATAATTTTCCGGGGGTCAATGTAGAATTAACCTTGGTTTTCCAAATTGAGTTACACTTCTGATTTCAGCAAGTCAATTTCAGGAAAACAACAAAAATATTTTTTCCCTAAAACTGGAGAACACTTTTCAAGTGATAAATTAAATAATTAACCTCATCACAAATATGTCAACACAACAGACCCTTCTGGCCACTAGCATAAGCACTACCTCAATCTCAATCACCAACATCAGAGCAAGCATGAAGGCCTTCAAAAGTTACCCATGAAGCAATTCACAGTATATAACAATTTTTCGTAATAAAAAAAATAACACTAATAAAAAATTTACGGCAATATAAATCCAAGGAATTAGTCCTAAATCAACTTAATCACAAATAAACATTGATATACAAATACAAATATTGTGTGCCCTAGCTCTACTTCAAATACGAAAAACGCATACAGCATATAATCTAATTTTCTCAACGACGGATTTCACATGAAGAAAATTTCTTCTTCTATTCTCGTGCAGTTCAATTAGGGGTTAAATTTGTACTCATTAACTGAAATTAATAAGATTCAACAGAGAATTAAAATGGATCATACAATGGTGGAAGAGATTTACCCGCAATTTCAAAGAGCGAATTCGTCTACTTCTCGTCTGAGTACTGAGTTTATGAAGCTCTGAAGCTAGTTTTCAGCAAAACACAATCGTACTGTGCCCTAACGCTGAGTTTATAGGAAATGGAGGGCAGTAACTCTTGAGGGGAGAAAATAAAATGGGTAAGATATGGGAGGAATTAAAAATTTAATTTTTGTTATTTTGAGAGAAAATGGAAATAATAAAAATTTATTTAAGACATTAAAAAATTTAGAAAAATATTAGGTTAATCTAATCGAGTCTCTCGGTCTGTCATTATACCTGCGATAAGCAGAAAGAATTACAATATCGATTCCGTCTAAAATTATTGTAGGAATTTATTATTAGTTAGAATAAATTTTTAGACCAAGCCTACTTATTCATTTTAAATTCAAAATAGTTCTATCTGTTTTACATGGTTAGAGATATTGGATTGTTAGTCCTATTTTAGAAAATAATATTTGGTTTGTTTTGTTATTTCTGAATTGAATTGCTAGTCTAGTTTAAAAAGTAGGGAGGGAGGGAGGGGTGAATTTTCATAAAAATTGTGACATAATTATGATAATTATTTTTTTTTTTTTTGAAGATAACTCACAATAGTTTCAAATGAATTGAGAAAAAAATAAACTCACACAAAAATAAGAAAATAGTTACACAATAATTTTGAAAATTGAATTTAAGAATTAAAAGTTTCAAGGACCGGGTTTTACTTTTTATATTTTATTGGCTTCATCTTATCTTATTTAAGAATTTTATTTTGAGGTAAGATTTGTATTTCACCCCATCTCTTTTTGATATATTTTTGTTTTAGTAAATAAAGTCAATGTCAAATCCCTACAAAGTTGGTGTTTAATTACATGAATGTGCAAGCTCAACCTTACTCGTAGGCCGTAGCTTTTTCTAGTGACATAAAATTCTTTACTCAGTGCCTCTCCGAGTATTACGAAGCTGATCAAACTAACTTATAAATAATATTTTACTGTTTAAGTGTTCGTCTGTAACTTATTTTTAATTTATAAAATAATTTATAAGTCATTTTTGAGAAGTAATAATTTTTTACTTCTTAAATATAAGTCATTTTTTAAATAAGTAAGTTTGACCAAATGTAAAGACTGTTTTTATTCTCATTTTAATTATCTTTACAATTTATTTTAACTTATAAATCATTTTAGCCAAACACTTTCACAACTTATTATAACTTAATTTTTAACTTATAAGTTAAAATAATATCAAACACTTTTATTTATAAATCACAATTTAAAATAACTTATAAGTCATTTTAAATTTCAACTTATAAGTCATTGCCCTTTTATTATAAAATTGGTATAATATTATTATAACTAGTAGTTTATAAAATTATTGAGTATGAATTGAATATTTCTATCCCCTTACGCTTTTATGTATGTTAAAATATATAAAATTAGGGATTTTAAAAATTTTAAAATTAAAAGAACAAATTTATAAATATTTTTAAAAAAATACTAAACACAAAAATGGCAAGTAAAATTGAAAGGAGGTATCATACAAAAATGTTACAACTTACAAGTGAAATTATCAACCAAAAGAAGAATAATTCTAACTTCCTACTAAATTGGAAACCAACTCTTCACTCCCATGGAAGCAAATCAAAGAGCTTCTTCATCTCCATTTCTTTGAGGAAAAACCATGAGACCACCAAATAAATCCTTTTCTAACCAACTCTTCAATCCACCCTTTGCTGAACATTCACCCAAATCATTACTCAATACCCTCGTTTCTTATTTTCTTTATCTAGATTCATCCCCATCACCAAAACCCCACCTTAATCACACCCAAAATCTTTCTTCTTTCTCTGTAAATCCCCAAAATAATGAAATCATTGAATCTGATACATCTAAACAACCAAAACCCATCTTCAAAACTGCATCTTTTGATCTACTTTCTTCCCCAAACCTCCCAAAACAATGAAATTGGCAATACCTACTTGCCTCTTTTATCAAACCAACCCAAACCCGCCATTAAAACTAACTCTTTTGATCTAATTCCTTCTCCAAAACTCCAAAGCAATGAATTTGGTAATACCCACTTGCTCAATTCATCAAACCAACCCAGACCCACCTTCGAAACCAAATTCAGTTCCGTTATTTCTTCTGCAGAACACCAAAAGAATGGCTTTTTCAATAACTACTTGCTTTATTTATTTAACAGATCAAAACCTATCATCAAAACCACCTTTTGTGTTCCAAGATTGCAAGCCAATTTTGTACAGACCAGATTATTTTCAGATACACCATCAGACCCAATGGAACCCAACTCCATATCTTCCGATACAATCCCTGTTGTTTCTACAGTGAGCCCACCAGGTGAGACCCCTAAGCCAATTGATGCAGGCTCTTCGATTCGAAAGCCTATTAGTTTATGGCCTGGAATGTACCATTCACCAGTAACAAATGCACTATGGGAAGCTAGATCAAATATTTTTGAAAGACTGTCCAATGCTCCTGTTGATGCCCCTCCACAGAAAGAATTAATCCCGAAAACTCCATCAATGAGCCGAACTAGTATTCTCTATCAATTCTCATCTGATTATATACTTAGAGAACAATATAGGAATCCTTGGAGTGAGATTAGGATGGGGAAGTTGCTTGAAGACCTTGATGCTCTGGCTGGAACCATATCATTTAAGGTACTAAAGTTTCTGAAAAAAGGAATCTATTCTATTCTTAACTGAATTTGTGTCATGTGTGTATTTTGCCGTTAGTTGCTGGGTTGGGATTCATGGGCGTTGTTGTTTAAAGCTTTAAATTAGCATTTATAAAATGGATGTTCTTGGGGTGCTCGATACGGGCATGTGATAAGCTGCATAGTCTAAAATGCGGTAAGCTAGGGTAGGTTTATTTAAGTGCTTCTAGTTAGGAGTTCTCTTAGAATTTAAATGCAATAAGACAAAGTTTTATTGAAGATTTTTAGTTGAATTATTAAGTAGATTGTTTTATGAATAATTTAGTGCAAATGTGATGTTTGAGAATCCAATACTAAGTTAGAATAATAATATTTGTGCAACTTTGGCTAAAACAACAAAGAAATATTTTGGTACTCTAAATTTAGAGTATCGGTACGTAAGAGTAGTAGAGTACCATGTATGGGAATGCAAGTACCAATATGTAATTTGTTAGGTCAATAAGTGGTAACTAACCGATGGAAAGATATTTTTATTTGCTTAAATTGGTTTGCGTTGGCTTGATTGCAGTTTAGCCAGCTTCTGATTCTAGACAATTGCTGAATTGCACCCTTATATAATATACACTGCTTAATTTTGACAAACAGCTGCACTTTATTTTGACTATCTATTAATTACATGTTTAAGTTTGTTCTTGTCTACTTGTGTTTATATCTTATATGATATGTAAACTTGCCTAAAGCTTCTTTTGTAGATCAATGCTTCTGCCTTGTCTTGAGTATACCTTGCACAATTTTGAATTATCTCTTTCATTATTTGTTTGCTACATTCATTTTTTTTCCTTGATGTGATTTTTATCCATCTCTCTGAACCAGCACTGTTCCAACGATGATAGCACAACAAGGCCCTTAATATTAGTCACTGCTTCTGTGGACAAGATGGTACTCAAGAAACCAATTCCGGTTGATAGAGATTTGACGATAGTTGGTTCTGTTACTTGGGTTGGCCGATCATCTATGGAGATTCAACTGGAAGTTACTCAGATCACAGAAGGTACTTTTAGTAAAATTATTTCGTGTTTACTTTTCTTGTTAAATTATTAATGTTCTTTATTATCCTGTAGATATCTATTCAACTTATTTTTTGCATTTCCTGCTTAATTATTATTAAGTTTCATCTTGATATGTATCATTAGTGTGTCAGATTGCAGTTGATATTTGATTCTCTCTACTATATTGAAAATCATTGTTTTGCAGAAAAATCCAGTCACTCAGACTCACTAGCTCTTATAGCAAATTTTACTTTTGTTGCACGTGACTCTCAGACCGGAAAATCAGCTCTAATTAACCAGGTAGTACCTGAAACAGAAACTGAAAGATTGCTATGGGAAGAAGCAGAAGAAAGGAACAAGATGAGGAAAAAGAAGAGAGGGGAACAAAAGAAGGAGATGGATGATGCAGAAATAAACAGGCTCAATGAGTTGCTGTCTGAAGGGCGAATCTTCTGTGACATGCCAGCTTTAGCAGACAGAAATAGCATTCTGATAGCGGATACTTGTCTTCAAAATTCTTTGATCTGCCAACCACAGCAAAGGAACATCCATGGTCGAATTTTTGGAGGATTTTTAATGCGAAGGGCTTTCGAACTGGCTTTTGCAACAGCTTATTCCTTTGCTGGCAGTGCACCATGCTTTGTTGAAGTTGACCATGTTGATTTCTTAAAACCTGTGAGTAGCCTCACTACCATTGTTTAGCATTTAATTTTTAACTTCGATTATACCTTTAGTTTAGTTTGTGACTCCACTCAACGTACTTATTTCAAACTGTCAATAGTTATGGCCTGGATTTATAGAAATGGAAAAAAAATTACAAGCGGCCTGAATGCTTTAGTGTATATATATGCATTCTGACATTTAGAAGTTTCAATTTCCTTTATTTTAGAAATGCTTCGACTATTTCTCTTGCTTCTCTTGACAGTCTTATTACCATTTTACTAGCAGCCAACAAGGGTATTCTGGTCTTAAATGCTGAAGCATTCTTATGACAATTTTTTTGCCAATTGACCTGTTGGTCAGCCCCGATTGAATTTTCTACATGGAATTACCTAAACGTATATCAATAGTGAGATAACAGGGTTCAAGCACAGCACATCCTACTTACACTATGATGACGAATTTCTGTGCTGAATGTTACACTGTTAGAGAGGGTTTTAACAATATATATGTGTTTATGTTAGTAGTATGATATATGGTCTGCTGATGCAGGTTGATGTTGGAAATTTCCTCCGTTTCAAGTCTTGCATTTTGTACACGGAACTTGACAACCCGGCAAGACCTCTGATCAACGTCGAAGTTGTGGCTCATGTTACACGGCCTGAGCTGAGGATCAGTGAGGTAAGCATATAATGTAGTACTATATGTTTCGAGCTATGTTTATTTCCTGAATAAGCATGTGTTTATATACATACATACACACACGCGCGCGCGCGCACGCACACACACCCACACACATATATTTAAAGCAAATGTTCAACAGTTTCATTCTCAACAAGCATCTGTTCTGCACACGTAATACTACAAAACTAGTCGGTTTTCTCTTCCCTTTGTCTTAGAAGACAACTGTTCCATCTTTTTGTAATGGCTCTCATAGATCCCAGCCCTACTGGATGCATCAAAAGCAACTGGTATCAACATCCAAAATTTATATTATTTGAGAAGGAACATAAATTGGTGACTCAAAATCTGTACTGCGATCATTTTGTTTGTACCTGCAAAAGAAAATTGTACACAATGATGAAATCGATGAGACAATTCCCATTTGGTATCCAGAGTAATTGAAGCCATAAATTCAGCCTTCAGACTCTGGTACTAGGCCCTATTTTAAAGCAGACCCACCACACTTTTCTTTTCTAGTAAGAGTAACTCTGCCCAAAATTTAAATATATAAATTACAAAATGGTATACATACATAATTTTAAGTTTTTAACTGGTCCACTTATCCATAAAACAATATTTCGGCTTTGTTTGGATCCCTGTTGTGGTGTTATACTTTCTCTCTTTTTTTAAAAAAAAATTTAAATCTTTTTTCTTACTGTTTGAAACCAAATTTTGCTGAAATATGAATTTTGCTTGTGCTTTCTGTTTGACTAGGTATCCAACAAGTTCTACTTCACATTCACTGTATCTTCAGAGGCCATAATGACTGGTATCCAGATACGAAATGTTGTTCCAGCGACTGAGGAGGAAGCCCGTCGGGTGATTGAACGCATGGATGCTGAGAGCTCATAGCTGTTAATTACTTCATGAATCTATCTGCCTTCTGGCGAAGGCAAAGCAAGATGAGTAGAGTTATTTCCTTTGGAGGTTCCCAAACTTATGGTTTGGAAGTTAGAATCATGTTAAATGAGACCTCGGTAAATTTGGTCTCTTCTGTGGCTTTATGTAATTATTTGGATTGATGCATAAATTCGTTATTTTTAGTATTTTTAGTTGGTGCAGAATTTGTTAACAGGTTCGTGTTCATGGTATGTTTCTGAAATAAAGGAAGAAATTTTGGCAGTTTTGATACCTCTTTAAGGAGTTATGAGTTATTTAATGAGAAGAAATGGAGAGGAGAGAAAAGGAGAGGAAGGGAGAGAAGGGAAGAGAAATAAAGGCTTTCTTTTCTCTCCAAATCTTCCCATTTTTTAGAAGAATATTTTTTTGGAGAGAAAATATGCCTATTTCTCTCTCCCTCTCTTAAAAAGACTCCAAAACACACCCGTATTTTGTTTTGAGTAATTCTAAGCGTAAAAATTATATACAAAAAAATGTATAGAAACCGTATAAGAAGATTGAGAAAATAAAAAGTGGGACCCATTATTTGAATTTTTACACATTTTTATTAATATATATTACATGAGTACTACTATTTGTGCACAATTTGTCTCCATAGAATTATTCTTTTGTTTTCTCTCCTAAACAAGAACTCCAAGAAACTATGTTCTTTTTTTTTTTACCTCTCCCCCTTTCTCTCCTTTTCTCCTAAAATTAAAACCAACAAGAGGGAATGTGCAGACAGCCCCGCATTGTAAAGCTGGCCAACGAAATTGCTTGGAACTTTCACATGAAAATATATAAATATTTCTTCGATGTTGCCAAGAAATATACTACTTTTTTTTGTTTTTAAAAAAAATTTAATTTGTTAGCTTAAGTAACAGAATGAAGTTGTGTAGGTCAGCATTTGTTATAGATAACAAATTTTGCATCTCAACTCTTTCGTCTATTTGTAGGTCAGCACAAATGTATCCATGAAATACTGAATCTCAAGTGAGGCAATTTAGAAGCCACTTGACTTTCTCTTTCTTTCTTTCTTCTGAATATCAATCTACAGTAATCATTGTCATCATCTGCCATGGCTGCTACTAGTTACCAGGCAAGCTCTTCTTGCTTCCCTTCATCATCTTCTTCTTCATGTTCTTCAACCGCCCATGATGTTTTCTTGAGTTTCAGAGGTGAAGATACCCGCAAAACTTTTACTAGTCATCTATACACGGCCTTGACGCAGGCTGGAATCCGAACCTTCTTAGATGAAAGTGAACTACAAAGAGGAAATGATATTTCCTCAGAACTGCTAACAGCAATTGAGCAATCAAGGGTTTCTATTATCGTTTTCTCCAAAAACTATGCTTCTTCTAGGTGGTGCCTTGATGAGCTTGCCAAGATCCTCGAATGCAAGAAAACATTTGGACAATTGGTTCTTCCTATATTTTACGATGTTGATCCATCAGATGTTCGTCGCCAAACTGGTAGTTTTGCAAATGCTTTTGCAAAACATAGAGACTCGGAAAAGGTGGAGATTTGGAGAGCAGCACTAACACAAGTTGCAACCATTTCAGGATGGGATTTGAAAAATGTTGCTAATGGGTAAAACCATGTTTAAATTGATTTTTTCTTCTTTGGTTTTGACTGTTCTATTTTGTTCCATGTATTAATTCTTAAAATTTTCTTCACTCCATTCCTTACATATATTCTCCTTTGATACTCTGGTATGAAACCTAACTGATCAAATTAGATGAATAGCTCTTTCCATACTTTGGCACATTTCATATGTTTCTCTCTTACTTTAAACATATCCCTTGTGTGTGTGTGTGTGTGTGTACAAGTATTTGGTTTGAAAAATTAGAACATTGCGTTCTCAAAATTATTATTCTACATAGTCTACATGCTATACAATATATATATATATATATATATATATATAGTACTCACAGTTTGCCTACGTAATAAACATTGGCAGTCATGAATCCAAGTTTATACTGAAGATCGTCAAGGAGGTTATGCATGTTATAAAAAATTATACATACTTGGATGTTTGCACCCACCCAGTCGGGATGGATTCTCGTGCTGAAGACCTAAAGTTGTTATTGAGCAATAGATCGGATTCTGTGTGCATGATTGGGATATATGGGATGGGTGGAGTGGGAAAAACGACCACTGCAAAAGCTGTATACAATATGATTTTTCAACACTATGAATGCGCCTGTTTTCTTGAAAATGTTAGAGAAGTTTCAGAACAAGTCAGTGGTCTAGCTCATTTGCAAGAGAAGCTTCTCTCTAGCATCCTAATGATAAAGAAGCTCAAGGTTGATAGTGTTGATAGAGGTATCAGTTTGATGAGAGAGAGATTATGTTCTAAAAGAGTACTAATTGTTCTTGATGATTTGGACAAATTAAATCAAGTAAAATCATTAGTTGGAGGACGGGATTGGTTTGGTTCTGGAAGTACAATCATCATAACGACACGAGATGAGCATTTGCTTGACTTGATTCAAGTGGATAAGAAGTACGAGGCAGAGAAATTGAATTTCACCGAGTCTTTGGAGCTATTTAGTTGGCATGCCTTCAGAAAAAACATTCCATTGGAAGATTATGCGGGACTTTCAAACAGCATTGTAAGTTACTGCGGAGGGCTTCCATTAGCTCTCGAGGTCTTAGGTTCTTATTTGTATGGAAGAAACACAGTGCAATGGGAGGATGCCTTCGAGAAATTAAAACAAATTCCCAACGGCGAGATTCAGAATAAGCTAAGAATAAGCTTTGATGGATTAGATGCTTGTGAGAAGGATGTTTTTCTTGATATTGCATGTTTTTTCATTGGAATGGAGCAAGGGTATGCGATGAGTATATTGGATGCTTGTGATTTTTTCCCTAAAACTGGACTTAGAATTCTAAGAGAAAAATGTTTACTAACAATCAATGCAGTGAAAGTGTTGGGGATGCATGATCTTCTCCGTGACATGGGAAGGCAAATTGTTTGTGAAGAATTCCCACGTGAACCTGGAAAGCGTAGTCGGTTGTGGTTTCAAAAAGATGTAATTGATGTGCTGAAAAAGAACAAGGTAAATACAAGACAAATACTCATATTTTCAATGCTTTTTTTTTTTTATGGAAAGATTCAGAATTAAGTGTATATATTCCGTGTTTTATCTTGTTCGTTTTAAATCAGGGGACCGGAAACATTGAAGGTATCATCCTAGACAAGACGGGGGAAGAGAGAGTATATTTGAGTACACAAACATTTAAAAGGATGCACAAATTAAGATTGCTCAATATCAGTAACGTACATCTCACTGGGAGCTTTGAGCATATATTCCATGAGTTAAGGTGGTTGTGTTGGACATTTTGCCCTTTGAAGAGTTTACCATCCGGTTTTCATCCTGAAAATCTCGTTGTCCTCGACTTGCAGCACAGCCAGCTCAATATATTGTGGGAGGGTACCATGGTAAGGCATTACTCACAACTTTTTTCTCTCTTTCAATTGCACCGTGTCTTTACTAGAGTTTTGTTAGCATTTGGTGCGCTTGGACCTCTAAACACAACACATCATTTTTGGTGTGTTGAGTTTGTGAGTTAAATAAACTACGTTTGAAATAAATGCTTCCAGACGAACAAGATTTTCCAAACGCTCCAAATGCTGAGTAACCAAACATGCACTTAGTACATTTCATGTCTTGGCCTAGCAATTCTTTTCAAAGAAAGATAAAGACATAATCTAATTTAATAAAGTTTTCTTGATTCTCACACAGTTGCTAGAAAACTTGAAGATCATTGATCTCAGTCACTCCAAATATTTGACAACAACACCAGACTTCACAGGAGTACCAAGGCTTGAGAAATTAAAACTTTACAATTGCACAAGTTTGAATGAGGTTCATCCATCAATTGGACTTTTGAGCAGACTGGTTTACTTTAATATGACAGATTGCAAGAGTCTCACAAGTCTTCCGATCAGCATCTGCAATCTGAGTTCACTGCGAACTCTAGATCTTCATAGATGCAGAAATCTGGAAGGATTACCTGACAAATTTTTGAGTATAGAAATCGGAAATATACTCCTCCCAACTGTTACAATATCACCCTATTCCATTGGACTCCCACCTTCCATTTCTAGTTTGTGTTCCTTGGAACTTTTAAATCTCTCTGGGTGCAACCTAACTGACGTAGACATTCCAAATGATATCGGGAGTTTATTCTCACTGAAAGAGCTGGATTTATCTTGGAACAATTTCTGTAGCCTACCATATAGCCTTGGTCAATTATCCAACCTAAAAAATCTTTACTTGCGCGAATGCGAGTATCTTAAGTCACTCCCTCAACTTCCTTGCAATCTAAAATCACTATGGTTGTTTTATTGCACAAGTCTCCAGTCACTCCCTCAACTTCCTCATAGTCTAGAAATTCTAATAGCGAATGATTGTACATCCCTGAAGCAAATACAGGGCTTGGAGAACCTCAGTTCTTTCCGCTGGATGGATCTACGTGACTGCAGCAACCTGGAAACTACTTTTGTACAACGTTTGATTAAGGTTGGTTGGTTGCTCTTTTTTTTTAGAGACTCTACTCTTTGATTGCGTCTCATATCATTTCTATATGCAACAGCTATACAGTGAATTTCCGCCACGCTTTGATTTATATCTGCCAGGGATGGAGATTCCAGATTGCTTCAAATATCAGAAAACAGGGTCATCAATCTCATTTGAAATGCCACACATGAATAATGTCCCAACAAATCATTTCTTAGGATATACTATTTGTGGTGTTCAAAGAGGGTGTAATGAAATTCAGGTTGTTATCAATAATAGAACAAATGGTACTGAATGGAGCCATCAAGTACGCTGCTCGGGAAGCTATGGAGAAGTTTCTTGGGTGACATATATATCAGTAGAAGATCCAACACAAGCTGGAGATAGAATTCAGATTTCCACCTATTTATGGACAGGTGATCATTTGCAGGTGGAGAGGATTGGGGTTCATCTGGTATATGAATCATCTTCACTTGACATGATGGAAATTGACGATAGGGTTTATAGCTTCAAGAGAGATCGCGATTATGTCAGTGCTGCAGAAACAAGCTGCTCCTTGTCACCTAAACGGCTGAAAGTGTAGTTAACTGAAAATTGGCACACTGCAACCACCAGGATTGCTAAAATTGCAGAAAATGTTTAGCAGTTATATTCTCAACAAGCATCTGTTCTGCGTAAGTAGCATGAATTTTGTTTGTGTTTTCCTAGACTAGGTATGCCATAATTGTAACACCCCAATCCCACATTGTAACATGTGAGAAAGCGCATTAGGCCTAATTATGCTATGATTTGACATGTTAAATGAAACCTCGGTAATTTTGATCCGGTAAAGCATCCATAGCTTTTTGTATAATTATTTGAATTGATGCATAAAATTATTCATAATTTGTAGTTACTGGTCAGTGCAATACCTCTGGAAGGAGTTGCGGAGTTAATGTAGAAACACCTCGCGCGCATTATGCTCATGGTACATTTTAGTCTGCCCTCTACATCAAAGGGCTAATGCCATGGAGATTAGATATCGAGAGGAGTACTTGTGTATTTGCTTTTCTTCCTGTATGTATGTGTGTAGCTGTGTGCACGTTTGATCCATAGCCACAGTCGACTATGACCTTATTCTCAGCCAACTCATCTATAGCCATGCAAGTAGGTTGTGGAAGGCACGCTTTAAATCCGTTTGCCATTTAGTTTGAAGGAGTCTGTCAGGAGGAAGAATCTGTCAAATAGTTCGGCGGATGATTTAATGTATTAAAAGAACATTATTTCGGCGGATGATTTAATGTATTAAAAGTACATTATTTGCATAGACGGCTATAGATGAGTTGGCTGAAAATGTCCATAGCCAATGTTGGCTATGAAACGCCTATACGTATGTGTGCGCCTATACGAATGTGTGATAAAATAACCACTTCAACACTTATAACACCAAAAACGTTGCCATGGGAAAACGTGGAATCCTGAAGGTTGCTTCTATAACTAACAATTCATTAAATCAGTATCTGAAAGATTTACAGGCTAGCTCCCACTACTCTCCCAATATTACCATGTTATTATTATTAGATATGATAACAATCTCTGTATATTACAGCTTAGATATACTAACATCAAGATCTTCTAAACCGATTTATACAAGTACCCGAAAAAGTCCTGGCAGCCCTTGAGAGGATACCAATTCCATTGCATTGTCAACATTTTATAGGTGTGCCAGTGAGAAAAGCACCTGATAAGAAAAACTGGGCGCTACAATGAGGATGAGCTTTCATCATCTGAGGAACTGTACTGCCTCTCGATAAGTCCAGGAAAAACTGGCGGAAGGCTTGTGTTTACTGGTAATGGAAACTGACGAGCTGAGCTGACTACAGTTCTCTCGTTTATCTTCCCAACTTCTTTACATACTTGATCAAGGATCGAGAGAAAGTCTCGAACCACCAAGAATATCCGAAATGGATGAGCCTCTTCCTTGGCTGAGTTGCCATGGAAATACTCGGTTATCTCCTTTACCTTTGAGAGAGCGACACTCTCTTGGGCTTGGATCTTGATAATCTCTTCCTCTGCCTTCTTCAAGAACCCATTCACTGATTCAGAGAATTTCCTGCTACTCTCGATCGATGCAAATTCTTCATTTAATTTTAGAACTTCCACAATTCTAGTGATTCCTGTGGATAGTTTTGCAACTTCACTACTGAGGATATCTGAATCCATGGCAGCGGATTTTTTCACATTGGTTAGCTCCCCGCTCAGGCTGGAAACAACTTGCAGACCGAGCTTCCTGAGCTCAATGTCATCTCTTAAGGCAGATTGCTGGTTTATTTCAGCGCTTGTACTCTGATCACCGGAAAGACGAGAACCTTCTGCTCTGATGATTTCTTGAACAACAAAATGCAAGAGGGTGGTTTTTCCATCTGTGCCCTTGACATCTACAAGCTTGAGTAGTGTGTCGAGCTTGAACGCACGAGCGTCGCCGCGGTTGGTTCCAACGTTCATGCGGTTCCCGGTCTTTAGAACAGCCTCGAGAAGCTTCATGAACATTCTACTGTGTCTGAGTTCTTCACAAGCTGCCTGTGAAAAGGAAAGGAAAAATGATCAAGGCAATTGTACTTCGGTGATATTAGAATCTATAATCCACTGATGATACTACAAGTTGAGCGAAAGATTTTACTAGCCAAGAACTCAGGAACAAGCAGTTGTACATTTTCCTTCACATTTCCAACTAAATACACATCAAGATACCATAAATAAACGTATGCACTTCTATGCTCTAGATCGCTAACAAACATTCGTCATAACCAGGAACATTACCAAATTTTTTTGAGAAAAAATCATATGGCATTACAACATCCTATGTGTGATGATACCATATCCTGATGTCCAGTATGCTATGAACTCTACATATGTCAGCAGTAGCAAGGAAATCAAACTACTCTTATGATGGTTACGCATGGGTAAATCTGCGGAAACATGACTGGATGAAAACGACTAATCAGCAATAATGTAGTAAATAGCTAAAAGTTCAATAATTAGGATGGACAACAACATCCTTTTGTGGGGTCTGAAAATTGATTTTGGGACTTGGACAGATAGTGGGGAACTGAAAAGGAAATGAAAATAGGATATAATGAGTTAAATTACTACATAGCTTTCTAATGACCAGCAGAAAGTTGAAGTAAAAAACAGGTGGTGGGGCACATCAATCAGCTTATATCATCTTTACCAACTATTCAAAAGAAAAAATGAAGCTCAAAGATATGACTTGTGTGTGATTGACCCTTGACACAAGAAGCTGGTAACAGATATTATTGCAGCATGTGTTCAGGAGTGGGAGCCTAGTTGACCATTTCTCCATGTTTTCAATCATTATACTAATACCGATTACAAAAGATAGCATAGTCATATTCAAACAATGAGAAGGCAAGTTTACCTCTAGTGTTTCAAAAGACCTCTTAAGGTACTCAACTTCTGAATCAAAATTGGTTATGTAAAGCATTGCATTGACCCTCTGAAATGCAAAAGGTATATCAAGTATGGCCTTGAGAAATTTCTCAGCAGGACCCAGCTTGACTGGTGTTGTATCTTTGAACTCCTTCAGTTTGCGTTCTTCGTCCTTGGTCGGAGCCATCTTTAATAAACTCTCAAGAAGTTCGGTCCCAAGTGTATCAGTATTACCTGTTTACATTGTAGAGCTTAGATTAATATAAACATTTTTTGCAGATATTTTGATAAAGATTACAAAAACAGTGCATGCAGGAGAAAGAGAGATGAATGAAATGGACTATACTTTAAAACACAACTCTGATTATGTAATTCAGAACGATCAAGATCAGGTTATTTCTCTCCCCCCCCCCCCTCCTCCACCCCCTTCTTTTTTTTCCCTTTCCACAAATAGGCACATGTAGGGAATGTCAATTACAATATTGCAGACGCATACAAATCAAACCATATAAAAATAGTTAAGTATACAGGAGCCTCAATACAAGTAGTTTTCCTAGCTCATAGATTAGCTTCTATCATCTGTGAGTCTCTGACATTTCATTTCAGCAAATTCCTCTTCATCATTCTTCCGCATATGTATAGGATCGATATATTTAACATGAGATTTAAGAGCATGGGTAGAAAACATTACAATAGATTGAACATCATGACCTATGTAAGGGTAAGCATTTACTTAATGATTTATTTTTCTTTCTAATTGAGGGAAAAAGTCCGCCTCTCGAGTATAAAAATGATCTCAACTGGTATTATTCCCAATCAACACAATAATGTTAGATGACTTCGATTTGCTTACAGCAAGCTGAATAAAAGGCTGAGGTTGGTGCAAAGCTTCTCCAACATAAGTTCGGGGAAGTGCTAGTATTAGAGCCTTGTTTTATGGTCACAGGGGTGACCAATGGGGTTAAGCTCAACTATCTGTTATATTTGAAAATAGAGCCAACCCCTCCCCTTTTATGTCATGCTAGACTATGTAAAAAGAGCAACTATAATTCAGAAATGTTTGGAAAGCACAGGGAATCAAACAAACCCATAAAAATTAAAAAGGCAAACGGTTACCCTCTAAAAGAGCTTCACAAACTTCATCAATGGTCACATTAAGTGCCCTCAACAAAATTGAAATGTTCTGGGACTTCTTTGGATCAAGCACCCGGTTCTCTTGATTCACTGGAGGGAAAAGGGGACGCGAGGTGTTATTATCTTTTGGAGGCAAATTCGACGAGTTTACCATGAACAATGTCTCAATCATTTCCTCATTCAACCTGTATTCAAATTCAAATTCACATTCTAAGAACTTTATTTGTATAAACAAAAAACATACTAGCAAAAATAAAACAAAAATTAACTAACATTTGGTCTAAATCATATCATGATCTCATCCCCACAATCATAAATTTCAGAGCTCAAAATTTCTTACTGAAAAGAGCTGGATTTGAGCTGATCCCACACCATTGCCCGGTCTGAGCTAGCTCTAACCTTATCCCAATGCAAAGGCTTCAGCTTGGGCTTAAAAACTTCTTCAATTATCTCTCCACTTTCCAAATTCTGTCCTGGTTTTTGCAATTCAACAACAGGCCTAGACGGCACTGCAAGCACAGGCGGCCCATTAATGGAAACCTGTCTTTGCGGCTGCATTTCCCAAAACCTTGGCGGTGGCAATGGAGGTGGCCTTGGTGGCAATTTTTCTTGAGCATAAACACTCCCATCAGAAACTCTTTCAGGGGAATTCTGGGTTTCCCCTGAAGTTCTCTCAGGTGGCGAAGACGGTGGAGATGGCAATAAAACCTTTCGTTCCCTTGGCGGTGGTGGTGGTATTGGCCGGAGAGGAGCCGGAAAATTAACAACTGAATCCGGTGATTTTGATGTTAAGCTTCTGGGGCTCGAATTGAATGCTACTGAAGGACTAGTAGACATTGTTTGATTAGGAGAAGCAGATTGAGAAGATGGGTCTGATGCTATTCCTGAATTGAAGCTTCGGTATGGGTCTGATGATATTCCTGAATTGAAGCTTCGGCTTCTGAAATTGTCAGCTCTGAACAGTCTACCGGAGCTCAAAACGTCGGCATTTGGACTGCCGGAGCTCAAAACGTCGGCGTTTGGACTCCCGGAAGAGCCTCTGGGCGAAAAGAACTCTTCTTCGTCTTCCTCGTAGGTGCTGTTATAATAATATTGTTGGCCGGAGAGATTTTGTTTGGGTAATGGGGGGAGAGGCCGGAGCTCAGGTGAATCGAGCTTTTGATAGCCGGAGATAGAAGAGGAGCTGCTCACATTGTCAAATTTTCTAGAGCCGGAGAGTTTGCCGACATAGATAAACTCTGAGCTGGTGCTTGGTGGGTTGTCCGGCAGCGGCGGAGGTGGCGGTGGCTTGGCGTCAGAGGCAGTGGCGTTTGGTGGGACGAGGCGGAGGCTGTCTGATCTTGGTTCTTTAGAAATTGGATTTTGACCGCGCCGGCGGTGGTTGTGGAGGAGGAAGGCGGCGATGACGGTGATGAGCGCGGCGGAGAAAAGAGAGAGGGAGACGGCGATGGCGATGAGTTTTCGGGAACTGGGTTTAGACGAAGGTGTGTTGGGAACGATGAGAGAGGAAATGTTGGCCGGAAAAGTGGGTAGAGAATTGGTTGCGGACGGCGGCGGTGGCTGAGCTTGGTCAGCAGGGAAAAAGTGGTTACTCCGTTTGGCGGTGGGAGGGGATTGGGAATCAAATGGGAATTTGGGCTGTTGCTTTTGGGGTTGGGAATTAGGAGAAGGAGAAGGAGAAGGAGAGATAGAATTAACCACCGGAAGAAATGGCTGATGCAGAATTCTGCGGTTATGGTGATTTTGAGAACTAATAATTTGGATTTGGAATGTAAAGGTCAAAAAGAGGCTGAAGATGATGAACTTGCAGCTAAACATTCTGGGAAATTTTTGTAAGTCCTCCAATACAATACACTGAGAAAGTACTCTCTCTCCTAAATCCTAATCTTTCTTTTTGAGCTCTGTTCTGTTCTTTGATGGTTACTTTTTAGAGAGAGAAATTGAAGAGGAGAGAGAGTAAAAGAATGAGAATGAAGCAGGGGCTATGTTCTGTTCATTAATTTGATGGGTATTGTTCTTGAAAGCAAAGAGGAACAGAGAGAAAAAGCAGCACTGTTCAGTGTGATTGATAGATACCCTAGAGAAAGTTGAAGAATTTAAGATGGTTAATAAACAAAAAAAGTACAGAACATAAGCCCCTTGAGGAAGATGATAGGTAGCTAAAGAATGCTATAAAGAACAAGTTTAGGTGAGAGAGATTATTAACCACAAGTATGTATATGAGAATGAGAAGAGAGAAATGGAGGAAATAGACTAGTAGAGGAGTAGGGAAGGGAGGAGCAATGGGCAGGGGGAGAGTGCCGCGGTTTGGTGCGATTTTAAGCTCTCACCGCAAGCAAGTCGTAATATACGATTCCTAATTTTTAACGACTGCATCAACGTGCTTTCTTACAATTACAAGTACAAAATCACATTTAGACATAAAAAATATATATATTACATAAATTGAAAATATTAATTAGTATTATTTTTATTTAAATTAAATTAACACCAAATTAATATTTTTTTAATAATAATTAGAATGTTTCAGATAAAGAATAATACTTAACAACATAGTTTATAAAACATTCTTCTTTGAAATTTTTTACTTCTATTATCTTTCTTTTAATTTTGTCAAATGTAAAAACAAAAAATGAACAAGTCATGAATGACTTTTATATTTGTTTTATTTTTTAACAAAATTAAAAAAATATATAAAATAAGATAATTGTATTTTTAAACTTTGGAATGAAATTAATTTCTCAAAAAAAAATATTAATTATTAGAATATTAAATGTAAAAAAATCTGTTATATTACATATATTTGTATTTATTTGGTAATATGTTTGTTAATACATATAAAAATTTATATATTTACATATATGTAAATATAATAATATATAATTTAATTGTATAAAGTTATACATATATATATATATATATAAATGGAATTTCTTAACATGTGCCCTAAGGGCACATGCTAAGCACGCAGTTTAAGAAAATATTCTCTTGAATTGTGTGTATATTCCCTTGAACTTAGTGCAAATGCAAAAATCAAAGGAATATGCACACAGTTCAAGAGAATATTCTCTTGAACCGTGTGCTTAACATGTGCCCTTAGGGCACATGTTAAGAGGACCCTATATAAATATAGGGTCCTTCTAATGTGTACCCTAAGGACACACACTATACACATGTATCGAGAGAATATTCTCTTGATTCCTGTGCATATTCTCTTGATCTGTGTGTAAACACAGAAATTAAGAGAATATGCACAGGAATCAAGAGAATATTCTCTCGATACATGTGTATAGTGTGTACACTTAGGGCACACATTAAGAAAATCCATAAATATATGCGATTTTGTTAGTGCAGTTAAAATACGATTCTTAGATATCACCGCATTCATAATCATAAATGTGTAATTCTTAATTTTAAAGACTACACCGTAAAATCGTATCGTACCGCGCCACATTGGATATGTGAGTTTTGTCGATAACGGTGCGGTTGCCATCAGATTTGCAAACGTTTACTCTCCCCTGGCAATGGGATGGAGGCAGTTCAGGAATTGAAAGAAAAGAAACCCCACCATCATTACTACCGGTACACCATGTTACACTATTTTCCTTTTCCCTTTCCCTTTACCTTTCCTGTTCGTTGTCCTTACTAACACTGTTACTGAGTTTTAATTCTTGATTTGATGTGTTATTTATTTGAAATATTTTTATTGTTATAATTTTTTAATCATTATAATAAATTATAATTTTAATATATTTTAGTCATTTAATTTATTTTTTTATAAAAAAATGATAGAAAATATACGTATTTTTTAAAATAATTTTGTTTCCGAGTTTTTCACAAAATAAAATGGAAAAGAATGGGATGGGATGGGGTTGTTGACCATTTTTCTTGGCAAAATTTTGTGCCTAAATATAAACAAATTAGATGAAAAAATAAATACTCCTTCCCTCTCAGGATAAAAGTTCTTATTATTATTTTAGGTAGTCTCAAGTTAAATGTCTACTTACCTTAAATAATCTATTTTTTACAATAATTTACCCATAATACCATTAGTATTAATTGTCATATTTCTATTCCATGTGCATATTTATGGAGCATCACTAGTCATGTGCAAAAAATTATGTAATTAAATGAGAATTTAAATATGGACAATTTTGCCATTTTATCCTCTTTCTTTATATGCGCAAAAAGTCAACCAATATTTTTATTCTGAGACGGAAGGAGTAATATAAATTGTTTGAAATTAAAATCTATTTTTATTATCTTTATATGGTTATATTTTTGTATGAATATAGGAGGTCTTTTTTTTCTACCAAATTTCAATATAGCCCCTCCGGTAACACTCCAACCACTCCAAAGTCATTTTTTGATAAATAACCACTATGACTCATACTAAGTGAGAACGGCTCAAAAAGGATTGAGAACGTGTAGTTTTTTGTTATAATTTCTACTATAACCTACGCATACAAACGTAATGCTATTAGGATAAATAATTATTTAAATATAAAATTTAAATTTTCTTTCATTTTATTTATAAGGTTTGTTCGACTACCAGTATTTGCGGCGTTTGCAGTGATATTGTTGCTGCATTTGGACTTCCAAGCGCACTCCAAACGCACTGCATTAATTTTAGTGCGTTACGTTTGAGACACAAACGTTATATTTATAAATTAAATAAATTACATTTAAAATAAACAGTTACTATACAAACAAAATTTTTAAACACATTTAAACTTTCAAACACTCTCTAAACGCACCAAATATATTCAGAAACCAATCATACACATAAACTACTTACAACATCAAACAAAACCTATAAATTTTTTATTATTCTTTTATTTTTCTATCATACTCAGGTTTTTTTAGTATTTTTATTCTTGGAAATAGTGTAAAAAAAGGAGTAGAAAACTGTAGAAGAATAACATGGGGAATTAGTAATTGTGGAGTATATTATACTACTACATAGCTATCTCAATTTATGTGACTGCATATGCAGATTGGATTTATATGGTTTTTTCATTGAACACTGGCTACAACTAATAAAGATTGTTTGTATGTATGTGCATGATCTTGTTGATGATGGAGAAGAGATTTTGGAAGAGTCAAAAAAAATTACTGGCAGGAGCAGGCAGATACTATTGTCCATTGGGATTGTCAATTAATAGTCTTTCTACATTCTACTTTTATCTGTCTATCAACCTTTTTCTTGACCTTTTTCTAGCTGAGATTCTTGTAAATTCAACTATTTGTCATATGAATTAATGAATATATTATATACTGTATACAAAAAGTAAAGACTGAGGTAGCTAGCTAGCAGTTTGTGAGTGTGAGACAGTCAACAAATGTACTTGGCTATTGCCCACATTAATTTTAGGAGGATAAAAAAAATATGATCATATTAAAATATTATAATTATTAAAATATTAAAATATTAAAATATTAAAAAAAGGATCATATCCCTATATTCCTAACAAATAACAAAGTATAATTTATACATATATAAAAAAAATAAAAGTTGAAAAAAGAGAATAAAAAAATTTTAAATTTACTTTTAATAAATTCACAAGATTATATAAAATGATTATATTAATAAACTCCACTAAATGACATATTTACCCTTCATTTTATGTATTTTATCTCATCTTTTTTAGAATAAAAAAATTTATATATTTAGTCATCGTTTTGAAAGAAAAAAAAGTACAACAAGAGTCTATCTGATAGAGATATGGCAAGAGTCTATTAGATAGAGAGGAGAGTAATAATGCTTTTAAATTCAATCTGAAAATATATGGATTTGATTGCCTTTTAAGATATTTTTAGTGAGTAAAATTTTTTGACTTAAAATTATTTGACATAAGTAAAAAATTTATATTTTTGATAACAATATTTTTCTGTCGAAACCTAATATACAAATTTTATGCTTACATTGTTGAAGAAAATTTAAAAATTCATGCTCCACAAATTTGTATAATTTGTATTTTATTTTTTTAAAATCACTTTGGGTATTACCAAACACTATTTAACGTTCTTATAACAAGCATTTATAAAAATTTCTAAATTATTTAAAAATATTTCATATCATCTCTTCAGACTGCACCGCTCTACTCTATCAATCAACCCGTAAAAGTGAAAATTAAAATATTTTATTTCTCTTAATTTTTTCCAACAAAAATATTAACTTTCGGACTAAACTGCGCTCAGCAAATAAATAGGGGTGGTAATACTGGTAATAATAAAAGATTTGATTTGAGGGGGAATGATTAACAATAAGAGCTTTCACTCTCTTTTTAGCGTTGAAAGTGAATACACTTTTTTCCTTTTCTTCCTTTACTTTTCCTTTCTTCTTATTAATTGGAAAAAGGAAACAAATTTTTGTCACGGGAAATGCTATTTCTTTCAAGAAAAATGGAAAAGCATAATGATGTAATGTGTACCCCACTATTAATTAACCTCGACAGTAATAATTTTGTGTAATAATACTACATTATATTATCATCTTAATAAAATAAAAAAATTAGACCGTTGATATTATCTAAAAATAATAAGTATTTTTAGAGCAGTAAATATAACATTTCGGTCTCATATTTTAACACATGAGATATTTGAATATGTATATAAGGACTCGAAGTTACTATCATTAATACCTTCCGTTAAAACCTTTTGGATCAGTTTGTGATGCGTTAAGATGACCCAAGAAAATATTATTGAGAAAGCGCATTGGGACTTATTATGCTATGATTTGATTCGGATTCGAGAATTAACCTGACTTTTACGATGAATGTTGTTAAGATAATTATAAAAATATCGTTAAATACATATTTGTTTTAACCGTATCATTTTTCCTCTATTAATGTCAACAAGAATAGGGTTTATTTTTCAGAAAGAATATGAGAATCTGACCAGTAGATTATATCTCAGACTCGCATTTTAGTTGCTTTTTATCTAAAGAACAATTTTTCTATTTTAGTCAAGTTTACGACAATGTTTGATGTCAAATATGCAAATAGATTGTCATTGGTGTTTAAGTAATCTATAAAGTATAATTCTTAATTAATAAAATAATTCTAGCTTTCAAACAACCCTTACCTAAACTCCAGTTTATTAATCTGCCCAGGCAAAGTCAGGTGTTAGGCATTTTGCATATGCAAAGCACCATAAATCATGCTAAAATTTAGATAAATGCTTCAATGAATAGGCGATTTGACATCTAATCATCATTAACTTGTTAAACATCATCTACATAAGAAAACTATCATACTTAAAATTGTCTTGATGCTTTTGTGTTGTTACATATTAATTATTATTTGACTAATTGATAATATAAAATTTAGAAATAAATAAATAAATAAATTGTAATGTAGTAAATGATACTACTTGTTCAAAATATAAGAACAATTTTGATTATTTAAAGTCATTTTGAGACATTTTCAAAATAAAAAATTAACGTGATACATTTTATTATTGAAAATAATAATTGTTGTACTAATAAGTACTAAGTAGTATTACTGTTTAAATAATTTATAATATTTATAATTATATTGATTCAAACTAAATGAATTTATATTAATTTTTGACGTTATAAAATTTTCAAATTAATTAATTTTATAAATTTAAAATGACTTATGTTTTGAAATGAGAAGTAAAAAATTATAATTTCACATAAACGTAATTATTATTTTACTTTACTTTTTTGTATATTGTCAACATCGGGTAATGAAATATTACACATGCAGAAAGATAATAGTTGTAACAATTATGAATAAAAGGCTAAAGTTGTAATATTCTAGTTTTACATCGAAATATATAAAAAAAAAATTGTCTGTGTATATAAAGAATTAAATTACTAACAATAGTACATATATTTTTTCCTATAGAGTTACTAACTATAATACATATATTTTTTCCTATCGGGTTGTCAGAGGTGGGGACACGAAGGCTGGTGGTATTATCTCACAATGGAGAGAGGTCTGGAGGTAAGGACATAAAACCAGCCGGTATTATCCCACAATGACTAGAGAGACAAAGATCTGTGGACTGTGTGTGTTATCGAGATATGCCAGTCCCACATCAAAAAATATGAGAAAAAACAAAACCTAATAGCCCAATAGTATCTTCTTGGTGTAGGATTTTCGACACGTAAAAGCAGCGGAATTTAAAATTTTAAAACAATTTTCAAAAACCCTAAAACAGGATCCATGCGAAAGCATATTAATTCAGAGGTTTAGATTGTGTTACCGATTATCCAAGCTTGAATGAAGATGAAGGAAGACTCTGGAACAGCTTCGAATCTCCAACGCAATCCAACGGAACTGCGTCTCTACGGTATCCACACGAACGTTCCGCGAATCGTCAAACGATCTGAAGCAAAGAGATTTCGGTACTAGCCGCCAAAATTTGGATTTTACTGAAGTTTTTCTCTCAACTCTCTTTTCTAAAATGGCTAGGATTTTTTTTTCTTTTGGTCTCACGTAAACAAGACAACTGACATATCATATATATATAGCTTTCAAAAAGAATTAAACAAAACCCTAATCCTATTAAAAAAATAAAATCCGAATTTATATATATTATATTTTAATTAAGTCTTACTTAATTAATATACATATATACAAATTATCCAGTTAATTTAAATTCGTAATTTAAATACTATCAATCATATTGATATATTTAAATCCTTACAATTTAAATTAATTCTCTTTTAATTACGTTCTAAGTGTGTGACCCTATAGGTTATTATTATATTGGTAATAATTTTAAAATCATATTATAAAATTATAAACAGTGAGTGACATCTAGTAATGCATCACTGCTACCCAGGTAATAATAAGATCGGTGATTCGGTGCAACCTTTTCGTGACCAATGTTTCAATGTAATTTAATCCTTTTAACCTTGACATCCTAGATTAAACTCGAGCCATGGAATGTGTCATACTCTTCATAATTTAATCTGAGTTTTCTTGATCAATGAGTAGACTATATCAAACAAATCACTATTTGAGCACGACCATGCATTTCATAGTCCTACTCAATCAAGAGGCCTATAGATATCACCCCTAATATATAGTGTAAGACCCCGACGTTATGAAATAAAAGTTTATTATTTTCTTTATGATTCTTTTTCTAAATAGTGAAGTGCTTAATTGTTATAAATGATAGTTAAGGGTGTTATATGCAAATTATCTGATAAACAGTATGTCGGAAAATATTCTTTTTGTCGGGAAATATTCTTTCTGTCGGGCAATATTATATTCGGTACCGTACGGCGGCGCCGAAATGACAATATTGTCAACGATAGTGGACCCCATTGTCGGATACGGATAACGACATTATTTTGTCAACAGTATTATCACCTGCAACTGTTGAAATACCCGGTAATAAAAAGAACAGTAAAACGCGTTATTCCACAGTAATACGCGGTATTTTACAAGCACACGGTGTTGCACAATATTTTATATTATTGATTCAATAATTGATAAAGTAGCTATTGCACAGTATTTTGATTCAATAATTGTTACAGTAGCATCTGCATAATACTTTTTATTATTTGTCATGACACTGTAACTCATATTATTTGATATGATATTTTAGCATTATTGACAATGTCTAAAAATTCTGTCAAGAAAAAAGGTTATTTAATTGCGCGTCGTTTATACGGAAGACTCCCTCTTTCCTGGGAATGATCTGGTTGTCAATATTATAAGTCTATAATATTAATGGTGAATAATTATTGTAAGTTATCTTATATTTCTGTGAGACCCACAACTATTTGATCGGTGGGACCCACATGTCATTGAATAGTAAATTACGGTCAGTAAATAGTTAATTCAGTTTTTATTTTACCTTAGGGTTAAAAACCTAAGTGAAAGCATATTCTAAGAATATACTATGGTATAAAGTATATTAAAAGAATATGCCAAGGGTATAAGAGTAATAAATCAAGAAAAAATAGGAAAAAGACTAAAATGCCCTCACCTTGATTTTCCTATAAATAGGGAGGGTTCGCTTAAGAAATTTTCACACCTTCATTGCCTATACTTCCTCTCTCTCTCTAAATTTCTTAAGTTCTTTAAGTGTGTTAGGCTATTGTGAGTATTTGTGAGAATACTAGTATTATCCGAAGTTAGTAAGCTTCATAGAAAGTAACATCCAGTCACTTGTTAACTAAGGTAGGGAATATCATTTCTTTCATACTCATATATAATATCATTTGCTTTCATGTTCGTAAGTGATATTATACTCATAAAAGTTGTTATCCATTCTGTATTAATTTGTAGGGATAACTTGTCCGTGTGGATTGACGCGTGCCTGGTGAATATCCACTTGTATTCATTCTTTATTACTCTGTGGGAATAACCTGTATGTACGGAGTGTCGTACATGGTGAATACCCTTCTGTATTCATTCTTTATTACTCTGTGGGAATAACCTGTATGTACGGAGTGTCGTACCTGGTGAATATCTATTTGCATTTATTCCTTATTAATCTGTGGGTATAACCTGTCCGTGTGGATTGACGCATACCTGGTGAATAACCCTTTGTATTCATTACTTATTAATCTTTTGTGGAAATAATCTGTCTACGCGGATTATCGCATGATGGGTGAAAATCCATTTATAGTTCGTATATTCTTTTATACTCGTATAAAATATCATTTCTTTTGTACTCTTTAAGGGATATCTTTTTCTTTCATATTTCTCCATTTATGATAAGAAATCTTTGTTTGTTTCCAAAACCTTATTTTTAAATGGTGAAAATCCCTGAAAATTAGTAGAATATCCTTAATAGTTTGTGCTTCATCTAATATCTTTTCGCTTGAATCTTTCTATTTCGTTTTATACGTTATAGTTGAATCATGAAATAATTTCTTGAATATCATTCTTGAATTTGACTCCACAATTTGGTCATCATGTTGGCAATTTGGTCAATATTTGATACTGATTAAATCATAAATCTTTTCTTATCATTAATCTCACTGTATCATTGTCATCATCCTCATCTTCATACTTAAATTGTGGTGATAGTTCTCTTTGGCCCGTAGTGCAAAGATGAACTGGCGTGACATGATTTTGACCAAACTGTGTATTGGTATAATCATGACTTTTGGTGTTATAAACAAAGGCGTATGATGAAAGTTCTCTTTGGCCGTAGTGCAAAGATGAACTGGCGCTTGGCATGATCATGACTGGTGATGTTACAAATAAATATATTTGGCACATAGTGCAAAGAGAGGCTGTTGAATATAAACTGTTGATCTGGATGTTCATAAACATGAACTATTGATTGGTGTTACAGGGATAAAATATTGGTGGTGATCCTTTAACTTATAGAAGATGGTAGATATTATAATCTACTTGACTCTTCTAATGGATTGTTCGTTCCGCTGCAGTTGTTGTTGTTGAACAATTATAATATCTTTAAATATCTGATTTATTATTGTTGAAGACTAAAGATAATTTTTATTCTTCATTATCTTAGTCATGATATGTTTTACTGGGCTATTTGTGCTCTCCCTTTTCCTTTTTGTTCCATTGTTCTCCTCAGAAAAAGAGAGTGTAGTGGGGACTAGCCGGGGAATGGAGTGATGGTCCGAGACAATAGAAATATCTCAATACATTATTATTAGTGTGACAATAAGTGTATTGAGAGCTTAAGTTGTATTTGTATTGAAAGTCACAGTATGTGTGTTGTCGTATTTTGCACGACAATTATTAATTGTAAATGGAAAATTTCGTATTTGTATTTGTATTTTGTGGAATGTTATTGGCGACTCAAAATGGATTGTATGGACCTATTTTGGGGGCGTCACGTATAGAAGGGTTAAATTTCATCTAGATCACTCATATTCCTCACACGATTCATGATGTACCTAATAATCAACTTTATTGTTCACCTTATTAAATGTGACTTTTCATGATATCAAAGTACATAAATTATCGTGTAGTAATATAGTGATTTCAGGTCGGAGGACCATTACATAATTGTCAATATGAGAATTGCTTATGACACTTTGCATAATGCTCCACGTAGAATTCTCATGGTGGGTCTGTCCAGTACATTGTTCTCTAACATGTACTTATGCATTGACTCAATATCTCATATATTAATGACCAATGAGATTTAGCCATCAGTCAATCCACATACTAGTCTCAATGTATCATTGTTGTCCCATTAACAATGATACTCGACTAGGAACATTTAAGAGTAATGATACTAATTGTAATTATATAATCTCATGTTCAAGTCACATACTTGAAGCTATATAATTTGTATCATTATTCTAAGAACTTTTATTATGCTAACATTTATATAACACAGTAAATGAAACCATAATAAAATAATTCATTTATTCAATTAAATATCAAAAAAAATATTAAGCAATTACATCAAAGAATTAGCCTCTAGGGCATAAAGTCTAACACTTGGGTCATCTTAGCCCACCATAAACTCACCCAAAAGGTTATAACTGAAGGTGGTATTGTTAATAACTTAATTTCTTATATACAGATAACAAAAATTCATATTTTTTAATGTGAGTCTCGAGTGTTACAAAAGTGGTGTCATTTTATTAAAAAATATGTTTTTAACTCTAACAAAATTAAACAAGAAGCTAAAAGAAACAAAGTACATCAATCATTACATTACAACCACATGATTAACTCTAATGATAACATGTTTTTTTCATTTTCACAACGTCTATTTAAATTAATCATGTTGTGTACATAAAAGTAATGGTACTCCTCATGTTTTACAAAAATTAAAAAAAATTAAAATAATATATATTGCGAATATTTATGTTGATTATTTGATTGTCAATTATGTGGATAAGTATTAGTGATAACTCTTTTGGAGAGAGGTGTAATAATTAATAAGTGATGCTCTCTTATAATTCCAACCAATCACATTTATTAATAAGTTTTGTAATTATAAATCGACATTAATTTATCGCAATACATGAGATACTAAGACTTAAAATAAAAAGTTTCATTTAGACCTTTTGAGGTCAATTAATGAAATTCTAACTTTAAATGTGGACATAAATTTATTTGATATTATTTAATATAATTATAATTATAAAATATAAATCTCATTTAAAATTTAATATAATTATAAAATATTAATATCATTTAAAATTTAATATAATTGTAATTATAAAATATTAATTTAGGTAAAAATTAATTGTTTTTAAAACCATATTGACAGTGGGCACAAATTACAATCGCATTACAATCAAGAGAACTTCCACAAGAAAATCGGTGAACCTAACTTTTAGGTTTGAGACAAAAGAACATGACAACTATAGTACAATGGATGCCGAGTTGTTTTTGGTGTTCAAATAAACAAATAAATAATTTTGCTTTCATTGGGCGTGGGAGAGCCATTATATTTAGATTTTTGACCAAACATATACTCCCTCCGTGTCCTAAAAGTTTTGATTCACTTTTTTACGTGTATTAAAAAAAATTAAATGATAAAATTGTTAATTTTTAAATTTTTATTTAATTATATAATTTTTTTACATAATTAATGATACTTTATAATTATACATAAAAAAATAAAATATGACAATTAATACTAAGAATATTATAGGTAAATTATTATAAAAAATAAATTATTTAATGTGAGTAGACTTTTAACTTGAGATTACTTAAAATAATAATAAAAAAAATTATTCTGAAATAGAGGAAGTATTATAATTTAATGAAATTAAATATTATTTAATTATGTAATGATTCCTTAGTGTAATCGCATTTTGAGAATGTTTGTCCAAATGACTTGCATGAAGAATGAAAGTATGCTTTCCACCAATTATGCATGAAAAGAGGGACCTAATTGGAGATAAAATATGTACAACTATTTTATGATGCAGTAAAGATAGGCGGACCGGCCAATTGGACCGGTCCCCTTATTTTCCCATACTATCATTTTTTTGATATATATTCAAATTGGACCTAATTTTTTATGTTTTTTTCTAATTTTTTTTTAAATACATAGTATAAATATGTAAGATCCCGACTTTATGAAATAAAAGTTTATTATTTTCTTTATGATAAATTTTTTTAGTAAGGTGCTTAATTGTATAAATGATAGTTAAGGGTGTTATATGCGAATTATCTGATAAACAGTGTATATCGGGGAATATTCTTTTTATCGGGGAATATTCTTTTTGTCGGAGAATATATTATATTCGACACCGTACGACGGCGCCGAAATATCAAAATATTAGTGGGCCCCACAAATGACAAAATTGTCAACGATAGTGGGCCCCATTGTCGGATACTGAAAGCGACAGTATTTTGTCAACAGTATTATCACCGGCAACTGTTGAAATACTCGGTAATAAAAAGAACAGTAAAACGCGTTATTCCATAGTAGTACACGGTATTTCACAGGCACACGGTACTGCACAGTATTTTAAATTATTGATTCAATAATTGATAAAGTAGCAATTACACAGTATTTTGATTCAATAATTACAATAGCATCCGCATGGTACTTTTTATTATTTATCATAGCACTGTAACGCATATTAATTATTATGATATTTTAGCATTATTGATGGATTAAAAGTGGAGTCTAACTTAAGGGTACGTAATTGAAATTTTAAAATTCACATGCTGTGAACTATTGGTTCACATGTGGGAACTATTGGTTCACATGTGGGAACTATTTGTTCACATGTGGGAACTATTAGGGGATGTTATGCAAGATTGATAATACTTGAGGGATTATATTAAAAAGTAGAGGCAAAGATGAAGGTACTGAAGTGTAACAAGTCGAGCCCTTATTGTGCAATTAATGAAACTTGATTTTCCTATAAATAGGAGGGGTTATCTTAAGAAATCTTCACACCTTCCTTACTTATACTCCCTCTCTCTCTCTCTCTAAATTTCTTGAGTTATCTTAGTGTGCTAGGCTATTGTGAGTATTGGTGAGAATACTAGTATTGTCCAAGTTAATAAACTTCATAGAAAGCAACATCCAATCACTTATTAACGAAGGTAGGGGATATCATTTCTTTCATACTCTTATGTAATATCATTTGCTTCCTTGTTCGTAAGTGATATTATACTCAGAAAGGTTGTTATTCATTCCGTATTAATTTGTGGGGATAACCTGTCCGTGCGGTATGACGCATGCCTGGTGAATATCCTTTTGTATTCATTCCTTATTATTTTGTGGGAATAACCTGTATGTACGAGTGTCGTACATGGTGAATACCCTTTTGTATTCATTCCTTATTATTCTGTGGGAATAACCTGTATGTACGAGTGTCGTACCTGGTGAATACCCTTCTGTATTCATTCCTTATTACTCTGTGGGAATAACCTGTATGTACGAGTGTCGTACCTGGTGAATAACCCTTTGTATTAATTACTTATTAACCTGTTGTGGAAATAATCTGTCTACGCGGATTATCGCATGATGGGTGAAAATCCATTTGCAGTTTCATATATTCTGTTATACTCGTATAACGTATCATTTTTTTTGTACTCTTTAAGGAATATCTTTTCTTTCGCATTTCTCCATTTGTGATAAGAAATCGTTGTTTGTTTCCAAAACCTTATTTTAAATGGTGAAAATCCTTTAAAATTTGTTGAATATCCTTAATAGTTTGTGCTTCATCTAATATCTTTTCACCTGAATCTTTCTATTTCGTTTGATACGATATAGTTAAATCGTAAATTTTATTTTCTTGAATATCATTCTTGAATTTGACTCCACAATTTGGTCATCATGTTGGCAATTTGGTCAACCTTCAACACTGGATAAATTAAACGTTTATTCTTATTCTTGATCTCACTGTATTCATTCTATATCATTGTCATCATCCTCATCCTTAAATTGTGGTGATAATTCTCTTTAGCCCGCAGTGCAAAGATGAACTGGCGTGACATGATTTTGACCAAACTGTGTATTGGTATTATCATGACTTTTGGTGTTACAAACAAAAGCGTATGGTGAAAGTTCTCTTTGGCCCGTAGTGCAAAGATGAACTGGCGTTTGGCATGATCATGACCGGTGATGTTACAAATAAATATATTTGGCACGTAGTGCAAAGAGAGGCTGTTGAATATAAACTGTTGATTTGGATGTTCATAAACAGGGATTGTTGATTGGTGTTACAGGGATAAAATATTGGTGGTGATCCTTTAACTTATAGACGATGGTAGATATTATAATCTACTTGACTCTTCTAATGGATTGTTCGTTCCGCTGCAGTTGTTATGTTGAACAATTATAATATCTTTAAATCTCTGATTTATTATTGTTGAAGACTAAAGATAATTTTTATTATTCATTATATTAGTCATGATATTTCTTACTGGGCTATTTGTGCTCACCCTTTTCCTTTTTGTTCCATTGTTTTCCTCAGAAAAAGAGAGTGTAGCGGGGACTAGCCGGGGAATGGAGTGATGGTCCGAGATAATAAAAGTGTCTCAATACCTTACTATTAGTGTGACAATAAGTGTATTGAGAATTTAAGATGTATTTGTATTGTGTTGTCGTATTTTGCACGACACTTAATATTTGTAAATGAGAAAATTCATATTTGTATTTGTATTTTGTGAAATGTTATTGGCGACTGAAAATGGGTTGTATGGACCTATTTTGGGGGCGTCACAAAATATGTTTGGACTCAATCCCAAAAAAAAAAAAATAAGAGAAATAGAAAATGTCCAATTTTTGGATCTCATTTTCGGGTCCCCGTAGAAAGACTCTTTATGATGTATACATAATCAGTTTATTAGGGGAACTAATAGAGAGAAATCTGATAATATATATATAAAACGTCCCAAATTTTCTTTTTTCTTCTCTCTAGCTAAAAACTCTAACTTTTGTTTTAGATTTGGAGAAGCCTTTTTTTTTTTTAAGAGACTTTCTCCTAAATCTCTCTCTCTTTTTTTTTGTATTGGTTGATAATAATTTATTTTTCTTCTTGTGGAATGTATTTTTTTTTGCAGGATTTATTTTCTTCATAAGATAATTAATTTTTTAATCTCTATATGAGATAGTTTTATTATCAACTTGTGATATCTTACTTTCACTACAACAAAAAAATTATTCTCGATGGAATATTTCGTCGAAAATAATCTTATTCCGTCAAAATTAGATTATTTTCGACGAAAAAATTTGTCGAAAATTCGGTCGGATATACCCTTGTCGGAAATAATTTCGTAGAAAGTTCCGTCGAAATTAATTATTTTCAACGGAATTTTCGTCGACATTAATATAGTTACGACAGAATTCATATATCTAACGAAAATTTTGTCATCGTCTAACGCATGTCAGTCCCTGGTAAAATTGGTTCAAGTTATTGCCGACGGACTATTCCGTCGGACATAATTTATTTTCGACGGAACTTATATCTGACGAAAGTTCCGTTGGAATTAATTTGCTACGTGTCAGTACGCGATTAAATTGGTCCAGTTTATTTCCTACGGAACTTCAGTCGAAAATAATGTTTTTTTAAAAAAAATTATTTTAATTTTTTCAATTTCCAAATTTTTAAAATCACAATTAATTTGTACATGTATTTATTTTCGGCCGATATTTCCCAACAATAATACATGCATATATATTTCAACAACCAACATACACATCAATACGACAACATACACACCAATAATTTCTGTTTTGGAGATTAATTTTTTATTGTGAGTGTTTTTTTTTCGTGCTTGAATTGACGACGATAGATCTTTTCAAATTTGATTGTGGTTATCATGGCGATATATTATTCCATTACTCATGTTGAAAAATTGCTCAGATCTACATCTTCTATTTATTTTTAGAATATGATTGTTTTTAAGAACTATTTGTAGTGTCCACTAATTATGTTACGATTAATTTTCTTCCCAATAATGTATTATTTGTTTAAAATAATATTATTTTAAATATTATTTTTAATTTTTTTTCATCTTTTATAATATATATCATTTTAATATATTTTAATCGTTTGAAGAGTTTGGTAAAAAATAAATAAATTAGGGGAACGTCTAAAGTACATGAATTAATCCCGAGAAAATGTCAATTCCTCTTGTTATTTCAGCTTTATTTTATGTCAATTATTCATCCTTTCTATGTGGTGCAAGATAATATAGTTTGACATTAATTAAGCAAAAATGCATGCAATCATACAACCATAATGAACGCAACGAGAGAGAGAGAGAGAGGTGGAAACTTGAGCACGTTTTTTTCGCAATAAGGACAGCATTTTAAACATTTCAAGTGTACTTTCATATTGTAATTATGAAACTACAGGGTGAAGATAATGTTTCATTAATTGGTAGGTGGGCTTATTTCGAATGGAAATAAAAATCTCATCATCCTTCTATTAAATTTTGACATTTGTACTACATCTCTATTTTATTTTGTTTGTAACATATCATTGCTAACTTTCTAATGTCTATCCTCCGAGAATATTCAATAATTAATATATATATATATATATATAGGAGAATGATCCACAGAAAACGTTAGCCTTGAGCATTGTTTCAGCTAACTGTGATCCAGCCGTCCAATATAAGATCCAAGGGATGGAGGAGGGACTGACCGCTACTCCCTCTAGCGGCCAGATATTAATTAAATTAATTTTTATACTGGCCGCTAGAGGGAGTAGCGGCCAGTCAAAACCAGTTAAAACGGTGTCGTTTTGACTGGCCGCTACTCCCTCTAGCGGTCAGTATAAAAATTAATTTAATTAATGCAGTAGGCCGCTACATGTTGTAGCGGCTGATATATTAAAATTATAATATATTAATAATATAATATTACATAATAATAATATTAATATAATAATATCTTAATATTACAATAAAATTATAAAATATTAATAGGCCGCTACACGTTGTAGCGGCTAATACATTCTTTTTAAAATTATAATATATTAATAATATAATATTAAAATATTATTAACCGCTACATGTTGTAGCGGCTGGTATATTAAAATTATAATATATTAATAATATAATATTACATAATAATAATATTAATATAATAATATCTTAATATTATAATAAAATTATAATATATTAATAGGCCGCTACATGTTGTAGCGGCTAATACATTCTTTTTAAAATTATAATATATTAATAATAGAATATTAAAATATTATTAGCCGCTACAACATGTAGCGGCCTTTCAAAGAAGATTTAGTCTAACATGCATGCGCTCCTTGTTGTATATTTATTCGAACCATTCATTCTCTCTATATGTTTGTGCGTGAGAGATGATGAATTTTAAGTAATTAAGAATGATTGGCAGACTGCATGAAGATGAATGGTAATAGTAGTACTTTAAGAAAGCTCCACTCCATTTTGGAGTAAATATGCAATGTATATGCGTGCATGAAAGTAGTGGCTAATAATATTTTAATATTATATTATTAATATATTATAATTTTAAAAAGAATGTATTAACCGCTACATGTCAATTAATATATTATAATTTTATTGTAATATTAAGATATTATTATATTAATATTATGATTATGTAATATTATATTATTAATATATTATAATTTTAATATATCAGCCGCTTCAACAAGTAGCGGCTAATAATATTTTAATATTATATTATTAATATATTATAATTTTAAAAAGAATGTATTAAACACTACAACATGTAGCGATCTATTAATATATTATAATTTTAATATATCAGCCGCTACAACATGTAGCGGCCTACTGCATTAATTAAATTAATTTTTATACTGGCCGCTAGAGAGAGTAGCGACCAGTCAAAACGACACCGTTTTAACTGGTTTGACTGGCCGCTACTCCCTCTAGCGGCCAGTATAAAAATTAATTTAATTAATATCTGGCCGCTAGAGGGAGTAGCGGCCAGTCCCTCCTCTATCCCTTGGATCTTATATTGGACGGCTGAATCACAGTTAACTGAAACAGTGCTCAAGGCTAACGTTTTCTGTGGATCATTCCCCATATATATATATATATAACGTTGCCCTATCTTAAAATTAAGTTATAGGTTTACTCATATTCTAAACAAGTTAATTAGAATCGCGTTACGATTAACGAGTTTCTTTCATATTTTTTCATGAACGATATATTACTATCATTAAAATAAGACAACAACAAAAAAAAATTATGCCATTTCATTAAAATAAGTTATATGTTTTAGTAACAACATCATATTGTCATCCGCCAATGCAAAATTTTACACTATGGATGTTTATAATTTAATTAGAAGAGAAAAGGGATGTACTAAATTCGCAACATAAAAATGTTAAATCAACCGGTATATGATTGAAATTTGAAAAATTCGAAAGAAAAAGTAGGAAAAGATAATGAAATATAAAAAATTTGCTGCAGTTATTTTAACTATCTATTACTTATTATTCATTTTTCATACATATTTATATTTTTTTTTGATTTTCTTTTTAAAAAAATCTCAAATTTCTAAATTTACATACATTTGGAAAGTTTGAACATGCAAGAGATAATTTCGATATAAGAATAACTACATGTTGAGATTGACTCATACTTCTACAAGTTCGACTAATAATTACTACGGCAGGATAGTCGAGTGTCTCGCTCCCCGGTGAGTGAGCGGCTGCCTAACTCGCCGGTGAGTTGGCAGGAATTGCAACCTAGAAACCAAGTGTGACGTGTATTTAGGTTTGATGCTTTATTAGCTATCCGATCTTGAATTTTATTAATATATCGGGCCTCATGAGTTTGACCTCATGTTATAACCGTTAGAATTTTTTAATTATTACAAGAATATTATTTAATATGTGGATGATTATAAAGTATATGATGTATCTAATAAATATTCCAGATGACTAACTAAAATTAATAAAACTAGATATATTATGTATTCTTAATTTTTAAATTTTGTATGATTGTGCTATATTTCCGCTCAAGATATATGATGTGTCAACCGTGACTCTAATGTATATCTAGAAAAGGACAAAAGTTTGTTCGAAATTTGATTAGGGAAGTGCAAAAGAAAAAAAAATATAAGGAAGAGGAGGAGGGGAGGAAACCTAATGCAACAAGTAGTCAATCATATTATGGTTGTAGGCTTGAAGCCTAAGCATCATCATTTCAATATCCCCAAACCCAAAGAGCATCTACACAATATATATGTTAGGCCGAAGCGACACTACACCCACCATTACCAATGCCTAAGAGCGTGCCAGAATATAGTTTTCATGTTGACCAGACGGGAGGATAATTACATATGGGACTTGTCAAAAAGGAAACGTCGAAATAAAGAAAGAGAAAGAAAATAGAATTATTACATACATATATATATATATATATATATATATATATATATATATACACTTTCCTATATTTTAAAATTAAAGATACAATTTATTTTTTAAGATCAAACGATTACATATTAAATTTTAAATTGATGCAAATTTATTTAATTTTAGTTGAACAATATTATAGTTATATAGTATATAACAAAAACTATTAATCACAAAATTTATTTTATTCTAAATTTTTATGAGTCATACTAATTTTGAAGTTTAATATACCGTTATTTGACCTCAAAAATCAAATTATATCTCTAATATTGGAATTGAGGGAGTATCATAAACGTATGAGAAACATGAGTTTGACAGTTTGTGGGAAAAAAAAATTCACAGTTTTATGCATCGTGCATACATAATTTCAAAAAGTATAAAGAGTACAATTGATTAACTACGCACAAAGCATAATTATCAACACTCAACCCCCTATTTTTGGTCGAAGTATTGAGCTCCGTAAAAACATCATTCACTCCTATTAGCATGATATACATTATTGATGTCTCTTTCAAAATTTAAGTTTTTAGACGAGGGTTACTTAACATTTTCATCTTAAAAAAGAGTATTTAAATTTACAAAATTTAAGAAAAAGTAAAAAAATCCCAAAATTTTAACCTTCTAACTTTTTTTTTCTTTTTTTCTTTTTTTTTGAAAAAGAGAACTTCTACCGTTTAACCTAAGTTTTATTTGCATTAGTGGCCTTTGCATATAATTGATCATTAGTTTAGTCTTTTTTATTAGCAATAATACTATGATGACTAAAAAATTACTATAAAAAATAAATATAAAATAATGTATATAATTGTGATTAATTATAATTATTGGATCTATCCATGTATGGTGGATTATCTACTAATTACATTTTGACACATCATTTTATAAGTTAATTTTTATAAGAGTTGTTTGTAAGTGTAACTGTAACGCCCCCGAAACTCGGGTCTTACCTTGAACCCGATTCCCGCGCGTCACGGTACTACCCATACAACATGGGCTGTGTGTTATTTCATACCGAGCTCAGAAATATAGCTTGTCACATAGACAAGTCAAATAATGCCACATAGACAAATCACACATTGGACTGCAGATCCAAATGCATGCAAAATCGGAAAGTGTGTTTGGCACAACATCAACAATCCGCAGAACAGAACAGAAAACTAGGGCCGACCCATACGCCTCTCACAACAAATCACCAAATGGCCAACTCCTATCGTAGCACAAATCAGAGACGCCGTGGACTAATCACACTGCCACGGAAAGTGTCATGTCTCTCGTGCCAAGACGACATGCCTGTGGTACCCCCACAGATGGTTATAGCTCAAGTATACCCTACAGTATATTCTAACAGAAATATGATGTCACAACACATGCGACATAATACCAACAAAAAATGGGGTTCTAATGTGTATATGTCAAATCAAAACAAATCATCGATACAAGCCTCCAAAATATATTGACATATAAATATCAAAATAATTCTAAACATGATAATCCAACTCAAAGAGTACAAATACGAGTTCTATGTATCAACGTTAAAACAAAAACTATCATATTAATGTCACATGAAACAATTATGTGAATTAATAACGAAATTCAAAATGAGAAACAAAACGAATTAATTAAATTTCAAAAAGAGTTTCGCTGAAGGAGTACGGAATAGTCATTCAGTAGAGACGAATATAGATTTCATTATATATATATATATATATATATGTGTGTGTGTGTGTGTGTGTGTGTGTGTGTGTGTGTGTGTAAAGTGATTCATAGCAAGCGCTTGCTATGGACACTATTTCAGCAAACGCATCTTACACTGTTAATCTAGAAATCTAATGGCTCAAAGAGGAACTGGCCGCAATTCTTAGCAGTGGCTAGAGAAATTTTTTTTTTTGCTGGCTGCTACTAAGAGTTGCGGCTAGAGAATTTTTTTTTTTTGCTGACCACTACTAGGACCTTGTGGTCAGGAGAAAAGTCTAAAACACCCCCACCGTAATTAGATTTAAATAGTTTCAATGTATAAAATATTTGTATAAATAATTTTTAAGTAATAAAATTTAACACATTGTCAACTATATATAGTGTATTTATTTTTATAAAATATTTGTATAAATAATTTCATATGTAATATAATTTAACATTGTCAATTATTGTGATAATTTGATATTTGATTGTTTAAAATTTAAACTCCATATTGTAATACAACTTGGAATTACCTTACAAATATTTTATTTATTGAAATTATTTAAATCTAACTAAGGTGAAGGTGTTTTAGATTTTTCTCATGGCCACAAGTCTTACTAGTGGCCAGCAAAAAAAAAATTTCTATAGCCGCTACTAATAGTGTCCATAACAAGCGTTTTTATTGATTATTCCCCCATACATACATACATACATATATATATATATATATATATATATATATATATATATATAGCTTGGAAATTGGAAAATAGCGATTAATATTATTAAAATAAAAATAATATTGTGAGAATAATAATTATTACTTAAACTATTAAGTATAATTAAAATAATTATAAAATTATCGTTATCTATATATATTTGTTCTAAAATCATTAATTTTTATTTATTTATTGGTAATATCAACCGTGTTAGAATTAGTATTACACTATTACCCCATAGTCCATATGAGTTGATGAGTTTTGAGAGAAAAAGTAACAAGTAATGCAAAGCTGATGACAACAGAAAAATACAAAAAGTGTAAACCCGTGAATGTCGCATTTGTGTAAGACAGAAAGAGAGAGAAAAGAGGTCCAGATAATGACCAATTGTCCAGATGAATTATTATTGGGCAGTGTATCCAATGTTGTCCTATTTTGACATCTATCCCCTAATTAATTTACACTTTTGCCACTAATGCTGGACATCTTAACTCTACTCAGGTGCTTATTTGGTTCTTTAAGGTCGATATATTTTATTTTTTTTACCAAAAAAATGAAGTATATATTTATATATATATAGATTTTTTAAGTTATTTTTTTTAAAATGTCCTAATCTATTACAATTATTTATCTTAACATATAGAGAAGAGGTCTAGGTGGGGGAGAGATAACTTAACGTCTTCAATATTTATCTCACACGACCTCTATATCAATAAAAGTGAATTATACAAGTAGATCAAGTGGTCATCATTAATTTTTTTTTAAGTTATAAGTAGGTGTGGGCACACACAGAAGTGCGCAGTTTTTTGTTTCTTAATTTCGTATCTTCTATTAAATAAAAAAGCTACAAATTTAATAGACCACTCAACTCTGTTCAATAAAATGAGTTCCTTTCGGATTTTATGAACTCAATTCATAAAATTCTAAAATATAAAATTCATGTAATTTTATGTAGGATTTGAAAACAAATTTTTTTTTTTTGAAAGCTTGAAATAAAGTAGGGGGAAAAGTTGTGTATAATCTTGTCAAGACAAGGGACAAAAAAAAGAGTAGAAACTTGACACTAGATGCATTAAGAATTGTTGTACCTTTGTGTTTATTTGGATATGGTTAGATGGACATATGTTTTGATTCCATTATTGTCTTCCTTCTGCCCTTTTGCAAAAGAAAAATGATTTATATCACAACTAATTCATGACAAATTTAAATTACGACTAACATAAAATTTTATAATTTATAAAATAGAATATTAATGTGTGAGTCTTCTTCTTTATTATTTTTTACCCCATATATACACATTTATCGTTATTTAATATTAACATAAATTTATCATCATATATAGTAATATTTGAATATTTAATTTGCCCCACATTAGAAACATTTTAAACTTCTTAATAGGTTTATAACTTTATAAGCACTTCTCCTCCTGACTTCATGGGTTGAGATTTGAGAAGGAAATTGGGATCTTGATCATTTGAAACGGGTCAAGCAATTGGGTAGCCCAAAGCTAGATTCTTGGGTTTCTGCCAGAAATGCATTTGGGCTCAGATTATGGTGTGCCCAAGATTGACCCACTTTTATTTATTTTTCCAGCTTTTGTTTTAATTGTCAAAAGAATCCCTTCTGTATCTTTCACAAATACATAATAAGCCCATTTTGATGAAAATTCAGTTGAGTAAATACCTATCTAATCAGCTTGACATTTCATGCTTCCTCAATTTAAGGGAGCTTCTGAGAATTTTGAACCATGTTAAGGTTTTTCTTAGTAATTCTATTTAGCTTAAGTTACCAATTTGTAAAATGTTGTAAAACTTAAAAAAGAGAAAGAGAAGCAAAAAAAATATGTTACAAAGTTATGTGCCTTATGTCAACACACTAATTTAAATAATTATCGACAACAAAAATAAAAAATAAATCTGCAATCGGGATTTGAGACTAAATTCGTAGTCTCTTGTTTGAATTGCCAATTGCTACTATGGAGTTTTATTTTATTAGTTGTAATTTTTTACTGATATCTCAAATTACTTTGTGCCAAGCACGAGATCAAATTTATTGGTAGATTTTTTCCTAAAATTTCGAATTGAAGGACTTATATATTGGCCCTAATTTTAATATAAATAGACTATTAACTTAGGTTCTGCTTATACTCCCTCCATCCCTTTATATCTGACGTTTTAGAGATTTTCACATAGATTAAGAATAGATGCAATTTTACTATTTTACCTTTAATTAATACTTTGATCTCATTTAATTCTCCATTAACTCCAGACTTGATTTCACACTTTCTCTCCTAATTAAGGACGTTTCACATTCTAATAAAAACATTTATCTCTCCGCAAAAAAAAAAAATCCTCCAAATTTTGTCTCCGGCTAAACACAACTAAAAGAGACATATGCAACATAATGGATTTTATTCTCAATAGACTTCAAACGAGATTGTAATTTTGAACTTCTAAGGATTATTTTGATTGTTACTTTGACATGGCTCCACGACAGAGAAATCGAGCTCTTTTATCTGAAATCGATCTCAATGTCGATTTTGTTGATCATAGAGATAAAGAAGATGAAGAAATTCAATCGTTTGATTTTAACAATGAAGCAGAGAAATCAATTTTTCATTCGTTTAATCTTAACAATGAAGCAGAGGAATCAATTTTTCATTCGTTTGATCTTAAAAATGATGCAGAGGAATCCGTTTTTGATGAAAAAATGGCTATGGAAGATGATGAACTGGATATGGAAGATGATGAAGTGCCAATGGAAGATGATGAACACATGGAAGTAGGATCGCAATTGCAACAAACAAACTTCAATCCGGGTATTGTATTTTCTTCTTTCAATCTGAACAGAGCCAACATTGAATAATTTTAAATATTTAGATGCTTTATGTGTTCTGATCCCCAACTACAACTTGTTGTTTCTAACACACTTAAGTTTACTGCAGATGTTAAATCATCATCAAGTCACCGTACGAAGCTGAGAAATTTAAGGAATGATGAACGCTGAGCTATATATGATATGCTACTACAGAAAAGTGTTGATGGAAAATTGAAAAAAGGGACGACAAAATTGGTGGCATTATTATTTTCAATTGGTATTCGTACCGTTCAGCGGATTTGGAAAAAAGCAAAAGCTAATGACGCATATGTTGATGTTTCTCATAAAAGGACCAAAAATTGTGGTCGTAAGAGAATTCAGATTGACTTGGATCGATTTCGTGAGGTTCCTTTGCATCAACGAACATTATTTGCTCTTTAGCTTATGCCATGAATATGAAAAGAGCACTTTGTTTAGGCGTGTACAAGACGGAGAAATACGGCATCATACAAATGCTCTACAGCCTTTTCTGAAGGAAGAACATAAAATATCGAGGTTGCGATTCTATTTCTATCATTGCAATCGTGTATGATAGAAATCACGAAAGGCAAAGGTCACAACAAATACAAAATTCCGCATATTAGAAAAGAAATGTTGGAGAGACGAGGTGAACTTCTAACTCAGATGAAATGTGATCTTAAATTAGTACAAGAAGTTCAAAATTATTTGAATTAATTGGATGTAGGTATTTGTGATGAATTTTTTTTTACAATATCATTAATGTGGTATATGCTAAATCTGATGTGAATATATCTTGGTTGTGCAGATTAGCTGTTGATTGAGTTTATGGGCTTGAGTTGAGGATTTTTCTGTTTTTGCCTGAATCTGAGCCTACTGATGAAGGAGTAGTTTTTCTGTTTATATAACACTATGTGTACGTTGCAAGTAATGCTTATTTTAGAATTAACCACGTAGTACTATTTCAGATATTTGTTTGGGCTTTTGGTAAAAATCATTATTTTTCTTTGTAAAGCAGAGAAATAGAGGCTTAAAATGGAATCAACTAATAAATCCTTGTTGATTACTTCTACTATCTAATGGTTATGCTGGTTGTTATCATATTATGAAACCTTTTCCATTATGCCTGTCATAATATTGGTCATGTTCTAGTCATGCATATGAGCATATCCCCTTGCACTTACTCAAAATATTATTGATGCTCAATGATTAATTTGGCTACTCTATACATACTTTATTGTTGAAGTTTCCATTTATTTATAGTGCATATATTGAAGTAGATTATTTGACTAATCTTAGTCGGCATTTTGCTAGTTCTTTTTGCGTTGTCTAGATTATATTAGGTACTTGTACCTTTGGATTTTTCTCTCAGTGAATTATATGGTTCTAGCTGGGCTAAATGTTTTAACTTTCCACTAAATGATGATTTTCAACAAACAGAGAGTTCATTCAAAAATTTAACATAACAACTGACATGGTTAATAAAATTTTGAAAGATACACTTTCACCATAATCCTTACTATTTTTTGCAATTCTTTTTCTTCAAAAGTTTCTTCCCATTCATCTTGAAATTTGTTCAAATCAAATCCTCCATGTTCATTCAAATCAACGAGCAAAACTTTTTCCCCTTCATCTGGAAATTTGTTCAAATCAAATCCTCCAGGTTCATCCAAATCAACGAGCAAAGCTTCTTCCCTTTCATCTGGAAATTTGTTCAAATCAACGAGCAAAGCTTCGAACTCAGACTTCATGAAATCTCCATTCTTCATCTTCAACGGTAATTTCTTCTTTTCGGATTCAGACTCCGTAAAATCTTCATCCTTCATCTTCAATGAAACCTAGGGTTTGCTCTCAACTATTGAAACTATAGTTTTGTCGTAAAAGAAATTATCACCTGATAACTTTATCATTGCAGTAGAGTTTTGAAGGCTTCTCATAAATGTATCCTTGGAAATCAAAGAATAGAATTTGAATTGTCTTTTAAAAAAAGAGATGTTGAAAAGAACACAGAGGATGAATAGCAATAATGTTACTTTGTGTATTATTACTTTCATAATTTACAAGAGAGAGTAGTAGCCTATTAATAGTAAACATGAGAATTGAAAGGACTGATCAGCAGAGTGGAAACAATTTAGCTGTTATGTTTCCCATGCTGCACTTAGGAAATAACTGCCATATTCTCCACTAACTGATTTATTAATCCACTAACTTTTGTCCTATGTGAGAAACCTGCTGACTATGTGCATGCTCCACTAACTTGCTACCCATGTTATGTCTGGGGAATAACATGTTTTCCAACCTGCTGACCATGTGCATGCTCCACTAATTTGTTGCCCATGCTATTTGTGGAATAACATGTTTTCCAAGACTCCCCCTCTAGCTGGTTTGAAGATATCTTCCATACCCAGCTTGCCAATTAACATGTCAAAATGTCTTGTACGAAATCCCTTTGTAAGCACATCTGCAACTTGCTCAATAGTAGGAACGTATGACATGTAGATAAGTCCATTTTTAATTTTTTCTTTGATAAAGTGTTTATCAACTTCCACATGTTTTGTTCTGTCATGAAGCACTGGATTGTGAGCAATTGAAATAGCAGCTTTATTATCACAATATACCTTCATGGGTACATGTTTAGGTATCTTCAATTCTTCCAATAGTCTCTTAATCCACAACACCTCACACACTCCATGTGCAATTGATCTGAAACTCAGCTTCTGCACTACTTCTTGCTACCACATTCTGCTTCTTACTTCTCCAGGTGACAAGATTTCCTCCAACGAACGTGCAGTAGCCAGAAGTTGACCGTCTATCGACAGTACTTCCAGCCCAATCAGCATCAGTGTAGGCTTCAACTTGAAGTTGCCCACAGTTTTTGAACAACAGACCCCTTCCAGGGGTGCCTTTTAAGAATCTAAGAATTCTATTGACTGCATCAAAGTGTTCTTGTCCAGGTGCATGCATGAACTGACTGACCATACTAACTGCAAAGGCTATATCTGGTCTTGTATGTGACAAGTAAATTAGTCTTCCAACAAGCCTTTGATATTACTCTTTATTAAGGACATCTTCTGCTCTAGAAGGTTGTAGTTTCAGATTGGGCTCAATTGGTGTCTCGGCTGGTTTACATCTAAGTAGACCTGTCTCATTTAGTAAATCAAGAACATATTTTCGTTGATTCACAAATATACCTTCTTTAGATCTAGCAAACTCCATGCCAAGAAAGTACTTTAAAGTGCCCAAATCCTTAATTTCAAAGTCAGCTGCAAGTCTTTTTTTTAGTCTCTTCAATTCTTCATCATTGTTACCTGTCAAGACTATATCATCCACATAAACAATTAAAATTGCTACCTTGCCATTTTTACCGTGTTTGTAGAACATGGTATGATCGGCTTGACTTTGACAGTAGCCACAGTTCTTCACAGCTTTCCCAAATCTCTTAAACCATGCTCTAGGAGACTGCTTTAGGCCATATAATGATTTTTTTAGCCTGCAGACTTTGTTTGGTCCCAGTTTTCCTTCAAAACAGGTGGCAAATTCATAAACACCTCTTCCACCAGATCTCCATTTAAAAAGGCATTTTTAATATCCAACTGGTGTAATAGCCAATTATAATTCACAGCCAAAGATAACAGAATTCGAATTGAGTTTATCTTGGCTACTGGAGCAAAGGTCTCCTGATAATCAATTCCGTAAGTTTGAGTGAACCCCTTTGCTACAAGTCTCGCTTTATACCTTTCTATGCTTCCATCAACTTTACATTTCACAGTGAAGAACCACTTGCAGCCTACTATTTTCTTCTCTCTAGGCAAATCAACCAACTCCCAAGTTCCACTTTTTTTAAGAGCATTCATCTCCTCCATCACTGCTAATGTCCAATTCGGATCATCAAGGGCTTCCTGAATGTTTCTCGGGATAAACAGATGTGAAATTTGTGAAGTAAATGCCCTATGTGTGTGTGAGAGCTTTTCATAACAAAGATAGTTGGCAATAGGATATTTTGAATTTTTGGTGCAAGTTCGGGTTCCTTTCCTAACAGCTATAGGGACAGCAAGATTTGATGGTTCTTGAATAGGAGAAATAATAGAAAGGAGGAAAGTTACCTGTGATATCTCGAGACCCAGTTCCCGAAGGTTGAGATTGATCATTTCCAAGATGAATAGGTTGGCTTTTACCTTGTTGATGAAACCTTCTCCGGAAATAAACCTGAGGCTCATCATTGTTTGGTTTGCCATGTTGTAATGATTCTCCCCCTGTTTCAGATTCAGCAATACTTGGCATTATAGACTTAGGATTTCCTTCATTTTCATCATAGTGTTCCTGACTTTGTTTTTCGAGAATAACAGTAGGTGTGTTTAAAATCACATTAGGTAAAGGTATTGGAAATAAATCTCAAAAATTGTCTTTCACCACCTTATTCTCCCCCTAAAGAGAATTTTTTTCAAAATATGATTTAGTTTCAATAAATGAGACATCCATACTCACATGAATTTTTTGTGTGCGAGGATTATAACATTTATATCCCTTTTTATTATATGCATACCCAATGAAAACACATTTTTTAGCCCGAGGATCCAATTTAGACTGAGTATTATTATTATTAGGTATATGGACAAAGACGGTGCACCCAAAAATTTTTAGAGGTAGATCCGAGTAAAGTCTTGAGAAGGGAAAAAAAATTGAAAACATTCTAATGGTGTGCTATATTTTAACACACGTGTAAGCATTCTGTTAATCAAATAGCATGATGTTAAGACAGCTTCTCCCCAAAGAAATTTTGGAAGATTCATATGAAACATAATAGCACGAGCCACTTCAAGTAAATATTTATTTTTCCTTTCAGTAATTCCATTTTGTTGAGGGGTATCAATACAAGTAGATTGGTGATGAATCCCCTTTTCTTTCAAAAAACTTCCCAATATTTTATTAAAATACTCGGTTCCATTATCAGTATGTAAGATGCTGATTTTTGTTTGAAACTGAGTTTCAACCATAGCACAAAAATCTTTAAAAAGTTTTTCAACTTCAGATTTTTCATGCATCAAAAAACCCAACATAAACGGGTATGATCATCTATAAATGTAACAAACCATTTCTTTTTAGAGATAGTAGTAACCCTTGAAGGTCCCCAAACATCACTATGTACTAAATAAAAAGGCTTTGAAGTAGTGTAAGTTTTTGGTAAATAATTAGTACGATGACTTTTAGATAAGATGCAACTTTCACAATAAAAGGATGAACAATTTAACCCCTTAAATAAAGCTGGAAACAAATGTTTAAGATATGGAAAACTAGGATGTCCTAACCTCAAATGCCAAAGCATTACTTGTTCATGAATAGAATTTGAACTAACACTACTCAGACCTTGAGCCTTGTTATTAATGGAGAAAGCATCATCAAAATAGTAAAGCCCATCAATTATCTTAGCACTGCCAATCTTCTTCGCAGAGTTCCGGTCCTGAAATTCACAGTGAGAATCATAAAAAATTACACGGCAATTAGATTCTTTAGATAGTTTACTGACAGACAAAAGGTTGCAGGCTAATTTAGGAACATGAAGAACAAATTTAAGATTTATGTTCTCTGATAATTTTATCAAACATTTTCCTGCAATAGGAGAGAAACTACCATCTGCGATTCTAATTTTTTCAAATCCAGAACATGGTGAATATGTGCTAAAGAGATTTGAAAGACTTGTCATGTGATCAGAAGCTCCAGAATCAATGATCCAAGGAGCAGAATTTAAGTAACAAGAAAGAGCATTAAGAGCACTACCTGTTTGTGCAAGAGAAGCACTAGGAATACCAAGATGTGAATTAGATTTTAACAGTTTCAGGAGGTGATTCATGTGTTCTTTGCTAAATGGACTTGTCTCCGCTTCATTTGCAGTGGGAATTGAGCGGTTATTTCGGTCCCCAGATTTGCTGCTTCTCCAATTTTCTGGTTTTCTATGAATTTTCCAGCAATTCTCTCTCGTGTGGCGAGGTTTATTACAGTAGTCGCACCAAACCCGCGACTTCTCTTGAGGTTTCTGCTGAAAGTGAGCTGCTTTATTAGCAGTAGCAGCAAGGGCAGAACCTTCTACAGGCCCACTTGTATTCTTTTTTCCTAACATCACATGTTTACGAATCTCTTCTCTTCAAACCTCGGCAAACACTTCGCCAATGGAAGGAAGTGGACTCTTGCCAATGATCCTTCCTCGAACTTCATCAAATTCCACATTGAGTCCGACAAGGAATTTGTAAATACGATGAGCCTCAACAGTTTTTTGTTGTGACTAGCATCTTCAGTGGATTTCCACTCATAATCAGTAAATAAATCCAAGTCCTGCCATAGACGCTTCAAGGAGTTGAAATACTTGGTGATGGAGTCCTCTTCTTGCCGGATCTCACCAAGTTTTATAGTCAATTCATAGACTTGAGATTGATTTTCCAAATCAGAGTACATCTGATTCACGTTATCCCAAAGCTCTTTGGCTGTGGAATAACACATATAGTTGGAGCTAATTTCCTCTTCCATTGAGTTCACGAGCCAGGTCATTACCATTGAGTTTTTTGCATCCCAGGTTGCATATGCAAGTTCCTCTGCTGCTGGTTCTTTCTTATCCCTTGTCAGGTACCCAATTTTCCCTCTTCCTCTGATATACATTCGTATAGATTGGGACCATCGCAGAAAATTATCGCCATTAAGGCGTATGGTAGAAATATGAACTGAGTGGGAATCGATAATGGGTGTTTGGACAGTATGATTGGTGGGCAAAGTGTCTACTGCCTTTACAGCAGGTGCACTTACAATAGAGGACTTGTCAGACATAGCAGTTTAGTCGAAGAAGAAGATTGAGAAACAAATCGGTTGGTCTATTGCAGGTGAGTTATAGCTAAAATTGCAGTTGAACTTTCTTAGGATGACTCTTACACCATGTTCAAAAGAACACAGAGGATAAATAGCAATAATGTTACTTTATGTATTATTACTTTCATAATTTACAAGAGAGAGTAGTAGCCTATTAATAGTAAACATGAGAATTGAAAGGACTGATCAGCCGAGTGGAAACAATTTAGCTGTTATGTTTCCCATGCTGCACTTAGGAAATAACTGCCATATTCTCCACTAACTGATTTATTACTCCACTAACTTTTGTCCTATGTGAGAAACCTGCTGACCATGTGCATGCTCCACTAACGTGCTGCCCATGTTCCATGTCTGGGGAATAACATGTTTTCCAACTTGATGACCATGTGCATGCTCCACTAATTTGCTGCCCATGTTGTTTGTGGAATAACATGTTTTCCAACAAGAGAAAATAGCCATTAATGGTGGTGAAGAAGGAAGGGTAGAGAAAGAAAACAAATAAGCAAAATATTCTTGGTTTTGTAGAACGTCAAATATTTTGGGAAGAAAAAAACACTCTAAAACGTCAGATATAAAACTAAGAATATTTTGCCTATTTGTTTTCCTTCTCTACCCTTCCTTCTTCACCACCATTAATGGCTATTTTCTCTATTTTCAAAAGACAATTCAAATTCGATTCTTTGATTTCCAAGGATACATTTATGAGAAGCCTTCAAAACTCTACTGCAATGATAAAGTTATCAGGTGATAATTTCTTTTACGACAAAACTATAGTTTCAATAGTTGAGAGCAAACCCTAGGTTTCATTGAAGATGAAGGATGAAGATTTTACGGAGTCTGAATCCGAAAAGAAGAAATTATCGTTGAAGATGAAGAATGATGGAGATTTCACGAAGTCTGAGTTCAAAGCTTTGCTCATTGATTTGAACAAATTTCTAGATGAAGGGGATGAAGTTTTGCTCGTTGATTTGAATGAACCTGGAGGATTAGATTTGAATAAATTTCCAGATGAAGGGGAAGAAGCTTTGCTCGTTGATTTGAATGAACATAGAGGATTTGATTTGAACAAATTTCCAGATGAAGGGGAAGAAACTTTTGAAGAAGAAGAATTGCAAAAAGTAGTAAGGATTATGTTGAAAGTGTATCTTTCAAAATTTTATTTACCATTTCAGTTGTTATGTTAAATTTTTGAATGAACTCTCTGTTTGTTGAAAATCATTATTTAGTGAAAAGTTGAAACATTTAGCCCAGCTAGAACCATATAATTCACTGAGAGAAAAATCCAAAGGTACAAGTACCTAATACAATCCAGACAACGAAAAAAGAACTAGCAAAATGACGACTAAGATTAGTCAAATAATCTACTTCAACATATGCACTATAAATAAATAAAAATTTCAACAATGGAGTATGTATAGAGTGGCCAAATGAATCATTGAGCATCAATAATATTCTGAGTAAGTGCAAGGGGATATGCTCATATGTATGACTATAACATGACCAATATTATGACAGGCATAATGAAAAAGGTTTCATAATATGATAAGAACCAGTATAACCATTAGATAGTGGTAGAGAAGGAAAACAAATAGGCACAATATTCTTGGTTTTGTAGAACGTCAAATATTTTGGGAAGAAAAAAACACTCTAAAACGTCAGATATAAAGGGATGGAGTCAAATATTTTGGGAAGAAAAAAACACTCTAAAACGTCAGATATAAAGGGATGGCATGACGTTCTACAAAACCAAGAATATTTTGCCTATTTGTTTTCCTTCTCTACCCTTCCTTCTTCACCACCATTAATGGCTATTTTCTCTGTTTTCAAAAGACAATTCAAATTCTATTCTTTGATTTCCAAGGATACATTTATGAGAAGCCTTCAAAACTCTACTGCAATGATAAAGTTATTAGGTGATAATTTCTTTTACGACAAAACTATAGTTTCAATAGTTGAGAGCAAACCCTAGGTTTCATTGAAGATAAAGGATGAAGATTTTACGGAGTCTGAATTCGAAAAGAAGAAATTACCATTGAAGATGAAGAATGATGGAGATTTCACGAAGTCTGAGTTCGAAGCTTTGCTCGTTGATTTGAAAAATTTCTAGATGAAGGGGAAGAAGTTTTGCTCGTTGATTTGAATGAACCTGGAGGATTAGATTTGAACAAATTTCCAGATGAAGGGGAAGAAGCTATGCTCGTTGATTTGAATGAACATAGAGGATTTGATTTGAACAAATTTCCAGATGAAGGGGAAGAAACTTTTGAAGAAGAAGAATTGCAAAAAGTAGTAAGGATTATGTTGAAAGAGTATCTTTCAAAATTTTATTTACCATGTCAGTTGTTATGTTAAATTTTTGAATGAACTCTCTGTTTGTTGAAAATCATTATTTAGTGAAAAGTTGAAACATTTAGCCCAGCTAGAACCATATAATTCACTAAGAGAAAAATCCAAAGGTACAAGTACCTAATACAATCCAGACAACGCAAAAAGAACTAGAAAAATGACGACTAAGATTAGTCAAATAATCTACTTCAACATATGCACGATAAATAAATAAAAACTTCAACAATGGAGTATCTATAGAGTGGCCAAATGAATCATTGAGCATCAATAATATTCTGAGTAAGTGCAAGGGGATATGCTCATATGCATGACTATAACATGACTAATATTATGACAGGCATAATGGAAAAGGTTTCATAATATGATAAGAACCAACATAACCATTAGATAGTGGAAGTAATCAACAAGGATTTATTGGTTGATTCCATTTCAAGCTTCCATTTCTCTGCTTTACAAAGAAAAATAATGATTTTCACCAAAAGCCTAAACAAATATCTGAAATAGTACTACGTGGTGAATTCTAAAATAAGCATTACTTGCAACGTACACATAGTGTTACATAAACAGAAAAATTACTCCTTCATCAGTAGACTCAGATTCAGGCAAAAACAAAAAAATCCTCAACTCAAGCCCCATAAACTCAATCAACAGCTAATCTGCACAACCAAGATATATTCACATCAGATTTAGTATATACCACATTAATGATATTGTAAAAGAAAATTCATCACAAATACCTTCATCCAATTGATTCAAATAATTTTGAACTTCTTGTACTAATTTAAGATCACATTTTATCTGAGTTGGAAGTTCACCTCGTCTCTCCAACATTTCTTTTCTAATATGCGAAATTTTGTATTTGTTGTGACCTTTGCCTTTCATGATTTCTATCATACACGATTGTAATGATAGATATATGCGGTTAGACTTCCGTGTAAGATACTCATTGAATGACTTCACCACAGCTTGTAATAACTCATCAAAAGTTCTTGGAGCCTCTTTGTACTGTAATTGTTGAATGACATTAAAAAAGCTAAGATCTAAAATATTTAAATCTGGAGAATTCGCAGGTTGATATGTCAAACGAATATCAAACTCATCCTGTATAGCAGCTCGACAAAAATCAGTATCGGTCAAATTAATATGTGTTCTTGCATTGTCTTGTTGAATATATATCGGATATCTAAAATCCCCTTTTGGCCATTTCTCTTTAATTGCAGGTAGAACCTTCTCTATCATGCAAGACCTTATAACTTCTCTTGTTACTGAAGTTATAGGCTTTGTTTCAATTGTCCCGGCAGCTTTGTTAATGCTACTTCTTCTAGCCGGTTCTTGGGTAACAAAGGGGAAAAGACCAATTTTCCCTGAAAATATTTGGTTTCATTGATTATCAAACCTTGGACGCACTATAGCAGCTAAAAACATGACTTTCCCAATGAAGTTTTTGCTTTTACACGATCGCATCAGATCTTCTTCATCTGCTAGCAAGTAGAAATTTTCGATTTTCTTGGTCATGTTGAACTACTTCTCATCAATATGAATAACATTAAACATTCCATTGAATATAGGATCATGTAGTATGCTACTTTGCTCAAGCATTAATATGCAGAATCGCAACCTCGATATTTTATGTTCTTCCTTCAGAAAAGGCTTTAGAGCATTTGTATGACGCCGTATTTCTCCGTCTTGTACACACCTAAACAAAGTGCTCTTTTCATATTCATGGCATAAGCTAAAGAGCAAATAATGTTCGTTGATGCAAAGGAACCTCACGAAATCGATCCAAGTCAATCTGAATTCTCTTACGACCACAATTTTTGGTCCTTTTATGAGAAACATCAACATATGCGTCATTAGCTTTTGCTTTTTTCCAAATCCGCTGAACGGTACGAATACCAATTGAAAATAATAATGCCACCAATTTTGTCGTCCCTTTTTTCAATTTCCCATCAACACTTTTTTGTAGTAGCATATCATATATTGCTCAGCGTTCAACATTCCTTAAATTTCTCAGCTTCGTACGGTGACTTGATGACGATTCAACATCTGCAGTAAACTTAAGTGTGTTAGAAACAGCAAATTATAGTTGGGGATCAGAACACATAAAGCATCTAAATATTTAAAATTATTCAATGTTGGCTCTGTTCAGATTGAAAGAAGAAAATACAATACCCGGATTGAAGTTTGTTTGTTGCAATTGCGATCCTACTTCCATGTGTTCATCATCTTCCATTGGCACTTCATCATCTTCCATATCCAGTTCATCATCTTCCATAGCCACTTCATCATTAAAAACGAATTCCTTTGCTTCATTGTTAAGATCAAACGAATGAAAAATTGATTCCTCTGCTTCATTGTTAAGATCAAACGAATGAAAAATTGATTCATTTGCTTCATTGTTAAAATCAAACGATTGAATTTCTTCTTTCATCTTCTTTATCTCTATGATCTACAAAATCGACATTGAGATCGATTTCAGATAAAGGAGCTCGATTTCTCTGTCGTGGAGCCATGTCAAAGTAACGATCAAAATAATCCTTAGAAGTTCAAAATTGCAATCTGGTTTGAAGTCTATTGAGAATAAAATCCATTATGCTGCATATGCCTATTTTAGTTGTGTTTAGCTTGAGACAAAATTTGGCAGGAAAAAAATTGGCGAAATTTTTTTTTTGGCAGAGAGATAATTTTTTTTATGAGGATGTGAAACGTCCTTAATTAGGAGAGAAAGTATAAAATCAAGTCTGGTGTTAATGGAGAATTAAATGAGATCAAAGAATTAATTAAAGGTAAAATAGTAAAATTGCACCTATTCTTAATCTATGTGAAAATCTCTAAAACGTCAGATATAAAGGGATGGAGGGAGTACTTTATACTACATCTGTTCTATATTATAAGGTTAGAATTCACTTTTCAAACTCAAAATTTGAGATATTTTCAAAACTTGTCCATTAAACTATTAAAAATAATAATAAAAAAAATCTTATCATTAATAATACTATTTAGAAAGTTTAAGTTACAAAGTCATGGGTCTTTTTAAAAGTCCGTAATTTAAATTAAATGATGTAAAATTAAAATAAATAAATACAAAAAGAAAGAAGATAAATTATGTTACAAAATTGTGTGCTAAGGTCATCCCAATAATTTAAGTAATAATTAACAAAAAGAGTTATTCGGCAGCCAGGATTTGAACCAGTATCCATAGTCCATTGCTTGAATTACAAATTGGTAATGTAAAATTTTATACTATGAATTGTAATTTTTTATTAATGTACCAACTTTACAATATTAGAAGATACTCCCACCGTCCCCAATAAGATTTTTTTGTCTCAAAAAAATAGACTATTAATTTAGGTTATACTTATATTAAACATTTTATACTATATCTTTTCTAAATTATAAGATTAGAATTGACTTTTAAAGTCAAAATTTGAGATATACTCAAAATTGTCATTTAACTATTAAAAATAATAATTCTTATCATTAGTAATACTATTTAGAAAGTTTGAGTTACAATTTCGTGGCTCTTTTTTAAAGTCCATAATTTAAATTAAATGATGAAAAATTAAAATTAAAAAAAGAAAAGAAAGAAGAGAATTATGTTACAAAGTTGTGTGCCTTATGTCAGCCCAATAATTTAAGTAATAATTAACAAAAAGAGTTATTCTTCAGCCTAGATTTGAACATGGATTCATAGTCCATTGTTTGAATTGCCAATTGCTACTACGGAATTTTATATTATGAACTGTAATTTTTAATTAATATGCCAAGTATTACAATAATAATAGATACTCTTTTCGTCCTTAAAAAAATAACTAAAGTTATAAAAAAATTTGTCACTAAAAAATAGACTATTAATTTAGGTTATACTTATATCAAACACTTTATACTACATTTGTTCTAGATTATAATGTTAGAATTAACTTTTTCAAGTTAAAATTTGAGATATTTTCAAAACTTGTCATTTAGCTATTAAAAATAATAAAAAAATCTTATCATTAGTAATACTATTTAAACAGTTTAAATTACAAAGTCGTGGGTCTTTTTTAAAGTTAATAATTTAAAATAAATGATGTAAAATTAAAATAAATAAGAAAAAGGAAAAAGCGAATTATGTTACAAAATTGTGTGCCATATGTCAGCCCAATAATTTAAATAATAATTAATAAAAGAGTTATTCCGCAGCCAGGATTTGAACCCACATTCATAGTCCATTGTTTGAATTCCCAATTGCTACTGCAGAATTTTATACTATAAATTGTAATTTTTTTTTATTAATATACCAAGTATTACAATAATAGTAGATACTCCCTCCGTCTCTAAAGGAATTTTTTGTCCCCAAAAAATAGGCTATTAATTTAGATTATACTTATATTAAATATTTTATACTACATCTGTTCTAGATTATAAGGTTGGAATTGACTTTTTAAAATCAAGATTTGAGATATATTTAAAACTTGTCATTTAACTATTAATAATAATAATTTTTATTATTAGTAATACTATTTAGAAAGTTTAAGTTACAAAGTCGTGGGTCTTTTTTAAAATCCATAATTTAAATTAAATGATGTAAAACTAAAATAAATAAGAAAGAAGATAATTATATTAGAAAGTTGTGTGCCTTATGTCAACCCAATAGTTTAAATAATAATTAACAAAAAGAGTTATTTCGCAGCCAGGATTTGAACTAGAATTCATAGTCCATTGTTTGAATTGTCAACTGCTATTGCTGAATTTTATACCATGAATTGTAATTTTTTTTTATTAATATACCAAGTATTACAATAATAGTAGATACTCCCTCCGTCCCCAAAGGATTTTTTTTTAACAAAAAAATAGACTATTAATTTAGGTTATACGTATATTAAACACTTTATACTACATTTGTTCTAAATTATATAGTTATAATTGACTTTTCAAAATCGAAATTTGAGATATATTCAAAACATGTCATTTAACTATTAAAAATAATAATTCTTATCATTAGTAATACTATTTAGAAAGTTTAAGTCACAAAGTCGTGGGACTTTTTTAAAGTCCATAATTTAAATTAAATGATGTAAATTTTTTTTTAAAAAAAGAGCATTATGTTACAAAGTTGTGTCGACCGATTTTGGTTTTTACTGATTGAACCGGCGATCCGGTCTAATTTTTAAAACCATGGTCCTTTGTTTGAATTGCCAATTGCTATTGCAGAATTTTATACTAGGAATTGTATTTTTTTTTATTAATATACCAAGTATTACAATAGTAGTAGTACTCCATCCGTCGCAAAAAAAAAAGAAATTTGTTCAAAAATTTTTACTATTAATTTAGGTTTTACTTATATTAAACACTTTATATGTAAGACCCCGATTTTTAATTAATAAAATTTATTTTTTTATGTGTTTTTCTAAAACAGTAAGATGTTAAATTGATAAAAAATTAGAGTTAAGGATGATATGTACAAATTATAAGAAACAAAAAGAATGTCGGTGGAGACGCTAAAGAATATTTGTTACCGTACGGCGGTGCCAAAACAACCAATCATTGGTGGACCCACAATAGAATAATTGTCGGATATAAAAATTGACAAAATAACCGTTAATAAAAGTTATCGGCAGAACTGTTACATTTAACTATTAAAATACCCAACAATAAAGGAATAGTGACACACGGTGTCACTACAGTATTCTACAATATTAAACCAATAATTGTTACAATAGCAAGGGTATTAATGAAAAGTTACGTATTTAAAAGTCGCATGTACTGATAAGTTAGACAGACTCATTAATACGTTAGGTAAATAATACTGTATACATAAATATCTATTATATCAATACATTAAGTAAATAATACAGAAGATGAACAAATATAATAATAATTATGAATGTTAAAGAAAATATAATATTGAAATGTGAAAGTTGTGCCAAAATTATATGTGGTAGATTGAAGGTAATCTTGAAATGTGAAAGTTGTGAAAATTTTTATGTGTGGTAGATTAAAGGTAATCTTGAAATGTGAAAATTGTGGTAAAATAATGTGTGATAGATTAAAGATAATCTTAAAATGTAAAAAGTGTGCTAAAGTTGATGTGTGGTAGATGTTGGTTAAACTTTGGCTATAAAAGGGAGATTTAGCATAAGAAGTTGGCATAATCTCTTACTTGTTCTTCCCCCCACTTTTTAAATATTTCTTAGTGTGAATGCTTCTTTGAATGTGCTAAGAATACTTGTGTGTTGGTAACATCAGTAAAGTGCAAAGATTGCTCAGGTGAGTCTTTTCTTAAAGTATAGTTACACAAACACCTACACACATTACATAATATTTACAACTATTCCTTTGAAAGATTCAATTTGAAAAGTTTCCTTTGAAAGTTTGTTTCAAAATGTTATTTTATTCATTTAAAAACTATTTTAAAAGTTTATTCTATTTTGTACACTATACAAATTTATTTTTTTACAAATAATATCAGTATATTTTGACAATTTTACAAGATACCAATTAGTGTACACTATAGAACTTATACAAAGTAATTATTAATTAAATCATAAATATATATTTAGGTTGATCTCCAATATAGGAAGCAGAATCTAGTCACGTGTTAAGGTAAGTGATATCATTTTCCTTCGTACTTTTAAATTTAAACTTACTATGGTAATAAATTATTATTCGTTTCTATAACCCTTAACATTAAACGATAAAAAATTTTAAAATAACAATTCGTTAAATTTTTTTTAATAGTTTGCATTTCATCTAATATTGTTTTGACCTAAACCCTTTCTGTTGAATTCTAACCGTTGTATTTGAACTGTGAACTTTTAGATTGTGAATATTTTGGACTTTGAACTTTACATTTGGACTATGAACTTTTTGACTTGAACTTTTTATTTGAACTGTGAACATTTTAGACTGTTAAATATTCTTTGTACTGTGAACCTTATCGTTGAATTTTCTATCTATAAATCTTGGACAATACCTTTGGACTTGAACTCATTTTGACATTCCGGACATCGTATTGATAATTTGGACATTATTGGACTATGAATAAATTAAATTATTCATTAAACATAAATAATTTGCAAATCTCTAATATTAATTCACTGTTCCTATTATTTATGTTTATTCTTTATTGTTTATACTAACCATCAGGATTTAGGTTGTTGTGAATGTTTTTGGTCTGGGTACAAAAACAATATGGTTGTTGAATGTTTTTAGCTTGTATGACAAAGATACGTGGTGAAAGTTCTCTTTCATCTAGGTGTAAAGAAGAACTGTTGATTGACATGATCATAACCATTTGTGTTACAGTTGATGGAATCTTGATGATGAATTTTAAATTAGAGGTGATAATAGACATTATTGTCTATTTGACTCTCCTAATGGATTGCTTATTTCGCTGCAAATTATTCGTTCTTTACGATGTTTATTATTTTCTAAATTTCTGATTTAATTAATGTTGAAGGCTAAAGATAATTTAGTTTTTTGTTATCTTAATCATGATATCTTTTACTGGGCTATTTGAACTCACCCTTTTGTTTTTCTTAATTCATTTTACGAAATGAGAATGTAGCTGGGACTAGCGAAGAGAGCATAAGAATAGAATGACGGTCCAATTTAATAGTTCTCACTAAGTTGTAAAATAGCGTGCAAATAATTTTGTGAGGACTTAGTGTGTGTACTGCCGTACTATACACGACATTATAATAATTATAATTAGAAAAAATTATGTATGTTGTTTTATATTTTAGCCACTCAAATTGAGTTGTATAGATTCGAATTTGGGGGTGTCACATTATACTACATTTGTTCTAGATTATAAGGTAAGAACTGATTTTTCAAAGTCAAAATTTGAGATATATTCTAAATTTGTCATTTAACTATTAAAAATAATAAATCTTATCGTTAGTAATACTATTTAGAAAGTTTAAGTTACAAAATCATTAGTCTGTTTTAAAGTCCATAATTAAAATTAAATGATGTAAAATTAAAATAAATTTTAAAAAAGAAAGAAGAGAATTATGTTATAAAGTTGTGTGCCTTGTGTCAATCCAATAATTTAAATAATAATTAACAAAAAGAGTTATTCCGCAGCCAGGATTTGAACCCGGATTCATAATCTATTGTTTGAATTGCCAATTGCTACTGCGGATTTTTGTACTATAGATTGTAATTTTTTTATTAATATACCAAGTATTACAATAATAGTAGATACTCCTTCCATCCCTAAAATAATGATTAAAGTACAAATTTTTTATCCCAAAAAATAAATTATTAATTTAAGTTATATTTATATTAAACTCTTTGACTTTTCAAAGTCAAAATTTGAGATATTTTCAAAACTTATAATTTAACACTTTATAGGACATAAAGTGAAAAGTAAATATGTTATTTATTAAGTCTTCTAGTATAAAAAAATAAAAGTAATTATCACCTTATATAATTTTGTGGACCACTAAAGTTAAATTTAAATTTTTTTTACTCTTTTTTATTACTTTTACTTTTTTTAATATGCGTACAAATTATATTAATAATATTAATGAGATCTTTTTATTCGTAATTTTTAATAAATTAGAATTTATTAAAATGATTACTTCGATTTCCGTTCATTAAAAAAGTTTAAAATTTACGGAATTAAAAAAACTTAAAAAAACAAGGACTCCTCTTTTAATATTTATAAATTTTTTTAAAGACCGATTGTGTATTTTCTAATAAAAAAAAGACGGATTATTATCTAAAAATTCTCTATTTTGTTTTTTAAAAAAAAAAAAACAGAAAAAAACTTGAAAACGAAGTATTCTGTTTACAATTTTACAGAGTTTTAGCTCTGTTTCTCCTCCTGCAAGCTAACAAATCCAGAGCCAAACTTGAAAACTACTTACTAGAGAGAGAAAGAGAGAGGAAAGAGAAGAGAGAAAGCAGCCATGGACGGGGAAGATGGCAAACAGCAAGCACATCTAGTGTTAGCCCACAAGCTATTCCTGCTAACTCAGCCCGATGTTGACGATATCGAGAAAGTTGGCCTCCGTGATGAAGTCTTAGCGGCCGTCGTAGCTGACGGTACGATTTTCACAATTGTCTGTTCTGATTGATTGATTTGCACCTGTTTTGAATTCAGGATTTTTGAAATTGCAATTTTTGGTTGCAGATATGGCCCCATTGTACGAAACCCTAGCCTCGAGTTCCGTGCTGAAATTGGATCAGAAGGTTCTCGATTCGATGCGTGCTAAGATCGACGATGAGCTCAAGAAGCTCGACGAGAAGTGAGTATCTTTATATATGTATATAATGTCTAAATTTAGTTTGCCTGTTTTTTTTTTCACTGAATTTGAATTGAATGGTGGGTTGATGATTTGAACTGTAGGTGTTACTTTATATGCTAGATAATCCATTTTTTGTTAAATTTTAATGAGAAATTAGTAATCTTTGCTCCTGGGATTTTGTTTATTTTTGTGTAATTTGGCAATTTTGTGCTGTTAAATTTGTGCAAGTTCGGTTGCTAGGTAGGTCATTTAAACTTTTGCATAGTGCTTGCCTGCATGTCTATTTTTTCTGTTGCCCCCTGAAATTCGCTGATTGGGTATGGGGTGTATTCAAATAAATCTGCTGTGTTATTTTGCAGCAATGAGCTGAAAGTTGTGTCTTTTATTTGGGGAATTCATCCTTGAGGTCTGAAAAATCTGATATGCTGATCTAGGAAAATAGCCAAAACTCAGTCTAGTAATTGGATGTGAAAAGATTCAGCATTACTATTTGCAGTACTTACAGAACTTGTTTTAAATAGTTAATAGGAATGCTTCTAGATCTGGATTAATTGTTCTATCAGTTCAGTTTGTTTCTTTATTTGTATATATTTGGTTGTGGCAGGGCATAGGGGTTTGGTTTTAGAAAACTGGGTTGTTTAGGCTCCCAGTCACCCTCCTGCTTTATAGTTTGATATTGTGATGCTTAACACTTTGTTTGACCATTTCATATATTAAGGCGCATGATTGCCATAAAGATGACAGTATATGCAAATGATTCTTGGTGTGTTGTTGAAAACAACAATTTTTGGTAATTATTATGAGACATGAAACAATCAATCTTGAGACTTGCCTAAGTTAGGGATAATATACTTGGATTCGATGTAGTCATTGGTTCAGTTCTCCGTTTATCCCCAAACGTTGTTTGATTTTAGCTCTGTGTTAAAGGATCCATGTCATATTCGTGTTAACACTTCAAATTATTATGAGTGTACTGCCTTTTGTTTAGTGTCCGATTCAATGATGTATCTAGCACCACACAAACAACTTCCTAGCTCTATAATGTGATGCATTTCTTCTATCGATAATAAGAGAAAACCCATATGATGCATTCAGAAAGAAAAATGCTATTCCCACAAGATTCCTTTATAGTAAGTGGTTCCCACACTCATGTGAGAGGAGACCTAATGGAACTGGCACTTTGTCTTGTATACATAGCTCATCCCTGAAACTTATTCTTCTTGTCAGCCACCAAAATTTTTCAGTTCATGTTCTGGTACGTTTAGTGTTTGAGGAGTTGTGGAGCTAAGTTAGAAAACTGTTTATATGAGTTGATGCACTGTATTATTCTCTCTTTCTCTCTTTTGGAACTATGGGTAAGCATTCATTAGTTGGATTTTTTTAATGATTTTCAAGTTTTTAACTTGTTTTTTTTTTCCCCGTTTTTGTAATGTTACATGTGAGGGCCTCCCTTTCAGACTTATGTTTGTTTTGGTTCATTATATAGGATTGCAGATGCTGAAGAAAACTTGGGGGAAAGTGAAGTTCGAGAAGCTCACTTAGCTAAATCCTTGTTTTTCATTCGAATAGGTGACAAGGTAGGTAACAATTATTATTCATCAATTCTTATTGTTTTTCTGCATTATTTGTATGCAAAGTGTGAACTTTTTTCGCGTCTTATTCACTTTTGCAAACAGGAGAAGGCACTGGAACAACTCAAGATAACTGAGGGTAAAACAGTTGCAGTTGGGCAAAGGATGGACTTGGTGTTCTATACACTACAGATCGGTCTTTTCTACATGGATTTTGATCTTATTTCGAAAAGCATTGATAAAGCGAAGAAGTAAGTGGTGATATGGAACATTTTTTTTCCTTTGACTATCTTAAGGAGTTTCTATTGTTTGAGATATTGTCCTTCAACTTTCACTCATATTCTTAAGAACAACTGACAGATTGTTTGAGGAGGGAGGTGACTGGGAAAGGAAGAATCGCTTGAAGGTGTATGAAGGATTGTACTGCATGTCCACTCGCAACTTTAAGAAAGCAGCTGATCTCTTCCTTGATTCTATCTCAACTTTCACGACTTATGAACTTTTCCCTTATGACACCTTCATATTTTACACTGTCCTTACGAGCATTATAACATTGGACAGAGTTTCCCTGAAACAAAAGGTATTTATGCTTGCCACTGTAATGTTCTGCCTTAAACGTGCTTGTCCTATTTTTCTCAACAGCTGCTATTTTCCCCGTGCCATTTTTCTGTAACTGGTTAAGTGACATTCTTATTGCTATATTTGGCAGGTTGTGGATGCTCCCGAGATCCTGACCGTAATTGGAAAAATTCCTTACTTGTCAGAATTTTTGAACTCTCTATATGATTGTCAATACAAATCATTTTTCTCTGCATTTGGTAAGTATGTATGTGCTGTGATGTGTGCTCCATACTCTCCATTATATAGTGTTAAAAGTTCAGAGTGTATGCTTTGTTCCAGAGTTGTTACTAGAGATATTTGCCCCTTGTGCTCATCCTTTTCACCTGTCCTTTGGGCAAACTTGTACCATCTGTGTCGAATATTTCCTTCAAAAACTCTTTTGAGTGCTATTATGTTCATTTATGGGGTTAACTGACTGGTACTATTATGTTCATTTAGGAAAACCTCAACCCGACTTGAGCTCTAAATTTTAGTTCTGTAGTTCTACAGATGATTTTGAAGCTTTGATATGATTTACAATGTATACAGAATATGACTGACACTGAATTACTGTCTAACAAATATAATTATAGTATACTTGCATGAATGAGACAAGGGCATTATGTATTCAATAATGAAGATTGGAAGATTTTCTTTGCGTGTTCATTTTGTTTGTTTCTCAAATCATCGTATTAGTTCTATCTGATTTTATTTGGTTGACTTGCAGCTGGCCTGACTAAGCATATTAAATTGGACCGCTATTTGCATCCACACTTCCGGTACTACATGAGAGAGATAAGGACTGTTGTTTACTCCCAGTTTCTGGAATCGTACAAGAGCGTTACGATTGAAGCAATGGCGAAGGCATTTGGAGTAACAGTGGATTTTATTGATTTGTAAGTTACTTCATTTCCATGGATACACTTGATTTGCCATAATTTTGTTTTACAATGGCTTCTTTTTTTTTTTTTCTTTTAGTTGTGGTAAATTATTCATTTTGTAATTTACTGACTATTTCCATCGTCTTCAGGGAGCTTTCACGTTTTATTGCAGCAGGGAAGCTTCACTGCAAGATTGATAAAGTTGCAGGTGTATTAGAAACTAACCGTCCTGATTCAAAGAATGCTCTTTACCAGTCGACTATTAAGCAGGGAGACTTCTTATTGAACCGAATTCAGAAGCTGTCTCGTGTCATTGATCTTTGAAGTAGGTATAAGTTTTCCGTATTCTGGATTGATGTCGAAAAATTTGAGACTAAGGACTACGTATATTTTTTTTTTGATAAGTACTGAGGACTACATAATGGTTGTAGTTTATTTCAATGAGCGCATCATGGATTGAGATTTTTTTTTTTTTTTTATTATTTTGATTCAAGGGACACAATATTTACTCTTCACATTTTAATATTTTATAATACCTAGCTGCATGATTTCTCTCTAATTCCCCAGAAAACTTTCACTTGGTTCATTAGCGAACGCAGATCACAGCTGCTTCATGAAATTTCTTCCTTTTCATCTCTTTTTTCTGCTGATAATAAAACCACCTAAAAGGTTTGAGTCTTGGACTTCCTCATTGGAGCTTGGTGGTTGATTGGGGTTCCCATTAAGGCTAGGTGGTTCATGAACCCATTAGCAAGGGCCTATGAAGTGGTCTTTGGCTCGAGCCCCTGACCAAATGGTCAAGCGGGTGGTGCCTTTTTCACTAGGCTATTTACACATTTTCTGTGGTACAACAATAGGGTAGGGGCTTTCTGAATAAAAATGCATGGCAGTACAAGGGCAGAAACTGAAAAATGGACGGGCAGGCCCCTTATTGTTGGCAATCAAAGAAACACGACAGCATACTTGTATTATGTCAGTCTCCTTCTGTGCTATGTATTGCGAAAGTTTTTGTCGAATTTTAATTACGCCATATTAATAAATAAAATTGGATAAGATTATAATATTGACTTATCATATTACATATTTGATTAAAAGAAAAATAATAAAAATAATAAAGACAAATTCTTCTCGTGAGTACAAATTCTGCTAGAAGTTTCAAGATAAAATTACTTAACCGAAAAAACTGCTTAAGAGATTCAAGGCATTAGTTCGTTTATCTTGGATGGATGCAACAACAGAATACATTTTTCTTTTGGAAAATGAGTATAACTGGAGAGAGAGATAGCAAAATAGTAATTGTTGCACGATAATGGATGCAACTAAATTGAAAATTAGTGTTTCACCAATTTTTTTCTCCATATTACTTTAATACATTTTTCTTTTGGAAAACAAGTATAACTGGTGAGAGAGCGAGAGAGAGTAAAATAGTAATTGTTGCACGATAATGGATGCAACTAAATTGAAAATTAGTGTTCGCCATTTTTTCCCTCCATATTACTGTAATTTCTAACAAGGTAATTCCAAACCTCTCTTATAGGCCTTCTACTAATTGGAAATTGGTGGCTGATATCTTAAAAATGGCTAAAGTAGCGCGGTGCGAATTGGTGTGAATACAAGAAGTATCTGTATCTATATACGCGGATACTACATTTAAAAACCGCACCGTGTAATCGCACAACATGCGCGCAGTGCGGATGTGGTTAATGCAAATATAAGAACTTTTAAATTTTTAAAAACAAATAATTATCAAAATTTAATTCATCAAAATAACAAATAAAAATATAATGACATGATTGAAATTGTTGTTAAAGGAGGCCAATAACAAATTAATAAGTTTAATAATTCATCACAATTACCATATATAATAAAATATTACACAACTTTAGTCGGCTACTAAAATCCGATAAGAAGTTAAGAAAATGTGACATTAGCTATTAAGTCACAAAAATAGTGAAGAAAAAGTTTCAACAAAAATAGTGATGAAAAAGTTTCGCTAAAAACACAAGTTATTGATTAAATCACATACACATCACAAGGACATGATCATTTTAATAGTTTATCGGTAATTAATCAATTAATTAGTGTACAAACTATAAAACCAATGCAAACAACGCCTAACTTGGCAGTGCGTAGGAGTGTTCATATTGTGTATTATTCTAATTTATGTGAGGTAGTTAGCACCTTAATCTACATTTTAGAATATCTAAATAATTTATAACTTATTCATGTGTTGTAATTTTTGGCATTATGTTTGGAGACTGGTAAGAGAGTTAGATTTAGATTTTAGGATTTCTAAGTACGTATGTGTATATATACAATAAATTATATATGTGTTGTGGTGCGGATACTCCTTGTATCCGTATCTGCATTCACATATGTGCGAATATTAATTTTAAAAATTATACCGCGTTTTCGCACCGCACCATATCATGCAGATTTTGTGGATGCAGTGCGAATACGATTACAAATACGGATTCTTGCTTTCCCCTGTCTTGTATTGACTTCAATCAAGCATTGTTTAGTGTTGAAAAGTCTGGGAGACACCAAATATTTTGCCAGGGAAATTGGTTGCCTAGGAGTTTGTAGATGTGTTTGGGTTAGTTGATATAGCAGGGACAGGGTCGGTTTTTACTTGGACCGATGGCCGTCAGGACGAGGCTTGTACTTATGTAAAATTGGATCGGGTTATGTCTAATTTGGGCTGGTGAGATCTTTTTCCTCGTGTATTAGCTTCTAATTTGGCTATTCAACAGTTGGACCACGCTTCCGTTCTAATTGATGCGACTCACAATAAAAGTTGGAATCCTAGACCGTGAAGCAATGTGGTTAAATCATGGTTCCTGTAAGGACATTATTCGAGAATGCTGGTGTGTGGCTGTTCCTAGATCAACAATGTATAGGGTTACTCGTTGGGGTCAAATTATGAAGGAAGTGTTTCGTAAATGGAATAAAGAAAGTTTTGGGAGTATTTATCTTCAGATTTAGTCTACCAAAAGGATGTTGGTAGATGTCCAAATAAATTTGCCTCAGCCCTATGCCATATACCAAGAGATAAGATGTTACAAAAGCAATTAGATTGGTTATTTGAGTGTGACAAAATCATATGGCGCAAAAATCAAAAATTAGATGGCTAAATTTAAATGATAGAAATACAAGATATTTTCATGCATCCACTAAGATCCACGGAGAAGGAATCATATTTATGCCATTATGAATCATATTTATGATATTTTCCTTAACTTTGGCTATTTGCTTAAGGAATTTAACCATACTTTCATTGTTTTGATTCCAAAAAAGGACTTTCTAGAGTCAGTGCATGATTTTTGTCCTTTAAGTTTGTGTAATGTTACTTACAAAGGCATTGCTAAAACTCTTGTAAATCGCTTGAAAGTAGTGTTACCAGATCTGATTTTCCTTCTCAAAATGCGTTTGTTCCGGGAAGATATATTGCACATAATGTTATTTTAGCCCAGGAAATTGTGCACCTTATCAGAACAAAGAAAAAGGGAAGGTGAGGATATGCGACGATTAAAACTGATATGAGTAAAGCTTGTAATCGTGTTCAATGGGATTTTATTCAAGCAGTTCTTGTAAAACTTGGCTTTCCGTCCAAATGGAGTTTATTGATCATGCAGTGTGTAACTACTGTTTCGTATGCTTTTTTGATTAATGGATCATATACGGAATGATTTGTGCCTACTTGTGGGTTGTGTCAAGGAGATCCATTGTCCCCTTACTTGTTTATTTTATGTTCTGAGGTGCTATCGGCAATATTAGGAAAGCTGTCGAGGTCGGGGTGATTAGCTGGTAGTGCAGCTCCTCCAGTATCTCACTTGTTCTTTGCTGATGATATATACTTTATTTTTCTTTCAATTTGACCTTGTTATCTGTGAGGTGTTGGAAATGATCTTGTTGCAATATTGCTCAGATTTTGGACAGTGTATCAGTTTACGGAAGTCTTCTATTATTGTTAGTCCTAATATGGCTGCGGAATGGATTGGCTATAATTTGGAGGAGCTTTTTAATATCTAAAGTTCAAAGAAATTTGGAAAATATTTAGGTTCATCATTTGATATAGTTTGAGCAAAATCTGAATTTTTTGCAAGTACAGTGCAGGAAGGTCAAGGATATGTGTGCGCGGTGGCAAGAAATATTACGCAATAAGGCGGGGATACTAACTAACTTTAATCTAACTTGTCTTGACTTTATTGTTAGTTGTTACTTTACCATATGCAACTGCTTCGTTTCCCGCTTTATGTTTGTAAACAAATTAAACAACATTTTTGTGCGTTTTTTGTGATCTAGAACTCTTGAATATAATCATATTCATTTGGGTAGGATGGGACTTCCTATGCGCACATCGTTGTTTGGTGGGCTTGACATATATAAAGGATACTAGATTAATCAATCAGGCAATGTTAGCTAAAACTTGTTAGCGGATGTTGGCTGATCCAAAAGCGTTAATTACAGGAGTACAGAAAGCTATTTTCCTGATTGCTCATTGTTAAGAGCACCCAGACGGTCTTCAACATCTTTAGTCTGGAAGGGGCTGTTGGAAGGTCGGAATGTATTGCTTAAAGGAGTGCGTTGGCAAGTTGGTAATGGGGAATGTATTTTCAGTGTGGAAGGATTTTTGGATTCTAGATTGCTGATAAGTAGGTTTTATGCCTACGAATCGGATGCCAATGAACGCGGATTATTGTTTATTTCCATGGATTATAGTTACTTTGCATGCATTTTATGTGTTTTTGTAGGTTGCACATGTTGGGAATTGGTTTGGCGAGAGTTGGTTTGATTTAGCTGTTGCAGATGCTAAGTTGCTGGGAAATTGGTGCAGCGCGGCCGCGCCTGTCTCCAGAACTTGAAAAAATTTGGCTGCCAGGGTAGCGCGGCCGCGCGCCACACAAGCCTTTTCCAAGCGCGGCCGCGCCGGTTCGGGAAGGGTCAAAGTTGACTTTTTCAGCAGTTCAAGCAAATTTGATTTGTAATGGGATTTGATATTTTGTAATTAATTAGGGTTTTTATCAGATACTATAAATAGTTGTTTTAAGTTAATTTCAAGGTTATTGAACTTATTATTAGAAAACCCTAGTTTAGAGCAATTGAAGAAGACTTGAAGCAAGCTAATAGCAGAAAGAAAGCAAGGAGGAGCAAGATAGAGATTCAAGGATTACGTTGCAGTGTTTCTTCTTTCCTCTTCTTTTTACTCTGAACTTTTGAATGTTATTAAACTTGTGGATGATGAATTCTAGTTTAATTATGAACTAAATTTCTTTTAAAGGCTATAATGGATCTTATTGCGTAGTTTTGAATGACATGCTTCCTGGAATATTATGATTAATTACTTTTGGATTGTCTATTATGGTTTATGCTAAATTGCTTAATTATCTGGCCAATAATTACTGGGATAATCTATATGAACTCGAGAGATGAAGTATAGAATTAGATCTGACCATAATAACATGTGTTTGTGTATTCTTCTATCGATGGAATTCATAATTTGTGTTTAGGATAGAGATATACCTATTCACCGCATATAATCTAACAGGGAACCTAGACTTTAAATCATCTTTAATTATAATTCACATAGAAATATAGTGAATTAGTTATCTAGGGTGATTAACTTGAGTCTATCAATTGTGGATTTGAGTTGAGTTGTTTATGAAACATTGAGAGATGGTCATAAATAGTGATGAGTTCTTGGTTAACAATCCAAAACAATTAGCATGATCAAAAGGGAAGTTTGTTGAGCAAAATAAAGCATTAAGTGAAGTTATAGTCTTAAGTCTTTAAAAATTTGTTTTCAAATTAGTGGTAGTAATTTAATTTAGAATTAATTAGTTAAATTCAAAACTTCAGAAATCATTGATTATTTGTTTACTAAAATTGATTTGATTTAGAATTGGAAATTGTCATTACAAACTCAGTTCTTCTCTGTGGGACGATACTTTACTTTCACTTTATTACTTGTGGACTGCGTATACTTGCGTATTTGTGCTAGTATAGAATTAGGCAAACAGCTGCCAAGAGATTAATGTCGAGATTAATTCATCTGTTGATCCTAATTTGACTGTTAAGGACCTTATTTTCATCGGACATGAGCATGTTAAAAAATTTGTTTATGCCGCAATTGGTTAATCAAATTTCTGCATTATATATTTTCAATGCAGGATACGAGGATGAATTAATTTGAGATCCTTCGTCTTCAGGTAAATTTTCGGTGAAATCTGCTTATCATACTCTGATCACTTTTTCTGAAGATCAGGTTAGTCAGAAAGTTGAACTTCTCGTGCCTAATATTTGTTGGCATCTTATTTGGAGTCTTCTAGTGCCCCATAAGATGTAATTTATGTTATGGCAAGTGGAACCGTTTGTGATAACTTATATAAGAGGTAGTGTTCTACTTCTAATATTAGTTATCTTTACGGGAATGCTGTTGAAAATATTACTCATTTGCTATTAGAATGTCCTTTGATTCGGATTATCTAGTTTGGCTTGCCTGCGGGTTGTCAATTTGACACGGATGTTCATTAGCTTTTCTCAAAATGATTTTGTGAGTGGTTGTTAAAGTGGAGTCATAACAAAGTTAATTTTCATAGGTGTATCATTATTTTGGTCTCCATTATTTGGGTTATTTGGATATTGCGTAAGCATGTAGTCTTTCAAAATTTACAGTTTAATCCTCTTTCTGCTATAAAGGAGACTGAAAGGCTTATCGACTCTATTCAGTAGATATGGTGTAATTGTCAATTATTTGGGTATACTTACGATAAGGGTCAAAAGTTGTCTTAACCTAATTATCAAATTAATAGGGTCTTAGTGTTTGATACATGTTCAGATTGTGATTGTGTAACTCGGTCGTATAACATTAAAATTTTGAGTGTTATGTATATTAGGGACCGAAGGTTTGGCGTGGGAGTTGTTATTTAGGATATGTGAATCACAATCTTGTTGGGTCCGTATGTTTTTCGGCTATTAGTTATGAGACTCTTGTAGTGCCTGCTTTGGCATTGGTTCTAGCGTTACAATGGATTAAATCTATGATTCATATCATGTATGTGAATTTTTTTAGTAATGCTACTAATCTGATCATACAGTTAGCAGGTGATGTTGATATCAGTTCGAAAAATGCTCTGATGTTGTATGATATTTGTAATATAGGTTAGGATCTCTGTTATCTTTCTATAGGATATGCGGGAAAAAAAATACTTGAAAAAGGCTCGAGGATAAGCTAATTATGCTGCAAGAGCTCGAATAACTGTTTCTCAACAACGATTTGAATGGAAGCCTTCCTGAGTTATTCTTTAGGTTATTGTGTGCTTGATTTGTTGGAGGTAATGGTTTGTATAGTTGTAAGAGGTAATGGTTTATTTTCTTGAGTATTTAGTGAGTTTGTTCATGTAATATTTAGGTTTGAACCAATGTTATTCCTATGATATATGTTAATGAATTGAGTTATGTTATGTATTATGATAAATTTATGTCGAATTACCATTACAAGAAAATCTACTAATTCCAACGAAATTATTTTTGAGAGAACACATTTCGTCGAACTTAAGTTAATGCCAACGAAATATTTTGTCGAGCATAATTCCCTCGAAATTAATTTAATTTTGACAAAATACCGTTGGAAGACCGCAAACTTTTGGCGTCAGCGTAAATAATATTTCCGATGGAAGCTCATATATTTTCTACGGAATTTCTGTCGAAAATAAAATAATTTCGACAGAAATATTTTTGACAAAAATTTCGTCAAAAATACTCTTTTAATAGGTCAGATTGTGTCTCAGCCTCTTATTTCCTCGTTTTCTCCTTTTCTCTTTATCTCCGCATGACACCTCTCATTTCCTACATCCCCTCTTCTCGTTGGCGACCTCCTTCCCTTCATCCGTTCCCTCCTCTCGCCGATGACCTCCATCCCTCTACGGGTGTAAATGAGTCGAATCTCAGCGAATACTCTCATGCTCAGATTCGACTCGACTCGAAAAAATTGAGCTCGAATTTGACTCGGATTCGATAAGAAATTTCTAATTTTGCGCCAGATTTAATTCGGATCATTCCTCGGACCTACTCGTCTCGTAAGTACTCGACTCGTTTACAAAGTGAGTTACTCACGAGCCTTCAAAACGAGTTTCAAATCTGAACTATTTCACTTAAAACTGAACCACTACATACTAAATTGATTACTAAACTAATGTTTATACATGAAAAAAATTTCACTTTTATTTATGTAAATAAATTACAAAGAATGTAATATAAATTGACAATCACAACTCATTGATTTATTTAAGTACAAGCTTACACAATTACATACTACACTTTATAAATTACAAAAGTTGGTACAAGTACCACATATTTAGCTTCGAGTATAGATCAAACCAGTATTCGAGTATAATTCATCGAGCATGTATTGAACCCTAATCTGAGCGAATACTGATATGCTTAAATTCGACTTGTGTATCATTAAATGAAAAACGAGTATGGATCGGATTTGACTCGGATCAATTTCGAATTCGAGTTTTGGATCATATTTTTGAGTCAATTTCGAGTCGAGCACCAAACAACTCGGCTCGGCTTACACCCATGCCTCCCTCTCTCAGCTTCTCACTCACACAAACCCCAACTAGATTGAAGCCTTAGATTTTGAAAAAAAAGCTTGGTGGTGGCTGGTAATAGGGTGGTGGTTGGTAGCGGCAGTATAACGGGTTCAGGTGTATAAAGGTCAACCATTCCCTCATTTCTCTCTCTATTTTTAACATTACATTAGGGGTTGATTTGTGAGTTTGTATAATATGAAATAAAATATGTTTTTGTGGGTTTGTATAATATGAAATCTGATTAGGGATTAAGGTTTGATGTAGGTTTTGATTATTGATTCTAAGTAAGTTTAATTTCAAATGTGGCCATGAGATTTGATTTAGGCAAAATGAGATTGGCGGTTGCTTATTATAATATGTTGTTGATTGGGGCTTGAATTTCCTTTTTAGTAAATACAATAAAATCCGTTGGTTACTAGTTACTTATTATAATATATGAGATTGCTGGTTGTTGGTTTGATTTATTTCATTTTTGTCGATAATGGTAGCAATTATTCTTATTTAGTGCATGTTTATAGATTTATGTTCGAAACAAATTTTGGTTTTAATTCTCTAGTTATTCCCTTTCTTTTTGTTACACTGTTGCCAAAATGGGCGTGGTATAACTATTTCTGACGGAATTCCCGACGAAATTTTTGTTTGAATTAAGTTATATAATATAATATAATAATATAATATAATAAAAAAGAATTCAAATAGAATAAAATAAAACAAATACTTATTATAATTAGTTAACTAGTAAAATAAACCAAGTAACATTTACTTAGTTCAATATTTAATTTCAAAACTAAAAAGAATTAAATAAAATAAAAATAATTAAATATTTGTTATGATAAATGGAAGGTCAACTCACAGGAAAACTGTCATGTCTAGTCTGTATGAGGGATGTTCAAGACACACAATTGAAGCATGGTAAAACTAGTTTCTTTAGAACTGCTTGTAGATTCTTACCTATTTATCACAGTTACAAAAAGATGTCTACATAGTTCAATAGAAAGAAAGAGAAAAAAGAAGTTATTGGTCGATTGTCAAGTAGCGCAGTTTTGGGCTGACTGATTCGACTCTTCTCTCCATTACATTTCTATCCAATTTCTTTCTATTATATTATTTATGGCAAAATTAATGATTAGCCCACTATAGTTGACACATCTTTTATTTAATATAATATTGAATTTTTAATTTTTACAATTACCACATTAAACTAATTTAAAAAAGTGAAATCAGACCATTTTATTAAATTGGGTAAACGTCAGTCAAATTATTTCAAATTGTTAAATTGACTAAACGTTTGTCAATTTTTTTTTCAAATTGACGACATCTCGGGTAGCTTCCCGCTTGGGCGTGTTTTCATGGTTGCTGCCCAAATCTCTTGGCTTGCCTTAGCCCTGAAGTTCCACTACAAACAGCACAACAACCTCGCGCCATGAATTTATCGCTTCCATAACTTCTTGCCTCTAGGGCAACAACCTCACGACATGAATTTGAGGGAAAAAACAATTGGCCAATTGAGTCGCTTTGAATTGCACGATTGGTACCCGGTGTATTGGGGAAAAAGCTTTGCATAAGATTGTTATCAGAGATGCTGTGATAGTGAGTAGATCCAGATCTTAATTGGTGGAGTAATCGATGATGGAGAAAGGGTGTTGAAATTTGAAATTTGTTTGTTTCAATTTTAGATATATGTTTAAATTTTATTTTTGATTTTCTATTTTAATAACATATAAGTAATATATCTGGAAAGTGAAAAAGACAAGTTTGCCCTTTAAAAAATGAGTCAGGTTGAACTCTCTCAGCTTCTCACTCACACAAACCCCAACTAGATTGAAGCCTTAGATTTTGAAAAAAAAGCTTGGTGGTGGCTGGTAATAGGGTGGTGGTTGGTAGCGGCAGTATAACGGGTTCAGGTGTATAAAGGTCAACCATTCCCTCATTTCTCTCTCTATTTTTAACATTACATTAGGGGTTGATTTGTGAGTTTGTATAATATGAAATAAAATATGTTTTTGTGGGTTTGTATAATATGAAATCTGATTAGGGATTAAGGTTTGATGTAGGTTTTGATTGTTGATTCTAAGTAAGTTTAATTTCAAATGTGGCCATGAGATTTGATTTAGGCAAAATGAGATTGGCGGTTGCTTATTATAATATGTTGTTGATTGGGGCTTGAATTTCCTTTTTAGTAAATGTAATAAAATCCGTTGGTTACTAGTTACTTATTATAATATATGAGATTGCTGGTTGTTGGTTTGATTTATTTCATTTTTGTCGATAATGGTAGCAATTATTCTTATTTAGTGCATGTTTATAGATTTATGTTCGAAACAAATTTTGGTTTTAATTCTCTAGTTATTCCCTTTCTTTTTGTTACACTGTTGCCAAAATGGGCGTGGTATAACTATTTCTGACGGAATTCCCGACGAAATTTTTGTTTGAATTAAGTTACATAATATAATATAATAATATAATATAATAAAAAAGAATTCAAATAGAATAAAATAAAAAAATACTTATTATAATTAGTTAACTAGTAAAATAAACCAAGTAGCATTTACTTAGTTCAATATTTAATTTCAAAACTAAAAAGAATTAAATAAAATAAAAATAATTAAATATTTGTTATGATAAATGGAAGGTCAACTCACAGGAAAACTGTCATGTCTAGTCTGTATGAGGGATATTCAAGACACACAATTGAAGCATGGTAAAACTAGTTTCTTTAGAACTGCTTGTAGATTCTTACCTATTTATCACAGTTACAAAAAGATGTCTACATAGTTCAATAGAAAGAAAGAGAAAAAAGAAGTTATTGGCCGATTGTCAAGTAGCGTAGTTTTGGGCTGACTGAATGAGTTGAAATTTCCACCAACAAGGAAGGAATGTAGTAAGCTGAGAGCTATAAATTATGGAAAGACCCATAACTGGACACACTTATGCATATTGTTTGAGTTGGCACACTGGATCATGGTGATAGTCCGTCATTGTATAGATGTCATGCATACAGGGAAGAATGTATTTGGCAACTTATTTTACACCGTGCTAGATATGAGTGGTAAAACAAAGGACAATGACAAGGTAAGATTATATTTGGAGGCACTAAATATAAGGTAAGAATTGTGGCTCTGACTTAACAAGTCAAAACCAAAAGCCCCATTTTCTCTTACAAAGCAACAGGTTAAAGACATTTATAAGTGGATAAATGCGTTAAAGTTTCTAGATGGATATGCTTCTGACATATCTCATTGTAGTAAGGTTGAGTAGTTAAAAATTAATAGGTTTAATAGTCATGTTTGTCATGTTTTTATATTGAAGTATGTCAATTGCATTTTGTAAGATGTTATCGAAGAAAATTGTAGATGCCTTGATCGAACTTTTAAATTTCTTTCAGGATCTATATTTAATGATTATAAGGTACAGTGATATAGAGCAGATAGAGAAAAACATAATACTTACAATGTGCAAGCTTGTAATGATATTCCCTTCAAGGTTCTTTGGCTCGATGGAGTATTTACCTATTCATCTAGCCTCATAACTTAAGCTTGGAGGACCGATGCAATATCAGTGAATGTATCCTTTTGAGCGGTAATATCGTCTATATCTTCATTTTGATGATATTTAATTCTCATCTTTATATGTAATTCCTATCAATGCATCATATTTCAGCTATATGCGTTGATTAAAACAAAAAGTAAAAAAATAAAGCTCGTGTAGAGGGGTTCAATTGCTGAACATTATACGGAGGAAGAGCTTGTCAACTTCTGCTCCTTATATACTTTGAGGATGTTGTCTTAATGAAGCACAACCGTTTAAGTCGGAATGAGGTGGTTGGACTCCCATCTTGAAGTGATAAGTTAACTGTATTCACTTATCCGATTATTTGGCCATGAGACGATGCGTTACTTAAGTAACAAAGATTTGAGGATTGTATCTTTGTATGTATTTCTAAATATGCCCGAAATATTGTCGTACATAAAGTGAATATATATTTGTATTTGTCAAAACTTTTACAAGCATGTTTAATAAACTTCTAAATGACACCATGGTATTAAATTTTCAGTTTATTTGAAGACAAAGCATATACTTCTAACGACCCGGGGTTAAATGCAGCATAGTTGAAAGCATTCAATACAGAAAATTTCTAATAATGGTTTAGGAGAAGGGTTTCAGAAGATAACAATTATGAGGGTTTTAAAGATATTATTCATGGGCCCTACAAACTTGTAAGTTCATTTCCTTAATGCACCGTGAATGGGCACAGATTCAAGGTCAATGACTTAAATGAATCGACATTAGTCAACTCTAGAGTTGTGTTGGGAAACTGTTATCAAGATTTTGAGTCTAATTATTATGGACGTTTAGAAAAAGTGGTTGTGCTCAATTATCTTGGGAGCAAAAAGGCAGTTACATTTAAGTGTCATTGGTTTGATAATTAAAGTTGACCGTAATAGAAACATATAGTAGACATAAAGTCAAAGTTACAGTCTAATGATGTATTCGTGTTAGTTAGCCAAACGACTCAAGTGTACTACGCGCCTAGTGTCATCAATTTTAGAAGCCACTGGTATATAGTTGTCATAATAAAGACTCGAACATTTGATAGTATGAGTCTGGGTGAACATGATGAGGCATTGCAAGAAAATATTAGTAACCCCAGTCATATAGTACTAAATGATGACGATTTGCTCGTTTATGACGTCGTTAATATACCCGATGATGTGGAAGTCGAAGAAGACATGGTCGCCAATGACTATGTCGTCGTTGAAGATGATAACGACAAAGAAACTGATGATGAAGAGAAAGAGACAGAATCATAAGATATATGTTGATTCTGACAGGTTTGATGACATAGTTTAGGATATCTTCTCATTATAGTAAGTATCAAGTTCTTTATGTATTATTTATAATTTGCATTATATATTAATAATAGTTATTTTGGTAATTCGACTTATTTACAATGGTTTTTTTCAGTAGCATATATAATTAGACATAGCGGTGGTGGTCGTCGCGATGGTGGTCGTACAAGTTCCGGTGATGGTACTTATGATGGGTCTTCATCATCTAGTAAGTATATTTGATATCAAATTTATATAGTTTGGTTTACATTTGCATTTATCTATATGTTATATTTACACAATGTATGTATTATACTTACATATAGTGTTCGTTGACATCGTCGGGAGATTAACCTTTGTTTATTTTGTTATCCGTCGAAAGTTCCACATGTTTCCCCGGTTTTCGTCAGCTCTCATTAGTATGTATGTGACACCCCCAAATCCGGGTACTTCATTTCCACGAGATTTGGTGTTCACTGTCCAAATACATCACATCACATCTAACTACCCATTCAAATATAAACGAGAATTCTTAATTAAAATAGAAATCTCCCGTTAAAGGGTTACAACATCATAAATAAATCCCAGGTCATCTAACATTAATAAAACATCAAATGCAGAAACATAATCAAGTCTAATACATAATCATCATTTAAACAAATATAACAAGTCTTTATCACTTGTTTGCTTTTCCTTTGCCCTTACTAGTGGACGGCTCGTCAACTCTTTCAACTTTAGCTGCAATGTTATTATGCAAGGGTGAGCAATGATTGCCCAGCAAGTACAACAACAACAACAATAATAACACGCGAAATGATCAACGGACATTGAATAATCGAAGATTCAGCTTCTGAGTCAAGATTATAAAACAAGATTCAAAAGAACGTCTGAGGGTCTTAAGACTACGAACTATGTCCCAGGTTATCAGTATTTCTACTTTAAACCTTTAACAGTCGTAAGACTATATGGACCTTACTTCTCGTACTCAGGGGGATCAGCCTATTGTACCATGTATGTGCACAACATCTTAACGCTAACGCGTAAATAAAATCCCCTGTATAAGGGTTGTTCATCTCAGTTTGACATCGGAGTCTGCACCAAAGGAAGTTTGATTTGGATTTACTTCAACAACGTTTCTAGAATTTAGAACGCTCATCAACTATGGACTAGTCGAATCGATAAGGGTTTGCTAGTCAATCAAGGTTCAATAAAAATGTAATTGATATTCGAAAATCAAAGACTGAATCTCACAAAAGATATAATTGAATGAAATAGAATTAAGAACTTGCTCAAGTAAGTAATAGCGTTATAAAGCTTGCAGGATAAAAGAATGAAGTTCAGGAACTTGCGTAGGAATAATTAAATAAGGATAAGATACTTGCTTTCAACGAAATAAATGTTTAAGGGTAGAAAACTTGCCTTGTGTGTAGATTACAAATTAAAATTCACGTTCCTTAATCAACCTATACATCCGGTTTATAAAGCAGTAACAAAATTAGTTACAGTATTATAAACAATTCGGGACTCATTCACATCAAATTTTCATTTTAATCTCTAAACTATTTTCTGGTTATCAATCTCTCTTCAGAAATTGTAAGCCTAATTATAACAATATTATACTTATAAATTCCTAAGATTCAACGTCTTGGTATTCGTTCAACACATTAATCTAAGTTTTAAACATGTATAGGGTGACACAGCATAACTACAAAGAAAGAAAATTTTTAACACTTCCTGCACTGAGTTCGCCGGGGCGAGTTCCCTTCACAAAATTTCTCGCCGGGGCGAGAAAACTCAGTTCAATGAGCTCGCCGGAGCGAGTTCCCGCCGGGGCGAGAAACTTAATTCATTGAGCTCGCCGGGGCGAGAAACACGAATTCCAGATTCTGCAGTTCGCGAAGAACGCAGAAACAGGCCAAAAATTTCTAATCTTCTTATTCTTACATCAAATTAAACATACCCAATTATTATAATTCATATATAATCGTTACCCAAGCCTTCTAACATAATTCTAACAACTTAAATTGTATAAACCATGAATCTAAGAATCAAAATTTGAGGTTTTTGTCATTTTATCAAAGTTTCTTCAAATTCCATGAAATCACACATAACAGGTTCGTTATAACACCAAATTAATCCGTTTAAAACTCGTTTCCTTCATTTTTTTACATGCATAAACAAAATAAATTATCAATTTAATCGATTAACATACAAAACAAGTATCAATTTCATACATTTAAACCATGTTCGTAAATAAAACACTTCTGGAAGTTTCAGAACTTCAATTAAAACATGATTTCATGGATTTAATTACTCTAAATCACATATACATCATATAAAATACGTTTATACATGCTTTCAAACATCTAATCATCAATTTATAAAAAATTAGCCATAGAATTTAGTTTATAGAGAACTCAAAAACATACGTTCATGGAAGAACTTCAAGAATATAAATTAAAAACTTAAATTAGAAGAATTACCTTGAATAATGGTTTAGATAATGCAACAAATGAATGGAATCCTTCTCAATTCTCTAATTCCTCTCAATTCTCTTTTTTTTTCTCTAGCTAAACTTTTAGAAAAATGAAATTGAATGATGAACAGTAATGCATATGGTAACAATACGTGAAAAACTAAATGGCAGAACATGGTGTCAGTTTAATAACTGGCACCAACTCCCACTAAGGCCATGTTTGGCTAGTCCTTTATTCACCCTTTCTAATTTATTTTAATAAATAGGTTATAATATAGTTCATGTCACATATTTAAATTGATTAAATAATCTCATTTAAATCAATTAAATAAAATAAAATAAAATAATACCACATTAAATCATATAGTCACATGATAAAAATTATCATTTATTAATAATGACAAATTATTTAGTCTCGAATTAATTATTAAAATAATTAGAGATAACATTATACTTATTTAAATAATGCATTTAATCAAATAACTCAATTAAACACATACTTTGAATATAAAAATTCTCCACATCAATTTTACTAATGTAACAAATATAATTAAATTAATCTACCACAAATTCATAAATAAATCAATTAATTCAACAATCAAATCATCAAAAAAATATTTATTTAATCTAATAAATATTTAAATTAAATTACAAAATTCTCATTCGTCACAATGTACCATTAATAACATGTTTTATTTACTAATTTAATTTGATGACACAATATATTATTTATTAACTTAATTTATATTGTAGTATATTAGAGCCTGTGGCGAAGGCCACTCTTTACGTTATATGTTTCTCTCTTTTCCACCAGATGCATGAGTTTTACGCAGTATGCACAGTATGATGCCTCCTTTATAGAGAATGTGTTGCGCGAATTTCACGTAAGTCAAATTTACATAAGTTAAATTGTATACGGGCATATTAGTTTAACGAGATAACATTTATAATATATTATTATTTTTGTATAGACTTACTATAGATATGAGGAGGGCGTTTCGCTTTTCGACGGCGATGTGGTCATTATTGCTCATGTCGTGAAGAACTACTCGGAGTGGTTGTACAAGTTGAGACAGAGGGCTACCCAGGATGCTGAGGACCACCCTAGGAGTAGCCTTTGCGATCATCATCCGCTCTATATATCTGATACTGTGTGGGCGGCTATGTGTTTCTACTGGGAGGACGATGATTTCAAGAAGAAATATAAACAAATAAAGAAGAATCGCAATAAGCTAAGTGGCATATACCACTGGCTCATAGTCATTCGAGGAGTGTAAGGAGGTAAGTATGTGCATTTAGTTCTTAGTTTTAATGTTGTTATTAGTTACTAATTAAATGATATGTGAATATATTTATTAGGTCATGCAGAGGGCTTTGGGACGACCTCCTACTATTATCGAGATTTAGGATAGAGCCCATATAGGCCGAAGGACACACCCATTATGTCTCCCATAGCATTAGCTATACGGGTAATCTATTAGATATTATATTATAAAATTATTTTAAATATTAGGTAGTTAATTAACTTCTTTAAATAACTAACATACAGAAAATTAATTATAAGACTGATTTTAGAAGCTTTGAGACTAACGTGTACTTGAGTTACAGGTTGATAAGGGAGATCCCGCGCCGTTGGATTCCATTGTCCTTCTACTTGAGATTACCTTATCTCATGATAAGGAGATGACTTTTTGGGTCACGTCTCAGTATCCCCCCAACAACACTACAAGTAGGTATCGACTGCTGGGTTAGCCGCGAATACCAACATATAAATTCCTTGGCAGTATTCATTCTTTTATGTTTCTCATTCTTTTGAAATTAATTTATATTGTTTCGTAAATATTTTCTAAAGTTGTTTCTGCAATCTCTAGCCATCATTAGCATTCGAGAGCACCTGTTGGACCATGTCATACGGACGCTGGTTTATCCAATGAGATATTTTAGAGGGTTATGACATAGGTGTCAGAGACATTTGATACGAATTCGATATTTTGTTTGTAGGACTTGCCTACTTGTGCTCACCTACATTAGCTTGCGTAAGACATTATAGTAGGGGCCACCGCCGAGAGTAAGGGTATTTTGTCAAACCAGGTCGACGCAATACGCGATAAAGTTATAAGAATGGTGGTTACCTCACTATTGGAGGCTTTTGAGTTGCTGCTGAGTCAACCACCGACCACTCTTCAGGTATTTTATTCATTTTAAGTTTTATATTATGCCTGTTACTTAATTATTAGTTAGTTGTTTTTTTAATTCTCATTTATGTTTCCTAATAGGTTATATTTTTTATTTAATTAATAAGGTGGCGATGTTGAGCGAGGGGATGATGCTGAGCATAGCAGAGATGATGTCGAGCATGGCAGGGATGATGGGGATGATTTTTAAACTCTAGAGCAGTAACGTCGACCCCTGTCCGATGATCCTCCTCATACCAATGGTTGTACCAGCCGTAATTTGTAGATAGTTTTACTTTTACTTAGTTTATGATATAAATTGTAATCTTACATTATTAATTGTAAATTATAGTTTACCATATTTTACGTTGTAAATCATTGTTGAGTCATATTAATTTTTGTTAAACTTATGTATATTAATGTATTATCTATCGTAATTTAGTTTATATTTGTTATCCAGGGGACGTGTATGTTATTGTATGTATGTGTTGTTGGGAGGAGTTCATATTTTAGCGTATATGTTATTTGTTGTGATATATATTATTGAAAAAAAACTGGCTGAAAACAAGAACATGTACAAATTATAATTTAAAAATTTGAAATTTTCAAAAACAAAAAAAATATTTTTTTAAAAAAATTACTAGATAGAATAACCTATTTCTGATGGAAATTCCGTCGAAAATAAGTTATTTCATTTATTTCTCCAAATTACGCGTGTCAGATTTATTTTCGAAGGAATATTCCGTTGGGCATAATTCTGTCGACCATAGCATAAGTCTGATGAAATTTCTGTCGAAAATAAGTTCGCCGGTCATAGCCTATCCCCGACGAAATTCTCAACAGATTTATCCTCGAGCCACCTATTTTTGACGGAGTAGGTCTAATTCTAACGAAATATTCCATCAGAAATAAACGTTTTTCTTGTAGTGTACAATTGCGAAACTTATCAATACATAGGATTGATAATAATTATAGGAGGACCCAATTTATTACACATCTCTCATAAAAAGTTACTATTAATACTTATCCACATAACTGACAATCAAAAAGTCGACGTAAGCATTCGCAATATATATCATTTTCTTAATAAATTTTGTTGTGTTTTATCAAAAAAGAAAAAGAAAAGATAATTATAATTATTTAATTTATTCATATTTAATTAAATTAATTAACATAATATATTATAATAATATTTTGTTTTTCATATGACAAAAAAAAATCGAATGTCAGCCGAGTAAACTCATATAGAAAACATCTTTATATTTGTAATAATTACAAGTCGGCTCACATTAAAAATGCTTTTTGTCAGAGGATCTACCATCGTTCCTAATTAGTACTCCATTCGTCTTTTTAATATAAGTCGTTTTAGAGTTGTACACAAGTATTAAGGAAAAATAATTGTATAGTATTAAATATAATATCAATTGCCTGTATTATCCTTATATTAGAAAAAAAGAGAGGTTATTTATTGGGTAAAAAATAGTGAGAGAATCAAAGTTATATTTAATACTTGGGATAATATTGAAAATTAAGCAATTAATACTTACTTGAAATTTTCAAACGTCATATATTAAGAGACAAAAAATACTTCTCTAAAATGATTTATATTAAGGGACGGATGGAGTACTACATTAACTAAAAATCATTTATGGTAAAGAATTAAAAGAAAAAATATAGAATCCCGCTAAGAGAGTGCCGTTATAGGAAATTAATTATTAGAATATAAAAACAAATAGAGAACTAAGGAAAATTGGGTTCCAATTTTTTTATGTAGGCCTATAATTTTTTTTCTAAAAATATAACAATATAATATAGAGAGATAGCTGCCATTCTTTTTAAAATATAAAATCTTAAAATGGAATGTAATCTGCATATTAAATATGATTAATATTATGAAATCCATCTCAAATTAATATGTTGGATTTCTTTCCTTCTTTAGCATAACTCAAACAAATATTCCCCTCAAGAAACCCTCCCAAAATATTTTCATCACATCTTTGTCTCTATAAATAGCAATCCATCTTCACTCTCTCCCCACATCTACAACACATTTTCTTGGCAAGTTTTGAAGATTTCTTTTTTCTATTGTTCAGCTCTCTAGCTATTTGTTCTGAAACCCTAATAGAAGGCAACTAGGGTTCTACCAGTCATTCTTCATTTCGAGGTAATGCCACAGATTATGAATGTATATTATCAGTTCCATATATGTGTATTCTTCTTGCCTTAATATATGTCACTAAGTAGGGATTGTGAGTTTTTTTTTTGTTCTATCAAATTTTCATATTTAAATTTATAGTGTATTTTATTACAGGTTTAAGATGTCTCAAAGAAGCTCAAGAGAAGGGAGAACAGAACTTACTAATTCGGCATTTGAGGATGAGATTTATCACTACTATAAGGAATTGAAAGATGGACGCGATAGAGTTGAAGTTACAAACCAGATTTTTGAATGCCCTTATTGTCAGGTATATGAGATAAAAGAGTACTATGCCTTTGAGGAGCTTCTAAAACACGCATCTTGCATTGGTGTTGATTCAAAGGGTGCGAGTTTTAGAGACAAGGCAAAACATTTAGGGCTGTTAAGGTACTTGGAGGAGAGCTACTTAGATAAAAAGGCTAACTCTTCACAATCAAGTTTAAGTGATGAGCTCCAGATGAAGGATAAACAATGTGAAGAATTAATGTTTGAAGCTTTTAACAAGGGTACTATCACCTTTTAAAGTTATTGTTATATTATTTAGTCCTATGTTAATCTTTATATATTGATAATTTCCTTTTGTTTCTATGTGATTTTTTCTTCAATGAATTAATATTTAATTTACTCGTTAATTTTTAGAAGTGGCATCTTATGTTTACACATTACTATACTACTTTGATGGTGCTTGTAATCTTCCCCCCCTCCTTTTTTTTGATTATAGAGTTGCAGACGAGGGAACAACAGCAACGTGATCATATTGAAAGTTTATGTATTGAGCATGAGCGAAGTATGTTAGAATTGGAAGCGAAGCGTGAACAACTTAGGTTGTGCGAGAAGGGAGCTTCAAATGAAAGTGAGAAAAGAAAGCTGGACCATCAAAGGGAAATGGTACAATACAAATATATGTTATTTATTTGATTTCCACGAGTTCATTAATTTTTCTTTTTGACTATTTGATGATACTTTAGAAATTACTATCAATCACATTCGAAAGTTTTCCATGAGTTCTCTTGTGTGCTTTAATTTATGTTTGCAGAATGAGAAAGCAATCGAGGAGCAAAAGAAGGCGGATGAAAGTATGCTGAAGCTTTTGGAAGTTCAAAAGGTGAGTTAGTTTACTACAAGTATAACTATGAGCTAACAAGAAAGAATTTAAGAAATCTCATACTTTGTATTGCATTTATTTGAATATATATTCAAATGGCAGGCTGAAATGCTTAAGCTTCGCCAACAAAGTATAGAAATGTTGAAGAAACTTGATCACAGGCAACAGTTAGAACTGGAGATAGAACAAATGAAGGGGGTTGTAGCAGTCATGAATCATATTACCGGGAATGCGGATGCTGGGAAAGAAGAAGATGGGAGTCTATTGAAGGAAATTTGAAGACAAAAAATGAAGATTTTATGTTAGGCCATGGGCCATTCTGGTTAATTAATAAAGTGGAAGTGAGGTGGTTTATGTTAGTAGGGTTCATACTAGTGGTTCATGTTAGTTGGAGCCCTATTCTAGTATAAGTATTGAGCATTTAATTTGTTACTTCATAATTTATTTATTTTTGAAGTTGTTAAGAAATGAATTGAGGATGGTTTGTCCATTTCTTTTTACTTTCATATTCCATTCCTTATCCGATGACTCTCTTCTGTTTTCTCAGGTATTGTATCTCCCATCCGTTCACGATAAATCAAACCTCCATTCATTCAATTTGTTAAGCTTAAACTTTAAGATTAACAAATTAAAGGCGGCCATTTTGAAGCTTTTAAGTCAAGCTCTTATTCAAGGAGTGGAAAAGCTTGTAAAGAACCAATCAAATTTGATGGTTCTTTATTTCATTTTTAATTAAATTATTTTTATTTTTTTAAAAAAAAATTATCCTCCTTATATGTTTATCTGGTTCCTTAATTAAGAATTTATGAATACATAGAAGAGAATCATTATAATATTTTCAGCCCAGATTTTAGACTATTTAAAATAATCATAATAAAAAAATACCCCATAATTTTCATCATCCATCCTCATTATTTATTTTATTTACTATTAATTCCAACAATAAAATTCACTCATTCATTGTCTTTTGGTTTGTCTATTGATATCTTTTATCAAGTTATCCAAAAAAATATACAAATTATTAGTAATTTGCATAATAATTACTAAACTTCAATCAATTGATAATAATGTCCCAATTTTTTCTCAATTATATGTACATGTCAACTCAAATAATAAGACATTAAATAAAAATTTGAGTGAGACATTAAATGACAATTTGAACCCTTATTAAGAGAGGGGATTCGACTCTTCTCTCCATTACATTTCTATCCAATTTCTTTCTATTATATTATTTATGGCAAAATTAATGATTAGCCCACTATAGTTGACACATCTTTTATTTAATATAATATTGAATTTTTAATTTTTACAATTACCACATTAAACTAATTTAAAAAAGTGAAATCAGACCATTTTATTAAATTGACTAAACGTCAGTCAAATTATTTCAAATTGTTAAATTGACTAAACGTTTGTCAATTTTTTTTCAAATTGACGACATCTCGGGTAGCTTCCCGCTTGGGCGTGTTTTCATGGTTGCTGCCCAAATCTCTTGGCTTGCCTTAGCCCTGAAGTTCCACTACAAACAACACAACAACCTCACGCCATGAATTTGTCGCTTCCATAACTTCTTGCCTCTAGGGCAACAACCTCACGACATGAATTTGAGGGAAAAAACAATTGGCCAATTGAGTCGTTTTGAATTGCACGATTGGTACCCGGTTTACTGGGGAAAAAGCTTTGCATAAGATTGTTATCAGAGATGCTGTGATAGTGAGTAGATCCAGATCTTAATTGGTGGAGTAATCGATGATGGAGAAAGGGTGTTGAAATTTGAAATTTGTTTGTTTCAATTTTAGATATATGTTTAAATTTTATTTTTGATTTTCTATTTTAATAACATATAAGTAATATATCTGGAAAGTGAAAAAGACAAGTTTGCCCTTTAAAAAATGAGTCAGGTCGAACTTGCTTAGATTTTGGAAAAATTTGACAAAAAGATCGGAAATGACATTAAATTGTCACTTTAGAGACTCAACTGCCAAAAAATAAACTTTAATGACGACTTTGATATTGGATAACAACTTAAAAGGACAGATGTGCAATTCAACCGTTTATTATGAAAACTTCTTCTCTCATAGAATGGAATAACTTTTCATGTTATAGTTTGCGGTTTGTTAAGTTTGAGTATGGAAATAATTGTTATTCCTTTGAGGTCTTGTAGGGATTTCTTTTCACAAATTTTAGATATAATGTAATTTTCTTGTGTCCTATTGATACCTTTTGGATTTGCTGTATTATATATGACTTTGAGTTTTTAGTAAAATTTTCTTTTGTCGATTAAAAAGATAAATTATATGTATATATAGGCCTAATGACAAAATTGTCTCTTTAAGTTTGGCCGAAAATCAATTTGTCCCTCAAAATTTAGGAATCGTTAATCAAAATCTCAAAGTATTTTAAAACAATAATTCTGTTCCTTTTTTCCAATCCAGCCAATTTAATTGCATAAACACGTGTCAATTATTCGTGAGTTGGCTACGAAATGAATACGATTTGACTTTATTTTTTTACACCTAGTGTATATATATTGCCTTAATACATCTATTTTTTTCAAATACATGTATATTTCTTTAAAAAAAGTAAAAATTAACACTAAACTAAAACTAAATTAAAATTTAAACCTAACTTAATTCTAAAATTAAATTCACATTAGAAATAATGAACATTAGTCAAATTGCAATAAAACTAAATAAAATTAAACATTAAAACTAAATTTCACTAAAAATAAAATAAAATATTTCAAACAATTCCATATTCTCAAAGAATCACTTTATCAAATACTTATCAAACTCACAAAAACAAACCAAATCAACAACAAACCAAATTGGGTCTTGATATCTCCCCGTCTTTGGCAACCAAACAAAATCAAGATAAACAAGTCACAATATCTCTCCCCACTGTTGGCAACCATCTCTATGTTGTCTCTAAGATGGAGTAGCAGCGACATTGTTCACGACAATGACAGCGCTGCCTTGTTCACTGCCGCGATAGCGGCTGCCTTATTCTTCTCATGTTTTCCGTTTCCTTTTATACTTTTCAATTTGGTCGGATCTTGTAGTGAAGTTTGGCGTGATTGATGAGATTTGATAAATTTAATGTCTATATTCGACTTATTTGGGACTTTTGATTTTCAGTTTGTGTTTTTTTTGGTTGGTATTAAGAGTTTCTGGTAAGAATTTCAACATATGGGTTTTTTTTATGAACTTAGGGTTTGCTATAAGGAAGAAGAAGATGGAACTAAACACCCGATATTTTTTTGTTAATGATTTTGTTATAAGAAAATAAAATCCTTAAAATGCATTATTTAGGTTATTTATTTTGTTTGGTGGTATTTTGGTTGGGAAAGAAGAAGAAGACAATATACAGTGTAATTTATATTTTGGGTTTGAAGGTTGTTTGGGTTCTCATTAAGATGAAATGGGTTTTGATGTTAAGTTTAATTTTATTTGTTATTGTGTTATTTCTTTTTTTTTCTTCTTCTTCTTCAATTTTGTGGAGAAATATAAGTATATTTTTGATTTTTTACTGTTAAATACGGTTAGTACAAGTTAATTCGTAGTCAAAGTATATGCCGGCTAAAAATTGGCCGGACCGACCAAAGGGGAATAAAATTATTATTTTAAAATATTTAGAGGTTTTGATTGACAATTCCCAAATTTTGAGGGACAAATTAATTTTCGACGTAACTTGGAAAGACAGTTTTGACATTAGCCCATATATATATATATATATATATATATGTATGTATATATCCACAAGTCTAGCTGAGTTAACTGAAGTCTGGAAACATCAACTTTGAAGCTAGTCACTTTGTATATCGTTCAAAAGAAAAATGTGAACGAGAATGCTATACTCAGAGAGAGGCAAAGAAGACTTCACTCATCAGTAAGACAATGCGCGCTTATAGACTAAACAACTTGCTGGTGTGGACTTCCTTCAATGTGTTCATTTTTATTTTATTAACAACTCATTGTTAGATTTAAGAGCTTTTTAGCCTAATAATAAAGTGAGTTTATGACCGGAAAAAACTATTGATCTCTTGTCAAGTTATTCAAAAAATATATAAACTATTATATTGCACAAAATTCACTAAACTTTTATACAAATGTCAATAATTTTTCAAATTTTACTAGATAATATATACACAACAACTCATATGGTAAGCCAAAAAATAAGAATTAGGGTAAGACATTAAATGACAATTTGAACCACGTTAAGAGAGGGGATTTGACTCCTCTCCAACTCCTCTCGATTATAAATTATATTTATTATAATATGGTTGGTAGTAGCAATCCAAATATGTCAATGAGAAGATCACATTATTGTAATCGATGCAAAAATTAGAATCATTAGACATATTTCTATCGTTAAATATTAACATCAGTTCTAAATATAAACCGTTCAATTTTTTTTTATAAAAAATGCATATATACATTGGATGGTAACAAATGTCCGACTACTCTAAATTTTGTGAAATGATTCAAATTAATAAGATAAATTAATTGATAGGTGTTATTTTTTTTATAATATCAAAAATTATAAATATTTATACAATTAAGGGAAATTGGAGAAACTACGATAATTAATGGAGAGAAGCCAAATTTAGATAGAGGTTGCCGCATAGGAAAAAAAAGTACCGTTACACATAATTTTTTTAATAAAAATTAAACATCATACACGTCTTTTTTGTATTCACTTTTAGAATTTATTTTGTAAGTCACCAAAGCAGATATGGAGTATCCAAGGCCTTTAAATTTGGCTAATTATATATTGTAAGTGTATAATATAGATAGATAAATAGCATAGCATAGCATACTTCTAGTGACATACTATTCATTCCTTTTCATTTGTTGTTTTAGAGTCTGAAATTTATTTATTTTTTATTTCTTGTTTGTGCATTTTAAGAAAATATTAATGACCTAGATTTTTATATCATATAAATATAAATGATTGTGGACTCTTTATCTGTTCAATAAATTTAAAAGGATAATATTCAGATTTTATATTTATTTTAATCGATTAGATAAATCATTAATTATCTTTTATAATTTGTGTCCCCACGGATTAGATAAAGCATTAATTCCGGTTGATTTCTTTCTTTCTTTAGAAAACTCAAACAAAAATTACACTGAAGAAACCCTCTATACATATCAATCTATATATGATTACTCTCTGTACTCCTAGAGGTAAGTAGATTTTTTGTTCGGTGTGAAACCCTAACAGAAGGCAGACTAGGGTTCTAGCAATCATTTCCTCAGTTTCTAGGTGATGCCATATATAGATTATGAATGCTTTGTCTGTATTTGTGGTTATATGCTTAATCCTTTTGTTTGTTTTCAGATATTTTTTTTTTGATGTAGTAAATAAACACTTATACTTGGGAAAATGCTCCTTAAGTCGAGTTAGGGTGAGGTTCCTTTTCTAAAAGCAGTTTAAGGTAGGGTATGGGCTTGTTATGCTATTTGGGTCTATTACATATGACATTTTATGCCTGTTATGTTATTACCCTAACTTTATATATATATATATATATATATATATATATATATATATATATATATATATAGTTAGGGTTTTAATGTTTCTTTTCTCAATTTTATAGCCGCATTCATAGAGGGAAGGAGTTTGGGTGTATTGGGGTTATGGGGTTTTGGGTTGTGAGAAGCTCTCTTCACCCATTGTATTCTTTTGCATTCTAATTAGTGAATATCTTCTATCTCTGGTTTGTTCGATTTAAGTTTCTTACAAAAATCTTGTGTGTTTTTTTTCCAGTTAATTTCTGCGTTTACCATAGTTTGTTGTAAATTAGATATAGTAAAGATGCAACTGAATGCAGGTGGTCAGCTTCAAATGAATTTAAAAAAGAACAAAAAAAAAATCAAGAGAGCTTGAGCAGCTTGAGAAGGAACTGCAGAAATGGGAGCTAGGTTCACCACGAATTCGAGAGAGGAAATAGGCTCTTCAAAAGGAAATGGTACTGTAAATTCCTTAGTTACTCTATGTGAAGGGATTTAATACCATGTACGCTAGCATAAGTTTACATATTCGAGAACCAAAATTAAAATACCTCTTGAAGCGTATTAAATCTTTTGGTGCGGAAGTCTCGAACAACTCTACGAACCACTCCACGACCCAGCGACGTCTCCGAATTACAATCTTGTGGGATGAAAACGGAGCTCGATTCCACGATCCGTTCAACAAGAATATTACCGAATATTTAGGAGCTCTATATATTTTGCAGAGTGCAGTATGCAATATTTTCTCTCTCAAAAAACTTTATCCGATTAATATCCACCCTTCCTTCTTTCTCAGCCATTGCATATATTAAGAAGTAGAGGGAGAGAGAAAGTTAAAGGACTCACGGGTCCAATAGTAAATGCATCAATCACAAAATAATGAGGAGACAAGCTTTTTAAACATGTTGGCCATGTTAGTCACCCACATGGGTGCTAAAATCAATAATGGTTCCACTACCATTTTCCAACATCTCCCACTCACCCATGGCGGGGACGATATAATCCTCATTTCTGCAAAAATTAGCTCAAACCAAAACTCGTAAATCTTTAGTTGCCGGACCGTGCGACCGCTGAGTTCACCTGCAATGCGGGAGCTCTATATCAAACCCGTTAAGGCCAAAATAGAGACATCTACCCTTTTAAAGAAAACAGTGTGGGAGCTCTCACGTCAAACTCAATTAGTTTACGTAGATGCTACAACCTATAAACTCAGAGTACTCCAGACACATTTGATTTTCACAAGGTTAAGCATCTCTAATCCCTCAGAGAGCCATACTTAACCACCTTTGGGCCCATGTCCATTTCGTATCTCACTTATTACTATATCGCTATCAAAGCGCCATAGTTGTCGACAATAAGTGCAGAACGAGGTGAAATCAAATTGTCTTCCCTTTGCCCTAATACTACTCAGATATGAATCAACTGCTTTCCCAGAATCGGTCCTTATTGTCTCATCAATCCTGACCGTAGGAATCGAAACCAAAGTAGCAACATCAATCCATATCTTTGTAGTATAGTCAAAGATCACAAAGAGCACTAGATGTAGGACTAACAATCCTGTCCTACTGGACTCACATGGTGAGGAAACAGGGATTCATTCTCTCACCTCCATCGCTTGATCGCTTAGCTCATGTAACCCTCTCACAACATATTATTCTATAGCCTTGTTGTGCGGACCTTAGTCTAGTCACTCCCAGAGTGGCTAACCCCAACATTTCAAATTGCTCGCTTATCAAAGCGCCACATTTGAAATTTCGTGTCCGGTTATCATGTTACGGCAGACAATCTCATCTACATGAGCATATGTCTTCTAGTCATGCCGTACGGATCTTAGTTCAGTCGCTCCACAAGCGCCTAACTCGAAATTCCAGATTGCTCGCTTTCCCAAGCGCCAACTCTGAACTTCGCATCCAGCTATCAGTACAGGTTTATATAGATGGTGGGACATCTTATATTTGGTTAACTAAATTAACCTCATCTTGGCACATGCCAAGGCGACATTATGTTCATATTGCTCGCTACTAAGCGCCAATTGATTGCTTATCCAAAGCATCAATAGCTCGCTACTCAAAGCGCCAAGGGTGATTGCTCGTGTGAGTGAGCCAATCAACCTGTTGACATATATTTAGTGTGTGCATATCCAATATGCATAATAACTGTGTGAACTAATAATATTTATCATGTGCGCTATCACAATCATAAGTGGGAACAAATGAATCTCGCATATATGATAAATGTCTCAAAAATAATAGTGAATATCTCAAATACAAGCCATACAATGAGTGATATACCAGTAACAAAGAAAGTACATCAAACCCTACGAAGTCCTAACGAACTAACATGCCTACAGAAGGCATCTTTCGGAATAGGCTTCGTCAAGGGATCCGCTACCATAAGGTCAGTGGGCATGTATTTCAATATCACCTCATTATTTGCTATATTCTCTCTAATAAAGTTCATCCTCAGGTCAATGTGCTTCGTTTCTACGTGATACTTAGGGTCCTTAGTGTAATCTAGGGCCGCTGTGCTATCACAGAAAACAGTAACGGGGTCCGAAGCATTAGGGATGACTCCAAGATCCTCGAAGAATCTCCTCAGTCACATAGCTTCCTGAACAGCTGACGTACATGCTACAAACTCTGACTCCATTGTCGAAAGAGCAACGCAAGTCTGTTTCTTGCTACACCAAGTGATGGCGCCACCATGTAGCAAGAATGCATATCCTGAGGTCAACTTGCGTATTCCCTGGTTACCTCCCCAACTGGCATCGGAGTAACCAATCAATCGCAGGTCCGGTCCTCCATAGCACAACATGTAATCCAAAGTACCCTTCAAATATCGCAAGATTCTTTTGATTGCCTTCCAATGAGCAATTCCAGGGTTTGACTGATAACGACCGAGATAACCAACAGCATATGCTATATCAGGCCGAGTACACACAACTGCATACATTAGCTTTCCTATAGCATTGGCATACGGGTAATGGGACATCTTCTTAATTTCTTCGGGAGATGTAGGGCATTGTTCGGATCCAATGGCGTCGCTTTTAGCGATAGGAGTGTCTATGGGTTTGCAGTTGTTCATCTGGAATTGCTCCAGAACCTTCTTAAGGTAAGTCTCTTGAGACAAACCAAGAAACTTTCTTGAGCGATCTCTATAGATCTTAACTCCAAGAACATAAGCTGCTTCTCCCATGTCCTTCATTTCAAAATTAGAGGACAGCCACCCTTTGGTAGCGACAATTATCTCCTTATCGTTCCCAACTAGTAGAATGTCGTCGACATACATCGATAAGATAAGGAATTTATCTTTGGACCGTTTGATATACACACAATGATCTTCCTCGATCATCGTAAACCCATCACTAATGACGGCTCGATGGAATCTGAGATACCATTGTCTGGAAGCCTGTTTCAAACCATAGATAGAACGTTTGAGCTTGTAAACTTTGCGCTCTTGTCCTTCCACAATGAAACCCTCTGGTTGATCCATGTATATTTCCTCAGCTAAATCTCCATTGAGAAAAGCTGTCTTCACGTCCATTTGATACAACTCTAAATCCAAATGCGCGACAATTGCTAAAATAAGGCGAATTGAAGCAAACCTTACAACTGGTGAGAAGGTTTCCTCATAATCAATTCCCTCTTGTTGGGTGTAGCCCTTGGCTACAAGACGAGCTTTGTACCTTTCAATGGAACCATCCGCCTTGCGTTTGACTTTAAGAACCCATTTGTTCCCAATAGCCTTTCGCCCTGGTGGAAGGTCAACCAAATCCCAGACTTGATTAGTCCTCATGGACTCCATTTCATCTTCCATTGCAATCATCCATTTATCGCTTACAACAGATGATAGAGCATCTCGATAAGATCTAGGTTCCTCCTCTTCCCGTGTATCAGCCACAAAAGCATTCCCCTCAATCTCAAAGAGACGACGTGGAATGTTACCTCTTTGACTTCTACGTATTTGAGGAACAAGAGACTCCTCATTCGATGGAAAAGAACTACTCGAAGGTATGTCACTCCCACTATCTACAGGAGCCAGAGGAATATCCTCTTCGGTCTCTACTGTACGATTTGGGGTGCCTAAATCTTCCTCCATCTCATAAAGGTTCATCTCCTTGCTCATATCACCTCTGTTAGGGAAATCCATCTCAAGGAAATCTGCATCTCGTGACTCTATCTCGGATATAGTCTCATCAGGCTGCTCTCCAACAAACACATAGCCTTTGGAGTGTTCAGAATATCTCACAAAGATACACTTCTTACCCCTCGGGCCCAACTTCCCATGTTGATGAGAAATGTTGTGTACAAAAGCTGCTGATCCTCATGGCCGCATATAGCCCAATTCGGGCTTTCTGCCGGTCCACATTTCGTATGGGGTGAACTGTACTGATTTTGAAGGCACACGATTAAGTATATACGTCGCAGTCAACAATGCATCACCCCAATAAAAGATAGGCAAATTTGCTTGCGCCATCATAGATCTAACCATGTCTAATAATGTCCGGTTCCTTCTCTCCGCCACACCATTTTGTTGCGGAGTTCTAGGGATTGTCAGTTGCCTGATTATCCCTCTTTCTTCACATAGTGCTTTAAACTGATCGGATAGATACTCGCGGCCTCGGTCAGTTCTTAGTGCCTTAACACTTTTGTCTAACTGTTTCTCAACCTCAATCAAATAACGTCTAAAGCATTCTAATGCCTCAGACTTATGAGAGATCAAGAAAGTGTACCCGAAGCGCGTATAGTCATCTATCATTGTGAGAAAGTAGGAACGTCCATGCCTTTCTTTCACATTCATAGGGCCACAGATGTCTGAATGAATGAGTTGCAAAGGTGTTTCTGCCCTAGTAGCTTTACCAAATGGTTTTCTTGTTGATTTACCTGCTAAACAATGTTCACATGTGGGTAGATTGACCTTAGCGAGTGGGCCTAACAGACCTGCTCGAGCTATCCTAGCCATTCTATCCTGTCCAATATGGCCTAATCTAGCATGCCATTGAATTGAACTATCATGATCATTTTCAACAAGCAATGAATAAGAATCATCACTATTAATATTAGAATCAATAGTATTTAAAACCATAAAACCATTTGATACAAAACCATATCCAACAATATTCGTCCCAAATGAAATTATTACAGAATTATTCTCAAACATAACAGAATATCCCAAACGTAGTACTGATAATACAGAAAATAAATTATGCCGGACATCCGGCGCATAAAGTACATCACATAGGGTCAATGCTGAGCATCCTCGCATTTCCAGTTTGTAAGTGCCAGTGCCTAGCACGTCCACACTGGAATCGTTCCCCATGTATACTTTTCTGCCAGCCAGAATGCGGCGATATTCCACAAATCCACTTCTATCTCTAGCTATGTGGTCCGTTGCTCCGGAGTCTACAATCCACATATGGAGAGAATGAGCAACAAAAACAGTACTTGATACTAAGCACATAGATAGATTAGGACTAGGAATTACCTTCTTCGGCTCAGTGCATTCACGAGCGAAGTGTCCCGCCTTGCCACAGTTGTAGCATGCCATCTTGGCCTTGTCCTTCTTACCAGAACCTCGTTTGCCCCTTTTTCGTATGCCGACACTTCCACTCGCAGCCCCTTTAGGCGCAGTGGGATTACCAATCTTTATTTGTTGAGCCTTTAGGCGTTCAACTTCTAGTCGTTTAGTCCTCAACCGCTCAACCTCTAGCTGCTCAGCTTCTAAGCGCTCAAGGTAATGAAAAATATCTTCCAAAGACTTAATGTTTTCATTTTGAGCTATGTTAACCTTGAGATAGTTCCAATTGTCGGGAAATGAGCGTATCACTGCTCGAATTTGCTGTTCATCTGACAAAGGGTTGCCAGCAGCTCTTAACGTTTCAATCATATTCGACATGACCTGAAGATGTTCTCTAAAGGTATGTTCAGCTATCTTGTTATAACTGTTGAATTTTGTAGTTAAGAGATGCAACCTAGCCATGTCCATTTTCTTTTGGGAAAAGAAAAAAGAGGAGAATCTTATTAGAGATATTCGATTAGTTCACCACAGTATATAAATCATCTTTGCCGCATGATCTAAATTAAGATAAAAATAATGTGACATAAATATAGAAGGGAGACTTCGCCAGGCTTTGGAATCACAATCCACAGGAATGCCCAATTATTTAAATTTAATTTTTCAGCGCATTAGACGTGTAATTTAGAGAATAATTTAATTAAATTACCACCATCTAAATTACTCCCACTAGGAACAAGTGTACATGTGTATATAATAACATGATAATTTAATCCCAAGTTCTAACAATTAATATTCCAAAAATATTAACAAAAGGAATCAAATTATAGGCTATATTAATCAATTAATATACCAAGTATGCTATAAACACGTGAGAAAACTTCCAAAAAAAATTTAACAGTATATTATCACAATAAAACATTACTGTAATTTTTTTGGAATTTTATGATAATTATACTAATTATTACAATTAATAAACCATAGCATAATACAATTGAAAATTAACAAAAACATCCAATTTTAATAATATTCCAAAACTTTAAATGGAAATATTAACAATAACCTAAAAATAAATTTCTGTAATTTTTTCAGAATTTTCTGATAATTAAAACTATTTTAAAATGAATTTTCATTAATAAAATAATTAAAGAAATCAATTTCTGAAATAAAAAACAAAATTTAAAATCATTTCCAGAACCGGGTCGTACACGCGGGTCGGAACAAAACCGCGGGTCTGATCCGACTAAAAAGACTCGCGGGTCAAAACCGGTAGTGGATCGGGTCACGCGGATACGGGTCCGGGTCCGGGTCGGATATGGGCAAGATCCGCGCGGGCGCGTGAGCCCCACGCGCTGCACAGCCAGCAGCAGATCGCGCTATGCGCGCGCGCGTGAAGTAATGCGGCGGTCCGGCGCGCGTGAACCTCACGCGCCGCCTTCCCGGCCATATTTCGCGACGCAGTTTCTTCTGTAGTGATCGACTTCCCATGAGGATTCTATTGGTGTGCTCAAAACCCATTTTGGGAGCTACCATAGAAGAGTTGTGACGTACACAAATCCTACTGAGAGTGGGATTGCGCTTCGTCTTCAACCTCAAGCCATCAGAATTAATTACAGAAATGCCATTTCACGATCCAAACTTTGAAAAATCATATCTCTTTCAATATTTATCCGTTTAATGCGTATAATATGTCGTTGGAAAGCTTACAACACGTACTACGCATACATATTAACAAAAAATATAAACGAACAAATATGCAGAGAATTATGCCTACTCAAAGTGTTCGGTTTGATAATGTTTTTCAAGCTTTTTAAACATTCATCAATGGAGCTTTATGTAAACTACATACATGGCATACATGTGATCGAAATACGCATGCTCTGATATCAATGAAGGGATTTAATACCATGTACGCTAGCATAAGTTTACATATTCGAGAACCAAAATTAAAATACCTCTTGAAGCGTATTAAATCTTTTGGTGCGGAAGTCTCGAACAACTCTACGAACCACTCCACGAACCAGCGACGTCTCCGAATTACAATCTTGTGGGATGAAAACGGAGCTCGATTCCACGATCCGTTCAACAAAAATATTACCGAATATTTAGGAGCTCTATATATTTTGCAGAGTGCAGTATGCAATATTTTCTCTCTCAAAATACTTATCCGATTAATATCCACACTACCTCTTTCTCAGCCATTGCATATATTAAGAAGTAGAGGGAGAGAGAAAGTTAGAGGACTCACGGGTCCAATAGAAATGCATCAATCACAAAATAATGAGGAGACAAGCTTTTTAAACATGTTGGCCATGTTAGTCACCCACATGGGTGCTAAAATCAATAATGGTTCCACTACCATTTTCCAACACTATGTTATACTAAACTCTCTCTTTCTTGAGACTGAGTGTAAGGAGATTAGGGTTTGACTGATCTCTACATACTTTCGAATTCTTCAAATTTTGTTTATATTGAATTTCTTGTCTTTTGCATGTGGTTTTTTATAATTTAAATATTCTACGTAATTAAATCATTGTGTCTTGTCTTTTATTTTCGTTGATGTTTACTTTTCGTCACAGATCCATAATAAATATTTGAATTTTATCTTATTTATTTACTCTGTTGCCTGTTTAATAATGAATATAATTTGTTTTTTTGACAAGAAAGTAACCTAGGAGTCCCTTTAAAGGATCGTAAATGGTCTTCAATATACCGCGTGTCACACTGGCTTGAAATGATTCTACCCCAATATAATTTTGGGGATCTTTTTTAAACTATAAGTGGGGAAATTTGAAGGTATATACGTATACGAAAAGTATTGTTACGCTGGCAGAAGATCAGAAGGTACTATAATAATTAGTTTTCGTTTGATATTCATTTCTCAATGTAAGTTTTCGTCTGATATTTATGTCAATGTTTAAGCATTTTTAAATTCAAAAAAAGATATTTCCAATTAGAGTTTAGTGTAGTAGAAGTGGGATTTTAAGTGGACACGAGTCTAGGCAGAGGGCAAGATAGATTAGTTTCGCAAAAGTCCCAAATCATAAGGGTAAACCAATTCCTGTATTAATAATTGATAAATCTCAGTAAAATTTAACATGGTAGGTGGTAGATCCTCTGATAAATAGTAAAACATCCTTGAGAAATTCTGACTCCTTTTTCTGAGAAAACTTGCTCTTATAGGAACTCATCATTTTGTTTAACAACTTTGTATTCATTATAGTAGCATGATAAATATTGTTAGTGTTTCTTTTTTAACCGTTAATTAGTTACTTAACGAATCCTCTAATTTTTATTATAGCTACGTGCAATAACAAGCACTTGGGTAGAAGGCGATTGTGAACGTGAGTGCATGAGATGATTTAATAATGAGAAGAAAAATTAAGACAAAAAACTTAGACCTAATTAATAAGTTGTTGCACTTTCAGCTTGCAAAAAATATTTAAGTTAAAGAAAGCAACAAAAGTCACCTACAATGTCTAAACTCACATTTGTACAAATTAAAACCTCCAAATTAGGTGAATCATCAAGCAAATTAAACATAAATCCTAGCTATTCTCAACATGCATTTCCGAAGGAGCCATGCATGTTAATCAAAGATATCATAAGCAAGGAATGAAGATAAGTCTAATACAAAATTAAAATTAAAGACGATAACAATAACAAGATTAATTAATCCCATGTAAATGATATTAGTGGAAGATCAACAGTAAAAGAGAACCAAAGGAGAGTATATAGAGAGTAAAGACTAGCATGTAAGCTTGTTGAGTCAACTGCAAATAGTTAACAATGGAGATTGTTCTTTAGAATCTCATTCATACCCTTGTGAAAATTGTCACTTGCTACTAACCCTCTATAACATTAGGGAAAAATTAGGGTTTCTTTTTGTAGAAGTCATTCACCTTAAAGTTATTCAAATAAGATATACGTACGTACATAAAGGTGCTCCAGTTTTGGTGTTGCGATGAGAGAACAATGTCTATTTGTTGATCTACTTGTACTCAACATTGTAAACAATGTAGTTGGTTCACGCAGGTCTCTTAACTGTACATCTAGTCTTTTCAAACTTAATGAGTTTACACATGCTCGATCGTTGTATGTCCCTACAATAGGTGGAAAATATATATATATATAAATCTTCAAAAATAGGACTACCAGGCAGTAAGAAAATCCTTTATAGGAACACGATCCGCAAACCTCGTCATCGAGTAATGGTGAAGAATCTTGAGTTTCAGAAACCACAAGGATGTAAGGAATTTGCAAATCCTTATATTATAATCCCTAGAAATAGTCCCATCGATCTTTGAAGAAATATATTTTTTTTGCATCTTTTGGTGGGGACGTACAACGAGCATATGTAGACTCATTAAGTTTGAAATGACTAGATGAATCAAGATGAATTTCACATTGTTGAATTAGTAGATCAACAAGAAGTAATTGTTCTCATTGCAACACCAACAGTTGAGTTCCTTTATTTTAGTTTGCCTTATTCGAATGACTTTCAGGTGAATAAACTACCCTTTCTACAAAAACGTATCCTAATTTTTTCGCGATGTTCTGGAGGGCTACTATCAAGTGACAATTTTTACAAGGGTATGAATAAGATTCTTAAAAAGATCTCTGAATTGTTAAATATTTGTACGTAGTTCACTCAACAAGCTTACACGACAAACTTTCTTCTTTATATACTTGTCCTATGTTCTCTTTCAGTTCTTTCTTTTACTGATTTTTGCGCTAATATAATATACATATATGGATTAACCTTGTTATTTTCATTTGTCTGTGAGACTTATTCTCATTCACCTGTGTAAGATCCCTACTCTATATTCACCTGTGTAAGGCTCATCCAGAAATGCAAATTGAGAATATCTAGGAGTTTATGTTTAAGTTGCTTGAGCGTTCGCCTAATTTGTAGGTTTTCATTTGTACAAAGTTGCAAATCTTGCATTCCCTAGTCGAATTTCCAATACTACATACAGACTATAATTTTAAAAATAAAAAAAAAAGTACTTAAACATTGACATATATTTTGAAAGAACACTTGCATTGATTAAAAGCAAAATTGATTATCAGATAATCCCCTTTTTGTGAGGCTAATCTTTCTTACTTCTCTTCATGCATATTTGTGTTAAAGAAAATATATAATTGCTCCGTCTCCATTGTCTGTATTTCTGTACTGTTGCTAGGAAAATTGCTCTCGGAGTGTTGTTAGGATATACAAGTTTGAAAACCCGTGTCAGGCACGGGTCAGTTTGTATCACTTTTTTCACAAATAGTAATTTGATAATTTTTTATAGACATATATTTATCATTTTTTATTGACATAATACATATATAATGTTAATAATTTGGATCAACATATTCTACCACAATTAAAAGGAATTTAATTACTTTTATTATTGTGTGATTGAAAATTACAAATAATCAAAAAGGAACTTTTCATATTTCTACCTCCACAATTTGAGAGAATTAATTACATTTATTTGATTAAAATTACATATAGCTTTTAGTAGTTCAAGAAAAAACTTTTCATATTTTTTCTCTATAATTCAAGTAAAATTAATTGCAATAATTAGTTACCATATTAAATGCAATAATAATTGTCCAAGTTAACTCATCAATTAGAATGAGTTAAGTATTTTAATTGATTATTTAACTCGGATGGTCATTCAATTGATTTTCTTCCCTATTTATATATATATATATATATATATATATATATATATATATATATATATATATACACACGATAATACTACCAACTGGGCTTAAATATAAAGCCCATATAACTTGCTTGGTTGTAACACCCAAGTGGCCTAGATGGCGACTAAAGCCCAAGTGGCTAGGCTGGCTCTCCCCATCTATATATGGAATGAATACAAGGTAAAGGTAGGCTCTCATAAACTATCTTTCTAGAATAATGTCCCTTATATACAGTTGAATGCCATAAAATTATATACTTATTTTCGCATTGAAGGAGTTTTCCGGTGGCTCTGGCCGTCGGTCACCGTGTACTCTCTTGTGTGCAGTCCATAATCCGGCGACAACTTATTTACGGCATCAACTAGTGTAATGAACTTTTGTAAGAGGTACTACATTTTTTGTTCGTTCTCTGCAAATTTCCATTGTTCAATCAGTGGCGTGTTTCGGATCATTCAACTAGGGTTCTAGCAATCATTTAGGCAATGTTATGCATTGATTATGAATGCACTTTGTTTTATATTCTTATAGTTTAATCTCAGTTAGCTTGCTGAGATTTTTTTTTTATTTTTTGTGCTGGTAAATAAACACTTTTGCTTAGCTGTTCAATTTCACATATGTAATTATCTTGCCTTTGAAGATCTGAAACCCTAATAGAAGGATTTTTATTTATTTTCCTCATTGTTCTTCCTTGCATAGGAGCCTTACCAGAATATTAGGGCTCCTTTTTCATACTAATGTTTTAGGGTTCCTTTCTCATAGTATATAGTTTTAGCTTCGGGATGTAATATCCTGATGATTGGGGAATTATTTTAGTTGTATATTGCATTTATAAGGGTAAACAAATTCCCATATATAAATAATTGATATGCCTTAATAAAATTCAATTTACAAACTGGTAGAGCTTCTCGAAACAATAATATTACATAGGTTCTTTAGAAATTCTAACTCTTTTTCTGATAAATTCTCTAACATCAACTCTAACTGTAGTGCATGACCTTACCTTATAACAACAATGAATAAATAAGATACATAAGACTGCCCTAAGAAGCGGTTGTAGTTTCATTACTTCAACTTGCATAAATATACAAGAAATTAAATATGGAATAAAAGTCACCTAACATTTCTAAAATCACCTTTGAACAAATTAAAACCTCCAAATTAGGTGAAATTTTAAGCAACTTAAACATAAGTCACAGATATTCTCACCTTGCCTTTTCGAATGAGTCATATTAATAAACGATAATAGGTCATACGCAGAGGAATGAACATAAGTCCAATACATATTAAAAGATGTTATCGATAAATGATAATTAACAAGGTTAATCTGTGTATTTAATTTCACTTAGCGAAAAATCAATAAAAGAGAAAACTTAAAGAAACATAATCATATATAGATATGGTATTAGTTATTTCTAGTTTACTATTTTTTTAAATATTGTAATGTAAAAAAAAAATTGGATTTGTCACTCTTTGTTATACTTTGAAAGATAATAATAAAATTTCTTTTTTTGATAAAAATTAAATGTTGATATAAATTTAAGATTTCCTTTAAATTATGTTCATGGTTAATCAATAATTTGTATTTTTGATCAAAGACGATAGTTTTTGATAATATGCGTCTCTTTTCTTACTGTTGGGATATGATTTTATTAAGTTGGGCCAATAAACAAAATTCAAATATTTTATGCAAACATGGCTCATAGAAGCCCAAGGGGACTACCTCAAGAAAAGCTCAATTGGCCCACATACGGTCAAGACTAATTCTCCCTTTATATGTATACTAGGTGATAGCCCGTGCAATGCACGGGCTAGTTTGAGTAAGGGATTGAATATTTTGTTTAAATTACGATGAGAATTTTTTTTTTAATAAATTATTTTCATATAAATTTTTTAATACATTTTTGCATGACATATCAGTTATATTTGTAAATATATTGATTTTGCTATAATATTGGTTCCACCTTAATCGACACATTGTTTTTTTAATTTAACAATAAGAAAGATATTTTTTTATAATAAGTTCTCTTCATATAAACTTTTCAATATATTTTTGCATGACATATCACTTACATTTGTGAATATATTGATTTTGCTATTATATTACTTCCACCTTTCATGCGATAAACATTGTATCACATGTCATTCAGTTGTTGTTCTATTTTTTCAATCTTCTCTTTCATGACTTTCATTTCTTTATTTAACTTAGCAATAGATTTTTCGATCCTTGAAATCTTGTCATCTCCATATAACCTTTAAAATGGCTACTAGCAGTACTACTATCATCGCTTATTTCAATAATTTATCGTTTGTTCTGCACTCCATTTTTTTTCTCTAAAGATCTGCACATTAATGAAAACACATAATTTTATAAAAATAATATGTAAGATAGCAATGAAATACTAGTTAAGAAAATCATACTTAATTACTTTACCTGGTATCCATTGTTTTGTAAGTTGTTCTTTGATAGTTGGACCCTCCGAATGTTTTGTACTTTTTTTTATTTGATAGTGTTTATATATAAGTGTTGTATGTTTAATGAGTGTTTAACATTTTTTATCGATGGACATTTTTTCATCGATGGTCATTCGTTGGAAATACGTTATATTTTATAAATAGTTATGAAATGTAGTTCAATGAATTTGTTTACTTTTCTTTGGGACTGTTGATATGTTATGTGTGAGTGTTTTTATTGTTAGACAACTGGATTAATACTGAACCACAGGTGGGCTGAATTTGGACAGGTGTAACTTTTTTCTTAGAGGAATATGAATGGAATGTAATAAACATTTCAAGTCCGTTTGTTTCCTCTGTCTTTTCATTCACCTTTGTCGCACACGTACGCATATCGTAATTTCTTATTCTTTATTATCATTGAAATCGCTGGTTGCAGTATTTTGTCTGTTATTTTTTTGTTTTGCAATCGATGTTATATAGGAAAATTTTGTAGTCGTGGTTGAAGATTTTTGGTTGGAAGTGTCGTGTTTTTTTGGTCGGAAGAACTTCTTATTATCTAGTTTTACCGTTTTTAGGCCTTTAATGGATACTATCAGAAGAGTGCTTCTTGTAGAGGTGTGAGGGAGTGATGAAATTGGTAAAAATTGTTGTTTCAGATGGAAGAACAATAACCAATGAGAGATCTATGATGATATCTGTTTTGTGTATATTTTCTTTTAATCGCTACTTGTATTTGGGTTCTTGTTTCTGTCTTCTTACATATAACCTGCATGCATTCAATGTCTGAGTTTTTTATTTGATGTAAAAAAAATTTATTATTTTTATCCTCATGAATTTAGGTATATTTTTTGTGTTTGATTTTTGTTTCCAATTGTCCTAATAGTTTGTTAATTATTTTAGGCTCTTTGAAGGAAAAAAATGGAGTCTGTAACTTGCAAACAACCAATTTATTGTGTCTGAGAGATTTGTGGTACCACTTTTTTTTATATTATTGTTTTCATTAATTTCTTTATATTATTCAATTGTGAGATTTTGTTGGAGTAGTCGTAATAGTTTGTTAATTATTTTAGGTTTTTGGTTTGGAATCTTAGAATCTGTAGATGAGCTTTGCATGAGGCTTTTTGCTAATGCATCTATTTTTTTCGCGATAGAGATAAGTTATTTTCTTCTATTTTTATTTTAATTTTTTGATTGTTTCTGTGGGAGATGGAAAAATTATTATTTATTGTAGAAATTCAGTTTACATTTTATTAATGTATCAGTTTGCGTTTGATTGTTGATTTTACCAAATAATATTTCACATAAATGAACTAATTTTATAGGTTGAAGTCATAATCATGAAATAAACAGCAATATTGATATCATTTTATCAAAACAAACATAAGAAAAATAGCAATATTGATATATATTTTGTCTTTGTAGACATAAGATATGCTATAGTAAGAAAAACTTATTAACCGTTACGCATAATAGCTGGTAATTGTTATCACTTTTTTTTACTGGAGCCCTTTTGTCATTTTTCACTGGAGTTGTAATTTGTTGTTTTATTCCAGTCTTGTCTCTAATTGAGTTAACTTCGATAGGAGACAAGTGATGAAAACCTCCCTCATTTTCTTTTCGTTAGGTATGGTGTCTTTTTTGGTTCATCATATTTCTCATTGCTTTCATGATTTATCTCTCCAAAATTTTGTTTGATGTCATGTTTTCTCACTCCAGATTTAGCCTCTGATTTGGTCTTTTGTACCTTTGAAACTGTATATTCTTCATAGCCCAATTCAGTGTTGTATGAAGTAATTTTGATCTGAAACAAACAATTGTTTCCACATATATTATGAATTGATGATGGCAGTTCTTGCATATTTACACTCTGCAAAATATTGAATGGTTATCAACTGTGAATGTGTGAAACAATATTTTGTTGTATGAATAATGTCTATTTAAAAAATATTCTTACTATTTGTGGAGATTCTTTGTTAATTTCATTTATAAGTTGTTCGATAGAAACTCCTATGAGTTGTGCAGCTTCTCGATTGAACATGACAAATGTTGTTTCTCCTGTGATATCCTTTACCTTAATTGTCAACTTGTACCATCTGGTAGTTTTTGTTTGTTCGCCCAGACAATTCTGGCATTGAAATTTTGTGGACAACTCCTTAATTTGGTTGAGGCAGTTATTGCAGGTTACATAGTACCATCCTTGCTCCAGTACAATGTCAACTATTGTGACCTCACATGTGCAGTACATAAACTATAGGAGTAATATTCATTTTGTAAGCATTAGAGTATTTGTTATTGACACTTTTTTTTATAATAAAATATTAAGGAGTCAAAATAAAGTGATTTACATCTGATCCCTCTGGCAACTTCACATTAAGAAGTTGTTCAATGCAGAGTCGCTCAATTGTGTCATCTTTCTCTTCACTCTTCCCCCCAGTTGGAATTTCTTCCTCTTTGATTTTGTTTTTGTTGCCTTAAGTTGGTGTTGTTTGTGATTCAGTTGTTTTTTTGGGTTCTAGTTTGAGCTCATGAACCTTAGAGACTGTGTATTCTTCATAGCCTCTTTCAGTGTTATAGGGACTGATTTCGACTTGAAACAAACAATTCTTTTTGCAGATATTATATAAAGCTGGTGGAATGTATTGCATTGATTTATCCTATATTTTGTGATTTTATTAGTAGATATGATACTATTATTATAATAATATAACATTATATAATGGTAGATGTTATTATAAAATGGGTTGATTTTTAAGTATTGTACCGAATTTAAGGTGAGTTCCTTTCTTTCATTGATGAGATGGTCAATAGGAACACTTATCATGTGTGCAGCCTCTCGATTGAACAAAATAAATATTGTTTCCCCTGTGTTATCCTTAACTTTGACGGTGACTTTGTAGCGCTGTGTAGTCCCAATCTCTTCATCTAAGCAAATTTGACATTGTAATTTGCTTGATGTACCCTTTATCTTACAAAAACATTTATTGCATGGAAGATAGTACCACCCTTGGTCAAACCTTATATCATCAATTGTTACTTCACACGTATAGTACATAAACTGTTGGCATTGAGAAATGTTTTAGTATGTTTCAATTTAAAGTGTGAAATGACATAGGTTTTTCAACAATGATAAAAATTGAGTTATAGTAGGCATTTACCTCTGAACCTTGTGGTAGTTTAGCATTTAACAGCTGCTCTATACACAAACGTTCAGTGGTATAGTTTTGTTGTTGTGTGTGCAATAAGAGCTGGCAATATAGTTCTAAAACCATTGGGTTAACCATAACCATTTACATTTAATGGGTTGAATAACTACTTTATAAGTTATGGGTTGGATTGGTTTTAGAAACATATTATAAATAATAGATATGGGTTTAAACTAGTTAACTAGTTTTGACCCATATATAACAAATTCAACTATGATTTAGTTTGTATTTTCATTTTTCTTTTTCTAAAACTTATCTCAAATTATTTCTAAAAATTTATAGTGAGATAAAGTGTACAAAATTTTTAGAGAGAAAGTATACAAAATTTATAGAGAGAGAAAGTATACAAAATTTCTAGAGAGAAACACAAGAATTTTTAGAGATAAAGTGTACAAAATTTCTAGAGAGAAATATAAGAAGAGAAATCGTACAGAATTTCTAGAGAGAGAGTGTACAAAATTTTTAGAGAGAGAAAGTACACAAAATTTCTAGAGAGAGAAGCACAAAAATTTTAGAGAGAGAAAGTGTACAAAATTTCTAGAGAGAGAAACAAAGGAATTTCTAGAGAGAGAAAGTGTACAAAATTTCTAGAGAGAGAAACATAAGAATTTTTAGAGAGAAAAATTAATAAAGTGTATAAATATATTAATTTTTTTAAAAAAGATAATGTATGAGAAAAATTAGAGAAAGACAATTAATTAAAGGAAGATGAAAAGAGAGAAAGTACATAAATCTCAAAAAGTAAAATATGGGTCGACCTATATTAAAACCATAACCATTTGGGTTCAAACTATACAACCCATATTAAAAATGGATAATGTAGTTTTGATTCTTATTTAGACCCATAACTATTTTATGTAAACCAAAACCAAACCAAACTTATATTTTGCCGGCTCTAATGCAATTGAATGTTTGGTACAATTTCAATAGTTGAACTCATTCCTTCATTGTTTTCTATATTACTCCTTATGGTGGATGCCGGTTGGTAAGGGGTGTTAAAATAAACCCTTGTTGCACTTGTTGATAATAGATTCACCTGACCTATAAGAAAAATAAATGCAAGTTAGTAATGTTTCCTGTAAACAAAAACGAAATCCCAACTCACCTGTAAATTCCTTTGCAAGTGTTCCAGTCACTACTACAACAATCAAATTGTCATTTTGTCTTGAAAAATCTCTTTGAAAAATAAATACATGTTCTCCCCACAAAGTTACTGTGATTGTGTGTTGGTTGTTTGCAATAACATAAAAATGTCATTATTAGTATGAAAAATAGATTTTTAATCGAAAAAATAACACTATTTATGTGACATACCTCTCATTCATTAAGAGAATGTCCAGTTTTTGATTTCCTTGACCAACTGTTTGTAAGTCACTTATTGTTGTAAGTTGTCTAATAACATCTTTGATAAAGTAAAATATAATAAGTATATCAAGATAGTTTTTTATTATTCGTTGTGTAATGAGCTTTTCAGTAATTTTGTTTTTTACCTATGAGATGTGTTTTATCTTCAGCCTTTTTTCTTGTTTCATCAGACCTTGATAACTCAAATTTATACCTTGGAATTATATTTGTGTTGTTTACCTGAGTTATGCTTGTCTTGTGAAAAAAGTTAATCACCTTATCACCACTAATTGCTTTATATATAGATGGAGCTGGTACAATCTTAAAATTGGATATGACATATACGTTGTCTTCGTCCAATTTTTTCATGTACTGGGCTCGTTGGTTAAATCTCAGAATCAACATCACGTGATCATCCTGCGAGATGATGCAAATAATATATTTTTAAGATAATAGCTTTAAATTGTTGGTAAAATTTATGTTAAAAGTAATATAAAATTTAGAATAGTACCTCTTCATCAAACAATATAGTTGTGGTGTTGACAATCTGTCCGATGCTCAAATTGATCCCATCCCACATTCTTGTTAATTTGACCTTTATTGTACAATCATCTCTATCACTTATTAATTCACTCAAAGGTATATGATTTCTTGCCCTAATGAATAAGTTTATAAAAAACCAATGATGTGGAGTAGTTGTGTGTGTAGTCTGAGGTTTTTATAGTGTGAAGTACTATGATACTTAATGTTTTAATTAAATGTATTTAATTTATCGTTTGTGACTGTTTAGTGAAAAGTCAGATTCTTAATGATTAATTTATAATTTATGACTGTTTAGTGAAAAGTCAGATTCTTAATGATTAATTTATCATTTGTGACTGTTTAGTGAAAGTCAGATTCTTAATGATTTTATTAAAGATATTTTTAGTATTCATGAATCTTGCTTTGTCAGATTCTAAATGTTTTTTTAAAAGTATTTGAAATGTTCATGAATCTTATTTTCTCAGTTCATGAATGTTGATGTTCATAAATCTTGTTTTCTCAGTCTTAAATGTAGAGTACTTGTCTGTGAATAAGTTTATAGAATAGTTGTAAATATTGTTTTGTCAGACTCTTAAATGTGGAGTACTTATGTGTGAATAAGTTTAGAGAATAATTGTAAATGTGGAGTACTTCTGTGAATATATACAACCAAGATCATTTGTTTTTGAAATTTGATTTGTAATTTAAATCCACACATTCTGGATCTATGTTCTCTATTAATGTTTTTATTACCAACTGTATATACACGTTGGTCTTGGGAATTCGAAAGACAGACAACGCAAAAGCCAGGGGGGAAATGAATCGACAAATTTCAATTGAACCGAGGTGACTCGCCCAATTTTTAAATTGACTGAATTAAGGATCGTCTTTGCTGCTTTTATATATAATAGTTGATAGTTGATAGTTGATATGATTAGAGATAACATTTTTTTAATAAATTTTTTGCTACCCAAAATACAAAAAAGAATATTCTTACTGGTTGTATTAATTAGTTTGATCATTTGGTTAATAGTTTTCTTCAATACAGTTTGAGATGAAATTTTGTAATAAAATTTATGCAAATATTTAGTGGTGATAATCAAAAGAAATAAAATTACATTATTTTTTAATGAACATTGTATTTTTGAAAATGGTAACAAATTATTGAAAACTTCATGGTAGACAACATTCTTTGTAAAACTATTTTGAGGATGAGTTTCTTGTTGACATAAAATCTTTAGCCCCGTAGGTGACGTAACTCTTGATACAACCACGTAAAATTGTCCATGACCGAACACTGGCTGGGGTAGATATAAACCTACATATTTCGTAATGTTTGTTCTTGACTTTTATTTATCGTCATTGCATAACAAAGTGCAACTGGAAACGGCTTACGCTTGAAAGTGATGGGCAATGATGCATCTGTGGGTGTCACGTTTATTCTAGGGATAAAACTTTATCACCAATGTTATTACCTGTAATGACAATGCCTTCAATTACCCATTTTGCCAACTGCGTCACAATTAATCTTGTACCATTACACAACCCCTTACTTTGGTTTATGTTTCTTAGAAACATAATTGGAGCGCTAATTTTTAGTTGCAGTTCATGGTTTGGAATACCATTAAACTTCAGCGAGTTTAAAAACTCAATTGGGTACATTGTCTCTTCAGCTTTAAAATTCACAGAACTCTTGCATATTGCGTCAGAGCTATGATAAACCATTGATTCAGATGGTAAATATTTCAAGACATAACTGTTAACTGAGTCTACATCTTCATTCCTTGGTGTTAACATGGCTCTGTCCCTCACGTATTGTGCATCATTCACTTCATACTGTACATTAGTATAGATTTCTCGAACAATTGTCTCGAGTCCATTAACCCCTTCAGGAAGCAATACTTCATCTGGAATTTGTATCCAATTTGGTTCATCTTCAATGAGTGATGTAGAAGGCTCTTTACCGTCCCCAATATTAAGTACCCAATCACTAAAGTCAACAGTTCGATCTGAAATTGTTAGAGGCGGCATGTTAGCCTAAATTCTCATATTTTCCTCTAATTTGATAACCTTACAACTTTCCCATAAATATGATCTGTTGATTGAGGGCATTACAATTTTCTATTTTCCCTTATTAGGTATTATGGGTAAAATTTGACGGAAATCACCGCCTAACAATATTGTCTTTCCTCTAAATGGTTTGTTCGTGGACTCTGGATCTATCTTTTGAAGTATATCATGAAAGCTTCTATCAACCGCTTCAAACACAAATTTGTGATTCGTGGGAGCTTCGTCCCAAATGACCAAGTTTGTAAGACAAATTAGTTCACTGAGCATAGTGTTGTGTTTTATATCATAGTTATTGTTTTCATCTATTTTTAATGGTATCCTGAACCGTGAGTGAGTTGTTCTACCGCCTTCTACTAACAATGAAACAATGCTAAAAGAAGCTATTTCTAACACAATCTTGCTTTCCGATCTTAACTTTGCAATGATAGTTTTCTATAAGAAGGTTTTGCATGTACCTCCATGACCATAGACAAAGAATAGCTTACCTTCTTCTTTTTCAACTGATTCAAGGACAGCCTCAAATACGTCTCTTTGTTTTTCATTAAGCATGTTAATATAATTTTCACTCTAAGATGTCAATGAAGTTCTGTCATACATTGTTTCCTCATACAACAACTTGTTATTGCATTGATGCAACAGATCAACATCAATTGTTGGTAATGTTGGGAAGTCTAATAAAGACTTACCATTTTTACGCAGCAATAAATCGATGTCATAAAGAGCTAAAGACTGCACACGTTCATCTGACATAATCAAGTTTGGCATGTTGTAGATTTTCCTTTGCATGTATTGAACATCATCAGATAAATTCTTCCAATGTTTCTACCACAATTCTAAAACATTTGATGGTTCACAAAATAACAAAATTGTGACAAATAGTGCCCGTAATTGCTGACCTATTTGATGGACTATTGCATCAGTTAATGTTGCATGTCATTCATTGTCTGAGTCTAACAATCCTCGATGGTAACATGCTTCCTTGAAAGTGTTGTAAATTATTCCATCAACGGTTCGAATTGATTTGTATGATGTAGGGCCTCTCACCACATTCAACAACATTCTTAAATAAAATCGTTCTCCTGAGGTTGGATGGGCATAAACCATCTGCCCTACAACTGGTATTGTGTTTTTTCTTTGCAACCATGTTCTTTCTTTTTGGTCCCATTTGTAATGTTCAGGAAATTCAACAAACGTTAAATTTTGACTACTTTTATAGTATTTATTGCACTCCATCCACTACATAAACATTGTCTTTGTTAGGTCACTACGATCAAGTACTGATGGCAAGTCTTCGTCCTCATTGAAGCAGACTTGCTGCTCATTTTGTAGATGAAAATATAAATGTTGGACCGCAGGCTTGCGATAATGAATTGTGAAATCAAAGATTTGCCAACATGCTTCAAAACATGATATGTATCTGCAAGCCAGGTAATTCTGCACTTCATTATTAGGATTTGAATTTGGTAGTTGAGTTATATTTACTACTCCTTTATTGTCTTTAGATTCAAGTACCATTGTAGCCATGTCTGGACCTTTCGCCACATATTTGAATAAATACTTTATCAACCGACCTTTATTGCACCATTTCACATTAATATGGGTCTGGTATTTGATAAGTAAACCTCTGTTATATGGTACAAAACCTGTTACAACAATAGTTATTTTTTAAATGTATATAATAATAAAAATTAAATGATTTTTGTTACTATCAAGACAATCTTACTTGTTGTCAATTTGTATTCCATTACGTGTGATTTTCCTTCCATCATCACGTCTATAGTAGATTGGGAAACTATTTTCATCCATTGTTGTAGCTGAGGTAAAACTCTTTGGAAAATGCTTCGAGCATTTATTATTTCTCATACATGGAGAATTAAGGTTGCATGGACCGCAGGGGCTATGAATCATGTACTGTGACACTGCTTCATATGCCAAAGGATCAGTCTCTCTATCTGGTATCTCAGTTGAAATTATAAGGTCAATATCTTCAACGGTGCGGCATTTGTTGGCCTCTGCTAGCCAGACAATTATGTGAACATGTGGAAGTCCTCGTTTTTGGAATTTTATTATGTATGCAACTGTTATATGAAACATCATTAGAAGATTAGAATAATTTTTGGTATAAGGTAAAAATCGCTATTTGTAAATTTTGTAAGCATAAGTTGTCTTACTTGCAATCACATGCCCAAAGATATTGTTTTTAGTCAAATCTTCAATTAGTAAACCTACCTTTATCTTAAATACTCGAGATATAATGTCAGGTCTCATAGAGGCTTCTGAGTTACGAATCTTGTCAACCAAATTTCCAATTTCGGGCCACTTGGGGTTGCACGTAAATGTTATGAATAAATTTAGATTGCTAAGTTTTCGGCACACTGCTAAGCAGTCTTAGTAATTTTGATGCATGAATCGTGGGCTGCCAGTGTAAGATGCAGATAGCACAATACGTTTTCCAACAGTAGATGCATCAGTATCTCCTCTATTCACACAATCAGCAATGTTATTATACACTTTAGATCTTAGTGTTTTTTGATTAGCAAGAACCTAGAGTAGCCGTCCATGTTCAATGCAACACCAAGCATTCACTACAAATTGTAAAAATAAACGTCCTCCTCTAAGCAATGAGTGTCCCTCAGGTACACGAAATTGCAATCTAAATGCATAGTACTCCCTCATTGTCAAAGTTGATCTTTTATTCGGTAGTGGAGATGCGAGTGTCCGATGTAAAATATTGAGTCTGAAACCATCTTCACCAAATGGAAACAACAATGGGTATTGTAAAGCCATGAAATTGGGATGAATGTTTGATATTCGTTTCCGTTTGTTGCTTTTGTACTCCACAATAATATCCCTTGAGTTGGTTAAATCATCGTTGGGAACCAATGTTGCAAACTCATATGCATTTGTTGGGATATTGGTTTCTTGACCATCAGTTCATCGATCTGCTAGCAACCTTATATTTATTGCCATGTAATATGTCCCGCAAAAACGTTCTCTTACCTGTTTAAAAATTTTTACCATCTCATTCTCCTGTATTAACATCTCAGTAAGTGACTGTATTGTATATGGATTTACAGAGACTTCACAGTCAGGAAAATTAAGCCTGCCTGAGTAAGCATCTTATGTATCATACATGTAGAGTTGGGCAAAAATAACACTTTTTTCCTTGGAAGGTAATAAGGAGCCTATTCGATGGTAAGATTGTCTATTCAATCTGAACACATATGGACCTCCTCCATTATTGCAACTTGTGTCTACTTTGCCTCCCGAAGAAGTAAATGCAAACATGTTGTTATATAAACGTATATGCCGTCGAAATTCAACACAGTTTTGTTCTGTCACATCCAATAAGTGTTGTAATTCTATAGGACTTGGTTGTAGTAAAGGTAGCTGTACTTTTCCCTGATTGCAACACAATGTGAATGTAGAACCTTGCACCCGTTGTTGTTTCAATGATTGTTCATATGTCCACATGACAGCTTTGCAATTTTTACACTCACGATTCGCCTCTCCTATATTTAGAATCTTAGAAGCCTGACCTGCAAGCATGAAGACTTTTTATACTACACATGCACTATGTAGTTAAAAATTTCATAGCAACATTCACAAATCTATACTTGGTATATATGTGATATTGAGTTAATAATCTCATATACGCACCGAACAATAGTTTTTTTTGGTGAATGATGTTACGCATCCTCGTAGACTCGCACCTGTTACCTAGTACAATACCAAAAAACGAAATTTTTAAAAAGTTATCTCAAAATCAATTATGAAATGTTTCAAGAAACACTAAACTGAATTCATTTGTTTATTTCGATAAGCTACAGAAATTCTACCTAGCTCATCGAATATGTATGAACTATGTGAAAAAATTAATATAAACTCACGTGGGGTATGCTTTGTTTAATTGGCCTTAGAACTGTTGTTAGGATTCTGATTTTCAAATATTGGATTATAGACATCTAGACCATCATCATCTTCAGTTGCAGCTGCAATTGCATAATTAGATTTCTTGTGCATACGTTTAAATTTATGTATTCTGCTACAGGTCTGATATAGCAAAGATTTATTACGTTAATATCACAATATACTCACCGTTATCACGTACATGCTGAATGTTTACATTCCCTTGTGAAAAATGTTCCTCTCACTGAATGCAGAGCGCACATTCACATGTATATCATGATGCATCAAATCTATTACATATGCAAAATAGTAATCAAATTTAAATTTATGTATTCTGCTACAGGTCTAATATAGCAAAGATTTATTGTGTTAATATGACAATATGCTCACCGTTAACATGTGTCTGCTGTGTTGAAGTATCTGCCGGAACAACATTGAGAATAGATTGCATTTCCTTGTGGAAACTGTTCCTCTCACTGAATGCAGAGTGCACATTCACAGGTACATCATGAAGCATCAAATCTATTGCAGATGCAAAATAGTAATCAGATTTTAGAGACATTATGACAAATTCATAACTTACATGTATGTCTAATACAATATTCTTACCTTGATAATGTTGTAGTTGTGCTGTTAAACTTTGAGGTGGAGGATTCGTATCAACGAAAATTGGATGCGAAGTCCGTTCAATACTAATCAAGTCAGGGTCGGTTTGTACAGGTACATCATAGAGCATGATATTTGTTTAATTACAGTTCACCACTCAATCATTGATAATTCATTTACAAATTTGTCAGATAATAAGCAGTGATGTGGTCTGATTTAATTGTTAATTTCTAACTTCTTTTTTTTTTAATCAGAATACATGTTTACAAACCATGACACATAGAGGGTATAATGGTACATCGATATTGCAAGCGACGTTTAGCCCTCCTTGCATTTCGTTTGTCCTCAGTTTCTGCAAGCATCCTATCTCGATATTGGGCTCGCTGCACAGATTCAAAGATTCTCTGTCTTTCATCTATAGAGATTAGATTATAGTTTTTATGATTTGAAGGGTTTCTACAATTATGCATCTACATTTTTTATCATCAAATATAAGCTGTATATGCATGTTGCTGTTTGGAAGAGGAAACAAAAACACAGTGAATTTGCTCTTCAGAAGACGAAACCTAAAACTCGACAGATAGGATTGGAAAAGACAGCTGCAGAGGAAAAGGAGTTATCATTCTACAATTCTATATATATATATATATATATATATATATATTTGTGTGTGTGTGTGTGTTCTTTATTATCAAATTCATTCTACAATTCTGGATCTATGTTATTACTAACTGTATATACACATTGGTGTTAGGAATTTGGGGAGACAAACAACGTAAAGGGCAGGCGGAAAATGAATCGACAAATTCCAATTGAACTGAGATGACAAATTGACTGAGACGTTGGTGTTGGGAATTTCGGAAGACATACAACGCAAAAGGCAAGCGAAAATTAAATCGACAAATTCCAATTGAACCGAGATGACTCGACCAATTTTCAAATTGAGTGAGTTAAGGATCGGTTGTCCTGCTTTTATATATAATAGTTGATATATATGGGATCATACACAAGAAAAATGTAATCTCTTTCTAGACTAATAAACATCCATATATATATTGAATGCCTAAAAATACTATGTACTGATTATCACACGAAAGGAGTTTCTCGACGGCTCCGATCATCCATCATAATGTGCAGGTCTAAATTCCACAACATATTACTTGGTGAAAAATACAGCATCAATACTTACCTGTGTGGTGACATCGATTATATCATCTTGCATAATTTGCAACAAAGTCAAAAATGTAAGCTTTTCTAATTTATGCCTAGTTCTCCTCATCTCTCTTTCTTAGGCTCCTCTCTTGAGCCAAAATTAAAATGTAATAGTACAGGTTATGTAAAAATTAATATTTTTGTTTTAGGCATTTAGATGACAGGATTTAACAATATACGAATTTAAAATTTTGAGATTTCATTCAAAAGAATGGTAAATATAAGTTCAGGTTAGCATCGGACTGCGTTTGAAAGGAAATGTGTCATTATTAATCCCACTCAATTTGATGTAATTGGACTTTATTTTACAAAGTACTTTATTTACACAATTATAGCCTCTGTCCCTCTTTTCTTTTTTTTTCTTTACAGTAATATAGTGTAATATTTACTATTTACAGCAATGAGAAATTTGATTCATAATTTCACCCCTCCTTCACAATTTTATGTCACCAATATATCAAATATGAGATTTTGGTCTCAGATACTCAATTTTTTAGTAGTAGATAACAAAGTTAACTAGACATCGTGCCATGTTAATATTCTCTAATAATATCTATAGCAAAGAAATCATTTAGTATGTGATTTGTTGTCCTTGCTAATTGTTATAGTATGTTGTTTGATGAGTTATGTCGCTTATGTTAGAACCGTGTTGTATAATATTGAACAAAAGTTTAAATCGAACGAGATTGCTCTTTACTTAAGACGATTTTCGTTCCCTATTTGTTGTAACAGGTTAACTAACGAATATGCCTCCCAAGATTAAAAATGCACCAGAAAATTTAAAATTTTGTTACTGTATGTAGTAACAATAACAAAGCAAAAAAAAAACTATAAAATATGAAAGAAGATAGGAAAGAAAATCCGAATGTTGGTTCTAAAATGTCAAGAAGACACATATTTATAATAGAAAAAAATGACATGTGCACGTACAAAGTGTGCCAATGAAATGTCCATGTGTTTCCTTTTGTTCCACAAGTATTTGACTATCCACATTAATACTTATAAACTCGTGTAAAATAATCAAATACTCAATATGGGACTTACATTTAAAACATAATCAACACGTCAACTTTGCTATAAATTTTCTCTCTATATTAAATTAATATAGAATCTCAAGTAATTTTGTTCTTTAGAAAGTATTCATGAGATTTTCAAGTTCTAGATATCAAATTAACTAGAACTTCCACAAATCATGACTTTTTTTATCAAATAGTCAAATCAATTGAAATATATTGAGACTGTAAATTATTGCAAACGATGAAAAGATTACAATACAAAGAATTAAAATGATAATTCTTTCCAACATAATAACAGATAATTAGGAAAAGGGTCAATCATAGCAACAATTAGTGGACACTAGATAAATTCCTGAAAAACAACTATAATCCTAAAATAATAACAGAATATGCAAATCTGAACAGTTTTTAATATGAGCAAAGGAAGAACCGAACGTCATAATAGCGTCATACTCAAATCTGAACAATCTATTTCAACCATTTACGCACTGGAAATTTTTTTAAAAAATCTATCAAGTGACTTAATAAATCATGAACTTTAGAAAAAAGCTCAACAGCTTACCCATCCTATAAGTTCCTCTTATCATATATTTACAATTTAGCATAGAGAAAAATATTGGCACTCCCACCTTTGTGAAGATGTCGAATTCATACATAATTAACAACATTTTTTTTATGGAAGTTGTGGATAGCCCAACTATAAAAGCGCCACCGGTTTGACCCATATGGTTAGGACTCGAACCATTCTCCTCGTCTTCATAGTTAGAAATGAAATATAATACCCTTTCTTAATAGTACGTACCCAATTAATTAAATAATAATAATGTTTCTTATGAACAAAGTTATCTATTATACTTCATCTGTCCGACTTTACTTGTTCTGACCGACTTTTATGATCAAATTAATCAATTTTAAGATTAATAATTAAATAAATGTATTAAAAATTTTGAAATCAAATAACTTAATTTTGATAGTGCATTCGATGTACTTTCTTATGATAATAATTTTGTGTCTATATCTAATAAATTTTTATTCTAAATATGATTAATCTGACCATAAAAAGTCAGTTAAGACAAATAAAGCTGAACAGAGAGAGTAATATGGAACTTCCCAATGATATTTTTATAAAAAAAAATATTAAACTTATATGATTTGCGTGGCCTCATAAAAAATCTTCTATGTGAACATATTGTGCACTAACAGTTGTACACTAATGGTTGTGTACATCGGACTTTGTTTATTGACAATTGTTTATGTTGAAAGTAATAATATTTGATTAAAATCATGTGTTCAAAACAAAAATTTATGTAGAAAGTGACAATGATATGTAACAAACCATAGTAGTTAATCGTTTCAAATGAAATTGCCACTAATTTTCAAGAAAGTCATGAACACAAAAATTTTAAAATAATATAGGTAACAAAACATAGTAATAGATAGTATTAAATGAGATTGCTACTAAAAAATATTTAGAGAGTTTATTTCCTCTTACTCACGCTTGAAATGCAAGTTTGAAGCTACTTTTGTAATTTTTCGATGAGAATTTTAAAATTGTCCATATCTTCCTTCATGTTGTTGAGAGTTATGTACATTAATCCTTCCCTAAAGTCTTCATCAGCGTACCTGAGTCCGAAAGGATCATAAGTTTTCTTTTGGAACCCACCTTTTTTTTTTTATTTGATTTGTTAATCACTGATCTGGATTATAGAAAAATAAAAAGTATGTTAAGTATATGAGTATGTGAGAAAAATATATTGAAAGTATAAGATTCTATGCAGTATAGTAAAAGAGTTAAGATTCTATTTTATCGCGGTTAGTTTCAATTTTTTTGATATATGGCTAATTGTGAAAGTGTTACTTATACTAATTGAAGTTTTACATTATACGAATAATTTTTGTACTCACAATTAGATAAAACCTTTTTGTCATGCACACACCAATCTTAATTATACCAAAAGTCATTTTACTTTGACCTATATGTATTAATTTCAAAAGACAAACAATCAAGTTAAGTAATTATTCATTGTCTAATGAGATTTGTTATTATTAATATGACTATCCGAGTTAATTCAAGAACTATTCAATCCCACTCGAGTTCACCCAATATTGATTAGGAATCAAATTAACTACGATTGATTGAAGTACACAAACCACAAACAGTCATAATAAGGTTCACCACACCCAATATTATTAATTGCACTTTAAACAATTCAAGTTTCACCCATTTTACAATTAAGGCCCCAAAGTATAAATCTTCCTGATATAGACCCTATAGTACATTTAAATAAGCGCGATGAACCCTAACCGGTAATCTAACAAATTTTTTGGCCGAAATACTGTCAAACATACAGTTTAACTGTATTTGACTAATTAAATCCATATAAATACTTATTAAATCTGTATAAATCCGTATAATTTAATTATAAAATAATAAATACAATTTAAAATTATAAAAAATTAAAAATAAAATTAAAATAATAAATTAAAAACATTAAGAAACAAATTAAAAATATTTGAATACAAATTAGGAGCAAATTAACAAAAAAAAAATATTAGCCACAAAAATCATACCCAAATTGATAAAACATTTGGGTCTTTCGTTCATCTTCGATTAACACAAACAATCAAACCCACAATGGCGGCCAACACTCGACGCCACAACCACCATCAACCCCTACTCACTCAAAACCAACACCAACAACTCACCTGCACAAGTTCATCAAAAACAACGCTACTGTATCGTCAAGCTTCCAAAGTCACCGATCCCAAAGCTTTGCTGCCCCAAATAGACAATCAACCATCGCAGGACCAATCAGCCATCGTCGTTTCCGATTGAAGATTCATTTATTGGAAGATAATTCATTCAAAGACGGTTCATATGTAACGGCGTGATTGCGATAATGAACCTAGATTTGGGGTTTTATTTGAAGTGATCTAAGGAGGTAACATTCTCATCTTCTTTTCTTTCCATCGCGTTCTTCTTCCACGAGCCGCCGCTGCTGCCCCTCTTCTTCCTTTGATTTTTTGGGATGCTTTTAGTTGCAAATTGAATTTTGTTAGCTGGTTGTCGTTGGTGGTTCTAATGGATTGATTCATGGTCAATAATGGTTGTGACTGGTGAAAAATTTCCTAATGGTCTTGTGTGGATCAATTTCTGGGTTTGATGCATTTATAAAGTTAACCTTTTCACTTGAATCTGGTGGAGGTGGTGATGCTTATATTTATTCAAAATTGGGGGTCTGGGGAGCTTTTATTAGTTTATGTATTCTGTTTTTGTTTGTTTTAAAAAGTATTCTTCATGCGCGCCTGTTCACAACGACTTATTTTAAAATGACTTAAAATTTAAATTGAGTTATAAATTATTTTAAATTGTGCTTTATAATTAAAAGTGTTCGGCTGATAATAACTTATAAGTTAAAATAAAATGTAAAAATTATTAAAAAGAACATTAATAAAAAGATACATTGATTTAATATCATATCATAAAATCACTATTTTTTTATTAAATAAAACACTAAATAAATAAATATATTATATTATATTGTATTATAAATATAATATAATATAAAATAAATATAATACATATTAATAATATATTATATTATATATGCATATAATATTATATATGCATATATTATATTATGTGTTATAATATTGTATATTTAATATTATATTATAATATAATACATATTAATAATATGTTATATTATAATATATATATATATATATATATATATATATATAATATAATATAATATAATATAAAACCTACTAATATATATATATATATATATATATTATATATATTATATAATATATTATATTGTATTGTATCAATTATATTTATTTATTTATTTATATGGGTGACGATATTTTTGTCTTAACATTTTTTATTACATGTTTGTTTACGTTGGAGAAGAAATAGATATTAGGTTGGACGAATAGAGATGTAATTTAACAAAATAGAAGAGGGGCAAAATGGACATTATATTTGGTCAAAACAACTTATTAGGAATGACTTATAAGTCATTTTTAAATAAGTACCAAATTGTTGCTTATTTATTTTAACTTATAAATTAAAAAATAAGTCATTACCGAACACCTCAACAGTAGCAAATGACTTATAAATTGGTTTGGCCAACTTATAAGTCATTGCCGAACAAGCCCGTAATCTAAGTATTTTTTTGGTTTAGTTGTATAATTTATTTCATTTTAATTTATCCTCACTTTTAGTTAAATGATATTAAAAAAAATTCTTTTTTTTCCTTTTTTTTTGTATTTTTCCCTTTTGTTTTAAGGTTATTGAAAATAGTTTAACAAAATGAATAGTAATTTTCTAACGTTTTACATATTTTATATGAATACTAATTTTTAATGTTTTACATATTTTACTAAATTTTTTTATCGTTTTTCATATTTTGTATGACCTTTTTAAATTTGTATAAAAAAATTGGATTTTTTTGTATCGATTAATTTTTCGGCCTTTTTTCTTCTTTTTTTCTATGAGCTTTTCTAATACAAAAAGAGTATTATTTAATTTTGATTAAATTTATTTGTAAAATTTTAGATTGTGATATAATTTTGTTTTTTTATTTTAAAATAAAAAAAAATTATATGGTAATCTTTTTATTAATATTTAATTTTAATAATTTAACATATAATAATTATTTATAAGGATTTATACAAATTTAATATGTCAAAAATAAGTATTTATATAGATTTTATACGAATTTAATAAGTCAAATACGGTCAAACCGTATTTTTCAAGTATTTTCGACCAAAATCTTGCTGGAATATCCGAATGGGTCTATATTGGTTATTTAAACGTACTTTAGGGTCTATATCGGAAGGATTTATATTTTAGGGGCCCAATTATAAAATGGGTAGAACTTGGAGGATCTAAAGTGCAATTAACTCTATTTTTAATTTTAGAAGACACAAACAATCAAGTTAATCAATTATTAATCATCACTGACTAACGAGATCATAAAATGGTTAATCATCCTTGTCAACTCATAATTATTTTTTATTAATTATGAGTTAACTCATAGGAGGATCTCCTGTCCGCGTACTATATATAAGATATTGATTAGTACAGAATTAAAGCACATATATTATAATATGATTTCTTTTCATTGTTTTCCTTGTTGGTGGACTAAACTTTTGCCTATAAAAGGCAAGGCTTGCCAACAGAAGAATGGACAATTTTCTGATCACTTATTGTTTCTCTTTCTCTCTCATCTCTTTCTCTTCCTCTTTTAATATTGCTAGTAAAGAGTATTCATTTGATTTGTGCTAAAGTTTTAGAACAATTTTATAACATGTTATCAGCACGAGACTCTAATCAATTGAGACGGTAATTTAAATTCTAACGATTAATTATTATATTACGAGCTGGCTTTGCCCAACCGATAATATAATTTTATTCATATAATTGGTATTCTTCTATTAATTATTATACTACGAGCTGGCTTTGCCCAACCGATAATATAATTTTATACCTATAATTGGTATTCTTCTATTAATTATTATACTACGAGTTGACTTTGCCCAACCGATAATATAATTTTATTCCTATAATTGGTATTCTTTAATGTTTAATTATATTCATGTTTAGTTGTTCATTTTTAAATTTATTATTTACATATGGTACCACCTATCCTTATTACAAGATTTGGTGGGAACCTTTTTACCATTTATATACTTGTGGAAATAATCTATCTGTCTTACGCGGATTATCACATGTCGGGTGAAAATCCATTTACAGCTTTGTGTGTGTGTATATATATATATATATATATATATATATATATATATATATATATATATATATATATATATATATATATATATATATATGTTGTGTGTTGCATTTTATCTCATAGTTTATCTTCTCCATATCATACATGCAATTATTTACTACTTGTTTTAATAAATAATGAAATTGTGTTTTTAACTCAGAATAGATGGCAAACTTGGCAAAAATAGATTTTTCAATTCTGAAAATCTCTGGAGACAACTATTTGGCTTGGGCACTTGATGCAGAATTACATCTTAGTGCAAATGAGTTAGAAAAGACTATTGAATCGGGAAACACGGCCACTACGGCACAAAATGCAAACGCCATAATTTTTCTTCGTCATCATATTGATGAAGGATTAAAGACTGAGTATTTAACAGTCAAAGATCCTTTGACCTTATGGAATCAATTAAAGGAAAGATTTGACCACTAAAAATTGGTTGTTCTCCCTAATGCCAAATTTGAGTGGCTTAATTTAAGGCTACAAGATTTTAAATCGATTACGGATTATAGTTCCAATATTTATAGAATAACCTCTACTTTGGCTTTATGTGGAGATCCAGTTTCTGAACCTCAATTGCTTGAAAAGACGCTTTCAACTTTTCATCCCACCAACATGATTCTGTCACAACAATACAGACAGAGTAAGTTCACAAAATTTAGCGAATTATTGTCTATCCTACTTGTTGCGGAAAAGAATAATGAATTGTTGTTGAAAAACCATCAAGTACGACCAACGGGTTATGCTCCATTGCCAGACATTAACAACATGTCATTCTAGAAGAATAAACGTGACAATAGATGGCAACATAATAAGAAGTCTTGGGGACGGAAAAATAAACGAGGCCATTATAACAACACATTTCCAAACCGCAACAATTCAGGCTACCAGAAGTGGCAAGTATCTGGGCCTAGTACAAATAAAGAAAATGCAGCACAAAAAAAGAACAAACCAGATGTTTGTTTCAGGTGTGGGATGAATGGGCATTGGTCGCGTACCTGTCGTACGCCGAGACATCTGGTTAATTTATACCAGGAGTCTCAAAAGAACAAAGTAATGGAGGCAGAAACAAACTATGTTAATCATCAATTGAATATTGTTGATGTTCCACCAATGACCAAAAATGAGGAAAAGGTTGGCGATATTACTGGACCTTCTGAAAGCATCTTTTGGGATATCGATTAATTCCTTGTTTTAATTAAGCACTCTACATGTATAATATTATTAGTTTTCATTTTGTACAAATAATATTATGTATTTCTCATGAATAAAATTATATATGATATGTAACTTTTCTTATCTACGGTTTTTTTTTTGTGTCAGACCAACTTTAATAGATATGGAAGATATATGTTTAGCAGACAGTGCAACAACTCATACAATCCTTCAAAGTGAGAAATATTTTTCACAACTAATCAAAGCTAAGGGAAACGTAGGAACTATCTCTGGTACATCAAATTTAATCGAAGGATTTGGAAAAGCTAGTTTCATGCTACCAAATGAGACACAATGTTTTATCAAAAACGCTCTATATTCTAGTAAATCAAGAAGAAATTTGCTTAGTTTTAAAGATATTCGACTAAATGGTTTTCATATTGAAACAACAAATGAAAATGATAATGAATATCTTCTCATCACTTCTTCTATTTCTGGAAAGAAGAACATCCTAGAAAAACTTCATTCAATTTCTTCTGGATTATATATTATGAAAATTAGAGCAATTGAGTCTCATACTGTTTTGATTCCAAAATTTATAGATCCCAAATCCTTCATGTTATGGCATGAAAGACTCGGTCACCCAGGTATGTCAATGATGCGCCGCATTGTTGAAAATTCTACTGGTCATCCTCTCAAAAATCAAAAGATTTTTCCTAGTAGTGATTTTCATTGCTCTGCATGTTCTCGAGGAAAATTAATTGTTCGACCATCACCAACAAAAGTTTATAAAGAAACCCCAAAATTCCTAGAGAGAATACAAGGAGACATTTGTGGACCCATTCATCCATTGTCGGGACCATTTCGATATTTTATGGTTTTAATAGATGCTTCAACTAGATGGTCTCATGTTTGTCTCCTCTCCTCTCGAAATTTTGCCTTCTCTAAACTTCTTGCTCAAATAATCAAGTTACGGGCTCAGTTTTCAGATCATCCAATCAAATCAATTCGACTTGATAACGCGGCTGAATTTTCATCAATGACTTTTAATGACTTTTGTATGACTATTGGAATCTCCATTGAACATTCTGTTCCTTATGTACATACACAAAATGGTTTAGCTGAATCTTTAATAAAAAGGCTTCAACTGATTGCACGTCCATTAATATTAAGGGCTAATTTACCTACTTCGGTTTGGGGTCATGCAATTCTTCACGCTGCAGCCATTATTCAAGTAAGGCCAACGGCTCTTCATAAATTTTCTCCTATACAGTTAGTTCTTGGTCAAGTACCCAACATATCACACTTTCGAGTTTTTAGAAGTGCAGTATATGTTCCTATTGCACCTCCACAAAGAACTAAAATGGGAGCCCAACGAAGAATTGGTATTTATGTTGGTTTTGATTCTCCTTCTATTATTAGATATCTTAAACCTTTAACTGGAGATGTTTTTACTGCACGTTATGCAGATTGTCATTTTAATGAATTTGTATTTCCACCGTTAGGAGGAGAGAAATTTTTAAATAAAAAACCCTCTGAAATATCATGGAATGCATCAGGATTAAATTCACTTGATCTTCGCACAGGACAATGTGAAATTGAAGTTCAAAGAATTATTTATTTACAAAATATTGCAAATCAAACGTCAGATGCATTTAATGATGCTAGAAAAGTGATAAAGTCACATACACCTGCAGTGAATACTCCAGCAAAGATAGAAATACCTATCCAAAAATCAATTCCTGAAGAATTAACAAATAAGATAATAGAAGAATCTAAACCACGTCAGAAACTTGGAAGACCGGTCGGTGCAAAAGACACCGTACCTCGCAAACAAAAGGCAAATAAGGGAATCCTAGAAGGAATACCCGCTCCAGAAGTAGCACTTGTTCCAAAAGTGGGAAAACCCCTAGAAGAGGTACAAAATCTTACCGAAGGAATAAGAGATGAACATCAAGAGATCTCGATAAATTATGTACATGATGAGAAAATATGGGATCGAAGCAAAGTCATGATTGATGATATATTTGTTTTCTCTATAGCATCAGATAGTACTTTGATTCCTGACACGGATCCTGAACCACAAAACGTGGAAGAATGTCGGAAAAGAAAAGATTGGCCAAAATGGAAAGATGCTATTCAAACTGAGCTACAATCTTTATTGAAAAGAGAAGTATTTGGACCAGTAGTCCAAACACCGCTAGGCGTTATCCCAGTTGGAAACAAATGGGTATTTGTACGAAAGCGAAATGAGAAAAATGAAATTATGAGATATAAAGCCCGACTTGTAGCTCAAGGGTTTTCACAAAGGCCTGGTATTGATTATCACGATACATACTCTCCAGTAATGGATGGAGTCACTTTTCGTTTTCTGATAGGTATGGCAACCATGGAAGGTTTGGAAACACGTCTGATGGATGTTGTAACAGCATACTTATATGGCTCACTTGACAGTGAGATCTACATGAGAATCCCTGAAGGATTGAAAATGGTTGAATTACAAAGGCCCCGTCATATATATTTAATCAAGTTGCAACGCTCATTATATGGATTGAAACAGTCTGGTCGTATGTGGTATAATCGACTTAGTGATTATTTAATAAAAGACGGGTATATAAATAATCAAGTATGTCCATGTGTTTTTATTAAGAAAACACAAAGTGGATTTACCATTATTGCTATATATGTGGATGATTTAAATCCTGTAGGTACTCCTGAAGAACTCACAAGAACTGCTACTTATTTAAAAGATGAATTTGAAATGAAAGATCTTGGAAAAACAAAATTTTGTTTGGGGATACAAGTGGAGCATTTAGCATCTGGAATTTTCATGCATCAATCCACATATACTGAAAAGATTCTGAGTCGTTTTCATATGGATAAAGCTCACCCTTTGACTACCCCGATGGTTGTCCGATCTTTAGAAGTTGATAAAGATCCATTTCGGCCTCTAGAAAGTGGGGAAGAAGTCTTTGGACCTGAAGTTCCATACCTAAGTGCAATAGGTGCTCTTATGTATCTTGCAAACTGTACACGACCTGATATTACTTTTGCTGTCAACTTGTTGGCAAGATACAGTTCTTCTTCGACTAAGAGACATTGGGATGGGATCAAACACATTTTGAGATACCTCCGTGGAAGTATAGATCTTGGGTTATTTTATCCAAGAGATTCAACGTCACAATTGGTTGGATATGCCGATGCAGGATATTTATCAGATCCACACAATGGGAGATCACAAACAGGTTAAGTATTTACATATTGTGACACAGCTATATCCTGGAAATCCACAAAGCAAACCATGACAGCTACATCTTCAAATCACTCCGAGATTCTCGCTATACATGAAGCAAGTAGAGAGTGTGTTTGGTTGAGATCAATTATTCTGCATATTCAAGAGTCATGCGGATTAATATCAATCAAAGACATTCCTACAATTCTGTATGAGGATAACGCTGCATGCATTGCTCAACTTAGAGGAGGATACATCAAAGGAGATAGAACAAAACACATTTCACCTAAATTCTTCTTCACACATGAGCTGCAAAAGAAGGGTGATATAGATGTGCATCAAATTCGATCATGTGATAATCTAGCCGACTTATTCACAAAGTCACTACCAAATGCAACATTTGCAAAACTTCGGCAAAAGATCGGAATGCGTCGACTGAAAGACTTATCACAACATTTCATCAAGGAGTAATGAATTCCTTTTTGAGGGGGAGACTGTAATCTTTTCCCTTAGTCAAGTTTTTTTTATCCCAATGGATTTTTTTTTTCTTGACAAGGTTTTAACGAGACACTCAATTATAGTAAAATTTTATGTAAAAGATATGTACTCTTTTTTCCTTCGCTAAATTTTTCCCACTGGGTTTTCTTAGCAAGGTTTTTAATGAGACATAATCTTCTATCTTAAGAAATCAAGGGGGAGTATTATAATATGATTTCTTTTCATTGTTTTCCTTGTTGGTGGACTAAACTTTTGCCTATAAAAGGCAAGGCTTGCTAACGGAAGAATGGACAATTTTTTGATCACTTATTGTTTCTCTCTCTCTCATCTCTTTCTCTTCCTCTTTTAATACTGCTAGTAAAGAGTATTCATTTAATTTGTGCTAAAGTTTTAGAACAATTTTATAACAACATAGAATTATTCGTACATAAAAAGTGGATATGTATTGGTAATTATGCGAAGTGAAAAGTTGGCTCATCTACATGAATGCATCTTCCACACATTCCTTCAAGGAACTCCACCACCTCCAAACATGAACTAAAGAAAAATTTTCAAATGCCATTGAGATTAAATACATAAAATATATATTAATATCGTTCCCATAATTTTGATATTCAAGCTTCTTTTTTCTCCCTTTCTTTCACACAGACTCTAAGGAAATTATCTATAAAAATAACTCGGGGCTAAATTATATCTCAATCACTCTTAAAGGGTAATGCCCTTGTTATAGTCTTCAAAAATTTCTTCTTACTGTGTCATCACATTCCTCATAGAACTAACTCTGTTCTGCCTAGCTTGCTCTTAATCTCTTCACAATGTTTTATTCTTCTCTTGGAGCTCATTAGTTAAGCTAAAACACAGGCTTCTGTCTTTGATTTTATTTTCACTTTCAATTTAAGAAATAGTCATCAAATTTTCAAACTTTCGAACATAACTACTAATAATACCCTTCTTAATGTACTCTTCATTCCCGGGGCAACCCAAGCAAAGAGTTTCTCCCCTTTAAGCCTGCCGCAGACCAATATTTTTTCCTTTGCTAATCAATTAATTAATATGCATTCGAAATTCATTACGTTTTAACGTTTTAAAATGTGGTCCAGTTCTATCTTTGTTAGATTCAACTAAAGTAAAAACCGAATGACCCGAGTCCAACAAGAGAATGAACTTAGACAGGGTCACTCGGGCTTTGCTTTGGTTGAACCTATCTTTGTTAGATTCAACTAAAGCAAAAACCGAATGACCCGAGTCCACAAGAGAATGAACCTAGACAGGGTCACTCGAGCTTTGCTTTGGTTGAACCTTGATAGACACATAATTCATACATTTTATTATCCCTAATTTTGTCCTTTTAATTATATTAGTTTATTAAATTAATATGTTTATTTTATTTTGTAGGATTTAATATTTTAGTACGATAAAGTCAAAATCTTGGTGATCAAGCAGTATTTAATGCTCTTATTCATGCAAGGAAATATCCAAGAAAAATCATATAACGAGAAGGAAGGAGGTGGAACAATCTTGGTGTGCAAGTCAAATCCACTGAAGAAAAAGAAAGTCTATCTAGAAGATCTCTTTGAGAAGTTGATTGCCGCTAGGAAGTTAAAACTTACATGGAAAGGGACTCTTGAGATATTACCATATAGAGATTGAAATCAAAAAAAGAATAAAAGATGTCAAGTTCAATGAATGTAAATTATGGCACAAATTTATTTTCCCTATAAATAGGTCTCTTGTTTTAGAGAGAAGGGAGGGATCAGTTTAGGTTAGGAGTAGGATTAAATTATTTCTTCATTGTACGTTCGTTGGATGATTGTTAATTAAAGGGAGTTTTCTTATTTTATTTTTAATTTTCTACTTCTTCTTTATTTTTGTTAGTTTATTTATTTTAATGTCTAGTTAATCTCTTTAATCTAGGATGAAGATGAAATTAAATAATTATTCATGATAATATTTTTCACCTCTTCTATTATTTATGCTTTTATGTTTAATTGATTTCGCCTTTATGTTTCATTATTGAAATATCTTCGTTTTATAGTTCTTATGTGATTTTAAATTAATTAAGAGGTTTTGATAGATTATTGTTAAGATATAAATTTTTCATAATCCATGTTTGCTCAAAGAAGTTTTGATGGGTTATAGTTAATCCTTAAATTTTCATAGTCTATGCTTGCCCACGTTAATTATAAAATTACTAAATTAAAGGGAAGGGAGATCAAAATCATAATTAAGTTATAAAAATAGAAGAGATTGAATTACTTGTTATGTTTATTATTTAGTGAATTCGGATTCCTAGGTAACTTTTCTCATTACTAGTTTTCATTAATTTTTAATTTGTATTATTTAGTTAATTAATCATCTCCACTATCTTTATTTCTAATTCGCCTAAAATAGATATTAAGGATACATTAAAATTAATTTAGTCTCTGTAGATTCGACCTGTACTTGCCAGTTCTTCAACTTGACACTGTGCACTTGTAGTTACATATTTTTATCACATCAAACCTTATAGAGATAATACAGGTTTTTTTTTAAATTAAAAAAAAAGTACAATGAAATTTTAAATTCATATGAACTGATTGTCAACAGAAGAGAGATTGAAATGCGACAAGTCGTAAATGAGATAAACTATATGCTTGGATTGTCCGAGACGAAGAGTACATAAAAAAAGAATGTATTATTGTAACAATCTCTCCAAGCATGTTAAAGACTATTTCTAAAATTAAAAGAGAAAATAAAAGCAAAGAGATGAAGCATGTGCGAAACTTAACTAATGAGCTCTAATTCTAAATGAAGAATGAACTGTGAGAGATCACGAGGGAGCTAAATAGGACTGAGAGTTTCATGAAAAATGTAATGAAGCATAAAGAAGAAATTTTTGAAGCTTATAACAAAAGCATTTTCCTTAGTGATTGGTATATAATTTAGTCCTAGGTTGTTTATATGGATAATTTGTTTTTGATTTTATGTGATACTCATTTGGATTCTATGTTAGAACGGAGCTTCAAAAATCTAGTTTGTTTATGTAACTCTATCACACCCATATGTTTATTCCTTTCAGTACAGATAAACAAAACAGATATTTCCACTTAGAAATATAATATTTTTGATCGCATGATTCCCCTCAAATGAATAGTAACTCAGATCAAGATTCATGTAAAAGAGACTTATGTGTTGTCATATTTTCTTGTGAAAATATCAGTTACCCATATATATCTTAGGGTTAACTGCGTATCGTACCTCGAAGTATATACCCTTTTGCACTTGATACCCCTAGGTTCAAATACTCGCATCCCGCTGCCCAAAGTACTCTTAAGTAACCGTAACTGACCCTTTTGTAATTTCCGATCAGAAAAGTTGTCGAAATTGTCACGTGTTTCGGTAGAGGGAGTATAAGTATGCTTTAACCTAATTTTTATAAATTTGACCGTATAAAACCGTTTAAAACCAATTAAATACCAAGTTAATTTATTCATACTCCCTAATATAAATTTGGATGTATTTGAAAAAAATAAAAAATAAAAATTCATCTTCATCATCCCCAATTCATAAAATTCAAAAATTTCAAATACAAAAATTCTAAACCATTTATCTCTTCAAATGATAATCTGTCAAACTATCAAAAATATCAAACACGAACAATAGATTCAATACATTAATTTGTCCAATAAAGAACAAAAAATCTCAACTCATCTTCATCATCTTTCCCATCTTCATCATCTTCCCCATCTACCATTAAACTCAAAATTTTCAAAATTCAAAATACTCAAATCATTCATCATCTTCCTTTGTAACTATTCATGAAACTCGAAAATCTTAAAACAAAAATCTCAACTCATTCATCATCTTCAAACTTCAGTCCCAAAATCTCAAAACTCCCAAAACTATGTTTTATCATGGAATCCACTCACTTTCTTTCTCTAAAACATAAGATGAGGGACCATTCATGAACTCGAAAATCTCAAACCAAAAATCCCAAACCCATTTCATCATCTTCAATTTTTGTTCCAAAATCTCAAAACTCATAAATCAAACCACACAATAAACGAAACTTAAAACTCAAATCAAACTAGATGACTCCAATCAAACTTAAATCGAAGATAATATATTTCCATCCAACTTTATTTAAGCTCATCTTAATGGATCAAAACATAGATCTTTTATGGGTTGGATTTGAACTCGTCTTAGTGGGTCAAAACATAAATCTATGCAGCAGATCTGGAGTTTTGGGAAGTGTGGTTGTGAGGGAGAGTTTTGAGGGTGTGAAGAGAGAAGATGAAAATTTAGAAATAAATGGGTTTCATAATATTAAGTTAATTAGTATGGTTAAACTATTTTATTTAGGTTAATTTTATGTATTTATACTTTCACATGTGTATAATTAAGATTTATACAAATTTAGTATTTCAAAATGAGTCAAATACGATCAATTCGTATATTTCTACCATGTCCCACGCACATGTCAGCTTTCTGGTGAATTTTACTCCAAGGTCTATCGTGCTTACTTAAACAAAGCTAAGATAGTGATATGAGAGCTTTTGAATCTGAGAATATCAAATGCAAAAAGGTGTATACTACGGAATATGATACGCAGTTAACCCTTTATCTTATCCTCCACCCTTCTCTTCTATGAGACATCGCAAACCTGTGATAAAATACACCATAAATTTCAGCTATAAAAACATATTCGCACACATAAGATAATACACATATATGGAACTGAATATATATATATATATATAAGTGGTGTTTATTTAGTCTAACAAATAAAATCTTATTAAGCTAATGAAGAATGAAGCATATATATAAGAACACAAAAATGGTATATTGATAATTGTTGGGATGTAATTATTTGGGTCTGGCCGAGCTGTAGCCCAATTTATTTAATGGTCCAGATCTAGTGTTGGCCCATGTACATTTATTTTGATAGCTTGCTCAAATAGTGGAAGAGTTCTTATCAAAGTAAGAATGTGTTTCCTTATTTGGGGGAGATAAGGAGATTTAATTTGGAAAAGAATCGATCAGTCATTAATTGCAGTTATAAGGTGATTTTAAAAAGGACCCCTACTCCTAATTGGATTCGGGTGGACATTGAAAGTAATATGCCCTCAAGCCAATTATATTTGATGTAATAAGCATTTACTTTGTAATCTTATTCAAATATTAATAATAGAATAAAAGGCATATTTTATCCATGTTAATTGGTTGAATTAATAAATGTGATGAACCCATAGTTTTCGAGCAATGCTTTTAGAATCATGATGAGATCATGCTAGTGAGATCTAAATTCAAGAAAGCTCAAAACTAAAATGTTCCTAATCGTTGGATCACTAATATTGGGATTACTGATCCGGATAGATTAGTACATACTATGCTTGATCTTTAGAAGATAATGATTGATCTCATAATCATTTGTGTGAAGACACTAAAGCAAGTATGTAGGTGCTTATTAGAGAATAAGTTCACTGAACGTGACTCGCTTAAAGAACCCTAATGGAGTTTTATTCACCTGTCAATAGGGAAGTTCTTAAGTGATAGTTGTACAAGTGATCCTTGGACTTGAGATCATCATAGTACCTTGTGTATGTTAAGTTATACTTTGCCATATTCCTTAATACCTTAGGGTATGTCATAGGGTATGTACGGGTATAATAAAGTATACACGGAGGTAGGTGAATGATCGACAAAGGATCTACCACTTCTGATAAAGGGAGAGAATGTCCTATGCGATTTGATAAATGACAGCTCAAAAATTCCCTGGCCAGGGTTAATTGAAAATTAGAAAGGAGTTTCTAATTTACATTAATCGGAGTTGTGCATTTTTAAATCGAAATGCATATGATTAAATAAAATAAGACTTGTCAGTAATTCCATGTCTTATATTTAATCGGGACATTGTATGGTAGAAGGATTGAATTGTACGGTAACTACTGCTGAATAGGTTCAATGTGATTAAACGTTGATTTCATATTATACGGATAGTCATGATACATTATCGTAAGGTGTCCCTCATGATGTAAAAATAAATATTATTTATTTATATATGAATTAAAGGAGTTTAATTCATTATAAATAATATTAGAATAGTTCTAATTTATTTATTCTACGACCGGCATAATATTGAACCTAAAGGGTCACACCGCAAAAGAATAATTTTGTATTGGAAACAATTGGCTAAATAATAATAAATTAAGTATTTAATTTATTATTTGAATAAATTGAAATGCTTAATATTTATAATGATATATTTGGAGAAATATTGAATTATAAATTAATGAGAGAAATCTTATTATTATTATTATTATTATTTAATTCTTAATTAGATTGAGAATTAAATTAAATGAAAATGCAAATTAAATAAAATGGTAGTATACTTGCTTAATGTTGATTAAGCAAGTAACACATGTTAATTGCTTAAATGAATAACATGTGGGTTAGGAGAAAATGTATACTTACATTTTGTGTAAGTATTATTTTTGTAAGTATCCTAATAAGATTAGGGTTTCCTAATTAACCTAGCATATTCATTAGCCTCCATCTTAAGAGTTAAGAGAGAAATAGTGTTCTTGTTATTCTTAAGAGTTAGGAATAAAATTAAAGGGATTAGCCATCCAAGATTTCTAGGAAATCAAAATATTGTTTCTTGTATAATTGTTCTTGGTGGATTACCTCTAGAGTGCTACATACACTTTGTAGCTAGTGTTTAATCTAAGGAACAAAAATTGGAGGAGCTTGAAGAAATCAACAAAGGGTTGTAGATTGGAAGATCTTGAAGAAATCAAGAGAGGAGTAGATCTTGTAGCGGTTCAAGAGTTGAATCATCAAATGTATTATCTCTTGTTAATCTTCATCAATTAATAGTTATGCATAAGGTGATTCATGGATAAGTTGCAAAAATTTTAATTTCCATTTTCCGTTGCGTATTACAATTAGATTGTGATTTTGCAAACTTACAGACATGACATCTATAAATACAATAATAAGCAAGGGCTTGAGGGGAGATCACAATAACGCACAACAGAGAAGAGTGAGGAATAAACAATTTGTACTCTCCATATTATTTTATAGTGGATTTCTTATCTCGTCCCATAGTTTTTTCTCAATTGGTTTTCTCGTAAAATTCTTGTGTTATTATTTTATTTTCATGTGTTATTATTTTATTCCACATACACACTAAAACAATTGCATATCCTCTATTGTAAACGTCTTTTTAGCTCGTTGTTTGGTGATTTGGCGAACGGTCAGATTTTGACGTTAACAATAATCAATGGCATTACCTTGAAATGACAAAATGGCTGCTAGAACCCTTCAAAACTCTGTACTGATTGAACAATGGAAATTAATTCGCAAAGAACAAAAAATAAATAAATGTAATACCTCAGTATATGTAAGAAAAGAGTGAAGATGGATTGATATTTATAGAGAGAGAAACACGTGATGAAAAGATGTTAGAGGGAGAAAGAGAGTGTTTCTTTTGTGAAATACTGGATTGCGTTCTGCAAAATTAGAAGAAAAAAAATCAATAGAAATGAATTCAGATAGATTTAATAAAAATCATACTTAATGTGTAGATATTATTATTTAGATTTCTTTAGATTACATTCCATTTTTTCTACCTCTTAAATATTTTTTTTACAATTATATCATTATTATTTATTTCTTTTTGTGTTTTCCATATCATCTAGAAGTTTGTGATTTAGGGTGCTAGACCAATTTCTTAAAAGAGTAGGGTGCAAATTGTATTTCAGTATTTTTTTTCTATAAGTTATGTTAATAAAACTTTAATGGTTTACCCTTTTTACCCATCATCTTAACGGTCCGGTCAATTAAATTGAAAAAAAAAATTTAAAAGTAAAAAATAAAATAAAATTGAGGGAGGAGTGCAAATTGGCTTCTCACTTAAAGTTTAGGGTTCTTTTAATTAAAAATAAAATTTGGGGTGTAAAGCGATCTTGAGTTAGACTATAGGGTATAACTTGTAATTTAGTATAGTTTTTTTCTCCTTTTTTTTTTTGTTAAAGGTATAAGGATACTGCCGGTTGTTTCAAATATTTTGTCTCAAATTATTTGACATTATTATATTAGTTGAATATATTTTTTGTAATTGAGTATGTCACAAAATATTACTTGAATTAGTCAACGCTGCATCATTTGAGACAATAAAATTCAGACCTGCAATATTATCTAATGTGTAAGCTAAATAAGATCTCATTTTTTAATTTAAAAATTTTTCTGGACTTTTTTAGTTTAATAAAATATTTTTACAAGTTGACTGCCCTGTTATATAAAATGTTTTTATACATCTGATATCATAGGAGGTTTGGGCATATTTTGAGTATTTTAATAATTATTAAAAAATTAATAATATTTGTTTAAATTATAAAGTAATTAATATAGAGGGAGTATATAATTTGTCATATCCAAACTTGGCTATAGATGATTTTTTTATTTTTTTTATCTTTTCAATGATATTATCAATATTTAACTATTTTATCACTAAATTTGGCAGGCCACATATTCTTTTTTTTATTCATATATATATATATATATATATATATATATATATATATATATATATATATATATATGATAGGGGTGAGAAATTAAGTGTCTGTTTGACTATGACTTATAAGTTAATTTTTATTGTTTGGTTGTTCGGTTGTTCTTCTACGACTTAATTTTTAATTTATAAATTGACTTTAAGTCATTTTTAAAAAGTAACAATTTCTTATTTCTAAAAATTGACTTATAAGTCAGTTTAAATAATTAAGTTTAATCAAATATAGTGACTATTCAAATTACATCCAATTCTCTCTTTATACTTCTCTCACTCCCTCTCTTCATCATCTCTCCTCTCTCTCCCCTCCATTTTTTTATTAATATTTAAATTTTAAAAAAAAAATCTAACTACAGTTAAATTCATTAGGATATTCTTTTCTTAAACTTTATTTAAGTTTTGTTTTATTTTAATTATTTTGAGTTTTGCAAGTCTTAAAATGTAAACAAAATAATAAAAACAAAAAAAAGAGAATAATACTATAATAAAATGTCTAAATAATAGTACTAATAATATTGATCAATAACTCATGAATATTATGTCAGAAAAAAAAAACTCATAAATATTGAAGTTATGGTGCTTTTTAATGTTTTATTAATGTTGGAATGGTGATTCTTATGATAAAATGATGAATCAACATATTTTTTTTATTAATGTTTTTTTAGTAATATTTATAATTTATTTTAACTTATAAGTTATTATCAGTCAAACATATTCCCAACTTATTTTAAATTAATTTTTAACTTATAAATTAAATTGACGTCGAATAATTTTATTTTTATAAATCGCAATTAAAAATAACTTATAATTTATTTTAAATTTTAACTTATAAATTATTTTAAAATAAGACATATCGCCCAACATGCGGTGACAAATTAAGTCTAATTATTAGATATGAGTAGTAAATTAACCCAAATAAATAAGGGTAGCGATCCATAGCACGATTGTTATGGATATTATTTCAGCAAACAGATTTTACAACGTTAATTTAGAGATTCAACGGTCTAAAGAGAATTTTTTTTTTACTGGTCACTACTCTTAGTAACAGCGAGAGAATGTTTTTTTTTGTTGATCGCTACTCTTAATAGCGGGTAGAAAATTTTTTTTACTAACCTTTACTAAGAATAAAGACTAAGAGAAATGTCTTAAACACACTCACCTTAGTTAGATTTAAATAGATTCAATATATTAATTTGTAAGATAATTCTAAGTTATATTACAAAATGGAGTTTTAATTTTAAATAATCAAATTATCACAATAATTAACAATGTTAAATTATATTACATAAGAAATTATTTATACAAATATTTTATAAAAATAAATATATTACATGTAGTTGACAATGTTAAATTTTACTCCCACCGTCCCATAATAAATTCCTAATTTGACTTTCATGGTCAAATTGACCATTTTTAAAATTATTAATTAAAAAATTTTATATAAAATTTTTAAATTCCGAAACTTGACACTAGTAGTAAATTCTCCGTAGTTTATTATGATCATAATCACTTGGCGTATATTTTGATTTTTTTAAAGATTTATTAATTTTAAAAATGATCAATTTGACCATGAAAGTCAAATTAGGACGTTTATTATGGGACGGAGGGAGTATTACTTAAGAAATTATTCATACAAATAAATCCATTGAATATAATTGACATTTTTAAATTTTATTACTTAAGAAATTATTTATACAAATATTTTATACATTAAAACTATTTAAATTTAACTAAGGTGGATGTATTTTAGATATTTTCCTGACCTCTACTTTTAGTAGAGGGCAATAAAAAAATCTCTGGTCGCTACTCTTATGCTACGTTTGGATTGGTAGAATAGGAGGAAGAATGAAATCACTCATTTCTATGGAATAAAAAAAATTGTGTTTGGTTGCGATTGGAATGAAAAAATTATGTTTGGTTCCTTGAGGGAGGAAGAGCATATGGAATAACTCATTCCAATTAAAATGGAATGAATCATTCCACTCTTCATTACATTCCTTCAATTCAAACGTAACATTAGAACAATAAAAAAAATTTTTGGTCACTACTAAGAATAGCGATCAACAAAAAAAAAATTCTCTAATCGCTATTAAAAAAATTTCTCTTTAGACCATTAAAATTTTGAATTAATGATATAAGATTTATTTATTAAAATAATGTCCATAATAACCTTTTGTTATAAATGTACCCAACGAATAAACAAATAATTGAAAGGTTAGATCTTAAACCTTACCCACCCGCCTTTGAGAACCTACCCAGCTCCAATTTCCCTTTGTCGTTCCCTCTCTCTCTCTCTCTTAGAGGCGTTCATGTTCCAAATCACAACATATAAATCCTTCTGTATCTCTCCTCCTCCTCTTCACTTTCCTTCTTGTTGGGGTTCTGAACTTTAATTCCATAACTTCTTCTCCAATCTGAAACTTTTTGTATTTTTGTTTATCTGAAAGAAGAAGATAAGATGGGGAAAAATCAGGCGTACAAGGCTATGCAGAGAGCAAGGCTGGGTTCTAGCTCAGGCGGTCCAGATGAAGTGGAGGACGGCATGGTTTGTACCCTTTCATACTATTTCTGTCACCAATCCCCAATTTCTTAACTTTTACTAAAAAAAATTCATTATTGGTATTGTTTATTTTGTTTTATGTTTCTTGTTTTGCTGTTATGTCTGTGTTAAATGAATTTGGACTTGATCAAGAGCTTACAACTGCGAAAAAGCTTGAATTTTTTTTGTAGGGGATGTGTAAAGTTGAGTAAGTGATTGATGGTGACCTAATTTATATGGAAGTGTATTGAACTGTGCTTGTTTTTGTGCTGATTTATATTTAATTGGAAATGTCCCAAGACTCTTACTTTCTCACTTAAATGGGTATGGTTGAATTATCTGCTGCTATTATTGTTGGTTACACCCTCTGTTCCACAAAAACTGTCCAATTTGGCACCAAAAAAATTCCATTTTTAGTCATGTTAGTATAAATTGACATATCATCACAATTTCATTATCATCTCATAACTACTAAACTAAAAACTCGATAGATTTAGGGGTACTTATAGAACAAATTTTTATCCTTCAAAAAATAAATAAATGTATGTGAAAATTCTGTGAGTCTTCAAAAACAAATATATGGTTCTTGTTGTTTCAGGGCGATATGTTACTTATTATTGTTTCTACATAACATTTAGTGAACCCATTTTTTCCTGTTATCTCATATAAATGTTAGCTATCTCGTATAAATGCTAGCTATTACTGCAAGATTGCCAGATTAACATAGTTGTATAAAACATCTGGTAAAGAAGCCATAGCCAGAATTCTTTTTGGCTGTACACTTTCTGATGAAGGCAGTCGCAGGTGGATGGTTCATTTCATTCACCAGAGTGGCATGCTGCTCGTTTGGCCAGCCTCAAAACCTCTCATACAATTACATGGGAAGAGTACAAGAAGAAACAAAAGGTAATTTGTTGGACAGAGCTTTACTTTAAAAAAATAATAATAAATAAAATATTATTGCACAGCTATACTTCCTCGGGCATGATTATATGCCAATCATACTTCGTTCTTTGGGGAAAATTGAACGATTTGGTTGCTGTTTCAAGTGCTTTTATTATCATTCTTTAGCTCCTTAGAGTGAGACACTTTTTGATGAATGTAATGTTCATCCATTAGCTTATGCCTTAATCCTTATGGGTTGTCGGATTTTTAAATGTTCTAGTCCTTGTATATTTAATCAAATCTCATTGGCAAAATTACATAATGCCTTTGAAGATAGTAGTGCCCACTTCTAAATTATTTGTAAACCAATCCCTTGACATTTTTCTTTTGTTTTGGTATATGACACATATACATGGGTCCCCTTTAATGCCTTTTGATATATTGTTTTCATAATAAAAGAAGCATAGAAGGTTACATTATGCTTTTCACTTTTCATGTCAGATGCTGGAAATTGAATGTCTACAGAAAGAAATCCTAGTAGGGACAATACATCTGTATGATTGGCCACTTTATTTTATGATTAATAATATTCAAGAGTCTTCCCCATAACATCATCTATTCATTTAACAGTATGCAATAAGGCTGCACCAAGATAGTGATATGGGACCTCAAGACCTTAATAGTAAATAATACTCCATCTGTGCCAAAGTAAGTGTTATGCTTTCTCTTTTGGATGTCCCAAAGTGTTTTCAAGTTTACAAAATCAGTGCAACTATGCCCTTTTAGAAAGTAGAGATAAAAAAAAATTGTGTGGATCCTGCAATATATACACAAAACCAATATAAATGGGTTTGAGAGGAACTTCAGTGGATAATCTTCTTACTAGATTTCTCTAGCTAGGTAGTCTTCATATTTGTTTTTTATTCACAGTATGTATATCCTCTTTTTCTTTTACTTTTTACTTCTTTTTTGACCTTTCAGTCTAGGCTTTTGAATCTTAAATTTACACCATATATTATGACCTGTGTTACTCGGACTCTTCATTTTGCCCTAAAGTACCCGTGTCCGAAACCCGACATTTGGACAAGATACTTCACTTTAGTGTAAAAAATTGGCAAAATTGAGAAGTACCCATGTCGGATACCGTGTCCAACCAGACACTCCATCCGAGTCCGAGTAACATAGATTATGACAACCTCTCAAGATCTATAAATGATTTAAATCAGGGAAATCTAATTTTTGTTTACCTTGCTTTGTCTCGTTTGGGTTACTAGTTATCACCATATGTTGCACCTTATGCACAGTCTGTTTTAAGGTGGTCCATGTGGAAATAAGTTTCAATATAGTGTCTTTTCTTCTTCTCTTTGTGCTAATGCATTGGGAGCTTTTCGAAGAATAATGCCTTAATGTTTTTATCCACTCATTTTCTTTGCTTTCTTTTTGTTTTCTTTTGGGAGGACGGAGGACCTTTTGTCCTCGACACACGTTGTAATTTCTTCTCTCTTTCTTAACAAAAGCTCTCTTTTACCTATAAAAAGAAATGGAATTGAGGATGCTTATGTGGTTTTATGGAACCTACACTACTTAGTAAATTGTTAAGGGTTTTAAATTTTGGGAAAGAAATTTAGGGGTGTTTTTGGATAAAGGATTTCAAGGTGAATTTTATTTTATCAGTAGATTTATTTTGCACATGGTTTTTCCAACCCTAAGACCACACCTCTTGCATTTCAGCAAAAGTATACCCAGGTTTAGCCAATACATTTACTGATTATTTTGCTTATATCTGTGAGATTAGTCTAGCTATGCAAATGTGGCAAAATTTAACTGAATATGTATGCATGTTATTGGTCATGTAGTTTTATTTATTTTCAGTGAGTACACGTTACTGGTCATGCATTCTAAGTTTTCATCAAGATATAAAGCACACTAATTTGACATATTTTCAATATTTATTACTTTCTGATAAGTTTTGTTCTCTAACATGCTTATAAAGCATGAACGACGTAATCCTTCTTCTCTCCATAAATTACGGATTGATACATGTTAAACTATACATGCCCATATGTGTATATAAAAGAACTGATATACACACAGTTTATGTTCTCTTTTCAATGGTTGTGCACACACACAGACCATATAATGGTTTCTCTTCATAGTTCATAATATACTTAGCTTTGTTCTTTATTTGTAATGTATTATATTCAAATTTTGTATTCTACCATTTTCAATGCTATTATGCTAGTTCTGATGAGGCCAATATCTGCTATTGTAAAAATGCTAAAACTTAAGGATGCACAAGTACCAGATGGTTTAACAGGCTTAATTTGCTAGGAAGAAGAAATCAGAAAGGGGGAGTTAGAAGCAGATAAAGATAAAATGATGAGAGAGTACAGGGCTCAGCTAGATGCTGAAAGGGCAAGTAAGCTTGCCCATGGAAGAAACCACTCCAGCAGTAAATCCAGTCACAGAAAGGGTATGCACAAAAATTATTAGGAAGGCAAATGAGATGGTAACAAATTATTTCTGTTTGTAGTAACAGAAATATAATTTGTTTTTGCAGATAAGAAAGACAAGGATTTGAAGAAACGCAGTAGCAAGAAGAGAAAGGTATCTTGGAATTCCTATTATATTTACAGTTTTTCCCTTGGCCCTCTTCACTGTAGAAAATGCATGTTAACATTCTTAAGAAGTGATAAAGGTATTGGATTTGACCTGCATTTTCTTGATAAATTTGACTCTTTTTTTCCCCTTCCACAACTTCGAGTCTAGATCAGTTGGTCTTAAACTTATGGTGGCAATGGACCCTGCTGTGGGGTAAAGCACCTTGTACTGAGATTGGTGTGGCATTCCCTTGCATATTGTTTGTGAGTTGTAGAAACCAAGGAAATGATAGGAAAGCCAAGGAAAGTTGTTGTTTTCCTTATCTCATGTTTGTAAGATTTTATAAGTTATGAGGTAAGGAAAACTCAAGAAAGCTAAGGAAAATTTGGCCCAATTTTCCTCCTTACAGAAAAAGCCAGGAAAGGAAAATGGATTTGCTTAAACTTTCCTTTATTCTGTTATTACCCTTATCAAATGACATATTAAATGAATTTTGACATCCACATTCCTTATTTGGGCCTGAACAGATGTCAGAAAATTTTAAATTTCTGTTTCATACTAGAGATGGACTCAATACTGTGGGTAGAACTTCTTAAACACCAATGCATACTAGGGAATTATTTAGATTTAATTTTAAAAACACAAAGCTGAGTTGTTCAAGTTAAACTTTTTCAGCATTCAAGGAGATCTTCCGAGTCGGAATCTTCAAGTTCATCGTCAGAATCTTCAAGTAGCGACGATGAAGGGAGAGAATCAAGAAGATCAAAATCAAGGTCTAAGAGAAGGAAGAAAGAGAAAAAGCACAGGTCAAGATCCAAGCACTCTAGCGGCGGTGAAGAGGCTGATGGTCCTTTGCCACTTTCCAGATTCTTTGGGAGTACAAAAAGCTGATGTCTTCAAGGGGGAGGTTTTTATGTCCTCCATCTAGGTTCTAGATTGTTTCTTGATCTACTGTGATACTGGTTTTCGCAGTATATATTGCTAGATGGATAAGCTCTGTGACAATATTACAGTTATATCACTGTCAAAAGATAATTTATTTTTGTATTCTGTTTGTTGAAATAGTATTCCGAATTCATTAAACATATTACGATACTCGGCTGAATGTAGAGATTCGGAGAAGTAACATTATTTTTCCAATGGTGGAAAGTTAAGTTTGCTTATTTTTGTTTTGTGTATGTAGGCCTGTGTTTTAAACTCTGGTCCTTTATTGTAATGAACCCCGAGTATAGGAACAAGGGATGTGCATGAGTTGCAGGCATGCTAATGGATGACAGTTCTTTTTCTTAATTTCTCTCAAGATTTTAAAAATCTGTGTCAACAATTCTCTTTGAATATGTTCGTCATGCAAATATTTTAAAAAACTGTTTTATTATGCATGCAAATCACAAAATTTTTGGCAAATATGAGGAAACTAGCTGCTATATAAGCAATACGACTGTTGGCATTACATGTCAAAAATCGCATTTTAACTAAACGGAGCTGTATTTTTTTTTCTCTTGGCTGGTGAAATTATTGAAAACTTAGCTCGACATGTTGAATCTAGCTGCTAAACAGCACACTTCAAAGGGAAAAAAAAATTGAATTTTGATTTAATCACCGGCCTTGAATCTCAAACCACACCTTTTCTGCGATGGCCTAAAAAAGGAAATCCACTCTTAATATGTAAATATTTAGTATATAATTTACTCAGAAAAGGCAAAAAGAAGAGGCAGAAAAAATTAAATGATCCGAAATTTAAAACAGAAACATCCATGATCCAACTATCTATCTATTGGGGGAGACCGGGAGAGGATTTAAGAATCAAACTAGGCATGTAAAATCTTATGCAGATACTATTATTACTTAGTATATTAGAGCTTTTCTGACAGTAAGCACAAAGAGGTTGAAAAGAGCAATACCTGCGAGAAATTATTAATTTAAAGCTTTGCTTCATTAAATAGATAGAATTTAAAAGTAGCAATACAAATATTTCACATATCCAAATCATGGCTTGTAGCCTAATTTCTGTTTTAATTTCATACCTACCCAAAAGTACAAAAAGAAGAAAGAAGAAAAAACCGTACCCTAGTTATGCTCACATCAGAATGTTTCAATTTTCGGAGCCATCTAGCTTTCGATTGGATATATACACCAAGGAATAAATGATCATGTCATATTAAACAACACAACACTGAGTAAAGCCACAACAAACAAACAAACAGCACATAGTTCCTCACATATGTTGATACTCGGGATTAAATGCGAGAGCCTCTCTGTAAATCAGCTCCCTCATCTGTTCTTCAGTCAGCGCATGCTGCTCAAAGTCGAAGCTAAAAGGAGTCATGCATATAGGCTCGTCACTGATGTCATGGAGTGACGTCAGGTAGGGATGTGCCAGTGCATCTTCAACTGAAACCAACAAATTTAGAAGAATTACAAAGTCAAATGGATGATAAATATGGTATGGGGAACACAAATTTTCATATTTGAGGACATCAACATTTAAAAGTGAACGAGTCTGGTGAATTTAAATGCTGCATTCCGCATTTGCACAAATAAAACGGGACACTAGAGGTGAACTGTTCAAGTCAAACTTTCTTTATGCGATTAGATAAATTATGTGAACCAGACCATGGCATTGGATGGATGCCTACTGGTTTTCACAAGCAGCGGTTAACCTTAAAATGAGGGCTATTGACACATCTAGTCCAGGTTTACATCAAATGAAACAACTTAATTGTCTGATTCTTTATTACCCTCTTTATTCGACAATACTTGCTGGAAGCCTGGAATGCCCAGATAGACACAAATTTCCTTAACTTCAGAACAGTTAAAACCTTCCAAAGGTGAAACCCACTAATGTGGAACAACAGCAGAAGATCAAAAGATTAATTAGTTATTATTTAGCTATAAATTGTTGTAGTTCTTTACATAATCATAGTAATAGATAATAATTAGGAAGTAGATAATTATTCGAGAATTGTTTCCTTTTTTAATATTAAGGTATTTACTTGGTCGCTAAGTCGTAGGTTTCCTATATAAAGAGTAGTAATCTTTATTATTTTCTAGATTATTTTTCAAGATTTGAGAAAAGCTTTGTGTTTTTGTTTCTCTACCGATTCTCTACAAGATAGGTTCTCTTATTCCTTATTTCCATCTTGTCCTACATGATTTGGTAGCAAAGCAATACAGACTAGATCCCTGATGCCTCACAAGAGGGCATGTAAAACCGTGGATATGTCGACACTGGCAATAAGTGAAAGAATTTTAACTATACTTAAATATTTTTGTCTCATTAATCAACAAATGTTTACATTAATATCAACCAAAGAAGATAGATAACATCTTGACATTAAACGAATGAGAGTAAAGGTCGACACTAGGTGCCTCAGCTAAAGTAGCATATCATATGCAAACAAGAACGCATATTGATGCAATATGCACCATATAGGAAACTATCAGCATACACAGCCTATTTTCTTTTTTATGTAAAATGGTCTAGATTCCAACTCCAAATATAAAACCAAAAGCATACATGCACTTACATAATACAGAAACACAATCAAAGGTATAAATATCACAAGTAGGTATAGAATATCATCTGGAGCCAGAAGTTCCCTCACCTGTAATCCTCTGTCTAGGATCAAATGTCAACATTTTCTCAATGAGATCAATTGCAGAAGGATGGACATGTGGAAACTTTTCAGTAAGCGACTGTCGACGGTAAGGAGGAAGCTGCCGCATATATCTTTTTGCATTTTCGTTCAAAAACCCCAGTTCAGCCTCTGACGGGGTGCCAATCAGCTGCATGGTTAAAAAATATGTTAACAATAAAATTATTTGTATTTTATTGATATCTCAGCAGATATAGATAAGGTAACACATTGTAGGAGCACCAATCAGCAGTGAAGTGTGTCTTTTATTGATCATACTAAAATATTAAAATCATGTGCTAGCATATACCCAAATGCATTAGCAAAACCTAATTTGAAAAGAAATCTCACTAGGCAACACTTGCACACACAACATTATATATGACAATATTCAGTCTCAAAGAAGCTCACATAATCGTTGTTAAATTACTAGCTGACTCGTGCATGCCCACAACCCAACCGATATTATCATGCTTGTCAGCAGAAGCAGACATTGAAATGCGATGAAGGGCAATTAGCGAGGTTATTGTTAAATTTCAAATGATCTCAAAATACCCATTTTAGATTCAAGAAATGAGATTTCCTCAGCTCCCTTTTGTAGGTACCATATGACCAATTGAACAAACAAATTAAAAAAGATGGAAAACCGACTTTCTATACATGAGAGGCAGTTGCTTCCTTAAGAACTCCAACAGCCCATTACATTGTCATACAAGAAAAACCTCATATCATTCTTCTCTGAAATCAATCAGTTAAAAACCAACTTCAATAAAAAATACTGAGTTGACTTTAGTTCTTAAGATTGTCTTAAATATTTGTACATTGAACATACCCTAGTCTCACACCAGAACATGTGGGATGTGTTTTCTTGTAAATAAGACTTAAGGTTACAACCAAGAGAACCAACATGACCAAATGGTACTCTTAGGGCAGTAAATTTGAGACTTGATCCGAGCACAGTGTTGGTCAGGGTCAAGGTCAGGGTCATTACATGGAAGGATAGTGAAAACAACATCTGAAGAAATTTAGAATCTCTAATGTATTGTGAGTGAGATTCAAGATTAAGAAATGACTAGCAAAATTTAGCAAAACTGGTTCTTCAAGTTCTCAAAATAAGAAACATTCAAAAATAAGACTAACAATAAAGCTAAAGAATATAAAGATGATCCTAACTTCTAATCAGAAAATTGTATTGTAAAATACAGAAAGAATCACCTCCATAAGCAATCGTAGCTGGTGGACATGATCCCTACCAGGAAACAAAGGCTTCCTATCCATCAATTCCATGAAAATGCATCCTACCGACCACACATCAATGGCTGCGGTATAATCAGAAGAATTTAACAAGAGTTCTGGTGCTCTGTACCATCTTGTAACAACATATTCTGTCATAAAATCTGTTTCAGAAGTGACACGAGCTAATCCAAAATCACATATTTTTAGATCACAATTGGCATTTAAGAGGAGATTGCTAGGCTTCAAGTCTCTGTGCAGAACATTTGCAGAATGTATGTATTTCAACCCACGGAGGATCTGATACAAGAAGTACTGCACAAGAAATGAAGTAGTTAACAGGTCTGCAGTCTGATTAACATAATGAGCTTAAACATCCCAAAATCAAACAAAAAACATCAAATTGGCAAGACACAAGAACATTTTGGTTGAACAAATGGGGAGAGCATCAAATAAGAATGTCAAACAAATTCACATGATGTCTTCTATTTTACTGACAGGTGTAAGAGTGGCATAATAATTTAACCATCACTCCAGAACAAGCAACAAAATATTACTCAATATGAACTTATCTGAAGAAAATTAAAATACCGTCATAGGATATAGACTTTCTTTTTCCCTACTCCAATAGATTGGCCCAACAAAATTTCTGACACCCACTAGATAGATATAGTTAACAAAGTTTGCATGAAGTGATCTAATAGTTCAGCATACAGTTTCATTTGATCTATTTAAGGAGTACATATTAACTCAAAAAAGAATGGTTGATGGCTATACAGATGGTTTAAAGTTATTGACTAAGAATCTGAGACCACGGAGTGATGTAGTGTCAGCTTCTATTCTGAGAAGTATTGGCTATCTAGGCCTCAAGTATGTCGTCTCAAACTACAGGAAAATGTTTCACAAGTGACGAGACACCATATGCAATCGTGTGAACTGTTTAGAACCAACCAACCATGTGAAGTGCATTAAACACTAATTTCTCAATTTTGTTTATGGGCTTCCCCAAACATGAGATAGAGGTATCTACCTTAAATATGAAGCCTTGGATTAAGTTTTGGTTTTTCTTACAGAAAAAAAAAAGTAGAAAAAGAAAATTTTCCCTCATTCTTATATGTTATTTAGACTTGATTCCAAATACACACTTTATATGGTGTATATGTTTTGTAACTTTACAGAGCCGTAGTATGTTTAGTTAGTCCTTCTCAAATTGGGGCCTAATTGGCTTGAATAATTGGAGGCGTAGAGCTCCCAGTCTCCCACTACATAGATTCATCTTCTTCAGTCTCAAATTGAATCTTTCTCCTGTCCCCTTTATTTCCTCAAAAGAAAACAAAAATCGTTTGTTTCCACATCTCTAATTTCTTCGGCGGATATGAAAAAAAAAATATTGTAATGGGTACCCAAAAAACCGAACTGGTACCGAAACCCAAAAACTCAAAAACCCAATATCGGTACCGATTCGGTATGCTTTCGGTACCGGTTTTTCCGTTTGGTATACTCTTGTACCGCAATTATGAAGAAAAAAAAATTGAAGACTGAAGCAATTTTGTAAACTTTTCAAGTTAATATGTTAATATATTTAAAAATTATTTTTAGATTACCTTCATAACACTCTTATTATTGTAAACAAGCAAAAAATTGTTCAAGTTTTTATTAAGAAAGCAAAAGGGATTTTATCAAAAGATTAAAGCATAAATATAAAACATAACAATAACCCAACAGTGGGCAACTAAGTATTAACTAAGCAATAAGTCATAAATAAATATTAAGTGATAACAGTAAGCAACTAACTAAATGACCATGCTAAAACAATGTCTATAACTAAGTAAGTTATATGAATAATAAGCACAAAGGGCTCCTCAAAATATTGCTTTTTGGGTAATATGTGGGGACTACTGAATATATAGTTGGGTCTGACCTTCTGGGTCTGTACAAGGCACAGAAAATAAGAAATAATTATGCAGCAGTGAGGTGACAAGACTTTTAAATATCTTAACTAATACTAATATATGCATTAATACATATAATATAACATTATTTAATATTAAAATTCGGTATTTTCAGTTTTTCGGTATTTACCTAAGTGAGAAAAATATGAACTGTTATTGGTACCGAAAATAGCCTAAATACTTAAAAACCGATATGTACCCAAAAAACCGATATCGAAAAGAATTAGTATCGTTTATATCGAAACCGATCGGTTCGATAAAAAACCGAAATTTTTAGCACCCTTAGGTGGCATTTCCAGATGCAAATAATCTTACACTCTAGGTTACTGGAAAATGCTAAGATGGTAGAATATTATATTTTGGTAAGAACGTTCCAAAACATGATACACTACCTTTGTGATCCAATTTTATTTATTTTTCCCTATTAACTTAAACTGCTATTACACAAACATAAATACAACTCTACTTTATAATTTACAAATGAGGGACATCCCCTTATATAAACCTTGGGCCATACAAACAATGGTTAGGATCAAATTTAATGAAGGGTAAAAATCGACAATCTAGAATCAATCCCTAAATTATCTAGAATATTTACAAATATAATTATCATAGGAACAAATCTAGAACACTATTAAAAACCATAATATATACAACAAGATCCTAGAGAATGCCAACTAATGTAGCCAATGTGTGTCTTGTGAGCATCCAGTAAGTGATGACATGGCATAGCATTCTTAAAAATGTGCATGTTGTAAATTATGTTCTATGTTACATATACTCTTCACTCTTCACTTTGTCCTAAAGAACATGTGTTTGACACTTCACACTTTGTTAAGGGTAGTATAAGTGGTAGACACTTCATTTAGCATAAAAATTGGCAAAATCGAGGAATGTCCATGTTCGACCGAACACTCCATCTAAGTCCCTGTAACTTAGATTACTATTAGAAATAATTCGAACAGTTTTAACTATATCTTTAATAAAGCTTACTAGCATACCACGTTCTAAATAAAACATATTCTATACCAATTACATGATCTTAAGAACCCTACTCCTACCGTACTCGATATCACGAAAAGTGACATTTTCTGTTCTCGTTTTTGTTCCACGTACCATATCGAACCATGATCCAAGAAACATAGCTTAAACTAGTCATTTATCGACATTGCCACACTACCAAACTAGATGACAAAATTCTTCCTCAACAAGGGTGATGGTCATACCCGTTTGAAGTAATTACAGTTGGCCATTCCATGTACTAAAGAGTAAAATTTGTTGGCATGGCATCGAAAGCAAGTGGTGGGGCCAAAAAACCATTTTGTAGACTGTAAAAAATCACAAAGAGGAACTAAGGGAGCGATAAACAAACCGGACTACCCACGAGCCTGGCCAAGCTCGGTTCGACTGACCTCGAGTTGAGCTTATTTAAACGAGTCGAGCCCATACAAGTTGAAGTACTTTTGAACACTTTTGCCCATTTAGTTAACCAAGCGGAGCTCAAACAGTGTAATGTCCAACTCGTTTAGGCTCAGCTTGAGTAAGCCCCGCTCGTGCATTTAATTGAATTTTTCTTATTTTTATATTAATAAAGTTAAACGAGCAAGGCTTAAGGTCGAATAGGCTCGGCTCGCTTAAGACCGACTCGAGTCCAACTCGTTTACTAAAGGCCAAGTTTATACAATAAATCTGAGGCTCGTTTAAAGTTCAACTCGACTCGTTTAACTTTTTAAACAAGCTCGAACTTGACAAGAGAAACCCCCTCGATTTGGCTCGTTTATAGCTCTAAAAGAATATGAAATTAAAGCTAGAAATAAGCTTCATCATCCGCAAACATTATGAATTGAAGTACCCCTAAATAAAAATAATGATTTAATAACAAGTAGAAAGGGGAGATTCAGAAAGTATTTTCAAACAAGTGATAACATTCCTCAATTCATGTCCATTTCTTCATGTAAATAAATAAGAATAACTATACCAATTTCAGTTGTTAGAGTACGAACCAAAGTTGCTATGATACAAAATAAAAAAGCACAAAGACTCGTAAAAAGGAAAATAGCTGATGCACTTTGATTAGGAAAAACAAAGCCCATCGTTATAGCATAACGAAGCTAAAAATTTTGAACAACAAAAATTGAGACAAGCCTTCAGCCAATATAGTCGCATTGAAAAAGATTTCATAAGCATCAAGTTTTCGACTGAACATCGAAAAAGCAATCTTGATGTTTTCAATCCACCTTATCAAAAAAATATACAAATGTTTTCAAACCCACTCATTATGCAATCGAAGTTGATATATAATAAACTAGCACCTGGCAATGCTCCTCTGATAATGATTGGTTTGAACGAATAATTTGATGGAGATCAGTGTCCATAAGCTCATATGCAATGTATACATCATTAAATGCCACTCTCTGAGGTGGTGGTATAATATCTCTAATTGCAACAACCTGTATATGAAGGCCAGGCAATATCAGTCAATGTGAAACTTGCACCAAGTTATTTGATTGACATAATTGTTTTTCAGTGAAAGATTCTCCTTAGGAGACAAGAAAGATAACTACAACACTGTGGTACAAGAAAGTATGCTTAAATGACCCCTTTTTTATCAATGCATAAATGACATAAAGAGGACATAACCCTGTGGTACAAAAAACAACACTTGACCACCTTTGTTTCAATTAGTGGCAACTGTGAATGCCGTTAACAAAATGAGCATAATTTAGTGTTTAAATTCCACACTTCTGCCGTAGGGTTTAAGCATGTTTCAAATTATCCCCTTTTTCTTGAAAATTTCACGTTACTTATTCTACTTCTAGTTGCTCATAAGAGGCTATTTGGCATAATTATTTGGCAAAAAAGAATGCATTTGAAGCAAAGGTCTCTTAAGCAAGGCATTCAGAGCTTTAGGGACATTTCATCATGCACAAAAGACTTCACAAATTCAAAGCATCAATTGTTCCTCTCATTCCAAATAGTCTACACCTTTTGGCACCTTCCAAACATCTACCACAGATCCCAGCATCACCAAACGCACTCCAAAGAGAATAAGCATGCTCAATACATTTAAATGAGCTTCTCCGCAGTTTAAATAAACACACTCCAATAAACAGTAAAAGTTAACAAAAATTTGATAGTTAAAGGGAGGAAAAACACATGGTTATAACAGTATACTAGAGTCCTGTGTAGCTTGTTTGCTCCTTAGTTCAGTTGCGATCAGTTAAGTGTTTTCCTCATTTGCACAAAACTAAGTAATTACTAGTTACTAAAAACGTAATGCTTTTCTTCATTTAAAAATAAGTTCATTCAAAACTTCAAACTTTTCAAACCTAAAAACCCAATATCATCACTAATTGCAAATCATGTGTAAATATATAAAAGACTCACTGACGTTTTCATGGTCCATATGGCGGAGCAGCTTGATTTCGCGCAAAGTCCTCTTAGCATCAATTTTGTTATCAAAAGCATTAGCAATCTTCTTTATCGCTACATGTTCATTCGTCTCCGAATTCAAAGCCGAACTAAGCAAACAGAATCAATTAAAAAGCTTCAGATTATAAATTAAATATGCGTATGAACATACAGCGAGTAGAGGAGAAAGAAAGAGAAAATGATACCAAACGATGCCGTATGCGCCTTTGCCGATAGGCAGGATGGGAGGTCTATACTTGGCGGTGACTTCGAAGATGTTGCCGAAGATATTGTACTGGATGAAGCGGCCGCCGTGGCTGAGAGTGGCCGGGATGTTCTCGATCCCTGCCATCTGTTGCGGAGGTTGGTCAGATTGCGGTGGCGCCGCCGTCGCCTCAGACATTACAGTGTCGGAGGGCTGAGCTGAGGCATCCATTTGGTCTACTTTTCAAAGTTAGCTATATACGATTGATTGAAATTGAATTGAAATTTCACACCCTTTTTCTCCCTCTCTCGAAGTATGGTGTGAGGCTGTGATCTAGTGTTTGGTTGGGTTGGGAGTCAAACTACAACTGATCTCCCAAATCTGCAGATTACGAGGGAGGGATGAAGGGAAGCACGAGTGGTTTATATATATTATTGTTTTGTTTTATTTTTCAGGTTATCACAGTCCACATCCAACATAACATTAGTTTGACATACAAATTATTTTCATTGAAAAGATTTGTGGTTAGATTAAAATATATCATACATTATTTATGTATTTATATTAATTTATAATTTATGTCATTGTATTTACTGGACATATTATTATTGTTTAAAATTAAATAATTTTTTTATTAATTCTGAGTTTGAAAATATTTAAAATTATTTTTAAAAATAAATATTAATCTTATATTTTTGAAACAGATGAATGCGACTTCTATGTTTAATGCAGTTATAAATAGGGGGCAACAAAAAGTCTTCAGGAAATCGTCTAAACTAATTTCTTTCATCTATCTTTTTAGAGATTTGTAGCTTTCAAAGTTAATTTTTTTACTATTTCAATTTAAATGTAATCCCACTTCATTATCTGCAATTATAACTGTCTTCTCTCAAATTCCTTTCACCAACTAAAAATGTGGAGTTTTACCCCAAAAAAAATATAACTAAAAATGTGGAGCTGTACTGTGCAATGAATGATGCTTGTCTATTATTCCCTCCGTCCCAAATTAATTGCATTTCTAGGACTTAAAAAAGTCAAATTGACTATTTTTAAAACTAATCTTTTTACTATTTTTACTAACATATAGGTGAAGATGTTATAACCAAAAGAAAGTATATACAATTTATTACTAATTTCAATTTTTATAATTTTAGAAATATATTTATATATGCTTAATTATTAATTTTAAAAATAGTCAATTTGATTTAAAAAAGTCCTAGAAAAGCAATTAATTTGGGACGGAGGGAGTATGATGTTGTGATGGAATCTCACTGATTTTGGTTTTGTTGAGGTTTTGGAGCTTATGACTCTTCATAGCTGTGCTGAAGTTGATAAGACTCTTGCTAGTTTAATCACACTTACTAAACTAAACAATTCGTTATATTAAGAAAAAATTTAAATAAAAAAAAAAAGAGAAGATATTTGAAGTTTACAAATTTTGTTTATGTGACCGTTTTCTTGAAACATACGGAATATATTCCAGCCGCATTCAGTGGGGAGAAAATTATCTGGAAAAAAGCCAATAAATTAATAATGACAAACCTTTGAACGTAGAAGAATCAAACCAAAGAATGCGAAAACAAGGGAAGTCTCACTTTGACTATATTCAAAAAACAAATTTAGAAATATTACATTTGACACCTGAGAAAGATACAACCCAATTATAAGGTACATCTGCAAGTGTTACAATAATACGTAGATGAGTTTTGGCTCATCATATCAGTAACTAATGATTGGCAAGGCTCATGGTTTGAATTTCTCATATCATGAAAAACTCTTTTCGCTCCGCTTAGTGTTACTAAAGTTTAGGTGTTGACTTAGTATTTCAGCTTTCTCTTAATAATCCCTAGAATCAGGGGACTGACCTGTTATTTAGCCTGTTCTTTAGCATCGTATTTGCTTTTCTGTTGCTTTTCTGTTACTTTCTGTATGGCTATATAAAGCCACTTTGCATATTGAATAAAGTATGCTTTTCTTCCAAAACTAGTTTTAACATTTGGTATCAGAGCCTTTCCGGATCTATACCGAAGTTTTTTTTTTCTTATAGCCGCAGCTAAAGATGACAACTGAGGGCAGTTTTGTTCAACCAGCAATTCCCCGATTTGATGGACACTACGATCATTGAAGCATGCTGATGGAGAATTTTCTTCGCTCCAAAGAATACTGGCACGTAGTTGAGACTGGACTTTCTGCTGTAGCAGAGGAAGCTGATCTCTCAGATGAATAAAAGAAGGTGGTGGCAGATCAGAGATTGAAGGACTTACGAGTAAAGAATTATCTCTTTCAGGCCATCGATCGTTCAATCCTTGAGACTATCTTCGACAAGGAGACTTCGAAGGGAATCTGGGATTCTATGAAGAAAAAGTTTCAGGGGAATGCAAGGGTCAAACGTGCACAGCTGCAGGCCCTTCGCAAGGATTTTGAGATCCTTTATATGAAGGAAGGTGAGACTGTCTCTGCCTACTTTGCTCGTACTCTCACTATTGCTAATAAATGCGCTTTCATGGTGAAACAATGACTGATGTTACTGTTATTGAAAAGATCTTGCGCTCTATGATTTCCAAATTTGATTATGTGGTCTGCTCCATTGAGGAGTCCAAAGACTTGGACGCTATGTCTCTTGATGAATTGCAAAGTAGCCTATTGGTTCATGAACAACGCATGCAAGGACATGTCGTCGAAGAGCAAGCATTAAAGATTACCCATGACAACAGTGTTAGCAAACCAGGACGTGGTGGAGGTGTCTTTCGAGGCAAAGGACGAAGGCGTGGGAGACAAGGTTTTGACAAATCTCTTGTTGAATGTTTTTATTGTCATAACCTTGGCCATTTTCAGAATGAATGTCCAAAGAAGGGCAAGGAAAAGGAGTCACAAGCCCATTATGTTGAAACCACTAAACCGCTACTGCTCATGGCACATGTTGATATTGCGGAAATGGTGGGCCAGAGGAAAGAGTCAAGAGGCTATTTCTCAGAACCTAATACTCTAGAAGCTGATAATTGCACGAAGGAGTTACTTCTCATGGCGCATGACAAGAAAACACTTAATGAAACAGCTTGGTTCTTAGACTCGGGATGCAGTAACCATATGTGCGAACACAAGGAATTCTTTTTAGAACTGGATGAGAGTTTTCGTAAGTGTGTAAAGCTAAGCGACAACTCCAGCATTGGTGTAATGGGAAAAGGCCGAATTCATCTCCAAGTTAATCATGTCTCACAAGTTATTTCAGAGGTATTTTATATTCTTGAATTGAAAAACAATCTCTTGAGCATTGGTCAACTGTAGGAGAAAGGTTTGGCAATTTTCTTTCAAAATAACAAGTGTAAGGTGTACCACCCCGAGAGAGGTCTTACAATTGAAACAACCATGTCTCTTAATAGGATGTTTATCCTTCTTGCCAAGATTTAACTTCAAGACCAGCATTATTTTCTCACTCCGACACAAAATCTGGATTATCTCTGGCACTGTCGGTATGGCCATTTAAGTTTTGGAGGCCTCAAAACTCTACGACAAAAACAGATGGTTCATGGGTTTCCATAGCTGCAATGTTCCAGCATGTTATGCGAAGATTGTGTGCTGGGAAAACAACACAGAAGTTTCTTTCCTCAAGAAAGTATGTGGAGAGCATCGCAGCCACTTCAACTTCTTCATTCGGACATATGTGGGCCAATTTCTCCTATCTCTAACAGTCACAAGAGGTATCTTTTAACTTTTATTGATGACTTTAGCCGAAAAATATGGGTTTTTTTCTTAACAGAGAAGTCAAAAGCTTTCAGAATATTCCAACTTTTCAAAACGAAGGTTGAGAAAGAAATTGGCACTAGTATCCGGGGTCTGTGAACTGATCGAGGCGGGGAGTTCACATCTACTGAGTTTATTGATTTCTGTGCAACCAATGGGATACATCGTCAACTCACCGCAGCCTACACTCCTCAACAAAATGGAGTGGTAGAGAGAAAAAATCGAACGATCATGTGGTTCGAAGTCTGCTCAACAGTAGACGAGTTCCCAAAACGTTTTGGCCCGAGGCTGTCAACTGTGCAGTACATATTCTTAACAGAAGTCCTACACTTGCGGTTCGAAATAAAACTCCAGAAGAGGCATGGAGTGGTACTAAACCATTTGTTGCTCATTTTCGGGTGTTTGGATGTCTTTCTTATGCTCATGTTCCAGATAACAAACGCACCAAATTGGACAACAAAAGCTTAAAATGTGTTTTGTTGGGTATTAGCGAAGAATCCAAAGCCTATCGCTTATATGATCCACTTTCTCAAAAGGTGCTTATCAGTCGTGATGTTATCTTTAATGAAGAGGAAAGTTGGCCCTGGGATGATAGTTATGCTGAAGCAATTCAAGCACCTCTTAATTGGAGTGATGTAAATGAAGACAACAAAGATAATATCTAGGATGAAGCAATAGATAACAATTCGGGTGGGACTGCCCATGAGGAAGGCAATGAATCCGTTAGTGTTGACAATCGCTTTCATGAGGAGAATGTGGAGCATCAAACAGTCGAAGAACACACATCTACTGATCTTATTTCTAGTCCTGCTGGTAAGCGTTCTCGACACCCACCAATCTGGATGCGTGACTATGACAGTGGTGAGGGCCTCTCTGATGATAATCATCAAGGTAATTTTGCTCTATTTGTTGATGATGATCCTTTATCCTATAAGGATGCAGCTCAAAGTGCCAAATAGAGATACGCCATGGATTCTGAAATTGAAGCCATTCGAAAAAATGATACATGGGACCTCACTGATCTTCCTCGTGGCGCAAAAACAGTTGGGGTAAAATAAGTATACAAGACTAAGCTAAATGAACATGGGGAAGTTGAGAAATACAAGGCTCGCCTTGTCGGCAAAGGGTACACACAACAACATGGGGTGGATTACACGGAGGTCTTTGCACCTGTGGCTTGCATGGACACTATACGGCTGGTGCTTGCTCTAGCAGCTCAAAAAGGGTGGCCTTTGTTTCAATTAGATGTTAAGTCTGCATTTCTTCATGGTGAGTTAAAAGAAGAGGTGTACGTTGAGCAACCCCCTGGTTATGTGGTAAAAGGAGCAGAAAAGAAAGTGTATCGCTTACGAAGAGCTTTGTACGGTTTGAAGCAAGCTCCACGGGCATGGTACAGCCGCATTAAAGCATATTTTCTGAAGGAAGGGTTTGAGAAATGTCCTTATGAGCATACTTTGTTTCTCAAAAAGTCTTCACAAGGTATGTTCTTGCTTGTGTGCCTTTATGTAGATGACCTCATCTTTACTGGAAGTGATGAGACTTTGTTCAGATCTTTTAAACATTCCATGTTGAAAGAATTTGATATGATGGATCTTGGACGAATGCAATATTTTCTTGGTTTAGAAGTGCTACAACGATCTGATGGTATTTTTGTTTGTCAAAGGAAGTATGCCCATGAGGTGTTGGAAAGGTTTAATATGGCTGGTTGTAATGCCGTATTTAATCCTATTGTTCCAAGATTCAAGTTGGATAAAGACTCTGCTAACATGGCAGTGGACAACACCCTGTACATGCAAATGGCAGGAAGTTTGATGTACTTAACCTCTACCAGACCTGATATTATGTTTGTTGTTAGTTTGCTCAGTAGGTATTTGACACATCCTACAGAAATCCATCTCCAAGCTATTAAGAGAGTACTCCGTTATATCAAGGGGACACTTACATATGGAATTTTTTATAAACAAGTTGGTAACAAGGAGCTTCTTGCCTACATCGATAGTGATTATGCAGGCGACTTGGAAGATAGGAAAAGTACATCGGGTTTCTTATTTTTGCTAAGCTCTAGAGATGTGTCATGGTCCTCAAAGAAGCAGCTTGTTGTCACACTCTCCACCACTGAAGCTGAGTTTATTGTTGCTGCCTCCTGTGCCTGTCAGGCTGTGTGGTTACGAAGAATATTAGAAAATCTCAATCATGCCTCTACTAGAGCTATAATGATGTACTATGATAATAGTTCTACTACTAAACTCTCAAGAAATCCTGTCATGCACGGTCGAAGCAAACATATTGATGTACGCTTCCATTTTCTTCGTGATCTAACTCGAGATGGAGTTGTGACGTTGCTGCATTGTCGTTCTCAAGATCAATTGGCTGATATCATGACCAAACCCTTAACACGAGTTGTTTTTGAGAAGTTGCGCATGTTGCTGGGTGTTTGTCAGGATCCAGGAGTAAACTGAAGACAGTGTCATCAGTTTAAGGGAGGGAATGTTACTAAAGTTTAGGTGTTGATTTAGTATTTCAGCTTTCTGTTAATAATCCCTAGAATCAGGGGACTGACTTGTTCTTTAGCCTGTTCTTTAACATCGTATTTCCTTTTCTGTTGCTTTTCTATTCCTTTCTGTATGGCTATATAAAGCCACTTTACATATTGAATAAAGTATGCTTTTTCTTCCAAAACTAGTTTTAACACTTAGGGGGTGTTCGAGAATGATTTAGTTTGACCAATTTATAAGTCATTTGCTATTATTTGAGTGTTCGGGAATGACTTATTTTTTTTACTTATAAATTGAATTTTAAGTAAAAAAAAAGTAACTATTTGTGACTTATTTTAAAATGTAATGTCTATTTTGCCCCTCTTCTATTTTGTCTCTCTTTTTATTAATGTCTTTTTTAGTAATCTTTATATTATTTTAACTTATAAGTCATTATGAGTCGAACACCTTCATAACTTGTTTTAATTTAATTTTTGATTTATAAGTTAAATTGATGTTGAACACTTTTACAAGTCATAACTTAAAATAATTTATAACTCAACTTATATTTTAACTTATAAATCATTTAAAATAAAGAGTTTTCGAACAGGGCTCTTAGTCAGAGCCGGCCCTGGGCCAGGGCAAACAGGGCGACCGCCCAGGGCCCAAAGTTGAAGGGGGCCCAAAAATAATTATAAACTTGTGTATATATATGTATATATGTGTACATAAAACTAAAGCCTCATTGGTCCAGCGGTAGAATAGTTCTTGTCCTAGGTATATACCTGAGTTCGATTCTTAGTTGCTACATTTTGCTTTTCAATTTAATAATTTATTAATTCTTACTCTGCAATCTTTACCCGTCATCAAGATGAGACTTGAGAAGTTGAGAGTACATAATATTAGTTTTCTTCTTAGTTGACATGTAGATAAAACTAATTTTTTTTAAAATAATCATTTACGGCCTCAAAGTTGACATAATTTATCTAGTCACTATCAAACATAATTTTTCAATGCTTAAATTTTAAGGAAAAAAAAAAGAAATAGTCTAATATGACAAATGACTAACCATAGGGTTAATTTCACACAATGACCTTAAAATGTAGCACAATATTGACTGCAAAGGCAACCTTACTATTTTTTAATTTATTTTTTTAAAAATACTTTTACAATTGTTGATATAAAACATTGTTTTAATTATGTTGTGAAATTTTTTTTTGTCAAATCTTTATATTAAAAAAAATATTTCATCTCGACACACTACGAACTCCCGTCAAATTTTAAAAAAAAATATAAAAGTATTAGAAAAAAATTAGTTCGGGGGCGCTACCCCCAAACTCCCGCCACTAGGCACGCTTGAGAAATTTCGCCCTGGGCCTTAAAAAACCCAGGACCGGCTCTACTCTTAGTCTTATCCCCTCTAGAGATATTTAAGTAACAAGTTGTATAGGACCGGACGATCCTAACTACTGATTACGATTTTTAGGGGTATTTTCAAAGTTAGCTATATACGAATGATTGAAATTGAATTGAAATTTCACACCCTTTTTCTCTGTCTCTAAGTATGGTGTGAGGCTGTGATCTGGTGTTTGGTTGGGTTGGGGGTCAAACTACAACGGATCTCCCGAATCAGCAGATTAGAGGGAGAGGGATGAAGGGAAGCACGAGTTTTTTTTTAAAATTTATTTTATTTTATTTTAGTGTTATTATATACATTAGTCTGATATACAAATTATTTTCTTTTTCATTCTATGTTGTTTCTTTTCATTGAAAAGATTTGTGTTTAGATTAAAATATATCACACATTATGTATGTATTTATATTAATTTATAGTTTATGTCATTGTATCTACTGAACACATTATTATTGTTTAAAACTAAATAATTTTTTTATCAATTCTGAGCTTAAAAATACTTAAAATTATTATTTTTTAAATATTAATCTTATATTTTTGGAACAGATGGATGCGGCTACTATATTTAATGCAAAGATTTGTAGCTTTCAAAGTTAATTTTTTTCTATTTCAATTTAAATGTAATCCCACTTCATTATATGCAATTATAACTGCCTTCTCTCAAATTCTTTTCACCAACTAAAAATGTGGAGTTTTACCAACCAAAAAAATAAAATGTGGAGCTGTACTGTGCAATGAATGATGCTTTTCTATTATGTTGTTGTGATGGAATCTCACTGATTTTGGTTTTGTTGAGGTTTTGCCGTTTTGGAGCCTATGACTCTTCATAGCTGTGCTGAAGTTGATAGGGCTGTTGCTAGTTTAATCACACCTAATAAACTAAACAATTATTATATTAAAAAGAAAGACAAAAAAGAAAAGAAAAGATAATTTCACAAACTCCACATATATTAATATATTAATATATATTAATAATATCATTGAGTCAATAACGGTTCGACTATGAATGGGTTACTAGTCTAACCAGTAGTCAAACCGTTATTGACCAAGTGACGTTATTAATATATATTATTAATAAATAATAGAATTTTAAAAAATCTTATTTTTTATGAACTAAAACATAATAAAGTTAAGTTACAATATTATTAAAAGTGGTTAATTTTAATATTAAAATTTTTTTGGTACAAAAAAAAGGGGGTCATTGGGTCAATAACTGATTTTACCGGTTGAACCACCAGTCTGACCGGTGGGTAAACGAGTCAACCGGGTTTTGACCAAAACTGATTTTTTTGTTCAAATCGGATTAGAGTGTCAACCGATTCCAATTTTTACCAGTCGAATCGGTGATCCGGTCCGATTTTTAAAACCATGTCTCGGACTATGTTTGTTTGAAAAAATAAAGAAGAGATATAATTATTTGTATTAATTTATTATTAATTTATTTTATAATTAGTTTATTATTTTATCTTGTAAATTATTTTTGATTATTTTAAAGTCATTTGATATTTTAAAATGGGATTATAATATATCAGCAAATAATTTTAACGTAGGTCCTACTTATTTTTTTTTATATTGTGTGTACCATTTTTTGTGTATAGTTAATGTTTATATTATTCTCATTAATTTTTAAGTCATAATATAATGTGCACAAATTATACAAAACAAATTATACACCAAGAGATGTAGTGCATATCAACGAGAAAGAGTGCATTTAACTATGCAAAACGTCTTTTTGATAATTGTCTCATACAAGAGAATGAAATAACCATCACCTTCCTTTTTGTCATAAATATATAAAAACAAATTTTTAATATTTGCAAAATGAGACCTTTTTTCCCGTAGAACCGAGGGAGTAAGAGAAGTAATTTTTTTTAATTAATAAATGAAGAAATAAAACTATGGTGAAAATATAGCTCTAGATGAAAACTATTGTGGCTCTCTATTAGTCTATTTCAAATACTACAAGATATTTTTTTTTATTAAGCACCTCCATCTGGGCTTAAACACGCCCCACTTGAAGTACTATAACATCAAACTTCAAAAAAGTCTTACCCAGAGCTCGGGCACATCATAAAGTCGAGCTATAACGGCCAAGAATATGGAGTACGGGCCTCTAGAGGCTTACACCGACCAGCCAGAACCTGGAGTATTAGGTCAACACAGGTTTACAGCAAAAAAGACAATTTTATGGAGTCAAAATTAGTCGGTCACTTTGGTCAAGAACCCAAACACGGAATACCAAACATTGTATCAGAAGTCACAAAAATTTGAAGTAAATATTAGCCAAAAGGAAACTTATAGGAGAGCCAAGATGGCAAAAATGAAGCAGCATTCAGAACTTCCTAAAACTGAAGCTTCACAAGCAACAAACAACTACACTTCAGAAAGAGCAACGATGAAAACACTAGGACATGGTTCAAACATTATCTTTATCAACCAAATTAAAAACAATGCCTCAATCTTCGTCTTCTTCATCCCCATCTCCACCAGCAGCTTCCTGGTTCCTTCGCTTCACTCTACCAGGACGGCCACCACCAAAAGGACTTGTAAGCGAGAAGTCAATATGCTTCTGTGAGTCCACCCTTACCATGAATGAGGCCACGTTGACCACCTGCCTTCCGACCCTGTGGTGTCCAAAAAATTAAGGGGAAAAAGGGTTAAAAGTTGTATCAAACAAATTCAAGACCCAAAAACATATAGAAGTACTACGGAAAACAACTGGTAAAACCAACTGTTTCTGGAATTGTATATCTACCTCATGGTGAACTCCTAAATATCCCAGAACAATGAAAAAAAGTCCATACCAAAAATAACAGCAAGCACTAATTTAGTAAAAGTAGTCGGGAAGCTCGAATTGTGTTAACAATGTATGTAAAATTAACATATTATTCCCAATATATATCTTTAGCATACTACTTAGAATGATAGCTTTTTGTTTCTTTCATTCAAATTTATATTGACAATACTATTTCAAAGGGCCTTGTTTAACTGTGCAAGGGGTATCTAGCACCAGCAGGCTGTATATTCATATGCCATGTCAGGTGACCCTAGTTACAAGTATCATGCTAAGGTTAATCAGAATAGTAATCAAACTACACCAAGAATTAAATCAGGTGATGTACAAATTCTAGAAGAAAAATACGGAGTACTCCCTCCATTCTCAAAAGCATGTTCAAAAGTACACTAAGATTTTGTTGTCAAAAGGATGTCTAAAGGTACACGAGCCGAATGTAAAATGCCATAAATACTAGTTTACCCCTATGTGCATATATCCCCATACAAACACTCTGCTCCCAAGTTAATTATAATTTTTTTTTTTGGTTCCACACAAAGGGTGTGTAATTGGAACAAATTTTATACCCTCTCCTCTAATTTGAAACTTTAATTTGTGTGCCCATTATACTCTTAGACATCCTTCCCTTTGAGAGTATAACACAACACAATAGTCCAATACAATCAATTGGGAAAGAGGATGGACTGTTCCATTTGAAGAGTGGGAGGTAGAATGGCAGACAGAAGGATGGATAATTGGGCAAAAAAAACATGAAGAAAAGGAACAGAGAGCAGGGGCAAATTTCCTCCCAGACTAGTATAGAAGAAATGAATACACTTCTTTCAGAAATTTTCTCTTACAAAACTGAGCCAATTGATTACACTACAATGTTGTTATCATACTCAAAGTTAACACGTTAGTAAGCTGAAAATGAAACCTGTAAGTCAGCATAAGAGTAGAAAGGCAAGGAAAAATAGAGAAAAATAAAACACAATAAAATAAAAACAAGAATACAATGCCATTACAATAAAAAAAATCGTGTTTTTCCTCTGGCAACCATACATGTGTGTTGACAGCTTTCACACCTAAGGACTGACACGGTAAAATAATTTTACCGACTTTGTTTTCGACAACATTCGTACCTAGCTTGTTTTAATAGTGTCATGACTCGTGAACAAATTATATGGCTGGTACGTTCCTAATATTTCTTATGATGAAGAAGCCAAATAACTTGCAAGTGATAGTAGGAAAGACGTCAAGTTAAAAAAAGAACTTGTTCAAACCAGCAGGGAAGATACAATACCACCCTAAAATGGAGTTTCAAGACTACAATACGTATCATAGCTCCTGCTAGATAATTTGAAAGCCAGACACCAATAAGTTCATAAAGACAGCTAACCTTACCTTCCTAACTCATCAACAAAACAATGCCTTTTATCCCAAACTATTTCGGGTGGCTGGGAATGTAAGCATAAAAGTAGAAAGGCAAGGAGGAAAATAAAAAAAGAATACAAGAACATAAATATAAAAATACAAACCACAACAGCCCTTCCTAACTCCAGAATAAAGGAAGAGATAAGCTAATGTAATTCCAGAAATTCAATTAAACATGATAGTTCTAATCACAATGTCAATCAACAATACAGATAATTCAAATTAAGTAATACATGCACATACATGCATATAGACAACATAGAAGTGATGAAAAAAATATACACATGATTTTCAGATGTCTCGTATGCTATACAACTGATTTGACTTTATGAAACTAGACAGCAATGAGCAACTATAAAGGGAGTATCACACAGATGAACTTTAAAAGCCAAGATAAAAGAAAACAAGCTGTATGAATACAACACGAACGCATGAATGCATGATGTCTGTTATGCCTGAGAGCAACTATAGTTTGAAAGTTAATTTATACCTGATATGCCTTTGCCTAATCAGGACTCTGGCATGGTGGATTGACTTAGCCATACCAGTCTTAAAAACAAGTGTTTGAAGGCGGCGCTCAAGAAAGTTCTCCACAGTGAGAGCTAGCACGTAATCAAGCTTATTCTGGCTCTCGTCCAACAGCCCATACCTGTTCATCCTCCTCAGAAGGGCTTCACCCTCAAAAATTTGACGTGGGTCCTTCTCATCAAGGGTGAGAAGATTTCTAGCAGCATTACGAATACAGCTAAGGGCATACTGAACCCTCCACAGCTCCCTTTTGCATCGTAGCCCATATTCCCCAACCAGCTTCAGCTCAGCATCCAATCGTTCCTTCTTATAAGGACGACGAGGCTTCTTAAAAGTCTTCCCATCTAAAACCCATTCAAAATTGCTTGAATCAGCTCCCAAACTCAAGGAAACAAGCCTCTACTTATAATCTTATATTCATAAAAAAAATACAAAAATTTGAGCACACGAGCATGAATTGTATGAATTTCTATTCAAACCTCTGTTTGGTTGCTTAGAAAACTGTTACATTTTCACAGTGAAGACAAGTTTAAGCTAGGCTCAGTTTACTATGTTATATATTTTGTTTTGCAAATACGAAAAGAATAAGCTTTAAAGTTTCTCAGCAACCAAACAGAACACAAGCAACATGTTCAAACATTAGCTACAGACATGAAAATGTAACAAAGAAATGAGCTATAAATAAATAGCAATAACAATTGCAAGCATGAACTGAATCTTTATATTAGCTAATTAGGAAGCTCAACTGGCTAATGAGATCACAAAATTGATATACACATACATATATGTACATGCCTATCACATAATATAATGAAATGCACTGACTTACAATTGCGATAAAAGTTGACGTGCACCATCTTTCTTCGCCATCTATGCGGTTGTCAGAGCCAACGCGATCTGTGGGAGGCAAACAATGAAAGGAGATGAATGATCAACTCGCTGTAAAGAGTGGAGTGAGAAGAATACTCACTCTCTATATTCGATTGACCTGAAACCCTAGGCCTTTTTGACTGGGCCGCCTGGTTGCCCAGCCCAGTCCAAGAAACAAAGGGTCCATGAACCGTCTTCTATTCAACCTACAAATCTGATTCCGAGTATAACCCTAAACCTCCTTGCTACAAACATCTAAAACCAAAAAGTGGCTTGAAGTTGTGTTGGAGATCTTGACAATTAAACAAGCACCTACTACTGTGAATACATCTCCCGGACAACTTAGATGGATTTAAAGCAACAATCATCATGATGAAAAAACACGAGGAAATACCAAGCAAAATTATTTGATTAATCAAATTATACTGAGAAATCCCAGCGCCTAAAAATGCATGCAACATAAGCAATCAGCATTTCCATAATATTAGTATGTTACATACAGGATACAGACCTAGAAAAGTGAGAGATACACAACTACCTCCCCCTATGGGACAGGAGAGCGTCGGGGATTGGGGTCTTCTCCTCTTTGAAAGGTTGAGTGGATGGATCTGATAGACTAGGTAACCTTGAAACACTACCCTTCCCTTTCCTTGCGTTTGGTCCCAGCTCCTCTATCATGTACTTCCACCCATCAATAGGTCTCCTTCGGCTGAATATGTGAGTTTTGATAAAACTTGCTATCTGCAAACCCATTATAAATGGAAGTCAAGCCAGAATCATCAGATCTGTAGGTTGAATAGAAGATGGTTCATGGTAAATATTGGCAGAGTTGTATCAGGGCATGAAATAATCTTTTAAGTTCAACCACTATCAGTTATGTCCAGCTTTTCAACATATATGCACCACATAGAGTCCTCAACAAGAAATACAACACAATGGAAAAGTAGAGTAATATTTTAAAAAAAGTAAGAGAAGAAATTATTATTTTAGAAAAGAAAAGGTAAGAGAAAAGATAATTAAAATGAACGAATGGGAAGAAAATAAAATCTACAGTTAGATACCAGAGGAAACTAGCCCCAAATCTTGTTCTAATTCCAAGTGAACCAAAGATTAGTAGTAAGGCATTATGATCATGTTTAAGTTCACAGTTAGCAGTTCGTGCTAAATCAAACGCCTAGTCTGATCCTAGATAATGATCACGCTAAAGTTTCAAGACTAAAAACACACATTGCTGATCAACAGCAAAATAACAATCTAGCCAATTAATAAAGCAATACTCCCCTAAGTCATAAAATGATAGTACCAACAATAGTAAAGCTACTAAACTATAGTGAAACTGGGTACAACAACTTTAAAGATGAACTCTAATGCCTTTATAATGATATTTGGACTCTATTTAGGACAGAGGAAGTATGTGTCAACAGAAGATGCTTTACGGCACCATTGAGGAAATTCAACTGTAGCTTATATATTTTCATTGATAGTATTTTACCACTGAATTTATAATCATTAAGCATCACCAAAGAAGTGCATATGTAATGTGTGCACATGACAAAGAATTACAATTGTCATGAAAATAAACCTGGAATTTGCTGTATGCAATTCGGCGTTCAAACTCTTGGAGCAGAATGTCTTCTTCCCTTTGTGACATCTCCCATATATTCCCATCTTGAGCTTTAGATGTTGTTTCCCAGCCATCAGGCTTATTCTTGAATTCAGAAGAACTAGGGACTTTTGAGTTGTTCATACCATTGTTTCCAGAGTCAAAAATCCTGCATTCATTGAACCAAGAAGTCTACTTAACAAGGTGTGTCATAAGTCCAACTTCAAAGATGAATGTGCACAGAGAAATTTAAGTTGCTATAACTTTAACTATATAAAATAATTTTTTTATTTTATTTTAAAAATGCTCATTCAAGTGGTCTATCATGAGTAATCAGTGATGCAGAACATCAACTTCCACATTTCCATTAATCTTTGTATCTTTGAGTGCCTAGCACAGAAAGGTTCACAGGCACAAGCTAACTTTGACCGTCTGTACTAATATAAACAATCTGCTGGGAAGCAAATACACAGCTGTAAGCAATCATATTGTCTGGAGTTCTAATATGTGCGCATACATATATGTATGTGTCTGTGCCTTTTTTCCTCTCTTTTTGAACAAGTATATAATTTTTACTTGAAATTCATGCTCCAGTGGCTTATTCTTAAAGACATTAAATTTATACAAGCAATTGACAATTAGCTACCAAGTCCAAAGCAACCACATCTTCCATTGAAGAACTAAATCCTGTTCAAATTCAGGTATCCTTCCTAAACTATAATAAACTGTATTAGTAGATTAAACAGTATATGAATAATGAGAACCAATTTAAACAAAAACAGACTGACCCAATATGCTGCATTTGGAGAATTGAACTAACAAAAGTGATAAGTCATAGTTTTCAGGCTAGACCCAATTATCATACCCCAAGTCAAGATATTATTAATAGGACAGAAGAAGGGAGAAAACACATACTCAGAGCAGCTATCAAGCAATTTTTCGATATCATCTCCACCAGCACCCAAAATGGAATCCCCCAACTTAGCTTCCTCCTGTTTCTCAATCTCCTTAGTCCATAACCCAGCATGAATCCTCTGTTTCTTTAACCTGTAATCCTTTTTCACATTCTCCAAACTATAAAGCGAATTCAAATTCGCATCTTTTAGCTGCTGCTCTTTATGTTGGTGTGATTTTGGGCTTTTTCTTCTCTGATCCCAATTGTCGGTCATGTCCTCCACGAATGCCTTCGTCTCGGCATCCATATCAGATGAAAGAACAACTGAAGAAGAGGAATCCTTATCATTATCATTCTTACTGTTTGAGAGAGAGAAATTAACGTCGGTCTCCCACGGAGCTCGGTTCTTTGCGGAAAGGTCTTCCGGGAGCCAGGCGGATTCCCAGGTATCGTTCCATTCCTCGTTGTCGCCTCCGCGCTTGGCGGTGGTGGAGAGTGGTCTCAGATTGGCGGTATCGGGATTTAAATAGGGTTTTCTGATGATTATTGAAGAAGAAAGTCTACGAATTTGATTCATCATTTTGGAAAGTGGATCAATTAACCACTACCACAAAAGATTATCCTCTAACCACATCAGTCTGTTATATGAACGCTATAGATAAATACATAAAGCAGAGGAGAAGAATGGGCCATGGGCGGGTTAGGGTTAGGGTTAGGGTTTGGGGGCGACGGGGAGGAAGGAGGGGTAAATGGGTAAAATTAAGTCACCATCCGAAGCGGCTGGTGAGTATTTTTCGAGTCTCCTATTCTTCTGACTTCTCTTGAGGTGGAGAATGTAAGAGAGAAATTAAAGAGAAGGGAAGCTTTGCTGAGTTTGAGTGGAATATAAAGAGGGTATGTCATATTAATAAATAAATAAATAACCAAATTCTTATCGACTTATCAAATTCTGTTTTATAAAAAATTATTGAATTTTATATATTGTCAAAAATATTTAAAATTTGACAAGCTATGCGTAAGTAGATAGGACAACTTTTATATATATATAAAATCAAATTCTGAAATATTTTTATAATCGTTTAAAAGTTTAACGATTTTAATTTATAGAACTAAACTGTATATATTTTTTTGATAACTTGAGGATAGTTCGATAAATTTTTGGCTGTAATGTCTTACTAATACCTCCGAGGTAACTATTTTTTATATCAAATTAAGAAAAAAAAATTCAATATGAACCTAAAAGGTAGTATAAATTGTTAAATTTTTAACAAATAAAATTGTTAAGTTGAGCAAGTACATCTTCTTAAAAAAATTAAAAAAAATATTTACAAAAATTTAATAACGTCTGTCATATCTATATATATATATATATATATATATATATATATATATTATGTTAAGGATCACAAGGCTTATAATTTTAATTTACGTATTTTACTTGAGTTTTAGAATTGCTGCTTTTTTTTTATCTATAGAGTTTTTGTTATTATTTCTCTTTATCTATAGAGTTTTTGTGAACCTTGAATGGGACAGTACGTGAATGGTTGTTTTCTCTTTATAATTATTTCACTTTGTTCCACTACAATATTCATCTTCTTATTTCACTTTGTTCCACTACAATATTCATCTTCTTGATAATTAAATTAATATTGCTGCTAATTTATTAGCCTAACTGCCACTTAACTATTGGCTGCATAAATCTGGTTTAAGTCTACACATATAATCAGATTATGATAATTCAGCTGTCAAGGATTTAATGTTTGGAGTAATATTAGAAATTAAACGATTAATACTTAATTAAAATTTTCAAACGATAAATATTAAGAGATAAAAATATTTTTCTAAAATGACATTTAAGAAGGAGTAGAGTTTTTTTCTTTTTCTTTTTTTTACATTTTTTATATTTGTGGTCTCGAGTTTTTGTGAACCTTGAATGGGACATACTGAATGGTTCCCTAACCCGCCCACGGCCACATGTACTGCGAGGTAGATATTTGAGTTTTACTTTTAAAAGCATACTTGAATGATGTTCACAAATTTTGACAAAGAAAATATATTAACTCAAATATCTACCTCGCAAATACATGTGGCCATGTGCGGAGTTTGGTCTCACATCACAAGAATTGAGATCCCCCATCCCCATTCCCATCTGCATCATCTATTCCCTATGCGATAGGAAGGTGGGCTTGGCTCTTTTAGGATTTTTATCAAGGTTCTCGAATTCGGATCGGTCACCGAACCGAAAAAAGTACCGAATGAGTGGATTATTGGTCTAATCAGTGATTGGACCGTTATTGACCCGATAACATCATTAATATATTAAAATATATATTATTATTAATTAATAAAATTTTAAAAAATCTCATTTTTTATAAAATAAATTATAATAAAGATGAGTTACAATATTAATAAAAGTGGTTAATTTTAATATTAATTTTTTTTTGGTAAAAAAAAAACCGAGTCAACCGGGTCAATTAACACGAGTTTCCCGGTGGTCAACGTGCCAACCCGGGATTTGACCAAAACCAGGTCATTGGTCCAAACCGGACCGAAAGACGGACCGGTTCCGATTTTTACCGGTCCGACCACCAGTCCGGTCCGAGTTTTAAAACTATGATTTTTATTTCTCGGACCAAGGTTCACATATCCGAACCGATCATCGAATTAAAAAAAGTATCGGGTGGATGAGTTACTGGTCTAATCAGTAGTCGAAACGTTATTGACCCAATGACGTTATTAATATATATTATTAATAATTAATAAAATTTTAAAAAATCTCATTTTTTATGAACTAAAACATAATAAAGTTAAGTTACAATATTATTAAAAATGGTTAATTTTAATTTTAATAAAGTTAAGTTAATTTTAAAGGGGTCACAGAGTCAAAAACTAATTTTACCGGTTGAACCATCGGTCTGACCGGTGAGTCAACCGAGTCAACCGGGTTTTGACCAAAACTTGTTTTTTTGTTCAAACCGGATCGGAGTGCCAACCGATTCCGATTTTTACCGGTCGAATCGGTGGTCCGGTCCAATTTTTAAAACCATGTCTCGAATTACGTTTGTTTGAAAAAATAAAGAAGAGATATAATTATTTGTATTAATTTATTAGTATTTTATTTTATAATTAGTTTATTATTTAATCTTGTAAATTATTTTTGATTATTTTAAGGTCATTTGATATTTTAAAATGAGATTATAATTTATCATCAAATAATTTTAATGTAGGTCCTATTTTCTATTTTTTTTATACTGTGTGTATAACTTTTTGTGTATAGTTAGTGTTTATATTATTACTCATTAATTTTTAAGTCATAATTAATATAATGAGCACAAATTATACACAAAAAATTATACACCAAGAGAGACGTAGTGTATATCAACGAGAAAGAGTATGTCGTTTTGATAATTGTCTCAAGAGCGTGTCCCTTTTTGTGAATATAAGATTATAAGTAGCTAGAGGCTTGTTTTCCTTGAGTTTGGGAGCGAATTCAAGCAATTTTGAATGGGTTTTAGATGGGAAGACTTTTAAGAAGCCTCGTCGTCCTTATGAGAAGGAACGATTGGATGCTGAGCTGAAGCTGGTTGGGGAATATGGGCTACGATGCAAAAGGGAGCTGTGGAGGGTTCAGTATGCCCTTAATTAGCCGTATTCGTAATGCTGCTAGAAATCTTCTCACCCTTGATGAGAAGGACCCACGTCGAATTTTTGAGGGTGAAGCCCTTCTGAGGAGGATGAACAGGTATGGGCTGTTGGACGAGAGCCAGAATAAGCTTGATTACGTGCTAGCTAGCCAGCCCTCACTGTGGAGAACTTTCTTGAGAAACACTTGTTTTTAAGACTGGTATGGCTAAGTCAATCAACCATGCCAGAGTCCTGATTAGGCAAAGGCATATCAGGTATAAATTAACTTTCAAACTATAGTTGCTCTCAGGCATAACATACATCATGCATGCATTCGTGTTGTATTCATACAGCTTGTTTTATCTATCTTGGCTTTTAAGGTTCATCTGTGTCATGTGATACTCCCTTTATAGTTGCTCATTGCTGTATATACTAGTTTCATAAAGTCAAATCAGTTGTATAGCATACGAGACATATCTGAAAATCATGTGTACATTTTTTTCATCACTTCTATGTTGTCTATATGCATGTATTACTTAATTTGAATTATCCGTATTGTTGGTTGATTGACATTGTGATTAGAACTATCATGTTTAATTGAGCTTATCTCTTCCTTTCTACCCGAAATAGTTTGGGATAAAAGGCATTGTTTTGTTGACGAGTTAGGAAGGTAAGGTTAGCTGTCTTTATGAACTTATTGGTGTCTGGTTTTCAAATTATCTAGCAGGAGCTATGATACTTATTGTAGTCTTGAAACTCCATTTTAGGGTGGTATTGTATCTTCCCTGCTGGTTTGAACAACTTCTTTTTTTTTTTTTAACTTGACGTCTTTCCTACTATCACATGCAAGTTATTTGGCTTCTTCATCATAAGAAATATTAGGAACGTACCAGCCATATAATTTGTTCACGAGTCATGACACTATTATAACAAGCTATGTACGAATGTTGTCAAAAACTAAGTCGGTAAAATTATTTTACCGTGTCAGTCCTTGGGTGTGAAAGCTGTCTACACATGTATGGTAAACTAAGGTTTTCTGCCTTTCTGCTCTCTGTTCCTTTTCTTCATGTTTTTTTTGCCCAATTATCCATCCTTCTGTCTGCCATTCTACCTCCCATTCTTCAAATGGAACAGTCCATCCTCTTTCCCAGTTGATTATATTGGACTATTGTGTTGTGTTATACTCTCAAAGGGAAGGATGTCTAAGAGTACAATGGGCACACAAATTAAAGTTTCAAATGGCTCAGTGTTGTGTTGATTATATTGGACTATATTTCTTGCAACTTGATTCATTTCAGATAAGTATATATATACACACACCCTCTGTCCATTCAATTTTCCTAACAGAGGCGAGGTAGGAATTTATGTTAATGTACATGTACATATTTATGTATTTATTGTTCCTCTTTTGATAAGTTAGTATGTACATATACATATTTTATTATAATTATAATTATTTTTATTTTTATTTGTTCTTGATAAGTTAGTATGTAAATATACAAATTTTATATATTTTTATTATTTGATAAGTTAGCATGTACAAACACATATTATTATTATTATTATTATTATTTTATTATAAGTTAATATGTAAATATACATATTTTATTATTATTATTGCTCACTTTGCTTTTTTCATCAAAAAGAGTCTCATTTTTTAATTTTTCATAACATCGTCATTTGTTACTGCATGCAACCTTTACATTTATAATGCTTGAAATTATAATTCAAGACTAGTTATCGGGTCAGTGACTAAGGAACCAAACCGAGTCTCGTGAAGATTTCGGAAGCTCTTTCTTCGCTGCTTCTCCTGGTTGCCTTCTTTTCTTTCGTGCTTGCTTATGGCAGGTCCTTACTGAATTGAGGGGTGGTATCCGCTGCAGTGGGATCAACAAGGGACTTAGCGACCAAACCAGCTCCTGCTTCAGTCTATGTCTCCACCACACCTCTTCCCTAATCTTCTCCGGTTCCCGGCACAGGAACATTCAACGTATAAACAAAAGGTTTAAATAGCACAGAGATCTCGTGTTCAATCCCTAGATGCGCAAAATAAGTTTATATTCGTCACTTTCCAAACAGGTTCTCGTGAAGAAGGAGCAATATATTTTATTTCCACGACTTTCTAAACCATTGCAAACCGGGCTGAGAATATAACCGGCTTGACCCGAACATGTTAGAAGGTTTAGCAAACCCACCGTCACCAAATGCAAAGGAGCGTTTCGCCTAATGGGTTCAGCCCACTGACCCAAGCAAGTGGGACCACAGATTCAACAAAAGACGGGATTCAACATATTAAAAAGAGTTTTTTTACGTGGAGATAAAAATTAGATATGATAATTGAAAATGAATTTTTTATAATTTTACCTATTTGTATTTTGACCTTTCAAGTTCATGTTTAATTATTACGTCTGCATAGAGTTTTTAATTCGAAAAAACGGCATTATTTTTTCAACAATCCGACAGTATCCTACGGCAAATTTCCAAACAATATCCACGTGCAACATTCATGAAGTCAACATTTTGTGCCTTCGACAAGTAGTCACTAATTAAAAATTTAATAATGAAACAGAAAAGATACTACTGATTTTTTTCAAGATATTATGTGGTGTACTGGTGTGTGGAATTGTATCCTTATACAATCATAACATCCCAGGCTCCATGAAGTCAATTTTTAGCCTCCTTTCTTTCTATCTGTTTCTTTTATTTATTTGATTTTTCTCACCTGTTAGACTGCACAGCTAAATTATACTTTCTTCGTTCTAAAGTTACAAGATCATTATTAAATTTTGAAAGTCAACTTGATATATGTTCAAACTTGAAATTGAGATAATTTATTAAAAATTATGAAATAATAAATTTTACGATAAGTAGTACTTTTTAGATAATTTACAATATTCGTCATTGTATTGACTAAAATTAAAAGAATCCTAAAAAATTTATGTCAATTTTGAGTTTGAAAATGTTAACTCTTAAGTTGACTTTTAAAAATCAACACTGATCTTATATTTTGAAAAGGAAGGAGGGAATACTGTAGAACACTACTCAAGTCACACTTACCGATGCAATTATGCGGAAATTACATTTGGAATAGGAATAAACAGAAATCAATTATAAAATGTACCTATCTATGTGAGGAACCATGAACCCCTGTTATGTGACAATTCATAACATCTTACCTGAATAAGAGAAAGATTATAAAAAGAAAAAAATCCCTATTTTTTGAGTTTTGGATGAAAGAAAAAAAATAGAAAACTTGAGAAAGGAAAGAAAATTTAACTTTTACATTTAGATTACTATTTTACTCTTATATTAATTTTGTTGTGCTTCTGAAGTAAAGGGTTTAATAGGGATTATAAAAGATTTACTTGTGTTATTTAGTTTTTCGTCTAAATCTGTCCATTTATGGACGAAAAACTTTGGTAAGAAAAAGTGACCAAGTTTTTTGTGCATTTTTTTTTCTTTTTTGTTCATTAAAAAAACTCGGTAACAAGAGAATTGGATAGAAAACTTACACATTTTCTGTCCTTTTATTTTATCTTCCTTTCATTTTAAAACTCAGAAACACAGTATATTGACTGTGAAAGCAAAAACTTACTTCAAGTTCATAAATACCAATCCCGCCGGTCCTCAATAATGATGGCTGGATTAATGTTGGGAATCTCGGACCAATTTGGTTGGCATAAATTGCCACACTTCAAAATCCAAATCCTCTTCAAATTGACAAGGCGCCCCATGGCTTCTGTTCTGGGAAAATGCTTGAGTTTCCTACAATACCGCAGTTTGAGATCCTTGAGAGATGAAAAGTTCCCAAACCACTCTGGCATAACTTCCATCATTCCAAATCCATCTATTGATAACTCTTCTAATGCAATGAGGTGTTGGAGCTGCTCCGGTATCGAGTCCCAGTGATCCCAGCCTCTCAATTCTACTCTTTTCAGGGACAACTGCAGGTGTTGAAGACCCTCCAAACTCGGGAAAGAATTCAATTCCTCTGAAAATGGACCAATCCTCAAGGTTTTCAATCGAGTAAGACACCATAAGCCCTCTGGCAAACAATTCAATTTCTCGCAATCAATTATTTCCAAGGACGAAAGAAAGGTGCAAGACTGTAATGATGGAAAAGAGACAAGATAAGGGCAGGCAGATATACGAAATTCCTCAAGAGACACACAGGAGTCTAGTAGCGTACTCGGCAGATATATTAAACCCTCGCAACGAAGAGACACATGCCGAAGTGATCTCAGACCTTGCAAGCTAGGGATGGACTTGAGACTTGGGCAAGAATTCACTTCCAACATCTCAAGAGACTTGAGAGTGTGCAGACCATCTGGCAACATATTCAGACTCTGACAGAAAGAAATGCCCAATGAACGAATTGCTGCCATCCTCTACACCGAGATTAACAACATGCCTTAACAACGGACACTTCTCAATCTTCAGTTCTGTGAGATTTCTATTGTTATCCAGCAACCCATCTGGTAGTGAAGTGAGCACTGGCGCTTCAATGATACGCAAGACTGTGAGAGTTGTCAGGTTGCTGATCTTTGCTAGTGCTGAGCCATTCTCTACTCCATCAATCTCAAGCTCCTTGACATATGGAAAATGACTGACACCAGTTGTTAATTTGGGACAATTCTTGATCCACAACTTCTCAAGGCTAGGAAAATTAACAGGAGCAGTGGTAAGTTTGGGACAGTCACGAATGGTTAGCACTGCAAGCTGAGGAAAAACAGCTACAGAAAGTTCTGTTGTTGCTGCTGCATCTGGAATCACTGGTGCTTCCACCCACTCCACCAAGTTGGGCATATTTCGCAGGTGGAAGCTTATTAATGCCGGGAAAACAGCTGTCATCTTGTCATCACCAAAATAAGTACTACTAGTTGATCCATTACTGTACAAATCATACTGATCACCATAGAATGAAGCACTAATGCATTTAAGATTCTGCATCACGCTTAGCTCCAGCTCACGAAGAAGTGGTAGATGTCCGAGCATTGGGATAACCTCACATCTGCTGCACTCTGTTAATTTGATATTCACCAAATTATCTAGCCTCATCAGGTCTCCCCTGGCATTAATACTTACAGCCATGTTCATCATCCATGTTGGGAACTTCTCACCCGAAAATTCCTCAATTGTTAAGCTTTTCAAATTTGGGTGAGGTTGTAAGCCTTCTAGCACGGCCTCATCATTGCGGAAGCGTTCCCTTCTAGAACTCCATTTAAATTCCAGCTTGTATATATCTGCCTTTTCAAACAACTTTGCCCTTCGAGCTTCTTCTGCTCCATTCACTCGATCAAGAAAATTTAATTTTAGTTTGCCACTGAGGTTTATTAAACTTCCTAACTCCTCAGTTCTACGACCATTTTCTTCACCCACGTTAAAGAACTTTAATGTTCGAAGGCAAGTCAGTCGTCCAATCTCAAGTGGCATCTTTTTATATCGATATTCAGAAATATGGAGATGTCTCAAACTTATCAAATTTTTCAACTCGTCTTGAAGTTCAAGATGTCTGCAGTAATTTAGTCGTAAAGTTTGCAAATTGTAAAGCTTGCTAATACCATATGGCAAAACCTTAATATTAGTGTCTGACAAATCAAGATACCTCAAATGAACTAGCATGCTAATAAAATTTGGCAACTCTTCAATATCTGCCCCACTGAAATTCAGAACACGCAAGCATTTAAAGCGGGACAAAATGTTTTTATCTACCTTAATACTTGAAAATAATGTGTGCAAATATCTAGCTCTCTCCTTTGAAATTTCAGAAATAATTTCCCCATCTGAATACAGTGCTAGGTGTCGAGCCTTAAAAATGTCATCATTTCCCGGAGTAGCATCCGAGTGAAAAATTTCAGATTCCGAAACAGATAGAGCAAGATCATGTACAAGATCGTGCATTCTACAGCCTGTTAAGTGATTGTAACTATCTTTCTTAACATCTTGGAGCAAGGAACTCTGAACCAAGAATCTGAAAAACTCTTCACCTACATCCTCCATTGATTTACTAATTTTGTGATTTGTTCGAAGAAAGCCTACCGCCATCCAAAGTTGGATCAATTGTTCTTTATCAATATCACAATCTTTGGGGAAAATTGAACAATATGAAAAACATTGTTTCAGAGATGATGAAGGCAAATGATCAAAGCTCAGCTTTAGTATCCGTGAGACTCCATCTTCTTCTCCACCTAAACCCCAAAACCCCTGGTCTTTAATTGATACCCAGTCCTGCCGCTCCTTAGAGCGCATCATGCTCCCAATGAGCTTTGCAGCCAATGGAACACCACCACACTTCTTCGCAATCTCAAAACCAATATCCTTCAATTCTGGTGTCATTGATGCTCCTCCAGGTCCAAATGCTCTCTCCTTGAATATAGACCAACAGCCACCGGCTGTTAGTCCTTCCAGATTATATGTTGGATGCGTCTTAATCACAGATGCCACCCGTGTACTACGAGTAGTGACGACAATCTTATTTCCCACGGTTGTACTAATTCCTAATAGACAACTCCTAAAACTATCCCACACTTCACTATCTTCACTCCAGACGTCATCAAGTATGAGCAAAAATTTCTTCCCTCCCAACTCCTTTTCTAGGTCTCCAACTATGATATCCCTACTTTGAATCTCATACTTCTTCCTGGTAAGAGATTCTAGAATGTCTTTAAGCAGAGTTTTGACATCAAAATTATGGGATACACACACCCAAACTCTAGCATCGAAATTACTTCTCACTCGCTCATCATTGTATATCAACTTAGCCAAAGTGGTCTTTCCAATTCCCCCCATTCCAACAATGGGAATAACTGAAAGCTTTCCTTCATCTCTAGACCCAATCAAACTTTTCACCATTTCTGATAAATCATTTTCCCTTCCTACAGTTTCTGATTTTTCAATGACTGAATCAGTCTCTCGGTTCAAATTGACTTGATGATTATCATTTAAATCCACTACAAGTCTCATTTGGAGACCAAAATCTTTGGCTTCATTGTTTACAGTTTTCAAGGATGCATTAATATTCTTGATCTTATGAGCCCAATTTTGACGCAACGCAATTAGGTTAGAGGCTGAAAAGAAAAAGCACACCTTTCTCCTTGCTTGATTTTGGATCTCTACCTTGCGTCGCAGAATATCATAACCAACCTCATCCAACACATTATCAGCTTCATAGGCCACATCTTTGAGCTTTTTCAGCCATAACTTCACAGGCTCATCCCTCAACTGTCGTCTCTCGACATCACCTAACACAGCTCGGATCATGTTTAGTGTTTCACTCAGTCTTGTCAATTCTTTCTTGAAACTCTGAGCAAGAGCAAACTCATTGGCAGCAAGTGAAACTACTTTGCTCAATAATTCCTCCAGGGCAGCACTAAGGAGAATTTCAGCCATAGTTCTCAGAAAGAAAGAGAGAATGCTTCCAGGATTTGTGTTGTAAAGGGGGGTGGGGGTTTGTAGAAAATTGTAGGATTAATCTACAAGTTGTTTCTTGGGCATTTTATCAAACAGTTACTAGTCGAAGTGTAGAGTAGGCAGAGCTATTGAAATTATCGTCATCGTTGGTCTTGGTAATCGTGAGGCCCATGCTTCCTTGCATCCTCACACCCAAAATGAGAAATGAGGAAAAGAAAAAATCAATTTCAACTTTCACAATTGTATTTTCTTTTTTATTTGATTTATTGTTGATATCGAACTAAATCACATTAAATTAATTTAAATAATTTATTTATATTTATATTTATATTTTTAAAGGTGATGAAATTTTGTTACTACTTTTCTTGAACAATAATGTTTTGGTGACAACATATTAGATTAAAAAAAATTAATACACGATATAATCCGACACATTATTTTATATTCATTTTTTATAATCATCTTTTGTCACCATGACATTACTTTTTCTTGAAACTGTGTCATTTGTTAATTTTATTATAAATTTATTGAAATTTTCTTATTTTTTTTCTCTATTTTCTCTCAAAAAATTCTTCTTTTTTCTTTCTCCCCCACTCCTTATAAATCCCTAATTTCTTTCCAATAATTTTTTAACTGTACACACACATAGCGTGCGCCATATCTTAATTATTTAACCCAAAATTTTAGAAAAATAATTTATTAACTAATATCTAATCCAATTAATTACAAATACAAAGAAGATTATGTTTTAGGTTGTAAAGAAAGATTTCACCTACTCCAAATACTTTATTTCTAATCGGGCTTGACTCAATGAGTCCCAGCTAAATGCATGCTAGTTTTCTTTGAACTTAAACGGACTCAAGATATTTTTGATCTTATTACCGTCTTAGCATTATTTGTTATCCAAGTATCAACTAGTAATTTTCATAAAGAATTCCATCTCTACATAGAAAAATCTTTTCCTATGAGAACATAACAAATGCAATTCCTTAGTTGACTCAATTAAGAATCCTTCTCTCCTAATATGGTGTAGAAACTCTATAAATACAATGTGCAAAATATATACACAATATTATTATATTGACTCTAAATCTTAGTACTTTCATTGTTAATTATTTTATTCTCCCAAACCTTGTATTGATTCTCACCCCGGAGATTCTTTCGGGAGTCACCGTCAGGTCACCAGTTCTATAAATTCCCGTGTGGATAATTTTATGGTGCCCGGTATTTGGAGCCCGGGGTTGAGACCGGGTGATGTGGCTTGCCACATAAGCATCAGCGGGACCACTTCATTATTGTATTTGGACCACTTACCAAACCAGGGATGAAGCAAAGAATTCTTTTTAATTGGAGGGCCAGATGAAATAAATTGTGGGATTAATTTCCGGAAAAGTAACTTTACCAAACTCTCTCTTTCTCTCTCACCAACTATGCTTCGCAGCCCCTGCTCTCCTCCGACGACCAAAATCCAAACCAAAATCAGCGGCTTTCAAAGTATGCTTACATATATATATATATATATATATATAAGATGTAATATACGCATATTAAAAATATATATGTATATATGTATCCTTTCTGTAATGTATTAATGTGTTCTTAATCTCATTATACTGTTTTGCCAAGTTGTATTACATTTACCTAGTTATTGGCATACTGTACATGTCTTTCCTAAGTTTCCACTTAAACAATCATTGTTTGTATATATAGTTGTTACTAATAATACATTTAGGTGGTCTGAAGAAAAATTCTCTCCGCCTTTCTAGTTCTATTTGAACGGCTTAGAGGCATGTGTAGTATGGATTATAAATATTTGATGTGTTTTTCGTTTCTTTTCTTCGCTTATACTTTTGTGTAAAATGCATTTAGGTGTGTAAATTATATATACAAATTTTTCTTTTAGCTAAATAAATTCATGTGGTTAATATAGTTTTATAAATTTGTAGAAATGGCATGTCCTGATGAGTTTGATTCAAGTATGAGAATGAATGATATTGAGGAATGTGCTATGGCGGAAGATTTAGTAGAAAGTGAAAAAGTTGATAAAGTGATTAGAGATCCGAAAGTAGGAATGGAGTTTGGTTCCGTTGATGAGTACATGGAATATTACACTAATTATGGTAACCAAAAGGGATTTCCGGTGAAAATAAGATCAACGGAAAAAAGGAGAAAATGGAGAGACTAAATTTGTAGTTCTTGCATGTTCTCGGTCAGGATGTTCAATAAGCAAGTCAAAGAATGCCTTCAACTTACGCCCTGTTAGCAGAACAGGTTGCAAAGCTAAGATTAGGGCTGCATTAGTCGAAGACGGAAAAGTGCGAGTAAAGACTCTAACACTTGATCATAATCATCAGTTGAGCCCAGAAAAAGCTAGATTTTATAAGAAAAATCGGATTATGAGCAAATATGTGAAAAGGAGACTTGAACTTAACGATAGAGCTGGTATTAGACCAAATAAAAATTTTAGTTCTTTCGTGGTTGAAGCTGGTGGGCATGAGAATGTGTCCTTTTTACAGAAAGATTGTTACAATTATCTTGACAAAGTTAGGCGATTAAGGCTTGGTGATGGGGATGCTATGACACTTCAAAACTACTTCAAAAAAATGCAAGCTAATAATACAAATTTTTATTATTTGATGGATTTGGATGATGATGGGAGACTACAAAATGTCTTTTGGGCAGATGCAAGGAGTAGGGCAGCTTATGAGGAGTTTGGGGATGTCATTACCTTTGACACAACATACTTAACTAATAAGTATGACATGCCATTTGCTCCATTTATTGGAGTTAATCATCACGGTCAATCAATACTCTTAGGTTGTGGATTAATCTCTCATGAGGATATTGAGTCATTTAGTTGGCTTTTTAAAACTTGGCTTGCATGTATGAATGGTCGTGCTCCTACCGCAATAATCACTGACCAAGACAAAGCAATGAAGAAGGCTATTGAAATTGTGTTCCCCAATGCGCGACATAGGTGGTGCTTGTGGCATATTATGAAGAAGTTGCCCGAGAAATTAAGTGGTTGCAATCAATATGAATCTATCAAGTATTCAATGCAAAAGGCAGTTTATGATTCATTGACTTGTAAAGAATTTGAAGAGTAATGGGGTAGTTTCATTGAGAAATTTAACTTGAAAGAGAATGACTGGTTGACTGGGTTATATGATGAGAGAAGTCGTTGGGTGCCGGCATTTTTAAAGAATATTTTTTGGGCTGGAATGTCCTTAACTCAAAGAAGTGAAAGTATGAATGCTTTTTTTTGATGGTTATGTGAATTCAAGGATAACCTTAAAACAGTTTGTTGAGCAGTATGAGAATGCATTAAGAAGTAAGGTACAAAAGGAAAATGAGGCAGATTTCAATTCCTTCGACCATTGGATTCCATGCCTTACTGATTATCCATTTGAGAAACAATTTCAAAATGTTTATACCACAACAAAGTTCAAGGAATTTCAAGAAGAGATAAAAGGGAAGCTTTATTGTGCCATTGATTCAGTTAAAGTAGAATGTGATTTTGAGGTGTACGATGTTACACAAGCTATGTTTGGAGGGACTGATGAAGCCACTTTTAGAGTTTATTTTAAAGCAGATGAATGTACCATTAAATGCAACTGTCAATTATTTGAGTTCAGGGGAATATTATGTAGACATGCCCTTACAGTGTTGCTGAAAAAACGAATTCGAACCTTACCAGATAAATTCATTCTTCGAAGGTGGAGGAAAGACGTGAAGAGGTGTCATAAGAAGGTTAAGATCATATACTGCGACTGGACGTTGAATCCGAAAAATGAACGTTTTGATAGGATGTGCAACTCTTTTTATGAAGCGGCAGACTTGGCGACAAATAATGAAGATAAGACAAAAGTTGTTATACATTGGATTAAAAGGCTTGTTAATGTACTAAAAAAAGATGATGGAACGTGTGGAACTAATCAGTCGACTCCTTCTAGAGAAGGCACCCAAGTGGATAGTGGTTGTAAAGAAGGCAACAATATTCGTAGTCCTGTATCGGTTCATCGTAAAGGTCGGCCCCGCTTTAAAATGCTTCAGTCTAAGATTGAGAAAGTTGTTAAAAGTATAAGAGTGAGGAAAGGGAAAAAGAAAGAGAAAGAGAAAGGGAAAGGGAAAGGAAAAGGGAAAGACAAGAGCATTGAACATAATATGGATTTCACTAATTTGGTAAACCTTTTTCGTTAATTTTTTCAAATGTAAAAATTTATTTATTTAGATTAAATGTCTTATTTTACTCCTTTTTCTTTTGTGTAGAGTTCTCAAGGTGACTATTTTTGTAAGCGTACTCAATAACAATTCTCAAGTTGAACATGGTCTAAAAGACTACATGAGACATGGTGCAATAGATCTTAATTTAAAGGTTTGTCACTAATTTATATGAATAAGTCACTTTCTTAGAGGCTTTAATAATCATTATTTTAAACATTTCAGGTTGGAGATTTTTCCACCAACGCAAATCTGCAATCATCACATGTTGATGATGATCCATTTGCCACAAATTATGATGTCTATTATGGAGGGGGTTTCCCCTTTCATTTTCAGGTATAATGTCTTATTTTACTGCCGAAATAGAAATTTTTGTGTGTCTTCTTGGGTGTTATTTGTTGCTGAAAACCATCATTTTATTTTTCTTGTTGCAGGAGTACTATAACCCATATTGGAGGAGTGGTGAAGGATGTTATCAGAACAATAGGAGCGGATAATTTGACTGTAATTTATGTGTGAATTACAGCTGAATACAAATATCTATGTGCTGATTTGAAAAACTGTGTTGCTGATTATCTTCAACGTTAATGTTCGTAGTTTAGGACATTTTTGTTCAGTGAATATGGATATTTATTAGTTTTAATCATGACATTTTTGTTGACATGTCAATTTGTTTGAGTAGAATTTTTCTTTAAGCATTGCTTCGTTGAATTCGGTTTCCTGAAGTTGGATATCATTTATTTATTTGAAGCTTATATGAGATTTGTTGACATGTTTTTTTATTTGAGTAGTAATTTTTTTTAACCATTGTTTCCCTGAATTTGGATTTGGATACAAATTAAAACAAGTGATTCTTTTTCTTTTCAATTTACATACATACGAAATATACAGTTGATACAATACAATAAGAGTAAAAGGGATGAACAGTAATAAAAATAATATCTTTTAAATAATTTACAATATTAATTATTAAATTGATCAAAATTAAATAAATTCACATTCATATAAATTTTTTTAAATATCACACATTAAATGAAAAATTGTCAAATAAAACAGTGTTCATGACTTAAATTTGTGGTCTAAATATGAATGAATAAATTCTGCTGGCCCCATGACCATGATGGTGCATGAATATTTGGACACGATGGGCTGACTGACAGACTTGACTGAATAATACAGTAGTGATCAGTCATCTCCTTATTGGTCATTGTTTAATTAATCCCACAATTTATTTCATCTGGCCCTCCAATTAAAAAGAATTTCTTTGCTTCATCCCTGGTTTGGTAAGTGGTCCAAATACAATAATGAAGTGGTCCCGCTGATGCTTATGTGGCAAGCCACATCACCCGGTCTCAACCCCGGGCTCCAAATACCGGGCACCCCAGAATTATCCAAATACACGAGGTTCCCTCCTAATATGGTTTAAAAACACTTATGCTATACGTACAAACCAAATGCACAAACTCATGCACAAACCAATGTAAAAAATGGTGGGACCCACTATTCAAATGGTGGGTCCCACCATTTTTTACATTGGTTTGTGCATGGGTTTGTGCGTGGGTTTGTACGCATAGCAAAGCTCGTTTAAAAACTCTATGAATACAAGGTACAAAAGGTGCAAGATGTATATACAATATTATTATATTGGATCTAAATCCTAATACTTTTATTGTTAATTGCTTTATTCTCTTAAATCTTGTATTGATTCTCACACCGAAAGGTTCTCTCTGGAGCCGCCGTTAGGTCACTGATGTATTCCTTTTATAGGTTAATTTTACTTTAAGATCCGGTGACAAGTCTTGGACGAAATTAAACGTCACCGGTGTATTCCTTTTATAGGTTAATTTTACTTTAAGATTCGATGACAAGTCTTGGACGAAATTAAACGTTACCGCTTTCCATTCATAGTGTAGATATCTTCTTACCATCATCTCATATCTTTTTATATAACTTTTGATTTAATTAATTAGGATTCTATTACTAGATTATGTCTAATCTCAATTTGATTGCAATATAATTTGTAGGAGCATTTTATTTTTATTTCAAGAAATTAATGTCAACTTCCATTAACAATTTAATATCGATAAAAGCTCTCTCTCTTTCTCTTCAGGATAATGTTTTCTCCCTTCTCTCTTTCTGTTTTGAGAAGTAATTAAATTGAATCTATGAAATGTAAATTATGAAAAACACAAAAATAACATAGATGAAGTAAAAATATGCTACACTATAAACAAGAAGCATTTGTTTTATATTAAACATAGAGAACGAATTATTTATATGTGGTTGAAAAGATATTTATGGCCTAATCTCTCTTTATCCTTTATGTTGATAAAACAAATATTACTCCCTCCATTTCAAAAATTATATGGTCATTATTAACTTTTAAAAGTCAATTTAATATATTTTCAAACTCAAAATTGAAATGATTTATTTAAAACTATGAAAAAATAAATCTTACAATGAGCAGTACTTTTGAGATAGTTTGCAATATTAATCCATGTCGATTTTGAATTTGAAAATGTTTTTAATTGATTTTAAAAAATCAATAATGACCTTATATTTTGAAACGGACAAAGTATTAAAAAAATCATTGAGAAAGAAATCCAGCACAGAGAGCATCCCAATGTAAGCTGATAACAAAGCAATATATGGCTATTGATCTCTCTTTTGTGTGGAGCTTAAGCTGATACAAAATCAGGTTTCTTCTTTAAATTTGCATTGATGACCAAATAATAGGAGTATAAATCCAAACAAAAATTGATGAGATAAACACAATAAACACTTGTTACCACAATAAAAAAAAACCCACTAAACTTTGCAAAGCAAATTTTTACACACACGAGAGACCTTATCTCTGAATAAAGTCATGCAAGGCACTTGTATTTGGAAAATAAAGATCGGAAAATAATCTCAAGTCAAATGCCGATGAGTTGGTAACACATTTTCAAGTATTATGCAATAGCAGTTACCGGTGTAATCAATTATCAATCATCTAAACTACCTCCTTGATCTCAAACACCATCCTCTTGCTAATGATGTTTAAGCATTTAAATGGAAGAAAGTGGACTCTTGATTCTTTAGAACTCGTCATTTGGAGGCACCATCTTCTACAGAAACCTGCAAATGATGTCAAATGTATTAAAATGCTGTAAATCTTCTATGTTACGAGCCTTGAGCAGTTGGAAAAGAAGACAGATCTAAATAACGTTACAGTGACCTTCCATTACACTACATGTTAACATTATATTTGATGTTAGATGTTTTTTTAAAAGTATAAATAATCACAATTGGGTTTATTACGATAATTTTTTATATTTTTTTTGTTCCTTTTTTACACGTTCTTGTTTATTTTCCTTTCCTCCATGTTTTACAAGTTCAACCATAACTTAAAAGAAAAACAAATGAATAGACAATTCCAACAATCATACAACCATTCTCTCTTTTTTTTTTATACATAAAAATGGGATAAGATATATGTACTAGTGAAAACTTTTGAATTCATCATCGTATAAGATGATTCAAGCTCACTTATCAGTAGTGTCATTTCGGCCAACTTTTATTGGCACTAGGAACCTCACAGAAGAGGAGCTACTTAATAAAATTATAAAATAAGTATTTTCCCCGATTTGGTTGCTGTACTTTCCAGGGAGCAAGGTTTTGGCCGTATTACCTAAAGTGTGATCCTATACCATACAAAAGGTATAATATAAGATTTTGCCCGTATTAGACTTCCTCAATGGCAGAGTTTACTTCCTATACCACACATTTTAAGTATTAGAAAGAAAAGGAAGTTCCAAACAAAAGGAAACAACAATATCATGCACCCCCCCCCCCCCCTCCTCTTCCTTTTTTCCCTTCCTATGATAAAAGACATGCAATCAATCTTAACAATGTCGAGAAAATCTTGTGGTTGCTGATTTCAATCCCCATATATACTTGGGGCCAAACTTACTTATCAAATGATAAAAATAAAAACCTGAACTAGGTCTAAAATTTTAGCGTAAAAGGGAAGAGGAGATGGATGCTTACCGATATCAAGATTACCAAACAAATGAAGGTAATACATATGATGGATAAGCATCATATTTTAGTGCAAGAGCCTGCACAGAAGGCTGATCTGCAACTTCTCCAAATTTATCAAGTCCAAGTTCAGTTGCATGAATTCCACCAGTGATAAAAGCCGACTGGATGCCAGCTACATTTGCACCCTTTATGTCATGGTGGAGAGAGTCTCCCACAGCAATACAATCAGAAGCATCCACACCAGCCATGGCCATAGCTGATTTATAGATAATCTGGTAAATTAAATAATCATGTAAGATAACAAAGCATTTTATTTTATTTTTTTTGATAACATTAAAAACCAGTAAGTGCAGGGTTGGATCCTCTCTGTTTAAAACTAAATGAAGGTTCTTCCATTTACCTACTACACATCAATTTTAGCTGAAATAAATGGAAAGATATAAAAGCTCATTATCTCTTCTTAAAAGCCTCAAAATAGTCGAAACTTCAACAAAAAAAAAAAGTAAAAAAATCTTCTATTAGAATACCTCAAGTTAGAAAATATTATGAAAAAAAAAATTGTGTTTAGGATTTTATTTCGTTACATATCTTCATGTTTATTGGAAGCTTATTATGTTAGAAACTATTTTAATGGAGACAACATGCACATTTAGACAAACGAACATATACATGCATATATATTTTCTTCAATTCTTTGAATATTGACATTATAATCTTCGAATTGCAACAGCCATGAGCCACATGGAAATTAAGCAGATTACATACACATACGCGCACGTCTATTTTATTGAAGCATGTTACTGTGATTAGAAATAGTACTGAGAAGTATATTTACAGAGGAAAACACAATTAACAAAAGAACATAAGTCCTTATAATATTCAATCTTAATCAACAATGCTATTGGTTTACAGATAGTTTACTTTATTACAAGAAAAACATCGACTCAAACAGATAAGATAAAGAATGGGTGCAAACAATAGATGTGATGGGTACAAAACATATTTTTTTTAAAAACAAAAAAAACAAAAAAAAACACACCACATCTGATATCTTTGCCGTGGTCAATTCCAACATCAAAACTTAGAGGGCAAGTTCAAATCTAGTTATTACTGTTAATAATATGATTTCTAATATTTTTTTCATTATTGAATATATTATCAAATTGAAATGGCTCAACATCATAAACAATCAGAAATTCACCCATAGAATAGTTTTTGGCTTAGAGTTTAGCAACCATTAGTGAGAACCGATGGTATTGCATCCCAACATAGCTTGAGAAGAATTTAGGAAACTGGATATGGTTACTTTTTCCAACTAGGAATAAGCAGTAATCTTTGGCGAAAAATTGACTTATAAAAAAATTTACCAATGAAGAAAATTATGGGAAAATGGGAAGGTAAAAAAGGGATCATTTGGTTACCACTTGACATGCACTATGAAATCGTATATTGGAACTTTAAATTCCTAAAAGCATGAAATCGTCTTGTTTGTGCATTTCGCAGGTAAAATGGAGAATTGAAATGCCGTTCACCAGTAAGCAAATAGTGGTTATTTGTTGAGCGTGTGCTAGCACGCAACAGTTCACCTATTAACAAATATGATGCATGCATGTGTACTAAAAACCTTACTATATTGAGCAATGAGCGCACATGCACGCATGTGTGAAAATTAGAAAAAACTTGTGAAAAATTTGTATGCAACAATTATGTAGGGAACTTTAGTCCTCTGATTGTATCACCTCGCCAGGCTTGCCCATCCATTTTACTTCACCACCAAGTTTTTCATATGTGGTCGCTAATGTACCTAAAAAAATGATAAAGACTTGAGAAACAACAGTACATTCACATTCATGCGAAACTTATAAAAACTGAGCAAGAAAATATAGAGGAAGAAAGCTACCAAAAAAGAAAAACCAACAAACAAAAAACAAAGCATCAAATGTCTTGATCAATATAGCAAATAAAATGTAGTATTGCCTATGAGAATTAGAGTGTTACTAAGAAAATTCCACTAAATCATTCCTTGTTGTAGTCTTGTAGAGAATATAGCCAGATTTCAAAAAAGATTGAATTGTATTCAAACCACTTGGATTACATAATCTTACAGTCTACAGAAACTCACTTCACAGGAGCATGTGAATGAATGGTGTTATCGTGCAATGCCCAGATTGGAGAATTCTGTAGGAGACTTCTCAGTATAAAACTACGAATCTGATACGAATAAAAGAGAAATAACCAAAAGGTATCTTTAAAACATTGAATCCAGGAATGTGTTCCTTAATGTAAGTCACTAGCAATAACGAAGTACCAAAAACTGCAAAATCAATGAAAAAATGATGAGGCTGGAATGAAGTACCAATGAAACAATTTGTTGAGACTGGAATTCTAGAGTTTTTGTTACAAATTGAGCCAAGATAGGCTAACACAATGGATTGGATTTCAAAAGTCCATTAAACCAGATAAACAGAATCACTAGACATCAGAACTGCTCCATTACCTCCTCTCTTTTTCTTTTTTCTTTTGTTGCTTCATTATCAGGAGACGAGTCCTATTTCCTACTTTTTTCTTCTTTCATCCCAACTAGTTTGGGAGAAAAGGTGGTGTTGTGTTGAGCTGACTTGAGGTTGTGGGAGAATTGCTCAACCAGCGACCTTATGCAACTCTAGTCACATGGTTTCTAAGTATGAAAATGTAGAATAGCAATTAATCATATACATGTTTTCCTTATTAGATTCGCAGAACTATAGATAATAAAGAAAATCTTTACCTGGCATGACGCGTAAAGCTCTAGCCTCAACAGTTACAAAATCAGGATTTGCTACCACCATAGGGATTCTTTTAGCTGCACATTGCTCCAATATTTTGTTAAGACCCTCAAGTTTCACCGGAAGTACAGCACCAGATGAAAGCCCCAATGCTTCAGTTCCATGCGCCAAAACAAACTCAGCTTTGTCAACATCCTCCACAACCTCTAATCCTAGGCCCTATAACAAGAAACTCGTAGATTAATATCCAAACTTAGCATCTAAATAAACTGTTAATATTACGTACTACCAAATTGCTGAGTGAGTAATTAATAAAGATTCTTTATGAGATAGATGGACAATTCTAGGATGTTTTTTGGAAAGCATATAGGACTTTACTTACTTAATTTAACATCAGCATGTGATCAGACTCCTTTTCCAGATAAACAAGCATTCTAGGTTACACGAAAATTTTAACTTCTACATTCTTCTTTATCGAAATCCAAGGACTATTACCTTAATGCGATCATTTTGAACACTTAATTCAAATTTGAGCTATATAGAATTAAAATAGCTTTTCTTTTTCTCTGCCACTTCAGGAATGGCCATTGAGAGTCGAAAACTCGAAATAGTCATACTTGTAAGAATTATTTCAAAATCATTAATTTAACAACCATATGAAGGATGAGCTATGTTACATGGGCTCAGGTTTCTAGAAGTATCCTAAGAAGTGTCCGACACTGGACTCTCCTATTTTTAGAACATTTTACACTATTTATCACTATTTTGGGGTATTCAGTACCCACACCCATGTTGTGTCCTGCGGACACAGGCAATTTTGGAAAAAAATGTACCCACACCCATGTAGCACAGTGAATGAGAGCCTTTTTGCTTCCACACTTGCAAGAAGAATAGTTCCACATATATTTGAAACAAGAAAGAGTGAAAAAATTGAATACCACATGGAAAAAAAGAAGAAAAAGCACAGAATAATTATAAAGGAATAGCCGAATAGGTAGATATTAAAAGGGGAGAAAATATAGACAATTATATAGATACCTCTAGAGATATAGCACCCCGGTCATTCCAGGTCATGTGAATGCAGGACCTTCCTAGTGACACGAACCAAGCATCATCTCTCCTGTTAATGATAAATGCCATGAAACAGGGCTTGACATATTACTTCAATAATGAGTGTAAAAGTGTCGCTGCAAAACAAATATCTCTAGTAATATCACATCAAAGGAGGGAGGAAAAGGATGAGCTCTAAATCCTTAAGCCAGGCATTTTAATTACCATCCTATCATATAATGGTTTACCAGAAAGGCCAAAATGATATATGAAAATGCTACCTTTATCAGAACCATATCCTAAAGACAAGTTAAGATTGTCAGGTTAAATACCAGCCTAGTCTAAGATTTTGAAGCCTGAAGCTTGAACATGAAAAAAGAAAATAATATTTATATAATATTAATATTGTATAAAAGCTACTTCATCATTCTCCAAAGTTGCCAATCTCAACTACCAATTCAAAACAACCTTGTATAGCCTTTTACTAAGGAGGAGATGAGGACAAAAGAGGGTGTATAAAGCCATTCCCTGAAGAGGAGCCGGTAGAAGTTTTTACTTTTTAAGTTTTCAATTAGCAACACGTCCAGCGTCTAGATAATAAATGTCTTTCTCTGAGCAGTGTCAGGGAGTAATTAGGAGAGATTAGATGGCTGTCTACAATTGATTCATTGAGCATGGAAGAGTGGGTTCAACACTTCGTCCATAATGTTGATTCCTGATTTCCTGAAAGGTAGGATGGAGAACATTAAAGACTTTAAGCCAATAAGTTTGATGAATAATGTTTCCAAACTATTAGCTTATGTTTTACCTCTTAGATGGAGAACTGTGGTAGGAATATTGCTAGAGACGAAAAGGTTTTCTACGCAGAGCAGAATGACTGTACAGTATTGTGTTTGAAGAAATCACATCCAGTTATAATTTGCAAATAATATTTTCTTAAAAAGCATACGAGCTTATTAGAAGATATTTTGTTCTTTATATTGTAGAGACAATGAACTTTGACAAAACTTTGGACAAGGTGGACCAGCCTTGCATATTGTCAATGTGGTTCTTTATATTATGGAGACAATAATCTTTTTAAATAATGCTCAAACCTTTTTGTGTCATAAAGAAGAGCAGGACCTACAATCGGATTACTTGACTCTAAGTTGTCAATCCAGTGTTCTGCAGGCTGTTTTGGCCTATAGGACTGGAACCTGAAATTATTGAAGCTTCTTAATTGTCCTATGTCAGACTAGCATGACGAATACCCAGTGAGGAACCTTTCCATTTGAGGGATCTTCTTTGTCCAATCATATCAAGTTGTTCCTTGAAAAGAATATTCCAAGATTTTCATGAAAGTAGAACTTTGCCACGGAAAAGATGAGGTTACAAAAAGTGACAACTGACAATAATTGATTATACTCTTCAGTTTTCTCATTTACTTGCTGGGAAATGCAAAGAGTGAGATAAACAATGATGTATAGACTACCAAAATGGAATTGAAAGTGGTTACGAAATCACTTAAGGATTTTATCAAGTATTTTCAAATCTATGGTGCTCAACCTTTGAAGGTGCTGATATGTTAATTCTCCACTAGTTATTGCTCCAACAAATAGAGAGGGGTCAAATCCAAGGTTCTTCATCTTTTCCATGGTAGTTGATGCACGTCTTGAGGAATTACTAATAATCACCATCTTGGCACCAGAGCTGGCCAACTTTTCTACTAATACACAAACCAAAAAACATAATGGAGCACTATTTTTACACTAAAGAAACAAAACAAAATAACAGGATCATTTGAAAAAGCGCACCAAAATTTCAAATCTAACAAATGAAAACATACATGTTGAAGCTGCACCAGGATAAGCTTGTTTCCCGTCATGAAGAACTCCAAATTGATCCAAGAACCAAGCCTGCATTATGCGTACACATCAGAAACAAAATTGACATTGAAAACACATAAAACCACACACACACACACACAAATATATAGATATGCAGTACATAAAGTCGCTGTTTATACACAAAGAAAAGAACAACAGTAAATAAACAATGTATAAGAGTATAAACAATAAAACAAGGAGTAATCTATAACACATAGTTGGGAAGCTGGATGTGCATATGGTGGCACACGACTTGGTTAGTACAAAACTTACAAATTGGTTAATATACTGAAAAATTGTATTATTTGGTAATCATACTTTTTAAAATTTTCATTGCCCTAAATCTACATAGTCCATCAAAAACTTAACAGAATGATACCATTTTATTGGGTCAGGTTAAACAACCCCCCACAAATATGACGCGGGTTTTCTAGATCAAACAAGGAGTGTTACAAGGATAAAAGAAATAAATCTCCCATCTTATGGAGCAAAACATAAATAAAATCATTAAAGAAACTAAAAAAAGAGTAGAACTTTATCACCTACCCAAGTACTAGACTGTTACCCATCAATGCTATGTAGATAACAGAAGATAAAAGCATAACCAATTTTAACAATTCCATGAGCAAGACGCTCAGAATCCAAATATTGCCCAAACCGAACAAGTCAATTGTTTATTATTATTATTTTAAAGTGGACGATATGTAAGATTATAGAGATGGAACCACCGAATATAGGAAATGGAAAGCAGAATAAGCTAAGAAACCTAAAATCCAATGCCAATTTTGATAATTAATTAAATGTTGAAGGTGGGCTACCTTAAAACGACGAGTTTCTGCAAGTTGTTGAAATCCATTATAGTTCTGGAACAATTTCACCTCATTGGAATTCGCTGCTGGCGAAATTGAGCATCTCCCCATCATTTTTCCTTGAGAGATTGCGATAAGGTATATGTTGTAAAAGCTTCACACTATGTTGGTGAGTTTTCAAAATGGCTGGAAGATGGAAGAAATATACGGAATAGTTCAGAATTTTGTCCACTTCACTTGTACAAGCTCACCAACTACTTTTCTCCCACTAGCCAAATGTGTAATTTTTAATTATTTTTTTTTAATTAATAATGATGAATAGATATGATTTTACAAAATATACTGAATTATTATTATTTTTATTAAAATATTTAAATTAATTATATTTTGTCACTTAAACATAAGTAGTACTTCACATGACACCTTGGTTTTACCGAATGTTAGGACGAGCTCTCCTATAACTATATTCGTTTTATTTAGTATCAGAGCAAGCGATCCGTAAATATCGGTTAAAGTTAAAAGGGCTACTACTTAGAAGGCTACCTCATTGCACACAGCGAAGTTGTCCGACGAGAAAATGCTACATGCAGGCAGAGTGAAGTTACATAGACTAAATCTCGTCATGGACGTCGGAATGTAAGTGTAGTGGCATGTTATGAAATTAATTGTGGTGCGATATTCATGTCAATAATAAATATCAACGTATAATATATGGAATAGAAAAGAATTAAAAAGATTTTAATTCTAATTTATTATATTTTATCGTTTAAAATTTAACGACAGTCGCAATTCAACTTCGTCATACAATTTGTCGACATATAAATTATTTTCTTTTAAATATTACTCCTCCTAATCTCAAAAGCATATGTCTTCACAAGTCTTACTACATATGGCTATATTCGTTATATTTGGTATCAGAGCAGAGCGATCCGTGGACATCGGTTAAAGTGAAAAATGGTTACTTTAGAAGAAGGCTACCTGATTGCACATAGCGAAACTGTCCAACAAGAAAAGGCTACCTGTTGTCAGAGTGAAGCTACCTAGACTAAATGTCGTCGTGGACGTCGGATTAAAAAGAGTTTAATCCTAATTTATTATATTTTATCGTTTGAAATTTAATGACAATCGCAATTCAACTTCGTCATATAATTTGTCAACATATAAATTATTTTCTTTTAAATATTACTCCTTCTAATCTCAAAAGCATATGTCTTCATATATAATAAACTATACTTCCTTCTCTTTAAAAGAATGGTTTAAGAACAAATTTCACACAAATTAAGGTGATTAAATAAGAGGAGAGAGTTTAAATCTAGTTTTCATTTGCCTTTTATTGGTATGTGTGTATTAATTAATTTAATTGACTCTCCGGTATTATGGAAAGAAAGTGAATTAATTTGAGGCATTCAGATGTGATTGTTACGTTTAACTAAGATGTAATATGGTCGAGGATAAATTATTGAATGTAACAATTTATCTAGTTTACTTCTGTACTTAAGACAAGCTTTTGACAATAAATTTTATTATCACTTAAGACCATTTTTTTGAAGACAAAAAAAGTATTCACCAAAAGATGTTTTATACCAAGTGTGTTATGTAGACAGATTTACTCTTAAAAGTTAAAAGTAAGATTTACTAATTTAAGCCAGATGAACATTCATTATACTTATGTGTTATAAGACAAATGTTTATTTAAAGTTTTTACACATAAAATTACTCTTATTATATAATAGGTGTGAGTCTTTTAATGGATATGAAATTAAATTTAAAACTTGAAAATTTTCTTGTCAAAGTTTTATTATTCACCAATAAAAGGTTAAGGCATAAAACTAAATAACATATACTAATTCTACTCTATTTATAAACACAACAAAATTCAGTAGAGGGGTTTATTATAAATCTCTAATTAATTTAAGTTTTTTCTTCTAATTTTTCTTTATAAACTCACAAATGATATAAAAATAGAATTTATATTTTCCCAAGTAAACATCTTAGTTTACAATATCCTTCCCACATGAATAGTAAATGGGAGGATCTTGTATACCAAACAGTTTCACTTGTGAATTTTCTATTATTTCTTTTTATTATTCTAATTTCAGTTTTTTATATTAAAAAAAATTACGTATGGTTTGTAAATTTGTAATTTTTGTAAATCTTACCGCGGTAAATGTATTTTGTTTAAGCTCATCTTAATGGATCAAAATATAGATCTTTGGCTTGAGTAGTATTATTCTAGGCATATTGTCCAACAAGAGGTTGTAGGTTCGATTCCCCCACCCCCAAATTAGCAAAAAAAAAAACAAATGTGTTTGGTAAACGCAGATTTTAGTACGTTTGCAGCTGCAACTACATTTGATAAATTAGAATCTTAATCGGTTATCATAATTTCACAATCCAGCAATAAGAACTACAAAAGAGAACCAAATTTTCATCTACCAAACAAATCTCATTTGATAAATTAAAATTTTGATCGGTTATCATCATTTCACGATCCAGCAATAAGAACTACAAAAGAGAACCAGATTTTCATATACCAAACAAACTTCTTCAAATGTCGATTGTTATGTAGTGGAGTAATTTGTGATGAGAATACTTCCATTAAAAAAAGGCATCTACAACAAAAATGAATGGACACACTATAATAATTGTTACAATTATTAGATTACAAATTTCTTCACAATTCAAGTGTATTTTCCAAACTTGGAGGGAATAAAAGACAACTAGGCTGTAGGCATGAGCCCTACAAGGTAAATATCTCAAAATGTTTGAGAAACTACTATTGGGATGGCTCAGTGATGACCTTTCCTTTCTCTCTTAGCTTCGCTATGGACTCTTTCAATGCTTCCTTCCTCTTCTTACTAGCTAGAACTTTCGCCGTTACGGCGTTCACACCTGGATCTTTTTTCTCCGCCGGTGGTGGTGGTGGAGGCCTCCGTGATGCGGCATTTGCATTCCTATCACCACCCAAATTCAATCCCAGCACCAAACCAGCCAAACCCAAGGCAGTAGTCCTGCATTACATATTCATGTGCCCAAATAGTACGCATGAGACACCCACACCCATAAATTGTATTCCCTCCGTCCCAAATTAATTGCATTTCTAGGACTTTTTAAAGTCAAATTAATTATTTTTAAAACTAATCTTTTTACTATTTTTGCTAACATATAGGTGAAGATATTATTACCAAAAGAAAGTATATACAATTTATTACTAATTTCAATTTTTATAATTTTAGAAATATATTTATATATGCTTAATTATTAATTTTAAAAATAGTCAATTTGACTTAAAAAAGTCTTAGAAAAGCAATTAATTTGGGACGGAGGGAGTAATAAAATAGGTCTTAATGATACCTAAAATAAATTAAAAAATAAACTCCAACATATTCCTTCCGTCCTAAAATTAGAATGCACGTGTCTTGTTAGCGGCACGGTAAAATTTGTCTTATCTTTTTGTTGTACTTCTAACGTAAGTAACATTTCTATAATTATCTCTCTTAATTAATCACTAATATAGTTAAAATAACATATAATATAATGTATAAGTATGCTTTCGATGTCTTGGAATACGTGCTAAATACCAAAAAAAAAAGGTTATATACTTCTGCAGGACCCGGGGGTATAATTATAAATGGATGCTACACGTTGTAAAGTACACATTTATGCTACGTTTGCATTGCACAATTTAACATAAGATTGCAAGAATCAATACGGGAATTCAATTCTTATTAAATTTATCAATTTTATTTTTTAGAAAAAGATATAGAATGTGATATTCTAGTCAGAAATAAAATAAATCATTCCTTTATGTATTTCATTCGATCACTAATTTTATTCTTCCGGTTCAAACATAGCATTAGGTTTGATATCAAATGTAGCTTAAGAGAGTAAGAGAAGACGAGGATATAAATACCTGCGATGAACAAGTCTATAATCTTGAGGTTGATCAGAATGGGAAGAAGCCTGAATTCTATGAAACCCTAAAGATGGAAGATGATGAGAAGCAGCATTCTTCTTTGATGATGTTGAGATGGGTACTGCAGCTGCAGTAACTGGTGCTAAAGGGGTTAGTGTATGAACCATGATTGTGATTGGGTTATTGTTTGAAATGAATTTTACATTTTTAAATCTACATGTGATGAAAAAAAATAAAAATTAAGAACAGTGTGTGTGTGGCTAGTGTGTGTTTGATGGTTTTTGGATAGAAATGGAAGTTGAAGTGATAATTTATTGGTGGATTTTGGATAAGGTATCATATTAGTGGACCCCTTAGCTTGGCTATTCTTCACCATTTCTATAGCCATTTGTTTTGTTTAAAGTTGTTCTCTTGATCTTTTGTTTTCCATTTAAGAACATATTAGAACCCTGCACAGAAAATCTGAATGAGTTTATCCAAGATTAAGTTATTTTTTTTATAAAAAAAAAAAAGTTGGAACCAATTAATTTATTTTGAGAAAATTCAACCGAAGTTGATCCATTCCAACTGAGCAAAATTTTAAAATGATACGTCTTGTGACAAAAATATTGCGTTTTTTGTTGCTGAGTGGATAAATAAATAAATAAATTATCCATGTATTTGTTTATGGATGTGATGGTAAGGGTCTTAAATTTTTTATTTTAAAAATTGTCTCAAATGATGTGTTATCATAACATTGATTAGATAGATCTCATGTGATTGGTTACGCCATAAATTATCATTATTCAATATCATGTCATTTGAGACTTATTTGAGATTAAAAATTTAAGTCTCCTAACATTACTTTTCATTAATTTACATGAAGTGTCATTATATCTGGTCCCAATAAAAATCCGTAAATTTTTATCACAAGATACATAAAAAAAGAATAGTATTTTGGATGAGCTTACCTTAGACTGAACTTGACATGAATAAAAAAGTTCATATAATTTTTACTTTCTAGGTCATAAGAAAAAAAAAAAGGAAAAAAAAGTATGCTAGTCAAATAGAGGGTCATCACAGTGGCATAAGTCCGCGACTTCAGCCTTAAGCCAGGGCATTAAATAAGCTAGGAGTTTGGCTAAATAAGGAACATGCACTTTACAGAGGCAAGAGAGAACTAGTATCTTGCCCAGAGAAAACTAATATCTTGAAATTAAAAGCCAAGAGATTCTTGAAGGACAGAAAATGCTTTAGAAACAGTCTTTAAGAATTTTCCAACACATTATCATGTGGTTCTTGAAAATCAGGAAAACAGCAATCTGGAATTTTATTTATTTTTATATGAAATCAATGACATTTTTAGGGAATGTCCAGCACTGTATACAAATTTTAGTTAGTCAGACAAAAATATCATCCATAATAAGCCCAGTTGTTGGAAGGCTGAAGTTGCAGAGGTATAAAACCTAGTTAAAAAAACAGCAGTAGAGGATTGATCAAAAAATTAATAATAAAAAAAATTTAAAAATCCGTAAACACACCACCCCTTAAGCTATAAATAAAAAATAAAAATAAACAAATTGTTCCACTTTGGGAGTAACTAAAGGTGGGTGAAATGTAGATTTAAACACTTGAAATTGAAAACACACAAGCAATGCTGCTTTCCGATAATTGAAAATAAAACAAGTTCAAGTTTTTGATATTGCATTTAATAACATTTAAAAATCCAGAATCTTGTTGCCATCTAAAAAATAATATCTTCAAGCTGCAAAATTGATCAAAAAAGCAGGTGTACTGAAGAAAAAAAGGTAAAATATATTGATTTCTCCAAATGCAAATGATACTTCTAGTCATCATCTTCCTCTTCCTCATCAGCTCCAGCAGCATTATTGAGGGCATTCAAGCGCTCAATCAACTTGTTTTTCCTTTCATCATAAGTAAGCTTCTTCAAGTTGAACCTGAACCAGACTCGGAGTAAGTACCAAAAAATAAAATGCAACTTGTCAAAAGAAAATATCAAAGTTCTAAAAGTATATATTGGAAGTATATTAAGTTGAAATATTGATCCCAGGCAAACCAAATCAAGGGTACTGAGTACATAAACTAATAACATGTTAAATTTCCATACCTCTTGTGTTCCTTAGGTGGCTGCTTCTCAGACTTTTTAGCAGTCGGGTCTGCACGGATGGCAGCATGAACTTTCTTATAGAGTTCATCAACGCCATCTGCGTCAATTCCTTTCCTAGCATACCCAGAGAAGTGAGTCTGATATTTCTCGGGCTCATCTTCCATCAATGTCTACAAAACAATCAACAAGATAGATTTACTATGAATATGAGTGATATATCCTTTTAGTACATAATAGTTCTATTTTCTGGTATGAATAAGCATGACCAGGGATGAATGGACCTCTTACCCTCATATATGCAGCAACATGACCACCATAAATATACTTGTGGTGAACCTCAGGATCAAGCTGCTTAGAATCCTTTGAGAAACCAGCAAACCTCTTCTCACTGTGAGGAATATCAAGACCCCCATCTAACGCCCCCTAGAATTATTAACAAATAAATTAGTGATCAAATGCAGGTACTGACAAACAAACGATCAGATTTTGTTAAAGAGTATATCTAGATGAAAAAAGCATATGTTAAGCTATCACCAACTACCCTAGCCTAGTTGTACCCTGTTTATGTCACACTAAAAGGTCAAGCCCAGTGGGGCCCCTAACCAATTATAGTACAGTAAGTATCTATAGATTTTAAGATGCCCCCAACCAGTGACAGATAGAGGTGCTCATCGGTGAAAGAAAAAACCGAGCCGGTACTGAAACCATAACACTCAAAAACTCAATACCAGTTCTGATAACGAATATACCGGTTTCAGTACCTGTTTGGTATGCATTCGGTAGTCAGTATGCAATTAAGTTTTAAGCAATTAGGCATAAATAAGTAATAAATGCATAACAGTAACCAAGTATGCTTACAAGTTACAACAGTATGTTAGTAACTAACTTTTTTTTAAAATGTATGTTAGTATCTAACTAAGCATGCTAAACATTATACAATTACAGTAAGCCAACAAATATGATATTTATACTAATATATACATTAATACATATAATATTACTTGAAATTAAAAATTACATCAATCTATATGTATAGTATAATATATTATTTATATATACATTAATATAAGTAATATAATATTATATAATATTAAAAATTCAGTTCTTTCGGTTTTTTGGTATTTACCGAATTCTAAAAAATGTGGAGTGGCACCAAAAATAGCCGATGTGCCGAAAAACCGGTGCCGAAAACCGAAACAAAAAAAAAACCGGTACCACCTATACCGAAACCGAACGGTTACATAAAAAAACGATTCTTTTGAGCACCCCTAGCGATAGAAAGGGATGTGGAAAGGATTTAGCGGTGGTGATTTTATCCCCAGTCAAGCACTCAACAAATTTCAGCTTCCATTTCAATAATAAGACAATAAAGAAAGTTATCATGTTTCATCTCCACTGATCTTATCGACAACTCCATTGAGTTAGAGAAGCATAAAGAGTAGGGAGTGACATTTGATATGAGTCCATTAGCATTCAAAGCCACTCATTGCCATTTTAAGGCTATTCAGCTTTGCCAAGATGGACTGACTTGCTTCATGGAAATAAAAAATCAATTTTAAGGTGTCAACTGACTTTAAAAAGTTATCCACGTGCTGTCAATCTTCCATTGTTTAGTGAGCACAAGAAAGTACTGCTAAATTATAATGTAATAAACAGTAAAAACTATCTCTAAAAGTGTGTGTCCAATCCTCTTTGATGCGGGTTAATAGAAGTTACATAATTCTAGACTACAAAGACTGTAAGGGGAAGCATAACAGAAGTTTATGTTAACTTGAATTCTGAACAAAATAACAGAAGTTATCATGTCTCATGACTCATCTCTTACTGTTCTAAAACTCCATAAAGTTTTAAGGAGTGAAAGTACCACTCTCACTCAGGAATAAGCCAATCCTGAGCAGCATAGATCAGTTCCTAGAGATATTTATTATAAGTCCATTAGCATTCAAAGCTGCTCATTGCCCCTTTTAAGGCTATTCTGCTTTGCCAAGATGGGCTAAGGCACTTAAGAAGATCATTGTGTGTTAGCTTTCATTTAAATAGTGAAAATTTTCAAACTAAAAGAATTTTTTTAAGTGTATTTCTAGGAAATACAAGAGAAATTAGTAATTTCCCAGATTATATAATATGAAAGTAAAATCTAGAGGTCAGAAGCATGTGACCCTCTTATATATGACCTAAAAAGTTAAATGTATGTTAGTATTTTATGAACACAAATTTGAATCATTAAACAAGAAAAATTACTTGATGATAAAGCAAGGGGAGGGAGGATAAGAATGACAAATTTATTTTAGAATTAAATATGTTTGAATTCTCAAGTTCATAAGCAAAACACACAAGCATCATATGATAAAGAATAAACTTAATTCTGAAGATTTTAACTGCTCATGGTAGAATTATACAACAATTAACATTACATTCACAAACAATAATGTAATTTCCAACTATGTAAAGTGCTTCAAGATGGAAAATATACCTTAAGAGCACCAAAAACGCGATTACCAGTAGTTGTCCTAATAAGACCAACATCGAGGAGAGCACGGAATGGCCGCCTGTTTTCGGCTGGCTCCACTGAAAAATCCTCTCCGGTTGCCTTGAATATATAAAGCAAATGATTCTTATTGTGTGGATATATATGGAAAGCCCTGAATAACCTACAATATTTGATATTATTATTAAAAAGTGAATCAGTGTTAACTGTTACCTCTACGTTGCCTTCATATTCATCATCCATCTCAAGCTTTTTCAAAACACGGCGGGCCAAGAGAAGTCCAACGCAGTAAGCTGACGGATCATGCAGATCGCAAGAGATAATAAGTAGGAAACGAAAAAACAACACTTAAGCAGATAGAAAAAGTATGGTGGGAATGTTTTATGATACCTGCAGCATAATTTGTGAGGCCTACTTCAAGCCCATAATGAGGCAGCTCATGGGAATACGCTGCTGCAAGTACCATATCTCCAGCAATGCTAGCAGATACAATTTGGGCAGTAATATCCTTGTTTGTCTAGCACAAAACATTAAGGTTGAACTTGTACACTAATCAAATAAAATAGTTACTTATGAAAGCATCCCCAAAGAAATACCCCTTTCCTGTTGAAACCAATTCAGATGCTGCTAAATTTTTAAAATTTGTCTAAGAGTGGTACTTCTCAATTGAATAAATGAATATAGTTCATGAATGACCTTTTAATCCCAAAGAAAAAGAAAATATGTACAAAATGATGGATTGTGTAACATGATACTGGAGCTTAATAAGTCTCAAAGATTCTCAAAGAAGAAGACATTTAATAGTATTAGAGAAAGAAAGAGATATGGTCCAAAATGCATAACTAAAAATACAGAACACAAAAGGATACAAATCGCACAACGAAACGATACTTGGGAGTGTTATACTTGTTCTTATCCTGGTTAATCAAACGAATCCTGGCCCGATAATCTGTCTTCCCCTCTGTAGAGATTTTACAAATTAAGGACCATCAGTCAGTCACAGACAAATAGAATTCCACATATACCGCTGTAACATAAAGCCTTAAAACTGAAAATAAATTGCAAAATGTTAATGATTACCTCTTCTTCTCTTAAACTTGACCTGATACCGCTTAAAGTATGCCCTTGGCTTGACAGCTTTGGCAAAGACCTGAACCAACAACAATATAAGGTAAGCACAACGTTTAATGGTTGGTGGAGACATTGTGTAACAGCACTTCATAAATCCAAACAATTGAAGGAGCTTTAGAAAAGTGAAATGTAAACAATAACAATCTAGATCTCCTAATATTAATTGGAATGTCATAATCTACTGCCTAGAAAAACTCAAAATCAAAAACTTCATCTGATAAACAAATATTATGCACATATTACTCCATTTTGCATAATAAATTAGCTAGTGGTTCATATACAAAATTAGCTATAAATAAACTCACCCAGTTGCTAAATTCAATAAAAATCAATGTTAAACAAGATCCTAAACAGAATGTTACAGCACAGGACAGACTACATCAGCGTTTTAACTGTTCAAATCAGCTAAAAAAACAAAGAAAAATCAATCTATACATATTAAATAAATTAACCAGGTCGTAAAACACATTACACTAAAACTGATCTACATCACCAATTGAGCACAAATCCAACACATATATCGCAGTATGAATCAGTTAAAACTTTTTAGTAAGAATTCAAACAACAAATATAAACAAAAAATCAATCAATTTTCAAAAAATTGATTTTATCTTATAGACTTTTAACCACATTTTTCTCACACGTAGAAAAATCAAATCGGTATAACAAAAAAAGAAAAAAAAAATCCAACCCGCATAGCAGAAGTAAACAAACAGAATTATGAAATGTTAACTGAAAAGAATCAAATTGGGAAATTGGGATCTCACCATTTTGTTGAGGTTTGCTGGGAAGACTGAAACTTAGACGTTTGTCCGCTCTAAAAGAAGAGGGGTTTAGGCGATTCTGATTAATTTTATAGACAAACCCTAGGACTGCTATCACTTTTTTAATGACGAAAATGCCCATTTCTTTAGCATATATACCTTTGAGCCACTATATGTATAGGTGGAAAGTGCCAATTGGCTAGTTCTCCACATGGGTCATTCGAAAAAAAAAAAACAGAATAGCTGAATTACAATCTAAAAACATAATCCCTTCATTCAAAAATAAAAATTAAAAAAAAAGAAAAAGAAAAAAGAAGTCTCATTTTGATAATTTAATAACAAATTTTATAATTAATACTATCTTTAGATAATGTATAGTATTTATAATTATACTGATTACAAGTAATTTAATTTTTTTAAATTAATTTGAAAAATTTAAATGAGACTCTTTTATGGAACGGAGATAGTATAAAATATATAAAATCAACATATTTACAAAACAAAACAAAAACACAATTACTGGTTAATTCCTGTTATTTATTTTTACTTGTCAATAATTTTTTTCAAGGAATAGCCACGTTCGAATCTAATCAGTAGTTGTATTGCATCATGTTGTGTATATTTTTTTTATTTTTTTGAAAATTATTTTCTCATATAAGAATGAACACATTTGCATAATATTGTATTGAATTAACTAACAAATTGAATTAACTAACAGACGATATTTGCGCTCACGTGAGTGTCAAGCTTTTAATTTACTTGTGTGAGAAAAATATTAATACATTACTTTAATTATATTTCGTTATACCAATATTTTTTTTTGTTAAACGATAATAATATCTTTGAGTCAGCTTAAGCGTCATCCGAAACTAAATTCCTCCATTTATTGAATTTAAGGGAGGTATTATTCCTATAAGGTTTGTGCTCACATGAGTGTCAAGCTTTTAATTTACTTATGTGAGAAAAATATTAACACATTACTTTAATTATATTTAATTTGTTATACCAACATTTTTTTATATTTTTTTGTTTAAACAATAATGATACTCTTTGAGTTTTGAGTCAACTTAAACTTCAACCGAGACTAAATTCTTCCATTTATTGAATTTAAGCGAGGTGCTATTCCTATAAGGTCTGTGCTCATATGAGTGTCAAGCTTTTAATTTACTTGTGTTAGAAAAATATTAACACATTACTTCAATTATATTTAATTTGTTATACCAACATTTTTTTTTTATTTTTTTTTGGTTTAAACAATAATGATATCTTTGGATCAACTTACCGAGACTAAATTCCTCTCCGAACAATCTTAAGCTTGGTGCATTTAGAAAAATTCTCTTGAATGCTAGCCCCAAAGTTCGAACTCAAAAAGTTCAAAAATGAAACAAATTTCCTTGACCACTGAGCCAACCCCTTAGAATTGTTATACCAAAGCTCATATCAAAATGTTCAAACACAAACACATACAGTCAAACTAAATAACCACAAAAAACCATGAAAACGAAAATACTCATATTCATGAAAAAATATCGAAATAGTTTCATTTATGAAGAATAATACAACTCAATATTATAAACAATATAATAGGTGGAGATTAGAATCATATTTCTTAAAAGTACAAATATTTAGTGTATTGCATGAAAATGGAGAAAAGATGTAATGGAGAGGAGTCAAAAAAACCTTCTTACAAGGAATGAAAGAAATTTGAAAGAAACTTTCTACCACAAGATGAAACAGCATAAAGATATAGATCTAGTGTTCAAGCTCCTATACAACTCCACTAAATTTCTAAAATAAATGGCAAGTCAATTGTGCCAGATTCAAATTTGAAAACAGAAAAATACAAGCCTTTAGAATATTCCTCACTAACACTACTATTATTACATTAATGAATCAACAATACACTTACAGACATCTCAAATTACAATAAAGAATGATAAGTTTTCTTAATCTACAAAAACCAATCACCTCAAGTCCCAATCCTTAGTCGTCTTTATTTAAATGTCTATTAAACAGCCGAAAGGGCAGCCCATTTCCCCAGATCGTACGGATCAGCATAATAATACAGTTTAATTCTATTTGATAACGACAAGCCTGCAGCAATTGGTCGAGATCTGAAATCTGAATTGTCCTGTTCTGCTGGATCGTCTGCAAATGCAGCAACATCTCCAAGAAGTCTGAAAGATATTTTACTAGAACTAATCTGTCTAGGAAAGTCAAAGTACATGGCCGTGCCAGCCTTCACTTCTGGTAACCGATACTCAGCAATGGTGACCATGTTATGAGACTCCTGAGAAAAATGTGATCGTTAGTTTTCATGTTACGAGCAATATCCACAAGCTCAAAACTGCTTTACTCATACCAACAGAAAAGTGATGATTGTCATTACTAGAGTACATAATAGGTATTTTATTAATGAAACCATCAATAAAACAAAAAGGAGAAAGTTAATCGTGAATAATATATGCAGAAGATGAAAAGAAATTTTGATAAAAATAATAAAAATGTGTTTTTGTTTTTAATTAGGCTTTTTATATATATTTGTGTATGTATGGTTTTATATGTGGATATGTTTTTTATTTTATTTTTAATTTCTGTATATTTCTATTCTTTTATTTACTTCATTCTTATCTAACTTTTATCAGTTTCATCTTTTTATTTTTGTCCTTACATTTCTTCGTTTATGCTTACATATGGACTCACTTTCAGCCAAACCCAACTAGATTGAGATAAAAGACGTGAATTGATCTATCAGTGATGAGATCTAAAGGCTTAGAAGCTATGGTTTATATGGCTTTTAGTACAATGTTGCAAAGCTTTTTTCTTTATCGTTTTGAGTCACCATGACCAACCAAGGATACTGGATTACTGGTGATTCAAATCACACCCTTTATTCTGCCACCAAATACAACCAGTTGTGTTGCCGTATTGGATAACACCTAGCACTATGCCCAAAGCGTTCACAACTCTATTTCGACAAACATATTTGTGTGCAATGTTCTAAAAATTGTTAGCCAGACCTACGCGGCGGATGGGACGCCTAGGTGCCTTCCCTAAGCGGTTTTCCTAATATACATGTTATACGATACAAGCATAAAGTAAATGTAATGTTTTTAAATATTACATGAAACATTACTAAAAAAGTAATCTTTTTGGGCTTAACAAATTAATTTTTAGCATTGTAGAGCTTTAAAGTAGAGGTCTGAGTCTGCCTAGGCGGGGGCCTAGGCACCCAGCCAAATCGAGGTGGTAGAGGACCACCTAGCACCTAGCACCTAGCACCTAGCACCTAGCACCTAGCACCTAGCACCTAGCACCTAGCACCTAGCCAGGGATTAATCGAATCTAGGAGAGGATTTTTAGAACACTGTACATATACAACTGTGTTGTGTGTATAGTCCATCTCATCTACATTTAAGGTATATGTTATTGAAAAAAACTAGCAACCGGAATGGTGGTCATGTTTTAAAGAATAAAATGATGAAGTCAGAAAAATGAAAAGTTCATGGACTAAGCTAGAAAGAAGTAAAAGTACAAGGCCGAAAATTCATATAGGCCTACAAAATATGACAAGCGTGAGGAGGCTTATAACGTATCTATATGTCCAAATGACAATTGGTCCCTCCACTGATTTCTATTCCGTCAGAATATTGCATGTTAGTTGAATGAACATTTATTGGGCATCTAAAAGTCCAGTTGCACCGGTTCAAGTATTTACCAGTTATCAGCTTATAAGATAACAAATTTTTTTTTTTTTTTTTTGGGGGGGGGGGGGGGGGGGGGGGGGTGGGACAAAAAGGGAAAACAACTTGCTAAATCTATGATGCCAAGAAGGTAAATAAATTAATAGCAATACAGATGTTGATAATACCTTAAGAGCAGATACTTGAATATATAATATTGCGGGAGATATTAATCTATCTTCTAAGAAACTTGATGTATCCCATATCTTATCGGAAGAAGGAGCATGTGTAACACGAGGCTTAATCACACTAAAACCATCAATGCGGAATCCTGACAGCATAGGTGAAGCTGGAGACAGATACTGTTCTAGAACAAGATCATTGTCGGCCAACCTCTCAGCTTCAATTGGAACCTAAAAATCGATAAAATATTATCAATGAAGTTACACAAGACAAACTTTAACAGCAAACACCTAATGGATGAAATAGAAGAGAAGCACTAGTTGCACCTTGAATCTGCTCAATGGTGGGGCTTTCTCCAACCAGCTTCTTACATTAATTTGATCAGAGCCTTGGGATGATGTCATCCCAATATCTTTTTTCACTGAGCTTCCAACAACTAAAATTCTTTTGGCATGAAGACATGGATCACTTTCCACAGGCCCTCCAAGAGATGCACGCCTATTGAGTTGTGAAAAAGGATTTTCATCCAGAGATAAAAGATTGAAATCTTGGTCAAAATTAACAGAATTTGAACCCGGTCTCTGAAGGCTTAGTGTCATCCAAATAATGCGGCACCGAACAGGATTTCGGAAGGAAAACTTTAAATGTCTAGGTGCTTTATCCTCCTTGCCATATTCTTCTGGTCCATAAAGTTCGGACGAAGATGTTGTCAGGGATCGGATATCCCATTTTCCCATGCATGATCTTTCTTCCTTGTGTATTTTATTGCTGGCCCAGATCTGCACCTGTACTAGCAGTAAAAAGGTAATAGTAAATAAAAACATGAAGCCTGACTCACCTGAGGGAAATGTGAAAAGCAGGCCTACGCAATTCTATAGAAAATAAACAAAATATTTCAGAGTGCATAGAGGAAACAATTTATTACTATGAAGCAGGAAGTGACAAATAATTCGGTCACCTGGAATCCAAGAATTTTGAAAAAAAAAATTAATGAATTAATTTTAGAATCACACTAGGTTGACCTCACCCAAAATATTCAGACTTAGTTAGATGTTTAAATCCGAAATATATCTTTCAAATGATATATTTCAAAAAAACTATCATGATTAACTACTATGAATATAAGACATGTCACAATGATATAATAGCATAAGACATAGACAACATATATCCAATGATAATGGCACCAGAGATAGACACAATATATCGCAACAATAAGAGCGAAAGAGAGTTTAACACGGGTTCAGATTTCTTTACATACAAAGGTCAATTGTAGAATTTTGAGCTACAGACCTCTGGTTCAATATCTATCAAATGTTTAAGATAATTAAATGTCAGAACGCAAAAAAGTAAACATCTATGATGATGTAACTTATTAGGTCCATAAAGCAATTATTTCTTTATGTCATTCTGGTCCTAATATAATACAAAAAGTTTGTACGTGAAACATTTTTCTTGATGTACAACAAAAAAGAAAAGGAATAAGAACATTTTCCTTCAGTTGCTTGTATTATAGGAGGCTTTCTACCTCTTGTGTATGAATTTATCACAATAAAGTAGCTTCAGTCTACAATATCTTTTTTTTTTCCTTTTCTATTTCATTTAATTTACTATTATTTTTGGGATCTTTTAGCGCAAAAGACTGGATGGGAGAACCCTTTTTCAGGCAATACCCAAACATCAGACAAAACCTTAAGGCTATATTTATAAAGTTTCCAACTCCATTTTTATAAGGATTATTAAAGATACTTTCCCCCACAATAAACTACAAAAACGAAAATCTCCATAAAAATAATAACTAAATAAGCTAAAAAGACGGTAAAAATAAAAAAATTAGACAAAAATCAGCACAGCATAGATAATTAAAATTAAACACATCCATCGTTCTGGAGTATTAGGGTTCTAAAAAATACAAGGAATACATGCCAAAGCAGAGAAAAACAATGCCTTCGCTGATATGCATTTAACAAGCAAGCAGCTGGGCAAATGTACTTACCATAGGTGTATCAGACATTGAATAGCCACAAGCGCTAACTAAAAGGGTGACCCCAGAAACATCCGAAAGATTTGCAAGAGCAATAACAAATTCGACAGAGGATGTAGTAGGGGGTGCTTTCCAATATGAATGTTGTGATCCACAATCCAATGGTGCAAGCAGCGACAATAATGGCGCTGACCCAGGTGCTGTATCAACCTACAATAGCATTTAATGGATAAGGTAAAATAACATAGTATAATCATACAAACATAAAATCAGTTAAAAGTAGGGCATGAACAACAAAGCACCTGTTAACTGCTTAAACTCTACCAACATCCGCCAATCTCCATAAAATGTGTTTGGTTACACATATTAGCCATTACTAAAAAATGATAAGAAGTTTATTCAAAGAGACTTCCAAATTATCACTGAAATTACAGTGCCAAAACTATTCAGCTTTTATCAAATCTTGAAGTGTTGAATCTTATCATGGCATTTGTACTGCCTCTCTGAGGCATCTGATCTAAAATTATTGACAATTCTGCATGAAAAGTAACTCCAGTTTTTGGAATATTTTGACCAACAGATGGGGACATAGCCTGGAAATGGTAAGATCTTTGGCGCAAGAAGAAGGGGTTGATCCGTATCATCTTGACTTGGTTCTGCTTCCTCTATTTTTTTAATAATACCGGGTCGGGTTCTTCTCCTACCCGTGTCGAATAGAACATGCCGAGCCCAGATATATCAGAGCTTTTTAAATATATTACATATAATATATGAAGTGATGGACAAACAAAAGAGAGGGAAGTTTATTGAGTCAACAGAACTTCGTTGTATAGTTCACATTCTTTGGCTCTACCCATGAATTATCCAGTAATAGGTCTTTCACGATGAGATCTACCTATACAGTAACGGTATTTAATTATGAAAGTTGGCCATCAAGAAAATAAGGCCAACATAAAAATATTTAAAATGTGGTTAATTCTCCTCAGCCTACCAAGCCATAAGTGCTCTACCCTTATCATTTGACATTAACAAATAACTCAATTATTATATTTAACCTTCTTCTACCAATTTAAATTTTAACTTATGAAAAAGAGGGGGGTTTTTTTGGTGGGGGGGGGGGGGGATCAAGCCCCTCATTTACGTTTCAAGTTATACTAGTACAAAGAACACAACTTTCAGTACAAACTAAACGCTACTCCACAAGAAATATAATATTCAATAACTACAATCTAATTAATAGGTGTCATTTCCAAATAAATCTTGCACTTCCAGTTTTGACACTTAATTCAGGATGGAGAGATTATATGTTTATTCTTGTGAGGCAGTATTAATGTTACTAAGATTTGAACAGTCTAGTCGCAAAGATGGTATGTTATATATTTAGAAGTTTATGAAAATGTGCAGAGTTTTATTTTATTCGTAATTTGTTATTTATCAGTTGATTATCACTTTCTCCAATGACCTGAGACACATTCCTGTATTAGGAAATTCTTTTTTTATTTTCTTTGTGCAATTGTCCTGCGGTAGAGCTTTCTTAGGAGTGTGTATTATTTCTAAGAATCAAAAAAGTTGGACCCAAAGATAATAAAACATCAAGTTTGAAATATTGAATGACATATGGCACCTTGATCTTTTAATATAACAAATTTTATTCAAACTGGACAATAAACTACGGATGATCATATCATTTGCTGTTTGTTTCTGTCATTCATATCTCGTTTGTGGTTAAACATGAAAGTACTATTAACTAAGTAAAACTCAGAAGCACAGGCCTAATTCCCCATCATAGAAATCAGTAAGTTATCTCTCTTTCTAATGGTTGATTCTAGAAGACCGAAAATAAATTCCTTTTGTCACCATATATAATAATCATACTCAAATCGTGTTAAATTCCCATTCGCTATCATAATGTCACCATTTTTCTTATTAAACACATTCAAATGAAACTTCCTTCTCGGAGGTCTATTTTCATGATAACCCACCCCCACCCCCACAACACACACACACAAAAAGGCTGTGTCTAGTTTATGCTTATTTCCTTTTTATTACCCTTTCAAGGGAATAAAGGTTACATATAAGCTATGCAACAAACGTCCAGGGAAAAACACCACACCATGTGTGGGCTCACATTTACGAGTAGTACATATATAACATAAGATTTTTCACATGCTTGGTAGAAGGGGTTATTTATAATTAAAATCTCTGAGAGATTCTTGGAATATGCATCATGACCTCTATGGGTGTTATCTTATAGACGAACAAACAGAGATAACAAAAAATAAAAATAAAGTCTTAGAACACAGCTAACTTATCATAAAAAGAAAAATTATCATTTTAAAAAAAACACGTCTTAGAACACAAATCCGGAAATCCAGACGATTTAAAAGAACCATGTTCAATGTATATAATTTCATAGTAAACCAAATTCAGAATCAAGACATACCGAATTTAGAAAGCTGGCATATGGAAATTCAGCAAGCGATTCCTCTCCATTAACCAACTGTCTTAGGGCTTTAATAGACTGCCCACTATCAGGCGACTGATTTCTCTCGGAAGGACTTGAACAATATCCCATCACGTGGTTTAGAGCTTTATGAGTAGCCCTATCTGCACGAGCACTTCTTCGTTTGCTAATCAAGACCCTGGTATAGTCCAAGATCAATGCATCAAGCACAATATCGTGGCAGCATAGTTTACAAATAGCACCATCCAGTGTCACTGAATGATTTGAGGAGAAATCAGCTGGAGAGCCAACAGAGCCTCCCTGACTTGATACACCATTATATGTAGAAGCCCCCTTTGAGTTATATGTTGCAAGTAGAAGAGCTCCTCTCCCAGCACAACAAACTTTACAAACCTTTCTTTCACATTCAGAACACAAAAAGACAGTCTGTGAAGCAGTGGAAGATGGCAACGTAGAGGCTGCAAGCACAGGTGTCCCAGCTTCAGCGCGAACTTTACACATTCCACCAGAACAACTCTCCCCAATCCCAGAAATATTCCAGAAATCTATAGCACTATCATCACTAATGTCAAGACCAATAGCAGCACAAGTTTTGTCTTCAAGCGAACTGTGCCCAAGCAACGCAAGCGCATTTGCAACCTTACATAACCTTGCCATGTAAGAATCATCAAGCAATAGGTTAGGGTTTATAGTAGCAGGATCAGTGCCAACTGACAATAAAGCTCTATCCCTTTCTGCAGCAGAAAGATTCAGCCGAAGACGTTCAATTTCAAGTTTCATGGCTTCTGTAAATCCTAATTTCCTTTCCTGCAAAATTGAGTAGTTAGGCAAATGCAAATGTTCATAAGTTTAAAATCAAAATCTAATTTTTGCTTATGTATCTTCTTCAAGTTTTACCTCCAAAATGTGAAACAAAAAATAAAAAATGAAAGCAACCAGTCTTTCTCTTACATTCGCATTTACTATTTTCGTAGATGCTAGCCATCAAAGTGATCAACTTTAGTAGAACAAATGGGCCTGATTTTAAAAGGTTCTGCAGCTAACATACAGAGTAAATGTGTTCCATCCATTTTGTTATGCGCTCTCAGTTTGATTGTTACTGAGCAACGCCGGTGAGACACCGAAATTCTTCTAAAATTCGAAATGAAATAGTGATGGTACGCTATTTATCCGCATTTTTTAGCAAGTAAATTACTAAATCATCATGTTTCTAATAGCTTACCCTCGTGGATTACATAGTTGGTTATTATCGTAAATTATTAGGCACGTAACACGGCTCTAAGATATTTCTATCGAAAAAATGAAAACCTTTAAGATTGCTATACACAAGAGTCCGCACAAGATGCCCCTCTCTTGCTTTTGTTTTTTTATTTACTATGCTCATACGCAGTTCATCATGTATTCTACAAATTTCCAAATTAAGTTTAACCAAAGCATCTAAAGACACAGTTCAAATTTCAAACTTTCCATGCAGCAATCTACTGTGGCAGAAAATAAATATTCTCTTACCATTACCACTAAATCAATCAGTCTCTTCTTGAGGATTACACCTTATCAGCAGGAACTGAGAAACTAAACATAAGCATACGTAACAAATTATTAATAATAACAATTCCTTTTTCCTTGTGATCCCTCTCTATCATATTAACTTTTTGATAAGTAACTGAGTGAATCCACTAAAAGCACTGAAAGGGGTAAATCCAAGTACACAGGCATAGTATACATTACTATACAAAGCATAGGGGAAATAAAAGGCACATATATAACCAAGAAATACAAAAAACTGCCATTAACAAACTAACCCCCCAAATATACCTATACTAGGCTCTTAAAGCAAATTATCCCAAGAAAACCACAAAATGTACGATCAAACCTGGGAAAGCTCATGCAACCAAAAGAAGAGAACATAAATCGAATATGAATGAAAGGAATTCTTTACGCCTTCAAAATACTAACATAAGCAAGTTGAACTATGCTGTCACTGCATGAATCCGTGACAACCGAGTCAACAGCCAGGCAAAGACGGGAAGTCTTAGCCTTAAAAATACTAACACGAGCAAGTTGAACTATGCTATCACTGCATGAATCCGTGACAACCAAGTCAATAGCCAGGCGAAGACGGGAAGTCTTTTGACATAATGAAAAATTATATATTTTTAATCTTTTAGCAATACAAGTCGATGAAAAACTAATTGGAATTGCAGAAACTCTTAAATTGGAACAAACCAAAAACCATATAGTGTATATGAAACATTAGAAAAGACAAAGGTCGAAAAGCAGGAGCATCAGATATAAAAGACATACTGTATTGACCATTAAGAATTCTGAGTAAAATGTCTAAAAGAACTACCAGAAACTAACATCATCGAAGACTAAGCAAGCAATAAGCCAATAACACATTAGCGCCACCACCACCCACGCAAAAAAAAAACAAAAAAAAATAATAATAATCATAATATCAAATCAAACATTCACCAAAAATTAACATACCATATGCTGTCCCGCCAAAAACTTGAAACTATTTAAGTACTGGTGAGCACCATCATCGGAAGGCTTTTGTTCTTGTGATGGAATACTTCTAGAATCGTTTTGAACCGGCCGTTGAACGAAATCATCCAAGAAGTCAAGTAAGTCACCACCTTCATGCACATCATTTCCCACCACAGGTTCAGAAATGGATTCAGAAAGTCCATCATCGCCAGACAAAAGGTCAACCCATAAGTTGGTAGACTTATCAGGTTGCAAAGATGGTGACACTTTCTCATTGGATAAAGCAGCACTAAATGGATTGGTATCTGTACTAGATAAGAAAGGGTTGGCATCCTTTAAATAATTGTGACTGCCTTCGCATAACCTTGCACCAGGGCCTTCACGAGTAAATATGCCCCTCCATGGAAGAGAAACACCAAGTACCTCAACCTGTGACAGTATTCAGTCCCAAGTCAATTGCAAACAGCTTTAAAATTTAAAACATGCATTTGAATACCAAGTATAACATCAGCTGTCATTCCAACTTATAGAGGGAAAAAAACATCAGCAGTCACTCCATTGTGCATTTTAGTTATCGACGGATGTTAGAATGTATAGTGTATCAGAGATTGAGAAGAAGGCCAAATGGTTGCCAATAGAAAAACCATATGTATGTGTTCTTGTTAAATTCAACCTACTTCCACATCACAACCCAGCTAGTGCTAGTTCCCAAATGAGCATCCATCATAATTCATTACCTATTAGAAAAGGCAGGCTGCAAAATAGAGGAATAACATGGAAAATAAGCTCCCATCAAATCCACTGTAATGAATGCCAAGGAAATTAACAGAATTTTACTATTTTGTTGAGAACACTCGTCACATCTGCAACCAAAAATTATACAAATCAAACTAACTCCAACCTTCTCCCAACCCAAAATCCTTTACCCTTCTTCTATTTGCAACACTTAACTTAAAAGCTCTTCATAACAGAACAATAAATTAATTGTACAAGCCACAACTTTGAGAACCTAAATTTGTCCTATGAGATATGGCACCAAATTTATGTTTTGAACTCAATCCTTCAACTTAAGATGTCGACTACATGCTTAGTAGATCTTTTCATGCCCTTATAATCTCAAATTCAACTCAGGAAGGTGTTTTAGCCAACGACTTTTATGTGTGTAGAACTAAGTTGTCTAAACGAATGATAGATAACCATGGCATAAGTCCTGATAAAATTAATCAACTTGTACCTCACCAATAGTGATTGGGCTTCCAGACACAGCAGGATAGAACGTAAGTACAACAACTCGAGTAAGAAAGTCTAAATCTCCTTCCAGTTCTTCAAAATCATATAATAATGAAGGGACTGCATCTTGGCCATTTAAACGTGCACCTGCTCCAGTGACGGCCATATCCTCAGCACTAATAGGCCCTGGTAAGGGTATCAAGACGTTCGTCCCATTAACACACTGAGGTATAGAAGCTCCCTGTGGACAAACACCAATGTTGATAGAATTTATCAGATTTAATTCAACCATAAAAGCACAACCCTCCTTCCTCAAATAAATACTCATTCGGAGCAAATAGTAAAAGTAAAGAACTGTTAGATACAATGTAATGCTAATGCACAAAGTATCATATTAGTAGAGATAGATAGTAAGGCTGATTCAAGTAAACAAAACATGCAAGTCTGGACTGTGAGCAGCAAATAAAAAGGAAACTTTTTCACAGTAACTATTGACCATAAAGGAAACTAAAAACACCATTCCATAACACCGCATGCACCATAACAATCAACAGCCCTGTTCCTGTGGAGTCCCACTGCATTCCAAGGAGAGAAAAAGTGGGAAAAGTTGTGAGAGATTTGCTTTGCGCAAGCCGCAAGGAATAAATCACCCTTTCTAATCCTCCTAGAAATACTTTCCACTACTGAATCAAAAGAATGAGACCCTAAGGAGCCCAGAGACAGGTCATAGGAAGTGACTGCGTCTTGAAAGCCACAGAAGAGGCATACAGACCTGAAGAGTGATTCTCCACGTAATACCCGCCTAGCAACATGCCAACATGTGGACAAATTTACCTCACGAGTTAAAGGCCATAAATGTTTTCAGAAGTCTGTAAAATGGTTATAACTTTCTCCACTTAAAAGAAAAAGATAAAACTTATGTCAGCAAACTTAAGGTGAGACAACCTAACATTCTCACTTCCTACCACACGGCCCTCAGTAAGAGCCAGCTCCTCACTCTGTCCTAACATGTTCTCTGCTAAAACATCAACCACTAAAGTGAATAAAAGGGGGGACAGTGGATTCCCCTGGACGCCCTAAACGATGCCTTTTAGACTCGCCATAAACAATGACAAAGAAATGACAGGAAGAAACGACACCCTGCAACCAAAGATGTCTGGCTTAGTTCCAGAAATTAACTTAAAGGGGCGAAATCTGACAACTGCTTTTAATTAAATTATTTGATAAAAGAAGAAAAGATAAGAGAAGAGAAGTGTTACTCCAATGCAGATGGAGGACAAGAAGTCCACCCAAAAGGATATATAATAGAAGACAAGAAAACAAATGAAAAAACCATCCCGAAGTCGACGGTTCACAGCTTGCTAGTCTATGTAGTCTTACAAAGATGTTCACTTAGAAGCTCCCCTGGAAAAAGTCACTACTTCAGCAATCCATCAGGATATGGATTATCCACATGGAAAGGATCTGTAAGGCCAAGGCACTTTATGCAAATTCAAATAGACCTATGGACTACTTTATTAGTTTGGAAGATTCTAGCAATCGTAATCAAATGAAAATTAGTTGGTTCATTTTTAGTGGCTTATGCTAGCTTTGAGCATCATCATATTAATATAAATAGTACGAGTATGTAATGTGCAAACCTAGTCATAATCCAGTGAATGAAGAAATGACTCGGTCCATTTTTTTTCTCTCTTTATCTATTTCTTCTTCCCGAAATTCTTACTAATTTCTATTTATGCCTAATTCTCTCTACATTGCTCCTATTTACGGCTTACTGAACTACATTAGATAGTTGTTTGGTTCAAATCAAGTCAGGATGAAAGAGTATCTCAACAAAAAATGTCTGCCTAGGTTTTCTTAATCACCGTCTAGGTGCTAGGTGGGGTCCTCTACTGCCTATATTTGACTCCCTACCTAAGCGGAATCAGACCTCGACTGCATCCTTTTAATAAAGGCTTTGAGACTATACAATACCTAAAATGAATTTGTTAAGCAGTAAAAGATTATCTATTTTGGTAATTTTTCATGTAAAATTTTTAAAATTACATATTTACATCTACTATATGATTTATATAGTATAATATATATACAATAAAATAAATAAATGAAACCGCCTAAAAATACGCCTAGGCACCGCCTAGTGATTTTTAGAACACTGTCTATGAATAATCATAAAAACCATGAAAGATATAAGCAACTGAACAAAAGATTGACAATAAAAATTTAGATTTACCAGCAAGAATTCTTATAACAGTGGAAATTATCAAATATTATGCAGTCCAGGTAATGGCGCTTTTGTTTTCAATTGTCTTTTCACCCTTTGTTTTCTTTATTTGAAAAAGAGCTCCTTCCAATATGCTTAATGTTTCTAGTAGTTTTTATCAAAATAATATACCAATCTCTCATTATAAAAATAAAGCAGAAAAGAGATGGTAAAAGAAAAACTATGTAACTGAAACTACGTTACAGATATGTTTTCCTTCCACAAGAAAATTTTAATAACTTCACACCTTACATCAAGTTTCCATTGAAAATAAGAAATGAATCAATCTTCCGCTTCAAGGCACATATGTTGATTATATCTTAAAATTTAAATTTAAAAGCAAAGAGTTATAAGCAAGATTTGTTCACAACAAACAATGTTATAAATGAAAGAATGCATCAATTAAAAGTGAAGCTTAAGAAGCTCATTGTCCAGGGGAGATAATCAGACCTCCACAACAAGTTTAAGTCCATCCAAAGAGCGTCCTGTCCTCACATCAACTGTTGATGGAAAAGTCGAATCATCCGCACCATGTGAAATTGTTAAAAGAAGCTGACAAGCATGACAGGGCTCGCAAAGATAGATATAAAGCTCCATCACATCTGCAGCCTGTGGGCAAACCTGCAGGATAATCAATGCCCATATTCTAATTTTAATACTAATGAAGAATTGTTGCCCATTTCTACACAAAAACACAAACAGATAAACCTAAGAACTCAACGAGAAAAAAGTTATTACAACTGCAATATAAATTTCTTTATACTACATATATCATAAGTACCCAGACTAGGTCTTTTCTCTTAAAATTAAGAAGACTGGCTCCACCATCAGAACTTGGAATCATGCTGGCAACGGGCTTAAGGAAGAAACCGAATGGCCGAGAGAGGACCTGTCACAATCAATATGGACTATCAGTGCAACTCTGAAACAACTAAAAGTACGCATTGATATAGTACGAAGTAATTGTTTAAAGAAAATTATTAATTTTACGGAAAATTATTGCAACACCAACTTTAAAAAAATTATGTAAATCTCGCTTGCAATGAAAGTGTGATGTTGGACCTACTTTGAACCTTGTTTGCTTGGATTTTGATTCATATTTGTTGTATATTACGTTTGTTAGAGTTTATGTAATAACAATCATGTTTGGCCAAAAGTACTTCCAATTTATTTATTTATTTGATAAAAGAAAAAAATTCTATTTAGAAAAGACAGGATACAATAGACAGGGGAGAAAAAGTCCACCTTCACCATACTAATAATGAAAAACAAAACCAAGAATGCTTAAAAATAGTGCAACCCTCCAATCACTACAGTCTACATAACTCAATAAAAGAGATACTCCTAAAGGCTCTCATAGTAGAAGCCCAGAAGCCTAAAGAGAAGCAACATTTCCTAATTTGCTCGAGTTGATATCTTTATTTTTTTTGCTTCCCCCTTCCAAATTTCCTTCTTGGTTTGGCATGAGGAATTATTATTCATTCAATGAAGTACTAAATTATTTACAAAGGTTCCTTCTGAGATATGAAAGGAACCTTGTCAAAATAATATATAACATTGTTGCCTCAAGCATGATCTATCAAAAAAAAAAAAAATTAATAGTCCTCATACACGAATATTTTTACTCTCCAATGTTCTTCCTTACTTTGGAAGTAAAAAGTAATCCTCCTTCACACTTAGATGCACCTAAAATGGTTGCTACAGATAGTTTCGAATTTTATTGTTTATTTTCACTTCCTCTACAACCCTAAATATAAACCTCACCCTTCTCTTCTTCTTAGTTAATTATCTGGACTCCAAAACAAACCAGATTTATATATCACAAGTTGATGTCAACAACACTATGACAGCCCCAAAAGAGCCAAAAGACATCATTTCCTATTAAAAAAAACAAATACCTGATCTATCTCTATTTAGTCTTGAACTCATATACGCAACTTAATAGTAACACTGACACAATACTAAACTCTAAAATTCCAAAATGAAATCAGACAACATATGATAATTTTAAATGGTTAAAATTTAAGGATTTGTTTTCCAAATCATGTCAATCAAAATTCATCAAGTTCCTAACAGCTCAAATTCAAGATACCATGATCCGCTCATTGTGCTCCACTTCATTAAAGGCCTACTTATAATATAATAGCATAATCAAAACCAACAATAAGTGTGTCGAAAATCTTTCCCTAGCAGGAAAATGGTTGTAGTGGTACCTTTTGGAGCCGAATTCTCTATAGCATAAAGTCTATGGCATAAAGTGATTAAAAGCAAATATAGTTTTCAAATGAATGGGTGGGATGCTAATTAACTCACAATGTTGTCTTACAATGCTAGCCCTTCGAAATAAAATTCCCATGGAATGAGTAATTTCTTACCTTTTATCTCCTTCAAGGTGGGGATGGGGATCATATTCTTTTCCGGGAGGCTTGGTGAAGTACTTTAAGTGACAAAATTTCCAAGATTGTTTATCTCTCTTCCTACATAATGGTTCATTGCTCGGTTCATTCGGTGGGAAAGGGATATTGTGGCTTAGAATTTCAATTTTTTCCGAGAATTTAAAAAGCAGGGTGGCAAACTATTTAGTTGCTCGCTAGGGCCTTCTCAGCCATATTTCACTTTCTTCTTCTACTCCAATAGGAGATAGTGGTCACTAGATTGTTCGAGAGAGAATCATAGGAGTCGATGTTTGTGGTTTGTGGCGATTCCCTTTAGAGCCAATTTTTCCATAGCATAAAGTGATTAGGAGCAAACCTAATTTTTATAAGCATGGGTGTGATGCGACTCATCACTCATGTTATCCCTAGGAAACTAATTTTTCAGGGAACCTTGGATAGCCTTCAAGACTAGGGATGGGGATCACATTCACTTTCAAGAGGATAGTTGGCTTGGTGATGCACCTTTAGTTCCTCACTAACATAATAATCTTGTTCATTTATCATTGCTCGGAATTTGTATTTTTTCAAGAATTTAAAAGATCGGGAGGCTAACTATTTAGTTGCTCTATTCGACCTTCTAAGACAGGTTATTTGGAGACGTGTTTTCCCTTGTTGGTATAGTGTGGATGATTCAAAATTCGTGGTGAGCTTTTTGAAGGCATGAGAGAGCGTGAAGGTTGGTCAGTTTGAGGAAACGTGGGTGAAGATTCCTCAGTGTATTTGGTGGATTATATTGGAAGCTAGATGTTTTGAGGGTAAGGAAAGATTTCTTGTTCATATCTCATTCGTGTTCTCAAGCTTGCTTTGTTTTTGGCTTAACGAATTTTTATTGGCTTATTGAGTTTTAATGGCTTAACTTAGTTTATTCAAGGTCTTTCGTTTCTTTCAAGGATTTTTGGAGGAGTTCTATATGGGGAGCCTTTTGCGAGTATTTTTTGGGAGCTCTTGGGGTTGTTTGTGTATACCCTTTTCGCGGTGAGTTTGGGAGGCGGTCTTTGTATTCTTTTGAACTTTAGTATGCGCCATATGCACGCCGAGTGTACATGGGTATCACCCCCTTTTGGTAACTTTTAGCAATATATTCTTATATTACTTATATAAAAACATAGACAGATGTCAAGTGAAAGAGACAATATTAGTCATATAACAAGTAAAGTGCAAAACAATTGATGATCTACAAATAGGTTAACAATCATGAGAAAAGAGACTGAGACTGAAAATGAACAATGTTTGGGTTTTAGATGTCAGAATACATGATAAACGAAAATAAGAGAGAGGAGGAAAAGAGCGGATAGAGAAGAAAACAAATAAAAGAGTAAAGGGAATAACTAAGACAAGTATAGTAAAGGGAACCGATTAAAAGATTAAGCAATAAAAAATGCATAATTGAGGATAACAAGTGAGACATGTTAGATGGCAAAGCATGAGAAGAAGCTTGAACAATAAATGTAAAATTTGTCAAACTGATTTGATAAAAATACCCAAAAAAACATACATTTAAAGGTTGGACCGGTACTGATGGAAGATGCTTGAAAAGCCTTAGTCCCAGGAACATCTCTAACTGCTTTTGACGAGAACTATCTACAATGGCATTTTTATATCTTCTCTGAAGAGTGATTTTCATATTCTGTGCTGCAGAAAATTTGCTAAATTTGCCTGCTTCCTCATTAAATATGCTGAGAATTTGGCTGTGCATAGCTTTAGATCCAGTATACAATGTTGCGTGAATATCACCAGCAAGCAGAAAAAGGTCAGCTAGTTGACATATTGGTGATAAGATTGTTGATCTCTTAAACTCTTCAAACGTCATGTCGAATCTCTTCCAAGGTTTATCTGGACAAGGATGATTCCAAGTTGTGGTCCTAGTGTTGTGATCAATATAATATGCTTTCCCAGTTACTGCATCAGATCGTTTCTCCCAGCCTGGTGGCAATGGAGCAATATATCCACCATAGTTATTAGCCGACTGATAACCAAAAGCCAAATCACTATCAAGTGATATCCCTAACCGTCTGCATTGCTCAACAAAAACTTGGAGGGAACCAAAATAACTAGCAGCATTTGTTCTATCCAAAGAATCCGCACAATTGAAACGTATCACTCCGTTTTGATGTGATCTTAAGCAGAAGGCACCGCCAAGGTCATCATTGCAAATTATTTCACCTTTGCAATCCTTAATCCGCTGACGAGACGGCAGATAATCCCCTTCACAAATTCCTATAGATCCTGTGGGTGCTTTTAGAAGGTACCAAAGTCCTTCAATTGTTTGTTGTTCACCTTTGAGTTTTATACTGGCATGCCAATCATAATTTATCAGATGAAGTCGGGCAGAAGGAAGTTTTCCAGTAGAACGAATATAATTTAGTGATTCTGCGAAATGCTGAACTAAAATGGATTCTGATTTTCCTTCGGCATTCCTAAGCAAATTGACACACACAATTGGAACCAAAGCACTCTTTTTCTGATTCCCATCAACAAAATCTAGATTGCGTGTATCATATCTTTTACTCAACCTCTCATAGTACTGTGCACTTCCTTTATATGGATCACGTTCTGAAACATATATTTCTGCTTCTGCAGCAGTTATCTTTAGCTCTGCACCCCACCACATAGGAATAGTGCCACGCCTCCAAATATATGTGTTGAAGGGAACACTTTGACCAGACTTTTTGGGGATCCATACAAGTTGTTCACACTCAACTTCATTTCCTGTCCAAGGCAGAGTCTTCAAGCTCTGAGAATTTCATTCAACAGCAGTAGAGTAGAAGCATGACAAATATCTAATCAATGAATTCAAAATCATTTTATAGTGTTTTAAGAACTCGATATAAATGCAATGAAATCTGTCTGTAAAAATTAAAAAAGATTATAATGCCATTTAAGCAACATATAAGGCGCCAAATCTGTCAGACAAAATTGTATCAAATATGCCATTTAGGAAAGCAGTGACAATGTTGACAACATTTAATTTTGAAATTCACTGCAATGTGTTAAAGGCTCATAGCTTCAGCATTTTCCATATAATAACAAGCTTCTTCATTATATGTCCTACAAAAAGTCGTACATATATGACCTCTACAATCTCGGCAACAACAATACCAAGAACTTCAAGAGAAAGGTTGGCAGGGACCAACTATAAAACCTTGAAGTTATCTTCTAAACAATATACAAATCAGCTTTGAATAAGAAGAAAGAACAAGTTACAGGCATAAAGCTAGTATCTAATACAATGATCTAGTTCAGGAGAAAAGCTATTACCTAAATCGTATGAGTCAGGTTGAGCAAAACTTGTCAACTTATATATCTAGTCAACGAGAAAAACATATTGAACACGGACAAAACATTAGATTTTGCTCATTTCCCAGCAACACATGACACTAATGGCTCCACAACACAAAATATGTAATTTGGATGATAAAGAACAATGTTGAGCATACACGTAGATCAGATTCAGGTAAAAGGCAAAAACAATTAATTTGAACTAAAATCAAGGGCTACTTATAAGAGAAGTACACACCAACATAAAATTTAAACTAAAATCAAGGGATACTTAATAAGAGTATACATACAACATAAAACTCATTTTCTTTTATTTAGATATTTTTTATCAATAAATAAAAAATAAAATCCATTCCTATGCAAATATTCCTGCATCATTAAAGAAACCTATTATCTTTTCAGAAACAAATAATGCAATGTAATCTTCCTGATGCCAATTGGTTATGCTACCTGTGCTATAGCAGGAGTTTATTCCCCTAGCCAAATACCGAGTGCCGGGATGCAGCCTACTACGACGAGCAGTGAGGGCAACAATCCCTTCTTGTTGACCTAAGCTTCCAAAACTTCGACAATCTGCAAACCCCTAAAAATTGGGAACAATTACATGCGCATGTCAATTATATATAGTAACACAATAGTACCTCAGATGCAATTTAGATATTATGTAGTAATATTATAATTGCAAATTTGGAATATATTACACAAGTATACATGTGTTACTGTAGGCAACAAAGACAATGAAGTCACACACAATGGATAAATCCAAGCGACCTTTTCTTAAATCCAAACAATCTTTTCGTAGGCATTTGCCCCCAATCCAATCAGGAATTGATTAAAGAAACATGAATTTAATTAGTTATGGAGAAAAACGACAATTGGAATCGCTTCTTAAAAAGAATGAAATCCAATTCTTATCAATTTCTACATTAGAAAATATTGTTTGGTATTTCATCCTTGATAATCAAGTGCAATGCTAATGAATCATGATATGCTTCAGTGACATAGGCACTACTAAGTTTGTCCCAGGACATTTGGCCGATGTGTATGTAGGCTACAGATGATAGCTCGCATCTGTTTCTCCACTACCCCACATAGAAGTTGTGCTGTTTGTTATTTTGGAGTTTTTGGTGAGTGTTGGGTTTGTCCACTGGTAGTTGAAAAGTTGCTTCTTACCAGGTTTTAGAGCTTTGGTAGGAATAGAGATGGTAAGCTGCATTAACGGTGTGGTTCTTTCCTATACTGTAGGATATTTGGATGGAGAGGAAATTATCAGCGTCCAATTCTTGCCTCAGCAATGGGTGTTTCAGTGGGAATTTGTATTCAAATTTGCAGAGGGATTGGAGGGCCGCCCTGTTCTAAGGGTTTTGTATTTTTCCACTTTTCTAGTTTAGGCCGATATATCATCATCCACATTTTGTAATCTCTCTCTTTTCTAAAAAAAATCTTCTTTTTCTATCAAAAATAAATTTTCATAGAGTGAATTTTTTTTTAAAGCAAATAAAAATAATTCATAGGGTACAACAAAATGAAAAAAAAGGTAGAACGATACATTAGATGACTTATCCTTTCAAGAGAATATATATATATATATATGAAAATTTCTAATAAAACTATCTGTGTGAATTGTGAGGATATAAAGTTCAAGGCAAAACCTGCAAAAGAATAACACAGTGTTGTGGTAGCCCAATATTTTTGAAGGGGATTGAGAACCATCCATTCCATACAAATTCATCATCAGGATTTTGCAAAGGCATTCGGCTCGGGAAAGGCCGACTGATATCCCTAGTTTCACAAAAGTAGTGTTTGCCATCAATGTCAAGCTCAGTCAGTTCCTGAACATTCTTTAGTTCTCCTTTGCCTTGGGGTTGAGGATTTTGAAGCGAAATCTTAATCCATTGGCTCTCAGTCACAGTAAATACACACCCTCCACCAGGCAAATTTGGAATGCTGGCAGTTAACCTTGTGGCGAGTAGGAGCAACCCATAGCTCCCTAGGGCTGCATAACCCAATATAGCCTTGGCATAAACTATACTCCTACACAAAAATTTTGAACCATTGGTAACACAATCTAATGCCTCTTTTTGAGAGTTGAAAACATCATAACCCAACTTTCCATGATATCGAAGAGCTCCAGTAGTCGGATCAACATAAATGACTTGGGTGTCAGTCCTAAAAGACAAGCTGGTGACAATATACACTTCACTAGTTTCCAGTGTAACAACAACGACAGATGTATCCCTTGAACAATTGGCTGCAGCAATTAACACAAAGTCATGAAAAGGAAAAAGAAATAGAAGTGGAAGTGTGGAACAAGAAATAGGGCAACAAATATATTATAAACAAGTAAATAAAGATAAGCTCCTGGAGCAAGTAAAGTGGCAGGAGTAAAATCAACATTCTTTTATGGCAAAAAACAAAGAAACTTAGAGCTATTCATTTTCTATTAGTCGGTGTAAAAAACATCTTGCCTTCATTTTCAAGAATGCATTATAAAAACACCGCAGGGACTGAAAAAATTTAGAAGCAATTGAAGAGAGCCAAATAATGAAAAATAAGGTCTTAAAAATAGTAAACGAAAATAGAAAGAATATGAGATGGACAGAGAACACAACCAAGGAGTCAAGGACAGTTATATAATGTAGGAATGTGCCTCGCCTTATTCTACAATAACATGGCCACACAATGAACTGTAAACTAACACATTTGGAAAACAATTCGATAAACTGATTTACACTATTATGATTGTTCCTAACAGTTGAAAAGTAGTGTTCAGTAAGAATTTCTCCGGATTATTTATGGCATCAGAGGACTAGATTATTTAAGGAGGTTGTACTGTTGCAGGTTTGGTACTTGGCCCCATGCCTCCTTTCTTATTGCACCTACCGCCCATTTGTTTTAAGTTTTACTCAGAAGCTTATTTGCAGCTGCAGGTTTGATAGTTGGGCACATGCCTTTTTCCTTATGGCTTGATGAGGTTTACAAGCATCCCCTACCTTCCTTCTTTCAAAGTTTTAGTCAGCAGCTTATTGTGTTTACTCTTCTATGCTAATTATCCACGTAGAGTTTAGTTGTTTCTTGAAATTCTAGTTCTGCAACTATTATCATCCTTGGACTCGCCAGATTAATTTGAGTTCTCCCAACGGTTTGATTAGCATAATTCTTTAATACTTCACCTTAACTTACTTTGTAGAGTATTTTTGCACTTGCAAATAAATTTTCAAATGATTAAAATTAACAAAAAGACAATGTGTAAATGATATAGCTTTGTGGAGTGTGTAATTCTTAATTTGAAAAAATGGTATAAATGGTTGTGGTATGTTGCCTGAATCGCCATAGTAAAAAGCAAAGAATCTATCCAGAAAATATAACCTCCCTCAGTTTTAGCCCCTCCAACCAAGTCACCAATAGCATGTAAGTTATGCATGAACAATATGAGCACTCAATACTTATGATAAACAAAAAATCCTGAACAATTTGTTCGCCTGTATTGTAAATATATTTCCATTCTCATTTCCCTATATACAACATTCTATAACATTGATGAACATTCACGGCACTCACCAGGTGATTCCATGTCTTCCCAATAAACCGGTAAAGGTGTTATTGTGAGCTTGAGGTTTATCGCCCCTACTAGAGAAAGAGCCAATACTCTATTAAATGAAAAGAAAGAAAATGTAACCTGAAAGATCAAACAACAAATCAAATAAGAATTAAGATTCAATTTACCAAACATTTTTCAAGCTAAGTAGGAAAAGAACAAACAAAACAGAGGTAAACAGTAGCCCCTCGATACTCATTACCTACCCCATCACATTACAATCTCAGTAACTACTCCCTCTTTTCCAAAATTAGAGATAAATTCGTTCCAAAAGAGAGATACATTTCTATTTTGCAACATAATATTCCTAATTTTTACTACTACTTTTATACTATCATTTCTAGCATCACGGGTACATTTGAGAACATACAATTATAGTCGTATTCTTAGAAATGTATCACTAATTTTGGAATAGAGGGAGCATATTTACTTCCCATCTTCAAAATCTAGAAAAATTACACTTTACATATTGAAACTTGAAAGTACCTAAAATCTCAGTTAATTATATATTTAGTCATTTCCAAATTATGCTAATTATAATCCATCAATGTTGACAATATAACTACATACATGGTTAATACATGTGTGTATAACTGTACATAATATATATATATAGGATTTGTCTTGCACCTCAATTAAGTAAACAAAGTATCAACCAAAGAGTAAATATACATATCTTACACATAAGTCTCTATTTTAGAATGGTACATTCACTATTTTGAGATCTAAAAACAATCAAAGAGTATCAAAGTCGTATCTTATTCATATTCCTATACAAAAACAGATCAACCTATCAAAACTTAATCAAATGAATACAGTAATTGCGTATACAACTCAGGATGATACATACATATACATATATATGGCACTGAAAATTAACTCACCCGAAAATAATCACCTAACTGGACGGAAATTGCCGTGAGGCAATAGGATCCATCAATTGATCTAATTTCTGAAGAAGCCCTATAATTTCTGGCGAGCCTTGACCTGTTGATGGATCTTCGAACGCTTTTAGCCGCCGATGAGAGAGAAAAAAGGGAGGTAAACTCAACTGCACTACCCTCGATGCCGATAATGGAACGAATGCGTCGAGATAATTTTCATTTACATTTGACAACACAACCGGGGCTGTTCAACGACCAACGTCATCGCCTAGTTCACATAAAATATATGAAATTAATTTGTTTAATTATCACTAAAAAAAAGATTGATAAATTAAGTTCTTTTTTAAAATTGATTTGATTGAATATACTCCCTCCGTCCCAAATTAATTATTTTTTTAGGACTTTTTTAAGTTAAATTGACTATTTTTAAAATTAATAATTAAGCATATATAAATATATTTCTAAAATTATAAAAATTGAAATTAGTAATAGATTGTATATACTTTTTTTTGTTATAATCTCTTCACCTATATTTTAACAAAAATAATAAAAAAATTAGTTCTAAAAAAAGTCAATTTGACTTAAAATGATCAAAATTGAATAATTAATTTGGAACGGAGGGAGTAGTTTTATATTGTAAGTTAATTAAAAAAGTTTATTTTAATTTGAATAATATGAAAATTTTAAATATTTAAAAATATTACTATTTATTATTTTTTGTATTAGTTTTAAATTTAAATATCACAAATTAAATTTGAATTTCTCTTTATAATCTATCTTTTAAATGGTAGTAATGGGAATAAAAAAGAAGAACATTTGAAGACATGAATAAAAAGTATGTTCATGTATTCGGTAAAAAATAAAAAATAATATTTTGTGACAAAAAAATGATTATAAAAAATAGATATAAAATAATATTATTGATTAGTATTAGGTCCATTCATATATAGTGGATCGTCAATTAATTATACTTTATCGCATCATTTTATAAGTTATTTTGCCAAAAAAATTATTTTGTTACCATAGCAATACTCATAAATAAAAGTATAAAACCGTTAAACTAAAAGGAAACAACTACAAAAAATAGGCTATAAGGGATGTGAAAGACATCACATATAATTGTTTGAACTATCGCATAAAAATAATGTCATTTTATATAACTGAACACACTATCTTTTATGTTGTGTATAAAATGATATTTTATAGTTTTTAAAACATTGTTATTACGAGGGACGAGCATGAGGTGTTCCTCACTCAAAAAAATATATATGTAGGTAGATCTGCAAACGATCCGATCTGATCTTTGACGAACTCGAGTATTTTTAGTCGAACTCGAACATGTTTAAGTAACTCTATCGAACCAGTAGCTATGTACGAGTTCGGATCGATTGGTGTTCGTGAACATGTTCGAGTTCGCGAGCATGTTCGAGTTCGCGAGCATGTTCGAGTTCGCGAGAATAATCGAGTTCGCGAGCATGATCAAACAAATATTATTATTTATTGCATACCTAATATATAATAAATGGATAATATTTCATCTATTTCATAAAAAAGTCTTATTTAAGATTTTTTATAATAAAATTATAAGAATTAAAATAACGTGAATTTAATTGATTTAGATTAATTTAATATCTAATTGACTTATAGACTAATATTGTTAAATGTTAACCTTGAAATGTATTAGTACCAATTACCAAATATTTCATCTGTTCTGAAATATAAGTAATAAGATCAATTGATCAGGTATGAATTTTCAAAGTCGATAGGAAATATTCTTAATTCAAAAGGGACGTGATAATTAACTTTTGAATACAATAAATCTTGAGAATTACTTTATAAATAACTAAAAGTTTGTAATTTTCATAATTATATTGTTTAAAACTGTAAGATCCCGACTTTATGAAATAAAAGCTTATTATTTTCTTTATGATTATCTTTCTAAATAGTGAAGTGGTTAATTGTTATAAATGATAGTCGAGGGTGTTATTTACAAATTATCTGATAAACAGTATGTCGGAGAATATTCTTTTTGTTGGAGAATATTCTTTCCGTCGGAAATATTATATTCAGTACCGTACGACGGCGCCGAAATAACAAAATATTAGTGGGCCCACAATAACAAAATTGTCAACGATAGTGGGCCCCATTGTCGGATACTGAAAACGACAGTATTTTGTCAACAGTATTTATCACCGACAACTGTTGAAATACCCGGTAATAAAAATAACAATAAAACGCGTTATTCCACAGTAGTACGCGGTATTTCACGGGCACACAGTATTGCACAGTATTTTAAATTATTGATTCAATAATTGATAAAGTAGCAATTGCACAGTATTTTGATTCAATAATTACAATAGCATATGCATGGTACTTTTTATTAATTATCATGATACTGTAACTCATATTATTTGTTATGATATTTTAGCATTATTGACGGATTAAAAGTGGAGTCTAACTTAGGGGTACCTAATTGAAATTTTGAAATTCATATGCAATGAACTATTAGTTCACATGATGGAACTATTGGTTCACATGTGAGAACTATTAGGGGATGCTATGCAAGATTGACAATACTTGAGGGATTATATTAAAAATATAGGCAAATATGGAGGTACTAAAGGTGTAATAAGTCGAGCTCTTTTTGTGCAATTAATGAAACTTGGTTTTCCTATAAATAGGAAGGATTGTCTTAAGAAATCTTCACACCTTCCTTGCTTATACTTCCTCTCTCTCTCTAAATTTATTGAGTTCTCTAAGTGTGTTAAACTATTGTGAGTATTTGTGAAATACTAGTATTGTTCAGGTTAGTAAACTTCATAGAAAGCAACATCCAATCACTTATTAACGAAGGTAGGGGATATCATTTCTTTTATACTCTTATGTAATATCATTTGCTTTCTTGTTCGTAAGTGATATTATACTCATAAAAGTTGTTATTCATCCGTATTAATTTGTGGGGATAACCTGTCCGTGCGGATTGACGCATGTCTGGTGAATATCCATTTGTATTCATTCCTTATTATTATGTGGGAATAAAATGTATGTGCGGAGTGTCGTACCTGGTGAATACCCTGCTGTATTCATTTCTTAGTACTCTGTGGGAATAACCTGTATGTACGGAGTATCGTACTTGGTGAATGTCCCTTTGCATTTGTTCCTTATTAATTTATGGGTATCACCTGTCCGTGTGGATTGACGCATGCCTGGTGAATAACCCTTCGTATTCATTACTTATTAATCTTTTGTGGAACTAATCTATCTACGTGGATTACCGCATGACGGGTGAAAATCCATTTGCAGCTTCATATATTCTGTTATACTCGTATAACGTATCATTTCTTTTGTACTCTTTAAGGGATATATTTTTCTTTCATATTTCTCCATTTATGATAAAAAAATCTCTGTTTGTTTCCAAAATCTTATTTTTAAATGGTGAAAATCCCTGAAAATTTATAGAATATCCTTAATAGTTTGTGTTTCATCTAATTTCTTTTTCACCTGCATCTTTCTATTCCGTTTGATACGATATAGTTGAATCGTGAATTTTATTCTTGAATATCATTCTTAAATTTGACTCCGCAATTTGGTCATCATGTAAGCAATTTGGTCAACCTTCGACAATGGATAAATTAAACATTTATTCTTAATCTTGATCTCACTGTATTCATTTTATATCATTGTTATCATCCTTATATTTTAAATTGTGGTGATAGTTCTCTTTGGCCCGTAGTGCAAAGATGAACTGGCGTGACATTATTTTGACCAAATTGTATATTGGTATAATCATGACTTTTGGTGTTACAAACAAAGGCATATGGTGAAAGTTCTCTTTGGCCCGTAGTGCAAATATGAACTGGCGTTTGGCATGATCATGACCGGTGATGTTACAAATAAATATCTTTAGCACGTAGTGCAAACAGAGGCTGTTGAATATAAACCGTTGATTTGGATGTTCATAAACATGAACTATTGATTGGTGTTACAGGGATAAAATATTGGTGGTGATCTTTTAATTTATAGAAGATGGTAGATATTATAATTTACTTGACTCTTCTAATGGATTGTTCGTTCCGCTGCAGTTGTTGTTGTTGAACAATTATAATATCTTTAAATCTGTGGTTTATTATTGTTGAACACTAAAGATAATTTTTATTCTTCATTATCTTAGTCATGATATTTCTTACTGGGCTATTTGTGCTCACCCTTTCCTTTTTGTTCCATTGTTCTCCTCAGAAAAAGAGAGTGTAGCGGGGACTAGCCGGGGAATGGAGTGATGGTCCAAGATAATAAAAGTATCTCAATACCTTACTATTAGTGTGACAATAAGTGTATTGAGAATTTAAGATGTATTTGTATTATGTTGTCGTATTTTGCACAACACTTATTAGTTGTAAATGGAAAAATTCGTATTTGTATTTTGTGGAATATTATTGGCGACTCAAAATGGGTTATATGGACCTATTTTGGGGGCGTCACAAAAACTGTGTAAATTAACTACGATTCTAAGATAAAAGGCTCAAAACTATTTAAAGACTTTGTTTCGTTTTAATTTTTTTTTGCTTATTCTAATTCAAATTAATAACTCATTTTAATTTCACGAGTCTGTGACATATTGTTTAATTGGACTTTTCTCAACAACTTTTACATTAAATATGATGGCTTAATTGCATAAATGATAAATCAGAGTTAATATACAATAGTAATTGTACAATGACTATTACTCCATTAGTGAAATTTCGATACATTGATGGTGACTTAATTTTTCTATTCTATATCTCGATTTGACAATTTCAATAAATCATGTAAATGTAAACAACTCTATTGTATGATCACTCTCTAATTAATATCAAATTGTCATTGCATCGTGATTAATTACTTTATTTATGTGATTTATGACATGCGTTATACTTTATTAAATTATTAGGGATGTAAATTGTAATAATCCAACAATCATTGTTTAATTTTTGTGAAAATATTAAAATTATTTTAATTAAATTAAAGGTGAAGAGATACACATTATTATTTTTTAACTATTTAATAAAAATGTTTACTTGTAATCAACTATTAAAAACACAAAAAGATGTTTAAGTAATTAAAAAAGAAAATTATTACAAATTTAACCATTATTGATAAGACAAACATTACAATTGAATATGAAATAACCAATTATTTATATTTAGAATTTTAGAAATAATTTAAATTTTAAACATAAGTAATCGAACACCTCGAACCAATCTCGAATTCGAACGCATCGAACCGAACACGAGCTAATCGAACTGAACCCGAACTCGATCTTATCGAGTCGAACCGAACTCGATCTTATCGAGCCGAACCGAACTGTTCGCGAACACATTCGAACCGAACCATATGGTTCGCGAACATGTTCGATCGAGCAATCGAACAGAACACCATGTGCGAACTCGACTTGATTTGATGCTCAACTCGAACCGAACCAAACCGGTTCGCGAACAGTTCGGTTCGTTTGCAGCTCTATATGTAGCCAATAAAAAATTACCAACTTGAATTAGATCAAATCAATATTTGAACGAAATTACTACATTATATTTGTAAGGTTAGAAAGAGAAGAAAAAAAGTAAGGAGGGGAAGGAAGACAAGTTGTAAGAAATTATTAGAACTTGTTTTCTCGTTGATTATGAGTTTCAGGAGAAAAATATATTAAAAAGTACTTTATCCGTTTCAAAATTAGAAATACAATTTGACTTTTGATGTCAAACAACATCATATTAAACTTCAAATTGATGTGAACTTATTTAATTTTATTACTATAATTATATAGTATATAACAAAAACTATTAATCACAAAAATTATTTCATTATAAACTTTTACGAGTCGTACCAATTTTGAGTTTAATATATCATCGCTTGATTTTAAAATTCAAATTGAATATCTAATTTTGAAACGGTTTGCCCTTATTAATGCCCTCTACACGAAAAGCTGACTATCGACCGAAGGAACCGAGAACTCTTTGCTAGCGGATTAATTGGTTAGCAGGTTGGCAAGTTAGCTTTTATATCTCCTATTATGTTACAACCTAAACTCTAACAATAATAATAATGGCTACTTACAAAAGGGATTATCATTTATAACAAGTGAATATGTTATCGTTTGATTTTAAAAATTAAATTGTATTTCTAATTTTGAAACGGGGTGAATAAATTATTATTTTACTAAGTATAAGACTATTTTAAAAGACCGCTTTAATAACACATCTATCAGATTATTTTTGTAAAAAAATAAATTATAAAATGACAAAAAAAAATTCCAACGTCCGTGCACGGGTTAATGGGCTACTAGTAGTATTTTATCACGTGAGGTCCTGAGGAGCTTAGTGCCATTTCCTTACAAAGAGACCTCTTTTATCGTACTTCTAGTCTTCTACTACGTCTACGTGGATTCATCACCGTAGCTTGCTTTAAACGACAAACCCACAACACATGGAGGGCAAAAATGGTCTCTTTTCTCTTTCTACGTCTGTTTTGTGAGATTCAGATCGGATCTTCTTGATTCTTGCCAGGTATTTTATCATTTCTTTTCCTTTTATTAATTATTCATCCATTTTGTAAGTCAATTTAATCCTATTGGGTCTTCTATTTTCTCTATTTATCACCATTTGAATGCTGATGTATTCAACATTTTGCCATTTTGTTGAGCTTCATGAGTTTTCCTCTCGTGTTTGTTTACTATTCTGCAATTCTATCTGTATATTTTGGGGAAGTTGATATATTTTTCTCGTGGTTCTCTGTAAATTCAGGAAAGTTTATATCTTTTCTCTTGTTTTTAGGGTTTTGAGGATCAAGCAAATAGTTTTTAGTTTGCTCTATTAGATGATGTAAGCAAAAATTAGCATACCATTTTAATTTTAATTTTAAGATAGGGCTTGTGCTGTAGCTCAATGAATTTTTTACCATCAAATTAGTAACGGGTTTTTGGAAAATTTGGATTTTGCACATTTAGTAGGCTAAGAGGTTAAAAAAAAGGAAAAAAACAGAAGCCGGTGAATGGGGATACAGACAATGGGTTTTCATGGGAGTGACCAACAATCTCATTCACAACAACCCTTGGCAAGGCAAAACTCATGGTATGGCCTCACCCTCCATGAAGTTGAGGGGAACTTGGGTAGACAGTTAGGCAGTATGAACCTTGACGAACTGCTTAAAAATGTATGGACAGCCGAAGCAAATAGTCACTCCGCCGCAAATGCAATGAACATTGATAGTAAGAGTGCTTCTGCTACCCCTGCTTCTTCTCTTCAGCTTCAGGCAAGCCTGGCACTAGTGAGGTCTTTTAGTGGGAGGACGGTTGATGAGGTTTGGAGAGAGATCAAACATGGACAGAAAATGAGAACTTTTGATCAAGAGATGGAGGAAGGTCAGGGTCAGAAAAGAGAGCCAACACTTGGTGAGACAACTTTGGAGAACTTCTTGGTAGAAGCTGGCTTATATGTTGCTGATGCATCTTTGGGGCCCACTTTGGGATTGGATCGTGTGTTGTCAACACCTCAATCTTTTACACAACATATGGGGTTGTCGTCGTCCCCATCAATGGAAGCACTATCAGATGTACCAGAGAGAGGTCGAAAGAGATATGCTCATGGGGATGGAATTGACAAGACCCTTGACAGGAGGCTCAAGAGAAAGATAAAAAACAGGGAATCTGCTGCACGTTCACGGGCTAGAAAACAGGCAGGCTGTTGAATGTGATCTTATTTTGCCTTTACCAAAGTTGTTACGTTACTTCTTTATTCTAGTATTTTTTTTGAACTCATATCATAATTTGCAGGCTTATCATAATGAGCTGGTGAGTAAGGTTTCTCGTCTTGAAGAGGAAAATATGAAGCTCAAGAAAGAGAAGGTAGGGGATCCCTTTGTTTGCATTTCTTTGGCTTGTGACTATTTTGTCTATAACTAGATGATGCATGCTTTAATCAAGTTACAGATGGTGGTGGTTCTAAAATTTGTGGGAAATGCTGAAATCGGGGGGGGGGGGGAGAGAAAAATTTGGGGAAGAGAAAGTAATGAGTGGATCGAACAAGCAGCCTTTACTTTTTAATCAAGAACTAAACCCGAGAATGGTTTCTTACACCAACTCAACAACCGTTACTTTTTAGCATCTTGTAAAAATACTACACAAACCCCACTATTATGGAATATGAAGCACAATGTGGTATAAAACACACTTCAGAGAATTTATACCCGTTCAGCATCCTCACTCCAAACATATACAAACCCACTACTGTAGGATATGAACGAATTGGACCTATTGGCTGTTGGGTTGTGATCCCATGTCTTTGTATTTCGGAGTTAGGGGATGCATATATCTCATAACTAAATCAGCTATTTTCAGTTAGTTTTAGGCTCATCATCCACCAATAGTTTTTTGTTTACTACTATTTGGTTACTTGGCAATGCATCAAGTGATGCTTTGGTATCACCGCTGGAAAAAAAGCTATACAATGTCATTTGTGAAGGACAATCAATATAATCTCTACGAAGACAAGTAAGCTACTTTTCTCTCTAAATAAACATATTAGACTATTAATTTCTCCTAAAACTTATGAAACTAAGTTTTAGTTCAGTTGTAACTAAATTCTTGTAAAATGTTTTGTTGCATGCTGAATTGTAGTAGTAGTAATAATATGGTAAGCGCGTGTATCTTCTTGTCTGCTTAGCAATTACCATAATTTCTGGGGAGGCGATGGGACGATGGCCCCCAGTAATGCCCTCCTCTTTGCCGCCCTATGTATACATTAATATATGCATGGATGCTGGGAGTAATGGGGTCACATGACCCCACCGGTCACCAAAATATTCCCAAACATGCTATATGGAAAAAGAAAACTTTGTGACCCCACTTTTAGAATTTTAAATCCTACAATAGCTTAATAAAAAGAGGGAATAAATTGGACTCTTGTGCAATCATATGAAATTTGAATATTTTTGGCTAAATTTTGAGAAAGACAACTTTGATAATATAAAAACTGGAAAAGGCCATGCAACGACATTAGAAGCTGAGACCGCATAGGAATAATTGTCAATATTGTTTTAAAATGTATTTTTATAATAGATATTATGTATTGATGTGAAATAATTTGAAAACCAATGACTTCTTTCTCTAAGTCAAATTGTAAATAATTTTTCTCCATGAAGTTTGTTACTTGCATGTGATTATATTTGCATAACTGACCCGTTGGAAAAAATTCTAGATCTCTCCCTGTATGGATGTGCTTCGACAATCTATATTAGCTGTAATATCCTCATCCTTCTATAAGATAATAAGACCCAACATTTATTTGATAATGAGCTATTCTGCATGAACCGTACACTACTAACTACTCTAGTTCTTGCAATATTACTTGAAATAGAACGCTCTGGTAACAAAACTAGGAATGTTGTACCCTGCACCCATAAATAACAACATGCAGTGGTAGGCAGTAGGCTATGTGAAAGTCGTTGGTAGTCTATGTGAAAGTGGGTTTCTTTGCATATTGGCGCTGATATTTATTCATCTATCAACTCCCAAGGAAGTTGGTTCATCCGTTTAATATTCCTATTCTTGTGCCTAGAAGAGCAAATTTAAGCTATTGTTTAAAAGTTCAAACTTGCATAGCAAAATTTAAGTCAGTCAGATACTTGGTTTCTGTTCATTTCCTATGTGCTGAGAATGAAGTAATTTCGTGGAGTTAATTTTGCGAGTGTTATTATTCTTCTGGGAATCAACAGTCTTCAAAATCGTATTGGAACTGTACATACTTTGTTGTGGGTGGTGTTTGTTTTGATCTCTGTATGGAAATGGTCAGAGCAATTAAAGAATACTCTTAGTTTATTATTTTCTCTCTACTTTTTTACACTTTTTTTTGCGGTAAACAGTGAATAGACAAATTCCTTATATATTAGAATTACCTGCATCAAACAAGAAGGATAGACTTTCCTATAAAATATTTCCCATCTCTTTTTTTTTTTTTGTTAAATGATTTGGTAACAAGAAATCTTTAGCTTTTGGTCTGACTCGGAAATGAGAGCTAAAAACGGGAAATTTATTAGTTTTTGGAGGGCGCATGGATGGAGAGATCGAAATGGAGAGTGTATGTAGGAGGACGTGTGGGTTGGTGAGGTACCTTTACCAGTAGCGGTTACTCACCTTTTTTCATCTCTCTCCCCTTCACGATGCTTTGGTTATTCTTTTTTTGCTTCCTTTCTTTTTAATTTTTTTTGTTAAATGATTTGGTCACAAGAAATCTTTTGCCTTTGGTTCGACTCGAAAATGAGAGCTAAAAATGGGAAATTTATTAGTTTTTGGGAGGGCCCATGGATGGAGAGGTCAAAATGGAGTGTATTAGGTAGGAAGACATGTCGGTTGGTGAGGTACCTCTACCAGTAACGGTTACTCACCTTTTTTTCATCTCTCTCCCCTTCACGATGCTCTGGTTATTCCTTTTTTTGTCTTTCTTTTTAATTTTTGTTTATAACGATAAGGAAAGTCAAAGTTCTTTTAAATTTCATCTCTTCGGAACTTAATGGCAAAAATACCTATTTAGTCCCTGCACTTTTACTCTAGTTTCAATTTAATCCTTGTACAACTTTTTTTGTATAATTGTCGGTGTACAATTTTGTAGGTGTCCAATGTGATCCCTAGTGTGTGGGAGAGGTAATGACATGGAATTAAAAAAAGAAAAAGAAATCCAGGTGGCTAACTACTCGATATCTACATGGAAGATGAAGGGTAAAAGGGACTTTAACAATTTCTTTCCAATTTCCTTCTTATTTCCTATAAAACTCATATAAATACACAAGAAAGAAAACAAAAAATTAGTAAGTAAGATATAATTTTAAAAAATAAATTATAATAAACAAGAAAAAATATAAAAAAAATTATATTATATTATAAAAAATATATAATTATAATAAATAATATAATATAATTTAATAAAAAATAATAATAAACACAATATTTTTAATAATTACAATAATAATTATTATTAATTTGTATTAATTATATTATTTCCTATTTTATTATAATGTAATTATATTATAACAATATGTGGTCATTATTTTTTGTATTGTTTTAAAAAAAATCCTATTTATTTTTTTCCCTGTAAATAAACAAGAAAGCACAAATATTTTATTGTTTAATGTTTAATAATTATTGCAGAAATGGGAAGGAAATGGAGAGGAAATAAGTGAAAAATAGGGAGGCTGAAGGCATGTTGAAGATGGGAGATGGAGGTGTCTCCTTTTCTACCTTTTTTTTTTTTTGGGGGGGGGGGGGTGGGGGGGGGGGAGTATTTGGTGAGGTGGTAATGGCAGGTTTTCACTGATATCTTCTTTTGGAAGTGGTCTTTTTCATTTGGATGGTGGTGTGGGGAGCAATTTTGACTCAGGAAAATGCAAGTAAGAGGGTAAATGTGCTGTGAAATGTGAATAGGTTTTTTGATGTGTAAGAAGGATGGGAAGTCAACAGTTCCAAACTTGTGGGGATGCTGTTATCTCGTTATTGCTTATCTTGGGTTATGCCTAAGATGGTGGTGGAGTTTCTTTATGGTTCGAAGGGGAACTAGGAAAAGTGGGATGGGATTGCTTTATGGACTCTTTGGTGTGAGAGAAACAAATATATTTTGACGATGTCGAAAAGCCTACGCTATATGTTAGATCTGTATTTTTTATCTTGTTTTTATATAGAAAAATGAGGTTTACCCTGCTTCCATAATTTCTTTTATTGATTTCTAAGGGAGATTTTTCATTGAGACCTTTTGGGGGGTGAGAGATTATTGTTTATGTTGGGCTTTCATTGGCGCAAGTTGTGTTTTCTAGTATCCATCTGCTTTTTGTGTATCACGCGTGTACAGGGATGGGTCCCCCTCTTTGTGTCACGTCCAATATATTATTGGAAATAAAAAAAATAAAAATGAGAGACTGAGCAGCTCTAGTGATTGATAATTCTCTTTAGCTTCTGTCATGTTTCACACTTTGCTGATAGGTGTGTTTGGACTTGGAACTCTGGTTCCGTGGCATCATTCTTTTACCATCTTCGTTTTTAATGTTGTTAAGTGTCTTGTTTGCAGGAATTGGACAAGATGTTGACGTGTGAGTCGTCTCCAGAAGCTAGATATCAACTTCGTAGAACAAGTTCATTCTGACATGTTGCTCTGACTGAAATATTTCTTGTTCCCCAAGCGTTGGGACTTTCGTTGGGGGTATATGGGGAAGAGGTGTGTTGGGATTTCATCAGCAGCGTCTTCTGTTGCTTTTTGCTGCTGTTGTGCTTTGGCCCACCCATTTGCCATCTGTTAGTCTGGCCTTAATGTACATTGTATGACTATGGTAAGTTTTAAGTTTTATACAGTACAGATTATTCCATGTTTAGAGTTGAAGATGTACTGGTTTTCTTGAAAATCAAAATCAGGAAAACAAACTAAGCCAATGCTGTTTAGCTTTTAAGTTATTTAAATGTTGTTTTCGACTTTAGATATAGTCATTTGTGTCTGTAGCTGCGCCCAAAATGTGTTTTTTGGGAATATGCACTCGTGCTTGTCTGTGTGCGTGCATGTTGTTCTTGATTATTGATTATTACGACATTTCTTGAAAATTGTGGAGAGTCGTCTCGAAGAAATCATGAGGCCTTCACCTTGAGTATTTACAGTGCAAGCAACACTTGTGTTTTTGAGCGCATGTACATGTCAAAGGTTTGAATGATAAACAAACAAAAAAAAACAAAGCTCTCCATGTCCATCACTTCAGCCAAAAAAAGCTTCAATAGTCCAGCTAGTCTTTGTGCAGCAAGAAGCATGAGCATATGCTGATCAATAATTTTATTTGAATGGAATATGGATGATATGGAGATCTTAAAGGGACTGCGTGTTACGGAAATGTCAGGCTGGATTTACAGAGGTTATGATCCTGTTACGAAAATGTCAGGCTGGGTTTACAAAACACCAGCAGAACAGCAGTGATTTGGTGCTTTTGATTGCATAGAATCACTCTCCACCTGATTGAACCCTAATTTACAAATGTATGCGACATGTTTATTCTATTACGGTTGGACCACATTTTAGAAAGCTTGGTTCTTGGCAACATGATATTTATATTTGGATTTGCCCCTGGTCGCAATCAAACTACAGCAAGCAAATGTGGAAATCCAGCCTCATGTTTGGGTGGCTACCCAACCAGAGAAATCATGGAAACAATACTTCCACTTTTGTAGTCAATTAAACTGCACAAAATCAATTGCAGCACTTTTGACCGAACAAATTTACAAAGGTCATTGTGGAAAATACAGAATTTATTTACTGATTATGAATGAAGGTAAAAAAAATATTATGTACTTGGATTGGATGACTGATAGAACCAAGAAATTGGAGGGCAGCGGAAACAAAATAACACGAGAATGTACAAGTGTTACATATGAACATGAAACTATTACGAAAAAGCTATAAAATGATTGAAGCAACTTCAAATATCATACCTATTTAAGTTGGAGCATTTATAATACTTGTATAGAACAATATTGTTGCAAAGATTAATATATATATAGAGAGAGATAGGGTCCCAATCCATAACAATCGGTTGTTACAGGCTATTGGACACTATTTCAGCAATCATAATCTCCACCGTTGATCTTGACCGTGTCAATACAAGCTATTGCGACAATAAAACAGCTTGTTGCGGCAGAACTAAATACCATTTTGTCCTCAATTTAAGATACATTGTTTACCCCTATCGGCACAAGCTGATGCGGTAGGTGAGGAATTTACATTAACCCCTACCGGCACAAGCTGATGCGACAGGGGGGAATACATGGATCATATAATTGGCTTTAAGGGGTGATTAATAATATAATTCTTTATTTTGTTGGACTTGCTTTTCGTTTTTATTCTTTTCATGTAATGAATCATGCATGATAGGCATTATTCTGTTATCCTGATTGCTAGGTCAAAGCATATTTATGAAATTACATTCACATGTTATTCATATATTCATATTTATATTAATATTTATGAACAATCGCTAGCTTGTGCCGACAGAGGTAAACAATGTATCTTAAATTGAGGGCAAAATGATATTTACTCTGATGCAACAATTTGTGCCGATAGGATACTAATTCATAATAATCTCAGTCATCAGTCTCGAAACCAACGGTGGAGATTATGGTTGCTGAAATAGTGTCTATAGCAATCGATTGTTATGGACAGGACCCACATACATACATATATATATAGAAACGTGCCTTAATTTAATACAACAGATTTGCCATGAAGATGAGAATGAAAGAATTCCATAAGAAGAAGATGCCATCTTCAAACTTTGTCTCTACGGCTCTACCCAAGTCCTAATACCTATGGAAAAAATGAGCAATGATAGACAAGAAAGAAGGGACTAAACGTTATATAGAAATACCAAGGGAACTATTAGATCCATTCCTTGGGGTTGATACAAGCATTCAGTAACTTCCATTCTTCACTCCCCTCTTTAGGTTGCTGTGTATCAAAGGAGATTATTCGCACATGAGTTTTCATTTATCATTTTCTTTCAATTGATATTCACCACAAAAAAAAAAGCATACAGAAAGATCTAAATAGTTGATAAATAATAATAGTAATGGTAATAATAATAATAATAATAAATAAATAAAAAAAATAATAATAAAAGTTGTATGTCCGGGGTTAAATGAGCTAAAGAAACGAAAGATCTATGGGGGTTGGGATAGGCCGAGTAAGGAGAGTTAAGAGAAGGAAAACATGCGAGAATGACAGTAGCAGTAGGCAGAAGTATGTTTCTCTCTCTAGAATCTCTGTCTAAGTATTTGTGTATATTATTCTAACTTATTCTTATTTGTCAACTGATATATATAGGGGACGAGAGCCTCAAGCCACGTGGCCCTATAGGTTATGCCACGTGATGGGTCACGTGCCCGAGAGGGCTCCACATTAATGCAAAGCCATTTAGGTCCAAGAGGAGGTCACCCACTCGACAATTCTATTTCCTTGGCCAACAAGCCAAACCAGTGATCCCAGTATTATCCCAGGCATCCTAAGGTTCTCTGCCAAGAGTCAAAAAAAGTGTCAAGAGTCTTCATTATCTGTAAACGGCATATCCTTCCTCTTAATCCTCTTATCTATTATAGTTACATATGCAGAAACCACAGAATTTGCACATTCTGCAATTCAACATTAATACGTTAGTAAAGAACATATGGAGTCCATGTCTCCACGATAATCAATTAGAAAGTTTTCCTTGGGAAATCACATAAAACAATACATACTCTATTTTAAAATTAGAGATACATTTTTCTTTCTTTTTTTTGTCCATTCTGTATTAGAGATACATTTTTATTTTAAAATTATAATATGACATGAAGTTCTTAACATGCCATTACATTTATTTTTAGTTAATTGAATATCATTATGTCACTGCTATTATATTTCTTGCTAATACGAGGAAATAAGTTTGGAAGATAAAGTTTTTTCTTAAAAGTCACACCAGGCCAATTTGTGTACCTCTAAATATTTCATATTTGAATTGTTGAATATTGAAGATCTTAAAACAAATAAGAAAGCACTTGTATGTTTAAATCAATAACTAAAAATAATAAAGGATTAAGAGATCTTATTTCGAATTGACTCACAATAATTTTGTAATTTTATCGAGTAATTTTGATTGGTCGTGAATCAATATCGAATTCTTTATTCAAGATTTTTTATTTTTTGATACAGTGTATAAATTTTTCGTATTATGTAATATATATACAATGATTGAATATATATATACATGCATACATGTATAAAATATATATAGTAATTTAATCTACATACATGTATATGCTTTACAAATATTTATGAAATAATTTAAAAATATACTTAATAATTTTTCTGTCATATATAAAATAAAATATGTCATTTCTAAAATTAGCAGATTATCAATCTAGTTAATAATAATACAAACTTCCTTTTCCAAATGAGAATAAATATATATAGGGAATGGTCCGTAAAACTTGAGTTTTACATCTTTCAATAATATCATGCCATGTAGGGAATTTAAGAGAAAAGCAAGGAATTTGGAATTCAATATGACTATTTAAACAGTTTTACCATGATAAATAATAAATACAAAATCTATTGATACAATTTAATTTAATTTTTTTCTTAAATTTTCTACGTGTAAAATTTTAAAGGCATCCCTATATAATTTTTTTTTTTTGAATTAATGGGTGACATAACTGATTTTCGGATGAATTAAACATTTTTCGTGGTCCTCATAACTATTGGTTCCTCCACCCTGTCCTGCAAATTGAACATAAGCTATAGCCATTCTATCCAATTAATATCCTTTTTGTTTTGTTCCAAACATAGTCTAATCATTCCTTCCATAATCCGATCACCATACCCATTGACTTAAATAAATGTATATACAAGAGTACACTTATAAACCGTGAAAATTTTCAATCGAATTAGGATTACGACGTATAATAAGATAAGTAAAAATTAAAAAAGATTTTATTTTAATTTAAAAAAGATTTTATTTTAATTTATTCTATCTTATCATATATATTTTTATGTTGATCGTAATTTAACTTTATCAAATATTTATTAATATGTATATCATTTTCTTATATATAATTGACAAAATGTAAATAAAATATAGTCTTTCTATCCGAGAATTAATAGACTACTAGTATTTTCTTCAGACAAATTTAAATATAATAACATTTCTAATTGGACCAAATATTTTTTTTATTGTATGAGATTATCAAAAAAATAAAAAATGTTTAATCGTGGTTTTTCAGAGATATAAAGTACAATTTTAATGTTGCGTTTGGTTGGTTGGCGGGGATAGAATGAAATGAATTGAGTCCAAAAGTCATTTCTGTTTGAGAGTTTTTATATATTAGGATTCCTAATAATTTTTAATTTAGGAAAGAAAATGATAAAAAAAATAACTTTTCTTAATTGTGTTTGTGAGTTTAATAAAGAAATCAAGACATGAATGTTTAAAATTTGTTTTATGTGTTACAAGTAAGGATAATTACGAAATTAAAAATAAATTTATTAAACTCATTTTCTTTTATTGGGTTCAATTTTCCTTTACTTTCCTTACCTTTATTGATTTAAAAAATTCATAAATATGAAATTTCTAAAAAAAAATTACTCCTTCCGTCCCAAATTAATTGCTCAATTTTGACCATTTTAAGTCAAATTGACTTTTTTTAGAACTAATCTTTTTATTATTTTTGTTAAAATATAGGTGAAGAGATTATAACCAAAAGAAAGTATATACAATTTATTACTAATTTCAATTTTTATAATTTTAGAAATATATTTATATATGCTTAATTATTAATTTTAAAATAGTCAATTTGACTTAAAAAAGTTCTAAAAAAGTAATTAATTTTGGACGGAGGGAGTATAATTTTTCTATCCTTTTTCCTTAGTTTTAAAAACTCACAAACAATGATGATTTTTGGTCAGTTTGTTTGATTTTGGTAGGAATGAAATATCCATACCATTCTCACAACACATTTGATTCCAACTCAAAATACATTTGTGATCAAAATGCTGAATTGTAAACGCAATAATAGAATTATAGTAAAATAGTATACGACTGATTTTTTTTTTTTTTTTTGTGCGCACTTACAATTATTACAAAAACTATGATCAAAATGAAAAATATTAGGGTAAATGATGTTAAAATTCAACCAACTTTTTTTATTTTTATTTTTTTTGGTTTTGACAATTATAAACTCTTGAAAGAGATTTTATTTATCCTAAAAACTTTAAATATCGCGAGTTTATCGCGGTTATCGTTAAAAAATAATTATTTGCCATTTTAATTATTTTTTAACACCATAAATAATGACATAGAAGTTGACATTGATGTACATTTTATAAATCAACCCCATTTTCCCTTTCCTCCCCCATCTGCATATCTTGACAAACCAAGCTCTCGTATCATTATTTATGGTCATAGAAATTAATTAAAATGCCTTATAACAATTTGTTAACAATAAATCGTGACCAGTTCATGATACTTGACGTTTTTAACAAAAATGAATTCTCTCTCTTGAGTTTTATAATTTTATGACCGCTTGATTCACTTATATAACTTATTTTTATCGATACAGAGGTCGAACATTTAAATCTTGTTGAGATTATAATGAAAGTAGTAAGTTATCTTCTCTCCCATCTAGACTCCTCTTCCTAGACTAGAATAAATTATTTTAATATATTATGACATTTTAAAAAAAAGTGGAGAAAAATTTGTTAACTGTGAAAAAAAAAATAAATAATAAAAGTTGATTGCGACTAATTGTGACCAATAAAAGTAGAAATAGAACTCGTCTCCTTTTTTCTCCTTGGTGAATCTAAATAGAAATTGTCCCCACTAGAAAATGAGTGGCACTTGCCAAAGAGAATAAGAGATGAAGCTAACGGATTCAGTAAGCCACACGATGCTCCCCGATCACATCTTCCACCTCTCAATCCAATATTTTCTTCCTTTCATTGGCTAATTCTCAAACAATATCCAAACCATATTTTCAAAATTGTAAAATCTTTACCCTGAAAAGCTTTAGGCCGAAAGTATTTGCTTTATCTGTCACATCAGACTGAATTTCCTAAAACCCATCTCATGGATTTATTTGAAGGTCATCAAATTTGATGGATTTTGTAAATTTTTTGTGAACTTAAACAGTTTTGAGTGGTAGGCTTTATTATTATCTTTGCAATTTGTGGGGTTGAAGAAAAAAGATGAGGGCTTGCTGAATATTTTGCTGGATTGAACATATAAAACTTAAATGACAATGTTGCCCGTGTGCTCAGCTGCATCAAGTTATTCTTCTAATTTCCAGGTGAAGCATACACTTTTTTTGAGTTTTGAAGCACAGTTTTTCATCTTTTTTGTTATATAATAGGCTAGTGATAGATTAGAAGTTGAAGCTCTAGTGCAACTATAAGTGTAAAATACTCCCTTCCTTCCACAAAAGGGTCCCATTTTTACTTTTAATTTGAATTCATTTGATTTTAGTTAATACAAATGTAATTAGTGTGAACTATCTAACAAGTATTACTATCACAAAATTTGTTGTTTGCAGAACTTGTATGAATCATACCACTTTTAATTTTAGGATTTCACAAATTGACTTTATGGATCACTCTTTTTTCCGAAGTAATAAAGTTGGTTCAAGAAAAGCAATTTCCTTGTGGAATTGCTACAAATTGTGGCCTTTATGTTAGAAATAGTTTGATTTTCATTCCGGTTATTTATTTTGTATGTTTGTTTGTTTGTCACTAGGTTGGCTAGAATTTTACTCTGTTGGAATGAGTATTACGAATCTGATGTTTATAATTACAAAGGCTTCAGCTGCTGAAATCTTGATATATTTGTGCGTTGTGTGTCTGTCTTTGTATGTTATTTCGAATTCGGCCTCAAAGGATGCATATTCTGGACCACAACATGACTTAATGAACTGGAAATCATATGAGTTATAGCATGTGTGATTTACTTGCAGAGTTTTATTTGGTAAGATTACTTTTGTCTAGACACTGCATATGAGCAAAAGCTGTGTTGATTAAGATTTAAATAAGAGACTTTTAAGAATTTACCCCCTCATACAGTTTAAAACATTAGTTAATTCCAAACAAGTTTATTTCTTGTTAGATATAAAGCAAGCAGCTTCTCTGTCCGGTACGTTTTTGTTTAACTTCTTATTATGTATTCATATTTAACTTTGTTACACACTTCAATGACACATTGCTGCACATACATGTATGACCTCGCAATTATCTTTATGTTGTATGAAACTACCGATCCTGCAGATTTCTGTACATGGAGAGTTTATGCCCACTTCGTCGTATCAGAAAACATTTGGGGTTAGATGCATTCTGGAAGATAAGGTGGTTTTTGGATTCTCAAATGGAATTCATTTTCAACGAGTCTCCTTGAGAAGGCAAGCTGCCATGAGTGAAGTTTTTATATAATTTTGTTGAAAGCAAAGATGCATTTACATGCATCCTAACAACATGAATTATTAATACTGCAGCTACTCAATGGGTGCAATGAGCAGTCCATATACGGTAGGATTCAGAGATCTGAAATTTGTTGAAAGTCCTAGTGCATCTGTTGGAGAGGAGGAACTCTTGGACTTTACAGATCGAGTAATTGATAATGCTAATCTTTTACAGAAATCTGCTGATCCTCTAAGTATAACAACTACTGATGTTATTTCAGATGATTCCACCTTGGTGTCTGATGCCTTGAGCATGAAAGCTGATTCATTATCTAATTTGAAAACTAGCATTGAGGATGTTTTTGGTGGAGTTAATGAGTCCATAAGTGCTTCAACCAAAAAAGGAGAATATGCTCTGACAAGCACACTTGATACGATCACTTCATCAGTGACATCTGCTTTCAAGGGTGCCAATGAAGCTGTTTACAGTGCATTTGGTAAAGTGATATCTACTGTTGATCAAACAGGAGATTCAGCCGGTAATACATTGTCAGTTTTGGCTAATGACTCAAAGGAAGCTTTTGGTAAGGTGGGATCTATTTCTGTTGATGTGTTGAGACAGTCCATTCTAGCGATCGAGGATTATCTAAGACAGGGAGGCACATTTGTTGTTTATGCTTATGGGTCTGCCAAAGAGTTACTTCCCCCAGAGATCCAAAATGTGTTAAAAAATTCTGAAGAGAGTGTAGATAAAATCTTGAGGCCGGCTGGGACAGCTTTTCAACAGGTATATTTACCTTTTCTTTTCATATAGAATAGATAGGTGTTGCATAACTTACACGAGAGAATACCCCCGGAGAATGTCTTAGTTTGGCTAATTGAATAATTTGTTATGCTGAGAACAAATACTTCCTCAGAAATTTTAAAGAGTTGATGATTGATTGTTTTCTCAAAGGTTTATCATCAGGCACTAGTTCACTGTTTTACCTCGTAGATCCTGCAAACGCTTTTAATTTCTGAAACAATATGTAGGAACCAGCTATTTACATGCCAAATATATTCATTTATGGAACTGTCTTCCCCCACTATCATAACGCTAATCCTTTACCATAACCTTACATTTATGGCAAGCAGGTTTACATAGGTTTGGAGGGGTTGGAAAGAAGTCTTGGCTTGGACCCTAATGATCCAATTGTTACATTTATTCTTTTACTTGGAACTTCGGGCACCTTATGGTATGCATGCTTCTTTGTTCATTATTTGTTGACCAGTATTAATTTATTTTTTAAAAGATTCAATAATAAGAAATCAGGTTTTTTTGGTTCATTAAATTTTTATGGAAATTTAAATTTTTATCGCGTGTAGGGGTGCGTATTGGTTTTTGACCTATGCCGGATATGCTGGAGATTTAACACCTCAGTTGACTTTGGAGCTTTTGACTGGGAAGGATAATGCTGTACTCATTGATGTCCGGCCTGAGGCAAGAGACTGTAAATTTTTCTAGCCTTTTCATTCGTAGATTGATTAATGTCATGCCATCAATTAGGCTTATACTGTTATATTCCAATGTATTCTCTTAGAATTTTTGTATAATTTCTTTCCCTTTTTAAGCAAGTTTTAATTGGACTTGATGTTTCATTCACAATCTATAATTGATGAGTAGCTTCATCCACCCGAAGGAGAAAGATAGTATCTTTTCATTAGGTCATGGAGCTCCAAAGCCAATGATTTCTTGTTGTGGCCTTTATCTTTGTGAAGGATTTCAGGGAAAGAGATGGCATTCCTGATCTTCGACGGGCAGCTCGGTTTCGATATGCCAGTGTAACACTTCCTGAGGTTGGTTGACACAGTCCAAATGTTCTCTAACTCCACATCGTTAATGAAGAAAGATTGGCGAGAAAACGGAGGCATTCTATTGGTAGCTGTATCCTTCTCTTACATCATTCCTATAAAAAATTTCAGGTTGAAGGCTCTGTAAGGAAGTTATTGAAAACTGGAAAGGACCTTGATGACGCCTTGATCGCTGCCGTCATTCGGAACTTGAAAATTGTTCAGGTATGTAACATTACCTTTGCTTATGGCTTTCCCACTGTACTTGTTTTAACATTATTAGAAGCTACATGCCTCTTTTTTGTTTTATGTTTATTTTCTTTTACTTTCCTTTGTCTTCGATTAGAACTAACTTATCTATGTGCTTGGCCACTCTACATTAATCTGTCTTTCTTGAACCACTATTTATCTTCTAATTTTATCACCGCAAGTTTAGGGGAAAAAACTGGCCAAAAATAGAGAAAAAACAAAATGTTTGTCTACTAGCGATTTTATTATTTTTTTAACCAATTTATTTTGGTAGCATGAGATTCTTACACCATGCTCTTTTTGTTAATATATGTACTTGTCTGGATCATCTGACGATGATGTCTCAAAATAATGTCTTTACCCTATCTATAGGACAGGTCCGAGGTTATAGTACTGGATGCTGTTGGCACTCGCTCCAAAGGAATTGCAAGATCTTTAAGGAAACTTGGGGTTAAGGCAAGTATAATTTATTCTCAGCAATATCATTTGTAATTTTTTTAACTACCCATAATATAATGGCATAACTGAGGCAAACTATTATTTCTCCCACAGTTTCTGAAATTATGTTGAACTTCTGTTAAGTTTTGGGCAAGTCTTATCTCCCTTCCTTTGAGTTATAAATTGGTAGAATCATTTCCAATAGTTTGATTCCTAATTGTTGGCATGTAGTATAACACCATTCTCAATGTTCGATCGATATTGAGGATTATTTTCAGTTGATTATTTATGTTACCCATTATAGAGGAGATAATAGCCAAAATGAAGTTATTCATATAAAAAATTCTTTAATGCCTAGAAAACAATTGCCATTAGTTAATAGTTATTCGTTCTGATATTTTTGAGGAGGGATTATACCCACCTTGAAGTTTGCTTATCTGCACCGCTTATTAACCAATTTAATGGTGATGGAGTGAGCTACCCAAAAGGTGAAGACATAAAAATATTGTCCCAATATACTCGTCAAACAAATAAAAAGAGCATTGGTTTCCAGTTTGTCTGGAAGCAATTCAGTTTTATTAAACAAGATTTTTTGAAACTGTAAAGAGCAAGAAGAAGATTACACCGAATTTTGTAGTGGTTAGGTCACCCCTGGCCTACATCCTCTCCGAGCACCCATTAGGAACCGCAAGGTGAGATCAGCACCCCTCACACTTCAAGAGCAAGTAATGGTTCTCCACAAATCTCTCAAATCTTCTTGCCATTATCAAGCTTTGACAATAATCTTGTTGAATCAAATGAAAACTTAACTAATGTATCTCTAGTATATGAATTGAACTCTTAATACATTAGTCTCTGACATATCTAGTCTCTGACCTTGATACGTCAGACTTATAAGCTGCAGCCGATGATTTTCTGTGAAATTGAAAATTAGTTGAAAAAAAATTCATGAAAATTGTATTGCAAGAGCGGGTGTAGAAATAGCAACACTCATACTATTTCTTATGCTCACGGGTTATCCATGTCAGTATTTAAAGTTTACATTCATAGTGTATAATGTATATGTTATTTAAATATACTACATTGGAGCTAGCTAAGAGAATAAACTGCAGGGGATGATTTTGTAAACCTTGGTGATTATTATTCTCTTCAGATCCTGAACATTCATAGGTACTATATAATGCCTGGAAACATGATTCATGTTGCTAAAACTGAGGGCACAATTAGTATAAACAAGATTAGAGAGATTTTATTTTCTGCAAAGTGACATGTACAATAACAAGGTTTTGTGGCCCTAACTTTATTCTTTTGCAATTTCAAAAGCAGTACATGTTGCTTGTCTTGCATATAATCTGGTGGGTGACATTCCTTTTGCAATTTCAAAGTAGATGTTTAAATGCTAATGCTTTTTGTTATTTTGCACATGACAGAGACCATACCTAGTACTAGGTGGCTTTCGTTCTTGGGTGAAAGAGGGTCTTCGTGTTAAAGAGCTTAAGCCTGAGACAGCACTGACCATACTCAGTGAGGTATTTGAAAAAACCTTTTGGATTTAGCCATTCCCGGCAATGCCATCTCTTCTCTTAATATCCTTTTTCCTACTTTTGTCTGGCCCGGTTTGTGAAGGTTCTGATTTTCTAAGTAATGATTTAGATGTTTAACGGTTATGCTTAAATTTCTTTTTATCTTTCTGATAGAACGCCTGGTATTAACTCATAAATCATACTCCCTCCGTCCCAAATTAATTGCTCAGTTTTGACTTTTTAAAATCAAATTGACCATTTTTAAAACTAATCTTTTTATTATTTTTGTTAAAATATAGGTGAAGAGATTATAACCAAAAGAAAGTATATGCAATTTATTACTAACCCCAATTTTTATAATTTTAGAAATATATTTATATATGCTTAATTATTAATTCTAAAATTAGTCAATTTGACTTAAAATAGTCAAAACTGAGCAATTAATTTGGGACGTAGGGAGTAATATGCACTGTAGAAATCATCAAAGCTAAACTTTATTTGTTTTGTCACATAGAGAAGTGAAGTGCTCATGCATAATACAGACTGCTTGCGGTCCATGTTTACATGGGAGTTTGTTAGGTTCTTTTACCTAATATGCTTCGATGGCACAAATAAAGTTTTATTCAACTCATGTTTCTTAATAAATAATTTTTTGCACGGGGCACATATCTCCTTCTTTATAAAGAAAATTTTGGGATTATATCAGGAAGCTGAAGCGATCATCGAGGAAGTCAAGCCTACTCCACTGAAAGTTCTTGGGTACGGCATGGTAAGACTTATACTATTTGTATGCACCACATGCAGTCAGTTGTAATATATTAATCCATGGAAAGGTTCACGATAATTGATGTGAATGGAATTTGTATTATTTTTATCCCTTAATGCTTAATCCTTTGTATTTATTTTGTGCCTAAATACACTCATTATTCTTATATTTTTATTTAAGGTGCAATTAAATGTTTTTCCTTTTTAATTATATTAGTTTATTTAATTAATATGTTTTATTTTATTTTGTAGGATTTAATATTTTAAAGTCAATATCTTGGTGATCAATAATCCTCCCTTATTCCATTTTTATTTAAATAATCGTCTTCACATTGAAGGAAAAAAGGAAGTAGGGGAAAACAACATAGTATTTTAAGTCTGAATATCAATACCTTATATATAAAAGCAGGGAAGGAGATAATGACCACCCAAGTTAACTCATCAATTAGAATGAGTTACTAATTCTAATTGATGAGTTAACTTGAACAATTATTATTACATTTAATATGATAATTAATAATTACAATGAATTTCACTTGAATTATGGAGGAAGAATATGAAAAGTTTCTTTTTGAACTACTAAAAGTTATTTATAATTTTAAATAGATAAATGTAAATAATTTCCCTCAAATCGTGGACGTAAAAATATGGAAAGTTCCTTCTTGACAATTATTTGTTATTTTCAATCACACAATAATAAAAGTAATTAATTTCCTTTTAATTGTGGTAGAATATGCTGATCCAAATTATTAACATTATATATGTATTATGTCAATGAAAAATGATAAATATATGTCAATAAAAAATCATCAGATATTTATGAAAAAGGTGATACAAACTGGCCTGTGCCTCGCACGTGCTATCAAACTTGTTTTACTAATAGAAAGTAATAATGGTTATTAGAATCATTGATGTTAAAAGTTTACTAGAGTTATATGTTGTGTTTTTCATTGCAATTTCATTTGTATATTTCTCTTATTTATGTGAATACTCTTTTGACAGGGTTTTATTGCAGCAGTTTATGCAATATCAGGTGCGTATATTTTTTTCTCAAGTCATATAGTTAAAAAATTAGACTCATACAATAACTGAAATCCATTTAAAGTGATTTTTTAATATTTATAAATGCGTCTGGTAAGGTTGCTCAAAGTCAGGGACAAGTGTTCTTAAAATTTTTGATCAAGCCATAGATATCTAGCATAGCCATCATCTTGAACCAATATCAATTTCTTTTCTCTTGTTTCTTTACCTGAAGAGTATAAGATCTCTCTCAGCATATTCACATGGGCACACACATAGGAGTATAGGACATATGTTTATATGTATAAAACTATCAATGTTTTTGCATTCTCTATTTAGGGTACTTTAAACTGAATAAGTATTATGAACCTGTCATCTAATGCTTGTTCCTTTTCTCCAATTGAGTGCTCATAATTTTCTTTTCAGAGTGGGAGAAGACACTGCAATTTATTGGAGTTGTTGGCCTTGCTCAGGTACTTAATTTTGTCATTTTCTTGAATGTTCGGGTTAACTGAGGAATCATTCTCCATCTCCAATCAAAATGTTCTAATCAAAGTTATAAAGCCCTCCCTCCCCCATCCCTCGTGTTATTTTGTGTTAGTTTAAAAAGTTAATGAAACCTTCAAGAAAATCTAGATTCTCTAGAACACATCCAAGATTGACATAAAGACAGGACCATAACCATTTCCCATTAGTCTTGCTAAATAATAAAATGATATAGAAAAAAGTGAAAATGGTATATGCAAAAGGGTGTATAGTCAGTACTCCTCTATCTAACAATTAAAATCACCATTTGGGAGTCAACAATTCCAAGGAAAGCCTATATTGAACCTTATTGCTGATGTTTTCCTAGGGTTCTTTTTCTTTTGTTGTTTTTCTGAACAGTAAGAAAAAGGTTGGTAGGTAAAAGTGAAAGCTAAATTTAAGGGAAAGCTAAATTTGTGTTCTTTTGGTATTTAGTTGACTTACCACTTCAATTTATAAATGGTGCATTTTAATATCCTGAGACATGGTAGCTTGACTTTTAAATAAACTTACTAATCTGAGACATCCCGAAAATCAATTTTAGACTTTACATTGGGATGGAAGGAATGTGATCCAATGACAAAGGTTGTACTTTAGATCTCTTATCTCCCAACATGCCTTCCTGGAAAGCTGTCTGGAAGATGCTTCTATTATTTAGGACACCTATATTCGAAATACTAAGACATTTTCCATTCTACATTATGCTGAAAAGTAAAACTAAACCATCAACTTTACCCCTTTTACTTTGAAGATTTGACCAACCTATTTCATATTAATTTACTTTTTCTTCTGGCATCGAAAATTTTTAGTGGCTGGAGATGGTTCAGAATCATATCTAAATAATTACCATTCAACACGAGACAAGGATCCTTAACAGCGCTTTATATCTTGTTACCTGTGTTTTGGGTTAGGGTACAATCAAAATGTTCCTTCCCAAATATCCTCATGTGCTGAGTTAAAGCAAAAAAGATCTTATATCTTGTTTTTAAGTCAATATGTTCTCAAAACCTTCACTGGCTTACTGCTTGAATTCTAACTATTTGCCAGACTATATATCGGAGGCTTGCTTCTTATGAGGACTCGGAGGATTTTAAGCAAGATGTGAGGTAAAGCCTACTTCCTGATGCCATGCCTAATCATTAATATGCTTATAAAGGAATGGTGTTTGTTGTGGTACCTTTGGTTATCTGCTTGTCTACAAGAGTCTGAACTTCTCTTGTAAAGTTAAGATATTAAATCTGTTATTTTGAGAAGTTAATCTTATTTATGATTTCTTCTTCTTATAATGTATAGTTTTGCTGCTGATTTAGTATAATTCATTGCAGACATCCTGATGAATAGTGATAGTGTGCCTTTGTGGTTGTGTAGTGAAAATTTGGTTTAAGTCAAACCTTGTAGAAACAAAGAATGTAGCGTAGAATGCTAGAGTTAGCTGCTCACAAAGAACAGATTTGGTGCCCAAGATAGATGTAATGTAATGCATGCTGACTATATGCATGATTGGTTGCATATAAATATATAATTATGCACTTGACAGTATAAATGTACAAATATGTTATATCAGTACTCAACCAACTGTAGTTAGGTCTTCTGTATCAGTCCGGCTTGCAATTCAACCTTCAGGTTTTCTGTATTTTTGATAGGCCTACTATGTATTTACTTTTCATTATGCCTTACAGGTTTTCAACCCCCCCCCCCCCCCACCTCTTGCATTTGTACCACTTGCGAGACTAGTTATATATTATATTTTTTTTTTATTTAATTTTGTTTTCATCTATGAAGTATCTGAAAGTTTTGGCAATGATGACAAGTGAAATTGATATTTATTGTGATTTCCTTCTAGACAACTGCTTGTTCCCGTTAGACTGGGAGGTCAGGCAATTTCATGGGCTGCTGGGAAATTAGAAACAAATGGTATCGGCCTGCCAACATCACCTTCATCGTCAGATGTTCAAAGCAGGGTATTGCAGGCTGCTGCAAAACATGAATCTCAACCCTCTGATAGTGAAGAATTACCAGATCTGCCTGCAGATTCGATGACAACAGTTAATGAGAATGTAGATATCGCTGAAGCATAGAGCTCAGCTTTTTTTGTGCAACTCAAATTCGTATCGAGTCTGAGCCTCCATCTTAAAGGTTCAGTCTGTTCCATATTAAGTAAACTGAAGTATGAACAACTTTAGGCCTTTATAAATGCAGAGAGTGCCTCACTGTGAACAATAGACAAGGTCAGTTCTGACTTGAAGCTGCAAATTCTTGCCTCCATTAGTCTTTGGCTCTTTGCAACTTAAAATTGTTCCCTTGTTCTGTTAATGTATTTTTCTTTTCATCAAGTGGTTGGAAATTCTCTAATTATAAGATATCAACAACCATGCTGTAACAAGGAGTCGTAACTATACTGGGAATTTAAAAGTTGGTTCATATTTAAAAAAATGAAGTGATTTCTCACCTTTGTGTAAGATTAGAGAGGAATTTAAAAGTTGGTTCATATTTAAAAAAATGAAGTGATTTCTCACCTTTGTGGAAGATTAGAGAGTTGATCTAGATGTCTATTTTCTCTTTCTATGACATCCCAAAATGAAAGACCAGTTTTTGTTTTCAAAATGTTCTAAATGTGAGTCCACTTTCAAATTCAATGTCTTGAATCTCATTATGTTTGTTTCAGTAAGTTGTGATCTTAGCTATTGGTTATATTAAAGTTAAACTTATGTTAAAAACTTTGATTTTGAAAGGCAGACTCATAATTAGGGCAAATGTGCAAAATTGTCCCTGAGTCCTAAATTTTTTTTTTTTCAAAAATGTCCTTGATGTTATAAAATTCAGTTCAATTAACAATACTATCGGCTAAACAAACAAACGTGTGTTAGAATAATTTGATGTGGCTGACACGTGACAAAATTTGCTGACGTGTACAAAATTACACTCTCACTCGCGCTGCCCACTATCACTAATTTCTTCCATTTTCAGATCTGTCAGCATAAACCACCATGATCCACCAACAAAATCCAGATCCACCACCAACAAATCCACCACCATGCACCGTCGCCTCTCAAAATCACGCCATCAACAGATCCACTACCACCACCATGAGATCCACCCAATCTACCACCACCTACACCTACCGCTAAGGCGTTAACATCACCCACCACCGTTAACATCACCAACCACAACACCACCATAGCCCAAAACGAAAAAATAAAAGAAAAGAAGATGGAAGGAAGTCATCCACCACCATGCCACCACTAAAACATTGTGAAAATACTTACCCAAATCTCATCTCTCTAACCCGTCGGAAAATTTCATCACCACCATCACCCACAATAAGATAAACCAGAACACAATAACAACAATTTTAACAAGGCAAGGAAATGAAATAAAGCAAAAGAAAATATAGCAGATCATAAATACACCACAAACATCATTTATAAACTAATAACAACTCTACACATTCAAATACTGTAGTTACAAATGAAATGTTTGGTTTAGATGGGATGATTGTGGCTGAAATTGGTTTGCTACAATGAGATTTTTGTGGGGGAAATTGGGGGTTGAGAGCAATTGACTGGTGGTGATGGTGGTTTGTGAGAAAAGGGGACGAGAGAGAAGCCTAGATCTAAGTTCCACCAGTCAACGGACATTGAAGCAGCCTGTGTTCGGAGAAGTCCGGGGACACGAAGGTGGTACCAATGGCCGGCGTTTTCTTGGCGCGAAGGCGTCAGGTGATACCTCATCAATCAGAAAATTCTTGCAAATGTAAAGTAAGAAGAAATTAAAAGGATGGATGGAAAAATCTAAATTTAATTTGACGATCTAGGGGTTGCTGATGGATCAGCCTTTGGTTTGAAGGGAAAGCGAAGGTAGTAATTAAAATAAAAATATTTGAATTTTTATTTTAATTACACATAAGCATATTTCCCTCTTTTAGAATTCGTGTTTTAACTCCGTTTGGCTAGTTGGACGGTTTTTTAACGGGAGGGGGTGTAGTTGAGCTGGGTTTTATACCGTCAATGACACTTTTGAAAAAGAAAATATTTTAGGGCTAAGTGAGACTTCGGCCCAAACTTCAGGGACAATTTTACACCTTTGCCCCTCATAATTATATATATTTCATTTGTTCTAAAATTAAAGATACATTATACTTTTTAATTTGTCTTAAAATTAGAGATGCATTTATATTTTAGACTAATTAGCAAATCTGACCCTCTAATTTATCATGTTTTTGCTAAAGTGTTCCTTATATATATTTTTTTTAGCACAATTGTTCTACCAATATGTATTAGTAGTGCAAAAGTGTTCCTTTTCTATTTTTGGCCAATTTCTATTAGTCAAACGGTTAGTCAAATGTTAAATATAAATATGTATATTATCATTTTCATTTAACTTGATCTAATTAATTAAATTATGAACTTGTGCAATAAATAACATAAATGTTAAAAAATAACAAATATTTATTTTATGAAGAAAATAAATTCATACATTTTTTGTTAATTAAATTTCTCAAATATTAAAATTTTCGTAATATACATCCAAACATAATTTTTTTTAATTTAAAAGTTTAATACCCATAAAAAGTGCAAATTAACACAAAAATATTATATTATATTTTTTTTAAATATTAAAATTTACATTAAACAAACTTAGAAAAAAAACTTGTTACGGAACGAATCTTATAATTTATATAATATACAAAGTATTAAAAAGTTATATAATATAAACAAAGCTAAACAACAAACGAAAAAAGAAAAGCAATAGTACTTACTTGAGGAAGAGGAATGCATGTTTGGAGGGGAGAAGTGGTAAACGCCATTTGATCAAAACTTTTTTTCTAAAACAAATTAAGAAACAAAAACACAAATCTTTGTCTGTCACAAGTTTTTTAATACTATTTTATATTATATAATTTTTTATATTATATATTTTTTAATACTTTTTTATATTATATAAATTATAAGATTCGTTCTGTAACAAGTTTTTTCTAAGTTTGTTTAACGTAAATTTTAATATTTAGAAAAAAATACTTCCTCCGTCCCAAATTAATTGTTCAGTTTTGACTTTTTAAAGTTAAATTGACCATTTTTAAAACTAATCTTTTTACTATTTCTGCTAAAATATAGGTGAAGAGATTATAACCAAAAGAAAGTATATACAATTTATTATTAACCCCAATTTTTATAATTTTAGAAATATATTTATATATGCTTAATTATTAATTCTAAAAATAATCAATTTGACTTAAAAAAGTCAAAACTGAGCAATTAATTTGGAACGGAGGGAGTATAATATAATATTTTTGTGTTAATTTGTACTTTTTATAGGTATTAAACTTTTAAATTAGAAAAAATTATGTTTGAATGTATATTACGGAAATTTTAATATTTGAGAAATTTAATTAACAAAAAGTGTATGAATTTATTTCATTGATAAAATAAATATTTGTTATTTTTTTAACATTTATGTTATTTATCGTACAAGTTCATAATTTAATTAATTAGATCAAGTTAAATAAAAATGATAATATACATATTTATATTTAACATTTGACTAACCGTTTGATCAACGGAAATTGGCCAAAAATAGTAAAGAAACACTTTTGCACAACTAATGCATATTGGAGGAACAGTTGTGCCAAAAAAAAAAATATAAGGAACACTTTAGCAAAAATAAGATAAATTGGAGGGTCAGATTTGCTAATTATTCTATATTTTAAGACTATAGAGTGTCATTGTAGTCATAATTTACCGTTACATTTTTATTATTAGTTTTAGTATCACATCACTAGTACAAAAATCTTAACTAATTTTAGGGGTGCAAAATAAAAAATTAACCTTAAAATTGTCGTTTTAAAAATATATCTCTAATTTTAGAACGGTGGGAGAATACAAGCAAGGCAAACAAATAGCCAAGAAAACTATTGCAACAATCACTAATGCTACGTTTGGATTGATGGAATGGAATAAAGAGTGGAATGAGTCATTCCATATGTTCTCACTCTCTCAAAGAACTAAACACAATTTTTTTTCATTCCAATCGCAACCAAACACAATTTTTTTCATTCCCTAAGAATGAGTCATTCCATTCTCCCTCTTATTTCACAAATCCAAACGTAGCATAAATCTTCAATCAATTGAATTTCTTGCATATTTGAAAAGAATCTTCTTTTCAAATATTCATATCACTCAGTTTGATTAATCAACTGTAGATTGAAGACTTCACATGGTCATTGCCAGTAATCTGGGCTTTGTTTAATTTCCAAAAGAGCAGTGTCTCTATGTATAGCACTCAGTTATTATTAGGGGTAAACATGGTGTGGTTTGAAGCTCAAACCGCACACGAAAACCGCTTAGGAAGAGGAATGCATGTTTGGAGGGGAGAAGTGGTAAACGCCATTTGATCAAAACTTTTTTTCTAAAACAAATTAAGAAACAAAAACACAAATCTTTGTCTGTCACAAGTTTTTTAATACTATTTTATATTATATAATTTTTTATATTATATATTTTTTAATACTTTTTTATATTATATAAATTATAAGATTCGTTCTGTAACAAGTTTTTTCTAAGTTTGTTTAACGTAAATTTTAATATTTAGAAAAAAATACTCCCTCCGTCCCAAATTAATTGTTCAGTTTTGACTTTTTAAAGTCAAATTGACCATTTTTAAAACTAATCTTTTTACTATTTTTGCTAAAATATAGGTGAAGAGATTATAACCAAAAGAAAGTATATACAATTTATTATTAACCCCAATTTTTATAATTTTAGAAATATATTTATATATGCTTAATTATTAATTCTAAAAATAATCAATTTGACTTAAAAAAGTCAAAACTGAGCAATTAATTTGGAACGGAGGGAGTATAATATAATATTTTTGTGTTAATTTGTACTTTTTATAGGTATTAAACTTTTAAATTAGAAAAAATTATGTTTGAATGTATATTACGGAAATTTTAATATTTGAGAAATTTAATTAACAAAAAGTGTATGAATTTATTTTCTTGATAAAATAAATATTTGTTATTTTTTTAATATTTATGTTATTTATCGTACAAGTTCATAATTTAATTAATTAGATCAAGTTAAATAAAAATGATAATCTACATATTTATATTTAACATTTGACTAACCGTTTGATTAACGGAAATTGGCCAAAAATAGTAAAGAAACACTTTTGCACAACTAATGCATATTGGAGGAACAGTTGTGCCAAAAAAAAAATATAAGAAACACTTAGCAAAAATAAGATAAATTGGAGGGTCAGATTTGCTAATTAGTCTATATTTTAAGACTATAGAGTGTCATTGTAGTCATAATTTACCGTTACTTTTTTATTATTAGTTTTAGTATCACATCACTAGTACAAAAATCTTAACTAATTTTAGGGGTGCAAAATAAAAAATTAACCTTAAAATTGTCGTTTTAAAAATATATCTCTAATTTTAGAACGGTGGGAGAATACAAGCAAGGCAAACAAACAACCAAGAAAACTATTGCAACAATCTCTAATGCTACGTTTGGATTGATGGAATGGAATGAAGAGTGGAATGAGTCATTCCATATGTTCTCCCTCTCTCAAAGAACTAAACACAATTTTTTTTCATTCCAATCGCAATCAAACACAATTTTTTTCATTCCCTAAGAATGAGTCATTCCATTCTCCCTCTTATTTCACAAATCCAAACGTAGCATAAATCTTCAATCAATTGAATTTCTTGCATATTTGAAAAGAATCTTCTTTTCAAATATTCATATCACTCAGTTTGATTAATCAACTGTAGATTGAAGACTTCACATGGTCATTGCCAGTAATCTGGGCTTTGTTTAATTTCCAAAAGAGCAGTGTCTCTATGTATAGCACTCAGTTATTATTAGGGGTAAACATGGTGTGGTTTGAAGCTCAAACCGCACACGAAACCGCTTAGGTGCGGTTTGACAAATTCAAAACCGCACATGAAACCGCTTGTGATTGGTGCGGTGCAGTTTCATTTGGTGCGGTTTCGGTTCCAAAATCAATTGAAACAACAAAATTTTATGCAATTTAAATTAATAATTTAGCATCACACAATATTAAATACCACTTTGATAACACACACAACCTTACTTATAATGTTTTGTCTAAACAAAAGCTAAATTGAACATGATGAATTATTATCTACTTACATATGAAAATTCTAAATAGAGATAATTAGTTAATTACATGAAAGATAATTCTAAATATATTTATTGAGAATTTACCCACATGTGAATTCTAGTTTTTTACTTTTCTACTTTTACTTAATTCTAGACATACATACATACATACACACACACACACACACTTATGGAGTTGATTAATACACAAAGTTGAATGTTTTTATGAGAAATGTGAACTTACAGGAATTCGATCGAGATATTGGGCGATAATTAACGAGCTTATGAAGTCTGAAACTAAAAGAAGTGAAGAACTGAAGAAGGACTGAAGGAGTTGCAGACTCGTAATTAGAGAAATGAGAATGAGAGAAGAGATAGAATTTTAGGGCTTGAAGAACTTAACACGTTGTTTTGGGGCCTTTTGGCCATATAATCTAAATTATATATAAAAAAAGAACTCAAAAGAAGCATGGTGCGGTTTTGATTTTATGCATGCAGTTTTGGCCAGTAACCAAACTCAACCCATAAATTCGATTTTTCTACCCACCTAAAACCGTCACATACGCCGAAACCGTTGGTGCGGTTTTAATTGCTGCGGTTTGTGCGATTTTTGGTTCGATTTCGGAGGCAATTTAGTTCCTTGCTATTATTAAGAATATATAAAATAAAAAAAAAAAAAATCACAAAAGGAGGAAGTGATGCAATATAAATTTATATACTCTGTAATATTTATTTAACTGGTCTGCCAAAAAGCCAACTGTGATCTATATAACACTGATGAACCATAAAGCTATGATACAAATAATACAGACTTGCTTCATCTCATTGACTTGTACACATTTTAAGGAGAAAACTATCTTCCTTGTAAAAGCATTAAGCAGGAGGAAAATTTGAACTTAAAACCTGCGGGATGTAGCCATGTGGTACAATGATTTATCTGAACATTGTTCCGTCAGTTGAAGCAGAATTCTAATTTTTATTTTAGTCGTTGAAGCAGAACTTCAGGTGTCGGGTAGGCTGGCAGACTCGAGACTGTTCTCTCACCGTAACTGTGTCATGTCTATATACAATGAATCGAGAAAAATGAGGCTTGCCTTCTTGTCCATCTGACTTCTAGGATCAAAATACCCATACCAGAAACTGCCTGTGTGAGATGGAATGAAAAGGCCTCACTCCTTCTCGGCTATTACCACAAAATCATCCTTCACGGACCACCTCCTTTTTTCATTTTTAGCAGGGGGATTGATAACAGCTTTCTCTGCATTGGCTATTCGGTACCCAATCACAATCTCTCTCCTTTGTCGGGCACGTAAGAGTACCTCATAGAAACTCAGTTCCTCACCTTCATGAAGGTAGAGATCTGCTTGCCTTATATGCATCTCATTCCCCTGGCAAGTTAAAGAATTAATGACGTGTTAAAGAGAATTGAGTTCTGAATTTGAAGTTCAAAACAAACTACACGGATGAGAATATGGAATATTAATGTTGTTGGGCATACTCAAAATTTTGAGCACTTTAAATTGGAACCAGTAAATTCCATAGTAAACCTGTTCATTAATAGATAGCAACCCTTTGTAAGTGACTTACACTAATCCCCATTATGAAATATTTTTAGCTTATGCAAATATTGTTTGCAGATTTATTGATTTCTGGTGGTTGCACATAAATGAGAACTTTCTATTTATAAAAGTAAAATGAGAATTATTAATGTTTCAGTGGCCTCTACCTCTCACAAAGAATGACTGATATCATCAGAAACTTGGATAAGTAGACGGTGTAGTGTAATCTAAAGTATTCAGCAAAAGAAATTGTTACCTCTTCAGCAAAAAGCTCTTCCAATACATCATTTATTTGACGGTCCTCCGCAACCATGGCTAGTGCCATGCTGACAAGCTCATTTGACAGAACATAATCACTAATCTTTGACATTGATAATAGATTTTTTGTCCTTGGATCCAGAATTTCACTGATTATAACCGACTTATCTGAAGCCTGCTGCATTTCTCCGATCCAAGAACCTTGTGAGAAGCTGCCTCTGTGAACCTGGGAGACCCTGGCTTCTCTGTAAGGAAGACGCTTAGCCTGCAGAGGCAAAAGATAGCTTCATGTACATGATTCCTGATCCAAGAGTTTTTAACTAGCTTAAAGGTTCCATTAAAAATAGAGATTTTCTCTGGCAGCTCAAGTTAATCAAATTCTCAAGTTCCACCTTCGTTGGCTGAAACATGACTCGCGTAAAACTAAACTTTCATGGTGGCCATTTTTCTCATTTTTGTTTTCGTTTCTAGATATCTGCTGGAAAGAAACGTTCTGCAGAAAACCTAGCCTAAAGTAATTGTATGTCAAAATTAAACATCAGATGCAGGATGACTCGATATTATATTATGAGAAGGGTAAAGCTACTCAAAACATTTTCTTGCTCCCTCTTGTTTTAGATTGTGCTTTTCAAAATTAGAGATTTCTGAAAATAGTTTGGGTCATTAAATTGCTTCTGAGAGATAAACAAAGAATTGTAGCTGAAGAAATAATTTAATCAGTCTTCCATATTTAAAAATCTAATTATAAGGCTGAAGGTGAAGCCAATAGGTAAACATGCAACTAATTGAAACTGGATTGCCTAGTTACTAGTGTAGAATTAAATTGAAAATGAAGAAAATAGAGAAAGAGAGAGAGAGAGAGAGAGAGAGAGAGAGAGAATCAACAGAATTAACAAGTTCTACGAAGGTTCAACTGAAGATTGTTTTTCACAGGAAGTACCTGAATATCACGAATCAATAGCAAAGTAGCAAGAGATCTGGAATCAGCTTGTATGGCTGAATCTTCCACTGATTCATCAGCCAATATTAAGATCTGTAAAAATCATGAACAAAATCAATAACAGCACAACCTAAGAAAGGAAGACACCCTTTCGAGCCCAAAAATAGCAGGTAATATCTCCCAGATGAAAAACAATTGTCTAACCATGATCAAAACTATTTCATGTCAGATGGCATTATTAAGGATATGATCGAGAGAAATTGACCAGCTTCGTGTTGCCACATGGGCCTTCAGCAATGGATGTGCATGAGGACACCACTGAATATTACCAGAAAGATGTTTTCAGAGTTGTTTAGATATTCATTTTTATTATAAAAAAAATAAAAAAATAAAAAAATAAAAATAAAAATCTTAGAAGGTGGAACCAGGAGCCGCTACCCTTAGGCTGTGCACTGGATAAACCACCCGGTGCATGCAACACCGCAACCACGCACACCGAATAACCCCTAGTAGATTACAAGTGGGTGGCCCTAGGGATTTTATGAATACCATGACCTATGCCTTGAAAGCTATTCATGTTGTTTTCTCTTAACAGGACTTATCACATTGTTTATTTGATGCTACTTACTGAATCAAAAGATTCCAGTGGAAGGCTTTCCAGGTGACGGCGTATAACAGCATTTCCTTCACGATTAACCAGTGTTATGTTCCCCAACAGGTTGATGTCAAGGCCGCCATCGATGAGCTTCTTTTCCCTTTCCTTTTCAGGAACTTCATTGAACATCCACAACTCTGAACCAGGTGCTAAAAAGGCATCCAATACCTAAAACAATATTGAAAAAATAATACATATTGATGTTATAGTTGAGAAAAAGTACTAGAAATCATTTTGTTGCAGCGCCAAGGCAGAAGTAAGAAGTCAAGGTCTTCATAATAGGAAAAACATGGTAAGAAGACCACGAGTTGAGTAATTGAGTTCTCGACTGTCTACCATCACCATGTCTCAGAACAGCCAAGGCAGAATTAGTGGAAGCATAGTAGATTCCTTGTAATATTACCATAACCATGTCTTCCATATCTCGTCGCCAACCACAGAATAGAATCCTTTCCGCAGACTTTGCAACAATTAAGTCTTTAGGTAGATTTCCTCTCCACACCTGCAGCATTCAGCCGAAGAAAAGGAGGGATTAGGGGGCTTTAATTGATAGAACTTACCACAATCATATCATCAATGTCCCGCCTCCATCCACAAAGTAGAATCTTCTGTGGCTTTCTTGCTGGTCGGGCAATGTGTATGAATGGTGCTTCTTGGACCTGAATGACCAAATTGATTATACTTTTGTAAGTTTTATTATGGTACGCCCACTAATCTATATTCCATTAGGAATCATCCCAATGCGCATATAGCAGAAGGGTTTTTCTTCCAATGTGGGGCCAGCCTACTGTTGACTCGTGATTATTTCCCCCCTCATTTCTTTAGTAAGTTGATTTAGATCACAAGTAATATATATTTTTCAGATCACAGATAAGAATGCAAAAGCCAAAAGGTCTTTTATGACCTCTAGTCCCAACTTCTTTCAATGAAATAAATATGGTACCATACAAAATTGAAGGAAAGAAAACAACTAGTTGTGGAAAGTCACATTGTTGCAGCTGAACTACCATCTTAAGATGGTCTCAAAATACAGGGCAGTCAGCCCGACTGACTGCTTACTAGGAGAAAACATTCAGAATATCAAGAATGCCATGCAATTAAAAAAAAAAAAACTATGAACAGTGGTAATCATGAGCAATCTCCTAAATGATGTATGCAAAAATTTGTTAAAAGGGTCCTAGTTAATCTTATTTCCTCCTACAAGAGTTGGCCCATAATCTAACTTATCTGGTGCTCCAAATTAAGAAGCAGGCACAACATTAAAACAGGACCTTCTAGCAATATGCTTGATACTACTGCCAATTTCTAATATTTACATGTCACGAATTTGTAGTAATTATCAGTTATTAAGATAACTATTTCTAGTTTGGATGCTAGACAAGCCAAGTAATCGCAATCTAAGATTGGGATTGGTAAGTCAATAAAGAGTCTAAGATTGAGGTTGGTTATTCAATAGAGGGACGCATTAAAATGCTTAAGCAATAGCTTAATGCATAAATTGTTGCTTCAAAGTGAAAGACCTCAAAATTTTTGGGAGTATCTGTCCAACGCTGATTGCACAAAACTAAATCTATTAAAGGCATTTAACATCTAGCACATAAACCTTCAACATGTTGTGTGAAAGGGTGGATGGCTTGTATTTAGCATAGATAGGCATTGCCTCATTTGTAAGATATGGTTGACGGAATTATGTAGAAATACAACAATTTTCTAATTTTATGATCTAAAAGATTAGGAAAGCACCATTGGAAGTGCTGTTGGAGAATATGTATCATCATCCTCTGCTATAACAAGCACTTCGTCGCCTTCTTGTAAAATATACGAGTCATCAGGATTAAGAATAATTTTTCCACCACGGGATGCAGCCTTGACTCCACAAGGAATAGCATCAGGGAAGCTGATTAATACATCTTCAAATTGCATGCCATCCAACTGTGGCCATCTTTTGATGTAGAACTCACAACTCTCAAACCCAAGGATATCTTCCCAAATCTGCTACGTCCCAGCCAACATACAAGAAACAAATCATGTCACACAAACAGTCGAGCATAATCTGAGATCAAAACTTGTTGCAAATAACAAATATACAGGTTAGTAAGCAATATCTGGTCTGAATAATCGACTGGAGAAGTTAATGGTATATGCTGGAATAAGAATAAATAGCATTAATAAAGGAATTAAAACATCGGAATTCTCTAAAAGTTGACCTGTGCAAGGCCTGGCTGTCGAGCACATTGTATCATCAGGCGACCAATTACATCATGTGCTACAACAGTTTCAACAAGATCTCCACCGACAAGTTTAACAAGGACTTCATTATCTAGATCACTAAGTTCCACCACTATATGTCCTCGCAGTCCTTCTTTTACTCCTGTTAAGCTTAAAACTGTCCTCAGTGCCCGAGCATCACTCTGCATAAAAATATAAGATTTGAGTGTTACAAAACATATCCAATATTACAGAAAGGACATCAATTTCTTATCTAGGTAACCTGGTCAGCATTCCCATCTTCAGCAAGGACAATTATTGCACGGGCCTTGGCAACAGATACCTATTAAATTCCACCAGATCAGTATAACCACATAGAGAAATGTACAGAGTGAGTAAATTTTGAAATAGAGCGCCCATTATTCACTCAAATTCAGAAAATGAATGTCAACAATGATAGCAAACCACAGATCAGGAAAAAACAGAGAATAGGCACCCAAAAAAAACAAGGCAGACAATGACCTTAGCAAAGTTTTTTTTTTTAATTAATTTTGATGTGAATGATAGATGAGTTTAAAAATAAACTCAAAAATTCTTACGTTCTTGGAAAATAAGGTAAAGAAAAGGAATTGACTGTCAAAATAGACTAATGCTAATAATATAGGAGTAATATTTAACTACAGTATTAAAGTTGGGAAGATGATGTTGAATAGGTATCAAAATCAACCAAGATAGCAAATGACCTTGGCGGAATCTTCTTTTTTCAATTAATTTGTATCTGGTGAGTGATAAACGAGTTTGAGAAAGAAAGAAAACTTCTTACCCCTCACAAAGTAAGGGGAAAGCAAAAAGGAATTGAATATCAAAATAAACTAAGGCTAACAGTATAAATTTTTCTATAGTAACAAATATGGGAGCAGTGACGGTGTTCCCCATTTAATTTTTGGGATGAACTATTAAACTAGTCTCAAATTCCTGTCTTAATAGAAGAAGAATAAATAACTGGAGGATACTGAGGCTTTAAGAACATAATTAAACGTGGCAATGATACATGCAAAAAAGCAACTCAATTGAGATATCCACCACATATATTAGTATACATCCAGCTTATAACTGATTTGATTGGATAGCGTTTTCAGAGCCTTATTCTGTTTTCTTTTTATGGAAAACTAAGATGTTTGGATAGCATCTGCTGCTTTTTGTATTCAGAAAACATATATGAACATAGGCTAAAGCTCATATCACTAGGGGGAAAAAACAAAATAAAATAATGTATTTTGACTGTTTTCAGATTTAGATAAGAAGTAATTAACCTAAAATATGCAATACTCAAATAAAATATGCTGATAAACAAAACATGTAATCATTTTCAGATAATTTAGAAAAGAAAAACAGAATATAAAAATACAAGAATTTAGAAAAGAAAAACAGAATATAAAATACAAGAGATGGTTACCAGACAGGTCTAATCATAGAGTAAGAGATGACACTTGACTAATTAAAAAAAAAAAAATTTATCTGAGATACTATATATATATATATCCAAATATACATACCTTTTTCAGGTCAGCTAAAATCAGAGGGCTACCACTTCTGCATATGACAGATGTCCCTCTAAAATCAAACTCCATTTTAGCAATGTCAAGCTCCATCTCTTCTTTGTCTCTTTCCGCCATCAGTACAACAATCCCTCCACCCAAACTCTCATTGGCTATGGCAAGTTGATTTAATAGTGATCCCTAAGCATACAATAGTTTTATGAGCAGGCGGGAAGCCTGAAATCTGGTTCATATTAATGCAAAACGTACAAAATTCTACTTCAAACTCTTACATACACAATGGAAGAAAATAGCCTTTTGATAAATATACTTACTCGAATTTTATGAACTCCACAAATTGACATAAGATTGTCATTTCCTCCACACACACACATATATACGTAGAAAAACCTTCCTCCGTCTAAATTGCTATTCTCCTATATCATTTTGTACATGCATGACATTAATTCTTCTTGTTTCTAGTTCTATAACCTATTTCTTAGATAACTATCTCAGTTTGGATATAGCTTAATGTCCATAACTTAATTGAGCTTTGAGGGTAAGAGTGCAAGGAGAGAGGGCAAGATGATAATGAGGAGAATTTGTAATTTATCTATTTACTCTTGATAACAGTGCACATGGTTTAATGGATACGGTGTCTGATTTCTAATTAGGCGATTGTGGGTTCGAGTCCCACTGGTACTGGGCATGATTATTCTTATTAAATATGCGTGTAAAATGATAACAAGAGAACACAAGTCAGTAAAAGAAGAAAATGAGATGAAACAAAATCATGAATGCCATCACTAGGTTGCAGAGTTTTACTAGGAATTTAAGTTGCTAATGCTAGATATGGTAAAACTAAATGTGAGTTCAGTTCTTTCTCAACCTCGTGAAACTCAACATATGGAACAATTGATTACAACTCAAATGCAATGAATAAGACTTATTATACTTTAAAAAGGATAAATTGAGATAGTATTAAATATTTATTTGTCTATACCCCAAATGAAGTAACACCATTAAGAAATTTCTTCATGGATTTGAGGCTCTTACCAATTTATCACTCCACCCGAGAATTAGAGTGTGATTTTGTTTAACCACCTCACTTCTTCCTTTTCTCAGCGAATCAAGCTTCTCAGAAATTGAATCAGAAACAAGTCCAAGCATCATTGCAAATATGAGCATCCCGCCAAAACTAATGGCAACTGAAACTAACCTCGGACCAATACCTTCAGAGTTAGCATGATTGCCCGAGTCAGCAACATACGTCCAAGATAACCAGAGGCAATCTGCTAAGCTATCATCTGTCACACCAAATAGTGCCAGACCACCAAGAAATATCAGCAACAGAGTTGCAACTAACAACGCCAATGGCTTAGCATACAGATGGACTGAAAAAAACACATCCACCTTATATGCTAGCTGCTTGTTTAAAGATACTTCTTCCGTAATGATATCCGGTGATCTCTTTGTCTTCGAGACATATTCAACATACTTCAAGAAAAGAATAGGGATCGATAGAAGCGTGAGCGAGACAATTAAAGCTGAAATCTTCAAGGTTTTGCTAGAATAACTCTCATTATCTTGTGGTATGGACTCAACTGAATCTAAAGAATCCAACATATTGCAAAGGCGTAATGTCACATTGAGCTTGTAAATCTGATCCTGCAAATTTACGGAACAGGGGTACCGTGTGAAAAATTAGAAATACATCATTTTCAGGGAATTTTTCTTCTCTCTATGCTAACAAATTGTTTGGGATTTTCTATACCTAGACAACAATTTCTTTGTAAAGCTCCAAAGTTAATCACAAAATATTGCAAGCAATAGAACTTAAAACAATATGAATTACATTTCAACTGTCTAAAGTGTCCTAATTGATGCAAATGGAACCCCATCAAGTCCAGCAATAGCATCACTTGCATTGTAAACAAGTATGTGCAAAATGTGTTATCTTTTTCAGTTCAGGACTTTTTGAATAACAATGCCATTGAGATGCAAATACTGGAGATAAATCTGACTGAATTTGCACAAAATTTTTAATGTAAAAGCTTCAAATTAAGGTACTTATATAAACTTCAACTTTTTGCCACTAGTTTTATTACTGAAAAGTGATGAACTCACCTTTAAATCAGTGACCTGGTTATGTAATGAGAAATTCTTGTGAAGCAGAGAAGAAAAAGCTGAAATCAAAATCTGCACAAACAAAATCCACATAATTCACAATCAGCTCGAAATACGCTATCTGAAGATGGAGAGTGTGAAGGAGTGAGAGCTCACAGCTACTGAGAAGGCCATCTGCCACCGGATTTTCAACCGCAAACCGGCGAAACCAGTAACCTTCTCCGACGGTTTCTCCTCCAAAACATCACATTTATCCGAATTACGTCCCGAAACGACACCATCATCGTCCGGCGTCGAAGATGATGATCTGCCGGCACGGCGAGGAAAGTCAATACGGCGCCGTATTCCCGCATACTTGGGGTAGTCTTGGTGAGGAAGGGAGCTCGTGCTCGGGGACGACGTCGTCGGCCTATTGGTGTCCGGAGAGTAAGGTTTGGGGAGTCTAGGATAAGTTGAGAATCGCCTGGTTGGGGTTTTGGAGAGATGTGAAGAACGAGCGAATGACGGTGCCGGCGACGGGAAGAACCAGTCCCTGTTGGTGGTGGGAGGTAACGGTGATGTTAACGGTGACGACGACGGCGACGGGAAGAACCAGTCTCTGCTGGTGCTTGGGGATGGAGATGGTGATTCGGGGTCAAGGGACATGGTTGGAAAATAATGTAAATGTTGAGGACCTTTTGTGAACTACGTAAATTATATAGGACTTTTAGTCAATGATTAGTTTTGGACCTTTTGGTGAATAGTGGTTAAATTAGGGGTTTGAATTATCATTAAAATATATTAAATGTGTCTCGTATGATGAATTTTATTATGATACAATTATCTACGTAACTAGTAATATTATATAATTTGAAACATTATTTGAAAAAATAATAATTTAAAATCTTATTATGTGAATTTAATAGCGAAGTGCAATTTTGTTGGTCTTGGGGAAAATGTCTTTTTCTTTCAGTTTTTGTATTTGAAAAAAAAGTCGAGAGATATCCTAGCGATCACAAATACAAATAATAAAATACTTAATTTTTTATATACATATAAATTTTTGTCATATGTTTTAATATAATACTGAGGTGTTAGAGTTTATGAATATGTTTCTAAGTTAATCGAAGTTTTTAAGTTATTTTAGAATCAATTCTATCTTTACTATTTTTTTATTCAATTCTACCTTTACTATTTCATGATTAAAATTGTTTTATCTCAATTAATGAGGAATATTTCAACATCATTCATAGTGTTTTTATTATATTTTTACTAATTTTTCGGCACACACTCACGTGTATAATTATTTTAAATGTAAATAATTAAAAATAATTAATGAAAAATAAATAATAATGAAAAGGAGAAATATATGGCAAGAAATAAGTAAGTGAGATTGTGAGAGTTGAATGTGAAAGTAGTGACCAGATAAATGTGTAAATGAAAGTAAAATGTGAGAGTAATGGAGATAATAATGTGTACATATTTATAAAAATTAGTTAATTTTTTCTTATGATGGTTTGTGACTCAAAATCACCAAAAACAGTTATCAAAAGTTAGAGACTTTATTAATAGAAATACATCGAAATTTAACATCTTTATCCTCGCACACTCTTTTAAAATGTTACTAAGTGTATTTTTTCAACAATAAATTTTATGAAGACGGGAATGTAAAAAATCTATATAAAATTACTGAAAGGAGGTGATAAATCATTTGGGGGAAGGATATACTTAAATTTTCGTAATTCACTTAGTTGATCGAAACAATTACTCCCTCCGTCGTAAATTAACTGCTTAGTTTTGACTTTTTTTTAATCAAATTGACTATTTTTAAAATTAATAATTAAGCATGTATAAATATATTTTTTAACATTATAAATATTTGTATTAGTAGTAAATTGTATATACTTTCTTTTGGTTATAATCTCTTCACCTATATTTTAGTAAAAATGGTATAAAAATTAGTTTTAAAAATAGTAAATATGACTTTAAAAAGTCAAAACTAAACAGTTAATTTGGAACAGATGGAGTACTATTTATTTGTAGGAATTGTTATTGATTTTTAAGATTTGTGGGCTGCAAATATAATGGGAATGTAGTAGGTACTAATGGTGAGAAATTACAAAGCTTAAGCTATTTTGAGGGCTATTATCTTGTATGTGAATTATGTTAAAGCTTAAGCTAATTTGAGGGCAATGATTTTTACTGAGGATATTGGGCTTGATAATGTAATTTTTGAGAATGATTGCCTTAAGGTGATACATATCATGATGGATTTAACACATATTATAAATAAATAAAAAATTAAGATAACCACTTATACTTTTTGGTGAGCTGATTATCACAAATTTTAAAATTTTATCAGAGATGCGATTATTAAAAATGTAAGATTATTAATATAACAAATACAATTTATAAGTATAAAAATGATCACCTTATATTATTAGATATTTAAAATGACAACTTTAAATGGACCGTAACAAACGTACAGAAGAACATTGATAATGATCTTTTGGGATTAGCTCTAGTTGTTTATGATTGCCGTGACTCGTGAGGTTCAATGTTATTTTTTATTTTGTCCTTTTTATCAAGTTAGGAGGAAAGTTGGAAAGATAATAAAATAGCTCATGTTTTACCACATATCATATTTTATTGTAAAAACTTCGGTTCACTTAAATTAATATAGTACCGATATGAGTAATAAATAAATTATTACTTTCTTCGTTTTAAATTATATAATTACTTTTTAAAAGTTAATTTATGATATTTTTAAATTTAAAATTGATACGATTTATTTAAAATTTTAAAATAATAAATTTTATAATTAGTACTCCCTTTGTCCCAAATTAATTGCTCAGTTTTGACTTTTTAAAGTCAAATTGACCATTTTTAAAACTAATATTTTTACTATTTTTGCTAAAATATAGGTGAAGAGATTATAACCAAAAGAAAGTATATACAATTTATTATTAACCCCAATTTTTATAATTTTAGAAATATATTTATATATGCTTAATTATTAATTCTAAAAATAGTCAATTTGACTTAAAAAAGTCAAAACTGAGCAATTAATTTGGGACTGAGGGAGTAGTACTTTTTAAATAATTTATGATATTCATAATTATATTAACATAAATTAAATAAATTAATCTCAATTTTGAATTTCAAAATATTTAAATTGGGACGGAAGTAGTATTTTTCTAATAAAGGTATTAAATGAATAGTACCAAAATAAATAAATAATGATTTATCCAACAATCTCTTATGCTTGGATGGACCAACCCGAAGTTTCCCTCTAAACTTGACCCGATAATTGCGGGCTAAAAGTTTTAAAACTTACAAGGCCCTAGTCGATGGACATTGTGCACAGTATGAACCCGTCTTTCTTCTCCTTCCGTTGCAAAGCTTTCAGCCATTGTCGTGTTGCTCTGTAGAATCTATGTGCGCCAGAAGTCCTATATTTACGGTACCAAATTTAGCAACATAACTCTTATTTTCTTGAGTTTTAAGTTTCAGATGCTTTTTTACTTCCCAAATCGCAATTAGCAGGTGGAGTTAGCGATTTATGGTAAACCCTATATAAATTGCTTCATTAAAATTTTGTAGTTTTACCCACATTGTTTCTTTGATATGGCTCTTTGATTATCACCACAAGCTCTGCTAGGATGGGATCATACTATGTTAATCTGTTAATCTGATGACTGTTGTATTTTTTCTGCGAGATTCACCGTGTTGGTTATTATTATTATTTTCAACTGATTTACAATGGGCTACTGGAAGATGGTTTTAATTCGAATGGGTTTACTTGGTGACTTAAACATATATGTGTAATTTTGTGTTAGATTCATGGATGCTAGAAAGCTTAATTTTATTGGGAATGTATATTATTAAACTTGTATTAGGATTTAGGATAACCAGATTGTTTCATTGTTTAATCTGTTTTAGAGTCTTAGACGTATAATGGCATTTTTATATGCAGACTTGCGTTTTCTGTAGGTGTTGCTACTAGAAACTTTCTAATTTGTGATGTGATTGATATATGTAATTCCTTTCGTCTTAGTCTGACTTTTGATCTCCCTTTCCTGATACCCTTCTATGAATCATGGGATTTGTTACCTTCTCTTCCAAAAGTTAGTCATCAGAACATTAGTTTAATTATCTTCAAGATTGAGTCATATTTCTCTATCTCCATAGTAGTTAATATTGACCTATTGATTGATTTGATTTACCAGTACAAAACTAATAGAACTTAGTTTCTCTACGCGTTTTGCATCAAAGAGAAGCCATGATGCAAGCATTGTCCAGAGAGGGTGAAAGTGCCCTGTCTGTGATGGGCCCAAGACCTATGGAATTGTATGCTGTTCCACATAGTGGTCCTCAAGCACCTGGGCCAAATGGAAACCAGCGAACATCAAGTTTGGAGTCCCCAATTATGTTGCTGACGGGTCATCAGAGTGCTATATACACCATGAAGTTCAATCCGGCAGGAACAGTGGTTGCATCTGGATCTCATGACAAAGAAATTTTTCTTTGGTATGTCCATGGTGAATGCAAAAATTTCATGGTTTTAAAAGGCCACAAGAATGCTGTTCTGGATCTCCAGTGGACTACTGATGGGTCACAGATAGTCTCGGCCAGCGCAGACAAAACATTGAGGGCATGGGATGTTGAAACAGGGAAACAGATAAAAAAGATGGCAGAACACTCCTTTTGTGTGAATTCATGCTGCCCTTCCCGGAGGGGTCCTCCACTTGTTGTCAGTGGATCTGATGATGGCACTGCCAAACTCTGGGATCTGCGTCTACGGGGTGCCATCCAGACTTTTCCAGACAAGTACCAAACCACAGCAGTTGGTTTCGCTGATGCGTCAGACAAGATATACACAGGTGGAATCGACAACGATGTTAAGGTGTGGGATCTGCGTAGAAATGAAGTTACCATGACACTTCAAGGCCATCAGGACATGATAACTGGTATGCAATTGAGTCCAGATGGGTCTTATCTTCTTACCAATGGCATGGACGGCACACTTCGCATATGGGATATGCGCCCTTATGCTCCGCAAAATCGTTGTGTGAAAATCTTGGAAGGGCACCAACATAACTTTGAAAAGAATTTATTGAAATGTGGCTGGTCACCTGATGGAAGCAAGGTTACAGCTGGTAGTTCTGATCGGATGGTTTATATTTGGGACACGACTTCTCGACGCATATTATATAAGCTCCCCGGCCATACTGGATCTGTGAACGAGTGTGCCTTCCATCCTAATGAACCTATTGTTGGATCCTGCAGTAGTGATAAACAGATTTTTCTTGGGGAGATTTAATCTACACTGCCAACGGTTACCATTCGACCTTCGTAAATGGCTATGTAGGTGACATTAGAAGCTACATTAAGCGTTTGTTTATGAAGTTATCATAAGGATTGTAACTTCTGTTGTTTTTAAGTTGAATTTAGACATCTCCAGTGATGTATACATTATAGTCTCATATAATTGAATCGTGAAAATTGGTACCATGCTATTAATGTTTAGAATTTATTTTGTAAGGGCTTTGCATATTCATTATTTTTGCTTTACCCTGATTATAATGTGTACAAGGAGTTGTTGCTGCTGTCATTTTATTTCTGCTTAGAGAATTATATTCTATTTTTGCAAGTTCTACATGAACCGACTGTTCCTTGGCTAACATCATCAAACTTTATAGGATACTTTTATGGAGTATAATTCCACTTTAACTTGACTGGATGTTCATTTCTTTTTCCTCAACTGCTATGAGTTTGAAGTAATTGTGTTTATAAAGGATGTATATAATCTGCTTGTCGTGTGGAATGGAGACTGAATTTAGTTATTTGCATTGATTGGATGGTCTTATTCGAGTCTATGGTCAGATTCAGAATTATGATCATGTGTATGCTTTTGACCTGCTTTGACTTCTATCTTAGCAACTTGCTAGGGTAGTGCCATACCTTAATATGCATGCTGTCTGCGTAGCCTGGCATGCATTTTACAACTATGTACTCAGTAGGTGTCACAAAGCGCTCCATTTTGTCAATGAGGTTTCACCAATTTTGGTCTTTTTCCTGAAATGAACTGGCTATGCTGTGATTTACCTGCTCAGATTGCATTTTGTAGAAGATGTCAATTTTCTCTCTAATCCATTAGGATTTAGGTATAGGACTTGTATGCAGATGGAAATTCAATCAATGTCACATTATAGAGTATGAATTAATTAACTAATTATGTACCCTTATAGATTGCACTTTTTTATTTTATTTTATCAGGTTTGTCTTCTCTTTCTTAATTGCATCAAAAATCAAAATTTTCCTCCTACTTATACTCCCATTTTAAAGGGATAATGAGGGATGAAAGACTAGCAAATAAGGAGAAAATACAAGTTCACATAATCATCGATTATAATGGAGTTTCTCATTCCCATACAGGACTATATATATTTTATTGAACTTAATTTTACTTATATTATCCCTATTGGGCTGGGCCTTTCCCCATAAGGCTCCACTGTTGGGGCATAAGCCCTCGTAAACGCCCTCTATGCTACCCATATGCCAGGTACCGTCTTAGCCTTCTCAGTCGTTGATTAGGATCCCACCTCTTTGCTACTCCTCATTTTTTTAATAATAAACTTTTTCAGTAGAATAAACCATTGAAAAAAAATAATTTTTCTATGCAAATTTCAGTATTAGTAGCAAATTGGGCCGGTGGGCATAAATTATTAAGGGACAATTACATTTTCTAGTACATTTTTAAAAAAAATTACAACAACAGTACATCCAAAAAATATTTACACAATTAATATATTTTAATAGTTTATTTACAAAATTAGTGTATTTAGTATCCTTTAATTTAGGTGGGTTTCCTTCTCTCTCTCTCATCAACCTCCATATTCTTATCTAACAAATCAATGGAGTAACAAGAAACAAATTCTCTCTCTTTCTCAAAAGGAAAAAGAAAATGGCGTCTCTGGCCCATCAAATTGGCGCCCTAAGATGCCCACCTCTCTTAGCCTCTCCATAAAAGCTCACAACAATGCCAACACCTCTTCTTCTCAAAAGCCATTAGTAACCGCTGCTGCAGGGGCAATTTCAAATGCCCAGACTAGAGAATGGGACTTCAATTCCGAATTTGGCACCAAGGTCCCTTTTTAAAAAATTTTGAAATATTTTTATTGATTTTTTACGAATTTGAGATGAATTGGGAGGTGGGTTTTAAGAGATGATTTTTTACCGATTGAGTTATTAGGTTATCAATTTATTTTGAATGTGATGTAGTTGGTAGTCAAACCTTCATGCAGTTGGTTGTCAAACCTTCAGACCAAGGTAACCAATTCTGTTTTATTAGGTTACAAATTTATTTTGAATGTGATGCAGTTGGTAGTCAAACTTTCATTCAGTTCGTTGTCAAACCTTCAGACCAAGGTAAACAATTCAATTTTATTATGTTACAAATTTATTTTGAATGTGATGCAGTTGGTAGCCAAACTCTCATGTAGTTGGTTGCCAACCCTTCAGACCAGGGTAACCAATTCAGTTTTATTAGGTTACAAAATTATTTTGAATGTGATGCAGTTGGTAGCCAAACCTTCATGCAATTCGTTGCCAAACCTTCAGACCAAGGTAACCAATTCAATTTTTTTAGTTACCGATTTATTTTGAATGTAATGTAGTTGGTAGCCAAATCTTCATACAAAGGTAACTATTTTAGTTTTTGTGGGTAACCAAATTGTCAAAAAAAAAAAATCAGAACAGTAACTCAGGTATTTTCGGAGATTCGTGGCGGAGAGGACGATGTAGAGGCGGCGCAACCAAGGACTTCCGGAGATTCGCAGCGGAGGATGATGATGAAGGAGAGGAGAGAGGAGGCGGTGATGAAGAGAGTGAGCGGTGAGGAAGATAAAGATTAGGATAGAGAATATAATTTTTTGTTTTTCCCTCTTTTTGATTTGAATTATGGATTTGTTTTTGTTGTTAGATCCCAAAGATTTGATTTGAATTATTAATTATGGCGGTTATTTCTCCTTGATTTTAGGTTTCCTTATTAATGTAAAATTGAATGGTTTGAATTTGTTATCCTTTTTTTGTAATTATTTTGTAGATGCACTAATAGTGTAATTATTTTCTAATTGTTGTATATTACTGTAAAGAACCCAATTATTAATCTGATTCCAAAGGTCCCACCTTATTCCGTATTTGATCCAACGGTCTCAAGGAAATCAGCAACTATTCCAACAAATCTAGCCGTTGGACAATCTCCAATCTCCATTTTTCCCAACTAGCCGTTACTTCCAACGGTCATAATGCTATTCATTAATCATTTTATATCTCAACGGTTACATACATCTCTGTATATATCTCCTCCTTCCTTCTCATCCCCTTCATCACAAATTCAAAATACCCGGATCAAATTCATTACAAATTCGAAAAACCCAGATCAAACCCCTCACAAATTTTATTGAAAATCAACAAAATTCAGAACCAGAATGGGTTTATCAATCAAAACCCCATCATCCTCTGTTCCTGAATGTCACCGCCACACCCACAAATTCTTCCTCTTCAGCAACTACATTCTCTTGGGAGCAGCCTCTAGTTGCATTTTCCTCACCCTCTCTCTCCGCCTCGTTCCCTCCTGGTGCGGCGTCCTCCTCATCCTCCTCCACATCCTCACCATCGCCGGAGCCATCACTGGCTGCACCGCAGCCTCCGCCGGCTCCAACAGGTGGTACGCCGCCCACATGATCACCACCGTCGTAACGGCAATATTTCAGGGCTCTGTTTCTGTTCTAATCTTTTCGTCGACCTCGAATTTCTTGGGTAATTTGAAGTCTTATGTGAGGGAAGAAGATGGGGCTGTGATCTTGAAATTGGCAGGGAGTTTGTGTATTTTGATCTTTTGCTTGGAGTGGGTTGTTTTGGGGCTGGCATTTGTGTTGAGGTATCATGATTTTGTGGAAGGTAATCCTGCGAGTAGGATCAATGGTAGTAAAGTTCAAGATGAGGACACTAGTGACTGGCCATGGCCTTTCCAAGTCTAAGGGTAAAATGGTCATTTACCATATCAAAATTTTTATTTTTGGTATTTTATAAAATTATTATTTATTCTAAAGGTGTAAGCACTTGTTATCTTTGTGCTTTTGATTGAGTGGGGATATTTATCAATATTGCTTTATTTATTTTATTTACTTGATCCGGTTGTATTTACTATTTTGGAGGTTTAATTTGGTATTTGTTATGTTTGAAACTTTGAATTATTATGTTTAATATGGCCCAAAATTAGTGTCATTTTCCAATCATGGTAATGAATAATCATCACTTAAAAATAAAGTAAAACAAACAAATGATAGTGATTCTAACTAGAAAGCTAAGCACTCCAAAATGTTTCCCAAAAGCAGCTGGAAATCATTCAAAAGGTAACTCAATTCCAAAGCTAATAATTGTAATTTAGTTTCAAGTTTTTAACTAAATTCCAATTATGTAGAACTGAAAATATGTTTGAAACCCCACCACATTATTTATATACATTTGGTGTCGGTCAGAGCAATTATGCAATTATTATGTATTTAATAATAATACTTATAACTTTTAGTGAAATTAATTTCTCCGGCAGTATAATTAGCATTTTTAAAAGTTAAATTATATTATATTTACCTTTATTATATAACACCCCTTTTCCTCTTTTACAATTTATTTTTTTTTTGAATTCTTTTATTTTATTTTCAAAGTTTCAAACTATCCTCATCACCATTATTACAAAAAAAAGAAGACCTTTTCAAACCTAATAAATGCATCCAAAGTCTAGCAAATAGAAAATTTTAGGAGATGACAAAAGCTTAGAAATAGGATTTTTTTTTTTTTTTTTTTTTTTTGGTGTGACCAAGTCTGATATGATGTTGATTTCGTTCATTGAATCTGGTCATAAACTCCCACACTACACTACAGAAGGAGACAATTGTATAAAATCGACAATTATGTTTATTTTATTTTTTAATAAAAAATGATATGTCTATAAATTGACTTTTTATTGCAAATAACGTGAGTAATTATAATTGGTATTTGATAATATTTTAACGATGTATTTAATATAGTACATTAATTTTATAATTATATTTATATCTAATATTATATATTAATATATATCGTAATCGTATTTCAATATAAATTTCTCGCAATAACTCTTCTTCAATTAGTGACATATTGGTCTATTTGTTTTATACGTTGGGTAATTTTAATTATAGACTTATTTAAGAAGTAAAACAGTGGAGGTATCTATGTGCACGGAACAAAAGTGATAATTAAGTTTAAAATCAATATGATTTCATTTTATTTGGTCAATAGAATGTAAATTATTAAAAATTATTCTATTTACAAATTTATTATTTTCAAAACTTGAATAAATCACATCATTTGAATTTAAAAATCTCAAATTAACATGAATTCCCCCCTCCCTTCAAAATTACTCTTATATTTTATATTTTGAAAAGAAGAAAGAATATTTTATTATACTATTTAATAATTTCAATACTAAAAAATTATAATAAACATAATATGGTATTAATATACAAATTTATGTACAATTATACAAAATCAATTTAACAAAGAAAAAAAATAATTTAGAAATGCGTGAGAGGAATAAGTCTATAAATGAAATATTTTATGAAAACTAAAAATTTAAGAGTGACATTTTCTTTCCGAAAACTTCAGAAAATTAATATGCCAAAAGGGGTAAAAAATATATTAGTGCGAGAGTCGACGAATATAGAGCTATCTTTTTTACATTGAAAACTTTACTTAATTGTTTTCTTTGATAAAAAAACACGAATTTAAACGAGACCGGAGACCAATCTAAAGAGAGGAGAATGTGAAAATAATAATTGCCCTTTTTGTTGGATATTATATTTATTGTCATTAATTATTGCATTATCAATGAGAAATTACGTAAATAAAACTATCAAATTTATTACAATATTAAGTAGCACATAATTTTAAGCCTGACAACGGGACGAGTATGGTTCAGGAGACCCTTCTCATATTAGTCCCGTCAAGTTAATATGAAACTATTCCCTGATTTTGACCCACCCCAAAAATAACAACTCATACCCGTCCTGCTGTTTATTCAATTATTCTTTTTTTTTTCAAATTAAATTTCTATACTTTTTTATATTACTTTGTATAATTATTTTTAATTCAAAATCAAATATGTGCAACATTTCTATTACTAGCAATATATTATATTATAAATATTATGAATTTATAATAAAATAATTTAAATAAATACATAATTATATATATATATATAAAATATTATTTTTTAAAAATTATATATATATAATCGAGTGGAGAATAAGAGTGAGAGGATATATCTTGTACTCGTAGGTCTTAAAAATCAGGTTCCATTAAAGTCAGAATCAAGCGGGCCATCAAGTTCGATGGAAATTGCCAGGCCTACGTAATTCTTTGTTACTCTTATTTTTTCAACTATTTAATTTAGCTCCATCTTCTTTCCTTTTGTGGAATAAATATCCTCCAAAAATAAATGATAAATACCGGCGCTGTTGACTTTTCTCACTCTATTTTACTCTTTCCATATCCATTCCATTTGGAGAGAGAGAGAGAGAGCAATTCAACAGACATCAATGGCTTCGTTGATCAACAAACCCTTAACCTCCATATACAACTCCGAGTCCGAATTGTTTCTGAGACGGTGTAGTTTTGGACCCACTTCTCTGAGTCTCAAGAAGTCTGTTAATTTCTCTTCTTCTATCGTCTGCAAAGCTGTTACTGTGAAGCCCCAAACTAAAGTTGAAGGCCTCAATATTGCTGAAGATGTAACTCAGGTGAGACAATCACCTACTTTTTTATCTAATTTGCTAAAATTATCAACTGGGTTGTTTCTTTTTCTTGAGATTTGATTGCCAGTTGTTCGATTTAGCTCTACTGATTGAAAACGGTGTTTTTGTTGATGTACATTTGACAGATGTGGAATCTTCTTTTACCGATTGGAATTCTATTGTAAAGTTGGGTAGTTTGAGATAATGTGCTGCTTAGATTTGAATCAGTATGAATATGATAGTGAATAGTGAGTGTGAATTTGATAAGTTGTTCTAATTAAATTAAGTTTTGTGAAATAGTTTTGATTTATTGACTTTTTGTGTGCTTGTGTCAATTTTGTGATAAGTCAATTCTTGTTGTAAGGAATGACTAGGGTCACTAGACTCTGTTCCAGTGCCTTAGAAAGATGTTTGCGTTGTGGATATGATAATCAGTTGAATTCTGAAATTATTGCAAATTGTGAAGTGTGGTTGTGTTAAGTTATTGGAAGTTTGAGGGTATAGATGGAATTCAAATGTTTGTTGCTGAGAAAGGTGTCAGTACGTTTGCTAAGCTAATGTTGAGTTTATTATTTAGTTAATAGACCAGCTGTGTTTAATTGTCAAGCTTTGGATTCATTTAGTTGTTTCACAGAAAAACAAACTTGGTAGGCAGAGGATTATTCATTGAGATATTTTTTTTTTACCAATTTTCCTACCCCCTTTCCGTAGACACCATAAGAATGAGAAGAAAATTAAAATTATAAGTTATTTAGCACAAAATACGGAGCTCAACTAGCAAAAATAAAAAAAATAAAAATGCGGAGCTCAATTGCATTGGGCCAACTAAACCGTGTTGCTTAGTTGATTTATCGTTACGACGTAGTTCTTTGTTACCCAACAGTTCTTATAGGAAGTATTTGTAATCAGCCTGCATTGATGCATATAGTGAATCCGAGGAAAGTCAAGTATAACTTACCTTTTAGAATCCTCCTACTTGCAGATCCAGTAAGACTGATAAGTTAAATGCAAACTGCAATAATAATTGGACCCTGAATTCTGTTTATAAAATTCATTCTTTTGTGATAATCAAGGATGTGAAAGTTCATTGGGACATTCTATGAAAAAAAATATCTATTTAGCCGGAAGAAGTAGAAAAGAAGATAAAAAGTGGTTTATATTCTTCTAAAAGGTTGTTGCTTTGTTCATAGGTTTTAGTTATAAGGATGGTAATAGATGCACAGACTCCACAAGGTGCTATCTCTTGACATCTGTGTTATGTGTTAGCAGAATGATGAGACACTATGTGGAGATTGTGGAATTCTATAATCAGTGTGCCGGGGAGGAGTGGATTTGTTCCGGTTCGGTTGGAGATTTGTTGTATACTTGCTTCGGAGGTTCTGGAGGGACAAAGACTGCTAAGCTACTTTTTTGAAAGTGTTTGAGCTTTTTTACTATTTGGGGAATATGGAATGAGCATAATGCTAGGCTTTTTAGAGTAGCTGTTATGTTTTGCTTTGTTGTGCGACAAGATCATTTTTCTTGCTTCTCTTTGGGCCTTTGCCATGGGAGCTTCTAAGGATATACACTTTTAGGGTATTTACGTGATTGTTCATTTTAGAGTTTGGAAAGCTGCAATTCTTGAGTCATTATTCTATTTTCATTTGCACTTGTTTTACGGTGGGTGGCCTCCTTTGCCCTGCTGGTATTCTTTTTATTCATCTAATAACATATTAATTTTAATCTAAGAAAAAATTAATATAGTAATAGCTACTGCTTGTAATGATTATATTGAGGCTTAGGATATTAGTAATAGTGCCCACAAACAAGCAGAATTTTGGTAAAAAAAATTAAACAAGGAATGTGAATCAACACGTGTGCTACTTTTTATTTTTTGACACTATTGTCTGCTACTCAGCTAAGAAGAACAATGCTTTTAAACTTGTTTGCTACCTTTTAAGCTATTGTCTGCTACTTGGCTAAAAAGTATGATGTTGTTGTGATCAACTTACAGGAAGCTGAGAGTCTTTTCATTTTTGTCATTTGGATGAAGAAAAATATGATTTTTTGTTTTTTTCTGTTCTTTTCTAGTTTTGTTCTTCTATTACAAATAAATATTAATGCGGTTCTGCATAACTGTTAGTAAACTGACCCTTTTGTGATTTTCTTTTATTAGTTCAATTATATTAGTGTGTAGGAACTGAAAATTTTCTTTAGGAGATTGGAGAGGTGTAAATTATGCACAATTTCTTCTGTGGAACTGTAGATTATCAATATGTTAAACTATTCTGTCAATTATATACATTTAAGCCATTTTGGTATTCTATTAGTATTATCAGTAAAGGGGACTATAACTGGTGACATGCGAATCAGAAATTTGAACTTTGTTCATCAGTCAAGTCTCTTATTTATTTATTTAATCATTTCAGTCTATTTATATATTTCTGTTTATTGCATTTGACAGCTTATAGGGAAGACACCTATGGTGTACTTGAACAACATTGCAAAGGGTTCTGCTGCAAATATAGCCGCCAAGCTTGAGATCATGGAGCCATGTTGCAGTGTAAAGGACAGGTGAGGAATACAGAATTGTTATGTCTTGATGATATGTTTCTAAATTTTAAAGCTGTATTTTGATTTGCAGTTTCTATCTTAAGCTCTATCATTTTGAGTTTTTAGATTAGTTCTATCCCTGTATTTTGTTGGTGTTTGATTCAGAAAAGTAATTCATATTATACAGTTCATCATCGGTTGGTCATGCCAGTGCACATTAAACCTCTACTCAAGTAAAATGTTTTTACCGCTTATATTGGATATGATGCTCAATCTATGGTCGTGCATTTATATAGTTTTACTGTTTCTCATGATTTTGATTCTTGCACATTTACTTTTATTGTTATATAACGGAGTAGTAACTGTATGGTACAACTGAATTTCTTAAATCAGCCTTCATTTTTCAAACTCTTATTTCTAAAAATTTTCATTCTTTCTTTCACAAGCTTCATGTATGATCTTCCATATAAACTTATTTTAGCTATGTGAACCATTAACACGTCAATTCTAAGAAAATCTTTCAGCAATCATGTTATACCAGCCCGTTGTGCTGTATTATTGAAACAAATATTACGAGACTTAAGGGAGTATTCTCACAAAACTCTTCTGATTTCAGGATAGGTTACAGTATGATAACTGATGCTGAGCAGCGTGGACTTATAACACCAGGGAAGGTAACAAGATTAGGAATTGAACTGTTATTCTTGTATTGAGAATGAATACTGTGAAAGTGATATTTTCTTTTGCATATTGGAATTAGCAAACATGTATTTATTTACATATAAACCTTTTTAGTCAGGGAACCTCTGATATTCGCGCTATGGCGTACCTAGTTGCAAAGACGAGCCATTACGTTTCTAATTATCAACAGCATACATGATATGGGAAAATTACTATCAATACTTAACACATATTTTGTTTGTCAGTGGCTGTTCATTCTTCTCTATTTTGGCTTTGATTGAGTCAGAGTACAGATAGGTTCTTTCTGCAGTTGTGGGTAGAGCTGTAAATGAGCCGGGTTGCCTACGAGCAGCCTGCCCCGGCTCAACAAATCCTGATCCAAGCTTGAACCCTTTGTTTGTTTAGTTGAATGAGCCGAGTTTGAACAATGGGGTGTCCGGCTCGAGCTCGGCCTGTTTTGGCCCACCCTGTAAAAACCTTGTTCCATAACTAAGCTAGGACAGTATGTGCTTGTGATTAGCCTGCACACCCCACAAAAAAAAGCTGTGAGAGCAGAGGGGCACACCAAGAAGGCTTTGTAGGAAGAGAGTCAGGGAAGAACATCTTACTTCTTGAGAAGCCTATACTGGCAGGAAAGAATTTTAGTGTGCATGGCCAATATTCTGTGGTATACATAATCTATCTATGCAATTGTAAAATCTGATGGTCCTTGTTTCACAAACTACGCACTTCAGCCGGAGCTTCTGATATTTTTACCCAGCCATTCAGGAGCTTGAGATTATTGAATTCATCTCAGTATGTGAATAAATGTGATTTTACTGTTGAATCTGTTTGTTTGTCTCTTCAGTGTGTTGGTGCAGTGAAATTTATGTATCACAAACATTCCAAATCTCTAGTACGCTTTCCTACTAAATATGGAATGCCTGGTACACTAGTGCTAGTTTGTTATGTCGATATCTATTTGTTCTAATGATTGTCGTGTATCAATACTTATCAAAAAAATGTTTGTCGTGTATTAATAAGATCTCTTATGTTTTTCTAGAGTATTTTGGTGGAACCTACAAGTGGAAACACAGGCATTGGCCTAGCATTTATAGCTGCTTCAAGAGGATATAAACTCATCTTAACTATGCCAGCATCAATGAGTCTGGAAAGAAGGGTTCTTTTGAAAGCATTTGGAGCTGAGCTTGTTTTAACTGAATCTGCAAAAGGCATGAAGGGAGCAGTTCAGAAAGCTGAAGAAATTGTAAATAGCACAGAACATGCCTATATGCTTCAACAATTTGACAACCCTGCAAATCCCAAGGTTCGTGTTTCAATTTATAATAGTGTACCTTGTTGGGGCATTTAACCTATTGTAATGTTTATTAGTAACATATTTGCTCTCTGTTGCAATGTTGTACATGGATCCAGTTTTCCAAAGGTACCAAAATTGACCAGAGTAGTCATGGTAGGAAGTAACTTCCCACCTGTCACACACTGATGGCTGAAATGCATATTTATATGATATGGTGGGCAAGTTGTTTGTTGGAATTTGTTATTGTCTTAATTACTAACATAGAATGCTGTTTTGCTGTCCCTGATAGGATAATGAGAGTGTCTTGCTTTTGTGTCTCTGTTATACCCTGCATGAAAATGGTACCTGCGTGATATGTTCCATGAATTGGACTTGTTTGGCTTCTACAAGCATTTCTAACTACTTTGAAGCTCTATAATACTTAAAATGAATATTTTAAGCCTTAAAAGATTGCTTTTTTGGTAATTTTTCATATAAAATTTTAAAAAATTACATCTACTATATACTTTGTATAGTATAACAAGTATGTATAATAGAAAAATAAATAAATAAAACCGCCTAAGAAAACGTTTGGTCTGCCTAGGAAAACGCCTAGGCACCCCCTCTGCCGCCTAAGTCTGCCTAGCGACTTTTAAAACACTGTTGTTTGGTGGTGCTATTGTGAAAGCAACTTCGCTTTTGCAAAAAGTAAAATGCTGTAGCTGTATGAAATATGTTCACAGCTACACACCCATCACCCATGTATCTGCTGCTTGCAGAGTTGCATGATATGCTTACATTTTCACATTGTTTTTGCAGTAACATCACCCTTAATTTTCTTTTTTCGTACATGTAAGGCGTCAAATATTTGTGGACCCAATTATAATGTTATTCCAGTCAAACTGCTTAATCGCATTATTATGTATTTGGATGATGGGCACAGGACAATCTGCTATCTGTCATTTGCTTTGGCAGTTAGGCAATGGTTTATCCTTTACCACATACATGTAATCTGTCATACATTTGCGTGCCCAGTTATGAATTTCTTGAATCAACTGCAACCAGTTATGAATGTTCATATGATTAGGACTATATGATCAGAATTACTCATTGGCCTAGTGATCCTTGATGATTTCACCTGACACTGTATGATTCTGTCTGTCGTATTGACAATGAGCTGTTTCTCTCTTATTTCTAGTATCATATATTATTATTACAGAGGTTATCATCCTTAGGTTCATAAGTCAGCCTTTTATACACAAATTCTGTGCAGATACACTACGAGACAACTGGTCCTGAGATCTGGGAGGATACAAGAGGCAAGGTGGATATTTTTATTGCGGGTATTGGAACTGGAGGTACTATTTCTGGTGTTGGTCAATTCCTAAAAAAGCAAAATCCTAATATTAAGGTAATTCATTATCTTCTAAGCCTATCTAGTAGCTTCATGTAGGAATGGCATTTGTTTCATACATCACGAGGGCTAGCTGAACCTATACAGTGATTGTCTACAATATATATTCTGAAAATTCTGAAGTTGTAATACATGCCAACTTTTACGTTGGATGCCAAACTTGAATGATTGGTATTTCTATGTCATCCCTGATCCATTTTCTTGTTCTTTTCATATTTTATCAGGTTATTGGTATCGAACCTACAGAAAGCAACATACTATCGGGTGGAAAGCCTGGTAAGGTTACCTAATATTTCCTTTTCATTTTTTATTTCAAAAGAATGTCTGTTGTATCTTGTTCTATTTATGCCATTTGATAATGCAGGACCTCACAAAATTCAAGGGATTGGAGCAGGTTTTATACCAAGGAATTTGGACCAAGGTGTGGTCGATGAAGTTATACAGGTCTAACTCTTTTTTCCATTATATTTTGGTCTCTTTGGTCTTGATATGTATGTTTATTTTCTGTGTTTACATGTTTTATGAGTGATGCTTTCCCCCAAAAGAAACCTGAGACATTCTTTCAGGCGACCTATGAGTGATTTTAGAAACATTGTGTTACTATAATGACATCATGGAAACTACAACACATGTTTCTCATTTTCAGAATTCATCTCTGAATTGCATAACTGCAGTTCCAGTACAAAACCTGTTAGAGTTATCACCTGCTTATGTGAGGGCCTGAGAGGGTTGATTAGGCATAACCCAGAAAATGAGTGCTCATGCTAACAAGTGCAGGTTTTTTAAAATTGCTTTATAAGTTCCTTGTTTGTAACTTAACATCAATAAATGTGTTTGCAAATGCAAATATAGGATACTTGTATATTATCTAGACACATGCACAACTCTGAGTCTCACGAGCATAATTTCCTTTATTGTTCGGATGCCAAAGCCTTGTGGATTTATTTGTGTGCGGTGATATGTTCCAAATCCTGATCTAGATTCATGCTTATGTCACTCATAAACTTTCAATCGCGTACTTTTAATATCTTGTTTATGCTGATTTTTGTTTTCCTTTCAGATTTCAAGTGACGAAGCTGTTGAAACTGCAAAACAAGTAGCTCTGCAAGAAGGCTTGTTGGTCAGTTTCTAAAGTTACTAGAATATTTTAGATGGCCGTTTGAATATGAGATCTTTTCGAGTTTGGTTGTTTGATTTATGTTATCATAATTACTTTCAATTGTTGTCATGGCTAAAGAGACTAATCTTTTCATGTAGTCTGGTATAGCTTATGTAAATTGGCATGCCCTCAGAAGCTGCAAACAATTATAGGCTAGAACTTTTGACATAGAGCTGAAAGAAAAACAGGCTGTTTAGTGCTTTGCCTTTTTCCATGATCCTCTAATTGATTCAGCACTAGACATCCTTACCTCCCCCTCACTTCAATATTCAATGGTTTAAGCATATTCCTTGTAGAGGATGGGCTTTCTGGTTGCTGCATACGCTCAATATTGAATTTTGTCGAATAGCAGATGAACTTGTCGTGGCATGTAGCCTGAATTTCAGTTTAGTACTCCTTCCGTCCCACAATGGATGTCTTTACTTTTTTTGAGCGAGTTCAACATGTATTTTAAGACGTATTGAAAACATTTTTATACCATATATTTTCTTTATATTTCTTAGTTTAATACATGTGTAAATTATATTTATAGTTATAGTTGCATTAACGATATTGAAAAATTTAGTGTATAAATTGGTTTTCGGCAAGCCTTAATTTCCGCACTGGAAGCGGCCAAAAAAGGAAGATATCATTTGCAAGGACGACACTAGTAGTATTTTTATATCACATGCAGTTGTTTTAGCAATTCTTTGCTTGCTCTTGTTTATGCAGCTATTAGTCTCTGTATTTATGTGTTTCTAGTCATGCATGCTTTATAATTATTTGTAAGCCATTTGTCTACTCTCCCCCCCCCCCCCCAATTTATTTAATATCCTATCCCTGGGATCTCTGTCTCTTATCAGGTGGGTATTTCTTCTGGAGCAGCAGCAGCTGCTGCCATCAAGGTCGGAAGGAGACCTGAAAATGCAGGAAAGCTTATTGCGGTATGTATCTTTGTATTGTTTGCCTTTTCATTGATATTTCATTTTGATTCAAATCAAATCAGAGTTCAGAAGAGACTCCCTAATCAATTAAACTCAATGTGTTATTGAACTCTTCAACTATATGGGGGCATATTTTTATCAGTTTTTAAGGGCATTTGATCAATTTTCACCATGGCGAATCCTGCTGCTCTCGCCTTATTATTTTCCTTGTAGCACCTTTAACTGAGTTTTTAGTCACTACTTTCACTATGCAACCTTAGGCTTTCAGTGCATCACCTTAGGTTTACTGCCTCTGTAGCTTTCTTCATCTTAAAACTTGAGCATTGTCAGCCTAGCTTCTGCAGACACAATTTGTAATTTAATTTCATTGTAATGTATTTTTACCAAGTTACTATTGCTTATTCTTAGCAAGGTAAGTTTAGCATTTGCGTATCATGGTTTATATGGAAGAGTAGCATTTTTATTCGCCTCACCGCTAATTAAATACCCCTTTATGGTCGTCAAACTTTACTGCATTTGAGAGACTAGTCTCTCGGGAGGTTTTGGTTGGTATGGTTCACTTAAATTTGACCTGGTTGGTAAATTTCTTCTGCCAAACTGTATTAACTTGCATATCCTCCGCCCCATTTTATGTAGCCACTTCAAATGGACTTTTAAGTTCAGAAAAGTTGGATCATTGAATTCCACAATTGCCTCTTAGCTTAATTATGATAGATCGATGAGCTTTATCATCGTAATTTAGGTATTCATACAAAAAGCCACTTTGGTTTTGAGAAGTGACCAACATTTTGGGACACCAAAAAGATGGTATGGAGGAAGCATTTCATTTTGGCCTCTTCTGCTTTTATGTTGTTCATGAGAGGGAGTCTCTGCTCCTGATCTTGGTTGAATTTTTTTGTTGATTGTTGCCAATATGGAGGCAGTTACAAATGGATCTCGCCAATCAGCTAGCTCTTGCAATCACCAAACCTTTTCCATGCTCTGAAGTTTCTAAAGAAGTCGGATTCTTGAATCAGCAATATAATAACCTATTCCAAATTTGTTACAACCATCTTACATTTTATTTTTTATTTTTTATTAGCGCTTTGAGGCTAGCAAAGAAGTTGAATGGACCATGGCAGTTTGATAAATATATTGGAGATGTCTAGTTGTTATATACTTACTTGATATTGTAATTGTAAATGCTCGCAGGTAGTGTTTCCAAGCTTTGGTGAACGTTATCTGTCCACTGTTCTTTTCCAGTCAATCCGAGAAGAGTGCGAGAAAATGCAACCTGTGCCGTGAAATATTCTGCTGTTTGAAGCCACTGACTGATAACAAAACATTGTTAGTAGCTTTCATTGTGCTTAATCTGGTGTATACCATGGATGTTTTGAGCTAGTTTTAATTGTTATCGCGAAATAGAAATGTTTGTTTTCTATATCTACTTCATTTTACAGGAAGAAATTGTGAACATGGATGTAAATCTTTAGCAAGCAATGGTGAAATAAACTCCCGGAAGATTTATTTATGGTGCTATTATAAGCAAATTCAGCTTATGGAATCAAGGGGGATCCCATTTGGGGTTGTAAATTTCTGTTTAACCATATATACGTTTGGGTTGATAAGCAATATAGTTTTGGGTCAGTGTAACGAATTTTGGGACTATATGTTCGAGAACCGGTTCGGTTTCGATTTTCTGTGTGGAAAAAATCAATCACATTAACGTTAAAAATTCTAAAAATGACAGGCAATTGAAGAATATGATTGCAATTTTTACTTGAAAAAACCTTGAAATAATGTTATTTTATGAGGGGGTGGGGGGGGGGGGGAGGGATGCACTCTCATAATTAATGAAGATAATAAAATTACTGCAGAGATTTTATCAAGAGGTGCTAATAAAATTACTCCTCATTTATAATATATGCAAACATTAATTTTAATTTATATTTATCATTAATATAATGAGTTGTTTGTTTAATAATGGTGGCATATAATGAAATTATGATGAAAGATTTGAGACTATTATGTCATTTTATATTACTATTAATAATTTTTTTTTGTGAAATAAAAAACTCCGTCGAATATAAATTTCAAAAATTAACTATATATATTATTAAGGGAGGGGAAAAAAATTTCAAAAATTAACTATATGTTATTAAGGGGGAGGGGAAATTTAACTGTTTTTGTGAGGCTGTGTAATATTTTACTTTTCAGGCTGTGTAAGTTGAGTAAATAACAAATCCTATCTTTCAATTAATATTTTTTTTCTCCCCAACTTCCTCTCCATTTTATCTCACAGTCTCTTGGTAACTCCCTTAAAACTACCGATCTCTTTGTTTTTTTATTCCGTCCCCTCTCGCCTCCTTATCCTTCGTTCATTTTTCATCGCATACATTTTTACGTTAATTGTAATTCAATTTCGTCAAATATTTGTTGATATGTATATCATTTTCTTTTTTCATCTTTTATTTACTTTATATCCATTTTATTTTCTCAGATGAAGGCATATTTTGCAAATATAGAAAAGCATCCATATGATTACAAATACAGCAAGGGACTATGCTTATTTATACTCGAGCACAATTATTAATTGTCTAAACTGTTCTACTTTTTAAACCACCGGCTTCCTTTCAAGTTTACTTGCCGCAATTCAAATTCCTTTTATTCGTCTTGCACAAAACAAAACGGTAGATAATTTTTTTTAATTATTTTAAGGATGAAAATATGATTAATTTGTATTTTACACACATCGCGTGTGACCCGTAACTAGTATATATAAAAATAACTACAGAATCATTCATTTTTTTGAAGTTATCAATTTTTTCTCTTTACTATAATACTCCTACTATAAAAAAAATTACAAAAATTGAGGATATACGAGAACCCGATACACTGTTATAAGGGATCATAATTCTAGATAATTTGAAATGAACAATCTATTTAAACAATTTATAAAAACAAATTACTGGGTTGAAGGCTGTTAGGCCCCTTAAGGAGCAGAAAGATTGAGATAGGGTAGAAATTAAAATATGTTCAAAGTATAACAATAAACATTTAACATAATTGACAACCAATGAATGAATTTGTGTGATTAAATTGGAAACAAAAGAACATAGAAATAGCATGTAGGAAAAATTGCACTATCCACGCCCCACATCAATTTATCAGACTGGCCCAATAAGCATGTTGGACCATTTCTTTACCTAAAAGGTTAACCCATTAAGTTGAGGTTCCAAGTGGGATTTCCACCTGACACTTGGGCCCATCGAACCATGAGCTTTGATACCAATTTGTAGGGAAAATTGCACTATCCACGCCCCATATCAATTTATCAGACTGGCCCAATAAGCATGTTGGACCACCTCCTTACCTAAAAGGTTAACCAATTAGGTTGAGGTTCCAACATACTTATTAACCCATCTACACTCTTGAATTTATCCAATGTGGGATTCATGTGAATATCCCAACATAGCAAGTAAATGAGATAAAATATGGAAGACAAAAAATTAATTGATTGAAATGAAAAGAAAGGTTATAAGCAACAAGAAACAATTGATTACAATTCAGAATGAATCTCTCTTTCACCTCTCTGATACATTTATACAACTGGAATTCTACAACTAGCAATTAACAAAATCTTAACTTCCCCTCCATTATCTGTTACTCCCTCCGTCCCAAATTAATTGCTCAATTTTGACTTTTTAAAGTCAAATTGACTATTTTTAAAACTAATCTTTTTACTATTTTTGCTAAAATATAGGTGAAGAGATTATAATCAAAAGAAAGTATATACAATTTATTACTAACCCCAATTTTTATAATTTTAGAAATATATTTATATATGCTTAATTATTAATTCTAAAAATAGTTAATTTGACTTAAAAAAGTCAAAACCGAGCAATTAATTTGGGACGGAAGGAGTATTATTTTAAATTGCATAATGTCATCTGCCATACTGGTAATCCGTCCATTACTGATGGGTTAGTTTTCTATCACATAACATTGCTACTCCCTTACCGAAAAATCCTTGTCTACAAGGATACAGACCGAAACTGTTGTCATGTGGTGGTGAATGTAAAATCTGGAAATTGAGATACCATTTGTTGGGCATCTTCCCATGTAGCATCGTCTTCCAAGTTTCCTGTCCACTGAATCAAATATTCTCTGTTTTTATACTTAACCATCCTTTTGCTTAGACAACCTGGATTTCAATAGTTTTTTTAAGCAATGACACATGAAACACATTATGGATTTGAACGTGCGCCGATAATTTTAATTTGTAAGCTACTAAACCAATTTTGTCCATAATCTCATAAGGACCATAAAATCTTGGAGCGAGTTTAAAATTAGCTCTTTGAGCCGAGCTGAACTGTTTGTTAGTCTGCAGCGTTAGGAACAAAAAATTTCTAATATCAAAGTGTCTCTCAGTTTTATACTGATCCTCATATCTTTGGCATTAGCCCATCTATAAAAACAAACTACTATCATAATACAATTATTTTATTTTTAGTTTATTATATTTTTTTTTGTTTGTAATATTAAGATTACATTCAATTTGGGGGCAGAGATTTGATTCCAATCCCTGTACATACATGGGTCTAATCTGTCACAAATTAATCACTAAACAACTAGGAGTCCAAAAATTTGAAATATATTAAAACGTAGGTGGACAATAAACATACATTTGGTTTCCTCCAATATTCCAAGATTGAATATTAAAATTATTTCTAAACAAAGTGGAATATTTTGAATTTATAAATATCATATAAAGTAATTCTATCAAAAATATTTTTAAATAAATCATCAAAAAGTCCTAATTTGCTAACATACATATAATTAATATTCATATTAATATTGTGAATGAACCGATTAATCTTTTCAGTGTGATAACCCTGTCATGCAAAATAATTTGGGTTGGGATTTCCCCCAAGTTTTGCCATACAAAGTGTTTGTTTGTGAGGATCCAGGGCAACTACTAATTTGCTTTAATCTATGATTTTTTTTTTAAAATTTTTTATCACCATTACAAATTTTATTGAAGCTAGAATTGCCAAATTCTAAAAATTTGGATGAAGCGAGCCACAATACAAGTAGCAGTTCTAATGAGTATGTTGTGATGATAGCAGTACCAATGTGTTATTCTTTTTGGATTTCATATAGAGCATATGTCAAATATCATTTGTATTCTAATAAGCTCAGACATTGACTGTATTGGTATATCCCTTTATCCATACCTTTTGGATATTGGGATAAATTTTCAGTAATAAAATTTTAGCCTTTTACAAAAAAAAAAGAAGTAGCAGTTCCATGGCTCAAGGAACAAAACTTCAAAACAAATAAATTCAAGTTTAATTTTAATTTTAATTTTTGATACAAAGGAAGGCAAAACGCTCAAAATTACGCACAAAATCTAGGGGTAGAGACTTAATAACCAAATATAATGAATAACGGGTCCATTAATTTTTATATCTAATGAATATGTTTAATGACCCAAAATCTAGGAGAGGACCATCTTAATGACTCATTAGATTTATGAATTTTTACATCATTGTTTTACTATTTAATAAATATATGGGTGATGTTATCTCTGCATAATTTATAAGCATACAACTAACACTTTCATATCATTGGTTAGAGAGAAAATAGTTGTCTAGTAATAGGATTACAATCGATGATAATTGTAAATGTTATCACGGATTCACGGTTACAGAGCCGGTCCTGGGCCAGGGCAACCATGGCGACCGCCCAAGGTCCAAAGTTGAAGGGGGCCCAAAAATAATTATAAACTTGCGTATATATATGTATATATGTGTACATAAAACTAAAGCCTCATTGGTCTAGCGATAGAATAGTTCTTGTCCATGGTATATACCCTGGGTTTGATTCTTAGCTGCTACATTTTGCTTTTCATTGTTTTTTACTAACAATCCAAAAAAAGACAAACACAATTTAATAATTTATTAATTCTTACCCTGCAATCTTTACCCGTCATCAAGATGAGACTTGAGAAGTTGAGAGTACATAATATTAGTTTTCTTCTTAGTTGACATGAAGATAAAACTAATTTTTTTAAAAATAATCATTTACGTCCTCAAAGTTGACATAATTTATCTAGTCACTATCAAACATAATTTTTCAATGCTTAAATTTTAAGGAAAAAAAAAGAAATAGTCTAATATGACAAATGACTAACCATAGGGTTAATTTCACACAATGACCTTAAATGTAGCACAATATTGACTACAAAGGCAACCTTACTATTTTTTAATTTTTTTTTTTAAAAATACTTTTACAATTGTTGATATAAAACATTGTTTTAATTATGTTGTGAAATTTTTTTTTGTCAAATCTTTATATTAAAAAAAATATTTCATCTCGACACACTACGAACTCCCGTCAAATTTGAAAAAAAAATATAAAAGTATTAAAAAAAATTAGCTCAGGGGCGCTGCCCCCGAACCCCCGCCACTAGGCACGCTTGAGAAATTTCGCCCTGTGTCTTAAAAAACCCAGGGCCGGCCCTGCACGGTTATCATATTGACACATTACAAAACGAAATATAAAACTATAAAAATAAATATTTTTATAGGAATTGAGGACTGTGTTTGTGAGTTTTGTTTAAAAAGAAAGCGAACAGATGAACATTTTTTTTTAGAAAAAAGAAATTTCTTTTCCTTAAGAAAAAAACTCACGAAAATGGTTTAAGAGTTGTATTGACCCAGGTTACTGAGTGATTTTTAAAATTATAGTTTATTAATTTCAAATTTAATTTATTTGCTCCAAACCCAATGTTTATGTAATTTATAATTTGTGACTTTGATTATAAATACCAAACATATTTTATGGGAAATTATAAATTTTAAAAGTTAACAATGGTGCGAATCTTTTTTGATAATAGGATATATATTGGGGATTTTTGCAACTTCATCCCCACAACTTTGGCCAAAATGCTTTTTACAGCCTTATCACAAACAATGAAAACCATTCAATCTTCCAAAATCATATGACCATGACTAGTGATTAATTTTTAATCTCCTCTAACCCATTAATCACACTGCGAATAACACACTTATTGAATGGTTTATTAATGTATGCTTTATTTATTAATCCTATTTTTGGATAATCAATATCATAATCTAGATTTTTAGCAACAAATTTGAATAATTATATATAGGGGAGATAGGTATATTAAAAGGAGGTAGAGAGATTGAATCAAAAGAGAGATTAAAAATATTCAAATTATAATTCCAACATTGACCAAAACATTCCAATCATAATAAATTATTTTTACCACAATACCCCTTTTCTTTAAACCATTTCTATTATATTCGACTAATATCATAATATCCTAAATAGTTCGGACTATCATCATGTTTTATACCCAACTTAAGGTCCGGTACATTGAATCCATAAATTTGTACATGCATTACCCAATCAGTAATTTTAGAGATATAAATTAATACCTTGAGTTAATAAAGTATTCACCTGAACATTAAACATATATTTAGTTTCTTCCAATATTCCTATTAAAAATATTCCTACAAGATTTAGAATTTTTAAATATTATTTAAAGTAGTTCAATCAAACTGTTTTAAAGAACTCATCAAAAAGTCCTAATTTGCTTAGATATATATATATATATATAAAATTAATATTCATATCGGTTAATATTTTTAGTGTGATAGCCACTGTCATGCAAATGAATTTGGGTCAGAATTTTTTTCCTTTTGTTTTCCTTGGGTCAGAATTTTTTTCCTTTTGTTTTCCATTCAAAATATTTGTTTGTGAGGATTGTTGAATGAAAATACGATTTAATGGCCACTAATTATTGATAAATTTTATTGAAACTAAAATTTGATTAATTCAAAATATTTAGATCAAGCCATTAAAATACAACTATACAAGTAATAATTCCATGAGTCAAGGAGCAAAACCTCAAAAAAAAAAAAACAACCAAATACAAGTTCTGTAGTACACAACATCACATGTCCATTTTTTTTAGCAAAAAAAAAAAAAATCGCAAGTTTTGTAGTACACAACATCACATGTACATAGGAAATGAGACTTAAGATCCAAATATTTTGAAATAAAAGGCCTATTATTTTGTTTTCTAATAATAAATATGTTTTTCTTGATCAAACAAAGTTTCGAAATTCGAATGTTCAATATTTATATAAAATTAGTTTTGGTGGAATAGAACACCCTAATCTAAGCAAATATTAAATGAAATGGACATAGTAGTCTATGTTATTAATAAAGGGGATTGATAAATTAATCAAGCCTATTTAACCTGCACCTTATTTTTTCTTTCTCCTCGAAGTCCAACCTACTAAACTACCTAGCATACTTATGGAAAAACCACCAGGAACAATCGATAGAAAAACAAACATAAAATATATATATACTGTGTGCTAAAATAAACTAGCACAAGTAATTACAAATGGAGTAAATATATTTGTACTGTGTGCTACTTTCTTATATATATATATATATATATATATATATATATATATATATATTTGTTGTTGCTAAGTTTATACAAAATATATTTGCTAGACCATAATGTTTATTAGACCGTCACCCACAAATTCTGTTATATTGTTTGAGTAATGTACATAAAATATTTTATAAAATAAAAACAAAATTTCTAAGAATTTGAATAAAATAATTAGGATATTGTTAGTAGTTGGTGGGGGTGCATCGAGGGTAAATTGTTTGGGCATAAACGGAGTTACACCCCTGTTTCCTTGATCTATAGGTTGTCAAAGTAACACATATATTTAGAAGAACTATAATTTTGAATCCCGAGTATATATAAAGATTTGGTTCGAGAAATAACCACATTATTCTTGACAGATTGTATTGCCAAAGATAGCTTCTTTCTGACAATAAGTATCGAAGCAGGGAGAAAAGTATACCAACAATGGAGCTTTGAAGGTTTCAATGTTGAAGATAGTGTGTAATTACCTTTTTGTATTAGATAGACATTGGTATTCATAGGGTTTCTCTTGATATTGATGGTGCCATATACTTTGCTTGGATTGAAGTAACAGACCTCTCTAATTGATTTATCCATGGACTGAACATGTGTCAATTAAAGAGGACATAGGCGTTAAACAGTCGATTCGGATTGCGCCTTTGACCCTATTAAATTATAACCAATTTCAAGAGAGTTATGTGATATAGAGTTGAGATATATCCTAACATTAGTTTTTGCTAATTTCACTACCCCTATACACATCTACATTTGGTTTCCTCCAATTTTTCAATGGTTTGACATAAAAATATAGAATATTTTAACATATAATGCTTCAACATAATCGACTCAAAATATTTTTAATCTCTCACTCAAAAGTTGTAATTCAATTGCTTAGATATATATGGTTAATAGTCATGTTAATATGAGTGATGAACTCTTTTCTTTTTTATTGATTGGACAGGTTCAAAAATTAAAAAATATATGTTTTTCAGTGTTTTGATGTAAGGCCGATGGGCTCTTTTAACTGACACTTGTTCAATGTTCCAAAAGCTCAACGATAAAAATATATCTATTAATGCTAATCAAAAAATCAGTTAGTTAGAGAGGTCAATTACCCCACCTCCAAGTAAGAGATGTACTTTTATATATGAAAGGTGAAAGGTGATTAAGAGAAACTTATAAATACCAATGTCTATCTAATTATTAGAAAATAAACCCTAGTTTCCCTAAATCGTATTGGTCGTGGGTTTATTTTTGTTTGCTCGATTGAATTGAAATTTATTATTGATTCTCTACCAATTTGATTACTATTATAAAAAATTTAATAGTTATATAGATACATTTTGTTTCAAGTTTATTATGTAATTTATTAAGGGTCTATTTTAATAGTGATGACATAATAATGCTATTGTGGCAATATATTTGAAAAGAAACCTGTCATTAAATTGAAATTAGTAATAAATTGTATATACTTTTTTTTTGTTATAATATTTTCACCTATATGTTAGCAAAAATAGTAAAAAGATTAATTTTAAAAATAGTCAATTTGACTTTAAAAAGTACTAAAAATGTAATTAATTTGTGACGGAGGGAATATATGTTTTTCAGTGTTTGATGCAAGGCCGATGGGCTCTTTAACTGACACTTCTACCATGTTCCAAAAGCTCAATGATAAAAATATATGAACCATCTCTAATCAAAAAATCAGTTAGTTAGAGAGGTCAATTACCCCACCTCCAAGTAAGAGATGTACTTTTATATGTGAAGAGAGATTAAGAGAAACTTATAAATACCAATGTCTATCTAATTATTAGAAAATAAACCCTAGTTTCCCTAAATCGTATTGGTTGTGGGTTTATTTTTGTTTGCTCGATTGAATTGAAATTTATTATTGATTCTCTACCAATTTTATTACTATTATAAAAAATTTAATAGTTATATAGATACATTTTGTTTAAAATTTATTATGTAATTTATTAAGGGTCTATTTTAATAGTGATGACATAATAATACTATTGTGGTAATACATTTGACAAAAAGTGTGTCTTTAAATTATAATAAATGAGACTTTTTTGTAAAAGTATTAAAAGAATGATATAATTTTATCTTACATTTTACAAATGAATTCAATAAAAGAGAGGAATGGTATGGTACGGTATAAAGTGTAACATAAGATACAAAAAAAATAAAAAATCTAATTATATTCGGGTAATATAATTCTTCTCAAAAACTTTGTGAACTAAATATATCATTAATAGCACAAAATCGCCTCTTAATCTTAAAATTTAGAAATGATTTTTCAACACTAAAATTTAGGAATAAAAACCTAAAATTTAGGGGGAAAAACTTTTTATTTCTTTATATTTTTATCTTCATCTACATTCTTAATATCATAATTATTTATTTACCATTATCTCTTATTCTCATACATTTTTTAATTTAGTTAATGTTCTTTAAAATTCATATTATTGATAACAACAATATTTAATTAAAAAGTAATTTTCTATTACTGAATTATATAAGTATAACTATTTGATTTTAAATAAGATTTTACCTATTATATATAAATAGATGAATATACAAATATATAAACAAATAAAGCATTAAGATGAATACTACCATTTATATAAATAGATGAACTATTTTTGTAAATTTCTAAATTTATTTAATTTTTCATCAATAATTAGTCATGCATTATTAGTTAAATAATATATTTCTGAAGAAAATAAATCGTCCTACACAATATTAATCTATTATTTTGATAATTAATATATTAGTATACAATAATATTTTTAAAAAAATTTGTGCTTCCCACAATATCATGAACTAATTGATATTATTTAAATAGCGTCCCGCATGAGCGATAACAACAATGGAATAATGATCGGAGTCTCGGAGAAATCGAAGATCTTATGATGCAATTTCTCTGTCCCTTTTGTTTTCCTCCAAACGTTCAGATAATGCTTCTTATATTGTGTTTATGAGTTTTGTTTTGGAAGGAAGCGAAGAGATGAGAAATAAAATAAGATTATTATTTTGAACTAATTTAGGAGTAAAAAAAGTACTTAAAAGAATATGTAATAGCAACTTTAAAATATTTATTTATTTAACAGTATCTGGAGTTTTTTTTTAACAATATGGTTATCAATATAACAAAGCCTATTATATAGTTAAATTATTGTTTTATGTTTTGTATTAAGAAAATCATAATTCAACCATAATAATTTTTCAATTTTATGTTACCGCATTAAGCATGCACTAATTGAAGCATTTAGGTAATGTGACGCACAAAATAATCATGCATTTAGACTTTTAAGTGCATATGATCAACAAGTCATCACGTTTTGCTGATCGTTTGTTAAAGGCATACTAGTCAAATGAATGCCACTTACAAATCTCTGTTACTTTTTGTTTACAGGAGAATAACCACTACTTTTTTTAATACTACCATGTTTAATGCTTTTACATGATTTTTTTTTATCATAAATAAAAAAAAATCTAACAGCAACTTTAAAATATTGAAGGAAACTAAAATTGGAGTTGGAAATATGAAATTCCATAATCGGAGACGAGTGAGACCATCCCACACACATAATACATACAGAATTATTGAATGTACATGTATATATACATATTGTTTCTTAAATTAAATTCTTGAATTTGGTTTGAGTTTGAGTCGTGGAGGTAATATGTTACAACAGGCAGCGACTTTCAAATTTTTCGCTATTTTTAATTTTATGATTGGGTGAAATTAAGACGGTTAGTACAACAAACGAGTGCACCCTACCCCTCCCTATTCAACTGAATTTATATTTTTAATTTTAAATTTCTGTTTGATCATCTTTAAGTTTGGGTTGATAGGGCACAATAGTTTTGGGTCGAATTTGGAGATTAAACGCTGGAGAAGCCGTTCAGTTTTCATTTTCTATTTGCAGTAAATCAAACCCGTTATGATTAAAAAAAATAAAAAAAATCCATCATCAAAGTTCTTATTCCATATTCTAATGTTTATAAGTGATCCAACCTTTTAGCTATGTATTATATGTGACACTGATTTTAGTCCCTTTGAAATTCAGAATAAGAGATAAGACTGATCGGTAACTATTCGTAATTATGATTAAACAAAGAGGTGATTAGGACCTACAAATATAAAGTTCATTAATAGGTAAATATAAATGGGTTATCTTGTCAGTCTACAAATTGTATTCTAATTCATAAAAATACATTAATTATATGACATATTGTAATGGTGTAAACATTGCTTTCTAAAGTAAATATTGTGTTGTGACTAATTGGGATTGGAAGGTTTGGAGGGGATTTCTAAAGCGTCAATTTCTTATTTTGAATTAAGTGTATCTTTTTTTATGAAATTATACCCGCTATATAGAGTCGTTCCAACATCCTCTCCGTCCCCACAGTTGCACGCCTCAAGTAACGTTATATAATATCTTAACTGGTTAACAACTCTATCTGTTAATATTTATTTCTAAAATAAAGGGATTTTTTTATTTTGACCAAGTAGCCAAAATAACATCTTTCACTTGGCTACTTAGCCAAAATTCATTAAATAAAATAATAGTTTACTCCCACTATCCGTGAGATACACAATCTAACTGTAAGTGCACTCTCACTATCTGTGAGGTGTATGTGCTAAATTTTTTTTTAAAATATAATCTCATTATTCATCAGAGTTACTCTAGAAATATCATTTACTTAGATATTTTTAAGTCCCATCAAGCTAACATGTTTAATCAATGTTTTGGCCCTCTTTGTCAAAGGGTCTGTAATCATATCAAGGTAAGAATGTAAGTTACTTTCACTTCTTCCTTTTTTACTACAATATCATGAATATAATGATATTGTATTTCAACGTGTTGTCCTTTTGAACTATTTGCATCACTATAAATCAAAATAATAATTGCCAGATTATCACAATAAATCTCAATGGACTCATCAATTAAATTGAGATTTAAATCTAATAAGAAACGTCTTATCTAGACTGCATGAGTAGCAGCCACACTACAGGCTATATATTCTGCCTCTAATTGTGTGTATCTTGCAACACATTCTTGTTTCTTGCTACCCCAACAAACAACAACTCCACCAAAAATAAATAAATGTCCAGAAGTTAACTTTCCATCATCTTTATCGCCTCCAAAATCTGCATCGAAATAACCAAGGACTTTAAGGATGTCCGTTTGATAAACCTACTTGTGGTGCAATGTACCTTTAGATACTTCATAATCCTCTTTACAACTTCTTAATATGTTGAACCAGGATTACTTTGGTATCTGCTAACTAGACTCACTTGCCATATTATACATTAACCATTGTTATCTTTTTGATACAACACAAGACAAAACACAAAAAGTAAGTATTTCTTATAGAGATGGAGGATACTTATGTTGTGTTTGTGAGTTTTGTTTCAAAAAGAAGCGAAAATATAAGAAAATAATAATAATTTTTTTATTGGGCTTCCATATTGTATTAATTTAATCACTTTATTTATGGGTTTTGGTAATTATGTGGTCTATAAATAATATTACTGATACTATTTGGCATAATGAACCCTAGGGTTTCATAATCTTGATGGACGATTTTGACCCTTAGCTATTATATAAATAAAATAGTTAGGGTTTTGTCTCAATTGCCGTCTCAAAAACTTTATACACGCCTAAACTTTCATCCTAAGATTGAGAGAGACAATTAAAGACTTTCATCCTTAAGTGCAACGGAAACTTAGTGCATATAAGATGTCTTCTCTCAATTCATGTGAGTACATAATGTAATGATTAATTAATTGATTTTATTCTATGTAATAACACATCCCAATATAATTTATTTAACATTTGAGTTGTCCGACTTTGACGCATAAATAAATATTTTGATTTTATGATAAATTATTTAATTTAAAATTAATTGACAATGAATGAAATAACTTAACGTTGTATCTCAACATAAAAAACGTGTAAACTTAATTTGTGCATGTTGTCTGTCTGTCAAATAAAAATAATCAAATAACTCAACAAGAACAATTTTAGAATTATCGTGATTAAGATGACCACTATAAGTTACAATTCATTAGTCTACTTATGCCAATTATTTAAAATTGACTATATACTACAACCCATTAGTCCACTTATGTCAACTATTTAAAATTAATTTGGGTTGTTGATTTTGTTATATAATTTATATATTTAGATTCCTAAATATGTCTTTCCTATAACGTCTTCCATGCCAGAATTAAACTTGGCTCTTTAGTAGATGTAATTGCAGCATCATTCGGACCTTTTATCTGATCTTTGCCGAACTTGATCACCCCTTTCCCCTCTCCCTTCTCCCCTCTCCCCTCTCCCATATTTTCCTAGGACTAGTAATCAAACATATATATTTGGTTTCCTCCAATATTCCAAAGAATTGAGGGTTGAATATTAAAAATATTTCTACAAGTTTGAATTTATAAATATTATTTATCATTCACCCAGGAGTCTAGCTAGTTTCACAGCTGTCAAACAAAACCGCCTTCATTCCTTTTACTACCACTCTATTTTCTAAACCTACTTTTCCCAAGAATTAACAACATTGAGATAAAATACTTATGTGAAATTAAATGATCCCCTGTCTTGCACCTGCATATATATAATTTTATTTTTATGATATTTATAATTTTATGTTTAACATTATATTTAAATTACATATATAAATAAATTAAGAACGGAATCGGGTAATGAATAAGTTCAATTCTTTGATTCTAATGCTACATTTGTATTGTAGGAATGGAGGTGAGAATGAAATGAAAAAAATTGTTTAGTTGTTTCATTGAAATGAAATAAATAATTTTTATTCTTGTCAGATTTATGAATTTTATTCTTTATAAGAGAGTATAAAATGACTCATTCCAACTAGTATTACATGACTAATTCTAATTATTGAAGTTTTATAATGGTGTTGGTTTACTTTTTGGATATTTTGGTTGTTGAGTATATAAATTTGCTTTGCAATATTTTGCGGATGCTTTTAATTCAAAAAATTAAAATTTCAAATTTCTTACCATTGTTATCATCTTTTAACTACCTGACCAATCCTTCCTAAGTAATTAATCCTCCCATCTAAACTATGCACGAAAATATCATTTCAACTAACTAACTATCCTATATTTATAGGATTCCAACTACTATCATAATAATTTTTTTGTTACCATATGGTACCTTCTTCTTAAAACAATCTAGGTCCTCTTGGACTAACACCATACTATTATAAATAGTTGGAACTGTAATTCTCTTGTATATTAGACTGATTAATTGGAATATTTATCAGTCTAATTTGTAATTTTGGAGTTATGAGTTAACATATTAAACCACGCAGTCGAACATTAAACATATATTTGGTTTCCTCCAATATTCCAAAGAATTGAGGGTTGAATATTAAAAATATTTCTACAAGATTTTAGAGTTTGAATTTATAAATATTATTTAAAATAATTCTATCAAACTGTTTTCAAAGAACTCAACAAAAAGTCCAAGTCTTCTTGAATATATATATATATATATAATTAACATTCACATTGTATGCATTGATTCGTGATAGCCACTGTCATGCAAATAAATTTGTGTCAGTCTTTTTTCCTTTTGTATTCTATTCCGAATATTTGTTTGTGAGGATAAGCTATATATATATACACACTTCTTATTCTCTCTAAAATTATTTTTACTTCAAATCAAAAGATCAAATTCTCATCTCTCATATTCCTACTTTGAAGTTTTTCATTTTTTGCGAAGTGCAAAACTTGTTTTTCATTTTTTGCGAAGTGCAAAACTTGTCAAGACTTGTCATATCCATTAAGACTATTTGCATTCATCCTATAGCTATCTCAAGAAGGAGAGGGAGCAAATATTACTTTTAGGAAAGTAATTTTACGCGTTTCAAGCCATTTTTCTACTTCAAGTTTATTTGTGTTCTTGTTTCATTCTATATATTATTATTGTTATTATATATTATTTTGTACTTTCCTTATTTCACATTTTTGTTAACAATATATATATATATATATATATATATATATATATATCCAAATTGGTCAAAAGTATCAAAATACAATTTAATGGCCACTAGTTATTGCTTTACTTAACTATTTTTTTTATCACAAAATAAATTTTAGTTTCAATAAAATTGATAAATTTAAAAGATTTAGATGAAGTCAGCTAAAATACAACAATTCTTTTTATAATAGTGGAGACTTTCTTTCTCTTTAAAGTTGGATTTACTTCCTCTGAACTTTGTATTCTCAACCATAGAATGTGAAATACTTGATGTTGAGATATTTAAAAATTATTGAGATTATTTTGTAATTGTACTTATATTCCTCCGAAATGGGGGTTCAAAAAAAATGTAGTACAAGATCCAAATATTTGAAATTAAAGGCACATTATTTTCTTCTCCAATAAATATGTTTTTCTTTATCGGACTAATAAAATTTCGAAACTTGAATGTTAAATACTTATAAATTAATTTTGCTGGAATAGAATACCCTGATCTAAGAAAATTTCAGTTAACTAGATTTTTTTTTTCAATTTTTTTATTATTCAAGAAACTGAAAGGCCAAGATCCTAAAGTTATGGATAATGACATATATAGTTCCAACATATATATGATTACAATTTTAATAGGCCTAAATATAGATTAATATCTTGAACTTTTAATTTTTTTTTTATTTTGGGGATTGTCTTCTCAATTGTTTCAATTAGGGGATTAAACTCTTAATTTTTTTTCTACTTTGGAGATTGTCTTCTCAATTTTTTCAATTAGGGAATTAAACTTTTAATTTTTTCCACTTCTTTTTCATCAGCTTAATTTAGAAGAAGAAGGATTGAAGAAGAAAAAAACTAAAATTAGCCAGTATAAATATCACGATTTGAATTCATGATCATCAGAAAATGGAGTTTTTATTAGGAGGTTCAGGTCTTCCAACTAGGAAAAGGACCTTCCTATATATTTTTGACACGTGTACAATAATTACTTTTTTAACCAATAGCCCATAACATGTGGGGGCCAATTTATATTAATTATGTATGACCATTACACGTGTCGAAAATGTAATGGAAGGTCCTAGGAAGACCTGAACCTCCTAATAAAAATTCCAGAAAATGGGAGGCAGTTCCTGCATCATCTCTTCTACTTGACCTGCAGTAGAAGTTTCATCCAATAACCACTTTTCAAGAAAAGATAATGGAGGAGGAGATTATTTACGTCATGGTCATGGTCATGATCATCTGATATGGGCTCAAGATCATCATCAGCTTCCATTTCATCTTCATCAGAACCTAATAGTTTATGATCATGATCGGATGAAGAATACTTGTGATCCCAGCTGGCAATACCATTATTCAAGTTATCCAACGATAGAATGGACTCGAATTCTTCATTAGAGAGTAATTCTCTGTCGCCTTCTTTATGCTCAGCCTTGATCAAAGAATTTGAAGTAGCTGCAGCATGATCATGAAATAATCAGAAAAAAAATTACTCCCTCCGTCCCAAATTAATTGCTTTTCTAGGACTTTTTTAAGTCAAATTGACTATTTTTAAAATTAATAATTAAGCATATATAAATATATTTTTAAAATTATAAAAATTGAAATTAGTAATAAATTGTATATACTTTCTTTTGGTTATAATATATTCACCTATATGTTAGCAAAAATAGTAAAAAGATTAGTTTTAAAAATAGTCAATTTGATTTTAAAAAGTCCTAGAAATGCAATTAATTTGGGACGGAGGGAATAAAAGTTTAATCCCCTAATTGAAAACATTGAGAAGACAGTCTCCAAAATAAAAATTAAAATAAAAGTTTAATCCCCTAATTAAAAAAATTGAGAAGACAATCCCCAAAGTGGAAAAAAAATTAAAAGTTTAATCTTCAAATTGAACAAAAAATAAAAGTTTAATCCCCTAATTAAAAAACTTAAAAAGACAATCCCTAAAGTGAAAAAAAATTAAAAATTCAATGTATTAATCCATATTTAGGCCATTTCAATATCATTGACTACTTTTATCAACTGAAATCGACGTAGTAGTCTATACTATCAATAAAGAGTATTGATAAATTCATTAAACCTATTCAACCAACACATATTTTTAAGATTTATCCGTCTGTAGATGGCATACTTAATTTGTCCAATAGCTATTGTATTTTTAAATTTATAATTACCTGATTAAACTAATTTGTAAAATTGTAACATTCTGTTAAATAAAATAGATTTGCGTTTATTTATTATCAATGTGACAAATCAAAGAGAAAATAAAATTACACAAAGTAATTTAGTGGCCTAAACAAGATAAGTAATCAACTGCTTAATCTTTTTAGCGTTATATATTACTTTCACGCAAAGTAAACTTGGGCTGGATTTTTTGTCCTTTTCTTTTGCCAGACAATCTCTTTGTTTGTGAAGATATGTGTTACAACAACCCCGTAGATATTGGCATACGCACATCAAAATTGGTCAAAAGTATTAAATAGGACTAAATGGTCACTAATAGTACTAAATGGTCACTAATAGTTTTACTTTAATAAATCATGTAGAAGAATTGGTCAAAATATTTAAATACGATCATTTGTTTGTGTAAAAATAAATAAATAAATAAATTTGCTGGAATACAATTAATACTCTCATTCTGTATTAGTAAAAAAATTATTATTCAAATGAAATTTAACACTAGTGTTACAATCTATCTACAATGTTGGCAGAATTATATTATTATTATTATTGTAGTCTAATCATCCCCATCGCTTCCATCGCTATCATAATGTTGGCATAATGATTGTAGTAGTCCATTGGTAGCAATGCTGGTATCGTCTTCTTGTTTGCTATCTTCAATATTTGTGTTCTGTCCACCTTGTTTGTTCTCTTTTTCATGCCTACTACCAACTGAAGTCACAGCTATTTTATTGACAACAGAAACTCTAACCGCCGAGGAGTGTTTTGTCAGATGATCAGTTGGATTAACAGAAACATTTTTCCTCTTGGAGCTATTCCTATTGTTTGAAGAAGATTTACCACTACACTCCTCAATTAAATCCTCGTCATCTTCATCGCGGATCCTTTTGACAAACTCTCTTGATCCTTGAAATATTGATTTTGTGAGAGCTTCATCCTCTTCTACCTGCAACCTCTCCTCCTCCTCCTCGTCGCGCTGCAAAGCCTCGAGCATCGCATCTACGCTGACATTTGCATGTCTCGACTTCGTAGACTTCATCTCATCAAGTGCAGCGAGGATATCCATTTCTCTTTTCGAGTCCAGAGTTCGGTTCTCCAGAGATTTCATAGCATCTCCCATCTCTTCGCCATCCCTTCTTCTCCGTTTCTGCTCATCTGCTACCTCATCTTCCGCCATGGTTCAAAGTTGCGCGATGCACCTGACTCAACGACATAATCACAATTCTGCGGATCTGTTTTCATAATAATTTCACCTGAACATTTGGTGCACTTGAAATAAAACCTAAATAATTGGATTCCTAAATATGTCTCGCCTACGTCTTTCTCCTTGCGAGAATTAAATTTGGTTCCTTTATAAATGTAATTCCCACAAGTATTGCAGCGTATACTCATGGGAAGCATCATTCGGACCTTTATCTGTTCATGTTCATTCTTGGCTTGTCTCGATATCTTTGCCGGATCGAAATCCGGTGGATAATACTTGATCACCCCTTTCCTCTCTCCCATCTTCTCCTCTTAGCGACTAGTAATCAAACAAAACAAATGTAATCTAATCTAATAGTAATGAATATTTTGTGAGATTATACAATCCTCTATAGACGTACTTTATATAGATCAGTAGTAGGTAATCAAAATCCTAAACGTAGTAGGTAATCAAAATCCTAAACTTATTTGGAGAAATAAATACTATTAATCCTAATCTTAATAAGATTATATTGCCGGATGGAGGAGCGAGGAGACTGAAGTCAGTCCACCCGAGTTTTCATCCCGAGTTTAATATTTTTTTTTTCCGAAGGATGTCGGTTATATAACGCGGCTTGGATAAGTGACGCTGCAGCCCCCATTTCCAGTTTGTAAAATGTAAAATAACATTATATCATCTTTTAATAAAAAAAATTTCTAAAAAAATATCTCTATTGTTATTCTTTTTTTCAAACAAAGGGTCTCATATTTATTACTCTCACCGTTCCCAAAAAAATAAATAAAGTATAATTTGTGCACATATTAAAAAGAAAAAAAAAATAGAAGAAACAAAGTATAAAAGTTCCAACTTTATTTTTAGTGGTCCCACAAAATTATATATAAAATTGATTATTTTTATTTTTTTTATATTAATTGATTTCTCCAAATGACTTTGTTACCTTTCACTTATGTACTTTAACTCAATTTTTTAAAAATAAAAAATATTTATACTTTTAGTTCTTTTTTTAGAGACAGAAGGAATATAAATAATAGTATAGAAAAGATGCATTCTTTCCAGCCCAACGTAATACGATGATATCACAATATCGAAAGAATAAATAATAAATTATGAAATAATAAAAAACAAATATATACAAGTTTACTTGTCAAACTATTAACCGTTAAAAATCATTAATAGTTACTGATGTACATCCAATATTATTTTTATCGTTTTACAAACTTTAATGTTACTTATTATTTGATAATAATTTTATTTTGCAAAAGTGTCTTTTAATTATTCAGTCACCCAGTAAATTTAAATTTTAAAAATATGTTTGACATTTTGCTTTATTCAACTTTGGACTTTAAATATTAAAAATATAGGACACAAACATTATGATGACATAATAATTAATATTAAAAAATGTATCATATATTATAAAATATATTAATGATTAAAATTTAATTATTAATTTTATTTCATATAGGAGACATTTAGTTAATTAATGTTAAAAATAATTATGACTTATATATTAGTGACTAAAATTTATTTATTTATTAAAAACTAAAAATTATAAGGCTTAAATATAAATTACTACTTTAAACTATTTATCTTTTCTCACTTCGATGACCGACCTTTTAATTTTTTCAAGTAAGACATCAACTCCTATTTTTTTTTACTTTGGTTCAATTAAAAAGTCAGGTCAGAAATTAATAACTTAACTGTGACATGTGGTGTACAATTAATGACGTGGCAAAAGAAGGCTTATTTATCATTTAGTTTAAATCATTTTATGAAAATCAAAGGGCAAAAACGTGAAAACCAAATAAATAATTAATTTCTCGATCTTAACAAATTTATCAAATTCATATTTCTTCCATCATCTCAAACCAACAACGAGTTGCACTTAAGCCAACGAAAAGCGAAGTAGGCGACGTCAAGAGAACAAAATGTCAAGAAGTGAAGCTATGGAAGGGGAGCGTTTTAGCCGTTAAGGAAATGTTAGGTGCCAAACGCAGCGTTTTAGCCATACGCAGTGTTGGATGAATAATAAATCTGTTTTTGAGTTATTATGCATCGATGTTAGCAATAGTCACGTGTCAAGAATTCATTAGCATGTTTGTTAGATGAGAGAGGGGAGAGAGCTCAGCTCTCTCGATCCTTGACATCATACATTACGTGTGGAGTCTGTAAATAGGAGATATAAAAAGATTATCAAATTTCTTTTTTCTGCTTAGTTTCTATATTTCGTTTTTTCTATTAGCTGCATTGTGACAAGTGGTATCAGAGCAATTCCTAGGCCAGTCATGGCTGAAACGACGGCGAAAGCGAGCTTGCATAAGCACGAAAAGGATCTCAAAACGCTGGAGGGAAGAATCGAACAGATTCAAGAGCTGATGGCTAAGAATCTCGAGCAAACAAAGGCGCAGATGGGAGCCTTCGGAGAGCAAATGGCTCAGATTAACTAGAAATTGACGGAAACACTAGATGCGAACCATAGGTCGGAGAAGGAGAGGACGACAATGGCTGAGATTCCAATCAATGCTTCTTAGGCACTTAATTCCCCAATTTCGTTGGAACCACCACCTCCCTCAATTACAGCAACACAAGTCCTACCACCACTGCAATTTGGTACAACAACCACCTTCATTCCTTCTGCTAACATCCAACCGCCAACGTCTAACCCCTGTTCTAGGGCAGGTATGAATAACCAAAACCAAATAGTTAGCTGTACCAGTCCATATACCCAACCACCTTCCTTAGTATTAATACCGGACTTCACTACTAGGACTTAGGTCACGGCCATAAGCAATCCCTACACAAACAGACCACCACCTTATACCATTCAAATAGCTATGCCTAATTTGACTACCAATTCAGTGAGTCCAACATACACCTATTCCAATACTACCTACAGCCCTTCAACACAACCTATACCAGCTCATGTTACTAGCTATGGTCCAACACCTTTCGCTACACCATTCTCTTCTACAATTCCATCATATACATCCAACTTTACACACGTCCCTATTACAACCTCAGCTTATCAGGTTTCTCATCAATTTTTCCCTTATAGTGGAACCTATTCAGTGTACCAATCTCCAGAGACAAACCCTTTCAGACACTCTACCAACCCTTTCTTACCATTTGCCCTACCTAAAATGGATTTTCCCCACTTCAAAGGAAGAGATCCCAGAGGCTGGCTTAAAAAATGTGAAAAGTTTTTTCAACTCAACTTCATGCTAGACTCGAGGTCTAAGGTGTTGTATGTTGCCTTGTATTTAGAAGGAGAAGCGGATGTTTGGTATCAGTCATTACAAGATGAGAAGCCATGGTTATTATGGGAGGAGTTTGCAAACTACATCTGTCAAAGATTTGCTAAAGGAGGACATGAAAACCTTATAGGGCAGTTCAATAAGTTGATACAAAGAGGGAAGGTAGATGAGTATATCAAGAGGTTTGAGGAGCTGAAAGCATAAATGGTGAACCAGAATAAGGGATACAATGCAGAGTCTTTTATTGAGAGATTTCTTAGTGGTTTGAAGGAAGAGATTGCTAATGCACTATACCTAATCAGACCACAAACCCTGAGAGAGGCCATCAACCAAGCCATGAATCAAGAGACGTATGTGGAATCTTTAGACAAAAGGGTACATGGAAACTACAAGGCTGGAGGGGAAGGATTTTCGAATAGGAGTAGGACAGGTTATACAGGAAACAAGGTAGCAAGTCAACTAACTAAAGAAAGTTTAGGGCCCAAGTCTTATCCAATCAAAAGACTAACTACAGCTCAGATGACTGAAAGGAGGACTACAGGACTGTGCTATAACTGTGATCAGGTGTACACCCTAGAGCCAGGTGCAAGCAGAAACATATATACCTAATGATAACTGAGGAGGATGAAGGGTTACCAGCAAAGGAGTTGGATCAGGAAACAGCTACTATTGTTCAGGAAAGGGAAGAAGAACTGCTGCTGATTGATGACAGTGGGGGGGTCTCTCTACATGTTATCACAGGAACTCAAGAAGTCCACACCATTAAATTGAATGGCCAAACTAAAAATAAGTCCATTACCATGTTATTGGACAGCGGTTCTACACACAATTTCATATCACAGGCCTTAGTGAAGGAACTTCAATTACACACTCAACCATGTATGCCCATTAAGATTACAGTGGAAAATGGGGAGAAAATCATCTGTAATCGGAGGCTGGATCAGTTCAAGTGGAAATTAGCTCAAGGGGAATTTCAAGGTCCAATGTATATCATTCCTTTAGCTGGCTATGATGCAGTCTTGGGAGTTCAGTGGATGCAAACTGTCAATCCTATCAGTTTTGATTATGAAAAAAGAGAGATCATAATACACTCAAGTGGAAAAAGAGTGGTGTTAGGAGAGCCAGGGGACCCTACTCAGTTTTATTCTATACAAATGAAGGAAAAGTTTAACTGGAAACCAAAGGAGGAGACCTATTTCTTGGTTCAATTAACTGCAGTGGAAGAAAAACTAGAAAACAAGGAGCAAATGCCAAAAGAGAGAGCAATTGGTGACAACTTATGAAGATCTTTTCCAAGAACCTCATGGATTACCTCCTTTGAGATGGTAAGATCACCACATTCCTGTTCGGGAATGACTTTTTTCGAAGATGCCAAGATGGGATTGGTGGCTATCGGGCCTGTTCGGGAATGACTTATTTTAAATGACTTAGAAGTTAAAATATAAGTTAATTTATAAGTTATTTTAAGTTATTTTAAGTTCTGACTTATAAATAAAAACATTCGACATCAATTTAACTTATAAGTCAGAAATTAAGTTAAAACAAGTTATGAAGGTGTTCAGCTCATAATGACTTATTAGTTAAAATAAATGTAAAGATTACTAAAAAGGATATTAATAAAAAGCAGAGCAAAATAGACATTACATTTGGTCAAACTAACTTATTTTAAAATAACTTATAAGTCATTTTAAAATAAGTCACAAATAGTTACTTATTTTTTTAACTTAAAACTCAACTTATAAGTCAAAAAATAAGTGGTTGTCAAACACTTTAATAGTGAAAAATAACTTATTATAAGTTAATTTGAAAAACTTATAAGTTCTTTCCGAACAGGGTCTCGGTGATTGTTGAATCACTATGCGATTTTTCGTTGGCGATTACAAGTAGTGACAAAGTGATAGATGATGGTGGTGTGGTTAGGGTTTCACCCACATCAAGAGGAAGATATGAGTTGAAAAAATGGTGGAGAAATAGAACAAAAAGGTGAGTATGACATAACACTTTCTTAATTTCTCTCTCTGCTGCAACAGTTGTAGGGGTTGGGTATTCTAGTCTCTTTCTCCTTTATTGATGATTTCAAGTGTAAAAGTTTTAGATGTTGAATTGGTTGCTTCGTAACTATACAAAACGTGAAATTTAGGGTTTTTAATTTGGGAATTTGTCACTTGAAAAAAGAAAGGAGGAAGAGGAATATGGAGAAGTAGGCTTTGATTTGATTTGATCTTGTTTTTTATTTTGTTTTATTTTTTGTTTTGTTTTTGATTTTATGTTTAGTTATTAATGTTTAATTTGTTGTTTTTTTTGGTTGTTAATAAGAAATGTATTCAGTTGACTGATTATGCTTGATTTAAATTCCATTTTATATGATTGATTAATTAATTTGATTTTCTTTTGACTTACTGTATGTGAAATTGTTTTGATTTTATTAATTTTAGTTATATTGTATTTACATTTTTGCCCTTTTAAAATATTAAAATGATAAAAATTAATTAAATAAATATTTTTTAAAAAAACAAGCCAGCACTGATATCCTATGTGTCTTTACCACATCATCAATTAATGATGTGACAGCTTCAATTGAACTGTAGTGAAAAAAAATTAAGAGTTGAATATTTTGATTGAAAAAATTAAAAGTTCGATCATCAAAGTAAAAAAAGGTTAATAGTTTAGGATAGTTATTTATATTTAACTTATTGTTCTAGAATAATTTTGTTCTTAAATAAATATATATTAAAAATATAGGAAGAATGTTATGAGAAAATAATAACTAATATTAAAAAACATATATATACATATATATATATATATATATATATTACAAAATATATTAATGATTAAACTTTAGTAATCAATTTTTTAGTTAATTAATGTTAAAAGAAAATTTCTCACTTATACATTAGTTATTAAAATTTAGTTGCCTTTTAAAACTAAAAAGAATGATGGGGTAACTTATTATTCTACAATAAAATTTTTCATATAAAATTCCTTAAACACCAAGTTTAGACTTTTAAGTTTTACTCATTTTCAAACTCTAAAAAATTAAATATAAATTTGAAACATTGAAAATAAAAACTAAAAATTAAATATAAAAATTAAAAACAACAAAATATTAAGTAAATTACTAGCACTCAATTGTAGTCTTTGACAATTATTTATTTGAGCAACATTTGTAGTCATTCTAATAGCAATAGTAAGTTAATTCAAAATTCAATTTTGTTTTTATAATGATTATATATATAGCATAAACAAGCAATTAAAATTAATTTCATTTAAAAAATATACCTGTGCTTCACAGGGACACTCAGCTAATTTATGTAAATTACCAAAAGACACTCATAGGAAGTAGTTCCTTGCATTTCAGAAATCTTTTGCAGGAAGATTTGAACAAAAGGCCATCTGTTTTTTTATTTATTTATTGGATATTCAAAAAAAAAAAAAACCCTAATCAGATTCAGAATTTTGTTTTCCTAATAATCTCAGCTGAACACTATAATTCCAAAAAAAACCTAATTAGAATCAGCATTTTGAACACTTTAATTCCAAATATGGGTTGCATGTAATTGCCAGGTATTGCCATTGCCCATGTATACTCACGGGAATCATCTTTCGAAGCTTTATCAGTTCATTCTTGGCTTGTCTCCGTCTCTTTATCTTCGCCGGATCGAAATATGCTACGTACTCCATCCGTCCCAAATTAATTACTCAATTTTGATCTTTTAAAGTCAAATTGACTATTTTTAAAACTAATCTTTTACTATTTTTGCTAACATATAGGTGAAGATATTATAACCAAAAGGAAGTATATACAATTTATTACTAATTTCAATTTTTATAATTTTAGAAATATATTTATATATGATTAATTATTAATTTTAAAAATAGTCAATTTGATTTAAAAAAGTCCTAAAAAAATAATTAATTTGAAACAGATGGAGTAGTACTTGTTCACCACTTTCCTCTCCCTCCCATCGAGTAGTAATCAAACAAATTTAATAACACATGAGTTGATATAATCCCAAGTTATATAGGTTAGCAAGTTATATGCTTTTGTCATTGACTTTTAAATTGCGACCTAATCTGTAAAATTGTGACATTCTGTTAAATAAAGTAGATTTGCGTTTATTTATTATCAATGTAGCAAATCAAAGAGAAAACAAAATTGCACAAAGTAATTAAGTGTCCTAAACAAGATAAATAAAAACTATATTAGGGTAATCAACCGCTTAATTTTTTTAGTGTTATATATTACTTTCATGCAAAGTAAATTTGGGCTAGATTTTTTTCTTTTCTCTCTCTTTATTTGTGAATATTTGTGCTACAACAACGTGGTAGATATCTACGTACGTAAATCAAAATTGGTCAAAAGTATTAAATATGACTAAATGGCCACTAATAATTTTGCTTTAATAAATCATGTAGAAGAATTGGTCAAAAGTATTTAAATACAATCAAATTTTTTCATTTGTGTAAAAATAAATAAATAAATTTGCAGGAATACACAAAGCACGAACGCATAAATTTCTAAGTAATAAATATTGTTTCTATCCTTAAAAAAAAGGGTCATTTTCTTAGCGTGAACGCATGGAGTATTTGTTTAGACCCATTTGGGGCGGTCACACTCATGTGACGCCTTCTGATGAAGTCATACGTGACCAAACAATCACTAAAATATAAAACTATTTAATCTAAAATTAATTAATAATAAGTGAAATAGTTTAATGTATCAGCATATTCTTTACGTTTGGTGTAATTTTGAACCTCACATACGGACAATTTATTTATAATCAGATGATTTGAAGCATTTGAGTTGTTCGACTTTTACACATAAATAAAATGTTTTGATTTTATGATAAATTATTTAATTTAAAATTAATTGACAACGAATGAAATAGCGTAATGTTGTATCTCAACATAAAAAACGTGTAAACTTAATTTGTGCAAAAATAATCAAATAATTAAACAAGAACAATTTTAATTAGAATTATCTTGACCACAGTAAGCAGTCTACTTATGCCAACTATTTAAGATTAACTATAAGCTATATCAACTATTTAAAATTGATTTGGATCGCTGATTTTGTTATATAATTTATATAATTGGATTCCTAAATATGTCTCCCTATAAGGTCTTTCATGCCAGAATTAAACTTGGTTCCTTAGTAGATGTAATTGCCACAAGTATTGCAACTTATACTCATGCGAAGCATTAAAGAATTGAGTGTTGAATATTAAAAATATCTCTACAAGATTTAGAGTTTGAATTTATAAATATTATTTAAAATAATTCTATCAAACTGTTTTCAAAGAACACAACAAAAAGTCTAAATTTTCTTAAATATATATAATTCACATTAATGTTATGTATGCATTGATCGGTGATAGCCACTGTCATGCAAATAAATTTGGGTCGGTCTTATTTATTTATTTACTTATTGAATATTCAACCTCGGTAATTAAAAAAAAAAGAATTAACATTTTATTTTTCTAATAATCTCAGCCGAACACTTTAATTCCAAAATAAACTTGATTCCTTCATACATGTAATTGAGGTATTACTAATTTTACTAACCCCACACACATCTAGATTTGGTTTCCTCCAATTTTTCAATGGATTGACACAAAAATAAAAATATATAAATGTAGAAAATGGTAAACATTTGTTTCAACATAATCGAATCGAAATATTTTTAATCTCCCACTCAAAAGTCCTAATTTGTTCAGAAATATATGGTTAATAGTCATGTTAATATGATGAATCAACCGTTTAATATTTTTTAGTTCAATAGCAACTGTCATGCAAAGTAAACTTTTTTTCTTTTTTTTTTCTTTTGCTACTGATAATCTTATTTCATATATCAAAAAGAAAAATATATGGAATTATAGTATTAACCTTTCTAATATCGTTATAAAAAATGAACATTCTACCCTAGTAGGACTTCTAAAATGTATGGTCATTCTGGCCTAATAGGACTTCTGATCTCAATTGAAATCGACTAATCTTTTTCCAAACATTTATGTAAATTACCAAAAGATACTCATAATAAGTAGTTCTTAGCATTTAACACATTTTTTATAGGAAGAATTTGAACAAAAGGCCATCTCTTTTCTTTTTTATTTATTGGATACAAGTTCAAAAATTCAATGCTCACTACTTAAAATTTGTTTTTTCCTCTGTTCCAACATTAGAGATACAATTTGACTTTTGAGATCAAACGACGACATATTAAACTTCAAAATTAGTATGACTCATAAAAATTTAAAATTTAATATGTCGTCGTTTGATCTCAAAAGTCAAATTGTATATTTAATTTTGAAACGGATGGAATACTAGTGTGTTGGAACAGAACACCAAAATTTAAACAGTTTTAGGTTGCATATTTATAGCTATTTGTATTTAGGATTCCAGATTAGGTTGCATATTTATAGTTATCTGTATTTTGAATCCCAGGGCACATATGATGGATTTTAAATTAGTTTAAAGCTCAGAAAAGCCTTTCTAATCAATTGAACTCTATCAATTAAATTATTAATCAAACATTTCTCTTATAAATATTCAGACACAGCGCATCAATTTTTAATTGAAAAATATTTTAAATTAATTTTAAAAAGTTAAAAAAATTATTTAATTTAAAATGGAGAGAATATATATTATTTGTACCGGTGATTGCATCCTTAGCTATTATAAAAAAAAAGTTTCTAAAACTTAATTTCTACTCGAATTAACAAAAATCTACCCCGTTCTTTCTTCATTTTTTTTAACTGTTGTATATTTTGATGTAATCTACATAAATAGAAAATTGTAAACATGAGCAATACGCAAGGCATTAACCAACTTCAGAAGCTAAGCTTCATTTTCCTGTATGCATCTAAAGAAGCCAACAGTGCCTGATGCAGCCATACCAAAATGTATGAAAAGCAAATCAGCATTATTCCGTCATTTATAATTCATAATCTGCCACAGGAATAATTTTTTCTGGCCAACAAACTGCAACCAGAAATTAGTAAAGATTATTTAGGCTACTATGTTAACAAGTTAAAACATTCTACCGCACGCCGCTTCTTTTGATTGTTGATCAAGAGTCAACACCAGAGGCAGGCTTGAAAATATTTCCCTCACTGTAACAACTGAACGAATTGTATTCAAAATTTTAAAGCTTGCAAAAGTAAGAAGAGTCCGCACATAGCTCTTGTATCTCTCAGGCTCTCCAATGTCACTGCAGATCATATGATGTCTTTCATCAGTTTCCACTCTTGTATCTCTCAGGCTCTCCAATGTCACTGCAGATCATATGATGTCTTTCATCAGTTTCCAAGCTTAGTTACGGAAAGAGTATTGTTAGGTAACTACACAATTTTTGTCTAGACACATCTAAACAAGCATTGATGAGTTGTCTAGTACAACTCTGTATAACTTATCTAGCATTAGTGGGTTGCACTGTACAACCATCAATATATGTGTTTAGAAAAAAAAAAGTTTAGTTACCTAGCATTTACGTAAATAAGGTATCATATTGCATGAAGAGATTTTTCACATTACCCAATGAGTTTACTCATTGACAGAGAGATTAGTCTTCAATCTTTGGACAAGATGTGGCAATGCATTGATGCTGTCTTGGACCGACTGGTCAACACAAGACTCCAAATTGTTGGTGGCATCAAGTCTGATCTTTTGGAGCTTGGCTGACTCAAATTTGTCTTGGCAGACCATCAGCGACCTATTTAACCGTTCCTAAATCAATCATAAAATGTGTTCCGAAAAGCATGTATTAGTTAACAAATTTAAACTATTGAAACTTCTAAACAGAAACTCTGGGAAGCAACAGCAGAAAACTTGTATTGCCCGAGTAAGCATATCAGTGTAACAACTTTTATTTTTCATACAAGATAACATTGTGATAGTAAATTAAGTTCACTAACTACTAGGATAAATTTCTTGGCAAATATATTCATACCTACTAACACCAAACAGAGACATTAATTTATAAACCTTTGATTCTTGCCTTCCACGTGTACCAAACAACAAGTGAATCCTCTTTCAAATAGCTTTACTTCTACAAAACATCTTCAGTAATGCAACCAATTTACTTGATCGAGGTTTCTTCCATTGTTTTAGTTATTGTGAGGGGGTTCAGGTAGATAAGGAACCAAGCCACAAGCAACACCAAACACAAGCTCCATGTCACCCAACCAGGGAAGAATAGATGTCAAGAAAATCCACCACTCCAACACCCCCCAGAAAAAAAAAAATTCAGCAAACGTGCCAAAAACATATTTATAAGCCTATATCTCTTATATATTTATGATTTAAGTGGAAAATAACATATAAAAATATTGAGAATATTAGAATAATAAAATATATTGATTTTTTATAGGTGTAAATTTTATATATATTGAAAAATATAATGCACATGTTTTCGGCACGTCCTCAAATTCATGATGAAAACAATAAAAGGAAATATCACTTAAATTGGTACGGAGGGGGACAAAATCCGCAATGTACTATTTATTTCATAATTAGTGAAGCATATTAACTCAGTACCAATTAAACAGTACAAGCCTTTAGAAAGAAGTAATCATCAACTCAACAGATCTGGCAAAAAAAGATGTGTTTGACATGTGATTGCAAAGGCAGTTTAAGGTTCTAGATTTTTTTTATTTTTTTTGGTGATTTAGGTTATAGGACGATTGACATCTTTTAATGTAGATACAACAAGGCCGGAGAAGGAGTGTGTAGTTAAAAATGGGTAATAGCCATTGCAGTATGACCTACATGGGAAGTTTCAAGGGGTGGTGATAAGATCCTTTCAAAAACCTTATCAGAGTGTCTCAAGCGCATATGGCATGAAGTAACAAACTAGCATGAAGCCTTTTCTCACTATAACTTGTTTTGATTATGCCAAGTTACATCTGAAAGTATTCATTATAGGCTAAAGAGCCCTTATTTTCCTAATACTATCAACAATTACTAGTCCATTTACTTTGAGATTAAGGCATTCAACAAATATTATCAAAAAGATTGGAGAAACCATATGTAACACCCAAGTCCCACATCGTAACTTGTGAGATAATTTGGTATGTATATAAAGCCCCAAGCTACTACCAATAGTACCTTTAGTCATGACTTTTTGGGTGAGTTTGTGTGTTCTAAGATACTCAAGAAGATACCACAACAACAAGTCTGCAACAGTGCACTGGGCCTTGGCATTCTATACCCGAGTTGTTACTCCATATCCAAGAAAGAGTGAAGAGATAAGAGCAACTAGTTATGATCTATAGAGATATGGTTTGTTTAGACCCATGTATGAATTCCGATAAAGTATGATACTTGAAACAAAAATCTTCAACGAAATATTAGTATAACAGCCACTATCTAACCGTTTTTCTCATTCATTGTCTCTCATGTTACTCTTCTTTCAAAAGTTCATGTAAATTTATTACTCTTACTTCCATTGCTCAATTTATCAACCTAAGTTTTAAAATGTAAACTACAAGCAGGGCACTAAATTTGAGTTAAGCAAAAAGGGTATTTAAATATACATTTAAAATGCACACACAAGCACAAATACATACTCCCTCCAAAATAGAGTGTCCATCTTTACATCTCTAAAATGTACACACAAGCACAAATATATACTCCCTCCAAAATAAAGTCTCCATCTTTACATCTCCGGACATTTCATAAAATAAGTCCACTTAACACATTACTCCTATATGCTATTCAAGTAAATCTTGATATTTTGGTGATTGATTACATCCACGTCAATTTTTTTCTTAAAAATATCAAGTGGGGACTATCAGTTTGGAACAGAGAGATAAGAAAGACAAACACAGAACATAGAGAGTACGAAATAACCCTGAATTGTATAATCCATCAAAAAATTAATAATCAAATTTAAAGTATTTTTGTCAAGAATAAAAAGAAAAGGGGAAATTAAATATAAAAAAAATAAACCTGGAACTTGGCCATCTCATCCTCAACGAGATGCTGAGCAGTAAGAACAGGAACACTGCAATTTTCGGTACACCTTCCTATATCTTCCTGCTTTCTACTCCTGTCAAAGCACTCGTAAGCACACTTGAAGTACGCTTGCTGCAATAATTATAGGAAACAATTAACAACCCATTATTTACATAGAGAAAAAGAAACATATATATAGAGAGAGAGAGAGGGAGGGAGAACGATAGGGAAGAGAGATAAGGACCTGGAGGGTGAAATTGACATGGTCTTGGATGGGCGAGAGTTGGGTTTGAGCAGCAGAGTTCACTTCGTTGAGTTTCTGCCTCAATCTCTCTGTTACAATTCGTTCTTCTGCTGCTGCCATGTGATCCATCTCTTTCCCTCAACGATTTTTCTGTCTTTCCTGTGACGAAATTCTCTAGGAAGAAATTGGGGTTTTAGGGATTTTGAGGTAATATTGTGTTGGGACTTGGGAGAGGGGTTTAAGGATTTCTTTCTTTTCCCTTTATTCCTTACCTATCTTCTTCATTTTCGTAAAATTAACAAAATAAATAAATTACTATTTTTTAAACTTTGGCTCTCCCCAGTTATATTTTTCATTTAATTCCATTTAATACATCAAATTTTTTAAATCTATATTTTTTTAGTAATCATCTAAATATATTATTAGATAATTTATGAAATTAATTTTTTTACAAAAAAAAAAATTAGAGTTATTGAACATATTTTTACCGTTAAAATTTAGTATGAAATTTTAATCACTAGAAATAGTAATAAAATTATTCGTGCTCATAAAATGGTAAAAAAAATTTGAATTACTTTCATTTTTAAAGAAATGATAAATGATAGGAGATGATTTTAATTATATTTATTCAAAATATTAATAGTTGGTTTATTGTGTGAAATTGAAAGAAATATTATTGTAGGAAATCCTAGTCCATTTTTAAAATTATTTTAAAGTTCTAAAGTCCAATGTGTACCTTAGAGTCCGGGTACTAAATTTATCAATTAAATAAACCTAATTTTTTTTTTCCAATAAAAAAAATGCATCCGAACTCGTCCTCCAAAAACACTAATCCAAATGCCTGCCAATGGATGTAATATCAAAGGAGAGAGTGAGGGAGTAATCTAATCCGGTTAAATTGACTTTTTTGTGTCTCAGTTTTAAAGGTAATGTTAGGCGTTTAAAATTTGCTTTTTTTTTGTCTCAAATTTGTTTTAAGTGATACAGTGTTTAATAAGGCAGATGATATTTTCTGACATAGTCATTCACAAAAATTTTATTATATTAATGTAATAATGATACAATTATTTGAGATATTATTTGAAATAATAAATTTGAGACTTCTGATAGTATCTTATTTTTAATGATTTGACGATAGAGTAATGTTAGAAATCTCAAATAACATGACATTTAATATTTAAATAATAATTTATAACATAGTCAAGTGCATGAGATCTATCCAATCAATGATATGGTGATATATCATTTGATACACTTTTTGATACCACAAATTTGAGACTTCTAACATCATCCTTAACGATATCACATGTCACTCGCGCCACAAAACTCTCTGTCTGTCAAATTGTTATGCGGATCAAAAAAAATTTTTTTACTGTGTCAATTAATTGTGTGGATAGAGATATTTTTAAGTAAGTACTCAATTTTTTTAAGTAAGTACGCTCTATCCACACAATTGTTGGCATCGTGATTCAAATAATTGTGTGGACGAGTATAATATGGGCAACCTGATCTTGTGTTCTACGGTCATAAATTAGTTGTAATGTTAATAATTCTATTCAATTTTGACAATGAATCATTTATTATATAAAAAAGAAGTAAGAATATATATATTGTTCAACCTCTTAAAAAAAATAAAAATCTTACTTTAAATGTAACTTTTAATGAAAATGGTGCTTTGTTATCTAGAGGAAAGGATTATATATGTATCACTACAAGTAGATTTTTTTTTTTGTTCTGTTTTTTGTTTTTACAAAAGGCTAGATTTTATTTCTAAAAAGTTTCTCAAATTCAAATGTCATGGATATATAAGAGGTTAACCAAAATACCAATAGTTTCTTGATTGCGGCATGCTTGCTTGTACCCAAACTGAATTAATTAATAGAACAATTAAAGTGGGTTTATAATCTCTGACAAAAAAAACATTCAAACAAAAAAGACACTTCTTCTGATTTTGTATGAAAAAAGAATTAATATGTAACAAAAGAATTAATATGTAAAAAAAGAAGGAGCAAAATTAAAGTTATGGAATTTGAAAATACTAGGGTGTGTTTCTTAAAAATGGGAAATGGGACTCTTATATTGCAAAGATGGTGAATATACCCAAGCTTTCACACCGAGTCCAACAAAGGCTAGACCTAGGTCAATATATTTACTTACAAAAAATAATCTTGAACTCTCTTCTACTTATAAAACAAAGGTAAACACAAGAGATGTATATTAGACGATGTGGGACTTCGAAACAAAAATACATTTGAACCAAAAAACCTCTCATTCTTATAACTTATTGTTAAACTTATGTTTCTTGTGGTGTCGATGTGGAATATTTGAAACAAAAAATACATGTGTAAAATATCTTTGTTATTGTTTTAAGTCTCACATTGGTTAGATGATAAAAGTTAAAGGAATTTTTTTTTATAAAAGGAATATCAAGTGAAGGTTTGGTTGTCTCTAAGTCACACATTGGTTATATTAATCTTGAACTTTCTTCTACTTATAAAACAGGTAAGAAGTGAAGGTTTGGTTGTTTCGAAGTCTCACATTAGTTATATTAATCTTGAACATATGAGACTTTGAACCAAAAATACATTTGAACTAAAAGATCTCTCATTCTTATAGCCAAAAGGCCACTTAACTTATAGCTTATTGTTAAACTTATGTTTCTTGTGGGGCCTCTCATTCTTATAGCTTATTATCTCTCTCATTCTTATAGCTTATTATCTCTCATTCTTATAGCCAAAAGGTCTCCTATTCTTATAGTTTATTGTTAAACTTAAGTTTCTTGTGGGATTTTAAAACAAAAATACATTTGAACCAAAAAGCCTCTCATTCTTATAGCCAAAAGGCTTCTCGTTTTTATAGCTTAATGTTAAACTTAAGTTTTTTGGGGTGTCGATATGGGACATTTGAACCAAAAAATACATGTGTACAATGCCTTTGTTATTGTTATTGTCTTTAAGTCCCACATTGGTTAAATGATAAAAATTCAAGAAAATTTTTCTTATAAAATGTCTACTTAGTAACTCTGCATATAAATTTTTAATTTTGAGGACCTTAAGTCATTGCTTAATTCGCTTAATGTATGGACCGGCCCTGGGTGAATTATTTTGTTTGTAACAATGTGGCTAATCATACAACAAAGCCTATTATATTTTTGTTAGAGCGTAACCAAATCATTGTATTGTATGGTCCTATGTGCATAAATATGTTTTGTATTAGCAAATCAGACTTCAAAAATAATAATTTTTCGATTTTATGTTGCCACGTCAAACATAAAATTTATTGGGCTGCATGTAGTTTATGTGAGGCATACTTAATCATGCATTTAGTGTGACGCCCCCAAAATAGGTCCATACAACCCATTTTGAGTCGCCAATAACATTTCACAAAATACAAATACAAATATGAATTTTTCCATTTACAACTAATAAGTGTTGTGCAAAATACGACAACACAATACAAATACATCTTAAATTCTCAATACACTTATTGTCACACTAATAGTAAGGTATTGAGACACTTCTAATATCTCGGACCATCACTCCATTTCCCGGCTAGTCCCCGCTACACTCTCTTTTCCTGAGGAGAACAATGGAACAAAAAGGAAAAGGGTGAGCACAAATAGCCCAGTAAGAAATATCATGACTAAGATAATGAAGAATAATAAAAATTATCTTTAGCCTTCAACAGAATTAAATCAGAGATTTAAAGATGTTTTAATTGTTTAACAACAACAATTGCAGCGGAACCAACAATCCATTAGAAGAGTCAAGTAGATTATAATATCTACCATCTTCTATAAATTAAAGGATCACCACCAATATTTTATCCCTGTAACACCAATCAACAATTTCTGTTTATGAACATCCAAATCAACAGTTTATATTCAACAGCCTCTCTTTGCACTACGTGCCAAAGATATTTATTTGTAACATCACCGGTCATGATCATGCCAAACGCCAGTTCATCTTTGCACTACGGGCCAAAGAGAACTTTCACCATACGCCTTTGTTTGTAACACCAAAAGTCATTATAATACCAATACACAGTTTGGTCAAAATCATGTCACGCCAGTTCATCTTTACACTACGGGCCAAAGAGAACTATCACCACAATTTAAATATGAGGATGAGGATGATGACAATGATACAGTGAGATCAAGGATAAGAAAAGCTTTATAATTTAATCAGTATCAAAGATTGACCAAATTGCCAACACGATGACCAAATTGTGGAGTCAAATTCAAGAATGATATTCAAGAAATTGTTTCATGCTTCAACTATAACGTATAAAATGAAATAGAAAGATTCAAGTGAGAAGATATTAGATGAAGCACAAACTATTAAAGATATTCTACTAATTTTCAGGGATTTTCTCCATTTAAAAATAAGGTTTTGGAAACAAACAAAGATTTCTTATCTTAAATGGAGAAATGTGAAAGAAAAAGATATCCCTTAAAGAGTACAAAAGAAATGATACGTTATACGAGTATAACAGAATATATGAAACTGCAAATGGATTTTCACCCGTCATGCGATAATTCGCGTAGACAGATTATTTTCACAACAGATTAATAAGTAATGAATACAAAGGGTTATTCACCAGGCATGCGTCAATCCGCACGGACAGGTTATACCCATAGATTAATAAGGAATGAATACAGAAGGGTATTCACCAGGTACGACACTCGTACTTACAGGTTATTCCCATAGAATAATAATGAATGAATACAAAAGGATATTCACCAGGCATGCGTCATACCGCACGGACAGGTTATCCCCACAAATTAATATAGAATGAATAACAACCTTTATGAGTATAATATCACTTACGAACATGAAAGCAAATGATATTATATAGGAGTATGAAAGAAATGATATTCCCTACCTTAGTTAACAAGTGACTGGATGTTACTTTCTATGAAGTTTACTAACTTCGGATAATACTAGTATTCTCACAAATACTCACAATAGCCTAGCACACTAAGAGAACTCAAGAAATTTAGAGAGAGAGAGGAAGTATAAACAATGAAGGTGTGAAATTTTCTTAAGCAAACCCTCCCTATTTATAGGAAAATCAAGGTGAGGGCATTTTAGTCTTTTTTCCAAATTTTCTTGGTTTATTACTCTTATACCCTTGGCATATTCTTTTAATATACTTTATGCCATAGTATATTCTTAGAATATGCTTTTACTTAGGTTTTTAACCTTAAGGTAAAATAAAAACTGAATTAACTATTTACTGACGGTAATTACTATTGACTGACATGTGGGTCCCACGGAAAAATAAAATCTGAAGAAATTATTCTACAAAAATAATTTGTGGGTCCCACCGGTCAAATAGTTATGGGTCCCACGAAATAAAGTGTGGGTCCCACAGAAAAAATAAGTTAACTTACAACAAACGCTTCACGTATTTTTAATCAACACTATTTTAGACTTATAATATCGACAACCAGATCATTCCCAGGAAAAAGGGGGTCTTCCGTATAAACGGCGCGCAATTAAATAACCTTTTTCCTTGACAGAATTTCTAGACATTATCAATAATGCTAAAATATCATATCAAATAATATAAGTTACAGTGTCATGACAAATAATAAAAAAGTATTATGCAGATGCTACTGTAACAATTATTGAACAAAATACTGTGCAATAGCTGCTTTATCAATTATTGAATCAATAATATAAAATACTGTGCAACACCGTGTGCTTGTGAAATACCGCGTACTACTGTGAAATAACGCGTTTTACTGTTCTTTTTATTACAGGGTATTTCAACAGTTGCAGGTGATAATACTGTTGACAAATACTGTCGTTTTCAATATCCGACAATGGGGCCCACTATCGTTGACAATATTGCCATTTCGGCGCCGTCGTACGATACCGAATATAATATTCTCCGACAAAAAGAATATTCCCCGACAAAAAGAATATTCCCCGACATGCACTGTTTATCAGATAATTTGCATATAACACCCTTAACTATCATTTATAACAATTAAGCACTTTACTATTTAGAAGAATAATCATAAAGAAAATAATAAACTTTTATTTCATAAAGTCGGGATCTTACAATCTCCCCTCCTTATGAAATTTCGTCCTCGAAATTGACGTACGTACCTGGCGTTTCGAAGAGGTGAGGATACCTTGCTCTCATTTCAGATTCTAACTCCCAGGTCATTTCCTCAATATCATGGTTTCTCCATAAAACTTTGACTTGAGGTATAACCTTTGATCGTAGAATCTGTTCCTTCTTATCCAAGATCTTGACAGGTACCTCTTCGTACGTCAAATCCTCTGCTATCTCGTCTGGTTCCAACTCAATAATGTGGTTTGGATCTTTCACATATTTACGTAGCATGGATATGTGAAAAACATTATGAACACGAGACATGCTTGGCGGTAAAGCGAGTCTGTAGGCCACAGTTCCTACTCGGTCGAGGATTTCAAATGGATCGATAAATCGAGGGTTAAGCTTTCCTCTCTTTCCGAATCGCGTAACACCTTTCCACGGAGCAACACGTAAAAATACATGATCCCCAACGTTGAATTCTTCGTCTCTTCGATGAAGATCGGCATAACTCTTTTGTCGATCTTGAGCTGTTTGTATACGTTGCCGGATCATTTGGATCTTTTCCATAGTCATACGTATCAACTCGGGTCCCAACAATTTTGCCTCACCTACTTCATCCCAACATGCTGGAGATCGACACCTTCGTCCATACAACGCCTCGAAGGGAGCCATGCCTATACTTTCTTGATAACTGTTATTGTAAGAGAATTCTACCAATGGCAAGTATTTATCCCAACTTCCTTTGAAGTCTAGTACGCAGAGTCTTAATAGATCTTCAAGGGTTTGAATAGTCCTTTCTGATTGTCCGTCTGTTTGGGGATGATATGCAGAACTGAATCGTAATTCAGTGCCCATAGCTTTTTGCAAGCTGACCCAAAATCGTGAAGTGAACCTAGGATCTCGATCAGAAACGATGGATACTGGCATGCCATGCAATCTCATAATCTCGCTAATATACAAACTAGCAAGACGCTCGAGTGAATAGTTTTCTCGTATAGGCAGGAAATGAGCAGACTTGGTCAATCTATCTATAATGACCCAAATTGCGTCTAAGCCTTGAGAAACCTTGGGAAGACCTGTCACGAAATCCATGTTGATGTGTTCCCACTTCCATTCTGGAATCTCAAGTGGTTGCAATGGACCCCTTGGTACTTGATGCTCCGTCTTGACACGTTGACAAGTTAAACATCTTGCAATAAACTCTGCAATCTCTCTCTTCATATTCTTCCACAAAAATGTATGTCGAAGATCACGATACATTTTGGTACTTCCCGGGTGGATTGCAAATGGTGTGTTGTGTGCCTCCATCATGATTTTGTATTTCAACTCAGGGTCGTTAGGAACACACAGTCTAGAGTTGACTCGAAGTATTCCATCTTCGTCGACTCTTGCTTTTGGAATAGCACCTTCTTGTACCTTTTTCTTCATATTCATCAACTCCGGGTCTGTAACTTGAGCAGCTTTAATTTTGTCGATTAAAGCCGGTTCTACCTGTATATGTGCGACCTTCACGTGGGTTCCTGGAGTCTTTAACTCTATCTCCATCCTTTGTAAATCATCCAAGATGAGCTTTTGCGATGTCAGTAACGCACTCGTGCTTGCATATGATCTTCTACTCAATGCGCCAGCTACTACGTTCGCCTTTTCAGGATAGTATTGGATGGTATGGTCGTAATCTTTTAACAGCTCAAGCCAACGCCGTTGTCGCATGTTGAGTTCCTTTTGGGTGAAGAAATATTTGAGACTTTTGTGGTCTGTATAGATCTCCACTTTCTCTCCATATAAATAATGTCTCCAAATCTTCAACGCGAAAACGACTGCTGCCAACTCTAGATCATGAGTAGGATAATTTCTCTCATATTCCTTGAGTTGCCGAGACGCATAGGCTATAACCTTCCCATGCTGCATGAGAACACAACCTAGTCCTTTGCTTGAAGCGTCGCTGTAGATGACAAATCCTTCCGATCCTGATGGTATTGCCAATACAGGTGCTCAAATGAGCCTTCTTTTGAGTTCTTGAAAACTCTTCTCACATTCTTCGCTCCATTTGAATGTTGTGCTTTTCCGAGTCAGTTGAGTTAATGGAATGACTATTCGAGAAAATCCTTCTACGAATCTCCGATAATAACCAGCTAGACCTAGAAAGCTTCGTACTTCGGTTACTGACTTAGGTTGTTCCCAATTTGATACTGCTTCAATCTTCGCCGGGTCAACCGAGATTCCTTCTTTAGAAACCAAGTGACCAAGGAATGCAACTTCCTCAAGCCAGAATTCACATTTCTTCAACTTAGCATATAACTTGTTTTCACGAAGTTTTTGGAGTATCAGCCTCAAGTGTTGCTCATGATCTTCACGACTTTTAGAATATATGAGAATGTCATCAATGAAGACAACCACGAAATGATCCAAATATTCCTTGAATATCCGGTTCATCATATCCATGAAAGCAGCAGGAGCATTAGTCAATCCAAAAGACATGACTAGGAATTCATAATGTCCGTACCGAGTTCTGAAGGCAGTCTTTGGAATGTCATCAGCTTTAACTTTCAACTGATGATATCCAGAACGAAGATCGATCTTTGAAAAGAATTGAGCACCTTGTAACTGGTCGAACAGGTCATCAATGCGAGGTAACGGGTACCTATTTTTGATGGTGACATGGTTTAACTCCCGATAGTCAATGCAAAGTCTCATACTCCCGTCTTTCTTCTTTACGAATAAAACAGGAGCACCCCAAGGCGATGTACTCGGACGTATGAAACCGCTGTCTAACAACTCCTGTAGTTGGACTTTTAACTCTTGAAGTTCAATAGGGGCCATTCGATATGGGGTTTTAGAAATAGGTTTCGTACCGGGTTCAAGGTCGATACAAAATTCAATTTCACGGTCTGGGGGTAGGCCAGGAAGTTCTTCGGGAAATACGTCAGGGAACTCATTAACAACAGAAATATTTTTCAAATCTGACGTACTTTTATTTAAATCCGTTACATGGGCTAAGAAGGCTTGACATCCGTTTTTCAATAAACGAATGGCTTTGTGACTAGAAATGATGGTTATTGATTTCAATGGTTTGGTTGCTTGAATTCGAATAATAGGTTGATTAGGAATATGAAAACTAATAACCTTACGAAAGCAATCAATTTTAGCATGATGAGCAGTTAACCAATCAATTCCTAAAATCACATCAAATTCATGCATGTTCAAGGAGATAAGATCAACAGGTAATGTGAGGGTGCCGATTTGAACAAAGCAAGATTTATAGACCGTAGATGTAACGAATGTTTGGGCTAATGGTGTTTCGACAGATAAGTCAAAATCTAATTCTTCAGGAGTCAAATTCAAGCGTTGAGCACATGTTGGTGAAATAAAAGAGTGGGTAGAACCAGTATCTAATAAGGCATAGACTTCATAAGAGTTAATAAGTAGTTTACCCGTTATAACCTCGTTCGAATTCTGCGCTTTTTGTGACGTCACAACAAAAGCTCTCCCCTGGACCACAGACTTTGACTTGTCCGTGACCGCCTTCGGTGTCATCATCGCAGCTGGACTTGACTTCGCTGCATGACAAAAACGAGCTATATGGCCTTCCTTTCCACAATTGTAACATACTTGGGATGGCGATTGTGTACAATTGGGACTAATGTGTCTTTCTTTCCCACACCTGAAACATCTTACAGGTGGTCGTTCTCCTTCCTTCGAAACTGGTACTGGTGCTGGTGCTGACGTTGGTGTCTTTCCATGGTTGTTGTTGAATCTCCTCTTCTTGGAATTGTTGCCACTTGACTCACTCCTTCTATTATCTGGGCCAGGATTACCACCGAAGTGGTTACCATTTTCGATGTTGTGATTCCCTCATCGCTGATTATCATTATTTCGATAATTGCTGCCACCATTACGATTATTACCGTGATTTTGCTCTCGTGGTTGGGTGTTGCTTCCTGGTTGTAGTAGTCCTCTTTCCTGCTCCACTACTTGAGCCCTATCCACGGCATCTGCGTATACACAAATTTTATGAGAAACGAGATATTGACGAATCTCTGGTTTCAAACCTCGGAGGAACATTCGTGTCATCCGTTTCTCAGTATCCACCAAATGGGATGCAAAACGCGACAGCTCGGCAAACTTGGCTTCGTACTGTGACACCGTCATGTTGTTCTGTTCCAGTTTAATGAATTCTACCTCCTTCATATGACGAATACTTTCCGGGAAATACTTCTCGTTGAATAATTCCTGGAACTCGACCCAAGACATCTCAAGTGCCGAATGATGGGTACGTTTCACAGATTCCCACCAATGATCCGCTTCTCCTCGTAACATAAAGGTAGCAAAAGGAACCTTTTGGTCGTCCGTGCAACGCAGTACATCAAATATCTTTGTTAATTGTTTAAGCCATGCCTCTGCCTTGAGTGGATCTGGCTTGCCGAAAAATTCAGGTGGTCCCAATTTTTTGAACTGCTTAGCAGTGACCATCCGTACATTATCAGCGTTTCTGCCAGTATTGTAGACAGGAGCTCTTCTCGCCTGGTTCTGTAGGTATTGCATGAAGTTCCTAAAAAATTCATCATTCATCCGGTTGTTAGCATCATGATTAACATCATGATGTTCTGAATTTGCACCCGTATTATTTGTGGCTTCCTGGTTTTCAGCCACAATGGTCTCATAGTGAATCTCTTGGTTTTCAGATGCCATTCTGAAATGTGATCACAAAACAAAGATTAGTTAAAGAAATAGACATGCAACATCTTGTCCCTATAACCAAACCAATTACTTAAATAACCAAAAATAGCTTAGGTAGTACACACTAGCAAAGGATTTTACTCGTCTCTCCCCTCCTAGTTCTAATCCCAGATCTCTACCAGAGATCATATCCCTAAGCTCTGATACCAACTGTGACGCCCCCAAAATAGGTCCATACAACCCATTTTGAGTCGCCAATAACATTCCACAAAATACAAATACAAATATGAATTTTCCCATTTACAACTAATAAGTGTTGTGCAAAATACGACAACACAATACAAATACATCTTAAATTCTCAATACACTTATTGTCACACTAATAGTAAGGTATTGAGACACTTCTAATATCTCGGACCATCACTCCATTTCCCGGCTAGTCCCCGCTACACTCTCTTTTCCTGAGGAGAACAATGGAACAAAAAGGAAAAGGGTGAGCACAAATAGCCCAGTAAGAAATATCATGACTAAGATAATGAAGAATAATAAAAATTATCTTTAGCCTTCAACAGAATTAAATCAGAGATTTAAAGATGTTTTAATTGTTTAACAACAACAATTTCAGCGGAACCAACAATCCATTAGAAGAGTCAAGTAGATTATAATATCTACCATCTTCTATAAATTAAAGGATCACCACCAATATTTTATCCCTGTAACACCAATCAACAATTTCTGTTTATGAACATCCAAATCAACAGTTTATATTCAACAGCCTCTCTTTGCACTACGTGCCAAAGATATTTATTTGTAACATCACCGGTCATGATCATGCCAAACGCCAGTTCATCTTTGCACTACGGGCCAAAGAGAACTTTCACCATACGCCTTTGTTTGTAACACCAAAAGTCATGATAATACCAATACACAGTTTGGTCAAAATCATGTCACGCCAGTTCATCTTTGCACTACGGGCCAAAGAGAACTATCACCACAATTTAAATATGAGGATGAGGATGATGACAATGATACAGTGAGATCAAGGATAAGAAAAGCTTTATAATTTAATCAGTATCAAAGATTGACCAAATTGCCAACACGATGACCAAATTGTGGAGTCAAATTCAAGAATGATATTCAAGAAATTGTTTCATGCTTCAACTATAACGTATAAAATGAAATAGAAAGATTCAAGTGAGAAGATATTAGATGAAGCACAAACTATTAAAGATATTCTACTAATTTTCAGGGATTTTCTCCATTTAAAAATAAGGTTTTGGAAACAAACAAAGATTTCTTATCTTAAATGGAGAAATGTGAAAGAAAAAGATATCCCTTAAAGAGTACAAAAGAAATGATACGTTATACGAGTATAACAGAATATATGAAACTGCAAATGGATTTTCACCCGTCATGCGATAATTCGCGTAGACAGATTATTTTCACAACAGATTAATAAGTAATGAATACAAAGGGTTATTCACCAGGCATGCGTCAATCCGCACGGACAGGTTATACCCATAGATTAATAAGGAATGAATACAGAAGGGTATTCACCAGGTACGACACTCGTACTTACAGGTTATTCCCATAGAATAATAATGAATGAATACAAAAGGATATTCACCAGGCATGCGTCATACCGCACGGACAGGTTATCCCCACAAATTAATATAGAATGAATAACAACCTTTATGAGTATAATATCACTTACGAACATGAAAGCAAATGATATTATATAGGAGTATGAAAGAAATGATATTCCCTACCTTAGTTAACAAGTGACTGGATGTTACTTTCTATGAAGTTTACTAACTTCGGATAATACTAGTATTCTCACAAATACTCACAATAGCCTAGCACACTAAGAGAACTTAAGAAATTTAGAGAGAGAGAGGAAGTATAAACAATGAAGGTGTGAAATTTTCTTAAGCAAACCCTCCCTATTTATAGGAAAATCAAGGTGAGGGCATTTTTAGTCTTTTTTCCAAATTTTCTTGGTTTATTACTCTTATACCCTTGGCATATTCTTTTAATATACTTTATGCCATAGTATATTCTTAGAATATGCTTTTACTTAGGTTTTTAACCTTAAGGTAAAATAAAAACTGAATTAACTATTTACTGACGGTAATTACTATTGACTGACATGTGGGTCCCACGGAAAAATAAAATCTGAAGAAATTATTCTACAAAAATAATTTGTGGGTCCCACCGGTCAAATAGTTATGGGTCCCACGAAATAAAGTGTGGGTCCCACAGAAAAAATAAGTTAACTTACAACAAACGCTTCACGTATTTTTAATCAACACTATTTTAGACTTATAATATCGACAACCAGATCATTCCCAGGAAAAAGGGGGTCTTCCGTATAAACGGCGCGCAATTAAATAACCTTTTTCCTTGACAGAATTTCTAGACATTATCAATAATGCTAAAATATCATATCAAATAATATAAGTTACAGTGTCATGACAAATAATAAAAAAGTATTATGCAGATGCTACTGTAACAATTATTGAACAAAATACTGTGCAATAGCTGCTTTATCAATTATTGAATCAATAATATAAAATACTGTGCAACACCGTGTGCTTGTGAAATACCACGTACTACTGTGGAATAACGCGTTTTACTGTTCTTTTTATTACCGGGTATTTCAACAGTTGCAGGTGATAATACTGTTGACAAATACTGTCGTTTTCAATATCCGACAATGGGGCCCACTATCGTTGACAATATTGCCATTTCGGCGCCGTCGTACGATACCGAATATAATATTCTCCGACAAAAAGAATATTCCCCGACAAAAAGAATATTCCCCGACATGCACTGTTTATCAGATAATTTGCATATAACACCCTTAACTATCATTTATAACAATTAAGCACTTTACTATTTAGAAGAATAATCATAAAGAAAATAATAAATTTTTATTTCATAAAGTCGGGATCTTACATTTAGACTTTAGGTGCATGTATTAATCATGTGTTGAAGGTATAATAATAATAAAATGAATGCGCCTCATAAATCTGTTGTTTTTATTCAAATAAAAAAGAAAAGGTGAGCATACTTCTAATAAATATGGCTGGCTAGGACTGTTAATTGGGCTAAGTGAATTCAGCCTCAGACTGTTTAAGTTTAACTCATTTAAATATTGACGAGTTTGGGCTCAATCCATTCAGACTTATAATATGTTATTCAAGCTCAGTTCATATGTGATCACGAGCTTCAGACCTATTTTCGGGCAAGTCCAAAAAAAAGATCAAAATTAATAAACTAAAAATAAATAACAAAAAACTAATGCAACTCATTATTAAAACAATATTAACTCATTTTGACAACCTATTGATAAAAATATTAAAACTTTTACAATTCATAAGATCAAATATCATCAAAAAATAAGAAATTTGAAGTTAAAATATACAACTAATCATGACAATAATACATCCTCTAGATTATTTAGTTTAGTTAAAATGACAAAATATTTAAAAAATGAATAAGTTTAAAGAAAACATAATACTTAATTTAGTAAAAGATTCTCTTTCTCTCTCTCTCTCTCTATATATATATCTATATATATATATTGAGAGTGTAAATATGTAATAATTAATATAAATAATTTATATATTTATATGTTTTTAACTGTATAATTTGGTCGGGTCATATAATAGGCCGAATGGCCTATTAACTAAACTCGGTCCGAAGTTTAGTTCATTTCGGGCTTGAATTTTTGTCCAAACTTAACTCGGTTCACCCCCTAGTTAAATTCGAGAGAACTTTTAACGGGCCAAACGATTGAACTTCGGACTTAACCGGCCCAATTGATAGTTATATGGCTAGCCATATCACAAAGCCTGTTATATTTTTGTTAGAGCTTACATAAAGTACTGTATATATAGTCCTTTGTACATAACTGTATTTTGAATTAAGAAAATCAGAATTCAACAATAATGATTTCTAAATTTTAAGTTAGCGCATTAAGCATATAATTTATTGAGCCACATTTTGAGATGCATATAATTATCATGCATTTAGACTTTAGGTGCATATGATCTCATTGTGTCTTACGCATGTGTTAAAGGCATACCAATAAAATGAATGCTACTTATAAATCTGTTCTTTGTATTCCTCAATGGATAATCAGGAGTACTTTTTTAATACTAATATTTTCTTAAAATTAATGTTTTTACCCTAGCAATTTTAAAATATCGGAGGAAACTAATACAAACTGAACTTGAGGCATATGGTTCAATGTACTTGAGATGAGATAGACATAGCAATAAGTAACAATTAACCCTTCCAGATGATATCATCTTCCATATACTCTCATTACCATTCATACATGTAGTCCAGTTGTGGTGCGTTTCAAAAACATGGTACACTTACCCACCGATTCTCAATTTCTCAAATTAGAAATTGCACTGCCATCGCCACCATCATCCCAATTGATTAATGATATTATCCCTCCCGCCTCCAAAATGCTTTCAAGAAGAAACACCGATCAATGTTCCAATAGGCGTACAAAACCATCCGCCGCCTCTCGTCGCCTCTGACAAGCAAATTTTTTTCATTTTGCTTAATTCAGTCGTCTAAAAAAGAAATGCAACGATAAAATAATATTACCTCTATCCCATAAACGAATCTTATTTAAATTTTGTATAAAAGTTTACCACACTGTAAACTATTCAAATTCTGATTAACCCAAATAGTCAGAGAATAAATTATTTAAGAGAACTTAGGAGAAGATTAAGGAATTTGAAATGAATTATCATAAAACTGTTTAATCAATCACATTGAATTTTAAATCCCTTGATATCCTTCTAAATTTTCTAACATATTATTATTAGATGGTGTAAACTAGTTTTACAAGTCATCCTTATATAATTTATTTTTATAGAATTATTATTTAAAAAGATTAAAATAAAACCATATCACGTACAATTTGAATTTAAATTTTTACAAATTAATTAAAATCAAAATTAAATTAAACTCTTTATTGAATATTACAACTTATTCACCTTACATATCACGCTGTCTTCGTACCCTTAATCATTCCTAAACATTCCTATGCTAGCTAGTGTGCGAATACCAAGTACTAAACTTACAAAATATTGTGCCACAAAACAATTATAGAAAAAATATATATATTTTTCTTCCATATGTATTTCTAATTTAGTTTAATATATAGTAGTAGCAAGAAAATTGTATTATTATTATACTTAGTTCATACCGACATCAATAAAAACTAGGTTCATTTTGTTTTTCTTTTATACAAAAACTCCGCCACACAGAAGATATGAAGTCTTTAACTAAACACATTTAGTAAAACCTTATATATGATAAGTTGTGTGTCAAATTTATATATGAAATCTGGATCATTTAGATATACATACACATATATTGAGCATAGACATATATGTTAGAAGTGCTTCTTCTGTGATCATATCTCCAATTAAGTTAGTTTAAATAATTCAATCTCATGCAACATACATATTTGTTATAAATTATTTTCATTTAGAAATTAAAGTAAAGAAATGAGCTCATCATTATACTTCTGCCTCCCCAAAAAAGTTTTACTTTTAGATGTAATTTTTAATGAAAATGGAATTATTTTATTTTATGGTATCATATTTGTTTTTTTTTATTTTGCAAAAAAAAAAAGAGACTAAATTTTTATTTTTGAAAAGTTTCTCAAATCCAAATGGCATGGATAAGTGGTTAACCAAAATACAAAAGGTTCTTGACCGCGGCTAGAACAATTAAAGTAGGTCTATAAACACTGACAAAAGACATTCAAATTTAAAAGACAAGTGATCATACTTCTTCTGATTTTGTATTGGTCTATGTAACATAAGGAAAAAAAATATTAAAGTTAAGAAATTTATCAATACGATGGTGTCTTTAGTAAAAAAGGATATATGGGACTCTTATTTTGCGAAGCTCGAGATTTTTATTTTTTTTAGAATATGATTAGCTATGTACCCAAGCATATTATATGGTTGTTAGAGACTTAGAGCTACTTAAATTATTTGTTGAGATTGACTCATACTTTTGCAGGATCGATCAATGACCACTATAACACGGTAATCAAAAATCTCACTAAGTTTTTCTAGCTACTATAAAAAATATTATTTAATATGTTGATTATTGTAAAACGTGTGAGACATTAATGAATATATCACAAGTAGAACTAGTCAAATTGATGAATCTGAATATATTGTGTCTTCTATTTTCGGTTCTTCTTTAATTTCTTGTAATTGTGTGCTATATTTTGGTCTTAAATCCAACATTATTGTATGGTCCTCTGTGTGTATAAATGTGTTTTGTATTCAGAAAATCAGAATTCAATAATTTTATGTTACCGCATTAATTAAGCATACACTTTGAACCATTTAGGTTATGTGATGCATCAAATAATCATGCATTTAGACTTTAAGTACATATGATCAATAAGTCATCATGTCTTGCGCATTTGTTGAAGGCATACTAATGAAGTGAATGCTACTTATAAATCTGTCCATTTTTTTTCTACTGGAGAATAAGGTTTACTATTTTTTTAATATACTACTATGTTCTTTAAATTAATTCTTTTACATGTTTTTTTTATATGATTTCATACGTAGTTAATTAAAAAAAATAAAAATAAATCTAATAGCAACTTTAAAATATTGGAAGAAGCTAAAATTGTTCGTAGAAGTATGAAATTTCATAAACGGAGACAAGTACTCATGACTGGAAGTATTGTGAATTGTTGAGTTTGGTTCGAGTTTGAGTTATAGATTTCTTGAATTAGGTTTGAGTTGTAGTCATAGAGGTAATATATATGTTATATACAGGCAACAACCGCTTAGAAGTTTATGATTGGATGAAAATAAAACTGTCTGCCCAAGGAGTACATACTACCCTTCCTATTCAGTTAAATACAATTTTACCATTTAAAATTAATTTTAATTAATTCAAATAATTAATATCATAAACTACTTAAGAGTACATCAAGTACAAAATTATTATTTTAAAAATTAAAATAAACTCACATGACAATTTGAATTTTCAATTTAAAAAATTAAGTATCATCAAACTTGAGTATTACATCTAAATCTACTTAATTTGCCTGTCTGCGTTTCAAGTCCGTCATTTTTTTAAACATGGTACACCAAGTAATAAGCCTACAAAATATTATGCAACAAAACAATTGAATTAAAAAGATATTACTCCCTCCATTTTATTTATTTTTATCTTATTTATAAAATTTAAATTTTAAGGCTACACGCATAAAGTCTTATTTTGTGAAATACTTTTTGACAAAAAAAGGGATAAAGGATACCGTATATAATTGAAAGAGTTATCACATAAAAATAATATACTCAAATATACACTTTCTCCATACTATGTACAAAAGATTATTATATAATTTATTAAAACAATGTTATTTTGGGAACATTTCACGCAAAAAAAAAAAATAATATCACTTATTTTTCGTGTTCTTATATTTTTTATTCTCCTTTTATAAATAAAACTCTTTCTATAAAAGAGACAAAGTACTACCTTATTTTGGCTCCGCTAGTACAAAAATCTGACTGGGCCACACAGAACATATGAAGTCTAACCAACGAATAGTTTAACTACTCCTGATAAATATAATTTGATTTTTAAAGTTAAACAATGACATATTAAACTTTGAATTGGTAGAAATTTATTTAATTTTAGTTGATATAGTTATTATAATTGTATAGTATATATAATAAAAATTATTAATCATAAAATTTATTTTTTTTTCCAACTTTTATGAGTCATATTAATTTTAAATTTTAATATGTTGTCGTTTGATCTTAAAAGTCAAATATTATCTCTAATTTTAAAACGGAGAGAATATTTAAGAAAGATAATATTTTACCAGAAAAGAAAAATTCAAACCAAAAAGTAATAGCTAGATTAGATCCATCAAACTTTACATGGCAAGACTAATTAAAAATACTCCAAACAAACATTCATACTTGAAACTCAAATACTTATTATAACAATAAAACATACAGAAATATAGAAATCTAAGCATGACTCCATTCCCTTTCATATCTTCAATTCCCGATTGAAAATCCAGCTGAAAGAAACAGGGAGATCTGCTTTCTTCTCCTTCTCCTTCCCCTGCACCTTCTCTTCCACTCGCCTAATCCTGGGAGCCAACTCACACACATATTCCTGCGCCTTCCGCCCCTCGTCCGACAGCCCCGTCGTAAGCCTCTCCACATTCCATTTATCCACCAAAAACTCTAAAATGTCGCAATAATCCCACGCAGAATACACCCCGACTCGCTGAGCAACCGCAGTAAAATGTTTGAACAGAAGTTTGTCGGTGCCGTCGTACATTAAGTGCGCTGGCATTCTTATTTTCTTGCGCATCATGTCTGCAAAAGCAATTACTGTTGTGTCGGGGTCGATTTCAGCGAGCTTTTCCACGATCTTGGTGTACGCTGTGGCGTGGCGCTTCTCGTCGGAGGCGATGGAGCCGCAGATGTGAGCGAGGTTTTTGTCGCCGTAGTGTTGGGCTAGCTTGGCTGTGTTGGCGTGAGATATGAAGGTTGCTCGCTCTTGGAAGGATGTGTAGATGAACCCTTCGTAGGGGCTGTTTTCTGACTTGATATCCTGGAAGATTAAATTAGATTATGAATGAAATACAAAAGTTAATAATTTTACTTATTAGATAAAAATAATATTGTATTTTGATTTCTTGAATTTTGCATATGCACCAACTTATCGTATATAAGCATACAAGAATCATGCGAATACACCTTATATTATAACAAATACATAAATACCTATATACTTACACATGGTAAAATGTGTGCCAAATTTGTGAAATCGGGATCATTTAGATGTATAGAGTTCTTGGATCCAGTTTTAGTGAATTTAAGAGTGAATTAATCAATGGTCAAGTCAATAACAAAATGTTGTATTTGTGCGGCACGAATTGCATCGACTTGATGAAATGCAACTCTATACTACACAAATGCAAATTTTTATCGACATCACAATTTACTTCACCGAATACGTATCTATTGTTTATAGGAATACTAATTTCTTACCATTCCAGAGCCAATGAGATATTGAATAGTCTTCTCAATTTGCTTCATATCAACCCTCCCAGACAAATAAAGGTACTTATTGAGAAGATCACCATGTCTATTTTCTTCAGCAGTCCATGCCCTAGTCCACGTTGCCCAAGCAGTGGGTTCTGCCCCAGTCTCATCCTTAATACCATCACATCTATTGAGCATAGACATATACGTTGGAAGTGCTTCTTCTGTAATCATATCTCCAATTAACACCACGAAATAGTCGTCAGGAATCTCCTTGGCTCTTTCCCTTAACTCCTTCACTTGCTCCTCGAATCCGTCCGACACCGGATCCGGCAGGTAGTCTTGTGGCTGCCAAGATTTCTCGACGGATTTGAGGTGAGTCAACACATTGTTCCTGGCCCAATCATCAAGGGACTCGAATATTTCAAGCTTTTGGGGTGGCATAGAGTGAGTTACTTGAAGACTAGGAGGACTTCTGAGATTATCAAGCACCCTGAAGCAAGATATATAAACAAAATTAATACAATAAATTGCATGGATTAGAGAAATGATTTTGAAATGGAGTAATCTAATATATAGTCGCATGAATATATTGGAGGAAAAAAAACATAAACCATACATAAACTACAAATGATTTTTTATTTTTTTTCCAAAAATTGAAGGCTTGATGCATAAATGCATTGCCTAAAGAAATTAAATGGATGTGACAAACTACTTGTTAAATGAGTCAAGACTTGATGCACAAATTAATGAATTGTCAAAAAAAAAGGTTAAATGAACGTGACAAACTACTTTAAATGAATCAAGAAAACTACAGCTACCTATAACCAAGAAGCCGGTATTTCAAATTAATGTCGCAACAAATAAAAACAAACAAGTGTTTGATGCTAGTGTCACATAATTAAATGAATACTAATTAATACCCTAACCTCCTCCATCCCCACCTAAAAAAACACAATGCTATACTACAAATGCATAAACACCATAAAATACAGACTGAAAAAATGAGTAAGAAAGCAAAAGGTATAAGTAGCACCCATTATCGAAGGTTTTTGGCCCGAGCGGTATTATCTAACTTATGTGTTAACCATGAGATTGGGGGTTCGAACCTTGGCATGTCAAGGTGGGATGTGTAAGTGTATTCAAATTAAAAAAAGAAAAGAAAAGAAAAGAAAAGAAAAAAAGGTTGCACCCATTTTCAGCCATTAAAAAATGATTTCGAATTTTTTTTAATTCCTTTTCAATGAAGGATAGGAGCAAAAGAACTACAATGTTCTAGCAAAATTAAATGCATGTAAATCAGTATCTTCATTGCATGCAATATATGACTCTTGGACTTGGAACAATGAGATGCATAAACCTATTTTACTGAAGCCGAAAACAAAAAAATAACTCACTCAGCTTCAAAATTAGATAATATATATTTTGACATTTTTTTTTGTCAATTTGTCAATTCCCAAAATTCAAAATCAGTACAATTTTTTTTTTATTTTAGTACAAAAAGTTATAATTTCTAGAAAATAACTAAAAGGTAAATAACTAAAAAGTACTATTAATTGTTATAGTAATTTGTTATTTTCCCAATTACTTAAATGGATTTATATTAATTTAGACTTTAATGAGTCAAAATTTATATTTAATTTTGGAAGGGGTAGTATATAAAATAGCAACAAACGAAGCTTTAGAGTTGTACCCAAATACAATGAAAAATGGTTATAAAATAACAAATGTACTGTTTGAGAGATCGATAGATCCACATCAGGAAACAAGTAGCATCAAGATCACACGAGTAAAAGATTTGGATTATATGAACTTCTCACATCATTTGTAAATTTATAACTTTTTGTTACATAGAAAAAACCACACACACACACACACACACACACACATATATATATATATATATATTGAGAAAATTAACAACAAATATTTATAGATGAATCAAAATTGAATGGCATAATGTATTTTCAAAAGATTTCAAAAAAATAGTGAATTAATTAAATGAATGAATGAGAAAGAGAGAACTTTACATGGAGTTAGAGTCGAGAGTGGAAGCCATGAAAACCCTTGGAGAGCTAACTCTGGTCAGTACTGGTAATGGTGACCTAGCAAATGCAGCAGGGAGGTTCTTCTTGCATTGGAAATTGAGCTTCAAAGCCATTTCTTCTTCTTCTTCAGGGTTTTTTTTTTCTGGTTTGATTTGTAATTTCCACCAGATTAATTCTGCATGGAAGAGAGAGAAAAAGAGAAGAGATGGTGCATGGGATATGGAAGCTTGTAAAGGGGTGCCTATATATATAGACTATGATATACCAGCAAAATGCCCATGGTTTTTGCTAATGACATCATTACCCTTCTATGGCCAATGTATTCACTAATCACTACCCTCTAAATGGACTTTCCATTTGGACTGATTTAGCCTATTGATTCTACCAATATTTGACTGGTTTAACTGTTTGAAACTGAGAGTAGTATTATTATCACTTCGATTGATTTCTTGTTAATATATTATGATTTGTGGCTTGTATAAGATATGTCTAGATATAATACTTTTAATTAATATAATTAAATGTTTATAACTAAATTTAATTAAATATATGATACAAATAATACTTCATTTGTTCTAAAATATAAAATCATTGTTGACTTTTTGAAATCAACTTAAAATATTTTTAAACCCAAAATTAACATGAATTCCTTTAATTTTAGTCAATATAATAATGAATATTAAACTATCTAAAAAGTATTACTCATTATAAATATTATTGTTTCATAATTTTGAATGAATCATCTTAATTTTTTTGAGTTTAAAAATGTGTCTTGACCTTCAAAATTAGTACTCAATAATAATCATATAATTTGATTATTGTTGCTTGCCAAAATCCTTATAATTAATTTGTCCTGAAAAATAAAAACAAATAGCTCAAATTAAGTATTTGTTTTAAGAAAAACTATACACCCAACAAACTATATTATGCTACTCTGGTGATTTATCATGGATCCAATTTTAACTAAAATCTTTTGTAAATGCCAAAAATAAAATTAAGGACCAAAAGGAGGGCAAATTTGGGAAAAAAGAAAGAAGGAAAATAAAAACAAAGTAGTTTTTGGCATTATAAATTTGTTTTGACATCACCAGGAGAAGGTGGAGAGAAGGAGACATTGTTATGCGTCAGCCAGTTCCACCTGTCTTCATATTTTCTTTTGTCATGTCAACAAATACAGATTATCTTATTTTTGGATACATCCATCACATATTCATGAGTCTCTATGATGTTAAGATGTTTGATATGTAAGCGTTACACCTAGCTAGTCACCTAGCCACAAGATTTATGACGTTTGCTAATTTTACAACTTTCTTTTTTACGTAAATATAATGTGTGTGTGTGTGTGTATATATATATATATATATATATATATATATATAGAGAGAGAGAGAGAGAGAGAGTCCAATTCTCTAACGGACCCAAAAATGGGTCCAAAAAACGGACTGACTATAGCGACAGACAGAACCGCCGCTATAGCATAAACCGTCGTCATAGGTCTATGACGACGGTTAGATATGGCGACAGAACCGTCGTTATAGGGCTTATAGCGACGGTTCTGTCGCCATAGCTAACCGTCGTCATAGACCTATGACGACGGTTTATGCTATATCGGCAGTTCTGTCCGTCGCTATAGCTGGTCCGTTTTTTAGACCCGTTAGAAATCGGTTCTCTGTGTGTGTGTGTGTGTGTGTGTATATATATATATATATATATATATATATATTTGTATTTGTTGTCAAGAGCGATACGATGTGCTACAATGCATGCGATGAAAAAAAAAATTAACATGTTTGCAACAAAATTATAATTTTTTTCTTCGATAATTGAAGGACAAACTTTATATTTGTGAAATATTTCTAATTTCATCCTATAAAGCTCCAAAATTACCAATTATTTTCTTCCTTTAAAATTGTTTATACATTGAAATCTCTACTTACTAAGGGTCTTTGGATGGTCAATTGGTCACCAATTAATAATATATAAAAAATAAATTAAAAGTATTTTTAATTCATCATAACATTCAAACTTATTCTAAAGGAAACTTGATATTTGAACTAAAAAACTAATTTTTAGAAATGATTATTGGTCTGCTTGGTTTTTTCAGTTTAAAATAATTATCAAAACTATTGCCTAGTTGATTATAAGGGATTGCATAATGATTAAGAATGTCCTTTTCGAAAATGTAAAAAATTAAAATTATGGACTATAAAGGAAGAATTAGAGATTTTCATTCATTAGCCAAAATTCCACTTGGCTTCTTCATATTTAATTTCTTTTTGCATGAACTTGAAAAACATATGTACGCATGACGTTTGCGGGCCGTTATTTTTTGGACCCAATGAGAATTAAATTGTCGTGAAACTCAACGTGAGTCATGAGTAATTATGAATTATGCCATGCAAACCTTACACCTATACTATTCATTAGTGTATGACGTTTGTAGTCCATTTAAAGCATGTAGACTTTGGAGAAAAGTATGATGTTTTATATATATATATATATATATATATGTATATATATATATATATGTATGTATATATATACACACATATATACAATGAATTATGTATTTGTTATGAATTAAAAATGAACAAATAACATATTTACTTTCTATTATAATAATTAGCAATTAGGATTAAAACCAAAAACACACAATGAATTATGTATTTGTTATGAATTAAAAATGAACAAATAACATATTTACTTTCTATTATAATAATTAGCAATTAGGATTAAAACCAAAAACACGGGCCACACGGTATCCGCTAGAATTTCTAGCGAACCGGTAATTGCCGCTATCTAATAATTATACCTCCATCAACCATGATTACTAGTGGACTGTGTGTCGAATCCAAATTACTAGCGGATTGTGTGTCTACTGAAGTGGATCTAAATTATTAAGGGACATTTAAATTGAAGTCTGTATTACAGTAATACAATGTTATAGTATGTTATACTAATACAATGTTACAATGTTATTGTTACAGTAATACAATGTTATAATATGTTATATTAATACAATGTTATAGTTTACTTATGAGATATAATGTTAATAATTAATCATGTTTGCATATTTTACAAATTTTAACAAATTTATTAATTTAGAATAATTTACAAATTACTTAATTAGGCACTTCTTTATATAAATGACTAGACGGACTAGCAGGAGTAGTGTGGGGGACCTTCGGATAAAGCAATAATTAGGCACTCCTTTGTGTAAATGAGTCGTTTCACTAGCAATAGGTAGGGGGGGGGGGGGATGGGGGGGAGTAGTGCGGCAAGAGTAGTGTACTAGCAGTAGTGTGGTTGACCTTGGGCCCCACCATCATCCGCTTTAAGTAGTCCGCTAGTAATCTAGCGGATCATTTAAAAATCCCTCCTTACGTTGGCCTGATCGGGGGATTGGGAGTACTATGGTCCAAAAAAAACATATTAAACTAGTTCGCTAGAAATTCTGGCGAAGGATGTGTCTTTAATTTTAATCCCAACCGTTAGTTATTATAATGGAAAGTAGAAATGTTATTTGTCTATTTTTTATAGCTTCTTTTTTTAAAAAAAAGATAAATTCATGACATTTTGTAATGTGAATTTTAACTAGATTACCTTGATGACTTGTATTCATGAGTAATTTTAAAATATAGATTAATGTTAGATAACTAGACAAAAACATGTCTTAGTAATTTACCCGTAAATATTTTATTTAGGACCATATGTGATATCTTAATGGTAAAGAGTTTTTTTTTTACTGTGTAAAGTTACAGGTTTTAGTAGAAGTTAGAACAGAAAATCAACTGAATTTATAAAAGATCGAAAGTAAGTTTCTCTTAAGTTCCTCTCTAGGCCCCTTCTCAAGTTCTCTACTAGGTCCCTAGGATGAAAAGTATTCTAAAAAATAAATAAATTAGACAATTTTTGTTTAGTTACCTAACATAAAATAAATTAGCACATGAACGGATTAACAAATGCCTGGCCTAGTTAATCAGCAACTGATATGGTACTGTTGGAAATTCTTAATGTTGGGGAATTCTTCACAGAAAAGCTATAAACATGATTCAACATAAATGATACCACCTCAAGCATACAAGCTCTTTATGTAGAAAGACAGGTGTTTTATGGAAGCTGAATGCCTTAGCGTCATTTAGCATCACATAGGTTTAGTGTAGAGCTAAGTTACATGGACTAATCCAACATTGGTACTTTGCAAACTCTGACACGGATACTCTTCTAAATTTTTACTTTAAAATAAAATGTTCAACACTCATATTTTGTACGAGTGTGAAGTATCGAACACAAGTACTCTATAACAAAGGGAAGAATACATGTAAGTGTATGCTGCATAAGCATGCTTACCAGTTGCTACTGAAAAAGCTCTGGCCATCAATTTCATCCAAGAGAAGCAATAAGCAAACTTTCAACACCCAAATCATCATACAAACAAATCATCACCTCCTACTACTTTTTTTTTTCGTTATTATACATCAGTTTTCTGTAACCAATACATCGCCTTACACTCGAGTGTTAAAAAAAGAAAAGAAAAAAAAAAGGAAAAACATAACCCAAGATTTGAGACAAGGAAAAAAAAAGGGTTAAGAAATGGTAATTTTGATAGAACTAAAATATAAAAAAAAATCAATCACACAAATCGGTTAAATGGCTTCCTCCCAAATACAGTAGGCATGGATAAAGTTGAATCGACACTTCCATCCCCTATAGAATGCAGAGGCTGGTGTTTGTCCAACACCCTTTGAGAAGTAGAATCTTTGGTAGACCCTTTGTTCCACTTAAATGGCCCAATGCTTGGAGTCATAGGAAATGAAAACCTCCTCTTTGATGTCTCACTGCCAGGAGTCCCCGGAAACCTCTCCTTCGGATTACTATTTGGTCTCACCTTTGCTTTTGCTGAAGCAGTCGGTGTCATGTAATTTGGGACAGAAAACGGGGGGCAGCTCATCAGGCTGTCATCATCTTTCAGTGGTACGTCAAATGTTGAATCTGCTGCACTATTTCTTGGTCTTGAATATTTCATCAAATTTGAGTTGCTTGTTGGTGGTGTTCTACTAGGAGTAAACATTTGTCTTGTTCGCAAAGGTACAGTTGATTTTGATGATTTTGGTGTGGGAGTTTCAAAATTGTCATACCCCGAATTATGTTGCCTGTAGTTGCTTGATTGAGGTCGAGGGCTAGGCTTGTTCTCTGGAGTTGACCTTAAAGGTGTCAGAAGAAAATTTTTCATGGGTTGGGTTTCTGAGGGTTTCGCGGAAGGGAGCTGACGTTCCATCCAGGTCCACCACCAAGGAAATCCACCGGATCTGATATCCATTAGAGGTGTTTGACCGGATTTCTGATTTCCCTTCATCAACTGATGGCAGAGAGATCAAATGTTAGAAGGCAAACAAGATTCAAATGTTACAAGAACAGAATATTGAAAGAGATGAGATACTTGTTTTTCTCCCTTTTTAAAAACCTATAGCGCACTTAAAGCCCAATTCCACCATGAAGTGAATGTAAAGTTCAACTGGACTAGTGTAGCTTATATGTTATAATGTAATTAGTGATGGCTGGCCAAAACAAGGTTACAATACCTGGTGGGAATATGCATACGCCATGGCTCTTTCCCTCTTGACAATTGCCTCCACCTTTTTCTGCATTCTTGCCTCGACTTCCTCTTTCGTTAGCAAGCTATCATCCCAGTCTTCCTGATCACCTGCCTCAGACTGTACCAAAAATTCCAGGTTACCAATAGCATTTAGTTTATACCATAGATGTTTAATAGAAGAATTATGAAAGCATGCATTTTAAGTATCTGATTTCAGATTTATCCATTATCAAATGATCAAATGAGAATGTAAAGTTGTTCCTAAAGGCCAAAAGCAGGCCTTGATGTTAAAAGGTTCATATCAATATGGTTGTTGCTGATTGAAGATGGCACAAGCGCATAAAGAGAACCTAAGTAGTGAGCCTCAAACAAATAACATGGGATTGTTAGGAATATATTCAATTTAGGCCAATCAAACTCATCAGATCCACGGGTCTATGTCCAGATAGCCACCTTAAACATGTAGGAATTATATCGCAATCATTTATTAGGAGACATGGAAACTTACTAGATGGGGCCATTTGCTCAAGGTACTATCGGCTTCCCTATCGTTCTTGTAGGCTTGGCGTTGGATTGCTTGGTTCTCTAACATTTGGATCCTCCGTGACTGAATTTGAGTTTGAACCCTCACTAGGAGCTGCATATGTTTCATGGTAGTCATGGTCTGACGCTTCACATTCTGACCTCTCACCACTCCTTGAAGCCTCACAAGACCCCTCAAAGCTCTAAAGCTCCTCCTTGCCTGTTGGACAGAAATAAGCTATGTTAATATTTCAAGGCCATTCACGGAGCCAAATACGGTGAAATAATGTCTAATTATGAAAACAGTGATACTAGCCATACTGTCAATTAGAAGCTCAACATTTTGGAATTTCAATTTTCCAACCATAAATAAACAAAAGTACGCTGCTTTGTACACTTTTGAAGCAAATAAGATCTGGGACAACCAACTTGAATAGGTCAGTAATAGTCAGTCCAAGTAATCCCTAATAACAAATGACTAAATACTGCTCAACTATTTTACTTGTGTTTGTTCACCTATAGGTTTATTTATGAGAATTGATATTGGTATCAATGACAACAGAAGCAATAGCCACAATGTGGCATCAGTACATAGATCACAACTCAGGTCCACTCCTAGCAATCTTGCAAACAATATACTTAAAATTCCGATTTCCCGTATATTTTAGCTCATAAAGTTTGAATTGAATTAAAATAAAGACCGCTTCTTAGAATTCACAAAGTCAATCCTAAGTGCCATGACACTTAGAGTTGGAGGTTTGGTTTTCTCTACGAAAATCTAAAGCAGGCATGAAATTCCAAGCCCAACCCTTTATGGGATGATTTTGACAAAAAAATTCCAACAAAAATTGATAGATGCTTACCATATAACCTCTATAGGTTGCCTGGATCTTGGTGGCAGAAAGGTGGTGATTTCTTAGAGTTGGTTCTGGTCTGGGACGAAAAACTCTATGGGAAGCAGTCCTGGAGGAAGCAGCCCTTGGAGTAGCAGCCCTGGGTGAAGTGACCCTCGAAGAAGCAGCCCTAGGAGAGGTGACCCTTGGAGATGTAGTCCTTGGAGAAGTGACCCTCAGAGATCCATTCCTCGGAGAGGCAGGCTTTGAAGGCAATGAAGATGGTGTTTTTGGTTGCTCATAAGGTGTAGGAGGCCTAAACTGTATTTGCTGTTGGTCTGCTTCCCCCAATATTTTTTCAATACTGCTCGGTTCTCTGAAGAGTGGAATAAATGATTTGGTCTCTCCATGCTTCAATATCCCTCGCCCCTTCTTCTTTTCCTTGGCCCTTTTTTTTTCTGATCCCTGCAACAATAATTTCTAATTAGAAGAAGCTAATAAATGCATAGGTACTATTTCAGAAGCATATTTCTTCCTTTGGAAGTAATAATTTGCAATGAATTTTGGTTCCAAACTTAATGAAAGTACTTGCTAAATGTTGCCATGAAAGAACTTAGTTTAAATCAGGTAACGATTTACCATATGCCATGTCTGACTGTCTCTGCTTTAGTGTGGTGATTTTCTGGAATTAACTTACCCAGGAGCAAAATCATAAAAAATATTCAATTGATTTCGAAATTGATGTGTGCACGATAATAATAAATATGACTAAGTGAGCTATGTCAACAACATTCGAACAATCTAAAAGCAGAAACAAAGAATATGCAATAGCGCCAATAGCTACTAAAAAATGATTTGAGCTGTTGCTATTCTTGGCTATAATTTTCTTCCTAAGTTTTGGCTGCCAGTTCACAACGACACAAATAAAGATATCCACTTACTTTCTCTAGCTTCTCTTTGGAGTTGGGTACAAACACCCGCTTGATTGCAGACAACCAACTCCCTTTCTTTCCCATGTTCCTAGCATTACTGTTTCACCCTGGAAAATAAGTGAAAATAAAACAACTAAGTATTTCCAGATCCAACTATAAAAAGGATTTCGTGTCATATAGATTTGACATAATTAATCTTCAACTTAGAATAATATGACACACTCATAAGTTTAAACTGAAAATTTATAACAGAACAGACTTCAATCTCATCATGCTAACAACTATATTAGACTTAATGACTACAAGAAACAATCTTACAAACAAGTGCTTTTAGAATTTATATGCTTTCTTTCACAACTTTTCTCATGTTGCAGCTTTACATTTTATGCTCTTGCGAACCCCTTATTAAAATTCACAAGGTAGGCAATAATTACAGCAAAGTTCTTGGGACATTAACATAAAAAAATTCTAATGTTATCAAAAACTGGCAAAAAAATTCTCAATAAATAAATAAATATCTGAGCTTGGCTTTTAGTTGTCAGGAAAAAAAAGAAAAAGAAAAAAAAACACAGTAAATAGAGAAACAAGCAGCTAGAGAGAAAAAAGAAAGCACAGCAATTGAACTATAAAACTATAACATTTATAAATTTTAGGAGTATAAAACAAAGATATACAGAATGCAGTTAGAAACAAAATAAACAACCTGAAATTGTTATCCAAACATTACCCACAAAAGATTGGTCTCAAATTACTTTAAACACATACTATACACTTATATTAACTCACAAAAACACACAATTTTGAGGCAGCCAAGATAGTAAAGTGCTTAGAAAGAGAGATTATGTAAATTATTTGGAGAGAAGGAAAAAAAGAAAGAAAAAAGAAGATGATAAATGAATGTGTGACCAAGATTTTCTCAGAAAGAACAGAAACAGGACAAAAAAAGGAAGAACTGAATAAGAGAATTAATCTGACAAAAAAACCCAGAGAAAAGAAAGAAAATTCTGCTTCCTACCCAGTAGCAGAAAATCCATGCCCTTTCAGAAATTGCAATTATTTATCAATAATAAACAAAATTGGCACATACCCACATGATTATATGCACATATATAGCTATATACTAGTTAAAGTCACTAATCAAGAAATATTTGTACCTTATGAATTTGTGCCAACCTTCCAAATCCCTTTCAGAAAGCTGAACCAAGCAAAAGCTGTGAGCAATTCCTCTGTTTCATATTAATAGCTTTTTAGAAGGGAAAAAATGGAAATTGTTGTTCAATTTTAGGTGGCTTTTGCTACTTTTCTCTCTCTAAAACTTTGAATCAGGTTGGTTGCTAGGATTTTACTTTACTTTACTTTACTTTACTTTACTTTTCTGTCCTACCTTTTCTCACCTTTTGTGATTTATAATTTTGTTTTTGGGTTGATAATTGATTATGAAAGGGCAAGAGAGAAAGAGAAAAGAGGGGTTGGCCAGTTGCTCACTCAATGGCTTTGGCCACCTTCAACTAACTTTACTTGAATGGGAAGACTATTTGGGACACCAATCCACAACTGTTGTAACAACTGTTAGGTTGCTCCCCTACCTCTTTTATTTTAGTATTATCATTATCATTAATAATAGTCAAGTGTGACAATGATTAATTAATTTTCATAGCTTTAGTTTGGGAATTTTTAGCTTTCACAAAGGGTTTTTTTTTTCTGCATTACAGGCAATAGCAATAAGACCCATTTATTATTCATGTGAGCAGAAACAGAGTTACTTTCATTCTGTCTTTACAAGGTGAGAGGCCATTATCCATCAAAAAAAATTTCAAGACTCCACTTTTAATCGTAAATTTTCAATATTTAACTCTCAATATTAAAATTTTGATACCTCTAATTTATAAAATAGTTAAAACAAGTGTCCCAACTTATAAAATAGTCAAAGAAATACTAAAACAAATGCCGTTTTTGTCAAAAATTGTCAAGGCTTCAATTCCCTCAATTTTTCGTTTTTTTTTTCCCAAACATATCAATTCTTTTTCCTTCTTTTTTTCTCCCTCAATAATCTGTTGATTGAACGGCTAGTAACAGTCTACTAACATATGGTAAGAGAATGGCCTGGAGTGTGGTCCACACGGTCTCTTTTTCTTTCTTTTTTTTTAAATAAGTAACGTACCACTAATTATTACCGTTAACTTAGTGCCAGAAATGGATATTTTAAATAAGTAATGCTACATTGCACCTATAGAGTTTATAGGGTTAAAGAAAATGCAAGTTACTTATCTTTTAATCTTTTAATAGTAATGTTAGAGTGTCTCAACTTTTTGTCTTAAATAATATGTTATTAAATATTTTAATGATAATTTATGATTTAGTTAATCACACGAGATTTACCCAACTAATAATATAATGACACATTATCTGAGACCAAAAATTTGAAACTTTTAACATCACTCATCTTTTAATTATGTGCTTATACACATTTAAGCTTAATTTTCTAAACTAGAAGTGATTTCACAAAAATGTAAATGGTTGATTAATGTAGACACTTAATTAGTAAAAAGATTATTAGTATTACAATTATTAATTTAGTACTGTTCCCCAAGAGACGAGTGATATTAATTAAGAACACTGGGATGCCAGTGAGTTCAGAATGAAAGAGACCCAACCAAGGAGATAAGACATTAATGAACTATTTCTGCATGTGTTCATGAATGCAAGCCAACTATATACAGGGATAGATCATGAAGAATGGTCTCAAAAAGATATGCCATTTAATTTTATTGAAAGCGAGTTCACCATAAAAGATCCAAATATACAAGTGTAAAAATTAGAAGTCCCTCAATTATAATTTCTCTCCATATATATTTAGTGACATCGATATTCCATTTAGCGGTACATTAAAAATTTTCTTTTTAAAGTTCTTATTAAAACTCAAGAATAGGATAAGTAGCACAAGTCAGCAAGCTATCACCCTGTCCAAAGCAAGCTAGCAAAAAAGAGGAAGTGACAATGATCCGATGACAAAAAATACAAAAATGCTCTATACAAACGTAAAAAAAAATTAAAACAAGAAAAGAATAGAGAAGATGGTAGTTTATTAGTGAGATTTTAGAATATGCAAATGCAAAACCCCTTATCTCTTGTGTAATTTGATATTTTTGCTTTGCTCGAACTCCAGAACGAAACTCAAGTCATTGCTCATTCTCGTTATGTGAGAATGATTTATTGGTTGTTAGTAACCAACTAAAAATCTAAATAGAAAAAGAAAAAGAAGAACGCAAATATTAGCGACACAAGTATTATATTTAGCAAAATATTAAAATTCGTAACAAATAATTGTGTTTATGCAACTGTCTCTAAAAATAATATTTATGTCGATAAATGTTTACTAGAAGAAATTAAATAAAAAATGTAATGAAGAGATCCTTATTCTCTAAAAATAATAATTTAGTTGTTATTTAGACGGAAAAAATTTATATTGCTACAAAAACATCTCCACAATGTGGATTACAAAAAATTTATATTGCTACAAAAATTTAGCTTTTCGATTACATTTTTTAGCAATATAAATTTTTTATGCCTAATCATTCATATAATTTTTTATTGTATTGAGTATAGAAAATATTGTATTAATCATTATAATAAAAAGTTATAGAACTTATTAATGTAATTTTTTCTATATCCAATACAAAAATAAAATATACAATTAAATAGAATAAAATTAATGTCAATTTTATCCTAATCGGATCTCGTACACACGCATCCCGAAATTAGTTTTGCCACCATGGTGTTATGGGCTAGGCTTGTAATTCAGTTAATTTAGTTTGAAGTGAGACTAGCTATCCACACAAGAATCAATTATATATATGACTAATGGAATATTTTCCTTTAGTTATGACACCTAGTTGTACTATAAATATAGAGCAATTGGCACTCAAAATACAATAATAGTTTTGTATAGTCGAGACTTGTAACTTGATTCTTTACTCATTCTTAATTCTTTACTCATTTTATATTGAAAAGAATTATAGGAAATCATTCAAGAATATTTATTTTCTATTTATTTTTCAATGATATTCAACGATCAAGACAATTCTTGAAGCGTCAAAAATAGTGACGAAGAACAATTTGACCATCTCACCCAAAGACAACACATGCAAGGGGGGCGATAGGGAGATCTTTCTGGGCAAGACGACTTGTCTTTTGTCTGATTGGTCGAACATTTATTTTTTATTTTGGTTACATGCAATGACTTACGAGCTCGTGTAGTACTCGCTCCTATTTCTAAAAGGGGCTTATCCCCCCCCCCCCATTTCAATTTTTTTTTATTTGAAACTTGTATATTTTGTTAGTAAATTATCTTGACCCTTTTTTTAATAGTGTAAAAAAAATCATAAGTGGGCTCATATTTTAAAATATACATTTATATAGCCCCCCTAATTTCAATTTTGTTTTACGTAGAACTTGTATAGTTTGTTAGTAAATTATCTTGACCTTTTTTTTAATAGTGTAAAAAAAATCATAATAGTGGGCTCATATTTTAAAATATACATTTATACTATATTAGACCCAAAAATATATAAATTAATTTTTTTGTTTCAATACATATTAAATTTTAGGCTTAAATATAAATTATTATTCTAAAATATTGCTATTTTTTTACTTCGGTAATCTACCTTTTGATTTTTTCAATTATATGATTAAGTTATTAATTTATTTTCCTTTTGATTTTTTCAATTATATGATTAAGCTATTAATTACGTCAGAAATTGATGATTTCTTTCTGAATAGACCCATAAGCAGCTTATGTGCAATTAAAAAAGGGGTAAATTACATATATTAGTACATTTTTGAAAATAATTACAAAAATCATACATCCATAAAATAATTACAAAAATATTACACTTTTTCATTTTTATTTACAAAAGTATTCTCTCTCCTTTCTCATATTTCTCTCTCCTCTTTCCATTTCTTCTTCTTCTCTTTCCATTTCTCTCTCCTCTTTCCATTTGGTTCTGTATAAAATTATAGCAACGAACAACCGTTGGAACCTTTTTGATTTTCGAATCTGTGTACTCTATTTAAATTTTCACATTGTTTCTGAAAATTTTAAGATATTTATTTCTTCTTCTTCGTCGCTTTTATCAGCAATCTTTATTATATTAGGATGGCAATACCAAAAGACCCTCATATATCTTCTAATCGAAAAAAATAGAACCACATCTTCAATGCTCTTGTTCACATGCTACAGAAGCAACAGTCACAGCTTAGGCGGCGACTATGTATTCAAGAATGAGTTAAGATTGAATTCCGGGTAAGTGGCAGCAACTGTACCTTTAAAATTGTGGACTGATACCATTGGCAACGTGTCAGCCATTGATACTAAGCAAAAAGCCGTCAAAGTCCTCCTCTCCCCTATGTTAGTTTTATTTTTGAAAAGAGAAAAGTTGGATGTTTTCATGGAGCCGTCGTTCATGGCTACTCCCATGCTTGTTTTCTTCCTTCTTTTCGGACAAATGGTTAATGGGTTCGGCAAACCTTCATACCAAGGTAACCATTTGTATTAAAGGTTGGTTACCTTTGTATTAAAAGTTGGTTACCTTTGTATTAAAGGTTGGCTACCTTTGTTTTAAGGTTGGATACCTTTTGTATTAAGTTTTGGTTACCATTGTATTAAGATTTGGCTACATTTATATTAAGGGTTGGTTACCTCTGTATTAAGGTTTGGTTACCTTTGTATTAAAGGTTGGTTACCTTAGTACTAATGTTTGGTTACTTTTGTATTAAAGGTTAGTTACCTTGGTATTAAGGTTTGGTTACATTTGTATTAAAGGTTGGTTACCTTTGTTTTAAGGTTAGATACCTTTTGTATTAAGGTTTGGTTACATTTGTATTAAGGGTTGGTTACCTCTGTATTAAGGTTTGGTTACTTTTGTACTAAAAGTTGGTTACCTATGTATTAAGGTTGGTTACCTTTGTATTAAGGGTTGGTTACTTTTGTATTAAAGGTTGGTTACCTTGGTATTAAGGTTTGGTTACCTTTGTATTAAAGGTTGGTTACCTTTGTTTTAAGGTTGGATACCTTTTGTATTAAGGTTTGGTTACCTTTGAATTAAGGGTTGGCTACCTCTGTATTAAGGTTTTGTTACTTTTGTATTAAGGTTGGTTACCTATGTATTACAGACATTTTACTATTTTATTATATAAAATTATTTTTGACCTGACCTGACCTATAATCAGACTTGACTGTAAGGAGCAACAAGATTCGATTCTGTGCATACTGCATAGCAAAGTAAACAAACAAAAAGACCTTTATGCTAAACTACCATACATCTTAAATCATGGAGTAAGTTCTTAATAATGAAGAAAACGAAAAGAAAGACATTACAGTTTCAGAGAATAATTTTTGATTCTCGATCTCTCACAAACCTAGATGGCGTTTTACACTAATAATAACTATATTTACTTGTTGATGGTTGTATTCATAGTTGCGGTTTGGCGATTGGCACTTTTGTGTTTGATGTACATCACAGATACTCCGATCCTGTTAAAGGAATTTTGGACCTTGATGGGTTGCCGAAAAAGGGTAGTTACGATTAATATTGTGTTGTGTGTTATTTTTGTAATTATTTTGTGTGTGTTTTATTTTTGTAATTACTTTTTAATTGTTGTATATTAGTGTTGAGGACCCATAAAAAAAATTAGTATCATTTTGCACAATTATTAGACAATAGAGGGTAAATTCGTCAACCCACTTAATACCTAACATTAAAATAAAATAAAATCAGTAACGAGTTCTTCATTGGAATTTAGGGAGTGTTTGATAAAATTGAATGAAATAGTTTTGAATGTTTAAATAATCTGAATGAGCTAAATGAAGCTGAATGATTGAATACTGAATGAAAAAAATTGTTTGATAATTGACATTTCTGAAACATCTGAATAACAGATTTTTATTATTTTACCCCTTTGAAAAAATTCAAAATTATTATAAATTTATTTAATATTACTTAATATAATAGTTAATATTATAAAAAAATTAAATATAAATACTTCATTCAACAATCATTCAGCTCATTCAGTAAAAAAAATTACACTTAGTCATTCAACCCAAAAATCTGATCGATTCAATCATTCAGACGATTTTTATTCAAAACAAACGCACTGAATGACTGACTGATTCAGCCATTCAGCTCCAAATAAACACCCCCTTAGACTAGGGTTGTTCAAAATTTTCAGTCCAACCGGTTTTTTCAGTATTTCGGACCAGTTCGAACCGGTCGATTCGGTATAAAAATGATCGATTCGGTATATCGGTACAACCGATTTTGGTACTGGTTCGGGAATTTGGAGTTCGGTATATACTGGTTATACGAGTTTCCTATTGTTTTTTTTTAAAAATAATTAATAATAATAAAATAATAATAATAATAAAATAATAATAATAATAATAATAATATTCGGTATAACCGGTAAAAACCGGTACTGAACCGGTATCGAACCGGTCCAACCGGTACCCGTATCGGTACGGAGTTTTGCCTTCTTTCGATACCGGTTCGGTTCGGCCGGTTTTTATCGGTTAAACACCCCTACCTTAGACACCCCGCACCACCACTTCGACGTCGCCCCAGCACCATTAAAATCTTCTATAACTTTCTTTCACATAAAATACTTCACACCTAACTTTGCCAAAAAAAATTGCTAGCACCATCATAATTCTTTTTCTACTTTCTTATATTTAAAGAAGAAACAAAAAAAATTCCTAAATCTGCAACTATCTTCTTTGTTTGTTCTTTAATAAAACCCTTATTATTGCCCAAATCTGTACAAAAGGGTAGCGAATTAACCCCAAATTCCACGATCCTCAGTTCCCGACCGATCGAAACTATCTGACCTCAAAATAAAATTATTAGAATTGCCAGAGTGCGGCATATCCGATCCAAAAAAAACAACATTCATACATATATACCCACAATAACAACCCAGATCTACAGTTATACCAATGACTAAGGTGGTGTTTGATTGCATCTTAATGCATCTTAATAACCCACATCTTAATGCATTTTAAGAGCTCATATATTTGTATTAGGAGGTCCTCTAAATATGTGTACAAAGTCATGTCATTAATTTATGACATGACATCACGATTGAACTAAATTGAAAGTTTAGTTATTTTGAATTTTTTTAAAAAACATCATCAAAATGAAAAAAGTAAACAGTTTGAGATAGTAATTTATATTTATTTATTGTACTTTTCAAAAGAGGTAAATAAATTTAAAATTAAGAGGTTCACTTATAACCTCTTTCTCTCGCAATTGACTTAGTAGCTTCTCCTTATCGTAAATTATCTTTTATCAAAGTCCACATTCTACTCCTACATGATCTTCACGACTACACTATAAATATCCACAAAAATAAGTAGAGCGTTAATTTTATTACCTTTTTATTTTTTTGTTTGCAATGCAAGTACATTGTAAATTTTTTTTAAAGTGCTAAATTTTATGTTTGTTTTGAAATCAAAAACTTGACTTTTGAGGGGAAAAAAAGCAAAGTGTAATATTAAAAAAAAAATTAATTTTAACATTATACTACATGATTATTTTTTACTTGAGTTTCGACTCCTCCCACTCAAGTTTCTGACTACACCCCATGTTCAATCTTAAACATTTACATTGTGAATTTTAAAAATGTTTTGGGAAAGTATGAATTTTATTGAAAGCTACTTAATCAACTAGTGTGTGTGTGTGTATATATATATATATATAACTACTTACTATTTTACAAACTACTTTTAAACTATCTTATATTGCTACTGAATTTCCCGTGCAATAGCTTGGGGGCAAAGCTAGTTCATACAATAAAGCCTACCAATACAACAAATATCATTGAGTCAAGTTGCATAAAGGATATATAAAGTCCATTTATTGCTGTGCATTTATTGCTGGACCATTAGAACATCGTGCATCTGCACACGTGAGGCCCTGCTATAGTCTAATTGTCAATACTATTTTGATCCATAGTTTTTAAATTTTAAAATAAAATGTGTATTGAAATTTTAATTTGAACTATTTCAAAGAAATTATATATAATTAATTTATATTAATTATATATCTATATATCAATTTTTTGCCTATGACCAGAAATTAAATAATACTCCCTATTTAAAAAAAATAAAAATTTAAATATAAATTACTAGCCTTAATTTATTGATTATTTTTTATTTCGCTAATTGATATTTTAATTTTTTCAATTAAATAATTAAATAATTATTTTTTTTTATTTTAATTTAATTGTAGTTGTAGAATCAAAAATTAATGATCTGACTGTAACAGGTGATGTGTATATGATTATGTGACAAATTAAGACTCATTTTTTATTTAACTTGGATCATTTTATATAATTAAAAGGGCATAAATGTAAAAAAAAACAAATAACTATTACATTTTTTTAATTACAAATTCATCAAATCATCATCTTCTTCACTGCACCACCGCCCTAGCTGCATTACCAGATCCATAGCCGATCATAAAAGAGGAGTTACAGTCGCCTAAATAAAAGGAATTTAGTACCCGATAATTTAGTAACTGAACTACCATCATCAGTTCCCTTAAATACCCAAAGATTAGAGAAAAAAAATAAAGAAAAAAAGAGAAAGGTGGAGAAGATTTTAAATCAAGCAAACACAAGCAGATTTCAACATCAAAATTAGTGTCAACATAAACGGCAACTTTAAAACCCTTTTCTTCTTTTTCTTCTTCTATTTTACTTTTTACTTTTTCCGATGATTCGGCTTGTGGCAGATCTGCAACTCACCAGATCCATGAACCCACCACACACCACATCTGCGTTCGTGACATCTAATTTGAAAAAAAGAAAGAAGGATAAATAGAAGAAGAAGAAAAATCATTTTCACCACCAAAGTACAACCACAACCACTCATTCCCTCTCCTCTGTAGTAATTTTGGAAGGTGAGGAACCCAAACACTTTCCCTTTGTCTTGATGATTGTTTGTAGATGATGAATGTATTTGGATTTTTACTACTCCTTCTCTCCAATGACGTTTTAGAATTTTTACCGTATCCTTAAATATATTACGTTTAAATTTTTTAGGATAATTAATTATTTTTTTTAAAATTACTCTTATTAATTGTGTACTAATTTTTTAGACTTTCTCTTTATTTAACCTCTTAATTACTTCAATCGTATTTAATTTCTACTCTCTATTTTTTCTCTTATCTTTTCTCTCTCTATTTTATTTCCTACTTTTTTTCTCTCTTTTTTTTTTTTTATCTATTTCACTCCCTACTTTTTCTCTCTTCTCTTTTCTCTCTCTATTTCACTATTTCACATCTCTACTTTATCAATTTTAATTTCAATAGTTTTCATCTTTTCTTATTTTAAAATTAATTATGGACTTTATTTTTTGTTTTCTCAAAAAAAAATTTGTCTTCATATATATGAGTACACAGTAAAATTTCAGTCTCTTCATAAAATTTTAGTTATGTCACCATGGATAACTTTTAAAACTTAGTACTGCAAAACTTAATACTGCAATGCCTTTCAAAACGTAAGAAAAAGAGAGAAGGAGAGAATTTTAAAAAGTTGAAAAGTCAAATTATTTTATGGAGCGAGAGAATGTAGACTTTTAGATGAAATAAATGAGTTTTTTTTTATAAAAAAAATATAGATAAACGTGTTGTTGAATGTTGAGAGCCTAATTTTTTTTTTTTAAATAATCACATGTTAAGGACATTATATAATTAAAATATTTTCAATCATTTTTTTAATAATTATGCAAAGACTTTTAGCGTCATTTAAATAGGGACAGATGGAGTAGTTTGTAATGATATTAAGTTTTACTACTCCCTCCGCACCTTATTTATTTGACTTTTTAAAAGTGGATACACATATTAAAAAAAATAATTAATACTATATTTTTTAGTAAAAAATAATTTTAAATATTAATATTGTCCTTGTATTAGAATAAGAGTGTTACTTATTGGATAGAAAATAGTGAGAGAACTAAAATTATATTTAATATTTGAGATAATATTAAAAATTAAGTAATTAATACTTAATTATAATTCTCAAACGGTAAATATTAAAAGATACAAATACTTTTCTAAAACCATATTTAAAAAGAGAAAGATGGAGTAAATTTTAAGGTTTTTGATTTGGAAAACTTAAACTTCAGAAAGAGAGCAGAAGGAATATGAAGAAGCGTGCATTGATCTTATCACAATTTTAGCTTCTAGTTTGATTTGTTTTGATCTTGTTTTTATTTTTATGTTTAGTTATTAATATTTTCTGTCGTTAAAGAAGGAATTTTTGATTTGATTAAGGCTTGATTAAAATTTATCTTTTTTATCTTGATTAATTAATTAATTTATGAGAAATTGTTTTGATTTTATAAAAAAAATTATGCTTTATTATGTTTTTGCCCTTTAAAACATTAAAAAAATTAAAATAAATATTTTTAAAAACACATCAGCACTGATATCATACGTGTCGTAACCATGTCATCAATTTGTGACATGTCAATTTTAATTGAACCAAAGTGAAAAAGAAATTAATTTTTAATCACTTAATTAAAAAAAATTGAAAAGTCAATCATCAAAGTAGAAAAAGGTCAATACTTTAGAATAATAATTTATATTTAAGTCAAAAATAAAATAAAATAAAAATAAAACAGTTCCATCAATCATCAATGTAGCTCAGAGATGATTAAAGACCATATTTTATTTTTTCTTTTCCAACACAAAATGCCAAGAAATTAAAGATTACTTCCCAATGGATATGTTTGATGGGTCAGTTCTATAGGGATAGTTACTCCAAAGCCAATCAACCTCTCCTATTGGAAGCTCTTTATCTTTACTACGAGGTAATTAAGAGCTCAAGTAAATGAAACATCAAGTGCAAAATGCTTCACAGAAAGTTATGAATTAGTACATATGAAGATTTGGGACATATTATATGATGAACAAAAAATTATTGGAGGAAGGTGTAAAGAAATATTATTGATTCAAGGCTTCGTTTTAAAATATAAAATCAATTTTACCTTTTAAAATTTGTTGGAGATATTTTTAAGTTTAAAATTAATATGAAAATTATAAATTATCTAAAAAAAGTTAATACTATTCCCTCCGTCCCAAATTAATTGCTCAGTTTTGACTTTTTAAAGTCAAATTGATCATTTTTAAAACTAATCTTTTTATTATTTTTGCTAAAATATAGGTGAAGAGATTATAACCAAAAGAAAGTATATACAATTTATTACTAACCCTAATTTTTATAATTTTAGAAATATATTTATATATACTTAATTATTAATTCTAAAAATAGTCAATTTGACTTAAAAAAGTCAAAACTGAGCAATTAATTTGAGACTGATGGAGTATATTATAAAATTTATTGTTTTCAAAATCACATTAATTTTAAATTTTAAAATATGAACCTAATTTTAAAAAATACAATTAATCTAATATTTTCAAGTAGATGGAGTAGTTGCAATGAAACACGTAAGATTAATTAAGAACAACAGCGAATAAGAGTTCCCAATAGAAATAACTGAGGTAGAAACCGAATGCGCTGGTGACTGACAATCAAGAAGAAATACATGTAACTTTTGAGGTGACATTATTTAGCAATTACTCATGATTTATGACTGATATTGATAAGATAACAACTAGTCTTGATCCATAACTGCTTATATATGCTCTAGCCTCTAGAGTAGCGTGCAAGCAAAAAGATGAAACTAAACACAAATTGCGTACTAACCAGGGTTGAGGTTATTTTTATTTCCAATGATTATTTTCATGCTATTACAATTTCATTAACTATCTATTATTTATTATTATATATAGCAAAGACAAATGGAGATCTTAGTCCACTGACAAATTGATTGAGTTATTTTAGTTGATCACAAGTTAATTCTGATTGAATTCATCACCTGTACTGATACAATGTATGTTATCAATACAAGTATATAACAAGTCAATAGAAGATTTTATCCAAATTAATTTGGTTGGTCATTTCAAGGGTAATTTGGACATTAATTTATAATTTTCAAATACAAATATTACATAATTATAATAATACATGTTTAAATTTAATGAATATAATATTATATATTAATATATATATATATATATATATATATATATACACACACACACACACATGTATGTATGAATCTCATAATAAAATAAAATAAAAGTCATAAAAAAACATTAATATCATATATATATATATAATAATTTAAAAGATAAACTTATAATTGAATTATTTTGATAAACAAAAAATATATAAGAAAGAGCCTCACACGAGTTCCAAGCTTGTATTCATAATTATACCAAACTTTCGTATTCTATGTTGTATTATTTTAAAGGTGTGCATGCATGTATTAGAAAATATATAGACAAATGGATATTTTATCTTGAGTCAAGTTGAGTCAACTAGCAAATTGACCGAGTTATTTTGGTTTGTCACGAATTAATTTTGAAGGATTCACGGAATGTGATTTGGGACATGATGAGAATTTATGATCCTTGGTAGGATGGAGATCATCAGAGTATAGCATAAGATCGTCTTTTTTTGATGTCGTGGGGTTGACCTGTGATGCAATATATATTATGTTCATAATTATTTCAAACATTTCGTATCCTATATTGTATTATTTCAAAGGTGTACGTACATGTATTAAAAAATATATACAATAATTTTAATATACATACAATTCTTTAATTTTATGTTCAATGTATTATTACCATCTATATATACCATACTATTTATACTCAAACTCAAACTATAACAGCAAGTGACACACAAACAACATTAAATTGTATTTTCGACATTAGCTAACTTGTGTCTTGTATGTGTTATCAATCTAATAGTTTAGGATTAGTAATCCTAAGTATTCCCTGCATTTTAAATTATAAAAGTTATTTTAATATTTTGAAGTCAGTTTAACTTTTTTTTTTAAATTATAAATATTATAAACTTTTTAAAAGTACTATTACTTATAAAAATAGAATAAAGTTTATGATTTTAAATTTAAAAACATTTCAAATTGAATTTAAAAAGTTATGCTCGTATATTTTGGGACGTTGAGTATTTTCATGAACTACAGTTTAGGATTTGTAATCATAACTTCTTGTTTAATCTTTAAAAAAAAATATATAATCATTTGTTTGTTTAAAAGCGAGATCAACGTAGGATTGCTAATAAAAATATTTTGACTAAAAAGAGTATGTAGTGCTATATAAAAATAGTACTATGCATGTTTTGGTATCTCTGGATTGGACGTTGAAAAAATAATACCCATATGAAGGATTAATTGGAGGGAGGGGGTTTCATAGTGTAGAATTTGAGACTAAGTTTTCGTAAATAAAATTGTCCATATTAATTTTAAAATTTTCATAATTAAATATATATTTTTTATGTCAATAACTCATTTCATTAATCAATAACATTTAATAAATCTATCTATTTCTAAGATTTCATCATCTTTATTTTCTTCAAGTAATTTAGATCTTCATCTTTATCTCTCTCTTAAGTAAATAAAATATTACATAAATTTTAACCACCATGAGAGTATGTTGCGCAGGTCTAGACTTTAGAGGAGCCGAGGGCACACAAGAGATGAATACCCGAAGGATATATAGTGGCATATATAATCATCAAAATTATCTTAAAAATTATATAGTTATAAAAATATTTGTGATTTATTAGAATGTATTCCCTCCGTTTCAAAATATAAATTTATTATTAATTTTTTTAAATTCAACTTAAGATATTTTCAAACATAAAATTGACATTAATTTCTTTAATTTCAATCAATATAATAATGAATATCTTAAAATATGTAAAAGGTAATATTCATTGTAAGATTGATTGCTTAGTAATGTCTCACTTATGAGATTAAAAATTAGGCGTTGATATATGCGTACCCTAAAATGATATTTACACATCCAAATATGTTAAAAAGACTATATTACCCTTAATTTATATAAAATCAATTAACACATTTACTATCTATCCATTTTGCCTTTGAATTTAATATATATACATCCTATTTACAAGACAAAATGTGTTTACAGTTTGTCAATTTTCTTAACTACCAATATTCTTTTCAATTTGAGATGTTTTATCTTATAATTTATTAAAAGAATAAATTAAAGAGTAGTATACATAAAATATTAGAAAACTTAAAAATGAAGATTTATAAATGGTAAACATTCTTGTTCGTATATTTTAAGATCCAATATATAATTTAGCTTGTCATCTTATTATAGTGATACCCCAAAATTATTATAGTTAATTGGTCCATCTAATTAAAATAATTATGTTGCCTTCAATTCAATTCACGAAAATTTTAAATATTAAAGTAAATAAAAAATTATTTAGTCAATAAAATTTCAAATATTGTAAACTATTTTGAAAGAACCGTCACTTAAAAATTTATTAATTTTAAAATTTAAATAAATAACTAAATATATATGTCAAAATTTAGCAATTCTCAAATTTATTACTACCATGATTAATAAAATATATAGTAATCATTTATATTTCATGAATATAACTAATAGAGATTTGGAGAGTGTTTTTTTAATTATTATTTTAATTTTGAGTTTTGAGTATAATAAGTTTAAGGCTAAATGGACAAGTGATGAACAGGTTAATAAGCTTTCTATTAATAAAGGATATTATTGTCAATTTAATATAAAAGGGTGTGGAACAATGAATTTAAGGTGTGTATATATGATCACCCTAAAAATATCTCAAATTAATTTTTAAAAATAAACAGTACTATTTAATTTGAAACGGGGATACTACTATATCTGAAATAACGAGGCCCAAGGATATAAAATTTTGGGCATCTGCCTGTAGGTTATCTTTTGCCCAGTTTTAATATTCTCCAAATTTAAATCACAAAAAATAAAATAAAAAAATACTTGCATAAGATACAAATAATAAAATATTCTTATTCATTAATCTATGATGACTCATTATTTTAAAAAAGAAGAAGTTAAAATTGATATTTTTATTATTTTTGTTAAAATATAGGTGAAGAGATTATAATAAAAAAAAAGTATATACAATTTATTACTAACCCCAATTTTTATAATTTTAGAAATATATTTATATATGCTTAATTATTAATTCTAAAAATAATCAATTTGACTTAAAAAAGTCAAAACTGAACAATTAATTTGGGACAGAGAGAGTACATAAAATATAAAAATCATTCAAAGAAAAAGTATTGACAAATTAGATTTATTATTGTTATTATTTTTTTTAGAAGTTGAGAGTATAAAACAAACAACCAGAAGGTAAATCTATAATATATGAGAAATAATTAACTCTTGAAATTTGGTTACATTTTAACTTTTCTTAAAAAAAATCATTTCCTCTTTCGACTTTTTATGAACCTCTCATTTTCCTCCACTATATTTTCAACTGTACACACATAATGTGTACTTTGAACAATAATGTTAAATTAGTGTAAACAATTGGTGCGCCCATAGGTTGCGATCCATCACTTTTTGACTTGAGCCAAATAGAAGAAAGAATAATTATCATTAGGGCGAACTCTTTGTTTTGGGGTAAACATATCTTATGTGGAAATATACAGCTATGTTCGTTTATGCTTATCTAATTTATTAGGAAAAGTAGTAAAAATAATTGTTCTTTTAAAGTTTTGTCAAAAAATTTACTATCATATCATGACAATATAATTAAACTATGTACTTAATTATTTTTAAGAATAAATGAATATATATATATATATATATATTTAAAATTTGCTAATTATTCAAATGGAAATCTTTTTTTGAAAAAAGCCGGAATTTGTTTATTTATTTTTGTTGGATAAGCAACTTGTTGTTTGTCTATTTGTTTTTAAATGCTTATATTTCCAGTCATACATTAGCTGTATCCGATTACATATATAAATCTTAGATAAAGACATGCGACTGCTTGCTGTCCACATGTTGATTTCCCAAAATAAGATTTATATATATATATATATATATATATATATATATTTGTGGAGGGTGAGCACTAAGCAACACTTCTATCAAGATTTGACTCAAAGTTTCAGTAAATTAGTTCTCCTCGATTCATCATTTCCAATAAGTGCCTAAAATAAAAATGGGCGATGCTGTTGTATCTTCTCTCATCCAGAGGCTAGGTGATCTTTTGATGGAAGAAGCATAAGTTTTATACGGAGTGAGAGATCATTTTGAGAAATTAAATTCAGGCGGAAATGGAAAAGAAATGATATTTTGAAAGCCATCCTTGGCAAACTTAGCCCAGATCATAAAAGGATGAGGATATTTGGTCAAATGATGCAACTTCTCGATGAAGACCAAAGTTGGGAGCTACCCCTGAAAAAGACATGTATAAAAAATGACGGTACAGGTAACTAATTTGCAATTTCAATTCCTTCTTTACATTTCTACTATTATAGTTTATTAAATCCTCAGATTAGTTAATCAGTCTTAAACTAATTTTGTATGCTGTGCTAAATTCTAGTTTTTGGATACAAGTTAAGACCTCTATTTGTCTACTTGGCTTGTAATTCTGAATAATGATCTTGTTTTCTTTTCTTATTTTCATTTTCTTTCTGATATATCATATGATACTACCTGATCCTACGATTTTCTCTAATTTCATTCCACCTAAAATTAAAATCTAGTTGGTATCTAGTTAGTTTTCTTTTGTCAAATCTGAATATATATGCCCATCCTATATGTTTCTAAATGTAACTGCTCCACTTTGAATCATTGATTCGGCTTTTATTGGTTATCTGTGGTGTTCAATTTTATCTGGTTGTGTTAATTGGTTTTTGGTTTTTTTCCCCTTTTCCCATCTTTAGAAGGGAAAAACAAAAGAGGTACAGGAAAACTTGCCTTTTATCTAACTCTTTGCACTACAAAAAAAAATGGTTTAATTTCGATGAAATTAATTTTGAGGGAATGTATTCTGTCGAGATTGATTTAATTCCGACGTAATTATTCAGTCAACACTAGTTTCGTCAGAATTCGTATAAACTTGACGGAGTTCCATCGGAATCAGGCACAGGCCTTGGTGCCAAATTTTTCCTCTAGCGTGCTTATTAATATCGACGGAACAAATATTAATTCTGATGGAGTGTCCGTCGAAAATAAGTTACACTCGACGGAATTACGTTCGAAGAAATTCCGAATACTTAAAACTTTATCGCTAACTCAGTAGCGTCGCAGTCGAAGAAGGAAGATAGAAAAAAAATTCTCTTTCTTTAACATCCAAAATTTTCTATAATCATGCAAAAAATTAATCCACACACATTCAATCATAAAACACATATTTTCAATTACCAAAATAACTTTTATTAATCATATAAGATTTCATTACAAATCTTATATAGATTCGGAATATTACACGTACTAACTCTGGTCCCAACAATTTTGCTTCGCCTATCTCGTCCCAGCATACTGGAGAACGACACTTTTGTCCATACAACGCCTCAAATGGAGTCATGCCTATGTTTGCTTGATAACTGTTGTTGTAAGAGAATTCAACCAAAAGTAAGTATTTGTCCCAACTTCCTTTAAAGTCTAGTACGCAAAGTCTCAATAGATCTTCGAGAATTTGGATTGTTCTTTCTAACTACCCGTTTGTCTAGGGATGGTATGTAGAACTGAATCGTAACTCAATGCCCATAGTTTTTTGCAAGCTGGCCTAAAATCGTGAAGTGAATCTAGGGTCTCGATCAAAAACTATGGATACTGACATGCCATGCAATCTTACAATCTCGCTTATGTATATACTAGTAAGACGCTCAAGTGAATAGTTTTCTCGTACGGGCAAAAAATGAGCAGACTTGGTCAATTTATCTATAATGACTAAAATTACGTCTAAGCCTTGATAAACCTTGGGAAGACCCTTCACGAAATCCATATTGATGTGTTCTCACTTCCATTCTAGAATCTCAAGTGGTTGCAATGGACCCTATGGTACTTGATGCTCTGCCTTGACACGTTAACAAGTTAAACACTTTGAGATAGACTCCGTGATCTCTCTCTTCATATTGCTCCACCAAAATATATGTCGAAGATCACGATACATTTTGGTACTTTCAGGGTGGATTGCAAACGGTGTGTTGTGAGCCTCCATCATGATTTTATATTTCAAATTAGGGTCGTTATGAACACCAAGTCAAGAGTTAACTCGAAGTATCCCTTCTCTGTCGATTCTCTGTCGATTCTTGCTTCTGAAATATCATTTTTTTGTACTTTCTTCTTCATATTCATCAGTTTTGGGTCTGTAGCTTGAACAACTTTAACTTTGCCGATTAAAGTTGGTTCTACTCGTACATGTGCCATCTTCATGTGAGTCCATGGAGTCTTTAACTCTATTTTCATCTTTTGTAAGTCATACAAAATGGGTCTTTGGGTTTACAATATCGCACTCGTACTCGCATATATTATTCTACTCAACGCGTCAGTTACTACGTTCGCCTTTCTATGATGATATTGGATGGTATGGTCGTAATCCTTTAACAGCTCAAGCCAACGTCGTTGTTGCATGTTGAGTTCTTTCTAGGTGAAAAAATATTTGAGGCTTTTACGGTCTGTATAGATCTCCACTTTCTCCCCATACAAGTAGTGTCTCTAGATCTTCAACGCGAAAATGACCGTTGCCAACTCTAGATCATGAGTAGGATAATTATTCTCATATTCCTTGAGTTGCCGAGAGGCGTAAGCTATAACTTTTTCATGTTGCATGAGACCGCAACCTAGACCTCTGCCTGAAGCATCGCTGTAGATGACAAATTCTCCCGATCTTGATGGTATTGTCAGTACAGGTGCTGAAATGAGTCTCCTTTTAAGTTCTTGAAAGCTTTTCTCGCATTCTTCGCTCCATTCGAATTTTGTGCTTTTTCGAGTCAGCTGAGTTAATGGAGTGACAATTCGAGAGAATCCTTTTACGAACCTTCAATAATAACCAGCTAGACCTAGAAAGTTTCGTACTTCGGTTACTGACTTAAGTTGTTCTCAATTTAATACTGTTTCAATCTTCGTCGGGTCAACCGACATTCCTTGTTTAGAGATCACGTGTCTAAGGAATGCTACTTCCTCAAGCCAGAACTCACATTTTTTTAACTTGGCATATAGCTTGTTCCCACAAAGTTTTTGGAGTATCAACCTCAAATGTCACTCATGATCTTCACGACTTTTGGAGTATATGATGAGGATGTCATTAATAAAGATGACCACGAATCGATCCATATATTCCTTGAATATTCGGTTCATCATGTCCATGAAAGCAGCAGGAGCATTAGTTAATTCAAAAGGCATGACTAGGAACTCGTAATGTCCGTATCGAGTTCTGAAGGCAGTCTTTGGACGTCATCAGCTTTAATCTTTAACTGATGATATTCAGAATGGAAATCGATTTTTGAAAAGAATTAAACACCTTGTAACTGGTCAAACAAGTCATTAATGCGAGGCAACGAGTACCTATTTTTGATGGTGACATGGTTAAACTCCCGATAGTCAATGCAGAGTCTCATACTCCTGTCATTCTTCTTTACGAATAAAACATGAGCACTCCAAGGCGATGTACTCGGACGTATGAAATCGGTGTCTAACAACTCCTGAAGTTCAATAGGAGCCATTCGATATAGGGTCTTGGAAATGGATTTTGTATCGGGTTCAAGGTCAATACAAAATTCGATTTCACGGTCTAGGGGTAGGCCATAAAGTTCTTCGAGAAATACGTCAGGGAATTCATTAACGGAAATATCATTCAAATCTGACATTCTTGTTTAAATCAGTGACATGAGCTAAGAAAGCTTGACATTCATTTTTCAATAAACGAATGACTTTATGACTAGAAATGACAGTTATTGATTTCAACGGTTTGGTTGTTTGAATATGCATAATTAGTTGATTAGGAATATGAAAATTAATGATTTTACGAAAGCAATCAATTTTATCATGATGGGTAGTTAACCAATCAATTCCTAAAATCACATCAAATTTATGCATTTTCAAAGAGATGAGATCAACGAGTAATGTGAGGCTGTTGATTTGGACCAAACAGGATTTATAGACAATAGATGTAATGGTTATTTCTCCTAATAGAGTTTCAACTAATAAGTCAAAGTCTAATTTTTCAGGAGTCAAGTTCAAACGTTGAGCACATGCAGGTGAAATAAAAGAGTGGGTAGAATCAGTATCTAATAAGGCATAGACTTCGCAAGAGTTTATGATTAGCTTACCGGTTATGACTTCATCTGGTTTCCACGCCTTTTAGGAGGTTACGACAAAAGCTCTCCCTTGAACCATAGGTTTTGATTTATCCGTGACAACCTTTGGTGTCATCATTACAGTTGGACTTGATTTTGTTACAAGACAAAATTGAGCTATGTGGCATTTCTTTCCACAACTGAAACACATTTTGGATGGCTGTGTACAGTTTGCGCTGATGTGTCCCTCCTGTCCGCACTTGTAACATCTAACTGGTGGTCGTTCTCCTCCCCTTGAAACTGGTGCTGGTGCTGATGTCAGTGCCTTTTCATGGTCATTGTTGAATCTTTTTTTCTTGAAGTTGTTTCCACTTGACTCACTTTTTCTATTATCTGGATCAGGATTACCACCGAAGTGGTTATCATTTCTGGCATGATGATTTTTTCCTCGCTGGTTCTCATTGTTCCGATGATTGTTGGCACTGATTTCTCTCTCGTTGTCGGTCGTTGTCTCCTAGTTGTAATGTTTCTTTCTCTCGTTCTACCAATTGAGCCATATCCACGATATCTGAATATAAACGAAGTTTATGAGAAATAAGATGTTGACGAATCTCAAATTTCAAACCTCGTAAGAACATTGGAGTCATGCGCTCTTCATTGTCCACCAAGTGGGGCGCAAATCAGGATAGCTCAGCAAATTTGGCCTCATACTGTGAGACAGACATAGTGTTCTGTTCTAACTTAATAAATTCAACTTCCTTCATGTGGTAAATGTTCTTCGAAAAATACTTTTCATTAAACAGCTCTTGAAACTCCGTTCAAGACATTTCAAGTGCTGAATGATGTGTATGTTTCACTGATTCCCACTAGTGATCTGCCTCTCCTCATAACATAAAGGTAGCGAAGGGAACCTTTTGATAATCAGCGCAACGCAGTACATCAAATATCTTCGTTATTTGTTTGAACCACGCCTCTGCCTTGAGTGGGTCCGGATTTTCGAGAAATTCAAGTAGGCCTAACTCCTTAAACTGTTTGGCAGTGACCATTCTTAAGTTACCCGCGTTTCCACGGGTATTATAAGTAGTAGTTTCTCTCACCTGGTTCTACAAGAATTGCATGAAGTTCCTAAAAAATTCATCATTCATCATGTTAGCATCAACATGATTTTCCGAGTTTGCAGCAAGATTATTTGTAGCTTCTTAATTCTCAGCCACATTTGCCTCATAATTCACCTCTTGATTTTCAGATGTCATTCTGAAATGCGGCCACAAAACAAAGATTAATTAAAGAACCTAATATATCACTTCTTGTATCTACAACCAAACCAACTAATTAAATAACGAAATTAGCTTAGGTAGGAACACTAGCGAAGTATTGTATTTTACTTGACTCTCTCTTCCTAGTTCTAATCTCAGATCTCTACCAGAGATTACATCCCTAAGCACTGATACCAACGGTGATGCCCCAAAAATAGGGTCCACACAACCCAATTTAAGTTGCCAAAAGACAAACAATAAACTTATAATAATACAGTACAAAATACATCAAGTCATTCTAAGTCCTCACCACAATTATTGTCATACTATTTTATAACATAGTGAAGACTATTATAGAAACTATGTCGGACCATCACTCTATTCCTCAGCTAGTCTTAGAAGAACAATGGAACAAAAAGAAAAATGGTGAGCTCAAATAGCCTAGTAAAGAATAGCATGACTAATATAATGAAGAATAAATTATATTTAGCCTTCAACAGTGATAAATCAGAGATTTAAAGATAATATAAGTTTTCAATGATAAATGCAGCGGAACAAGCAATTTATTAGAAGAGTCAAGTAGATCATAATGTCCACTATCTTCTCCACGTGTGTCTTGAAAACTTATATAATCTTTACATCTCTGATTTATCACTGTTGAAGGCTAAAAATAATTAATTCTTTATTATCTTAGTCATGATATTCTTTACTGGACTATTTGAGATCACCTTTTTCCTTTTTGTTCCATTGTTCTTCTTAGAAAATGAGAGTATAGCTGGGACTAGCTGGGGACTAGAGTAATGGTCCGAGATAGTTACTATAGTAGTCTTCACTATGTTGTAAAATAGTGTGACAATAATTGTAGCGAGGACTTAAAATGACTTATTGTATTTTGTACTGTATTATTATAAGTTGATTGTTTGTCTTTTGGCGACTCAAATTGGGTTGTGTAGACCCTATTTTAGGGGCGTCACAGTTGGTATCATAGCTTAGAGATATAATATCTGATGGAGATCTGAGATTAGAACTAGGAGGGGAGACACGAATAAAATCCTTCGTTAGTGTGTCCTACTTAAGCTAATTTCGTTATTTAATTTGGTTATAGAGACAATAAGTGATATACTAAGTTTAGCTAACTTTTGTTTTGTGACCGCATTTCAGAATGACATCTGAAAATCAAGAGGTGAACTATGAGGCAAATGTGATTGAGAATCAAGAAGTTACAAATAATCTTGCTGCAAACTCAGAAAATCATGTTGCTGTTAACAACATGATGAATGATGGGTTTTTTAAGAATTTCATGCAATTCTTGTAGAACCAGGCGAGAGAAACTACTGCTTATAATACACGTGAAAACGTGTATAACTTACGAATGGTCACTGCCAAGCAATTCAAGGCGTTAGGACCACCTGAATTTCTCGAAAAGCCGGACCTACCCAAGACAGAGGCATGACTCAAACAAATGACGAAGATATTTGATGTACTGCGTTGCACTGATAATCAAAAGGTTCTTTTCGCTACCTTTATGTTACGAGAAGAGGCAGATCACTTGTGAGAATCAGTGAAAATACACATCATTCAACACTTGAAATATTTTGGGCGGAATTTCAAGAGTTGTTTAATGAAAAAGTATTTATCGGAGAGCATTCGCCACATGAAGGAAGTGGAATTTATTAAGTTAGAACAAAACAATATGACTGTCTCGCAATACGAGGCCAAATTTGCTGAGCTATCCTAATTTGCACTCCACTTGGTGGACAATGAAAAGCGCATGACTCGAATGTTCTCACGAGGTTTGAGATTCGTCAACATCTTATTTCTTATAATTTTCGTTTATATTCAGATATCGCGAATATGACTCAATTGGTAGAATGAGGGAAAGAAACATTGCAACTAGGAGACAACGACCGACAACGAGAGAGAAATTACGATAATAATCGTAACAGTGGCAACAATCATCGGAACAATGAGAATCAGCGAAGAGAAAATCATAATGCCAGAAATGATAACCACTTCGGTGGTAATCTTAGCCCAGATAATAGAAGAAGTGAGTCGAGTGGGAACAACTTCAAGAAGAGAAGATTCAACAATGACCATGGAAAGGCACCGACATCAGCATCAGCACCAGTTTCAAGGAGAAGAGAACGACCACCAGCCAGATGTTACAAGTGTGTACTCGTCAAGGGATACCGTTTTCTTTTATATTTTTTCATTTATAGTAAGAAATTATTGTTTGTTTCCATAACCTTATTATTAAATGGTGAAAATTCTTGAAATTAGTAGAATATCCTTAATAGTTTGTAAATCTTTCTATTTCGTTTTACACGTTATAGTTGAATCATGAACTTTATTTATTTTATTCTTGAGTTATAATCGAATTTCTAGATATCATGTTGACAATTTGGATAATCTTCGACACTCGATAAATTAAATTACAAATCTCTAATATTTATTCTTATTCGTGATCTAATCGCTTTTATTGTTTCTATTCATCCTCTATATTATTGTCATAATCCTAAGACTTAAATTGTGGTGAAAAGTTCTCTTTGGCCCATAGTGCAAACATGAACAGGTGATTGACATGATTATGACCAGGAACTGTGTATTGGTATAATCTTGACCTTTGGTGTTACAGACAAAGGCTTGTGGTGAAAGTTCTTTTTGGCCCGTAGTGCAAAAATGGAATGATGTTTGGCATGATCATGACCATTGGTGTTACAAATGAATATATTTGACCCATAGTGCAAAAATAAACTGTTGATTTGGATGAGCATAAACAGTAACTGTTGATTGGTGTTACAGGGATAAAATATTGATGGTGGACAAATTGTAGAAGATAGTAAACATTATAGTCTACCTGACTCTTCTAATAGATTGTTTATTTCGCTGTAGTTATTGTTGCAAACTTATATTATTTTTAAATCTCTGATCTATCATTGTTGAAGCCTAAAGATAATTTATTCTTCATTATCTTAGTCATGATATTTTTTACTGGGCTATTTGTGCTCATCCTTTTTCTTTTGTTCTATTATTCTCCTCAAGAAATGAGAGTGTAGCTGAGACTCGTCGGGGAATAGAGTGATGGTCCGAGACTGTACAAGTATATCAATACATTATAAAATAATGTGAAGATAATTGTATTGAGAACTTAAGTTAGGTGTGATTATTGTTGTACTAGTTTCAGTACAATATTTGTATTGAAACTCACAGTATGTGTTATCGTATTTTGCACGACAGTTTAATAGTTGTAAATTAGAAAATTCGTATTTGTATTCGAATTTTGTATTATGTATTTTGGCGACTCAAAATGAGTTATGCGAACCTATTTTGGGGGCGTCACAGTTGGTATCAGAGCTTAGGAATATGATCTCTGGTGGAGATCTGAGATTAAAACTAGGAGGGGAGAGACGAGTAAAATCCTTAGATAGTATGTCGTACCTAAACTAATTTGTTATTTAATTAGTTGGTTCGGTTATAGGGACACGATGTGACATGTCAATTTCTTTAACCAATCTTTGTTTTGTGATCACATTTCAGAATGACATCTGAAAATTAAGGAATAAACTATGAGACAATTGTGGCTGAGAATCAGGAAGCTACAAATAATACTGCTGCAAACTCAGAAAATTATGATGCTAACAACATGATGAATGCTGAGTTTTTTTGAAACTTCATGAAATTTTTTCAGAACCAAATGAGAAAAACTACTGCTAAAAATACCAGGAGAAACGCAGGCAACTCACGAATGGTCACTGCCAAGCAGTTCAAGGAGTTGGGACCACCTGAATTTCTCGGGAAGCCGGACCCACTCAAGGCAGAGGTGTGGCTCAAACAAATGACAAAGATATTTGATGTATTGCGTTGCGCTGACGAATAAAAGGTTCCTTTCGTTACTTTTATACTGCGAGGAGAAGCGGATCATTGGTGGGAATCCGTAAAACGTACCCGTCACTCGGCACTCGAGATGTCTTGGGTGGAGTTCCAAGAATTATTTAACGAAAAATATTTTCTAGAGAGTATTCACCATATGAAGAAGGTGAAATTTATCAAACGGGAGCAGAACAACATGACCGTATCACAGTACGAAGCCAAGTTTGTCGAACTGTCTCGATTTGCATCCCATTTGGTGGACATTGAGGAACGGATGACGCGAATGTTTTTACGAGGTTTGAATCCTGAAATTCGTCAACATCTTATTTCTCATAAAATTTGTCTATATTCAGATATCGTGGATAGAGTTCAATTAGTGGAACGAGAGAAAGAAATACTACAACCAGGAGATAACACCCAACATCGAGAGAGAAATTACGACAATTATCGTAACAATGACAACAATCGTCGGAATAATGAGAACCAACAAGGAGGAAATAATCATGCCAGAAATGATAACCACTTTGGTGATTATTATGGCCTAGATAATAGAAGAAATGAGTTGAGTAAAAATAATTTCAAAAAGAGAATATTCAACAATGACCATGGAAAGACATCGGCATCAGCACCAGTTTCAAGGGGAGGAGAACGACCACCGGTTAGATGTTATAGGTGCGGAAAAGAGGGACACATCAGTCTAAATTATACACAGCCACCCCAAGTGTGTTACAGTTGTGGAAAAGAAGGCTACATAGCTCCATTTTGTCCTGTAACAAAATCAAGTCTAGCTGCAATGATGATACCAAAGGCTGTCACAGACAAGTCAAAGTCTGTGGTTCAGGGGAGAGCTTTTGTCGTGACATCCCAAAAAGTGCGGAACTCGAACGAAGTTATCACAGGTAAACTACTTATTAACTCTTATGAAGTCTATGCCTTATTAGATACTGGTTCTACCCACTCTTTTATTTCATCTACATGTGCTCAACATCTTAACTTGACTCCTGAGAAATTAGATTTTGACTTATTTGTTGAAACACCATTAGGACAAACATTCGTTATATCTACAGTCTATAAATCTTGTTTTGTTCACATCGGCACCCTCACATTACCTGTTGATCTTATCTCCTTGGACATGCATGAATTTGATGTGATTTTAGGAATTGATTGATTAACTACTCATCATGCTAAAATTGATTGCTTTCGTAAGGTCTTTAGTTTTCATATTCCTAATCAACCCGTTATGCGAATTCAAGCAACCAAACCGTTGAAGTCAATAACTGTCATTTCTAGTCACAAAGTCATTCGTTTATTGAAAAACGGATGTCAAGCTTTCTTAGCCCATGTAACTGATTTAAACAAAAGTACGTCAGATTTGAATATTATTTCTGTTAATAAGTTCCCTGACGTATTTCCCGAAGAACTTCCTGGCCTACCCCCATACCGTGAAATCGAATTTTGTATCGACCTTGAACCCGGTACAAAACCTATTTTCAAGACCCCATATCGAATGGCTTCTACTGAACTTCAAGAGTTAAAAGTCCAACTACAGGAGTTGTTAGACACCGGTTTCATACGTCCGAGTACATCGCCTTGGGGTGCTCCTATCTTATTCGTAAAGAAGAAAGATGGGAGTATGAGACTTTGCAATGATTATCGGGAGTTGAACCATGTCATCATCAAAAATAGGTACCCGTTACCTCGCATTGATGACATGTTCGACCAGTTGCAAGGTGCTTAATTCTTTTCCAAACTATGCCTTCAGAACTCGATAAGGGCAGCATTAGCATTATTTAATCCGAAAGACATGACTAGGGCTCAAGGTCGATACAAAATTCGATTTCACGTTCAGGGGGTAGGCCAGGAAGTTCTTCGGGAAATACGTCAGAGAACTTCTTAACAACAGAAATACTATTCAAATCTGACGTATTTTTGTTTAAATCAGTTACATGGGCTAAGAAAGCTTGACATCTGTTTTTCAATAAACGAATGGCTTTGTGACTAGAAATGACAGTTATTGATTTCAACGGTTTGATTGCTTGAATTCGCATAACTGTTTGATTATGACCTTACGAAAGCAATCAATTTTAGCATGATGAGTAGTTAACCAATCAATTCTTAAAATCACATCAAATTCATGCATGTCCAAGGAGATAAGATCAACAGGTAATGTGAGGGTGCCGATTTGAACAAAATAAGATTTATAGACTGTAGATGTAAAGAATGTTTGTCCTAATGGTGTTTCAACAGATAAGTCAAAATCTAATTTCTCAATAGTCAAGTTCAGATATTGAGCACATGTAGGTGAAATAAAAGAGTGGGTAGAACCAGTATCTAATAAGGCATAGACTTCACAAGAGTTAATAAGTAGTTTACCCGTGATATTTTCGTTCGTGTTCTGCACTTTTTGGGATGTCACGACAAAAGCTCTCCCCTGAACCACAGACTTTGACTTGTCTGTGACAGCCTTTGGTGTCATCATTGCAGCTAGACTTGATTTTGCTACAGGACAAAATCGAGCTATGTGACCTTCTTTTCCACAACTGTAACATACTTGGGGTGGCTGTGTATAGTTTGGACTGATGTGTCCATTTTTTCGCACCTATAACATCTAACCGGTGGTCGTTCTCCTCCCCTTGAAACTGGTGCTGATGCCAATGTCTTTCCATGGTCATTGTTGAATATTCTCTTTTTGAAATTATTTTCACTCAACTCATTTCTTCCATTATCTAGGCCATGATTACCACCAAAGTGGTTACCATTTCTGGCATGATTATTTCCTCCTTGCTGGTTCTCATTATTCCGACGATTGTTGTCATTGTTACGATAATTGTCGTAATTTCTCTCTCGATGTTGGGTGTTATCTCCTGGTTGTAGTATTTCTTTCTCTCGTTCCACTAATTGAACCATATCCACGATATCTGAATATAGACAAATTTTATGAGAAATAAGATGTTAACGAATTTCAGGATTGAAACCTCGTAAAAATATTTGCGTCATCCGTTCCTTAGTGTCCACCAAATGGGACGTCGATCGAGACAGTTTGACAAACTTAGCTTCGTACTGCTATACAATCATGTTGTTCTGCTCCCGTTTGATAAATTTCACCTTCTTCATATGGTGAATACTCTCTGGAAAATACTTTTCGTTAAATAATTCTTGGAACACCACCCAAGACATCTCGAGTGCCGAGTGACGGGTACGTTTTACAGATTCTCACCAATGATCCGCTTCTCCTCGCAGCATAAATGTAGCGAAAGGAACCTTTTGTTCGTCAGCGCAACACAATACATCAAATATCTTTGTTATTTGTTTGAGCCACACCTCTGCCTTGAGTGGGTTCGACTTTTCGAGAAATTCAGGTGGTCCCAACTCCTTGAACTACTTGGCAGTGACCATTCGTGAGTTACCTGCGTTTCTCCTGGTATTTTTAGCAGTAGTTTTTCTCGTTTGGTTCTGAAAAAAATTTCATGAAGTTTTAAAAAAACTCATAATTCATTATGTTGTTAGCATCATGATTTTCTGAGTTTGCAGCAGTATTATTTGTAGCTTCCTGATTCTCAGCCACAATTGTCTCATAGTTCATTCCTTAATTTTCAGATGCCATTCTGAAATGTGATCACAAAATAAAGATTGGTTAAAGAAATTGACATGTCACATCGTGTTCCTATAACCGAACCAACTAATTAAATAACAAAATAGTTTAGGTAGGACACACTAGCGAAGGATTTTACTCGTCTCTCCTCTCCTAGTTCTAATCTCATATTCCTAAGCTCTGATACCAACTGTGACGCCCCCAAAATAGGTTCGCATAACTCATTTTGAGTCGCCAAAATACATAATACAAAATCCGAATACAAATACGAATTTTCTAATTTACAACTATTAAACTGTCGTGCAAAATACGACAACACACATACTGTGAGTTTCAATACAAATATTGTACTGAAACTAGTACAACAATAATCACACCTAACTTAAGTTCTCAATACAATTATCTTCACACTATTTTATAATGTATTGAGATACTTCTATAGTCTCGGATCATCACTCCATTTCTCGACTAGTCCCAGCAACACTCTCATTTTCTGAGGAGAACAATGGATCAAAAGGAAAAAGGATGAGCACAAATAGCCCAGTAAATAATATCATGACTAAGATAATGAAGAATAAATTATCTTTAGCCTTCAACAATGATAGATTAGAGATTTAAAAATAATATAAGTTTGCAACAATAACTGCAGCGAAACAAAAAATCCATTAGAAGAGTCAGGTAGACTATAATGTTCACTATTTTCTACAATTTAAAAGTCCAACATCAATATTTTATCCCTGTAACACCAATCAACAGTTTCTGTTTATGCTCATCCAAATCAACAGTTTATTTTTGCACTATGGGCCAAATATATTCATTTGTAACACCAATGGTCATGATCATGCCAAACACCATTTCATCTTTGCACTACGGGTCAAAGAGAACTTTCACAGGTCTTTGTCTGTAACACAAAAGGTTAAGATTATACCAATACACAGTTCTTGGTCATAATCATACAAATCATAAGTTCATTTTTGCACTACAGGCAAAGAGAACTTGAGAATAAGAATAAATATTAGAGATTTGTAATTTAATTTATCGAGTGTCGAAGATTGTCCAAATTGCCAACATGATATCCAGAAATTCGATTATAACTCAAAAATAAAATAAATAAAGTTCACGATTCAACTATAACGTGTAAAACGAAATAGAAAGATTCAAGTGAAAATATATTAAATGAAACACAAACTATTAAGGATATTCTACTAATTTTAGGAATTTTCACCATTTAATAATAAAGTTATGGAAACAAACACTAATTTCTGACCATAAATGGATAAATATGAAAGAAAACGATATTCCTTGACGAGTACAAAAGAAATGATATCTCTTACGAGGATGAAAGAAAATATTATCACTTACGAGTATGAAATAATGTACGAAACTGAAATTGAATTTTCACCCGTCATGTCATAATCCTCGTAGACAGATCATTTTCACAAAAGACTAATAAGGAATGAATACGAAGGGTTATTCACCAGGCATGCGGTAGTCCGCGTAGTTAGGTTATTCCTATAGATTAATAATACATGGAATAAAATGACAACCCTTATGAGTATGAAGTAAAATAATATTGTAAGACCTTGATTTTATGAAATAAAAGTTTATTATTATTTTCCTTATGATTATTATTCTAAACAGTAAGTGTTTAAATGTTATAATGTTATAGTTAAGAGTGTTATATGCAAATTATCAGATAAACAATATGTCGGAGAATATTCCTTTTGTCGGAGAATATTCTTTCTGTCGGGGAATATTATATTCGGTAACGTACGACAGCGAAGAAATAATAAATCATTGGTGGGCCCCTCTTAACGACTAATTATCGGATATAGAAAACGACGGTATTAATATTTTTATACAATTGTCAACAGTACTCTCACCTGCAACCGTTGAAATACCCGGTAGTGAAAAGAACAGTAAAACGCGTTATTCCACAGTAGCACACGGTGCTGCACAGTATTTTATATTATTAATTCAATAATTGATAAAGTAACAATTGAACAGTATTTTGATTCAATAATTGTTACAGTAGCATCTGCATAGTATTTTATATTAATAGTCACGACATTGTAACTCATATTATTTGATATGATATTTTAGCATTATTGACAATGTCTTGAAATTCTGTTAAGGAAAGATGTTATTTAATTGCGCGCCGTTTCTACGGAAAGCCCTCTCTTTCCTGGGATTGATCTGGTTGTCAATGTTGTGAGTTTATAATATTAATAGTGAATAATTGTTGAAAGATTGAAAATATGTTGATTACAGATAAGTGATGTGTAGATATTTGTTCAAATTGTGTTATAAATAGAGGAATTTGTCATGAAGCGTTTGTTGTAAGTTTGATATATTTTTTCATGATTATCTTTTCCGACAATAAAATGCATTTAAATATATTATTTTAATATGATATTAAAATAATATAATATTATTTTTTTTATTTTTTTGTCGTCACTTAAAAGAAATACGGAGTCTAACTTTATTATATAATAACAAGGTGCCAAAATTTTGTGCCTAACTTTGTATTATAATCATGTATTAACATTATTAGATTTCAAAGTTTTTCAACTTGTGTGTCCTAGTTTTCCCCTGCAAAGGTTTTGCTTTAGACATGCGTGCTCCTATTTTCCTTCCTAAAGTCAAAATTTTAGCCACTCAGTTCACACAGACATTTTCCTTTTCTTTAAAGTTTGGCATATTAGGATTTATTTTCAATGGGTGACTCATCAATGGCAACATTTTCAAAATGAGTATACTGATGGGTTTGGCAGCCCGTGACTAAACTCCGCATTTAACGGACGCATGTCACCCAAACCTTGCCTATAAAAGTATGCATTTGCAGACGATGAAAACACACCATCACAATACAAATTTTTTTTATTGCGAATATAATATTGTGAGTATTTTTCTGAGTATAAGTATACTTTGAGAGTTTCTTTTAGTGCAAGATTTTCTCTCGATAATCTCCTACATATCAGGCAATATCTAGTCATCTACTCAGGTAAGGGATGTTATTTTCTTCATAACTCGTAAGTGGTATCATTTCTTTTGTATTCGTCAAGGGTTATCGTTTTCTTTCATATTTCTCCATTTATAGTAAGAAATTATTGTTTGTTTCCATAATCTTATTATTAAATGATGAAAATCCCTGAAACTAGTAGAATATCCTTAATAGTTTGCGCTTCATCTAATATCAAATCACTTGAATATTCTGTTTCTATGAACTTTCTTATTGAATCGTAATCTGTTCACACCGGAGTACTATTCACGCTGGGGTACTATTCACGTCGGGATACTATTCATGATGGAATTTATTATTTTTTTATTTATCTTTAAAATATGAATCTTGGATATCATTCTTGAATTTGACTCCACAATTTGGTTATCGTGTTGGCAATTTGGACAATCTTAATCTTTGAGTAAATTAAATTACAAATTTTTAATATTTATCATTGATCTCACTGTAATTATTTTTTTTAGTCATCCTTATTATCATTATCATCATCTTCAGATTTAAATTGTGCTGATAGTTTTCTTTGGCCCATAGTGCAAAGATGTATTGACGTTTGCCATGATTATGACCAAACTATGTATTGGTATAATCATTACCTTTGGTGTTACAGACAAAGGGTTGTGGTGAAAGTTCTCTTTGGCCCGTAGTACAAAAAAGAACTGGTGTTTGACATGATCATGACTGATGATGTTACAAATAAATATCTTTGGCCCGTAGTGCAAAGATAAACTGTTGATTTGGATGTTCATAAACAGAAACTGTTGATTGGTGTTATAGGGATACAATATTGGTGGTGAACCTTTAACTTATAGAAAATGGTAGATATTATAATCTACTTGAATCTTCTAATGGATTGTTTGTTCCGCTGCAGTTGTTGTTGAAACACTTATATTATCTTTAAATCTCTGATCTATCAATGTTGAAGGTAAAGATAATTTATTCTTTATTATCTTAGTCATGATATTCTTTACTGGGTTATTTGTGCTCACCATTTTTCTTTTTTGTTCTATTGTTCTCCTCAAGATATGAGAGTATAGTTGGGACTAGTCGGGGAATAGAGTGATGGTCCAGGACCGTAAAAGTATCTCAATACATTATAAAATAGTGTGACAATAATTGTATTGAGAACTTAAGTTGGGTATTATTGTATTAGTTTCGCTACAATATTTATATTGAAACTAACAGTATGTGTTGTCGTATTTTGCACGACAGTTATTAGTTGTAAATTAGAAAATTCGTATTTGTATTTTGTAGAATGTAATTGGCGACTCAAAATGGATTGTGTAGACCTATTTTGGGGGCGTCATAAATATCACTTACGAATGTGAAAGCAAATGATATTACATACGAGTATGAAATAAAAGATATCCACTACCTTAGTAGGAGACTAGATCTGACTGGTATAAAGGAGATTATCTTGAGAAAATCTTGCACTATAAGCTACACTCAAAGTATTCTTATACTCAAAAAAAATACGCACAATATTATAGAAGAAGAAATTTTTAATTTTGGTGTGAGTTTCATTTCTTAACTAAGCAACCTATTTATAGTTGAATGACAACGTACTATTTAAGAAAAGAATCACGGACGAAACAGTTGAAGTTCACGGACGAATTCATGGGCGAAAATCTAATTTTTACTATGCAACACTATGCAATAAAATATTCTAATAAAAGAAAAAATTTATATATAATATAATATATTATATTTATAATCTAATAAAACAAATAACTTTATATATAATATAAAAGTTTTTTGTTTTATATAGACAATTTTTCTGAAAATTTCTGCCGACGGCTTTGACAAATTGGCAAGTGGTGGATCTCATGGAATAATCAGCCAAACTTACAACAAACGCTTCATAACAAACCCCAAAAATTGAATAAATAACTACCATATATCACTTATCTTTAATCGACACATTTTTAATCTTTCAATAATTATTTATCAATAATATTATAGACTCACAATATTGACAACCAGATTATTCTTAGGAAAGATGGGGCTTTTGGTAGAAACGACGCGCAATTAAATAACTCTTTTCCTCGACAAAACTTCTAGACATTGTCAATAATGTTAACTAATCTAATAATATCATATCAAATAATATAAGTTACTGTGTCATGACAAATTATCGATTTAATAATATAAAATACTATGCAGATGTTATTGTAACAATCATTGAGTTAAAATGTTGTACAATTTCTAATTTATCAATTATTGAATTAATAATATGAAATACTGTGCAATACCGTGTGATACTGTGAAATACCGCGTGCTACTGTTCTTTTATTACCAGGTATTTTAACAGTTGTAGGTGATAACATTGTTGATAAAATACTGTCGTTTTCAGTATTTGACAATTAGTCGTTGTGAGGCTCACTAATATTTTGTTATTTCGGCGCCGTCGTACTTTACCGAATATAATATTTTCTGAAAGAAAGAATATTCCCTGACATACTGTTATTATTAGATAATTCACTTAACTATAACATTATAACAATTAAACACTTTACTATTTAGAATAATAATCATAGAGAAAAAAATAAATTTTTGTTCATAAAATTCGGGGTCTTACAATCTTCACTCATTATGAAATTTCTTCCTCGAAATTGACGTACGTACCTGACATTTCAAAGAGATGAGGATACCTTGCCCTCATTTCAGATTCTAACTCCCAGGTCATTTTCTCTATTTCATGGTTTCTCTATAAAACTTTGACTTTAGGTATAACCTTTGAGCGTAGAATCTGTTCTTTCTTATCCAAGATCTTAACAGGTACCTCCTCATACATTAAATCATCTGCTATCTCGTTTGGTTCTAATTTAATAATGTGGTTCAGGTCTTTCACATATTTACGTAATATGGAAATGTGAAAAACGCTATGAACACGAGACATGCTTGGTGGTAAAGCGAGTTTGTAGGTCACAGTTCCTACTCGATTGAGGATTTCAAATGGACCAATAAATCGAGGGTTGAGCTTTCCTCTCTTTTTGAATCTCGTAACTCCTTTCTATGTAGCAACACGTAAAAATACATGGTCTCCGACATTGAATTTCTCGTCCCTTCGATGAAGATCAATATAACTCTTTTGTCGATCTTGTGCTGTTTGTATACGTTGCCGGATCATTTGAATCTTTTCTACAGTCATACGTATCAACTCTAGTCTCAACAATTTAGTCTCGCCTACTTTATCCTAACATGCTGAAGAACGACACCTTCCTCCATACAACGCCTCAAAAGGAGCCATGTCTATACTTGCTTGATAATTGTTGTAAAAGAATTTCACCAATGGTAAGTGTTTATCCCAACTTCCTTTGAACTCTAGTGCGCAGTCTCAACGGATCTTCAAGAGTTTGAATGGTCCTTTCCGATTTCCCGTCCGTCTGGGGATGGTATGCAGAACTGAATCGTAATTCAGTGCCCATAGCTTTCTGTAAGCTGACCCAAAGATTAAAGTTGATGACGTTCCAAAGACTGTCTTCGGAACTCGATTCGGGTATTACGAGTTCCTGGTCATGCCTTTTGGATTAACTAATGCTCCTGCTGCTTTCATGGACATGATGAACTGAATATTCAAGGAATATATGGATCTTTTCGTGGTTGTCTTTATTTATGACATCCTCATATACTCCAAAAGCCGTGAAGATCATGAGTGACATTTGAGGTTGATACTTTAAAAGCTTCGTGAGAACAAGCAATATATCAAGTCAAAAAAATGCGAGTTCTGACTTGAGGAAATAGCATTCCTTGGACACGTGATCTCTAAACAAGGAATATCGATTGACCGAGCGAAGATTGAAACAGTATTAAATTGGGAGCAACCTAAGTCAATAACTGAAGTACGAAGCTTTCTAGGTCTAGCTGATTATTATTGAAGGTTCGTAAAAGGATTCTATCGAATTGTCACTCCATTACCTCAGCTGACTCGGAAAAGCACAAAATTCGAATGGAGCGAAGAATGTGATAAAAGCTTTCAAGAACTCAAAAGGAGACTCATTCCAGCACCTGTACTGACAATACCATCAAGATCGGGAGAATTTGTCATCTACAGCGATGCTTCAGGCAGAGGTTTAGGTTGCGTTCTCATGCAACATGAAAAAGTTATAGTTTATCCTACTCATGATCTAGAGTTGGCAGCGGTCGTGTTCACGTTGAAAATCTAGAAACACTACTTGTATGGGGAGAAAGTGGAGATTTACAGACCATAAAAGCCTCAAATATTTCTTCACCCAGAAGGAATTCAACATGCGACAACGACGTTGGCTTGAGCTGTTAAAGGATTACGACCATACCATCCAATATCATCCTAGAAAGGCGAACGTAGTAGCTGACGCGTTGAGTAGAATAACATATGCGGGTACGAGTGCGATATTGTCAACACAAAGACCCATTTTGTATGACTTACAAAAGATGAAAATAGAGTTAAACACTCCATGGACTCACATGAAGATGACACATGTACGAGTAGAACCGGCTTTAATTGGCAAACTTAAAGTTGTTCAAGCTACAGACCCAAAACTGATGATTATGACGAAGAAAGTAGAAAAAAGTGCTATTTTAGAAGCAAGAATCGACAAAGAAGGGATACTTCGAGTTAACTCTTGACTTTGTGTTCATAACAACCCTGATTTGAAATATAAAATCATGATGGAGGCACACAACACACCGTTTGCAATCCACCCTGAAAGTACTAAAATGTATCGTGATCTTCGACATACATTTTGGTGGAGCAATATGAAGAGAGAGATCACAGAGTCTATCTCAAAGTGTTTAACTTGTTAACGTGTCAAGGCAGAGTATCAAGTACCATAGGGTCCATTGCAACCACTTGAGATTCTAGAATGGAAGTGAGAACACATCAATATGGATTTCGTGACGGGTCTTCCCAAGGTTTATCAAGGCTTAGACGTAATTTGGGTCATTATAGATAGATTGACCAAGTCTGCTCATTTTTTGCCCATACGAGAAAACTATTCACTTGAGCATCTTGCTAGTATATACATAAGCGAGATTGTAAGATTGCATGGCATGTCAGTATCCATAGTTTTTGATCGAGACCCTAGATTCACTTCACGATTTTGGGCCAGCTTGCAAAAAACTATGGGCACTGAGTTATGATTCAGTTCTACATACCATCCCCAGACAGACGGGCAGTCAGAAAGAACAATCCAAATTCTCGAAGATCTATTGAGACTTTGCGTACTAGACTTTAAAGGAAGTTGGGACAAATACTTACTTTTGGTTGAATTCTCGTACAACAACAGTTATCAAGCAAGCATAGGCATGACTCTATTTGAGGCGTCTGGACGAAAGTGTCGTTCTCCAGTATGCTAGGACGACGTAGGTGAAGCAAAATTGTTGGGACCAGAGTTGGTACGCATGACTACAGAAAAGATTCAAATGATCTGGCAACGTATACAAGCCGCACAAAATCGACAAAAGAGTTATGTTGATATTCATCAAAAGGGGCGAAAAATTTAATGTTGGAGACCATATATTTTTACATGTTGCTCCATGAAAAGGAGTTACGAGATTCAACAGGAAAGCTCAACCCCCGATTTATTGGTCCATTTGAAATCCTCGACCGAGTAGAATCTATGGCCTACAGACTCGCTTTACCGCAAAACATGTCTCGTGTTCATAACGTTTTTCACATATCCATGCTACGTAAATATGTGAAAAATCTGAACCACATTATTGAATTAGAACCAAACGAGTTAGCAGGTGATTTAACATATGAAGAGGTACATGTCAAGATCTTGAATAAGAAGGAATAGATTCTACGCTCAAAGGTTATACCTCAAGTCAAAGTTTTATGGAGAAACCATGATATTGAGGAAATAACCTGGGAGTTAGAATTTGAAATAACCATGGTATTCTCGCCTCTTCGAAATACCAGGTACATCAATTTCGGGGAGAAAATTTCATAAAAAGAGGAGGTTGTAAGACCCCAACCTTTTATCAATAAGATTTATTTTTTTTAAATAGTAAGGTGTTGATTTAAGAAATGTTATAGTTACGGGTAATATCTGTAAATTATAGGAAGTAAACAGTTTATCGGGGAATATTCGTTTTATCGGGAAATATTTGTACGACGGTGTCGAAATAATCAATCATTGGTGGGTCCCGTAATGAAATAACTGTCGGATATAGAAAGCGATAGAAATAACCTTTTTAAAAATTGGCGGCAGAACTTTTACCGTTGACTGTTGAAATACCCAATATTAAAAGAACAGTAGCACGCGGTACTCCACGGTAGCACACGATATTACATAATAACGCATGGTATTGCACACTATTTTTAATTGTTGATTCAATAATTGCTACAGGGGTACTTAGATATTGCGTCCCTTTTGTTTAGTTAATGCAAAACGAACCATTTACTATCTGAAAATTTGGGTTGTAAACCCTATTGTGCCATGTGGCATTGGCTTGTACACATGGCACGTTGACATGTCAATTTAACACATTTGGACTAAAAATATCTATTCTCTCAAGATTTGAACCTAAAACTTCATACTCTCAAAACTAACAAAACATTTGATTACCAACTAAATTAAGAATATTAATGTTATCTCTTAGAAAATTATTACTAACTATAATAGTATTAATACAACTTATTAGTTATTAGTAATATTATTAATAAGCTGTTAATAATTACTTATTACTTATTAGTTATTAGTAATTCCCTTTAACATTTTTTGTTTCCCAGAGGCACTTAAAAATCTAGAATGGGGATTGAATAAATCCTTTTCGAAAATCAATTGTTTGAAAAGATATTACCCGATAGTTATTAATCAGATTAAGCACAACGGAATATACTTTTTGAAATTCCCTTGTAGATTAGTTAGATCTCAGTTTTGAGTTTAGGTTTAGACCTTAGCCATACAATCAGACTAGATAATATGAAAGAATGCAAAACAAGACGATAAATAACAAAGAGATTTTAAGTGGTTCAGAGACTGAACAACTCCTACTCCACTCTTATACTTAAACAAGTAGAAATTCACTAAGAATTTAGTTATTACAACAAGGACACTCTTGCCCTCTTCAAGCCTAGCAGACTTGGAATTTAGTCTCTCAAACAAGGACACTCTTGCCCTCTTCAAGCCCAGCAAACTTGGAAATTTAGTCTCTCAGACAAGGACACTCTTTCCCTCTTCAAGCCCAGCAGACTTGGAATCTCTGTGGTCACTAAGACATGAACGAACAGTTGTAAGAATGTTGTTGAGAGCTGCTGCTAAGTTGGTGTTATGCTTGACTTCTCAAGTACTTAGCAGCTTGAATTGGATGTTCAAATTGTAGAGTATATTCTTTTTAGCTCTGGCAGAGTTTTTAGGTTTTAATCGTTGTTCCTTTTTTTTTGAATCCCTGTAGCCTTTTATAGTTTGTATGCATTTCTTCCCGTTGCTAGATTCTCGTTAGTGCATTTAATGCTTCAGATATCTTGAGATTTTGATGTTAACTTTTATATCCATGTATCAGCTTCCTTTTTGCTTGTCTGTCACATCACTCTGCTTTTTCACATAACACCATTGAGTTGTCACTATCAGCAAACTAGCTGGTAGACTCATCTTCTGATCATTGATTTCAGCTGAGGATGTTTGGTTAGTGCATCGGGACCTTCGATCAGCAACGCTCCCATATCAGTCTTCTTGTCAGACTTGATTCAACTCTACGATCATGAAAGTTCATAGTGTTTGCCGATTTTAGAACTGATTCTACGATTCTTTCTTCTACTGAACGATTATCGAGTTGCTTTACACTTAGACTTTTACTTTGCGATTCTCTGAAGCACTCTACGTTCAGTCTTTGCTTGATGAGCTTTGTTTGACTTTACGATCCAGTTCACTTTACGAATTTGTCTTTGAGAGATGAAATGAACTTTACGATAGGTGCAAAAGCTCTGCGATCTTGTCTGATGCATCATGAGTTAACTCTGCGATCCAGCTTGACATTACGAACTGGCAAATTTACTTTACACTTAACTTGAACCTATTAACTATACATCAGATCAACTCAACGAGATCAACCTAACAAGTTTGATCTTTCTATTCTAAGTCCTTGTACATTAGATCAACAAGTCATTATTAAGGACTGTACAAAACTTACTGGCACAAATATTCATTTATAACTTTCATCATCAAATCAAGTCATAATAATCATACAGACTCTAACAACATGATTTTGCTTCTTAGCTAAATATAAAATATATTATCTTAATAATATTACTTATTAGATATTAGGATATATTAATGTTATTAATAATATCAATATACTTACAATATTATTGTTATTAATATGCATTAATGTTAAAGAAAAAATAAGATAATTTTGACAAAATGGAAGAGATAAATCCAATTTTTCTTTCTCTCGGTCTAGTTTCTCCTATAGAAAATGGTGGAAAGAGTCAAGGCTATGAATAAGAGTCATCTTAGAATTTTTATTATTTGTTTATTTATTTGTTATTCTATTAATACTACCTCTCCAACTTCACTGGAGTTACTTTTCAAAAGTTGAAATCTAAAAAATCATTTAAATATATTAAATAAATAAAGTACTTATTATTTTTACAAAATATGCGGTTACAATATTAAATTATTTATTTTTTATAATTATTGTATTATTGTTATTATCATAAATTATTCTTATTAGCATACATTACTTCAATTATTATTTTTGTTAAAAAAATTAATAAAATAAAATAAGGTTCATTTTTTAACATTAATGTAAACTATAACAGTAATGCTATTAGAATATTAATGTTATCAATACCATTAATATATACTAATATCTAATAAGTAATGTTATTAAGATAATATATTATAAGTATTTATCCAAGTAAGCAACATCATATTAAAGAGAATTATTAATAATTAGTAAGTAATTATTAACAACTTATTAATAATATTACTAATAACTAATAAAGTTGTACTAATACTATTTATGTTAGTAATAATTTTCTAAAAAATAACATTAATTCTTAGCTTAGTTAGTAATCAATGTTTTGTTAGTGTTAGAAGTATGAGGTGTTAAGGTCAAATCTTAGGAGAATAGATATTTTTAGCCCAAATGTGTTAAATTGACATGTCAACGTGCTATGTGTACAAGTCAACGCTACATTGCACAATAGAGTTCACAATCCAAATTTTCAGATAGTATAAGGTTTGTTTTGCATTGACAAAAATAGTGAGCACAATATCCAAATACCCTTATAGTATAAGGGGAACTTTTACATTTTACTCATTTCACGGCAAGGTAAGCAAACGAGAACAGAAAGTCAAGCGCCACGACGCTTGACACCAGAGCCGTGACGCTAATGTCAGAGCCGCGACGCTAGGCATAAAGCCGTGGCGCTCCAGCGCGTGTGCCTAAACTTGTTTGGCCTGATTGGTTGCTCATGTTCAGCCATTAGTGTCCCGTGCCTCTTCATATGCATCCAAACCATTTCAAAGGAACATGACCAATCTGCAGGGTCATTAATCTCTCCTATAAATATCAGATCAATGCAACCATTTCATTCATTCAATTCAATAGTGTATCATTAATTTAGTCATATTCAGAGTTTCATTTAAGAGAGTTCAGAGCATTTTTTTAGTTCGTTGTGTGTGTTATTTGTAGTGTTGTTATAACATACGTTGTCATTGTATCATAGGAGACAAGTGCTGATAATTCTGAGCACCGTAAGGAGGACATAATTGTCTTAAGGATATAGTACTAAGTAATAGTCTTTGACATACAATTCTGATTTATAACGGATAAATTTATATATATATACACACACACACACACTCACTCAGTTTTCATATCATTCTAAGTTACAAATATATATTTCTATATATTTTCCCTAACACTAGGTAACCTAACAAATTTAAGATACCTAAGTTTGAGGTATTCTAGGTTTTCCGTGTTGCCCATTATCAACTCAGAACAATTGCAAACACTTGATTTGAGAGTAAGATACATTTGCTCATATTCCGTTTCGTAACATTTATATCTTCATCTTTACAGTCTTGCCCATCTTCAAAAATTAGGAAGATTACATGTGGAGACGAAACTTAAGGATGTGGAGGAGATCATCAACTACTTATCAAGCACTAGCTCGAGCACACTTCGGTACCCGACTCTTTCAATTGTTGATTGCAATCTAAGGTGGCGTTTCATTTCATCTTATTGCAGTTCACCTCTTAATGCATCTTAATGTGGTCCTCTGAATAGTTTAGATTTAATTTTGTATCTTAATGATTTAGAGGCATTCAGAGAAAAAAATGTATCCTAATTTCAAACATTAAGATGCATTAAGAGGTGAACCGTAAAGATATATTAATATGCAATCAAATATTACCTAAGTTGTGGAAAAGGGCCAACTGTTTTTGAGTGGGTCTAGTAGTCTTCATCAATTGTCTATATCGGGCAAGTTAGGCAAGTTCCCAGTATTTGACAATCATGTCAATTTCATATCAAGGTTAGCTCACCACGTTAAGCTTTGGTAAATCTAACCTTGAGGAAAACCTAGTGCCAACCGGCCTAGAGAAGATTCCTAATTTGCGCAGTAACCGAACCGTCTTAATGCGAAGGAAATGGTATGTGGATAAAGGAGCCATGCCCAATCTTTCTTATTTAAAGATTATAGTCTTTCAAAAACTGGTGATGCTTCCGGATGGATTGAGATTCCGGAGAATTGAAGATTAGAGGGATGCCTGAAGAATTTGCGAACATGATTCGAGTGGTGGTGTTAGGAAAGAGCCGTTGGAAATAGTCAGTTGGTCGAAACGCGTCGTTTGGTCCGATCATCAAAATGCCCCATTTCATTAATTGGTTAAGCTTAGATAGTGGTCGGGGTAAAACTCATCGTTTCACGACAATAGTTGTTAGTAAGCTGATGGTTGTAACGGAATGACCGCGTGTCTTAATCTAGTAGGCGAAGGTTATTAGAGATAGCAGAGAGCTTATAAGGAATTCTAAAGTTAAGAATTGGTTATGAAAAAATATATGAATTTTCAGTTTCTTCTTCTATAATTTCCTTTTTTATATTATTGCTATTCTGTTTTGTATTTTTAATTTCTTGACAATTTGGTATCAGAGCATCACTGGGCCAGTAATGGCGGACACAGTCAATAAACCAGGTCTCCAGAAGCACGAGAAGGACCTCAAGGTTTTGGAAGGTAGGATAGATCAGATGCAGGAGCTGATGACGGAGAAATTCGAGCAGTCATCAACACAAATCGAGACTATGGGAAATCAGATCACTCAACTGAGTTAGAAAATGTAGACTACGAGTGAGGAGTTAGTGCAGAAAATTTTGGAAGCCTTAGAAGTATCCCGACGATCAGAGAAGGAAAATTCTATCACTAATGAGGTACCTACTCTTGTTATCAATTCTATAACTATGATTGTACCTTCTTCGGATCCATCTCAACCATCGTCTCCATCACCCACTTTCATACCACAGTTGCCAATTGGTACCACCACGCACTCGATTTCTACCGTCAGCTTGCCCACGTCTGCCAGTAATCAAATTAGTAGACCCATAACTGTGACAGTTCCCATACCCACCATCACCAGAATGACAACCCAATCTGCCCCTATGGGAGTTTAGCCCCCTTATTCAGATCCGACTAACACTACAGGAACAATCACACCTATGTACACACCACACATTCCTACATATATGCCTCCAAATCTCTTACTAACCACAACAGTCCTTGTAATCAAACCAACCAGTATATACCATTTCACACCCCCATCCACAACCAGTATGTAACCTCAGGACCAGCAATTAACTACCCCCACCATACACAATCACTTTCATCAGTACCTTCATACAACTTCCATCATTATAACCCATATTCACCTATATATTCCTCTGGAATTCAGACAACAGAAGGAAACCCACACAGACAAACAGCTACACCCTTTCTGCCATTCTTCATGCCTAAGGTGGACTTTCCACACTTCGAAGGGAGAGACCCTAGCGGATGGCTTAAAAAGTGTGAGAAATTTTTCCAACTTAATTCGATGCTAGACCCAAGATCAAAGGTACTATATGCGACATTATATCTGGAGGAAGAAGCTGATATATGGTATCAGTCATTGTAAAAGGAGAAACCATGGTTGTTGTGGGATGAATTTGCATACAATATATATTCTAGGTTTGCAAGGGGGACATGAAAACTTGTTTGGTCAGTTTAATAAGCTATTACAGAAAGGGAAGGTAGATGATTATATAAGGAGATTTGAGGAATTGAAAACATACATGTGGACACAAAATAAGGGATGTACTGAAGAATATTTCATTGAAAGCTTCTTAAGTGAGTTAAAAGAGGAGATTGCCAATGCCTTATACATTGTGAGACCCCAAACACTAAGAGATGCTATCATTCAGGCTAGGGGACAAGAGATATACCTAGAGTCACTGGATAGAAGAAGTCAGGGGGCACAAAGGTTAATGGGGGAAAAGACAGTTTACAAGACCAAACCTAATTTTACCACAAATAAGGAGAGTGTGCAACCAACAAAAAGAGAGTTTTCTCAGAAATCCTTCCCTGTTAAAAGACTGACAACAGCAGAAATGGCAGCAAGGAGAGAAAAAGGGCTCTGTTATAATTGTGATGAAGTATATATTCAAGGACATCAATGTAAACATAAGCATATATATATAATGTTAACCGGTGAGGAAGAGGAGTGTGCTGCAGAAGAACAGGACCAGGAATTGGCCATCATCCTGCAAGGAGAATAAGGAGAACTAATATAGATTGAAGACAATTATGAAGTTTCAATTCATGCAATAACAGGAACCCAGGGGGTGCATACCATCAAGTTACAAGGGCATGTTAAAAATTCACACATTAGCATGTTGCTAGACAGTGGATCTACCCACAATTTCATTTCACAAACATTGGTAAGGAAACTACAACTTACTACAGAACCCTGTAGCCCCATTAAAGTTACAGTAGCTAATGGAGATGGCTTACAGTGTGATAAAAAAAATTCACAATTCAAATGGAAGTTGGCCCAAAGAGAATTTCAGACTTCAATATATGTCATTCCTCTAGGGGGATATGATGCAGTTTTGGGTATTCAATGGATGCAAACTGTCAGCCCCATTAGTTTGGACTTCGAAAAAAGGGAGGTCACTATACATTGGAAGGGCAAGAGGGTAGCACTTGGAGACCAAAGGAATTCCAACCACTTCTATTCAGTTCAAGTATCAGACAAATTCAACTGACAACCAAAGGAAGAAACTTATTTCTTGGTCCAATTGGCAGCCATTGAAGACAGTGCAGACACAGTGGACAAGGGACCAAGGGAAATTGAGCAGCTAATTGAAGTATACGATGACATATTCAAGGAACCCCAGGGATTACCACCAGTGAGGGTGCAGGATCATCATATCCCAATCATACCTGGGTGTAAGCCTGTTAATTCAAACCCCTACAGGTATCAAAGAGATGCTTGATAGTGGAATCATAAAACATAGCATTTCCCCTTATGCCTCTCCAGTATTGTTGGTCAAAAAGAAGGATAATACTTGGAGGTTTTGCATTGATTATAGAGCATTGAACAACATTACCATAAAGAATAAGTTTCTTATCCCTATTATAGAAGAGTTATTGGATGAATTAAAAGGAAGTAAGTTGTTTTCTAAACTAGATTTAAGGAGTGGTTGCCACCAGATTAGAGTAAAGGCTGAAGACACATAGAAAACAGCCTTTAAGACTCATCAAGGCCATTATGAATTTCGAGTTATGCCATTTGGCTTGACTAATGCACCTGCCACCTTCCAATGTATCATGAACGAAGTGTTTGCTCCTTATCTAAGGAGATTTGTCTTAGTCTTTTTTGATGACATTCTAGTTTACAGTCCTTCAGAAGAAAGCCATAAAGAGCATCTGCAACAGGTATTTGAGACACTAAGGCAGAACAAATTCTTTGTTAAGAGAGCTAAGTGTACTTTCGCACAGCCTACAGTGGAGTATTTGGGGCATATCTTAAATGAGCAAGGTGTTGCTGTTGATGAAAAGAAAATAGAGGCAATGGTGCAATGGCCTAGACCCAAGACCTTAAAATCCTTAAGAGGATTCTTAGGGCTCACAGGTTACTACAGAAGATTTGTACAACAATATGGGATTATCAGTAAACCCTTAACCAATCTTCTCAAAAAGGGGTCCTTTAAATGGAATGAGGAAGCTGCGCAAGCCTTCCACAGATTGAAGATGGCAATGTCCAGCACCCATGTGCTAGCCTTACCAGATTTTTCAAAAACATTTGTAGTCAAGACAGATGCTTGCCAAACAGGTATAGGTGCAGTTCTAATGCAAGAGGGGAGGCCATTAGCCTTTCTAAGTAAAGCCTTAGCCCCACGACACCTGGGTACATCAACTTATGAAAAAGAACTCTTGGCCATCATTCTAGCAGTGCAGAAGTAGAGGACTTACTTGTTGGGGCAAACCTTTATCATCAAAACAGACCATGAGGCATTAAAGTACTTCATGGAACAAAAGTTAACTAGTCTGGTTTAGCAAAAATGGGTTTCCAAGATGTTGGGGTTCGATTATACCATCCAATACAAAAAGGGAAAAGACAATCTGGTGGCTGATGCGTTGTCCAGGAATCATGAACTGGAACCTCAATGTGTTGTAGTTCAGTCAGCTACTCCTAGTTGGAATACTGAAGTAAGTGACAACCTAATTGATAATACAGGAGTACAGGACATACTGACTCAATTGATACTGGATCCTAGAAGTCTACCTGACTACACATGGCAAGAAAGAATTCTTAGAAAGAATGGCAAGATTTACTTAGGCAACAATGGCAGCCTGAGGCAGAGGATTATGGATCAGATCCACAACAGCCCTGAAAGGGGCCACTAAGGCACTACAGCATCCATCAAGAGAGCTGAGATGTTGTTTTATTGGCCTTCACTAAGGAAGGATTTAGCCGAATTAATTAGACATTGTGAAGTCTGTCAACGAAACAAGGGGGAACATGTCCCAAGTTCTGGTCTGCTGCAACCTATTCCCATTCCTAATTAAGCACGGGAAGTGATAACCATGGACTTTGTGGAGGGTCTGCCGAAGTCAGATGGCAAAGACACCATTTTAGTAGTGGTGGATAAACTCACTAAGGGGTGCCATCTCGTGGCACTTACACATCCTTTCACAGCAACTCAGGTAGCTCAAACAGTGTTAGATTCAGTCATTAAGTTACATGGACCTCCTAAAACAATCATTTCAGACAAAGACATAATTTTTGTAAGCACATTCTGGAAGGAACTGTTCAGAACAATGGGCACTCGGGTTAAACTTAGTACAACCTATCACCCACAGACAGATGGACAAACGGAGAGAGTAAATCAATGTATCGAAATGTACCTAAGATGCATGACAAGTCACAAACCTACACAATGGAACAAGTGGTTACCCCTAGCGGAGTGGTGGTATAACACCTCTTTTCACACAGCCACTGGAATGTCCCCATACAAGGCTCTTTATGGCATAGACCCACCAATTATTAACTATCACCAGGAAGGAACCAGTAACAATCCCCTTATAGATGATTTTGTGAAAGAAAGGTCAGCAACTCAGCAACTGCTCAGGGAAAACTTACAGAAATCTCAGGAGAGAATGAAATTTTATGCCGATAAGAAAAGGACTGAAAGAGAATTCCAGGTGGGAGATGAAGTGTAGTTGAAGTTGCAGCCTTATAGACAGATGTCAGTATCACAGAGAATGAATTTAAAATTATATGTTAGATATTATGGGCCATATACAGTAACACAGAGAATTGGGAAGGTGGCTTACAAACTGCAGCTACCCCCCTGGCTAAAATACATGATGTTATTCACGTTTCACAACTTAAGAAGAAAATTGGCAATTCAAAAGTGGTACAAACAGAACTACCTGGAACAACTAATGAAGGGAAGCTTAAACCAGAACCTGTGGCCATACTGGAACGTCGCTTGGTTAAAAGGGGGAATCGACCAGCAACCATGGTTTTGGTTCAGTGGTCTCACAGCATACCAGAAGATGCGACATAGGAAGAGTGGAGCAAGTTGAGCCAACAGTATCCAGAGTTCAATTCTTGGGGACAAGGATCTTCTCAAGCAGAGGGGAATTGTTAGGAAAGAGCCGTTGGAAATAATCAGTTGGTCGAAACGCGTCGTTTGGTCCGATCATCAAAACGCCCCGTTTTATTAATTGGTTAAGCTTAGATAGTGGCCTGGGTAAAACGCATCGTTTCACGACAATAGTTGTTAGTAAGCTGATGGTTGTAACGGAATGGCCACGTGTCTTAATCTAGTAAGCGAAGGTTGTTAGAGGTAGCAGAGAGCTTATAAGGGCCACGTGTCTTAATCTAGTAGGCAAACGTTGTTAGATGTAGCAGAGAGCTTATAAGGCATTCTAAAGTTAAGAATTGGTTATGAAAAAATATATGAATTTTCAGTTTCTTCTTATGTAATTTCCTTTTTTATATTATTACTATTCTGTTTTGTATTTTCAATTTCTTGATAGGTGGATGGCCAAGAAGGGGAAGACTTCTACTACAAAGTTCGTCACCTACCTTCGGTTAGCTAGCTAGAGTTTTGGTATGTGATAATCTAAAAAATCCCGCACCCCCGAGAAATTGACATGGTATATATTCCGAAACAAAAATATTATGCCAATGTAAATATACCTTCCGGGGTCTAAAACCCAAAAGGGATTAAATTATTTTATATCTTAGTCAATTGTCAGGGGTAAACATGTTATTTTCTAAGCCTTTGTCTTCACAAATTAAAAGTTTTCCTTCCAGTCTTAGACTCCAAAAGGTATTTTTTTCTTTTTTCTTTTTTTTTTAAATTCTAAATACGGTCTATTTAACTATAAAAAGTCAATTAAGACAAATAAAATTAAAGGGAGGGAGGGAATACTTCAATGGTCCCAAATTGACTGCCAATTTCAAAGAATAACATTAATGTTGAAGAAAAGTTCTTTTTCCATCTATATACAAACTTCAATCATGTAACTCTCTTTTCACACTCCCGCCTTTATAAAATTTAATTTATTATTTGGCATAAGAATATTATGGGATGCTAATTAGGAAAAAAGTTTTGATACTTGATTATGGACAATTGTTAACAATATAAGCACTATCATATTCTCAAAAATATAGTTCTATGTATATAGTTAATTGAAATTAGAAATAAAAGAAACTAGGTTAACATTTTAAATTAATGTGTGCTCTCTCTAATTTCATGACATGAATTCCGATTGGAGATACTTTAATAAAATCAATTATTTAATATTTTAATTATTAATCACGAGTAATAATCATTTTCTCATGAGTTACAAAAATGTAAGTTACAAAATCATTAATAAGTTATCCAAGAATTACAATTTTAATTATTATATCCATTAGTGCTTAGAGTCTTTTTATCATTAAGCTTGCATTTAAGGTGTAGTAAGTTACATTGACTAGTATGTTTGTATATTGTGGAGAAGGTTGGTGGAAGAATGATGATAATTAAAATTATACACATATGCAAATATACATGTTGTCGGTTGCATTAAGCTTGGTGTCGTAAGTTTTATATATATATATATATATACATATATATATACAGTCCAGATCCTGTACATACTCTCTAAATATACATACTCACTTAAACATACATACCTATATAAATAAACCCTTCCCCTGTTTTGGCTTCTCTCTCCTCGCTCACACAAAAATCGGTCAACACTATCTTCTCACTCTCTTCTCTCTCCTCACACCAGCCAAATCGAGTCCTCACACTCTCTTCTCACACCATACGTACCAGCCAAATCGTATGCTTCCAGTCTCTTCTCCTACCTGCACCGACTTACTCTACTAAGAAGACCAATCCGCTAAGGTCAGGGTTTAATTTTGCAGAAAAATTAAGTTTTTTTTTTGGGATGTAACCTAGATTTTGGGGGAAACTTTGGTATGTTTGCTGTGTATTTTCTGAAACCACAACACAACCCAAACCCAACCCAAGATGTTTGTTGATTTTTGATGTGTATTTGTTGATTTTGGGGAAATTTTTGATTTATATGTTTTTTTTTGAATTTGCTAGTCAATTTTTGTACACTTTGTGTTCATGTTAAAATTGCTTGATGGCAAGTATTGGAATGGCCATAGCTTAAAGCTAGTGAAGTAAATAATATAATAATTATTACAATAATGGTGAAGAGGAATTGGGCCATAGCTGGCTGTGTGTGGAAAATTAAAGAGAGTTTGTTTTGATGGAAGCTAGTTATGAAGCATGTCTTAGAAAAATTGAACTTCTTGGCTGCCAAATGGAAGCTAGTTGTGATACATTGCTTGGGATTTGAGGGGAATATATGGTTATTGGTTAATGGAATGCATGATTTTAACTTTGTTATTTGTTTAAATTTGACTTTGCCGACTTGTTTAAATGTAGAACTGGAGTATCAAATGATGATGATACTCAGGATCCAAATGAAGATAACGATGATACTGAGCAGGAGCAGCAGGTCAACAGCAACAGCTGAGCCGGACCAGCAAGTCAACAACAGAACAAACTGTTCAGCAGCATCAACGTCGTGTTGTTTTGGCTTGCAGACGTTTTGGCTCTTGTTAGTTTAGAAATTTCATTTAGTTTCAGCTCATGTTACTTTCAGTTTAATGAAATCTCATAAATTTAGTTCTTTTGTGTTAGTGAGTTCCTGTTAGTTTCAAAAATTTAGTTCTTTTCATAAATTTAGTTCCTGTTAAGATATTGTGGTTTTATGTTGTTAACTGGTGTTAATTTCCTAATGCAGCTTAGTATTTGGTTTTATATCCTGTTACTGAGTTCCTGTGATTTAATATCCTAATGCAGCTTAATATCCTGTTATTGAGTTCCTGTGGTTTTATGTTGTCATAAACTCTTAGTTGATTTTTTGAGTTAAAACTCCAATACATCCATGCTGTCTTTTTGGTATAGACAAAAGAAGAAAAGAAATATTGGATGGATTTGGGTATACTTGCAGGATGTGGGTATACTAGAAGCAATGTATAACTTTTTAGAAGTTTGCACTTTCACTTGTGAAATGTATGGCTTTTAGGGAATTCAAGCCTTGTGTTCATGAGTTTATGAAGATTAAAGGCTTCTAGATCTTTTTCGCTTTCCGAAGACAAGCCTTTTGAGGATTTTTTATTGATGAAATTGTAATATAAATACTATAATTAGTATTGCAAAAAAAAATATTCTCGTCTTTGGTGGAGTTATATAAGATTACAAATCTTTTTGGTAGATTAAATTAATAGTGCAAGATTACTTATGTTTATTATAAGTTTTATTATTATTGAAGTTATTTTCACTAAAATGTGTGTGTGAACAGGTAATTGTATTTAAAGTACATATTAACACTTTTTGATTACTATCCTTTTACCTCGTTGAGGTACACTTTTGATTATTATTTCCACTTGAGTTACTATTAAATTATTATATTGTATTTAAAGTACAGAAGTTGCCATGAAAATTGATTTAGCAATCAACTTGAACATTAGCAATAGCTGTTAAGTATTTGACAATCAACAAAGAAAAGGTACCATATGATGACATTAAGGAGGCCAAACAGATGAGAGAAACAGAGGACACCAAACAGAGGAGATAAATCAATATTCTTACAAAACAAGCAAGGCACCTATTCCGAATAACCTTCAACAATTACATTAAGTCATGTGCAAACGAAATTCCGTTAAAGATAAACACGGGCATACATCAAAAGTTTTCATTACACACTACAACTTTCATTCCACTAAGCAACCAACCAAAAATCATCCACTTTCACTTTTACAATAACTTGATTAAAAACAATAACCAAGAACAAACAAGTGCAATAATTAATTTCCTTCTTCCTTTGTTGCCTATTGCACGTATGTTCTTCATCTCTTGCTTCATTACGCTAATCTTTCAAAGTAAGTCGGGGATTATTTGCCTTGATCTGTCATACATAGGAGGATTGTACCAATCAAAAAAGCGGCAAACATTGCTCTATAGACAAAGAAATTTTCAGTTTTATGTTAAAATAAATAGAATGAAAGAGATAAGAGACAAAATTGGAACCTTAAACAGATTGCATAGACAGATTGCATCTCTTTTCAACCTCATTTGGTTGCCAAGAAGTTCAATTTTTCTAAGACATGCTTCATAAACTATGACAAAACCAAACAAAATTACATAATGTGTACTATCACTTGAGAACATGAACTATGCCAGTTCAATTACAGTACTATCAAAATTACAAAATTATAGAATGTGTACCATTTATAGAATTACATACCAAAATACACAACAAGCTAAATACACAGCAAAAATCAGCAAAAAAATCAAAAACTTCCCCAAAATCAACAAATACACAACCATCACAACTAGCTTCCATCAAAACAAACTCTCTTTAATTTTCCACACACAGTCAGCCATGGCTAAATTCCTCTTCACCATTATTGTAACAATTATTATATTATTTACTTCACTAGCTTTAAGCTATGGCCATTCCAATACTTGTCATCAAGCAATTTTAACATGAAAACAGAGTGTACAAAAATTGACTAACAAATTCAAAAAAAAATATAAATCAAAAACTTCCCCAAAATCTGCAAATACACATCAAAAATCAGCAAGCATCTTGGGTTGGGTTGGGTTGGGTTGTGTTGTGGTTTCAGAAAATACACAGCAAACATACCAAAGTTTTCCCCAAAATCTAGGTTACATCCCTAAAAAAAACTTATTTTTTCTACAAAAATAAACCCTGACCTTAGCAGATTGGTCTTCTTAGTAGAGTAAGTCGGTGCAGGTAGGAGAAGAGACTGGAAGCATACGATTTGGCTGATACGTACGGTGTGAGAAGAGAGTGTGAGGACTCGATTTGGCTGGTGTGAGGAGAGAGAAGAGAGTGAGAAGAGAGTGTTGACCGATTTTTGTGTGAGCGAGGAGAGATAAGCCAAATTAGGAGGGTTTATTTATATAGGTATGTATGTTTAAGTGGGTATGTATGTTTAGAGGGTATGTACAGGATCTGGATTGTGTATATATATATATATAGGGTATGCATCCGTAACAAACGGTTGTTATATGTATTATTCCAGCAACCAATATCTCATCCGTTGATCTTAATTTTGGATGGTAGAAATTAAGAATTAAAATTCCTCTGTCGCTGCAACATATAACAGCATCTCAACACCTATCAACGGCAGTGTAAATTCCGCAAATACCCCCTAAAAAGTCAAAAAGTTCTGGGACCCACCACAGACCCACGTGCTGCTGCGTCAACTCAACACTTCTGTGCATGCCGCTACATAGTGTAGCGGCTGGCTTCCGTTAGTATTATTATTATATTATTATAATAGTAATATTATTATTATATTATGAGTATTATTATTATATTATTATAATATTAATATTATTATAATATTCATTCAATGTAATAATACTTTTGGGCATATGCCGGCAAGAATTGGTTTCGACAAGCCTTTTTAAGACTTTATTAATTTTACAAGTTGTAGCGGAACCATCATTAATTTATTAATTTAGAAAAATAATAAATTAATGGTGGTTCCAAATTAATAAATTAATGACAGTTCCGCTACAACTTGTAAAATTAATAAAGTCTTAAAAAGGCTTGTCGCAACCAATTCTTGCCGACATATGCCCAAAAGTATTATTACATTGAATGAATATTATAATAATAATAATAATAATAATAATAATATATAATAATACTCATAATATAGTAATAATAATAATTAATAATAATATAATAATAACGGAAGCCAGTCGCTACACTAACGACATGCACATAAGTGTTGAGTTGACGTATCACGTGGGTCTGTGGTGGGTCCTAGAACTTTTTGACTTTTTGGGGGGCATTTGCGGAATTTACACTACCACTGATAGGTGTTGAGTTGCCGCTACATGTTGTAGCGGCAGAGAAATTTTAATTCTTAATTTCTACCATCCAAAATTAAGATCAGCGGATGGGATATTGGTTGCTGGAATAGAACATATAACAACCGTTTGCTATAGTACCCATATATATATATATATAGGAGAATTTTCAAAAGCGAACTCTTAAAAAGCGAACTAAAGACGAACCGTCGTCTTTGGTGTCTATGGCGACGATTTGACCCGTCGCCAAAGATTACATGGCTACGGCGACGGGTCGAATCGTCGCCATAGATACCAAAGACGACGGTTCGTCTTTGGTTCGCTTTTTAAAGTTCGCTTTAGAAGTTCTCCCTATATATATATATATATATATATATATATATATATATATATATATATATATATATATATATATATATATGGGTGCGCATCCGTAGCAAACGGTTGTCAAATGCACTATTTCAACAACCAATATCTCATCCGTTGATCTTGATATTGGACGGTAAAGATTAAGAATATAAATTCGTCTGCCGCTACAACATGTAGCGGCAATTCAACACTTCTTAGCGGCAATGCAAATTCCAAACATACCCCCAAAAAAGCAATCAAAAGTAATTAAATGTCTGCTGAGTGCCGCTACAACTTGTAGCGGCTGGAGATCTTAAATTAGTAATATTATTATATTATAAATGGAGGTATATGCCGCTACATAATGTAGCGGCTGGTCTAATTTAATGTAATATTATTATATTAGTAATATTATTATATTATTATTCAATATAATATTTATCATATTAATATTATTATATTATTATTCAATATAATATATATACGTAACAAAAATGATTTGGTATTTTTTATCATATCATAGTTGTTACTTGTATCATTATTGTTAAAATGATTTATAAAAAAAGCTCATAATACTTTAAAAAAACTTGGTGTCATTTTAAATTTAACAAAAAAAATATTTAGTATCATACTCAATGAATTTTTATAATATTCTCAAAATTTTAATTGACATGTCGAATATTTATAAATATTAATTAAGATAAATTTGTGTCTCTAGTATAACTTAATTCAATAAATTCTTGACGAATTTGAATCCTCCTGATAGATACCATATTACCATCGGAGGTAGAGGTTACTTAGTTTTTGTGACGTATATATATTATATTGAATAATAATATAATAATATTACTGATATAATAATATTAATATGATAAATATTATATTGAATAATAATATAATAATATTACATTGAATTAGACCAGCCGCTACACTATGTAGCGGCATGTACCTCCATTTATAATATTATAATAATATAATAATATTACTAATATAATATAATAATATTGCATAATTAATATTATATTAAATAATAATATAATAATATTATTAATTTAAGATCTCTAGCCGCTACAACTTGTAGCGGCAAGCAGCAAGATATTTAATTACTTTTGATTGCTTTTTGGGGGGTATGTTTGGAATTTGCATTGCCGCTAAGAAGTGTTGAATTACCGCTACATGTTGTAGCGGCAGACGAATTTATATTCTTAATCTTTACCGTCTAATATCAAGATCAACGGATGAGATATTGATTGCTGAAATAGTGCATTTGGCAACCGTTTGCTACGGATGCGCACCCTATATATATATATATATATATATATATATATATATATATATATATATCTTAGAGGTGATTGGATTGAACATTAATCTCTTCACGACGGATTAAATCGCCTTATAGAAAGCCTTTCTCGTGTCTCAATTCAACACCACGTTATTTTGATTGTATCATTCTTTGTTATTTATTTATATATTTATTTATTTTGTTCCTAGTATTTTCTATAACGAAGGAACAACAATTTTAACGTAATTCAACATCGTAATATAATGTGATTTGTGCTTTTCTTGTTTATGTATCCCTGCGGTGAGAGTTTCATGAATGACTTCACATGGTGACGTGTAACATGACGGTACAAATGCTGAATGCTTGAAAATAATTCTCAACTCCGGAAAGAAACTTAGTGAGAGGTTCTTTATTTGAATTTTTAATAATGGAAATACTTTTAGATTCTTGTTCCCTCCTCCTTATATAAATTACATAACTTGAAAAAAAATAAAATTATACATTCCATGATGTTAACAGTTGAACATAAAATGAAAAAGGTGGTGCATACTGTTTTTTAATAATTAAATGGACAATCATGGAAAAATTGCCATATTCGTAAAGTTGTATTTGTGTGGCACTAAAGATAGAAAAAAATGGTGATTTTGTGCATGTATGCTGAATAGTTTGTTGAAAGCTTGAGACTAATCAAATATTTTGTTAATACTGTTTTCAACAAAAATTGTAGTTATTTTTAAGAACTCCACAGGTTAGTATTTAGAGGCCAAATATGAGATAATTAGTGAACAATTTATTGTTAAAACTTGTGGAGGAATAAAAAAAGAAGTTTTATTAAAAAAAACAAAAAACAAAAAGAGAGATGAGGGTTACTGCACACTTTTGCCTGAGGTAGCCCTCAAAATGACGTCGTTTTGTATAATCGAATATATTCTCTCACATGTTATGTACAAAAGGTATTTTAATAATTTTTCAAAACATCGTATATATAAATGGATACATCATGCAAGAGCATGAGATAGTCTTCACCTCCCGTGTCTTTTTAAAAAAAATATGTGTATTATATTATATTATATCATGGGATTTAAGTTTTGAAATTGTGAGAAAATATAAATTTGATGACTATGCACATACATTAAATTTTTATGAATTCAGATATTTCAATAAAAAAAAGTTTTATTGTGGCGTATTTAAAATTTTGAGATTATCAAATTTGATGTATTTTAATTGGTGGTATAAATAGTGCAATTTTTATGAATTGGTGATAATTTTGAGAAAATATGTGATAACTTTCAAATTTGATGCTTTTGGAAGTGTAGAGAAATTTGTGAAAATTGAGATATTACAAATAATGCATTTTATGCAGTTAAAAAAAAGTTGATTTGTGAATTGTGATACCATAAAGGAAAAGAATTATTGGGTTCCTAATAGTTTAAGACTGCTGGCCACATCTTGTTTATTGGTCTAGCCTTTACAAGGCATTGTGATCGTATTGTTGTCTTGGGAAAAGAAAAAATTGTGAACGTGTTGCCTCAGTAAAAATTGTAGTCCCTAAATTGAGAAGTAGTGACTTATTGGCATGAGTCGCCATGGCCATTTGATGACACAAAAATGTGTGCGAGTTAGAATATTAGAATAATAATATCAATTGTTGTGAATGAACTGCCTTGAGTGCAATATGCGAATTCCAAAAAAATTCATTATTATATGTATGAGATAAAATGAGATCTGCTGGCAATAATGAAAAAGTTTGATATATATTAAGGGGATGAGACGAAAAGTCCAAAAGTATAAAAATTACATCAGAATATCCAACATGATTGAAGATTTAAGAGTCAGGTTTAAAAAAAAAAAATAAATCATATTGTGATTATTGAATATATGTACAATTTTTAACTCAGTTGTTTATCCCTGTGGTTTTGTGAACATTTTTGTAACGATTGGAGGGTTGAGTATATAAAATTCTTAATGAATTTAGAGCAGAAGGGTAATGAATTTCACCGACATGACATGAGAGTGAGACCGCTCTCTAGGGGAATAGGGCTTATTCTCTTAATTCGTTCATGAATACTAGAATTTAGCACAAAGTCAAAACGATGTACTGATTTGTTAAGAAGTTTTATATTTTGTCGGTCGTATTATGTGTGTGATGCAATTTCTTATATCTTACAAGCGGTTATAGTTTAAGACCGTAGTTCATTGTTAGCTCTGATATTTGAGATTGTTAAATTACTAAGTATAGGTTCAAGGCATTGTTACCTATATTATGCAAAACAATCTATTTTTGCCCAAACTTGTTTAATATTTGTTAAAATGATTGGGAATTGTTAAAGATATTTTGATAAAATCAATTATTTAATTATTAATTATGAGTAATAATCATTCTCTCATGAGTTAAAAAAATGTAAGCTATAAAAAGAATTAATAAGTTATTTCAAGAGTTACAATTTTCATTATTATATCCATTCGTGCTTAGAATAATTTTTATCATTACGTTTGCGTTGAAGGTGTTGCGAGTTACATTGACCGGCATGTTTATATGTTGTGGAGAAGCTTGGTGGAAGAATGATGACAATTAGAGAGATATACATATGTAAATATGTATATGAGCAATGATTCATAACATGTATATGTTATAAATTTTTATAGAACATATGACATATACCATCTATATCATTGAAATAAAAAAGAATCGAAATCTGCTATTATTAATAGCGGACGGTAAAAAAAGAAAAAAAATAATCAAAATAAGGGTTTGACTTTACCAATAAATGTTTAGAATTTATTAACCTAGAGTTTATAAACCAGGACTTGAGTTTATTAATAAACCCTAAACTCTAGTTAATAAATTTTGGCTAAGAAACCCTAAACTCTAGTTTATAAATTCTAAATCGTAGTTTATCAACCACAAACCCTGGTTAATAAATACTAAACCCTAGTTAATAAACCTTATACATTTATTGGTCAAGTCAAATTCTTATTCATATTAGTGTCCGCTAATATTAGTAGCAGATGGACGTCGATTTTTAGTTTCTAATTATGACCGCTTCTTCTTGTTTTCAATAGTATAAATGATGTACACCCTATAAGGATCCATAACAATACATGATGTGGATCATTACCCTGTATATGTGTGTTGGTAAATGTATATAAATTAAAGAAAATGAGACCTATATGAGAGATGTGTGAATACATTGTGTTATTGAACATAACTTGGATAAGAAATGGTGCGGTGTTCATGGAGTTTCGGATTCTTCGAGTTGTATATACTTTGTTGAGAGTAACAACGTGAAGACTGAGCTATAGTATCATGAATGTGACATGTCAGTGACTCGCTACACCAGATTGAACATTAATTTCTACTCCATAATATGAATCATTTTAAAAAAACGTTTTCCCAAATCTCAGTTCAGCAACACATTATTTTGATTATATCATTTCTCATTATTTTAGCTATGTATTTATTTTATATATTTATGTTATTCCCATTATTTTCTATATTAAAGGAACAACAATTCCATCCTACCAAAAAAATACAAACCGTGAGAATTATGTTGATAGTATTTTAGAGTAAAATGTAAAATGTAAAATGGGAGTTCAATACTCACTCCTCTCCGTATATAATAAATAAATCATGTTCTTGATGATACCCAAAAGAATAAAAAAAAAAATGCAATTGTTATTACCTATTAAATTAATAGAAATAAACATTACCTTTTCAATTTATTTTTTTAAATAAGATAAACTATTCCAAATAAGTTAAACGAAAATGCTTATAATAAATTCAAGGGGTATTTGCCCTAGATTTAAAATAAACTTGTAATGAAAAATAGACTCCCTCCTTGGGTAGAAGTTTCTGTGTCGCTCTGAGTCTCAGCTTCTCCCACTCCCTTCCCTCTCAACTCAGCTGGATATTCGCTGATTTCGCTAGAAAGGTAATTAATTTTTTCGCATTTTTCAATTTCTACAAATTGTATTAAGGAAAATCATCCAATTCATGCTAATATTTGTGTTTAGGTATATAAATTTCTCTCCCAAACAGAATCGGCCTCCTGCGATTTGAGTAGTTGTGTGTGTCATACCGATAGACCATATAGTTTAGAGATGGGAGCAAATTAGGAAGCTTCATACAGGGTCTGGGTCCTGTGGTATCATTGTTCAAATGATTTTTGTATGTGTTGGGTCTTTTTTCACTAAGAAGGAATCAAATGGAATGAATGGACTGATTTTGTTTACCTTAATCTAGATGAATGTATATATAACAATATTAAGATGTTAATTATCTGAAACCACATGTTTCTTTGTGGTTTGTCAGTCCAGTTGTTTTGTATAATATAATAAGTGGTTCTTATCTTTGAAGCCTTGAACTCCCTTATTATGGTTATCCAGACACAACACCATATTAATCATATTATTTTACTTTTATCAATATTCTACAGATATATATTCTTGTTTAGTTTTAATGGTTATGTGTTTTTCATATAATTTTGCCATTACTGAATAGGTTTTCTGGAGCTACCGCCACCACCATCAATCTTATTCAAGCCTGTCACTTCTCCCTTATTATTGTTGATTGATTAATTGTATCTGGTGATGATGATGAGGAGAGCCGAGGAAACGATTCAATTCACGAAAAACCCATATATTGAAGATGTCGGCCCCAGAAGAATTAAAAGCATTTGTTTCTCTACGTTCTCAGAAGCCGATATTTACAAATCCGCTGAAGTTCAGGTGTATGAGGGCCGTTATTATGATGACAAGAAAAAGCCTATTCAGGGTGGCTTATTGGACCCTCGCATGGGACCTACAAACAAGCATGGTTTTTGCGCAACCTGTCATGGGAGTTTTCGAGATTGTCCAGGACATTATGGATATTTGACTCTTGCAATGCCAGTTTATAATGTTGGATATTTGAGCACTATTGTGGACATTTTGAAGTGCATTTGCAAGTATTGTGCCTGTATACTCCTACCGGAGCAAGAACGCATAGACTTCTTAAAGAAGATGAGAAAAGACATTGAGCCTTTGAAGAAGATTGAGCTTTCCAAAAGGATTGTAAAAAGGTGCACTGCCATGGCAAGTAGTAAGAAGGCAGTGAAGTGTTTAAAGTGTGGATATATAAATGGAATGGTGAAAAAAGCTGTAGGTATGATTGGAGTAATTCATGATCGCTCAAGAGTTATGGATAATACTATAGATGAATGCCATTCAGCTATTTCTCATATAAATGAGTCCAAGGGATGTAATGTGTCTCCCTTAATAAAGCCTGACAGAGTTCTTTCCCTTTTTAAGAAAATGCTGGACAGGGATTGTGTCTTGCTTTATCTTAGTGATAGACCAGAGAAATTCATAATAACAAATATTGCTGTGCCTCCAGTACCTATTCGTCCTTCTGTCTTTGTTGATGGTGGACAGATGAGCAATGAGAATGACATTTCAGAGAGGCTAAAAAGAATTATACAAGCAAATGCTACTCTTCATCAAGATTTAGCGACAGCAAGTTATGCTCCGAAGGCTTTGGATATTTGGCCAGAATTGCAAGTGGAGGTTGCTCAGTATATAAACAGTGATGTACGTGGAGTGCCATTAGAACTGATACCTCCCAGGCCCCTGAGCGGTTTTGTTCAACGCCTAAAAGGAAAGCAGGGACGTTTCCGTGGAAACTTGTCTGGAAAGCGTGTCGAATATACAGGGAGGACTGTCATATCCCCGGATCCCAACCTGAAAATTACGGAGGTTGCTATTCCTATCCTAATGGCTCAGATTTTGACTTACCCTGAGCGTGTATCACATCATAATATAGAGAAGTTAAGGCAGTGTGTCCGAAATGGGACTAATAAGTACCCTGGTGCAAAGTTTATCAGACAGCATGATGGTACATTGATGGCATTGCAGTTCTCCTCCAGGAAGCGCCTTGCTGATGAATTGAAATTTGGTTATATTGTTGAGCGCCATTTGGAAGATGGGGACATTGTTCTTTTCAACAGACAACCTAGCTTGCATCGCATGTCAATCATGTGCCATAGGGCAAGAATAATGCCATGGCGTACATTGCGATTCAATGAGTCAGTTTGCAATCCTTACAATGCCGATTTTGATGGTGATGAGATGAATATGCATGTCCCACAAACCGAAGAGGCTCGCACAGAGGCTGTTATGCTGATGGGGGTGCAAAATAATTTATGCACGCCAAAAAACGGAGAAATTTTGGTTGCTTCCACTCAAGATTTTCTGACTTCTTCCTTTCTCTTAACAAGGAAGGATACGTTTTATGACCGTGCCTCTTTTTCCCTTATGTGTTCTTATATGGGGGATGGAATGGATCATATTGATTTGCCAACACCAGCATTAATCAAGCCAGTAGAGCTCTGGACTGGTAAACAGTTATTTAGTGTCTTGTTACGCCCACATGCAAATATGAGAGTTTATGTAAATCTTACTGTCAAGGAAAAAAGCTACAAGTCTGGAGAGACAATGTGTTTAAATGATGGATTTGTATATTTCCGTAATAGTGAGCTAGTAAGTGGCCAACTTGGGAAGGCTACCTTAGGAAATGGAAACAAAGATGGTCTTTACTCTGTTCTTCTTCGGGACTACAAGGCACATGCAGCTTCTGTTTGTATGAATCGTTTAGCCAAGCTGAGTGCACGGTGGATTGGTAATCATGGATTCTCGATCGGAATTGATGATGTCCAACCAGGAAGTCGTTTGAATGACAATAAAAGTAAGGAAATTGAGGAAGGTAAGAGATGCTGTGCTGACCTGATACATGACTATAACGACGGAAAGCTCAAACTTCAACCTGGTTTTGATGCTGCTCAGACACTAGAAGCTGAAATAACCAAGGTATTAAATACTATTCGAGAGAGCACTGCGAAGGTTTGTATGGAAGAACTGCATTGGAGGAACAGCCCCCTTATTATGTCACAATGTGGTTCCAAAGGATCCCCCATCAATATCAGTCAGATGATTGCTTGTGTTGGCCAGCAATCAGTTGGAGGTCGGCGTGCACCAAATGGCTTTATAGATCGCAGTCTTCCTCATTTTCCTAGAAAGTCAAAGAGCCCTGATGCTAAAGGATTTGTTGCGAATTCGTTTTATAGTGGTTTAACTGCTACCGAGTTTTTCTTTCACACAATGGGAGGGCGAGAAGGTCTTGTGGATACTGCGGTCAAAACAGCTGACACAGGGTATATGTCTCGTAGACTAATGAAAGCTCTTGAAGATCTATCTGTTCACTATGACACTACTGTACGAAATGCTAGTGGATGTATAGTTCAATTTACATATGGTGATGATGGCATGGATCCATCACAAATGGAAGGGAAAAGCGGATTTCCTCTTGATTTTAACAGATTATTAATGAAAGTCAAGGCTACTTGCCCTCCTGAGGACTATGTGGGAATGTCTCCATCCGAATTCCTCAAAATGGTTGATGAAAGGCTCTCAAGACATGATATGACTCCCGAAGGGGGTTGTTCAGTGGAGTTCACTGATAAATTGACGAAATTTCTTAAAGCATGTGCTGAAAGCTCAGAAAGTACAAGGAAGGCTCTTAAATTGGATGAAGAGCAACAAATGGGACGAGACATTAAATTTCTTGAAAATGTTGCTCTGAATATGTCTGGTGTTACTGCTCAACAGCTAAAGGTTTTCATGGAAACTTGCATCTCTCGTTATCATCTGAAGAAAATTGAAGGTGGAACGGCGATTGGGGCAATCGGTGCTCAGAGTATCGGGGAGCCTGGGACACAGATGACGTTGAAAACATTCCATTTTGCTGGAGTTGCCAGCATGAATGTTACACTTGGAGTTCCTCGTATCAAGGAAATTATAAATGCAGCCAAGAAAATCAGTACTCCTATCATTACTGCCATGCTTGACTGTGCTGATAACCTGAAAAGTGTAAGAATGGTGAAAGTTCGTATTGAGAAAACACTTTTAGGCCAGGTTGCAAAGAGTATAAAGATCGTAATGGCCTCAAGATTAGCATCTGTCATTGTCACGCTCGACATGGAAACAATTCAAGCTTCACAACTCGGTATTGATGCATATACTGTAAAGGCATCAATTTTGAGAACTCCAAAAATTAAACTGAAGGAACAACATGTTAAGGTGTTGGATTCTAGAAAGTTGGAAGTTTTTCCCCCAGCTGATAAAAGCAAGCTTCACTTTGAGCTCCACTGGCTTAAAAATAAGCTTCCGGAAGTTGTTGTCAAGGGCATCAATACAGTTGAACGCGCAGTTATAAACAAGTACAAGGATAGCAAAACCAAGGAGGAGAAATACAACTTGCTTGTAGAAGGCACGGGTCTTGAAGCAGTTATGGGCACTGAAGGAGTTTATGGGCGTGAAACGACCAGTAATCATATTGTAGAAGTACAGAAGACACTTGGGATTGAAGCTGCAAGAAGCTGTATAATTAAAGAGATTCAGTATACAATGTCGAGTCATGGAATGAGCATAGACGCGAGGCATATGATGCTCTTGGCAGATTTGATGACATTTAAGGGGGATGTTTTGGGAATCACAAGGCAAGGCATTCAGAAAATGAAAGATAGTGTGTTGATGCTTGCGTCTTTTGAGAAGACATCAGATCACCTTTTCAATGCTTCTGTGAATGGGAGGGAGGACAAAATCGAAGGGGTAAGTGAATGCATCATTATGGGCATACCAATGCAGATTGGCACCGGAATACTCAAAGTTCGACAAAAAGTTCCACCAGTTGAACTTGTTCAGGGATTGGATCCAATAGTAAGCTGATGGCGACTGGAGCTGCAATTCCCAAAGGTTTTGTTTCATCTGAACAAGTCATTTTGTTCCAAATATGCATCACATTGGTCTTTTAGCATGATTGTGGTTGGTATATCTGCACTGTCAAGTAAGAATGGATAGATCGAACTTTTATCAAAGCTTCCAAAGTTTTCTCAAATAAATATGTTTTTATTATAATATCAATAGAAATAGTCCAGTTAATATCAATAGATTGTTATTTTTTGCATTTTTGTACTAGGAAAAAGCTGCATTTGTGCTTTTGCATCTCTGTCCAAGGGCAAAGCCAGATTGTGTGCAATTGTGCATACTGGAGGCGATTGCTCCTCATATTCTGTTAACATAGAAGTGTTCATAATTTTTGAATATTTTTTTTATAAATGATAAACTTGTCTCAAATATCTTTAGTGACTTTGGCCCTCTTATCCAAAAAATAAAAATAAGAAAAATAGAAATGCATATAGGTGTTGTAGCACGACTGCTTCGGTGTTTGCAGAAATCCTATTATACAACCAAAACTAACTATCCTTGATTTCTGTTTGAAGTCAAATTATCCTTGATTAAGATTTCAAAACTAATTAAGATTTATTACCTATCAAGCATTTGTCTATATTTTTTGCTCCATCTTGAATTAAGATTTCAAAACTAATTATCCTTGATTACTGTTGGAAGCCAAATGTGTGGAGAAAGAAACAAAGTAAATGTCCAGCCACACATCAACTATTATATATAAAGGGACGTAAGACGATCCTTTAATTTGAAAAATTGGTGAGTCAACTCGGTTAATTTAAAAATTGGGCAAGTCATCTCGGTTCAATTGAAAATTGTCGATTCCTTTTCCTCGGCTGGGTTTTCCGATCGATGGGTTTAACGTTTCGTCTTTCAAATTCGTTGAATCCGTCTCTCCATTCGTTGAATCCGTCTCTCCATGCTCTTCAGCTTCCTTTTTCTATCCTTTGGTTTCTCTTTATTCAGTATCAGATCTCATTATATCCCATTATCACAAACCTAGAAGTCCCAAATCAACAAATCCTCATCACCGCCTCGCCGCCATCCTACCGCATCAATAGGATCCAACCCTAAATCTTTGTACGACCTCTTTCCCGACCCTTAGGTGCTTGCTGCAGGCGAGGACATACTCTCTGTGCCAAAAAAGCTTTAAAAGGATTACGATGTCAAGGTCGTGAAGCCAAGATGCGAATTTTTGCCTCTTATTCCTTAAAATATGTTAAGGTTCTCTCTTCACTTTTATCGATTCTCTTCAATTTCTTACAAGCCCAATCGGGGTTAAGGGTTTTTAGACCATAAATTCATTTGTCTGTAAATTTCTGTAATATTAATTTATACTCTGTTTATGTGTGTATGTATATATTTTTTTATAATTACAGTGGATACAATCTGCTGCTTGCCAATTTAGTTCACTGTACATCTTATTTTACACGGCTCGCCTAGGATCCGTATGGGGTGTTTCCTGTCATTCGCCTCTTCCTCTTCCCAATTGTTTATGAAAATTCTCTTTGGGAAGTGACAAATAGATATCGTCTATGGAAGAAACCAAACGGAGGTTCTGTTTTCAGTATGTTTTGTTACTTTTAGTTGGTTCCTTTGCTTCTCACATCTTCGCTTCTGTTGATACGGTATGTAACAATTATATCTCTGTTTCAATTTGTATGTATGTATTTTTTTTTTTTTGGGGTAATATATGCAAGTATGCAACTGAAATTATTTTACTGACCTTCTGTTTTGTTAAATAGTGTAATTGCCTGAGATGTTTTTTTGGTTTATGCATGGTTGGGTAGTGCATTTTTGGTGATGTTGTAGGCAATTTACCCATAAATGAATTAATTTACCCATAAATGAATTTAAGTAACAAAAGAAAACATAGATTTAAGCTCAAATTTGATTGCTATTTGTATTTATTGGCAGCATTATTTGGTGGATATTGATCTGGACAAGGTACAGGAAAATGAAGGCTTAGAAGTTAGTTGCATTCCTGAAGGAATTCCTTCACTGCCTGAATATCTGGCAGATTACTGCTCTGCTTCTGTAAGCCCTGCTCATAGTTTTGTTTGAATGATTATTATGTGTATAATATTTTTAGATTATTTTATGTTATGATACTGTGAAGAAGATTACTTGATCTTAAGATAAGATGAAACAATTTCTTGAGATGCGTTTAGTATACATGGTGCTTATGCAGCAATATAGGAGACCTAGACCTTTGTCAATTTGGAAATGATAAGTCCATGCCAATATTGATTCATGCCAGTAATAATGACTGCTTTAAGTATCAAGATTATTATTTCTTTTGTGATATGTTATATATTTTAAAGACATGAAGCAATGGTTAAGCCATATACATAAAAAAAGTGTACTAGGTTAACAAATAATAACAGAATAACCCTGAATACTGATTCAAATGAATGATGGTCAGTGCTGATATTTTCCTTACCTCTTGAACTGTGATATACTTGATATGCCGTTATTACTACTGTGATTCTTGAACTGATATACTATTAAGGCCAGTCCACATAATGTGTCTCACTACCGGCCTTATTTGCAATTTATTGTATTCGATATGCCATTGTCTAACAATCACTATCTTAGCATCAAATCGCCAATCGCTGAACGAAATCGAGCTCCGAACAATCTAAAAAGCCTCAAAAAGTATAATCAATTTCGAATTTCATTTCAATCTCTCACTCTCTGTGTATATATTTATACATATGAACAACGCTTCGATACTCTTTGTATTTAACTTCAATCTATCATTTCAATCTACTTCTGCAGGCGCCATTAAAAGTTTGAATTCCGTATATTCGCCTGGATCAGAAGATGTCTCGCTCGAATTATCGAAGGACTCGACTGATGTCTCTTCAATATTCGAGGTTTCAGACGATAATCAACTCTATGAATCAACGGAGGTAGTCTCAGATCCGCTGATAACTCACTGTAATTTTAGTAGTATAACTTCTGTTGAAAGCACTATGAAAGTGATTCATCGTTGTTTTCACTTCTGCAATCAAGTGTTTTGTTTGTGTTATTGAAGTAAACCTGTTGAGTGTACATTTTTTGAGATTTGTCCAAAAAAATAAAATAAAATAACAATTAATCAATTCCTAGCATACTTGCATATTACTTGATTAATATTGGTTTGTTGGTGGTTTTGGTGGTAATTCTCTTTGTTATTGAGTGATTTTGATGTGTTGTATAGCAAGTTAAGAGCAATGTGTGTTAATTCACAATCCACGGTAATGACTAATTGTTAAACAGTTAATTTGTCATTCTATAATACTTTTACTAATTTATATTCATTGAATTGTGATGCGAATTGCTAAGAATCACAACTCGAATCGTAAAATGATGTGAATTTTACTGTATTTGTCTTGTGGTAATTGTGAAGCTGTTGTATGTGTGTTTCTATCTGTTTTTAGCAAGTTCTATTCATTTATTAAGTTATATGTATGCTTTCAGTACATGTATATTTGGAATTTAACAGCTGAGTTCTTGCAAATTAATGTGTTTTGGCCGTTGATTTAACACAGAAAAGCCTTGAAAGTTAGGTACGAAGACTGAACTGTTAAATATAGTTGTTTAATATACTAAGTAGTAATGTGAGAAATGAAAATATTTTCATCGTACTTTCAGTAGTAGTTATTAATAAATGCTTGAAATTTAGATTTTATGTTGTGTATGGACTATGGAGCATAGACATTACTATTCTGAAGCTTTACTAATTTAATTTATTTGTAAAAAAGGACCAAGTGTTCTGAAGTTTGGTATTATCCTTCTTACACTTGCTTAAGTGACAAATTTTGTTTTCTCCTTTTGAGTTTTTAAGAACACAGTGGAGAAGATTGACCTGAGAGGTGAAACTCCAAAATATAGTGTCTTCAAGCAGGATCATCATCCATCTGTATTAAACATTTATCAAGTTTTATGCAGCTTATAGAACATAATTACTCTGTTTGGTTAATTTCATATTTGCTTAACTCTCCCGTTTTTAATGAATTGCTTAACGTTATCAAGTTTATCAAATTTATCAAGTTTTAGTTTTGAGACTAATGAATTGCTTTACGTTAGTCAATTTTTTGATATTGATTGTGTTTTGTTTGCTACAATTTAGTACATGTAGTGATTAGAGAAAACAAATCTTGCTCATCTGACATGGCATGAATCATCGAATTTGGACGTAGGAATAGTAATGCTTTGAAAAAAGCATGATTCAGTAAGTAAAAGATGTTAATCGATGTAAGTTACAATCAAAATTTAATTGTTTTACCTCCAAAATTTCAAGGGAGTATGCCAAAAAAAATTCTGACAGAATTTCCTTCATTCTCATGTGAAGTTATAAAGTATATGGTGAAGACATGTTAGATTAGCTAAGGATATTATAATTCATGCAGCTCTTTTGGACATAACAGCTTAAGTTTTGTTCATTTGTTTTCCTAATACAGATTTTCATCTATTATTATTTTATGTTGTATATGTGCATGAGTTAATTGAATGGTGGGGCCTCTCTTCTACCAGAGCCTCTCTACTGCTGCCAGCTAATCCAATCGATAGGTGGGTAAATTTTAAGATTAGTAAGATACCCATGACAGTTTGTTTTTAGTTTCATGAATGCATAAGGATTATTATATGTAATTAAATTAGATAAATATATAACAAATATTATAGAAAATGAAGTTAAATATTTAGCTGAGATGTTTGACAAATTATACAATCCGTTATTCAAACTAAATCGTAATGCACGGGTTATTACCTAGTTTCCATTAAATAACTGACAGAATATTGTCATAACTTATCGTCTAGATTCTCAAAATATAAAATAATAAATAACAATAAAAAATAAAAAGAAACCACAAATTTCAAAATCTTCCTTCAACTCTCAGGGTCAAAGGGTAATAACTTTTTGATTGCTCTGCACCCTACAACTTCTGGATGTATTGCATTCTCTCTTGTAGAATAATTTTTTCACATGTATGGACAATATTAGTGTTTGATAAGAAACTATGGCTTTGTGTATTGAATGGATCAGAGTTTTATACATTTATTCTTATTATGAATTTGGGCAACTTCTATATGCACATTTTCTCTCTCCTGATGACTCGCTTATTTAGCCTATATCATAGAACTTGTTTTGCTCCCCGAAGTGAATAATTCCATTAAAATGAAAAGCTTAAGAACAAAAATTAATCAAGGACACTAAAAACATGTTAATATGTCATTGGCTACGTAAAGGCGGTTGATAACGTAATAGCAATATTTATGTTGTCAAAACAAATATGTATTTAACGACATTTTTACACTTGTTTTAACAACACTTTAAACTTTCAGTGACACTTATTTCTTTTATTACTTTGACAGCATAATTATTACTTTGATATTATCAATGACCCTACGTAAAGATACAAAATGGGAAGTTACACTACTGTCTGACTAAAAAATAGTCAGATTAACTAAAATTCATCAAATACTATATATTTCTTTTTCTCAACAAGTAAGAACAAACACCAGTTTTTTGGGAGCAAATACACTCCAATTAACATAACATCAAACTAATAGATAGCTATTAAGGAAACATGATCATAATCTTACCTTCCCATATTCATTAACTTCCAGTTGAGATCATTACATAACTGTTACTTTAGCAATATACATTTTAGGGAAATAGATATACATACACTATCTCACATCAGAACCACTCTGGAACATTGGATACAACCAACGTTCACCGAGTTCATCATTAGATTATTCTCTCCAAATATCTAGTAAATTACCTCCTGCCTGTTACAAATTAGCGCCCACAAGACAAAATCCTTGATATGCTTTCATAGAACTAAGAACCCTTTACGCCGCCATATCAGTTAAGTTTGAATCCTAGGTCAGTCTCCTAGTATTTGGGGGAAGTGGTCTTGATAGGAGCCCAGATATCAGCACCATTGGTACTAGCAACTCCAGCAGTACATGATACAGGCACAAGACATAAACCTTTGCTTCTCAGGTTGTATGATTCTGATTCCTTAGAGAAAGAATACATCAAAATCATGTATATTTCAGTCATAAATTCAGTGACTTTTCTGGTTAAGAGAGTAAATACTATGAAGCAGCACATTTCTAGCAGTTTTGTCACACAAAAAAAAACAAATATTTTAGCACAAACTCATCTAATCCATTGATATAAAAAATATAGGACGAAATAAAATTCCCATAGAGTTCTTCTATCAGAAAAATACTAAAATTAAAATAAGTAGGCTTAATCACATAAAGATGGATTTGTAGCATCAAACCATCAAGTAAAATGCGAGATTATAAGATGGCTTAATATAAGCTGCGTGACCAGCCAAATATACCTGTATTTTTGCCGCTGATGTACTATGAAGGTATGGAGCGCTCAGTACCTAAAACAATTAATATATGAAAATAAAATCTGAACTGCTATCACGAAGATTAAATGTGATGATATCATAAAATAGGATGTTTATAACTTTATATATAGTAATAAATCTGGAATATAAATAGAATTAAACAGTGTATAAAAAGCAGGGGAAGGCCAAACCTTGACTTGTTCATGGAGGAAGCTTATATATTCCATTGCCTCGAGGAGGACAGAAGCTGTATCCGTCTACAAGGAACTTAAAAAGCTTTAGAATAAAAAAAAAATCAAAAAAAATAAACAGTCCCAGCATTTAAGTTTAATCTGGATAAGCAGGTATATAAAATGTATCGCTATGCTGAGTTTCAGGAGGAATCATCTAACAGTCATCCCTGCAGAGCATGGTAATTTAAATATTTTTAACATGATGGTTATCCCAACTTAAACTGACTCGGAAAATTTAACAGGAAATCGTGCTAGATTTCATTCTTAAATTATACTCCCTTCGTCCCAATTTAAGTGACTGCTTTCTATTTTGGGATGTCACATAAAAGGTGAACTCATTCTATCCTAACTATAAATCCTTCTATGCAATGGTTGTAAGAAAAAGCAAAGCCCTCATTATCTCTCTCCTAAAACTATGTGCTGGTCAAACAACCACACTTAAATTAGGGCGTAAGGAGTAACTTTTAATTTCTTACACATACCTTCCCGTATGGTGAAACAAGCTGTTGAAGAGCCACAATCCGCTCGCCAACCTTGTCTTTCCTCTCCTATCACCGTGAAAATATATATTTGCATCTTAGACATACATCAAAGCATCACGAAATGAAAATTTCCGCCAATTATAATAGAAGACTCCAAGTCAGCGTCCTAACTCCTAAGCTAAAAAATTCCATCAACAAGTGCCAAGATCAAGAACTAATAACATGGACAAAAATATAAAGTTCAAATTTACAGATGTGTTGTTACCCCCTTAGAAAATAGTACGTGCAATTGACATAGTCATATGAGGCTTTGAAGAAGAACACAAACTCAAATTCTCATCGGTCAAACTCACTTACTTCATAGCTCTTGTATTACAATCGCATCGTTACACTTCCCCAAGGAGGAGTTATGAAGAATTCGCCAAAAAACATATGATAAATATAGGGAAGTGTTAATGTCCATGTGTAAAATGATATTTTCACAATCTCTCTACATGAGTACTGTGGGACCCACTTATCATTTACATGGGGAGGACCTTGTGGAAATATAAGTTTTACTTGTAGAAATATCAATTCCCTATTCTTGAGGATTCTCCTTAACAGAAAACAAGTTAAAGATACATCCTGCTTTCTCATGCTAGTAGCTATGAAGTTCAGTACTTGTTGAAAAGCAAACTTGCCATATGGACAAGAAACATGCCACACACGCAAGGAAGAGAGAGGAAGAACCTTGGATGAGATGGATATATCAGCCTTAAGTCGTTTTGGTGTCAAAGAAGTGAGACTGGCTTGCTCAATTGTAACGGGGCTTCTTTTATGTTTCATCATATTTACCTCTATATCTTCTTCCAACTGGTTAAGAATGGCAAATCAAATCATTAGGAAGAGTAGACGAATGCAATAGCAAGAACGCAATAAGCATGTAAACATACATACAAGAACCTACTAAAATAACTAAAAAATATCAAAATCAACACAGCTAGATGATCAGATTCCAGCAGGCAAACCATAACAATAAACTTCAGAGATTCTCCAATCGTTATCATTACTACAAAATGCACCTTTAGCTGCTATAGAAGATAGTTTCATCACAAATAAATATGTCAAGAACTTAATTTCTTTTTATTTTTTTGATAGAATTAAGAATACATATCAAGATAATACATCTCTTGGCAATATAATTAGATAATCACAGGAACCAAGGTGCAAATACTTGTTATGAATCAAACCACTAACTTAAACAGCCATCATACAAGTCAGCCTAACTCAAATCCTTGCCGTTCATGTAACTAAGAAAATCCCGATATTATATGCTAGTCTACAAACAAAACACAATCTTTCATAGGTTTCTAGGAAAAAGATCAGAACAGAGATGTAATTTCATCTGCTAGTTTAATGACAAATATTAATATTGGCTCTTCAATTATTTTTAGACTCCTGCTAATTTCAAAGTAGGCAGGCAAATGCAACATATCAACTCTAGAGTCTGGCATTTGAAAAATATGAAGATAGAATGCCCTTTCGTGTTTACAGATGAAGTTACGTGTAGAAGAATAATAAGGGAATTCTTTACAATCCAAAGCCACCTTTGGGCAGACTATGCTTCTTCACCTTCTTATGAATACCAGAGAACTCTTATTACCTTGCGTTTTGCATATCGAGTATTATCATTCTGAATTGTGGTACAAGAACTAATTGTGTTGTGCATTCTACTACATATAGTGTTCCTCATATCCAAGTTCGTTCTGCGTACCTAATTGATCAATGTTCCTGATAACCATGGTTATGATTGGTTACAGCTCATGGCTCTAAATCTCCAATCTACTTAACCGTAAGAAGCAATTAGCAAAACAAAAACTAGTAACAGAAACCCACCCCTGACTAAGGAGATGCCGAATGATAAACTAATCTTTTGACAATTCAAATAAAATTATATTGTAATTAAGAAACATCCGAGGTAGACTGCAACTATTTCTTTATTGGGGCATTTTCTCAAAACATATGGTGCAAGTAATAATTCTGAACCGCGCAAGCCCTCATGTACCAATTATTTAAGATTCAAAAATCAATAGCGATTTTGTCAAACAAGGTAGGCCCATGGCATAATTTAGGCAATTGAAAATTAAAAATTCCTATAAAATAATGATAAATGATATCCTAATTTAATGACTGTAGCCTCACAAACAGACAACAATTATCAAACAATTTACTAGAAAAATCAACACCTACTCATTAAATAAAGAAGTACAGACTTATGGAACAAAAGTGTTCTTATAGGATCTAATGATGCACCCAAACTCTACAACTTGTGAACTTAAATATATGTGTGTGTGTGTATATATATATATATATATATATATATATATAGGAGAAGGATCATGTGCGGGATCCCGCGTTTTGTTAAAATGCGGACTTTTTTTTTTTTTTGGTTTTTTTTTTAAAACAACTAAAAAAAATAAATAAATAATTATGGAACTGAAATTTTTACATAATACAATGTTTTGGGCGTGAAGACTGTACATACATGTTTTATTATATGTATCCAAATCACGCCCAAAACATTGTATTATGTAAAAATTTCAGTTCCATAATTATTTATTTATTTATTTTTAGTTGTTAAAAAAAAAAAAAAGTCCCGCATTTTAACAAAGTCCGGGATCCCGCACTGGATCCGGACTCTCTCTCTCTCTCTCTCTATATATATATACACACATATATGTATACATATATGTATTTGTGTATACACCCATCAAAACTCTACAACTTGTGAACTTAAATATATGTATATATATATATATATATATATATATATATATATACACACACATATATGTATTTGTGTATACACCCATCAAAATAGTGTCTATCAACACTCATAAAAAGTCGACGACACTTCTCAAATTATGGCCCTGCCATCTGCCACTAAACACTGGCTATCAAGTTATGGATTGTAACAAATGCATGGTATTAGGTTATCCCCTGTCTATGTGAATGTGATTGACAATAACATAAATCAAAGAAATGAATTTGGTAGGTCCAGATTCTAAGTTTTATACCACCATTCATGCACCCATTCGCGTATAAAATCTTCTAATTAAACCTTGATTTTATTTAAAGGGTTGATATTGTCAAAGCAAAAACAAACAATGTAGTCAGGCTAGTAAGTGTCACTTAGAGTGTTACAAAAATATCCTTAGAGTAATATCATTTTTGCTCCGGCAATATGAACGGTTTATTTAACTATCCTATTATAATTATATTATAATAATAATAATACTAGTACTCTCTTAAAACAAAATAAGAAATACATTTAAGATAAGATAAGCAACTACCACTGCAATTAGCAAAATTCATGCCCAGAAAATCTCATCAACACAAATCCCCGAGATTTCTAAAGCCTAAGAATACATGAACAAAATGAAAGAAAAATACAATAAGTACACTGTTACAGTTAAAAATACCCAAAAGAACTTACCTTAGTGTCCAATTTGCATTACAAAGACAAATGATTCTTTGAGGGTATGATCGAATATTTCAGAACCCACTTTCAAAACCCAACTCAATTTTTGATTGAATGCAAATAATCTCTCTTTTGTCAAAACCCAAATGGGTTTTCAAATTTGTGGTCATATAACTAAAAGAAGTTATATCTCTCTCTATATGTATATATATAAATATCTTTTTTGTGGATTTTATAAAGGTAATCAAACGCTAGTGGCCGGGAAGTCAGCAAAATTCGTCGGAGCTCACCGGAAATTGCATGAAGTTCGCCGGAAAGTAGTCGGAGAAGATGGATAGATGAAGAGGGGAGAGGGCAAAACATAGAGGTGGGATGAAGGGGAGGGGGAAGGTGTTTTGAAAGTGGTGTGTGTGCTTATAAAGTAGTAATACTACTACTAAAAGTGACGTGGAAATAAGTTTTTTTTTCTTCTTTTAAATAAATAAATACATGTATTTTGACAGCTAATATCCAACCATACCTGAGTGAGAAAGAAATAAAGAAAGTAGTAGTAGTTTAATACTTTAATTACTTGTCCCTTTTTAACCATGGTTGAAAATGACAAGTTTCAGAAATGGCTCTTTTTTCTTTTCTTTCATCTGGCTTGGCTTGTGGACTTTTGACTTTATGTGCTATTTTTTAAAGAAAATATATACAGAGAGGTGACAAATGAACTTCAAATTTTCACACTATTAATCCTCCATATAATAGTAAAGATAGGTGACATTGTTTATAAAAAAAAATTGACGTTGTTAGAATAAATATTTTTATATTCTCTCCGTCTTTAAAAGAATGAGCAAAATATATTTTTTTTATACATATCAAGAAAAGTAGAGTAAAGGAGAGATATTAAAAAAAATTATCTTTAATGGTCTTACAAAATTACATAAAGTGATAAGTATTTTTATTTTTTTATACTAATTGACTTTACTAAATAACATACTTAGCTTTCAGTTTATGTATTTTAACTCATCTTTTTTAGCCTTGAATCATTCTTTTGGGGATTGAGAGATTAATTATTTTAACAAAATTAAATACTTTTAACGACACTTATTACTTTGACAATATTATTTTTACTATCTAATATCAATGTAATTAATAAAATTAGTGTGTATTTATCATTTATGTTGTAAATAAATGGGAGATATAATAGATAATAATGTTGTTGGAATCTTGTTTGTAATCTATCTACCTATCTATATTATACGGCCTCTGTGAGGTATCTATATTATATAGCCTATGTGAGGTTTTTGGTGTAAATGGGTCACACATCTACTTCAGTTGCTTTTATTATTTTTTTTTTACTCTTTTGTCCTTATAATTTTAAGTATATTACTATTTTGTCTTTTTTAATATTACTCCCTCCGTCCCAAATTAACTGCTTAGTTTTGACTTTTTAAAATCATATTGATCATTTTTAAAACTAATTTTTGTACTATTTTTGCCAAAATTTAGGTGAAGAGATTATAACCAAAAGAAAGTATATACAATTCACTACTAATACCAATTTTTATAATGTTAAAAAATATATTTATATATGCTTAATTATTAATTTTAAAAATAGTCAATTTGACTAAAAAAAGTCAAAACTAAACAGTTAATTTGAGACGGAGGGAGTAATTTTTAATTTATACATTTCTATTTACTCCTTTAAATTTTATAAAATTTTAATTTTTCCGCACATAATTTGTACACGAAATACGTGTGTGGCGACCACTAATTGTAATATATATAAGTCTATAAATGGGTTAAGTGCAACTCAACTTATTGAATTATTAATTGAGATAAATTACTCCACGCCTATAAAAGCTTCTAGGTACATTATTGGCTACAAGCGTTTACAACGTTTGAGACGGTAGTGTTTATAATATTTGGACCTCCAAACGCAAACGCAAAAATACTGCACTAATTTTGATGTGTTGTATTTGAGGCCTAAATTGTATTTATAAATTAAATAAGTTACATTTAAAATAAATTATTATTAAACAAACAAAATTTTCAAATAATTTAAATTTTTAAACGCACCAAACACCGAATAACCAACACATGCACTGAGTAGAGTTTTCGAGCCGAAATTGTTTGCCATATCATTGAGCTATTAGAGCTTACATAAACTTATTCTCATGATGGGATAATATAGTTACATTAGAAACTCGTATATGTCTTCTAATAGTTTAAGAATATATTTATACACTGTGTTTTAATTAAAGTAAAAAGTAATTTATATGTAATGACAAAGTTAGACTATACTAAATAATAAATTAGTATGAATATATTTTTAATTATCTTATACTCCCTCCGTCCCAAATTAATTGCTCAATTTTGACCATTTTAAGTCAAATTGACTATTTTTAGAACTAATCTTTTTATTATTTTTGTTAAAATATAGGTGAAGAGATTATAACCAAAAGAAAGTATATACAATTTATTACTAACTCCAATTTTTATAATTTTAGAAATATATTTATATATGCTTAATTATTAATTCTAAAAATAGTCAATTTGACTTAAAATGGTCAAAATTGAACAATTAATTTGGAACGGAGTGATATTACATACTCCCTCCGTCTCAAATTAATTGCTTTTCTAGGATTTTTTTAAGTCAAATTGACTATTTTAAAAATTAATAATTAAGCATATATAAATATATTTCTAAAATTATAAAAATTGAAATTAGTAATAAATTGTATATACTTTCTTTTGGTTATAATATCTTCACCTATATGTTAGCAAAAATAGTAAAAAAATTAGTTTTAAAAATAGTCAATTTGACTTTAAAAAGTCTTAAAAATGCAATTAATTTGGGACGGAGTGATATAATATAAACTTTTCGTTACACGTTGCAGACTCAAAATTCTTTTTTCGCACACATGCGCCAAATGGCTCATCGTAGAGTCCAAATGAGTTCTTAATAGTTAATAGTGTGATAGAAAAAGAAAAAAAAAATGTGAACTTAATAAAATCACCAAGTGAGCCATGGGCTCAAAGTAAAGGCTAATTGAGCCGAGCCATGGATTTTCAATTTATTAAAATATATTGTATGTGTTCTAAAATTAAATATATAATTTAATTTTTGAGATCAAATAACGACATATTAAATTTTAAATTAATATAATTATTATAATTATATAATATATAACAAAAATTATTAATCATAAAATTTATTTTATTTTAAATTTTTATGAGTCATATAAATTTTAAATTTTAATATGTTATCGTTTGATTTTAAAAGTCAAATTATATCCCTAATTTTGAAACGGAACGGAAGTAGTAAATATAATAATAAAGCACTATTTATGTTTGTATTTGAGAGTAAATGGGGTACGTTAATTATTTTGTTCTTTTATATATTTTTGGCGCGAAATCGCTGTCCGAGTAGTTTGTGTAATTCAGGTAACCGGTTTCTGATTCAATTGGGTCCCACGCTGTCCTTCTTTGTACACCTTCCTCTGATTCCCTGTCTCTCCCCTCCTCCCTCTCTATTTATACTCTCAAACCGAACTCTCCCTGGCAGCCGTTAAACGGAACTTTCGAAAAACGTGTCATTACTTTATCTGAAGCGTGGACTCACCGAAACTGAAGAGAGTAGATTTGGGAACCGAAGGAGGTTTTAGGTGAGCGAAGAGGAGGAGCCCGGTTCAGTTGGACCGTGCGAGCGAGAAAGTCAACGAAAGGAGGATATATAGTCATAGGAGTGGGACCCACGCGCTTTGGTTTTTGTCTGTGAATCTGTTTGCTCTCTGAGCTCATACTCTACACTACAGTCAAAACAAAGCTAATCTTCTTACAACTACTCACTTACTCTGTCCCTCAATGACTATACATTTTTTCATATATATATATATAGAGTCCGGATCCAGTCCGGGATCCCGGACTTTGCTAAAATCCGGACTTTTTTTTTTTTTTTTTTTGCTTTTTTTTTTAGAACAACTAAAAAAAAATAAATAAATAATTATGGAACTGAAATTTTTACATAATACAATGTTTTAGGCGTGATTTGGATACATATAACAAAACATGTATGTACAGTCTGCGCAGACTGTACATACATGTTTTGTTATATGTATCCAAATCACGCCCAAAACATTGTATTATGTAAAAATTTCAGTTCCATAATTATTTTTTTTTTTTAGTTGTTTTAAAAAAAAAAAAGGTCTCCCGGACTGGATCCCCATTCTATATATATATATATTGATATTTTTACATGATTAATTCATAGTTTTACAGGGGGTGATCTCCATTTTTAAGTACTCTCTTCGTCTCAAATTAATTGTTCAATTTTAATTTTTTTAAGTCAAATTGACTATTTTTAGAATTAATAATTAAACATATATAAATATATTTCTAAAATTATAAAATTTGGGGTTAGTAATAAATTGTATATATTTTCTTTTGGTTATAATCTTTTCGCCTATATTTTAGTAAAAATAGTAAAAAAATTAGTTTTAAAAATAGTCAATTTGACTTTAAAAAATTAAAATTGAGCAATTAATTTGGGACGGAGGGAATAAAATTTATTTTTCATGCCTAATATATATATATATATATATATATATAAAAGAAATTGATATTTTTCTCTCTCAAACCTTTATCATCATATCTCAATTCTGCAGTCCAACTACTAAAATCACCAAGACATATTACTAAATCTATTCTTTGTTACACACTTCTTGAGAGAGTTCATACTGGGTTTCGGTTAGACGGCTCCTGAAAGTTGATAAATTGATGACATGGGAGCTCAGAACAGGCGACTTCAATGGTGGAGTTTCCGTCTGGATCTACAACTTCACGACGGCGCCATTGGCAGAACATGATAGGATCCACCAAATTAGCTTTTCAGTGTTGCTTTCTTCTGGGCAATCTTCTTAGAGTGGATTGTGTGGTTGGATTGCAGGGTTTGATTGTATGTTCCTTTGTTCAATATTGTTTTCCAAATCTTACACGTTGAATGAGGCACTTGGTGGAATCCAGACTCCAGAGAGGGCGAGTTGCAGGAGAAGAGAGAGGATACTTGGGTATTGGTTCAAGCAGGGATAAATTAGACATAAAAGTTGAGTTTAATTAATTTAAAAATAGAGACCACTAAATTAGCAAAATAAATATAACCTTACAAAAATATCAATTTTCGTAACCTTACCAAAATATAACCTTATGAAAATATCAATTTTCTATATATATATATATATATATATATATATATATATATATATATATAATATATATATATATAACAAAACACAATTGGTTTTGAATTTCCCGCTCACTTTAATAAATTATCAGGACCGTCCAAAATTTATGATAAATCTCACCGTCCAAGTCCAAAATTTGGGATATATATCTGTTCGTCTTCTTCATCTCTCTCTACCCCCTTTCTCCCCCTCCCGATTCTCTATTTCTTCTTCTCCGACTCTATCTCTTTCCCTTCCAAGTGCCGGAGGCACGAGTTATATATATATATATAGAATGAAATGAGTAAATGGAATTGTTACTTTTAACAATTATATACTTTTTCTGTATAGTTTTATTTGTCTTAATTAATTTTTTATAGCCATATTGATCATAATTAGAGTCAAAATTTATTTTTAAGTTTATTAGATATAGACACAAAATTATTATTATAAGAAAACACATCGAATATACTATCAAAGTTAATTTATTTGATTTCAAAATTTTTAATATATTTGTTTAATTATCAATATTAAAATTGGTCAATTTGAACTTAAAAAGTCAATTAAGACAAATAAAATCGGACTGAAAAAGTATTATTTTATGAGTTTTTTTGGATGTATTTATATGAGTACTTATATGATAACCTTGCAGAAATAATAATACCTATGAATAAATTTTACTATTCCTTTGTCCAAAATTAGCGTTTCCTTTCACTTTTTCTAAACAAATATATTGTAGGTATTTTTGAAACAAATTTAAACTAGTTTATTGATGTTATTTAATTATTTTGCTCGTATAGTCTTTAATTATATTTTTTTTGGAGAAAAAATGAGGCTTCATCGACTCAATAGTCTCTAACAAAAAAGTCATAATAAAAAGTCTTAGATTTTACAAGATGTAAAAGAACATAATCATTTATTGACGAATTATTAACTATGAATCAAGACTTTAAAGTTTTAAAAATATTTTTAAAAATGTATATCTAAACGACTAATAAGCGAGTCTTATCATAAGAATAGACAATGAACTCTAATTTTAATAGTATTTCTTAATTTTTTTTTTAAAAAAACATAAAAAATTCAAACATAATGACTTTCTCTTATAATCCCGTAAGGGGTGAAATTGTAATAAATATGATATTAAGTTTTATGTCCCATTCACCCAATCTTAATAATAAATAATATTTGTAAAAAAAATAATTTAATCAAATAAAATTTGCATTTCTATGGGTGATGGATGGCATGGTAGAGATGCAACGGCTATAAGAGAAGGATTAATTAATATATCAAATCTATAAATTAAGCTTTCTGAATATTCGAACTTAATAATATGGGGAAGGTAGTTGGTTAGTCTAGTTTGATCTAGAGAGGGGGGCAAAGAATTCTGACGGAAATCCTGCCACAAAACATGCATGAAATTATCATGTTATGCAATAAAATCTAAATCCTTGAATTTGGCATGCAATTCATTTTCAATGAGTGATACATCTTTAACTAAGCTACCTTTGACTTTAGAATCTCTAATCAATGATTTTATCCGAGTGTTAATGGTATTTTTATTTTTTGGGTTTATAACAAAACATAGGCTATTTAAAAAAAAATTAATATAGGGGAAATTGAAAGAATTACTTTATTACTCCCTCCGTCCCAAATTAATTGCTTTTCTAGGATTTTTTTAAGTCAAATTGACTATTTTTAAAATTAATAATTAAGCATATATAAATATATTTCTAAAATTATAAAAATTGAAATTAGTAATAAATTGTATATACTTTCTTTTGGTTATAATATCTTCACCTATATGTTAGCAAAAATAGTAAAAAGATTAATTTTAAAAATAGTCAATTTGACTTTTAAAAGTCTTAGAAATACAATTAATTTGGGACGGAGGGAATATATCTGTTAAATACCCTTCAACAAAAGTAACAAGCAGCACGGCCACAAGTTCAAGTTTTACCTCTTTGCAAAATTTAGAATCAGGCAATACTACAGGAATTGAAGGTAAGTTTGTCTTACCTTTTTCAGATTCCCTCCTAAACTCTTAAGATGAAATGTGTGTCTAAAATGAAATTGTAATAGTCTATGTTCTTCTTCATCTTTCCAACAAATTTTGCTCCTATACAATTATATTTCCTCTTTTCTCTTTCATCTTGTTACTAAATTAAATGAAAATAATGTTGCTATTTTATACATATTTTAATCGACTAAACAAAATATTAATTACATTTCTTAATCTATGTATCTATTTATAGAACTTATAAAAAAAAAAGAATAAAAGTAGTAGCTTCTATAGCCTTTTCTTATCCTCATTATTTTGTTGAAGTAAACCTAGAGGAGGGGCAGCCTAGCCATGACAAAGTAAACACTATATAGCATCATATTGCATGTACTAATCACCAGACTCAAAATCATATTACATGTACTAATCACCAGGCTCAAAATCCCCACTGCACACTATTTAATAAGTAATGATCCATTTAATGCTAGAGAATCAATAAATTTGCAATTTGCCTATCATATCAAACTTAGTCAACAAACAAACAAAAAAAATATATGATGGGCCTAAGAATTTATTATTTATTTTTAAATTAAAAAAATAATAAATTAAAAAAATCACATAATTTTAATTTAAAAAAATCACATAATTTTAATGTAGTCTATATAATAATTTCAATGGTTAGTGGGCCCACAACATCTTCTTTACACAAAAATTTCTTTTGGGGGCAGTCCATTTGAAAGTTCAAACAGGCTTTCAAATCTTAAAGGTGCTAAATACATCATTTTCAAGGCACAGAGCTTTTAGCCAAAAAGAAGAACAGCCCTACCTGCCCTTTTCTCTAATTTCTTGATGGGAGGGGATGATAACAACATTTCACCCATAATGACTGTGTTAAGCACTTCTTTTAATAAAACCTCTTATCATCTTCTACACTAACATGGGATTATGAATTGCTAATCTCCTTCAAATACTCTAATTAATTAAAAGATTGATTACTGGATAGATTACGTTTTCCCCTGATTTGGTAAAGAAGATCTTTTGATTTTCTTCCTAAAATTACTAGTTTAAATGTCATTAGTTGTGGACTTTAGTGTGTTAACTTAAATGGGAGAATTTATTCTGGTTGGAAAGATGTTTCCTTCACTCTGCTAGCGTTCTTGTCCTAAATGGATTTTTATAATTAAATATTACTAACAACCATATTATTGATGTTTATATATATATAGAGAGAGAGACAACACGCTTTCTTTTTTTATGAAAACTAAATATTTCAAGTTGGATGCTTTATTACCCTTCTTTACGTTGTCCACGTAAGGGCTTATTAAAGTCTGATATTTTTACTCATTGATCGTGCAAAAACTCTACGTGAACATAAAAATTGGACATAAAAATTAGATACTAGTGTATTTGAATTTCACTTATTTATATTTTGACTCTTAATGGTGGGTAAAAATATAAATAAATAAAATTCAAATACACTAATGTCCAATTTTTATGTCTACTTAGAATAGCGTTTTATCATGCGCAAGCTATGGACATATTTAGGCCCATATTAGTCGCCCTACTGTTCTTTATATGTATGTACTCGTTATAAAATTTGAATGACCTCTTTACTTACTTCGAATTGATTTTTAAGTTGAATGTTTCAACAGTACAATGAACCAATGTGATGCACAACCAATGTGAGGCACGATTGTGTCTATTGTTCAATGGTAAAAGGACAAAAATAAAATAAAATAAAATTCAACAAAACCTTGAGCTTCATCAATGGTTTTTATACGTACCCAAGGATGAAAAAGTTTTTAAAAGATTCCTCTACCGCCTTGATTTTCCTTTGGTCTTGCTTAGTTTGTTCTCTTTTTCAACTTCAACTCTCCACTCAAAAGGACTTTATGAGTGAACAAGCAAAAACAAAGCAAAGCCTAGCAGATTAGTGATATCTTTGGCCCATTCTTAGACTAATAACTAAAGCAGATAACGGATCAACAGCTAGCTAAAGAAGTAATCTCATAAGTTAAATTGCCATGCCAACACCACATAAGTAAACACTACTTCAAAATGATGGTAGATTCATTAGGAGGAGCAATTTAGGACAACTTTGAAGATTGTAAGAACAAAACTTCTTGGCGGAAGAAAATTTCATCCCCAATGCTAGTCGCCACCATGATCAACTTACAACATCAAAATTGTTGTGAACAATCCCAACAAGAAACCCGATTGTGAAAAATGTGAAGGACTTCGGAATATTTCCATAATGTATGTAAATGATGCCCGAGATGTGATGTAAAATACATGAAAACTAAAATGTAGAGAAGCCTAAAGAACTCGATATTCACATTTATATTTTCTTTCTGAGTTCATGGGTAGCTCAAGGACGAGCAACTACCCTAAATGAATTAGAGTGCTCATAATTCCATTTCACCTTTTGATTTAAATACAATATGAGAGAGAGCCATATACAAAAGAGCTTGCCAATTAAGCATTAGTAGTAAACCTGATTTCGTCCTTGATTAGGCATCAAAAATGTGTTCACCCCTGGGAAAAATAACAAAAGTAAGGTAAATGAACGCATACAAACAAACCAAGACGTGCAACTTGAGCTTATAATAATGATTCTAACTAATAAAAGAATGATAAACATTAAACCAAACAAAATACAAGGCAGAAGAAAAATTATAGCAAAAATAAGCGTCCCCTTCCATAAATTAAGCTATCAAATAGTATGGTGCTTCAAATTTACAATTAAGTTAACTCAATATCATGCAACATGTATCCTTCTCCAATCTCATTTTTAAACCTTCATATACCTATATCTAAACTGACTGTTTAGCTAGCAACAATAATCAGACCAAATACGCTATTTTCTTTTTAATTTTTTTTTCTCACTGCGAAATATACTTTTGGTAGTGTAACTTGTTTGAAAGTTTTACTTTGCAGTCCTTCTAACACCAGTCAAATTTCTTCTTCGGTTAATGAGAGAGTGCTATGCTAAAGAACAAAACTAAAAATTACATTTGGTGGTCATTTGGCATTCTTTGGTCAGAGTTGTAAAACTTCTTTTAGTATTTCTCACTAAACTATTTGGTTCACGCTACTAAAACTTACACAAAAGGCCAAATGAGTGAAAAGGTAACAATTTACTTTATTTTGTCACTGATATCACAATTATTGGTCTAGAGCACTCTTGGTAGACCCTATTTCATATATTGGTCGTAAGTTATTTAAAAAATAAATAAAAATAAAAAAACTGAAAAATATAGAGAAGAAAAATTGACTAACCTGCCTCCTCCTTCGGCTTTGAACAATGTACCAGGATCGGGCCATCACATAGCACGGAAGAAGAAAACCAACAAGCTCAAGAAGGGAAATCTGAAACTGAAATTCACCCACTTTAGACTTGCACTTGCAATTTTAGATAATTAACAGCAGATGATGCTTAACAAATTCATAATGGGCTCATAATGATGTGCACAATCAAGATAGTTGCTTGCAGATTATGTTTATTCACAGTGTAGTCTTGGTGCTTTTGGGTTACTACTAGACATAGACTCATGTTCACAAAATTGAATAGCTTCACTTAAAATTAGTCAAGTGTAAACTATTTTCATCTCACTACTATTGATGACTATACGGTTATAACCAATCAAGGAGTTCCAGACAAGAAACATGAACTGGGAAGAAGAATGATAATGCATCATTATTCACATTGTAGAATCTCTTTTCACCCCCACCCCTCAATCCTCCTTCCCCCTACACAATTGCAGTCCATGTGCGTGAGTACGTGTGTTTGTGCGTGAGACAGAGAGAGATTTGTTGTTAACAAGATTAAGACAGATACCAAAATTAATGAATTCTTCCCATTGCTGATTAAGACCAATTTACCAACACCGTGGCCACCAAAAAACAATAGAATTCTCTGGTAGTGAGCGAGAAAGAGAGAGAGATCATTCAATGCATTTCTGAGCATAATATTTTTACAAACTAGGTAAAGGCATCAACTTGGACCTACATTGAAGAATGTTGCTGATTCCTGCACCATCTCAAAGTCTCTTGTTACCATCAGAGCTTGGCGTATAAGCAAGATTAGCATCAACTGCCCAACATTAGCAAACCCACATTCTAAATGTAAGGGAGGCAAAACCAATAGTAGTAGTTCATGAAATTTTGAAGTAAAGTTGGTATACTTACAATGATAGACACAGAGCGGAAACACGTAATACTTCCACTACTTGGAACAGCATAATCTTCATATTCTGATTGCAGAAACTGACGGTCAGCAGCAGTGAAAGCCAGAAAACGAGGATCCTGAAGATCAATGTGTGGGCCCCATGCTTGCCTGAGGAGAACACGGAAAGCAAAGAATCGAAGTATTATGAAACGTGACATGTTGATGGGAGCATAGAAAAAGCTCATTAACTGCAGTTCACTAGGAAATAGAAAGAAACCCACTGTAATCGAGGAACAGTAGAGGTGCCCATAGTCATCTAAGGAATTCTAATATGGAGATGGCAACACTTTCTACTGAACTTCTTGCCAACTTATATGCACAAGATCATACAATCAAGCATAGGGGAAAAATTGGTAGTAAGTTATGAAGATAAACACAACAGCCATAAGAACATGAAATAAAGCCTACAATCCAGCTGTCTGAAGCCAGAATATAGAAAATATGATTAATCAGACCACACAAAGAGAATTGCATCAGTCAGTCAATAGAGTGTGTTCTTGTTCTTCTTGTATACCTATTCACTTCTTCCAAATTTCAATATAGCCCACTTTTTATGTTCTGAGCTGGAAATTACAAGAAGAAAAATAACAGTACATAATAATTTTGGGATCTTGCAACTACATGGAGTTGGAAATATTAAGGTAGAATACTTTCTTCTATCAAAAAGAAAAAGGAAATTGAAACTGAATCTTTGAAGACTTCAGAGTGGTCCTATAAAATGTTGAAAAGCTGAATGTTTCCTACTATAGATTTAGGAGAGGAAAGTGAAGTATATATATGCACAAGTCGGAAAAGAGAAAGTAGTATAAATGGCGAGCTTTTATTTACTTACCTGATATCAATTGCCATAACATCAGGATTGCTTTTTGCTGGAGGGAAAGCATAATTTGGTGAAAAAACCTATTCAAAAAGGATGAGATACATTAGAGTTCAAGTCAGAAAAATAATGTACAATTCTTTACATAAAAGTAGGCAAGTGAAAACCCTCAAACCTGATTGCAAATTTCACAAGTGATATCACCTTTTTTGTTGCACCATCTCTGGATGCACTTCCTATGAGCGAACTGCATGCCAGCACCACATCATAAAAAAGCGAAAAAGATTAAAACTCAGTACTAAGTCACGATCTTCCAGCCTAAGAAAAGCTTCTGAGAAATCATTAGGACAAGATAATAAACCAGCAATGATAATGCAGAACATATATGAATAAATAATGGGCCCGGCCTTGATTACACGGAGACTTGCAGCCCAATTAATAAGAGACTTGCAGCCCAATTAATAAGAAGTTCAAATAGTAACAGGCTAAGCCAAAATGTATTATAAACAGGAGTGCAAAGAGATAAGAAAACTATATATATGTAAAGAACAAAATGCATACTTGACAGATAGGAATAGACATTTCCAAGCAATGCAAGCATTTCAAACTATTAATTGAACTAAAATGCAGCATATATAAAATAGAATAAAATAAGAAGAATTCAATCAATAATTTTAAGGTATCTCAAATTTCATTCTTTCCTATTTATAGAAAATTAGATTGTATGAAAAGCAAAATAAAAGGAGTAGATACATCTTATAAGGGCATGCCACCGTGACCTAAAGAGGACGAATCCTTAAGTAATGTTACCATGGAACATCAATGTATATGAAAAATCAAGACTCTACATAATACCACTGAGAGGCATACCCTACAAGACACTACACCTTTCTTTGAATCAATACTCTGAAAACGGTAACCACTGCAGCTTAAGGTTAAACAGCTATCAGCTAGCTCAGAAAAGAAGAGTACTAGGAAGTGTGAGCACATCAGAGTAACAAGCAACACAGCTTACAAACAAACAATTACCAATTGCTCGGCGACTGTATACAACAACAGTGCCTACTAACTTAAATGTCCATACAATAAGAAAGAAAGAAAGCTTTTCAACATCATTATGAAGAATCTAATAATCTATTGGAAAATCTATAAATGCTCAAAAAGATTAGCCTAAAAGGCGACAAATGAAAAAAATGTATCTACCATCAGGGGCGGAACTACTCATAGGGCAGCATAGGCTGCCTATACTATATTTTATTTTTTTATTTTTTTTCATTTTTATTTTATTTTTTTTAAAGTATAGGGGACAAGGACAGAAATATAATTCAATAAACTTAATGGGCAAATTTATGTAAAGGTTAAACTTGGAGGGAAAAAGGACAAAAAACATTAAAACAAACTCTATTCTAAAAAAACTACAGAACATTCACGCTCACGGCTCTATTCAAATGGCTATTCAAATGACAATAAATGGTTGAGTGATTGTTTAATTCCTTTTATTGAAAATGATGTATTTGAAACTATTGATAATGAAGCTATCTTGCAACATTTTCAAGCTATATGGTTTAGGAAGATAGCATTGTAATTTGCAAACATTATTATGATTAGTTAATATTATGATTAATTCAAGTATTATTTATTTAATTTAAACAAAAAATTAATTAAAATTCGTCCCCACTAGGAGCAAATCCTGGTTCCGCTCTTATCTGCCATATTTAATGAATGCCAACAATAGCACGTAGCGACAAGTTTATGGTAGATAAGATACCGGAGTATCACACGAGGATGGTAAATAGTAAGCAATTACATTTAATAATGTAACTAATGGAGATGAAACCCATTCTTAATAACATAAATTATTGAGACATTCAAATACTCTAGAACAAGTACTAGAGAACATATCTGAATAGGGTAAAAAGAGATTGAACTTGTATTAGAAGGCCAATGATCTATCAAAAAAAAAATATTTTAAAAGGGTAAATTTCACTTCAACACCTGAGGTTTTATCATTTTCCCACTTAACCACCTGTTGTCTAGAAAGCTACACTTAAACACTTAAGGTTTTGAGGTGAAGTAAAAAAGTTACATTTTCCTTCCAAACTAATTGTGCGTGCAGGTAACTCGCCTAAAGAGCATGATGCATGGTTCTAACGGTCAAATAAGGTTAGAATTTGTCCAATATACCCCAACCATATACATTGGCTATAAAACTCCCACTTCCTTACATTTGTTCACCTTTAGCAGCTTTTTTCTATCATTTAGAATATTTGTAGTTTCTTTCTAGCTTTGATCAAGGTATGCAGATCAACTAACTTCTTATCTAATTTTACTTTATTTTCATAAATTTATCGTTATTCAATTTAAAAATTGTGCCGCAAGGTGTTTGAATGCCTCATCCCTTCTTTCTCCTATTTATGGTGACTTTCGCTACATACCAAGGGTATGTAGATGCGGAAAGAAGACATTTATAAGAATTATCGACTCGAACAAACTATCGGAGGGCAAGTTGTATTTTATATGCGATGACTGTGACTTTTGGGCATGGTGCTTGCCTTCTACAACAAGCTTAAGTGGGACAATGACTGACATTAATGAACACAATGAGGGAATGGGAACACAATGAGAGAAAATGGAAGAGACTCAAATTGTATTCCCCAATTTTTTCAACTAGCAGTTTTATTGCTTAGGACATCCTGAAATTGAATTGCGATGCATCTCTAAAAATAGCAACTATACCAAAAATACTAAATGTATTTCCCTAAATGATTTTTGTTAAAAATATTTATTTAAATATTGAAAATAAAATATTGGAGTATACAAATTTACAAAAAAATAAAATAAAAAAAATAAGTGCTACAATAGTAGAGTAGCTCTACTATAGAAAAGGCTGAAATCACTCTAAACTCTACGATCTAAGTAATGACTATACCCTACGATCGTTAAGTTATTACTCTACGACCATTAAGTCATTACTCTACAATCTAAATCATGATTCTACGATCGTTAAGTCATTACTCTACGATCTCAGTGTTGACACAAAGTCATGTGTTATGTGAAAAAGCTCTACAATGGAATCCTATTTTCTGTTATATCTTTCAATTTTCAACCTGTGCACAAGTGAAAATTATTCTATATCCTTTTTGGACTTTTCAAACTTAGCGAACTGAAACATCTGAGTAGCTAAAGGAATGGAAATCAACTGAGACTCCATTAGTAGCGGCGAGTGAAAGCGGATTGGGGGTTTGAAGAAAAACAAACACGAAACTTTGTTCCTCAACAAAGTGTTCACTTCTTTTTCGTCAGGTTTCATTTGATTTTTTTTGGATTGGATGATGGAAAAACCAGCAAGATACGACTTCAAAGCTGACCTTTCTCTAATAAGAAGGTCCACTTTCAAGCCCCTTGACTTTTTATTCTTTTAGTCAAAGGGCACAGTGAATTGTAATTGGGAAAAGGTTGGAAGATCTGGCCAAAGAAGGTGATAGCCCCGTAGATTCGTTCCCATGGTTCGATCCTTCCCAGTAAAACGTGGCGTGTTCGAATTCCAATAACTCCTCATACCAACTACTCCTCAGCTCCAAGAACCAATTTTTACCACGAACTCACTGGATTGAGTCTAAAACTCCAAGAGCCCCCTAAATCACCATGCAATCCACTCAAATTTGAAGAAGATTTGATAGAAACCCAAAATCGCCATGAAATTCATCGCCTAATTTCACTCTCTCCAAACCCTAGATCCCACGACACAACTGACCTCATTTCTGTCTTTTTCAATTCATATACGAAGGGTTTTCACTTCACCTCAAAACCTCAGGTGTTTAAGTATAACTTTCTAGACATCAGGTGATTAAGTGGAAAAATGTTAAAATCTCATGTTGAAGTGAAATTTACCCATTTAAAAAAGGGACTACATTTCCAGAAAGTATGCATTTTTGAACAATTTCATATAACCAATGTTAGCTCATAACCAAAATAACAAATACCTGGAGAAAAAATAACAAAATTGGAAAATCATGCTATGGGATATACCACAAGCTGGAATAAAAAAGGGAGGAAATTTTAAACTGAATATTTATTAAACAGAAAATTACATGGAGGTAACTCACCAGCTATATGGTATATTCCCAAAAGAACAGGAAAAAATATCATATACTAGGGAAAAGAAAAGGCAAAAACTGAAGAGAGGGAGTAGCACCACCAAAGGCAAAAGATTAATCAATAAATACTGAAAACCACAAATACACACAATTCAAAAGCCACATAGGCCAACTACAGAAACTGAGAAACAACCAAGAAAAATAAAAAAACAAGGTTTTTTTTTTGGGGAGGGGGGGGGGGGGTGGAACATAACAGTACTATGAATAAAATTACAAACCCACAAGTGCCCAAAAGCCAAAATTACCCTATGCTCAAGAACAAATACATAATCCAAGAAAAACCCAGGAGAGAAAATCATGTGAAGAGCAGAAATAAAAAATAAAAAAAATAAAAAAGAATAACAAGAAAAGTGAAGACCTTGAGAGTGCCATTACAGGCACAAGGAGCTTCCATCTCATGTTCTTCATCTTCTTCCTGACAAATCCTACACTCTCTCACTATTTTTGAACAACAACCCTCATTTCCATTTTTCTCACTGATTTTCAAAAACCCCACTTCACTTTTCTTCAAAAAAGACACATTTTTGCCATTCTCACCAATTCCCACTTCATCAACAACATTTCTCAAAAGTTTCTCTCGTTCATTAACTGATTCAAAGCAAGCTGATGTTATTATCCGATCAACACAAACCATGAAGTCATCCACCATTTCTCTCTCTCTCTCTCTCTCTCTCTAGGAAATGGGAATAAGAAGCAGAGGGGAATAAGCTCACAAAACAGAGGGTAGGGGGGGGGGGAAGGAGTCTGCTCTGTATTTAAAGGTGGAGAGGGAGAGCACTGTTGATTGCCGGAATTTACGAAACGGACCTGTTTTAAGCTGTCTTGACGATATTGCCCCCCAGCTTGTTTTTCTTTTTTCAAATTTGTCCCCGTTTGGTTCACGCTTTTGGGTCTGAATAATTAAATCATTAGTTCATTACAAATGAGTAATTTGGCCCCGTTATTTTACAATGCGTCTGTTCAGTTTATTTTTGAAATTTGTGTGGCCGTTATATTTGACATTATTATATTACGGTCTAATTTTGATTTAACTAATTGTATATTCACATACAACAAAATAGGCATTTTATCCTACTTATAAATAAAATAAATAAGTTCATGAAATTTGAAAGGACAAACTTGAAATAAACGATAAAAAAAAAGTAACTATAATCCATACGACATTATATGAAATTAGGTAGAGACACAATTACAAAATAATTGAAATTATATCCATATATGAATGTAATGTAAAAATATTAAAATTGCATGATTAGTTGATGTTTATAATTTTAAATATATCATAAGTACAAGTGAAGCAAACGTTGTGACATGACATATTAACATGAATATTAAAAAGCATGTAACTATAAAAAGATATGTAATTTTTTGTATAATTCAGAATTGTACATCACCGTCATTATAAAAGGTGTAATACAAGTGTAATTCACAAATGTTACATGTAAGATGTTTTAATATGTATACTAATCGTTACTACAAGTAAAATCTTCAATCATGACCGCTTGGATAAATTTACGGTGGGTAAAAATAATTCATAAAAAATATTATTAGGACAATGAACTAAGCCTTGATATGTTATGATTTTATTACGACCCGAGATTTAAATTTGAATAGTTACGTATAGTATCAAAATTGATTCTCGAAAGCATGATCAAATCACTCGATGGAATTGGTGAAAGTAGGGACACACAGTAAATTAATTAGACTTTAGTATGTTATAATTTGACAACAAAAGATAGAACAAACAACAACAATTACCAAAAGGGTCCTCCAAAATATGGTTTACAGTTTACACTTGTGAATTTTGGTTGTTATTACATAGGTACCCACCAAACACCAACTTTAGGTCTCCAACTTCAGACAAAATAGCAGTTGAATTAAAAATATCACTTTACTTTAAATAGTAGAATTAGCTTTTCATTCTTTAATTGTTCTGATTTGAAGTGAGAAGGTTGGGATTGGGAAACATTAACCTAACTCCACATTGGCAGCTCTTACCTAATTTACAATGTAATCATATTTTGCACCTTATATTATATTATTACACCACATATTCCCTTGTCATCCAATTAGTGTGTGTGGATCATTGATTTGATCATAAATAATATTTATTTTATTTGCCTTTTGCTAATAATAATACTATAAAAAAAAAAACTCCCTCTCTTTCTTTCCTAATCCATAAATTAGAGTTCCTTAGAAAATTATCATTTTTCCTTTTCCTTCCATTTTATTTTTCACTATTTCTTTTAACTAAATCAGTCTTTCTCAAATTAGACTGATTTTTTTTTTTTTTGAAGTCTCATTTTTTTGGGAGTATAATATAATCTCATAATCAAAGATACATTGATCACTATTGCAATATCAAGAACCAATCAAATCTCAATAGACCAGTTTTAACCGCTAGGCTAAGATCTTATCAGCAATTAGACCGATTGTTATGTCCACATCAAAATCTATTTAATATATTTCCATGTAATATTTCTTTGCTTCTCAAAGGAAATAAAATAAAGAAAGAAAAAAAGTAAAGAAAGTTCAAGGGAAGTTTCCTTTTTCTTGTTCTTTGCTAGTTGATAACTACAATTTGACATAACCAAAGATTGCTTGAATTTTTTTCATGAAAAATCTCTACTTTTTTAATTTTTGTTTGTATCAAATTTGGAAACCACATTCATTTTCCTACTTAATAAAACAAATAAATTTATATGAAACTAGAAAAGTACCGTGTCGTATTGTGATTTTGCCCAAATTATTATAAGGTGATACCCCAATGAAAATATAATTTCGATTAAGAGATTACATGATCTGTTTGGCACTTGTGAATCATCAACCATTAAGAGGAAAAAACCAAAAAAGAAATGGAAGGATGACAAATACATGTTTGTCTAACAACACCATGAAGACTTACATATACACATTTTTGTTTTTTTTGGCTTGTAATGCTAACATGTAATGGGATTACTTAGTTGTGATGGTGACAAATTGTTAGTTGGCCTAATTTTGAGGATTTCATTAATTAATATTTTGCCATTTTACTGATTTTATCAACAAAAATTTTGTTATTTATTTTCTGATTAATTAAAATCACGTCAAGTGATTTACCACAATTAGCTAGTTATAGAAACTTCTTTCTTACTGTATAATGTCACATGTTTGAATCTCACGCTTAGTAAAATGATGTGTGAATTCAGCCAACGCTACAAAAATTTAAAGACAAGTTTTCTGTAAATTCTCCCTAATTTTTCTCCTAAACCATTTCCCAAGCTTCTCCCAAACTTCAGGATGAAATGTATCGTAATAAAATAGGTTAAAAAAGAAAAACTAAATGTGACAATCATAATATATTTGCAGTCGTGTGGTGGTGCATCAACTCAATTTGTATAAAATTTGTCCAATCCAACTCACACAGCCTTGATTAGGACAACGGAGGATGTCAAGAAGCAATTCTTTTGAAAAAGACTAGAATCTCCTACTACTACTACTACTACTACTAATAATACTATTGATTTAGATAGTAATAGATTGTGGGAGACCATTATTTAATGAAATCTTAACAAATATGCATGCATCTACTTTTTTTTCATTAAATAATAATCTCCTACAATCCATTACTATCTAAATCCATATCCATAAAAAAGTTTGTTAAAATTTGATAAATAATTTCTTTCATCTGCCCCAATAAAAACATGTAGTTATTCAATCTTTTTTAATTTCTATTATGAATGGATACCGATCTCTTCTACGTAGACATGATAATTTAACATGAACTTTTTACAATTTTATCATTTTGAATTTTGACCCCCCATTATTTATAATAAAGAGTCAAAATACAAATAAATAAAATTGTAAATAATAAGAAGTCAAAATACAAATAGGTAAAATTGTAAAGAGCTCATGTTCAATTATCATGTTCGCATAAAAATTTTCATGAATACCTAATTCCTCCCAGAAAGATGTACAAAAGAAAATGAAGATAAAAATTATGAGAAAAACATTAACGAGATCAAGAAATCTGGTAAAACTAACAGGAAATAATAATACTTGGACTAGAGAAAATTATGCAAAGGTTACTGGAACAGAAAAGATGAGCACGTTTGTGTTTGTTTCGCTGATTACTGGACTAAAATGGTTAAGCAACTATCGAGCTGCTGAGGGTGATAACCTTTTCCGGTTCCAAGTAGCAGCTGTGAAACTACAAAAATAAATAAATCTAGGTCTCGGTTATAAGTTGGTAAATACAAGCTCTTGATTTACGTTAGCGCGAGTAAGAAATTTTGCAACTCAATAGCTCAGAGTACAGATAACTTGGAGTGGAGGAAAGCATTCGCCAATCTAGGATGAGAAAGGAGCCCAGCATCAGGTTTCAACCATAGGTTCAGGACCTGATGACTCTGTCCGGGATCTGCTGGACTGGCGAACAGAGTTGAAAAGAATGTCCTTAATAACCTGCAAGGGAGGAATACATGCCTAAGAAGATGCAAAACACCATGGCAATTGAAATAACTGTTAGAAAGACAGCATGTTCAGGTTAAGAATAGTAAGTCACCTGTGACATTAAACCATGGACCTGCTCGACAGTAATCTTTGCACTATCCCGGGTGATCTTGGCAAGTTGAGATTCTTCCTGCTATTAATAGAAAGTTAGAAGGAAAACTATAAAGCAAAATAGCAGATGAAGGCTGACTATCGTGATGGGATTCTTCATAAAGAAAACAAGGTGCAGTGGCCTAATCTTATCAATTTATCAAATATGGGGCTGTCATTTCGTACTATGCTGACCATGAGTGTAGGGGCAGGTGGTTGGGGAGTTATTTAAAGGGCAGAGAGCACAAAACACAGAGCAACAAGGGTTTCCCTCCCTAGTTAGAGACTTAGTTCATAAAGCAAGGGAAAACAAGATTCAAGTTGTCAATAATCCCAGCACTCACAAGATCTCAATTTCAAGTTAGTAGTAACGAAAAATCTCATTTTAATCGCTGTTCAAGAAAATGGTTTAAGAATTTGCTTTTCTAATTCTACAACAAAGAAAGAGCAAGTTATTAACAAGCTCTCACATGGTCACACCCCTCTGGGGGGGAATCTTTAGGACACTAGCATTAAAACAGCAAATTACTGTTTCCAAAACTGCAAGTGTACTTGGTATATGATCGACATTGATGAACACATGAGGTTACAGAAATATGCCTTTCTTTACAAATCATCAAGAGCATAGTTGTCAGTATCGTACACATTTTCAGAAATATGCCTTTCTTTTCAAATCATCGAGAGTTGATGTTTTTTAGTCTTACCTCATATTCATGGAAAATGGATGGTTATGTACATTAAATACACTACGAAGCTTCTTTGCACTAAAATCAAACAGAAAAGAGGACAGGAATGATTGCACTATTTGCTATCAATTTACATAAATACCTATTTAGATTTTTACTAGATTATGGGAGAGTATTATCGGTCTATCTATTTGCTATCAATTTACATAAATACCTATTTAGATTTTTACTAGATTATGGGAGAGTATTATCGGTCTATCATTGGGTACAAAGCCAAAATTTAGGCACTAGGAGCTAGCCTTTGCACTATTTGCTATAAATTTACATAAATACCTATTTAGATTTTTACCAGATTATCGGAGAGTACTATCAGTCTATCATTGGGCACAAAACCAAAATTTGGGCACTTCCCTAGTTCCCATCCATTTCACTTCCTCGTCCAACATACACAATAACTAATTGGACCTGGTTACTTAAAAAACCATCTCTGACACTAACCATAAGGGTTTTCACTTTTTCTTACAAAACCCAGTCCTACCCCATTTAATTACTATCCAAACACATCCAATTAGGATCAGGCTTGGCCAGGCCGGGGAAATTTCCCATGCCTATTAATAATTCCCCATACAACAGTAGGGCATGATTCACTGTGCCAGTCAACACAAGAATGGTAATACATAAACATGTATTTCAATATATATTTCCATAAGACAACCTGATTAAAAAGTCTTAAAAGTAATAGAATCCAAAGCTCATGGAAAATGCTAGACAATGAGAAACGATATTAAGGTTATAGTAATAAAGTATCCTCCAATTGGAATTCAACCTAAATGTAACTAAAACATACATATTATAATGGATTAAGAGATATTAACTGACCTCTTTCTTTCTTTGTGAGGGTGCTATTAAGGGTGCAAAGCGTGCATGAGACAGTTGATTTTCAGCTTGCTCAAGCTTTTCGGCTGCACGATGTAAAGAAAACTATTTACTGCTGGCTTTTCAATATCACACAATTTGCTAAAAATCTATACAAGTAATCATATCATAATTATGAATGCAATCAATAAGAAGAAAAAACTATGTAACAATACCTAGATCTGATATTTGTCCTGCAACATAGTCTCCATTTCCAAGTAAAGGAGAAGAAGAAAGAGTATTCACCCAATACTTATTCCATAACAGATCCAATAGGTGGCAATCAAGAGATGACTTGAAATATGTGATGTCCAATGAATAGTACTGCATTAACGGAGATGGATAAAGGTCAGTGAATGAAACCAAAAGTAACCAAAGAAGCAGACTGGGGCAAACACAATAACCTGTTTACAGTGCACACCAAAGTCTTCAATCTTGTTCAGAGGGATGGTTTGGTATTCAGAGACAGGATCATCTGGTGGCTTATATCCTTCTGGGTACGTCCTAAATGCCCCAATTTCAACTTTTCCAGCTGAAACAGTCCGTGTTGGATCAATAACAACTGCCAAGAAAGGCTCCTGAAATTGTTGGTTGAGCATTTGTGTTGAAACATCGATACCAGAAAGCCAGCATCCATAACCAGGATGAGAGTGGTACCATCCCACAACGTTCTCCAACCGCCCTGCCTACAACATTAGATTCCAAGTAAATATAGGCCTTACACAGAGGTTCAAAAGGCACCCACAAAGCTAAATTAGTACGACATTTCGTCAACCTTCAGAGACTATCTTTCTAACACATCATTCCAAGTAAGAGGCATACTAATGTCAAAAATATTGGCAATTAATAGCTGGTGGATCTACACAGATGTTCCACATTACACACGCACGCATGCTTCCTCGCCCACCACAGCTAACCCCTTCGGATTTTTATACTCCCTCCATCCCGGGATAAAAGTTTGTATTACTATTTTAGGTAGTTCCAAGTTAAATGTCTACTTACCTTATATAATCTATTTTTAAAATAACTTATCTATAATACCCTTAATATTAATTGTCATTTTTCTATTCTCTATGCATATTTATGGAGCATCACTAGTCATGTGCAGAAAACTATGCAACTAAATGAGAATTTAAATATGAACAATTTTGTCATTTTATCCTCTTTCTTAATATGCACAAAAAGTTACTTTTATCCTAGGACGAAAGGAGTACTATTTTTTAAGTAAGCAAATCTGAGTACACTTTTTTTCTTTTTTTCTTTTTCAATAAGTACTCCTATAACATTATTCCCACATTTGGAATCTAACATCCTAACACAGCAGAGGAACACATGGATACTCCAGATTCCAAATAAGAGCTTACAGGGATAGAATTGGAATAAGAACAAAACTGCACTTGCATATAGTTTTTAGTAATGCAGCTTTGTAAATGACATAATAACTGAATTTAAGATAATCAAAATTTGAGAGTATTTATCTAACACTTAGATAGGAAGAAAAAAAATCAAGAGAACTAGCTCCCATTCCGAATAAGGATCAATAGGGCACATTATATAATCACAGTTGAACAATCCATAAGATTCCAGTTTTATTTTTGAGTTTTTTATTTTTAACTTATCGCATAAAATTCAATCAGTTGTCAGAGACATAATATGTTCTGGATGAAAAACAGTAGCTATTATCACCGAATTAAATGACATATACATGGTCAACCCATGACCATTTATGACCGTCCATTTATAGCCCATATAATTTTCTACCCATTTAAACTAAACCCATATAAACCCAAACCCGTTATTGACCGCCCATTTGCCGTGTATACACAAAACGTTGAATAAAAAAACAAAAACAAGGGCAGTCAAAATTCTTTAAAAGCCAATTTTCCCCCTATTCTCATAGTATTTCAATTTAAAAAACAATAGATATATAATGTTTTCCAATCAAGTGTAGATTGAAGTGAAAAATTCAACTACTTGCATACAGTTTTAAACAAATTGAAGATGAACTATCAAAACATACTAGGACTATAACAGAATTAAGTTTGCAAATGCGCTTTTTTTAGAACTAGGGTTAGGGTTTTTCTCCAAAGGTTACTAAAATCCCAGAAAAATTAAAACTTCAAGCTATTTTACAACTAGGGTTCTAGGAGTTTCTACAAAACAACCAAAATAATCCCCAAAAACAATTAATCAAGACTAATATTAATTAATTTACCTGCTTATTAGTCTGGGAATAATCCACCATATACTCATAAGCATCAGCCTGGGCATTAACCCTAGTTTCCGTTCCTTCCACCGGCAACGCAAAGGCGTCCATCACAATAATCGCGTCGCCGTCGGTCTTCCCCTGCATGAGGCCCATCACCTCGATGTTGCCGCCGGAGCGCGCGTGAACAACCATCTTGAGGAGGGCGAGTGCGGAGACCTTAACGCGCTTGAAGAAGTGGGGGTCATTGACCCAGGGCTTCTCCTGCTGGAACTTGGTCTGGGCGGACTCGTCGTAGTAGAAGATTGTGTCGGTGGCGGCGTTGTTCGGACTGGAAGATGAAGATGATGGAGGGGTTTCCATTGTTACGATGTTGTTTTCGAGTTCCCATGTTTGTTGTGCCATGGCTGCCGATGAAGAAAAAGTAGGATCCATTGGAATTCAGAGGAGAAAGAAGAAGAAGAAGAAAGTAGCCTATGGCTTGGTTTTCCTGTTGGGTTTTGTAGTATAGCACCTACCGTAGCTAGCAGTGGCACTCTAGCACTGTGGTCTGTGAGAGAAAAGAGAGGTAGAGAAAAGACAAATTACTTTTATTTTTATTTGTGAATTTTAGAAAGAAAAATTTGTTTAAAAAACTTATTAATTTATCTCTTTTATTTTAAATTATAAGATTAATATTAATTTTAAAAAAATTAATTTTAAATATTTTTAAATTTAAAAATTGACATAAATTCATTTAGTTTATGTCAATATAATTATGAATTTCATAAATTACCTAAAAAATATTACAAGTTATAAGGTTAATTATTTTGAAATTTTAAATGAAACGTGTCAATTTTAAATTTAAAAATATACTTTAAAAAAAATCAATAGTAATTTTATAATTCAAAATAGATGAAGTATTATTTATCTTTGTAAGATATATTTGAAAAACTAGACTAAAAGACAGTTTGCACCCCAAAGTTTGTAGCATTGTTGAGGTTTACACCATAATATTTAAAACGTATCTAAGTGCACCATAAACTTCTTTTTTGTTAAACAAAATGCACCCTCCGTATAATTAACCGGTCAAAATTGACTGGTTGTGCCTGTAATCCAAATTTTGAAGGGGTAATCTCGGTAAACCATGTTCAAGAAATAAAAAAAAAATTAAAATATACGACAACCTCCCAACCTCCAAGTCACTGCATCTTCTCCATCAATAACCCCAACCCTAAACCCAAACCCTATCCCAATCCATATCCCCATCCCTAAATCAATTCCACAACAATATTTTACTCTCCGAATTCAAAGCCGAACTGAACAATCACAATTTCACAATCAATCGATTAAAAATCTTCTAATTATACATATTTGTTGTGTTTATATATGTAGAAACAGAGAGATAGAGAAGAGAGAGAATGATACCAAATGATGCCGTATGCGCCTTTGCTGACGGGCATGATTGGGGGCTTGTGCTTGGCGGTGACTTCAAAGACGTTGTATTGGATGAAGCGGTCACCGTGGCTAAGAGTCACCAGGATGTTCTCGATCCCTGCCGGCGATAGGTCAGATTGCGATGGTGGCGGCAGCGCCGCCTCAGACATGACGGTGTCGGAGGGCTGAGCTGAAGCATCCATTTTCCTTTATTTTTTTTAAAGCTTAAAAATTGAAGATTAAAATGAATTGAACTGAAGTCCACAACTCCTTTTAGGCTGAGCTGAAGTCCACAACGGAAACAGATCTCCGGAATCTGCAGATCGGGAGAGAGGGATGCACGAGTGTGTTACTTTTTTGCTTTTTTGTTTTTTTGTTTTTTTGTTTTTTGTTTTTGTTTTTGTTTTTGTTTTTGTGTTTTGATTTTGATTTTGTTTTTTTTTTTTTTTGGTATGTATGTTGTTTGTGTTAATTGTTGCACTGATTTGTTTCTTTTCTTTTTACTAAACTGTTTTGATTTGTTATGGTATATTTTAATATTTTTTTTATTTCTTAAACATGTTTTACCGAAATTACCCCTTCAAAATTTGGATTACAGGCACAATTAGTCAATTTTGACCGGTTAATTGTACGGAGAGTGCATTTTGTTTAATAAAAAAGAAGTTTAGGGTGCACTTAGATATGTTTTAAATATTAGGGTGCAAACCTCAACAATGTTATAAACTTTGGGGTGCACTGTTTTTTAGTCGAAAAACTATTATAAAGATATTTTTGATATCTTAGTGTATCATCTAAGTTTTTCACAAATTTAAAAGAAATTTTATTTTAATTTGCCTTCTTCTCCCCTTCTCAAAAAAATTATTAAACAAGTGATTTTAATCTTATTCATTAATTTTTTTTTTCCTATCCTCTTTTTTCTTAGAACTTCCTATCCTCTTTAAAGCTCATAATTACAGTGTAAGATTTTAAAAGTTACATAAAGCAAAAGGGAAAGGACAGAAAAAGTTGGAGAGAGGAAGGAAATTTGTGATGCAAGTGCATTTGACAAACAAGAAAATATGAGAAAGGAAATTAATTAACTTCCAAACATTATTTTTTTTTTCATTTGTTTTTTTGCTTGGTAATGACAAGAGTCTAATTGTCATGACTTTATTTTTAGTTTTGTTTAATAAAATATAAAAGGGAGAACACAAATAATTTTCTTTACATCATTTCCTTTTTGAATTCTATAACTTTTTTATATTTGATATTATTTCTAGGAAAGAAGAGCATTATTTTGTTTTATTGTCTTATCTCAGTCCAGTAGGCAGTAGCTTCACGTAAGATATTGATTTGGCACTTTCAATATGGTTTGTCATGCATGAATTTGAAGAGTTCATAGCACAAAAGCAATAGACTGAAAATTCCTTGGGTATTCATTACTTGAGACCCAACTTACTTTTTGTTTAAACAATCAACAAAAATAAAAAGCACTTTTTCTTTACTTTTTAGTCATGTTATGTATTATTAAAGTTTTATAACTAAATTACAAATGTCAAATATATGAAATTGAATAAAATTTATAAGACTAACTCACCGTGTTGTGTGTATATCTATTTAGAGAGATACCACTAATACTTATCTACGTAGTTGACAAAAAAAATCAATACATATATTCGTAATATATATTATTTTTCTTTTTTTTTTCTAAGGCTTTACCGTTCAAAGTGTATTTTACATGCTTTAATATTCTGTTTCAGTTGAATAAGTTATTCAGGATAATAATCATAAACAGAGAACTCATCATAAAGCAAAGACCCGTTTACATAGTGAAGCATGTAATAGCAAAGACCACAGAAGTAGCAAGGATTCTCCCCGGCCCATTTGTCGTCCACCGTCACCTTTTCTGCTCTGAATATCTGGCACACAGAACATTTTCGGGGGCGCGTTTTTAATTGAAATGTTCGTACTGGATAAGCAAATCGATTTTGTGCATCTTCAGGATGAATCAACCTCATGTCTCTGATGACAATCACATGCTTGCAATCTCCCTGTACCAAGCAATGAACGAAGAGTAACTAATGAATAAGAATTTCTGTCTATAGAGCATAAAACAAAGGTAATGAGAGAATCGTACCTGGTGACAATAAAGATATCCAGCACCAAGTCGAAAGTTTAAGTCACAGAATCGTGTCTTATGCATCTGGAAAGCTTTGAACCGAGGCAAGTTTGGTTTTGTTTTACTAGCTACAAGTGCCTTTTGCTTCGGCAGTAATTTGCCAGAGACAATTTCTTCCCATTTTTCAAGTGCTTCCTTCTTTGAATCCCTGAGCCAATCAAGTATAGGTTTACTGTAGTCTATAGCAGAGGCTTCTCTCAAATCATTGCAAAATACATCCTGCAGAATAGTTTTTTTTACAAACAGTGGAGCTGGATTACTGATTTTTCATTTTATTGGAGTTGACAGACTATTCATGTAGGACAGGTAAATTTCTCTACGAACACGACGCTTGTTATATGGTTCGTATCCAGCATAAACAGGTTCACGTTGTAAACAGGTCAAAATTTTAACTCAAATATTGTCATGGTTAAACTGTTTAACGCAACTTATTCTGATTAGTTAATAGTGTGATACGGTTAACAGTAACCAGATTAACTTATTAATTTCCTATAAAAATAAAAGATATATTTGAAATTACTGTTGAAGTTATTAACCTAAGAGGCTAAGACTAAGAAGCTTACTGGCACTTCATTATCATTTTTCCAAATAATACTCATCTCAGACTCAAACCCTAGCCGTCTCTCTGTCGACAGTGAGCAAGCTACGATATTCTTTAACTGCTGAATACGTGACTGTGATTTGAATACGGTTGAGTTTGTTGTTCTAATTTGGGGAAAAAAAAGAGATAAGCATGATATGATGAACAAAATAACCAATCTGAGCAAAAGAATGGTTTGAACTTTAGATATGGCCGTCATCATATCTAACTAGAAATGCATAATCTATTAATCTGTTTCCAAGCAACAGTTGCTTTCGATACATGTTCTGTTTTCTCAATCTTTCCTCATCACCAAACTTCGGCTTCAAGTATTATGATTTTGCTTCAATAATTTGTATATGCAAAACAAGTAAGATGTGTGATATGGTCGTCTTCCCACATTTTCATTTCATCTCATCACAAGATTTAATATATGTCATCTGGCGATTACTACAAAATCATGACCTACTGTTTCTTTGGCTTCCCATTTCGACTTGTATTTTAAACTCTTTTTTCAGTCTTAGCTGCAGTATGTTTTTCTATTTCTCGGAAGGCATTATGAGATGCCTTAGATGTTGTTGCCTCCCATTCCCACTTTCTGCCCCCAAGTAAAAAGTAGCAAGGGATGAAGCCATGTGATAACTCGCATGAAAAAATTCTCTCATATGATGTAATATTGTGTTTATATTCTTTAAGTCACCCAGTAGATTATTACTGGCTGAAATCCATCCTATGCATTGGAAGTGCTTATTTAGAAACCAAATACAGTATTTGTGAGCTGAGTTGATTGCTAGCTAGGTGTCATGTCTAGAATGAGGGAGTATAATTCTGGTGCACTGACTATAGCCCATTTGATTAGTTCGGGAGGATGGGCTGCAAGTTCCATGGATTTGTTTAAGAAACCAAATATTTGAAAGATCAGGGAAGAAAATAGACTTTTTACTACACAACTAAATGAAGCCTTGCACTTTCATCTCGAGTGATTGTCTTAGGTACAAACCATAAAAAATTTCATGATCCAAAATGTACTTTCATTTATGATTTTTACTATATGTTCTCACTAGTTATATTTGAGTAGCTTAGTAGAATTTGTCAACTTGACTGGGATACTTAAATACTTGTTTAGATTCTAATGAGTGTTTGTATTGTATAAGAAGTCTCCATGAAATAATAATATCAAGTAACTTCAAAGGTGCAGACTAGCACTAAGATTAAACTCATCAACATCAAAATTATTGTTTATGAAATTTACTTCTCATCTATTATTGTTATGGAGCAATGTGGTTTCTCAATAGATGTTGACATGTTGTGGTTTCATTATATTTCTCATTGTTCTATTTTCAAGTGAATAACTAAATAAATAAATAAATAATTGGAGATCAAAGGTTGACATGGAACTGAAGGATGACAAGCAGATTGGGTCTTTGCCACGAGAATCATTTAACTTTGAAGAACATTTTCTATCTATCTTTTGAGACAATATTAGGGACATCTATATTAATTATGTAAGATTAAACACAATGGGATCATTTGGATGTTATTTCGATTTGCTATTAAACTCTTAGTGTCTTTACTGCTTTTTCTTAGATTTGAGTTTTTTCCCCCTTCTAATTCTGCAGTTATATTTTTAGACTAATTTACTTAAACAGGTAGTGTTAAAAGGTCATGAACAGGCAAAAGGATCACGTAGTGTTATTAGTGTGCACAACAGGTTTAATAGACAGGTTACGTGCACGTCGTGTTATGCATTTCTTACGTCACTGTTCATGTTTTTTAGTATGTTAGAACTTGCACATTTATTTATTTGTGTTGGCAGTTTTTGTGTTACACTCCTACGTGTTAAATGATACAAATTCACCAAACATGACACAGTTATCAGCCCTACGTGTCAACATAATAACCAAGAAAATTAGCAACTTACTTCAATAAGGAAATATCCAGAAGGATCATGCTGGCCTGCTTTTTCCATGACCTGATCCGTCAAGCAATATATCTTGTCCCTCAATTCACTCAAAGGCTGGCGTCCTAGAACCAAAAATTCTTGAGTCTACAGAAGATTTCACAAAATCATCAGTTGCATGAGGCTGAAGAAGAGGAGAAAATAAGTCCGAAATGAAAAGAGCATTTTTAAATAAAAAGATTTATTCTAATTAAATTGTTACTTTCCAAAGTAGGAAGCATTATATTATATTATTGTATTGCTACAAAAATAGTAAGAAGAGCAACACCTGAAGGCTACACAAGGGAGACTAACTCAGATTTCTCTTAACCTAGAAAGCCCAATAAATATGACGCAAAAAATTACGCAGATAATTACATAATTGTAAGTCCATTATCGTGGCCCATTCTGCAGCGTAAATCAATATTATCAAAAGATCCCTTACTTGAAACTTCAGTATATTTTACCATCTACAGCAACAAGAAGTTATAGAGCATAACTCAAAAAGTTTTAATATTGTCTGCCACGTGGATGGAGAGGGAGCTTTAGTGACAAAACAAGGACTTCATAGTATCTGCAAGGAATATCATAATGCTCCAATCTCCTTTATTCTTGACAAATATCATATTTCAGTTTTACCTTGTAAGTTCAGTGTTTAAACTTTTAAATCTAAATAAGTCCTTTTCATAAAGACTCAGTCATAGTTACTTTCATTAGAAGAGAATCATAAATTAAATTCAATATTTTGTGCTTGCTTCGGAACCCCCGTTTTCCTCAATGAACATCAATTTTTCTAGATAAGGGTCTAATAGATGAAATCCAGGTTACCATGCACTTCTTGGGTGCTAGAAACTGTATGTGTCACCATCGAGATAAGAGGGAAAAGTCATAGAAAGGTTTCTTCTTTTTTTCATTTATAGGTAACAATCAGTTAATCACTGCAATCTACAGAAAGATAAATTATAAAATACAGTTACAGTATATTTCTGCAGTAAAATGTACATTATAATCATAATTTTCTTTAAAAAAATGATATACTGACACTATTAAACCAACAAATTGTATAACCTAGCCAGGCATAAAGTCATAAACCAAAGAAAGTACTTAATGGGACCAAACAGCCCCGTTCTTAAGATTTTGAAGACGTATTAGAACCACTAACCAGGAAAAAAAAATAGATGTACCAAGAGTATCCAGACAGGAAGATGTATAAGAGTGAAAATGGTTTACCTTTGCCCATGTGTTTCTGCTATGGTATACCTCGACACAAAGAATAATTTCTTTTTCTGGATAAAGCACCTGCACACGATCATGAGCACTTGGTGTCCTAACCTGTTATGCATTAGAAAATGTATATGGTGCTTAGTCATTCGAAAGGCTAGTTTAGCAAATAAAAAGATGAAGATACCATGATGTATTTAAACGATAGTGTTATTTATTTTAATTAGATTTAGGTTCCATATAGTGTTATTAACTCACTTTCGATAATTTGGAAGTAAGAGGGATGTCAAAATTTTATGGAAGTGTACTTTCTTTTCAGTTTTATGGGGAATCTGGAATGAGCGTAGTGCTAGACTTTTTAGAGGGAACACCTTATCTTTTATGTTGCAAAGGGGTAGGGTCATTTTCCTTGCTTACCTTTGGAGTTCTACTACGGGAGTCTTTAGGTTAACTTTGTGATTGATTTGTGTAGATATTGGAGGGCTGCACTTTTTTAAGTACTATTTTGGTCTTATTTTTCACGAGTCCTGTGAGGGTGGATTTCTTGTCCCCCGTTTACTATATCCTCTCTTTTCTATTAATAAAATTTCAAAAAAACATACATAAATATCCTGTAATATATGTTATTTTTAAGTATAGAGTTGAGATTTATTTGACTTTCGTATTTACAGCCTAAGGGCCTCTCCAATTCCTTGTGAGGAATAAGCAAGTCATAGTCCGTAGACCAGGGAAACAATTGCAGGTGCAACAAATTATCTCTTGTACCCTATCCGCCTTGCTTTATTATTCGCACACTCTTTTTGCAGCATCACAATAAGCGCACATATACGCAGTGTATTTGCAAAACTTTTGGCAACAGAAGGCTTTTTGACTTTTGAAACTATTATTCTTGGTCAAACGTGGGTTAGTAGTAAAACTACACTTTTGTAATGCCATCAACATTCAAAGGGAGGTTGGTGAGATATAAAAACAGGAAGTTCCTTGTAATTTCAGGAACAATTTCGAAAGTTGGTATAACATTCCGATCTAGCTAATAAATAATTAACTGAATGGAATTGGTGAGTGGACTCCTAGTCCCCCTTCTGCTTGTATTCTATCTATTCTTTTTATTATTTTAAAATTTAAAAAAAAAACAAAACAAAGAGAGTGAGAGAGAGAATAATGGCGATAAAATACAAAAATTGCATTAATATTAATTACTAGTCACCAAAAATGACTGCCAACTATGAAATTATGAGACATGACCATGCCTTGTTAAGTCATCTAAAACTATGAAAGGTAATAACATTGAAAAATTTACAATTTATAACGTTCATTAACTAGGTAATGGCATGAATGCACATAGAGATGCAACCCTTACTGCAATTGAAGTCGGTTTTAATCCAAGTTGAGCTCTTAAGAGAGGAATAAAAGGCTCTTCCAGTTTTCTAAAAAAATGAAAGCAAGTAGTGGGTGAAGCGGTGTGGATACTTTGTTTTGTCACCAACTTCTATTATTCTCCTCTTCACTTGTAGATCCTTTACTCTTGATACTTTTGTACCAAAACTTTGTTTATCCCTCCTTGTGCGAAAAAAGTAATAGTGAAATTCCAAGATCTGAACTCCTTGGGGAGTTTGTCTACTAGTAGCATAGATAAGAGCAACAAACATGTTTAAATATCGAAGGCATTGGCAGGCAAGTTCTTAATGAAATTTATGAAGGATGGAGGGTTGGATTGTAAATAACTTAGTCAAGATGCATATAATCAACAAAATTAGTATATCTGGAGAATACCTTTCTTGTGAAGGTATTAATTCTGAGAGATGTTATCCTTTCAGTTTTCTCAGAGGAAGTTGTTGCACTTTCATTGATTCTACAACTACCGCTGGATCAAAATAGAGTACAAAGAACCAAGGTTACTAATTAATTGGGATAAAAGGTGCAAAACCACCAACTCTAAGATGAATAAGAGATTCCATTGACTAACAGCCATAAATTCACTAAATACATACTTGAAAGAATGCAGCTTTGCTGCTGCTTTGTCTTCATCACGTTTCTGCCTAATTCTCACAAGTTGTTCCACTTTTGCAATATAGCTTTCCTAGACATCCAATAGGAAAAATATCGCAAAATGTAATAAGTAGACAGTATATGGCATAAACAAAGACAACAGGTTAGGTATAACGATCAGAAAACTTTGAAGCTGCTTTATTAAGCATTCTCTCTCTCCCCCTCCCTCTCCCTCCCCTCTCCCTCTCCCTCTCAGATAAAAAGAATGAAAGTTGTTACAATGAACTACTTCTTTTATAAACATTTTGATAGCAGGGAGAAACGGAAGAAAGGAAAAGAAGAAGTGAAAGGGATAACAATGGATATAATTTACTTAATTTGTTAGACAGAAGAGAAGCAAAGATGAAAGCATCGTTTCCATGGATCTGCCATTTACTGGGATGGCAAGGAGAAGAGAAAGGAAATGAGGAGAAAAGGATTTTTACCCTGGATTTCAATTTTAATTATTTTCCCATCTCACTTGTGGAGCCTATTTAATCCTGTAAACAACATAGTGCCTTGTATTTGTAAGGGTAAATGGTAAGGCGTGAAAACCACTTATTTCCTTCCCACTACCATATACAAGGAACCTTCCTAGGAAATATCCCCTCTTCCTCTGACTTCATTCCAATTTTCTATCCCTCCTACCAATCAGACCATTAGCATTGTTAAAAATGCCTACACTAATAAAAATGTTAACCATAAACCACCATATAACAACTGAAATCCTTCAAAGTTCCAGGTTGATTGACACATATAAGTAGCATTGAGAAAGGCTCTTTATAAAGTCAAGTGTTGGAAAAAACATGAAAGTAATTGAATGGACCCACATGTCTTCAAACTTATAAATTAGCAGAAACTTCAGTATAATGAATGACAGTTGGATAACTTTATAATATGGTAAAATCCTTCCTTCTTGCCTCTTTCGCTTGCAAGACATCCTGTCTAAACTCTCATTTGAGTTCTTTGTCCAACATAAAGCAATTTTTAATAACTCTGAACCAGTTCTACTTATACTGAATTTACATTAAAAAAGGCATTCTTAGTAAGTACAAGCAGCCAACATAGAAGAGACCTTTTAAGTAGATCAAAAAGAGCGTGCAGAAAGAAGATAGAACATGAAAGTGAAAAGTAGCTTACATCAAGAGTATCATTGTCCTGATTATTGCGTCTCCTTCTCTTCCTCGTCTTTGTAGTGTTACTCAATTCTCCACCACTACCATTGCAAAGACCAGATCCATTACTGGAATCATCTGGAGGTGCAGCATCACTTCCTCCTACTGAGCTCTGTGAATAAGAATTTTCTTCAGGGCCTGATATTTTGCCATCATCAATTCTCCTGAAAGATAATAAAAAAGATGTAATAAAACATAACGTGTTAAGCACTGCAGATGCAAGAGGGATAGTTTAGGAAGTTCAGTTGGTTGCTAGTTTCTAGAATTAGCAATACAATCCATGTGAGGCAGTTAAAGATAGTCCAGACTCCAGTCCTTTTATTTGCTTTTTTTCTTGTTGAGGAAGTCTTTAGGATATCTTTCCCCATATATATATGACTGATTTAACAGTATAGGGAATAGGCTTAATTTATGAAATGAAATAAAGAGTTTTCATTTGAGACTATCATTCCTCATCTTCCTCTTGCACTTCTCGTGTAAACTCTATCCTCCTCTCATCTAACTCTGTCTGACTTTCTTTGTAATTCCTCTAATTCTCATCCCTTTGTATCAAATTGGCATGTGCATGTGTTAGGATCAAACTGCCAGCAGGCAGGGTGGGCTTTCGACCAGCTGCATAGCAGCGTCAAAAGGTACTATGTTTGCCAGCTGGTAGACCACAATCCAGGTCAGAGAAAGCTTCTACCTGACGGACGTTGTACACGCACAAAGCACTTACAGTCCTAGCAACCCAAAGAGAAATAGCTCAAAGTATCACTGACTGTAAATTTACTAACCTTGCATCGGACTGCTCGTCTGAAACTTTTGAAGAATTTCTAGTCACTTTTTCATCCTGCAAAGATGCCACAATCATTCACTGAACAACAACGGAAAATTTTCTTATAACAAGAATATAAGCAGTATCATACTTTGAATGCTACTTCAAAAGCCTCATTAACCAACTCTTCTTCAGTAATTATCTTAAGCTCATCAACCCTGTGAAGGACATGAATGCCACAAGTCAATACAAATAAGGAGCAAGGAATATTGGAATGTATACTGCCTAGTAGAATGTCAATATAGATAAGAAGCACGGAATATTGGAATTTATACTGCCTAGTAGTATCAAACAGGTACATGTTTCTATTATTGAGTAAATATAAAATAAAAAAAAATTAAATAATTAAATGTAACAATCTTGAATAGCCCGTGATTGGTACATATGTATCTTAAGAAATGTTTTCAAAGTCTATTCCAAGAATGAAAAATGACAGGGTTAATGCTTAACATCATATTTTGATACCTCGACTGAGACTAAGCTGCAAGAGGCTTCCTGATCTAGACTTTCCCATGGGTGACCAAATATGAAACTTTCAGTATTTTTGACAGCATGATTAGATGCTAGGCTAAGGTTCTTCACCAATCCAAACAGGGAGCACAATTCACTTAAATAAAAAGGCTGTGATCAGTATGAGGCGATGAAAGAGGCTATTAATACACTAAAAGAAGCTATGGCCAATTCTGGTAATGGTTCAGAGCAAGGTTTGGAAGATTAAGGTTAAGAATATTCAGAATTGCTCAGTGAGATATAATCTGATGAGGAAATGTTAATTGATTAACTGCAGAATCTTCTATGGCTTTCATTTTAGCAGCTCTTTCTTTTCCAATGCATGAGACACCTAGGCTATGTATGTTTGCAAACATGATGGATGAGATTGGACTATTTGCACTAATTTAGTATAATTTCGAGCTATTTTTATCTCATGATTAGTTCGTTATTTAATCCCATTGACTATATTTTTGCATTTCTAAGCTCATTTGATGATGGATTATAATCCTAAATAGAAAGGTAGTATTATATGATTCAAATGGCCTTAGAAATGAGAAAATACAGTCAATGGGATTAAATAACGAACTAATTATGGGATAAAATAGTCCAAAGTGATAATAAATTAATACAGATAGTTATCCCACCCATCATTTTTGCAAACAAATGTAGCGCTAGTAATCTCAGCTTGCACTATTTCCTCTAGATCAAGAAGTTGTTTCAAACCTAAAAATATATATTCATCTCGAATGGCCACAGATATAGAGGAAAAGTAAGAAATATATCAAAGAATGTTATAAATGAACATGTTGTAAAATCAAAATGTTTCCAATTGTAAAGCATGTTAGAGTACATTGAAACCTTAATAACCTTAAAACAAAAGGAACAGATAGTGAAATTGTGAAATGATGAAACTATTATTATTGAATTTGCTGAAAAGACATGACTGCCATTAAATTTGTTTCATTAGAAATATAGAGTGTAAAACTTATAAGCTTGAATACACTTTAAACCTTTAAATTTTTCACATTTTAATATTGTTGAATTTCTATAAATAATACCTTTTGGCCACTGAATTTAGCTGTTCTTGTCAGAATAAGTCTATGTGACTCAAAATGAAAAGGCAATTTAGTCTTTTTAAGAGTATATAATTTATATTAGCTCCAAGTTTTTCTCATTTTCTTTTCTATCATCACACACGAATCAAGTGCCTATAGTTTTTTATGCTTCCAAATATATTTAAGAGCAAAATTGCCCAAAATACCCTCACTCCAATCAATTATTACACATTGGTGGCCGGAATTTATTTATGGAAACTTACAAAAATTAGGGTTCAATATCTTAAAATTAAAACATTGGGTTTAAGTTCTAAAATGCGAAGAACATAAAGGTTTAAAGTGTATTTAAGCCGAACTTCTAATCAAATGCACATTTGAAAATAAAAGCAGAAAGAAACTTACAATTCAAGCAAGAGACTAAAAAGAAAATAGTAAATTGTTTAAGCAAATAAATAACCACTGTAATTAAATTAGTAAAACAATGAAAGAGGACTTACGAAATATCAATATCCCCAATTTCAACCAAATCTTGACCTATCTGTTCTCTAAGATCCTACATTGAACCAAACAAACCAAAACAAATGTTAGAGATAATGCAGGTCAAGATGAAATTAATAAATAAAAATTTGATAATAATGGCAAATGGCAATTGAAGCTTAATCTATACGTAATTACAGATTTACAGTAAACTAAGGCGCACAATCATCAATTACAGTTGACGGATAAGAGAATTTTGGAAGGAGTCTGTACCTGAAGTTCACGTACTAAAGAAAACTCGAAATCGGAAACTCTGGTGAGTGAACCAACCATGTCGGAAACGTATATAGGGCCACCACGAGGAACAGATAAGTTTTGATCGACTCCTCCATCGTCGGCGGCACGAGACTCCGGCGGCATCTCCTTGGCGCTTCTCCCCCAATCTCTTCGTTCGCAAATTTGCCGGTTCAAAGTGTTCTTGCCTTCACTTTTTAATGACAGTGAATCTATGCACCCCGCAAAAAGTTGCTTCGTTTCTCCCGAAACGACACTACCTTCTGTCGTTTAGCAAAAGCAAAACTAAACCGTTCAAAAATTGGCCGCCCCCACTTGAGTGTATTGAACGCTCTTTATTGGCGCCACATCTGCAGCTATTTTTTACTCTCTCCATGCTAAAGATGACTAAATGTATAAAAAAAATTTATTTTCAAAATAAATGAAATAAAGTACATAAAGTAAAGAATAAATATATTATTTAGTATGATCTATTAATATAAAAAAATAAAAATATTAATTATTTTATATAATCTTATGAGATTACTAAGAATAAATTTAAATTTTTTTTATTTCTTTTTTTTTTCTGTTTTTATAAATTATATTTTGCTCGTCTTTTTGAAAATGATCCGGTTAGATTAGTCAAAAATAATCCGTTCCATTTTTTAAATATTTAGATTTATAACAAATTAATAAATAGTACCACATATATGCATTATTTCCTTGTCCAAATAACCAAAAGTTATTTTCTGGGAAAAAAAAGATACCTTTCATCTATTTTCATGGGAAAAACAAAAGGTGAAGAAAATATTGAGAGAAAAAGAAATAAAAGAGACAAAAAAAATAGAGTTATCTTATATATTGCGAAATATTTCAGCTAAATTACTATTGCGACATATATCGTAGATCAATACATGAAATTAAATATGATTATAAAATTGACTCGTTGTGCGTCATAAAAATATTATCAATTAGATTTATCTACGTAAAAAATACTCGGCATGTAAAATCACAATATATATATATATCATTTTTCAAAAAAAAAAAATATAATAACTTAGCTCCCAAAATCAATACCAATTGTTGCTTTATCTTTAAATTTCTCACTCTCCAGATATAATCATCTTCAATCTTCTTGCTTATTGCTTATTATGGGCATCATGATTTTATTCATTGAAGCATATATGCACTGAAGCATGCACCTCCTCTTAATTTAGTCATGTAATTAGCAAAAATTGAATGCCCTAAATTTAAAATATGCTGTTGGGAAAATTTTAAAAAGCCTACATATAATCGAGTAATATATTAAAATTACCCTGATTTTCCACTTCACATCAAAAATCAAACGTACGTCTTTATTATTTAAAAACTCTTATGAAATTACTGCAATTGAGCATTTGAAGCCAAATCTTTTCAATTTTTTGTAACAAAAGATGGTTGAGAATAAAGAATTTTGCTACAAAACGACCGAGATTGAAAGTTAGAGATGAGAGTGAAAGATGGGAAAGACGGAGAGAATTTTGGCGATGACATTGACGGCTAACGAACGAGTCTTAAGAGAGCAGTAATCTATCTGCATTTTTTTTTAAATAATTTATAGAATCATGTTATCCCTACCCTCTTTAACATTATTACATTTTGTATACCTTCAATACTTTCAATTTTAAGAGCTTAAAGTCAAATGATGTAATTTTATACTCCCTACGTCTCAAATTAATTGCTCAGTTTTGACTTTTTAAGTCAAATTGACTATTTTTAGAATTAATAATTAAGCATATATAAATATATTTCTAAAATTATAAAAATTGGAGTTAGTAATAAAGTGTATATACTTTCTTTTGGTTATAATCTCTTCACCTATATTTTAACAAAAATAGTAAAAAGATTAGTTTTTAAAATGGTCAATTTGACTTTAAAAAGTCAAAATTGAGCAATTAATTTGGAACGGAGGGAGTAATATTTATAAAAATTAGATTATGTGGCACTTAAAAATAAAAACATGTAATCCTTAAAAATATGGGATTTCATTTTTGTAAGTAAATAAATAATAAAATAGAAAAATAAAAAGATTTCATTTTTGTATTTACATAAAATAAACTACCTCATTTCTCCTTGGGCTTTATTAATTTAATACAGATAAATGAGCATACTTACAATGACATTTTTAATTTTTCATTTCATGTTTAATTTTCTTTCGTTACTTTCAAATTATTATAATTTTCCTCCGGGCTTCTTCTTTTCCTCTCTTTTTTCTTGAGTTTTAATATTTTAGGATATGTTGATGCACCACATTTTAGCTTCCTAAAAAGGATCATGTCAATTAAACATTTGTAAAAAATAAAAAAATAAAATAAAAATGAGACTAGAGGAATGGAGAAAGTACAACATGGTCGAGTTGGGTTACTACTTACTAGCGTTTACAAATGTAGTATTTACGGTCTTTAAACCTCTAAATATTGTGTTCGTAAGTTACTTTTGAAATAAATTGTTTCTAAATGAACAAAATTTTCAAATGCGTTTGTACTTCGAAACGCTCCAAACACATTAAACGAGCCAAATGCATTAAACAGTAAACGCTCGAAATACTGTGTAGACATACACGGGATCTTCTTGGCGTTTATAAGTTGAAGAATCTGCCAGTCTTCCGGTTGGTTAGAGCTATAAAGGGGATTAGAGGAGAGAAAGACCGGTGGAGATTGCGTATTACACTGGATTGAAAATGCACTGTGCTTCAACCCTATCATGATGATTTCAAGAGGTAAATCAAGAAATGTAATTCTGAAGTTTTACATTGGCTAGGCAAATAATTGATATTGATTGTTGTTGGGAAGCTATTGTGTTTATTTTAGAATGATAGGTAACTTTTTAGCCCCTTTCATTGATGAGAAAAATGAGGGAAATAAAAGAAGTTAGTCTTGATTCCAGGTTTCATTTCCTTGTACTTCAAAATATGTACATCCTCATTCATTTATACTATATATGGTTGGATTAAGCTTGCTTTAATTTGATTTAGGTGATTTCTCGCTTTTTAAATGATTATTACTGCTGTCTATGTTCAACTAAAAGAGTTTTATTTGAAAATTGACTAAATTGCAAATCTGATCCTCCTATTTGTTATGCTTTTGCTAAACTGTTTCCTAAACCTTTTTTATTTAACACAAATATTAGTTATGCAAAAGTGTTCCTTCAATTTTTTTCACCTATTAAAAAATAAATTCCGTTAGTCAAGGTAAATGAATTCCGTTAGTCAATTTTTATTTTTCCAAAGCAAGGTTAATATAGTCTTTTTAGTTATTAAACTTATTTTTAACCCATTTGAGAAGAACAATCATAATCGATGTTGGAGAATAGACATGGCAGAGGAGGTTGAAAGTTTTGTAGCAAAGGGTGTGCACCTATTTTTTTCTCCAGTTTTTGTAGCAAAGGGTGTGCACAAATTAGTAATGGAGAGCTGTAGCAGTTTCGCAAAATTGAAAATTTTCAGTTCAGCAGTATACGAGTCAGCTGAGCCAGTTATGGCCTTACATTTGAAGCTTGGTTTTAGTAATTCACCACCTTGTGCTTCTCCAAAATACCGGGTTGAGCTTCAAAAGCGCAGTAAGCCTGTAGCTTCTTCAAGGGATGTATTTGGATCCCTCAAGTTGAATATTGAATGGAAGGTGTTTGATAGAATTCCCAACCGAATAAGTATTTCCATGGCAGATTTTGAAATTGGGGAAAGTACAAAAGAACTCGACGTGGGTGTTGCAGATAGTAGCAAAATTATCAAGAGTTTATGATAATGATGGGGTTTTGTGTTCTGCTGCTAAAACAATTGTAATGGATAGGGACAATGTGATTGAATTCATTAGTAGGTGTAGCAAGGGAAAAAATCTTGAAGTAGGCAGAGTATGTCATGCATTGATTGTAAAGAATGGAGTTGGGGATGACAAATTTGTGAGTACTAGTCTTGTCAATATGTATGCTAAGTGTGGTGAGATGGATAATGCGATGATCGCTTTCAATGAGATGCTTCAGCCTGATATTGCTTGATTTCTGGGTATACATGCAATGGTTAATAGTATAAGCATGTATTCTGGATATGATTAATTCTCATCACTTCCACTGGTATTAGTTGAGGTTTTGATTTATTTTCTTTTGTTCCTAGATGAATGTAATCAACAACTGCTCTAAATTTATCCCTGATATTAGTTGAGGTTTTAATTCTCATCACTTCCGCTGCATGCTCTAAATTTATCAAAACTGGAATTGAAAAGTACTGCAAAATTTACTTCATATACTGCTGAACTGAAATTTTCATTTTTGCGAAACTGCTACAGCTCTCCATTACTAATTTGTGCACACCCTTTGCTACAAAAACTGGAGAAAAAAATAGGTGCACGCACACCCTTTGCTACAAAACCTTCAACCTCCTCTGCCATGTCTATTCTCCAACATCGACGATTATGATTGTTCTTCTCAAATGGGTTAAAAATAGGTTTAATAACTAAAAAGACTATATTAACCTTACTTTGGAAAAATAAAAATTGACTGACGGAATTCATTTACGTTGACTAACGAAATTCATTTTTTAATAGGTGAAAAAAATTGGAGGAACACTTTTACATAACTAACGCATCTATGAGGAACAGTTGTGTTAAAAAAAAGTTTAGGGAGCAATTTAGCAAAAACATGACAAATAGAAGGATCAGATTTGCAATTTAGTCTTTGAAAATTTTACTATATATTTTTATTCTATATTTACCCTAGAACTGGTAATTTATTAGCTCAACATCGGTGACATAATGAAATGAGAACCTTGTGTCATTTTATATAACCATAAATAAATATAAAAAAATAAAAACTTTTTTTTATTGTGAAATAATTTATTTATTTTTTTGCAAATTGACTCTTTTTATGGGACAGCAAGTATTTTGGAGCCAAATGTTAATTTTTTAATTGAGTTTAATTTAAAATGACCAATATATTTACCCATTTGCAAGGGGCACACACAAGTAACAGAAAATAGAACAAGAAAGTCCTCCTGACAAACCTATATACAATAAGACAGAACTATTATGGAGAATACATACAGATAGTATGCAACCTAAATGGATCTCCCCAAGACAGAGAACTGTAAAAATATGATAAGAATTTTGGATATTACATACCAAAGAGACCAGATTCTCAATTATAACAAAGAGCTACATGTCTAAGAAAATCAGCTTGTAAAGTTAATGATATTGAAATATTGAATATATAATAAGAAATTCTCCATACATGAACTACATTATAAGATTTAGGCTAGGCAGATGTTGCCATAATTTGTCTAACACCAGACCAAGAGATATAAATGGTCTGAGCTTTTTGGTTAGACTTGGGTTTAAAACATGTAAGTTAAGGTTTTTGTGTCTCTGACAACTGAAAAATTACCTCTCAAAGCACCCATTTCTCTTTTCTTTCTTTTTTTTTTCCTGGCATATGCAAAGCTACTGTATTTTTAATTTTTCTTAATTTATTTACATTTTCGTTTTGGCCCTTTTCCATCTGTGACTAGAAACAATGCAGCAAGTCTGGATAAGATTTTGCCAATGATATTGGGGCATAATTCCAAGATCATCATATGTATATATGTACATATATTATTACATACACGTCATCATCAATAATTGAGTTGTAAATGAGCACAAAAATGAAATTATTCACTCACTGGTTGTGCCCACCAGCAGACAGTGCTGCACCTAAAACTCTCATCGGGTCCCTTTCTTAATTAAATCTATCAATAAATTTCTTTATATTGGATCCATAATTTCATATATGATGGCAAGTTTGACCAAGACTTATCAAGTTGAGACATTTTCTCATATTTTTTTGAACCATTGAATATTGATAGCCTGTCAAAGGATATCATTCATGAGCCTGTTCGGGACGACTAAATGACTTATAAGTTGATTTATAAGTTTTTTTAAGTTGTGACTTGTAAATAAAAATGTTCGGCATCAATTTGACTTATAAGTCAGAAATTAAGTTAAAACAAGTTATGAAAGTGTTCGGCTCATAATGACTTATAAATCAAAATAATGTAAAAATTACTAAAAAGGACATTAATAAAAAGAGGAGCAAAATAGACATTGTATTTGGTCAAACTAACTTATTTTAAAATGACTTATAAGTCATTTTAAATAAGTCATTTTAAAATAAGTCACAGATAATTACTTATTTGTTTTTACTTAAAAACCAACTTATAAGTTAAAAAATAAGTAACAGCCAAACACTCAAACAGTGACTTATAAGTTGGTTGCCGAACACCCCATAATAGTGAAATCTTTGAATATCACCCTTATCCAGATCTGAAGCAGGCCCTAAGATTTCTTGAAGAAATGGCAGAAATTGCAGTGAGCTATGCAGTGAGCTCTATTATCAACAAATTGGAGCCCTTGTTATGCCAAGGACCAGTGCTTGTGAGGGAGGTCCAAGAAGTATTTTTTGATATCAAAGATGGCTTGAGGGCAATACAACCTTTGTTAAAGGATTCAGAATATAAAGTGAAAGTTGAAGAGAATGAATTGGGATCTTGGCCGCAACAAGTAAGGGAATTAGCTCATAAGACATTATCGATGAATATACACTGATGTACTTGGCAAATCAGCAATCTTGTTTCTACCCTTTATTTGTCAAAAAAGTTGTGTACTTGGTCTTTAGGCCAGATGCACAACGCAAGATGGTCTCTGAGATTCATGATATCAAAAGATCCATCGATGAGTTGAGGGAAAAAGGCAAAAGGTTTGGCCTTTTAAGATCTTCAGAGATAGGATCAAGCAGTGCTACAAAAACTGGTGAGTTTGGTGATCCTCGAGTGATCTCTTCCCTAGTCAATATAGAAGATAAACTTGTAGGCGTAGAGGCTCCTAGAGATGAGTTGATAAGCCGATTGGTGAAAGGAGAATCAGGCCGCTCTTTTATATCAATAGTTGGTACAAGTGGGATTGGCAAGACCACTCTTGCCAGCATAGTTTATGACAATGCAATGGTAGTCGAGCATTTTGATTGTCGTGCTTGGATACATGTGTCTGAATCATTCAATACCAGAAAGATTCTAAGCTCGATGATAAAGCAATTGTTCCACAAAGAGAAAAGAATGGTGGATTGCCCTGAGGGAACTGATGGAATGAAGCAGAAGTTTTTTACTAACAAGCTTAGAGATTCTTTACATTTAAAGAGATATTTGGTAGTTTTTGATGATGTATGTAATATAGAGTTTTTGGAAGTAATAGAGCAGGCTTTACCAGATTATAACACTGGCAGTCGAGTAATTTTTACTACATGTAATTCTGCTGTAGCTGCTCATTTTGGAGGATTTTATCCTGTCATGGTGCTGCAGCCCTTGCCTCGAGAGAAGGCATGGGAACTCTTCCGTATGAAGGCACTATTATCCGAGTTTGAGAGGCATTTTTATGAAGAGTTGGAATTACTCTTTCTTGAAATTGTTAAAAGATGTGAAGGTTCGCCTTTCAAGATTTTGGTGATAGGTGGTCTATTGTCAACCAAAAACATATCTGAATGGCAGGATTTTTATAATAAGGCAGTTTTTAAACATCACCTTTCTGTTAGCATGAACTCTTTATTAATGATAAGTTATGATGATCTGCCTCCCTACCTTAAATGTTGTTTCTTGTACTTGGGCATGCTACCAAAGAACTACGCTATTCTTTGTGAAAGGCTGATCCGGTTATGGATAGCTGAGGGATTCATAGAAACACAGAGAGGCAAAACACTGGAAGAGAATGCAGAAGGGTACTTGGCAGAGCTGATCCGAAGAAGCTTGGTTCAAGTGTCACAAGTAGACTTTGAGGGGAAAATTACAGCATGCAGAGTTCATAATTTGGTGCATTATTTCATCCGTTCAAAGTCTGATGACTTGGGCCAAGTTGTGGCAAACGAGTACTCGATTTCTGAGGGACGTCATGTTCCAAAAGGAATAAGAAATGTCCGAATAAGGTCTGTGTTTCTTTTTGAAGAGAATGGTGTGTTGCCAAAGTCATTATTGTGTACATTAGTTTCAACTTTCAAGCTTTTGAAAGTATTAGATCTTGAAGATGCTCTTGTAGCCGATCTTCCAGCAGAAGTGGGAAATCTTTTTCCTTTGAGGTACCTAAGTGTCAAGAATACAGAAGTAAAAATACTTCCCAAGTCTGTAGGAAATCTTCACAACCTACAGACTTTGGATGTGATTAAATCTTGTGTGCTTGAGTTACCTGTTGAGATCAATAGGCTCCACAAGTTGCGGCATCTTCTAGCCTACAATTTCAACACTGAAGTAGATTTGGGGTTGGATTCAATAAGAGGAGTAAGGATAAAGACAAATATCTCGCGTTTAGGGGAATTACAAAGTTTGTATTATGTAGACGCAAATAGTACTGGTGCAGGCCTAATGGAAGACCTGAAATGCTTAAAGCAGTTGAGGAAGTTGGGCATAAAAAAGTTGACAAAAGAAAAATGGGAGGGCTCTCAGCATCTCCATTGAGAAATTGGAATATCTCGAATCTTTGGAGGTATCTGCAATAAGCAAAGAAGAAAGCCTGGACTTAGACTCAATCTCGTCTCCACCTCAATCTCTTAAACGTCTATACTTGAGTGGACATTTGGAGAAGTTGCCAAATTGGATATTAAAGCTTCATAATCTGGTCAGATTACGTTTGTTCTGGTCTGGATTCAACAATGATCCACTCAAATCCCTTTGGTCCTTGCCTAATCTTTTATGGCTTGGCCTCTATCAGGTATACGAAGGTGAAAGCCTGTATTTTGAGGCAGGAGGATTTCAGAAACTTAAGCTGCTACTTCTCCGAGCTTTTAACAGATTAAACTCTGTGATCATAGAGGAAGGTGCATTGCCACTTCTTGAAAAGTAGACCATTGGACCTTGCCCGCAGTTGAGGAAAGTGCCTTCAGGTATTGATCACCTTCATAAACTGCAAACTCTGGATTTTTATGGCATACGGCATACCAAACGAATTCGAAGATGATTGGATTGTTGAGCATGTACCAGTTATTCGTTTCAACAATGTTGAAGCATGATAATCTCAGATTTGAAGATCCTTCAAATTTTGTTGAAATCATTGGAAAAGGTATTCTTTGAATTATTTGATACCCTATAAAATTTCTTAGAAGGTTGTGCTTGGCGCGATGATCAAGTGCTTACTTGTTGAGTGCTTGATCACCACTTCAAGTCCTGGAATTTTTTATTTTTTTTTTGGTAATTCTTGCTAGTTCAGTTTGGCTTCATTTTACTGCTCCCTGTCCCTCCATACCAACTGTAGATAGAAATATGCTGTTTCAGCCAACATAATACAGCAGAAATTACTTTGTATATTTGAAAGTTTTATTTGATAAATATTTCATATTAAATGCAGTAGGGAAAAAAAATTAAAAGTCTGTCATCCAACAAATTCTATAGAAATTTTAATTTGATAACAAGGTGAGGGAAATGCATTCCCCTAGTTGAAATTTTCTATTGTAGTGTATGATTCTCCAAAAGTTTTGACACTTTTACTTCGCATTATATAGGTATTCATTCTGTTTCAACCCCTTCTTACTACGGAATTGTAATTTTCAAGTGCTAATTGTACTTTTCTCTACCAATGTTGCAGCTCAAGGTTATCAGTCTGCCGCGGATTCCGGCTTCCCACTTCAGTAACTTACATCAGTAATGTTATGGAAGTATATAGATATTTGTTATTGATTCTTGCTTTAGCTCTTGTTGTTTGTAGAGACAACCTATTGGCTATTCTTCAAGCATAACTTTGAACTGTGTATTATTTATGTCATGCTTTAATTTTGAGATAAAAGTCCATTATTCTTTAGTAGCACCCGGTAGTAACTGCTTCCGCTTTTTACCCACTCAAGTTGGAGTACATGTATTGCGAAATTTTTTTATTAAATTATAATTGCGACGTATATTAACATATGAGACTGGATAAAATTATAAATTTACGCATCACATTACATATATGATTAAAAGAATTACCACGGATAGTCATCGCAAGATATATATCATTTCTCCTCAAATTTAGAACGGATACTCCTGGATGTAAGTATCTGCTTATATTTTTTACCCTATTAAATTGAGATTGGATTCTCTAACATGAATGTAGGGTTTATATGAGAGACCTTGTGAGGAAATCAAAAATAGTAAAATTTTTAACGTACTTGTTAATGTCAACATATGTTTCAGTACTTCAAAAATAAGAAATTCTAGTAAATTTTTAATGGTACTACGCCCAAAGACGTAAAAATGGTTTTGGCAATGTATGCTTCAAAAAAGATTTATGCCCCTACTATTTTTTATTGTTAACGTCAAGATTCGTCGACGCGCTTCAATCACCAAAAGCGCGTCAATCCTGCACAGAAACGAGACCACACTCAGAAAGCCTGACGATTTTTATCCGCCTGGGGATAGCTCCGGTGTGAGAATAAGTACAAGCTGAATAAGGTTTTAACAATGGAGGGTTTAAACTTTAGTGCCGTAAAAAGATAATTACCTGTAAAATGAGGTTTTAGCCTTGTATTTATAATGAACACCCGACCGACGTCACGTCTATCCCCCGAATAGTAAATAAGACTCCTCACTAGGTCCTGTAATACCCGAGAATTTTGAATAATATTAATATTGACTTTTCGATTTAAGTTGAATATTTATTCGAATATGAGTATACGCGAAATGTCATTTTGGTAGTGACAAGATGAAATGATTTTCCTGTTTATTTATTAAAGAAATGATTTATTAAGAAAAGAATTTAGTAATGTTAATTAATTATTGTGTGACTAATAATCTCTATTAGATTATTTAAGTGTTATATGCCATGCTACTTGAGGTATAACCATGTGATGAAAGGTGTATTATTTGTAATAAAGTTTCGATATTTTAATAATATAAAGGAGATGTGTGGCATTTAAATTACATGAACATTCTATATGAGATATTGATGTGCGATATGGACTATTAAATGTGCATTTTAATTACAGAAGGTAATAATGGAAGTAAACTAATAATTATTGGATAATAATTATTTTAATACTAGAATGTTTATGGGAATAATATTCTATTATAGAAGCAAGGGAATAATAATGTACATTAAATACTGGGCGTTAGTAATTTATTAGATTTTACTTAATTAATGTGCATGGATTATATGATATGTATACATGTGACTTTATTAATACAATGTGGTAACATTTAATTATTTAATACATCTTGACCTAAGTTACATTTTAAATCAAAGTGTGCTAATAAGCCTTGTTGGAATGTCTGAGTATTACTCTTGTCCCAAATTGAGAGTCTCTTCCTTGCCCAAACAATACCCACGTGAATAGCCAATTTGCTGAGAATGCAAAAAGGCTATGGTTTCTTGCATGATGAAGCTAACAAGGGAGGTAATGATAGTGGGGGGAGTGGCTCAAATAGTAAACCACCAACTCTCCATTAACCAACATTCTTCTTCTTCTTCCATTGGTTGGAAACAATGAGCAAATGCATTATCCGGGCATACAACCTTCTATAAATTGGAGCTCACCCTCCTCCCAAAATTCTTTGCTAAATCATCTGGTAAGTTTTGGTAGAGAGTATTGTGAGAATTGAGTGAGCAATTAGTGTGGGTAGCGGAGAAAATTCCAACTCAAGCTTCAAGAAGGTAATATTAAGTTTATCATGCTTTTGATTTTAAGTTTGGCAAATTCTTCGAAATACATGAATCTCTCTTGTTAATTAGTTGGTAATTGATGCTATAAGAGTCGATATGTATGCTAAAAATATAATGTGATTGAACTGGAGCCTGTTAAATGAGAGTTTTCATGCTTGGGCTTGATTTCTGCCGAAGCAGAGACCTTTTTGGCTCGTTCAGGGAAGGGCGCAGTTGCGCGCTCCCTGTAGTTCAAAACGGCGCAGCTGCGCCGTGCACCAGACGAGGATACTTGATTCTGCTATTAGCTATTGCTTTCTAACGTGGTTAATGAACTTAGACATGCCTGAAAATATGTTAAACATGTAGTGTAAGATCCCTTTGCAAAGCATGAACATCCTAGCTTCGGTTCACATGCGTTTTTCGAAAGAAAACTTATAGTTTTAAAACTAGACTTTACCAAAATTTGCAAGGTGAAAGTTATGATCATACGAACATGTGTATAAGGTCTGAATATGCATGACATAAGGTTCCAAGATGTTTCATGTGTGCTAGATGACCACGACCTAGTTCTAAACGACTTTTAAAAGGGAAACTTGGACATTTTGAAATAAACATGCATAATTATAATGATAACTCCATTCTAAAGTGTTGGACATGCATGTTAGTGCTCGGATATTCCCCAAACATAATGTGTATGTGTGTCCCTTTAGTATGTTATAGCATTGCATCGTTCAAGCATGAATTTAAGCAAATTCCCAAGTTGTGAACTATGTAAACTAAGTATATATGATATGAACACATGAGCATGCGTATTTCCGGTGTTATAACCTTTGTATATGAATAAGTACTTGGTATGGTAAGTCACGTGAATTCTTAAACTTATCCGACATTATTTTACCAAAGTTCTAGACTAAGAAATTATAGAGTAGTAATATAAACTTGAAATGATCATGTGAGCATGCAAACCTCTTTAACATGTGTACATAGTAATTGTTAATATATTGGTATGCTAGATAGTGGACTGAAACCAGGAAGGCAAAAGCTCAACCCTGGTCTGGCCAGGGGACAGCGCAGCTGCGCCATCCCTAAGCTTAACCAAGGCGCAGCTGCGCCCTCCTGCAGAGTGGTCAAGTGATTCTTTTTGTGATCTGATTCTTGTGGATTGCTTGCATTGTTATTCTAAAGTATAGAGCAGAAGTTGTAGTAATATTTTTGGTATCCAAATATGATGTAGTGTTATTTGATGTATGAAATTGTATGACTAATGGAATTCTTATATATAACTATTATACAATAGGATTGCAACGTGTCATTAAGCTTTAAATTCGTAGATTGCGCTAAAGGCAAGTTTCCCTAACCTTACTCCAACTTATATTGAGCAGGTTCCTACCATGAACCTCTTACATATTGCAAGTTCCCTTTTACCGAAACTTTATTTTGTGCAAGTTTCCTTTAAACCTACTCAATTTACATTCGAGCAGGATGCGGTATATTGTGCTAGCTTTCGAACCCTTTCTCTTTATTGAGCAAACATGTAAACTTGTATATTCATGTATCGTACAAGTATGTGACAATGACTCTTATGTCTTATAAACTGTCATTCTTATTCTAAGGATTGGTTTAAGATTAATATCCCTTAAACCTCATTGCAAGCATTGGTAATCATTAAATTATTGAATATGGTTATAAAGGTTGTCTAAACCATTGTTTCGGTTAGACTAATATACATGTGTTAGAAAGCTATTTCAAACCAATTGTCTTGGTGAGGACTCTTATCTACTGAGATGAACAACCCTCATAAAAGGGGAAAAATTATATATTGTCGGGGGACCGACGTGCGCACTTACAAGCATGTGACAGTTATGCATAATCTGGAGTACTATAGGCTGATCACCTGTGTGCTCGTTTTTATTGGAATTTCAGTATAATAACTGTTAATTCTAGCAGGAGTTCTTAGTCCTTTAGTGACTACTCAGTATCCATACTCTTGAACTTTGAAATGATTAGACGCATGAATCTTATTGATGTTCTCCGGTCCATAGCGACTCTTATAATTAATTCTCTTTATTATCCTTGAGCTATTCCTTACTGCCATACTTTTGAAATTTGAACTTTATATTGTTCACCCTCCTCGTACATACTTGCTGGGCAAATTTGTTGCTCATTCTTGCTTTCTTTAAACCTTTCAGTTAAGGCAGAGCTAGGTGAACCTTCAGGCAAGGATAAGGGAAAGGGCAAAACTACGGAGTAACTTTGTTCTCCCTTAGGAAGAAGATTATTCACTATATTGTTTAAGTTTCTGAATTCGGTTATGTAATAAGCTTAGGCAGGGATCATGTGTTGTACTATGTTTCAGTTTAAATTAAGACTTTTGGATAGCATTGTAGTATCAGTTGCGAGACCTTGGGACGAGAATAATTATATTAAATCAATGTAATTTATTCTATCTTTTCTGCTGCATTAGTTTTATGTCATTATTGTGTTAGAACGTGATGAACCAAATTCGAGACAGTGACGTCAGAATTTGGGGGCGTCACAGGTTGGTATCAGAGCCTTAGGTTATAAATCTTAGGAGCGAGAGTCCTTAGACTATAGCCTTAGAAGAATTTAAGAAGTAGGAGGAGATAAAACTCATATAGAGTTTTCGTGAAGACTTAGTAACATTATGAAATATAATTTCCTTCTATACAATGAACTTATGTTTTATTTGACCTCTGATGGAGTTTGTTGTTTTGTCTTCTGTTTGTGGCTGTAAGATGTCAAGTGTGGGAGGAAACGGTTGGATTGTCGAGGAGGAGCCACGTGATATACACGTGGTGTATGAGGCGCCTACAATAGATGACGAGGTGGAGTCTGACCCTGAAGAACCAATAGAGATAGAGTCTGATCCCGAGGAAGAACCTATGGAAGGGGAGCCTGAGACAGACCCTGACGAGACTCCTATCGAGGATCGTATATTGGGAGAGTACGAAGAACGGATCTTAGAGCTAGAGACTGAAGCCCAGGATCGAGAGGCGGAGATCCAGAAGCTGAGGGAGGAAGTTCAACAAAGGAACCTTAGGATGCAGGAGATGGAAGTGGAGCTTGCACAACGCAAGGAAGCCGGTATTCAGATGGGAGCCCTTTTCCACCGTTCGGTAGCTAGGAGCGTAGAATTGGTGGGAAAACTGGAGGATTCCGAGCAGAGGGAGTTGTCCGAGAAGGCAGAGAAGGAAGCCCTTCGTACACAGTTAGAGATGGAGGTGATAGATAGGATCCACTTTCAGGAGAAGTGGGAAGAAGCCAACGATAGAGCTAACGACCTAGAGAATGAGGTGCGGTGTAAGAAAAGGAAGACAATAAGATGGGTTATGCCTTTCGCACAGCTATGGAGAGGTTAGTGGATGGTGTGTATCACTACCCAACAGAGCAGGGGCAGACACGATACACTGTGAGCCGGGATTTGGTAGCGCATATCACGCAGCAAGAATTTATCAGCGCAGTAGAGCGCGGGATGTTGGGATGAAATCTTATGATTAGTAGTCTAGTATTAGTAGTAGTATGTCTAAATGTACATCGTTATGTAAACTCCGATCTACTGTGTGAGATACGGAATTGTTATATGTACCCTTTTTGATGTTAAGGGTAGTATGTTGATGTTTTCCCCACCTTTTGTAATATTAGGGGATAAAGGTAACATTTATAGCAGTATGCAAGAAATCATCATGGTGTAATAACTTGGCATATGAATATAAATGTTTTGTTTCATCACTGTGTTATTAAATTTTTGCATTAGAGGAATATCTGAGTTATATGCTTAGAAAATAAGAGTAAAATCTTGTGTTGCAGAAAATGCCGCCCCGACGTAGAATCGCCGAGTTGGATGAGTCGGTCAATAATGAAAGGAACCAAGCGGACCCCATTCAACGACTAGTAGACTTGCTAGGAGAAGCCCTGCGGGGAAGGAACAACGAACCAGTACACCCCAACCCCCAAGCGGCGCCAGTAACAAACTTCAAAGATTTTAAGAGCGTAGGACCGCCCGAGTTTAGAGGAACTACCGATCCCATCGAAGCACAAACCTGGATCAAGGAAATGGAAAAGGCATTTACTATTGCTCGAGTGGGGGAAGACCAGAAGACGATATTCGCCACATATATGATGAAGGAGGAAGCGAATTACTGGTGGGAAGCCAATCAACAGAGAGCAGGTGAAGGAGTGATAGCCTGGGATAGGTTTACCACTCTGTTCTTCGAGAATTACTTCCCGAAGAGCATGAAGAATAAGATGGAAATTAAATTCTTAGAACTGAAGCAAGGTGAGATGACGGTAGCTCAGTATGCGGCAAGATTCAATGAGCTCGCACGATTCGCTACACACTATGTCGACACTGAAGAAAGGAAGGCTAGACGCTTTGAGTTAGGACTGAAACCTTGGTTATTCAACAAGGTGTCAGTTCTCCAAATTGATTCGTTCGCCTTACTGCTGGAAAAGGCGATCATCGCTGAGGGAGGTAGCGAGGCGTTAAGTCAGTACAACAAGGAGAAAAAGAATAAGAGTTCTGGAGGAGATAGTCGTGGGGGAAGTAGCAGTGGAGGAAGCAATTTAGGAAAAAGGAAGTGGGATAATAATAACAACAACAACAACAATCGAAGCAACCAGTCGAGAAGTTATCAGGGAGGATTTAAGAAGAGGGCTGAGGTATGCCCTAAATGTGGAAAGAACCATCAAGGGGAATGCTGGAAAGGGCGCAGTGTCTGTTTCAACTGCGGCCAAGAAGGGCACATTGCACCCCATTATCTAAAGCCGAAGAAAAACCGAGGATGTTTCGGTTGCGGCTCGACTGAACACCAGATCAAGGATTGCCCGAAGAAAGGAAACACCGGGGGAAACGGCAACCAAGGGGGAAACAAGCTAATGATAGGTGGACCAGCACAGCCCAATCGCTCGACGGCCCGAACTTTTAACATGACCGTCCAAGACGCAGTTGCTGCAAAGGACGTGGTGTCAGGTATTGTACCAATCAATAATATAAATGCGTATGTATTATTTGATTCGGGTGCTACCTGTTCCTTTGTGTCTGAAGATTTTGCTACACGTTTGAACTTACCCCTAGAACGTTTAGAGAATCCTTTGAATATAGAGATTGCAAATAAGGAAGTAATTTCCGTAGAGTTCGTTTACCGAAACTGTTCCGCAAACATTAGAGGTCACGAACTAAGTGTAGATTTAATTCCAATAAGATTGGGAGAGTTTGACGTAATATTAGGAATGGATTGGTTATCCGGCCACGCTGCGGCGATCGATTGTCGAAAGAAAAGTGTGAACCTTCAGACTTCAAATCGGTCTAAGGTAGTATTTTATGGTAGCTCATCGCTTAAGCAATCCTGTTGTCTTACGATGATGCAGGCCAAGAAATTTTTAAAGAAAGGATGTGTGGGTTATTTAGCCTATATTGCGGATACTCAAAAGAAGGGAGTAGGAGCGAGAGATATATCAGTAGTGAGAGAGTTTCAAGACGTGTTTCCTGATGAGCTGCCTGGCCTTCCGCCAGACAGAGAAATCGAATTCGTGATAGACTTAGCACCAGGAACTGCACCAATCTCGAAAGCCCCGTATCGTATGGCACCGGTGGAGATGAAGGAATTGATGATACAATTGCAGGAACTATTAGATAAGGGTTATATTCGGCCGAGTGTGTCTCCATGGGGAGCACCCGTGTTATTTGTTAAGAAGAAGGATGGATCGATGAGGCTTTGTATCGACTATCGAGAGTTAAACAAAGTAACGATCAAGAATAAATACCCATTACCGAGGATAGATGACCTTTTCGATCAATTGAAGGGAGCAAAGTGGTTTTCTAAGATAGATCTACGAACGGGTTATCATCAACTAAAGGTACGAGAGGAAGACATTCCGAAGACGGCGTTTCGAACCCGATATGGACACTACGAATTTTTAGTAATGTCGTTCGGTTTGACCAACGCCCCAGCAGCATTCATGGACTTGATGAACCGAGTTTTCAAGCCATACTTGGATAAGTTTGTGGTAGTTTTTATCGATGACATCCTAATCTACTCAAAGACCAAAGAAGAGCACGCCGAACATTTGAAGATGGTGTTAGAAGCACTAAGGAAGGAGAAGATGTACGCAAAATTCTCCAAGTGTGAATTTTGGATGGAGAAGGTCCAATTCTTGGGACACGTGATAGACAAGAATGGGATTTCAGTGGACGAAGGTGGAAGCTGTTAGTGGTTGGGAACAACCAAGGACGCCGACGGAAGTAAGAAGTTTTCTAGGGTTAGCTGGGTACTATCGAAGATTTATCCAAGATTTTTCTAAGATAGCAACCCCGTTAACCAATTTAACTAGGAAGACAGTGAAGTTCGTGTGGACGGACAAATGCGAAGAAAGTTTCCAAGAATTGAAGAAGAGGTTAAGTGAGGCACCTGTATTATCCTTACCAGATGATACGGGAGGATTTGTGGTGTATAGTGATGCGTCGCATAAAGGACTCGGTTGTGTGCTTATGCAACACGGCAAAGTCATTGCATACGCGTCACGACAATTGAAGGATTATGAGAAACGATACCCTACCCATGACTTGGAGCTAGCGGCAGTAGTTTTTGCGTTAAAAATTTGGAGGCACTACCTGTACGGAGAAAAATGTGAGATATATACAGACCACAAAAGTCTGAAGTATATTTTCACACAGAGGGAGCTAAATATGAGACAAAGGAGGTGGTTGGAATTAATCAAGGATTATGACTGCGAAATTTTTTATCACCCAGGAAAAGCCAACGTAGTAGCCGACGCGCTGAGCAGGAAAGGAAGAGAGAAACTATTCACATTGACAACTCAGGAGGAGTTAATAAGAGACATGGAAAAATTGGAAATAGAAGTTGGGGAACCTCGAGGGCCCAGTGAAAAGTTGTTTGTAATGGAAGCTCGTCCAACATTATTGGATCGAATCAAAGAAGCACAAGAAACGGATAAGGAGTGCGAGAAAATAAAGAAGCGGATAACAGGGAGTGAGGAAGAAAAATTCCGAATGGATAAGAATGGTATTTTGAGATTCGAGAATCGAGTGTGGGTGCCAGCTATTACTGAACTTAGGGAGGAAATTTTGCGCGAGGCACATAGCACGATATATGATGTTCATCCTGGAGGAACAAAGATGTACCGGGATCTACGACAACATTTTTGGTGGCCCAATCTGAAGCGAGAGGTTGCAGAGTACGTCAGTAGATGTCTCACTTGCCAACGAGTCAAAGCAGAGCATCAGAGGCTGAGTGGTCTACTTCAACCGTTGGAAATACCGGAGTGGAAATGGGAGCACATTACGATGGATTTCGTGGTGGGACTTCCAGTCACACAGAAGGGTTTTGATGCCATTTGGGTTATCGTGGACCGACTAATGAAGACAGCTCATTTTCTACCAATCAAGATTCATTTCAACCTTAATCAACTAGCAAGTTTATACGTAAAGGAAATAGTTTCGCGACATGGAGTGCCGGTGTCAATCGTTTCCGATCGAGACCCGCGCTTCACGTCAAATTTCTGGAAAAGCCTGCAAGAGAGAATGGGAACACAACTGAGGTTGAGTACCGCATATCACCCTCAGACAGACGGACAGAGTGAAAGAACCATACAAACACTAGAAGATATGCTTCGAGCTTGCGTAATGGATTTTAAGGGAAACTGGGATGACCATTTACCCTTAGTAGAATTCGCTTATAATAATAGTCATCACGCGAGTATCGGTATGCCACCATACGAAGCTCTCTATGGGAGAAAGTGCAGAACACCATTGTGTTGGGATGAAGTCGGAGAACGACGACTTTTGGGGCCGGAGATAGTTCAACAGACAGCGGATGTGGTGACAACTATAAGAGCCAGACTAGTAGCCGCTCAAGATCGCCAAAAGAGGTATGCAGATTTGCATCGTCAAGACCGAGACTTTGAAGTCGGTAGTTTTGTATTCTTAAAAGTATCTCCCTGGAAAGGAAAGATCAGATTCGGCAAGAAAGGAAAATTGAGTCCAAGGTTCATAGGGCCATTTGAAGTGTTGAAGCGGGTGGGCGAAGTGGCGTATATGGTAGCTTTACCGCCTGAGCTAGAACACATCCACAACGTGTTTCACATCTCCGTGTTACGTCCGTACAAACCCGACTATAAGCACGTGATTTCCTATGAGCCGATTCATGTAGAGAAGAATCTGACTTATGAGGAAATTCCTGTCCAGATACTAGATAGGAAAGAGCAAACCTTGAGGAATAAAGTCCTATCTTCTGTAAAGATAGTTTGGCGAAACCACGACGCCGAGGAGGCAACGTGGGAGTTAGAGTGTAAGATGAGGAGGGAGTATCCCCATTTGTTTGTGTAACCTTGTATCAATTCCGAGGACAGAATTTTTATAAGGGAGGGAGGATGTAATACCCGAGAATTTTGAATAATATTAATATTGACTTTTCGATTTAAGTTGAATATTTATTCGAATATGAGTATACGCGATATGTCATTTTGGTAGTGACAAGATGAAATGATTTTCCTGTTTATTTATTAAAGAAATGATTTATTAAGAAAAGAATTTAGTAATGTTAATTAATTATTGTGTGACTAATAATCTCTATTAGATTATTTAAGTGTTATATGCCATGCTACTTGAGGTATAACCATGTGATGAAAGGTGTATTATTTGTAATAAAGTTTCGATATTTTAATAATATAAAGGAGATGTGTGACATTTAAATTACATGAACATTCTATATGAGATATTGATGTGCGATATGGACTATTAAATGTGCATTTTAATTACAGAAGGTAATAATGGAAGTAAACTAATAATTGTTGGATAATAATTATTTTAATACTAGAATGTTTATGGGAATAATATTCTATTATAGAAGCAAGGGAATAATAATGTACATTAAATACTGGGCGTTAGTAATTTATTAGATTTTACTTAATTAATGTGCATGGATTATATGATATGTGTACATGTGACTTTATTAATACAATGTGGTAACATTTAATTATTTAATACATCTTGACCTAAGTTACATTTTAAATCAAAGTGTGCTAATAAGCCTTGTTGGAATGTCTGAGTATTACTCTTGTCCCAAATTGAGAGTCTCTTCCTTGCCCAAACAATACCCACGTGAATAGCCAATTTGCTGAGAATGCAAAAAGGCTATGGTTTCTTGCATGATGAAGTTAACAAGGGAGGTAATGATGGTGGGGGGAGTGGCTCAAATAGTAAACCACCAACTCTCCATTAACCAACATTCTTCTTCTTCTTCCATTGGTTGGAAACAATGAGCAAATGCATTATCCGGGCATACAACCTTCTATAAATTGGAGCTCACCCTCCTCCCAAAATTCTTTGCTAAATCATCTGGTAAGTTTTGGTAGAGAGTATTGTGAGAATTGAGTGAGCAATTAGTGTGGGTAGCGGAGAAAATTCCAACTCAAGCTTCAAGAAGGTAATATTAAGTTTATCATGCTTTTGATTTTAAGTTTGGCAAATTCTTCGAAATACATGAATCTCTCTTGTTAATTAGTTGGTAATTGATGCTATAAGAGTCGATATGTATGCTAAAAATATAATGTGATTGAACTGGAGCCTGTTAAATGAGAGTTTTCATGCTTGGGCTTGATTTCTGCCGAAGCAGAGACCTTTTTGGCTCGTTCAGGGAAGGGCGCAGCTGCGCGCTCCCTGTAGTTCAAAACGGCGCAGCTGCGCCGTGCACCAGACGAGGATACTTGATTCTGCTATTAGCTATTGCTTTCTAACGTGGTTAATGAACTTAGACATGCCTGAAAATATGTTAAACATGTAGTGTAAGATCCCTTTGCAAAGCATGAGCATCCTAGCTTCGGTTCGTATGCGTTTTTCGAAAGAAAACTTATAGTTTTAAAACTAGACTTTACCAAAATTTGCAAGGTGAAAGTTATGATCATACGAACATGTGTATAAGGTCTGAATATGCATGACATAAGGTTCCAAGATGCTTCATGTGTGCTAGATGAGCACGACCTAGTTCTAAACGACTTTTAAAAGGGAAACTTGGACATTTTGAAATAAACATGCATAATTATAATGATAAATCCATTCTAAAGTGTTGGACATGCATGTTAGTGCTCGGATATTCCCCAAACATAATGTGTATGTGTGTCCCTTTATTATGTTATAGCATTGTATCGTTCAAGCATGAATTTAAGCAAATTCCCAAGTTGTGAACTATGTAAACTAAGTATATATGATATGAACACATGAGCATGCGTATTTCCGGTGTTATAACCTTTGTATATGAATAAGTACTTGGTATGGTAAGTCACGTGAATTCTTAAACTTATCCGACATTATTTTACCAAAGTTCTAGACTAAGAAATTATAGAGTAGTAATATAAACTTGAAATGATCATGTGAGCATGCAAACCTCTTTAACACGTGTACATAGTAATTGTTAATGTATTGGTATGCTAGATAGTGGACTGAAACCAGGAAGGCAAAAGCTCAACCCTGGTCTGGCCAGGGGACAGCGCAGCTGCGCCATCCCTAAGCTTAACCAAGGCGCAGTTGCGCCCTCCTGCAGAGTGGTCAAGTGATTCTTTTTGTGATCTAATTCTTGTGGATTGCTTGCATTGTTATTCTAAAGTATAGAGCAGAAGTTGTAGTAATATTTTTGGTATCCAAATATGATGTAGTGTTATTTGATGTATGAAATTGTATGACTAATGGAATTCTTATATATAACTATTATACAATAGGATTGCAACGTGTCATTAAGCTTTAAATTCGTAGACTGCGCTAAAGGCAAGTTTCCCTAACCTTACTCCAACTTATATTGAGCATGTTCCTACCATGAACCTCTTACATATTGCAAGTTCCTTTTTACCGAAACTTTATTTTGTGCAAGTTTCCTTGAAACCTACTCAATTTACATTCGAGCAGGATACGGTATATTGTGCTAGCTTTCGAACCCTTTCTCTTTATTGAGCAAACATGTAAACTTGTATATTCATGTATCGTACAAGTATGTGACAATGACTCTTATGTCTTATAAACTGTCATTCATATTCTAAGATTAATATCCCTTAAACCTCATTGCAAGCATTAGTAATCATTAAATTATTGAATATGGTTATAAAGGTTGTCTAAACCATTGTTTCGGTTAGACTAATATACATGTGTTAGAAAGCTATTTCAAACCAATTGTCTTGGTGAGGACTCTTATCTACTGAGATGAACAACCCTCATAAAAGGGGAAAAATTATATATTGTCGGGGGACCGACGTGCACACTTACAAGCATGTGACAGTTATGCATAATCTGGAGTACTATAGGCTGATCACCTGTGTGCTCGTTTTTATTGGAATTTCAGTATAATAACTGTTAATTCTAGCAGGAGTTCTTAGTCCTTTAGTGACTACTCAGTATCCATACTCTTGAACTTTGAAATGATTAGACGCATGAATCTTATTGATGTTCTCCGGTCCATAGCGACTCTTATAATTAATTCTCTTTATTATCCTTGAGCTATTCCTTACTGCCATACTTTTGAAATTTGAACTTTATATTGTTCACCCTCCTCGTACATACTTGCTGGGCAAATTTGTTGCTCATTCTTGCTTTCTTTAAACCTTTCAGTTAAGGCAGAGCTAGGTGAACCTTCAGGCAAGGATAAGGGAAAGGGCAAAACTACGGAGTAACTTTGTTCTCCCTTAGGAAGAAGATTATTCACTATATTGTTTAAGTTTCTGAATTCGGTTATGTAATAAGCTTAGGCAGGGATCATGTGTTGTACTATGTTTCAGTTTAAATTAAGACTTTTGGATAGCATTGTAGTATCAGTTGCGAGACCTTGGGACGAGAATAATTATATTAAATCAATGTAATTTATTCTATCTTTTCCGCTGCATTAGTTTTATGTCATTATTGTGTTAGAACGTGATGAACCAAATTCGAGACAGTGACGTCAGAATTTGGGGGCGTCACAGGTCCAATGCTTTAGTGGGATTAGACTGAATCTCCTTAAAAGAAGGTAGACGACGAATTACATCCTGACACCTATCTTGAGAACAGGGATTGTCTGATATTCCAGCTGTTCCAACTACCAAGGGGGACCCCCGCGTGGAGGGAGTCTCCCTCACGTGGGTCATGTCCCACCATCTCGCCAGGGCCCAATAACTGAGCACACCAATTGGGCCTATTAAATTACCATAACACTTGGGCTTAATAAATCACCCCCCAACATTGCCCCACAGTCTTCTGTTTATAATGGAACATTTAACGAAAGAGTATTTCATTAAAGGCCCAATGATGGTATATGAAGGCCCAAAGCCCAATATCAATTGAACCGGAAGCGAATCAGGCACGACTCGCTGGGCCCCACCATTACCGCACAAACCATTAATTCCGTCGTTCTTGGGAAAACGCATGGAACTCAAAAGTTAAAAAACCCCTCCTTTCCAAAATTAACCGTCACATTTTAGACCTCATCTTTCTCATTCTGCTTTCACTCTCTCTGCAATCTCTGCTTTTTCGGCGAACACACCCACTGATAAACTCTCTCTTCTACCCAACAATGGGCAACACCAACGTCCCGACATCCACTACCCCATCTATTGTCGGAGTTAACGCTTCTTCCGGTCCCACCCAGCGGTATTTAGTCGTCCTAACACCACTCCCATTGCTACAGAAGCCACCGCCGTCACCACCATTGTTCCACAAAACCCAAAGCCAACGAACCTAACCAAAGCTCAGGTCGACAACTTGAGAATGTTGAAAGAGTATTCAAACGAAAGTGCTTACGCCCACATCAATATTATCTCTACCATCGTCCCACGTGATCTCAACGGAATACGAAAGCAATTTCGTATTCTGGCTACCTATGATATCCGGGCCCCACTCCATATCGAGCGAATGTATCAGCGACCGGACGGGTGGACTACCATCTCCCTCTCTGCCCTCAAATATGGGGTATGCCTTCCCCTTCATGCCTTCATCATCACCCTCCTAGGGTTTATTGGGGTCGGTTTCGTCCAATTAGTGCTGAACTCCTATATCCATATTATTTCTTTCATCGCCTTCTGCCATGAATTAGACATCTCTCCAACCCTCGACCTCTTCTTGTCCATGTTCAATGTTAGCCGATCCAGAGAATCTCGATTTCGGCAAGTAAATAAGCAACAGAGCAAAATGATCGAAAAACGTCCGTTGATGAGGTCCCCTACTAGCAACAAAGGGTGGCACTCACAGTGGTTCTATATCCGAGGCCCTAGCATATACGAAGTCCCTAACTAGGCTGATGCATCTCGAACCAACGTCGTTGTAGGGGAGCTATCCCGTACCCGTCTTGAGGAGCTATTGGAGATTATTAAAAGGCTGTCGATGAAAGAATGGGATCTCGAACTCCTAGGTGATGAAACTTGGTTATACAACCATAAATGTAAGTCATAATCCCTTCGAATTAACTCCATGTATGCCATGCTGACCCCTTCTGATAGAATCCCTTAATTTGTGCAGTGACTCTGATCAAACCGACCCCGGTTACTGACATCGGTCAACCATCTACCGAGTCCACCGAAGAGATTGTTCTGACAACCAAATCAACTGAAGCCCCCTTAATCCAACTGATCACCGCGATCCCGATGTCACGGACTCCCTCTTCTACCATCATCCATGCTCCTACCTCCATCGGCAGGAGCATTCTAGATATCCCTGAAGCCGAAAGGGGTAGTATTCTTCGGGTGAAGAGAAGGCGTCAAAAGACTGCCAAGCAAGACCTTCCGCCCGAAACAGAGTAGAACCTCCAGACCAATCCACCAACCTCCGAAGTCCCTCAAATAAATATTCAAAGAGAACCCGAAGACTCCCCAACCAAACCCTTAGCTAAAAAACAACACATTGGATCTTTATCCGAACAACAATCTCCCCCACCTTCCCCTCAGCCGCTACCAACCACACAGAGTACTATAGGGACTTCTACTTCGGGAATGTTGTGGCTTGAAGGGAACGAAGAATTCCCTTTCAACATCTTTTGAACACTTCATTCTTCCCAGAGACGATGAAATGTTCAAAGGACTGAGTCGACGAGAGCTGACAAACTGCAATGCATTATATCTAAGTCGGGTAAGTATGTTTGATCCACTTTATTCTCCAAACGCACATACCAAGTTTACCATCTAACTTTGCCCCTCTCTGTTTATAGGTTGCCTAGGACTGAGCAAGTAACCAAATCGCCTCTGAAACCGCACCAAAAACCGCACAAATCGTACTAATTAAAATCGCACCAACAGTTCCGGCGTATGTTGCGGTTTTAGGTGGGTTAAAAATCAAATTAACGGTTAGGTTTTGGTTACTGGTCAAAACCGCACTCATAAAATCGAAACCGCACCATGTGTGTTTATATATGTATACAAGGGCAGATGGAATATAAGGGCAGCCTATGCTCACTTTTTTTTATAAGTAAACTCAATGTGGTAGATTAATAAAAGAGTTAAACTATACCAAGGAATTGGGTGGTGGGCTATACATTCAGAATTGGTTTGTCCATTTGTCTAAACCCATACCAAGGAAATGGTTGATTTAATTTCAAATAAGGAATACTAGAAATACTTTAAAAGATTGAGGAATTTGTTTTTCATTGTTAATTTAAATTGTATAAAAATTTGTTGCCTCAATTATTTTTGTAACCGAAACCACACCAAATAAAACCGTACCACACATTTCAAAACCGCACCATGCTCACCCCTAGTTGCAGTTGCTACCGACCGACTCTTACGCCAACTCGATCAGGTTGATGAAAAAGAAAAATAGCAAGAGGCCAAAATTGCACATCTGAAGTCGATGCTAGATGTAGTAATGGCCGGCTGGGATAAGGACAATAAACTATATGCCAACACCGCCCATCACTGCGAAGAGCTCCAAGTCGAAGTGGAAAAGCTAAAGGAGGAAGCGATTAGAGGTGAACAACGCCAAAGGGTGCTCATAGAGAACTATGATGAACTGAAAAAGGAGCGCGATGAACTGATGGTCAAACATCAAGATGTTTATAAAAAGCTTGAGAGCGTCAAAGTGAAGTTCTGATGGCCGAAGAGGCGCGCGACATGGTGAAGAAGGATTTTGTTGGTTACAAAACGTTAGCACCCCTACTGACCGAAAAGGTGAAGCAGCAGATCCGCCAAGAATACCGAATGTCTCCTAAGATGACAAGTGAAGTGATACAATAGTTCAACCTCGGTTACCAGAGCGCCCGAGATAAAGACAAGGAAAGGATGGCATAAGCCGCCCTTAACGCTGAACTCCTCGATACTTCAGATGATGAAGCTGGACCTACGTCTTCAGAGAAATGAAACTCATGTAATAGTTGGTTAAGCTTTGTTATGTAACCACTTCCCCAACGTACATATTTAAAATTTAATAAAAATATTATTTGTTTTAAATTGAATTCTTATTGCATTTAATACTTAGGAAAGTTACAGAGTCATAAAGAAAATTACTTAACATGCACTCTACTAATAGTACTTTCGAAGTCTCCCAGCATGCCAAGTGTTTTTGACTTCTGTGTCATCCATTGCTCGAAGCCGGTAAGTTCCTGGCTTTGGCACTTCCGTGACCTCATAGGGTCCCTCCTAATTGGGCATTAGCTTTCCGAGGTTTCGGGGCAATGACGCCTCCACCTCTCGGAGGACTAAGTCTCCAACTTTAAACCTCCTCAACTTTACGCCTTTATTATAGTGCCTGACCGTTCTTCTTTGGTAGACTGCTAGCCTTACCATGGCCGATTCCCGAACCTCCTTCAATATATCAAGATTGAGGCGAATGCCTTCGTTATTATATAATTCTTTAAACTGGCTGACCCAAAGCGAAGGAGACCCGATCCGATTGGAATAAGAGCATACGTCCCATAGGCCAGTTTATACGGTGAATCGCCTGTAGTAGTCTGAGGAGTGGTTCGGTATGCCCATAAAACACTGATTAACTCCTCGGGCCATCTCCCTTTAGCTTCATTCAACCTTCTTTTAATCCCATTAAGTAGAGTTCTGTTGGTGACTTCTACTTGACCATTGGATTAAGAATGAGCAACCGAAGTCTTCCGATGCTGTATGCCCAGATCCTTCAAAAACTCTTTAAACTTTGACCCCACAAATTGGCAACCGTTGTCTGACACAACTGCCATCGGGATGCTGAATCGAAATACAACGAACTCCTTGAGAAACTTAAGGCATTCTTGCCCCGTGATCGACCGAAGCGATTTTGCCTCTACCCACTTGGTCATGTAGTCGATGGCCACTATCACAAAGCTAACCTGTCCTTTTGCCTTCGGCAATGGTCCCAATATATCAATTTCCTATACAGCGAATGGGATCAGGGATAAGACCAAGTATAACTCTTCGGGCGGCTGATGAGGAATGGAACTATTGAGCTGACATTTGCAGCACTTTTGCACATATTCCTTAGCCTCCTGGAAGATCGTCGGCCAATAGTACCCTTATCGAAGCACTTTATACGCCAAAGCCTTGGCCCCCATGTGATCCCCACATATTCCTTCATGCACTTCCCGAAGTGCGTAGTCAGCTTCGGACGGGACCAAATATTTCAACAGTGGAGAAGTGAAGGCCCATCGATATAAATCCCCATCGATAAGCACGAAATTCGAACTCCTGTACTTTATCTTTTTTGCCAATGTCCGATCTAAAGGTAAGACGCCATCAGTGAGATAGCTTATATAGTGCGTCATCCAACAGTCTGACCGTTCTACCACTAACACCTCTGACCCCCGAACACTTGGTGAATCTAAAACTTCCAGATATACTGACTCGCTGAATGAACTTGCGTCCGTTGTGGCCAACCTGGCCAAAACATCGGCCACTGTGTTGTCCGACCGATTTACTCCGTGAAGGGCATACGAGCTGAAGTATTAAAGTCGATCTTTGACTTTTGTCAGATAATTGGTCATCTTTGCCCCCCGAGCTTCATACTCTCTCGAAATCTACTTGACCACTAGTTGAGAGTCACTGAAGATGATCAGCTTCTGTACTTCAAGACTCTTGGCCAACCGTAAGCCTGCCAAAACAGCTTCATATTCGGCCCCATTGTTGGTCGCTCTGAATCCGAAGCGAATGGCCTACTGCACAAGATCATCCCTGCCCCACTCACATCCGAAGTCGAGGATCCGTCAACATATAGAGTCCATGACGTCTGGATCGGAGCGATATCCGAAACTGAACCTACCATCTCCAGATGACCAACTAAATCAAGCTCGGAAAACGAACATTCTATCACAAAGTCGGCTAAAGCCTGACATTTGATTGCTGTCCGAGGATGATATTCCAGCATAAACTATGTCAACTCCATAGCCCATGCTGTTAGCCGACCCGAAATTTTTGGCTTGTTTAAGATCTTCTTCAAAGGTTGATTTATGTACACTACGATTAGCCTCCCTTGGAAATAATGACGGAGCTTTCGGCTAGCTGTAACCAAGGCATAGGCAAATATTTCCAAGTTCGGATACCTCGTTTCTGCATCCTTAAGGGCATGATTGATATAATAAACGGGGTATTGCTTCCCTCCCGCTTCCCGAATCAATACCGCATCGACTGCCGACGAGCTCGCCGCTAAATACAGATATAAAGGTTCCGAAAGGATTGGCTTCATCAGTAGGGGCGCCGATGACAGGTATTTCTTTATTCCCTGGAAGGCGTCTTCACTCTCCGAAGTCTATTGAAAAGTTTTCTCGTTCTTCGACCCTTTTAACGTGTCGAAGAACGATAGACATCTCTCCACCGACTTGGACATAAATATCCTTAACGATGATATGCGACCAGTCAACCGTTGTACATCTTTAAAGGTTTGAGAAGATTTCATGTCTAAGACCGCCTGGATTTTCTCCGAATTTGCCTCGATGCCCCTTTTGCTTACCAAGTACCCAAGAAACTTACCTGAACTGAGGTCGAAGGTGCACTTCGCTGGGTTCAGCTTGATATTATAGTCTCGAACTGTCTGAAAGCAGTTTTCCAAGTCATCCAAATGTTGTCTAACAGATAGGTTCTTGACAATCATATCATCTACATAAACCTCCATGCTTTGGCCTAACTACTTCCTGACTTGCTAGTTCATGATAGGATAGTGTATTAGATATAATTCCTATATCTAATAATATTACTAGTATACTTACATTTGAGAGTAAGTGTTAGTAATTTCCATCTTCCATTTTTGCTAAGTCTTTAGAGAGAGTTCTTGCGAGAAAATATTTGAGAGAGAACACTTGCATTTTATTTTCTTCATCTCCTAAGAGAGTTGAGAACATTTGAGAGCAAAAATATTTTGAGTCACCAAGTTAGTGAAAGAGTTCTATCTAATTCATGTCCTCCTACACAACATATTTTGGGAAGAAGAGGAAAGTAGCCATCAAAAGCAAAAGGTAAAAAAATCCCTAGAAAACTCTAATTTTGCTTTTCTCTTGATTTTCATGGTGAAAATATTAAGTTCAAGTTCTAAATACCTAGAATCTTGCTATATATGTTTATATAGGATATCATATAGTTTAAATACGTAATGGTATGGGTTATGTAGAAAAATCTAGTAAAAAGCTTGAAATGATTTTTACCGACGTTAGAGCGTGACTTGTTCGAAGAAATTACACATTTTAAAATCTACAAATTATTTTTGGGACTTTAAATTTTTTGATAATATATGGGTAAGTTAAGAACAAAACCTAGTTGGAATCATTTAAAAAGAAGTTGAAATGAGTGAGTTATGGTTTTTTGACCAAAACACCCCATTGTCGAAAAATATGTATGAACAGTCCACTTTCGGGCTAATTTCAATGTACAAAACTTGTCCAAATTTGTATTTTGATGATGAAATCTTGTAGTTCGGAAAGATACGAGTTCAACGAGTCTGACTAGACCTCAATCGGAGTTGTAGATCTCACGTTATTCAAGTTTTGGCCAAGGACCCCAAATCTGGAAAAAAAATCCAAAAATATTAAAACTCCCTGTCGGTTCACTATTCACCGAACCGGTGCAATTGTCCGACGACCGGTTCGACACTATGCCGGCCGGTTCCGGTGTCCCCGTTTGAACCCAAATTTTTCTAAAATTATGTAGAATATTATCATATTTATTTGGTAATTTTTCAGTGTACTCAAGTGATGTTTAGTTTAATTAGTGATTAAAACCTATTTAAATCATTTAAAAATTATTAAATGATAAAGGTTAATACTACTAATTGATTATTAAACTAATTAAATATTGTTTAAATATAATTAACTATTTAATTATTATTTAATCAATATTAAGTAATAATTAAATAGAATTAGTGATAATATACTAACTATTTATTATTTAATTAAGATTAAATAATAAATAGGGCTAAATAATTAATCTATTATTATTTATTAATATCGAATAATGATTAAAGAGTGTTTAAGTTAATAAACTAATTATTTATTATTTAAATAAGATTAAGTAATAAATAATGATAATTACTCATTTAAATGTTATTTAATTAACATAAAAGTTAATAAATTAATTATTTATTATTTAATTAATATTAAATAATAAATAAGGGGTAATAATTATTTAATTAATATTTAATTAATATTAAATAGTCATTAAATACAACTAAAATTAGATTAATTATTAATTATTATTTAATTAATATTAAATAATAATACACTAATAAATTAATTATTTATTATTATAAATAATAAATAATGATTATTAACTAATAATTAAAGACAAATACGATTAATAATTTGATTATTGAAATAATAAGTAAATATAATTAGTTATTATTTATTATTAAATAATAACTAAAGGTAATTAATTAATTAATTACTATTTAACTAATATTAAATAGTAATTAATTGAAGATAGAATTAATAAAATAAAGAGAGTTTAAATAACACATTAATTAAACAATTATAATAAATTGTTTAAGGGTTTAATAAATGAATATTACTTAAGAAACATTAATGTTAATTAATTAAACAATTATAATTAATTATTTAAGGGTTTAATAAGTGTTTATCACTTAAGGAAAATATTGTTAATTAATTAAATCATCAACCTAAAGATTAGCTAAGTGTCTTATAGGATTAATGATAGTTTATTAAATTATGTGTGTTATGTGATTGACTTATTTGCTAAATAAATAGTATAAATAAGCGTATCAGCATACAATTATACGCAATGCTAATTGATAGACCAACATTTTTAATGTTAGGTCAATTGAAGAGAGTCGTATAAAGCTAGATAATTGTAAGTCGATAATCAGGCAAGTTTCCTTTCCTTACTCATATTTTATTGAGCAAGTTCATTAACCCTACTCAAATTATATTCGAGCAGAATGTTATTGTATTGCAAGTTATTTATTTAAGCTTGAACCTTATTTTCAAGTATGTTTTAAGTAGTTTAATTACTTTACAATTATTCCACATCGATTTTATTGATACTCACATTTGGTACACTTGAATTCGTACAGTCTTGGACTTGTACATTATTTAAAATTCTATAATTCATAAACTGTTTAAGATTGAGTCTGAACTTTTGTTCGGTCAGACAATTGCATGAAATTTTTATATAAAGGCTATCCAGGTCAATTGATGGTATGGATTCGTAGACTGAAGTGAACGCCCTTTTATTTTAGGGGAGTACCCCACGTATCTAATATAAGATACAAATAGCAGAGTTGAATGTTATGCATATACATAGCGTACGCGAGGCTGATCCCCTTAAGTACATATTCTGTAGCCAGTAACCAAAGGGTCAATCATCTATTGATTCCATTGAAAGTTTATTGTTCAAAATCTACTTGACTATCATTTATTCTAAAAGCAATTATTATTCTTGCTTCCGATATTCATATTGTTGAATTTTTTTTTATATATTCCGTTCATCATGATATATCCGTTATTGTTACATTTAAACTTGTTGAGCAAACTAGTTGTTCATCCTTGCTATATCATAACTTTTATTGCAGTTAAACCCGAGACTTCAGGGAAGGGCAAGGGTAAAGAAAAGATGAAGCAATAGACTTCAAGTAGCTGACCTTGTTTTATGCTTAGTTTAATTTACTATCAATGTAATTTGAACCCTAATTAATATTTAGGGTATGTTTTGCTTTATGTATTAAGGTTATCGAATCTTGGGACTAGTAACACCTTTTGAATGAACAACATATATTTATTATATTCTGCATTTAGTCATTGTATGTTGTTACAAGGTGGATGGTTGTATTGGATCGTGATGACCGAATTCGAGCATTTGAGACCCGAATTTGGGGGCGTCACAGAACTTTATCTTAAAGTATGGGATGGAGGTCACCGCCTGCAACGCCATTAATGTAGGCCTCCCCAGGATAGGTTATAAGCCGAATCAACATGCACAACGAAGAACTTGACATTGACCTCTACCTGTTGAGGAGTCGTCCCAATGATGATTGGCAACTCAATGGTCCCTACTACCCGAACTAGATCATTGCCGAACCTGTACAACGGAGGCTCCTTCCCGACCTCTATTTTCCTTCCTCCCAAGTCTAGCCTTTGATAAGCGTGAGCATACAGTGTGTCGACCGAGGAGCTGTTGTCGATCATGATTCGCCTCATATCCATGGATCCAACTTGGGCAGTAATAGTCAACGCCCCTTCCTGTGGCTCAATAGGCTCCGATGGATAATCCTCATCGGTGAAGGAGATCACCGTACCAGGGTACAACTGCTCCCTCCTGGCAGGTTGTTCAGACACGGTCATAACCGAGTCTAATAGTCCACGCCTTTTCTTTCCTGTTATCTTCCCAACTGAGCCACCAGTTATCACATCGACCACCCCCCGAACTGTTGGAGCCTGTATGGGTTGAGGTTGAGGGTTCGGCACGGTGTTATTGTCGTTCGTCGTTCTCCTCGATCCCTCTCGCCCAGCGATGTACTGAACCAACTCCCCATTCTGTACGTTCTTCTCAATCAATTCCTTTAAATTCCCACAATCTTCGGTGGAGTGCCCAGCAGTTTGGTGGTAATCACAATACTTGTTCTGAGCCCCCCGATTTGCATGTACGTTGTTTGGGCATGACATAAAATAAGGCTGGTTCCTCATATGCTCCAGTATAGCCGCTCGATCACTGTTCAATGGGGTATACACCTTGTCGACCTTTCGGTTCGGGAAAGGCGGACGACCTCCTCCCGATCCCCTATTAAAATTCTTCTTCGGACATACATCCGTCTTGTTATTATTATCTGTTCGAGGATAACTGTTTCTATACCGATCTTTCTACTTTTTCGATGATGACGTATTCGGCTTCAAACTGCCCAAAGCCTCTTCCACTACAATAAAGCCTTCGACCCTGTCATATGCCTCCGCCACACTCTTTGGGGGGTTGAACATCATGTCCTTTACCAGTTTTTTAGACTTTGATATATCCAACCCCGTATTGAAGTAACCGAGGGCTTGGGGGTCGTTCAGGTCTGTCACCGCACCAGCTGCCTCTCGGAACCACTTCACATACTGGCCCAAGGACTCGTTTGGATATTGTCTCACCTGCATCAGAGAAGCGGTGGGCTTCCCTCTCCTTTTGTTACTCCCGAACCGGCTATGGAACTTTTCATAGAGTTCCTTCCAAGACGATATTGAGTTTGGGGCTAGAGACGTCATCCATTGTCGAACCTCTTTCCTCAAAGTGGAAATGAACATCTGACATTTAGCTGCATCGGAATAATCATAGTATCTCATCTACCAGTCGTAGGCCTGACTATGATCATAAGGATCCCTTGATCCGTCAAAGTTCTCCATATGAGGGGCCTTTTTCTTCGGGTCAGCCCAGACCCGATCAATCTCTGGTGAAAACGGTGATGTCGGGTCAATCGGAATCTCCTCTTGATTGACCGTCACAAGCATCTCCTCGAGCTCCACAATTTTCCGGGCTAATGCCTTGGGGTCTCTTGTTTGGTGGGACGGCTCATGCCTACCCCGAACTTGAACTGGAGAGGTCGCCCGCCTTCTTCGTTCGGATCTTATAATGGCTTCACTACTGGCCTCTTAGGAATGGCTTTCGTGCCTATTCCTTTCCTGCGAGCGGCTTCTGAGCCTGATCCTCTCCTAGGATCGGCTTCGCCGCTTGACCCTCTCCTGGGAGCGGCTCTGAGGCCTGCTCCTCTCTTGGGATCGGCTTTGTCGCCTGACCCTCTCCTGGGAGCGGCTATGAGACCTGCTCCTATCACACTAGGAGCCGTCCGAACGACGTGTCCTGGACTGGCGCCCTGGCGATACTTCCCGACTCCGATGACGACTGGAGGAAGCTTTCCCTTCTTCTAGTAGAGACGCTAATTGTTTCTCCAACTTTATTTGCTGAAGGCGTATAACATCTACAGTGTCTTTACGACGATGCGCCCTTCTAGCAATGATTGTCTCCCTTTCGTCTTGACTCCAACCCGACCTAGAGTTTCGGTCTTCGGCATGGTTGTGCCGCTGAGGCCTTTTTCGAGAGGTATGAAACAACTTTCTCTTGACAATCACTGTCTGTGGCTCGGTTGGGCCTACCGAATGGCTTTGGGGACCCAACCGATCTGATATGTTTTTTGACGGTCCTAGCCTATCTCTAACTGAACCCCTGGGTTGAGAGAGACCAGTGGGGGATTCGATTGGTAAATGTTTTTGTTTTTAATTTTTTATTTCTATTTTTATTTAGTTGAAATTGGTAACTGTTTCTGCTTTGAAAAAAAATGGAAGCAAAATTCAATTTGACAACAAAAAAGTGAAAACACAAAAATATTTTTTTTTCAATTTTGGCAACACAATGAGTCATTTTAACTTTAATGAGAATCAACTGTTTAGATATCGAATCTTGTTAACAACAAAATTTTAAACTCTCTTTTTATAAAAATAAATAAAATTAATATTCAAATATAATTATCAAACAACGTTAATAAAAGTAAGTAAAAACAGAAACATATGAAAACAAAAATAGGAAGCAAAAATATGAAAGCAAAAACAATTACCACAAGAATCCAATTTTATGTGAAGTTTCTTGAAAACCATACTTACCATACTTAAGTCGCTAACTTTTCTAGTTGCTATATCTCCACATACATGAGACGCAAGAGAAGAAAAAGGAAAGAAACATTCTTTGGTGATGGTGACTCCTAATTAAGAGCTCAACCACTCATACTTCGGAGTGGAATGAATGAGATTAATTAATTAAATTGTTACCTTGGTAAGTTGCTTTATTTTGTATATGTTTTCTAAAGTGTCATTTTGGTACAATATAATTATTTATAATTGAATCTGAGACTAAAGATCACTTGTCAATCTTAACCACTAAGCGAATATATGTTGATAAATTTTGTATTGCAAGGGTAGACACCAGTGACTAGACCATGTGCAACTAATAAAAATACATGTGAAAATGAAAATTATCGTTATAACAAATTATAGAAGTTATATGTCTCAAACTTATGGGCTGAATAATAGTGCTATTTTAGTTTCAAAATATAGGATGAATATTGACTTTTTAAAGAATTTATAATATTTTATATTTAAAATTGATATAGATCCCTTTATTTTTTGTCAATATAATTATCAAAATTATGCATCTCCAGATCTTTAACTGTACTTACAATCTAAAGGCAAGAAGACAAATGTGCACTTTCTCATTGCCTAAGCACCATCAATAACAGGAAAGAATGATCAGAGTGCTTTTTTTCTAAAACACTCTTGTTTCTTCTTTTCATGAACTTGATGAAGAACCAATAATAAATGTGATGAAGAAAATATATCCCCCTGCTATTCGCCACTAAATCTCAGCGCCGATAGAGCTACTTAACTTTTCATTTTTCCGAAGAACAGGTTTAACTTCAATCTTCCTCTTCTTTCCTTCTCCTTTCTTGACCGAGTAATATTCAAATTTGACAATGAGAAGGGGATGAACACACAGGCTAACAGCTGCTAGTTAACATCTTAGCAACAGATGGAGCAGCATGCATGTACTCTGAGTTGATTACGTTTAACACAGATACTACCATAAGTAGTATTCTCACCTGTCACATTACAATAAATGTTTAGAATTATACATACAGTCTATAGTCAATTTCATTTACAAAAAAATAAAAATAAAAAAAATCAAGTCAATGGTGTCAGGTGGTGTTCAATGTGCAAATATCATTGAGAGTTGTGGCTGGCTACTAAAAAGATGTATTATTTTGCAACGATAATCTTTGCATTGTTGGCATAATTATGCACCCTTGCGAAGGAAAAACTGAAGAAATTATTTTCTGTGATCTTTCCATCATTTTCTCTTGCTTCCGCTACCCTCCTGGCATCCCATATTTTTGAGGCATCAACAAAGTTCTACCATGTCAACACCATGGAGCCTAAGGTACCTCAAAACAAATATATTTGAATGCATTGCTGCATAGATTTCTTATTTAATCCCATAGGAAACACCTTCAATATTATCCTTTCAACAAATTCAAGGGAAAGTTTACAGGTGTACCACTTATTTAGTGGCCTCTACTCTAAATCAGGACATCAACTAATGCGAATATGCGATCAACGAAGATAAGTAACCAAATAAACATTCAGTAAGACTTTAAGATAAATATACTGATAGAAACAAAAGAAATCCCAGGAAAAAGAAGAAGATAGTGTTAAAAGGTAACCAACAACTGAGAAATGAAGATACACTAGTTTTTGTTATAGGGCGTGAACTTTACACAATAAAGAACTAAGATACTTAAAAAAATCAAACTTTCGGGAAATGAGGAAAGGACCTTCCCAAACTGGAGTAGCAAATGATCTTTAGACTAAATGACCTAAACTAAAATCATATTGAAAATATTAAGCTTATTTTGCTCATATACAAAATAATAAGTCAAAAAATGATACAGAAGTGGTGTTTGCTAAGATATAATGATAGTATGATACATTTATTTTTCTTTTCTATAGAGCTGTGGAACATTCCCAACGTGGCCACAAATAAGTTCCAGGAAATGGAAAGGAGAATCTACCTCAGTTGTTCTCAAATGAGTTAATAAGTAATACTAGTCGCACTTCTGACTTTGTAAATTTCTCCTGCATAAGAGAAAATGCGGATAAGTTTGACATAAAATCTGCTAAAAAAAGAGTCCAGATACAAGTATATATAAAAAACATTCAACCACTTCACAATGCATATCAACCCTCAAGTGGCAACAACCACCACAAATAATTAAAAAAAAATAAAAAATTGAGATTTCCTTCAATTTCATTTTAACAAAATATGTACATGAGATGAAATAGATATTAGTCCACTATGCCTAGAAGATCTGTGTCCAGCCCTGAATGACAGCAGAAAGATAAAAGAATCAAGTTCAGATTTTTGAAATAGTAAAATAAAACTATACATGATTTCCTTAAATAGTTATTTATATGTACTGCAGAAAGTTTTCCTGAATATCAACTAGCTGTTGTTAAAGCACGTTGACTATTTTATGACTTGGGTGGCCTGATAAGAAAGAATTCCGAGAAATGCCAATTTCATAATTGTTATTCTAAATTCATTATTTCTGGATTAGAAAAAGGAAGAATAGAAGGAGAAAGGTATTTGGGGCTTAGACGAAAAAGAAATTGCAGAAAACAGTGGTTTTAGTGTTGAAGATAGAGTGACTTTCATCAGAAAACTCCCAAAGTAAAGAATGAACATCTCAACAATAAAAAAATAAAAAAATGAAATCTATTAAAAATAGGATTTGCAACTAAAACCCAACAGTCATTACAATAAACATAACTTGTTTAGCGATCCATTTTTCGTCCAAAAGATTCTTCCTCCTTTCTATTGATAAAATGAATGCAATCCAAGCACAGATTGAAGAAGCATCAAAGCATACATGAGTTACAAGGAATTGGAAAATACAGACCTGGAGGAAAAAATATTCACGCATTCTTAAGAATCTGCTTTAGCATCCAAACTCCCTGACAATTTTTTCTACCACCATTAAACACAGATCCATGTATGAAGTGATGTTTGATCCCTCCACTTGATCTAGTGTTGTAGTGGCAGCACATATGACTCAAACTGGGAGGCCGTTGCTAATGTTTAAATGCTCTGCCAAGTGTGAATTCTCCAAGTGATATCTCAATGATATGGAGTTGGTATCTTGAAATACTCATTGCCATTCTCCTTATCAGCTTTTTCTGTAATTATCTTATTCTTCTACAAATTCTCCAAGTTCTTTCGCTATAAATGGTGTATGAGTTGGTTTAGATGATTGACCTTTCTGCAGGTTCAACTTTGTCTCTAACTTGGGACACCTTTGAATCACTACCTTTAGGTGAGGACTTGGGCTCTGAATGCTATCAGGCAACCAATCAAGAGTTAAACAACCATCAATAGTGAGCTCTTGAAGAAAAGGAAGGCGTGGAAAGATATCTGGGATATTAACCAATTCTTGGCACTCTACAAGATTCAATTTCTGAAGGGAAGTGAGCTATCCCAACCCTGTAGGCAAGGATATCAATTTATCACAGCAAATAATACTCAAATGCTCAAGAGAACTAAACCCCTGCATGCTTTCCTCCAACAGACAGATCAAATCATCACAATTGTATATTGCCAAAGTCTTGACAGAGTTTGATATCTCAAGTTTGATACCCTGCATCTGACCTCGAAATTCATTGATAACAAGAGTAGAAAGTGATTCTAAGTGGACGACGGACCCTAACAGCATCACATTGCAGTCAGACAGCGCTAGCTTCTCTAGATTCAGAAGCAAAGGTAAGTTCGTCAATTTAGTACATCCTTTAATTGATAACGTGTCAAGGCAAGGGAATGCTAATTTAGATAAGTGATCTGACGATTCCGCAGTCTCAGTCAGATGCATCTTTCCCTTTAACTTCAAGTTCTTCCATTCCAACAAATTGGGCATATCAAAAAGCTCAAGCTGCTTCAGTGATGGGAACCCCCCCACAGTATGGTCCCCATAAAATTCACGGCCAATTATTTTGATTTCAGAAAGCCCTTTCATGTGGAGATCCTCAAGGCAAGGGAGCTGTCCCAGTGGGGGAAGTTCGTGACAGCTGCAATTGATCAAAGAAAGCTTTACAAGTACATTTCCATACCATAACCATGATGGAAATGTTAAACCTCCATAGCCATTTATATCCAAACCTTTTAGACCTGGGGGAGGTCTGAGGTTTTCTAATACTTCACAAGACATTCTTGTATCCACGTCGTCAGTCCATGATAATGACAAAAAGTTAAGATCTTGTTTCTCAGACAGTTTCGCCTCATGACCTTCTTCTGGATTTTTCACATGTTCAAGATTTTTAAGTTCTAGTCTACCCCTAAGGTTTAGCCCACTCAAATCATTTAGAGAACCAAAACCATTGGTTTTACCCAAAATGAATGTCGGCAATGTCTGAAGAAGCTGTAGTTTCCCAATCCCAAAAGGCATGTGCGATAGCAAAGAACAGGAACGGATGCCAAAATGTCTGAGGTTTGTTAATTCAGAAATAGATTTTGGTAATTCCTGAAGATTGAAGCACTCAAAAAGTTCCAAGAACTGCAAGCTTTTCAATTTGCGGATTGATCTAGGCAATGCTTTAATATATGTTCGAGAGAGGTCAAGGTACCTCAAATGTATCAAGATACCAACGGAATCAGGCAACTCACGAAGGCCAGACTGATTTAGATCTAGCACTCGCAAGCATGGAAAGACTTGGAAAATACTACCGACATTCTTAATATTACCAGATAATAATAGCAATGTCCGTAGGTTTTTCGCTTGATGCAGCTCTTCTGGAATAGTGGATGGTCCAGATGAATGAACCAAAGAGATATGACGAAGTTCATTAGATATGTTATGAGGAAGTCCAGTTTCTACGACAGAGCACCCCTTGCCTGCAACATATAGTGCAAGGTCATGAATAAAATCATGCATTTGACATTCTACTATATCACCATATTCATCTCTTGCTACGTCTGTAAAGAATGACCTCTCCAATAATTCCATGAAATAATAATTACCATTATCCTCCAATGTGCTACCTTGTCCAGTTAAACCCACAAAGCCATTGGCAATCCACCACCAAACCAGTTTCTCCTTGTTGATAGTATAACCCCTTGGGAATACTGAACAAAATGCAAAACATAGCTTCAGATGAGGCGATAGATTATCATAACTCAACCTTAAAACGGCTAGAATAGAACTTCCATCTTCTGGTAAATTCCTCATGTCTGTATTCAAGATAGAAAGCCATTCACTTTCTTCCCTCTTGAAGCGCAGTAGGCTGCCTAACATTTCAATAGCTAGAGGCACTCCTTGACACCTTTCAATAATTCTCATCCCCATTTGTTCTAAATTACTGTCCTCCCTGTTCCCATCCCGAGGATGCCCAAATACCATATGTTCTAAATTACTGTCCTCCCTGTTCCCATCCCGAGAATGCCCAAATACCATGTGCCTCAAAAGTGCCCAGCTCTCATCATATGATAAACTTCCAAGAAAGTACTTCAATCCACCAAATGCAGCTGCAACTCTCACAGTGCGAGTAGTTAATACAACTTTCGAACTGGGATCAACTTCTGAAAAGCAAGGTACCAACATCAACCACTTGCTGTAATCTTCCTGCCACACATTATCCAACACCAACAAAAATCTCTTTCCTCGCAGCACCTGATTAAGCCTCCTGCCTAATGCATCCAAACTCAAGACATCATCGTGCCCTCTTCGCGTGGCAGCTTCTAAGATTTCTTTCACGACCCTAATCAAATTAAATTCTTCGGATACATAAACCCAAACCCTCAGATCATAATAATCAACCACCCTCTTGTCATTGAATACTAACTTGGCAAGCGTGGTCTTCCCAATTCCACCCATACCCACTATTGAAATAACAGGAAATCCCTTTTTACCATCCCCAAATTCGTTCAACAACCAGTCTATTACATATTCTTTATCATCCTGTCTCCCAAAATATTAGATTCATGGATCAGAGAGATCGTATGACGTTCCTGTTTCTGTTCCTGTTCTACTGATTCATTTGACAAAAATGCACCAAAAAGCTTACATGTTTGCAGAAGTTTAGACAATCTAGCTTCAATTTTGTGCAATTTGAGTTCCAATTTAAGTTTAGACAATCTAGCTTCGATTTTGTGCAATTTGAGTTCCAATTTTAAGTGGGAAAAGTCATAGATGACTACCTTCTTAGCCACTTTCAGTGAATAAAACAACTGAGCTTCTTCGAGTAAATCATCAGCATCGTAAGCAACAGTTTTGACCTCTGCTAACCAGCGTCTGATTGCCTGATTTTCCTCCGAGATCTTCTCTGCATGAAAAATTACTTTTTGGATTTCTACCAAAATCAGCCGAATCTTTTGCCAGCTAGAGGTATTCAAGAGAATGTTGTCGGGAGAATTTATTCGGTTAAGCACAACCATAAGGACAGGTGAAGCCAACGCATCGGCCATTTTGAAAGAGCTCAATTTCGATTGATAATTGGCCCGGTCAAGATGATTGTTTCTGCTCAATGATATGAGTGGCTAAAACTAACCGCAAAACTGACGTCTTTGCTAAGTTTATTTTCTTTGCTACTCCTCTATCTTTGAGTTTATTGTAGAAATTACCCCTATAATTTTGGTTGATTAGACCAATTTTCGGCGACATGTACTCGCTTGACTACAAGATTATTTGAATAAGAATTTAGTTTTTGATGGAGGTTATATATTACGAATATTTATATTAATTTTTTAATAACAATAATTTATTTAAAAAAATATATAATAAGTGAGCACAAAATTATTATAATACATAACAACACTTTTAGTATTTAAAATTTATTTCTAATATATTGTTAGATTTGTAATAATAATAATATCATGTTATTAAGTTTTAAAATATAAGTTATGATATATTAAATTTTTTATTTTATCTAAAATTATAAATACACATCTAATTTTAAAAGATTAAAAAAAATTGTATATTGGAGTTTGACAAAAAGGGAGTAGTAACAATTACATGGTAGGCTAGATTTAACTTTCTTTTTTTTTTGGGTAATGATAAGAAACTTCATTAACTTAAATCCATAATTTACTATCTCCTTAATTTGACAGTAGCCCAAGATTTAGATAATTACTAAAATAAAATGAAATGAAATGTTCATTTTTTTTTCCTTAATAAAATTAGTAAATTGATATTTTCACATAAAAAATAATAGTTCCACATGAATAGTTTAACGTAGAAATATCAATTTCCTTAAAATTATTTTTCTTATCTTATTATTATTTTATTTTTATTTTTTTAACTAGAGATGGGATAGGCCACAGGCCCCACACCGGGGATAGTGGGGTCCGCACCCCTAGTTTTTTTTTTGAAATTTTTTGTATATATATTGGATACTTATTTATATTTTAAAAAAAATATACTTTCGTAATAATTAATATTTTATTTATCTTACTAAATGAGTTTCATTTTAACTTTTTAAAGTTGATTTTCAAAATTTGAAATTTAAAACTATGGAAATTAATTTAATTTAGACAATAAAATCATAAATATTACTCTCTATCCTAAAAAAATAATTCTTAGCATATTTTTTAAAATTTAAAGATCTATTTTTTGTTTGATCATTACTCTTAAATTATTGCTTGTTTAGTTTTATATTGGTGGTATGAATTGTTATGATGAATTTAAGAATATAGTATTGTTTTATATTATCAATAAAAATGTATAAATTTTTTTAGCAAATTAATAATATCTCTGTATTTCATTTATAATATGCTTCAAATAAATTTATTAAACATTAGTACTTGATTACATATATTATTATTTTTTTAAAAGAAAAACATTAAAAATTATCACTTTATGTATTAAAAACATTACTTATTTTAAATTTTCTTTCTACGTATAGGAAAAAACCTAGTTAAAATATGTCCTACTTAATAAAAAAACTGGCCCCCCACAACATAACAACATAAGATTTATGTGTCGGCTATTGGATTAGCCTATTATATTTCGGCCTGAAATAATAAAAAAGTTTTATAATCAAAGTTACCAAAACCTGAATAATTTGAAAAAATATCTATATAACAAAACACAAATAATTTTGAATCTAAAATTTTTCCCGCTCAACCTCTTAAATCATCCGGATCGTCCAAAGTTTCGGATAAATCTAACCCTTCGTTCTTTATATTTCTATCCTCCTTCCCCTTTCTTCTTCCCTCCTTTCCCTTTCTTCTTCGCCTCCCTCCTTTCCTCCTCCGTCCCCTTTCTTCTTCCCCGCTCTTCGTAGTGCCGGAGGCACGGACGAAGTGCCGGTAAATATATATTTCTAAAATATAAAATATTTATATCTAAGTTTAAAATAAAAAAGTACATACTACTACTTGCTGAATAAAGTAGAAGTTTTGTCTGAAAACTGGGTCAAAAGTAAGTATAAGGAAGTGACTTGAAAATGTTTAGTTTTAGGAACATGTGAGAAAAATTCAAAAAATCAAATACCACAAGCTGGGTCGATGAGCTGATGAGAGAGAAAGTTGAGTTGATTTATCATCCAAAATCTCGAATTTTATTAGAATTAGAATTTTCAATCTCTCTATTTCTCTCTCCTTTAGGCCACCAATATCTCCTCCACCTACCACCAGTCCACCACTTTGATCTTCCGTTCACCGCCATCATTTTTCAACCACCAATCACCACCTAATTCTATGTTTCATCTTCAGAAAGAGTATGCAATTGTATAATCGAATTTATTGTTAAAAGGGGAGGTGAAGATTTTCTGGTTAGTTCATTCCAATCTTTTTTTATTACCCAGTTTATCAATCTCTTTCTTCATTAATATCTTTATATTTCACCATGTTTTGTGCTCTTAAAATTTTCTTTTTTGTTGCTAAAAATTGATGCTGGTAGGCATAACATGGATGTGTTAATTTATTTTTTCTTGATCTGCCCTTTATAACTGTTTAACTGAAGCTACTGTGAAATATTGGGAATCTATTTATTTCTTGATTATCTGGATATATGTGCCTTTGATCAGTTAGATGTCCAATTGCGGTTACATGTACGAGTCTCATACCTATCTAGATGATTTTCGAAAAGACTTGTATTAGCAGAACTACTGAAGATGAACAATTAATTAACATTTTTGAGAAGTATGAAATTGTCTGTTGACAAACACCAACTTTGTAGAAAAAGAAGTTCCAAAGAACTCCAATAACCAAATGAACTGAGAGGGCAAATTAAAGAAAACATAGCCATGAGAATATTCAAGAATTTCATTGTGGATTGGCATATATGCCTACTTCTCAGTCAGTAACAAAGATTACTACAGAAGCAGTTCAATCTCTTACATCTCAAGAACAAATTAAAAAACACAATGTAAGGAATTCAATTTAATAATCAATCAGTTTATGGAAAGAGAAAGAATTCAGGAAGGAAATTGGAGAGGATTAGGAGGAAGAACAGAGAGAGAAGGGAAGAGAATTTGCAGAAAGAGAGAAGATTCTAGAGAATGGAACAATTCAATTCATGCCTTCATCTGTTACAATTCGAGTGTTTATATACTAACTCAACAACTCTGTAACAACTCAACTCTGTAATGACTATATTATCCCTGAAGTCCAACTAATAATAAACTAGTTTAACCAACTGATTTAACTAACTGGACTCACTTATTTACTAATAACCAGCTATAATAACAAGCTAAAACCTTACACACCCCTCCCCTAAACAGAATCCTTGTCCTCAGGGATTAAAAGCTGGAAATCTAGAGTGGATATCAGCCCAACTTTCCCATGTAGCCTCACAAGGTAGTGTGTTGTGTTAGACCATTGAACCAAAACTTCAACCATGGCAACATTATGCTTCTTGACGATCCTGCGATCCAACATGGCAATAGGATCAATGATGAATTGACTATGGCCATCCACTGAAGGTAACACAGGAGCTACTTGAGCTGAATCACCAATTTTCTTCTTCAAGAGGGACACATGAAACACTGGATGGATCTTAGCTTCATCTGGTAATAAGAGTTTATACGCAACTGAGCCAATCCTCTCAATTACCTGGAAAGGCCCATAATATTTTGAATCTAGCTTGGAGTACTTTGAGTGAGTAATAGAAACCTCTCTGTAGGGCTTAACTTTCAAATACACCATATCCCCAACATTAAAAACTCTTTTCTTTCCTATTGGCATCAGCATAATTTTTTATCCTACACTGAGCTTTAGGCATATTATCTTTAAGGAGCTGCAACAACTAGTTTCTAGCTACACAGAATTGCCTGGCTGTTTGATCAGAGATTTGACCAAATTGATAGAAAGAGATATGTGGGGCTGAATATCCATACAATGCTTGGAAAGGAGTGAGCTGAGCACCACTATGATAATGAGTGTTATACCACCATTCAGCAAGAGCTAATCATTCACTCCAAGACTTTGGTCTCTGACTGCACATACATCTTAGATAAGCCTCCAAGCATTGATTTAACCTTTCTAACTAACCATCACTCTGAGGGTCGTAGGCAGTATTGAGTTGAAGTTGAGTACCCAAGGATTTAAACAATGACGGCCAGAAATGACCAATGAATATCTTATCTCTATCTGACACAATAGAGGAGGGCAACCCATGTAGCCTATTAACATTATTAAGGAAAAGAACAACTACATCAGTGGCATTGTAAGGGTGCTTCAAATAGAGTGTGGACCCAAGTACAAATTAGGGTTCACATGTGACCTAAAGAATTGAATGAAAGACGGAAAAATCGGAAATAAATGAACAAGACGGAAATAAATGAACAAAAGAAGCAAAGGGGGAACACCTAGGGTTTTGGCCCCCTAGGGTTCGGTCATCCCTAGGTGGTCCCACCTCGAGTCAAATTCCGACAATAGCTTCCCCGATTGAATTTGATTTGAACTATCGGAACGAAATAAGGAAAACGAACGGAGAATGAACAAAAAGCTAAGGTGGCCCCCCAGGCACCCTAGGGTTCGGCCACCCTAGGGGTTGACGTCCTAGGGGGTACACCGTTTTATGTTCTCGAGAATCGTGCCAGACAAGATTTGAGCGGTACAATGACGGAATAACGAGCCCGAACAACATAAAGAAGCAAGAGAACTTGTGAGGGTCTAGAAATGGTTTTCCTTGAATCTATGACAAGAGAAGCTTCTCACATGGTCAAGAATCAAGAGAAAATGATGAAAATTAATCAAGAAAAATCAAGTTGAACGAAGAGGACCGAAGGAGGTGCGGACCTAGGGTTTGGCCACCTAGGGTTCGCCCCCCTAGGGTTCATCCACCTAGGTAGGGGTGCACAACAGGCCGGCCCGACCTTGGTCCGGCCTGAGCCTGCCAGGCTTTGGCTGTTGACCAGATCAGTCCAGGCTTTGACTTTGGGCCTGCAGGCTAGGCCAGGCCAGACTTGGCGATTAAAAAGATGATCTGTTGAGGCTTGCAGGTCAGGCCAAGCCAGGCTTAGCGATGGAAGAGATGGTCTGTTGAGGCTTGCAGAGAAGGTCATGGCGGTCTGGTCCAACACTCCACCCAAGCACCTTTTTTATTAAAAAAAATGTAATATTAAAAAAAATACTAATTCTAATTTTTCAAGAATGAATTGAAGAAATATCAGATACTTATAATCTCACCGTCAATTCATGGCGCATCTTCATGAATTCACGCCCAGTGCTCCATAGAACTTTCAAACAAAAGTTCCAATTTTTAGAGAGGGAAGTGGGAACGATGGAGAAATTAAGATAATCGAAGAGTAGTGTCGTAGTGAAAAGGCCTAAAAGAGAGAAAGATAGATAGCCAAAAGTCAGAAGTGCAGAAGAAAGAAAGAGATCCTAAACAAACAAACAAACAAACATACTGTGTAACAAATATAATAGATTAATAGGCCTATTATTTACTAATTGGTGTTGACAGCTCACTTAGGTTAGGTAATAAAATATTAACCATTAAGTATTATTTAATATTTATTTAGTATCTTATGTTTTCATTCAATGCTATCATTTTGGTCTCATTCTCTCTCTTTCTCGATAAAGAAGTAAAGAACTAATTTACTAAAGTAGTAAAGTAGGCTTCCTTTATTTATTTATTTTTTACTTGAATTGATGTCTTTGTAATTTGTACTATGTGTCGGCAGACTTTGGTGAACATTTTGTAGCTCTTGTTGTCTTGCATGTGACTTGGGAGTTGCCCCTTGGCCCTTGGGCAGTGAGACGTTAGAGTAACTCTTGCACATATGTAACTGTGGGTGTCTTTTGTTTTCTTTTTTTTAACCACTAAGGTAAAAAAAAAACAAAGCAAAAGACAATATTTTAATAGGACAACAACTAACACCATAACACGTAACAAGCCAACACGCAGGCCAGGCTAGTTAGGCCGGACCAGGCCAGGCCCAGGCTGGATTCAGGCCACAGGCCAGGTCAGGCTTTGGGACAGGCCAGTCCAGGCTAGATTTTTATGCTAAAATGTTGGCCTTTTTAAGCCTTTCAGACCAGGCCAGACCGGGCCAGGCTTTGACCAGGTCGGACTTTGACCAGGCCGGGCTCAGGCCGGACCAAGGCCAGGCCGCGGGCCTCAGGCCTTTTGTGCATCTCTACACCTAGGGCATGGCCTCCCCCTGTTCCATGTCGAGTTCCTCCGAAGTTTTCGATGACGAGATTGAATGACACGATGTTCAGATAAAGAAAGAAGAGCGGAAAGGCATGGATAGACAGCAAGAACCTTGGAATATGAGACCCGAGAGAGAGGCCTCCATAAGTCCCGAGGCAAAAGGCTTATGAAGGCAACTCATTTTGGGAATTGGTTGAGAGATTGGATTGGCGGCTAGAAGGACAGGACGATTTAAGCTTTACTCGGGTTAGTAAGGGTATTTCTGAATTTTTTTCTGAGGTCACATGCCAGGCACACGACCCAGACATGTGCTAGACACGTGATCACTTTCCAGGGAACTTTATAAATACCCCCTTCATTTCAGAAGAGAGATTTTTGATTATCTCTAGACCCTAGACACCCGAGAAGGCTCTTTGACCCTAGAGTTCTGCAACATGTTACTAGAGTAATTGCCTACCTGTTCTTCTCCCCTCTTCAATTCATCAATCAATTCCGTACTCTTTGTGAATTTCTCTCCTCCTTAACCAACACGAAACCTTAACCCTAGCGAGGTACGATTTTCTTGCCCACACAAATAAAGTGTGCATACTTGGTAAGTCTATCAATGACTACCATAATAGAGTTATACCCATGTGAAATAGGCAAGCCTTCAATGAAATCCATGGTAATATCCTTCCATGGAATTTCAGCAATTGGCAAAGGTTGTAGAAGTCCAGGGAGGGCACTTGTTTCATGTTTGCTTAATTGGCAGACTTCACATTCTTTCACAAATGTAATAACATCTGCCCTCAATGTAGGCCAGTAGAAGAACTGACTAATCCTCTCAAAAGTGGCTCTCCTACTTGAATGCCCCCCAACTGGGGAGCTATGGAACTCTCTCAAAAGCCCGAGTCTCAATTCCTTAGAATTCCCAGCCACTAATTTCCCTTTATATCTCAACCTGCTAGTAAATGCATAATCAGGCACTGCAGATGCATCCAATACCAACTGAGAGATAATGTGTTGTAATTCAGAATCATTACTCAACTATCAGCCAATTCTTGTATCCATTTGGGAGACAAAGTAGTCAAGGCCATACAAGATGTCTCATTTGATACCAATTTGCTATTCTCCTCAATAAACTGTCTAGATAGCCCATCTGCTACTACATTTTCCTTTCCCTTTTTATAAAAAATCTCATAGTCCCGTCCCATAAGCTTGGCAATCCACTTCTGCTGGTTGGTTGTGGTAATCCTCTGGTCCAATAGGCACTTAAGACTTTGATGGTCAGTCTTAATAATGAACTTATTACCTAGTAAGTAGTGTCTCCATTTCTGCACTGCATACCATAGTTGTCACGGCGTCGCCTAGGCGTCGCCTAGGCGACGCCTTGGCGTCCAGGCGATGAAGAAATGGCACGGCGAGAGCTCGACTTGGGCAGAGCTGCTAAGGCGAGCGCCTTGGCAGCTCGGCGCCTCAAGGCGTCGCCTAGGCGACGCCTTGAGACGCCGAGCTGCCAAGGCGCTCGCCTTAGCAGCTCTGGCCCAATTTTTTTTTTTTTTTTTTTTTTTTTTTTTTTAATTTAGAACATAGTTTAACATTCTTGCCTTTGGAAATAATGGATCCCAAGACCTCCTCGTGCACCCAAGCCTTATTTGTGATGGTTGGTTGTAACTTTATTTTCTATGTGGTGTTTGTTGAATTCTTCATTTCTTTTACTAATTTTTAATATCAAGTGTTATATTTTCGGATTGTTATTGTTAAGTATTTACATAATTGTGCTTTTAATGTTATTCCATAGTGTTATGTTTTGGGTTTTAATGTATATGAAATTTTATTGCCAATATATTTGTTAAGTAAAATAAATAATATATAAATTGCACATTGTAAACGACTTGTCGCCATACGGACGCCATGGCGGTCGCCTTGTCGCCTAGGCGTCCTGGCGGTCGGCTACCGCCATGACTCGCCGTGGCGCCGTGACAACTATGCTGCATACACCACAGCCATTAACTCTTTCTCATAAGTAGACAGTCCCATATGCCTTGGAGCAATGGCCTTACTTAAGAAAGCAATAGGCCTGTCTCTCTGCATCAAAATAGCCCCTATCCCAGTAACACAAGCATCAATCTCTAGTACGAAAGGAATTGAAAAGTCAGGCAAGGTCAGGACTGGTGCTTGTATAATAGCTTGTTTCTGGTCATAAAAAGCCTTCTCAGATTCAGGACCCCAATGAAATCCATGTTTCTTTAACATATCTGTTAAAGGTTTGCTAATAAAGCCATAATGCTTTATAAACTTCCTGTAATACCCAGTTAAACCCAAGAATCCTCTTAAACTCTTGAGACCAAGTGGTCTGGGCCATTGTGTCATACCCACCCTAGCTGGATCAGTAGGAACACCATCAGCTGTGATAACATGCCCCAAGTACTGTACCTGTTGTGTAGCAAAAATACATTTAGTCATTTTAGCAAACAGCTCATGTTGTCTTAATAACTGCAAGGTAAGCTGGAGATGTTTCAAATGGATCTCATAATCTGAACTGTATACTATAATATCATCAAAAAACACCAAAATGAATTTCTTCAAGTATGGGGCAAACACAGTGTTCATGAGATTTTGGAAAGTGGTTCCAAAGGGCATCACTTTAAACTCGTAATGACCTGTATGCATGGTTCAAAGTATGGTCCATTACGCCAAAATATTGGCGTATCGGTTGGTGCCGAACTGCAACCTTGACACGAATCGCAAAATTAGGAAGTATTCATGTAAAGGGTAATTTTCTATGAAATTTCGGCAACTCGACATAACATAGCAGTTTCAGACCAAATAAAGGAGAAATCACGGTGTAAAGGGGAGAAACGCCACTAAAAAAAATCAAATATGCTAAAAGTTATAAGGGAGACGACAAAAAGAGAACGAATTTTTCTCTATAAATTATACCTATGTAGTACCTAGTTAAGTATACCTTAAAAAAATATAAAAAAATGTACTTAACATATAATTAATTACGCTAAATTATTCTTAAATTATTATTAAATTGTACCTATATAGTTCCTAGTTAAGTACAATTTTTAAAAAAAGTTGCACTTAAAATGTACTTAGTTAAGTTAAATTGTACTTAATTTATGCAGATCATGTGTGCTTAAGCATTTGAGCTAAGACTACATCAATATCAACTTTATTCAAACATAAAATTGATTAAACATATCTGTGAGACGTCTGTTTTATAATTTGGATAATGTTGTGTGCATTAGGTAGTATTTTTTTTTGAACTTAATTGATTCCTCTTGTTGCTTTTATTATTTGGAATTTTTCCATAACTTTTTTTTTTTGTTTTTGAAGTTCCTAACTAGTTAACGGTGCGTATCGCCCGATACCTATACCAAAACCGAGTCAAAAAATGATCTTCCGAAACATAGGCCGCTATCGCGACTTTGAATCATGTGTTGGGTCCTAAATGCTGTTTTAGGTATGCCAGGAGGATAAACTCTGATCTGGTGATAACCAGAGCTCAAATCCAGCTTAGAATACCACCTTGCCCCATAAAGCTCATCTAATAACTTCAATTGCAAGTATTGGGAATTTATCTTTGATAGTAACATCATTTAGAACCCTGTAATCAATACACATCCTCCAAGTTTTGTCATGTTTCTTCACCAACAAAACTGGAAAAGCAAAGGGACTATTGCTAGGTTGTATTAACCCCGTCCTTAATAACTCGGCCAAAATTTTCTCAATTTCTGATTTCTGAACATAAGGATACCTGTAAGGCCTCAGGTGAATGGGCTGACTTCCATCTTTTAAGTTGATATGATGATCATGAGATTTCTCTGGAGGCAGACTAGTTGGTTCCTTAAAAACATTAGAGAAAGAGGACAATAATTCCTGTAACTTTGGATATGATGTATCAGATGTAGCACAACCATTGCACTCTGTTATGCCATACAAGTAACCAAAATACCCATGAGAGGTAGTTTGCAAGACCTTCTTAAACTCTCCAGAATTCATGAGGTTTATGGTTGGGGTAATATCTGTGCTTTCTCCCTGCAGTATCACTTCCTCAGAATATTGATTTAACTGCAGTTGGGCGAACAGTTTTAAGCCACTGGACACCAAGAACTGCATCTACCCCTCCCAAGGGTAATACTCTCATTTCAGTACTGAATTTATAACCTTGTACAGACCAGGTAAAATTACTGCAAATTTGAGTCTAGAGACTTTGAAACCATCAACTACATATACTGATATAGTATTAGTATTTGTCAATTTCACTTTAAGCCTCTTTGCAGCTTGTGTGTCCAAAAAATTGCCAGTGCTTCCACTATCAATTAGGATGCTGAGGGGCTTGTGATTAACAGTACCTTGCACTCTGATAGTGTTATTGGCATTGCGCCCAGATAATGCATGTAAAGTGATCTGCATTTCATCTTTCTTACATTCTTGTGGTAACTGCTCCTCTATCCCAACCAAGTGTTGTACCTGCTCTTCCTCATGTTCTTCACACTCCACAACAGATTCAAACTCTTCTCCTTCAGAAGGTAACATCATAAAAAGATGTGGTTGCTTACAAACATGGCCTTGAACATAAGGCTTATCACATGAAAAACACAGGCCTTTTTTCCTTTTTTCAGATATTTGATCCCTAGTTAATCAAAGCTTTTAGGCTCCATAGTACCATTCCCCACTCCCACAGCTCCTACAGACACATTTGACCCCCCAGAAGCATTACCTATTCCATTCACAACTTGATTTTGTCCAGTGGACAAGCTATTGGGCTATTTCAATACTATATGACTGCGGCTTGATCCATGCTTCAACTTTGGCTTCCTCTACTCGAGCTAAACGAATAGTGTTGGATTTTTGCTATAAAAATCCTATTTATCTATTTATTTATTGTTTATTTATTTATGTTGGACATTTATTTATTAATAAAAGTACATCATTCATCGTTCATTAAATGGCCATTTAGTTTGTTTATATAAATCTTCATATTATATATATTATGGTTTATGTGTATAAATAAATGTTATACACGAAAGATATAAATCATATATAATATATAAATAAGAAATAATGGTTTATAACCTAGGATGATTTGGAGATATTATCCCGTAGGTTATAATACTTTAACAAAGATGATTTATCTTGATCATGGAAGTTGGACTTCTAATTGAAGTACTAGTGCATTAACAGTGTGCATTTAACGGATCATGTGATAATATTTTATTTATAAAATATTTTCACATAAATACTAATTTGTGAAATTTCTTAATTTTGAAATAATAATGGACTTAATATTGTTATGTTTATTAATTTGATGTTCCATTGAGTGAGATTACATTGTGTTAATTAATATCTCGGAATGTCGATTACTATATTTAATTAATATTAGGAATATTATTATTGTCAAAACATCTATAAGATTTTTCATAAGATAATTTATCATTGATCATAAAATCTTGGCCGAGTTTTTTAATATTTATTATTAAAGGATTGGTTTAATTGTTAAATCAATTTATGATCAAATAGAGATAAATTATGGACTTATGAAATTAGTTTAAATGTATCGAAATTATATTAATTGATTCTGAAACATTTATGTACATCTATAGAGGAAATATTTACAGTTTATTAGTAAAAGGTTTATTTAATTAATTTTTGGACTGAAGTGCAATTACAATTATTTAGTAGAATTAATTGTAATTAATATTTATTTAGAATATTATTATTAGATAATAATATAGCCTAATACGAACCAGATTCATAAGAGAGGGTAAGGATCAATGTTATTATATATATCATTGATCATATACGTATTTAGTACTTTTCTTATTAGAAGAAAATACCAAATTTTGTATTCTCTCTTTTAGCCTAGAAAAAACACTAGGGTTTTTTCCAGAAGGGTGCTTTGGAGGCCACACTCCAGGTTAGTATAAGGTTATAGGAGGGAAAATTGCATAAGGTCATAGGAGGAAAAATCTTACGAATACTAGAGACTCTGCGGAATTTCAAAACGTGCTAATCCAACCATGCATTAGGTTCGTACTCTAGATACATACATGGTATACATATTTGTTGTTTCGCATAAAACGATAAAGATGATCTTGGTTTTATTATTATTATTTTTAAAAAAAACCTATTTTCGGAATATTTTTCAAACAATAGCTTCCTTTAAAGTGGTAAAGCCAAGCTCCTGAATACCTAATTGTATATCCTCACGCAGTCCCCCAACAAAACAGTCAATAAATTTTTTTTTGTTGAGCCTAGGATTCTTCACTAATGCCCAACCCACCCCTAAGCTCCTCAAATTTAGCTCGATAATCATCCACGGAACCTGTTTGTTGAATTTTTTTAAGCTCAGCAATCAATGACTTTAATTTCAGTACTAAACCTTGCAAGTATTTCATCAATTAATCCGGTCCATGCCAACTCAATTCCACTTTCTACAAAACTAGAGTACCAATTTTCAGCCTCTCCTTTGAGATGCAAAGTAGCCAAATAAAGCTTTTGATCCTTAGCCACAGCATGATGAGAAAACAACTTATTGCATTTCCTAATCCATGATCTAGGGTTTGAGCCATGGTACTTAGGAAATTCAAAATTAATAGTGCAAAAAATTCCTTCACAATTACCAGACACTTGATTGCCATGATCATAAGCTCCTATAATAGAATTAGTATGAACAAGAATAGAAGAGGAACCATTACCAGTAGTAGGATGAAGATCAGATTGTTTTCGATTTTGATTTTGAGCCGCTAACATTGCCTCGAATGCTTTAAGGATCTTTTCCAGTTTTTCATCAAATTCTTTCTTAAGTGCCTCCACTGAAGTCTGCAACTGGTTCTATAGTTCATGGACATTAACCTTCGAGATTCGTTAAACGCTGATTGTTTGTTACCATATTCACTGATCGCCAAGGCTCTGATACCAAATTGTAAGGAATGCAATTTATAAAAATTAATTCCTTAGCAATAATCAATCAATTTATGGAAAGAGAAAGAATTCAGGAAGGAAATTGGAGAGAATTAGGTGGAAGAACAGAGAGGGAAGGGAAGAGAATTTGCAGAAAGAGAGAGAAGATTCTAGAGAATGGAACAATTCAATTCATGCCTTCATCTGTTACAATTCGAGTGTTTATATACTAACTCAACAACTCTGTAACAACTTAACATTGTAATGACTATATTATCCCTGAAGTCCAACTAATAATAAACCAGTTTAACCAACTGATTTAACTAACTGGACTCACTTATTTACTAATAACCAGCTATAATAACAAGTTAAAACGTTACGCACAAGTTTTTTTGGTACCGCACTTTCAAAGTTATGAGTGCATTAGCAAAAGATCAAAAAGTTCAACTTAGAACTTAAAAAATAAGAAGGAGATCGATCCCTTGTAGAGGAAAAAAAAACCCTTTTCAAATAGTTCGTTTTCTTAACAACCATTCTCATGGCTCATAAACGGGCGCCAACTACCTTGGTTGACAACTAGTCTGGTAACAAGCCCTTTTCCCAATCGTTGGTCAAATTATGTACTTAAATAAATTTCTCATCAAAAAGAAGAAAGGCACCATGTCAAAGTCGGGACTAAAACTATGAAGTTCTTTTGGTTCCTCAAGTTACTTACTCCAACAATATTCACCGTTAAAAAAACTATATCTAGTTGTTACTTTTTCTTTGATTCAACATGGGAATCTTTGTAACAACCCAAGTTAAATTTTGAGCTCGAATCAAATAAAATTGTGCCAAAGCTAAATTCACTGTCCTAATAATATCTTTTTGGGTCATCTTAGTGCACCATAGGGCCACCCAAAAGATTATGACTAACAAGCTCACTAACTCCGTGCGAAGCACGAGCGACATGGATAATGGTTTATTATTGAATTATTAAGATAATTAATTAAATGTAGGATAAATATTTAATTAGGATTTTGAGAAGATAGTTGTAGTTATTAAATTATTAAATATTTATTTAAATAATAATTTATTGAATTATATATTGTAGGTTCCTTTGATCAATTATTAAGCTAAACATTTAAATGGAGTGTAGATTTATTTAGTTATAATTATGAGAAAATTATTATTTTAATTTTATTTAAGTTTGTAATGAAATTCTATATTAATGTTTATACTGATAAAATTTGCTTGAAATTTTAATTCGAATTTAACTATGAAACTCAAGTTTTAATAAGTTTTAATTTAGTTCTAACAATTAGTTAGTAATGAATCCACTATATTTTTCAACTAATTTACAGTTATTATGTTTCATAAAAATCCACATACATCATTAGTACAATTAATTGTGTGATTTGGTAAAATTTCAAGTTTTAATGAATTTATTTAGTTAGAAAATTAATTGAATAATGAAATTCACGACTAATATAAATATAATTGTGTGATATGTTAAGAGATTTTTTTGATATCTTAATAAAATTATCCTACATAAAATTTATTAAGATATACTATCTTATATAAAATTGTGATAAAAAAAAGTTTGTAATAAAATTGGTAGAATTCTTTTTATTATTAAAGATATAAAAATAAAAAACACATTTTTTCCTAACAGGTTGAGGTTCTTTTTGAATACTTTACAAATTTGAATAATATATAATTGTTATAAATTTGGATAGTATTTACTAATTTGAATAGGAAAGAAAAAGTTGAACCAAAAATTTGTAATTGTTACAAACTTGAATAGTACGTATACTAATTTGGATGGGAAGGAAAAGGCTGAACTAAAAATTTGTGAAACCAAGTTTGTGCTTTTAATTATATAGTTGATGTCACAGTCGGCACTTTTTCTTTTAATATGTTCTTTTAGTGTTTTTGTTTTGGGCTTCAACTTAATTTTGGGGACATAATGCCACTATTTTATTTTTAAACCTTTCAGGTCTCATGGGTGTGTTTGTGCTTCGTGGTCTAGTTCACCTAGGTCAGCAAATTAGACCAGTCAAACGCTTTCGGCGAAAGTGTCAAATGCAGTTTGAGCAGCTTAAACAAAAAGCTGAGTATTTCATTTATGTGAGAGATGTTGTAGAAAAACAGAAAATCAAACAACTGTTGCAGGGAAATATGCCAAGAAGAGAATGCAAAGCATGGCTTGAGAGGGCAGAAGAAATAGTTCATGAAGTGAATGACATGTTAAAATCCGAAGTGAAAAGTTTTGACTCTCTTGTGTTTTTTGTAATGAAAGTACGTGAGCCACTGATGGCAATGCTTGATGAGATTGCTTATCAATTAGAAAAATCCATTGAGCTTGGACTGCATACTGACGAGCCTCACAAAATAACAAAAAGAAAGAGCATCCCCAAAAATCAAGGTGAAAAATATATTCTTAAGGAAAAAACTGAGACTGCAAGTTTACAAAGAAAGACTGGGACCAAAACCAAACCAGATCTCTCTTGGCGGGAAAATAGTCCATTGCCCTATGACAATCCCGTATCCAGCAATCCAACCTATACACTGGGAGAGGTGATCACTGAAACACCATTTGAATGGGAAGTGCATGATGCTTATAGGAAAGAAACGGGAGTTAGGACATTAATTGAAACATCAGTTCACACACCGGGAGACAAAAACAGATATGATACTGAAGCAGAAAAACAGGGGACAGTGCCAACTCCAACAAATGAAGCAGAGGCACTTTCACTTTCAGGAGTTACAGAAAAGATGATATCTGAGGCAGCAGGTGAGACTTTTCATGCTTCGCCACAGGAATCTATCTTGGCTACAACAGGTAGTGTAGCTGAGGCAGAACATGAGATTGTATACCTTCCAGGAACAGAGACTTCACCCATGCATGAGACCAGTATTGAGTTTGTTCCTGCTGTAACAGAGGGCTTGCTTTCAGTTAAACAAACAGAAATTATTGAGGTTGACCCTGATCCAGTTGAAGAGATAAGACTTAATATCAAGAATTCAGTTGATCCCTTTATGCGTATGGCAAAATATGAACTCCTTGTTTCTTCAAATGAAAATGACGAATGTTCACCCATTGACGAAGTGGAAGTTGAGAGACATGGTCCATCTCCAGGAGATCAGACGTCACCAAAGCCAGGGATAAATGTCAATAGCTCAATCTATCAGAATGTGCAGAAGATTTTAGGATGCTTGAGGGAAGGTAAAACCAGAAGGATTGGTATTTATGGAAATGGAGGGATTGGAAAGACTACTTTGCTCAAAGCATTGTTCAATCATACAGAAGCACAGGACATGTTTGATCTAATCATTTGGGTGACTATATCAACATATTCAAGCACAGAAAAGATACAGAATCAAGTTGCGGAACAAGTATTTAGCCATCCAGCAGGATCTGATACTAGTATGGAAGCTATATCACATGCTTTCAGAAGGAAAAAAGTTTTATTTCTTCTGGATGATGTTTTGGAAAAGATTGATTTGGATGCTGTGGGGATTCCTAATCCAAATCAAGAAAATGGTTGCAGGATCATATTGACAACTAGGTCCCTGGATGTTTGTCATCTCATGGCAGTAGATACACAATTTGAATTGGATATAATATCCATGGAAGAAGCTTGGAAATTGTTCCATGATCAAGTTGGTGAGATCATAGATTCTCCAGATATTGAGCCCTATGCTCGAGCTATAGTTGCTGCTTGTGGAGGTTTGCCTTTGGCAATTGTTGTAACTGGAAGGGCTTTGAGAGAAGAAAACAATGCCTCTATGTGGCAGCGTGCGTTATTGGAATTTCTCTCTCTTATCACATCCAGTAAACACGGTATCAAAGCTGAGATCCAAAAACTGAAATTTGGTTATAACAAGTTGAAGTCTCGTGATGTAAAAGACTGCTTTTTGTATTGTGCTTTAATTCAAGAAGATCATGGAGTTAATATTTCTGAGCTGGTAAAGTACCTCAGTTATGAGGATTTAGTAGCTCGAAGTTTAGCTGATCCATATGAGAAGGCGCATAGTATTGTAAAAATTCTTCTAAACGACTCTCTCTTGGAGAGGACGGATGATGGTGTTTCTGTGAAAATGCATGATATAATTCGGGAATTAGCATTAGTGATTATGTCACCAGAAGAAGAAGGTTGCCAGTTTTTGGTACGAGCTGATATAAGATTGACATTGGAACCTGAGGACCCCAATTGTAGCGATGTTGATGTCAACGTTGAAAGTGAACTTTTAAATAGGTCTGCTTCAGAAGGTCATCAATTCTTGTTGGGGGCTAGTGCAGGATTAACAGAACCACCAGCAAATGAGAAATGGGAACAAGCCAAGATGATATTTTTGATGGACAATGACTTATCCAGTCTACCTGATAATCTATCTTGCCCCAAGCTAGTGACTTTGTGTTTCCAAAGAAACAATCGGTTGAGAGTAATACCCAAATCCTTTTTTGTTGGCATGCCTCATCTACAAATTCTGAATCTATCCGGAACCAGAATCAATTCCCTGCCACCATCACTCTTCAACCTTAAGCTACTCAAAGTACTCCTTTTACATGATTGTAAACGTTTTTCCATGCTTTCGCCTGAGATTGGAGCTCTAGAACATCTTGAGTTGCTTGATCTCCGAGAAACTGAGATCTATAACTTGCCCAATGCTATTGCTAGTTTGACTTGTCTAAAGCATTTGCTTGTATCTTTCTACGGAACTAGCAACAGTAGCGAGTTTGCCAAGCTGCCAACCGAATTAATTTCTAAAGGTATTATTTCAAGGCTTCTTCAGCTGAATGAACTGGGCATTGATGTCTATCCAGGAGATCAGCGGTGGAGTAGGGGTGTGGAATCCGTGGCAAAGGAGGTGCTCAATTTGAAGGAGTTGAAGAATCTTAGTTTCTACTTTCCTGAAGTAAATCTTCTTGAGCTGTTTATCCAAGAAAGCCCTTCATGGAAAAATAAAGGCCTGACCAAGTTCAAATTTATTGTAGGCCATAACGTGAAGCGCATTGTGGCTCGTGTTACAGAAGATGTGGAGTTTGTATATAATCAGCAAGATCGATGCTTGAGATTTGTGAATGGTGAAACAGTGCCTAGTGCTGTTGTGAAAGTACTAAGTTTTTCAACTGCTTTCTATTTAGACCATCACCTTAATATCCAAAGTCTCTCAGAGTTTGGGGTTAGTAACATCAATGCATTGGAAGTTTGCATAGTAAGGGAATGCCATGAAATTACGACTGTCACAGATAACAAGGGAGCTCAGAATAGTACATTGACTACATTTCCAGTCCTGGAAATTTTGGTTATTCACTACTTATGGAACTTGAGGAGTATATGGGCGGGCCCTATGCCAAGTGGAAGTCTTTCTAGGCTAAAGTTTTTATCAGTACATACATGCCCTCAGTTGCGATTTGTTCTTACTAGTTCCATGCTTCAAAACCTCTACAGCTTGGAGGTTTTGGCAGTTGAAGAGTGTCAAGCAGTCTCAGATGTGATTTTGGAGGAGAGTGATGTTGCTTCTGGTTATGTTGTACTTCCTAAATTGAGGAAATTAAGACTTCATTATTTGCCTAAATTGGTAAGCATTTGGAAAGGAACTTGGCCTTCTGTAGAGCGTATAAGCTTCTACAATTGTCCGAATCTGAAGAGCCTTCCGTTCGGCTTTGAACTAATCGAAAGTATAAAAGAGATTAAAGCCGAGAAGATGTGGTGGAATGAATTAATTTGGGAAGACACATCATTATATCTGCAGCTTCAAGCTCACTTCACAGAAATTAGCTATGAAGATTTGTAAAGATGGAACTATTATGCAACACGCTCCAATGCAGGAGGGCGGGCTCTACATGTGCTAATTTTCGTTCCAAAATTGTGTATCGTCAATGTCTTCATGTGAGTGCCATCTTGCCCTCCCTCCCTATGTGTGCACATGCCCACATGCACGTGGTTGTAGTTTCATTCCTTTTCTTCATTGAAGTAATAAGTCTGCAATCTCTTGAAATAAATTCCTTTATTTATTTATTTAAAATTTAAAATTGTATTATGTAAAATTAAATATGCCGGCAACCAAATTAAAATTTAAAATTGTATTATATAAAATTAAATATTTTAAATTAACTTTAAAAAGGGAATGTTAATACTAAATTTTGAAATATAGGGAGTAGTATATTTTATGCAGATGAACCTCCTACTCCCTAGACAGAAACATAATTTTGATTACATCCTCCTTTCCCAACTGAATTTCTTAACCAATCTTCAAAACATTATGATATTGTTTTCAAATTTTTAAATAAAATGAAACGATTTTTATTTTATTTTATTAATTAGTCCACCATCCAAATTACCAGCCGCTAACATCAACAAGCATCTCTGAACCTGAAAATAATGAAAGACAACAATGATTAGTGTAATAACAAAATATTACTTTCAATATAAGAATTTGTTATATTAAGAAAAAAATTTCTTTCTGGCATTTTGTCAAACAGTTTACTTGCACAATCAATACAACCTACCTTACAGTACAACTCCAGTAGCTGACTACCAAGAAATTCACATAATTCAACACCAGAAATAACCATATGTGCATGAATTTGAAAACCCAGCTGCAAATCACCAATTTTTTGACATTTTTGAAGGATTAAAGCATAAATTTGTACACACTCATCTGGGTTTGTCAAATCCATGGAATGGAGCAAAAGGCCAACATTATTCAATACCTCATTTTCAAAAACTGTACCATTATAATTGTAATGATTCCTTCGATGTGATTTGGCAGATTTTGAAGAGATTTCATAATCTGTTATAATTGAAGCCAAAGAGCCACATTTTCCAGTAGGAACAGAGCAATAATAGGATGGTGGAGACTGGAGAGCTTAGCTTGTGTTGAAATTCAAATTTGGAATGGATAGAAAATGGGGTTGAAGAGATGGCCATGCCTTAAATGCTTTCAAGAGAGTAAAAGGAAATGGGGAGCAAAATTAATACCTTTGAAGAGAGAGAAGGTTACGAGCTGGCGAGAGAAGCTTTGGTCTGATTCGAAATCGCCATGCCAGAGAGAAGCGTTGGAGTGAGGAAGCGACAGTGGACTGATTCCGCCGGAGAGAGAAAAGTTATGGTCGCCGAGCCAGAGAGAGAAGTGTTGGAGCGAGGAAGCTTTGGCCTGATTCCGTGCCTTTTTTTTTAAAGTTCGCTTTTGATTTGTTTATTAAGTTCGCTGGAGAAACTTATTTTATATATATATATATATATATATATATATTTTCTCAGTATCAATCAAGTCAACTGACGCCAATATCACACCACTATAAAAACAATTTTTTTTTCACATCCCATCTTACATTTTTCCTTCAAAAATGACTTCTTTAATCAGGAAACGCATTAAATATTTTATCAAATTTTAAGTGTTACAATCTCTTACAATATCATGTATATGTCCCACTAAAGTTGTGATGAAAAATGTTTTTGATTGTTTGAGGAAGATAAATACTAAACTAACCACTAAAAAAAGAATGGACAGCAAAATAAAAAGGAAATTAAAAAAATATTAAGGCCACCAATAATACTAACAAAAAAGTACTTGTACCGAGAAGATCCCATTATTCATTATCTATCACAACAATATATGATGTGTGAAGATGTGTTAATAAGAAGACAAAGTAAAAGCAACTTCATAATACCGAAGGGGGTCACTGACCCTGTGGGCCCCTTGATAGCTACACCAATTTTGAACATTTTTCAAAAATAGGTAAATAAATTTCATTTATAATTTTCCATATATTATAAAATAATTCACAAATTTTTGAAATATTTTATTAATGTTATTGTTTAAGAAACTCGATTTTAAGTAAAACAGATTCACACATCTGTTAGGTGTAAGGATGAATGTCCATGATAAAAATGTTTGGCATTAAATTAAACAGATTCATTTATTGACAACGGGTTATACATAATAGGAACAAAATATTTATGTTTAGCATTAAATTAAATTTTATTTGTCTCTTATCGTCTCTTAATCGGTAAGAGAAAGATATAAATCCAAATCATCAGACGATAAAATTTTGTTTGTCTCTTATCGTCTCTTAATCGATAAAATTTTGTTTGTTACCGGCCGACGCTCCATTACCGGACGAAGAGCAGCTTGATGGCGGAGCAAAGAAACATCAATAGGGTTAAAATTGTATTGGATCAATAAAGTTAAAATTGTATTGGGGATAAAAGAGAGATTTTATAATATTGAAGAGATTATTTTTGTCCAAAAAAATATAAACTCGGTTAGATGTGACTCTGTATGGTTTAGAATTATATTTGAATTTTACCGACTAAGAGACATTAAGAGGAAAAAATAATTTATCAAACAAGTTTAGGCATTGACCGAATCAGAGACACATCTATTAAAAGACATTTAGACCTAATCGAATACAACCTAAGAGTTGTTTCTTTAAGAAAAATTTAAATTTATGGAGCCTCTATAAATATTATACACCATCCATTCTAAATTTTAAAATTATTATTGATTTTGAAAAGTCAATTTGAGATATTTTTAAATTTACAATTAATATTTTTAAATTTAAAAGTCATTCAGATATTTTATATTTTTTAGTTACCAAATAATTTTTTAAGTTCAGATATTATTTCACTCAAATAATCTAATTTATTAAAATATATTAACATTCAGATCTTAATTATTCAATTTTATCAAATATCACTGTATTCTTCCACATATTCTAACATATATTCAGGATCAATAAAACTTTAGTCTTCTTGACTATTCTTTAAAAAAAAGGAAAAAAAAAGTTGGACCGTTAAAATTTAATAAAATAATTTATATTCCATTTACAATTCCCCCATGCTTGTAAAATTAAGTAGCTACCTCAAACATGTGTATGATCAAGTGGAGTTGAGTGGTCATTGGCCCACAATTTTTATCATCTTATCATCCACAGGTTTGATATGTTGCTTCCAAAACCTAATCATAATGAATGATATGGGGAGAGAGATGACTCGGTGCCAACTGAGTACTTGATTTTTGGGTTTTTATACTAAAACAATAATAATAATAATAATAATAATAATAATAATAATAATAATAATAATAATAAATTATGTCCAAAAAATAAAAATAAAAAATAAAAAGTACTAAAAATTAACTTCAGGATCTGACTCCCATTCTCTAATGTACAACCGACAGCTCCATAACCTTTGCACATGCACCCATTTGCCCAAACAGAGAAATTATGCAACTGCATTATGTTTCTGTTCTTTATTAAAAAATAAAAAATATTTTAAGAAAATATAAGGATATTAAAAACTAAACCCTCCATAATCATTGATTTATGTGATTTAATTAACTAGTTAACAGAATATATTGCTCTGTAAAGATTCTTAGTCTTCTGACCCTTTTGCTTTGACTAAAAGACAAATTGCACCCTAAACTTTACTCCAGTGTTGATGTTTGCACCCCAAAGACAAAAAGGTGTCTAAGTACACTCCATACTTTACTTATGTATAACAGATTGCACACTTTGCACACTTAACCGGTCAAAAGTGACCGGCTAAGGAGGTAAGTCTTATTGCAGAGGGGTAAGCTCGGTAGTTTGCATTTATTGAAAAAAGAAGTTACATTTGTTCAAGGCGTCTAGTCGTTGGTTATCAGACAAATATCCCAAATCAAAGTAGGAGGCTAGGGTTCGCGATTTGAAGGAGAAGAATCACAATGAGTGATTCGCGATTCATGAGGGATTCTACAGACAACGACGTTTATGGAGTTAAAGGTGTACCAGAATACAGTAAGTACTTCACAGAAGATCTTCCACGAGCATCTATTTTGAATAATCCGCTTTAGAAATTAGGGCATGTTCTTTTTGTAGTATATTGTTTTGTTTTGTAGTATAAAGTGGAATGGTGGACCCTTTTTGATGATCAAATTCAAAGTTCCCTGTCTCTTTTCTTACATTTTTTGGATTTTAGTCAATTAAATATGATGTGGTCCACACATTTAACCGACAGGGAATTCTTTGTGTTTGTGTCTATGCAGGCAACCCAGAGTATTTTACTGTTAAATTTGTTCATGGTGGACACTTTGAAGAGAGCCCACATAAACAGTATGTGGGAGGTACATTTAATTTCTTTGATTTCTGTCATCCTGACTTCATATCTTTACTTGACATATGTAACATGGGGAAGGAGTTGGGATATAAAGGTGGACACCTCAAGTTCCATTATAAGTCACCTACAACTGATATGGAGAGGGGATTATTTGGGTTAGAAAATGATGATGATGTGTTAACAATGTGTACACTTATCCATTCTAGTAGACTTGTTGAAATATATTTGGAGGTTGTTAGACCTGTGGGAGTAGAAGCTGACTTTGAAATTGATATTGAAGTTGATAATAAATGCAGAGATTTTAGGAGAATTGGGGATGATGAAGTAGAGTCAACTGATGAAAGTTATGTGGATAGTTCTGTAGAAGAATCAACTGAGGATGAAGAGGATTGTCTGGAATACCATGTGCTCATGCAATATCATGCATGAACAAAATAGGACATGATCTATACACATATGTACATGAGTGTTTAACAAAGGACATGTATCTAAAGGTTTACAGTCACAACATTGAGCCTATAAAACACAAAGATGAGTGGGATCACACTGGCCTTTCCCCACCTTTGCCACCAGTTAAACATACTCCTGTGGGTAGGCCTAAACTTGTTAGGAGGAAAGGGCAGGATATTCCAGAATCAAATATAGAAGGTACAAAGTTGAAGAGAAAAGGAACATCACTACAATGTGGCTTTTGTAAGGAATGGGGTCACAATGCAAGAACCTGTCCTCAAGTAAGTCAAGTGTGTGTTCATGTGATTATTTTATCAAGATCATATATTTGGGTTTAATATATTTCTGTGTGTTGGTTTTCAGAAACTCAATAGGCAATCATCTCAACCTCCTCCAGTAAGTCAACCAGATGTGATATCACAGGCAACAGAAAGTCAATCATCTCAACCTACTCCAAAGGCTCTGATACAATCCTGATCAGACTCACATCAAACCTTAATAACTCAACTCAAGTCCCAAGAATTTATCAAGCGATTTTAAATATTTGGGCTGAAGTTTATTCAAAGGTCCCAAGGATTTATCAAGCGATTTTAAATATTTGGGCTGAAGTTTATTCAAAGGTGCTTAAAATGGAGTTCAATTCAAGGCCAATTTTAATCAATTCATATGGCAATTTACATTCTAGCAAATTCGCATGTGGGCAACGGACATTCCAATTCTAATCAGCCAATCACACGGGTTTCCTAGCATATTCAGGACTTAACATTTACATATGAAGGACTTAACAATTAACATATTAGCTTCCTATATCATGTGGGCCACGCGATTTCCAAGTAGACAACTAGTTGATTTTGTTCTCCACGGATTAATGGGTTCCTAACAATTAATGGATTTCTAATTCCTAATGGAGGAAGGATTCAGATTTCTAATTCAAATTTGGACGCGGATTTCCTTAATTATTAGGGTATTTTCAGCATGTTTTAGATTCCTAATGTAATTAGAATGTTTGATAAGTAGGATTTAATTTCCTTAATTGTTTATTAGTTAGGATTTGGTTTCCAAATTAATTTGTTAAGCTAGGATTGTGTTTCCAGTTGATTTTATAATTCCTATTAGGATTAGAATTACTTTTGAGTAGTATAAATAGGGGACATAGATGATGTACTTGATACACTTCAATTAGATTTATTCAATACAATTATTTGTGAGATTATTCTCTACTTTTGGTTCTTTGAAGAATTCCTAGGTTATTTCTAGTTTTTCTTTGAGATTCAAATTTTGACTTATCATACAACAATACATAGTTGTGTGTGGCGTCTTCTACCGCATCAATCGTCGATTGTACCGAGATTACCGCTTACATATAAGCGAGGGGTCAAGGTGTCGTTGGTGTTCATTCAACGCAGATTTCCAAGGCGAGCAATTGTACCAAGATTACCGTCTACATATAGGCGAGGGGTTAAGGTGTTGCAAGCTATCCACCGTTCAACTTTGCTAGAAACGATCCGGGCGACGACCACCTCACGCAAGCGTGCCGTGGAGTCCATCATTTGGTATCAAAGCTAAGTTCCTAGCGAGTTACTTATCCTTTATTTTTTCGTGTTTGAATATATATTGGGAAAAAAAAAGTTCAAAAAAATAGAAAAAAAAGTGAGATTCGTGAAGGAAAAAAAAATTGTGAGTGCAAAAAAAAAAAAAAAATTCGTGAGAACAAAAAAAAGGAAAAAAAAAATTATTATTATTATTGCAATTGCTTGGGTTTCATAAGTTTCGTGAATATTGGGATTATATTGAAGAAATTATTATTTGATTCTAGTATTGGAATTCGTTGATTTTGAGGATATTGGGATTTCACTTAAGAGGATTCTAATTGGTGATCGTAAAATTTTGGTGGTTATCGGACGTCACACTTGCTATATTTTGTTTTGTGATAAGTTCTTATTGAATTAAAAAGAAACTGTGATATTTATTTGGTGAATTCAAAAAGAACCTATAAGAGGGAATTAGAGTGGTAAAAGGCAAGAGTGTGAGATCAATTGAGAGTAAAAGCCAATAGAGTGATACACGAGCGTTTCATAATTGTGGGATATACTGTTTGAGCGAAACACGTAAGGGAGTGTGTGAGGAAATTTTCTTTATCTACTAACCTTTGTTTTGCAGCAAATATGTATGAGTATGGTTATGAAAATTTTTATGGGTCTCGAAGGAATACTTTCCAAGGCAGGAATGATTCATATGCTTATTTGAGATGGGAGGAAAAGATGGAGCGAGAGTTTGACTATCATGGCTATTCCGAGCGGAGGAAGTTCAAACTGGCGATTCAAGATTTTTCTGATCATGCGGCTACATGGTGGGATCAATTTGCGATTAGCAGGAGAAGATGTGGCGAGCATCCTATCGAGACATGGGAAGAATTAAGAATTATCATGAGGAAGCGGTTTGTTCCAAGACAGCTTAATCGGAGGAATGAATATGCAACTCCAAGATATGACGATCAACCTTCAAGGCGGTCAAATTGGGATGATGAAAGGAAGGATCATAGGCACGGAGATTCGCATCGAAAACAATCATGAGACACTCCTAAGGTGTATAGGGAACCAGTATTTTCTAAGGAAAAAAAAGAAGAAGTCATGGGATCATTTAGAGAGATGGCGAAGCAACTACAAAATGCCCGACAGGCACAAAAGGAGCAAGATCAATCGAGGCAGATGGAAGAAGAGATAATAGAATATGCGGTCCAAGGAGAGTTGTTAGATTCTAATGTTCGAGATGAAGTCTGTGATCCCGAGGAAGAAAATACAAGTGAAAGTAAACGACAAAAAGAAAGTGAAAAAGAAATTGAAAAAAAGATTGAGTGTGAACAAGAAAAGTGTGAGGAAGAGAATGAAAAGAAACGAGAGAATAAAAAGAATGAGAGTGAAAATAAACGAGAGAAAGAAACAGTGGAGAGTAAGAGTGAAAAAAGAGAGGAGAGTGAGTTAGAAAGTGAGTTGTATTTTGAAAAGCCAATGACTGTACATTCGTACAAGACGGCGCTTTTGAATACTAACAAGATTAACTCTTCTTTGTCTAGTTCTGTTGTTTCTCTTATAGAGGTTGTTGAGGATATACCCCGAGCTATCATTCTGTATCAGTCAGCTTTCAGTATTTCTGAGGAGACGACAGAGTTACCAAGGCGGGTTGGAGAGTTGATGGAGTCCAACTTCATCAAAACGGGTATCGTGGGAGAAAGCATTAGTGCGTGTGCTATTCATGAGATCATAGTACCTAAGGAAGATAGAATGTCGAGCTTGTTCGTCGATTTCGAATTGGTAAACAAGTATCGATATTATTTTCTTTGTTTAGATAATATGTTTGATAAATTGCATAGTACTTATGTTTTATCGACATGTGTTGATGACCATGTGATGATATTGCCTAGTCAATTTAGCATGAGAGAATATGATGATTGGAAAGTTGTGTTAACAAGTAGATTGTATAGGTGGATAGTTATCTCTGTTAGATTAACTAATGCATCTAGTATTTTCATGAGTTATTTAAAACATGTTTTACATGCTTCCATGGATAAATTTGTCGTTAGCTATTTTGATGGTAGAATCGTCTTTATCATAAACTATGGAGGATATTTGATATTTGTCGAGTTAGTTTATGAGCATGCGTTATATTCTCATTGTCAATATTCCTATAATTATTTGATAAATTCTCATTGTCAAAGTGCATATCTTCGTAGAATTTATTCTAGTGATTATTGTGGGTATTCTCGTTTTCATCATTTGTACTTGCATGAAACTCATTCTAGGGTTTTTCATTCACATGTTGAATTAGATTTTGATCAATCTTTACATGGCATGTCGTTAATTGATAATGGTAGTGATCATAGTTCTTCAGTAGAGAAATCTTCATTGCATAATTTGCTATCATTAGGTAATTTTTTTCCATTAGAGTTGTTATCATTGCATGATTTTGAGAAAACTGTCTTGAATGGAAAGGAATTTGGTATTGGGTTGAAAAGTGTTTATCATCGGATTGGATTAAGATATGGTTTACATACATGTTTGGTTAAATCGTTGGGATTAACTAATGTATTAAATGTTTTCATGTTAAATCATATTTTGCATTCTTTCATGGGGAAATTTGTTAATATCTGTTTTGATGATATTCCTATTTTTGTCAATGCTTGGGAAAATTCTTTAGTACTTGTTGAGTTTGTTTGTGATCATCGTCAATATGCTATTGAGTTTTTATCTTATGAAGTTGGTTGTGATCTTTCAATTCCATTGATGCCATTACTTGATTTTGAATTTGTTAATGTCGATGGAAAGAGAAAGGTTAATTTTGTTTTGCAGATTCGAGATGAATTTTTACTCATTGAGGAGAAACACATGGATCGTTGGGTAAATCCATTCGGACAATGCATTGAGAGTCTACAGGGAAGTGTTTTGGATTTTATTTTAGTAGACTATGCATGTGAATTTGAATTATTTGATTTCTTTATGATTAGACAAAAGAAACATGTTGATTTGTTTTGTTTTGTGTTTAATCCAGGAATTCAAGTATGTTTGCCATTGCGTTATGGAAAGTTTCAAAGATTGTTATTTGATCCAGGTGCAATGGAATGGATGTTAGTGCGAGTGATCGAGATCATAAGAATTATTTTTGATCCGGGTATTCGTCAATGGATATATTTACGAATGGATGAGATCATCAGATTGTCTTTTGATCCAGGAATTCGTGAATGGAAGTTACTGCAATGTGAAGAGTTCTACATACTGAGTTTTGATCCAGGAAGAGATAGAGCTTTTTATAATTTTATTTACGTTTATTTTATTATATATACATTTGATTTTTTAGGTAGAAATTTTAATTGCATTTTTGCTATAGTTGCTAATTTAGTTTGTTTTAATATAGTTAGCATTGTGAAAGTATTTGGTCTACGTGTGGAAAAGTATCGTGTTGATGTGGACAGGTTCTTGATTAGAGGAGTTCGAAAGTTTAAGTTTCCAAGTTATGTTACGAGGAGCTTGCAGGATGCTATATCGATTCGAGCATTGCTTGGAAAGATATGTTTACAAGTTGTTCATGTCAATTCGGGGAAGTTGCTAGACGACGAAGTGTTCCTTGCAGGAGTTGGAGTTTTTGATAATTATTTTAATATTCTTACTTGTGATATTGCTTTTATATGTTATGTGCAAAATGAGAATTGTGATTATGATTTGTTTGATGCTACTAACTTAATTTGTTTTTATGTAGGATCAAATTTGTGGATAAATCTTTTTCAAGAGGAAGGGATGTCAGATTTGAGGACAAATCCTTTTCAAGAGGAGGGGAATGATACAATCCTGATCAGACTCACATCAAACCTTAATAACTCAACTCAAGTCCCAAGGATTTATCAAGCGATTTTAAATATTTGGGCTGAAGTTTATTCAAAGGTCCCAAGGATTTATCAAGCGATTTTAAATATTTGGGCTGAAGTTTATTCAAAGGTGCTTAAAATGGAGTTCAATTCAAGGCCAATTTTAATCAATTCATATGGCAATTTACATTCTAGCAAATTCGCATGTGGGCAACGGACATTCCAATTCTAATCAGCCAATCACACGGGTTTCCTAGCATATTCAGGACTTAACATTTACATATGAAGGACTTAACAATTAACATATTAGCTTCCTATATCATGTGGGCCACGCGATTTCCAAGTAGACAACTAGTTGATTTTGTTCTCCACGGATTAATGGGTTCCTAACAATTAATGGATTTCTAATTCCTAATGGAGGAAGGATTCGGATTTCTAATTCAAATTTGGACGCGGATTTCCTTAATTATTAGGGTATTTTCAGCATGTTTTAGATTCCTAATGTAATTAGAATGTTTGATAAGTAGGATTTAATTTCCTTAATTGTTTATTAGTTAGGATTTGGTTTCCAAATTAATTTGTTAAGCTAGGATTGTGTTTCCAGTTGATTTTATAATTCCTATTACGATTAGAATTACTTTTGAGTAGTATAAATAGGGGACATAGATGATGTACTTGATACACTTCAATTAGATTTATTCAATACAATTATTTGTGAGATTATTCTCTACTTTTGGTTCTTTGAAGAATTCCTAGGTTATTTCTAGTTTTTCTTTGAGATTCAAATTTTGACTTATCATACAACAATACATAGTTGTGTGTGGCGTCTTCTACCGCATCAATCGTCGATTATACCGAGATTACCGCTTACATATAAGCGAGGGGTCAAGGTGTCGTTGGTGTTCATTCAACGCAGATTTCCAAGGCGAGCAATTGTACCAAGATTACCGTCTACATATAGGCGAGGGGTTAAGGTGTTGCAAGCTATCCACCGTTCAACTTTGCTAGAAACGATCCGGGCGACGACCACCTCACGCAAGCGTGCCGTGGAGTCCATCAGGCTCAGAGGGCAAAAAGGGTTCACAATACTAGGCAGCCTCATACTCAAGCTTCTCAACCAATGACATCAACACATGAGAGTGGCATGAATGTGGATCAAGCTGGTGGTTCTACAAAGTGCCAAGGTGAAATCCATTACGAGAGTAGCCAAAGAAATGTCTCAGCTGATATATTACAACTTAAGGATTTCACATGGAAGGGGTCACAATGTACAACACTTGGAGACCTTGAAGCTGCAGCCAGATCCAAAAGAGAGAAGCTCCAGTTTAGGAAACCAACTGGTGGAGGGGATGATGCAGATTAATAGCAGTCAACATGAGGTTTTTGGGATTTTTTGTGGTACTAAGCTTATATGGATGTATATATCCAGTTTATGGGATTTTTGGGAATCAACTTAAGACTTTTATGTATGTTTTTGTGCATAGGATGCATTTTTTGGGGCCTAAACTTATGAAGGTGTGGCTGGGATTGTTAATAGGATTAAGCCATTGTTATTAGGCCTATGACAGCAACTGTTATTAAATGCCTCTGATTTATGGATTGTACTGGGGATTCATTTGGTAATTAAATGGCAATACCAGTTCCTTAATGATGCAGTGTGTGTATGATGCAGTGTGTGTAGTGTGTGTTTGCAGTGTTTAAGTACATGTGTTTGCAGTGTGTGTTTACAGTGTGTGTATGCAGTGTTATATAGGTGGCCATTTGCAGTGTAGGCTCTGTTTTGAGCAATTGCAGTTTGTTTTTTGTATTTGTCTGTTTTGTGCATTAATACCCTTGATGTGCATTTGCAGTGTAGGTTAAAAGGTGCAGGTATCACAGAAATTGCCCATACATTACAACCAATAAATTACCCACAAAAGATGCCCAACAATTACATTCCATAAGTCAACTAATGTCTACCACTATATTGCTAGAACCCAATTCTGCACTGTTCAATTCTGGAGAACCCAAGTTGCTCAGTAGAACCCAAGTTGCTTGTTTTCAAGTCTGGAGGGGTGGTTCATCCTTGTCCGAGATAAACATAAAATAAAAAATTGCAATCCAAGTTGCAGTCAACAGACAAATTGCAAACCTTGCCCTAGTTTTAGACTGTTCGAAATCATCTTTCACAGCTTTGATTTCAGCATCCAAATTCTCTAATCTTCTTATTAATCCAGGTATTACTTCCCTTGAACGCTCACACATTGGAGGATCAGCCCAAGTGAAATAATTACAACCACCGTGCCCATCTTCACGCCAATCTGGACAACCAAAGAATCTTCTACCGGCATTGTTTGAGCTTCTCCAAGCTGTCTTCATCACTGATTTCTTCATGCACCAGCTGTTTCGATCCATGAGCCCTAATTTTTCTTGATTTTCTTGATCGATTTTCTAAGATCGAGCTCTTGTTTGCTACCGAATGACTCTGTTATAGCGTTGGAGAAGATAAAGAAGAAAAAAGTCTGAAATACCCCTTCTTGTGTGGATCTGTGCCTTAGCCGGTCACTTTTGACCGGTTAAGTGTGCAAAGTGTGCAATCTGTTATACATAAGTAAAGTATGGAGTGTACTTAGACACCTTTTTATCTTTGGGGTGCAAACATCAACACCGGAGTAAAGTTTAGGGTGCAATTTGTCTTTTAGTCTTTTGCTTTATTAGTTCTTTTTGTTTTGTGCATCTTTCTAACTTCTTGTTAAATTATTATTTATAGTTTCTTGGTTATCTAATTGAGGATAATGAAAAGTGGGCCAGCTTTTTTGATTGCACTAACTACTAATGTATGTTTTATATGAGTCTTAATTTGTATTCATCCAATTCTAAAATTAAAAATATATTTTTATTACTATTATTATTTTTAATTGATTGAATATTATCATAACACTCGTTAATATATTTTTAGTTAATACTATTAATAAATTAGAAAAAATAATAAAAAATTATTCAAAATTATCCTTAAAAATATATTTTTAATTTTAGAACAGAGAAGAATAATAATGTTGAAAATAGCTCCATAAATGATAAATCAATTATTCATAATTTTTAATTTTTTTGTGTTATTTTTAGGTAATTGATATTATCACAATAAAAAATATTATTAAAGTAATAAGATTTTCCGAATAAGTAAAATTATTGTTAAATATATATATTTTTTTGCCATAATTTTTACTGTGACTATGTCAATGGCCTTTTTTATATATATTTTTCACAAGCGCAATCTACTGCAAACTCAGCAACTTCCCATATTCATGTTCAGAGCCTTGATACTTTTGGACACTTAGGTGTCAAGTCTCTCCTAATAATCCCCCCCTGAGAAAGTTCCTTTTTACTCATTTAGATTTTGTTGAGTGTTAACATCCACATTCGTCTGCGCGTACAATCACTAAATACACGCGCTCAATTCTATACATAAATGAGAATACACTCAGAGAATTGACAGTCGAGGTCGTCGAGGGATAATTTCGGTATGAGAATAAGTACATGTCGAACAATGTTTAACAATGAAGATTTAATGGTCTAGTATTCAAATTAACATTACTTGTGAACATGGACGAATCCAAAGTTTGGCATACTTGGGCAAGTGCCCCGGCAGCCGACGAAAACCCACCTGGCAGATCCCAAAATGCCCCGGGAGGCAAGCGGCAGCAGCAGAGGAGGTGGCAGCAGAGGCGAAGAACTGTGCAGTCTGCAGAAGCATGAAGGTAATGAGTTTTTTTTTTAAAAAAAAAACTTACTAAATGAAGCGATGTCGTTTCATTTAGTAAGTTTTTTTTAAAAAAAATTCAAATGCTTATCTAGTTTCTTCACAGCAGTTGAACATAGCAGAGGCTTCATTTCTCTTATTTGTAAAACCCATTGCCTCAGCGGCCGACAGCCTCTTCCAAGTTCCAACACCCAAGGGCCTTCACAGTCGGCAGCTTCCCTCCTCACCAGTCGCCTCCTCACCAGTCGAACCCCTCCTAGCTCCTTCGACGGTCGTCGCTCCGCTCCGGTCTCCGGTAAGTGGTTGTCAATTTAATTGAATATTTGTTTTAGGGTTTTAAAAAATTAGGGATTTTTGGTTATTGTTGTCTGTTGATTTGTTGTCATTAGTTAAAATTGATAGAAATGATCAATGATGAAATTATGATAAAATGGGTAGTGTTTGTGAAATGTGAATTTTGATGTTTATTGTGACTTGTGAGTTTTGTAAAATTGTAATGTTTAGAAAATAAGATTGATTATTAACTTAAATTTATTTATTAATTGATAGGGGTTTTAAAAAATTAGGAATTTTTGGTTATTATTGTCTGCTGATTTGTTATCATTAGTTAAAATTGATACAAATGATCAATGATGAAATTATGATAAAATGGGTAGTGTTTGTGAAATGTGAATTTTGATGTTTATTGTGACTTGTGAGTTTTATAAAATTGTAATGTTTAGAAAATAAGATTGATTACTAACTTAAATTTATTTATTAATTGATAGGGGTTTGTAGGTTCATTAGTTAATTCATATGGAAAAATACTTTCCTAAAAGGCCAAAAGGGCCGAGTTGTGAAACCAATCTGAGTAGTTCAACTAATCCGGGTAGTCCTATTAATTTGACTAGTCTGAAGAGAATTAAGTTAGATGGAATCTTGGTCAATCTTCCTGCGGACCCCGGACTTCGACCTCCAATATTAGGTTATGATCCTAATTTTAGAGATGAAATTCGAAGAACATATCTACAAAAGGGTCCTTGTCAACCAAGAGATCACAATTTCCCACAAATCAATAAGAGACGATTTATCCCGAGGTGGTTTGATGAGTATGATTGGTTGGAGTATAACATAGAAAAAGATGCTGCATTTTGCATTTATTGCTATTTATTTAAGGCTAAATTTTATAAGCATGGGAGTGATGCCTTTACTAGTCAAGGTTTTAAAGATTGGAAGCATAAGGACACGAGACTAAGAGAACATATTGGATTGGTTAGTAGTCCTCACAATCAAGCAAGACAAGTTTGTGATGATCTTATGAATCAAGAGCAACATCTTCGAACAACTGTGATGAAGCATTCAGACCAAACTCGTGACAAGTATCGCGCTTACTTGAATGCATCAATTGATTGCACTAGATTTTTGTTGCAACAAGGTCTTCCTTTTCGTGGGAACGATGAATCATTGGATTCAAGCAGCAAAGGAAATTATCTTGAGCTCTTGTGCTTTCTTGCTGATCATTCCGAGAAAATTGAGGCAGTAGTGTTGAAAAATGCTCCCGAAAATTGCAAGTTAGTGGCTCCTTCAATACAAAAAGATCTTGTCAATGCATGTGTCATTGAAACTATTAAAGTTATCACAGAGGATATGAAGAACACATTCTTTTCTATAATGGTTGATGAATCTCGTGATATCTCCATAAAGGAGTAAATGGCGGTAGTTCTTCGTTATGTAGATAACCATGGGCAAGTAATTGAAAGGTTTATGGGGGTCCAACATGTTAGTGACACTACTTCAGAGTCACTAAATAAGGTTATTGATCAATTATTTTCTACATTAGGCTTGAGCATGTCTATGCTACGTGGTCAAGGTTATGATGGGGCTAGTAATATGAAATGTGAGTTTAATGGTCTTAAGAGCATTATTTTGAGAGAGCATCCTTGTGCATTTTATGTTCATTATTTTGCACATCAACTTCAATTAGCACTTGTGGCCGTGGCAAAGGAAAATCTTGAGATTGTCACTTTTTTCTTATCGGTTAATATGGTGGTTAATATTGTTGGAGCATCGTGTAAGCGTCGAGATACACTTAGAGATCAATTACAAAAGGAACTTTCGGATGCTCTTAAAAATGATTCTATTGTAACGGGGAAAGGCTTAAATCAAGAAACTAGTCTTAAGCGACCCAGTGATACACGTTGGGGATCACATTATGGTACTTTGCTTAGTATCATTTCAATGTTCAAATCTGTGGTGAAAGTTCTTGAGTTGATTGTTGATGATGGTTACATTGATAATTTGGGTGAAGCAAATAAGTCATTGGAAGATATCCAAACTTTTGAGTTTGTCTTCCCTCTATTTTTGATGAGATCTATTTTGGGAGTCACAAATTGTTTGTCACAAGCATTACAAAGGAAAGATCAAGATCTTGTCAATGCAATGCATGTAGTCCAAACTTCTAAGGAAGAACTACAACACATTAGGGATAATGGATTTGATGATTTATTTGATCAAGTTTCTAGTTTTTGTGGGGAACATGATATTATGGTTCCTTTAATGGATGCGTCATTTGTACCTCAGGGGAGATCAAGACGTAGAGCTCACGTTGTAACAAACCTCCATCATTATCGTGTGAACTATTTCATGGCCGTGATTGATAAAGTACTTCAAGAGTTGAATAATCGCTTCAATGAGGTAAATACTGAGTTGCTTATTTGTATGGCATGTTTGAGCTTGAATGATTCATTTCGAGCTTTTGACAAACAAAAGCTTGTTAAGTTTGCCAATTTTTATCCTCAAGACTTCTCAAGGAGAGACACTTTAGAACTTGAAGATCAACTTGCGGTTTATGTTCGGGATATGCATAGGAGTGGTGAGGTCTTTCAATTGCAAGGAATTGGTAGTCTTGCAAAAAATTTGGTGGAGACAGGGAAACATAGAGCATATAATCATGTTTATAAGCTTGTTACATTAGCTTTAATATTACCGATGGCAACTGCTTCAATGGAGAGAGCCTTTTTCGCTATGCAAATCATCAAAAGTCCACTTCGAAATAGAATGAGAGATCAGTGGTTGAGTGATAGCTTGATTGTTTATATTGAAAAAGATGTTTTTGCTTGTGTTAATAACGAAAACATAGTGCAATGTTTTCACAAAATGAAAACTCGCTGTGGGCAATTGTAGTTTGTATGTTTTTTTTTCATCAATGATACTAGTCTCATTAAAGCTTTGCCCCGGTTAAAAAAAATTCCTGAATCCGTTCCTGCTTGTGAATAAAGGTGTAGTCTTGTATTTATAGTTGATCACACCAGTTTTATAGCTTTGACCCCATATTGTATTAGGATTCCTAATCATGGTAACTACCTATGATTGAATAGAACTCGATCTCCTTAAAGAAAGAAAGTTAAATATAAGCCTGACTCTTTCATTAGGAACTAGAAGTTAAATACTGTTAGGATTATTTTCCTTAACTGTCAAGACTCCTTATTAAAATATACCTCACATGAGAAATATTCCTCCACATGGGTCTAAGCCCGTTGAACCTCCCGAACCCACCGGGTCATGCCCGAAGGGCCTAATAAATTACACCCCAACATTGCCCCCCCCGCACACTCTTGTTATAAAAAACTTATAATAAGAGAGTACACCAAAATTAACAAACTTCAGACCATTAATCTTGAAGCCAAACAACACCCTTCCTCGTTGCACGTGTTACCCGATCCCAACATCATTATAAAGGCGCCGAATTTGGAGAAATGTGCGAAATTTGAAAAGCCAGCCTTATCAAAAACCTTATACCTCCAAATCAAACCATCACTTTTCAAAAAGAAACCTCTCCCCTTTCCTTTCCTATAAATAATTCTCTACAATTTCTTACCGCGCGCACTCCCCTGCAACTGTCTTTTTTGACCAAGCACCCCACTTCTTTATTGTTATCAATCATCAATGGCCGACACCAACAACCTAACCAATTCTTCCATCGAGCAAAATCCTAATGAAACCAACCCATACCCCAGTTCCTTCGTCAAGACCAACTTGATTCCCATCTATATACCTGCCCCACCACCAAACACCTCAACCCCCATACAAACCCCCTCATCATTAATCAACCCAACACCATCACTGGCCTCGACTAATCTCGTCGAAATGAGGATACGAAACTTTTACTCGTCCTCAAAAGACTTCACCCATATAAGCCATTCAATCCTCCCAACTAACCAACATCCGCCAATTATTCAATATCTCAGCCGAATACAAGCTTTGTGCCCCAAATCTATCCGAACGGATGTATTGGCGTCCGAGCAGGGAATGGGTCATCATTCCTCTCTGGGCCCTGAAATACGGGGTCCGATTCCCACTACACGAATTCATCTCCTATTTTCTCAGCCTTGTTGGTATCGGGTTCGCCCAACTGGTACTGAACTCCTACCTCCACCTAATAAGCTTCATTGTCTTCTACCACGAGTACAACATCACTCCAGGACTGGATTTCTTCTTCGTTCTATTCAGCCTCGGTCGATTATAGGAACCCGACCTCCGATAACTCAACAAATATCCCGGTAAATCAACTTGCATTAAAACACCATCAAACAATAAAGGGTGGCACTCCCAATGGATCTTCGTCAAGGGAACCGACCTTAATCTTTTGTCGAACTGGGCAACCCCTGAAGATCCTATCCTTAAGGAAACACGCTCGTAGCGAAGAGTTCCAAGAGTTCTACAAAAGAATGAAAAATGTTGAATTGAACATCGAAGTGCTCTCCGACCCCACATGGCTCTACAAGCAAGGATGTAAGTCACTTCTCACACCTTATTCTTTATTCATACCTTAATATTTTTCTGATGAACTTTATTTCATATCTGCAGTAACATTCTATAAACCCGAATCCTTTAACTGAGATACCACCCCAACTCCCACCACAACCGAGCCTATCGCCCATCCTGCCACTGAAGAAATCCCCGAAGAAAAAACCATCCATGTCACTGCAGTATCCACCGGTTCTTTTCGAACCCCCTCCCCAAGCTACTATAAATTCCGACGCTATAAACCTTGAAACCACTTCAGCCTTAAATCCCGAAATCAAAACTCCACTATCAATTCAACCCAAATATGTCATTCTTATGCCACCAACAACAACCCGAAGAAACACCTTTGATATGGACAGATCAGAAAAAGTGCTTTGATACGAACAAAGAAAAGGCGGTTGGTTAAAACATCCACAATCCAAACAACTACTGAACTTCCTCCAACCCGATCCCAACCTCCCGAAACATCTATGTGACGCCCCCAAAATAGGTCCACACAACCCATTTTGGGTCGCCAAGCGTCTTACAAAATACAAATACAAATACGAATTTTCTCATCTACAACTAATAAGTGTAAAAATACCGAATAACACTTTACATAAAAGTACAGTCAATAACTATTTTATGAATCAAAACCTTTGGGAAATGATCGAGAAAACCTTCGTACATTGGAGGCCATGCTTCTAAGTTATAATAAATATCATAGGACTTGAGAATTAGCCTTGGTTGATCCATTAGACCCCAAAGAAACACAAGACGATTACTGTCATGTTCATCCCAATGGTGTGTATTTTCTTGCCATATAATTATCTCCATCTTGTCCGACTGAGAATCATACTCTAACCATACTCCAAGATTATAAAGGTAGTGCTCAAAAATATAGTCAGAGAGCGGATACGCACAACCATATCTTATGATAAAATGATTTTGTACGTGGTTGGACATACGACAATGTTGTGCAACATACGACAACACAATACTAATACATCTTAAATTCTCAATATATTTATTGACATACACTAATAATAGTGTATTGAGATACTTCTATTATCTCGGACCATCACTCCATTCCCCAGCTAGTCTCAGCTACATTTTCCTTTCTTGAGAAGAACAATGGGACAAAACTGAAAAGGGTGAGCTTAAATAGCCCAGTAAGAAATATCATGACTAAGATAATGAAGAATAAAAATTTTCTTTAGTCTTCAACAATAATAAATCAGAGATTTAAAGATATTATATTTGTTCAACAACAACAACTGCAGCGGAACGAACAATCCATTAGAAGAGTCAAGTAGATTATAATATCTACCATCTTCTATAAGTTAAAGGATCACCACCAATATTATGTCCCTGTAACACCAATCAATAATTCATGTTCAACAGCCTCTCTTTGCACTATGTGCCAAAGATATTTATTTGTAACACCAATCAACAATTTCAACAGCCTCTCTTTGCACTACGTGCCAAAGATATTTATTTGTAACACCAATCAACAATTTCAACAGCCTCTTTTTGCACTACGTGCCAAAGATATTTATTTGTAACATCAATCAACAATTTCAACAGCCTCTCTTTGCACTACGTGCCAAAGATATTTATTTGTAACATCATCGGTCATGATCATACCAAACGCCAGTTCATCTTTGCACTACGGCCCAAAGAGAACTTTCACCATACGCCTTTGTTTGTAACACCAAAAGTCATGATTATACCAATACACAGTTTGGTTAAAATCATGTCACGCCAGTTCATCTTTGCACTACAGGCCAAAGAGAATTGTCACCACAATTTAAGTATGAGGATGAGGATGATGACAATGATACAGTGAGATTAAGGATAAGAAAAGATTTATACTTTAATCAGTATCAGAGATTGACCAAATTGCCAACACGATGACCAAATTGTGGAGTCAAATTCAAGAATGATATTCAAGAAATAAGTTCATAATTCAACTATAACGTATAAAACGAAATAGAAAGATTCAGGTGAAAAGATATTAGATGAAGCACAAACTATTAAGGATATTCTACTAATTTCAGGGATTTTCACCATTTAAAAATAAGATTTTGGAAACAAACAAAGATTTCTTATCATAAATGGAGAAATATGAAAGAAAAATATATCCCTTAAAGAGTACAAAAGAAATGATACGTTATACGAGTATAACAGAATATATGAAACTGCAAATGGATTTTCACCCGTCATGCGATAATTCGCGTAGACAGGTTATTTCCAAAAAATTTAATAAGTAATGAATACAAAGGGTTATTCACCAGGTATGCGTCAATCCGCACGAACAGGTTATACCCACAAATTTATAAGGAACAAATGCCTGTGGATATTCACCAGGTACGACACTCCGTACATACAGGTTATTCCCACAGAGTAATAAGGAATGAATACAAAAGGGTATTCACCAGGTACGACACTCCGTACATACAGGTTATTCCCACAAAGTAATAAGGAATGAATACAAAAGGATATTCACCAGGCATGCGTCATACCGCACGGACAGGTTATCCCCACAAATTAATACAGAATGAATAACAACCTTTATGAGTATAATATCACTTACGAACATGAAAGCAAATGATATTATATATGAGTATGAAAGAAATGATATTCCCTACCTTCGTTAACTGGATGTTACTTTATATGAAGTTTACTAACTTCGGATAATACTAGTATTCTCACAAATACTCACAATAGCCTAGCACACTAAGAGAACTTAAGAAATTTAGAGAGAGAAAGTATAAGCAATGAAGGTGTGAAAATTTCTTAAGCAAACCCTCCCTATTTATAGGAAAATCAAGGTGAGGGCATTTTGGTCTTTTTCCCAACTTTTCTTGGTTTATTACGCTTATACCCTTGGCATATTCTTTTAATATCATCCATCCATTTTTTCTTCCATTTATATCATCCATCCATTTTTTCTTCCATTTATATCATCCATCCATTTTTTCTTCCATTTATATCATCCATCCATTTTTTCTTCCATTATCAAAAGATAAAACCATTATAAAAATAACTCCATTATCACAATAAATCCTTTTTTCTGTATTATTGTGTTAAATGTATTAATATCACAGATAGCATATACTCGCAATACTGACAACCAGATTATTCCCAGGAAATAGAGGGTCTTCCATATAGACGACGCGCAATTAAATAGCCCATTTCCTTGACAGAACTTTTAGATATTGCCAACAATTATAACTAATCTAATAATATCATTAAAAAAATATGAGTTACTGTGCCGTGACAATTATTGATGAAATACTTTAAAAATGTTACAGTAATAATTTTTTTTTTTTTTGGTAAAATATTCTTCACGTTATAAATGTATAAAAACAATAAAATTTGGAGGCCTCAGTGGTGTCTTCATCGGCACAACTCAGCTTACCCCCGAATAAATCTAGGGCGTGAGACCACTTAAGCATAGAGGAGCTTACCAAGACTCGAACCCACGTTTTATGGGGACTTATGTCCGGCTTTCCACCACTAAGCCACCACCCCAAGCGATGATAACATACAATAACATAAATATATAAACATTACTAGTATATCCCTACAGTCAGAATGTATACAATTGTCGTTGTACTTTACCGAATATAATATTCCCCGACAGAACGAATATTATCCGACAGAAGGAATATTCCCCGACATACTAGTTTGACTTTTTGTATAAATGAATAGTATATTCGTATGAATAGTACTTTCGTATTTATACCGTATAATTTTCGTATCCAGCTTATATAAACGTTATGACGTAATTCGAAGATCGAAGAAAATATAAAAGCGTTTTTAGCGTAAATAGTACCCCGTGAATAGTGATCGCGTGAATAGTGATTTAGCGTTATTACTAGACATCTCAATTGTCACATTTCACTAGTAACTTTATCATTATCGATTTAACACCTTTCTATTTAAAAATAATAATAATAAGAAAATTAAATTTTATTTATTAAAATTTTCGGGGTCTTACAATCTATTCCACCTCAGATTACCCCTAACATACCCCCCGAAGAGGACCTTGTAAATATAGAAGAAAATGAAACCAAGGACGAACCCTTAGTGAAGAAACCATGCCAAACAAAATCCCCCAAACCATAACCAACAATCGACATCTAACCAACCCACCCGCCCTCCTCGTCAACACAACCTACTGAATAACCACCTTTATCCACACTATGGCCCGAAGGCCCCCGTGAAGATTTTCCTTTTGAGATCTTGGACAACTTCATGCTCCCTAAAGATAACGACAGATTTAAAGACTTCGCCACCTAAGACCTCATATCTGAGTTTGTAAAGCACCAGTGCCAGGTACATCTAAATGCATTCTCTATTTTAAAACTGTATATTACTACTCTTGTTGAACTCTGTCCAACTAGTTTATGTCCTAGGGAAATGCTTTCCTCGCACGAATCCTTCCCCAGCTATCCTAACTAGATGTAAAGGAAAAAAAGTTAGAGTCTGAAAACATGCTCCTCCAGACCGATGTCCGATCTTTGACTTCAGATCTCAAAAAAGAAAAGGATCAACATGCCCACACCAGAAACCAAACCACCAAAGCCAAACAATACGTCGAAGAACTCCAACAACGAATAATAAATCTCTAAGAGGAATACACCGCCCTCGACCAACACCGTGAAAATCTACTAAAAGGGAGAAGTTTGCTAAAAAAAATGACGAAGAGCAAAAAAGCACCATCCTGTACCTTCAGCATCGGGTGAGTGATATGCACTCCTAAATGATGGAACTGATGAAGGCTGAAAAGGTCTTGGAGAGGGAGTACAATGAACTAAAAATTCAAGGCCCTCCGATGATTGAAACAATTAAGCAACAGATCATCGAGGAATATAAAGAATCTCCTGAACTGATTGAGAAAATTATTCTCCAAGTCTCCGAAGGCTACCAAGACCATAAAGAGAAAATAAAAGCAAAGATGTTGGTTGTCGGCCTTGACACCAAAATCCTCGACTCTTCTGACGATGAATCTGAAGATGAAGACAATCCTCCACCTTCCATCTAACAAATGATTTGATTGTAATGTTTTAACTTTTTCCATGTAATGACCTTCTTATGTGCAGACTATGAATGTAACCATAACCAAGTGGAATGAAACATAACTTTCTTTTGAAGAGCAAAATCTTTATGCTTTTATTGATAAGTAAATGAAATTATACCAAAATAATGAAAGTAATATGCCCTCAAGCTAATCACATTTAATGAGATAAGCATTTATTTTGTAATCTTATTCAATTATTAATAAAAAAATTATTTAATTAAAGACATATTTTATCCCTATTAATTGGTTGAATTAATAAATGTGATAAACTCATAGTTTTAGAGGAATACTTTTAGAATCATGCTGATGATCATGTTAATGAGATCTAAATTCAAGATAGCTCAAAACTAAAAAGTTCCTAATTGTTGGATCACTAATGTGGGGTTACTGATTCCGGATAGATTAGTACATATTATTTTTGGTCTTTATAAGATGATGATTGATCTCATAATCCTTTTTGTGAAGACACTAAAGCAAATATGTAGGTACTTATTAGATAATAAGTTCATTAAATGTGACTCATTTAAATAATCCTAATGAAGTTTTATTCACATGTCAATAGGAGTTCTTAAAGTGATAGTAATACAAGTGATCCTTAGACTTGAGATTATCATAGTACCTTGTGTATTCTGAATTATACTTTGTCATATTCCTTAATACTTTAGAGTATATTATAGGGTATGTACGGGTATAATAAAGGATACATGGAGGTAGGTGAATGATCAATAAAAGATCTACCACCTTCGATAAAGAGAGAGAATGTCCTATGCGATTTGATAAATGACAGTTTGAAAATTCCTGGCCAGGGTTGAATGAAAATTAGAAAAGAGTTTCTAATTTATATTAATCAAAGTTGTTCATTATTGAATCAAAATGCATATGATTAAATAAATAAGACTTGTCAGTAATTCCATATCTTATATTTAATTGGGATATTGTATGGTCAAATGATTGAATTGTACGATAACTACTACTGCATAAGTTCTATGTGATTAAACATTGACTTCATATTATACAGATAGTCATGATACATTATCGTAAGGTGTCACTTATGATGTAGAATAAATATTATTTATTTATATATGAATTAAAGAAGTTTAATTCATCATAAATAATATTATAATAGTTCTTATTTATTTTACTACCGACATAATATTGAACCTAAATGATCATACCGCAAAAGAAAAATATTATTGTAAAAATGAATGGCTTAATAATAATAAATTAAGTATATTTAATTTATTAGTGGAATAAATTAAATAGCTTAATATTTATAATTAAGTATTTGGATAAATACTAAATTATAAATTAATAAGATAAATCTTATTATTATTATTGTTAAATAATTTAATTCCTAATTAGATTAGGAATTGAATTAATACAAAAAATCCTAAAAGGTTTAGGAGAAAGTATTAGTCTTTTAATCAAAAGAATTCTTATTAATTAATGTGCAAATAAAATACAAATGCAAATGCAAGTGAAATGTAAATTAAAGTGCAAATAAAATGCAATGCAAAAGCAAGTGAAATGCAAATTAAAGTGCAAATGAAATGCAAGTGAAATGCAAATTAAAGTACAAATGAAATGCTAATGCAAATGAAATGCAATTTGAAGACTAATGTTACTTACTTGCATAATTGTGTATATATAAGATGAATGTTTTTGGGAGTAAGTATTCTTATGAATCTTAAGAGTTAGGAGAATAAGAATACAAATGATTAGCCTTCCAAGATTTCTAGAAAATCATAATTTGTTTATTCAAGAATTATTTCTTAGTGGATCACCTTTAGAGTGCTACATACACTTTGTAGCTTAAGTTTGATCCGTGAATTTGGAGAAATTTGAGAAGCTTGAAGAAATTAAGTAGTTGATCGTGTAGTTGTTCAAGAGTTGAATATACAAAGGTAAAATCTCTTGATTTTCTTCTTCTATTAATAATAAAACATAAGGTGATTCCTGAAAATTGTAGAAAAATTTTAAATCTGTTTGTTGCTATGTTTTTGCTGTGTTTACAATTTGATTATATCTTTTATCTTATTTCTGCAATCTTACAGTAGCATCAGAGCCATCATTATGCAAATTATTAATTGTTATGATTCATATATATGTTGATATGTGTTTAGAAAAATTTATTAGGCATAAGTTTTTATACAAAATCTTATTTTTAGAGTAAGAACCAAAAATGAAGTTCTGAAAAAATTGTTACTGCGGGCTGGTTGTTGTCCAAAATTGGTATAGACAATTTACACGCAAGTATACGTAGTTAACAAGTAATAAAGAGTAAGTAGAGTATCGTTCCCACGAGGAAATATGTTAATATTTATCAATTACTAATTTTTTAATCCTATTAATCCTATTTAAACTACGAATGATATTTGATAAGTAAAATTAAAATTAACTACTAAAATATTCAATCACGAGAATAATGCAGATTTAAGAGCTTAAGATTACAACTTTCCTTAGTATTTCATTTAAACCAATACAATTCCTATTTAGTTAATTAATTATCATGAATCACTAACCAAGAATTCTTTATAGTATCCATGCGCTTATTCCGATAGACACGTGAACAAATCCTTATAAATCTGACATTAAAGCAACAGAATTACAAGGAACACCCTAATTAATTAACTCAGTATATTCCTATGTGAATTATCTTAATTAAGATTTCAAGTGCATATTCTTTCAATGGCTGCAAAAGACATATAGGTATATTCCTATCTTATACGCTAATCATATTAACCTTATTCAGATTATATGAACAGATGCTATCATACCCAGATCTAAATCTATACTCCATATTCTTATTTTGTATAAATTATCACGGTAATTGTTGATCAAGAAATTAATCAATAAACACAAGATATGATAAACGATTAAGAAGTAATTATCTTAAATTAAAAAGAAAGCATCAGTCTAAATTATATACTAAGTTCCGTTGTAATCTTAATTGAAATTTAGTTCATAACGAATAAAGAAAATATCATCCAGATAATAATTAAAAACATCCCAAAGATTACAAAATTAAAGATAAAAGAAAGGGATAGAAAAAACTATAAAGCCGCTTCAAATCTCTGTCTTGATCTTCAAGCTCTGCAAATCTCATTCGTGTTTTCCTTGTTGTTTTTCTCTGCAAAATCTCTTGTTACCTTCTTTTCTGAAGTCTTCTCCTCTTATAATGATCAAAACCCTCATTTAGATTTCTTTTTGGCTGAGAATCCCTTCTCAGCCACACAATTTTCATGTCTGACAGCACACGAGCGCCTAGGCGCTCAAATTAACTCTGTTCCAAGCGCCTAGGCGCTTGATTGGGACCAAGAAATTATATAAATGCCACTTAGCCTAATTTTTAATAATTTTTAATTCTTTTCTTCATTAAATGACTACTATGCCCCTCCAACTCCATCGTACAATAAATAAAAACAAAAATAAATAAAATGGTACTAAAAGTAATTAAGGATAACAATAATTAAGCTCAACAATACTTTATTCATATGTATAAAAGTCACGCATCCTGGTGCCGTAGCGCCGGATTACAATTCAATCTCGGCGTCGCAGCGCTGGGCAGATATTTTTTTAAAAAAAATTATTCTGGCGCCGCAGCGCCATGCCGACAATTTTGAAAAATAACTAGTGTAGTTCATTTGTGGCACCGCGACGCTGATCCCTAAAAATTAAAATTTTTTATTTTCTTAATTTTGGAATTGGATTGCAAGTTTTTTCATAAATTCTAAGTTATAAGTAAAAGAGTTTGTTTTGATTTAGAATTGGATTAAAATAAAGATGTTTATTTTAATTGAAATTATATTTTATACTAAACAAATTTGAGTTGAAATTGGATTTCATATAACTAATTTGATTTGGTATTAGATTTCATACAAAATAATATTGTCCATTAAATGGTGTCAATATGTTTGTTGAATGTTTTATTATTCATGAGATGAATGTTTTATTTATTTATATATGATGATATATAAAGGGAATAATTAAGGATTTTTGACCAATGAGATTGGATTTAATTTTGATGGATGCTTGAATGAATGAGTTTTCATAAATGGGGTATGTGTACCTCGCGTATTTGGAACTGAAGAGTAGGAACATTGAAGACTCATTTGTGATGAAGCCTAGGTTGAATATAATAGTTATATTCAAATTTATTCTTGCACCCTGGGTTTGACCGTTTGGTTCCCTTGGTGACTCGAGTGAATTAAACTAGAATTAAGTCTATAATCACTCCATCTAGAATATAGTATTCTATAAGTGCATGCTAATTATATATTAAATATATTATTATACTTGATGATGTATGTTTAATATAACACGTATATATATATATTTGTATACGTGCTAAATAAGATGAGACTATTAATAACAAAAATTCTCAATTTAAAATATTAAGTTGAATACGTTCAAAGGTATTTAAAATATCGAACGTAGCCTTCTAGCATGATAAAGCAATAGAGTATTAAATATTTAATATTAGTTTATTGTGCACACATAAGGCTCGTATTAAATTTTAAGATATTGGCTTTATTACATTAAATGTTTATAAGGAATTGAACAATACATGTTTTATTGTGCTCACACAAAAATCGTATTTTTCTATTCACTTATATGGGTTTAACTTAACTTAGATTATTTTAGTTCGGATGTGCACACACTTGACTATTATAATCTAAGAGGGGAGTTATATAACTGATGTAATTGACAAGAGTTCTCTACCTATTGAATAAATATATAGTTTGTTGTGCACACACAAGGTTGTATATTTATGGCAATAAGATCCTTTCCCACTAATCATATTTTAACAAAATTTGTCGAACTATATATGTAGGGTCATATAGTTTGAATAAAATAGTGGGAGACATTATTTTAATAAAAACCTATATTAATCTGATGATTAATAAAATGAATACATGTTAATGTTGTTAAATTAAAAATTCATTACAGAAATTTACAATGGCCCATTCACTATCATTGCGGAGCATAATGGATGTTAATAAATTAACCGGACCGAACTACACGGATTGGTTAAGGAATTTGAGAATTGTTCTCACTGCTGAAAAATTATCTTATGTCCTTAATTCGCCTGTTCCTACAACTATTGTAGAATGGCAATATGATACTCTGGTGGCTCAATGCATCATACTAGCATCCATGAGTAACGAGTTATAACGTCAACATGAGAAAATGAATGCGCCTACTATATTATTTCACCTTCATAAGTTGTATGGTGAACAAAGTAGGTCTGCTAGATATGAGATATCTAAAGATCTCTTCTGATCTAGAATGATCGATGACCCTACAATAGAGACACATGTTCTCAAAATGATCAATTTAATTGAACAATTGGGATAACCAAATTTTGTAATGGATGGAGAATTGAGCCAAGATTTGATCTTACAGTCACTCTTGGACTCCTCCTCACAATTTGTTGTGAATTTTCACATGAATAAGCTTGATGTCAGCTTGCCTGAACTACTTAATATGTTAAAATTTGCATTTCCATCTAAGAAAGTCCAAGTCTTACTAGTAGGTGAACCTTCCAAGAAAAGGAAATGGCCTAAAGGATCTTCTGAAAAGAAGAAAAATTCTAAGAAGGCAAAAAGAAAGGCAACTAATAAAGGTAATAAGAATAAAACTAATGCGGATAACAAAAGAGTTCGCTTCTACTGCAATAAGGCTGGACATAGGAAAAGAAACTACAAGGAATACCTTGCAAGGGCAAAGAAGAAAAACTTGTTAAAGCTTCAGCTACAGATACATGTTTGTTCATGATTGAAAAAAATCTTTCTATAAGTCAAAGTTCTAATTAGGTATTAGATACCGGTCGTGGTTCTCACATATGCAATTCTTTATAGGGAATAAAGAGAAATAGAAAGCTGAACAAAGGAGAAGTAAGTCTAATTGTGGGAAATGGAGCAAAGGTTGTTGCATTAGCTGTGGGGACTTATAATTTGGCATTGCTTACGAGAAAGTCAATCAATTTAATAAATTGTTATTATGTACTAGTTCTTATAAGAAATATTATTTCAATTTCTTTGTTGGACAAAGAAAGTTTTAATATTATATTTAAGAATAATAATTGTTCTATTTATAATAATAATGTTTTGTATGGAACTGGTAGATTAATTGATGAACTTTATTTACTTGACTTACATGAAAATATTTTTCAAATTAAATAAACTTGTAAAAGAAAAAGAGATCATGTCAATCATACTTTTATATGGCACTGTAGACTCGGTCACATCAATGAAATAAGTTGCATAAAGATGGGCTTTTAGAACCATTTGATTTCGAATCATATCCAACTCGTGAATTTTGTCTCATGAAAAAGATGACTAAATCTCTATTTAGTAGACATATAGAGAGTTACAGGGTTATTAGAGTTGGTACACACAGATGTATGTGGACCTATGACAACAGATACTAGAGGAGGGTATTTGTATTTCATTACATTCATTGATGATCATTCAAGATTTAGATATGTGTATTTAATAAAATACAAATCTGAATCATTTGAAAAGTTCAAAGAATTCAGAATTGAAGTAGAGAAATAAACTGGCAAAAGTATTAAGATTCTTTGATGAAATCGAGGAGGAGAATACTTGAGCAATGAGTTTCATAATCATTTCAAAGATAATGGTATTCTCTCACAATGGACGCCTCCTGGTACGTCACAATTAAATGGTGTATCTGAAAGGAGGAATCGTACCTTGTTAGGCATGATGTGTTCCATAATGAGTTTTATTGATCTTCCAATATCCTTTTGAGGTTATGCCCTAGAAACGACTGCATATCTACTAAACAAGATCCCCTTAAAGTCCGTACCCAAGACTCCATATAAGATATGGATATCGAGAAAACCTAGTCTTAAGCATGTTAAGATTTGGGGTTGTACAACTTATGTAAAGAAGTTACAAAGTGACAAACTTGAGATAAGATCTGATAAGTGCAAATTTGTGGAGTATCTTAAAGAAAGTTTATGATACTATTTCTATAATCCTACTGAGAAAAAGGTGATAGTTGCGAAATACGTTACCTACTTGAAAAATGAGTTTATCCTTGAAGGGGCTAGTGAGAGGAAAATAGATCTTGAAGAAATTCAAGAACCATAAATCACTACATGTCAAGTGGATGAACCTGTTCAAGTAGATATAACTTCTGTACCACAACCGAATTATAAATTTGGAAGAGTTCCAAAGATACCTAAAAGGCATGGACTCATCATAGTAGATGATGATGGGGTACGCATCATAACTGATGATGATCTAGTTACATGCGATGAGGCTATGAGTAGTAGACACTCATAGAAATGGCAAATAGCCATTAAATCCAAGAACCAAGTATGACGTTGGTTATTCCATCTGAAGGCATTGTGCCTATAGGGTGTGAATAGATCTTTAAGAAAAATACTGGAGTAAATGGTAAGGTGGAAATCTATAAGGCCAGACTGGTGGCAAAAAAATTCAAACAAAGACAAGGAGTTTACTATGATGAAACCTTCTCACCAGTAGCCATACTCAAGTCCATCCGAATTTTGCTTGCGGCTGCAGCTTACTATGACTACGAGATCTGACAAATAGACGTGAAAACGGCCTTCCTCAATGGGAAATTAGATGGGGATGTATATATGATATAGTTAGAAGGTTTTGTTTCAAAAGATGGAACAAATTTAGTGTGTAAGTTACAAAGCTCCATTTATGGATTAAAACATGCTTCTCGAAGATGGAACATCTGTTTTGATGAAACAATCAAAGAGTTTGATTTTATCAAAAATGAGGATGAACCATGTGTGTACAAGAAAGTTAATGGGAGCATTGTGCCATTCCCGGTATTATATACTGATGATATACTACTTATAGGGAATGACATACCAATGATTCAATCAATAAAATTATGGTTGTCTAAATACTTCTCCATAAAAGACTTAGGAGAAACATCCTACATTTTGGGGATAAAGATCTATAGAGATAGATCTGAGAGGATACTCGGTTTAACCCAAGGAACATATATTGATTCGATGCTAAAAAGGTTTAGCATGCAAGACCCCAAGAGAGGACTCATACCGATTAGTCATGGAGTGAATCTCTCCAAGAAATTATCCCCAAAGACATCGGAAGAGAGAGATCACATGAATCAGATACATTATACTTCAACAATATGATCTATCATATATAGGATGATATGTACGAGGCCTGATGTTGCTTATGTACTAAGTGTGACAAGTAGATATTAGTCTAATCTTGGAGAAGAACACTAAAAAGTGGTGAAAACATCCTAAAGTACTTAAGAAGAACTAAAGATGTCTTTCTAGTGTATAGTGGGTCTGATTTGAAACTAGAAGGTATACAAACTCAAGTTTTCAAATTGACCCATATGACAGCAAATTCATTTCAGGGTGTGTGTTTACCTTAAATGGTGGAGTAGTGAGTTAAAAAAGTTCCAAGCAACAAACAATTGTTGACTCACTAACGGAAGTAGAGTATATAGCTGCAAGTGAAGCTGTAAAGAAAGCTGTTTGGATGAAGAAGTTCATTTTAGAACTTGGAGTGGTTCCTAGCATTCAAGGACCACTACCGGTTCATTGTGACAATACTGAAGTTGTTGCACAAGCTATGGAACCCAAGTATCATCAGAGATCCAAACATGTATTGCGGCGATTTCATTTAATTAGAAAAATTATTGGAAGGGGAGATGTCACCTTAGAAAAAGTGGACTCTCAGAATAACATTGCAGATCCATTTACTAAAGTAATATCACAAGAGCAGTTTAATCGCCATTTTGATAAAATGGGTATTAGATAACAGGGCGATTGGTTTTAGTGCAAGTGGGAGATTGAAAGTAATATGACCTCAAGTCAATCACATTTGATGTGATAAGCATTTACTTTGTAATCTTATTCAATTATTAATAAAAAAAATTATTTAATTAAAAACATATTTTATCCATGTTAATTGGTTAAATTAATAAATATGATAAACCCGTAGTTTTAGAGCAATGCTTTTAGAATCATGATGATGATCATGCTAATGAGATTTAAATTCAAGATAGCGCAAAACTAAAAACTTCCTAATTGTTGAATCATTAATGTGGGGTTACTAATTCCGGATAGATTAGTATATATTATACTTGGTCTTTTGAAGACGAGGATTGATCTTATAATTCTTTGTGTGGAGACACTAAAGCAAGTATGTAAGTACTTATTGGAGAATAAGGTCACTAAACATGACTCGTTTAAATAACCCTAATGAAGTTTTATTCATATGTCAATAGGAGTTCTTAAAGTGATAGTAGTACAAGTGATCCTTGGACTTGAGATTATCATAGTACCTTGTGTATTTTGAGTTATACTTTGCCATATCCCTTAATACTTTAGAGTATGTTATAGGGTATGTACGGGTATAATAAAGTATAAATGGAGGTATGTGAATATTCAACAAAGGATCTACCACTTTCGATAAAGGGAGAGAATGTCCTATGCGATTTGATAAATGACTGTTCGAAAATCCCTGACCAGAGTTGAATAAAAATTAAAAAAGAGTTTCTAATTTACATTAATCAAAGTTGTGCATTATTGAATCAAAATGCATATGATTAAATAAATAAGACTTGTCAGTAATTCCATATCTTATATTTAATTGAGACATTGCATGGTAGAAGGATTGAATTGTACGGTAACTACTACTGAATATGTTCTATATGATTAAACGTTGACTTCATATTATACGGATAGTCATGATACATTATCGTAAGATGTCACTCATGATGTAGAATAAATATTATTTATTTATATATGAATTAAAGGAGTTTAATTCATCATAAATAATATTAGAATAGTTCTAATTTATTTATTTTACTACCGACATAATATTGAACCTAAATGGTCACACCGCAAAAGAAAAATATTATTTTAGAAATGATTGGCGTAATAATAATAAATTAAGTATATTTAATTTATTAGTGGAATAAATTAAATAGCTTAATATTTATAATTGAGTATTTGGAGAAATATTAAATTATAAATTAATAAGAAAAATCTTATTATTATTATTGTTAAATAATTTAATTTCTAATTAGATTGGGAGGAACTGAATTAATACATTAAATCCTAAAAGGTTTACGAGTAAATATTAGTCTTTTAATAAGAGATTTCTTATTAATTAATGCGCAAATGAAATGCAATTGCAAGTGAAATGCAAATTAAAGTGCAAATAAAATGCAATTCAAAAGAAGGTGAAATGCAAATTAAAGTGCAAATTAAATGCTAATGCAAATGAAATGCAATTTGAAGACTAATGTTACTTACTTGCATAATTGTGATTATGTAAGATGAATTTTTTTGGGAGTAAGTATTCTTATGAATTTTAAGAGTTAGGAGAATAAGAATACAAAGGATTAGTCATCCAAGATTTTTAGTAAATCATAATTTGTTTCTTCAATAATTATTTTTAAGTGGAACACCTTTAGAGTATTACACACATTTTGTAGCTTAAGTTTGATTCATGAATTTGGAGAAATTGGAGAAGCTTGAAGAAATTAAAGAGTTGATCTTATAGCTGTTTAAGAGTTGAATCTACAAAGGTATAATCTCTTGATTTTCTTCTTCTATTAATAATAACACATAAGGTGATTCTTGAAAATTACAGAAAAATTTAAAATTTGTTTATTGCTATGTTTCCGCTGCGTTTACAATTTGATTGTATCTTTGATCTTGTTTCTGCAATCTTACAAATAAATGAAAGAATTATATAGCTTATTGATAATATTTTCTAAGTCTTCGAACAAGTCATGTATTATTTACCCTTGAACCGTCCATTGCTCGAAGCTGGTAAGTACCTGGCTTTAACACTTCAATCACCTCATATGGTCCCTCTCATTTCGACATAAGTTTGCCTGTGTTTTGGGGGTAGATGCTTCTGCCTCCCAAAGCACTAAAACTCCAACCTCAAATCTCCTTTAGTTGACCTTTTGATTGTAACGCCTAACAGTTCTCTTTTGGCAAATTGCTTGTAATGATCGCGAATCGTGAGTACCCTTGTAATTTGGGTTTATTAATATTATGGAATATATTAAAATTTTATTTTTATATGATATTTTTAAATGTTATATTATAACCTAGATTATGTGAATGCATGAATTTTATGTGTTGTAGTTTCGCATAAGCGAATAAATTGATTTTGTGTAATATTGCCAAATCACTATTCACGGGTTACTATTCACATGACACTATTCATGCTAAAAATATTTTTACGTCTTTTTCGATTGTTATTAATTTCGTCAAAGCGTGTATATGAAGAGTTAATTTTTCCAAGAGTTGGAATTATTGATTGAGCTCAATGGTGATTTAATTAGTAACCCAAATATTTGGTATGGGTGGCCCTAATAAATTGCCCAACCCAAGATTTATTATTTTTACCCAACCCAAGACCCATTACTTGACCCATGTGATTTATGGGCATAATTCTTGGCAATTTGGCTTCTTAAGGAGGGAGTATTCAGAAGTGGGTAGAGAAAGAAGGAATAAAATGGATTTATTAATGTTGTATGTTAATTTAATAGGAAACCAACCAAGCAAATTAGCCAATTAGAATTAAGGTGAGGAAGAAGTTGTCGGACATGTTAGCCATTAGTTGGAACCATATGCATTGAGAACCCACTAGTGAAAACATTTCCCTCATTTTTATTTCCAAGAAACCTTGAGATATTCATTTATCTCTCCCTCATCTCATTCCATCCGATTCCTTCCCTTCCATTCTTCCAAACATCAGTTCATTGCAAAGGCTAAAGATAAGAGAGTTGAAAGAAAACTGCAGAAGAAAAAGAAGAAGAAGTAAGAGAGAGAGAGGAGAGAAGCTAAAAAGGGAAAGAAACAAGTTCTAGAGAGAGAAGAAGAGGTGGGTGCTCGAGAGAAGCAAGGAAGAAGAGAAGAGGGAGCATCAATCTCTAACTAAAACTAGTTAGCTTCTAAGGAAGGAGATTCAAGAGGTAAATCATCAACTTTAGATTTTTCCTTCATCATTTAGAGTTTTTCTTCCTTCCAAAGCTTTTATCTCTTTGGGTTGAATTTTTTGTTGTTGTTGGTTGTTCATAAATGGTTAAGAATGTTGTTAAGACCTTATAAACCTTCTTAATAACTTAAAAGTGGAACAATAATGAAAGAAATCCAATTGTATGTATAAAGGAGAGGAATAAAATGGACGTTTTAGACTTTGGACTGAGAATGGACTGATTTAGAGGACTTCAATGGTTAGTAATCATGCCTAATAATTTTGTTGGTTATTATGATGTTATACTTGCATGGGTTATCAGAATTTTCCAGTTAGAAAGGACTAAAAAGGTGTTAAAATGAATTTGTAGTAAGAGTTTAGAAAATGAAGAATGGATGAATAGTGACCATTGAATCAATTTCTGATATTAATGTGTTGATTGATAAATTCTCAGATTTTGGGTAGTTGTAGTATCTAAGTTACGAATCCATAGGTTTTGGAATAACCTTATTCCGACCCTAGATGAGGAAGTTATGGTGATTTGAAGCAAATCATGTCAAGAAGTACGAAAACAGAGCATGCATTCTAATTTTGGCTCAAGATTGGTAATTAGTTAAGGTTCATAAAAGTCTTTGATTTTCTGGTATGTTGTAACTTTATGTCTTAGGAGCTCGTAAAGTCGAAAATGGACTCAATCAGACATTTGGTGAAGGAGATATGAAGGTTGGAGTGAAGGCTCCACAACGCCGCTCCCTTTGTTATTGTTAGCGCCGCAGCACCGCTGAAGTAAGCAATAATCGAATTTAATAGGTTGGCGTCGCAGTGCCATTGCCTAGTATAAAACTGGCGCTGCAACGCCGACCTTGCCCGAACTAAATTTGACCCATCGTCGCAGCACCGGTCCTTAGTGTAAATTGGGCGCCGCAGCGCCGGTACCTGTTTCAGCCCAGTAATGAGATTTCAAATGGATGGTCCAAGGGAAGTTTATAAGATCATTTCTAATGATCATAAGACACATAATATAGTGTCATAGCCAGACTTAAACACCTAATTGAATATTGGGTGTTAATTTTTTTTTTAAAGGGAATTCGCATAGAATGTTATAGACACGTTAGTTAGTTATATCATGACCCGATAGTAAAAGCCTTAGAATCATAATATAAGGCTATATTTTGAATAAATAGTAAACGTTTAATAACGTAACTTAATGTGTAGCGCAAGTCGATGGTTTATGTTCTTATATGACTAATTATTATATCTATGTGCACTTAAATGTGTAGGATAGTTGAAGAACGTGTATTATAATTTTGTAGCAGACGCTCGAAGCAAGTTTCCTAACTTTACTCCAGTTATTTTTGAGCAAGTTCTCTAACTTAACTCAATTTATTTATTGAGTAAATTTCTTAACCCGTACAACTTTTATATATTGTGCGAATTTCTGATGTTATATAATTTCTAAACCTCCACAATTTATTTATTATGCAAGTATTCCCATTTAATTCAAGTATCTTATTGAAATTTCATTTCATGCAATATTTATATATTGTATAGATTCCAAGTTTATGCAAATGATTTGATAATCGTTCAAGTTATCTAGAAGTGCTATAATGCATATTGTTAAAGCTTTAAAGTTCTATATTTTATGATCTGTTGAGGATTTGTCTAGGCCATTTGCTTCGGCTAGACTTATGTTAAAATGCTTTATTGATTTAAGAATGAGTCATTGAGATATTATTGACATTGAATATAGCTATCCAATCAAATTATTTTTGTTTGGATTTCTTAATGTAAAACTGAGAAGAACAACCCTAATATTGGGGAAATATTTTTGGTCGGTATTACCGATTGACCTTAACGGGTGATAATTAAACGGTTAGTCATTTTAAATAGATGTTGTACAACATAGGGTACAATAGGCTGATCCTCTAAAGTGTCCCGAGGAAAAATAGTCGATTTATAGTGAAATAACTATTAAACCTTTTTATGAAAGAAGAAGTTCAAGGTCATTTGACCACTCAGTATATTGTTCAGAAATGATAGTAAAGTAAAGGAATATCTTGTTATTATTCTTATTTATTCGAAATGCGGTCTCAACTATTGTTCAATTGTAGAACTGAAAGCACGATTCCTGATTTTATTGTTATTTAAATGTTATACTTGCTGAACAATTGAATGCTCATTCTTGTTTTAAATTACATGCTTTCAGCTAAAGCAGAGCAGGCCGAGTGTTCTCGCAAAGACAAAGGTAAGGGGAAAGTTTTCGAGTGAAGGATATTATATTATATTTGTTTATGCAACAGACCTATGTTTGATGGCATAATATTTTGGCTTATATTAATTATTTATGATGTTTTGTATTTATGTTAAGATTTTAGAACCTGGGATTGTAGTGTAAGACGGTTTATAATAACTTAAGTAATTACATTTCTGTCCTTTTGATGATGTGGAATGGGTATAATAGATGTTGAATGTGTAGTACCGTGAGCACCAAACCCGAGGGTAAAGATACCCGGATTTGGGGGCATCACATTGCTAACCTTACCAAATCTGATTCTCGAACCTCCTACAATAGGTCTAGGTCGAGGCATAAGCCTTCATCATTATATAACTCCTTATACTGACCGACCCGAAGCGAAGGAGACCCGATCTCCACTAGAACAAGTGCATCAGTACCATATGCCAATCTGAACAGCGAATCGTTTATCGTTGTTCTCGGAGTAATCCGATATGCCTATAGCACACTTAGTAATTCTTTTGGCCATCATCCTTTAGTCTCGTCTAATTTCCTTTTGATCCTATTAAGCAAAGTTTGATTCATGACTTCTACTTGCCCGTTAGATTGAGGGTGGGCTACTGAAGTTTTTTTATGTTGAATCCCTAAATCCTTCGAGAATTCCTCAAATTTAGCTCCTACGAACTGTCGGCCGTTATCGAACACCAGAACCCTTGGGATATCGAACCGAAAAACGACTAACTCCTTCAAGAATTTTAAGCATTCTTGCTCTATGATCATCCGAAGGGGTTTGGCCTCTACCCACTTAGTCATATAATCAATGCCTACAACCATGAAACTCACTTATCCCTTAACTTTTGGTAACAGACCCAATATGTTAATACCCCAGACAACAAACGGGATCGGGGACAAAACCGAAGACAACTCCTAAGGTAACTGATGTGGAACAGGGCTATTCAGCTGACACTTCGAACATTTCTTCATAAAATCTTTTGATTCCTGAAAATGGTCGGCTAATAGTACCCTTGCTTTAGAATCTTGTAAGCCAACGTCTTCGCTCCCATATGGTCTGCACAGATCCCTTCATGCACCTCCCGAATGACATAATCAGCTTCTGAAGGTGTTAAACATTTAAGTAGAGGGGAAGAAAAGGCTTGCCAATATAGATCCCCATCGATCAGAATGAAGTTTGAACTCCTATGTTTTATCTTCCTTGCCAACACTCGATCCGAAGGCAGGATCCCATCACTGAGATAAGTTATATATAACGTGAGCCATCAATTTCACCGATCCATAGCCAATACCTCCAACCTCTGAACACTTGGGGTATCCAGGACCTCCCAGTAAATCGATCCGCTAAAAGAATTTGCCTTAGTCATCGTCGACTTGGCTGATCCTTGACTTCGACTAGATATTTAGTTATTCTTGCTCCTCGGGCCTCATATTCTCCCGATATCTGTTTGATGACCAATCGCTGAACCTCCAAGCTACAAGCCAATCGCAATCCAACCAAAATTGCTTCATGTTCAGCTTCATTATTAGTCGCCTTGAACTGAAAGCGAATGTCTTGCTGAACCTTAAACCCCTCAGGACTTGTCAAAATAACACCTTCTCCACTGACGTCCGAAGTTAAAGACTCATTTACATAAAGAGTCAATGAAGCCTGGATCGGCTGCACTTCTGTCACCGAACCTACGACCGTGTCTAGTGGATCCCGTTCGGTAAATGAACATTCCACAACGAAGTCGGCTAAAGCCTGACCTTTGATAGCCGTCCGAGGATGATACTCTAAAATGTACTTAGTTAACTCCAAAGCCTAAACTGCAAGTCGACCTGAGACATCTGGCTTATGCAGCACCTTCTTCAAGGGCTGATTAGTATACACCGCCATCAACCGACCTTGGAAATAATGACGAAGCTTCTTGTAGGTAAATTTTTCCAAGTTTGGATATCTTGTTTCTGCATCTCGAAGCACATGGCTAACATAGTAGACATAAAATTATTTTCCTTCTGCTTCCCGAATCAGAATCGCTCCAACTGCCAATGAACTTGATGCTAGATACAAATATAAAGGTTCCGAAGGGACCGGTTTCATCAATAATAGTGTCGAAGACAAGTATTTATTGATCCCTTCGAACACATCCTCATATTCTAAAGTCCATTGGAAAGTCTTCTCATTTTTTGGCCCCTTCAAAGTATCGAAAAATGGAAGACACCGATTTGCTAATTTCAACATGAATCTCTAAAGCGTTGCTATATGACCAATAAACCTATGTACATCTTTAAACGACTTTGGAGACCTCATGTCCAAAATGACCTTGATTTTCTCTGGGTTAGCCTCGATCTCCCTTTTGCTCAGTAAATAATCGAGGAATTTCCCTGACACGTGACCGAAGGTGCACTTGGTCGAGTTTAGGCGAATTTTGTGCTCTTGGATCATTTGGAAGCAGTTCTCTAAGTCATCCAAATGATCCCGAACCGACATACTTTTGACGATCATGTCTTCGACGTATACCTCTATACTCTGTCCCAACTATCTCCTGAAGACATAGTTCATCATCCATTGATATGTGGTCCCAACGTTAAGCAACCCAAATGTCATCTTTTTATAAGCATATATTGTTCGATGAGTGATAAAGGCCATTTTCGAGATATCCTCCTTATGCATCGAAATCTGATGATACCCCGAAAATGCATCAATGAAACTCAACATTCTGAAGCCTAAAGTTGCATCGATCAACTGGTCTATATGAGATAGGGGATAGAAATCCTTCGGACATGCCTTGTTCAGATCTGTATAGTTAATGCAGTCCCTCCATTTTCCATTCTGCTTTTGAAACAGTACCACCTTCGCCATCTACTTCGGGTAGTCAATCTCAAAGATGAAATTTGCTGCTAACAACTTAGTTATCTCCTCATCGATGATCTTCTGCCTCTTTGAGGAAAAGATCCCCCTCTTCTATCGGATTGGTTTTTTGGAAAGGTCTACACATAACTTATGTACGACAACAGACTCATCCACCTCAGACATGTCACTAGGTGCCCATGTAAAAATATCCGCATACACCCGAAACAAATCAATTAGACCAGTCTAACAAGGCTCCTCCAATCCTGAATTGATCTTCCTAATTCCCTAGTATCAATTCGACATCCTCAGTCTCTTTAACAAGCAATGCGATGGGTTCTGTACTACCATCAGTGAATGGTTCCATCTCGGTTGTCATGGTTTACCTTTGCTTGCTTATCCCGACGCCTAATGAGATTAACGTGTTTTGATAGCACCTTCGGGCTATATCCTAGTCACCCTTAACCTCCCCGACTCTATTTGGTGTTAGAAACTTAATCTTAAAGTGGGATATTGAAGTAATCGCCTACAATGCTGCCAGGGTCGGCCTACCTAAAATTGCGTTGTAAGCCAAATCCACCTGGATCACGAAGAACTTCATCATTATTTTGACCTGCTGAGGCATTGTACCGAAGATAACTAGCAATTCAATAGTCCCCGACAAATGTACTAGGTCATTGCTGAACCCGTAGAGAGGACCCTCCTGGCCCAACTTCATCTCGCGTCCTTCCAGATCCAACCTTTGATAAGCATGCGTATACAGGATGTCGACCGAAAACTCGTTGTCAATCATCATCCTCCTCATGTCAACTCGTCCCACTTGTGCTGTAATAATGAATGCTCCCTCATGGGGTTCTACTAACTCTAGGGGGTAATCTTCGTCAGTGAAAGAAATTACCGTGCCAGAAAAAGCCCAATCCTTCCTGACAGGTTATTTAGATACTGTTAACACTGCATCTAGCAGGCCTCAACGCTTCTTCCCAGTTATACGCCTGATCGATCCTCCTGAAATCACGTCTACTACACCTCTAGTTACATTATTTTATTCGGGCTATCTGCCCTCTTGTCGATCTTGATTTGTGCCTGTTGTCTTCCCGATCTTTCCCGACTCGCCACATACTGAACCAACTGTCCACTTTGAACGTTCTTCTCGATTAGATCCTTCAGGTTGTAACAGTCCTTCATCGAATGTCCTGAAGTCTGATGGTAATCACAATACTTGTTCTGATTTTTTCGGCTCGATTTTCTATTCGTCGGGCAAGGCTCATAGTATGACTTATCTCTAATCTCCTCTAATATTTTTGCCCAATCAGTATTGAGAGAAGTATAGTCTTTGTTGACACTTCAATTTGGGAAGGGTGGTCGTCCACCTCCCAAACCCTCATTATTGTAATTCAATTTTGTTTGACTATGTGACCTTCCCTGGTTGTTGTCTGACTTGGGATGGCTATGCCTATCCCGATCTTTGGTTTATCCAAAGACTGTGAATGTGGCATCAAGCTCCATATGGCCTCCTCGATGGTGATGAACCTGGTGTGCTGTCGCAAGCACCCAAAAATAAAACCTTACTGCAAAAGATATTAATGTAATAGTGCAGGTGAGAGTCAATCTCATAGAGAATGATTAATATAAAGTTATACTTTGTAAACTAAAGGGGGGTTTTGAGTAATAAAAATAATTTAAATAAATAAAATAATTTAACAAAATAGAAAAACGAGTCTTGAATTAAGTCAACTTCTATCTTTAGAAACTTACACTAATCATTGACATGAGCATAAATAATTAATACTTTGAATATTCATCGTTGGAATTACTTCCGCATCTTTCCTTAATTATAGTTAGATAGAAAGAAGCTTCCTATTTAACCCTAACTGCTAAACAACTTTAGACAAGCGCTGAAAGTTTAATCTAATAGAAGCTTTAAGAATTAGAAAAATCGATGAAGCTAAACAACATAAGCACAAGCGGTTGCATTTAATTTAGTTGATTAATCTTCCCAAAATTAATAATCTATGATCTGCAGTAAATCATTAACCTTAGTTGCTTCACAGATTAGAGGGATCAAACAATTACGGATTTGATATCTAATCTAGCAGTAGATTTCAATGAATAATAAACTAGCGTGTACTCTAGCAATTAAACATATTAATCATAGAATTTAAGGGTAGAAGAATTTAGAAAAGAAAAATCGTGTTTTGATGTCTGGCTATCATTTTGTATCATTACAATCTTCAATCTCCAATTTTTAATCAATACTCAAAATAATAATTGAACAATCAATTTAGATCTCACAGTGAAATAATCCGAAACTTCCGTCTTCTAAAACCAAGAATAGAAAAAGAGAGTTCATAGCAAATATGTAAAATATAATGATGAGTGGGTAATATACCCATAATTTAGATATTTTTAGACTTGATATATTGTTAGTTTTTAAGAATTTTAGGATATTTTTACTTGTTTAATTGTATTTTGTAGGTTAGGTCAAGGCAGGAGGGCAAAACAGGCTTTTTGGTATCATTAATGGTATTTTGGTAATTTCAACAAAGTAGACCAGCTCGGGAACGCTAGTCCTAGTATTAATCCAGCGCCGGGACGTTGAGAGTCAGGAAGAGCTAGCGAGTTGTTTTGCAAGGCTTGGTTCTTGGGGAGTTAGTTTGCTACTCTAATTAGGATTCTTGGTAAAGCTGACTTTGGAGAACTAACTATATATAAAGAGTGGAGGTTTTGTCATGGATCTATCGCAGAGATTAATTTTCAGAGCTGAGCAAGGAGATTGGAGATCGAAAAAGCATCGTGAAGAATTCAAATTGGTGGATTGAAGATTGAAGAACTTATTGTGTTTTTTCTTAATCTTTTATCTCTAATTTGTAATTAATTATAATGACTTATTTTAGCATTCTAGTTTTTATTTTCAGCATGACCTAAACTTCCAATTAGGATTACAATTGAACCTTTTGTAATTATGAACTAAGTATCTATTTGAATCTAATTATTATCTCATAATGAGTTGTCTATCTTATTCTGTGTTTATTGATTAATTGTTTGGCCAACAATTAGCGAGATATCTTAGATGAATTCGGGAGATGAAATCTAGGGTTAGATCTGATAGCGTGTATTCTTAATTACATGGGATGAATAATTAGGGTTGTGAAGTGAATAACGATATCTTTTTGCTGCATGTAACTATTGGGAATTAGTATTTAACGAATTTAATCTTTTAGTTTTGCATAGGTATATTGCAGAATTAACTGGGTTAAATAAATTTATTTGATCACTTGGAAAAGAGCTTACAAATAAAGTTAAATTCTTGTTAGCAACTCTGTTGAGCCTAGTAATTGGATGACGTGGATAACTTAGTTTATATTGCATGATTGGGGATATTGTAGTCTTAATCTTCAAAATCCGAATTTCAATCTTTGTGTTTAGTTGTTAAGCATAGTTTTAATTTAATTAGTTTTAATCAACATTCAAAACGTGATTGTTTAATAAAATAGAGTTAATATAGGTTGATATTTAAAAATGTAAATTGCAATATTTCTCTATGGGAATAATACTCTACTTATCGTTATATTACTTGTTGATCGTGTATACTTGCACGTAATTGTTGATCGGGAAATCAGACAACAAGTTTTTGGCGTCGTTGCCAGGGATCTATTTGTGTTTAAATTTTTCAATATCAATTCAATTAATTTTGTTTTAATTAAGCATTTTTATTTATTTCTTTTATTTCCTATTTCAGGTGACTTTTGATTCGTTTATGCAAACGCGATCAAAACAACCGGAGCTTGTGCAGTGTGAGGATAATTTTGAGAACAAGTTATGTCAATTGAGGAAATTTTGCTAAGAGACGCTTGAAAAAGAGAAAATGGCTAACGAAGAACAGAAATCACTAAGAGACTACGCTATGCCTAAGATAGATGAGATCAAGTCAAGCATCACGAAGCCAGCTATTACTACAAACATTTTTGAGATTAAACCAGGTACAATTCAGATGATTCAGAACTCGGTACAGTTTGGGGGATTGGCTAATGATGATCCGAATGAACATTTGGTAAACTTTTTTAAGATTTATGATACATTCAAAAACCACAATGTTACGGATGATGCAATTACATTACGTTTATTCCATTCACCTTGAGGGATAAGGCAAAGAGTTGGTTGCATTAACTTCCACCGGGATCTATTACAACCTGGGATGATCTGGCCTAAAATATTTTGGCGAAATTCTTTCCGCCGGCCAAAACTGCCAAAATGAGGAACGACATTACTACTTGTGAGCAACAACATGAAGAGTCACTGTATGAGACTTGGGAGAGGTTCAAGGATTTATTGAGAAGATGCCCACACCATGGGCTACCCAAGTGGCTACAGGTTCCGACATTCTACAATGGGTTAAGTAGTAATACTCGAACGAGGATAGACGCAGCTATGGGAGGGGCACTCATGGCCAAGAACTTTCATGAGGCATTTGATTTACTAGAAACCATGGCTGTAAACAATTACCAATGGCCTACTACAAGGGGTAATGCACCGAAAGTGGTTGGAAAATTGGAAGTAAATGCAGTAACAGCTTTATCGACACAATTGGCAACACTAACGAAAAAGATTGAAACTTGGGGTCCGCAGGCAACTCCGCAAGTGGTGATGATTTGTGAATTATATGCAGGGAATCATGCTACGGATCAATGTGCCATCAGTGCAGAATCGGTACAGTTTCTATGGAGTTACAATAGACTGCCACAACCATATCAGAATGCTTATAATCCGGGTTAGAGGAATCATCCGTGTTTTTCTTGGAGTAATAATAACCAGGCTCAAAACCAAGCTCCAAGGCCACAAAATCCACCAGGCTTTCAAAACCAAGTTCCACAACAGGCAGAGAGAAACCCAAGTTTAGAAGAATCGTTGGAAAGATTCATTACAGCGTCAGAGAAGAGAATGAATGATCAGGATAAGTTGTTAACTCAAGTGGACTTGAATGTGAAAAGCCAAACAGTGTCGATTAGAAATTTAGGGAATCAGTTGGGACAGTTAGCCCACATTTTGAACAGTCGGCCACAAGGAGCACTACCGAGTGACACAGAGGTTAATCCGAGAACTGATGGAAAAGAACACTATAAGGTCATAACGTTAAGAAGTGGAAAAAAACTTCCTGATATGGTAAAAGAAAATTTTAAGCCAGAAACAATTGTGGTTAATGAAGAAGAGAAGGAGAAAAGTGAGGTGGATGAGACACAAAAGGTGAATTATACAGGTTTGGAGGCAAAGCCAAAAGAACTCAAGCTAGACAGTATAGTGCCTTCCGTTCCATTTTCTCAAAGATTTCAGAAAGCAAAGTTAGACAAGCAATTTTCCAGATTTTTAGATATTTTCAAGAAACTGCACATCAACATTTCGTTTGCTGAAGCCCTGGAACAAATGCCTAATTATGCCAAATTCATGAAAGAAGTCTTGTTTAAGAAGAGAAGATCGGGAGAATTTGAGACGATCCAGGAAGCTTCACCATTCTGTGTGAATTGGTAACCAGTTTTCTGGAAGGGCATTGTGTGACTTAGGAGCAAGTATCAATTTAATGCCTTTATCAGTTTACACTCAGCTAGGGCTAAGGGCATCCAAATCAACGAATATCAGCTTACAATTGGCATACAGGTCAGTGACATACTCGAGGGGTATTGTGGAAGACATTCTGGTTAAAGTCGATAAGTTTATCTTCCCGGCTGATTTCATTATATTGGATTACAAATAGGATAAGGAAATCCCAATTATATTAGGTCATCCATTCTTAGCGACAAGGAGAACTCTGATAGATGTTTAGAAAGGTGAATTGAAAATGAGAGTGCAAGTTCAGGAAGTCACCTTCAATGTGTTCAAATCAATGAAATTCCCTAAAGAAGGCGAAGAATGCTTATGGATAGACCTGATGGATGAAATAGTGACTGAAAGGGTCTGAAGCAAGCTATTTAGAAGATCCACTTGAAGATGCCTTGGTTGGTATAGACACTTTTGATGACATGGAAGATTGGGATTACGTCAAGGTATTAGATGCATCACACGTCTCTCAGAAATTCAGCAAGAACTTTGATACTCTTGACCGACCAAAAGAAGGAGAAAAGAGGACCAAAACATCAGTGGAGGAACCACCTGTACTCGAACTCAAACCTCTTCCCTCTCATTTAAGGTATGCCTACTTGGATAATTTCGACACACTACCAGTTATTGTTTCAGCTCACTTGAATGAATCTCAAGAAGAAAAACTGTTAAGGGTATTGCGTGAGTACAAAACAGCAATTGGGTGGACAATAACAGACATTAAGGGAATCCGTTCGTCGTTCTGCATGCATAAAATTTTGCTAGAAGAAGGAGCAAAATCGGTGATTGAGAAACAAAGAAGATTGAATCCGATTATGAAGGAAGTAGTAAATAAGGAAATCGTCAAGTGGTTAGACGTCGGTATTATATATTCGATTTCACACAGTTCTTGGGTAAGTCTTGTACAGTGTGCCGAAGAAAGGAGGAATGACAATGGTTGAAAAAGAAAATAATGAACTCATTCCTACAAGAACAGTTATAGGATGACGAGTATGTATGGATTACCGCAAGTTAAATGAAGCTACGCACAAGGATCACTTTCCATTGTCATTCATTGATCAGATGTTGGATAGGTTGGCGGGTCATCAATTTTACTGCCTTTTCGACAGATACTCGGGATACAACCAGATAGTAATAGCTTCGGAGGACCAAGAGAAAATGACTTTTACATGCCCTTATGGAACGTTTGCATTCCGGAGAACGTCCTTTGGCCTCTACAATGCTCCGACTACATTTTAGCGATGCATGATGGTTATCTTCTCGAATATGGTTGAGCAAAATTTGGAGGTATTTATGGACGATTTTTCTATATTCGATGATAGTTTTGATTTGTGCCTTAACAATCTCATCTTAGTGTTGAAGCGTTGTGTGGAAACAAATTTGGTGTTTAATTGGGAAAAATGCCACTTTATGGTGCAAGAATGAATTATTTTGGGTCACAAGTGTCCGCAGCCGGCTTAGAGGTAGATAAAGCGAAGATTGAAGCGATTGAAAAGCTACCGCCTCCGACATTTGTAAAGGGGATAAGAAGTTTCTGGGATATGCGGGCTTCTACCAGCGATTCATCAAGGACATTTCTAAAATTTCAAAACCATTATGTGCACTCCTTGAGAAAGATGTTCCATTCAAGATGGACCAGTCATGCATTGAGGCCTTTAAAGTGTTGAAAAAGAAGTTAGTCACAACACCGATCATAGTTGCTCATGATTGGTCGTTACCATTTGAATTGATGTGTGACGCGAGTGATTATGCAGTGGGAGCGGTGTTGGGTCAGCGTAGGGATAAGATTTTTCATACCATTTATTACTCAAGTAAGACACTTACTGATGTACAGTTGAATTACACCACTACAGAAAAGGAATTACTTGCAATAGTATTTGCCTTTGATAAATTTCGAGCATATCTGATTGGAACTAAGGTAATAGTCTACACTGATCATTCAGCCATCAAATACTTGATTGTAAAGAAGGATGCCAAACCAAGGTTGATTCGATGGGTCCTTCTTCTGCAAGAATTTGACCAGGAAATTCGAGATAGAAAAGGTACGAAAAATCAGGCGGTTGATCACCTTTCGAGGTTAGAGAATTCAGAAATTTAGAAAAAGGATGATGTAGTGATCAATGAGCTATTTTCGGATGAACAACTATTCCGTATTAACACCGAAGTGCCTTGATATGTTGATTACGTGAACTACCTAGTCAGTAATGTACTCTCGCCTAATTTAAATTCTCAGCAACGAAAGAAATTTCTCCACAATGTCAAGCGGTACCTTTGGGATAAACTATTTCTCTTTAAGACTTGTGCGGATCAAATGATACGAGGTTGTGTGCCACGTGAAGAGATGGAAAACATCTTGAATCGGTGCCATTCTTCAAAGTATGGGGGATACTATGGGGGAGAAAGAACAGCGGCGAAAGTGCTTCAATCAGGGTTCTTCTGGCCTTCATTATTCAAGGATGTCCACCTTTTGGTTTTAAAGTACGACATATGTCAAAGGGTTGGCAACATTTCGAAATGGCAGGAAATGCCTCTCAACACTATCCTTGAAGTTGAACTCTTCGACGTATGGGGCATTGATTTTATGGGGTCATTTCCTTCGTCATTCAATAATCAGTACATACTTTTGGCAGTGGATTATGTATCAAAATGGGTTGAAGTAGCTGCATTTCCCACAAATGATGCCAAAGTGGCTCTGCGGTTCTTGCGGAGAAATATTTTTACTTGGTTCGGTACACCAAGGGCCATAATCAGTGATGAAGGCACCCATTTTTGCAACAAACAGTTCACTAAATTGTTAGCTAAGTATGGAGTCAAACACAGGATTGCTACGACCTATCATCCCCAAACAAATGGACAAATAAAGGTGTCAAATCGTGAAGTTAAGCAAATTCTGGAGAAAGTGATGAATCCATCTCGTAAGGATTGAGCAATGAAGTTAGACGATGCTTTATGGGCGTATCAAACGGCCTACAAGAATCTCATTGGAATGTCACCATATAGAATGATTTACGAAAAAGTGTGTAATTTACCGGTCGAGCTTGAACATAATGCATATTGGGCCATTTAGAAGTTGAACTTTGATTTATAAGCATCTGGCAAGAAAAAGGCTGCTTCAATTGAACGAGATGGAGGATTTTCGGCACCACAAATATGAGAACGCTAAGCTGTACAAAGAAGAAGTCAAGAGGTGGCATGACAAGCGGATAATTGAGCAAAAATTTGAACCAGGTCAGACGGTACTATTGTTCAACTCCAGATTTAGGTTATTTCCCGGGAAGCTGAAGTCTAGATGGTTAGGTCCTTTTGTTGTCACTTCTGTAGCTCCCTACGGAGCAATCGACGTTGACGAACTAAACACAAAGCGCACGTTCAAGGTCAATGGTCAACGACTTAAGCACTATTGGGGAGGTGAACTTGATCGACAAGCAACCGTGATTTATCTCACTTCGTTCGACCAAACCGACCCATGATACCGCAGAGAAAGTCGGGATGACGACTATAAACCAAGCGCTATTGGGAGGCAACCCAAAGTTCATTTCAATTCAGTCAAAATTTTAGTGTTGATTTTCATACATTTTTAGGATGGATTAATTTGAGTGCTAGAATTTGTCTTATTAGTATTTTAAATTTTGTTTCAATCTCTACAGGCTCATAACAGGGAATAAAGGCAAAGGAGGAGCTTACTTGTTTTATTTTTGCAAAAGAGGTTCCAGCGCCCCGACGCTTATTATAAAGGCAATTCCAGCGCCCCGACACTGAGATCCAGGGAATTAAGGTTTTTAGTAGCGCCCTGGCACTCCTTATGCAGGCATGTCCAGTGCCCCGGTGCTACCATCCAGGGAACTAAAGACCACAGCGCCCCGGCGCTAGTCACAGTGCAAAACCTAGTGCCCCGGTGCTCGGTCCAGGTATTTGAAAAAAAATATAGGGCTTTCGCCTGTATTAGGTGCAGTGGTTCCCCAATTCTTCTATTCCTTCTCTACTTCTAATTCTCCCAAGTTGCCTACTCTTCTTCAACTTTTTTTTTTCGATCCAAATTCATTTACACTCACACACTCACATATGATTAATTGCAATTACATTAATTCCAACTTCTTCTCTCTCTATTGTTGCCGTTCAACTCCAAGGTATGGTTTTTATTTCTCAATTTCCCTATGAATGCTTTGAATGATTGTTTCAAAGGACTTGGGTTGTAAATGGAAATCAACATTAACTGATTGGGTGTGCATATACTATATTTTAGGTTAATTTGTCAATTCATATAGGCATACCACATTGAATTTATCTTTTGCCCATAAGGTATTTGATAATTTGTCTGTGAGAACTTTATTTGAGGAAATTGTGCAAATTAATGCTTATTTGCCCAGAATACCCTATAATCACTCACTGTTGTTCAACTATGACACCATCTTGACTCAATTGACTTTGAAATTGTAATCCAACCCACGTTTTGAAAACAATCATGATGATGATATTTTGCAAATGATTTCATACTTGTTCTAAGTTTATTATGGCATCATGGTAAATATGTGGTAGTTTGTTTATGGTATGATTGTTGTTGTTGTTGTTGTTGTTGTTGTTATGTATACATGTTTAACCTGTGCGGGTGTGTCATTGCTATCTATGATGGCTATTGGGACGAAAATGGGCTAAATGAGGATAGTTAGCTATACTATGTGTTGAGTGGCACGCGCATGTACATTGACCCCATTTTTGCGAAATTAATTGTGTGATTGCACTAAACCATAAGTTTGGGGGTATAGGTCCAGCAGTGTTTATCATTGTGTATTCATATATTATGAACTTAATTCATTATTTGTACTAAATATCATGGTTTTCTGGACTGATTTTGATTTATATTGATTGCAAGGTCAAACATGGCGTCTAAAAGACATTGAGGTGAAAGGTCATCATCAGCCCCAGAACAACAGTCTGATAAAAAAAGATGGCACAAAAAACCTTGATCCCGGAAAAAGGTTTATAACCGGATCCAAACTTAGATGGCGAGATGGAAATGATGATAGCTGAACAAGGATGGTTCGATCTTGCTGCTCACCCAGATCCGGTGGTTATAACAGTGGTTAAGGAATTTTACGCCAACGCAAAGGAGCACTATCTCTTTGGGGTTAAAGTTCGGGGTAAGACGGTCTCGTTTGAACGCATTGATATTAACCAGTATTATAAATTGCCATCAATATTCATCTTTTGTGTGACAGACCCAATTATGATCAAATCCTGCGAGAATTATGCCAATCGGGCACGATATGGTCACATCATGAGCACGGGGGCATGACATTTAAACAGTCTAATCTCAGTAGATATGGTAAGGCATGGTATACTTTTATTTGCGCCAAACTAATGTCGTGCACCCATGTTAGTGATGTGATAAAAGAACGGGCGGTATTGCTTTATTGTCTGGTGATTGGGAAGAAAATGGATGTTCGGGAGATTATTCAGCATTCAATTATACGCGCATTGGAGGGTGGTACTACCAGTTGTCTACCTCATTTGTCGCTCATCTGCGCACTGTGTGATAAAGGCGGGTGTTAAATGGAAATTAGATGAACTTATCATGCAGCCAATGCCTATCTTGGACCACAAGATGATCATGAGGTATAAAGTGTGGGGTGGTGGTGAATCACATAAGAGGGGCCTAGGCTTTATTGTTGCACAATCTGAGCCTCAACACAGTTAGACTCCTATGGCTTCAAGTTCTTATTCTGTTGTTCCGCCTCGTGTGGTGTCTGAAGAAGTGGAGTTGAAGGTGAACAGATAAATGTACCGCCTGGAATCACAGAATGTCTGCCTTGCAGAATGTCAGGATGTCATCTTCTTATATAATGTTAGTTTTAATAATGCCTTGGTAGATATGTTTGCTGGAATGAATGCTGCACTTGACCCGAGCCGATTTCATGTTGCCCCTACTTTGCCTGTTTTTCCACCCTCAGATCAAGAAGAGGATTCGGATGACGATTGACCAAATCAAGGGAGTCCTCAGTTTCTAGTTTCTTTACTTTTTGCATGAGGACATTGCTCTGTTTAAGTTTGGGGGTGGTTTCATTATTTTTGTGTTTAGTAGTATGCATAGTAGAATTTTCATTCATCTAGGGTATGTTTGCATCTAGTTTACATTTAGTCTTGTTTATTGTTAGTTTTGCACGACTTGGTGTTTTATACTTTGCATGTAGGAAAACTCGAGCATAATGAAACATGAAAACTTTGTGATGGCCAATGATAAGAAAAAGAGAATTAAGTAATAACTCAGGTGAATGGGATAATGCAGGCCTAGTTAGTTCTTGCGTATTATCAGTTGCTTTGTGGAAAAATCCATTAGTTTAAATTGCACATGTCGGTATGTTGATTTGGTTATGGGTTTCATTGAATTTAATGAATGCAAGGTGTAGGAAAGACAAGAAAAATTTCCATAGCTCAGTTTATCTAGTATTTCGGAAGTCAGTTAATTATTATCTAAAAAAAAAACTTGACTAGTTGTCTTTGTAGCCTATGTTATTCGAACAAGTAAGCCTTAGGGGTGTCTCTACACCCAGCGCCCTAAAGTCAACTGATTTGGGAGTCGTTGGTTGAAAGTTTGCTACAGGGGTAACTTTGAAAAGCCTAATAAAGATTAACATTGCACAAGTCAAGTATAAAAAAATGAATGAAAGAAAAAAGGAGAATGAGATGGAGCGTAAAACGCACTCGTTCTGAAAAAAAAAATTAATAAAAAAAATAAAGAAAGATTTTCGGAATAAGGGATGTCTGAGTTATAGAGGTGTAGTATCATTCTTATATTTAAAGTATCTCTCTGTGAGCCTTGTAATTGTTGAGTTGTTTTATCTGTGACTGAATTGATATGTCGAACGCACACACACACACGCATTGTGGGTTGTAAATGAAGTAATTGATGTGATGTCAAGTTTTAATTATTGCTTGTGTTTGAACATTCGTTTGAGCAGTGTGAGGAACTTTGAGGCTGTCTAAAGATGTCTATGTTGATTCATGCTTGAGTTGATAGATTCATGCAGTTAGTTGCATTTGTGTTGTTTTAGTTGTTTGCATTGCTTAGGAACGAGCAATTGTTTAAGTTTGGGGGTATTTGATGAATGGATAATATACTCATGATTTAAATATTTTTAGACTTGATATATTGTTAGTTTTTAAGTATTTTAGGATATTTTTACTTGTTTAATTGTATTTTGCAGGTTAGGGCAAGGCAGGAGGGCAAAACAGACTTTTTGATATCATTAATGGCATTCTAGTAATTTCAGTAAAGTAGACCAGCGTCGGGGCGCTGGGAGTCAGGAAGAGCTAGCGAGTTGTTTTGCAAGGCTTGGTTCTTGGGGAGTTAGTTTACTACTCTAATTAGGATTCTTGGTAAAGCTGACTTTGGAGAAGTAGCTATATATAGAGAGTGGAGTTTTTGTGATGGATCTATCGCAGAGATTAATTTTCAGAGCTGAGCAAGGAGATTGGAGATCGAAAAAGCATCGTGAAGAATTCAGATTGGTGGATTGAAGACTGAAGAACTTATTGAGTTTTTTCTTAATCTTTTATCTCTAACTTGTAATTAATTATGGTGACTTATTTTAGAATTCTAGTTTTATTTTCAGCATGAACTAAACTTCCAATTAGGACTACAATTGAACTTTTTGTGATTATGAACTAAGTATCTATTTGAATTTAATTATTATCTCATATTGAGTTGTCTACCTTATTATGTGTTTATTGATTAATTGTTTGACCAACAATTAGCGGGATATCTTAGATGAATTCAGGAGATAAAATCTAGGGTTAGATCTGAATATAATAGTGTGTATTCTTAATTATTTGCATGGGATGAATAATTAGGGTTGTGAAGTGAATAGGGATATCTCTTTGCTGCATGTAACTATTGGGAATTGGTATATAACGAATTTAATCTTTTAGTTTTGCATAGGAATATTGCAGAATTAACTAGGTTAAATAAATTTGTTTGATCACTTGCAAAAGGGCTTACAAATAAAGTTAAATTCTTGTTAGCAACTCTGTTGAGCCTAGTAATTGGATGACGTAGATAACTTAGTTTATATTGCATGATTGGGGATATTGTAATCTTAATCTTCAAAATCTGAATTTTAATTTTTGTGTTTAGTTGTTAAGCATAGTATTAATTTAATTAGTTTTAATTAACATTCAAAACATGATTGTTTAATAAAATAGAGTTAATATAGGTTGATAATTGAAAGTGTAAATTACAATATTTCTCTGTGGGAACGATATTCTACTTATCATTATATTATTTGTTGATTGTGTATACTTGCACATAATTGTTGATTGGGAAATCGGACAATATATAATTTACAAGATATTCAACAATAATAGAATACAAAATAAAAGAAGAGTTTAGAGAAGAAAAATTATGTTTTGATATCGGGTAGTCACTTCAGATCACAATCTTCAATCTCTAAGCCTTCACCTTTGATTATTGACCTCCATAAGTGTTGATCTCTTGTTTGCTTTTGAACTATAAAAATAGAGAGGAAAGTAGTCTTCCCCCGGAGGTCTACTTCTTCTCCCTACTCCTATACTAACAAACTAATGTGGAGAATGGATACAAGGAATTGATGTATGAATTGGTGGTAAATTAGTGTGTATCCAGGATTTATGGATGATTTGGTTTGTGAATTCAATTGGTATTTATAGGCATTCTAAGGTGTGTTAACCCATCATCATAAGTCAAGATCAAACACCCAATCTACTCATATGCATCAGTTAACCAAGGAATTAGCCATCCAAAACGTGCCCATGTGATGTGTTGAAAGTTCAAATCTGATAACCAATTTGGCCATGACCTTGTGAGCTATGTTTGCATTTGAAAATAACCGAATTTGGACTTGAGCAAAGAATGCAAGTTGTAGCCTTGGAAACATAGATGAATTTAGGCTTTTGAATCACCTGATTTGGAGTTCGGAAGCTCAAGTTATGACCCATTTAAGCTGACTGGTCCGAACAAGAATTCAGTCCAAGCGGGATTTGAATCAGCTAAATTAGAGATAATGTTTGGAAGCCCAAACGAACTCTGATTTTTGCACACCATACCTTTTAGGAAAGCTTGAGAAGTCTACTAAAAACTTTAAGAGATCACATTCTCAATCGGAAACTATAACACCATCCAAATTGCAAACGAAGCTCCAAAGGTCAATCTATCTAACCGAGCAATTTTCTGGAATTTTTAGCTTCGACTTCTGTTGGAAAATTGGCCATAACTCTCATATGAGCTCCGATTTGGGTATTTCAAGATGTTACGAATAGCTAAGAAATAGATTTATAATTTTTCTTCTTTGAGATTTGAAAGATTAAGGTTGGATCAAGGATAAAATTGGGCCTCAAACGGACGAACTGATTTCAAAACAATCAAAAATGTGAAAATAACTCATTTTTCATTTAGTGGCTCCATTTGCAACTTAAATCAAAATATAAGAATAGTGAGTATATTTAAGTGTCAAATAAGTATAAAAGACTAGACTTTAAGGGATAAAACATAACATATTTTATACTCATCAGAACCCCTCTGCTCGGTCATAAGCCTCTGACAAGTCTTTCGAAGGGCTGGACATAATGTCCTTCATCAGTTTTTTCGACTTCCCCACATCCAATCTGCTGGTAAAGAACCCAAGAGCCTAAGGTGAATTTAATTCTGTCACCGTTCTGATCGCCTCCCAGAACCTTTTCACATACTGACTCAAGCATTCGTCCGAACGCTGCTTGACTTGCATGAGGGAAGTCGTCACTTTTCCCCTTCTCTTGTTGCTTCTAAACCGAGCGTGAAACTTCTCATGTAGTTCTTTCCACGAGCCAACCGAACTCGGAGACAATGACGCCATCCACTCTCAGGCACCCTTCTTTAGCGTGGTGGCGAACATTTGGCATTTGGCTGTATCTGAGTGTTTATAATAATTCATAAGTCGATTGTACCCATCAGTATGGTCGTACGGATCTCCATAACCATCATAGCTCTCCATCGGTGGCATTTTCTTCGAAGGATCGGCTCTAGCCCGATCAATCTCTCGGGTAAAAGGTGATGTTGGGTCTATCGGCGTCTGCTCTGCCTGATCCTTGACCACTAACAGCTTCTCCAATTTTGCTACTCTTTTGGCGAGGGGGTCAGAATTCTCTCCGGGGGGATGACCTATGCATATCCCTCGTATGTTCTAGAGAAGCCATCCGTCGCCTTTGTCTTGACCTCCCTCGATGTTCACTACTCCCTTCTAGAGAGTAGCTTTTTCGTCTGCTTTTTCTATACCAAGAGCCTTCCAAGACGAGGTGTCCTGGATTGACTCCACGGTCTGGATCTCCTTGAGGAAGCCTCATGTTCTCCCACCAGTTTGGCCATTTGTGCATCTAACTCTTTCTGCTGAAGGTGTAGGGCCTCCATGACATCTTTGTTATGCTGCATCTTTTTAGATAGGATCAATTGACGCTTGTCCTAGCTGTTTTCCTCCCGATCTCTCTCCCACCTTATGTGTGCTCGGGGCTGGTTGTCCGCGACACGATTATTGGGATTAGGGGTATGCTAGCTAGCCGAAAACAAACACCGTCGTGCTGATACAACATGTATCAAGTCTCCTGCCTGATTGTTGGGCCCCAACTTGTCTTGACTGAACCTCTCACCTAGGTCGTTTGGTGGGTTTTGGACTTTTCCTGGTTTGAAGTTACCTTTCGCTTACTCGCCATAGCTCTAACCGGACGCATGAGTGATTGATAGAACACTAAAAAAGCCCTCATTTCTAGCGTCAATGTTAACGCCAAGATTCGTCTACGCGTCCAATCACCAAACACACGTGTTCAATCCTGCACAGAAACGAGAACACACTTAGAGAGCTGACGGCCGAGGCCGCCGAGGGATAGCTCCGATGTGAGAATAAGTGCATGTTTAACAAGGTTTAATAATGGAGGCTTAATGGTTTAATGCTCAAAATAACATTACCTGTGAATAAATGTATAACCTTGTATTTATAGTTGATCACACCACTTTTGTAGCTTTGACCCTGTATTATATTAGGATTCTTAATCATTGTAACTATCTATGATTGAATACAACTCAATCTCCTTAAAAAAATTGAATATAATGCTAACTCATTCCTTAAGAACTAGAAGTTAAATATAATTATGATTATATTTCTTAATTGTCAAGACTAATATTCCTCCACATGAGTCTAAGCCCACCGAACCTCCGAACCCACCGGGTCATGTTCGAAGGCCCAATAAATCACGCCCCACGACTAAGCAACAATCTCCTTTTCAGCGGTTCAACCCATCATTAATCACCCAAAAATTATTTATCCCCAATCATTTATTGTTGTTTAGTATAGTACTCCATCATATTTAAATGTACAAATTCCAAACTGCAAAAATTTATTCAATTTCAGTCTTTCTGTATCTGGGTCAATTCCTCTCTCTATTGGTACCCAAGCTTGAACATTTCAGTCTCAATTTGTGAAATAGTAGAATCTTTTTCCTATTTTAGGACTGTACCAACAAAATCTGTGTGTACCAAAGTTTTCACCATATGATCCGAGTTACTGAACAGTGTTTGATTCATTTTGTTTTGTGTTTATTGTTTGATTTGAAGCTTATTGGGGTCACAAACTTCATCTGGGTTTAATCTCCTTTTTCTTGCCACTCCATAATAATCTGCTAAAATCACAAATAGGGTATTGGGATTTGGAAGAAACCCTACATTTTGGCAACCCATTTGACAGATTTCTCGTGTTCCCATTTGGGAATCTTGAAATTTATGATTTGGGTTTTTTCAAAGTGATGCATATTGAGGTTTTTAAGAATGGCTGTTTTGATCCCTGGTGTTCTGTTGAAGCTTCTTCAGCATATGAACACAGATGTGAAGGTTGCTGGTGAGTACAGGTCATCTCTTTTGCAAGTGGTGAGCATTGTCCCTGCACTAGTAGCTGGTGGGGAGCTCTTTTCAAATAAAGGGTTTTACCTAAAGGTATCAGATTCTTCTCATGCCACTTATGTTTCTCTTCCTGATGAACATGATGATCTTATTCTTAGTGACAAGATTCGATTGGGTCAGTTTATACATGTTGAAAGGCTCGAAGCTGCCTCTCCGGTCCCCATTCTTCATGGGGTTAGGCCGGTACCAGGGCGGCACCCTTGTGTGGGAAGCCCTGAATTTATAGCTGCGACTCATTCATTAGGGTTCCTTAATAATAATAGCAATTCGTCTTCCGGTTCAAAACCCTTAGACAAAACTAAATCCCCTTCCAAAGTAACGAGCAATAATAATTTAGGGGTGAAGGATAACAAATCCACACAATTGAAATTGAAGGGTTGCTCTAAGGAGGATCAAGTGGATAGGAAAACGCCATCATTGTTAAGATCCAAGTCTCAATTGTCGAAGCAGGTCTTGAGTTCCGTTGATAAGAATGTTTCATTTTTGAAGAAATCATCGAGTTCACAGTCAATCCCTTCATCAAAAAGAAAGAGCATCCCCAAAAATCAAGGTGAAAAATATAGTCTCAAGGAAAAAACTGAGACTGCAAGTTTACAAAGAAAGACTGGGACCAAAACCAAACCAGATCTCTCTTGGCGGGAAAAGAGTCCATCGCCCTATGACAATCCCGCATCCAGCAATCCAACCTATACACTGGGAGAGGTGATCACTGAAACACCATTTGAATGGGAAGTGCATGATGCTTATAAGAAAGAAACGGGAGTTAGGACATTAATTGAAACATCAGTTCACACACTGGGAGAAAAAAACAGATACGATACTGAAGCAGAAAAACAGGGGACAGTGCCAACTCCAAAAAATGAAGCAGAGGCACTTTCACTTTCAGGAGTTACAGAAAAGATGATATCTGAGGCAGCAGGTGAGACTTTTCATGCTTCGCCACAGGAATCTATCTTGGATTCAAAATCGTTAGCTGCAACAGGTAGTGTAGCTGAGGCAGAACATGAGATTGTATATCTTCCAGGAACAGAGACGTTGCCCATGCATGAGATTGTTCCTGCAGTAACGGAGGGCTTGTTTTCAGTTAAACAAACAGAAATTATTGAGGTTGACCCTGATCCAGTTGAAGAGATAAGAATTAATATCAAGAATTCAGTTTATCCCTTTATGCCTATGGAAAAATATGAACTCCTTGTTTCTTCAAATGAAAATGACGAATGTTCACCCATTGACGAAGTGGAAGTTGAGAGACATGGTCCATCTCCAGGAGATCAGACGTCACCAAATTCAGGGATAAATGTCAATAGCTCAATCTATCAGAATGTGCAGAAGATTTTAGGATGCTTGAGGGATGGTAAAACCAGAAGGATTGGTATTTATGGAAATGGAGGGATTGGAAAGACTACTTTGCTCAAAGCATTGTTCAATCATACAGAAGCACAGGACATGTTTGATCTAATCATTTGGGTGACTATATCATCATATTCAAGCACAGAAAAGATACAGAATCAAGTTGCGGAACAAGTATTTAGCCATCCAGCAGGCTCTGATACTAGTATAGAAGCTATATCACATGCTTTCAGAAGGAAAAAAGTTTTATTTCTTGTGGATGATGTTTCAGAAAAGATTGATTTGGATGCTGTGGGGATTCCTAATCCAAATCAAGAAAATGGTTGCAGGATTATATTGACAACTAGGTCCCTGGATGTTTGTCAACTCATGGCAGTAGATAAACAATTTGAAATGGGTATAATCTCCATGGAAGAAGCTTGGGAATTGTTCCATGATCAAGTGGGTGACATCATCGATTATCCAGATATCGAGCCCTATGCTCGAGCTATAGTTGCTGCTTGTGGAGGTTTGCCTTTGACAATTGTTGTAACTGGAAGGGCTTTGAGAGAAGAAAACAATGCTTCTATGTGGCAGCATGCATTATGGGAATTTCTCTCTCTTATTACATCCAGTAAACAAGGTATCGAAGCAGAGATCCAAAAACTGAAATTAAGTTATAACAAGTTGAAGTCTCGTGATGTAAAAGACTGCTTTTTATATTGTGCTTTAATTCAAGAAGATCATGGTGTTAATATATCTAAGCTAGCAAAGTACTTCATTAATGAGGGCCTAGTAGCTCGTAGTTTAGCTGATCCATATGAGAAGGGGCATAATATTGTAAATATTCTTCTAAGCGCCTCTCTTTTGGTGAGGACGGATGATGGTCTTTCTGTGCAAATGCATGATGTAATTCGGAAATTAGCACTAGTGATTATGTCACAAGAAGAAGAAGGTTGCCAGTTTTTGGTACGAGGTGATATAAGATTGACATTGGAACCTGAGGGCCCCATTTGTAGCACTGTTGATGTCAATGTTGAAAGTGAACTTTTAAGTAGGTCGGCTTCAGAAGGTCATCAATTCTTGTTGGGGGCTGGTGCAGGATTAACGGAACCACCAGCAAATGAGAAATGGGAACAAGCCAAGATGATATTTTTGATGGACAATGACTTATCCAGTCTACCTGATAATCTATCTTGCCCCAAGCTATTGACTTTGTGTTTCCAAAGAAACAATCAGTTGAGAGTAATACCCAAATCCTTTTTTGTTGGCATGCCTCATCTACAAATTCTGAATCTATCCGGAACCAGAATCAATTCCCTGCCACCATCACTCTTCAACCTTAAGCTACTCAAAGTACTCCTTTTACATGATTGTAAACGTTTTTCCATGCTTTCGCCTGAGATTGGAGCTCTAGAACATCTTGAGTTACTTGATCTCCAAGAAACTGAGATCTATAACTTGCCCAATGCTATTGCTAGTTTGACTTGTCTAAAGCATTTGCTTGTATCTTTCTACGGAACTTGCAACAGTAGCGAGTTTGCCAAGCTGCCAACCGAATTAATTTCTAAAGGTATTATTTCAAGGCTTCTTCAGCTGAATGAACTGAGCATTGATGTCTACCCAGGAGATCAGCGGTGGAGTAGGGGTGTGGAATCCGTGGCAAAGGAGGTGCTCAATTTGAAGGAGTTGAAGAATCTTAGTTTCTACTTTCCTGAAGTAAATCTTCTTGAGCTGTTTATCCAAGAAAGCCCTTCATGGAAAAATAAAGGCTTGACCAAGTTCAAATTTATTGTAGGCCACAACGTGAAGCGCATTGTGGCTCGTGTTACAGAAGATGTGGAGTTTGTATATAATCAGCAAGGTCGATGCTTGAGATTTGTGAATGGTGAAACAGTGCCTAGTGCTGTTGTGAAAGTACTAAGTTTTTCAACTGCTTTCTATTTAGACCATCACCTTAATATCCAAAGTCTCTCAGAGTTTGGGGTTAGTAACATCAATGCATTGGAAGTTTGCATAGTAAGGGAATGCCATGAAATTACGACTGTCACAAATAACAAGGGAGCTCAGAATAGTACATTGACTACATTTCCAGTCCTGGAAATTTTGGTCATTCACTACTTATGGAACTTGAGGAGTATATGGGCGGGCCCTATGCCAAGTGGAAGTCTTTCTAGGCTAAAGTTTTTATCAGTACATACATGCCCTCAGTTGCGATTTGTTCTTACTAGTTCCATGCTTCAAAACCTCTACAGCTTGGAGGTTTTGGCAGTTGAAGATTGTCAAGCAGTCACAGATGTGATTTTAGAGGAGAGTGATGTTGCTTCTGGTTATGTTGTACTTCCTAAATTGAGGAAATTAAGACTTCATTATTTGCCTAAATTGGTAAGCATTTGGAAAGGAACTTGGCCTTCTGTAGAGCGTATAAGCTTCTACAATTGTCCGAATCTGAAGAGCCTTCCGTTCGGCTTTGAACTAATCGAAAGTATAGAAGAGATTAAAGCCGAGAAGACGTGGTGGGATGAATTAATTTGGGAAGACACATCATTATATCTGCAGCTTCAAGCTCACTTCACAGAAATTAGCTATGAAGATTTGTGAAGATGGAACTATTATGCAACACGCTCCAATGCAGGAGGGCGGGCTCTACATGTGCTAATTTTCATTCTCTTGGAAGCTCAAAATTGTGTATCGTCAATGTCTTCATGTGAGTGCCATCTTGCCCTCCCTCCCTATGTGTGCACATGCCCGCATGCACGTGGTTGTAGTTTCATTCCTTTTCTTCATTGAAGTAATAAGTCTGCAATCTCTTGAAATAAATTCCTTGTAAAAATAAATAGTCTTTTGATTTTTGATTACTCACCAGATTAAGTTTAAACAGTATTTCTTCATTGAAGTAATATTGACAAGGAATGTATGTTTGTTTTGTTTTCCTGTTTTTCCTCTTTTTTCTGTATGTGCACTGAACAGTTGAACAATTAGACAGCTATGATATAAATTGTTTGTGCAATATTAGTTTTGTTGTTATCATGATTGCATTGTAAAGACAGCGTATAACCTCATTTATCTTAAAAGTTGATCTTAGACTTCCTCTTATGTCTGTTTACTGAATGGATAACTCGGTTTGTACCAGGTCATTTGGTTTGGTGGAATGTTATGTGCCTAAATTTATTGGAATTTCTAAATTGTTATTACTTTTTAATTATGTAATTTATTTAAATTACAAGTTGAAATAGTCCTAGTTTTGTTAAGAGTAGTGGTTTCCTACGTTGGAGTGGTGGAGTAGTGAGCATGTCCTAATTAGTAGTCAATTAAAGTGTAGTGGGTCTTTATATATATATATAAATCAAATCTCCTGGAATGGCAATCAGATTTTTATGAAACAAAGCTGAGGCTTTATTAATGGAGGTTTGATTCTCGAAGTGAATCATTGGAGGTGTTCCACCCCGCTTGAAATGTGTTTTCTCTCTTATTTCTCCTTTACTATTACTTTTAAAATAGGTTTAAATACATATTAAACCTTAAAGTTTTTGAATTTCAACTCTAATATTTCTATTTTAAGACATTAAACCTTAATGTCTCTAATTTTTTATAAAATAAACCTTTTGACCACACCAAATTTAACATTTAAAATGAAAGAACAATTGAATCTTTTAAGAATATATATTGTTCAAATTAGCTGCAATTTTTTCACATTTTCCTTCTTCATTATACAATAATCACATGCCTATAATTTTATGTATTTTTAAAGATATTTAAGTTCTTATTTGATGTGGAAAATTAAGTCTTTTAAGAATATATATCGTTTATATTGATTCCAATTATTTTTATTTATTTTCTTCATTATACACTAACCACGTGCTTCTAATTTTATTTGTTTCTAAAGATATTTAAAAGTGAAAATATCTGAAATACTTTCATTCGGATTAATTATTACACGTCGGTGGCCAAAAAGTTTTATTTATAAAAATTTTAAGACATTAAAATTCAATGTCTTCAAGTTAAAATAATAAAGTTTAAAGTGTAAAAAACGAAAAACTTTAAGGTGTATTTAAGCTTTTAAAATAAAGGCACACATCATGGTGTTTTATTTGCATTTTACAGGTTTGATAGCTCCCAAGTTGTACTACAAAAGGTTTGATATAGAATGTTGTAAATAAGAAAGCAAATACTTAATTTTTTCAGCATCTGTATATAGAACAGGCAAGGTCCACCTAGGATACACGAATAGAGTCTGCTTAAAAGTGCAACAATCTTTTAAAGTTCTAAATGCAGATTTCTGTTTTGATTTCTCTTTGAATAGAGAATATATCTCAATTCATTACAGCAAATGTCAACCTTGGATACTCTTAAAAGTAACAGATCTTTAAAATGAATGTAAAAACTAGTGGTACATGTTGGACAAAATTTGAACTCAATTTATTCCTCCACTAGTTCAAACTTTTCTTTCGAAAACAAAAATGGGAACACACACAAAATACTGAATATTACAAATGGATAACTGAACTCGATTGAAATTGAATATAGAGGTAACTCTAGCATTGCTAGATAGTGCCTATCATTATGAATGTTGGCACTAGGACTGCCACGATCTTGACAGAGTGACAGACTCAAAGTGTGGTTCCTCATGAAATATTTGCATTTTGCTTTCTTCCCACTATTATTTGCATTCCAAATTTTCCCCAACAAAACCACTAATATATTGAACACCGCAAAAATTATCTCCACGTCCATGTTCCACACAACTACCATCTGCGAAGCCTTGAAAATGTACATCTTTGACTGAAGATTCACCAGCAAAACTACCAATATCATGACCATGCCCTGTTGGAAGAATACAGCAAAACCCACACCTTTGATTTTGAAACTCTGTACCATCAAACTATAGTCTGTGTTTCTTTTCTTTTATCCCAGAAATGAAAAGTTTTGTAGGAGACTGTCAAAAGTTTAAACAATGGATTCACCCAAGATACTAACATGATTATGCAATATGGCTATTATCTGAGCCATCTCGGAGAGGAAACTATTAAAGTGCATCTTGCACCACCATGGTCCCATGTGGTATAACCAAAGACCAGCCTTGGTGCCATCTAAGAAACATAGAAGACGGATTTATTAGTTTATAAAGAAGACAAGCCATGCTTTAAATGTTTTGAAGTTGATTAATTAGATTATACGAGTTACTAACTGCAATGCCATCATTCATGATTGAGCAGAGAGAAAAAAAAAGACCTCGACACTGACTCTGAGGCTCAAATATTGTTTTTGAGAAATGGGAATACTTTATTGAATGTGTAATCCTTTAGCAGAATGGTCTTTAGAGACGATGCTTCAGTGATTAAGACAAAGATTAAATGCGAAATCTGATAAAAGAAAATGATAGCTAGGGTGACAACTCAATACATCAAAAGCTCATAAAAGAAAATTAAATTAAACTTTGCAATATGCATAGGTAAATATCAACTCTATCGGGAAGTCTATAGTGGGCATTTCAGCGTCTGGATTCCTACGTTTCAATAGTAGATCCATGCCACTTAAAATATAACATTAGTTACCTTATTTTAGCAAAGCTAATGACTAAAAGCATGCATGAAAAATCTAATTTGTGATTGCAATCTGGGTTACTTAATGATGCCTCCTTTGGGAATCTCTATGGAGGGTGCCTTAATATGAATGGTAGAACTGCATTAGACAAGTTAATGGACAGTATGCGACGATGCCCGGACAACATCATATACAATCAGAAAAACTCCATCAATAAATTCATTGCGAGTCAATTAAATAACGTATTACCTTGATTCCAAAATAAATATAAGATAACTTGCCTTTGTAAAATACAAAGGCAAGTTATATTTTGAAATGGAGGGAGTATGTTTTTGCTAATGAATTTGACAGATATTCCCATTACCTCAGAATCGCAACAGCAAGCTGTAGTTTCCCAACATCCACGGTGACTTCTGATAACTAACAGCATGAGCGGCAGCATCCAGCAACAGTTTCAGCAAATAGCAGAACAATAGCTCAGAGAACGGTAATGCATGAAAGTAGTGATAGTAAAGTAATGCATTCACTAGGATCGCCAGAATTTTGTTATAAATGTTATTGAGCTTAAGTGAAATGGCAACGATATTTCAAGTGTAGCTTGACCTCATCATCTTGGAAGACTAGTGCATTCCACCACATTTGCTTGCATTTAATAGATCTCAATTGCATTGCATTAGTTTTATTCAGCGACAGAGACTTCAGATTCTCACAATCCATGATACTCAAATTCTCCAATGATGGCCATGCCAAAGAGTCATCCTTGTATATGCCAACCAAATTTGGTAGCTCAACAAGTTCTAACAACTTCAACTTGGGAAGGGCTTCAAATGGGCTGGTAACATTAGTTATCTGACCAGATTGATTCTTAACTTCAATTACCTCAACAAGCTCCGAGCATTTCATTACTCTCAAATGCTGCAATTTAGGGACTAGCTGAGTCATCTCCCATGAGAAAATTTTCTTTATGTTTGAGCAGTCATTCAGAGTCAAAGTTTCTAGGCTTCCCAACACTGCAGATCCCTCCCAAATACAACTTAATCTTTGGAGCCTAGTAATATCTAGCTTCTCAAGGTAAGGAAATTGATCAACCCCCGACATGTTACTATTCAGAATCATTTCCATTTCACTGCATTCTTCAAGAATACAAACTTCCCAACATTGCATTGCATCAATACCGAAGTCGGATAGGCTCTGAGCACTTCTGTGACCAATCAATTTAACAGAACTAGCCTCTTTAAGCACTTCCGTGATTGCAGGACATGGAGGTGTGCCAGAACCGGCAGAATATGTCAAATGTCGCCCAGGTGGGTGCCTAGATATGTCTAGCTTATAAGGATGTTTTGTGGCATCAGGGCCAACAAGAATTTTGAATGATCTAAAATCATTTACCTTACGTAAATTTCTGCTGTTGTTCCTCTTTAATTTTCTCTCATGGTAAAAGGTTTCAAAACACTCTACACTAGGAAAGCAGAAATGAAGAGTGGACAATTGGGTCAAGGCACCGAGTTCTCTTGCAACTTCATCCAGAATTTCACTACCAGTCCCACTCGCAACTTTTTCTAAAATTTCTTTCCAGCCTAGTTCATCAGGAACCACATCAACCACTAGTTCTTCCAGCCGAGAAAGCCTTCCAACGGGATTAAAAGGGACCATCTCCACCACTTGGGCATCAACGTGGTTCTGATTTCCCGCAAGATTAGAGGTAACCAACTCCATTGGTTGGATTTCAACATGGTTATGATTTCCAAGATGATTAGAAGGAACCATCTCCAATGGTTGGGCTTCTACATGGTTCTGATAGCCAATATAGCTGGTGAATGAAATTCTTAAACACCTAAGATTAGACAATTCTCCAATCTCAGTAGGTAAACTGAGGATCCCTGTGTGACGGATATCAAGGACTTCGAGATACTTGAGTTGTTTAATTTCAACTGGAAGTCTCACTAGAAGGCAGCAATTGTTGAGATATAAACCTCTGAGGTTAATCAAGCCAGAGATAGAAGGTGGCAGTGACTCTATTCCTGTACAGTACATGTCCAGTACATTAAGTTCAGACATAAAATCAAAGAATGGACTTGGAATTTTTGTTAACTTGGGATTTTTTTGTAGAAACAATGTGGAGGCAGCCCGACACATGGGACGTTCAGGTAAAGTCTCTACGTTTGTGCACACAAGTGAAATCATCTTTGCCTTACTCCATTCTTCCTCAGAGTGATTCACTTCGTTTTGTCCCACTAATAACTCATGCTCTTGATATTTTCCTCGTGCAAACCTCCTAAGCAAGATGGGCATCTTAACAGATTGCACACCGCCCCTCTCTAGCAAACAAGTATCAATTAGATCCTTCAGTACAGCATGTCCTTCTTCACGTGCCCTCCGAAATGATGAAACATCTATGAACTTCTGGGCTTTCCAACACTCCGTCAAATAATCCTGACAAATCTCATAGTCCTCGGGGAATAGTGCACCGTACTTCAAGCAGTTTCTCCTATCGTCATCTAAATCATCAAAAACAAGTTCATAAGCCTTGAACACGTCATCCGTATCTTTCAGCTTACATCCTCTAGGTGAACATAGTTTTGACCATTTATTCCACCATAGATCTTCATTACGCACATTTCTCAAGTTACTTGCTACTGCTTTGATCACCTGCGGAAGCCCACAACACTCTTTAACTACCAGTTCAGCAATTGGCTTGATCCGTGGATGATTAAAGGCATTATCGCCTACCAAATCTCGGAACAACTTAAGTGAATCAGCTCCGGACAATCTGTCTACATGAACTTCCTCATCCAAATTCATTCTATCACAAACAGGTCTGTACCTAGATGCTAACACCAACTTCCCTTGTTCATGATCATCATGAATTCCCACATCATGCAGATTAATCTCAGAAAAAACCTCGTCAAGCAGCAATAAATACTTCTTGTTTAGCAGTGCCTGAGATATTAAGTTTGCAATCTGAGGGTCAGTGTTGATTCCATTGACATCTAGTTGTAGCCGCTCCACCAATACCTGCTGTATACTGCGTATGCTCCAGTCTTTGCCAACAGTTATCCATATGACATAGTGAAACATTTCAGTCTTGATTCCCAGCTTCTCGTTCAAATTTTTCATTATGGTCGTTTTTCCTACACCGGCAGGTCCCCAGATGCCAATCTTCTTTATAGTTTTTTCTTTTAGGTACCCAAGTAGTTCTTCTACATTCTCGTAAAGTGATGGTATGCCATCTACTTGCTTGGGAAACTTCCTTTCAATTCTTGGTGGGGACCTCTCAGTCAATATAGTGTTTTCAAGATTCATTCTGTCCCTGAGATCAGTTACATCCTTCGTTTTCTTTACTATGTCTCTACTGATCTTTAGCAGCGGAAAGAAAGGACAGATTCCACATAAGCATTTTTTGCTTTCATCGTACCTCGTCTCTAGCTTTTCTATCTCCCCTTTCTCCTTCGTCACATCATCAAGCCAACTTGCAGTTGTACGCGTCTTTTCCTTTCTCACTTCGTTCTTTCTTATGATCTCGTTTACATCATGCTCCTGGTCACAAAGATGTGCTTTTACTTCTTTGAGCTTGTTGAAATTGTCGTCCAGGTCTTTCACATAATCATATTTGCGCTTCAAAATTTTGAATATCGCTTTCACTGCATCTGCAGCTGGCACAACTGCTGACCCAATAGCTTGCGCAATCGCCGTGCCCCACATTCTGTAAATAATTTAAATAAATAGTGATTAACATAAATGATTATCCATTTTGTTACCACACTTCATATTCTAGAGCAATTGAGCTCAACTATGATCTCATATAATTAAAACTTGGAGTCTTGGCAACATAAATGAGCCATGTGGTGCTAAGGTGGGCAATTGATACCCTTAGCGTTTGTAAGAAGATCTAATTAAAATAGTAAATATTTTGTGGAATAATAGATTTCAGTGATCTTTGAACCTTTAATATTCAAAAGTTACTGAAAATATACAAAATATCCATGTATATTATTGTTTTATCCTATTAAATGATTTTTCTCCACCCAGTATAAACTTCATTTGTTGCAGCTTATATTCACCAGGTTGCTCTTTTTATAGCTTTATTTGCAATTACTTGAGGAGTTGTGACTTATCTCATATGGAATTCGAAATTTAAATAAAATCCTACAATATTTCGGCTATAAAATTGTAGCCTATAACTGTATATGCCAATCTTCATTTTTACATAATTTACATCAAAAACTGTATGTGAACTAACTTGAGGATTGATATTTTAGGGAGTTTGATGATAACTATTAACCATTGAGCCGTTACCCTTAATCGAAACTGTAATCTAGTGTCAGTATTTTTTGGGTATAAGAGTTCAAGATTTCCCATAAATTTTGAGTTCAAATCAAAGATTAAGAATGAAATCAAATACTATGCAAACATACTAACCAATAAAATATATGTGCAAATGAGCCCAGCAAACAGCTAAACATTAATTAAACTAGTAGTAATAAATTTACAAAAAGACAGTCAAATTCAAAATTTGAACTTTAGGGAAATACCCACAAGACAAACACAAATAAAATATATATATATATATATATATATATATATAATTTTTTTTAAAAAAAATTGCTTTATTTGCTGATAGCATGCAACAGAGGTATATATGAGTATATGAGAACTATAGAATCATTTAATTAGCACCATTAATTACAAACAAGTTTGTGCAGATTAAATTGTTGATGCAATGCCAACTGAAGCAGAGTAAGAATAAATTGCAGTGCATGGCAAAATGGGAATCAAAAGGTAGAAGACTTTAGTCAGCCGAGAGAGAAAAAGGGAGTACCTTCCTAAGTTTTTGCTGAAGGAACAACCACCAAGCTCTTCTTCTCGTTGTGTAGATAGAATCAGAAGAAGGAAATGGATCTTTTGGGATTGGAAGTCTCCTATCAGACATTATTATTACTCATTATTAGTCAATACGCGTGGTTGCCCACGCCCCTCTGGGAGTACTACAGGACTAAATAAGCAAAAAGAACACTTATGCCACTGTACTTATTAAGTTGTTCTATTTGGACCATCAACCTTTTAATTTATTCAATTGACCAACTAAGCTAATTTAAAGTATTCAATCACACCATTCCGTCAAAAATATGAAACTGCCGTTTGCTTTAATATGATGTGGCATTAGAAAAAATAAAAGAAAAATAAATATGCTGACTAGTTTATTACATGGCACAAATAGTGCATTTTTAATTAAAGAAAGTCTAGTCGACAAATCTCATATTGCTTGGAGAGCTTCACTTCCTTCCTTTTTCTCTGTAATTTTAGACGGAACCTTCATCACCTTTACCAGGAAAGTTACTTGTATATACATATTGATACATAAGTGCATGATAATGCTAGTATGGTACAAAAGGAGTGTATATAAACAATATCGATGAACTATGAATTTCGGTTCATGGTATAGACGACGGTTGTATAACCGAACCGTCGTCGGGTCCGTCGCTAAAGTGGAGTGAGCTGGATGAATCGGATAAAGGGTGAATTTAAGATCCGGACTGTATATTAGTAATATATATATATAATTGTCTACATTTCGAACTATGCCTAACATTATTATAAACTAGAACAAAATATGTAATTCTAAGCGCTTCTTATTATTGACATAAACTACTTCCTGTCACCTCCTGGATAAGCTGGATGGACATCATTCTCACTAAGACCTTGTCATAATTCCGATAATTTCTTCTATTTTGTTGGTGATCATTAGTTATATGTCAAGCAAAATAATCAGTCCCTGCCACGCTTTGTTAGCAATATTATTATGCATCTTCTCAACCAAGAATGCAGACATCAAGAACAAATATATAATAATAATAATTACTTTCATTTCATAAATTGTAACATGTTACAATTTTTTGTTTTGATTAAAGCAATGTAAGATAAAAATATTGTAATCAGTTATCTTTTGATCTTTGTTTTAAGAATCATTGCTGGTTATAAATCAATTACCATTTAGCTTATTTTTGCAGTAAGTTTTTGGGGAGTAAAAGGTTGGTTAGCCAAGTGTCTGGACATTGCACAAAATGGTGGCAAAGTAGGATCGAAAGGCGATACCAAAACAAAAATAAAATAAAATAAAAAATGATAAAAACAAAGTCTCATTTCTAAAATTGTGAATATTATATATGTTTTCATTGCATTTGTGCTCTTAAAAACAATCAGTTACTCACTCCATCTCAAAATTAGAGATATATTTATAAAATGACGACTTTTATTATGTGCTCAAATGAAGCATTAATATTAACTAAGAATTTGGTTGTAATGGTGTGATATTGAAAATAATAGTAAAAAAGTAATGGTAATTTAGAAATATCATGTCACTTTATAATCTTAAAATAGAAATGTATCTCTAATTTTAAAACGGACTAAAAATAAAAATGTATCTGAATATCTCTAATTTTGGAACAGATATAATATTAGATTAGTAGTGTGATATGATAATAAAATTATAATGATAAACTTAAAGATATTGTGTTAATTTGTATTACTATTACTAAAAAGTGTTCTTTTTTTTTTGTAGAATTAAAAAAAATTACAAGTGAAACTTTTTTCATGAAACTAGAAGTATGTCCGTTGCGGTTCGCATTAGATTTAGTATAGAAGAAAAGGGAATTATTATTTTTACAAGTAAAAATTGATATTTTCATAAATTTTTTTATAAGTGTGGGACCTATTTACTATTCATGTAAGAGGGACTTTGCGAAACTATCACTTTTGCTTCTGAAAATATCAATTCCAAAAAAATTGTCTCTAGTTTGGCAAATATTTACAAGGTATGTTTGAAAAATGTATATATATATTTTGGTAGATATAACATGACTAATAAATACATATTTTATTATTTTTAATGAATTAAGGACAGATTGGACCAGGTGTGCAAGCAAGAAATAATATATTTAAAAATTTCAACTTAAACTGATATAAAAATGTCCCTTTAGCTGATTATGTCACCAATATATAGCCTCCATTTTTTTTTACCGCGTTCATAGTGCAAATGCAATTTTATCTTTATGTTACCTCCATCTAAAAATGAGGTTTACTTCTTTTTTCCCCAAAATGTAAAAATAATATTTCCCGGTAAGCTTTTTACAAAGTTTGGTGGTTGGAGTAAGTAAGAATGGGGAGAGGAAAACAAAATCCTACGGGTTGGATTGCTCATGTGTCCGTGGCAGTGGCGGAACCAAGACCGTATTATAGGGGGGTCAAAATTTATTAGTAAAAAAAATTATTTATTGGCGCTTGAACTGCTTCTTTCGACTATACGATTGAAAAGAAACAACTGTATTATGCGATTTTGCATAGCTTGAAAACGTCTCAAAATTTGTTCGTTTTCAATTGTTAAAAAAATATCTTTCTCAAAATAAACTATCAGACTGTCATTCATCCACTATTTTGTATATTTATATTTTCATCTATAGAATAACATAATTTTTTTCGTTCCAAAATATAAGATAATTATTGACTTTTTGAGTGTTAAATTGAGATATTTTTAAATTTAAAATTGATATAATTCATTTAAAATTTATAATTATTAGTACTTTATAGAAATTTACAAGATTTATCATTGTAATGACTAAAGTTAGATAAATTTATATTAATTTATGAATCTAAAAATATTAAAAATTAATTTCAAAAAATCATTAATAATGTTATATATTAAATTGAAGGAATACTATTAGTTTTGGTAAAACTGCATTCGTTTATCCTATAGATCTGTGCGATATAAGTGGTGTAATGACCATGTAGACTATAAAATAAAGCCGACACCAATGCAAGCACTTAACACTTTATTTATATAATAAGATTGTGTGTTAATTTTTAGAATATTAATTAATGTTAGTCCTAATTATTAGTAATAAAATAGTACTAGTAGTTTTAAAATACATTAATTAATTAGGGGGAGAGATAGTGAAGGCCCAAGGCTAGCAGAAAAAAGGACGCAGTGGTCGATAAAGGGCCCTGCCCCTACTGTTAAAAAAAAAAGGTCGGATCGGTGTATGTTCATTCCGGCAGAAGGTCGGTTTGTTTCGTGGGTGAGCTAAAGTTTGGGGGGTCAAGAACGGCGAAATCGTCTGAAACTATGCTGGAGAGCCGGAGGTACCAGGGTCAGTTGACCCCCCTCGCCCCCCCTCGTTCCGCCTCTGGTCCGTGGGACAAATGATATTGAAATGGATGGTGTGAGATTTTTGTGCTGGTGCGGGTCGTTCATGCCTTTGGAATCATCAGGTGCAGACATCTTATGTGTGCCTTTTGGATGATCTCAATCAGGGCGAAGTCGAATTCTAGTCAAACACAAATAAATATATATATATATATAATTTTTTTAAAAAAAATTGCTTTATTTGCTGATAGCATGCAACAGAGGTATATATGAGTATATGAGAACTATAGAATCATTTAATTAGCACCATTAATCACAAACAAGTTTGTGCAGATTAAATTATTGATGCAATGCCAACTGAAGCACAGCAAGAATAAATTGCCGTGTATGGCAAAATGGGAATCAAAAGGTAGAAGATTTTAGTCAACGGAGAGAGAAAAGGGAGTACCTTTCTAAGTTCTTGCTGAAAGAACAACCACCAAGCTCTTTCTTCTGTTGCTTTCCGTGGTGGTGGTCCTCACCCATGTTTTGTGCATGAAAAAAGGGTTGCTTTTTTGAAGTGGGTAGCATTCCCTAATTTCAATAGCTTTTTGGAGTGGGGAACATTCCCTAATTTCAGCAGAATACATGGAAGAGAGAGAAGAGCATTTGGCTTTTCTTAGCCTATAAATATAAGGCTGCAGAATATGCATATTACACACCAATTCGGAGAGAGCAAAAACATCCGAGAGCAAACATAGGGAGAGAGAGAAAAAGAGTGAGAGCTTCTGCTAAAGCTTAGAAAAATAGAGAGAAAGAAAGATCAAACAAATAGATATTTTGTTTGGGTTTTTATCACATAGTTATTGTGGTGAGGTAATTTGAGTGTACTCAAATTAGATCTCAGTTTATTCTAGTGGATTTTTCGGAGATCGTCCCGTGGTTTTTACCTCTTAGTTATAGAGGGTTTTCCACGTAAAAATCTTGGTGTCTCGTGCTTGGTTATTTCTTCCCATCATTTCCTGCAGTGGTTATTATTTTGGTGGAACTGCAAATTTAATCTGTTTGGCATGTACTGATATTTTTGGCCATTTAATTTATCAAAGGCAACAGTATTTGGGAGGTGATTTTTTTCAACAATTGGTATCAGAGCTAAGGTTATTTTGCTCAGTTGTTTTTGATAAATTCTATGGAGGAATCAGTTGGAGGCATGATTAAATTGACCTCTTCAAATTTTTCGATCTGGAAGTCCAGAATGGAGGATATCCTTTACTGTAAGGATTTATATGAACCGTTGGAGCTCGAGGGAAAGAAGCCCGCGGATAAATCTGAGGCTGATTGGAAAAAGATGAACAGGAAGACTATTGGTCACATCCGACAATGGATTGATCAAAGTGTGTTCCACCATGTTTCGCAGGAGACGGATGCTCATACTCTATGGACAACACTAAAGTCCATGTACGAGAAGAAGAATGCACAAAATAAAACTTTTGTGATTCGTAAAATTGTGAACCTGAAATATAAAGATGGAAGCAGTGTATCGGAGCATATGAGTGAGTTCCAAGGTTTGGTGAACCAGTTGTCTACCATGGAATTGAATCTCGATGATGAGATTCAGGCTCTTTTGCTTCTCAGTTCATTGCCAAACAGCTGGGAAACTTTAGTGGTGTCTCTAAGCAATTCAGCTCCAGTGGGAAAAATGACCATGCAGTCGGTCAAAGATAGTCTTCATAATGAGGAGACTAGGCGAAAGGAGCAAGGCTTTAATTTCGAGACACGGGCTCTTGTTGCAGAGAACAGGGGCAGAAGCAATTTCAGGGGATCTCACCAAGGAGATAAAAGTCGTAGCAAAAGCAAAAATCACCGGAGCAAGTCAAAGACCAGAAAAGGCGATACGTATAGATGCTTCTATTGTAATAAGGAAGGTCATTACAAAAGAAATTGCAAGAGCTGGTTAGACAAGCAGAAAAATGGTGAGCAAAGAAAGGTTGAGGAGAAGAACACTGCAGCCACAGTCACCGAAGACGTTGTGATTCTTTCATTTGGGGAAGAAGAATGCTTGCATGTTGATGATCAGAAAGTTGATTGGGTGGTGGATACTGGTGCTTCGTATCATGCTACACCCAAGAGGGAATTCTTCACAACTTATAAAGCTGGAGACTTTGGGTATGTGAGAATGGGGAATACTAATCAGTCCAAGATTATTGGAATTGGAGATGTTTGCATTCAAACAAGTGTTGGTTGCACTATTACCTTGAGGGATGTTAGACACATTCCTGATTTACGTCTCAACTTAATTTCTGGCATGGCCTTGGACAGAGAAGGCTATGAGAATCACTTTGGCAGTGGAAAGTGGAAGCTTACCAAAGGCTCTATGGTGATTGCAAGAGGTGCTGCTTGTTGCTCGTTGTATAAGACTCATGTGAAGGTGCGTTCCAGTGAGTTGAATGCAGCAGAGGATGACTCTTCGCCAAACTTGTGGCATAAGAGGCTTGGTCATATGAGTGAGAAAGGGTTGCAGTTATTAGCAAAAAGGTCACTCATTTCTTTTGCTAAAGGTACTATTTTAAGCCCATGTGATTATTGTTTATTTGGGAAACAACATAGAGTTTCTTTTAGTAGTTCAGCTAAAAGAAAATCAGAGTTACTAGAGAGAGTATATTCTGATGTATGTGGGCCCATTGAGGTTGAGTCTGTGGGTGGAAATATGTATTTTGTTACCTTTATTGATGATGCTTCACGGAAGGTATGGGTATATTTGTTGAGAACAAAAGACCAGGTATTCCAGCATTTTCAGAGTTTTCATGCTATGGTTAAAAGGGAGACTGGAAAATTATTGAAGTGTCTTCGCAGCGACAACGGAGGGGAATACACATCAAAGGAGTTTGCTGATTATTGTAATAAAAATGGCATTCGACATGAGCAGACTGTTCCTGGTACCCCACAGCATAATGGTGTGGCTGAGAGAATGAACCGCACTATTGTTGAGAGAGTGCGATGCATGTTAAGAATGGCTAAACTGTCTAAGTCATTCTGGAGTGAAGCTGTTCGTACTGCTTGCTATCTGATTAATAGATCTCCATCAGCGCCTCTGAATTTCCAGATTCCAGAGGAGATTTGGAGTGGTAAGGATGTGTCATATTCTTACTTGAGAATATTTGGGTGCAAGACTTTTGCACATATCCCCAAGGAACAAAGATCGAAGTTTGATGATAAGTCCACTCCATGTGTTTTTGTTGGTTATGGAGATGCAGAGTTTGGATACCGGTTATGGGATCCAGTGCAGAGAAAATTATTCAGAAGCAGAGATGTGGTGTTTCATGAGCACCAGAATTATGAGGATTTTGATAATGTTGCACAACCCAAAGATAATAGAGTTCCAGACCTCAGCGGAGTTCCTTCTCCATTACAGAATGCCATAGTTGGAGAAGGAGGTCAGAATGAAGATGTGACTGATACAGATTTGCACGATGGTGATGGGTCAGATGCAGAGAATGTTGATCAGGGGGAGCAACCTGACATTGAAGAACCTTAGCTAAGAAGATCCACGAGAGAACGTGTTCCATCAGTCAGATATCCTTCATCTGAATATCTTTTAGTTGCTGAGGAGGGGGAGCCAGAGAATTTTCAAGAAGTCAAGACTCATAAGGAGAAAAACAATTGGTTGAGAGCTATGCAAGAAGAGATGGATTCTTTGCACAAGAATCACACTTATAAGTTAACTACACTTCCAAAGGGCAGGAAAACATTGAAGAACAAATGGGTGTTCAAGCTGAAAAAAGATGGTGAAAAACTAGTGAAGTACAAGGGTCGGTTGGTCGTCAAAGGTTTTGCTCAAAAACAAGGTATTGACTTCGATGAGATTTTTTCAGTTGTGAAGATGACTTATATTCGAGTGGTGTTGGGGTTAGTAGCTAGTATGGATCTTGAGCTTGAGCAACTAGATGTGAAAACTGCATTCCTTCATGGTGATTTGAAGGAGGAAATCTACATGGAGCAGCCAGAGGGATTTGAAGTTAAAGGGAAAGAGCACTTGGTTTGCAGGTTACAGAAAAGTTTGTACGGCCTGAAACAAGCCCCAAGGCAGTGGTACATGAAATTTGATTCATTCATGATGGATCAAGGTTATAATAGAACAGTTGCAGATCACTGTGTATATGTGAAAAAGTTCCCAGATGGTAACTTCGTTATTCTGTTGCTATATGTAGATGATATGTTGATAGTTGGGCAAGATGCTAAAATGATTCACAGGCTCAAGGGTGAGTTGTTCAAGTCCTTTGATATGAAGGACTTAGGCCCGGCTAAACAGATTTTGGGCATGAAAATTGTTCGTGACAGGAAAGCCAAGAGGTTGTGGTTGTCACAAGAGAAGTATGTTGAGCGGGTGCTTGCAAGGTTCAACATGGGTGATGCTAAGCCAGTTAGCACACCACTGGCCAATCATATTAAGTTGACAAAGAGTATGTGTCCTTCTACTAAGGAAGGGAGAGATGATATGGCAGCAGTTCCTTACTCCTCTGCTGTAGGGAGTCTTATGTATGCGATGGTTTGTACGCGGCCGGATATTGCTAATGCAGTTGGCGTTGTGAGCAGGTATTTGTCAAATCCTGGTAGAGAACATTGGGAAGCAGTTAAGTGGATTCTTAGATACTTGAAAGCTACTTCCAGTTTGTGTTTGTGTTTTGGTGGTTCGAGTCCAGTCTTGGAAGGTTTTACAGATGCAGACATGACAGGCTCTGAAGAAAAGAAGTCTACTTCGGGGTATTTGTTTACTTTTGCAGGGGGAGCTGTTTCATGGCAGTCCAAGTTACAGAAGTGTGTTGCTTTGTCTACAACTGAGTCGGAATACATTGCCGCTACAGAAGCAGGCAAGGAGATGTTATGGTTAAAACGATTTCTCCAAGAGTTGGGTCTGACACAAGATGAGTATGTGGTTTATTGTGATAGTCAAAGTGCAATTGACTTGACCAAAAACGCCACTTATCATAATCGTACCAAGCACATTGATGTTCGTTATCACTGGCTTCGAGAAGTGATGGAAAAGGAATTGATGAAAGTGAAGAAAGTTCATACTGATGAGAATCCCTCAGACATGTTAACAAAAGTTGTCACTCGCAACAAGCTGGAGTTTTGCAAGGAGTTGGTCGGGATAGACTCCAAGTGACGGGGTCATAGAAAATACTCTCTTATGGGTTCGGAGGGAGAGATTGTTGCTTTCCGTGGTGGTGGTCCTCACCCATGTTTTGTGCATGAAAAAAAGGTTGCTTTTTTGAAGTGGGTAGCATTCCCTAATTTCAGTAGCTTTTTGGAGTGGGGAACATTCCCTATTTCAGCAGAATACATGGAAGAGAGAGAAGAGCATTTGGCTTTTCTTAGCCTATAAATATAAGGCTGCAGAATATGCATATTACACACCAATTCGGAGAGAGCAAAAACATCCGAGAGCAACCATAAAGAGAGAGAGAAAAAGAGTGAGAGCTTCTGCTAAAGCTTAGAAAAATAGAGAGAAAGAAAGATCAAACAAATAGATATTTTGTTTGGGTTTTTATCACATAGTTATTGTGGTGAGGTAATTTGAGTGTACTCAAATTAGATCTCAGTTTATTCTAGTGGATTTTTCGGAGATCGTCCCGTGGTTTTTACCTCTTAGTTATAGAGGGTTTTCCACGTAAAAATCTTGGTGTCTCGTGCTTGGTTATTTCTATCCATCATTTCCTGCAGTGGTTATTATTTTGGTGGAACTGCAAATTTAATCTGTTTGGCATGTACTGATATTTTTGGCCATTTAATTTATCAAAGGCAACAGTATTTGGGAGGTGATTTTTTCCAACATCTTCTTCTTCTTCTTCTTGTGAATTGTTGTGTAGATAGAATCAGAAGAAGGAAATGGAGCTTTTGGGATTGGAAGTCTCCTATCAGACATTATTATTACTCCTCATTATTAGTCAATACGAGTGGTTGCCCACGACTTCACGAAGGCTCCGGGGAGTAACACAGGACTAAATAGGCAAAAATGACACTTAGGCCAACTGTACTTATTAAGTTGTTCTATTTGGACCATCAACCTTTTAATTTATTCAATTGACCAACTTATATTCAGATTGTACAATATCCGTGCATTAGATAATTGAAGAAAGTCTAGTCGACAAATCTCATATTGCTCGGAGAGATTCACTTCCTTCCTTATTCTCTGTAATTTTAGACAGAACCATCATCAGTTGTATATCAAGCAAAATAACCAATCTCTGCCACGCTTTGTTAGCAATATTATTATGCATCTTTTCAACCAAGAATGCAGACATCAAGAACAAATATATAATAATAATTACTTTCATTTCATAAATTGTAATATGTACAATTTTTTGTTTTAATTAAAGTTATGTAAGATAAAAATATTGTAATCAGTTATCTTTTGGTCTTTGTTTTAAAAATCACTGTTGGTTATAAATCAAGACTAAAAGACATATTGCACCCCAAACTTTACCCATATGTTGACTTTTAAACCCAAACTTAAAAAGGTATTTAAGTACACCCCAAACTTCATATATGCGTAACAAAAGGCACACTTTCGTCAGTTTATCGGTCAAAAGTGACCGGCTAAGATTTTAAGTGTGGATCTGGAGGGGTGTTTAAGACTTTTCCATATCTTCTTCTCGCCTCCCCCAAAATCATGACATGATGAATCCTCACGACAATCCCTCACCCAAATCACCTGGGTCCGATTCAGAAACTCAGATGGGCTCTGGGTTTTCGACGATTCAGCCCACTAGTCAACCATTTCCTTTGCCAGTAAACTTCTCTTCACAGTTTCCATCTCCGTTTATGGAAGCTAATATTAGCGAGGCGGGGAATTTGGAGGAGATTCCCCTGCCGCTTGAGAGCTTACATGGAACCCCAATTCCGCCATTTTTGTCTAAGACTTTTGATCTTGTGGATGACCCCGCTGTGGATTCGGTCATTTCGTGGGGTTCTAAAGGCGAGAGCTTTGTGGTGTGGGATCCTGTGGAGTTTGCCAGGCTAATCCCTCCAAGGAATTTCAAGCACGATAATTTCTCGAGCTTTGTTCACCAGCTAAATACATATGTGGGTATATAATTGCTTCAACTCAAGCCTGTAATGGCTGGTGTTATTAGTCTGTATGTAGTTCTTGTTACACCTTGATTCATATTTTTTGTTTTCTTTGTATTCATTTTTTGTATGTATTATTGTTTAGTACGCTTTTGTATGTTTAGTTCTTTTGTAATTGACTGAGGAGGATCACTCTGTAAATCCTGGTGAGAGATTTTTTTTTGTATCTTTCTTTGGCCCAAGTGATCTTGATGTATATTATTATACCATGGGCATGTTTCCTATATAATGTGTTTTAGCTCTCACTTTTTTGTACTGAACTACGAGCTGGGCTCTCTATTTTTGATGAATTTCTTGTCATGTAAGTATGTCGCTTAATGTTATTTGATGTTCCTTTTGTGGTTTTTAGTCTTACTGATAACGATGTCTTGTTTTTGTATGGAGATTTATTATCTGAATTACTGTTATTGAGGTTGTTTTGTGGCTCTTTCTTTCTGCATTGTGATGTTTAGGAATTTATTTTTTTGAACTATGATGAATCTTAAAGATTGTTGATCATAAGACTGTGATGATGGAACTTCTGTCATCAAAGGGTCATGTTTAAGGAGGAGCTGCTTTCTTGATCTTCATGTCAATCAGAATAAGATCATCCTTCTCACTCGAACGTCATCTACTGGAGTGGGAAGTTCATATTTTGCAGGTAGAATTTCAGGTTCATGTGGAATATTTGTTATAATCTGTCATGCTAAGTTTACCATATCTCACTTTTGCAATGCAGCTCCTCCTTAGCATGGCTCCAGTTGCAGTTATCTTGTAATATCAAATTTATTTATAGTTGTAATGGATCTATTATTCTCTTATGTGGAAATGTTGTTGTTGCTAATTCATTATAGAATTACTTTTTTGTAATTGTTTCCAGGGATTTCGCAAGATTGATACTGAAAAGTGGGAGTTCGTAAATGAAAGTCTCTTGCAAAGGAAAAGGAATCTGTTGAAGAACATCCATAGGCGCAAGTCACCTCAATCTCAGCAGATTGAGAACTCTGTTGGATCTTCTCTTGAAGTAAGGAAACCTGCAGTCAAAGGTGAGATAGAGCTATTAAGGAAAGATAAGAGTTTGATGATGCAGGAGGTTATTGAATTGCAGCAGCAGCAAAGTGGAACTATTCAGCATATGGAAGCAGTGAATGAAAAGCTCCAAGCAGCAGAACAGAGACAGAGGCAGATGGCTTCATTCTTGGCAAAGGTATTCCAAAACCCTGCGTACTTGGCTCGTCTTCAGCCAAAAAATCAGATGACAATTACTTCTCCGAGAACAACAAAAAAGTTTGTAAAATGTCAGCAACATAAACTGGTTATGTTGGACTCATCTAAGGAGGGGCAGATTATGAAGTACCGAGCCGATTTGGAGAATCTTGTTGAACCTTCTGGAAGCTCGGACTTGAATCAAGTAGCAGTTGAACAGATTCCTCATCGTCTCGCAGAAGACACCGTAGGGAATCTTGGTTTAGGTGCAGACAACGTGCCATTTCAAGTTGAGAATATTGCATCAGATGAATTAGCTGCAGCACATGGATTTCTCAAACCTCTAGAGCAAGTCAGGGAGGAAGTTTCAGGCCTAGAATCTCTAGATCCTCGTTTCCTCGGAAAGAAAGTGGTGAGTCCCCAACCAGAGGCTTTTGTCTCTTTTCCAGAAGATAGCTTGAGAATATTGCATCAGATGCTTTAATAGCTTGAGCTACCCAAGCTTTAGAAGAAGACATGGAAAAGTCTTAAACACCCCTCTAGATCCACACTTAAAATCTTAGCCGGTCACTTTTGACCGGTAAACTGACGAAAGTGTGTTTTTTGTTACGCATATATGAAGTTTGGGGTGTACTTAGATACCTTTTTAAGTTTGGGTTTAAAAGTCAACATATGAGTAAAGGTTTGGGGTGCAATATGTCTTTTAGTCATAAATCAATTACTATTTGGTTTATTTTTGTAGTAGTTTGTGTGGAGTAAAAGGTTGGTTAGCCAAGTTTCTGAACATTGCACAAAAAGATGGCAAAGTAGGATTGAAAGGTGATACCAAAACAAATATATATATATATATATATATATATATATATATATATATATATCTAACAAAACACAACTGAATTTGAAAAAAAAAAAAAATTCTCGCTCACCCTAATAAACCATCTGGGCCGTGCAAAGTTTGGAATAAATCTGACCCTTCTTTATATTTCTGCCCTCCTTTCCCTTTCTTCTTCTCCTCTCTTCGTAGTGCCGGAGGCACGGGCGAAGTGCTAATATATATATATATATATATATATATATATATATATATAAAATGATAAAAACAAGTACAGTTATCAAAACATGAGCAAAAATATCAAAAGTGCCATGTAATAAACTAGTCAGCATATTTATTTTTCTTTTATTTTTTCTAATGCCACATCATATTAAAGCAAACGACAGTTTCATATTTTTGACGGAATGGTGTGATTGAATACTTTAAATTAGTTAAGTTGGTTAATTGAATAAATTAAAAGTTTGATGGTTCAAATAGAACAACTTTATAAGTACCGTGGACTAGTGTGCTTTTTGCCGACTAAATAAATACCCAGCCGGCAGCCACCAGTAAATAAATACTTAAAAAAGCCCCTCAAAACAATAATTCAAGCCATGGGTATATGACCATCAACAATAATTTAATTGAACATTAGGAAAGAAAAAAAAATCTCATTTCTAAAATTGTGAATATTATATGTTTTCGTTGCATTTATGCTCCTAAAAACAATCGGTTAGTCGCTCTCCTTCAAAATTAGATATATATTTATAAAATGACTATTTTTATTGTATGCTCAAATATAATTTTAGTATTAATTAAAAATTTAGTAGTGATAGTGTAATATTAAAAATAATAATAAAAAAAGTAATGACAAATTAAAAATATTATATCACTTTATAGTCTTAAAATAGAAATGTATCTCTAATTTTGAAACAGACTAAAAATAAAAATATATCTCTAATTTTAGAACAGAAATTATATTAGTTTAACAGTGCTATATGATAATAAAATTATAATGATAAACTTAAAAATATTGTGTTAATTTATATTACTATCACTAAAAAGTGTACTTTTTTGTAGAATTAAAAAATTACAAGCAAAACTTTTTTTATGAAACGAGAAGTATGTCCATTGCAGTTCGCATTGGATTTAGTATAGAAATTTTTTTGTTAATTTTACAAGTAAAAACTGATATTTTCACATGATTTCATTCACATAAGTGTAAGACCTATTTACTATTCATGTGAGAGAGATCTTGTAGAACTATCACTTTTACTTGTCGAAATATCAATTCATACAAAAAATTATCTCTAGTTTGACAAATATTTACAAGGTATGTTTGAAAAATGTATATATTTTTTTGGTAGATATAACATGACTAAGAAATGCATATTTTTAATGAATAAGGACAGATTGGACCAGGTGTGCAAGCAAGAAATAATAATGGTAGGAACGCCAATTAGGAATATTTAAAAATTTCAACTTAAACTGATATAAAAATGTCCCTTTAGCTGATTATGTCACCAATATATAGCCTCCATTCTCTCTCTCTCTCTCTCTCTCTAGACTGTGCTCATAGTGCAAATGCAATTTTATCTTTATGTTAGCTCCATCTGAAAATGAGTTTTACTTCTTTTTTTCCCCCTAAATGTAGAAATAATATTTCCCCGTAAATTTTTTACAAAGTTTGGTGGTTGGAGTCAGTAAGAATGGGAAGAGGAAAACGAAATCCTACGGATAAGATTGCTCATGTGTCCCCGAGACAAATGCTATTGAAATGGATGGTGTGAGATTTTTGTGCTGGTGCAGGCCGTTCATGCCTTTGGAATTATCAGGTGCAGACATCTTATGTGTGCCTTTTGGATGATCTCAATCAGAGCGGAGTCAAATTCTAGTCATCGGAGTAGATCATCATTGGAGGGCATGAGAAAATGCTCACAAGTTCAATTTCAAAACATCTATAAAGCTGCTATTTTGCAGATATTGGTTTATTACAATACTTCCATCATATTAACACACCCTTGATGATCACTTGGTTAGTTTCACTTGGTTAGTTTCAGTTGTTCGAATGCTGATGGGTTTGATGCCAGGATAATTAAAAGCATCTTCCTCTACACCGAAATATTATTTGGGAGTCATAAATTCTAATATCATGCATATTGATATTTGAAAAATACTTCGTCAAAATAATTAAAAATAATAAAAGTTAGCCTCACTATGATTTTATAAAATTATATATATTATGTTATGTCAACATTTTATATATAATCCTACTCTCACCTACCTAAAAAACATATTTTTTTTATATATAGTTCTTTAATCCAGAAACACCACAAAATTTCCCCCATCATCAACATAACTCTATTATATTGAAAAGCCAAAATTCATCGACATTGAGAAGAGCAATATCCACGTATAATGAGTTGTACAATATGATGACAAATGGACCAACATCTGACAAAATTTGCATTACATGACTCAGCATGCAATTCCCAACTAGTGAAAGAAACATACTAATTTGCACCAGCAGCTCTTAGTTCTTGAATCTGATGCTGCGGCTGATTCCTGCATTAATACCAGAGGCTTCCCCACCATAAGGACCACTTGGCTTCTTGATTTCCCGTACCTGCCCTTTCCGACGAACCACAGCCTTCTGGTGTTTCAACTGCAAAAGAGTGAGAGAGAGAGAGAAATGTTAGTTGTCGGGATAATGCAGTTGATCATTATAGTTGAGACCGGAACTGTCTCTATTTCATACCTTGTATTTCTTCCTTGGATTCTTAATCAGTTTATTGCGTGCACGAGTCAACCCTCTATTCTTCTCCATCTGGGGTAAATCAGTGACAAAAATATTGTTTTTAGTTACAGTGGTATTGTCAATGTTGAATAATCAGACAGCAAAATTATTAGTGTTTTACCTGACGATTAATGTGACGCTTCCCATCTACAAGGGTTTCAGGCAAAGATGAGACGGCCGGAGTTCTGCAAAAGCAAATTAGAATTGTAAAAAATTAACGCCCTTAACTAGCTCTTTTTAAGCCAACAACCTGAAATGTGCAAAAATCATATACAAGGTACAGTAGATTACGGGCTAACCACAATGTTGACATGTCCATGTCTGAAATTGACACTCTCTAGACAGTCTCAGTCACATGGTTACCAGGAACGTGGATCGATTTGGTACGCATAATGAAATTGGATACAGGGAACGCTAACTATTGGTGAATTACAAAAAGTATCTACGTTTCTGTACCACGATTCAGGTTGCAGAACGATAGTTATCAGTTCGCAAATCGCAGGGCGGTTAGGGCTCCCTTGGTAACCCTAATTTGAGGACACATTGTCCACATGTCCATATTCAACTATAATTAATTTTTGTCAAGAACTTGCCTGATGTACGTAGACACTTATTTAAACGTGTTCAAAATTTGAGATATAATAATAATAAAAAAAATTAACATGTCAAGAGTCAAGAAACTATAATTGGTTTGATCCTAGATAATCAGAAAGCAGTTGAGCATGCTGAAATCTAGTTTCAACCATATTAACAGACCTTGAGTACATTTTTGCCTTGGCAGCAAGCTTTGCCTCGTGTTGTTTCTCGACTTCTCTGTAGAACTCAAAATCTGATTCTGTTTCATTGTCTTCCTCCATGTCAAAAGCTCCATCAGCATCTAAGGATTTAGGTTCATCTTCAACATCATCGTCGGACTTGATTCCAGCTCCTGCCAGAACACGTAGTTCGTGCTTCCTTCGCCTTTCTCCAATATCATCCCTCATTGGTAAATCATCATCACCAGAAATGATCTGCCGGAAAAGATATGAAGTCACTAGCAAGAGTCAAAAGATGTATGATACTTTTGAGTTTGAAATATAAAACAACGAACTACACCACCCTAGCAAATCTATGTGGTACCGAATCATATTATCATATAGTAAAGTAAATAGATACACAAAGTCCATCACTTACAAAGAACCTTAATATTAACTGCAGTAAATTGACATCTGAAAAGAAAACAGTGGGAACAACAAACTGCTCTATGGAGAACCTTACAATATAATTGGAATGATGAAAATGTAAATGGACACAATTCTTGAGAAAACTAAAGAACAATTCAAAAGCTAAACTTCTTAATAAACCAGCTCTTTTAGAATTTCAGTGTTCACTGTTCACAAACCTTCAGTGCTTCTTAAACTTTATTTGCACATGGAGTTGGGGAAGAACAGAATAATTTATAAACTACACATATAGGCAGATGCTAGATAATACTTCTCCATGTAGTGGTTCATATTTCTATCTATATACACACAGATAGAAAGATCGAACATTAAATAGCTAGATTTACTCCTGAGATCTTTCTACAGATAGTAGTGTACTAGTGTTATATCCAGTTGTATGGCCAATGCTCAATGGGCATGTTCCTTTTGAGGAATAAAATAAAATTATCTCTTCATGTAGATGGCTGAATGGTTCATAACACACAAGTTGAGCTTCAATTCTGTTTGAATATTAAGGCACTGCATTGAAATTTACTATCTCCTGATTGCCTCAAGGTTGAAATCAGAAAGAAGAAATTTCAAATTAACATCAGATTTTGAATTCACAAGAACTGAAAATAAATAATATTATAGCAACAGACCCACTTCAAACTATAAGGAGGAGCGATTGAAAACGTATATTATAAAAATAGCAAATGGCATATGCAAAGTTAAGACCTGCAAAGTTCATTTTCCCTACCTTGCGCTTTTTCACTTGAGTTACAATCTGGGACAATGTACTTGAGTGCGATAATTGTGATTGCCTATTACTTATTGCAGGACTGCCTCCTTCAATATCTACAGTATTATCATCAAAATCATCGAGTGTCTCGAGTTGTCTGCTCAATTACAAGTTTTAATAAGTCAATCCCACTATTAAAGAGAAAGCAGAATATACTTCAGTAAGATAAGGAAGCACATACACATTCAGTGGTTGCAGATTCCTTTTCACCCCATTACGCTTTGGTGCTATGGAACCAAAAACACCTTTTTGTTTCAGTCTCTCCTCAAGGGCTGCCCTTACTTTTAACATTTCCATGCTCTGTAAACCAACTTGATCATTCTGCCACATTATATGAACTTGATGTTAGTCCGTATGTAGTGTTTGCAACATGTTAGTAGCAGAAAACTGGTAGTCATGACTCATGGTAGCTAGTGTGTGGTTGTGGTGATGGCAACAGCAGGAAAGAAATGTCAAAATTAAAGTTCTAAACAATGTTAAAGATATCTGACACACCTGATGCTTGTGTTTAGCTCCCACACTTCCATGATCCTTCAATGGATCAACCTTCACCAACTCAGCTGTTTTATGAGGCTACAGATTTTGGCCAAGTTGGATCACTAGTTAGTATAGATTAAGTTGGTGTGTGTTTCTTTTCTTTGTTTTTTTTTCTTTTTCTTTTTTTGCTAAGTAACATGTTTTTGTTTTGTTTGGTCAATTACTTAATAAAGAAAAAGTGTTCATTTTTCCTCACATAAATAAGAAAACAACTAATAGTATCTTCAAGGGGACGCTACTTTGAGGAAGCCTACACATAAGTTCAAGGTACTAACTATAACCTGTGTTCCAGCTGGGACCATGGAGGCCTTGTGATCTTCTATGATCGAATCAGATTTGACAGCATCCTGCCTAACAAACGCCAGCTCTGTTTCGGTACCAACCTTCCTGTTTAAAATATCCTCAAGCTCAATTGGAAGATTCTCATCAAGTTTTTCCATCTGCCAAATGACCATGCATGAGAAGAAGTAACCTGGAAGTCAAACGATACCCCCACTCCCGAAAAAGGAAACACTTTCAAACATGTGTTTTGTATGCTATCTTCATGATGCCGATGAGGAAGAAAAAGGAGTTAATCAATTAATTACAATATATAGTAATCTCAAAGATACTTAAAATCCACAGAAAGGACCGATGCAACATGTACGTGACACTGAAGTATATAAGGACGAAGAAGAAACAGCAAATTTTATTAAATAACAGGCTAAAAATAAAAAACACCCTCAATCTGCAAGAATCCTTTAAATGGAGTAAAGAAAGAAAATGGAAAACAAAGGCGTGCTCAAAAAATCATTATGGATTATAAACATCAGAAACTTCTCCTACTTCTATTCTCTCACACATCAGAAGAGGCATATCAAGACTACTACCCAGGCTTTCCGACGCAAAAATGTTGAATCGTGACAGAACCCAAAGCATATCAATGAGTGACAGTAGAAGAGGCTACAATTCCCTCACTACTCCTCAACAATAAACGATCGAGTGATGAGAAATGACCAAACAGGTCTATAAGAACTAAAAAGAAGAGGAGCTGAATCAAACCATTCTTTTAATTTGCATGCTGAGACAAATATGACGAAAAGTGACAAAATGATAAAATTTAAGTTTACTTAACTATGATATCAGATAGAATGTACAATAAAAATAAGCTGATAGACATACCAAATATTGCAAAAGCTCTACCACAGTCAAACAGAAATATTCACCAGGTCAATGTTTGATTGATAAATCAAACAATCCAGTATATGATTAAGGTATGTCAAATAGTCTCTTACTGCCAAAAGTGGAGTAGCAACTACAAATAAATTTCTCAAAATATGTGTGAGAGAGAGTAAGATAGATAGATATAGAGAGAGAGAGATGGGGGTAAATATTACACACTGTTAGAATGTAGAATATTCTTAGAATTTAGCTATTTAGGGAAGGTAGTATTTAGCCTTGATTATAGCTCTATTTAGAGCCTTAATTGTAGTTTGATTGTAATAGAATGTAGTATATAATATATATATATATATATACAATGAAATGATGAGAAAGATTTAACCTCTTATATTCACCAATTTCTTTGTTTTCTCACAACCCTAAATATAGATTTCAACTTGGTATAAGAGCCTAGTTCATCGATACTGTAGCAGACCATTGTTCAGCGGTACTGTAGTAAATTGTTGTTCATTGATACTGTAGCAAAGTCTTATTTATTGGTGTTATAGCAAAGTATTGTTCATCGGTACGCGATAAGTTCTAGAGTTCTAGAGTGTTCGCCTCTCTCCCCTCTTCTCATCTACAGTAGCCGTGTGTTGTTTATTTTAGGTTTCCTCAATTTTTATACAACGGTATTATCTCTATTTTTTCCGTTGCTGGTAACTATATTGTTTACCATACTGTCATATAGTGTGCCTTAAGCCTTTGAATCATCCTTGTTGATATTTCCTTGGATATTCGTGTTGCTTTTGGCAGAATCTAGTTTTATCAATAGTGGTTATCCTAGTGGTCTCACTTCTGAAAAAATATTAGCTTTTTGGACATTCGTGTCCACTCTTAGCTCCGCCCATCATGTCTAGTCAGGTATATTTTTTATGCACTTAATGCTTCTTCTGCATGTACCTTTTGGATTATTGATTCAAGTGCTATAGAACATATGAGTGGTTCATCTAAATTATTTACCACTTATACTCCCTACTCTGGCAAAGATAAAGTATTAATAGTCAATGGTTCACTTTCTCATCTCAGGGAGGGGCTCCGTTGTTTGTACTCCCATTATATCTTTATCCTTTGTTCTTCACGTACCTTCTTTTTCTGCAAATTTATTATATGTTCCAGGTCTCACCAAGTCTTTAAATTGCTCGGTCACTTTTTTTCCTTCTCATTGTATCATTCAAGATTTGGTGACGGGACTGAGAATTGACAGTAGTAGTGCAGTTGGTGGCCTCTACTATCTAGATGTTCCTCAAACTAGTCTACCTTTGGTTGAGAAAGGAACTTCCACCCAGGCTCTTCAATCTATCAATGACTCTAGTCTGACCTCCCTTCTTCATCAGTGGCATTGTCGTCTGGGACATCCTTCATTTAGTACGAGAACAGGTAATCGGAGCCCAATTTCACTTCTCAAACGTTTTCCTGGCCCTTCACTTTCTCCACGGGTTTTTGGTTGTGTGTGTTTTGTCCATGATAAAAATCCTACTCGGGGTAAACTTGATCCTAAATCTCTTCGTTGTGTCATCATTGGGTACTTTCCTACACAAAAAAGGTATAAATATTTTCATCCTCCTTTTAACCGAGTTTATTACTCGTGATGTTACTTTCTGAGAATCTGAATCATTCTATCTTGCTCTCTCATCTCCTCAGGGGGAGAAATATACTAGTGCAGAGGAATTGATGGACTTTGAGCCTAGTTGTTGCATTCCTTCTGCTATCACTTATCCAATAATCACTGATATTTCTTCACAGGAGTCATATGATAGATGGAACAGACCTGATTTGAAGACCTATTCCCAAAGAGATAAGGAACCAGTCCCATCTGTACTACCACAACAGCGCTGCTCGGATCCTAGTTCTCCAGCTTACTCTATAGATCCTAATGGTAATAACTCAAAATATCCCTACTGAAAATTGTGATATCAATCTTCCTATTGCCCTTAGGAAAGGAGTTAGATCATGTACTCAACATTCTATTTCTAACTTTGTCTCTTATGATAATTTATCTACCTCTTATCATGTCTTTGTTTCCTCGTCCTCTATTGATGTTCCTCAGAGGTGGAAGGAAACAATCCAAAAAAATGGAGGAAAGCTATGATAGAGGAAATGAATGCCTTGAGAAAGAATGAGACATGAGAGTTAGTTCCTCTTCCCCATGGGAAGAAACTGGTTGGGTGCAAATGAGTGTATACAGTGAAGCAAAAATCCGATGGGTCGGTTGAGAGATTCAAAGTCAGACTAGTTGCAAAAGGACACACTCAAACTCGTGGAATTGATAATGAGGAGACATTCGCTCCAATGACAAAAATGAATTCCATCCGTACCATTATATCTTGTGCAGCAAACTTTGGGTGGAACCTCCAGCAACTTGATGTGAAGAATGCATTTCTTCATAGAGACCTTAAGGAATACATGAAAGGTCTTTAAGTTACGAAAAGCTTTGTATAGGTTGAAATAGTCCCCTAGAGCATGGTTTGACAAGTTCTATAAAGTCATGATGAGATTTGGGTTCAAGCAAAGCCATGCGGATCACACTATGTTCGTCAAACGTGGAAATAGCAAGATTATTATTCTCATTGTCTATGTCGATGACATTATAGTAACTGGAAATAATGAAGAGATGGTCAATCTCAAGGTAAAACTTGCAAATGAATTTAAAATGAAGAACCTTGACCCCTTGAAATATTTTCTTGCTATAAAAGTTGCAAGATCTTCTAGTGGTATCTTCCTGTCCCAACGAAAGTATATACTTGATCTGTTAATAGAGACGGGCATGTTAGGATGCAAACCAGTTGACTTTCTCATTGAGGTTAATCATCATCTTATAGGTGGGCATATGACCAACTGTTGATAAGGAGAGATATCAACGGTTAGTGGGAAGACAAATTTACCTCTCCCACACTAGACCTGATATTTTTTATCCCGTGAGAGTAGTAAGTCAATATATGCATGATCCACGAGATTGTCACATGGAAGCTGATTATAGAATCCCGAGATATCTAAAATCTGTTCTTGGAAAGGGAATATTATTCTCACATCATGGCCATATGAGGATTGAAGCTTTTATCGATGCAGATTGGGCTGGTTATATTGATGACCGCCGTTCCACATCTGGATTGTTCATTTATAGGCGGCAACCTTGTCACTTGGCGCATCAAAAAACAGTCTGTTGTAGCTAGATCTTGTGCTGAAGCCGAATATCAAGCTATTGCCTTGGGTGTGTGTGAATTAATATGGTTGCGAACATTGTTAGAAGATTTGAGAATCATAAGTAATGAGCTAATGAGATTGCTTTGTGACAATAAAGCAACCATCGGTATTGCAAATAGTATTACAAATGATCTGGTACAACGTGATAGAACGAAACACATTGTGATTGACAGACATTTCATCAAGGAAAAGTTAACTAGTGGTCTCATTTGCATACCTTTTGTCAAGACAAATCATCAGCTTGCTGATATTTTGACCAAAGGTCTCAGTAGTACAACGTTTCATCCCTAATGTTTTAAGTTAGGCTTGCGAGACATTCACGCACCAACTTGAGGGGAAGTGTTAGAATGTAGAATATTCTGTAAATCTGTTAGAATATTATTAGAATCTAGCTATTTAGGGAAGGTCGTAATTAACCTTGATTACAGCTCTAATTAGAGCCTTAAGTATAGTTTGATTATAACAAAATGTAGTATATACAATGAAATGATGAGAAGGATTTAACCTCTCATATTCACCAATTTCTTTGTTTTCTCACAACCCTAAATATGGGTTTCAACTCACACTTTATGCAATTTTACCGTAAGTTAGATTCTAGACTTCAAGGAAGATTTTCCTCTTACAAACTGCATGAAATCTCAAAAAATAAACAAATTATATTCGAGTTCACTAAAGAGAAATATTAACCTTGTCCAACAAATTCTTAATATCAACAAGGCGAGCAATGACCGGATGATCACGAACGGGCTGACCTTCAGACTTGAGAAGAAGATAAAAGGTAATAGCTTGGCAATAGGACAGCAAAAGAAGTTGTTTCAGCTCCAAATATTTCATCCCTCCTTTCTTGGCAATATCTGCTTCTCTAACCTGCACAATAAATAATAGACGTTACCATGATATCAATCAGACAGCTAAATGCCACTAAGGAAATCAAACTCAGAAGCTTAAAGAAAAAGCTCCTTAAGCATCAAAGTGAATGCAGATAAAATGAGACGAGGACTAAAATTTTACTGATAAAGTATGTGAAATTTGAAGTAAAATGGTTTTCACTGGCCAAATATCATATCATGTAACCATTCCATTCCCACCAAATACGTACATGGATATTCAAAAGTCCATTCAAATGAGAAATTTTCAGAAGGCCAAACATAAGCATAGCATAGAAGATTAGGGAATAAGTACAAGTGATCCTAATCTTTACAAACAGAAAGAAACATAGATCAATCAACCTATATTTTTGCACATGCCATTCCAAGTCATTCTCAACATCTACAACAATTTAATATGAGATGCCTTAAAACATAAAAAGTAACAATATACCTTGCTTAGAAGTGGATTAACGACATTTTCAAGATGTTCAACTGTAGCATTCAGCTCTGCCAGCAAACCTACTAGTTCTGGAGCAGCACTGCAATATAAATAAATCGGATAGCACTCATAGCAGTTAGAAGCCTACAAATAAAAATAGAGTCTCTTTCAAATCTAATTTATATATCAGAAATGGATATTAAGAGCATACTACAACAATCATCCATAACAACAAATGTGACAACACCTTAGTGGTATGGTAGCAGTTCTGCAAAGTGCAGATTGGAGCCACCTGTAGCCAATGTGACTAGGAGCTCCACATACAGTAAGCAATTTGGGATGTTCCTTTCTGAGCGAGTTCCTTTCTATTTTGGGATGGTCATAAATAAGTGAGCTCTTTCTATCCTCGCCATTTATCACTTATTCAATTATTGTAATATCTCCATCCAATAGTTTTAAAGATAGAGTAAAATAATCATTACACCTCTCCTAAACTATGTGCCGCTCAACTAGCTCACTTAAAACTGGGAGTGAGGGAGTAATTTTTAGAAATGGGATTCAGAAGAATGTTTCCAATATCTATGAACAGACTATGGCAATAGCCTCTCAACCTGTTGACACAATGTCTTCTTATGAGAGAGAGAGAGAGAGCTAAAACTTGTGTTTTGTAATTGAAAAAGAGAAAGAGGATAATTTCTGAAGGAGGGTAATGATGCAATGACAAAGCTATAGGCTAAAAATGACGTCATTGAGATTTTATTTAGGGTGTTGAGTCTTACTATTTGTCTATAACTTTTTAAAGTTTCTCTGCAATATGCTTTTTCATTCATATTCGGTTGGCTAATCATTGCATAATTCAAGTATCACTAGGCTCTAAGTAATTTTAGTGCCCCTAGTATCGCATCTTTTCCTATCCTGGAAAGAAAAAGAGCAAGAAAAAGGGTAAGAATGACAAAAGAACGAAGATGGAATTCTGCATCAAGTCCATGACTGGAAGTGCCAGTGTATCGTTAACCCTCCATAATTTTCATCTCTACCCTCATACAGAAGAAATGTATTCTCAGAGGTCCTTTGTGTTATAAAAGAAAGAAGGGAAATTTCAAGGATCACAAAAGTTGCTTCCCAGTACTTATGAAACTTGTTTCTATCCAAAAAGCTTTTATTTCTTTCTTGACTGGAACTGGGATGCAATTCTAGATGTACCACATTTCTGAGACTACTGTAAAATGTGACAGATTAACGAGGCAGTGAAATTAGCTTAGAAAAAAATTAATAGATATTTAGAGTTGCCTAAACAGACAAAAATATAAACTTTCTTGCTAAAAAGGAAAGCTTAATCACATATCCTAGATAAACCAGCATGCATAGCTCGGAAGATATTTGTAGTGTATTACTTTCCTACCATTTTTCAGTTTTTTTATGTGTTCCCAGATTGTTTATCTAATTTTGCATTTTATTATTTTTCCTTTTTTTATATACATAAATAATATCATAAAAGGTACCAAAAAGGCTAATATGATATCTCTAGTCATCATGCTCAACAAGATCTCTTCTTCTTTCATACATATTGATAAAAAGAGCTTTATTGGATATCTTCATTCTTACTGCAATATTGCAGTTACACAACAAAGTTTACCCAATACTCGATTTTAAAATGCAGAAGTTATATTAGAAGAAATATAGCTAAAAAAGAGTAAAGAGCTCGCCTGTATACAACGTCCATTTGCTCTTCCCTTGTCAAAGCATTCAAATCTTTCTTGACTTCCTCATAAGTTGTGCCAACTTCATCTTGAGCTCCTTTGTCCTTGGAAGGCTTTGATGCATCTTTTCCTTTGACCAAAATGTCCTGCAATAGAATACAGCGTGATCATTTGTACTCTATATTTTAGAATATATTTTCTATTTTTGATTTTCGACATCAAACATGGGAGACAAAACAACATTAACAACTATAAAAAAGCAAGAAGATATCAGTTTCTGACCTCAAATGTAGGCTCCACGTCGCTCTCATCTTGACTATCATCTTCAAGGCCAAAATCTGCCATTGATAAAGATTCGGCTTTTTCCTTCTGCAATCTCAACACCTCGGCCTCCTCCTCAGCAGGGAGCTCTTCATCGCTTGATTGTACCTATAATAAATTATAAAGATAAAATTATTTTACATCCTTCTTCACTTTATGTTGCAAAAGAAAATATTAAGACAAAATGTTTATATGTCCATCTGATCATAAATTATATATTAGATTTTCAAAACTCAAAACGCTTGCCAGTAATAAAATTTTAGATAGATGCACAGCGAAAGGAAGATTTTGATTGTTTTATATTCTACATTCTTACCTCATAATCAACATTTTCGGCATTGTAAAAGATGTTTTTGCTTCTCCCCCAAACAGACCTGTGTTCTTCATCACCTTCAGCATCATCATGCATTTCGTCCTCGACCCCACCATTTTTGGCCCGTAAAAATTTTTGCTGCCTTGCAACTACAAATATAAATGATAATTCACTGGTTAGCTTGTTGCGTAAAATCACCTAATGTTAGAATGTAGAACTCGAAGGATAAAAGAAGCCAAAGCCAGTGATCGTTCAAATGATAAAGTAAGAAAAAAGCTTATTGCCAAGGAGAACAGAGATATATACATGTATTGTTTTTTAATACATCAACTACGATATGGCAAGTAGCCTTCTTTAAAAGAGTATAGTACACAAAAAATCCAACAAAAGAGACAAAATTTCTTTGTTCCTTGAACGAATTAAAATCAAACAATAATAAAATACTTGTATGCATTGCTATATCCCAACTGCTGATGTGAGAGGGGGAAAAACATTAATAATGCAACTGCCACCACATGTGAAACCCTCAGTACAGTTTATCGTTAAATTATATAGATACATTAAATAAACTTGCAAAAGAATTGTGTTGAGCCACATATCAGGACTGGCCATAAGCTGTACTCTCAACAATATTACTTTTCCTGATGCTAAAATCTATTTCTTAAATTTAGTTTTGAGCTTGAAAGATTATCTCACGAGAATAAATGATGATCAACATTACCACTTAAAAAGATTCAAATTTAACATTTTGAACTCTACGAGAGCCAAGAAAATTGTTTCATGTAAAAATCACCATATCCAACAAATTAAAACAAATTGATCAATAAAGTATTACTTTTTGCTGCAAGTCCAGTAAGTTGGGTATCATCTTCAATGTCTTCCTCATCCTCATCTTTTTCGGTAACCTATTATGCAGCAAAACAAGTAAATAATGGCCTAAAATTCATATAATACAGCTTTGAAGAAACACATTAAAAAACAAAAGTATATAACCTCAACATCAAATACAGGTTGCTCATTATCTTCGTCTGACTCCACATCATCATTTATGTCAAGCGGAACTACATCTCTCTGCCTATGAACTACAATTACAAAACAAATAGTTTTAGCAGTAACATATATGCAGCAATTGAATATGCAAGGCTCGAGATTATACCTCAAACCTTAGGGTTTGTTACGAGAAGAAAATTTTGTTAATTTAAATGATCAAAACCGAAAAATGACCGATTATGTTAGGTTTTCTTTTATACCATCAACTGAGTCTTGAAAAAACGGAATTTTCCACAAAATATCATATAGAATGACAATTATAAATCTAATGGAAGTATGAAACTGTTTCAACCTTTTGCTTCAGTAATCACAAGCATTAAAAATATAATGAATTGAGTTCAATGCAAACAGCAAATTAAAACAAAATTCAAGAGAGAGGAGAAAAAATTACAGGCATCAATTTCATCATCCTCGGAGAAATCTCGGAATTCATTCGCTCTTTTCTTAGGATTCTTGCTGCTACTCTTACGCCCCTTTCCTCCTTTACCCATAACTAACAAGCTGTAGAGAATCTCTTTAACAATTCATAATTTCATACTACATCCTATTATACATCCAATAAAGATAAACACTTTAAAAAATCAGTGAAAAAAACCACTTATGCAACTCTTTCCTATACAATTGGTATGGCAAAGAGTAGGTATTTTTTTTGTTTAATCAATTATTTTGTGAAATATATAGGAAAGAGTTAAAATATAGAGAGCTACAAAGATTACTTACAAATTTGTAGGGAATTGCCGGAATTTCTTCTTTTTCTTCTTCTCGTTGGTCTGAACTAAAAGTTTCCGGCGTGAATAAGCGGCTTGTTAGAAGAAGCCTAAAACAGCAGCAAGTAATATAAGATCGAATACTAAAACCCTTTAAACCCTGGCGGGTCGGATCAGGGGAAGTGGGTTGAAAGATAAGGGGGTGCCTTTGTCAAAGAGCTTATATATTGTTGGGGTAGTATTGTCCAAATAATAATTTATATACCTATATAAAAAAACAGGGAGAGAGAGAGGGAGGAGGAGGAGGAAGAGAAGATATGGAAACTGCAGTTAGAACACTATTTTGGGGTTTGAATCCTAAGGTAAAATTCTCTCCAAAGCTAGATTCTTTTGGTTTTCTTGCTCATTTCTTTGATACCCATCTGAAAATTTGTTCTTTTTGTGTACTAGTTTTTGATGTTATCACTTTTCAGAAGTATCATGCATCTTTCAAGGTCTCTGTATTTGTCATGAATGTGTAGTAGTATAATTTACTGATTCTGAGGTAAATTTAAGCCTTTCATAGCATTTGTACTTAGTTGTCCTATCAGAGTTGTCATTTTTCTTTTTCTTCTCTTTTTCATCAATGTAATTTTCTTGAGGATTATGTGTATTATGATGAGGCAGTCCTATCTTCTTGGAAACTTGTTAATGGGTTATCCTCTTCTTCTATTTAATATAGGAATCGTCTTATGTACGGAATTTTGCAAATTAGGATTCTGAATTTTCTCCATTATTGTGAAGTGTTTTACTTGTTATCTTTAGGTTGCAAACCTTCCACCTCCGCTCCCCCCAAAAAAAACACACACACCACCACCACCACCACCAGCAGCACACTCTCACACATACACAGCCAGGAAATAAACACTGATTTTGATACGATTATGTATGTGAGTGTAAATTTAGAAGCATGTTTTTAAGAACAAATTCATTGCAGTAACTTCAAATAAACCATAAACAAATACAGTCGTTGGACTCAATGTTTTATACGCTCTCCGAGTCAAATTACTTGTCCCAAAACATCATCACCTTAGCTTTTAAGGCATGGTACCATTTTTGCCCGTAGTTTGAGTTAAAAAGAAGTTTGAAATGGAGTCTAACAAAGGATAATTTTGAAACTTTGCATAACTTTTCAAACTAACTCATTATATCATTACTAGAAACTCCAACAAGGAGAATTTTGAATGTGTTCCATTTAATTGGGAGCAATTAAATTGAACAAAGGAACCAATTATTAAGGGTGATATGTTTTGTTCTTCTGTTTCCTACTAGTAATTCTAATGATGAACTTTACCTGTTACCTAAAGTTTCAACTGTGCTTCATCTTCTCTTTAGCCTCCTGTTTAATTTTGAATTTACGTGAAACTTAAAGAACTTATTTACCTGATTTAGTTAAACTTCTGATGGCTCCGTCCTGCAGTACATAGAGTATCTTCAAGCTTTCTAGTTATTGGAGAATTGGAATTCTTCTTGAAATGCTTATAAATTCATAATAGAATTTTTTTTCTTAGTGGTTTATTAAAAATTTATACCTGTGTACTTGCCTTTTTTCAACTGTTTGCCTTTCCTAATGACATAAATATAAACTTGACTGGTTTCTTACAGATTTTAACTCTCAAGCAAACTACAGATGTCTTTATTCCGCATGTATATTGTAGAACATCATGCTCTCCCCTTAAGATGGTAAATAGGACCACTCAATTTCATGAAAGGTACTACTAAGTTATGCATCCTGAGATTTAATTAAACTTCGAATTCTAAACATATGTAACCCTTTGTATTAACTTATGGCAAAATTGAGGTTGTAGTTCCACAGCTAGTTGGCTGTGGAACTACGTTGTTTTGGACTGTTGCCACAGCTAACTAGTTGCGGCAACCACAGCCGTGTTGCCTTTAACTTATTTACCTTTTCTTTTGGAGATCTTGAAATTGCTATGCTCTGGTGCCTCTTCTGCCCTTTTAAATTAAATTTTGTCCCATGGGTTTGTAGTAATAAGAAGACTGAGTAAATTTATTAAACTATTAGAATATGATTATTATGTATACCTAAAAAGAATAAATTTAAGATTTTAGGATGTCTCTTTCATGTGCAGAGTGAGTGGTAAACAATTTGTTCCTGTTCAAGCTGTGTCATCAGGTGCCAATCATCTTCTCTATGCTACTGCTCTAAACCTTCTAGCCCTTGCATTTTGACAAGTTTATCATGTTTACTGGTTCAAGTTACACTAGGTGTGGAAGATGTTGAAGTTTCTTCTTCTGAATATGAGGAGTTCTCGGTTACTGCTACCAGTAAGGATGAGGTTAACAAACTAAAGGTATTAACTTTTCCTCTCTTTTTTCCCCTTTAATTTTTCCCCCTTTTTCCCCCCTTTTGCAGAAATTGAACTTAAGAATATACATAAGGATGTGATATGCCTATTTCAAAGTTAATAATATTGATGCTTCATGAGATTTATTCTTGATCATGGATAATTTTTTCCTTGTGAAGTAATAGGAATTACTCATGACTTGTCAAACAGATAAGTGTAGAGGTACCAGGCGAAAAAACTCAAGAAATTTTTGATGAAGTGTTCTCCAAGATGGTTGCTGCTGCTCAGCCAATTCCAGGCTTTAGAAGGGTTAAGGGAGGTAATTTATCCGAAGACCTGCCCTTGTTTACTTGTCTTGAAGTAATGATGAAGGATCTGATTTTATCATCCTCCTTTATTTATTATTTAATTATTTGTTCTCCTTTCAAATAGTTCCTAATATATCTACCTTTCTCCCATTTGTTTCGCATCTCCTCAAACAATTCGGAACTATCAGGAAAAACACCGGATGTAAGTTTCATATTCCTGTTATTTGACCGTCTACTATATTGACTAAGAGAACATTTATACTTCAACTGAGGAGAATTATTACAAGATTTAAGTAAATTTATCAATTAAGGAAACATGGAGTGTACATGGTTTTTTAAGCCATCCCTACCCATTGGCAATTGGCATACAAGAACTGTCCCAGATTGGGTTTGTAATTATAAGTTTGTTATGATTGTTTTTAGGTAGAAAGATTATTTAACTGATCAATTTAGTATTAGGTTATTTTGGTCCTCAAGTTAATGTTTATTATTTGGTAAGATAATGCAGTAGCAGTAGCAAGTATGGCACCACCAGCAGGGACATAACTCTTTTGTTCTTTTGTAATTTTTGCTATGGCTACATTCAGTTCAAACTCAATATTACTTGATATTAGTTTGGCTGGAACAAATTTAATTATTGGTTAAACAAAACCTGTCTTACATAGCGTTTCTTTTATACACACACACACACACACACACTTATAACTTATAAGAAAGTAGATGACAAATTAATGTCAGCCTCCAAGAAATGCAGACACAGGGAGCATCTCAGCTATTCAGATAAAACTAAAAACAGACACTTAGACGCATGTACCAAAGTACCAAACATTTGCATACTTCTTGATCTTGTTATCTTCAACAGCAGTTGCAGCAATTTGCTCATTCATTATGTCTGGCAGATACCAAGAGACATTCTCTTAGAAGTTCTTGGACCTTCCAAAGTTTACAAAGAAGTTATCAAGAAAGTGATCAACTCTACCATATCTGCATATGTTGAAAAGGTGAATATACAATTCTTTCACTCCCTTATAATTTCTGTTCCACCACCTCCCCCCAAAAACAAACCAACAATAAAAAAAATTTAAAGAAAAAGTTTATTATCGGATTGATTTGGTCGATTTCTTTGTTTTTGCCTTGAAATGTTAAAAATAAAAAATAAACAAATTGCCATGCCTCATTCATATTCCTCGACTAACAAAATTGCATAGTGTTCCATCATTGCCATTGCATTTGTAATAGCCTAGATTTCCTTCTAGTCTGCTAATTGCTGTGTGTAATGTATATCTTATTCCTGTATGCTTTCATGTTTACTTGCCCATATGTTGCAGGAAGGATTAACAGTTGGTAAAAATTTGAGAGTTGAACAAAGCTTTGAAGATCTTGAAGCCACATTCGAACCTGGTGACAGCTTCAGATTCGACGCAACTCTTCAGTGTCAGAATAAAACAGAATGATTTTTTTTTTCTTCTCTGTTTCGATAAGTTAACTGAATGACTTGGTAATTATTCGATATTTTCTGTAGTCATTTGTTACATTGCTGAAACATAAACGTATTCATGCATGTTTCACATGAGAAAATATGGATTAACCAAATTTATGATGTTTCAGACAGTTGTAAATTTTTGGTGTAGTTGGTACTCCAACAACTTCTTCGAAGTTAGGGTGGAGAATTTTGGTTATGAAATCAGAATTTTGATTTTGAAAAGTTTTAAATTTTATCATTGGAGTAAAGTATGATTAAAATTCCAGACACTGGAGTTGAAATATATGGAAATGTGGAAAATGAATTCCTTACTGCTAATGAAAGAAGGAAATTTTGTACTTCTTTTGAACTACTCCCTCTCCCTTCGTCTCACAGGCAACAACTACCGCGACATAATTTTTTGTACAATTTTTCAAAAACTTTCTTTCAAAATTTTATTTGATTTCTTAATTGATCCCTATAAAGTGTGCGGTTAGAAATACTTTTAGTCAGTGAAGGGACTAACTATATATTTAAATGATAAAATTGATATACATTGGAATCAAGGAATCACGATTCCAACGAGTAAAGGAATAAAAAAAATGTTAAGACAAAAATGTCCTTACTTATAAAATAAATAAATATATATAAATATATTATATTATATATATAAATATATAGAATATCTATAATATATAATATTATATGTATTAGTATATATTATATTTATTTTTTTATTATATTAGGTTATACTAATATATAGTATAATAATATTATATATTAGTATAGTATTATAATATTAATATGTATTATACTTATTTTGTATTATTATATATATTACTTAGTTAGTTATGGGTATTTTGGTTAGTATTTTTTATTTCATTTCATTCTTATATAATTTCTAAGTAACATACCAAATGCATGAATCAAGAGTTCGATTCCATTTCTATTATGATCTGATTCTGTTTCTAACCATCATTCTATTTCGTCCTAAAACGATTATGTCCAATTAAACGGCCCCTAAAAGTTCTTAGATTCTAAATTACATCCACTTAAACACAGTATACAATAAGATTTAATAATTAATTTTGAAACAGCCGATTAGAAAAAGGTGGACACTTATTTTAGGACAAAGGAGAGCATTAATTAAACTTTAAAATATTGTATTGACTGTTCTCGGCTTAGGCCTTTGAAGCCCAACAAGACATGTCTGACAAATTAAAAGAAACTGAAATTCGTCACTCGGTAGAGGGCTCTATCTAATTTCATAAACTATAAATTATAAATCAAAATCCCCAATTAAAAAGAACAAAAGTCCAAAATCCTAAATTTTTTTTCTTCTCTAAAGTCTCTCCTTCCAGTCCAGATCGTGAAGCCAGTGAGCGCATTGTGTTTATCAGGGTTTTCCTCTGCAATTGATTTGAAAGCTAGGGTTTCGCCATGGTAATTCTCTCACTCCTCCCTCTGTGGATTTTGATTTATAATTATATAAATAATATATCCTCGGATTTCTTCAGTGTATTTGTTTTGTTTAGTTTGATGTTAGTCATGCGTTGTTTTCTGTATTTAATTCTAACACTCGAATTATCTGTTGTAATCTGTGCAGAACCGAAAGTTTTAATTTTTAAGAACATGCTATAAATTGGGTTTTTGATTTTTTTTAATCTGGTAGTGTTATGTGTTTCTTGTCAATAAGACAACATTGTTTTTGTATGATTTTGTGCTACTGTTCTGAATACTTGTTTGGTTATAGTTTGATAAGGTCGATCCTAAACTGCGACATATAGGGAATGCATAGTTTTGTTTGCATGATCAGTTGGAAGGTTCGATTTTACAGTTAGTAATGAATATAATTAGGTGTATCCGTGTATATATGCCTATGCGTCAAGTGCTTCAAGTGAGTAGAGTTATGGAAAAAGAGTTGCAATTTGATTAAGCCATGTATTCAGCCTATCAAAATTAGTTATGTTATATATAGCTCTATATATATATATATGTGTGTGTGTGTGTGTGTGTGTGTTCTTCTCGTTACCAACCTTTCTCCATAAAAAAATTGTTACTGTTGTAGCTTAGGTGGTTATTTGGCTTTGTAAGCATTTAGAAGAACATGATGCTGATATTGTTATGAAAATAATGAAAAAATACGTACATGTTAGAGAGGTTGACAGTAACTTTGTGGTCATGATAAAGAGGTTGATAGTGCTCATTGAAATGGGTAATTTGCAATTTCCAACCAACATTAATCAACAAGAAGTAGAAGACAGTGGAGGATATGAATTATGCCATTGACGGCTAAGCAAGTTAAAATAGGTTCTTTAATATTCTATCTTATAAAACATAGACTTTAATAGGATTATCATCACAACAGTCCATAAATCTAAGTCATGTCCTTTAAAACAACCATGCCCTGTAATAAAGAAGTGCTTCGAATCTTTGTTAGTTGACTCGGACCTACAGTTTGCAAAAGCCTCAAAAGGAGAATTTCAATAATTAAAATCCGGGGAAAAAGATTAATATGAGTGAAACATTTATTTGAAATGAGCAACAATAGAAGCCAACATTTTGAACTTGTAATATTGACTGATAAAAACAAGTATTTTAAGCCAAATAATTTGAACGTGTAACTTGTAGTTGCTCAACAACATATATGGAATGGGAACCTAGTTTGGAGTAAAGAACATGAAACTGGAACACAACTTGTAGTTGAGTGGGGAGTGGTTCCAGGCTGCCCGTTTTTTTTTTTTTTTTTTGGGGGGGGAGGGGAAGTGGGTTGATGGTCACTGTCTTTCCCTTTTAACCTTTCTTATGGAAGCATGTATAAGCTTTTAGGCCATATCTGAAAAATGATGTGAGGTTAACTCAGCTGTCAGAAGGTTATATATGTTGAGGAGATAACACCAAATCATGTGCCTCACCAATTTAGAGTTGGAGGTGCTTTTAATAGGATATAATAGATGGACATGAAGCTATGGAATGGTGTAAAACTTCTTAAAATTTACAGCAGATCTAATTTGACCTTGTCCGTATGTATATTTACATATTGTTTGATTATATACGAGTGGCCAATTACGCCAAAGTATGGGTCTCTATACCTGATGAACTGGTTATGGTATGTATATGTGTGTGTGTGTGTGTTGTATGTTTACATATGCTTTTTCTATATATGAACATATATTGATTCACAAGAGATTCTGTGCTGCCCCTTTGGTTTTTTATTTGCTTTTGAATTTCTTTTGCTTTCATGATCTGGAGCACAAAAAGGTGGGCAAATAGTTTTAGTTATATTATGGAGTCAGATTACCAGTTTGAGCATGCATTTGTGATTATTTTTGTTTTTTCACATTTCTTCTCATAAAAAAAAGTGCTTTTACATTTCTCTGTCTTATCCTCAGCTATGTGACATGCTTCCCTTTCACTTAGATTTGTTTTTTTATTATAATTTATTGCATTTATGCCCGAGATCTTACCTAACTTCTCTGTATGTTTTTTCTGGTCGGTTTTGGCAGGGTCGTTTGCAGTTAGATCCATTTCTCAATGAGCTTACTAACATGTTTGAGCGCAGTACAGAGAAGGGCTCTGTTTGGGTTAGTTTGAAACGATGTAATTATATCCTTTCTATTTTTTTCCCTCTCCCACTCCCTCTCTCCTTCTGTATCCTCTCAATAGTCAATTTGGTGGGACTATATTCTATTCAATCTAAGATACTGACATTTTTTCCATGCCGTGTTTATAGCATCTGATAAATCTAAGGTTCAGCGGAATAAAATGACAACGGCAGGAGAAACAATTGAGTATAAGTGTCTTGTTAGAGCATCTGATGGAAAGAAGACTATTTCCACCTTGGTATACCCTAAAACAACCCTTTCTTTTCGCCTGTTTATTTTTTGTTGGAACGGTGAAGTTCTATATTGCTTCCTATTTTGTGCGGTATGCTCGTAGAATTTACTTTCTTGCAACTCTTTGGTTGTATTATTTTGATAGTGTTTTCCTATATGAATCCACCCTCTGCTTGTCCATACTCCATATATGAATCTACCCTCAGCTTGTCCATACTCCATATATGAATCTACCCTCAGCTTGTCCATATTATTTGCGCATTGCTATCCTGTAAGCATTTGATCATGTGTGGTAGTGGTTAAGGATCATGCATTGAAGTAATTATTTTACTTTTAGGTGGTACACTTTTGCTACTAAATATTATTTGAGCAAACCTAATAAGCTTTATACTCGTATAGTGTTTTTCTAAAAAAGAAAAAGTTCAATTAATATTACATGTGATTCTCCTTGGGGTGGAGGATTGTGTAAAGGAGACTTCAAACTCAATGCTTCACGGCAAAGGTTTCTTGGGTAGAGAATCGTGAAATCTATGTTGTTTTACGATTTATTTAGTTATTTTCAGTAGGTACTTATTTAACAATTGAAATCGCTATAGGAAAATCAAGGTGAGATTTGTCTTTATTCTTTTGTCAGACGATCAAATAGCATGAAATAATTCTGCTTTTTTCATGTTTATACCTGGATTGCTTGGATGAATAGGTGGGGGTGAAGGATCACCAACGCTTTCAAGCTTCTTATGCAACTATTCTAAAGGCACGCATGACTGCTTTGAAGAAGAGGGAAAGGAAGGAAAAGAGAAAAGCTATGGAGGTTGACAAGAAACAGAATGGCGCAAAGAAGCGGCCTTCCAAGGCTTAACTTGAACGCTTTTGTTTCTTGTTTCTATTTTTGTAGATTTATATTTTCTTTGGTTATATATACCTAGGAATTTACATTTCTCATTTCCCAGCACCAAAATGGCAAAATCTATGGAGCAAGTAGCCGAGACAGGAGAGATTTGATTTGAAAATTTGAAAATTTGAAAGTTGTCAACTTTCGCTCCGATTGTTTGTTTGTTTGTTTGTTTTTGTTTTTTTTTGGGTGAAAAATTCAGTAGATTTGATAATGACATTCTGAACATTTGATCGAAACTGATATGGAAGAATTCCGTTCTTTTTATCTGTACTCGATAAATTAGTACCAACTTCTGAATTATAGTCTGTTTATTTATTTATTTTTGAGTAATATATCTTATTCTTTGAAGTTTCATGATAACATAAAATTTAATATTACAAAAAAAGAGAGTTAAAATTCTAGTTTTCCACTCCCACCGCATACAGTCACCAAAATGAGCTAATAATTAAGTTAAAACGAGATTGCAGATTGGTGGGTACTTTCGAAAATTACCAAAACACCAATATATTTTTATTTTCTAAATAAAAGTATATCCTACCGTGCATTCATTTTATTATACAATCAGAATTATTCTCATTTGCATAACTGTTATGCGAACGATGGATTCCATCTGCGCAATAGTTGTGCATTCAGTTTATCTCTTCTACATAATTATTGTGCATAATTGTTATGCGAATGATAGATCTGGTCTGCGCAATAGTTGTGCTAATGGTATATCCCTTCTACATAACTATTGTGCAGATGTGAGTAATTTTAGCTTTTGGATCAATGAATGAACAGTAAGATCCGCGTTAGATAATAAGGGTTCTCATCCAATTTTGACTATGGATTATTATCATATATATATAGGGGAATGATCCACAGAAAACGTTAGCTATGGACACTGTTTGAGCTAACACATATCCAGCATTTCAATATAAGATCCAGGGGCAGGATTTGGACACGGCCGCTTGAGGGAGTAGCGGTCAGATATTAAAATAATTAAATATTATCTTGGCCGCTACTCTCTCTAGTGGCCAAGATAATATTTAATTATTTTAATTTTTATATTGAGTGTTAGGGGGAGTAGCGGCAAATATGAAAGTTGTATAGAAGTCATCGCTTAATTGACATGGTTGATTCATAAAGATAATGTCAGATTATTAGACTACCTGCACCAAAGCTATTTAATAATTTGTATAGTATATATATACTACTAATAATTAATATTATTAGTATTTAAATTAATTAGAGGGAGGGTGGGAAAACCAAGACGTGAAATACAGATCCATATGAAGTTGTTGCTTCCTTTCCCTCCTAATAACAAAGAGTAATTTGAACAAAACAAGTAACCAACCCAAAATGCAAGATGCACTGCAATAATAATATAATTAATAATACTTCCATCCGTCAAACTTTCATATTGGCCGCTACTCTCTCTAATGGCCTTGACCGCAAGAGTGAGTAGCGGCCAGTCAAAACGCTGTCGTTTTGACTGGAAGTAGCGGCCAAAATAATATTTAATTATTTTAATATCTGGCCGCTACTCCCTCTAACAGCCATGCACAAATTCTGCACTTGGATCTTATATTGAACGACTGAATATGTGTTAGCTTAAACAGTGCCCGTAGCTAACGTTTTTCGTGGATCATTCCCCATATATATATATATATATATAGGAAGAGGATCAAGTGCATACCTTTTGATTTTACATACTTTGCTGGTATGCACTTGAAATAAACTATATATATATATGGGCAATGCCATAACATTTATTTGTTATGCATTAAAAATTGGCAAATAGCATCCTAACCTTCCATTACAAAATTCAAGGGTTGTGGTTCAAAAACTGGTCACGTTGTCCGCTAGTCATTCTAGTGGACTGGATAAAAATAAATTTTGGACGATTATGCCCCAAGTCAAGTGGACCGGATAAAAATAAATTTTGGACAATTATACCCCTAAGTCAAGTCTAAGTCAATGAATATTTTTAACCTTATCCACTAGTAATTCTAGTGGGCGCATATTATCCCAACTGATGTTGTATGACCCGAATTGGGGCAAAAAATCCTGCTGCGATTTCATGAACCCTAGTGCTGTGAAAATCGAATTGGGGCTGTTCATAATTGTAGCTAATTAAAGCTGTGAAATCGAATTGGGGCAAAAGTACTGGTAATCTAATTTCCCAAAGCTGCTGTTGTGATTTCATGAACAACCCTATTTCACAATTGAAGGCAGATCGACAACAAGTTGTGCAAATTTGATATCGTTTGACCAAAATTTGTGTTCTACATCAACCTAATCAATATTTATTCGGTAAGTTTTTTATTTAATCAGTAAGTTTTTAGAATTTATCGTACCCACTAGATTAGTTTTATCATATATGGGTATTACTATTCTGATTGGTATATGACAAAATTAATCCACTATGTTATATATCTACCCTGTTTTTATTTTGAGTTTTAGTTTTCTTGGTGTTTTAAGTATGGTTGAAGTAGTGACATGTTTGTTTCATTTGTGTTTTATTCTTAATTCTAGTAGCAACATTACATTTTTAGGAACTATTTACTATTGAATGTAGCTCAAGTTTAGGGTAAAAAATTGACGTAGTACTACTTGTTGTTTCTGCTTATTAGTATGTTCTTGATATTGGAATGTAATAATTTTTTTTCATATATATGAAAAATGGGGAGGTGAATTACTTAATACATGTAAGAAAGCTAAAAAAAATTTAGATAAAGAGTATAAAATGTTGCAATATTTTTAAATTTATCGTTACAATTTTATTATCACATATATCATTATTATAAAATTAGAAATAAATATAAAAAAAATATTACAAAAGTTATAAGTTTTGTAATTTGAGGGGTAATAAATAAGTTGATTAAATAAAGAGATGATGCATCCTAGGGTAATTACATGTAAGAAAGCTAAATTTGATTGAGACATGAATAAAGACTTAAAAGTCTAGAAAAAACGCCAACGGTGGCTGAGTTATTTGTCAAAAAATTACTCCTTTTGAAAAGAAGATAAAATAAATGGATAGTGCATCCTATGTGTAATTTAATTATATTTTAGAAATTTGATTGAGACATGTGCAATGATTTAAATTATGGAATTTCAGAAAAACGCCGGCCGCGACTGACGGATGAGTAATGTCAACAAATTACTGCTTTCATTCTAATAGAGAGCAGCACTATTTATAAAATTTATAATTTTACTAAATATGTATTGTATCTTATCAATACTCTTTAAAGAATAAATTTAATTTGGTAATAAAAATATAATAATAAAATTATGAAAACAAATTATTAGTAATACTGTACTTTATATTATTGATATTATTACCAATATATAAACTAAAAATACGCCCTTTTAATGTAAAACTATTACATTTAAATTTTTTTATGTGAAATAGAAGAGCAGAAAAAATAAAGTAATAGAGCTGCTTTTTTTACTCGGTACTTTTTTTTTAAGGTGGGTATTGGGTAAGCCATCCATTTATGATGCCGTTAAATATGGTTAAATTGTTGGTTGGCACGTTAGTCTTCTAGATACCAGGTGGGCAACCACATGCCATGCGCTTAAAATTCTTGGGCGGTACATGAAAGAAAATTGTTATTTTTTATTTTTTAGGTGAAATTAGTATTTTAACAAGATTTCATTCAAATGAATGAGAATTTTATTTATTTTTATGTGAAAAGAGTTTTATAAAAATATTATTTTTTTCTCGTAAAAATATCAATAACTTTAACGAAAGGTCCCTCAAATATAATGTGAGCACTGAACCACGTGAAAATGATTTTAGCTCTGAAATTATGTTGAAATATTTAATTTAAAACTAATTGTCGATAATTGAAGAGTTTTCAAATATGAGCAATGATCCATAACATGTATTTGCTATGAATGAAAAATAGGTAAATATCATCTATAGTGTCCGTTTTAAATATCAACGACCGATATTAGAATGAGGAATGCGACGTCCGTTAGTAACACTAGCAGACGGGTTGTTGGCCCAAATATATCGACTATAACTCCATTAATGGTTTGACTTTATTAACTAGAGTTTAGGTTTGAGGTTTATTAATCCTAACTAGGGTTTGAAAACCCTAAATCCTAATTAATAAACCTTAAACCTTAATTAATAAAGACAAACTCTTATTCTGATTAGCGTCCAATACTATTGAAGGTTATAATCGCCAACAGTCTGTCCGTTAGTATTACTAGCGAACGCCGCATTCCTCATTCTAATATCGGCTGTTGATATTTGGAATGGATACTATAGATGGTATTTGTTCATTTTTGATCAATAATAAATACATGATATGGATCATTACCCTTCAAATATATATAAGAAATTTATAAGTATAATTTATTCGTTATCAAATTTTAACGGATACATTCCTTAAGCATTTCCTCACGCAGCGACATGAACGTGATTGTTCATATTTTGCAACGTCCATAATATGTGCATGATTTGATCACATAAAAGAAAAGAATAATTTCTATTCCGATAGATACCATGTTCAAGTATCAAACTTAAAAATTTATCCCTAGTTTTTGTAAAACCAATTTCGTAATGGTACAACTCAATAATACTATTTAACTTTCTGATCCCAACGATTTTTTTTAAGTTCTGCTATCAGGGGCGGATTCAAGATTTGTTGCCAGCAAGGACGAATTTTTTGAGCTGAAGACATAAGTGAATGGTTGAAGTTTAACGAGTTAAAGAGCGAGAGTTTGAATACATTATACACCGTTTGTTTAGTTTTTTTTAGAGTAGTAATAGTTAAGTTTTTTTTGTCTCTCTAAGTTTAACTTTTTCATAAATCTGCTCCCTTAAGTTTATTAAGTTTTATTTTTGTCTCTGTCCTTATACTTATAAAAAAAAAGTTCAGCATAGGCATTGCCTATTCTGCCCTCCACATATATCCGCCATTGCCTGTTATACAATGAGAAAATTTTCAGCCGAATTATGATTGTGACGTATGTGCATACATGAGATAAGTAAGAATTAAGAAGAGTCATATTTTAATTTATTTTATTTTATCGCATATACTTCTACGTTAATCGTAATTCAATTTCATCAAATATTTATCGACATGTGTATTATTTTCTTTTTTTTAATCAAAATTCTATTACTAAAACTGCTTATCTCATGGAATCGTGTCGCATTACTGGCACTATATTTGAGTGATAAAATAAAAAATTGTTACCTTTATAAATTATTAATTAAACTCATAATCTTTATCTTAAAAAGGCACTTACTACTAGTTAGTCTCGATACTTGAAAATCAATGGCTTATTCACACCACATTTTGCTTGCTTTAATTACATCGTGGATATAATTATGGAATATGGTGGCAGCAAAAAACATGTGGGACATTGACAGGACTTTCTTAGAACCAAAATCGATAGAAAACTAACAAAACTCAATTATCATATAAACAAGTGGACCATTAACTTATATATTACGCTCAAGTCTCAACATTTCATACTGGAAAAACTTAATCAAGTCCACAAGTCAACTCAGTAAACCAATTCAAATAAACGCTTTCCACGCAAAAAACTTGTATAATAAACATTTTCAACTTCAAGCAAACATTCCTATCTATTGGATACATTATAAATATCTCAATTTCTCAACCTTATTTTTCACACCCTTTTTTATCAAAATGATATCCTCTAACATGACAAAAAATCTATCAAACATAATCCTGGTCGGACTACTACTCACCGGAGCTCTACCGCAATTTATAGTGGCCCAAAATTGCGGTTGCACCGTAGACCTATGCTGCAGTCGGTGGGGATTTTGTGGCAATGACAAGGACTATTGTGGCACTGGGTGCCAAAGTGGTCCTTGCTACACGGCACCACCACAAAATGGTGTTTCGGTTGCAGATATTATTACGGATAAGTTTTTTAATGGGATTATCAATCAAGCCGAGGCGAGTTGTGCTGGTAAAGGGTTTTACTCGAGATCAAAGTTCCTTGAAGCTCTTAATTCGTACTCTCAATTTGGTAGGGTTGGTTCAAAAGATGATTCTAAGCGTGAGATTGCTGCTTTCTTTGCTCATGTTACCCATGGGACTGGACGTAAGTTTTTTTTTTTTTAACTTTGTTTTAAGTGCTATAACTTTGAACATGATCCTAGCTCGTGTCCCAAAATTAGAGTCTAACTTGACTTGTTGACTTTTAATATATATTAAACAATGAATTTTAAGCGAATTATGTCTCAGCTAATCTTATTATAGGGCAAATGTGCATAATTGCCCCGGAGGTTTGGGTCGAAATCCCAATTAGTCTTGAAATATTTTTTTTCAAAAGTACCTCTGACGTTATAAAATTCAACTCAACTATGTCATTCTCGTTAACAGACCCGCCACCTAAATAAACGGGACCGACACCTTGACAAATTTTGGTGACGAGACATGAAGAGAGTATTTTAGCTCCTAATTAAAACAAATTAAACAACTTAATTTCATTTTTTGCTTTCTCTAAAAATCCGTACTCTGGATTCATCTTCTTCCACCAAACAAAGCACCACCATACCTATCAAATGAAGTGCCAAAAATTGACAATTAAGAAAGGACAATAAAATCAAAACCCAAAAATTAAACAAATAGAATCCCTATTCATCTTCTTCCACCAAACAAAGCACCACCATACCTATCAAATGAAGTACCAAAAATTGACAATCAAGAATGGACAATAAAATCCAAAAACCACCCCACCAATATATCCAGAAATCAAAAGCACTAACATAGCCCAAAATATTTAGAATTTGTTCATTGAACAATGAAATCAAAAAGAATAGTATGCGTGAAGATAGATTGGAATGAAGATGAACAGAGCTTTGAAGACCCCCACCTTGTATTATTGAGAGACAAAGCTTAATGAGAGAAAAATTAATTGGGTGAAAATGAAGACCCGCTTCTATGGTTGAGAGAAAAAGCTTTAGAGAGGGAAAATATGAATTGGATGAAGATGAAAGCTTTAGAGAGAGAGAGAGAGAATTGATCTAAGAAGAATGAGTTTAGAGAGAGAAAATGAATTTGAGAAGAATGAGTTTAGAGATAGAAAGCTTTAGAGAGAGAAAATGGACCTGAGAATAAAAAAAAAATCTTTTGCCGGTTGGTAAAAGAAAGCTACAGAATCCTCCAAATTGGCCACTGCTAGCTTCTCACATACTATATACAAAGGGGAAAAAGAACCAAACTCAATTTCTCAATTCTTTTTTATTTTTTAAATTGTTAATTCATAGGCACTAGAAAAGAAGGGGAAAAAACAAAGAGGAATGAATATACAAAGTCAAAATAACAGGGACAATGCCACCATGCATCGGAAGCCATTGGTTTGGGCCGAGAGTATGACTACAAATTCTCTGACGAGCTTATCTTCATCTCAAGCATCGGCAAATTTATCTTTTGACTCTGTACCTGTCACCAATAATATTCAACTCTAATTTCCTTATTTTTAAAAAAATTAATATAAAAATCTGTCCATTTGCTTTGTCCTGATGAGCTGAAAACTGCAAACCAACATATAGGATGATGTTGAAATTATTAGAGCAAAAAAGAACAAGTTTAGAGAGAGAAAGTTTTAGAGAGAGAAAATGAATCTAGACTGTACGCTATAGTGCCCATTAGAGGATTTCTTCATGCCTCGTCACCAAAATTTGTCCAAAGTGTTAGCTTCGTTTTGTTTAAATGGCAAGTCTGTTAACGGAAGGGCGTAATAGAACTAGGTTTTATAACGTCAAAAACACTTTTGTTTTTTTATAAAAAAAATCGGACCTAACCGACACTTGGGTCCAAATTTTAAAGGCAATTATGTACCTTTGCCCTCTTATTATATGATTAGAAAAATGAGGATTAATGAGTCTCTTCGTTTAGTCTTTAGACAGACATAGTATTATGTATTTATATATTATGGCGCGATTCAATATGCTTTTCTCCCAAGTCATTATGTCGACTCATTGTTAATGCACTAGCAACTATTTTTTCTCCAATTGTTGCTCTAATGTGGATCCGGTTAGCATGAAGTTGTCCCGCCAAGACCATCGGTCAATTGATAGCTTCGGGTGCCGACACGTCATCGGGCGGAGAAATCAATGGTCGGGATATGGGCGGGAAAATTTGAAGCAGGAAAATTCAAAAGTCAATACCATATCCCGACCATTGATTTCTCCGCCCGATGACGTGTCGGCACCCGAAGCCATCAATTGACCGATGGTCTTGGCGGAACAACTTCATGTTAACCGGATCCCTCTAATGTTATTCTCTTTTGATTCCTTCACTTCCATGTCATAATAAATTTATATTACCTCCATTTCACAACAAGTTCAACTTGACTATTAACTGTTATGTACAAACGTATTAAAATTTATTATACACACATTTACATATGTTTTTTTAATAATCTTTTCTCATAAAAAAATCATTTTTCAATAATTGTTAATAAGAGAATATATCATCTTTGTGCAGACTTTTGCTATATAGAAGAAATTGATGGTCCCTCAAAAGACTATTGCGATGAAGGAAACACACAATATCCATGTGCACCAAACAAGAGTTACTATGGTCGAGGCCCACTCCAACTCTCATGGAACACCAATTATGGATCGGCTGGACAAAGTATCGGATTTGATGGCCTAAATAACCCTGATATTGTTGCACAAGATCCAGTTGTGTCCTTTAAGACAGCCTTATGGTTCTGGATGAACAATGTGCATTCTGCCATAACTTCGGGTCAAGGTTTTGGAGCAACTATTCGGGCCATTAACGGTGGTCTTGAATGTGATGGTGCAAACCCTAATACTGTCAATACCCGAGTTGAGTATTATACTGATTATTGTAATCAGCTTAGTGTTTCTCCTGGGGATAATCTTAGATGTTAGGAGACAATTTTGTGCATACAAAATTGATGGAAATAAAGAATGGTAGTATGAAGTAGTAATAAATGTTGGAATTTCTTAACATGTGCCCTTAGGGCACATGCTAATCACACAATTCAAGAGTATATTCTCTTGAACTATGTGTATATTCCTTTGATTTCTGCATTTGCACCAAATTCAAGAGAATATGCACATAGTTCAAGGAAATATACCCTTGAACTGTGTGCTTAGCATGTGCCCTTAAGACACATGTTAAGAGGACCCATAAATATTTTTGCTAACAGTTTATTTATGATGAATTCAAATATGTTCACTCATCTTCTGTTTTATTCATTGTCGCGAACTTTGTCTCATATGTTGTTCCATCTCGTATATTGTCAATATTAAGGATTAGGTGACATCACTACATCTGAGTGGGACAACACATGAGTAGAGATGATAATGGTGTGGTAGCGGTTATCATACGATTTAGGACTGCATCCATCTCACAAAAACTTGCACCAAATCCGTAACGCGTCAGTCTCATTTTATAAAAATATTATGCTAAAATTGCACCAGCAATTCAATCTCTTGAATTGCACCACACTGCACGAGCAAATAATTATAAGTAAAATAAATTAAAATATTTAAAGAAGTAAAACAATATCAAAGATTAAAAATTTATATAACTTAACAATAGTTTCATGTAAAAAAAACTATAACAAACATTATTATAAATATAATTAATAATGTACTAGGGTTATGTTTGTTTGCAAGGATTACATTTGTGATTTATACACTTGGGATATGACTATTAATCCCAAGTGTGTTGTTTGTTTTTAAATTTAAACTTGGGACTATTAATCCAGGGATTATAAAATGACTTAATATAAGGGATTATTTAATATCATGTTCAAGTAGGTATTATAATCCTATCACTTGGGACTAAAAATTTCTAGACAAAATTAACCTCAATCTTTTTCTAAAATAACCATAATATCCTATTCTATCCATTTATTAACCATAATCATGTCACCAAACATAAACTAACAAATTCTTATTCACATGCATTTCATTAAAAATACAACTACATAGACGCTTCAATAATTCGAAACCACAAAAATTCTCTACTGTATCAAAGCATATAATTTCATTTGTGTTCAACACCAAGCATGCTCTTCGCTCAATATAAACTTTTCCGTCTTTATGTCACAAATATGTTATTATTAGTAAGAGTATAATAATTCAAACGATTTTTTTTTATCTAATTCTTTAATTAATTCTAGAAAAAACAAAGATACCATGAGATTATTTTAAGTAATCCCATGAATAATCCCATAAAAAACAAACATATGACTAGGTCTATTTAATCCTAGGATTAATAGTCTTTGGATTATAATCTCATGAATTATAATTCCGGAATTATAATTCTTGCAAACAAACACAGCGTAGTGTATTACATTTTTTTTTTCTAAGGTAGGGATTAGGGATTCCAAATGCACCAACAAGTATTTAATATTTTAATATATTGGTTCAAAAGTGGTGCATCACTAATTCATGATTTGATGTAGTTCGGTGCGGAGCACCACTGGTTTAACATCAAATACGAGTATTGCATCACACCACCTACGATTTATTTAATTTTGCACCAAAACTGCAACGGTCAAGTCATCAATTCAGTTAAAAATCATTCAGTTTCAGTTCGGTTTCAATTCAAATTGTCATCCCTACAGATGAGACACAATTTGCCAGTAGGATTGGACTCAGTTATGATCCTTGTAGGTGTTTGTCTTCGTATGTTGTACTAAAATCATTAAATAATATCATCAATGGTAACACCCTCGGTCAAACTAGCTAAAAAAAGACTATTAATAATCAATATTTTTCTTTTAAAATTTATAATAAATTATATAAATAGAAAGCTGGCTTCCCAAATATCCAATACCTTCTTAATTCATGGTTTGAGAGATAGGGTCTGATTCCTGATAAATTCATGCCTTAAAAGAGTTTCTTTAGGCCTTTCTTCCAGATCTGTACAATGGCTTCATTCATTTCCAATTGATGTATATAGCACCAATACAACACTACTTTTGAGCGGAGCAACTATTTAGGGAGTGTGTAAAAATTAAACAAACCATTTTTACAAAAAGGGAGGGCCTAAATAGGCAGGTCCTCACATGTCTCCATGGGTTGGAAACGGGCCGAGCTCGGCTCGTTTATGCTCTGAGGTTTACCTTTTCAGCCCAATCTCAATTCTTAAAAAAACAGCTACACGTAACCTTGTTTCTTAACCGGCCCTTATTATTTTTCTTAAATAAAATATAAGTTATTGATTTTCTTGTATTTGATGGCAAGGCCCAACTCCCCACAACCCCCCACACCCCCCCACCCCCCCTCCCCTATCCCCCCACCAATCCCCCTCCACATAAAAAAAAAAAAAAGAAAAAAGAAAAGAAAAGAGGAAGGCCTGAATCCTTCAAGCATTACAACTTGCATGGACGAATGTTGTTGAGAGGACTAGAACTCTACTCTCTTGGTAAGAAAGGAGAGAAGAAATTTATGTAAACTTAAGTCAAGCTTTATTTTAATGGGCCTTAAAGCTTAGTTTAGCCCTGCCTTTTGAGTAAAACTTTATTAACCTAATTCTGCATAAGGTTGGGCTGGGCTAAACTGGTTCGATTCAACACCCAACCCATGAATATGACTTGACCAGAACAACAAATCCAATACTGATGCCCCTTACACCGTGTTTGCAAGTTTTATTTTGAGAAGAAGAGAGGAGAAGAGAAGGGAAGAGAAAATAATTAAAATTCTTCTAAATTTTATGGAAAGAATGGAAGAGAATTGAAGTTAAAATTAATTTCATTTTTGGCTCAAAACTTTCCCCCAAAATGGGTAGATTTAGAGGGATGTGAAAGAATGAAAAAGTTAAATATTTTATATAACCTAAAATAACTTTTTAAAATAAATAATATAACAATTTTATCTCTAACTATTATAACTCTCAATTTAAAAATAAAAAATAAAAAATTTCTCCATGTTCTTCCATACTCTCTCTCCCCAGAGCCCGCCCATACTTTCTCTCTCTTTCCCCCCTCCCCGCGCGCTCTCCCAACCCACCTCCACCTTATTTTTCACGACACTCCTTTCTGTTTCTCGCCATCTATTATTATATAATGTATTATTAATTACAACATTATTTTTTTTATAAAAAATTACTTCAATCAAAGCTTTTGGTGCACATCCATTCACATTTTTTGGATATATCATTATCAATACATTCACCTGTTTTTGTATTTATATATTGCGATAATATAGGTATAAATTTATTAAAACATGATTATTAAATTCTAGACATAATTATTTACTGTATTTGAAGATTTAATAATTAAATAAATTATCATCTTTTGCGGGATGGAGGGAGTAAGATTATTATCGATTTTTTAAAAGTCAATTTGAGATATTTTAAAATTTAAATCCTATCATTTATTATATTTATATGTAATAGTAATATAATAATAGTGTAGTTTAAAAATTAAAATCTCTCTCCTTCTTCTAAACTCACAAACAATGAAAAACATAATTAAAATTCCATCTATTCCATTCATTTCTAAAACTCATAAACATGACAGAGAAAAATTATAATCTCTTCCCTTCCCATCCCTTCTCATCCAATACTTTCCTTTCTCATCCCATCTTTTCGAACCAAACTTACAAATGTAACATTAGTGATTAATGATTAGTATTTTTGATTAGAATCGGTTTTAAAAAAGTAGTTTGTGTTTGATAAGTAAAAAACACTTAAATTAGTAATAAGTGAAAAATATTTGGTAAAAAAAATTATTAATTACTTATTTCAAGTGAAAATTACTAAAAAAATATTTTTAAAAAGTAAATATGGGTAATGATTGAAATTATTAAAATAAATAGGGGTAGATTAGTAATATACTTAGTCAAACTTGATTATTAAATTTAGTAAATAATGAAACTCCAAATTAGAGCTTTTGATTATTTCATAATTAAAAAACAATTATAAACAATTTTAAAATTAATTTATCAAATATTTTTACTTCTTAAAACATATTATATCCGAAACACTCTCTTAGAGCATTTCCAGCAGCTAGACTATCTCATGGACTATATTTAGTCCATATGATATCAACAAATGTCCTGTAGTCTTCGATCTTTTCAGCAGATGGACTATCCCGTGCACTATAATATAAAAAGATTAAAATAATCAATGAATTCAAAAAAACTCCAATAATCTTTCCACTCTCCCATTTAAATATAATTAAAATTATAGTCAATGGACTATCAAGTTCCTTGATTTAGTCCTTTTAGTGCTTCAAATATAGTCACGTACTATATTTAGTCCAACTGCTGGAGAGGAAAAATAAATCCTAGACTATATTTAATCCAAGATTGTGCTGCTGGAGATGCTCTTGCTCTCCTGATAGTCATAGCTCGAGTAAGAGAGCAGTTCCTATTGGAGCTAGGAGAGAGTTTGGGGGCCGGGGATTAAGAAGTTGTCAATGACATTTGCAAACCTTATATTTATTGAAAAGAAATATTCCCTACGTCCATAAAAAATACGGAGTAAAAAATATCTTAGCTTTTTAAAATAAATTCGAGAAAATAAATGTTACTCCTTCCGTCCCAAATTAATTGCTTAATTTTGACTTTTTTAAGTCAAATTGACTATTTTTAGAATTAATAATTAAGCATATATAAATATATTTCTAAAATTATAAAAATTGGGGTTAGTAATAAATTGTATATACTTTTTTTTGGTTATAATCTCTTCACCTATATTTTAGCAAAAATAGTAAAAAGATTAGTTTTAAAAATGGTCAATTTGACTTTAAAAAGTCAAAACTGAGCAATTTATTTGGGACGGAGAGAGTACTAGATTATATTATTCCCTGTGTCCTAAAAATGGAGAGTTTCATTTTTTACTTCAAGAAAGTCATTTCTCAAAATACTAAATTTTAAAATTGATATGAATTTATTAATAAAGTATATATATTAGACATTATTATTCTTATTTTAATTACGTGTCATGCTCTTAACACTGTTTGTGTATTATATACACTGTCAGTGTATCAAATTAATTTTAATTTTCTAAAACTCTTTTTTATAATATTTAAATAAATTATAGAAAATAAATATTATTGGCTTTTAATACTCTCTTCATCCTAAAATAGGAGTTATTTTAACTTTGAGAAATCAATTTGCAAAATATTAAAATTAATATGAATTCATTTAAAAATTAAAAATAACAAATGCACAATGGTAAAGTTAGTAAACAGTTATGGAGGGTTTTTAAAATTTGAGAGTATGTTTGTAAAAAATACATACCAATGTCTCATTATTTATAGTCGATATTTTAGGTCGGCTATTCCCATCGTTTACGAACGTGGTTAATTTGTTGACAATAAGCCTAAATATAATTGAATATATTTGGATGAGAGCTCATTTTGGTCAAAACTAATCCCCAAGTGTCCGTACAATTGTGGACCTGTCTTATGTGCTAAAATTTGGTACCACACCCGGTTTAGATAATGGGTCATATAGGAGTCGGTCATGTCATAGGCAGGTACCACATCAACATGGGGCTCAAGCATTATGATAGGAGTGGGGCCATGCTAGGCTTACGTATCATGCATGAAACCATGCATGATGGTACTAGGTGGTTACATGTATACCGTATGCATGAAACTACATCAAGTAGATTCGGGAGCAACATATATATCACATATGAGATTTTACCTTGGACCATACTAGTTGAGTTCAGGTATCACCACAACTGGGAGTCATGCTAGGCCACCGGACCATGACTTGGACATTCCAAGTTGGCAAGGGCGGAGCCAGGAAAATTTTTCTGGCTGGGCTATCGCGTTGTCAAAAAATTGTGATCTCATAAATAATTTGACGGGAGTTCGGGGGCTGTGCTCCCGAGCCAAATTTTTTAGATAATTTTATATTTTTCGGTCGATTGCATATGTAAAAACATGTATTTAATTACAATATTGTTAATATTACAACTAATAACATCATATAGCAATATTCTTTTGCTGTCATTAGCTTTAATTCTTCCTCCCAAATTCTCAATCAGCTCGTGACTTCATCTCCTTAATGAATTTAATAACTCAATATACGCACTAATATTGCAATCCCCAGTATCATAGCTTAAACTAATTATTTAGTGACTCAGCCTCGTGCCCCATAATCTTCAGTGACTCAGCCTACAGCCATACAAGGGAAATGAGAATGAGTGAGGGGCGGACATGTCTTGTAACTAGAATTGGTTTATGAAATTTTTGTTTTGCTCCCTCCAAGTATAGCTCATTTATTAATCAGCCTCCCTTAAGTTTATTAAGTTACATATTTGGCCCTACCTTTTACCTATAAAAAAAAATATCACCTGGGCTATAGCCCACCTTAGCCCATGTGTATCTCCGTCCTTGCAAGTTGGGGCACGCCACATGTGGGGGTCGGGCATGGTTCGGGCACCACGATTTGAGATTTCTCGTGAGCCTCGGGCTACTACTCCCTAACACTTCCTATTTTGCATGGTATGGTATGCTCATAAAATTTACTTTCTTGTAACTCTTTAGTTTGTATTATTCTGATAGTGTTTTCTTATATGAATCTAACCTCAGCTAGTCCATATATGATATGTTTCTAACTGATACTGTTTCCTGCTTTGGTAATTTTCGCCTAGAATAAAAAAATACTGAAAAGGTATAATTAAATTTTGGTCACACCATTAAGCAATCATATATATTATTCTATGTTATTAGTATAATGGTTAAGAAAAAATTGAAACTCTATTATTTATTTATTTTAATTAATGCATGGCAAAAATAAAATAAAAAATAAAAAATAATTGGTTGTTGTTGTGTTTTTGTGTGGGGTGAGGATGTTGCTTTATTATTTTAATTTTTTGTATTGTAATCTTTTTATCGTTTATAATAGTTTATAGTTTCAATATTTTTCAGTTGATTAAACCTTTTGATCAAAAAAATAATAAGCTTTATATTCGTATAGTGTTTTCTTTAAAACGGAAAAGTTAAATTAATATTACTTGTGATTATTCTTTGGTAGAGAATTGTGTAAAGGAGACTTCGAACTCAATGTTTCATGGCAAAGGTCTCTTCTTTTTTTTTTTAAAACATTTGATTGAAACTGATATGGAAGAATCCTGTTCTTTTTATATGTTACGTGGTGGAGTTATTATCTATCTATACTCCTTAAGTTAGTACCAACTTCTAAACATTGTCTCTTGATTTTTTTTATTTTTTATTTTTGAGTAATATATCTTACTCTTTGAAGTTCTGTGATAACACAAAATTAAATATTTCAAAAAAAAGAGTTAAGATTCTCATTTTCCATGCAGCAATTGGAAATTAGATTACAATCACCATAATGAGATAATAATTAAGCTAAAAAGAGATTGCAAAAAGTCAATTGCATGAAGTTGGTAAGTCTATGGAGGCTCTTACAGAAACACATTGGAGCTAAAAGCGATTTAGTAGACAACTTTAGCAGCTCAAGTTATGAATGGAAACTGGTAATGAAGCTTAGAATTGAATTTTTTTTTTCTTTTTTTTTTCAACCTAGAGTTGACTTTTTCCTATTCTTCCTAATAATTGACATTTTTTTAATAACGGTTTATTTTTCCATCTTTCTTAGAGGGTGTTTTATAAGCATAAATTTATGGGCACAGAATTCAACTAAAATTATCATATACTCTCTTCCTCCCGTTCCATATTATAAGATCATTATTGATTTTTTGAAGTCAACTTAAGATATTTTAAACTCAAAATTGACATAAATATATTCCTTTGATTTTAACCAATACAATGAATATTGTAAACTATCTAGTACGTGTTATTCATTGTAATGAATATTATAAACTATCTAAAAAGTGTTACTCATTATAATTAATTTTTATTTTTTCATAATTTTTAATGAATCATCTCTATTATAAGTTTGAAAATGTCTTAAACTAACTTGAAAAGTCAAGGATTTTGTAATTTGGAGCGGAGATAGTATTCATTTATAAGAATATGGGTTTTGGATATACTTAGAACTTGGTAAATGTTAGGAGAACCTCAGGAGCTAGCACGTCGCGTGCGCGTACACAAGACACTAACATACATGTTTGGAATTCACTACTAGAAAAATAATAATACGTGACGGAATTTTTTGACGGCTTTTAAAAACAATCACAAAAGATAATAATTTGTGATAGACTTTTTAAGCAATCACAAAATACTGGTATATAAGATGGCTCTTAGTGATGACTAATTTTGCCATCAATGTAATATAATTGTGATGGTTATGTCAATCACCAATTTTTTCATGCAAAATAAAAAAAATTATGACGGACTAAGCCATAAGTTATGGATATACCCTTTTCATAATTGCATTTAAACTATCACCAATATTCTAATAAATAAAAAAATCAAAATCATGTTTCGTGACGGTCATGACAATCATTAAAAAAGTCATATTTTTGTTATGACTTCTATTTGCAATCATAAAAAAAAGTATTTTGTGATGAAATTTTCAAGCTATCACAAAATAATTATATATATGATGGCTCTCAATGATGACAAATTTTACTATCATTATAGAGTATTTGTGACCACCGTTGCAATCACTAAATCTTATGCGAGACTAATTTTGTTTAGTAAGTCAACTCACATGTATTTCTTTTAATATTTTTATTTAAAATTATAATCATGATCCAACCTTTGGTGTAGTGGTATTATTGCTTATTTAGTTTGCAAATGGGGGGAGAGTTCGAATACTACATGAATCCATTTAATATAGTTAATATAGTGGAATAAGTTGTCCTTAAAAGTGATTCACGTAATCGTTGATCCCGAAAGTCTTGTATTTTTTGTGATGGTTTTGATAATCACAAGAGGTTATGCGCTAATGTGATTATATTAACCATCACAAGAAAGTCACGTGTTAATGTGATGGTATAAATTATCACAAAAGTATTCCGTATTTACATGATTGTCAAAACTATCACGAAAGGCTTTCAAGATGGGCGTATACAAGACGACCTCCGTGATGACTAAAGTCATCACAAAAATTATGTGATGGATTTGAGTAATCACAAAAATCCATTTTTTTATAGTGAACCCAACTTGACCCAAAAACTTAGTCATTAATTAGACATTGGGTCCATTCATGTATATTAATCCATCACTCTTTAATTATTTTTTTGATGTGGACTCTAGTTCAATTCACTTATGATATTCCAACAATTTTCCCTTTCACAAGTGAGTTTATCACATCAGGAGCCCCCCTCACTTGAACATTTCTCTTCAATAACCGCACATCAATTCTTGGCTACTCACTCTTAGTCTTTTTCTTCATCAAGAGTCAACTTCCATTAAGAATTGAACGTCTTCTGTTCAATCACCACAAATCACCATTAATTCTCGACTAACTACTTTTGAAACCAACTTTTTCGGCTAAACTCATCGAGAATTCAACATCACCATATTCGAGAGCCTCTAGGAAAGCACCCACCCTTCATCTAGAATTCACCACTTATCGCATGTCTTTTTAAAGAGCACCAACCTGGGATCAATCTTCCGTAACTTTGATACCAGTTGTTGGGAAAGAACAGTGGAGAATGCACGTCGCGTGCGCGTACACAATGCACTAACATACATGTTTGGAACCCAACTTGATCTAAAAACTTAAGTCATTAGGTTTTGGGTCCATTCATATATATTAGTGTTTCACTCTTTAATTATTACTCTAATGTAGGATTTCAACTCATTTGTGATATCCTAACAGTAATTCAAGGGAAGAAAAAAGAAGGAAAAAAAAATAAGTAGAGAAGAACAAAAAAACAATGTATATACATATAGAGGAAACAAAAGGGAGGTGAATGACTTAATACATGTAAGAAAGTTAATTTTTTTTAGATAATAGTATAAAATGTGCAATATTTTTAAATTTATAGTTACAATTTTATTATCATGTTATTTTATAAATTTAAAAAAAATCAAAAAAAATACAAAAGATATATTTCTATCTTTTCGTTTATTTATGGACATCTTCTAATCAAATATAAATAATATCTATTTATAATCGAATATAAATAATATTCAAAGCAATTGCTAAATTTGTAAAATTATAAATAAAAAATACAACATATCGAATTTTCTCTAAAGTCGAACTAGTGAGAAGAATTAGGCCAAACCGCTAGACGAGAAACGGAGAGACAAAGAGTATTGTAGTGACCAAAGTAGTATAGATATGAATTTTGAAGAATTTAATACTACCTTCATTCCAAAATTAGATATACATTTTGAATTTTTAAAGTCAATTTGTGAAATTCCAAAACTAAAATTGATGTAAGTTCGTTGAAGTTTTGAAAACAACAAAGATAATAATTAGTAGCTAGTGCTTTATAGTTAATTTACAATTGTTATATTTGTTGTATTAAAACTAAATAACTTCATATCAATTTTGAATTTTAGAATTTCACGAATTAACTTTAAAAAGTGATCAAAATGTATCTCTAATTTTTGAACAGAAATAATATTTTTCAATCTAAACTTTAAATTTTTTATTAAACACCCTAAAATTTTACTCTCTTCCATTTTGACCCCTAAAAAATCAGTGGGGTCAATTGCCCCCTGCTCCTTACTTAGATCCGACCCTGATTTTCGGTTATTTTTTATGGGGATTAAAACTTAATAATCATATCCCCATCCTCACAGGAAATTTAAACCCCAACGGAGAACTTATATCACCCTGGGCATTAATATTTTGTGAATATTTTAAATAAAATTTTTAATTTTAGTTATATTTATAATAATAATACATAAAATTTAATCATACTTTAGCGTATACATAATAAAATTAAGAATTTTTTGTTTGATAGAATTAAGAAAATCAAATAATAATAATAATAATAATAATAATAATAATAATAATAACAATAATAATAATAATAATAATAATAATAATAATAATAATAATATACATTCACACACAAGGACATATATTTTAATTATGTAATATATAATAGTATAAATATTGATGTAACTAATAATATAACTATTCGAGGGCAGGGGAAACAAATATTATCCCCTCACCATCTGGCACATCCCCATATATTTTATCTATTCGTTGATTTTCCATTCCCGTCTCCTTACCCGATTAAAGTCAAAATCACCGCCCCATTCGATGTGGGGCATGAGGATCACCGTAGAGACGAGAAAAATTGTCATCCCTGTATATTACACATGTTGTAAAATTTACAATGATAATGATTAAATAAATTTTACATACTAATATTCAAACAAGTCATGCCTTGCAGAGTTTATCTACTAGTATATTTAATTTTAAAAAGAACTAAAATATAAAATATATCTCTAATTTTTAAAATAAAAAATTACGTATCCTATATATAACATAAAAAGTATAAAATTATTCATAAAATTTGGCCCAAAAGTGTTGTAGCCACATAATACTTTTGCCCTCACTAAAAACATGTCCTGATTTTCATTAGCCCTAGTTCTTACCATGCTTAAAACGCTACATGAATTTCACCCCTCTAAACAACCCTAAGGGGACCAAATAAATTTTTTTTTTTGTGCATATGGGGTCAATATAAATTTGTTTTGACCATAAATATTTGGAGACCAATAGAATTAATCACGTTGCCAGTAGGAAAAAAAAAGATGGTGAATTGAAGTGCACGCGAGACTCCATAGATATCTCCTCATGAGTCAATAGTCATATATTTCCCTCCGTTCTGTATTAAATTGACCATTTTTATAATTCATAAGTCTATCTTTTTCGTTTATTTGGGGACATCTTCTAATTAAATATAAATAATATCTATTTAATTGAATATAAATAATATCCGATTTAGACACTTCCTGAGCTACCATGTGTAAAACGTAGAATAATCATACCTTCTTCTAATCAAATATAAATAATACTCCTTTCATCTCAGGATAAAAGTCATTCATTAACTGTTATGGTCAAATTGACCATTTTTTCAAATTAATATATCTTATTATTCTTTTATATATATGTAAAAAGTCTATAAATATTATAAACTACATACAATTTAGTATTAGTCTCAATGTTTATTTTTTTGAAAATCTAAATATATATATATTTAGTAATTAATTTTAAAAATAGTTAATTTGACCATAAAAATTAATAAAAGACTTTTATTTTAAGACGAAGAGAGTATATACTTAATTGAATACAAATAATATTTAATGTAGACTCTTCCTTGGCTACTATGTGTAAAACGTCGTATAACCCATACCTACAAATGAGGACCAATATAACTTTGTTAATTTTGATTGATGTTTAAAACTCCCTGTAAGGCTGTAATCATGCCCACAAATTGGGACCAATTAAATTATCTATTTTTTTTTTTCCAACAGGAACCAATATGACTTTGTTAATTTTGAAATTCTAGAAAAACGCCAGCGGCGGTTGAGTGACTTGTCAAAAAATAAATGGATAATGCATCCTGAGTGTAATATAAAAATAGTAAGAGAGAAGTTCTGCTCACAAAATAAAATATTTTCATACATTTTAATATTTTTAAACTTCTTTTATTAATATAAAAGAATAACAATAAAAAAATATATTTAAATTAATAATTTTTTTCTTTTCATCTTTATCTTTCAATATTACGTAGACTGCAAAGCCATTAATATTATAAATATTACACGTCTAAATTATAATATTAAAATACATAATAATATGAGAATATTAATATCTTTTCAAACATCTTAATCTAATATGAAAAATAAATTTCAAATCATCTATCTTTTTCTATTTTAATATCTTTTTAAATGTCTTAATCTAATATGGAAAATAAATTCAAATTTATCTATTTTTTTATATTTTTTATAATTCAACTTAATATTAATAAATAGAGATCAATTCGACTTAAAATATTGAGTTATTCAGTTGGACTCAATTGAATGTCCATAAATATCTATAAAACAGTATATTTATTCAATATTATACTACTTTTACGATCTTTCTCTTTATCTCTTTATATATATTATACGAACAATAAGAGCTTAGTTGTTGTTGTTGTTATTATTATTATTATTGGATTATTGAATTCTAAGACATATAATTACTTTTTTAATCTATATTTTTGAACAGTATTGCTAAGTTTTGAATTTATTACAAAAATACATATTTTTACTCATAACATATATTGTTACAGATAAAGTGCATATTATATATAAAAAAATGATATTTATTCTTTACCAACTTCTTATTAGATTTGAAACACTACTCGTATGACTTTTTAGTGGATTAAACTGTATAACTTTATATAAAATAACTTAAAATAATAAATTAAAAGTTTAATCTATAAATTTTTCGTTTTTTAAAAAATAATTATATATAATAGTAAGAAGTGGACACAAGTACTTTAAAAATTTTATTGTTTAAAAACTTTCATAAATTTCACAAAATTTCAAGTAAATATTAATAATAATAATTGGCACATCGATAAAATATTCTATCCAGAATAAATTGAAAAGTTGTATCAAATGGTTAGTGTAATTTACTTATATATTAAAGTTAATTTATTTATATTCTTGAACAAATATCATGTATTTCAAAAGTAAAGAGGCTCTATAAAAATGATTAATGAATATTTATTTTGTTGTAAGATATTAATATTATTATTTATTAAGAATTATTTTTTTATAAAAATACATATTAAAATAGCTTGTGCGTTACACGATAATTAGAATAGATTAATTATTAGAAATTTGATTGAGATATGTGTAAATATTTAAATTATAAAACTTCAGAAAAACACCAACGGGTCGGATGAGTAATGTCAACAAATTACTCCTTTCGTTCTGGTAAGTAATAAAGAGTACTACTATTTCTAAAGTTAATACTCTCTGTATTTTAAAGTTAGAGATATAATTTAATTTTTAAGTCAAATCACGGTATATTAAATTTTAAACAATGGTATAATTCTTTCTCTTAATTTTTAATTTTTTCTACCTCACAATTGGATCACCATCGGCGCCCACCTAAACCCACAACCAAAAATAAAAAGTTGATTGATCCAAGAGTTCCGGATGATAAATTGATTGATTTTAGGGCGAAGGAAAACAAATGAGAATTAATAAATATAATATTATTTTGTGTACATACCATGAAAATCTTTTGAGAGAGAGAGAGAGTAAAAATATGGTGGAGCAATAATGAGATCCGTTGTAGTTTAGAAATTGATTGCAAGTTTATTATGTTTATGTACCTCAGAACCCAATATCACATTTCTATTAAAAACAATTGATATATATATATATCCTTAGTTTTGTTTGTAACTTGTTAACTTGTTAATTTGTACTGTAATCTAATTCTTCAATTTGTATAAAGATGAGTCTTAATAGGGATGATGATTATTTTGGGACGGCGGAAGATAGAAAGGATTTGAAAGGCTAGACAAATTAGGGTAAGTTGGAAGTTAATTTTTTATTAAGTGGCAAATGAAATGAAACTAAAATCTCTGTGGCTCATATCAACATTTAGAGTAAAATGAACGGTATAGATTTAAGGAACTCCAAATTTTAGTTAAGAGTACTCCGCGAATTCCAAAGGAGCCCAATCGGTTATAAAAGGATACCTATGGGGTACACTATAAATATCTCCATTTCCCTACCTTACTTTCCACACACCTTTTTATCAAAATGTTATGCTCTAGCATGACAAAAAACCTATCCACAATAATTATTGCCGGACTCCTCCTTGTTGGAGCTCTGCCGGGACTAACAATGGCTCAAAACTGTGGTTGCACCCCCAACTTATGCTGCAGTCAATACGGCTATTGTGGCAGTGGCAACGCCTATTGTGGTCTGGCGTGTCAAAGTGGTCCTTGTTACGCGCCCCCACCATGAAATGGTGTTTCGGTTGCGGATATAGTTACAGATAGTTTCTTTAATGGGATTATTAACCAAGCTGCGGTGAGTTGCGCCGGAAAGAAATTTTACTCGAGATCAAAGTTACTTGAAACTCTTAATTCATATCTTCAATTTGGTACAGTTGGTTCAAAAGATGATTCTAAACGTGAGATTGCTGCTTTTTTTGTCCATGTTACCCATGAGACTGGAAGTAAGTTTTTTTAACTTTGTTGTGGGTGCTATGACTTTGAATCATATTCCTCGTGTCCCAAAATTAGAGTCTAACTTGACGTGTTGATTTTTAATACTTCATCCATTCTAAAATTAAATATATATTTCGACTTTTTTGAGTCAATTTGTGAAATTTTAAAATTTAAAATTGATATAAAATTATTTAGTTTTAATACAAACAAATATAGTTTCACGAATTGACTTTCAAAAGTCAAAATGTATATCTAATTTTGAAACAAAAATAATATATATTAAACAATAAACTTTAAGCGAATTATGCCGTAACTAATCTAATTATATAATTAAAATAGTGACCGTTAATGAATCTCGTATTTTAAGACATAAGTAGTGTTAGGTATTTATATATTATGGCTCTATTCAATACGTATTAAGTACATAATTTTTTCCCACTAAAAAATTAATATCAATATCAACTATTTCTTAATTAAATCAATATCAACTATTTCTTCTCCTTACAACAATTCTCATTTGATTACTTATTGTTACTTGCATACATATTAAGTACATAATTTTTTCCCACTAAAAAAATTCAAATTTAAATAATTCTTAATGAAAGAATATTGTCTTTATGCAGACTTTTGCTACATAGATAAAATTGATGGTCCATCAAAAGACTATTGTGATAAAAGAAACACACAATATCCATGTGCACCAAACAAGGGTCATTATGGCCGAGGCCCACTCCAACTCTCATGGAACTACAACTATGGACCGGCTGGACAAAGTATCGGATTCGATGGCCTAAATAACCCTGAAATTGTTGCACAAGTTCCAATTATATCCTTTAAGACAGCCTTGTGGTTTTGGATGAACAATGTGCACTCAATCATTATTTCTGGTAAAGGTTTCAGGGCTACTATTCGAGCCATTAATGGTGCTCTTGAGTGTGATGGTGCAAACCCTAGTACTGTCAATGCTCGAGTTAAGTATTATACTACTTATTGTAGTCAGTTTGGTGTTTCTTTTAGGAATAATCTTAGGTGCTAGCAGACAATTATGTGTATACAAACACAAAATTGGATAAAAATAAAACGATCCGATTATGGTGAAATCACCAACTTATATACTAAATAAAGGGATCTCAATTTACTTCCACATTCTCTATGTCGTTAGGTGTCTCATCTTTTATATATATATATATATATATATATATATATATATTATGAATCATTATTTCGTACACAAAGTAATTATAGATAAATATATAAGATTAAGTGACATCAATACATATGAGTGAGACACTATATGAGACACACAATATCACAATAAAATTAGAATTATTTCGTACACAAAGTAATTATAGATAAATATATAAGATTAAGTGACATCAATACATATGAGTGAGACACTATATGAGACACACAATATCACAATAAAATTAGAATCGTTAATGGTCCTTGTACGGTACTCTCGACGTCTAGTTTTATTTGTCCTTATTGACTTTTTATAGTCAAATTGACCATATTCAGAATCAAAATTTATTCTTAAATTTATTAGATATAAAATCAAATTTATTCTTAAATTTATTAGATATAAGAACAAAATTATTATCATATGAAAGTACATCGAATGTACTATCAAAGTCAACTTATTTGATTTCAAAATTTCTAATACATGTGTTTAATTATTAATCTTAAAATTGATCAATTTAATCTTAAAAAGTCAATTAGAACAAGTAAAGTCAGACGGAGAGAATATTTATCTTAGAATTATGTACTGAAAAGTCTAAAATCATTAAATAATATCATCAATTATAACAAACAAACTCGGTCAAACTCTATCTAGGGAATGATATATGTATTTTGTTCTAAATTAGGAATACATTTTGATTTTTAAAGTTAGTTTGCAAAATTTTAAAATTCAAAATCGATACGAATTTATTTAATTTTAATAAAAACAAATATAACTAATTATAAACTAGCTAAAACGTATTACTAATAACCAATATTTTTGCCTGGGTCGACTCAGTACCCAACCCATGATTATACCTAGGCTAGATTCAGAACAACAAACCCAATACTGATGAACAAATATTCACTCAGTTCATACAAAAATATTGCTAACTCTTTAAAGTAAATTTGTGATAATAAATGTTAGTGGCTTTTATTAGTGTCTCCGTCCTAAAATACAAGTTCCATTTTTAACTTTAAAAAATATTAAATTTTAAAATTGATATAAATTCATTTATACTTTGAATATAACATATTTTGTAGATAATAATATTTTTTTTGGATAATTTCTAATATTCAGGATTGTATTAATTGCAATAAAATAATTCATTTTAATTTTCATAAATTAACCTTAAAAAGTCAAGGAGTGTCATTTTCTTGAAATGAACCCATTAAAGTCCAAGACTTTGGGAGGAAATATTGGTAATGAAGGATACACCAACAATTATCAAAAGAAAAAGTGGGAAAAAGAAACTTCAAAATATACTTTTTCTTTCATTTTTACTGTAGTAAGTAATCCTGCCAGCGACATAATCAAGTTGAAATCAATGGATCTTGCTCACAAGTTAAAAAAAAATGACTAAGATAAATAGGTATATGTGTGTGTGGGGGATGATTCATACCACACACTTGCTATGGATCAAAAATAGGCATACACCATCTCTATCGTCCACTGCAAGAATCAACGACCGAGATTAGAAATGAGAAATCACCTGCCCACTACTAATCTCGGCTGTTGGTTCTTGCAGTGGACGACAGAGATGGTGTATGATCATTTTTGATTCATAACAAATATATATATATAGGGAAGCTTTCTAAAGCGAACCTTAACAAGCGAACCGTCGTCTTTGGTGTCTATGACGACGATTCGACCCGTCGCCGTAGCCATGCAATTTTTGGCGACGGGTTGAATCGTCGCCATATACACTAAAGACGACGGTTCGTCTTTAGTTCGCTTTTTAAGAGTTCGCTTTTGAAAATTTTCCTATATATATATATAATGTGATTAAAGGCATGCTTTAACCAATGTCGCTATTTGGTAAAACCTTAGTAAAAAGACTTAATTTTACCATTTAGGGGTTTAAGTTTTTTATTTTTGGGTTTTATATAAAATAATCTTTAATTACAATTTTTATTCAAAATTGCATCACTTTACTAAAATTTTACCAAGTAATCTTGTTGACTTTGTCATATTCTAAACCTAATGTTTTGATGATGATTTGTTCATTGGTACTAATTTTTATTGTGAATTTCAGGAAATTGTCTCAAAGATTGTTTGATGGATTGGACCAAAAGATTGAAGATTATTTGAGTTTTAAGAATTATTAATGTAAGGTCATTGCAAATATTTGATTTTTCAATTCAAGGCTCTAGGACATTTACATGCATATTTTATCATGCACAGGTTAATTAATTTGAGCATCTCGATTTGATTAATTCAATTTGTTTACTCATGCATGATTATCTTAATATTAACGATATTTAAGTTATATCAGTTGGAGATGTGCATAGTTATTAATTGCAATAAGGTAATGTGTGGCAGTAGAATCCTTGAAAATCTAATTCTTTGATATCTTGGCTGTAGCCTTGGAAAAAGGGATAACATGATGATAAGGATAATTTTTTAAAGAATAATCATTATCTACAAAATCCATCTTTGACTTGGTTTGGCTACAATATCTTTTATATATCTGTTTAGAAGATATATGATAAGAGAGATATATCTTCGAATATCCTGCTTGTGGGGTGTAAATGTGATAAGGTGTGTTTGTAACATAATCGGAGATCTTTATGCAACAGAAATATTTTGGGCTACAACGGTAATATTTTGTAATACTATAAATTGCATGAAGATATCCCAGTTTTACACACAATTCCTACAGTGCACTAATTATATACTGAAAAAGATATTTGCTAAGTTTGGTGCAATTGAAATTTGCTGCTGTGGTATATAATTCTAATTTTAATATCAACATACTACAGTGGGCTTTAAATCGGTAATATCCTTCTTTTATTAATTGATCATTGCATACATTAGTTGAGCCTTGCATTGTTAAATTGATTATTTGCTTTGATCATTAGACCTCTATATTTGTAATTCTTTGTTTGTTGTGTATTTAGACTAAGGAATTGTCTAAAGGAATTTAATCCAAGTGTGGATTGGGAATTGTTTACAAACAGGTTTAAGGAAGCATATGTGCTTAAGGAGTGCATAGGTGCACAGGGAGCAAAAGTGCTAAAGAAAATTTAAGAATTCAATTAACCTGCTTTGTAAAAGGTGTCACTTTGTAATTGAAAGATATATATAAAGTGAGTCTCCAATACTAGTTGGTATTGGACGTGGAGTAGGCTATTATTATAGAAGGTAATAGCTGAACCACATAAAAATCCTGGTGTTTATTTATTGCTTGCATTATTCTGTCATTATTTCATAAGAAAATTATTTCTTTGAATTGATAACTAAAATTGGATATTTTATAAAATCTATTAATTCTTTGAATTCATTCAGGCAAATTATTTTATAAAATATTACATAGTTCGTTTAAGTGTGATTTTTTATCTAGTAAGCTGAATACATTAATCCAGTAAACTGAGTACATTAATCCGGTTAGCTGAGTACATTAAACCAGTTAGCTGAATACGTTAATCTGGTAAGCTGAATTAGTCTGTTTAAATAGAAAAAATTGGTCATAGTTTGTTCTCACACTTATTTAACCCCCCTTCTAAGTGTGCCTATTTAACTTTCATTTGGTATCAGAGCCTGGCTCTACTTATCTTGGTCTTAAAGGTGACTTGTAGGGAAAGATTCTAATATGACACAGTTCGGGAACAACAATCAAGAAGGTCAATCAACCAATAGACCTCCATTGCTGTATGGAACAGAAAATTACAACTTCTGGAAATTCCGAATGAGGATCTACTTAAAAAGGGATCCTTGGGAATGGTGGGTCGTGGAGAACGGACCGGTTATACCAAGAAAAGATGATGGTACTCCAAAGACCTTGCTAGAGATGGACTCAACTGAAACTTTCATGGTTTCCTATGATTCAAGGGCTATGAATACATTACTTAGCGACATGGTACAATCAGAGATAGATAAAGTCTCCTCATGCAATACAGCTAAAGAAATTTGGGACACACTAGTAGTAAGCCATGAAGGAACATCCAAGGTGCGAGAAGTCAAACTTAGCATGCTCATGCATGCCTATAAAATGTTTAAACTCAAGAAAGACGAAACCATAAAGATGGCACAAGCAAGGTTTCTAGTTCTTCTAAATTCATTAAAGCTACTCGACAAATCTATTCCACAAAGTGAGATTAACCGTAAGTTACTTCGGGCAATGCCCAAAAGGTTTGCTTCTAAGATTACTACTCTTTAGGACTCCTCTACTATTTCTACTATGGACACTCTAACAATTTTTGGTGAACTTGAGGAATATGAACTGTAACGCCCCCGAAATTCGGGTCTTGCCTTTAAACCCAATTCCGGCGCGTCACGGTACTACCCATACAACATAGTCTCACTACATGAATGTAATGCAAAATTATTACAACATATTCTCACCTAATCCCAGGTACGAAGACCTTTACTAATACATCAACAAATAACATTACTAAATTTCATAATATTACAACAAAAATTTCGTCCTTCTACTTAACAGTTACTAACTCTTCTCTTCTTCGTACTAATCTGGCCCTTCGACTCTAGCTGCAAAAAGTTAATTTTTTTGCAAGAGTGAGCATTCAATTGCCCAACAAGTATAAGCAGTTGAACAAATAACATCATAGGAGTAAAATAACATCTTACTGAAGTCTTCAACAATTGAACAATAATTGTGAAGTAATGCGAATAAATAGGAATAATATAAATTCCTTATCATATATCATTGCTAACACCATCATAACCATCACCATATTTAAAAACAATTAACATTAACCTATTTCTCACAAAGTTCTTGATTTCTAGGACGTAGTATATTAAACAGTTCGATTAACGAACATTTCTTTGAATTGCACCTAAGTGCGAATATTGGTCTAGCACGTTAATATTTATAATCGCCATCACATCATTGCACGGAGTGCAAATCGTGACTACATTTACTTACAACAACTCATTATTGCACGAGGTGCAATTTATACCATCAATTGCCCAAAATATTTGATAAGGCGTCATTACTCTATCACAATACAAGAATTATTACAATTCACATCTTCATCAATAATATTTGCGAATGGAAAAGCTCATCTCATGTCATCTTAGTAATTTCACGTAACTGATGAAATTCAAACATCAAATATGCATACCTTTGCAATTTAGCAAAACTTGAACATCTAGTACAATTATTAAGGAAATTGCACACGTTTAGCATCCACAAAGTATATATAGACATTTCGTAACTTGAACTTTACATCACATAGCCTTCATAAGAAAATTATCATATGAAGTTAGAAAACTTGCTCAAATATAAATATTGAGTAAGTTAGGAAACTTGCCTTATGCGCTGCTTACAACTTACGCTATATTGCTTCTTCAAATAGCCTACACAATATCATTTATAAAAATATACCAATTAGTCAAATATAGACTTCATATTGGTTTACATACTAAAGTAATAACTTTCATTTCATATTGTTCGCGTTTTATAATTAATAAACGCGATTAAGACTAAACATCTCTCGGTGTCGCGTCGTTCGGAAACGTTATGACCCTCATCATTATCCGTACCTATTGGTTTATAATAACCCCCTTCCATGACTTATAATATTCGTTACATTAGACTCGAAACACTTTTTAAGTGTATTAACACTTTACGCGGCGTTTCGACGTTTATACGTCACACGCCTAATTCGCCTCCTTCGCATATGCTTAACATGCTCATACAATTATCTAATTCATCAATGATTAATCTTAATCATCAACATAATACATAATATTCATGTTTTAAAACTTAGAACATCATTTTACATTGTCGGGAACATTACACGTGCTTACGCGCATGCCCGACACTCTCCGTTTGCCTCCAATTACACATCAGTCCTATAAATGGCCAATTTAGGCCATGATACAATCCTCAAATCAAAAAACTTAAAGAACGAAAGTTGTAGGTCTACTCGTTCTCTTTCCGAATCATCTTGAATCATCTCAATCCGACTTCGTATGAGAGAGTTATGCCCATTCTACTAAAGGACGTCAAAACTGACTTTTACCACCTGAGGCCTAAAGCCCCGGCGTCCAAACTAGGCTTAATATCAAAGCCCCGGCTTTGGTATGCAGGAACGTATAGTTCTCACTTGCCCAGCTTCGCGATTTCGACCTCCTTCCATTCCGATCTTCATATCTCCTTCTATACACGTTCAAAATGGTCCATTTCAGACTATATGGACTCCTAACTTATGGGGCTATAACATATCAAAAATTTAGACACACCCATAAAGGTTAACATGTCCAAATCTTTGAGCAAAGTACAAGGTAGTACACTGTTCTTCGAGTCCTTGGTGTTCTTCACCAAAATCAACACCACAAACACATTTATACACCTTTTAACTCCATTCCAACTGGGTTATGAAGATAACCCATGGAAGTATAACCTCAACACATCAATTAAACACAACCAACACAGAAACACAACATTATAGTCCCCTAAAATCGTCCGAAGGTCCATTTGTCCAAAAATGTCCAAAGTCCCATAGTTCTTGCTCCATTAAGCCAAGGTTCGAATTTCTTTTTGTTTTTCTTCCACTTTAAAGCTATTAATAGTTTACAAAGTGTCTTGATAACAATATTAAACAACCACAACCATCAATCATAACAAAAATTACAAGAAAAGCTCAAACCCATCGGTTTGAGCTCAAGAACATCAAAATCAGAAAAATAATGGAGGGGAAGAGGATTGAGGCTTGATTACCTCTAGCCCTTGCTTCTGTGGGTGTAATGGAAGTTCTTCTAATCTCTTCCTTCTCCTTCTTCCACCCATGCTTCTTCTTCTCCTCCTTCTTTTTCTCTTTTTCTTCTTCTCTTCAATTTTTTTCTCTGCAACTTTCTCTCTCTCTTTATATATTGCTCCTCTTACTATGTTAGACTTGCAAGGAACAATGGAGATGGAATGAGCAGATGGGGGACTGAATGAGCTTCGGGAGAAATGGAGAAGTTAATCATCTGAGAAGGATGTTTCTCAAATGAGAAAATCCATACATTGGGTTTGTGTAAATGCAACACAGTGTCGGTCATTGTCTCCTCCTCTCACCCGATTGGTTACTTCCAACACTTGGCAAAATTCTATTGGTCCAAGGCTTAAATGCCTCCCCAATTAATCCGAACATACTTAAAAATGTACCCGAATACTCCCACTTTTGTACCAAATTTGATAAATAACTCTACCCAAAATTAAAACGTGTACTCCCATAAAATATTGGGACACGTAAAAATAATTATTATGGAGTTTATCCATTTATTCGGATAACCCATATTATACATTTCGGATACGAATAAAATCACGTATCAGCTCAAACAATATTTCCGACGCTTGGAAAATTATTCATTCGCATACACGTCTTAACGAAATTAATAGAAATCGAAAAAGACGTAAAAATATTCGGGCGTGAATAGTGTCTCGGGAAACGTGCCCGTGGGATAGTGATTTTGCGATTTTTCGCGAAATCAATTATTCACTCATACGGTTCAACAACACATAAAAATTCATACATTCACATCATCAGGGCTATAAAATAACCTTAAAGCACATCACGTAAAATAATATTTTAATATAATCTATAATATTGATAAACCCAAATTACAAGGGTGTTCTTGGACTAACCTTAAGCTCACATCTCATCACTTAATCGATGATAAATATATAATACACATATATTTATTCACTTATCACATAAATCACATAAGTATATACATAACACATGCATATTTTACATCCAACCCTCTACTCCTCATAATAAGAATTCTATTTATTAAATTCTTATTATAATTATCCTTCTTGAAAAATCCGGGTCGTTACATTCTTCCCCTCTTATAAGGATTCCGTCCTCGGAATCACCGAAACATCCTTACCCGGTTCGCGTAAACCTTCTTCCGAAATTTTGTCGTTGAATTATTTCAACGCATCACTATTCCCATTTAGGTGCTACATTACATATTTAATCCATCAATTCCCCTTCTAAGGATTGTCGTATATCACAATCGTTATGATAATTTAATATCATGATTTACTAACTCACAAACATTCGGGGTATTACATTCACCCATTCTTCTAAGAATCTCATCCTCGAAATTATAACATATTCATCTTTGCTCATTCTATTCTCTTCTAAGTATTTCACTTTTCTTTCCGGAACTTCATCCGCTTCTTCTAGGAAATATTTAGAATTGTCGCAGTCTACGACTACTCCTTTCTAGGGAAAATTACCCTCTTCACATTCAGTTTCCCAAATAATAGGAATCTTCAACAATTTCTCAATAATTGTGAAGTAGCTTAAACAAGTAGGGAATAAAAGAATTTCCCTTAGTTTCATATTTTAGAAACAACATACTGAGGGGTCATCAAGACCTTGAACAATGCTTAAAAATCATCCGACAACAGGTGATCAGCCTATTGTATATCATTCTATTGAAACGACTATATGCGTTTCTTTATCACCCGACAGGGTCAATCGGTATTACCGACCAAAAACTTTTCCCAATATTAGGGTTGTTCACCTCAGTTCTACCATACAAGTCCGCACCAAAATAATTTGGTTTGGAAAACATTCTTAAAGAATTCTTGAATTTCATAACATTTTTCAACATTCGTCTAGCCGAATCAAATAGCTTAGACTTACATCAACAGCTCGAACATCAATCGAAATATTTTAGCCAACTCAACTGGCATACTTTTTCATACTTTAAAGAAAATAAAAATCATTTTATGGCGTCATGATACCGCACTGTCTATATAGTACGTTGAGGATTTCGTCATTTTATGACTTTGTCATACTACATCATACCATAGTGGGCTGACGATCCTATGATCACATCCAACACTAGGTTACTCTGCATTGATGACTCCATCGTTTATCATCTCTGCACTAAATGCATTAATGATATATAAAATACATTTTGATATTTTGAAATTATTTTGCCTAGCTGGAGCAATTAGCATAGACATATGAATAATAGTACATTTGAAAATCCTTAGTCGAGAAATCTGGCCCCATACATTTTTCGAAGAGCAAAAGTGCAAATGTCAGCACGAAGTCAATAAATTTCGAAGTCTAGCATAACTAGAAGATTTGGAATACTTATGCTTCCACCATCAACTCCAATTTCTTCCATTGCCTCACTATTTAATAATTCTATCTACTTCTAACATCATCAATGCTCATCTTATTGAGAATTCACAGTTCTCAATCTACAACCTTTCTATACCCTAATATAGTTCATCAAACTTACCACACATTATGAGTTCAGGAACTTACCATAATCATATGGGTTTAGGAACTTATCCTAGTCAGACCAAAATCGTCCATTCGCTGAGGGGTTCCACCATACGGTTATGAGTCATGAACTTACCATACGTGTGAGTTTAAAGAACTCACACCTAATCTTAATATTCTCTAACTACCAAATATAAATATGAGAAAAGAATCACCTTCTTGTCATACGTATACTGATAACGCAATACCAACATTTCAATGATTATCACTGTGATAAATTGAGTAGTCGTTAAACCAAGCACAAAACCTCTGCCCATACAAAAGGGTTGTACAACTCAGCTACCACATGAGTCCTCAATTGAAATCCCACAAATTCTAATATTCTCTTTACTCAATATGAATTTTCTTAAATTCGAAATTCATCATCTATAACTCTTTCAGAGTTTTCGTCGTACTAGTTCATAGTACCTTCTCTTTATAGCGTCAGCTATAACTTTCTAATCATTCAACTGATTATCTACCATTTCATAACTCAATCCGATCACGTTTTGATCTTATTCTACAATCGTTTTACATTACGATCTTCCTTATCTCTACGATCGTTTCATCCTACGATCTTCTTTACTCTCCTCTCTAATCATGTTATATGATTTTTATGCCTCTACGCTTTATAGACCTCGTCTATTTGTCAATACTTATCATCTATATTTCTGGAGTCAGGTAACTCCTAATCCCCATCTTTTCTAACTCTTCAAGATTCTTCTTTAAATCTTCTCGTATACACCGTAATTCCTTTCTTTAGGAATCTTCTAAATTTATTTCTTATAGTCCAAACTTTATATGAGTTTATCTCTTCATTTTCTTCATCATCCTTTCTACGGTTATAGCCTAAGGTACTCTTACCTAAGGTCTATACCTTATCAGCTCTGATACCAATTGTAACGCCCCCGAAATTCGGGTCTTGCCTTTAAACCCAATTCCGGCGCGTCACGGTACTACCCATACAACATAGTCTCACTACATGAATGTAATGCAAAATTATTACAACATATTCTCACCTAATCCCAGGTACGAAGACCTTTACTAATACATCAACAAATAACATTACTAAATTTCATAATATTACAACAAAAATTTCGTCCTTCTACTTAACAGTTACTAACTCTTCTCTTCTTCGTACTAATCTGGCCCTTCGACTCTAGCTGCAAAAAGTTAATTTTTTTGCAAGAGTGAGCATTCAATTGCCCAACAAGTATAAGCAGTTGAACAAATAACATCATAGGAGTAAAATAACATCTTACTGAAGTCTTCAACAATTGAACAATAATTGTGAAGTAATGCGAATAAATAGGAATAATATAAATTCCTTATCATATATCATTGCTAACACCATCATAACCATCACCATATTTAAAAACAATTAACATTAACCTATTTCTCACAAAGTTCTTGATTTCTAGGACGTAGTATATTAAACAGTTCGATTAACGAACATTTCTTTGAATTGCACCTAAGTGCGAATATTGGTCTAGCACGTTAATATTTATAATCGCCATCACATCATTGCACGGAGTGCAAATCGTGACTACATTTACTAACAACAACTCATTATTGCACGAGGTGCAATTTATACCATAAATTGCCCAAAATATTTGATAAGGCGCCATTACTCTATCACAATACAAGAATTATTACAATTCACATCTTCATCAATAATATTTTCGAATGGAAAAGCTCATCTCATGTCATCTTAGGAATTTCACGCAACTGATGAAATTCAAACATCAAATATGCATACCTTTGCAATTTAGCAAAACTTGAACATCTAGTACAATTATTAAGGAAATTGCACACGTTTAGCATCCACAAAGTATATATAGACATTTCGTAACTTGAACTTTACATCACATAGCCTTCATAAGAAAATTATCATATGAAGTTAGAAAACTTGCTCAAATATAAATATTGAGTAAGTTAGAAAACTTGCCTTATGCGCTGCTTACAACTTACGCTATATTGCTCTTCAAATAGCCTACACAATATCATTTATAAAAATATACCAATTAGTCAAATATAGACTTCATATTGGTTTACATACTAAAGTAATAACTTTCATTTCATATTGTTCGCGTTTTATAATTAATAAACGCGATTAAGACTAAACATCTCTCGGTGTCGCGTCGTTCGGAAACGTTACGACCCTCATCATTATCCGTACCTATTGGTTTATAATAACCCCCTTCCATGACTTATAATATTCGTTATATTAGACTCGAAACACTTTTTAAGTGTATTAACACTTTACGCGGCGTTTCGACGTTTATACGTCACACGCCTAATTCGCCTCCTTCGCATATGCTTAACATGCTCATACAATTATCTAATTCATCAATGATTAATCTTAATCATCAACATAATACATAATATTCATGTTTTAAAACTTAGAACATCATTTTACATTGTCGGGAACATTACACGTGCTTACGCGCATGCCCGACACTCTCCGTTTGCCTCCAATTACACATCAGTCCTATAAATGGCCAATTTAGGCCATGATACAATCCTCAAATCAAAAAACTTAAAGAACGAAAGTTGTAGGTCTACTCGTTCTCTTTCCGAATCATCTTGAATCATCTCAATCCGACTTCGTATGAGAGAGTTATGCCCATTCTACTAAAGGACGTCAAAACTGACTTTTACCACCTGAGGCCTAAAGCCCCGGCGTCCAAACTAGGCTTAATATCAAAGCCCCGGCTTTGGTATGCAGGAACGTATAGTTCTCACTTGCCCAGCTTCGCGATTTCGACCTCCTTCCATTCCGATTTTCATATCTCCTTCTATACACGTTCAAAATGGTCCATTTCAGACTCTATGGACTCCTAACTTATGGGGCTACAACATATCAAAAATTTAGACACACCCATAAAGGTTAACATGTCCAAATCTTTGAGCAAAGTACAAGGTAGTACACTGTTCTTCGAGTCCTTGGTGTTCTTCACCAAAATCAACACCACAAACACATTTATACACCTTTTAACTCCATTCCAACTGGGTTATGAAGATAACCCATGGAAGTATAACCTCAACACATCAATTAAACACAACCAACACAGAAACACAACATTATAGTCCCCTAAAATCGTCCGAAGGTCCATTTGTCCAAAAATGTCCAAAGTCCCATAGTTCTTGCTCCATTAAGCCAAGGTTCGAATTTCTTTTTGTTTTTCTTCCACTTTAAAGCTATTAATAGTTTACAAAGTGTCTTGATAACAATATTAAACAACCACAACCATCAATCATAACAAAAATTACAAGAAAAGCTCAAACCCATCGGTTTGAGCTCAAGAACATCAAAATCAGAAAAATAATGGAGGGGAAGAGGATTGAGGCTTGATTACCTCTAGCCCTTGCTTCTGTGGGTGTAATGGAAGTTCTTCTAATCTCTTCCTTCTCCTTCTTCCACCCATGCTTCTTCTTCTCCTCCTTCTTTTTCTCTTTTTCTTCTTCTCTTCAATTTTTTTCTCTGCAACTTTCTCTCTCTCTATATATTGCTCCTCTTACTATGTTAGACTTGCAAGGAACAATGGAGATGGAATGAGCAGATGGGGGACTGAATGAGCTTCGGGAGAAATGGAGAAGTTAATCATCTGAGAAGGATGTTTCTCAAATGAGAAAATCCATACATTGGGTTTGTGTAAATGCAACACAGTGTCGGTCATTGTCTCCTCCTCTCACCCGATTGGTTACTTCCAACACTTGGCAAAATTCTATTGGTCCAAGGCTTAAATGCCTCCCCAATTAATCCGAACATACTTAAAAATGTACCCGAATACTCCCACTTTTGTACCAAATTTGATAAATAACTCTACCCAAAATTAAAACGTGTACTCCCATAAAATATTGGGACACGTAAAAATAATTATTATGGAGTTTATCCATTTATTCGGATAACCCATATTATACATTTCGGATACGAATAAAATCACGTATCAGCTCAAACAATATTTCCGACGCTTGGAAAATTATTCATTCGCATACACGTCTTAACGAAATTAATAGAAATCGAAAAAGACGTAAAAATATTCGGGCGTAAATAGTGTCTCGGGAAACGTGCCCGTGGGATAGTGATTTTGCGATTTTTCGCGAAATCAATTATTCACTCATACGGTTCAACAACACATAAAAATTCATACATTCACATCATCAGGGCTATAAAATAACCTTAAAGCACATCACGTAAAATAATATTTTAATATAATCTATAATATTGATAAACCCAAATTACAAGGGTGTTCTTGGACTAACCTTAAGCTCACATCTCATCAATTAATCGATGATAAATATATAATACACATATATTTATTCACTTATCACATAAATCACATAAGTATATACATAACACATGCATATTTTACATCCAACCCTCTACTCCTCATAATAAGAATTCTATTTATTAAATTCTTATTATAATTATCCTTCTTGAAAAATTCGGGTCGTTACATTCTTCCCCTCTTATAAGGATTCCGTCCTCGGAATCACCGAAACATCCTTACCCGGTTCGCGTAAACCTTCTTCCGAAATTTTGTCGTTGAATTACTTCAACGCATCACTATTCCCATTTAGGTGCTACATTACATATTTAATCCATCAATTCCCCTTCTAAGGATTGTCGTATATCACAATCGTTATGATAATTTAATATCATGATTTACTAACTCACAAACATTCGGGGTATTACATTCACCCATTCTTCTAAGAATCTCATCCTCGAAATTATAACATATTCATCTTTGCTCATTCTATTCTCTTCTAAGTATTTCACTTTTCTTTCCGGAACTTCATCCGCTTCTTCTAGGAAATATTTAGAATTGTCGCAGTCTACGACTACTCCTTTCTAGGGAAAATTACCCTCTTCACATTCAGTTTCCCAAATAATAGGAATCTTCAACAATTTCTCAATAATTGTGAAGTAGCTTGAACAAGTAGGGAATAAAAGAATTTCCCTTAGTTTCATATTTTAGAAACAACATACTGAGGGGTCATCAAGACCTTGAACAATGCTTAAAAATCATCCGACAACAGGTGATCAGCCTATTGTATATCATTCTATTGAAACGACTATATGCGTTTCTTTATCACCCGACAGGGTCAATCGGTATTACCGACCAAAAACTTTCCCCAATATTAGGGTTGTTCACCTCAGTTCTACCATACAAGTCCGCACCAAAATAATTTGGTTTGGAAAACATTCTTAAAGAATTCTTGAATTTCATAACATTTTTCAACATTCGTCTAGCCGAATCAAATAGCTTAGACTTACATCAACAGCTCGAACATCAATCGAAATATTTTAGCCAACTCAACTGGCATACTTTTTCATACTTTAAAGAAAATAAAAATCATTTTATGGCGTCATGATACCGCACTGTCTATATAGTACGTTGAGGATTTCGTCATTTTATGACTTTGTCATACTACATCATACCATAGTGGGCTGACGATCCTATGATCACATCCAACACTAGGTTACTCTGCATTGATGACTCCATCGTTTATCATCTCTGCACTAAATGCATTAATGATATATAAAATACATTTTGATATTTTGAAATTATTTTGCCTAGCTGGAGCAATTAGCATAGACATATGAATAATAGTACATTTGAAAATCCTTAGTCGAGAAATCTGGCCCCATACATTTTTCGAAGAGCAAAAGTGCAAATGTCAGCACGAAGTCAATAAATTTCGAAGTCTAGCATAACTAGAAGATTTGGAATACTTATGCTTCCACCATCAACTCCAATTTCTTCCATTGCCTCACTATTTAATAATTCTATCTACTTCTAACATCATCAATGCTCATCTTATTGAGAATTCACAGTTCTCAATCTACAACCTTTCTATACCCTAATATAGTTCATCAAACTTACCACACATTATGAGTTCAGGAACTTACCATAATCATATGGGTTTAGGAACTTATCCTAGTCAGACCAAAATCGTCCATTCGCTGAGGGGTTCCACCATACGGTTATGAGTCATGAACTTACCATACGTGTGAGTTTAAAGAACTCACACCTAATCTTAATATTCTCTAACTACCAAATATAAATATGAGAAAAGAATCACCTTCTTGTCATACGTATACTGATAACGCAATACCAACATTTCAATGATTATCACTGTGATAAATTGAGTAGTCGTTAAACCAAGCACAAAACCTCTGCCCATACAAAAGGGTTGTACAACTCAGCTACCACATGAGTCCTCAATTGAAATCCCACAAATTCTAATATTCTCTTTACTCAATATGAATTTTCTTAAATTCGAAATTCATCATCTATAACTCTTTCAGAGTTTTCGTCGTACTAGTTCATAGTACCTTCTCTTTATAGCGTCAGCTATAACTTTCTAATCATTCAACTGATTATCTACCATTTCATAACTCAATCCGATCACGTTTTGATCTTATTCTACAATCGTTTTACATTACGATCTTCCTTATCTCTACGATCGTTTCATCCTACGATCTTCTTTACTCTCCTCTCTAATCATGTTATATGATTTTTATGCCTCTACGCTTTATAGACCTCGTCTATTTGTCAATACTTATCATCTATATTTCTGGAGTCAGGTAACTCCTAATCCCCATCTTTTCTAACTCTTCAAGATTCTTCTTTAAATCTTCTCGTATACACCGTAATTCCTTTCTTTAGGAATCTTCTAAATTTATTTCTTATAGTCCAAACTTTATATGAGTTTATCTCTTCATTTTCTTCATCATCCTTTCTACGGTTCTAAATTTGTTGCTCTAATGTTATTCTCTTTTGATTCCTTCACTTCCATGTCATAATAAATTTATATTACCTCCATTTCACAACAAGTTCAACTTGACTATTAACTGTTATGTACAAACGTATTAAAATTTATCATACACACATTTACATATGTTTTTTTAATAATCTTTTCTCATAAAAAAAAAATCAATTTTCAATAATTGTTAATGAGAGAATATATCATCTTTCTACAGACTTTTGTTATATAGAAGAAATTGATGGTCCCTCAAAAGACTATTGTGATGAAGGAAACACACAATATCCATGTGCACCAAACAAGAGTTACTATGGTCGAGGCCCACTCCAACTCTCATGGAACACCAATTATGGACTGGCTGGACAAAGTATCGGATTTGATGGCCTAAATAACCCTGATATTGTTGCACAAGATCCAGTTGTGTCCTTTAAGACAGCCTTATGGTTCTGGATGAACAATGTGCATTCTGCCATAACTTCGGGTCAAGGTTTTGGAGCAACTATTCGGGCCATTAACGGTGGTCTTGAATGTGATGGTGCAAACCCTAATATTGTCAATACCCGAGTTGAGTATTATACTGATTATTGTAATCAGCTTAGTATTTCTCCCGGGGATAATCTTAGATGTTAGGAGACAATTTTGTGCATACAAAATTGATGGAAATAAAGAATGGTAGTATGAAGTAGTAATAAAGGTTAGAATTTCTTAATATGTGCCCTTAGGGCACATGCTAATCATACAGTTCAAGAGTATATTCTCTTGAACTATGTGCATATTCCTTTGATTTCTGCATTTGCACCAAATTCAAGAGAATATGCACATCCTTGAATTGTGTGCTTAGCAGGTGCCCTTATGACATATGTTAAGAGGACCCATAAATATTTTTGCTAACGATTTATTTATGATGAATTCAAATATGTTCGCTCATCTTCTGTTTTATTCATTGTCGCGTACTTTGTTTCATATGTTGTTCCATCTCGTATATTGTTAATACTAAGGATTAGGTGACATCAATACATCTGAGTGGGACAACACATGAGTAGGGATGACAATAGTGTGGTAGCGGTTATCATACGATTTAAGACTGCACGGATCTCACAAAAACTTGCACCAAATCCGTAACGCGTCAGTCTCATTTTATAAAAATATTATGCTAAAATTGCACCAGCAGTTCAGTCTCTTGAACTGCACCGCACTGCACGGGCAAATAATTACAAGTAAAATAAATTAAAATATTTAAAGAAGTAAAACAATATCAAAGATTAAAAATTTATATAACTTAACAATAGTTTCATGTAAAAAAAACTATAACAAGCATTATTATAAATATAATTAATAATGTACTAAGATTATGTTTGTTTGCAAGAATTACACTTGTGATTATACACTTGAGATATGACTATTAATCCCAAGTGTGTTGTTTGTTTTTAAATTTGAACTTGGGACTATTAATCTAGGGATTATAAAATGGCTTAATATAGGGTATTATTTAATATTATGTTCAAGTAGATATTATAATCTCATCATTTGGGACTAAAAATTTTTAGACAAAATTAACCTCAATCTTTTTCTAAAATAATCATAATATTCTATTCTATCTATTTATTAACCATAATCATGTCACCAAACATAAAATAACAAATTCTTATTCACATGCATTTCATTAAAAATACAACTACATAGACGCTTCAATAATTCGAAACCACAAAAATTCTCTACTGTATCAAAGCATATAATTTCATTTGTGTTCAACACCAAGCATGCTCTTCGCTCAATATAAACTTTTCCGTCTTTATGTCACAAATATGTTATTATTAGCATGGGTATAATAGTTCAAACGATATTTTTTTTATCCAATCCTTTAATTAATCCTAGAAAAAACAAACATAACATGAGATTATTTTAAGTTATTCTATGAATAATCTCATAAAAAACAAACATGTGACTAAGTCTATTTAATTCTAGGATTAATAGTCTTTGGATTATAATTCCGGAATTATAATCCTTCCAAACAAACATAGCCTAGTGGTATTACATTTTTTTCTTCTAAGGTAGGGATTAGGGATTCCAAATGCACCAACAACTATTTAATATTTTAATATGTTGGTTCAAAAGTGATGCATCACTAATTCATGATTTGATGCAGTTCGGTGCGGAACACCACTGGTTTAACATCAAATACGAGTATTGCATCACACCACCTACGATTTATTTAATTTTGCACCAAAACTGCAATGGTTAAGTCATCAATTCAGTTAAAAATCATTCAGTTTCAGTTCGGTTTCAATTCAAATTGTCATCCCTACAGATGAGACACAATTTGCCAATAGAATTGGACTCAGTTATAATCCTTGTAGGTGTTTGTCTTCGTATGTTGTACTAAAATCATTAAATAATATCATCAATTGTAACACACTCGGTCAAACTAGCTAAAAAAGACTATTAATAATCAATATTTTTCTTTTAAAATTTATAATAAATTATATAAATTGAAAGCGGGCTGCCCAAATATCCAATACCTTCTTAATTCATGGTTTGAGAGATAGGGTGTGATTCCTGATAAATTCGTGCCTTAAAAGAGTTTCTTTAGGCCTTTCTTCCAGATCTGTACAATGGCTTCATTCATTTCCAATTGATGTAAATAGCACCAATACAACACTACTTTTGGGCTCATGCTTGTATAAAGTTTATTAACCTAATTCTGCATAAGGTTGGGCTGGGCTGGGCTAGGGTAAGCTGGTTCGATTCAACACCTAACCCATGAATATGACTTGACCAGAACAACAAATCCAATACTGATGCCCCTTACACCGTGTTTGCAATTTTTATTTTGAGGAGAAGAGAGGAGAAGAGAAGGGAAGAAAAAATAATTAAAATTCTTCTAAATTCTATGTAAAGAATGGAAGAGAATTGGAAGTAAAATTGATTTTATTTTTGGCTCAAAACTTCCCCCCCAAAAATAAATAGATTTAGAGGGATGCGAAAAAATGAAAAAATTAAATATTTTATATAACCTAAAATAATTTTTTAAAATAAATAATATAACAATTTTATCTCTAACTATCATAACTCTCAATTTAAAAGTAAAAAATAAAAAATTTCTCCATGTTCTTCCATACTCTCTCTCCCCAGAGTCCACCCATACTCTCTCTCTCTCTCTCCCCCCCAACTCACCTCCACCTTATTTTTCACGGCACCCCTTTCTGTTTCTCGCCATCTATTATTATATAATGTTGTAATATTATTAATTACAACATTATTATTATTTTTTCAAAAATTACTTCAATCAAAGCTTTTGGTGCACATCCATTCACATTTTTTGGATATATCATTATCAATACATTCACCTGTTTTTGTATTTATATATTGCGATATAGGTATAAATTTATTAAAACATGATTATTAAATTCTAGACATAATTATTTACTGTATTTGAAGGTTTAATAATTAAATAAATTATCATCTTTTGCGGGATGGACGGAGTAAGATTATTATCGATTTTTTAAAAGTCAATTTGAGATATTTTAAAATTTAGATCCTATCATTTATTATATTTATATGTAATAGTAATATAATAATAGTGTAGTTTAAAAATTAAAATCTCTTCTCTTCTTCTAAACTCACAAACAATGAAAAACATAATTAAAATTCCATCTATTCCATTCATTTCTAAAACTCATAAACATGACAAAGAAAAATTATAATCCATTCCCTTCCCTTCTCATCCAATACTTTCCTTTCTCATCCCATCTTTCCGAACCAAACTTACAAATGCAACATTAGTGATTAATGATTAGTATTTTTGATTAGAATCGGTTTTAAAAAAGTAGTTTGTGTTTGATAAGTAAAAAGCACTTAAATTAGTAATAAGTGAAAAATATTTGGTAAAAAAATTATTAATCACTTATTTCAAGTGAAAATTACTAAAAAAATATGTTTAAAAAGTAAATATGGGTAATGATTGAAATTATTAAAATAAATAGGGGTAGATTAGTAATATACTTAGTCAAACCTGATTATTAAATTTAGTAAATAATGAAACTCCAAATTAGAGCTTTTAATTATTTCAAAATTAAAAAACAATTATAAACAATTTTAAAATTAATTTATCAAATATTTTTACTTCTTATATAAAACAGATTATATCCGAAACACTCTCTTAGAGTATATCCAGCAGCTAGACTATCTCAGTGACTATATTTAGTCCATATGACATCAACAAATGTCCTGTAGTCTTCGATATTTTCAGCAGATGGACTATCCCGTAGACTATAATATAAAAAGATTAAAATAATCAATGAATTCAGAAAAACTCCAATAATCTTTCCACTCCCATTTAAATATAATTAAAATTATAGTCAATGGAGTATCAAGTTCTTTGATTTAGTCCTTTTGGTGCTTCAAATATAGTCACAGACTATATTAAGTCCAACTGCCGGAGAGAAAAAATAAATCCTAAACTATATTTAGTCTAAGATTGTGCTGCTGGAGATGCTCTTGCTCTCCTGATAGTCATAGCTGGAGTAAGAAAGCAGTTCCTATTGGAGCTAGGAGAGAGTTTGGGGGCCGGGTATTAAGAAGTTGTCAATGACATTTGCAAACCTTATATTTATTGAAAAGAAATATTCCCTACGTCCATAAAAAATACGGAGTAAAAAATATCTTAGCTTTTTAAAATAAATTCGAGAAAATAAATGTTACTAGATTATATTATTCCCTCTGTCCTACAAATGGAGAGTTTCATTTTTTACTTCAAGAAGTCATTTCTCAAAATACTAAATTTTAAAATTGATATGAATTTATTAATAAAGTATATATATTAGACATTATTATTCTTATTTTAATTACGTGTCATGCTCTTAACACTGTTTGTGTATTATATACACTGTCAGTGTATCAAATTAATTTTAATTTTCTAAAACTCTTTTTTTATAACATTTAAAATAAATTAGAGAAAATAAATATTATTGGCTTTTAATACTCTCTTTATCCTAAAATAGGAGTTATTTTAACTTTGAGAAATCAATTTGCGAAATACTAAAATTGATATGAATTCATTTAAATTTTAAAAATAACAAATGCACAATGGTAAAGTTAGTAAACAGTTATGGAGGGTTTTTAAAATTTGAGAGTATGTTTGTAAAAAATACATACCAATGTCTCATTATTTATAGTCGATATTTTAGGTCCGCTATTCCCATCGTTTACGAACGTGGTTAATTTGTTGACAATAATCCTAAATATAATTGAATATATTTGGATGAGAGCTCATTTTGGTCAAAACTAATCTCCAAGTGTCCGTACAATTGTGGACCTGTCTTATGTGCTAAAATTTGGTACCACACCCGGTTTAGATAATGGGTTGTCTCGTGTGATAAAATTTGGTACCACACCCGGTTTAGATAATGGGTCATATAGGAGTCGGTCATGTCATAGGCAGGTACTGGTACTAGGTGGTTACATGTATACCGTATGCATGAAACTACATCAAGTAGATTCGGGAGCAACATATATATCACATATGAGATTTTACCTTGGACCATACTAGTTGAGTTCGGGTATCACCACAACTGGGAGTCATGCTAGGGCACCGGACCATGACTTGGACATTCCAAGTTGGCAAGGGCGGAGCCAGGAAAATTTTTCTGGCTGGGCTATCGCGTTGTCAAAAAATTGTGATCTCATAAATAATTTGACGGGAGTTCGGGGGCTGTGCTCCCGAGCCAAATTTTTTAGATAATTTTATATTTTTCGGTCGATTGCATATGTAAAAACATGTATTTAATTACAATATTGTTAATATTACAACTAATAACATCATATAGCAATATTCTTTTGCTGTCATTAGCTTTAATTCTTCCTCCCAAATTCTCAATCAGCTCGTGACTTCATCTCCTTAATAAATTTAATAACTCAATATACGCACTAATATTGCAATCCCCAGTATCATAGCTTAAACTAATTATTTAGTGACTCAGCCTCGTGCCCCATAATCTTTAGTGACTCAGCCTACAGCCATACAAGGGAAATGAGAATGAGTGAGGGGCGGACATGTCTTGTAACTAGAATTGGTTTATGAAATTTTTGTTTTGCTCCCTCCAAGTATAGCTCATTTATTAATCAGCCTCCCTTAAGTTTATTAAGTTACATATTTGGCCCTACCTTTTACCTATAAAAAAAAATATCACCTGGGCTATAGCCCACCTTAGCCCATGTGTATCTCCGTCCTTGCAAGTTGGGGCACGCCACATGTGGGGGTCGGGCATGGTTCGGGCACCACGATTTGAGATTTCTCGTGAGCCTCGGGCTACTACTCCCTAACACTTCCTATTTTGCATGGTATGCTCATAAAATTTACTTTCTTGTAACTCTTTAGTTTGTATTATTCTGATAGTGTTTTCTTATATGAATCTAACCTCAGCTAGTCCATATATGATATGTTTCTAACTGATACTGTTTCCTGCTTTGGTAATTTTCGCCTAGAATAAAAAAATACTGAAAAGGTATAATTAAATTTTGGTCACACCATTAAGCAATCATATATATTATTCTATGTTATTAGTATAATGGTTAAGAAAAAATTGAAACTCTATTATTTATTTATTTTAATTAATGCATGGCAAAAATAAAATAAAAAATAAAAAATAATTGGTTGTTGTTGTGTTTTTGTGTGGGGTGAGGATGTTGCTTTACCATTTCAATTTTTTGTATTGTAATCTTGTTATCGTTTGTAACAGTTTATAATTTCAATATTTTTCAATCAATTAGACTGTTTGATCAAAAAATAATAAACTTTATGTTCGTATAGTGTTTTCTTTAAAAAGAAAGAGTTAAATTAATATTACTTGTGATTATTCTTGGGTAGAGAATTGTGTAAAGGAGACTTCGAACTCAATGTTTCATGGCAAAGGTCTCTCTTTTTTTCTTCTTATTTTTTTTTGAACATTTGATTGAAACTGATATGGAAGAATCCTGTTCTTTTTGTCTGTTTCATGGTGGAGTTATTATCTATCTATACTCCTTAAGTTAGTACCAACTTCTAAACAAAGTCTCTTGATTTTTTATTTTTTTTTGAGTAATATATCTTACTCTTTGAAGTTCTATGATAACACAAAATTAAATATTTCAAAAAAAAAATTAAGATTCTCATTTTCCATGCAGCAATTGGAAATTAGATTACAATCAACATAATGAGATAATAATTAAGCTAAAAAGAGATTGCAAAAAGTCAATTGCATGAAGTTGGTGAGTCTATAGAGGCTCTTACAGAAATACATTGGAGTTAAAGCGATTTAGTAGACAACTTTAGCAGCTCAAGTTATGAATGGAAACTGGTAATGAAGCTTAGAATTGATTTTTTTCTATTTTTTCAACCTAGAGTTGACATTTTCCTATTCTTCCTAAAAATTGACATTTTTTTTATAACGGTTTATTTTTCCATCTTTCTTAGAGGGTGTTTTATAAGCATAAATTTATGGGCACAGAATTTAACTAATATAAGGAATATTACTTGACTAGGTAATTTGGGAGTAGTAGTTGACTCAATCACCATTTCTCAATTATATATTGACAATCCATATAAGAAATAGTGATTGAGTTTATATTATATTCATATTCACGAACAAATTACGTAATCAACTAAAATGATCATAATTTCATTTAAATTATGTATAAATATAATATTCTTAGAGGGTGTTTTATAATGTACAAATTTATAATATAATATAATATTCTTAGAGGGTGTTTTATAATGTATAAATTTATGGGCATAAAATTCAACTAAAATTATCATAATTTCATTTAAAAGAATATGGGTGTTTTGGATATACTCAGAACTCGGTAAATTCGGAGGGAGAAAAAAGAAGGGAAAAAACAAAAAGGTAGAGGAGGAACAAAAAATGTATATACATATAGACAGATGTTAGTACTATATTATTCAGATATCTAAACTGTTCAATTTTTAATATTCAATTTTATCAAACACAACCTTAATACATGTAAGAAAGCTAAATCTTTTTTAAATGATAGTATAAAATGACACAATGTTTTTAAATTTATCAATACAATTTTATTATCACATCATTATTATTCCCTCCGTCCCTATTTAAATGATGTTAGAAATATTTGCACACTTATTAAGGAAATGATTGAAAATATTTTAATTGTTTAAAATGCCCCTAACATATGGTTATTTAATATAAAAAAATTATTCTCACAACAACACGTTTATCTATATTTTCTTTAAAAACTCATTTATTTCACCTAGAAGTTTACATTCTCTCCCTCTTTCCATAAAATAACTTGATTTTTTACCTTTTTAAAACACTCTCCTTTGAAAACACGCGACCAGTCAATGAGAGAGTAGTGACCAACATAAAAGAATTTGGCTGGCTGTAAATCAATCAAGGGACTTAAAATAATTATAATTTAAATTAAAAAAATATAGCTAATTAATACTCCACTCATTAATTGGTTCACAAATAGAAAGAATTATAAAATAAGTAGTAGACTAATATAAGGAATATTACTTGACAAAGTAATTTGGGAATAGTAGTTGACTCAATCACCATTTCTCAATTATATATTGACAATCCATATAAGAAATAGTGATTGAGTTTATATTATATTCATATTCACGAACAAATTACGTAATCAACTAAAATGATCATAATTTCATTTAAATTATGTATAAATATAATATTCTTAGAGGGTGTTTTATAATGTACAAATTTATAATATAATATAACATTCTTAGAGGGTGTTTTATAATGTATAAATTTATGGGCATACAATTCAACTAAAATTATCATAATTTCATTTAAAAGAACATGGGTTTTGGATATACTCAGAACTCGGTAAATTCGGAGGGAGAAAAAGGAAGGGAAAAAACAAAAAGGTAGAGAAGGAACAAAAAATGTATATACATATAGACAGATGTTAGTACAATATTATTCAGATATCTAAACTGTTCAGATTTTAATATTCAATTTTATCAAACACAATCTTAATACATGTAAGAAAGCTAAATCTTTTTTAGATGATAGTATAAAATGACAAAATGTTTTTAAATTTATCAATACAATTTTATTATCACATCATTATTACTCCCTCCGTCCCTATTTAAATGATGTTAGAAATATTTGCACACTTATTAAGGAAATGATTGAAAATATTTTAATTGTTTAAAATGCCCCTAACATATGGTTATTTAATATAAAAAAATTATTCTCACAACAACACGTTTATCTATATTTTCTTTAAAAACTCATTTATTTCACCTAGAAGTTTACATTCTCTCCCTCTTTCCATAAAATAACTTGATTTTTTACCTTTTTAAAACACTCTCCTTTTAAAGCACGCGGCCAGTCAAAGAGAGAATAGCGGCCAACATAAAAGAATTTGGAATCAATCAAGGGACTTAAAGTAATTATAATTTAAATTAAAAAAATATAGCTAATTAATACTCCACTCGTTAATTGGTTCACAAATATAAAGAATTATAAAATAAGTAGTAGACTAATATAAGGAATATTACTTGACTAGGTAATTTGGGAGTAGTAGTTGACTCAATCACCATTTCTCAATTATATATTGACAATCCATATAAGAAATAGTGATTGAGTTTATATTATATTCATATTCACGAACAAATTACGTAATCAACTAAAATGATCATAATTTCATTTAAATTATGTATAAATATAATATTCTTAGAGGGTGTTTTATAATGTACAAATTTATAATATAATATAATATTCTTAGAGGGTGTTTTATAATGTATAAATTTATGGGCATAAAATTCAACTAAAATTATCATAATTTCATTTAAAAGAATATGGGTTTTGGATATACTCAGAACTCGGTAAATTCGGAGGGAGAAAAAGGAAGGGAAAAAACAAAAAGGTAGAGGAGGAACAAAAAATGTATATACATATAGACAGATGTTAGTACAATATTATTCAGATATCTAAACTGTTCAGATTTTAATATTCAATTTTATCAAACACAACCTTAATACATGTAAGAAAGCTAAATCTTTTTTAGATGATAGTATAAAATGACACAATGTTTTTAAATTTATCAATACAATTTTATTATCACATCATTATTACTCCCTCCGTCCCTATTTAAATGATGTTAGAAATATTTGCACACTTATTAAGGAAATGATTGAAAATATTTTAATTGTTTAAAATGCCCCTAACATATGGTTATTTAATATAAAAAAATTATTCTCACAACAACACGTTTATCTATATTTTCTTTAAAAACTCATTTATTTCACCTAGAAGTTTACATTCTCTCCCTCTTTCCATAAAATAACTTGATTTTTTACCTTTTTAAAACACTCTCCTTTTAAAACACGCGGCCAGTCAAAGAGAGAATAGCGGCCAACATAAAAGAATTTGGAATCAATCAAGGGACTTAAAGTAATTATAATTTAAATTAAAAAAATATAGCTAATTAATACTCCACTCGTTAATTGGTTCACAAATATAAAGAATTATAAAATAAGTAGTAGACTAATATAAGGAATATTACTTGACTAGGTAATTTGGGAGTAGTAGTTGACTCAATCACCATTTCTCAATTATATATTGACAATCCATATAAGAAATAGTGATTGAGTTTATATTATATTCATATTCACGAAACAAATTACGTAATCAACTAAAATGATCATAATTTCATTTAAATTATGTATAAATATAATATTCTTAGAGGGTGTTTTATAATGTACAAATTTATAATATAATATAATATTCTTAGAGGGTGTTTTATAATGTATAAATTTATGGGCATAAAATTCAACTAAAATTATCATAATTTCATTTAAAAGAATATGGGTTTTGGATATACTCAGAACTCGGTAAATTCGGAGGGAGAAAAGGGAAGGGAAAAAAACAAAAAGGTAGAGGAGGAACAAAAAATGTATATACATATAGACAGATGTTAGTACAATATTATTCAGATATCTAAACTGTTCAGATTTTAATATTCAATTTTATCAAACACAACCTTAATACATGTAAGAAAGCTAAATCTTTTTTAGATGATAGTATAAAATGACACAATGTTTTTAAATTTATCAATACAATTTTATTATCACATCATTATTACTCCCTCCGTCCCTATTTAAATGATGTTAGAAATATTTGCACACTTATTAAGGAAATGATTGAAAATATTTTAATTGTTTAAAATGCCCCTAACATATGGTTATTTAATATAAAAAAATTATTCTCACAACAACACGTTTATCTATATTTTCTTTAAAAACTCATTTATTTCACCTAGAAGTTTACATTCTCTCCCTCTTTCCATAAAATAACTTGATTTTTTACCTTTTTAAAACACTCTCCTTTGAAAACACGCGACCAGTCAATGAGAGAGTAGTGACCAACATAAAAGAATTTGGCTGGCTGTAAATCAATCAAGGGACTTAAAATAATTATAATTTAAATTAAAAAAATATAGCTAATTAATACTCCACTCATTAATTGGTTCACAAATAGAAAGAATTATAAAATAAGTAGTAGACTAATATAAGGAATATTACTTGACAAAGTAATTTGGGAATAGTAGTTGACTCAATCACCATTTCTCAATTATATATTGACAATCCATATAAGAAATAGTGATTGAGTTTATATTATATTCATATTCACGAACAAATTACGTAATCAACTAAAATGATCATAATTTCATTTAAATTATGTATAAATATAATATTCTTAGAGGGTGTTTTATAATGTACAAATTTATAATATAATATAACATTCTTAGAGGGTGTTTTATAATGTATAAATTTATGGGCATACAATTCAACTAAAATTATCATAATTTCATTTAAAAGAACATGGGTTTTGGATATACTCAGAACTCGGTAAATTCGGAGGGAGAAAAAGGAAGGGAAAAAACAAAAAGGTAGAGAAGGAACAAAAAATGTATATACATATAGACAGATGTTAGTACAATATTATTCAGATATCTAAACTGTTCAGATTTTAATATTCAATTTTATCAAACACAACCTTAATACATGTAAGAAAGCTAAATCTTTTTTAGATGATAGTATAAAATGACAAAATGTTTTTAAATTTATCAATACAATTTTATTATCACATCATTATTACTCCCTCCGTCCCTATTTAAATGATGTTAGAAATATTTGCACACTTATTAAGGAAATGATTGAAAATATTTTAATTGTTTAAAATGCCCCTAACATATGGTTATTTAATATAAAAAAAAAATTATTCTCACAACAACACGTTTATCTATATTTTCTTTAAAAACTCATTTATTTCACCTAGAAGTTTACATTCTCTCCCTCTTTCCATAAAATAACTTGATTTTTTACCTTTTTAAAACACTCTCCTTTTAAAGCACGCGGCCAGTCAAAGAGAGAATAGCGGCCAACATAAAAGAATTTGGAATCAATCAAGGGACTTAAAGTAATTATAATTTAAATTAAAAAAATATAGCTAATTAATACTCCACTCGTTAATTGGTTCACAAATATAAAGAATTATAAAATAAGTAGTAGACTAATATAAGGAATATTACTTGACTAGGTAATTTGGGAGTAGTAGTTGACTCAATCACCATTTCTCAATTATATATTGACAATCCATATAAGAAATAGTGATTGAGTTTATATTATATTCATATTCACGAACAAATTACGTAATCAACTAAAATGATCATAATTTCATTTAAATTATGTATAAATATAATATTCTTAGAGGGTGTTTTATAATGTACAAATTTATAATATAATATAATATTCTTAGAGGGTGTTTTATAATGTATAAATTTATGGGCATAAAATTCAACTAAAATTATCATAATTTCATTTAAAAGAATATGGGTTTTGGATATACTCAGAACTCGGTAAATTCGGAGGGAGAAAAAGGAAGGGAAAAAACAAAAAGGTAGAGGAGGAACAAAAAATGTATATACATATAGACAGATGTTAGTACAATATTATTCAGATATCTAAACTGTTCAGATTTTAATATTCAATTTTATCAAACACAACCTTAATACATGTAAGAAAGCTAAATCTTTTTTAGATGATAGTATAAAATGACACAATGTTTTTAAATTTATCAATACAATTTTATTATCACATCATTATTACTCCCTCCGTCCCTATTTAAATGATGTTAGAAATATTTGCACACTTATTAAGGAAATGATTGAAAATATTTTAATTGTTTAAAATGCCCCTAACATATGGTTATTTAATATAAAAAAATTATTCTCACAACAACACGTTTATCTATATTTTCTTTAAAAACTCATTTATTTCACCTAGAAGTTTACATTCTCTCCCTCTTTCCATAAAATAACTTGATTTTTTACCTTTTTAAAACACTCTCCTTTTAAAACACGCGGCCAGTCAAAGAGAGAATAGCGGCCAACATAAAAGAATTTGGAATCAATCAAGGGACTTAAAGTAATTATAATTTAAATTAAAAAAATATAGCTAATTAATACTCCACTCGTTAATTGGTTCACAAATATAAAGAATTATAAAATAAGTAGTAGACTAATATAAGGAATATTACTTGACTAGGTAATTTGGGAGTAGTAGTTGACTCAATCACCATTTCTCAATTATATATTGACAATCCATATAAGAAATAGTGATTGAGTTTATATTATATTCATATTCACGAACAAATTACGTAATCAACTAAAATGATCATAATTTCATTTAAATTATGTATAAATATAATATTCTTAGAGGGTGTTTTATAATGTACAAATTTATAATATAATATAATATTCTTAGAGGGTGTTTTATAATGTATAAATTTATGGGCATAAAATTCAACTAAAATTATCATAATTTCATTTAAAAGAATATGGGTTTTGGATATACTCAGAACTCGGTAAATTCGGAGGGAGAAAAAGGAAGGGAAAAAACAAAAAGGTAGAGGAGGAACAAAAAATGTATATACATATAGACAGATGTTAGTACAATATTATTCAGATATCTAAACTGTTCAGATTTTAATATTCAATTTTATCAAACACAACCTTAATACATGTAAGAAAGCTAAATCTTTTTTAGATGATAGTATAAAATGACACAATGTTTTTAAATTTATCAATACAATTTTATTATCACATCATTATTACTCCCTCCGTCCCTATTTAAATGATGTTAGAAATATTTGCACACTTATTAAGGAAATGATTGAAAATATTTTAATTGTTTAAAATGCCCCTAACATATGGTTATTTAATATAAAAAAAATTATTCTCACAACAACACGTTTATCTATATTTTCTTTAAAAACTCATTTATTTCACCTAGAAGTTTACATTCTCTCCCTCTTTCCATAAAATAACTTGATTTTTTACCTTTTTAAAACACTCTCCTTTTAAAACACGCGGCCAGTCAAAGAGAGAATAACGGCCAACATAAAAGAATTTGGAATCAATCAAGGGACTTAAAGTAATTATAATTTAAATTAAAAAAATATAGCTAATTAATACTCCACTCGTTAATTGGTTCACAAATATAAAGAATTATAAAATAAGTAGTAGACTAATATAAGGAATATTACTTGACTAGGTAATTTGGGAGTAGTAGTTGACTCAATCACCATTTCTCAATTATATATTGACAATCCATATAAGAAATAGTGATTGAGTTTATATTATATTCATATTCACGAACAAATTACGTAATCAACTAAAATGATCATAATTTCATTTAAATTATGTATAAATATAATATTCTTAGAGGGTGTTTTATAATGTACAAATTTATAATATAATATAATATTCTTATAGGGTGTTTTATAATGTATAAATTTATGGGCATAAAATTCAACTAAAATTATCATAATTTCATTTAAAAGAATATGGGTTTTGGATATACTCAGAACTCGGTAAATTCGGAGGGAGAAAAAGAAAGGGAAAAAACAAAAAGGTAGAGGAGGAACAAAAAATGTATATACATATAGACAGATGTTAGTACAATATTATTCAGATATCTAAACTGTTCAGATTTTAATATTCAATTTTATCAAACACAACCTTAATACATGTAAGAAAGCTAAATCTTTTTTAGATGATAGTATAAAATGACACAATGTTTTTAAATTTATCAATACAATTTTATTATCACATCATTATTACTCCCTCCGTCCCTATTTAAATGATGTTAGAAATATTTGCACACTTATTAAGGAAATGATTGAAAATATTTTAATTGTTTAAAATGCCCCTAACATATGGTTATTTAATATAAAAAAATTATTCTCACAACAACACGTTTATCTATATTTTCTTTAAAAACTCATTTATTTCACCTAGAAGTTTACATTCTCTCCCTCTTTCCATAAAATAACTTGATTTTTTACCTTTTTAAAACACTCTCCTTTTAAAACACGCGGCCAGTCAAAGAGAGAATAGCGGCCAACATAAAAGAATTTGGAATCAATCAAGGGACTTAAAGTAATTATAATTTAAATTAAAAAAATATAGCTAATTAATACTCCACTCGTTAATTGGTTCACAAATATAAATAATTATAAAATAAGTAGTAGACTAATATAAGGAATATTACTTGACTAGGTAATTTGGGAGTAGTAGTTGACTCAATCACCATTTCTCAATTATATATTGACAATCCATATAAGAAATAGTGATTGAGTTTATATTATATTCATATTCACGAACAAATTACGTAATCAACTAAAATGATCATAATTTCATTTAAATTATGTATAAATATAATATTCTTAGAGGGTGTTTTATAATGTACAAATTTATAATATAATATAATATTCTTAGAGGGTGTTTTATAATGTATAAATTTATGGGCATAAAATTCAACTAAAATTATCATAATTTCATTTAAAAGAATATGGGTTTTGGATATACTCAGAACTCGGTAAATTCGGAGGGAGAAAAAGGAAGGGAAAAAACAAAAAGGTAGAGGAGGAGGAACAAAAAATGTATATACATATAGACAGATGTTAGTACAATATTATTCAGATATCTAAACTGTTCAGATTTTAATATTCAATTTTATCAAACACAACCTTAATACATGTAAGAAAGCTAAATCTTTTTTAGATGATAGTATAAAATGACACAATGTTTTTAAATTTATCAATACAATTTTATTATCACATCATTATTACTCCCTCCGTCCCTATTTAAATGATGTTAGAAATATTTGCACACTTATTAAGGAAATGATTGAAAATATTTTAATTGTTTAAAATGCCCCTAACATATGGTTATTTAATATAAAAAAATTATTCTCACAACAACACGTTTATCTATATTTTCTTTAAAAACTCATTTATTTCACCTAGAAGTTTACATTCTCTCCCTCTTTCCATAAAATAACTTGATTTTTTTCCTTTTTAAAACACTCTCCTTTTAAAACACGCGGCCAGTCAAAGAGAGAATAGCGGCCAACATAAAAGAATTTGGAATCAATCAAGGGACTTAAAGTAATTATAATTTAAATTAAAAAAATATAGCTAATTAATACTCCACTCGTTAATTGGTTCACAAATATAAAGAATTATAAAATAAGTAGTAGACTAATATAAGGAATATTACTTGACTAGGTAATTTGGGAATAGTAGTTGACTCAATCACCATTTCTCAATTATATATTGACAATCCATATAAGAAATAGTGATTGAGTTTATATTATATTCATATTCACGAACAAATTACGTAATCAACTAAAATGATCATAATTTCATTTAAATTATGTATAAATATAATATTCTTAGAGGGTGTTTTATAATGTACAAATTTATAATATAATATAATATTCTTAAAGGGTGTTTTATAATGTATAAATTTATGGGCATAAAATTCAACTAAAATTATCATAATTTCATTTAAAAGAATATGGGTTTTGGATATACTCAGAACTCGGTATTTTCGGAGGGAGAAAAAGGAAGGGAAAAAACAAAAAGGTAGAGGAGGAACAAAAAATGTATATACATATGGACAGATGCTAGTACAATATTATTCAGATATCTAAACTATTCAGATTTTAATATTCAATTTTATCAAACACAATCTTAATACATGTAAGAAAGCTAAATCTTTTTTAAATGATAGTATAAAATGACACAATGTTTTTAAATTTATCAATACAATTTTATTATCACATCATTATTACTCCCTTCGTCCCTATTTAAATGATGTTAGAAATATTTGCACACTTATTAAGGAAATGATTGAAAATATTTTAATTGTTTAAAATGCCCCTAACATATGGTTATTTAATATAAAAAAATTATTCTCACAACAACACGTTTATCTATATTTTCTTTAAAAACTCATTTATTTCACCTAGAAGTTTATATTCTCTCCCTCTTTCCATAAAATAACTTGATTTTTTACCTTTTTAAAACACTCTCCTTTTAAAGCACGCGGCCAGTCAAAGAGAGAATAGCGGCCAACATAAAAGAATTTGGAATCAATCAAGGGACTTAAAGTAATTATAATTTAAATTAAAAAAATATAGCTAATTAATACTCCACTCGTTAATTGGTTCACAAATATAAAGAATTATAAAATAAGTAGTAGACTAATATAAGGAATATTACTTGACTAGGTAATTTGGGAGTAGTAGTTGTCTCAATCACCATTTCTCAATTATATATTGACAATCCATATAAGAAATAGTGATTGAGTTTATATTATATTCATATTCACGAACAAATTACGTAATCAACTAAAATGATCATAATTTCATTTAAATTATGTATAAATATAATATTCTTAGAGGGTGTTTTATAATGTACAAATTTATAATATAATATAATATTCTTAAAGGGTGTTTTATAATGTATAAATTTATGGGCATAAAATTCAACTAAAATTATCATAATTTCATTTAAAAGAATATGGGTTTTGGATATACTCAGAACTCGGTATTTTCGGAGGGAGAAAAAGGAAGGGAAAAAACAAAAAGGTAGAGGAGGAACAAAAAATGTATATACATATGGACAGATGTTAGTACAATATTATTCAGATATCTAAACTGTTCAGATTTTAATATTCAATTTTATCAAACACAACCTTAATACATGTAAGAAAGCTAAATCTTTTTTAGATGATAGTATAAAATGACAAAATGTTTTTAAATTTATCAATACAATTTTATTATCACATCATTATTACTCCCTCTGTCCCTATTTAAATGATGTTAGAAATATTTGCACACTTATTAAGGAAATGATTGAAAATATTTTAATTGTTTAAAATGCCCCTAACATATGGTTATTTAATATAAAAAAATTATTCTCACAACAACACGTTTATCTATATTTTCTTTAAAAACTCATTTATTTCACCTAGAAGTTTACATTCTCTCCCTCTTTCCATAAAATAACTTGATTTTTTACCTTTTTAAAACACTCTCCTTTTAAAACACGCGGCCAGTCAAAGAGAGAATAGCGGCCAACATAAAAGAATTTGGAATCAATCAAGGGACTTAAAGTAATTATAATTTAAATTAAAAAAATATAGCTAATTAATACTCCACTCGTTAATTGGTTCACAAATATAAAGAATTATAAAATAAGTAGTAGACTAATATAAGGAATATTACTTGACTAGGTAATTTGGGAGTAGTAGTTGACTCAATCACCATTTCTCAATTATATATTGACAATCCATATAAGAAATAGTGATTGAGTTTATATTATATTCATATTCACGAACAAATTACGTAATCAACTAAAATGATCATAATTTCATTTAAATTATGTATAAATATAATATTCTTAGAGGGTGTTTTATAATGTACAAATTTATAATATAATATAACATTCTTAGAGGGTGTTTTATAATGTATAAATTTATGGGCATAAAATTCAACTAAAATTATCATAATTTCATTTAAAAGAATATGGGTTTTGGATATACTCAGAACTCGGTATTTTCGGAGGGAGAAAAAGGAAGGGAAAAAACAAAAAGGTAGAGGAGGAACAAAAAATGTATATACATATGGACAGATGTTAGTACAATATTATTCAAATATCTAAACTGTTCAGATTTTAATATTCAATTTTATCAAACACAACCTTAATACATGTAAGAAAGCTAAATCTTTTTTAAATGATAGTATAAAATGACACAATGTTTTTAAATTTATCAATACAATTTTATTATCACATCATTATTACTCCCTTCGTCCCTATTTAAATGATGTTAGAAATATTTGCACACTTATTAAGGAAATGATTGAAAATATTTTAATTGTTTAAAATGCCCCTAACATATGGTTATTTAATATAAAAAAATTATTCTCACAACAACACGTTTATCTATATTTTCTTTAAAAACTCATTTATTTCACCTAGAAGTTTACATTCTCTCTCTCTTTCCATAAAATAACTTGATTTTTTACCTTTTTAAAACACTCTCCTTTGAAAACACGCGACCAGTCAATGAGAGAGTAGCGACCAACATAAAAGAATTTGGCTGGCTGTAAATCAATCAAGGGACTTAAAATAATTATAATTTAAATTAAAAAAATATAGCTAATTAATACTCCACTCGTTAATTGGTTCACAAATATAAAGAATTATAAAATAAGTAGTAGACTAATATAAGGAATATTACTTGACTAAGTAATTTGGGAGTAATAGTTGACTCAATCACCATTTCTCAATTATATATTGACAATCCATATAAGAAATAGTGATTGAGTTTATATTATATTCATATTCACGAACACATTACGTAATCAACTAAAATGATCATAATTTCATTTAAATTATGTATAAATATAATATTCTTAGAGGGTGTTTTATAATGTACAAATTTATAATATAATATAATATTCTTAGAGGGTGTTTTATAATGTATAAATTTATGCGCATTAAATTCAACTAAAATTATCATAATTTCATTTAAAAGAATATGGGTTTTGGATATACTCAGAACTCGGTAAATTCGGAGGGAGAAAAAGGAAGGGAAAAAACAAAAAGGTATGTAGAGGAGGAACAAAAAATGTATATACATATAGACAGATGTTAGTACTATATTATTCAGATATCTAAACTGTTCAGATTTTAATATTCAATTTTATCAAACACAACCTTAATACATGTAAGAAAGCTAAATCTTTTTTAGATGATAGTATAAAATGACACAATGTTTTTAAATTTATCAATACAATTTTATTATCACATCATTATTACTCCCTCCGTCCCTATTTAAATGATGTTAGAAATATTTGCACACTTATTAAGGAAATGATTGAAAATATTTTAATTGTTTAAAATGCCCCTAACATATGGTTATTTAATATAAAAAAATTATTCTCACAACAACACGTTTATCTATATTTTCTTTAAAAACTCATTTATTTCACCTAGAAGTTTACATTCTCTCCCTCTTTCCCATAAAATAACTTGATTTTTTACCTTTTTAAAACACTCTCCTTTTAAAACACGCGGCCAGTCAAAGAGAGAATAGCGGCCAACATAAAAGAATTTGGAATCAATCAAGGGACTTAAAGTAATTATAATTTAAATTAAAAAAATATAGCTAATTAATACTCCACTCGTTAATTGGTTCACAAATATAAAGAATTATAAAATAAGTAGTAGACTAATATAAGGAATATTACTTGACTAGGTAATTTGGGAGTAGTAGTTGACTCAATCACCATTTCTCAATTATATATTGACAATCCATATAAGAAATAGTGATTGAGTTTATATTATATTCATATTCACGAACAAATTACGTAATCAACTAAAATGATCATAATTTCATTTAAATTATGTATAAATATAATATTCTTAGAGGGTGTTTTATAATGTACAAATTTATAATATAATATAACATTCTTAGAGGGTGTTTTATAATGTATAAATTTATGCGCATAAAATTCAACTAAAATTATCATAATTTCATTTAAAAGAATATGGGTTTTGGATATACTCAGAACTCGGTAAATTCGGAGGGAGAAAAAGGAAGGGAAAAAACAAAAAGGTAGAGAAGGACCAAAAAATGTATATACATATAGACAGATGTTAGTACAATATTATTCCGATATCTAAACTGTTCAGATTTTAATATTCAATTTTATCAAACACAACCTTAATACATGTAAGAAAGCTAAATCTTTTTTAGATGATAGTATAAAATGACAAAATGTTTTTAAATTTATCAATACAATTTTATTATCACATCATTATTACTCCCTCCGTCCCTATTTAAATGATGTTAGAAATATTTGCACACTTATTAAGGAAATGATTGAAAATATTTTAATTGTTTAAAATGCCCCTAACATATGGTTATTTAATATAAAAAAATTATTCTCACAACAACACGTTTATCTATATTTTCTTTAAAAACTCATTTATTTCACCTAGAAGTTTACATTCTCTCCCTCTTTCCATAAAATAACTTGATTTTTTACCTTTTTAAAACACTCTCCTTTTAAAACACGCGGCCAGTCAAAGGGAGAATAGCGGCCAACATAAAAGAATTTGGAATCAATCAAGGGACTTAAAGTAATTATAATTTAAATTAAAAAAATATAGCTAATTAATACTCCACTCGTTAATTGGTTCACAAATATAAAGAATTATAAAATAAGTAGTAGACTAATATAAGGAATATTACTTGACTAGGTAATTTGGAAGTAGTAGTTGACTCAATCACCATTTCTCAATTATATATTGACAATCCATATAAGAAATAGTGATTGAGTTTATATTATATTCATATTCACGAACAAATTACGTAATCAACTAAAATGATCATAATTTCATTTAAATTATGTATAAATATAATATTCTTAGAGGGTGTTTTATAATGTACAAATTTATAATATAATATAATATTCTTAGAGGGTGTTTTATAATGTATAAATTTATGGGCATAAAATTCAACTAAAATTATCATAATTTCATTTAAAAGAATATGGGTTTTGGATATACTCAGAACTCGGTAAATTCGGAGGGAGAAAAAGGAAGGGAAAAAACAAAAAGGTAGAGGAGGAACAAAAAATGTATATACATATAGACAGATGTTAGTACAATATTATTCAGATATCTAAACTGTTCTGATTTTAATATTCAATTTTATCAAACACAACCTTAATACATGTAAGAAAGCTAAATCTTTTTTAGATGATAGTATAAAATGACACAATGTTTTTAAATTTATCAATACAATTTTATTATCACATCATTATTACTCCCTCCGTCCCTATTTAAATGATGTTAGAAATATTTGCACACTTATTAAGGAAATGATTGAAAATATTTTAATTGTTTAAAATGCCCCTAACATATGGTTATTTAATATAAAAAAATTATTCTCACAACAACACGTTTATCTATATTTTCTTTAAAAACTCATTTATTTCACCTAGAAGTTTACATTCTCTCCCTCTTTCCATAAAATAACTTGATTTTTTACCTTTTTAAAACACTCTCCTTTTAAAACACGCGGCCAGTCAAAGAGAGAATAGCGGCCAACATAAAAGAATTTGGAATCAATCAAGGGACTTAAAGTAATTATAATTTAAATTAAAAAAATATAGCTAATTAATACTCCACTCGTTAATTTGTTCACAAATATAAAGAATTATAAAATAAGTAGTAGACTAATATAAGGAATATTACTTGACTAGGTAATTTGGGAGTAGTAGTTGACTCAATCACCATTTCTCAATTATATATTGACAATCCATATAAGAAATAGTGATTGAGTTTATATTATATTCATATTCACGAACAAATTACGTAATCAACTAAAATGATCATAATTTCATTTAAATTATGTATAAATATAATATTCTTAGAGGGTGTTTTATAATGTACAAATTTATAATATAATATAATATTCTTAGAGGGTGTTTTATAATGTATAAATTTATGGGCATAAAATTCAACTAAAATTATCATAATTTCATTTAAAAGAATATGGGTTTTGGATATACTCAGAACTCGGTAAATTCGGAGGGAGAAAAAGGAAGGGAAAAAACAAAAAGGTAGAGGAGGAACAAAAAATGTATATACATATAGAGAGATGTTAGTACAATATTATTCAGATATCTAAACTGTTCAGATTTTAATATTCAATTTTATCAAACACAACCTTAATACATGTAAGAAAGATAAATCTTTTTTAGATGATAGTATAAAATGACACAATGTTTTTAAATTTATCAATACAATTTTATTATCACATCATTATTACTCCCTCCGTCCCTATTTAAATGATGTTAGAAATATTTGCACACTTATTAAGGAAATGATTGAAAATATTTTAATTGTTTAAAATGCCCCTAACATATGGTTATTTAATATAAAAAAATTATTCTCACAACAACACGTTAATCTATATCTTCTTTAAAAACTCATTTATTTCACCTAGAAGTTTACATTCTCTCCCTCTTTCCATAAAATAACTTGATTTTTTACCTTTTAAAAACACTCACCTTTGAAAACACGCGACCAGTCAATGAGAGTGTAGCGACCAACATAAAAGAATTTGGCTGGCTGTAAATCAATCAAGGGACTTAAAATAATTATAATTTAAATTAAAAAATATAGCTAATTAATACTCCACTCGTTCATTGGTTCACAAATATAAAGAATTATAAAATAAGTAGTAGACTAATATAAGGAATATTACTTGACTAAGTAATTTGGGAGTAGTAGTTGACTCAATCACCATTTCTCAATTATATATTGACAATCCATATAAGAAATAGTGATTGAGTTTATATTATATTCATATTCACGAACAAATTACGTAATCAACTAAAATGATCATAATTTCATTTAAATTATGTATAAATATAATATTCTTAGAGGGTGTTTTATAATGTACAAATTTATAATATAATATAATATTCTTAGAGGGTGTTTTATAATGTATAAATTTATGGGCATAAAATTCAACTAAAATTATCATAATTTCATTTAAAAGAATATGGGTGTTTTGGATATACTCAGAACTCGGTAAATTCGGAGGGAGAAAAAGGAAGGGAAAAAACAAAAAGGTATGTAGAGGAGGAACAAAAAATGTATATACATATAGACAGATGTTAGTACTATATTATTCAGATATCTAAACTGTTCAGATTTTAATATTCAATTTTATCAAACACAACCTTAATACATGTAAGAAAGCTAAATCTTTTTTAGATGATAGTATAAAATGACACAATGTTTTTAAATTTATCAATACAATTTTATTATCACATCATTATTACTCCCTCCGTCCCTATTTAAATGATGTTAGAAATATTTGCACACTTATTAAGGAAATGATTGAAAATATTTTAATTGTTTAAAATGCCCCTAACATATGGTTATTTAATATAAAAAAATTATTCTCACAACAACACGTTTATCTATATTTTCTTTAAAAACTCATTTATTTCACCTAGAAGTTTACATTCTCTCCCTCTTTCCATAAAATAACTTGATTTTTTACCTTTTTAAAACACTCTCCTTTTAAAACACGCGGCCAGTCATCAAAGAGAGAATAGCGGCCAACATAAAAGAATTTGGAATCAATCAAGGGACTTAAAGTAATTATAATTTAAATTAAAAAAATATAGCTAATTAATACTCCACTCGTTCATTGGTTCACAAATATAAATAATTATAAAATAAGTAGTAGACTAATATAAGGAATATTACTTGACTAGGTAATTTGGGAGTAGTAGTTGACTCAATCACCATTTCTCAATTATATATTGACAATCCATATAAGAAATAGTGATTGAGTTTATATTATATTCGTATTCACGAACAAATTACGTAATCAACTAAAATGATCATAATTTCATTTAAATTATGTATAAATATAATATTCTTAGAGGGTGTTTTATAATGTACAAATTTATAATATAATATAATATTCTTAGAGGGTGTTTTATAATGTATAAATTTATGGGCATAAAATTCAACTAAAATTATCATAATTTCATTTAAAAGAATATGGGTGTTTTGGATATACTCAGAACTCGGTAAATTCGGAGGGAGAAAAAGGAAGGGAAAAAACAAAAAGGTATGTAGAGGAGGAACAAAAAATGTATATACATATAGACAGATGTTAGTACTATATTATTCAGATATCTAAACTGTTCAGATTTTAATATTCAATTTTATCAAAACACAACCTTAATACATGTAAGAAAGCTAAATCTTTTTTAGATGATAGTATAAAATGACACAATGTTTTTAAATTTATCAATACAATTTTATTATCACATCATTATTACTCCCTCCGTCCCTATTTAAATGATGTTAGAAATATTTGCACACTTATTAAGGAAATGATTGAAAATATTTTAATTGTTTAAAATGCCCCTAACATATGGTTATTTAATATAAAAAAATTATTCTCACAACAACACGTTTATCTATATCTTCTTTAAAAACTCATTTATTTCACCTAGAAGTTTACATTCTCTCCTTCTTTCCATAAAATAACTTGATTTTTTACCTTTATAAAACACTCTCCTTTGAAAACACGCGACCAGTCAATGAGAGAGTAGCGACCAACATAAAAGAATTTGGCTGGCTGTAAATCAATCAAGGGACTTAAAATAATTATAATTTAAATTAAAAAAATATAGCTAATTAATACTCCACTCGTTAATTGGTTCACAAATATAAAGAATTATAAAATAAGTAGTAGACTAATATAAGGAATATTACTTGACTAAGTAATTTGGGAGTAGTAGTTGACTCAATCACCATTTCTCAATTATATATTGACAATCCATATAAGAAATAGTGATTGAGTTTATATTATATTCATATTCACGAACAAATTACGTAATCAACTAAAATGATCATAATTTCATTTAAATTATGTATAAATATAATATTCTTAGAGGGTGTTTTATAATATACAAATTTATAATATAATATAATATTCTTAGAGGGTGTTTTATAATGTATAAATTTATGGGCATAAAATTCAACTAAAATTATCATAATTTCATTTAAAAGAATATGGGTGTTTTGGATGTACTCAGAACTCGGTAAATTCGGAGGGAGAAAAAGGAAGGGAAAAAAACAAAAAGGTATGTAGAGGAGGAACAAAAAATGTATATACATATAGACAGATGTTAGTACTATATTATTCAGATATCTAAACTGTTCAGATTTTAATATTCAATTTTATCAAACACAACCTTAATACATGTAAGAAAGCTAAATCTTTTTTAGATGATAGTATAAAATGACACAATGTTTTTAAATTTATCAATACAATTTTATTATCACATCATTATTACTCCCTCCGTCCCTATTTAAATGATGTTAGAAATATTTGCACACTTATTAAGGAAATGATTGAAAATATTTTAATTGTTTAAAATGCCCCTAACATATGGTTATTTAATATAAAAAAATTATTCTCACAACAACACGTTTATCTATATTTTCTTTAAAAACTCATTTATTTCACCTAGAAGTTTACATTCTCTCCCTCTTTCCATAAAATAACTTGATTTTTTACCTTTATAAAACACTCTCCTTTGAAAACACGCGACCAGTCAAAGAGAGAGTAGCGACCAACATAAAAGAATTTGGCTGGCTGTAAATCAATCAAGGGACTTAAAATAATTATAATTTAAATTAAAAAAATATAGCTAATTAATACTCCACTCGTTAATTGGTTCACAAATATAAAGAATTATAAAATAAGTAGTAGACTAATATAAGGAATATTACTTGACTAAGTAATTTGGGAGTAGTAGTTGACTCAATCACCATTTCTCAATTATATATTGACAATCCATATAAGAAATAGTGATTGAGTTTATATTATATTCATATTCACGAACAAATTACGTAATCAACTAAAATGATCATAATTTCATTTAAATTATGTATAAATATAATATTCTTAGAGGGTGTTTAATAATGTACAAATTTATAATATAATATAATATTCTTAGAGGGTGTTTTATAATGTATAAATTTATGGGCATAAAATTCAACTAAAATTATCATAATTTCATTTAAAAGAATATGGGTGTTTTGGATATACTCAGAACTCGGTAAATTCGGAGGGAGAAAAAGGAAGGGAAAAAACAAAAAGGTATGTAGAGGAGGAACAAAAAATGTATATACATATAGACAGATGTTAGTACTATATTATTCAGATATCTAAACTGTTCAGATTTTAATATTCAATTTTATCAAACACAACCTTAATACATGTAAGAAAGCTAAATCTTTTTTAGATGATAGTATAAAATGACACAATGTTTTTAAATTTATCAATACAATTTTATTATCACATCATTATTACTCCCTCCGTCCCTATTTAAATGATGTTAGAAATATTTGCACACTTATTAAGGAAATGATTGAAAATATTTTAATTGTTTAAAATGCCCCTAACATATGGTTATTTAATATAAAAAAATTATTCTCACAACAACACGTTTATCTATATTTTCTTTAAAAACTCATTTATTTCACCTAGAAGTTTACATTCTCTCCCTCTTTCCATAAAATAACTTGATTTTTTACCTTTTTAAAACACTCTCCTTTTAAAACACGCGGCCAGTCAAAGAGAGAATAGCGGCCAACATAAAAGAATTTGGAATCAATCAAGGGACTTAAAGTAATTATAATTTAAATTAAAAAAATATAGCTAATTAATACTCCACTCGTTCATTGGTTCACAAATATAAATAATTATAAAATAAGTAGTAGACTAATATAAGGAATATTACTTGACTAGGTAATTTGGGAGTAGTAGTTGACTCAATCACCATTTCTCAATTATATATTGACAATCCATATAAGAAATAGTGATTGAGTTTATATTATATTCGTATTCACGAACAAATTACGTAATCAACTAAAATGATCATAATTTCATTTAAATTATGTATAAATATAATATTCTTAGAGGGTGTTTTATAATGTACAAATTTATAATATAATATAATATTCTTAGAGGGTGTTTTATAATGTATAAATTTATGGGCATAAAATTCAACTAAAATTATCATAATTTCATTTAAAAGAATATGGGTGTTTTGGATATACTCAGAACTCGGTAAATTCGGAGGGAGAAAAAGGAAGGGAAAAAACAAAAAGGTATGTAGAGGAGGAACAAAAAATGTATATACATATAGACAGATGTTAGTACTATATTATTCAGATATCTAAACTGTTCAGATTTTAATATTCAATTTTATCAAACACAACCTTAATACATGTAAGAAAGCTAAATCTTTTTTAGATGATAGTATAAAATGACACAATGTTTTTAAATTTATCAATACAATTTTATTATCACATCATTATTACTCCCTCCGTCCCTATTTAAATGATGTTAGAAATATTTGCACACTTATTAAGGAAATGATTGAAAATATTTTAATTGTTTAAAATGCCCCTAACATATGGTTATTTAATATAAAAAAATTATTCTCACAACAACACGTTTATCTATATCTTCTTTAAAAACTCATTTATTTCACCTAGAAGTTTACATTCTCTCCCTCTTTCCATAAAATAACTTGATTTTTTACCTTTTTAAAACACTCTCCTTTGAAAACACGCGACCAGTCAATGAGAGAGTAGCGACCAACATAAAAGAATTTGGCTGGCTGTAAATCAATCAAGGGACTTAAAATAATTATAATTTAAATTAAAAAAATATAGCTAATTAATACTCCACTCGTTAATTGGTTCACAAATATAAAGAATTATAAAATAAGTAGTAGACTAATATAAGGAATATTACTTGACTAAGTAATTTGGGAGTAGTAGTTGACTCAATCACCATTTCTCAATTATATATTGACAATCCATATAAGAAATAGTGATTGAGTTTATATTATATTCATATTCACGAACAAATTACGTAATCAACTAAAATGATCATAATTTCATTTAAATTATGTATAAATATAATATTCTTAGAGGGTGTTTTATAATATACAAATTTATAATATAATATAATATTCTTAGAGGGTGTTTTATAATGTATAAATTTATGGGCATAAAATTCAACTAAAATTATCATAATTTCATTTAAAAGAATATGGGTGTTTTGGATGTACTCAGAACTCGGTAAATTCGGAGGGAGAAAAAGGAAGGGAAAAAACAAAAAGGTAGAGGAGGAACAAAAAATGTATATACATATAGACAGATGTTAGTACTATATTATTCAGATATCTAAACTGTTCAGATTTTAATATTCAATTTTATCAAACACAACCTTAATACATGTAAGAAAGCTAAATCTTTTTTAGATGATAGTATAAAATGACACAATGTTTTTAAATTTATCAATACAATTTTATTATCACATCATTATTACTCCCTCCGTCCCTATTTAAATGATGTTAGAAATATTTGCACACTTATTAAGGAAATGATTGAAAATATTTTAATTGTTTAAAATGCCCCTAACATATGGTTAATTAATATAAAAAAATTATTCTCACAACAACACGTTTATCTATATCTTCTTTAAAAACTCATTTATTTCACCTAGAAGTTTACATTCTCTCCCTCTTTCCATAAAATAACTTGATTTTTTACCTTTATAAAACACTCTCCTTTGAAAACACGCGACCAGTCAATGAGAGAGTAGCGACCAACATAAAAGAATTTGGCTGGCTGTAAATCAATCAAGGGACTTAAAATAATTATAATTTAAATTAAAAAAATATAGCTAATTAATACTCCACTCGTTAATTGGTTCACAAATATAAAGAATTATAAAATAAGTAGTAGACTAATATAAGGAATATTACTTGACTAAGTAATTTGGGAGTAGTAGTTGACTCAATCACCATTTCTCAATTATATATTGACAATCCATATAAGAAATAGTGATTGAGTTTATATTATATTCATATTCACGAACAAATTACGTAATCAACTAAAATGATCATAATTTCATTTAAATTATGTATAAATATAATATTCTTAGAGGGTGTTTTATAATGTACAAATTTATAATATAATATAATATTCTTAGAGGGTGTTTTATAATGTATAAATTTATGGGCATAAAATTCAACTAAAATTATCATAATTTCATTTAAAAGAATATGGGCTTTGGATATACTTAGAACTCGGTAAATTCGGAGGGAGAAAAAGGAAGGGAAAAAACAAAAAGGTAGAGGAGGAACAAAAAATGTATATACATATAGACAGATGTTAGTACAATATTATTCAGATATCTAAACTGTTCAGATTTTAATATTCAATTTTATCAAACACAACCTTAATACATGTAAGAAAGCTAAATCTTTTTTAGATGATAGTATAAAATGACACAATGTTTTTAAATTTATCAATACAATTTTATTATCACATCATTATTACTCCCTCCATCCCTATTTAAATGATGTTAGAAATATTTGCACACTTATTAAGGAAATGATTGAAAATATTTTAATTGTTTAAAATGCCCCTAACATATGGTTATTTAATATAAAAAAATTATTCTCACAACAACACGTTTATCTATATTTTCTTTAAAAACTCATTTATTTCACCTAGAAGTTTACATTCTCTCCCTCTTTCCATAAAATAACTTGATTTTTTACCTTTTTAAAACACTATCCTTTTAAAACATGCGGCCAGTCAAAAAGAGAATAGCGGCCAACATAAAAGAATTTGGAATCAATCAAGGGACTTAAAGTAATTATAATTTAAATTAAAAAAATATAGCTAATTAATACTCCACTCGTTAATTGGTTCACAAATATAAAGAATTATAAAATAAGTAGTAGACTAATATAAGGAATATTACTTGACTAGGTAATTTGGGAGTAGTAGTTGACTCAATCACCATTTCTCAATTATATATTGACAATCCATATAAGAAATAGTGATTGAGTTTATATTATATTCATATTCACGAACAAATTACGTAATCAACTAAAATGATCATAATTTCATTTAAATTATGTATAAATATAATATTCTTAGAGGGTGTTTTATAATGTACAAATTTATAATATAATATAATATTCTTAGAGGGTGTTTTATAATGTATAAATTTATGGGCATAAAATTCAACTAAAATTATCATAATTTCATTTAAAAGAATATGGGTGTTTTGGATATACTCAGAACTCGGTAAATTCGGAGGGAGAAAAAGGAAGGGAAAAAACAAAAAGGTAGAGGAGGAACAAAAAATGTATATACATATAGACAGATGTTAGTACTATATTATTCAGATATCTAAACTGTTCAGATTTTAATATTCAATTTTATCAAACACAACCTTAATACATGTAAGAAAGCTAAATCTTTTTTAAATGATAGTATAAAATGACACAATGTTTTTAAATTTATCAATACAATTTTATTATCACATCATTATTACTCCCCCCGTCCCTATTTAAATGATGTTAGAAATATTTGCACACTTATTAAGGAAATGATTGAAAATATTTTAATTGTTTAAAATGCCCCTAACATATGGTTATTTAATATAAAAAAATTATTCTCACAACAACACGTTTGTCTATATTTTCTTTAAAAACTCATTTATTTCACCTAGAAGTTTACATTCTCTCCCTCTTTCCATAAAATAACTTGATTTTTTACCTTTTTAAAACACTATCCTTTTAAAACACGCGGCCACTCAAAGAGAGAATAGCGGCCAACATAAAAGAATTTGGAATCAATCAAGGGACTTAAAGTAATTATAATTTAAATTAAAAAAATATAGCTAATTAATACTTCACTCGTTAATTGGTTCACAAATATAAAGAATTATAAAATAAGTAGTAGACTAATATAAGGAATATTACTTGACTAGGTAATTTGGGAGTAGTAGTTGACTCAATCACCATTTCTCAATTATATATTGACAATCCATATAAGAAATAGTGATTGAGTTTATATTATATTCATATTCACGAACAAATTACGTAATCAACTAAAATGATCATAATTTCATTTAAATTATGTATAAATATAATATTCTTAGAGGGTGTTTTATAATGTACAAATTTATAATATAATATAATATTCTTAGAGGGTGTTTTATAATGTATAAATTTATGGGCATAAAATTCAACTAAAATTATCATAATTTCATTTAAAAGAATATGGGTGTTTTGGATATACTCAGAACTCGGTAAATTCGGAGGGAGAAAAAGGAAGGGAAAAAACAAAAAGGTATGTAGAGGAGGAACAAAAAATGTATATACATATAGACAGATGTTAGTACTATATTATTCAGATATCTAAACTGTTCAGATTTTAATATTCAATTTTATCAAACACAACCTTAATACATGTAAGAAAGCTAAATCTTTTTTAAATGATAGTATAAAATGACACAATGTTTTTAAATTTATCAATACAATTTTATTATCACATCATTATTACTCCCTCCGTCCCTATTTAAATGATGTTAGAAATATTTGCACACTTATTAAGGAAATGATTGAAAATATTTTAATTGTTTAAAATGCCCCTAACATATGGTTATTTAATATAAAAAAATTATTCTCACAACAACACGTTTGTCTATATTTTCTTTAAAAACTCATTTATTTCACCTAGAAGTTTACATTCTCTCCCTCTTTCCATAAAATAACTTGATTTTTTACCTTTTTAAAACACTCTCCTTTGAAAACACGCGACCAGTCAATGAGAGAGTAGCGACCAACATAAAAGAATTTGGCTGGCTGTAAATCAATCAAGGGACTTAAAATAATTATAATTTAAATTAAAAAAATATAGCTAATTAATACTCCACTCGTTAATTGGTTCACAAATATAAAGAATTATAAAATGAGTAGTAGACTAATATAAGGAATATTACTTGACTAGGTAATTTGGGAGCAGTAGTTGACTCAATCACCATTTCTCAATTATATATTGACAATCCATATAAGAAATAGTGATTGAGTTTATATTATATTCATATTCACGAACAAATTACGTAATCAACTAAAATTATCATAATTTCATTTAAATTATGTGTAGACACCCAAATTTTGCGTTCCCTATACTAACCGTGACAGGAGGGCAAAATCGTCAATTGAACCGGCTTGCGGGAGCGAAGGAATGGGCACAAGTGCAAACGTCCAACACCACCTCAATGATTGGCGACCAAAGCTGACATGACAATAAGGCCATCCGAAACGGGCATTCCCGAATAAGGTGGCACGTCTCCCGAAAATTTTCGGACTGCAGAATACGAGCCTGTCAGTGAAGACCGACGTTACGGCACGAAAATCGAGGCGTGGCACGGAAATCGAGAAAGTCAAATCGTCCAGCCGCGGAATGATCTGCGGCCAAATAGTGCGCCTTTTGAAAACACGGAACTCGAAACACGGAACTCGAAACCAGGTGAGTGGAAGGCAGGCGGCTGGCTTTGGCCAGCCTATTTCAGCTCATTTTCGTTTCAGCATACAGGGGGTGAGGAAGAGTGCAGCAGATTTGAGAGAGAGGAGAATTCAGCAGCAGCAAAGCACGAAAATAGAAGGGAAAATAGCTAATTTTTGCAACAAAATAGGAGAGAAAGAGAGAAAAAAAGAGAGGAATAATACTCTTTTGATTTAATTGTATCACATATACTTTTTCTTCTATTCAAACTACACAAGTTTACATCCATTTTGATCTCATTTGCAAGGTGAAAATCTCCTTATTTGTGCAATTTCTATCATATCATTTGATTAGTTTTCATGTAATTTATGATGGAACAATGAATTAGGGATTATTAGTGAGGGTTCCATCGGAACAAAATTCTTCCTAATAACCCGATGATATTCGTTTGTTGAATTGTTGGTTGTTTTACGATGTTATATTGGGCGTGGTTTCTTTAGATCGTTATTTTAGGATGTCTTGGTATCGTTAGATTATCCGTGTTGGTTATTTCTTGTAATACCCGGTTGTGGGTGTGTGGAAATTTGGGGTGTGAGCCTAGGAAAGCTACCCCGTGGTCAAAATCCGATGATGGACGGCTTTTGATGTAGATAGTAAGGATGATGTAGTTTTCATTGTAAATATGTAATCGTCGGGCCTTAAAACGACGCCAAGGCGAGAATCGTGTTTAAGGCCCCGTAATAGTGAAATATGTGATTGTAGGCGTTTGGGTTATTTTGATGGCTTACATGCCCATGAATAGCCCCTACGCATTTTAATGCTTTATTTGATTTACAGTATTAAAATTGATTTCAAGGCTAAACAATGAAGACTTTCATAAAATCAATCAAATTAGGTTATTAGAATCACAAGGCTAAAAATTTGGAAATGCTAATGGATGTCGATTCCTATTTAACGAGAAGGTTAAAGAAAATCGTTTTCAAACATCACAAGAAATGGTTTTGTGAAATAAATGACGTTTTATTAAACCAACGTGCATAGGGTTAAAGAGATCCTAGAAGTTGCCCACCGTGCTATTTACGAAAGCAACATATAGATCTCGATTCCTATTTTGACGAAGGTTTAGAAAACTCTTGTTTGCCCAAAACGACATCTAATGAAAATCTCATAAGTTCTTGACAATTAAAATCAAACCTTTCTCATAAAGCTTGCTCGTTAAGCCGAATGACATTCTAAAGCATTTTCAAAAGAAAGCACGATTTTCCCTCAAAATCCAAAACGATTCTTTCATACAAGCTCACCACGACATTCACATAGGCACACACACACACACACACGCACATACACACACACATTCAAGAGTTAAAGGATAGGAAAGGTATCAAGATTGCGGTAACCGTGTTTCACGGAAGTCGGGGGGTGCCTAACACCTTCCCCTCGCTTAAACAAGCCCCCGAACTCTATGAATCTCGGTTCGCAGACCAATTAATTCGGAGTCACATATGAGCCATCGATTTATAAAAAAACGAAAACTCGGATGAGTTGGTACATCCATTTCAAATATACCAACTGGCGACTCTGGTTAATTGGCTCATCATAAAAAAACGATCTTTCAAAACCCCGTCGACATTAATGCCGACCTTTTCCAAAAATCATTTAATCAAAGGGCTAGAAATTGGAAGAGGCGAGAAGCCGGTGTCGACAGCTGGCGACTCTGCTGGGGACATTAGAGGGCTTAAGCCGCGTGCAAGTCTTGATGCTATCCTATCCCTTAAAATTCATGAATATGTGTGTGAATGCGATATTTTGATCTTTTGTACGTTTTGTTGTGTGAATGTGTGTTTTGTCCAAAAAGTGAATAATTGAATGGAATTGCTTTACTTTTAAGTAATCATTTGCATACGGTGAGGACGATGAATGTGAATGTATGTTGAGAGAGTACCTCCTCCTGAGGCGAACCTGTCGGTTGCTTATTACTGGACTCGAAGGGGCTGCTCCCCGGAGATGGCTCAGGAAACGCACCACCCAAATCAGCTCCAATCGAAAGGACTCAGACGAGTAGATTGCGAAGATTTGGGGACCTTCATGCCGAAAAGCCCGTTAGAGTAACCCTAGGATAGGTCAGCCTCAGATTAACCCAACGCAGAAAAAGTCTCTTCATGCCTTTTTACATTCACGCATAAATGTCATGATCCCATTCATATATGCCTCCCTTTTGTCAAGAGAAATTACTAACCTCTATGTTTTACAGGGAACAGCTGGGGAGCATAATAAAATCATGTTCAGCATTTGTTATTGCATTAAAGGACTACTAACTTTCTGTTTTACAGGGAAAGATTAAAAAACCCCAAAACACAAAAGTTACAGCTTTAGCATGCATCCACATTTTTCATTTCCCAGAACTAAATTTCAAACTGTTGTTTCTGTAGGATTGCTCCTCAAACACGTTCGCAATCTAAAAGAGCCCAGAACTCTACATCTGAAATGGCTGATATTCCATCTACCAATTCTGGTTCCATATCTAGGGAGGAATTTGATGACTTTTATGAAGCAGATGTTAGAAATGGCCATAATGCTAAAGGAGCAATTGATGCCCAAACGGGATCCACCTAAGGAGGATCCATCTCAACTTAAGGGCGAGCCAGTCGTCCCAAAGGTCATTCCCGTACCAAACAAGACAGTGATTACTATCCCGGAGGAGGGAGATTCGGATGACCTGCGAAAGAAAATGAGACAAATGGAGGAAACCATCCAATCTATGAAGGGCATAGGGTCCCTAGGCAGGGTTAACTATTCAGATTTATGTGTCTTCCCCGGAACCAGATACCCGGAGAAATTTAAAATCCCCGAATTTGAAAAATACAATGGGAAGGGGGATCCTTACACACATCTGAAAATCTACATCGGGGAGCTTGGATCTTACGCCGAAGACGAGGGTCTACGGATGCAACTGTTCCAAAAGAGCCTGAAGGGAGAAGCGAGAATCTGGTATGCCCGTCTGGATAATGCCCGGATCCATAATTGGGAGGAGTTGGCCCACACATTCTTAACATAGTATAGCTTCCAGGCCCAAATGGCCCCTGATAGATACCAAATGACAAAAGTTAAGAAGCAACCCAGGGAATCCTTCAGGGATTATGCACAACGATGGAGGGGTATGGCCGCATAGGTGAACCCTCCGATGAGCGAATCGGAGATGGTGATGACCTTCGTAGATATTCAAGAGGCTCCTTATTATGAGCGGGTCATATCAGGGATTGGAAGACCCTTTGCTGAGATGATTAAACACGGAGAAATGGTGGACATGGGGTTGAAGTCTGGTAAAATTCGGGATTTCACGACTTTGGAAACAGCTGCAGAGCAAATCCAAAGTGGAAACTATGGCAACATTTCCCGTAGGGTCCAAAAGAAAAGGGAGGAAGATGTTTCCCTCATCCTGCAGGGATCATCTAGAAAGGCAGAAAACAATCCTCCAGTACATGCGCAGAGAGGGGGGCCATCCCGACAGCCTAACTTCACTGATCAGAGGGCGGATGGGCGAAGGAGATTCGAGACCTCGAAAACTCGAGTATTTACCCCACTCGGGGATCCTCTGGAGCGGATTTTGGCGGTATTGATAGCCCAGAAGAAAATAGTCGACTTGGCACCCCCAAGTGACCCGAATGGAAGAAGGTTTGACCCAAGCAAGCGATGTGCATACCACTCAGGTTCCCCTGGTCATGATACGCAGGAATGTTGGACGCTGAAGCATAAAATTCAGGACTTGATTGATAGTGGGGAAATCGTGGTGGAACAGCCAGGGTCACCGAAATGTTAAAGTCTATCCTCTACCTAAGCATGATGGGGAAGGGGTAAATCCAGGAGTATAGCAGTGAATCCCGGCCAGTAGAGGATCAATGGGTTTTAAAATTTTGAGTTTTATTTCAAATCCCTGCATGCTCATGTCGTTTTGTCATGTTATCCAAAAAGAAGATCATGTGTTGAAATGTTTTATATATATGACAAGCATTTATTGTTTTATGGCAGTACCCCGATTTGAGGCATTCTAGCCTGACAAGCAATAGGCCAAATTTGAAGAAGGATCACGATTTTGGTATAAAGCTAGATTTCGATCTAATGGCGATTGAGCAGGACGAGACAGATATCGACAATACGCCTGACGAGATCAAAGGATGGGTCGAAGGTAAACCCAAAATCGACTTAGACCAAACCTTCGCCATCAAACATCAGAACCCCTAACGGTCACAAAGAACCCGGAGTAGGGGCAAAAAAAAAAAATCTCAAAAATCAAAAAATCCCCCAAACCTTTCAACAAGTCAAAGGACCGGATCTTTTGTCAGCCTAGTGAGATACCGATGCGACCGGTACGAGGGAGATCACAAGAAAAGCAACTTAACACTGGGGCATTTGTCGCTACCCGGGAAATGATGACGTGCAAATTGGCACCCATGCGACAATCCCATCAACATGCACCATCATCATCAAATGCTACCTCATGTCTTCAATCTTCAACGGTACGATCATCTGGCATTTGTCAAACATAGTTTTCCCGGGATACGATGATCCGCGTGAAGGGGGGATTTTATTTGGCCTGATAAGAATCGGATTAATTCTGACAAGCAACCGTGGAGCACGATTGTGAGTATGATTAGACGAAGAAGGCTATTCAACCTTTTGATCGGGTACAAAGCCTTAATTCAAAGCAGTGTTTGCGACAGAATCGACCTCATATGACAGCCTTCACTTTGCATTTGCATAAACTTTCAGTGTGGGGTATAAAACTGTGACGACGATGATGGCAATTAACATGTAGTCAGACAGTCAATAATTATCAAGCTAATATCAAGAAGTCAGACGATAAATGATTATCAAGCTAATGTCTCGAATCGTGGCCTGGGTTATTCGAATAATTAAGCCCGAGGGGTGTCTCTACACCTGGTGCCCTAAAGTCATCTGGTTTGGGAGTCGCTGGCCCAACACTCGTTACATGAGTAACTCAGAGCCTAAGAAAATGAGCATTACAGTAGAGGAGGCCCGAGCAGATTTGAATCGTGGCATGGGCTACTCGTGTAATTAAGCCTAAGGGGTGTCTCTGCATCTGGTGCCCTAAAGCCGTCTGGTTTGGGAGTCACCGGCCTAACACTCGCTACATGGGTAAATCAAGCCTAAGAAAACGAATCTTGCGCAAGGTCAACCAAAGAATGAATGGTGCAGACCACCAGCTTGTCTCGAACCGTGGCCTTTGTTACTCGAGTAAATAAATTCGAAGGGGTGTCTGTACACCTAATGCCCCAAAACCATCTGGTTTGGGAGTCATTGGTATAAAACTCGTTAAATGGGTAACTTTGAATAGCCTAAGAAAACGAGACAAGTGAAGTGGGCAAGGAGAAAAGATAATACGAAAAAACTCTCGGCCTTAAACAAGAAGTCATGGAAGAAAAACCCCTACTGAATGCTACATCGCATAGTGCATTTGTCATATGACGTCAATCCTGCTAAGAACGTTGTCGAGAATGGAGACCGGATACCTTTGACGAGGGAAGGTAGTTCTTTTGAATTCGACCGTACTCACGTACAATGACCATGAATGCTTGAAGGTATTCTTACGATTTCATAACTCGTTAAATAGAAAATCATCAACTCACGAGGGAGTGAAAATAACTTCCAATCTGGTACATTCACGGTTCACAACTTGCTAGATTGTGCGATCAACAGATATTCAATTTCATGTGCTTTAACTGCATTTACTCTTTTGTCGAGATTATAATATCTTTGTGTTGAACTAACACTAATGGCCTGAGCCTTCAGGTTTTGGCATTTGTTAGTCATCTGATGTGCAGGATCTTACAGAGATGTGGATAACTCAGCACGGTCAACATCGCGAGTTTTCGATAGAAATTCTTGGTAGCGACACGCGCCAAGGCAGGGGCAGTTAAGAATCGTGAAATGGAAGGAAGCTGAGGCTGCACAGAACTTCCCATCATTGGGCCTTTCCCCAATCCTAACTATCACTGCCTTGACATCCAAATGATCCACGTGCATGAGCATATACAAGGATGATATAATGCGGGACAACAGCATATCGGCCGTCAGAAATGATCAAAAGGCCAAGGAGCCCAACATAGCTGTCGGTCATCACAGAGAGCGTAACAGACTGCCTCAACTCGATGAAATGAAGACGACCAAGAAGAGGCAGAGTACCAAACCAATTGTTGAAGTCTAGAAACTACATTTCACGACGAGGCGTGATCCAATCAAGCGTTGGAAAACAATGATGACGGTCGAATCGTATCATTTGACTGAACAGGGGTCATTTCTATCTAAATATATGTTGCGCACATGCATCTGTCCATAACATATCTGCCAGAGCATGCATAACATCTTTTGCATGCATAACATCTTTTGCGTGCATACATGTACGATCAAAATGAAAATCTTCAGGAGAAGGTACAAGCACGTCGCTTTCAACCTCACCAATGATCAGACTGTGATGGCTTTTGCGGCATGGTACGTGGACGATGTTGGTGGGAGATCCAGGACAAAAGTCGATCACACATCACACTTTAAAAAATCACTCAAACAATCAACGACCCCTGGGAAGGGCTGAGATCCAAAAACAATCAACGACCCCTGGGAAGGGCTGGTATCCAACCAATCAACGATCCCTGGGAAGGGCTGGTATCCAAATAAGGAGTGAACCTGGGAAGGCATCCAAGAAAACCACAACAAGGTGGTGAGCAAACCTGGGAAGGCATCCAAGCAAGCCACAACAAGGTGGTGAGCAAACCTGAGAAGGCATCCAAGCAAGCCACAACAAGGTGGTGTGCAAACCTGGGAAGGCATCCAAGCAAACCACAACAAGATGGTGAGCACCCTGGGAAGGGCTGAGATCCAAAATAACTAACACCCTGGGAAGGGCTGAGATCCAAACAACTAACACCTTGGGAAGGGCTGGTATCCAAACAACTAACACCCTGGGAAGGGCTGAGATCCAAACAACTAACACCCTGGGAAGGGCTGGTATCCAAACAACTAACACCCTGGGAAGGGCTGAGATCCAAACAATTAACACCCTGGGAAGGGCTGGTATCCAAAAAATCAACGACCCCTGGGAAGGGCTGGTATCCAAAAAATCAACGAATCCCTGGGAAGGGCTGGTATCCAAAAATTCGACCACCCCTGGGAAGGGCTGGTATCCAAAAAATTCGACGACCCCTGGGAAGGGCTGGTATCCAAAAAAATCAACGACCCTTGGGAAGGGCTGGTATCCAAAAAATCAACGAATCCCTGGGAAGGGCTGGTATCCAAAAATTCGACGATCCCTGGGAAGGGCTGGTATCCAAAAATTCGACGACCCCTTGGAAGGGCTGGTATCCAAAAAAATTCGACGACCCCTAGGAAGGGCTGGTATCCAAAAGAATCAACGACCCCTGGGAAGGGCTGGTATCCAAAAATTCGACGACCCTGGGAAGGGCTGGTATCCAAAAAATCAACGAACCCCTAGGAAGGGCTGGTATCCAAAAACCAACGAATCCCTGGAAAGGGCTGGTATCCAAACAATCAACGACCCCTGGGAAGGGCTGGTATCCAAAAAATCAACGAACCCCTGGGAAGGGCTAGTATCCAAACAATCAATGAAACCCTGAGGAGGGCTGAGATCCAAGCAAACCCCGACAAATGGTGACACCTGTAGAACAGTATCAAAAGACTGTACATGGGTCATTTGTCATCAAATCTACATTTTAAGTTGAATCACATACATTGAATAGATGATAACTCTGTACGTGATCCATGCAGGTTAAGTGTCAAGGTCCTAGCCTATCTGAGTCAAAAGCGATGGCTGCCAAGGACGATGTACGAGGACGAACTCCAAGGATGCCTTTCAAGCTAGTTAGGAGAATAAATTCCTTTGATGACAATGCAATGGAATAAGGCAATTACGAGATGGGTGACCGGATACGAGAACCGGCCCCGACAAGACAATCGACCGGAGATGAGACCCGGCGGTTACGAGATGATCGATTGGAAGACAAAACCCGACGACTAACAGTGCGGTTGGGGATTGAGGCATTGACACCTTTACGAATGTTTTGCATGCCTTACATCTTGTGTTGCATCATAAGTTGCATGTGTTGCATCATGTATGTATTGTCATTCTTGTGGACTGTCATTCATTGCATCGGGTGTCTATTTCTTTATCCTGTTCATTTCATTTAACATTTCATAAACATGATAAAGAGGGGCAGCTGTAGACACCCAAATTTTGCGTTCCTATACTAACCGTGACAGGAGGGCAAAATCGTCAATTGAACCGGCTTGCGGGAGCGAAGGAATGGGCACAAGTGCAAACGTCCAACACCACCGCAATGATTGGCGACCAAAGCTGACATGATAATAAGGCCATCCGAAACGGGCATTCCCGAATAAGGTGGCACGTCTCCCGGAAATTCCCGGACTGTAGAATACGTGCCTGTCAGCGAAGACCGACATTACGACACGAAAATCGAGGCGTGGCACGGAAATCGAGAAAGTCAAACCGTCCAGCCGCGGATTGATCTGCGGCCAAATAGTGCGCCTTTTGAAAACACGGAACTCGAAACACGGAACTCGAAACCAGGTGAGTGGAAGGCAGGCGGCTGGCTTTGGCCAGCCTATTTCAGCTCATTTTCGTTTCAGCATACAGGGGGTGAGGAAGAGTGCAGCAGATTTGAGAGAGAAGAGAATTCAGCAGCAGCAAAGCACGAAAATAGAAGGGAAAATAGCTAATTTTTGCAACAAAATATGAGAGAAAGAGAGAAAAAAAGAGAAAAAAAGAGAGGAATAATACTCTTTTGATTTAATTGTATCACATATACTTTTTCTTCTATTCAAACTACACAAGTTTACATCCATTTTGATCTCATTTGCAAGGTGAAAATCTCCTTATTTGTGCAATTTCTATCATATCATTTGATTAGTTTTCATGTAATTTATGATGGAACAATGAATTAGGGATTATTAGTGAGGGTTCCATCGGAACAAAATTCTTCCTAATAACCCGATGATATTCGTTTGTTGAATTGTTGGTTGTTTTACGATGTTATATTGGGCGTGGTTTCTTTAGATCGTTATTTTAGGATGTCTTGGTATCGTTAGATTATCCGTGTTGGTTATTTCTTGTAATACCCGATTGTGGGTGTGTGGAAATTTGGGGTGTGAGCCTAGGAAAGCGACCCCGTGGTCAAAATCCGATGATGGACGACTTTTGATGTAGATAGTAAGGATGATGTAGTTTTCATTGTAAATATGTAATCGTCGGGCCTTAAAACGATGCCAAGGCGAGAATCGTGTTTAAGGCCCCGTAATAGTGAAATATGTGATTGTAGGCGTTTGGGTTATTTTGATGGCTTACATGCCCATGAATAGCCCCTACGCATTTTAATGCTTTATTTGATTTACAGTATTAAAATTGATTTCAAGGCTAAACAATGAAGACTTTCATAAAATCAATCAAATTAGGTTATTAGAATCACGAGGCTAAAAATTTGGAAATGCTAATGGATGTCGATTCCTATTTAACGAGAAGGTTAAAGAAAATCGTTTTCAAACATCACAAGAAATGGTTTTGTGAAATAAATGACGTTTTATTAAACCAACGTGCATAGGGTTAAAGAGATCCTAGAAGTTGCCCACCGTGTTATTTACGAAAGCAACATATAGATCTCGATTCCTATTTTGACGAAGGTTTAGAAAACTCTTGTTTGCCCAAAACGACATCTAATGAAAATCTCATAAGTTCTTGACAATTAAAATCAAACCTTTCTCATAAAGCTTGCTCGTTAAGCCGAATGACATTCTAAAGCATTTTCAAAAGAAAGCACGATTTTCTCTCAAAATCCAAAACGATTCTTTCATACAAGCTCACCACGACATTCACATAGGCACACACACACACACACACGCGCGCACATACACACACACATTCAAGAGTTAAAGGATAGAAAAGGTATCAAGATTGCGGTAACCGTGTTTCACGGAAGTCGGGGGGTGCCTAACACCTTCCCCTCGCTTAAACAAGCCCCCGAACTCTATGAATCTCAGTTCGCAGACCAATTAATTTGGAGTCACATATGAGCCGTCGATTTATAAAAAAACGAAAACTCGGATGAGTTGGTACATCCATTTCAAATATACCAACTGGCGACTCTGGTTAATTGGCTCATCATAAAAAAACGATCTTTCAAAACCCCGTCGACATTAATGCCGACCTTTTCCAAAATTCATTTAATCAAAGGGCTAGAAATTAGAAGAGGCGAGAAGCCGGTGTCGACATTATGTATAAATATAATATTCTTAGAGGGTGTTTTATAATGTACAAATTTATAATATAATATAATATCCTTAGAGGGTGTTTTATAATGTATAAATTTATGGGCATAAAATTCAACTAAAATTATCATAATTTCATTTAAAAGAATATAGGTTTTGGATATACTCAGAACTCGGTAAATTCGGAGGGAGAAAAAGGAAGGGAAAAAACAAGGAGGTAGAGGAGGAACAAAAAATGTATATACATATAGACAGATGTTAGTACTATATTATTCAGATATCTAAACTGTTTAGATTTTAATATTCAATTTTATCAAACACAACCTTAATACATATAAGAAAGCTAAATCTTTTTTAGATGATAGTATAAAATGACACAATATTTTTAAATTTGTCAATACAATTTTTTTATCACATCATTATTACTCCCTCCGTCCCTATTTAAATGATGTTAGAAATATTTGCACACTTATTATGGAAATGATTGAAAATATTTTAATTGTTTAAAATGCCCCTAACATATGGTTATTTAATATAAAAAAAATTATTCTCACAACAACACGTTTATCTATATTTTCTTTAAAAACTCATTTATTTCACCTAGAAGTTTACATTCTCTACCTCTTTCCATAAAATAACTTGATTTTTTACCTTTTTAAAACACTCTCCTTTGAAAACACGCGGCCAGTCAAAGAGAGAGTAGCGGCCAACATAAAAGAATTTGGCTGGCTGTAAATCAATCAAGGGACTTAAAGTAATTATAATTTAAATTAAAAAAATATAGCTAATTAATACTCCACTCGTTAATTGGTTCACAAATATAAAGAATTATAAAATAAGTAGTAGACTAATATAAGGAATATTACTTGACTAGGTAATTTGGGAGTAGTAGTTGACTCAATCACCATTTCTCAATTATATATTGACAATTCATATAAGAAATAGTGATTGAGTTTATATTATATTCATATTCACGAACAAATTACGTTATTAACTAAAATTATCATAATTTCATTTAAATTATGTATAAATATAATATTCTTAGAGGGTGTTTTATAATGTACAAATTTATAATATAATATGATATTCTTAGAGGTTGTTTTATAATGTATAAATTTATGGGCATAAAATTCAACTAAAATTATCATAATTTCATTTAAAAGAATATGGGTTTTGGATATACTCAGAACTCGGTAAATTCGGAGGGAGAAAAAAGGAAGGAAAAAAACAAAAAAGGTAGAAGAGGAACAAAAAATGTATATACATATAGACAGATGTTAGTACTATATTATTTAGATATCTAAACTGTTTAGATTTTAATATTCAATTTTATCAAACACAACCTTAATACATGTAAGAAAGCTAAATCTTTTTTAGATGATAGTATAAAATGACACAATGTTTTTAAATTTATCAATACAATTTTATTATCACATCATTATTACTCCCTCCGTCCCTATTTAAATGATGTTAGAAATATTTGCACACTTATTAAGGAAATGATTGAAAATATTTTAATTGTTTAAAATGCCCCTAACATATGGTTATTTAATATAAAAAAATTATTCTCACAATAACAGTTTATCTATATTTTCTTTAAAAACTCATTTATTTCACCTAGAAGTTTACATTCTCTCCCTCTTTCCATAAAATAACTTGATTTTTTACTTTTCTAAAACACTCTCCTTTTAAAACACGCGGCCAGTCAAAGAGAGAGTAGCGGCCAACATAAAAGAATTTGGCTGGTTGTAAATCAATCAAGAGACTTAAAGTAATTATAATTTAAATTAAAAAAATATAGCTTATTAATACTCCACTTGTTAATTGGTTTACAAATATAAAGAATTATAAAATAAGTAGTAGACTAATATAAGGAATATTACTTGACTAGGTAATTTGGGAGTAGTAGTTGACTCAATCACCATTTCTATATTATATATTGACAATCCATATAAGAAATAGTGATTGAGTTTATATTATATTCATATTCACGAACAAATTACGTAATCAACTAAAATTATCATAATTTCATTTAAATTATGTATAAATATAATATTCTTAGAGGGTGTTTTATAATGTACAAATTTATAATATAATATAATATTCTTAGAGGGTGTTTTATAATGTATAAATTTATGGGCATAAAATTCAACTAAAATTATCATAATTTCATTTAAAAGAATATGGGTTTTGGATATACTCAGAACTCGGTAAATTCGGAGGGAGAAAAAGGAAGGGAAAAAACAAAAAGGTATGTAGAGGAGGAACAAAAAATGTATATACATATAGACAGATGTTAGTACTATATTATTCAGATATCTAAACTGTTCAGATTTTAATATTCAATTTTATCAAACACAACCTTAATAAATGTAAGAAAGCTAAATCTTTTTTAGATGATAGTATAAAATGACACAATGTTTTTAAATTTATCAATACAATTTTATTATCACATCATTATTACTCCCTCCGTCCCTATTTAAATGATGTTAGAAATATTTGCACACTTATTAAGGAAATGATTGAAAATATTTTAATTGTTTAAAATGCCCCTAACATATGGTTATTTAATATAAAAAAATTATTCTCACAACAACACGTTTATCTATATTTTCTTTAAAAACTCATTTATTTCACCTAGAAGTTTACATTCTCTCCCTCTTTCCATAAAATAACTTGATTTCTAACCTTTTTAAAACACTCTCCTTTTAAAACACGCGGCCAGTCAAAGAGAGAGTAGCGGCCAACATAAAGTTGGCTGTAAATCAATGAAGGGACTTAAAGTAATTCTAATTTATATTAAAAATTTATAGCTAATTAATACTACACTCGTTAATTGGTTCACAAATATAAAGAATTATAAAATAAGTAGTAGACTAATATAAGAAATATTACTTGACTAGGTAAATTGGGAGTAGTAGTTGAGTCAATCACCATTTCTCAATTATATATTGACAATCCATATAAGAAATAGTGATTGAGTTTATATTATATTCATATTCACGAACAAAATACGTAATCAACTAAAATTATCATAATTTCATTTAAATTATGTATAAATATAATATTCTTAGAGGGTGTTTTATAATGTACAAATTTATAATATAATATAATATTCTTGGAGGGTGTTTTATAATGAATAAATTTATGGGCATAAAATTCAACTAAAATTATCATAATTTCATTTAAAAGAATATGGGTTTTGGATATACTCAGAACTCGGTAAATTCGGAGGGAGAAAAAGGAAAGGAAAAAACAAAAAGGTAGAGGAGGAACAAAAAATGTATATACATATAGACAGATGTTAGTACTATATTATTCAGATATCTAAACTGTTCAGATTTTAATATTCAATTTTATCAAACACAACCTTAATACATGTAAGAGAGCTAAAACGTTTTTAGATGATAGTATAAAATGACACAATGTTTTTAAATTTATCGATACAATTTTATTATCACATCATTATTACTCCCTCCGTCCCTATTTAAATGATGTTAGAAATATTTGCACACTTATTAAGGAAATGATTGAAAATATTTTAATTGTTTAAAATGCCCCTAACATATGGTTATTTAATATAAAAAAATTATTCTTACAACAACACGTTTATCTATATTTTCTTTAAAAACTGATTTATTTCACCTAGAAGTTTACATTCTCTCCCTCTTTCCATAAATAACTTGATTTGTTACCTTTTTAAAACACTCTCCTTTTAAAACACGCGGCCAGTCAAAGAGAGAATAGCGGCCAACATAAAAAAATTTGGAATCAATCAAGGGACTTAAAGTAATTATAATTTAAATTAAAAAAATATAGCTAATTAATACTCCCCTCGTTAATTGGTTCACAAATATAAAGAATTATAAAATAAGTAGTAGACTAATATAAGGAATATTACTTGACTAGGTAATTTGGGAGTAGTAGTTGAGTCAATCACCATTTCTCAATTATGTATTGACAATCCATATAAGAAATAGTGATTGAGTTTATACTATATTCATATTCACGAACAAATTACGTTATCAACTAAAATTATCATAATTTCATTTAAATTATGTATAAATATAATATTCTTAGAGGGTGTTTTATAATGTACAAATTTATAATATAATATAATATTCTTAGAGGGTGTTTTATAATGTATAAATTTATGGGCATAAAATTCAACTAAAATTATCATAATTTCATTTAAAAGAATTTGGGTTTTGGATATACTCAGAACTCGGTAAATTCGGAGGGAGAAAAGGGAAGGGAAAAAACCACAAGGTAGAGGAGGAACAAAAAATGTATATACATATAGACAGATGTTAGTACTATATTATTCAGATATATAAAATGTTCAGATTTTAATATTCAATTTTATCAAACACAACCTTAATACATGTAAGAAAGCTAAATCTTTTTTAGATGATAGTATAAAATGACACAATGTATTTAAACTTATCAATACAATTTTATTATCACATCATTATTACTCCCCCCGTCCCTATTTAAATGATGTTAGAAATATTTGCACACTTATTAAGGAAATGATTGAAAATATTTTAATTGTTTAAAATGCCCCTAACATATGGTTATTTAATATAAAAAAATTATTCTCACAACAACACGTTTATCTATATTTTCTTTAAAAACTCATTTATTTCACCTTGAAGTTTACATTCTCTCCCTCTTTCCATAAAATAACTTGATTTTTTACCTTTTTAAAACACTCTCCTTCTCTCCTTTTCTTACATTTTGAAAGTCATTGCAGTACCAAGTTTTCTATTTAGGAGTACCAGGAGCCATGTTTTGGTTTCAAATTACATTTAAAATGTAAGGTTTTAATTAAGCCCAGAAAAACCCAATGTTGATATTTATTTTATTATTTTAATAATAAAATTTAATTTTATTTTGCATAATTAAATGTGTCATAAATTTTGTCCATAATTATACATTTTATAATTTATGTATATGAAGGAGTGTCATATACAGAAGACATAAATTATATGTTATGTATAATTAAAGAAATATATCGTTCTCAATCTTAGATGGAAATGGACATACCATTCTAGTAGATTGTAATACACTCGATTGGATGATTTGTCTTAGTCATGTAAAGTGAATACTTTAATCTAGTGTATTGGTGTATTTTTGAAATACATAGAACTGGATCGTTACGAAAAATTATTTGTTAAATACTGTTATTATAAATAATTTTTCAATTACTATTAATGTGCAATTACTCTTAATCCTGAGAGAATAATGAACTTGATTTTATAATGTATGTCACTTTAATATATTAAAGAGTGAGATTTCTTAATACAATCAATACCTCAATATATTGGGTGATATATGTTATGAAATTAGGAACATGTATTTTTCAAGATGGAATTCTGCAATCAAATTATAATTTCCCCTTGATATAATTTATTGGTTGATCACCAGAATCTTGGCCAAGTATTTTAGTAATTCAAATTACTAAAGTATTAATTTAATTTATTAAATTAATGTGTGATCAAAAGTTTATAAATTATGTAATCAAGGATATAAGCAGTAAACGTAATGGGTTAACAGTTTTTATTCCTATACGCGTTTATGGATATTATTGTAGAGGAGTATTTTTGCAAGATACTAATAGTGGAAGGATTTAATTAATTAATTTTAATTCTTTTAATTCTAGAGTGCAATTATAACTATTTAGTGGAATTAGTTATAATTAATATAATTCTAATTGATTAAAGAGTTAATCAGAAATTAGTATTATATTGGAGCTAGAATTATAGAATCCTGCTTGATCCCCACTCTAGCCCTTATTAAGATATAACAAAATAGAAGGATAAAATATATCAGAAAAGTTTTTAAATATCTTGATAAATATCAGGGAGTTGAGGACTCTATATATTCTATCACTTTGCAGTATTTTGAGCCCACACTCAGAAAAGTACGTAATATCAAAATAAGGGTCATAGGGAGGAAGATCAGGAGCGAGAAAAATCCATCATTAGAATAAACAAAAAATTCTCCATTGTGCTACAACCGAGCACGAGGTATGTAATATAATTTTTGATTATGCTAAATTATGAGAAGATCTTGGGATAATAATTTTTAAAAGTAAAAATTATTAATTTATTTGGAAATCGTTTCCTACATAAAACTCTGGCGTCACATGTTTTTGGTTTTGATTTTTATTTACTTTCCCACCAATTTTCTTTATAAAAAGCTATCTATGCCACATGAATTTTAAAAAGAAAACAAAACAAATTTTCACAATTGCAATAATTAGAGATATTGATTTGAATGTTTTTCCAAGTGATGGAGAATTTTCATCACAAACTGGTGGAGAAATTCTGGAAGATGTTGATGTGAATTCTGACGGAGACTTTTCATCACAAGTTAATGACGAAACACAACTAAGGTTTGATCAAAACACTTCTCCACTAATCGAAGAATTAGAGAATTCTAATGCAACTGAATTATATGGAGATATAGGTACGGATTGTTCCTCGTTGTTTTCCATACAAGCACCACATATATCTTGTTTCTTTTTCCCATGCAAACAATGTTGTTTTTCTTTAGTTTTTATACTTTGAGTTATCTATTCTTCTTTATTTCATGCAAACACCATGTAACTTTATATGTCATGAGTATATTACTTTTTGCATGTTCTATTACTTTTTGAAGAACCAACATGGGAAGCTTTGTTTAAAATTTATCTTTTGTAGCCAAATTAAACCATTTAAATGTTCCTATAACCTTTTCTGTCTACTACTCAACGTTCCTTATGATTAGAGTTCAATGGAGTATTTTGTCTTCGGTAGTTTAGTAATGTGATTAGTTTCTATAACTGATCATAAGACCAGCATCAATCCATTTTATGCATAAGTTCTTAATTTAAAATCCAGTAATATATAGCAAATTGACAGTCTTCACCTACTGATTTCATCCTAAACTTGCACTTATGAAATTACAGACTGAAAAAATATGACTACTTTTTTTTATTGAAGACAGTGGAATCCACAACCCACATGGACAAAGAACTGCCATCATATGTTTAAAAGATGTCCCCACCCCAAGGAAATATCCCCCTGATCCGGTTACACATAGCGAAGTTACATTTGTAAATAACTCATATGCCAAAGTAGCTTACTTCTGTGCCTCTTGTATTTATTTAAACAACTAACAATTACCACCGTGTGTTATTTTTTTATTTTTTTAACTTGAAATTACGTATTCTCTTTAATTTGTAATTTGCATATTTATTTAAATTTGTATCTATAATTTATATAACTTGAAATCATGTGTTTTTCTTTTTGCTAGGTGAAGAAGTTCAAAAAAATGTCTCACAAGGAGAAATTTGAGATAGAAAAAATAACTTGTCCAATGCGCATCCGCGAGTTATATATCATGCTTTATTGGAGAAAAGTGTTGACGGAAAATTGATACGAGACACAACAAAGATTGTTGCTACATTATTTTCAGTTCCAATTCGAACTGTTCAACGCATTTGGAAGCAAGCAAAAGATAATTCCGTGCATGTAAGGTGTGGCTAATGTATCTAATAGAAGATCAAAAAATTGTGGTCGTAAAAGAATTCAAATTAATGTCGAACGAATTCGTGAAGTTAAGCTACATGATCGGACAACTTTTAGATCTTTGGCTTGTGCCACAAAATATAATAAATTATCGTTACACATGTTTTACAAATCGGATGGTACATATTAGGGGCCACTCAAATGCCATCAAACCATATTTGAAGGAGGATAACATGAAGTCGAGGTTGCAATTTTGTATATCAATGCTTGACAGAAGTAGTTTATCACATGATCTGATGTTTGTCGACATGTATAATATTGTTCATATTGATGAGAAATGGTTTTTCATGACAAAAAGTTCGGAAAAGTATTTACTTCTCCCGGATGAAGAGAAGATCCTTTGCGCATGTCTAAAAGCAAAAATTTTATTGTGAAAATGATGTTTATAGCTGCTATAGCTCGACCGAGATTCGATGCACAAGGAAATGAATTGTTTTCTGAAAAAATTAGAATATTTCCTTTCATCACTAGGGAGCCGGCTAAAAGGACTAGCGCAAATCGAATTGCTGGAACAATAGAAACAAAATCAATTAACTCAGTTGGGAAAGACTAGGTAAGATCGTTCTTGATTGAAAAAATACTTCCAGCCATTCGAGCTAAGTGGCCAAGCTATGAGGATTCCAGAAAGCCCATTTTCATTCAACAAGACAATGCAAGAACACATGTTAGCCCCAACGACGTAGAATTTCGTAATGCTGCATCACAAGATGGCTTTGATATTCGGTTGATGTACCAGCCGCCGAATTCTCCCGATATGAATGTTTTGGATCTTGGATTTTTTTCGTACTATTCAATCATTGTAGGACCATGAACCTTCAAAAACTATTGATGAATTAATTACCGTTGTTAATAGATCATTTGAAACATTCTCGACTATAAAGTCGAATTGTATATTTTTGAGCTTACAATTATGCATGATTGAGACTATAAAAGCTTAAGGTTCTAACAAATAAAAGATTCCTCATTATCAAAAACAAAAATTGAAAAAAGAAGGTGACTTCCTATTCGAATGAAATGTGATCCCGAGCTTGTACAAGATGCGCTCAATAATTAAGCTGAATTGAAGTTTTGTTTGAAATATTTTATGCTTTAATGCAATGTTAAATTCTTCTATTTCTCTGTGTGGGAAAGGAAATTGTGCTTTGCTAGGGTTAGGGTTTCGTGTTGGTTGAGGAGGAGAGAAATCCACGAAGAGCACGAAATTGATTAATTGATTGAAGAGGGGAGAAGAACAAGTAGGCGATTACTCCAATGACACGTGGCAGAACTCTCAGAATCCGAAAACCGGGTTAGGGTAGCAGGGATTCCAAGAGCCTTCTTGAGTCTTCGAGTTGTAAGAGAGTTCCAAGTGTAATGAGCTTCTAAGAGTCTAAATGTAATGTTCTGAGAGCGATCCCTTCTTCTTAGAATAGAGGGGCTATTTATAGAACTTTCCTGAGAAATAGTCACATGCCAGGTGTAGACACCCAATTTTTGCGTTCCCTGTACTAACCATGACAGGAGGGCAAAATTGTCAATTGAACCGACTTGTGGGAGCGAAGGAATGGGCACAAGTGCGAACGTCCAACACCACCGCAATGATTGGCGACCAAGGCTGACGTGAAAATAAGGCCATCCGAAACGGGCATTCCCGAATAAGATGGCACGTCTCCCGGAAATTCCCGGACTGCAGAATACGAGCCTGTCAGCGAAAACCGACGTTACGGCACAAAAATCGAGGCGTGGCACGAAAAATGAGAAAGTCAAACCGTCCAGCCGCGGATTGATCTGCGGCCAAATAGTGCGCCTTTTGAAAACACGGAACTCGAAATCAGGTGAGTGGAAGGCAGGCGGCCAGCCAGCCACATATTGATCTGCGGCCTGGCTTTGGCCAGCCTATTTCAGCTCAGTTTCGTGCAGCATACAGGGAGTTGAGAAATTTTGAGGAAGAAGGAATTCAGCAGCAAGAAGCACGGAAATAGAGAGGAAAAAGAGAAAATTTTTGCAATCAAATAGGAAGAAAAGAGAGAAAAAAAGAGAGGATTTATTTCTTTTGATTTTGATTGTGTCAAATACACTCCTTATCCTATTCAAATACACAAGTTTACATCCATTTGAGATCATTTTGCAAGGTGAAAATTCCTATTTGTTCTAGCAATTTATATCATATTGATTGGTTAAATTAGATGTAATTTTCATGTATCTTGTTGAACAATCATGGATTAGGGATTATTAGGGAGGTTTCCATCGGAACAAAATTCTTCCTAATAACCCGAGGATATCCAATTGATGAAATCTCTAGCTTATTTATGGTGATTCATTGGGTGTAATTTATTTAGATTGTCATTTTCAGATATCATGGTGTATTAGATAAATTCGGGTTGGTTAGTTATGTAGTATTCATTTTGTGGGCATATAGTAAACCCGTGTGAGCCTAGGAATGCGACTCCGTGGTCCAAATCCGATGATGGACATTTTGATGTATGTGATAGATTTAAGATGCTCGTTTTGTAACATGTAATCGTCGGGCCTTAAAACGACGCTAAGGCGAGAATCGGGTTTAAGGCCCCGTATTAGTGGAATATGTGATTGTTGGCGTTCGGGGATATTTTGATGGCTTACATGCCCATGAATAGCCCCGACGCGTGTTTATGCTTGATTAGATTTTGTGACACAAAAATGATTTCAAAGATTAAACGATGAAGGTTTTTTTTTTATTAAAATCAAACAAGCTAGGTTATTAGAATCACGAGGCTAAAAATTGGAAGTGTTAATAAATGTCGATTCCTATTAAACGAGAAGGCCAAAGGAAATCATTTTCAAACATCACCAAAAAACGGCTTTATGAATGAACGAAACGTTTTATTAAACCTTGATACATAGGGCGAAAGAGATCCTAGAAATTGCCCATCATTTATGAAAGCAACGTATAAATCTCGATTCCTATTTTGGTTAAGGTTTAAGAAAAATCACGTTTTATCAAAACGACGCCTAATAAAGACTCATAATTTTGACGAATAAAAATCAAATTTTTCTCATGAATAAAGGAGCTCTCTCGTACTAACGGAAACGACGTTCTAAAACATTCCCAAAACAAAACACGATTTCTCAATGAAATGCCAAATGTTTCATCTCTCATGAAAGAACTCACCACAACATTCACATAAGCACACACACACACACACGCACGTATACACATCTTATGAATCAAAGGATAGGAAAGTATCAAGATCGCGGTAACCGTGTTTCACGGAGGTCGAGGGGTGCCTAACACCTTCCCCTCATTTAAGCAAGCCATCGAACTCTATGAATCTCGATTCACAGACCAATTAATTCGGAGTCACATATGAGCCAGCGATTTATAAAAAAACAAAAACTCGGGTGAGTTGGTACATCCATTTCAAACATACCAACTGGCGACTCTGGTTAATTGGCTCATCATAAAAAACGATCTTTCCAAAACCCCGTCGACATCAATGCCGACCTTTTCCCAAACTCATCTAATAAAGAAGGCTAAAACAATCGGGAGAGACGAGAAACCGGCGTCGACAGCTGGCGACTCTGCTGGGGACCAGTTAGAGGGCTTAAGCTGCGTACAAGTCTTGATGCTATCCTATCCTTTAAAATTCATGAAAATGTGTCTGCATGCGATATTTTGATTTTGTACTTTTGTTGTGTGAATGTGTGTTTTGCTCAATAATTGAATGATTGAATGGAATTGCTTTACTTTTAAGTAATCATTTGCATACGGTGAGGACGATGAATGTGAATGTATGTTGAGAGAGTACCTCCTCCTGAGGCGAACCTGTCGGTTGCTTATTACTGGACTCGAAGGGGCTGCTCCCCGGAGATGGCTCAGGAAACGCACCACCCAAATCTGCTCCAATCGAAAGGGCTCAGACGAGTAGATTGCGAAGATTTGGGGACCTTCATGCCGAAAAGCCTAACCCTAGGATAGGTTAGCCTCAGATTAACCCAACGCAGGAAAAGTCTCTTCATGCCCTTTTACGTTCACACGTATAAAATGTCATGATCCCATCCATATATGCCTCCCTTGCTGTTAAGAGAAATTACTAACCTCTGTGTTTTGCAGGGAACAATTGGGGAAGCATAATACGTCATGTATAGCATTTGGTTTTTGCATTAAAGGACTACTAACTTTCTGTTTTACAGGGAAAGATTAAAAAACCCAAAACACGAAAGTTACAGCTTTAGCATGCATCCACATTTTTCATTCCCCTGGACTAAACTTCAAACCGTTGTTTCTGTAGGATTGCTCCTCAAACCCGTTCGCAGTCTAAAAGGGCCCAGAACTCTACATCTGAAATGGCTGATATTCCATCTACCAATTTCGGTTCCATATCTAGGGAGGAATTTGATGACTTTAAAAAGCAGATGTTAGAAATGGCCATAATGCTAAAGGAGCAATTGATGCCCAGACAGGAACCACCTAAGGAGGATCCACCTCAACTTAAGGGCGAGCCAGTCGTCCCAAAGGCTATTCCCGTACCAAACAAAACAGTGATTACTATCCCGGAAGAGGGAGATACAGATGACCTGCGGAAGAAAATGAGACAAATGGAGGAAACCATCCAATCTATGAAGGGCATAGGGTCCTTGGGCAGGGTTAACTATTCAGATTTATATGTCTTCCCCGGAGCCAGATACCTGGAGAAATTTAAAATTCCCGAATTTGAAAAATACAATGGGAAAGGGGATCCTTACACACATTTGAAAATCTACATCGGGGAACTTGGATCTTATGCCGAGGACGAGGGGTTGAGAATGCAGCTGTTCCAGAAAAGCTTAACGGGGGAGGCAAGAATCTGGTATGCCCGCCTTGACAACGCCCGAATCCACAACTGGGAGGAATTGACCCATACCTTTTTAACCCAATACAGCTTCCAGGCCCAAATGGCCCCGGATAGATACCAAATGACAAAAGTTAAGAAGCAACCCAGGGAATCCTTCAGGGAATATGCACAACGATGGAGGGGCATGGCCGCACAGGTGAACCCCCCGATGAGCGAATCGGAGATGGTAATGACTTTTGTAGACATTCAGGAGGCACCGTATTATGAACGAGTCATCTCGGGGATTGGAAGACCCTTTGCTGAAATGATTAAACATGGAGAGATGGTGGATATAGGGTTGAAATCTGGCAAAATCCGGGATTTTACGGCCTTGGAGACAGCTGCCGAGCAAATACAGAATGGAAACTATGGCAGCACTTCCCGGAGGGTCCAAAAGAGGAAGGAAGAGGATGTTTCCCTCATCCTGCAAGGGTCATCCAGGAAAACAGAAAGCCATCTTTCGGTACAGGTGCAGAGGGTAGGGCCATCCCGACAACCCAACTTCACAGATCAGAGGGCGGAAGGGCGAAGGAGATATGAGGCCTCGCAAAATCGAGTATTCACCCCACTCGGGGAGCTCTTGAACGGGTATTAGCGGTATTAGTAGCCCAAAAGAAGATAGTTGGTTTGGCACCCCCGAGTGACCCAAAGGGTAGAAGGTTTGACCCAAGCAAGCGATGTGCATACCACTCCAGTTCCCCTGGTCATGATACACAGGACTGTTAGACATTGAAACACAGAATACAAAACCTGATTGATAGTGGGGAAATTGTGGTAGAACAACCAGACTCCCCAAATGTTAAGGCCAATCCCCTGCCAAGGCATGATGGAGGGGGAGTCAATGCGACGGAGGCCAGTGAAGCCGGGGGGCCGCCAAGGTTGAACTATGTGCAGAAAATTGAGGAAATGATCAACGTGATACATGATCATGGGAGTGCACGGGGAATGCCCATCAGGTTGATAGGGGTAAGTCCGAATGTCACGAGGGGACCTGTCAAGTTGACGGCTCTGAGGCCCCTCATCCTTGCGGCAAGGCCGCAAATCCCTATCAGTAGTCTAAAGACGGTACCCTGGAATTATGGGGGGATGCCAGAGGAAGCGGCCAGTGGTGCTTCTGTGACGACAAAAGGGAACCCCTTATATCTTCCCGGGCGAGTCCTTGAGAGCCAAAAGAAGAAAAATGAAGAGATTTCCAAGGAAAAGGCCATAGAGTTCTTGAAAAGGATGGATCACCCGGAAACAAGAGGGATCCAGATTTTAAATGAGGAGTCGACCCTGACATCAATCATGGACTTGGTGTTATCATCCAATGATCATTGCAAAACCCTGGCAAAAGTCCTGGAGGAGGCATACGTGCCCAAGGAAATTAGTGAGGAAGGTTTCGGCCAGCTGGTAGGCCATCTGTTGGAGAGTGATGTAATATCCTTTGCAGATGAGGACATCCCTAAGGAGGGAAGGGGGCACCGAAAACCGCTACATATCGCGGTAATCTCCTCGGGTTATATCATGAATGGGGTGCTGATTGATGGAGGATCGGCGTTGAATATCTGTCCCCTCAGCACATTGCAGAAGATGAACATCAATCCCAGACGCCTACGGGCCAGTCATGTAGTGGTGCGAGCCTTCGATGGTTCCCGAAGGGATACAATTGGAGAGATAGAATTGCCGGTGGAAATCGGACCTTGTACTTTTGATATCTCTTTCTAGGTCCTAGACATTGCAGCCAGTTATAACCTGCTATTGGGGAGGCCGTGGATACACATGGCCGGGGCAGTTCTTTCCACGCTACACCAACAAATCAAATTAATCATCGATGGGAATCTGATAACGATCTCGACAGAATGTGATGACCCTTCTCCTCCCAGGAGTGGCATGCCAGTGATTAATGTGGACGAGTCAGCGGCACCTGCCAGTTTTCAGGCGTTGGAAATTAGCACTCCCCACTATAGATGCTTGGGAACTCCAGCCGTGAAACTTAAAGTCTCTCCAGAACTTACCTTCATTGCGAAGGAAATGATGAAAATGAATTTCTAGCCTGGACAGGGACTAGGGAGGAGCAGTCAGGGAATCACCGAGCCCATCCACCTACCACAGCAGATAGGCAAAGCCGGGTTGAGATACCGTGAAGGCGTAGCACGGAGACACCGTCGGGGTGCGGCTCCGATTCGACTAGCTGGCAGTCCGGTGACCGAGGTCAACAATGAACAGGGGACTAGCGAGCCTGTGATTGGGGCAAGGAATGAAGAGTTAACCCCCGCAAGTGATGAGTCGGCCCGGAGGGAAAGTTTCCTACAGGAGGTCGCGAAAGAATTTGAAACCAAGTGCTATATCCCCGGACTATTAACAAGCTGTAGAGAGGGGACGGATGTTGTCACATCACCAGGAGCCCAACAAAGTGTGCCTATCATCGATTGGGCAGGGCTAATTATTCCTGGAGAAGATAGGAAGGAAGACTCAGGCGACGTATCCGTAATCATCGGGGAAGTGTCCGATGTGAAGCCCCCTTTTATCCAACGCATTTCATCTGACCTGACCGTCGACAACTGGACCATGAAACCAGTGATATCCAAACAAGGGTAAAACCCGATGTCAGGGTGGTAGACCCCAGAGGACGGGGGAATGAAGAAGTTTATTTTTGTTGTTGTTTTATTTTTGCATAATTATGGCGTTTCTTCATGTTATTTGAAAATGCGATCGTCGTGGAAAGCAACTTATATATGACAAGTATTTTGTTTCATGTTAGGTGTACCAATTTGAGTAATCCTTGCCTAACAAACGATCTTTCAAACTTGAACGATGATTATGATTTTGACATTGAGCTGGATTTCGATTTAATGGGCATTGAGCAAGACGAGACAGATTATGACGACGCGCCTGACGAGATCAAAGGATGGGTCGAGGATAAACCCAAACCCAACTTGGACCAAACCATCACCATAAATATTGGAACCCTTGACAAGCCAAAAGAACTCAAGATAGGGACGGACCTTACCCCCAGCCAAAAAGCTGAAATGACTGAGTTGTTAAACCAATATGAGAATGTCTTTGCCTGGTCTCATGAGGATATGATCGGATTGTCCACCGACATTGTGGTACACCGATTGCCCATCAAGGAGGGTTTCAGGCCTGTCAAGCAAAAATTAAGAAAGTTGAAACCGGAGTGGAGCTTAAAAGTGAAGGAAGAGATCATCAAACAGTTCAGGGCGGGAATCATTATGGTATCCACTTACCCAGAATGGCTGTCCAATGTGGTCCCAGTGGCTAAGCCTGGAGGGAAGGTGAGGGTATGTGTAGACTACAGAGATCTAAACAAGGCCAGTCTCAAAGATAACTTCCTGGTGCCTTTCATACACATCCTGGTGGATAACACGGCCCGGTACGAAATGTATTTTTTTGTGGATTGCTTTGCGGGGTATCATCAGATAATGGTGGCAGAGGAAGATCGGGAAAAGACCGCATTCATCACCCCCTAGGGCACTTTCTATTATAGACGATTGGCTTTTGGTCTCACGAATGCGGGTGCTACTTATCAGAGAGCCATGATGGCCCTTTTCCACGACATGATACATAAGGAGATAGAGGTCTACATGGATGACATTATTGTGAAATCGAGGGTAAAGTCTGACCATATAACCCATCTTAAAAAGCTATTCGATCGGCTCAAAAAGTATAATTTAATTTAAAGCTCAATCCAGCAAAGTGTGCTTTCGGAGTGCAGTCGGGTAAGCTCTTGGGATTCCTGGTCAGTGATCGAGGCATTGAATTGGATCCGGCAAAGATTAAGGCCATTGTGGATATGCCAGCACCTCACACAGAGAAAGAGATAAGAGGATTCCTGGGAAGAGTAAATTTCATCAGCCGTTTCGTATCCCACTTGACGACTATGTGCGAGCCAATTTTCAAATTGTTAAGGAAAGGTGCTTCCCAAGAATGGAATGAGCAATGTCAGAAGGCTTTTCAGACCATTAAAAAACAACTGACTGAGGCACCAGTGCTGGTACCCCCGAAGGATGGGATCCCTCTGTTAATGTATATATCGGTCAATGCCATCGCGATGGGATGTATGCTGGGACAGAAAAATGAGGCAGGTAAAGAGCAGGCCATCTATTACCTCAGCAAGAGATTTAGCCAATGTGAACAGAATTACACTCCCATCGAGAAGACCTGTTGCGCTCTGGCCTGGGCTGCAGGGAGATTACAGCACTACCTCCACGGACATACGACGTACCTGATATCAAGAATGGATCCCCTGAAATATATTTTTGAAAGGCCCATGCTGAATTGTCGACTGTCAAGATGGCAGTTAATCTTACAACAGTTCGATATGGTGTACGTAACTCAGAAAGCCATGAAAGGGCAGGGAATTGCAAATCAGTTGGCGGAAACCCCGTCAGGAGGGATGGATCCGTTAGAAACTCCTCTGCCGGGCGAAGATATATTTTGGGTGTCACAATCAAAATGTGATGACGAGGGGCAGTTCTGGAAGCTGTATTTTGATGGTGCCATGAATGCAGGGGGGGCAGGAGCCGGAGCGGTCCTGGTCTCTATCACCGGAGAGCAATACCCTGTGGCCACTAAACTGAAATTCAGCAATTCGAACAACACCGCTGAATACGAGGGATGTATCTTGGGACTCCGCTTTGCCCGCGACATGGGAGTGAAGAGACTAGCGGTGTTCGGGGATTCAGAATTGGTAATCAGACAAGCGATCGGGGTATACAACACAAAGGAGCTCCGGTTACTTCCATACCATTGTTGTGTTATCCAGTTGATGCAAGAGTTCGAAGATATCGCTTTCCGTCATATTCCCCGGGGACGGAATGATTTTGCCGATGCATTGGCAACTCTAGCTTCCTTAATCCACGTAATCAATAACAGGGACGTTTCACAGATTGAGATAGCAGTACGGAATGCCCCAGCATATGAAGAACATGTGGCAGTATTATTAGACGAGGTGGTGTTGCCAAAGCAGCCCTAGTATCACGACATAAGGGAATATCTGAGAGATAGATCCATTCCCGACCAGGCGAGTCGAACTAAGAGGATGAGAATTCAAAAGATGGCAATGAAATTTTATCTGAGTGGGGATTCACTCTACAAGAGGGATGCTAGTTTGGGACTGCTGCAATGCGTAGATGAGACGCAGGCCCAAAGGATTATGAATGAAATACATGGTGGAGTGTGTGGGCCACACATGAGTGGACCGATGCTAGCCAAAAAGGTTTTGAGAACGGGGCATTATTGGTTAACGATGAAAGCCGACTGCGATGATCATGTCAAACGGTGTTACCAATGCCAAGCGCATGGTAATGTGATCTATACGCCTCCCAATGAACTGCACTGTATGACCTCCCCGTGGCCATTTTCAATGTGGGGAATGGATGTAATCGGACCAATAGAGCCCAAAGCAAGCAACGGGCACCGATTCATTTTCGTCATGATCGATTATTTTACCAAATGGGTAGAGGCAGCTTCTTTCCCCAAAGTAACTCAGGAGGTCATCGTCGGTTTCATCAGGAATAATGTCGTTTGTCGATACGGGAACCTGAGGTTTTGGTCTCTGACAATGCCAAGAATTTAAACAACGCCCTCATGAAGGGACTGTGTGACCAGTTTAAGATCAAGCACCTCAACTCTATCATTTACCGTCCTAAGATGAATGGGGCAGTGGAGGCTGCCAATAAGAACATCAAGAAGATCATGGCGAAAATGTCTGCTAATCGTCGGGGATGGCCGGATCTGTTACCCCTCACCCTGCTGGCATACCGAACATCAACGTGTACTTCTACAAGGGTAACCCCTTACGCTTTGGTGTATGGAATGGAGGTCGTTCTGCCAGTTGAGGTCAAAATGGCGTCCCTCAGAATAGTGATCGATGCTCAGATAAGCGAGGAGGATTGGATGCAAAGTCGATATGACCAATTGGCCCTAATTGATGAAAGGAGGGTAGCCGCGGTTTGGCATGGTCAGTTATATCAACAAAGGATCTCTCGATCATACGACAAAAGGATAAGACCTCGAAAGTTCAAGGAAAATGATTTGGTGCTAAAAAGAGTCATGCCTTGTCAAGACGAAGCCAGGGGGAAGTTCGCCCCGAACTGGGAAGGGCCATTTGTGATTAAGAAGGTGCTATCCAGAGGAGCCCTCATATTGTAAGAGGTGGATGGTGAGGTATTTCCACAACCCCTAAATTCTGACTCGGTGAAGCGGTTCTACGCTTGAATCATCAGTTCCCTTTTTCCTTTGAAGAGCGAACTACGTAGGACTTGATCTCCCAACTTGTGGGGGTACGTAGGCAGCCATCATGGCGCGGTCCGATCCCTTAAAAAATAATCCTTTCCCTAACCAAAACCAATTTTCGATAGCCATATAAAACCTTCCTACACCCTCAAAACCATCCCGAAACCAGCTGCCTAACCAGCTTCATCCCAAAGGACATAACCCGGATCCAACCAAACAGTTATCCAAAATCTGAGATTCGATCCGATGAAATCAAAAGGTGTGCGGTAATATTTGTCAAATCTCCATCAAGACTTGAGAAGAGAAAGAAGGCGAAGTGTCAAAATCGTGGTCAACTGGATAAAATGAGGATCCAATGAAAGGCAGCGATACGACAAAAAGGGAAAATGACTAAATTTAAATGCATGTCTACATATATAAGTCATTTTGTTACAAGATTTCTCTTTCAATAACCGATGAAACTAACATAATCTATGCAGGAAATAAAATAGTCTACAAATCTGAAACTAGCTGAAGCAGGATGGACAAAGTGGTGGATAGATCTGAAGCATCAGCATCCCCTGCAATCTGCTGCCCCATCATATCGATGCGATCCAGTAAAGCAGTGGCTCGGCTGACAGTCCCAGAATGAGCATCTACAACTGCCCTAGTCTGAAATACGATGGCCTCTCTGTCAGCAATGGCAGCGTCTCTAGCCAGAATGGCATCATCTCTCTCAACGAGAGCGGCATCCCTCTCAGCCTCAGCAGTAATCAAGGCCAGGCGGAGTCGGGTATCCTCAGTAACCCGACTTGGGACAGAATCAGCTGAGATGGAGTGGTCTGCGGTATCTTCTAGGAAAATCACTCCAAAGTCATCAAAGCCCCCAGTCTAACTCAAACCAGCCGGATCCAAGTCTCCGCGCAACCACTGCACGTAAGCAAATGTCTGGATGTGGCAGCTCTCACTATATTCGGCAAAGATCCTGCGAGACCAAAGGTCGTATACCCGCAGTAGATCCCTCTCTGTCTGGGATGATATAAGGAATCGATAGGCAGCTGCATCCGCGAAGGGGTGAAAATCCTGTACCTGATCAAACTGCCCCATAACCGCCAAGGGATGATAAGTCGTCACGCCCCTCAAGCCAGCAACAGGGATGAAATCCAGGGTGGGCACGTGAGTCAAGAAGCGCATAAAGGAGCAATAACCCGAATAAACCAATAGATGAAAGGGATCCTCAGTGACCGACAAAAATGATGTCCAGGAGGCCGCATCAGTACAGCTCACGGGACGAAACGAAAATTGCGTGGTTATGTCATGGCTAAAGCAAAACCCTTGGCGACGGAAATGGCCGATGGGACTGAGATGACTCATGGACCAAACGTACAACAAGGTCAAGCTCCCTCTGAATACTCTGCCTCGGAAAGACTGGCAATATGAGGCCGACATGTAGGTATCCGCCAATATCATGGGAAGAATGGTGTGACTCTCCTAAAGGGCTCGAACGGCCGCAACAACCCGCATGTCCAAATGATCGGGTCCTGCGGGCAGGTACAAAACTGAGATGACACAGGCCATCAGAACGTCCACTCTCAAGGCATCCCAACGCGACTCGGACACGGAAAAATCACCGAAGAAAAGACGAAAACTGTCAGGTGAACCGAATCGATCAATCAAGAACTGAATGGGAACCAGATGGTCTGATGTGATCACCGGTAGCAAGACATCCCTCCGCAACCCGGTAAAAGTCAAGAATTGACGGCGCATGGAACTAACTGTAACCCTGGCACAAGGACCATCCAAAGGCAAACCGGTGAAGCGAGCATATTCCTCGAGGGTGGGGGTCAGCTCTACTGTCCCTAATCTGAACACCTGACGGGCAGGGGTCCAAGAGCTCAGAATACCCTCCACAAAGCCCGCTGGCACCTGAAAGGATAATAGGGACCAAGAATGTCCCAAAAGGCCATATGTGATAACCTTGTCGGCCGGAGATAAACGGTCTAACCAGCGGAGGAGACTGCCGACCAACCCTGTAGGAGGAATGGAATCCAAACGTACCACGACATCTGAGGACGACATCTGTGAAAAAATAGTATCACAAAGACTGTACAGGGGTCATTCTCTATCCGTAAATAAAAAGCATGCATCATATAGTTAATAATAGAGCGAATGAATTTCATAGACATAAAAGATAAAAGTTGTGCATAAATGAGTAAATGAGTTCAGTACATAGTGCATAAAATGAAAAAAATAAAAAATAAAACTAAACAGGTGCAGGTACAAAAGCCCTATCCTATCCTGATCTAAATAAAATCAATCTCATCTATGAAGGCGAGATCCTCGAACTGATCCCCTGGGGTCGTCGAAGTCGGAGGCCCAAAGTTCATGTTAGGGATATATGGCTGCGTTGTGGCATCAGATGAGCTCGGACCCGCATCATAACCCGCACCGTCGGGATCGTAGGCATAAGCATCCTCTGGAGTCCGGCCCAGCACCCGAAGATATAGAGACAACTGGTCTACCTGACGGGTCAGAGTGGCGATCTGCTCAGCATGGGTCGGGCTCCGAACGCAGGCTGCCCAGTCCGTCATCATCACCGAGCCAGGGACCATATCCCCGAGGAAGAATGTGGCCCGGGTCTGAGGACCGATAGTGCGGGGCACCCACCAAGTACGGAAAGCATCACTCGCACTAGGACCCGTCGAGAGCATCCGGCCGTCCTCCCCCGCGAGCATGATCTCTGAAGGCTGAGAATCCAGCGGCCAGGAGGTAATGAAAGGAAGGGAATGCGGGATACGGATCTCTCCAGTAACGCATCTGAATGCGCGCTCCCCCAGGTACATCACCCATCCTCCAACACTCTGCAAAGTGAGGCGACGGGGGGAAAGTGCGAACTCTGGGCCGGTAGGATACCCATCTGTGAACCCCACATCCAGATGCTCGGAAAGATAAGGCCTCCAGACGACCCCTGCAGCAGTGATCAGCTCCAGCTGAATGCGGCAATGTGCAAAGTTCCCAGATACTGGAACCTCCTCCAAGGTGCTGTGATGCCACCGCCAGCCCCGGGGATAAGTGTCCAGGCCGAGAGTAGTGACGGGCCTCAGGCATGGAAGACGCTCGTAGGCCCAGAACTGCGAACAAAAACAGTGAAAATCATGAATAACCGACAAATGCAGAAAAGAGAAATAAATGAAGGAAAGTCCAATAAGAAGAGAGGAAGAGAAGCCTCACCAACAGAAACTGATAGAATCCCAGCCAAGCATCTGTCTGACCCTCCGAGCGTAGACGCATACCGTGGAGGAAATAAGCAAAGGTGAATGACCCCCAATTATAGTCACTAATACGGTCTACGTCTCTGACGGCTCCTACGACGCTGAAATGAATGGTGGAGGAGTTGTTCCCTAGGAAACAACCCCTCATAATGGTCAGGAACAGACCTCGTAGCAGAATGTCCCGGGTGCCCTGATCCACTGGAATAGGCAGTGCGTACAGACCCCCGACAGCATCGACAGCCAAAGCACCAGACCGAATGCTACGGGCCTTAAAGACCCGGTCCTCAGCGGCGAAACCCAATAAAGCCCGGACCTCTGCTAGAGTGATGTCAAGATCCAGAGGGACGCGGGATCCAGTGAACTCAATGCCCGTGATGTACCTCCAGTCCCAGGGAGTCAGCACAACCTCGCAGTCAAGAAGGTGAAGAGACTGCGTCTGGTGGAACCAGCGCTCAGATAAGGCCCTCATGTAACCCTAGGGGCACTGGCGGGGAATGATGGTGAATAAGTGACGAAAGCCCCAGGAGTCCACCACCGCCCGATACTCACTGTGCAGAGCTGTATAGAGGGAATATATGTTGAACCAGTTACCCCTCGGCTGAGTAAACTCGGGCACCTGGGACAATCACCAATGGGTTAGTCCAGATAAAAGGAGAATTGAGAAATTGAGAATGAAATGAGAATGGAATTGAATATACCTCGTTAGCTACAAGAGATGCCGAGGGGTGACGACTGAGATCCCGACCCAAAAGATCGGGTATCTGCACAGGGGCGCCAGAAGGAGCCTGATGAGTAGATGGAGCTGGTGTGCTGGAGGATGGCCCCTCTGCCACGACCTCCGGAGGAGCAGCCTCCTCAACGTCCGGATGATCGGGACGGATGACAGCCTCCACCAAGCGGCGAGCCTGACGGGTCCGAGGAAGAACAGGGGCAGGTGCAGCCCTACGACGGCGAACACCTGATGTCCGAGACGCAGAGGAGCTGCTAGGAGCATCGGGATCCATAGCTGGAACAGAACAGGCAAGGAGGAAGGTAAGTTCCCTTTTTAAATTATGCCACCAATATTCCAATATTTATCGTAGAATTAATGCAACATGATGCATGTTTATGAAAAAAAAAATCGACGGAGTTCCGTCTGTAAAATGGACATCCCAGGCATAAGCCAAACATGTTTTCGATCAATCCAAGCCTTAAACAGATCAAAATTGCATTCATATGTGTAATTGCAGCATGTAAAGTACCATAATGCATGATTTTCTTTCAAAAAAGGAACAACAGTATGTGGGACCGCATCATGAGCATAAAATAGGACTCACACAGTTGATACATGGCATGTATATACAATAATACATAGCATAATATTGTAAAGCATACATTTATATCTATAGTATATAAATAGCCAAATGTATAGCAAAACATTGACGAAATTGAAAAGTGAACGGTGTAGACACCCAAATTTTGCACTTCCTATACTAACCCTGACAGGAGGGCAAATCCGTCCACGGACCCGGCCCACGAGAATGGAAGGAGGACATAAAGATGAAACTCAAAGCCATCTCCACTGGACGAGATCGAGGCCGACACGACGACGCGCAAATGTCGGGAGTCAGTTACTGATCGATGCGCTTACCCGGACGGCATGGCACGTTTTCCGGCGATTTTTGGACTGCAGAATGCAAGCCCTTCAACGGAAATCAACGGTACGGCACGGAAATCGAGACGAGGTGCGGAAAATGAGAAAATCAGCACAGTCAGTCGCAGATCAATCCGCGGCCAAGGACGGAACTCGAGACGGCACGGGACTCGAGCGCGGCTGGGGGGAGAACCAAGGGCCAGCCGCAGATCAATCTGCGGCTGCCCTTGGCAGTCCCTTATCAGGCCATTTCGCATACAGGAACAAGAGAGAGGAAGAAGAGGCAAAAGACAGCAGCAGCAGCAGCTCGGGAAGGAAGAAAAAATAGCAACAAAACAACAAGAATTAAGAGAGAAAGGAGTGAGAAATAGTGAGAAATTGTACCCATCTTGTGAGATTACACCTCATATTTTCTACTCTACTCAATACACAAATCCATACATATTGTGGGGATTATTTGCAAGGTGAAAAATCATTTGTTTTAGCATTTTGTTACACCATTTTTTGCCAAGTTTTTTTGTCATCCGAATTATTTTGAATGTAGTTGTTCTTGAACATTGACGTGAAATCATGGATTAGGGATTATTAGTGAGGGTTCCATCGGAACAAAATTCTTCCTAATAACCCGAGGATATCCAATTGGTGTAATTTCTAGCTTATTTATGGTGATTTATTAGATGTAATTTATTTAGATTATCATTTTTCGGATATCATGGTGTATTAGGCAAATCCGTGTTGTTTAGTTTTGTAGTATTCATTTTGCCGGTATGTAGTAATCTCGGATGTGAGCCTAGGAATGCGACCCCGTGGTCCAAATCCGATGATGGACGTTTTGATATATGTAATGGATGCAAGGTACTCGTTTTGTTGTAACATGTAATCGTTGGGCCTTAAAACGACGCTAGAGCGAGAATCGGGTTTAAGGCCCCGTAATAGTGAAATGTGTGATTGTCGGCGTTAGGGGATATTTTGATGGCTTACATGCCCATGAATAGCCCCTATGCGTTTTATATTTAGTTCGATTTGTAACACCCAACAAAAGGATTTCAAAGCCAAAACAATAAAGATTTTGCTAAAATTAATCAAAGTAGGATATTAGCGTCACGAGGCTAAAATTTGGAAGTGCTAATGAAAGTCGATTCCTATGTTACGAGAAAGCTAAAAGGAAGTTGGTTCCAAATGTCACAAAAAATGGTTTTATAAAGAGAAATAAACGTTTTACTAAACCTTGATACATAGGGCGAAAGAGATTCTAGAAATTGCCTATCATTTATGAAAGCAACGTATAAATCTCGATTCCTATTTTGGCTAAGGTTTAACAAACTCATGTTTTACCAAAACAAACACTTAATAAAAAATCTCATAGCTTTTGTCAATTTAAAATCAAATCTTTCTCAATAGGAAAATAAGGCATTTTCGTAAATACCGAAAAGACATTTTTAAGCACTCTCAAAACTAAAGCACGATTTTTCCTAAAAATCCAAATGATTCTTTCATACAAACTCACCACAACATTCATTTAGGCACACACACACACCCACGCGCACGCATATACGTTTCATGAATTAAAGGATAGGAAAAGCATCAAGATTGCGGTAACCGTATTTCACGGAAGTCGGGGGGTGCCTAACACCTTCCCCTCGCTTAAGCAAGCCCCCGAACTCTATGAATCTCGATTCGCAGACCATTTAATTCGGAGTCACACATGAGCCATCGATTTATAAAAAACGAAAACTCGGATGAGTTGGTACATCCGTTTCAAATATACCAACTGGCGACTCTGGTTAATTGGCTCATCATAAAAAGCGATCTTTCAAAACCTCGTCGACATCAAGGCCGACCTTTTCCCAAATCACCTAAAACCGAAAAGGCTAAAAAAGGAAAAGAAAAAGAGACGAGAAAAACCCGGCGTCGACAAACGGTCAAAGTGTTACCTGTAGCGCGTTGATCGATCCTACCGGAGCAGTTTTTGCAGAAAGGTTGGAAAATTCGGCAAAAGGCCCTTGCAAACAAGCAAAATCGCAGGAATCTATGTGGGGTAGGAGGTTGAAAGTGACAGATCTGGAAGTGGCTAGCCGCTTAAGAAGGCCGCTTGGCCGTAGATCCATCTGCGGCTGGCCCTGGTGGGTCCCCCTGGTTCCCTTGCAGCCGTTTGATGTGTTTAGTGAAAATAAATTACGAGATAGATGTCCGGCGACGAAAACCGGCTCCGACAAGATAACCAACCGGCGACGATAACCGGGGGTTACGAGATGGGTGACCGGCGACGATACCCGGCCCCGACAAGACGATCGACCGGTGACGATAACCGGCGATTACGAGATGGATGTCCGGCGACGAAAACCGGCTCCGACAAGATAACCAACCGGCGACGATAACCGGGGGTTACGAGATGGGTGACCGGCGACGATACCCGGCCCCGACAAGACGATCGACCGGCGACGATAACCGGCGATTACGAGATGGATGTCCGGCGACGAAAACCGGCTCCGACAAGATAACCAACCGGCGACGATAACCGGGGGTTACGAGATGGATGTCCGGCGACGAAAACCGGCTCCGACAAGATAACCAACCGGTGACGATAACCGGGGGTTACGAGATGGGTGACCGGCGACGATACCCGGCCCCGACGAGACAATCGACCGGCGACGATAATCGGCGATTACGAGATGGATGTCCGGCGACGAAAACCGACTCCGACAGATAACCAACCGGCGACGATAACCGGGGGTTACGAGATGGGTGACCGGCGATGATACCCGGCCCCGACGAGACAATCGACCGGCGACGATAACCGGCGATTACGAGATGGATGTCTGGCGACGAAAACCGGCTCCGACAAGATAACCAACCGGCAACGATAACCGGGGGTTACGAGATGGGTGACCGGCGACGATACCCGGCCCCGACGAGACGATTGACCGGCGACGATAACCGGCGATTACGAGATGGATGTCCGGCGACGAAAACCGGCTCTGACAAGATAACCAACCGGCGACGATAACCGGGGGTTACGAGATGGGTGACCGGCGACGATACCCGGCCCCGACGAGACAATTGACCGGCGACGATAATCGGCGATTACGAGATGGATGTCCGGCGATGAAAACCGGCTCCGACAAGATAACCAACCGGCGACGATAACCGGGGGTTACGAGATGGGTGACCAGCGACGATATCCGGCCCCGACGAGACAATCGACCGGCAACGATAACCGGCGATTACGAGATGGATGTCCGGAGACGAAAACCGGCTCTGACAAGATAACCAACCGGCGACGATAACCGGGGGTTACGAGATGGGTGACCGGCGACGATACCCGGCCCCGACGAGACGATCGATCGGCGACGATAACCGGCGATTACGAGATGGGTGACCAGCGACGAAACCCGGCCCCGACAAGACGATCATCTGCATTGACACCCTTTTATGAATGTCTTGCATCCATTGCATCTTACGTTGCACCATAAGTCATATGTGTTGCATCACGTATGTATCGTCATCCTTGTGCACTGTCATTCATGCATCGAGTGTCTATTCTTTATCCTGTTCATTTCATTAAACATTGCATAAACATGATAAAGAGGGGCAGCTGTAGACACCCAATTTTTGCGTTCCCTATACTAACCATGACAGGAGGGCAAAATCGCCAATTGAACCGGCTTGCGGGAGCGAAGGAATGGGCACAAGTGCGAACGTCCAACACCACCGCAATGATTGGCGACCAAGGTTGACGTGAAAATAAGGCCATCCGAAACGGGCATTCCCGAATAAGATGGCACGTCTCCCGGAAATTCTCGGACTGCAGAATACGAGCCTGTCAGCGAAAACCGACGTTACGACACGAAAATCGAGGCGTGGCACAAAAAACGAGAAAGTCAAACCGTCCAGCCGCAGATTGATCTGCGGCCAAATAGTGCGCCTTTTGAAAACACGGAACTCGAAACACGAAACTCGAAATCAGGTGAGTGGAAGGCAGGCGGCTGGCTTTGGCCAGCCTATTTCAGCTCAGTTTCGTGCAGTATACAGGGAGTTGAAAAATTTTAAGGAAGAAGGAATTCAACAGCAAGAAGCACGGAAATAGAGAGGAAAAAGAGAAAATTTTTGCAATCAAATAGGAAGAAAAGAGAGAAAAAAGAGAGGATTTATTTCTTTTAATTTTGATTGTGTCAAATACACTCCTTATCCTATTCAAATACACAAGTTCACATCCATTTGAGATCGTTTTGCAAGGTGAAAATTCCTATTTGTTCTAGCAATTTATATCATATTGATTGGTTAAATTAGATGTAATTTTCATGTATCTTGTTGAACAATCATGGATTAGGGATTATTAGGGAGGTTTCCATCGGAACAAAATTCTTCCTAATAACCCGAGGATATCCAATTGATGAAATCTCTAGCTTATTTGTGGTGATTCATTGGGTGTAATTTATTTAGATTGTCATTTTCGGATATCATGGTGTATTAGATAAATCCGGGTTGGTTAGTTATGTAGTATTCATTTTATGGGCATATAGTAAACCCGTGTGAGCCTAGGAATGCGACCCCATGGTCCAAATCCGATGATGGACATTTTAATGTATGTGATAGATTTAAGATGCTCGTTTTGTAACATGTAATTGTCGGGCCTTAAAACGACGCTAAGGCGAGAATCGGGTTTAAGGCCCCGTATTAGTGGAATATGTGATTGTTGGCGTTCGGGGATATTTTGATGGCTTACATGCCCATGAATAGCCCCGACGCGTGTTTATGCTTGATTAGATTTTGTGACACAAAAATGATTTGAAAGATTAAACGATGAAGGTTTTTTTTTTTTATTAAAATCAAACAAGCTAGGTTATTAGAATCACGAGGCTAAAAATTGGAAGTGTTAATAAATGTCGATTCCTATTAAACGAGAAGGCCAAAGGAAATCATTTTCAAACATCACCAAAAAACGGCTTTATGAATGAACGAAATGTTTTATTAAACCTTGATACATAGGGCGAAAGAGATCCTAGAAATTGCCCATCATTTATGAAAGCAACGTATAAATCTCGATTCCTATTTTAGTTAAGGTTTAAGAAAAATCACGTTTTATCAAAACGACGCCTAATAAAGACTCATAATTTTGACGAATAAAAATCAAATTTTTCTCATGAATAAAGGAGCTCTCTTGTACTAACGGAAACGACGTTCTAAAACATTTCCAAAACAAAACACGATTTCTCAATGAAATGCCAAATGTTTCATCTCTCATGAAAGAACTCACCACAACATTCACATAAGCACACACACACGCACGTATACACATCTTATGAATCAAAGGATAGGAAAGTATCAAGATCGCGGTAACCATGTTTCACGGAGGTCGAGGGGTGCCTAACACCTTCCCCTCATTTAAGCAAGCCCCCGAACTCTATGAATCTCGATTCGCAGACCAATTAATTCGGAGTCACATAAGAGCCAGCGATTTATAAAAAAACAAAAAATCGGGTGAGTTGGTACATCCATTTCAAACATACCAACTGGCGACTCTGGTTAATTGGCTCATCATAAAAAACGATCTTTCGAAAACCCCGTCGACATCAATGCCGACCTTTTCCCAAACTCATCTAATAAAGAAGGCTAAAACAATCGGGAGAGACGAGAAACCGGCGTCGACACCAGGCACATGTTTTAAGGAAAATTTCCAAAATACCCTTTAGTCATGTCTTTAAAGGGAAAATTCCAGAAATGCCCTTTAGTCATCAAAGTAATGCCTAAATTGTCCTATCCTTCTAGCCACCAATCCAATCCCTCAATTAATTCCCAAAATGGGTCGCATCCACAAATCTTCTACCTTGGAACACGTGGAGGCTTCCCCGAGTCTAGCACATTTATTTTTATCTTTTCTGGTATCCAGTTAATTACATCATGGATACTAATCCGTACGTTTAATTAGGTCACATGAACCCTAATTTGTACATTTAATTAGGTTTTATAAACCCTAATTTGTACATTTATTTCAATTAGGTCATGTGAACCCTAATATGCACTTGGGCCCACATTTTCCCCCTACACGAGAGTCGCGATTTTTGAGAGACGCTCGTGCAAAATACTCCAAGCTTTTTGCATGATTTTGTTCCACTTGGCCAAGTCTTGAACATAAGAGTCCTAGAAGAGGGAACCCCTAGGGTCCAAACCCTTAGGGTTAAACCCTAGGGAGGCAAGACCTAGAAGGGCTCTTCCGTGGACCTCTTGTTAGATCATCTAAAAACTTTCCATATCTTGCTCAATATTTGTTTCCTTATTTTTCTGGGAATTAAAACAAGGAAGATCATCAGATATCACTAAATAAAATTCAATCTTTTATAATAAAATCTTATTTTATTATTTGGAAACAAAATCTTCATTTGTTAGATTTTTATAAAGCAATGTCTTTTTTTCCTTAAAAAATCAAATATTCAATATATATATATATATATATTAATTTCGAAATTTTCCTATTGTTAGGAATAAAATATCAGATATCAAATATCAAATATACATATTTTTTCGCAATTTTCATTTTCATTAGGAATAAAATATCAAATATATATATTTTTTCGAAATTCCATTAAAATATCAAATCTAAACAAATTTCAAAAATATATATTTTTATTTAAAAGTAAGCTCAAATAAACTTATCTTCATATTTCGAAATCTCCCTTAATAGGAAAATAGAGGTTGCTTCCTTTGCTGTTGCAAGCATGCAGTTTTGAATATATACATCTCCCAAGTCACTTAGGCTTTTCTTTTCATCGTGCAATTTCTTGTCTTGACATTTTCTCTCCTCCTTCAAGTGGGAAGATCACCAAAAAGTCTTTAAACAAACGTTCCTCATCTTGGGAAAGAGGTAATAAAGCAATTCCACCCCTATAGGGCCGAATCCTAAGGGTTGAACCCTATAGGGCCGTCCTTCCTTCTTCTTTTTCTTTCAATTTTTTCAGTTTATTTAAGTGCTTTCTTCCGAACTTCTTCTTGACTTGCTTTATCTACTTTTCTTTTCAGGTCATTGTAACTTTTCTTTTGTCTTCCGAGCCCCGTTACTTGGATCATATCTCGGTAGGGTTCCCTCGGATAATAAAGAAAAATACAATACTTATTGAGGTAAAGAAACATTCGTTCCGAAAAGTTGATTTGTGGAGCATCAGAATTTCAAAGGTACACAAAAGAATCCCCCTAGGGGGCCGAACCCTATAGGGGAAGCTGAGCAAATTTTTTTTTTTTCAAGTACTCCTAATTTTCCTTTTGTCTTCCGAGCCCCGTTACTTGGATCATATCTCGGTAGGGCTCCCTCGAAATAATGAAGGAAAATTGGCGTTTTTAGAAGAAATCGTGAAGTAAACACACAAAAAGCTGCTCTTTGGTGGGACTTTCTTGTATGGCCAAGCCTTAGGAGGCCAAACCTTAGGGGGCCGAACCCTAGGGGGGCCGAACCCTAGGGGGCGAACCTTAGGGAAAAAATGTTAAAAAATGAACTTTGGAAATCGTGATCGCTGTTTTGACCATAACTTTTGTTCCGTTTGGAGTCTCGGGACCCATAATATATCACAACAACCGTATCGACGAGTACTTCAAACGTCATCGCCAACGACCATGATGCATACCAAAATAAGTCAAAAAAATGGCTCCGAAGGATGTATTTTGGCTGTCCAAAGTTTTTTAGAAAAATTTCAGAAATATTTTTCTTTCATAATTGTGATTTTGATCCTTTTCTAACTTCATTTTTTTCTTCTTTTCAGGTATTCTCAAGTGCAAATCTCGGATTTTTCCCTTGCCATGGTAAGCCTACTCAAGTTCATATGCTTTACTTGACATCCTTTCCTTGCTCTTTTAGTACCCTTATGTGGAGTCTTCCTTACTTGCAGGCCTCGACTACCGGATGCTCTGAAGACTTGAAGACTTCCAGGGTAACTCCCTTCGTCAATGATTGGAGAAAGGCTCCTTTTTTTGGGCCTTCTGACACTTTTTGGGAGCAAGTCCGGACTTATGATCGCACAACTTTTCCTCCACCAGAGAAAGAAGGCTTGTTTCTTTATGTCGCGACTTGCGGAGGTTGGGACGACTTCCCCCATTCCGATCGCATTCCCCGCATGTGCATAGAGAAACAAGAATACCCTTTCAGTCCCTTTCGCTTCTTGTTTGACTCATCTGGCCGTCTTCAAGGATGGCAACATTGGACTGACGAGATCCTCGGGAATGCTGAGTATAAGGCTATACTAAAGAGCGCGGGCATATATCGTTGCATCCAGCTATGTAGGGATCTACGTATCCAGCAGGATCATGACGCCCTTACTGTGTTGATTTCCCGCTGGTGCTCTTCTTCATGCACATTCGTTACTGCTTGGGGGGAATTCACCCCTACTCTAGAGGATGTCTATGCTCTCTATCAGTAAGCCTTTTCTTCTATTCCTTTCATTCGTTATTATTCCCCATTTTTCTCTAAATTATGTACTTATTTTGAGTTATATCTTGTAGCCTACCTGCTGTCACTTCGGCTTCTTGTGACCCATCTACTATGTCTGTTAGAGATGCTAAGTGTGTTTCCTACTTGATGGAAGCCTTCAAGCAGTCTTCTCATTATGTCTCACGATTCAAAGGTGACACACTTCTTCCAGATTTCGAGACCACTAACCGGCAGAAGACTTCCTGGTTGTCTTGGGTGCGCTACTTTTTTTAGGATTACAAAACTAACCAGTGGGATAGTTCTACTTACGACAAATTCGTCCTTGCTTTTCGTAAGGAGTCTTGTCCTTTTCCTCTGGCAGCCTATCTGGCTATGTAGTTGTCTCGTTTTCTCTTTTCCGGGTCTCCTGTTGACGGTCCTTCAGTCCGTATGTTTAGCTTAGCAGCTCTGCTATCTCGGGGTTTGGAGGTTCCCCTTGCTTCCCTCTTTTTGGGAACCTTGTATCGCCGTTTAGATGAAGTGGCCTTTGCTTTGAAAGAATCTGTTGGGAGGTATTCGTTTTCATATTTTTATTAACTGTCTTTCACACTGCACTTTTTTCTTCTTTTTCTTAAATTATCAACCTTTCTTTTTTCGTTTACTCAAGTACGACGTGAATTGCTTCATTCCAGGCTCCTTCCTTTAGCTCTTCCTTTTCGAGCGTTTCAAGGGTTATTCTTCTCCTGAACATCTTTCTAAGAGGAAAAAGAAGTCTTCAGACCCTTTTTCATCGCCCCACATCAACCCCCGGATAGCCGCTAGATTGATTACCGCTTTAGTTCGGACTTGCGACTTTTCATTGATATTTTTCATGCTTCACCGCTCGTCCCTACACTATTACCTCAGAAAACGGTGGTCACCTGCCTCACTTCTATAGGCACGAGCCTCGCTCTTATCCAAACACCAACGGGTTGAGTGGTTCTTCATTGTCCTGGTTTGTCTTCCTTCGGGCTGCGGAGCTTCCATATTTTATTGAGGATAATGATTTTGGTACCGTACTTTATAATCCTCATAGGGTTATGAGGCAGTTTGGATTTGACCAGAAGCGTCATTTCGGCCGTACTTGCAAGGAAACTTATGACACTGCTCTCCTCAATTTTGTGTCTACCTCTTCCACTTTTGCACGGGCCTTTCCAGAACCCCCAGTTGCTCCTCACAGATCCTTTTCCTTTACCTTTATCATACCAACTGCTACTTGGAGTGGGCGGTATACTACTGGTGAACGCAACTATTGGCGAATCAATCTTAAGAAGTGGGAGGACGACACCCTAATGTGCTCTATACCAGCTTCTCTTCCCAAGCGTCTTCAATGGGTTAGGATGTTATGTTCTCCTAAGCCCAATATCCGTTCAGAGCATTGGCCAGCTAGTAGCCGACTTGTTGAGCGTGAGGCCTTGATGCCTAAGTCTTCTCCTCCTCAGTCAGCAGGTGTTCATTCTCGAAGTGACCCAGCTATTCTTCCCGTACAGGCCCCCTACTACCTCCAGGAACCTTCAATCACGGGCCTTGTCTCAGTTACCTCTGTCCCGGATGCCTCCTCCAGCTCCTCCCTAGGGATCCTCTGATGTCGGGGAAATGAGAATCATGCGTTCCAAAATATAAAACATCTACCACTACTGATTCAGAGGTGGCTCCTCCTATTGCTTCTACCGTGTCCCCGGCTAGTCGTTCTGGCATCAGGCTTCGCTTAAGGCCATTAGCAAAGCGCCCTCTTGAGGAGGCTAGTCCTAGTGTGCCGGCAACCGAGGATCCGGTCAAGAAACGCCGTAGAAATTTGGTATGTATTTATTTATTTACATATATATATTGTAGTATCTTTATTTATGTCTGTTACTATCCACATAGCTGCTGTTGTGATTCCTTATATCATTTTATCCACCGTTTTTAGATTGGCGATGCTGATGAAGAGGATGATGATGTTCCTCTTGAGTTTATGCCTAGTACTGCAAATGGGGCAACCGAAGCGGCTTCTACGAATTGTGACCCTCCCCGACCTATCGCTATCAGTGTTGTGTTGTCTTCATCACATGAAGCTTGTGTTAGTCTTGATGCTAAAGACACTTTATCTGACGTGAGTTCGAGCCTTGCTTTGGGTGATACAACAATTTCCTCAAACCCTCTTACAACTTCTCCACATGATAGGTCTAAGGAAACCGATGAGACTCCTACTTTCGCGAGGGAGGATCCTTCTGAGACTATTACTGATGTGTATCCTCCCCAGAAGGATTCTACCGAGTTGGTGATTTCTCGGGAGGGTATTGTTGACAGCACTTTGGGTGGGTTGGACGACATTCCGCCTTCTGTGGCATCTCCCAACTATTTTTCCATTGACTATCTTGTGAGTATATATCATCTATTTTTTTTTCTTTCTCTCTCCCAAATACATTATGCTTTATCATCTTGTTTTTCAGAACAAGAAGATGTAAGATTTACCTTTGCATGTTGATGCGCTTACTTCATTTGATGCTCTGAACCCGGATGTTGACACTTCTCTATGTAATGACCTCGGCTATCCTCCGAGTTGTCTTCCGGATGACCAAGGCGTCGAGAATTTATCAGCAGCACAGCAGCCCCATGCTCCTCCATCCTTTATCTCGACAAATTCTATGATGGCTTCTAAAGTAGCTCCTGTCAGAGCTTCCTTCAAACCAAGCGGAGACCTTGTTTCTTGGAGGGGCTTCCGGATATCATCTTCTAGTTAGGAAAGTCTTGAGCATCTCCTAGCTCAGTTCCTACATATACTCGACCAACTGATTATTAAGGCGTCTTCTGCCCAAACCTTCTTCCTAGATCAGCTCGCAGGCCTTGTGCTTGGGTTGCACACTCTTTCTTTATACTCTTTGTGAGGTGAGGACTTGAAGAGATTTAGCGATGATGTAGACGACCTTGCAGCCGTCGGTGTTAATATGTCCCCTTTTCGAGCTAGATTGGATCTCCTTAAGTCAAATTTTGATCTGTTGGGCTACGTTCGGAAGTTGCTGTACGTAAGTTTGAAGATGACTCCTTTTCAGCGCAGATTTCAGAGTTTGACGAAGTCGCAAACAAATTGAAGATCCATTCCTAAGATCTAAAGTCCCAGCTTCAAGAGGTAGAACGTTAGCTTCAGGACTTAGAGTTAGCTACACGGGATGTCAAGAAATTGAAAGTTGAAAATCTCAAGATTCGGGATGCCGCCATTACTGATTTAGAGGCCTTAGCTATGCCTTCTCTTCAGTTCGATATGTCATGGCCTTTAGATCATGACTTTCTGTAGTCTCTTTTTTCTTTTTCCTGCATCAGAAACTCATTTACATATTTTATTTATCAAAGTAGAGTTTCTTTAACCTTGTTGATTGAATTTAATTTGAATGATTCCTCAAAACTCAATATTTATCATTGAATCTCAAGTTACTTAAATTAATACTCTAAGGCAGCAATAGATATTATGAATAGGTAAACATGAATGTTGTCAATAACATGTATATATATCTTTTCGAAAAAATAAGTGAAAGTTTGATAATTTATTGATAATCAAATTGCTTTTAACGAAAAGCATAACGTTTCAAAATTTTCATAAAAATAATAAATCTTGTTTTTGTCGGATAAAGCATAACGTTCGCCACTTTTAGAGATAAAGTGTAACTTTTTTAGGTTGAGGACTTATAGTCAGGTGCCTGGATTACTTTTAAAGTTGAAAGTATAACTTTGAAGGCTTATAGTTAGGTGCCTCAATTACTTTTAAATTTGAAAGTATAACTTTCGTGATGACTATCTCATGTGTAATATTTCTTTACCCATTTCAGGTTCAATGCGCCTGAGATAGCATTTGATCCCACACGAGATATTTTGCAATACCCGCTTTCGGAGATCTCTCGTACCCTATACGGGCCTTCCCATTTGGGGTAGAATTTGGTGGTTGGTGTTCCCCTCATGACTTGATTTGCTGTCTTGAGCACCAAGTCCCCCACCAGAATTTGTCGCGGTACCACTGCGGTATTGTATTGTCGTCGCAGCCTTTGGTGATACCGTTCCAATTTTTCTTTGGCTTGGTCTCGGAAGTTAGCTAAGGCTTCCAGGGCTGCTGGTCGGTTCTCTTCCTCGACTAAGCTTCGGAGTCTCATCCTAGCCGAAGGGATTTCTATTTCGGCGGGCAAGATAGCTTCTTCTCCATAGACTAGAGCCTATGGGGTTTCACCTGTAGGCTTTCTTTTGACGTTCGATATGCCCATAATCCTATCGGTAATTGCTCTGCCCATGTCCTCGGATGATCGTCTAAGGTTTTTGATAGAATCTTGATCAAAGTTTTGTTTGTGGCTTCTGCTTGCCCATTGCCCTTCGGGTAGTAAGGTGATGAATTGTAGTGTTTCACCCTGTATCTTTCCATCAATTTTTTGATGTCTCTATTGATGAAGGGAGTTCCATTATCTGATAGAATGATCTTCGGGATCCCAAAACGACAAATAATGTGTTCCTTAATAAAGTTTGCCACCGCTGGACCCGTGGCCTTTTTCAAAGGAATTGCCTCTACCCACTTTGTATACATCTCAGTGGCCGTCAAGATTCATATGTTGCCTTTGGAATTTGGATGAATGGGACCTATAAGATCCATTCCCCATGTATGGAAAGGCTATGATGTTGCTATAGTTCGCAAGTCTACAGCAGGAGCATGAATCAAATTCCCGTGGATTTGGCAAATGTGGCACTTCTTGACAAAATCCAAGCAATCTCCCTCCATTTTCAGCCAGTAATAACCGTGATCAATAAGTTATTTGTACAACTTGGCTCCCCCTTGGTGTTCGTCTTTGTGCATTTGATAGACCAAATCTTTGGCCTCTCCTACTTCCAAACACCGTAAGGGCTTGCCATTGAACCCTCTTCTGAACAATTCTCTATTTTACAAGAAGAATCATTGTGACTTCCTCTTTATTATGATTGCATCCTTCTTTTCGGCGGGCAGATTGCCGTTTTGTAAAAACTCTACATAAGGGATTCGCCAATCCGCTATATCATCAATGAAGGCGCATTCCTCCTCCCCAAGGTATTCTTGGCATGAAACATAGTGTCGTTGAAGTGCATCTGCTTCCGTCTTCATTTCAGGCCAATAATACCCTTGGCGCTGTAACCTGCGATACAACCCAATGTCGGCCAAACCGCAATTCTCGTGATGCACTTGATGTAAGACTTTATCCGCATCTTGCCTCCCCAAGCATCGTGTCAACACACCATCTGCTTCTTTGTGATACAAGGCTCCCTTGAAAATGCATTATGTCTGAAGCTCCACTGGTGATATTGGTCCCTCCTTTGTTTGCAATTGATGGGAGATATCATGTCTCCAATCATCTGCCATATCTTTGGGGAATAAATCTAAGACCGTTGTTGGGAGGGCTCTTTTTATTACCTTCACATCTAGGTCTTCTCCTTGGACAAACACTCGAGATGCTACAGTTGCCAATGCGTCAGGTAGTTTGTTTTGTCCTCTCGGCACATACTCAATCACCACCTTCTTGAAAGCCTCCATTACCTTTTGTGCTATAGTTCGATATGGCGCCAAGATAGGTTCCTTTACTGCGAATTGGCCTCTTATTTGTTGTACTATCAGATTTGAATCTCCCTGTACTTTAAGATACTTGGCCCCCAACTCTTGAGACGCCATCAATCCTAATATAAATGCCTCATATTCTGCTTCATTATTTGTGCAAAGGAAGTCCAATTTGTATGACAATGTCACTTCCTCTCCTTCTTTTGTAGTCAGCACTACTCCTGCTCCGCATTTACCTTCTGCAGATGATCCATCGAAAGCCAAATACCACCATTCTAAGTCTTCGTCCATTAAGTCGATTGCTTCCACTTCTCCACCTGGAAGATCCTCAAAGGGAGGTTCGTATTCTCCATTTGGAAATTGAGCTAGCAGATCTACCAAGGCTTGACATTGGATCGCCTTCGGTGTCACACACTTGATGTCATACTCTGAAAGGATCATCATCCATCTAGCGGGCCTTCCTACTAATGCTGGCCTAGTCAGTAGATACCTGATTGGATCAGTTCTGGTTGCAATCTTCACTTCGTGCGCCAGAAAGTAATGCCGCATTTTCTGTGCAATGAACACCAACGCTAGGCAATGCCTCTCCACCTGTGAGTACCTAGTTTCTGGTCCTCTGATTATCCGGCTAATGTAATACACAGGTTTCTCTTCTCCATCCACCTCCTGCGTGATCAATCTGCCTATAGACTTCTTAGTAGATGTGATGTATAACTGCAACGGGATTCCTCTTTGTGGCACTACCATTGTTTGCGCTGAAACCAAAATTCTTTTTACTTTCTCAAAGGACTGTTGCTGGTCTTGCTCCCAGTCCCATTCTGCCTTTCCTTTTACCAATTTGCCAAAAGGTTCTGTGGCTTCTGCTAATGCTGGCATGAATCTCCTCATGTAAGAAACTTTCTCTAGCCACCACTGTTCCCCTTGTTGCCTCCTGTTCCTGCTCCTGCTGCTGCTTTCTTGAGGCAATCCCTAGCTAGATGATCCTTCGATCCGCATGTGAAACAAGCTCCCTTCTTTGGATTCAGACAATTTGGTACTATGTGGCCTTCCTGACCACAATTGTAGCAAACCCTCTTCCCCTTCAGGCATATCCCTATATGAGTCTTCCCGCAGGTAACACACATCTACCTTCTTCTTCTGACCTCCCTGTTGATTTCCAGCAAATCCATTATCATTCCACTTCCTCTTCTGGTTGTGACCACCACTGTTACTACCACTTGCTTTATTATTCTCATTCTCATTTTTTTTCTTCTTCTGCTCCTGGTTATATTTAGTCAGAGCATCACTCCCACCTTCGGCGATGATCGCCTTTTCTAACACTTCAGCAAAAGTGTTCAATTGGAACATTGACACCTTGCTATACAACCACGGCTTCAACCCTTGCTCAAATCTCCTAGCCTTCCTCTCATCCGTATTCACCTGGTAGGTTACGAACCTAGCTAACTCGTTAAATTTCGTAGCGTATTCCGGTACAGTCATGGTACCCTGCTTCAGCTCTAGAAATTGAATCTCCATCTAGTTACGCGAGCTCGTCGGAAAATACATCTCATAGAACATCTCCTTAAATCTCTCCCACGCGATTATACCCTGACCTCCTCGAACCTTATTCGCCTGCCACCAATAGCTGACCTCTGATTTAAGCATGAACGTTGCAAAGGCAGTCTTTTGATCATCACTAACCCTAGCAATGTCAAATACTTTCTCCATTTCCATCACCCAGGTTTGGGCTTCGATCGGGTTCAGGGAATCCCTAAACTCTAGCGGTCCTACTGCTTTGAAATCCTTAAATGACGTCACTAGTGGAGCTTGCGGCTGATTCGCAAGTGCTCCAGCCAAAAGGTTCACCAACTGCTGAACAGGATTAGCATTGGCGTTGTTGTTGTTGTTATTATTGGTAGAGCTCTCCTGAGCTTGTTGACGAGGTTGGCGTCTCGGCGGCATTTTCTGTTCAAGAATATGCGCTTATTAGATCATCACTCAATTTCTTAAGTGTTCAACATTTAACTCAAACAATTCAGGTTAAACATTTAACACTTAACATCTTCAAATAAAACTAATATTTCATTCATTCAAAAGTCTTAAACATAGAAAGATAGCATCACTACTATTTACATCAACTATCCCAAGATCAAACAATCTTTAGGATTAAATAGTCATATTCCATTATGTATAATAACGCTGGAATTTACATCATTATCTACCATAAATATTTACACATAATTCAAAACGTCTCCTATCACGGCCTACAAAGGCGTCGAACCGCCTTCCTACGTTCCTCCTCCATAATACGGAACATCGTCCTACTATCCAACATGTATGATGGTAAGTCCTCGAACTAAACTGGATAGTGGAGAACTCGATCCTGGGCCCTATCAATTGCTGTCTGAATGATGTAGTTTGTCTCCTCAATCTTAGCCTTCTTTTCCCGTTTGCCTTTCTCAGAAATCTCTGCACGTCGAGCGGTGTTCATCCAAGCATCCTCTGCTCTGGCACGTTCCGCTGACTCCTCACTCAAATCATCCTTCAGTTTCTGAATCTCAAGTTTCATCTTCTCATTCTCAGCTAAAAGGTCTTCCTTTTGGCTTTCTGCCTGAACTAACTTCCACTCCACGTCTCCAAGACGTATATCAAGATCCTTAATTTTCTCGTTCTTCTGGTCTATAAGAGTCTGGCGTCTATTTTCCAGCCCCTCCAATTCTCTGACTCTATCCTGTAACTCAACAGTACGATCGTACAGTGCATCGTACATCTCAGCATTGATAGAGGTAAGGGGTACCTCCTCGGAATCCTCATCATCCTCCTCAGCCTCTACCTCTTCAGGATCCTCCTTTGGATCAGACTCAGGCTCATACTCCTGACCCACAACCGTGATTAATGGAGATGGCTCTCTGTGTATCAACTGCTCCCGGATAACATGGATATCATGGGGCTCCTCCTCTCCAGCCACTCGGGGCTCAATCTCCCTAGGTTGACTGAATCCTCCAATATCCGACATCCTGACAACAAAATTTAAGTTTTAATTAATACTCGGTACTAGTCGTAGCACATAGGTTGTAAACACATAAACACATAGCACATAAAGTCTTTTATTATCTTTAATGAATTTTCTTAATTCATTCCTTAGAACTCGATGAGAGTTTATCACTACTATATTTTCTGACTTTTAAAAAGGCTACTACCCTAAGGCTTCCCCACCTAAGGTTCATAACCTACAGCTTTGATACCAACCTGTGACACTCCCAAATCCGGGTACTTCGTTTCCACAGGATTTGGTGTTCACTATCCAAATACATCACATCACATCTAACTACCTATTCAAATATAAATGAAAACTCTTAAATAAAATAGAAATCTCCCATTAAAGGGTTACAACATCATTAGTAAATAAATCCCAGGTCATCTAACCTTAATAAAATATCAAATGCGGAAACATAATCAAGTCTAATACATAAACATCATAAAAGCAAATACAACAAGTCTTCATCACTTGTTTGTTTTTCCTTTGCCCTTACTAGTGGACGGCTCGTCAACTCTTTCAACTTTAGCTGCAATGTTATTATGCAAGAGTGAGCAACGATTGCCCAGCAAGTACAACAACAACAATAATAATAACATGCGAAATAATCAGCGGATATTGAATAATCGAAGATTCAGCTTCTGAGTCAAGAATATAAGACAAGATTCAAAAGAACGTCTGAGGGTCTTAAGACCATGAATTATGTCCCAGGTTATCAAGTATTTCTACTTTAAACTTTTAACAGTCGTAAGACTATATGGACCTTACTTCTCGTACTCAGGGGGATCAGCCCTTTGTACCATGTATGTGCACAACATCTTAACGCTAAGGCGTAAATAAAATCCCCTATATAAGGGTTGTTCATCTCAGTTTGACATCGGAGTCCGCACCAAAAGAAGTTTGGTTTGGATTTACTTCAATAACGTTTCTAGAATTTAGAACGCTCATCAACTATGGACTAGTCGAATCAATAAGGGTTCGCTAGTCAATCAAGGTTCAATAAGATATAATAAATGTTCGAGAATCAAAGACTGAATCTCACAAAAGATACAATTGAATGAACTAGAATTAAGAACTTGCTCAAGTAAGTAATAGCATTATGAAGCTTGCATGATACGAGAATGAAATTCAGGAACTTGCATAGAAATAATTAATTAAGGATAAGATACTTGCTTTCAACGAAATAAAAAGGTTAGAGTAGTAAACTTGCTTTCGATGAAATAAAAGATTAAGGGTAGAAAACTTGCCTTGTGCGTAGATTACAAATTAAAATTCACGTCCTTTTAATCAACCTATACATCCGGTTTATAAAGCAGTAACAAGATTAGTTACAGTTTATAAACAGTTCAGGATTCATTCACATCCAACTTTCATTTTAATACCTAAACTGTTTTCTGATTATCAATCTCACTTCCGAAGTTGTAAACTTAATCATAGCAATATCATACTTAAGAATTCCTAAAACTCAACGTCTTGGTATTCGTTCAACATATTAATCTAAGTTTTAAACATGCATAGGGTGACATAACATAACTACAAAGAAAGAAAATTTTTAACACTTCCTGCACTGAGCTCGCCGGGGCGAGAATTCCTTCACAAAATTTCTCGCCGGGGCGAGAAATTCCTTCACAGTTTTCTCGTCGGGGCGAGAAACACAGCTCATTGAGCTCGCCGGGGCGAGAAACTCGAATTTCAGACGCTGCAGTTCGCGAAGAACACAGAAACAAGCCAAAAATTTCTAATCTTGTTATTCTTACGTCAAATTAAACATACCCAATTACTATAATTCATATATAATCATTACCCAAGCCTTCTAGCATGATTCTAACAACTTAAATTGCATAAACCATGAATCTAAGAATCAAAATTTGAGGTTTTTATCATTTTAACAAAGTTTCTTCAAATTCCATGAAATCACACATAACAGGTTCGTTATGACACCAAATTAATCCGTTTAAATCTTGTTTCCTTCATTTTTACATGCATAAACATAATAAATTATCAATTTAACCAATTAACTAACAACACAGATATCAATTTCATACATACAGTTCATCTTCGTATGTAACTACTCTGTAACTTCCAGAACACTAACATAAATATGATTTCATGGATTTAATTACTCTAAATCATATATAAATCATATAAAAGACGTTTATACATGCTTTCAAACATCTAATCATCACTTTATAAAAATTTAGCCATATAACTTAGTTTACAGAGAACTCTACATTCATGGAGAAAATTAAGAAAACATAATTTAAAGGTTAAAATCTAAGAATTACCTTTGATTTGGTGCTAGATTATGCAACTAGATGAAAGGATTTCCTTCTTCAATTCTTTAATCCCTCTCAATTCTCTCTTTTTCTCTCTGGCTAAACTTTTAGGAACTGATGAACAATAATGCATGAAATAATAATACGTAAAAACTAAATGGCAGAACATGGTTTCAGTTTAATAACTGGCACCAACTCCTACTAAGGCCATGTTTGGTTACCCATTTATTCCTCATTTCTAATTTATTTTAATAAACAGCTTATAATATAGTTCATGTCACATATTTAAATTAATTAAATAATCTCATTTAAATCAATTAAATAAAATAGAATAATTCTACATTAAATCACATAAATAAAATTCTCATTTATCAAATATGATAAATTATTAAATCTCTAATTAATTATTAAATTAACTAGAAATAACATTATACTTATTTAAATAATGCGTTTAATCAAATAAATTCAATTAAGCACATACTTTAAATATAAAAATTCTCCACGTCAATTTAACTAATGTAACACATATAATTAAATTAATCTACCACAAATTCATCAATTAATCAATTAATTCAACAACCAAATCATCGAAAAATATTTATTTAATCAATAAATATTTAAATTAAGTTACAAAATTCTCGTTTGTCACAATTCCTCTATATTTCTTTGTGTCAACACTTTTACCACTTTCATCAGCAGTTAATTTATCAGTGGTTGACATAGGAGTATTAAGAGGTTTCACAGACTCTAAACTAAATTTCTTAATCATTTCTTTACAGTATTTGGATTGAGAAATATGAATACCTTTTTCACCTTGCTTGATTTGCAGTCTTAGGAAGAAACTTAATTCTCCCATCATGCTCATTTCAAATTTCTTACTCATGCTTTCAGAAAAATCATTGCACATAGTAATATCAGTAGAACCAAAAATGATATCATCAACATAAATTTGAATAATAAGAATATCACCATTTTTATATTTAGTGAATAATGTAGTATCAACAGTACCCCTTTTGAAATCCTTTTCAAGCAGAAATTTACTTAGCCGTTCATACCAAGCTCTGGGGGCCTGTTTTAAACCATATAAAGCTTTATGCAGTTTATAGACATATTCGGGATGATCAAAATCTTCAAAGCCAGGAGGTTGTTTAACATAAACTTCTTCTTCAATAACACCATTTAAAAATGCAGATTTAACATCCATTTGAAATAGTTTAAAATCTTTATGACATGCAAAAGCTAATAGCATACGTATAGACTCAATCCTAGCAACAAGAGCATATGTTTCATCATAATCAATACCTTCAAGTTGATTATATCCTTGTGCAACGAGTCTTGCCTTGTTACGTATGACAGTTCCACTTTCATCTAACTTGTTACGAAAAACCCATCGAGTTCTAATAATAAAAGTTTCCTCGGGTTTTGGAACTAACTCCCAGACTTTGTTTCTGGTGAACTGTTCAAGTTCATCTTGCATAGTTATTATCCAATCTTCTTCAAGCAACGCATCTTTTATATTTTTAGGCTCAATTTGAGACAGAAAAGATAAGTGATCAGCCAAGTTATGTACTTGTGATCTAGTAAGAATTCCTCTATCAATATCGCCAATCACATTTTCTAAAGGATGATTTTTAATAACATGTGAATCTTTGGGTAAGTCATTTAACTGAGAATTGAGATTTTCAAGAGGATTAACATTGACAAGTGGAGATGCATTATCTAGTTTTGGTTCTTCCATATTTCTGAGAATATCTTCAATGACAATATCACTATCAACTAACTCTTTATATTTTAGAGGTGGCTGAGACTCATCAAAGGTTACATTCATTGATTCCTCAACAACTAGATTTCTTTTGTTAAAAACTCTATATGCTTTACTATTAAGTGAATATCCCAGAAAAATTCCCTCATCAGATTTGGGATCAAATTTTAGCAAATGTCCTTTAGTATTTAGAATAAAATATTTACTCCCAAAAACACGAAAATAATTTATTTTTAGAGTTCTTTTATAATAAAGCTCATAGGGAGTTTTGAGCAAAATTGGTCTTAATAACACTCGGTTTAAAATGTAATAGAATGTTGCCACTACTTCAGCCCTAAAATATTTAGGAAGATGATATTCATTTAATATGGTATTGGCCATTTCTTGTAAAGTTTGATTTTTCCTTTCAACCACACCATTTGATTGTGGTGTATAAGGAGCAAAGGAGTTATGACTTATACCGTGCTCATCACAGAACATAATAAAATCAGAATTGTCAAATTCTCTTCCGTGATCAGATCGAATATAAACAATAGGACTTCCCTGTTGATTTTGAATTTTCTTACATAAAGCAGAGAAATAATTTATAGCTTCATTTTTAAATTTCAGAAAATCAACCCATGTAAATCGAGAATAATCATCGTCCAGAACTAGAATATAAACAGCACCACCCATGTTGTGTTTAGGAATAGGTCCTACTAGGTCCATATGCAAGAGTTCTAAAGGTCGAGAGGTTGACACTGTGAGTTTGGGTTTATGAGATGCATGTATTTGTTTTCCTAATTCACAGGCTTCACAAATATGATCTTTTAAGAACTTCAGTTTTGGAAGACCACGAACATGTTCCTTAGAAGAAATGTTATTGATCAGTTTCATATTAATGTGTCCTAACCTGCGATACCAAAGCCATGGATCATCATTTGCAGATACAAGACAAACATTGTCTAGGTGAGAATATGCATCTAGGTCACACGTGTATACATTCTGATTTCTAGGGCATAATAAAACCAATTTACCAGATTGATCAGATATTGAACAGTTATGAGGACTGAAAGATATTTTAAAATCACTATCACATAGTTGACTAATGGATAGAAGATTGTACCTGAGTCCTGTAACTAATTGTACATTGGAAATTGTTATGTGTTTATTACCAACGCTTCCAATTCCAATTACTTTACCTTTGTTGCTATCTCCAAAGTTTACCTCACCATATTCTGTAGTTTGTACATTGTTCAGTTTTGTTTTATCTCCCGTCATATGTCTTGAGCAACCGCTATCAAGATACCATTTATTTTTACTAGTATCAGCTGCAAGACATACCTGCAATATATACTAATTTTACGAATTGGTACCCTTTAATTTGAAGGGTCCTTTGGGTAAGTTTTTCATTTTATATAAGAAACATTTATGTTTTTCTTTACAAAACTAGGTACAGGATAATCAGTCTTAGTAGACACAATCACTTTATGAGTAGTAGGTCTATAAAATGCATGATTTATTCTATTTTTATATCCTAAAAAATTTTGATGATAATTTCTATAAGATTTTTTATTTTTCTGATAATTATAGAATTCTTTTCTTGTATTCTTCATAATAATAGGTGCAGTGTAAGTTCCTTTTGGAACCCAAATCATTTTTCCTTTATAGTTTCCATTTCGAGCATTGTACATGTGAATAGAATGACCATTTCGATTACAGTAAGTGAATTTAGTAAAGAGAGATGTATGACTATCTTTTTCTTTACTCTTAACATGATACAGTCATTTATCTTTTGTTTTACTAGATTCTCCAATATATCCTAATCATTCTTTATTAAAACCACATCTTTGTTGATTAAGTATGACATCCAGATTTTCTTTCCCTTTTGTGAATTTAATAACAGTAGTGCTCAACTCATCACGTTCTTTGGTTAAAACTTTAATTTGTTTTATCAAAGAAGAGTCTATATTTTGTTTTTCCAATTCTATCTTTAGAGAAGAATTTTCAAGTTTGAGATTTTTAATATCTTCATTTAATACTTGATTTTGTATCTGAGTGTCCCCATTAATTACAGCAAGTGTTGAATTTTCAACTTCAAGATTTTCAATAGAAATAATAAGTGTTGAATTTTCTATTTCAAGATGTTTATTTATTTTTCTTAATTTTTCTAATTCTTCTTTTAGTAATAATTTTTCTAAAGAACCATCCTCTAGTATCTCTTTTTCTTCTTTCAAATTTTCATTAATAATAATTAAATTTGAGTTTTCAATTACAAGATTTCTGTTAGTCATAATTAATTTTTCTAATGAAATTTTTATTTTAATAAAATCTTCTTTAATGATTTCATTATCTTCATATAGACAATTATATGCTTCTTGTAGTTCATGACGTTCTTCATTTATATTATCTAAAGTGTGTGTGACAAATGAAGTATTGGGTAATTGATGTTCAGAATTTACCTCAGATCTTGGTGATAAATCACGGTCTGCCATTAGACATAGATTTGTGATTTCCTCGGTTTGTTCAGCAGTTCCTTCTTCGTCACTTAGATCCCAGCCTTCTTCAACTATTAGTACTTTATTGTTGTCTAGTTTTGGACAGTCCTTTTTGAAATGTCCAGACTGGTTGCATTCAAAACATGTATTTTCATTTGATCCAGTATTTCTGAAATTACTGTTGTTATTTGCTTTGAAATTTCCTCCTTGTGCTTTTGGCCTAAAGACTTGTTTGCCTTTGAAGTTGTTGAAATTGTTGTTTGTCTTCAGAAAACCTTTACCATATTGTTTAGCTTTGCTTTGTATTACTCTCCTGAGTTGTCTTGATAACAAGACAACTTCATTATTATCTAAACTCAGGAGTTCTTCATTTAGCTCCTCATCATCACTTTCTTGATCTATAAGTAGAGCTTTGAAAGCAATTCCTTTCTTCTTGAGGTCTGTATCCAATCCTGCTTTTTCGACTAACATGTCGACTTCGTGAGCACGAAGATTTCCAATGAGGCTATCAAGATGATAGGTATTTAGATCTTGCATTTCCTTGATGGCTGTAACTTTCATTTTCCATACGGATGGAAGGGATTTGAGAATTCTTCTGTTTTTCTCATTAGTTGTGTATGCCTTTCCTAGTTGTTCCAGTTCATCAATGATTCTGGAAAAACGTGTTTCCATATCAATGATTTTTTCGCCTTCTTCTAGTTTGAAACTTTCATACTCTTGGAATAGAGCATCTTTTCTGATTTCTTTGATATGATTGGTTCCTTCATAGGTTATGATCAATTTTTCCCAGATTTCTTTAACATTCTTACAATTCCTAACTCTTTTGTATTCTTTTTCAATAAGAGCACTAGTTAGTACTTATTCAGCTCTGGATGCAATATTCATAACTTCTTCATCTTCAGTAGTGAATTCATTTGCATCTTTCTCAACGATCTTTTATCCTTCAACTTTAGTGGAAATTTTTACGTCTCGTTCTATTGCAAGCCAAACTTTGATTCCTTGTGATTTGGCATAGATTTTGAATCTATTCTTCCAAGTAGCAAAATTTGTGCCATCAAAAAGTGGAGGTCTAGACATTGATATATAGTCCTTCTTCGCAACCAGTAGCATTATAGGCCATAGATGGATCTACTCTTAGATATGTCTGTATTAACTTAACAAACAAGTTAAAGAGCACCGCTCTGATACCAACTGAAAGTCCAATAATAATCTAGAAATGGAGTTGAATAGATTATCACTGTTTAAAAAATTATCTTAGGCCTTTTTGAATTTTTAGTGATTAATTTGCAGTGTCAGAAATTAATAAACAAGATAGTAAAAATTCAATCACACAATGCAAAGAGATTTATCTGGTTCACAACATACAATTAGGGTATGTTGCTACGTCTAGTCTCAGGCTCCTCTCTAGGACTTGAGATCCTATTACTCCCGGTAATAAATACTCCTTCAATAGGCGGAGAAACCTTTACAAAGTTTTAAAGACAAACTTACAACTATTTACAACTAACTGTTTCAGACAGCAAGCTCTCATCTCCTTCCTTAAGCTTAGTTGTATCTTTCCTTTGAGTTCCGTTCTATTCTATGATCTGGTCTTGAAACAACAACCTCTTCTTTTCCTCACAAGTTCACTAGAGACCCAACTCTCAGCTGACCTCTCTAAGACTCTGATCTTGGCCAAAGAATTACTCGTCTTTCTCACAGGTACATAAAATAAACTAACTCTACCCTTTTTTCTTTTTACAAAAGTTTGGTTTTAATTTGCTTCTAAGGTAAGCAGATAAAATTTAGTACAGATATATAAAAGTTCAAATAACTTTTATATTTGATGCTTCTCAAATAAGCAAATAAACAATTTAAGAATAAAAGCTCAAGACTTTTATGTTTGTTTGAAAAAGCTTCTGTGTAAGCAGATATACAGATTAATGCAACTTTATAAAGATTTTCTTTCTCTTTATAAAATAAAGAATATGTTTCTGTGGTTAAACAAATATAACTTTGAGTTTCTGATAAAAGTTTAAATAATCTTTATAATTGTAACAAGTATTTTATGAGAAAATAAGTTTGTGTGCAAAATACTTGTGATAACAATTTATCAAGTAAGACAGTTTAATCAATTAACAATACTTGATATACCAAATACATTAGTTTCACTCAAAATATATATGATAATATATTTTATCTGTTATGTGAATATTAAATAAGGCCACTTAGAACTTCAAACACCGTTTGAATAATATTCTTTGTTAAAAGAAATATTTTCAAATATCGGTATCTAAAACTGACCAAATTTAAGTTTTTACAATTGATACTTATATAAATATTTTCGATAGATCACTAGATTTTAAATATCGGTCGGATAGATTTTCGAATTATTTCAGTATTTAATTGTTGATCTACTTTACAATATTTATATAAATAAGTAATATCAATAAATGATCACTTAGAACTTCAAACACCGTTTGAATGATATTCTTGTTTAAGGAATACCCTCAAATATCGGTATCTACAATTGATCTTTTAATTGATAAGAATAGATTAAGTATAGATATATTAAAGTGTATAACAATTTATATTTGAATATCTATATATATATATAAACAAGTATGAGATAAAGCAAGTAAGACAACTTAATAACTTTTCTCAAATACTTTGACCAACCTTTTCTTCTTCAGAATACTAGAACTTTGTTAGAAGAAATAGTGAAAGCTTTTATAGAGAGAACGTAGGTAAGGAGAGTGAGTGCTTTTCTTTTCTTTTTAAATTGGTAAATTGAAAATGAAAGAAAAGCTTCCTATTTATAGGAGGTTTTTGAGCCGAGGGTAAACATGTGATTTGGAAATTCATTTTCAATTTAACGGCTCAGATTGCTTTTGAAAAGAAACGGAAGGCTCAGATTAATTTCAATCACTTACACGGACTGCCAGCAACCTTTTAGTGTTTCAGATTTTTGGCTCATGATAAAAGTAAGTTGTCCAAAAAGAATGGCAAGTTAATTTTTCAAACTTTGTGCAGGACTTAGCTAGCATTGGTTAAAGGCTGTTAAAGCCTTTTCAATTTCGGCGAAGGCTAGTAAAGTCTTTTAAGGACCCACACTAAAATTTCAAAAGCCAGCACATGTGTGCTTAGGTCAGACAAGGCTTTTAAGCCTTAGCCCATAGACATTACACACACACACACGTTACATACACACACACACACACACACACACACACACACACACATATATATATATATATATATATATATATATATATATATATATATTACTTATATATAATAACATATATATATATATATATATACACACTCGGATGGTATATATATACATATACATACATATATATATATATATAGATACGTAACATTCATATATACTTAATAATATATATATATTACTTTAGAAATTCTTTCTTTGCCCAAAGAAAGATTTAGAAAATCATTTTGAAAAGAAATAGGAATCTCCTTGCCTTAGGAAATGTTACTATGTGAATTAATATTTCTAACATTTGGTATTAATTTATCAAGGTTTAAGAAAAACATTAATTCAATTTTTTGGTCAAAATAAAAAGATAATTAACACAATTAATAAAATATAAAACCTATGGAGAGGATTCTATCTTTTAATAAATCTTTTTCTTAATTATTGTTATCATCAAAATATTTCCTAAAAATTAGAGACCTATCATAGTGGTATTATTGCTTATTTAGTTTGCAAGTGGGGGGAGAGTTCGATCCTACATGAATCCATTTAATATAGTTAATATAGTGGAATAAGTTGTCTTTAAAAAGTGATTCACATTCTTATCGTTGATCCCGAAAGTCTTGTATTTTTTTTGTGATGGTTTTGATAATCACAAGAGGTTATGCGTTAATGTGATTATGTTAACCATCACAAGAAAGTCACGTGTTAATGTGATAGTATAAATCATCACAAAAATATTCTGCATTTGCATGATTGTCAAAACTATCACGAAAGGCTTTCAGGATGGGCGTATACAAGACGACCTCTGTGACGACTAAAGTCATCACAAAGATTATGTGATGGATTTGAGTAATCACAAAAACCTAATTTTTTGTAGTGAACCCAACTTGACCCAAAAACTTAGTCATTAGACATTGGGTCCATTCATGTATATTAGTCCATCAGTCTTTAATTATTTTTTTGATGTGGGACTCCAGTTCAATTCACTTGTGATATTCTAACAATTTTCCCTCTCACAAGTGAGTTTATCATATCAGGAGCCCCCCTCACTTGAACATTTCTCTTCAATCACCGCACATCAATTCTTGGCTAATCACTCTTAGTCTTTTTCTTCATCAAGAGTCAACTTCTATTAAGAATTGAACGTCTTCTCTTCAATCACCACAAATCACCATTAATTCTCGGCTAACTACTTTTGAAACTAACTTTCTCGGCTAAACTCATCGAGAATTCAACATCACCATATTCGAGAGCCTTTAGGAAAGCACCCACCCTTCATCTAGAATTTACCACTTACCGCATGTCTTTTTAAAGAGGTGCACTAGCCTGGGATCAATCTTCCGTAACTCTGATACCAGTTGTTGGGAGAGAACAGTGGAGAATGCATGTCGCGTGCGCGTACACAATGCACTAACATACATGTTTGGAACCCAACTTGATCCAAAAACTTAAGTCATTAGGTTTTGGGTCCATTCATGTATATTAGTGTTTCACTCTTTAATTATTTCTCTAATGTAGGATTTCAACTCATTTGTGATATCCTAACAGTAATTCAGGGGAAGAAAAAAGAAGGGAAAAAATAAGTAGAGAAGGACAAAAAAACAATGTATATACATATAGAGGAAATAAAAGGGAGGTGAATGACTTAATACATGTAAGAAAGTTAATTTTTTTTAGATAATAGTATAAAATGTGCAATATTTTTAAATTTATAGTTACAATTTTATTATCATGTTATTTTATAAATTTAAAAAAAAATCAAAAAAAATACAAAAGATATAATTCTATCTTTTAGTTTATTTATGGACATCTTCTAATCAAATATAAATAATATCTATTTATAATCGAATATAAATAATATTCAAAGCAATTGCTAAATTTGTAAAATTATAAATAAAAAATACAACATATCGAATTTTCTCTAAAGTCGAACTAGTGGGAAGAATTAGGCCAAACCGCTAGACGAGAAACGGAGAAACAAGAGTATTGTAGTGACCAAAGTAGTATAGATATGAATTTTGAAGAATTTAATATATACTACATTCATTCCAAAATTAGATATACATTTTGACTTTTTAAAGTCAATTCACGAAATCCTAAAACTCAAATTGATATAAGTTTGTTGAAGTTTTGAAAACAACAAAGATAATAATTAGTAGCTAGTGCTTTATAGTTAATTTACAATTGTTATATTTGTTGTATTAAAACTAAATAACTTCATATCAATTTTGAATTTTAGAATTTCGCGAATTAACTTTAAAAAGTGATCAAAATGTATATCTAATTTTTGAACGGAAGTAGTATTTTTCAATCTAAACTTTAAAATTTTTATTAAACACCCTAAAATTTTACTCTCTTTCTTTTTGACCCCTAAAAAATCAGTGGGGTCAATTGCCCCCTGCCCCTTACTTAGATCCGCCCCTGATTCCCGGTTATTTTTTATGGGGATTAAAACTTAATAACCATATCCCCATCCTCACTGAAAATTTAAACCCCAACAGAGAACTTATATCACCCCGGACATTAATACTTTGTGAATATTTTAAATAAAATTTTTAATTTTAGTTATATTTATAATAATACATACATAAAATTTAATCATACTTTAGCGTATACATAATAAAATTAAGAATTTTTTGTTTGATAGAATTAAGAAAATCAAATAATAATAATAATAATAACAATAACAATAATAATCATAATCATAATCATAATAATAATAATAATAATAATAATAATAATAATAATAATAATAATAATAATAATAATAATAATAATATACATTCACACATAAGGACATATATTTTAATTATGTAATATATAATAGTATAAATATTGATGTAACTAATAATATAACTATTCGAGGGCAGGGGAAACAAATATTATCCCCTCACTATCTGGCACATCCCCATATATATAACTATTCGTTGATTCTCCATTCCCGACTCCTTACCCGATTAAAGTCAAAATCACCACCCCATTCGATGTGGGGCATGGGGATCACCGTAGAGACGAGAAAAATTATCATCCCTATATATTACACATGTTGTAAAATTTACAATGATAATGTTTAAATAAATTTTACATACTAATATTCAAACAAGTCGTGTCTTGTACGAGTTTATCTACTAGTATATTTAATTTTAAAAGGAACTAAAATATAAAATATATCTCTAGTTTTTAAAATAAAAAATTACGTATCCTGTATATAACACAAAAAGTATAAAATTGTTCATAAAATTTTGCGCAAAAGTGTTGTAACCACATAATACTTTTGCCCTCACTAAAAACATGCCCTGATTTTCATTAGCCTTAGTTCTTACCATGCTTAAAACGCTACATGAATTTCACCCCTCTAAACATCCCTACGGGGACCAAATAAAATTTTTTTTTTTTTGGGTGCATACGGGATCAATATAAATTTGTTTAGAGGGAAAGGAAGGAAAAGAGAGAAGCTATGGAGGTTGACAAGAAACTGAATGGCGCAAAGAAGCGGCCTTCCAAGGCTTAACTTGAACGCTTTTGTTTCTTGTTTCTATTTTTGTAGATTTATATTTTCTTTGGTTATATATACCTAGGAATTTACAGTTCTCATTTCCCAGCACCAAAATGGCAAAATCTATGGAGCAAGTAGCAGACGGAAGAGAGATTTGATTCTTCTTTTTTTTTTCTTTTTTTTTTATTATTATATTTTTTGGTGAAAAAATCAGTAGACTTGATAATGACATTCTGAACATTTGATCGAAACTGATATGGAAGAATTCTGTTCTTTTTTATCTATACTCCATAAATTAGTACCTACTTCTGAATTATAGTCTGTATATTTATTTATTTATTTTTGTCTTATTTCTTTGAAGTTTCATGATAACATAAAATTTATTATTACAAAAAAGAGTTAAAATTCTAGTTTTCCACTCCCGCCACATACTATCACCAAAATGAGCTAATAATTAAGTTAAAACGAGATTGCTGATTGGTGGATATTTTTGAAAAATTACCAAACACCAATATACTTTTATTTTCTAATTTAGGAGCGTTTTTAGTCCGCCCCAAAACAAGGGCGGAGTCATGTATGGGCTAGGGTAGGCTTTAGCCCACCTGAATTTTTTTTAAAAAAATTAGTACTTATATATATTCCCCAATAAGTTTAGGGAGACATCTTTTATTGGACATCTCCCATTTAACTTTTTTTTTTTTTGGTATTGACTCCAAACATATTTATATTAATTATTTTAACTCTAATTTTTAAAAAATTCAAAAAATTAGGTATAATTTGGATACATATCAAAAAATGGGTTACATCACTAGACTTTTTAATATGTCATATGTAATTTAGATTATTTTCATAACATAAGGAATTTAAATATTTATTAACAAATTTGTGATTAAAAATGAATATTAGGGGTCAATAAGGAGTGTATACACGCACACACACACACACACACACACACACATATATATATATATAATGTTATTACTTGTAATATTAACAATATAGTAATTAAATACAAGTTTTTACATACACAATCAATCGAAAAATATAAAATTATCTACAAAATTTGGCTCGGGGCGCAGCCCCCGAACCCCCATCAAATTATTTATAAGATCACAATTTTTTAACTGCGCAGTAGCATTTTTTAACTGCGCAGTAGCCCCGCTAGAAAAAAATTCCTGGCTCCGCCCTTGGCCCAAAAGCTTCTCATACAGGCTCTATATACAACTGATCATAATTGTCAATAAAATTGTAAAGTTTCTAGATTTTCAAATGTATTTGACATTTTGTGGACATTTTTACCCTTTACGTACATTTGGACATGGTTTTTGTCAAGTACAGGAAAGGAAAAAGTCAATTGCGTGAAGTTGGTAAGTCTGAGAGAAACTCTTTCACAAACACATTGGAGTTTATGCTATTTAATTGTCAACTTTAGCAGCTCAAGATATGAATGGAAACTGGCAATGAGGCTTAGACTTGAATTTTTCTTCTCTCTTTTTTATGTTTTTTCAACCTAGAGTTGACATTTTCCTGTTCTTCCTGATAATTGAAATTTTTTTTATAACGGTTTATTTTTCTATCTTTCTTAGAGGGAGTTTTATAATGTATAAATTTGTGGGCATAAAATTCAACTAAAATTATCATATATTCATTGAATCATTTATAAGAATATGGGTTTTGGATATACTTAGAACTCGGTAAATTCGGAGGGAGAAAAAGGAAGGAAAAAAACAAAAAGGTAGAGGACGAACAAAAAATGTATATACATTATACATATAAAGGAAAAAAAAGAGATAAATGATGCCTGTGTTTGATTACATCTGAATGCCTCTTAATAGATGTGTCTCTGATTCGATCAGAGACTAAACTTGTTTGGTAAATAATGCCTCTTAATCGGTAAAGGACAAATATAATTCTAAACTATTCAGATGTGGGTCTGAATGAATTGACTATTTTTTGGACAAAAATAACCTCTTTAATATTATAAAATTCCTTTTGTATCCTCTCCCTCTTCGATTTCCAGAAGCAAAGGCGGCGAAGACACAATCGCCGACGGCGCCGCCGCCTGTTCGACGGAGGAGGCGAAGGTACAGGAAGCAATATCCTGGAGAAAAGATCGGCATCACGGAGGAGATGAGATTCGTGGCCATGAGGCTCCACAACACTTCCAAAATTAAAAGGAGAAGGAGTACTACTGCTGGTATTGATTTTGAGAGTGAGAATAATAGCTTTGATGATGAGAGTGATAGTGGAAATGTTGATGATGGGGATGATAGTGAGGAGTCAATTTCAGATGAAAATGATGGAGAGAGAGACATGGCAGCCATGGAAGGGTTTTTAGTTACTGAGTTTCCCAAATTGTCAAATTAGTAAAATGGGTATTTTCTGAACTTTTTATTTTTCTCACATTTTTGTTGAAATTGAATATATTGGGTGGAGGGTTAAAATGATAAAATACTATTATTCAGATATTTAAAAAATATTAATTATCAAACAATATTTCTTCATTTAGATACAATCTAGACAGATGCTCTATATTATTCAAATATCTAAATTGTTCAAATCTTAATATTCAATTTTATCAAACACAACCTTAATACATGTAAGAAAGATAAATCTTTTTTAAATGATAGTATAAAATGACACAATATTTTTAAATTTATCAGTACAATTTTATTATCACATCATTATTACTCCCTCCGTCCTTATTTAAATGACGTTAGAAATCTTTGCACACTTATTAAGGAAATGATTAAAAATATTTTAATTGTTTAAAATGTCCGTAACATATGGTTATTTAAAAAAAATTACTCTCTCATCAACACGTTTATCTATATTTTCTTTAAAAACTCATTTATTTCACCTAGAAATCTATATTCTCTCTCTCTCTATAAAATAACTTGACTTTTCACCTTTTTAAAACACTCTCCTTTCCTCCTTTTCCTACGTTTTGAAAGTCATTGCAGTACCAAGTTTTCTATTTAGGAGTACCACGAGCCATGTTTTGGTTTCAAATTAGGTTTAAAACTCTATGGCGTCATATGTTTTGGGTTTTGATTTTTATTTTTTTAACTTTCCCACCAATTTTCTTTATAAAAAGCTATCTATGCCACATGAATTTTTAAAAGAAAACAAAACAAATTTTCACAATTGCAATAATTAGAGATATAGATTTGAATGTTTTTTCAAGTGATGAAGAAAGTCCAAATAATAATTATCAAGTATTTTTGAGAAATAATTTTAATTTGAATAATGATATGAATTATGATGGAGAATTTACATCACAAACTGGTGGAGAAATTCTGGAAGATGTTGATGTGAATTCTGAAGAACCATAGGCAACACAGCAAACTTAACATTATCTTTACAACAGATCTCAACCGTCCATTCGCGGATCGAACGATATAATGGACCTCCAATCCGTACTTTAATATGGGGGAGCCCACAAAGACGGATACCACTATGTCAATGTACAAAAATATCCTCTTTTTAAAAATAATTTTCGTCTGCACAATTAAAATGCGAATTAGAGAGATTTTTTTTTTAATGTCAAATTGATCAGAATTGCCTTGTGAGATAAATGATGTTTAGAGTATAATTCTTTTTTAGAATTTGAGATAAAAAATATCATCATCTTGTAATCGATCATCCACGGAGGAATCATATCCAAAACCACAAAAGAAGTTGGCGTTTAAGACTGAAAAGGGTCGATAGGGCAGCTTTCTTCTCTGTTAATTTTGTGGTTGGATTCCAGAAAATAATCTGATTCTTCTGAGTTAGGAAATAGACCAACCCATTACACAAACCCACATGTCGAATACAATCATCACTAGAGCCTAATGGATTATCAAGGTTAATTATGGAATCCTTAAACATTTTCACAAGAAGATTGTGATTCATAATCCATGGACTGGAAAGGGTACTGTATCCTTGAATGATTCGATTTGGGGTTATTCATGTGAAAGTTAACAAAATGGGGACTAAAAATCAAACAACACCATGACTTACATACAGACTTGATCTGTCCCAGTCTCCCAGAGACTTGAGGGGTAATCTTGAAAGTATATATATCGACTCTAATTAATTACGCGTGGAAGGAGATTAAACATTGTTTACCCATTTTGTGTAAGTATCAATTAAGAAGGCAATTTTGGACAATTTGACGTTAAAAAAAAAAATTCTCCTATTTGCAGTTCAATTGTGCGGATTAGGATAATTTTTAAAAAAGGAGTATTTTTGTACGGTGACATAGTGAGCCTTCGTCCGCAAAAGTAAACTACGGGCTCCCCTATATTAAAGTGCGGATTAGAGTTCTATTACACCGTTTGATCCGCGAATGGACGACTGAGATCTGTTATAAAAATAATGTTAAGTTTATGACGTTAACTATGAATCTGTCCCCTATATATATACAAAGAGAGAGGAGTGATCCATAGCCAAAAATTATAATTATTCTCATCTACATAACTGTTGTGCAGATGAAATATAATTTTTGGATTATCATTCACATAATAGTTGTGTGGATGGTATATCCTATCCGCACAACTATTGTGTGAACGAGATACATGTCAGGCTATTCGATCTTTTTTTAAATGGTCAAAGATGAATTGGATAATAAGAGTTTCTATTTAACTTTGGATATCATTATATATATATATATATGTGTGTGTGTGTGTGTGTGTATATATATATATATATATATATATATATATGTGTGTGTGTATATATATATATATATATATGTGTGTGTGTGTGTGTGTGTATATATGTGAAAAATGGGGAGGTGAATTACTTTAATACATGTAAGAAAGCTAAATTTTTTTAGATAAATAGTATAACATGTTGCAATATTTTTAAATTTATCGTTACAATTTTATTATCACATATATCATTATTATAAAATTAGAAATAAATATAAAAAATATTACAAAAGTTATAAGTTTTGTAATTTGAGGGGTAATAAATAAGGTGATGAAATAAAGAGATGATGCATCCTAGGGTAATTACATGTAAGAAAGCTAAATTTGATTGAGACACGAATAAAGACTTGAAAGTCTAGAAAAAACGCTAACGGCGGCTGATTACTCCTTTTAAAAAGAAGATAAAATAAATGGATAATGCATCCTAAGTGTAATTTAATTATATTTTAGAAATTTGATTGAGACGTGCAAAGATTTAAAATATGGAATTTCAGAAAAACGCCAACGGCGGCCGCGGCTGATGACGGCTTAGTAATGTCAACAAATTATTTTTTTCATTCTAGTAAAGACTAAAGAGCACTACTATTTATAAAATTTATAATTTTATTAAATATGTATTGTATCTTATCAATACTCTTTAAAGAATAAATTTAATTTAGTAATAAAAATATAATAATAAAATTATGAAAACAAATTATTAGTAATACAGTACTTTATATTATTGATATTATTACCAATATATAAAATAAAAATACGCCTTTTTAATGTAAAACTATAAATTTTTACATTTAAATTTTTTTTATGTGAAACAGAAGAGCAGAAAAAATAAAGTAATAGAGCGATAACTGCTTCTTTTTTTTCTGATTTTTTTACTCGGTACTTTTTTTTTAAGGTGGGTATTGGGTAAGCCATCCATTTATGTTGCCGTTAAATATAGTTAAATTGTTGCTGGGCACTTTGACTAAATTTCATTTTGCACCTTAAACTTTAATCTTAAAATTAATCTACACTCTAAATTTTATTTTAAATTAAATGTACCATAAATTTTGAGTTTCAAAACAATTTGAGTTTTAATTTTAAGGTTACAGTTTAGGGTACAAAGCACTTTATGGCTTTGTAGTTTTCTAGATACTAGGTGGGCAACCACATGCCATGCACTTAAAATTCTTTGGCGGTACATGAAAGAGAATTTGTTATTTTTTATTTTTTAGGTGAAATTGGTATTTTAACAAGGTTTCATTCAAATGAATGAGAATTTTATTTATTTTTATGTGAAAAGTGTTTTGTAAAAATATTATTTTTTTTCGTAAAAATATCAATAACTTTACCGAGAAGTCTCTCAAATGTAATGTGAGCACTGAACCACATGAAAATAATTTTAATTCTGAAACTATGTTGAAATATTTAATTTAAAATTAATTGTCGATAATTGAAGAGCTTTCAAATATATATAACAAATTTATAAGTATAATTTAATCGTTATCAAATTTTAACCCGTACATTCCTTAAGCATTTCCTCACACAGTGACTTGAACGTGATTGTTCATATTTCGCAACATTCATAATATGTGCATCATTTGATCACATAAAAGAAAAGAATAATTTCGATTCTGAGAGGTACCATGTTCAAGTATCAAACTTAAAAATTTATCCCTAATTTTTGTAAAACCAATTTCGTAATGATACAACTCAATAATACTATTTAACTTTCTGATCTCAGCGATTTTTTTTGAGTCCTGTTATACCTTGTGAAAGTTTTCAGCGGAATTATAATTGCGATGTATGTGCATACACGAGATAGGTAGGAATTAAGAAGGGTTTCATTTTAATTTATTCTATCTTATCGCATACACTTCTACGTTGGTCGTAATCATATTTCGTTAAATATTTATCGACACGTATATACTTTTTTTTCTTTTTTAATCAAAATTCTATTACTAAAACTGTTTATCTCATCACATCATGTCGCATTACTGGCACTGTATTTCAGTAATAAAATAAAAAAAAATGTTACCTTTATAAATTATTAATTAAACTCATAATCTTTATCTTAAAAGGCACTTACTACTGCTGGTTAGTCTCAATACTTGAAAATCATTAATTGGCTTATTCACACCACATTTTGCTTCACTTTAATTACATCGTGGATATAATTATGGAATATGGTGGCAGCTCAAACATGTGGGACATTGACAGGACTTTCTTAGAACCAAAATCGATAGAAAACTAACAAAACTCAATTATCATATAAACAAGTGGACCATTAACTTGTGTGTGTGTATATATATATATATATGGGTTAAGATCAGGTCCGGACTCCCGGACCTGATAAAATCCGGACCCGAAATTTTTTTTTTTTTTTTTTTTTGCAAAACAGTTAATAAAAAATATATAATGATTTTTGGTATTGAAAAAAATTATTAAAACAGTGTTTTGGGTTTGATTTGGATACATATAACAAACAGTGTTTTATAGTCGGCATAACATTGTTTGTTATATGTATCCAAATCAAACCCAAAACACTGTTTTAATAATTTTTTTCAATACCAAAAATCATTATATATTTTTTATTAACTGTTTTGCAAAAAAAAAAATAAATAAATAAAAATTTCTGGGTCCGGATTTTGGTCAAATCCGGGAATCCGGACCTGATCCTCACTATATATATATATATATATATATATATATATATAAGTGGACCATTAACTTATATATTATGGCAACATTTCATATTGGAAAAACTCAATCAAGTCTATATAAGTCAAAGTCAACTCAGTAAACCAATTCAAATACACGCTTTCCACACAAAAAACTTCTATAATAAACATTTTCAACTTCAAACAAACATTCCTATCTATTGGATACACTATAAATATCTCCATTCCCCCACCTTATTTTCCACACCCTTTTATCAAAAATGTTATCCTCTAACATGACAAAAAATATATCAAACATAATTTTGGCCGGACTACTACTCGCCGGAGTTCTACCGCAACTTATAGTGGCCCAAAATTGCGGTTGCGCCGTCGACCTATGTTGCAGCCGATGGGGATATTGTGGCAGTGACAAGGACTATTGTAGCACAGGGTGCCAAAGTGGTCCTTGCTATGCGGCACCATTAACTTATATATTATGGCAACATTTCATATTGGAAAAACTCAATCAAGTCTATATAAGTCAAAGTCAACTCAGTAAACCAATTCAAATACACGCTTTCCACACAAAAAACTTCTATAATAAACATTTTCAACTTCAAACAAACATTCCTATCTATTGGATACACTATAAATATCTCCATTCCCCCACCTTATTTTCCACACCCTTTTATCAAAAATGTTATCCTCTAACATGACAAAAAATATATCAAACATAATTTTGGCCGGACTACTACTCGCCGGAGTTCTACCGCAACTTATAGTGGCCCAAAATTGCGGTTGCGCCGTCGACCTATGTTGCAGCCGATGGGGATATTGTGGCAGTGACAAGGACTATTGTAGCACAGGGTGCCAAAGTGGTCCTTGCTATGTGGCACCAGCACAAAATGGTGTTTCGATTGCAGATATTATTACAGATAGTTTTTTTAATGGGATTATCGATCAAGTCGATGCGAGTTGTGCTGATAAGGGGTTTTACTCGAGATCAAAGTTCCTTGAAGCTCTTAATTCGTACTCTCAATTTGGTAGGGTTGGTTCAGAAGATGATTCTAAGCGTGAGATTGCTACTTTTTTTGCTCATGCTACCCATGAGACTGGACGTAAGTTTTTTTTTTAACTTTGTTTTAGGTGTTATAACTTTGAACATGATCCTCGTGTCCCAAAATTAAAGTCTAACTTGACTGGTTGACTTTTAATATATATTAAATAATAAATTTTAAGCGAATTATGTCTCGACTAATCTTATTATATGATTAGAAAAATGACGATTAATGAGTCTCTTATTTTTAGACAGACTTAGTATTATGTATTTATATATTATGGCGCGATTCAATATGCTTTTCTCCCAAGTCATTATGTTGACTCATCGTTAATGCACTAGCAACTATTTTTTCTCCTTTTGTTGCTCTAATGTTATTCTCTTTTGGTTCCTTCACCTCCATGTCATAATAAATTTATATTACCTCCATTTCACACAACAAGATCAATTTGACTATTAACTGTTATGTACAAACGTATTAAAATTTATTATAGACACATTTACATATATTTTCTCAATAATCTTTTCCCATAAAAAAAATCAATTTTCAATAATTGTTAATAAGAGAATATCATCTTTGTGCAGACTTTTGCTATATAGAAGAAATTGATGGTCCCTCAAAAGACTATTGTGATGAAGGAAACACACAATATCCATGTGCACCAAACAAAGGTTATTATGGCCGAGGCCCAATCCAACTTTCATGGAACTACAACTATGGACCGGCGGGACAAAGTATTGGATTCGACGGCCTAAATAACCCTGAAATTGTTGCACAAGATCCAGTTGTGTCTTTTAAGACAGCCTTATGGTTCTGGATGAACAATGTGCATTCTACCATAACTTCGGGTCAAGGTTTTGGAGCAACTATTCGGGCCATTAACGGTGATCTTGAATGTGATGGTGCAAACCCTAATACTGTCAGTACTCGAGTTGAGTATTATACTAATTATTGTAATCAGCTTGGTGTTTCTCCTGGGGATAATCTTAGATGTTAGGAGACAGTTTTGTGCATACAAAATTGATGGGAATAAGAATGGTAGTATGAAGTAGTAATAAATGTTTTTGCTAACGGTTTATTTATATATGATGAATTCAAATATGTTCTCTCATCTCCTGTCTTATTCGTTATCGCGTACTCTGTCTTATCTGTTTTCATCTGTTGTTCCATCTTGTATATTGTGAATCTTAAGGATTAAGTGACATTAGTACATCTAAGTGAGACAACAGATGAGTAGAGATGACAATGATGTGGTAGCGGTTATCATACGATTTAGGACCGCACCCATCTCACAAAAACTTGCACCAGAACCATAACGTGCTAGTCCCATTTTATAAAAATGTTATGCTAAAATCGCACCAGCGGTTCATTCTCTTGAACCGCACCGGTAAATAATTATAAGTAAAATAAATTAAAATATTTAAAGAAGTAAAACAATATCAAAGATTAAAAATTTACATAACATTAGTTTCATGTAAAAAATCTATAACAAGCATATTATAATTAATAATGTACTAGTGATATTACATCTTTTTTCTAAGGCAGGGATTAGAGATTCCAAATGCACCAACTACTATTTAATATTTTAATATATACAATATATTGGTTCAAAAGTTGTGCATCACTAATTCATGATTCGATGCAGTTCGGTGCGAACCACCGCTGGTTTAACATCAAATACGAGTATTGCATCACACCGCCTACGATTTATTTAATTTTGCACCAAAACTGCAACGGTCAAGTCATCAATTCAGTTAAAAATCGTTCAGTTTCAATTCAAATTGTCATCCCTACAGATGAGATACAATGTGACGGTAGAATTGGACTCATTTATGATCCTTGTAGGTATTTGTCTTCGTATGTTGTACTAAAATCATTAAATAATATCATCAATCGTAACACACTCAGTCAAACTAGTAAAAAAAAGACTTAATAATCAATATTTTTCTTTTAAAATTTATAATAAATTATATAAATAGAAAGCTGGCTGTCCAAATATCCAATACCTTCTTAATTCATGGTTTGAGAGATAGGGTGTGATTCCTGATCAATTCATGCCTTAAAAGAGTTTCTTTAGGCCTTTCTTCCAGATCTGTACAATGGCTTCATTCATTTCCAATTGATGTATATAGCACCAATACAACACTACTTTTGGGCTCATGCTTGTATAAATTGATGTGTTTTAACTTTTGAGCGGAACAACTATTTGGGGAGTGTGTGTAAAAATTAAACAAACCATTTTTACAATAAGTGGGTGCCTGAAGAGGTAGGTCCTCACATGACTCCATGGGTTGGAAACGGGCCAAGCTCAGCTCAGTTATGCTAAGGTTTACTTTTTAAGCCCAATCTCAATCCTTAATAAAACAGCTACATGTAGCCTTGTTTCTTAACCGGCCCTTATTATTTATAAAAAAAATACTCCTTCCGTCCCAAATTAATTGCTCAGTTTTGACTTTTTAAAGTCAAATTGACCATTTTTAAAACTAATTTTTTTACTATTTTTACTAAAATATAGGTGAAGAGATTATAACCAAAAGAAAGTATATACAATTTATTACTAACTCTAATTTTTATAATTTTAGAAATATATTTATATATGCTTAATTATTAATTTTAAAAATAATCAATTTGACTTAAAAAAGTCAAAAATGAGCAATTAATTTGGGACGGAGAAAGTATAAGTTATTGATTTTCTTGTATTTGATGGCAAGGCCCAACTCCCCACAACCACCCCCTCCCCTGTCCCCCCACCCCCTCCCACTCCCACTCCCACTCCACAAAAAAGAAAAGAAAAGAGGAAGGCCTGAATCCTTCAAGCATTACAACTTGTATCGACGAATGTTGTTGAGAGGGCTTGAACTCTACTCCCTTTTAGTGGATTAAACTTTATAATTTTATATAAAATAGTTTAAAATAATAAATTAAAAGTTTAATCTATAAGTTTTTCCTTTTAGAGTTTTTTTTAAATTATATATATATATATATATATATATATATATAATGTAGTAAGAAGTGAGCACAAGTACTTTAAAATTTTTATTGTTTAAAAACTTTCATAAATTTCACAAAATTTCAAGTAAATATTAATAATAATAATTGGCACATCGATGAAATGTTCTATCCAGAATTAATTAAAAAGTCTTATCGAATGGTTAGTGTAATTTACTTATATATTAAAGTTAATTTATTTATATTCTTGAACAAATATCATGTATTTCAAAAGTAAAGAGGCTCTATAAAAATGATTAATGAATATTTATTTTGTTGTAAGATATTAATATTATTATTTATTAAGAATTATGTTTTTTATAAAAATATATATTAAAATGTCCCGTGCCTTATAAGGTAATTGGACTAGTTTAATTATTAGAAATTTGATTGAGATGTGTAAATATTTAAATTATAAAACTTCAGAAAAACACCAACGGGGACGGATGAGTAATGTCAGCAAATTACTCCTTTCGTTCTAGTAAGTAATATTTCTAAAGTTAATACTCTTTTTATTTCAAAATTAAAGATATAATTTGATTTTTGAAATTAAATAACGACATATTAAATTTTAAACCACGGTATAATTCTTTTTCTTAATTTTTAATTTTTTCTACCTCACGATTGGATCACCATCGGCGGCCACCTCAACCCACCATCAAAAATGAAAAGTTGATTGATCCAAGAGTTCCGGATGATAAATTGATTGATTTTAGGGCGAAGAAAAACAAATGAAAATTAATAAATTTAAAATTATTTTGTGTACATACCATGAAAATCTTTCAGAAGAGAGAGAGAGAGTAAAAATATGGTGGAGCAATAATGAGATCCACTGTAGTTTAGAAATTGATTGCAAGTTTATTATGTTTATGTACCTCTGAACCCAATATCACATTTCTATTAAAAACAATTGATACATATCCTTAATTTTGTTTGTAACTTGTTAATTTGGTGAATTGCAGAATTGGTTCTGTAATCTAATTCTTCAATTTGTATAAAGACGAGTCTATCGATGATGATTATTTTGGGACGGCAGAAGATAGAAAGGATTTGAAAGGCTAGAGAAATTAGGGTGAGTTGGAAGTTAATTTTTTTTATTGACAAATGAAATGAAACTAAAGGATTTTAAAGGCCAGAGAAATTAGGGTGAGTTGGTATTTAATTTTTTTATTAAGTGGCAAATGAAATGAAACTAAAGGATTTGAAAGGATAAATTAGGGTGAGTTAGAAGTTAATTTTTTATTAAGTGGCAAATCAAATGAAACTAAAATTTGTGTTCCGTGCTCCGATGGTAGTCACAGTACCGGTTTTGATTTCCCCTCCACAAATGCTTATTAGTTGGACACGACTCGAAGTAGGGTTTATCTTTGATCTTTTCTAATATCTTCGTCCGATCTGTGTGTAGAGGGGTGTAGATCTTGTTGACGCACCAGTTCGAGATGGGTGGTCGACCTCCTCCCGAACCCCCATTATTGAAGCTCCTCTTCGACTGTGTATCCAACCTGCAATCTGGCCTAGGATTATTGCTTTTTTTCCCGATCTCTGGGCTTATCTTCTTGGATGGGTCTGCCTGAACACAATCAATTTCAGTAGTGAAGGGTGACGTCGGGTTGACAAGTGACTCTTTCGCCTGGTCGACAGCTGCCAGCTTCTGCTCTAACTCTGCTACTCTCTTTGCGAGGGGTCGGATTCCTCCTTCCGGGGGGATGACTTATGTGTATCCCTCGTGTGTTCTGGAGAAGCTACTCGCTGCTTACGTCCTGACCTCTCCCGATGTTCACTGCCACCTTCTCTGGAGCGCGAACTACGTCTGCTCCTATCACACCGAGAGCCATCCGAACGATGTGTCCTGGATAGGCTCTACAACATGGTCTCTTGATGGCGATGCTGACTCCATGAAACCTCATCTTCGCCCGCCAACTCTGCCAACTGGGCGTCTATCTCCTTCTGCTGGAGGCATAGGGCCTTCATGGTATCTTTATTCTACTGCATCTTTCGGGTCAGAATCAGGTCGCGTTTGTCCCGTACGTCATGCTCTCAATCCTGCTCCTTCTGTGTGTAAGTCCGGGACCGTGTGTCCGTGACGCAATTGTGGGAATCGGGGGTCCTGACTTGCTGAAAACAACTAACGCCGGGTTGGAGCCGACTGAGCCTTTGTTAGGGCCACATAATGACTTTTAGGCCCAAGCCTGTCCTTGACACGTTTTTTGGGTCCAAGACAATCCTTAATTAACTGAGCCCTTGATCTGCGTAGTGGGATTGACCGAAATCCTCTCCTAGTCAGAAATTGTATTTGCCTTACTCGCCATAACGCCTACTGATTATGTGGGTGATTGAAAAATAAAGTAGCACTGAAGAGCCTTCCTTCTAGCGCCAATGTTAACGCCAAGATTCATCCACGCGCTCAACCACCAAATAACGTGTTGAATCCTGTACAGAAATGAAACCACACTGAGAGAGCTAACGGCCTGGGCCGCCGAGGGATAGCTCCGGTGTGAGAATAAGTACAAGCTGAAAAATATCTTAACAATGGAGGCTTAATACTTTAGTGCTTAAAGTGACACTACTTGTGACTTAGGGTATAACCTTGTATTTGTAGCTGATCACACCTCCTTAATGCCTGTCCACGAATTGGAATAGAACTCCTTATCATGGTAGTTACCATAATAAGATAAAAGTCAATCTCCTTAAAAAAAAGGAAGTCAAAACTTTCTAATTGTTTCCTTATGAGTTGTAAGTCATATAAAGTTAGGACTATAGATTCTTTAACAGTCAAGTCTCAATCAAAATATACCTCCACGTCAAAAAATTGCTCAACGTGGGATTAACCCCATCGAACTATCCGGGCCCACTAAATCATGCCCTAACAGTGGTTCCTTCAGCAAGAACTGAAAAAGGTACCTTTTCTCTCTCCATTGACTAAAATCTTCTAGCTTCTGGTTCCTATTTTGCCATGCATTTCAATTTATTCTTACTCTGCATAAACTTGTTTGTAATTAATGCTGCTAATTAAATGATTCTATAGCTCTTACATACTCATATATACCCTCTGTTGCATGCTATCGGTAAATGAAGCAAAAGTTTAATTTTTATTTATTTTAATTTTTGTGTGTATTTGTGTTTTTGTTTTGTGCGTATTTCAGTAAAGTTCAAAATTTGAATCTGACTGTCTTTTTGTAAATTTATTAGTACTACTTTTTTAAATTAATTTTTAGCTGTTTTCTGGGCTCATTTTCACACATATTTTATTGGCTAGTATGTTTGCATAGTAGTTGATTTCATTCTTAATCTTTGATTTGAACTCAAAATTTATGGGAAATCTTAAACTCTAATACGCAAAATACTGACACTAGATTACAGCTTCAATTAATGGTAATGGCTCAATGGTTAATAGTTGTTGGAACTTGTGGCTCATAACTGAGAAGTTCACGGAAAAGGCCGAGTGCGGAGCGGAGCTTCGCGACGCACCGGCCCATCGGAACTGAACATAAGGGTTTGGGGGGTGCAGGGGGCAGAGCCTCCCGCGGTATGGTACAGAGTTACTGTAGGTACGACGCGGGGCGCGCCATTGCACAACATCAGAGTGGCGCGGGACGCGCTAAGGCTTTTGAGGTGCTCTGCATGGGTAGCGCGAGGCGCGCCACAAGCGGGTTTTAGGTTCTGGAGGACTAGTGCGGGGCGCGCCAGTGGAAGCCAAGGAACGACACGGGGCGCGCCGTTCGGCAAACTCAGTTTTCCTATTTGATTTCTGATAGGATATTATGGGTATTTGAAATATAATGTGAAGTAGGGTTGGAATAGGATTAGTAGCTATAAATACTATCTATTGTAAAGCTCTATGTAACCTAAGAAAGAGAATCAATAAATAACTAGCCGCCCGTGGACGTACCTAGGTTTTGGGGAACCACGTAAATCTCTGTGTTAATTCTATACTGTCGTGTGCTTGTGTGTGATCCATCTATTCTAACAAATTGGTATCAGAGGTAGGTTGGATTGAACACGCAAAGAACGATGACATCAACATCATTAGTTACAGAGTTTGACGTGATAAAGTTTGATGGGACTGGGAATTTCGGGCTATGGCAACAGAGGGTCAAGGATCTGTTGGTGCAACAGGGATTGGTGAAAGCGTTGAAGAAGAAACCAGCGACCATGTCGGCTGAAGACTGGGATGAACTCGAGGCAAAGGCGGTAAGTACAATTCGTTTGTGTCTTGCAGAAGAGGTTATGTATCACGTGATCGGTGATGAATCGCCATCGGGTGTCTAGACTAAACTGGAATCTAGGTATATGTCAAAGTCATTGACAAATAAGTTGTTTCTGAAGCAAAAGTTGTTTGGATTAAAGATGATCGAGGGTTCGGATCTTATTCAACATATTCATACGTTCAATCAGATAATTAGCGATCTGCTAAGGATTGAAGTGAAATTCGAATAAGAAGACCAGGCGCTAATGTTGTTATGCTCTTTACCGAGCTCCATGGAGAATCTTGTTACAACCCTTCTATGGGGGAAAGCGACTCTGAAATTGGAGGAAGTCACCTCTGCTCTACTAATGTTTAACCAGCGAAGGCTTCAGATCGAGGGAGTTTTGGGTGAAAGGCTGGTGGTAAAAGGTGGAGAGCAACGTGGCAGAAAAACTAAAAGAGGAAAATCAAGAAAGCATGGGAAATCGAAGTCAAGGGGCAGGACTCCCAAGTCAAAGGGGTTGAAGTGTTTCAGTTGTCACGAGACAGGACACTTCAAGAAAGACTGTCCGCATAGGAATAAGGATGAGAGAACATGGAAGAAAACCGAACCAGCGAAAACTGCAAACGTTGTGGAAGAATCATCGGAGGATGGGGAAATGTTGTCAGTTTCAACAAACACAGACGTGGCAGACTCATGGATTTTGGATTCGGCATGTTCTTTCCATATGTCACCTAACAGAGAGTGGTTCGACACATACAAGTCTGTAAATTGTGGTACAGTTCTAATGGGTAATGATGCTTCGTGCAATATCATTGGAATAGGCACAGTGAAGGTGAATCTAATTTCACTAGGAACTCTGGGCTCTAATGGTTGTGAGTACAAAACAGGTGGTGGAGCCATGATAGTGACAAAGGGTGTGCTAGTGATTATGAAATGTTCTAAGGTTAATGGAAACATCTATGGTTGATAGGGAGTACAGTTGTAGGTGGAGTTGCTGCCACTACAGCTGTTGATATTGATGATACTTCGTTATGGCATATGCGGTTGGGGCATATGGGAGAACGTGGAATGTTGGAATTACATAGAAGAAATCTGTTGAAAGGGGTAAAATCATGCAAGCTTGATTTCTGCAAGTTCTGTGTTCTGCGAAAATAGTGTAAAGTGAGTTTTAAGCGTGCGGTGAACAAAACGAAGAGAATATTTGACTATGTACATTCTGATGTTTGGGGGCCAGTGAGAGTAGCTTCAAAAGCAGGATCACTGTATTTCGTAACGTTTATCGATGATTTTTCGAGAAAGCTTTGAGTGTACTTCATGCAACACAAGTCTGAGGTTTTTGAGAAGTTCAAGGTGTGGAAAGCTGAAGTGGAAAACCAAGCAGGGAGACGAATTAAATGCCTTAAATCAGATAATGGGACAGAGTACAAGTATGAGCCATTTGTGAAGTTTTGTGAGGAGCATGAGATTCAACGACACTGGACTGTGAGAAAGACACCACAGCAGAATGGGGTGGCAGAGAGAATGAACAGAACTATAGTAGAGAGGGCACGGTGCATTAGGTTGAATGCAGGGCTTTCGAAGGATTTCTGGGCAGAAGAAGTGAGTATGACAGTTTACATTATAAACAGGTCGCCGAGTACTGCTCTGGATAGTAAGGTATCACAGGAGGTATGGACAGGGAAAGATATAGATTATTCAGGTATGAGAATATTCGGTTGTCCTGCCTATGTTCATGTTCCCGGTGATGAGAGGTCAAAGCTTGATGCAAAGTCCAAACAGTGTATCTTTCTTGGGTATAAGAAAGGGGTAAAAGGATACAAGCTTTGGGATCCAAAATCAAAGAAAGTAGTGATCAGTAGGGATGTGGTTTTTGATGAAGCTTCCATGGTTAAGGCACATTGGGAAGTTCAGAAAACAGAGGCTGGGGAAGAAACCAGCAAACAACAGCAGGATGTACATATTGAGCTGGAAAACTGTGACACTGGCAATCCACCGCTAGTGGAACAAGGTAATCAGCAGCAGCAGGAGGAAAGCATAGCCGCAAGGAGACCGAGACGCACTATCAAACCACCAGAGAGGTACATGTTTGATGATATGGTTGCATATGCTCTATCTACCACTAGTGGGGATCCATCTACTTTTCAGGAGGCCACTGATAGTCCTGAAAGGGACAGATGGATGGAGGCCATGGTAGAGGAGATGGAGTCATTGAGAAAAAATGAGACTTGAGAATTGATAGAATTGCCTAAGGGAAAGAAACCAGTGGGGTGCAAGTGGGTATACAAGAAGAAAGAAGCTGTATCAAAAAAGGAAAGGGAAAGATTCAAGGCTCGATTAGTTGCAAAGGGATATTCACAGAGGAAGGGAATTGACTATGATGAGGTGTTTTCTCCGGTAGTGAGACATACTTCAATCATGATTATATTGGCATTGGTGGCTAGCTATGATCTAGAGTTGGAGCAACTTGATGTGAAGACAACTTTTCTCCATGGTGATTTGGAGGAAGTTATATTCATGGAGCAGCCTGAGGGGTTCAAGCAGCCGGAGACTGAGCACATGGTTTGCAGATTGAGGAAATCACTATATGGGCTGAAACAGTCTCCAAGACAATGGTATAGGAAGTTCGATTCTTTTATGATCCGGATCGGATTCACTCAATGTGAGTATGATTGTTGCGTGTATGTTAAGAGTCTTGAGGATGATTCCTATACTTTTCTGTTACTGTATGTGGATGATATGCTTATTGCTGCAAAGAGTATGGTTGAAGTCAACAGGTTAAAGGCCTTGTTGGGAAAGAAGTTTGACATGAAGGACTTGGGTGCTGCTAAGAAAATACTTTGAATGGAGATTCACAGGAATATGACAGCTGGTAAGTTATGGTTGTTATAGAAAAATTATGTGGAGAAAGTGTTGGAGAGGTTTAGTATGACTAATACTAAACAGGTCAGCACTCCATTAGCAAGTCATATTAGGTTGTCTACAGCACAGTGTCCGAAGTCGGATGAAGAGACTCGGGATATGTCGAACGTGCCTTATGCAAGCGCAGTCAGTTGTTTGATGTATGTGATGGTATGTACAAGACCCGATTTGGCACATGCAGTCAGCACAGTGAGCAAATACATGGAAAATCCAGGTAGAGAGCACTGGAAAGCAGTTAAGTGGGTATTCAGATACTTGCGGGGTACTGCAAATCATGGGATTATGTTTGTGAAGCCACATGATCAGATTTCAGTTGTGGGGTATGTAGATGCGGATTATGCTGGGAGGTTGGATGATTTGAGATCTACAACAGGGTATATGTTTACACTAGCAGGTGGATCGATTTGTTGGAGATCCATAGTACAATCTCTAGTAGCTCTATCTACTACTGAGTCTGAGTATATGACGTTGGCTGAGGCTGGAAAGGAAGCATTATGGTTGAAGGGTTTTGTGAATGAGTTGGGCATAAATCAAGGAGGAGTGCAACTGTATTGTGAAAGTCAAAGTGCCATTTATTTGGCAAAGCATCAGGTGTATCATGCAAGGACCAAGCATATCGGCGTAAGGTTTCACAAAGTGAGAGAGTTGATTGCTATGGGTGATGTGATATTGGAAAAGGTGCACACTTCAGAGAATGCAGCTGATATGTTGACAAAGACTGTGACGGCAGACAAGTTCAAGTATTGCTTGGACTTGGTTAATGTCTCTACATGCTAGAGAGGTGTATTCCCCCCAACCGGTTGGAACAAGTTTTCCTATTTGATTTCTGATAGGACATTATGGGTATTTGAAACATAATGTGAAGTAGGGTTGGAATAGAATTAGTAGCTATAAATACTATCTATTGTAAAGCTCTATGTAACCTAAGAAAGAGAATCAATAAACAACTAGCCGCCCGTGGACGTACCCAGGTTTTGGGGAACCACGTAAATCTCTGTGTTAATTCTATACTGTCGTGTGCTTGTGTGTGATCCATCTATTCTAACAATAGGTACCATCAAACTCTCTAAAATATCATTGAGTTAGTTCAAATACAGTTTTTGATATAAATTATGTAAAAATGAAGATTGGTATATACACAAGAATTTTATAGTCGTAATATTGTACGATTTTATTTAAATTTCGAATTTCCATATGAGATGTAAGTCACAACTCCTCAAGTAATTGCAAATAAAGCTATAAAAAGAGCAACTTGGTATTGGTCCTCAGACAACAATTACCATACATCTCAATATATCAAGTCAATATAATTATAATATTATAAACTATCTAAAAAGTACTACTAGTTATAAGATTTATTGTTCTAAAACTTAAATGAATCATGTCAATTTTAAATTTAAAAATGTCTCAAATTGACTTTTAAAAAGTTAATATTGATCTTATAATCTTAATCCCCTCTTCACCTGACATAGGGATTCATTTATGTATCATGAAAACAAATATAAGGTGCTACAAATGAGAGGTTTATATTGGGTGCAGAAAATTCATTTAATGGGATAAAACAATAATATACCTAGATATTTTATATATTTTCAGTAACTTTTGAATATTAAAAGTTCAAAGATCATTGAAATCTATTATTCTGTAAATGTTTACTATTATAATTAAATCTTCTTACAAATACTAAGGGTATCAATTGCCCACCTTAGCACCACATGGCTTGTTTATGTTGCCAAGACTCCAAGTTTTAATTATATAAGATCATAGTTGAGCTCTATTGCTATATATAGAATATCAAGTGTAGTAACAATATTCATATTCATTTATTTTACTAAGTACTTCAATGTACATTTGTTGGTCGATTTCGCAACCGATAAATACGCGCAAGTATACGCGGTCAACAAGTAATAAAATGATAAGAGAGTTGTCGAACCCACAGGGAATTGTTCTAGTGTATCCCAAGTATCAACTATATATCGTCTTGATTTTATTTAGACAAATGATGAATTGAGTTTGTTTTGTTGTTTGGTAATAATTAAGATCTATGGAAAGCGTTAAAACAATGAAATTTAATGTTAACAAGTCTAAGATTGCAATTTCCCCCAACACTTCATTTGAATAGCCTAACTCTCTCATTTGAATTAATTAACAACATAGAATTGCCAACCGAGAAATCAAAGCTACTTATAAGCCTCTGTCGATGGTCAAATTCGAATCTTCCTAATGCGGCATGTAGGTATATGTCTATCCTACACACTATCAAGAGACTAATTTCAAGAACAATAACAAGACACGTGTCACTAAATCTCATTTACCGTCCCTTCAATTACCAACTTTCACATAGGAAGTCATTAAGAGTAGATTCTCCATTGGTTGCACACGGTATCTAGGTATATATCTATCCTAAATACTATCAAGTTACCTATCATTGAGGATAATCAACAAGACACACGTCACTTAATCTCAATTAATAACCCACAACAATCTTTAACTTTCGCATGATATCATAACAAGGTCTAAACACTATAATCCGTTCGTCAAGTTCATATAGGTTCCCACGGTAATTACTAGCTAGGCAATTAATATATGAAGCATAAATTATGACATACAATTCACAAATGAGTAATTAATAGCAAAGAGAGAGAAATCAATTCAAACTATGTGTTGGGTTCCATTGAAATCTTAGAATAAGCTCTAGTTCATGGTAGCTAGGCAAAACATCAAACACATGGTGTACATCATGAAATAGAAATACAAATTCAAAGGAAAGTAAGAGATGATAAAACCCATTTAGAAGATATTCATATGTTGCTTGCTTGGTTGATGTCAATTTCTAGCTTTTCCTCTTCCTTTGGCATTCTTTTCTCCTTTTGCTCCTTGGCTTGTTGCTGAAAATCTCTTTGAATTGCAGCCCTCAAGCTCTTCTTGGTGATGTATGTGCAGCCTCTCTATGTCAAGATGTCCATTTGACAGACACTCCTTTCCTTCTTGGTTCTTTTGATTTTGCTGAATTTTCCTTGTGTTGCAGCACTTTTGGCTCTCTAATTGATGTGTTTGTGTGGCCTCCTAATTCCTAGTTCGCATATATGAAGCCCCAATGAGATCTTATATAGTGCCTCCATGAAAACCCTAGCCAAACATCAGATATTTGGACAAAAATCCGCTTAAATCGCACCAAAAAACCAGCTGGAATCGCACTCAGCAGAGCTGGCGCAGCCTCGCTGGTTTATGGCGAGGCCCCGCTGGCCTGCTGCAACTCCCTGTATGCTCTGGCAAGGCCTCGCTGGTTTGTGGCGAGGCCCCGCTGGTCTGGTGCAACTCCCTGTATGCCTTGGCAAGGCCTCGCTGGTTTGTGGCGAGGCCCCGCTGGTCTGCTGTAGCTGGTGCCAATGTCAGCACTCTTGCGACTTGGTCGACGCCGTGCACACCCAAAGCACAAATGTCATCAACTTTCATACCGAGCGTCGCCAAACACTAATTTTCAAAATAAAACATGCCAACCACAGATTACCAAACACGGGCCTTATGTCATTACAAAACAAAGATCTGACGATTTTTATTTCAATTCCTACAAAACACAATAAAAATACACAAAATCAATAGAAACACGTAAAAGAAATCTAAAACAACAATATCTAAAAATAAGATAAAAATACAATAAAATCACATAAAATACCCAAAGACTTACAAATTATCAAGGCCAAAAGTACCCAAATTGTGTGTATAAAACACACTCATCAACATTATTTACAAAATGTAGGGTGCGACAATTGAGCAAGCTATTGAGTCTGCAGTTGTGCCAGCTGCAGATGCAGTGAAAGCAATATTCAAAATTTTAAAGCGCGAATATGATTATGTGAAAGACCAGGACAACAATTTCAACAAGCTCAAAGAAGTAAAAGCACATCTTTGTGACCAGCAGGCAGGAGCATGATGTAAACGAGATCATAAGAAAGAATGAAGGGAGAAAGGAAAAGACGCGTACAACTACAAGTTGGCTTGATGATGTGACGAAGGAGAAAGGAAAGATAGAAAAGCTAGAGACGAGGCACCACGAAAGCAAAAAATGCTTATGTGGAATCTATCCTTTCTTTCCGCTGCTAATTAAAGATCTGTAGAGACAGTTAAGAAAACGAAGGATGTAATTGCTCTCAAGGACAGAATGAATCTTGAAAACACTATATATATTGACTGAGAGGTCCTAACCAAGAATTGAAAAGAAGTTTCCCAAGCAAGGAGATGACATTCCATCTCTTTACAAGAATGTAGAAGAACTACTTGGGTACCTAAAAGAAAAAAACTATAAAGAAGATTGGCATCTAGGGACCTGCCGGTGTAGGAAAAATGACCATAATGAAAATTTTGAACGAGAAGCTAGGAATTAAGACTAAAATGTTTCAGTGTGTCATATGGATAACTGTAGGCAGAGACTGGAGCATACACACTATACAACAGGTATTGGTGGAGCGGCTACAGCTAGATGTCAATGAAATTGATAAGTAGATTTTATATCTATTAATTGGGTATGTTTGACTTGAGTATTTTTCTTTTCTTAAGAGTTTTCAGTAGTATTTTAGTACATTTTAGTAGTTTTTGTGAATAATTGATTTTAGCCTATGATTGTATAAATAACGGAGATTACTGCAAGTTTAGCCTGAATTTGTTGCTACAGGTGATAATGATCGTTTGACTAAAGTTAAATGAGTGAACAGGTTTTAGTAGTTGCAATTCATGAGGAAGATTGGCCAAAACAGATGAACAAAGGAGAATTAAAGATGGCCAGGGTTTTGGAGCCGCGACGCTCAAAGGTGCAAGCCGAGGCGGGCGGATAAATGATCAAGAGCCGCAACGCATTAAACCAAGAGTCGCGGCGCATAAAATACAAAGGACCGGAGTTGCGATGCACAAACTCAGGAGCCGCGATGCTCATTCAAGAGCCACGCCGCTTACTATGTACCTGGCGCGCGCATGTAGCCACGCGCCTGGTGGATTTGTTTACTTTGGCTAAAGATTTGGTTTTATTTACACTTATCATGTATGAATTGGGACTTATCAGTAGTTAGTAATAGACTAATAAATAGGGAATTCATTCATTGATTTTAAGAGGAACGTAGACCCACACACAAAATTAGGTATTCAGAGATATTATTTCAGTACGTAGAAAATAAGGGTTTCATCAGAGCTTATTTCAAGAGAAGAATTGGAGCTTAGGAGGAAGATCAGATTCGACAAAGTTTATTTTTTCTCTCTTATTTCTTCATTTTGTAATCTAAAATGGGATCTGATAAATCATTTGTGTTATTTAATTTCATTATGAACTAATTCTTTTAGTTAAGGATTCAATGGAACTCGATGATGATTTTATTTCATATTTATTAATTCTTTTTATTCAAGTTGATTATGGATTGAATTGTTTATTATATCTTATTTTACTTGTATAATTGCTTGATCAACAATTATTAGATGGACTTAGATGACATTTGACAATGGAATTTAGGTTAAGATATGGATATAATAACTTGTGATTAGTAATTCTTTTCAGTAATAAGGATTGCTGATTGAATACTACTTTTGTGGACGGGATAGGAATATATCCGAATACCGCAAACAACTATTGGAAAATGAATCTTAATGAATTTGTTATTATTGTTTCTCATAGAAATATACGGAAATTGATAATAATAGATATGTTTTATAATTATTCGAAAGGTAGTTAATTATAATAATTATTAGTGATTTTTCGTTGACAATTCTGATTAGTCAATTTAATAGAAAAATGATAATATTATTTAAATGATTCATCGGGGGAAATTGGTTCCTTAACCTCTGTATTTATTGATTCAATATTTCCGTAGTTGATTATTCAGTTAATGTACTCATTTGATATCTGAATAATCTAGATTAAATTAATTGTTGCATTATTAGTGTTTAGAATTATTTAGGTTATAATTTGTTCCTCGTGGGATCGACACTCTTTATCACTTTATTACTTGATTGACCGTGTATACTTGCACGTAAAAATTGCTAGTATAGATTTAGTCCATCAAGTTTTTGGCGCCGTTGTCGAGGAGCAATTGTTAGCTTAAAATTTTCTTTTATTAATTTTCATCAATTAGTTTTAATTTAGATTTTGTTACGGATTTACAAATTTGGTCTCTATTCGCAGGTAGCTTTGTATGCAAACTAGGTCAAAGGAGCAAGAATTACTGCCGTTTGAAGACGAGATCGATAGAAGGCTTCGTAGAATACGATAGTTTTGCAAAAAAATAATTAAGCAACAAACTATGGCCGAAGAAGAAGCACCAAAATCACTTAAGGACTATGCGATGCCACAAGTCACTGAAATTCATTCGAGCATTAGGAGGCCAACAATTCAAGTCAATATTTTTGAAATCAAACCTGGAACGATTCAGATGGTGCAGAAATCAATTCAATTTGGGGGTATGCCAAATGATGATCCGAACGATCACCTTGTAAGCTTTTTGGATATATGCGATACATTCAAATACAAGGATGTGACTGATGATGTAGTGAGACTTAGGCTCTTTCCTTTCACACTTCTTGACAAGGCAAAGAGTTGGCTTCATTCATTACCAGCGGGGTCAATCACTACTTGGGATGACTTAGCTCAGAAATTTTTAGCTAAATTCTTTTCCCCAACAAAGACAGCGAAAATGAGAAATGAGATTGCATCTTTCACACAACTGGATTCTGAATCATTGTATGAAGCTTGGGAACGTTTCAAGGAAATGCTGAGAAGATATCCTCATCATGGACTCCCGAAGTGGTTACAAGTACAAACCTTTTACAATGAGTTGTTTAACACAACACGAACTAGTATTGATGCAGCTGCCGGAGGAGCTTTAATGGGTAAAAGTTTTGAAGAAACATATGAATTATTGGAGACAATGGTTGCGAACAATTATGAGTGGCCAACTGCGCGAATGACTCAACCAAGGACTGGAGAAAAAATTGAGGTAGATGCAGTGACAACTCTGGCTGCACAATTGACAAATTTGTCAAGAAAAGTGGATGCAATGGGAACACAATCAGTGCAACAGATAACTCCAGTCTGTGAATTGTGTGAAGAAAATCATCATACAAACCAGTGTGCAATCAATACTGAATCAGTGAATTTTATAGGTAACAAGCAGGGTATGTATTCTAACACATACAATCCGGGGTGGAGACTTCATCCAAACTTTTCTTGGAGTAACAATCAGAATCAATCATCAGCTCTAAGATAGTTTCATCCCCCAGGATTCCAAGGCCAAGCTAACCCACAACCAAAAAGAAAGCCTAGTATAGAAGAAATACTCACAAAGTACATCGCTGTGAATGACACAAGGATGAATAGCTTAGAAGGTTCACTTTGAAATTTGGAAACTCAGATAGGACAACTAGCAAGTGCAGTGAATAGTCGTCCACATGTGCTTTACCGAGTGACACCGAAGTCAATCCGAGAAGAGAAAATCATGAGCAGTGCAAGGATATTATGTTAAGAAGTGGGAAAAGTTTGAGGAAAAATGATACCATATCAGCAAGAAAGATCGACACTGAAAAAGAAGATGGAATTGAAAATGATGTGAAAGGGAGTGAAGAAAAGAAGAATGAAGAATTAGAATTGAAACAAGGCGAGGGTAAGAAAGGAGCAGAGAATCCCGTCGAACCATATCCACAACTGTTAAAGACTTAGAAGTTGGACAGTCAATTTTCAAAATTCTTGGAGGTTTTTAAGAAATTGCAGATCAATATCTCTTTTGCAGATGTATTGGAGCAGATGCCAAGTTATGTCAAGTTCTTAAAGGAAATTCTTTCAAGGAAAAGAAGGATGGGAGATTGTGACATGGTAGCATTAAAATGAAAGATCCAAGGTGTTTCATAATTACGCGCACTATTGGAAAGTAATTCATGGGAAAAGCTCTATGTGATCTTGGCGCGAGCATTAATCTCATGCCTTTATGAATTTATGAGAGACTTGGTTTGAAAGGAATAAAACCGACGAACATGACTATACAACTGGCAGATAGATCAATCACAGTTATCGAGGATGTGCTAGTGAAAATGGATGCATTTGTTTTTCCAGTGGATTTTGTCATTCTTGATTATGATGAAGATGAGAAGATACCATTGATTTTGGGACGACCATTTCTAGCCACTGGACGCACTCTGATTGATGTAAAGAACGAAGAACTCACGATGAGGGTTAATGACCAAGAAATCACAATCAGCGTGTTTGATTCCATAAAAATGCCAAATGATGTGGAGGAGTGTTATGTGGCACAAGAGATTCTAGAAGATGAGACATGGGAAGAAGATCACAGTGAAGGAGGAAAAGAAAATGAAAAGTAAAGGAACATAACAGAGATTGGGCAAGTTAAGCATGACATGGGATTCGCAACCGAATGCACTCTCGATCATGTCAACGAGCCCGAGTGATTGAAAAAGAAGAAGTCAGGCTGAAGGCTTAAAAACAAGCGCTACCGGAAGGCAACCCATGGGTTTAATGATAATTAGATTTAAATTTATTTAAATTAGGTTCAAGTGTTTTAGTTTAAATTTTTATCATGAGTTGTGCATAATTAACTAAGTTGAGTTTTCATGCAAATTAATCACAAGAGATACAAGTTTTGGTAGCATCAAATTTGTGGCAAGCGAAAATTGAAAGAATTTGAGTCGCAAGAAAATAAAGGGAATGACTCATTCTGTGGCAAGCATGCTAAGAAAGGCTAAGGAAATTAAACTTGAAATTTTTTTTGCCTAGCAAGCTTTTAGCTGCACAAACCAGGGATCATGGGCCGCGACACTCAAGGCATAGGCCGCGACATGGATCATGAGCTGCGACGCCTACTATCATGGGCCGCGACGCTTAACCCTTCAGTACAAAATTAAAAAGAATGTGGCTGCGTAAGGAAAACCAATAAGAGATTATGCGCCTAGACGCACAAACTCAAGGGCCGCGACGCTCGTGCGTGTATCAGCAAAATTTAGTGCAGCACATGCGCACCCATTCCCCCCATTCTCTCCTATTTGCTCGGCACTCCCTCTCCCACTCAAACACAACTTTTACCCAAAACCATCCACCTTCCATATTACCCCAACCAAATCAACTCCTACCATAAATAGAGATTTAATTCCATTCTAATTCAATAATTTAAGCCTAACTCCATCACTTTTAAGGATTGCAAGGAGAAAGTAAGTTGTTATTTGAAGAAGACTACACCCATTATTTTCTCTCTTCTTCAATAACACAGGTACTTGATTTAAACAAACTTCCTTATTCTTCTTTGAGATTGTTGCATTGTTTGGGATTGTTGTTGTGTTGTTACTTCAATTAGAGGGATTGGACACATACAAAGAGCTTTGATTTTGGGCCAAAATTTGGGTGCACACCAAGTGTTTGTTATATTGCTCCAACCATATTTTCATCACTTTCTTTGGACTTCAAGCCTTGTTAAGCGCAGATGGCACCCAAACGTCAACGTACATCACAGGTTTCTTCTTCTACCTATGATCATTCAAAATTTGTTAGTGAAGAAGCCTCTAAGCAGTTTCACACCTCCTTGGTTAATAAAAATTTGATTCAAGAACGTGTCTTGGTGCCATAAGAGGCCAATGGGCTTGAAATCCAGCGAATGATTCAGGAACGTGGTTGGGGGGCATTGACATCTCAACCCGAAGCTGCTGTAGTAGCAATTGTAACTGGATTCTATGCTAATGCGGTTGAGGCGGTAAACAAGGTCACCACGGTTCGAGGCAAGGCGGTACCTTTTGATAGCAAGGCGATCAATGAATACTATGGCCTACCGAACATTGAGGATGATGATTATACGAAGTTCGTTCAGGATGGACCAAACTGGGATGAGGTTATTCAAGGCTTATGCAAGCCTGGGACACAATGGACAATTCGAGTAACTTCTGCAGTTTCCTTCCCCCGGAATGGACCGAGTAGATATGGTAAGGCTTGGTTTTATTTTCTTAGTGCTAAATTAATGCCTTCCTCTCATGTTTCGGAAGTAACCAAGTCCAAGTCAGCCCTTCTATATGCAATTGTAACTGGAAAAAGTATTGATGTGGGTAAGGTCATCTATAGCTCCATCCGTCATGCATTACAAGGTGCGACATCTAGCGGACTTCCACACCCATATCCCATATGTGGGTTGTATAAGAACACCAGAGTTATTTGGCGAGCAGATGAGATATTTGAACACCTAAAGTCAGTATTAGATAACAGTACCATTGCCAAATTCAAGGAACCAATTGGCAGCGGAGCCAACATGCAAGGTGGATATGATGTAGATGCTACTGCTGCTGCCGGTCAGACAGAAGGTGCAGGTCCAACTCATGGGGCCAGTTCATCTCATGGTGCTAGGCGACCAGGACATGGTGCTTCGTCTGATGCTACTTTGGAACTGATTTTTGCTAAAGTTTGGGCTATAAGGAGGACCCAAACGAGTTTGGAATGATGCCAGGACAATCTACTGAGTTTGAATGGTCAGCAAACACGCCGAGTGGATCAAATAGCAGACTGAGTTGACAACTATGTGAACTACACATACATCATCATAAACACATTTGCAACTCGGTTCAACATCAACAATCCAGATCCCATTTGCTTCTCTCTATCCCAGTGTTTCCTGATACTGCTTTTAAGACGGAGGAAGAGTCCGATAACCTTGCTGATGATGAGGATGATGGTGATGATGTTGCGGGTGATCCTTGATTTCCAGGGAAGTTTCTGGTATTACATTGAGGGCAATGTAATATTCAAGTTTGGGGGAATGGTTTGATGATACTTTACGTTTTAATTTGTTGGATTTATTGGTTTGTTTAGGACTTATTTAATTATTTGCATGGTTAATTTTTGCATTTGTTTTTAGGATTTAATTTAATTATTGCATATTCAACTATTAATTTTTGCATATTTATTTGAAAAAAATAATAAAAAAAATAATTAGTGAATCTTTAGAATAACCGATGATAAGAGATGATTAAATGTGTTAGCAAGTTAGAAAAACTTTTGAATCTTGTGCTAAGCTTTTATATCATTTTAGAAGTCGACTTTGCGTAGTTATGGTCCCTATTATCTTGAGCACTTAAATCCCATCGTAATTGATTGAATCTTAAGGAGACTATAGTTCAAAACCTTGGTAGGAGATATTGTCACGAGTTAGGATTATGTTACGGCCTTAATTGAAGCAGAGGTAGTGAATTGTTTAAGTTTGGGGGAAAAGTGTGGTTCAAATGAAAAGAAAGAAAAAGATGTTGTGCTTCCTAGAGCTAAGAAATATGGTGGAGTGAATTGAGCTTAAAAGTGTACTTCTTGATAATAATTGAGACAAGATGGAGTGTAAAACGCACTCGTCATGCATGTGAGAAAGAGCGTAAAATGCACTCACATAAAAAAAGAAAAAAAAAGATAATGGCAATACTCTAAGAGGAAAAACAGAAAATTAGATTGAACTGAACTCTCTTGATTTGAATGATGAGTACCCTAGCTGAGATTATTGTTGTGATATATCTTATAGGTCGATGACTTCTTTGTACCATGTGTTCGTGATATAGTCCTTTTAAGGTTTGATTGATTTGGTGGAGATTGCACACACACACACACACACACACACACACTATGGGATTGTAACTATTGTGAATTGATGACTGGGTGGTTGATAAGTTTATACAGGTTTAATTGTTGTAAGTTATTGTATGATCTTGGAGGCTATGAATTGATTCATGATTATCTTAGGAGTAGGATGCATGTTCTTAATTTTTTGGGATTTATTTATTGTTAGTTTTTGCTTGACGACAAGCAAATATTTAAGTTTGGGGGTATTTGATAAGTAGATTTTATATCTATTAATTGGGTATGTTTGACTTGAGTATTTTGCTTTTCTTAAGAGTTTTTAGTAGTATTTTAGTGCATTTTAGTAGTTTTTGTGAATAATTGATTTTAGCCTATGATTGTGTAAATAACGGAGATTACTGTAAGTTTAGCCTGGATTTGTTGCTACAGGTGATAATGATCGTTTGGCGAAAGTTAAATGAGTGAACAAGTTTTAGTAGCTGCAATTCATGAGGAAGATTGGCCAAAACAAATGAACAAATGAGAATTAAAGATGGCCAGGGTTTTGGAGCCGCGACGCTCAAAGGTGCAAGCCGAGGCACGCGAATAAATGATCAAGAGCCGCGACGCATTAAACCAAGAGTTGCGGCGCATAAAATACAAAGGACCGGAGTTGCGGTGCACAAACTCAGGAGCCGCGATGCTCATTCAAGAGCCGCGGCGCTTACTATGTACCTGGCGTGCGCGCGTGTAGCCACGCGCCTGGTGGATTTGTTTTCTTTGGCTAAAGATTTGGTTTTATTTACACTTATCATGTATGAATTGGGACTTATCAGTAGTTAGTAATAGACTAATAAATAGGGTTTTTATTCATTGATTTTAAGAGGAACGTAGACGCAGACACAGAATTAGGTATTTAGAGATATTATTTCAGTACGTAGAAAATAAGAGTTTCATCAGAGCTTATTTCAAGAGAAGAATTGGAGCTTAGGAGGAAGATCAGATTCGACAAAGTTTATTTCTTCTCTCTTATTTCTTCATTTTGTAATCTAGAATGGGATCTGATAAATCATTTGTGTTCTTTAATTTCATTATGAACTAATTCTTTTAGTTAAGGATTCAATGGAACCAGATGATGATTTTATTTAATATTTATTAATTCTTTTTATTCAAGTTGATTATGGATTGAATTGTTTATTATATCTTGTTTTGCTTGTATAATTGTCTGATCAACAATTATTAGATGGACTTAGATGACATTTGACAATGGAATTTAGGTTAAGATCTGGATATAATAACTTGTGATTAGTAATTCTTTTCAGTAATAAGGATTGCTGAACTTTTGTGGACGGGATAGGAATATACCCGAATACCGCAAGCAACTATTGGAATATGAATCTTAATGAATTTGTTATTATTGTTTCTCATAGAAATATAAGAAAATTGATAATAATAGGTATGCTTTATAATTATTCGAAAGGTAGTTATAATAATTATTAGTGATTTTCCGTTGACAATTCTGATTAGTCAATTTAATAGAAGAATGATAGTATTACTTAAATGATTCATCGGGGGAAATTGGTTCCTTAACCTCTTTATTTATTGATTCAATATTTCCGTAGTTGATTATTTAGTTAATGTACTCATTTGATATATTAATAATCTAGATTAAATTAATTGTTACATTATTAGTGTTTAGAATTATTTAGGTTATAATTTGTTCCTCGTGGGATCGACACTCCTTATCACTTTATTACTTGATTGACCGTGTATACTTGCACGTAAAAATTGCTAGTATAGATTTAGCCCATCAGAAATCAACACTGACCCTCAGATAGCAAACTTAAATATCTCAGGCACTGTTAAACAAGAAGTATTTATTGCTCCTTGACGAGGTTTTTTTCTGAGATTAATCTGCATGATGTGGGAATTCATGATGATCATGAACAAGGGAAGTTGGTATTGGCATTTGATGAATAATTAGGAAGTGAAATATTTTAGGAAGGAACTGAAATATAACTTTGGAGAACATAAGAACACTTTGATTTCACTTGCTTCAAATGGTTCAAGTACAAGGCTATTTATAGGACTCTTAGAATACTTCTAGAACCACTATAATAATTACTGCATGACCAAATTCATGTACATGAACCTAACTATTACATGTTCCAAGACATTTTTAAATACAATCATGTATCATGTATATTACCTATTCATGTACTTAATTAATTCATGAACAATCTAGAATCAATTTGGTTTAGTTTTCTAACAAGGCCTCCTGTAAATCAAATTTATTCTTCACTCCGAGCTTAGCGATTTGCCTCTTGAATACGTCTCCAGTAACAAGCTTTGTAAAAATATCAGCTAGCTGCTCCTCAGATTTACAATACTTGATATTAATAATTCCATCATTCACAAGTTCCCTTAAGAAATGATATCGAATGCGAATATGCTTTGTCTTTCCATGAAGAACTAGATTTTTGGTAACTAAAATTGTTGAAGTGTTATCACAAAATAAAGTTGGATTAGCTTCTTGTTTTTGCTTGAGATACTTCAAAATTCCTTCTAACCAGACTAGATGACATCCAGCATGTGTAGCCACTATATATTCAGCTTCAGTTGTTGAAATAGCGACAATTGGCTGTTTCTTTGAACTCCAAGAAATAACTCCACTTCCAATATTAAAAACATAGCCTGAAGTACTTTTGTTATCATTAATGCTACCTCCAAAATCACTATCTGTAAATCCAGTAAGACTAACTGGAACTCCAGCTTCATAGAAAATTTCATAACCAACTGTGCCTTTCACATATCTCAAAATTCTTTTTGTTGCTTCCCAATGTTCTGAGTGAGGCTTCTCCATGAACCTGCTAATCATACTAACAACAAATATTAAATCTGGTCTTGTGGCAGTTAAATTCATTAAATTTTCAACCAAACTCCTGTAAATAGTTGGATCCACAAGCTTTCCTTTACCTTTCTTGCTTAACTTAAGCCCAGTAACACATGGAGTTGAAACAGAATTAGCATTCTCCATCTTGAATTTTCTTAAAATTTCCCTAGCATATTTCCCTTGAGAAATAAAAATTCCCTTACTGGATTGGCTAACTTCCCAAAAATGATACAACTCTCCCAAATCAGTCATGTCAAGCTCTTGTTTCATTGATTTCTTGAAATCATTAAGCATCACCATATCATTGCTTGTAAAAATGAGATCATCAACATAGAGACTTACCACCATAAATTTTCCTTGTGAAGAATTAATTTTGGTGTATAAAGTATGCTCTTGAGGACATTTTTGAAAGCCATTCTTCTCAAAGTACGAATTAATGCGGCTATACCAAGCCCTTGGTGACTGCCTCAAATCATATAAAGCCTTCTTTAACTTGTAAACTTTATCTTCTTCACATTTCTTCACAAAACCGGGTGGCTGGTCGACATAGATCTCTTCCTCAAGAAATCCATTTAGAAATGCCGATTTGACATCCATTTGGAATAACTTCCAATTATTTTGAGCTGCAAGTGATATAATTAAACGAATAGTATCAAGTCTTGAAACAGGTGCAAATACCTCATTAAAATCTTCTCCTTCCTTCTGTGCATACCCCTTTGCAACGAGCCTCGCTTTGTACTTATTGACGGAGCCATCTGAATTTAACTTTGTTTTAACTCCAATGGGTCTTTTGTTTGGTGGTAAACTGACGAGCTCCCAAGTGTCATTCCTTTCAATAGCCATAATTTCTTCCTTCATGGATTGTTTCCATTTTTCTTCTTTTGTTGCATCTTCATGAGAGATTGGATCTTCTCTTGCATAGAAAGCAAAGAAAATAGCTCATGCATCTACCGGCTCTGTAGTATCATAAATCTTCTGCAAAGTCCTTGTCTTGATTCCTTCGGGACTGCAACCAGAAGACTCTCCCTGTTGAGGAAGATGGAACATCAGATGGGGGGTTCAAAGATGGACCATCTTCACTTGGCATTCTGCTACAGTCTTCCAAGTCCTCCACGAGCAATGGTGCCTCATCTGCAGTGTTTATTTCAGCATCATTGAAAAAAGATTTTTCATCAAATTTTACATCCCTGCTAATGACAATTTTTTTTTTGGATTATACAACTTGAAGGATTTTGACCTTTCACTGTATCCAACAAAAATATATTTTTCTGCCTTGTCATCAAGTTTTGTTCTTATTGCATCTGGCACATGAGCAAAAGCTACACTTCCAAAAATCTTCAAGTGTTGGACATTTAGTTTTCTTCTATACCAAGCTTCATGAGGAGTACAATTTTTCAAATTTTTTGTTGGTGACCTATTGATCAAATAAACTGCACAAGAAACAGCTTCTACCCAAAATTAGCATGGCAACCTTTTTCTTTTCAGCATGCACCGAACCATGTCCATGATTGTACGATTTTTCCTTTCACAAACACCATTTTGTTGCGGTGTATAGCGAACTATCAATTTATGCCTTATGCCATTAACTTTACAAAAATTCTGAAAATCATTTGAAAGATACTCCGACTCTCGATCTGTTCTCAAAGTCTTTATGTGATAACCAGAAAACTTTTCAAATTCCGCTTTAAAATTTTTAAGAGCTTGAGAACTTTCATATTTTTCATGAAGAAAATAAGTCTACACTTTTTTTGTGAAATCATCAATAAAAGAAATAAAATATTTGTTACCTCCAATAGATGACACTGTCATAGGTTCACGCAAATCTGAATGAACAAGTTCAAGTGGTTGTCTGGCACCCTAAGAAGATTTTGAGGGGAATGGATTACGGTGCAACTTTCCTAACTGGCATGCTTCACAAATCTCCTCCATTTTATTAATCTGGGGTAAACCTTCCATCATTCCTTTCACTGCTAACAATTTTAGGTTGTCGAAATTCAAGTGTCCATACCTGTCATGCCATAACTTGGAAACTTCTTCATTAAAACCAGCAAAACAATGAAAATTTTCCAATTGGAATGGAAGTAGAAATAAATTATTCTCCACCAAGCCAATCTTTGCCACAACTTGATTATTTTTTGACAAGGTACATAATTTATCATGAAAAAATATATCAAATCCTTTTAGCAAAAGTTGTCCAGTACTTAGCAAATTGCTTTTGATGCCTGTAACACAGTAAACATTTGTCATTTTTTCAAACTTTCCATATTTTGTTTTGAAAGTCACTTATCCAACTCCTTTAATTGTATAAGCTCTAACATCTCCAATTTTTATTTACCCAAAATTTGACTCTACTAAGGTAGAAAATAAATCCTTTTTCCCTGTCATATGTTTGCTGGCACTACTATCTAAATACCAAACATGATTATTATTTTCTTGACAAGCAATTAATAATGACTCTAAACAATCTTTCTTAACTGATTCATTTTCATGCACCAGTCCGGTTTCCTTTTTGTTAGATGTTGCAAACCAACATTCACTAATTTTATGAACAGGCCTATGACAATGAAAACATTGAATATAGTCTTTTCTCCCTCTTCGATTTATACCACGACCTCTTTCTCTTTGAGAATTATTTGAATACTCAAATGACTCTTCCTTAAAACAATTATTGTTACCTGGTGATCCTCTTCCATTGCTATGAAAGTTAGAACCTCTACCTTTGTTTCCTTGGAAGCCACCTCTTCCACGTCCACGACCTCCTCCACGGCCGCGACCACAAGGAGCACCTCGGCCTCCCGTAATTTCAGACTTGAGAGCTTGATCATTAGAAGGTGGATTTCTTTGATTAATACGAAACTCATGTGCCTTTAAAGAAGCTTGCAAATCTTTCAAAGAAAGTTTTGACATATCTTTGGACTCTTCGATAGCTACCACGATAAAATCAAACTTTATGGTAAGCTCCGAATAATTTTCTCAACAACGTTTTGATCATGTAAAACTTCTCTATTGGTCGCCATTTGATTAAGAATGGAAGTGACTATTTAAAAATAATCAGCAATAGTCTCATTTTCTTGCATTTGCAACTTCTCGAATTCTAAATGCAAAGATTGAAGTCGTACCTTTTTTACTTTTTTTTTCACCTTTATATATTGATTGTAAAATATCCCAAGCCTCCTTTGAAGTTTCTACCTTTGAAATTCTATCAAAAATTGGTCTTTCAATTGCTTGATAAATTTGAAAGAGCGCCTTATTATCATTCTCTCTTTTATCATTTAGACTATTTTTCTGAACTTGTGACAAACCCTCTTCAGTTTCTGATTCTTCATAGCCATCTTCAACAATACTCCACAACTTAAAGGACTTCAATAATACCTTCATATTGTGGCTCCAATAATCATAGTCTTCTCCGTTAAAGTGAGTAATTAGAGAGACTAGATTGTTTGAATTTGCCATGATGATATTGCTTTGAAAAATCAACAATTATTCCGAGTTCGCACTTTGCACACCAGGTGAATTTTTTTTTTCAAATTAGGTGGTAGCTGCTGAAATACTTCTCTGGAGAAACAAAAAGATAATAGCTGATGTGTTTAGTTTTGCCACTACTATATAGGTCCTTTCTGAATTGATTGAATACCACTTGTTCACTTTAGTATGCCATATCCCAAAATTGACTCGGCAGTCCACTGATTTCACGTTAAAGCAAGGCAAAAGAATTCTTTTGGTATTGATGATTATGATGATGGGACCACATGTGGATATTGGAGATTTTGGAGCTACTGTTAAGACCAAAGCTCTGATGCCAATTTGATGAATAATTAGGAAGAGAAATATATTTTAGGGAGAAAGTGAAATATAACTTTGGAGAACATAAGAACACTTTGATTTCACTTGCTTCAAATGGTTCAAGTACAAGGCTATTTATAGGACTCTTAGGATACTTCTAGAGCCACTATAATAATTACTACATAACCAAATTCATGTACATGAACCTAACTATTACTTATTCCAAGACATTTTCAAATACATTCATGTATCATGTATATTACCTATTCATATACTTAATTAATTCATGAACAATCTAGAATCAATTTGGTTTAGTTTGCTAACAGCATCTAGGTACATATATGTCTATGATAGAATGAATTTGGATGAGGAAGTTCATATAGAGAGATTGTCTAGAGCTGATTCACTTAAGTTGTTCTGAGATTTGGTAGGCGATAATGCCTTTAATCATTCATGGATCAAGCCAATTGCTGAACTTGTAGTTAAAGAGTGTGGTGGGCTTCGACAGGTGATCAAAGCAGTAGCAAGTAGCTTGAGAAATGAGCGTAATGAAGATCTATGGTGGAATAAATGGTCGAAACTGTGTTCAGTATTGAAGGATCTGATTGATACATGTTTGCTCTAGAGGGATGATGCACATTCTGTTAAGATGCACATTATATTTAGGAGTATGGCACGAGACAAGTATAATAAGCATGACTTATTAGAATGAGAAAATGAAGTAAACCATTCAAAGGAAGAATTGAAAAAGGCAAAGATGATATCACTTGTGTGCAAAAACTTGGAGAATTTACCTGAAAGTTTCATATTTCCAGCTACTTCCATGTTGCTTCTTCAAAAAATCCTACCTTAATAAAAATTCCAAGTGTGTTCTTTGGTGCTATGTCTGAACTCAATGTACTGGACTTATACTGTACTGGAATAGAGTCGCTGCCATCTTCTATTTCCGGCTTGATTAAGCTCAGAGGTTTATATCTCAATAATTGTTACTTTCTAGTGGAACTTCCAGTTGAAATTAAACAACTCAAGGATCTTGAAGTCCTTGACATCCGTCACACAAAGATTCTCAATTTGCCCACTGAAATCGGAGAATTGTCTAATATCAGGTTTTTAAGAATTATATTAAAAAAGCTGGAAAATAAAGATAAAACAACACCACACAGCCGAATAAGAGTTGGAAAAAGCAGCATGAAACAGAATTATATTTAAAAAGCTCAAAGTTCTCGTCCAGGACATCTAAAATAGCATGAATCAGTCATTGCACGCCAAGAGCCCACAGAGCATCAACTCATCTTACATAGGCCGCCATTCACCACCCAACATTACTACAGGTCTGTCAAATCACCATCAATCAATAGCCTGCCTTAACTCCGTCATCGCCCACCTAAGCCCGCCCTCATGGCCTAATCTCCGCAGTATCAAAGGGGTGTTACGGGTGTAGGCATGAAGCTTTGCCACATGATCTAATATTGTTATGACAAACTAGGACAAACACAATAAATCAACGCAGAAAGATAAAGACAATAACATAAGGTTTTATGTGGAAACCCAAATCGGGAAAAAACCACGGACAAGGTAGAAGAAATCCACTAAATAAAATCTAAAGAATACAAGATAAAGAGAGAACTATGAGAAAATTTTATTTAGTGATTTTTTTTGGCCTTCTCCGTTGTCTTTTCCCAATTTGAGTTTCCACGTAAAACCTCGTGTTATTGTCTTTATCTTTCTGTGTTGATTTATTGTGTTTGCCATAGTTTGTCATAACAAACTGGTATCAATAGCCTGATTATTATCAATCCATACTATAGCGTTGAGTTTGACTTCATCAACGAAATTTGATATTGACAAATTCGATGGGAATATTAGTTTCAGTCTTTGGCAGGTTCAGATGAAAGTTGTTCTTACTCAGCAAGGCTTAGAGAAAGCTATTGTAGGGAAGCCAGTGAAACCTGTAGATATGTCTAATACGGATTGAGAGACGAAGAAAGTTACCGAGATGTCTGAGTCAGAATGGGAAACTATGGATGATAAAATATTTTCGACAATTCAGTTGTGCCTTTTGAATGATGTGTTGCAAGAGGTGTTAGCGGAAACTACAACTGCTGATTTGTGAAAGAATTTAGAGTCTCTCTATTTGACGAAGTCCCTCACCAATAGATTGAGACTTAAACAATGTCTTTACGCCTTGCATATATCAGAAGGTAATCAAATCAAATCTCATATCATTGAGTTTAATTCAATTGTAACTAAGTTGTAGAATATTGATGTTAAGATTGATGATGAAGATCAAACCCTATTGTTGTTAGTCTCATTACCTCTTTCATATAAGCACTTTAGAGACACTATAATCTATGGTAGAGATACTATCTCAATTGAGGATATTAAGACGAATCTTATGAGCAAACAAAAATTAGATTCAGAGATAACTTTTGGAAAAAGTGATCATCAAGGTGTTGGATTGATTGCCAGAGGGAGGTCAGTTGAATTTCAGCTATAACTACTGTCATGTCATGCAAAGGTGCATATAAAGCGTAAATGTCCGAAGTTAAAAAATAAAGAACAGAGAGGAGACAATCATGGTCAAATTAATAGTGGACAAAATGTGCAGAACTAGCAGAATCAGGGGGCAAGAATGCCTGCTCAGGCTAGTGTTGCTGAGGATAGTGATGATTTTTTGTTAGTAGCTAATGACAGAGAAAGACTTAGCAGTGACTGGATTTTGGATTCTGGGTGTTCTTATCATATGTGTCCTACTCGCGATTGGTTCTCCACATATAAACCATTTGATGGTGGAATTATTTTGATGGGAAATAATGTTAAATGTAAAGTAATTGGCATTGGTACAATTAAAATAAGATGCATGATGGCATAATCAAGACATTGTCAAATGTTAGACATGTTCCAAGTTTGAAGAAGAATCTCATATCTTTGGGTACACTAGATCAAAACGGGTGTAAGTACATAACTGAAGGTAGAGTTATGAAGATTAGTAGAGACTCTCTTGTGTTGATAAAAGGAATTAAGGTCGACACTTTATATAAGTTGGAGGGTTCTACAACTACAGATTCAGATGTAATTTGTTCTTCAGTTACTACAGATGACACCACCAGGCTGTGGCATATGAGGTTAGGCCATATGAGTGAAAGAGGCATAGATGCTTTGAGTAAGAGAGAGGTATTTGTTTAGACAGAAAACGGGAAAGTTGGACTTCTGTGAGCATTATGTCTTGGGGAAGCAGAAACGAGTTAGTTTTAAGACTGCGGTTCATAGAACAAAAGGGACTTTGGACTATATTCATTCAGACCTTTGGGGCCTTCACGGGTTCCTTCTAAAGGTAGCGGTGTACATTATCTGCTAACCTTCATTGATAATTATTCTAGGAAGGTTTGCGTCTACTTCTTAAAACATACGAATGACGTTTTTGTGACTTTTAAACAGTGGAAGACTTTGGTTGAAAAGCAGACAGGAAAACATATTAAGAGGTTCAAATTAGATAATGACCTTGAGCTTTGTAAGACTGAGTTCAATGAGTTCTGTAAGAATAAAAGAATTATTGTTAGACATCATACAGTTGTGAAAACACCACAACAGAATGGAGTTGCAGAACAGATGAACAGAACCTTGATAGAGAAGGCCATGTGCATGTTGTTAAATGCAGGTTTGGGCAAGAAATTTTGGGCAGAAGCAGTGAACACAACTTCTTTCTTAGTGAATCGTTCTCCTTGCACAACTATAAAATGTAAGACACCTGAAGAGATTTGGTCAGGTAATCCTGTAGATTATTCATTTCTTAGGGTGTTTGGTTGTCCTGCATATGCACATGTGAATGAGGGAAAACTCAAACCTAGAGCCAAAAAATGCATCTTTCTTGGTTATGGTTCTGGTGTGAAGGGTTATAGACTTTGGTGTGCTGATCAAAAGTTAGCAAAGGTCATCATCATTAGCAGAGATTTTACTTTTGATGATTCCGCTATGCTTCATAAGAACAAGGAATCCTCTTTTCCTTGTATTGATAGTTTTGATAGTGTTGGTCAGAAGATGGAGCTTGAAGTAACTTCTCCTTAGGTTAAGAAATCACAACAGAGTTACTGTTCTAGATGACAATATAGTTCCAGAGGAGGAACATGTGAACAATCAATATAGTATCACTAGAGATAGGGCAAAAAGGACAATGCGACCACCATAGAGATATGAATATTCATATTATGTTGCTTATGCCTTGTCAGTTGCCGAGGTAGTTGAGTATAGTGACCCTGTGACTTATAAAGATGTTGTTTCCTCGAATGATTCAGAAAAATGGTTATTTGCTATGAATGAGGTGATGGAATCTCTTCAGAAAAATCAGACTGGGAGCTTGTGAAACCACCTAAAGGTAAGAAAATTGTGGGCTGCAAATGGATATTTAATAAAAAGGAAGGCATCCTAGGAGTTGAAGACGCTAGGTACAAGGCTCGACTAATAGCTAAGGGATTCAGTCAAGTCGAGGGAATTGACTTCAATAATGTGTTTTCACCAGTTGTGAAACACAGCTCTATTCGAGTATTACTTAGTTTAGTTGTTATGCATGATTTGGAATTGGAACAACTCGATGTGAAAACAGCTTTCTTACATGGTGAACTTGATGAAAAGATTTATATGTGTCAACCTCAGGGATTTCAGATTCAAAAAAAAGAAGACCACGTTTGCTTGTCGAAAAAGTCCTTATATGGTTTAAAGCAATCTCTTAGGCAGTGGTATAAACGATTTCATTCATTTATGATTGGTATTGAATATAGCAGGAGTCAATATGATAGTTGTGTGTACTTCAGAAAACTTCAGGATGACTCATTTATCTATTTGTTGTTTTATGTTGATGATATGTTGATTGCAACAAAAGATAATTCAGAGATTGGTAAACTGAAATCACAGTTGAGCACTGAGTTTGAGATGAAAGATTTAGGGGCCGCTAAGAAGATTCTTGGCATGGAGATTCAGCGAGATCGAAAAATTAAGAATTTGTACTTATCCCTAAAAGACTACATCGTGAAGGTGCTAGATTGTTTTGATATGAAGGATGCCAAACCAGTAAGTACTCCTCTCACTGCTCACTTCAGATTATTAACTGAATCATCTCCTCAGACAGACGAGGAGGTTAGGTATATGTCAAATGTTCCTTACTCTAGTGCAATTGGTAGCCTCATGTACGCTATGATTTGTACTCGTCCAGATATTCACATGTCATTAGTATGGTAAGTAGATACTTATCACGTCCAGGTAAAATTCATTAGGAAGCCGCGAAATGGATTTTAAGATACTTGCGAGGTACCTCCGATGTTGGTTTAGAGTTTGGAAGAAATGGCGATACCCTTATAGGGTATGTTGATTCAGACTATGCTGGTGATCTTGATAGGAGAAAGTGGTTGACTGGTTATATATTTACCCTTGGAGGTTGTGCAATTAGTTGGAAAACTACTTTACAACATACATTTGCTTTTTCTACTACAGAGGCAGAATATATGGTTATTACAGAGGCTGTTAAGGAAGCTATTTGATTGTGAGGCTTATTTGGAGAGATCAACATGGATCATAGAGTTACTGTTGTCCATTGTGATAGTCAAAGTTCTATACACTTGACTAAGAATCAAATGTATCATGAGAGGACGAAGTATATTGATGTAATGTATCATTTTGTTCGAGACATTATTGAAGATGGTGACATTAAGGTCTTAAAGATTGGTACTGCAGATAATTCAGCTGACATGTTAACGAAGTCATTACCACGTACCAAGTTCGAACATTGCTTGGACTTGGTTAGTGTTCGATGCACTTGAGTTATGCATTTGAGAAGAGGAGAAAGTTCACTGTTTGTGTTATATTTGGAGGATTCAAGTCAAGGTGGAGATTTGTTGAGTATGACATGAATCCTTATTAGATTTGGATTTAGATATTACCTAGAATCCGTTTTGCTTTAGAAAAGTTATCTTTCCTAGTTATATTCAATTTAGTATTTCCTATCCTATTTGGTTATGAAAATACTAAATTGAGTATAACTAGGAAAAATAACTTTCCTAAACCAAAACAGATTCTAGGTAATACTTAAATCCAAATCCAATAAGGATTCATGTCATACCCAACAAATATCTAGTCCAACTGAACACCCAACAGCCGTCCTGAAAGCCACATTACCCCTGCCACCCTCATTTTGGACGACTTTCAAGGAGGGTAGGCATGTAGCGTAAACCCACACCGCACCAAAACTACCAAACCAGAAGCTGGCCTTATATGAATTGCAACTCTAGAGTAACTGTATGCTCTTTTGGAAAAGAATCTTCACTCTACCAGTAAAAAACTTCTAAAGAATGAACGAGTGGTGAGAACTTTCTGTGTAGCTCTGCAATGACCTGGTAATACAATTGAGAAACAGGACCCTGCAATGACCTGGTACAAACTGAGTTATCCATTCAATAAACAGATTTAAGAGGAAGCAAAAAGATGAACATTTAAGATAAAAATGAGGTTATACGCTGTCTTTACAATACAATCATGATAACAACAAAACTAATATTGCACAAATGATTTACATTAATTGTTTGACTGTTCAGTGCAACATACTATAAAAGATGAAAAACAGGAAAACAAAACTCAAACAAACATTCCACGATATTGCTAGACTTTGGCTTTTCCAGTCTTTTCATGTCATCTTAATCTGGTGCATAATCAAAAATCAAAACACTATTTAAATAACAATATTTACAAGGAATTAATTTCAATATTACTTCAATGAAGAGAAGGAATGAAACTACAAACACGTGCATGTGGGCATGCGCACACAGAGGGAGGGCAAGATGGCACTCACATGAAGACATTGACGATTTACAATTTTGAGCTTCCAAGAGAAAATTAGCATATGTAGAGCCCTCCTGCAGTGGAGCTTGTTGCATAACTGTTCTCTAAAAATCTTCATAGCTAATTTCTGTGAAGTGAGCTTGAAGCTGCAGATATAACGATGTGTCTTCCCAAATTAACTCATCCCACCACATCTTCTCGGCTTTAATCTCTTTTATACTTTTGATTAGTTCAAAGCTGAATGGAAGGCTCTTCAGATTCGGACAATTGTAGAAGCTTATATGCTCTACAGAAGGCCAAGTTCCTTTCCAAATGCTTACCAAGTTAGGCAAATAATGAAGTCTTAATTTCCTCAATTTAGGAAGTACAACATAACCAGAAGCAACATCCCTCTTCTCCAAAATCACATTCGTGACTGCTTGACAATCTTCAACTTCCAAAACCTCCAAGTTGTAGAGGTTTTGAAGCATGGAACTAGTAAGAACAAATGGCAACTGAGGGCATGTATGTACTGATAAAAACTTTAGCCTAGAAAGACTTCCTCTTGGCATAGGGCCCGCCCATATACTCCTCAAGTTCCATAAATAGTGAATAACCAAAATTTCCAGGACTGGAAATGTAGTCAATGTACTATTTTCAGCTCCCTTGCTGTGTATGACTGCCTTAATCTCATGGCATTCCCTTACTATGCAAACTTCCAGTGCATTGATGTTACTAACCCCTAACTCTGAGAGACTTTGGATATTGAGGTGATGGTCTAAATAGAAAGCAGTTGAAAAACTTAGTACTTTCACAACAGCACTAGGCACTGTTTCACCATTCACAAATCTCAAGCATCGATCTTGCTGATTATATACAAACTCCACATCTTCTGTAACACGAGCCACAATGCGCTTCACGTTATGGCCTACAATAAATTTGAACTTGGTCAAGCCTTTATTTTTCCATGAAGGGCTTTCTTGGATAAACAGCTCAAGAAGATTTACTTCAGGAAAGTAGAAACTAAGATTCTTCAACTCCTTCAAATTGAGCACCTCATTTGCCACGGATTCCATGCCCCTACTCCACCGCTGATCTCCTGGATAGACATCAATGCTCAGTTCATTCAGCTGAAGAAGCCTTGAAATAATACCTTTAGAAATTAATTCGGTTGGCAGCTTGGCAAACTCGCTACTGTTGCTAGTTCCGTAGAAAGATACAAGCAAATGCTTTAGACAAGTCAAACTAGCAATAGCATTGGGCAAGTTATAGATCTCAGTTTCTCGGAGATCAAGCAACTCAAGATGTTCTAGAGCTCCAATCTCAGGTGAAAGCATGGAAAAACGTTTACAATCATGTAAAAGGAGTACTTTGAGTAGCTTAAGCTTGAAGAGTGATGGTGGCAGGGAATTGATTCTGGTTCCGGATAGATTCAGAATTTGTAGATGAGGCATGCCAACAAAAAAGGATTTGGGTATTACTCTCAACCGATTGTTTCTTTGGAAACATAAAGTCAATAGCTTGGGGCAAGATAGATTATCAGGTAGACTGGATAAGTCATTGTCCATCAAAAATATCATCTTGGCTTGTTCCCATTTCTCATTTGCTGGTGGTTCTGTTAATCCTGCACTAGCCCCCAACAAGAATTGATGACCTTCTGAAGCAGACCTATTTAAAAATTCACTTTCAACGTTAACATCAACTGCACTACAATTGGGGTCCTCAGGTTCCAATGTCAATCTTATATCAGCTCGTACCAAAAACTGGCAACCTTCTTCTTCTGGTGACATAATCACTAATGCTAATTCCCGAATTATATCATGCATTTTCACAGAAACACCATCATCCGTCCTCTCCAAAAGAGAGGCGTTTTAGAAGAATTTTTACAATACTATGCGCCTTCTCATATGGATCAGCTAAACTTCGAGCTACTAAATCCTCATAACTGAGGTACTTTACCAGCTCAGAAATATTAACTCCATGATCTTCTTGAATTAAAGCACAATACAAAAAGCAGTCTTTTACATCACGAGACTTCAACTTGTTATAACCAAATTTCAGTTTTTGGATCTCAGCTTTGATACCGTGTTTACTGGATGCGATAAGAGAGAGAAATTCCAATAACGCATGTTGCCACATAGAGGCATTGTTTGCATCTCTCAAAGCCCTTCCAGTTACAACAATTGTCAAAGGCAAACCTCCACAAGCAGCAACTATAGCTCGAGCATAGGGCTCAATATCTGGAAAATCGATGATCTCACCCACTTGATCATGGAACAATTCCCAAGCTTCTTCTGTGGAGATTATATCCATTTCAAATTGCGTGTCTACTGCCATGAGATTACAAACATACAGGGACCTAGTTGTCAATATAATCCTGCAACCCTTTTCTTGATTTGGATTAGGAATCCCCATAGCAGCCAAATCAATCTTTTCCACAACATCATCCAGAAGAAATAAAACATTTTCCCTTCTGAAAGCAGCTTCCAAATTAATATCAGAACCTGCTGGGCGACTAAATGCTTGTTCCGCAACTTGATTCTGTATCTTTACTGCACTTGAATATCTTGATACAGTCACCCAAATGATCGAATCAAACATTTCCTGTGCTTCTGTATGATTGTACAAGGCTTTTGAGGACAGTAGTCTTACCAATCCCCCCACTTCCATAGATACCAATCCTTCTGGATGTACCATCCCTCAAGCATCCTAAGATCTTCTCAACAGTCTGATAGATTGACCTCTTGCCATATATCACTGGCTTTGGTGACGTCTGATCTCCTGGAGTTGGACCATGTTTCTCAACTTCCACTTTGTCAATGGGTGAAGATTCGTCGTTTTTTTCATTTGAGGGAAGTAGGAGCTGAGATTTTTCCACAGGGATAGATGGCTCAACCGATGTTTTGATATTATTTTTAATCGCTACAGTTGGATAAGGGTGAACCTCAACAAATTCTGGTTCTATAACTGAATTGAACATCTCCAGTGCATCATTGGTTAAAAATTTTACATGCATTTCATTATCAAAAGATTGATGCAGATGCGGCACGAAACTCCTCCATTCTTGCTTGGTTCTTTGGAACAAACATTCACCAATGACTTCAAGATCTAATGGAAGCCCTCCAATAAAGCTTACAATAGCTTTTGAAATCCCCATAAAATCTCCCGGTGGGGTGTGATTTTGAAAGGCATGCCAGCTGAAAAGTTCCAAAGATTCATGCATGTTCAATTTCTTCACCTTATATCTCAAATCTACTGGAATCCTACGTAGTAGAGACACGTCTCTTGTCGTGATGATGATACGACTTCCTGAACCAAACCATTTCAAGTGTCCAGCTAATGATTTCAATTGGCTTATTAGCTCTGGCAAATCATCAAGAACTATGAGAACTCTTTTAGAACGAAGTTCTTCTTTCAGTAAGCTGATTCCTCTTTCAACAGTGGGGACCTTAAAATTCTTGTTCTTCAAAAGTTCCCAAATGAGTTGCTCTAATAAAGGAAGCAAATCGCTGGAATCTTCTATAGCTTTTCCAACATTTTCAAGAAAGCAGCTACTTTCAAAAAGGTGGGATACTTTATTATAGATGTCTTTGACAATTGTAGTTTTACCAATTCCGGTCATCCCATATATCCCAACGAAACGGACATCATTTAACCCGATGCATAGTTTTGAATGTATATCTTCGACACGAGAATCTATTCCAACTAGATGCTCAGCATCAATCAAGCCTCTGGGGGGGGGGCATACTTCTTCTACAACAGTCTTCACAATTTTGCTGATGAGATCTGCTTCATCCCTGTCAAAAGTTAATACACAGTGACATGATATAATAGTAAGGTCAGTTGGAGCACAATGATTACATGGCAAGTCTATACATTCAAAACTATACATTAATTGGGTTTCAAAGCAGATTTCTGACCCTTCAATTTAGTTGGTCCTTTAAGTATAATACTTGCTACATCCGTTCCTCCAAATTATAAGATCATTATTGAGTTTTGAAAGTAAATTTAAGATATTTTTAAACGGATTTATAATACCGAAAATATAACATTTTCCGTATCTTTTTTTTGAAATATATTAAACTATAATATGAGCGGTTAGACATTGATGGCATATAGGACGTGGGTCATGAGGTTTACCGGAATGAATTATTCAGATCGAATCCCGATAGATTTACAACTTCAGTTAACGCAGCTCTCCACCTATCCACCTTATCCATCTCACCCACAAAATGTTTTGAGTGCTTTTCAAAAGCATCACCAAACCTTCCAGTTTGATAACGTACTTCACTCGGTTCAACATCGTAATATACAGGAATTACCAATTGTCTTCTTGTTGATCTCTTGCATTTGACTAACTGTACAACCTCGTCCAGGCACCATGCCGAAGAAGCATAATTTTTTGAGAAAACAACAATACTCATCTTGGAACCCTGGATTACATCTAGCAATTCTGGTGCGACATCAAGGTCCTCATCATCTTCTCTAAATGTACGGATTCCTGCTTGAACTAAAGCCGCGTATAGATGACTGATAAAGTTTTTTCGTGTATCTTCACCTAAAAAGCTCAAGTAGACATCCCAGCGACCATATGAAGAAGAAGAAGAATGAGAAAGGATGCCTGGCTTAGTTGTAACAGCCATCAACGGTGGTGGGAATTGGGAATAAACGGAAGAATAATGAATGGTGATTCTATGGGAAGACCATCTGTTTGTGATCAAATGTTTGTTTATAGATCTGGAGGAGGAGTTAATGCCTACCAGTGGTCAACATTGTATTAAGGAAGTTTGGCCCGTTCAACTACCGCCACTTATTTTAAAATGACTTTGTAACTTAAAATGAATTATAAGTCATTTTTAGTTATAATTTATAAAAAAAAATATTCGGTATCAATTTAATTTATAAGTTAAAAAAATTAAATAAGTTAAAACAAACTGTGAAGGCTCATAATGATTTATAAGTTAAAGTAAACTATAAAGATTACTATAATAGACATTAATAAAAAAAATACGTTAATTAATTCTACATTTCATCTTTATTTTGATTAATGTCTCGCACACAATACCCATATCAAAATGTCTACTTTATTCTCATTTTTAACACGTGCCGACATCATAAAATATTATGTTAAATATTACAAGAAAATAGATTATTTATGTACATTATAAAACGGGAGAGATAGTTGGTACGTAGTTAATTTGGTGTAAACAAAAAAAGTGAACTTATTTTACCCTTTAAACTTTCTTTATATTGGTCTCTTTTATTCACTTTTTCAACTTTCTCCCTCCCATTATCTACTCTCCTATATTTTAGAATCACTTTAAGATCACATATTATCACTTTTAACACACGCGTAGCGTGTGCCAAGTAAACAAGTGTAAATTAAACACATGTCAATCAGTTTTCCTTACTATACTAACATTACAATGAAATGCTTCAATTGCTTCAAAGGCGACATGCTTAAAATAAATAAAAACTCTACGCAAACATGATAATTAGACATGAGCTCTTTATAATTTCACATATTTGTATTTTGACCCCCTATTATAAAAACTGAGGGTCAAAATACAAATAAGTAAAATTGTAAAGAACTTATATCTAATTATCATGTCCAATTAGAAGAGCTCTAAAATAAAAGTGTAATCGATTGACTTATAGCTAGAAAAGGGGAGTGAGGGAGATATATGGATTAGGAAATCTAACGTTCCAAATATGTTGGTATTGTGATAATATTTTTACTAGTTGAACGTCGTTTGAGTGAAATAAAAGAAGAAATATAAAGTAAAAATTCTTAAGTGATGAATAGGAGTGAAATAATTTAATTATGTGAGAATTTTTAACAAAGAAACACATACAGGGAGAATTTTGCACAATGAATACATTTTGAAGGAAGAGTTTTGCCCAAAAGAAAAAAAAGTTAGAATGTGAGTTTTCAAAAGAAGTACAAATGGAAGAGTTAAGTTTTGCATTTTAATATACAAAACCTATATTTCCCCTTGCCATCATTTCTAAGTTATAATTCACCAAAATATAAATAAATTAAGTTATGAAACAAAAATTAGAAAAAGTGGACATTTATTCTGGGACAGAGAGAGCATTAACTAATTTTTGTTAAAATAATACTAGGCAAATCCCACGCGCTACATGCGTGGGATATTTTATAGTTATTAAATCAATGTTAATTATCCTTTCTATTTTTAAATATATAATTAATTTTAATATTTTATAATTAATTTTAATAAATATTATAATAAAAAATACTTTTGCGTTTAGTTTACAACAATATGCAGATTCCACGCGCTACGTGCGTTGGATTTTTTTATAATTATTAAATTAATGTTAGTTATCCTTCCCGTTTTAAAAGATATCAATTTTAATATTTTAGAATTAATTTTAATAAATATTATAATCAGAAATATGTTGTAGTTAGTTTACAACTATTGGTAAATCCCATGTGTTACACGAATGGGATTTTTTATAATTATTACATCAATGTGAGTTATCCTTCCCGTTTTAAAATATATAATTAATTTTAATATTTTAGAATTAATCTTGATTTTTTCTTAAATAAAAAATCTTAAAATTTAAATTTAATATAGTTTTATTTTATTTTTGATAATAATAAATATTATAATCAGAAATACTTTGTAGTTAGTTTACAACTACAGGCAGATCCCACGAGCGTAACGCGTGGGATTTTTCATAGTTATTTCAATGTCAGTTATCCTTCTAGTTTTAAGTATATAACTAATTTTAATATTTTGGAATTAATTTTGAATTTTTCTTAAATAAAAAATCTTAAAATTTAAATTTAATATAATTTATTTAATTTTTGATAATAATAAATATTATAATCAGAAATATTTTGTAGTTAGTTACAAAAAATGAGGTCATTGTCGACGGACATGCCCGTCGCCAATCCCGTCGCCACAGAGGTCGTCGCCCCGTGCTCCTGTTGACCGCCGTCGGTAAAGAGGTCATTGGCGACGGACTGTCCGTCGCCAATGAGTCATTGGCGAAGGCATTAGCGACAGGCAGTCCGTCGCCAATGACTCCTTTAATAATTAAAATAGAAACTCATTCACGACGGACTCTCCGTCGCCAATGACTCTTGCCGTCGGCAATGGGTTTTTATTTTAATTATTAAATGAGTCATTAGCGATGGACTGTCCGTCGGTATTGGCTCCGTCGCCAATTATATTTAAAAAAAATTAAAAATTTGCAAAACCCCCTGTTATTTTACATATATATAATTGTACCCATTATAAACCAAAATCAAGAAATAATTATTCACTAACGTATACCAATAACCATCAAATATATATAATCAACCATCAAATGCGTACACAATGTAATCACATAAACTATAAGATATAACTAGATACAAAATGTAATCACTGTACAACTCAAAAACTAGTTAGATACATAAACTATCAAGCTAACTAGATACAAGACCTTGGTCTGTACAACCCAAAAACTAGGTAGTTACATACATGAAAGTAAAAATATAAACATAAACTAACTATATCCCCCGGTCAGCATCAACATCATCATCGCCATTAGCAAACAAACGAATATCGTCCATCGTGCCACTGTCGGTAGGTCCCACCCTCTATAGCATTATCAACATTGGCTCGGTGGTCCTCACCATCTCCTCTAGGGTTCTCGCCAGCTCCTCTGCGGTCATCGCCTTCGCCGCTGGCTCCACACGTGCCACGAGGCTCATCAACAAGACCCTACAAAATTAAAATATTAATTATGAAGTCACAAAAGAGAGCATATTTAAATAATTTTCTAAGTATTTTTTAATTTATACAAGTTAATTAGATAAACGAGAAGATAATTAACTCGGCCACCGGAGCTCGGAATCGAGTTCCGTATGTTATAACGTGTTCCAAATATCTAAGAGGTGTTACGCCTATGGTTTTGCGTCGTTTTGACGCCCGGGCCAAGTTTTGGTCTACTTTTCCTAAATTTTTCTCTAATTTATACAAGTTAGGCAAACGAGCGGATAACTCGGCCACCAGAGCTCGGAATCGAGTCCCGTAAGTTGTAACATATTTCAAATACCTAAGAGGTGCTACGCCTATAGTTTCGCGTCGTTTCGACGCCCGGGGCGAGTTTTGGTCTACTTTTCCTAAATTTTTGAAGTGTTCTATAATTTATACAAGTTAGGCAAACGAGCGGATAACTCGGCCACCGGAGCTCGGAATCGAGTCCCGTAAGTTGTAACGTGTTCCAAATATCTAAGAGATGTTACGCCTATGGTTTCGCATCGTTTCAACGCCCAGGTCGAGTTTTGGTCTATTTTTCTTAAATTTTTCTAAGTGTTCTTTAATTTATACAAGTTAGGCAAACGAGCGGATAAATCGGCCACCGGAGCTCAAAATTGAGTCCCGTAATTTGTAACTTGTTTCAAATATCTAAGAGGTACTACGCCTACGGTTTCGCGTCGTTTCGACGCCCAGACCGAGTTTTGGTCTACGTTTTCTAAATTTTTGTAAGTGTTATTTAATTTATACAAGTTAGGCAAACGAGCGGATAACTCGGCCACTGGAGTTCGGAATCGAGTCCCGTAAGTTGTAACGTGTTCTAAATTTTTAAGAAGTGTAGGCCTATATGGTTTCGCGTCGTTTTGACGCCTGGGGCGAGTTTTGGTCTACTTTTTCTACATTTTTCTAAGTGTTTTTTAATTTATACAAGTTAGGCAAACGAGCGGATAACTCGGCCACCGGAACTCGGAATCGAGTTCCGTAAGTTGTAACGTGTTCCAAATATCTAAGACGTTTTTTTCTAAGTGTTTGACAATTTATATAAGCAATATAATTACAAATTAAAAGATATACTTAAAGACATACATTAATATTTTTATTTACCTGTCGAATATGTGGAGGAAATAGGTTGGCAAAGATAACCACGCATACTCGAACGACCTGCTCCCAGACCAGACCCAAGAACTCATCGGGGACTAATAAAGGATCCATGGAACCGTGGATGACCTCCTGAGCTAGCTGGTAGATCCGCTGGTGTGATGGTGCACCTGATTGGATTGCACTGCACTCCATGCACGCCTCTACGATCCGCTAGAAAAACTCGTCTGATAATGAAGGGCTGACACCCGATCCACTCGCACCGTCTGCTCCAGTGGGTGGGCGACGCCTGGCTTTCGCAGCAGGCACTACAGTATAGGCTGGGACCCGTGGCATGCTCATAATCTTTGTAACGCCCCCGAAATCCGGGTCTACCTTCAAACCCGGGTCCGGTGTGTCACGGTACTATTTATTCAACATAAACACCCATAAATTCTTAAAACATTAATGTAACCTCAATATATTACAAAATGTCACTTCTAATCCCAAGTTCTAATACCTTTACATCTTCAATATATTCAAATAATGATTATTACATCATTTATCTATTACAACAATACACATGTGACTTCTATCTGCCAGAACAAATACATATAAAATTAACGTATATTATTCAAATCAAATATTTGATATCTTCCTTAATCTTCACCGGATTCCACGGTTTGTTCTAGCTTTGCTGAAAATCTTTTATTTAAAGCAAGGGTGAGCATTTAATTACTCAGCAAGTATAACAGTTGAATAAACAATCAACAACAACACGAATATTAACATATTCTCTGAAACCTTCAATAACTGAATAATAGTTTGTGAAGCAACTTTGAATAAATAAGAATAATAACTTTCTCTCGTTTTAACATTTTTGAAACGACATACTGATCAATCCTCAAGACCTTAACATTTCTCTCTGTTCTTTCCTAAATTGACATCACCTGAGTCAACTTCATTATTATAATACAACATGTGTCTAGTTCATCTCTTGACTCTTAACTCACCTATATAAGGTTCTACTCTTATATTTATACCAGTTTGTTTTTTACTTAACTTCAATGTCTTACACTCATACTTGTCTAGCCGAAAACAATTGGCATCGACACTTTTCTTATATAGTTCGTGAATAACAGAACTTTAGCATATTGAATAGTTCAATAACAAAACAGTTTATTTCAATAGCTAAATGTCTTATACAAATATAAACATTTGCACAGATAGAAATCTTGCATAACATAAAGTTTAGACAAGAGTTAGAAAACTTGCTCAAATATAACTTGAGTAAGGTTAGGAAACTTGCATTCAATACATAAATCGAATGAGAGTTATAAACTTGCATTCAATACATAAATCGAATGAGAGTTAGAAACTTGCCTGATAACGTCTCTTATACTTACGCTAATTCTGCGTCTCACGTTCAACCTATATAATTCATGAGATCGACATACAAATTAGTCATCACATGACTCTTACTCTAGTTCACCTTAACTAGCCTTTAAATATGAACCTAACTTCGTATTTTTAACTTTTTCAATAATTGATTTCAAAACTTGTTTAATCCATAATTACGTACAACTAACCTCGGAATGGTCTCAACTTTGGACCGTGAACTATTTATAACATGGCCTAACTACCCCCATAGGTGGCATGAATTAAAAATTTTACATACACAAAACCTTATTTTTAAGGTCCAATTCCCGAATGCCTTGCAGTTTGTAGACTGTAGGACCCTGACTCGCTTAAACGACCATAACTTCTTCGTTTCAAAACATTTTTGGGTGATTCTTGATTCTGTGTTTAGCTTACTTCTAGAGCTTTCTTTTTATATAAAGTTCACATCTTAACTCCTTATATACTAAGAGTTATGAAGTTTACAAAAGCATATTAAAAACTACTCCCGCAGAAATATTGGCAGCTAGACCCAACAGTACTAAAACAGCCATAACTCTTTCATACCAAAACATTTTTAGGTGATTCTTGAGCCTATTCTCATTAGAATTTCCCCCTCTACAACTTTATTTTACATTTCAGAAGCATATTCAGACTTTAGATTTTTGAAAAATGGGCAGAAAGGTCAAAAGTATGATTTTGTTCACAATTTCTTCATTTCATTTGGTAAAACATGATACCACAAGCATCAAAATGTTATGTTATCATGTTTTAACACTTTATTATATTAAATAACAAAATCATAAACCTACTTATATAGGGTTTTATGACTTTTGCTCAAGAACACGAAGAACACATGAAAATTAAGTTCCATCGTTCTTCGTTTCGATTACTTAAAACTTGATGACACAAGCATTAATTAGTTAGGCCACCATGTTCTACCACTTTGTAACATCAAATAACAAAATCATAATCCTACTTATATAGAGTTTTATGACTTTTGCATAAGAACACATGAAGAAACACTTAGTCGAAAAAGATCTTACATGGTAACGACTTATGTTCTTGAGCTTTTGGATATCATACTTGAAATAATTTGGGCATTATAACGGCTTACATATATAATTATAAGACTTTAAAATTGAAATTACATAAACTTACTTATATAATAGATTTGCTCAAGAACACATGAAGAAACACTTAGTCGAAACAGATAGTACATGGTAACGACTTATGTTCTTGAGCTTTCCGACTATAAACTGAAAGAAAATTGAACATAACAACGACTAGACATTTTACCTATTGTAGTTGCAAGCTTTAACGATTTCTTTGCAACTTCAATACTTAAAATATATATATAGAGAGTAATTTTGCTTTTTGAAATTGGTGAAAAAATGAAGAACTAAGCTTATTATTTATAGGAAAATCAAAATTTTATTAATCGCATTTTTACCCCGGCTTATTACACTTTAGTCCACCAAGCGACATCATAATGACATCATGATGACATCATCTTTGTACTTCTTTGAGCCTTATGTCATGCGACGTCATGCTTACATCATCCTTTGCTACGATTGGTCGAAACCAATTCACTTGGATTCCTTATTACATATTCGTATATACTTCGTATTTTACTCGTATTAATCTCATATCATTGAGTTTAATTCAATTGTAACTAAGTTGTAGAATATTGATGTTAAGATTGATGATGAAGATCAAACCCTATTGTTGTTAGTCTCATTACCTCTTTCATATAAGCACTTTAGAGACACTATAATCTATGGTAGAGATACTATCTCAATTGAGGATATTAAGACGAATCTTATGAGCAAACAAAAATTAGATTCAGAGATAACTTTTGGAAAAAGTGATCATCAAGGTGTTGGATTGATTGCCAGAGGGAGGTCAGTTGAATTTCAGCTATAACTACTGTCATGTCATGCAAAGGTGCATATAAAGCGTAAATGTCTGAAGTTAAAAAATAAAGAACAGAGAGGAGACAATCATGGTCAAATTAATAGTGGACAAAATGTGCAGAACCAGCAGAATCAGGGGGCAAGAATGCCTGCTCAGGCTAGTGTTGCTGAGGATAGTGATGATTTTTTGTTAGTAGCTAATGACAGAGAAAGACTTAGCAGTGACTGGATTTTGGATTCTGGGTGTTCTTATCATATGTGTCCTACTCGCGATTGGTTCTCCACATATAAACCATTTGATGGTGGAATTATTTTGATGGGAAATAATGTTAAATGTAAAGTAATTGGCATTGGTACAATTAAAATAAGATGCATGATGGCATAATCAGGACATTGTCAAATGTTAGACATGTTCCAAGTTTGAAGAAGAATCTCATATCTTTGGGTACACTAGATCAAAACGGGTGTAAGTACATAACTGAAGGTAGAGTTATGAAGATTAGTAGAGACTCTCTTGTGTTGATAAAAGGAATTAAGGTCGACACTTTATATAAGTTGGAGGGTTCTACAACTACAGATTCAGATGTAATTTGTTCTTCAGTTACTACAGATGACACCACCAGGCTGTGGCATATGAGGTTAGGCCATATGAGTGAAAGAGGCATAAATGCTTTGAGTAAGAGAGAGGTATTTGTTTAGACAGAAAACGGGAAAGTTGGACTTCTGTGAGCATTATGTCTTGGGGAAGCAGAAACGAGTTAGTTTTAAGACTGCGGTTCATAGAACAAAAGGGACTTTGGACTATATTCATTCAGACATTTGGGGCCTTCACGGGTTCCTTCTAAAGGTAGCGGTGTACATTATCTGCTAACCTTCATTGATAATTATTCTAGGAAGGTTTGCGTCTACTTCTTAAAACATACGAATGACGTTTTTGTGACTTTTAAACAGTGGAAGACTTTGGTTGAAAAGCAGACAGGAAAACATATTAAGAGGTTCAAATTAGATAATGACCTTGAGCTTTGTAAGACTGAGTTCAATAAGTTCTGTAAGAATAAAAGAATTATTGTTAGACATCATACAGTTGTGAAAACACCACAACAGAATGGAGTTGCAGAACAGATGAACAGAACCTTGATAGAGAAGGCCATGTGCATGTTGTTAAATGCAGGTTTGGGCAAGAAATTTTGGGCAGAAGCAGTGAACACAACTTCTTTCTTAGTGAATCGTTCTCCTTGCACAACTATAAAATGTAAGACACCTGAAGAGATTTGGTCAGGTAATCCTGTAGATTATTCATTTCTTAGGGTGTTTGGTTGTCCTGCATATGCACATGTGAATGAGGGAAAACTCAAACCTAGAGCCAAAAAATGCATCTTTCTTGGTTATGGTTCTGGTGTGAAGGGTTATAGACTTTGGTGTGCTGATCAAAAGTTAGCAAAGGTCATCATCATTAGCAGAGATTTTACTTTTGATGATTCCGCTATGCTTCATAAGAACAAGGAATCCTCTTTTCCTTGTATTGATAGTTTTGATAGTGTTGGTCAGAAGATGGAGCTTGAAGTAACTTCTCTTAGGTTAAGAAATCACAACAGAGTTACTGTTCTAGATGACAATATAGTTCCAGAGGAGGAACATGTGAACAATCAATATAGTATCACTAGAGATAGGGCAAAAAGGACAATGCGACCACCATAGAGATATGAATATTCATATTATGTTGCTTATGCCTTGTCAGTTGCCGAGGTAGTTGAGTATAGTGACCCTGTGACTTATAAAGATGTTGTTTCCTCGAATGATTCAGAAAAATGGTTATTTGCTATGAATGAGGTGATGGAATCTCTTCAGAAAAATCAGACTGGGAGCTTGTGAAACCACCTAAAGGTAAGAAAATTGTGGGCTGCAAATGGATATTTAATAAAAAGGAAGGCATCCTAGGAGTTGAAGACGCTAGGTACAAGGCTCGACTAATAGCTAAGGGATTCAGTCAAGTCGAGGGAATTGACTTCAATAATGTGTTTTCACCAGTTGTGAAACACAGCTCTATTCGAGTATTACTTAGTTTAGTTGTTATGCATGATTTGGAATTGGAACAACTCGATGTGAAAACAGCTTTCTTACATGGTGAACTTGATGAAAAGATTTATATGTGTCAACCTCAGGGATTTCAGATTCAAAAAAAAGAAGACCACGTTTGCTTGTCGAAAAAGTCCTTATATGGTTTAAAGCAATCTCTTAGGCAGTGGTATAAACGATTTCATTCATTTATGATTGGTATTGAATATAGCAGGAGTCAATATGATAGTTGTGTGTACTTCAGAAAACTTCAGGATGACTCATTTATCTATTTGTTGTTTTATGTTGATGATATGTTGATTGCAACAAAAGATAATTCAGAGATTGGTAAACTGAAATCACAGTTGAGCACTGAGTTTGAGATGAAAGATTTAGGGGCCGCTAAGAAGATTCTTGGCATGGAGATTCAGCGAGATCGAAAAATTAAGAATTTGTACTTATCCCTAAAAGACTACATCGTGAAGGTGCTAGATTGTTTTGATATGAAGGATGCCAAACCAGTAAGTACTCCTCTCACTGCTCACTTCAGATTATTAACTGAATCATCTCCTCAGACAGACGAGGAGGTTAGGTATATGTCAAATGTTCCTTACTCTAGTGCAATTGGTAGCCTCATGTACGCTATGATTTGTACTCGTCCAGATATTCACATGTCATTAGTATGGTAAGTAGATACTTATCACGTCCAGGTAAAATTCATTAGGAAGCCGCGAAATGGATTTTAAGATACTTGCGAGGTACCTCCGATGTTGGTTTAGAGTTTGGAAGAAATGGCGATACCCTTATAGGGTATGTTGATTCAGACTATGCTGGTGATCTTGATAGGAGAAAGTGGTTGACTGGTTATATATTTACCCTTGGAGGTTGTGCAATTAGTTGGAAAACTACTTTACAACATACATTTGCTTTCTCTACTACAGAGGCAGAATATATGGTTATTACAGAGGCTGTTAAGGAAGCTATTTGATTGTGAGGCTTATTTGGAGAGATCAACATGGATCATAGAATTACTGTTGTCCATTGTGATAGTCAAAGTTCTATACACTTGACTAAGAATCAAATGTATCATGAGAGGACGAAGTATATTGATGTAATGTATCATTTTGTTCGAGACATTATTGAAGATGGTGACATTAAGGTCTTAAAGATTGGTACTGCAGATAATTCAGCTGACATGTTAACGAAGTCATTACCACGTACCAAGTTCGAACATTGCTTGGACTTGGTTAGTGTTCGATGCACTTGAGTTATGCATTTGAGAAGAGGAGAAAGTTCACTGTTTGTGTTATATTTGGAGGATTCAAGCCAAGGTGGAGATTTGTTGAGTATGACATGAATCCTTATTAGATTTGGATTTAGATATTACCTAGAATCCGTTTTGCTTTAGAAAAGTTATCTTTCCTAGTTATATTCAATTTAGTATTTCCTATCCTATTTGGTTATGAAAATACTAAATTGAGTATAACTAGGAAAAATAACTTTCCTAAACCAAAACAGATTCTAGGTAATACTTAAATCCAAATCCAATAAGGATTCATGTCATACCCAACAAATATCTAGTCCAACTGAACACCCAACAGCCGTCCTGAAAGCCACATTACCCCTGCCACCCTCATTTTGGACGACTTTCAAGGAGGGTAGGCATGTAGCGTAAACCCACACCGCACCAAAACTACCAAACCAGAAGCTGGCCTTATATGAATTGCAACTCTAGAGTAACTGTATGCTCTTTTGGAAAAGAATCTTCACTCTACCAGTAAAAAACTTCTAAAGAATGAACGAGTGGTGAGAACTTTCTGTGTAGCTCTGCAATGACCTGGTAATACAATTGAGAAACAGGACCCTGCAATGACCTGGTACAAACTGAGTTATCCATTCAATAAACAGATTTAAGAGGAAGCAAAAGATGAACATTTAAGATAAAAATGAGGTTATACGCTGTCTTTACAATACAATCATGATAACAACAAAACTAATATTGCACAAATGATTTACATTAATTGTTTGACTGTTCAGTGCACATACTATAAAAGATGAAAAACAGGAAAACAAAACTCAAACAAACATTCCACGATATTGCTAGACTTTGGCTTTTCCAGTCTTTTCATGTCATCTTAATCTGGTGCATAATCAAAAATCAAAACACTATTTAAATAACAATATTTACAAGGAATTAATTTCAATATTACTTCAATGAAGAGAAGGAATGAAACTACAAACACGTGCATGTGGGCATGCGCACACAGAGGGAGGGCAAGATGGCACTCACATGAAGACATTGACGATTTACAATTTTGAGCTTCCAAGAGAAAATTAGCATATGTAGAGCCCTCCTGCAGTGGAGCTTGTTGCATAACTGTTCTCTAAAAATCTTCATAGCTAATTTCTGTGAAGTGAGCTTGAAGCTGCAGATATAACGATGTGTCTTCCCAAATTAACTCATCCCACCACATCTTCTCGGCTTTAATCTCTTTTATACTTTTGATTAGTTCAAAGCTGAATGGAAGGCTCTTCAGATTCGGACAATTGTAGAAGCTTATATGCTCTACAGAAGGCCAAGTTCCTTTCCAAATGCTTACCAAGTTAGGCAAATAATGAAGTCTTAATTTCCTCAATTTAGGAAGTACAACATAACCAGAAGCAACATCCCTCTTCTCCAAAATCACATTCGTGACTGCTTGACAATCTTCAACTTCCAAAACCTCCAAGTTGTAGAGGTTTTGAAGCATGGAACTAGTAAGAACAAATGGCAACTGAGGGCATGTATGTACTGATAAAAACTTTAGCCTAGAAAGACTTCCTCTTGGCATAGGGCCCGCCCATATACTCCTCAAGTTCCATAAATAGTGAATAACCAAAATTTCCAGGACTGGAAATGTAGTCAATGTACTATTTTTCAGCTCCCTTGCTGTGTATGACTGCCTTAATCTCATGGCATTCCCTTACTATGCAAACTTCCAGTGCATTGATGTTACTAACCCCTAACTCTGAGAGACTTTGGATATTGAGGTGATGGTCTAAATAGAAAGCAGTTGAAAAACTTAGTACTTTCACAACAGCACTAGGCACTGTTTCACCATTCACAAATCTCAAGCATCGATCTTGCTGATTATATACAAACTCCACATCTTCTGTAACACGAGCCACAATGCGCTTCACGTTATGGCCTACAATAAATTTGAACTTGGTCAAGCCTTTATTTTTCCATGAAGGGCTTTCTTGGATAAACAGCTCAAGAAGATTTACTTCAGGAAAGTAGAAACTAAGATTCTTCAACTCCTTCAAATTGAGCACCTCATTTGCCACGGATTCCATGCCCCTACTCCACCGCTGATCTCCTGGATAGACATCAATGCTCAGTTCATTCAGCTGAAGAAGCCTTGAAATAATACCTTTAGAAATTAATTCGGTTGGCAGCTTGGCAAACTCGCTACTGTTGCTAGTTCCGTAGAAAGATACAAGCAAATGCTTTAGACAAGTCAAACTAGCAATAGCATTGGGCAAGTTATAGATCTCAGTTTCTCGGAGATCAAGCAACTCAAGATGTTCTAGAGCTCCAATCTCAGGTGAAAGCATGGAAAAACGTTTACAATCATGTAAAAGGAGTACTTTGAGTAGCTTAAGCTTGAAGAGTGATGGTGGCAGGGAATTGATTCTGGTTCCGGATAGATTCAGAATTTGTAGATGAGGCATGCCAACAAAAAAGGATTTGGGTATTACTCTCAACCGATTGTTTCTTTGGAAACATAAAGTCAATAGCTTGGGGCAAGATAGATTATCAGGTAGACTGGATAAGTCATTGTCCATCAAAAATATCATCTTGGCTTGTTCCCATTTCTCATTTGCTGGTGGTTCTGTTAATCCTGCACTAGCCCCCAACAAGAATTGATGACCTTCTGAAGCAGACCTATTTAAAAATTCACTTTCAACGTTAACATCAACTGCACTACAATTGGGGTCCTCAGGTTCCAATGTCAATCTTATATCAGCTCGTACCAAAAACTGGCAACCTTCTTCTTCTGGTGACATAATCACTAATGCTAATTCCCGAATTATATCATGCATTTTCACAGAAACACCATCATCCGTCCTCTCCAAAAGAGAGGCGTTTAGAAGAATTTTTACAATACTATGCGCCTTCTCATATGGATCAGCTAAACTTCGAGCTACTAAATCCTCATAACTGAGGTACTTTACCAGCTCAGAAATATTAACTCCATGATCTTCTTGAATTAAAGCACAATACAAAAAGCAGTCTTTTACATCACGAGACTTCAACTTGTTATAACCAAATTTCAGTTTTTGGATCTCAGCTTTGATACCGTGTTTACTGGATGCGATAAGAGAGAGAAATTCCAATAACGCATGTTGCCACATAGAGGCATTGTTTGCATCTCTCAAAGCCCTTCCAGTTACAACAATTGTCAAAGGCAAACCTCCACAAGCAGCAACTATAGCTCGAGCATAGGGCTCAATATCTGGAAAATCGATGATCTCACCCACTTGATCATGGAACAATTCCCAAGCTTCTTCTGTGGAGATTATATCCATTTCAAATTGCGTGTCTACTGCCATGAGATTACAAACATACAGGGACCTAGTTGTCAATATAATCCTGCAACCCTTTTCTTGATTTGGATTAGGAATCCCCATAGCAGCCAAATCAATCTTTTCCACAACATCATCCAGAAGAAATAAAACATTTTCCCTTCTGAAAGCAGCTTCCAAATTAATATCAGAACCTGCTGGGCGACTAAATGCTTGTTCCGCAACTTGATTCTGTATCTTTACTGCACTTGAATATCTTGATACAGTCACCCAAATGATCGAATCAAACATTTCCTGTGCTTCTGTATGATTGTACAAGGCTTTGAGGACAGTAGTCTTACCAATCCCCCCACTTCCATAGATACCAATCCTTCTGGATGTACCATCCCTCAAGCATCCTAAGATCTTCTCAACAGTCTGATAGATTGACCTCTTGCCATATATCACTGGCTTTGGTGACGTCTGATCTCCTGGAGTTGGACCATGTTTCTCAACTTCCACTTTGTCAATGGGTGAAGATTCGTCGTTTTTTTCATTTGAGGGAAGTAGGAGCTGAGATTTTTCCACAGGGATAGATGGCTCAACCGATGTTTTGATATTATTTTTAATCGCTACAGTTGGATAAGGGTGAACCTCAACAAATTCTGGTTCTATAACTGAATTGAACATCTCCAGTGCATCATTGGTTAAAAATTTTACATGCATTTCATTATCAAAAGATTGATGCAGATGCGGCACGAAACTCCTCCATTCTTGCTTGGTTCTTTGGAACAAACATTCAACAATGACTTCAAGATCTAATGGAAGCCCTCCAATAAAGCTTACAATAGCTTTTGAAATCCCCATAAAATCTCCCGGTGGGGTGTGATTTTGAAAGGCATGCCAGCTGAAAAGTTCCAAAGATTCATGCATGTTCAATTTCTTCACCTTATATCTCAAATCTACTGGAATCCTACGTAGTAGAGACACGTCTCTTGTCGTGATGATGATACGACTTCCTGAACCAAACCATTTCAAGTGTCCAGCTAATGATTTCAATTGGCTTATTAGCTCTGGCAAATCATCAAGAACTATGAGAACTCTTTTAGAACGAAGTTCTTCTTTCAGTAAGCTGATTCCTCTTTCAACAGTGGGGACCTTAAAATTCTTGTTCTTCAAAAGTTCCCAAATGAGTTGCTCTAATAAAGGAAGCAAATCGCTGGAATCTTCTATAGCTTTTCCAACATTTTCAAGAAAGCAGCTACTTTCAAAAAGGTGGGATACTTTATTATAGATGTCTTTGACAATTGTAGTTTTACCAATTCCGGTCATCCCATATATCCCAACGAAACGGACATCATTTAACCCGATGCATAGTTTTGAATGTATATCTTCGACACGAGAATCTATTCCAACTAGATGCTCAGCATCAATCAAGCCTCTGGGGGGGGGGGGCATACTTCTTCTACAACAGTCTTCACAATTTTGCTGATGAGATCTGCTTCATCCCTGTCAAAAGTTAATACACAGTGACATGATATAATAGTAAGGTCAGTTGGAGCACAATGATTACATGGCAAGTCTATACATTCAAAACTATACATTAATTGGGTTTCAAAGCAGATTTCTGACCCTTCAATTTAGTTGGTCCTTTAAGTATAATACTTGCTACATCCGTTCCTCCAAATTATAAGATCATTATTGAGTTTTGAAAGTAAATTTAAGATATTTTTAAACGGATTTATAATACCGAAAATATAACATTTTCCGTATCTTTTTTTTAAAATATATTAAACTATAATATGAGCGGTTAGACATTGATGGCATATAGGACGTGGGTCATGAGGTTTACCGGAATGAATTATTCAGATCGAATCCCGATAGATTTACAACTTCAGTTAACGCAACTCTCCACCTATCCACCTTATCCATCTCACCCACAAAATGTTTTGAGTGCTTTTCAAAAGCATCACCAAACCTTCCAGTTTGATAACGTACTTCACTCGGTTCAACATCGTAATATACAGGAATTACCAATTGTCTTCTTGTTGATCTCTTGCATTTGACTAACTGTACAACCTCGTCCAGGCACCATGCCGAAGAAGCATAATTTTTTGAGAAAACAACAATACTCATCTTGGAACCCTGGACTACATCTAGCAATTCTGGTGCGACATCAAGGTCCTCATCATCTTCTCTAAATGTACGGATTCCTGCTTGAACTAAAGCCGCGTATAGATGACTGATAAAGTTTTTTCGTGTATCTTCACCTAAAAAGCTCAAGTAGACATCCCAGCGACCATATGAAGAAGAAGAAGAATGAGAAAGGATGCCTGGCTTAGTTGTAACAGCCCATCAACGGTGGTGGGAATTGGGAATAAACGGAAGAATAATGAATGGTGATTCTATGGGAAGACCATCTGTTTGTGATCAAATGTTTGTTTATAGATCTGGAGGAGGAGTTAATGCCTACCAGTGGTCAACATTGTATTAAGGAAGTTTGGCCCGTTCAACTACCGCCACTTATTTTAAAATGACTTTGTAACTTAAAATGAATTATAAGTCATTTTTAGTTATAATTTATAAAAAAAAATATTCGGTATCAATTTAATTTATAAGTTAAAAAAATTAAATAAGTTAAAACAAACTGTGAAGGCTCATAATGATTTATAAGTTAAAGTAAACTATAAAGATTACTATAATAGACATTAATAAAAAAAATACGTTAATTAATTCTACATTTCATCTTTATTTTGATTAATGTCTCGCACACAATACCCATATCAAAATGTCTACTTTATTCTCATTTTTAACACGTGCCGACATCATAAAATATTATGTTAAATATTACAAGAAAATAGATTATTTATGTACATTATAAAACGGGAGAGATAGTTGGTACGTAGTTAATTTGGTATAAACAAAAAAAGTGAACTTATTTTACCCTTTAAACTTTCTTTATATTGGTCTCTTTTATTCACTTTTTCAACTTTCTCCCTCCCATTATCTACTCTCCTATATTTTAGAATCACTTTAAGATCACATATTATCACTTTTAACACACGCGTAGCTTGTGCCAAGTAAACAAGTGTAAATTAAACACATGTCAATCAGTTTTCCTTACTATACTAACATTACAATGAAATGCTTCAATTGCTTCAAAGGCGACATGCTTAAAATAAATAAAAACTCTACGCAAACATGATAATTAGACATGAGCTCTTTATAATTTCACATATTTGTATTTTGACCCCCTATTATAAAAACTGAGGGTCAAAATACAAATAAATAAAATTGTAAAGAACTTATGTCTAATTATCATGTCCAATTAGAAGAGCTCTAAAATAAAAGTGTAATCGATTGACTTATAGCTAGAAAAGGGGAGTGAGGGAGATATATGGATTAGGAAATCTAACGTTCCAAATATGTTGGTATTGTGATAATATTTTTACTAGTTGAACGTCGTTTGAGTGAAATAAAAGAAGAAATATAAAGTAAAAATTCTTAAGTGATGAATAGGAGTGAAATAATTTAATTATGTGAGAATTTTTAACAAAGAAACACATACAGGGAGAATTTTGCACAATGAATACATTTTGAAGGAAGAGTTTTGCCCAAAAGAAAAAAAAGTTAGAATGTGAGTTTTCAAAAGAAGTACAAATGGAAGAGTTAAGTTTTGCATTTTAATATACAAAACCTATATTTCCCCTTGCCATCATTTCTAAGTTATAATTCACCAAAATATAAATAAATTAAGTTATGAAACAAAAATTAGAAAAAGTGGACATTTATTCTGGGACAGAGAGAGCATTAACTAATTTTTGTTAAAATAATACTAGGCAAATCCCACGCGCTACATGCGTGGGATATTTTATAGTTATTAAATCAATGTTAATTATCCTTTCTATTTTTAAATATATAATTAATTTTAATATTTTATAATTAATTTTAATAAATATTATAATAAAAAATACTTTTGCGTTTAGTTTACAACAATATGCAGATTCCACGCGCTACGTGCGTTGGATTTTTTTATAATTATTAAATTAATGTTAGTTATCCTTCCCGTTTTAAAAGATATCAATTTTAATATTTTAGAATTAATTTTAATAAATATTATAATCAGAAATATGTTGTAGTTAGTTTACAACTATTGGTAAATCCCATGTGTTACACGAATGGGATTTTTTATAATTATTACATCAATGTGAGTTATCCTTCCCGTTTTAAAATATATAATTAATTTTAATATTTTAGAATTAATCTTGATTTTTTCTTAAATAAAAAATCTTAAAATTTAAATTTAATATAGTTTTATTTTATTTTTGATAATAATAAATATTATAATCAGAAATACTTTGTAGTTAGTTTACAACTACAGGCAGATCCCACGAGCGTAACGCGTGGGATTTTTCATAGTTATTTCAATGTCAGTTATCCTTCTAGTTTTAAGTATATAACTAATTTTAATATTTTGGAATTAATTTTGAATTTTTCTTAAATAAAAAATCTTAAAATTTAAATTTAATATAATTTATTTAATTTTTGATAATAATAAATATTATAATCAGAAATATTTTGTAGTTAGTTACAAAAAATGAGGTCATTGTCGACGGACATGCCCGTCGCCAATCCCGTCGCCACAGAGGTCGTCGCCCCGTGCTCCTGTTGACCGCCGTCGGTAAAGAGGTCATTGGCGACGGACTGTCCGTCGCCAATGAGTCATTGGCGAAGGCATTAGCGACAGGCAGTCCGTCGCCAATGACTCCTTTAATAATTAAAATAGAAACTCATTCACGACGGACTCTCCGTCGCCAATGACTCTTGCCGTCGGCAATGGGTTTTTATTTTAATTATTAAATGAGTCATTAGCGACGGACTGTCCGTCGGTATTGGCTCCGTCGCCAATTATATTTAAAAAAAATTAAAAATTTGCAAAACCCCCTGTTATTTTACATATATATAATTGTACCCATTATAAACCAAAATCAAGAAATAATTATTCACTAACGTATATCAATAACCATCAAATATATATAATCAACCATCAAATGCGTACACAATGTAATCACATAAACTATAAGATATAACTAGATACAAAATGTAATCACTGTACAACTCAAAAACTAGTTAGATACATAAACTATCAAGCTAACTAGATACAAGACCTTGGTCTGTACAACCCAAAAACTAGGTAGTTACATACATGAAAGTAAAAATATAAACATAAACTAACTATATCCCCCGGTCAGCATCAACATCATCATCGCCATTAGCAAACAAACGAATATCGTCCATCGTGCCACTGTCGGTCCCACCCTCTATAGCATTATCAGCATTGGCTCGGTGGTCCTCACCATCTCCTCTAGGGTTCTCGCCAGCTCCTCTGCGGTCATCGCCTTCGCCGCTGGCTCCACACGTGCCACGAGGCTCATCAACAAGACCCTACAAAATTAAAATATTAATTATGAAGTCACAAAAGAGAGCATATTTAAATAATTTTCTAAGTATTTTTTAATTTATACAAGTTAATTAGATAAACGAGAAGATAATTAACTCGGCCACCGGAGCTCGGAATCGAGTTCCGTATGTTATAACGTGTTCCAAATATCTAAGAGGTGTTACGCCTATGGTTTCGCGTCGTTTTGACGCCCGGGCCAAGTTTTGGTCTACTTTTCCTAAATTTTTCTCTAATTTATACAAGTTAGGCAAACGAGCGGATAACTCGGCCACCAGAGCTCGGAATCGAGTCCCGTAAGTTGTAACATATTTCAAATACCTAAGAGGTGCTACGCCTATAGTTTCGCGTCGTTTCGACGCCCGGGGCGAGTTTTGGTCTACTTTTCCTAAATTTTTGAAGTGTTTTATAATTTATACAAGTTAGGCAAACGAGCGGATAACTCGGCCAACGGAGCTCGGAATCGAGTCCCGTAAGTTGTAACGTGTTCCAAATATCTAAGAGGTGTTACGCCTATGGTTTCGCATCGTTTCAACGCCCAGGTCGAGTTTTGGTCTATTTTTCTTAAATTTTTCTAAGTGTTCTTTAATTTATACAAGTTAGGCAAACGAGCGGATAAATCGGCCACCGGAGCTCAAAATTGAGTCCCGTAATTTGTAACTTGTTTCAAATATCTAAGAGGTACTACGCCTACGGTTTCGCGTCGTTTCGACGCCCAGACCGAGTTTTGGTCTACGTTTTCTAAATTTTTGTAAGTGTTATTTAATTTATACAAGTTAGGCAAACGAGCGGATAACTCGGCCACTGGAGTTCGGAATCGAGTCCCGTAAGTTGTAACGTGTTCTAAATTTCTAAGAAGTGTAGGCCTATGGTTTCGCGTCGTTTTGACGCCCGGGGCGAGTTTTGGTCTACTTTTTCTAGATTTTTCTAAGTGTTTTTTAATTTATACAAGTTAGGCAAACGAGCGGATAACTCGGCCACCGGAACTCGGAATCGAGTTCCGTAAGTTGTAACGTGTTCCAAATATCTAAGACGTTTTTTTCTAAGTGTTTGACAATTTATATAAGCAATATAATTACAAATTAAAAGATATACTTAAAGACATACATTAATATTTTTATTTACCTGTCGAATATGTGGAGGAAATAGGTTGGCAAAGATAACCACGCATACTCGAACGACCTGCTCCCAGACCAGACCCAAGAACTCATCGGGGACTAATAAAGGATCCATGGAACCGTGGATGACCTCCTGAGCTAGCTGGTAGATCCGCTGGTGTGATGGTGCACCTGATTGGATTGCACTGCACTCCATGCACGCCTCTACGATCCGCTAGAAAAACTCGTCAGATAATGAAGGGCTGACACCCGATCCACTCGCACCGTCTGCTCCAGTGGGTGGGCGACGCCTGGCTTTCGCAGCAGGCACTACAGTATAGGCTGGGACCCGTGGCATGCTCATAATCTTTGTAACGCCCCCGAAATCCGGGTCTACCTTCAAACCCGGGTCCGGTGTGTCACGGTACTATTCATTCAACATAAACACCCATAAATTCTTAAAACATTAATGTAACCTCAATATATTACAAAATGTCACTTCTAATCCCAAGTTCTAATACCTTTACATCTTCAATATATTCAAATAATGATTATTACATCATTTATCTATTACAACAATACACATGTGACTTCTATCTGCCAGAACAAATACATATAAAATTAACGTATATTATTCAAATCAAATATTTGATATCTTCCTTAATCTTCACCGGATTCCACGGTTTGTTCTAGCTTTGCTGAAAATCTTTTATTTAAAGCAAGGGTGAGCATTTAATTACTCAGCAAGTATAACAGTTGAATAAACAATCAACAACAACACGAATATTAACATATTCTCTGAAACCTTCAATAACTGAATAATAGTTGTGAAGCAACTTTGAATAAATAAGAATAATAACTTTCTCTCGTTTTAACATTTTTGAAACGACATACTGATCAATCCTCAAGACCTTAACATTTCTCTCTGTTCTTTCCTAAATTGACATCACCTGAGTCAACTTCATTATTATAATACAACATGTGTCTAGTTCATCTCTTGACTCTTAACTCACCTATATAAGGTTCTACTCTTATATTTATACCAGTTTGTTTTTTACTTAACTTCAATGTCTTACACTCATACTTGTCTAGCCGAAAACAATTGGCATCGACACTTTTCTTATATAGTTCGTGAATAACAGAACTTTAGCATATTGAATAGTTCAATAACAAAACAGTTTATTTCAATAGCTAAATGTCTTATACAAATATAAACATTTGCACAGATAGAAATCTTGCATAACATAAAGTTTAGACAAGAGTTAGAAAACTTGCTCAAATATAACTTGAGTAAGGTTAGGAAACTTGCATTCAATACATAAATCGAATGAGAGTTATAAACTTGCATTCAATACATAAATCGAACGAGAGTTAGAAACTTGCCTGATAACGTCTCTTATACTTACGCTAATTCTGCGTCTCACGTTCAACCTATATAATTCATGAGATCGACATACAAATTAGTCATCACATGACTCTTACTCTAGTTCACCTTAACTAGCCTTTAAATATGAACCTAACTTCGTATTTTTAACTTTTTCAATAATTGATTTCAAAACTTGTTTAATCCATAATTACGTACAACTAACCTCGGAATGGTCTCAACTTTGGACCGTGAACTATTTATAACATGGCCTAACTACCCCCATAGGTGGCATGAATTAAAAATTTTACATACACAAAACCTTATTTTTAAGGTCCAATTCCCGAATGCCTTGCAGTTTGTAGACTGTAGGACCCTGACTCGCTTAAACGACCATAACTTCTTCGTTTCAAAACATTTTTGGGTGATTCTTGATTCTGTGTTTAGCTTACTTCTAGAGCTTTCTTTTTATATAAAGTTCACATCTTAACTCCTTATATACTAAGAGTTATGAAGTTTACAAAAGCATATTAAAAACTACTCCCGCAGAAATATTGGCAGCTAGACCCAACAGTACTAAAACAGCCATAACTCTTTCATACCAAAACATTTTTAGGTGATTCTTGAGCCTATTCTCATTAGAATTTCCCCCTCTACAACTTTATTTTACATTTCAGAAGCATATTCAGACTTTAGATTTTTGAAAAATGGGCAGAAAGGTCAAAAGTATGATTTTGTTCACAATTTCTTCATTTCATTTGGTAAAACATGATACCACAAGCATCAAAATGTTATGTTATCATGTTTTAACACTTTATTATATTAAATAACAAAATCATAAACCTACTTATATAGGGTTTTATGACTTTTGCTCAAGAACACGAAGAACACATGAAAATTAAGTTTCATCGTTCTTCGTTTCGATTACTTAAAACTTGATGACACAAGCATTAATTAGCTGGGCCACCATGTTCTACCACTTTGTAACATCAAATAACAAAATCATAATCCTACTTATATAGAGTTTTATGACTATTGCATAAGAACACATGAAGAAACACTTAGTCGAAAAAGATCTTACATGGTAACGACTTATGTTCTTGAGCTTTTGGATATCATACTTGAAATAATTTGGGCATTATAACGGCTTACATATATAATTATAAGACTTTAAAATTGAAATTACATAAACTTACTTATATAATAGATTTGCTCAAGAACACATGAAGAAACACTTAGTCGAAACAGATAGTACATGGTAACGACTTATGTTCTTGAGCTTTCCGACTATAAACTGAAAGAAAATTGAACATAACAACGACTAGACATTTTACCTATTGTAGTTGCAAGCTTTAACGATTTCTTTGCAACTTCAATACTTAAAATATATATATAGAGAGTAATTTTGCTTTTTGAAATTGGTGAAAAAATGAAGAACTAAGCTTATTATTTATAGGAAAATCAAAATTTTATTAATCGCATTTTTACCCCGGCTTATTACACTTTAGTCCACCAAGCGACATCATCATGACATCATGATGACATCATCTTTGTACTTCTTTGAGCCTTATGTCATGCGACGTCATGCTTACATCATCCTTTGCTACGATTGGTCGAAACCAATTCACTTGGATTCCTTATTACATATTCGTATATACTTCGTATTTTACTCGTATTAATCTCATATTCTACCGTATAACATTTCGTATTTTACCTCGTCTTTATTCTTGCATTCTTCGTTTTGAACTTCCGAAATTCATCCCATAGTCGAAAAGCTACGTTTTTCGTTTTCTAATTTTACTGGATATTCCATCTTTCCTCGTAATATTAACATTCGCGTATTCTTCAAAAAATTGAAAAGACGCAAAAGCGTTTTCGTGTGAATAGTGTTTTCAGCGACTATTTCTCAGAAAATGGTTAGACGATCAAAAAATCTAAAAAAATATTTTTTTCGTCTTTTCCCTATATCGTCTTATTATCTTGCACGTTTTTTGAGAAAACTTTTTATTCGATAATACGTTTTTTCACAACATATTACTGATAGATTTTGAAACAGAATGTCATTATGACATACACATCTCTCTAAGAAGCTTAGGTTATTCAAACCCTTAGGTTTCATCGGGTGAATAATGTTATTTCGTCTTTTTCTCGGATTTTTTTTATTTTCTTATACGAAACCCTAATTTGTTTAATCTAATATGTAAACACAATTTAGGTCATAATTTGACCTTTAAACACATATAATCACAATTACACATAAAAAATATTTAGATATTCATATTCATAAACCCAAATAATAGATTGCACGAATTTTTGGGTTGTCACAATCTTACTCTTCTTCGGTCCTCCTGTAGCCTGCAGCCAATCCTCCATCTCCTCATCTTCGCACGTCGAGGGATCTACGTCGCTGTCCTGCTAATTGCTAGCAGCTCTCTGGCTGCTCTTCTCCCCAGTAAGTCTCTCAAACCTATGCTGAAAAAAACACATAAAGATATGAAAAACATAGTGGTTTAAAGAATATGAATACGAATTACATGAATTAAAATACAAACAAAATACAAGGATAAAATTACTTACAGCTATGCCTTCTGCCTCAAGTAAGGTAAACTCACCTTTCTTCTGGTGGGTGTGCCACCAAAACTCAAAACGAGAAGGTGGGTGGTTAGGGGTACTGATATACTCCACGACACGCTTGCGTGAGGTGGTCGTCGCCCGGATCATTTTCAGCAAGTTATGAAGGTGGAACACTTACAACACTTTAACCCAATGTCTAAATTGAGACGAGAACCTTGGCATAATTGCTTTACGCTCGGAAGCTTGCGTTGAATAGACACCAGCGACATCTAAACCCCGTACTTATAGGAAGCAGGAACCTCAGTACAATCAACGATTAATGGTTCGATAAAATGACACCACAAACAACTATGATATGTTGATAATTGAATCTCAATAAAACTAAGAAAATAATCTAGGAATTCTTAAAGAACCAAAAGATGAGAAGAATCTCATAATAATTTCATTAATCAAAAGTAAGCTATAATATGAAGTTGTCTACTATTACATTAACCAAGTATTCTATTTATACTAATAGAATAAAACCTTAAAGAAACCCTAAATCTTAAAGGAATATAAATACTAGTTAACAAGTAATTAGGAATCAAATCTATCTAACAAATATCCTAATTGCATTAGAAATCTAAAAGATATGAAAATCCCTACAAATTTGAAAGAAAATCTGATAAAAAGTGTTCCTCAAAAACTGTGCCGCGTGACTGGCACGGGCGCGTTGGAATTACACTAAGAACGGCACAGGGCGCACCGAGCTAATTCTGAATTCTGCATGCCTGGCTCGGGGTGCGCTGCTGCTAGTACAAAATTGAACACAAAAGCGACTAGGCATTTTACCTATTGTAGTTGCAAGCTTTAACGATTTCTTTGCAACTTCAATACTTAAAATATATATCTAGAGAGTAATTTTGCTTTTTGAAATTGGTGAAAAAAATGAAGAACTAAGCTTGTTATTTATAGGAAAATCAAAAATTTTATTAGTCGCATTTTTACCCCGGCTTATTACACTTTAGTCCACCAAGCGACATCATCATGACATCATGATGACATCATCTTTGTGCTTCTTTGAGCCTTATGTCATGCGACGTCATGCTTACATCATCCTTTGCTACGATTGGTCGAAACCAATTCACTTGGATTCCTAGTTACATATTCGTATATACTTCGTATTTTACTCGTATTATATCTCGTATTAATCTCATATTCTACCGTATAATATTTCGTATTATACTCGTATTTATTCTTGCATTCTTCGTTTTTAACTTCCAAAATTCATCCCATAGTCAAAAAGCTACGTTTTTTGTTTTCTTATTTTACTGGATATTCCATCTTTCCTCGTAATATTAACATTCGCGTATTCTTCGAAAAATTGAAAAGACGCAAAAGCGTTTTTGGGTGAATAGTGTTTTCGGCGACTATTTCTCAGAAAATGGTTAGACGATCAAAAAAGCTAAAAAAATATTTTTTTCGTCTTTTCCCTATATCGTCTTATTATCTTGCACGTTTTTTGAGAAAATTTTTTATTGGATAATACGTTTTTTCACAACATATTACCGATAGATTTTGAAACAGAATGTTATTATGACATACACATCTCTCTAAGAAGCTTAGGTTATTCAAACCCTTAGATTTCATCGGGTGAATAGTGTTATTTCGTCTTTTTCTCGGGATTTTTTTTTATTTTCTCATACGAAACCCTAATTAATTTAATCTAATATGTAAACACAATTTAGGTCATAATTTGACCTTTAAACACATATAATCACAATTACACATAAAAAATATTTAGATATTCATATTTATAAACCCAAATAATAGATTGCACGAATTTTCGGGTTGTCACAATCTTACTCTTCTTCGGTCCTCCTGTAGCCTGTAACCAATCCTCCATCTCCTCATCCTCGCACGTCGAGGGATCTACGTCGTTGTCCTGCTGACTGCTAGCAGCTCTCTGGCTGCTCCGCTCCCCAGTAAGTCTCTCAAACCTATGCTGAAAAAAACACATAAAGATATGAAAAACACAGTGGTTTAAAGAATATGAATACAAATTACATGAATTAAAATACAAACAAAATACAAGGATAAAATTACTTATAGCTATGTCTTCTATCAGCCCGTTATGCCCTGTATTGATCAATACTATCTGTCAGAACAACACTTGTGTTCATCGTCACCGTCCCAGGACGCAATATAAAATTTTCCCAAGTTAGGGATGTTCTACTCAGTTTGAAGTTCAACCCAAAAGCAAAAAGGATGAACAACTTTATAAATTCTGAAACGATTTCAAGACTTAGTATGAAAGAATTGAAATAGTCAAATCTGGGGTCTAGCCAGAACAAACAGCGTAGACATTCATTAAACTGTAAATGTGTATCGAATTTTATCAAATACACATGATCTTACCTTCATTATTTTTAGAAGCTGATTGGAATAAAATTATATAACATTATATTATTCATATATGATTGTGAAATATTTGCTCAAGGTAAGTGAACTTATTTGAAGATAAAGGAATTGAGATACTTGCTCAAAAATAAACAAGATCAGGATACTTGCCTCGCTCGTAGGCTATGATTACAATTCTAGTTTAACTTGGCTTCACGTGTCCTACACGTTCAATTCACATATAGGCACACATCAATTCATACATTCATAGCATATACTTAGTTTAGTTATGCTATTGATGCAAACTTATAGCTTATAGTAGTCTTGATTAACTATTTTACATTACTTATCACATTTGAGTTCACATACCAATACATGCTTTGATATTAATCATGGCATTTCGGTGTACATATACCACACGCCCAACTTCTCATAGGCGGACGCTTACGCAATACGCCCGGCTTTCGCTTGATATTCATTTTCTAACAATTAGTTAGCTAATTCATTTTAACATTCCATTCAACCCGATCATACTACAACATGTTACATTAATTGATATTGGTTAGGGGTATCTAAGTCATGAAGGACTATACGTGTAAACATCAAAGTCTCTACTGAAAATAAATTAGTTTTGGAAATCTGTAGCAACGTCGCTTCTTCACAGAATCAATTTTTTCTTCCTGCTCTGTTTTTTACCGTTCATGCCATTCAAACCCAATTTACATATAATGTTTCAAAATTTCTATATTATCATCTCAGACTACCTAAAAACATGCTTTACACTATTTTACATTTCTTCAGATCAAGTACATTAATTAATATCCTTTAATTTCTAAAATTTTGAAATAAATTCTCTTTTGGGTATTTAAGCAAGTACTCTGCGGGCATGTCTTAAGAATTTATAATTCACTACTAGTTTAATTCTATCTAAACCAGATTTCAATAGAAATCATTATACAACAATCACAGTCAATACTTATTCAAATTCCTACAATTCTTAGCACAACCCAATATGGATATATAGAAGAGGATTACCTTCTATGACACTGAACAATAGATTTAGGTTCTTTTGAATCCTTCGTTACTGCTCTATATCTTATATCTTCTTCTTCTTCAGATGATATCCTTAGATGTTTAACATTGAATAAGGAAACATGACGGAAAGAAGTATGCAACTGGTTTCTTTATAGAGGAATTTTCCTTGCTGCCGACTTTTTTTTTTCTTGCTCCCCACATCTCTTGTTTACCACGTATGATAGGTTTGCTTAGTTTTTTTTTTTCAATCTATTTTAATAGCACGAGTCCAGCTCCTGCTTCATGATTCATTACTCAGATTGTTGTATTACTTCCTAGACTTGGCCTCCACGAAATTAGCTTGCTTCATACCAACCTAGGATAGCTGAGTCTGATTCCTAACTTGTTTAATATTTAGCCAGCTCATGCTCCTATTACTTAGTTTACATGAATGATATATTACAGCTCCTGCTTGTATTACTTGGCTTATGATACTTACTTGAAAGTTACTTTTTATTTCCCCAGCTTGTTAATCTAATAACATATGTATACATACGTGATATATATAATATATTATATATCAGACCTCCTTTTATAAGATAAATGGTATACATTAAATAAATAAAAATAATTTATTTAATGAAATCATTTTATTCTATTAAAATAATTTAATGACATAAATTATTTTAATCCACTTTATTTAATGAATATTCTAATTTGGTATTCATAAGTTAATTATTTTCTTTTTCATCAAAAAGATGGAAATAATTTAATATCCTAAATAAATCATCTCTTTATATTTAAATAATCTAATTTCATAAATTATTTAAATATACCTTATTTAGTATATACAATAAAATTTGCATAATTAAATAATTCCTTATTTTCTTTTCGTCTTACAAAATGTTTCTAGTAACTCATGCACATGAAATTAAATATATAACAAATATATTCATCCATTCACAAACATATTCATATTACACCGCACGTATTCACATAGGCAGTATAATACATCAAAGTATAAAAATTTATTTAGTTAAATTCTTATTCATAATTATAATGTATCACTTTTTACGCGATAGTTATTTAATTAATATTAATTCTATTAATAATTTTAATTCACTTCTTTAGTAAATACAAATTCTATTTGTATAATAAAATTTAAATCCTCTATTTCCTTTAATAAATTGTTTTTCACAATTTATTTAATAAATACATTAATATATTCTTTTATTTATTCAATATGAATAAACTTATTAACTGCAACCTATATATATATATATATATATATATATATATATATATATATATATATATATATATGAATGTATTGGAGCTTTAATTCACATTTAATTCACATGCACAAAATTAAAAGTATTAAATATTATACTTTCACATGAACACATAACATTTGTGCATATAATAAGAATTTATTTATTAACAAAAAATCCGTATCGTCACATCTTCTGCCTCAAGTAAGGTAAAACCACCCTCACCTTTCTCCTGGTGGGCGTGCCACCAAAACTCTAAACGGGAAGGTGGGTTGTTAAGGGTACTGCTAGACTCCACAACACGCTTGCGTGAGGTGGTCATCGCCCGAATCATTTCCAGCAAGTTATGGAGGTGGAACACTTACAACACCTTAACCCAATGTCTAAATTGAGACGAGAACCTTGGTATAATTGCTTTACGCTCGAAAGCTTGCGTTGAATGGACACCAACGACATCTAAACCCCGTACTTATAGGAAGTAGGAACCTCGGTACAATCAACGATTGATGGTTCGGTAAAATGACACCACAAACAACTATGATATGTTGATAATTGAATCTAAAAAAAACTAAGAAAAATAATCTAGGAATTCTTAAAGAACCAAAAGAGGAGAAGAATCTCATAATAATTTCATTAATCAAAAGTAAGCTATAATATGAAGTTGTCTACTATTACATTAACCAAGTATTCTATTTATACTAATAGAATAAAACCTTAAACAAACCCTAAATCTTAAAAGGAATATAAATACTAGTTAACAAGTAATTAGGAATCAAATCTATCTAACAAATATCCTAATTACATTAGAAATCTAAAAAAATATGAAAATCCCTACAAATTTGAAAGAAAATCTGATAAAAAAGTGTTCCTCAAAAAATGTGCCGCGTGACTGGCGCGGGACGCGCTGGAATTACACTAAGAACGGCACGGGGCGCACCAAGCTAATTCCGAATTCTGCATGTCTGGCTCGGGGTGCGCTGCTGCTAGTACAAAATTGAACACAAAAACGACTAGGCATTTTACCGATTGTAGTTGTAAGCTTTAACGATTTCTTTGCAACTTCAATACTTAAAATATATATCTAGAGAGTAATTTTGCTTTTTGAAATTGGTGAAAAAAATGAAGAACTAAGCTTGTTATTTATAGGAAAATCAAAATTTTATTAATCGCATTTTTACCCTGGCTTATTACACTTTAGTCCACCAAGCGACATCATCATGACATCATGATGACATCATCTTTGTGCTTCTTTGAGCCTTATATCATGCGACGTCATGCTTACATCATCCTTTGCTACGATTGGTCGAAACCAATTCACTTGGATTCCTAGTTACATATTCGTATATACTTCGTATTTTACTTGTATTATACCTCGTATTAATCTCATATTCTACCGTATAATATTTCGTATTATACTCGTATTTATTCTTGCATTCTTCGTTTTTAACTTCCGAAATTCATCCCATAGTCGAAAAGCTACGTTTTTCGTTTTCTAATTTTACTGGATATTCCATCTTTCCTCGTAATATTAACATTCGCGTATTCTTCGAAAAATTGAAAAGACGCAAAGGCGTTTTCGGGTGAATAGTATTTTCGGCGACTATTTTTCAGAAAATGGTTAGACGATCAAAAAATCTAAAAAAACACTTTTTTCGTCTTTTCCCTATATCGTCTTATTATCTTGCACGTTTTTTTGAGAAAAACCTTTATTGGATAATACATTTTTTCACAACATATTACCGATAGATTTTGAAACAGAATGTCATTATGACATACACATCTCTCTAAGAAGCTTAGGTTATTCAAACCCTTAGGTTTCATCAGGTGAATAGTGTTATTTCGTCTTTTTCTCGGATTGTTTTTTTATTTTCTTATACGAAACCCTAATTTGTTTAATCTAATATGTAAACACAATTTAGGTCATAATTTGACCTTTAAACACATATAATCACAATTACACATAAAAAATATTTAAATATTTAGATATTCATATTCATAAACCTAAATAATAGATTGCACGAATTTTCGGGTTGTCACAATCTTACTCTTCTTCGGTCCTCCTGCAGCCTGCAGCCAATCCTCTATCTCCTCATCCTCGCATGTCGAGGGATCTATGTCGCTGTCCTACTGACTGCTAGCAGCTCTCTGGCTGCTCCGCTCCCCAGTAAGTCTCTCAAACCTATGCTGAAAAAAACACATAAAGATATGAAAAGCACAGTTGTTTAAAGAATATGAATACAAATTACATGAATTAAAATACAAACAAAATACAAGGATAAAATTACTTATAGCTATGCCTTCTGCCTCAAGTAAGGTAAAACCACCCTCACCTTTCTTCTGGTGGGCGTGCCACCAAAACTTTAAACGGGAATGTGGGTGGTTAAGGGTACTGATATACTCCACGACACGCTTGCGTGAGGTGGTCGTCGCCCGGATCATTTCCAGCAAGTTATGAAGGTGGAACACTTACAACACCTTAACCCAATGTCTAAATTGAGACGAGAACCTTGGTAAAATTGCTTTACGCTCGGAAGCTTGCGTTGAATGGACACCAACGACATCTAAACCTCGTACTTATAGGAAGCAGGAACCTCGGTACAATCGGTAAAATGACACCACAAACAACTATGATATGTTGATAATTGAATCTCAAAAAAACTAAGAAAATAATGTGGGAATTCTTAAAGAACCAAAAGATGAGAAGAATCTCATAATAATTTCATTAATCAAAAGTAAGCTATAATATGAAGTTGTCTACTATGACATTAACCAAGTATTCTATTTATACTAATAGAATAAAACCTTAAAGAAACCCTAAATCTTAAAAAGAATATAAATACTAGTTAACAAGTAACTAAGAATCAAATCTATCTAACAAATATCCTAATTACATTAGAAATCTACAAGATATGAAAATCCCTACAAATTTGAAAGAAAATCTGATAAAAAAGCGTTCCTCAAAAACTGTGCCGCGTGACTGGCGCAGGGCGCGCTGGAATTACCCTAAGATCGGCACGAGGCGCACCGAGCTAATTCCGGATTCTGCATGTCTGGCGGGGGGTGCGCTGCTGCTAGTACAAAATTGAACACAACAACGACTAGGCATTTTTACCTATTGTAGTTGCAAGCTTTAACGATTTCTTTGCAACTTCAATACTTAAAATATATATCTAGAGAGTAATTTTGTTTTTTGAAATTGGTGAAAAAAATGAAGAACTAAGTTTGTTATTTATAGGAAAATCAAAATTTTACTAATCGCATTTTTACCCCGGCTTATTACACTTTAGTCCACCAAGCGACATCATCATGACATCATGATGACATCATCTTTGTGCTTCTTTGAGCCTTATGTCATGCGACGTCATGCTTACATCATATTCTACCGTATAATATTTCGTATTATACTCGTATTTATTCTTGCATTCTTCGTTTTTAACTTCCGAAATTCATCCCATAGTCGAAAAGCTACGTTTTTCGTTTTCTAATTTTACTGGATATTCCATCTTTCCTCGTAATATTAACATTCGCGTATTCTTCGAAAAATTGAAAAGACGCAAATACGTTTTCGGGTGAATAGTATTTTCGGCGACTATTTCTCAGAAAATGGTTAGACGATCAAAAAATCTAAAAAAATATTTTTTTCGTCTTTTCCCTATATCGTCTTATTATCTTGCACGTTTTTTGAGAAAATTTTTATTGGATAATACATTTTTTCACAACATATTACCGATAGATTTTGAAACAGAATGTCATTATGACATACACATCTATCTAAGAAGCTTAGGTTATTCAAACCCTTAGGTTTCATCGGGTGAATAGTGTTATTTCGTCTTTTTCTTGGGAATTTTTTTTTATTTTCTCATACGAAACCCTAATTAATTTAATCTAACACGTAAACACAATTTAGGTCATAATTTGACCTTTAAACACATATAATCACAATTACACATAAAAAATATTTAGATATTCATGTTCATAAACCCAACTAATAGATTGCACGAATTTTCGGGTTGTCACAATCTTACTCTTCTTCGGCCCTCTTGTAGCCTGCAGCCAATCCTCCATCTCCTCATCCTCGCACGTCGAGGGATCTACGTCCCTGTCCTGTTGACTGCTAGCAGCTCTCTGGCTGCTCCGCTCCCCAATAAGCCTCAGGTATGGTAAAACCACCCTCACCTTTCTTCTGGTGGGCGTGCCACCAAAACTCTAAACGGGAAGGTGGGTGGTTAAGGGTACTGATAGACTCCACGACATGCTTGCGTGAGGTGGTTGTTGCCCGGATCATTTCCAGCAAGTTATGAAGGTGGAAAACTTATAACACCTTAACCCAATGTCGATATTGAGACGAGAACCTTGGTATAATTTCTTTACGCTAAGAAGCTTGCGTTGAATGGACACCAACGACATCTAAACCCCGTACTTATAAGAAGCAGGAACCTCGGTACAATCGACGATTGATGGTTCGGTAGAATGGCACCACAAACAACTATGATATGTTGATAATTGAATCTCAAGAAAACTAAGAAAATAATCTAGGAATTTTTAAAGAACCAAAACATGAGAAGAATCTCACAATAATTTCATTAATCAAAAGTAAGCTATAATATGAAGTTGTCTACTATTACATTAATCAAGTATTATACTAATAGAATAAAACCTTAAAGAAACCCTAAATCCTAAAAAGAATAGAAATACTAGTTAACAAGTAATTAGGAATCAAATCTATCTAACAAATATCCTAATTACATTAGAAATCTAAAAGATATGAAAATCCCTACAAATTTGAAAGAAAATCTGATAAAAATGCGTTCCTCGAAAATTATGTCGCGTAACTGGCGCGGGGCGCGCTGGAATTACACTCAGACGGCGCGGGGCGCACCGGGCTAATTCTAGATTCTGCATGTCTGGCCCGGGGCGCGCTGCTGCTAGTACAAAAATCAATATGTAGAACTCTTCATGATGCACAATCAACCATCTACGAATTCCCGGATCAAAAATTAATCTGATGATCTCGTTCATCCGCAAATATATCCTTGGACGAATTCTCGGATCAAAAAGGAATCTTATGATCTCGATCATTCGTACTAACATCCACTTTAATGCACCCGGTCAAATATCAAAATTTGAAACTTATCACATGGCATTCTCTAGCACTCTTGAATTCCTGGATTAAAAACAAAATAAAACAAATCAACAAGTTCCTTTTGTCTAACCATGAAGAAATCAAACAACTCGAAATCACATGCAAAGTCTACTAGAACCAAATCCAAAACACTTCCCTTTAGACTTTCCATACTTTTCTTCTCGATGAGTAAGAACCCATCCCGAATCTACAAAATAAAATCAACCTTTCCCTTCCCATTGACATTAACCACTGCAAAATTAAATAACGACATCAATGGAATTGAAATATCGAAACCAACACCACAAGATAAAAACTCACTAGTATAGTTATGATACTCACAATCAAACTCAACATATGCCAAAGAATTTTTTCCAATGTGATTAAACTCCCGAATATCATCAAAACAGATATTAACAAATATTTCCATGAAAGAATACAAAATATGATTTAACATGTCAACACTCAATGCATTAGCTAACCCGAACGAATTAACTAAAATCGCATGTAAACCATATATCTTTCCAATCTGATGATAAACACTTTTCAAATTAATATCATATGATAGCAAATCATGAAATGAAGATTGCTCTAACGTAATGACATGATCACTACCACTGTCAACTAATGACAAATCATGTAAAGATTGATCAGCATGAAAACCTAACTCAACATTTGGATAAGAAAACCTAGAATGAATTTCATGCAAATTAGCACATTGAAAACGAGAATATACCAAATGGTAGTAAGAACACCGACAACGAGAATATACAAATGATCATAAACTAACTCAACAAATATCAAATAACCTCCATAGTTTATGACAAAGACGATTCTACTATTAAAATAGCTAAACACAAATTTATCAATGGAAGCATGCAAAACATGTTTTAACAAACTCATGAAAACACTAGATGCATCAGTTAATCTAACAGAAATAACTAACCACCTATACAAATCACATGTAGACATAACTTTCCATTCATTACTTACTCTTATGCTAATTCGATTAGGCAATATCATCACATGTTCATTATCAAATGTAGATAAAACACAAGTACTATGCAATTTATCAAACATATTATCTAAGCAAAGAAAATAATAACGATACTTATTTACCAATTCGAAATCAATGCACAAGCTCGACATTCTATCTTCCTTAGGTACTATGATCTCATGAATAGCACACACGCGCGCACTAATACTTTCTCCCACGATACCCGCTTTGATGAAGTTGGACACCACCAACTCTCCAACCCGCCTTGGTAACTCCGTCGTCTCCTCGGGAATACTATAAGCTGACTGGTATGGAATGATTACTCGGGGTATGTCATCAACAACCTGTATAAGAGAAACAACATAATTAAATAAAACAGAGTTAATCTTGTTAGTATTCAAAAGCGCCATCTTGTACGAATGTACAGTCATTGGTTTTTTAAAAAATATTTCCTCTTTCAACTCACTCTTTTTTTCATAGTCACTTATTTCTCTCTTTTCTTTTTGCTCACCTTCTCGTTTATTTTCAATCTCTCTATTTTCTATCTCTCTTTTGCTTTCACACTAAATCTTTTTTTCAATTTCTTTTTCACTTTCATTTTGTCGTTCAATTTCTTGCTCTTGTTCATGGACTTCATCTAGCACATTGAAATCTAACAATTCTCCTTGGACTGCATGTTCTCTTTCATCTTCTTCCTCACTCGGCTGATCTTGCTCCTCTTGCACCGTAATAGTTTCTTTTGATTGCTTCAAACATGCCTCCATCACCTTACAAACCGAATCCATGATGTCCTCTTTTACCTCCATAGAAATTACTGGTTCCCTATACACCTTAGGAGTTTCTCATAACTTTCTCCAATGTGATTCCTCGTGTCTTTGAACCCTTTTTTCATCCTCCCAAGTTGATCGCCTTGAAGGTTGCAGTTTATGACTTGGAGATGCATATTCATTCCTCCTGCTAGGCTGTACTGGGGCATATCGCCTTCTCATCACGGTTTTCAACTCTTTTCATGTATCGATCAGATGCTCTCCATATTTTCTCTTATCACGTTCAAATTGAGCCCACCATGTACGTGCATCACCGGAAAAATCTAGAACTGTAACTTTGAACTTCTTTTGCTTGGAATATTCATGACAACCAAACTCTTGTTCCTTCCTTTTCTCCCAACTCAAATAAGCTTCTGGATCTGCTCTACCTTGAAAAGATCTCTTTTGCCACTCATAATTATTTTCATAATTATATCCATATATAATTACTGCAAAACAAAGGTTAGTAGATAAAGAAAATTTTCCTCACACACTCCCTTACGTGTTTCACTTAAACAATGTATCACACAATTATGAAAACGCTCGTGTATCACACAATTAGGCTTTTATCCTTTAATAAGCTCACTACTCTTGCCTTTTACCGCTCGTTATTCTCTCTTATAGGTTCTTTTTCAATTCTTCAAACAATTTCACAGTTTACTATTCAATTCAAAACTAACTTATCACAAAATAAAATATAGAATGTATGAATATCACAATGATAGCAAGCAATCAATCACAACAAATAATATATATTTTTTTCCAACTATTTTTTTTAACTCACGACTTTCTCTCTTTTTTCCCCACGAATTTTTTTTTCACACACAATTTTTTTTATATAATCAACAGAAAATTAAAGATAAGTAACTAGCTAGAAAACGTAGCTTTCTCCACGGCACGCTTGCGTAATGTGGTCATCGCCCGGATCGTTTCCAGCAAGTTATGAAGGTGGAACACTTATAACACCTTAACCCAACGTCTATATTGAGATGAAAACCTTGGTATAATTGCTTTGCTCTAGGAAGCTTGGGTTGAATGGACACCAATGACACCTAAACCCCGTACTTATAGGAAGCAGGAACCTCAGTACAATCGACGAATGATGGTTCGATAGAATGACACCACAAACAACTATGATATGTTGAATGATACGTCGATAATTGAATCTCAAGAAAACTAAGAAAATAATCTAGGAATTTTTAAAGAACCAAAAGATGAGAAGAATCTCACAATAATTTCATTAATCAAAAGTAAGTTATAATATGAAGTTGTCTACTATTACATAACCCAAGTATTCTATTTATACTAATAGAATAAAACCTTAAAGAAACCCTAAATCCTAAAAGAAATAGAAATATTAGTTAACAAGTAATTAGGAATCAAATCTATCTAACAAATATCCTAATTACCTTAGAAATCTAAAATATATGAATATTTCTACATTTGGAAGAAAATCTGATAAAAACGCGTTCCTCGAAAACTGTTGATAAGTGCATATTTCTTATATATTTTTATTCCTTCGTAGTTAGTTTTATTGCATGTTTTGTGTATATATGCACTTATTAGAGTGTTTATTGATTTCAGGAGAATTCGTAGTTAAAAGTGGAGAAAGATTGGAAACTGGAGCGAAAACGATGAAAACGATGAAATTTGAAAATCTAGGCATTTTCGCCCCGGCGAGCTTTTTGGCCTGGAAATCTTCGCCCCAGCGAGAAGGGCTCTGTTGATCTTCGCCCCAGCCAGCTCTGAAGTTGCTCTGGCCCAGACCTCTCTGTTGATCTTCGCCCCTGCGAGAACATCCAATACAAAACCCTTCGCCCCCGCGAAGATGGTCGGGAAGAGAAAAGAATATTTTATTTTAGGCAGGAAAGTTTGAGGATTTCTTATTGTAATTGGATTGTAATTTTTTAGAGACTTAGGATATTATCTTAGGACTATAAATACATGTTATTAGTTAGATATTAGGATATCAAAAACATTATCATAATACGCACTGGAAAAACCCTAGTTTTGAAAGATTGAAGGATGTTAGGCTAAGTTTCTATATTTAGTTCTAAAGGGAGGTGAAACCTTATTTACAAGTAATTGATTAATCAAGTTTTACTCTTTATTCCTTCTTGCATGAAACTTATTCTGATAATTTATTTTAATCGTTTGCATGCTAATTGATTTCATTAATTTAATATGGCCAATTGGATTAGTTTGATCATTAACATCTGCTAGATTAAGGAGTTATATTACGTGTAACTGATAGTATTCCTTGTCACCAGTAGCAATTAGTAGTATTGATTGTGTCAGAACTTTTGATTATTACTAAGGTTATCAGGAAGCAAGTTAAATAAACTGAGCTTGTGTGTTTATTGCTTGAATTAGCCTAATTCTCTAGTCCTTAACGCTGCTATCATATTAAATCTAAAGAGCTCGTTTTAGGTTATATGATAGTTAGAATCTAGTAAAGATCTTGTTTTATTCAGTGAATATCTAAGGAATTTCATATAGCAGAGCTTATTGTTATCTAGGGCTAATAGTTTCATTGAAGGGTAAATAATAATAACGTGGTTGATTGATTAATGTAAATTGGTGGATCTGAACTAAAGAACTGAACTTGTTTATTTATTGGTTAAACTTATTACTTGATTTTGTTTAGTTAGATAATTGATTTTCAAAAGCCCCCGTCTTTTGTCATTGAATAGATTTTAAACACGTATTATCTGTGAGATCGATCCTTGCTTACTACTGTGCTAATTGTTGAACTTGTGAATAGAAATTGAGGTTAATTTAGTAGTGTTAAACGACAGCTCCCAAATTTTGGCGTCGTTGCCGGGGAGTAAAACGGTTGTTTTTATCTATTCAGTTTTTATTTTTTATTTTTTTTAGTTTATAACTCAATCCTCCCAAGTTGTTACAAATTTGATCCAGAGATCAAGCAAACTACAAGAAGGCTAAGAAAGCAAAATCTATCCAACCACTCATCAACTGATTCCGAAGAAGAAGAGGAGATGACACTTTAAAACAATAATAGGACTTTAAAGGAGTTGGCAACTCCTAATTTAAACCAACAACCTCTTTGTATTGAATATCCTACCTTAGATGCTGCGTTTGAGCTTAAATCTGGACTAATCCATTTGTTACCTACTTTTCGTGGTCTTATAGGTGAGGACCCGTACAAACACTTGAAATAATTCCATGTGGTGTGCTCTATTATGAAGCCACAAGGGATTACCGAAGAGCAGATTAAGCTGAGAGCCTTCCCTTTCTTATTAGCGGATCTAGCCAAGGATTGGTTGTATTACCTGCCGTTAGGTTCAATACAATCATGGAACGACATGAAGAAGTTATTCTTGAAGAAATATTTCCCTACTTCAAGAGTGGCTAATATAAGGAAAAAGATCTGTGGAATAAGGCAATTCAGTGGGGAGACACTCTACGAATATTGGGAAAGATTCAAAAAGCTCTGCTCAAGCTGTCCTCCTCATGACCAAATAGATGACCAACATTTGATACAATATTTCTATGAAGGGTTGGTGCCAATGGACAGAAGTATGATAGATGCGGCAAGCGGAGGAGCTCTAGCTGGCAAGACCCCAAAAGCTGCGAGGAATCTAATTACAAACATGATTTCAAATTCACAACAATATGGTACACGAGCAAGTCATGCACCAACAAGGGTAAGTGAGGTGGGCACGTGCACTCATGATCAACAGATTACAGAATGAACTGCTATGGTTAGACAGTTGGCTGCAGGGAGCATACCAGTTGCAAAGACATGTGTTATAATCAGGTCATACTACAGATGCATGCCCAACTTTGGAAGATAACGAGGCTATACAACAAGCTAATGCAATGGGAAATTACCAACCACAACCACAGAGAAAGTATGATCCCTACTCAAATACCTATAACCCAGGGTGGAAGGATCATCCCAATCTAAGTTATGGAGAAAATCGACCGCCTGCACAACCTGTCTCTCCAGCTAGGCAGCAAGGCTATCAACAGGCTCAACCTTAATATCAGCCCAAGCAAGCAGCCCCTGCAAGTTCTGGAACATCCATGGAAGATATGTTCAAAGCACTCATGGGACAAACTCAGCAGTTCATGAATCAAACCCAGCAGTTCATGAACCAAACTCAGCAGTTCCAGCAGGAAACTAGAACTTCAATGCAAGATTTAAGAAACCAAGTGGCCTGGGCAACTTGCGACTATGTTGTCCAATTAATATAACGACAATTTATGCGCAAGTATACGCGGTCAACAAGTAATAAAGAGTAAGTAAAGTATCGATCCCACGAGGAATTATTGCTAATCTTTTCCAAGTGCTAACCATTTATCAACTCAATCTTATCTAAACTAATGGGTTTCTATCTTTTTGGTTGTTGGATTAATAAAGATAACATTAATTAATGAACAATAGAAAGCTTTAAAGATAATGAAGATATGAGATTATAATTTCTCCTATTGATTCATCTACCTCAACACACTTCCTGTTAAACCAAATTAATTATCACAGATTGTTAGTCGAGAACACGAAAGTGAGACAAGGCCATCTTTCGATGTACCAAGTCCATATCATATATAATCCACAAATGATAGAATAAACACGAACACCCACATTACCTAAACCACTATATGTCTATGTGATTTACAAATAAATAGGGTTTAAGCTCAAGCTCTCAAATGACTATAAGCGGTGCTTCGGTATATGTCTATCCTAAGCACAAATCATACATTCCAACGCCATGTAGAACATACAAACACATGCTACTATGATTAGATCTAAACCCATAATCCGTTTCTCAATTTCATATGGATTATCATGGTAATTGCTAGCTAGGCAATTAAGCAATTGAACGCAAATCATAATAGACAATCCATGAATAGCTAATAAGACTAACAAGGAAGCATAACAAAGTAAACTACACAACAAGATCCATTATAATCCCAAAATAGAGTTTAGTTCATGGTAACTACAAATAACATCATATTAAATTTATACATCATGTTGGATTACAAAATAGAAGGTAAACTAGAGATAAAACCACTTTTGTAGATTTTTATATGATGTTTGATGGGTTGATGATGAACACTAGCTTCTCCTCCTTGATTTTGCAATCCTTGATGTTTTTGCTCCTTTGGCCTTGCTTAATATAGCTTGATTTTAGCACTTTGGCCCTCTAATTTGATGTATTTGGTAGCTTCCTCTCTCTAGATTTGATGTTAGAAGGTGTTAGAATGAGTTAGAATATCTATATGAGCCGCCCCCTTGGTGTTATATGATATGGGTATGAGAAACCCTAACTTAGATATCAAAAATTGGCCAAAAATTGCGAAATCCGACTGCATCCAGGGAGTTACCGTCCCGGCGGTGAAAAATGGCCTGAATTCTGCCGCCCCGGCGGCGAAATAGTACTAGAAACTGTCGTCCCAGTGGTGGAACTCTGTACCGCGAGACAGTTTCAACGTCTGTTGGTAAAATGGCCATAACTTCTTCGTCCGAACTTGGATTAAGGCGATTAAGGAGGATATGGAAAGCTAAGAAGTAGCTCTAGAATTCCATAATTGGAGCTCGACGAGATAATGGCCGGAGAAAGGATCAAATTGGCCTGGAAGCAGCTGCTATGTAAAATTCATGCAAAATCCGATGGTAAAATGACCATAACTGTCTCGTACGAACTTCAAATTCGATGATTCCAGATGTTTTGAAAAGCTAAGATCAAAATATACAACTTTTGTTCTTTGAGTTTTGAGAGATTCGGATTGCATCATGGGTCAAATGGAGAAACAAGCAGCTGGAATGCCAAATTCGAGCCAAAATCGCAACGATCCAAGGGGCCTTTATTTCAATTCCTACAAAACAAAGTAAAAACACATAAAAGCATACAAAACATATAAAAGTAATACAAAACTACATTACACAACAATAAGATGAAAACACATAAAACCAAACGAAATGACTTAAGATTTACAAATTATCAAGCTCAAAAGTACCTAATTTGTGTATATAAAACACACTCATCAGACTACAGTAGGGAGGTTGGATTCTCAAGTAACAGGAAAATTACCCTCTCAAACAGTAGTCAACCCGAGGGAAAACGCCAGTGCCATCACATTGAAGAGTGGAAAGCAGTTAGTGATTCCTCAAGCTACTGTAGAATTTGATGAAGAAAGAACCAAGGAAAAAACTACAATACCTTAGGTAACTCCTAACCCATCTGTTCCTTTGAAGACTAATGTTTTACCTTTTCCACCCAAGAATCCTAGAACCTCATGGAAAGATGAACAAGAAAAGGAGATTCTTGAGACTTTTAGGAAGGTGGAGGCAAACATTCTTTTAATTGATGCAATCAAACAAGTGCCAAGGTACGCGAAATTTTTAAAGGAATTGTGCACTAACAAAAGAAAGTTAAAAGATGATGAAAGGATTACTGTAAGAGAAAATGTATCCGCAGTCTTCCAAAGGAAAATGCCCCCAAAATGTAAAGATTCGAGCATGTTTACCATTCCCTGTAAAATTGGCAACATCAGATTTAAAAAAGCTATGCTAGATTTAGGAGGATCCATAAATGTCATTCCACTATCTATTTTTGCTTCTCTAAATCTAGGACCTATTAAGCAAACTGGTGTTATCATACAATTGACTGATAGAACTAACACTTACCCCGAATGGGTAATTAAGGATGTATTGGTACAGGTGTAAGAGTTGATTTTTCCTGCAGATTTCTACATAATAAACATGGAGGACAATAAATCCTCAAATCCTGCTCACATCTTGCTAGGGAGACCATTCCTGAAAATAAAAAGAACAATGATTGATGTTCACAACGGGACCCTCACCATGGAGTTTGATGGTGAAAAGATTCAATTTAATATATATAAGGCATTGAGGTACCCTAGTGACATTAATACCGTTTATGCTATTGATGTGTTTGATTCTTTAGTACAACAATCTTTTGACCATTTTCACAAGGATAACTTGGAGGTTGCCATCACAAATAGCGTGGAGTTAGGAAAAGAAGGAGATGACGAGCAAGAACAAGAGTTAAAGGAAACTGTGGCCGCACTACATTCTTTGCCAAAAATTGCAAATAAAGGGGTAGTATTGTCCATTCAGTTACCTATGTCTCATACTAAATTATTACCTTCTGTTGAACAGGAACCTATTTTGGAGTTGAAACCTCTTCCAGACCATTTGAAGTATGCATATCTTGTGGAAAATGACACATTACCTGTAATAATTGCTAATAATTTGACCCAAGCACAAGAGGAGAAACTTCTACGGATTCTAAGGGATCACAAAACAGTCTTTGGATGGACAATTGTAGATATCAAGGGAATAAGCCCAACTGTTTGTATGCATAGAATCCTGTTGGAGGAAGGAGCGAGACCTACCAGAGATGCTCAAAGGAGATTGAACCTACCCATGATGGAGGTAGTAAAGAAAGAAGTTCTGAAGTTGCTAGATGCAGGTATTATCTACCCAATCTCAAACAGCCAATAAGTGAGTCCAGTCCAGGTTATTTCTAAGAAATTTGGGATCACTGTCGTTCAGAATGATAACAATAAGTTGGTGCCAACAAGGATGCAAACAGGGTGGAGAGTCTGTATTGACTACAGAAAATTAAATACAGTCACTAGAAATGACCATTTCCCTCTTCCCTTTATTGATCAAATGTTAGAAAGATTGGCTTACCATACTTACTATTATTTTTTGAATGGATTTTTAGGTTACAACCAGATTGTAATTGCCCAAGAAGATCAAGACAAGAGTACCTTCACATGCCCTTTCGGTACATTTGCTTATAGGAGGATGTCTTTTGGACTATGCAATGCACCAGGTACCTTTCAAAGGTATATGGTAAGTATATTTTTTGATCTTCTTGAAAGCTGTATAGAGGTTTTTATGGATGACTTTACAGTCTATGGTGACTCGTTAGAAGCATGTTTAGAGAACTTAACTAAAGTACTTGACAGATGTTTAGAAACTAACCTTGTTCTAAATTGGGAAAAATGTCACTTTATGGTAGAACAAGGTATAATACTTGGTCATGTAGTATCTGTTAAAAGATTAGAAGTTGATAAAGCTAAAATAGAAATAATTACTGTTTTGCCTTACCGTGCAAATGTGTAGGAGATTCGATCTTTTCTTGGCCATGTAGGTTTCTATAGAAGATTTATCAAGTACTTTTCCAAGCTAGCTTTGCCACTATGTAAGTTGTTGCAAAAAGATGTGCAGTTCCAGTTCAATGATGAGTGCAAGGAAGCATTTGACGCATTAAAGAAGCTTTAAACCTCAGTACCTATCATACAACCACCTAATTGGAACTTGCCTTTTGAGATCATGTGTGACACTAACAACTATGCAGTCGAAGCTGTTTTAGGGAAAAGGGTTCACAAAGTTTTATATGCCATATACTATGCTTCTAGGACATTAAATGCTGCTCAAATCAATTACTCTACAACTGAAAAAGAGTTGTTGTCGGTTGTATTTGCTTTAGACAAGTTTAGATCCTATTTACTTGGTACTAAAGTGATTATCTATTATGATCATGCTGCTCTTAGGTACTTGTTGAAAAAAAAGGACTCAAAGCCTTGAATCATACAATGGATTTTGTTGTTGCAAGAGTTCAACCTAGAGATTAAGGATAAGAAGGGAGCTAAAAACATAGTAGCAGATCACTTGAATAGACTGCTGCGGATTGAAGATGCCCTACCGTTACATGATTCTTTCCCAAATGAGTATTTGTTTAAAATTGATAAAGCATTACCTTGGTTAGCAAACAATATCAATTACCTTGTTAGTCAACATATGCTTGATGGTTATTCTAAAGCCCAAAAAGAAAAACTCAAGAGCTATGATAAATATTTTGTATGGGATGACCCATATTTGTGAAACTTTTGCTCTGACCAAATTGTTAGGAGATATGTACCCAACCATGAATTCCTATCAATTCTTACTTTTGTCACTCATATATTTGTGGAGGACACTTTGGACCTAAGCGGACTGCTCATAAGATCTTGGAGAGTGGTTTTTATTGGCCTAACCTATTCAAAGACGCTTTCCTGTTTTGTAAAGCATGTGAGAATTGCCAAAGAACCGGTAACATAACACATAAGAATCAAATGTCGTAAACTCCCATCTTAGTTGTTGAAATTTTTAATGTTTGGGGTATTGATTTTATGGGTCCTTTTCCTGTTTCTTTTGGTAATTTGTATATCTTGTTAGCCATTGATTATGTCTCTAAATGGGTGGAAGCTAAAGCCACCAGGATTAACGACTCTAAAACTATTGCAGATTTTGTCAAGACTAACATATTTCACAGGTTTGGAACACCAAGGGTCATTATCAGTGATAGGGGTACGCATTTTTGTAATAGGATGCTAGCTGCGCTATTGAAGAAATATAATGTTTGCATAAAGTTTCTACATCCTACCATCCCAAAAGTAATGACTAAGCTGAGGTTTCCAATAGAGAGAACAAGTCCATTTTAGAGAAGGTGGTCAACCCCAACAGGAAGGATTAGAGTTTGTGGTTGGAGGATGCACTTTGGGCTTACAGAACGGCATACAAAACCCTGATCAGCATGTCACCTTACAGGATAGTATATGGGAAGGCATGTCACTTGCCTGTTGAATTAGAACATAGAGCTTTTTGGGCAATCAAGAAATGCAATATGGAGATGGACAAGGCTAGTGAACAACAGAAGCTACGGTTGCAGGAATTGGAAGAATTGAGGAATGATGCTTATGAGAGTTCCAAGATATACAAGGAGAAGACAAAAGCTTTTCATGATCGCAGGCTCATTCGAAAGAACTTTGTTGTAGGACAAAAAGTTCTCATTTACCATTCCTAGCTCAAATTATTTTTAGGTAAGTTGAGATCTAGATGGGTAGGACCTTTTGTTGTTATTACCATTTTTCTTCATGGTGCAATTGAAATTCAGAGCCCAAGTACAGGAAAAGTTTTTAAGGTGAATGGACACAGGTTGAAACCCTTTCATGAAGGTTTTTAGGTGGAAAATATTGAGGTGATGAATCTTGAGGATCCCATGGATGCGGAATGAAGAAAGAGGGAGGATGTCGAGCCAATGATAATAAACAAGGGCAGCTGCTTGGGAGGCAACCCAAGATTTCAGATTTAATTTTTTTATCCCTTTACTTTTTAGTTTGTTAGTTACATATTAGTTAGTTACTTCATCTTTGCATGATTGTCTTACATTGGGGACAATGTAAGGTTTGAGTGTAGGGGGGGTTTAGGTTATATTTAGGTTTACTCTAGGAGATTATGATCCGATTGTGGTTATTTTTGTGGAAAAAAATTAAAAATTAAAAATTTTAAAATTGAAAATTTTTGCTCTAAAGTTTTTTTATGATTGGCTAAGTTTTTAAAGGTTTTTGGATATGGAATGAAAATTGATGCTAATTTAATAGAACCTGTTTGATGCAGAATCAGTGTTGAATGATGATAACTAAGTCATGATCCATAGTAACTGATTTGAATGGAATTTGTATTGCATGAGTTCTTGAACATGAGATATGTGCTTATTTGGCTGAGTTATCTGTGGAGTTGTCTATGTGCACTAATTTCATTGTTTAGAGCTATTTTGCTGCTAATGCTGTTGCATGACCATAAGAAAATAAGACAAGAGGAAATTGAAGAATTTTTGAAAAAGTGAATGAGAAAAAAATGTAAAAGAGAAACATGTGGTGGGTTGAAATGCAGCGTAAAGCGCACTCACCCATAAACGCATACAACGAGATGGAGCATAAAACACACTCGTTGGTGAGAAAAAAAGTGAGATGGAGCATAAAATTCACTCACTTAAGAAAAATTGAGAAAGGTGAAACAGAGCATAAAACGCATTCACCTGGAAAAAAATGTTAAGTTGTTGGTTCTGGAGAAAAAACAAAAAATAGCAGATGAAATATGTTTTGAGTTTTGAGTCAGTGTGCACAGTTATTATTCCATGATAACTGAGTTGAGTATGTGTATAGATCATAGGAAAGATACTTATGTGGCTATAGTTTGGTTTAGAAATGTTCAGTGGGGAATGACGAGGTTATTGCTATGAATTGATTGACGAAGTGTTGACCGAATTCCTATTAGTTAGTGTTGATATTCATGGTTGGTAATTGATTTAAACCTTTTTGAAAGCTTGGTTGAACGAATCTCAAATGTTTTCAATAGGACCTTTGTTTAGTTTACACGAGGACGTGTAAAGACTAAGTATGAGGGAATTTTATAAGTGCATATTTCTTATATATTTTGATTCCTTCGTAGTTAGTTTTATTGCATGTTTTGTGTATATATGCATTTATTAGAGTGTTTATTGATTTCAGGAGAATTCGGAGTTAGAAGTGGAGAAAGATCGGAAACTGGAGCGAAAACGAGGAAAGAGATGAAATATGGAAATCCAGGCATCTTTGCCCCGACGAGCTTTTTGGCCAGGAAATCTTCGCCCTGGCGAGAAGGGCTCTGTTGATCTTCGCCCCAACCAGCTCTGAAGTTGTCCCGGGCAAGACCTCTCTGTTGATCTTCGCCCCGACGAGAACATCCAGTACAAAATCTTTCGCCCCAACGAAGATGGTCGGGAAGAGAAAAAAATATTTTATTTTTGGCAGGAAAGTTTGAGGATTTCTGATTGTAATTGGATTGTTATTTATTAGAGACTTAGGATATTATCTTAGGACTATAAATACATGCTATTAGTTAGATATTAGGATATCAAAAACATTATCATCATACGCATTGGAAAAACCCTAGTTTTGGAAGATTGAAGGATGTCAGGCTAATTTTCTATATTCAGTTCTAAAGGGAGGTGAAACCTTATTTACAAGTAATTGATTAATCATGTTTTATTCTTTATTCCATCTTGCATGAAACCTATTCTGATAATCTATTTCAATCGTTTGCATACTAATTGATTTCATTAATTTAATATGGCCAATTGGATTAGTTTGATCATTAATATTTGCTAGATTAAGGAGTAATATTACGTGTAATTGATAGTATTCTTTATCACCAGTAGCAATTAGTAATATTGATTGTGTCAAAACTTTTGATTATTACTAAGGTTATCAGGAAGCAAGTTAAATAAACCGAGCTTGTGTGTTTATTGCTTGAATTAGCCTAATTCTCTAGTCCTTAACGTTGCTGTCATATTAAATCTAAAGAGCTTGTTTTAGGTTATATGCTGGTTAGAATCTGGTAAAAAGCTTGTTTTTCTAATGAGAATTTCAGATAGCAGAGCTTATTGTTATCTAGGGCTAATAGTTCCAGTGATTATTGTTAGATAATTGATTTTCAAAACCCCCCATCTTTTATCATTGAATAGATTTCAAACACGTACTCCCTGTGGGATCGATCCTTGCTTACTACTATGCTAATTGTTGAATTTGTGAATAGAAAGCGAGGTTAATTCAGGAGTGTTAAACGACAGCTCCCAACTGTGCCGCGTGACTGGCGTGGGGCGCGCTGGAATTACACTGAGAATGGCGCGGGGCGCACTGGGCTAATTCCGGATTCTGCATGTCTGGCCCGGGGTGCGCTGCTTTGGCAGATTTGACTATTTTGCCCTTATACGTCCCGAACGTGATTCTTTACTCCTCTCTTGCTTCCGTCAACAAACTTATACCAATTTAATGAGCTTAGAATCATATCCCCTATTGAATATCTTGCCCTCGTTCCGTGCATTGCATGATAACTTGACTTGCATTGATTTGGTCTTATTAAATAGATGATATCTAACAAACCCAAATCACATTATCGACCCTCCTCTCGCGGTCCTCTTGAATTGAGCTTCAATATAAGTATCCTTAATTAGTTTTCAGCCCAATCACTCATGATCATTTGAATATACCTTTGAACTTGAGTTGTGTCTCGAATGCTTGATGCAAGCCTGGTCAGAATCTCTTCATTGGGTACCTTGGAGTCTCTCCCTAAAACGGTCGTACTGAGACCCCGTGCAGTGTGGCAGACGACTTTGCTATTGGGCTGCTGTACGTTGTGCCGACATTTTCTGAAAAGCAGAGCCCTCCCAAATGGTGCATATCTGGTCCCATACAACAGTCCTGATAAAATCTGGACGGACATCTCTAAGTGTATGTCCGTCTGCCATCTTGCTCTGAGTCTTCTTCCAGTCGTAGAACCACTTATGCCAATTCATTTCTAAATATCCTCGAAGAACGGTCATGCCATGGGATTCCTGACCGTCATCGAATCGATAATAGCGTTGCACATTACACATTATAATATTAGTAGACAACATAAACTGACATGTCAATGATAAATAATAACATGCAAATGACATAGGAAACTAACATATGAATGACATCTTACCCAAAACTCATCTATAATCAGTTGGCGTGTGCGCTCATCAATATCCGCCCATCTCATCCACGCGTTTGAGAATCTGTTGCGCACGATCCCAAATAACGTTTTTCGCTGAGTCGCCTCATGGATACTGCAATTGAAATGAATACATTTGAAAATTCTAAACTATATATACATGCAGAATTAAAATAGGGAAAATGTCTAGGCCCGGTGATAAAGATCTTTGCTGAAGAAGAAGGAATTTTCACATGCTTTGGTGGGTGAGTAGTTTGATACAAGTCCAAATGGAATATATAAGTATTTATATACATACATATAAATAAATACATACATGCTACCAAATCGCCAGCCATTTAATTATCTAGCTTATAATGAAATTAGTAAAGCTTTTATTACATGCTCTTCTTAAATTTAAGGTAACCAATACTGGGATATATATACATACATCAGTGAGTACTAAATTACATATATGCGGTGCCTAGGGAGATTCCCTAACAAGCCACGTGCTAGTCCCCTCGGAGGCCTACGGTGATCACCTATGCACTGCAATATGTGAATGTGTTGTTAAAAACGCATATCCTGACAATAATATATAAAAATAATAGTAAGATGTAAAAAAATTAAAACATGTAATTATACCTGAAGATCCGCCCTGCTCATCGCCCCCACGACCCCCACGACCTGTACCGCCAGCACGCCTACCACGATCGACGTGTGGTGTACGAGCCATATGTATATAACTATAAAGATATCAACATAAAATTATAAGACATTTGTAATCATAATAATTTTGCACTTTAATTAGTAGAATAATATAAGTTGCACCATCATGATTGCACTACTACAAATTATTATATATAGATACAACTAAAAAGACAAAAAGTACATACTCCTAATCATTTATATCATCAAAGCCATCAATATCAGAATCGTCATCTTCAAGCAGTAGCTCTTCATTCTCGCTGTCATCACCATCTTCGTCATCCTCAACCATGTCTTCATTTATATCTTCCTCCTCAACAACATCGTCGTCACTCTTGATAGTACGACATCATCATGTAGGAGTAATAAGGCTTATTCTTTTTGCCCCATTTCTATATATCTAGAAGTAAATTATCCAAACTCACTAATAATAATCACATTAGTAGATGTGACACTAGTAGACTCCAATTGTAAAGGTTCGTCGTCTGGACAAGGAGTTGTGCCTTGAAAACCACGAGCTTTGGTGGTTATAACAGCATACCATGAGCTGGCATGAGTCTTAACACCCTGTGCGTAGTACACCTGCATTGCTTGACTTGCTAAAATAAAAGGCTCGTCTAAGTTTAGTTTTGACTTAATATTTACTGTCACTAGTCCTGAGTTTTTATCTACTCTAACCCCATTTTCAACATCAAACTAATGACAATTGAAACAAACTAACTCTTTTTTACCCTAGTATTTGAGAACGACTACTTCTAGCAATTGTCCATACCAGTCATCCCACAGATTATCGTAGCAGCTACCTTTAACCACTACACCAGAATCAGATGACACGACTTTCCCAACATCGCAACACTTAAATCTGTAACCGTTGACAATACAACATGTATAAGTAGATCTTTCAAGGCCATCGGCTATAAGCTTTAGTCAAATGTCAGCGTTATCATTTGTTATGACCTAATGTACATTTACATAACATATTTTAAAGTTAATTACGCCATAAGATTCATTCAGGAGGGTAAATGCATTTAGACATCAATTTAAGACACTTATTACATCTTTAAACCATTGCAAAAATTCTCTATTTCTCAAATTTTACAATTCCTCGTCCGATATAATCGGATTCGCTACACGTATCTCAGCATCATATTGACTGCAGTACAGTTATAAACGACATTATTATGGCTACGAACTTAATGGGTATGCAAAGAACTTTTAACAGTTACAAACGACATCTTTATAGCTACTTACTTAATATATGGTGCAACTTCATTCATGTTTACAAGTGCATACAATGTGGCAGCTACATACTCATTATCGGTCAAGAATCGTCTTTTTTCCCACCGAATGGTTGTATCGAATGACTAAAGGCCATTAAATTTTCATTACCCTCGTGTGCAACAACCTCGTTCTGACGTAAACGATTGTGCCTCGTCTGAACATTCGGCTCAAAGGACAACGAGCAGAAATTAACAAGCTCCTCCATAACATAACTTTCAGCAATTAACCCCTCTACACGGGCTCTATTCTTCACCTTTGACTTTAGACGTCGCATATACCTATATGTTATATATGCATGTATACATTAGAAAGCAAGAATGAACATTTTAGTAGTACTTTAAAAACATTATTGTCATTACCTCTCAAATGGATACATCCATCTATATTGCACGGGACCACCAAACTTGGCTTCGTAAGGCATGTGAAATGCTCCATTGAATCAAAAAACGATAGAGGGAAGATCATTTCTAACTTGCATAGTATCTGCCTCTCTATTTTATCTATGTCTCTGAGCTGGAGCTCCGTTAAGCATAGATCTCTGAATAAGTTAGAAAGCTTTGTCAGTGCTTCAACCACACGTTTTGGTAACAAGTCGATAAATGTCACGGGGATCAACTTTTGCATGAATACATGACAATCATAACTTTTTAGACCCCAAAACTTCAGCTATTCGACTTTACAACACTGTTAGATATCATGGTTTAAATTTGATGTTGTGCTCTTGATGAATATATGTATCAGTAGCCAAGATTGTAAAGTCCTTAATAATAGACATATGTACAAGGACTTAGGAAAGAGAAAATCAAATATGTTAGGATGATATAAGCTGTATTCAACATCTGTAATATCCTAGCAAATTGTGAACTCCTTTATTGAAAGTGATGTACAAAGGACTTAGTATAGAAAAGATCAAAGCTGTTAGGTTGATCTTGTGTGCTGATCGTAGAGTACTGCCATACTCCAAGTAAAAGGACGTAGAGCTTCCTCGGCAGGACGCAGAGCTTCCTTGTCAGTACGTAGAGCTTCCTCGGCAGGACGCAGAGCTTGCTCGGCAGGACGTAGAGCTTTATCGTCAGGACGTAGAGCTTCCTCGGCAGGACGCAGAGCTTCCACGTCAGGACGTAGAGCTTCCTCGGCAGGACGCAGAGCTTCCTCAGCAGGACGTAGAGCCTTCTCGACAAAACAAAGAGTTATCCTTGCATCACAAGACAAACTCTCACCTATCGTAGAGTTATCTATGCCAGTGCTCACAGACTAAATCAACACCTCTTTTGATGAACATGAAGGCGAGACATTGATGCTACTTAAGAATGATCAAAATGAAGTTCACAGTGAAATATCTGCAAGCATCAAAACGACTATAAACACACTGACGACACTACGGCTAAGCAAGAACGTAAAATCAAATGTCAGACGAGCAACTCAGATTTGAATGTGAATATTCTAAGCTGCCCATAACAAAAGTCAGTAGAATGACCTGCCCAAGATAGTTGCTGAATATTAAACAAACAAGTAGGGAACAAACAACTACAATCTACAGACGGTCAAAGCAATATTCCCACCACTGTCTTGAAGTCAGACTAATGGAAGTTGACTCACCCCACTACTGCAGTCAACAAAGAATAAACTATTCCTAAACTCAGCAACACATCTAAACAGAAGAAATAGATGCAACGACCACATTTCAACGGGAAGATTTCTCAGAAGCATTTACATAAGGCAGAAAGAATGAAGATTCAGATTAAGCAAGTACAACAAAAAGAAGATAACATCTGAAACATCATTCTACAACCAAAAAGGGATACATCTTGCTTCGCTGCTGAGTTTATCAATCATATGCTTCAAGCAACTCAGTAGCAACAAAACGAATCACTCTATATCAAGTGAAAGGGTCAACAGGTGACTAACCTAAGTCAAGTCTGCTGGACTTGCTGAGTACCAGAGGGTACAAGAGACTCTAAGGCTGTTGGTCTTAGTTTACAGAGTTCCAAGGCTGCTGGCTTTGAAGAGTACGTTTGAGTAATGGTGTTCCAAGACTGAGGGTCTTGAAGGAATCTTTGTGATTCAGTTGTAACGATATCCTTAGTGGATTTGCTACTCGAGGAGTAGAACAGTGGAGTAGGAGTCTTGTGTGCTCCAAACCACTTAAAGCCTTGTCTCTATCTCTTTGCACTTAATAACTGCCATAACTGCTATAACTGTTTTATCACTGCTTCATTATATTCCCTACTACTAGTCCATGTCTACAAAGGGTTCTTATAAACTATACTCCGCTGTGCTTAGTAATTGAATATATTCATTAAAACTGTTAAGTCATCTGTTTGAAAAAAAAGAAATTACAAAGTTATAAAAGAATCTATTCAACCCCCCTTCTAGATATCTTTTGTGCCTCTGGAAACTAACAATTGGTATCAGAGCAGGTTCTCTTAGTTAAAGCCTAACCCGCTTGAGTAGATCAATGGCACAAACCAGAAATGGATCTGAGCAAGGCGGAGGAAACAAACCGCCTATGTGCAACAAGGACAAATTTGCCAACTGGAAAGTTCGTATACAGGCATACATGGATGCCATTGACGAGGATCTATTTGATACTTTCCTCAATGGGCCTTATGTACCAACCAAGCTGATGCCAACTGCTGAAGATCCAAATAAAGTCTCAATCAAACAAAAAAGGACTGGACTGATGTAGAGAAGAAAACAGTTCAGTTAGACAAAAGAGCCAAAAACATTCTGTTCATGGCTCTAGAAGATGAATTATTTGAAAATGTGGTCAACTGCACAACAGCTAAAGAAGTATGGGATGCACTGCTGATTATGAATGAAGGAACAGAAGAAGTCAGAGAAAATAAGCAATCCTTGCTCACTCAGCAGTATGAAATGTTCACCCACATCTCAGGGGAAAACATCACTTCCACATATGAAAGATTCAACGTACTACTCAACTCTCTTCGAGCATATGGAAAGACCTATCCAAACAAAGATCTTATCATCAAGTTCATGAGAGCTCTACCAATCAAGTGGGATGCCAAAACCACTGCCATCAGAGAATCAAAGAATCTTCATGAAATGACTGTTCAGATGCTATATGGAAATCTTCTCACTTATGAACTGGAGCTGACCCAACGAGCAGAAACTCTGTCAGAAGGAAAGAAGAAAGAAAGAGGAATTGCTCTAAAAGCATCTACTTCAAAGGTAGCTGACTCAGATGATGATGAAGATGATGATGAAGATGATGAACTCAATGATGAAGGAGTTGCTATGCTGGTCAAACACTTCAAAAGGTTTATAAGCAGAAATAACAGACAAAGGAAGTTCAGTAGCAGCTCTAAAGAACAAGTTAATGACTTGTGCTACAACTGTAAACAACCAGGTCATTTCATCGCAAACTGTCCCAAGCCTCCAAGAAATGATCCAAAGAAGGACAAGAAGAAATCAGAATTCAAAAACCACTTCAAGGCCAAGAAAAAGGAAAGAGGGTTCGTTGCTGAAAGTTCATGTAGTGACTCTGACAACGACTCAAGTTCTGAATATGGAGAAGACGAAGAAACACAAAAAGCCAACTTATGCTTAATGGCCAAAGAAGGAAAAACCAAGAAGGAATTCAATGTGGATGAGGTATTTGACTTTTATTCTCCTGATTTAACTATTGATGACCTTAGAGAAGGAAAGCATGACTTTATGATAGAACTGCACAACTATATGAAACTGTTTAGAATTCTTTCAAAGGATCACTCTCTTCTTCAAGAGGAAAAAGAGAAAGCAGTCGTAGAGTTGGAAACTGCTCTACGAACTGCTAACTCTTGTGTCAAGCTTGAAGCAGAGAATTCTAGCCTAAGACAGGTAAATGAGCTTAACACTCAGAGAGAACTAATTCTAGTCTCCAAAATCCAGGAACTAGAAAAGACTATTTCAGCATGGAACAAATCCTCTCTGTCTATGGATACCTTGATCTCTAGCCAAATATCAGTGGCTAACAGATCAGGATTGGGTTTCTGCAATTCTCCCTCAGAAACCTCAGTGGTCAAACCTATGGAAGCTAATGATAACAATTCTCATAAATCTAATAAGAGAATTCTATTTGTTAAATCCTTACAGGCTGTTAATACACTGCACTCAAATCCTGCAAACCAAGATACTCTTTCCCACACAACTCTAGGATTCAAGAATTCAAAGAGTAAGTCAAAATCTGCTTTTAGTCCACAAAGGGTAGTAGAGTATGTCAAAACTCTCTCTACGAACCACAAGGATCGTAGAGATAACCTCCACTCTATGAAAACCATGAATCATAGAAGAAAGCAGAAGGGGGTGAGTTACTACCATCCACGTCTTTCTAAGACAAAAAGGAATTCATACTCACACACAAGCATGCATTACATTCAATGTTACACCTGCCATAAACATGGTCATAAAACTGCAGAATGTCATCTCAACTATTTTTATCCTGTACTACACAGACCCAACATCAAACAGATTTGGGTTCCCAAGGTTACTAATGAATATGGACCCAAGCAATATTGGGTACCAAAATGAAAGCTGATCCTTTCCGCAGGTACAAAGCTCCACTGAATCAACATGGTACCTTGATAGTGGATGCTCTAGACATATGACAGGCAACAAGGCTCTTCTGACAAACTATGAAGAAAAGGATGGTCCTGCAGTCATCTTTGGTGATAACAACTCTGGAAAGACAGGAGGATATGGGTCTGCTGGGAATGGTGCTATGTCCTTCAGCAAAGTGGCATACGTTGAAGGACTAAAACACAATCGTCTCAGCATCAGCCAACTGTGTGATAAAAATCATCAAGTCACTTTTCTCAACAATCAGTGTCAAGTCAGAGACATAACGACCAACTCATTAAAGCTGATAGGAACCAGAGAAGGAAATGTCTATACTGTTAACCTTGCAGAGTTAAGACCTGATGAAGTTGTATGTTTGCTTGCCAAAGCCTCTGAAGATCAGTGTTGTCTATGGCATATGAGGTTATCTCACTTAAACTTCAAAAGCTTGTCAAGGCTTGCCTCCAATGACCTAGTTGCAGGACTGCCAAAGCTCAATTTCATCAAAGAGAAGCCCTGCAAAGCATGTCAGTTTGGAAAGCAAACAAAAAGGTCATTCAAAAGCAAAGCAATCAACTCAAATGATAAGCCCCTCATGTTACTCCATATGGATCTCTTCGGGCCTATCCCAACAACAAGTCTTGGTGGAAAGAAATACTCTCTGGTGATTGTGGATGACTACACCAGATTCACATGGGTATTCTTTCTGAGCTCTAAGGATGAAACAAGCTCTCACTTGATCAAGATGTTCAAACTTGTCATGAATGAGAAAGAGGAGAAGATCAAAGCCATAAGAAGTGATCATGGAAGAGAATTTGATTTCACTGAGGTAGAACTGTACTGTGAGGAAAATGGCATCAATCACAACTTCTCAGCCCCAAGAACTCCACAACAAAATGGAGTAGCTGAATGGAAGAATAAGACATTGATTAAAGCAGGAAGAACATTACTGGCAGCTGCTCAACTCCCTGAGTACTTTTGGGCAGAAGCTGTCAGCACTGCATGCTACACTCAAAACAGGTCTCTCATTCACTCCCTCCTCTAGAAGACTCCCTATGAATTATGGAAGGGAAGGAAGCCAAACATCAGTTACTTTCGTGCATTTGGTTGTTTATGCTACATCCTCAACAACGGCAAAAAGTATCTAACCAAATTCCAACCCAAGTCAGATGAAGGAATCTTCCTTGGCTATGCTATAGACAGCAAGGCTTACAGAGTATTCAACAAGGAATCATTAAGTGTTGAAGTCTCTATTCATATCACATTTGATGAGTCAGAATCAAAGAAGAAAACCTCCTCACTCAATGATCCAACAGAGGAGGACTCTACGATTACTAAGTCCAAAATTGTAGAGTTAGGTTCTACGATCGTCGAGCCAGAAGCAGAAATCGCAGAGCAAGAATAAGCAAACGTAGAGCTCAATATGCCTGACAATGAGTCTCTACCACCTGAACCAGAAATCAACTTGGAAGAACTCAGATAAGAAGGCACCAGAACTGATGTTCCAAGAAGAAGAAAGTGGACAAAGGATCACACTGAAGATCTGATAATTGGGGATCCTAATGCAAGAGTCAGGACTAGATCAGCAACTCAAAATGAATGCATCTACCTAAGCTTTATCTCTCAAATAGAACCCAAAAAGGTAGAAGAAGCCTTAGAAGATTCAAGCTAGATAGAGGCAATGCAAGAAGAGCTCAACCAGTTTGAAAGAAGCAAAGTCTGGAGATTAGTTGAAAGGCCAGCACAACATCCAGTCATAGGCACCAAATGGGTCTTCAGAAATAAGATGGATGAAGATGGGGTTATCACAAGGAACAAAGCAAGACTGGTAGCTAAAGGATACTCACAAGAAGAAGGAATTGACTATGATGAAACCATTGCTCCAGTTGCAAGATTGGAAGCAATCAGAATCTTTCTTGCCCATGCAACCCATATGAGATTTAAAGTCTTCCAAATGGATGTCAAGAGTGCTTTCCTCAATGGAGAACTCCAAGAAGAAGTCTATGTAGAACAACCTCCAGGTTTTGTTAATCCAACTCTTTCTAATTATGTTTATAGATTAGACAAATCATTATATGGATTAAAACAAGCACCTAGAGCATGGTATGAAACACTCACTAACTTTCTCACAGAAAAGGGATTCACTAGAGGTAGAGTAGATACCACCTTATTCCTAAGGAAACACAAGGATAAATCACTTCTAGTTCAAATCTATGTGGATGATATAATATTTGGTTCTACTGATGAAAAACTGTGTGAAAGGTTTGCCAAGCTAATGCAGAGTAAGTTTGAAATGAGCATGATGGGAGAACTGAATTTCTTCCTTGGACTTCAAGTGAAACAAACTGCTGAAGGTATATTCATCAACCAAGCCAAATACATTAAAGACCTATTAAAGAAGTATGGCATGGAGTCAGCCTCCATCATGAAAACACCTATGGCACCTGCTACCAAGCTTGACAAAGATGAGAAAGGTAAAAGTATTGATATTACTCAATATAGAGGTATGATTGGATCTCTCCTATACCTAACTGCCAGTAGACCAGATATCATGTTTGCCACCTGTATTTGTGCTAGATTTCAAGCCAATCCTAAGGAATCTCATTTATTAGCTGTAAAAAGGATTTTCAGATATCTTAAAGGTACCCCAAATTTGGGACTTTGGTATCCTAAAAAGTCACCCTTTGAGTTAATGGGATATTCAGATGCTGACTATGCAGGGTGCAAGATAGACAGGAAAAGCACAAGTGGTACGTGTCAATTCCTTGGAAATAGACTTGTCTCCTGGTTCAGCAAGAAGTAAAACTCAGTCTCAACCTCTACTACAGAAGCTGAATATATTGCTGCAGGGAGTTGCTGTGCACAAATCCTATGGATGAAAAATCAGTTAGCTGATTATGGTTTTGTGTTTAAATCTATTCCAGTTCATTGTGACAATACTAGTGCAATTGCTATAACTCATAATCCTGTCATGCATTTAAGAACCAAGCACATAGGCATAAGATATCATTTCATCAGAGATCATGTGCAAAGTGGAAATATATCATTACATTACATTTCCACTGAAAAACAGCTTGCTGATGTGTTTACAAAACCCCTAGATGAATCTAGATTCAACATGCTGATAAGTGAACTTGGAATGCTAAATTTACATCCATAATATTATGCTTTGAAATCTACTAACTCTGCAGAAAGAAAGTTCGAAGAGTGACGTCAGAAAACGTTGAAACGAAAGTTGAAAAACTTAGAGCTTAAAGGAAACCAAGCTGCCGAGACGTACTCTACGATCGTCGAGTAAGATGGAGATCGTAGAGCAGAAAACGGCTCAAAAGTGAAATGTAGAGCTCAGATGGAACTAAGGGCAAAACAGTCTTTTCCAACGACTTAAAACATGCACTCAGCCCACTCAGCAGAAAAAGAGGGAAGTTTTCACTAAGTCATTTCAAATTATTATTCATCTTTTTCAAAACGCTTCCTCTCCCTCTTTGCTGAAACCCTAGCTCTCCGTTTCAATCGAACTATAAGCAAAATTCGTCTCTGTGCAGCAAAAATCAAAACTTCAAATGGCACTCTCTCCAGTAATCACAGGGAACTCTCTCGACTTTGAAGACTTTGCTTCAGCTGAAACGAAGTACAAGAGAATCATTTCTCTGCTACGTCGATCGGGACTCTATGAAGCACTTGACACCAACACTCTGGTATATCCAACACTGGTGAGGGAATTCTATACAAATGGAATTATCAAGAACGAAATTCTAACCACAAAGGTCAAGGGAATCTCGTTGCAACTAAGTGCTTCAGAAGTCAATGCAGCCCTAGGCTTCAAAGATGAAGGGCTCACAACTATCAAGTTCATCAATACTGAAGAAGGATTAAAACGAATGCACCATGATGACAACCCAAAGCTAAGGGGTTTAAATAAGAAGGAATTCCCCCAAAAGTATGAATTCCTTGCTGATATTGTCGGCAAATGTATTCTGTGCAAAGACTCAGCTCACGATTCTGTTAACGACAGTCAGCTCAGAATCATGACTGCAATTGTGAAGAAGATTCAACTAAATTTTGGTGCCCTACTCTTAGAATGGATTGGAAACTAGGTATTAAGTGATGGAAAGGCCAAAGGGGCGAGGAAAATGCTCCACGGAAGATTCATAAGCATTATTCTTCAAAAGGAACTAGGTGTTGGTCGATTTCGCAACCGATAAATACGCGCAAGTATACGCGGTCAACAAGTAATATAATGATAAGAGAGTTGTCGAACCCACAGGGAATTGTTCTAGTGTATCCCAAGTACCAACTATATATCGTCTCGATTTTAATTAGACAAATGATGATTTGATATTTTTGTTGTTGGTAGTGAATAAGATAATAATAATCAAGTAAAAGATAATGAAATCTAATATTAACAAGTCTAAGATTGCAATTTCCCCCAACACTTCATTTGAATATCTTAACTCTCTCATTTGAATTAATTAACAACATAGATTTGCCAACCGAGAAATCAAAGCTACTTATAAGCCTCTGTCGATGGTCAAATTCGAATCTTCCTAATGCGGCATGTAGGTATATGTCTATCCTACACACTATCAAGAGACCAATTTCAAGAACAATAACAAGACACGTGTCACTAAATCTCATTTACCGTCCCTTCAATTACCAACTTTCACATAGGAAGTCATTAAGAGTAGATTCTCCATTGGTTACACACGGTATCTAGGTATATATCTATCCTAAATACTATCAAGTTAACTATCATTGAGGATAATCAACAAGACACACGTCACTTAATCTCAATTAATAACCCACAACAATCTTTAACTTTCGCATGATATCATAACAAGGTCTAAACACTATAATCCGTTCGTCAAGTTCATATAGGTTCCCACGGTAATTACTAGCTAGGCAATTAAGATATGAAGCATAAATTATGATATACAATTCACAAATGAGTAATTAATAGCAAAGAGAGAGAAATCAATTCAAACTATGTGTTGGGTTCCATTGAAATCTTAGAATACAAGCTTTAGTTCATGGTAGCTAAGCAAAACATCAAACACATGGTGTTCATCATAAAATTGAAATACAAATTCAAAGGAAAGCAAGAGATGATAAAACCCATTTAGAAGATATTCATATGTTGCTTGCTTGGTTGATGTCAATCTCTAGCTTTTCCTCTTCATTTGGCATTCGTTTCTCTTTTTGCTCCTGAACTTGTTGCTGGAATTTTCTTGATTTGTAGCCCTCAAGCTCCTCTTGATGATGTATGTGCAGCCTCCCAAGGTCTAGATATGCCTTGACAATCCCTTCCTTCTTGGTTCTTTTGATTTTGCTGAATTTTCCTTGTGTTGCAGTATATCGTCTCGATTTTAATTAGACAAATGATGATTTGATATTTTTGTTGTTGGTAGTGAATAAGATAATAATAATCAAGTAAAAGATAATGAAATCTAATATTAACAAGTCTAAGATTGCAATTTCCCCCAACACTTCATTTGAATATCTTAACTCTCTCATTTGAATTAATTAACAACATAGATTTGCCAACCGAGAAATCAAAGCTACTTATAAGCCTCTGTCGATGGTCAAATTCGAATCTTCCTAATGCGGCATGTAGGTATATGTCTATCCCACACACTATCAAGAGACCAATTTCAAGAACAATAACAAGACACGTGTCACTAAATCTCATTTACCGTCCCTTCAATTACCAACTTTCACATAGGAAGTCATTAAGAGTAGATTCTCCATTGGTTGCACACGGTATCTAGGTATATATTTATCCTAAATACTATCAAGTTAACTATCATTAAGGATAATCAACAAGACACACGTCACTTAATCTCAATTAATCACCCACAATAATCTTTAACTTTCACATGATATCTTAACTAGGTCTCAACACTATAATCCGTTTGTCAAGTTCATATAGGTTCCCAAGGTAATTACTAGCCAAGCAATTAATCTATAAGCATAGGTTAAGATAACCAATTTATATGAGCAACAATAATCAATTGGAAGAGAAAATCAATTTAAAATAAGCAATGAGTTCAATTACAATCTTAGATTATAAACTAGTTACATAGAGGAAAAAGAAAAAGAAAGATAAAGGATGACTTCCCCATTGTTGTTGGATGAAACTCCATTGAAGCACCTCCATTGAAGCTCCTCCAAGCTTTAGAAGAACCATGGCCAATGGCCATGGCCTCCCTCTTTTTGCTCCAAGCCTCCTTTCTCTCTCTCTCTCTCTAAATCTGATTTTGGAACTCTAGGATATGTTAAAATGGAGGCTACATGCTGTATTTATAGTGCCTTATGCAAAACCCTAGCTTAGCCCACTAAAAATGACCAAAAGAGGGCTGAAATTGCTAAAAAAAACCGACCCAAGCACGCTGCCCAGCAGCCATTGGTGCGTCCGCACGCACCTGGGCGCGCCCGCGCCCGCGCGCTGGCCCCTCCCGCGCTGGTTTCTGCTGCCCGACTCTGTTTTGACGTCTGTTGGTAAAATGGCCATAACGTCTTCGTCCGAACTCGGATTAAGGCGATTCAAGAGGCTGTGGAAAGCTAAGAAGTAGCTCTACAACTTCCATAACTGGAGTTTGCACAGATAATGGCTGGAGAAAGGGTGAAATTGAGCTCGAAGTGGCCGCTGTGTAAATTTCATGCTAAATCCGCTGGTAAAACGACCATAACTCTCTCATACGAACTTCAAATTGGATGATTTCGGATGTTCCCAAAATCTGAGATTAATATCTACAACTTTCGTTCTTTGAGTTTTGAGAGAATCGGATTGGATCATGGTTGAAATTGGGCCGCAAGCAGCCGCTATGTCCATGTTAGGCTCAAAATGGCAAACTAGGCATCCACGAGCATTGGTGATCAACTAGCACTTGCTCCATTTCCTACAAAACTAAGTAAAAACACATAAAAACAATACAAAACATATAAAAGCAATATAAAATCACAATATCTAAAAATAAGATAAAAGCACAATAAAACCACATAAAGTACCCAAAGAATTACAAATTATCAAGGTCAAAAGTACCCAAATTGTGTGTATAAAACACACTCATCAAATACCCCAAACTTAAATCTTTGCTTGTCCTCAAGCAAAACAAACCTAAACTACACAATTGACACGCTTCTAATACAACCTAACTTGAGCAATGAATTAATAAGCCGACAATGGTCTCAAAGGCGTCAACACATGGAACTCAAGAAAAATAGCCAAAATGTTGCAAGTCTAAAATATCAATTAGCTAGTCATATCTTGCTTTAGGCCCCTTCCGTGTGTGTGTGTGAGTACCGAATAGCACTAAACCAACCAAGCTCGGATGAACTTATGCAACCACATTACCTTATGAAATAATCAAAATAAACCCCAAAACAACATGCTTAACACATCACTCAATACAAAGGTATACAAATCACAATTCCAAAAATTTTGAGACTCAAGGGCTCTAGGTGAGTGCATTTTATGCTCCATCTCAACCTTAAGCACGCTCATATGGGTGAGTGCGTTTTACGCTCTATCTCAACCCCCTGCAAGATTTGCAATACAACATTTTCTTTCTTTTGTCACAAAAATAAGAGAGTGCGTTTTACGCTCTATCTCCCCTAAGCATGTGTCCATGAGTAAGTGCGTTTTACGCTCCATCTCAACTCACCACATGACCAACAAATCAAACACAACAAATTTGGATACCTTACTTCGAGTGATGTTTAAACGAGTATTAGAGTTTATAGATATTTTCCACAAGCATTCGATTATAAAAGCCTTCTCTAAGCATACGACTAGCTTAATACTCATGGGTAAGTGCAAAAGAGTGAAATGACGCATAAGCAAAACAATAACCAACAATAACGATTAAGCACAAAGACTAAGCAACATTTATCTATTTTTCATGAGTGAGAATCAATTCAAACAAGTAGCTATCATTGACCATAGATAAATCAAATTAAATCAATGCTCAAGGGATACGTCTTAAAAAAAAAATTCTACTTTTTTTTTCAACAAAAACACACTTAAAACACACAAATAAATTCTACTTTTTTTTCAACAAAAACACACTTAAAACACACAAATACTAAATTAAAAACACACAAACACTAAGTACTACCCCCAAACTTAAAATTGACATTGTCCTCAATGTCTAAGATAGGAAAAAGTAAAACAAAGAACTTCCTTGAGAACGTGTCAAGCGTCATTGATATCATCTTTCAAGTCCTCAAAGTTGGGAGCGTATTTTATTTTGCACAATAATCAGCACCTAAAAACAATTGACTAAAGAAATTAAAATGCAATCAAGCAAAAGCAAAACAATAGACTTGGGTTGCCTCCCAAGAAGCGTTTGGTTTATAGTCCTCGACCCGACTTTATTTAAAACATAAATACAAGTTCAAATTAAGATAAAAATCAATTGAAATTAATATCGGAAAAAACATTAGAAGAATAATTCCCCGGCAACGGCGCCAAAAACTTGTTGGTCGATTTCGCAACCAATAAATACGCGCAAGTATACGCGGTCAACAAGTAATATAATGATAAGAGAGTTGTCGATCCCACGAGGAATTAACTCTAATGTATCCCCAAGTACTAACTCAATATCGACTCGATCTAAATCAAACTCTTTGATTCAAGAGATAGATGGAAGTTATATCTAAATTGCATGACATATAAATAATAAGAATAGATAGATAAAGGTCTAAGATTACAATTTTCCCCATTCAAGCATGTTGTCAAACACTTGGCGTGCAATGCTTTGTTCAAATATCTTAACTCTCCTTTTAGATCAATTAACCACATATAATTGACATCCGAGAAATCACAATTACGTAAGAGCCTCTGTCGATGGTCAATTACGAATCTTCCTAATGCGGCATGTAGGTATATGTCTATCCTACACACTATCAAGAGACCAATTTCAAGAATAACTAACAAGACACGTGTCACTAAATCTCATCAATTCACCCTTTCAATTACCAACTTTCACAAAGGAAGTCATTAAGATTAGATTCTCAATTGGTTTGCACATGGTATCTAGGTATATGTCTATCCTAAAATACAATCAAGTTACCTATCATTGAGGATAATCAACAAGACACACGTCACTAAATCTCAATTAATCACCCACAATAATCTTTAACTTTCACATGATATCTTAACTAGGTCTCAACACTATAATCCGTTTGTCAAGTTCATATAGGTTCCCAAGGTAATTACTAGCCAAGCAATTAATCTATAAGCATAGGTTAAGATAACCAATTTATATGAGCAACAATAATCAATTGGAAGAGAAAATCAATTTAAAATAAGCAATGAGTTCAATTACAATCTTAGATTATAAACTAGTTACATAGAGGAAAAAGAAAAAGAAAGATAAAGGATGACTTCCCCATTGTTGTTGGATGAAACTCCATTGAAGCACCTCCATTGAAGCTCCTCCAAGCTTTAGAAGAACCATGGCCATGGCCTCCCTCTTTTTGCTCCAAGCCTCCTTTCTCTCTCTCTCTCTCTAAATCTGATTTTGGAACTCTAGGATATGTTAAAATGGAGGCTACATGCTGTATTTATAGTGCCTTATGCAAAACCCTAGCTTAGCCCACTAAAAATGACCAAAAGAGGGCTGAAATTGCTAAAAAAAACGACCCAAGCACGCTGCCCAGCAGCCATTGGTGCGTCCGCACGCACCTGGGCGCGCCCGCGCCCGCGCGCTGGCCCCTCCCGCGCTGGTTTCTGCTGCCCGACTCTGTTTTGACGTCTGTTGGTAAAATGGCCATAACGTCTTCGTCCGAACTCGGATTAAGGCGATTCAAGAGGCTATGGAAAGCTAAGAAGTAGCTCTACAACTTCCATAACTGGAGTTTGCACAGATAATGGCTGGAGAAAGGGTGAAATTGAGCTCGAAGTGGCCGCTGTGTAAATTTCATGCTAAATCCGCTGGTAAAACGACCATAACTCTCTCATACGAACTTCAAATTGGATGATTTCGGATGTTCCCAAAATATGAGATTAATATCTACAACTTTCATTCTTTGCGTTTTGAGAGAATCGGATTGGATCATGGTTGAAATTGGGCCGCAAGCAGCCGCTATGTCCATGTTAGGCTCAAAATGGCAAACTAGGCATCCACGAGCATTGGTGATCAACTAGCACTTGCTCCATTTCCTACAAAACTAAGTAAAAACACATAAAAACAATACAAAACATATAAAAGCAATATAAAATCACAATATCTAAAAATAAGATAAAAGCACAATAAAACCACATAAAGTACCCAAAGAATTACAAATTATCAAGGTCAAAAGTACCCAAATTGTGTGTATAAAACACACTCATCACTAGGCGACCAAATTAGGGATAATGAAGGAGAGGCTGTAAACGTCCACAAAAGGATCAATCAAAAGCTGTTTGTAAACTGGAAAAAGAATCCAGCTGGGATGCTAAAATCAGCTCAGACAAAAGACAGCGAGAAGACTCAGAGTGAAGCAAGAAAGCCCTCTATGAAAAATATATCTGTAGTTGTGGAAACTGATTAAGTTAACCAAGAGGTGCCAGTTGTAGACACCCAAATTTTACGTTTCCTATACTAACCTTGACAGGAGGGCAAAATCGTCAATTAGCCTAGCCTACGAGACGGAAGGTGGACATAAGTGCGAACACTCAAAGCCACCACGACGACTTGTGATCAGGGCTGACACGACGACGGGCGAAGCAAACACCCATGAATGATGTGGCACTTTTCCCAGCGGTTCCCGGACTGCAAAATGCAAGCCTCTCAGCAGAAACCGATGATCCGACACGAGAATCGAGGTGCGGTTCGGAAAATGAGAAAATCATCCCACCCAGCCGCGGATTGATCTGCGGCCAAACGATTAAAATAATGGTAGTGCGCGAGACGGCTGAAGTGTGCGGCGGGCGCGGGGAAACCGAGGCCAGCCGCAGATTGATCTGCGGCCAGCCGCAGATCAATCTGCGGCTGCCTAGGGCAGCCCCTTATCAGGCCATTTTGCATACAGAAACAGGGGAGAGAGGCAGAAGGCAGCGGCGACAGCAGCTCGGGAAGAACAGCAAAATCAGCAACAATTAAGAGAGAAAAGAGAGAAAAATAGTGAGGAATGGTATCCATTTTGTGAGACTATATATCATATATTTCTACTCTATTCAATACACAAATTCATATATATTGTGTGGATTATTTGCAAAGTGAAAAATCCTTTGTTTTAGCATTTTGTTTTACCATTTTTGTTGAAGCTTTTTGTCATCCGAATTATATTAAATGTAGTTGTTCTTGTATATTGTTGTGAATCCATGGATTGAGGGCTATTAGTGAGGGTTCCAAATGGAACCAAATTCCTCCTAATGGCCCGATGATATCCATTTGGTGAATTTTTAGCTCGTTGTAATGATGTATTGTGCATAGATTGTTTAGATTGCTATTTTTAGGATCTTGTGGGTGTGTAGCGATTTTGGATGTGAGCCTAGGAGCGCGACCCCGTGGTCCAAATCCGATGATGGACATCTATTGATATATGTAATAAATTCGATGTATCTTTCATTGTAAATATGTAATCGTCGGGCCTTAAAACGACGCCAAGGCGAGAATCGTGTTTAAGGCCCCGAAATAGTGAAACTTGTGATCGTAGGCGTTTGGGGTTATTTTGATGGCTTACATGCCCATGAATAGCTCCAACGCATTTTAATGCTTGATTTGATTTATGAAATGAAATTGATTTCAAAGCTAAACGATAAGATTTTCATAAAATCAATCAAACTAGGTTATTAGCATCACGAGGCTAAAATTTGGGAGTGCTAATGAATGTCGATTTCTATTTCACGAGAAGGCAAAAGAAGGATTGTGTTCAAACGTCACAAGAAAATGGTTTGATGAAAATAAATGGTTGTTCTATTAAACCGTTGTGCATAGGGTTAAAGAGATTCTAGAAGTTGCCCATCATTTGAGTTACGAAAGCAACGTATAGATCTCGATTCCTATTTTGATGAAGGTTTAGAAAACTCTTGTTTTTGCCAAAACGGCACCTAATGAAAATCTCATAGTTTTGATAAATTAAAATCAAACCTTTCTCATGAAGCTTTCTCGTATAAGCCGAAGGACATTCTAAGGCATTCTCAAAATAAAGCACGACTTTTTCATACAAAACCTCCAAATGGTCTTTTTCATGCAAACTCACCACCACGTTCATATAGTCACACACACACACACACGCACACACACATTCAAGAATTAAAAGGATAGGAAAAGCATCAAGATTGCGGTAACCGTATTTCACGGAAGTCGAGGGGTGCCTAACACCTTCCCCTCGCTTAAGCAAGCCCCCGAACTCTATGAATCTCGGTTTGCAGACCAATTAATTCGGAGTCACATATGAGCCAGCGATTACGAAAACGAAACTCGGATGAGTTGGTACATCCATTTCAAATATACCAACTGGCGACTCTGGTTAATTGGCTCATCATAAAAAACGATCTTTCAAAACCCGTCGACACTCAAGCCGACCTTTTCCAAAAAAAATCATCTAATGAAAAGGCTAAAATCGGAAAGGGTGATAATCACCGCATTAGACGAAAAAACCGGCGTCGACAGCTGGCGACTCTGCTGGGGACATTAGAGGGCTTAAGCCGCGTTCAAGTCTTGATGCTATCCTGTCCTTTAAAATTTATGAATGTGTATGTGCGTGCGACATTTTGACTTTTTTTCATTTATTGTTGTGTGAATGTGTGCTTTTGTCCAATGAATGACCTTTTGAATGGAATGAATTTACTTTAAAGAAATCATTGCATGCGGTGAGGACGATGAATGTGAATGTATGTTGAGAGAGTACCTCCTCCTGAGGCGAACCTGTCGGTTGCTTATTACTGGACTCGAAGGGGCTGCTCCCCGGAGATGGCTCAGGAAACGCACCACCCAAATCCGCTCCAATCGAAAGGATTCAGACGAGTAGATTGCGAACATTTGGGGACCTTCATGCCGAAAAGCTCGCGAGAGTAACCCTAGGGTAGGTCAGCCTCTGATAAACCTAACGAAAGGGAAGCTCTTCATGCCTTTTTATCGTTCAATCAAATAAATAAATGTCATGTAAATGGCATACAACTGTCATACCGTCATCATCATAATAAATATGTCATGTATCATGTGATTGCATCACCTGCACATATAAAGAGAATACTGACATGGTTTTTGCAGGAGGGCAATCCGTGCCACGTACCAAGGTTTTCTAAAACTTCTAAATACTATCTTGTCATCAAATAGTGACCTTGTTTTGCAGGATAAAATTAGAGAACCGTGACAGCGTGGCATAACGATCACAAAGAACCCAGAGTAGGGGCATATTCGACCACCAAAAAAAAAAAAAAAAAAAGAAGAAGAAGAGAAAGAATAATAATCACGCATCAGTGTTGACATGCATCTGCCAACTTGTAACTGGCACAGTACTAAACTACGGCCCTTGTTTGTTTTGCGAGATTGCCCCTACAACCCAACTAAGAGGCCGTAAAATCCATACTCCATCCATCCAAATGGCAGAGGCCGATAGCCATGAAATTACAGTTCTGCCACTCCAACAATACGGCCGAATACAAGGAATTCATCCTAGGACTGAGATTAGCCCTGGGAATGGGAATCAAAAGGATGATAGTAGTTGGAGACTCTGAATTGGTCATCCGGCAGACCATGGGAATATACAGCACCAAAGGGCATAAATAAGACCTAGCTATGGGACTGCTGAGATATCTAGAAGCCGAAGAAGCCCACAGACAAATGAACGAAGTACATGGCGATGTGTGCGGAGCCCATATGAGCAGAACATTTTTGGTAAAGAAAATCATGTGAACGGGTCACTATTGGCTAACCATGAAAACTGACTGCGATGCTCATATTAGGAGATGCCATCAATGCCAGATCCATGCGATCCATGCACCTCCTAATGGGCTCCATTGCTTGACCACACCGTGGCCAGTTGGACCGTGCAGCAGGTGATATCCAGGAAGGGGTAAATCCAGGAGTATGGCAGTGAATTCCGGCCAGTAGAAGATCAATGGGTTTTAAAACTCTGAGTTTTATTTCAAATCCTTGCACGCTCATGTCATTTTGTCATGTTATCCAAAAAGAAGATCATGTGCTGAAATGTTTTATATATATGACAAGCATTGTTGTTTTATGTCAGGTACCCCGATTTGAGGCATTCTAGCCTGACAAGCGATAGGCCAAATTTGAAGGAGGATCACAATTTTGGTATAGAGCTAGATTTCGATCTAATGGGGATTGAGCAGGACGAGACAGATATCGACAATACGCCTGGTGAGATCAAAGGATGGGTCGGGGGTAAACCCAAACCCAGTTTAGACCAAACCATCGCCATCAAACGTCAGAGCCCCTAACGATCACAAAGAACCCGGAGTAGGGGCAAATTCGAACACAAAAAAAAAGAAAAAAAAAGAAAAAAAAAAGAAAAAGAAAAAATAGCCGAGTTGTTGACCCTGTATGGAGATATGTTCGCTTGGTCCCGTGGCGATGTGATTGGATTATCCACAGACGTTATAGGACATCGACTGCCTATAAGCAAAAGTTGAGAACGTTGAAGCCTGAATGGAGGTTGAAAGTAAAGGACGAGATTATCAAGCGGTTTAAAGCAGGAATCATCACGGTGTCTATTTACCCTGAATGGCTTTCCCACAGAATCCCTGTACCACAGCCTGGAGGAGAAGTAAGGGGCCACATCGACTATAGAAATCTGAATGATGCCCTCAAGGAGGAGATATACGACTAATTCAAGATCAAACATTTTGATTCAGTCATTTACCAGCCCAAAATGAATGGGGCAGTGGGGGCTGCAAATAAAACACAAAGACGATCATGGGAATAATGTCCGCCAATCATCGGGGATGGCCAGATTTATTGTCGCTCACCCTGTTTGCCTATCGAACCTCAGTTCGCACATTTGTAGGGGCAGTCCCTTACGCATCTCCCGAGCATACGACAGGAGGGTACGATCCCGGAAATTCAAAATAAACGATTTAGTCTTCAAAAGGATCGCGCCCTGCCAGGACGAAGCTATGGGGAATTTTGCTCTAAATTAAAAGGAGCCGTCACGATAAAAAAATCCTCTCTAGGGAGCCCTCATCTTACAAGGAATGGACAGAAAGGCGTTCCCCAGGCCGTTAATTCTGACTCTGTGAAACATCCCTGTGAAAAAAAAAAAAACCAAAAAAATCAAAAAAATCAAAAAAAAAATCAAAAATCAAAAAAATAAAAAATCCCCCAAACCTTTCAACAAGTCAAAGGACCGGATCTTTTGTCAGCCCAGCGAGATACCGATGCAACCAGTACGAGGGAGATCACAAGAAAAGCAACTTAACACTGGGGCATTTGTCCACTACCCAGGAAATGATGACGTGCAAATTGGCACCCATGCAACAATCCCATCAACATGCACCATCATCATCAAATGCTACCTCATGTCAATTCAATCTTCAACGGTATAATCATCTGGCATTTGTCAAGCATAGTTTTCCCGGGATACGATGATCCACGTGAAAGGGGGATTTTATTTGGCTTGATAGGAATCGGATTAATTCTGACAAGCAACCGTGGAGCACGATTGTGAGTATGATTAGACGAAGAAGGCTGTTCAACCTCTTGATTGGGTACAAAGCCTTAATTCAAAGCAACGTTTGCGACAGAATCGACCTCATATGCCAGTTTTCACTTTGCATTGCACAAACTTTCAGTTGTGGGGTATAAAACCATGATGACGTTGATGGCAATTAACACGTAGTCAGACAGTCAATAATTATCAAGCTAATATCAAAAAGTCAGATGGTAAATGATTATCAAGCTAATGTCTCGAATCGTGGCCTGGGTTATTCGAGTAATTAAGCCCGAGGGGTGTCTCTACACCTGGTGCCCTAAAGCCATCTGGTTTGGGAGTCGCTGGCCCAACACTCGTTACATGGGTAACTCAGAGCCTAAGAAAACGAGCATTACAGTAGAGGAGGTCCGAGCAGATTCGAATCGTGGCATGAGCTACTCGAGTAATTAAGCCTAAAGGGTGTCTCTGCATCTGGTGCCCTAAAGCCGTCTGACTTGGGAGTCACCGGCCTAACACTCGCTACATGGGTAACTCAAGCCTAAGAAAACGAATCTTGCACAAGGTCAAGCAAGGAATGAATGGTGCAGACCACCAGCTTGTCTCGAACCGTGGCCTTTGTTACTCGAGTAATTAAACCCGAAAGGGGTGTCTGCACACCTAATGCCCCAAAACCGTCTGGTTCGGGAGTCATTGGTCCAAAACTCGTTAAATGGGTAACTTTGAATAGCCTAAGAAAACGAGACAAGTGAAGTGGGCTAATAAAGAGAAAGGATAATACGAAAAAAACTCTCGGCCTTAAACAAAAAGTCATGAAAGAGAAACCCCTACTGAATGTTGCATCGCACAGTGCATTTTTCATATGACGTCAATCCTGCTAAGAACGTTGTCGAGAATGGAGACAGAATACCTTTGACGAGGGGAAGTAGTTCTTTTGAATTCGACCGTACTCACGTACAATGACCATGAATGCTTGAAGGTCTTCTTACGATTTCATAACTCGTTGAATAGAAAATCATCAACTCATGAAGGATCGAAAATAACTTCCAATCTAGTACATGCACGGTTCACAACTTGCTAGATTATGCGATCAACAGATATTCAATTTCATATGCTTTAACTGCATTTACTCTTTTGTCGAGATTATAATATCTTTGTGTTGAACTAACACCAATGGCCCGAGCCTTCAAGTTTTGGCATTTGTTAGTTGTCTGATATGCAGGATCTTGCAGAGCTGTGGGTAACTCAGCACGGTCAACATCGCGAGTTTTCGATAGAAATTCTTGGTAACAACACGTGCCAAGGCAGGGGCAATTAAAAAACCGTGAAATGGAAGGAAGCTGAGGCCGCATAGAACTCCTCGTCATTGGGCCTTTCCCCAATCCTTACTATCACTGCCTCGACATCCAAATGATCCCCGTGCATGAGCATATACGAGGATGATATAATGCGGGACAACAGCATATCGACCAGCAGAAATGATCAAAAGGCTAAGGAGCCCAACATAGCTGTCGATCATCACAGAGAGCGAAATAGACTGCCTCAACTCGATGAAATGTAGACGACCAAGAACAGGCAGAATACCAAATCAATGTTGAAGTCCAGAAACTACACTTCACGACGAGGCGTGATCCAGTCAAATGTTGGCAAACAACGACGACTGTCAAATCGTATCATTTGACTGAACATGGGTCATTTCTATCTAAAACATATGTTGCGCACATGCATCTGTCCATAACATATCTGCCAGATCATGCATAACATCTTTTTCATGCATGCAGGTACGATCAAAATGAAAATTTTCAAGAAAGTACAAGCACGTCGCTTTCAACCTCACAAATGGTCACTGTGATGGCTTTTGCGGCATGGCACGCGGACGATGTTGGTGGGAGATCCAGGACAGAAGCCGATCACACATCCCACTTCAAGAAATCCCTCAAAATCAAATCAAAAAAAAATCCCTAGGAAGGGCTGATATCCACAAAAAGAAAAAAGACAAAAAACAACAAACCCTGGGAAGGGCTAAGATCCACGCGAACCACAACAAGATGGCGAGCAACCCTGGGAAGGGCTGATATCCACAAAAAGAAAAAAGACAAAAAACAACAAACCCTGGGAAGGGCTGAGATCCACGCGAACCACAACAAGATGGCGAGCAACCCTGGGAAAGGCTGATATCCACAAAAAGAAAAAAGACAAAAAATAACAAACCCTGGGAAGGGCTGAGATCCACGCGAACCACAACAAGATGGCGAGCAACCCTGAGAAGGGCTGATATCCACAAAAAGAAAAAAGACAAAAAACAACAAACCTTGGGAAGGGCTGAGATCCACGCGAACCACAACAAGATGGCGAGCAACCCTGGGAAGGGCTGATATCCACAAAAAGAAAAAAGACAAAAAACAACAAACCCTGGGAAGGGCTGAGATCCACGCGAACCACAACAAGATGGCGAGCAACCCTGGGAAGGGCTGATATCCACAAAAAGAAAAAAGACAAAAAACAACAAACCCTGGGAAGGGCTGAGATCCACGCGAACCACAACAAGATGGCGAGCAACCCTGGGAAGGGCTGATATCCACAAAAAGAAAAAAGACAAAAAACAACAAACTCTAGGAAGGGCTGAGATCCACGCGAACCACAACAAGATGGCGAGCAACCCTGGGAAGGGCTGATATCCACAAAAAGAAAAAAGACAAAAAACAACAAACCCTGGGAAGGGCTGAGATCCACGCGAACCACAACAAGATGGCGAGCAACCCTGGGAAGGGCTGATATCCACAAAAAAAGACAAAAAACAACAAACCCTGGGAAGGGCTGAGATCCAAGATAACCAACCGGCGACGATAACCAGGGGTTACGAGATGGGTGACCGGCGACGATACCCGGCCCCGACAAGATAATCGACCGGCGACGATAACCGGCGATTACGAGATGGATCTCTGGCGACGAAAACCGGCTCCGACAAGATAATCAACCGGCGACGATAACCGGGGGTTACGAGATGGGTGACCGGCGACGATACCCGGCCCCGACGACACAATCGACCGGCGACGATAACCGGTGATTACGAGATGGATGACCGGCGACGAAAACCGGCTCCGACAAGATAACCAACCGGCGACGATACCCGAGGGTTACGAGATGGATGACCGGTGACGAAACCCGGCTCCGACGAAACAATCGACCGACGACGATAACCAGCGATTACGAGGTGGATGACCGGCGACGAAAACTGGTTCCGACAAGACAACCAACCGGCGACGATAACCGGGGGTTACGAGATGGGTGACCGGCGACGATACCCGGCCCCGACGAGACGGTCGACCGGCAACGATAACCGGCGATCACAAGATGGGTGACCGGCGACGAAACCCGGCCCCGACGAGGCGATCAACCGGCGACGATAACCGGCGATCACGAGATGCAGGACTGGCGACGAAAACCGGCTCCGACAAGACAATCAACCGGCGACGATATCCGGTGATTACAAGACGAGCGACCGGATACGAAACCCGGCGCGGACAAGACAATTGCGTGAGGCATTGACACCCTTACGAATGTTTTGCATGCTTTGCATCTTGTGTTGCATCATAAGCTATATGTGTTGCATCATATATGTACTGTCATTCTTATGCACTGTCATTCATGCATCGTGTGTCTACTTCTTTATCATGTTCATTTCATTTAACATTTCATAAACATGATAAAGAGGGGCAGCTGTAGACACCCAAATTTTGCGTTTCCTTCTGCTAACCTTGACAGGAGGGAAAAATCGTCAATTAGCCTAGCCTACGAGACGGAAGGTGGACATAAGTGCGAACACTCAAAGCCACCACGACGACTTGTGATCAGGGCTAACACGACGACGGGCGAAGCAAACACCCATGAATGATGTGGCACTTTTCCCAGTAGTTCCCGGACTGCAAAATGCAAGCCTCTCAGCAGAAACCGATGATCCGACACGAGAATCGAGGTGCGGTTCGGAAAATGAGAAAATCAGCCCACCCAGCCGCGGATTGATCTGCGGCCAAACGATTAAAATAATGGTAGTGCGCGAGACGGCTGAAGTGTGCGGCAGGCACGGGGAAACCGAGGCCAGCCGCAGATCAATCTGCGGCTGCCTAGGGCAGCCCCTTATCAGGCCATTTTGCATACAGAAACAGGGGAGAGAGGCAGAAGGCAGCGGCGGCAGCAGCTCGGGAAGAACAGCAAAATCAGCAACAATTAAGAGAGAAAAGAGAGAAAAATAGTGAGGAATGGTATCCATTTTGTGAGACTATATATCATATATTTCTACTCTATTCCATACACAAATTCATATATATTGTGTGGATTATTTGCAAAGTGAAAAATCCTTTGTTTTAGCATTTTGTTTTACCATTTTCATAAAATCAATCAAACTAGGTTATTAGCATCACGAGGCTAAAATTTGGGAGTGCTAATGAATGTCGATTTCTATTTCACGAGAAGGCAAAAGAAGGATTGTGTTCAAACGTCACAAGAAAATGGTTTGATGAAAATAAATGGTTGTTTTATTAAACCGTTGTGCATAGGGTTAAAGAGATTCTAGAAGTTGCCCATCATTTGAGTTACGAAAGCAACGTATAGATCTCGATTCCTATTTTGATGAAGGTTTAGAAAACTCTTGTTTTTGCCAAAACGGCACCTAATGAAAATCTCATAGTTTTGATAAATTAAAATCAAACCTTTCTCATGAAGCTTTCTCGTATAAGCCGAAGGACATTCTAAGGCATTCTCAAAATAAAGCACGACTTTTTCATACAAAACCTCCAAATGGTCTTTTTCATGCAAACTCACCACCACGTTCATATAGTCACACACACACACACGCACACACACATTCAAGAATTAAAAGGATAGGAAAAGCATCAAGATTGCGGTAACCGTGTTTCACGGAAGTCGAGGGGTGCCTAACACCTTCCCCTCGCTTAAGCAAGCCCCCGAACTCTATGAATCTCGGTTTGCAGACCAATTAATTCGGAGTCACATATGAGCCAGCGATTACGAAAACGAAACTCGGATGAGTTGGTACATCCATTTCAAATATACCAACTGGCGACTCTGGTTAATTGGCTCATCATAAAAAACGATCTTTCAAAACCCGTCGACACTCAAGCCGACCTTTTCCAAAAAAAATCATCTAATGAAAAGGCTAAAATCGGAAAGGGTGATAATCACCGCATTAGACGAAAAAACCGGCGTCGACACCAGCGTTAACCAGGAAAAACAAAAGGAAAAAGAAGGAAGTATCCCAAGCTGAAGAAGAACCTCAAGGGTCATCCAATGAAGGACCTACATCAACTACTATTCAATCAAGGCCTTCCTCATCCTCTGAAAAACGGAAAAGAAAACAGATGGAAGAAGCTTCTGGAGAAACTCAACCAACTCTAAAGGTTTATCATAAGAAGGGAAAACGAAGCTCCAAGCTAAGCCTCCCTATGATCGTAGAGACTAGAACAGAAGAAGCTGCTGAAGAAGTTGCTACCAGTACTGAACAACCGGCCGAGAAGGTCTCTGGACCTAAGCCAAAGAAGAAGAAGCTGATGACTTTAGCTCAAAAAGAGCTAAATGAAGCAATGTTAAGGATTAAAGAAGAGGAAATGAGATTGGCAAGTCAAACCATCGCTCCAATTGAGGGGGAGCAACAAGAAGTTGATCAACAGGAAGATGCTCATACCGAGGGGGAGACCCCAGACATTCCTGAACCTATCACTGCTCAGATTGAGGGGGAGCAATCTAAAGACCAGTGTGAAGGTCAATCAGTTCCTGCAGAAATCGACACTCATGCTGAGAAGGATGGAGAGAATATGGAAATTAGTGAAGAAGAAATGGCTGAACAAAATGAAGCTGTGGAGATTAGTGAAGGATCAAATGATGAAGAAGAAGATGACAGCCTCGAAATCATTGTTGAAGGCAGAAATGGAGAAAGACATTACACCTATAACTGCCTTTTCAACTACCTACCAAGAATGCCAGTCCACCAAGCACTTATACTAAATTCATGGGATCACATGTTCTGGGCATTCAAGACCTATCCAGCCATTTCAGTGCTTGCCTAGCAATACCCCAGCATTGAACCCTTTGCTCAAAAGCTGTTGACCAACCATCCATTTCAAGTCAATGAGCACAAGGTATACTTCATTCCCTCCTCATTTAAATTAAAACACTCTCCATTACCATTTTACTATCATTTTGATGAGATACCAAGATGGAATGAGGTAATATGTGACCTAAGGGATCCTATTCCAATTACAGGGTCTCAAAACTCTGTCTCTGATGAACCAGATACTCAACCTTCTCCAGTCGTAGAGTCTCTAAATCCTATGACAAATACTGAGCTCACTTTCCATACATAAAACGTAGAGTCAACCCACTCTACGATCGCCTCTATGATCGTAGAGTGTGTTGACTCTATAGACATCAATCAAATTACTTCCTTTCCATCACTTCAAGCAGCTGCCCAACATATTTTCACTACATACCATCCTCCTCCCATCATGAATACTTTGACCTGGCCATTGCTTTAGCAAATCTCCAAGACAGCCACAAGGGAGAATCGTCAAATGAGATCCAGCAAATACTTGAGCGTGTCAAACTCATTCCTACCACGGCTGAATTGACTGACCTCACTGTTGGAATGGCTCAAGACATGGAAGAGAATCTTGCAGCAAATTCTCTCGCCCTCAATAGAAGGTTCAATGACCTTGTTGATGCTGCCAATGCGCACACCAACAATCTTGGTACTGAGCTGACCAAAAGATTAAGGGAAATCATCAAGGAATTAATGAACGACATTGACAGAAGGGACCAGCTATATAAGAAGGAAATTGTTGATCACAAATCTGCAGTTATCTCCCTTCAGGAGTCCCAGATTGCTCAGAACAAGCTAGTAACTGAGAAACTTTTTGATCTGAGCACATCCATCAATAACTTTCAGCGCCTATCTCTTCAACAGATGGAAAGGACTGACAATGCACTAGCCCTTATGCACCAGCAACGAGAGAGGACTGAAGCTCAGTTCGTAGAACAAAGAGCTGACAATACTCAGTCCCGGTCACAAATGCAAGAATTAGTGCGAGGTGTTGAGAAACTCTCCCAAGAAGTAAGAAGGTTAGATGCTGACATAAAGGGGGAGAAATCAAAAGGTAAAGAAAGAGGGGAATCAAGCAGCGGTAGGGGAAGAGAGCAACCAAGGCCAAAGCAGACCAGGAAAATCGAATCATCAATACCAGGAGAAGAGGAGCCCATCAATGCAATTCCCATAAGGAGTGAAGTTCATGAATCTTACAGAAGAATGCCTGATGTAACCCCAACAGGAGTTCGCATACCATCAGGAAATCCCACAGTTTTAAATAGACACTTGCATAGAACTCACCCATATGGTGAAGAAGGAAGTCATGTACCCTCTTCTGGTCTCAATCGAGAGTAGATTGAAGAATTCTAGCAGATGACTGAAGAAGGCAGGGAAATCTACAGAAGAAGAACTGCAGATGAAAGAGCCAATCCCCCAAGAACCAAGAGAGTAGCAGCACGAGGAAGGAGAAGCTAAGGTTTGAAATCTCTTGTAAATCTTCTCTTTCCCTGTATTGATGAAACTGCCCTACAATGTAATATGCATTTTATCATCAATAAAATTCATGATTTCATCTAGAAATACAGTTGCTCACTGTACCATAAGACATGTTTATTTCTGTTGTTGCATCTACATTAGAATTGATGATATGATTCAACTACTGGTTATGTTAACATCAAATAGGGGGAGATTGTTAGATATCATGGTTTAAATTTGATGTTGTGCTCTTAATGAATATATGTATCAGTAGCCAAGATTGTAAAGTCCTTAATGATAGACATATGTACAAGGACTTAGGAAAGAGAAGATCAAATATGTTAGGATGATCTAAGCTGTATTCAACGTCTGTAATATCCTAGCAAATTGTAAAGTCCTTTATTGAAGGTGATGTACAAAGGACTTAGTATAGAAAAGATCAAAGCTGTTAGGTTGATCTTGTGTGCTGAACGTAGAGTACTGCCATACTCCAAGTAAAAGGACGTAGAGCTTCCTCGGCAGGACGCAGAGCTTCCTCGTCAGTACGTAGAGCTTCCTCGGCAGGATGCAAAGCTTGCTCGACAGGACATAGAGCTTTATCGTCAGGACGTAGAGCTTCCTCGGCAGGACGCAGAGCTTCCTCGTCAGGACGTAGAGCTTCCTCGGTAGGACGCAGAGCTTCCTCAGCAGGACGTAGAGCCTTCTCGACAAAACAAAGAGTTGTCCCTACATCACAAGACAAACTCTCACCTATCGTAGAGTTGTCTATGCCAGTGCTCACAGACTAAATCATCACCTCTTTTGATGAACATGAAGGCGAGACATTGATGCTACTTAAGAATGATCAAAATGAAGTTCACAGTGAAATATCTGCAAGCATCAAAACGACTATAAACACACTGACGACACTACGGCTAAGCAAGAACGTAGAATCAAATGTCAGACGAGCAACTCAGATTTGAATGTGAATATTCTAAGCTGCCCATAACAAAAGTCAGTAGAATGACCTGCCCAAGATAGTTGCTGAATATTAAATAAATAAGTGGGGAGCAAACAACTACAATCTGTAGACGGTCAGAGCAATATTCCCACTACTGTCTTGAAGTCTGACTAATGGAAGCTGACTCACCCCACTACTGCAGTCAACAAAGAATAAACTATTCCTAAACTTAGCAACACATATAAATGGAAGAAATAGATGCAACGACCACATTTCAACGGGAATATTTCTCAGAAGCATCTACATAAGGCAGAAAGAATGAAGATTCAGATTAAGCAAGTACTACAAAAAGAAGATAACATCTGTAACATCATTCTACAACCAAAAAGGGATACATCTTGCTTCGCTGCTGAGTTTATCAATCATATGCTTCAAGCAACTCAGTAGCAACAAAACGAATCACTCTCTATCAAGTGAAAGGATCAACAGGTGACCAACCTAAGTCAAGTCTGCTGGACTTGCTGAGTACTAGAGGGTACAAGAGACTCTAAGGCTGTTGGTCTTAGTTTACAGAGTTCCAAGGCTGCTGGCTTTGAAGAGTACATTTGAGTAATGGTGTTCCAAGACTGAGGGTCTTGAAGGAATCTTTATGATTCAGTTGTAACGATATCCTTAGTGGATTTGCTACTCGAGGAGTAGAACAGTGGAGTAGGAGTCTTGTGTGCTCCGAACCACTTAAAGCCTTGACTCTATCTCTTTGCAGTTAATAACTGCCATAACTGCTATAACTGTTTTATCACTGCTTCATTATATTCCCTACTACCACTCCATGTCTACAAGGGGTTCTTATAAACTATATTCCGTTGTGCTTAGTAATTGAATATATTCATTAAAACTGTTAAGTCATCTGTTTGAAAAGAAAAAGAAATTACAAAGTTATAAAAGAATCTATTCAACCCCCCCTTCTAGATATCTTTTGTGCCTCTGGAAACTAACAAACACCTTGCTATATTTGAAGAATATCTATCTGGAAACTTCATACCACTAATCCTACATATCAATATCAATTGTTCCCTGGTCAAAGTATAATCAGCTTTAGGCGTTACCGTCTTACCACCCTCTTTATAAAGCCACAAATGTTCCATAATGTTCATTTCTACCAAATCAAGCCTCGACTTGTTGTTGTCCTTTATTCTACCACTGACATTTACCACTGTATAAAAAATATTATCAAATACATTCTTTTCGGTATGCATCGGATCTAGACAATGACGGATGCAGAGTGTAGCCCTATAAGGCAACTCAAAGAACATACACCGATGTGTCCAGTTGTGAACCTTACCATACCCATGAGCTCGCTCTAATCTGTGATTCTTCCCTGAAGGTGGAAAATTCAAGTTATTAATCTAACTCAACACTGTTGTACCAGAAAGACGGTCAGGTACTTGACGTTTCTCTGATTTCTGATTGAATTGTCTAGTCAGCCTTCGATAACGATGTTCAATCGGCAAAAACTGTTTGGAAGTTGCAAAGAAACTAATTTTCCCCCATGTTTGAGCCGCATAGCTTTAACTGACCCCATGCACACGGGACATGACAAGCTCCCGTGGGTCGACCATCCACTGATCATTCCCAACGCCGGGAAGTCTTTTATGGTCCACAGTAAAGCTGCCCTCATGTCAAAGTTCTCTTTAAGAGATACATCATAAGTTTGAACCCCTTTATCCAACAACATTTTCAACTCATCAACTAATGGCCTGAGGTAAATGTTGATGTCTTTACTTAGACTCTTATCACCCGGAATCAGTAAAGGCATGAACATGTAGGGATCTTTCATGCACATCGAAAGTGGGAGGTTATACATAACAATAATCACTGGTCAGGTTAAGTAGGGCTTGGTGTCAGGCACATTAAACGGATTAAAGCCATTCGTAGTAAGTCCAAGCCTAACATTCTGAACCTCTTTAGCAAATGAGAGGTGCTTTCTGTCAAAAAAAATTTACTCAAGCCCATCTGTCGGGTGCGTCAGTTGACCCTCGACTATGTCCCGTGTTGAGTGCCACCTCATATACTCGGCAGTATGTGTTGACATGAACAATCGCTGAAGCCTCGGTGCAATGAGAAAGTAACATAAGATCTTTCTCGACACGTCTTTTCCCTTTTTTTCACTGTTCATAGTATTTACTTGTACCGCAGATATCACACGACCTCTTCTCTTTATTGTCATCACTGTAATACAGCATACAGTCATTCTCATAAGCATCAATCTTCTCATACCCTAGATTGAGCCTTTTGACCAGTTTTTTCACATCGTAGTACGATTCCAGTAACTTATTATCTGCCGGTAAGAACTCCTTCACAATGCTGAGCAGTTCATTAAAACCTCTCTCGCTGCAGTCATGCTCGTTATTGAAGTGTAAAAGCTTAGTCACTGCTGATAAGACGGTGTGCTTTTCGTGTATGTCATACAGTGGTGTCGTTGATTCGTGCAATAACTGATAGAAACCCTTAGCCCCATCATTCGGCTCTTGCTCGATGCTACTGTCATCCTTGTTTATATTCCACTAGAAGAATGAACCTGTAACTTCGACTATCATGTTAGTACAGTCAAAGGTTTTGTCACCTCTAGATTCCGGTTCAGATTCATGTTCATTTAACAAGATTTTCCCATGATAGATCCATGTGCTATAACCCTGCTTGAACCCATACGCAAATAGGTCGCACATGACATCACTCATTTCCTTCAACACTTCATTCACACACCTCTTACAAGGACATCTGATCTCATCGCCGCTGACTTGCTCAAATGCAAAATTGAGAAGCTATTCAACCCCACTACGGTACTCAGAGCTAAGCCCACTCTTATCAGTGGCTACCTTACGTTCCATCCAACTTCGACCAACAAACATCTTGGTCTATGCACTATGGGCTGCTATATATGAGGAAAAATAAAACATGTACAAATAGGAAGGTTAATGTCTATGCATACATATGAGCGTCCTAACTTCATCTCCACTCCAACGGGTCAGACTTCTATCCCATTCCTGAATGCGTCGCCCCACCTGATGCCAACAACATGAACACATCTTTATATTTTAAGAAATTTCGGCAGCACCTCCCCATGGTCTTCAAGTATAAGAAATAGACTACTACGTTGTAGCCTAAATATGCACCCGAAGAACATCAAGAGATATTCACCGAAAATTCTCAAAATATAAATATGTGCTCAAGCCGTTAACACCGACTTAAGTGGGATTGAAACATTCAGGAACAGTCCCAAAATGGGGACTATTCGAGATTCACTTCTATTAAGTGAATCTCGAACGGGTTTCTACGCTTCCTAAACTATATTGAAAATATGCAAATGCAATAATCACAATGATAAGTTTGATTATTGAAACAATATTTTTTTTGGAGTATTACAAAGAACGGCATTCCTTAAGCTAGATCAAGAAACACGTAATACACAAACATCATTAGCTTATTAAAATATAAACTACACACATCATTTTTTGTTGTTCCATAACACAATTGCTCAATACATCACATCACATATTAAATTACATGTTAAGTTTGTAGGCATCAAGACATCATAGGGCCACTATTCCCATTCAAGGTACTAATAGTTTTGGTACGGAAAGAATAATGTGTTTGGTATTTTTATATATAAGACAGTTAGTGACTTGACAGTAGAATAATTTGAATTCACAACTACGGTAGCTTTTACTAACCCTAACGGATATAGTAAATAAAGTTAAAAACCGCATGTTATGACACTGAGTGGCTAACCAGACTGACTTGTTGAGCAACATTAAAAACAACTTTATTCCTAAAGCCAAGCTCTTGAACGAGGTTAGTTCAGTTCATGTATAAACACATATTTCAAACTTTCAGAAAACGCATTTTCTTGAATGTGTTTTCCTAGTCTGTTTAACAAATGAATAAACTAACTATTGTGCTTTGAAGGAAGAGTTTGAAACAAATCTTACTCACTTGTTGGAGCAGAAGATCCTTACAAATTCTTCACCTGGAATGTTACTTATGGTGATATATATCCCCTCGGCGTTCGCCAACAGGTTCGTTTCATCACACTTGTTTGGATTTATAGTTTTGAATTTTGTTTCGTGTTTCGATCCGATAGAAAATGTTGTATTTACTTTTCAAACCACAACAAGAGGGAGGGAGTAATGAATATGTTATATATTTGACTGAATATGTGTATTTATATTTGAGCCAGTTCAGCTAACTAAAGACCTTAAATCGAATTTACCTGGTAAGCTCTCTACCGCAGCGTTGTGTTGTAGATTTGTAGGTCTATCTGTATATACAGATACACATGTTATGGTACTTAAAAATATAATCCTTCTGTTTGAATCCTGATATGCTTAGTCGTCTTCCTAAGGTGAATGGGTATATGTTTCCTGATGATGCTAGTGTGATCAACTATTTAGAGTTTAAGCGGATTTTATCCTTTGTGTGAACAAATTGTGTTTAAGCTGAGTTTTTAACTGCTAGAGGTCAATTCTTAGGACAAATTGCTAGAAAGAATCTCATGTCATGTAGGATTGACAGATTGTTTACACCATTTGATTTACAATTGATCAAATGTGTGTTAATTTATACATGCCTATTACACAGCTAAGGCTTATAAGCTGATCAAGATGATATGTTATTTTTGCTATGCTTGTGAGATATTATAACTGCCATAAACAGCCATTACAACAGTTTCATCTTAAACTCTGCCCAATTACACAGTTTTCAACTATTTTAATTTGCCTATAGAATAGCAAAAACGACTCAAAAAACCAGGTTTAGATGATCCGAAGTGGTAAAAATTTTAAAGGCCAGAACTTTTGCATGTGTGTGTGTATATATATATATATATATATATATATATATATATATATATATATATATATATTGTCATTTCCAATTTTCAGTCCATTTAAATTCATCTCTTTCTCAAGGTGTTAAGTTAATTACAGTGATATATTTCTCCAATTACAATTGAGCGGCAGATGCTCTTCTTAATGATATTGAAATATGATATATAACAAAATAATTTGGTAACAGAATATATATATATATATATATATATATATATATATATATATATATATATTAGCATGTTGGAGTCAATTTGAAAGCAGTCCATGGGTCTTGGATTTAAGTAACTACCAATTGTTTTACCAAATATCATGTTCTAGTTGTTTGATGAAGAAGGGAGTTCATAATTGCTACGGTTAATGTGATATGCCTTGAAGTAGCAATAGAAATCTAAAAAACCTAAATTCTCAAACAGCAACACGTGAGTCACTACAAATGACTGAGAAACGCGATTTAAATAACGTAAAAGTGAAAATCATGTAACAAAATCCAATCAACAATCAACAGGTATGAAAATGAGTAGAAAGATGTCAGAAAACCTAGTTATAAAAAAGAAACAAATACGGGAAATCAAACACAGAAAATGCTTATGACAAATGGAGAAAAGTTCTATTTGCATGTGAATGTCAAGAAGCTTTTGCAATACATATTGGTATCTAGCAAAAATATAATTATAAACTACATGAAGTCAAAGCAATTTTAAGTATAATGCAAAAACATATCTATGTTTGCACAAGATCACATTACTTATTTACATCAAGGATGTCTGTATTCATTCAAAACTTTACACGTATATATATATATATATATATATATATATATATATACACACACACACACACACAACAACAACGGGTTAAATACGTTTTTCCCCACTATACTAGACCTCAGTTTACAAATGCATCATCGAACTGAATTTTTTAACGGTCAACTCATTGAACTATAACTTTTTTACAAAAATTGAAATTTTCATCTAAAAGTGTTAAAAGTTAACAGAATGTCTATGTGGCACCACATTAGATGCTTAGGTGGATATTCAACAATTAAAAAACACAATAAATTCATGACTCAATCTAAATTAAATCTTTTAAAAATAAACTAATTGTCAAAGTTTTAATATGTTACAATAATATTTAAAAACAAATTTTTAGAAAATTTATATATAAATTAAAATCAAACTAAAAGAACAAATAAAGTAAAAACAAGAAAATTAAATATAATTACAGTCTATAAACATAAATAAACTGTGACGCCCCCAAATCCGGGTCCCTTTTACCTCGGATCTGGTACGTTACGGTACATCATCTACATTCATATTCTGTAACTAATGCGGAAGATATAAACATAAATTGTTTATACAATACATTCTACAACATATCCCATGGTCTTTAACCTTAACTAAATTCATACATTTATAATCTTAAAAGATTTACATCCTTCATTTACTTAAATTATCATAATAGATAATCGTTAAACTAATCTTCAACTTTGTCTTTGCCTTTGTCCTTCTCTGAGCATTCAGGCTTTAATCTGAAATGTTATCATGATATAGCAAGGATGAGCAACTATTTTGCTCAACAAGTTTAAATGCAATAAAGATATATCATGATTGAAGGAAAGAATATAGCTTTCTGAAGTTTCAACAATATATAATCATTGTCAAAGAATAAGAATCAATTTCAATAAATGAATAATTGAATCAATAACACTGAGTGGCCAACAATGGCCATGAACAAATTTGGTAATCAAGGTGATCAGCCTTTCATACCAGGTGAACATATGCAACTTGCACTAAGTGCGATTAACAATAAATTTCATTGATGTGGTATAATTGACAATAATTAAACCACTAGCATGCTTGAAAATATTAACTCAAGTTTGAATTGGGAAAGTTGCTATATGTAAGAAGTTTAAGGTAAGAAACTTGCCTGTTCGACGAGCTACAATTTTCTAGCTTTAATTAAAACTCTTCGAATGACCTAGCATTGATAATGTCGGTCTATCAATTAGCATTGCGTATAATTGAATATTTATACTCTATCATATACTATTTAAATAGCAATCAATAAATCACATAACACTTTTCATTTCTTATATTATCATTAAGTCTATTGGATATTTAATAGACCTTAGGTTAATGATTTAATTAAGCAATACTATTTCCTTAAGTGATAAACGCTTATTAAACCTTTAAACAATTTATTATAATTGTCTAATTAATGTGTTATTTAAATTTCATTTTATTTTACTAATTCTATCTTCATTTAATTACTATTTAATAATAGTTAAATAGTAACTAATTAATTATCCTTAGTTATTATTAATAATAACTAATTACATCTGCTTATTATTTAAAGTTAATTAAATAATAAATAATAAAATTATTAATCTCATTTGTCTTAAATTATTATTTAATATAATAATTAATTAACTTCTTATCCTCAAATAAAAAATTATTTATTTACTTCATTAGTCTTTAACTATTCCTTACTATTAAAGAATAGTTTAATTAACATTTGAACTTATTTATTATTCAATATTAATTAAATAATAAATAATTATTTATTTATCATTGAAAAATAAATAAATAATTCACTTTATAAATCTTTAATTATTCATTCTCCAAAAATAATTAATTAACATTTGTACTTATTTAAAGTTTAATATTAATTAAATAATAAATAATTAATTTAATATTAATGAAATTAAGTAATTACATCATTATTACTTAATATCACTTAAACACTTTTTAATCATTATTAAATAATAATTATTCACTTATTTCACTTTACTTTTAATTTCTATTATTTCTAACTTTTCTTTACATTTTTAGTTTTGACATGCTCTTTCGTTCATTTCTTAATTCTCAAATCATTAATCGTATTACAACGAATTTCTGATATGTTTTTCGTATCATATGAGACTATTTTTACAAAATATGAAACCCTCATGTCGGGTTCATTAAGCAGTCCAAATAATTAGCCAAAAGTGTACGTTCATAACGCTTTTCATCTTTTTCGCAGTTATACCCTCTCTCGCTAAAACAGTCATAACTTTTTCATTTTAAAACTTTTTTAGGTACTGATAGTTTTCCAGATTCCGAACACATCAGTCCAAAAATTCCGTTCAAGTGGACAGCACCGTATTAGTTTCCCAGTTTTGAGTCGGTTACTTTAAAATGGCATAACTCTTTCCGTCGAAGTTGGATTTAGTCCGTTCCGGAGTCTATGGAAAGCTTATTCAGTGTACTACAACTTACCAAAAGCCCAGAATTTTTAGAGTAATTTAGCTAATCTCGAAATTCTGTTTAGGGGCAGCAACTTTCTAGTTTTCCAAACTTTAGAAAAATAGTTTTCTTTTCTTCCTTTGATCAAACTTTTTAACACTCAAAATGGTTAGATCTACACATAACACACTCTAAAACTTGTAGATCTATAATTTTAGATTTTAAAAAAAAACACAACTTCATTATTTCATCACAAACAACCAAAATAAATGAAATAAACTAAGCTAGGATTTTATACCTAGATCATGTAGCTCTTCTCCTTCTTTTTACACCATATAAGATGAAGCTAGGAAGCATGAAAATTTTCTCTTCTTCTTCCTCCATAGGGCTGCCGACTTTGCTCTCTTTTTCTCTTTCTATATATTTTATTTCTCTAGCTTTTGTGAAAGCTTTGAAATAAAGGAAGTAAAGAAAATATTTTGACCAAAGAGAGAGAGAGAGTATTGGTAAAGTGTGTGTATACATAACTTGTATGTCTACCGTAGATCTCCCTCAATCTTTCCATTTCTCTCTATTATCTTTAACAAATCTTGGCAAATAAGGTGGATAGCCTTTAAGGGTGACACATGGCTTGGAGTTGGTGACCAAATCTTGTAAAATATTTTCTCCATGTGCCTTGTACTCCCTCCTTTGGTCCGGATCCATTCCCCCAATATTAGTCAAATTTTAATTTTTCTCTCTCTCCCATATCTCTTATGTAACTTGCATATCTAAGCAATATCTTGAAAAATATTTGGAAAATCAAAGGCTAGTGACTAGGGGGACACATAAGCTTGGAGTATGTGACTAAATAAAATACCCCATGTGCCAAATCTCCTCTTGAAGATCCGGACATATCTCCAATTCTTGCCCCATTTTTGTTTTAATTTAATTGCTTTATTAGCTCATTATCTTCTACAAAATTTTGGGCCATATAAAAATAGCATGGTCCAATACATTTATTTTACCTTACCCTAATCATTTAATTAGGGTTTCTAATTCACTCATTTTAAATTTTAAATAATTAATTCAACTATTCATTCAATGCTTTTGTTAAGTAATTTAATTACCCAATATTAGTAACTTCATTTAATCAAATAAGTTACTACATAAATCTCCTTAAACTATTTTACACTCATGAAATCATATAATTTATATAACCCATATTTAATATATAAATTATATAAAACATAACATAACATACTTAAATTACACATTTATTTTATAATTGCAAAATAACTATGCTACACATAATTTCTCATGTGCATTTAATTATTTACTTACTTAAGATATTATAATAAATATAATATCCTTACTCATGTACATTTAATTTCTTAACCCAATTAGACTTACTTTAATTAGGTTATAAAATTAATTAGTAAATTGAGATAATAAAATTAATCTCTTAGGTTAATATATAATTAAAATAATAATCGCTCTTTATTAAAATAATTCAATGCTAGAATTTATTTTAATAACGTTTATTTAAAGTATACAATAATTCTTGCATACTTAAACTCATTATTTTCTTTTCCCTTCTATAAATTGTGTTTCACAATTTAATTGTAATAAATATAATAATATATTTACTACATAAAAAAAACATACATACATTACATTCAATAATGCAATACATGATTTCTTTAATAAAATGGTGGTTATACATTCAGTATATTTAATGCCACCAATTTACCACATCAAAATAATTTAATATTATAAATTATTTTAACTTACTTATTTTAATCTTAGCCATATTATTTTCTTTAAATAAATTGTCCCTACAATTGCTTACATATAATAAATATATAATACTAATATATTTACTATACACCAAAAGCACATATTGCATAGCTCATATTCACTTATACAGTACAATCTCACTTTTCGAACTTCAGGTCTTGTATCTTAACCTTTACTTAATCATTCAAGATTTTATTAATAAATCTTATAAATTTTTGGGTTGTCACATAAACTATAATAGAAATAAAATTATAATTAAAAAGGTGCAAATCTTTTAATTTAGAAAATGAAATGATATTAAACAAATTAAAAGATTAAAAAATAATATTTGCAACAACTTAAACATTTCCATCTTTGCAAATCAATTGCCAGATCTAAATCCTTCCTTAATAAACAACGCAGATCCAACAAGAATGAACGTTTCCAACATCACTCCATTCTTCTTCCTTCTATGACTACCGCCGCTCACATCCACCACCATCGCACACAATTAGTAAGTTCAAATTCCTCCAACCAAACCCGGTGAATTTCAAGTTACGACTTGAATTTCAAGTTGACCCCGTCGCAAAAATCCCTTTCTTCAATCAGACGTTCTCGGAGCAGGGTTTCAAATTGGAGTGAGATTTATGGGTTTGATTTGATAAATTTTTGGGGTTAATGTATAATGATTTCGCCTGGAAGGATTTACAGAGAAATGAAACGATTTATCTTACCCAGAAAATGAAAAAGGAAAACAAAATTACAATTTGGGTATAAATTGAAACACCCAACTTCAATTTATGTCTCTTTTTGAAATGGGTGAAAATTCAAAATTAACAGGAAACGAAGAAAGTAGTAAAATTAAACAAATCATGAGTACATCCAGTGCCCTTGTTCCTGTTATTGCCGCTGATGATGAATCAATTCTTCCTATTTCTTCACATCTATCACTTATGTCATCTTACAATGAAAGAATTCGCCCCTTTTGGATGCCATTGATAATGCCCCGGGTGTTGTAGTGGTTTCTAATGAGATGAATTTGTTGGGTATTGAGATGATTTCTGATGAATTTCTGTTGAGATGATTTCTAGACTTTGAATGAGATAAAGGAAGAAGATGAAGTAAGAATGAGGAGAGAGAAAGTTATTTATTTTTTTTGTTTTAACCCAAGTTTAGAAACTAAAATTTTTATTTTGGTTTAACCCAAATTTAGTTAATTTTAGTATTAAAATATTATAAATTTTCCAACTTGGCAGACTATATAGACAAATGTGTAAAAATTTAATTTCTCTCACATGTGCAAGTCACATGTTAAGTTTCTGTTAAAAGTCAACTCATTTAACGGATTTTGTAACGATTTGATATATATTTGTAGTTCACTGACTCGATTGTAAAAATATTCAGTTCGGTGATACATTTGTAAACCGAGGTCTAGTAGAGCGGGGAAAAAAGTATTTAACCCCAACAACAACAAAACACAGTGTGCTCCAAACCTTTTTCAGTAAGCAATGCACTTTGAGTCAAGTAAGAAAATTATTTCAAATGAGGTTGTCTCCAAAATGAATTACAAGCATACTCAAGATACTAACCCAAGTACTCAAGATACTTACAAGAAATCAAACCAAGTAAATGCTTACCACGAATGGAGAAAATTAGTTTGCTTCAAGAAATTCGAACATTGCAAATCCCTAAACCTGAAATGAAATTAACAATCGAACATTGCAAATCCCAAAACCTGAAACGAAAACGAGAACAATGAAGTAAAACTATCAGTACTCACCCTCATAAAATTTTAGAAATGTGATGGACAGTTAACTGAGTATAAATTAAGATGTGTGAAAACCTAATTCTGAAAAAAGAGAGAAAAAAATTGATTCGTACTTACAGGAAATTAAACTATCAATTAAGAATGGAGAGAAGTACTCTTCGAATCGGCAGAAATTCAGTCAATCAATAATTTACAAAATTACATTCAATTGAATCAGAACACAACAAGAATTACATGAAACAATGAAATTAAAGTAAATTATTTCAAAAGAGCATACCAAAGTGATCACACAAAACAGTTAGAAAGCTCCTCACAATCTGAAACGAACTGTAGAATCAACTGGAATGAAGAAGTTGCAGCAGGGATGAGGCACAATGGGCGAAATCAGTTGAGGAAATCAGAGAATCAAGTGGGCAAATCAGAGAATCAATTGGGCAAAATGGGCGAATTGAGAGGGAAAAAGAAAATTCAGAGAGGGAACAAAAAAAGACTCGTTGCCGTCGGGACGAGAGCTTAAAAAAGAGGACTCATTCTTGATGGCAAGTTCGTCGATATTGAGTCAATAGCGACGGCGTGCCCGTCGCCTTTAATATTATGTCCGTCGCCAATGACTTTTTCCTCCACAGCAAAAATTTCGTGCCAAATCCTACTACATTGTCGACGACGGTATAGTCATTATTGACGACCATCCATCACCCACCAACTAGGAAAAGCAAATTACCGATGGAATACATTGGCGACGGCGACCCCGTCAGCATGGAGGTTATTATCGACGGGACATAGGCCGTCGACAATGATGCCATTGCCAATGACCCTTTTTTGTAGTGTAAATAATTTTGTATTAATTTTGAACTTTAATATTTCACAAATTGACTATGTTGTTTCCCATAGGCACAAAGGAGATATAGAAGGGGGGTTGAATAGATCTTTAAAACTTTTTGCTTATTTTATAGATTGTTACCAGATAATTAATTTGTTCAATTAATTCTAAGCACAGCGGAATATTAGTTTGAAAAACTCCCTTTAAAGATTTAATGAAATCTCAATTCTAACTTTAGTTCTTATGGATGAAAGCCACTCTATGATCACTACAAGGGGAATGCAATACATCAATGAGATATGGCGACAACTGCTAAAACCCGTCACCATATTCCCCATAAGCCGACAAATGTTTATACCCGGTCGACATAGATTAGGCAGGAAGACTGGCGCCACTTATCTGCTACTAAAAAACCTAAAACGACCGTAGTACCATCGTTATAGGATCTGAAAAGGATAAAAAAACAGACGAATTAAACTTATAAAAAGTTAGACATAATAATATAATAATAATTATTTCCCAAAAAAAACTAAAATAATAATAATAAAATAATACCTAATCATATATCCCCTCTAAGGGGGTGTTCGGGAATGAACTTATAAGTCATTTGCTACTATTTAAGTGTTCGGGAATAACTTATTTTTCTACTTATAAGTTGAATTTTAAGTCAAAAAAATAAGTAAGTATTTGTAACTTATTTTAAAATGACTTATAGTCATTTTAAAATAAATTAATTTGACCAAATATAATGTCTATTTTGCCCCTCTTTTTATTAATGTCCTTTTTAGTAATCTTTATATTATTTTAACTTATAAGTTATTACAAGTCGAACACCTTTATAACTTGTTTTAACTTAATTTTTGACTTATAAGTCAAATTGATGCCAAATACTTTTACTTATAAATCACAACTTATAAGTCAACTTATATTTTAACTTATAAGTCATTTAAAATAAGTCGTTCCCGAACAGGTTGTAATACTCTAATCCCAATACTTCTTTTTCTTTCCCACTGTTGGTCGATTTCGCAACCAAATAAACACGCGCAAGTATACGCGGTCAACAAGTAATAAAGTGTAAGTAGAGTGTCGAACCTGGGAAGTTGTCGTTAAGCAATCCAAAAATAAACCTCACTTTTACTCTATAAATTTAAATAATAAGCACAGTAGCAAGTAAGGATCGATTCCATAGAGAATGATATTGCTTTGAATTTATTCTAATGTTTCTAACTAAAAATAATAAATAAAGAATTGTGGGGTTTTGAATTATAATTAACTAAAGAAAACAAAGTTAAAATAATAAAGATAATCAAATAAATTAAAGCTTCAGTTCTTTAGTTCAGTTTCACCAATTTACAGAAACAACATAATCAAGTTAACATTATTTCTTCCTTCCATAAGATTAATAGCCCTAGGTAACAACAAGCTTTGCTACCCAAAATTCTCCTTAGATTATCACTTAATGAAACAAGCTCTTCATAAGATTCTAATCATTATATAACCTAGAATAAGCTCTCTATATTTAATATAACAGCATCATTAAAAACTAAGGAATTAGACTATTCCAAGAAACAATCACATCAGCTCGGATTGTTTAAACTGTCTTCTGATAACCATAACAATAACCAAAAGTTGGACTACAATCAGTATTACTAACTGCTACTTGTGAATAGGAACAATATCAATTACGTAATACTCTTCCTAAATCTAGCAGATTATATTAATCAGATTAATCTAACTGGTCACATCAAATTAATCAAATCAAATAACATATAAACAGTTAAAACAGATTATCAGAATAAATCTCATATACGAAGGAATCAATAACAAAACTCAATTATACTATTAATTGAAAATAAGGTTCCACATCCCATTAGAACTGAATAAAAAAACTAAGCTAACATGCTGATAAAAAAATAAATAAAATATGATCTACGATGTCCCCAACTGATTACAAGTTAAAGGTATTTATAGATACTTTGAAACCCTAGAAGATTTCTAATTCTACTTTACTTTGAAAGTCTTCACTCTGCAGATATGGTAGCTTTTAAATCCTTATCAATCTCTGAAATCCAGCTTTAGGTAACTTCCTTATCAAATTAGAATTTAGTTTCCAAATCCATGTCTTCTTCGGTTTCTTTTTCCAATTCGATTCAATTTCCATATTAAGCTTTAACTCAGATTCCATATCAGACTCTACTTCCTATAATCAGAGATACTTTCCATGTATGACTATAATTCTATCTCCAAATCCCCATACGAATCGAACTCTAGTACTCCAATACTCCAAATCCTACTCAGAATAAGAATCCTGCAAAATCGTCCAGAATCGTAGAGTAGAGCCTCTCAGCAGACAAACGTAGAGTGACAAATCATAGAGTGGAACTTTTATCTCAAAATCGTAGAGTAAACCTCATCAGTCGTAGGGCTGAAAACGTAGAGTAGACTTGCCAATCGTAGAGTCCAATGTCGCAGAGCCTGCAAATCGTCGAACAGAAAATCTGGTCGTAAAGTGAATCTCAGCAATCGTAGAGTGACACTGGAAATCGTCGAATAACTTTGCTTTAGTCTTCCTTCGATCGTAGAGCTGCCAGACTGCACTCTAACACTACGAACGTAGAGCTCTCACCTAACGATCGTAAAGTATTTCTGCAAAATAACATAAAACTCGGCATTAAACTCCATATTTGTAAACTCAGATCAATTCTTCATGAGATCTATAAACACCTTAATTAAGCTCATAAATACAGAAAATATATAATAATACTAAGCATAAAGGAACCAAAAACATAGAATATTTTGCACTTATCAGAACCTACGAGGAATTATTACCAAAACTAACCAAGTACTAAAATTATATCAATGTAATCTTACCTAAACAGATGATTTAAGGTATTGATGTAAACTAAAAAAATTCTAATTAACAAAGTAAATTATGAACAACGACTGGTATTAAGATGAGACGAGCTAAGATCACAAATTCCCCCACACAAGTATTTTGTCAAATACTTGGCATGCAATGTTTCATTTAAATCTCCTAACTCTCCCTTTAATCATAGTGATCACGAAGAATTGTTAACCGAGAATTCTGAGCATTCATACGCCTCTTACGATAGTCATATAAATATCTCCCTTCTAAATAAATCACTATATTCCTATGTGAAATAAATTAGGCAAGGAGTCATTAAGTTTAGATTCTCACAATGGTTACACATGACATATGGGTATATTCATATCCTATATGCGAAATTATGCATTCCATCTCATATACAACAAGCATAATCACATGTCAATATATTCATGGTCTACATCCACAATTCATTTTCTAATTTCGTATAGATTACCAAGTTAATTACCAATTCCTTGGCAATTAAACATTAAGCATAAATATAATGAACACATTCATATATATAATGTCAATCAAAAGGAAAGAAAATCAATTCAAACCATACATTGGGTTCCATTACAATCTTAGAATGGAAGTTCAGTTCATAACTATTGAATTAAACATCATTAACAAAATACTTAACATTCTTGGATTATACAAATAAAGGAAAGGAATAGATAAGGAAAACTATTAAAGAATAATCTTAATCTCAACAACTCCCTTTCAATTAATTGAATTCCAAATCTTGTTGGTTATTTTGTTCTTGAACTCCCTCGTGCTCCCAGTCGCCACCCCCTTTTCTTCTCTCTGAATGAGAGAATGAGATGCACTAATATCTACCGATCCTCCGTCAGAATGCGACAAATAGAAGGAAATAAGGAATGTTTTTAGGTTAGCCCGCTTGCAATATTTTAATGGCAAGTGACATAGCGCCTAGGCGCTGCACTCTAGCGCAGAGGCGTTGGCCTCCTTCTCTCTCAGTGCGCGCGCCCTGCGCCCAACTGCTGATTCGCCGTCCACGCTACTGCTTCGCCGTGCACACTACTTTGACCAAATGACCCCAAAATGACTATAAGGCATCCAATTTGCTTTTATTTCCTTAATCCTACACAAAAACATACACTACAAGAAAAAGGCTTAGTTCCAACGGAATTATCTCCAACAGAATGTATTCCCTTGAAATTAGTTTAATTTCGATAGACTATTCTGTCAGAAATAATTCCATCGAAAATAAATTTAATTTGACGGAATTTCATCGGAGATATAAGCCATTCTTTGGTACCAAGTTTCCCGCTAGCGCCAATCCTATTCTCGACGAAATGTGAATTAATTCCGACGGAAGATCCGTCGAAATTAGTTAATCTTGATGGACTTAAGTCCGACGGATTTTTTCGTCAGAAATAACAAAAACCTAAAACATATGATCAGCTCCCAGCCGCCGCTGCCATTTTCTTTTCTTACCCTCTCGTCTGTTTCTTTCTTTTAGCCTCTCAGCCTCCTGCTCGTTGCCTCTCTCTCTCTCATCTCTCATCTCGCTGCCTTTCTCTCTCCTGTCTCTCATCTCTCATCTCGCTGCAGTCCACCCACCACCTCCATCCTAGTCGCTCCTATTGCTGCCTCCCTCTGCTGTCGGCGCTGCCACTGCTTACTGCTGTTGGTTCGACTGCTAGGCTGTGTCACAGTGTACATTCTTTCTAAATTTGAGTATAGCTAGTATTCAAGGTATGTTCAATATAATTTGTGTTGTTAGCTAGGGTTCAATTAAAACTTTTGGAATCTAAAATTGGGATTTGATGTTTGGACACTGAAATTAGGCTAAAATTATTTAGTTTGTATTTAGGGATTATTTTGTATGTGGATTAATCAGTTGAAATTGGGATTGGATTGTTTAGTTTGTATTTAGGGACACTGAATTTTTGCATAAAAATTATCCCCTAATTTCTGTTATTGTCAATATCCTGCCTATATTAGAAATCAGTCACATATTATATGTTTCTGTGATTTAATACGAATTGGGACTGCCTAGCTTATATATATATATATATATATATATGTGTGTGTGTGTGTGTGTGTGTGTGTGTGTGTGTGTGTGTGTGTGTGTGTGTGTGATTTTGGTATATGATCATTTTGGGACTGATATTATGTTTTGGGACTGATCTAATTTGAATTTGTGTTCTTGCCAATATCCTGCCTATATAGTACTTTCTGCCCATATACTGATTGAGAATTGCTTGGTTTGGTATATTTGTTATTTTTCGACGGAATTTGTGTCAGAATTATTCAATTGCAATATATGTGGGCCCTACTTTATTTTATTTATATATTTTACTTAGTTTGTCAATATTAAAATAAACTAAGTAGTATTTAATTAGTTTCCTATCTACTAATTAATACAATAAAATAAAATGAACTAAGTAGCATTTACTTAGTTTTGCACTAAATAATAAAAATAATATAATAAAATATAAACATAAATAAAAAAATAAAAATAATTAAATGAACTTAAATTTAATTTAATTTAATAACATATAAATAAAAAAACAAAATAAATTAAAAAAATAATTTAATTTAATATAATATAATTACATTAAATTAAATTAAATAATATCCATTATTATATAATATAATACAGTATATAATAAACTAAAATAAAATGAATAAATTAAAATAAATTAAATTAAATATAGTAACATATAAATAAAATAAAATAAAATAATTAATATAACATAAAATAATAAAAAAAATTAAGTAAATAAAATAAAATGAGATAAATTAATTTATTTAAATAATATAATATAATACAAAATAAATAAATAAAATTTAAAATAATTTAAAATAATTTAATTTAAGTTAATAACATATAAATAAGAAAACAAAAAAAATTAAAAAATAATCTAATTTAATTTAATATAATTAAATTAATTTAATTAATATAATATGCATTATTATATAATATAATACAGTATATAATAAACTAAAATAAAATGAATAAATTAAAATAACAAATAAATTAATTTAATTTAAATAAATAAAATAAAATAAAATAAAATTAATTAATTAATTTCAATAATATAATATAATACAAAATAGTAATGTAAAAATAATATAATATATTCAAATGATAGTACTCAGATTAAACTCAGTAACATTTACTTAGTTTATCATTGGAATAATAAACTAAATTGCATTTGCTTAGTTTTTCACAATTGCAATAAATCGCATATATACATGTGCATGTGGTATATTAATTAGGAACTTAGAAACTCGTTCGACATTCACTCAATAGGAGTGAATGCCGAATAGTTGAGTTATATAATTTAAATTAAAAACCATCCTAGGTATTTACACATTTATCAATTAATTTCTGATATGTTAACATTCTTTGTATAGATTTATTATAGATATGAGGAGGCTATCTCACAGGCAGCCGGCGACAGGGTTATTATTGTACATGTCGCAAAGAACTATGCCAGCAAGTTGTACGAGATGAGACAGCGGGCTGCCCGGTCAGTAGTCGAGCAGCCCGGGACTACTATACGCGATCATCAGCCTAATATAGTCTCCGATGCAGCATGGGAGGCTAGTGTACGCACTGGGATGATGATGACTTCAAGAAAAAGTCCGAGCAGGCAAAAAAGAATCGTGGCCAGCTCCGAGTCGTACACAGTACCGACTCACGGTCATTTAAGGAGGTGAAGTCGGTAAGTATCTCAATTTAGTTCTTTAGATTCTCGATTGTCATTACCATACTTAATAAATGTTATTTGAATGTATTTATTAACGCATGCGGGTGAGCTTGGGTCGACCTCCTACCATGCTAGAGTTTTGGGATAGAGCCCACACGCCTAAGGAGTCTAGCATGTCTCTCACAGCATTAGTCATACGGGTAAGACTAATATCACTTAATTTTTAGTAATTAGTAATATTAGGTAGTTAATAAAATGATTTAATTAACTTACATATACAAATTAAATTACATGACCTATTTCAGAATCTTCGAGACCAGCGTGTAGCTGAGTTGCGGGATGCTAGGGGGGTTTCTGAGCCATTAGATTCCACCATCCTTCCGCCCGAGATTGAATTATCTCGGAATGAGGAGCTGAGACTATAGGTCACGTCTCAGGATCCCCCTAGTAGCAGTACCAGCAGGTATCGAGTGCTGGGCATGCCGAGGATACCGGCGTATACACTAACTAGAGGTAATATTATTTCTGATAAGTTAAGATAAATTAACTGCAGATATTATTAGTAATGTTATATTTATTTTCGTAGGCTCTAGCTAGCGCCAGCGTCCGAGAGCACCTATTGGACCATCTCATACAGGTGGTAGCTTGGACGACGAGATTTTTCAGAGGGTCATGGCAACGGTGTCGGAGACGTTTCATACGGATCCAATTATCCGTCGTCAGGAGTTGCCCAGTCTAGCTGGCCTTCATCAGCTAGCTCAGGATATTGTAGTAGGGGCTACCGTCGAGAGTACGGGTATCCCGCAGGAGCAGTTCATCGCGACACGCGATGAGGTGTTCCGGTTAGTGGTTACCTTACTCTTGGAGGCTTTTGGCCCAATAGGGAGTCAGCCCCCACCTACTCTAGTATTATATTTATTTTAAGTTAATTAATCTGCATGTTATTTAATTTTTATATTGTCTCTTTAATTCTCTCATACGGACTAATGCGTCATATTTTTAATTGTATCAACAGGGTGGCGATCTTGATATCGCTGGTGATGACGAGCAGGGGGATGATGATGAGGATGAGGATTTGCAGACACCAGAGCAGATTCGTCGACCCCCGCCCGATGAGTCCCCTACTGGTAGTGGTAGTACTAGATTAGGTTGATAGTGTATATATAGCATGTATCTACTTAGATATTTTGTAAAACATTGTAATTTACTTTAGTTTTGTAAATACATGTAGTTTAGTTTGATTCTTTGTAAATCAATGTAATTTACTTTAGTTTTGTAAATATTTCGGCGTTATATCATTGTTCTTTGTAGTTTATAAGTTATAGCATTGTTATTTAACGTTATATGGTCAAAGAAAGGAAATAGGTTGTATTATGGTGGCGATTATGATATATGTTGTTGTTGTATGTATTGTTGGGATAAAGCAGGTACAAAAATAGGGTATAAAACTTGGATATTGTAAAAAATAAAAAAATATTTTTAAAAAAAATATGTTATTTTCGACGGAATAAGGTACAACCGACGAAATTTCCGTCGGAAATAAGGTTTATAATTTATTTTTTGAAATAAAAAAATCAAGATTTCCGACGGAATATCCCTAATGTCCGACGGAAATTCCGTCGGATATAAGGCTTGCACGACCGGCTGGAGAGTGACACGTGTCCCCACTTATTTTCGACGGAATAAGTCCATCGGAAATAATCCGTCGAACATAGATAGTTACGACGAATAATCCGTCAGCATAATTCCGTCGATAATATTTATTCGCGACGGAATTGTCGACGGACTTAAGGTCGAGGACCTTATTTTCGGCTGAATGGTCGACGGAATATTCCGTCGAAAATAACTTTATTCTGACGGAATAGGCTTATTTCTGACGGACTTATTCCGTCGGAATTAGGATTTTTTCTTGTAGTGATAAAAATACATAAATAGGAACGGAAAACACCCAATAACTCACAATTTCATCAAGCTAAAAGTACTCAATTCGTAGGTATAAAACACACTCATCAAATACCCCCAAACTTGAATCTTTGTTTGTCCTCGAGCAAAACAAAGATAACACGAATCAATAAAAATTAACCTCTACCAAATGCAACGCATGAGCAATGAGTTATATGACACTTAGAATGGCCTCAAAGATTATAAACCACAATTCAAGGAAAGCAGTGCAAAGCTCAAAATTTCAAAAACATTGCCAAGTTCACAACTAATCATAATTCTTTAAACGTGCGTGTATGTCCCACTTGTTCAAACGAATCAGAATCTGGATGAACTTATTTGCTTAAACTTGTGAAAGATTTCGTAGTTAATTTCATAAACTCAACTTTAACAATAATTTCGACCAAACAAGGCAAACATATAAGAAACAGATCCCAAGGGTTTTAACATGACAACCCTATATCACTCAAAATATGGTGAGTGCATGCGGTTTACGCTCCATCTCACCTCAAACTTTAATCTTGACCTGTGTAGTGTCTAATTATCTTCGGCTTTTCAGAGTTACCCATATAACGAGCGTTTGACCAATGACTCCCAAACCAGTTGGTTTTAGGGCACTAGGTGTAGAGACACCCCTGAGGATCTAATTAGACTAGTCAGACCAAAATTTTTATTATTATTATTAATTATTATATATATATATATATATATATATTCTTAAACCCAAGGGTCTCCCAATCTTATATGACAGCCTAAGTATAGCGTCGAAAACTGCTTAAACGAGTTTTAAACATTTTCAAAGAAAACTCTACAAGCCATTAACCATATAAGTTTTCAAAATAATAACTAGCCAAACATTTGGGCGCGTGCTCATAGGTGCGAAAGAATCATAATTAGTGTGAACCCAAACAAAATATAACAACGCATGAACATATATTTTCCTTGAGCTAGCAACCAAGTAATCTGATACTTATTATCGGCCTTTCTTATAGATAGAACAAATCACTACTCAGGCTAAACTTAACACAACGACAAAATAAAAACTTCAAAAGCTTCTAATACATTACTATAAAACTATTAACAATCCACAACATGCAAAATCAAATACTAGAAAATAGACTCCATAATTTTAAGAACTAGACCCCCAAACTTATAATAAACATTGCCCTCGATGTTAAGATAACCAAAAATAAAATAGAGGACTTCCCTAAAGGTCAATCAAGTACCATCATCAACATGAGCAGGCTCATCAGAAGCTGAATCAAAGGTATACTCCGGGAAAATTGGAGATGCATGAAATGGCACAACATTGGGCCCCGAGTTGAATCCACTATTGCTGATCACCGGTGCAATAACTGCATTAAAATCTGAAGAATATGCATGAAATGAGTTCGCCTGCAGCATTGCATGATCGATACGCCATGAGTGACGTCGAGACTCCCGACGACACTCTTGAGATTCCCATTGCAGCTCCGTATGCAAATCTTGATTCTCCCTCCGGAGCTCACGCATCTCAGTAATTAAAAGGTCCATGGGTGATTGGGATAACGAGGCTTTTGGCTTAAGAGGCTATTGAATGTTATCGGCAGGCTCGTCTGCAGTTTCATCCTCATCTTGATTTGGAGCAGGCATAAGGAACCCGACACCTAGAGGATCAGATGTACCACCATTCCACACTTTGTAACGGCCCATTGCAGGGCTATCAATCAGTGCTCTCGGCTGCTGGAGGATTTTATTTTCGACCCAAGTGCCTTTTGCCTTTTTGCACAATCCACAAATCAATGATGGGTGTGGCAACCCTCCGATGGAACTTCCTCAAATTGCATGGCAGATGGAATAATGTATCACGTTCCCCATAAGACAACTCGTTTTTTGATAACCTCGGTGGTGTGCATAGATGGCAGCAACTTAGCACAGATGAAAAAGTACCAAGCTTTGTCATACCGACTAAGCTCGCTGCTCGGGAAGTGTATAACCTCGCTTCCCCTAAGCGTCCATTCCGTTCCAGGCCGACATAGGCATTGAATCACAACGCTCCAGTCAAGATCCCCATGCCTATACTCAATTAATTCATCCCCATCCATCATATTAGCCAAGTCATAGAATGCGTTTATGCTAGCCTTGTCAAATGCTACTGCCTTCCCCCGAACTTGAACAACTTCACATTGGGCCTCCTTGGCGTTTGCATAAAATTCCTTAACAACACTGACCACAACAGCTTCCAGCTAAGTAGTGAAGGCATGCCATCCTTGTTCTGTAATCATGGCAGCCACTCCAAAATCCTGCGCCTCATCGGGTATGATACCACCCTCCAAAATGAGTGATTTGTCTGTTAACAATGTATTATATCGCTCCGAGGTGGCTTCCCTCACAAATCACCGCTTATCATACTGCTTGAGTGCTTGAGAACTTGAACCTTCACCCCTCTGACGTTTAGAAGCCATTGTGATTCAAGAAGCAACAACAAATCTGCCCAAAAGCTAAAATCCTTCTCTCAGACAATTTGAGAAGCACCTAGTGTGCACTGCTTTAGCTTTGCCCAAATATACACCACTTATATCCTCAATATTTTCCAAAAAATAGAGTAAGTGAAACCAAGTTCACCTAACTCGCCCAAAAAACCACAACAATCAAGAGACAATGATTCAAAGAAGAGAGAAAACGAACATGAGAAAATAAGAATACCTTGACGAATAGAAAACCTTGTTGCCTTTGATTGGTACTGATATGATGCATAGCTATGGTAATTGTAGGGTTGGATTGTGTTTAGATGGGGAATTGATGAGATTGCACATTATATATAACATGTATTAGAATTGGGCTTGCGAAATTTGGAGTTTGAGCAAGAAAGGGATTGCAGTCGTGCGTTTTGGGTATGAGTGGGTTGCCAAATGACTGGTTTGCTGAGTTTTTAAAAAAAACGAATCAGGGGCCTAGCGTCTAGGTGCTGGTTTTGTGGCGCCCCCAAATCCGGGTACTTAAAACCCGTACTTGGTGCTACACGATATCATTCATACAAACTGCTTATAATAAAAGATAATAATAATTATTACATCAGAGGTATCTATCCCAGGTACGAAGACCTTTAGTATCTTTATTACATGATAGATATTGTATTTTTAAAACAAAAGTCTATCTATTACAACAACCATCTATAACTACTCCTGTAGCTTTCCCTTGCCTTTATCCTTTCCGGACCCTTCTATGCGTTCTGGCTTAGCTGAAAACATTTATATTCAAAGCAAGAATGAGCATTTGATTGCTCAGCAAGTAATAATGATTGATAAACATGTATATCAATAAATAAATGTTCTCTCTGAGATTTGCTTTGATAGCAGAATAAATATCGGAAAGCAACTGAACAATTCTTAAACAACAGTATGACTCATTTACATTCTTGAAATGATATACTGAATTCTGATACAGAGTGGTCACAAGACCATGAACGTTTATTTTTCTTTTGTTGAAAAGGTTCTATCAGAAATCCATCTGTGAACCGTCTGGTCTTACGGGCATGGTGGGTGATCAGCCCGTTATGCCCTGTATTGATCAATACTATCTATTAGAACAACACTTGTGTTCACTGTCACCGTCCCCAGGACGCAATATAAATTTTTCCCAAGTTAGGGATGTTCTACTCAGTTTGAAGTTCAACCCAAAACAAGAAGGATGAACAACTTTATAACTTCTGAAACGATTTCAAGACTTAGTATGAAAGAATTGAAATAGTCAAATCGGGTCTAGCCAGAACAAATAGTGTAGACCTTCATTAAACTGTAAATGTGTATCGAATTTTATCAAATACACATGATCTTAGCTTCATTAGTTTTCGAAGCTGATTGGAATAAAATTATATAACAATATATTATTCATATATGGTTATGAAACATTTGCTCGAGGTAAGTGAACTTGTTTGAAGATAAAGGAATTGAGATAATTGCTCAAAACTAAACAAGATCAGGATACTTGCCTTGTCTGTTGTCTATTGTAATAAGTTCAGCTAAATTCGCTTTTACGGATCCTACACAATCATAGTTATATGAATGCATTAGCCATATATTCAGAATATATAACTTATATAGTTATATATTAAATATTCACATTGGCATAATATTAGCCTATGATCACCAGTTTTCGCTTTAATAGGTTTCGACGTGGTTTAAATATGTGAGCATATTAAAACTTTAATTTATAACTCACTTTTTCATATTTCATGAGTATTACATATATCTTATACTTAGGCAAGGTCACCTAAGTAAATTATAACGTACGTATACATTGAGTGCAATTATAACTTGTATAATTAAGTTATAACTTCTGTAATCATTTATAGATTCGTTTTCGTATACTAGTACGTTAAATACTATCGTGTTTCGATAACTTGTCTCAACAGTCCGCTAAAAGCGATTTCAACCTCTTGTTTAGCTTAGAAATCCCAAGCTTAATTGTGTATCTTGTTAGCTTGACTGTGTACTTTATTATTATTTCATTGTATATATATATACACACACATATATATATATATAGATTTTTTTTACTGGGCGTCTTAAAATAATCAAGCAAGTTAAGCCACGTGACTGCAGCACGATGAGCAACTAGCGCGCTGCTGTTGCACGATGGGCAGCCAGCGTGCTGCTGCTGTTTATTCTTCGCCGTGTGATGCTGCTGTGTCTGTCAATCAAGGATGGTGCTGCTGTTAGTTGTTTCCTGCTGCACAGCGATGTGCACCAGTTGCTGCGCGATATTGCTGCTATGTCGCTGCACGCTGCGGGTTGCTGTGGCAATGGGCTGCTGCTAGCGTGTGCTTGCTGTTGCTAGTTGGCCTACTGTGCACGCATGCTGTTGCACATTGCTGTGCACGCAGCTGCTGCACAGGCAGCGACCTTCTTTGCCTCGCCACTAGTTCGCGAACTTATAACTTCTAATTCGTTTATCGGATGGGGTTCGTCCTTAAAAATAGTATTCTTGATATCTCAAATTATTTTTAAAAATTATTAGACTCCTATTCCAAGTACGTTATGCAGATCAAATAACTTGTCCAAAATGATCGTGCATTCTAACGTTTTAAGTTCTTGTATCTTGATAATACTCATTCCGACTTAGTTAGACACCCTAGGGCTTTTAGATTGTCTACTTTTAGGACATACAAATCTATCTTAAGTTTCAGATTTGCCAAATTATGTAGTTTTAATCAATTTATTTTATTATGGCATATTATCAAACAGGGTACGTGCAGTCAATTTGAGGGCTGTTTTCTATAGACTGAGTTTATGTTATCCAACCAATTTTTTTGTTCTATGTTTCCAACCTTGTATCATCGCACAACAACTACGTACTAAGCACCTTGTCTCTAACTCAATCATTACCAACAAATTTGCATTACAAACCAAAGGTATATTAATTAATTACCAACTAACTGTTTTTATATCTAAGCCAACTAACTGATGCAACTTTGTATTCATAAATAAAACATAACAAGAGTGAATTATAATACCTTTGTTGCTTGGTTAAAGCTCTTACAGCTCTTCCTTAGTTTCAATCTTCTCTAATTAGTTGAACCAAAAATGAAATTAGGATTGAACAAGCTGAGCTTGGGAAATAATAGTGCCGAGTGGAACAGGGAGCTGGGTAGGAAAGTGGATAAGGATAAAATAGTTTAACCTTTATATTACAGTTTCCATGCTCCCCAATTATCTTGCTTAATTGCTACGGACTTTGCCGGATTGCTACGAATTTTGCTTGATTGCTACGTAGTAGGCTTGATGAGTATTGTGCCTATACCTCTCCTTCATGCCAGCTCCTGCTTACATTTACTCCTCTAGCTTAAGTAAAATATTAGCTCCTGCTTCTCTCCTTAAATCCTGACTTTGACCATACATTTTCTATATATAATATATTATACATATCTACCATATATAGTATATACTTATATTACTAATCATATCTCCTTTCATAAAATAACTGATATACATTAAATAAATAATTTATTTAATGAAATCAGTTTAACTTATTAAAATAATTTATTAACAAAAATTATTTTAATCCACTTAATTTAATGAATATTCTAATTTAATATTCATAATTTAATTATTTCTTTTTTTTAAACAAGCCTGGAAATAATTCCCTCATTTAATATTCTTAATACATCACCTCCTTATATTTAAATAATTTAATTTCATAAATCATTTAAATATAGTTTATTTAATACATACAATAAAATTTGCTTGATTAAATAATTCCTGTTTTCCTTTTTACCTAGGAATTTATTTCAAACAACTAGGTACATGTAATAAATATATACATATATTTATCACATTGCAGTCATATACTTATCATACCGCACACGTACACCGATCACAATAGTAACAAAATAATAAAATAAAAATTTATTCACTAATTTCTTATTTTATTATTATCAGGAAACTTCGAGTTATTACAGGTTTCCAGCACAGAGGTGTTGTGCTCATAGGGTTATAGAGCAGAGGTGTTGAGTTCTAGCGCAGAGGCGTTGTCATGGTTTTTGCCTGCTACTGCACCTGATGCTTGCCTGCTGCACTTGGCTTCTTTGCTTGGCACTAATATCGCATTCTAGTGTTTGGAGATCCTTGTACCTATATTCAGATGATAACATTAATTAGGTCACAACCCCATAATGATAATAACATAAAATAAACACAAACAACACTAGCTAGCTTTTTTTATTTTTATAAAACTAAAAATTAAAGATAACTGGGTTGCCTCCCACTTAGCGCTTGTTTTATAGTCATCAGCCTGACTACTTCCTTTTCTTTCAATCTGGTTGAATTACAAAATTTTGCATTTTATGTCTCCTATTTGTCTTTTCCTTGAAAGTTCCAAAATTCATACAAACATGAGGACCCCTAAATTTAGCTTCATCCATTGGCAAAAAGTAACTGCACTAATCCTTTTCATCATTTACTATGCCTGCTTCAACCACATTGACCCAGTAACATTCTTCACGACCATTTGGAATATTGATAGCAACAAAGACTTTAAATGGCATCTCTTGATCTCCATTTTCCTAGCTCCCATTCTTGATCTTCTTCATTACAGTTTCACTATCATCTTCCATATTCGAGTATGCCCTCTTTAGTTGTTCGCCAACAGTCTCATGTAACTCTTTGCCACTTCATTGAGTATCCATCCTGCATTGCTTTTTACCTTCCTCTTTAGGATTAATCTCTGTATCGTTAGGTAAATTGCTTTGTGGGCGATTAATGATGGCATCGGTAAGTTATCCCATTTGGTTCTCGAGGTTCCTAATTGAAGCTTCTTGATTACTCATCCGCACCTCATTTTGAGATATGCACTTAGTAAGGAGATCCCCCAACGCTCTTTCTTCTTGATGCTCTATGTACTTGGAAAGAACCTCCTCCAAATTAGACTTGTCCTCTTCTTGCGGTGGAGGTTGATACGAAAATTCTGAAGAGTATGAGAGACTTGGACCATAAAATTGATCTTGGTCGTTATTCCATCAAAAGATCGGATAAGTTTGCCAATCCGGATGATAATAGTCTGGGTGTAGTCGGCTTGCTTCTGATAGTAGGCATTCTGAATGGACTGACTCTCAAGAGCATCGAATTTCCTTGACATCATTACAACTTGTGCAGCCAATGCATCAAGTGTTCCTTCCACACTTGGTTGTGTCATCCTCTCATCAGGTCATTGATAGTTAAGCACATCCATAATCTAAAAGGAATTAAAAACAAAATAAACTAAAAACAAATTAAATACAAATATACATGTTTAAATTAAGACTAATTTAATTGAAATTAATATTGGAAAAATAATAGTAAACTAATTCCCCGATAACGGTGCCAAAAACTTGTTGGTCGATTTCGCAACCAAATAAACACGCGTAAGTATATGCGGTCAACAAGTAATAAAGTGTAAGTAGAGTGTCGAACCCACGAGGAATTATTACCAAAACTAACCAAGTACTAAAATTATATCAATGTAATCTTACCTAAACAGATGATTTAAGGTATTGATGTAAACTAAAGAAATTCTAATTAACAAAGTAAATTATTAACAACGACTGGTATTAAGATGAGACAAGTTAAGATCACAATTTCCCCCACACAAGTATTTTGTCAAATACTTGGCATGCAATGTTTCAGTTAAATCTCCTAACTCCCCCTTTAATCATAGTGGTCATGAAGAATTGTCAACAGAGAATTCCGAGCATTCATATGCCTCTTTTGATAGTCATATAAATATCTCCCTTCTAAATAAATCACTATATTCCTATGTGAAATAAATTAGGCAAGAAGTCATTAAGTTTAGATTCTCACAATGGTTACACATGACATATGGGTATATTCCTATCCTATATGCAAAATAATGTATTCCATCTCATATAGAACATGCATAATCACATGTCAATATATTCATGGTCTAAATCCACACTCCATTTTCTAATTTTGTATAGATTACCAAGTTAATTACCAATTCCTTAGCAATTAAACATTAAGCATAAATATAATGAACTCATTCATACGGTGCCAATCAAAAGGAGAGAAAATCAATTCAAACTATACATTGGGTTCCATTGCAATCTTAGAATAGAAGTTTAGTTCATAGCTATTGAATTAAACATCATTAAAAAATGCTTAACATTCTTGGATTATACAAATAAAGGAAAGGAATAGAGAAGGAAAACTATTAAGGAATAATCTTAATCTCTGTAATATCCCAGATATTTCAGAAATTTAAAATAAGAATTTAATAAATAAAATTCTTATTAAGTGATAAAGTAGATTTGAACATATATGTACATATGTGTTTCATATATATAATCCCAAGTATGTGATTTTATGTAATGGACTAAATGTATATATAGATGTGAAATATATACATATATTGGAAAAAGGAGATTTAATATTTAATTAAATCATTAAGAAAAATGGATGAAATTAATTAAATAATATTAATTAGTTGAGATTAAATTAAATTATATTATGAAATAATATAATTTGAATATTTAGCCTTGGACGGCGATAGAATTATTATGAACTAAATTTTATATATGAGTTAATTCACTATTTGAAAATTAGTGGGTGAAAATATTGTTTTAATTAATTGAATAAAGAAATTTATTTAGTTAATGACGATAGTTGTATTTGTATTACAATAATTTCATGTAATATGAATAATGATATGTTATTTAATATTATGTCGAATGGATGTGAATTAATAGTTGGTAAAAGCTAATTAATTTAATTAGTTTAAACTAACTAACGAAGCGTATAATTGTTTAAAATAAAGTTTTTATAGATATTATTTGGGTAAATGAGATGAGTGAATGGATATATGTGTATTAGATATTTATTAATAATTAAAGTGATGAGATGTAATTTAATAGTTAGTTTAAACTAATTATTTAGTTTACTAACTAAGGAAACGAATAATTGCATATAAGACAAGAATAATGGTAGAAAACTCAAATTTGAGTTCGGAGTAGAATTTGGAGATGCAGACTGGACGGTTGAGTCCGAAACGTCAAAAATAGTAAGAATAGACTAAAAACACAAAATGTGTCGTGGTTGACTTTTTGGTCAAAAAGTTAACGGTTGATTTTTCGGTAAAAGTCTAATTCGAAATTTGGAGATGAATTTGAAGAAACGAATATTCCCATGACGTTGAGAACGTCGAAATTAGTAGAAATCGACTGTAAGTTCGGAAAATTTGATTTTTAGTAGCCAAAATGGTCAAATGGACCATTAAATGGATAAATGAGTAAATAAAAGAGGAGATATTAAAACTTCTAGAATTGTGGGGCATGGGGAGGTGGCTAAATGCTGATATGTGTGGAAGAAATGCAATGAGTGCTTCCTTATTTTCCTCACCAACTCCTCCTGTGATTGGCTAATTAAATGACATGGGACATGGGATGATTGACTATTATTTTCAAGCCTAATAAGGCAATTATCAAGCCTTCTCTCTCATTCTCCACCTATATCCCCCAAATGTTCAGCTGAAAATATAGAGAGAGTAAGAGAAAAAGAGAGAGAAAGAGAGAAGAAAAGAATAAAGGAAGCCATGGAAGAAGAAGAGAAAACAAGCTACTAGTTGAGGTATATCAAAATCCTTGGTTAATACCTTAATGTTTATGTATAAATTTATGTTTTTATAAGATACATGAAGTAATTAAACTTACAAGTAATGGTTTAGCCATGGATTAGCAAGAACCCAACAAAAGAATTCAAGAAAAGAAATAAAATGAAAGAAGAACAAAAACAGTTTTTAAGCCTAAAAGCACTAAATTTTAGTCCACTTTGGACTTTTACCATTTGAAATCTATAACTTATTTTTGTGATCCGTCAAAGAGTGGTGTTAGATCTATGAGTTATCTGATGAACCCAAGTGGAATTAATGAAAAAGATTAAACGGATCAACCGTGGTGTAATTTTTGGTAAAACACTTCCTGCAGACAAAAATCTGGAAAAATAAATGAGTCTCCTGGCTAGTTTCTTTCGTGGGCTGTTTCGGCTACTTTTGTTGCTCTAAAAATTCTGATCTTTTGTGGTATGTTAGTATATCAAGTTAACTAGATTCTGTCCAAAGATGAGAATGTTTCGATGTCCTGAGAGAGAGTTATGGCTTTTATAAGAAAATACGATTTTAAAAATAAATTATTATAACTCAATGTATACAACCCAGAAAATTTTGAAACTTTAACTGGACGTAGTATATGGTAGTATGAGTCTACCGTATAAATTTCATAATTTTTGAACAAACGAATAATTTATGATAAATATAGCCATTTTGGACTGTTTTAGCCTATTTAAAAATAGGAAACGAAATTAAAAAATTACAGGAAAATTATTATAGAACTAAAATATCATATACTGATATTTCTAAAAAGCTTAAAAAATAATAAGTTGTTTTGGTATTTTTCATACCTATGATTAAGTTAAGAATAAATGAGAAAATTAAGTTATGTTAAGTTGAAAAATGTGTTGATGTCATTTTATTGCTTAATGACCTTTAATATGATATGTTAAGATTTTATATGGATAATTTGGTCATTTTTAATAAAAATATTATGTGTATGACCAAATATGTATGTTAACTAAATTAAATAATAAGGATAAACAATTAAATTAAATTGTTCATGAGTCTAATAAATGATTAAAATATTATTAAATAATTAATAATATTAGATTAAAGTATTATTCGATGATTAAAATATTATTAAATGATTAATAATATTTGAAATGATTAAGACATTAATAAATGATATTAAGTGATCAAAATATTATTAAAGGGTTAATAATATTTGAAAGTGAATTAAAATATTTTTTTTAATGATTAATAATATTTCTAAGTGCCTAAGATATTATTAAAATATTATTAAATGATTAATAATATTAGATGAGAGTTTTAAAATGATGATAAAGTGATTGAAATATTATCAAAGGACAATAATAATATTGATGGTTTAAGGTGTTATCTAACATTTGATTATGTGGCTAAATGTTAGATAATTTATTTATAGAAGAAGTAGTATTATAAGGTATGATATGGTATGCTGATTGAAAGATCAATCTTATAAATGATAGGTCATTCGTAAGAGATTAAATTAGATTGCGTAGTAGTAATCGACAGACAAGGCAAGTTCCTAACCTTAAAATCTCTTACGGTATTACAAGTTTCCTAACTCAAACTTGAGTTAATATTTTCAATGCATGCTAGTGGTTTAATTATTGTCAATTATTCCACATCAATGAAATTTATTGTTAATCGCACTTAGTGCAAGTTGCATATGTTTACCTGGTATGAAAGACTGATCACCTTGATTACCAAATTTATTCATGGTCATTGTTGGCCACTCAGCGTTATTGATTCAGTTATTCATTTATTGAAATTTGATTATCGTTATTTCACAATTATTATATATTGTTGAAAATTCGAAAGCCTATTCTTTTTCAATCATGATATATCTTTCTTGTATTTAAACTTGCTGAGCAAAGTAGTTGCTCACTCTTGCTATATCATGATAATATTTCAGTTAAGCTCAAGTGCTTCAGGAAGGACAAAGACAAGAGGAAAAGTTCAAGAGTAATTTAATATGCGTTAACTATTATGATATCTTATGAAAATGATTATGTAAATCTTTTGAGTTATTAAGGTATGAATTAAGTTAAAGGTTGTAGACCTTGGGAAATATTGTAGAATACTCTGAAATAAACAATGTATGTTTATATTTTCCGCATTAGTTATAGAACAGGTATGAAGATGATGCATCGTGACGCACCAGGTCCGAGGTTCAAGGGACCCGGATTTGGGGGCGTTACAGGTTGGTATCAAAGAGCTGATAGGTTATAAACCTTGGGTAGGAGTACCTTAGGCTATAATCGTAGAAATGATGATAAGGATGATGAGAAATAAACTCGGATAGAGTTTTAGTGATAAAAGATGAATTTAGAAAATTCATCATTAAGTAAAGAAGAAGATAATTCAAGAAGATTCAAAGAAGAATCTTAAAGAGTTATAAAGATAAGAATCTGGAGTTACCTGACTCTAGTAGTAAAGATGAAAAGCCTAAATAAAATCATAATATATGATTAAAGTGAAAGATAAGAAGATCGCAAAACAAAACGATCGTGACATAGAAAAAAAAAATCGTAATATAATACGATTATAAGAAAGATCACAACGTGATCTGATTAAGATATGGAATGATAGATGACCAATCGAATGATTGAAAACTTTATAGCAGAATTGCTGTACGAAAAAGGTACTAGAGGATAGTACGAAGATAAAACTCAGACGGAGTTATAAATGATGAGATACGAATTAAAAGTTTGTGTTAAGCAATGAGAAAGATAAGATTAGGATTATGTGGGTTTTAAATTGAGGACTCATGTTAGTGGCTGAGTTGTACGATTCCTTGTATGGGCGGGGAATTTGTGCTTGGTTTGAGAACCACTTAGCTTCCTATATCGATATAGTGGTTGAGTTGAACAATTTCTTGTATGGGCAAGAGATTTGTCCTTGGTCTAACAACTGCTTAGCTTCCTATATTGATTAGTGGCCGAGTTAACCAATTCCTTGTATGGGCAGGGGATTGTGTTTGGTTCGACATCCACTTAGCTTCCTATATTGATAATCATTGGAACCTAGTGTCGCGTTGTTCGCTATATGTATGTTGAGAAGGTGATTCTTTTCTCATGTGTATAACGGATATGTAGAGGATGTAAGATTAGGAGCGAATTCTTAAAACTCATACTTATGGTAAGTTCGTGACTCATAATCATATGGTACGTTTTTGAACCCCTCAGCGAATGGACGTCTTTGGTCTGACTAGGATAAGTTCTTAAACTCATATGATTGTGGTAAGTTCCTGAACTCATAATGTGTGGTATGTTTGATGAACTATACTAGGGTATAGAAAAGTTGTGCATGAAGAAGTGAGGATTTTTAGTATAGTAAGCTTTAAGGATGATAGAAATAGATAGAATTATTGGGCAATGGATGATTATTAGAGAAATTAGAGTTGATGGAGGAAGCATATGTATTCCAAATCCTCTAGCTATGCTAGTTTCGAATTTATTGACATCGTGCTGATATTTGTACTTTGTGTTTTCGAAAAATATGTTGGATCAATTTTTGAACCAATAAGTTTTGAAAAGGTCCTATGATTCATATGTCTATGCTATTTGTTTCGGCTAAGACAAAGATAATTTTAAAAAAATATCAAAATATATTTTGAACAGTCATCAATGCATCATTAAGCCTGGTGTAGAATGACAGATGATGGAGTCATCAATGCAAAGTAACCTAGTGTTGGATGTGATCATATTATCGTCAACCCACTATGGTATGATGTAGTATGACAAAATCACGAAATGACGGAATTCTAACACACTGATTGCAACAGTGCAGTATTATGACGTCATAAAATGATTTTTAGAATTTTTTTTTAAACCAGTTAAGGATAAGTCAATGCCAACTAAAGTGGCTAGACAAATGTTTCGATTGATGTTCGAATTATTGGTATACGTCTAAGCTATTTGATTCAGCTAGACAAATGTTTATAAAATTCAAATATTCTTTGAGAATTTATGCCAAACCAAATTATGTTGGTGCAGAATCTTATGTTAAGTCTGAGGTGAACAACCCTATAAAGGGGATTTCTCGGATTGGTTAACGTGGTTCAATCCAGGAAAAGCAGTAAGGGTTGGTTAACGTGGTTCAACCCCGGAAAGTCGTTGTGCACAATGCAATAGTATGACAGGCTGATCACCTGGCGTACAAATTTTGTCCGCGGGAATTGGTAGAAATACTTGAGAACTCAGGACAAGTTCATGGTCTTTATGACCCCTCAGACCGATATGAAAAGTTTTCTTGAATTAACTTTTCACATTATTGATACTGCTTCACAATTATTGAACAATTGTTGAAGACTCCTGAAAAATAGTTCACTATTTTGAAAGTTGAAAGTTTAGAAAATGTGAACTTCTTAGAGAGAAGTGGTCGTGGAATGCGATGCTTAAAAGAGTAGCCTTTAGAGAAGAAAAGAATAAAGGTTAATATGAAAACCTAGTTTTGATAAAGGGAATGAGCAGAACTAGTATGCTTTAATTTCGAGAACAAAATTTTAAGAAGAATGGGTGAAAGTAATATCCCGAAGTAGAGATAAGTATGCAATAATTTCGAGGACGAAATTCTTAGAAAAAGGGGTGAATGTGATAACCCGAAAATTTATGAGACTTGTAAATAAGATCTCGAATAATTAAATAAAGGTTTAAAGAATAAAACCTAGATTTGAAAATAGAGGAGTAAAATGAATAGAGATGACTGTGCCATAATTTCGAGGACGAAATTCTTAGAAGAATGGGTGAATGTAATATCCCAGATATTTCAGAAATTTAAAATAAGAATTTAATAAATAAAATTCTTATTAAGTGATAAAGTAGATTTGAACATATATGTACATATGTGTTTCATATATATAATCCCAAGTATGTGATTTTATGTAATGGACTAAATGTATATATAGATGTGAAATATATACATATATTGGAAAAAGGAGATTTAATATTTAATTAAATCATTAAGAAAAATGGATGAAATTAATTAAATAATATTAATTAGTTGAGATTAAATTAAATTATATTATGAAATAATATAATTTGAATATTTAGCCTTGGACGGCGATAGAATTATTATGAACTAAATTTTATATATGAGTTAATTCACTATTTGAAAATTAGTGGGTGAAAATATTGTTTTAATTAATTGAATAAAGAAATTTATTTAGTTAATGACGATAGTTGTATTTGTATTACAATAATTTCATGTAATATGAATAATGATATGTTATTTAATATTATGTCGAATGGATGTGAATTAATAGTTGGTAAAAGCTAATTAATTTAATTAGTTTAAACTAACTAACGAAGCGTATAATTGTTTAAAATAAAGTTTTTATAGATATTATTTGGGTAAATGAGATGAGTGAATGGATATATGTGTATTAGATATTTATTAATAATTAAAGTGATGAGATGTAATTTAATAGTTAGTTTAAACTAATTATTTAGTTTACTAACTAAGGAAACGAATAATTGCATATAAGACAAGAATAATGGTAGAAAACTCAAATTTGAGTTCGGAGTAGAATTTGGAGATGCGGACTCGACGGTTGAGTTCGAAACGTCGAAAATAGTAAGAATAGACTAAAAACACAAAATGTGTCGTGGTTGACTTTTTGGTCAAAAAGTTAACGGTTGATTTTTCGGTAAAAGTCTAATTCGAAATTTGGAGATGAATTTGAAGAAACGAATATTCCCATGACATTGAGAACGTCGAAATTAGTAGAAATCGACTGTAAGTTCGGAAAATTTGATTTTTAGTAGCCAAAATGGTCAAATGGACCATTAAATGGATAAATGAGTAAATAAAAGAGGAGATATTAAAACTTCTAGAATTGTGGGGCATGGGGAGGTGGCTAAATGCTGATATGTGTGGAAGAAATGCAATGAGTGCTTCCTTATTTTCCTCACCAACTCCTCTTGTGATTGGCTAATTAAATGACATGGGACATGGGATGATTGACTATTATTTTCAAGCCTAATAAGGCAATTATCAAGCCTTCTCTCTCATTCTCCACCTATATCCCCCAAATGTTCAGCTGAAAATATAGAGAGAGTAAGAGAAAAAGAGAGAGAAAGAGAGAAGAAAAGAATAAAGGAAGCCATGGAAGAAGAAGAGAAAACAAGCTACTAGTTGAGGTATATCAAAATCCTTGGTTAATACCTTAATGTTTATGTATAAATTTATGTTTTTATAAGATACATGAAGTAATTAAACTTACAAGTAATGGTTTAGCCATGGATTAGCAAGAACCCAACAAAAGAATTCAAGAAAAGAAATAAAATGAAAGAAGAACAAAAACAGTTTTTAAGCCTAAAAGCACTAAATTTTAGTCCACTTTGGACTTTTACCATTTGAAATCTATAACTTCTTTTTGTGATCTGTCAAAGAGTGGTGTTAGATCTATGAGTTATCTGATGAACCCAAGTGGAATTAATGAAAAAGATTAAACGGATCAACCGTGGTGTAATTTTTAGCAAAACACTTCCTGCCGACAAAAATCTGGAAAAATAAATGAGTCTCCTGGCTAGTTTCTTTCGTGGGCTGTTTCGGCTACTTTTGTTGCTCTAAAAATTCTGGTCTTTTGTGGTATGTTAGTATATCAAGTTAACTAGATTTTGTCCAAAGATGAGAATTTTTCGATGTCCTGAGAGAGAGTTATGGCTTTTATAAGAAAATACGATTTTAAAAATAAATTGTTATAACTCAATGTATACAACCCAGAAAATTTTGAAACTTTAACTGGACGTAGTATATGGTAGTATGAGTCTACCGTATAAATTTCATAATTTTTGAACAAACGAATAATTTATGATAAATATAGCCATTTTGGACTGTTTTAGCCTATTTAAAAATAGGAAACGAAATTAAAAAATTACAGGAAAATTATTATAGAACTAAAATATCATATACTGATATTTCTAAAAAGCTTAAAAAATAATAAGTTGTTTTGGTATTTTTCATACCTATGATTAAGTTAAGAATAAATGAGAAAATTAAGTTATGTTAAGTTGAAAAATGTGTTGATGTCATTTTATTACTTAATGACCTTTAATATGATATGTTAAGATTTTATATGGATAATTTGGTCATTTTTAATAAAAATATTATGTGTATGACCAAATATGTATGTTAACTAAATTAAATAATAAGGATAAACAATTAAATTAAATTGTTCATGAGTCTAATAAATGATTAAAATATTATTAAATAATTAATAATATTAGATTAAAGTATTATTCGATGATTAAAATATTATTAAATGATTAATAATATTTGTAATGATTAAGACATTAATAAATGATATTAAGTGATCAAAATATTATTAAAGGGTTAATAATATTTGAAAGTGAATTAAAATATTTTTTTTAATGATTAATAATATTTCTAAGTGCCTAAGATATTATTAAAATATTATTAAATGATTAATAATATTAGATGAGAGTTTTAAAATGATGATAAAGTGATTGAAATATTATCAAAGGACAATAATAATATTGATGGTTTAAGGTGTTATCTAACATTTGATTATGTGGCTAAATGTTAGATAATTTATTTATAGAAGAAGTAGTATTATGAGGTATGATATGGTATGCTGATTGAAAGATCAATCTTATAAATGATAGGTCATTCATAAGAGATTAAATTAGATTGCGTAGCAGTAATCGACAGACAAGGCAAGTTCCTAACCTTAAAATCTCTTACGGTATTACAAGTTTCCTAACTCAAACTTGAGTTAATATTTTCAATGCATGCTAGTGGTTTAATTATTGTCAATTATTCCACATCAATGAAATTTATTGTTAATCGCACTTAGTGCAAGTTGCATATGTTTACCTGGTATGAAAGACTGATCACCTTGATTACCAAATTTATTCATGGTCATTGTTGGCCACTCAGCGTTATTGATTCAGTTATTCATTTATTGAAATTTGATTATCGTTATTTCACAATTATTATATATTGTTGAAAATTCGAAAGCCTATTCTTTTTCAATCATGATATATCTTTCTTGTATTTAAACTTGCTGAGCAAAGTAGTTGTTCACTCTTGCTATATCATGATAATATTTTAGTTAAGCTCAAGTGCTTCAGGAAGGACAAAGACAAGAGGAAAAGTTCAAGAGTAATTTAATATGCGTTAACTATTATGATATCTTATGAAAATGATTATGTAAATCTTTTGAGTTATTAAGGTATGAATTAAGTTAAAGGTTGTAGACCTTGGGAAATATTGTAGAATACTCTAAAATAAACAATGTATGTTTATATTTTCCGCATTAGTTATAGAACAGGTATGAAGATGATGCATCGTGACGCACCAGGTCCGAGGTTCAAGGGACCCGGATTTGGGGGCGTTACAATCTCAACAACTCCCTTTCAATTAATTGAATTCCAAATCTTGTTGGTTGTTTTGTTCTTCAACTCCCTCATGTTCCCAGCCACCACCCCATTTTCTTCTCTCCGAATGAGAGAATGAGATGTACTAATATCTATTGATCCTCCGTCAGAATACGGCTGATAGAATGAAATAAGGAATGTTTTTAGGTTATCCCGTTTGTAATATTTTAATGGCCAGCGACATAGCACCTAGGCGCTACCCTATTGCTTGCACAGCGCAGAGGCGCTGAGGTGTAGTGCAGAGGCGCTAGCCTCCTTCTCGCTCAGCGTGCGCGCCCTGCGCCCATCTGCTGATTCGCCGTGCATGCTGCTGCTTTGCCGTGCACATTGCTTTGACCAAATGACCCCAAAATGATTATAAAGCATCCAATTTGCTTCTGCTTCCTCAATCCTACACAAAAACATAAAAATACATAAAAAGGAACGAAAAACACCCAAGAACTCACAATTTCATCAAGCTAAAAGTACTCAATTCGTAGGTATAAAACTAACTCATCACCCACTCCCACTATTTGTTTTCCACTCCCGCCCAAATATTAATCTCTCTAATTTGCTACTTCTTTCATTCTCTCTAATCTACTACATCAATTGATTCTCAAGTAATTTTGCCACATCAATTGATTCTCAAGTATTACATGTAACCCAGATGTAGCCAAAGAGATTATTCATTATCCTTGTTTGAAGATCTACTTCCTTCTTCTCCTTGCTGGAAATTTTGTACTAGGGATGAGATCCTAGTGGGCTTCATCGGGGCTTTGTGTGGCTTTTTAGGAATGATTTGTTGGTTGTTCTTTTTCCTTGTACAACCTTATAGAAAGCCCTAAAACCCACTCATCTCAGTTCAGTTCAGAAACTATTCTCTTTCTTCTTTCCCTGTCTGACGCAGCTACTCTTCTGTCCGTGCTCGATCTTCTTTTGCCACAGCTCGTGATCTACTCTAATTTAACTAATCGCAGGTCTTATTCGTTTACCTCTCTCCGCATATGTGTGTATATATATATATATATATATATATATATATATATATATATTGTCGTCACTACCTCTGTCTTGTGTAACTTCTGATCCTGGTTCATCGCAGGAGTGAAAATGTCTATTCGAGTTCTGAATCTGAATGCAGAAATATTAAACAAATCGGCGGCTCTTCACATGAATATCAATGCGGCCAAGGGTTTACAAGACGTTCTCAAGAGCAATCTCGGTCCCAAAGGAACAATCAAAATGTAGGAGCATATTTGTCTCTTATTCTTTCTCTACTTTTTTTTTATTTTTATTTTTTACCTTCTTGTAGGAATACTTTCCATTTGCAACTCATTATCCATTTATATGTCAAATTGTAGGCTTGTTGGTGGAGCTGGTGATATTAAACTCACCAAGGACGGTAACACGCTTTTGAAAGAAATGGTTAGTTAACTCTCCTTTCAAAACCTTTTACTTTTATTAAATTGTTTAGTAGCTGCTCCTTGTATTAATTTTCAATTTTAAGTTTATGTCTTCATGTGCTATTCCATTGCTTTGTTTGTCATGACTATTTAATATTTTGAATTAGGCTTTTTTGGGTGTTTCAAATTAGATCATCATGCTAAATTTTAAAGCTTATGTTTGTTTGGTGTACTTTGTTGAATATAATTTGGCACATCAAATATGATTATGATATATGGAAAATTGGACTTGGTGTTTCCTAATAGATATTTTCCTAAAGAACACCTTTGTTTTTGCATAGCATAAGATATTAAGATATATAAAAGTGGTGTACGGAAGGGGAGGACAAGAAGTCTTTCAAGAGAAACAAGGAAAGTGGAAATACCTTGTGGACGGAGGACTAGGACAACTTCACTCCAATCTCTCTAAACATCAGTAATAATCTGTGATAAGCACCCAAATACACTGGTGGACAGTAAAATGAAATGCATCTAAAGATCTTCACTGTAACTTTCCATCACATATTTCAATTTCCTTATAGAATGTAAACACTAGTAGAAGTCATCTAAAAGATCAGGAGCATGAAAAAGAATGAAGAAAATATAAAAAAATAAAATAAATGCCAATTGAAAGTAGAAACTTAATCGAGCCATATATTGTAATTAGTTATTCCTCGCTTGAATTCAGAAGCGCAGCTACTAATTTTTTTTGGTTTTGCTCTTCTATTGTATGTTTTTGTTATATGGTTATTGATATTATGTTTATGGTTGTAGCAAATCCACAAGTTGACTAATCGCCATCATACTTCATTAACTTTTTGGTTATCATCATGTACCAATTCCATTATGCCATATGTGTGAGGTCTTTTAGTTTCTTGCTTCTCTTGAGAGCAAGGATAATATCTACCCTTCCCATTCTCCTTACAGGAATGCATCCACGCATATTGGTGGATGGATTTGAAATTGCCAAAAAAGCAACGCTGCAATTCCTCAAAAAATTTAAGACTCCATTAGTGATGGGTGACAAGCCTGATCGAGAAATACTGAAGATGGTAGCCAGAACAACATTAAGAACAAAGGTTTTATAAGTATATTGTCTTCTGTTCATTTTATTAAATTCTGCACATTTCATTAAATTCTGCACATTTCATTTTATGGGTCTGAACTACACTTTCTAATTCATCTGCAGTTGTATGAAGCATTAGCAGATCGGTTGACAGATATTGTTGTAAACGCGGTGAGTATCCTGATCTGGATAGCAGGCAGATACATTAACATTTTGAATTTATGCAGATGAAACCATCTTAAAAACAAAACCATGTTGATCAAAGTCGCTTGTTGGTTTATTTATCTTTATTGTTGTCCTTTTACATAATGTTTATTTAGATATTTAATCTACAATTCATGGTTTATGCGTATCTGATCTTAACATGCAATCTTCTATGACGTCAATATGACAGTTGCTCTGCATTCACAAGCCTGAAGAAGTTATTGATCTTGTTAGAGTATAATTTACACCCACCAGTCCTTTCATTTTTCTTTAAGCCGTTTCATTCTCTTAGCTAGCTTCTTGGAACTTGGGAGCATGATATATATATATATATATATATATATATATATATATATATAGTGGTTGAGATGGAAGGTGGAAAGTTTGGAAAAGCTACTTTGGAATGAAATGACAAAGAATGAAAAGGCAGGAACTTCAAAAGGTTAAGCAACCAAAAGTTGCCATGTGAATCACAAAGAAATTAATGTACTTAAGCCCTTCCATTTCCTTGGCACAGGCGAACATATACTATATATATATATATATATATATATATATATATATATGTATATCTCTCACTATGCTGAAGGAGGGGCATAGACATACCAATATAGATATTCCCATCAGATAGTTTAGAGAGGGAAAAAAGTTTAGAGAGGGAAAAAACTCTCCATCCAGGAAGAGAAAGGCGAGAAAAAGCATACAACAAATATCGAGTTTATTTATTAGTTGAGAACTTGTATCTTCCTTATTATTTTCATAGTGGATTTCTGAGATCTCTCCCCGTGGTTTTTCCCAATTGGGTTTCCACGTAAAATCCTCATGTTATTATTTTATTTCTACGTGTCATTATTTTATTCCACACACTAAAACAAATGCATATCCTCCACTGTTAAACGTCTTTTTGGCTCGTTATTTGGTGATTTGGCGAGCGGTCAGAATTTGGCGTTAACATTGGCGCTAGAAGGAGGGCCTAGTGCAGCATAATATACAATCACTCAATAGTATTTGGTCACAAATCATGGTGTCAAACAATACAAAAACGACATCGACACAGAACACATCAACGACCAATACACTCCTACCTCGTGGCTCGGTCAAAGATAGGTTGGGGCCATCGAAGAGCATCTCGGATAGGCTGGGCCCCCAAAGTCGCTCGGTGGGCCAATTCGACTCCCGGACAGCGATTGTCAAAACGAAACTGTTCTCTACCACACAGAGGACGGGTGGCCATGGTGATGGTGCCGATGACCAGAACTCCAAGCCAGATCAAGGTCGAGACAAGAGGGAGTTGATCCTGGCCAGAAAGATGCAGCAGAACAAGGATGCTATGGAGGCCCTACGCCTTCAGCAGATGAAGTTGGACAAACAGTTAGCGTCCTTGTTACACGGAGAAGAAGTATCCTCTAGCCATGATCGGCGTCAAGAAGATTCGTCAGGAGACCGATCCAGGACATATCGTCTGAACGGTTCTCGATGAGAAAGTAGCAGGCTGAAGAGCCGCACCCTAGTCCGCGGCAGGCACCGAAGCCGCTTGCAGGACAATAGCAGGTCGAAGAGCCGCACCCCAGTCCGCGACAGGCACCGAAGCCGCACACAGGATAACAGCAGGCCAAGGAGTCGCACACCAGTCCGCAGCAGGCACCAAAGCCCCTCGCAGGACTTGAGCGGGTTGAGAAGTCGCTCTCCGATCCGCAAGAGGCATCATAGCCGCTTGCAGGACGATAGCAGGCCGAAAAGCCGCACACCAGACCGGGGCAGACGTCGGAGCCGCTCCAGGGATAATTCAAGAGTCAGGCCCGAACCGACTCTCTGGGAGAACAAGACCGATTCCCTAGCGAAAAGGTTGAAGGAAGTAGAACGGAGGCTGGCGGCAGCAGATCAGTCGAAAGAATTACCGAACAATGTCATGTCACCTTTTACTCCGGAGATAAAGCGGGTAAAGGCTGACAAATTAAAGAAAATGCCCCCGTTGGAGACTTATGATGGCACTGAAGATCCCTATGACCACACGCATGCTTACAATTAAATTATGGATTATTATGACCACCCCGATGCCGCCAAATGTCACATGTTTGTCACCACGTTGAAGCATGGGGCTCGGGAATGGATGGCGTCTCTTACCCTAAATTCTATCGGCTCATGGGAACAATTATGTGACAAGTTGCATGCGCGCTACGGAAGTAATAAGCGAAGGGGAAAGCTGACAACATCCTTAATGCAAGTCAAGCAGCGTTTCGATGAGAGCCTCGGCCAATACGTGAAGAGGTTCAGGGAAGCGGTTGGTACTGTGACCGACCTGAATGTGCAGCAGGTTGTGGGGTTCTTTACCACAGGGTTAGATCTTGTAAAGTCTAAAAAGCTGGTTAAAGATCTCATTCTTAATCCCCCTGGAGACCTATCAGAGGCTTATAGTCGGGCCGATGGGTTTATTATCCTCGAGAAAGCTATTAGGAGCCTGAAGCCACATGAACGCTTAGAAGATAGATCAAGGGACCGAGATAGGAACAATACTCCCAGGTCGGATAACCAGTCGAGGCGAGGCTTTAATGGAGGAGGTTCGGGGGGAGGTAGACCCCCCTTTCCGAACAAAAATGTGAATAAAATCTACACTCCCCTAAATACCAATCGAGAAAAGATACTAGAGGAGATTAAGAATAAACCGTATTTTGAACCCTGCCCAACGAACACGAAGTCTTATAGGGGAAATCATAATCGGTATTGCAATTACCATCAGACCTACGGGCATGCCACGGAGGATTGTTATAATTTGAAAGATTTGATAGAAAAGAAAGTCCAAACTGGAGATTTGGTTCAGTATGTTGCGGGTCGGCAGGGAAACGTTCTGGCACGGCAGGAGTCGACAGCTCCCGAATAAACAAGGGTTCAGCAACTGAATCAAAATCCACCGGCTCGAGGGGTGGTAGATGTCATAACCAGAGGATCCCACGAAAGGCTAGTGGGGAAAAAGAGGAGAGTTATGCTAGACGCGGTTCTGTCAGTCACTGAACAGCCTGCCAGGAGAGAACGAGCTTATCCTGGCATGGTTGTTTTTTTTTTCGGATCAGGACTATCCATCCGAGCCGGTAGAGCCACGCGAAGGAGCCTTGGTGATAACGGTTCAAGTCGGACCAATGGATATGAAAAGGATGATGATAGATAACGGCTCTTCTGTAGATATTTTTTATACTCATGCGTATCAGAGGTTAGATTTGGAAGGACATAAATTGGAAGTTGGCCAGGAGGGTCCTTTGTATGGGTTCAGTAATGACCCAGTACACGTATCGGGAACAATGGAGCTACCTGTCATATATATTCGGGACGGCTCCTCAACAAGTCGAAGTGTTGGTTAAGTTCTTTGTTGTACGGGTGGATTCAGCTTATAACGCCATCCTCGACCGACCAACTCTGACCGCTCTTCAGGCAGTGACATCCATTCCGCATTTCAAAATCAAGTTCCCAATGCCGAATGGGGTCGGCAAAGTCAAGGGAGATCAGGATCTGGCTTGACGGTGCTATAGGAATACATTGATCTTAGGTCGGGTTGGGGTCAGCAAGCATAGGCAGGCCATGGCGATAGAAATGGAGCCATTTATCTAAGGATCTACCGAACCCCTAGCACTTCCCGCCGAGGAGACAAAGGATATTGAGTTGATACCGGGAAGGTCCGATAAGGTGTTGAAGATAGGGTCTAAGCTTCGGGAACCCTTTCGGACGAATTTGATAGAACTGCTGAGGGTGTACGCCGATATATTTGCTTGGGAGCCCAAGGATATGTCGGGTATTGATGAAGGAGTGGCAGTCCACAAGCTGTGCGTCGATCCTACTAAGAAACCAGTTCGGCAAAAGCGAAGGATATTCGCCCCAGAAAGGCAGAAAATCATTGATGATGAGGTAGCAAAATTACTGGAGGCCGATTTCATATTTGAGATAGATTACCCCGAATGGCTGGCGAACGCGGTTTTAGTCAAGAAACAGAATGGGAAATGGAGGATGTGCATCGATTGCATGGATTTAAATAAGGCTTGCCCAAAAGATTTCTATCCATTGCCACACATTGATCAGTTAATTGATACGACTTCGGGGTTTGCGATACTGAGTTTTATAGACGCTTTCTCGGGATACTACCAGATCTCAATGGATAAGAAAGACATCTCGAAGACAGCCTTCATCACTCATCGGGCAATATACGCGTACAAAAAGATGACCTTCGGGCTACTGAACGCGGGGGCAACATATCGGCGCATGATGAACTATGTTTTCCACAAATAACTCGGGCGCAATATGGAGGTATATGTGGATGATATGATAGTAAAAAGCCTGTCGGCATGTGATCATTTAGACGATTTGGAGGAGTGTTTTCAGACTGTTCGAGAACATCAGATGAGGTTGAACCCAACCAAGTGTACCTTCGGTCTCGGTTCGGGTAAATTTTTGGGGTATTTGATCAGCAAGAGGGGAATTGAGGCCAACCTCAAAAAGATACAGGCGATAATGGATATGAGATCACCCCAGTCTTTCAAGGATGTCCAACGGCTCACTGGGCGGATCGCGGCGCTTCAGAGGTTTATGTCAAAGTCAGCTGAAAGGTGTCTTCCTTTTTTCGACACACTGAAAGGCCCGCAGAACAAGATGACATTTCAATGGACGTCTGAATGTGAGGATGCTTTCCATGGGATTAAAAAGTATTTATCTTCGGCGCCGCTGTTGATGAAGCCGATCCCAAAAGAGCCTCTATTTCTATATCTTGCAGCGAGTGCTGTAGCAGTCGGGGCAGTTCTAGTCAGAGAATCAGGAGGAAGTCAGTTCCCAGTATATTATGTCAGTCACGCACTACGGGATGCTGAGACACGATACCTGAACCTGGAGAAGTTCGCTTATGCGCTAATTGTGGCTAGTAGGAAGCTTTAGTACTATTTCCAAGGTAGACAGATAGTAGTATACACCAACCAACCCCTAAAAAATGTTTTGCACAAGCTAGACATTTCGGGACGATTGGCTGCTTGGGCGATGGAGTTGACTGAATTTGCGTTGGAATACCGTCCCCGAACGGCGGTAAAAGGTCAGGCATTGGCCGACTTTGTGGTTGAATGCTCGTTCTCCGGGCCGAATGAACGCGAGGTAGTAGTGGTTTCGGTTGCTGAAGCCCCTCCTATCCTGACATCATGGACTCTATTTGTAGATGGGTCGTCGACTTCGGATGTTAGCGGAGCGGGTGTTATCCTAACAAGCCCAGAAGGGTTTAAAGTCCAGCAGGCTATTCGTTTTCGATTCAAGGCAACGAATAATGAAGCCGAGTATGAGGCTATCTTGGCCGGATTGAAGTTGGCTCAAAACTTAGAAGTTCAGCGGTTAATTATTTTCAGTGACTCTCAGTTGGTTGTCAAACAGATATTTGGGGAATACGAGGCTCGGGGGGCGAAGATGACTAAGTACATGGCAGAAGTGAAAGATCGGCTTCACTATTTTATTTCACACAGTTTCCAAGGGATAGATCGTTCAAACAATACAGTGGCCGATGCTCTAGCCAGATTAGCGACGACTGAAGCAAGTTCTTTCAACGGGTCGGTGTACTTGGAAGTTTTGGATGCCCCGAGTTTCTAGTGGGCGGAAGTGTTAGCATTGGATCAGTTGGATTGTTGGCTTACTCCGTACATATCGTACCTTAGTGATGGTATTCTACCTTCTGATCGATTATTGGCTAAAAAAATCAAATATAGGAGTTCTTACTTCATCTTGATTGATGGGGATCTATACCGACATGCCTTCTCCTCTCCATTATTGAAATGTCTGACACCTTTGGAAGCTAGTTGTGTCCTTCAAGAGGTACATGAAGGGATCTGTGGCGACCATATGGGAGCAAAATCACTAGCGTATAAGGTTCTTCGACAGGGTTATTACTGGCCAACTATATTTCAAGAAGCTAAGGATTATGTGAAAAAGTGCACGAAGTGCCAGTTGAACAGTTCGATACCACATCAACCCTCGGAGGAGTTATCTTCAGTTCTTTCCCCGATCCCATTCGCCGTTTGGGGGATCGACATTTTAGGACCATTACCGAAGGCTAAGGGACAAGTCAGTTTTGTGATAGTTGCCATTGACTATATGACCAAGTGGGTCGAAGCCAAACCACTTCGGACGATATCAGAGCAAGAATGTTTGAAATTTTTTAAGGAGTATGTGGTGTTTCGTTTCGAGATCCCAATAATGTTAGTTTTGGATAATGGGCGACAGTTTGTAGGAGCTAAATTCGAAGAATTTCTGGCAGATTTGAACATATAACATCGGGGGACTTCGGTGGCACATCCTCAGTCGAATGGACAGGTAGAGGTCACGAACAGAACCCTACTTAATGGCATAAAGCGAAGGCTAGATGAAGCTAAAGGTCGGTGGCCGGAGGAGTTACTCAGCATCTTGTGGGCATATCGGACGACTCCAAGGTCGACTACAGGGGATTCACCGTTTAGGTTAGCTTATGGGACCGATGCTCTAATTCCGGTGGAGATCGGGACTCCTTCTCTTCGGGTCAGCCAGTTCAAGGATGTATACAATGAGGAAGGGTTGCGGTTGAATTTGGACTTGTTGGAGGAAGTCCGTGAGTCAGCTGTAGTGCGATTGGCGAATTACCAGCAGAGAACGGCTAGACACTTTAATAAAGGGGTGAAAGTACGGAGGTTCGAAGTTGGTGATTTTGTTCTTCGGGAGGCTAAAGCATCTACTCCCCAGAATACAGGGAAGCTTATGTCGAATTGGGAGGGTCCTTATGAAGTTGTTGAAGTGCCGAAGCCAAGGACCTACCGGCTTCGAGCAATGAATGGTTCGGAGATAAAGAATACATGGCATGCTGGTAAACTTCGAAAGTACTATCAATACAAATTTGTGTACTCTCTAATTTTGAGTTCCTTACAATGAGAGAGTGGGGGGCAATGTTAGAGTATAATTTACACCCACCAGTCCTTTCATTTTTCTTTAAGTCGTTTCATTCTCCTAGCTAGCTTCTTGGAACTTGGGAGCATGATATATATATATATATATATATATAGTGGTTGAGATGGAAGGTGGAAAGTTTGGAAAAGCTACTTTGGAATGAAATGACAAAGAATGAAAAGGCAGGAACTTCAAAAGGTTAAGCAACCAAAAGTTGCCATGTAGATCACAAAGAAATTAATGTACTTAAGCCCTTTCATTTCCTTGGCACAAGCGAACATATACTATATATATGTATATCTTTTACTATGCTGAAGGAGGGGTATAGACATACCAACATAGATATTCCCATCAGATAGTTTAGAGAGGGAAAAAAGTTTAAAGAGGGAAAAAACTCTCCATCCAAGAAGAGAAAGGCGAGAAAAAGCAGACAACAAATATCGAGTTTATTTATTAGTTGAGAACTTGTATCTTCCTTATTATTTTCATAGTGGATTTCTGAGATCTCTCCCCGTGGTTTTTTCCCAATTGGGTTTCCACGTAAAATCCTCGTGTTATTATTTTATTTCTACGTGTCATTATTTTATTCCACACACTAAAACAAATGCATATCCTCCACCGTTAAACGTTTTTTCGGCTCGTTATTTGGTGATTTGGCGAGCGGCCAGAATTTGGCATTAACAGATCTATTTATGGTTGAGATTATGTGCATGCAGCCCAAGTTTGATGTTTACAGCCGTCTAGTATGACAGTTTTATAACCATTCGTGATGATTAACATTTCATTGCCCTTTTACTTTCTTAAACATATCAAGTCATAATAAATGTTTATTTTTTATTTGCAACATCAATGAATGCTATTATAGTGGGCTCTACAAGTGGTATATTTATTTTAAGTAGCAGTATCATGTAAAAATATTGATTTCCTGTTGGTTGTATAAAAGACCATCCTATTAATAGTTTTATAACTTATTGTTTGTTTTGCTTAATTTATTCTCTTTCTGTCCCACTATGCTTTTACCATACGCTGGTTGTGATTGTACCTTCATGGTTACTTAATTGTTTTACATTAGTCTATGATGAAAATTTAACAGTTTCTAGACTCCTTTGTGCAAGAACATCCACACAACTATTTGCAGTACCATAGCATTCCTCATAACCATGCACATGCGCGCGCATCATATATATATATATATATAGTATTTCCTTCTCCAACGAACTTAAGTTACGGACCAGCAGCGAACTTAAGCCAAAACAGAGGAAAAAACACGCGGGTCAAAAATAAAAATAGCGGGTCGTCAAATTGGGCAAATCTAAAACCAAATTCAGAGTTTCTCCTCCAAGCCTCTTTCTCTCTCTAAGTTTACCGATCCCTCTCTCGATCCGAAGCTCTACAAATTCGTTCCCATCTCCGGCCAAGAAGAGACTGCTCCGGCCAAATTGAAACGTACTTGGTCCTTCGTAACTTTAGTCTCTCTCTCTAAACTGGTAATGGTTGTGGTTTGGTTGTTTTCCTAAAACAATTAGGGTTTATTTTTTTCTCTAATTTGTATTTCAATTGGTATACACATGGTACTTTCTCTGTTTTCTTGGTGTTTTGGTTTGATTTACTCAATATTCACTTGGTTTTTTCTTATGGGCTTGCTTTAATTTGTTGTTCTGATGGTTTGTGTGCCATTGATGGATTTCTTAGAGTAGTAGATTGGGTTTATCTCTAAATAAAAGGTATGTAGAGAACTAAGGTTTCTACATTAGCTGACTGTGGGTTTCTAAATAAATGTAGGTCTCAAGGTACCTACTATTTTGCTCATTTTTTAAGTTGAATGAGTCTTTAGTTGAAATATAGTTGTTTAGTTGAAATATATTTTGAATCAAATATAGTTTTTCAGTTCAATGATTTTTTAATAAAAGGAAAGAAAAAGAGGTAGTATATCTTTGTATTGTTGCTAAGCCAGTCAAGTATTGGTCCTGGTGGTGTTAACTGCAGTTTAAGTGAATTGGGTGTGCAACTTTTTGTTGCTTCTATTGTTTGCATGTTGTTTTTTTTTCTTTCTGTATTTTAGCTTGTGTCTTTTTCTGATAAAAAGATTAGTTTGTTCTTTCTATTATGTCATCGAATTCGTCTACAAATATGATACAGTTATGAATATGGTTCTTGCTTTGTTTTTTTTAACTGTAGGGATGGATGATAATTTAGAGGATGAAGTACGGGGTAGTGATGAATGTGGTGATAATGCGGTGATGAATGAGGATGATAATTTTATTTATAATCCGCAAGTAGCCGACCATCTCAAACCTAGTGTTGGAAAAGAATTCCAAACAATAGATGAAGTACGGGATTTCTACAATGCATATTCTAAAGAGGCGGGATTTAGTATTCGTAGTTGGGCTACTAAGAAAATCGAAGGAAGTGATGAAGTGAAAAGGAAAGAATATGTTTGTTTTAAACAAGGTAAGGGAATAACAATTGCGGATGTTAAAACTAAAAGGCATCGGGGATCGATAAAAGAGGGTTGTAAAACAAAGCTTGTTGTGTTGAAAATAAATCCTGAGGCATATGTAGTCACTCAATTTATTGAGGGCCATAGTCACCCTTTGGCAACTCCATCAAAGAAGCATCTATTAAGATCTCACCGAAGTGTTTCGAGTGCGCGAAAGTGTTTGGCTCAACAACTTTCCACGATAAATATACCCTCACATCAACAATTCAATTTTCTTGGAGTACAGGCTGGAGGGTTTGAAAACATTAGGTGTACCCAAACAGATTTATATAATTATGAAAGGGATAGACGTAATGAGTTGAAGGGGCATAACGGAGATATGTTTAGTAAGTTTTGCAAATTAGAAAAGGGCAAGAATCCATCATTCACTTATTAAATTAAGGTCGATAATGAACAGAGGATAACACATTGTTTTTGGGCTGATGCTACCTCTAGAAGGGCATATCGTTATTATGGTGATGTAGTCGTCTTCGATACGACATACAACACCAATCGTTATGGGCTAATTTTTGCACCACTGATGGGAGTTAACAAACATGGTCAAACCATAATTTTTGCTTGTGCATTCTTAAGTGACGAGACCTCAGATTCATTTGTCTGGCTATTCAAGCAATTTTTAGAGGCTATGCTAGGTGATGCCCCTAAAATGATCATTACTGATCAAGATCTCGCGATGTCTAAAGCAATTTTAGAAACTCTTCAGGATACTTTTCATAGATACTGTAGTTGGCACATATTGACAAAATTTTCTGAAAAACTAGACTCGGTGAAGTATAATGCTCACTATAATGAATTTGCCGATTGTATTTGGAACTCGGAGTCTAAAGAAGAGTTTGATTTGACATGGACGGAGCTTGTTGGGAGGAGCGGGTTACATGACAACAAATGGTTACAAACAATGTATGAAATTCGTTTGAATAAATTTATTACTCTCTTACAGTTTTGCATAACGGTTTATGCATATGAGTGCATTTTTTGTTACTGCAATTGAAGAAATAGAAACCAATGAAATGAAGTGTTCTCTCCAGAGCCCAAAAAGAGAGCACAAAATTTTGCCACTCAGAATCTCGCAGCTGTTTTTTCCATTGTATCTTCAATTTAATGAGCAACAACTATTTTAAATCCCAAATCTATTCTTCATTCTACAATGAAAACCGTACTTGGTCAAATAGACCCATAGGACCATCTTATACATTAACGTTGCATCGGTTTTTCCCCTTATTTTTAGCCTGCTCTTTATATGCACCATTGAATGTTGATTACATGAATGAATTATTATATTCTGTCTTTACGATAAAAGGCCAAGGACATTAACAAAACTTACGAAAGGATGACAAAACAGAACTAATTGCTGTAGCGTTAACCATCATCTCAAGGATGAGCAACTCTTTATACACTTGCATTCAAGTAAAACTTCAGCTTTTTCAGCTTTATTTTCTTGACAACTACAGTACTTCATTTGCTCACATACTCTTCTGTAAACATATTAAAGAAAAATGACAACAGTTCAAGCATTGAAGTTCTTCCATAAAAAAAATTACCAAAAGTATTCCAAAAGCATATATTACAATATTACCAAAAGCATTTCTAATTTTTTGGCCAAGATCCACCAATAATGTAAATTATCAAAATTACAACCAATTTAATAACATTAATAATAACACTGCATACATAACAGTAACAATTATGACAAATCGCACAGTTAGTTGCAATTGACGCAATTCAATTTTCATCATCGTTAATTCGCTGGAGTCATTAGCATTCGTTGGATGACTTGTTAAATTTAAACGCTCGGATGTGTCCATTTGCAACCTCCCTTGATTACGCAACGCTCGAACATATTCGTCACACCAACCGATGAAGTTACTACATTGCTGCATATTTTGGGACACAATAAATTTATTCAATTGTGTAAAATGACCAAATATACAAAAATTACAATAAATAAATACATACTGCTATTCTTGGGCAAGAATAGTAGTGTCTACCCGGATTCTTTTCCAACATTGAAAGTTTGACTACACAAGGGCCCATACCACACCGACATATGAACGGAGGCCATACAGATGTAGCAGTAGACGAATTCGATGACATATTTTCTATCAGCAGTCAGGCATAAAACCGATCAAGACAAGAGTTCAAACACACTATATCAAATTAAAGAGAGCCTAAAAATTTGGTTTTACCGGAAAATAATCATGTTTCCCCTTGTTTAGATAAAGTTGAATCTTTATATATTTATTCCACCCTACTATCCCAACTGCTCAATGAGGTCCCCTAACTATCCCAACACAAAATCACCAAAATCTCTTCACCACTCTATATCAGAGCTTCTCATCAGAAAAAGACACAGCTAAAATACAGAAAAAGAAAAAAAACAACATGCAAACAATAGAAGCAACAAAAAGTTGCACACCCAATTCACTTAAACTGCAGTTAACACCACCAGGACCAATACTTGACTGGCTTAGCAACAATACAAAGATATATTACCTCTTTTTCTTTCCTTTTATTAAAAAATCATTCAACTGAAAAACTATATTTGATTCAAAATATATTTCAACTGAACAACTATATTTCAACTAAAGACTCATTCAACTTAAAAAATGAGCAAAATAGTAGGTACCTTGAGACCTACATTTATTTAGAAACCCACAGTCAGCTAATGTAGAAACCTTAGTTCTCTACATACCTTTTATTTTGAGATAAACCCAATCTACTACTCTAAGAAATCCATCAATGGCACACAAACCATCAGAACAACAAATTAAAGCAAGCCCATAAGAAAAAACCAAGTGAATATTGAGTAAATCAAACCAAAACACCAAGAAAACAGAGCAAGTACCATGTGTATACCAATTGGAATACTAATTGGAGAAAAAATAAACCCTAATTTTCTTAGGAAAACAACCAAACCACAACCATTACCGGTTTAGAGAGAGACTAAAGTTACGAGGGACCAAGTACGTTTCAATTTGGCCGGAGCAGTCTCTTCTTGGCCGGAGATGGGAACGAATTCGCAGAGCTTCGGATCGAGAGAGGGATCGGTAGACTTAGAGAGAGAAAGAGGCTTGGAGAATAAACTCTGAATTTGGTTTTAGATTTGACCAATTTGACGACCCGCTATTTTTATTTTTGACCCGCGTGTTTTTTCCTCTGTTTTGGCTTAAGTTCGCTGCTGGTCCGTAACTTAAGTTCGTTGGAGAAGGAAATCCTCTATATATATATATATGTAGTTTATTGTAATTGTGAAAAATTAAGCAAATGCTGCTTAACTTATTTTTTCAGTGATAAACTAAGTAAATGTTACTCAGTTTATGAGCACTATTATTTGAATATGGGGACTATTATTCGACATTCACTCCGAATTGTCAAACGGGTTTCTAAGTTCCAAAGTATAGTACATGCATAAACTTTTTTTAGTTTATTTTAATTGTGAAAAACTAAGCAAATGATACTTAGTATATTTCAATTATTTTATTTTAATTTAGTTAGCAATAATATATTTTATTTTATTTTACTTTATTTTATTTTATTTTTTGATTTTATTCTATTTTATTTTTGTATTATATTATATTAAATAATTTTTTAAATTTATTTTATTTTATTAAATTAAATTTATTTTATTCTAATTTATTATTATTTTTAACTTAATTTTAGTTTATTATATTTTGTATTATATTATATTATTTATTAAATTTATTTTATTTTATTCAATTAAATTTATGTTATTCTAATTTATTATTATTTTATTTTATTTTATTTTATTGTATAGTGTATTATATTATATTATATAATTTATTTATTTTATTTTATTTTATTAAATTTATTTTATCTTATTTTATTTTATTTATTTTATTTTATTTTATTAAATTTAATTTAATTTATTAAATTAAATTAAATTTATTTTAATTTATTAAATTTAATTTATGTTATTCTAATTTATTATTATTTTATTTTATTTTGTATCATATTATTTAATTTATTAAATTAATTTTATTGTATTTTATTATTAGACATAATTTAAGTTATTTCATTTAGTTTTATTTTCTTTTTTTTTAATTTATTTTGTATTACATTATATTATAATATTTAACTTATTTTAATTTTTTTTCATTAATATATTTTATTTTAATTAAATTATTTTAATTCATTTTAACTTAATTATCTTATGTTATTTAATTTTATTATTTTATATTATATTATCTTATATTATATTATGTAAATTTAGTTTATGTTAAGTTATTATATTATTTTATTTTATTTAGTAGTGGTAAAACTAAGTAAATGGTACTTAGTTTATTTTAATATTGGGAAAGTAATTAAATAATACATAAATATACTTGTAGGGCCCACAAATTTTGCAATTGAATAATTCTGATAGAAATTCCATCAGAAATAACAAATATGGCATTCCAAATATACTGAACATGATATTAACCCAAATTGATACATTCAGTAATTAAGTACATATAATGTATAACATATAATCAAAATGGATACAGAATATGCTGCAATTAAACCTCAAAATTAAATCAAAGCCAAACACTTACTGAAATTGTTTAATCAGTACCCATACTCAAAATCAGTACCTATATATGTTAATTCTCCATCAGATTAATATATATAAACCAATTTAATATAGTGAACAAATGGAAAAGAAGAGAGAGCAACATAATTTATAACACAAATGGATTGTTTGATTAAATTAAAGATTGACAGAAACCCAAATAGAGGAAACAAACTGCTAGTAATTCAGTACCCACACCATCAAAATAACCTTATACTTGCTAATTACCTACTGAATTAGCCACAACATCAACAATATCAAAATAAAACGAAGAGTTATACTGACAACAATCTACCCACAATATACACTGATCAACAATTAATCTAACAATTACTCACATTTGAATATGCTCAGATAACCTTAATTACACAACGGCAGATAATCTAACAACAATAATCTAACATGGAATATGCTCATATAACATAACCTTAATTACTTTGGAGAACCCAAAGTACACAACGACAAACCAACGGTTTCTGATAACCAAAAGAGGGAGGTGCACTGTCGGCGGGATGAAAGGCGTCGGTGGGAGGATGGGTGAGGAGAGAGATAGCGGGAGAGAAACAAAGGAGAGAGAGGAACAAAAATTTTGGGTGAAAATGATCTGTGCGGCGTTGACTGAAAGCGATAGGGTTATAACCTTATTTTCGACGAAATTCCATCGAGATTAATTCTGTCGGAACTATATCTTTATTCCGATCGAAATTCCGTTGAGAATAACCAACATCCGTCGATTTTAATTTTGGCGTTGGCGGGAAGGCTGGCGCCAAAAAGGGGGTGCTTAATCTCGACGGAATTCCGTCAGTATTAAGTTATTTCCGAGGGAATTAATTTCGACCAACTATTCCGTCAATAATAACCTATTTTCGACGGAATCCCTTCCGTCGAAAATAGTTCCGTCGAAAATATTTTTGTCAGAAATAAGTTTATTCCTTGTAGTGTTATCTTTTCTCTTGCTCTCTGATGTAGTCTTTACTTGCTCGCTGAGAAAAATTGAAGTGCACGCGAGACTCTATAGATATCTCCTCATAAGTCATCATATATTTTCCTCTATCCTGTATTAAATTAACCATTTTTATAATAATTCATAAGTCTATTTTTTTCATTTATTTGTGGACATCTTCTAATCAAATATAAATAATATCTATTTAATCGAATATAAATAATATCCGATTCAGACGCTACCATGTGTAAAACGTCATATAACCATACCTACGAATATAAATAATATCTATTTTTTCTACTCTCATGATTGGATCACCATCGGCGGCCACCTCAACCCAACATCAAAAATGAAAAGTTGATTGATCCTAGAGTTCCGGATGATAAATTGATTGATTTTAGGGCGAAGAAAAACAATGAAAATTAATAAACATAAAATTATTTTGTGTACATACTGTTCGGATATGAATCCTAACAGGCTGGATTGGGCTTCTTAGTTGGGCTCGGCCCAAAGGCCAATCACACCTAGCGGATTATATGAGGACTCTACAGTCCGAAAAGGCTTGGGCCAGTATTTTAAGCCCTTGTGGTTCCTTACTGGATTATACTTCTATCGGATCAAGGTAGTTGAATCCGGGTCTAATAAGGATTCTGGGCAGAACACTCCTAATAGGAGTAGAAAGTAGCCAAGTGAATCCTTATAAATACCCAAGTAACAATGAAGGCCAGGTACGACATTATTTACCCTACTAAATATTTGACCTCCATTGTTAGCGCACCTTGAGCTTGTTACTTACTCTTACACCCGAGGAGTCTCCACACGGCCCAAGCCGTTGGGACTTTTGTGCAGGTACACGCGCGGAGAGTGGATTGAACGCGCGGACAAAATCAAGCGTTAACATTGGCGCTAGAAGGAGGGCCTTTTAGTAGTAAATTGCTTTCGTGATCAAAACAAATCCACATGGAAAATTAACAGCGAAGCAACCATGGTTCACACGGACCGGTGCAATCTCGGCCACACCGGGAGATCTCAGTCGAACGGGGACAACGTCTTCAGCAGATCCTTGATCGAAAGAAAGCTCTGGACATCCAGCAAGAAGAGCTTGACAGGCAGTACATGGAACTGAACGAAGTTGGGCAACAGTTGCTGAGCGAGAGAGGCTCGGCCTCCCGCTCCGCTCCCTGTCGACAAAGAGATGACCGACCCCAAAGGCGGCATCGAGATAACAACCAGGCCCAGTCTGAATCCATCTTTACGAGGGACTTGAGAAAGAGAGCCCGGTCACCATCCAGGCGAGATCGTCGCGAGAGTCCTCGGCGAAGCCCTGAAAAAAGTCATACATGGGAGTCATTCCCCCGAAGGGCTGTGGAACAACCGTCGGGGACCAAGAAGCCTCGGGCCACCCCTTTCACCCGAGACTTGGCCAACGCGAAGATCGATAGAAAGAACAAGGTCCCCTCAAATCTGGAGATGTACGATGAAACTGGAGACCCCCATGATCATACTTTCACTTTCGAGCAGGCCATGCTCTTTCATGGTCATGATAAAGTGGCCATGTGCCATTTATTCTTATCCACCCTGAAGAAGACTGCTCGAGAGTGGGTTGTCTCCCTTCCATCTGCATCAGTACGCTCATGGGATGATCTGAAAGAACAGTTCCACACCCGATTCGGCTGCAATAATAGGCGTGCCAAGATGATCACCTCCCTCATGCAGGTTAAGCAGAGGCCTAACGAGACACTTCGGCAATACATTAACAGATTTCGGAAAGCTGTATCCGAAGTCAACGACATAGATCCGAAGCAGGTGATTCATTTTTTAACCATGGGATTGAATGTGGATAAATCCAGTAGATTGATCGAAGAAATCATCTCTAAAGCGCCCGAGTCTTTGCCCGAAGCCTATGACAAGGTTGATAAGTTTGTTGAGCTGGAAGAGGCGCTTGCTAATCTTCGGGGCACCTCAAAAAATACAGGTGATTTTCACCAGAGAGATCCCCGAAGTGAAGACGCCGATAATAAGTGCACCAACAACAAGGGGAATGGCAAGAAAGACTCTCACAATAATCGACAACGGAAGAATGATGGCTCGAAGGATCGAGGTAATAGGGACAATGACAAAGATTACACTCCCCTACTTTGAGTAGAGCCGTTATTATCAAGGAAATCAAGAATCAGCCTTTCTATGAGAACCCCCCGAAGATACGAGTCTTCGCCAAACAGAAGAGGCGGAATATAGCTCCTGAACGACAAAAGGTAATTGATGAAGAGATTGAAATATTATTGGCTGCTAACTTTATTTATGAAATAACTTATCCAGAATGGCTCGCCAACGTGGTACTGGTGAAAAAGCATAACGGGAAGTGGAGGATGTGTGTGGACTACACAGATTTCAACAAGGCCTGTCCAAAAGATTATTATCCTCTCCCGAATACCGATCAGTTAATCGATTCAACTTCGGGACACATTTTAATGAACTTCCTGGATGCTTTCTCCGGGTATAATCAAATTGCCATGTATAAGCCAGATATCCCGAAGACATCCTTCATCACACACCGAGCAATCTATGCCTACAAAGTCATGTCATTCGGTCTGATCAATGCTGGGACAACTTATCAACGGACGATGAATAAGGTGTTCAGAGATCATATCGGCAGAACTATGGAAGTCTATGTGGATGATATGATCGTCCGAAGCATGGGGGACGAAGACCACTTGTTAGATCTAGAAGAATGCTTTCGGAATGTCAGAATCCACAACATGAAACTTGACCCCGCCAAGTGCACTTTTGGCCTCGGGTCAGGCACGTTCTTGGGGTACAGGGTTACCCGAAGAGGGATAGAAGCTAATCCCGAAAAGATATCGGCTATCCTCGAGATGCAACCCCCAAGGAGCTTTAAAGATGTTCAAAGGTTAACAGGAAGACTCGCCGCCCTTCGGAGGTTTGTGGCCCGATCAGCAGAGAAGTGTCTTCCACTCTTCAATACTCTGAAAGGAGCCCAGAACCAAAAGACGTTCGTTTGGACGGAGGAATGCTAGGTTGTCTTTGAACAGATCAAGCATTATATTTCTTCTCCTCCGATCCTCAGTAAAGCTCTACCCGAAGAGGATCTGCAGTTATATCTATCCGCAACACAGTTCGCGGTCGGGTCAGCCTTGATCAGGGAGGATACACAAGGTCAGAAGCCAGTCTACTACGTAAGCCATGGTCTTCGAGATGCCGAAACCAGATATCCAAACTTAGAGAAGTTGGCTTACGCGTTGATTATTTCTAGTCGAAAACTTCGGCACTACTTTCAGGGGAGAACCATCACAGTATTTACAGATCAACCCCTTCGGAAAGTATTGTACCGTCCCGAGTCTTCGGGGAGACTAGCAGCGTGGGCCGTGGAGCTGAGTCAGTTTAATATTGATTTTCGTCCTCGAACAGCAATCAAAGCGCAGGCCCTGGCTGATTTCATTATCGAGTGTTCCTTCCCCGAGGAAGAGGAAGAAGATCTAGCTGCACTACCTAATCCCACGACAGATTCGGCATGGACATTATTTGTGGATGGATCTAGCGTCGGATCTTGCAGCGGGGCAGGGGTGATTCTTACCTCTCCCGAAGGATTCAGGGTCCAACAATCTATTCGTTTCAGGTTCACAGCTACCAACAATATTGCCGAATATGAAGCACTTATAGCAGGTCTAAGGTTGGCCCGAAGTCTGGAGGTGAAAAACCTGATGATATACAGTGACTCCCAACTCGTGGTAAAACAGGTATTGGGGGAGTATGAAGCCAGGGAACCACATCTTCAGGCCTACCTACAGCTGGTGCAGACGCTCCTCGAACACTTCCCTAAGTATCAAATCATTGGTGTGATCAGAGCGGACAACGCCATGGCTGATGCTCTCTCGAAACTTGCTACAACTGACCAAGGGGAAATGGAAGGATCTGTCTACCTTGAAACTCTCCAGGAACCAAGCACAATGGTTCAGACAATAATGGATATTAAATCCGAGGATTCCTCGATAACCCCTATAGTCAAGTTTTTGACAACTGATGAGCTGCTTGTGCTGGGATATCACTATTGGGCTTCGAAACAAACAGACTGGGCCCAAATACACATTTGTGAGCGGGACTTACCCATCAGAGAAGCCCGATATCGTGACCAGGTTCTCCATCCTCGGGACAACATTTCTAGGGATCCCAAGAGGCATTATCCTCGGTTCTCATGCTTTCGAGCACCCGAGGGGCATTATCCTTGGTCTGACGCCCTCGAGAGTCCCTATCTTCGGGCTAACACTTGAAGACACCTGGAGGAGAGATATCCTCGGTCTGACGCCTTCGGGTTCCCGAGAGCATCTATCCTCTTTCCTTGTTATAAATTTCCGACTGATCAAATCCTCTGACTCACTCCCCCAGTACATATCATATACTAAGGGAGTAGGGGGCAATGTTCGGATATGAATCCTAACAGGCTGGATTGGGCTTCTTAGTTGGGCTCGGCCCAAAGGCCAATCACACCTAGCGGATTATATGAGGACTCTCCAGTCCGAAAAGGCTTGGGCCAGTATTTTAAGCCCTTATGGTTCCTTACTGGATAATATACTTCTATCGGATCAAGGTAGTTGAATCCGGGTCTAATAAGGATTCTGGGCAGAACACTCCTAATAGGAGTAGAAAGTAGCCAAGTGAATCCTTATAAATACCCAAGTAACAATGAAGGCCAGGTACGACATTATTTACCCTACTAAATATTTGACCTCCATTGTTAGCGCACCTTGAGCTTGTTACTTACTCTTACACCCGAGGAGTCTCCACACGGCCCAAGCCGTTGGGACTTTTGTGCAGGTACACGCGCGGAGAGTGGATTGAACGCGCGGACAAAATCAAGCGTTAACACATACCATGAAAATCTTTCAGAAGAGAGGGAGAGAATAAAAATATGGTGGAGCAATAATGAGATCCGTTGTAGTTTAGAAATTGATTGCAAGTTTATTATGTTTATGTACCTCTGAACCCAATATCACATTTCTATTAAAAACAATTGATACATATCCTTAATTTTGTTTGTAACTTGTTAATTTGGGGAATTGCAGAATTGTTACTGTAATCTAATTCTTCAATTTGTATAAAGATGAGTCTTAATAGGGATGATGATTATTTTGGGACGGCAGAAGATAGAAAGGATTTGAAAGGCTAGAGAAATTAGGGTAAGTTGGAAGTTAATTTTTTATTAAGTGGCAAATGAAATGAAACTAAAATCTATGTGGCTCATATCAAGATTTGGATTAAAATGAACGGTATAGATTTAAGGAACACCAAAATTTAGTTAGAGTACTCTGAGAATTTCAGAGAAACCGAATCTATTATAAAAGGATACCTATTGGGTACACTATAAATATCTCCATTCCCCCACTTTACTTTCCACACACTCTTTTATCAAAATGTTATCCTCTAGCATGACAAAAAAACTATCCACAATAATTGTTATCGGACTCCTCCTTCTTGGAGCTCTGCCGGGACTAATAGTTGCTCAAAACTGTGATTGCCCCCCAAACTTATGTTGCAGTCAATACAACTATTGTGGCAGTGGCAACGCTTATTGTGGCCCGGGGTGTCAAAGTGGTCCTTGTTACACGCCCCCGCCACCTCCGCCACCAAATGGTGTTTCAGTTGCGGATATAGTTACAGATAATTTCTTTAATGGGATTATTGAGCAAGCTGCGGCGAGTTGTGCCGGAAAGAAATTTTACTCCAGATCAAGGTTCCTTGAAGCTCTCAATTCATATCCTCAATTTGGTACGGTTGGTTCGGAAGATGATTCTAAGCGTGAGATTGCTGTTTTCTTTGCTCATGTTACCCATGAGACTGGACGTAAGTTTTTTTAACTTTGTTTTGGGTGCTATGACTTTGAATCATATTCCCCGTGTCCCAAAATTAGAGTCTAACTTGATGTGTTGACTTTTAATAATTAAAGATATATTTTGACTTTTTTGAGTTAATTCGTGAAATCTTAAAATCTAAAATTGATATAAAATTATTTAATTTAATACAAACAAATATAACAATAGTAAATTAACTATAAAGTACTATTAATTATTATTTTTGTTATTTCCAAAACTTGAACAAAATTATATTAATTTTGAGTTTTAGAATTTCGCGAATTGACTTTAAAAAGTCAAAATGTATCTCTAATTTTAAAAAAAAATTAAAACGAAAATAATATATATATTAAACAACAAACTTTAAGCGAATTATGCCGTAACTAATCTTATTATGTAATTAAAAAAGTGACCATTAATGAGTCTCATAAGACAGAAGTAGTGTTATGTATTTATATATTATGCCTCTATTCAATACGTTTTTCTCTCAAGTCATTATGTTGAGTCATTCTTAATTAAACCAATACCAACTATTTCTTCTCCTTACAACAATTCTCATTTGATTAGTGACCGTTACTTGCATACATATTAAGTACATAATGTTTTCAATAATTTTTTCCCACAAAAAAATTTTCAAATTAAATAATTCTTAATGAGAGAATATTGTCTTTATGCAGACTTTTGCTATATAGAAGAACTGAATGGTCCATCAAAAGACTATTGTGATGAAGGAAACACATAATATCCATGTGCACCAAACAAGGGTTACTATGGTCGAGGCCCACTCCAACTCTCATGGAACTACAACTATGGACCGGCTGGACAAAGTATCGGATTTGATGGCCTAAATAACCCTGATATTATTGCACATGATCCAGTTGTGTCCTTTAAGACAGCATTTTGGTTTTGGATGAAAAATGTGCACTCTATCATTATTTCTGGCCAAGGTTTTGGGGCAACTATTCGAGCCATTAATGGTGCTTATGAGTGTGATGGTGCAAACCCTAGTACTGTCAGTGCTCGAGTTGAGTATTATACTACTTATTGTAGTCAGTTTGGTGTTTCTCCTAGGGATAATCTTAGATGTTAAGAGATAATTTTGTGTATACAAACACAAAATTGGATGGAAATAAAGGGATCTGGTTATGGTGAAATCACCTACTTATATAGTAAATAAAAGGATCTCCATTTGCTGTCACATTCTTTGTGTCATTTGTTGTCTCATATTTTATGTATATATATATATATATATATATATATATATATATATATATATATATATATATATATATCTGTGTGTGTGTGTGTGTGTGTTAGAAAACCTTTGGTTTTCATGTCTATTCCTCTTCCTATCTCTTCATCTTCTATTTTCTCTCTCTCCATGCCTATATATATGCATCATATAGAAGAATAGAAGAAGTGAAAAATGGAGAGTGATACATCAAAAGGAATAATGTGATACACCCATCCGAAAGATTGTGAGAGATATCAAAAGAATTGTGGATGACCACTCAAATACAAGAGATTATCAATATACATTTTTATTGATTATACATTTTGTTTTATCTATCATTTTACAACACGTTATCAGCACGATTTTCTACTCAATTTTGAAAAGGAAGTAGTCTCAACTCACTGTAAGTATTGTTTCATTACAATTAAATTTGATCATGTATATGTAGTATTATTTCATTAAAATTGTATATGATAATATACACACACACACGAACAAGATGGATGACAACAAGTAAATGGTTGAGGAAATTAGTTAAGTGCTTTGGAATCACTTGATATATTTTTATATAAGCCATAGAGAAAACAAATAATAAAAATTCCTGGTTGGATGAAGCATGATCAAGATGGGAAACAAAGTGGTATATAATTTTTCTTTTGAAACACTAACTAGTGCACCATTTGGTCACTGCCAAGAAACATGCTACTTAAAATACAAACTATTATTTTATCAACCACTTATACATGCATATATATATATATATATATGACATCTATTGCACGACCAATAAATAAATGGTCAAAGGAAGAAAATAAAAAATAAAAAAAGGTTTGCATATGAATGTGTGAATCAAATGAGTGAAAATCATGCACGTTAGATATCATTAAGTGGGCTTATTAATATCAATGAATTAACTCCATTTATGTTCTAGTAACCTACAATATATATTCAAGTTATCTGTCTTGTTTGGCCTGATACATAAAAAGAAAAATGTCAACTTCATACCAGGAAAAAGTGTTCCATTTATTGAAAACAGTCGTTATGTTAATGCTTATACATGGTCTCTGTGTGGCCATGGTTTAATTATTTGGTAATGACATATAAAAGCACTTGTCGTTACCAACTTTTATATATATGTCATACATTACAAAATTTGAATTTGTTGCCCTCGATATCTCGGGCAAGAATTATTTGTCATGGACTCCTGATACTGAAATTGATCTAGAGGCAAAGAACCTTGGAGATACAATTAAGGTTGACAATCATGCATCTCTGTAGGATCATGCAAAATTAATGATTTTTATTCGCCATCATTTCACTTATGAAGACATGTTAGAGAAAACATTGACTATATTTCATGCCTCAAATATGCTCCTGTAGTAGCAATATCGAGAGCATAAGTTCACAAAATATTTCCTGAAGAGATAGAGAAAACTATGTTCCTTAAAGTGATATCGTGTCTTCTAGTGGCTGAACAAAATAATGAGCTTTTGCTGAAAAACCACCAATCTCGCCCGACCAGTTCTACTCCATTCCCTGAAGCGAATGGAACCTCCTTTGATAAACATAAAGGAAATTATGGTCGTGGTCGTAGGTGTGGAATGGATGGTCATTAGTCACGTACCTGTCGTACTCCTAAATATTTGATAGATTTGTACCAAGCTTCCATAAATGAAAGAGAAAGGAAATTGAAACAAAATTTGTTGATCATAAGGATATTGAAGATCCCATGAATGATCTTGAAGATCTCATGAATTATCTTGAATTTCCAAATGGAAATGGCCATATCAATTATTTATTTTTCTTTTATTATATTATGGCATTATAATAAGCATTTTTAATTTGATATGTTTGATTTATGTTTCAAGTAATAAAGTTTATGTTTTACATATATGAAGACACATAGGTCCTATTGGTAATTAAAGACTCCGGAAGAGCGATTACCATATAGAATGATTTTTAAAATTATGTAAAGCGAATGTCAATACCATATCAGGTTCATTGAACTTAATTAAAAGCTCTGGAAGAACGATTATTCATCAAACTTAATCAAGGCTCTAGAAGAACGATTATAATTGAAGACTCTGGAAGAGTGATTATAATGTTGTCAAATGGCACAAAATTTTGTATTAATGATAGTTTGTATTCTACTGAGTCAAGCAGAAATTTACTCAGCTTTAAGGATATACGTTATAATGGTTATCATGTTGAAACTAATAACGAAGGCAGTGAAAATTTCTTTATATTATTTCAATAGTATGGGGCCAGAACCTCATACTAGAAAAATTGCTTATTTTCTCTTCTGGGTTATATTATAGTACAATGAGAACAGTTGAAACAAATGTCGCAATACACCAGAAGTGTTCAGACCCAAAGATTTTTATGCTTTGGCATGATCGTCTTGGTCATCCAGGATCAATAATGATACGTCGAATTATTGAAAACTCTCATGGACATTCCTTAAAGAACCAGAAGATTCTTTTACCTATTGATTATCATGTAGTGCTTGTTCTCAAAGTAAATTAATTATCAAACCATCACATTCAAAGATTGTTGTTGAGTGTCCATCTCTCTTAGAAAGAATTCAGGATGATATATGTGGACCAATACACCCATTTTGTGGTCCATTTAAGTATTTTATGGTTTTAATTGATGCATCAACTAGATGGTCACATGTATGTTTACTTTCTACTAGAAATGTTACATTTGCTAGGCTCCTTGCTCAAATAATTAGGTTGAGGGTGTAATTTCCTGATTATCCAATTAGGAAAATTCGTTTAGATAATGCTGGTGAATTCATATCTCAAGCTTTTGATGACTATTGCATGTCTATTGGAATTGATGTTGAACATCCTGTTGCACATACACATACTCAAAATAGTTTAGGTGAATCACTTATCAAGAGACTTCAAATTATTGCTCGACCTTTGCTTATGAAATCAAAATTATCAGTTTCTGCTTGGGATCATGCTATTTTACATGCTGCATCATTAGTTCGCATTAGACCAACTGCTTATCATAAATTTTCACCATTGTAATTTGTACTTGGCCAACAACCAAATATTTTTCACCTGCGCACATTTGGTTGTGTTGTATATGTACCTATTGCACCCCCACAACGCACTAAAATGGGTCATCAACGTAGACTTGGAATTTATATGGGTTTTGATTCCCCATCTATCATTAGATATCTTGAACCTCTAACTGGTGATGTTTTTAAAGCACGTTTTGAGGATTGTCATTTTAATGAAACAATCTTCCCACCATTAGGGGGAGAAAAGTCATTGCCTGAAGCACGACGTTTGCCTGAAGCATGAAATTTGCCTGAAGCACGAAATTTGCCTGAAGCGGGACGAGAGATTACATGGAATGCTTTGACGTTATCTCATCTTGATCCTCGTACAAATCAATGTGAACTAGAAGTTCAAAGAATTATTCATTTGTAAGGAATGGCAAATCAATTACCGGATGTATTCACCGATAATAAGAAAATAGTGATATCTCATATTCCAGCTGCTAATACTCCAGCACGGATTGAAGTCCCTGTAGGACAATCAGTTAATATAGTAGCAAATGAATCAAAACCACACCTGAAGCATGGAAGACCGATCGGTGTTAAAGATAAAATTCCCTGGAAGAGGAAAGTACAAGAAAAATAAGTTGCAACCTATAAAGAGGCTATACCCATGAAACATGCCACATAAATAACTTATTTATCCAAAACTTATGAGCAAAAATCTCCTGAAAATAAACTCTTGAAGAGTTATCCCCTGAAGAGGATCAGGTACCTGAAAATAATGAGATCTCGATACATTATGTACATACAGGAGAAGTATTGGATAGAAATAAAATTGTTGTCGACAACATATTTCCATATAAAGATGCTATTGACATTACCAGAAGTAATGATAATGAATATGAACTACAAACCGTTGATGAATGTCAACGTATAAATGATTGGCCAATGTGGAAAGAGGCGATTCAAACAAAATTAAAATCACTAAATAAATGTGAAGTTTTTAGACCTATAGTCCGAACACCTGAAGGTGTAATGCCTGTTGAATACAAATGGGTATTTGTACGTAAATGAAATGAGAAAAATGAAATTATAAGGTATAAAGCGCGACTTGTAGCACAAGGTTTCTTGCAGAAACCTGACATTGATTATGAAGAAACATATGCTCCTGCAATGGACGCAATTATATTCAGATTTTTAATTAGCTTGATAGCAAAAGAAAATTTGGATATGCAATTAATGGATGTTGTTACAGCATATCTGTATGGATCATTAGATAATGATATCTACATGAAAAATCCTGAAGGATATAAAATGTCTGAAACATATAATTCCACATCTCGAAGTATGTATTCTATCCAGCTACAAAGATCCTTATATGGGTTAAAGCAATCCAGACGCATGTGGTATAATCGCCTCAGTGAATATCTTTTGAAAGAAAGATTTGAGAATAATCCAATTTGTCCATATATTTTTATCAAAAAAAAAATCAGAATCCGGATTTGCTATTGTTGCAGTATATGTTGATGATTTAAATCTTGTAGGGACTCTAGAAGAGTTAACAAAAACAGCAAATTGTTTAAAGAATGAATTTGAGATGAAAGATCTTGGTAAGACAAAATTTTGTCTTGGCCTACAAATTGAACATCTTCCAATTAGAATTTTTGTTCATAAATAAACATACACAGAAAAAGTCCTGAAGCACTTTTACATGGATAAAGCTCATCCTTTGAGCACTCCAATGATAGGTCGGTCACTTGATATCAATAAAGATCCGTTTCGACCACAAGAAAATGATGAAGAAACTCTTGGTCCTGAAGTACCATATCTTAGTACAATTGGTGCTTTGATGTATCTTGCAAATTTCACACGACCTGATATAGTATCTGCAGTTAACTTACTAGCAAGGTACAGTTATGCACAAACTCGAAGACATTGGAATGGAATTAAACATATTTTGCGATATCTTCGTGGGACTACTGATTTGGGATTATTTTATCCAAATGGATCAAAACCACAGTTAGTTGGATTTGCTGATGCAGGTTATCTTTTCGATCCACACAAAGGCATATCACAAACAGGATATTTATTTATGGAAATACTGCTATTTCATGGAGATCTGTTAAGCAAACAATTTCTGCTACTTCCTCAAATCATGTAGAGATTATCGCAATTCATGAAGCGAGTCATGAATGTGTTTGGTTGAGATCGATAATTCAACACATTCGTGAGAACTGTGGATTATCATCAATCATAAATAGTCCAACGATATTATACGAATATAATGTTGCGTGTATCACTCAAATTAGGTAAGACTATATCGAGGTTGATAGAACCAAGCATATTACACCAAAATTCTTTTATACACATGAGCTATAAAAGAGTGACGATATTGATGTCAAATAGATACGATCATGTGATAATTTGACTGATGTATTCACTAAGCCATTACCAACTGCGACTTTTAAGAAGATGGTGCACAACATTGGTATGCGTCGACTTAAGGATATTTTTACCATGAACAATGGTACTCATGAGGAGGAGTAAATTTTCTGAAGGATATGTGCTGATTGTACTCTTTTTCCTTCGCTAAGGTTTTTTCCCTCTAGGTTTTTCTTTGTAAGGTTTTAATGAGGCAATCCTAAGGCACTAGAAGATATACAAGAATATTGTACTCTTTTCCTTAGCCAAATTTTTTTTTCCCACAGGTTTTATTTGGTAAGGTTTTTAACGATGCATATTCTTAGAAAGTGGTCATCCAAGGGGGAGTGTTAGAAAACCTTCTGTTTTCATGTCTATTCTTTTTCCTATCTCTTCATCTTCTATTTTCTCTATCTCCATGTCTATATATATGCATCATATAGAAGAATAGAAGAAGTGAGAAATGGAGAGTGATACATCAAAAGGAATAATGTGATACACCCATCCGAAAGATTGTGAGAGATATCAAAAGAATTGTGGATGACCACTCAAATACAAGAGATTATCAATATACATTTTTATTGATTATACATTTTGTTTTATCTATCATTTTACGACAATATATATATATATATATATATTATGAATCATTATTTCGTTACAAAGTAATTAGAGATAAATATATAGGATTAAGTGAGACACTATATGAGACACAAAATATCACAATAAAATTGGAATCATTTATGATCCTTGTATGGTACACTCGACGTCCAGCTTTATTTGCCCTTATTGACTTTTGATGGTCACATTGACCATATTCAGAATAAAAAATTATTCTTAAGTTTATTATATATAAGAATAAAATTATTATCATATGAAAGTACATTGAATATACTATCAAAGTCAACTTATTTGATTTCAAAATGTTTAATTATTAATCTTAATATTAGTCAATTTGACCTTAAAAAGTCAATTGAAACACGTAAAGTCGGATGGACAAAGTATTTATCCTAGTATTTTGTACTAAAAAGTCTAAAATCATTAAATAGTATGATCAATTATAACACACTCAGTCAAACTCTATCTAAGGTATGATATATATATATATATATATAGACACACACACATTTTGTTCTAAGTCAAGAATACATTTTAAAGTTAATTTACAAAATTTCAAAATTTAAAATCGATACGAATATATTTAAGTTTAATAAAAACAAATATAACTAATTGTAAACTAGCTAAAAAGTATTATTAATAACCAATTTTTTTGCTTTTAAAATTAGATGAAGTTATATAAATAGAAAGGTAGCTGCCCAAATATGAAATATCCAATTACCTCTTAATTCATGCTTTGAGAGATATGATGTGATTCCTGATCAATTCATGCCTTAAAAAAGAGTTTCTCTAGGCATTTTTTTCCATATCTGGTAGGCTTCATTCATTTCCAGTTGATGTACATATTGTCTCATACATGCTTGTATAAAGCCCACAGCCTTACTAACGCTACTTTTGGCCCTGCTTTATGGGCCTACTTTTATTCACCCAGTTCTGTATTAAGACTGGGTTGGGTTGGGCTGGTTCGACTCGCCATCCAACCCATGAATATGCCTAGGCCAGATTCAGATCAACAAACCCAATATTGATGCACTCAAAAACAAAATATTCACTCAGTTCATACAAAAATATTTCTAACTTTTTATAGTAAATTTGTGATAATAAATGTTACCGGCTTTTATTAGTCTCTCTGTCCTAAAATACGAGTTCCATTTTTAACTTTAAAAAATATTAAATTTTAAAATTGATATGAATTCATTTATACTTTGAATATAACAAATTTTGTAGATAATAATATTATTTTTTTAGATAATTTCTAATATTCAGGATTGTATTAATTGCAATCAAATAATTCATTTAAATTTTCATAAATTAACCTTAAAAAGTCAAGGAATGTCATTTTCTTGAAATGAACTCATTAAAGTCCAAGACTTTGGGAGGAAATATTGGTAATGAAGGAAAGAAGAGAAATAATCTAACCTACATTAGCCAAACAAACAATAATAGGATAGTGGTGATATATGCCCATTTATAATCTATAGCAAGCACATGTTATGAATCATTCTCCATATATATATATATGTATGTATGTATGTAACGCTCCCAAAATCGGGACCAACTTAATCCATAACTAGGACTAATTTAATCTCGATCTTGTACGTTACATACTATCTTGATTTAGCTTTACATCATAATTAGATGAAATAATAGCTGAAAATGCAGATAATTTAAAACTTTTTATATCTTTCTTTCTTTCGTTCCCTGAATTGCAACCTTTACGATTATATATCGAAGTAGATATGAGTATATACAACTCAATCCTCAATACGAATGCATTCTTATTATCATTATACAACTTCATATTACAAAGCAATCATCACAACATAATCAGAACAAATATCATTTTTCTGAATATACATTCTTTCTTGTATAGTGTTATCAGTATATTGATTTACTTCTCAAAATAGCTACAATGCTATCTTTCAATCTCAAAACAAACATTCTTTGTATATTAAATATTTCAAAGTTTACATCATATATTGTACATCATCATCATGATACAATAAAATTTTCAACTAAAGAAAACAGTATTCCTTTATGCTTCTTCTAGTTGTTATCATCTTGAAAGCTAGAGACTTACATTGCATCCCGAATCTGCAAAAGTTATGTTTTTGCAAGGTTGAGCACGACGGCCCAGCAAGTCTAACAGTCTATCATGTTTCACACAACACACAATTCTACATTTACGCTCATGTATCATACTTTTCATACTGTGCATGTAATACATCATAATTTTATATAATGCATCATTCATCTCAAAATATATAGTTACATCATACATCATATGCTATCGAGATTTTTACATAACATATACCACAACCAAATTGAGTTCCATAACCCAATTATCTTAGTCATATATTTACTTGAGCAATTCATAGAACATGATATGTAATCTAATACACACATGAGGAACATATCACAATGCGATAATAATTTCACATAATTAATATCAATCCACAAACACAACAAAACTGAAAAACTTGCCTCTCGATATAAAGCTATTGGCTCTACGCGATTACGCGGACTCGAAGCGTTATTGTTCCCGTAAAGTACCTTGCTACAATGGTTAAATGGGTAGAACTTTACTTTTAGAGGATTAGTTATACACTCCTTTTTGCTGCCACAGCTAGCCAAACTATACCTCAACCGAAATTACACATTAGTTCCTTGTTGAATTTCTTAGTTGTAGCCGAAACAAGCAAGGTTTGGTGTATAAGATGAAAATTTGGGAATTTTAAGAGAGTTCAAGGAATAGAATGGAACGGAAATGGAGTGCAGAGATATAGCATGAGTTGGTTTTGGGAAAAAAATGAATCTGCATAACTTTTCTTTAACAGGTAATGACTTGCTTAGTCATTCAAGTAAGACTCTAAAATTCTAACAGCTCACACTTAGTACTTTGCTTCGTGTCTAGTTTTTATTTCCTATCAATGCCACCTCATGCTTCCTTTAACACTACGCCCTCTCTTTTCATCACATACTAACCTTAGATTCCAGCTATTCATATATTATATACTTTACTAATACATATTGTACTAACGCATTTCATATATATATAATATATATATACACTTTATACTATAACATATACATGTAATATTTCCATTACTTTCACATATGTGTTACTATTTCACATATTCCCACTAAAATAAATTAATTACTTAAAACATAACATAAACCTTTTCACTAATTATGAAATCAAATTTCATAATTAATATAACTGTTATAACAAATACATTATTACATTATCTTCACAATTTAATTCATACATTTATATTACATTACATACATACTTCAGTACATAGTACGTATATATATATAATCCATACGTACATACATTATAACTATAGTACACATAATAATTAATGTATTATAGACACCTATTTCTTCCAATAAAAATAAAATTAATACATTCAATGTAACGGACCATCTATATTAAAATAGTTAACATTAAATTAATTATTTTAATTCACTTATTTAACATAACGTACCAATTAAAATAATTTATATTCAATTAACTATTTTAATTCATTTATTTAATAGATATACAACTAATTTTGTATAATTAAATCTATTCATCTCATTCCTTCCATAAATTGTTTTCAAACAATTTAATTATATATTGAATATATAATTCAATATATTTTATCCTTTACTCACATTATAAACTTTAAATTCATACACTTGATAGCAACATATATATAATATATATTGGACGTACCTTGTATTCTAATGTACATCCAATTTAACATAATATTTATTATTCCATTATTCATGTTATAATTAACTATTATAACATAAATATAACTATCATTATTAATTAAATAAATTTCATTATTTAATTAAATAAAATAAACATTTTAATCCACAAATTTTCAATTAGTGAATTAACTTCCTCGTTTCGTTTTGTAGCTAATTCAAGCTAACTTATTTAATAGTGTAATTAAATAAATGCATATTTTCACATTTATTTACATAATTAACCATTCACACAAGAATTACATATTTCACACCACATAGACATCTATGTAGTCAATTCCAACATATCTCACTTTACACATTAAATAAAATATATAATCTAACATATTTTATTTATTAATAATTTTTGAAAAATTTCGGATTGTCACAATATATATATATATATATATATATATATATATATATATATATATATACACATCCCAGATCTTAAGTTCACCATTTATCCAACTCACCCAAGCTCACCCCCCTTTAACGATGGACCCAGCGACGGTTCGGTCAAATAACCGTCGTCTATACTTTTAGCGACGGACAACATATAACATCGCTAAAAATATAGACGACGGTTGTATGACCGAACCGTCGCTAAAAGGGGGTGAGTCGAATAAGGGGTGAGCTTAAGATTTGGACCGCATATATATATATATATATATATATATATATATATATATATATATATATAGGAACGGACAAGTGATTTTTTATTTCTAATCCTGTCTGTTGAATCTTGTTTTGTACGGTAATGATGATGTATGCTCATTTATAATCCATAGTAAATACGTATTATGGATTATCCCATATATATATATATATATATATATATATATATATATATATGAGAAAATGTAATTAGAGATATGTTTTAACCAAGCTTGACTAACGCTATTTGGTAAAACCTTAATAAAATGACATAGTTTTACCACTTAGGGTTAAGTTTTTTATTTTTGAGTTTTATATAAAATAATCTTTAATTATTTATAATTTTTATTTAAAATTACGTTCCTTTACTAAAATTTTACTAAATAGTCTTAGTTAAACTTTGACTAAGATATACTTTAAATTACCTTTCCCATATATTGATGTTAATGTGTTTAGCTACTTGTTTATTCCTTGTTGATGGTCAGCTAGTTTGTTTATAGCTGTGATAGATGAAAATTACTTGCCTCTAGTCTTAAGCTAATTTTATATCATTAAGCATCTTAATCATCTCTAATCAAATTCTATTTATATTCACACACTTACACATACATGAATAGTAACGTGATGATTCCGTGAGTGAGACTAAACTAAAACATTATATTGCTTGATAGGGAAAAAAATATTTATAAATTGAATATTGTATGTGCATATTTTACAATATGCTTTCAATATATATATATATAGAGAGAGAGAAAGAGAACATATCAAAATCATACCTCCTTATTTGACACACCAAGCATACCCTTTTAGCGATGGACCAGACGACGGTTTGGTCCATCGCCATAGGTCCGGTCCATCGCTATAGCTTTTAGCGACGAACAACATATAGCGACAGACTAACATATAGCGACGGACCGAAGCTATAGCGACGGACCAAACCGTCGCCCGATCCGTCGCTAAAGGGGGTATGCTTGGTATGTCAAATAAGGAGGTATGCTCTTGATCCGTTCTGTATATATATACATATAGGTTTTCATCGGTGTCAATCGGTTGCCATGAGTACAATTCCAGCAATCATAATCTATACTGTTGATCTCAATATTGGATGGCATGGATTAAAAGCAATTTCTCACTTATAAAGTACAGGCTGTAACGGCAGTACAATCACTTATAGCGGCAACCCAAATTACAAGAATACTTCTATAATCCACGTGCTACACTGCTTGTCGCTACAGGCTCTGACGGCAGTGTAGTATTTTTACCTCTTTGCACATCCTTTATGCATGTGAAGTTATAGCCATACCCCTCTCCTCAAATTAAATTAATTCTCTACCGCTACAACATGCAGCGGTAGCCTTACATTTTTATTTTAATTCGTTTACAGCTTGGTTTTTTGTTAAGTTATCTTCCTATCCTTTCCTTTCCCAAATCTCCTTCAGTTTGGTTTCCTCTCTCAGATATATTCATTTTCTTTATCTCCTTTCCTTTGCTTGATCTAATTGCCCACTTTCACTCCCAAGTTCAAACTAAAGTTCTGATCCGGCGATTCTTCTCCCATTAAATTATTCAGGTAAGTTTTTCAAAATGACATGAAATATTCCTGCACATAAATTATTTTTATCTAGTTCTTCAGATTCTGTTACTAGTTTAGATTATCAAAATACATCTGAGTTTGTAAGTGAAGCTAAAAGTAATAAATCTGAAATGGTTCCATACGTCAACGTTGGTCAATTTTTCTCTAAGTTAGAACAAGTTGAAAATTTTTATAGATCCTATGCTCAAAAAAATAGATTTTAGATTAGAATTACAACTAGTCATAAACATGTTCATACAAATGATGTGTCATCTAGGTTGTATGTATGTAAAAATGTCAGTACACTAACTGCTGTAAAGAGTTTACCTGATGATGAAGATGGTAGTAATAAAATAACTCTACAAAGAGACTCTATCGGATGCACATTATGCAAAACTAGAATATATGTTGTTCATAATAAGAAAGAAGACAATGGGCGTATTTCTACCATTGAATTAGAGCACAATCATCACTTAGTAACCCCTACCAAGGTAGATTTAATTGAGACACACAGAAATAGTACTCCGGTTGCAAGAAAATTAATTGAAATTTTAAATAAGTTTGATATTGGACCTAGTAGGATGATGAACGTTTTGAGCACAATGAGTGGCAGGATGCAAAATGTTCCTTTTTCTGATGTAAATATTCAGAACATGGTGAGAGAATTAAGGCGTGATTATGTCGATGAAAATGATGCATAAGTTGCTGTAAATTTTTTAAAAAAACTTGCATCCGGAAGTGTGAGTAAAAAATTTTTGGTATGAAACCCGATGAAAACAATCGCATAGTATGTATTTTGTGGGTTGACGCCCGATCAAGGTTCATGTATCAACGGTTCGGAGACATTGTGACATTTGATAATACGTATAGAACAAATAAGTATGACATGTGGTTTGTTTAGATTTGCATTGTTAAAGGACGAGATAATGGACACTTTTGTTTGGGTATTAGAGACGTGGCTCGAAGCCATAGACTACATGACACTTATAACCATCATCACTAATCAAGATAAAGCCATGAGTAATGTTATTGCTAAGATACTCCCTTCTAGTTATCATTTATTGTGTTCTTGGCATATTAGCAATAAATTTTATGAGAAATTTTATTATGTTTATTTTGAGCATCCATCGTTCAAAGATCAATTTAACAATTGTGTGTATAATTCATTATCCATCGAGGAGTTTGAAGAGCGTTAGCAGATTCTGATGAGGAATTATGAATTGTAGAACAATGAGTGACTTTGAAGTTTGTATGATGTATGGGAGAAATGGATTCCTGCGTATACAAGAGATATTTTGTTGCGAGAATGACAACCACCGGAAGAAACGAGAGCTTGAACCATTTTTTTGATGAGTACGTTAATACTTCAACAGGCGTGAAAGAATTTGTAGTGCAGAGTCAGAAGGCTATAGAAAAATAATTTATCAGAGAGAGGAAGACCGACTATATAACTGTTGTCAAATTTCACAATCAACAATTACGTGCAAGTATACACGATCAATAAGTAATAAAGTGATAAGATAGAGTGTCGAACTCACAGGGAATCTCTGTCAAATAATTTTTAACTACTAGTATTGTATCAATTCAATTTTATTTAAACAATCGCAATTTGTGAATAATGATTAAAAATAATTAAACTAAAATTAAACTAGCACAAAGGTTGAAATTCAGATATTTAAAGGCTTAAAACTATAATATTCCCAATTATGTAATACAAACTAATTATCCAATTCATCCAATTATTAAATTCAATAGAGTTGTTAACAGGAATTCAAGTTATTTATAAGTCATTTTTCAAGTGATCAAATAAAATTATCTAACTCAATGAATTCTGCGATATTCCTATACAAAACTAAAGAATTAAATTCATTAAGCACCAAGTCCCAATAGTTACATGCAGCGAAGAGATATCCCTATTCACTTCACAATCCCAATTATTCATTCTATGCAAATAATTAAAAATACATGCTATCACATCTAGATCTAACCCTAGATTTCATCTCCCGAATTCATCTAAAGTATCCCGCTAATTGTTGATCAGACAATTACTCAATAAACACAAAATATGATAGACAACTCAATATGAATAAATAATTGGAATCAAATAGATAATTAATCCATAAGCATAAAAGGTTCAATTGTAGCCTTAATGAAAAGTTTAGTTCATACTGAAAATAGACATCATGAATCGCAAATAAGTCATCACAATTAAATTAAAAATATAAGATAGAGGATAAGAAAAACTCAGTAGAAGTTCTTCAATCTTCTAATCTGAATTCCTTGCGATGCTTCCCAGTCTCCAATCTCCCACTTCAGTTCTTCATCCCAATCCTTGCGTAAGTATCTAACTATGAATGTATCATGTATATGTGTGTGTGTGTGTGTGTGTGTGTGTGTATATATATATATCCCTATTTCCATCTTTCTCTATCTCTTTTATAGTTTCTGAACCAAATCAGCAAAAAGAATCCAATTCCAAATCAACTTTCCAAAAGAACTGAATTACAATTTTTTTCCCTTTCCGTGCATCTTTGCCCCGGCGAAAAATTAAGCCTGGAAGCTTGCCCCGGTGAAGAATTAAGCCTTGAAAAGCAAGCCCCGGCGAAGATCTACTAAAAAATTACCAAACTGGCACCAAACTTCAAGTTTTCCAATTTTCCCCATCCAAAGTCGCTTCCTACCAAATAAACACAAAAACAAGTAAAAAGATACTAAAAACACTTAAGGATAATAAAGAAATAAGCCAAAGATATATCTAATTCGTAGGTATAAAATCCACTTATCAAATACCCCCAAACTCAAGACTTTGCTTGTCCTCAACCAAAAACATAAGAAAAACAAAAATAAACAAATATATCTAAATGAATGCATATGCATGATGTATTGTGACTGAGCAATCAATCAACATAGATTATAAATATCAGGCCTTAAAGATCAGTAACTAACAATTTAGTAAGACTTCAAATTTATGCACCATCAGAAATCAACTTATTACCAATATCATCTTACTTTCAACCCTTTTCGTATGTGTGTGAATTAATCCAAATATATCAAACTAGCGAAAAAAAGACTCAAAGAAACTCATGAAATCAAATGCATCATCAAAGATATCAAAAATATTAGTCTAACAACAAGAACTTTATATGCTTATCTTCCATAACTCAAAGCGAATATAGAAAAATAACATAACTAGAGGATCGCAAGGTTATTTAAAACATTTAAGCCCCTTTTAAAATCTTTCACCAAAAATTCAAAAAACAATATATCTTTTCATTCTCTTTTCTTTTTTAGTGAGTGCGTTTTACGCTCCCTCTCACTTTCAATTAAATGAGTGCGTTTGACGCTCCATCTCGCTGCATATGTTTATGAGTGAGTGCGTTTTATGTTCCATCTCAACCCACCACATGATCCATTCTTTCAACTGGGGAAGGTTCAAAAAATCTATTTTTTTTTTCAAATTAACCAAGATTTTCCCCTATTATATTCTTCCTCATATTACACTTTAAGTTATGATAAAACAAAATATAGAGTTCATAAATATCTTCTACGAGCATTTAACATATAAACTTTCTCAAAATTAAAACTAGCTCAACCAAATGGATATGTACATAAAAGAATTAAAGGATCTCAAGCTCGACAAAATCAGGAACAATCAAAATTCTTAATTTAGCACTCCTTTTCCGTCTTGCTAAACTAATTAGCTAACTGCTCAGAATTTTCATCATCGGCCTTCCTTAAATATTCTACATCAATTTATTGTTCAAACTATGCTAAATGCAATTCTATATGATCCTAAATCTATAAGAGAATGCAATAAAAAGAAAATACCAGGCTTAATTTCTTCGTCGGGGTGAAGATGCGCGGAAAGGAAAAAAATATTGCAATTCAGTTCTTTTGGGAAGTTGATTTGGAATTGGAATCTTTCTGTTGATTTGGTTCAAAAACTGTAAAAGAGATAGAGAAAGATGGAAGTAGGGATATATAGACATATACATAATACATTCATAGTTACATACTTATGCAAGGATTGGGATGAAGAGCTGAAGTGGGAGATTGGAGACTAGAGAAGCATCGCAAGGAATTCAGATTAGAAGATTGAAGATTGAAGAACTTCTACTGAGTTTTTCTTATCCTCTATCTTATATTTATAATTTAATTGTGATGACTTATTTGGAATTCATGATGTCTATTTTTAGTATGAACTAAACTTTTCATTAAGGCTACAATTGAACCTTTTATGCTTATGGATTAATTATCTATTTGATTCTAATTATTTATTCATATTGAGTTGTCTATCATATTTTGTATTTATTGAGTAATTGTCTGATCAATAATTAACGGGATACTTTAGATGAATTCGGGAGATGAAATCTAGGGTTAGATTTGGATGTGATAGCATGTATTCTTAATTATTTGCATAGGATGAATAATTGGGGTTGTGAAGTGAATAGGGATATGTCTTCGTTGCATGTAACTATTAGGACTTGATGCTTAATGAATTTAATTCCTTAGTTTTGTATAAAAATATCGCAAAATTAATTGAGTAAGATAATTTTATTTGATCACTTGGAAAATGACTTATAAATAACTTGAATTCATGTTAACAACTCTATTGAATTTAATAATTGGGTGAATTGGATAATTAGTTTGTATTACATAATTGGGAATATTATAGTTTTAAGCCTTTAAATATCTGAATTTCAACCTTTGTGCTAGTTTAATTTTAGTTTAATTATTTTTAATCATTATTCATAAATTGCGAATGTTTAAATAAAATTAAATTATTGAACAGAGATTCCCTATGGATTCGACACTCTATCTTATCACTTTATTACTTGTTGATCGTGTATACTTGCACGTAATTATTGATTGTGAAATCTGACAACAAGTTTTTGGCGCCGTTACCGAGGACTCTTTTTGTTTAATATTTATTTCCATATTAGTTATAATCAATTCAATCTTAATTTAAACATTTTATTATTTTATTATTTTTTTCTTTCTCTGTTTTACTTCCTTTTGAGGTACACTATGGCTAACTATGACTATCAGTAGCCTTATACGAGAATGATGCAGCTAAAAGCGACATGGATTTATGAACTAGAGGAATTGTCAGCACAGATAGAGACACTTTCGAGGATGATTGACGCTTTTGCAGTACAACAAATTTAAAGTGTAGCGGTGATTTGTGGTTATTGTGCTAAAAATCATCCGAGTCATCAATGCACCATTAATTTTGAGTCGATGCAGTATGGTGGCAATTTCGGCGGTTACCCCAACAGTTATGCCTATCCCAACAACTATTAGCAGGATTGGGGGTATCATCCAGATTTTTCATTGAGCTTTAATAATCAAGTCCAAATCTTTGCTCCAAGCCAATCATACACTCTAGAATTTCAAGATTCAGCCTCTCCACATAAAGAAGAAAGGAAACTGAGTTTGGAGGAGGCCTTGGCAAAGTTTATTACAGCTACAAACAAAAGAATGAGTGATCAGGATCGACTGTTGAACTTAGTGGATTTAAATATAAAAAGCCATAATCTTGAGAACCAGATGACACAACTTATCAATACCTTCAACAATAACTATCTAGGTACATGGCCTAGTGACGTGGTTCTCGAGACTGATGGATTGTCCGCGCCAAAACTGCAACCTGATGTGCTGATTAACGATGATTCTGATATAGAGGAGACAAGTGTGGATCAAGAGAATACAATCGAAGAAGATCTAGTTGTGAGATCTCACGCTGATTTGCCAATTTTATTAGTGCCCCATGTACCTTCTTCTTCAAACCACCAAGATTCGGGTAATTTTGTAATCCCTGCCCAATTGGTAGTCATGTTGTCGGTAAAGCTCTATTTGACATCGGAGCTAGCATAAATCTGGAGCCATGGTGGGATGAAAAAAGGTCCATGAGAAGTTAGTTGAAGATCTAGTTATGTTTAAGAAGTTTCAATTCAATATTCCGCTCACAAACACAATGGAGCAAATGCCTAGTTATTTAAAGGTTATAAAGGAGATTCTATCAGAAAAGAGCATGCTAGGTGATTTTAGATCAATGGCCCTTACAAAAACAAAGCCCTTAAACGTTTCATTATTACTAATGGATAGAGAGTTCCTCAATTTTCGAAGGGGAATTGGATAATAGAACAAGACGAAGTCGGGTTGACGACTATAAACCAAGCGCTTGATGGGAGGCAACCCAATCACTTTATTTTATTATTTTAGTTTCGTTTAACTCCATACTTTTGCATGTATTTAGTATCTTTGGTAGTTAGTTTTAGGTTTTTCAGTACTTTGCCAGTCTCTCATGCTCTAAAAAGGTTGTGCTAATCAATGCTATGGTGCTTTGAATAGGTAAAAGGTTTTGGGATTGCAGCAACTGAAGAAAAGAGGAATAATTAAAATTTTCAAAAACATAGAACTTTGCCCCGGCAAGAAAATAAGGCTAGAGAATCTCGCCCCGACGAGAAGTCTTATATCAATCTTCGCCCCAGCGGCTCCAGATCTCGCCTCAGCCTAACCCTCTCTGTCCATCCTTGCCCCGACGAGCTTTTTAGGTCAATTAACCTCGCCCCGATAAAGTTACCTATAAAAAAAAACTTTTACTTTGCTTACTTTGAACTCATATCCGCAATAACCTCACTCTTGAAATCCCTTACCGATTTCCAACGAACTCTCTAATCCAACTTCTTCCATTTGAGATAAACCAAGATGCACGGATTCCATCTTTAACTTGGATCGCATTTATCAATTTGGGGGGCTTCGCCAGGTTAAATTTCAAGCAAAATTAGATATCGATACGGGGTCTTCTCCGAACCAGCTCTTCACTCCCGCTAATCCAACCGAACAATGTATTCAACTAAAATCAATCAAAGATGTTCGCGAAGATGAATCCGATTACAGTTCAAGTTCCAGTTTCCCGAGCCTCAGTCGTTGCCAGGTTTTCTATCACCGGACTTTGATGATTAGAAGGTTAAGCACGCCGCTTGACCAGTCAGGAAAGTCTTCCATTTTAATTTCTTTATTTTGCAAACAATAAGGACATTGTTCATTATGAGTTTGGGGGTGGCTTTGCTGTCATTATACATAGTCATGTCATATTGCATTACATAATTATTTAGTTCACGTACTGTGCGTTGTTTAGTTATTTTTACATAGTCATGTCATATTACATTACATAATTATTTAGTTCACATACTATGCGTTGTTTAATTATTTTTGCATATTATAGGAATAGTTTTAAAAAAAATAAAAATTTTAAAATCACAAAAATATTTTATTTTTATTGCATTCTCTTATAGCTTTAGAATCATATAGAATTGCATTTAGTATAGTTTGAGCAATAAATTGATGTAGAATATTTAAGGAAGGTCGATGATCAAAATTCTAATCAGTTAGCTAATTAGTTTAGCAAGACGGATAAGGAGTGTTAAATTAGGAATTTTGATTGATCCTGAATTTGTCGAGCTTGAGATCCTTTAATTCTTTTATGTATATATCCATTTGGTTTAGCTAGTTTTAATTTTGAGAAAGTTTATATGTTAAATGCTCGTGAAAGATATTTATGAACTCTATATTTTGTTTGATTATAACTTAAAGTGTAATATGATGAAGAAAATAATTGGGAAAAATCCTGGTTAATGCGAATAATTAAGCCTTGAAAAGCTGGCCCCAGTGAAGATCTGCTAAAAAATTACCAAACTGCCACCAAATTTCAAGTTTTCCAATTTTTTCCATCCAAAGCCGCTTCCTACCAAATAAACACAGAAACAATTAAAAAGATACTAAAAACACTTAAGGATAATAAAGAAATAAGCCAAAGATATATCTAATTCGTAGGTATAAAACCCACTTATCAATAACAAAACATCGAAAAAGAAATATGGTACTCGGGTCATCTTTAGAAGTGCATGCTGCAAAGGTGTATACAAAAGAGATGTTTAGACGTTTTCAATGTTAATTCATCGATTCCATGAAGTACAATGTTAATAAAGTTAATGAGTTGTGTGTCACTGAAACTAAGGTTTATGCAGTGTATAGCGCTGATATAGCTGAAAGTGGTGGGAGATATAAAGAAATCATCAACAATCATCAGCTGGGGTCGGTAACATGTAATTGCCAAATGTTTTCTCATTCTGGTGAAATATGCAGGTACATCTTGAGATATTTAATTTTTAAGAGTATTTCACAAATACCAGACAACATGATTCTTCCTTGGTGGACAAAAGACGCGAACAAGAGCGATGGTGAAGATTTACTCTTTAACACAATAACTGCTGACTTTGCACAAGATCAAACAATGCACTATAATTATTTGATGAGTGATTGTTAGGAGTTAGTGAGTAAAGCTGCTAGCTCAGTCCGAGGTTACAAAATTGTCCTTAAACTGAATGCACGAGGAAAAGCGTTGGTTGACCAATATGATCCAGATGAGAATATTAGCGAATTAGTAGACGATGACATTGATCGCATGGTCGAAGACACATCTCAGGATATGGGTTACGATAATGACGATGAAGATGTAGAAGAGGAAGTAGAAGAAGATGAGTTTTTACCGCCAATTGTTTCTTAAACAAAGGGCCGCAAAAAGCAATCTCGATTTTAGAGTTCACTTGAGAAAATTGTGGGTTCTAAGTCTCATCGAAAATGTGCAATTTGCGACTTTGAAACCAACCACGATAAGCGCAATCACTATCGAGTGTTAGGATTCATGAGCCTAAAAAATAGCCCTCAGTTTAGTATATTCAGCATTGTATTATTTATGCTATAGTTTTGTACAACTTTTATAAAAATGTCATTGAGAGGTTAATTTATATGTTTACGCTATATCATTTATTTCTCCATTTCTCCAAATATCAATAAAATGTATTAAATGTTATAGGTCGAATCAATTAGTATTAATATATAGTAGTAATGAATATTAATATATTAGTGTTAAAATTTAATATTAATATTAATACTAATATTAATATTAATAATAATATTAGTATTAATATTAATATTACTTTTTCCTTTACTCTCTCAATAATGTTATATGAATATTATTGTTAATATTACTAATATTAACATTAATATTAATAGTAATAACTAATATTAATATTAATATTAAATATTAAAATTAATATGGTGATAACATTTAATTAAGAATAAAGAAAAAAAGACCATTCCAATTATTAATATTAATATTAATATCAACTTTTTTCTTCCTAACTAGTAATATTAATATTTACTTTTTTTCTTCCTAATAGTTTAAATTATTGACTAAGAATTCATGCAGCCTAAAAGCATTTACTGTTACTTTGAATAAAAGAGTCCTAAATGACTAACTAACTAGCTTATCCTTGGGACTTGATACTTGACAAACCCATAAGAAGACAACATTACAAATATCAGTAAAATATATTAAATGCTATAGGTCAAATCAATTAGTATTAATACATATTAGTAATGGATATTAATATATTATTGTTAATATTAATATTAATATAGATAATATTAATAGTAATAATATTAATAATTAATATTAATATTCATATTAATAGTAGTAATATCAATATTACTACTTATAATATTAATAATATTAAAATGAATATTAGTAATATGAATATTAATATTAGTATTAATATTAATTAATAATATTTAGTAATTATATTAAGTAATATTATTACTATTAGTAATAATATTAATAATAGTAAAAAGCTTGCCTAAATCCAAAAATATTTGCCCAACTGCTACAAGTTATAGCGGCAGACCTGCTCGTCTCGTCTGTCGTGCCTGCATAATAACTTGTTTGTCGTGCATAATATGGCTTGTCCCATTTTTATTGTTCATGCCGCTACAGCTTGTAACGACAACTATAACTATATTTTTTATTTCTTCTTCCTTCCCTGCCGCTACATAGCTACACTTTAGTTTTATTTTGCATGTCCCTGTTGCTACAGCTTGTAACGACAATTATAGATTGTTATGGCATTTTATGCCTTAGTTTTTTTTTGGCTCCCCTACAAACAATCTCACATCATTCACACTATCTGTTTCAAATCAACCATATGGATAATCTTCTTCACATACATTATGTCAATGTAACCATTAAAATAACCATTAACCCTTTTCTATTAAAATAAAATTAATGTACAAATTAATAAACATCCACAACCCCTCGGTACATGAAATAAAAGCTACAACATTTCCTATATGTCAACTATCAGAAGTAGTTTGGCTTGACGTCTGAAGAGTTCCTACGTGATTCGGTATCGAAAGACCGTTACATCTTCTACTGACCAATTCTCTTTGTGAACATCAACACTGCCCCTGTTGAAGTAGTAGATATACTTGTAGACTAAAATGCCGCAGTCTGATGTGTTATGCTGCATAGGTCAGGTCTTTGGTACTTGCACACAGGGATCCTTAGTGGGCCACTAACGTATCGGATTATCAATTCCCAAGCACAATTGTATTAATTGTACCTACATGTACAAAGTTGTTGGTTACTAATGAGTAAAATGTTTGACATTTCACATACTGCAACGTCAACGAATTCTTTGTACATGTTCTGAAGCGTGATATACACGGTATCATTGTAAAGCGGGTCAAAGATGACGACTACCCATTCGACAACCGAGAATATCAACAAGTTAAAATGACTATTATTTGGATTACACACCGGCATAAAGATATACTCGCATTCGTGTAAAGGTCGGCCCATATCTAGGTACACATAGTGTTGATAAAAACTCGCTACACGATTTTTCTCAGTGGGGGGCACATAATTCTTGCCAAGATGTATGAAGAATGAACCCAAGAAAGCAAATTGGGCCCACCTTTTAATTTCCTGCCTCTTGTAGTACTCCTCTCTATCCCCCAGTAATAGCATATACGTGTCCAAGACATGCTCAAAAATTCAATGACCATGGCGTAATGACTTGAATTTGTTGTGGTGTAACATATACCACTTCCGCGGATGTAATACAAAAAATATTGATAAATATACCACCACGTCCCCAAACAATTGTTCATTTATGAACGCCACTTTGTGATTCCTCAGTTTTTTGGTTGGGCACCCTTTTCGTCCATAAGAGATGTGCCCTCCAACTTGTTGTACCTGAAAGATATAGTGATAATATTAATAATAATAATAATAATAGTGATAATATTATTATTAATATTAATAATAGTGATAATATTATTATTAATATTAATAATAGTACTAATATTATTATTAATATTAATAATAGTACTAATATTATTATTAATAATAGTGATAATATTATTCTTGTACCTAAAGTTCATCATCCCCTATGAAGTTAGAAACACACTCATATTCTCCGGAGGGAACATAGGTTTGGGGTGGTGGGGATATAGCTTTCTTGTACTGCATAATCAGTTAGCTTCCCAAATTGTTCATTGAATTGGGAGTGGGATCCTTTACTATTGGGACCCTTGCTGAGGTACCTTTTTCCCTCTTACATCAAAGTTGTATATACTATAATGGTGGTCCCATCCCTATTTCTGTAGAATATACTCGGGAAGCATCTGAGTAAATGCAAAACACTTATCGAGTAAGGATTTTGCACTCTCAACCTGTCATGTAAGATGAACACAACTATTAGTAACAATAAATAAGATCAATAAATATAATATGTAGATACTAAAATGCAAAAAAGTTAAACTGAATTATATTTGTGTACCATGTTAATAAGGTGATGTTGGCTGTAAACAGCCTAAGGCTCATAAGTAGGGTCTGGGTCCCCTTCCCGTCGAGGTCAATGCAGTTTTCTACGTGTTATTCTCCCGTACTAATCCATGTATTCAATAAGTTTCATGCATGTAGATAAAAATTTCATACTGTTGTCCTTCGAGATGATCCATGTATGCCTCCCAATGCACGATGTACTTTTGTCTCAAGGCCATGCAATCATCAACATCAAATCTATGTTCTTTGACTTTTTTGAAGTCGTCGTGATTTTTTGGCTGGAGAGGGTATCCTTTGTAGGAACTCAAACTGTCTCATCACCCGATCCGATATCTGGTATTCCACAATATCAAAGTGGATCAAGGGGACCCTATCCGATCCCAACAACCTTCCTTTAAAAATAAATCCAGACAAACTATCATCCCACCTCATATAAGGGCGCCAAACTACCTGCCATGAAGGCTGGACATCTAACTCCCCTTAGTAAAATGTCAAATGGTGATGGAGATTGTGTCGTCTACCAGGGTAACTGTGGGTTGTAGAGTATGACCACGCTATAGCCCTAAATACCCATAACTCTGATTGTGACCAAGGGTTTAGCCTTCCAACAATTAGACATTCATAGGCCCAAATTTGTAATAATGTTACATAACCATTAATATATTTTACTCCTTTCCTACTTGTTGTATACAAAGCTCTATACAAATACCCTAACAGAGCCGCCCCCCAAGAATACGTCACACTTGCCAATAAAATACATATACTTTGGGTGAACAATGTTTTTAGACCTAGTAGGGAACAATATTGCCCCACACAGCATAAGAATGTAGGCCTTTGTGTATCGACCTATAATTTCCTTACTCGCTCTAGCAAGACAATTATTAAAACGTTTGTGCAGCCACACTAGTAAAATAGAGCATCATTTTTTTGATTCATTATATTCAGCAGCTACTTCATCACCAAAACATTCCCTAAAATGAACCAATGGGGTGTCAAACAGGGAACAAGTTAAAGGTTTACCCACCACTAGTAACCCCAAAATAAAGTGGACATCATCTAAGGTTATTGTTATCTTTTCACAATTTAGATGAAAACTAGTGGTCTTCGATTGCCATCTCTCCACCAAGGCAAACATGAGACTAATGTCAGTTTGGTGTACAACTGTTGGGTGTTTAAAAACCCCAAACCCAGATTTAACTAGAAGATTTTTTTGGACTTTTGTTAAGTTCCATTGATCGTATTTTTGTTCAGTTAATTGATTCGAGACTAGTTTTTCTCTATCTTTCCCCTTATATACATCATCTGACACATGATTTTGTTGGTCATAAAGAACACTTTGGTCAATTGGTCTATAATTCTAGTTGTTTATCTTTTATCTAAAAAAATAACATAAAACTATTTTGTACCAATTTAACAACTATGTAACACAAATATATCTCAATTTATCAGGAAAAATTATTTAACAGTAAAATAAAAAGATGTTATTTTACAAAGTTTTTATTATCATTATTAGTCCCAGTAAATCATCACATGCATATATTGTTCCCAAAACATAACTCAGTAAGTTAACAACAATAAAATACTACTCATTCTAATTATTGTGCACAATCATTTAACAATAAATTAAGAAAAAATAATTTACAACATTAATATAATCACTAGTTCACCACATAATAACATGCATATATTTTTTCAAACACATAACTCACTAATTTTTACTAAAATTCACATGCATATATGTATACATATACATAGTTGTTATTTTTCTCTAAAAGTTCACATGAATACATTTTGCATAAAATTTCAAAACAATCACAATATTTATTTATTTTTTAAAATAAAAATGGAAGAAGAAATCTTACAAATGTTTTGCTTGGATCTAAAACCTTGTTGCTGAAATTGGTAAGAAAATGGTAGCGGCAAGACCTTTCCTCTTCTTTCTTTTTTCTTTCTCTCTTATGTTGGTTGCTGGCAAACAAAAGGCGGATGCGGCCGGGAAGCAAAAGGCAAGCCAAGCAAAAGGGATAAGAAGGGCTGCTGCAGGCTGTAGTAGTAGGGAATTAATTTAATGGGGGGGGGGGAAGGTTGTAACTTCACATGCATAAAGGAGGGGTAAAAAGGTAAAAATGCTACACTGCCGTTAGAACCTGTAGCGACAGGCAGTGTAGCATGTAGATTATAAGGGTATTCTTGTAATTTTGGTTGCCACTACAAGTGATTGTGCTGCCGCTACAGCCTATAGCGGAATGTGAGAAATTGCATTTAATCCATGTCATCTAATATTGAGATCAACGGTGTAGATTATGGTTATTAGAATAGTACCCGTGGCAACCAATTGTCATTTTACCAATTTTATAAATATGACAATTTTTTTAATTTGTAATTTCATTAATCAAATGTAACTATTTGTCACAATGATTTCATTATGACAATTATAATCATGCTTTTATCCCCTATATATATTATGGATAACTAACATTAATTAATACCCTATTATTGTCATATATATACAAATTCACAATGAAAAAAAATACATTTGTTACATAGTACTTCTTTCATTCCAAATTATAAGATCTCATTATTGATTTTTAAAAGTTTATTTGAGACATTTTCAAACTCAAAATTAAAATAATATATTAAAAATAAATAAATCTTATAATGAGTAAATATTTTTTAGATAATTAGGCTAAATGGGAGGTGAGGGACATTATATATAATTGCTTGAGCTATCATATAAAAAGGACGTCATTTTGTAATTGAATACACATTTTATGTACAAAATAGTGTTTAATAATTTTTCAAAACATTGTTATTACAAGGGACACCTTACGCAAGAGAATGAGATGTCCCTCACCTCTTGTAGCCTCTTTACAATATTCATCATTATATTAATTAAAAATAAAAGAATTTCATGTCATTTCTATATTTTAAAATTATTTCTAATAGAGCCAGGTCCAAATTTATAGCTATCTATGACTCAAATGGGAATAAAGTGGGGGTGAGGAAGTGGCCCTGCTACGGTTGAAAATGAACCAAGTGGTTCGAAATTAGGTTTGAGCCTGATTCGAAAAATTCGATAGAGGCTTAGATTTTTACTCTGCTGCAGCTGAACTCTGGGCAGTTTTTGATGGCCTTATATTTGGCTGGGATCTCAACATAAGATACTTATTTTTGGAATTAGACTCTACTTGGGTTGTGCACTATCTCACCAATCCTCTACATACTGATTTTTACTCTCCCAACTAATATCTAATTATAAGAACCTCTTGGAAAGACAGTAGATGGTGTAGGTCCGTAGCTAAACAACAGCTTGCTGAACCAAAATGGAAGCAACTGAAAAGTAGCTTACTAGCTGAACCAATGTCCTTAAAGCCTTAAGCGCGTGGGCTGTGTGATAACTAGAGGAAGGGAGAGGAGAAATTAACAGTGATAGTGCAGTTTGTAGGGAAATTAATAGCCTTATTCTCTTTTTTAGATAGGTAATAGATAATAGATATTGTTTGGTTGAGTATAATCGGATTAGGCCTTTGAAGCCTAACAAGACTTGTCCAACAATTTAAAAGATAAGGGGAGTTAAAATGGCCCAACCAAAATTCGATACTGTAGAGTATAATTAGGCGTATGTATTCCATGCTTCAAGTGTGCAGAGTTATGGAAAAAGAGTTGCAATTTGATTAAACCATGTATTCAGCCTATCAAAACTAGTTATGTTATATATATGTATGTGTTCCTCTCTTTACCAACCTTTCTTCATAAAAAATTTGTTACTATTGTAGCGTACGTGGTTATTTGGCTTTGTAAGCATTTAGAAGAACACGAACACGATGACGAAATTGTTATGAAAATAATGAAAAAATAGTACATGTTAGAGAGGTTGACAGTAACTTTGTGGTCATGATAAAGAGCTTGATAGTGTTTATTAAAATGGGTAATTTGCAATTTCCCACATTAATCAAAGACAAATAGAAGACAACAGAGGATTTAAATTATGCCATTGATGGCTAAGCAAGTTAAAATAGGTTCTTTAATATTCTATCTTATAAAACATAGACTATTTAATATATAGGATTACACTACAAAAAATGTGGTCACTGCCGACGGCCATCGCCGTCGCCAATAAACCCACCGCCGTCGCCAATGAGTCATTGGCGACGGCATCAGGCCATCGCTATCCCCGTCGCCCCAGAGGTCGTCGCCCCTGGATCCCGTCGATCGCCGTCGTTAATAAGGTCATTGGCGACGGCGTGCCGTCGGTAATGGGTAATTGGCGACGGCGTGAGGCAACGGAACGTCCGTAGCCAATGGGTACAAGGTTTTTTCACGTGGCATTGGCGACGGGGTATGCCGTCGCTAATGGTATCTATGCCGTCGGGGATGAGTTAAGTGAAAATTATCAGAGGGGATCATTGCCGACGGCGGCCCGTCGCCAATGACAATTTTCAAAAAAAAAAAATTAAAAATTAAAAATTCCCCTGTACATTTACATATACATAATTGTAGCTATTATAAACTAATGGAAAACAAATATTTCTTCACGAACGGATATCAATAACAATCAAATAGTTAGATACATAAACCATCAACCTAAGTATATACAAAACTCTAGTTTGTACAATTCAAAAACTGTATAACTAACTACAGCCCCAGATCAAGAGTGTCAGTACCATCATCGCTGCCATCTATCGTACGTCCAGTCCCATCGTCGGTCCCAGCGTCGGTCCCACCCTCCATCGTCTCATCAGCTCGGCGGTCATCACCATCACCTCCACGGTCATCGCCTGTGCCGCTGCCTCCACCCCCACGAGTCTCATCAACAAGACCCTACAAAATTAAAATATTAATAACAAAGTCGAAAAGAGAGCATATTTAAATTATTTTAGTTTGTGTTCTTCAAGTTTTCTTAAATTAGGCGAACGAGCTGAGAACTCGGGATCCGGATATCGAAATCGAGTTCTGTAAGTTGTAACGCGAGCCTAGTATCTATGAGGTGCTATGTCTAGGTTTGCGCCTCGTTACTCCGCCCGAGGCGGGTTTTGGTCCCTTTTTCGGCTATTTTTCTAAGTTTTCTTAAATTAGGCGAATGGGCTCAGAACTTGGGATCCGGATATCGAAATCGAGTCCCGTAAGTTATAACGCGTGCCTAGTATCTATGAGGTACTATGTCTAGGTTTGCGTCTCGTTACTCCGCCCGAGGCGGGTTTTGGTCCCTTTTTCGGCTATTTTTCTAAGTTTTCTTAATTAGGCGAACGGGCTGAGAACTCGGGATTCGGATATCGAAATCGAGTTCCGTAAGTTGTAACACGTGCCTAGTATCTATGAGGTGTTATGTCTAGGTTTGCGCCTCGTTACTCCGCGCGGGGAGGGTTTTGGTCCCTTTTTCGGCTATTTTTCTAAGTTTTCTTAAATTAGGCGAACGGGCTAAGAACTCGGGATCCGGATATCAAAATCGAGTCCCGTAAGTTGTAACGCATGCCTAGTATCTATGAGGTGCTATGTCTAGGTTTGCGCCTCGTTACTCCGCCCGAGGCAGGATTTGGTCCCTTTTTCGGCTATTTTTCTAAGTTTTCTTAAATTAGGCGAACGGGCTGAGAACTCGGGATCCGGATATCAAAATCGAGTCCCGTAAGTTGTAACGCGTGCCTAGTATCTATGAGATGATATGTCTAGGTTTATGCCTCGTTAACACGCCCGAGGCGGGTTTTGGTCTCTTTTTCGGCTATTTTTCTAAGTTTTCTTAAATTATGCGAACGGGCTAAGAACTCGGGATCCGGATATCAAAATCGAGTCCCGTAAGTTGTAACGCATGCTAGTATCTATGAGGTGCTATGTCTAGGTTTGCGCCTCGTTACTCCGCCCGAGGCGGGTTTTGGTCCCTTTTTCGGCTATTTTTCTAAGTTTTCTTAAATTAGGCGAACGGGCTGAGAACTCGGGATCCGGATATCAAAATCGAGTCCCGTAAGTTGTAATGCGTGCCTAGTATCTATGAGATGATATGTCTAGGTTTATGCCTCGTTAACACGCCCGAGGCGGGTTTTGGTCTCTTTTTCGGCTATTTTTCTAAGTTTTCTTAAATTAGGCGAACGGGCTAAGAACTCGGGATCCGGATATCAAAATTGAGTCCCGTAAGTTGTAACGCATGCCTAGTATCTATGAGGTGCTATGTCTAGGTTTGCGCCTCGTTACTCCGCCCGAGGCGGGTTTTGGTCCCTTTTTCGGCTATTTTTCTAAGTTTTCTTAAATTAGGCGAACGGGCTGAGAACTCGGGATCCGGATATCAAAATCGAGTCCCGTAAGTTGTAATGCGTGCCTAGTATCTATGAGATGATATGTCTAGGTTTATGCCTCGTTAATCCACCCGAGGCGGGTTTTGGTCCCTTTTTCGGCTATTTTTCTAAGTTTTCTTAAATTAGGCGAACGGGCTGAGAACTCGGGATCCGGATATCGAAATCGAGTCCCGTAAGTTGTAACGCGTGCCTAGTATCTATGAGGTGCTATGTCTAGGTTTGCGTCTCGTTACTCCGCCCGAGGCGGGTTTTGGTCCCTTTTTCGGCTATTTTTCTAGGTTTTCTTAAATTAGGGGAACGGGCTGAGAACTCGGGATCCGGATATCGAAATCGAGTCCCATAAGTTGTAATGCGTGCCTAGTATCTATGAGGTGCTATGTCTAGGTTTGCGCCTCGTTACTCCGCCCGAGGCGAGTTTTGGGTCCATTTTTCGGCTATTTTTCTAAGTTTTCTTAAATTAGGCAAACGGGCTGAGAACTCGGGATCCGGATATCGAAATCGAGTCCCGTAAGTTGTAACGCGTGCCTAGTATTTATGAGGTGCTATGTCGATAATAAGTAATATAAGTAATTAACAAGTAATATAAGTAATATAATAAGTACTATAACTACAAATTAATAATTGTTTTTACCTGTCGAATATGTGGAGGAAAGATGTTGGCCAAGACAACCGCACATACACGGATGACCTCCTCCTGGACTATACCCATGAGCTCCTCAGCAGATGTTGTAGGATCTATAGAGTCATGGACAACCTCCTGAGCAAGCTAGTAGATCTGCTCGCGTGATACTGCACCTGACTGCACAACACTGCTCGTCATGCACCCCTCTATGATCCGCCGAAAGAAATCGTCAAATAGTGAAGCGTCGACACCTGATCCACTCGCACCACTAGCGCCGGTGGGTGGGCGATGCTGAGATCTCGCAGCAGGGACTAAAGTGTAGGCTGGGACTCAGGGAATGCCCACAACTCTACCCTTCTTCGGTCCCCTTGTAGCCTGCAGCCAGTCCTCCAAATCCTCATCAGCGCGTCGAATCATCTATGTCATCGTCACCTCTCTGGCTGCTCCGGGCCACGGCAAGGTCCTCGAACCGTCGCTGAAAAAAACACATTAATATATGAAAAGCACACTATGTTAAAAGAATACAAATGAATTTCAAGAATTTAAATACATATTAAATTAAAGAATTAAATTACTTACAGCAATGCGCTCTGCCTCAGGTGAGATATAACCACCTTCACCTTTCTTCTGGTGGGCGTGCCACCAAAACTCTAAGCGCGACGGTGGGTGCTTAAGACTAACCTCGAGTCTCTCCCTATTAAGGTCGTACGACTGAGACCCCGTGCAGTGTGGGAGACGACTCTGCTGCCGGGCTGCTATACGTTGTGCCGACTTCTTCTAGAAAGCAGCGCCCTCCCAAATGCTACACATGTGATCCCACACTGCAGCACCAATAAAATCTGGTCGGACATCTCTCACTGTCTGTCCATCGGCCATCTTGCTCTGGGCCTTTTTCTTCCAATCTTAGACCTACTTGTGCCAGTTCATCTCTAAATATGACTAAAGAATGGTCAAGCCATGGGCTTCCTGCCCGTCCTCAAATCGATAATATCTCTGCACATTACACATTACATTATTAGTAGACAACTTAAATCGACATGCAATTGATTATAAATATGACTAACATTTTAAATCTTTCTTACCCGAAATTCATCTATAATCAACTGGCGTGAGCGGTCATCCACATCCGCCCACCTCATCCATGCGCTCGAGAATCGGTTGCGCATGATCCCAAGCAACGTGTTCCTTGGAGTTGCGTCAAGGATACTGCAATTGAAATTAATATAATTTACATTTGTTGTTTAATATTTGAAAATTCTAAATGATAAAGTGTGTATAGATATGTAAAACAAAGTATATATAATTAATACAATTGTTGTTATAATTAATACAATTACCTGTTATTCCCGACGTGACATATATGAGGCGCCTGGGGGGGATTCCCGAGCAAGCCACGTGCTAGTCCCCGCGGAGGCCTATGCCGATCACCTATTTGAGAACAATATGTGAATGAATATCATGACAATATACGATATAAAAAAATAATCATAATACTGACAAAAACACTAACATTAAATTATACCTGAAGATCCGGCCTGATCATCACCCCCACGACCCTCACGGCCAGTATGCCCACCACAATCACCGTGTGGTGTACGGGCCATATATATAATACTGTAAATAAATCAACATAAAATTAGTACAGTAAAAGGTTTCGTCACCTCTGGATTCTGGTTCAGATTCATGTTCATCCAACCAGGTTTCCCCATGATAGATCCATGTCGTATAACCCTACTTGAACCTATACGCAAATAAGTCGCACATGACATCACTCCTTTCCTTTCACACTTCATTCACACACCTCTTACAAGGACATCTGATCTGATCGCCGCTGACTTGCTCAAATGCAAAATTCAAAAACTGTTCAACCCCATTACGGTACTCAGAGCTAAGCCCACTTATATCATTGGCTACCCTACGTTCCATCTGTGACGCCCCCAAATCCGGGTACCTCAAACCCGAATCCGGTGCTACACGGTACATCCCATTCCATACAACAAAATAGACATGAATGTAATTACTATATTATTACAACACGTCTTACTCTCAATCCCAGGTTCTATTACCATAACATCATCCAAATACATAATAAGTCTTAGTATTACAACATTACTAATACAAATAAACTATGACGCCATCTAGACGTTCATCTTGCCCTTTCCCTTGTCCTTACCAGAACCTTCGGCCCGCTCGGACTTAGCTGCAATGTTTAATATAAAGCAAGAATGAGCATTCAATTGCCCAGCAAGTATAACAGTTGAATAACAACAATATCATCAATCATATCATTTCTCTTTGACAACTGAACAATAGTTGTGAAATATTCTGAATAAACAAGAATAATACTTTGCTTTCATTTTAAAAATATATTTTTGAAACGACATTGAGTGGTCATAAGACCTTGAACTTTCTTTTGCTTTCTTGAAAAGGTACACAGCATTATAACTGCAAACCGTCTGACTTACGAGCACTTCTAGGTGATCAGCCTATTGTACTCTATGTTGATCAACACTCTAGCTGGAAACGACTATATGCGTTTGTTTAGGCGCTCGATGCCTTGTCAGAATAATTGACTAAAAACTGCCCCTAATATTAGGGTTGTTCATCTCATTCATGTCTCGGAATCCTAACCAAAGCAATTCGGTTGGATAGCTCTACTTAATCATCAATAACATCTCAAAGATTTATTATCAAATCAATAAAACATTTCAATATCTGTCTAGCCGAAACAAATGGCATCGACGTTCTCTATAACAGTTCATATATATGTGAACTTGAAAGCTTCAACAATTTATGTCATAACATAGCTCGAATACTTGTGCAAATACTAAAAGATTTACATAAGTAAGGAATTCACACAACCATATATGTATTGCGTAAATCGGAACTTCAAACATCGCATGAGAGTCAAGAGAATATAATCAAATGAATCAAATAAACTTGCACAATATACGTCTCTTGTATAAGATACGAAACTTGCATTCAATACTGAAAATGAATGAAGCTAGTGAACTTGCCCAACACAAAGGTTAGACAAGGGTTTAGGAAACTTGCCTTAAGCGCTTGCTACTAGTTGACGTTAATCGTCCTTCAAATATGTCCTACGCATTTAAACATATATTCACATACCAATTAGTCTCATAATAGACACCAAACATTGGCTTACATTAATCAAGACATTATAATCATTACGAACATTGATTGCCACTATGTTTACCCAAACGGGGGTCTCGCTCGCCGGTGAGCTGGCGGGGGAGTAGGGGGCAGCGCCCCCTGAAAGCCAAACGAAAAATGCAACTATGCTTTTCATTTCATTTAAGAAAATCTCACGTGACTTAGTCATTTCATGCATGGGGTCATTAAACTATTACACTAACATATCATACATATGTCTTGGGGTATTTATAACATGTTGGGTCTATGTAAACATGCATCGCATCAATAACACAAAGCAGCAGAACAGTTCACCTCTGCAAACCGGCGCAGCTGCGCAGGTCTTGTACTTGGGAGTGGCGCAGCTGCGTCACTCGGCATCCAGGGACTTTCAGGTCTGGCACCCAGCGCAGCTGCGCAGGTGCTATGCTTGGGAGTGGCGCAGCTGCGCCACTCTGCATCCAGGGACTTTCAAGTTTTGCTACTGCAGAACCCAAAAATCCAAACCAATGATTCCGTCCCATTTGCTTCTTAGCCATTATACAACAAGTCTATATGACTCAAAACATACTTTTACAACTGAGCTATGCATCATAACATCATTTAATCAATTAATCATTCCTCATTCTCATGTTCCTTAGAGAAATCATTCTCTTGGACATTAAACCAAATAGTTGGTGGGCATGAGTTGAAAACTCACATTGGAGTAGAGTTTCATTATACTCTAGTCCAGATTTCCCATTGAAATCATTACTCATACCTTCTTGGCATATACCAACAATACACAACCAATGCACATAACCAAACCAAGATGGTTATAACTTCATTACTAACAAAATATGAATAACAGTCCACTAATGTCCATTTCAGTCCATTTCTTGATTCCTCATGCAAAGGTTTGATTCTCATTCATTGTTCCACTTTTACACATTAACAAGGTTTAATAGAGCTAACAACATTCATACACATGTTCATGAGCAACCAAGCAAGTTCAGCTATATAACTCCAACAAAATAATCACAGTAAAACTATAAACTTGGAAATGAGCTAAGTTCTATATTGCATACCTCTTGAGCTACTTCTAAGGATGCTAAATGGATTAAAACCAGCTGCTACCACAATTCCTCTTCTTCCTCAAATTACCCGAACACACTCTTCTCACTATTTTCTCTCAAGTTTTAGTTTCAACACTTAGCAACAAGAAAGGGATGGAAGCTAAACAATGGGAGAGTATATATAGAAGAAGTGATCAGAGCTTCATGGATGGGATGTGGGCTGAGCATGCCAGACACGGCAGCTCCCAATGCTCGGGTAGGAGAGCTTCGGCTCCTCCAAGGTGTGGTCAGCCATTGGGCTCTCCCCCTCCCTTCTCCCGAGTTTGCTTTCTGACATTCTTGCTTCACCAAATGCAGAGAATGCTTCTCCCCATGCTCTTCCCACGTTCTTGGCACCCTCCTCCCTCTCTTCCTCTCCTTCTCCCGTACTCTTCTCCCACCTTCAAATGACCAGCTGATTACATAACCCATTTCCCTTATGGGTCATTGTGGGTCATGGATGGTGGGTTTGGTTCATGGACTAAGTCCATGGGTTTTGGGCTTCCAATAATAATCTATTGGGCTCCTAATTTAATACCAATTGGGCTTCTAACAATTAATCAATTGGGCTAAAATAAAATCCCACGCTTGGATTATTAATCCCCCTCATTAACGCTTTGGCGAAATTATGAAAAGTCATAAAATCAAAAAAGACGTCTTTTGCATAAATAGCGTTTTAGCGCTATTTCTCTAATGATTTAATCAACTCCAATAAAAATAATAACAATTAAAAAATTATCACATACACATCATATGTAGAAATAAAATATTCAAACACATAACGCGGAATAATATTAATAAAAGTTTAATTTATTCAATAAAATTCATAGGCTCGCGTTACAAAGCTACCCACGATCCGCGATCGTTACACCATCCAACTTCGATCAACAGACATCTTGGTCTATGCACTATAAGGTGCTATATATGAGGAAAAACAAAACACAAACAAGAGGGTTATTCGAGATCGAAACATTCAGGAACAGTCCCAAAATGTCTTGAACATTCAGTACTATATATATAGGGTATATATAGTACTTTTGGTTATTGCACAAAATAGAAGCTATTACAAAATTTTGGGTGTATATAGTACTTTTTGTACTATATATAGGGTATATATAGTACTTTTGGGTATAAGTTGTTATTCGAGATCGAAACATTCAGTACTATATATATATGGTATATATAGTATTTTTGGTTATTGCACAAAATAGAAGCTGTTACAAAATATTTTTGATGGACTCTCTTTTGTTATTCAACTTGGCTGTGATAATATCATTTTGTAATCTGATTGCCAACAAGCAATTAGTCTTTTAACTCAAATGTTTTTTTGTTTTTTTTTGCTAAGCAAGTTTATATTTTATAACTTCAAAAATTACATGATTATATCTAGCCAAATACTCTTAGCCATATGTACATCCCATCTCATAACACCAACCTTTTTCTTTTCAAATACAAAAATCCAAACCAATTAATCAGGTAAACAAACCGAACCCAAATGTCAAACCCAACCTTACACATACAATGAAGCAATAAACAAGAAAATTGACAGCCCAATGAGTAAATATATCAAAAACATATATTTAGAATTTGCAAATAAAATTAATTGGATGTAAAATAGTTGGTACCAGACAACAGTGGTGGTGGTAAAGAAGTTGCAGCGGCGGAGCGGTGGCGGCCGAAGTAAAGAAGAAGAAGGAAGTAGAGGGGGACCGCTGGCGGCCAGAGGAACGACCGGAAGGAGGTACGGGCGGCGAATTACAGAATCAATTGGGCAAAATGGCGAACTGTAGAATCAATTGAGCAACCAAACTGGAATGACGAATTGAGAGGGAAATATCGAAATCAAAGAGGGAAAAAAATAGACTCGTTGTCGTCGGGGCCAGGGTTTTAAAAGGGACTCATGCTCGATGGCAAGACCGTCGATATTAACCCCGTCGCTAATGACTCATTAGCGACGACGCTCTCGTCGCCTGTAACATTTTGTCCGTTGCCAATACCTTTTGCCTCCACGGCCAAAAGTTTGCGCCAAATCCTGCCACTTTGTCGACGGTAGTAAAGTCATTACCGACGGGCCGCCGTCGCCAACCACTTTGTAAATGAAAGTGCCGACGGTTCCCATTAACGACGGCTCCCCCGTCGGCAGTGATGTCATTAGCGACGGGTAATTGGCCGTCGCCAATGACCCCATCACCAATGACCCTTTTTTGTAGTGTTATCATCATAACAATCCATAAATCTAAGTCATGTCCTTCAAAATAACTATGCCCGCCCTGTAAAATAGTTTGTAAGAGGAGAATTTTAATAGTTAAAATTCGGAGAAAAAGATTAATACAAGTGAAACTTTTATTTGAAAGGAGGGACAATAGAAGCCAATGTTTTGAACTTGTAATACTGACTGGTTTTCTAGAAATGAGTATTTTAAGCCAAATAATTTAAATGTGTAACTTTTAGTTAATCAACAACATATATGGAATGGAAACCTAGTTCGGAGTAAAGAAAATGGGAAAACTGGAACACAAGTTGTAGTTGAGTGGGGAATGGTTCCAGGTTATTGTTTGAAGAATTAGTAGGTCACTGTCTTTCCCTTTTAACCTTTCTTATGGAAGCATGTATAAGCTTTTATTGTGGCCATATCTGAAAAATGGTGTGAGGTTAACACAACTGTCAAAGGTGCTTTTAATAGGATATAATAGATGAAGACATATAGCTATGGAATGGTGTAAAACTTCTTCAAATTTATAGTAGATCTAATTTGACCTTGTCTGTATGTATATATATACATATTGTTTGATTCTATACAAGTGGCTAATTATGCCAAAGTATGGGCCTTTATACCTGATGAACTGGGTTATGGTATGTAAGTATAGTGTGTTTGTGTGTTTTATATGTTTACTTTTGGGTATGACAAGAATCTTTATTGGATTTAGATTTAGGTATTAGCTAGAATCCGTTTTGATTTTAGGAAAGTTATTTCTTTCTATTTATACTCAATATAGTATTTCCTATTCTATTTGGTTATGAAATTTTCTTAGACTTATAAATATAGGTGCTAGGATTGTGGAGAAGAGACATTCAGAAATATTCTAATTCTTCTTATAGTTCTCTCTTTATCTTGTAGTCTTCAGATTTTATTTAGTGAATTTTTTTTGCCTTCTCTGTGATTTTTTTTCGATTTGGGTTTTCACGTAAAATCTTGTACTATTGTCTTTATCTTTCTGTGTTAATTTATTATGTTTGCTAAAGTTTGTCATAACAAACTAGTATCAGAGCCTGGTTATTATTGATCCATACTATGGCATTGAGTTCGACTTCATCAACGAAATTTGATATTGACAAATTCGATGGGAATATTAGTTTCAGTCTTTGGCATGTTTGGATGAAGGCTATTCTTACTCAGCAAGGCTTGAAGAAAGCCATTGTAGAAAAACCAGTAAAACTTGTAGATATATCTAATACGGATTAGAAGACGAAGAAAGCTAGCGAGATATCTAAGTCAGAATGGGAAACTATGGATGATAAAGCATTTTCGGCAATTTAGTTTTGCCTTTAGAATGATGTGTTGCAGGAGATGTTAGCGGAAACTACAACTGCTAATTTGTGAAAGAAATTAGACTCTCTCTATTTGACGAAGTCACTCACCAATAGATTGAGACTTAAACAACGTCTTTACACCTTGCATATGTCAGAAGGTACTCAAATTAAATCTTATATCACAGAGTTTAATTTAATTGTAACTGAGTTACAGAATATTGATGTTAAGATTGATGATGAAAATCAAGCCCTATTGTTGTTGGTCTCATTACCTCCTTCATATAAGTACTTTCAAGACACTATGATTTATGGTAGAGACACTATCTGTAACGAACGAGATTTTTGTATATTTGATCTTTAAATATTTAGTGAATTAAATAAATATCTGTGTTGATTTATTTATTGAGTTAAATAAAATTTGATAAAATTATTGTAGATTAATATAATTAAATGGGTAACATTAATTAAATTAATGTGAAATAATTTTATAGTGCAAAGTGTGAATTTAATTGGAATAATTAAATTAAATGAGTTGTTTAATAGTTGTGATGTTGTCCTAATTAATTTAATAATTAATTAGAGATTTATTGATTTGTCATAATTAAATAAATGAGAATTTTAATTATGTGATAATTTGATTTAATGAGTAGTAGTGTCTTTTATTTAATTGAAATTAAATAATATAATTTGATTAATTAAAGTGTGACAAATAAACTATATAATAAACAAGTTAATTAAAATAAACAAAAAAGGAGTTTTAAGTGACAAGCCAAACATGACCTTAAGAACATGGGAGCAGTTACAGCCATTATGTGCTTAACTGACACCCATGTACTCATCAGTTATTTTATACGTATTATCAGTACTATTATTTTCCTAAGTCTAAAGTTATAGAATACAGAGAGAAAAAGAGAGAAAAACTTGTGAGATTTTGAGTTTGAAGAAGGAATTTGGATAATTAGAGAGCTTTCTTTTATCTTTTAGCAATCTAAACAACTTATCAAAGGTAATTTCTTGATTCAAAACTTTAAATTTATGTTTTTAAGTTTTCTCCATGAACGTATATTTTAAGTTCTCTGTTAATTGAGTTTCATGAGTAAATTGTTGAAAAGTTGTTTGTAATCATTAATATGCATGTACGAATCATTATATGATGTTTATAAACTATTTTAGAGTAATAAATCCATGGAATTATGTTTTAATTGGAGTTTTGAATTCACAGTGAAAAATATGCAAATATGGCTTATATGTATAAAAATTAATGCTTAATTTGTATATTAATCTATAAATTGATGATTGATTGTGTTTATATGTTAAGAAACAAAAAAGAATGCAAGTTTAATGGACTGATTTGGTGTAGTAACGAATCTGTTATGATTAATCTCGTTGAATTTGAAGAAACTTTGATTAAATGGCAAAAACCTTAATTTTAGTTCTTAAATTCATGGTTTATGTAGTTTATAATGTTAGAATCATGCTGGAAGGGTTGGGTAATGATCATAAATGAATTATAGTGACTGGCATGCTTAATTAAATTGTTGTATGCATAAAGAAATTGGAAGTTTATGGCCCTGCTTTGTGTTCTTCGCGAAGTGAGGAACTGAATCTGCATCGCGGCGCCGCAACATTGGTGCATAGTGTAATCCTGGCGCCGCAGCGCCGGTCCGAGGTTTTAAGGGTACGGGTCGGGCCAGCGCAGGTGCATAATGTAATCTTAGCGCCGCAGCGCCAGGTCAGGTCAAAAATCCATAAAATAATATTTTTTTAGATTTTTGTAATAAAATAATTTCACATATATGAAGCAACATGATAAGTATGTAATAGAATAACAATAATTTAAGAGTATAGGTTTAAGTTATGTTTTCGGAAGTGATCAATCGTTTAATAAAGGAAGTAATTAGTTGAGCTATGAATGTTAATTGATCAATGTGACTTGGATGTATAGGTCCCTGAAAGAGCAAATAGATAATATTAATTGTAGCAGACGTGTCAGGCAAGTATCTTATCCTTAACTTATTACTATTACGCTAGTTTTCTATTCCTGACTCGTTATCAATATGCAAAGCTCTATAACTCTAATTTCATTGAGCAAGTTCATAAATCATGTTCTTATATTAAGCAAGTTTCTTACTCTTATTTATTCAAGTTTATAATTCTGAATGAGATGTTATAATTTCTTTAAAATAATACCTCGATTATTCAATGTTTATTCAGTTATATTCATTGAGATTCAAACTTCAATTTAAATATCGTTTACAATACTATATTGAAACCTTGAATGTCTAGCAAACCCTCTTGATTTGACTAGTCCATAGTTGATGAGCGTTCTAAATTCTAGAACTATTGTTGAAGTTTATCCAGACCGAACTTCCTTCGGTACGGACTCCTATGTCAAAACTGAGACGAACAACCTTATTATAGGGAATTATATTACGCGATAGCATTAAGATGTTTGTGCACATACATGGTACGAAGGGCTGATCCCCCTAAGTACGAGAAGTAAGGTCCATATAGTCTTACGACTGTTAAAGGTCTAAACTATAAATACTTGATAACCTAGGACATAGTTCTTCATCTTGTGACCCTCAGATATACTTTTTATTCTTGTTTTCTAATCTTGATTCAAAAGTCAAGCTTTCTATTGTTTAGTATCCATTGATTAGTCGCATGTTAGTATTATTATTATTATTATTATTATTATTATTATTATTATTATTATTATACTTGTGGGCAATTGTTTGCTCATTTTTGCATAATAACATTGTAGCTAAAGTCGAGAGAGTTGACGAGCCCTCCACTAGTAAGGGAAAAGGCAAGGCGAATAAGTGATGAAGACTTGTTTAAATTATTTGAAAAATATTTATGTATAAGACTTATGTTAATTATGTTATGTTTCCGCTTTAATATTTTATTTAAGGTTAAATGACCTGGGATTGATTTTTATTATGATGTTGTACCCCTTTCATGGGAGGATTTCTATTTCAGTTAAGAGTTTTCAATTATATTTTTATGGGTAGTTGTGACGCCCCCAAATCGGGGTACCTCAAACCCGAATCCGGTGCTCCCCGGTACATCCCATTCCATACAACATAATAGACATGAATGTAATTACTATATTATTACAACACGTCTTACTCTCAATTCCAGGTTCTATTACTATAACATCATTCCAAATACATAATAAGTCTTAGTATTACAACATTACTAATACACATAAACTACGACACCATCTAGACGTTCAGCTTGCCCTTTCCCTTGTCCTTACCGGAACCTTCGACCCGCTAGGACTTAGCTGTAATGTTTAATATAAAGCAAGAATGAGCATTCAATTGCCCAGCAAGTATAACGGTTGAATAACAATAATATCATCAATCATATCATTTCTCTTCAACAACTGAACAATAGTTGTGAAATATTCTGAATAAACAAGAATAATACTTTGCTTTCGTTTTAAAAATATATTTTCGAAACGACATTGAGTGGTCATAAGACCTTGAACTTTCTTTTGCTTTCTTGAAAAGGTACACAGCAATATAACTGCAAATCGTCTTACTTACGAGCACTTCTAGGTGATTAGCCTATTGTACTCTATGTTGATCAACACTCTAGCTGGAAACAACTATTTGTGTTTGTTTTAGGCGCTCGATGCCTTGTCAGAATAACTGACTAAAAACTGCCCCAAATATTAGGGTTGTTCATCTCATTCATGTCTCGGAATCCTAACCAAAACAATTCGGTTGGATAGCTCTACTTAATCATCAATAACATTTCAAGGATTTATTATCAAATCAATAAAACATTTCAATATCTGTCTAGCCGAAACAAATGGCATCGACGTTCTCTATAATAGTTCATATACATGTGAACTTGAAAGCTTCAACAATTTATGTCATAACATAGGTCGAATACTTGTGCAAATATTGAAAGATTTACATAAGTAAGGAATTCATACAACCATATATGTGTTGCCTAAATTGGAACTTCAAACATCGCATGAGAGTCATGAGAATATAATCAAATGAATCAAATAAACTTGCCCAACACAAGGGTTAGACAAGTGTTAGAAAACTTGCACAATATACGTCTTTTGTATAAGATACGAAACTTGCATTCAATACTGAAAATGAATGAAGCTAGAGAACTTGCCAAACACAAGGGTTTAGGAAACTTGCCTTAAGCGCTTGCTACTATTTGACGTTAATCGTCCTTCAAATATGTCCTACGCATTTAAACACATATTCACATACCAATTAGTCTCACAATAGACACCAAACATTGGCTTACACTAATCAACACATTATAATCATTACGAACATTGATTGCTACTACGACTACCCAAACGGGGGTCTCGCTCCCCGGTGAGCGAGCGGCTGCCCAACTGAAAGCCAAACGAAAAATGCAACTAAGCTATTCATTTCATTTAAGCAAATCTCACATGACTAAGTCATTTCATGCTTGGTTAACCAGTTAATAACATGCTTCATGTATTACTACTTAAGAGGTTCACATACACTTGCCTCAAGCTTCAGTTCATGAAAAGAAACAACTGGGCAACTCTGCAGCATGGCGCGGCCGCGCTGCTATTTGGCCTAGGAGTGGCGCGGTCGCACTACTCCCCAGATGCACTTTTCTGGTTTATTTCTTACACTGCTCAACTTCTAAATGCTTGGGGTCATTCTACTATTATACTAACATATCATACATATGCTTTGGGGTATTTATAACATGCTAGGTTTATGTAAACATGCATCAAATCAATAACACGAAACAACTTAGCTTTTCACCTCTGCAGACCAGCGCGGTCGCGCTGGTTTTAAGCTTGGGAGTGGCGCGGCCGCGCCACTCTGCATCCAGGGAATTCCCAGGTTCTGCTACTGCAGAACCAAAAACCAACACTTTTGATTTCGTCCCCTTTGCTCCTTAGCCATTATACAACATGTCTATATGACTTAAAACATGCTTTTACAACTGAGCTATGCATCATAACATCATTAAATCAATTAATCATTCCTAATTCTCATGTTCCTTAGAGAAATCATTCTCTTGGACATTAAACCAAATAGTTGGTGGGCATGGCTTTAGAGTTCATAACTCATAGTCTATCATTACATGGTTACCCTTGACTTCACATATGAAATCAATTCTCATAGCTTCTGGACATATACAAACAGTACACAACCAATGCACATAACCAAACCAAGATTATATCTTTATTAATACACAATAATAGTCCTTAACAGTCCATTAATGTTCATTCTTGATTCCTTATGCATAGGTTCGATTCTCATTCATTAACAAGGTTTCACATATCATTAACAAAGTTTAATAGAGCTAACAACATTCATAAATGTTCATGAACCAACTAAGCAAAATCAGTCACATAACTCCAACAAAGCAACCAAAGCAAAACTAAGAACTTGGAAATATTGTGGAAATGAGTTTGATTAATCATTGCATACCTCTTGGAGCTTGTTCTAAGGTTGCTAAGAGAATTAATACCCAGGTGCTACACCACTCCTTTTTCTTCCTCAATCACCCGTGAACACTCTCTTCACTATTTTCTCTCAAGTTTCAGTTTCTAACTTAGCAACAAACAAAGGAATGGAAGGCTTGCAATGGGAGGAGTATTTATAGAAGAAGAACTGAGCTTCAAGGAGGTGATGGGGGCTGGGCGTGCTCTGCTAAGGCAGCTCCCGATGGCTGGGGGAGTGAGCTTTGGCTCCTCCAAGACTCGGGTACTCCCCTCCCTTCTCCCCATAGGTTTATTCTCTCCTTTTCCTCTACCAAATGCAGATTGTTCCTCCCCAAATACACCACGTTCTCCATTCTCTTCTTCCTCTCTTCCTTCTCCTTCTCCCGTACTCTTCTCCCCCCCTTCAATTTGGTTCAGCTGATTGTATAACCCATATCCCTCATGGGTCATGGGTTGTGGGTCATGGGGTGCGGGTTTGGGTCATGGACTTGATCCATGGGTTTTGGGCTTCAACTTGGGCCACTCTTGGACTTCTAATTTAATTCCAATTGGGCTTCTAATAAATATTCAGTTAGGCTCAAATAAAATCCCACACTTGGATTATTAACCCCTCTCATTAACGCTTTGGCGAAATTATGAAAAGTCATAAAATCAAAAAAGGCACCTTTGGCGTAAATAGCGCTTTAGCGCTATTTCTCTAATGATTTAATCAACTCCAATAAAATAATAACAATCAAAAATTATCACTTACACATCATATGTAGTAATAAAATATTGAAACACATAACACGGATAATATTAATAAAAGTTCAATGTATTCAATAAAATTCATAGGCTCGTGTTACAAAGCTACCCACGATCCGCGGTCGTTACAGTAGTTAGATATAATGTGAATGATTTGGATAGTGAACACCAAATCTTATGGGAATGAAGTACCCAAATTTGGAGGTGTCACAGGTTGGTATCAAAGTTGTAGGTTATGAACCTTAGGTGGGGAAACCTTAGGGTAGTAGCCTTTTAGGAGATAGAAAACATAGTGGTGATAAACTTTTATCGAGTTCTAAGGAATGAATTAAGGAATTTATTAAAGATAATAAAAGACTTTATGTGTTATGTACTTATGTGTTAACAACCTATATGTCGCGAGTGATATCAATATTAATTAAAACTTAAATTTTGTTGTCAAGATGTCGGATATTAGAGGATTCAGTCAGCCTAGGGAGGTTGAGCCCTGAGTAGCTAGAGAGGAGGAGCCCCGTGATATTCATGTTTTCTGGGAGCAGTTGATATGAAGAGAGCCATCTCCGTTGATCATTGTTGTGGTTCAGGAGCATGAGCTTGAATTTGATCCAGAGGAGGACTCAGAGGAGGTAGAGGTAGAGGCTGAGGAGGATGATGAAGATCCCAAAGAGGTACCCCTAACCTCTATTGACGTCGAGATGTATAATATACGGTATAACCGTACCGTAGAGTTATAGGGTAGAATCAGAGATTTGGAGAGACTGGCAAATATACGCCAGACTGCTATAGAACAGAAGGATGAGAAGATTGAGGATCTTGATGTACGTCTTAGAGACGTGGAATGGAAGCTAGTTCAGGTAAAGAGTCAAAAGGAAGAGTTATCGGCAGAGAATGAGAAGATGAAGGTTGAAATTGAAAAATTGAAAGATGACCTGAGTGAAGAGTCAGCGGAACGTGCTAGAGCAGAGGACGTTTGGATGAAGGCCTCTCGATGTGCAGAAATTTCTGAATATGGTGAGCGGACAAAGAAGTCTAAGATTGAGGAGACGGACAATACATTTCAGACAGTAATTGACAAGGCCCATGATCGAGTTCTCTACTATTTAGTTTAGTTTGAGGACTTGCCATGGTACATGTTGGATCGCAATACAATGTTCCGTATCATGGAGGAAAAACGCAGAAAGGTGGTTCAACGCAGAAAGGCGGTTCGATGCCTTAGTAGGCCGCGATATGAAGAGTATTGAAATATGTGAATATTTATAGTAGTTAGTAACGTAAGTTCCATCGTGATTATAAACAATGGAATATGATTATTTAATCCTGAAGATTCTTTGATCTCGGGATATTTGATGTAAATAGCAGTGATGCTATCTTTTTATTTTTAAAACTTTTGAATAAATGAAATATCAAAGTTTATTTGAAAATGTTATGTGTTAAGTGTTAAACTTAAATTGTTTAAGTTAAGTATTAAACACTTAAGAAATTGAATAATGATATAATAAGCGTATACTCTTAAACAAAAAATGTTGTCGTGACGCCAACCACGTCAACAAGCTCAAGAAAGCTCTACAAATAATAATAACAACGATGCCAATGCTAATCCTGTACAGCAATTGGTAAACCTTTTAGCTGGAGCACTTGCGAATCAGCTGCAAGCTCTACAAGTTACGTCATTTAAGGATTTTTAGGGGTTCTATGAACCCAATCGAAGCCCAAACTTGGGTGATAAAAATGGAAAAGGTGTTCGACATTACTAGGGTTAGTGATGACCAAAAGACTGCCTTCACAACGTTCATGCTTAAGTCAGAGGCCAGCTACTAGTGGTAAACGAATAAGATTCGAGAAGGTCAGGGTGTAATCACATGGGATAGGTTCAAGGAGATGTTCTTTGAGATGTACTTTTCGATAAGCTTGCGTAATCAGATGGATGTTCAATTCCTGGAGCTAAAGCAGGGTACCATGTCTGTACCGAAATATGCTACAAAGTTCAATGATGTAGCTAGGTTCGCAACATATCAGGTGGACACCGATGAGAGGAAGACGAGGAGATTTGAACAGGGGTTGAAGTCGTGGTTGTATAGCAAAGTGACAATATTCCAATTGAACATTTTTGCAAGAGTTTTGGAGAAGGCAATTATCGCGGAAGGTGAAAGCGACGCTCTAACTAAATATAACCAGGAGCAGAAGAAGAAGGGTGAAAATGAGAATAACAAGGTTAGTGGTGATAATAGTGGTGGTCACAATCAGAAGCGAAAGTGGAATGACGGTGGGTCTGCTGGGAATTAATAGGGAGGTCAGAAGAAGAAAGTGGAGGCGTGTGTTACTTACGGGAAGAATTATGTGGGAATATGCTTGAAGGAGAAGAGGGTTTGTGTTTGTCGATTTAGCAATCAATAAATACGTGCAAGTGTACACGGTCAACAAGTAATAAAGTGATAAGAGAGTGTCGAACCCACAGAGAATTATTTAATAATAATCACCAAATACTAACTCATAATCAAATTAACTTTATTTAAACAATTGATTAAGATTGTGAATTTTAGATAATAAAATACTAAACTAACTAATCACTAACTACCAAGAATTGAATTCAGATAAAAAGGCTTAAGATTACAATTTTTCTTAATGTTTCACTTGAATTAATACACTTCCCGTTAAGTTATATTAATTATTCCGGATTGTTAATCAAGAACTCATCAATATTTATAATCATCTCTCGATGTATCATAAACGAATCAACTTAAATCCACAAAAGATAGAATTAAGATGAACACCCTAGTTAACTAATTCACTATATCTCTATGTGAATTACAATTAAAAAGGATTTAAAGCTCAGGTTCTCTTTCAGATTACATGCGGCGTATAGGTATATCTCTATCCTAAACACAAATTATGAATTCCATCATATGCAGAAAACACAATCACATGCTATTATGATTAGGTCTAAATCTATAATCCATCTCTCGAGTTCATATAGATTACCATGGTAATTGTTGATCAAACAATTAAGCAATTAATCACAAATCATAATAGACAATCCGACAATAATCAACAATAATTAACAAGGAATCATATCAATAAAAGCTACGCAATAAGTTCCATTGTAATCTTAAAAAGAAATTAGTTCATGATTGAATTAAAATCCATAATCCACAATTGATAAAGCATTCAAGAATACAAAATAAAAGATTAGGGAAGAGAATAGAATCTGTAATTGCAATCCTTGAGTCTCTCCTTCAGCTCTTGTGATGAATCCTTCTTGCTTGCTCAATTGTTTCAAGCCTCCATCTCTTTCTCCCAAACTAGGGTTAGCAAAAAGTAGCAAAATCCCCCCTATTCTATGCCTCACATCATGTATTTATAGGTTCTAGTTAAAGTCCTAAACCAATTAGAAGTTACAATCCTTGTTCCATTCAATTTAGGTCAAAAATAAGCTTTTTAAAAACCCGACCCAGCGCGGTCGCGCCCATATTTGGCCTAGAAAGCAGCGCGACCGCGCCCAAGTGCCAGAAATCATGTTTTCCACTCTGCAAACTAGCGCGGCCGCACCCAAAACACACTTGGAACCGGCGCGGCCGCGCCCGACCAAATTCTGCTCGGATATCTGTTGGTAAAATGGTCATAACTTTTGATCCAGGAGGAGTTACGGGGCCTGCCACCTACCAAATCGAAGATATCAACGAGATCTACAACTTTCCTTCTTTGAGAATTAAGAGATTCGGGATAGAGAATAGTTGAAATTGAGTTTCAAGTGACTGCTATGTAAATGACAACTCCAAACCTTGATCTCTGTTGATAAAAATGTCATAACTCTCGCATCCGAACTCCGATTGGGGTGTTCAAGATGTTCCAGAAAGCTAAGAAGTAAATCTACAATAAAATTCAAGTTCCAAACTAAGGACATGTATCCATTTTAATGTTAAAGCCCTACAATCTTCCCTTTTCACGTTTGCTTACTTATTGTACTCCAAAAGATGTTCGGACCGCGTTTCCTTGTTTCTTCCTACAAAATAACATAAAAACACTATAAATATCTAATACTAACTTAAAATACTTAAGAACTCACAAATTATCAAGTCAAACGTACTCAATTCGTAGGTGTAAAATCCACTCATCAGTTTGCTACAATTATGGCCAATAGGGTCACATATTACTAAATTGTCCTAATCCTAAGAAGGGTTCTTGTTTCACTTGCGGGTCAAAGGATCATCTGGCTAGGGATTGCCCCAAAAAGGCAGTGGGAGGAGTAGGAGCAGGAGAGAGTAGGGAAAATAGTGGTGGTAGCACTTTAACCATAACGGGATCAGCACCGACAAACTGACCTACCGCCAGAACTTTCAACATAACCATGCAGGACGTTGTACAGTCACGAGATGTGGTGTCAGGTATCATTCCGATCAATAATATAAATGCTTATGTATTGTTTAATTCGGGTGCAACTTGCTCATTTATATCCGATGACTTTGCTAAGAATCTAGATTTTCCTAAGGAGGAACTAGATTACCCTTTGAACATAGAAATTGTGAATAGGGAGATAATTCATGTTAGGTTTGTACATAAGAACTGTTGTAACGATCGCGGATCGTGGGTAGCTTTGTAACACGAGCCTGTGAATTTTATTGAATAAATTGAACTTTTATTAATATTATTCCGTGTTATGTGTGTGAATATTTTATTACTACATATGATGTGTAGGTGATAATTTTTGATTGATATTATTTTTATTAGTATTGATTAAATCATTTAGAAGAATAGCGTTAAAGCGCTATTTACGCAAAAGACGCCTTTTTCGATTTTATGACTTTTTATAATTTCGCTAAAGCGTTAATGAGAGGGGTTAATAATCCAAGTGTGGGATTTTATTTGAGCCCAATTGAATATTTATTAGAAGCCCAATTGGAATTAAATTAGAAGTCCAAGAGTGGCCCAATTTGAAGCCCAAGACCCATGGGTCGAGTCCATGACTCAAACCCGCAACCCATGACCCATAACCCATGACCCATGAGGGAAATGGGTTATGTAATCAGCTGAACCAAATTGAAGGAGAAGGAAGAGTACGGGAGAAGGAGAGGAGAGGGAGAAGAGAAGCCAAGAACGTGGGAGAGCATGGGGAGCATCAATTCTGCATTTGGGAGAGGGAAAGGGAGCGTAGAACATTTGGGGAGAAGGAGGGGGTGTTACCCGAGCCGACCATGAGAATGGGGGAAGGAAGAGCTCACTCTCCCGAACATGGGGAGCTGGTGTAGCCTTCATGGTCAACTCCTCCATCCTCCAAGAAGCTCAGATTCTCCCTCTATATATACTCCCCCATTGTTTAGCTACCATTCCTTTGATTTTACCAAGTGTTGAAACTGAAAACTTGAGAGAAAATAGTGAAGAGAGTGTTCACGGGTGATTGAGGAAGAAGAAGAAGTGGTGTAGTAGCTGGGTATTAATTCTCTTAGCAACTTTAGAACAAGCTCCAAGAGGTATGCAATGATTAATCAAACTCATTTCCTCAATATTTCCAAGTGTGTAGTTTTGCTTTGGTTGCTTTGTTGGAGTTATGTGACTGATTTTGCTAGTTAGTGTATGACCATGTATGAAGGTTAATTAGCTCTATTAAACCTTGTTAATGGTATGTGAAAGTGGAACAATGAATGAGAATCGAACCTATGCATAAGGAATCAAGAAATGGACTGAAATGGACATTAGTGGACTGTTAAGGACTTTTATTGTGTATTAATGAAGTTATAATCTTGGTTTGGTTATGTGCATTGGTTGTGTATTGTTGGTATATGTCCAGAAGTTATGAGAAATGATTTCAATGTGAAATCTGGGACACCCGTATATGGGCAAAGCTATGAGTTCTGAATTATAAGGCTATGCCCACAAACTGTTTGATAAAATGTCCAAGAGAAGAATTTCTCTAAGAACTTGAGAACTAGGTGTTGATTAATTGATGAAATGATGTTATGTTTCCTAGCTTAGCAGTAGAAGCATGTTTTAAGTCATATTGACTTGTTGTATAATAGCTAAGACACAAAGAGGAAGAATGAATTGGCCAAACTCTGAGTTTCGCTGAGAACTAGTTGGACTAGGCTCTTTGTAGCCACTATTTCGATTTATTAAAGAGTCTATAAGATTATGAATTCATGAGGGTTTTGTAGTTCATGTTATAAGCTTTCCATAGCCTCCGGAATGGCCTAATTCCGACTTAAAATGAAGAAGTTATGAGCTTTGGAGTAAAATAGCAAAAACAGAGCATGCTGGATGATGAGCAACTAAAACTCTGCCGGTTGGGCGCGCCCCGCGCCCACCATAAGGCTAAATTGGCGCGCCCCGCGCTAGAGCAACAGTAGGCTAGACAGCTCTGACCTCCTTTACTAAAATGGCTATAACTTTCTCATACGAACTCCAAATTGGATGATTCAAGATGATTCGGAAAGCTAAGAAGTAGTACTACAACTTCCAATAATTAGAACTGTAATTTAGTTCCTTGATCAATTTCTAAAAGTGCCATTTTTAGGACTATTGTGCATTAGGAGGCAAACGGAGGGCCTCATGCATGCGCGTATGTAACGTGTAATGCTTCCAACACTAGAAGATGTTGTTCTAAGTTCTAAAACTTGTACATTATGGTTTATAATGACTCTTAGCATTAATCAATGATGGATTAGACAAGTGTATGAGCATGCTAAACGTATGCATATAAGGCGAATCGGGCGTGCATTGTGCGAATGTCGAAACATCGTATCAAGTGTGTATAACCTTGTTTGATATTATGTTTCTAATTAGAATGAAACATTATAGTGTAATGTAAACCAATATTTGACATCAATTATGTGGCTAATTGGTATGTGGATACGTACTTAAATGTGTAGGACTTTTGAAGGACGATTAACGTTAAGTAGTAGCAAGCGCTTAAGGCAAGTTTTCTAACGCTTGTTTAACCCTTGTGTTGGGCAAGTTTATTTGATTCATTTGATTATATTCTCATGACTCTCATGCGATGTTTGAAGTTCCAATTTACGCAATACATATATGGTTGTGTGAATTCCTTACTTATGTAAATCTTTAAGTATTTGCACAAGTATTCGAGCTATGTTATGACATAAATTGTTGAAGCTTTCAAGTTCACATATATATGAACTGTTATAGAGAACGTCGATGCCATTTGTTTCGGCTAGACATATATTGAAATGTTTTATTGATTTGATAATAAATCCTTGAAATGTTATTGATGATTAAGTAAAGCTATCCAACCGAATTGTTTTGGTTAGGATTCCGAGGCATGAATGAGATGAACAACCCTAATATTAGGGGCAGATTTTAGTCAGTTATTCTGACAAGGCATCGAGCGCCTAAAACAAACGCATATAGTCGTTTCCAGCTAGAGTGTTGATCAACATAGAGTACAATAGGCTGATCACCTAGAAGTGCTCGTAAGTAAGACGGTTTACAGTTATAATGCTGTGTACCTTTTCAAGAAAGCAAAAGAAAGTTCAAGGTCTTATGACCACTCAATGTCGTTTCGAAAATATATTTTTAAAACGAAAGCAAAGTATTCTTCTTGTTTATTCAGAATATTTTACAACTATTGTTCAGTTGTCGAAGAGAAATGATATGATTGATGATATTGTTGTTATTCAACTGTTATACTTGCTGGGCAATTGAATGCTCATTCTTGCTTTATATTAAACATTGCAGCTAAGTCCGAGCGGGTCGAAGGTTCTGGTAAGGACAAGGGAAAGGGAAAGATGAACGTCTAGATGACGTCATAGTTTATTTGTATTAGTAATGTTGTAATATTAAGACTTATTATGTATTTGGAATGATGTTATGGTAATAGAACCTGGGATTGAGAGTAAGACGTGTTGTAATAATATAGTAATTACATTCATGTCTATTATGTTGTATGGAATGGGATGTACCGTGTAGCACCGGATTCGGGTTTGAGATACCCGGATTTGGGGGCGTCACAGGTTGGTATCAGAGCTGATAAGTTTTAAGCCTTAGGTTGGGGGAAAACCTTAGGAATATGACCGTAGAGAGAATGGAAGAGTTAGTAAATGAACTCAAATAGAGTTGTTAAGGGTGAATTGAGGAAATTCATCCAAAGAACTAAGAGTATACTTAGAATAAACGATATTTGTTAAGTGTTATAATATTATTTGTTATTGTTATATACTAATCGAGTTAGTATATTGGTTTGTAGATGTCTGGAGAAGAACCCGAGTATAGAGATATCCATGTAGTAAGCGAGGAGCTGATCGCTCTACCAGAGCCAACACCCGAGCCGCTAGCAGAGGTTGAGGCTCAATTAGATAGTGACCCAGAAGAAGATCCGGAGGAGGAACCGGAGATGGACCTTTCACTTGATGAGGATCCGTCCGAGCATGAGGAGGAAGCAGATGATATATTATCGGATGCGGTGCCTTCTGAAGAGGAGGAAGTGGCACCATCAGACATGAATAATCTGTTTGAAGTGGTACTTGACAGGAACGTAGCACTAAGAGGTAGAGTTCAAGCCTTAGAGGCGAGGGTTCAAGAACTCTTGCAAGAGAGGCATGAGTTAGAAGCCTACTGGGAGGCAGAGATCGATGATAGGATCAGGGCCGAAGATCGGGCCGATGACCTGGAAGAAGAGGCAAGGATCAAGAGGGTGAGGACCGATAGGTCTAACTATGCGTTCAGGTCGTCACATGGGCGATTTCAGCGTAGGGTGACCCATTACCCAGCTGAGGAGGGCCAGACCAGGCACACCATTAGTAGGGATCTGGTGATGGCCATAGCTGACGACGAGTATGCAGACGCCATTAGGCGTGGTCTAGTTCAGTGATTAGACGAGGTCAGATGTGTACCTTGTAAGGATGTAAATCCTAAATTTTGTATATGTAATAGATTATCTGGTGTAAATCCCATCTTTTTAGTAATAGAGGGATATATTGTATGCGAATAGCAGAAGCTATGTGTTATAAGATGTATGAAATATGAAGCATATTAATATAAGTTTGTTTATTAAATGTGCTTTGTGATGAGTATGTGTATGTGTTGTGTTAATAAAGTACTTGAGGATGGATAGTAGATTAATAGTGGCATAATTTGTTTAACAGAAAATGCCGCCGAGATGGAGAGGAAGAGGAAGGCAGGGAACGCAGAGGAATGAGAATAGAGAATCTGATAATGAGAGTGAGACTAGGGAAACAGCAAACCCTATGCAGCAATTCATAGACTTACTGGTAGGAGCTTTGAACAGAGTTCCAACCGTACCACCTGGCGTTCCTCTAGTTGCGTGTATTGCCAACTTTAAGGACTTTAAGAGTGTGGGACCGCCCGAATTTAAGGGGACCACCGAGCCTATAGAGGCTCAATCATGGGTTAAGGAGGTGGAGAAAGCATTCATCATTGCTGGAGTTGGGGAAGAGCAAAAGACCACTTTTGCTACCTACCTACTGAAGGGTGAGGCCAACTTCTGGTGGGAGGCAAACCAGAATAGGGCTGGGGAAGGAGTCATTGCTTGGGAACGGTTCAAAGAGTTGTACTTCGAGAACTACTTTCCCAAAAGCATGCAGAGTCGCATGGAGATGCGATTCTTAGAACTGAAGCAAGATAACCTGACAGTACCCCAATATGCTGCCAAGTTCAACGAGCTGGCTCGGTTTGCTCCACACCAAGTGGACACCGAGGAAAGGAAGACGAGGAGGTTTGAACAGGGCCTGAAACCCTGGCTCTACAGCAAGGTGAGCGTGTTACAGATCGATACCTTTGGATCAATCTTGGAAAAGGCTACCATAGCCGAAGGAGGGAGTGAGGCACTGAGCTTCTACAATCGGGAGAAGAAGAATAAGGGTAAGAATGAAGGAGGAAATAAGACTGATGTTGCCAGTGGAAGTGGAAGTAACCAGAAGAGGAAATGGAACAATTCCGGGAATACCGGGAACAAACAAGGAGACCCAAAGAAGAGGGTAGAGCCGTGTAAGACCTGCGGGAAGAATCACCTGGGGGTCTGCTTGAAGGGAAGGACGGCGTGCTATAACTGTGGGCATGAGGGACACATCTCTCCTAACTGCCCTAACCCGAAGAAGATCGGTGGGTGTTTCGTTTGCGGAGCACCAGGCCACATGGCAAGGAATTGCCCTAAGAAGGGGACAGGCGGGGGAGGCAATGGGAATAGCAGTGGCAGGCTGACTATGACTAGTCCAGCTCCACCGAGTAGACCATCAGCCCGGACCTTCAATATGACGGTCCAAGATGCAGTGACATCAGGAGACGTAGTCTCAGGTATCATTCCGATCAATAATATTAATACATATGTGTTGTTTGATTCGGGTGCGACCTGTTCTTTTGTATCATGTGAATTTGCTCAACGTTTAAGCTTACCTCTAGAGAAACTAGAGTCTCCCTTGAACATAGAAGTTGCGAATAAGGAAGTAATCCCTGTTGAACATGTTCATAGAGGAATTGTTGCGTTGAGATTAGAGGGAGTAAGTTATCGGTAGATTTAATTCCGATTAGACTGGGAGAATTTGACGTAATACTGGGAATGGATTGGTTGTTTAACCACGGGGCAGTAATCGATTGCCAGAAGAAAAGCGTAAACCTTCAGACTTCAAAGCAGTCTAAGGTAGTGTTCTACGGTAGTAAATCTCCTAGACGTTCGAGTTTGCTATCGACGATGCAAGCCAGGAAGCTGTTAAGAAAAGGGTGTGTAGGTTATCTGTGCCATGTTGTCGATACCCAACGAGAGGGAGTCGAAATGGGGCAGATACCTATCGTGAATGAATTCGCGGATGTATTTTCGGACGAATTGCCAGGACTTCCACCAGATAGGGAGATCGAATTCGTGATAGACGTAGTGCCTGGAACGGCACCCGTTTCAAGGGCACCATATAGAATGGCGCCAGTAGAGATGAAAGAGTTGATGGTTCAACTGCAAGAATTGTTAGATAAAAAGTATATCCAACCGAGTTTGTCTCCATGGGGAGCGTCAGTGTTATTTGTGAAGAAGAAGGATGGATCGCTGAGGCTTTGTATCGACTATCGGGAGTTGAACAAAGTAACGATCAAGAATAAGTATCCGTTGCCCAGGATCGACGATTTGTTTGATCATCTGAAGGGAGCAAAATACTTTTCAAAAATAGATCTGAGAACGGGATATCACCAGTTGAAGGTGAGGGGAGAGGACGTACCTAAGACAGCGTTCCGGACTCGTTACGGCCATTATGAGTTCCTGGTGATGTCATTTGGGTTAACGAATGCACCAGCCGCATTTATGGATTTAATGAATAGAGTGTTCAATCAGCATTTGGACAAATTTGTAGTTGTGTTCATAGATGATATTCTAGTCTACTCCCTGACACAGGAAGATCATGCTGAACACCTAAGAATAGTGATGGAAACCTTGAGGAGGGAGAAGTTGTACGCGAAATTCTCGAAATGTGAATTTTGGCTAGAAAGAGTCCACTTTTTGGGACACGTGATCGACAAAGACGGTATATCCGTAGATCCAGCGAAGGTGGAGGCAGTTATTAACTGGGAACAACCGAAGACGCCGACAGAAGTGCGTAGTTTCTTAGGGTTAGCGGGCTACTATCGAAGATTTATTCAGGATTTTTCGAAGATAGCGACCCCATTAACCCAATTGACGAGGAAGGCGGTAAAGTATGTTTGGACGGAGAAGTGTGAGGAGAGCTTCCGAGAGCTCAAGAAAAGGTTGAGCGAGGCGCCAGTATTATCCTTACCGGATGATACAGGTGATTTTGTAGTTTATAGTGATGCGTCACACAAGGGACTTGGATGCGTGCTTATGCAGCACGGTAAAGTCATTGCGTATGCGTCACGGCAGTTGAAAGATTATGAGAGGGGATACCCTACTCATGATCTCGAATTGGCAGCAGTCGTGTTTGCCTTGAAGATTTGGAGGCATTACTTATACGGTGAGAAATGTGAGATATACACGGACCACAAAAGTCTAAAATATATTTTCACACAGAAGGAGTTGAATATGAGGCAGAGGAGGTGGTTAGAATTGATCAAAGATTATGATTGTGAGATTCTATATCACCCAGGGAAGGCGAATGTAGTGGCCGATGCCTTAAGTAAGAAGGGTCGGGGGAAGTTGTCAATGTTAACGGCTCAAGAGGAGCTAATAACAGAGATGGCTAAACTGGAGATAGAAGTGAGGTTCCCGACTGAGTCGGGAGAGAAGTTGTTCACAATAGAGACTCGTCCAATCTTATTGGACCGAGTAAAAGAAGCACAACTTAGCGATGAGGAGTGCGAGGGAATAAGGCATAGAATTTCCCAAGGAGAGGAAATTAAGTATAAACTCGATGATGATGGGGTGATGAGATTTGAAGGAAGAATTTGGGTACCGCCAGTACCCGAGTTACGAGAAGAGATTTTGCAAGAGGCCCATAGTTCGAGGTACTCGATCCATCCGGGAAGTACAAAGATGTATCAAGACCTCCGACTACATTTTTGGTGGCCGAACATGAAGAGAGAAGTCGCAGAGTGCGTTAGTAGGTGCCTGACTTGTCAGAGAGTCAAGGCCGAGCATCAGAGACCAAGTGGGTTGCTTCAACCCTTAGAGATTCCAGAGTGGAAGTGGGAGCATATCACGATGGATTTCGTGGTAGGACTCCCAACAACGCAGAAGGGATACGACGCTATATGGGTCATAGTGGATCGTTTGACGAAATCGGCGCATTTCTTGCCGATCAGAATTAGGTTCAAATTAGACCAACTAGCTAAACTCTATGTGAAGGAAATTGTTTCTAGACATGGAGTGCCAATTTCGATTGTGTCGGATCGGGATCCACGTTTCACGTCAAATTTTTGGAAGAGTCTGCAAGAGCAATTGGGAACACAACTGAGGTTGAGCACGGCGTATCATCCTCAAACAGACGGGCAGAGCGAGCGGACAATACAGACTTTAGAAGATATGTTACGGGCATGTGTAATGTACTTTAAAGGGAATTGGGATGACCACCTACCTTTAGTTGAGTTCGCCTATAATAATAGTTATCACGCTAGTATAGGCATGCCGCCTTACGAAGCGTTATACGGAAGGAAATGCAGAACGCCATTGTGTTGGGATGAGGTAGGGGAACGCAAATTGTTGGGACCGGAATTGGTACAGCAAACTGTGGAGATCGTCAAGGTAATAAGAACGAGACTAGTCGCGGCCCAAGACAAGCAAAAGAAGTATGCAGACAAGCATCGCCAGAAGAGAGACTTCGACGTCGGTAGCTATGTATTTTTGAAGGTGTCTCCCTGGAAGGGGAAGATACGGTTCGGGAAGGAAGGGAAGCTGAGTCCAAGGTTTATAGGACCGTTTGAAGTATTGAGAAGGGTAGGAGAAGTGGCTTATGAGGTAGCCTTACCTCCTGAGTTAGAACATATCCATAACGTGTTTCACGTATCGGTACTACGACCCTATAAGCAAGACTATAAGCATGTGATAGAGTATGAACCCATTCAGGTTGAGAAAGACTTAACATATGAAGAAATTCCTATTCAGATAATTGATAGGAAAGAGCAAGTCTTACGAAGTAAGACCATATATTCTGTGAAGGTAGTATGGAGGAACCACAACGCCGAAGAAGCGACGTGGGAACTCGAAGATAAGATGAAGAAGAATTATCCCCATCTTTTTGTTTAACCTTATGTCGTAATTCTGGGGACAGAATTCTTATAAGGGGGGAGGATGTAACGATCGCGGATCGTGGGTAGCTTTGTAACACGAGCCTTCCGTGTTATGTGTGTGAATATTTTATTACTACATATGATGTGTAGGTGATAATTTTTGATTGATATTATTTTTATTGGTATTGATTAAATCATTTAGAAGAATAGCGTTAAAGCGCTATTTACGCAAAAGACGCCTTTTTCGATTTTATGACTTTTTATAATTTCGCCAAAGCGTTAATGAGAGGGGTTAATAATCCAAGTGTGGGATTTTATTTGAGCCCAATTGAATATTTATTAGAAGCCCAATTGGAATTAAATTAGAAGTCCAAGAGTGGCCCAATTTGAAGCCCAAGACCCATGGGTCGAGTCCATGACTCAAACCCGCAACCCATGACCCATAACCCATGACCCATGAGGGAAATGGGTTATGTAATCAGCTGAACCAAATTGAAGGAGAAGGAAGAGTACGGGAGAAGGAGAAGAGAGGGAGAAGAGAAGCCAAGAACGTGGGAGAGCATGGGGAGCATCAATTCTGCATTTGGGAGAGGGAAAGGGAGCGTAGAACATTTGGGGAGAAGGAGGGGGTGTTACCCGAGCCGACCATGAGAATGGGGGAAGGAAGAGCTCACTCTCCCGAACATGGGGAGCTGGTGTAGCCTTCATGCTCAACTCCTCCATCCTCCAAGAAGCTCAGATTCTCCCTCTATATATACTCCCCCATTGCTTAGCTACCATTCCTTTGATTTTACCAAGTGTTGAAACTGAAAACTTGAGAGAAAATAGTGAAGAGAGTGTTCACGGGTGATTGAGGAAGAAGAAGAAGTGGTGTAGTAGCTGGGTATTAATTCTCTTAGCAACTTTAGAACAAGCTCCAAGAGGTATGCAATGATTAATCAAACTCATTTCCTCAATATTTCCAAGTGTGTAGTTTTGCTTTGGTTGCTTTGTTGGAGTTATGTGACTGATTTTGCTAGTTAGTGTATGACCATGTATGAAGGTTAATTAGCTCTATTAAACCTTGTTAATGGTATGTGAAAGTGGAACAATGAATGAGAATCGAACCTATGCATAAGGAATCAAGAAATGGACTGAAATGGACATTAGTGGACTGTTAAGGACTTTTATTGTGTATTAATGAAGTTATAATCTTGGTTTGGTTATGTGCATTGGTTGTGTATTGTTGGTATATGTCCAGAAGTTATGAGAAATGATTTCAATGTGAAATCTGGGACACACCCGTATATGGGCAAAGCTATGAGTTCTGAATTCTAAGGCTATGCCCACAAACTGTTTGATAAAATGTCCAAGAGAAGAATTTCTCTAAGAACTTGAGAACTAGGTGTTGATTAATTGATGAAATGATGTTATGTTTCCTAGCTTAGCAGTAGAAGCATGTTTTAAGTCATATTGACTTGTTGTATAATAGCTAAGACACAAAGAGGAAGAATGAATTGGCCAAACTCTGAGTTTCGCTGAGAACTAGTTGGACTAGGCTCTTTGTAGCCACTATTTCGATTTATTAAAGAGTCTATAAGATTATGAATTCATGAGGGTTTTTGTAGTTCATGTTATAAGCTTTCCATAGCCTCCGGAATGGCCTAATTCCGACTTAAAATGAAGAAGTTATGAGCTTTGGAGTAAAATAGCAAAAACAGAGCATGCTGGATGATGAGCAACTAAAACTCTGCCGGTTGGCCGCGCCCCGCGCCCACCATAAGGCTAAATTGGCGCGCCCCGCGCTAGAGCAACAGTAGGCTAGACAGCTCTGACCTCCTTTACTAAAATGGCTATAACTTTCTCATACGAACTCCAAATTGGATGATTCAAGATGATTCGGAAAGCTAAGAAGTAGTACTACAACTTCCAATAATTATAACTGTAATTTAGTGCCTTGATCAATTTCTAAAAGTGCCATTTTTAGGACTATTGTGCATTAGGAGGCAAACGGAGGGCCTCATGCATGCGCGTATGTAACGTGTAATGCTTCCAACACTAGAAGATGTTGTTCTAAGTTCTAAAACTTGGACATTATGGTTTATAATGACTCTTAGCATTAATCAATGATGGATTAGACAAGTGTATGAGCATGCTAAACGTATGCATATAAGGCGAATCGGGCGTGCATTGTGCGAATGTCGAAACATCGTATCAAGTGTGTATAACCTTGTTTGATATTATGTTTCTAATTAGAATGAAACATTATAGTGTAATGTAAACCAATATTTGACATCAATTATGTGGCTAATTGGTATGTGGATACGTACTTAAATGTGTAGGACTTTTGAAGGACGATTAACGTCAAGTAGTAGCAAGCGCTTAAGGCAAGTTTTCTAACGCTTGTTTAACCCTTGTGTTGGACAAGTTTATTTGATTCATTTGATTATATTCTCATGACTCTCATGCGATGTTTGAAGTTCCAATTTACGCAATACATATATGGTTGTGTGAATTCCTTACTTATGTAAATCTTTAAGTATTTGCACAAGTATTCGAGCTATGTTATGACATAAATTGTTGAAGCTTTCAAGTTCACATATATATGAACTGTTATAGAGAACATCGATGCCATTTGTTTCGGCTAGACAGATATTGAAATGTTTTATTGATTTGATAATAAATCCTTGAAATGTTATTGATGATTAAGTAGAGCTATCCAACCGAATTGCTTTGGTTAGGATTCCGAGACATGAATGAGATGAACAACCCTAATATTAGGGGCAGATTTTAGTCAGTTATTCTGATAAGGCATCGAGCGCCTAAAACAAACACATATAGTCGTTTCCAGCTAGAGTGTTGATCAACATAGAGTACAATAGGCTGATCACCTAGAAGTGCTCGTAAGTAAGACGGTTTGCAGTTATAATGCTGTGTACCTTTTCAAGAAAGCAAAAGAAAGTTCAAGGTCTTATGACCACTCAATGTCGTTTCGAAAATATATTTTTAAAACGAAAGCAAAGTATTCTTCTTGTTTATTCAGAATATTTTACAACTATTGTTCAGTTGTCGAAGAGAAATGATATGATTGACGATATTGTTGTTATTCAACTGTTATACTTGTTGGGCAATTGAATGCTCATTCTTGCTTTATATTAAACATTGCAGCTAAGTCCGAGCGGGTCGAAGGTTCTGGTAAGGACAAGGGAAAGGGCAAGATGAACGTCTAGATGACGTCATAGTTTATTTGTATTAGTAATGTTGTAATATTAAGACTTATTATGTATTTGGAATGATGTTATGGTAATAGAACCTGGGATTGAGAGTAAGACGTGTTGTAATAATATAGTAATTACATTCATGTCTATTATGTTGTATGGAATGGGATGTACCGTGTAGCACCGGATTCGGGTTTGAGATACCCGGATTTGGGGGCGTCACAACTGTAAAGTGGATATTAAGGGAAACGTGATAACTGTAGATCTGATTTCAATTAAACTTGGGAAATTTGACGTTATTTTGGGAATGGATTGGCTATTCAATTATGCGGCGATAATTGATTGTCAAAAGAAATGTATTAACCTTATGACTCCGTCAAAGGTAGTATTTTATGACAGTAAGTCACCTAGGCAAACGAGTTGTCTGATGATGATGTAGGCCAGGAAGTTGTTGAGATAAGGTTGTGTGGGATACTTAGCCTACATAGTCGATACTCGAAAAGAGAGTCCAAAATTAGAAGAGATACATGTCGTAAGAGATTTTATAGATGTATTTCTAGATGATTTGTCAGGACTTCCGCTGTGACACCCCCAAATCCGGGCACTTCATTCTCACGGAATTTGGTGTTCACTATCCAAATAAATCACATCACATCTAACTACCCATACAAATATAAATGAAAACTCTTAACTAAAGTAGAAATATTTCCATTACAAGGTTACAACATCATAATTAATCAATCCCAGGTCATTTAACCTTAAATAAAACATCAATGCGAAAACATAATATAAATAACATAGGTCTATTATATAAACATCTTTCAAATAAATTTAATAAGTCTTCATCACTTGTTTGCTTTGCTATTGCCCTTGCTATTAGATGGTTCATCAACTATTTCAACCTTAGCAGCAATGTTATTATGCAAGAGTGAGCAACAATTGCCCAGCAAGTAGAACAATAACAATAATAATAACATGCGAATAATCAATGGGTACTGGATAATTTGAAAGCTCAGCTTTTGAATCAAGATTAGAAACAAGAATCAATAGAACGTCTAAGGGTCACAAGACCACGAACTATGTCCTAGGTTATCAAGTATTTCTACTTTAAACTTTTAACAGTCGTAAGACTATATGGACTTTACTTCACGTACTTAGGGGATCAGCCATTCGTACCATGTATGTGCACTACATCTTAATGCTAACGCGTAAATATAATCCCCTATAAAAGGGTTGTTCATCTCAGTTTGACATCGGAGTCCGCACCAAAAAGAAGTTTGGTTTGGATTAACTTCAATAATAGTTCTAGAATTTAGAACGTTCATCAACTATGGACTAGTCGAATCAAAGAGGCTTCGCTAGCCATTCAAGGTTTTAATACAGTAATGTAAACGATATTTAAATCGAAGTTTAAATCTCAATGAATACAACTGAATAAATATTGAATAACCAAGGTATTACTTTAAAGAAATTAGAACATCTCATTTGGAATTATAAACTTGAATAAACAAGAGTAAGAAACTTGCTCAATATAAGAACAGGATTTATGAACATGCTCAATGAAATTAGAATTATAGAACTTTGCATAACGATAACAAGTCAGGGATAGAAAACTTGCGTAATAGTAATAAGTTAAGGATAAGATAATTGCCTCGCGTGTCTGCTACAACTAATATTATTAATTTGCTCTTTAAGTGACCTATACGTTCAAGTCACATTGAACAATTAATACTCATAGCTCAACTAATTACTTCCTTTATTAAACGGTTCAACACTTCAGAAAGCATAACTTAGACTTACGCTCTTAAACTATTGTTATTCTCTTATATACTTATCATATTGCTTCATATATGTAAAATTATTTTATTTTAAAATCTGGAAAAATTTTATTTTTTGGTTTTTTTTGACCCGACTCGGACCGACGCTGCGGCGCCGGGATTAAGCCTTGAGCCGGCGCTGCGGCGCTGGCCGTACCCGGATAACCCGGGTCGGCGCTGTGGCGCCCGGATTACTCTTTGTACCAGCGTTGCGGCGTCGCTCTATAGGTTCAGCTGCCCAAGTTCACGAAGAACACAGAAAATATCAAATTTAGCCAAAGCTTCGCTCAAACAATAAATTTAATACTACCTATAGGTTCTGGACTTTACAGAAACATAACTCAATAATTAAAGCATGATTTTATCAACTTAAACAACTCAAACAACTGAATTTGAAGTCATAATTTCCATGTTCTTGCTATTTTTCAAAGTTTTGTCGAATATCATAAAATCACACATAACAGATTTGTTATAACACCAAATCGATCTGTTTAAATTTCGTTTTCTTTGTTTTTACATGTATTAACATAATTAACCATCAATTTATCGTTTAATATGCATTTAAAACATAAATTTTCATACATTTAAGTCATATTCAAATATATACTGTTTCTCTATAATTTAAAAACTCCAATTAAAAATATAATCTCATGAATTTGATTACTCTAAGTCATATACAAATTATATAAAATAAATTATGCATACTAACAAGCATCTAACATCAAGTTCTTAACAATTAGCCATAAAAATCAATCTACAAAGAACTCAATTTAACTTTTATAGAGGAAAATCAAAACGTTAATTAAAACTTACATTTAGGAAATTACCTTTGATTAGTTGTTAGATTATGCAAGATGAAGAAAATTCTTCTTCCAATTCTCAATTTCTCTCAATACTCTCTCTGTAGTTCTCTTTGTGTTTTTCTAAATTGGCTAAGAAAAGTATTATGTGAATACGTCTGATGATATTAACTGGCGCAACATGGGTGTCAGTTAAGGCCAGTATGCACTTAATTGTTGCCATATTCCTAAGGCCATGTTTGGTTGTCACCTTAAGCCCTATCTACGGCATCTAAATATAGACAAATTTTATGAGAGACGAGATATTGACGAATTTCTAGTTTCAAACCTCGTAAAAATATTCGCGTCATCCATTCCTCAATGTCTACCAAATGGGATGCAAATCGAGACAGCTCGGCAAACTTGGCTTTATAATGTGATACAGTCATGTTGTTTTGCTCCAGTTTGATGAATTTCACATCCTTCATATGGCGAATACTCTCCGAAAAATACTTCTCGTTAAATAATTCTTAGAACTCGACCCAAGACATCTCGAGTGCCGAGTGACGGGTACATTTTACAGATTTTCACCAATGATCTGCTTCTCCTCGTAGCATAAAAATAGCGAAAGGAACCTTTTGTTCATCAGTGCAACGCAGTACATCAAATATCTTTGTCAATTATTTGAGTCACGCCTCTGCCTTGATTGAGTCTAGCTTGCCAAGAAATTCAGGTGGTCCCAACTCTTTGAACTGCTTAGTAGTGACCATTCGTACATTACCAGCGTTTCCGCCAGTATTATAGATAAGAGCTCTTCTCGCCTAGTTCTGCATGAATTGCATGAAATTCTTAAAAAATTCATCATTCATCCTTTTGTTAGCATCATGATTTTCTGAGTTTGCACCAGTATTATTCGTAGCTTCCTGATTCTCAGCCACAATTGTCTCATAGTGAATCTCTTGGTTTTTAGATGTCATTCTGAAATGTGATCATAAAACAAAGATTAGTTAAAGAAATAACAATTACTTAAATAACAAAATAGCTTAGGTAGGACACACTAGCGAAGGATTTAACTCGTCTCTCCCCTCCTAGTTCTAATCCAAGATCTCTGCCAGAAATCATATCCCTAAGCTTTGATACCAACTGTGACGCCCCCAAAATAAGTCCACACAACCCATTTTGAATCGCCAATAACATTCTACAAAATACAATACAAATACGAAAATTTTAATTTACAACTAATAATTATCGTGCAAAATACGACAACACAATACAAATACAATTTAAATTCTTAATATACTTATTGTCACACTCATAATAATGTATTGAGATACTTTTACTGTCTCCGACCATCACTCCATTCCCCGGCTAGTCCCCGTTACACTCTCATTTCCTGAGGAGAACAATAAAATAAAAAGGAAAAGGGTGAGCACAAATAGCCTAGTAAGGAAAATCATGACTAAGATAATAAAGAATAAAATTATTTTTAGTCAGAGATTTAAAGATATTATAATTATTTCAACAACAACAACTGCAGCGAAACGAACAATCTATTAGAAGAGTCAAGTAGATTATAATATCTACCATCTTCTACAAGTTAAAGGTTCGCCACCAATATTTTATCCCTATAACACCAATCAATAGTTCCTGTTTATCATGAACATCCAAATCAACAGTTTATATTCAACAGCCTCTCTTTGTACTACGTGCTAAAGATATTTATTTGTAACATCACCGCTCATGATCATGTCAAACGTCAATTCATCTTTGCACCACGGGCCAAAGAAAACTTTCATCATAAGCCTTTGTCTGTAACACCAAAAGTTATGATTATACCAATACACAGTTTGGTCATAATCATGCCACGCCAGTAAGGGCCAAAGAGAACTATCGCCACAATTTAAGTATGAACATGATGACAATAATATAAAATAAATACAGTAAGATCAAGAATAAGAATAAATGTTAGAGATTAAATTTATTCAGTAACAAAGGTTGTCCAAATTGCCAACACGATGACCAAAATATGGAGTCAAATTCAAGAATGATATTCAAGAATAAAGTTCACGATTCAACTATAACGTATAAAACGAAATAGAAAGATTCAGATGAAAAGATATTAGATGAAGCACAAACTATTAAGGATATTTTACTAATTTCAGGGATTTTCACCATTTAAAAATAAGATTTTAGAAACAAACAAAGATTTCTTATCATAAATGGAGAAATATGAAAGAAAACGATATCCTTTGAAGAGTACAAAAGAAATGATATTTTATATGAGTATAACAGAATATACAAAACTGCAAATGAATTTTCACCCGTCATGCGATAATCCGCGTAAACAGATCATTTCCATAAAAGATTAATAAGTAACGAATACGAAGGGTTATTCACCAGGCATGCGTCAATCCGCACGGACAAGTTATACCCACAGATTAATAAGGAATGAATACAAAGGGTTATTCACCGAGTACGACATTCCGTACAGACAGGTTATTCTCACAAAGTAATAAGGAATGAATACAAAAGATTATTCACCAGGCATGCGTCAATCCACACGGATAGGTTAGTCCCATAAATTAATACAGAATGAATAACAACCCTTATGAGTATGAAGTAAAATAATATCACTTACGAAAGCAAATGACATTACATACGAGTATAAAATAAATGATATCCCCTACCTTTGTTAATAAGTGACTGGATGTTACTTTCAATGAAGTTTACTAACTTTGGACAATACTGATATTCTCACAAATACTCACAATAGCCTAGCACACTTAGAGAACTTAAAAAATTTAGAGACAGAGAGAGAGGAAGTATAAGAAATAAAGTTATGAATTTTCTTAAGATAGTCCTTCTTATTTATAGGAAAATCAAGGTGAGGGCATTTTGGTCTTTTCCCTAATTTTTCTTGGCTTATTAGACTTATACCCTTGGCATATTCTTTTAATATACTTTATACCTTAGTATATTCTTAGAATATGTTTTCTCTTAGGTTTTTAACCCTAAGGTAAAATAAAAACTGAATTAAATATTTACTGACAATAAGTCAGTATTGAATGACATGTGGGTCCCACGGAAGAAACAAAATTTGAAAAAATTTATTTCATAAAAATAAATTGTGGGTCCCACCGATCAAATAGTTGTGGGTCCCACGGAATAAGTGTGGGTCCCACAGAAATATAAATTAACTTACAACAAACGTTTCACGTATTTTTAATCAATATTATTTCAGACTTTCAACAATTATTCACCATTAATATTATAGACTTATATTATTGACAGCCAGATCATTCCCAGAAAAAGGGGGCCTTCCGTATAAATGGCGCGCAATTAAATAACTTCTTTCCTTGATAGAATTTTTAGACATTGTCAATAATGCTAAAATATCATATCAAATAATATGAGTTACAGTATAATGACAAATAATAAAAAAGTATTATGCAGATGCTACTGTAACAATTATTGAATCAAAATACTGTGCAATTGCTACTTTATCAATTATTGAATCAATAATATAAAATACTATGCAACACCGTGTGGTACTGTGAAATATCGCGTACTACTGTGGAATATTGCGTACGACTGTGGAATAACGCATTTTACTGTTCTTTTTATTACCGGGTATTTCAACAGTTGCAGGTGATAATACTGTCGTTTTCAGTATCTGATAATTAGCCATTATGGGGCCCACCACCGTTGACAATATTAATACTGTCGTTTTCTGTATCTGATAATTAGTCGTGTGGGGCCCACCAATATTTTGTTATTTTGGCGCCGTCGTACGTTATCAAATATAATATTCTCCGACAGAAAAAATATTTCCCGACAAAAGGAATATTTCCCGATATACTGTTTATCAGATAATTTGCATATAACACTCTTAACTATAACATTATATCATTTAAGCACTTTACTATTTAAAACAATAATCATTAAAGAAAATAATAAACTTTTATTTCATAAAATCATGGTCTTTCAACTACTGTCATGCAAAGGGCATATAAAGCGTAATTGTCCGAAGTTGAAAAATAAAGAACAGAGAGGAAAAAATCATGGTCAGATTAATAATGGACAAAATGTGCAGAACCAGCAAAATCAGGGGGCAAGAATGTCTGCTCAGGCTAGTGTTGCTGAGGATAGTGATGATCTTCTGTTAGTAGCCGATGACAAATAAAGACTTAGTAGTGACTGAATTTTGGATTCTGGGTATTATATTCTTATCATATGTGTCATACTCGTGATTGGTTCTCCACATATGAACTATTTAATGGTGGAATTATTTTGATGGGAAATAATTCTAAATGTAAAGTAATTGGCATTGGTATAATTAAAATTAAGATGCATGATGGCATAATCAGGACATTGTCAGATGTTAAACATATTCTAGGTTTGAAGAAGAATCTCATATCTTTGAGTACACTAGATGAAAACGGGTGTAAGTACATAGTTAAAGGTGGAGTTATGAAGATTAGTAGAGGCTCTCTTGTGTTGATGAAAGGAATCAAGGTTGGAACTTTATATAAGTTGGAGGGTTCTACAACTACAGATTCGGATGCAATTTGTTCTTCAGTTACTACAGATGACACCACCAGGTTGTGGCATATGAGGTTAGGCTATATGAGTGAAAGAGGCATGAATATTTTGAGTAAGAGATGTCTTTTGTCTGGATAGAAAATAGGAAAGTTGGACTTCTGTGAGCATTGTGTCTTGGGGAAGCAGAAACAAGTTAGTTTCTAGACTGCGGTTCATAAAACAAAGGGGACTTTAGACTATATTCATTCAGACCTTTAGGGCCCGTCACGGGTTCCTTCCAAAGGTAGCGGTGCACATTATCTGCTAACCTTCATTGATGATTATTCTAAGAAGGTTTGGGTCTACTTCTTAAAACATAAGAATGACGTTTTTGTGACTTTTAAACAGTGAAAGACTTTGGTTGAGAAGCAGACAGGAAAACAGATTAAGAGGTTCAAATCAGATAATGGCCTTGAGTTTTGTGTGACTGAGTTCAATGAGTTTTGTACGAATGAAGGAGTTGTTAGACATCGTACAGTTATGAAGATACCACAATAGAATAAAGTTGCAGAATAGATGAACAGAACCTTGATAAAGAAGGTCAGGCGAATGTTGTTAAATGCAGGTTTAGGAAAGGAATTTTGGGTAGAAATAGTTAACACAACCTCTTTCTTAGTGAATCGGTCTCCTTGCACAACTATAAAATGTTAGACCCCTGAAGAGGTTTGGTCAGATAATCCTGCAGATTATTCATTTCTTAGGGTGTTTGGTTGTCCTGCATATGCACTTGTGAATGAGGGAAAACTCAAACCTAAAGCCAAGAAATGCATCTTTCTTGGTTATGATTCTGGTGTGAAGGGTTATAGACTTTGGTGTGCTGATCAAAAGTCAGCAAAGGTCATCATTAGCAGAAATTTTACTTTTGATGATTTCGTTATGCTTCACAAGAACAAGGAATCCTCTTTTTCTTGTATTGATAGTTTTGATAGTGTTGGTCAGAAGGTGGAGCTTGAAGTAACTTCGTCTTAGGTTCAGAAATCACAACAGAATTTAGATCATGTGCCTACTACTACTACTACTACTGTTGTAGATAATAATATAGTTCCAGAGGAGGAACATGTGGACAATCAATATAGTCTCACTAGAGACAAGGTAAAGAGGACAGTGCGACCACTACAGATATATGGGTATTTAGATTATGTTGTTTATGTCTTGTCAGTTGATGAGGCAGTTGAGTATAGTGACCCTGTGACATATAAAGATAGCGACATTAAGATCTTGAAGATCGATACTGCTGACAATCTAGCTGACATGTTAAAGAAGCCGTTACCACGCACCAAGTTCGAACATTGCTTGGACCTGGTTAGTGTTCAATGTACGTGAGTTGTGCATTTTGAGAAGAGGAGAAAGTTCACTGTTGATGCTATATTTGGAGGATTCAAGTCAAGGTGGAGATTTGTTGGGTATGACAAGAATCTTTATTGGATTTGGATTTAGGTATTACCTAAAATCCGTTTTTGTTTTAGAAAAGTTATTTTTCTTAGTTATACTCAATTTAATGTTTCCTATCCTATTTGGTTGTGAAATTTTCTTATAGCCTATAAATATAGGTGCTAGGATTGTGGAGAAGAGACATTTAGAAATATTCTAATTCTTCTCATAGTTCTCTCTTTATCTTGTATTCTTCACTCTTCAGATTTAATTTAGTGGATTTTTTCTGCCTTCTCCGTGATTTTTTTTCGATTTGGGTTTCCACGTAAAAGCTTATGTTATTATCTTTATCTTTCTGTGTTAATTTATTGTGTTTGCCATAGTTTATCATAACATTTACATACGCTTTTTCTATATATGAACAAATTAATATCGATTTACAAGAGATTCTGGTTCTGTCCCTTTGGTTTTTTATTTGCTTTCGAATTTCTTTTGCTTTCACGATCTGGAGCACAAAAAGGTGAAGCAAATGGTTTTATTATTATGGAGTCAGATGTACCAGTTTGAGCATGCATTTGTGATTTTTTTTTTAGTTTTTTTTTTTTTTTTTTTTACATTTTCTACTCATAAAAAAAATTGAGTGTTTTTTACATTTCTATGTCATCCTTAGCTATGTGACATGCTGCCCTTTCACTTAGATTTGTATGCATTTGTGATTATAATTGATTGCATTTATACCCGAGACCTTACCTAACTTCTCTGTATGTTTTTTCTGGTTGGTTTTGGCGGGGTCGTCTGCAGCCAGATCCATTTTCTCAGTGAGCTAACTAGCGTGTTTGAGCACAGTACAGAGAAGGGCTCTGTTTGGGTTTTTTACATGTTTAGAACTCAACGGATACTGCGCATTGCAATCCTGTTAGCATTTGATCATGTGTGTCTGGTAGTAATTAAGGATTATATATGCATTGAAGTAATTATTTTACTTCTAGGTGGAACCCTTTTGCTACTAAATATTATCTAAGCAAACCTGATAAGCTTTCTACTCGTCTAGTGTATTTTTTTTTTTAAATAAAAAAGTTCAATTAAAATTACATTCGATTCTTCTAGGGTGGAGGATTGTGTAAAGGAGACTTCTTAACTCAATGTTTCATGGCAAAACTTTCTTGGGTAGAGAATTGTGAAATCTCTGTGGTTTTACGATTTATTTAGTTTGGTAACTTTTTTGTTTTACTTTATATTTCTATTTTTATATGTTCCTGTTTTTACTTACTTTCATCGGTGAAAACAGAAATCAATTATATTTAAGTGTTAATTTTAATTTATTTTATAAAAAAATAGAGCTTGAAATTTTGTTGCTGACAAGATTTGATGTTTGGACCTTATTAGACTTGAAATGGCTCCTTGTGTTGTCCAAATTGAAGTAAATTTTTTATGTTTTCGCTTTTTTACTGTCAAAATTGATTTTGCATCTACTTTTTTCAAAGTAGAAACAGTTACAAAATACTATTTTTTTGTTTCTGATTTCAAAAAAGTGAAACTAAAAATAGTTATCAAACGGAGTCTTAGTTATTTTCCTTGGTACTTGAAAATTGACAATTGAAATCGCTATAGGAAATCAAGGTGAGATTTGTCTTCATTCTTCAGACAATCAAATAGCATGAAAAAATGTAGTACTGTTTTTTCTCGGTATCTCTAATACCTGGTTTGCTTGGATGAATAGTTGGGGGCGAAGGATCATAGATCAACGCTTTCAAGCTTCTTATGCAACTATTCTAAAGGCACGCATGACTGCTCTGAAGAAGAGGAAAAGGAAAGAAAAGAGAAATTTAATGTATTTGACATTTTGTAGACATTTTTTTGTACCTACTGGCGAAAAGTCAATTCCGTGAAGTTGGTAGTCTGATCTTACATAACCACATTGGAGTTTATGCCATTTAGTTGACAATTAGCAGCTCAATTTATGAATGGAAACTGGTAATGAGGCTTAGACTTTGAATTTTTCTTTTTTGTTTTTAACCTAGAGTTGACATTTTCCTGTTCTTCCTGATAATTGACATTTTTTTGTAACGGATTATTTTTCTATCTTTCTTAGAGGGTGTTTTATAACGTATAAATTTATGGGCATAAAATTCAACTAAAATTATCATAATTTCATTTAAAAGAATATGGGTTTTGGATATACTTAGAACTCGGTAAATTCGGAGGGAGAAAAAGGAAGGGAGAAAACAAAAAGGTAGAGGAGGAACAAAAAATGTATACATATAGAGGGAAAAAAGGAAGATAAATGACTTAGGTTGTGTTTGATTACATCTGAATGTCTTTTAATAGATGTGCTTCTGATTCGGTCAGACACTAAACTTGTTTGATAAATTTTTTTTTTCTCTTAATGTCTCTTAATCGGTAAGGGACAAATATAATTTTAAACTATTCAGACGTGGGTCTGAATGAATTGACTATTTTTTTGGATAAAAATAACCTCTTCGATATTATAAAATTCCTTTTGTATCCTCTCCCTCTCCTTCTCCCTCTACGATTTCCGGAAGCAGAGGCGGCGAAGACACAATCGTCGACGGCATCGCCGCCTGTTCGACGGAGGAGGCAAAGGTACAAGAAGCAATATCCTGGAGAAAAGATCGGCATCATGGAGGAGATGAGATTCGTGGCCATGAGGCTCCGCAACACTTCCAAAATTAAAAGGAGGAGGAGTACTACTGCTGGTATTGATTTTGAGGGTGAGAATAATAGCTTTGATGATGAGAGTGATAGTGGAAATGTTGATGATGGTGATGATAGTTGTAATATCCCAGATATTTCACAAATTTAAAATAAAAATTTAATAAATAAAATTCTTATTAAGAGATAAAGTAGATTTGAACATATATGTATATATGTGTTTCATATAATGTGAAGTATGTGATTTTGTGTAATAGGTTAAATGTGTATATATAGATGTGAAATATATACACATATATTGAGTAAAATTAATTAATTAAATAATATTAATTAGTTGAGATTAAATTAAAATTATATTATGAGATAATATAATTTGAATATTGAGCATTGGACGACGATAGAATTATTATGAACTAAATTTCATATACGAGTTAATTAATTCACTATTTGAAAATTAGTGGGTTAAAATATTTGTTTTAATTAATTGAATAAAGAAATTTATTTAGTTAATGATGATAATTTTATTTTATATTACAATAATTATATGTAATATAAATAATGATATGATATTTAATATTATGTCAAATAGATGTGGATTAATAGTTTGTCCAAGCTAATTAATTTAATTAGTGTGAACTAACTAACGAGGCGTGTAATTGTATAAAAGAAGTCAAAATTTGAATTTGAGTTTGGAGTAAGAATTTGGAGACGTGAACTAGACGGTTGAGTCCGGAACGTCGAAATTAATAGGAATCGACTACATTCACGAAAATGTTAATTTTTTTTTTAGATCCGAATTGACTAAATGGTCAATTAAATGAATAAATGAGTAAATAAGAGAGGGGGATTAAATCTTCTAGAATGGGGTGGCGGCTAGAGCTGATTAATATGGGAAAAATGCTGAAATTATTTCCCACATGTTCCAAACATTTCCCCAAATTTCTCACCAAACCTACATGTGATTGGTTGGTTGACTAATGTTAGGTGAGGAGGGGCCATGGTTGGTTAATTAATTTTGACTTAGTAAGGCATTTTCCATCAGCCATGTTACTCATTCCCTCACTCCCTCCCGTAGCAATTAAGAGAGGAAGAAGAGAGAGAGAGAGAAGAAAAAAGAGAAAGAAAAAGAAGAAAGAAGGAAGAAAGAAAATCCTAAATAAGGTAATTCTTAAGCTTAAATTCACATAAATTTCTTGAATACTTTTCTTTAAGAATCTGAAAGTCCTAATTATGTTTAGGTATTTTATTTATATCTCTAATGGTATGTAACCATGAAGCATGATAGAGGAAGCAAAGCTATGAAACAAAGAAAAGGAAGAAAACTAGCTAAAGGTATATATCTAAACCCTTAACAAAATACTTTTATTTTCCATATGGATGTTAAGTTTTATGAAGTAAGATCATGACTAAACTTAAAAGTAATGTTTTAGCCATGGATTAGCAAGAATCCAACAAAAGAATTCAAGAAAAGAAATAAAATGAAAGAAGAACAAAACAGTTTTTAAGCCTAAAAGCACTAAATTTCAGTCCACTTTAGATTTTTATCATTTGAAATCTATAACTTCTTTTCGCGATCCGTCAAAGAGAGGTGTTAGATCTATGAGTTATCTGATGAACCCAAGTGGAATCACTCAAAAAGATTAGACGGATCAACCGTGGTGTTATTTTTAGTAAAACAGTTCCTGCTGCGAAAAAACTGGAAAATCCAGTGAGCCTACTGTCCAGTTTTTATAAAGATTGTTTCGGTCACTTTAATTACTCTAACAATTCTGGTCTTTTGTGATATGATAGTATATCAAGTTAACTAGATGCTGTCCAAAGATGAGAATTTTTCGATGTCCTGAGAGGGAGTTATGGCTTTTATAAGAAAATACGATTTTAAAAGTAAACTGCTATAACGCAGCGAATACAACCCAGAAAATTATGAAAATTTAACTGGGATGAGTATATGGTAACATGAGTCTACCGTATAAATTTCAGAATTTTTGAACGAACGGATTAATTTATGATAAATGTAACCATTTTGGACTGTTTTAGCCTATTTAAAAATAGGAAACGAAATTGCAAAATTACAGGAAAATTATTATAGAACTAAAATGTTATATACTGATATTTCTCAAAAGATAAAAAAATAATAAGTTTGTTTTGGTATTTTTCATACCTATGATTAAGTTAAGAATAAATGAGAAAATTAAGTTATATTAAGTTGAAAAATGTGTGAATGTTATTTTATTGCTTAATGACCTTTAATATGATATGTTAAGATTTTATATGGGTAATTTGGTCATTTTTAATAAAAATATTATGTGTATGACCAAATTATGTATGTTAACTAAATTAAATAGTAAGGATAAACAATTAAATTAAATTGTTCATGAGTCTAATAAATGATTTAAAATATTATTAAATAATTAATAATATTAGATTGAATTATTATTAGATGATTAAAATATTATTAAGTGGATAATAATATTTGTAATGATTAAGACATTAATAAATGATATTAAGTGATCAAAATATTATTAAAGGGTTAATAATATTTGAAAGTGAATAAAATATTATTAAATGATTAATAATATTAAAGTGTGATTAGAATATTATTAAATGATTAATAATATTTCTAAGTGCCTAAGATATTATTAAAATATTATTAAATGATTAATAATATTAGACGTGAGTGTTAAGATGTTGATTATGTGATTGAAATATTATCAAAGGACGATAATAATATTGATGGTTTAAGGTGTTATCTAACATTTGATTATGTGGCTAAATGTTAGATGATTTATTTATAGAAAGTAGCAGTAATTATGTGGTATGATATGATATGCTCATTGAAAGATCAATCTTATAAATGATAGGTCTTTCATAAGAGATTAAATTAGATTGTGTAGCAGTAATCGACGGATGAGGCAAGTTCTTAACCCTAAACTTCTTACGTTATTGCAAGTTTCCTAACTCAAACTTGAGTTAATATTTTCAAGCATGTTAGTGGTTTAATTATTGTCAATTATTCCACCTCAATGAAATTTATTGTTAATCGCACTTAGTGCAAATTGCATATGTTTACCTGGTATGAAAGACTGATCACCTTGATTACCAAATTTATTCATGGTCATTGTTGGCCACTCAGCGTTATTGATTCAGTTATTCATTTATTGAAATTTGATTATCGTTCTTTCACAATTATTATATATTGTTGAAAATTCGAAAGCTTATTCTTTTTCAATCATGATATATCTTTCTTGTATTTAAACTTGCTGAGCAAAGTAGTTGCTCACTCTTGCTATATCATGATAATATTTCAGTTAAGCCCAAGTGCTTCAGGAAGGACAAAGCCAAGAGGAAACGTTTTACAGAAACTTAATATGTGTTAACTATTATATTACCTTATGAAAATGATTATGTAAACCTTTTGAGTTATTAAGGTATGTATCAAGATAAAGGTTGTAGACCTTGGGAAATGTTGTAGAATACTCTGAAATAAACAATGTATGTTTATATATTCCGCATTAGTTATGGAACATGTATACGAAGATGATGTATCGTGACGCACCAAGTTCGAGGTTCAAGGGACACGGATTTGGGGGCGTGACAGGTTGGTATCAGAGCTGTAGGTTATAGTTCTATGGTAAGAGTACCTTAGGATATAACCTAAAAAAAAAATTAAGTCGTATTTAAAAATCCGAGAGGCCAAGTAGGCCAATAGGGGGTACTAGTGATGTAAGATCCAACTATAGGCCGAATATAGGAGGCGAGAACTTTTGTAGACTCGTTGAAATTGATTCCCCAAAAAGCGGATCTTGTCCCCTTGCTTTAATTAATAAATCTTTGCTTTAACCTTATTAAATGAATAATTGGGGTTAGAGTAGATAAGTCTGAGAACCTTGGTGGGACTACCAAGGGAAGGTAAAAAGAACAGAGAATATTAATTGTGAGTCTCTGAAGTGGCCTATAAATAAGCCTTCATAGAATTGTGTAGTTCTCCAAGTTAGAAGTAAAAAAAAAAAAAAGCAAGAGTAAGCTAGAGAGAAAGATTAATAAAAAAAAAGCAAGATGTCAGGAGATGAAGCACTTAGAGATATCCTGGTAGTTTCGGAGGAGCCGATAACTGTAGAGCCTTTATCTACGGTAGCTCCTGAACCCGAGGATAGGGAGGAGTCGGTGGAGAATCTATTAACAGCAGTGGTAGATAGGAACATTGAGTTGGAAAATATGGTGCAAGAACTAAAGGCGGAATTGGAAGAACTCCGATCAGACAATCAGGAACTAGAGGCAAAAGTGGAAGAACTCCGAACAGACAAGCAGGCTATAGAAGCCCATTTGGAAGATGAGATTTTAGAAAAGTTGAGAGCGCAGGATCAGGCGCAAGATTTGGAAGAAGAGGTGAGAAGCAAGAACAGGAAGATGGATAGAATGAGGTACGCCTTTAACAAGTTGGTTGGGCGTATTCAGGACAGGGTATCCAATTACCCCAAGGAGGAAGATCATACTGAACCCGTCATTAGTAGGGATCAGGTCATGATCATTACCAAGGAAGAACAAGAAGAGGCCATTGAGCGTGGTCTAGGAGGTTGAGATGTGAATGGCGTATATAGATACGCCTACTTATAATGATATTAATATGTAATGATAATTTTGTGTAAGTTAAGAGATATATTTTTATTATAAATCCCATATGTATAGTATTAGAGGGATATGTTATCTAAGTGCTATAAGATGCAAAGTATTATGTACTACGAAAAGTATGTTTAATAAACGTGCTTTGAAAGGAATAAAGAAAAACTACTCGGTCTTAAATAAAAATAAATGATAAGAGATATCTTATGATAAAATTCTTGAAAAAGCAGAAAAAGAATAGTAGGAGATCATGAACAGATCTATAACAGATGTTTAAGATGAATCCATAAAGAAATGGAATAAGTTATAAACAAAAAGATTCAAAGAAGAATCTTGAAGAGTTATAAAAGATGAGATACGAATTAAAGAAAAAGTTCGTATTAAGCAAAGAGTAAGCTAAAATTAGAATTATGTGGGATTTCAATTGAGGACTCATGTTAGTGGCTGAGTTGTACGATTCCTTGTATGGGCGGGGAATTTGTGCTTGGTTTGAGAACCACTTAGTTTCCTATATCGATATAGTGGTTGAGTTGAACAATTTCTTGTATGGGCAAGAGATTTGTCCTTGGTCTAACAACTGCTTAGCTTCCTATATTGATTAGTGGCCGAGTTGACCAATTCCTTGTATGGGCAGGGGATTGTGTTTGGTTCGACAATCACTTAGCTTCCTATATTGATAATCATTGGAACCTAGTGTCGCGTTGTTCGCTATATGTATGTTGAGAAGGTGATTCTTTTCTCATGTGTATAACGGATAGGTAGAGGATGTAAGATTAGGAGCGAGTTCTTAAAACTCATACTTATGGTAAGTTCGTGACTCATAATCATATGTTACGTTTTTGAACCCCTCAGCGAATGGACGTCTTTGGTCTGACTAGGATAAATCCTAAACTCATATGATTGTGGTAAGTTCCTGAACTCATAACGTGTGGTATGTTTAATGAACTATATTGGGGTATAGAAAAGTTGTGCATGAAGAATTGAGGATTTTTAGTATAGTAAACTTTAAGGATGATAGAAATAGATAGAATTATTAAGCAATGGATCATTGAAGAAATTGAAGTTGATGGTGGAGGCATAGGTATTCCAAATCTTCTAGCTATGCTAGACTTCGAAATTTTTGACATCAAGCTAAATTCGCACTGATGTGCCTTTAAAAAATAAAAATAAATTTTTGTTATTCTCAAAACAAGGTGACAATGGTGTGTAGATGGACTTCAAGCCATTATCACATCGTTACCTGTTGTGGCATGATAACACAAAAAAATGATTTTTCAATGGTTTTAAACTATTTAAAGAAGAGTCTACGCTATTTGTTTCGGCTAGACAAAAATGATTTAAAATATCAAAATGTATTTTTAAATAGTCATCAATGCATCATGGAACCTGGTGTAGAATGACAAATGATGGAGTCATCAATGCAGAGTAACCTAGTGTTGGATATGATCATAGTATCGTCAACCCACTAGGGTGTGATGTAGTATGACAAAGTCATAAAATGACGGAATCCTCAAACGGGCTGTATATACAGTGCGGTATCATGACGTCATAAAATGATTTTCAGAATTTTTAAACCAGTTAAAGATAAGTCAATGTCAACTAAAGTGGTTAGACAAATGTTTCGATTGATGTTCGAATTATTGGTATACGTCTGAGCTATTTGATTCAGCTAGACAAATGTTTATAAAATTCAAATATTCTTTGAGAATTTATGCCAAACCAAATTGTGTTGGTGCGGAATCTTATGTTAAGTCTGAGGTGAACAACCCTAAAAAGGGGATTTCTCGGATTGGTTAACGTGGTTCAATCCAGGAAAAGCAGTAAGGGTTGGTTAACGTGGTTCAACCCCGAAAAGTCGTTGTGCACAATGCAATAGTATGACAGGCTGATCACCTGGCGTACAAATTTTGTCCGCGAAAATCGGTAGAAATACTTGAGAACTCAGGACAAGTTCACGGTCTTTATGACCCCTCAGACTGATATGAAAAGTTTTTTTGAATTAACTTTTCACATTATTGATGCTGCTTCACAGTTATTGTACAATTGTGAAGACTCCTGAAATATATTCCATGGTGTTGGAAAGTGAAAGTTTAGAAAATGTGAACTTCTTAGAGAGAAGTTGTCGTGGAATGCGATGATTAAAAGACTAGCTTTTAGAGAAGAAAAGAATAAAGGTTACTATAAAAACCTAGTTTTGATAAAGGGAATGAGCAGAATTAATCTGCTAATAATTTCGAGGACGAAATTCTTAGAAGAAGGGGTGAATGTGATAACCCGAAAATTTATGAGACTTGTAAATAAGATCTCAAATAATTAAATAAAGGTTTAAAGAATAAAAACCTAGATTTAAAAATAGAAGAGTAGAATGAATAGAGATGACTATGCCTTAATTTCGAGGACCGAAATTTCTTAGAAGAATGGGTGAATGTTAATATCCCAGATATTTCACAAATTTAAAATAAAAATTTAATAAATAAAATTCTTATTAAGAGATAAAGTAGATTTGAACATATATGTATATATGTGTTTCATATAATGTGAAGTATGTGATTTTTGTGTAATAGGTTAAATGTGTATATATAGATGTGAAATATATACACATATATTGAGTAAAATTAATTAATTAAAAATAATATTAATTAGTTTGAGATTAAAATTAAAATTATATTATGAGATAATATAATTTGAATATTGAGCATTGGACGACGATAGAATTATTATGAACTAAATTTCATATACGAGTTAATTAATTCACTATTTGAAAATTAGTGGGTTAAAATATTTGTTTTAATTAATTGAATAAAGAAATTTATTTAGTTAATGATGATAATTTTATTTATATTACAATAATTATATGTAATATAAATAATGATATGATATTTAATATTATGTCAAATAGATGTGGATTAATAGTTTGTCCAAGCTAATTAATTTAATTAGTGTGAACTAACTAACGAGGCGTGTAATTGTATAAAAGAAGTCAAAATTTGAATTTGAGTTTGGAGTAAGAATTTGGAGACGTGAACTAGACGGTTGAGTCCGGAACGTCGAAATTAATAGGAATCGACTACATTCACGAAAATGTTAATTTTTTTTTTTGACCCGAATTGACTAAATGGTCAATTAAATGAATAAATGAGTAAATAAGAGAGGGGGATTAAATCTTCTAGAATGGGGTGGCGGCTAGAGCTGATTAATATGGGAAAAATGCTGAAATTATTTCCCACATGTTCCAAACATTTCCCCAAATTTCTCACCAAACCTACATGTGATTGGTTGGTTGAATAATGTTAGGTGAGGGAGGGGCCATGTTGGTTAATTAATTTTGACTTAGTAAGGCATTTCCATCAGCCATGTTACTCATTCCCTCACTCCCTCCCGTAGCAATTAAGAGAGGAAGAAAAGAGAAAGAGAGAGAGAAGAAAAAAAGAGAAAGAAGAAGAAGAAGAAAGAAGGAAGAAAGAAAATCCTAAATAAGGTAATTCTTAAGCTTAAATTCACATAAATTTCTTGAATACTTTTCTTTAAGAATCTGAAAGTCCTAATTATGTTTAGGTATTTTATTTATATCTCTAATGGTATGTAACCATGAAGCATGATAGAGGAAGCAAAGCTATGAAACAAAGAAAAGGAAGAAAACTAGCTAAAGGTATATATCTAAACCCTTAACAAAATACTTTTATTTTTCATATGGATGTTAAGTTTTATGAAGTAAGATCATGACTAAACTTAAAAGTAATGTTTTAGCCATGGATTAGCAAGAATCCAACAAAAGAATTCAAGAAAAGAAATAAAATGAAAGAAGAACAAAACAGTTTTTAAGCCTAAAAGCACTAAATTTCAGTCCACTTTAGATTTTTATCATTTGAAATCTATAACTTCTTTTCGCGATCCGTCAAAGAGAGGTGTTAGATCTATAAGTTATCTGATGAACCCAAGTGGAATCACTCAAAAAGATTAGACGGATCAACCGTGGTGTTATTTTTAGTAAAACAGTTCCTGCTGCGAAAAAACTGGAAAATCCAGTGAGCCTACTGTCCAGTTTTTATAAAGATTGTTTCGGTCACTTTAATTACTCTAAAAATTCTGGTCTTTTGTGATATGATAGTATATCAGGTTAACTAGATGCTGTCCAAAGATGAGAATTTTTCGATGTCCTGAGAGGGAGTTATGGCTTTTATAAGAAAATGCGATTTTAAAAGTAAACTGCTATAACGCAGCGAATACAACCCAGAAATTATGAAAACTTTAAACTGGGATGAGTATATGGTAACATGAGTCTACCGTATAATTTTCAGAATTTTTGAAACGAACGGATAATTTATGATAAATGTAACCATTTTGGACTGTTTTTAGCCTATTTAAAAATAGGAAACGAAATTGCAAAATTACAGGAAAATTATTATAGAACTAAAATGTTATATACTGATATTTCTCAAAAGATAAAAAAATAATAAGTTGTTTTTGGTATTTTTCATACCTATGATTAAGTTAAGAATAATGAGAAAATTAAGTTATATTAAGTTGAAAAAATGTGTGAATGTTATTTTATTGCTTAATGACCTTTAATATGATATGTTAAGATTTTATATGGGTAATTTGGTTATTTTTTAATAAAATTATTATGTGTATGACCAAATATGTATGTTAACTAAATTAAATAGTAAGGATAAACAATTAAATTAAATTGTTCATGAGTCTAATAAATGATTTAAAATATTATTAAATAAATAATTAATAATATTAGATTGAATTATTATTAGATGATTAAAATATTATTAAGTGGTTAATAATATTTGTAATGATTAAGACATTAATAAATGATATTAAGTGATCAAAATATTATTAAAGGGTTAATAATATTTGAAAGTGAATAAAATATTATTAAATGATTAATAAGATTAAAGTGTGATTAGAATATTATTAAATGATTAATAATATTTCTAAGTGCCTAAGATATTATTAAAATATTATTAAATGATTAATAAATATTAGACGAGAGTTTTAAGATGTTGATTAAGTGATTGAAATATTATCAAAGGACGATAATAATATTGATGGTTTTAAGGTGTTATCTAACATTTGATTATGTGGCTAAATGTTAGATGATTTATTTATAGAAGTAGCAGTATTATGTGGTATGATATGATATGCTCATTGAAAGATCAATCTTATAAATGATAGGTCTTTCATAAGAGATTAAATTAGATTGTGTAGCAGTAATCGACGGATGAGGCAAGTTCTTAACCCTAAACTTCTTACGTTATTGCAAGTTTCCTAACTCAAAACTTGAGTTAATATTTTCAAGCATGTTAGTGGTTTAATTATTGTCAATTATTCCACCTCAATGAAATTTATTGTTAATCGCACTTAGTGCAAATTGCATATGTTTACCTGGTATGAAAGACTGATCACCTTGATTACCAAATTTATTCATGGTCATTGTTGGCCACTCAGCGTTATTGATTCAGTTTATTCATTTATTGAAATTTGATTATCGTTCTTTCACAATTATTATATATTGTTGAAAATTCGAAAGCTTATTCTTTTTCAATCATGATATATCTTTCTTGTATTTAAACTTGCTGAGCAAAGTAGTTGCTCACTCTTGCTATATCATGATAATATTTCAGTTAAGCCCAAGTGCTTCAGGGAAGGACAAAGCCAAGAGGAAACGTTTTACAGAAACTTAATATGTGTTAACTATTATATTACCTTATGAAAATGATTATGTAAACCTTTTGAGTTATTAAGGTATGTATCAAGATAAAGGTTGTAGACCTTGGGAAATGTTGTAGAATACTCTGAAATAAACAATGTATGTTTATATATTCCGCATTAGTTATGGAACATGTATACGAAGATGATGTATCGTGACGCACCAAGTTCGAGGTTCAAGGGACACGGATTTGGGGGCGTGACAATAGTGAGGAGTCAATTTCAGATGAAAATGATGGAGAGAGAGAGAGAGACATGGCAGCCATGGAACGTTTTTAGTTACTGAGTTTCCCAAATTGTCAAATTAGTAAAATGGGTATTTTCTGAATTTTTTATTTTTCTCACATTTTTGTTGAAATTGAATATAGTGGGTGGAGGGTTAAAATGATAAAATACTGTTATTCAGATATTTTTAAAAAATTAATTATCAAACAACATTTCTTCATTCAGATACAATTGTAGACAGATGATCTATATTATTCAGATATCTAAACTGTTCAGATCTTAATATTCAATTTTATCAAACACAACCTTAATACATGTAAGAAAGCTAAATCTTTTTTAAATGATAGTATAAAATGACACAATGTTTTTAAATTTATCAATACAACTTTATTATCACATCATTATTACCCTCCGTCCCTATTTAAATGATGTTAGAAATCTTTGCACACTTATTAAGAAAACGATTGAAAATATTTTAATTGTTTAAAATGCCCCTAACATATGGTTATTTAAAAAAAAATTATTCTCACAACAACATGTTTATCTATATTTTCTTTAAAAATTCATTTATTTCACTTAGAAGTCTATATTTTCTCCCTCTTTTTCATAAAATAACTTGATTTTTCACTTTTTTAAAACACTCTCCTTCTCTTCTTTTCTTACGTTTTGAAAGTCATTGCAATATCAAGTTTTCTATTTAAGAGTACCAGGAGCCATGTTTTGGTTTCAAATCACATTTAAAACTATGGCGTCACATGTTTTGGGTTTTGATTTTTATTTACTTTCTCACCAGTTTTCTTTATAAAAAGCTATCTATGCCACATGAATTTTTAAAAGAAACAAAACAAATTTTCACAATTGCAATAATTAGAGATATAGATTTGAATATTTTTCCAAGCGATGGAGAATTTTCATCACAAACTGATGGAGAAATTCTGGAAGATGTTGATGTGAATTCTGACAGGAGACTTTTTATCACTAGTTAATGACAAAATTCAACTAAGGTTTGATCAAAAGTTCAAAACACTTCTCCACTGATCGAAGAATTAGAGAATTCTAATGCAACTGAATTATATGGAGATATAGGTACGGATTGTTCCTCGTTTTTATCCATACAAGCACCACATAAATCTTGTTTCTTTTTCCCATGCAAACAATGTTGTTTTTCTTTAGTTTTTATACTTTGAGTTATCTATTCTTCTTTATTTCATGCAAACACCATGTAACTTTATATGTCAGTATATTACTTTTTGCATGTTCTATTACTTTTTGAAGAACCAACATGGCAAGCTTTGTTTAAAATTTATTTTTTGTAGTCAAATTAAACCATTTAAATGTGCCTATAACCTTTTCTGTCTACTGCTCAACCTTCCTCATGATTAGAGTTCAATGGAGTATTTTGTCTTCGGTAGTTTAATTAGTAATGTGATTAGTTTCTATAACTGATCATAAGACCAGCATCAATCCATTTTATGCATAAGTTCTTAATTTAAAATCCAGTAATATATAGCAAATTGACAGTCTTCACCTACTGATTTTATCCTAAACTTGCACTTATGAAATTACAAACTGAAAAAATATGACTACTTTTTTTTATTGAATACAGTGGAATCCACAACCCACATGGACAAAGAACTGCCATCATATGTTTAAAAGATGTCCCCACCCCAAGGAAATATCCCCCTGATCCGGTTACACATAGCGAAGTTACATTTGTAAATAACTCATACGCCAAAGTAGCTTACTTCTGTGCCTCTTGTATTTATTTAAACAACTAACAATTACCACCGTGTGTTATTTTTTTATTTATTTAACTTGAAATTACGTATTCTCTTTAATTTGTAATTTGCATATTTATTTAATTTTGTATCTATAATTTATATAACTTGAAATCATGTGTTTTTCTTTTTGCTAGGTGAAGAAGTTCAAAGAAATGTCTCACAAGGAGAAATTTGAGCTAGAAAAAATAACTTGTCCAATGCGCATCGGCGAGCTATATATCATGCTTTATTGGAGAAAAGTGTTGATAGAAAATTGATACGAGACACAACAAAGATTATTGCTACATTATTTTCAGTACCAATTCGTACTGTTCAACGCATTTGGAAGCAAGCAAAAGATAATTCCGTGCATGGGAGGTGTGGCTAATGTATCTAATATAAGATTAAAAAATTGTGGTAAAAGATTTCAAATTAATGCATGTCGAACGAATTCGTGAAGTTAAGCTACATGATCGGACAACTTTTAGATCTTTGGTTTGTGCCACAAAATATAATAAATCATCGTTATACATATTTTACAGATCGGATGGTACGTATTAGGGGCCGCTCAAATGCCATCAAACCATATTCGAAGGAGGATAACATGAAATCGAGGTTGCAATTTTGTATATCGATGCTTGACAAAAGTAGTTTATCACGTGATTCGATATTTGTCGACATGTATAATATTGTTCATATTGATGAGAAATGGTTTTTCATGACAAAAAGTTCGGAAAAGTATTTACTTCTCTCGGATGAAGAAGATCCTTTGCGCATGTCTAAAAGCAAAAAATTTATTGTGAAAATGATGTTTATAGCTGCTATAGCTCGACCGAGATTCGATGCACAAGGAAATAAATTGTTTTCTGAAAAAATTAGAATATTTCCTTTCATCACTAGGGAGCTGGCTAAAAGGACTAGCGCAAATCGAATTGCTGGAACAATAGAGACAAAAATCAATTAACTCAGTTGGAAAAGACTAAGTAAGATCGTTCTTGATTGAAAAAATACTTCCAGCCATTCGAGCTAAGTGGCCAAGTGAGGATTCCAGAAAGCCCATTTTCATTCAACAAGACAATGCAAGAACACATGTTAGCCCCAACGACGAAGAATTTCGTAATGCTGCATAACAAGATGGCTTTGATATTCGGTTGATGTACCAACTGCCGAATTCTCCATATATAAATATTTTGGATCTTGGATTTTTTTGGTAATATTCAGTCATTGTAGGATCAGGAGCCTTCAAAAACTATTGATGAATTAATTACCTCTATTAATAGATCATTTGAAACATTCTCGACTATAAAGTCGAATCGTATATTTTTGAGCTTACAATTATGCATGATTGAGACTATGAAACTAAAAGCTTAAGGTTCTAACAAATAAAAGATTCCTCATTATCAAAAACAAAAATTGAAAAAAGAAGGCGACTTCCTATTCGAATGAAATGTGATCCCGAGCTTGTACAAGATGTGCTCAATAAGTTGAATTGAAGTTTTGTTTGAAATATTTTATGCTTTAATGCAATGTTAAATTCTTCTATTTCTTTGTATGTATTTTATTGTACTTAATTTTATTTTTTATTAAGTTTTAGATGACCATTTTATGATACTGGTATAATGAAGAATCTAAAAATAAATCGCAAAGAAAAAAACATCAAAAGATTGTGTACATGGTCCTGATTGTGGTGCTGAATGTGTATTTTTGAGGTAGTCATGGGATAATAACTAGGACAATTTGTTCATGGAGGAAGGTAGATTCAAATGGACACTGCTAATGTATTAATTTATTTTTGTTAACATTTGTATTTATTTATTTATTCAAACGGATGATACTAAGCCCACTAGATACTTTATATGTCAAGATTGGGATTGTAGTCTAGGCAGCAATGCCTTTTTGAGTACTTACAACACTACAAACTGTAAATGTGGGAAACCAACGAATAAGGAAATCAAATTTGAAAAGGATTTTGATGTTTACTTGGATTATGGTAATGATGGGAGTCTTTGTTACTGAGTTCATATCTTTTGCTATAGGAGATGATATGCACATATATTTTTTCCTAGTTTGGATCAAACAAAGGATAAAAATAAAACAGGAGATGATATGCTTATTTTTCCTAATTTGGATCAAACAAAAGAAAGAAAACAAATCTTGGATTTGTTTGTATGGGGAAAATGAGTGTCAAAATATTGGTACAAAAATCAAACAACAAGGTTTTGTTTGCTGAAGCTAGGGATGCTTTTGTTAACTTTTTGTTTAGCTTCCTCACAATTCCATTAGGAAGTACTGTGGTACATCTCGAGTGGTAATACTTCTATTTGGGGTATGGATAGTGTCTACAAAAAGTGTATCAAATTTGAATATAGGCAGTCCATTGAAATCACAGATAAACCGAAATATAGGCTCCTTCGCCCTCAATTTTATTGCTGCGTACGTTGTCTGTCCATGTCTAAGGAACGTAATTGCCGGAATGCAACATTTAATCAATCATCTTTAAAAAAAAAATAATACTTCAAATGAGTAAAATCCAAATCCATGCATTAAGAATCAAACATCAACTAAGAGTAATAGATATCATCACCAAATAACTTACCATCACTTAAAAATTAATCCAAAGGTATAATACCATTACAGTACCCAAAATACTAAAATTCATTACAATCCGACATCATCACCAAAATAGAGATTAAAGAAATTAAAACCTCAAAGATGACAGGATTAAAGATTAGAAACATTTGGGGTATAAAATCCTTTAAATCTCCAAATAACTCTATTGCTTTTTTTCCTCCTCCGAGAGTTCGCTTTTATCGTCCAGGATCTTGTTCAAATCAATGCCAATACTTGCTGATAAATTCAAATCGAAATTTTGTGCACCCTTACATGCCTCACCATTTGATTTTTCCCTCAAATTAGAATAAGATTGAGATTTTTTTTGTCATCCATGGTGGCATAACAAAATTCTATGAAGAGATTGAAATTTTAGTGTGGGCAAAATTTTTTGAGAAAATAAAAAATAAAGTCCATAATTAATTTTAGAATAGGGAGAGATGAAAATTATTAAAATTGATGAAATAGTGAGATGAAACAGTTAAATAGAAAGAAAAAATAGGGAGTGAAGACTAGATATGGTTGGAGTAATTAGCAAATTAGATAAAGAGAGAGTTTAGAAAATTAGTACATAATTAATAAGGGTAGTTTAGAAAAAATAATGGCTAATTATCCTAAAATTTCTAAAACGTCATATATTTAGGGATATGGTAGAAGTTCTAAAACGTCATTTAAATAGGGACGGAAGGAGTAATTCATATCATTATTCAAATCAAAATTATTTCCCAAAAATACTTAATCATTGTTATTTGGACTTTCTTCATCACTTGGAAAAACATTCAAATCTATATCTCTAATTATTGCAATTGTGAAAATTTGTTTTGTTTTCTTTTAAAAATTCATGTGGCATAGATAGCTTTTTATAAAGAAAATTGGTGGGAAAGTAAATAAAAATCAAAACCCAAAACATGTGGCGCCATAGAGTTTTAAATGTAATTTAAAACCAAAACATTGCTCCCGGTACTCCTAAATAAATTAGAAATAAATCATTATTATAAATTAGAAATAAATATACAAAAATTAGAAAAGTTATAAGTTTTGATGAGATAGGTTTTGTAATTTGAGGGGTAATAAATAAATAAGTTGATGAAATAAAGACATGATGCATCCTAGGAAATTACTACTGCATTTTAGCAAAGCTAAATTTGATTGAGACATGAGTAAAGACTTGAAAGTCTAGAAAAACGCTAAACGGTGGCTGAGTTAGTTGTAAAAAAATTACTACTCCTTTCGTTTTACAAACAATATAAAATAAATACATAATGCATCCTAAGTGTAATTAAATTAGAGTAAAATATACTGACATCCTCTATAGATAATCATAATAACATTCATTATCCCTCTAATTTTTCAAGTAATAGTCAGTACCCCTCTAGTCTACAATATGTAACATTCACTACCCCTAGTGTGCTTGACCAACTAATATCCAAAAATATTTTTAATATAATGTCTAATACACCCTTCAAGTTATAATGCTTAATATATCAACTAAATATAAATTTGTATATTCTAATTTTTACTTAACTTGATCTAATTAATTAAGTTATGAACTTGTGCAATAAATAACATAAATGTCAAAAACTAATAAATATTCATTTTATTAGGAAAATAAAGTCATACACTTTTTGCTAATTAAATTTCTCAAAAAATAAAATTTACGTAATATACATTCAAATATATTTTTTTTCATTAAAAAGTAAAATTTTTATACCCATAAAAAGTACAAATTAACTCACAAAAAAATTATAATTATTTTTTCCAAATATTAAAATTTACGTAAAACAAACTTATTATTATAGAACGAATTTTATTATTTATATAAAAAATTATTAAAAATTATATATATTAAACTAAACATAAGTCACACTTAGGCATAATTATTTACAGTAAAAATGACAAATATTGTTACTCGAAAAAAGAAAAAATATATTAAAAAAATCTTTTACAAGATACAGGTAGTAATAAATATTATTATATTTTTTTTATTCAACATTGTACAAAAACAACACCAACTATATACTAAAAAATATAATCAAAATCATAAACATCTCAAATTTTGACATATACTCAAGAAAATTTAACATATAAAAATCATAATATGAAACTAAGAATTTAAATAATAATTTTTATTGTTAAACACCAAAACTAAACTATCAACATACTCATGAATCATTCTAATTAGACCAACTCCATTAATAATTTAATTTAAAATTCTTAATATTTGTATCACTTATCCAAAAATATGTGTTAATTAAATTAAATTAGCTCTTTTTATAAGTTACCAACAATTTGAATTAGTTTTAATTATAAATAAAACTATAATTAAAATATATTATATTAAAAAAACAATTAAACATATATATATATATATATATATTATGTAGGAATTAAAATTTGATAATATACAAGGGTATATATGTAATTTTATCTATTTAGTCAACCCTAAAAACTTGCAAGGGTACTAACTGTTACTTAAAAAACTAGAAAAGATGTGAGTGTTATTATGATTATCTAAAAAGGATATCACTGTATTTTACTCATTAAATTATATAAAATAAATTTGATAGAGACATGTGTAAAGATTTAAATTAGAAAACTTCAGAAAAACGTTGGCGGAAGTCATGTCAACAAATTACTCCTTTCCTTCTAGTAAAGAGTACTACTATTTCTAAAGTTAACGAGTACATATTAAAAATGTATTTTTATCTTATCTATACTCATAAAAGAATAAATTTTAATTAAGTAAAAAATATTATAAAACAAATTATAAGATGATATATATTATTTTATAGGGTTAAATATAATTTACTACCCTAAACTATAGGCATATTCCACTGGTGATCCATCTTTAAAACTTTTCAATTAGATGATTGAACTATTAATTTTTTCCAATTGGTTTCAATTGAGTCTGCCACGTCAGAAATTGCTGACGTGGTTGTCTGGGTGGGTCATAGTTGAGCTGATGTGTAACTAAAAAGGCGTATTATAATTTTTAATTACACATTTATTATATATTAAAGGGCAAATTCGTCAAACCACATTATATTAATCATTAATACTAATCAAAAATAACAAAAGGCTAAAACCAACCGTCAGATATCGATCAAAGCTCTCCTCTCAGTAAAAGCCCTAACTTCGATCTAAAAAACCCCAGGTCTTAGAATCAAAAAATTTTCACGATTCCAGAATATCTCACAAAGTCTAAAACCATCAGATCAGAAGAAATCGATCAAAGTTTTCCACTCACATAAAAGCCCCAACTTCAATCCAAAAAAATCCTAGGTCTTGAAATCAAAAATTTCCTCACGATTACAGCGAGAAAGAGTTCAATTGTGCATTATGTGCTGAATCTGCGTTACAAATAAATACTTAATTCTCTCACCTCCTCTCTATATCAAATCAAATCAAAATAGTCCATGCAAAGAAAAATTCGAACGTTAGAAGGAAACAGAACAATGTCTTATACCGTTGCAATGTCAAATTCGTCGGTATTTTCTCCGTCATCGTCTTTTAGGTTTCTTCTTCCTTTTTCTACAAACACTTTTCTCTCTCTTCATCTCCCGAAACCCTAATCCTGATCCACTCTCCTTCCTCTTCGTCTTCTTCGTCGTCGGTGTTGAAACTCCGGCTTCAGAAGCCACCAAGTAGACTAATTAGAGCTTCCAACGACGTCGCTCTTCCTCCTTCATCCTCGCCGACGATTTCGAAAAGGAAGAGGACGACGAAGCTCGATATTCCGGTGGCGGCTTTGAGCTTTGGGTGTGATTTGGCTATGCCGTCGGTGGCGGAGGAGCGGAGGAAGGAGATGCTAGAGTTTGAGGGAGATGGGTATTCGGTATATACTGTAAGAGAGGGAGGAGAGAGGCAATGGAGGATCATTACTCAGCTAAAGTCAACATTCAAGGAGATTCCAAAGAAATTATTTTCTCTTAGGGCCTGTTCGCAAATGACTTATTTTAAAATGACTTATAAGTTAAAATATAAGTTGACTTATAAGTTGTTTTAAGTTGTGACTTATAAGTAAAAACGTTCGGCTGATAATTACTTATAAGTCACAAATTAAGTTAAAACAAGTTATGAAGGTGTTCGGCTGATAATGACTTATAAGTTAAAATAAAATGTTAAAATTACTAATAATGACATTATAAAAAGATACATTGATTCAATATCATATCAAAGGTTATTATTGATAAATAACTTATTTAACAGCTTATTGGTAAACAACTTATTATTTAAACAGCTTATTGGTAAATAACTTATTATTTAAACAGCTTATTGGCAAACAACTTATTTAACAGCTTATTGGTAAATAATTTATTTAACAGCTTATTGGTAAAAAACTTATTATTTAAACAGCTTATTGATAACCAACTTATTTAAACAGCTTATTGGTAAATAACTTATTATTTAAGCAGCTTATTGGTAAAAAAAACTTATCTAAAAAGCTTATTGGTAAATAACTTATTATTGTTAAACAACTTATTATTTAAACAGCTTATTGGTAAACAACTTATTTAAATAGCTTATTGACAAACAACTTATTTAAACAGCTTATTGACAAATAACTTATTATTTAAACAGCTTATTGACAACCAACTTATTTAAAACAACTTATTGGTAAATAACTTATTGTTTAAACAGCTTATTGATAAACAGCTTATTGGTAAGCAGCTTATTATTGATAAATAACTTATTATTTAAACAACTTATTGATAAATAATTTATTATTTTAACAGCTTATTGATAACCAACTTATTTAAATAGCTTATTGATAAATAATTTATTATTTAAATAATTTATTGATAAACAACTTATTTACTAACTTACCCCTATTTATTTTAATAATTCTAACCATTATCCATATCTACTATTCAAAATATTCTTTATTAGTAATTTACATTTAAAATAAATAATTAAAATTTTTTGTTATATTAAATATTTTTTTAATTATTATTAATTTAAATACTTTTTATTTCTTAAACAAAAATTATGTATTTTTTTAATCGATTATAATCAAAAGTGTTGATCTGAATTAGGAGTCACATTTTTAATGCTTTAATATAGCTTTTGTCATCACTTCCCCATTATATACACACATGAATACATAGATATACACGAAGAGATAAAATCCAGAATCCCCCTCACTTATCCAAAACTTCTTTCTCTCTCCTCTTTATTTCCCTCTTCCATTTCATCGCCACCACCAGAGAATAAATCACTTCTCCCATCCTCCCCTCCACCGTCCTTATCGTCACCGTCCTCCCCACCACCCAAAAAGAACGATTCTCCTCCGTATCCACCGTCCTTCCTCCGGCTTCCACCACACCACCACCGAAGGGAAGCGCCCCCCCCCCCCCCCACCTCCGTCAACACCATGGCTGCAGGAGGCAGCGAAGCACTCTCACCCCCCTGCAGCTTCACGGGTCTTCAAATCGCACGGAATCTTCGAGCGCAGAGAGAGAAGAGCAGATCGGAAGAGAAAGAGGGGTAGAGATGTAATTTATCAAGACAATGAGAGGTAAAATAGTCATTATATTTGGTCAAAATAGCTTATTTAGAATGACTTATAAGTCATTTTTTATAAGTTACAAATTGTTACTTATTATTTTTGACTTATAAGTCATAAAATAAGTCTTTCCCGAACACTAGAACAGTAAAAAAACTCCTTATAAGTTAGTTTGACCAATTTATAAGGAGCTCCCGAATAGGACCTTAATTTATGATTTGGACTATTTAAAGCTTATTTCTTGGATTTAGACTTTTAATGTTGTTTTTGTTTAGTTTTAATGTTTAATATATTGTGGTTTGACGAATTTGCCCTTTCATATATAATAAATGCGTAATCAAAAATTAAAATATTTTTTTTAATTACACATCAGCTCTTGCAAGCCCCACCCAGACAGCCACGTCAGCAATTTCTGACGTGGCCGACTCAATTGAACGCAATTGAAAAAAATTAATAGTTCAATTATCTAATTGAAAAGTTTTAAAGGTGGATCACCAAAATGGAATATGACCTATAGTTTAGGATAGTAAATTATAGTTAGGCCTACTTTATATTATGATCAATAATATAAAATATGCCTTTTTTTGTATGAAACTATAAATTTTTACAAATTTTTTTTTTTTGCGAAATAGAAAAGCAAGAAAATAAAATAGCAGAGTGATAAGTGCTTTGTTTTTTTACTAGTACTTCTGTTTTAGGTGGGTAAGCCATCCATTCTTGTGCCGCTACTAGCATTCTAGATACTAGGCGGGCAAGCACATGCCTTTGAATTGAATGACGACCGTAATGGATGTCAGTTCAATCCGAAGGAAATTATGCGGAAGTTTTACAGAATTATTATGAAACTATACGACTAAAATTTGATGACTAATCTGGCTAACATTGAACTTAATAAAATGAAATGGTTGAATAATTGAAAAATGAGATTATTCAGGAATAAGCATTGAATGCTAAGATTACGCATTGAATTTGCACTCAAAATTCTTTGGCGGTAAATGAAAGAGAATTGTTATTTATTTTTTTTGATAATAATATATCTTGAGACTTACTTTTTAATTACGAGTTATGTAAATAATTATATTCGATAATATTTTAATGATGTATTTGATATAGTGGATCAATTTTATAGTTCTACCCAATCCCATATATTAATATACGTCACAATAATAATTCGACAAAAAAATCTCGTAATACATAATAAGACTTTTTTTAAAAGTAAAATTAATATTTTAACAAGATCTAATTCAAATGAATGTAAAAAAATTTATTTACTTTTTATGTGAAAAGTGTTTTGCATGAATGTTATTTTTTTTCTCATTAAAATATCTATAACCTTAACGAAAAGGTCTCTGAAATGTAATGTGAGCATTGTGGCCACATGAAAATGATTTTAGCTCTGAAACTATGTTGAAATGTTTAATTTAAAATTAATTGTCGATAATTGAAGACCTTTCAAATGTATATAATAAATTTACAAGTATAATTTAATCTTTATCAAATTTTAACCAATACATTCCTTGCACATTCCCTCACACAGTGATGGGAACGTGAATATTCATAACATTCATAATATGTGCATCATTTGACAAATGAAAGAATAATTTCGACTCTATAACATGTTCAAGTATCAAACTTAAATCTTTTTTACAAAAATTTCAACCTTCATCTTAAATTTGGGGAGGGTTTTTTTTTTATTTTGGAAAAACCCTCCCCTAGATCTCTTTTCTTATATTTTAATAATTTCTCTCTTCTTGTGGAATTTATTTTTCTTTTTTGTGGGACTTGTTTTTTTATGATTTGACTGATTTCTTTATTTTTGTGAGAGAATTTCATTATCATCTCTTAGGAGACTTTGTTTTCTCTAGTTAGGAAGTTTTTTTTTTCGTTTATGAGAATTTTTCCGGTGCGTGAATAGTTAAAAATATATTGTTAAGATTTGAGTGTGACGTTATCATGACAGTCGGTTCTTCCTTTGCTCGTATTAAAGAACTGCTCAGATCTGCATATTATGTTGCTACTTTTGAATTATGATTATTTTTCAGGAGTATATCTGATGTCCATTAGCGTTGCTATGATTGATTCTTTTCCTGATTATTTGTTATTATGTTTGAAAATATTATCATTTCAATTATTTGTATTATAATCTTTTTATCATTTATAACAGTTTACGATTTCAATTTATTTCAATCGATTGGACTGTTTGATCCCAAAAAAAAAGTATCAAACTTAAAAATTTATCCCTAATTTTTGTAAAACCAATTTTGTAATGGTAGCTCAGTAATACTATTTAACTTTCTCCCAGCGATTTTTTTATCAAAATTCTATTATTAAAACTACTTATCTCATCACATCATCTCACATAGCTGGCACTATATTTGAGTGATAAATTAAAAATAATTACCTTTATATATTATTAAACTCAAAATTTTTATCTTAAAAGGCACTTAGGGTTTGTTTGGCTACCAACATTTGTAGCATTTGCGGTAATAGTGTGTGCAGCTTTTGTACCTCCAAACGCACCGCACCAATTTTAATGTGTTATGTTTGAAACCTAAACGTTGCGTTTATGAGTTAAATAAGTTGTGTTTAAAATAAGTTATTACTAAACGAACAAAATTTTCAAATATGTTTAAATTTTTAAATGCCTTAAACGTACCCAACGTTGTAAATATTGAGTAACCAAAAATACACTAACTAGTAACTAGTCTCAATACTTAGAAAATCACTGGCTTATTCACACCACATTTTGCTTCACTTAATTAAACCGTGGATATAATTATGGAATAAGATGGCAGCTCAAACATGTGGGACATTGACAGGACTTTCTTAGACCAAAATAATTATAGAAGGATTAAGCTCTTCTAGAATTTCCAGAGTACTTCAAATTTTAGATTTCTTTAAATTTATATCATTTATTTTAATTCAAAAATTGAGATGAGCCACATAGACAATATTAACTACATATCCTTAATTTTGTTCGTACTTTTTAATTTGGTGAATCGCATAATTAGTACTGTAATCTAATTCTTCAATTTGTATAGAGATGAGTCTTGATAGGGATGATGATTTTTTTGGGACGGCAGAAGATAGAAAGGATTTGGAAGGCTAGAGAAATTAGGGTGAGTTGGAAGTTAATTTTTTATTAAGTGGCAAATCAAATGAAACTATAAATATCTCCATTCCCCCACCTTACTTTCTACACACACCCTTTTATCAAAATGTTATCCTCTAGCATGACAAAAAATCTATCCACAATAATTGTTGTCGGACTCCTCGTTGGAGCTCTGCCGGGACTAAAAGTGGCTCAAAACTGCGGTTGTACCCCCGACCTATGCTGCAGTCAATACGGCTATTGTGGTAGTGGCAACGACTATTGTGGCCCCGGGTGTCAAAGTGGTCCTTGTTACGCGCCCTGCCACCAAGTGGTGTTTCGGTTGCGGATATAGTTACAGATAATTTCTTTAATGGGATTGAGCAAGTTGAGGCAAGTTGCGCCGAAAATTTTTTTTACTCGAGGTCAAAGTTTCTTGAAGCTCTCAATTCATATCCTCAATTTGGTACAGTTGGTTCAGAAGATGATTCTAAGCGTGAGATTGCTGCTTTCTTTGCTTATGTTACCCATGCGACTGGACGTAAGTTTTTTAACTTTGTTTTGGGTGCTATGACTTTGAATCATATTCCTCGTGTCCCAAAATTAGAGTCTAACTTGACTTGTTGACTTTTAATACTCTCTATGTTCTAAAATTAGGGATATATTTTGACTTTTTTGAGTCAATTCATAAAATCTTAAAATTCAAAATTGATATGAAGTTATTTAGTTTTAATATAAACAAATATAACAATTATAAATTAACTATAAAGTATTACTAATTATCATTTTTGTTGTTTCCAAAACTTGAACGAAATTATATCAATTTTGAGTTTTAGGATTTCGTCAATTGACTTTAAAAAGTTAAAATATATCTCTAATTTTAGAACAGAGATAGTATATATTAAACAATGAACTTTAAGTGAATTATGTCGTAACTAATCTTTTTAATCCCTCCATTCTATAATAATAAACTTTTTAGAGAAAAAATTGTGTTCCAATTTATTTGTCGTTTACAACTTTCTAAGAGAATAAATTTTTTACTTTTCTATATCACCCCTAACTTCTCTCATTGTTCCAAGAAATTCTCTCTCTTGTATTAGTAATTTTCAACTTTGCATAAAAGAATAGTGATGAAATTTTACACAAATTTTAATTATTAAATGATGGTAATCAATGATTTTCTTAATCTATGTACATAAAGCTAAAACAACTATTATTATGGAATAGAAGGAGTATATGATTAAAAAATGACGTTTAATGAGTCTCGTATTTTAAGGCAAAGTAGTGTTATGTATTTATATATTACAAGGTTGATAGCCCGTTCAAGACACAGGCTAATTTGCGAGAAGTTGTAAACGTGTTTTTAGCGGACCAAATGTGTTAAAGATGGGAGATTAAAGTTTAGTATGATGGCATTATTTGTACGTTAGTTATCTATTTTATTTTTTTTACTAATCACACAAGAGACTTATAGGCTAAAAAACTTGAAAAGTAGTGACTTAAATACTACATGCATACACATCAACAACTGAGATGAACAGTACTAACAAAATTCTATAGTTCTATGCATTATATTGAAGTAATCCCAAGCCAAAAAAAATCCAAACAATGAGAAGTAAATTATGAATAAGGTAATGCATTGGAAAATGAATAAGCATTCAAGAATCTCAAAAAACTGGGAATCAAGAATGCTACATGAGAACTTGTACTCATAAAATAAATATCATGTGAGAACATCAGTCAACATAAAATAGAAGTTCATAAGTTAAAATATCTCAAATAAAACAATTTGAACTAAAACTCAACAACTGTCCGCTATCAACAAATTTGACATGCATTGAGCGTGAACTTTTCCCAAAAAAATTCAAATTAAGGATCCACTTGTTTTCATCTTGATCATTGCCTAAGAAAATACAATCAAAAGATTGTTATATTAGTATACATTCTAGGCATTATGAAATATCAAGGTATATTTCTTTTTGGCATTTCATCAAACATGTAATGTACACATTTTACCGATAAAAATCAGCGTACAGAAATGCCTGCATCAATAGAATCTCATAGCAAGCATCTACACAACAAATGTAGACTCATTAAGCAAATCCCACTTCAAATGCGCTATTGAAATCATTAATATAAGCTGTTTCAGAAGCATGAGACTGAAATTACAAACTTTAGCTCGAACTTTCTTTTATTATGGGCCGTGATTTGGTTTGCTTTATGAAATTATTAGGTATTCTTTATTATACTAGGTTAGTGTAGTCATTTGTTTGGTATTGTGACTATCTATGGTTGAACAGATAATTCAACTTCAAATCAGGAGGAGTGTTCGATTCATATAATTAAACAGTAGTAACAACCTCATTGATCATTGAGCAATCAACAAAAGCAAACGATCATCATTGAAAAATAATAGGAATACAGTACAATTACACAGAAAAATGAGTAAGAGAAGGGATATAGTGGTACCTAAGGAGAGAGAAAACTTGAATTTTCACAATGCAATTTGTGCAGTAGGTATAATGATACCAATTATACTTCTTCAGTTCTTCTTCCAATGATGATGGTTGTGGTTATTCGTTAAAAATTCATCGGTTGTTTTGGTTCAGTAATCCGATTGGATGAACAGTGGATATGATAAGAATAGTACATGATTTAGCCATGTCCCTAGCGCGTAAATGCTACTACTAAATGCTACTACTAACATGGCCTCAATATTAGTTACTCGGTCACAACAATATATAAGAATACATAATAACATATATACAATTAAAAGGTCAGAAGACCAAACCTTGTTGCCATTGTAGAATTCACTCTCATATAGTATCAATTTTGTCTCTTTCGAAGGATTAATAGTTAATCCAAATTAGAACTGAACTAAACTACGCATACTAAACAATTGGATCAAGGAGAAGGCTCTCCTTCCATTTCCTTATCACTGAAACAAAAACTCATTGCAAGTAATGTGAAAATTAACTATACAAATCAAAATTTTCAAAGATCCATTTGTTTTCATCTTGATCATTGCCTAAGAAAATACAGTCAACGATTGTTATATTAGTATATATTCTAGGCATTATGAAATACCAAAGTATATTCCTTTTTGGCATTTCATCAAACATGTAATGTGCACACCATACCGATAAGGTTAAGCGTACATAAATGTCTGCATCAATAGAATATCATAGCATATATTCAGTTTGCAGCAAACATCTACACAACAATATATAAGCATACATAATAACATATATACAATTATAAACGTCAGTAGACCAAACCTTTTTACCATTGTAGAATTCACCCCCATATAATTATCAATTGTCTTTTTCAGAGGATTAATAGTTAACTACATAAATCATCAAATTAAACTTCAATTCACCAAATCCAAAATTAATCTAAAAATTTTCTAAACTTATCAAGCGAATATAAAGATACACATTTACATCAAATTTAAAATCCATTCCTCGTGAAAGGCCATCTAAAATGAAAATGAGTTTGTCTCAGGGATAACAATTGTCTATTTAAACAAAGTTCGTAAACCTCTCTCAAAACATTTTATATCTTGACAACGCAATCCTGAAAACCAGCCACAAAATCATTAACTCTTATCTAGATTAAGAAAAAACATATTTCTTCGATCAGAATAAGAAGACACTCAATTCAGAGACACCAAAAGAATCATCAGAAACTTCATTTAAGTTTACAATAACATATCTTTTACCAAAAATTTTATCAATTAAAGAAGCATAAGAGCAAACAACTATATTAAACCATCCTCCTTTTTGAGAAACTGATTAAACAGTCATACCACAAAATACATGTAAAACAGATGGCTAAACAAATAGAAAAAGTGATGAAAAACAGATAACCAAAAAGAATGCCAATATCCTCACCTGAGAAATAAAACAGCATAAATTATCCATAAATTTCAGCTGCACCTCACCAGCTTAATCTATAACCCAACATCTACTACTTTTACCAAAATCTTGAATTTTTACAACCTGTTTAGCAACAATCAAATTCTGGTCATGAGCAATTAAACAACATAAAACAGACCCATCACCCAAAAATCGATTTTGATCCAAGAAAACAAATAAAGCAAATCGGTAGATGGGTATCCAAAATTACCACTTACCGATCTACCACCTCCCTAATCCTCCAAGAAAATTCAATAAAATAAGATGTACAGTGAACTAAATTGGCAAGCAGCAGATTGTATCCACTGTAATTATAAAAATATATATACATACACACATGAACAAAGTATAAATTAAGATTACAAAAATTTATAGATAAAGGAATCTACGGTCTGAAAACCCTTATCCCGATTAGGCTTGTAAGAAATTGAAGAGAATCGATAAAAGTGAAGAGAGAACCTCAACATATTTTAAGGAATCATAGAGGCAAAAATTCGCATCTTCTGTTTCGACCAGCTTCACGAACCTGTTCGGGAACCACTTATTTTAAATGACTTATAAGTTAAAATATAAATTCACTTATAACTTATGTTAAGTTATGACTTATAAATAAAAGTGTTCCGCATCACTTTAACTTTTAAGTCAGAAATTAAGTTAAAACAAGTTATGAAGGCGTTTGACTCATAATGACTTATAAGTTAAAATAATGTAAAGATTATTAAAAATGACATTAATAAAAAGATGGATAAAATAGAAGAGGAGTAAAATAAACATTACATTTGGTCAAACTAACTTATTTTAAAATGACTTTATAACTCATTTTAAAATAAGTCACAAATAGTTACTTATTTTTTTGCCTTAAAACTTAACTTACAAGTCAAAAAATAAATGATTGTCAAACACCTTAATAGTGAAAAACAACTTATAAATTGGTTTGATCAACCTATAAGTTGTTCCCGAACAAGGTCGTAGTCCTTTTAAAGTTTTTTTGGCACGAAGAGTATGTCCTTGCCTGCGGTAAGTATCTAAGAGTTGAGGAAGAGGTCGTATAATTTAGGATGGATCATGTTGATGCGGTAAGATGGCGGTGATGAGGATTTGTTGATTTGGGACTTCTAGGTTTGTGATAATGGGATTTAAAGAAATCTGATATTGAATAAGGAGAAACCAAAGGATCGGAAAAGGAAATTGAAGAGCATGGAGAGATGGATTCAACGAATTCGAAAGACGAAACGTTAAAGTCATCGACGAAAAGAATCGGAAAAGCAAGCGGAGGAAAAGGAATCGACTTAATTATTTTCAATTTAACTGAGATGACTCACCTAATTTTTCAAATTAACCGAGCTGACTCACCGATTTTTCAAATTAAACGGTACGTCCCTTTATATATAAAATAAAGAAAGAAAGAAAGATGGCTCTATTCAATACGTTTTTCTCTCAAATCATTACGTTGAGTCATTCTTAATTAATGCAATAGCAATTATTTCTTCTCCTTACAACAATTCTCATTTGATTACTGACTGTTACTTGCATACATATTAAGTACATAATTTTTCCCACTAAAAAATTTTCAAATTTCAAATTTAAATAATTCTTAATGAGAGAATATTATTGTCTTAATTTATGCAGACTTTTGCTATATAGAAGAAATTGATGGTCCATCAAAAGACTATTATGATGAAGAATACACACAATATCCATGTGCACCAAACAAGGGTTACTATGGTCGAGGCCCACTCCAACTCTCATGGAACTACAACTATGGACCGGCTGGACAAAGTATCGGATTCGATGGCCTAAATAACCCTGAAATTGTTGCACAAGAACAAGTTGTGTCCTTTAAGACAACCTTGTGGTTTTGGATGATCAATGTGCACTCTATCATTACTTCTGGCCAAGGTTTTGGGACAACTATTCGAGCCATTAACGGTGCTCTTGAGTGTAATGGAGCAAACCCTATTATTGTCGTTGCCCGAGTTGGGTATATTATACTAATTATTGTAGACAGTTTGGTGTTTCACCTGGAGATAATCTTAGATGTTAGGAGATAATTTTGTGTATACAAACACAAAATTGAATGAAAATAAAGGGATCCGGTTATAGTGAAGTTACCAACTTATATACTAAATAAAAGGATATCCATTTGCTGTCACATTCTATGTCATTTGTTGTCTCATCTTATATCCCGACGTCTAGTTTTATTTATCCTTATTGATTTTTTATGGTCAAATTGACCATATTTCGGTCATACTCTATCAGTAAATAGGGTACGATATATATATATATACAGAACGAATCAAGAGCATACCCCCTTTAGCGACAGACCGAGCGACGGTTTGGTCCGTCGCCATAGGTCTGGTCCGTTTAGCGACGGACAACTTTTAGCGACGGACCCGTCGCTGAAAGCTATAGCGACGGACCGGACCTATGGCGACGGACCAAACCGTCACCCGGTCCATCGCTAAAGGGGTATGCTTGGTATGTCATTTAAGGGGGTATGCTCTTGAAATGCACTCTATATATATATATACAGTGTCTTTCCTGTGCATACCACCCGCATGCAGGTGGTAAATAAATTAATTGACGGACCATTCCACTTGCAGCAAACAAGGTAAAGCATACACCTTCCTCATTAAAAAATAAATAAATTCCCCAAATAAAGAAATAAGACTCTCTCTCTCTCTCTTCTTCCTCCAAACAAAGAACAGAGGGTAGCTACAGGGAGAGAAACCTTCTTACTGCAAAACAAAGCATTATCAAAAAATGTCCTCAAAACGTCTCAAAGATTAAGCATTTACCATATCGTGTTTTCAAAAATAAAAATAATACAATAAGTTTAACTAGAATTCATTCAAAGATATCCTCAAAATACAATTTTTTTGAATAACATAACAACTTTGATGTCCAAACTTGCAGCAATATTAACACCTCCAATAATTTCATAAATTGCACTCAAAATGATATACCTGTCAATATATATATATAGATATATAAGTTAAGTACTAGAAATAGAGTTTTGTACCCCAAAAAAAGAGATAAGAAAAGTGGAATTAAATTACCAATAGATGAATAATTTTCATTATTAGGACTTGCATCACTAGAATGTCTTTGTCATCAGTTGATCTACATGAATGATTTTCATTGTTAAGACTTGCATCATTACCATAATTTTTACCAACTTAAAATAAAAAAAAAATATACGATAATTTAAATAAACTAAATGATAATTTCTTACCGATTTGTAAACATTGGACAGTTTCTTTTATCATGTGTTTGTCCAACTTTGTCGCATCCATTACAACGTCTCACTTTAGAATTTTTTGCCTTCGCTAGTGCCTTTTCTTCCCCCCTCCCTTCATCTTTTTGCCACATCCTTTTGCCTTTACTTGACTCGGTTCATAATAACTATGTACTAAATTACCATCTATGTTCTCCAAAATTGGTACACTACTAGAATCAATTATTTGATTAGTTTTCACCCCACTTGTACTATAACCAACCATTAAATTGATTTTCTTAAGTGCACTACCTAAAGCATTGATCAAAACTTTTTTTGCTTTCGCACTTGAGAGAGCTTTATCAACTACATCCAAACAACACTGAATCAATCTACTCCGCTCCAAGAGATATGATTTGTCATCAACTATCTCCATGCCACCATCATCTATAACTATCTTAGAGTTTGGGAAATTGTATTTGTCATTGTTGGGTCTTGATCAGTAATAATCATTTTAGGGGCGTTACCTGGCATAACTTCCAAAAATTGGTTGAATAGCCATACAAAAGAATCTATAGTCTCATCACTTAAAAATGCACAAGCAAAGATAATAGTCTAACCATGATTATTAATACCCATAAGTGGTGCAAATATCAATCCGTATCGATTGGTATTGTATGTAGTATCAAAGAGTACTACATCACCATAAAACTTGTAATCTGATCTAGATGTTGCATCGGCCTAAAAACAATGAGTAATCCTTTGTTCATCATCAATCTCAATTTTGAAAATGAATGAAAGATTCTTTCCGTGTTCTAATTTTAAATATTCATACAACATTTTCCCATCATGCCCCTTCATTTTATTACGTTTTTTTCTTTCATAGTTATATAAATCTTGTTGTGTACAACTAATATTTTCAAACCCTCCCGCTTGGACTCCAAAAAAATTGAATTGTTGATGAGGCGGTATATTTACCATGCTAAATTATTCAGACAAATATTTTTGGGCACTAGAAACATTGCGATGAGATCTCAAAAGATGAGTTCTTCGAGGGATTATCAACGGGTGACTATGGCCCTCAACAAATACACTCACCACATATGCGCCCAATTTTGACTTCACAATAAAACGTTTTGCATTACAACTCTTTCTTATTGACCCCCGCCGTCTTTTTGTTTCGATGTCTGCTATTATTGAACTCTTTCCTTGTTTAGAACAAACATATTCCTTCCGTATGATCTCATCACTTTCCCCACCACTCTTTTTTGGGTCCAATTTCGAACACTAAACCCAGTTTCTTTCGCATATGCATTGTAAAAAATTTTAACATCATCTAGTGTTTGAAATTCTTGACCTATCCTAGGCTTGAGTTCAACTGCTACATGATGATTGTAAACAATATTCTCCCTGCTCACTGTTTCAATCAACTCTATATCCCCATCCCCACTTCCCTCTACATCATAGTTTAAATTATCTTCGCTTTGTACTTCAAAGTTCACAATATCCATTTTAACAAATTGAAAAAAATACAAAAGTAATTAATATAAAGAAAAATAAATTCAACATGTTTAATATGTACGTGATGAAAAAATAACTGCAAATAAAAGTACTATTTTCCAAAGAAAAAAGAAGGTGAGAGTATTAAAAAAATTAAATTTAATCATTAACAACAATAATTTAATCATTAACAATAATTATTAATCTCTAACCTACAAAACTGAAATTTACATCCATGAGAAAGTATTTAAAATTTTTGAAAATGGTGGAGAGAGAAATCATACCTTGAGGGTCACACACAAAAGTCTTCTGATATTGCTAACGAATTACTTTCTCCTGATCACACGCGAAAGTCTCCTGTTGAACATTTATTGTCTAACGAATTACAAGGAAAGAAAGTAAAATGGGGTTAAATGAGCTAGCTTGCTTTCTTTCTTTGTTTCTCTCCTTGTAGCTACCCTATGTTCTTTGTTTGGAGGAAGAAGAGAGAAAGTCTTGTTTCTTTATTTGGGGAATTTATTTATTTTTTAATGAGGAAGGTGCATGTTTTACCTTGTTTGACGCAAGTGGAATGGTCAGTCAATTAATTTATTTACCACCCGCATGCGGGTGGTATGTACAGGAAAGGCATTGTATGTGTGTGTGTGTGTCTATATATCTATATATATATATATATATATATATATATCTCTATATATATATATATATACACACACACACACACACACTTTGTTCTAAATTAAGAATACATATTGACTTGTAAAATTAGTTTGCACAATTTTAAAATTCAAAATCGATACGAATTTATTTAATTTTAATAAAAACTAATATAGCTAATTGTAAACTAGCTAAAAAAATTATTAATAACCAATTATTTTGCTTTTAAAATTATATGAAGTTATATAAATAGAAAGGTAGCTGCCCGAATATGAAATATCCAATACCTCTTAATATGCTTTGAGAGATATGACTTGATTCCTGATCAATTCATGCCTTAAAAAAGAGTTTCTTTAGGCACTTTTTTTTCATATCTGGTAGGCTTCATTCATTTCCAGTTGATGTACACATAAGTCTCAAACTATCAATACATGCTTGTATAAAGCCCGTGGCCATACTAACGCTATTTATAGCCCTACTTTATGGGCCTAACTTTATTCACCTAGTTCTGTATTAAGACTGGGCTGAGCTGGCTCGACTCGCCACCCAACCCATGAATATGCCTAGGCCAGATTCAGAGCAACAAACCCAATACTGATGCACTGAAAAGAAATAGGAACAATTACATATTATAGTACATTTTTAGAAATAATTACAAAAATCATACATCCATAAAATAATTACAAAAGTAATACATTTTTTCATATTTAGTTACAAAATTAATATAATTAGGATTCATGTGAGACTCTTTCAGTTGAGACCGATCGTGTCGTCCTCTTTCATGCTGACACAAACAATTTCAGTTCCATGCTTCACAAAAAAAGCCATACTCTGGCGTAACCTTTGATGTTGCCATTATAAGATCTCCTTCGTTTTCTCTGTCTTCATCATTTACGACCACCACCATCTGCAATATCGATATGAAGTAGAGATAAAGATTATGAAAAACAGTGAAGAAGGAGATTTTGCCCAAAAGTTGCAGAAAATTGTTGGTTCATTTCTGAGTTTTAAGTCACAGTTAAGTATTAATTCCATTAAAATTCCTCTGGCCCGTGCCGTGGGTTGGGGCGGTGGTGGTTACAGATTTAATGGCAAGTTCAAATACTGCAGTAGTACAATTTAACTACTGGTGGCTTTAGGGAGGGTGTAAAATGGTGGACGGCGGCGGCTGTGTCGTCGTGATAGAAAATGAGTTGAGGAGGAGGAGGGTAACCAACCCTTAATACAAAAGTAACCAACCTTAATACATAGGTAACTAACCTTTAATACAAAGGTAACCTTAGATACAAAGGTAACCAAACCTTAATACAAAGATAACCAACCCTTAATACAAAGGTGACCAAAACTTAATACAAAAGGTATTTAACCTTAAAACAAAGATAACCAACCTTTAATACAAAGGTAACCAACCCTTAATACAATGGTAACCAACCCTTAATACAAAAGTAACCAAACCTTAATACAAAGGTAACCAACCCTTAATATAAAGGTAACCAAACCTTAATAGAAAGGTAACGAAACATTAATACAGAGGTAACCAACTTTTAATACAAAAGGTAACCAACCCTTAATACAATGGTAACCAAAACTTAATACAAAAGGTACCCAACCATAAAACAAAGGTAACCAACCTTTAATACAAAGGTAACCAAACCTTAATACAGAGGTAACCAAACCTCATCCAGGTTAAAAAAGGTCAATAGTTTAATGTAGTAATTTATATCTAAGTCAAAAAAATCAAAAAAAAATGACTCCAAGGTTCCCACCACCATTGCAAGAATTCGCACAACTTGGATTTCAGATTGATTTTGCTAAACCCCAATTGTTGCTTTCTTTCGTCACCGAAATATGGTTACGAAACTCAATTCATGAAGGCAGATGAGAGAGACAAGACATGGGTTTTGGAAAGATGAAGAAGAGAACAAAGGTGAAAAAGAGAACAGATATAAAGAAAAGTACGGAGATGAGAAAGAGAACGGAGATGAAGAAGAGTACGAAGATGGGGAAAAGGACGGAGATGGCATGCGGTGGTTCTATTGCGATTCCCGACGAACTCCAAAGCCGTAGCATCTCAACTAGCTTGAGCTCCATTGCCATTGCTTCGATCTGGGCTTCTTCTTTTTTTTTGGGAACAATTATATATTATAGTACATTTTTAGAAATTGCGTTATTTTTGTAATTATTTTGTGGATGTTTTGTTTTTGTAAATATTTTCTATTTGTTGTATATTATTGTTAAGGATCCGAAGAAATATTCACTCAGTTCATACAAAAATATTTCTAACTTTTTAAAGTAAATTTGTGATAATAAATGTTACTGGCTTTTATTAGTCTTTTCGTCCTAAAATACGAGTTCCATTTTTCACTTTAAAAAATATTAAATTTTAAAATTGACATGAATTCATTTATACTTTGAATATAACAAATTTTATAGATAATAATATTTTTTTTAGATAATTTTTAATATTCAGGATTCTATTAATTGCAATCAAATAATTCATTTAAATTTTCATAAATTAACCTTAAAAAGTCAAGGAGTTTCATTTCTTGAAATGACCCCATTAAAGTCCAAGACTTTAGGAGGAAATATTGGTAATGAAGGAAAGAAGATAAATAATCTAACCTACATCAGCCAAACAAACAATAGTAGGATATATTTGCCGCATAATAAGACTAACGGCTATTTAAAAAAAGCTCCTTTACAACTACACAAACAATTATCAAAAGAAAACGGGGGAAACGAAACTTCAAAATATACTTTTTCTTTCATTTTCATTGTAGTAAGTAATCCTGCTAGCGACATAATCAAGTAATCCTGCTAAGACAAATAGGTACACATGTGTGTAAATATATATATATATATAGGGGACTGATCCACAGCTCGCGTTAGCTATGGACACTTTTCCAGTTAGCTCATCTTCTGTCGTCCAATGGAAGATCTAAGGGTCAGGTTTGGGCCTGGCCGCTACTCCCTTTAGCGGCCAGTCAAAACGTAGTCGTTTTGACTGGCCGCTAGAGGGAGTAACGGCCAACATGAAAGTTCGTAGAAATATTTGGCCTTCTGCTCAGGACAAAAGTCTAAAATATCCTCACCTTATTTAGATTTAAATAGTTTTAATGTATAAAATATTTAGAGTTTAAATTTTAAACAATCAAATTATCACAATAATTCACAATGTTAAATTATATCACATAAGAAATTATATTACAAATATTTTATACAAATAAATACATTGAAACTAGTTAATGTATTTATTTGTATAAATTGTCAAATATATCAATGTATTTATTTGTATAAAATATTTGTAATATAATTTATTATATAATATAATTTAACATTGTGAATTATTGTGATAATTTGATTATTTAAAATTTAAACTCTAAATATTTTATACAAATAAATACATTGATATATTTGATAATTTATACAAATAAATACATTAACTAGTTTCAATGTATTTATTTGTATAAAATATTTGTAATATAATTTCTTATGTAATATAATTTAACATTGTGAATTATTGTGATAATTTGATTGTTTAAAATTTAAACTCTAAATATTTTATACATTAAAACTATTTAAATCTAACTAAGGTGAGGATATTTTAGATTTTTGTCCTAAGCAGAAGGCCAAATATTTCTACGAACTTTCATGTTGGCCGTTACTCCCTCTAGCGGCCAGTCAAAACGATTACGTTTTGACTGGCCGCTAGAGGGAGTAGCGGCCAACATAAAAGAATTTGGCTGGTCGCTAGAGGGAGTAGCGGCCAGGCCCAAACCTGACCCTTAGATCTTCCATTGGACGGCAGAAGATGAGCTAGCTGGAATAGTGTCCATAGCTAACGCAAGTTGTGGATCAGTCCCCATATATATATATATATATATATACACACGGATTTTCCATTTCTAATCTCCGCCGTTGATTCTTGTAGTGGATGATAGAGACGGTGTATGTTTATTTTTGATCCATAGTAAGTGCATGTTATGGACTATATATATATATATATATATATATATATATATATATATAATGGCTTTCTCCAACGGACACAAACTAATGAACGGGGCTTGTGGACAAAAATATAAAATTAACAATCAGTCCATTAACTCTCTATCTCCCCTGTGTATCATTCACTCTCTCTCTCTCCTCTTAAGGAACCCACAAAAAGACAAACTTTTGTTGCGCACTATCTCTATCTAACTGATGAGTGTGTTTTATACACACAATTTAGGTACTTTTGGCCTTGATAATTTGCAAATCTTTAGGTATTTTATGTGGTTTTTATGTATTTTTATCTTATTTCTACATAAATTAGTTTTTAGTTATTTTTACATATTGTATGTTGTTTTGATGCATTTTCATTATGTTTGTAGGAATTGAAATAAATATCGCTCGGATCGTTGTTTGTATTGACTCAATGTCCATGCCTGGACGTATGTGCCCGAATGATAGTATGATGGAAATTTGTGCTTGGCGACGCTCGGTGCTTAATTTGATAACATTTGGTAGTTGGGCGTGCACGGCGTCGGAAAGCGTGCACGGCGTCAGGATACGTGCACGGCGTCAGGATACGTGCACGGCGTGCGGCGTCGCCAAGCCACGAGGGCAAGCCCGTGCTTAGATATCCGTGCCCGAATGATAACACGGTAAAAATTTATGTTTGGCGATGCTCGAGGCTTAATTTGATGACATTTGGAAGTTGGGCGTGCACGGCGTTGGAAGGCGTGCACGGCGTGCGGCGTCGACCAAGCCGCGGGCACCAGCGTGCGGCCCAGGCGCTAGGCTCGGGTTCATGGGTGCGGCGTGCGGGCGCGCGCTGGGCGTGCGGCAAGTTGGCGCGCTGGGCGTGCGGCGCGGGCGCATGGGCGCGGCGTGCGGGCGCGCGCTGGGCGTGCGGCAAGTTGGCGCGCTGGGCGTGCGGCGTGGGCGTGTGGGCGTGTGCGGCAGGCGCTGGGCGCACGCGGGGCCTCGGCAGCGGGCGTGGGCGTGCGGCCCAGGCGCGCGCGCGCCAACGCCGTGCTAAGTGCGATCTGACACAGTTTTAGTGCAATCTGAGCTCCATTTTGTCCGATTTTGGCTAGGGTTTCTTGATGGAGGTTATATATAATCTCTTCTAAGCTTCATATCAGATAACAAGGTATTGGGAGGCTACACTAAAACACCAATTTGAGAGCAAAAGTGCTGTAATACAAGGAAAAACTCAGCACAAGCCAAAGAACCAAGAAGGAAAGGATTGTCAAGGCATATCTAGACCTTGGGAGGCTGCACATACATCATCAAGAAGAGCTTGAGGGCTACAAATCAAGAAAATTCCAGCAACAAGCTCAGGAGAAAAAAGAGAAGCGAATGCCAAATGAAGAGGAAAAGCTAGAGATTGACATCAACCAACCAAGCAACATATGAATATCTTCTAAATGGGTTTTATCATCTCTTGCTTTCCTTTGAATTTGTATTTCAATTTTATGATGAACACCATATGTTTGATGTTTTGCTTAGCTACCATGAACTAAAGCATGTATTCTAAGATTTCAACAAAACCCAACACATAGTTTGAATTGAATTCTCTCTTTTTGATATTAGTTATTCATTTGTGAATTGATTATCATAGCCTTTGCTTTCTAGATTAATTGTTTGGCCCGTAATTACCTTGGGAACCTATATGAACTTGACGAACGGATTATAGGTTAAGACCTAGTTATGATAACATGCGAGAGTATAGATTGTTGTGGGTTATTAATCGGATTAAGTGACGTGTGTTTTATTAATTATCTGTAATAATAGGTATCTTGATAGTAGTTGGGATAGATATATACCTAATTACCGCATGCAACCAATTGAGAATCTAGTCTTAATGACTTCCGATGTGAAAGTTGGTAATTGAAGGGAGGATTAATTAGATTTGGTGACACGTGTCTATTAATCATTCCTGAAATTAGTCTCTTGATAGTGCATAGGATAGACATATACCTATGCACCGCTTAGGAAGATTCGTGATTGACCATCGACAGAGGCTCTTATGTAGTTTTGATTTCTCGGTTGTCAATTCGTATGTTATAACTGATTGAAAAGAGAGAGTTAAGAGATTCAAATGACGTGTTGGGGGAAATTGTAATCTTAGACCTTTCTATCTTGATATTTTACCGCATTTTATTCATTACTTAACTTGTGAACTCAACCAATCAACAAACAATCAAACCTTTATCGTTTAAATTAGATCAAATTGATATACAATTGGTACTTGGTTATTATTTGTCATAATTCCCTGTGGGTTCGACTCATATCTTATCATATATTACTTGTGGACCGTGTATACTTGCACGTGTGTGTTTATCGGTTGCAAAATCGACCAACACTAACACATTAAGGAACCCACCAGCTCTTTCTCTCTCTCATCTTAATCACTTTGTTTCAACTCTGCAAAGGCTATAGACTGCAGAGTAGTTAACATCGGCACCCAAAACCTTGTTGAAGGAAGAGTAAGCTTGAGCTAATTGGGAACTCACTTGTATTTTATTGACGTATTCTAGGATTCTAATATGTAATTCTTTTTTTTTAATTTGTTCAATTTTGCAGTCTCATCTTGTACTTGGGTTGATTTCTCAAATTATAAACGTAAGCATATAAACTTCATCCTTTCTATCAATTTATTTTTTAGTTCTCTTAAATGAAAAAAGAATAATCATTATTGGTATTCTTTCTAGCGAACTAAAGACACTAAGATTTTTTATTTTTTGTATTTTTCATTTATAATTAAATTCATGCCTAAATTTAAAGATTATTTGGGTTTGTTCTTCTTTTATTATTTAGTGTTTAAATTGGGGGTCCTCTGTTATGTTAAAATTATGGCTTATGCTAAAATTAGTATTTGTTTATTGATTCTTACAGCCAAATTGAAACGGAAGATATGAATTTGGAGTCAAAGAGTTGTGAGAATGATATGGTAGGGAGTTGTGCAAGTTTTCCCTTTGATAATGTAGGAGGGGGTTGGGATGAAATTGAAGAGTCAGATCACATTTATTATCCTCAAGTGAGAGAAGAATTGAAGCCAAGAAAAGACCAAGAATTTACAACAATAGAGGATGCTAAAAAATTTTACAACACATATGCGAAAGAATATGGATTTAGTATTCGAGCTAATTGTGAAAGGAAGAAGGATGGTGTAATAATAATGAAGGAATTTGTTTGTTATAAAGAAGGAAAGGGTTTGGTAGTTCAAGAAGAGCCTAAACAAAGGCGTCGAGGGTCAATAAAAGAGTGTTGTCAAGCTAAAATTACTTTCTTGATGTCAAAAGTTGGGTTGTATGTTGTTAGTGTATTTGTTGAAGGGTATAGCCACTCATTGTCCACCCCAAGTAGAACATTTTTGTTAAGATCTCACCGTTCTATTTTTAGTACCCACAAATGTTTGTCTGAACAACTTAGCATGGTAAATATACCCTCACATCAATAGTTCAATTTTCTTGCAGTGCAAACGGGAGGGATAGAAAATATTGGTTGTACACAAACAGATTTATATAACTATGAGAGGGATAGACGTATAGAGATGAGTGGTCACGATGGAGATTTATTGCTTGAGTATTTTAAAATTGAACAAGACAAGAATCTTTCGTTTACTTTTAAAATTGAGGCAGATGAGGAAAAACATATCACTTGTTGTTTTTGGGCTGGTAGAACATCTAGACAGGCTTATAACTTTTTTGGCGATGTAGTGATATTTGATACCACATACAACACCAATCGTTATGGAATGATATTTGCACCATTTGTGGGGGTCAATAATCATGGCCAGACAATTATATTCGCTTGTGCTTTTTTATCTGATGAGACAATAGATCCATTTGTTTGGCTTTTCAATCAATTTTTAGAAGCTATGCCTGGTGATGCCCCAAAGATTATTATCACTGACCAAGATCCAGCAATGACAAATGCAATATCTGAAATTCTTTCGAATACTTATCACATGTATTGTAGTTGGCATATTTTAACAAAGTTTTCAGAAAAGTTAGATTCGATTAAGTATAACCACTATTATACGGAGTTTTCAGATTGCATATGGAAGTAAGAACTGAAGGAAGAGTTTGACTCAAAGTGGTTGGAGCTTGTTGGGAGAAGTGGGTTAAGTGACAATAAATGGCTAAAGTCAATGTATGAGATTCGCTCAAAATGGGTGTCTGCTCATTTGAATCATGTTTTTTCGACTAATATGTCAAGTAGCCAGCGAGCAGAAAGCTCTCATGCATTTTTTAAGAGGTTTGTGAACAAGCGTTTATCATTGTTTGATTTTATGATTCAGTTTGGCAGGGGACTTGCGTACCAACGTCATCAAGAGTTGGTAGCTGAGAACAAAGACAAGATTGAAACGCCTAAGGTGATATTGGAGCATGATTTTTTGTTGCAAATAGTTAATATTTACACATGTGAGATTTTTTTTGAATTTCAAGATGAGCTTACAGCGAGCTTATTGAGATATAAATTTGAACTTGTCAAAGACGTTGATAATCTTGTTGTGTATAAAGTTCAAAAAAAAATGAGGCAAAGTACAAAGTGAGGGAGATTCTTTATGACAAAGAGTTGGATTATGCTTATTGTAGTTGCAAAAAGTTTGAAAGCGCTGGAATCTCTTGTAGGCACCTTTTGGCATATCTTGACAAGTTTCATGATTATGAACAATTACCAACTAAGTACATCTTGAAGAGATGGACACAAGGTGCAAAATATAAGAATGTTGTAGACAATAGTGGCACTATGATAAGAGATGACAAATAATATATTGCAAAGCGGAGGGAAATGGTTAAATTTAGTTTGGAAGTAGTTGACAAGGCTCTTAAAAGTGAGGAAGGCACAAAGATTTATTATGATGATATGTGTAGTGCACTTGAAAAAATTAATCATTTGAATATTCGTGATACAAATGTAAGAGTTTCTGACGAGAAAAGCAGTCCAATGTTAGTTGTTTCAAGAAAATACAGTGCAAGCAATGAACATGTGTTTTGTGAACCGAATCAAGTGCGAGCAAAAGGGTGCGAAAAAAAGGATCTAGGGTGGAAAAGAGAACGCATTGGTGAGGGCAAAAACAAAAGAAGGATAGAATGTGTCATGGATGTGGTAAAATTGGACAGACACATGATAAAAGAAATTGTCCAGTGCTCCAAAATCGGTAAAAATATATTGTTTTTCTTTCCATTTTATTTAAGGCATTTAACTTGAATTTTGACAATATTTGATTTTTATGTAGGTCTTTTCCATGCAATGAAGATTCAAGTGCAAGTTTAGAAAATAATAGTTTTTCATCCACGGACCAGATCAATTGAAGATTCAAGCACAAGTTTATGCATTAGTTGACACTGTTTAACATTTGATGTAATACAAAATTGGTACTGTTGGCTGTTACTTGTTAAAATGTGGGTTACTACTTTATGTAATTTGATAGTCTGGGTTGCAAGTTTATGTAATTTGCTAATTTGAATTGTTATTTTAAGTAATTTGCTAATTTGGTTGCTTTTTTTTTACTTTCTTATTTATACAGAAATTTTGGTGTGTTAGTGGTATTCCTACCTTTATAATTATTTTCTGAACTTGCACTTGAATCTCTAATTAATGCACTTCAAATTGATAGAAAGGACGAAGATGAGAGAGAGAGAGAGAGAGAGAAAGAGCTGGTGGGTTCTTATTTATCAATAATTCTAGGCCGACATTGTAGTTAGTGACATTCTAGCGACATTTTTTTTTTTATTTTTTTTTTTTTTGACTCCCAAATAATTTATATGATTATTTGGAACAAATTTTTTTAAAAAAAAAATAGTGATTTAGGTGTAATTTGGATACATATACAAAACAGTGTTGTACAGTCTGTTCCAATAAATCATATAAATTATTTGGGAGTAAAAACCAAAAAAAAAAAAACCAAAAAAAAATATCGCTAGAAATATCGACAAAACTTCGTCGTAGAAGGACTCCTTATTTATAGCCTTTGCGGTTAAGGCAAAGTGATTAAGATGAGAGAGAGAGAAAGCTAGTGGGTTACTTAATATGTTAGGTAGAGATAGTGCGCATTTTAAATTGGTCCTTTTGTGGGTTCCTTAATGTGGGTTCCTTAAGAGAGAGAGTGAATGAGACAGATGGGAGAGAGAGAGTGAATGTGACAGAGGGGAGAGAGAGTTAATGGACTGATTGTTAATTTTATATTTTTGTCCATAAGCCTCATTCGTTAATTCGTGTCCGTTGGAGAAAGCCATTGTGTGTATATATATAGAAAATGTAATTAGAAGCATGCTTTAACTAAGATTGACTAACGCTATTTGATAAAACCTTAGTAAAAAGACTTAATTTTACCACTTAGGGTTAAATTTTTTATTTTTGGATTTTATATAAAATAATCATTAATTATAATTTTTATTCAAAACTACGTCATTTTACTAAGATTTTACCAAATAATTTTAGTCAAACTTTGGCTAAGGCATTCTTTAAATTACCTTATATATATATATATATTATATATATATATATATATATATATATTGATGTTAATGTGTTTAGCTACTTGTTCATTCCTTGTTGATGGTCAACTAGTTTGTTTATAGTTGTGATAGATGAAAATTACTTGCCTCTAGTCTTAAGCTAATTTTATATCATTAAGCATCTTAGTCATCTCTAATCAAATTCTATTTATATTCACACACTTACACATACATGAATGGTAACGTGCTGGTTCCGTGAATAAGACTAAAACATTATATTGCTTGATAGGGAAAAAGAAGTATTTATGAATTGAATATTGTATACGCATATTTTACAATTTGCTTATATATATATATATATATATATATATATATATATATATATATATATATATATATATATATATATATATAAGATACCATGAATGTGGGCAATTACGGAGCCATTTTGTCATTTTACCAATTTTACAAATATGACAATTTTTTAAATTTATAATTTCATTAATCAAATTTAACTATTTGTCACAATGATCTCATTGTGACAATTATAATCATGCTTTTATCCCCTATATATATATGTATATGTATATGTATATATATATATATATGTATATATATATGTATATATATATGTATATATATATATATATATATGCATACATGTATATATATGGATAAACTAGTTTTTTAAATAATAATCAATACCCTATCATATATATACAAATTCACAATGAAAAAAATACATTTGTTACATAGTACTCCTTTCATTCCAAATTATAAGATCTCATTATTGATTTTTAAAAGTTTATTTGAGACATTTTTAAACTCAAAATTGAAATAATTCATTAAAAAATAATAAAAATAAATAAATCTTACAATGAGTAATACTTTTTTTTCAATAATTAGGCAAAAAGAGAAGTGAGGGACATTGTATATAATTGCGTGAGCTATCATACGAAAACGACGTCATTTTGTAATTGAATACACCCCATCCCATTTTATGCACAAAATGGTATTTTATAATTTTTCAAAACATTATTATTATAAGGGGGCACTTTACGCAAGAGAGTGAGATGTCCCTCACTTCCGTAGCCTCTTTACAATATTTATTATTATATTGATTAAAATTAAAAAAATTTCATATCACTTTTACATTTTAAAATTGTTCAATAGTGTCAGGTCCAAAATTATGGCTATCTATGACTCAAATGGGAATAGAGTGGAGGGTGAGGAAGTGGCGCCCCCGTTAGGGCTGAAAATGAACCCGAATAGCTTGAAATCCAGTTCGAGAACGAGACTCGGATTTTTACTCGGTCTCACGCTTGCCTGGGATCTCAACATAAGATACTTAATTTTGGAATGAGACTCTACTTGGGTTGTGCACTCTCTCAAGTCTCACCAATCCTCTACATACTGATTTTTTACTCTCCCCATGGCACTAATATCAAATTGCAAGAACCTCTTGGAAAGACCGTGGATGGTGCAGCTGGTCGGTCCGTCACATGTTAAGGGATGGAAGGCAACCAGGTAGCAGACTCTTTCGACCAAATTCGAAGCAGCTGGACAGCAGCTTACTGAACCAATTTCAGTAGCTGAACAACAGCTTGCTGAACCAAAATGGAAGCAACTGAAAAGCAGCTTACTAGCTGAACCAATTTCCTTACAGCCTTGAGCGCGTGGGCAGTGTGATAACTGGAGGAAGGGAGAGGAGAAATTAATTGTTACTGTTGTAGCTTAGGTGGTTATTTGGCTTTGTAAGCATTTAGAAGAACATGATGATGAAATTGTTGTGAAAATAATGAACAATAAGTACATGTTAGAGGGGTTGACAGTAACTTTGTGAGCATGATAAAGAGGTTGATAGTGCTCATTGAAATGGGTAATTTGCAATTTCCCACATTAGTGAAAGACAAGTAGAAGACAATGGAGGATTTGAATTATGCCATTGAAATGGGTAATTTGCATCTTCTCTCCCTCTCTCTGTCTCCCTCTCTGTATAATCTCAATAGTGGATATGTTGGGACAATAAATTTTCATATGTTCCTCTTTATACTTATTTTCACCGGTGAAAATTGAAATCATGATCAATTATATTTAAGTGTTAATTTTAATTTATTTTATAAAAAAAATAGAGTTTGAAATTTTGTTGCTGACAAGATTTGATGTCTGAACCTTATTAGACTTGAAATGACTCCTTGTGTTGTCCAAATTGAAGTAAATTTTTTTTATTTTCGTTTTTTTACTATCAAAGTTGATTTTGCATCTACTTTTTTCAAAGTAGAAACAGTTACAAAATACTATTTTTTGTTTCTGATTTCAAAAAAGTGAAACTATAGAAATAGTTATCAAACAAAGCCTTAGTTATTTTCCTTGGTACTTGAAATTTGACAATTGAAATCGCTATAGGAAAATCAAGGTGAGATTTGTCTTCATTCTTCAGACAATCAAATAGCATGAAAAAATGTAGTACTGTTTTTTTCTCGGTATCTCTAATACCTGGTTTGCTTGGATGAATAGTTGGGGTCGTAGGAAAGAAAAGAGAAATTTAAGGTATTTGACATTTTGTAGACATTTTTACCGTCTGCTTTTGGACATGATTTTTTGTCAACTACTGGCAAAAAGTCAATTGCGTGAAGTTGGTAGTCTGATCTTACAGAACCACATTGGAGTTTATGCGATTTAGTTACAACTTTAGCAGCTCAATTTATGAATGGAAACTGGTAATGAGGCTTAGACTTTGAATTTTTCTGTTTCTTTTTCTTTTTTTTTCAACCTAGAGTTGACATTTTCCTGTTCTTTCTGATAATTCACATTTTTTTTGTAACGGTTTATTTTTCTATCTTTCTTAGAGGGTGTTTTATAATGTATAAATTTGTGGGCATAAAATTCAACTAAAATTATCATATATTCATTGAATCATTTATAAGAATATGGGTTTTGATTTTTGAATATACTTAGAACTCGGTAATTCGGAGGGAGAAAAAGGAAGGGAAAAAATAAAAAGGTGGAGAAGGAGGAATAAAAAATGTATATACATATAGAGTAAAAAAAGGAAGATGAATGACTTAATACACATGTAAGAAAGTTAAATCTTTTTTTAGATGATAATATAAAATGACGTAATATTTTTAAATTTATCAGTATAATTTTATTATCATATCATTATTATAAAATTAGAAAAGTTATAAGTTTTGTAATTTGAGGGGTAATAAATAAGTAAGTTGATGAAATAAAGACATGATGCATCCTAGGAAATTACTACCAAGTAGTAGTAGTACATGTTAACAAAGCTAAGTTTGATTGAGACATGAGTAAAGACTTGAAAGTGGAGAAAAACGCGAAACGGCGGCTGAGTTAGTTGTCAAAAAATTACTACTCCTTTCGTTTTTTAAAAAAAAAAAAATATATATATATATATATATATATATATAACATAAATGGATAATGCATCCTAAGTGTAATTAAGTTATATGAAAGAAATTTGATTGAGACATGTGTAAAGATTTAAATTACAAAATTTCAGAAAAACGTTGGCGGCTGGCGGCTGGCGGCTGGCAGCTGGCGGCTGAGTCATGTCAACAAATTACTCCTCTCCTGCTGGTAAAGAGTACTACTATTTCTAAAGTTAATGAGTGCTTATTAAAAATATATTTTTATCTTATCTATACTCTTAAAAGAATAAATTTTAATTATGTAAAAAAATTAGAAAAACAAATTATGAGGTAATACATTATTTATATTATGATCAATAATATAAAATATGCCCTTTTTGATGTGAAACTATAAATTTTAACAAATCAATTTTTTTTATGTGAAATAGAAAAGCAAGAAAATAAAATAGCAGTGATAAGTGCTTTGTTTTTTTTACTAGTACTTCTGTTTTAGGTGGGTAAGCCATCCATTTCTTGTGCCGTTACTAGCCTTCTAGGTGGTGGGCAAGAACATGCCATGCACTCAAAATTCTTTGGCGGTAAATGAAAGAGAATTGTTATTTATTTTTTTTGAATAATGATATTTCTTGAGACTTACTTTTTAATTATGAGTTATATGAATAATTATATTCGATAATATTTTAACGATGTATTTGATATAGTGGGTTAATTATATAGCTTTACTCAATCACATATATATATTAATATACGTTGCAACCATAATTCGATATAAAAATCTCACCATACATAATTAATAACTCTTTTTTAAGATAAAATTGATATTTTAACAATATCTTAAATGAATGTAAAAAATTTATTTACTTTTTATGTGAAAAGAGTTTTGTAAGAATATTATTTTTTTTCTCGTAAAAATATCTACAACTTTAACAAAAAGGTCTCTCAAATGTAATGTGAGCATTGAACCGCATGAAAATGATTTTAGCTCTGAAATTATGTTGAAATATTTAATTTAAAATTAATTGTCGATAATTGAAGACCTTTCAAATATATATAATAAATTTATAAGTATAATTTAATCGCTATCAAATTCTAACCAATACATTCCTTACACATTCCCTCACACAGTGATTCGAACGTGAATATTCATGACATTCATAATATGGAGTTTTTATTAGGAGGTTCAGGTCTTACAAAGACCTCTATATATATTTTCGACACGTGTAATGGACCATACATAATTAATACAAACTGGCCCCCACATATTATGGACTATTGGTTAAAAAAATAATTATTGTACGCGTGTCGAAAATGTATAGAAAGGTCCTTTTCTTAGTTGGAAGACCAGAATCTCCTAATAAAAACTCCATAATATGTGCATCATTTGACAAATGAAAAAATAATTTCGAAACTATAACATGTTCAAGTATCAAACTTAAATCTTTTTTCTCTATTCTTTCTAGACAAAAATCTCAACCTCCATCATAAATTTGGAGAGAACTCTTTTTAATTTGGAGAGACTCTCTCTTAGATGGAAGTTAATTTTTTATTAAGTGACAAATGAAATGAAACTAAAATCTATGTGGCTCATCTCAACCTTTGGATTAAAATGAAGAAACTTCAAAATTTAGAGTACTCTGAAAACTCTATAGAATCCCCATCGGTACTTATTGGATACACTATAAATATCTTCATTCCCCCCATCTTACTTTCCACACACACCCTTTTATCAAAATGTCATCCTCTAACATGACAAAATATCTAACCACAATAATTGTTGTTGGACTCCTCTTTGTTGGAAGTCTGCCGAGACGTATAATGGCTCAAAACTGCGGTTGCACTCCCGGCCTGTGCTGCAGTAAATACGGCTATTGTGGCACCGGTGACGACTATTGTGGCGAGGGTTGTCAAAGTGGTCCTTGTTACTCGCCCCAGCCACCAAATAGTGGTTCGGTTGCAGATATAATTACAGATAGTTTCTTTAACGGGATTATTGATCAAGCTGCGGCAAGTTGCGCCGGAAAGGGATTTTATTCGAGATCAAATTTCCTTGAAGCTCTTAATTCATACCCTCAATTTGGTACGGTTGGTTCGGAAGATGATTTTAAACATGAGATTGCTGCTTTCTTTGCGCATACTACCCATGAGACTGGACGTAAGTTTTTTTAACTTTGTTTTGAGTGCTATAATTTAGAATCATATTCCTCGTGTCCCAAAATTAGAGTCTAACTTAACCTGTTGACTTTTAATATATATTAAACAATGAATTTTAAGAGAATTATATCATAGTTAATTTTATTATATGATTAAAAAAGTGACGATTAATAATTCTCTTATTTTGAGACAGTAGTGTTATGTATTTATATATTATGGCTCGATTCATTATGCACTTCTCTCAAGTCATTATGTTGAGTCATTCTTAATGCATTGGCAACTATTTCTTCTCCTTTTGTTGCTCTTAGTGTCGTTCTCTTTTGGTTCCATCACTTTCATGCCATATAAATTTATATTACCTCCGTTTCACAACAATTCTCATTTGATTACTGACTGTTACCTACATACATACATATTAAGTTTGTCATCATATGCACATAATTTTTTCAATAATCTTTTCCCACTAAAAAATTTTCAAATTTTATATTTCAAATTTAAATAATTCTTAATGAGAGAATATTGTCTTTATGCAGACTTTTGTTATATAGAAGAAATTGATGGTCCATCAAAAGACTATTGTGACGAAGGAAACACACAATATCCATGTGCACCAAACAAGGGTTACTATGGCCGAGGCCCACTCCAACTCTCATGGAATTATAACTATGGACCGGCTGGACAAAGTATTGGATTCGATGGCCTAAATAACCCTGAAATTGTTGCACAAGATCCGGTTGTGTCCTTTAAGACAGCCTTGTGGTTTTGGATGAACAATGTGCACTCTATCATTACTTCTGGCCAAGGTTTTGGGGCAACTATTCGGGCCATTAATGGTGCTATTGAGTGTGATGGTAAAAGCCCTGATGCTGTCAATGCCCGAGTTGAGTATTATACTAATTATTGTAATCAGCTTGGTGTTTCTCCAGGAGATAATCTTAGATGTTAGGAGACAATTTTGTGTATACAAAATTGAATAAAAATAAAGGAATCCAGTTTTGGTGAAGTCACCAACTTATATAGTAAATAAAGGGATTTTCATTTACTGTCACAATTTCTGTGTCATTTGTTGTTTCAGTTAATGAATAGATAAATAAGGTTGTTATATTTTAATCAATTTCACTAGTCAAAAAGTAAGCTATTTCTTTTTTATTACTTTTTTATATGGGGATTTCATGAATGTGGGGTAATCATGGAGCCATTTTTTTATTTTACCAATTTTACAAATATGACAATTTTTCTAATTTGTAATTTCATTAATCAAATTTAACTATTTGTCACAATGAGATCATTGTGACAATTATAACCATGCTTTTATCCGCTATATATATATATATACATATTATGGATAAATTAGCTTTTTAAACAATAATTAATACCCTATTATTGTCATATATATATATATATACACACACACACACACACAAATTCACTATGAAAAAAATACATTTGTTACATAATACTCCTTTTATTCCAAATTATAAGATCTCACCATTGATTTTTAAAAGTTTATTTGAGACATTTTTAAAGTTAAAATTGAAATAATTCATTAAAATTAATATAAATAAATAAATCTTACAATGAGTAATACTTTTTGTAGATAATTAGGCTAAAAGGGAGGTGAGGGACATTATATATAATTGCGTGTGTTATCATACAAAAACCACACCATTTTGTAATTGAATACAGTACCCCCTCCCATTTTATGTACAAAATGGTGCTTATAATTTTTTAAAATATTGTTATTATAAGAGGCACCTTACGCAAGAGAGTAAGATGTCCTTCACCTCCTGTAGCCTTTTTACAATATTCATCATTATATTGATTAAAGTTATAGGAATTCGATGTCACTTTTACATTTTAAAATTGTTTTCAATAGAGCCAGGTCCAAAATTATGGCTATCTATGACTCAAATGGGAATAAAGTGAAGGGTGAGGAAGTGGGGCTGCTAGGGCTGAAAATAAACTCGAGTGGTTCGAAATCCGGTTCGAGAGCGAGACTCGAATTTTTACTCTGTTGCATCTGAACTCTGGGCAGTTTTTGATGGCCTCACACTTGCCTGGATCTCAACATAAGGTACTTAATATTACTTGCACCAAATAAGAGTTACTATGGTCGAGGCCCACTCCAATTCTCATGAAACTACAATTATGGATCGACTGGATAAAGTACCGGATTCGATGGCCTAAATAACCCTAAAATTGTTGCACAAGATCCAGTTGTGTCCTTTAGGACAGCCTTGTGGTTTTGGATGAACAATGTGTATTCTGCCATACTTCTGGCCAAGGTGTTGGGGCAACTATTCGGGCTATTAACGATGCTCTTGAGTGTGATGGTAAAAGATCTTATGTTGTCAATACCCGAGTTGAGTATTATACTACTTATTGTAGTCAGTTTGGTGTTTCTCCTAGGGATAATCTTAAATGTTTAGAGATAATTTTGTGTATACAAACACAAAATTAGATGAAAATAAAGGGATCCGGTTCTGGTGAAGTCACCAACTTATATAGTAAATAAAGGGATTTCCATTTGCTGTCACATTCTTTGTGTCATTTGTTATCTCATCTTTTATATATATATTATGAATCACTATTCCATTACAAAGTAATTATAGATAACTATATAGGATTAAGTGACATCAATACATATGAGTGAGACACTATATGAGACACAATATCACAACAAAATTAGAATCGTTTATGATCCTCGTGGTACTCTTGACATCCAATTTTATTTGTCTTTATTGACTTTTTATGATCAGATTGACCATATTCAGAATCAAAAATTATTTTTAAATTTATTAGATATAAGAAAGTATATCAAATATACTATCAAAGTCAACTTATTTGATTTCAAAACTTCTAATACATGTGTTTAATTATTAATCTTAAAATTGGTCAATTTGATCTTAAAAGATCAATTAGAACAAGTAAAGTCAGACGGAGATAGTATTTATCTTAGTATTCCCTAATTAGAACAAGTAATCGCATAGTTATAACGACGGATTAAACCGTTGCTAAAGACCAGTTCGTTAACGAACTGGTCTATAGCGACAGTGCGAATCGTCGCCGGTCCGTCGCTATAGTCCGATTAAGTAACACATATGCTATAGCGATGGACCAAACCGTCGCTATAGACCGGTTCGTTAAACGAACCAGTCTGTACGGTTCGCTAGAGAAAATTTTTCTATACACACACACAAACACACACATTTTGTTCTAAATCAGGAATACATTTTGACTTTTAAAGTTAATTTGTAAAATTCTAAAATTTAAAATCGATACGAATTTATTTAATTTTAATAAAAACAAATATAACTAATTGTAAACTAGCTAAAAACTATTACTAATAACCAATTTTTTTGCTTTTAAAATTAGATGAAGTTATATAAATAGAAAGGTAGCTGCCCGAATATGAAATATCCAATAACTCTTAATTCATGCTTTGAGAGATATGATGTGATTCCTGATCAATTCATGCCTTAAAAAAGAGTTTCTTTAGGCATTTTTTTCCATATCTGGTAGGCTTCATTCATTTCCAGTTGATGTACGTATTAGTATTAATACATGCTTGCATAAAGCCCATAGCCTTATTAACGCTACTTTTAGCTCTGCTTTATGGGCCTAACTTTATTCACCCAGTTCTGTTAAGACTGGGCTGGGCTGGTTCGACTAGCCACCCAACCCAAGAATATGCCTAGGCCAGATTCAGAATAACAAACCCAATACTGATGCACTTAAAAGAAATATTCACTCAGTTCATACAAAAATATTTCTAACTGTTTAAAGTAAATTTGTGATAATAAATGTAAAAAAATACTAAATTTTAAAATTGATATGAATTTATTTATACTTTGAATATAACAAATTTTGTTGATAATAATATTTTTTTTGGATAATTTCTAATATTCAGGATTGTATTAATTGCAATCAAATAATTCATTTAAATTTTCATAAATTAACCTTAGAAAGTCAAGGAGTGTCATTTTCTTGAAGTGAACCCATTAAAGTCCAAGACTTTGGGAGGAAATATCGGTGATGAGGAAAGAAGAGAAATAATCTAACCTACATCAGCCAAACAAACAATAATAGGATATATGTGCCGCATAATAAGACTGAGACTATTCAAAAAAAGCTCCTTTACAACTACACAAACAATTATCAAAAGAAAAAAGGGGAAAAAGAAACTTCAAAATATGCTTGTTCTTTCATTTTCACTCTAGTAAGTAATCCTGCTAGCAGACATAATCAAGTTGAAATCAATGGACCTTGCACACAAGTTGAAAATAATGACTATGACAAATTGGTAGGTGTGTGTATATATATATATATATGGAGAATAATCCATAGCACGTACTTATTATGAATTAAAAATAGACATACATTATCTCTATCGTCCACTTCAAGAACCAACGGCCAAGATTAGAAATGAAAAATCACATGTCCGCTACTAATCTCAGTCGTTGGTTTTTACAGTGGACGATATAGATGATGTATGTCCATTTTTTATCAATAGCAAGTACGTGTTATGGATCATTCTTTTATATATATATATATATATATATATATATATATATATATGAGTAAATGTAATCAGAGACATGTTTTAACCAAGCTTGACTAACGCTATTTGGTAAAATCTTAGTAAAATGACTTAATTTTACCACTTAGGGTTTAATTTTTTATTTTTGAGTTTTATATAAAATAATCTTTAATAATAATTTTTATTTAAAATTACGTCGTTTTACTAAGTAATTTTGGTCAAACTTGACTAAGTCATTCTTTAAATTACCTTTCTCATATATATATATATGTATATATATGTATATATATATATATATGTATTGATGTTAATGTGTTTAGCTACTTGTTCATTCCTTGATGGTCAACTAGTTTGTTTATAGTTGTGATAGATGAAAATTACTAGCCTCTAGTCTTTAAGCTAATTTTATATCGTTAAGCATCTTAATCAAATGGATAAATTTATGTACACTACTCTAAACACTATAGTGTACATTCAAACATTAAAAAGTGGGACCTGACACGGAAATCCACGTCAGGTCCTACTTTTTAATAATTGAATGTGCAATATAATTCAAAATGTACGTAGTGTTTGGAGTAGTGTACGTAGACTTATCCTAATCAAATTCTATTTATATTCGCACACTTACACGTACATGAATGGTAACGTGTTGATTCCGTGAATGAGACTAAGCTAAAATATTATATTGCTTGATAGGGAAAAAGAAGTATTTATAAATTGAATATCGTATACGCATATTTTACAATATGCTTATATATATATATATATATATATATATATATATATATATATATATATATATGGGGATGCCATGAATGTGGGCAATCACGGAGCCATTCTGTCATTTTACTAATTTTAGAAATATGACAATTGTTTAAATTTGTAATTTCATTAATCAAATTTAACTATTTGTCACAATGATCTCATTGTGACAATTATAATCATGCTTTTATCCCCTATATATATTATGGATAATTAAACTAATTTTATACAAATTCACAATGAAAAAAATACATTTGTTATGTAATACTCTTTTTATTCCAATTTATAAGATCTAATTATTGATTTTTAAAAGTCTATTTGAGACATTTTTAAACTTAAAATTGATATAATTCATTAAAAAATATAGAAATAAATAAATCTTATAATGAGTAATACTTTTTAGATAATTAGGCAAAAAGAGAGGTGAAAAACATTGTATATAATTGCGTGAGCTATCATTCAAAAACGACATCATTTTGTGTAATTAAATACACCTCCTCCTATGTTATGTACAAAATGGTGTTTTATAATTTTGCATTGTTATTATAACGGGCATCTCACGCAAGAACGTGAGATGTCTCTCACCTCCCGTAGCCAGCTTTACAATATTCATCATTGTATTGATCAAAATTAAAAAAATTCATGTCACTTTTAGATTTAAAATTTTTTGAACTTGATTCCAATAGAGCCAGGTCCAAAATTATGTCTACCCATGACTCAAATGGGAATAGAGTGGAGAGTGGAGAAGTGGTGCCTCTAGCGGTGCCTGATTTTACTGACTTTTAGGTAAATCCTATTCTATGATTGTTCTCTCGATTAAGGAGAGTAATTAAACATACTTTGAACACATTGTTAAAGTCATGTTTGATCTTCCTGTAACTAAGTTGAAAGTCAAAGAAGCCTAATTTTCATTAAAACATTAAAAGCTCCTAGAATTGATGGGTTTCCTAGTAGTTTTTTTCTCAAGAGAATTGAGAGATTGAGAAAAAATATAGTCGCTGTGATTTCTTTCTTCAGATTTGGTAAGCTGCTCAAAGAATGAAATAGTATAGCTTTGGTAATTTTATATTTTGAAATGGACGAAATACATGGATTGCTTATTTGCAATAATAAAAAAATTAAATGAGATAAACAGATCCCGCAGATAAAGTTAAAGATTAGGGGGATATCGGTACCCTAAAAGAAAATTATGAAGTACGGCTTTCATACTCATGATGCCCCTTCTATGTATGATCTACTCCCAAGAAAAAGTTAGGCATATATGTTGGTTGATCTTTGATTTACAATAATTTCCTCCAAGATTATATTTTAAAATAGAGTATTGTGTTAGGAAATTTACATCACTGCCCCAACTGTTGCATCAAACTCACCCAACTTCCAATAGTTTCCAAAGATGTAGGAGAACAAGACGAAAGCAGGGCCCACCACAAGGTATAATATTTTGTGTTTAGGGTTGTAATCTTTGAAAATGAAACCATTACAAATACTCCACTATTGATGCAGATTCAAATCTTCTATATAGAATCAAATCTTCCATGTAGAATCTTATTAGTTTAAGGTGCATAAGGACACTTAAATATTGGTGTCACTATTTAAAGGTTATTTAACTACGAGATTAAGTAGTAGTTAACACGATTTTCAAGCTCATTAGCATGTGATTAAGGACCATCCTACAAACTTTAGAAATGATATCAATACATCAACCTTTGTGTTTTGATCGAAAAAATTGTATATGTATGCTAAAATGATCGAACATGTTTTGATATACCAATTAAACTTAAACATATTTTAGGGATTTCTGAATCTTGGACCATGTATCAAACTCGACAGAAAGTGAGTCTAGACAATATTCAAAGATTAAAAAAAAAAGTTTTCGAATGAAAAGCTTAAATAGAAATTCAAATTTGAATATTTATCGTTGTTAATTTTTGAAAGTTCAATAAAAATTAGAAGATTTTGACTCGCATGTATCCTAGAAAAAAATTAAAGTTACCTTTAATTTTTCTTTTTACAAGAATAAGAAATAGGCTTTAGAGTATTGTGAAGTTTTTGACATGGGGAACAATTAATAAAATAGCCTTAAGCCTGTCAAAGCAAACCTCATCAACCCACTAAATTAGTTACAAGTCAATATTGCTACCTACTGGAGGTTCCTTTTCTTTTGATAATGACTTTTTCCTTAATTAATGTTCAGCTGAAAATGTAGGAACCCTAAAAATGAAGTTGAGGATGTTATTGTCTTGAAAGCCCCTATCTGGTTTGAATTCTTTACATTGAGTGTATGCAAAGATCAGGCGTTGAAACTGTAAATTGTGTGGTTTTATGTAGAGTTTATTCGGGACAGATATTTTTAAATAGTCGTGTTTGTTAGTTTTGATTTGAACAGAATGAATAAAAATGAAAGTTCTTTTTTAACCAGAAGGAAGAATTTTCTCTTCTTTTTTCTTTAAATTAAAACTCACAAACACATAAAGGTATTTTTGAATTAAAAATAAAAATATTTTAATATTTGATATTTTTTAAAGAGTAGAGATTAAAGTAGAAAATTTACACTTTTAGTTATAATATTTTTGACAAAAATACAAAATACAAAATTTATAATTAAATTATAAAAAAAAATCTTATACAATGACCTTAAATTTGCCATCAATTTTTTTAAAAGAATTTTGGAAAGCACTTTTATAAAATCTCATACCACCCTATAGGGTCTCGGTCTTGAGGAAGAGATAGAGTCTACTTATAATTTTTTTATAAAATTTAAATTTTTAATAAAAAAAGATCATTTATTATTAGATTATCATATTTAGTCTAATTATAAAAATATTAATTATATTGAAAAATGAAAAAAAAAATTACTCAGTATGTTTAATGGATGGGACCTACCAAAACTAAGGTTAATGTCCTAGCACCGCAAAACATTTATAGTACAAATCAATCAAGAAGGTTCCTTACACGCTTGAGTCAACATCAACTTACATCACTTGTCCCTAGTACTTTCTATTTTTAAAATGGAAAGTAGGCAAATACGTGACACCTATCTCTTTTTGTTGGTGTAGGTCAAAGATACTTACCCTTTTTTTTTCTTTTTCTTTTTAAATTTTAATAATATATATATAGGAGAGAGAAAGAGAGGCTGCTAATAAAGTAATATAATTAGGGTTTGGAATCTAATACTTCAACCAACCCTCCTCCTCGTGCTGTAGATTCTGCAATCGGGGGCGGTCCGGTGCAGGTACCGTCCGGTGCACAGCATTAAGTTTTTTTTTTTTTTTTTTTTTTAACCACAATTATCAGAAAAAAAAAATAAAAAATAATAGAGCAAGTTTGAAAAAAAACCTGTAAAAAAAAGTATTTTTTGTATTGAAAAAACACCGTAAACAGTTTGCAGTGTTTTTTCGATACAAAAAATACTTTTTTTTACAGTTTTTTTTTCAAACTTGCTCTATTATTTTTTATTTTTTTTTCTGATAATTGTGGTTTAAAAAAAAAAAAAAAAAAAAAAACTTAACACTAATGTACCGGACGGTACCGGTCGTTAATGCACCGGACCGCCCCCCAACCCAGATTCTGAGTATCAAGTCATCCTTTTTTTCTTCCCCAATTTCCCCACCACCCCACCATCTTTATGTTGACATTCCTCCTTCTCTTTCTCTACTTTTACCAATTTGCCCAAATATCTCCTTTTAATTATTCTCTTTTCCCCCTCTCTAATAAATTAAGTTCTATTTCTTTTATATTTATATCCGTTATGTTACGTTTGAATTAAAAGAACGAATAAAGCAAGAATGAATAAGATGTAACGATAAACTGATGTAAGAATAAAAAAAGTATATGAATGAAACGGATAAAGGAATGTAATTATTTTTTAGTATTATAATTGCATGTTTAGATGGATTAAATAATGAAATAAAAAATAGGGAATAATTTTAATATAATTCAAATACCCCTATAGGAAAATAAATTCAAATTCCACTCTAAAATTTTTTTGATTTCGCTGGATGGTGGTGATGAGAGGGTATAATTTGAGGTATAATAAAAAAAAGTATAATTGTTAAATTTATCCATTTTGTTAGAATAGATCCCTTCCTATCATCTCTTTAATTTGTGAAATGAAAATTAAAAGAATAAAACAAATTTTCATTTCATTCGAATTTAGAATGGTCCACTCCGTTGAAATTAGTAACCAAATAATTTATTTTTATTTTTTTTATATTGTCGTAATAAATCATTTCAATCAGGCTCCCATTCCTTTAATCTAAAAACAATATTAGATATTAATGATTAAAGATAATAGTTTAGTGATAAACTCTTTTTTTTTTAATTATGTTTGGTCAGAAGTTCAAATCTATTCAAGTAAGAACAGAAACTTCATAACATATGTAAAAAAAAAAAAATCTACATTTTCCCTGGTTTTTCTCTATCTAGTAATAAAGTTAACTTATTTTTTCTCATGACCTCTTCTCTAGAATTTTTTCCAGGACTTGAGAATTGAAATGTAATAGTATAAATCCTTAGATATTATTGTATCATGTAATTAATACGTTTTCTATTTACTCTCGTATATTATTAGAATAAGTTATTTGTTAATTTTCAAATTATAACTATTTGTCGTGTTTAGTCCCCAAACTATTCTTTTATGCTAGTCCCCAAAATTTAGTATCTTTTTCATGTTTAGTCCCAAAATTATAATTGTTATTCACGTCCTCAATTTATAATTATTTTTTATTTTAGTACCCTTCAATTGTTTTATTTTTATAAGATTAGACAAAGATTTTAAAAATAATAAAATTTAAAGATGAAATATATGAAAAAAAATAATTCAAAAATTAAACGTAGAAAATATTGTATAATTTAACACTTAGGAAGAAGTTATCCTAATATTATTTGTTATCATTTTAAGTTTGTTCGATAACGAGGTGTATAATACTACCTCCTCCCTTACGATTATTAATCAATTCTCAAATGGCTTTACAAATAAATAGAATATAGTATATGAGATCATGTAAATGAATAAATAAAGGGATATACAGTTGTTCTTTTCTTCGCTCTTTATCTCTTGAAACTTGTGCCAACTTGTAAGCCGACTTTTGTTCCTTTTTTTTTGTACTCTCCCATGTTATATTATCAACGTTGTTACGTATATCGATAAATTTATCTTGATAATACATAAAATAAAATAGATGAAAATTAATAATGACGTTAACATAATTTATTTTATTTTATTATTTAAATTTTTACGTTAATTATAATTTAATTTTGTCATAAATTTATCGACATATAAATTATTTTTTTATATTTTACTCTCTTCGTTCTCAAAAAAATGACTTAAAATATAATTTTTTTTGGTACTCAAAAAATAGTAATAAATATACAAAGTAAAAGACAAATATATCATTTAATGAGATCCATTAAATATATATATATATATATATATATATATATAAGAAACACTCATCACTTTACATAATTTTGTGAGATTATTAAGAATAAACTTGAAGTGATTTCTACTCTTTCTTCTACTTTACTTTTCATAATTTATGTGTGCAAAATATACTTTGAACATTCTTCAGAGAACGGAGGAAGTAAAGCATGTCATTATAAGTATAAATAAACTTTAAAATTTATCTCAATAGTTTCTCAAATATAATATCTATAGATTCATATTTTACACATGATAATATTACAAAATAATTATTTTAATAATACTATAAAAATTAAGTCTTACAATCATTGTAGAACTTTATTTTCTCTTTATTTAGAGTTTTGTATTCTCATTCACAAAGTATGAAATATTAAAAAAATTATAAATTACTGAGATTATTGTGTAATTTATTAGATTTACGTACTCATATCCCTCCGAAGTGAGGGTGTTCAAAAAAAAACATTCTTAGGCCTAAAGGTCCCTAAGGCTAAGAATAACTATTTGGTTAAATTCGTATAATGAGAATTGTAGAAAATGTCCCCTATATTGATGCGCCGGTCCATTAAATTGTGTACTAAAATATTAGATATGTCATTTCATTACATTAGTTTATTTAATTTTAATTACATTCATATTGGAATAATATTGCACTCCCTAACAATATAGGACCAATAATCAAAAATGTTGTCCTGATGTTTTAAATTTTAAATTAACATATTTTATTGCATTGGAATTTTAATTTTTATTAGAATTGATTAAAATTAACCTATACCCAATGGAGTCTCGGTAAAAAATTAATATTTGAAAATGTATTTTGATGTCTATTAAAAATTGCCATTGGTAATATCAGAATAATTATGTTGCCAACCTATGAATACTCTAATCCACTCATAAAACATTGAATAATAATGTTACCAAAAATTGACTTGCGTACTACTTTTAGACTTTCACTAGGATTTCAGTTTTAGTTGTGATATTTATTTTCTTTGGTAAATAGTTGATTGTGTGTATATCATTTTTAAGGTAAGTTGTATTCTCTCCGTTTTAAAATTAGAAATATAATTTGACTTTTAAGGTCAAACAACGAAATATTAAACTTTAAATTGATGTGAATTAATTTAATTTTAATTAATACAATTATTATAATTGTGAAGTATATAACAAAAATTATTAATCATAAAAATGTATTTCATTCTAAATTTTTATGAATCATACTAATTTTAATTTAAAGTTTAATATGTTATCGTTAGATTTTAAAAGTCAAATTATTTCTCTAATTTGGAAACAGAGGTAGTAATATTTATAGTAGCATTTGGATCGATCTTCAATCATGTTTGTTGTTATCTTGTTGAGTTAATGACTAGATGCCAATTGCAGGTGATAGAGCTGAGTGAGATCTTCTGGTGAAATTATTATCTTGTGGAGGAATATTTAATTTCACAACAATAATGTCCTTTGCATGAGAACATGAAAAGTTTTACGGAACAATTTTTATTTGTAAAAACGGGGAGATACCTAATCTAGTACCTAGGTTACCATATAAGGTTACTATTATTATTATTATTATTATTATTACTATTATTATTATTACTATTATTACTACTACTACTATTATTATTATTGAAAAAAATCCATCTGTGCGTATGCAAAAAAGCATACAAAAATATAATAGTAAGTTTTTTTTTTTGAAACCATATAGTAGCAAGTAAATTTTTATATGATTTGTTGATTTCTGTCAACGACTTTGTACTAGTCGTGTAAAGTGAATAACTTAGTAATTGAAAAACATACTTATTTTATACAGTTACAATAACAGTTCTCCACAATTTCAAATTAAATAATTATTTATGTATTTTTATATTTTTACATATTCTTTTCATTTGCAAAGTTGTATTTTATTTTTTTATACTAATAAAAAATAAGTTAAAACAAAATTACAAGTTCTCCTAACATATATTTCTTTTCTTTTTTTTCTATTTTAAAATTCAGAAACATACATTAAGTGAGAAAAAGAATCATCTAGTCTTTTCATATTCTCATCTTTTAAAATATTTGTCTTTTTCTTTTCATCCAAACAAATTATAAATTCCAAAACAATCTAAAAATATTACTCCTTCCGTAGGTAGTCTCAAGTTAAATGTCTACTTACCTTAAATACTCTATTTTTTATAATAATTTGTCCATAATACCCTTAGTATTAATTGTCATATTTTTATTCCCTATGCATATTTATGTAGCATCATTAGTCATGTGCAAAAAATTATGTAATTAAATAAAAATTTAAATATGGACAATTATGTCATTTTATCCTCTTTTTTAATATACACAAAAAATCAACGAGGATTTTTGTCTTAAGACGGAGGGAGTAAAACATTGAGCAATTAAGAACTTTTTACCAAAGCGTCTAAGCACAATTAATGTGGGATTTAGTATCACCACCAAACTTAAAAAACAAGATTTTGTTACAATTCCAATACAAGAGTTGAGTTGTTAACATCTTCAATGATTTGGGGTAATCGTTTTTATTGTCTTATGTTACGATATACTCGAGATTCTCCACTTCAGAGAACTTAATTCCATCACTTTCCATTGTGGAGATCAATGGTTTGTATTCTCTAGTCAAACTTTGTAATTGAGATGATTATTTTTATATTTTGGTTGTGTTAAATTTACATATTTCATCCACCTCTAAGAATTTCAAATAAAGAGTATTAATTATTCTAATTCCCAATAGAAAAATTACATATCTTAGATTTTATGTATCAATTTTTTTTTATCAGTTAAGCGGATAACTGTTAATAATAATGTTTTAATAATATATGTGATTTAGTGGGCCAATTTTGTAATGGTTATACTAGAGGCCTCAAATTTTAGGTTTCAAAGAGTGTCTCAAGTGATATGTTACCATAACATTAGTTCGGTAGATCTCACGTGATTGACTATACAATAAATTATCATTAAAATATTCAACGTCAAGCAAAAGATCTGATCCAATAGAAATCCTGCATATTGAGCGCAACTGATATGCGGTTACGGCTAGGCGATCATTTCATGCCATAAAACACTTTAATTTTTTGTCTCAAGGGATGTGTCACCATAACATTATTTGGGTAGATTTCATGTGATTGACTATACAATAAATTATCATTAAAATATTCAATGTCATGTTATCCGAGACCCAAAATTTGAGATCCCTAACATTACTCATTTTATAATTTTACCCAATCTCATGTATTAATATATAGGTCGCGTAACTCGATATTTTTTTTTGCAATATATAGTAGGACTCTTCACAATAAGAGTTGTATTTGTTTCTTTGTTTATTTTTTGAGTAAGAATTCTATTTTTTTTAATAGTAATATAAAATGACATAATATTTTTAAATTTATCATCACAATTTTATTATCATATTATCGATAATAAATAAAAAATTCATTACGAATAAGAGTAAATATAGAACAAAATTATATCGTTTAAAATTTATAAACTTTACTTATGAGATTTTTATTATGGAATGGGGTATAATTTATATAAAAGTACGTAGAACATTTTAAGCTTGAGAAATGTATTTTCTTTACTAAGAGAAGGACAATGCTCTTCTATTCAGTTGTTTGTTTTATAATTTCTTCATAGTATTCATTTTACGTTTTTTTTATTTTCCCCTCATTTTCAGATTCCAAACACACACACACACACACACACACACACACACACACACATATATATATATATATATATATATAATTTCTTAAAAACATTATTTGGTAGTTACAATGGGTTATTTTTTAGATTTGCAAAAGCGGTTATATACTTTATATTTTAAAGGAAAAATAAATAAATTGCGACAGATGAGAAAGTAATTACCAAACTCTAATTCTAGTTGAATATATAACACAAATATGTATCACAATTCTCAAGCAACCCATTTAATTAAAAAAATAATTTAACTAAACTTAAAAAACAAACAGACATATATATCTTACCAATATATTAATTTTTGTATCTATTATTAATAATTAAAAAAATTAAAAATTAACATTTATTACTATCGAGTCAATTCGGGATGATAATATGAATCACTACCGATATCTTTGTCAATATTACTATGCCTAATCCAGCTTCTAATAGTCCCCATACAGCTAACCCAGTTTCTACTTCTCAACATTCAATTCGAAGACGAATAATGTTTTTCTGAGTTCTAAAATCAAGGGGGAAAAGGATGTAAAGCATAAGTTTTCTTTTTTTCTTTGTTTATCTCATTATCTTGTTTTTGAGTTTTTTAATAAACAATTTTTTTTAAAAAAAAATAATGGCCAAAAAAAGCCTGACCATTTTTCTTCACAAAATTTTATATTAAAAATAAACAGATTTAGACGAAATTGAATAACACTGACAAATCTTTTATAATATTCGTATTATACCTTTTGCTTTATAAACAAAATAAAATTTACTATTCTCTTCGTTTTAAGAAGGATGACTTAAGATATTATTTTTTTTGTCCTCAAAAGGATCGATGATAATAAATACATAGAGTAAAGGGTAAATATGTCATTTAGTAAGATTCACTAGAATAAAAAAAAATTTGACCCTTCATTTTATATAATTTTGTGGGATCACTAAAAATAAATTTAAAATATTTTTTACTTTTCCTAATTAATAAGTATACAAAATGTACTTAAGGACATCCTCTGAAGGACATAGAAGGTATAAGGTAAATAATAAATATCACTCCGTCCCAAATTAATTGCATTTCTAGGACTTTTTAAAGTCAAATTGACTATTTTTAAAACTAATTTTTTTATTATTTTTGCTAACATATAGGTGAAGATATTATAACCAAAAGAAAGTATATACAATTTATTACTAATTTCAATTTTTATAATTTTAGAAATAAATTTATATATGCTTAATTATTAATTTTAAAAATAGTCAATTTGACTTAAAAAAGTCCTAGAAAAACAATTAATTTGGGACGGAGGGAGTATTAATCAAAATGTAAAATTTATTTTTTTTTCACCTTTACTAACTCGTACACAATACACAAAAATTTATTTTAATATTATTTAATTTTCTTTTTTAACTTAAATTGTTTTCCCTCCTTTTTCCAAAATTCAGAAAGAGAACATTAAACCGCTTATTACTTCTGATTCATGTTCTAAGATCAGGAATGGTAATGGGGCGGGAATTATACATATCACCCTATCTCTGATCTTATAAAAAAAATTATACCTACCTCATTTTTTACGGGAATTAAAATTTAATTATTATTCCTATACCCATGGCCTATAGGGAATTTAAACCTCCCATGGGAACTTATATCACCGCGAGGATTAATATTTTGTGAATCCTTTAAATATTAAAAAATAATTTTAGTTATATTTACAATAACACATACATAAAAATTAATTATATTTTAGCGCATATCTGATAAAATTAAAAAAAAATCAAATAATAATAATATATATAAACACACAAGAACATATATTTTAATTATGTAATACTCCCTCGTTCCAAATTATATAATTATTATTAATTTTTAAAAGTCAATCTGAGACATTTTTAAGCTCAAAATTGAGATGATTCATTCAAAATCATGAAATAATAAAGCTTACAGTTAGAGCTGCAAACGAACCGAACCGAACTTTGTCGAACTCGAACACTTTTAGTCGAACTCGAACAAGTTCAAGTAACTTGATCGAACCAATAGCTATGTACAAGTTCGGATCGTTTGGTGTTCGCGAACATGATCGAGTTCGCGAACAGTTTGTGAACAAGTCGAACATAAGGTTGTTCACGAACATGAACAGTTCACAAACACATTATCGAACCAAACTTATCGAACCGAACTCGAACTTATCGAACCAATTATTTGAAATAACCAATTATTTTTATTTAGAATTTTAGAAACAATTTAAATATGTAATTAAGAAATCGAACTACTCGAACCGATCTCGAACTTATCAAACTGAACTCGAACATACCAAATCGAACCAAACTCGAACTGTTCGCGAACAAAGACGAACCGAACCACATGGTTCGCGAACATGTTCGATCGAGCAATCGAACGAAACATTATGTGCGAACTCGACTCGACTAGGCGAGCAAGTCGAACTCGAACCGAACCGAACCGGTTCGCGAACAGTTCGGTTCGTTTGCAGCCCTACTTACAGTGAATAATACTTTTTAGATAGTTTACAATATTCATTATTGTATTAATTGAAATTTTAAAAAATTATATCAATTTTGAGTTTAAAAATCTCTTAAGTTGATTTTAAAAAATCAACAATAATCAAATAATATAGATCGAATGATGTATATTATAATATAAATATTAATTTAATTAATATATAACTATTCAGGGGAGACAAGGAAGCAAATATCATCCTCTTCCCATCTTCATAAATAACATTTGATGATTTCTCATCTCTGACCTCATCTTTAGACAAAATTAAAATTATCGCCCCTATTTAAAACAGGGCATGGAGATCACCGTGCGGACGGGATAAATTGTCATCCCTGTCTCATATATAGTTCGGACATGGCAGGATTCAACAGGTTAATTTAGTAAATAGCATAGTTCATTATGTTGACTATAATGCAAAACTAACCCTCCAATTTGTATCTCTTTTGCAAAACTCATTCTCTAACTTTTATTTTTACAACTCTCCCGTCAAGATGTATTAATTGTACAAAACTCACCATTTATGTATTTTTTTTGAGTTAAAAGTACTCATATACTCAGATTATTTCACTCCAATTCATCACTTAAAAATCTTACTTTTAGTATACTCTTTTTATTTTACTCAAATGACTTCTAATTAGCAAAACAATTCTCACAATACCTACAAATATATTTGAAACTTTAGATCACCTAATTCATACCTCTCATTCTCTACCTCTGCAATATGTCAATCAATTATTATTTTACTTTGGGTTTATCACATTTGATACACTTTTTGTAGTGTTATTAACAGGGGAAATTGATCGACACATGTTTATATAATCTATATAATTTATTTTCTTATAGTGTTTAACAAAATATTTAATGATGAAGACAAACATTAAAAAATAGGTGCAAGACATTTATCAAAATAAAATACTAATCAATTAATATATAACAAATATAGAAAATGAAATATGCATTAAGCAATCTATTGTTCTAAATTTGATGATATTGTGAGAATGTTTTTGTTAATTAGAAGTTGTTTAAGTGAAATAAAATGAGTATTTTAAAGTTAAAATTTTTTAAGTGATGAATTAGATGAAATAATTTGACTATGTTAGGATTTTTAACCAAAAGTACATGAAGGGTGAGTTTTGCATAATTAATACATCTTGGAGGGAGAGTTTTGCAAAAATATAAGTTAGAAGATGAGTTTTACAAAAATGGTACAAACTAGTGGTTAGTGGCTAATTTTTGCATTTTAGTCTCATTATGTCACTCTCAGCTCCCCTTGCATATGGATCTAAAAGGCAAAGCATAAAAAAACTAAACTCTCTCTCTCTCTCTCTCTCAGTCTTCTTCACCTTAAACAGTGATTATAAAAGACAACCCCAGGTTTAAACTCCTCTTAAACAAACCTTCTATTTTTAGAAACTAAACCTTCTTCAGCCACACATTTGCCATGGCCCCTTTAGTTTGTAATACATTCCATTTTTAGCAAACACTTTCTCTCTCTACCAAAAAAGTAATCTTTATCTCTATATACCATGTTCACTGTTTCTCTCTAGAACTTTGTGAAATTTGTCAACTTATGTGTAAGCAAGTGAAGGCAGATGCTTTGGTCGGTTTTTGGAAGCTATCCAGTTAAAAAGATAGCCTTGGGGCTATAATTTGGTAAAGTTATGTATTTGTAGGTGGGTTTTTTGCTGGGTTCATTTCATCTCCATTTTCAGGTAATTCCCAATTTCCCATATTCAATTTGGGTTTAGCATCTCTGGGCTTCTTCTTTTTTTTTTTAATTTTAATTTTTTTAAATTTTTTTTTAGTATTCGTTGATAAGAGTGTTTATCTAAATTGTTTTTTTTTTCTAAGATAGAATTTAAACTCACACATGCCATTTTGCCAGTACAAAATTTGAACTCGCACTCTTGATACACAAGCGGTGGGATAATCATTGGGCCAAGTCTCTAATTTTTATTTTTTTATTATTTTTTTATTTTTTATTTTTTTATTTTTTTATTTTTCTGTTTTGTTGTTTTGTTGATTAATAGTTGTGGCTTTTTCTTTGCTCTGTGACTTCGGCGGCTAAGTTGAGAGGGACTCGGTGAAATTTCTGTATGAGGTCAGTATGTAGTGCCTTTTGTTTTAATAATAAATATTAGCTGTATTAATTTGTTTTTATATAAAGGGAGAAGGAGGGTGATTTTCATTTGTGGGCAGTGCTGGTTTTATGTTGTTTAATTGCAGAAGTTCAATTCTTTGTTGGTTGATTTGAATTAGGAGTTTCTTTGACTAAAAGATTGGTGAAGCTAGTGGCGTAATGTTCAGATACTGGGTTCTTGGTGTTCAAGTTGGTGAAGATTTTAGGGATGGAAATATATTTTTGAAGAAAATCTTTTGAAAGAATTCTAGCATTTGATACCTGAGTTTGTTTTTGTTTTTGTTTTCTTAAATTTGAAAATGGAATACCCATTTTCTTCTAAAGAAAAGGGTATTAGTTACTGGGGTTCTCCAAGAACTCGGATAGATGGTATAACATCATTGGATGGTGTGACAAGGTATTCTGGGCTGGAGGATCCATTTAACAATGTTGCAGACCTCATGAATTTCGATACATATGCCGGATGGTGCAGCAGTCCCTCAATGGCAGATCAGATGTCCGGGTCTTATTCATTTGCACCTCTTGACTTGGTGTCCACAAATTGTCCGCCCTTAGATCAGTTGAACTTCAGTGAACAAAGTTGTGGGAGCTTTGGCGCGGCTGATGGCGATGTGGTCAGAAGTTCGGTTAGTAAAGGTGAAAAAATGGCTTTTCAGCAGATAGATCCCCAGTTTGTTTTTTTGTTGAATCCTGTGGATGGGGAGGGCTCAGGTGCAAAAAGAAGTAGCACTTCTTGTCAGCAAAACAATATTATGGATGTGGGGAATTGGACTATCCCTCGGCCACTTGAGCGACCGCTAGCAGAAAAGATGCTCAGTGCATTATCTTTGTTTCAGGAGTCATCTGGTGGGGGAATTTTGGCCCAAGTTTGGGTACCCATTAAGCATGGGGATCACTATAGGTTAAGCACTTCTGAACAGCCCTACTTGCTTGATCAGATGCTGGCAGGATATCGAGAAGTCTCTCGAGGATTCACCTTTGATGTAGAAGCGAAACCAGGTTCAATTCCTGGGCTTCCTGGTCGTGTATTTGCCTCCAAAATTCCGGAGTGGACCTCAAACATAATATACTATAATGAGGATGAATACTTGCGAGTACATCATGCAGTAAACCATGAAGTCCGTGGATCTGTTGCCTTACCTATATTCGGCGGTGATCCGTTGGAAAAGTCATGTTGTGCTGTGCTGGAACTTGTCACTTTGGAAGAAAAATCCAATTTTGATTCAGAGATGGAGCACGTTTGTCGTGCATTCCAGGTTAGTTCTCCTGTTTAATGTCTTTACAACTTATAAGCACACATACTATATTTAAGGCTATGCTATTAAGCCAACTGAGAAGAAAAATCATAGTAGCTGCTATTAAACCAACCTCTCCGAATTGTAGTTAGTGCTAAAACTTTTTTTTTCTTTAATATTTGTCATGTCTAGTAACCATTGAATAATAGAAAAGGAGAAATATATGGCACTTTTGGAATGGTGAATTGAACTTGTTGAACTGTTACTTCAAAGGTTTTAACTGTATTTGGACCCCCCACATAACGCGAGGTCAGAATAATTGCAATGATTCGTCCTTCCATTTAACTTACTAACTTGTGAGTTGTCTTCTTTCTTAGATTCTTGGGAGTTGTTTATAACATGTCAAACCAGTCCAGTAAAGGTTTGAGTTTTGGGTTATGCCCCCTGTGTGAGTTTCTAATATAGGTGACCGTTTTACATAAATATAAAATAAAAATTTGTCAGTCCAGAGTGGATTGAGACGGGTAGAAACATGAGAACAAAATGTGTATGTTTTGGTATTTCTAGTCTGCAGCAGTATTATGAATCTGCCTTTTTTTATTGATAAGTATCTGTTATGCCTTTTTCTGGATAAGTCTCTGTTATGGACCTGCTTTACCAGCCTTAGACGAATCGCGTCATCTATGTCACTTTCTGAAATTTTATCTTGAAATTTGTCGTCCTTGATATGACACAGTTCTTCCGCAATTTCTGTAAGCAATAAAATATACAAAACATTAAAAGAAAATATATTATCAATATTCACATGAGTAATCATTTTATAATTTATACTTTAGTGACCTATCGATGTTAATTATTGGTTTTATTGCGAATAATGTCTTTTGTATCTTATTAACTCCTAACCCTGACATCTGCAGGCTGTGAATCTAAGGAGCACTGCACCTCCTCAATTTTATCCCCAGGTTTCGATCAGTAAATTTTATTTTGTCATTTCAGCAAATGATAGTTAGATCGGATAAAAGAATTCCCTCAATAATTCTTAGTAATTTTTGTAATCTGAAATTATATTTTTTCCAAGTCATCTATTATTTTGCAGTTCCTATCAAAGAATCAAAGGGCTGCTTTGGGTGAGATAGCTGATGTTTTACGAGCTGTATGCCATGCACATAGATTGCCACTTGCTCTAACATGGATTCCATGTACTTGCAATGTGGGAAGTGGAGATGAAATCATTGACGTACGTGTTAGAGGGTATAATACAAGTGCAAACGAGAAATGTATACTTTGTATTGAGGATACTGCTTGTTATGTGAATGATAGAGAAACACAAGGATTTGTGCATGCTTGTGCCGAACACTATCTTCAAGAAGGGCAAGGTGTTGCCGGAAGAGCACTTCAATCCAATCATCCTTTCTTCTTCCCGGACGTAAAGGAATACGATATAAGCGAGTACCCGCTTGTGCATCATGCTCGCAAATTCGGATTAAATGCTGCAGTAGCAATCAGGTTAAGGAGCACCTATAATGGCGATGATGACTATATTTTAGAGTTCTTTCTTCCTCTTAGTATGAAAGGGAGTGCAGAACAGCAACTCCTATTGAACAATCTCTCGAGTACTATGCAGAAGATGTGTAGGAGTTTGAGGACGGTTTCAGATGCAGAATTACGTGGACAAGGCAGTTCTGGATTTGGGTTTCAAGAGGGTTCAGTCACAGAGTTGCCACCAGTGGTGTTATCAAGAAGCAGCTCCCAACAAGAATTGTTAAATAGCAATATAAATTCTAGTGATCGAGTGCCCTCAAAATTGTCTGATTCATCAATGGAAGCAGATGGTTCTCCTGGACAGGTATATTTTTAACTTGCTTTCTTCCTATGTGACAAATTAATATGTTTCCCATGAATAATTTTTGGAGTCACTATTGTCCCTGGTTACCATGTGTTGTGGAAATTATTGTCCCTGGTTACCATGTGTTGTGGTAATATGTTTAACCCTAGTGTGGGGCCACCCCTGGTTATCATGTGTTATCGAATAATATGGTTGAGCTGCTTAAATTATAACAATCTTTTATATATCTTCGCATCAACTGGATCCACCAATAAGCATTTATTATAGAAGAAAAATGATGTAGAAATAAAAAGAGAGAGATCTAGTAAGTAATATGAAAGATGATCTAATTCTTACTTGTTATATATGTTTGTGCCGCTTGATTTCAATGGTTTGTATATATTTGCTCTGATTGATTTTTTATTGCAAATGTAGACAAAGGCTGGATCAAAGAAGCAAATGGAGAAAAAGCGAAGTACAACAGAGAAAAATGTTAGCTTGAGTGTTCTTCAGCAATACTTCTCTGGAAGTCTTAAGGATGCTGCTAAAAGTATTGGTGGTAAGATTCCAGATACACATGCTCCATCTTCGAAAATAGTGAAGCAACCCAATTTTACTAATTTATTGTCCTCCCAACTATATTTAGCACATTGAAAAAGTATTCGTTAAACAACCATTGAAGACATACACAACATTGAGAAGGAACATATAATACCATATCTTAGAATTTAATAGTAATTTAAAATAAAATTTATAACCAACATCGGGTGATCATATCAACCATGCCTTAAATTTTTTCATAGAAATTATTTCTTTTCCTGTTATTATAATCTTTTGGGGTTGGCATCAAGTCCTGCAACCTGAAAGACTTATTTATTACTGTTTTTGAGGTCTGAACTGAAATTTTGTTGAAGTGCTTGAGATGAATATTAAAACAAAAATGGAATTATAACTTCTGATAAAAAAAAGGTGTATAATGTTGACAATTGAACTTCTGATTTGTAGAATCATCTAGAACCCAAAGATCACAGACTTCTGGATCAGTTAATTAAAAATTAGTACTTTTTGATGAAATCTTACTGTTTCCCGATGTTTTTTCGTTACTAATATTAAATGTTTTGTCTATATCATATAACTTGTTACTGTAGTAAAAGGATGGTTTCTGATTGTTAATATTTTGTTTTTGTAGTTTGCCCTACTACACTGAAAAGGATATGTAGACAACATGGGATCTCAAGATGGCCGTCGCGTAAGATAAACAAGGTGAACCGTTCTTTAAGGAAAATACAAACTGTGCTCGACTCTGTTGAAGGGGTCGAAGGAGGATTGAAATTTGACCCTAGTACAGGGGGTCTAGTGGCAGCAGGTTCCATCATCCAACAGTTCGATTCACAAAAAAGTTTCATCCATTCAGATAAAAATCTTGTTCTGAAAAATCATGAATTAGTATCCCAAGATTCAGTGTTGGTGCCTTCAATATCTTGTTCTGATGGAAAATTTTCTACAGTGAAGGTAGAAGATGAGTCTTATATGGGCGGAAACCAAGCAGGCTCACCTAGTTTCATGCCGTCGAAGTCTAAGAGTCCTAACCCCGTGTATTGGAATTATTCTGAAAATGCCTCGCTGGGATCTTATTTTCCAAAAGAAAGAAGTAAAAGTTGTGGATTAAGCACGGCTGATTTGAAATTAGAGAAATCTGACTTCCAATTTATTTCTCAGAGCTCTAGCTCCATGGCTACTCTTGATGAGATGGATACCATAATGAATGGTGCAATTGAGACAGATGAAGATGATGGGATCATTGAACACAATCAACCCAGTACTTCAGGCACGACAGACTCATCAACTGGGTCGCTGGTAAATGGCAGTTCATCAAGCCCACCAAGCTTTGGTAACTGGAAGAGTTCACAAGCTGGAACATGCTCTGTAGAAGGTGAATCAAAAATTACTATTAAAGCAACCTACAAAAAAGATATCGTAAGATTCAAATTTGAGCCTTCAGCAGGGTGCTTTCATTTGTACGATGAAGTTGCAAAGAGGTTCAAAATACAAACAGGTACATTCCAGCTCAAGTATCTAGACGATGAAAAAGAATGGGTGATGTTGGTAACCGACTCTGATCTACACGAGTGTCTCGAGATATTAGATTTCCTTGGCACTCGTACTGTGAAGTTCTTAGTTCGTGATGTGCCTTGTGCAATGGGCAGCTCTAGCAGTAGCAACTGCTTCTCTTGACAGGAGCTTCTTAAAAGTATAATAGGAGCCAAGTGTACTCTAGGTAAGATTAGATATCGTGTTATTTCAATGTCGAGATGTTGGCTCAAATATACCATGGCATTGTGCAGCAACTATTCTTGCAGGAAACAATCATGAACCAGGGAGTTACCTTATCGTCCGAAAAAGGTTTTTGCTACGATTGGGTATTGCCAGAATTTTGAAAAGAAGAAATGGGAGAAAGAATGCCACGACGGACAGATAGTAAGCTTACTGTTAAAGACCATTTGAGTGAAGATGTAATGTATATAGTTTTGTGTATATATTAGAAGCATTAGATGTAGTTTTAGTTGGAAAAAGCTGGGAGATTACTTCTCCCTACCAGTCTGTATAGTACTTGTTGTATACATGTTCATACATGTCTACAATAGTGAATAGTTGTAGGCTGTTTAGTATTTGGGCAGCTATTTTTTCATGCTAGATTGTGAATTGGTAGTTATCTTTATTTTAATTCTAATATTTTGGACTTACTTGATTTTGATAATTAAATTTTTGACAAATCTTTAAGGCTCAGGAGGTCCGATTTATTTTTCGCCTACTCGAATAATTTGGAATAGAAGGTGTGGGTTGAGTTTTGAGTGATTAAAACTAAGAAATAATGTTGAATTGGAATGTCAATAGCCATCACAAACTTAATGAAATATAGTTGGAAATTATATATCATATTTGATCATTTTTTCTTCTATTTGTCACTATTAATATATCAATAACCAATCAAGTTACATAAAAAAAAACACATTTCGCATAAAAAAACAAAATTAAAAAAATAGATACATCTCAGTTTTAGACTTGTAAAGTTTTTTTTTCTTTTCTTTTCTTTTTTGAAAATATGTAGAAACATGAACTTGATGCTTTGCTCATTAGCAAAAATCTATTCCCTCCGTTTTCAAAAAGATGAGATAAAATACATTAAGTGAATGATAAATATGTCATTTAATGGGGTTGTATTAGTATAAAAAATAAAAATACTCATACTTTATATAATAAATTTAGATTTTTTTTACTCTTTTTCCTCTATTTTTATTTTTCTTAATATGTGTACAAATTTTACTTTGCTCATATAATAAATAGGTTAAACGTCATTCTATCCTTATTTGATTCTTATTATTTATCCCTATTTTTGCCTATAGCAAAAATAAAATGAAAAAATGATCATTTTTCTTAAAAAATAAGTGATAAACAATTTATATAGAGAATTGATATTTTCACAAGAGAAAGTAATATTTTCGCAAATCTTTCCTCATATGAATAGTAAGTAAAACCTACCTTCATGTGTGTAAGACTTTGTGAAAATATTATTATTTTTCTTGTGAAAATAGTAATTCTCTTTGTATAACACCAAACACTATACTTTTTAATAATGGTATTTCACATACTCAATTCAAAGAAAAATATTTCATACCTCATGTTTTTTTTTCATATTCTTTCCATAATTTCTCACCATAATATAATTCGTGAACCCTTTAAATTTTAATATTTTACAAATTACATAAGAACTGAAAATGTATTTTTAAATTTCTCTCTTTGAAAAATATACATTATAGGTACAATAAATTAACAATCAAGCACCAAATAAACAATCATAATTACATTATCACCATATATTTTACAATAATCTCACATTAATAAAGAGAATAAATAAAATAGATAAAAGCCTAATATAAAAATAAAAACTCAGACAGAAATAAAAGAAAAATAACATATATTACAAAATTTTACATTAATTTTTAATTATTAATTACGTAAAAAAGTAATAATAATAATTTTTTAAAAAAAATATATAATAAGTGAATCATTTTATATTCCCTCCGTCCCAAATTAATTGCATTTCTAGGACTTTTTAAAGTCAAATTGACTATTTTTAAAACTAATTTTTTTACTATTTTTGCTAACATATAGGTAAAGATATTATAACCAAAAGAAAGTATATACAATTTATTACTAATTTCAATTTTTATAATTTTAGAAATATATTTATATATGTTTAATTATTAATTTTAAAAATAGTCAATTTGATTTTAAAAAGTCCTAGAAAAGCAATTAATTTGGGACGGAGGGAGTAATTCTTAACGATATCATTTATAATACTTCTTAGTTACTGACACGCAATCGTCTAACTTAGTCGGTAAACCGAAACCCCCTCCCTCCTCTCCCCTGTAAAACCCTGAATAAAGCCCCTGCCCCCAATCTTTCTTACTGTTCTGGGTATTCACAAAATTAGGGCAGAAAATGGATTTCGTTTCTGAAGATGTCAAATCCTTGATGTCCCAATTTAAGGATCAAGAGAATCAGCTTAAACTCAAACGAAGGTCTGTTTTCCCCTTTTATGTATATAAATATATAACTAACAATAATCAGCAATTTTGGAGTTGGAAAAGTATAAATTATGTGGTTTCAAAATTACTTTTCTATAAATTAAATTCTTACCAGATGGAAAAATAATGGGCTAATAAGAATATGCATATAGATTTGAAAATGGTACTGGTTGATTGATTAATTTGCAGGTGGCTAGCTGGACTTCCTATATCCTCATCTGAAGAGAAGAAAGTGATGGGATCCAATTCTAAAAATAACAGGTACTATATGCTTTTTTGTCTGTGAATGTAATTTTTTTAAGCTTTTCTTTTAGAAAACTTAGTTTAGTTAACCTTCTTTTTCTTTTTTATATTGATCACATTTTAGTGAATTTAGCATTTTACCAAGATACTGCTTTGTTCCACAAAAAGTTAAATTTGCAAACTTTCAGGTTATAGTATTTTTCTTCCATGTTTACCCTCAGTGAGTTTTAGTTTAGTAGTGGTGGCATGGCAGTGAAATTATGATGTTTAACTTGAGGGCATTATGTCATTTTATACTGCCATAAATAAAAAGAGGACTCATTTTGTCAAACAATATATATATTTTTTTATATACAAATGGGACTCAGAATACTGCTTTTTCATAATCTTGAAAGTACACTGAAAACTTAAACTACTGACAAGCTTGGGGGATTATATTGATGAAAAATTATCTAAGCACTTCAGCTCAAATTTAGCTTGAAAAATTCCTTTCACTAAGTTTGTCTAGTGCTAAAATATAACGCTTTCTTTTTCCATTTCTTCTCTTTTCCTCAATGGTTTACATTTTTTGTCTGCTGTAGTAGGAGTATTTTTTATTTTTTTCCTTTCGTTCATAGACCCCTTTATCTGGTTTAGTTACGAGTTAATTTCAACTGTTTTTAAGTCTGGTTTTTCTGTTTCCAATTTATTCCTGCAGGATTATACCCGAATCGCTGCTTAGGGAGGATGATGTAAGTATTACAAATGTTTAAAATTTCTTGGTAAAACACAGTGCTAATGACACATTAAGTGGGGGGAAATTGTTGTCAGAGGCAAGGCACCATAACTCGAGTTAATCTTCTATGTTTGTGAAAAACTATAGTATTGGTTAACTCAAAAGGGGATGGAAAACATGTTTTATGAAGGGAATTATGGTGCTGTTTTGCTATATGATGTCAAATGTTAGGGGATTTATTTGTTAACGAACTATACATGTTTGTCTTATAATTTTCTGGGGTTTGGACCTACTATTATGCATGCACTCTTGTTTGTGTCGGTGTATCGTTGATATTAGAGTTAGAACATACTCTTATTGACCTAATGAACAGCGTTCTAGTACTTCCGTTTCCAAACATGGTACCCGTACATTCTAGAACTCGAAATTTGGCAATCTAACTTTTCTTGGTTTTCTACCTCTAATTGCACAATATATCAGTTTCCTAACTTAGTATTGGATGCTTGAAGTGTTTTTACTTACTAATTTTCAGAAGACTCAACTTTTAGATTTAACTATATATCTGCTCTGAAAATAAGCTTAATTGCATTTAGATTCTAAGGGAATTCCGTACTATGAGAATTCATATAGCTACCATTGGCGTACCACTGTAGCCTATGTAACATATTATGTTTCCTAGCTGTTCCACGAACCAAAATAATCCACGTTCCAGGCAACATTGGTTAAGGTATCCTGCTAATCATCTGAAGAGTTTGTTCCTTGATTTGTTTTAGTTATAAGTAGTTTCTGGTCAGTATTGTGAAAAGCCTGTATGTATTGTGGGCATATCAATTGATATTATGATGAAAGCTATATGTTGATGTTTGTATCCTTTATTCCTTAAAAAATTTACCTTATATTGTTTTAAATACATCGCTTGCAGAAAACATAGCAGGTGGACTATCCTTACTTATTATCTAAAACAAAGGAGAAAATGGAAAGAAAGTATAAAACAGAGAAGGAAAGGAAAGCACTTGTACTGTGTGTGTCAATGTGGAGAACATTGACTGAACATCAAGTTTTCTCTTCATTTACTAGTAAATCAGTTACAAACATTCTATGACCCAGTTTGAGATTTGCGATTGTTCTATGATTTTTATGTTAATCTTGTTTTGAGCTTCTCATGCACTAATCTTCTCCTTTGCAAACTTGTTTTGTTCTTTTGCTAATATCATGTGTGAGGTGGCTAGTGAAATTGTTGATTTCTTGTTCCTGAGGAGCTTATTATTCAATATTTTTGTTTGTAATTTTTCATTTTGTCATGCTCTGCTACTTTACTTTCCAGGTACTTAATAATTTCTTTAAGCTCTTAGTATGAAGTTAATGACGCAGAACTCGTTTAGTTCATCCTATTGCCACGACTCATCCCATTTTGATTCTTTTTTATATTAACTTACTATGATGATCTTGCAATACTTCCCAGTTCCCATTAGCTACAATATTCTAGATTAGTGCTATTTACTCCTTTATGGTGCTATTTTGCACTAGTTATAAGTATCGTTACCAGGATTGTATCATTAAAAGATTAATCCCCCACCCCTACCCCCTTTTCCTTTTCCTTTTCCTTATCCAACTTTAATGACTATAGTTATAGATACTTGTAAGTTTCAGTTGGAGTTGGGAATGTGATCGTGTTGTCATATCTCATAATAAATTTCAGTTTGTTATATTAGTGTCCCAGTGTTCATTGAACAGAAGAATTTTGTTGTGTTAATGAGACAAATAGCATGATTAGCTGAAGTCATCTCCACTATGTATGACAATAGCTAGCCTGCAGCAAACTTGGTAACTTCAGTGTATTAACTCATTAAAGTTTGATCTGGCAACGTATTTTGTGTTTGTATTGCTTCTTATTCTGGTTTGTATTTTATTTTCGTTGTTGTAATGTTTCTTATTATCTGTTTTCAGGTATTCTATGAGACAATCAAAACTTTTGTTGAAAAAGGAGTTGGAGGATGTGATGAAGACAGGGCACACAATGTGTTCGGCGAAAATATGCAACCCTTTAATTTTCCTAACAGTGTTGAAGATTTTTACTCCCTGCTTGATGGTATGACAAATAAAGGCCTTTGCAGCATTGCTGACATACTGACATGTGGCTCAATTAAATTTGAGAAAACCCGGTGGAAGATGAAAAAGATCATTAAAGAATTTCTTCCAAAAGAACATAAAAGTCTAAATGGGAACATATATGAAAAGCTATCTCCAGTTTTCAAGGACCCACAAAATTTTCATTGGAATCGTGAGACACGTTTGACTCCATCTAAATCCTATCGTGCTGCTGTTGTTAAGGTATTGGATGGACTTGATGACTTGCCTACTCGTGCCCTTAGCGCAATGCAAAGGAAGCTCAGAGGCATTAAAGGATACATTCCCCAGTTACAGCCCCAAAAATCTGGATGGGGTCGAGCGGTGTTAATTGGTTGCTTGAGAAGAAGTTGTATGGAAATGTTGTCTAAAATTGATGAAGGGGATGAACTTCAGGAACCATTAACTAAAGCAATGTCTGTTGCAGGCTTAACCTTAAAGCTAATTCTAGGCTGTCCCTCTGTAACAGAGTTCAGAAAGTTTTCACCAGAAATAGAAGTTTTGCAGAATGAGATTGCCAAGGCTATTTGGCTTCTCAAGGAGAAGGTGAGATTTTCGGAGCTGAATAATTTGCAGCTTTTGCTAGATCCAAATGCTAAATTAACAAACAGGAGTTTACGAATGGCAATAAGGAATCTGTTGACTGAATACCTTCTCGAATGCAGTGATATGGACAGTATCCCGGAATGGTTACTGGAAACTCTTGCTATTATTAATAGATGTTCTCGAAGTGCTCCCTTTAGATACTTCTCAAAGAAGGAAATAGAAAAAGAGGTGGAATGTATATTGAGTGTGAGTGCCCAGACAAAGCAGATTGTGTGGGATTTATCTCCTGAACATGAGTTTGACCATGATTTTGCGGATTCATATATGGAGGATTTAGAAGAAAGTGATGATGGTGATGCCTATGATGATGATGATGATGATGACGATGACGATGACATACAACTCGAGATTTCGGAATATAGCACGTTTAATTCTAAGGATTTATGTGACCAAATGGAAAGTATCGGAGAGACCAACCCGACTAATTCCACTCCACAACCATCTACAACTAAAGGAGATTGCTATTCTCCTGTTCTTACAACCAGTAGAAAGTTAAAAGTTAAACTCGAGTCTACTGAAATTACTGGGATGAATTCAGTGAATTTTTGTGGTTCTGCTCCTTCCTTGTCAAGTTTGGAACCAAAAGTTTTTAATACCCCAAAAAGTATGGATGGAAACCAGAACTATTTTGGAAGTACAAGGAACTTGGGACTGACTGATACTGGCTCACTTAAAATGACAGAAAATAGACTTGCCTATTCTTCTGCTATTTCTTTAAATGGGAATGCTGTCATGAAACAAGAACCTACAATTGATTCAGAAAACACCCCAGATTTTGTTTCATCTAGTTTTTCATGTAGGGAAGCAAACTTTGTAAATGATAAGCAAAGCAAGGATAGAAGAAATCCATACCTTGCCATTCAAGAAGCTAGTGACGAGACAAGCTTGGTTGCTTATCGTCTTGTAGGTCGTATGTTGGATGAGTTTGCGCAAATAGAAGGCGTGGAGTTAGATGTGGATGAGTTAGCATATCTCAAAAGCAATGAACCAAATCAGAAAAAGTTTCAAGGTATTTTACGACACCATCTCTTTAGATCTCCAAATTTAGTTGGATAAACTTGGAAATATTTTGGTATTTATTTTTCTTGCTAGATTATTTGCCATGTTTTCTTGGTCTTTCCTTCATATTCTTCTTGCGTATAGTTCTCATTACTTGCAATGGCCGAATGGTGATGATGCTATTTGGATTTTGGAATACATATAACTACTGATGCCATGTCTGTATGCTTTTGAGAGCAAGGGCAAAAAGTCTCAAAATAAGCCCCAAAACAATCAAATTTCAAGAATATGCCATAATTTTATAATAGGAAGTAGGAACACATAATTTGGAATTAGGAGCAGGCAAGCATTTTTTTTCCCTTTCGTTTTTTCCCTTTTATTTTTGGTAGGGAAAATGAATATACTAGAGAAAAGAGATTACAAAAGGATAAGCGGAGGATAAGAAAAAGAAATCCTCCTAAATAGAAAAGTGAAAAAAAAATACAATGACCTTTGAAAAGAGCTGCTCCAATCTCTCAGCAAATCCCCAACAAAAGCATCCATTGTTGAAGACCACAAAGAAGCCTAGAAAATGTCCCTGTTCAAAGGAGATGAAAGGACATGTACACTAATCAATAAAACTCTGAGCATTCTTATCTGCCCAAATGCCTAGAGAATAACAAAACCACGCTGCAAGAGCACCTTACCATCTCTCTTCTTAACAAAGCTCTGGAACCTGGTAAGAAACAACTATTCAACACTCGCTGGTCAAAACCCAATACTCACCAAACGCCCAACTAACAAACTCCAACTTTCGTGCCCAGGCAAAAGTTAGAATAAAATGAGAGCTATCCTTTCTTGGCTACATTTACATCAGACGCGAGACAAGGCTTTGTAGCGCCCCATTGTTAAAGCATATCATTAGTGTTAAGCCTATCAAGGCATAAAGACACAACAACTTTTATTTTAGAGGGAGATTTTGCCTTTCAAATATTATTGGCCAAAGGAAATTTCTCCATTAGCTTAATGCTAACAACATAAAAGAAAATGACTTGAAAGAGAAAACTCTTAATGAATCAATAGCCGGATGTCTCTTATCAAATGAAGTGGATAAAGAACAAACAAATTCAAAAGGAGAGAAGTGAGAACCCATATCAATAGTTCAATAATTTCACAATCATTCAGATTATGGAAGAAATATAATTTCCTAGTACTTCTTCCTGGTGGCCAAAACAAATCTAGCCACGGACCCTGTGTGGGAGACGATAGATAATATAAGCGAGGAAAAGCAAGCAAAAGGAAATCCCCCAACCAAACATCTTCCCAAAAAGATACGTTTCCATCTCCAACCCAATAGCCAATCAAAAGGAGAAACGATGCATATCCTTGAGAGATACTTATAATTTCATTTCATTGTGGTTTATACTTATTATATTTCATTCTTTTACCCTAGAGGGACTAATGATTTGGGCCTGAACCTTCCACCACATTCATCTTCTCTCTCTCTCTGTCTGCTTTCTCTCTCACAAGCTCACATTTATAATATTCCAAAACTGATTGTGATATTCTGTATTATCTTGTGCAGTTGCAAGAGAAAAGAGCTCTTGTGACAAGCATGAATGTGGTTCTGTTCTCATTCAATTGGTTCAACAGCTTATTCCCTCATTTCCTCAAAGGTAGTTTCTGTTCCTTAGTTGTATGCTTTTATTTATTTATTTTTATATGTTATTTTCCAGAAGTTCGATTTTAGCTATTAATTGACCTTTTCATCTCGAATGAACTGTGAAACTTAGTAATAGTATCAGTTATTCCTGACTTGATTCTTGTAAAGCCAAATATATATTAAATAAAAAAAGGGGAAAAAAGAGTTTCATAATTGAATTTCTTAAGGAGTAGCAGCTGTTACGTTTTGATTTAATTCTTCTATATAAATTGGATTTCACTAGTTTATTGTGTTTTTTAATGAGCAGTGGAAAGGTGAGACTTGAAGAGTTGATGGGTTCAAGATAGCCATCAATTGGCATTTTTTGAGACTCTGTTGGATATATCAAAGTACATGTAAAAATGTACATGAATACTTTTGTGGTCATTGCTAAAGGTACTATTATCATCTCTCATCTGAACTTGGCTGTGTTGTGTGAACTGTTTGAGTGAAGGAGCGCTTTAGTTGTGTCCTACTTGAAACATCCAATGCATGTTGTGCGAGGTCAAATTAACTTTTCAGGAAAGAGAAACTGTCATAATCTGTCTTTTTTATTATTTACTCTCTCTGATCCACCAAAAGAGTCTCATTTTGCAAATATTAAGGAATATATATTACGCTAAAAATAATGGACTGTTGGTTTAGTAGTGTGGTGTGATAATGAAATTATGATGCCAAATTTAAGGATCATGCGTCATTTTATACTATTATCACTAAAAAGTGGATTCTTTCGTGGGAAAACAAAACAGGTAAATGGGACTTTTTTTTTTTGCATGGAGGGAGTATTATTCAGTAATGGTAGGGTTCTCAAAGGAACTTTTTAATGCTCTTTAGTCTGGAAAAGAGGACATTATCTTTTCTTTTTAATATTAAGCTTATAAAAGACACCTTTAGAATTTTTATTATTATTTTTGGATAATTTTATATTTCACTAAAGACCAATCTTAAATAGTGAAGAAAATATGTCCAAGTGTCTTGAGCAAACTTTAATATTCAAAAAATAAGTTAATACAAGAAAAGACTTCCATTTTCAGTCGGAGGGAGTATAACTTATCACATGGCCAATTATCAAGGAAAACAAAATGTGATGTATGACACTTGTGGAGTGGTCAACCATTGTAATACCTTATATACGGTACCTGGGGTACTCCCCTATAATAAATGGGGTGTTCATTTCAGTCTAAGAATCCATACCAATGACTGGTTCAAATAGCTTTTATAAATTCTCATATGATTGCCTGACCGAACAAGGGTTCAGACTTATTCTTAAACAGTTTGTGAATTACGGAACTTTAATAAATGTACGAATCCAAACTTTACGAATTCAAAAGCACCGAGTGCGAGTGTCAATAATATCATAGATGTGGAATAATTTAAAGTAATTAAACCACCTAAAGCATGCTTGGAAACGAGGTTCAAGCTTAATTAAATAACTTGCAGTACAATACTACCCCGCTCGAAGATAATTTGAGTAGGGTTAAAGGAAACTTGCATTCAGTATACAGAAAGAACGAAGTCAGGGAACTTGCTCAATGTAAAAGTTGAGTCAGATGGAACTTGCCTGTTTGCTCAACTACAGATAAATTTTAGCTTTAATTAATCGACCTTGGATGACCTATCATTTGATAAAGTCACTTATCAATTAATATGACATAGTTATATATTGATACACCTTCTTATGCTATTTATTTGGCAGATAAACAGTTCACATAGTATATAAGTTAACAGACTGTCTTCAATCCTTTAAGACGCTTAGTTAAATTTTAAAGCTGATAAATTAGTTACCTAACAACGTTTCTCTTAAGTGATACACATTTACTAACACTTAATATTACTCTACTAATTTAATTTCTATTTAACAGCAGCTAGATAGAAATCATGTTTATTTATTTCTTGGTCATTCATTTTGGTAACCTTAATTTATTTGGTTAATAATCCTATTTATTATTTATAGAGATAAATAACAAATTTATTAATGCATTACTATCTAATAGTGACTACTTAATAATTAATAAGTCATTAAATTTTATTTACATTTAGCTATTATTCGCTTTTAAGGGTAATTAAGTAATTATGACCCCTTATTCCTTATTTAACATTAATTAAATAATTAATGTATTAACTCTACTCATACTTAATTATTTAATATTAAATAATAATTAAATTTTTATTATCTTTATTTGTTATTTATTGGTAAATAATAAATAATTATTTATTAGCTTTATTCATACTTAATTATTATTTAATATTAAGTAAATAATAATTAAATATTTATTATCTTTATTTATTATTTATAGATAAATAATAAATAATTATTTATTGAATTTATTCATACTTAATTATTTTAATATTAATTAAATAATAATTAAATATTTATTATCTTTATTTATTATTTATTGAAAAAAATAATAAATAATTATTTATTAGCTTTATTCATACTTAATTATTACTTAATATTAAGTAAATAATAATTAAATATTTATTATCTTTATTTATAGATAATAATAAATAATTATTTATTGACTTTATTCATACTTAATTATTATTTAATATTAATTAAATAATAATTAAATATTTATTATCTTTATTTGTTATTTATTGAAAAATAATAAATAATGATTTATTAGCTTATTGTTAGCAGTTTGCCCCCAATTTACTATCCAGTAATTGGGTTCGATTCCCAGCCACATCAAACCATTCATTAGAAGGTCAGTTGTCTAAGGAAGTACTCCTAATTATTCTTCTACAATTTCGAAGTTAATATATAAGCCTTAACATTAAACTAGACAAGATATGAGAACAGCAACAGCCATTGAAACCAATTAGCTAAATTACTCCAATCCATATATAGGTTAATCCCTGCAATCTCAAAGTTTGTGGCCAGCCCAACATTATCACATAACAAGAAAAAAAAAAACCAATATTCGATTTTATCATCCATGTTGCTGATAGAACAATCGATACCCAAAAGGAAAACAAAATTTGGTTTAGGCATTACAGCAAACACATATTGGGTATCCTAAAATCATAACATTGGTCTCATCTCAGTGCAAAAATCAGATTACCAGAACCTTAAGGTTCTTCAATATACAGAGTTTTAAACCAATAATCACACCCAATACAGTCGAGCAACACAATCCAAATACAGAAAGGAAGAAAAAGAACACAAATCACATAAACCACAGCAGCTCACTGTTATACCTTGAGCTCGACCGAACCGCCGTCCTCCTTCTCCTCCCAAAATAAGAAACGAAGCCGGCGGACATTCACGGCCAATTGCCTTTCGAATTTTCCCCTTTTTCTTTTCTGATTTCTCTCTCTAATTTGGCTTACAGAATCGACAGCTCTGGTTAGGCTTTAGGTTTTAATTTATAGAGGAACATTTACCCAACTTGCTGGATAATGCCCTAATCAGCCGAATCAGTGACCAACGGTAGGAGATGTGGGCCTATGGTCGCCTGCAGACCACCCTCACAGCCCCCTCTATGCCGTCCAATCGCCTCGGTTGATGCTCCTTGCTTTAGCCCCTTGGTCCGAACGATTGGCGCTCGGTCGCCCATGCCGTTACACCAGCCACCGGTCTTGATTTCGAACGACCACCGGTCGCTAGGCTGGCACACCCGTCTTCCCCCTCGCCGGCGTCTGCACTTGACAGCCCCGACCGGTCTCTTCTCGCCATCACGCCGCCCGTTCGATTGATTGAGGGCTTGGGTCTGATAGGTTCTTAGCCCTTCTCTGCACCAATTTTGCTGCGATAAATCCTCAATTGATTTACCGGTTGCCCAAAATCGAATAGGAATAGATCCAACCCGTTGCCATGATCCAACCCGATAAAAGGAATGGGCTCAACCCGACCGGAAATGAAAGAAAAGGAATAGGTCCAGCCCAATTGAGGTTGGGCCGGGTAAGATAAAGAGAGATGGCCCAAATAAAATTAATTATTCTATGTTTACTAGTATTTAAAATAACTAATTTAATTAATTAATTATTTAAAATATTTATTTTACAAATAAATCCCCCATTCGAATTATTTAATTCGATAAATTTAATGCAACATCATGATAAAATAAAATTATTTATTTAAATTCTTCCCAATTTTCTTGCCAACCAACTCTTAGGATTAAATCACTAATTTATTCGAACTATTAGTGAATCCCTCTAATGCAAGAAAATTATTAGATCGTATGGTTATATAATTTAATAATAATACCCCACACAGATCTAATTAAGTCCGGAAAAATTAAATAAAAAAAAAAATTTCACACATCAAAATCAATTGTTAACAAGGCTTAAAATTCTTGGACATTACAGTTATTAAGTGATCTGGGCGGTTAAATCACGTTTACATAACATCTAGATATGAAAATTAAGCCAAAATAGTAAACTGTTCATGCAGCCCAGAAATGTCTGACAAGCAAGTTTGTCAGACGATTTAATTGGCTTAAATTATGTGCTTGATATGTTTTAAACCTTGTATGTGTAGTATGTCATGTTATCTATAAGATCCAATTGATAGAAAGTTAAAAATATCTCACAGTAGGAAGATATTAATGGTCAAAACCCATTGACCGACCATGAGCGTTCTGTTTCTGGGCAACCCAGAAAAGCGAAGAACAGCTCTGACAGTGTCTGACAAGCTTTTGACCAGCTTAGATCTTGGCCACATGATATAATTTATGAGGTCTCAATGTTTGTATCTGTTCTTTGCCATGTAATCTACAAATATAAATCAACAAATCATATTAAGCTAACATGAAACGAAAGCTATTAGTAGTCAAACTGCGTTGACCGACCATGACCAAAGAGTTTCCGGGTAACCCAGAAACTCAAGAACAGTTTGGTCCGGCTAGGTTGACCATGATTTATCTAGCATCAATTGATGTTGTTTAAGTTGAAATGTAACATGTCGTTATACACTGTCATGTTGGCTACAACAACAAAAGAAAATCAAACATAAACATTAACGCATCAAAGAGAAATTTATGGTCAAAAGTCACTGCTCAACATTGACCGACTGTTCTTCATGAAGAACACCTTTAGCGACAATATTTATCCTCAAACCCAGAACACTCAAATCCTACGCAGTCCGTCGCTAAACCCCTTTTGTGACGATTTTCAATAAAAACTAATAAAAATAATTAAATAAATTATAAATAAATATTAAATAATTAATAATAATTAATAATTAAATGTTTAAAATTCATTTTTAATTATAATTAATAATTTTTAATATTCTAAAATGATTTTAATAATTATTTAATTTAATTTAGTATTAAATTATTTAATAAATATATAAAATAAATAATTTAAAAATGATATTAATGTATTTAAATTAGTTTAAATGATAATTAAATCATTTAAAAATGTTACTAACTTTCTAAAATTATTATAAATAATAAATAAATTATTTTAAATAATATACTAAGTAATTGAAAATATTTTAAATGATAATTAAATCATTTAAATATTAAACTAAGTTTTAAAAATTATTATAAATAATAATTACATCATTTAAATGATAAAATAAATTCTAAAAATATTATTAATGATAAAATAAATCATTTAAATAATATTCTATCTTTCTAAAAATATTATAAATGATAAATAAATTATTTAAATAATATTTTAAGTATCTAAACTTATTCTAAATGATAAATAAATCACTTAAATAACATATTAATGTTTTAAAAATATTCTAAATGATAGTTAAATCATTTAAAAATATTCCTAAGCTTGTAAAATTATTTAAAAATATTTTTAAGCTTATAAAAATTATTTAAAAATAATATTAAGCTTCTAAAAATGTTATAAATAATAATTAAATTATCTAGACTAATATTTAAGCTTCGAAATGAAGTTTTATTGATAAACCTATGTGTTTAGCTATCTAATGATGCGACCAAGATACCGAATCGACGTCGAACCTTCGTGAAACTTGTCTAGTTTAATTAGATAAGTATTATTATAGATTCTAATGTTTATTATTGATATGAATAGACATAAATAAACTACCCAACGTTGATAAACAGCGTAAACTTAACGTACTACGCTAAGGCAAGTCTTCTAACCTTGTTATATTAAGCAAGTATTATACATCTTGCTATCAATTGTTACAAAGTTATTGCTTCTTGTTCAGCATAACTTAAGAAATGAATCATTATTTATATATTGTTTATTCGAGCGTAAAATGTTATGTCAAACCAAATTATTTTGGTACGACATCTTATACTGAGAAATGGAACACCTTGATGTAAGGTGAACTGAAACACCTTGATATAAGGTGGTGGTAAATGTTGATTATATATCGACACAAAATTGTAAGATGATATGCATACTCCTAGGATATTGGTTAGGCTGATCACCTACCAGATATCCGAAATTAAACGGTTCTAAGTCATTGAAGACTGATAGAACTAATTGAAATATATGGTTCATGTACAGAACCCTCAGTTATACATCATTGACATCTTTCAAATCAAACACATTGTGTTTACGTTTTCAAATGAACTTGCTGAGCATTTGTAGCTCATTCTTGCGTATATCTTCTTTTGCAGTTTTAAATGATAATCCCGGCACTTCTAGGACAGACAAAGGAAAAGGACATGTTAATTAGTTTTACTTACTGTTTTTGAATAATTTAAGTCTTTTATAAGGCTTTGTGGTAATAACTTAGTATTGAGAACGATGTAACCGAACTTAATGATATGTAATATATTATCATCCTTTATTACATCGAATGTATTATACTCTGATCTTTACTTTGTTTAGCATACTTATACTAAGTAAATACAGTATCTATACGAACTATATATTTGAATGAGGGTATTTGAATGATATTGAAAGTCCTATAAGCTCTGAGGTTACACTTTATGAGCGTTGGTAAGGTGCCATCTTTACCGGAATGCACCCCTCAGTTCTATGGACAATCTTATCGTTAATACTGTGAATGTCAGATAGATAGGAAATATCGATATGAAAGAGGTATTCATGAGATATGAATCTATACATCCAAGTGAGGGTATCCAAATACAAATAACGTTTTGGTAAGAATTATCATCTGTTATGGGATACTGTGAACCTTGGATAGATAGAAATCATATATTATTGAATATTTACAGTTGTATAGTTTCACGTGAGCACTAGATCTGCTACAAGAAAGTGTAGAGAATTTGGGGGCGTCATAACAACTTTCCCCGGAGATGGCCCTAGCGAGGATACAATTACGACTTTCCCCGGAGACGACCCTAGCTAGGACACAATTATGACTTTCCCCAGAGACGACCCCGACGATGATACGATTATGACCTTCCTCGAAGATGACTCCGGTGATGATATGATTATGACTTTCCCCTGGAGAAGACCTTGAAGGCAATACGAACACGACTTTCCTTGCTACGATACGATTTCTTTTAATTGTGATCCCCAATATTGATTCATTCTGTTCTGGACAAATCACGATTCATTTTAATTACAAAACCTTGAAGCACTCGCGATAGTACAAAATCGGTACTCGTCTGTATTCAAATCGTTATTCATTGTGTTAAACTACGGTCGTGCATAATTGTCGATTAAAGAGATACGTATGTAGCGTCATCAGAGGTTTGGCACCTACATTCATGCATTATTATATATCTTGTTATGCAATGGGTGTCCACGTCTTTGTCATGCTCATTTTATTACATTGCATAAGCATGATGTTATTTTCGAAAGGCACTGAGAGATCTATAAGGGGATTGAATATATCCTTTTAAAAATTTTGCTTTTAAAGAATTATTACCAACTGTTGTCCGATTTAGGTATTGACAATTTACTCGCAAGTATACGTGACCAACAAGTAATAAAGTGGTAAATAGAGTGTCGATCCCACGAGGAAAATTACTAATATTAACCAAGTACTAACTTTATATCAATTCAATTTTATTTAAATAGTTGATTAAAGATTATGAAACTAATTATTAAAATTTAAAAACTAAATTCTAAGTAAAGATTTGTGATATCAGATTCGTCTAAATCTCTTTACTCTCTTTTTCAATTAATCAATCATAGCAAAATCACTAACCAAGAATTCACAAATTATTTATATAACATCTTCCGATGATTAGATAAAATATCTCTTCAAATTAAATCACTATATTCATATGTGAAGTAATTAAGAACAAATTCATTAAGTTTAAATTCTCAAATTGGTTATACACGACATATAGGTATATTCCTATCATATACACAAATATAGTTATTCAATCCTAAGAAGAATAATTTAGACGAATGTTATTATATTCAGATCTTAACCTTAAATTTATTTCCAATAATATCTAGGTTATCAAATTTAATTGTTGGCCAAACAATTATATCATGAAGCATAAAATATGATAAACAACTTGCATATGATCAACAGTAATCAAAACGAGAGTAAATTAATTTAAACTACACATTGGGTTCTATTGCAATATTAACAGAAAATGTTCATAACGTAGAAAAAGAACATCATCATTAAATCATATAGCATCCTCGAAGTACAAAAGTAAAAGGAAAAGAGATCAAGATCTTCATTTGGATCAACTAGCATTAATCTTCAAATATTCGTTAAATCATTGTACATTTAACATGTTCTTGAGACAATTAGTCGTTACCCTGTTTTGAGCAGATGCTTCTTAGTTTTCTGAAGTTGTACACACACAGTTGCTTCAGAAAGGTTGAAAGTGTAAGTATGTCATGTAGACATTGTATGACATGCTTTTGCCAAAGCAAGTCCTGCTATAGCAACTTGTACCATATGCTTTAACTTGTCCGCTGGTGTAACAGAAGTAAAATATGCTTTCGGATTTATATTTACCTTTTTGGAGTGCTTTAGAACTTTGATGTACTGATCCTCAATTCGATTGAGATTGAAAAGGGGGAAGGGTATGTTGGAATTTGGAAAGAGATTTGAGTTTTCATTTACTTTGACAGAAAACAATACTTCTTCCATCCCAAATTACTTGTCCCACTTCACTCTCACAGATTGAAAGTAACAAGGAAAGTGTTAAACAAATCCTAAAATATCGAAAGTTACCTTTTCTAATGGACCTCACGCAAGAGACAAAACTAGGGAGGATTGGTAAATATTAGGTGCCATTTTTTCTTTCTTGGGTAAGTGGATGCCACAGTTTTGTGTAAACAAAAAAGAAGGGCATGTAAAATAAAACTGGCACAGGTATGAATTTGGATGTTACTGCAAACAAGTGCATCAAAAGCACTGACCCATCTGTTCCTATTCAAAGAGTGGATTCACTTAAGGGAGTGGACAGCTTGGTTCTTTTGTACTTTTTTTCCTGCTCATGGCACCAACTCCTTATTTTCTCCAGGAAGTTTCATCCAACTACGTAGGAGCAGTGCAAGGGAACTGAGTCGAGCGATTATTTATGTTCAGGTGGATGGTAGTTAGCGCAAACAGAGCTGAGCTGCTGCTGGTTTTTACGGTTCATGGCCTGATGCATCCTTTTTTGGATCTGGGTATCCCCCCTTTGGCGCTAAAGCTTTTTATGTGGAAGCTCAATCCCTGCTGCTTGCTATGCTTTGGTTTAATCCTTGTGGTTGGCAGAATATTTGCTGTTATTCACACTTTTTTTAGGTATCTTGTTTTTTATCTTGCTATAGTTCAAAAGTGTAGTATTCTTTATTTCCTTATTGTAAAATTGTTAAAAGTATCCAAGTTAAGTTATTTACAGTAATATCATTCCTTTTTAGAGGAACCCTAGCTGCAACATCAACTTCATATATATATTCTCCAGTAGCTTTACTTGCTTTTGCTCTTAGTGACATTATTAGTAAATATTTGTAAAGTTATCATTAACCAAAGCTTGTGCATCTCTGAGTGTTATATACTTCTTTTTCAGAAGAGTAGTAATAGATTAAATGGTTTTGATTTACATTAAATTACTTGCAAGCCCTAGTATTTTACATACTACTTTATACTTTATTATTCTTATATTTGCTATAATTGTTTGTAATTGTGAAAATACGATATTTTCACAAGATTTCTCTCGTATGAAAAACTCACATTTATGTGAAAGAGAGATTTGTATGTGGAAAGATCAGTTTTCTATGAGTAATCCAACTCGACATTTGAAACGGAAAAAGAAAAGAAGAAAATGAGCCGGATGAAATCATTTCTAATCTTACTAGAATGCTTGATTTTGGATCAACCATTGAAACAAACACCTTATTAGCCATAAAATTTGATAATTTTTAATGCAAGAACGCCATTGACACAAACACCTTATTAGCCATAAAATTTGATACTTTTCAATGCAAGAACAAATATATAGTAAATTCTAGCCCCAAAAAAGCAAAGATTCAGTCTCCATTTTCATTTAAGAACGTGCTGCAAGGAGCTTATTTTCCATCATTTGATGCCATCAATTCCCCCATTCCATATCCCAAGAACTGCTAATTCATGCAGATTCAAGAAAGGTTCAAAGCACTCCCGTAGGAGGTTTCCTTCATTTTGAAATGCAGGGTTTTTCTCTATTACAAACATCAAGGAATCCTTCCCAACAGGTTTAACTGATTAAGAATTGGATGAGCTAAAACAGCTACTATACATGAGAAATTATAAATATACATGTAATCTGGCCACACAGTCCATTTCTAGAAGCCTCTGGCTAAATCTCTTTAATACAACAAAGTGAGCGCAAAAAACAAAAAAATTGTTGCAAGGAGTTGCAACCTAGCTCCACGACAGCCTGCACATAACATAACACAGGGATTAGCCATTCACTCCAAACAAGCAACAGTAATTTCAATATATAAGCTGAAAAATAAATGAAAAAAGTCATTATGGGATGCACCACAATTATTTCATACCAACCATGACTATGATCCTTTCTTTTATTTAGCAGAAACTTCTGATTGTGTTTCAAAATCTGCTTCTATTTATATTAAAATAAAAAGTTTCACTATATTTTATATCTACCCTATTGCACATTTTGATTTTTATTTTGACGAGTAAAATTACACTATTGCACCACTAGACTATAACTAGAGAAAGTCATATTGTTTACAATTCATAGCTCCAGTAACAGAATAAAAAATCACAAATTATACCTACCAGTCTCTTAACAGCCAAAAACAAATTATGCTGCATTACATTTAGATAACATGAACTTTGTGTAATTTTATGGTGTCACTTTCTTGACGTTCATATCTATGGATTATAATTGAGTTGTTAAACAAATCAATCTAGAGGATTAAATATATTAAATGGAAAAAAAAACAATTACAATAGCTCAATTTTACAGTTGGCAGATATTCACCAGGATTTTTCAAAGTCTCCGATGTTGGTAGGGCAGGCAATGACATCTCTGCGAATGTAGCAGCAGCCGTCAGTTTGTGGATTTTATGTACGTGAAATAATTAGAATACAAATCAGAGAGAAAATTATACGCCGAAAGCATGACTAGGTAAACATAGTTCTCTTCAATACTAACCAGGAGCACAAAGAGACAAGGATGAGATTGAGGATGACAAAGGCCATGGAGCTCCAATATTGTCAGTCAAGTCGCATGTAAAGCTGATACCTGTTGAATTGTCATATCCTACATCTGCTGGAAAGCTTTTAAGCAAACATCCTGTAATCAAATCATAACAAAGATTGATAAGTGATTTTAGCAATGGCAGTGAGATAGATTTTGCTTAGCACTTTGTGATTCTATTTGGACATATTCATGGTCTAGCCTTCTAGGTAATAATAATAGCGATAGCAGTGCAGTCACACAAACTGTACTTTTACTCTGAATTTCTAAATCACATGGCCTTTCCCTTGGACTCAGCAGCCTATATTATACAGATCCTGCCCTTTCCTTTTTCCACAGGAAGTATATAGTGAACAAAAACATTAAATATGAATTCTTCACTCGAACTAATGAGCCAATCATTTACTTGCTAACAGAGAAACCTAAAAAGAAAACTCCACGGACTGAAGCTTCACATATTAGTTTCCAGTAGAAAATAAGACCGAGTGAATTCTATAGAGATACAAGGAATTGGACAGTAGAGATTTACTCCATATATCCCAAATTGGGATTTGGAAGTCCCCTTACAAAAATCATGCATGTCAAGAGAAGTTGTCAATTTCCAATTTAACATCCTAACTTAATTTAAACCCCATATTGATACAAGTAAAATACAGACTTAAACTTTCATTATTGGTATATGTGGAATATTATGTCACTTTTTAATCTAATTTTTTGAAAGTGGAATATCTTTTGGGATGTACAAAAATGAAATGGACTCTCAAATATATATATATATATATATATATATATGTGCGTGTGTGCAAATTTTAAGTGCAACTTATGTTTATCCTCTTTGATTTACTTTTCTTTTTATGAATTAATGGAAAACTGAAATCCATAACAGCTTCTGAAAAGCAGATGCATCTACGGTGTATTGTTGGGTACTATTATTCACAGTGCAGTTTGATCAATCATCAATTTTTCCTGAACCGACTACCAAAACCAAATCAAAAGACTATGAGGCAGAGGTGCACCGACTTCCAACCCAATTAGCGGTGACAAATCAGCATTAACCACACATAAAGATAAAGTACTGCTTGATATCTCTAGCCAAATAAGGGCAAGTACTATCCACGAACAATATGAGCGAACATGAAAACCCAACAACTACTATTCAAACTAAAACTCTATAATACCTCCTTGACTATCTCAAATGATCAAAAATATGAGACATGCAACCACCTTGTCAAATTGGAGAATTCAAGTAGAATTTAGCTAAAAGAATCAACAATGATAACTATTGTACGACAACAAATACCACTTAAGGACAAGAAAAAAGTGACTAGGGCATAGGCTTCGCACCTAATCACTAGGGTCTCCTCATTGCAATCAAGAAAGATTGATGACAACCTCTACAGAGAATTAGCCACCTCACATGATGTTTAGAATTCACTAGCAGAGGTTCCTCACTTAATAGACAATTTTATAAACTCTCAATATTTCGTTACTTTTAGAATTACAGTACTTGCTTAGAAAAAACTGAAACTTATAGACCAAGTAAAACTATAAAATTACTTGTATCCTACTAAGGAAATAATTCTAATTACTACATAATTTATACTCAGAAAGTAGATATCAAAAATACTTGAGCAACATAATTAACTCGACGCCTAATAATCCCCAATAACTGTTAAAACTACATTAATTTCTACCCAATTGATAAATCTAAAGAATAAATAATTAAATCAAGTTTCGTTTCTCGCCAATAATCCTAAAATTTCCAGGGCAAATAAAATTAAAAAAACAACAACCATGATCTGTGACTTAGCAAATAGATAAGCAGAAATCTAGATGCATAAGGTGATAATGTTGCAAAATACAACATAAATTTCACAAAGTAAAATCAAAACTTGTTTGCAAGAGATACAATACAAAAAGATAAAGCAAGAATAAAATATATAAGCTAAAGAACTAAAAGCAAGAAAGAAGCAAAAGAATTAACCTTGTAACCCATATACTGCTCCAAGCCAGTGTCAAGATCCACCCAAAAAATAAAGGAAAGAACACCAGATCAGAAAAGGAAAAGAAAATTTGATGAGAAATGATATAAAAATTTTCAAGTGAAACTATAACAAATAATTTACCTTGGATACTAAAATCTTTTAAGTCAACATCACAAAGTTCATAAACATCTGTCAGAACCCCAGCTTTCTTTAGCATGGAACCAAATACTGTTGCACAGATTATGGCCTGCCTATTTGTGATCAGCATTTGCTTTTGTATCCCGGCAATGTAATTGTTTAATGAGCTACAGCAAGAAGGACTGGGAGCAGCAACATTACGGCATGCTTTAATCACTTCAGATGGTTGTTTAAATTCCAAAGGACAAACTACATGTACAAACCATAACCATTCAGAGAAATCATGGCATATAAAATAGGAAAATGTGCATTTAAAGAGAGCCATATGCCTCTCACTGAAAAGTTTATCCAAGTGATCATTCTACATGCTAATACATGTATGAGAGAGATGATTTACAAACTAAATTAGATCATGTACATAGTATATCGAAAAGACCAGAAATTTCTGTTTTGAAGGATATATAACCCATAAAAAGTGTCTATGAATATTTTAGTGTCTCCTTAGAGAGCTTGACATTCTAACAAGTTCATATCAATTATCATGGAAATAAAATAGAGGAAAAATCTGTACCTTTGTTAACTTTACATGCAGATAATATTCGGAATGCAGAATTTGCATCATCTGCTGAGAGTTTCTTAGAAAGCCACGAATATACAACCCCTTTACAGTCATTAAGAGCATCAATGTGCATGGGCTCTCCAGCTCCAACAGTATTCTCATTATTGTTGACCATCGACTTTGACGATGAGATCTGAAGTGCAGCCTCCATAATCGCAGGCTGGCAAATTGATCTGCAGCATTCCTTAAGAGGATCAACTCTGCTGCAAGCCTCCAGTAATTTGCTTGTATTCACTGTTTCTTCAAAAGTAGTTATGTCTTTCACAGGACAAGACCCGCCGGTAAGATTCGATGACTTTATAGAGCAGATAGCTGGTATTGAGCTGTTAGCCCCTCTGCTTGCAAGTATACTAATGATATCTTTGAAACAATCATCAGCCACCGCATTTTGTAACACTAAACTATCAGAGCTTGTGCTGTAGTATCCCTGGAATATCCGAAGTAAACTACTCAACTGGGGACAACATATGACATTCCCTACAAGTGCTGCTAAAGGTTGAGAACAGTCGGCTGCTGTTTTTTCCATGATACTCGAAATAGCAGAGAAATTAACAGGACATCTCCCAGTCAAGACTGGATTGTACGTGGTTGGAAAAATGGGGTACATTGGTGGCAAAGCCTCTCCAGGAACGGGGTAATGAGGTAGAACAGAAGGTGAAATTTCTATGGGTTCGAAGAGTCCACTACTAGGCGGACTACCAAGCTCAGACTTCGAAGAGATGTGACTTGGCTTAGAAGGCATCTGAAGTGCCACCACATCTTTGCAACTCAACAACCAGATGGCGAGTAATAGAAATTGATTAAAGCACAAAGAACCTGCAATCAGATATCAACCCTTTTTCAGCATTCAAATGCAACTCTTTCTGTGACTAAAAATAACGCCACAGTAAGTGGTGGACGATACATGGTTAGCATAAATCGCAATACCCAAGCTATAGCAGAGAAACAAGGGCAAAGAAGAACCCGAGATAAGATGGAATCTTATACATAGGGGTTTATGTCAACAAGTTCAATCAGTTCTCATGTGTGCTTGTTCTAATCTTCGTTGTGGTTGTTAAAGACAAGGAAGAAATCCAATTTAAAGAACATCAAGGAAAGACATAACCTACACAATTATGCCTATGCTGAAGTAGTTTAAGAAAAATAGAAAGACTAAGATAAGGAAAATCACAAATTCAGGATCATACCCGTGAGACGAGTAACAGTCTTCACACTATCCATATCTCCAATAACCCTCCGGCAACATGGAGACTTACACATAAAAGCCTAGGGCAGTTGATTGTGCATCCAGAAGTAGTTTACTACAACATTCGAACGCCTGTACCAAGTTCAGCCATCAAACTAATTTGCAAAGTCAAAATCACGAGTCACGACCACAATTAAGCAACAAATCAGTTAGCCCTCAAAAGAAAAAACAAAAAGGCACTACAAAAAATCTTTTCATCAGAAGTTTAGACAGACTACTTAAACAATCCTCCAAGAAGCTAAACTAAATAAATCATATCATTTCATACAGCTAAAGAAAAAACTATTCATGCTTAAGAGAACTGTACAAAGAAGTTGTATTACCATCATCGAAGCTCATAGAATCCCAGACGGGATACAGCATGCACCATTAGGAAGAAAAGAAGTACATTGCTAACTATAGTTACTAAAATTTACTGCCATCATATACCCATATATTCAATTTGCAATTTTCCCACATTCTAACAGTAATTTATTTAGGAAGGATCATACAGTTGATATAAACTAAATTGTTTTGTCAAACAACTAACATACAAATTGTAGAAGAAGCCTGTCAGGTAAAAATAAAAATAAAATCATACTTGAAACAAACTTAAATTTCAATAATAAAAAAAAAAACAATAACCACAAAATAGTAAAGAATCTGTAAAGAGCTCAGGCTCCGTAAAAGTTACCTAATATTACTCTCCTGGAAAGGACTATTATTGTCTACTGGCTTACACTGTCTAAACACTTCACACTAATCCTCTATCATTAGAAGTAAGTACTTCAAAATCTTTTTATCCCAATAGAAACCCACATATTCTACTCAAAATTAGTAATAAATCAAACCCAGTTTCCACGAATAGTAAAAAACAAATCAAGGAATAGAGAAAGATGGATAAAGGCGAAATAAAGAGGGGTTAGGGTTAGGGTTTCTTATGATTGATTGATGTATAGGGAGTGAAATTACCTGACTGCCACTGAGAGAGACCATCAAACGCCAGCAAATGATTGAAAGACAGAACCAGCCAGGGGACTGGGGAGTGACCGAGTGAGAGTAGTAAAAGACCAGTGGAACTGTGGAAAGAGGAAGAAGAAGAAAAAAAGTGGAACATTAATTAGGGAGTAACAAGGAAAATGATATATATTATAAATATTTAGGTAGATGTTTATGTCAATTTTTTAATTATTATTTATTTATGTAAGTAAAAATATTAATAGTAATTATTTTAAAAAAAAATATGTGATTTTTTAATTTTTATTAATTTATTTTATATATTGATAAATTTTATAACTATAATTCGATTTAAATTTATCGCAATAACTTTTATAATAATATAAAATAAAAAAATAGAATAAAAAAGTTAAAATAGTCATAAATATATTTGTCAAAAATGAGATTTATTCAAGTTTAATTTTCTTTCCTTACGAATCATACCATCGTGGTAAGGAAAATTATTAACAAAAGTTAGACAATTTTTTTGGAACTATAATTTTTCTTTCGTGCTTATGAAATTTTTGGATAATGATTAATATTAAAAATTAAATAATCTTAAATTTGACTCAATTTAATATCGTACGTGTTAATTTTGTACTATTAATTAATTTGATATTTCATTATTCCAGTGAAATTAATAATTTTTTTTTTTTTTGCCGTTAATATGACATTATAATTATGAATAAAATAGTATGATAATGTAACTCTAAAAAATAAGGATGTAAAAGAAAATAGAAAAAAGTAATATTTTCAGAACATTCCTTTTATTTTGAGTCCAAAATTATAACTGGTAATACATTGTACAAAAATTTAATACTAAAATATTTGCTCTTAACTAAAATATGCTCTGAAAAATAAGGATAAATAAACTTTTGGTACCTGTACTGGAACACGACTTACAATTTGGTACCTGAAATGAAAAAAGTTACAAACTCGTGATTGTATTCGAAAAATGTTACACTCCGTCAAATAGTAGGGTTTCATCCTTATTTTGTTTGAAAATTTGACAGGTCAGATGCAAAGGATGACAGGGCGATGACTGGGTAACAAAGTTGTATTGATGTATATTTCTCCATGTATAAAGGAACAGATTGATATTTGGGGGGAAAAACTAGGGTTTAGCTCTTCTTCTGTCCTTTTTCTTCTCTCATTCTTGTTGTGTCGATTGATATTTGGGGGGGAAAACTAGGGTTTTCAGTGTTTAATTGAAAGGATGAGCTCGTCTTGAAGTGGAATCGTAAATGGAATCGTAAATGAAATCGTGGAAGAAGATTGTAGTTCATGCAACAAAAATGAATGGATTACACCAGAGTTCCTAAGTCGCTGCCACTGTGGAGCAATTGTGCGAATGTGGGAGGCAAGGAAATATGGAACAAAACATCCAAGAAGGCGATTCATTGGGTGTATTAATTATCGGGTAAGATTTTGGAAAGATATATTTTTTATTTCTTTCCATATGATTGTTTATGTTAATGGTTGGTGTGTTGCTGTGTAATAGGATATGAGAGCTTACTACGGTTTCTTTAAATGGTATGGTCCGCCATTTCCTGATAGAGCAAAAGATGTTATTGAAGATTTGACATTAAAGTTGAAGATGAGCAGAGAGATGTTGGATAAATTAAAGAATGAAAATAGTGAGAAGACCAAGAATTGGAAAGAGTTGGCAGAACTTGATTCAGTGAAGACATTGGAGAAGGAGGTTAAAAAGCTCAAGAAGATGAATGCCAAAGTTCAACAAAAGGAAAATTTTTTATGGTTTCTTTTAATTTGCTCATGGATCTTAGTTTGTGTTATTTTAAAGATGTAATTGTAAGTTTTTGTTATCTTAAATTAGGATTTGAAGGTAATTATTAGTTTTTGAGTGTTTCCAAAATGGATGAATGAAAGGATATTATTATATTGGAATGGATTTTGTAGTTTGATGTTATGTTTGGTATTTAAGCTTTCATTTTGTATGTTTCCATGATTGAATGAAGTTAGGTTGAAGGTATGTTTCTGGTGGTGTTTTTTCTGGATTTTGAAGTTGGTTGGTGTTGTTTGGTGTTAATGATGCTCTGTTTCAATGTATTAGATAGCTTAAAGGTTTGTTGCTGGTGGTGTTTCAATGGATTTTGATGTTTGGTGTTGTTTGGTGTTTGAATGAATGAATGATGTTGTTGTTTCAATGAATGAATGATGTTGCTGTTTCAATGAATGGATGATGCTCTGTTTCAATTAATGAATGATGATGTTGTTTCAATGAATGAATGATGTTTTGTTTCAATTAATGAATGAATGACAGACTTGACAAATAACAATAACCGACTTGACAAATGTTGTTCAATCTTCTTTTCAAATGAATTTAACTGGCATCATTCAATCCAACCATTTCAATGAAAATCACTACCATTAATAATATTGAACATAAAACTGTCATCATTCAATCCAACGATTTCAATGAAAATCACTATCATTAACAATATCCAACATAAAACTGTCATCATTCAATCCAACCATAAAAATGAAAACTGAGATTGTCAACATTTCATTAATAACCTTGAGAGTAATTGACATTGATATCTCATGTTCCTACCGGCTTCCAACTTAATCTCTCATGTTCTCCAACTGACTTGACTTATTAAGTTCCACCAGTTGTGCTTGAAGTTGGTGGATTGCTGCTTGATGTAAGTGGGGTTCTATTACTGCTTGATCCATCTTGATATATGACTTCTCCTGGAGTTGGCATCTGCATTTGACATAACCAATCACAAGTAGGGTTACATATGAAAAATGACAATATCTTTTGTAACATAAATACTTGCTGGTTAAAAAAAGTTGTAACTCACAAAAACTAAACCAGAGTTGTTTCCATTCATATTATCTATTACAACTCCCTCAGGACTAACATAAACACCAAATCCTGCTGGTACTTTACTGCGGGTCTTTATCCTTTTAACTTGCAACTTTGGTCTAGTATTAGTCTGACGATTGTCCTATAAAAGTTAACTCAACTTGTCTGAAATATAGCAAGATATGAGAAATTCAAGATAACTAAAATTGATTGATATAACAATACCTTGTTAGAATTACCAGACTGCACCATGTCATTGTTATGTTTCTTTTTTGGATCTGCTGATGCATTGCAACTTTTCTTCTTGACTTGCCTACTTGCCTGACATAGAGAAACAATAATGTTTAACTCAGGTAAACAAAACTGTTACATAAAAAAAAATGTTGGAATGCTATATACTTACATTGCTTGCATGAGGTTCATCTGTTTGGCCACTGATGGTAGGACAGTTACCCTTGTTGTGCCCTGTCTGTCTACATTTTGAGCAATGCATTTTCCTTCCCTTCCTTGTTATCCTTGTAGGATTTTTTGTAGGTTCATCTGTTAGGTTCAAAATCGAATGCACCAACACTCGAAATCTTTAACATAGAAGAAAAAAAAATAAGGGTTTGGGTGCTTACTTTTTGTTGCCGAACAAATTTGAGGATAAACTTGAATCTCTTCGCGTCGACTTCGCTTCTCTCTCTAGCCGTTTGTCTTCTTTCTGTTAAAATCCTCACGTTGTCGTTCAGCCTCTCCCCGTTGATCTTCTTTCTGAAATCCTTTAATAACCCTAACCCTTATTTTCTTCCTCACTTGGTCACGCGAGAAGTATAATTCCCTCCAATGTACATATCATTATCCACGTCAGATGAGTAAGTCTCGTCAGAATTTTTCATACTCCGTTAGTCAATTTTAACGATTATTTAAAAATTGCTGAGTACAAGCACCAGATCACACTATTTTTCGAGTACAATCACCAATTTGTAACTTTTTTCACTCTAGGTACCAAATTATAAGTCGTGTCCTAGTACAGGTACCAAAAGTTTATTTATCCCTTGAAAATATCATACAAAGAAAAATTAATAAATTTCCATTCATTTCTCAACTTCAAAAAAAATCTTCCAGTCACATTTTCTATATATATAAAAAAAAGTTACAAAACATGTAATTATTAAAAAAAATAAAAAAGACTTGAAAAGGGGTTCGGTTTCTAGTTGAGTTTTCTGAGCTTGGGCATTTTGGGGTTAATGGCGCTTGAAAAATACTAAAGAGAAGTAAAAGGGAGAAAGAGAGAGCACAAACCATGCAGGCTTTTGCCAAGGAAACAACAAGAGCACCATGAACAATACCAACAGAAAAGAAGAAGAAAATCCCAATTCTCCTGCCTCAAGCCTGGATTCCAGATTCAACCAGACCCTCCGGAATGTTCAAGGGTAAAGTTGATTCCCTTCAGTTCTCTTTAGATCCAACAACAATTTGCTTGCAAACCCATAATTTCAATCCCCAAGAAATTATTGTTCCGACCCATTAGTCACTCATAACTCGATGCTTCTTTTTTTTCATCAGATTTATTTATACCCATTTGGGTAATTGTCTCTGATCTTTGAAATACAGGGAAATTTGAAGTGGACAATGATTTGTTTGATTTTGGATCTGTTGGTTGAAATTTTGCGATCTCTTTCATGGTTAGCTGAGAATTGATGGGTTAATTTTACTTAATTGGGTTTTACTGGAAAGGAAAATGTATATAGATATACAGGTGTTTAGATTTGTAAATATGTCCTTATTTTGGTAATACAATGATATATTTGCGTGCTTATTAAGATCATTCCTTTCTTATTAGTAGTCATTCTCTCTCTAATTGATGTGAGATTGTTAGAATCATGATGGATTTTGGTTAATTTGCAGCTTACTTTAGCGGTAGTGGAGATAGTTGGTTGTTCTAGCGGTCAACTTAACATCTTCTTGATAAGTAAATTAATGTAGTTGTTAGATGTATACAATCAAGTTGTATAGAGGATGCTCTTTTCACTACTCTATTCGTAAAAAGTTTGATGCTTTTTAAGCTCTTTCTCTTTTCATTATTATATTGTTTTTAAATGATAATTTACGAAATCTTTTTCTCTTCAAATTTATGTGAAACTGTAGAAATTTTTTTAGGTTCTGTTTGACTGTCTTTCGTATCAGCTTAATATCTAGTTGACAGTAGGTTGCTTTGTGATTTTAATGAATTAGTAGTCAACTAAGTTATTCTTCTTCGGATAAGTAAATCAATGGGGTGTTGGTTTTTTGGACCTAATTGTAGATGGTAGATGCGTCATATTTATGATGAAATTGATCTTTTGTTGAACTGGTTTTACTACTTCAGGAATCTCAATGAGTTGGTCTATGGGTGGACTATTTCCACTATTCTTTTAGTAAAATAGAACTTTCATGCTTAATGCTTATTAAGCTCTTCTTTTCCATTTAAGTCTTGTTTTTGTGGTATCTTACAAATCTCTCTCGCTGTCTTTCTCTCATGTACAATTGAAGGAATTCTGGTGGGTTTTGTTTGATTTGTATATCAGGTTTATATTTAGTTGAAAGTAGGGAGGGCTCTGTGCATGTGGATGTTCACATGTATATTTCAGATAAATTAATAGGCAGCTCAAATTTTTTCTTCCTCTTTTAGCTTTTTTTGTTTAGTTTTCTTCCAATAAATTAACTCAACAAGGTATTAATCGGGACAAAAAAGTTAGATATTAAATCCAAATAGACTTATTAGCAAACTTAACTTGTCTGCATCAAACTTTGATCGTTTGTCAAACAGATTTTAATTGCTTTAAGGAACCTCAGTCAGTTGGTCAAGGAGTGTATTTTCTTTCTACTGATTTTTAGCAATTTATAGGGTCTGAAGTTTCTGCAAATTCACTCATGTTTATATTATATATTTGTCTGTTTGTAGCAATGTAAGTTTATCTTTTTATGCTTTTTATTACTATATAGGTTGCTTAAAGGTCGCAGCTTTCCTGGAAAGGTATTGATTACACGGAGATCAGAACCGCTTGATTACTCAAGTTTACACTCCCCAGGCATTGACAGGAGTCCGTCAGCACATAATACTGGACCAAATGAACGCATGGACGATTCCATTGAGGTAGTGTTGATAAGAATCATCCAGTTATTGCTCACAGATATGATAGTATAATATATATATATATATATATGTTTGTGTGTGTGTATATATATATATATTTATAGATGTATAAAATATAAATAAGTGAAGTGTGAAGTGTTACTCATAATTTATTTTGTGTTTTTCCTCAACTGTTTAATGTAGAAAGAAGTTCACAGTAGAAGCACTCCAAGCACTAGTTCAACTCCTAACCAATCGAAAACATCAACTTCAACTACTGAGAATACAACCAAAGAGGTTCAGAAGTCCATCATGGGTGCCAGAGCTACGGATTCTGCTAGGCTAATGAAGTTCACAAAAGAGTTATCTGGGCCAGCTGTCATCTTAGGTATTGTATCTATGATATAATTTGTCTTTCATCTTTGGGTTTGTCCCCTTTGAGGTAGTATGGTAATCTGAAAACAGATAATTATGTGATCTATGTCATACAGTATTGCAAATTTCTTTCGTATGTTATGCTAGGGCCTATGGTGCGGTACTAATTCAAATGCGATAAGTTGTAAACTTGTAGTTCGGTGTCCTACCCTAATATCTTACCCCTTAACACAAAAATAAGAGCTTAAAATCATGTATGAGTTTCTCAATCTCTCACTTGTTAGTTGTTACATAAGGATAATGAGCAAGTGCACTGCACATCAATGCAGAGTAGCATCTGAGATGATGCACTATTACTGCATTGGTATCATGTCTATATATTTATAAAAGAATCCAATTACGTATGTTTATGATAAATGGCAGTAGGCTCCTAATTTATATTTTTTACTCCCTCGGTTCCGTATTAAGTGTCGTTGGAGGCCAAAGCTTACCTTTTAAGGAAAGTAATGATCCTCCATTGTCAAGTGTAAAATTAAAATCAAATTACTAAATTACCCCTTTTTTGTTTTTATTTTTTATAGGAGTAATCAATAAGAGTTCATTTGCTATTAACTCCACCATGCAACCTTTGCTCTTCTCCATGAAATTTTTCTTTAACTTGAACAAAGTCACTTTAATCTCCCTCCTTTTCTGATCATCCTACCTTCCTTCTCCATAAAAATAAAGTTTAAATTTACTCTTTTTTAAAAAATTTAAAATTTTAAAATCTTGCCTCTAGTTATTTTTCTCATTGTTATGGAGTTGTTCTTTATTTGCCATGCAGTTTTTGTAGAAAACATAGATGAAGAGAGATGATATAAAGAATCCATCAGAGAATTTTAGAATTCTGAGCGACCTTTAGAATTCTGAGAAAGAAGAAAAAATTGGGAACGTAAGTATTGTAAAAGAAAAAGTTGAAATTAAATAGGAGTATTGCACTTGGAAAGAGGAGATATTTTAGGGGTAATCTAGGAAGAGAAGAGAAAAATTCTCCTACAAATCTGAAAACGACAATTAATTAGGAATCAATTTTTTTTTCTAAAGCGACACTTGATACGGAACCGAGGGAGTATAATTCTTAAATTTTTGTCTATGTTTATCAATTTTGAGTTATATGTATTTCTTTTTGGAAATATAAATTTAATATATTCAAATAGAGAAAGACTATAATATATTCATTTCCCATCTCGCTGAGCAACTGAATATTACTATCATTTTACCAGAATTTTGTGATTGGGATTTATCTTTGTAAAGCTGCTTCCTGCTTATGTTCCTTTAACAGAAAAGCTGCGTGAATTGGCCTGGAGTGGCGTCCCACCATATTTGCGTCCCCCTATATGGAGACTTTTGTTGGTAAGCCTTCTTTTATTTGTTTTTGTTCCTTCCTCTTGGTCCGTTAAAGCTTGTTTTTTCTATTTCTATCTATTAAAAATTTCTGAATATACTAACAGTTTCTTGATGCAAAATTAGCTCCTGGTTATAGATGAATTATGTGATGGGGAGCAGGTGGCATGGGTGACAAAAACTGTCAAAAATTGATTATATATATATATATATAGTTATAATATAAAAGAGGTAGTTTAAAGGAGGAGGACAAGAGTACAAGTAGGAGGACAAGGAATCCTCCAAAAGAGAAAAAATAGTGGAAAAACACAGAACCCTTATACAGGGTGGTCTGCCAATCTGTAAATGTCAGATATAGCTACTCCGGAAAAGCCCCTATTAGATCCCAAAGAGAAGCTAGAAAAGTTACTTTGTTCCACAAGAAGTGGAATGCATGGGCTAATCATTAACCCCAAACATTTCTCTTTGTCCAAACTCCAAAGGATTGCAAAGAAATTGTAATGCCAAAGATGCCTCTGTTATGTTTCACTTCTCCTATTTATGAATCTTTTTTTTACCTTTTGATAATCACCGGCTTTCATCCAACATTTAATGTTTTGTGTGGCCACTAGAACTGTGTGCTATAACTAAATCATATGAGAAGGGAAATATTTCATGATTTCATAAAGGGTTTAAATAAAAGGTATCCAGGAGAATTTGGAGGTGATGTAGAAAATAAATTCAAAATTATAAGTCTATTGCTGTAATGCTGTTACCTCTATTTGATTATGTAACTATATTGTAAAATACCATTTGTGTGCCTACGAGGATTCATATGCGGTCAGCTTCTCACTTTTTATGTAAAGTTGTTTTGTGTCTGTTAGTATTGGCATTATTCTCCTCGTCTCAATTGGACATAGGGGTCTTCATTGTAGGGCTTGCGTTTTCTATATTCTGTCAAAGGTAGTGCTATTGCTAGAGAATTGTAAGCTTTTGCAAGAACAAATGCTGCTGCATTAGTCAACTTTGCTTTGTCAATGGTCCTACACTTAATAGAACAGTTTTATATGTAAAATTTTGTTGCTATCTTGAAATTTATATATGAACTGACAACAGGGATATGCACCCCCTAATTCAGATAGAAGGGAGGGAGTTCTGAAAAGAAAGCGCCTCGAGTATCTTGATTGTGTTGCTCAGTATTATGATGTTTCAGATACTGAACGTACAGATGAGGAGATTAACATGCTTCGTCAGGTATTAATGTTGCCGAGTATTATCGTGCCAATGTGCATTAGGCCCTCATCTAACCACTTTTATGTCTTGCTTTTCCTTCCCATGTTAGATTGCTGTTGATTGTCCTAGAACTGTACCTGATGTCACTTTTTTTCAACAAGCGGAAGTTCAAAAATCCTTGGAGCGGATACTTTATACATGGTTAGATTCTATGTCCTACTATTCTTCCTCTACTCTATATCTCTCTTTCTTCTCACTAATCTAAATCTCTTATAACCAAAATTGATTCCCTTGATTTTATTGAATCGAAGTTCTTGCCAGATCTGATCTTTTCCTACAATCATGTGTATTGATTTTTTTCCTAATGGGCCTCAGTCCAGTAATTATTTGATAGTCACTGAATTCGTATTAGTATTTATTAGGATCAGGGTGTTTTGACAGAAACCCAACTCACAAGAGAAGCCTGAAATTTGACTTGGTATAGAGAACACTTGGTCTCTAATTTATTTAATTTTCTTTTCAGTTTATAAAAAATTCTAAAACTAAAGAAGTGAGGGTACATTGATATATGTATAATTTTACTTGTGAGTTCTATTTGCTTTACTTTGATTCTCTTTGGGGTGTGTTTGTAATTCGAAGTCCCATGTTAGTATCATATTCCATATGTGAAACAGTGAAAGTATATTAATTGAAAGATGTGGAATAAATAATGTGTCTACTTTTTCATAACAGTTTCTAAATGTAGTTAAGTATTGTCCGTCGCCAGTTGCCTTGGTGACTGCTCCAAATTCTGCGCCGCTGCCAAATCATGGTTGTGCCGGATCACTATGGGCCTATGGTGCTTCAGCTTAATCCTATTAAGCATGCAATTGCCCACGGCATCTTTCTTTGTCATTGTTTTAATATTTTTATTTATTTCTTCTTTACTCAGGGCCATTCGGCATCCTGCAAGCGGATATGTTCAGGGAATAAATGATCTTGTTACACCGTTTTTAGTTGTTTTCTTGTCGGAATACTTGGAAGGGAGTTTGGATAACTGGTCAATGGTTGATCTGTCTCTGGAAGAAGTCTCCAACATGGAAGCTGATTGCTATTGGTGCCTATCAAAGTTGCTTGAAGGTATGCAAGACCATTACACCTTTGCTCAACCAGGAATTCAGAGACTAGTGTTTAAGCTGAAGGAATTGGTTAGGCGCATTGATGGTATGTTCCTTTCTTTGACCTCTCCTTTTTATGTTTCCCTTTTACCGACTGTCTTTTACCTGCTATAGAAGCTAAAAATCTATATTTGGCTGTCTTGCATTATCTATTTGTATACCAAATGTACATATTATGTATGTACCATATATATGTGCAATGGTGCTGAGAGAAAGCAAATCGACTGAGAATTGTTTACGGGATGCCAGATAATTTGCTATTGGGTGCTACTGAAGAATTTAGCTGGTTGGGGAACATAAACTTTCACCTACTTACTATACAAAATTGAAAATCAAATATAGTTGCTATCACCTCTTTTGGCTTCATTGTTATTTGTTGCTGACGTAACCTTACATTTCTCTTGATCCAATGTATTTTTCACATTCATTAATTTCTATTTATATCCTGATATGGTTCTTACATATTTTCACCAGAACCTGTGTCGAGACATATGGAAGAGCAAGGGCTTGAATTTCTTCAATTTGCTTTCCGCTGGTTCAATTGTCTTTTAATACGTGAGGTTCGTTTCGTTATGTACACCACCACTCTAAATAATTATAATATTCTTCTCTTTTTTTGTTCCTTTTTCTATTTAATAGTTAATATAAACATTATTGTGTAGTAAAGGATGTCTATATAAGATATATCATTTTTATCAGAAAACTAATGAAATATATCTTTTTCTTTAGATACCTTTCCATCTCATTACCCGCTTGTGGGACACATATCTTGCCGAAGGAGATGCATTGCCGGATTTCCTCGTGTACATATTTGCTAGTTTTCTTTTGACGGTAAGAATAATAATCATTTTCTCTGGTAGACTTGGTTAAATATATGATATGGAAGTGGTACGAACAATATTCCAATTTCTGATTCTGTGGAAGATGGATGCTTAATAATATATTCACCCCTTCCCAAATCTGGAGTCACTCTTTAGGAATCCAAATTTCATATATATATATACATATATATATATACACACACACACACACCCCTTTGCCTCTTAGGTTGCTTTCTTTCTTTGCTCTCTCTCTCTCTCTCTCTCACACACACACTATATATATATATATATTTATTTATATGTATAGTCTGTTTTAGATAAAAAATTTAGAAGAGAGAAGGAAATGTAAGAGAGGGAAAAGAAACCCACCCATAAGAAGTAGAAAACACTCAAGAAGGTGTGGATCTCCAATATTTACGAAGATTAGACAAAGAAATTTCCCCTAAAACATCCATGGCAGAGGCTATAGAGAAGCAAAAAAAGGATCCTATTTCACAATAAAGCAAAAGATAAACAACTGTCTATAAAAAGCCAAGCATTTAGCTACTTCAGATTCCCTAAAGAATATAAAAGGTTGCACTCTTTCGCCTTAGAACAAGCAGCGGCAGTACTCGGAAAACTCTTTAAGGCTTCCAAAGCAGCTTTGCATCCTTCACCCAAAAAAGCCTTGTAACATGGAGTGAATTCTTCTTCTGGTGAAATTAGGAAAATACTTATGACCAGTCAGTTAAAAGCCTACCCCTCTACCACTGAGCTACTGAGGAATTACGAGAGATTAGATCTCATAGAGTTCAGTTACCGTTTTCAACCCATGATCAATATGAGTTTGAAGCTTCCTTTCAAACTCTCGTAACATTTTTGTAGTGGCCTCCTTCCATATATAAGCAACGAATCCCTCATTGAGAGGGACACACCCACTCCTCTCCCAGCACACCAAATATAGAGATCCACAATCCCCAAGCATCAAGACAACGCAAATTTGTTACCAGGTACGAAGAATGAATCTATATCTGTGCACGGAAGTTGACATGGCATTTCCACAATTAAATAATATTTCATTCTGGTTGTTGCCACCAAGTCTCTGCTCCTATTAAGCCCAGCCTTAGTAGAAGTGATGAACCTGCAGGTGTCTCCTTATATCAAAATTTTCGTCGCATAATAGTTCTATTACACGGTTCCACTGGGAAGGGGTAGGTTCATTCGAATAGCGAACGAAAGATCAAGAGATTGGATCTAGCAAGCACTTCCGCACCGAAACAGTGCTTTACCCCTAGATGTCCAGTCAACTGCTGCGCCTCAACGCATTTTGGGGAGAACCAACTAGCTCTGGGTTCACATTTTCAATCCAAGTAAAGAGAGTAACTGTGCAGGATTAACATTCAAAAGCATAGACCAACATTGTTTTCATGTTGAATAGCTTTCAAAGACCAATCCCAAGAGGATAGTTTGGTAAGTAAGAGGTGTTTTATGCTTTATTTTTTTGAATTTTTGTCTATTTATATTTAACCGTTTAAAATGGAAACTGTGCCTTTTTTCTTAGACATCCTATTAAGAAAAAAAATGCCTGCAAATCGGGACAGAGAAAAACCATGCTACCAGTTTCTTTTAGGGATACTTCATTCTCGTAGAAAATAAATTTTAAATTTAAAAGTTAGGTCTCCGTGAGTTGTCTTGAAATACATCTGTGGTGCAACGAATGCATTTTTACTAAATGAATGGACCAGATCCCATTTAAGGCAAAGTTACTACCCATGACCCATTTAAGAGCAGTCATAGGGTCTTACAATGAAATATTATCTGAAGGTTGAGTCTTAGTGTCTTACAGAAACTACTGCTTTTCTATGGTTAACTTCGACAAAAGTTTTTATTTCAAGGTGACTGTTGTATAGTTTCTGAAGTTTGGAAGTTGCTTCATGTTTGTAATACTTGTGAAAAACCTTCACCTTCCGCCGCCTCTTGGACTGTATCTCTAGTTAATGCCATGTTGGTAACCATGTTATTTTGTTGCGTCAAATATTATAGGATAGGGACCGATATTAAATTCCAGGCATATTTTCTTTCATAAATATTTTAATTTATAGTTTCTGCAGAAAATTGCTATGTGCTGCGTCTAAGAAATGCATTTGCGATGATGAATTATAAATGAACAATTTTACCTTGTGTGTCAAATCAGACTTCTTAGTCTCATATGAAATATCATACATTAAATTCGCCTTTATATATACTTGCAGTGGTCAGATAACCTCCTAAAACTTGATTTCCAAGAGATGGTGATGTTCCTTCAACATCTTCCAACACACAACTGGACTCATCTTGAGCTTGAGATGGTGCTGTCGAGAGCATACATGTGGCACTCCATGTTCAACAGTTGTCCCAGCCACTTGGCTGGCTGAATGCTGAGTTGTATTTTTCTCTAAATATTAAATGCTTTGATTTTTAGGATTCTCTCGTGTCCCAGGCTGAATTTTCTTACGTAACTTGGCTTCTTTGAAGAAACCAGTCAATTGTTCTGAGTTTGTATAAAGGAATGCTTGTAATTTCTGTAATTTATTTAGTTTTATGTGTATGTATACCAATTTTCTTGATCATTGGAGTTTGAAACAATTAAACGTCTAATTTGATTGAAAGTTATTACTCTCTTCCTTTCACAAAAAGAATCTCATTTGTAAAATTTATAAATGTCAAGAATTTAACCATTATTTTATCTCTAAAATAATAAGTTATTAATTTAATAATGATGATAAAGTTGAAATATTGTGTTAATTTATACTACTATCAATAAAATAAAAATTTTATAGAATAAAACAAAAGTAAATGGGACTTTTTCTACCAAGCAGGGGCACAAAGCAAATTTTTTACTGGGAGTATAAGTTTCATTTTATTTCCATACCCAATGCAAATTTTTTGTTTCATTTTATTTCAACAGCGAAAGCTTGTAAACTTTTAAGGAAATGTATACTAGAAAAATGATATATATTGACTTTATGTATCATTTACATGGATAAAATACAAAAGGTAATTTTTTTTAAAAAATGTGTAATTTAGTAGGTCATTCTTATATATTGATGTCTCGTAATAAGTAGCAGGACTATTATGTATTAAAATTTTAAAAATTGTCTTCAACTCTTTTCCTCAAATTTTGTCAATACATAGAAACCTAATATATACATTGTATATCTAAGTTTTAGACCAAGTCCCAAATTTTCTGCCAAGTTCTAACAGCAGAGAAAGTTTTCCCCTTGCAGACACCATATATAAATTAAAAACCAACCTGCTGAAGGTCGAAGATTAAGTATTGTGCAAGCATTAAAATTAACAATAAAAAAAATTCCCAAAGAGGTTTCTTGATTTTGTATTGAACAAGAGGAGATAATTATCCCCTTATGCAATTAATAGTACAGATGATTACCAAATGCTAAATTAACATAAATTGTTGCAGTACCTAAAGATAAATGGATACACCAATCATCAAGCCCTTTTTTAAGTATTGCAATATCAAATGACTTCTACATGCCACTCCTTGTTTTTCTTGAGCTGTGAGAGCTTTTCTTCCCAGCTCTCCCCTCTTTGCTCTGCAACCCTCTTCAGCGTTTCTTGGATCCCGGGCATCATACCCTTGAGTCCGCAAAAGTATACGTGGGCCCCACCATCCAAGAGTTTGAAGATCTCATCACTGTATTCTTCAATTTTATCGTGGACATACATTTTCCCTCCATTCTTGTTCTTCTGTTCTCGGCTAAGAGCACGGTCATACTTAAAATTATCAGGGTAGTCCTGAAGATACTTTGGTGAATTCTTCGTCGTATAGAAGACTGTCAGTGTTAGCCACTCCGAGGAACAGCCAAGCGAGACCGCTGAACTTGAATGTAGGGACAGATTCCATGAACATGCGACGAAGGTAGCCCCTGAAAGGTGCTATACCTGTACCGGTACCAATCATGATGTGGGTAGCATTTGGGTCATCTTCTGGCAAAAGCATAATCTTTCCAGCGGGACCTGCAAATGGGTTCATACAGTTCATAACATAGAGGTTTATTTCTTGATTCTTCACCACTAAACGTAAATGGACTTGGAACTCAAGGTTATTTCAGAAGAAGTCACCCAACTTGCAACAGGTAGAACCATTTTGTTAATGGAAATCTGATTATGAAGCTTCTTAATTACTTCTGACGACCAGTTAGATAGCATGCATCTCATTTACAAATAATTTCAAGTTCATTTGTGTTTTCCTAGTGTACTTGGGCATCATCCCCTTTTGGCATCTTTTTTAATAAAATGATTACAAAGAAAAAATAAATATTCCCCCCGTTCCAAATATAGGATTACATTTGACTTTTGAGGTCAATTTGAGATATTTTTAAATTCAAAATTGACATCATTCATTAAAATTTTGAAAGAACTGATCTCGGGATTAATAGTACGAATTACATAGTTTACAATTTTCATGATTGTATTGTTTAAAACTAAAGCAATTCAAATCAATTTTGAATTTGAAAATATCTCAAATTGACTTCAAAATTCAATATTGATCCTATATTTTGGAACAAAGAAAGTATTAAAGTAAAAATAGGACTTAAAGGAATAGTAGATTCAGTGTCAAGTTCAGAGTAGTTGGAGGAAGGCTTACCTGTAATCTTAATCTTATCTCCAGGCTTTGAGTCGCACAAGAAGTTGCTGCATATCCCTTTCTTGGAAGGGTCTTCTTTACCTGTCTCAGGATCATAGTAGACAGCACGTCGAACACACAAACTGGCAGTCTTTCCATCAAAGAAGTCCCCATACCTTGAGGATGCAATTGAGTAAAGACGAACATTGTTGGGAGCCCCTGGTTTCTTTGGGTTTTCACCCTACAAATACAAGGAAACAAAAGTTTAAGTTAAGTGACAAAGACAAATCAAGGAGTGACAAATCTGTATGTGAATATGCAGTTTTAAGTTAAGTGACATGCATATATGTTATGTAGTTTATATGCATGTTATAATGTATACACGTAGAAGCTACATGAAGAGGCTACACAAAAGTTGTACGCAGATGACCAAGGTAGGTTTATCAAACTTTAGTGTTTGAAGACTGTTCACCACATTTCTGCATTTAAACATATTAGAGTCACATATGTATGCTTCTAAAATGTTTTGGATTTGTGTGAAGTTCCAAGAAGCTATGTCAAATTAACATGCTAGCATAAAGTGAAATTACTTTTAAACTAAAGACGAACTAAATGAAAGTCAGCAATGTTTACCAAATATTGAGAGATAGTGATCGTGGAGTTTAGGTTATTTAAAAAGAAATTTAGAAGCACTGCTTTGAGGAATTTATGCTAGCCGCAAGTACACTCCTATTTAGGAGTGAGTGGGCCACATCTCCCTGTTGGACAAATTTCCCACAGTGACACTTTATGAACACAGCAAGGACGATAAAACATCAACATACCCATTATTTGAATATAATATTCTTCTGTTCATTATACTTCAATATAAGATGCAAAAAAAGTACAGTAATTCTTGGCGACCATTTTGACGACGGGCCAATTTTTTTTTTTTCACTCCCAAATAATTTTTATGATTTATTGGAACTAAAATTTTTACAAAAAAAAAGTGGTTTAAGTGTAATTTGGATACATAAAAGATTTTTCTTGAGTTATATTGATCACAGTCCATAATATAAAAGTTTAGTCACAACTATGTTACTTGAGGTTTACTGGTTAAGGAGGGAAGAAAATAGTCTGTTATCTATACTTTAATATTAAGAAAATAGTTTTCCTCCATTTTTTCCATCCAAACAACACAGTCAAAATTAGCTCTCTCTGTAAATAAAATAACCCAGCTAAAAGAAATCAAACTTTAGGACCGGACCGATGATCTATGTAGAGAGGAATCTTTGGCGAGAGCAAGTAAATCTGATTACATGTTCGTCAAATGAAGTTGTCAGTGAAATGGTTAGGTTAAGTAAGATGAGAGTTCATCCAATTATGATCTAACCTGCATCCAAACTAACACTAAACTGTCTCTCTATTATGATAATTAAGCCATCTACTTGCCCTCAAGGCCTCAACTAATAATACTAATAATAAAATTAATGGCAATATTTTACTGCCATGGGTTATTAAAATGTCCAAGTTCTGCAAAGATTAAATTACCCATTTTTTTTATTTGCATATAGAATAACATAAAACATCAATAGTAATTTTAAAAAACATTAATGCGAGTCTTACTAAAATTACATGATTATATTTAACCAAACAATCTTGGCCGCATATATCTCATCTCACACCACCAAACCTTATCTATCCAAAAACAATCTTGCAAAGACAACTTACCTACCACACCTCATAAGGAAGTACTACAGCAGAAAAAAACAATGGCTAGCAGCCTACAAAAAAAAAAAATACTAGATAAAATATAGAGAAACGAAATAATAAGATGAGAATTCTACCATAATATTCAACTAGGAGAAATTACATGTCTACTTAATTTCTTGGAAGTTGCGTTACTTTTTCATGGAATTTCACGGAAGTTGTAAAGTTTTTCAAATTGAGAGAGACATTTCAACTACTCCATTAAATATGTTTTATGAAGAAAAGTTGACCGAGACTTCCACATCTAATAAATCATTTGATAACCATGTTAAATTCTACACACAAAACCTAGCCAGATCATTCTCCCATTTCATCCTTTCCTTTTTTTCTTTAAACCCTACTTTCATGGCCGGTACAAGCAAGCAAACTGATTCTTCTTGCTTTCCATCTTCACCCTCATTTAAATTCTGGGATGTTTTTTTGAGTTTTGGAGGTAAAGATACACGAAGAAGCTTTATTAGTAATCTATATTCTGCTTTAGATCAGACAGGAATACGAACCTTCAAAGATGAACCTGGACTAGAAAGGGGAGAAAAAATCGCACCACAATTGATAAAAGCTATCCATGATTCGAAGATGAGTATCGTTGTTTTCTCAAAAAATTACGCTTTTTCGAAATGGTGTCTTAATGAGCTTACAGAGATCCTCGAATGCGAGAGAACAATGGGACAAATCGTACTTCCTATATTTTACGATGTTGATCCATTAAATGTACGTCACCAAACCGAGAGTTATGCAGAAGCTTTTGAAAAACACAAAATATGTTACGCAGAAAAAGTAGAGATATGGAGAGCTGTACTAACCACAACTGCAAATATATCAGGATATGATCTGAAAAATGATGCAAATGGGTAACTTCTATATTTCCTTTTTTTTCCCCTTATCTAAATTTAGTTATTTGATGAATAAAAGGAATGATTGTATTGTTGTGAGAGGGCTAAGAACCAAGAACTTAGACCGTCTAGTGATTAGAAGCAACAAAACAACTACAAACTAACATCAAACCTTAGTTCCTCTTTATCACAAAAAAAAAAAGCCACCACCTTAGTTCCTCGTATGAAAGCATAAATTGTTACAAACTTCAACTACACAAATGTTAAGAAATTAACTTCCAATATTTTATTTAATTTCTTAATTAATCTTTATAAACTGTGTGGTTATAAATACTCCAATGATATGAGTCACACAAATTTTAGTTAGTAGAGCGATCAATACATATTAAATGATAAAGTTAATATGATTGTGAATAAATTGGTCATTTAACTTAACAAAAGTTACTAAAAAAGAAAGTTGTAATTTTTATATATAGAACTTTCTATAAAAAAAAATGTGTTGTAATAATTATGGGACGGGAAAGTATTACTTAATAAACTAAGCTAGGTGATCAAAGGTGATAAATGTTATGATTACTAGTCATTTGGCATGCACACAGTCTAATTGTAAGGAAAAAAAAAATTAAAGGAGAAGAGGCTATGATAGGGTGAGAGCAAAAATAGGGATAAGAGAGAAAAAATTGAAGGATCAAAAATGAATAATACTATATGCACAAACTATACACAAACAATTATGCACAAAGAGTAAAATTAATGTATTAGTAGTAAAATTATGTTTAACTTCCCAAATTAAAATTGGTGTAAAATTGGCAGGCATGAAGCAGATCTCATCCAAAAAATTGTCATTGATGTTCTAATGAAATTATGCCCCAAAAACTTGAATGTTACTGACCATCAAGTTGGCATCGATTCTCGTGTCAAGGAAATATGTCAAAAACTAAGCATTGGGTCAAATGATGTTCGTTTCATTGGGATATATGGGATGCCCGGAATCGGCAAAACTACAATTGTCAAAGCTCTCTATAATAAAATTTACAAGGAATTTGAAGGTAGTTGTTTTCTTGAAAATGTTAGAGAAGCTTTCGAGGAACCCCACGGTCTACATTCTTTACTGGAGCAACTTATTTTTCAACTTTTGAAAATAAAGGATTTTAAGGTTACCAGTGTTGATACAAGAATAAGTTTTGTGAAACAAAGACTTCGTTCAAAAAAAGTCCTCATAGTTCTTGATGATTTAGACGAAATAAAACAGTTGAAATCATTAGCAGGAAATCGGGAATGGTTTGGTCCAGGAAGTAGAATCATCGTCACAACAAGAAATTTGCGTCTGCTAGCTAAATTTGAAGAAAATTTGAGGCACGAGGTGAAGGAATTGAACAACAATAAGTCTTTGGAGCTCTTTAGACGACATGCCTTTGGAAATACAACCCCCTTGAAAAATTTGATGGGGCTTTCAAAAGATATTGTAAGATATGTTGGAGGGCTTCCATTAGCTCTTGAAGTTTTAGGTTCAAGTTTGTTCGACAGACCCATGGTAGAGTGGAAAAATGTCTTTGAGAAATTGAAAGAAGTTCCCCACAAGCATATTCAGGAAAAACTTAGAATAAGCTATAATGCACTTGATGATGATAAAGTGCGGGACATCTTCCTTGATATTGCATGCTTTTTCATCGGAATGGACAAAGACGATGCAACCAAGATTCTAGATGCTTGTGGTTTCTTTCCAGAAATTGGAATCACCAATTTAAGGGAAAGATGTTTATTAAAAATTGACGGGAGCAACAGACTGTGTATGCATAACCTGATTCGGGATATGGGACGGGAAATTGTTCGCGAAGAATCTGTTAAGAATCCAAGAAAGCGTAGTCGATTGTGGTTTCATGATGATATATATGATGTTCTCAAAAATTTCAAGGTACAAGACTAACACTCTCTTTTGACTATTCCAAAAAATCTACTGCTCAAAAAATTAGTTTCATATAGTTTATCTTGCACACACTCTCTCTTGTAAATATTATGGAAGTTATGTATTTTGTCAAAAGGAAAAAATTATTTATTGAATTATAGATCTTCATCTTATCTAAAGATTTAGATAAAGGTTTAAAAAAAATACAGAAGCTCCATCATGCATTCCCCAGGCTACCAATGACCTTATGCTAACTTGATATATATTCACCCGTTCACCCTTATTTCTGATATGGAGGAACAAAATCCATTACTCAGTTCTTTGTCGCCTCGACAAATACTTTCTCAATTCTGAATACCCCTCTTCCCCATAGGAAAAAATTAATCTCAATTCTCTAATAAGCTCTTAAGCTTTTTCGACTTCATTATGATTATAATTAATGGTATTTTCTCCTTTTATTAGGGACATGAAAACATTGAAGGTATCAGGCTAGTGATGCCCATGCAAGAGGAAGTAGATATAAGTACCAGAGCATTTCATAGCTTACCAAACTTGAGATTGCTTCAGATTAGCAATGTGAATCTCACTGGAAGCTTTGAAAATTTATTTAAAGAATTAAGGTGGTTTTGTTGGAATTATAGCTCTTTGGATTGTTTACCTTCAAGTTTTCAAGCACCAAAACTAATTTTCCTTGACATGCAATACAGCAAAGTCAAGATACTGTGGGAAGGCACAAAGGTATGTATTAGTGGCAACTCCATCTTTCTCATCGAATATGTATAATAGTACACAGTTTCTTTGGTTCAATAGTTTATGAAAAATATGCAGATATAATCTAATTCCGTATTTTTTTATTCTCTTAAACAGCAATTACAGAGCTTGAAAATCCTAAATGCTAGTAATTCTTGTTTCCTCAAAACCACCCCTGATTTCAAAGGATTGGAAAGCCTTGAAAAATTAATACTTCATCATTGTTCAAGTTTGTCGCGGATTCACCAATCAATTGGGCTTTTGCATAAGTTGGTTAACTTGGATTTGTATGGATGCAAGAGTTTGAATCAATTGCCTGAGCAATTGGGGAACATGGGATGCTTAAGGAAGCTTAATGCAAGTTGGTCAAGTATTAAACAATTACCAGATTCCATCGGACATCTAGGTAATATGGAGGAGTTGAATTTGCAGGGATGCGAGAGTTTGAATCAATTGCCTGAGCAATTGGGGAACATGAGATGCTTAAGGAAGCTTAATGCAAGTTATTCAAGTATTAAACAATTACCAGATTCCATCAGACATCTAGGTAAGTTGGAGGTGTTGGCTTTGGAAGGGTGTAAGAACCTTAGAAACCTTCCAAGTAGCATTTGCGTTCTAACTTCACTCGTGAATTTTGATCTAGAGTGTTCAAACCTTGAAAGCTTGCCTGAGAATTTGGGAAATTTAACTTCACTCGAGAGTCTCTCTCTATCTGAAACCAGTATTACGCAATTGCCAGATTCCATCGGATGTTTAACTAGGTTAAAAATATTGAGAATGTTAGGTTGCAAAAGGTTAAGGAATACTCCAAGGAACATTTACAATTTGAGTTCTCTTGAACTATTTTTCTATGATTGGTCTGATGATGGAGACAATTTACATGGGATCGAGAGTTTATCCTCGTTGAAAATGTTGTGGTTATCTAACGAATACTTTAATAGCCTACCATTCAATCTTAGTCAATTAGTCGATTTACTATATTTGAATGTGTCCCACTGCTCGAGTCTTCAGTCACTACCAGAACTTCCTCCCAATCTATGCAAACTATGTGCACGTGGTTGTACATCACTGGATAAATTACCAAATCTGTCAAGGATGAATAACTTGAGAAAGCTTGATTTTAGAGAGTGCAGTAGTCTTCAATCACTCCCAAAACTTCCTCCTGATTTAGAAACGCTATACTTGAGTAATTGCAACAGGCTTTTATCACTTCCAAAACTTCCTAGTCATCTCTATTATCTAAATGCAAGCGGTTGCAAGTCACTACAAAAATTGCCAGATCTATCAAATTTAACGAACTTGCACAAATTAATTCTCACGGATTGTAGCAATTTGATATCGAATTTCATATGGAGATTCCTGCAAGTAAGGTTTTTTGTTTGTTTGTTTATTTACTATTTTTTTAATACTTATTTTCTTTATGGAAAATTTTTCTTTGTGTAACAGGATTCCTCTGGACTTGACGGTTGTGATATTTACCTTCCAAGCAGGGTGATTCAAGATAGGTTCTGTCAACACAAAAGAACGGGATCTTCAATCTCATTTCAGATGCCGGGGGATGTTAAAAATAATTTCCCGAGGATGGCTTTCTTGGTTGTTTTTGGAGGCAAACGTCACTCTTGTATTATTAAAGCTTACATCACTAATGAAACAGATGGCACTCAATTCGAGTATCCGAGCTATATAGAGACCACTGGAGTACTTCATTCATGGGTGAAATCTATAGGAACACCAATCTCAATGAAAAGTGGAGACAGAATTGAGGTCTCCTTCAGAGGAATGTCTGAGGATGTGACTGTGAAGATGTGTGGGGTTCATCTTGACTGCAAGAGAGTCTGTGATGTCGATCTCGAAGAACTAATCTGCCGCTTTAAAAGGTTGAAACTCTCAGCATAGGTATGGTTGCCTTTCAAACATGGCATGTTAAAGTTCTATAGTTATTATGCCTTGGATAACAAAATATAACATGTTTATTTTATTTCTTAGATCATCTTGAAGTTTTCTTGCTTGATTATAGATTTTAATTATTACCGTTAGCCTGTCAGGGGCTTGGTTTCTTTATGTTTAAGGTTTTCTAGTTGTTTCTCAAGCCAATACACCTCTAATTACAAAAACGTAAATTTCTGTAAGCTTCAATATATATATATAAAGGCTACTTGGAAGCACAATATATGAAGTATGAACACACTTGGCATGCTAATTAATTCAAATTGCATTATATCACTGGAAATTAGTATTTCTATAATAGTAAAATTTTCTTAAAAAACCCGAGTCTGCATTTCTTTAGAAGGTTTCAACTCTTTTAATGACCCGAATATGTTATAGATCTATCAATCCATATGTGCAGATTTATGTTCTACCCTTCCAGGTATGTTTATTGTATCATGATGATTTTTGGCACGTGAATTAATGAAGGACACTCTTAAATGATTTTTTTCCCGCCAATACAAAGACAAAATTGATTACAATTGAAGGATCAAAGTCTCAAGGTAAATATACTAATTTTTATATTTTAAATTCCGGGCATATTTTCTTTCATAAATATTTTAATTTATAGTTGCTGCAGAAAATTGCTATGTGCTGCTGCCCCTATTGCATCCAGTTCTTTATTTTAAATTTTGTTGGAGTCTAAGAAATGCATTTGCGATGATGAATTATTCATGAACAATTTTACCTTGTGTGTCAAATCAGACTTCTTAGTCTCATATGAAATATCATACATTAAATTCGCCTTTATATATACTTGCAGTGGTCAGATAAGCTCCTAAAACTTGATTTCCAAGAGATGGTGATGTTCCTTCAACATCTTCCAACACACAACTGGACTCATCTTGAGCTCGAGATGGTGCTCTCGAGAGCATTCATGTGGCACTCCATGTTCAACAGTTGTCCCAGCCACTTGGCTGGCTGAATGCTGAGTTGTATTTTTCTCTAAATATTAAATGCTTTGATTTTTAGGATTCTCTCGTGTCCCAGGCTGAATTTTCTTACGTAACTTGGCTTCTTTGAAGAAACCAGTCAATTGTTCTTGAGTTTGTATAAAGGTATGCTTGTAATTTTCTTGATCATTGGAGTTTGAAACAATTAAACGTCTAATTTGATTGAAAGTTATTACTCTCTCTCTCCCTTTCACAAATAGAATCTCATTTGTAAAATTTATAAATGTCAAGAATTTAACTATTATTCTACGTTTATCTCTAAGATAATAAGTTATTATTTTAATAATGATGATAAAGTTGGAATAGTGTTTAATTTATACTATTATCAATCAAATAAAAATTTTATAGAACAAAACAAAAGTAAATGGGACTTTTTCTATGAAGCAGGGGGAGTAGTATTTAGTGAAATACAATACATATGGGCACAAAGCAAATTTTTTACTGAGAGTATAAGTTCCATTTTATTTCCATACCCAATGCAAATTTTTTACCGGGAGTACGAGTTTCATTTTATTTCCATAGTGAAAGCTTGTAAACTTTTAAGGGAGGGTATATTAGGAAAATCATATATATTGTGATTTTACGTATCATTTACGTGAATAATGAGAACAGTAAATCTTTTAAAAGGATGTGTCATTTAGTGTGTCATTTTTATATATTGATGTCTCTTGTAATAAGTAACAGGACTACTGTTTATTAGAATTTTAAAAATTGTCTTCAACAATACATATAAACCTAATATATACATTGTATATCTAAGTTTTAAACTGAGTCCCAAATTTTCTGCTAAGTTCGAACAACAGAGATAGTTTTTCGGCTGTTTTAAAAACCGGCCCGACGGACGAACCGGTAAAAACCGGAACCGGTCCGCCTTCCGGTCCGGTTTGGCCCAGAAAACCGGTTTTGGTCAAAACCCAGATTGACCCGTTGACTACCGGTTCAATCGGTGGTCTAACCGGTAAACACGGTTAATTGACCCGGTTAACCCGATTTTTTAATTTTTTTTTGCAAAAAAAAAATTAATATTAAAATTAAACATTTTTATTAATATTGTAACTCATCTTTATTATGTTTTAGTTCATAAAAAATGAGATTTTTAAAATTTTTATTAATTACTAATAATATATATTTTTATATATTAATGACGTCACCGGTTCAATAACGGTCCGACCACTGGTTGGACCAGTGACCCATCCACCCGGTACCATTTCCGGTTCGATGACCGGTCCGAGTTTAAAAACACTCACTTTTCCCCTTGTAGACACCATATATAAATTAAAAACCAACCTGTTGAAGGTCGAAGATTAATTATAGTGCAAACATTAACATTAACAATCCAAAAAATTCCCAAAGAGGTTTCTTGATTTTGTACTGAACAATAGGAGATAATTATCCCCTTATGCAATCAATAGTACAGATGATTACCAAATGCTAAATTAACATAAAATTTTGCAGTACCTAAAGATAAATGGATACACCAATAACTATGAAGTTTGGCATCAAGCCCCTTAAGTATCGCAATATCAATAAACTTCTACATGCCACTGCTTGTTTTTCTTGAGCTGTGAGAGCTTTTCTTCCCAGCTCTCCCCTCTTTGCTCTGCAACCCTCTTCAGCGTTTCTTGGATCCCGGGCATCATACCCTTGAGTCCGCAAAAGTATATGTGGGCCCCACCATCCAAGAGTTTGAAGATCTCATCACTGTATTCTTCAATTTTATCCTGGACATACATTTTCCCTCCATTCTTGTTCTTCTGTTCTCGGCTAAGAGCACGGTCATACTTAAAATTATCAGGGTAGTCCTGAAGATACTTGGTGAATTCTTCGTCGTATAGAAGACTGTCAGTGTTAGCCACTCCGAGGAATAGCCAAGCAAGACCGCCGAACCTGAATGTAGGGACAGATTCCATGAACATGCGACGAAGGTAGCCCCTGAAAGGTGCTATACCTGTACCGGTACCAATCATAATGTGGGTAGCATTTGGGTCATCTTCTGGCAAAAGCATAATCTTTCCAGCGGGACCTGCAAATGGGTTCATACAGTTCATAACATAGAGATTTATTTCTTGATTCTGCACCACTATAGGTAAATGGACTTGGAACTCAAGGTTATTTCAGAAGAAGTCACCCAACTTGCAACAGGTAGAACCATTTTGTTAATGGAAATCTGATTATGAAGCTTCTTAATTACTTCTGACGACCAGTTAGATAGCATGCATCTCATTTACAAAGAATTTCAAGTCCATTTGTGTTTTCCGAGTGTACTTGGGCATCATCCCCTTTTGGCGTCTTTTTTAATAAAATGATTACAAAGAAAAAATAAATATTCCCTCCGTTCCAAATATAGGATCAAGTTTGACTTTTGAGGTCACTTTGAGATATTTTCAAATTCAAAATTGACATCATTCATTAAAATTTTGAAAGCAACTGATCTCGTGATTAGTAGTACGAATTACATAGTTTACAATTTTCAAGATTGTATTGTTTAAAACTAAAGCAATTCAAACCAATTTTGAATTTGAAAATATCTCAAATTGACTTCAAAATTCAATATTGATCCTATATTTTGGAACAAAGAAAGTATTAAAGTAAAGATAGGACTTAAAGGAATAGTAGATTCAGTGTCAAGTTCAAAGTAGTTGGAGGAAGGCTTACCTGTAATCTTAATCTTATCTCCAGGCTTTGAGTCGCACAAGAAGTTGCTGCATATCCCTTTCTTGGAAGGGTCTTCTTTACCTGTCTCAGGATCATAGTAGACAGCACGTCGAACACACAAACTGGCAGTCTTTCCATCAAAGAAGTCCCCATACCTTGAGGATGCAATTGAGTACAGACGAACATTGTTGGGAGCCCCTGGTTTCTTCGGGTTTTCACCCTACAAATACAAAGGAAACAAAAGTTTAAGTTAAGTGACAAAGACAAATCAAGGAGTGACAAATCTGTATGTGAATATGCACTTTTAAGTTAAGTGACATGCATATATGTTATGTAGTTTATATGCATGTTATAATGTATACACGTAGAAGCTACATGAAGAAGCTACACGAAAGTCATACGCAGATGACCAAACTTTAGTGTTTGAAGACTGTTCACCACATTTCTGCATTTAAACATATTAGAGTCACATATGTATGCTTCTAAAATGTTTTGGATTTGTGTGAAGTTCAAAGAAGCAATGTCAAATTGACATGCTAGCATAAAGTGAAATTACTTTTAAACTAAAGACGAACTAAATGAAAGTGAGCAATGTTTACCAAATATAGAGAGATAGTGATCGTGGAGTTTAGGTTGTAATTTAAAAAGAAATTTAGAAGCACTGCTTGGAGGAATTTATGCTAGGTGCAAGTACACTCCTATTTAGGAGTGAGTGGGTCTAAGTGCTTATTCATCAGACACTTGTACTATTGCCACATATCCCTGTTGGACAAATTTCCCACAGTGACACTTTATGAACACAGCAAGGACGATAAAACATCAACATACCCATTATTTGAATATAATATTCTTCTATTCATTATACTTCAATATGAGATGCAAAAAAAAGTATCATTCTACGAAAAACAAAGGAAATATATTATAAAGAAAGCAAAACACGAGAGATTTATGTGAAGGATTAGGAATAGAAGGAAGAGAGTAGAATCTTACACGGGTATCACACAAGTCAAGTTAAAAGATACCTATACACACGCTCAAATGCATAAATCTTTTTCTTGGGTTATATTTATCACATCCATAATATAAAAGTTTAGTCACAACTATGTTACTTGAGATTTACTTGTTAAGAAGGGAAGAAAATAGTCTGTTATCTATACTTTAATATTAAGTAACTTGTGTTCATTAGTTTTTTCCTTGGCATTTCCTCATCCTATGTTCCTTAGAATTTATGGTTTCAGCATGTCCATGGGTGTCCTATCCACCTTTAGTGGTGTCCATGCTTCAGATTCATTGTTCCATTAAAGATTCACAGGCGAAGTACTTTGATGCTAAATTTACAATTTCATTTTCAAAGTGATGTAGCGAAGCCCAGAGATGGTTAAAATTTTACAGACTTTATCAAAATTATGAATGCAAAGAAGAAATATAGAATTTATGACTTACAGGAGCAATCACACCATAACTTTGTCCTTCCCAATAGGGAACATTACCACCATGATCAATCACAACATGACAAGTCTCTCCTGGAGCTTTTGAGCCAACAATCCTTTCAACAGAAACAATGGTTGCTGTATACGGTTCCTTGGGCTTATATAAGTTTATTGGAGGCTCTTTTGCATCTTCAAGTCCTATAGGTGAAACTGCAACCTTAGGTTTGCTGGCTTGTTGCACTGACATGCAAACTATAAACTGATTTCTTGACTGTGCTGTCTTGTTTTTCAAGTTCAAAGATGAGAAGGATATCCATGGTTTCTCAGGCAAGTTTATGCTATGCTTCTGCAACAACATAACAATTAGAGAACTAGTTCATAAGAAGCCCAGAAAGGTACTGCAGAAATTATGGAGTACTTTCTGTTAATGGGGAGAGAAACAAAAATGGTAAAGAATTATAAATGACTAAGTGCTAACTATACAGAATAATGAAATTGATTATATGCTATGAATACTTAAGAACGTCACTAGTTTTGCTGAGGGTTGTTTAGAAGGCAAACTACTAGACAGAATTGCATACAACAAGATATATTATCGCAAATAAGTTATTGAGTTCATCCATAAATGTTCTAGTCCTATGTACAATCCATGTTACAGCATATCATAGCATAATGCATTACTCCCTCCGTTCCACAAAAAGTGTCCCATTTGCAAATTTTACAAATATTAAAGATGTATTTTTGTTCTATATTTCCCCTGAAATGTTAAGTTGGTAGATTAATCCTGGTGGCATGATAATGAAATTATGATAGCAAACTTGAGATCTTGTGTCATTTTATACTACCTTCAACAAAAAGAGGACTTTTTGTCGAACAAATTATTTTTGCAAATGGGACTCTTATGGAGCGAGGGAGTAATTACAAGAGGCAAAAAAAAAAATAAAAAATAAAATATCCCACCCAAATGGAACACATGGTAAGACTAAATATGACCTCAGTTCCTTCCCCACAAAACAAACTGTGATTTATGTAATTAGCAGAATTAATGATAAGAATGAAACTTGAAGCACTGATTTGACTCTACTAACTAATAACCTGAACTCAAATGAAAAGAAATTTCTTTAACCCAAATAGATAATTAGTTTTCCTCCATTTTTTCCATCCAAACAACACACAGTCAAAATAAGCTCTCTCCGTAAATAAAATAACTCAGCTAAAAGAAATCAAACTTTAGTACCTTATAGACCGATGATCTCTGTAGAGAGGAATCTTTGGTAAGAGGGATAGTTACAGAAACCTGCAAAAAATGAAAATTTGCAGGCAAGCCTAAATTAATTTGAAATTAATCAAATTGATTAGATTTGATGATCTAAAAACATTACCTGATTGAGAGTGCAATGAGCCATGATCGGATGGGAGAGAGAAAGAATTGGGTCACAAGTGAGGTTTCAGTTGGAGATGGCGAGCGAGCCTTTGGACTGTGACAAAAGGACAATCTTTTTGGGACGCCAACATACCAAGAAAAAGAAAGTTTTCTCTCTCTCTCTCTCTCTCTCTCTCTCTTCAGAGATTTCTCCGATTGGGAACTAAACAATTCATTTTCACTGATGCAAATAGGGGCCCACTTCAGTCCTTGGGTAGTGGGAAAAAAATAAAAAACATGTGCTAGAGTTCATAATGGTAAAATAGCCATTTACTTGCAATTAATTAGGTCTCATCTTAGGTGGAATTACTGTTTTAGCTAAATATACAATTTTTTATGTATATTGTACTTTGAGGGAATTATTTTGATCGTGAGAGAATGAGATAAAATACATAAAGTGAAATAATAAAGTCATTTAGTGAAGTCTATTAATATAAAAAAATAAAAATATTCATCACATTATATAATCTTGTAGAGACACTAGAGATAAATTTAAATTTTTTACCCTCCTTCCTCTACTTTTATTGTTTTAATATGTGTGCACATTGTACTTTGCTCATTTTTTAGAGATTACAGTATTTTCTTTAAAGAGTTCTACTATGTATTGCAAGAGTTTTTTGTCGAATTACAATTGCGACGTATATCAATACATGATATTGAGTAAAATTATAAAATTGATCTATCATATTAGATACGTTATTAAAATATTATCAAGTATAATTATTCACCTAATTCACAGTTAAAAAATCGACATATAAAATTATAATATATATTATTATCTTTGTCGATAATTATATATTCCCTCCGTCCCAAATTAATTGCATTTCTAGGACTTTTTAAAGTCAAATTGACTATTTTTAAAACTAATTTTTTTACTATTTTTACTAACATATAGGTAAAGATATTATAACCAAAAGAAAGTATATACAATTTATTACTAATTTCAATTTTTATAATTTTAGAAATATATTTATATATGTTTAATTATTAATTTTAAAAATAGTTAATTTGACTTTAAAAAGTCTTAGAAAAGCAATTAATTTGGGAGGAAGAGAGTATTTTTTAGCCAGTGCAATTGGTTAAAGACGTGGGCAAACTTATCCAAGTCCCACATCGGATGTTTTCCCATCTTACTTATTATTTATAATTTTATATTATTGTTTGTCTCCCATGTACCATCACATTATGGATGATAGGTGATATAACCTCTGTCTCAAAAAATAAAATTCGGAAACCTTTCTGGTTGGGTATAATTTTTGGTTGCACATATATCTTTTTAAAATAGTATCAATAAAAACAAGAAGGATGCTATATTTTTTTTCTTAATTTTTATCAAATTATAATTGCAAAATATATAAAAATATAAATAGTAGAGTTTAGTCATAACAATAAGATGATCTATTATAGGGCACATATATCTTTTTAAAAGAGTATCAATAATAACAGCAAAATATATAAATATACAAATTATAGAGTTTAGCCATAACAATAAGATGATCTATTATATGGCACATATATCTTTTTAAAAGAGTATCAATAATAACAAGGATGCTATTTAATCTTTGACCTTTTTATTAAGTGCTTTTTAATCTGTGCGAGACACGGGTCTATTTAGCTTTTCTCTTAACTGAATTATGATTAATTGAACCAATATATATTAATATATCACATGCTATGAATGATGTTAAGTAAAATTCATAATCTAATATTTAATATTTCAATAAGTTTAAATATTAGTTAATAACTTTTTATTTTTGCTAAATATTAGTTAATAACTTTAAAATTTTATTGAGAGAAATCTGTTGAGTTTGTGGGGCAGTTGGTAATCATAAAGTAATTATTATGATCATATGAAACTTGTGGCGGTTGGTGATTATAAGGTAATTAGGATTTTGTTAGTAGGTAATATCCTAAGTAGTAGAGTTCTGGAAGGGAACGACTCTTTGATCTTAAATTAGAGAGTAACTCGTACGAATGAATTTAACTTAGATTATATTTGTATGTAAGTGAATTTAGACCAAATTCGATTTAGTTTACTTCTATTTAAAATTGGACCAAACTCGGTAAAATAACTCGGTACAAACTAAATTGACTCATAATTACGAGTCGGCTCAAATTGAAATTGTCTTACTGCTTTTTATATAATAGTATAGATGATAACTTAATATTAAATTTAATAATAAAATAATTTTTATTAAAAAATTATTTTCCAAAAATTATGCTTAAATGTTTCTTAGGAAATGTTAATATGTACACAATTTTTTAAACACTATATGCTTACATGAGTACCATTGTATTGTACTTCCTCTGCTCTTTTTTATCTATCTCTTTGAAGCGAAATTTTGTTGTTTTGTATATATTGTATATGCGCGTGTCACACATTTGCATGTGTAAATAATTTTTGGAAAATGAAAATTTAAAATAATTTGAGAAACAATTGTTAAATATGAAAAGTTTCATTCACTTATAACTATGCATATATATTTAAAAAAATATATATATTAAATAACTTAAGGTATGAAGAAAAATTATACCAAGAAATATATATATATATATATATATATATATATATATAGGGAGAGGCTCTCCAGCGAACCGGTTCGCTGACGAACCGGCTTTAGCGACGGTTTTTACCGTCGCTAATATAAACAAACCGTCGTCTTAGCCTTTAGCGACGGTAAAAACCGTCGCTAAAGCCCGGTTGGGTCTCTTTTATGGCATATTAATTGGGTGGTTGAATCTTTAACATTTTCATGACCATTAACCATATGTATCTACATAATTTGTTCGAGGTAGTGAGGTAAGTTTTGATATATGATTAAATAAACTTTATAGATTCTAATATTCGAGTTTCTAATGATTTCATTTGGTATATTGATCGAAATATTGGATGAAACTAATTTTAAATTTAATATTTTGATAAATTATTGGCACATAATAGCACAAAATCTAATATATGGTCAAATTCCAATAGGCAAATGGGGAGTAACAAAAATAGTTGTCGAATGCAGTAACAATCACTGTTTCAAAACAAAAGGATCAACATGTAAGAGTGAATGAGTATTGTTATTGATAGGAATCAATTTAAAATTTACTGCCAATTTAATTCTGTATAATTAGGGTAAGATTTGTTGATGGTGGAGAGACAAACAAGAAGTGATAGAATATTTTAATGTATTATCGAATGGGAAGAAGTTAGATATTTGACTGATTTGGAGAATAATAATACTTTCAGTAACTAACTTGTCCTTTATTTTTATGGTTTACTTATTTTTCCGGTTAAAAAATAATTTTAATAATAGATATTAGTTTTAATGTCACCTCCAAATTTTTGAAAAACTTTAGGCCCCTCTCAATCTATTATATAGGTAGTTCTAAATCATGAAAATTACACAAGATAGTCTAACGGTAGATATGTCTTACATGTTTATTTAGGTTTCACTAAAAGTGAAAGTTTTCTTTTTGTTCCCTTTCCCATACTCCTTTAGACACCTAATTAAAATGTATCCTTAATTTATTATATTTTATTAGTGTAGGATCTCAAAAATAAATAAATAAATAAATCATAGAAGTTGTATACAACTTTTGCCCCAGTCCAAAATGACTAATTTTCAAATCCTCCATTTAAATCGAAGGCATAGAAAACTAATTTCAGCCTAACTAACTTATTCCAAGCACATTGTTGGAGTTTATGCTATGCGTTAACGTAGGTCTCCATTTAAGGGAGAGGGAAGAAAAATAATTAACTCTTAAAACTGTGCAACATTTTAACTTTAATTAAAAAAAAATTATTTTCTCTCTCAATTTTTTTTATCAACTCTAATTAATTTCCACTACGATTTTAACTGCACACACACAATGTGCGGTTGGAACACTAGTAAACATAATGGTAAAATAGCAATTAATTAATAAGTCTTATCCGGGTGGAATTACTTTTTAGGCTCAAATATTCAATTTTTAATATATATGATACAATTGTATCGCACCCCTCAGTTCTTTTTTATTTGTTCTTTCAAGATATGATTTTGTTCGTTTTTATATGTGGTTTGTAAATTCAATGACTTTATTTCTCGTGTTATTTTAAAACATTAAATGCTAATTTATCTCTCTCGTATTTTTAATAAATTTTAAAAAAATAATATAGTCCAAATACTGATTTATTTCTGTCTTATTCTTTTATTAAATTTTAAAAACATAACGTTGTCCAATTTAATTAATCAGAAAAAAATATTAAATATATATCTTAATTCACGCATTTTTTCTTAAAACATTAATTAAAAAGAACTAAAGAAAGAACCGATCATTTACATTAATTTCAGTGCCAGAAATATCAGCCCTTTTGTACTACATCTCGGCACATGTTTCATTCGCTTTTAACAATCCTACATAGCATTGCTGAAAAAGGAAAAAGAATTAGTCAAAGTTATCATTTTATCTGCTTAGCTAGGGTGTTCAATCGCCATATCAGCAAGTAACGGATTTCTTATTTTACAAAACAGACCGGTTTACAAAAATAAAAAATCGCCAATTCGATACGGATACAAAAGTAACATAAATTATGTGAGGTAAAATAAAAATTTTATAAAATTTAAATAATTAAATAAAAAGATATAAAAAAAATAAATTTTAAAAAATAAAATAATAATATAATTAAAATTATAAAGATAAAAGATAAAAAAATGTGACACGGTTATACTAAACCTCTCTCATGGAGGCCTGATAAAATAGATAACACTGCTTAATAGGGGAATGATTTGCATGACAACTGCTATCATGCCAAAAAGATTAATCCCAGATTAATTGGGTGGTTGAATCTTAATATTTCCATGACTATTGGCAATACATATCTACAAAGAAAGACTTTAATTTGTTAGTGAGGTATAATTATGTTTATCTAAATTTTATAGATTCAAATATTTTGATTTTTGACAAATTCATTGGATGATACATTGAAATATTGGAAGAAACTAAATGTAAATTTTTATTTTTTTAGTTTTTGAATTTTCAGCTTAACGATGATTTAACAGGAAGCGAGTAGGAACCAAATCAAAACTTACGATTTGATTTGATTTATATGTGAATATTATTACGGTCTTAATATGGGAGGTAGAGGATAAATTACATATTTGATGTTCTTAAAACAATTGTTGATCAGGAGAAAAAGAAAAAGTGAGACAGTAATTCAGTAAATTAAAATAACAACTGAATATACAGAATATAGAAAAAGCAAAATTTTACCGTCAATTAGAAGAATATCAAAATACAAAGAATAGCTAAAATCAAAATTTTATGGAAATGCAGGCGGCAGCTCATTTTAGAGGGGTGACTACTAATAAAATATAACCCAAAAAAATGATTTTGAGACTTGTGCATACTAAATTATTTTGTGTCATATTATGTATACGAGCTCATAATCCAAACGAAACACGAATGTTGTCGTTAATTATAGTTAATATTTTTTACCGAACTATTTTATTAGATAGAGCAATTAATTTTATTTTGAATTTTATAATTAAATTATAATTATGTTATTTTATTATTATAATAATAAAAAAAATAAAAAAATAAAAATCAGAAAAGGGATAATCCTTCCTCTCTCCCACTCCCACATCCAGAACAAACAACGCATCCAAACAGTCTTTTACTCATAATAAGGATGAAAAGTGAAGATTTAGTGCTTTTCTATATTCAAAAATAGTAAAAGAATTAATTAATGAAAGTAGATTGTACAAGGGCCCCAAAAAATATACAAACAAAGAATGTCTCTATTCTTTTACTCTTCATCCAATTCAAGTTCTGATATGTACTCCAAGCTCACATAAAAAATTACTACGCTGTTGGGTGCTACCCTTGACCTTCCAAAAATTGGAGTGAGACATTTCGAAAATGTCAACTATAGTAAAGGACATACAACAGCGTGTAACACTTGATTGTCACATATATTAGATTTGTAAGCCAAGATATACTTAACATATTGTAAAATTTCACGAAAAAGATGGTGAATCTTATGAATTAGTAGTTATATGTGAAAGAAATTGACAATTAAAATTAATATTCTAAAAATGGATAGACAGACCTAACTAGACGGCGGAGAGAGTGCTCAATGCATAGGTTTTATCTTATGTTGTCTTATTTATCTTTTTATTGTATATGTATTTGTATAACTATATAAAACATATATTAGATGTAAGGATTATAAATTTTATATGAAAAGTTAATGAAAAATAATTTTACACCACACAACAAATTCATTTTAAGTATGGTATAACTTCCATTTAAATTGATAGGCAGAAAATTAATTTCTACCTAGGCGGGGCTTAGTCCGTACCATATCGATTTATCGGCATAAATTACAAATGTTTAATTTTTAACCTGGAGTGGACAAAGCATATATAACACTGCTTAAGAAGGGAAAGATTTGTATGACAATTGCTATCATGCCAAAATGATTTATGGGTGGTTGAATCCTAACGTTTCCATGACCATGACCATTAGCAATATGTATCTACAAACTAAATGTAAATATAGTATTTTTTGTATTAAATGAAGAATTTTATTAATCCAAAACATCTTTTACAACTAAAAGAAGGATACTAGAATGAATATCTTCCAACCAAAAAGTAGGAAAACCTAGAATGAATATCTTCCAACCAAAAAGTAGAAAAACTTAAAATTGAGATTTGAGCTAGAGCAGCCAAACCATGAGCCACCGAATTGCATATTTTATGGGTGTGAGAGAAACTACAATCCTTAAAATCATCTTGTAACTTCAAACAATCATCCAACAAAGTATCCAAATAAGAATTCTCCAATCCTTGATTAACAAGGCGTTGAATAACATTACTACTGTAACTTTCAACAACGAGTTTTGAGCAACCACAAGTATGATCAAATTCCATACATTTGCGTATAGTTAATGCCTCAGCACAATCAACATTCATGTTATCCATTACTTTATCAACACCAGCTCCATAAATCTTATCGCGATGATCACGAACAACAAAGCCAACCCCAATAAAACCATTACCTTTCAGCCGACATAGAGCTAGTAGTGGCAGGAACAAGTAGTTGCCTAGCCTCTAAAAAATCTAAAAGTTTACTAATGTTTTGAGAAATTAAGACTTGTGGGGTCGGAGACTTCTTCAAATGAACCACAACATTCCGGTTTTCCCATATGTGGGAGCAGATGATTGCTACCATTCTCATTTGACTTAAATCCAGCGACTTGTTTAACTCTATAATCCAATTTGCGAAAGAAGCATACTCTATCTCATCGTATCGCACACTCAAAGGGTTGGACATAATAACAAAGTATGTAGAATCGACTCATTCTCCCAACTGCACCGAGGATAAGAAGCTAGACATGGAACCCCTTTCCTCAACAGATTTTTACGAACCGGAATAATACCTTTACATGCTCTCCAAAGGAATAGTTTGGTTTTTGGAGGAATTGATAACTTCCAAATAAAGTTCCATGCTACCTTATTTCCCAAAGAGGAAGAACCGCGTTGCATAACATCTCGTTTACGATTTAAAGCTACAAAGTACCCCGATCTAACTGTATACACACAACTTTTAGTATAATGTCAATCAACACATCTGGTCTACTAAAACTGGAGATTGGGATACTCAAAATTAAGTTCAAATCTTCAGTGTCAACCACGCCAGCTAAAATATCTTGACGTCATTCCTTCCAAATAGGATCAATCAAATCTGCAACTCGTATGGATTCAGGCAAAGAAAATGTATAAAGATGTAACATGAAGGAACTTGGATGAGGAATCCATTTACCTTTAGCTGCTACCACAGTTTCACCATTACCAATTCTCCACCGCAGATCACAATTGAGTAATCTTCTTGAATTTCATAGACTCCGCCACAAGAAAGATGGTGATTTCTCTAGACCAGAGCTCAAAAAAGAGGAACCATAAAAATATTTAGCTTGTAAAATACACGTAAGACGTAACAAGACAATTAGGATTTTTAAGAATCTTCCAACATTGCTTAGCCAAGAGTGCTTCATTGAAACACTCGAAATCCCTAAAACCAATGCCTCCCTCCATCTTCGAAACGCAAAGATCCAGCCAAGCTATCCAGTGAATTCCCTACGTACCACCAATTTTACTCCACCAAAACCGATTTATGATCATCCCATTTATATCATTTAAAAGTCTATGTGGCAACTGAAAACAACTCATAGTATAGGTTGGTATAATAGACTATCGGTACATAATATTAACAATGGATGCATGACAAATAAAAATATGATATTTTTATTTTTATAATTTTCAGAATTTTCAGCTAATATCTCTCTCTATTAACACTATATTAGATGAACGAGTAGAGATGATTTATAGTAATGAGTAAAAATTAAATATCAATAATGTCTCGGTCTGATTGTTAGGACTGATACACTAAAAAAAATTAATCAATGGCAAATGAATATATGAAAATATCCCCAAAGATAAACAAAAAATATTTTTGTTTTTTACTCTCCATCCAGTTCAAGTCCTGACATGTACTTCAAGCTCACATCAACAAAGGATGCTTATTTTTTTTATTCTTCATCTAATTCAAGTCTTGATACACTCCAAGCCACATTGAAAATAACTGGACTGTTGCGTGCCACCCTCGGCCTTCCAAGAGTTGAAGTCAGACCTTTTAAAAATGCCAATTAGTGAAAGCCGACATGTAACACTTGAATCACTTGTCACAAATGTTAGATTTGTAGGCCAACATACATATAATGATATATGCGAAGGAAAAAGACAATTAAAATCAGTGTTCTACAGACTTGGGCGACGAACCGAGTGCTCAACGTGTAGTCTTTTTCTTATATTGTCTTAATTATTTGGGCAACGAACCGAGTGCTCAACGTGTAGTCTTTTTCTTATATTGTCTTAATTATTTATTTGTTTATTCATCTTTCTGTTGTATATATTTATATATACTATATAAAGCATATATTAAATCTAAGAATTATAAATTTTATATGAAAATTTATCAAAAAATAATCTTACACTACATAACAAATTCATTCAAGTATTGCATAACTTCAAATCCACCATTTAAATTGATGAGGTAGAAAACTAATTTCTGTCTCTGCAGGACTTAGGTACTCAGCCATATTGAAGTGGTAGAGGATTGCTTAGGGTCCAGGTGAGGTCTAAGCGGGCCTAAGAGGATTGTCTAGGGTCTAGGTGAGGCTTATACTTTCACCCACTACATGTGATCTTACTTAGGGCTTGTTCGTTTACATAACAACGGTAGCGGCTGTAGCAGTAGTAGCGTTTTGCAAATGTAACTGAAAGTGTGTTTTGCAATAGTAGTAGCATTTAAAAAGTTATGATCTTGTTCGTTTACCATCAAGTACTTCTGTTAATGTTGAAATTATGATTCTTGTTTGACTAGAATTACAACAGTTGTGGCTGAAATAATGTAAAATGACCAAAAAGGACAAGATTTGTTATATCATATAGATACATGATAATAAATTAATTATGTAATCATATATGTAATATCATTTTCATTTGGTATTTCATTATTATAATATAATAATTATAATTAATTTATTAATGTAACTAATTTAGTCATAATAATAATTTACTTTATTTTTCTAAAGTTTGTACCACTAACCAAGTATTGAGTTAATTAAATCTTCAAAATTATTAAAGTTAATTTATATGGTCATAATGAAATAGTAATCACATGAATGTATTAGTTTGTAGAGAGAAGATAAAAATTTAGATAATCTGCATTGGTTGTGGTATATATATATATATATACGGAACCGATCTGGTCAGGGCTCCCTTATTTTTACTAAAATCCGAACTTCTTTTCTCAGCTATGGGATGAGATCCAACGGCCCAGGAAAGGGAGCTTTTGGGGAAAAAAACACACGCGGATCATGTCGGGTAAAAAGCGCCTGGTCGGGTCAAAAAAGCTCTAGTTCTCTCGTTTTTCCTAAATCGAAATTGATCAGTTCTCTCTTCTGATCGTTTTCTCTAAAGACCAGTTCTCTCTTCTACATAAAGCTCACAGCGAAATTGACCCGGAAGCACCGAACGAAATCATCGCTGGACGTTGGAAACTCACGGCGAGTGGTCTCTTTTAGTGTTAACGACCGAAGGCCCCAGACATATCTCTGTCTCTCTCTCCCAAGATTCCGACCGAAGTTTAGTGTTAACGGGTAAGGGTTTAGAGTTTTTATACTTTCTTCCTTGAATCCGACAAAAAGGTACTTTGGTGCGTTGTACTCTCATATCGTATGCTGTCTGGTCTGGAGGCCAAATTTTTAATGGCTGCTGCATCTAGTTATGTATATAGCGCATCATACTACCTACCTATATATATATATATATATATATATATATATATATAGAGAGAGAGAGAGAGAGAGAGAGAGAGAGAGAGAGAATACAGAAGACATGTCTCTATTGATGAACAAACCAATTTGTTATTAATGGTACAGAGGTTACAAATCTTAGATACACTCGAATACATTATACTGTACATTACATACAGTATACTCGAATACAATATAATGTACATTGTTGTTGGGTTTGCAGAATGCAGCATTGTGTAGAAGAGACAGAAACGGTATCATCTGGTAATTCTTCTCAACAACTTTACACTCTGCAAGTTAAAAACGAGTTGATACCGAAAATTGGGCAACATTTTCACAACTTAGGTGATGTTCGTGACTTTTATAACAACTATGGTAAAGAAGGTGGATTTGGTACGCGGTTAAGTTCTAGTAAGAAGAGTCCTAACGGTAAAATAATTAGAAAGGAATTTGTTTGTTATAAAGAAGGGTTGAAGAGAATTGTGCCCAACAAAACTCAACAGATTGTACGAAAACAGGGCTTAACTAGAGCTGATTGTGGTGCGAGATTGGTAGTTGTGAAAGATCGGACCGACGTGGGGGGGTTTGTTATTAGAAAATTTGTTGAGGGTCATAACCATCCTCTTACGATCCCAAGAAAAGTACATTTGTTGCACTCTCATCGTGTAGTGACACTTGCCAAAAGAAATTTAACAGAACAACTATCAAAAGCTAGTGTGCCAACATGGCAACAAATGAGTATTTTAGAGATAGAAGCTGGAGGTCCTGAAAATGTTGGATGTATAACACGAGATCTTTATAATGCTGAAAGAGATAGGAGGAATACTTTAAAGGGACATGATGCTAATCTGTTGTTTGAGTATTTTAAGGATGAAAAAAAAAAGAATCCCGGTTTTACTTTTACATTCGAGCAAGAGGAGGGTGTCATGATTCATTGTTTTTGGGCGGATGCAACATGTAGAAAGTCATACAAAAGTTTTGGGGATGTTGTTGTGTTTGATACAACTTACAATACGAACCGCTACAATTTGATTTTCGCACCTATAGTAGGGGTTAATCACCATGGACATACAACGTTTTTAGGGTGTGCATTATTAAGTGGTGAAAAGATTGATGCTTTTGATTGGTTTTTCAAGGAATGGTTGAAAGCGATACCGGGTAGCCCGCCCAAAATGATCATAACTGATCAAGATCCGGCCATGCGAAATTCAATTCATGCTATGCTTCCAAATACTTTTCATAGGTATTGTATTTGACACATTTTGAAAAAGTTTTCTGAAAAATTAGGTCCAATTCCCTACAAAAAACATTATGGCGAGTTGAGTTATTGTATATGGAAATTTGAAAACCCAAACGAGTTTGAAAGATGATGGGCTGAGGTTGTAGGGAAAGCTAAATTTGACACGAATGATTGATTACAGGAGATGTACGAAATCCGTGAACGATGGGTTTTGGTATTTTCGAGACATATTTTTTCTGCCCACATAACTAGTAGCCAAAGAGTTGAAGGGGCTCATGCCTTTTTCAAGAAGTATGTGTCTCCTCAAAACTCAATGTTGGATTTTATGACGCGGTTTAATAGAGGACTTGCAAAAATGCGACATAATGAACTAGATTTCGATCATAAGGATGTCAATGAAAAGCCACAAACAGTAACTGGGAGGGTCATGGAATACCAGATGAGTGAGTTGTATACACGAACTATTTTTTACATGTTTCAAGAGCAACTGCTTGAAAGTGGCAAGTATATGGTAACACGTACATTTAAAGATGACAACAACTGTATGTATAATGTTTAGAATGTAAAGGAGGGTGATTCTAATGACCGTAAGCTTTCGTTTGACAAGTCATCAAACTTTGTTAAATGTAGTTGTCAGATGTTTGAGAGTGATGGAATTCCATGTAGGCATATTTCACAAAAAAAGGTTATGGAATTACCTAATCAGTACATCTTGTGGAGGTGGACAAAATCTGCGAAATGTAGCAGAGTTATGGATGACTTGGGTGGGTGTGTGAGTGAAATATGTGATACTTCTGTGTTACTGAGGTGTAGTAGTCTCTTCCAAATTGCGTCTAATGTTATTGATGAAGCTGCATTAAGTGAAGATAACATAAAAGAGTTGAAAGAATTGTTGTTATCAACTTAAAGGAGGTTTACCGCCATGAATCATAGTAGCATGGATGTGGAAGGGAGTATCAACATGCCCATTTCTCTTGAGAGCCAACAACTAAGTCTCAAAGAACCATCTTCGGTAAGGACAAAGGGTTGTGGTAAACGACTTAAGGGAGGAAAAGAGAAGGCTATCAAGAAGGCTAGAAAATGCAATGGTTGTGGGATTGTTGGAGTGTCGCATGACAAAAGAAATTGTCCACAACTTGTTGGAGTGTACGATGAGGAGGCCGTTGACATTAACGATGATTGTAAGTCTTTGTTTGATTGTTTTCTTTATTGCAATTTTGTCTCCATCTTGTAGTTGACATTGATGACATTTTCGTGTTTCAGGATGGGAGTCTTTGTGGCAGGGGCTGCTTTCATTAGTTTCTTTGTGGTTGTGGGATTGCTGTATTTTCTATATTTTAATTAGTTTCTACGATGTCTGTATTTTATGTATTTTCTGTAGTTTCATGTCTTATGTTGTGTGATGATGGAAAACTTAAATTTGAAATGTAATAAAGTTTAAATGGAATTGCCTAATAGTTTCATGTCTGTAATTTGCCTAATAGTTTTTTTGTTTTGCTTTTGATGTTATTGTATTAGATATGAAATGTAATAATAGTTTAAATGGATATGTTATTGTGAAATATGATCATGGTTTAAACTATTGTAAGGTCATTAGCATTCAAAAGTTTATAACAAGAAGGCTGATTGCTATTAGCAAGGATCATGCTGTTATTTTAGGTTGATACTTTTCACATATATCTGGTGACATTCTACTATAGCAACAAGTTTTGTTTCTACTTGTAGCACCAAAAAAGAACAACAAATACATGACTAGTGATCAACCAAATTGTTTCTCATTTACTAAATTCCGGCTTCTAGATGTGTTGTCCTGCTCCTGTACAACATATAAGCAAGATTGAAGTAGTTGGTTACATAATGATGGCAGTATTGTAATTGTAGATGCTGTTGAAGTGCTCTGAGGATGGAGATTTACACATAAAGACTATGGTGTTGTTTGATATGTTAGGAGATTATACGTGGGATGCAAAAGTAACACATATACTCTATTATCCATAACCTGTGTTTCCATGATCAGTAACACAGAAATATTTTAACATAAAAAACAAAATAACATTTGAAGTTCCTTGGCATGATTTCTCGCCTTATACCAATTTTACCAAACTGATTACATAATCCTTATGTTTGAAAAGTGAAAAGTAGAGTATCACTTAACAAGATAATAATTACAACAAGATAATAATTACAATCACTTAACAAGACAATGATAACAGACATTATAGTTAGGGTAACAGAGTACACAATTTTTACAATCACTTGACAAGTGCCATGACCGACACTACCAAGGCTAGCCCACAAAAGAACACGATGATATTGATGATGTGTTTAAGATTTGCCACATTGATTTCAATGACTCCAAGTCGAGCATCATCATTATTGCGCAGCTGCACGTGTGCTTCATCAGCGGAGTTAGGTTCGCCATACCCAATTGGATTGCACCAGTCCCAAAACTTACATTTTCCTTTGTCCTTCTCCCTTGGACAGTCATAGTAGAGCTTTTTAGGATTCTTATCTGATTCAAATATTCTCACAGCAGCTCTCAGGTGACAATAACACATCTTGTTTCGAAATCGGATATCATGAGTTTGAATGCTCATGTTGCTTGAAGTAGACATGCCTTTGTTGAACCTTATCTGCCAACAGACATGCCTTTGCTTGTTTTAGAGACATTCCACAGTTTAGTGTTATACCCAAATGGTTAAAAGCAATAGAAGCAGTTTAGTATTATACCCAAATGGTTAAATGCAACAAAAGCAGTTTAGTGTTATACCCAAATGGTTAAATGGACATAATATAATGACGAGCAGTTGATATAATAGTTCTCTACTGTGGCGTCTAAATATTTAAAAAAAAGGACAAATGTAATTTTCGGACAAATTAAATTAATAGTTGGTCACTGAACTAAATTTTCCATAACACAGTTAGCCTCAAACAAAATAATAATAAACTAAACAAGACTTCAAAAATAAACATTACCAAAAAAGCAACAATATAACTATCCCAAATGTGAACAACATAGTTGTTTTTCTTAGTCATGGTTAATCAACAACCAGAAATGATTACCAATAGACATAGCAGAGCAACAGAGCAAATTCAATCTACGAAAATACTAATAGACATAGCAAAGCAAAGATTATCTACGAAAATCTACGAAAATACTAATGGACATCACAGGAATATTATGTATGAAAATACTAATTTTCAACCTAGGCACCTCAACAGAATGTCGGAGTTTGTGAAAGTAACTCGCGATTCAGGGAAAAGAGACCACTCGTTGTGAAAGAAATCGCGACTTAGAAATTACCTTTCCAACGTGAGTGACTGGCCGGAGACGGAGACCACTCGTCGTGAGTTTCCAACGTCCAGCAATAATTTCGTCCGGAGCTTCCGGGTCAATTTCGCTGTGAGCTTTGTGTAGAAGAGAGAATTGGTCTTTAGGGAAAACGATCAGAAGAGAGAACTGATCAATTTCGATTTAGGAAAAACGAGAGAATTGGAGCTTTTTTGACCTGGCCAGGCACTTTTTACCGCGTGTTTTTTTCCCCAAAAGCTCCCTTTCCTAGGCCGTTAGATCTCATCCCATGGCTGAGAAAAGAAGTTCGGATTTTAGTAAAAATAAGGGAGCCCTGACCAGATCGGTTCCGTATATATACGTTTACATATTTTACACAAAAGTACATACATTTAAATAGTAATTTTACATGATTCATTTAAGATATGATAACAATAAATCTCATAATTAGTATATTTTTTAGATAATTTATAATAATTGTAATTGCATCAATAAAATTAAATACGTATATATCAAATTTGAAATATAAAAAAAATAATTTTTGAAAGGTCAATACTCCTCTTATATTTTGAGATGAAGGGAGCATTTTAACTAGTTTCATAATAATATGTTTATTAATATTAGAATAATAATTATAATAGTTTGCGTTGTATGTTTCTTTACCTTGTTCATTTCCTTCACTCATTAGATCACAAAACAACCACACATATATAGGGTCCGGCTCTCCAGCGAATTGCTGGGAGCGGATTGAAAACGAACCGGCCTTTAGCGACGGTTCAATCCGTCACTAAAGGCATGCGTCGCTAAACAGACCTATAGCGACGCATAGGCCTGTTTAGCGACGCATGCCTTTAGCGACGGATTGAACCGTTGTTAAAGGCCGGTTCGTTTTCAGTCCGCTCCCTAGAGGTTCACTGGAGAGCCTCTGACTATATATATATATTCCTCATCACTTTCCTTCACTCATCTATCATGCATTCATCTTCTCTTTCTCAGTTCTTTTTTAATTTCTCATATTCTTTTACAATTATTTCGCTCTTTACTTGAAAAATCTTTGTCAATTTCTTATAGAGATAATATAGATCTAGAGTGAGAAATCAAGATCAACTAATTGATAGATTTTTGGTTTTAATTCTCCATCACTTGAGTGATATTGGGGATTGATTTTGAAACCAATTAATTGATACAAATCAGGGTCCAGGGGTAAGTTTATACTATTGCTTCAATTTCCCAATTAATTAATTTCAAAACCAATCCCCAATTGATTGGTTATTTGTATCAATTGACAGCAAGTTTATACTATTGATTTGTATCAATTGAAACTTGGGTTTGAAGCAACAGTATAACTTTCATTGATAAATATATCAGTTTATGGCATATATAGACCATTGTTAGAGCTTAATTACCTGACCAAAACCTACACGGAAGATATAAACCTGACCCTTCTCCAATGAACTGTGGAATAGAAAAATGAATTGCTCGTAAAAAGAAACCATGAGGAAACTGTTAAGGATTTGAGTTTGTTAACGCTAAAATTTGTCCGTTTGCCGAATCACTAAACAACGAGCTTAAACCTACATAATAAATAAACAAGCACACTGAGAAGCTTGACGGCCGGGGCCACCGAGGGATAGCTCTGGTGTGAGAATAAATACATACTAGATACGTCAACAATGGAGATATGTAAGTCAATAATGGAGGCATGTAATTATTTTAGTGTGTAAAAGTATATGTACCTGAAACCTGAATTACGACTCTGTATTTATAGTTTGACCATATCTCCCTCAATTGGACAAAATGTTCTATGTAAAGGTAACTGTAAATCTCCTGATTGAATATAACCCAACTTCCTTAGCAATATGAAGTCAAATAGAATAAATGAGCCATAAGTCAACTGGGACCATAAACTCTCTAGAATGTCAAATCTCCTGTTTGTGATACTTTGTCACGTGACATAAGTCCCACCAAATCTCCTGGTCTCATTCAATCATATCCGAATAGGGTTCATTCAAATGCCTGCGTAGAAAGGATCCCATAAGATATATGATTATAAGACAATAATAAACACATAAAATAGGACGAAAGTGAAGAACAGGAAAACACAAGAAACAAGCAATTTCACGTGGCTTGGTCAATTTACTTATTTCTATGTGTGTTCTTGGTGTGTTAGTGTGCATTTTAATTATTTTGATATTTAGTTGTTTTATTTTATTACTTAAAATGAAAGTATTTAAGTAAGTTTACCATTTTGCCCTTAAAAAAACCAAACTCAGTAATAGGACTGAGTTGAACCTGTTTGGTCCGAATTTGGGTCATATTGAAACTTTTACTAATTAAAGGACCATATTAAAATTAGATGGCAACTTAGAGAGACAGTTTTCTATTCACTTATATTACACTATATAATTTAGCCTTTGTCTTTGTCACTCCGACTCACTCGAACTCAATCCAAAGTTGCATGAACATGCTCTCTCCAGCCCATTTTTAAAACTCTCTCCCTCCCACTAGTGACTACATATATGGTACAATTGTACTGTACCCCTCCATTCTTTTTTATTTGCTCTTTTAAGATTTGTATTTTTATGTGTTCTGTCATTATGTTTGAAAAGATTATTATTTTAATTTTTTATATTATAATTTTTTTATCTTTTATAACGATTTTAATATATTTTAGTCGATTAGACTGTTTGATCAAAAAAAATAACATACTTTTCTTTTTATATAATTTCTAAACATTAAATATTTATTTATTTCTCTCTTACCTTTTTAATTAATTTTAAACGAATAATATTATCCAATTTAATTAATTAGACAAAATATTAACTATTTTAATTTACATATTTTTTTCCCTAAAACGATAATTAAAAGGAACTGAAAAGAATCATTTACATTAATTTCAGATGCTGAAAATATCAGCCATTTAGTACTAGATTACTATTATATTTTCTCGGCACCGCACATGTTTCAGTTGTTTTTACAAGCCTCCATAGCAGTGCTGAAAAAGGAAAAATAATTAGTCAGGTTAGCATTTTATCTACTGAGCGAGCTAGGGGGTTCAATCGCCATATAAATAGATAACGGATTTCTTATTTTACGTACCAAAACAGAACGGCTTGTTAAAAAAATTCGCCAATTCGATACCGTTACGAAAGTAACATAAATATCAATACTCATATATTGCTTAGGCTGCATCCCCTAGCATACCAGTACATTATGCTACATAGTATAGTAGTATAACATTGCTTGAGAGGGGAGTGATTTGCATGACAATTGCTATCATGCCAAAAAGATTAAGGGATGAATCGTAATATTTCCATGACCATTGGCAATATGTATCTACAGAGAGAAAGACTTTAATTTGTTATTGGTAGTGAGGTATAAATATGTTTAAGGAAATTTATAGATTCAAATATTTTGATTTCTCACAAATTCATTTGATACATTGAAATATTGGAAGAAACTAAATGTAAATTTTTATATTTATAATTTTTTGAATTTTCACCTTATCTCCCTCGGTAGTAACACTACATCCTAAGGGAGTGTTAGAAATATGGAGGATGTAGTGTTTAATATTGTTACTACATCCTAAGCGAGTGTTAGTAATATGGAGGATGTAGTGTTTAATATTGTAAATTGGGTGGGATGATTTAACAGTAAACGAGTAGGAATCAAATCAAAATAACAGTTTGATTTATATGTGATCATTGGAGCTAGAGGTACCAATTTTTTTTGTCCGTAGGTATAGAATCAAATATTATATTTGTATTTGGGACAACATTAACTCGAGTGAACTTTTTAATTAATTGGCGTTATAAGATTCTAATTTCTCTTTGTTTTTCAAATTTCATTATGAATCTCATTTTTAAATTGATCAAAATAGATTAAAGCAACAAATGTGTTATTAACCAATAAAACACATGCATGCATCAATAATACTAATGATTACTGAACTTTTGATTAAAACTTTTTGACATTCTGGTGAAATGCTTGAGCAACACTATTATTTTTATATAAATTACGATGATATTTATAAATTGATATACTATTATTTATTACATATTTAATTATAGATTTCCAACAATTATTATATATAAAAAATTTTGAATCAGCTAAAGAATTTATAAAATGACAAAAATAAAATGTCAGTGCCTTGCACGGTTTAATAGACTAGTTCCAATCAATTAAAAGAAAACGGAATAAAAAATAAAATTTCACGGAGCACATACGCCGCTAGCTCATTATGGAGGAGTAGTGGGTAATAAAAATTAGTATGAGAAAATTGATCTCTCTCTCTCTATATATATATATATATATATATATATATATATTATTGATATTAGAAAGTTTCAACCACTATCGATATCCACTTTGGGTTTAATGGTTAGGAATGTATGATATACAACTTTTCCCCGGTCTAAAATGCACTATTTTTCCAACTCTCTCCCACTTCCACATTCAGAATAAAGCACCACATTCAGACACCGGTTTACTCATAATATAGATGAAAAATAAAAATTTATTGCTTTTTTATGTTTAAAATTATAAAAAATTAATCAATGGAAATAGATTGTACAGTGCATACGTGGAAATATCCCGAAAGATATACAAACAAAGAATGAAAAAGTTTATGACATGGGTTATAATTTATTAAATTATTAGTGATGTAAATTGTAATAATCCAACAATCATTGTTAAAATTTTTACCAAAATATTAAAATTATTTTAATTAAATTAGTGATGAAAAAGTACACATTATTATTTATTATTTATTTAATAAAAATGTTTACTTATAATCAATTATTAAAAAATAAAAAGATGTTTAAGTAATAAAAAAAATTACTACAAATTTAACAATTATTGATAAGACAAACTTTAGAATTTAATACTCCCCCGTCCCCTTTTAAATGTCGTTTTAGAGAAGTGTTTTTGTCTTTTAATATTTGTCGTTTGAAAATTTTAATTAAATATTAATTGCTTAGTTTTCAATATTACCCATTAAATATGACTTTGGTTCTCTCACTACTTTTTAAGTTTCTATCCAATAAGTAACACTCTCTTATTCCAATCCAAGGACAATATTGACATTTAAAGTTATTTTTAACTAAAAAACATAGTATTAATTATTTTTTTTAATATGTGTGTCCACTTTTAAAAAGACAAATAATAAGGGACAGAGTGAGTATGAAATAACCAACTATTTTTATTTAGAATTTTAAAAGTATTAAAACATGTAAGGTAAGAAATACAATTCAAACTCGAACATCTTATGAGTAACTCGAACTAGTCGATCTGAACCGAACCCGAATTGTTCGCGAGATACTCGAGTCGAACTCGAACAAGGTGATCTGAACCGAACTCGAACTGTTCGCGAACACAGTCGAACCGAACCACATGGTTCGCGAACATATTCGATTGAACAATCGAGTGTAACATTATGTGCGAACTCGACTCGAGTACTTACTTTTATCGAGTTCAAACCGAACCGAACCGGTTTGTGAATGGTTTGATTCATTTGCAGTTCTAGGTGCCACCCTTAAAAGTTGAAGTGAGACATTGCCAACTAGTAAAAGACATAGAATGTAACACTTCATTAACATAATGTAATTTCAAGAAAAAATAAAGAATCTTATGAATACATAGACAAGAATATATGTGAAGGAAAAAATATTTAAAATTAGTGTCCTAGGCAGTGGAGAGAATGCTCAATGGGCTTTTTCTTACATTTTCTTATTTATTTATTTATCTTTCTATTGTATATACTATAGAGAGTATATATTAAAGGCAAGGGTTATAAATTTTACCTGAAAAGTTATTGAAAAGTAATATTACATTACACAACAAATTTATTTCAAGCATTATATAACTTCAAATAAAACCTTCATTTAAATCGACATTGTACGTGTTGTGATTTTGTAGGGGTTGCAGTTGGATCTGGATGACAATCTTATGCTATATATAAATATAAATATATATATATATATATATATATTATTGATATTAGAAAGTTTACTTTGTATTGTAATTTTTTTCATCATTTATAACAGTTTACAGTTTTATATATTTCAGTCAATTAGACTGTTTGATCAAAAAAAAATTACTTTATTTTTTATATAATTTCTAAACATTAAATATTGATTTATTTCTCTCCTACCTTTTTAATTAATTTTAAATGAATAATATTATCCAATTTAATTAAGTAGACAAAATATGAAGTATTTTAATTTACATATTTTTTTTCCTAAAACGATAATTAAAAAGAACTGAAGAGAATCATTTACATTAATTTCAGATGCTGAAAATACCAGCCATTTAGTAGTGCATCACTATTATATTTACTCGGCACATGTTTCATTTGTTTTTAACAAGCCTACATAGCATTGCTGAAAAAGGAAAAATAATTTGTCAGTTTATCATTTTATCTACTGAACTAGGGGGTTCGATGGGCATATAAATATGTAACGGACTTCTTATTTTACCAAAACAAAACAGTTTATTTTTAATATTCCCAATCCGATACCGGTACAAAAATAACATAAATATCAAATACTCATATATTGCTTAGGTTGCATCCCGCACCATACCGGTTTATTATGCTATATATAACATTGCTCGAGTGGGAAATGATTTGCATGACAATTGCTGTCATGCCAAAAAGATTAATCGCAGATAATTGGGTGGTTGAATCCTAATATTTCCATGACCATTGGCAATATATATCTACAAACAGAAAGACACTAATTTAATTTGATAGAGTTAGTGAGGTATAATTATGTTTAAGGAAATTTTTACAGATACAAATATTTTAATTTTTGACAAATCCTTTTGATACATTGAAATATTGGAAGAAACTAAATGTAAATTTTTTATGTTTACAATTTTTTGAATTTTCAACTTAGGTGAATTTAACACTTTTTTAACTTCGTAATCTATCACCAATTCCTAAAATTCTAAACGTTAAAGGATTTTCAGGCAAACAATATCTACGAAACGGCATCCCAGCCGGACACCGGCAACGACGCCTACACTTTTCTTGAATTTAACACCGAACATGCGTGTAGATACCGTGGAGTACAGAATTTGGCGTAAGGTGTAATGTGCCATCTTGTCTTAACTGGTTCTGTAATTCAGGGGAGTACTTCGGGATCACATATTGTCAATCTTCCTTCTTTGGATACACGAAAATAAAAATTGAATTTAGAATCAACAATTTAATACTGCGCAACTTGGAAAAGTTTTTAAAAAAAATTGAATTTGACATCCGCAGTTTAATACTGCGGAGTCCGAAATTTTTTTAAAAAAATATTGAATTTGGGGTATTTTGGACATCATCCAATTCACAGTTTAATACTGCGGAATCTCTATATTAAACTGTGGAGCCCAAATTCTCTTTACCGTTCATATCTGTTCGATCCGCAGATAGACTTCGATCCGCAGATAAACAACTGAGATCTGTTGTAAAAATAATTTTATCCTTAAAACGTTACCTATGGATTAGTAATGATTAGGAATGTATGATATACAACTTTTGCCCGGTCTAGAATGCACTATTTTTCCAACTCTCACCTACTTTGACATTCAAAATAAAGCAACACATCCAGACTGGGGTTTTATTCATAATTAGGATAAAAATAAAGATTTATTGTTTTTCTATATTTAAAGCTATAAAAAATTAATCAATGGAAATAGATTGTACAGTGCATGTGGAAATATCCAGAAAGATATATAAACGAAGAATGTTTTTGTTTTTTCTACTTTTCATCCAATACAAGTCCTTGTATGTATTCCAAGCTTAGATCGAAAATAACTGGACTGTTGGGTGCCATTAGGGCTGCAAATGATCCAATTCGATTCGAACTTTGTCGAAGTCGAACCGAACTCGAACACTATGAGTCGAACTCAAATATATTCGAGTAGCATTATCAAACCTGCACACATGTGCGGGTTCGCATCGATAACTGTTGGCGAAAATGTTCGAGTTCGCGAACATAATCGAACATGCTCATGTTCGCGAACGTCACCATGTTCGCGAACATACTCATGTTCGCAAACATCACCTTGTTCGCAAACGTCACTATATTCGCGAATATCACCTTGTTCGCGAACATCACCATGAACATTTAAATGATTGAATATTATTTTCATATTTTTTTATTTTTTGCTTTTAGGTGAAACAAAAGGAAAAAAAAATACTCCATCTATTTCATAAAAAGATTCTTATTTGAGATTTTTTATAATGAAATTGTAAAATTCTAATATTTAAAATAATGTGAATTTAGTTGATTTAGATTAATTCAATATCTAATAAACTAATATTGTTAACCTTGAAATGTATTAGTACCAAATACTTCCTCCATTCTTAAATATAAGTAATAAGATCAATTGGTGAAGAATGAATTTTCAAAGTCGATGGAAATATTTTTAATTCAAAAGGGATGTGATAATTAACTTTTAAATACAATAAATTTTGAGAATTACTTTATAAAAAGTTTATAATTTTCATAATTATGTTATTTAAAAGTTAAAACTAAATAAATTAACTGTGATTCTAAGATCAAAGACTCAAAGCCATTGAGAGACTTTGTTTCATTTTTTTAAAAACCTTTTTGCTTATTTTATTTTAAATTAATAACTCATTTTAATTTCATGCAAATGGTAATGTGACATATTGTTTAATTAATTAATTGGATTATTAAACACTACTTTTTACATTAAATTTGATTACTTAATTGCATAAATCAAAGTTAGTCAATTACTCTCTCTCACTATCTCACATATATATCGTAAGTTTGTAACACTAAAAAATTCAAAAAATAGGTGAAATCAAGTTCGCACTTTTAATTATATAGTTAATAGTTGATGAAATATACAATAGTAATTAATAGTAATTGTACAATGACTATTAATGAAATCTCGATATATTGATGACTTGATTTATCTATTCACTATCTCAATTTAACAATTTCAAAACTCATGTAAATGTAAACAACTGTATTGTATCATTCTTTAATTAATGTCAAATTGTCATTAATTGCATGATGATTAATGACTTTATTTATGTGATTTATGACATGGGTTATAATTTATTAAATTATTAGTGATGTAAATTGTAATAATCCAACAATCATTGTTAAAATTTTTACCAAAATATTAAAATTATTTTAATTAAATTAGTGATGAAAAAGTACACATTATTATTTATTATTTATTTAATAAAAATGTTTACTTATAATCAATTATTAAAAAATAAAAAGATGTTTAAGTAATAAAAAAAATTACTACAAATTTAACAATTATTGATAAGACAAACTTTAGAATTTAATACTCCCCCGTCCCCTTTTAAATGTCGTTTTAGAGAAGTGTTTTTGTGTTTTAATATTTGTCGTTTGAAAATTTCAATTAAACATTAATTGCTTAGTTTTCAATATTACCCATTAAATATGACTTTGGTTCTCTCACTACTTTTTAAGTTTCTATCCAATAAGTAACACTCTCTTATTCCAATCCAAGGACAATATTGACATTTAAAGTTATTTTTAACTAAAAAACATAGTATTAATTGTTTTTTTTTAATATGTGTGTCCACTTTTAAAAAGACAAATAATAAGGGACGGAGTGAGTATGAAATAACCAACTATTTTTATTTAGAATTTTAAAAGTATTAAAACATGTAAGGTAAGAAATACAATTCAAACTCGAACATCTTATGAGTAACTCGAACTAGTCGATCTGAACCGAACCCGAATTGTTCGCGAGATACTCGAGCCGAACTCGAACAAGGTGATCTGAACCGAACTCGAACTGTTCGCGAACACAGTCGAACCGAACCACATGGTTCGCGAACATATTCGATTGAACAATCGAGTGTAACACTATGTGCGAACTCGACTCGAGTACTTACTTTTATCGAGCTCGAACCGAACCGAACCGGTTTACGAATGGTTTGGTTCATTTGCAGTTCTAGGTGCCACCCTTAAAAGTTGAAGTGAGACATTGCCAACTAGTAAAAGACATAGAATGTAACACTTCATTAACATAATGTAATTTCAAGAAAAAATAAAGAATCTTATGAATACATAGACAAGAATATATGTGAAGGAAAAAATATTTAAAATTAGTGTCCTAGGCAGTGGAGAGAATGCTCAATGGGCTTTTTCTTACATTTTCTTATTTATTTATTTATCTTTCTATTGTATATACTATAGAGAGTATATATTAAAGGCAAGGGTTATAAATTTTACCTGAAAAGTTATTGAAAAGTAATATTACATTACACAACAAATTTATTTCAAGCATTATATAACTTCAAATAAAACCTTCATTTAAATCGACATTGTACGTGTTGTGATTTTGTAGGGGTTGCAGTTGGATCTGGATGACAATCTTATGCTATATATAAATATAAATATATATATATATATATATATATATATATTATTGATATTAGAAAGTTTACTTTGTATTGTAATTTTTTTCATCATTTATAACAGTTTACAGTTTTATATATTTCAGTCAATTAGACTGTTTGATCAAAAAAAAATTACTTTATTTTTTATATAATTTCTAAACATTAAATATTGATTTATTTCTCTCCTACCTTTTTAATTAATTTTAAATGAATAATATTATCCAATTTAATTAAGTAGACAAAATATGAAGTATTTTAATTTACATATTTTTTTTCCTAAAACGATAATTAAAAAGAACTGAAGAGAATCATTTACATTAATTTCAGATGCTGAAAATACCAGCCATTTAGTAGTGCATCACTATTATATTTACTCGGCACATGTTTCATTTGTTTTTAACAAGCCTACATAGCATTGCTGAAAAAGGAAAAATAATTTGTCAGTTTATCATTTTATCTACTGAACTAGGGGGTTCGATGGGCATATAAATATGTAACGGACTTCTTATTTTACCAAAACAAAACAGTTTATTTTTAATATTCCCAATCCGATACCGGTACAAAAATAACATAAATATCAAATACTCATATATTGCTTAGGTTGCATCCCGCACCATACCGGTTTATTATGCTATATATAACATTGCTCGAGTGGGAAATGATTTGCATGACAATTGCTGTCCATGCCAAAAAGATTAATCGCAGATAATTGGGTGGTTGAATCCTAATATTTCCATGACCATTGGCAATATATATCTACAAACAGAAAGACACTAATTTAATTTGATAGAGTTTAGTGAGGTATAATTATGTTTAAGGAAATTTTTTACAGATACAAATATTTTAATTTTTGACAAATCCTTTTGATACATTGAAATATTGGAAGAAACTAAATGTAAATTTTTTATGTTTACAATTTTTTGAATTTTTCAACTTAGGTGAATTTAACACTTTTTTAACTTCGTAATCTATCACCAATTCCTAAAATTCTAAACGTTAAAGGATTTTCAGGCAAACAATATCTACGAAACGGCATCCCAGCCGGACACCGGCAACGACGCCTACACTTTTCTTGAATTTAACACCGAACATGCGTGTAGATACCGTGGAGTACAGAATTTGGCGTAAGGTGTAATGTGCCATCTTGTCTTAACTGGTTCTGTAATTCAGGGGAGTACTTCGGGATCACATATTGTCAATCTTCCTTCTTTGGATACACGAAAATAAAAATTGAATTTAGAATCAACAATTTAATACTGCGCAACTTGGAAAAGTTTTTAAAAAAAATTGAATTTGACATCCGCAGTTTAATACTGCGGAGTCCGAAATTTTTTTAAAAAAATATTGAATTTGGGGTATTTTGGACATCATCCAATTCACAGTTTAATACTGCGGAATCTCTATATTAAACTGTGGAGCCCAAATTCTCTTTACCGTTCATATCTGTTCGATCCGCAGATAGACTTCGATCCGCAGATAAACAACTGAGATCTGTTGTAAAAATAATTTTATCCTTAAAACGTTACCTATGGATTAGTAATGATTAGGAATGTATGATATACAACTTTTGCCCGGTCTAGAATGCACTATTTTTCCAACTCTCACCTACTTTGACATTCAAAATAAAGCAACACATCCAGACTGGGGTTTTATTCATAATTAGGATAAAAATAAAGATTTATTGTTTTTCTATATTTAAAGCTATAAAAAATTAATCAATGGAAATAGATTGTACAGTGCATGTGGAAATATCCAGAAAGATATATAAACGAAGAATGTTTTTGTTTTTTCTACTTTTCATCCAATACAAGTCCTTGTATGTATTCCAAGCTTAGATCGAAAATAACTGGACTGTTGGGTGCCATTAGGGCTGCAAATGATCCAATTCGATTCGAACTTTGTCGAAGTCGAACCGAACTCGAACACTATGAGTCGAACTCAAATATATTCGAGTAGCATTATCAAACCTGCACACATGTGCGGGTTCGCATCGATAACTGTTGGCGAAAATGTTCGAGTTCGCGAACAGTTCGCGAACATAATCGAACATGCTCATGTTTGCGAACGTCACCATGTTCGCGAACATACTCATGTTCGCAAACATCACCTTGTTCGCAAACGTCACTATATTCGCGAATATCACCTTGTTCGCGAACATCACCATGAACATTTAAATGATTGAATATTATTTTCATATTTTTTTATTTTTTGCTTTTAGGTGAAACAAAAGGAAAAAAAAATACTCCATCTATTTCATAAAAAGATTCTTATTTGAGATTTTTTATAATGAAATTGTAAAATTCTAATATTTAAAATAATGTGAATTTAGTTGATTTAGATTAATTCAATATCTAATAAACTAATATTGTTAACCTTGAAATGTATTAGTACCAAATACTTCCTCCATTCTTAAATATAAGTAATAAGATCAATTGGTGAAGAATGAATTTTCAAAGTCGATGGAAATATTTTTAATTCAAAAGGGATGTGATAATTAACTTTTAAATACAATAAATTTTGAGAATTACTTTATAAAAAGTTTATAATTTTCATAATTATGTTATTTAAAAGTTAAAACTAAATAAATTAACTGTGATTCTAAGATCAAAGACTCAAAGCCATTGAGAGACTTTGTTTCATTTTTTTAAAAACCTTTTTGCTTATTTTATTTTAAATTAATAACTCATTTTAATTTCATGCAAATGGTAATGTGACATATTGTTTAATTAATTAATTGGATTATTAAACACTACTTTTTACATTAAATTTGATTACTTAATTGCATAAATCAAAGTTAGTCAATTACTCTCTCTCACTATCTCACATATATATCGTAAGTTTGTAACACTAAAAAATTCAAAAAATAGGTGAAATCAAGTTCGCACTTTTAATTATATAGTTAATAGTTGATGAAATATACAATAGTAATTAATAGTAATTAATAGTAATTGTACAATGACTATTAATGAAATCTCGATATATTGATGACTTGATTTATCTATTCACTATCTCAATTTAACAATTTCAAAACTCATGTAAATGTAAACAACTGTATTGTATCATTCTTTAATTAATGTCAAATTGTCATTAATTGCATGATGATTAATGACTTTATTTATGTGATTTATGACATGGGTTATAATTTATTAAATTATTAGTGATGTAAATTGTAATAATCCAACAATCATTGTTAAAATTTTTACCAAAATATTAAAATTATTTTAATTAAATTAGTGATGAAAAAGTACACATTATTATTTATTATTTATTTAATAAAAATGTTTACTTATAATCAATTATTAAAAAATAAAAAGATGTTTAAGTAATAAAAAAAATTACTACAAATTTAACAATTATTGATAAGACAAACTTTAGAATTTAATACTCCCCCGTCCCCTTTTAAATGTCGTTTTAGAGAAGTGTTTTTGTGTTTTAATATTTGTCGTTTGAAAATTTCAATTAAACATTAATTGCTTAGTTTTCAATATTACCCATTAAATATGACTTTGGTTCTCTCACTACTTTTTAAGTTTCTATCCAATAAGTAACACTCTCTTATTCCAATCCAAGGACAATATTGACATTTAAAGTTATTTTTAACTAAAAAACATAGTATTAATTGTTTTTTTTTAATATGTGTGTCCACTTTTAAAAAGACAAATAATAAGGGACGGAGTGAGTATGAAATAACCAACTATTTTTATTTAGAATTTTAAAAGTATTAAAACATGTAAGGTAAGAAATACAATTCAAACTCGAACATCTTATGAGTAACTCGAACTAGTCGATCTGAACCGAACCCGAATTGTTCGCGAGATACTCGAGCCGAACTCGAACAAGGTGATCCGAACCGAACTCGACCTGTTCGCGAACACAGTCGAACCGAACCACATGGTTCGCGAACATATTCGATTGAACAATCGAGTGTAACACTATGTGCGAACTCGACTCGAGTACTTACTTTTATCGAGCTCGAACCGAACCGAACCGGTTTACGAATGGTTTGGTTCATTTGCAGTTCTAGGTGCCACCCTTAAAAGTTGAAGTGAGACATTGCCAACTAGTAAAAGACATAGAATGTAACACTTCATTAACATAATGTAATTTCAAGAAAAAATAAAGAATCTTATGAATACATAAACAAGAATATATGTGAAGGAAAAAATATTTAAAATTAGTGTCCTAGGCAGTGGAGAGAATGCTCAATGGGCTTTTTCTTACATTGTCTTATTTATTTATTTATCTTTCTATTGTATATACTATAGAGAGTATATATTAAAGGCAATGGTTATAAATTTTACCTGAAAAGTTATTGAAAAGTAATATTACATTACACAACAAATTTATTTCAAGCATTATATAACTTCAAATAAAACCTTCATTTAAATCGACATTGTACGTGTTGTGATTTTGTAGGGGTTGCAGTTGGATCTGGATGACAATCTTATGCTATATATAAATATAAATATATATATATATATATAAATATAAATATATATATATATATATATATATATATATTATTGATATTAGAAAGTTTACTTTGTATTGTAATTTTTTTCATCATTTATAACAGTTTACAGTTTTATATATTTCAGTCAATTAGACTGTTTGATCAAAAAAAAATTACTTTATTTTTTATATAATTTCTAAACATTAAATATTGATTTATTTCTCTCCTACCTTTTTAATTAATTTTAAATGAATAATATTATCCAATTTAATTAAGTAGACAAAATATGAAGTATTTTAATTTACATATTTTTTTTTCCTAAAACGATAATTAAAAAGAACTGAAGAGAATCATTTACATTAATTTCAGATGCTGAAAATACCAGCCATTTAGTAGTGCATCACTATTATATTTACTCGGCACATGTTTCATTTGTTTTTAACAAGCCTACATAGCATTGCTGAAAAAGGAAAAATAATTTGTCAGTTTATCATTTTATCCATTGAGCTAGGGGGTTCGATCGCCATATAAATATGTAACGGACTTCTTATTTTACCAAAACTAACATAAATATCAAATACTCATATATTGCTTAGTGTAGGTAAGAAAAATTACACCTTGCTAGGGTTAGAGTTTCGTATTGGCTGGAGAGGAGAGAAATCCACGAAGAGCACGGAGTTGATTGATTGATTGAAGAGGGGAGAAGAACAGGTGAGCGATTACTTCAATGACATGTGGCAGAACTCCTAGAATCCGGAAACCGGGTTAGGATAGCATGGATTCTAAGAGCCTTCTTGAGTCTTCGAGTTGAGAGAGAGAGTTTCAAGTGCTTAGAGCTTCCAAGAGTTTGAGTGTAATATCTTGAGAGCCGATCCCTTTTCTTAGAATAGAGGGGCTATTTATAGAGTTTTCCTGGAAATAGTCACATGCCAGACACATGTTTTAAGGAAAATTTCCAAAATACCCTTTAATTATGTTTTAAAGGAGAAATTCCAGAAATGCCCTTTAATCATCAAAGTAAAGCCCAAATTGCCCTGTTCTTCTAGCCACCAATCCAATCCCTCAATCAATTCCAAAAATAGGTCGCATCCACGAGTCTTCTGCCTTGGAACACGTGGAGACTTCCCCGGGTCTAGTACATTTAATTAGGTCACATAAACCCTAATTTGTACATTTAATTAGGTTTTTTGTAAACCCTAATTTGTACATTTAATTCAATTAGGTCATGTGAACCCTAATATGCACTTGGGCCCACATTTGCCCCCTGCGCGAGAGTCACGATTCCTTGAGAGACGCTCGTGCAACATACTCCAAGTTTTCGAATAGGATTCCTTGAGAGACTCCCCTTGTTCAAGTCTTGAACACAAGAGTTCTAGAAGAGGGAACCCCTAGGGACCAAACCATTAGGGTTAAACCCTGAGGAGGCAAGACCTAGAAGGGCTCTTCCTTGAACCTCTTGGTAGATCATCTGAAAGCTTCCTCATTTTTGTCTAATATTTATTTCTTTATTTTCTGAGAATTAAAACAAGGAAGATAATCAGACATCACTAAATAAATTCCAATAATCAAATCTTAATTTAATATTTGGAAACAAAATCTTCCTTTAAAATTTTGTAAAGCAAGATCTTTTTTCCTTAGGAAAACCAAAATATTCAATATATATATATACCAATTTCGAAAATTGTCTATTGATAGGAATAAAATATCAGATATCAAATATATATATTTTTCGAAAATCCATTAAAATACCAAATTTAAACAAATTTCGAAAATATATGTGTTTATTTAAAAATAAACTCAAGGAGACTTATCTTTATATTGCAAAATCTTCCGCAAGAGGAAAATAAGGATTACTTCCTTTGATATTGCAAGCTTGTGGTTTGAATATATATATATCTCCCAAGTCACTTAGGCTTTTCTTTTCATCGTGAAATTTTTTTCTTTTCCTCTCTCCTCATTCAAGTCTGAAGATCACCAAGAAGTCGTCAAACCAACAGTCTTCAGCTTGGGAACGAGGTAAAAAAACAATTTCTTCTTCTTTTTTTTCCAGTTTATTTGAGTATTTTCTGCCGAACTTCTTCTTGACTTGCTTCTCCTACGCTTCTCCTCAGGTTATTGTAGCTTTTCTTTTGTCTTCCGAGCCCCGTTACTTGGATTATATCTCGGTAGGGTTCCCTCGGATAATAAAGAAAAACACAATATTTATTGACAAAGAAGCATCCGTTCCGAAAAAATTAATGTAACGACCGCGGATCGCGGGTAGCTTTGTAACGCGAGCCTACGAATTTTATTGAATAAATTGAACTTTTATTAATATTATTCCGTGTTATGTGTTTGAATATTTTATTACTACATATGATCTGTATGTGATAATTTTTGAGTGTTGTTATTTCATGGTATTGATTAAATCATTTAGAGAAATAGTGTTAAAGCGCTATTTATGCAAATACGCCTTTTTCGATTTTATGACTTTTCATAATTTCGCCAAAGCGTTAATGAGAGGGGTTAATAATTCAAGTGTGGGATTTTATTTGAGCCCAATTGAATTTGTGTTAGAAGCCCAATCGAATTGATTATTTGAAGCCCAATAGATTTTGAATAATAGCCCAAATGGTAGCCCAAGACCCACGGGTCGAACCCATGACCCAAACCCAAATCCATGACCCATGATCCATGACCCATTGGGTCATGAGGAGAGAGAAATCTGCAGGTGGGTTTGAGAGGAAGAGAGAGCCGCACGCGGGAGAAGGAGGATGGAGAGAATTACCGACCAAGCATTGAATAAAAACATTTCAGCATTTGGTAGAGGGAAAGGAGAGACCAAGAATGTGGGAGAAAGGAAGGGGAGTACCCCAGGCCAAACATTCGCCTGGGAGAGCCCAAGCTCTCCCGTCCAAGACATGGGGAGTGGTGGTTGCTTGCATACTCAGCTCCTTCAAGAGCTGAGCTCCTTCCTTCACTAAATAACCCTCCAAGCTCAGCCTTCACTCCTTTCATTCCTCCAAGCAAGAACTAGAGAATATACACAGAAGTTAGAGAGAGAAAATAGAGAGAGAGAGACGGGTGAGAGGAGGAGAAGAAGAAGAAGAAGAAGGAGAAGGAGAAAAAGAAGAAGAGGGAGGATAACAGCTGTAACAACCCTCTAGCATTAAGAAGAGAAGCCACAAGAGGTGAGTAATGGAACCTAGCTCATCTCCTTCATTTTCAAGCTTCCAAGCTTAGCTTTAGTTCATTAATGGCAGATGTTGTTATGATTGTTGTGATGGTTATTGGTTGTTAATGAATGATTTTATATGTTCTTAGTACCTTAAAACATCTGTTAATAGCATCCAAGAGTGGAACAAAAGAAAGAAAATCATACCTGTGCATAAAGGAGAAAGAAACGGACTGTACGGACTAGACTTTGTTTTAATTCTGGTATTGTTTTGTTATGTGTTTAATTATGAGCTTCTGGGTATGTGTAGTACACTCAGTAAGGAAGCCTTAGGCTTTTGAACGATCCCATTTCGACTTCGTATGAAGAAGTTATGGCGATTTAATGAAGAGATATCAAGTTCGAAACAAATACGCACAAAACTAGTTGAGTAGGCTTTTTGGGGCTAAGTTTCGGACTTGTTAGAGAGTCCAAGAAATTATGAATCCATGATGGTTTTGTAGTTCATGTTGCAAGCTTTCCATAGCCTCCGGAACGGCCTAATTCCGACTTATAACGAAGGAGTTATGAAGGTTTGAAGTTTGTATGTCAAAATGCCAAAACGTGTAGGAAACCAAGCCTTGGGGCCAGGCCATGGGCGCGGGCGCGGTGGGGCGCCGCGCGGGCGCGCTGGGGGCGTGCTGGGCGTGTTGGGCGTGCTGGGCGCGCTCGCTGGGCGCATGGGCTTGACAGCTCTGACCTCCTTTACTAAAATGGCCATAACTTTCTCATACGAACTCCAAATTGGATGATTCAAGATGATTCGGAAAGCTAAGAAGTAGTACTACAACTTCCAATAAATAGAACTGTAATTTAGTGCATTGATCAATTTCTAAATTGGCCATTTTTAGGACTATTGTGCATTAGGAAGCAAAAGGAGGGCGTCGCACATGCATGTATGTATCGTGTAATGTTTCCAACGCTATAAGTTATTGTTTTAAGTTCTAAAACTTGTAGATTATGGTTTATAATGACTCTTAGCATTAATCAATGATGGATTAGACAAGTGTATGAGCATGTTAAGCTTATGCATAGAAGGCGAATCGGGCGTGCGTTGTGCGAATGTCGAAACGCCGTATCGAGTGTGCGTAACCTTGTTTGATATTATGTTTCTAATTAGAATGAAACATTATAATGTAATGTAAACCAATATTTGACATCAATTATGTGGCTAATTGGTATGTGGATACGTACTTAAATGTGTAGGACTTTTGAAGGACGATTAACGTCAAGTAGTAGCAAGCGCTTAAGGCAAGTTTTCTAACGCTTGTCTAACCCTTGTGTTGGGCAAGTTTATTTGATTCATTTGATTATATTCTCATGACTCTCATGCGATGTTTGAAGTTCCAATTTACGCAATACAAATATGATTGTGTGAATTCCTTACTTATGTAAATCTTTAGTATTTGCACAAGTATTCGAGCTATGTTATAAATTGTTGAAGCTTTCAAGTTCACATATATATGAACTGTTATAGAGAACGTCGATGCCAATTGTTTCGGCTAGACAGATATTGAAATATTTTATTGATTTGACAGTAAATCCTTGAAATGTTATTGATGATTAAGTAGAGCTATCCAACCGAATTGTTTTGGTTAGGATTCCGAGACATGAATGAGATGAACAACCCTAATATTAGGGGCAGTTTTTAGTCAGTTATTCTGACAAGGCATCGAGCGCCTAAACAAACGCATATAGTCGTTTCCAGCTAGAGTGTTGATCAACATAGAGTACAATAGGCTGATCACCTAGAAGTGCTCGTAAGTAAGACGGTTTGCAGTTATATTGCTGTGTACCTTTTCAAGAAAGCAAAAGAAAGTTCAAGGTCTTATGACCACTCAATGTCGTTTCAAAAATATATTTTTTTAAAACGAAAGCAAAGTATTATTCCTGTTTATTCAGAATATTTCACAACTATTGTTCAGTTGTCGAAGAGAGATGATGTGATTGATGATATTGTTGTTATTCAACTGTTATACTTGCTGGGCAATTGAATGCTCATTCTTGCTTTATATTAAACATTGCAGCTAAGTCCGAGCGGGCCGAAGGTTCCGGTAAGGACAAGGGAAAGGGCAAGATGAACGTCTAGATGGCGTCGTAGTTTATTTGTATTAGTAATGTTGTAATACTAAGACTTACTATGTATTTGGAATGATGTTATGGTAATAGAACCTGGGATTGAGAGTAAGACGTGTTGTAATAATATAGTAATTACATTCATGTCTATTATGTTGTATGGAATGGGATGTACCGTGTAGCACCGGATTCGGGTTTGAGGTACCTGGATTTGGGGGCGTCACAGGTTGGTATCAGAGCTGATAGGTTTTAAACCTTAGGTTGGGGAAAACCTTAGGAATATGACCGTAGAGAGAATGGAAGAGTTAGTAAATGAACTCAAATAGAGTTGTTAAGGGTGGATTGAGGAAATTCATCAAAAGAACTAAAAGTATACTTAAAATAAACTATATTTGTTATATGTTATAAAATGATTTGTTATTGTTATGTACTAATCGAGTTAGTATATTGGTTTGTAGATGTCTGGAGAAGAACCCGAGTATAGAGATATCCATGTAGTGAGCGAGGAGCTGATCGCTCCACCCGAGCCAACACCCGAGCCGCTAGCAGAGGTTGAGGCTCAAGTAGATAGTGACCCGGAAGAAGATCCGGAGGAGGAACCGGAGATGGACCTTTCACTTGATGAGGATCCGTCCGAGCATGAGGAGGAAGCAGATGATATATTATCGGATGTTGTTCCTTCTGAAGAGGAGGAGGTGGCACCATCAGACATGAATAATCTATTTGAAGTGGTACTTGACAGGAACGTAGCACTAAGAGGTAGAGTTCAAGCCTTAGAGGCGAGGGTTCAAGAAATCTTGCAAGAGAGACATGAGTTAGAGGCCTACTGGGAGGCAGAGATCGATGATAGGATCAGGGCCGAAGATAGGGCCGATGACCTGGAAGAAGAGGCGAGGATCAAGAAGGTGAGGACCGATAGGTCTAACTATGCGTTCAGGTCGTCACATGGGCGATTTCAGCGTAGGGTGACCCATTACCCAGCAGAGGAGGGCCAGACCAGGCACACCATTAGTAGGGATCTGGTGATGGCCATAGCAGATGACGAGTATGCAGACGCCATTAGGCGTGGTCTAGTTCAGTGATCAGACGAGGTCTAGATGTGTACCTTGTAAGGATGTAAATCCTAAATTTTGTATATGTAATAGATTATCTGGTGTAAATCCCATCTTTTTAGTAATAGAGGGATATATTGTATGCGAACAGCAGAAGCTATGTGTTACAAGATGTATGAAATATGAAGCATATTAATATAAGTATGTTTATTTTGATGTGCTTTGTTATGAGTATGTTTATTCTAATATGCCTTGCGATTAATATGTGTACGTATTAGTATTTACCATAGTGCACAAGGATAAATAGTGGATTAATAGTGGCATAATTTGTCGCGGCTTGCGGAGGTTGGGACGACTTCCCCCATTCCGGTCGCATTCCCCGCATGTGCATAGGGATACCAAGTGCGTTGCATACTTGATAGAAGCTTTCAGGCGGACTGACAATTATACTTCATGATTTCATGATGACACGATCCTTTCAGACTTCGTCTCGGGTACCTCCTCGAGTTCCTCCCCCAGGATCCTCTGCTGTCGGGGAGATGAGAGTTACATGCTTTAGAGTAAAGCCGAGGATCCTTGTTTTTAGATTGTCGAGAATGATGATGATAATGATGATGATGATGATGATGATATTCCCATTGGATTTCGCATGGATACGGCAAGTGAGGTGGCGACCTCCACTACTTGTGAGCCTCGCTGACATAACATGATTGTTGTCAAGTCCTCCGCACCTCATGATGATCGTGTCGGCCTTAATGTTGACGATTTCATGTCTGATGTAGGCTTAGGTCCTGCTGTGGTTAGTACAGTTCCATCTTCACGCTCACATACAACGGCTGACAGCTTGGAGGGTACCGGTGACACCCATATGGATGCTGATGCTATTATGACAGTTAATCCTCCTCCCCCGAGGGGGAATCCTGCGAAACGTATTGTTGATTTCCATCCTCCCCAGAAGGATTCTCCCGAGGCTTCACCTAAAAGGGAGGGTATAGTTTCTAGTCCTTTGGGTGGGGCATCGATGCTTTACTTTCTTTGCCCGTTGAGGAGCTCGCTTTCTTCATCTTGATTCTGCCACCTCGCCTTTTAGTGACCTCGGCTATCCACCCAACAACAAAGATGTCGTGGAGCTACAGGCATTCTCTAAGCCCGTGATTTGTGCAGCTCCTCTCCCGATGAATATTTTTCCGTGCTGGGCTGGATTTCCTCACTTCTAGGTATGGCCTTTTGTAGCTTTTTGTTATTTTCTGTATCAAAGAACTCATTTATATGTCATTTATCGTAGTAGAGTTTCTTTAGCATTAGTGATTGTCTTTAACTTGAATTTTTTCCTTAAGACCCAATGTTTAGTATTGAATCATAAGTTATTCAAATTAATACTCCAAGACAACAATATTCATAATAATGAGAGTAAACATGCAATTTTTCGATTTCTTGCAAACTAACACTTGAATCCATACTTTTAAAATCAAAGAATATTCAAGTATAAGTGAAAGTTTGACATTTTTATTAATAATCATATTGCTTTTAACGAAAAGCACAATGTTTCAAAAAAATTCATAAAGATAATAATAATAGATTTTGCTTTTGTCGGATAAAGCATAACGTTCGCCACTTTTAGAGATAAAGTGTAACTTTCTCGGGTTTGAGGGCTTATAGTCAGGTGCCTCGATTACTTTTAGAGTTGAAAGTATAACTTTGAGGACTTATAGTCAGGTGCCTCGATTACTTTTAAAGTTGAAAGTATAACTTTGAGGACTTATAGTCAGGTGCCTCGATTACTTTTAAAGTTGAAAGTATAACTTTGAGGACTTATAGTCAGGTGCCTCGATTACTTTTAAAGTTGAAAGTATAACTTCGTGCCTTATCCCTTGGTACGTCGTGCCAATTGTTTGGCGTATAGGGTTTCATAAGGGCTTAAGTTGCATGCCTCGTCACCTAGTCATCCAATTTCTTGGCAAGTGCAATCCACGAGGACTTGACCACCATCGTGGGTGGATTTTTAATTCGTCAATTCTTGTGTCTCCTCCCTTGGTCATCCAATTTCTTGGCAAGGGATACTCTTGAGTACTTCAACCACCATTTTCTAGTGGACCACCATCTTGGGTGATTTTTTTTTCGACCTCTTGGGCTACACCATGGGTAATAATGTTGCATGTTTCTTTTTCTTTGTGGTTTGGAAGTGGCTTTTCATACACGGTGCTTTTCTTTTCACAGTTCGATTTCTCCGGCTGCCAGCTTCTCATGGTATATCCTCCGCATACTGTAACAGTCTATAGTGGAATGTCCTGCGTACTGGTGGTACACACAGAAATCTGGTCTTCTTTTCATCTCTTCCGTCACCACAAATTTAGGCTTTGGAGGTTTCACCACTCCGTGCTCAACCCATTGTTCGTACAGGTCCCTGAATGCCTTCTCACTGCATGTGATAGCCTCTGGAACTGACATCCTAGTATACTTGCCCCCAATTTTTCCTTTACTTCGTTCAAAATTTCGCTCGTTCTTCTCCCTCTTTCCCCCTTGTGGTTTTGACTGAGAATCAGCCAAAGCCACAGTTGCTGTTCTCTTACCCTTCCATGTAACCATCGCATGGCTGATGGGCACTGTCACGATTCCTCCCAAATCTTGTGCGAAGGATGAGAGGGTTGCAAATGAATCACAGGCCTTTGTAATGAGATGGGGCTTGAAGGAGTCTAGAGCACCATTGTTGCATATGCTAACCAAGTTCTTCTCTTCAATTGGCTCGACACACTTCTGTGCTTGGGCCCTGAATCTGTCCACATAATCTGCCAGCTCCTCATTCGGCTTCTGCTCGAATCGCATCAGTTCTACAATAGTTACCTGTTTCTGCACATAGAAAAATTTCTTAAAAAATTACAGTTTCAGATCATCCCAATCATGGACTGATCCCTTATCCAAGTTATAGTACCAACTGAAGGCACTATCCGTCAAGGTTTTGTTGAATTCCCTCATCAACAGATTATGGTTATTCACCTCATCATAACCCAACCATGGAGACATCAACTCCACGAACCTAGCAATGTGCTCCCTGACATTCCCTTTCTCCCCATTATACTTTGGGAACTGCGGGGGGTGCTCAATATACCCTGCCGGATAAGGTTGTCTCCGTACATGTGCCGGGTAGGGTGGAGTAAAGTCCAACTCTGAAGGTCGGGACGTCTGCTTGCGAAGTTGATTGATTACATCGATCATATCATCATTCGTCACATACTGACTCGTGGTATGGACTCTCTGAGGGGCTGTGATGTATTGATGCATATGTGGTGCGTATGGTAAGAAAACTGGCTGGTGTACACTTGCATCCTGCACAATTTGTATCGGCGGTGCTTGTTGACTTGTTCGTTGGATGTGGCTCGGGATGGTCGGTATCTGCACTTGTGAAAACGCTGGGAGAGTGGTCGGGATGATGTTGGGCTGAGGCTGACTTGCTTCCAATCTGAGTTGTGGCACATCACCGCTGTTTTGGGGCTCCAAGTTGATGATTGGAATCGGCTGACTCTCCGTTGTTGGAAGCACAGTCGGATTCTCTTTGTTATTGTTATTGTCCTCCACTTCTACTCGTTCCCCCTGCGAACTTCCTGGGAACATAGCCCTAAAAGTGGGGATTTGCATCAACTGCTGGCGGAAATGCCCCATCTCTTCCTGCTTCCTTTGCATTTCCAGCATCATGGTCAACATCATCCCTTGGCCTTCTCGTGCCTCCTGTAATGCTTTGAGCATCTCCATCTGCACAGCATTCGCAGTTGTCTGCGTTCCAGTTACTTCTTCGCCTTGCCTTCCTGCGTTTGGCTGTCTAGCACTGGTTTGTTGTTGATCAGCCATTGGAGGTGATGTTGAACTTCCTTCCGAAACGTCTTCTAAGATGGGTTGATCAAAATCCAAATTCGCGCTTTGAAGCACTGGATTCACTTGCCTTAAAATCGGATCCAGTGAAGTGATGCTTGTTGTCGGTGAAACTCTTCCTGTAATTCTCCCACTTCGAGTTGTGGGCATACCCTTCACGAATTCTACACCTCCCCAGCAGAGTCGCCAAATAAATGTAGGTAAGGAAAATTACACCTTGCTAGGGTTAGGGTTTCGTATTGACTGGAGAGGAGAGAAATCCACGAAGAGCACGGAGTTGATTGATTGATTGAAGAAGGGAGAAGAACAGGTGAGCGATTACTTCAATGACACGTGGCAGAACTCCTAGAATCCGGAAACCGGGTTAGGGTAGCAGGGATTCTAAGAGCCTTCTTGAGTCTTCGAGTTGAGAGAGAGAGTTTCAAGTGCTTAGAGCTTCCAAGAGTTTGAGTGTAATATCTTGATAGCCGATCCCCTTTTCTTAGAATAGAGGGGCTATTTATAGAGTTTTCCTGGAAATAGTCACATGCCAGACATATGTTTTAAGGAAAATTTCCAAAATACCCTTTAATTATGTTTTAAAGGAGAAATTCCAGAAATGCCCTTTAATCATCAAAGTAATGCCCAAATTGCCCTGTTCTTCTAGCCACCAATCCAATCTCTCAATCAATTCCCAAAATAGGTCGCATCCACGAGTCTTCTGCCTTGGAACACGTGGAGACTTCCCCGAGTCTAGTACATTTAATTAGGTCACATAAACCCTAATTTGTACATTTAATTAGGTTTTTTGTAAACCCTAATTTGTACATTTAATTCAATTAGGTCATGTGAACCCTAATATGCACTTGGGCCCACACTTAGGTTGCATCTCGCACCATACCGGTTTATTATGCTATATATAACATTTATATAACATTTCTTGAGTGGGAAATGATTTGTATGACAATTGCTATGATGCTATCATGCGAAAAAGATTAATCGCAGATAATTGGGTGGTTGAATCCTAATATTTCCATGACCATTGGCAATATATATCTACAAAGAGAAAGACAATAATTTAATTTGATAGAGTTAGTGAGGTAAATTTTATAGATACAAATATTTTAATTTCTGACAAGTCCATTTGATACATTAAAATATTGGAAGAAATTAAAGGTAAATTTTTATATTTACAATTTTTTGAATTTTCAACTTAACTGATTTTAACGAAGCTTGGCTTGGCTAAGACGAACACAAACAATATCTTTTTTGGATTTAATCGTTAGGAGAATATTATACAAATGCATAATTTATACAACTCTAACCCGTCTAAAATTCACTAATTTTCCTTCCTCCCTCCCACTTTCGCATTTAGAACAAAGCAACACATCTACTCATATGAAAAATGAAAAATCTATTGATATTTTATATTCAAAAATATAAAAAAATTAATCAATAAAAGTAGATTGTACATTGCATATGTGGAAATATCCCCAAAGATATAAAAAAAAAGAATGTTTCTGTTTACTCTTAATCGAATTCAGGTCCTGAAATGTACTCCAAGTTCACATTGCAAATAACTGGACTATAGATGCCACCCTTTGCCTTCCAGGTGTTGAGACTTTTTGAAAATGCCAACTAGTGAAAAACATACAACATGTAATACTTAATTGTGGTAAATGTTAGAATTGTATGTTAACATATATGTACTTAAGATATTGAAAAGTTTTCAAGAAAAAAATAGTGAATCTTTTGAATTAGTAAACAATGATATATGTGAAGGAAAAAGACAGTTGAAATCAGTGTTCTAAAAATCGTCAAGAAGACCTAGGGGCGAAGGGAGTGCTCAACGTGTAGGTTTTTTTTTATGTTGTCTATTTTTTTGTCATTCTATTGTATATATTTATATACTATATAAAGCATATATTAAATGTAAGATTATAAATTTTACATGAAAAATTTTCAAAAAATAAATTTACACTACACATTATATTCATTTCAAGCATTGTATAGCTTTAAATCTCCCATTAAATCTAATTTCTACCTCGGCGAAGGGAGTGCTCAACGTGTAGGCTTTTTTAATGTTGTCTATTTTTTTGTCATTCTATTGTATATATTTATATGCTATATAAAGCATATATTAAATAAATGTAAGATTATAAATTTTACGTGAAAAATTTTCAAAAAATAAATTTACACTACACATTATATTCATTTCAAGCATTGTATAGCTTCAAATCTCCCATTAAATCTAATTTCTACCTCGGCGGGGCTTAAATACTCAGTCATATTAAGGCGATAGAGAACTGTCTAAGGTCTAGGTGGGGTCTAAGCGAGCCTAATCAGCCCTGAGTGCATAATCAACAAAATGCGAGGACAAAATACTAATCCCTTCAACCTTCATGTTCAATATCCCTTCATCCAATCCCTTGATTGCCTTTTCTAACTGTTTTAATTAATCTAAATTTGCAAGTAAGTCTAAATTAATCTTGAAATTAATGAAATTGAATAGATTTTATGATCAAAAAACAAGAAATTCATGAACCCAATTACCTGATTGAGAGTGCAGTGAGCCATGATCTAGATTTTTAACTTTGTCTCTTTCTTTTTATTTATTTTGATTTCTTTAGAAATAGAATCTATTTTAGCTTTGATCCTAATTAATTTTAAAAATATTAAAATTCAATTTATAGTGTTAATCTATGTAGTCCATTTATATCAGTTTTAAATTTAAATTTTTACAATCTGATTAGAAAAAAAATCAAATAAAACTCTCTTTATGTAAAAAGAGGGAGTCCTTATATTGCATGACAATTTTTATCATGCCAAAAAGATTAATAGCATAATCTTAACATTTTCATGACCCTTACCAATATATATCTATAAAGAGCTGGAATTTAATTTGCTAGAGGTAGTGAGCTATGTTTTGATACAATTATGTCGAAAGAAAATTTATAGATTTAAATATTCTAATTTCTATCAATTTGATTTGATAAACTGAAATATTGGAAGAAACTAAATGTAAATTTAATTTTTTGAATGCTTGTCAGCTAAAGTTGGGAGAGATCTTGTTAGAGTGACTTTTCTTGTACAGCTCGACACCCGAGTCTGAACGGTTTATCAACACATTCTTCCTTGATAGACTTGACCTTTTTAAAGTCAAAATTTACGATTTATAATATGGAAATTCATTTGCAAAAATGGTGGAATAGTAATCAGGGGCAAATTCAGGAATTTTTTTTCAACAGAGACGGATTTTAACTAATTTTTTTGTTAAAATTAAATAAAGAAAACTTGAACTAATCATAATATTAACTAATCATAATAATGTTTATAAATTGCAATAAATATTCATAACCCAAACTAAAAAATAAATTTCAAATAAAAAATATTTAGATACAATTTAGAAATTTATTTCGGTTACTTGTCATAGTTCAATTTGAATGATTCCCTAAATGCTCAAAGCCTTAATCCAAATTTGTTTTCTATATTCAAACAAAATCATGAATTAATTTTAAAGCATAAACCAGTTTTGGTATCTTTTTATAAGTTTCAAATAAGCTTTATTTGAAATAAGAGAAACAAACCATCCAAAATTTATACTCAGAACACCAAAAATTATACAGGGTCCATTAGTTAGATGCAGGAAAGTAAAGTAATTATAACAACTAAAAATGAGGAGATGCTAAAGGCTCAAAAACAAAAACCCAATCAGACCAAACAAACAGTAACTAGAGTCAACCAAATCAATAACAAAAAAAATTCAAGCTTGAATCAAACAATCCCTCACAGTTCACACGTTGATGCTGCGTATACTTCTAAGATTTCACCAAGCCTTAGAACTAAGAAAAGTACTGTACTGATATTTAAAATTGGTTTATGAAATTTTTTTTGTCCCCTCTAAGTTTAACTTTTTCATTAATCTGCCCCCTTGAGTGTATTAACTTACATATCTACCCTTGCCTCTATACCTATAAAAAAAAAATCCAGCAGGGGCAGCTGCCTATGCTACCCCTTAAATGAATCTGTCCTTGATAGTAATCCAATAAATTAGTAAATATGAAACAGTTATGCTCTTAGTAATTAAATTGTTATTTTTTTTATCCAGAATAAAACAATAATTTCAAGGTAAAAAAAATGATTGTTCTTTTAAATAAAATAATATCGGAGAGATTTAAGATAAGAATTTTTTTTGCATGTCTCAAAACGAGACATTGACCTTAGAAATGTGAAAAACTCTATGATCAATATTTTTTTTAAGCGTATCAAGTTCAAATAATATAATATATTGTACGTCAAAATATAATATAATATATTATAGGTCAAAATCATAATGCGTGATACTTCATCTTATATAATATTTGCCCCTCTAAAATTCATTAATTTCCCCTCCTCTTCAACCCTCGCATTCATTCAGAATAAAGAAAATCATTCAGACGGCTCCTATAACATAATGGGGATAGAAATTGAAGATTTATTGATTTTTCTATATTCAAAAAAAAAAAAATTAAATAACACCAATTGAAAATTGATAGTACAAGTGCATATGTGGAACCCTCTTTTGAGCTCTTAATTGCGACTAAATACAATAAATATCCGGGAAAATATAAAAACAAAGAATAATAATTGGTCACATCGAAAATAATTGGTATATATGTCAGGTGTCACCTTTGACTTTTCAGAAACACCTTTTAAAAATGTACACACAACAACATGTAAATATTTAACGGAGTTCTTATTTTACCAAAACAAAACGGTTTATTTTTAATATTCGTCAATTCGATACCGGTACAAAAATAACATAAATATCAAATACTCATGTATAGCTTAGCTTGCATCCCGCACCATACCGGTTTATTATGCTATATATAACATTGCTTGAGTGGGAAATGATTTGCACGACAATTGCTATCATGCCAAAAAGATTAATCGCAGATAATTGGGTGGTTGAATACTAATATTTCCATGACCATTGGTGATATATATCTACAAAGAGAAAGACACTAATTTAATTTGATAGAGTTAGTGAGGTATAATTATGTTTAAGGAAATTTTATAGATACAAATATTTTAATTTCTGACAAGTCCATTTGATACATTGAAATATAGGAAGAAATTAAAGATAAATTTTTATATTTACAATTTTTTGAATTTTCAACTTAATTGGTTTTAGCGAAGCTTGGCTTGGCTAAGACGAACATAAACAATATCTTTTTTGGATTTAATTGTTAGGAGAATATTATACAAATGCATAATCTTATACAACTCTTGCCCGTCTAAAATGCACTAATTGTCTTTCCTCCCTCCCACTTTCGCATTTAGAACAAAGCAACACATTCAGACAGTCCTTTTACTCATATGAAAAATGAAAGATGTATCGATTTTTTATATTCAAAATATAAAAAATTAATCAATAAAAGTATATTGTACATTGCATATGTGGAAATATCCCCAAAGATATACAAAAAGAGAATGTTTCTGTTTGTTTACTCTCCATCGAATTCAAGTCCTGAAATGTACTCCAAGTTCACATTGCAAATAATTGGACTATAGTGTTGGTTTATGGTATTTTGGTTTTAATGATGACAACTTACTTTGTAGTGTTATTATTATTTTACAGGATTTGCATTTGCATGAAAATATTTATGGAAGTAATTTAATTAATTATGAAAATAATTAATTAAACTTTCAATATGTATATGGATCAAATGTTAATTAATTGATTGAATCATATTCATAGACCTACTACATTCGTTTGATCATTAGTTAACTGGGCATGCTAATGTATACTTAACATGAATCACTAAAGAATTAATGAAGTCATCTTCATTAAGTTTACATGCGGACAAATGCATTCCATTTTATTATATCTAATGATGTCCACTTTCTTTGTCTACCATCTCAATCATGGACAAGTTCTATTAATGTATTAAATATAATATTAATACTATCCCATCCGCCCATTTCTCCCATATCATATTCATGGGATCATTCTTTTTTAATTCCTTGATATATTCCATGCACGTATATGCATTGTAAATGAATCCCCTCTAAATTTTGCCTAGAATGAAACTTAATTATGTTGGGCATTAAAAGACTATGCTGAAGATGCCCATCCTATTTTTATACTCCAACATTTGATTATGGAAGAAATTATTTAAATCATTGACTATGCTGCCCATTCCCATGATATTACTTTTTAACTATTCTATTATTGTTGCCTAGTATGAATGCTTTAATGCAAATAAGTTTATGACTGCCCATCAAAGGATTCGGCTGAAACTGCCTAACATTTGAGAGTTCTTCTACTGTGCCCGGGAGTTGGGGACCGGCTTCGAGCCCGGTCCAAATTTTTTTTTTTTTTTTTTTTTTTGCTTTTTCACTCCCAAATAATTTATGTGATTTATTGGAACAGAAATTTTTTTTAAAAAAAAGTGATTTAGGTGTGATTTGGATACAGATCAAAATCACACCTAAATCACTTTTTTTTTAAAAAATTTCTGTTCCAATAAATCACATAAATTATTTGGGAGTGAAAAAGCAAAAAAAAAAAAAAAAAATTTTTTTTTGGACTGAGCTCCAAACCGGTCCCCAACTCCCGGGCACAGTAGAAATTTTGAACATTTGATCATGGGTACAAATTGTTTATTCCATATTGCTGCCCATTACATATTTAATTTCTTTGGAACCATGCATCACTATTATGGGCATGATTCCCATTATTAAATTAATCAATCATAATGCATCAGTCTCTATAACAAAAGGTTTGTCAAAATTGGGTAAAGCTAGCACAGGGGTGTTCATAAGTGTTGTTTTCAACTTCTGTAAAGCCTGTTCAGTTGTGTCACTCCACTTAAAAGCTTCATTTTTTAGTAAATCAGTCAGGGGGGCAGCAATAGAGGCATACCCTTTAACAAACTTCCTGTAATACCCTGTCAAGCCCAGAAATCCCCTTAAATGCTTTATGTTTGTTGGTTTAGGCCAAAACATCATAGCCTCAATTTTAGTAGCATCAGGTCTTACACCCTGTTGAGATATAACATGTCCCAAATAATCCATGGTGGTAGCAGCAAACTTGCATTTTGTAAACTTTGCAAACAGAGAATGAGCTCTTAAACAGTCCAATATTTGAGTCAGATGTTGAACATGGGAGGAGAGGTCTTTACTGTAAATTAATGTCATAAAAAAAAATTATCACAAACTTCCTTAAAAACTTACTGAAGATGAAGTTCATGGTTTCCTAGAAAGTTGAAGGGGCGTTTGACAGCCCGAATGGCATGACAAGAAATTTGTAATGTCCAGAATGTGTCCTGAAAGCAGTTTTGTGGATGTCATTAGTGACCATTCGAATTTGGTGATACCCGGATCTGAGGTCTATTTTAGAATAATAAGTTGATCCATGAAGTTCATCCAAAAGTTTATCCACTGTTGGTATGGGAAACCTGTCCTTGAGTGTAATAGTATCGAGAGCTCTATAGTCAACACACCACGTACCGTCCTTCTTCTTGACTAAGAGTACAGGAGAGCTGTAAGGGTTGGTGCTGTGTTGAATGATACCAGTTGCTAACATCCCTTGGATTTATTGTTCTATCTCAGTTTTCTGGTAATGAGGGTATCTGTATGGTTTGACATTAACAGGTTTTATATTGGGTTCTAGAGGAATGTGATGATCAAAGAATCTTTTAGGGGGAAGTTGGGAAGGATCATCAAACAAATCTGTATAAAATTTCAAAAGCTGTTTTATTTCAGGAATGGGATGGTGGAGGTTTTCAATAGGTTTTGGCTGAGTAGAGCAATTTGTAGTGGTGAGGGCATGACAATTCAAGTCAGGTGGTTCTTTTGAGTGTGAGATCAATTGTAACATATAACACTAGCCTATCTTCTTACTTTTGATCATCTGATGTAAGTTTTGAGCAGAAATAGATTGAATCTCTGTGTTTGGTTGAACACCTTGTAAACCGACCTCCTTGTTTTCATGGGAGAACTTGATATAAGATTGCTTATAGTTTATCCTTAGTTCACCAAAAGTCTCCTGCCAAGCTACTCCCAACACAACATCAGTGCCATGAAGATCAATGATATAAAAATCAGTTTTGAATTTATGCCCTTGTATAGTGAATGGAACTTGCATACACTGGCCCAAACATTTTAGGTTCTCCCCATTGCCCACAATAACAGAGAATTGGTGTGTGGGAGTGACTTCTAAGCCCAAGAATCGAGCAACCCTTTCCTGCATAAAGTTGTGAAACAGAAAAAGGTTTTTATTTAATTCATTTATATCCTCCAATGGATTACAGCAGTGCATATATAACTAGCACATGATTGAAATCAGTCAGCTAACAAATTGAATTAATCTCCACCCTAGGATCAAAACAAATTAGCTGACAAGGAAATCTAGATCATTTTCTATTTCTACTTTTTCCTTTACTACCCTTGATGTAACTGTCCATCCACGTGGGTTCTCTAGTCATCCTTCTGGACCTCCTTAGCTCATCCAGCTTGGTGATTTCTTCCAGCTCAGCTGGGGTGACTTCCATATCCATGTCTGTTGGTCCATCATTGTTGCTATAGATTTCATCTTCAATTTCAACTGTTATCCCTTGATTATGCTGCCCTTCATTAATTTTGTAGACTTTATCCCCTTGCTTGGTGTGAATATTCCCTGAGTTCCACACTGGTGATGGTGATCTCCCTATTCCCTCTTCAGCCACTGTTTGAAATGTTTGTTCATCGTGCACATCCGTAACAGCTCGACATCCGATCTGAACGGTTTATCAACACATTCTTCCTTGATAGACTTGACCTTTTTAAAGAGAAAATTTACGATTTATAATATGGAAATTCATTCGCAAAAATGGTGGAATAGTAATCCGGTAAATTATTAAATATGAAACAGTTATGCTCTTAGTAATTAAATTGTTGTTTTTTTTATCCAGAATAAAACAATAATTTCAAGGTAAAGAGATGATTGTTCTTTTAAATAAAATAATATCGAAGAGATTTAAGATAAGAAATTTTTTTGCATGTCTCAAAACGAGACATTGTCCTTAGAAATGTGAAAAACTCTATGATCAATATTTTTTTTTAAGCGTATCAACTTCAAATAATATAATATATTGTAGGTCAAAATATAATATAATATATTATAGGTCAAAATCATAATGCATGATACTTCATCTTATATAATATTTGCCCCTCTAAAATTCATTAATTCCCCCCCCCCCCCTCTTCAACCCTCGCATTCATTCAGACGGTCATATAACATAATGGGGATAGAAATTGAAGATTTATTGATTTTTCTATATTCAAAAAAAAATAATTAAGTAACACCAATTAAAAATTGATAGTACAAGTGCATATGTGGAACCCTCTTTTGAGCTCTTGTGACTAGATACAATAAATATCCGGAAAAATATAAAAACAAAGAATAATAATTGGTATGTCGGGTATCCCCTTTGACTTTTTAGAAAGACCTTTTAAAAATGTCAACTAGTAAAAGACATACAACATCATGTAAATATTTAAAAGTCACAAATTTGTAGGGCAACATGTACTTCACATATTGTAAAAATTTCATGAAAAAAACAGTTATATGAATTTGTAACGATGTATGTGAAGAAAAGATACACTTAAAATCAATGTTTTAAAAATGGCTAAGCGGGCCTAGGGCAAAGAAGTTCTCAACGTGTAGGCTTTTATATATTAATTGTCTTGTTTATTTTATCTGTTTATTTTTTTATTGTATCTATTTGTACGTACTATATTACATTTGATTCGAATCATAAAATTATTATTGACGTTTTAAAAGTCAATTTAAAATATTTTTAAATTTAAAATTGACATGATTTATTTATATTTCGAAAACAAAAAATCTTATCACTAGTCATAATTTTTAGGTAATTTATGATATTCATAATTGGATAGACATAAACTAAATGAATTCATATTAATTTTGAGTTTGAAAATATAATAAAAAACGGAGGTAGTATAAAACATATATTAAATGTAAGGATTACAAATTTTACATGAAAAGGCATCGAAAAATAATCTTACAGTGGTATATATCTTTTGAGAAAATGTGTAGAGTTTTAGTGAATGGTTTCATATTGCAATTGTTGTTTCTTGTATGTGCTGGAAGATCGACACTCAGTATAATTGAAATTCAAATTTCCAGAAATATGTGGTATTTTGTTTTAGTCCCAACAATTCTATTAATATTTTGTTATAATTGAAGATTTTTGGAATCATGGTTTGGCTAACCAAGCTGCTTTTTAGTATTTCAAAGTCTGATTTTGTTTTTCTATTTTTTTGCTGGCTGCTTCTTTTACTCTAGAGAATAAATAAGTTCACTTTTGCTTTGTGATGCTCATGAGTCTAATATGTCATATCATGATTCTATCATGCAGGGACCTGGGCAACTCAAATTTGTCTGGTCATTTAGTACCTGATCTTGGGAAGCTTGAACATCTGCAGTATCTGTGAGTATTTTGTGAATTTTTACTTATTTGAGTGTTTTCCTACCTTTTTCTTCTCCCACTTCTATTTAAATACCCTGGTACATTGCATCATCATCATATTTGTTTATTTTTGAATTGTGCAGCTTTGAGAACAATCCGCGGCTTGAAGGGGCCAGAGTTGCTGGGACTTGCAAGTTATGATACAAATTGCACATGAATATAAGATGCAGAAAGTTGCAGCTGTTCACCTTTGTGTTTATGTGATACATCAGTATGTTAAAAAGTCTATGCCGGTGTGTGTTGTACCAGTTGAGGGTTGGAGATGTAATTCTGCAAAATAGTATGAGAGGCTAGGTTGTAATATCCCTCACTTTGCTATGAATTTCTGGAAACTTGCTAATTGCCATTAACGGTGACTAATATATAATATTGTATTATTAATTGCTGTAATGATAGTTACTTATATGGAGCAAGGGACTTGCATATGAAACTTAATACTATGACATATTGCAGGCTTAGCAAAGGCAATGAATATATATTGCAATTTAATTATTCCTAAGAATGAAATATTTAGTTGGGCATAAGGTTGTTTAATGTAGAAAACGCAGATGAGTGGCAGTGATGGAGCATTGGATTCATTCATAGCCATTTTTCCCCCTTAAGTGGATTCTATTTAGACACTGTGACGCTTCCATACTTGAGTACTTGCTACTACAGGCATGATGGTCACTATACACTTATTCAAAGTTTATTATACATTATTACATATTTACTATTTTACATCAAGTACAATAATACAACCCAGGTCTTACTTACACAATATGAACTAATACAATAGTTCTACAATACCACCTCGTTAATTATTTAATTAAAAATACAAAATTAATTATTTATTCTTCCTTGTTGGCTTTACCCTTCCCTTTATCTTTTACACCCGATCCTTCAGGTTCCTCAGACTTAGCTGAAAACATGGAAATTTGACGAAAAATAAGCAACTAATTTGCTTAGCAAGTATATAAAATATCAAGAATTGTATGATAAGGGAATTGAATAATTGAATGCAAATTAAATCAGAATAATAAATGAGAATAATGGTCAACACAATGATGAAAAATTTAAATTGACGACCATCAAAATAAATTTTCTTTTCTGAACTGAGTGATCATAGGGACCAAGAACGTAAATGTCCCACAATTATATAAATTGCTGACTCTCCATCTCCACAGACACTTTAAGAGATCAACCTATTATACCCTATGTTATGCACAATATTATCTCCATAAGTCGAATTTTTCGACAATAATATCCCCTTTTATAAAATAGGGCTGTTCAACTCAGTCTGAGATTCCGCCAAAAACAATTGGTTTGGAAAATAAAATAATATAATTTCTTAATTTTAGAGTAAGCCGGAACAATGATTTTCTCAGTAATATTTACAATAATTTAGAGTTCAACAATTCTTACAAATATATTCTGAAATTTAATATCGCATGATAACAATTAACTTGAACGAAATATTCAAAGTTTAAGGAACTTTTACCAAAAGCAAATAGATGCTTAAGAGACTTGTACAAAAGAATAAACTTGTACAAGTTTGGAAAACTTACAATAATTCAGAAACTTGCACAGAATAATAAATTTGTACAAGTTAGGAACTTGCTTAAAATGAGAGAACTTGCACAATATACAAAGTTTATGTAAGTTATGAAACTTGCCTGTTTTTCATTGACTATTTTCTAGGTCAATAAATTTTCCTGCAACATCATTATTCATGAAAGCCAAAAATATTAATTTAGCATTTCTTTATTTTTAATTATTTTATTATTAGTTAATAATATATATTTGGGTGTTACAACTTTTATTTACCATTCATTCTATCTATTGTTACTGTTCACGCCGAAACACTATTCACGCCGGAGTACTATTCACGACGGAGTTTAATATTTTCTTGTCCAAATCATTAAAAATATATTACATAGCCTTACGGATGAGTGACCCATTATAATTTTGCCGAATTTGGAATATTAAAAAAATGCATCTTTATGACATGACTATTAAGGAAATGAGATTAATGATAAGGCTTAATGTAATATTTTATATTTATATATATAAATCTTACCTTATTACGAACTAATTAATGTGATAATAACATTTAAAAACTAATTCTTTTTGTGTAATCATACATATCAGTTATTATCATAACAACTCTTGTAGGACTGCGTATTGACAAAAAAAAAACATCCTTCAACTTTCATTTATCATAAGTAGACGCATCAAAATTGAGAAAAAGACAAACAAAAAAACAGATATTTACTTGAATTATAATATTTAAGAAATTAACTTTGCAACAACTCAAAGCAAGCTAGAATTAAGAAACCTCAGAACTCTACACCTATAAATAATTATACACCTATAAATAATTAAGAACGAAAACTGATGATGAATAATATATCACCTGGAAATTGAGAGCACAAAAAATCATAGTATCTGTACGTATTTTTCAGCAAACATACATATTTTTTTGGATCAGAATGGAAAAGCATGCAGGGTCGAATCAAGAGGATGGCAGTTCTCGTAGGGTGCAACTATCCAAACACCCCAAATGAGCTGCATGGCTGCATAAACGACGTGCTAGCCATGCAAAAGACGCTTATAAAGACGATTTGGGTTTGATCCGACCCACATTGACTTCCTGACCGATGCGCCTGGCTCCTTGGTCATGCCTACCGGTGAAAACATAAAGAAGGCACTTGATCGGATGATTGACAAGGCGGCAGCCGGCCCGTGATGTTCTCTTTTTCCACTACAGTGGTCATGGCACCCGAATCCCCTCTGTGAGACGAAGCCATCCGTTCCGGAAAGATGAGGCAATTGTTCCTTGTGATTTCAATCTCATCACAGGTCATGATCATAAGTCTTATCATTTGCATTATTAATTTGTTATAATTAGGAAGCATATATATATATATATATATATATATATATATATATATATAGATATATATAGAGAGAGAGAGAGAGATGTGGACTTCCGTCAGCTAGTAAACCGGCTACCAAAAGAAGCAAGCTTCACAATACTTTCGGATTCCTGCCATAGTGGAGGCCTCATAGACAAAGAAAAAGAGCAAATAGGCTCTAATTCCACAATTGGTGAAAAAGACGGTACATTAATCCATTATTCCCACAAACCAAAAGCCATCCCATTTGAATCAATACTACAACACCTTTCATCACTAACCAGCATAAACACGTCCGACATCGGCACACATTTGCTTGAATTTTTCGGACACAATGCGAGCCTTAAGGTCCTTCTGCCTAACGACGAGCAGGAATGGTCGACATTGCAGCCAGACGCAGGCATTTTACTTAGCCGGTGCCAAGCGAATGAGACTTCAGCTGATATGAATCCAAATGGGAATGGAGATCAAAATAATAAGAAGGCATATGGGGCATTTAGTAATGCGGTTCAAATGGTGTTGAAGGACAATTCTGGGCCGTTAAGTAACAAAGAGATTGTGGTGATGGCCAGAAAGATTTTACAGGCGCAACGCGTAGAACAGCACCCTTGTTTGCATTGCAGTGATGCCAATTCTGTGACCATGAGTGTACGTACGTACAAGATTGATTATGCGGTGAGTTTTATTATTAAGCACTATATATATATATATATATATATATATATATATATATATATATATATATATATATATATATATATATGCTAGTTTGCAAAATCACAATTTAATTGTAATACGCAACGGAAAATGAAAATTAAAATTTTTGCAACTTATCCATGAATCACCTTATGCATAGCTATTAATTGAAGAAGAAGATGAACAAAAAATATACCTTAATAGATCCAACCTTTGAACCGCTACAAGATCTACTCCTTGTTGATTTCTTCAAGCTCCTCCTTTCTTTGTTCCTTGGATTAAACACTAGCTTCAAAGTGTATGAAGCACTCTAGAGGTGATCCACCAAGAATGATTATATGAAACAATATTTGATTTTTACAAATCTTGGATGGCTAATCCAATAAGTTCTTTTATCCCTAACTTTTAAGAATAACAAGAACAATACATGAAGAACACTTTGAAGATTTGATCAACAACTTGATCTATAATTTGGTGTTCTTGTGATGGAGGCTACTAGTTCATAACTTAGTTTGCTTAGTTAGGTTAATTAGGAAAAACCCTAATTTAATTAGTATTCCACCAAGTATGATACTTACATAATATGTAAGTATCAATATTCTCCTAACCCACATGTTTTGCATTTAAGCATTTAACACATGTTTTGCAATTATTTGACCAAATTCAAATTCAAATTTGCATTTAATTTAAATGATATTTACATTTCATTTTAATTAATTCTTAATCTAATTAAGAATTAAATGATAATAATAATAATAAGATTTCTCTTATTAATTTATAATTCAATATTTCTCCAAATATATCATTATAAATATTAAACATTTCAATTTATTCAATTAATAAATTAAATACTTAATTTATTATCATTAAGCCAATTGTTTCCAATATAATATTATTCTTTTGCGGTGTGACCCTTTAGGTTCAATATTATGCCGGTAGTAAAATAAATAAATTAGAACAATTCTAATATTATTTATAATGAATTAAACTCCTTTAATTCATATATAAATAAATAATATTTATTCTACATCATGAGTGACACCTTACGATAATGTATCATGACTATCCGTATAATATGAAATCAACGTTTAATCACATAGAACCTATTCAGCAGTAGTTACCGTAGAATTCAATCCTTCTACCATACAATGTCCCGATTAAATATAAGACATGTGATTACTGACAAGTCTTATTTTATTTAATCATATGCATTTCGATTTAAGAATGCACAACTCCCATTAATGTAAATTAGAAACTCCTTTCTAATTTTCATTCAACTCTGGCCAGGGATTTTTTGAGCTGTCATTTATTAAATCGCATAGGACATTCTCTCCCTTTATCAGAAGTGGTAGATCCTTTGTCGATCATTCACCTATCTCCGTGTATACTTTATTATACCCGTACATACCCTATGACATACCCTAAGGTATTAAGGAATATGACAAAGTATAACTTAACATACACAAGGTACTATGATGATCTCAAGTCCAAGGATCACTTGTACAACTATCACTTAAGAACTTCCCTATTGACAGGTGAATAAAACTCCATTAGGGTTCTTTAAGCGAGTCACGTTCAGTGAACTTATTCTCTAATAAGCACCTACATACTTGCTTTAGTGTCTTCACACAAATGATTATGAGATCAATCATTATCTTCTAAAGATCAAGCATAGTATGTACTAATCTATCCGGATCAGTAATCCCAATATTAGTGATCCAACGATTATGAACATTTTAGTTTTGAGCTTTCTTGAATTTAGATCTCACTAGCATGATCTCATCATGATTCTAAAAGCATTGCTCAAAAACTATGGGTTCATCACATTTATTAATTCAACCAATTAACATGGATAAAATATGCCTTTTATTCTATTATTAATATTTGAATAAGATTACAAAGTAAATGCTTATTACATCAAATATAATTGGCTTGAGGGCATATTACTTTCAATCTCCCACTTGCACTAAAGCCAATCACCTTGGTATCTAATACCCATTTTATCGAAATGGCGATTGAATTGATCTTGCGATAATGCTTTAGTAAATGGATCTGCAATGTTGTTCTGGGAGTCCATTCTTTCTAAGCTGACATCTCCTCTTTCAATTATTTCTCTAATTAAATGAAATCGCCGCAACACGTGTTTGGATCTCTGATGAGACCTGGGTTCCTTAGCCTGTGCAACAGCTCTAGTGTTGTCACAATGAACCGGAATGGGTCCAGTAATGCTAGGAACTACCCCGAGTTCAGAAATGAACTTCTTCATCCAAACAGCTTCCTTTGCAGCTTCACTTGCAGCTATATACTCTGCCTCTGTCACCGAGTTAGCAACTGTTTGCTGTTTGGAACTCTTCCAACTTACTGCTCCACCGTTCAAGGTAAATACATACCCTGACATGGATTTACTGTCATCTTGGTCAGTTTGAAAACTTTAGTCTGTAAATCCCTCTAGTTTCAAATCAGACCCACCATATACTAGAAACACATCTTTAGTTCTTCTTAAGTACTTCAAGATGTTTTTCACAGCTTTCCAGTGTTCTTTTCCAGGATTAGACTGATATCTACTTGTTACACTAAGTGCATAAGCAACATCTGGTCTGGTACATATCATTCCATACATTATGGATCCTATTGCCGAAGCATAAGGTATTTGATTCATGCGGTCTCTTTCTTCAAGTGTCTTTGAGGACAATTTCTTAGAGAGATTTACTCCATGACTCATCGGTATGAGCCCTCTCTTGGAGTCTTGCATGCTAAACCTCTTTAGCATCGAATCAATGTATGCACCTTGGGTCAAGCCGAGCATCCTCTTTGATCTATCTCTATAGATCTTTATCCCCAATATGTAGGATGCTTCTCCCAAGTCCTTCACGGAGAAGTGTTTAGATAACCAAATTTTAACTGATTGTAGCATCGGTATGTCATTCCCTATAAGTAATATATCATCAACATATAATACCAGGAATGTCACAGCACTCCCACTAACTTTCTTGTACACACATGGTTCATCCTCATTTTTCATAAAATTAAACTCTTTGATTGTCTCATCAAAACGGATGTTCCAACTTCGAGAAGCTTGCTTCAATCCATAAATGGATCTTTGCAACTTACATACTTGATTTGTTCCAACCTTTGAAACAAAACCCTCTGGCTGTATCATATATACATCCTCATCTAGTTTCCCATTGAGGAAGGCCGTTTTCACGTCCATTTGCCAGATTTCGTAGTCATAGTAAGCTGCAATCGCAAGCAAAATCCGGATAGACTTGAGCATGGCTACTGGTGAGAAAGTTTCATCATAGTCAACTCCTTGTCTTTGTTTGAAACCTTTTACAACCAGTCTGGCCTTATAGGTCTCCACATTGCCATCTGCTCCAGTCTTTTTCTTAAAGACCCATTTACACCCTATAGGCACAATGCCTTCAGGTGGAGTAACCAAAGTCCATACTTGGTTTTCATACATGGAGTCCATTTCGGATTTCATGGCTATTTGCCATTTCTCAGAGTGTTTACTACTCATAGCCTCATCGTATGTTACTGGATCATCATCAGTTATGATGCGTACCTCATCATCATCTTCTATGATGAGTGTATACCTTTTAGGTATTTTCGGCACTCTTCCAGATTTATGACTCGGTTGTGGTACATAAGTTATATCTACTTGAACATGTTCATCCACTTGATCTGTAGTGATTTATGGTTCTTGAATTTCTTCAAGATCTATTTTCCTCCCACTAGCCCCTTCAAGGAGAAACTCTTTTTCCAAGAAGGTAGCGTGTTTGGCAACAAACACCTTTTGCTCGGTAGGATTATAGAAATAATATCCTAAACTTTCTTTAGGATACCCCACAAATTTGCACTTGTCAGATCTAGCCTCAAGTTTGTCGCTTTGTAACTTCTTTACATAAGCGTTACAACCCCAAATTTTAACATGCTTAAGACTGGGTTTCCTCCCTGTCCACATCTCATATGGAGTCTTGGGGACGGATTTTGAGGGAATCTTGTTTAGTAGATATGCAGCCGTTTCTAGGGCATGACCCCAAAATGATATTGGAAGGTTGGTGAAACTCATCATGGACCGCACCATGTCTAACAAGGTACGATTCCTCCTTTCAGAAACACCATTTAATTGTGGCGTACCAGGAGGCGTCCATTGAGAGAGAATACCATTTTCTTTGAGATGATTAAGAAACTCATTGCTCAAGTATTCTCCTCCTCGATCTGATCGAAGAATCTTAACACTTTTGCCAGTTTGTTTCTCTACTGCACTTCTGAATTCTTTGAACTTTTCAAATGATTCGGATTTGTATTTCATTAAATACACATATCCAAATCTTGAATGATCATCAGTGAATGCAATGAAATACGAATACCCTCCTCTAGCATCTGTTGTCATAGGTCCACATACATCTGTGTGTACCAACTCTAACAACCCTGTAACTCTCTCTCCATGTCCACTAAATGGAGATTTAGTCATTTTACCCATGAGACATGATTCACAAGTTGGATATAATTCAAAATCGAATGGTTCTAAAAGACCATCAATATGCAACTTATTTAATCTTGTTTCATTGATGTGACCGAGTCTACAGTGCCAAATGAAAGTATGATTTACTTCATTTCTTTTTCTTTTACAAGTTTGTTCAATTTGAAAAATATTTTCATGTAAGTCAAGTAAGTAAAGTTCATCAATTAATCTACCAGTTCCAAACAAAACATTATTATTATAAATAGAACAACCATTGTTCTTAAATATAACATCGAATCGTTCTTTGTCCAACATAGAAATAGATATAATGTTTCTAATGAGAACAGGTACATAATAACAATTTATTAAATTGATAGATTTTCCCGTAGGCAGTACTAAACAATAAGTCCCCACAGCTAATGCAACAACCTTTGCTCCATTTTTCACTCGTAGAGTTATTTCTCCCTTGTTTAACCTTCTACTTCTGCTTATTCCCTGCAATGAATTGCATATGTGAGAACCACAGCCGGTATCTAATACCCAAATAGAATTTTGACTTACAGAAAGATTTATTTCAATCATGAATAAACTTGTATCCGTAGCTGAAGCTTCAACAAGCTTTTTCTATTTTGCCTCTGCAAGGTAATCCTTGCAGTTTCTCTTCCAATGTCCAGGCTTATTGCAGTGGAAGCAAATTCCTTTGCTATCCGTATTTGTTTTATTCTTATTACCTTTATCAACTGTCTTTCCTTTTGCCTTCTTAGAATTTTTCTTCTTAGCAGAAGATCCTTTGGGCCACTTCCTTTTCATGGAAGATTCACCTATCAGTAAGACTTGGTCTTTCTTAGATGGAAAGTGACTCTCTGCAGTTTTCAACATATTAAGCAATTCAGGCAAGCTGACATCAAGCTTGTTCATGTGAAAATTCACAACAAATTGTGAGTAGGAGTCCGGGAGTGACTGCAAGATCAAATCTTGGCTCAACTCTCCATCCATTACAAAACCCAGTTGTCCCAATTGTTCAATCAAATTTATCATTTTGAGGACATGTGTCTGTACTGTAGGGCCATCGGTCATTTTAGATTGGAAGAGCTCCTTAGATATCTCATATCTAGCAGACCTACTTTGTTCACCATACAACTCATGAAGGTGAAGCAATATAGTAGGTGCATCCATTTTCTCATGTTGACGCTGTAACTCGTTACTCATGGATGCGAGCATGATGCATTGAACTACCATAACATCATCTTGTCATTTTTTAAAAGTAGCAATCTCTTCCTCAGAGGCATTTTCTGCAACAGTTGCAGGGACAAGTGTATTAAGGACATAAGATAATTTTTCAGCGGTGAGAACAATTCTCAAATTCCTTAACCAATCCGTGTAGTTCGGTCCGGTTAGTTTATTAGCATCCAATATGCTCTGCAGTGATAGTGAATGGGCCATTTGTAAAAATCTGTAAATGAATTTTTATTTAAACAACATTAGCATATATTCATTTTATTAATCACCAATTTAATATAGGACTTTATTAAAAGGGTGTCTCCCACTATTTTATACAAACTATATGACCCTCCATATATAGTTCGACAAATTTTCAAAAAATCTGTTTAGTGAGTAAGGATCCTATTGACATAAATATACAGTCTTGTGTGTGCACAACAAACCATATATTTATTCAAAGGGTAGACAACTCTTGTCAATTACATCAACTATGTAACTCCTTGTATTTTGCCTCTTAGATTATAATAATCAAGTGTGTGCACATCCGAACTAAAATAATCCAAGTTAAGTTTCACCTAGCATTTCCATATAAGCGAATAGAAAAATATAGTCCTTGTGTGTGCACAACAAAACTAGTATTGTTCAATTCCTTATAAAACATTTTTAATGTAATAAAGCCAACATCTTAAAAATTTAATATGAGTCTTGTGTGTGCACAACAAACTAATATTAAATAATTAATACTCTATTGTTTTATCATGCTAGAAGGCTACGTTTGATATTTTTGAAATACCTTTAAACGTATTCAACTTAATATTTTGAAATGAGGGTTTTGTTATTAATGGTCTCATCTTGTTTAGTGCGCATGCAAGTATATATATAAATACGCGTCATATTAAACATTCATCAACATGAATAATAATATATTTAATATATATATATTATAAGCATGCATTCATAGAATACTATATTCTATATGGGATGATTATGGACTTAATCTAATTTGATTCACTCGAGCCACCGAGTAAATCAATAGGTCAAACTTAGGGTGCAAGAATAAATTTGAATATAACTATTACATTCAACCCAGACTTCATTACAAATGGGTCTTCAATGCTCCTGCTCTTCGGTTCCAATTTCTCTAGTAACTCTATTAAATCCTATTACACTCATTTTTAACTAGAAACCTTGATCAATAGTCAAGGGGAAGTACATAGGAGAGAGATAGAAATTAAATTTAGAAATTTAGATAGGCGAGGTACGCAGACCCCATTATGAATAAAACCATTCATTCAAGTATCCATTCAAATTAAATCCAATCACATTGGTCAATAGTCCTTAATCATCCCCTATATATATATCAACATATATAAATACCATTCATCTCATTAATAATAAACCATTCAATATATATTGATATCATTTAATGGACAATTGACTAGTAGAAATCCAAAATCCAATTAAAATAAACTCCTTTATTTTAATCCATTCCAAATTAATATAAACTCCTTTATAAAAATTTAGAATCTTTGTTCAAAATTGAAATCCAATATTAATTAAAATAAACTCCTTTATTTTAAACCAATTTCAAGTCCAAAATAAACATCTTTATTTTTAACATTGAAAATATAAAATTGGAAAATCAATTTTTTTTTAAATGAACAGTGCCCGAGCTGCCTGGTGAACAGTGACGCTGCCCGGTGAACAGTGTCCGACGGTGAATAGTGTCCGGCGGTGAACAGTGTCCGGCGGTGAACAGTGTCCGGCGGTGAACAGTTCCCAGCGGTGAACAGTGTCCATTTTTTTTATGTTTTTCCAAAAAACATAATTTCATACTAACAATTATACCCAAAAAATTGTTCTAAACACATATCAACATATATATGATTGATACAATTAATAGTACGCATAAGGATGGCTCTTGATACCACTGTTAGTTTGCAAAATCACAATCTAATTGTAATACGCAACGGAAAATGAAAATTAAAATTTTTGCAACTTATACATGAATCACCTTATGCATAGCTATTAATTGAAGAAGAAGATGAACAAGAAATATACCTTAATAGATCCAACCTTTGAACCGCTACAAGATCTACTCCTTGTTGATTTCTTCAAGCTCCTCCTTTCTTTGTTCCTTGGATTAAACACTAGCTTCAAAGTGTATGAAGCACTCTAGAGGTGATCCACCAAGAATGATTATATGAAACAATATTTGATTTTTACAAATCTTGGATGGCTAATCCAATAAGTTCTTTTATCCCTAACTCTTTAGAATAACAAGAACAATACATGAAGAACACTTTGAAGATTTGATCAACAACTTGATCTATAATTTGGTGTTCTTGAGATGGAGGCTACTAGTTCATAACTTAGTTTGCTTAGTTAGGTTAATTAGGAGAAACCCTAATTTAATTAGTATTCCACCAAGTATGATACTTACATAATATGTAAGTATCAATATTCTCCTAACCCACATGTGTTGCATTTAAGCACTTAACACATGTTTTGCAATTATTTGACCAAATTCAAATTTGCATTTAATTTAAATGATATTTACATTTTATTTAAATTAATTCTTAATCTAATTAAGAATTAAATGATAATAATAATAATAAGATTTCTCTTATTAATTTATAATTCAATATTTCTCCAAATATATCATTATAAATATTAAGCATTTCAATTTATTCAATTAATAAATTAAATACTTAATTTATTATCATTAAGCCAATTGTTTCCAATATAATATTATTTTTTTGCGGTGTGACCCTTTAGCTTCAATATTATGCTGGTAGTAAAATAAATAAATTAGAACAATTTTAATATTATTTATAATGAATTAAACTCCTTTAATTCATATATAAATAAATAATATTTATTCTACATCATGAGTGACACCTTACGATAATGTATCATGACTATCCGTATAATATGAAATCAACGTTTAATCACATAGAACCTATTCAGCAGTAGTTACCGTACAATTCAATCCTTCTACCATACAATATCCCGATTAAATATAAGACATGGAATTACTGACAAGTCTTATTTTATTTAATCATATGCATTTCGATTTAAGAATGAACAACTCCGATTAATTTAAATTAGAAACTCCTTTCTAATTTTCATTCAACCCTGGCCAGGGATTTTTTGAGTGGTCATTTATCAAATCGCATAGGACATTCTCTCCCTTTATCAGAAGTGGTAGATCCTTTGTCGATCATTCACCTACCTCCGTGTATACTTTATTATACCCGTACATACCCTATGCCATACCCTAAGGTATTAAGGAATATGACAAAGTATAACTTAACATACACAAGGTACTATGATGATCTCAAGTCCAAGGATCACTTGTACAACTATCACTTAAGAACTTCCCTATTGACAGGTGAATAAAACTCCATTAGGGTTCTTTAAGCGAGTCACGTTCAGTGAACTTATTCTCTAATAAGCACCTACATACTTGCTTTAGTGTCTTCACACAAATGATTATGAGATCAATCATTATCTTCTAAAGATCAAGCATAGTATGTACTAATCTATCCGGATCAGTAATCCCAATATTAGTGATCCAACGATTAGGAACATTTTAGTTTTGAGCTTTCTTGAATTTAGATCTCACTAGCATGATCTCATCATGATTCTAAAAGCATTGCTCGAAAACTATGGGTTCATCACATTTATTAATTCAACCAATTAACATGGATAAAATATGCCTTTTATTCTATTATTAATATTTGAATAAGATTACAAAGTAAATGCTTATTACATCAAATATAATTGGCTTGAGGGCATATTACTTTCAATATATATATATATATATATATATATCCCTTGATTGTTGTAATTAATGTGATTATAATATACAATAATGTGGTATGCAACTACTAATTAATACCAAATTAATTAAGTAATTGGCGCTTTCTTGCTTTTTGTGTAGTCACCCTGAGCACGTGGCTTAATTTATACGAGTATATATTTTTAGAAATTACATAATTTTCAAACTCAAAAATATCTAACTTCTTGATTGAGGGATATATATATATATATATATATATATATATATATATATATATATGGGCAATGATCCATAGCATCTATTTGCTATGGATTAAAATTTGGCAAATACATCATAACCCTCCATTACAAAAAGGAAGGGCTGCGATTAGAATATTGAATTCGCCATCCACTAGAAATTCTAGCGGATTGGTTTAATTATTTTTTTGGACCAATGTACCCCTAATCAGCCTAAGCCAGGGAGAAAAAATATAACCAATCCGCTAGAATTTCTAGCGGACGTGGTGATAACGAATTGGGAAAAAAACTCAGCAAAGCCAAAGCTGCGAAATCAAATTCACCTGCTAGAACTTCTGCGATTCTCATGAACCCTCTACAGTTGCGATATCAAATTCACCTGCTTTGATTTCTATTTTTCTCATGAACCCTCTACAGCAAACTAATCAAAAACTCAGCAAAGCCAAAGCTGCGATATCAAATGAAATCTGAACCATTTCTAGCGGATGGCGTAAACCCTCGCCAACACTAATCAACGAATTGGGGAAAAAGGTAAAGCGAAAGCTGCGATTCAAATTCTCATGAACCATAGTTGGAAAGTGATTTACAACAAACTAATCAGCATCTAATCGGTAAGTTTGTTATTTAATCTCCCAAATCTAAAGCTGCTGCGATTTTCCATATGTTTGTTCATGAACCCTAGTTCGCAATTGAGTGCAGATCGATAACAAGTTGTGCAAATTTGATATCTTGCGTCCAAAAATTGTGTTCTAAGTTTTTTGAATTTGTGTTGGATTGCACAGGCCCTTGACATGGAAATCGTTAGACATACGAGTCATGGATCTCGAATATTACTCTTATATCTGTTGAAGTTGAATATAATTCTATCCTAATAGTTCATGGTAGTTTTTGCCCCCCCTGTTATTTATGTTTGTTGTATTCCTTTTCTTATGCAGGTCTTAAACGTATTAACATCATCCAAAGAGCTGATTGATCTCATTAAGAATGTAGACACTGTCTTCCATTCTAAGCCCTCTGGCTTATCTAAATCGATGCTTAAAAACTTTTATAGATTTGTTCCATCGATCAAAGAACAATTGCAGGTATCTCAACATCTATACATCCTCATATGCCCCATATAATTCATGTAGGGAAACACATACCTCATGTGACAAGTTTACTGGTCTGTTCTTATAAAATAATAACAGGAGATATTAACAATATTTTTTCTTTTCGGTGATCTTTCAAAGATATGCTTTAAATTATTTTATCTAATGTGTTGGTAACATTCTTTGTCTAAAATAGTGGAACGAAGAAGCATTCTCTCTAATTTATGGATAATTAAATATACTGTCTGCTTTCTTTGTTGTTGTTTCTTTGCTTCTTGGAATACTTTTATATAGTTCATTTACTAAAGAACATATTATTATCTGCTGAAATTGAGATGCAAAATTTCAGCAGCTAATTTCATATATCCATGTCTCTTGAGGGTTTTCTTATGTCCATGACTTTTGGGTTTGACTTGTTGGTCTAATTACCATGTGTCCCTTGTGGCGGTTTATCTAATAGCTTCAAGTATCATACTGTTGGTCTGTTTGTCTATTTGGTAAAAGTATAAAAATAAAAAACAATAAATCCTTGAGATATATTTATATTTCTTTTATGCTTTGGCTGTATAAGGATGGCCTGTGTGAGAGTGATGCTGATGGCTCATTCTTGCATGATAATTGGAACAAAGATTTGCAATTATTCAGCGATGGTAATGAAGGCGGACAACAACTGCTACTGGTTTGTTGATAATCTTTTCTTACCTTTCCAGCATTTAGATTTAATAATTTTACATTTTTACAATATATGATTTGCTACCTATCAAAAAGAAAAGAAAACAAAACTCTGTGTGTTGTTCTACGTCATAGTTACTCAGGCTGGCCATTTTTGTTAATGCAACTCTTTGTGTTGCGTGCCGAGTCAGAGCTGCAAGCTGTTTCGGAATGTTTGATTTGCTGATTTTGAATTTGAGATGCTTGCTGTTGTCATGTTGCTTAAGGATTTGGAATTTAGCTACAAGGGATGTATTTGTGTTACTGATTTGGAATTTGATGTATTTTCAACCACCCTTAAATTTGGAATTATGTGCAGGATGTATTTAATTTGTTGCCTTTGATTTGGAATTTGATGTAATTATGTTGGCATGTTGCTAATTTGGATTTGGAATGATGCTTTTGATTTGGAATTTTACTTTTGGGATGTTGTTGATACGAATTATGATTCAGTGATTATGGATTTGGAATTTATTTTGTTGTTGCATTCAGTGATTATGGATTTGGAATTTATTTTGTTGTTGCTTCAGAAGTTCCCTCAAAAGTTCCATTGAGTTATCACAACCGTGCCATCATGGTCGTTTGAAGCTTGCTGTTACGAATTGCTATGTTGCTGTTGAATTGCTTTTGATACGAATTGGCAAGTGATTTGGAATTTTGTTTTACTATTGGCATGTTGTTGTTACGAGTTGCTATGTTGCTGTTACGAATTGCTTTTGCTTTTGGCATGTTGCTTTGCTGCTGAATTGCTTTTGCTTTTGGCATGTTAGTAATCCGCTAGAACTTCTAGCGGACGTAGTCATATTAAATAGTATTTTTCTTCGTTGGCTTAGGCTGATTAAGGGTACATTGGTCCAAAAAAAGTAATTAAACCAATCCGCTAGAATTTCTAGCGGATGGCGAATTCAATATTCTAATCGCAGTCCTTCCTTTTTGTAATGGATGGTTATGATCGTATTTGCCAAATTTTAATCCATAGCAAATAGATGCTATGGATCATTCCCCTATATATATATTATCAATTTGAATTATATATTATGAGTTTAGTATAGTTTTAGCACAAATTAAGTCGCGAAATAGCTGTACGAGTTTGCATGCTAATTGGGACATATATATGTAAACATTTAAATTGTACATTTAAAAATATATTTAAGTGTAAAATGATAATAAAATATTTTTTTCTACTTTTTCATAATACTTTCTCTCTCCTCATTTATTATTATTTTACACTTACATATATTCATAAAGCATTCAAGAATGATCACAAAAATAAATACTCCCTTCATCCATAATAATAGTCGTTTTAATTTCATGCACATTAATTAAGAAAGTCATTTAATAGTTTCATTTAGTACTCTTTATGTTTCTTAATATAAGTCGTTTTAGAGTTGTGCACAAATATTTAAGGAAATGATTGTATAGCATTAAATATAATATCAATTGCCTATATTGTCCTTGGATTAGAAAAATAGAGTGTTATTTATTGTGCAAAAAATAGTAAGAGAACTAAAGTTATATTTAATATTTGGGGTAATATTGAAAACTAAACAGTTAATGCTTACGTGAAATTCCCAAGCGACTTATATTAAGAGACAAAAATGTTGGTCTATGGATTTTTGGTTTTAATGATGACAATTTGCTTTGTAGTGTTATTATGCATTTACAGGTTATTCATGATAGAACAAAAGATTTCTTGAAGTCTTGTTTTAAAAAGGATTGAAGACATGAAGACTTGAAGAAATGATTTGAGTCATTAGGAAATCAATGTAAGATCCTAACTCTAATTATATCTCTATTAAGGCTCTAGGATTTGTGTGGCATCAAAATATTTATGGAAGTAATTTAATTATCTCTTGAAAATATTTAATTAAGCCTTTAAACATTTATATGGATCAAATGTTAACTAATTGATTGAATCATATTTTACTACAATGTTACCTTCGGTTGGATATTTGTTATTAAATTGATTTAGTTAAATGCTTCTATTATTTCTCACTTGGTTAGTCCTATTAAGCTTTATTTAAAGTAAAAGTGCAGACATATCTTTGCTCAATATCAGCATGGGGGGATTTCTTTAATGCAATATTTAATCTCTAAATTTATTAACTATACTTCCAAGGTTGTCTAACATAAGTATTATCCATGTTGCCCATTATTCCAACAGTTGATGATGGGTAGGAATGTTTTTATTTTAATGCCTTTAGTATAATGATACATAGATGCACTATCTGATATATTCATTCCTCCATGTCTCCTATTATTTTGGGCATAGCATCCCATTAAAGGATTTTATTGAAGTTACCGAACATCCATTCATATGGAGGATTTGTTTAATGATATAAAAGAATAAGGTTGTCCAATACTTACCTCCATATCGCCCAAATCATTCTCGTGATTAGATAAAAGTAATCAAGTCCCATGCTCTGTCCATTACTTGATTTAATGGCACCATGTATTGTGCAAAAAATATATTATGTTGCCCATCATCATCACATGATTCCCCACTTAATTCCTTTTGTGGTTTACCTTTATTACCAACGGCATTGAGCAACATTTTTCCGCCTCTCTCACTCGGTCACTCTCTCAATAGAAAAGGCTATAATATTCCCTCCTATAAATCTGACTAGTTGTGGCTCTAGCAAATTAAGAGTGAAGAATACGCAGAACAAATTATACATCCTTAAATTTTCTCTTCACATATATTAAGAGATTAAGAACTACCAAGAATTATATTCTGATAATCTCTTCTCTTCACAAGCACTTAAAAAGAACCATTTTTTTCCTTGTGAATAAATCATTCTAAGCTGCTGTGCTACATCAAGTATCAATTAATTTCAGCTTGCATTCATTATGCTTAAATTAGTGATATCTTTATCCAACTCTTTGATCATTGCATATTAGTTGAGTCTTACATTGTTGATATAATTATTGCTTTGATCATAGTTTATTTTGTTATTATCTTTTAATAAGTTCTGTAAACAGTTGATAGACTAAGTGGTTAGTCTAGTGTTTTCTAATCAGGTTTGGATTAGGGTCTTTACAAAAAAGTTCAAGGAGGCATAGGTGCCTAAGGGAGCATAGGTGCACAGGGAGCAGAGGTGCTCAGGAAGTATTGATACTCAAAATTTGTGGAACTTGTTTAGTAAAGGGGTTTAATTGTAAACCAAGTTGATTAATAAAAAAATCTTCAATACCAGTTGGTATTGGACGTGGATTAGGCCATTAGACTAGAGGTTAAGGGCTGAACCACGATAAAATCCTTGTGTCTATGGTTTGCTAATCTGTGCGTTTGATTGCTTAAGCTCTTATTCCGCATATCATATTTTCTGGGTTTAGCATTCTGATAGTTTGAAGATACACTAAAGCAGACAGAATTTCTTGTCTGATAATACTCAAACGAAGAACAATTACTAAAGCAGACAACCATTTCTGTCTGGATTCAATCTGCAGAATTAAAATTGAAAAGTTGTCATCGTTTATCATTTTCACCTATTCACTCCCCTCTAGGTGTGCACATACTGAATTTCAAAAAATACTTCTCTAAAACGACTTATATTAAAGAACAGAGGGAGTAATAATTAAAATTTGTGTGAAATTTTATCACTACTCTTATATGGGAAGTTGGAAACTACTAATACAATACAATGAATAGAGAGAATTTCTTGAAAAAATAAGAGAAGTTAAGAGTGATATAGGAAAGTAAATAATTATTTTCTTTAAAAGTTATAAACGATAAATAAATTAGAATAAATTTTTATTATTATGAAATAGAGGAAGTATAATAACAAAGAATAATTAGATCGTGTAACAAGGGAAAAGTTTATCAAAAAAAAAAAGGTTTAACAGGAAAGAAAAGATAAGACGCAATCACAGAACTTGGTCAGAGATTTAGTTTTGACAACTCAAGCACAACAACATAGATATGATCATATTATAGATATTATTACAGACAGTAGCACCCGCAGTACACGCAACGCAAGTCTAAACTATATAGGATAAAACTAAAACTTTATAAAATTTAAAATATTAAATAAAAAATAAAAAATTTAATTAAAAAGATAAAATAATAAGATATCTAAAATTATAGGAGTAAAAGAGGAAGAAGAAAAATAAAATAATAATAAAAAAACAAGTCAAGTGATATCCAAAATAATCAAAGATGTGGGTATTTTATAGGGTCTCCATCCGTAACAATCTGTTATCACATACATTATTTTATCAACGAACTTTTGACCGTTGATCATGATAATAAAGAATTGAAATCGCTATAAGTAGAGACAGACATACATGACCAAAAGCACCCTTAGTTATTATTTCCTCTAGGTTTGGTTTTCTTTAGAAAACTCAACACTCAATGATCTGACCGGTGGTGTTTGGATCTTCAATTACTAGTATTACTATTCAATATATTCATGAGAGAAAAAGTGTGCAAGTACCGTATCAGAATAAAATATAATGTCATCTTATCTTTATTTGTTTATTTCTAAATAAATTTACGTAAAATAATAATACTTGTTATATTCTAAAATACAAAATTATTATTGATTTTATGTAGTAAATTTAAAATATTTTTAAGTTTGAAAATAATTTAAATTAATTTTAAAGACTTAATAATATTTTTGTTGGATGCAAAATGCCAGACGAAAAAGGAACTCCTTTTTTGACTGAAAAATGGCGATACATGAATTATACAAATTTAAGAGTATTAAATTTCCATTTTTGCAAAATTTGACCGTCGACGCAGCAAATATTGACTCTTTTTGTCATCATATTCACACCGGACCCAAAAACCTTGGCTGGCTATAAATACTGCCCGCCCATCTTCCATTAAACCACCCACCCACCCATAAGTTTGTTTATTTTATAGTAACTCACCAATCCTATCCTAGCCAAAATACTCTCTCTATCTATCTATCTGCGTCATCTTCCTTTCTTTCCTTTTCCTTGTAGAAAGATGTCATTAAGGTGGCCTTTCTCTCTCCTCATTCTCGTCACCATCACCCTCTGTTTACTCCCCGCCGTCCGATCAGAATTCAATGACTCAAAATTCTGTCCCACAACGGCGACGCTGGACGCTTCTTGTAACATCAATTGCTTCCGGGCCGACCCGGTCTGCGGCGCGGATGGCGTGACCTACACTTGCGGATGCCCCGATGCGCACTGCGCGGGAACCAGTGTTGTCAAGTTAGGGCCTTGCGATGGGAAGAAGAATTAATGGTCAGGCGTTCCTGTTCATCGTCATTCTTCTTCAATGATTTCATCGTCATTCTTCTTCGCCTTTGTACATGTAAATGTACTGATATCAAATAAATTCGATTACTATTGTTGCACGTGTGTGTTTGTTTTGAGGTAGAATGGTTTATACTATAATGATTTGTTCTGGGGAATAAAGGATTATTACTTATTTCTTCACTTTTTGCTGAAGTAGATTAATAATGTGAAGAGATTCATTCAGTAAATATTATTATTTTCTAGGTGTTAGGATGTGATGTTTAGCATAGGTGTGCTACCAACTTTTTACTTTCTACATAAGTATGCTGCCAACCCTTCACCAAAAATTCCTTATTGGCATGCCTATTCCTTATTATCAAAATTGGTGTGCGTAAACTTTTGTTATAAAAGGGCTGCTCGGGAAGTGAAAAAACCACCAATTCACAATTCAAGTTTAGTGATAGCAAGCAGTAGTAGAGAGAAACTATCCGAAAGGAGCAAAGGAATTATTCCAAAAATTCCAAAAGTGGAGAGAAAAATAGCTCAATTGAGTTATAAAAAAAAGTGAGGAAGAGAGAAAAGAATTACTAATATTATTTTCTCTAATTTGTACAATATTTTTATAGTGAATTTCTGAGATTTCTCCCCGTGGTTTTTTCCCAATTGGGTTTCCACGTAAAATCCTTGTGTTATTAAATTCTCATTTAATGGGATCTCATTGTGTGTATTTATTTAAGAGTATTTTATAAACCCGATACTACAATACCCTTCATCAAATATCAATTATTCCAGCAATATTTTCGGTTCTCCATTGATAACGTTTTTTGCTCGGTTACCCGTTGTTTCGGTGATTTCAACAGGCGTACAAAATTTGGCGTTAACATTGGCGCTAGAAGGAGGGCCTTGATTGATATTTGATTTCAAATCACCATCTTTGTCTAGAAAATTGTTGATATGGAGAATAACGGAGATTCACACAGAAGCTCGGTTAGAGACAGACTTGGCCCCAACGTAGCACGGTTTGGCCCCATCATAACACGGTCAGATCCTGTACGGAGACAACTTTTTACACCAACGGCCATTCTGGATCAGGATCTGCATAGGAGGAGGACAAATCAACAGACACTTGTTTTGGAGGATGAGGACAGGGGATCAAGTCAACCTGACCAGGAAGACCGAATCAGACTACGAAGGATCAAGGAAGCAGAGATGGAGTTGGAGTTGTTACGCCACCGGCAACAGGAGTGGGATGCACATCTGACTGATCTAAGGAGACAAAGAGAAACAGTTGCTACAGTGGTGATCGGAGAACGGGAAATGACTCCCCACAGTCGACCCCGAATGGCGCACCAAAATGACATAAGGAGACCGAGTCGATCCCAACGACGCTCAGGTGACACAAGGCAACCCAGTTCACCAACTCGATACCATCCTCAAGGTCGTATGACGCAAGACAACGAAAGGCGGGTTGGATCACCTGACCAACACTACCGGAGACGAACTCGATCTCCAATTGATAGGAGGCATCATGCCCATGCAAGGGTGGAACAACCTCAAGAAGAACAACAAGTAATCCCACAGGCAACCATTCCAGAAGCCATATTCAATAGGCTAGCAGAACTGGAGCAAAGACTAGATACAACAAGGGCAGAACTAAGGGTGGTGGATCCGAAGTCTCCTTTTTCTCCTGCCATTACTCAAGAAAGAGTTTATCCCAAAAAGAAGTTACCGCCACTGGAGATGTATGATGGCACAGGAGACCCTTATGATCATACTCATTCATACCAAAGTGTCATGGACTACTACAATCATTTGGAGGCGGGCATGTGTCGCATCTTCGTAACGACACTCAAAAAATCAGCGAAACAGTGGTTCATGTCTTTGCCCCCGAATTGTATCAATTCATGGAAAGAGTTGTGCGACAAGTTTCATGAACGATTCGGAAGTAATAAACGGAGGGGGAAATTAACTGTGTCATTAATGCAGATCAGGCAGAAACCTGGCGAGTCGCTAAGCCAGTATGTGCAGAGGTTCCGAGATGCAGTAGGAACGATCACTGATCTAAACATGATACAAGCACGAGGATTTTTCACAACGGGATTGGATATTGGGCGGAACAAGAAACTAATGAAAGATGTGATGTTCAATCCTTTGAAGGATCTTTCTGATGCATATGAAAGGGCTGAAAGATTCATTGCGATCGATGAGGCTATGAGGAACCTGAAGCCGCAGACGCATACACCGGAAAAGCCAATGGATCGGGATAGGAGTTATAATTCCAGGTTCGAGACACAGCCAAAGAGAGAGTTCAACAACGGAAGTTCGGGAACCGGTCGACCTCCATTCCCGAACCAAAATGTCAATAAAATTTACACTCCTCTTAATATTGATCGAGGCAGGATTTTGGAGGAAATTCGAGACAAGCCATACTTTGAATAGTGCCCAGCCAGTACTCATCCGGGGAGAGGAGATCTGACCCAATACTGCAATTACCATCAGAATGTTGGACACTCTACAGAGGAATGTTGGCAACTAAAGAATCTGATTGAGAAAAACATCCAGAATGGGAATTTGAGGATGTGCATTGATTACACCGATCTGGATAAGGCATGCCCAAACGGATAATATTCTTCGGGACGGACAAACGTTCTCTCGAACGGACAACGTTCTTCGAGACGGACAAACGTTCTCCCGAACGGACAACATTATTTGGGACGGATAAACGTTCTCTCGAACGGACAACGTTCTTCGGGATGGACAAACGTTCTCCCGAACGGACAACTTTCTTCGGGACGGACAAACGTTCTCCCGAACGGACAACATTCTTCGAGACGGACTATCTACATTTCAGCGGTGATAAGGTTGATTATTTTCTTATTTTCGGTGGTCATAAGGTTGGTTATTTTCATTCTTTCGGTGTGATAAGGCACTAACGGACATAACAAAAAGAAGAAGATCAATATTTATCTGAAGTTATAAGGTCGGTGATTGGGAATGTCGGGAAAATCGTGCCTATCAAGGAAAGGAGACAGAACTTAACAAAACAATCCATATAACAGAGGAAACTATGCGAGCAAAACAAACGCTTATAACAATGTCAAATTCATTCTCATATAATTCACACCAATAGTCTCTCTTGCCTTATTGAATACGGGTTCTACATATATCAGAAATGTCTTTGACCTAAATAAATCTGTATCGAATGTTATATACTTAGTTGATCCTGATGTATTACTCTCCTATTATAAATGTTTATAACAGGAGAGTGGGGGGCAATGTTAGGATGTGATGTTTAGCATAGGTGTGCTACCAACTTTTTACTTTCTACATAAGTATGCTGCCAACCCTTCACCAAAAATTCCTTATTGGCATGCCTATTCCTTATTATCAAAATTGGTGTGCGTAAACTTTTGTTATAAAAGGGCTGCTCGGGAAGTGAAAAAACCACCAATTCACAATTCAAGCTTAGCAATAGCAAGCATTAGTAGAGAGAAAATATCCGAGAGGAGGAAAGGAATTAGTCCAAAAATTCCAAAAGTGGAGAGAAAAATAGCTCAATTGAGTTATAAAAAAAAAGTGAGGAATAGAGAAAATAATTACTAATATTATTTTCTCTAATTTGTATAATATTTTTATAGTGGATTTCTGAGATTTCTCCCCGTGGTTTTTTCCCAATTGGGTTTCCACGTAAAATCCTTGTGTTATTAAATTCTCATTTAATGGGATCTCATTGTGTGTATTTATTTAAGAGTATTTTATAAACCCAATACTACAATACCCTTCATCAAATATCAATTATTCCAGCAATATTTTCGGTTCTCCATTGATAACGCTTTTTGCTCGGTTACCCGTTGTTTCGGTGATTTCAACAGGCGTACAAAATTTGGCGTTAACATTGGCGCTAGAAGGAGGGCCTTGATTGATATTTGATTTCAAATCACCATCTTTGTCTAGAAAATTGTTGATATGGAGAATAACGGAGATTCACACAGAAGCTCGGTTAGAGACAGACTTGGCCCCAACGTAGCACGGTTTGGCCCCATCATAACACGGTCAGATCCTGTACGGAGACAACTTTTTACACCAACGGCCATTCTGGATCAGGATCTGCATAGGAGGAGGACAAATCAACAGACACTTGTTTTGGAGGATGAGGACAGGGGATCAAGTCAACCTGACCAGGAAGACCGAATCAGACTACGAAGGATCAAGGAAGCAGAGATGGAGTTGGAGTTGTTACGCCACCGGCAACAGGAGTGAGATGCACATCTGACTGATCTAAGGAGACAAAGAGAAACAGTTGCTACAGTGGTGATCGGAGAACGGGAAATGACTCCCCACAGTCGACCCCGAATGGCGCACCAAAATGACATAAGGAGACCGAGTCGATCCCAACGACGCTCAGGTGACACAAGGCAACCCAGTTCACCAACTCGATACCATCCTCAAGGTCGTATGACGCAAGACAACGAAAGGCGGGTTGGATCACCTGACCAACACTACCGGAGACGAACTCGATCTCCAATTGATAGGAGGCATCATGCCCATGCAAGGGTGGAACAACCTCAAGAAGAACAACAAGTAATCCCACAGGCAACCATTCCAGAAGCCATATTCAATAGGCTAGCAGAACTGGAGCAAAGACTAGATACAACAAGGGCAGAACTAAGGGTGGTGGATCCGAAGTCTCCTTTTTCTCCTGCCATTACTCAAGAAAGAGTTTATCCCAAAAAGAAGTTACCGCCACTGGAGATGTATGATGGCACAGGAGACCCTTATGATCATACTCATTCATACCAAAGTGTCATGGACTACTACAATCATTTGGAGGCGGGCATGTGTCGCATCTTCGTAACGACACTCAAAAAATCAGCGAAACAGTGGTTCATGTCTTTGCCCCCGAATTGTATCAATTCATGGAAAGAGTTGTGCGACAAGTTTCATGAACGATTCGGAAGTAATAAACGGAGGGGGAAATTAACTGTGTCATTAATGCAGATCAGGCAGAAACCTGGCGAGTCGCTAAGCCAGTATGTGCAGAGGTTCCGAGATGCAGTAGGAACGATCACTGATCTAAACATGATACAAGCACGAGGATTTTTCACAACGGGATTGGATATTGGGCGGAACAAGAAACTAATGAAAGATGTGATGTTCAATCCTTTGAAGGATCTTTCTGATGCATATGAAAGGGCTGAAAGATTCATTGCGATCGATGAGGCTATGAGGAACCTGAAGCCGCAGACGCATACACCGGAAAAGCCAATGGATCGGGATAGGAGTTATAATTCCAGGTTCGAGACACAGCCAAAGAGAGAGTTCAACAACGGAAGTTCGGGAACCGGTCGACCTCCATTCCCGAACCAAAATGTCAATAAAATTTACACTCCTCTTAATATTGATCGAGGCAGGATTTTGGAGGAAATTCGAGACAAGCCATACTTTGAACAGTGCCCAGCCAGTACTCATCCGGGGAGAGGAGATTTGACCCAATACTGCAATTACCATCAGAATGTTGGACACTCTACAGAGGAATGTTGGCAACTAAAGAATCTGATTGAGAAAAACATCCAGAATGGGAATTTGAGGATGTGCATTGATTACACCGATCTGGATAAGGCATGCCCAAACGGATAATATTCTTCGGGACGGACAAACGTTCTCTCGAACGGACAACGTTCTTCGAGACGGACAAACGTTCTCCCGAACGGACAACATTATTTGGGACGGATAAACGTTCTCTCGAACGGACAACGTTCTTCGGGATGGACAAACGTTCTCCCGAACGGACAACTTTCTTCGGGACGGACAAACGTTCTCCCGAACGGACAACGTTCTTCGAGACGGACTATCTACATTTCAGCGGTGATAAGGTTGATTATTTTCTTATTTTCGGTGGTCATAAGGTTGGTTATTTTCATTCTTTCGGTGTGATAAGGCACTAACGGACATAACAAAAAGAAGAAGATCAATATTTATCTGAAGTTATAAGGTCGGTGATTGGGAATGTCGGGAAAATCGTGCCTATCAAGGAAAGGAGACAGAACTTAACAAAACAATCCATATAACAGAGGAAACTATGCGAGCAAAACAAACGCTTATAACAATGTCAAATTCATTCTCATATAATTCACACCAATAGTCTCTCTTGCCTTATTGAATACGGGTTCTACATATATCAGAAATGTCTTTGACCTAAATAAATCTGTATCGAATGTTATATACTTAGTTGATCCTGATGTATTACTCTCCTATTATAAATGTTTATAACAGGAGAGTGGGGGGCAATGTTAGGATGTGATGTTTAGCATAGGTGTGCTACCAACTTTTTACTTTCTACATAAGTATGCTGCCAACCCTTCACCAAAAATTCCTTATTGGCATGCCTATTCCTTATTATCAAAATTGGTGTGCGTAAACTTTTGTTATAAAAGGGCTGCTCGGGAAGTGAAAAAACCACCAATTCACAATTCAAGTTTAGTGATAGCAAGCAGTAGTAGAGAGAAACTATCCGAAAGGAGCAAAGGAATTATTCCAAAAATTCCAAAAGTGGAGAGAAAAATAGCTCAATTGAGTTATAAAAAAAAGTGAGGAAGAGAGAAAAGAATTACTAATATTATTTTCTCTAATTTGTACAATATTTTTATAGTGAATTTCTGAGATTTCTCCCCGTGGTTTTTTCCCAATTGGGTTTCCACGTAAAATTCTTGTGTTATTAAATTCTCATTTAATGGGATCTCATTGTGTGTATTTATTTAAGAGTATTTTATAAACCCGATACTACAATACCCTTCATCAAACATCAATTATTCCAGTAATATTTTCGGTTCTCCATTGATAACGTTTTTTGCTCGGTTACCCGTTGTTTCGGTGATTTCAACAGGCGTACAAAATTTGGCGTTAACACTAGGCTTTATGTTTATGGCAACTACTGAATGAAGCATAATTTTCTTTCCTTGCCATAGTTAAGATAATATAGGAGGAAGGAAGGACCCAAATTATATTATTCTTATGTTGCACATTCATTTCACGTACAAAGTTTATAAGTTCAGTATCTTCATGACGGGGATGGGAACAGATTAAGAGCTTGAGCTTTACCTGTTACCATACATCCAGTTAAGCTTAGCCAGCTTCAATGGATCTACAACTTATGCCTTTGTAAAATGTCGGTTCCCAAATTAAATGAATCAAAAGACATGAAGGTACTAAAACCTGAAAACTTTTCGTTCTAGTAATCATACTGTAATTCCCAGCAAGAAGGATGGGCTCCAGGGTACCACATCGAAACACTAATGAAGAACCCAAAAAAAAAAAAAAAAGCCAAAAAAAAGCCAAAAAAAGCCATATATATATATATATATATATATAAAATAAAAAACAATTGCACAGTTTTTGGCTCTGAGATGAAGATATAGTGAGATTTCTATTTGTTACCATGACACATAGCAGTAAGGTGTAGTCCTCTCAAAACCCAAGAGAAAATTAAAATCGTGTACACTTGCATCAACAATATTCATTAGGAGAAGGATTTCGGAAAACATTAAATCAACAATATTCCTAAATATATTTGTATATTGTCTAATCTACCAGAATACCTTATGGATCACAGAAGTTTCTGTATGTAATTCAGTGTATGCATGTTGGCAAATATGGCTTGACCATTTGTAGCATTTGAATCCAATTTCATTGAGTCACCATTAAGAGAATTAAATTTTTCAGAACTACAATATTGCTAAATAATTAATAATTATAAAAGAAAATTTTCAGCACGCAGTATTGATTGGATAATATCAACAATCTACTTCTATTAACATTTTCTAGAAATCCAAAAGGTTGACAACAAAGTATCTTCAAACATCTCTTTTGTGTACACCGTTGTAACATGCACTTCCAAAGATAACCCAAGTAGCATATTCCTTCTCTGATGTTTTGTTATGTAGTCGGCCTTCCTCTCTCTGATAAATTATTTTTCTTTAGCCTTCTCACTCTACACGACAAATTCTTTCATGCCTGTTGAAGCATTAGCGTACTCATCAAAAAAATAGTTCATGCTCTCGCTTCTTCCAGTGGTTGTCATACCCGCGTCAAAATATCTCTTTGTATACGCAAAAATCCATTTTTCTCGTACATCATACAAACTTCTAAGCCACTCATTGTTATACAATTCATAATTTCTCATCAAAATCTGCCAACGCTCTTCAAACTCCCCGATGGACAATGAATTATACACACAATTGTTAAAATGATCTTTGAAGGATGGGTGCTCAGAATAAACATGATGCAATTTCTCAGGAAATTTGTTGTTAATATGCCAAGAACACAAAAAATGATAATTAGAAGGGAGTACCTTAGCAATAGCATTACTCATGGCTTTATCTTGGTCAGTGATGATGGTTATAGGTGTCTTGTAGTCCATGGCTTCGAGCCACGTCTCTAATACCCAAACGAAAGTGTCCTCTGTCTCATCCCTTAACAATGTAAATCCAAACAATATACACTACAATAAAAACAGTAAATATATAACGCGTAAACAACGTTGTGGTTTCTATCAGCAAAACGTCGTGGTTAAGGGTGTCATCTATTTGACACCCTTATACAACGTTTTAAAATGTTGTAGTTAGGCACATTATACGACGTTTTTAAAGAAAAAAACGTTGTAGATTTGGTTTCCATAAACTAGTAAATGCTCGAAAACATTGTAATTTAATATAATAGACAACGTTTAGCCACATTTATACAACGTTTATAATGTGTCAGCTATTTAGACAAATTTATATAACGTTTTTAAACCATAGAAAGCAACAACAGACGACGTGTTTAAAATGTTGTAGATTGATTTGTAAATGTTGTAATCATGTAACAACGTTGTAGCTGTGCTGCATACACAACATTTTTAAAAAGAAAAAAAAGTTGTGGTTCGCTTATATTACCAGTGCACTTGCTAATGCCATGCTATATAGCTAAAAAAGGTCTAAATTCTCATTTAAATTTAAAGCCAAAATGTATCAATCATTCAAAATACATCCCAATAATACCATTCGTTTACAGTACCAAATAAGATTTAAATCAGTTTTCTCTCACAGTACCAATAATACCATTCTTCAACACATCATACAAGTACCTAATAATTAAAAACCGTTAAATCAGTTTTCTCTCACAGTACCAAATAAGATTTATTTAATTATACCTCATGTACATCACTATGCAAGTGCCTGATATTTCTGACATGGCACCAAATTGTAGAATATCTTCATACAAAATATGGGTTAGACGAGCAAACCTAAAAACTTCCTCCTCGATCACAATTTTTATGGTGTTTCCCTTCAACTGGAGGGTATTTTTGGCATAACCATACAACACCTTTAATGAGCTTGGCATGGGGCGCAGGTTATTCGATTCAGAACTTGTCTTATCAAACGCTAAGCATTTTTCATGTTTCTAGATACAAACACAAGAATATATATTAATGAAATCAAGAATATGTAAAACGTTTTGTTATCTGTTTGTTATCTTAATGAAATCATTAATGAAATCAATGACATATACCTTTAATGGTGGCATCTTTTTGTTAGCATTGTCTTTGTTCTCACCATTATCAACACATCCTCCTTCTCATCGATCAAAATATCAGTTTTTTTTTACAGTGGAACAACTAGCTTTGTCTGAAAAATGTCCACCGTTAAGGGTAGGGGGAGTCAAGTAGTGACCTGGGGGAATTGTTTCACCAAGGGCCGTACACTTTCCATCCAGTTTTGCCTCTATTTGCATATCTTCTGCACCGAAAAATCTCGCTCGTCCGCTACAAGTTTTGCTGCCACAACTTTCCCCTTAGTTCGCTCTTCTTCAATAAGTTTTTGGACAGTTTGTTTAATACTCTGGCTCATATACTCGGTTTGGCGTCTTGGTAGGTGAAAGTAGGAATTTGGAGTCACATAACCTCCCACACCTCTAACTCGTCCAGCACGCTCTGAAGTCCCCAATACCATTGTGAGAATATCATGGCTGCCGATTTCGGTCAACGAACCTTCATCAACTTTTTTCTTCAATTCATCCTAACGCATTAACAAATAATTCACATTAACAATCCAAAAAAGTACTGCCACAAAGAAAGACCCCATAGCATCAATTGAGTTTCTTACTATTTCCTTTGCTTTCTCAGCTGTCTTCTCATCTGGAATCTTCCCATGCTTATGTTTACGGCCTTTCCTCCACAATGTTGCTCGATCTATGTCACCTTCCCCCATTTTTTCCAGCTGTTTCATATAAACATGCATGGACAAATAATTATCTTACAAAACTATCTTATAAAATTTAACATGCATGGACAAATAATTATCTTACAAAATTTTTACTAACCAGTTCATCCTCCAATCCAGCATATCCTTTGCGTGACAAGCGATGATTATATTGATATTGTGCACGTATTGATTGTTGTTTCTTATGTAATGCCTGCAAAATATGAAGGGAAAAGTGGTTATGTAATTTGAGAAGCAATGATTTATTTGCAATTAAATGGAGGAAAATGTACCCTAAACTCTTCAGTAAACCTATGGAATACAAAGGCTCTCCAAGCATCAGGTTCAATGAAAGGATACTCTTCAGGGGGGCCACATAAGACTTCTGATTCATTTTCGAAAGGATAAACATAGGTATTGGTCAGTCTAGACTTGAACTCTCGCCATTTACATGCTGTTGATCTTAAAACCATGTTCCGTCTTTGAGGAGCTATCACAAACGCCATCTATGCACAAGCAGATCACAAATATCAATATATGTTACAAACACAAGAAAAATAAAACTACATGGGGAATTAATCAACTTCACATACCTCTACAGCTTCCAAAATCTTCTTTTTTGTATCTAACTCCACAGCTTTCCATTTTTTAATGTCAATTCGGACCTTCGTGCGTGCTAATACGCCAATGTAAGACTACATTTCCTTTGTTGTCTTCCCACGAGGTTGCCCGTTTTTATTATACTCCACAACCTTTCTCACACCTTGTACTTTTCGCTTCACTATTCACTGCATTGTGTTAATGCCTCGTTTTCTTTTTGCGGTACTGGAGATTGTTTCAACTTCATATTTCAGACTGTTTTGAGTCTCTAAAGAGCTGTTGCGACTGACTAGCGCTGTCAAGTTGGTTCTTGGCATATTTTGAACTAGTTTTCTTCTTTTGAGGGGAGGAAATAACTTTCTTGGTTGAAGGGGATGAACTAGCTTTCTTCTTTTGAGGGAGAAAATAGCTTTCTTGGTTGAAGGGGATGAACTAGCTTTCTTCTTTTGAGGGGCTTGAATAGCTTTCTTCTTTGAAGGGTATGAAATAGCTTTCTTCTTTTGAGGGGATGTCATAACTTTCTTCTTTATTCTGCACAAAAATACACATTGAGTTAGAAGAATATTCTGAAAAATAATTCAAACTGCTAAAATGTAACAAGTTAAACTGCTTGAAAATATAAATACATGTGAAAAGTAACATTTTGCTGGCAAATAAATATTGAGTTATAAATACAACTGTTGGAAAATAAACACATCGTAACTGCTGGAAAAGTAACATTTTAAACTGCTAAAATGGAAATTTAAACTGTTGAAAAATATAAATACATGTGAAAAGTAACATTTTGCTGGCAAATAAACATTGAGTTATAAATACAACTGTTGGAAAATAATTCAGTTCATAAATACAACTCCTGGAAGTTAAACATTCAGTTCATTGAGTTCTATTAATTGCCACAAGAGTTCCTATTCCTTATCAATCCAAATATCCTCACAGTCAGCTCTCATGTATTGTGAGTTATCCTCGTGAAAAATATCATCAAATGTCTCAACTGCAGGCATACCCCTTGTAAAGGGTTCGTGGTCAATTACAATGTCCCCTAGCTCATCATCACTGGCACAATCATTATAATCCCTATTTGAGGTTGATAATACAACTGACCACATAGAATCTAAAGGATCTTCAACATAAAAGACTTGTTTGACTAGGTTAACCATAACAAATTGATCATTTCTAAAACCTATCCTACCAAGATTGACCAACGTAAATCCAAGTTCATCTACTTTAATGCCATTATTGTTCTCAACCCAATCGCACTTAAACATAGGTACTCTAAACTTATGATAATCTAGCTCCCATATTTCTTGAATGACCCCATAGAAACTCATGTCTCCCACAACAGGATTTTTATCCTTTGCACTAGAAAGCTGCATTGTCTTTGCCACTAGGTGCACTCCACTATTTTGAACAGCTCGCACATCATCACGTGACTTGGTGTTAAAGTGTAACCCATTGACAATGTAGCTTTTATACTTTAGTACTTCCATACACGGGCCATCCGAAAGCCACCGCAAAGTCTCCGTTATGTCATTGGATGCTTGGGTAAGTTCATGTGCAACCTGAATCCAAAATAATATAAATCAAGAAACAAACAAGAGCAACCGGCAAACATTTACAAAGATAAACACAATTTTACCCTTTTGCGAAACTAATCAATGAATGTGCGATTGTGCTTATCTTGTAGCCACTTTGTTCTTTTTTTGAATCTCAGATAAATTTCTTTCAGATGTATCATATGTTCACTACATGAAATATAAGACAATCAGATTTTAGTCGTTGAATTATAAGACGAAATTCTTCTATCTTATGTAAAAAAACGTTTAAATTACCTGATATATGGTTCAACTTCATCCGTGTTGTCTAATACACAACGATGTGCTTGGTCTAACATGTCACGCTCCGTAGATACTATGGTAGCACCAGATAAGGGTTGTGTACGACCCATATTTCGCCTCAATGGGATCCCAATAGTACTAACATCAGATAAATATTCCTCGCAAAACTCTGAAGCTTCTTCACCAATATAACATTCAACCATGCAACCTTCAGGCCGATTACGATTACGTACATACCCTTTTAATACTTTCATGAATCTTTCAAATGGATACATCCATCTAAAGTAAACTGGCCCACATAATCGAACTTCTCTAACAAGATGCACCACGACATGAATCATGATATCAAAGAATGATGGTGGAAAATACTTCTCAAGCAAACACAAGGTTACCACTACATCAACTTGCGTTTTATCTAGTTTTGAAATGTCGATGACTTTGTCGCATATCTCATTAAAGAAAAAACACAATTTGATAATTGCATACCTCACAGGTCTTTCCATCACCGAACGTAAGGCAACAGGGAGCAATTGTTGCATTAAGGTATGACAGTCATGAGACTTAAGCCCATAGAGTTTTAAAGTACTCAAGAGTATCCCTTGCCAAGAAATTGGATGCCCAATGGAGGAGACACAAGAATTAATGAATTAAAAATCCACTCAAGATGGTGGTTCACTCTAAATAGTGGCCAAGTCCTCGTAGATTGCACTTTCTAAGTAATTGGATGACCAAGTGACGAGGCATGCAACTTAAGCCGTTATGAAACCCTATACACCAAACAATTGGCACGACGTACCAAGGGATAAGGCACAAGTTATACTTTCAACTTTAAAAGTAATCGAGACACCTGACTATAAGTCCTCAAAGTTATACTTTTAACTTTAAAAGTAATCGAGACACCTAACTATAAGTCCTCAAAGTTATACTTTCAACTCTAAAAGTAATCGAGACACCTGACTATAAGCCCTCAAACCCGAGAAAGTTACACTTTATTTCTAAAAGTGGTGAATGTTATGTTTTATCCGACAAAAGCAAAATCTATTATTATTATCTTTATGAAATTTTTTGAAACGTTGTGCTTTTCGTTAAAAGCAATATGATTATTAATAAAAATGTCAAGCTTTCACTTATACTTGAATATTCTTTGATTTTAAAAGTATGGATTCAAGTGTTAGTTTGCGAGAAATCGGAAAAAAATATGTTACTTAAAAAATTGCATGTTTACTCTCACTATTATGAATATTGTTATCTTGGAGTATTAATTTGAATAACTTATGATTCAATGCTAAACATTGGGTCTTAAGGAAAAATTCAAGTTAAAGGCAATCAATAATGCTAAAGAAACTCTATTATGATAAATGACATATAAATGAGTTCTTTGATACATGAAATAACAAAAAGCTACAAAAACTCATGCTCTAAAGGCTAAGACATATCAAACTGAAGAGGGGGCATAACTAAAGCCTCGAAGTCAACAATAGCAGTATCTCAAGCCTTCGTATTTGATGTTATCATTCCCCCAAGGTCTTGAGCAGCCGACTCAAATTTCTAAAGTTTGATCTTCAATTTAGCCATGATATCTTGAAGCCCCAAAAGCTCTACCGAAAGTAAGTAATTCTCATGATGATGTGAAGTGACCTCCGAATGCGCAGTGCAACAACACAATACCTAGAAGTAAGGAGATCTAGCCCAACACGAAAAGGAGAAATGTCAAGGCTAATAAGTTATCAACCTTACAACTCAAATATCTAAGTCCTCTGTTCATAGAGAACGGAGAGAAAGACTGTGCATCTCAAGAACAAAACTTACAAGTTAAGTTAATAAGAGGGTCTAGAAGGGGGCCTCACGAATATGTAGCCGATCAAGTATCTGTGGGAACCAAACTAGGAGACGCGTGAGACTTTCCTGACTGGAGGAAGAAACCTGGAAATCCCTCAAAGGAACAAGCTCTCTGGTTGGATTAAAGGAAGCTATAGTAGGAGCCACTTGGGAAGCAATCATGATATTCATTGGGAGAGGGGCTGCATAAATCACAGGCTTAGAGAATGCCTGTAAATCCACGACATCTTTGTTGTTGGGTGGATAGTCGAGGTCACTAAAAGGCGAGGTGGCAGAATCAAGATGAAGAGAGTCAAATAAGGCGAGCCCCTCAACGGGCAAAGAAAGTAAAACATTGATGCCCCCACCCAAAGAACTAACAACTGTACCCTCCCTGTCAGGTGAAGCCTCGGGAGAATCCTTCTAGAGAGGATGAAAATCAATAATAGGTTCCAAAGGATTCCCCCTCAGGGGAGGAGGATTAACTGTCATAATAGCATCAACATCAACATGGGTGTCACCGGTACCCTCCAAGCTGTCATATGAAGATGTTATACGTGGGCGTGAAGATGGAACTGTACTAACCACAGCAGGACCTAAGCCCACATCAAACATGAAATCGTCAACATTAAGGCTGACACGATCATCATGAGGTGAGGAGGGCTCGACAAGAATCATGTTATGTCAAGGAGGCTCACAAGTAGTAGAGGTCGCCACCTCACTTGCCGTACTAATAAGAAATCCAATGGGAACATCATCATTATCATCATTCTCGGTAATCTAAAAATAAGGATCCCCGGTTTTACTCTAGATCAAGTAACTCTCATCTCCCGACAATAGAGGAATCCAGGGGAGGAACTCGAGGAGGTACCCGAGATGAAGTTTGAAAGGATTGTGTTACCATGACATCATGAAGTATAATTGTCAGCCTGCCTGAAAGCCTCTATCAAGTATGCAATGTACTCAATATCCCTGGGAGACAGACTAGATGGGCTACAAGAAGCCGAAGCGACAACAAGGAGGCTACAAGATATAGCTCAACATAAGCACATAGTTTGGGAAAAAGAGGGGGGAAATAAGAACAAATGAAAGAAACAGAAGAAAAGGTTTACTGGTAGAGAGCATAGACATCCTCTAGGGTAGGGGTGAATTCCCCCCAAGCAATAACAAATATGCATAGAGAAGAGCACCAGTGGAAAATCAACATGGTAAGGGCGTCATGATCCTGCTGAATACGTAGATCCCTGCATAGCTGAATGTAGCAATATATGCCTGCGCTCTTTAGTATAGCCTTATACTAAACATTCCCGAGGATCTCGTCAGTCCAATGTTGCCATCCTTGAAGACGGCCAGATGAGTCAGACAGGAAGCGAAAGGGACTAAAAGGGTATTCTTATTTTTCTATGCACATGCGGGGAATGCGACCGGAATGGGGGAAGTCGTCCCATCCTCCACAAGCCGCGTCATAAAGAAACAAGCCTTTTTTCTCTGGTGAAGGAAAAGTTGTGCGATCGTAAGTCTGGACTTGCTCCCAAAAAGTGTCAAAAGATCCAAAAAGGGAGCCTTTCCCCAATCATTAATGAAGGGAGTTACCCTAGAAGTCTTCAAGTCTTCAGAGCATCCGGTAGACGAGGCCTGCAACTAAGAAAGACTCCACATAAGGGTACTAAGGATGTCAAGTAAAACATATGAACTTGAGTATACTTACCATGACAAGGGGAGAATCTGAGATTTGCACTTGAGAATACCTGAAAAGAAGAAGAAATGAAGTCAGAGAAGGATCAAAATCATAATTATGAAAGAAAAATACGATTTGAAATTTTTCTAAAAAACTTCGGACAGCCAAAATGCATCATTCGGAGCTATTTTTTGGGTTACTTTGGTATGCGTCATGGCCGTTGGCGATGAGTTTTGAAGTACTCGTCGATACGGTCGTTTTGATATATTATGGGCCCTGAGACTCCAAACGGAACAAAAGTTATGGTTAAAACAGTGATTACGATTCCCAATGTTCAAATTTTGGTGACATTTTTTCCTAGGGTTCGGCCCCCTAGGGTTCGGCCTCCTGCAAAAAAAAATAAAAAAAATTGTTTGGCTTAATTTTCCCTATAAGTTTCGTCCCCCTAGGGTTCGGCCACCTATAGGGTTTGTCCCCCTACAGGGATTTCTTTTGTGTACCTTAAAAATTCTGATGCTCCACAAATTAATTTTTTCAGCACGGATGCTTCTTTGTCGCAATAAATATTGTGTTTTTCTTTATTATCCGAGGAAACCCTACCGAGATATAATCCAAGTAACGGGGCTCGGAAGACAAAAGAAAAGCTACAATGACCTGAAAAGAAACGTAGGAGAAGTAAGTCAAGAAGAAGTTCGGAAGAAAGTACTCAAATAAACTGAAAAATTGAAAGAAAAAGAAGAAGGAAAGATGACCCCTATGGGGTTCAATCCTTAGGATTCGGCCCTATAAGGGTGGAATTGCTTTCTTACCTCTTTTCCAAGATGAAGAACGTTTGCTTGACAACTTCTTGGTGATCTTCAGACTTGAAGGAGGAGAGAAAATACCAAGATAAAAAATTACACGATGAAAAAAAAAAGCCTAAGTGACTTGGGAGATGTATATATTCAAACTGAACGCTTGCAATAGCAAAGGAAGCAGCCTTTATTTTCCTTTTAAGGAAGATTTCGAAATATAAAGATAAGTTTATTTGAGCATACTTCTGAATAAAAATATATATTTTCGAAATTTGGTTATATTTGATATTTTAATAGGAATTTCGATATATATATATATATATATATATATATATATTTGATATCTGATATTTTATTCTTAACAATAGGAAAATTTCGAAATTAATATATATATATATATATATACAGAAAATTTCAAGAGCAGAACTCTTAAAGAGCATAACTAGCAGAACTCTCTTTAGCGTCAGACAGGCGACGGTTTTGTCCGTCGCCATAGCTCCGATCCGTCGCCATAGCTTTTAGCGTTGCCATAGCTTTTAATGATATCTGATGATCTTCCCTGTTTTAATTCTCAGAAAATAAGGAAATAAATATTGAGCAAAATGTGGAAGCTTTCAGATGATCTACCAAGAGGTCCAAGGAAGAGCCCTTCTAGGTCTTGCCTCCCTAGGGTTTAACCCTAATGGTTTGGCCCCTAGGGGTTCCCTCTTCTAGAACTCTTGTGTTCAAGACTTGAACAAGTGGAGTCACATAAAAAATCATTTAAAAGCTTGGAGTATTTTGCACGAGCGTCTTTCAAGAATCGTGACTCTCGCGCAGGGGGCAAATGTGGGCCCAAGTGCAAATTAGGGTTCATATGACCTAATTGAAATAAATGTACAAATTAGAGTTTACAAAAACCTAATTAATTAGGGTTCATGTGACCTAATTAAATGTACAGATTAGACGAAAATAAATGTGTTAGACCCGGGAAAGTCTCTACGTGTTCCAAGGCAGAAGACTCGTGGATGCGACCTATTTTGGGAATTGATTGAGGGTTTGGATTGGTGGCTAGAAGAACAGGGCAATTTGGGCATTACTTTGATGATTAAAGGGCATTTCTGGAATTTTCCCTTTAAAACATGACTATAGGGTATTTCGGGAATTTGCCTTAAAACATATACCTGACATGTGACTATTTCCCAGGAAAGCTCTATAAATAGACCCTTTATTCTAAGAAAAGTGGATGGCTCTCAAGACATTACACTTAGACTCTTGGAAGCTCATTACACTTGGAACTTTCTCCCAACTCGAAGACTCAAGAAGGCTCTTGGAATCCCTGCTACCCTAACCCGGTTTCCGGATTCTGAGAGTTCTGCCACGTGTCATTGGAGTAATCGCCCACCTGTTCTTCTCCCCTCTTCAATCAATCAATCAATTTCGTGCTCTTCGTGGATTTCTCTCCTCTCCAGCCAACACGAAACCCTAACCCTAGAAAATCATAATTTCCTTGCCCCCCCACACACACACATATACATACATATATATATATATATATATATATTTAAACGTACACACATTTAAATAGTAATGTTACCTAATTCATTTAAGATATGATAACAATAAATCTCATGATTAGTATATTTTTTAGATAGTTTATAATAATTGTAATTGCATCAATAAAAATTAAATATGTATATGTCAATTTTGAAATATTAAAAAAATTATTTTTGAAAGGTCAATCGGCTTATATTTTAATATGAATGGAGCATTTTAACTAGTTTCATAATAATATGTTTATTAACAATAATAATAAATTAATATTAGAATAATAATTGTAATAGTTTATGTTACATGTTTCTTTACCATGTTCATTTACTTCACTCATTAGATCACACAAAGCAACGAACCAAAAACGAACCGGTTATAGCGACAGTTTTATATGTCGCTATAGCATAGAAAATCGACAGACCGGATATAGCGACGGATGAAATCGTCGCTATAACATTGACCGTCGGTTTTTTTATGCTATAGCGACGGACAAAACCGTCTTTATAGCCATTTCGTTTTTAATTGGTTCGTTTTTTCCGATTCGCTAGAGAAAATTTTCTTATATATATATATATATATATATATATATATATATATATATATATATTCCTCCTGTCACTTTCCTTCACTCGTTTATCATTCATCTTTTATTTCTTTGTTCTTTTCTAATTTCTCATATTCTCTTTCAATTATTTCACTCTTTACTTGAAAAATCATTGCCAATTTCTTATAGAGATATATAGATCTGGAGTGAGAAATCAAGATCAACCAATTGGTGGATTTTTGATTTTAATTCTCCATCACTTGAGTGATATTGGGGATTGGTTTTGAAACCAATTAATTAATACAAATCAGGATCCAGGGGTAAGTTTATACTACTGCTTCAATTTCCCAATTAATTAGTTTCAAAACCAATCCCCAATTAATTGGTTATTTGTATCAATTGACAACAAGTTTATACTACTGATTTGTATCAATTAAAACTTAGGTTTGAAGCAACAGTATAACTTTCATTGATAAATATATCAATTTATGGCATATATAGACCATTGTTAGAGCTTAATTACCTGACCAGAACCCACAGGGAAGATATAAACCTGACCTTTCTTCGATGAACTGTGGAATAGAAAAATGAATTGCTCATAAGAAGAAACCATAAGGAAATTGTTAAGGATGTGAGTTTGTTAACGAAAAATCTGTCCGCTCGCCGAATCACCAAACAACGAGTTTAAACCTACACAATAAATAAATAAGCACACTTAGAAGCTTGACGGTTGGGGCCGCTGGAGAATAGCTCCGGTGTAAGAATAAGTACAAGCCAGATATGTCAACAATGAAGGTATGTAATATTATTTTAGTGCGTAAAAGTATATATACCTAAAACCTGAATTATGACCCTGTATTTATAGCTTGATCACACCTCTCCTAATGGACTAGATGTCCTATGTAAAGGTAACTACAAATCTCCTAATTGAATATAACCCAACTTCTTTAGTAATAAGAAGTCAAATAGAATAAAGGAGTCATAAGTCAACTAGGACTGTGGACTCTCTAGATTGTCAAGTCTTCTGTTTGTGATACTTTGCCACGTGGCATGAGTCCCACCAAATCTCCTGGTCACATTCAGTCATATCCCAACATTGCCCCACTCTCTTATTATAAGAAGCTTAAAATAAGAGAGTACAAAAACTAATCAATAATTAATTAATATATTACAGTTACTGAAGTTAAACCATCACCCCCTCATTCCACGTGCCAGACCTGGATCCACCATCATCATTACTGAGCCATAAATGGGGAAACGTGCACAGACGATTTGTCATCTCATAAGTGCTTTCCCCCAAGAAAATAAACCGTCATTTCTTATTTAATTTACACGTTCAAAATTTTTTCAGAGAGCTTAAGCACTATCGTCTCTTTCTCTTTCCCACTATCACAACAACTTTCTCCGGCCACATCTCATCAAACTATAGTACCCATTGTTCAAACATTCCAGGAGATAACTCTGTTTAACCCATCCCTACTGCCAACCAAACCACCATGCAGCCCCCTTCGCGTCGTTCAACCCCCAACGAGCAGTAGCGCTATGACAGAAATACAACCTCCCATCGTCGCCATCGTGACCTTCCCATCTCCTGTATTAGGTGAAGTCGAAATTGTTGAGATGAAGATCCAAGAACAATACTCATCGGAGAAGGCATACTCGCACATCAACACTCGATCCTCCATATAAGATCGGGTGCTACCCAATATAAGCCAACAATAGCAGATCCCAGACGAATATGAACTTCGCGCGGCCAACCTATCAAAGACTATGTATTGGCGCCCGAGGGGTGAGTGGGTCGCCATCCCTATCTATGCGTTAAAGTATGGGGTGTGATTCCCCCTACACAAGTTCATTTTTTTTCTCTGTTTTATGGGAATCGGGTTCGCACAACTGGTGTCAACTCGTATATCCACCTCATCTGCTTCATCGCCTTCTGCCACGAGTGCGGAGTTGAACCGTCTCTGGACTTCTTTTTTTCCATGTTCACACTAGGCCGATCCAAGGAACCAGGTTACTGTTAGCTGAACAGACAAGCCGGCTGACGTGTATAGATGAAGACCCCCTCTAACAACAAAAGGTGACACTCATACTGGGTCTTTATCAAAGGCCCCGATACCCACCTTCTTTCGAACTACAGCGAACCCTCTAAGACGACCTTTGGGTTCGACACCACCCCCCTAGGACCGGACTGAAGAGTTTAAGGCATTTTAATCCAAGATGCCGAGGACAGAATAGTCTCTAAACCTACTATCTAACCAATCCTGGCTTTTCAGCCATAAATGTAAGTCCCAAACTCAACATTTGTATATTACATACAAAATATATTAAATCGCGATTCTTATTAATCTCCATATGTTTGCAGTAACTATTTAAACCGCAGCCAATTGCTTAGAACAGTTTTCGACCTCCCACTATAGTCCCATCAACCGAGGCTGCCTCCGAACTCACCACTGAAATAATCCTCAACCCTAACCAACAAATCGAACCACCCATCGTCGTGGAAGAAATCTCTATCATCCCTATGCCGACACCAGCCTCAGCCCAAAAGAACACCTTGGAAATGACCACCGAGGAGAAAATGGTGCTGCTTAAAAACAAGAAGTGAAGACTGTTGAAGACATTAACAAAGACACCTTCCATACCTTCAACCCCTTATGTCGAACCTTCGCAAAACACCATATCTGAACCCAACCAACCAACAAATGATATCGAACCCCAACAACAAACATTAATCGAACCCCTAATCGAAAAACGACCAAGGCCCGATAAACCCACCATTGAACCTTCTCCCAAACGAACACGTATAGAAACAAGCCCAACACACGCTGAACCTTCCCAAAGAACACCATCTCCCATAATAACCATCGAACCTCCCCCCACCTCCGAATCACAACAAAAGACCCCACCCTCGACCACCGTCTGGCCCAAGAACATGCCCATTGACTTCCCTTATGAACTTTATGATGTCTTCGTCCTCCCAAGAGACGATGCAAAGTTCGAAGAACTCATTCCCGAGGACTTCATTATCGCCACTACCGTCCATCAAGGCTAGGTAAACATAGTACACAACCCCTCTTTACATTCCACTTTCTTCATGGTTTGAGCAAAACATTTGATCCTTTTTTTATTTGAGGCCCTGGGCATCCTTCGGCCGGTTAATGAACATAATTAATGAAATATCGACCAAGGAAAAGGAGCTGGAAGCCGATGTTGAGTGCCTTTAAGATGAAGTTCAATCCTTGACATCTGACCTGAAGATAGAGAAGGGACACCATGCCGACACCCTTCCCCAATCCCAAGAGTTGCTACGCCAATTAAAGACATTGAGATGACAATGTTCTGAGTTGGCCAAACAGAGACAAAGGTTGCTAAACGACAGAGTCAGATTGAAGGAGCAGAATGAAAAATTGAAGAGATCTGTGTCTGCCCTTGAGAACAAGCTTCGGGATATGCACAACAAGATGATGAATCTAATTATAAGTGATTCGGAGTTGGAGAAAGAATTTAAAAAGCTTAAGGACCAAGGTCCACCAATATCCGAAGCCAACAGACAAAAAATCATCAACGAGTACAAAACGTCGCCCAAGTTGACCGAAGTTGTCCTGTACCAGTTTGGCAAAGGTTATCAGTATGCTAAGGAAAAAATAATAGCTGCCAACTTTGACCGTCGACTGCTCGAATTCTTCGATGGCGAGGACAAAGGAGAAGAAGACCCCTTATCCCTAAAATTGTTATATGTATTTTTTTTCCTTTTTTTTAAACTTGTAAATCTACCGATGTACAAAAAATAAATATAATGAACTTTTTTTACAAATATAAACCATCTAACAAAACTAACTTCATTAATAATTTGATAAGTCCATACATCCATCAAGATTACATAACTGCAAAAATTAAACTACATATCTTATTGATAATATTTCCGAAACCTTCCTGCATGCCATGTATTCTTTATGCCAATTCCATCCATAGTCTGAAGCCAATAACTCTCTGGCTTCGGGACACCGATAACTTCATACAACTCCTCTCAGCTAGGCATAAGTTTTCTCGTATTTTGAGGAGTTTGCCTCAGCTTCTCGAAGCACCAAGTCACCGACCTCGAATTGTCTTTATTTAACACCCAATTATAATGTCGAGCAGTCCTACGTTGATAGATAGCCAACCTCATCATTGCTGAATCCCGAACCTCATCTAATAAATCCAAGTTAAGCCGAATGCCCTCATCATTATACAACTCCTTGTATTGGCTAACTCATTTTAGCGCCAATGTTAACGCCAAAATCTGTCTGTTCGTCGAATCACCAAAAAACGAGCTTAAACCTTCATAATAAACAAACAAACAAACACACTGAGAATCTTGACGGCCGGAGCCGCGGAGAAATAGCTCTGGTGTGAGAATAAGTACATATCAAATACGTCAACAATGGAGGTATGTAATTGCTTTAGTGCGTAAAAGTATATGTACTTGAAACTTAAATTATGGCCTTGTATTTATAGCTTGACCACACCTCCCCCAATTGGACTAGATGTCCTATGTAAAGGTAACTGCAAATCTCCTAATTGAATATAACCCAACTTCCTTAGCAATAGGAAGTCAAATAGAATAAAAGAGTCATAGGTCAACTAGGATTGTGGACTCTTTAGAATATCAAGTCTCCTGTTTGTGATACTTTGCCACGTGACATGAGTCCCACCAAATCTCCTGGTCCCATTTAATTATATCCCAACAGGGTTCATTCAAATGCCTGCGTAGAGAGGATCCCATAAGATATATGATTATAAGACAATAAGAAACACATAAAATAGGACGAAATTGAAGAATAGGAAAACACAAGAAACAAGCAATTTCATGTGGCTTGGTCAACTTACTTACATTTATGTGTGTTCTTGATGTGTTAATGTGTGTTTTAATTATTTTGATATTTAGTTATTTTATTATATTACGTAAAATGAAAGTATTTAGGTAAATTTACCATTTTGCCCTTAAAAAAACCAAACTTAGTAAGCAGACTGAGTTGAACCCGTTTGGTCCGAATTTGGGGGCCATATTGAGACTTTTACCAATTAAAAGGCCATATTAAAATTAAATGACAACTTAGAGGTATAATTTTGCTATTCTTCCAAACTTATATTTTTAGCCTTCGTCTTCGTCACTCCGACTTACTCGAACCCAATCTAAAGTTGCATCAACATCCTATCTCAAGTCCATTTTTAAAAACTCTCTCTACCTCCCATTAGTCTATATATATGGTACAATTGTACTGTACCCCTCCATTCCTTTTTATTTGCTCTTTTAAGATTTGTATTTTATGTGTTCTGTTATTATGTTTGAAAAAAATTATCATTTTAATTTTTTGTATTGTAATTTTCATTATTTGTAACAGGTTATAGTTTTAATATATTTCAGTCGATTAAACTGTTTAATCAAAAAAATTAATAATTTACTTCATTTTTTATATAATTTCTAAACATTAAATATTGATTTATTTCTCTCTTACCTTTTTAATTAATTTTAAACGAATAATATTATCCAATTTAATTAATTAGACAAAATATTAACTATTTTAATTTACATATTTTTTTTCCTAAAACGATAATTAAAAGGAACTGAAGAGAATCATTTACATTAATTTGAGATGCTGAAAATATCAGCAATTTAGTACTAGATTAGTATTATATTTACTCGGCACCGCACATGTTTCAGTTGTTCAATCGCCATATATAAATATGTAACGGATTTCTTATTTTACCAAAACAGAACGGTTTGTTAAAAAAAATCGCCAATTCGATACCGTTACAAAAGTAACATAAATATCAATACTCATATATTGCTTAGGCTGCATCCCGTAGCATGCCGGTTCATTCTGCTACATAGTATGGCAGTATAACACTGTTTGAGAGGGGAGTCATTTGCATGACAATTGCTATCATGCCAAAAAGATTGATGGGGTGGATGAATCCTAATATTTCCATGACCATTGGCAATATGTTTCTACAAAGAGAAAGACTTTAATTTGTTAGGGGTAGTGAGGTATAAATATGTTTAAGGAAATTTATAGATTTAAATATTTTGATTTCTCACACATTCATTTGATACATTGAAATATTGGAAGAAATTAAATGTAAATTTTTATATTTATAATTTTTTGAATTTTCAGCTTACACCACCCCCAGTAGTAACACTACATCCTAAGGGGGTGTAGTAAGAACATGTATGATGTTCAATGTCGTAGATTGGGTGAGGTGCAAACGGTAGGAATCAAATCAAACTTATTGTTAACGCTTGATTTTGTCCGCGCGTCCAATCCACTCTCCGCGCGTGTACCTGCACAAAAGTCCCAACGGCTTGGGCCGTGTGGAGACTCCTCGGGTGTAAGAGTAAGTAACAAGCTCAAGGTATGCTAACAATGGAGGTCAAATATTTAGTAGGGTAAAAGTGTTGTACCTGGCCTTCATTGTTACTTGGGTATTTATAAGGATCCACTTGGCTACTTTCTACTCCAATTAGGAGTGTACTGCCCAGAATCCTTATAAGATCCGGACTCAACTACCTTGATCCGATAAAAGTATTATCCAATAGGGAACCACAAGGGCTTAGGATACTGGCCCAAGCCATTTCGGACTGGAGAGTCCTCATAGAATCCGCTAGGTGTGATTGGCCTTTGGGTCGAGCCCAACATAAGAAGCCCAATCCAGCCTGTTAGGATTTATATCCGAACATTGCCCCCTACTCCCTTAGTATATGATATGTACTGGGGGAGTGAGTCAGAGGATTTGATCATCCGGAAATTTATAACAAGGAAATAGGATAAATGCTCTCGGGAACCCGAAGGTGTCAGACCGAGGATATCTCTCCTCCAAGTGTCTTCAAGTGCTAGCCCGAAGATAGGGACTCTCGAGGGCGTCAAACCAAGGATAATGCCCCTCGGGTGCTCGACAGCATAAGAACCGAGGGGGGGAGTTCTTTGGGATCCCTAGAAATGTTGTCCCGAGGACGGAGAATCTGGTCACGACATTGGGCTTCTCTGATGGGTAAGCCCCGCTCACAAATGTGTATTTGGGCCCAATCTTTGTATTTCGAAGCCCAACAGTGATAGCCCAGTGCAAGCAGCCTAACAGTCATTTTTTGAAATTCGAAGTGTTACAGCTGTTTGGCACTATAGCTCATCAGCAATAACTTCTCCCGCCTCTGACCTCGTCCGTCGGATAGGATCAATTTCGGCCGTTGGATACCCACTTTTATAGAGAAAATTAACCTAGCCGTCATTTCTTACCAGCGCATTCGTTTTCACAGAGAGAGAGAAGTAACTTTCCAGAGACCTCGTCTTCTTGCTTTTCTGCTTTAGGATCGATCGTCCATCCCCTTCCTCGAACGTCTTCAAGTAAGTTAATCACCTTCTTTCTTTTCTCTTCTCGATGGCTGGGGGTGATGGGAATCAGGCTTCATCTTCCCATGTTGAAGATGAGATTACTATTGCTAGGGCCGGAATTCCAGAAGGTCAGCCATGGAAACCGGTAATAATAGAACGCATGAGAGATATAGAAGAGTACAATAGGACTAAGTATCTTTCTTTAGAGTATAGAGTAGCCAACATTCCTTCTTCTATCAAGAATCCCTTTTTTGATCTGTTGATGACGGAATTCTATATTCCAGAATCGTATGAAATTAGGAGACCCGAGGGTGGAGAAAAGGTATACTGGCAACCCGAAGGGGGGTGGATCCCGATTCACCGCCAGTTGCTTCTCTTCGGGGTGCGTTTTCCACTCCGCCCTTTCGTCGTAGAACTTCTTCATACAGTAGGACTTAGTTTGAATCAATTATCCCCAAATTCTTTCATTCACTTAAATAGTTTCATAGCTTTCTGCTCGTCCGAGAGCATAACCCCGAAGCTTGACTTCTTCTTTCAATTCTTTTCCCTCTCCGCCTGTAAGGAGAAGGGTTTTTATCAAATAATCAAGAATCCGGGTAGAGATACCCTAATGGATACCCCATCCAGTAACAAGGGATGGCATGGGGATTGGTTCCTCATCAAGGGGCCGGACACTGAGTTGGTAGGACCTTGGTCTAAACCCGAACAAAGACCAATTAAACCCGAATCGGATTACCCGAAGAAGGTTGGAGGAGTTCGAGGTTTTGTATCCCAAGCGACCATCGGTGAAGTGGAACCGGCTTCTTTTGAATGACCAAGACTGGTTACATGATCATGGCTGTAAGTCCATTTAAATTTCCCGAATGCAAATTATTATCGAATTGATAACATACTGATTGATTGTATCTTTTGTGCAGTGGCTGACTCCGGAAGGACTGCTGATAACGAGGCTATCCTTGAGGCAGCTGGTGTGCCGAGGACAAAGCTGTCAGGTGCTGAAAAGCTAAGGCTGGCACGCCAGAAGAAATCCTCGGGCAGCAAAGTATTAACCTTGCCCGAGGGAGCTACCGAGGGAGCAACTGGACCGGGCCCGACCCCGGAGTCAACGAGAGCTGCTGAGCCCAAGCCCAAAAAGAGGAGGCTGGTGCGTCACTCCTCAGTTGAGGTGAGAGAAGGACCTATCCAAATGGTCCCGATCGAGCCTTTTTCTACTACCGGGGGATCAGCCAGTGTTGCCCCGAAGGAGCTGGTCGCAACAGCTTCTTTTGATGCCGAATCTCCTCACCCCGAAGAAGGGGTTCTGGTGAGGAAGAAGAAGAAGCAAGTAGAGTCCACTCCTCCCCCTCCTGCCACTGAACAACTAGGGGCGGAAGGAGTGGGAACTTCTGTCGGGGCCTTGGACTCTGTCCCGATCATTCTTGACGCAGCAGAGGCTAGTCAGGGGGGTCTGAAGGTCTTGATGGAGAGGTTGTTCGCTCATCACACCAAGGTACACAAGTGTTTTTTAAGTATTACCCCTAATTGCTTTGTCTGTCGTATCCTAACTCATGAATCGTTACTATACAGGGAAACGATCTTCTGCTTGAAGTTTCTGGCCAAGTTAAGAGCTTGGAGCACGAGCTGAAGAAGTCCACCGAGGAGTGTGATGCGGCGAAGGATAAACACCAGAAGGTCCGAGACCAACTCCACCAACAACACGCTAGCTTTCATGCCATGAAAGCTGATTATGAAGTGATTCGGTCGGAGAAGGTGAAGACTGATCAGGAGCTCGCCGATCTGAGGAATCGGGCAGAATACGCCGAGACCCGGGCCGAGAGGGCTTCCAAACAAACTGAGGCTGCTACAAAGCGAGCCGATGCTGCCGAGGGGAAGATCCGGGAGCTCGAAGCTCTTCTCCGGAGGCAAACTGAACAAATCAGCCAATCGGACGAGGCGATCCGCTTACAAACCGACCAGATGCGCAATCTAAAGGACAATGTCCAGATGATCGTTGACGGTTGGGCTGCGAAGGAAGCAGATTGGCTGAAAGGTCCTATTGACCCCGCGTCGCCGAGTGTTCTGGCCCCAAGTCTTCGGCAAAAGGTGATCGAGGACTACAAGGTCTCCGATCAATTCCACGAAGATGTCCAGGATGCTGTGGTGAACGAGTTCAATGACGGCTTTGAGTTTGCCCGAGAACTTGTGCGGGGAAAGGGTCATGATCCTGACGCACTGGGGATTGTTATTCCCGAAGACTGATTTTGTAATTTCCTAACATGTAATTTCAACAAACTCTTTGTAATATGAATATTCTGTAATGAAAGTTAGTTCTTTTGATGAGTTGTGTAAATATTCTATCTTATCTCTTCTCTTGAGTTATTCTTATTTATCAATGTTCATAGCTGCTCTACATCTCTTCTCCCCATTAACTTTATTAGGAAATTGCTAATAATGTTAATCGATGTATCAAAGTGTATGTAAAAACAGCAGGCAAAGATAAAACAGAAGAATTCTCATTAATCTCGAAAAGATAATCAATATTGACCAACACTTGAGCCTCAAAAAGAAACTAAGTACATAGTGTCACTGATGATATCTTCGGAGCCGAGCTGCATGCCATGTGTTCGGGACTTCCTTTCCATCCATATGTTGCAATTTATAGGTTCCCGATCCCAATATTTCAACAATTTTATACGGTCCTTCCCATGTAGGCATTAACTTTCCCGTTTCTCGAGGTATAGACGCCTCGGCCTGCCGAAGAACCAAGTCACCTGCCTTGAACGTCCTTTCCTTAACATTTTTGTTGAAATGCCGAGCTGTTCGTTGCTGATAGGTAGCCAATCTGAGAACCACGGTATCACGTTCTTCCTCCAATAGGTCTAGATTTTCCCGAAGCCCCTCGCTATTGAGAATTTCGTCGAAGTTTTGGACTCGGGAGGAAGGTATTCCAATAGGTATCAAGGCTTCGGTCCCATAAGAAAGCTTGAAGGGTGTTTCTCCGGTTGTGGTTCGAGGAGTTGTTCGGTAGGCCCATAGGACATGCAGGAGTTCTTCGGGCCAGGCTCCTTTGGCGTCTTCGAGTCTTCGTTTGATACCGTTCAACAAGAGCCTGTTTGTCACCTCAACCTGTCCATTTGCTTGAGGATGGGCCACAGAAGTTCGTTGGTGTTGAATATTCAGTTCTGTCAGAAAACCTTCGAACTCTTTCCCCACGAACTGAAGACCATTATCAGAGACTAGGACTTTAGGGATCCCGAACCGATAAACCACCTGTTCTTTAAAGAATTGAAGACATGTCTTCTCCGTGATTTTTGCTAGTGGTTTGGCTTCGACCCATTTGGTGAAGTAATCTATGGCCACAATAACAAATTTTACCTGACCCTTACCCTGAGGAAGCGGCCCAAGAATATCTATTCCCCAAACTGCGAAAGGGATGGGAGATAATATAGGAGTTAGCTCTTCGGGAGGTTGGTGTGGTACCGAAGCGAACAGTTGGCATTTGTGGCATTTTTTGACGAAGTCTTTGGCGTCCTGAAGCATGGTCGGCCAGAAATATCCTTGTCGCAAAATTTTATGTGCCAACGTCTTTGCTCCAACGTGATCCCCACATATCCCTTCATGGACTTCTCGAAGAGCGTAATCTGATTCTCTGGGACCGAGACATCGAAGTAAGGGCGACGAATAGGATCTCCTGTACAGTGTATCCTCAATGAGACAGTACTTTGTGGCTTTGAATTTGATCCGTCGGGCCAATGTTCGGTCATCGGGCAGCTCATCGGTTTTCAGAAACTTGACTATGGGGGTCATCCAGGAATCCTCGGATTCAATATCCATTACTGTCTGAACCGTTGTGCTCGGTTCCTGAAGGGTTTCAAGGTAGACAGATCCTTCCATTTCTCCCTGGTCAGTTGTAGCAAGCTTCGAGAGGGCGTCAGCCATGGTGTTGTCTGCTCTGACTACCCCAATAATTTGATACTTAGGGAAGTGTTCGAGGAGCGTCTGCACCAGCTGTAGATATGCCTGAAGATGTGGTTCCCTGGCTTCATATTCCCCCAATACCTGTTTTACCACGAGTTGGGAGTCGCTGTATATCATCAGGTTTTTTACCTCCAGGCTTCGGGCCAACCTTAGACCTGCTATAAGTGCTTCATATTCGGCAATGTTGTTGGTAGCTGTGAACCCGAAGCGAATAGATTGTTGGATCCTGAATCCTTCGGGGGATGTAAGAATCACCCCAGCCCCGCTGTGAGGTCCGACGCTAGATCCGTCTACAAATAATGTCCATGCCGAGTCTGTAGTCGGATTTGATAATTCAACTGTCTCTTCTTCCTTCTCCTCAGGGAAAGAACACTCAACAATGAAATCCGCCAGAGCCTGCGCCTTAATTGCTGTTCGAGGCCGAAAGTCTATATTGAACTGACTTAGCTCCACAGCCCACGCTGCTAGTCTCCCCGAAGACTCGGGACGGTACAATACTTTCCGAAGGGGTTGATCTGTAAATACTGTGATGGTTTCTTCCTTGAAAGTAATGCCGAAGTTTCCGGCTAGAAATAACCAACGCGTAAGCCAACTTCTCTATGTTCGGATATCGGGTCTCGGCATCTCGAAGAGCATGGCTTACGTAGTAGACTGGTTTCTGACCTTGTGTGTCCTCCCTTATCAAAGCTGACCCGACCGCAAACTGTGTTGCCGATAGATACAACTGTAGGTTCTCCTCGGGAAGAGCTTTATTGAGGATAGGAGGAGAAGAGATATAATGCTTGATCTGTTCAAAGGCAAGCTGACACTCTTCCGTCCAAACGAACGTCTTCTGGTTCTGAGCCCCTTTTAGAGTATTGAAGAATGGCAGACATTTCTCTGCTGATCGGGCCACGAACCTTCGAAGGGCAGCGAGTCTCCCTGTTAATCTTTGAACATCTTTGAAACTCCTTGGGGATTGCATCTCGAGGATGGCCGATATTTTTTCGGGATTAGCTTCTATCCCTCGTCGGCTAACCATGTATCCCAGGAATTTACCGGACCCGAGTCCAAAAGTGCACTTGGCGGGATTAAGTCTCATATTATGGATTCTGACGTTCCGAAAGCACTCTTCTAGATCTGACAAGTGGTCTTCGTCTCCCATGCTTCGGACGATCATATCATCCACATAAACTTCCATATTTCTGCCGATTTGATCTCTGAACACTTTATTCATCATTCTTTGATAAGTTGCCCCAGCATTGATCAGACCGAACGACATAACCTTGTAGGCGTAGATTGCTCGGTGAGTGATGAAGGATGTCTTCGGGATGTCTGGTTTGTACATGGCAATCTGATTATACCCGGAAAAAGCATCCAAGAAGCTCATTAAAGTGTGTTCCGCAGTGGAATCGATTAGTTGATCGATGTTCGGGAGAGGATAATAATCTTTCGGGCATGCTTTATTAAGATCCGTGTAGTCTACACACATCCTCCACTTCCCGTTATGCTTCTTCACCAGCACCACGTTGGCAAGCCATTCCGGATAAGTTATTTCATAAATGAAGTTGGCAGCCAATAACTTTTCGATCTCTTCATCTATCACCTTTTGTCTCTCGGGAGCAATATTACGCCTCTTCTGTTTGACGGGCTTGTGGCTGGGGTTGACACTTAATTTATGTTCGGCCACATCCCTATTTATTCCCGGCATGTCAGCTGGCGTCCACGCAAATATGTCTGAGTACTCTTTCACCAGCTCGATGAGTCTGGTTCTGACGCCCGTTTCCAAACCGGTACCGATCTGTATTGTCTTGGTGCTGTCCTCCCGAAGCAATGGAATCTCTTCGGTTTCTTCAGCAGGCGTAGCTATCGGCTCAGAGCCTCCTTCTGTAAAAGGTTCTAGCTCAATTTTCATCGTAGTTTTTTGCTTACTCACCCCCACAGAAGTCGCCTGGATAGTCTGGAGATAGCACCTTCTAGACAAATCCTGATCACCAGTCACTTCACCAATCCCATTCTCGGTCGGAAACTTCATCTTCAGATGCGGAATTGAGGTAACTGCCTTTAAAGCCGCCAAAGTTGTTCTCCCGAGAATAGCATTGTAGTTGCTTTCCACCTGGACCACATAAAACCTTATCATGATGGAAGCCTGTTTGGGAGCCGTGCCGAAGATCGCTGGTAATTCTATCGTCCCTGCTATTCGGACTGGGTTGTTCCCGAAGCCATACAGCGGGGACTCATTGCAGATCTCCAACTTCCTTCCCCCCAGATCCAGCCGATTGTAGGCGTGGCTGTAGAGCACGTCCACTGAACTTCCGTTATCCACCAGCATGCGTTTCAGATCCATAGTTCCAACCTGGGCCGTGATGACCAATGCATCTTGGTGTGGCATGACTATTCCCGGGGGGTAATCATCATCGGAGAAGGTAATGGGCTCGGTCGGAGAAGTCTTGGGCTGCCCAGACAATTGATGGACCTCTCTAGCGAAGGCTTTCCTCTTCCGGTTAGACAGAGCTGATATTGGGCCTCCTGAGATAACGTCGACAACTCCTCGGGCTGTTCCCGATGATGGAGGTGGTGGTGCTATCCGATCGAAAGCACTTGGTTTGTATCGATCTGCCACATAGCAATCCAGGTTACCCCTCCGGACTTGCCTTTCTAGGAAATCCTTCAACTGGTAGCAATCTTCAGTGTCATGCCCCTTGGCTTCATGGTAGTCGCAATATTTGTCCCCTTCCTTTTGTCTGGCAAAAACTCTGATCCTCGGGGGCTTTTCATAGAAAGGCTGGTCCTTAATTTCCTTAATGATAACGGCTCTACTCAAGGTTAAGGGAGTGTAGTCCTTATCATTATCCCTGTTACCTCGGTCTCTCGAACCATTATTCTTCTTTTGCCGATTATCTTGGGAATCTTTCTTGTTGTTCCCCTTGTCGTTATCGTTGTACTTCTTATCGGCGTCGTTTCCTCGGGGGTCTCTCTGGTGAAAATCACCTGTATTTTTCGAGGTGCCCCGAAGGTTAGCGAGCGCCTCTTCCAACTCAACGAACTTATCGACTTTGTCATATGCCTCTGGTAGGGATTCGGGTGCCTTCGAGATGATTTCCTCGATCAACCTGCTAGACTTATCCACGTTCAATCCCATGGTCAAAAAGTGGATCACCTGCTTCGGATCTATATCGTTGATCTCAGATACAGCCTCCCGGAATCTCTTTATATACTACCAAAGCGTCTCATTCGGTCTCTGTTTAACCTGCATCAGGGATGTGATCATCTTAGCCCGCCTCTTGTTGCTGCCGAAGCGGGTGTGGAACTGTTGTTGCAGATCATCCCACGAGCGCACGGATGCTGATGGTAGGGAGACAATCCACTCTCGAGCAGTCTTATTCAGGGTAGATAAGAATAAATGGCACATGGCCGCTTCATCATGACCATGAAAGAGCATAGCCTGTTCGAAAGTGAATGTATGATCATGGGGATCTCCGGTTCCATCGTACATCTCTAGATTTGAGGGGACCTTATTCTTTCTATCGATCTTCGCGTTGGCTAAGTCTCGGGTGAAAGGGGTGGCCCGAGGCTTCTTGGTCCCTGACGGTTGTTCCACAGCCCTTCGGGGGAACGACTCCCCAGTATGACTTTTTTCAGGGCTTCGCCGAGGACCCTCACGACGATCTCGCCTGGATGGTGACCGGGCTCTCTTTCTCAAGTCCCTCGTAAAGATGGATTTAGACTGGGCCTGGTTGTCATCTCGATGTCGCCTTTGGGGTCGATCATCTCTTCGTCGGCGGGGAGCGGAGCGAGAGGCCGAACCATTCTCGCTCAACAACTGTTGCCCAGCTTCGTTCAATTCCATGTACTGCCTGTCAAGCTCTTCTTGCTGGACGTCCAGAGCTTTCTTTCGATCAAGGATCTGCTGAAGGCGTTGTCCCCGTTCGACTGACGTCTCCCGATGTGGCCGAGATTGCACTGGTCCGTGTGAACCATGATTGCTTCGCTGTGAATTTTCCATGTGGATTTGTTTTGATCACCAAAGCAATTTTCTACTAAAAGGCCCTCCTTCTAGCGCCAATGTTAACGCTTGATTTTGTCCGCGCGTCCAATCCACTCTCCGCGCGTGTACCTGCACAAAAGTCCCAACGGCTTGGGCCGTGTGGAGACTCCTCGGGTGTAAGAGTAAGTAACAAGCTCAAGGTATGCTAACAATGGAGGTCAAATATTTAGTAGGGTAAAAGTGTTGTACCTGGCCTTCATTGTTACTTGGGTATTTATAAGGATCCACTTGGCTACTTTCTACTCCAATTAGGAGTGTACTGCCCAGAATCCTTATAAGATCCGGACTCAACTACCTTGATCCGATAGAAGTATTATCCAATAGGGAACCACAAGGGCTTAGGATACTGGCCCAAGCCATTTCGGACTGGAGAGTCCTCATAGAATCCGCTAGGTGTGATTGGCCTTTGGGCCGAGCCCAACATAAGAAGCCCAATCCAGCCTGTTAGGATTTATATCCGAACAGTTTCATATTGCAATTGTTGTTTCTTGTATGTGCTGGAAGATCGACGCTCAGTATAATTGAAATTCAAAATTTCCAGAAATATGTGGTATTTTGTTTTAGTCCCAACAATTCTATTAATATTTTGTTATAATTGAAGATTTTTGGGATCATGGTTTGGCTAACCAAGCTGCTTTTCAGTATTTCAAAGTCTTATTTTGTTTTTTCTATTTTTTTGCTGGCTGCTTCTTTTACTCTAGAGAATAAATAAGTTCGCTTTTGCTTTGTGATGCTCATGAGTCTAATATGTCATATCATGATTTTATCATGCAGGGACCTGGGCAACTCAAATTTGTCTGGTCATTTAGTACCTGATCTTGGGAAGCTTGAACGTATCTGTGAGTATTTTGTGATTTTTTACTTTGTCTACGTGCTAATAATTGAATTAGTCAATGATCGATACATGCCATTTTGAAAATTTTATCTTGTAGTAGTCAATAGTTAATACATATACTTCAAGCAAATTGGAGAGTAATTGATAAACACATAATTTATACATTTTATTATTCCTAATTTTGTCCTTTTAATTATATTAGTTTATTAAATTAATATGTTTTATTTTATTTTGTAGGATTTAATATTTTGTTGCAATAAAGTCAAAATCTTGGTGATCAAGCAGTATTTAATTCTCTTATTCATGTAAGAAAATAACCAAGAAAAATCCTACAAGGAAAAGGAAAGAGGTGGAACAATCTTGGTGTGAAAGTCAAATCCAATGAAGAAAAAAAGAAAGTTTGTCTAGAAGATCTCTTTGAGAAGTTGATTGCCACTAGGAAGTTGAAACCTACATGGAAAGGGACTTTTGGGAGATTACCATGTAAAGATTGAAATCAAGAAGGAAAGAAGAGAAAAAAAAAAAAAAAGAGGCCAAGTTCAATGAATGTAAATTAGGGCACAAATTTATTTTTCCTATAAATAGGTCTCTTGTTTTAGAGAAAAGATGTACTAGGATTGGTTTAAGTTAGGAGTAGGAGTAAAATTAAATTATTTCTTCATCCTTAAATAAAGGGAGTTTTCTTATTTTATTTTTAATTTTCTACTTCTTCTTTATTTTAGTTTGCTTATTTATATTCATGTCTAGTTAATTTCTTTAATCTAGGATGAAGATGAAATTAAATAATTATTCATGATAATATTTTTTTATCTCTTCCATTATTTAGGCTTTTATGTTTAATTGATTTCGCCTTCTTATTTCGTTATTGAAATACTTTCGTTTTATAGTTCTTATGTGATTTTAAATTAATTAAGAGGTTTTGATAGATTTGCTAAGATATGAGTTTTTCATAATTCATGCTTGCTCAAAGAAGTTTTGATGGGTTATACTTAATTCTTAAATTTTCATAGTCTATGCTTGCCCACGTTAATTATAAATTTACTAAATTAAAGGGAAGGGAGATCAAAATCATAATTAAGTTATAAAAATAGAAAAGATTGTATTACTTGTTATGTTTATTATTTAATATTGGATTCGAATTCCTAGATTGCTTCCTTATTATTAATTAGTTAAATTTTAGTTAATTGATTCTCAATCTTTATTTTTAATTCGCCTGAAATAGATATTAAGGATACATTAAAATTAATCTAGTCTTTGTGGGTTCGACTTGTACTTGTCAGTTCTTCAATTTGACACTGTGCACTTGCAGTTACATATTTTTATCACACCAAGTTTTTGGCGCCGTTGCCGGGGACTAGAATTATTTTTTTTTTTCTCCTTAATATTTATTTATTCGAATTAGTTTTTCAACTCTAATTTTTTATTTTCTTATTTTATTATTTTTTTTCTTTCTAGGATTATCGAAGCGGATCGAAGGAGCGAAAAGATAAAGATTTTCTTGTTGTGCTATTCTTGGTATTTTGTATCTTAACTCAAAAAAAAATAGTAGCTTAGTTTTATTTTTATTTTTTAATTTTTTATTGTTAGTTAGAAAACTAATTGCCACATTCATGCATTCATTCACGTAGAGCACATTCTGTTTAGGTTTTTATTTTTTTTTTATTTTTATTTTTTGTCAAATATAAACTGTGATGATTGTTGGAGGATCGAGGTACGTCAAATTTCTCCTTCTTTCGTAATTCACATAGTTTTAGGACACTTTATTTGTTTATAAATTTTTTTTTATTTGTGCATTATCATTTGTAATTTAATTTAAGGGCAAAACCTGTAACAAGATAAGGTGGAATCAAGTAGACGTTGGCCCCTAGGAATTTTGAGCTCAATTAGGACAAGGGACTCCAAGAGGAGGCTAAATTTTAAATTAATCAAACTACTGGTGTCTAGACAAGTGGTTCAAAAGGCAAACGCGTAAAAAACGTGTGGTTATTTAATTAGTCACCGTACCCACGGAGAGACTCCCGACGTTCTTACACTTACCTGACTAGTGGTGTGATTAATTTCGAATTTAGTGGACCTTGAGGTGTAACTTGGAACAGTTAGGAGCTGTCTAGATTTTAGTTAGGTTAACCGTAGAATTAGGGTTTTTATTTTATTTTATTTTATTTTTGTGTGATTTTCGTGGTTAGTTATTTATTTGTTTTGTAATTTATGAAAGATGGACTCCTATTATAGTTGCAATAATAATTTTGCTTGGAATCAAGAACCTTATGAAAATTTTAATGCACACCAAGTAAATCATTTTTTTCCATCTTATGAAAATCCTTATCTAAGTTCATATTCATATCCATATTCGGATCCAGAACCTCAATATCTACAAGAATTTTCAAATGAAGAAGAGGAAAGATTGAACACCTTAGAGAAAACTATGGAAGCTTTAATGGAAACTCATTTTAATTTCATGCAAAACACGAATCAAGCTATATCTCGTCTAGAAATTCAAATGAGTCGGTTAGCCATCATAATAAATGAACAAGAGGTGGGTGAATTTTCTAGTGACTCTAAGGTTAATTTTAAAAATCATGATGGTTGTGAAAATGATGAGAAAAATAAAAAATATATATTCAATTATTCACAGTTTGAGTCAAGCCAATTTGAGGAGTCTAAGAATTATGAGTCTATGACTAAAATTGATCATGTCACATTTAATGACTCGGTTGAAAAAGTCTATAAGCCTAAAGTTCCATATCCTGAACGAACTATTCCTAGAAAACAATCGAGTGATTTTGTAGATCAACCCATAAATGTAAACATGATCCAAGAGTTGTCCATGACCCAAGAAATAAAAATAGACTCATGATTGCAGATAATTCAATTGATTTTTTCTTAAATCACCTTGACCAAAAGTGGAATGAATCTGAATACTTAGATAATGTCAACGAGTTGTTGAGATCCACTACAAATAAGTTAACAAAATGGGAACATGCATTTGAACAAATTCTTCCATCTTTTGAACATGTTAGTGAGAGTTTTCTTGATGTAGACTTTAAACATAATTGTGATGAAAATTCTGACTATTTTCAATTTTCTAGACCTCTTGAAAATTATGAAAAGTTCACACTCACATGCCTATTTGTATCATATATTTGTAGTCACATATTTTTTAGGATATATGAAATTCGTAGGTATGTACATTTGTTTTCTTTCTCACCACATTTTCTTGCAGAACTAATGTCCCGTATACAAGGTATAATTCTTTTAATTCTTTGTTCTCTATTTTTCATTTGCATACATTGAGGACAATGCATGATTTAGGTATGGGGGGAGTTTGTTTGTATTATAGTATTAGATTTATTTTTATTTATTTTTTAATTTTTTAGGAATTTAGGAAAAATTAAAAAATTTATAGTATTAGATATTATTTTTTCTCATTTTAGAAAAAAATTTAAGAATTTTTTTTGTTTTAAAAATAAAAAATAAAAATTTTGTTTGACTTTTTATGAGTTGGATTAATTCTAATAAGTATTCGTGGAGCATAACTCATGAGTAAGATTAAAAGATTTAGAATTCTTTAACCTTTGATTAGATACGAAATCTTAGTTCGAAATACCATCTAGAATAAAATTGATTCATCAACATTTTTGCATTTCACGTTCGCACTAACTCTTAGTTGTGGGGTATAAACTATGATTTGAGCAATTTCAAGAAAAAAAAAGAAAAATAGAGAAAAAAAAAAAGAAAAGCTGGAAAAAAGTTGAAAAAAGAAATAAATAACTGCTTCAATGTCCATTGAACGAAATAACTGGGTATCCAAGCATCAAGAAGCATCGATATTCATGCTGAAAAATGTGATGGATATAAGCAGCTTGACTAGTCTAATTTTGTGGCCTTTGTTACTCGAGCTAGTAAGCCCTTAGGGGTGTCTCTACACCTAGTGCCCTAAAGCCAACTGGTTTGGGAGTCATTGGTCCAACGCTCGCTACATAAGTAACTCTGAAAAGCCTAAAAAAACGAGACATTGCACAAGTCAAGAAAAAAAATTAGAAAAGGAAGAAATGAAAAAAGAAGGAAAAAAAAGAAAAAGAAAAATGAATTTACTTGATCTTCATGGTAAAAATTCCTATTAAGAGTTACATCACATACACAATGCATGCATCACATGGGATTAATTTTATGAAGGATGATGTCTAGAATGAAGATTGAGTATTTTTGATAAGGTGAAAGTGTGATTTTGAATTTAATCTTGCTTATGTATAATGCCCATGTATACTTAGAAGTTTTCTTTCGATTTCACAATTGGTTAAACTTAAAAAGATTTTAAATTTTGTGGATATATTCACTGCAAACCTCACGAGACACAACTCGTCCACTTGGGGTAACTTTGGGGTTTAAAGGCTTGTTGCACATGTTAAGTACAATCGTGTGTTTTCTACGAAAATGGGATAGTATAATTTTTGTTTTTATTTTTTTTTTATTTTTTTTTGTTTTACTCGAGGACGAGCAAAAGTTAGGTATAGGGGTATTTGATAAACACATAACTTGTACATTTTATTATCCCTAATTTTGTCCTTTTAATTATATTAGTTTATTAAATTAATATGTTTTATTTTATTTTGTAGGATTTAATATTTTATTGCAATAAAGTCAAAATCTTGGTGATCAAGCAGTATTTAATTCTCTTATTCATGTAAGAAAATAACCAAGAAAAATCCTACAAGGAAAAGGAAGGAGGTGGAACAATCTTGGTGTGCAAGTCAAATCCAATGAAGAAAAAGAAAGTTTATCTAGAAGATCTCTTTGAGAAGTTGATTGCCACTAGGAGGTTGAAACCTACATGGAAAGGGACTTTTGGGAGATTACCATGTAAAGATTGAAATCAAGAAGGAAAGAAGAGAAAAAAGAGAGGCCAAGTTCAATGAATGTAAATTAGGGCACAAATTTATTTTTCCTATAAATAGGTCTCTTGTTTTAGAGAAAAGATGTACTAGGATTGGTTTAAGTTAGGAGTAGGAGTAAAATTAAATTATTTCTTCATCCTTAAATAAAGGGAGTTTTCTTATTTTATTTTTAATTTTCTACTTCTTCTTTATTTTAGTTTGCTTATTTATATTCATGTCTAGTTAATTTCTTTAATCTAGGATGAAGATGAAATTAAATAATTATTTATGATAATATTTTTTATCTCTTCTATTATTTAGGCTTTTATGTTTAATTTATTTTGCCTTCATATTTCGTTATTGAAATACCTTCGTTTTATAGTTCTTATGTGATTTTAAATTAATTAAGAGGTTTTGATAGATTATTGTTAAGATATGAGTTTTTCATAATCCATGCTTGCTCAAAGAAGTTTTGATGGGTTATAGTTAATCCTTAAATTTTCATAGTCTATGTTTGCCCACGTTATTTATAAAATTACTAAATTAAAGGGAAGGGAGATCAAAATCATAATTAAGTTATAAAAATAGAAAAAATTGAATTACTTGTTATGTTTATTATTTAATGGATTCGAATTCCTAGATTGCTTCCTTATTATTAATTAGTTAAATTTTAGTTAATTGATTCTCAATCTTTATTTTTAATTCGCCTGAAATAGATATTAAGGATACATTAAAATTAATCTAGTCTCTGTGGGTTCGACCTGTACTTGCATGTTCTTCAATTTGACACTGTGCACTTGCAATTATATATTTTTATCACATCAGTAACCTAACTTTTTTGTTGATGCGGAGAGGTTTACAAAAATAACATTCAAGGGACTATCCCCACTGAGCTTGGTAACTTGAAGAGTCTAATAAGCTTGGACTTGTACAACAATAAACCTCTAGTGATTAGCTTACATATTTATCTGATAGCGAGCTTACATTTTACAGACCATAGCGAGCTTACATTTTACATATTGCACATGAATATAAGATGCAGAAAGTTGCAGATGTTCACCTTTGTGTTTATGTGATGTGATACATCACTATGTTAAAAAGTCTATGCCGGTGTGTGTTGTACTGTACCTGTTGAGGGTTGGAGATGTAATTCTGCAAAATAGTATGAGAGGCTAGGTTGTAATATCCCTCACTTTGCTATGAATTTCTGATTGCCATTAACGGTGACTAATATATAATGTATTATTAACTGCTGTAATGATAGTTACTTATATGGAGCAAGGGACTTGCATATGAAACTTAATACTATGACATGTTGCAGGCTTAGCAAAGGCAATGAATATATATTGCAATTTAAGAATGAAATATTTAGTTGGGCATAAGGTTGTGATTTTAATGTAGAAAACGCAGATGAGTGGCAGTGATGGAGCATTGGATTCATTCATAGCCATTTTTCCCCCCTTAAGTGGATTCTATTTCGACACAACTCAAAGTTATACTCATATACATTATAATCAACCCATACATGATTCATTTGAAAATACTTGTATTTTGTGTGATACTTTTTCTTATCCAAACTCTAATGTCAATTTACGCATCAAACTATGATGGTGAAAAGAAAGATAAAATTGTCAAATGAATAACAATTCCCATGATATGATTTAACCCATTAGGTTCAAGGCTTGATTTTTCTCCCAAAGCTAATAATTTAAGGAAATAAATAAACAATTATTGACATATACAACAATAATAAAAGAAGTCTACATTCAATAAAATCTCGACTTTTAATTTATAACCCAACTCAAACTGAATAACCAATTTCTGTATTTTGTTTTGGAAGTACCGCAACGTAATTAATAATGGCAAACTACTGAAAATAGAAAAGTACCAGTTTAACCCTAAAAGATAGATGCGTTTAGACCATGTTGAAAACATGTTTATAAACTTTGTTTTGTTTATATAAAAATATATTAATTATATATCTCCGTTACATTTTTAATCATATTAAAAATATTGATTAATACATAATGTACCAATTCGTGTATAAAATTAACCCAATTAAGTTCATTGTATTAATCCTAGCTAGTTCAAAGCTATGATCTACGATACCAAATTGGCATCTGCGTCTTAGCTGAAAAGCTAATACTTTCCATTTTAAGAACTTATAGGTAACCCTATATATAATCAAAGAGGGGATAATATTGAGAAATTAGTAACATGTGATTTGATAGCTACCTTAATTTAATTTCTTATGAAATTAATTCTTATTCCTTTACGTGTAAAATAGAAAAAGGAACATAGTACTGTTGAGATATATGGGAAGGGTAGAAGTTAACCAGCATAGGTATATATATATATATATATATATATATATATATATATATATATATATTAGTTAGATAATAAAATACAATCGGTGCCTACGTAAAGCAACAGCTTACGGATGAGTGACCCATTATAATTTTGTCGAATTTGGAATATTAAAAAAAATGCATCTTTATGACATGACTATTAATTAAGGAAATGAGATTAATGATAAGGCTTAATGTAATATTTATATATATAAATCTTACCTTATTACGAAATAATTAATGAGATAATAACATTTAAAAACTAATTCTTTTGTGTAATCATACATATCAGTTATTATCATAACAACTCTTGTAGGACTGCGTATTGACAAAAAAACATCCTTCAACTTTCATTTATCATAAGTAGACGCATCAAAATTGAGAAAAAGACAAACAAAAAAACAGATATTTACTTGAATTATAATATTTAAGAAATTAACTATGCAACAACTCAAAGCAAGCTAGAATTAAGAAACCTAAGAACTCTACACCTATAAATAATTAAGAACGAAAACTGATGATGAATAATATATCACCTGGAAATTGAGAGCACAAAAAATCATAGTATCTGTACGTATTTTTCAGCAAACATACATATTTTTTTGGATCAGAATGGAAAAGCATGCAGGGTCGAACCAAGAGGATGGCAGTTCTCGTAGGGTGCAACTATCCAAACACCCCAAATGAGCTGCATGGCTCCATAAACGACGTGCTAGCCATGCAAAAGACGCTTATAAAGACGGTTTGGGTTTGATCCGACCCACATTGAGTTCCTGACCGATGCGCCTGGCTCCTTGGTCATGCCTACCGGTGAAAACATAAAGAAGGCACTTGATCGGATGATTGACAAGGCGGCAGCCGGTGATGTTCTCTTTTTCCACTACAGTGGTCATGGCACCCGAATCCCCTCTGTGAGACCAAGCCATCCGTTCCGGAAAGATAAGGCAATTGTTCCTTGTGATTTCAATCTCATCACAGGTCATGATCATAAGTCTTATCATTTGCATTATTAATTTGTTATAATTAGGAAGCATATACGATATATATATATATATATAGAGAGAGAGAGAGAGAGATGTGGACTTCCAGCAGCTAGTAAACCGGCTACCAAAAGAAGCAAGCTTCACAATACTTTCGGATTCCTGCCATAGTGGAGGCCTCATAGACAAAGAAAAAGAGCAAATAGGCTCTAATTCCATAATTGGTGAGAAAGACGGTACATTAATCCATTATTCCCACAAACCAAAAGCCATCCCATTTGAATCAATACTACAACACCTTTCATCACTAAACGGCATAAACACGTCCTACATCGGCACACATTTGCTTGAATTTTTCGGACACAATGCGAGCCTTAAGTTCCTTCTGCCTAACGACGAGCAGGAATGGTCGACATTGCAGCCAGACGCAGGCATTTTACTTAGTCGGTGCCAAGCGAACGAGACTTCAGCTGATATGAGTCCAAATGGGAATGGAGATCAAAATAATAAGAAGGCATATGGGGCATTTAGTAATGCGGTTCAAATGGTGTTGAAGGACAATTCTGGGCCGTTAAGTAACAAAGAGATTGTGGTGATGGCCATGAAGATTTTACAGGCGCAACGCGTAGAACAGCACCCTTGTTTGTATTGCAGTGATGACAATTCTGTGACGATGAGTGTACGTACGTACAAGATTGATTATGTACGTGTGGTGATTTTATTATTATTATTATTATTATTATATTCCTTGATTGTTGTAATTAATGTGATTATAATATATAATAATGTGGTATGCAACTACTAATTAATACCAAATTAATTAATTGGAGTTTTCTTGCTTTTTGTGTAGTCACCCTGAGCACGTGGCTTAATTTATACGAGTATATATTTTTAGAAATTACATAATTTTCAAACTCAAAAATATCTAACTTCTTGATTGAGGGATATATATATATTATCAATTTGAATTATATATTATGAGTTTAGTATAGTTTGAGCACAAATTAAGTCACACGTTCTCAGAAATAGCTGTACGAGTATGTATGCTAATTGGGACATATATATATATATATGTACACATTTAAATTGTACATTTAAAAATACATTTAAGTATAAAATGATAATAAAATATTTTTCTTTTCTTTTTTCATAACACTTTCTTTCTCCTCATTTATTATTATTTTACACTTAAATATATTTTTGAATGTACACTTTGAATTTGTACATAAATTTATTCTTTTGAGAAACCTTTTAAAGATGGAAGTTAGTTATTAGATGAAGTTAAGTTAGTTTGAAATAAGGTGTTCGATAAAATCATACAGCATTCAAGAATGATTACAAAAATAAATACTCCCTCCATCAATAATAATAGGCGTTTTAATTTTATGCAAATAAATTAAAAAAGTCATTTAATATTCCTTATGTTTCTTAATATAAGTCGTTTTAGAGTTGTACACAAGTATTAAGAAAATGATTATATAACATTAAATATAATATCAATTGTCTATATTGTCCTTGAATTAGAAAAAGAGAGTATTATTTATTGTGCAAAAAATAGTGAGAGAACTAAAGTTATATTTCATACTTGGGATACTATTGAAAACTAAATAATTAATACTTTACTTGAAATTCTCAAACAATTTATATTAAAAGACAAAAACATTTTTCTAAAACGACTTATATTAAAGGACGGAGAGAGTAATAATTAAAATTTGTGTGAAATTTTAACACTACTCTTTTATGGGAAGTTGAAAACTATTAATACAATACAATGGAGAGAATTTTTTGAAAGAATAAGAGAAGTTAAGAGTGATATAGGAAAGTAAATAATTATTTTCTTAAAAAATTATAAACGATAAATAAATTAAAATAGATTTTTATTATTATAAAATGGAAGAAGTATAATAACAAAGAATAATTAGATCAAGTGTAACAAGGGAAAAGTTTATCTAAAAAAAAGGTTAACGGGAAAGAAAAGATAAGACGCAATCACTAGAACTTGGTCAAATATTTAGTTTTGACAACTCGAGCACAAGGTTACTATATTTCTGTAGTCCCAACAACAAAGATATGATCATATTATAGATATTATTATAGATAGTAGCACCCGCAGTACACGCAACGCAAGTCTAAATTATATAGGATAAAATTAAAAGTTTATAAAATTTAAAATATTAAATAAAAAATAAAAAATTTAATTAAAAAGGATAAAATAATAAGATATCTAAAATTATAGGAGTAAAAGAGGAAGAAGAAAAATAAAATAATAAAAAAAAAACAAGTCAAGTGAGATCCAAAATAATCAAAGATGGAGATACTTTATAGAGTCCCCACCCGTGACAATCGGTTATCACGGACATTATTTTATTAACTAATTTCTAATCGTTGATCATGATAATAAAGAATTGAAGCCGCTATAAGGAATAGCTGCAGACATACATGACCAAAAACACCTTTAGTTATTATTTCCTACAAGTTTGGTTTTCTTTAGAAAACTCAACAGTCAATGATCTGATTGGTGGTGTTTGGATCTTCAAGTACTAGTATTACTATTCAATATATTTGTGGGAGAAAAAAATGTGCAAGTACTATATCAGAATAAAATATAATGTCATCTTATCTTTATTTGTTTATTTCTAAATAAAGTTAAATAATAATACTTGTTATATTCTAAAATACAAAATTATTATTGATTTTATGTAGTTAATTTAAAATATTTTAAAATACAAAATTAATTTAATTTTTTTTTATATTTTTAGTCAATCTAATGATAAATTTTATAAATTATTTAAAAATAATACTTGTTGAAAAAATTATTATTTTATAATTTTAAAAAATATTATTAATTTTTAAGTTTAAAAATAATTTAAATTATTTTTAAAGAATCAACAATATTTTTGTTGGATGCAAAATGCCAGACGAAAAAGGAAAAGGAACTCCTTTTTTGACTGAAAAATGGCGATACAAATTTAAGACACTACTAAATTTCCATTTTTGCAAAATTTGACCGTCGACGCAGCAAATATCGACTCTTTTTGTCATCACTTTCACACCGGACCCAAAAACCTTGGCTGGCTATAAATACTGCCCGCCCATGTTTCAGCTTAAACCACCCACCCATAAGTTAACTAACCACTCCAAGTTTATCCTATCCAAAATACTCTCTCTATCTATCTGCGTCGTCTTTCTTTCTTTTTCCTTTGTAGAAAGATGTCATTAAGGTGGCCTTTCTCTCTCCTCATTCTCGTCACCATCACCCTCTGTTTACTCCCTGCCGTCCGATCACAATTCAATGACACAAAATTCTGTCCCACAACGACGACGCCGGACGATTTTTGTAACATCAATTGCTTCCAGGCCGACCTGGTCTGCGGCGCGGATGGCGTGACCTACACTTGCGGATGCCCCGATGCGCACTGCGCGGGAACCAGTGTTGTCAAGTTAGGGCCTTGCGATGGGAAGAAGAATTAATGGTCAGGCGGCGTTCCTGTTCATCGTCATTCTTCTTCGCCTTTGTTCAATGATTTCAAGTGCACTTTCCTTTTGTCTTTCTATCGTCAATTGGCTATTATTTGTTACTGTTTCTGATGCTAAATTAGTACTACTACTCTACATGATTAGGGTTCATTTTGTATATGTAATGCACTGATATCAAATAAATTCAATTCGATTACTATTGTTGCACGTGTGTGTTTGTTTTGAGGTAGAATGGTTTATAATGATTTGTTCTGGGGAATAAAGGATTATTACTTATTTCTTCACTTTTTGCTGAAGTAGATTAATAATGTGAAGAGATTCATTCAGTAAATATTATTATTTTCTAGGCTTTATGTTTATGGCAACTACTGAATGAAGCATAATTTTCTTTCCTTGCCATAGTTAAGATAATATAGGAGGAAGGAAGGACCCAAATTATATTATTCTTATATTGCACATTCATTTCACGTACAAAGTTTATAAGTTCAGTATCTTCCTGACGGGGATGGGAACAGATTAAGAGCTTGAGCTTTACCTGTCACCATACATCCAGTTAAGCTTAGCCAGCTTCAGTGGATCTATAACTTATGCCTTTGTAAAATGTCGGTTCCCAAATTAAATGAATCAAAAGACATGAAGGTACGAAAACCTGAAAACTTTTCGTTCAAATCATACTGTAATTCCCAGCAAGAAGGATGGGCTCCAGGGTACCACATCGAAACACTAATGAAGAACCCAAAAAAAAAAGCCAAAAAAAAGCCAAAAAAAGCCAAAAAAATATATATATAAAATAAAAAACAATTGCACAGTTTTTGGCTCTAAGATGAAGATATAGTGAGATTTCTATTTGTTACCATGACACATAGCAGTAAGGTGTAGTCCTCTCAAAACCCAAGAGAAAATTAAAATCGTGTACAGTTGCATCAACAATATTCATTAGGAGAAGGATTTCGGAAAACATTAAATCAACAATATTCCTAAATATATTTGTATTTTGTCTAATCTACCAGAATACCTTATGGATCACAGAAGTTTCTGTATGTAATTCAGAGTATGCATGTTGGCAAATATGGCTTGACCATTTGTAGCATTTGAATCCAATTTCATTGAGTCACCATTAAGAGAATTAAATTTTCAGAACTACAATATTGCTAAATAATTAATAATTATAAAAGAAAATTTTCAGCACGCAGTATTGATTGGATAATATCAACAATCTACTTCTATTAACATTTTCTAGAAATCCAAAAGGTTGACAACAAAGTATCTTCTAATGCAAATCACCAGAAGATTTAATATCCATCAAATTTATGCTTAAATGTAATGAATGGGATTGAGGAAGAAAAAAGAATATTGAATTATTCGTGGAAGTAGCTGATGTCAACTTGAATTACAAGGAGCTCCTCCTACTTAGTTGACTTTTGGAACACAACTAAGTTGACATTTGGAACACAATGTGGCCTTGTCTGTCTTTGAATAATTAGTTCAGTTTTACTGCAATAGACTAATTAATATTGCGAGGGTTTTCTAGAAAGAAAGGCATTTTATATCAACAGGTCCTTGAATCCTTCCCTTAGCTCTACGCTCAATCTTGGAACTTTGATTTCTTTTTCTGTAACAAGAATCCGATGGCAGAGACATTTCTATTCAGTATTGCATGCTCTGTTCTTGGGAACTTGGGCTCGCTTCCACTCCTAGAAATTGGATTGCCATGGGGAGTTGAAAGTAACCTAACAACATTGAAGAACACACTGTCCATGATCAAAGCAGTCCTTTTGGACGCAGAGAAACAGCAAGCGAATAATCATGAGGTGAGAGATTGGTTAGAAAAACTTAAGGATGTCCTTTATGACATTAATGATGTCCTAGATGATTTTCACGCTGAAGCTTTGCGATGGAAAGTTGAAGTTCGTGGGAGGATGTTAAACCAGGTCAGTAATTTCTTTTCCCTCTCAACCCCTATTGTATATCGCCTTAAGATGGGCAATAAGATTAAAGATATTAGGCACAGACTAGATGGGATTGCAATGGATAGGAGAAACTTTCACTTTACTGGGCAGATTGTAGATGGTCAATCTGAAAACAGTTTGAGGGAGAGTCATTCCTTTGTGAGAGAGTCAGATGTCATTGGAAGGGAATTAGATAAAAAGAATATTATAAAATTTCTGATGAGCTCTTGTGATGACGAGGGTCTTACTGTTATCCCCATAGTGGGACTTGGGGGGCTTGGGAAGACAACACTTGCTAAATTGGTGTACAATCATCACAATGTAATTCAGAATTTTGAAATAAGAATGTGGGTGTGTGTCTCAGATGATCTTGATTTGAAGAATGTTGAGAAATCAGGCCTTCACAAATACACTAAGATAAATACAAGCACACTACTGTATGAAATATAAAATAATAACACAAGAATTTTATGTGCAAACCCAACTTGGAAAAACTATGGGAAGAGATCTCAGAAATCCATTATGAAAATAATATGGAGATTACAAACTCTCAACTGAGAAATAATCTCAGAAATCCATTATTTCTCTCTAGCTCTCTTCAAATGTTCTAACTAGAGCTTCTCTCTATATCTATTTTGCTTTCTCGATCTGATAGTATGTTGCTCTCGGATGGTGTGTTTTGTTGCTCTCTCGAGCAACCAATTTATAGTACATGAGAGGAGGGAAGGTAAGGACAATTAGCATTCCATCTTTGACAATATGGCAAATGATGGGCTGGTAGTGGATGGGCTTGTCTGCCACCAAATTATATGAGGCAATTATTCAACAATCTCCACCTTGGCTCATATTCTTCAAATACTATGTATTGTGAACTTCTTCGTGTCTGTGAATGTATCCCTCTCCCTGGACACTCTACCACGAACTTAACATTCAACGAAGTGAATTAAGTCCAAGCAGTGCTTGAACTTTTCCGTTGTAACTGACTTTGTGAGCATATCTGCAGCATTCTCCTTTGTGTGAACTTTGCGAACTGCAATGTCACCACTGTTCAGCCATTCACGAATCTTGTAATACCGAACATCTATATGTTTGGTCCTGGCATGGAACACTTGGTTTTTCGCTAAGTGAATAGCGTTTTGACTATCACACTATATCTGGATACTGCCCTGCTTGAAACCTAGTTTCTCGACTAGTCCCTTTAGCCACAAAGTCTCTTTGCCTGCCTCTGTCAACGCCATATACTCAGCCTCTGTTGTTGATAATGTTGTTGTAGACTGCAACACTGACCTCCAACATATACATCCTCCACAAAAGATGTATACTAACCCTGTCGTAGATCTCCTTGAATCTAGGTCTCCAGCATAATCCGAATCAACAAACCCTATAACCTCATTCCTTGTGGTATCACGAACAAACATAAGACCGTAATTGGTTGTACCTGCTAGGTAACGAAAAATCCATTTGACAACACTTCAATGCTCTTTCCCTGAATTTGCCATATACCTCTAACCACACTGACTGCATGTGAGATATCTGGCCTTGTACATACCATGGCGTACATGAGACAACCTACCGCATTTGCATACGGTACTTTGGATATATACTCCACCTCATCCTCTATCTGTGGACTTAACTGTGAAGATAACTTGAAATGTGTTGCCAACAGAGTGCTAACTGGTTTAGCATTATGCATGTTAAACCTCTCTAAGACCTTTTACACGTATCCTTTCTGAGTTAACCATAGTTTTCATGCCTGACGATCTCTATGAATTTCCATACCTAGGATCTTCTTTGTTGATCCAAGATCCTTCATGTCAAATTCACTGCTCAACAAATTCTTCAACTGAAGAATATTTGACTTCCTCTTTGCTGCTATCAACATGTCATCGACATATAACGTCACTAATACTAGAGAACCATCATCAAGCGATCTGAAATACACACATGGATCATACCCAGAATGAGAGTAACCATGATCCAACATGAAGTTGTCAAACCGCATGTACCACTGTCTCGGGGACTGCTTCAAACCATAGAGAGACTTTTTCAAGCTACAAACTAAGCCCTCTTTCCCTGGTTCAATAAACCCCTCTGGTTGCTTCATGTAGATCTTTTTTTCTAAATCAGCATGGAGAAAAGCTATTTTCACATCAAGTTGCTCTAACTCCATATCCTGTGATGTTACGATAGATAAGATCAACCGAATCGACGTGTGTTTCACAACTAGTGAGAAGATCACATTGTAGTCGATTCCCTCTCTCTGATAGAATCCCTTTGCCACTAACCTGACCTTGAATCTTTCACCTTCTTTATCAGACTGGGCTTCCCTTTTTCTGAATACCCATTTGCATCCTATAGCCTTCGATCCTTTTGGAAGTTGAACTAACTCCCAAGTCTGGTTCTTCTGTAAAGACTCCATCTCTTCTGTCATCGTTATCGCCCATTTATCATTTTCCTCGAACTGAATAGCATCCTGATAGCTAGTTGGATCTCCACTACCAGTAATCAAGGCAAAGGCAACCATGTCTTCAAACTCATATCTCTACACTAGCTTGCTGACTCGCCTTTCCTGATCTCTAACAAGATTATAGGACCTCTCCTGGGGATCTGAAGGATGATTATTTTCAATCTCTTCATATTCTTTTGTCTCTTTGGGAAGCTCCACCTCAATTAGGTGTATCTGTAACTCACTTGCTACAGATTCTTCATTCTCGGATTTGTTCAACATGTGTTTCTCATTGAACACCACATCTCTGGTGACAACCTTCTTCTTGGATTCTGGATCTCATAACCTGTATCTCTTGACTCTATCTTCATATCCAAGGAAAATACACTCTTTTGACCTTGGATCAAGTTTGGACTGTCGCTCTTCAACCAACAGATGAATATAAGCTGGACAACCAAAAATTTTCATCACAAAAAAATCAACTGGTTTCCTTGTTCATACCTCCTCGAGGATTTTGTAATCAATTCCAGCTGAAGGAAATCGATTTATCAAATAACAGGATGTGTTGAGTGCCTCAGCCCAAAATCTCTTGGGCAAACCTGCATTCAACCTCATACATCTGGCTCGTTCCAATAGAGTTCTGTTCATCCTCTATATAACCCCATTTTGCTCTGGACTTCTTTTAACTTAGAAGTGCCTGGTGATACCTTCATCCTGGCAGAACTGTAGGAATGACTTGTCCCTGTATTCCATGCCATTATCTGATCTGAAATACTTCAACTTCTTTCCAGTCTGGTTTTCTACTTTAGCTTTCCATTGCTTAAAGATTCTGAAAACCTCGGATTTCTGCTTCATAAAATACATCCACACCTTTCTGGAGTAGTCATCTATGAAGCTAACAAAATAATGGGCTTCACCCATTGAAGTATGCTTGATCGGCCCCCACATATCTGAATGTACATAATCAAGTACATTCTTACTAGTGTGTGCTCTTGCTTTGAAGCTTACCCTCCGTTGTTTGCCGTACACGCAAAACTTGCAAAATTCCAAACTGCACGTTTTGACACCTTTCAGCAACTGCCTTTTGTGAAATTCTTTCATTCCACCTTCACTCAAATGACCAAGTCGCATGTGCCATAATTCTGTACTATCACTGTTGGAATTTTCCTGCACAGAAATTGCTGCTCCACCAGTAACTGTGTCCCCTATCAACCTGTATAGGGTGCCCTTCTTCTGACCCTTCATAATTACCATCGAACCCTTGGTAATTTTGATGACACCATCCCTGACTGAGATACTACAACCCATAGAATCAAATACTTCAACCGATAGTAAATTCTTCTTCAATTCTAGAATATACCTTACATCGCCCAATGTTCTGACAACCCCGTCAAACATTTTAACTTTGATGGTGCCTATTCTAGTAATTTTGCAGACTGCATTGTTATGAAACTGTACCACCATTGAAGAATGTAAAGGTATCAAACCAATCCCTATGAGGGGACATATGAAAAGAACAACTGGAGTCCATGTACCAATCTATAAGGTTGCTACTATCTCTAACAAATAAGAGATCACCTTGTGAAGCTTCATTTTTTGTCACTGTGTATAGCTCTTTGTCGCTGCACATATCCACTTGCTCAGCAACATTAGCAGAATTTTCAATCTGCTTACCTTTCTTCTTGTTCTCCTTCTTCAATAATGGACACTGATTTTTATAGTGGCCTTTCTCGTGGCAATGATAACACTCAACTTGAGATTTATCCTTCTTGCTTGGTCTCGATTGAGACCTTCCTCATTCCTTATCGGAATTCTTCCGATTAGGACCTCTGCCACGCCCATCTGAAAATGCAAAAAGACTGTCTCCTTGATCTCTAGAAGTAGTGCCCCTGAACTTATCCTGGTCTAGGACTGTTGACATCACATCTTCAACTGCAAGTTTTTCCTTCCCTGCAAGGAGAGTAGTCTGGAGAGTTGAGTATGAATCTGGTAGAGAGACAAGAAGCAATAAAGCTTTATCTTCTTCATCCAGCTTTACATCAATAATGTGTTTTGACTCTAGGTTTAAACATGCGATTAACTCGCATAGATGTTCGAAATACTAATTTTGCTCAATTCTCGATGGAGGTAATATTTCATTCAACCTTAAATTGAATTTTATAACATGATGCTTTGAATTAAATCTCCCTTTGTGACTGATTATACTTTCATTTTTTAGATTGGGAACAATCCCCAAGAAATTGTGAAACTTCCATCTACAATAAACCAGTGTCATAATCTAAATGAATTGATATTTAGAATCTATCCACAATGGGATGTGGTTAGTATAGTGACTCCAATCTTTCTCACTGAACGCACAATTCTATCTGCTCGCAATGACGACGTTAGTGATATAAATGTTGTAGCACTGAATATTACTCCGGGAGAAACAATTACGTTTTTAGCTATAGATAAAATGTCTGAAGGTGATGAGCAGGATCATACCATTAGGAATCGATATCCTAATGAGTACTTAAACTCGCTGAATCCTTCAGGGTTGCCACTGTTTAAATTGGAGTTGAAAGTTGGATGCCCAATAATGTTGTTACGAAATATTGCACCGAAAGATGGACTTTGTAATGGTACGCGATTGGCGGTTGTTAGATGTGCCTCGAGGGTAATCGAAGCTCGGATATTAAATGGAGATAAAATTGGCAATTTAGTCTTCATTCCGAGAATATCATTGACACCAACATCTTTGGACTTGCTTTTTCGAATGACAAGACGCCAGTTTCCTGTCCGATTAACTTATGATATGACAATCAATAAAGTCCAAGGACAATCTGTCAAGTTCGTTGGGATTGATTTTCGACACCTGTTTTTAGTCATGGACACCTTTATGTGGCACTTTCTAGATGCACATCTTCGGATCGTATTATTGTCCTCCTTCTGGAAGATGGGTCGAATTGCACCATAAATATCGTTTACACAGAAATTTTGTTATAATATTCTTACGACAAGTAAATGGTATAGTTTAAACAAGTTTATTTATACTGAATTATGTAATCTTTTCAACATCTCAACTTTTAATTTTACAATGAGGTTCATTCTTTATAGGATTGGAGTGATTTTTTCAACGAGAACGATAGAGTATATACAATGGACCTTTGTAGATGGGACCGACGTAATCAGGTAAATCTACTTCTATGTCACTGCATCACAATAACTTTACTACTCCTACAATATAAATAGTGTTAATTTTATTGTTTATGTGAATAATTTAGGTGGTTGTGCATTCTCCTCATTAGGCAAAGTTTGTTCGTATTGATATAAAAAAATGAAGGATAGTGATGGAGAGAAGGTTTAAAGGGATTAAGAAGACATTTAAGAGAGTTAATTGATATGCAATCCAGTACTGACCTGTCCACATTTGACGATGACTAACCCACTACTGACCAAACAATTGTCTAGGTATGAAAGTCTCTCTTACTAAGACTATATTTCTCTACTTCCCATACAGACACACAACACACACAATACATGCACAAACACACACATAACTGTAACTAATCAAACACTCGCAAATCAACCTCACACACCATTATACTGCCACCAATACAAATTTATGATTTAAATCATTAAGCAAATGAATCGTTTGTTGAAATGGTACTAAGATAACTTTATTTGATTGTAAGTCTACATTCATCCATATATTTTCCTAAATAAATTGATAATTTGTTACAATCTCTCTAAATTTTTACTTATATCAATCTAAATCATTCTCCCCCCCCCTAACCCCACTACATACAAATATGTGTGCTCATTTATTTTTTAGATAATTCAGGGTAAAGTAAGGGGTCTTATGTTTTGCATTTACAATTGTTTTATTTTGACTCACATATTTCAATAATTTTTATATTTCAATTATTTTCAGGTATACATTGAAGGATACTTGGTGCAAGCTGTAAAGAATACGAAGTTATTTCTCTATTTTCTGCATGTGTATATTTTTTGTGTTCCGTCTTTGGTAAAGTTAACTAAATATACATGGTTATGATGATTTTGGGTATGGAATGATAGTTGTTTTAGTGCTTTGGATATGTATTGATGATTGTAAGTTTTGTAAATAGGTTTAGATTTTTCTGGATATCTATTTTTAAAAGAAACTCTGCCGAAATTTCTTGAAATTAGTAGCAACTAACTTGATGGTTTAGTGCTTAGATATGTGTTGATTATTGAGTATGTATTAATTTTCTGCATGTGTGTATTTTTTGTGTTCCATCTTTTGTAAAGTTAACTAATCATACATGATTATGATGATTTTGGATGTGGAATGATAGTTGTTTGGTGGTTTGGATATGTATTGATGATTGTAAGTTTTTTATACAGGTTTAGATTTTTCTACCTACTATTTTTTAAGGAAACTGCCGAAATTTCTTGAAATTAGTAGCAACTAGGTTGATGTTTTGGTGGTTGGATATGTGTTGATGGTTGAGTATGTATGGTGAATTATGATAATTGTTATGTCCGATTGTAAGTTATTTTAGGTTGCAAAAAGTCTTTAGGTAATGTAGTAATTTTCGAATTTTAATCTAATTTTTCGTTACTTCGTGCCTTCAGGCACAGGCAATTACTAGTTTCTTATAGTTATTAATCAGTTATTCCCTCTGTTCCACATAAATAATAATTTTATTTGCTTTTAATCCTAAATAATTTATGAAATCTTAAAAAAAAAATTATTGTGATGTAAATTTAATTTAATTTTAAATACAATAAATTTTCACTTAGTAATACTTTTTAAGTAGTTTATAATATTAATAATTGTACTAAACAAACCTAAATGAATTCACGTTAACTTTGAAATTTTAAAATTTACAAATTTACTAAGAAAAAAAATCATTTATTTTGGAACAGAGAGTGAAAAATAAGTAATATCTATTATTTCATTCATATCCGTGTGTTTTCTTTTTTTCTTTTTTTTTTGGCTAAATTTTCCGTGTGCTTTCTTGATTTGATTAATCTTATAGTTAAATTTATTCTTCTTATTTGATTTTTAAAAATTGTTGATAGAAAAAAATTCAATCACTCTCCATTCTTGTTCCAAACACTCACTTTGAACTCAATTATAGATATATTTCGTGACATAAAAAAACGTTGAGTGTTGTTTTAATAAAGAATTTTATCTTTACTAGAATATTTAATGTGTATTTTTTTTACCTATACTTTCATGAACATAATTATTTATTATATTAATATTATATATTCTTAAAATAATTTTAGTCCCCTCAATATAAATTCTTGGTTCCAGCCCTGACAAGGACAAAATAATAGCTAGTGGGCCTTTCAAAATTTTCATTTTGTGTTAATGGCCCTTTAGCCCCAAGTGGACACTAACTTACGGAATATATAGTCGGCGCTTCCCTCCAACCTTCATGCGCAGGATCCCTTCATCCAATCCCTTCATCACTTGTTCCAACTGTTTGAGTTGGTACCAGTAGAATTTCAAATATATATAACAATATATGACCCATTTTTATTAATACAGAGTTTGAGAATTTGAATCTTATTCACAATTGGTTATTATGAGACGAGTTCAAAAGTTCAGAAGGCGACAACAGAATGATGAACACAGTAAATTATCTCTTCTCCATCTAAACCCCTCCCCCTAAGTTAAAATAAATTATTGTAATAAATTAAGACATTCAACAACAACAAACAAAAAAAAACTACACATCTTTTCACTGAATGATGGTTTAAAATGACAATTGGTATGATTTCTCATATAAACAAGCGTAATAGTTTAGGTAAACCGTAAACCAACTAGATATATGATGATAAGACAATAAATAAAATAACACATAAAATAGGATGAAAATTAAAAAACAGAAAACACAAGCAACAAGTAATTTCACATTATTTGTTTATCGTAAGATTTATTGTTTCAGAATTTTTAGTGAATCATTTCAATTTTGAATTTAAAAAAAAAGTTTTAAATTAACTTTCACATGTGAATAATAAACTTATAATTTAGAAGAGAGGCCGGGAGAGTATTATATATGGTACATGCATGTGTGCCTAATTTTAAAAAAGTGAAATTTTAAAATAATTGAAAAAAAATTGTGACATATGAAAAGTTTCATTCACTTATAACTACACATATATTTTTAAAAATATACTAAATAACTTGAAAAAGTTATACCATACAAAAGTAATTGCTTCCCGTACTCTAACTTTATAATATAGAAGATATAGATATAAACAAAGATAATATTGATTACAAGAGAGACTCATTTTTTTAATCTTAATTAATTTGAAAATTTTTTAAATTCAAATCGTTTTGTTAGTTTGTTTAAAATTTAAAATAATTATTATTTAAAAGTTAATACTTTTTAAACAGTTTATAATATTTGCTATTCATTAATCAAAACTATATACATTTATATCAATTTTCAAATCTAAAATTTTGCAAATTAACTTAAGAAAAATATTATATAAAACCTTTTTTTGTTGTACCAGAAGAAGTATTGATATTGCAGGACAGTTGCTATCACACCAAAAAGATTAATGGCAGATTTAATTGGTGGTTGAATGTAACACCCCCTTCCCAAAATAGGAAAGGGAGGTCACGCACGAACAAACTCTAAGCAGAATATCAAACTAAAAGGAACATCTCTTCACACTTGCCCTTGAACCCCTTGAATACCTGCCGAAAGAAAAACACAGCATGAGCCAATTGCCCAGTACGAATATAGAGTACAGAAGTATGAACCGAAATGAATAACAAAATCAAGCTGAACTAAACTCAATAACATAGCTGAACTGAATAACGAAATCAAACTCAACTAAACTCAATAACATAGCTGAACTGAACTGAACTTAATAACATAGCTGAATCGAACTGAACTGAATAACAAATATCACAATAACATAGCTGAACTGAACTGAACTGAATAACATAGCTGAACTGAACTGAACTGAATAACAAATATCACAATAACATAGCTGAGCTGAACTGAACTGAACTGAATAACATAGCTGAACTGAATAACGAAATCAAACTCAACTAAACTCAATAACATAGCTGAACTGAACTGAACTTAATAACATAGCTGAATCGAATGGCTGAGGTTATTTCATACCGAGCTCAGAAATATAGCTTGCCACATAGACAAGTCAAATAATGTCATATAGACAAATCACACATTGGACTGCAGATCCAAATGCATGCAAAATCGGAAAGTGTGTTTGGCACAACATCAGCAATCCGCAGAACAGAACAGAAAACTAGGGCCGACCCATACGCCTCTCACAACAAATCACCAAATGGCCAACTCCCATCGGAGCACAAAACAGAGACGCCGTGGACTAATCACACTGCCACGGAAGTGTCATGTCTCTTGTGCCAAGACGACATGCCTGTGGTACCCCCACAGGTGGTTAGCTCAAGGTACACCCTACGATATCATCTAATAAAAATATCATGTCACAATATAAGCGACATAATACCAACAAAAGGGTTTTAATACGCACATGCTAAATCGAAACGAATTGACACAAAATCTCCCAAAATATATTAGCATGTACGTTTCTACAAAAATAAATACTAGACATGATATTCCAACTCAAAGAATACAAATACGAGTCATATGTATCAACTCAAAAATAAAAGAATTATATGAATTTCACAAGAAACAATCATGTGAAATAATAACGGAATTCAAAACGCATAACAAAACGAATTAATTAAATTTCAGAAGACTATCGCTGAAGGAGTACGGAATCCGTACCTGGAGTACGTAATGCAATACCCACAATTACAGATGCAATTGGTTAGACTCGCTCAATATAATCTATTCACCAAAATAATACATTTTATTAAATACTACAATATTAGTATTTAACTATTTTATACATATATTGAACCCTCCATAATATTAAAGAGATACATAATATCTCGCCAAAATAATATCACAATATTAACTAACAAATTAACTAAAATATACTAATTAAAGTTATAAACTAATAATACAGAAAATTAAATTGAATAAATACAAAAGAAAAAAAAACGTACCCGAAATTATGAGGTTCGCAGTCTGCCTACGTCCTCGATACCGAAAATTTTTAACTAAGGAGGTACTTACTAAAAAGTCCCTCTTACAAAAAGTTTTTTCTTAAAATAAGAAAATCCTTATTGTTTAATAATATTAATAATAAAAATAAAATATTAGTATTATATATATAGGTAAGGAAAGGAGAGAAACTTTAGTATTCGGGCGATGTGGGACTCTGTAACATGGGTATTACATTGAATCCTTAACATTTTCATGACCATTAACAATATGTATCTACATAATTCAAGGTAGTGAGGTTAGTTTTGATATATGATTAAGGAAAACTTATAGTTCAAATATTCTAGTTTTTAATAATTTCATTTGGTACATTGACTGAAATATTGGAAGAAACTAATTGTAAATTTAATATTTTGATCCCATAATATTACAAAATCTAATATATGGGGTTTTTTAATGATGTTTTTATTTAATATATGATGAGAGAACATCTTACTCATCATTATCAGAAAGATTCATTACAAAAGTCTGCTAAAACTAGTTTACATCATCCTATTTATACTATCTGCTTTGCTTAAAACTCAAGCTAACCTAACAACTAACTCTAGTTAATTATGACTAACTATAGTTTATAAGTTAGCTAGCTGTCACTGTCATGTGATTAGCAGTATTCCTGTGTTTCTCAGCAGCTCTATCATCATTCCTTCCATTCTTTGTTGCTGTATTATCTATGCTTAGGCATTTAATCATAGACAGTTTTACTCCCTTAGGCTGTACACATGTACTTTTACTAGTACTTGCTACTGCTGCTGTTGTTTGTGTTGTTGTTGTTGCTGTTGTTTCACTATCCTTAATATCCCCTACAAGTTGAAGGTGTGCAAGGATTGCACAGATGCAACTTGGAGATAATAGACCAGTGAGAATGTTGAGTTGAGTTGTAGTAGAAATGAAAACTGGTTGTATAATGCCTTCAAGGACCTTATCTCGCACAAAATGACAGTCGAGTTCAATATGCTTGGTGCGAGCATATTGTACGGGATTAGATGCAATGTTGATGGCAGCATTATTGTCAACATGAATAATTGTTGGCTTGGAAACCAAGATCTGTAAATCAGCTAACAAACCATGAAGTCACAATAATTCACAAGTAGTCATAGCTAAGGCTCGGTATTCTGCTTCAGCAGATGAACGAGAGACAACGGTCTGTTTTAATTCTGGATAAGTGCTTTTGCATGATTAGTACTGATGGGATAGAAATTGTTGATAAGGAGACAAAAGGTCACAAACAGAGTAGTGGAGATTATGAGAATACTAAATCAATTTTTATCTTAATATTTCCACCACAAATAAAAATTGTCTCTCATTATTTACTTCTTTGTCCGAATATTTCAATGATAGTAAAAATATGTGCCAAAAAATAATAATTCCAATAAGACCAATATAATTTGGAGAGATTAATTTCAAGTTACTTTTAAAAATTTAGAAACTTTAGGCACAAAAGCTTTTGAACTTCTCAATCTATAATAGATTGTAGTTAACCCTAATAGGAAATTGTATACAACTTTTTTCCGTCTAAATACCACTTCCACATTCGGTTATTCGTAATGAGGACGAACAGTGAAGATCTATTGCTTTTCTATATTCAATTTTTTTTTTAATTTAATCAATGGAAATTGATATGACAAGTGCATGTGGAACACTCTTTTGAGCTCTTGTGATTAAATACCAAAAATATCCAGAAAAATATACAAACAAAGAATATATGTTTCTGTTTTTTTATTCTTCATCCAATTCAAATCTTGGTATGAACTCCAAGCTTACATCGAAAAATAACTAGAGTGTTGGGAGTCACCTTAAGCCTTCTAGGGACTGAAGTGAGACCTTTTGAAAATGCTAACTAGTAAAAGACATACAACAACAACATATATACTTCACATATTGTAAAATTTCCAAGAGAGAAATAGTGAATGTTATAAATTATTAAACAACTATATATGTGAAGGAAAAGAAGGTTAAAAATCAGTATTCGAAAAAGGATAATAATATATATTGTGAATATTTTATTTCGACTATTTGATTGTTGAATAAGTATTAGTAGTAATTTTTATGAGAGATGTGTAATAAGTGGAGTCCTCCTATAATTTCTATCAATATCATGTATTGATAAGTTTTGTAATTATAAGTCAGCATAAATTTGTCGTAATACATAACAGGACTCTTCAAAAAATCATTTTGCGGACCTAAGGACGGAGGGAGTGCTAAAAGCGTAGGCTTTTTCTTATGTTGTCTTATTTATTTTATTTATTTATTTTTTCTATTGTATATATTTGTATATATTATATAAGCATATATTAATTATAAGAATTATAAATTTTACATGAAAAGTTATCGAAAAATAATCTTATACTACACAGCAAATTCATTTCAAGAGCTTCAAATCCTCCATTTAAATCGATAAAAAAAAACAATAAATTCATGAACCTAATTAGCTGAGAGAGTGCAATGAACCATTACGTTTGTTGCAATTTAATTTCGATAGATTGATATGTATATCATTTTTTTTAACATGATAGTACAATTGCATTGTACTCCCTCCTTTCTTTTTTGGAAAGACAATTTTGTTTGTTTCTTTTTTTATCTTGTTTGTATATTTTAATAAAAGTTAATGATTAAAATTTTTCATATTATCTCTAATCTTAAATATTAATTTTTTATAACTTTGATCTTAATTAATTATTGATTTTTTTTAACTTTGTCGTTTCTTTTTATTTATTTTTGAGTTTTTTACAAAGAAAGTCTCTTTAAACGTTGACCTTAATTAATTCTAGAAATTTTAAATTTTAAATTATGATGTTAATCTATTTAGTCTATTTGCATTAATTTTAAATTTACAAATTGGTTAGAAAAAAATTCAAATAAACTCTGTTTTTTTTTTAAAAAAAAAAAAGAGAGAGAGAGAGTAGTAATATTGCATGACAGTTGCTATCATGCCAAAAAGATCATTCGCATAACAATTAGGTGGTTGAATATTAACATATTCATGACCATTAACAATATGTATCTACAATGAGCAGGGACGCAGGGTGAGCTATGCTTTTGATAAAATTATGTTTAAAGAAAATTTGTAGATTCGAATATTATAATTCTTTACAATTTCATTTGATGAACTGAAATATTGGAAGAAATTGAATATAAATTTAGTTTTTTATAATATTATGAAACTGATGATATGGTATTTATATTTTTATAATTTTCCAAATTCTTCTGAACAAAATTGGACTGCTCCTAAAAACTCCTCAGATTGCCCTCAAGAACTCCTCGAATGGGATGTGTTGTACAAGAAGGAAGGCTGAAAAGGTTTTTCAAAAAACAAATGCAGAAAATATGAGATTTGAGGTTGGACAGATTGTGGAAGATGACCAATCGCATATGTTGTTTACTATTGTTCCATGGGGAGTGGGAGCAAACCATTCATTTTTCACAATTTTTTTTTTGAAATTGTATGTGATTATCTTTAGCATACTCGGTTTTATTCCATCAAAAATCACTACCATCACTATGACATAAAGAAGTAAATTATCCATTCAATCTAATATTGAATGTGAACAATCAGATTTTGGTGAGTCCGTATATATAAAATCTATATATATATATATATATATGTATATAGTATATATATAAGGGCTCTTTCGGCCTTTACACAACTACTAATTTCATTTTGAATTACATTTTTTATCCGTCTATCCAACGGAATTCAAGACCCAGTCACTAGATATTAGTAGTAGAATAGAAGGGAATGGGAAAGTCTTGATAACCCTCCACCATTCTAACTCAGCGAGTTCTAATGAACAAACAGAAGGATTCTTCACGCTCCTGCTCAGAAACTGGAGAAACTTGGGTGGCACTTGGATCTTCACTTGTCATTGGAATCTGCAAATTTGTATACCTGCTATAGAAAACCTCAAGGGATCCTAGTAGGGCAGCATTCCTAGTAGGGCAGCATTCGGGATTTAAGGGAGTCAGCCCAGAGATGTATAACAATTAGGTGGTTGAATTTTAACATTTTCATCACCATTAACAATATGTATCTACTAAGAGCAGGAATTTAATTTGCTGGAGGTAGTGAGCTGTGTTTTTGATAAAATTATGTTTAAAGAAAATTTGTAGATTCGAATATTATAATTCTTAACAATTTCGTTTGATAAACTGAAATATTGGAAGAAATTAAATGTAAAATTAATTTTTTTAATTAATTATTGGGGATAATATTATGAAAGTGATGATATGGTATTTATATTTCTATATTTTTTCTGAATTCTCCGGCATGATGTTCGCAGTTAATAAAACTAGGTAAATCTATGCAGATGTTCGCAATTAATAAAACTATGTAAATATAAGGAGTAACAAGAATGGGTGGGTCGAATGCAGTAACAATAGTGTTTACTGTTTAATTTAGGATAATATGATGCGAGAAAGGGCGTCAAATCAAATCAAAATTTACACAAAATATAGAAATCCATTTGCAAAACAAATGATGAATAAGATGGGGAGTAACAAAAATTCAAATTCAAATCTTAGTATGTATTCCAAACTTACATCGAAAATAACTAGACACCCGCCTTTCAAAGGACCTTGTGAAAATACCAACTAGTAAAAGACATATAACATCATGTAATGCTTGGGTGTCATAATGTTAGAATTGTAGGTTAACATATAAAAAACTTTTCAAGATAAAAAAATAGTGAAGCAAAGGGAGTGCTCAACGTGTAGGTTTTTTTTCCTACGCTATCGTATTTATTTATTTATCTTTCTATTATATTTACTCGGCACATGTTTCATTTGTTTTAAACAAGTTCACATAGCATTGCTGAAAAAGGAAAAATAATTAGTCACGTTATCATTCTATCTACTAAGCCAAGGGTTCAATCGCCAAATAAATATGTAACGGATTTCTTATTTTACCAAAACAGAATGGTTTATTAAAAAGAATTCGCCAATTCGATACCGGTACAGAAGTAACATAAATATCAAATGTTCCATATATTGCTTTGGCTGCATCCGGTACCATACCGGTTCATTATGCTGCATGACATTGCTGGAGAGGGGAATGATTTGCATGACAATTGCTATCATGCCAAAAAGATTAAATGGGTGGTTGAATCCTAATATTTTCATGACCACTGGCAATATGTATATATCTACGCAGAGAAAGACTTTAACTTGTTGGAAGTGGTGAGGTATGATTATGTTTAAATAAATTTTATAGATTCAAATACACAGAGAGACTTTAATTTGTTAAAAGTAGCGAGGTATAATTATGTTTAAGTAAATTTTATAGATTCAAATATTTTGATTTCTGATAAGTTCATTTGATGCATTGAAATATTGGAAGAAATTAAATATAAATTTTTATTTTTATATTTTTTTGAATTTTTAGATTATATTTCCCATATTAGTACCACTACATCCCAAGAGAGGAAGTGGTGAGAATGTAGGATGCGGTGTTCAATATTGTAGATTGGATGGGATGATATTTAACAGTAGGTAGGAATGATATCAAACTTACAATTTGATTTTTATGTGAACATTATTACCATCTTTTATAGGGAAACAAATATTTTTTTTTTGTCGGGATCAAATATTGTATTTGATTTCAAAAAAATAAAATAAAATATTGTATTTGCACTTGGGACAACATCAATACCTATATTTAAAAGGGACTTGAGTTCTCTTTTCAATCAATTGAAAGACCAACCGAGTTAATTCGATGGTGATTCATAATATTTAACCGACTTGACTTGATAATATTAAAGGTTTAATTGAATTAATTTTTTATTTTTATTTTTCCAATTATCAATTATGGGTGCATCGGTAATACTAATGGCTACTGAACATTTGATTAAAACTTTTTTACATTCTGATGATATGCTTGAGTAATACTATTATTTTTATATAAATTGCTATGATATCTACAAATTGATATGCTATTATTTATTACATATTTAATTATAAATTTTCAACAATTACTATACATAAAGATTTTTGAATTGCCCAAAAATTTATAAAATGACAACAATAAAATGCCCGTGCCTCTGATACCAATCAATTAAAGGAAAACGGAATGAAAAATAAAATTTTACAGAGCACATACGCCGCCAGCTCATTGTGGAGGATTAGTGGCTAATAAAAATTAGAATGAGAAGATTGGTATATATAAATATATATATATATATATATATATATATATATATATTAGAAAGTTTCAACCACATATTCACTTTGGGCCACTTTCACATTCAGAACAAAGCAACACATTCAGACAGGAAAATAAAAATTTATTGCTTTTTCTATATTTAAAACTATAAAAAATTAATCAATGGAAATAGATTGTACAGAGCATATGTGGAAATATATACAAACAAAGAATGTTTTTGTTTTTTCTACTCTTCATCCAATTCAAGTCCTGGTATGTACTCCAAGCTCACATCGAAAATAACTGAACTATTGGGTGCTACCCTTGGCCTTCCGGGAGCTGAGGTGAGACCTTTCGGAAATGCCAACTAGTAAACGACATCCAATGTAACACTTAATTAACATAATGTCATTTTAAGAAAAAATAGTGAATCTTATGAATATGTAAACAAGGATATATGTGAAGGAAAAAGACGTTTAAAATTAGTCTTCCAAAAATCGCTAGGTGGACTTAGGCGGCGGAAGGAGTGTTCCACGTGTAGGCTTTTTTCTATGTTGTCTTATTTATTTATCTTTGTACTGTATATATTTGTATATACTATCGAAAGCATATATTAAAGGTAAGGATTATAAATTTTACATGAAAAGTAATCTTATGCTACACAACAAATTCATTTCAAGCATTGTATAACTTCAAATCTTTTAGGACCCTCATTTAAATCGACAAGATAGAGGACTAATTTCTGCCTAGGCGTGACTAAGTACCCAACCAAATTGATTTGGTAAGAGTATTGCCAGCAGAGGAGAAAAGTAAGTTATGAGATGGAGTCATGAGGATATAAAAGCCGACCCTTAACCAACCAGGGATTAAGATAGTTATACAACTGAAGAAAGCAATAGCTTTAACGATTTAATAGTGCAGCCTAATTGGTTAATACAGATTTGGCTGACAGTTGCTTCATAATTTATGTCTCGGGAGAAACCAGACCAGAAAATTATTAGAAGAAAAACCACAGTTATGGTAATACCCTGAGTGCATAATCAGGAAATACAAGGACAAAAAACTAACTAGTGGCACTTCCACATTTTCCATTTTGGGTTTATGGCACTTTATCCCCAAGTGGTTCATAAATAGGAAGATTAACTTACAGATCCAGGAATATATAGTCGACGCTTCCCTCCAACCTTCATGCTCAGGATCCCCTCATCCAATCCCTTGATCACCTGTTCTAACTGTTTGAATTAGGACCAGCAGGATTTCGAAGATACATCACAACCGACTACACATCTTTTTCACTGAATGTTGCCAATCAGTTTCATGGTCGTTTAGTGGAAAATATACAAATGAATTTAAGTTTAGAAATAGGATAAGGACCAACTAAGAGAAGACGAATAAGGCATGTTAACACTGAATCAGACTGGCAAATGTGAGAAAGAATTCATGGATAAATATATAAATTTTTGGCATAGACCATTGTTAGAGCTTACCTGACCAGATCCCACACGAAAGATATAAACCTGACCCTTCTCCAATGAGCTGTGGAATAGAAGAATGAATTGTTAGTAGGAAACCAATACGAAACTGTGAAGGATTTGGGTTCATTCAAATGCCTGCATAGCAATGATCCCACAAGATATATGATGATAGGACAATAAGTAAGAAACATATAAGATAGGATGAAAATGAAAAACAGGAAAAACACAACGAACAAGCAATTTCACATGGTTTGGTCAAACTTACTTGCATCTATGAGAATCAGCCTCACTAAACTCGAACTTATTATACACTACATAGTTTTGCCCGTCTTTGTCACTCGAACCCAATCCCAAAGTTGTATGTACATCCTCTCTCAAGTCCATTTTTAAAAATTCTAGTCTCTCTCCCTCTCACTAGGATTTCCCCGTTCTCTCTACATATTGTCTGACAAGACAAATCCAATATATATTCGAGTTTTAATTTGTGTTTATTAATTGCAAAGTAATCTGATAAGCGAACTCCAATATCTGGGTGTATGTGCATCTATTTGTTTGTTGATTTAAAAGTAATTTGATGAGAAAACTACAATATCCAAGGTAGTGTAAGGGGATTTTAATATAATACTCCACCTGATCAATAACACTAAACACGAAATTGTCTGTCTCAAAATAATAAAATATCAATTGTAATATATATCTTCATGTTCATATTTTCTCTTAACGCCAGTTGTTTGTATTCAAACCACGTTTTTCCCTAGTTTCGATGTTGATAGAGGTCTTCTAACCATGGTTACCAGGAACACTGATCGACTGGGTACGCAGAAAGAAATCGGGTACGAGGAACGTTTATATAATGCACAAGGTCTCTTAGTTCTCGTATACCCGGTATGCGGAACAGGCAATAGAGTTGTGTTCCTTCAAGTTCAATCTATAAGCACTACAATAAATTAGGAAAATTGAATTTGTGGCTGCTACTAGTGGACACAAACTAGTTCTGGAATATGGATAGAATCACAATGTAGTTATTATTACCTGTCAAATATTGGGACAGATGGAACCATTGCAACAGTATTTGCGGCCACCTATGGCAATAAATAATATTATCACGAGAAAGATTGCATAGATAATTCAACTGAACCTGGCCTTGTTCTTAATAGTCGGGGTTGGCTATATGATACTTATTTCATTGTTTGGACTTTGGAGTTCTTATTTCATTTTTGGATGAATTTAGACATAGTATTTGCAAGAAAACCAACAAAATAATTCTAAATGCAATTCCATTTCAAGAGCCTTGATGTCAGGTTAGATAACACACACATTTAAGTGAAACTGTTAGAATCATTTGAATATGCTAATCTTGTTGATTTGCAATGCAACCCTAATAAGTTATCCTTGTTGATTTGCAATGCAACACCTAATAAGTTATCCTATCCATATGCAGATATTGCACAATTAGAAATATGCGGTCCAATTCACATCACTCTGCACAACTTTAATTAGAAGATTAAAATTCTGCAAGTATGCAACTATAATTTAAGCAAAAAGTCGTACGTTTCTCAAAATTTGTGGAAGGAAAAAGACATTACTATACTTCACAACCTTTCGATACATTTATTCTTTAATTTTCTCTGTGCAGACTACTTTCTTTAGAGATTAAGAAACAAACCTGAAAACCAATAGGGGGACTCGGTCCCGCACCGACTTTAATATCCTTGTACTGCAATCCCGATTCTGTAGTTACCATGGGTACCTTCATCAGTGAGAAAGTTCTATTAATATTTTGTTGTAACCCGCTTTATAATTTGATATAGAACAACAATATGACTGTCTGAATCGAATGGTTGACCACTCTTTCCTTAAGACTATATTCGCCCCTTACTTTTGCTACACAGGGTTATTACGAATTAGTCTCCCAAGATAAGACAGACCCAGATTTTATTATGTACTAGAATTTGTTGTGTAGTAACAAATCTAGTGCAAAACTATAGAGAAGAAACTGTTTTGGGTAGAATGGAACCTATTTATAGGTTTCCTAACACCCCTTTGAAGAGGTTCCAATTTCCTGAAAAGGTTTCAATTGCCGTACTCTGCAATGGTCGCATCCCAATGCATGGTAATAGTCGTATCCCAATTCTGAATGTTATTGCCATGACTTGAATCCAAGTTCTTAACATTAAGACCTTTTATTTTATCCAACTGAAACAATTCATTTGTTGGCTATATAGACAGCATATAATATATTTATTATATACTTTCTAGATTTGAAAATATCCAACATATTTGGTACATGGTCTCATCTACAGAAGCCTATAATCATCAAACCCATTGTTTAATGAATACATAAATGTTGGTAGCTTAAAGTTAATTTGCAGATACTTAAGCCATGGTGCATCTCAAGTCAGCATACCACCAGAGTCAGTGACCAGGCAATTGCATTGACAGGTCATTGCAACAGTATAAAAGACCAAGGTTGATACAATAATGTGATTTTAATAATAACACAAAAAGAGTATGTGGATGTCCTAAAGGATTCAGATAGGCTACTGGAATAGAATGTCATTTTGTTGAAAACTCAAATGGTTTAAGAAGCTATTGGGATCTATAGAGTGCTTAACCAAGGTTTGAGAATTCTGTCATTGGCTGAGAGCCCATAATATCAGCATGAACCACAGGAAGATCTTGATATAGATAGCACAAGCACTACAGGTTAAGTTTTAGGACCCCAAAAGTGCAAAAAAAACTAAAATAAAAAAAATACATATATACATAGCCAAATTGCAACATCTTCAGTATATGATACAAAAAGGAGTGATGTGATGTGTTTTGAATCTCATGGAAGATGAGAAGCCTCAGGCCAACGAATTTCACTAAAACATTAAAGGTGGAAATTGAGACATAGTTTCATTGCACTAACAAGGCAAGTCTGATCAAATGGCCTAGTTAATATACAATAGTTAAATGGTAACACAAGTGGGAATAAGAAGAAAGATATGGGATTTCTAAATGGCAACTTTAATCTGAAATAAGATACTTATTATTGTTGTGCTGATACAGGATGGAATATATAGTTTAACATAGACTGTATGCCTAAATAGGAGACGTTTAGTCGTCCTGACTATATAGGCAATTATCAAGACGATGTTTATGTTTGTTTATGAAAAGGATTTGAGCCCAGGTAATGAAATTAAGGGTGTATGCTCACTATTTTTTAATATAAATCTGAGAGCAAGCTATGAAAGCATGTCATAAAGTACAGTAAAGATAAGAGACTAGGCACCTAATCTCATATTGGGTGCAGGAAACATGCTTAGATATTGGGGCGTGTCTCAATATATATTTATCGTAGTTTTGGCACAGTATCAGTTGAATGTTTTAACATGCTTTCAAGCTATGACGTAGTTTCCCAACAAGTTATTCTAAAGATAAGAGACTATGGTGTAGGCTCACTATTTTCTCTGTCTGGCACCTAATACAAAACACATTCAGACATCTGAGACTGCCAAGAATTGACGAAAAGTAAGACAAGAGAACTAATTAATCTCACCATACATTTTCAAGCTCTTTCAGACAGGCATCATCACATAGTTTTGGTTTCTCCTCTGGGGGCAAACCAGCTGACTGAGCATCAGATGGGCGTAAGAAAAGGCTCGAAACTCCAAAAATTAAACCAATCATATCCCTGCGTGTAATCAAGGTCAACTCATCCTCATATTTAGTTGTCTTTGAAGCTTGTATCCTAAGTTCTGAGCTCAAGCACTGCACTTTCATGCCTTGAAGTTTGCCTCTGCCAAGTTGAAGATTGGTGGAAAAACTTTTAGCATATGATGACCCTAAACCAATAGAAAGCAGAGTTACCAAACATGCAGCAGTAAACACTTTTAATATATAGTAAAAGCTATCATCAGGCTCTATTTAACTTAAATTGAACAGCTATAGTTCAAACAAATCAATTAAAACCAGAGTAATCCAGAAAAAAAAATAGCCGACTTTTTTTAAATATATATAAAACCCAGAAATTTTTACTAATATTTGTGAACTATTTTCGAATATATAAGGCTTAATCATGATTATACTGGACTTTTGCTCATTCTACAGCATTTTTTCTCCCTTTGATGAGGAATTCTACAGCATATTCTTAAAAGGCTAAATGCATATATAAAAGGCTAGAAAATGAATTATTAAGAATGTAATAAACTGACAAAGCAAATAAAAAAGCATAGGTCTATAAGAATTACCTAGTGGAAGTAGATGCAGAGATATTGAAGCCATTTTTACTTCTTCCCTTTTGTCTTTCTTTGTCTGGAGTTTCAGTCTATATATAATATTTGAATGTGGATAAGGAAGTCAATGACCCGTTATATAGTCTACTAGCCGTAGGGGCTGTTCGGCAGCTCCTTATAAGTTGGTCAAACCAACTTATAAGGAGTTTTTTGCTATTTTAGTGTTTGGCTGTGACTTATTTTTTGACTTATAAGTCAAAAAAAATAAGTAACAATTTGAGACTTAAAAAAAAATGACTTATAAGTCATTCTAAATAAGCTATTTTGACTAAATGTAATGACTATATAACCCCTCTATTGTCTTGGTAAATTACATCTCTACCCCTCCTAACCTAATATGCTATCAATGCTAAGAAACCTTATGTGTAGTAGTAACACCAGTTAGAAGTAAAAACATTCTCTTTATAAAGAAATTGACAAGGGTGAATCAAGCGTTCAGAACAATTAAAAGAAAGTTATTTCAAACTTTTAAAGATGTAACATGAAAGATTGTTTGTAAGTAAAACTCCAAAAAAAAAAAAACGAAATAGAAATTAAATACTTCATATATGACGTCATTCTATTAAATTCATATATAGTTACATTTTTTTTAAATGACATTATTTATTAATTAGAAAACTTAGAAGTAATAGTTTTGTATTTTCGAATTTTAAAAAATATTTTTTAAAGATTTTACGAAGGTTGTATTGTTTTTTTGCCAGCAAAGAACATTATTAATTAATTGTATATCTTAAGGTAAAATTTTAATTTCATTTGAAGAGATTTATATTTCTTATTAATTTTTTACATTTATAATTATCTTATTAAATAAGTTATAATAAAAATAATATACATATTAAGTAATATCATTATTACCATCCATTAACAATTATTTTATTAATTAAATTCTTATAAAGTTAAATGTGCATATTAAAATAGCTCGTGAATTGAATTAATTGTTGCAAACAACCGGACAAACAATATTAGTAACAAAATTTGTTAACTTTCTAATTTTATAAAAAAATACATTAATTTTAATTTTAACTTTAAAATATTTGAATTAGGACTCTTGGTATGGGCCAAAACAAAATGCAATAACCAAATCAATGTATCTTTTTATAATTTCCTTTTTAAATAATAAGATGTTTATCAATAATAAGCTGTTTACCAATAAACTGTTTAAATAATAAGTTGTTTACCAATAAGCTGTTTAAATAATAATATGTTTACTATTAATAAGTTGTTTAAATAATAAGCTGTTTACCAATAAGCTGTTTAAATAAAGTGTTTATCAATAAGCTATTTAAATAATAAGTTGTTTAACAATAATAAACTGTATAAATAATAAGTTATTTACCAATAAGTTATTTATCAATAAGCTGTTTAAATAATAAGTTGTTTAAATAATAAGTTGTTTACCAATAAGCTGTTTAAATAATAAGTTATTTACCAATAAGCTATTTAAATAATATATTTACTATTAATAAGTTGTTTACCAATAAGTTGTTTAAATAAGTTATTTACCAATAAGCTGTTTAAATAATAAGTTGGTTGCCAATAAACTGTTTAAATAATAAATTGTTTACTAATAAGTTGTTTAAATAAGTTGCTTGCTAATAAGCTGTTTAAATAATAAGCTATTTAAATAATATATTTACTATTAATAAGTTGTTTACCAATATTTAGTTGTTTAAATAATAAGTTGGTTACCAATAAGTTATTTACCAATAAGTTGTTTAAATAATAAGTTGTTTACCAATAAGCTGTTTAAATAATAAGTTGTTTACCAATAAACTGTTTAAATAATAAGTTGTTTACTAATAAGTTGTTTAAATAAGTTGTTTACTAATAAGTTGTTTAAATAAGTTGTTTACTAATAAGCTGTTTAAATAATAAGCTGTTTACTAAAAATAAGCTGTTTATAATGTCCTTTCTAGTAATTTTGCATTTAAAATCGACTTATAAGTCATTATCAGTCGAACACTTTCATAACTTATTTTAACTTAATTTATGACTTATAAGTCATTATCTGCCGAACGCTTTTACTTATAAGTCACAACTTAAAACAACTTATATTTTAACTTATAAGTCATTTTAAAATAAGTCATTCCCGAACGGGCCCGTAACCCCGTGCCTCCGGCACTAATTTTTGTTGGAGAAAAAAAAATGTAGAAGAAGAAGTATTGGAGATAGGGTTTGAAGAAGAAGAAAAATGTAGAAGAAGAGGAAATAAAGAAGGAAAAAATAATGAACGGTCAGATTTATGCCAAACTTTAGATGGCTCAGATGATTTATTAGATGAGCGGGAAATTCAAAATCACATAATTACCAAACAGTCCCTCCGGTTATCACATAATTACCAAATTATCACCCTTGTATAGAAATAAAATAAAACCCTTATTTTTTATGATCTGACAATTCACTGGGTATCGGGGTTTTGCGGAGAATCAAAGCCAAGCGCAAGGGTACCTTCTCTCTCTAGAAAAAGCGTGAAATGAAATTTGAATTGGGTGTTTTGAATTTGTTTGTAATAATAATTTTTATTTTTATTTTTCTTAGTTCTTATGAGTATAAACCAGCAATCAAATGATTAATTCTTGAATTGTTAGATTATTTTTTTTTGGTGATATCTCTTTGTAAACAAATTGTGGAGAAATAGGTAGAATTTTTTGTTAATTTGGTTGACTTGGAAGGAGCGACTGGAATTGAACTTAAAAAGAGGATCTTTACTATATATATGTAACTAAATTCATTCATTAACATTTTATTTCTTACTTCAGGTGGAAATTCTTGGTTACTAAGGATGGTTGAGACTCTTTTTCAAGATATCTTTAGAGTTATCGGACTGGATCCAGATGGTAAAAAATTTGATAAAGGTAAGAAGTTTATAAACTAAATACTCGTTGGTCCAAGGTGTAGTTTGTTCCATTTGATCTTGAGCCCCGAAACATGCACAACTTTTATGTTTGGAATATCTGATATGGCTGGAGAAATGTATTTAGTTTGATGAAACACCTGATAAGATATTTTTTGTTTCTTCAACAATTGGACTAGATTTTGAATGTTCACTTTATGAGGATTGTGACTACATGATATGGTGTGCTATGTGTTGATTATGTTAATTTAATGCAAGGGACTAAGGGAAGGAGTTATTTTGTACTAGGTTGCCAATATCCTTTAGGACGATAACACCTGATTAATTGCTTTATTTTATCAATTTCATAACAGTAAAGGGCTGGGAAAGCTACACATGTATCATTCATTATCTGCAGAGGAAGAGGAACAAGATGTTTTGAAAGAGTGGAATATTCTGTTTGTATAGTGCAATCAACTTTTTCATGTTGAGGCTTCTCTTTTTTCTGGGTCAATGAGTTATACCTCTGAGGTATTCTGTCCCGTGCTTAGATTTTTTTGGAGAAGTTGGCACTTGGCTAATCTTTGTTGCCTTGGGCAGTATCAAAATTTTAATTTGTTCCGAAGTGCATTGGGCAATATAGAATTTTAAATAGGCTTTCCCCTCTTGAAGGGTGCTTTGGGTTGGTTTTAAGGGGATGTTTCCCCTGCATAGAGGGTTTTGGGAGCTGATAGATATAGAGTTGTTGCTTCCTTGGGGTGGTTTCAGCCCCCTCTGGTTGTTTTGGTTTGTAATTTTAATAGAGTATGTTTACTAATAAAAATGGAAAAGGGGACATATACTGATATCATCTTCTACAACTTTGTGTTTCTTTGTTTTTTTTTCCTTCTTTTCTAAGTTTCCTATGGCCCACATCACTACTAACACTTGTACCTCAGCCTTGCAAAAACTGGCACCTTTTTCCTAGTGTGTTGAATTATTAGCATGTTTCTGGCATTTTTCAAAATCTATGTTGAGCACACCCAGAAAATCGACAATCTATGCAAGATTGAGGGTTTACTTAGTTGTTTTCTATTATTCTTTTTGTTTTCTAATATTCTTTTCTTTGTAACCTAACACCTATGAATTTTAGCTGTTTATCTTGCAGTTTTTATATGAGATTGTAATATGCTTGTGATCTTTATCTTAGTGAGATTTGATGATTATTTTTCTATGGTTGAAAAATATAATATCAAATTGTAATGAGGTATAATAGTTGGTGCTGCAATGCATTATGCAGTTACTCGTATCGAGGCAAAGAGCGAGCAGTTTGACATGTACATGCAGCTAGATGTGAATACAGATATATATCCTATGCATCAAGGGGAGAAGTTTATGATGGTATTAGCATCCACTCTAAACTTGGATGGAACACCTGATACTGGCTATTTCACTCCGGTAATCTCTTTCAGTCTCTGTGTTTTACATTGAAATTAAGTGGCTGATTGCCTACCTTATTTTTTTCTTTCAATATTAGATTTTGTGTGACCTTTTGGGTTTTAGATTCATTTGTTTACAGCAGAGTTAGGTCTTCACATTCAAAGCTTATGTTCATGGTGTAGTGTTATGGCTGTAAATGATTGTTATGAGTACATTACAACTTACGCCAATGAATTCACATTTCTCACTCTGTCGAAATGGTTCTGTTTTTCCTAAACAAAAGTGGCACTTACACCTAATTGTATAGGCTATGTGAGACGTCTGTTCATTTTGAACTTGCTTCCTCATATTAGGCAATAGTGTTTGGGTAATATTGCACATGCTTACTGAACCTATGCATTTTTTAAGCAATAATTATTTGATAACGGCACATACTTTGTATAGCTGCTTACCGGTAAATCTTAACTTGAATTAGTAGAGTATGAACTTGTTTTTACATCTTAAAATGATAATACTGTTTTATTCTTTTTAAAGGAAAACTGGCTGTTATATTGAATCAAGCAAATGTGAATTCTCAAGATTCTAAGCTAAGCCTAAGGTGTCCCCAGATTTTGATTAAAATGGGAACTTGTAGCTATCTGGTAGTGATTGAGTAGTCCAAGATTACTATCTTCTATAGCTGTGTACTAATAATACTACAATGACAATGATATCTATGACTCATCTTTAATGTATAATTAGATGACATTAAAGATTAGTACCTAGTATTTTCCTGTTTTGGGGGGCTAATTTGAAATGGACTATTATGCGCGCACACACTACAACATCAATAATAATTTTTGTTCTACTGATTTTTCCAATTCTCAGGGAGGGCGAAAATCCCTTGCAGACAAGTTCGAGTATGTTATGAATGGGAAATTATATAGGATCTCAGAGGAAGGTTCAGGACCTAATGTTAAAGCGTAAGCATGCATATCTTATTGACATTTTCCCAATATTTCTATATCCACATACGAGCACATGTACCTGTTTATGGCATATAAACATCTATGTTCTCGCTTATTTAGTTTTATTTGGTTTTCCTGCACGTGTAGTTGATTTTTTTCATAGTCAATTGTCTTCATTGATATTTGAATTTGGCTTTCAGGGACATATATGTTTCATTTGGTGGACTGCTAATGATGCTGAAGGGGGATCCGTCCATTGCTGCTAAGTTTGAACTTGATCAGAGGTTGTTTATCCTGATGAGGAAGGTACGAGTGCTTTATTACTTGAACTAACTTGATCCCTTTTGGTTCTAGTAAGCAATCGCTACGTAATTTTGGCTTGAACCATTATAGTAACATGTATGGAAAAAAGTTCAGGAAGTTAGAACAGAAGTTTGTCTACTTATCGATGAAAATTAATGCTCTATTTATGAGGACATTTGTAATCCTCTATTGATTCAGAGAATAATACCTACTATTTTTCACCTTCTTTTATATTTTCAGGCCGAGAGGCAGTAGTTGGATGGCTCATATCTCGAGTGTCTAAATCCCTTGCTCCAAGTTTAACCATGCTTATTAGTACGTTGTATTGCCTACGAATATATTTCACATTTTGATTAAGGATGTCTTAAATTCTTACATATTAGTGTGTTTGGATGATTACTTGGTGTATTGTGTATGAAAAATGATACTGAATTTTTATGGATAGTTGACAAAGGAAAACAACACTCTGTTCCATGAATTTGGGTAATTTTATGCAATAAAAGGTTATCACATTTGTACGGTAAAGGGAGAGACTTTTATCACTAGATTATCATATTTGTGTGCCCGTTTTACATGTTTTATAATTTTGTGTAAAAAATCATAAAACAAAAGTAGACAGAAAAAAATATGGGATTTGTGTTCACCTGAATATATTTAGCCATGCTGAGCCGAATAAAATTGGTGAAGACACTTGCTAATCTTAGTTCTTTATTATATTTTTGGAGGGAGTATGAAGGCATATTCTGCAAACAAAGAATGAGTTTGTGGCCGGCCTGAGCTGGATGCTTCCCATGGCAAAAAGAGTGAAAAAAACATTAGGCTTCATTAATTTATGGGCAAAATTAATAGATTGAAAATTAATAGGGCAAGCCAAAAAACTGATTTTCATCTTCACTTATAAATTCAATCGAATGGATGCAAAGAGTAAAATTATAAAAAATAAATAAATAAATTTTTTTGTTAATTTTTTTGAAGGTTACGGAGCACTACAATTAGGGCTGAGCAAGTAACCAAATCGCCTTCGAAACCGCACCAAAAACCGCACAAACCGCACCAATTAAAACCGCACCAACGGTTCCGGCGTATGTTGCGGTTTTAGGTGGGTTAAAAACCAAATTTATGATTCGGTTTTGGTTACTGGTCAAAACCGCACGCATAAAACCGAAACCGCACCATGTGTGTATGTATGGTACATGTATGCAGGGCAGATATATATATATATATATATATATATATAATGCATATTGTATGTAGTACATTTTATATCATTGTATGCAATGTAATGAATGCAGAATGCCTAACTTCACTATATATATATAATGCATATTGTTATGTAGTACATTTGTCCATGTGAACATTGTTTTAGTTCATTTATTCTTCTGACTGAATTGGGTGGTGGGCTATACATTTAGAATTGATTTGTCCATTTGTCCAAGCCCATATCAAGGAAATGGTTAAATTAATTTCAAATAAGGAATACTAGAAAGACTTTAAAAGATTGAGGAATTTGTTTTTCATTCTTAATTTAAATTGTATAAAAATTTGTTGCCTCAATTGGTTTTGTAACCGAAACCGTACCAAATGAAACCGCACCGCACATTTTAAAACCGCACCATGCGATTTCATGTGCGGTTTTGAATTTGTGAAACCGCACCTAAGCGGTTTCGGGTGTGGTTTGAGCTTCAAACCGCACCAAACCGCACCATGCTCACCCCTAACTACAATTATAATAATGTAAAATAACAATGAAATAAGATCTATAATAGGGTGTCTTCAAAAAAGAAAAGAACAGAAACGGAGGTATAAAGTTTTTTGATTCCTAAAAGAGGTTCGTTTTGGATTTGGTTTCCCTCCCTTATATTTTTTTTCTTAAATTTTGTCCAATATATTAATTATTTTATCATAATATTTTTATTAGTAATGATTCAAATATGTTAATAAATAAAACATGGTATTAAGCTTAATCATACAAAAAATTAGAATCATTAAAAATAATTTTACCGTTAAAAATGTTATAGTTTTTTTAAAAAAAATTAGCCATTAAAATTTTGATATTATAAATTAATAGTAAATATATTATTCAAAACTATAAATTTTGATATATTAGATAAAATTGAAGAGAAATTATGTTCTCAAAAAAAAATTGAAGAGAAATTATAGTAGAGGAGAGTCGAGTCGGTTGTTTTTGTTAAACTAGGTATTAAGAGATCTTATCAAATAATTTTATAATTTTATTAAGTTATTTTGGTTGATCATGAGTCAATATCGAGTCAATTATTTATTTTTGATACAATATATAAACTTTTTATATACCGTAAAATATATATATTTATCTTTTAATATTATATATGTATTATATTAATAAAAAATAATAAATATATCAATAAAAAATTAACAATTTTTTATATAAAAAAATAATATAAACTAGCCCGTGTGTCGCACAGGCTATCAATAATTGGAGTATATTGTAAAACCTTATAACAATTGGGAAAGTTAATTGGAGTTGACTAACATGATTGTAAGTATATCAATTTTTGAGTACGTTTCCGTTTATGTACTTTCATATCCAACTGTCATTATCATTATCATAAAATATATTATATAAGCATACAAAATTTTAATTTTGAAAAAAAAAAGAAGTAAACTACTCCATCCCACAAAGGATGTCAAAAGTATTAAAATTAGATTATATTCTATTTTTTTAAGTTAATTTTTAATATTTAAAGTGAATACTCCCTCCGTCCCAAATTAATTGCTTAGTTTTGGCTTTTTAAAGTCAAATTGACTATTTTTAAAACTAATCTTTTTACTATTTTTGCTAAAATATAGGCGAAGAGATTATAATTAAAAGAAAGTATATACTCCCTCCGTCCCAAATTAATTGCTCAATTTTGACTTTTTAAGGTCAAATTGACCATTTTTAAAACTAATCTTTTTATTATTTTTGCTAAAATATAGGTGAAAAGATTATAACCAAAAGAAAGTATATACAATTTATTACTAACCCCAATTTTTATAATTTTAGAAATATATTTATATATGCTTAATTATTAATTATAAAAAATAATCAATTTGACTTAAAAAAGTCAAAACTGAGCAATTAATTTGGGACGGAGGGAGTACAATTTATTACTAACCCCAATTTTTATAATTTTAGAAATATATTTATATATGTTTAATTATTAATTCTAAAAATAGTCAATTTGACTTAAAAAAGTCAAAACTGAGCAATTAATTTAGGACGGAGGGAGTATAATTTATTTAATTTTAATTCAAATGAACATAATTATTATATACTAATTAATATGATACTATTTATTATTATATTTGTTACTTTTAAAATTTTAATATTTTATATTTTAATATTTTATAAATTAATTTAAAAATAAAATATATCTATAATTTAACGGAGAGAGTAACATGTTCCCACTGGTTCACTAACATTCATACTCCATTCATGACCACAAGGAGCATGACATTTAGATGAGTGTTTGGTATTAAATATCATGGCATGATCAGTTTATTATTTATCTTGAATGAGACATTAATTAAATATAAAAAGTACAATACAAATTTTATTTTGTAAAATATGTTTTTTATCTTGAAAAAGAATAATATATTTAATATATTAGAGGAAATTAAAATTTTATTTACTTTTATAATACTCCCTCTGTCCCAAATTAATTGCTTTTCTAGGACTTTTTTAAGTCAAATTGACTATTTTTAAAATTAATAATTAAGCATATATAAATATATTTTTAAAATTATAAAAATTGAAATTAGTAATAAATTGTATATACTTTCTTTTGGTTATAATATCTTCATCTATATGTTAGCAAAAATAGTAAAAAGATTAATTTTAAAAATAGTCAATTTAACTTTAAAAAATCTTAAAAATACAATTAATTTGGGACCGAGGGAATACACTTTACGATAATGGGTATGAAAGTCGATAATTGATCCAAAAGCTGATGGAAACCCAAATAAAACAAAAATATATAATTAACTTTAATAACTTTTACAAATCAAACCCTTTATCATTAAAGATGGAATACTAGAAGTACCACACCCACACCCACACCCTCACTGGATCAATTGATGAAAGGGTTTTGCACGGTAGCGGACTCAAAACTATATCTCACGGAAACCAATCTGGTAACGATTCCGGTAAAGTTTTTGGTAAATATTCCGGCGATCCGGTAAAACATCCTTTCCGGTTTCCAGTTTCTGATATCTTTAATCAGTTTCATCTTTTAGGAAACAAATTGATATATGCCTCTGTTCTTAAACTTTTTTTTTTGCCTTTTATTTTAATTTCTTTCTTACTTGTTTGATTATATTAACTGTTTTTGTGGAACTAGAAATTGTTTATTTTAAAGAATCTGTTTTGCTTTGAGAATTAGGATTGTTAGATATATTACCTTTTTCACATTGTACATTGATGATTGATGGAACTAATGTTGATTTTCTTTTTAACTATTATGGCTATCCTATTTACTTTAATAGGCTAGTTAATGTGCAAGTTTAGCAAGAAGGTAAAGATAGAAACTTGTTATGATGTAGAAGTAATTTGGTTGATTGAAGATAGAAGATGGGAAAAAGAACTTGTGGAATACAAAGAAACTAAATGTTCTAATTTTTTTAACTATTATGGATATTCTATTTACTTTAATAGGCTAGTTAATGTGCAAGTTTCGCAAGAAGGTAAAGATAGAAACTTTTTATGATGTAGAAGTAATTTGGTCGATTGAAGATAGAAGATAGGAAAAAGAACTTGTGGGATACAAAGAAACTAAATATTCTAATTTTTTTTAACTATTATGATGTAGAAGTAATTTGGTTGATTGAAGATAGAAGATGGGAAAAAGAACTTGTGGAATACAAAGAAACTAAATATTCTAATTTTATTTTTTTTTAACTATTATGGATATTCTATTTACTTTAATAGGCTAGTTAATGTGCAAGTTTCGCAAGAAGGTAAAGATAGTAACTTTTTATGATGTAGAAGTAATCTGGTTAATTGAAGATAGAAGATGGGAAAAAGAACTTGTGGAATACAAAGAAACTAAATATTGTAGTATAAAATCTGAAACTCGTATTCGCCAGAATGATTCCGTAGCTGACACCTAAATCGAGGCGTGCCAATTACACCTTTATATCAACTTTTTTATTTATTTTTTATTTTGTGTGTGTGTGGGTAAAACAAGAAGATTTTATTAGAAATGGGAGGGATTTCAAAATGATAAGTGGAGGATGAGATATCCTCCTAAACTAGGAAACGGAAAAAATTTAAAAAGTCCTCAATACTCAATAGAGGGTTGCGCTCCATTCTCTCTGCAAATCTGGACACAAAATCCTACCAAAAGCATCCTGTAACTAAAGGAGGTGAGACCGTGGGAGGGCATGAAATGGTCGCTAGTTTTGGGATTTCTTCTGCTTCATTACTTTCCGGTTGTTGCAGATTTCACCCCTCCCAACACTCTTCTATTGTTATGCTTCATAACTTGCGATTAATTAACTTTTAAGTCTTCAACATTCTTACCAGCGCTTAGCTTCACTTCTATCGTGGGGACAGGAGAGTGGGTTACATAGGTGGGGCTGGATTGTTAACGGGTCCACTGTCCATATACTCCCATTGCCCTATCTAGACAACATCAACAATGCATATATTTCGAGATGAAGGTTTATTTAATATATATGTGGCTGATCGAGAATAAATATATTCTAGTTAGGTCAATATTCAATAAGCCTCGACTGAATGCTATACCTTTTATCTCAAACTAATTGGGGTAGGCTGAAAATAAATCACATGTAAGCGTAAAATATAAGAGCAAGAAGAGACCTAAAAAGATATTAAAAAAATAATTAGAAATGAATTAAAAAAAAATTAAGCAATAGAATAAAAAGAGATAAGTAAGACAATAACACACACCCTCTTATTTAAATTGTTTTTTGGGAGGGGGAGCATAGATAGATATAAAAGCTAAAATGCAATTAAATTATAAAAAAAGAGGGAAAAGAGAGAAACATAAATCAAAACAAATGAAAGGAGTAGTTTAGAAGAAGACGTGGTGTGTCTAATTGAGTTCAACTGACAACCTTATGTTACTCAGCATGTTTCTTTAAATAAAAGTATGACTAAAATCAATGTAGTAGTTAATGGCTTACAACATTGAATTTATTTTAAAAGTTACCCTGTTTTACTTTTTTCTTTACTAAAGTTTTACACATCTTTCTGACTTAAGGAGAGGCGGCTATTGTTCCCAATGTGGAAATTTTCTTAACAAAAGAGATCTCATTAGTCCATCATTACCTAGACATTGTCTTCCTGACATTCTAAGGGGATCACTTAGCAAATCACCTAGCTTTGAGTGAAGAACTTTAGGAAAGAACTCTTCTCTTCGATCTCAAAACATAAAGAGGACTTTTGATCTTGACTATTTTCGTAGCGACTCTTCCTGGCTCTGAGTTGAATCTGAAAGCCCCTATTTTTTTTCCATCACCATTATGATATCCTAGATTAGGGCAAGTAATAATTACTTATTTTTTGTTGGATTGACTTTCACAGTTTTTAAAATTTTGCTGCAGGTCTACATTGCCTACAAAGTGATGCAGGAGGAACACAAGCTTGTTAATGGTATAAAAGAGGATTTGAGGGACAAGAAAAAATACATGATTCACTTTCGTAAGGACTCGGTTTGTCATATTGCAAATCTTCCTTATGACTTGGTTTTCAAGATTTTTCTACTACTTCCTGGCAACTTCCTTTTCAGAATAAGATCTGTATGCAAGGCATGGCGTAACTTGATCGACTGCTCTACTTTCGTTGAGGCTCACATTCGTAACTGTGAGACTGGTCTTGTCTTTCTAAGGAATACTTTCCGGAAAAGGCCTTCTTTCTCCATTGAAGAGCATGGTCTAATGCCTGAAGAATTCTCAATCTTTGAGCGACCATCAGATTACAAAGATAGATATTACATTAGTTTCTTACAGTTACAAGGTGGAAAAGGCATGATTAGTGAATCAAGCATTAGTAGCCGAGGTGATATACTAGCAAGCTGTGATGGTTTAATTTTGGCCACATTTCCTCAGAATCAAGGCTTAGTAGTCATAAATCCAGTCACTGGGAAACTTACTAGACTTCCACTTGGCACTATTGTTGATTCCAATTATGAGTCATATGGGTTCATGTTCAGCCACCATACGAGCGACTATAAAGTGGTACACTTATTCTGGAATAAAAGAGGATATGTTGGCTGTGAGATCCTTAGCTTAACCACAAGATCATGGCATGCTGTATACAGGCCCATTTTAGCACTATTAAACAGGTTTGCGGACAGGCCTGTTGCTGTAGATGAGCCAAATTTAGGTGTATTTAACAGGTTTTTGCACAGGCCTGTTTCAGTTGTTGGAGCCTTGTATTGGCTACGTAGTGGAGGTGGCCACAGTGACCTTGTTTCTCTTAGCATTATCGATGAAAAATTCCGTGCAATAGCCCTTCCGATCACTAGTACTGTGTATTGTAGACTGGTAGAGTTTTGTGGGTTTTTGAGTTTTGTCACTCATGTTACCCTGCATAAAATACAAGTATGGCTCTTGAGGGGAGGTCCTCATGAGGAGAAATGGACAAGGCAGTACAATATCATATGGGACCATGATGTAAGAAACTTGGTTCCTTTTTTTACTTCAAGAAATGGCAGAGAAATGGTATTCAATGGACCTGGAGATACCTTGTATGCTTATGATTTCGATGACGAATCGATGAAGAGGGTCGAGTTAGATACACAAGCTTTTCCAGAACATGGACCTATGCTTCCTCATGTTATTACCCTTGCTTCATGGTAGTCTCTCCTAGCCTTATGATTGATGTAACGATTGAGAATATTGCTTAGTCTTGTAATTAGGTTTATGAATATTATATAATAAAAAAAAGTTTTTATGAATATTATTTTGTGTTATATGATTAAAGGTCGAATTATGACTTAGCTTTATGTGTATGTGTTAGAATATATGCGTTATTGTTTTGAGTAAGAAAATAAAAAAAAAATCGAGAAAAAACGCTAAAAAATTATTCACGTAGAAAATATTTTTTCGTTTTTTCGACTTTTCGTAGTTCGTCATAGCGTTTATTCAAGAAATAGAGACGTAATCTCTATTAAAAGTACGAAAGAAAAAATCAACTTTTTGACAAATCGGAGGAGTTAGGAAAATTAACTAAGAATTTAGGCTAATGGGCTAGATAGTTTATTAACCTAAGTATTAGGTTAATTAAGAAGTCCAAGAGGAATAATTAAAGGAGCCCAAGTGTTAGATTAATTATGGCCCAACCTAATGAGTAAATAAGAGCCCAAACATGAATTTAATAAAGGCCCAAACTAAATGTGTGAGAGGCCCAAAGTGAAGCCCAATGTAAGCTCAAACCAAGTCCAAAGCAATTATAAGTCAAAGCATGGTCAATGTGTTAATTGTTTTTAAAGAACAAGTATGCTAAATGAGATAAAACAAAGCAAAAGAGGGGAGCAATGGGGGAGGGATCCAGCCATTAAAGGGGAGGAGGGGCCTAAGGGGCTAGACTTTCCATTTATGAAAAGTCTTAAGCATTTGCAAACAACATTAATTGCCCACCCACTTCTTCATCCTTTTCCATGCTTAAAGTCTTAGTTTTCATCATCATATCTAGCAATTCACCTTGGTTGGTCTAACTAAGGGAGATGGTTAGTAGGATGTTAGTAGATGAGGGTTTGATTAAATAAAACCCTAACATATATAAGTGACCAAGTTGGAAACCCTAGCCAAAGATGTTCTATATATACACATCATAAGTATACTTGCAACTCTTGTTCATTTCATTTGTTTCTAAGTAAGAAAAGTTAAGAGAAAACAAGAGCCAAGCTTGAGAGAAAATAGAGAAAGAGGCTCGGATATTGGAAGGGGAAGGGGAAGAGGAAGAAATTGAGCTAACTAAACCATCATCTAGCAAGAAGTAAAAGAGAAATACAAAGGTAACAAGCAACTCTAAAGCCTAGAATCACTTTAAAAGTTTTATGTATATACATTGCTTTGTTGGTAATTGCTGTTGTGGATCATTAAGGATCTGAAGATATAAGGTGGTTGTGATGGAGATTAGATGATTAAATCACCAGTAATATGCATGAAAGCAAACCAAGAATGAAAGTAAAGAACCTAACCAAGAAGCATGTAAAACTTGTTTGTTACTCTTTTTCAGACTAGTATAACTTGTTGTGTATAAGTCGTTTTTAAGTTCCAGAAATATGAGTTCATGCTCTAATGAGTTAAGAAGATAACCTAAGTAGAATGAAGTAAAAATAAGCTAAAATGAATTTATAACGATTTTTCTAGTAAAGTATGTTAAATTGGAAAATCTTGGTCAAGTTTGACTTTCGGGCCATTTTTATGGGTAGTTAATGCTTTCGAAATTTTTTGATTTTCTAGGGGTTTTATAGTACGTTGAATAACTGAACCGTAGGCTCAAGAACGGACTCATTCCGACTTCAAATGAGCAAGTTATGAAGCTCGGAAGTAGGTGAGTTAAAATGAAAAAAGCTGGAAAGCACACTGCTATTACAGTGGCTGCGGCGCTGGGGCGCAGCGTGCGGCGCTATGCGTACATGTGGGGCGCTGGGCAGGTGCTTAGGGCGTGGCTGGGCCTACTGGTGCGCATGGGCTGTGCAGCCAAAGGGTTGTGCATGGGCGTGTCGAGGGCATGTCGTCGTGCCGTTTCGTGATGCCGTGCAATGTTTTTGACGTTAATCTATATTGTTCCAAGTTATAAAAAGATGAACATTATAAAATAAAAAATGATGAAAATAAACCATCGTAAAGGGTCGTTAAGTGGGTCGTGCCATTCCCGAACGTCGTGACACCGAGCGATGTTATTAAAGTTTGGTCATGTTATTTAAATTATAAAATGCGAACAACATGAAATAAGAAATAATGTAACGTAAGCCAATATATGGAGTATTTATGTGACTAATTGGTATGTGATCATTAATTAAAACATGTAGTGTAAGACCCCGAAAATTTTAATAAATAAAATTTAATTTTCTTCTTCTTATTATTTTAAACAGAAAGGTGTTAAATCGATAATGATAAAGTTACTAGTGAAATGTGAAAATTGAGAAGTCTAGTAATAACGCTAAATCACTATTCACGTAATCACTATTCACGCGATCACTATTCACGGAGGACTATTCACGCTAAAAACGTTTTTACACTTTCTTCGACCTTCGAATTTCGTCATAATGTTTATATGAGCTGGATACGAAATTATACGGTATAAATACGAAAGTACTATTTATACGAATATACTATTCATTTATACAAAAAAAGTCAAACCTGTATGTCGGGGAATATTCCTTCTGTCGGATAATATTCGTTCTGTCGGAGAATATTATATTCGGTAAAGTACGACGGCGCCGTCGAAATAACCACTTTTATATTCGGTAACGTACGACGCCGAAATAACAAAATATTAGTGGGCCCCACAATGGTAATATTGTCAACGATAGTGGGCCCCATTGTCGGATACTGAAAGCGACAGTATTTTGTCAACAGTATTATCACCGGCAACTGTTGAAATACCCGGTAATAAAAAGAACAGTAAAACGCGTTATTCCACAGTAGTACGCGGTATTTCACAGGCACACGATATTGCTAAGTATTTTAAATTATTGATTCAATAATTGATAAAGTAGCAATTGCATAGTATTTTGATTCAATAATTATAATAGCATCCGCATGGTACTTTTTTATTATTGGTTCACATGATGGAACTATTTGTTCACATGTAGGAACTATTAGGGGATGTTATGCAAGATTGATAATACTTGAGGGATTATATTAAAAAGTAGAGGCAAAAATGGAGGTACTAAAGTGTAATAAGTCGAGCCCTTATTGTGCAATTAATGAAACTTGTTTTTCCTATAAATAGGAGGGGTTATCTTAAGAAATCTGCACACCTTCCTTGCATATACTCTCTCTCTCTCTCTAAATTTCTTAAGTTCTCTAAGTGTGCTAGGCTATTGTGAGTATTTGTGAGAATACTAGTATTTGTCCAAGTTAGTAAACTTCATAGAAAGCAACATCCAATCACTTATTAACGAAGGTAGGGGATATCATTTCTTTCACATTCTTATGTAATATCATTTGCTTCCTTGTTCGTAAGTGATATTATACTCAGAAAGGTTGTTATTCATTCCGTATTAATTTGTGGGGATAACCTGTCTACGCGGATTACCGCATGACGGGTGAATAACCCTTCGTATTCGTTACTTATAAATCTTTAGTGGAAATAATCTGTCTACGCGGATTACCGCATGACGGGTGAATAACCCTTCGTATTCATTACTTATTAATCTTTTGGGGAGATAATCTGTCTACGCGGATTACCGCATGACGGGTGAAAACCCATTTGCAGTTTCATATATTCTGTTATACTCGTATAACGTATCATTTTTTTTGTACTCTTTACGGAATATCTTTTCTTTCACATTTCTCTATTTATGATAAGAAATCTCTGTTTGTTTCCAAAACCTTATTTTTAAATGGAGAAAATCCTTGAAATTAGCAGAATATCCTTAATAGTTTGTGCTTCATCTAATATCTTTTCACTTGAATCTTTCTATTTCATTTTATACGTTATAGTTGAAGCATGAAATAATTTTTTGAATATCATTCTTGAATTTGACTCCACAATTTGGTCATCGTGTTGGCAATTTGGTCAATCTTTGATACTGATTAAATTATAAAGCTTTTCTTATCCTTGATCTCACTGTATCATTGTCATCATCCTCATCCTCATACTTAAATTGTGGTGATAGTTCTCTTTGGCCCGTAGTGCAAAGATGAACTGGCGTGACATGATTTTGACCAAACTGTGTATTGGTATTATCATGACTTTTGGTGTTACAAACAAAGGCGTATGATGAAAGTTCTCTTTGGCCCGTAGTGCAAAGATGAACTGGCGTTTGGCATGATCATGACCGGTGATGTTACAAATAAATATCTTTGGCACATAGTGCAAAGAGAGGCTGTTGAATATAAACTGTTGATTTGGATGTTCATAAACAGGAATTATTGATTGGTGTTACAGGGACAAAATATTGGTGGTGATCCTTTAACTTATAGACGATGGTAGATATTATAATGTACTTGACTCTTCTAATGGATTGTTCGTTCCGCTGCAGTTGTTGTGTTGAACAATTTTAATATCTTTAAATCTCTGATTTATTATTGTTGAAGACTAAAGATAATTTTTATTCTTCATTATCTTAGTCATGATATTTCTTACTGGGCTATTTGTGCTCACCCTTTTTCCTTTTTGTTCCATTGTTCTCCTCAGGAAAAGAGAGTGTAGCGGGGACTAGCCGGGGAATGGAGTGATGGTCCGAGATAATAGAAGTGTCTCAATACTTTACTATTAGTGTGACAATAAGTGTATTGAGAATTTAAGATGTATTTGTATTGTGTTGTCGTATTTTGCACGACACTTAATATTTGTAAATGGGAAAATTCGTATTTGTAATTGTATTTTGTGGAATGTTATTGGCGACTCAAAATGGGTTGTATGGACCTGTTTTGGGGGCGTCACATGTAGGCCATTTGAAGAGCATTTTAACGTATAAATTAAAGAACGTTTCAGGCAAGTTTCTAACTTTCACAAATTTATTTTATTGTGCAAGTTTTCTAACTTCATTCAAATACTGTATTGAAGTTCTAATTTACGCAATGTTTATATATTGTGTGAATTCTAAACTTATGCAAATCTTTTAATATTTGTACAAGTTATTCAGTTATGCTATATTGCATATTGTCAAAACTTTAAAGTTCTATATTCCATAAACTGTTTAATTAATATGTCAATGCATTTTGCTTTGGCTAGACAAATGTTAAGATGTTAGTTGAATTTTATAAATTCATTGATGCTATCCAAACCAAATTAAATTGGTGCGGACTCTAAGGTAAGTCTAAGGTGAACAACCCTATTATTATGAGCATTTTTAGTTGAAAAATCTGGTTGACAAAATAAACGCATATAGTTGTTTAAAAGCTAGAGTTGTGCACAACATGAGTACAATAGGTTGATCCCCTAACGTACTTGAGGAAAGAAGGTTTACAGTTTAATGCTGTTAAACCATTATGAAAAGAAAAGGTTCAAGATTTTATGACCAATCAGTATATCGTTTCGAAAATGTTAAATGAAAGAGAATTATTATTCCTATTTATTCGAGATGTTTCACAACTATTATTCAGTTGTTGAAATTTTCAGAGAATGACGATTTTATTTATTGTGTTGTTGTTTATTCAACTGTTTATACTTGCTGAACAATTAAATGGTCACTCTTGCTTAAAATTAAATGTTTTCAGCTATACTCGAGCGTGCCGAAGGTTCTTGAAAGAAAGATAAAGGAAAAAAAAGTTTTCGAGTAGAGAATTATATATAATAGTTTATATACTATGAATGATGTATGATTATTAAGAATGATGTAATATTTATTAATATTATGATGTTTTAAAGATGTAAAGGTCTTAGAACTTGTGATAGATGGTGATATTTTGTAATAATATAGTAATTACAATTATGTTTTAAAGCTTATATAAATAGATGTATGTGAATGATGTAGCACCGTGTAGCACTATATCCAGATTTTAAAGGTACTCGGATTTAGGGACGTCATAATTGAAATACCCAAATTTTTTGAGCATTTTTTAGTTGACATTGTTTTGATAGTATGAATTAGTCGTTTATTCTTTTTTTATTGTTATTTTTATAATGAATAATACCATGTGCACAAATTATATATAAAAAATTGTGCAAGCATCAAGAGTAGGACCCATGTATTATATATGAATTAAATTTTGTGCACGTGTTTAAATGTTTTGTATAACAAAATTAGTTTAAATATTTTGAATAACAAAATTAGTTTAAATATTTTGAATAACAAAATTAGAAGGAACAAATCTAGGATGTGTTCACATCTTAGGTATAACAGTCACTCTTATCTTCTTTCAAACGTTTGCACTAACCAGTATAAATATTGAAACAATAATTTTAGGGAGACCAGGATTAGGGACCAAGATTGGGGATCAGTCCAATTTTTTAAATTTTTTTTCTCACTCCCAAATAATTTATAATATTTATTTTAATTCAAATTTTTACATAATCTAGTGATTTAGGTGTGATTTGGATACATATCAAATACTCAGTTAAATATTATAAATTATTTGGGAGTGAGAAAATAAAATTAGACCGGTCCCCAATCTCAGTCCCCGTAGAAGAACTCATATTGAAAATTATTTAAACTGTATACAAATTTTAAAATATATATATTTTTGAAACTTAATCATATAATTTTTGAGTTTAAGAATATACTAAATTAATTAAAAAAAGTCAAAATGACTTACATTTTAAAGGGAATAATAAGCACAATATCAAATTAAATTGTGGCGTGACAAAATTTTCAATGCTTATATCATACTTTTTCAGTTTTAAATTATAAGATCACTATTCATTTTTTAAAGTCATTTAAAAACAATTTCAAACTCAAGATAATTAATAAGATTTATTAAAAATTACGAATCAATAAATAGTAATATTTTTTTATATAGTTTACCATGTTCATCATTATATTTATTATAATTAAATTAATTTATGTCAATTTTGAGTTTACAAATGTCTTAAGGACCCACATATTACTATTGTTCAAGTTTATCCTTACATTTCACATCAGTTGTAACTTGCAATTTACATTTGATATAAAATTAATCGACATATAAATCATTTATTTTTTTACATAATTATAATATTAATATTTTAATAGTTGTACATATATACATATATCATTAGTTTAAATGTTACTCTCTCCGTCCCCAAAAAATGAGCAAAGTACAATTTGCACACATATTAAAAAAAAGTAAAAATAGAAGAAAGAGTAAAAACGTTTTAAATTTATTCTTAGTGGTTCCACAAGATTATATAAAATGATGAGTACTTTTATTTTTTAATATCAAACCGATTCTGCAAAATCAAACCGATTCTGAAATATAGGAACAAAAAAAATATGATATTTTTTAAATTCAAAATTAATGTGATTTATTTATTTATTTTTTAAAATTTCAAAACCGACTACGAACAACCCGGGCCAAAACATAATCCGGTTTGGACCGGGATGGCTGGAACACTAAAGAAAAAAACAAAAAACAAAACAAAAAACAAAAAAAACAAACATTTGAACACCTATCTATCTGAATTGAGTGAAAAATCAAACATGTCAACTTCAAATTCATATCTTCTCCTCTTCTCCGGCTAGAATTAACAATTCTTGGTTCTGCGCATCTCAGAAACGAAAATGGCCATAAAATCTCAGATAATTACAGGGTTAAGTTTGACAGTGCCACCAGCTTCTTCCTCACAAGTCCCTTCAAGCTCTAAACATTTCTGCATTATCAAGACTTCTTTTCTCAATGGTGGAGGTATGGTTATGCTGATGCTCTCACCGTTCTATTTCTGGGTTTTTTTAAGTTTCTGTTTTGGTCTCTAGTTTTGTTAATTTCACCTGTTTGGTAACCGAGGAAATGAAAGAAAGGGGGCAGAAAGTAACTTGATGATGTCGTTTTATATGTTTGTTATTCTTAAAATTGTGTTAGAATCTGTTTTAGTGGATGTTTTGGTATAATAATTAGAATTAGTGTGCAGGATCTTTCAGTAAGCATATAGAAAGATTGTGAATTTCAGATAACCTACTGTAGTTTTAAGTTCTGCTATTTATGGGCAATTTTCTAATAATTATGGTATGTTGTGTTTGGTCTATTTCAGTTTCATGTTAAGAAAATTAAGGCAAAACTATAAAGTACTTGAGAATCCCATGACCTCAACTGTTCCTCTCATTTGAAATTTTGGTTACACAATGAAAAGGGAATGAGGAATTGCGAATGATCCCAAGGACCTCACTTTGGTAAAGGGACAAAGTAACATCGCGAGTAAACACTCTAGGTTTCTGTATCGCGGGGCCTGGTTAAGCTTCCATAGTGTGCCTCAAGTCCTGCTTGTAGTCTGGTCGATCCTGGACTAAGTGCAAGGTTTAATTTTTCAGCCACAGGCATAATTTAGTTACATTGTGCTTTGGTCCACCTTTGAGAATCTTGATAGTATCTGGATTAGTGGTTAAAAGCAAGAGCTTGGAGAAGGTACACTCCCCACTTACTGATAACCTCCTTAACTTTCCCTGATCACAGGAGAGAGGCACACGCCACTTGTTTGACTTCTGATAGTGTCCAGTCACCACTTGAGCAATGAGTGTCTCAGAAACTTTCACGTGTGAATGGGGCTGGCTACCAACTTAGACTTCTATTTATATTTCTTAGTGTGTAAATGGCATACAATGTATCTCGCATTGACATTCCAAAAATTTGGGTCCTGTCACATCACTATTATTTTATATTCTCTCAGTTAAATCCTGAGAGCCTGTTTTGGAAGTGGTACCGTTCATTTTGGATGGTATGCACTCGCTCTTGAGCGTGGCATCCATGAACACTTGTAACGCCTCTAGTCTCTCCGTGTTCATGATCTTTTTCCCTAACCCCAGTAGTCAGCTATATAATCTTGAATGACAAAACAACGTTTGAGTGTAGGCTATAGGAGGGTAGCAAAGACAAGTTGCGCCAAAAAAGCTCAACCAAAATACAATCCCTCTGTCTCTCTCTCATACATCTATGTGGACCCCCACGCAGGGTATATTACACACACAGACAGCCAACCTTCATGGTTTCCTTGTTCATACTCATGTTTTCTTCCAAAATTTGTGTTTTGATAGCAGCAGGAGCTTTCAGAATTATGCATGTGAAGATTGCTCCTTCAAGTCGATCTCAATGTAGTAGACAGCGTGGAGGCACTCTTGGTGCTCGGATGAACCTTTTTGACCGATTTGCTAGGGTTGTGAAGGTGAGATTTGGTCATAAATTCAGATGCATTCATGTGAAGGCGTTTTATATTCCTCGTGTCTGCATAATATTATCAATATTCTTGCATGAATAACTTGAGCTGGTCTATCTTGTATTGCAGTCGTATGCTAATGCGGTCATAAGTTCCTTAGAAGACCCAGAAAAAGTTTTGGAACAAACAGTTATAGAAATGAATGACGACTTGATAAAGATGCGTCAATCAACTGCACAAGTATGGATTCACTCTATATGTAATCTGCAATTTGTTCCTTTCTTCATTGCATTCCCACCTTTCTATTTCTTATTTTCATTATATCATCATGGCCAATTAAATTAGAAGCCAGAAATATACCTTAGTGCGTTATGATGAACACAAGAAATTCCCCTTCTTTGAAAGCCACTGTTGCACTCGTAGTTCTTATGTTTCTCCTTTCTACTTTTGTCATGTAAAATTCATTATTTTTTTGAAGGTCTTGGCATCTCAAAAGCGGTTGGAAAATAAGTACAAAGCTGCGCAACAAGCATCTGAAGACTGGTATATGTAAAAATTGGAAATGTTTTCTATTGCCAAAGCATGGTGGTAGATAGTTGTTATATTTGTCTCTTACTTGAATATAGGTACCGGAAAGCTCAATTAGCTCTTGAGAAAGGAGACGAAGATCTTGCTCGTGAAGCTCTCAAGAGACGTAAATCTAATGCCGTAAGTCTCTTTTCGGTGTTTCTAAGAATCCAAGATGGGAACTTACTCAAATTTGTTACACCTTATTCCTTCAATCCCATTTATCTGTCCTCTTTTTTGAAACCGATGCCAGAGATACCAATTTCAAGAAACCTGTAGATTATTAACATATTGTTGCTAATATATTTGTTAAAAATTGCACTTTAGAGCTAAATATTGAAAAGACTATATTGAAAATCTTAAGCCATAAATGTATTCTCCTCATGCCTCGAGTTTCATGCCAAAAACATTCTTTTCGAGTTGATACATACATTGGGAAGAAATTAGTGTTATGTGTACCTTGAATTCTTGTTTGGAATCTGACATTTGATTCAACCAGAACTATATTTTGCGGCAACCCAAAAGAAAAGAAAGATGAGATTTAGAGGTGGTAGTATGGACCTGTTATGTTATTATGACCCATTATATTTTTGGCTATATTTATGTTAGTGTAGTTTCGGTATTCTTTTCTATCACAGTTTTAGCCGCCTTCAAAGAGAGATCCAACAGATTGTATTTGCACACTTTGATATAGTGATCTCTTTTGTCTCTTGCCTGTTGTTTTTTCTGATTTGGGTTTTCCACGTAAATCTTGTGTTCTTGTCTTTACTTTTATTGGTTTTTGTGTTTGCCATAGTTTGTTATAACAGATGGTGCTCCCAAATATTGTAGATATAACTCTATAAACTTACCTCTAACACCTTACACCTTATGATGAAAGTTAGATGATGTGCTACTACAAGTCATGCAATTCCAATTTTATGTCATCTACTTCCTCTAACCCTTTAAGAACATCTCAGAATTTTAAATTTTAAAAGGTGGAACATATAATGCATTCCCATTATTTTATTAAAGTTTGATCTTTTAAAGATGGATCATTTAATGCATTCCCATCATTTTATTAAAAATTGATCTCTAGTTATAAGTAACTTTCATTATTTAAAATTGAAGTTCAAATACAAAGGTTATATAATTTAGCAAATTGCTATGCAATACGGGCATGGAGTTTGTAAGATCAGAAGTAAAAAGTAAAACTGTAAATTTAATACGGAGGGAACTTTAGATTTTCTTTTTGACAAATAGCATTATTTTGTCTGAGACTAAAATATGCACATAGTTTGCGTATGATGGTGGGACAGATCATGAACATTCATCTTAAGATGTCATTGACTGGGAACAATAATCTCAGTTTGTTCTAAATTTGGAAATACTTCAAAAATAAAGTGAAAAATTGACAGACTCGTTGACGTTACTTCTTCAGAAAACATGGCTGCTTATTTTTATTGTTTAAAAAATACTATAAAGAAATGTCTGTTTATTATTTTGTGTGAGGTAGAGTAGGATGTCGGAAGCTACACTGTTTAATTTTTTTTTGAACATACTTCCATAAAATTCTGTAAATCAGATGGTTTTGTTCTTTTATTTTATTTTTATGAATAAATGATATCTTATTTTTGGTTGTCCTCTGTCGTCTGTAATACAGTGGAAGAACTTGAAGCAATCACAATATGAGAATTTCCAGTTTCATGATGGATTTATTTCTCCAATCAGTGAATCGATGGGAACTTGTTGGTTTCTCATTCCAAGAGGGTGTAATTGCAAACTAAAAGTATAAATAAGTGCTTAGAAGTTAAGAAGGACAGAGGGTACAATTTGTCACATGTGCTAGCTTTGAGGATAAAATAGAGAAAGGTTCCTTCGGAAAATGACCACTTATTTTTTCTTATTATTTTCAGGACAGTGCTACTTCTTTGAAAGCTCAATTTGATCAGCAGAAGACAGTTGTTGAGAGCTTGGTATCCAATACACGGGTAAGCTAATGTGTAGCTTCCTGTCCTAAATATATGTTTTAAAATAGAGGCAGGCATGTGCACACTTCATTTCTTTTTTCTTACTGACATTTAATAGCTAATTTGATCAGGCAAGTCGTGATGTATGAATTAGCGTAAAGTAACTTTTCAAAAGAAAAACAATATGAATTAGCATCACGTATAAGAAATCAGATACCAAATCATATACTCTGTTTTTTCCATATTGATGCCATATATCTATATGTATTTGTATAATTGTTGATAAGTTTAATTCAATAGCACTTATAAATAGATAGATAGATAGGTAGATCAATACTTTATAGGGACAAATTAATTATATAGCTAAAAGCAAGTGATAAAGGTTTTGAGTTCACCTCCCTCAACCAGAAGAGAAACATGCACACCTATGTCACGCATAGTTATCAAGGCGACAAGTCGAGGCGAGGCGACAGCCGGGAGCTTAAGCGCTTAGGCGACAAGGCGCCCGACTAGTCGTCCACAAGTCGACAAGTCGTTAACAATGTAAATTTTATATGAATAAAATTATATATATATTTAATCTTGATATATTTATTTTTCTAATGATTTACCATATTCATAATACATGTAGCATATCAAATCACAACAAGAAGTGAACAAGATCAAGTCAAAATGAATAATTTTATTATAGTTGTAAACTTGTAATTTTTTGAACTTGTACAACTTCAAATTATATAAATGGTGATACCTTTGTAATATTTAGTTTAATTCAATATACTTTATTAAAGCAAGTTCTTTCTCTTAAACATGGTAATTGTTGGGGAATATATATATATATATATGTATATATATATATGTATATGTATATGTATATGTATAATAGATTAATTCTTATGTCCCAAACAGGTTACATGTTTTACAGTTCATAAAGGTTTTGATGTCTTGGTATTCTTAGCGTATTAAGTTTATCAGTTCCTGGTTGTTTGGAGCTTTGAACTTTGTTGTTTGATGTTTACTTTGTCATTACACAACATAAAAGAAATTGAACATATAAAGTAATGTAAAGAGTGAGAGCAAAATAATATATTTTACTTGGTTTATGCTCTCCCAAGTAAAGATAAACCTTAGTGGGGCAGCAAAATCAGAAGCTAGTGGAGGGGCAACAGCTAATGGAGCACAGGGATGTGTGTATATTTATATAAAATATATATACACATATATATATATGGAGCATGGGGATGTGTGTGTATATATATATAATATACACATATATGTGTGTATATATATATAAATTTTGCTGCCCATTAACACTAAGGTTTGTCTTCACCAAGTATCATCAGTACTCAACCCATGTCAAACATGAGGTTGGGGGTTCAATCCTTGGTGGCAGCAAGGAGTGTGTGTGTGTGTCAAAGTAGAAAAAAAAAAAAAAATTGCTCAACCACCAAGTCGTCCAAGGCGTCCAAGTCGTCCAAGGCGCCCAAGTCGTCCAAGGCGTCCACCAAGTCGCTCGACTTTCTCCCCTCCCACCAAGTCGGCCCGACGCCTTCCCAATATGCACCGACTGGACGCCTAGGCGTCGCCTAGGCGACGCCTAGGCGACGACTTGATAACCATGATGTCACGTGGACTCGGCTGTCTATACTTTGGCCTGGAGTAGCCATGTAGACACTATGCGTGTGTGGGTATGTGATCAGTGTAGGTTCTAATCAAACTGCCATCGGACACTTTGACTCCAGAGTTCTCACTTCACCCTAGCTCTCTCTCTCTCTCCCTCCCTGGAGTCTTAGTGTCTGGTGGCAGTTTGACCAGATCCTTACATGGATTCCATACCCGAATCCATGTCGTTTCGAAACAGGTACTGCAGTCTAAAGTGCCGAAAGCGCAAGTTTAAGTAAATCAGCGAATTCCAGCTCCTTTGGGTAGAGTGCTAGTAGACACTCGTCTTAAGGCTTTATTTTTATTTTTATTGTTTTTTTTGTTTGTTTATTATCAAGGAGGGTAAGGGAAACATGGAACCTTCCCTACAAAAAGTAGGCCATATAGGCTATTGGAGATATCTTCAGCAAGATAATATGTTCCCCATTGAGTCACTAGTAGGATTTGATGCCTGCACCTTCTTGTTAGAGTATGAGAGGGGTACACAATTTTTTGTGGTCGCTGCCCTTGGTCGCAACTGGATTCAACACTAGCTGGTGTTTCAGTTCTCAGGCTCCTCCAAGGAGTTCCAGCATGTTGCTGACTGCATTTTTATTGTAACCTGGTCGGTGCCAGCTGACATTTAAATATACCTAGTGAATTCTAGTATACTCAAAAGAATAGATTTTTTCTCTTAAAATTAATATTTATATGTAGAAACTATTTCTTGTCATGAACGTGTCATACTTGTTTAGGATCTATCATTTATTTTTGTCAGTTTTGCATATTATTCGTGTCGAGTGTTGTGTCTCCATAGCCTAGAACAAATAAACCTTTCCATGGATAGATTCTGCATACTAATGAGTCCATGTTAAAGCTTTCATGAGTCCAGGTTGGATGATGACTCATGTACCTCCATTCTGAAAAGAGTTTCATTGAGTCAACATGAAGCACCTGAAATCAATTTAAACAAGGATCCCTCCTAAATGGTTTTGCATTAAGTTGATTTCATCAAACATCAAATGCAGCCCCTTTTATGGTTCCTATATGCATATTAATGACTTGTACAGTTGCATGTATTAACTACATTTTGTAGCTTTTGGAGAGCAAGATACAGGAGGCAAAGTCTAAAAAAGATACACTAAAAGCTCGAGCACAGTCTGCCAAGTTTGTCTCATCCACCGTTCTTGTCACTTGTTTCTTCTGTGTTTAAATTGTGTTAGATCCTTCTGCTTGACATTGATGGTCACTTTTGTGTTGTTTAGGACTGCAACCAAAGTAAATGAGATGTTGGGGAGTGTCAATACCAGTAGTGCTCTTGGAGCTTTTGAGAAGATGGAAGAAAAAGGTCAGCAACATGAATATCTACATATATATATATATATATATATATATATACACACAAAAAAAAAAAATAGAGTATAGACTTGTTGCCCTTTTGGTATAATAATTTTTTGGTTTCTGTTACTCACCCCCTTCTAGGTCCATGCTTTCCTTGCCCTGTCAATTCACCCCCTTCTTGTAGGAAGAATGTTTTTATATATAGTTAATTAATGTCTCCCAGGCTAAGGAACCTCATCTTATTAAAAAACTTTAGTGGTTATAGATCACTTTACATACAAAAAAGAAAAAAATAGGTCAGTTAAACTTGCAGAATAGCATACAAAGTTCATTGTGATGAATTTATATGCAGAAAAAATTCTTAATTTAAATAAGAAAAACCTTGCATTGGGTTTTAGATCAAGCCAAACTTGTTGACATGTGAGGCAAGTTCAGATACTTTCCTACTTTGTTGCTTTTATATATATATATATATATATATATATATATAACAAAGTGTAGTATAAATTCAAAATTATGATATGAAAAGCAAAAACATAGAAAAGTAGATTTCTAATTGTAACTAAATCCTGATCGAACTGTTGGATCTATAATTTCAAAATTATGATATTGTTAACTTGTATCCGATGCTAGTACCTATATCTTTTAATTTTTCAGTTGTTTATGCCCGTCTCTCACTTTAAGAATCTTGCTTGTTAATTTTGAGTCAATTAACAAAATATTCTGGCCAAGTACTCTCAAATCCCAGTTCTGGACCCTTCCAAGCCCATCTTATTAACATTCAGGATAGCTAGATGTTCTCGCCATACATGCATTGCGTATTCTGTTCTTTCTTGTCTCGCCACACTTTCCACCAGATTCCCTCACTCTACTCTTTTTGCTAAAATATGGCTACCTAAATACTAGTATATCATGATGTATGTTTGTCCTTGCCTGACTAATGAAAACTAAATTATTGGAATAATTTGTATTCTATACATTGCTACTCCCGTACTTGGTTTACCAATATAAATGATTCTTTCATTCTATAATTGAAGAGGTTTGTTTGAATTAGCTGAAACTATAAGCTGCTGAAATGCTCTTAGTCACACTTACTTTCACCCAATAATCAAGTAATCAAGCTTGTCAGGTTACTTCTTATTGACCCTTTCCACTTATTTTACCTAAAAACCTGATAGTCAGAAACAAACAGCCAAAATTGTTTATTGCACTCATTATTAATCTTTATAATTTGCATTCAGCTGGACAAATTGGAACTCTTGTCTGCACTTCTTGATATATGCTTTATTTAATTTTGACAGTGTTGGCAATGGAATCACAGGCACAAGCACTTGGAGAGTTAACTACTGACAACCTGGAAGGACAGGTGCCTGCCTTTTCTTGATTTATATCTCGTTAATGTTCTCGTGTCTTTATGTTATTAGATGTTCTTTCTCAATAGATGATGATATGAGAAGATGTTTTGTATTATAAAATGCAATTGCACTTGCTAGGAGATTAAAACGATAATGATGGTATCTTCTCTAATTATGCACACCTGTCCTTCCTTACATGCCATCATAGATTCCCATGACGAAAAAGTCATGCCTCAACTAAAAATTGGAGACGAGAGATTCTGTAAGTGAAAATCTCAGTTTAGTGTATGTTACTGTAACTAGGCCATCATTTAGAGAAGAACGGTTCTTGAGAAATTCTGTATTTCAAAGTATAAATTATTTGAGGTATCTATCAAGTAAGCGAGTGCTTGTTGCTATCAGGAATTAGACTGAAACTCAAACAATGATTAATAGGATTAGTTCAACAGAAAGATAAGTGCTCCTAAGAAGCAGACATAGGTGTTGCACTGTTGCCTCATTTTATAAGTGAGCAAATTATAATTTAGCATGGGACATACTACTACTGTCCTATGAATAGGTTAAACCTTATAACATAATTTCATATGTAGTCTGGTATTTTGAAGGGCTATTGAACTTAGGTAAAGCTATAGAATCTATATATTACTTGGTTTAATTTCACTTTGTGCTATAACTGGGTTTAGGCACCTCAAGCTTTCATGGAGTTTTTATTTCCTTTAAAATCAATGGGACGATAACTTGTCCAAAAAAAAAAAAAAGAGTCATGGAGGAAGTATTATAGTACTGCTAAAAATTCTATTATCATATCCTTTATATAGTTTCAAATGATATTAAGTTGTTATTGTGGCTTACCTTTGTCTTTATTTGGTTCAATATTAACTCATGTTCAATTGTTGCACAATTTTCAAAAGTAAAAAGGAAAACATGTCAGTTCGGATGTCTCTAGTTTCATATTGGGTGAGTATAGAAAAGTCATCTTTGGTACTTGCTTTAATTTACCTGCATTGGATGGTTCATCTCTTGAAAGTTGACATAACTTGATAAATTTTAAAGCTTTTTTCCTTATTTAAATTGCAGTTTGCATTACTAGAGAGCTCATCAGTTGACGACGATCTTGCAAACTTGAAGAAAGAATTATCTGGTAGCTCAAAGGTATACAACTTTTATGTTTTATAAAGCATGGAAATTAATTTGGATTTGAGGTCACTCTTGTTATCATAGTTGTCACGGCTCCACGGCGAGTCATGACGGTGGCCAACTGCCAGGACGCCTAGGCGACAAGGCGACCGCCATAACGTCCGTATGGCGACAAGTCATTTATAATGTGCAATTTATATATTATTTATTTTACTTAACAAGTATATTGATATTTGACAATAAAATTTCATATATATTAAAACTCAAAACATAACACTATGTAATAACAATATGGACTAGTCAACTACTTTATAACAATATATATTAATCACACCACACCAGCCTTAAATTTTATTTGATTAGTCAGCATATAACAATATGGACTACTTTTATTTTGTACCCACCTACTTTTACAAGTAAAATGGTGTTCATGGATCTAATGTATGTATGTGTTTATATTTATATAACTGCAGTCAATATGTATGTGTTCATTATCTAATATATATAAATTTTTTATGTATCGTACATATATTGTATGTATGTATAATCATGTATTAGTAATTTAGTGTGTGTATATATATATATATATAAATTTTCTATGTATCAGTACATATATATTGTATGTATGTATAAGCACAGTCAATATGTATGTGTGCATTATCTAATATATACATATCGACCCAGTAGAAAGAAAAGGGTAACAAAAAAGAAAATTTAAAGGCCAACAGCCAGACAGAGTCACAGAAGAAGACAAAAAGAAAGCACCGACCATTATCTGATAGATAAAACGAACGCAGCCAAGGGCCCAAGCAGTAAGTAGTAAAGGGGGGAAGAAGAAAAAAGAAGAAGACATAACATACCTGCCGATTAGAGACTCGGAGTGCAAGCAGCGTCGCCAGAAAAAGACCTTCGTAGTCGTCTCGAAGAGTCGAAGTCTCTCTCTCGGTCAGTCGGTCGTAGCCTCTCGCCCTCGCATGCTCTCTCTCGACTTCGATCTTCTTCCTCAAACTTCGTAGCCTCTCGTTGCTCTTGACTTCGATCTTTTCTTCTCACTTCTTTGCGAATCGACTTCAACCAGGGCTTGTTTTGGTGTTGCGTTCACAATGTCGTTTTTTTTAACCCAGTTTGAATTTGGGTCGATTCATTTCCATAGAGGCTAAGTCGCTTGATCATTCGGAACGACGTCCAAGTCGTCGCTGCGTTGTCCAAGGCGACGACTATTTTTTCTAGGCGCTCGCCTTTCAGCTCTCTACCAAGTCGCTTGCTCGCCTTGACTGTCTCTTACCGACTTGACGACTTGGCGTTGCCTAGGCTACGCCTTAACCATTATAACTGTCTTAGGCTGGGGTGGACAATAAAAAAATATTTATTTATTTATTTTAAAATAGGGTGTTTCCGGGCTATAATTTTCTGCAATGTTTTCAGAACCGGATCGTTCATCGAACCGGAAAAGGTACCGGGTGGATGGGTCACTGGTCCAACCAGTGGTCGGACTGTTATTGACCCAGCGACGTCATTAATATGTAATAAATAATAAATAATTAAATATATTAATTATTATTATATATTATATATAATATTTAGTAAATATGTAAAATTAATCAATTTATCTGCACAAAAAAAAATAAAAATTAAACCTATTTGTACAATGTTTACGTTATACAATTCAAATAAATACTAAATTTATATAAAAAGAAATATATTAAATCATGGTCATAACTCAAAACTCAAGACTCAAGAGTGATAAAATCAAACACAAATGAATATAAACATCTCTAGGATACATTCAATCAAATTCGGTAAAAAAAAAACTAAATCTATTTGTACATTGTTTACTTTATAGTTTATACAATTCAAATAAATACTAAATTTATATGAAAAGAAAGATATTAAATCATGATCATAACTCAAAACTCAATCAAGGATACATTCAATCAAATTCAAAAAAAAAAAAAAAGTGTTGAGGTAGGGAACCGGTAAAACCGGTGACCTGGTGATCGGGTCACTGGGTTGATCGGTCTAACTGCCGGGTCACCGGGTTTGACCTGTTTTAGACCAAAAAACGGTTTTTTGAAAAAATCGAACCGGAGTGCCGACCGGTTCCGGTTTTTACCGGTCGGACCGGTGGTCCGGTCCGAGTTTAATTACCATGATTTTCTATTCCCTCAAGCTGTCATTAAGAATGAGTAAAATATGTTCACTATCGAAACCGAGGATCATACATTTTGTCCCAGTCGTTGTCTTATCAAAATCTTGGCTCTATCCTAAATAATTTTAATTTTATTTTTAACATAACATACAATATTCCTTTTGTTAATTTGCCGTAACTATATTGTTTTTATTGAATTTACTACCCATATTTTTCTTACTTTAACCTAATAGGACACTACATTTTGTTTTCCTTCCTTTTGGGTTTGTCTGTAGAAAGGAGAACTACCACCTGGAAGAACAGCTGTTTCCGGCACAAGCACAAGGTCTCCTTTTCAAGATTCTGAGATTGAGAAAGAGCTTAATGAGTTGAGACAAAAGGCCAAGGATTTCTGAATTTCTATCGCTCGTGTACAAATTTTAAACTTGTTCTTTCTAGCCAAAAATGCAAATGGATTCATTTTACTGGCAGTACAAGTTTGTATAGTTAAAATATTGAAGCTGATTTACCAGTATTAGTATATTTTATAGGAATATTGTTTTGTTGAGTCCCAGTAAGACAATTGTAGCCACGAGGGAAGTAACCTACTAACCCATACTAAGTTGTATTATAATTATCATTGATTAAGGAAAATGTTTATATGGCGATTAATTTCATGTCGAATGTAGATTTCAACTTCCGTAAAACTGAAAACAATAAAATAAAATGTTAATGTGTGCGTCTTTTCTTTTCTACCTGATATCAGATACTCCCTCCGTCCCAAATTAATTGCTCAGTTTTGACTTTTTAAAGTCAAATTGACTATTTTTAGAATTAATAATTAAGCATATATAAATATATTTCTAAAATTATAAAAATTGGGGTTAGTAATAAATTGTATTCTCTCCGTCCCAAATTAATTGCATTTCTAGGACTTTTTAAAGTCAAATTGACTATTTTTAAAACTAATCTTTTTACTATTTTTGCTAACATATAGGTGAAGATATTATAACCAAAAGAAAGTATATACAATTTATTACTAATTTCAATTTTTATAATTTTAGATATATATTTATATATGCTTAATTATTAATTTTAAAAATAGTCAATTTGACTTAAAAAAGTCTTAGAAAAGCAATTAATTTGGGACGGAGGTAGTATATACTTTCTTTTGGTTATAATTTTTTCACCTATATTTTAGCAAAAATAGTAAAAAGATTAGTTTTAAAAATGGTCAATTTAAATTTAAAAAGTCAAAACTGAGCAATTAATTTGGAACGAAGAGAGTATCATATATATTTGCATAAGTATCTAATATCAAAATAAATTTATGGTCGTATATATAACAATCTTTATTAATCATGTACAAGATTATTTTTTACAAGGGGAAATAAATTATGTACATCATTTTCATTAATGACTATAGACGGTTGACTACTTTATTCGTCGTTTTGTGCTTGATCATCTATAGCCAAAGTGCCAAACTTGTGTGTGTCAACTGGCAAGTTAGGTATTCTTTTTTATAATTATTAAGTAAATGGCAAATCAGATTCGGAATTTCCTTGCAAGAATACTAATTATTGGTGCACGTGTATGCGTGTGCACCAAGAACATAAGAAAAATTTGCATATGGTGGAACTTGCATGGAACAAGTTTGTGTTTAGTCCAGCACCCCAGGTTGGAAAATTTAGTAAATATTGGACTAAATTGAAGAATTTCTTGTAATTTCTTTTGCAGTCTAGTCAAAGACAAACAGTCAAATTCAAAAAATCCAGCCTGGACTCAATTAAAAGTAGTCACAGTTTAGTGTAAATGCACACACATTTTTCCATTTGTAAGTCTTAAGATTTTCCCCCACTTTCCCTTTTTTCCTTGCCATGTGCTCGGCTAATAAAGATTTATAACATTAAATTAGGCTACTGATATAATAATTATAGTGTCTCGTTAAAAATTTAAAGTGTTAATAAAATAAATGTAAATAAATAGTAAATATATATTTAATTTGATAATATAATTATTGTTCTGATATTATCGACCGTCTTAAATTAACATAAAAATTATTTGAGATGAACAAAAGTCACCGTTAATTTCATCTTGTTCATCTCAAATAATTATTTTGCAGTGGGTAAATATGTGAGGTTAAGGGAGAGACATCTATCTTTTTTGAAACGGTCCAAAAAATTGAAATAAATTAAATTTGTAAATTTATTACAACTTATGTAAAAATTACAAATGATGAAAGAGTACAAGCATAATTCCTTCAAATAGTTAACCGATCAAATTAAGAAAAGGAGTCAATCGTAGGCAAAAGTTAATAAAAACTATTGAACACCATAATTATTCTTGAAATACACATATTAAAAGAAAACCAAATCTTCGTATAAGAACTAAGATATCATGCCACCTAGATTTCACCCCGTATTCAATGGTGGGGTCCACATGATGTGAGAGCTCTCTCAAAGATGAGTAGGCTAGGTGAGCATAAAGTAATCTCAGTGTCAAGCTCTACCAACCAACCATTCAACTTTGATAAAATTCACCTAATACCGATCGTACACTACCGACTACTCTATGATCTCTAATTAAGGAAACTGATTTTTATATATGTTTTTTATATTTTTATATGATCCCTTGTGACATAAAAAAAAGAATATAAAAATTAGAAGTCATTTTATAAATTTTTTTTTTGTGAGAAGAAATTTAAAAAGTGTATGTGAATATAGTTTAATTTATTTCAACAGTTAAAAATTTAGAAGTCATTATCATATACGCATTCATACCCTAAGTAATTTGGATTCGGCTCCCTCTAATATACCTTAAATTTTCTCTAATTTCATCAAATACACCAATTATTTGATCTTAATAATTTTGTTAGTAACGATCGAAATATGTTTCTAAATAATTGATGATTTTACGATCAATTCTACTAAAAATTAGAATTATTCAAAATATTTGTATAGTTAAAAGTTTAAAATAATTTTCAACCATCTAAATTTTGATGAAAAATTTACATGTACATTAACTAGTGAAAAAATATCGAATTACTATCATTTTTGAAGCAATTTATATTATAAAATTGCTCTTAGATATCATATTCTATATAAATAGTCATGCATGGCATGTCATATTTCCTTGGTCAACACGTAACCATCCCAAATTCCCAATTTCCATTCAAGTAACCCAACTTTATTCAAACTACTTAGCCTAACTAATTAAGACTAGTCAACACTTCAACCAACTACTATAATAATAAATACTTCAACTCTAGCTATACATATTTCCCTCACTCATTCTTCATCAGAAGAAATAAAATACTACTCACAAACACACACAAAACACCTCCACCCTTATTCGATTTTTCCCAGTTGCCGGTCAGTTTCAAAGATGAATTTTCAAAAAACGGGCGCGTTTTTGATTGTTATGGTGGTATTTGTTGCTGTTATGATGAGCCAAGCGCACGTAGACGCCGCACGAGTGTTGACGGAGGATTTTGCTGCTTCTAATCATCTTGAAAAATACTCTTCGATTTACGACAAGGCGAAGAACTCCGTGGCGTTATGGCTTGAGAGGTTGCCGTCGGGACCTAGCCCTAAAGGACCTGGTCACTAAGTTTTATATATATGGAAGTTTTGAAGAAGTCAGGCACAAGAATAAGTAGATTTTATGGCGTTTTTGATTGTTTTGGTGGTAATTTTATAAATAATGCAGAAAAACTACAGCATTCTTTTCTTTCTTTCTTTCTTGTATTCATGTAATTATCCATACAATACAGGATATTAATAAAGTGAACAAAATTCTTTATTAATTTGTTTCAGGAAACAATTATATTAGTTTTTGATAGATAAATATAGACCCGGTTAGGGTAGGGTGAAGTTGATACCAACTTCAGCTTAATAAGTTCATATATATCAACTTCACCTTAGTAAGTTCATATAACTTTTTATTGTATTCGATATGTAAAATGTTGCATTAACCATTGTAATAAAAAATTATAAAATTTATCAATGTAATTTTTTCTATATTTAATGTAATAATAAGTTATAGAACTTACTAGGGTGAACTTATTAATATAATTTTTTCTATATCCAATATAATAATAAATTATAAAACTTAATTATTAGGGTAAAATTGATGTAAATTTGACCGTAATGCCATAAATATTGATCTGGCCGGCGCCAAAATAAAAAAGAAGGTTAGTGCATGCATTTATTCAAATATAATTAATCTTGTTTATGGATAGTCGTGGAAGAACCAGAATGTTAAATAAATAGGAGCTAGTAATTGTGGTACACATTTATATGCGTGTATATAATTTTTTAAAAATTAAAATTAAAATAGTTAGAGAGGGGATTGTAAAAATGTGAGAATGTGCATTCAGTTATATATTATCCTTATATTTGAGAAACTATTAAATAATATATAGTGTGAAAAAACTACACCAAAATAACCGTCTCCAGTCCTCTCCCACTTTATATAATTTAGCACCCGGGTGATACACGTGTTGTGTATAAATTATATAGGGTAAAATAATATTTTATAAAATTCAAGGACTAAATAAAAAAATAAAAAAAACTAACATAAAAAGGACAATATAATAATATAATTAAATTTATAAGGGCAAAAGAGAAAAAAATATGACACAACTACACCAATAACATCAGCGTCTTAGATGAGCCGCTTTATGAATAGAAATATATAAAAGCTACAAATTAAGAAAACGTACGGAAAGATTATTACATTTTATCCAACGGAGTAGGTAAACACATATTTTCTAAATTCTTCGGTGCCAAAATAAAAAATAGATCCATTATATGCCTAAATGTTCAGACTACTATTATAGTTCTTATTGTACTAGGACTTCTGTATTTGCCTATTCCTTTTGATTGTAGTAATTGCAATTGTTACCAATGCATACTAATGAAAAGGCACAAACAATAAAGTAAATAACACAAGGATATGGACTCGGATGGAATGTCTAATCGAATACACATATATAGTTTAAATAAGAGTCAAACATGGTTAATTACTCCTTAATTTTATTATTTTTTATACAAAAATAAGGTTTCCCACCCCTATTCTTGTGAGTATCAGGTATCGAACATTTATATGTATTTCAGAACAAAATAAAGAATTCATGTAACAATGAAAAATTCTAAAAGGAGAGCTATCAGAAAACCATCGTCCATATAACAGAAGAATACAACATCAGCCATGATTTATTTACATATCCTTCTTTTCATGGTTCAACAGGAGCTTTTACATTCATTTATGGAGCAAATAAATAAACAAATAAAAATATATTCCCTCCATTTCAAAATATAATATTATTATGGACTTTTTAAAATCAACTTAAGATATTTTGAAATTCAAAATTGTGATGAATTCTTTTAATTTTAGTCAATATATATAACGATGAAGTTTGTAAACTAACTAAAAAGTATTACTCATTATAAATTTATTTATTTATATATAATTTTTGACGAATCATCTCAATTTTGAGTTTGAAAATATTTTAAATTGACTTTCAAAATTTAATGATAATCTTATAATTTAAAATGGAGGTAGTATTATATATCTGATGACAAATTTACTTGATTTCATAACAATGTTTCAACAAATAATGATTTTAATTTTCAACAGATAAAAATAAGAAAAGCTTCATGCAAGAACAAAGGGGCAGATTGATGATAACACAAGAATGTCAAAATATGTAGATAAGCTAGGGAGCTACATTGTTTTCAGATTTGGATTACTTGTACAATAAAAATTACTTGTATTGATATAATTAGAGAGATACGTTCACCTTTATTATACCAGTAACTATATAATTGTAACTCTCTACTAGTAAAAGTACAACTCACTTCTATATAACTGTAACAGACTGTCCAAAATTAATTGCTTCCATCAGGATCATTATTGTCAAACCATTTATTAAATTAGGTGAACATCATAACATCATTCTAAAAATCTTTGTGATAAATTACAATCGACACAAAATATATTATCAAAGACAATTTCAGATGTACCGATATGAACTTAATCTGCTCCTTTCTTTTTGTTCCCTTGCATAAATCTCTTTGCATCCATAGGGGCAGTAAGACTCTCACCATACACGATCGATTCGATACTAAACTGGGAAGAATCAACAAGTGTCTTGAACTCCTCACTTATCGGATCATATATACTTGATTTGATCCTCTAATATACTAAGAGCTCCTTCCAATTTCATCCGATACACCAATTATTTGATCTTAATAGTTTTGTTAGTAACGATCGAAATATGTTTCTAAATAGTTGATCATATTACGATCATTCCTACTAAAAATTAGAATCATTAAAAATATTTGAACTGTTAAAAGAATTTTCAACCATCTAATTTTTGATAAAAAAATTCACATGTTCATCAACTAGTGAAAAAGTGTCGAATTACTTTCATTTTTGAAGTAATTATACTACTTAATATTACAAATTAATTGACGGATGTTGATTTAATTATACTATCTAAACTTATAAAAATATAATATATTGAATAAAAAGTGTAATAGAGGAGAGCCAAGTCCAAGTATTCCCAAGTTCCTGCCATGAAAATTGCTCTTAGATATCATATTCTATATAAATAGTCATGCATGACCATGTCATATTTCTTTGCTCAACACGTAACCATTATCCCAATTTCCATTCAAGTAACCCAACTTCATTCAAACTACTTAGCCTAACTAATTAAGACTACTAAACACTTCAACCAAAACCAATTTACCACTACTATAAAAACTTAACTCTACATATTCCTTCGCTCATTCTTCATCAGAAGAAATAAAAAAATACTCACAAAAAATACTCACAAACACACACAAAACACCTCCACCCTTATTCGATTTTTCCCAGTTATCAGTCAGTTTCAAAGATGAATTTTCAAAAAACGGCCGCGTTTTTTATTGTTTTGGTGGTATTTGTTGCTGTTATGATGAGCCAAGCGCACGTAGACGCCGCAAGAGCGTTGACGGAGGATTTTGCTGGTTCTAATCATCTTGAAAAATACTCTTCGATTTACGACAAGGCGAAGAACTCCATGGTGTTATGGCTTGAGAGGTTGCCGTCGGGACCTAGCCCTAGAGGACGTGGTCACTAAGTTATATATATATATATAGAAAAATGTATATACATAGCTGCATGTGTAGTGCACAGTCTATAGCGACCGACGAGGTTTCACCCATCGCTATAGCCTAAAAAAATTGTCGCTATAGTCAACTGTGCACTACACAACTGTGTTCCTACATATAACCCATATATATGTGGAAGTTTTGAAGAAGTCAAGCACAAGAACAAGTAGATTTTATGGCGTTTTTGATTGTTTTGGCGGTAATTTTATAAATAATGCAGAAAAACTACAGCATTATTTTCTTCTTTCTTTCTTTTATTCATGTAATTATCCATACAATACAGGATATTAATAAAGTGAACAAAACTCTTTATTAATTTGTTTCAGGAAACAATTATATTAGTTTTTGATAGATAAATATGGACCCGGTTAGGATGAAGTTGACATCAACTTCACCCTAATAAGTTTATATAGCTTTTTATTGCATTGAGTATATAAAATGTTGCATTAACTATTGTAATAAAAAGTTATAAAATTTATCAATACAATTTTTTCTATATCCAATACAATAATAAGTTATAGAACTTACCTAATAGAATTCGATAAATATTGATCCGGCCGACGCGGAAATAAAAGAAGGTTAGTGCATGCATTTATTCAAATATAATTAATCTTGTTTATGGATAGTTGTGGAAGAACTAGAATGTTAAATAAATAGGAATTAGTACTTGTGGTACACATTTATATGTGTGTATATATTTTTTTAAAAATTAAAATTAAAATAGTTAGAGAGGGGATTATAAAAATGTGAGAATGTACATTCAGTTATATATTATCCTTATATTTTGAAAAAAAAATTAAATAATATAAAGTGTGAAAAAACTGCACCAAAATAATCGCCTCCAGCCTTCTCCCGCTTTATATAATCTAGCACTTGGGTGATACACGTGTTGTGTATAAATTATATAGAATAAAATAAATTTTTTATAAAATTTAAGGACTAAATAAAAAAAGAAAATAAATAATATAAAAAAATAATATAATAATATAACTACTTATAGAGATAAAAGAAAAAAAAATGTAATACAATTAGACCAATGACATGAGCGGATGGGCCGCTTTATTAATACAGATATATAATAGCTACAAAAGAAAACGTACGGAAAGATTACATTACATTTTATCCAACGGAGCAGGTAAACACATATTTTCTAAATTCTTCGGTGCCAAAATAAAAAATAGATCCATTATATGGCTAAATGTTCAGACTACTATTATAGTTCTTATTGTACTAGGACTTCTGTATTTGCCTATTCCTTTTGATTGTAGTAATTGCAATTGTTACAAAATGCATACTAATGAAAAGGCACAAACAATAAAGTAAATAACACAAGAATATGGACTCAGATCAAATGTGTAATCGAATACACAAATGTACTTTAAATAAGAGTCAAACTCTTTAATTTTACCATTTTTTACTCTAAAACAAAGTTTCCCACTCCTATTCTTGTTAAGTATTAAGTATCCGACATCTATATGTATTTCAGGACAAATTAATTAGTAAAGAGTTCATGTAACATAGAAAAAATTTAAGAGGAGAGCTATCAGAAAATCATCGTCCATATAAGAGAAGAATACAACATCAACCATGATTTATTAACATATCCTTCTTTTCATGGTTCAACAAGGGCTTTTATTTTCATTTATGGAGCAAATAAATAAACAAATAAAAATATACTCCTTCCATTTCAAAATATAAAATCATTATGAACTTTTTAAAATCAACTTAAGATATTTTCAAACTCAAAATTACAATGAATTCTTTTAATTTTAGTCAATATAATGATGAAGTTTGTAAACTAACTAAAACGTACTACTCATTGTAAATTTATTTATTTATATATAAATTTTTGACGAATTATCTCAATTTTGAGTTTGAAAATATTTTAAATTGACTTTCAAAAGTCAATGATAATCTTATAATTTAAAATGGAGGTAATATTATATATCTGATGACAAATTTACTTGATTTTTAATTTTCAACAGATAAATATAAGAAAAGCTTCATCAAGAACAAAGGGGCAGATTGATGATAACACAAGAATGTCAAAATATGTAGATAAGCTAGGGAGCTACATTGTTTTCAGATTTGGATTACTTGTACAATAAAAATTACTTGTATTGATATAATTAGAGAGATAAGTTCACCTTTATTATACCAGCAATTATATAATTGTAATCCTCTACCGGTAAAAATGCTACTCACTACCAGTAATTATATAATTATAACTCTCTACCAGTAAAAATGCAACTCACTTTTATATAACTGTAACAGACTGTCCAAAATTAATTGCTTTCATCAGGATCATTGTTGTCGAACCATCTAATAAATTAGGTGAACATCATAACATCATTCTAAAAATCTATGTGATAAATTACAGTCGATGCAAAATATATTATCAAAGACAATTTCAGATGTACCTATATGTGATAGAGAGAGTTGAATGTAATTCACACTACTTGTTATTGAATGAATCAATCAAATATATACAGCAAAGATACAAACTGAACTACCTAGCCTCAAGCCTAAACAAGTGGAACAGAAAGATGGAAAAACAGAATTACAAATAATAAATCAAATTTGTTACAACAACTGGGTAACACTAGAGAGACCAAGTCTTCTCTGAAGCACATGACTATTATGCCCCCTCAAGATGGAGCTCGACACGAGAGGCCAATCTTGTCTTGAAGGAACAAAAAACGTGATTTGGGAAGCGACTTAGTGAGAATATCAACAAGTTGATCAGTAGAGGAAACATGAGCAACTCGAAGAGTTCCACTCTGTACTTGATCACGAATAAAATGGAAGTCAATAGCAACATGTTTCATTCTGGAATAAAAGACTGGATTAGAACACAATTGAGTTGCCCCAACATTATCACAGTAAATGACTGGGCAAGTAGGTAGCTTAAGACCAAGTTCATACAGTACGGATGACACTCAAGTTAACTCAGCAGCTGTATCAGCAACAGATCTATATTCGGCTTTAGTCGATGAACGGGCAATGGTTTTCTGATTTTTGGAGCTCCAAGAGATGGGATTACGACCAAGATAGACAATATAAGCACCAGTTGAAGAAAAATTGACATCACTAGTTTAATAACGGTTCAACAACTGGTTCGACCAGAGACTCATCCACCCGATAACTTTTTCGGTTCGATGACCGGTCCGAGTCTGCAAACATTGCTTAATTGGACCGACAAGCAATATGTCCATTAGTAAACTGCCATGTGTAATTTATGTAACCCTATTAATGAGTGGCATTATAATAATTTGGCTTCATTGAGTATTCTGCAAGAATATTCAATCCTATAAGGATTAAAAATCTTTAACATTTAATCAGTCAATGATTGACAATCTAGTGAGTCTCTACATCCAAAGAGGAGTCTTATTCCTAACTCCTGAAGGAGAGGACTCTTATGCTATAAATAATGGATGTTCCAGCAGATTCAAGGTACACAATTTTGACCCCCAGAATAATTCTTTATCCTCATATTAGTGTTCTAACTTAAGTATTGGGGAGTCCTCCCGAAAACTCCCAACTTCGGTACGTGGACCTTTTGCAGGTAATCCGGCGAGATCAAGGTATTTACGTGGAGGTCAAAGTCAAAATTCGTGGGTTAACCAAAACCCTAATTTGAATGTTGCTGATTGACACATCAGATTGGCGTCGTCTGTGGGAAGACAACAAAAAGTCATCTCTTTTCACAATCTAGAGAATCAACATGGTGAATACTTGCGCTAGCGCAAGGGGTCACAACCCTCCACATCCTCCACCTCCTAACAATCAAGAATAAGGAGCATAATCTGTTCATATTCCATAACCCTCTCACCATCATCTTCCATCTCCACACATCCAGGAAGAACCTGTCCACACTCATAGTGGACCGTATACTGTGTACTCCCAATGACCAAATCAAGTAGATCTTCGATCCCAGATTAATTAGAATCGTGGTAATCCAGATCTGCGTAATTGAATCCAAAATAATTGTCAGCCGGCCAGGAGAAACAGCCCCAATAGGCGTGAACGCCCAAGGGCAGACACTAACTTGGCCAACCAACTAAGAGAAAGCATAAACAATCTTCAGGAGCAACAACAGGATCTAGAGAGGGAACTTAGGCAGCCACAAAGGTCAGAGCATCGACAAAGTAATTAGACTGCTAGCTCTAGAGCTAATGCTCAGGAGGAAGCGAGGATCGAAAGAGAGATGTAGAGGCGTCTCCAAGAACAATAAGGAGTCCTACCATCTCAAGGAATTCAAGAGACAAAACCTAGACAAGTGATATATAAGGCAAGACCTCCTTCATTCACACAAGATGTCATGGATGAACCACTCCCTGATGGTTTCAAGATGCCCTAGATGGAAAAATATAATGGAACATGTGATCCTACAAATCATATAATTACTTTTAATGCACTTTTGTTATTACAAAATGTCTTAGATGTTATAAAGTGTAAAAATTTTCAACAAACCCTGAAGGGTCCAACCCAAGCTTGGTACAGACAACTTGTTCCAGCCTCAATTAGTTATTTTGATCAATTGAGTGAGTTGTTTGTAAATTAGTTCATTGAAAGAAAGACTCATGCCAAGAGTTCAACATCACTTATGTTTGTGGTTCAACGGAATGGAGAATCCCTGAATGACTACTTGAACCGGTTCGCCAAGGAGTATTTTAATTTTTTAATGAAGTCAAACAATATCTAAATACGGTTAAACCGTATAAAACCATTTGGATCCTATTGGGTTGCCGGTTGGGTCTAGTTTTCCGATCAATTTTAGTCGGAAATTGAATTTATTTTTTATTTTTTTTTGGGGCGGGGGGTGGGAGGGGATATTGTGTGAAATTAGGTAATTGGTGTAACGGATGTGTAAGCCCAGTTAGTTTATGGGCCGAATTATGAGGAGTGTAGAACTAGGTATAACAAAAGTGTATTTTGCCCCAAAAAATACTACATCATTCTATAAAAAAAAAATCTCATTTACAAAAATATACAAATGTTAAGAATATATTTATGTCTCATGTTTACCTTAATTTAATTTATTGAGTATTTAATTAGTAGTTGCATATAATAAAACTGTAATGATAAAATTTGTAATATTATGTCAGTTTATATAAATTACTCCAAAAACTCTTGTTCTAAAACGACAGCATTTGATAAACAGCAGTTTTTGTAGAGCGGAGGGAATGTTTTATAATAGATCAATTTTTTTGAACTAACAAATATATATATATATATATATATATATATATATATATATATATATATATATATGAAGAGAGTGAAAGAGATGAAGAAATTTTTGCAACAGAAAAGAAATAAGAGAGATGAAGATCTACGGAGATGACTGTTCATTTATCGACTATTTAAATACTTTCTCTATTTCAAAATTGTAGACACAATTTGAGTTTTCAAGTTAAACGATGACATATTAAATTTTAAATTGATGTAAATTTATTTACTTTTAGTTGATTAAAATATTAATTATAATTGTGTAGCAAAAACTATTAATCACAAAATTTAATTCATTCTAAACTTTTATGAGTCACACTAATTTTAAAATTTAATATGTCGTCGTTTGACCTCAAAAATACTTCAAAAATCAAAATTGTATTATAATTCTAAAACAAATGGAGTATATAGATTGAGTACCGTAGTTCTGTCATTGCTTGAAAAAAGTAGGAGTTTCCATAAATGGACTATTCATACAATAACCTACACGATAATGTCACTGTTAGCGTGCGTGCATGACTGGGAGTGTATATAGATTGAGTACCGTGGTTCTGTCATTGCTTGAAAAAAGTAGGAGTTTCCATAAATGGACTATTCGTACCATAACCTACACGATAATGTCACTGTTAGCGTGCGTGCATGACTGGGAGTGTATAGTACTCCCTCCGTTCCAAGTTATAAAAGAATTCATTTCAATTTTATTGTAAGTAATATTTTTTAGATAATTTATAATATTTATCATTGTAATAACTGACTAAGATTAAAGAAATTTTATCAAATTTTAAATTTAAAAATACCTCAAGTTCAGTTCAAAAGATCAATATTTTGAACGGATGAAGTATTATTGAATGTAACTTCATCTTAAAAACGTGCATCCGAAATTTGATGACAAAACTATTAGAATTTAGAGGGTTGTCTCCAACTATATATGGAAACGTTTGCATTTATTCAAAAATATGACTTGCAGACAATTAAAATGGATTTCTCATGGGATGTGTATTGCAAAGTATGCAGTTAAAGCTTTTAACTGAGATGTACGTGTTTCCATTTGCATGTATATGAGCATGTGGGCCCTGTTATTTTGGTGAAATGGGTCACCTGCCCAATCAGCATCAGAGTAGGCATGTAAAGCATCAGAAAAAGCATGTAAAGCTAGAGGAGATTCTCGGTAGAGTTGAAGTCCATATTCAGGAGTACCACAGAGATAACGAAGTAAACGCTTTACAAGTTGTCAGTGTTCAGTTGTGGGCCTGTGCATAAACTGGGAAAGTTTATTGACAGCAAAGGCTATGTCAAGTCTAGTGAGAAGAAGATATTGGAGACTACCCAAAACCGCTCGAAATTCTGTAGGATCAGATAAGTTGTCCTCTGAGTACAGTGAAAGTATAGTACTTGGCGAAAGAGGAGTTTGAACTGGTTTGGCCTCAGACGTGAGTACGAGCAAGGAGATCAAGCAAATATCGACGTTGAGAAAGTAGAAAGCCATGCCAATTTGGAACAATTTCAACTCCAAGAAAATAAGAGAGTTTGCCAAGATCTTTTAGAGAGAACCGTGTGGCTAGCATATGAATAAAGCGATTCACCAGGTGTTCATCATTCCCAGTTATGATTAAATCATCAACATAGACCAGTAAATAAACATGATGTCCACCAGAATTAAGCACAAACAGTGATGTGTCAGCATGGGAGTTCTTGAATTCTGATTGAAGAAGAAAATGTCGGAGTTCTTGATACCACGCTCGGGGAGCCTGTTTCAGTCCATAAATTGCTTTTTGAAGCTTACAAACATGTGATGGGAAGTTTTGATCAATTAAACCTGGTGGTTGAGTCATGTAAACATCTTCATTGAGATTACCTTGCAAGAAGGCGTTATTAACATCAAGCTGACGAAGGGTCTAACCATTACTAACTGCAATACTGAGAACAAGTCTTATGGTAGTAGGCTTCACTACTGGACTGAAGGTATCAAAGTAATCAACTCCTGGGCGTTGATGAAAACCCTTAGCAACCAAGCGAGCCTTAAACCTATCAACAGAGGCAGAGCCATCGGAGTTTCGTTTAGTACGAAAAATCCATTTACAACCCACAACATTTTGACTAGGATTAAAAGGAACTAGCTCCTAAGTCCCATTCCGAACAAGAGCATCATATTCTTCAGACATGGCCTTACGCCATTTTGGATCTTTAAGAGCTTGGGTTGGTGTAGTGGGTTCAATGGCAAGAGATGTTGATAATTGGGTGTGAAGATTGAGTTTTTGAATTGGTTTACGAATGTTATTTTGGGCTCTGGTTCTCATGGAATGGGTTGAGTTTGTGATTTGATGGTCCAGTTGAGTGGTGATTTGCAAGGAATTGGTGGTAGTCTGTTGTTGTGGTGGGGTTGGGTTGGTGGATGTGATCGTCGGGTGCAGTTTCGAGGAGGAATAGTTGGTTGAGGTAAGCTTTAAGGGAGTTTGAGCTGCAACATTGATAACCAATCAATGTGTTATGAGGATCATTAGTGTTATGGATAGTGGTGTTTGTATTGGTAGTCATTGGGAAAAAAAAAATTATACGGGTGGGGAGAATCAAGTTGAATGCTCTGATACCATGATAGAGAGAGTTGAATGTAATTCACACTACTTGTTATTGAATGAATCAATCAAATATATACAACAAAGATACAAACTGAACTACCTAGCCTCAAGCCTAAACAAGTGGAACAGAAAGATGAAAAAAACAGAATTACAAATAATAAATCAAATTTGTTACAACAACTGGGTAACACTAGAGAGACCAAGTCTTCTCTGAAGCACATGACTATTAATATGAACTTAATCTACTCCTTTCTTTTGTTCCCTTGCATAAATCTCTTTGCATCCACAGGGGCAGTAAAACTCTCACCATACACAATCGATCCGATACTAAACTGGCCTGAAGAATCAACAAGTGTCTTGAACTCCTCACTTATCGGATCATACTTGACAATTTTTTCATAATCTACTTGCATAATAATCTCACCGCTGGTAACACACAATGGGATCATCAAATTCGAAAACTTCAAACGCGGAATTTCCAGCATTTTAAACCAAGATTCTTTAACTCCGTACTCTTCCATCACCCATATAGTCCACACCTTTGGCCCCTCACCATAATAATTATAAACCACACACAAAAACCCTTCTAAAACCCCTAAATAAATAAGTATATAATTATTATCTCCAGTCATATCATCAGGCAGTGGTAACACCTTATATTCTTCTGTCTCTAAATCAAGCGATACGACCCCTTTACACAAACGTCCCTCCATGTTTCTTCTAAACACAATCCAATGCAAGAATCCATTAAAACCCGTCCCCATCATCTTCCAAATACTTTCTACATTCTTAGGAAATTCTCGAATTATTTTCCAAGAATTGGATATCCGCGAGTAGATTTTCACTCCGCTTTTATCCCCTTTAACAACCTTAAAATCGTCTATACTCGAAACATAACCAATTCCATAAAATGGTAACGAATCTTGTTGTATAGCTGGTAATTTCATGCAGTCTCTTGTAGTAGGGTTCCATAAAAATAGGTCACCATTTAATGCACTTAACACCAGACCATTACAAGAACCACAAAAATGGATAGTAGTTGGCCACCAATTACTACGAAAACTAAATTGAGTTGGAATTTTGATGTTTTCAATAACAACTGGAAAATTATAGATCATAGATTGAAATATCAACGGCGCGAAATACGAGGCAATCAGGATTTTTTTGTGGGTATTGTTGTAAATATCGAGGAAATCAGAATTGGTGAGCAAATTACACCAAGATTTGCAAACGCACCTGAAACGAGCCATGGATTTTGCTGGTAATAAGAGAAGTACTTCAAAGAGTATTTCATCCGGAAGGGATGCCATTATTGAATTGTATTCTCTTCTTTTTTTCTTTCTTTTTTTACTTCAATAGGGTTAAATATATATAAGAATTGAAAAAAAAAAACATATTTGATTTGGAAAAGAAAGGTCTTTTCTTAATTGAAAAGATATGTATAAAAATTAAGATTTGGTAATATAAATTAAGTAGAATCCTATTTGAACAAGGGGTTCATAACCTTTTTTTTTTAATGGGATATCGATCCGCTTTTAATGGGATAGGGATATAACTTTGGGAGTGTTTGTTTGTTTGATAAAGACCAGAATATAGACATGGATAGGTGTTATAAGTTAATTAAGACCTAATGTGGAATATAACACCACTCCACCTTGAATCATTATCACCAAACTTTTTGTCTCTAAATTTTTATAAATACATGTGGAATTTATAGAGGTGCTCTGTTGTTAGTATTATCAAAAGATAAACAATAAAAATGATTTTTTTTATTTCTTTTACCCCACCACTTATCATAATTGTAATACTCCATTTATCCCTAAACACTGGCTTAATTTGATTATAGAGCAGCTGGCGGCGGCATCGACGACAATTTTCCAATGTTACGCCACGTACATCATTAATAAAAAAGAATATAGTATGCTAGGCTAGGGCCTAGGGTGCCCGAGCATGTAGGTCTGGCCAGGTTGGCTTGAAAAAATCCAAAAGTCCGACCTTGGTTATTTTTCAGAGATATATATTTTTTAAAAAAGGTGTACCTATATAGAAAAAAAAAAACTTGCAACCGTAATGTGTAATGTGTGCACTTTTCTCTTAAATTTTTTAATGAGTCATCTTAATTATTTTAAATAAATAATTTTAATTTTAATTTTTTACATTAATTAATAAATTCTTAAAATTTACGATTAATATAAATTCATTTGATTCAAGCTAGTATAATTATAATGATTTGAAATTATATAAAAGATATTACTAATTAAATTATTTGTCTTTCACAATGCTTACATGAGTTAGTAACCCAACGTTTCCAACGTTTTGAGTATCAATCATAATCTCAAGTAGTTTATTATTTTTAGGAGAAAAGTGCACACATTACGGTTGCAATTTTTTTTATATTTTATTTTATATAGATACAACTTTTTCTTAGATATATCTCAGAAAAAAATAAACAAGTCAATCAATATAACTCTTTACTATGTCATTTTATAAGAAATAGTTGCATCCGTAAATTTTTATGCTCTTTTTTATGGTGCAATTATCTTTATTGCTAATTTTTTTCAATTGAACTTTAAAATTTGTAAGTTTTTCTTGAAGCGCCGACTTACTGGTGCAATGTAAGTACGATGAACTGTCACAACCAAGTATATAATCACAATTATAATATAATAAAGAATTATTATTTTCACATGTAAAATTTAATATTACCACAATGTTTTTCTCATATAAAATATGAAATCCATTACTACACATATGAGAGGGATCCTATGAAACTATTATTATTACTTGTAAAAATATTAATTTCCTACTAATAATAAATTTTCAATAACAATGATTAGTTATAATAATCAATCAACTGGTCAAGTATTACATAAAACAATAAAAAAAAATTATCACATAAAGAATCGGGTTAACTACATATCTGACTCTGAAATATGCACCTTTTTATACTTGGTACTCTAAGGTTTAAAAGCTCTCATCCTGCTACCTAAAATAATTCGATCCTCCCAAAACTCACCCTCGATTGTGTTATTTCCTGCAAAAAAAGCGGTCGAAATTGCCATGCTTTCTGGTAGAGGGAGTATAAGTACTATTTGATCGTATATTTGTAGATTTGACTATATAAAAACTATTTAAAACCAGGTTAAATACAAAATCAAAACAAAAAATAATAATAAAGGCAAAATAAAATCAAATTCATCTTTGATCTTCCTCAACTCTATCAAACGGTCAGATGCTATCAAATTTCTTTTTCATCTTCCTCATCTCTATCATAAAATATTCCATCTCCCACAAATTTCAAACCCAAGTGCTATCAAATTTCATTTTTCAAATTTCTCCATCTTCCACAAAATTCAAACCATAAAATTAACCTCAACAACTCCCAAAATAAAAACCCAAAATCAATCAATACAAAGAATCAATTAACCTTATTCAAACAACACTGTGTTTTCATCTTTGTCAACAAATAGCCACCAAAATCCATTAGAGCACCACCCCATAAAAAAACTCCGAACCAAGCAGTAAGAACCAAAAAAATAGGTAGAATAAGAATCACGATCTAGAAGAATCAAACATTACCCATCGAGATCTAATGGTTTTCTGGGTGGGCTATGACTAGAATAGTTATAATCAACGAGCGAGGAAAAATCAGAGTTTCTCTTCGCACCATCGGTAACTTTGGGATGTAGCTACTCCAATATGCTCATGTTTTGATCTGTCGACAGCAGGGATCTGAATCGGAGTTGCTCTTGACTTTGTTAGTCTTCGTCTTGGCACCGCGAAACTCGCGAGCGGCAGTGTCACGCTCCACCTCCATTCATCACCAATTTTTCCTCAATTAAACTACAGCAAGAAAAGGGTGAGTTTAAAATGGAGATGAGAGTGCTTTAATTTCAATGATTTATGTGTGTTGGTGATTTGAATAACAAGATGGTAAATAATATTAATGAAAATGAGATTCTAATTTTCACATGATATTTAGGTTTCATTTATTGTTTATTAATTTTTTTCTCCCTCAACAAACGTACGGATATATAGGCTCACGTTGTTTCTGAGTTTTGGACGGAAAAGAAAAGAATAGAAAACTTAAATTATAACAGAAAAGAAAAGAAAAGAATAGAAAACTTGAAATTTTCCTTTGTGTTTTTTACGAAAAGAATAAAAAATTTAAAATTTTCTTTTCTTGCGTTTTTGAGTTCCAATAAAAAGAAAAGAAAAATATCACTTTTACAAATTTACCCTTCTATTAATTATAACCATTGAACCGTGAATAAAAATATGCAAGATAAATTTAATCAAAGAAAAAAAAAATTCCATAATCAAATACAAATATCCAAATAAATGTTAAACAAAAACTACTTCTACAAAGTCATTGTCATACCATACCCAAAAGTCATCAAACAGAATCTGTATTATTAATACTAACAGAGATTATTTATCAAATTCTTCAAGAAATTCAATCTCCTCTCTAATGGTAACACGAACACTGCTCATGCCTTGTCTTGATTTTCTAGTAGCCATAAATAAGCCTCATCGATTTTTTTCTCATCGAAATTCATTTCAGTTAGTCCTTTAAAGATATCATTTGCAAAATAGACTCGCACAAATGAATTAATAAATGCTTCCCTGTTTTTCAAATGTCTCTCCTTGCTTTTTTAATATGGTAGCTAATCTATCCATCACATTAGTTAATTTACCTTCATCATCAGAATATTTTGCCTTTTTTTCTTTTGAAATACTTACACTTTTCATCGATACTTGAGAAGGGGCTTGAGATAAAGTCGCCAATATCATCCAAATTGAAACTTTCTAAAATTACTTCATTTCGGGATATTGCACCATCAATTCCAACAATTATAGATTCTTGCTCAGCTATTTCATCCCACTTTTTTCGTTTCTCTTTTGCAGTTACTGAACCTTCTCTTGTTGCCCTATCTTTAGCAAATAATTCTTCCAAGTGATCATAATGGTAGATCGCTTTATCCCTCCACATAGCAGCTTTAGGCTTTGTCTAGTTATAAAAACATTATTGTCAAATAAAAGACATTATCTATATGCTCACAATTAAATTGGACAAAAGTAATTCAATTAAACTTAAATAAATACCTCTATAAGGTCTTTCCATACTTCAAGTTCAGCATCCCACTTTTTTGTAACTGAGCTCCAAGCAAAGCCACTAAATCTTATTGAACATTTAAACAAGTCATAACACTCGGCAAAAAATGAGCTTTGGGAGTCTTTTGGTGATTAAGCAAGTGACTTTTCTTCAAGTATAGTATCTCAAGTTTTTCTATCAAATATTTCAACATATTTGCATAAGTATGCGTCGTAAAAGTTCCATCAGGTCTGCTCCATTGTGCTTGTTCATAAAACATTGCCTCAATGAACAATTCATCCATTGTTTTTGTCCATTTCAAATTTCCTTTCTTTGAGGCTGGAATTTCATTTATTGTTTTGGTCATGTTTATCCTAAACAAATAATCATGAAATTAGAAGAAGCAACACATATATATATATAAAGAACACACAAAACAATGGATAAATAATAAAGTAAAAAACTTAATCTCATATAAACAATAAACAAAATATCATTTTAGTTACGATACGAATACTCGTCAAATAACATAATTAATTAAAAAACCAAAAGTACTATAAACTAGTTGTCAACATGAGATGAAACTCAAGAACTATTAACTTCATTTATGTAATCAATCCACATATCATTTGCAATAGAAGTCCTCAAATACTCAACATGCGTTACATCCTCAGTAGCATCTCTTACATGATCATTAGGTTCATGTATTTGCTCTAGGAGCTCTCGATCAACTTCGGCAATAAGGTCATCATCAGGATCAACTGACATCAAGTAATTATGTAAAATGCAACATACTAAAACAATTTCAGATTGAGTATCCACATCGTATTTTGGCTCAACTGTGCTCCCAATAATGAAAAACCTTTTCTTTAGTACGCCAAATGCCCTTTCAATGGTATTACGTAATGATGCATAACGTAGATTAAATAATTCTCTAGGATTTTCTGGAGGTCGACCTAAGTACTCTTTTAAATGTTAGCGAAAACCTCTATAAGGTGTCATTAATCCGTTGGTAAATGGTAATCCGGCATCTACAAGATAATATTTGCCTAGAAAAACATAATATTAGTTACATGTAAAACAAAGAATTTTTTTAATTAAATCCTGAAAAGGTTGATAGTGTATTACCATTAAGGATTTTCAACTTATCTTCTCTTACAAGGGCATTTTTAATTATTCTGGAGTCAGATGTCGTCCCTTCCCAACCAGTCAAAATATAAGTAAATTTCAAGTCAAATGTACATACGGCTAAGACATTTTGCGTAGGGTAGCCCTTCCTACCATGATATCTTGGTACATCAGTGTGATGAACTTTTACACGAACACGAGTTCCGTCTATTGCTCCTACACAATCCTGGAATTCACAAACATGCACGTACCTTGTTAAATATATAAAAATATGAATTTGAGTTAAAGTATGTTAAGTTATAAGTTTTACCTTATACTCCCTCCGTCCCAAATTAATTGCTCAGTTTTGACTTTTTTAAGTCAAATTGACTATTTTTAGAATTAATAATTAAGCATATATAAATATATTTCTAAAATTATAAAAATTGGGGTTAGTAATAAATTATATATACTTTCTTTTGGTTATAATCTCTTCACCTATATTTTAGCAAAAATAGTAAAAAGATTAGTTTTAAAAATGGTCAATTTAACCTTAAAAAGTCAAAACTGAGCAATTAATTTGGGACAGAGGGAGTAATATGGATAAAATCTACTATATATTGTTGAGTACTTTTGAAAGTACGTGTGCTCCATTTGGTTATATTAAAAAAAATTTCTTCCATTGATATTATTGCTCTTAAGACTATGAAAATGACGACTTGTTGTTCCCGTTGAGCTACGAAAGAAGAATATAATTGTACGATTTCTCACATTATGTGACAATATGTGAAGAAATTTTGTGACTTGTTTCCTCTAGAGATACTAAGCTCGTTGACTGGGTCGAAGACCGTCCTCGTCATGCAATATCTTACACAATTTTTCAAAGGCTTGTAGTCCCATGCAAATAACATCACGACTTCTCTCACTGTACCTTATCTCATGAAGTAATTTATCTCTTACTTTTTTTTTCATTTTAGTTATTTCTTTACTAGGTTTATTCCCATAAGGTCTAGTCATACGACATTTGATATATTAAACTATGAGGGACAAAATCAATGTTACTAGAAAATGTTGTCGAACCATAACATCTCGAAATTTACTATCTTGATTGTCCATATATTCAATCAATAAAACTAAATGAGTTTCAAAGTTAAATACACAACAACAAATGAACATAAAACAATAATAGTAAATTCATATTTTTGTTCACAAAACCATAAATAGACTATCTATATAAAGATAATCTAATAGTAATAAATTAGTCTGAAACATGGTCTGATAGGAATAACAATTACAATAAAATGCCCTATTTTAAATATGTACACCGTAAATCATTTAAATAACATATTTACAAAAAGCATTGAAGTCACTGATAATAGCATGTTTAATTACAATCTACTATTTAAGATTTAGAAAAGGGGAATCATTACACCAATCATAACTTATACTCCATATGAAGTCTTCACAAGGAAATTGCAACAAAAAGCCGATATTCAAGAAAAGGTAAAGCAGATAAGCAAAGGCATGCACCTGAATCGTTCGCGGTAGTCTGAGAACTCGTTCGCGGCAACAAAGAAGTCGTTCACGCCAAGAAGTCTCTTTCTCTTTATCAGCTTAGGTTTAGTAGATAAAAACAAATCGGGGATATAAGTTGTAATTTAAAATTTATTATATTGAAAGTTGAGGATAATATGGAAATTATAAAAATATTACTTATTCCAATTTTTTCCATCCAAATCAGGCCAATTTGGACAGAAAACTTTGGCAGAAAAAGTGGCCAAGTTTTCTATCTATTTATTTTCTTTTCCGTTTATTAAAAAACTTAGAAACATAGGAATTGGAAAGAAAACTTAAATTTTTCGTCTATTTCTTTTATGTTTTTGTCCATTTTAAAACTCAGAAACAGAGTGTTAAGGTTCTTTGCTCCAATAAAAGGTAACAAGTTTTGATTTGTTTTATTTATTTATTATTTTTTTGATGTTTGTTTTATTTGGGGGATAAATATTTTGATTCTTTTATCTTAAATTTATTTTTGGATTCTTGTTTTTTGATATATTTTTTTAATTATTTATTTGGGCTAATTAGTTTAATAAATTATTTAATTTGGATAATTAGTGGATATAATAACTTATTTGGGTTAATTAGTCAAGTAAATATTACTTAATATTTTGCATTTTATTTAGTTATTCTTTTTTTGTATTTATCTTGTATTTGTACTATTTTATTGAGTCAAATACGATCAACGCGTATATTTATTCCATGTAGGGACATGTAAAAAAAATTGGCCGAAACTCTAAAAAGGGTTCATTGTGATTACTTAACAATACTTTGGGTAGCGGGATGAGGACTTTTAAATCTCGGAGTATAAAGTATAAAAAAATGCATACTTCAGGATCACATATATAGTTAACCCTAAAGAAAGAAACAGATTTCACATAAAAAAGAAATAAATTTTATATAAATAAAATAAATAAATTAATAAAAAGAAGAAGAGGAAGAAAGAATCGAACTTAACATCTAAAGTCAATATATAACCTTGTGTATTGGTGACATTGATCAACGAAAAGAACTATATAGAGTTCTGCTATACATTGCGAAAATTATTAGTCAAATTATGATTGTGACGTATATACGTGAGATATGTAGAAATTAAGAATGATCTAACTTTAATTTATTCTATTTTATCGCATACACTTCTACGTTGGTTGCAATCCAACTTCATCAAATATTTATCGACATGTATATCATTTTTCATATAATAATCCACTGCCATGTATGAAGGGATGATCAAAGACAATTTCGACACTAAAAACTTACGTTGTCTTTTAGCAATTGGAAAAAAAGTTTATTTTTAAGAGAATATATATTATATTGTTTCCCAAATGCACTTTAGAGATCTAGAAAGGGGTTGAATAGATCTTTATAAAATTTGATTAATTTAGGATATTACCAAATAATTAGTTAATCAGTATTAATATGCACAATGAAATATACTTTTGGAAAACCCCCTTAAAGATTAAGTAGAAATCTCAGTTCCAAATTTAGTCTTGAAGTTTTAAGTCACACAAGCAAGATAATAAAGTAACAGAAAGTAAATGCTTAAAGGTAAATGACACAGGCAGATTTTAAGTGGTTCAGAGATTGAATAACTCCTATTCTACTCTTCTATTTCAACAAGTAAGAAATCCACTAACGATATAGATCACTCAGATCTTTACAACTAAACCACTAAGGTTCCTTCGAGTCACTCAGTCTCGGAAAGGTCACACAGACCAGGACACTCAGTCCTCTGAATCACTAAGATTCATTCGAGTCACTTAGTCTCGGTATAATGGTCACTAAGAAAAGATGATCACTGTTGAATGATTGTTGTTGAGAGGTGCTGCTAAGCTTTGCAATGAGGCTCAGCTTCTTTTTGGTACTTAGCAGCGTTGAACACATCTTGAGTCGAAGAGTGGAGCTCGCTCTACTTTGGCATAGATTCAACTTTGTGTTCCTCTGTGATTTATGATCCGTACTCCCTATTTTTTTGGATTTGAATCTTTGTTGCCTTTTATAGTTCTTCAGAGTTTTTCCCTTTGGAGAGTTTTTTGTTGATGCATTTAATGCTTCAGATATTTTGGGATTCCTTGATGTTGACGTTTAAATCCATGTGTCAGCTGCTTTTTGACTTTCCTGCTACATTAGGCTACAGACTCACCTCTGTCGCTTTTAGTAAACTAGCCAGTGGACACATCTTCTTATCTTTGATTTCAACCAATGATGTTTGGTGAATGCATCAGGACCTTCAATCAGTGATGCTCCATGTCAGTCTTTTTGTCATATCTGACTTAGTTCTATGAATGGGCTCTATGATTAGCTCTTATGAAGATTTACATTTTGATTCTTCAGCTAGTATTACGATTTTGACTTCACTGAATGATTCTTGAGATACTTTACGATTTGAAGTGAACTTTACGACATGTGTAAAAGTTCTGCGATCTATCTTTCTATGTTGAAGCAGACTTTGCAATCTTCTCTTTGCACTGCTATCTCAATTTTTCACTTTACGAATCAGAAGGCAATTCTACGATCTTCGTTGTAGACTCTGCGATTTCTTCTTTAGTTCTGAGATGACCTTGTAGCTTTTGTCACTTTACAATTTGAACTTCACTTTATGAATTGAAGTGAACTCTACGATTCATCTGATACTTTACAAACAAAAGTTGACTCTACGATCTATCATCTTCACATTATGAGTTGACGGAGTAACTCAACGAACAATTTAACCTATTAACTATACATCAGATTTGTTATTAAGATTAGCTTAACATATTTGATCTTTCTAATCTAAGTCATTGTACATATATTTTATTTAAGGAGTACTTTACAAAACCTATTTGTACAAATATACATTAATCATAATGTTTTACGAACACATGGATTATAACATTTATATTACGAACATGCAGAATAATTCTACGATCTACTTAATCCTATCAATTACATATAAAATCAACTCAAGGATCAACCTAACAAGTTTGATCACTCTATTCTAAGTCCTTGTACAAAAAATCATCATTAAGGACTTTGCAAAACTTACTGATTACAAATATACTTTAAACATATTTATCTTTACAACACATATGTAGATTTCAACAATCTCCCTTATTTAATAAGATCAACCTAACTCAGTTGATCTTTACAACTCAATATGCAGACTCTAATAAATCACATTCATTATCCAGTTAAATAAATGAAACACATCAAATAAATCACATTTGTCAAATAGATCACATTCATTTTCCAATTAAACAAATGCAACACATCAAACAAATCACATTTGTCATCACATTAAATAACTAAATCACATTCATCATCACATGATCACATAATTACATTCATTATTACATAATCACGTTCATTATAACATAATCACATAATTATCATATAATCACATAATCACATAATTATCACATCATCACATTCATCATCAAATTAGACGAACTGACTCTAACAATCTCCCCATATTTGATGATGACAAAACTAGAGATTCATATCATTTATCAATAAAAAGAAATACATTTTCTTGAATTTAAAATATGACTTAAAATACAGTAAGTCACTATATTACTAATGTAGAATGATGAATTTATTGAAGAATGCCATAATTCTTACATAGTGGTGCAAAAGACATGGAAATACGATACATCATATGAAAACTTACTCTACTTCCTTATGTTGTTTTTTGTTGACTCTTACCAGCTATTTCTTCTGGATGAGGTGATCTTGATAACTTCTTCTAAATCTTCTTGCTCTTTACTTTCTTTGTTTTCCCGTTTACTATATCATCTCCTTCTTGTTATGATTTCTTCAACTTCTTATCTCCCTTACTTCTCTTCTCCCCCTAGGACTATATCCTCTATCTTCAATCTCTTTTTCTCCTTACTCTCCTTCTGCATCTTCTTCCCCTTTATTTTTCTTCATTTATTCTCTCTCCTTTCTTTTCTTGCCCTTTCTCCCTTGATACATTGTCTCTTTTTGATTTTGATTTCTTCTGATGCTTTTCTTCCCCCCTTTGTTTATTCTTCCACTTACTATGCCTTTTTTCCCCCTTAGTCTATATCATTTTTCATTACGACTCCCCACTAATACTGAGTTTTTCTTCCTTACTCTTCTCCTCCTATTTCCTTGCATCTCTTTCTTTTCTTACTCTCATTGCCTCTTTCGCTGCACCTACTTTCTTTTGTTCTCTTTTCTCTCTTCCCCTTATATCTTTTCTCCCCCCTTTTTGTCATCATCAGCTTTGGAGAGATGTATTGCAAGTGCAAACTGTCACATGTGCGGACCGTCGTGGAATGTAGAACTGAGTTCAAGAATTTTGGCTGTCATAATCTCTATGGAGTCCTCACTATACTGCTGAAGATCCTGAACAACTTTCTTTTTCTCCTCTATAGTTCGTAAGAAAAGGTGATTTCGAGCATAAAGACGATGTGACATGTCTTGGAAGATGGATCTTATTGGATCATTTTCAGAAATATGACCTACAACTAGAAAAATTGTTTCCTAAAGCTCATATGAATTCTCTATGAATTGATTTTGGGATGAAGAAGGGACATCTGAAGAATTTGGTAGATTAGATTCTTGATTCGGTATTGATGCAGGGAATGGACAGTGAATTGGTATAAGAGTTTATTTACTAGAAAAAGTATTATGATCATCAATCGTAGTGTTATGAGACTCTACGATCAGAGGGTTGGGTGAATTTATATGGTCAGTAGAGTGTTGGGACTCTATGATTGGAAAGGTAATATTTTGATCATTGTTCACAGAGTGTTGGGACTCTACGACTTCTTCAATATATTCAAAAAGCGAAGGAACAAACGAGTGAAAAGCTGACAAATTTGAGATAAAGATTACCTAAAAACTACGGTACATCAGATAGAAGGGCTCATTGCAGATTAACAGAAATACATACGACAAAACCCTTAAAAAATTCTGAGCTACAAGATTGAGATTTGGAAACATTGAGTAGCTCCACATTATGGAACTTTGATCATTCAAACATACGACTTTCAGAAACGACAACATATGTATGAAATTCAGCAACTACACATTCTCATGATCATAGAGTGTAGTGCTCCTATCCATCTCTAGATCATGGAAACTACTATCTGTTATGGTGACTCTTCTCCTCTTGGCTTTCATCTTTCTTTTCTTTTTCTTTTCAGGTTGTTTTATTTGATATTCTTCGTCCTTTATCTTCTCTGATTTTCTCAACCATCTTTCTTGCTTCAGTTTCTTTTCTACCTGCTTTCTCTTCTTCTTCTCCTTATGAATTCTGCTTTTTTTCTCATCTTCCTTCCCTGCAGCTCTGTTTGACTTCTTTATTTTTCCTCAATTTCTTTGGTTTGGAACTCGAAGCTTTCATAGCTTGATCTTCTTTACTTAGTTGGGGCTCTGGCTCATCAGCCATTACAACTTGGTTATCATTATCATCGCTTTCTTGAGGCTTAGGTAAATAGACCCTCGGAACCATTTCATCTTTACCTATTTCTTCAGGTTCAGGTTCTGATTCTTCACTTATTATTGCTCTTTCATCTTCAAAACCTTGTGGTTCAGGCGTACAGGCCTTTACAATCAAATAATCATCATTATCAAGCTCCAGTGAAACATCTTTCACAACCTTTTCTTTTCTATGCCTTGGCTCAAACACTGGTATTGTATCATCCATTTCATCTTTTGAGCTTGGCTCAGCCTCTGAAGCTGCCTCATCTATTTCTTCATCATTGTCTTGTGACCCAAATGAGGAATACCTCATAGTCGATTCATTATCTGTACTGGATTCGGATATTAAAGCCTTACTCTTTCCTTTATTCTTCCTTATGAGTCAAGATGACTCTTCATCATCCTCCTAATCATCAATCTCTATGATTTGAGAGGGCATCGAACTAACAGGGGCCTTCCACTGTTGGCGGATTCTCATGCTCATTCTCCTTAGAATAGCTTTTGGGTTTTTCTTCGCTCTCCTTAGAACTAGAGAGACTTTTCTAGGATACCTTGGAAACTGCCTTTTTCTTCTTATCAACCTTCTTCATCTCAACTTTCTTCTTCTCATCTTTCTTCTTTTTCTCAACTTTCTTCTTCTTCTTAAAGGATTGGTCATAAAAAATTACAAGAGCTCTACAATTCGGATTTGTATCAGACCCTTGAGATTCGTCCTCCACAATTTTATCCACTTTCCTTTTTCCCTTAGCTTTAGAGGGCTTCTGCTCTTCACTACTGATGTGCTCACTACCACCTTCAGATTTTCTTGCTTTCTTGGCCTTACTAGGGTTCTTCTTCTAATCTTCAAATAGTTTGGGGATAACCTTTTGTTGCAATTTAAGACCTCTCCCTCTTCATCTTCGATTATGTTCTTGAGTCTTTTCTTTAGAATGATACTTATAAATCTTCCATAGAACATCTTTAGGGTTGGCTTGCCTGCAACTTTCTTTACCTTGGCATCTTCAATCCATTTTGTTAGTCAATCTAAGAGAATAACACCAACTTTGATTTCTTTCTTCAACAAGATAGCAGTCATGAACTTTAGTTACAGTTCACTGACTGTATCATATGCAGTATCATTGCAAAGAATAAATTTGCCAACGATATCAGCAAGGAATTCAAATGCCTGAGGAAAGTCCTTCTTCTTAATTCCTTTGAGCTTAGATTTCTTCTGGTATCTCATCATCTGCAACCCTTCTTCTATATTAATCTCTTCGAAGGATTTCTTCTAGTATCTCATCATCTGCAACCCTTCTTCTATATTAATCTCTTCGAGGGAAGTAATGCCTCGACTGAGAAACCCTAATCCATGGTTGATTTCTGAGGCACTCATTTGCAGAGTGATTCCCTTGACTTTAGTAACTAGAACACCGCCACGATAAAAAGCATTCAAATAAAACTCCTTCATCAGAGCATGCTAACCTCCAAACATTCAGAGAAATCGGCGTCTTGAACCAATTTTAGGATATCTTTGAACTTCTTATCACCATCAACAAACTTGTCGAAACAGACTTGATTTTCGGGAATAACTTGATAGCTAGCCATCTAACTTGAATTGAACTGAAAGATCACAAAAGTTTTTAAGTTCTGGTTGTTTAAGAAACTAGGGTTCAAAAGCTCTTGAAAGTTCTAAAACTCCGATTTTAATATGAAAGCGCAAAGGTCAGATAATGAATTTGAAATTTTTTTATATCACTTCCCTCTATTTTTACTGAGTGGGGTACGTGGGACGATAAGGTTGGTTACATGTTGATTCAGGTCTACGTTTTTATAGTTGTAAAGCAGTAACTTCCTCATTCCACTCACTTTTCAGGAGCGTGAACTGTACGTGTCTTTGAATTAACCGTCTTAAATTCATCTATCTTAGAGTAGCTTTTGAAAGGCAAATAACTCTACAAAAATCTTTTAGCTTCATGATCTTTTCTGAACTACTTTCATTCTACAAACTTTCTTTTGGCTTTATGAACTTCCTTTCTTTTACAATTGTTAAACAATTCTACGATCGCGTCTGTTTCTTAGACAACTCTACGATTCTTTCCTGCACTTGTTAGTAACATCTAGAAACATAGTACTAAGGATGCAAATTAAGCATTCCTAACTCACTTATCTACTTATTAAACCTAGATTCGTCTAATGGTTTAGTAAACACATCTGCTAGCTGATTTTCAGTTGAAATGAAATGCAAAGAGATATTTCCATTTTGTACATGATCTCTAATAAAATGATATCAGATGTATATATTTTTAGTCCTAGAATGCATGATAGGATTATGAGTGATTGAGATAACATTAGTATTATCACAGAAAATAGGAATTGACTTGAAATCAAATCCATAGTCAGCTAGTTGGTTCTTCATCCATAATATTTGAGCACAACAGTTACCAACAACAATATACTCAGCTTCTACAGTAGAAGTTGACACTGAGTTATACTTCTTACTGAACCATGATATAAGTCTGTTACCTAGCAAATGACAAGTCCCACTAGTGTTTTTCCTGTCAATCTTATATCCTACAAAACATGCATCTGAATATCCTATTAGATCAAATGGAGACTCATTGGGATACCACAGTTCCAAATATGGAGTACCCTTGAGATATCTAAAAATCCTTTTAACAGCTATAAGATGAGATTCCTTAGGGTTAGCTTGAAATCTAACGCAAATACTAGTAGAGAACATAATGTCTGGTCTACTAACAGTCAAATATAGGAGAGATCCAATTATACCTCTGTATTGAGTAACATCAATACTCTTACTTTTCTCATCTTTGTCAAGTTTTTAGTTACAGAAGCCATAAGGGTTTTCATGGGAGTAACTGATTCCATGCCATGCTTTTTAAGTAGATCCTTGATGTACTTGGCTTGGTTAATGAAGATCCTTTCATCAGTCTGCTTCACTTGAAGTCCAAGGAAGTAGTTCAGCTCACCTATCATACTCATTTCGAACTTATTTTGCATTAACTTGACAAATCTCTCACACAAGTTTTCATCAGTAGAACCAAAAATAATATCATCTACATAGATTTGAACTAATAATACTTTATCTTTGTGCTTCCTAAGGAATAGAGTTGTGTCTATTCTACCTCTAGTGAATCCATACTATGCTCTAGGTACCTGCTTTAAATGATAAAGTGCTTTACCTAGCTTATAAACATAATTGGAGTGAGTAAGATTGATAAAACCTAGAGGTTTTTCTATATAAACTTCTTCTTGAAGTTCACCATTCAGGAAAGCACTTTTGACATCCATTTGAAAAACTTTGAACTTTATATGGGATGTATAAGTTAGAAACATTCTGATAGCCTTCAGTCTTGCAACAGGTGTAAAGGTCTCATCGTAGTCGATTCCTTCATCTTGAGAATAGCCTGTAGCCACCAGCCTTGCCTTATTCCTTATAATCACACCAGCTTCATCCATTTTGTTCCTGAAGACCCATTTGGTGCCGACGACTGGATGATTCTTTGGTCTTGGTATCAGCCTCCAAACTTTGCTTCTTTTAAACTGATTTAGCTCTTCTTGCATAGCTTTAATCTAGCTTGAATCTTCCAAAGCTTCTTCGATATTCTTAGGATCTATCCGAGAAAGAAAGCTGAGGTAGAAACATTCATTTTGAGTGCCTGACCTTGTTCTAACACTAGCATTTGGATCTCCGATGATTAGATTCTGAGTGTGATCTCTTGCCTATTTGCTTCCAAATAGAACATCTATCATCGTGCCTTGCTGTTTGAGATCTTCAAGATTGGGTTCTAGTTCTGTACCTTCATTGATTCGTAGAGTTCTCATATTTGGAACTAAGGACTCTACGACTTTCTTATCTGGCACTACGATCGTAGGGTTTAGCTCATCTACTTCAACTTCACCGATCATAGGGTTCTCTTACTCTGCGATCTGAGGGTCCATGACGCAGAACGGAAGTACAAGAGTTTACCAACATAAGCTCTTAGAACACATAAACTGGAATCAACCAGAGAAATAACTCAATTTTTATTAATCAAAAGATATCCCTCCTTCAACCCACAAGTCGAGTTTTATAACTAAAAGAATTCCTATAACTATGGAAATAAGGTTCTAATAGGTAACAACTCAATTACGTAATATTATAAAGATTTACTTCCTAATAAAACACTACTACCATAAAAGACTTAAATAATAATAGTAATAATAATTGAAATACATTATCTTCGTAACTTCCCAAAGTCAAGACGCCATTTCCGAAGAAGTTCCGAGTTCCCGAAGTCATGATGCCACATCCGAACCCGAAGAAGAAAGTCCGAAGCCGAAACTGAACACACTCGAACTCGAAGGACTATGCTCGTTTCTTTGGACCCTTCTTCCTATCCAGCTCTTCTTCAAACTCTAATGTCATCTGTCCTACATCAGTCCTCCCCACCTGCGAAGAACTCGACCCCGAGTTCTAATCCGGATAAAGCGAAACATCGTCATAAAATGCATAAAGATCAACGACATTGAAAGTACGAGAGATAGCCATATCCTTCGGCAGGTCGATCACGTAGGCATTATTATTTATTTTCTTGATTACCTTATACGGAACGTATTACCTGGGCTTCAGCTTATTATAAGAACCGATCGGGACCCTCTCCTTTCGCAAAAATACCATAACCTGATCACCCTCAACAAACAATTTTTGACGTCTCTTATCATCGGCTGCAACTTTATATTTCGCATTCTTCTCCTCCAAACGAGCTTTTACCACCACCTGAACATCCCGAACCTGCTCAACCATGTGTTCGGCGGCAACACTCATTCCAGTAACCTTCGGCTAGCGGACAAAGTCTGACGCATGCTGATGAGGACATCCTTGGCTCACAAGCCCTTGAAAAAATACAAGTGGATCCATTGCATATGCCACTTGGACCCATTACGAGAGCACGAGCTAAACGCTTCAAAGAAGGACTTAACGGGATGATTCATAAATTATGGACTGAGGTTGGATCGAGCATAGAGGTTATAGAGACGGGTTACAATCACGTGAAGATCATAAACACCTTGGAAGAAAGCATACCCGAACCATTGCAAAAGAATCAGCATTTCCGCACTTTTGGACTAGTTTGATATCAGTTCGTATTTGAGCCATAACTTGAGTTTCCGAACTCCAAATGAGGTGATTCAAAAGCCTAAATTCATTAGAAACTCCAGGGCTACAATTTTTATTCTTGGCCCAAGTACTAATTCGGAACTTATCAGGTGTGAAAATAGCTTGCAATGTGCTGATCAGTTTATAGTTCTCTGATTTGGACTTTTAACACATCACATGTTTTTGGGTTGTTAAATTCTTTGGGTGGCTGATACATGTGATGTGATTAGTTGTTAGATCTTGACTTATGATGATGGTTTAGCACACCATGAGTTCCTATAAATACCAAGGATGCTAGGCTTGTAAAATCATTCATTCATATCAATTTTCAGATTATCAATACTATTGTGAGTTTGTTTCTCTACTTGTGGTTCTTTGAAGAATTCCTAAGTGTTCCTTAGTTCTTCTTTTTAGATTCATAATTGACTTATCATACAACCATTCATAGTTGTGTGTGGCTTCTTCTACCGCATCAATCGTCGATTGTACCGAGATTACCGCTTCAATATAAGCGAGGGGTCGAAGTGTCATTGGTGTTCATCCTCCACAAATTTCCTAAGCAAGCAATTGTAACAAGATTACCGTCTACATATAGGCGAGGGGTTAAGGTGTTGCAAGCTATCTATCCTATCAACTTGTTAGAAACGATCCGGGCGATGACCACCTCATGCAAGCGTGCCGTGGAGTCTATCATTTGGTATCAAAGCTAAGTTTCCTATCAAGTTACTTATCTTTACTTTTTGGATTATAAAAAAAAACTGCAGGAAATATATAGCAGGAAATTATTGTTGTTGATTGCTATTGTTGGGATTTCATTTGCAAAGAATCATATTTGACGATTGTAAAGTCTTGTTGGAGTTTCAAGAGTCGTCCTTTCTATATTGTCTTGATAAGTTCTTATTGGATTGTAATTGAAAAATTGAGGTAATATTTTTGTGAATTCAAAAAGAACCTATTAGAGAGAACTACGAGCGGAAAAAGGCAAGAGTAGTGAGATTACTAGAGGGTAAAAGTCATAAGTGCGATACACGAGCGTTTCATATTTGTAATACATTGTTGGAGCGAAACACGTAAGGGAGTGGTGAGGAACTTATTTTCTACTAACCTTTGTTTTGCAGAAAATATGTCTAACATAAGAGATAAGGCAATTGAGAATGAACCTTCTTCATCGAATTTTGACCCAAAACTCATGATGGAGGCTGTGATGAAAGAATTTTCTAGACAGCTAGGGATGGCTATGGAGCAAGTGCATGATCGCATCGATCAATTAAGTGACACTCGAGGGGAACAAACTCAAATCCCTCCGGGTAGGCGTCCTAAAGAAAAAGCCCAACAAAAGGAAGCTAGACTAGAAGAGGCAACTTACTATGATGGAAGGTTTAGCGAGAAAGAGGATCGAGAAACTGGCTTTATCCCTAAGAGACATTTTGCAAGGGATAGAGGCGGCCGCAATCGAGAGGACAACAACCTTGAAAGCATCAAAATAAAAATTCCCACTTTCCAAGGCAAAAGTGATCCCGAGGCATACTTAGAGTGGGAGAAAAAGATGGAATGGATATTTGATTGTCACAACTACTCGGATCTCAAGAAGGTTAGAATTGCAGCTACCGAATTTTCAGATTACGCCGTTACTTGGTGGGACCAATTGATGACCAGTCGAAGGAGGTGCAGAGAACGTCCAATAGAGACTTGGGCAGAAATGAAAGCTGTGATGAAAAAGAGGTTTGTACCAAGCCACTATTATCGAGATCTGTTCCGAAACTTACAAAACTTGAAACAGGAAAATAAGAGTGTGGAGGACTACTTCAAGGAAATGGAGATGTTAATGTCTAGGGCTGAAATCGACGAGGATAATGAGGCCACCATGGCCCGATTTTCAGCAGGGTTAAATTGGGATATTGCAGATTTGGTGGAGCGTCAACACTATGTGGTATTAGAAGATATGGTGCACATGACTATCAAAATAAAGAAGCAACTTAAGAGGAGAGGTGGCCAGTGAAACAAATCCTACCACAGGGTCATCATGGAAATCCAACATTATGAAACGCGAGGAAAGACCAACTGTTTCCAAACCAAAGCCCGAAATCAAGTAGGGAACGACTACTCAAGGATGACAAGGTAAAACTAATCAACCTACTACTAGTCGTACTCGAGATATTGTATGTTTTAAATGTTAAGGCAGGGGACATATTACAAATCAATGCCCAAATCAAAGAACTATGTTATTGCTTGATAATGGAGAATTGAAAACCAAGAAAGAAGATAGTGAGAATGACTCTATGCCACCATTGGAGGAAGATAGAGAGGTTGCTATGCATGGTGAAGTGTTGGTTACTCGAAGAATGCTTAGTACACAGGTAAAGGAAGAAAGCAATGAACAAAGAGAGAATCTATTTCATACTAGATGCATGGTAAATGGTAAGATCCGTTGTGTTGTAATTGATGGTGGGAGCTGCACAAATGTGGCAAGCATCACTATGGTGGAGAAATTGGGACTTACAACATCCAAACATCCCCATCCATACCGATTGCAGTGGCTCAATGACAGCGGCGACATCAAAGTTACCAAGCAAGTATCAGTGCCATTTACAATTAGGAAATATGTCTATGAGATTCTATGTGATGTAGTTCCTATGCAGGCAGGTCACTTATTACTTGGGAGACCGTGGCAGTTTGATCGGCGAGTAAAGCACGATGGTTTTACTAATGAGTACTCTTTTGTTCACAATCAAAGAAAAATTACCTTGTGCCCTATGTCACCAAAACAGGTGCATGAGGATCAAATGCACTTACAGAGAGATCATGAGAAAAAAATAAAAGAGAGAGAGAAAAAGAAAGGTGAAGAGAGAAAAACAAACATTTTTGCAAAAAGGAGTGATGTGAGGCGAGCTTTGGATTCTAAAAAGCCAATGATTATACTTCGGTATAAGGAGGCACTTTTAAATACTAACACTAATAATCCTTCTTTGCCTAGTGTTATTTTTACTCTTTTGCAGGATTATCAGGATGTCTTTCCTGAGGAACTTCCACAAGGATTACCTCCAATTCGGGGAATTGAACATCAAATTGATTTTGTCCCTGGCGCAACCATTCCAAACCGACCAGCATACCGAAGCAATCCCGAGGAGACAAAGAAATTGCAAAGGCAAGTTGACGAACTAATGGACAAGGGGTTTGTGAGGGAAAACATGAGTCCATGTGCGGTTCCAGTTATTTTAGTGCCTAAAAAGGATGGGAAGTGGCGTATGTGCATTGATTGTCGAGCGGTAAATAACATCACGGTAAAATATCGACATCCCATTCCTAGGTTAGATGATATGTTAGATGAATTGCATGGATCTTGTGTGTTTTCTAAAATTAATTTAAAGAGTGGTTATCATCAGATTAGAATGCATGAGGGAGATGAATGGAAAGCTACTTTTAAAACAAAATATGGGTTATATGAGTGGTTAGTCTTACCTTTTGGTTTAACTAATGCTCCTAGCACGTTCATGAGATTAATGAACCATGTTTTGCGTCCCTTCATTGGGAAATTTGTAGTTGTGTACTTTGATGATATCTTGATCTACAACAAGGATTTAGGTGAGCATGCATTGCATATAAAATCTGTCCTAGATGTGCTTCGAAAGGAAAAATTATATGCCAATATGGATAAATGCACATTTGTACGGATCGAGTTGTGTTTCTTGGCTTTGTTGTCAGTGTGCAGGGAGTACAAGTTGACGAAGAGAAAATAAGGGCAATTCGAGAATGGCCAACTCCTACGAATGTCAGTCAAGTTCGTAGCTTTCATGGACTCGTAAGTTTCTATAGACGGTTTGTAAGAAACTTCAGTGAAGTCACAACACCACTCACCGAAGTAATCAAAAAGAGTGTAGGATTCAAGTGGGGTGATGCACAGGAAAAGGCGTTTAATTTGATTAAAGAAAAATTAACTAACGCTCCTTTACTTGTATTGCCTAATTTCACTAAAACCTTTGAAATTGAATGTGATGCTTCAGGTTTAGGAATTGGAGTTGTACTAATGCAAGAAGGAAAAACCAGTGACATATTTCAGTAAAAAATTGAGTGGAGCAGCTTTGAACTATCCCACTTATGACAAAGAGTTGTATGTCTTGGTGCGATCATTGGAGACTTGGCAACATTACCTATGGCCTAAGGAGTTTGTGATTCACACAGATCATGAATCGTTAAAATATTTGAAAGGCCAACACAAGTTGAACAAGAGACATGCACGATGGATGGAGTTCATCAAGACATTTCCTTATGTCATTCGGTATAAGCAAGGTAAGGAAAATGTCGTGGCTGATGCTCTTTCGCGAAGGTATGTGTTGTTAAATACTCTTGACACAAAATTACTTGGTTTTGAACAAATCAAAGAATTATATGTTAATGATCATGATTTTTGTGAAGAGTTTAAAAATTGTGAAAAGAATGTTGTAGGTAAATACTTCAAGATAGATGGATTCTTATTTCGTGAGAATAGATTATGTATACCTGCATGTTTTTTGCGTGAGTTATTGGTTCGAGAATCACATGGAGGTGGTTTGATGGGACATTTTGGTGTTGATAAGACCTTATCTGTGATAAAGGAACATTTCTATTGGCCCCATATGAAATGAGATGTGGAAAGAATTTGTGATAAATGCATTACATGTCGTCAAGCTAAATCTCGTGTTCAACCTCATGGGTTATACACACCATTGCCTATTTCAAGTGAACCTTGGGTTGATTTGTCTATGGACTTTGTATTGGGTTTACCTAGATCTAAGCATGGTCATGATTCTATATTTGTGGTCGTTGATAGGTTTTCAAAAATGGCACACTTTATCCCATGCCACAAAACTGATGATGTATCCCATGTTGCTGATTTATTCTTTAGAGACATTGTGTGTTTACATGGCATGCCCCGAACCATTGTTTCGGATAAAGATGCTAAATTCTTGAGCTATTTTTGGAAGACCTTGTGGTGTAAATTAGGAACTAAACTGCTATTTTCAACTACTTGTCATCCACAAACTGACGGTCAAACAGAAGTAGTTAATAGAACTCTATCTGCATTACTAAGGGCTATCATTAAAAAGAATATTAAGCTTTGGGAATAATGTCTACCACATGTTGAGTTTGCTTATAATAGATCTGTTCACTCTGCTACTAAATTCTCACCTTTTGAAATTGTGTATGGCTTTAATCCTTTAACACCCTTGGATTTGTCACCATTACCTGTTTCCGAGTATACTAACATGGATGGCAAAAATAAAGCTGATTTTGTTAAACAGATACATGAGAAGACAAGACTCAACATTGAAAAGAGGACGGATCAATATGCCAAACAGGCCAACAAGGGTCGGCGTCAAGTAATCTTCGAACCCGGGGATTGGGTTTGGCTACACATGCGTAAGGAAAGGTTTCCTGCTCAAAGGCGTTCGAAATTACTTCCAAGAGGAGATGTACCATTTCAAGTGCTTGAACGCATTAACAACAATGCTTACAAATTGGACTTACCTAGTGAGTATAATGTTAGTGCAACTTTCAATGTTTCTGATCTAAGCCCGTTTGATGTAGGTGAAGATTTGAGGACAAATCCTTTTCAAGAGGAGAGGTATGATGAGGACATCCTTAGCTCACAAGCCCTTGAAAAAACACAAGTGGATCCATTGCATATGCCACTTGGACCCATTACGAGAGCACGAGTTAAACGCTTCAAAGAAGGACTTAACGGGATGATTCATAAATTATGGACTGAGGTTGGATCGAGCATAGAGGTTATAGAGACGGGTTACAATCACGTGAAGATCATAAACACCTTGGAAGCAAGCATACCCGAACCATTGCAAAAGAATCAGCATTTCCGCACTTTTGGACTAGTTTGATATCAGTTCGTATTTGGGCCATAACTTGAGTTTCCGAACTCCAAATGAGGTGATTCAAAAGCCTAAATTCATTAGAAACTCCAGGGCTACAATTTTCATTCTTGGCCCAAGTCTAAATTCGGAACTTATCAGGTGTGAAAATAGCTTGCAATGTGCTGATCAGTTTATAGTTCTCTGATTTGGACTTTTAACACATCACATGTTTTTGGGTTGTTAAATTCTTTGGGTGGCTGATACATGTGATATGATTAGTTGTTAGATCTTGACTTATGATGATGGTTTAGCACACCATGAGTTCCTATAAATACCAAGGATGCTAGGCTTGTAAAATCATTCATTCATATCAATTTTCAGATTATCAATACTATTGTGAGTTTGTTTCTCTACTTGTGGTTCTTTGAAGAATTCCTAAGTGTTCCTTAGTTCTTCTTTTTAGATTCATAATTGACTTATCATACAACCATTCATAGTTGTGTGTGGCGTCTTCTACCACATCAATCGTCGATTGTACCGAGATTACTGCTTCAATATAAGCGAGGGGTCGAAGTGTCATTGGTGTTCATCCTCCACAAATTTCCTAAGCAAGCAATTACCAACATTACCGTCTACATATAGGCGAGGGGTTAAGGTGTTGCAAGCTATCCATCCTATCAACTTGTTAGAAATGATCCGGGCAACGACCACCTCATGCAAGCGTGCCGTGGAGTCTATCACATGCTTAGGAACCTGCCAATACACCAAGGCAAACGGAGATTTTCCGGTAGCAGAATGAACCGCATTATTATAGGCAAACTCAGCTTGTGCCAATGCCACATCCCACTGTTTAGGCTTATCACCACAAATACTCCAAATCAAATTTCCTAGTGTTCGGTTCCGATTCTCGGTTTGCCCATCAGTCCGTGGATGTGCAGTGCTACTAAACTTTAGAGTAGTGTCCATCCGTCGCCACAATGTGATCCAAAAGTGACTGAGAAATTTCGAATCCCTATCAGAAGTGATAGACTGAGGAACCCCATGGAGACGAACTACTTCTCGAAAAAATAACTGAGCAACATGAGATGCATCTGACATCTTCCGACAAGGAATAAAATGTCCCATTTTAGAAAATCTGTCGACCATCATAAAGACTGAATCCACTCCTCGTTGAGTGCGAGGAAGTCCCAAGATAAAGTCCATCGCTAAATCCTCCCATATAGCATTCGGTACAAGTAGAGACCTGTATTTTGAACTTGACCCTTAGTGGTCTAACACACGTTGTAAGACCCCGATTTTATGAAATAAAAGTTTTCTTTATGATTATTTTTCTAAATAATGAAGTGCTTAATTGTTATAAATGATAGTTAAGGATGTTATTTACAAATTATCTTTTAAACAGTATGTCGGGGAATATTCCTTTTGTCGGGGAATATTCTTTCTGTCGAAAAATATTATATTTGGTACCGTATGACGACGCCGAAATAACAAAATATTAATGGGCCCCACAATGACTAATTGTTAACGGTGGTGGGTCCCATGATGACTAATTGTCGGATACTGATAACGATAGTATTTTGTCAACAGTATTATCACCTGCAACTGTTGAAATACCCGGTAATAAAAAAAGAACAGTAAAACGTGTTATTCCACAGTCATACATGTTATTCTACAGTAGTATGCGATATTCCATAGTAGTACGCGATGTTGCACAGTATTTTATATTATTGATTCAATAATTAATAAAGTAGCAATTGCACAGTATTTTGATTCAATAATTGTTATAGTAGCATCTGCATGGTACTTTTTATTATTTGTCACGACACTGTAACTCATATTATTTGATATGATATTTTAGCATTATTAATGGATTAAAAGTGGAGTCTAACTTAGGAGTACCTAATTGAAATTGTGGAAATTCACATGTAATGAACTATTGGTTCACTTGATGGAACTATTGGTTCACATGTGGGAACTATTGGTTCACATGTAGGGGATGTTATGCAAGATTGATAATACTTGAGGGATTATATTAAAAATAGAGGCAAAGATGGAGGTACTAAAGTGTAATAAGTCTAGCCCTTAATGTGCAATTAATGAAACTTGGGTTTCCTATAAATAGGAAGGATTATCTTAAGAAAATTCACTAGTACAAAGTAATAAATAGACAACACTTAAACCACAACGTTTTTATAAAAAACGTTGCAGTATTTTTTTGCATGACGTTTTTTTAATAAAACGTTGTAGTTTGATAGACAAAAACGTTATGAATTTAGAAGGGCCAATTTTTGATTTTAAATAGATAACGTTTTTTAAAAAAACGTTATCTATTTAAAAAACATGGAGGGGCGGAAGGGAGTAATTTAAAGCACAGAATCGACGTCTCAAAAACTAGGGCTCAAATTCAGCTCCAACTCAGAGCTCGAGTTTTCCTTTTCGACAAAGCCTCTTTCTCGCTATGAAAAATCTCAATCACTACAGAAAAACCCAAATTCCTCCATAGAAAACTCTCAAGCTAGTTTCTCTCTCCCCATCCTTTTTCTCTCAATCAACACTGATTTACCTGTTACAAATTCAGTTTCTTTCATTAATGGTGGATTATTTCTCGAATAATCTGTTCCTTCGTCTTTTATTTCATTACAGTACGATAATTCTTCTTCGATTAATTTTTTGACCTCAATCTCATGTTCTACGAGCCGCGGACTTGCAGGAGACAAGGGGGAAATGAGATTTTCCGGTGGGGCACAGTACGGAGCGGAGGATTTTTATCGGTGAGCTTGTCAGTGAAGGGGAGTGGTGAGGGTTTTGTTCAGGATTCAGGTGAAATTTTGGGGCAAATGGGGATAAAAATGCCGAGGATGAAACGACAGCGTTTGAGGTGCTTGAGAAGCATCAACATCAGCAGGAAAAGAACAAGGTTAAGTTATGAGGAGGAGGTGCTTTCAATACAACTAAGCATCTCTGGGCTGGAGCTGTTTCTGCTATGGTTTCTAGGTTTGTCTCTCTCTCTCTCTTTATATATATACGTGTGTGTGTATGTCTCTGTTTGCCAGTGGCCCAGTGCTAAGCTGCTTGTGCAAGTTTAACTGATTTTAGTATTGAGTGTCTAGTTTTACATTTTCTAGTTCAAATGCTTAGAAAAAGAAATGAAAACTTGATGAACTTGTGTTATTGTCCATGCTTAAATTCCTCCATAGAAAGCCTCTTTCTCGCTATGTGATACTAGGTGTGATACAATATTTCTTTATTCATAGCTCACTCTCCGTATAGGTCATTGTGTGGATATCTGTCAAAAGAATATCTTGCCAACATTTATCTCACCTTGTTTGCCTTTTGCTTTTGATTTTGCATCACAACTGATGACATATTCATAATCAGGGTCTATCCACATCTGTTGTCATTATGAAATTTGAGCTAATGTACGTGCCTATGCTGGAAAACGGGTTAGTTTAAGAAATATTCACGATAAACTAATGTTTTGCGGACATAATTTTCTCATTTGTCAAGCTTTAGAGTGTGCAAATTGGAATTTAATATCTAATTATATGGATTTCTATACATAAATTACTAATTGTAACGCACCATCTGCAGTTTTAGAGTGTGCAAAGTTGAATTTGATATCCAATTATATTTTTTATACTTAAATTAGTGATTGTAATGCACCATCTGCAGTTCTAATTTGCAGGCTTCTTTGGATGCATGCCCTGCTGTAGTTCATGAATTTTGAATCCCACCTAAAGGTGTTGCAGGTGAAAATTATGATAAATCAAAGCAAGTATATCCTCTTTTGAATTTTGTATGTTTTCAGTTTGTATTAAGAAAGCAGAATATATGTCTGTATATTCCTCAATTCATTTTGTGATTGTTCTATTTTGATTTCTCTGTTTCTCCACTGTTAACTTTAGTGGTGTTGAGCATATATAACAATTTGTCATTTTACAAAATGTACACAAAGATAAATGTGAGGCCTCTTAGGCAGGAAGAATTTTCTCACTAGAATAGACACTTGGATTTTGTATTTCGTGGAGAGGGCACTAGTCCGATCCCTTCAAATAACTTTATTTGAAACTGAAGATGCCAACGAGTTCTTCAGGTAACATATTTCCGTAATTATACACATGCTTAGTTTAAACCTCTAATCCTGCCTATATGAGAGGCTACAATGTAAATTTTAGTTTTATTGCAAGGCATTGATTATTCCTGCACTCCTACTTTAGCAAGATACATCGTCACTTTATTACCTGAAGCATGTTTGACCTTGTTTCTACCAGGTGATATATGGTGATACAGATTCGATTATGATTTATAGTGGACTTGATGATATCACAAAACTAAAGCAATTTCAGGAAAGGTCATTCAAGAGGTGGGTTTTAGTTTCCAAATTAAAATTTAAGATTTTTTGAAATTCGTATCTAGTTCGACATAGATCAGTGAATTTGGGCTCTTTACTGCAGGTTATTGAACGGAAAGGCCTTGATATGGTTCGTTGTTACTGGAGTTTGCTATCAAAGGAATTGGACGATTTCTGTTTGAGTCAAATTTTATCTGGAGGGTAGATTAACTTTTGAATCCATTTTTCCCTTATTATTAGTAGAGTTCTGATGTAAAAAGACCATTTATTACTTCTTCACTTCTGTGTGTAAACATCACAATGATAACTTTGTATTACATAACAATGCAGGAATTTATATAATTAATATTTGAAATTGGTTGACTTTTAAGTTTAATGTATGTGGTTTTAAATAAATAGATCTATATTATAAATGTGTCTAAACGTTGTCTAATATATTAAACTACAACGTTTTCAAGCATCTACTAATTTATGGAAAACAAATCTACAACGTTTTTTCTTAAAAACTTTTGTATAATGTGTCTAACTACAACGTTTTAAAACATTGTATAAGGGTGTCAAATAGATGACACCCTTAACCACGACGTTTTTCTGATAGAAACCACAACATTTTTTACGCGTTATCTATTTACTGTTTTGTAGTAGTGATTTCACACATTCCTTGCTTATACTTCCTCTCTATCTCTCTAAATTTCTTGAGTTCTTTAAGTGTGCTAGACTATTGTGTGTATTTGTGAGAATACTAGTATTGTTCAAGTTAGTAAACTTCATAGAAAGTAACATCCAATCACTTATTAACGAAGGTAGGGGATATCATTTCTTTCACACTCTTATGTAATATCATTTGCTTCCATGTTCGTAATTGATATTATATTCATAAAGGTTGTTATTAATTCCGTATTAATTTGTGGGGATAACTTGTCCGTGCGGATTGACGCATGCCTGGTGAACATCCTTTTGTATTGATTCATTATTACTCTGTGGGAATAACCTGTATGTATGGAGTGTCGTACCTGGTGAATAACCCTTTGCATTCATTCCTTATTAATCTGTGGGTAAAACCTACCTGTGCGGATTGACACATGCCTGGTGAATAACCCTTCGTATTCATTACCTATTAATCTTTTGTGGAAATAATCTATCTACGCGAATTATCGCATGACGGGTGAAAATCCATTTGCAGTTTCGTATATTCTTTTATACTCGTATAAAGTATCATTTCTTTTGTAATCTTTAAGTGATATTGTTTTTTCTTCCATATTTATCCATTTATGATAAGAAATCTCTGTTTGTTTCCAAAACCTTATTTTTAAATGTTGAAAATTTCTAAAAATTTGTAAAATATCTTTAATAGTTTGTGTTTCATCTAATATTTTTTTACCTGAATCTTTCTATTTCGTTTTATACGATATAGTTGAATCGTGAACTTTATTCTTGAATATCATTCTTGAATTTGACTCCACAATTTGGTCATCATGTTGGCAATTTGGTCAATCTTCGACACTGAATAAATTAAATTATAAATCTTTAATATTTATTTTTATCCTTAATCTCACTATATTTATTTTATATCATTGTCATCATCCTCATACTTAAATTGCGGCGATAGTTCTCTTTGGCCCGTAGTGCAAAGATGAACTAGCGTGACATGATTATGACCAAACTATGTATTGGTATAATCATGACTTTTGGTGTTACAAACAAAGACGTATGGTGAAAGTTTTCTTTGGCCCGTAGTGCAAAGATGAACTGGCGTTTGACATGATCATGACCGGTGATGTTACAAATAAATATCTTTGGCACATAGTGCAAAGAGAGACTTGTTGAATATAAACTGTTGATTTGGATGTTCATAAACATGAACTGTTGATTGGTGTTACAGGGGTAAAATATTGGTGGTTATGAGCTAGGATGTCCAAGATGTTCAAGATGTCTCAACTGATTACAAGTGAAAGGTATTTATTGATGCTTTGAAATCCTAGAAGAATTCTAATCCAATTCTATTTCGGAAGTCTTCACTCTGCAGATTTGGTAGGCTTTTAAATCCTTGTCAATCTCTGAAATCTAGCTTTAAGCAGCTTCGTTATCAAATTAGATTTTAATTTCCAAATCCAAATTTTCTTTAGAGTCCTTTTCCAATTCTTCTTTAGTTTCTATATTTGATCAGACTCTATATCAGACACTACTTCCCATAATCAGATGTAGTTTCCTTCAATGATTGTAATTCCATCTCCAAATTCTGTTAGGAATCTAACTCTAGCATCCCAGCAATTCAAATCCTATTCAGAATCGAAAATCTGCATGTCGACCAAAATCGTAGAGTAACACTCTCTCAGCTAAACGTGGAGTATACTCCGCACCAGCACTTATCGCGATCGTAGAGTAAACCTCGGAATCGTAGAGTAACTAGCTGCCAAGTAAACTTACCAATCGCAGAGTTCTCTCGTCAGACGTAGAGTGAACTTGGAACAATCGTCGAGCAAATAGCACCATCGTAGAGTTCACATCCACCCAAGCGTAGAGCTCCCACTCTACGAACGTAGAGTACTATATCAAATCGTCACGTGACTCTGCCTTAACCTTCCTGTGATCGTAGAGCTGTCAGGCTTATCACTGTAACACTACGAATGTAGAGCTCTCACCCAACAATCGTAGAGTATTCTGCAAAACAACATAAAAACCATCATTATAACTCATATTTGCAGAATCACATCAAATTCTTCATAAAATCTATAAACACCTTAATTAGGCTCATAAACATAGAAAACATATAATAATACTAAGCATAAAGTAACCAAAAATATAGAATATTTTGCACTTATCACTTTGCTCTTAAATGAGTTCTTGGTATGCTTCCCTAACTGACAGGCTTTACACTGTCTTTCTTTGACAAAACTCAGCTTGGGTAGGCCTCTAACTAGATCCTTTGATACTAGTTTTGACATGCTCTTGAAGTTCATGTAGGATAACCTCCTATGCCATATCCAGCTTACATTTTCTGAGGCTTTGTCGAAGAAGCAAGCTGATGCTGAAGAACTTAGCTCAGCGAGATTACTACATATACATTTTTTTCTCTTGATCCAGTCATCTTCAATGAGTTGGATCCAGGTCTCGAAATTGACACTGGTTGTTGAGGAAGATGACTTGATAACCTTTATCGCATAACTGACTTATGCTTAGCAGGTTGTGCCTCAGTCCATCAACATAGGCGACCTTATTGAACGAAATAACTCCATTGCTTATTGAACTATAATCTCTGGTTTTTCCAGAGTTGTTCTCACCAAAAACAACTGTTGAACCTTCTTTCGCTTTGAACTCTGACATGAGAGCCTTGTTGTCAGGTATGTGCTTTGAGCACCCTCTGATGAAATACCATACAGACTATGTGGATCTTAATACCTCACTAATGTTAATCATTCGATAATCAGTGGTCTTCTTATGATCTTCATCATCATTTTAGTCTTGATTAGATTATCAGAGATGGGAACCAGTCTAGATGAAATGAATGAATCATTAATCATAGCATCATACAAGTCTTTATTTAGCATCTATGTGAGCCTGCAAACGAACATTTCATTTATCATATTTTTTATTAGACAGGAGTGACTTAACTTCATAACAAAGTTCATAACTGGTTTTGTTTAATGCCAAAGATCAACTCAAAGTGTAAGCCTTATGTTTGCGAGAACCTGCTTTGATACTACTTGTTGTTTCCCAACGACACTTTAGAGATCTAGAAGGGGGGTTGAATAGATCTTTATAAAATTTGATTAATTTAGGATATTACCAAATAATTAGTTAATCAGTATTAATTATGCACAGCGAAATATACTTTTGGAAAATCCCCTTAAAGATTAAATAGAAATCTCAGTTCCAAATTTAGTCTTGAAGTTTTAAGTCACACAAGCAGCATAATAAAGTAACAGAAAGTAAATGCTGAAAGGTAAATGACATAGGTAGATGTTAAGTGGTTCAGAGACTGAATAACTCCTAATCCACTCTTCTATTTCAACAAGTAAGAAATCCATTAAGGATATAGATCACTCAAATCTTTATAACTGAACCACTAAGGTTCCTTCGAGTCACTCAGTCTCGAAAACGTCACACAGACCAGGACACTCAATCCTTTGAATCACTAAGATTTCTTCGAGCCATTTATTCTCGGTATAATGGTCACTAAGAAAAAATGATCACTGTTGAATGATTGTTATTGAGAGGTGCTGCTAAGCTTTGCAATGAGGCTCGGCTTCTTTTTGGTACTTAATAGCGTTGAACACATCTTGAGTCGAAGAGTGGATCTCGCTCTACTTTAGCATAAATTCAGCTTTGTGTTCCTCTGTGATTCATGATCCGTACTCAACTCTTTTTTTGGATTTGAATATTTGTTGCCTTTTATAGTCCTTTAGAGTTTTTTCCATTAGAGAGTTTTTCGTTGATACATTTAATGCTTCAGATATTCTGGGATTCCTTAATGTCGACGTTTAAGTCCATTTGTCAGCGGCTTTATAACTTACGTGTCATATCAGGCTGTAGACTCACCTACTCCTGTGAGTTGCCGCTTTCAGTAAACTAGCGAGTGGACACATCTTCTTATCTTTGATTTTAACCAAGGATGTTTGGTAAATGCATCGGGACCTTCAATCAGTAACGCTTTATGTTAGTCTCTTTATCAGATCTGACTAGGTTCTACGAATGGGCTCTACAATCAGCTCTTATGAAGATTTACATTTTCATTTTGGAGCTAGCTTTACGATCTTGACTTCACTGAACGATCCGTGAAATACTTTACAATTTGACTTTTACTCAGTGATTGCCTGGTGTACTCTACGTTTAGTCTTCAGTCAACGAGCTTTGCTTGACTTTGCGATTCTCTGTTTACTTAACAAACTGATCTTTACTTTACGATTGGAAGTGAACTTTATGACATGTGTAAAAGTTATGCGATCTATCTTTCTATGTTGAAGCAGACTTTGCAATCTTCTCTCTGCCTTGTTATCTCAATTTTTCACTTTACGAATCAGAAGGTAGTTCTACGATCTTCGTTGTAGACTTTGCGATTTCTTCTTTAGTTTTGAGATGAACTTGTAGCTTTTGTCACTTTACAATTTGAACTTCACTTTATGAATTGAAGTGAACTCTACGATCCATCTGATGTTTTACAAACAAAAGTTGACTCTACGATCTATCGTCTTCACATTATGAGTTGACGGAGTAACTCAACGAACAATTTAACCTATTAACTATACATCAGATTTGTTATTAAGATCAACTTAACATATTTGATATTTCTAATCTAAGTTCTCGTACATATATTTTATTTAAGAACTTTACAAAACCTATTTGTACAAATATACATTAATCATAATGTTCTACGAATACCTAGATTACAACATTTATACTACGAACATGCAGAGTAGTTCTACGATCTACTTGATCCTATCAATTACATATAAAATCAACTCAAGGATCAACCTAACAAGTTTGATCACTCTATTCTAAGTCCTTGTACAACAAATCATCATTAAGGACTTTACAAAACTTACTGATTACAAATATACTTTAAACATATTTATCTTTATAACACATATGTAGATTTCAACAATCTCCCTTATTTAATAAGATCAACCTAACTCATTTGATCTTTACAACCCAATATGCAGACTCTAATAAATCACATTCATTATCCAGTTAAACAAATGAAACACATCAACCAAATTACATTCGTCAAACAGATCACATTCATTTTCCATTTAAACAAATGCAACACATCAAACAAATCACATTTGTCATCACATTAAATAACCAAATCACATTCATCATCACATGATCACATAATCACATTCATTATCATATGATCAGATATTTATCACATAATTATCATATAATTATCATATAATCACATAATTATCACATCATCAGATTCATCATCAAATTAGACAAACAGACTCTAACATATTGGAAATATATTGAGAATCTTTTGGTTAATTTCTTTATTATTAGTTACATGGATAAATATTAATAATAATTATATCGGAGAGATGTGTAATAAGTGAGCCCCTTTATAATTCTATTAAATCTTATATATTGCTATGTTTTACAATTGTAATTTGACACAAATTTGTCGCAATATATAGCATGACTCTTACTAAAAAGAGGTATAATTTATATGTACAAATTTATGACAAAAATGAATTGTAAATTACCTAGAATTTTAAGAAATAAATTATATATGGTAAGGCTATTATTAATTTTTTTTTTCTATTTCATGAATCTATATACATCGATATTTATAATTAATAAAAATTTGTTGTCATACGTAACCAGAGTAATTAAATAGAAGTTGAATGGCAGTTTTGCTATTTCAAATTGTAACAGTGTCATAGTCATCCTAAAATTATAGTTATAATTCTTATCAATTAAATTCTTAAAGTAACATATTTGTTTCAATTATTAAACCAAATTTTCTCCATTTTTATTCCTCAAATTGAGACACGTGCAAGTTTAGTGCCATTTAAGTTGGGGTAAACTCATCTTTATTAATTTTATTTTTCAATAATCTATATCTATAACTATATATCTATATTTATATACATATATAATAAGACAATATTAAGTTTTTTTTATCTTTCGTCTTTGGTATGAGACTAGAATAAGTGCTAATAAAATATTTTTTAAAGCCTCCTGATTTTATTTTATTAAATACTATTAAAACACTTTTTAAATCGTGAATTTAACTAGAACCAAAATACTATTTATAATCTTGAAAAACTTTAAAGTAATTTATTATTTTATAACAATTTTATTTCTTACAAAAGTCCTTTACTAATATTGATTTTCATGAGCCTAAACTATACATATATAATAAGACAAAACTAAATTTTTTGGTCCCTAGTCTTTAGTGATTAGAATTTAAGTATTACTAAAACACTTTTTAAAGCCTCCTGATTTTATTTTATTAAATACTATTAAAACACTTTTTAAACCTATAATTTAACTAGAACTAAAATACTATTTATGATGTTGAAAAACTTTAAAGTAACTTATTATTTATAACAATTTTATTTCTTACAGAAATCCTTTACTAATGTTGATTCTCATGAGCCTAAATTAAAACAGCTGCGGTGATATATCATATAGTGACAGATTATTCTACTATTATATCATAATTATCCACAAACTAAAATATTAAAATATAAGTAAGCTATGTTAAGCTTGTGCAATTTGAATTAGTATTTACAACATAAACGACAGGATTATTATAATATAGCTACACTAAAATATACAATCGTAATAATTAACTAGAATTAACTTATAAAGAGACATAAAGATAGTGTTTTATAAGTGTTTAGTATTTTAATTTTTTAAAGAAGGCAAAACACAGATTTATTTTATAAATAACACTATTTTTAATATTTTATTTGTGATGTTTATAAAAAAAATTGAATTTCACAAATTAACTTACTATTGATATTAGAATGATTACAACATTTATTTAAAAAAAATAAAAATAAGTACAAACCACGTACAATTGTCTATTACAATTAATATTATATTATTTATGAACAATTTTATTCTTTATAAAATTCCTTTAGCTCATTAATCACACCTTTTCGAGCAAATTTTTTAAACATTGTTATAACAATAGTAAGTTAATTTGTGAAATTTTAAAAAATATTTCAAAGTCTCCCTAAATTTATTTAAAACAATCTAAATAACTACTAATAAAACCTAAACTTAATATGACTCACTTTTATATATGTTCCATGAAAATTTTGGTTGATCTCTATAATTGTCTTTCAACCCCAACACAATATGATCATGGCGTAACATCATAAGATTCTAATAATAAATAAAATAAAATAAAATAAAACTAAATTATATGCAATTAGTAAGTTAAGTTGTGAAATTATTAACTATTAAAAATAATTAATAGTTAATGTTAGATAACCAAAATTCTTCTTATGATCCTACAAAGGTTAATGTTAACTTATGATTTACAATACTTTTATTCTATAGTTCTTTTATTACTTAATCATACAATAAATTTTAACTTTAAAACATGTTTATAATTTTATTTTACTCAAATTAAAATCTAAATAAGTACTAAAAATATAAGAAAAATATTATGATTACATAATAATTAATATACGAGATATTTAATTAATTAATGTTAAAAATAATTATGACTTTTATATTGTGACTAAACTTTAGTTAATTTCTAAAACTAAAAGTCATAATGGTAACTTATTATTCTACAACAATTTTATTCCTAAATAACTATATATTAAAAATATAGAAAAATTATTATGAGAAAATAATAATAAATATTTAAAAGTGTAATATATATTACAAAATATATTAATGATTAAACTTTAATTACTAATTTTATTTCAGATAGCAAATCTTTAGTTAATCAATGTTAGAAATAAATCCCACTTATATATAGTTATTAAATTTTAAGTTACCATTAAAGACAAAAAACCACGATGGTAACATATTAATTTACAAAAAAATTATGTTATAAAATTCCTTAAACACCAAGTTTAGACTTTTAGATTTCACTCAATTTTTAACTCTAAATATATAACTATGTATAAATTCGAAAGATTGAAAATAAAAACTAAATATTAAATTTGAAACTTATATAAACTGAATATTAAATTGAAAACAACAAAAAAATAAAGATATTACTAACATTCAATTACAAGTCTTTGATAGTTGTTTGTTTGAACAAAGTTTATAGTTATTCTATAATAAGTTAAATTAAAATTTTGAAAAATATTTTATAATGATATATATATATATATATATATATAGAATAAATAAAGAATTAAAAATAATTTATTTAAAAAATAAATTCGTGCTTCGCGCAGTGTAATCAGCTAATAATAATTAATTGAACAAAAAAAATTGATATACGTGCATCTAACTCAGATCATTTAAAGGTTGTCACTCTCATCTTTAACATCAGTGTCTCTCCTTTCTGCAACTCACCAACATCACCACAAATCAATAGAAACACAAAAAATAAAATAAAAAATCCCTCAAGTCATAAATCAATATTCTCGACAATCAAAATTTCATAACTCGGAGATCAGAAAGACCATTTGAACATTTTCTTCTTCGGAGAAGAATTGGGGAGCCCGCAAATTATACACACGTATACTAGACATTAATATATATATATATATATATATATATATATATATAGAATTCAACCTAACGCAAAAAGTTAAACCATTAGGTATTGGATTCATTCACATATATTAGGTCTTGTGCCCATTTACGTATATTAGATCTTGGGTCCATTCATGCAGGAACAGATCTAGCATCTTAGGTCGGTGGAGTCAAATTTGAAATAAATAAATTCTCACAAAAAAATAAAAATATAGTAAAATAAATTACAAAATTAAATAATGCCTAAATATTATTTATAGTAACATTTTTCGAGACTTTATTACTTAAAATTGTTGTATGATAGTCTCGTTTTTATTAGCTAACAAAATCCACAAGCAATTACAAAAAATAAAACCACAAGTAATTATAAAAAATCTCAAAGCAATTGCAAAATTTGTGAAATTATAAATAAAATAAAAATACAACATATCGAATTTTCTCTAAAGTCGAACTAGTGGGAAGAAATAGACCAAGTCGCTAGACAAGAAACAGAGAGACAAATAGTATTATAGTGATCAATGTAGTATATGATATGAACTTTGAAGAATTTAATATTACCTCAATTCCAAAATTAGATATACATTTTGACTTTTTAAAGTTAATTCGTGAAATCTTAAAACTCAAATTGATATAAGTTCGTTCAAATTTTAAAAATAACAAAGATAATAATTAGTAGTGCTTTATAGTTAGTTTACAATTGTTATATTTGTTGTATTAAAACTAAATAACTTCATATCAATTTTGAATTTTAGCATTTCGTAAATTGACTTTAAAAGGTTAAAATGTATCTCTAATTTTAGAACAGAGATAGTATTTTTCAATCTAAACTTTAAAAATTTTATTAAACACCCTAAAATTTTAATCTCGTCCTTTTTGACCCCTGAAAAATTAGTAGAGACAATTGCCCCCGCCCTTTACTTAGATCCACACCTGCATTCACGTATATTTTCCTCACTTATGCTTTAATTTGAAGAGGAGGAGGTGGGTGAGGTTATTATTCACAAATAACTAACATCATCAATCACATTACCAAATCACCATAAACCCCAATCCTATATATGCACGTACCTAAACCATGACCTATTACACCCAATTGCAACATAAATCGTGATTTTCAATGGAAAAGAAGATTGTTTAATAAACTTTTATTTCTTAAAGACCTATGATTTCTAGATGAAAAATTGATGCAAGAATAAATGCTTATTATGTTTATAGTTTCTTGTTGCGGTGGAAAAGTGATGAAGATCGAAGAAGATAAAGTTGCAAATCTATGGCTTGACTGTGATGCACATATATTTGCATAGAAGATGACTGATAAAAATGCAAAATTGTACCTTAAGTTTATCACTTTTTATAAATATGGTATATAACTTTAAAATATAGCAAATTGCTAACTCGTAATACAATTATAATGCAAAAAAAAATCATATCTTTGAGGGTAATTAACAGTGTAAAACTGAGCCAATTAAAAAATATAATTTTACACTATTAATTGTACTACGAGGTAGCGATTTGTTATATTATAAAGTCAAGTACCATATTTTTACAAAATGATAAACTCTGTGTATAATTTTGCATTTCAGCCATTTTGCATTATAGTCGAGATGACATGTTCGTTTTAATTTAATAGTATTTTCTTTTATTTATTATTGTTTCATATCCGGGGCTAATTTATTTAATTTTTATGAAATATTAATAACTTTTTTGACACTAATTAGTTCTTTTAAAATTTTATTTACTTTTGATTTTTTTTTGTTTAGTTAAATTTCAATTATTTTTTTATTTACTTGAATCTTGTTAATTGTTTTACTTAAATAAAATTTATAAATATGATATCGTTTGTCATGTTTGCCCGGCCCCTATTGAAATGGCACATACGTACTGTGCACGTGCACGTGCTCGTGCCCGTGCCCGTGCCCGTGCCCGTGGCTCAGGTTGGAGGAAATTGGAAAAAAAATTGGTCCATGCATGGAAGAGACTTAAAATAAATGTATTACTTTAAGGACCCCATGAAGATAAAAAATAAAAAATTATATTGGCTGAGCTTGAAATAACAAAAGTGTCATTTAATTATTAGAGATAATAGGGACAAATGAAGACAGATGAGAGATAAAGTTGAGCCGAGATTTTCACCTACAACTTTGGTTACACTAAATGCTTATATTTATTTTCTTGCGTTCTTAGATTTTTTTAAGATTGTGTGCACACCCTGTCTGTCTCGCTCCTCTCTGCAACTCACAAGCACCACCACCTTCAGCACTCAAAATTTCATAAATCGGAGATCACAAAGGCCATTGACCGGCCTATCACCATAAATCCTAATTAATCATATGCGCTTAATTAATCATATGGTGTTCAAGAACTGCTATTTGAAGGTGTTCTATTTATATATATATAAATTAAAAAAAAATAAATTAAATACGGCATTATTGTTATATAAATCATAGAGATGGTGTTAGGTATTTTTTGGTTTTCTATTTGAAAAGTATTGTAATGCAAATTTTTATGGCCTAATCTAAATCTTTTGGATTTGTCACTCTTTGTATTACTTTAGGTGATAGTAATAAAATTTCTTTTTGCTGATCAAAAATAAAAAATAGAAAAATGCACCCAACACCTAAACCGTGACGTTTTACACCCAATTTCAACACAAATCGTGTTTTGCAATGGAAAGGAAGAATAAACTTTCATTTCTAAAAGACCTATGATTTCTATATGAAAAATTGATGTGAGAATACGTGCTTATTAGTTATTATGTTCATAGTTTGTTGTTGCGGGGGGATGGTGATGACGGTCAAAGAAGATAAATTTGCAATTCTATGGCTGGAGTGTGGTGTACATGTATTTGCAAAGAAGATGGCTGATAAAATGTCAAATTGTATTTGGAATTTATTATTTTTGTGTAGATATGGTCCATAACTTTAAAATATAACAAACTGCTTTATTACTGTAAAATCGTAATTAGAAGTGTAAAACTGAGTCTAATTAGAAGATATAATTTTACACTACTAATTATACCACGAGATAAGGACTTGTTGTATTGAAATGGCACATACTATGCACGTGCCTCTGTTTGGAGGAAATTGGAAAAAAATTGGTCCACGCATAGAAGAGACTCAAGATAAATGTATTACTTTAATTTAGGATCCCAGGAAATAATTTAATATTTAATGGGCAACCGTAGAACCGCGTGACTTAAAGTAACAAAAGTGTCATTCAATCGTTAAAGAAGTATTAGAGATAATAGAGATAGGTGACGGATAAAGTTGAGCCGAGATTTTCGCTCCCAAACTAAATGCTTATATTTATTTCCCTGCGTTTTTAAATTTTTTAAGATTTGATGTATCTAAAATGTAAGAAAGTTATATGTGGCAATTGCCTAAATTTATTACAGCTTATCTCTATTATTTCATAGGCCTATTTAACATCGACTCTCTTGGTGGTTGTAGTTACAAGTTTCTTTCTTTAATTTGTCTAAGCTCTTCGCTTTCCTAAAGATATCGTTGTCAAGAATTCAAGAGCCGGTAAGTATCATTATCATCCTAGTTTAAGAAGTACAATATATTTTTTAATCTTTAGTTTTTTTTTTCTATTTCTACATTTGAGAATTTAGTTTTTGTACGTTGATTTAATCGTTTGAATCTCATGTTCTATTGAAAAAGAATGGAGTTGCATCGAGGCAATATGTGTTAAACAAGTCTATTAAGAGTTTTTTGAGATACATTTAATGTAGACTCTTTACAAGGAAATAATCCAATCTTTTTTGTGCACATGATACATATAATTTAAAAGGAAAAAGATGGACAACAAATTCTCTGCACTCATTGTTGACGATGACGCTATTATCAGAAGAATCCACAGCGTGCTTTTGAGTAAGTTTAAATTCAAAACTTGCGCTGTGGAAAATGGACAAAAAGCTGTTGACTTATATCACTCTGGCAAATGTTTTGATCTTGTTGTTATGGACATGGAAATGCCAATCAAAGATGGTCCTCAGGTTAGTTTTTTCTACTGGAATATATTTTTTCTTGAATATATTTTTTCTTGAAAATATTCATATAATATTAAAATGTAAGACATTACACGCACAAAAAGGACTTCATAAATTTTTTGTCGTCTACTAACTTATAGTTACATGGACAAAAACAAATTTTAAGAGACTACATATTTAAAATTTTAATCCACCTAAAACTTTATTTTTTGAACAGGCAACAAGGGAGCTCAGAGCCATGGGAGTGAATAGTATGATAATTGGAGTGACTTCTCGTGGTCGAGACTCAGAAAAGCAAACATTTATGCAAGCTGGTTTAAATGATTGCTACGAGAAACCGCTAAAAGATAATGTAGTTGCCTCTCTTGCTCAGAAGCTCAAGAACAATAACTAAAAGTTTTTATACAGTTTAACATAGAAAGTTGTGTTATCTCAAATAAATTTCTCACAAGTTACAACTTTAAACTATGTTTTCCTCTCCCAATAAAATTGGTTGTGTGTAAGTCTTAGTATCGATTTAATTTATGTTTTTGTTAGTTGTTGTTAAAATAATTACTTAATGAGTAATGATTATAAGATCTCTTATTAAGAGGCTGTTCGACAAACTACTTATAACTTATAAGTTGGTCAAACTAACTTACTCATGCCTTGCAAATAAACTATACTTTATTTGAGGATTTTCAATTTTGTTGTAACTTATTTTCCATTTCAACAATATTGATGAAATAAAGTTTAATTTCTCTTTTTTGCTAATAATGTTATGTCCCATTTATCTAAAACTCCTCTAACATCTTTAATTACCTCATTACCTTAAAGCTAGCCGGTCCTTAAACAGTAAAAATGTAAAACCTTTTCATTTGCTCGTCACATATCCTTCTCATGAAGAAGGACAGACGCATAATTTATATCTAACGAGAACTTTAGTATAATACATATATATAGGGGTACATATATATGAAGAAATATAAAAAAAATTAATATAAATTTAACATAATATAAGTATAAATATATAAAAGAATTATAAATTACTAAATAAAGTAGGAACCAAGTCTATATAAGGTGAGCAAACTAATTTTTGCGTAAGTAAAGACCTATAAGTATTAGACAATATATATACAAATATATATATATATATATATATATATATATCTATATATCTCTATATATATGGGTTATATGTATGTACACAACTGTGTAGTGCACAGTAGAACTATAGCGACGGTTTTTTTGGGTTATAACGACGGTTCACCCGTTGCCATAGATATTCTGGGCTATAAGACGGGTGAACTGTCGTTATAGCCTCAAAAAACTATCGACATAACTTATTGTGCACTACACAACTGTGTACTTATATTTTTGTCTATATACATAATGGGGAGTCATGAATAAAAGTGTGCATAAAAAAAACAAAAACAAAAAAAAAACTACAGGGACAATGGCCCCACTTATCCAACCCACCCACTCCCCCGGTTTCCATCCCCGCTTATGAAAAAGGGTGAGAACAAAAAGTGAAAGAGATATCTGTAGGTTATCTAATTGAGACCACGAAGTATAAATTCTTTTATATCGATCCCCAAAGAATTAATGTTTAAGCACGATGGACCTTAATAGAAATTCCAAAATTTTCTGTCACCGAAAAGTTGAAATGTGCATGTCACGTGACTGAAATATTAATTGTATTTGACTCGCTTTAACGTATTAAATCCATGTAAGTATTGATATTAAATGTTAAAATAACTAATACAATTAATTAAACTAAATAAAATAATTGACCAAATTAATTAATTGAAATAAAATAAGTACCCATAATTAAGTAATTAATCCCACTTATCAATTGAGATACCCAACAATTACATAAAATTAATACCAAAACAAAAACAAAAAATATATATATTAAAGCGTAATAACTAATAAAATTAACAAAAACTCACTATCTCTTTGTATCACTATATTTTTTTAAAAATCCCACTTTTTACGAATACAATATAACAAGCTCATCAATCAAATCATGTTCGAAGGACGGACAGTATGGATAATTATTTATTGTATTATTGAATAAATAAATATTAATTAAGATTTTGAGAAAATAATTGAAGTTATTAGATTATTAAATATATATTTAAATAATAATTATTGAATTATATATTATAGGTTACTTCGATCAATTATTAAGTTAAATATTTGAATGGAGTGCATATTTATTTAGTTATGAGTTTGAAAAAATAACTATTTTAATTTTATTTAAGTTTGTAATGGAATTATATACTAGTGTTAATATTGACAAAATTTATTTAAATTCTAATCGAAATAAAAGTATGAAACTAAAACTCTAATAAGTTTTAATTTAGTTATGACAATTAATGAATTCACTATAATTTTTCAACTAATTTTACGGTTATTACGTTTGAAAAAATTCACATATATTATTAATAGGTTGAATTGTAAAACTATCCTTCCAAGTTGTCACCCAATTTTGATACGACTCCTAAACTTTTAAAAGTCTCAATGTGACCCAAAATCGGTTAACTCGGGTTCATTTCAGTCTTTATACGGAGTTGGGGCATTTTTTTAAGGATAAAATGGTAATCTCACCTAAATAATTTTATTTTAAGTAATTAAATAAAACAACTAAATATCAAAATAAATAAAACATCTACTAATACACCAAGAACACACACGTACAAATTCAAATAGACACTCTAACGCACCAAGAACACGCACATATATCAAGAACAATTAAACTAATACAAAGAACACATAGATCATCAAATCTAGATCTGAACCAAATTCAATTGTTCCACCCTCATTAATCAAAACCAAGAACATCAATCACTAAAAATCAACGAATCAACAAATGAACCGTCGAATGATAATATAAGCATAAAGCAGCCCCCAAAATCATCTACTACAAGTGAATGTGAATTAAACAAATGAATTGTCGAATTAAACAAATTTTCATCTTCCCCAAATTTTACCACAAAGTTTTAAATTACTTGAATTGAACTTACTTGAATTGAATATTCAAACTTCTAACGTGATGCGTCCATTTAGTTTCAACTGGGTATCCACGATTTGTCTCTTCTGTCCTAAATTGGACAGGTGGTGTCGATGCTCGACGTCCCAAATTCGCCGGGGCTCTACTTTGTTCCAGTCAAAGGAGGTTAAGGGCCCACAAAATTCACTATTTTGGTTGTTGTTAAGGACTTGTAGGAGATGTGCCACAGGCGGAGAAAGTCATTGCAATGAGAGGGTTGGGTTCGAACGGATCTCTCCGTTGGTGTCATCAAGTTAGACGATTTCAAGCAGATATGGTATTGCTCCAAAAGATTGGCGATGGCGAGCCGGAAGTGGTTTTGAATTCAACGAAATCATCAATTACCTGTAAATAGTTGGGTTTTTTTTTTAATTGTTTTTTATTTTGAATTGGTGTTTTATTTAAGAAACAGAAAAGATGTTTTATATTTTTAATGGTGTTTTATATTTTTTGAGTTAATCTTTGTTTCTTTTAATTTAATTGATGTTTTGTATTTTTAATGATAGTATCTGTCATTTTATTTTTCTTTGTTCTTTTTTTGTTGTTGTAAATATTTGCCTTAGATGAACTTTTACTTATTTTGCAAAAAACAAAAGTTATTATTTTCTAAATTTTAAAATTTTCTTTTCTAAAAATAATATTTATTTTCAAACATTAGTTATTTTGTTATTTGTTTTTCAATTATAAATATGAGTTTTCAATTATTTTGATATCTAGTTGTTTTATTTAATTACTTAAAATAAAATTATATAGTTAAGATTATCATTTTGACCTTAAAAAAATGCTCCAACTCAGTCGGAGGACTGAAATGAACCCGAGTTAACCAATTTTGGGCCACATTGAGACTTTTAAAAGTTTAGGAGCCATGTCGAAATTGGGTGGTAACTTGGAGGGACAATTTTATAATTCGACCTTATTTTAATACAATTAATCATGTGATTTGGTATAATTTCAAGTTTTAATAAATTTAAGTAATATATGGTATAATGTGTTATATTGTTTTAATTAATTACATATTGTGATAATTAAAATTTTTTGTAATTAAATTGGTAAAACAAAAAATTCTTTTAGAAGTTACTTTTTCTATTAGAGATTTATTGGGTTGCATTTGAATACTTAACAAATTTGGATAGTATATATTTAATTATTATAAATTTGTATAGTACTTATATTAATTTGATAGGAAAAGAAAAAAACACATCATTTTTTCTATTCCTATTAGAGATAGAAATATTTTTAAATTTGGATGGTATTTAATTGATACAAATTTGGATAGTACATATGTTAATATTAATAGGAAAGCTGAACCAAAAATTTATGAAGTCAAAAATTGGTGAAACTAAATCAAGTAAATTTATTCTTTTATAATTTTTAATGAATATCAATTTTGAATTTAAAAATATTTCAAATTGACTCTTAAAAGTCAATAATGATCTTATAATTTTTTTCTTCCAATATTTTTTTTGATACTTTTAAATCCTTATTATCACAAGGTACTGATTCCTCCTGTACTTTGTCCCTTACTTTTTTTACTTGGATATATTCCTTGACAAAAAAATCATCCCTCTTAATATAATTTGACGGACGTTTTGTGAGAAAGTAACTAGACTTTTAAGTGTACAATAGTATTATTTATAGGGTCCTTTACATTAATATACAACAATTAGAAAGTAATTACAACATTAGTGCATCCACAAAATAATTACAAAAATAAGACAATAAATTCAAACCATTCAATTTCACATTAATAAAGAACCCTAAAATCAAGGAGAAAATAATTGTCATAATTAATAATTCAAATTCAAATATTTGGGATCTAACAACAAAAACAAATCTATAATTCAAAATTCAAATCAAAAGGAGGAAAAACAAAAAATATATTTTCTCGTCATCTTCCTCCCTCGTCATCTTCCTCCGTCGCCGCCGCGATCTACACCAAAATTTTATCTTCTGAAAGGTATTTGGGTCCACGAAAAATTTCACAACCTGCAGAGAAACCATGAATTCTAAAATTTTATAAAAAGTAATAGAAAGAAAGAAAGAAAAAGAAATAACCTTGTCCATAAGTCAATTCAGAGGAAAACAATAATACGAGATCATTCTTTTCCAAGGACCATCAATAGATTAATCAAAAGACAGAAATGCAAGTTTGGTTACCTTGGCATGAAGGTTTGGTTACCAACTACAATATGAAAAAACTACAGGTGTTGAGGTGGCTTGGTTACCTTAGTATAATGGTTCAGTTACCTTGGTATGAAGGTTTGGTTACCTTGATATGAAAGTTTGGTTACCAACTGCACTATGAAGGTAACCTAATAAAACTCAATTGGTTACTTTGGTATGAAAGTTTGACTACCAACTGCATGAAGAGTTGGCTACCAACTGCATCACATTCAAAATAAATTGGTAACCTGATAAAACTGAATTGGTTACCTTGATATGAAGGTTTGACTACCAACTGCATTATGAAAAACTGCAAGTGTGGATGTAGATTGCTTACCTTGGTATGAAAGTTTGGTTACCTTAGTATGAATGTTTAGTTACCTTGTTATGAAGGTTTGGTTACCAATTGCACTATGAAAAAACTGCATGTGTGGAGGTAGATTGGTTACTATGGTATGAAGGTTTGGTTACCTTGGTATGAATGTTTGGTTACCAACTGCACTATGAAAAAACTGCAGGTGTGGAGGTGGATTGGTTACCTTGGTATGAAAGTTTGGTTACCAACTGCACTATGAAAAAAAAGGAGAGTGCTCGGGATATGGAGGGAATTAATGGAGAAGGAAGGGGATAGAGGACAAAAACAGAGGGAGCAGTGAGAGGAGAGAGGAGTTGTGGAGAGCGAAAGTGAATTAGATTCGGAAGAAGAAGAAGAAGAAGAAGATTCTCTTTTCTCTCTCTACATAAACAATTAGCTTTCTCTCTCTTCTTTTATGCTCATCATCTCTCTCTTCTATGGCTACCGCGCGGTAGAAAGGAATGGTTCGATCACATCAGTGTACAGGTTTTGATTTGTTCTTATACGGAAAATATACATAAAATGACGATATGTATGTATGTGTGTATATATATGAGCTTGGAGAGATAAAAATGGAAATTCCATGATTGTAGAGACATAGTAGGTGCTTTAATTAGACTATAAGTGATAATTACTATCCCCATCTCTTCTAAAATAATCAACTAAATTAAATGGATAAGAATGTACTAATTATCTAATAAAAAATTGCATATGCACTAATTTTGTAATTATTTTACATATGCACTTTTGTTGTAATTTTTTTATAAAAATGTACTAATAAATGTAATTGTCCCTTATTTATATTGCTGTTATATATATACATCAGAGCCGGCCCTGACCCAAGGTGAGCTGGGCGACCGCCAATGGCCCAAAGTTGAAGGGGGCCCAAAAATTAATTATAAGCTTATGTATATATGTATAATTTAGTCTTTCTTATATGCAAATACAAGCATCAGTGGTTTAGTGGTGAAACAATATCATGCCAAGGTAGAGATCTGGGTTTGATTCTATGTTGGTGCATTCTGCTTTTCATTTCTTTTTCACTAACAGTCCAAAAAGCCTTCAAATGTCAAACTCCTATCATAAAAGTAATTAATAATTCTCCAGATATAAATACTAACAAATAAATTTTACATTCATATATGTAAGAATTTGTAAATATATAATTAAGAAAAAAAATTGAACGAAATTGTTTTTGTAAGGGGATGATGTAATGTTATAATTAATAATGTTAAAATGATAATTATATTGGTAAAATAAATATATATTTAGCGATAAATTTATATTTATTTTAATAACATGTCAATATAATTGTTGCTATGACATTTTTAATAGTTTTTTTAATTTAATTTTTTTTATTATCAAAAACACTTTTACAATTGTTGATACGAAACGTTGTTTTAATTATATTGTGAAAAAACTTTTGTCAACCCTTTATATTAAAACAAGTGTTTCATCTCAACACACTACGAACTCCCGTCAAACTAAAAAAAAAAATACATAAATACAAAAAGTATTAAAAAAAATTGGCTCGGGGACGCTGCCCCCGAACCCCGGCCAAATTTCCTAGCTTCGCCACTGAGCACACTAGAGATATTTCGCCCTAGGCCTTAAAAAACCGAGGACCCCCTCTGACATATATATAGGATTTAGGCTCATATATAATGTCTGAAGAGTTTAATTATAGTAATAATTTTTATTTGGATTTGGAATATGTATAAAATTATATAGGAGCTTGAAAATTAAGTTGGCGGATGAACTCCGAGGAAAGATTGCATATTCGGTGTCAAAGATGGACGGACACCTGAGTTCAAGCCTAGGCGTGGCAGAGCTAACTATTAGAGAATATTCTAGATATTAGAGTATTATTTATGTATTAAGAAATAAATCAATTATGTAATGCATGATTCTCTCCTACAATTAGGTAATGATTATTTTCATAATTCTCTCCTTGAGTTAAGCATTCTGTTAGTTCAATATTAGTATAAATATCTCATATTCTCACAATGTAAGGGATCCTATGCTCAATAAAATTATCTATGCTATCTTATCAATTCTCTCTCAATATTCTGTTCCAACATGGTATCAAAGCCTTAATGTCTAACAACATTTTTTTTTCCCGATCCTTCATCAGCCAAGCCACGATTACCACCTAAATTCTAACTCTGCAATTCTGCAGAATTAGAACTTTGTAATTCTGTTCGGATCTTAAATCTTCTTCAACCCAATCTCGTCATGGCTGATTAGCCAAGCTTTAAAAAAAAAAAACTTTTTCAATTTTTCATCCTCTCCAATTCTATCTCTATGGCATCACATACTATTCCCTCATCCCAAAATTTTCAATCTTATCCATATGATCCCCAATGGTGGCTTGATCAATCCCATCTCACCTCTCAAGAAGAGGATTATGATTTTCCTTATGAATATTCTCCTGAGTCACAAGATACATTTTGCGATTATCCTCAACAATTTGATTTTCAAATCCCTCCATACAACCCCCAATGGCTTGATCAACAATTTCCCAACTTTCAAGAAGATGCTTATGATTTTTCTTCTGATTACTCTCATGAGTCACACGATACACTCTGTGATTATCCCCTGCGTCCCTATCTTGGGAATTGCCAAGGATGTGGCACTAAAGGACACACGGCCAAAATTGCTCTAATTATCTACTTGTCAACACCCACTCCCCCATGCCTTCTCAACAATTTTCCCCATCTCAAGACGATGCTTGTGAGTTTTCTCCACAAAATGGCTCTGCCACTAATGCTAGTAACTTTTCTCCTAATTGGTATGTTGATGATCTTTATGATCAACTGAGATATCTGGAACAACTTCCTTCTCAATCCGTGAAAAATTACATTTTCGAGGCGAAATCTCTCGCGTATGCGCTTAATCGCGCCGGTGCACCAATTGATGAAAATGAACTCATTGAGTGCATTATTGAAGGTCTTGGTGATGCTTTATACAGAACAGTTCATGCTTATTATCCTTTGATGCAACCTTCCTTTAATGACTTCACAACTTTTCTGTTTGCCCATGAAAAAATATTGGAATCTAGACAATCTAAACACCATCCGACCCATTCAGACATCATCAGACAATCATCCGACCCCATTGCACCAATAGTTGACCCCATCCGACTACCATCTGACCGACCAATTCCCATTATCCGACCACCACCTAAGTCCTATGGTGTCATACTATGCTCAGGACCTCTAGTGCATTCCATTCTCTATGGGTCTTCTTTCTCTCCTGCTTCATTCTCCAAGTCTGAACTAACCCACACAACAACAATGGTTGCCCCAGATCCACCCTCTGTTGTCACCGATTTTGTTCTTCTCACCTCTTCTCCTTCAGACTTGACACTTCGACACCTCAGCTTCGGTTTCAGCACTTCGATTGGGTCTAAAAGATCACTTCGGTTTGCATCATATTTTTGGATTGATGTTATTATCATGCATGCTACACTTTTGTTAAATCTCTCATGGTTAATGTGTTTGTTCTCCATTCTTCGCGGAGTTAATATTTCATTGGCTCTACAATCGCATGGTTATTTTCCAAAGTTCAAGCTTCAACTCCGGTTACTTCCGTTTCGCTTGCGGGGGCGTATTAGAGAATATTCTATGTTGATGGGTCCTCACCCATAAAAAGGAGAAGAGAACATGGCAGAAAACATGGGAGCTCATTTTGGGCAAGGAAACATGTGTGCAGGTTTTATGGAAGGAAAAGGAAAAAGGACTTTGTCCTTTAGTTTCTTTATGCTTGGTGACTCACGCACAAATTGCCTAGGAAAGGAAGAAAAGACTTTTGGGTTCTTTTCATGGCACATGCATAAATATATAGAGATATATATATATATATATATATATATATATATATATATTGCAGGAGAGAGAAATTAAAGGGCATAAGCCCTTTTGTCTATATATATGTATATCCTTCCATTATGTCAGGTATGGAATTGTGAGAGACAATCCATCCGAGAGAAATCCCATCCGGGGAGGATGGATGTGAGCAAGAGAGAGAGAAGAAAAATCAGAGTGAGTCAGGAGTGAAAAATAGAGAGATAAAGATTAAACAACTAGGGGTGTTATTTGGGTTCCATCACATAGTTATTGTGGTGAGAAAATTTGAGTGTGTACTCAAATTAGGATATCTTTGTATTCTCTCAGTTTATTCTAGTGGATTTTTCGGAGATCGTCCCGTGGTTTTTACCTCTTAGTTATAGAGGGTTTTCCACGTAAAAATCTTGGTGTCTTGTGCTTGGTTATTTCTTCTCATTATTTCCTGCAGTGGTTATTATTTTGGTGGAACTGCAAATTTAATCTGTTTGGCATGTACTGATATTTTTGGCCATTTAATTTATCAAAGACAACAGTATTTGGGAGGTGATTTTTCCCAACAATTGGTATCAGAGCTTTTGGTTCACGCCGTTGGTGTCTAGGAAAGTGGTTCAAAAGGCAACGCCTTTAAGAACGGTGGTTACTTAATTAGTCACCGTTGCGAAAGCATGGAGAGACTCCCGCCCGACTTACACTTACCTGGCCAACTGGTACGATCCGTTTAAAGAGCTAAGGTTATTTGCTCAGCTGTTTTTTGATAAATTTTATGGAGGAATCAGGTGGAGCCATGATTAAATTGACCTCTTCAAATTTTTCGATCTGGAAGCCCAGAATGGAGGATATCCTTTACTGTAAGGATTTGTATGATCCGTTGGAGCTCGAGGGAAAGAAGTCTGCGGCTAAATCTGAGGCTTATTGGAAAAAGATGAACAGGAAGACTATTGGTCACATCCGACAGTGGATTGATCAAAGTGTGTTCCACCATGTTTCGCAGGAGACGGATGCTCACACTTTATGGACTACACTAGAGTCTATGTACGAGAAGAAGAATGCACAAAATAAAACTTTTGTGATTCGGAAAATTGTGAACTTGAAGTATAAAGACGGGAGCAGTGCGTCGGAGCATATGAGTGAGTTTCAAGGATTGGTGAACCAGTTGTCCACCATGAAGTTGAATCTTGATGATGAGATTCAGGCTCTTTTACTTCTCAGTTCGTTGCCAAATAGCTGGGAGACTTTGGTGGTGTCTCTAAGTAATTCAGCTCCAGAAGGAAAGCTGACCGTGCAGATGGTCAAGGACAGTATTCATAATGAGGAGACAAGACGGAAGGAGCAAGGTGTGAATTTTGAGACACACACACAAGTTTTTGTTGCGCAGATTAGCGGCAAAAACAGAGAGATGAACTCTCCTAAAGATGACAAATTTAGGAGAAAGATGAGAGGAAAAGAGATAATTTGTTTTCACTGCCAGAGACCGGGTCATATAAGGCGAGAATGCAGATTTTTAAAGAAGGAGCAGTCTAAGGAAAAAGATGAGGATAAAGACTCAATTGTGTATTTATCCGACGTTGATGTAGCCATTGTTAGTGATGGTAAACCCAAGTGCCAAGTTAATGAATGGGTTATTGATTCGGGTGCTTCGTTCCATGCAACTTCGTGTGGTGAGATCTTCACATCATACACTAGTGGTGATTTTGGCTATGTACGGATGGGAAATGGTAGTGCATCCAAGGTTATCGACATTGGAGATATTTGTTTAGAGACTAACAGTGGTTATAAGTTGATGCTTAGAGAAGTCAGACATGTTCCTGGTATCCGCCTTAGTTTAATGTCTACTGGTAAGCTTGATGAGAATGGTTATAGCAGTTCCTTTGGTGAAAGTCAATGGAAGCTCACTAAAGGGTCTCTAGTGGTGACTAGAGGAAAGAAGGTAGGCACGCTTTACACGATGCAGACGCGTGTGAAAGGTGTTGAAGATGGGGGAGCTAGGTGTAAAAAGATGTGGTGCAAAGCCATGTGAGATGGGAGAAAAGCCTTGCATGAGAACCACGAGAAGAAAACTTTTCGCTTTAAATGGGCACTAAAAGTGAAGAAGGAAAATGATAGCTCGCAGCCAGGATACAAAGTGGTTGTGAAAGAATTTGGCAAGCAAAAATCTGTAAAGTTTGAGTTAGATCCTCCCATCGAGATGAACTATGTCGATGAGATAAAATCCGGTATGAAGAAAGTGAATTCCAAGAAGTTTGAGTTGAGTCAAGGTTTCGTTGGGATTAGCTCCAAGTGAGGGAGCTGTGGTTTGGTGTGCAAATTCAGTCTTGGAAGGTTATACAGAAGCAGACATGACAGGTTCTGAAGAGAAGAAGTCTACTTCGGGGTATTTGTTTACTTTTGCAGGGGGAGCTGTGGAACTGTGTTATGACAGTCCAAGTTGCAGAAGTTGGTTGTTTTGTCTACTACTGAGTTGACAACGAAATGTTGTGATTTTGCCAAGAGTTGAGTTTAACACAAGAATCGACTCCAAGTGACGGGGTCATGATAAATACCTCTATTATGGGTTCGGAGGGGGAGATTGTTGATGGGTCCTCACCCATAAAAAGGTGAAGAGAACATGGCAGAAAACATGTGAGCTCATTTTGGGCAAGGAAACATGTGTGCAGGTTTTATGGAAGAAAAAGGAAAAAGGACTTTGTCCTTTAGTTTCTTTTATGCTTGGTGACTCACGCACAAATTGCTTGGGAAAGGAAGAAAAGACTTTTGGGTTCTTTTCATGGCACATGCATATATATATATATATATATATATATATATATATATATATATATATATATATATATATGTATATGTTGCAGGAGAGAGAAATTAAAGGGCATAGCCCCTTGTCTATATATATGTATATCCTTCCATTATGTCAGGTATGGAATTGTGAGAGACAATCCATCCGAGAGAAATCCCATCCGGGGAGGATGGATGTGAGCAAGAGAGAGAGAAGAAAAATCAGAGTGAGTCAGGAGTGAAAAATAGAGAGATAAAGATTAAACAACTAGGGGTGTTGTTTGGGTTCCATCACATAGTTATTGTGGTGAGATAATTTGAGTGTGTACTCAAATTAGGATATTTTTGTATTCTCTCAGTTTATTCTAGTGGATTTTTCGGAGATCGTCCCGTGGTTTTTACCTCTTAGTTATAGAGGGTTTTCCACGTAAAATCTTGGTGTCTCGTGCTTGGTTATCTCTTCTCATTATTTTCTGCAGTGGTTATTATTTCGGTGGAGCTGCAAATTTAATCTGATTGGCATGTACTGATATTTTTGGCCATTTAATTTATCAAAGACAACAGTATTTGGGAGGTGATTTTTCCCAACATTCTAGATATTAGAGTATTATTTATGTATTAAGAAATAAATCAATTATGTAATGCATGATTCTCTCCTACAATTAGGTAATGATTATTTTCATAATTCTCTCCTTGAGTTAAGCATTCTGTTAGTTCAATATTAGTATAAATATCTCATATTCTCACAATGTAAGGGATCCTATGCTCAGTAAAATTATCTATGCTATCTTATCAATTCTCTCTCAATATTCTGTTCCAACACTAACGAAGGAGTATATATATAGTAGTCAAGTAGTAGTATTAATTATTGGGGACATGCAGGCGTATCCGCATAAGATATTAACTGGGAGGAGGTTGAGAATGAACACAATTCGACAGACTTTTGGACTTGCTGAATGCTGGTTTTCGCAAGAGGGAAGAGAGTGTACATGATGCTTTTGGAGCTGATCATAGTTCTACTAGCATTTCTGTTGGCTTAGGTATATACAGAGTTTTTATTTATTAATTACGTGCGTACTACGTAATCGTCCAGCTTTAATCATGTACATGCAAATTAATTAAGAGTCCTTCTAGGGACTAGGGAGCCCGGGGTTGGTGACCGGGCAAAATTTATTTATTTATTTTTTGTTTTGACCCCCAAATAATTTATGTGATTTATTGGGACTGAAATTTAAAAAAAACCAGTGATTTATGTGTGATTTGGATACATATAAAAAACAGGATTACGCAAACTGTATAACTCTGTTTTTGATATGTATCCAAATCACACTTAAATCATTATTTTTTTTTAAATTTCAGTTTCAATAAATTACATAAATTATTTGGAAGGCAAAACAAAAAAAAAAAAAATTTATTTGCCCCGTCGCCCGTCACCAACCCCGGGCTCCCTAAAATTATTGATTAATTAAACTCTCTCACATGCACGCACAACACAACACAACACGCATTCATATGTTGATGTCTTGGCTTTTGAAGTGGACTTATGTTGTGTTATAGCTAGTCGTATGGACATGGACAACTTGTGCCCCACTTCTTCGCTGTATGCTCGCAATGCTATATCGAAATATAGAAAGACAAAAAGCAAATCAGAAGATAATGAAAGTACACGTACCGACCGCAGAAGAGCTTATATCCTATTTAGACTCGAAGATTGTTGGTATTTATGCTTGAAGCCTTGTTCAATCTTTTGTCAGTTGATTTCATATTTCAATTGTATATTTTTTGTATATCTTTATTGTTATTGGGCATTTGACTCATATTGTGTTTTTTATGTGAAGAAAGCTACCTTTGACCGGTTAAGTTGATTTGATTTTAGATTTTAATAAATTATGATTATTCTGTAGATCTTTGAAGAATTGTATTTAATTTGACATTTATGAATTATCAACTATTAAATATTTTTAAGTTATTAGTGCTCTATTAATTAGTTTGAGATTTGTTGTGTTTTGCACGTGATCTCATTTTCCTATTTGAGAAGAGGGTGTTACACTGCTACTTTGTAATACAATTATTACTGCAAAATCGCATCTTTTAAGGTAATTAGAAGCGTAAAACTATGAGAAATTAAGACGTGATTATATATGTCCCTTGATCTAGTAGAGGAAAATTTTTGTGTTTCGCTTTACCTTATAATTATGAAGGTAAAAATTATATTGTATAATTCACTTTGGTGCATGCTTTAGAGGGGTTGCTTTATAGAGTTTTTAATAGCGATGGATATTATGGAGTTGGGGTATGGACTATATATATGGGGTGAAAGAATCTTGGATCAAATTAATGGAAATTTCTAATTTGATGAGAACCAAGCATAAATTAAAATGATGAAGCCATTATATATATGTGTGTGTGTGTGTGTGTGAAAATCTAAACATTTACGTACTTCATCATATGATCCGGCCGGTTCTATTAATCAGCCTGTTTGAAAATCTAAACATCTACGTACTTCATCATATGATCCGGCCGGTTCTATTAAAGGAGAACCGGATCATTAACAGTGACTCATTCACGGGCCACCACTACCACTTGTTTTCCAACATTATTGCTGCAGGCGCGCTCTCAATTGGCCTTCAGCTATGTCTTCCAAATATGTTATTTTCAATAGATAGTGAAAGTACATACACAGATCGCAGAAGAGGCGTAGCATTACGTACTTTAAGTTAGGAACCCATGGCAAGTTGGCAAGTGTAGAACCATGTGGCTTGAAGTAACAAAAGTGCACGTGCCATTCAATTATATGACTAGCTCACTTGGTGAAGATTTTCTTTTACGATTATTTCATAGGCCTATTTAACATCGACACTCTTGGTGGTTGGAGTTACAATTAAGTTTCTCTCTTTGTCTAAGCTCTTCGCTAGCTTTCCTAAAGATATCGTTGTCAAGAATTAATTCAAGAGCTGGTAAGTATCATTATATATCATCCTAGTTTAAGAATTAGTACTATATAAATACGGCATTATTGTTATATAAATGATAGAGATGGTGTTAGCTATTTTTTGGTTTTTTATTTGAAAAGTATTGTAATGCAAATTTTTATCTTCCAATCCAAATCTTTTGGATTTGTCATTCTTTATATTACTTTAGGTGATAGTAATAAAATTTCATTTTGCTGATCAAAAATAAAAAAAATAGAAAAATGCACCCAATACCTAAACCGTGACGTGTTACACCCAATTTCAACACAAATCGTGTTTTGCAATGGAAAAAAAGAATAAACTTTCATTTCTAAAAGACCTATGATTTCTATACGAAAAATTGATGAGAGAATACGTGCTTATTATGTTCATAGTTTGTTGTTGCGGGGGGTGGTGACGGTCAAAGAAGATAAATTTGCAATTCCAGGGCTCGAGTGTGGTGTACATGTATTTGCAAAGAAGATGGCTGACAAAATGTCAAATTATATCTTGAATTTATTATTTTTGTGTAGATATGGTACATAACTTTAAAATATAACAAACTGTTTTATTATTGTAAAATCGTAATTAGAAGTGTAAAACTGAGTCTAATTAGAAGATATAATTTTATACTACTAATTATACCACGAGATAAGGACTTGTTGTATTGAAATGACACATACTATGCACGTGCCTCTGTTCGGAGGAAATTGGAAAAAAATTGGTCCACCCATAGAAGAGACTCAAGATAAATGTATTACTTTAATTTAGGATCCCATGAAATAATTTAATATTTAATGGGCAACCGTAGAATCACGTGGCTTAAAGTAACAAAAGTGTCATTCAATCGTTAAAGAAGTATTAGAGATAATAGAGATAGGTGACGGATAAAGTTGAGCCGAGATTTTCGCTCCCAAACTAAATGCTTATATATATTTATTTCCCTGCGTTTTTAAATTTTTTAAGATTTGATGTATCTAAAATGTAAGAAAGTTATATGTGGCAATTGCCTAAATTTATTACAGCTTATTTCTATTATTTCATAGGCCTATTTAACATCGACTCTCTTGGTGGTTGTAGTTACAAGTTTCTTTCTTTAATTTGTCTAAGCTCTTCGCTTTCCTAAAGATATCGTTGTCAAGAATTCAAGAGCCGGTAAGTATCATTATCATCCTAGTTTAAGAAGTACAATATATTTTATAATCTTTAGTTTTTTTTTTCTATTTCTACATTGGAGAATTTAATTTTTGTACGTTGATTTAATCGTTTGAATCTCCCGTTCTATTGAAAAAGAATGGAGTTGCATTAAGGCAATATGCGTTAAAGAAGTCTATTTTAAAAGCAAAATTATTAAGAGTTTTTTGAGATACATTTAATGTAGACTCTTTATAAGGAAATAATTTAATCTTTTTTGTGCACGTGATACATATAATTTTATAAGGGAAAAGATGGACAACAAATTCTCTGCACTCATTGTTGACGATGACACTATTATCAGAAAAATCCACAGCATGCTTTTGAGTAAGTTTAAATTCAAAACTTGCGCTGTGGAAAATGGACAAAAAGCTATTGACTTATATCACTCTGGCAAATGTTTTGATCTTGTTGTTATGGACATGGAAATGCCAATCAAAGATGGTCCTCAGGTTAGTTTTTTCCTACTTAAATATATATTTTTTTAAAAATATTCGTATAATATTAAAATGTAAGAAATTACACACACAAAAAGGACTTTATAAATTTTTTGTCGTCTACTAACTTATAGTTACATGGACGAAAACAAATTTAAGAGACTACATATTTAAAATTTTAATCTAGCTAAAATTTTATTTTTTGAATAGGCAACAAGGGAGCTCAGAGCCATGGGAGTGAATAGTATAATAATTGGAGTGACTTCTTGTGGTCGAGACTCAGAAAAGCAAGCATTTATACAAGCTGGTTTAAATGATTGTTACGAAAAGCCGCTAAAAGATAAAGTAGTTGCATCTCTTGCTCAAAGACTCGAGAACAATAACTAAAAGTTTTTGTAGAGTTGTGTTATCTCAAATCAATTCACATAAGTTACAACTTTAAGCTATGTTTTTCCTCTCCTAATAAAATTGGTTTTGTGTAACTCCTAGTTTCGATGTAATTTATGTTTTTGTTACTTGTTAAAATAACTACTTAATGAGTAATGATTATATGATTTCTTACTAAAAGGTTGTTCGTCAATTACTTATAAGTTAACGTTGGTCAAACCAACTTACTCATGCTAGGATTTTCAATTTTGTTGTAACTTATTTTCCATTTCAACAATATTGATGAAATAAAGTTTAATTTCTCTTTCTGCTAATAGTTTTATGTCCCATTTACCTGAAACTCCTCTAACATCTTTAATTACCTCATTACCTTAAAGCTAGCCAGCCGGTCCTTGAACAGTAACAATGTAAAACCTTTCCATTTGCTCGTCACATATCCTTGTCATAAAGAGGGACAGACACGTAATTTACGTCTAATGGGAACTTTGGTATATAACACACACACATACATACATACATACATATATATATATATATATATATATATATATGTATAGAGCTTTTCTCCTATAAGGACCTAAAGTAAGGACCTAAAGTAAGGACCAATTTTTTTATTTTTTATTTTTGCTTTTTTTTTAGAACAACTAAAAATAAATAAATAAGTAATTATGGAACTGAAATTTTTACATAATACAGTGTTTTGGGCGTGATTTGGATACATATAACAAAACATGTATGTACAGTTTTGTTATGTACAGTAATTATGTTTTGTTATATGTATCCAAATCACGCCCAAAACATTGTATTATGTAAAAATTTCAGTTCCATAATTACTTATTTATTTATTTTTAGTTGTTCTAAAAAAAAAGCAAAAAAAAAAATTAAAAAAATTGGTCCTTACTTTAGGTCCTTACTTTAGGTCCTTATATATATGTGGGGGTACATATATATTAAAAAATATAAAATAGATGAAAAAAATAGTTTCTTTTCTTAAAATTATTGTTGAATGACCATTCATAGATTTTAGCGTTGAGAAACAATTTTGTGATATATATATATATACAACATTTATCAGGTCCGGACTCCCGGACCTGATTAAAATGCGGACCTAATTTTTTATTTTTTTTGCTTTTTTTTAAAACAGTTAATAAAAAATATATAATAATTTTTGGTATTGAAAAAAAATTTTAAAACAGTGTTTTGGGTACATATAACAAATCATGTTGTACAGTCTGTACAACACTGTTTATTATATATATTCAAATCACACCCAAAATACTGTTTTAAAAAAAAATTCAATACCAAAAATTATTATATATTTTTTATTAACTGTTTTGAAAAAAAAAAAGCAAAAAAAAAATAAAATTTTTGGGTCCGCATTTTATCAGGTCCGGACTCCCGGACCTGATCCTAACTCTCTCTCTCTCTCTATATATATATATATATACACACACACACTTTAATATTCTAATTAGGAGAGAATGAAATTTACTTAATGATAAAATTTGAGAGATTATTAAGATTGATTATGTCATTTATTATACTTTTATTTAACTCCCTTCGATGTGTCCCATTCAAAGAAAAAATAAATTGTCGACCAGGTTTTAGACTATTTATTGGGTAAGACTGAGGTACTGTGACCTTTAAGTCTCAGATTCGATTCTCACTTAGTGAGTTTATTTCTTTAATTATAGGAAACTCGTGTCCTCTTAAGGTTTGTTTAGTTGTGAGTTTATCTCTTCCTCCTTTAGTGAGGCTTGTTTGATTCTTGATAATATATTTAATTATGAAATTATATTATATTTTTCAAAAGTATTTTTTTAAATAGTTATTCATTCACGATTATTGACAAAAATTAAATATATTGTGTTAATTTAAAAATGTTAAAAATGCATAGTCGACATTGAGGATGAAAATACCATCATGCAGAGCGACGGCTGAATAGAAGATTTTGACGTGATCAAGATTGTATTGTTCCAAAATTAGATATATATTTTGATTTTTTTTAATTAATTTGTGAAATTTTAAAATTCAAAATTGATATGAAGTTATTTAGTTTTAATATAAACAAATATAACAATTGTAAACTAACTATAAAATACTACTAATTATTATTTTTGTTGTTTCTAAAACTTAAACGAAATTATATCAATTTTGAATTTTAAGATTTCACAAAATGATTTAAAAAAATTAAAATGTATCTCTAATTTTAAAACGGATGTAATAATTTGTAAGGATCTTTTTTCCGATCGAATAGATTAAAGGGAGGATATATAGTAGACATCAAGCAAATGACTAAAAAAATGATTTATATATAGAAAATTCTCACTTGTTAATAGTCAAGATCATTTTGTGACATTCACAAATACTTTTCACACACTAAAGCAAGAAAATAAAAAAACAATATATTGAGTAAAAGACAAATCGGTTCTTATCTGGCAGATGTGATTTTTTATTATACCAACTTTATAAATAAATAAAAAAGTTGCATGTGTATTTTTCTCGTTCTCCATAACTTTAATTTTATTCAAATAATGGACAAAGCTTATACTGCGAGGGGAGGGGAATCAAAACTAACCAAAAAAAAAAATCATAAACATATCAAGTATAAATTTGGAAAAATAAATTTGCAACTACGTTAAAAAAAACATAAGAATTTTTCTCTCTAATAATATCATAAACCCATTTTCCTTACTTTTCTCTCTCACATATCCCTATGGTATGTACGTTGGATTGTAATCAATAGCTAGCCAGTGCAAGAATCTAGAGCCATTTGGTTGTTGTCGGGGGACAGGAATTCAAAATTTTTCTCAAATGTGGTCAAACGTAGATGGAACCAAAACAAAATCCTTGCCATTCAGAATCTTTCTGGGGATTGGGTGTATGGCCAAGAGGCTGTTGAACAGGCTGCTGTTGAATATTTTCAAGAAATGCTTAACCCTGCTACTATTGATCCTTATCCTGGTATTATGGACTGCTATAGTTTTTTCACTAAGCAAATAAGTACTGCTCAAGCTGCCAACCTTGTTGTTTCTATATCTGATGAGGAAATCCTTTCTGTGTTGAAATCTATGAAGAGAAACAAAAGCCAGATGGCTTTAATGTCAACTTCTTCATTCATTGCTGGGAAATTGTGGGGGCTGACTTCTTGCAGGCTGTTAAATTTTTCTTTTCCTCTTGCCGTATGCCTAAGGAAAATCTTGCAGGCCAGTGCAAAAATCCATTAACATACATCCCCATTTTCTGCTTAACATTATAATAAGGATAATCTTGAATTCTTTTCCAAGAATTTGTTTTCCGAGAATAAATATCATGTGTACCTTGTATTATTTCATTTTCCACACGATCAAAATAATAAAAACCTCTCACAAACCTTGTAGTCGTAATCAAAACCAACTTCACAAAATAAATAGGTTTCCTTAATCTTGCGTTTGTGAGTTTGGAGGAATGGGATGGATTATAAGGAAATGGATGAGATTTTAATTATAGTTTTCCTTGTTTGCGAGTTTAGGAGGAGGAAAATGAAGGAAAAATATTTTTATTTTTAAACTACATTATTACTATATTACTCTTACATATTAATGTAATAAATGACATGATTTATTTTGAAAGGTTACTTTAGGTAATATAAAATATTTAACTTTCTCACCCCTCCAAATCCTCCCACTTTTAGGTAAAAAGTTTTGAATCAAAAATAAAATCAATTTTACCTCAAAATCTCCTCCCTTCCCCTCCGGCCCTCCCCCGAAAAAAACTTACAAACATATATAGTGAAAATCACTCATCATATTGTGGTAATTTTATGCATGCCCTAGTGGTAGGGTCTTCAATAATTGGTCCATCTAGTACTCCTTCAAAGTCCATGGATTGAAGCCATACCGGTGGATTTTGTGCGGTTGACACGACGATTCGTCGTCGTTGGTGGTTATACAAGTTGAAAACCAATCCCCACATGGAAAAGTATCAGTTTTCCTTTTTGATTATGGAAAGATTTGCTCCTTCCAGTTGCGTTTTTCTAACAATAATGTTAAGGGACCTGCTTTAATGCTTAATAACTCGTCTATCCTTTTTAAAATAAATCTTATTTTGAGAGTACCAAGTTAATTCATGACATTCTAAACGTAAAAAGTTCATTTATAAAATTCTAACATTTAGGTCTCATGTAAAATTCTGAAATTCTACTTATTGTGTAATTTAACTTTATTTACCATTTAACAATATTTAGGAGAATGAAATTTGCTTAGTGATTACATTTGAGAGATTATAGCATTTATTATATTTATATTGAAATCCCTCCAAAGTGTTCGTTCAAAATAAAAATTCTAACCGATGTGAATTTATTAAAGTTTTTATAACAATAAATTTTGTAATTAGTAGGATTAATAAAATAGTTTATTTATCCATGATTATTGATTAAAATTAAATATAGTATTTTAATTTAAAATTCAAAAAATGCTACAAATTAATATTTTTTTAAAATCAAATTGAAACTCTAAGAATAAAGGAACATCATATATATATATATATATATATGTATATAGGGAGAAAGTGATTCATAACAAATGATTGTTATGGATACTATTTCAACAAACACATCTGTAACCTTCCATTTGTAGTTAGATCTAACGGTTGAAAAATATGAAGACATATTACCTGTTGCTACTAACAACTTTCTAGCAAGATGAGAAATGACCATAATAACCTCTCACAAATCACAAATATCCTTGTATGCTGGCCGCTACACTTTAATAGTGACAATAGTGGAAAGCTTCATGTACTCACTTCTTGAATTGACATATTTCATACGTTAGTTATTAATTCAATAATTGACATATTCTCATGTACTATTCCTCACGTTTCTTCTATGCCCCATACTGACATATTCTCATGTACTATTCCTCACGTTTCTTCTATATGCCCCATATGTTCCTCACTGTTTCATTTATTTTAATAACAGTGAGGGAATAACTATAAATTCATATTGTTATTTTATTAATTCAATAATTTCATTTATTTCAATAATAATAGTGAGGGAATAACTATAAATTCATAATATTTAGTTATTAATTCAATAAGACTAATTTATTTCAAAAAAATATTTATTTTTATAAATAATTTTATTAATTCAATAATTTCATTTATTTCAATAATAGTGAGGGAATAGCTTTAAATTCATATTATTTAGTTATTAATTCTATAAGACTCGTTTATTTCAAAAATATATTTATAAAAAATAAATAATTTTTTTCCCCATATTTCTTCATCATCACCCATATAGTCCATACCTTAATTAGCTCCATTAATTATCTCCTGCATAATAGCTATTATAAACTATACAAAGTAATTAACCCTTCTAAATCACCAGAGTGGATTAAACGTACAATTTTCATATCGACAATCGTTAGGTAACTATACAAAATGGAATTAATGTTTCCGCTACTAGATCAAGCTAGGGACATATATAATCAAGTATATATTCATCATTATATTTATGAGCTAGCCAGTGCAAGAATCCGTTAACAAAAATCAAACCCCCATTTCTGGCCAAACATAAAGAGGATATCTAATTAATCTCGAATTAATTGTTTTCCAAGATTAATTTGTTTTAATTTCCGTGAATAAATTGGTACACCTCCTACTATTACTTTCGCATGCAAATCTAATAAGTGGGCAAAAGTAGGATTTGATACCGAAACATATTAATTATTAGTATCCCCCATGTGCACACGAGATTACCTATTGGTTGGGAGAGTTGAGAGTGATTGCCGCATGGCACCATTATTTGGCGCCACATCTTCACTGGACGAGGAGGAGGTTGCCAAGTTGCATTCACTTTCCAACAATTCTACGTGGACTATGAACTCTTTACGACTTCATCTATTTATATTTTAACTTTCATTATAAATAATAAAAGATCAAAATATAAATAAATAAAATTATAAACAATTCATATTCAATTATCATGTCTACATAAAAAAGAACTTTTCACTCTCCGGTCACTATATATCCACTTTGCTAAAAAAGACTCTAGAATTTAGAGTAGCATTACCCTGAGTATATCTTATTAGTATAATAAATCTTTTCTATGAGCATTTACCGTTGATTGTAATGACCATTTTAGCTCATGATCATTTTACATATGATTGATCAAATTTTAAAAATTGCTCTGAAATTGTTTGAAGTTAAAGAAATTTGTTGCATGAAATTATGTACCAGGCTTAAACTCATTAATTTCATTTAAAAGAATCCTATTTGCAATTTTTTCAAATATTAAAGATATATTTTCATCCTATCTTAATTTATCCCCAACTCTAAAACTAGCCAGTGTTACTATAGTACTATCCATGCGAGAACTAGAATAAGAAGGCAGATAATAGATCTGTCAATTTTTTAGAACATGCATGCTTACAGATAATTTCTAAATGTGTTGTCAGGAAAATCCCTTATTATATTTTGGTAATTTTATGCATACCCTATTGTTAGGGTTCCATAAAAAGAACCCAAAATTTTGCAAGTGAATTCTTGGGGAAAATTCGAGTTAAATAGTGTTATTAAAATGTGTGTGTGTGTGTGTGTATATATATATATATATAAACCTACTTGATATATATTAGAAAGTAATTTTGATAAAAATGCAAAAAAAAAGTAGTAAATGATTGTTATGTCAAAGTTAGTACTTGGTACTATGTGCTTAAGACAATTACGCCCTCCTTAATTAAGTGCTTAGAGTTTTAGCATTTGTCTCCCGGAATACAATGACAATGTGTACTATAGCAGCACTACAAATAGCACACACAGTTGCGAACCAATGAATGCTCTGAACTCTCTCAAATGAACTCTGAATATGACTGAATTAATAAAAAGTTTCGATGATCGAATGACTGACTTCGCGGGATATTTATAGGTGATTGACGTGACCCTTCATGACTGGACATGACCCTTTGGAATGACTGGACACATATGAAAAGGCATGGCTGTTTAATTTGAACGAACAGTGGCGTAAGCGCTGCGGCGCTGTCACTACTAGAATAATGGGCATCTGAAACCGAATTTTAGAGACGGACTAAGTTCCGTCTCAGATTTTATCAGTTTGAGACAGATTTAGAAACCGAAATTTTGCTAGGTCTCGAAATGTTTTGGAAGTAAAAAACTGAGACGGATTTTGAAACCGCTACATCGTCTCAAATACTAGAGACAGAATTAGAGACGGATTAAGACGTCTCAAAAACTAAGTATTTTTTTTAAAAATTTGAACACGTTTTTGAAACATATTTGAGACCAACCGTGCTCGTCTCAGATTAATAATAATAAAAAATATTTTCCCTCCAAATATTAGTCTCCAAATCCCTCTTTATTTTAGAAACGGAATTAGAGACGGATACAGCCGTCTCAAAAATTGAATATTTTTAAAGATTTTTAAACATATGTTAGAGACGGATTAGAGACTGATATAGTCCGTCTCAGTTGGGTAAATGGGTTCCCCGCGTAAATGGGTTCCACTTTCGATTGATATACACCCAAATTTTTTTGGGTCTCCCTCCTCTTTATCGCTGCCAATTTTTTCCCAAATTGTTTCCTCCCACTCTCATCTTCATCTTCTTCTTCTTCCCGTCTTCCTACTCTTCCACCCTTTGCCGCTAAGCCACTGTCTCCCTCCTCTTTTCCCTCCTATTCCTTTTCTTCCTATTTTTTGAGGGTTAGGGTTTCAAAGCTGTTGAACAAATTGAAGCTGTTGAATAACCGAAAGGTCATTAGGGCTGTAAAACCAATAATCGTGCCTCATCTTACTACGATTTCAGTGCCTCCACCGCCATAGGTTTTAGTCTCCTATGGTTTCTCCACCATCCTGGGTTTCAGTCTCCCTCTATTCTAATTTCAGGTTTAGAGTTTTAATTTTGATGCTAATGATTTCGATTAGGTTTTCAATTTGGTTTGATTAGTGATTTATTTTAAATTTGGTCATTTCTCCTCTGTCATAGCAAAGGAAAAGCTGAACGTAATTGCTTTGATTGGCCAATTTTGGCTTGTAAGGAGTTGAATATGTAAAGGATGTGTAGTTTTCTGTGATTTTACTATGGCAAATCTTAATTTAAATTTTTTTTCTTAGTCATTAATTTCCATGACTATTGTGATGTATGCTTGTGTACAATTTTCTGTGATGTATTACTCTGGTAAAGAATCTGTAGTTTTCCATGCATGACTAATTTTTGGTTCTTGCATGCTATTATGTATTGTGAAAACTGATGCTTATTATAACTTCATTCTATAGCATTATCTACTAGCATTATTTTATAGAAGCTATATTATTATGTTTACAAAGGGAATAATGTCAATATAAAATGTTAATTCTTATTGAATTCAAAATCTGTTGATACTGTTATTTTTCTTTGCTGGTATAATCTAGAAAACCAAACAGTGTCTATTGTGTCCTTACATTCCGCAGTTGATAATTCGAACTTTTTGGATGACGTCTATGTATAATCCTCTATTTTGGTTATAAACAGTCTAGTCTCGGGCCATTTCCTCTGCCTTTGGCCCTTATAATTTTTGGAATTCTTGAGGAATGATATTATTTGATTAAAAAAGGACATATTCCTTTCTACTATACTCATATGCATTACCCTGTTTATTTGTTGGGATTTCTGGGAGAATTAAGCAGATTTCTTTGTCGTTGACATGGGGAACAACTAATTCTGGTGTTCTTATCCCTTTAAACAAACGACTCAGTTGCTCGGTGGATAGTATAAAAAATAAAAGGAGTTATTTTACATCAGGTGTTTGTTCCAATATGTGCATTTCTCAAGTTATCTGATTTCTATATTTTGTTAATGTTGTGATTTGTTCATTTGTTGGCATTATAGTACCAATAATATTGCTTTGCAATACTGTATAAAACAAAGTTTAGTTGAATTATATGGTCAGTTTGGTCTTTTATATTAGAAAGAAGCTAATTATATGGGATTAGTTGAATTATGAGTTATGGCGAAGATAATGGTTTAAATAACGATACTTAGTAAAATTTTGAAATATGTGAAGTAGGAGGGAAGATAGTGAGAGAAATCGAGGTGGGACAAAACCGCATAAACATGGAATAGAGAGAAAGAAATGGGATCCGGATTATGTGCATGAAGATTTGTATTTGTCAGAATTAGAGGGTATGGTTTGTCAATTGTCTCTCTCAATTATGTTTTCTACTATATTTCTCTGTTTTGATCCTATGTTTTGGGTTGCAATGGAAATAGAATGACTTGAGGAGCAGCTGGAGGTCATGCTGTGAGGACCTACCTTGAACGTCTGAAAAGTGACTTCAAGTAATGCCGTCTAATTATTGAAATATTACTGCATTGTTCTATGTTCGATATCTGATATTTCTAGATCTATTATTTTCATTGATTATTATTATTTATAGGAAGTTTTATGTTCATGCTCCATCAAGTTTGGGGACTACTGATAGTTATCGGACTTCTTGTGGGTTAATGTAGTTTTCTCAGGGAATTTATTTCATTCGTTTTTGGAATATTAGCTGCAAATGCATGGTCAATGTAGACTGGGTTTCGTTATTGAAAGATTAAAATATCTTCTGATGTAATGTGTAATATTTCTTTTAGTTTTTATCATCAAATCGTTAGTTTCTTTGAGTTTTTATCATGGTCAATGTTGGATTTGTTTACATTCTTAAATTAGGAAAACAAAATGTTTAAAATTAGTTTGTTTAATTGAAGATATAATCTCTTTTTGATAGGATAGCTGTGAAGTAGGTAGCTCTAGTAGCTTCATTTATCTATTTCAGGGTGTTCCTGTTCCCCTTCTTGTAGCATCATTGTTCATTGATTATTGCTTGGTGCTTTCATGTTTTGTTGGCATCACTTTTGTAGCTGTAGCTTTATCAAATCTTAATGTCCAGGTATACAAATACTAGTATTTTTTGCCATTCTGATTACTAAAGATTAGGTTTGTTCATGTATCAAATTTGTCTTTTAGTTTATCACCTGAAAAGTGTCCTCTATAAGCTTCAGCTGCCTGGGGTGTATATTTAGGTTTGGTTATGGGTTAAATTTGTTTCCTAAAGGAGTGTGGTTGTGGTGAATTCCTCAATTTTGCGTACTCTATCCTTTTGAGAGGTAATGTTTTTAAAACCTTTTTTTTTCATTCTTTGCAACAAATTTAGTTTAGTGTTAAATTTAACATTTACGTTTAGGTGTATGTTTCATTTAAAGAAGAAGGTTAAAAATAGAGCACGTGTGGAAGCTTCAATTTGTGAGGCTTATAATCTGCAAGAGATATCATTGTTATGCTAACACTATTTTGAATCCACATTAATCCAAACAAGGTTAAATTTATAATCTGCAAGAGATATCATTGTTATGCTCACACTATTTTGAATTCACATTAATCCAAACAAGGTTAAATCACGTCCCAAGGAATGACGATATATACTCGTTCTTAGCTTACTTATTTACAAAATTGTGCAGGTGTCCAGGGAATTAGTGCTAGGAGGGAAGCTAATTCTAGTAAAGATGCGACTGAGAATCCAGAAGATAGGGAGGTGATTCACATAGTTGGTACTAGGTACTTCCACTTTTTCCCCCAAGTAAATGTATGCATGTATGCAGATGCATTTTATATCTCAATCTCAGTCTTCTTCTCTCCAATCTATTCTCTTCCTCTTAAAACTTCTTCTTCTCAATTTTGTCTCTTATGCACTTCTAATACTTCACAAAATTCAGCAACAACGGCAAAAATATGAAGTAAGCAGCAACAAAAAATCCATGGAACAAGCAACTCTGATACATTCCAATTAAACTAATGAAAGCACATAATATCTTCTCCAAATAGAGCTTATGGATGTGCACCAACCTTAATTATTTTTTGAAATATGTAATTAGCGGAGTATATGATTCACATATTAGCGTAGTTCCTATAAATGTTAATATTTATACTACTGTTTCTTGGGTATTAGCATTTACAAGATTTATAGTAAAATCAGTTGCTAAACAGGTGTAATATGTCATTTTGGTCATTTGGTGTTACTATAAAATTGAGCTCAATCGTGATTTACTAATATTTATATTCTCTTTAAACCTACGTTGAATAAAAAATGATTGTTTTAGTAAACAAATTTAGCTAAATAAAAGCCGATATTGTATGGCTCAATGAAAACTTACTTTTCAATAGAGAAGTTGACTTTTGGTTCTTTGATTGTTTGATTTTAGAAGTATTTTTATTGATGTCATATGGGGTATATTTCTTTATTTACATGTAATAATTAGTGTAAATTGACATTTACTTACAAGTATTCAGGTAAATAAGGTTGTACTAGTCTACATGAAACTGTATGCAGTAGGTCTAATATCACATTATCCCCTATATATGTTTTTTTTAAATTACTCAAAGCACCTTGTACTAATTTATTTTTTGCAAAATCTAGGAGGGTCAACTGACCTTATCTATGTGTAGCTCCAAGTCCACCCTGAGTAATAATCCTATTGGTATGCCAATTGTTTAAATACAAAAAAATTAATCTCTGGGCAGCACCTCTTGAACAAGAGCTGAATGTGAGTAACCACTTATTGCAAATTATATGACTTTCAAGCATGCAAAATATACTGTAAGAAAAATGTAAGTAATAACAAAAAGAATAGATGGTAATTATCTTGAATGAGTTTGTCATATGGTGAATTACTTGTGTATGTACATATTTTCTACAATGAAATGCTAACACTAGTGACAGTTATTTATTTTGATTAATAATCACACACTTTTGTTGAGCAAAAGTGCAAAACAGTTGTTTATACACTAGTAACAAGTCATCACATTGTCTATCTCCTGTATTTTAGTATTTGCCATGTAGTGTGTATTTCACAGGATGTTGAAGAAATTTAGATGGATGTCCATCTGCTAAATTATTTGATTGTTCTTCGAAGTATTTGTGTGCTTATGGTTACACTGGTTTATTGTGCAGAACATGGAAGTTCTTGAGAGGATGGGGAAGTTTACTGGCATAACATCGGAATTGGCTATTCCTACGGATAGTGCGAATTATATACCGATTCAAAAGCGAGCACCAGTGAATAAACAAGTAGTGATTGGCACACCTGGCACTATAAACAAATGGATTACAACAAGGAAATTAGGCATGAGTTCTATAAAGGTTCTTGTATTTGATGAGGCAGACCATATGCTGGCAGAGGTGATTTCATAGTTATGATCTGACTTTTGCAGTGATGTATGTTTTTATTGATATATCAATATTAGCATGCAAAATTTTCATTTACTGCTTCATCAATTATCACATTTACATCATCCTCTCTTACCACTGAAATAAAATACTCCCTTCATTCCAAAACATAGGATTAAGTTTGACTTGTCAAAGTCAATTTAAGATATTTTTAAATTTAAAATGGATGCGAATCATTTAACATTTATTAACAATAAACCTTGTACTAGTAGTAGGATTTAGAAAGTTTACAATTTTCATAATTGTGCTTTCTAAAACTAAATTAATTCATATTAACTTTAAATTTTAAAAAAACTCAAATTGACTTTAAAAAAATAAAAATATTGATCGTATATTTTGGAACAGAGGGAATATTATTATTTTGATTGGGCTCATACAAACCACGTTGTTTGTGATCACCTCATTCTGCACACCTTTTCTTATCAATAGAGCAAGTTTAATAAAACATATGAAACCTTAATAGCAGTTCTGAAGCCTTTAATTTAGTAGCCTAAGGAAGCCCACATTTTGAAAAAGGAGAACATGAATAATCTTAACCCTCTTTATAATTTCAGTAGAGGGTAATAACTTGTATATGACTCTAAAGAATTGCTAAAATGTTTCTTAAGTTGTAATGTGCTTTTTAGATTATCTGTTGAAGTTGTGCTTAGTTGTGTTCTTGCTTATTATGCAGTAATTTCTTGAATGCAGAAAAAGCAACGTCAGAAAGTCTTAATCTGCTGTTCACATGATTCCTCTCTGGTCATGAATAGTAAGTATTTCATCTGCTGTTCCAGTTAGTGTTGACTGTCTTTTCGAAGCATGCCCTACCTTCCTTGTCTAAGAAGATACTTTGAGTCTCAAGCCTGTTCTTTATTCATATAATTGAATCCAATATGTTACTTAAGCTTCTTTGGTTTTATATCATGCATGGAGTTCATAATATTTTATGATTAAGCCAGGGTTTCTACCCAATTGCATGCCTCCATCAAATGCTTCTTATTCAATTTTTCATAGCTGTATAACATTCCAGAGTCTTACAATAGATCAGTGTACTTTTTTTTTCCTTTTTTGAATATGATTGTTGTCTTGCAATATTGTTTATCAAGCTAGGCCTCACAATCATTTTTGAATTAGGCCAGAAGTTGGGTCAGACAATCATATTTGTTCGCACAAGGAATAGTGGAAGCATATTGCATAAAGCACTAGTTGAATATGGTTATGAGGTCAATATACATGTTTGAAATATTATGTTCTAAACTTAATTGGCTCATTCAATACCTTTTATGAGTCATAACATATTGTATATTCAAACTGCAGGAAAAATATAAAAGTGATATCAGTCAAAAGTACGGAAATAATGAACCTAATTTTGATGCGGATATATGGACAGAGGCTTCAGGTGGTATTAAAAAGGGACGAGTGTTTGGTTTCGGTTCGAGTGAGGATTTAAAAGCAAGTGGGTTAAGTGAATCGATTTCTACAAATGCCTCTACATCTCGCTTGACTCCCTCACCTGCATCACTTGAAGGGAGCTAATCTCTCATCCTCTTGCTGCGATGGAGACCCCCAAATTTCAAGCTATGATGGATGCAAGACAAAAACAATTGGAAGAGGATATGGGTAAGAAATTTGAAGAAGAGATGAGGAAACTGAGAGAAAAGTCGTTGAATCTTCCAAATAGCGATGTAAGTGTTTTTTCTTGCCCAATATTCTAGTATTGTCTTTATTCTTCAACAATCTAGATGTGTTTGACTCATTTTGACTTGGATGCATGTGATATTTGAAATTGTGGGTGCAGTGCAAATGTAGTTTTTTTGATGTCTGTTTAATTTGTCGTGATTGTATTTACTTTTTGAAATCTATTGATTTGTTTTGATACCTGAATTTAATGTACTTGTGATGTTGTAACTCATTTTGGCATCAAAATTTAAACACAGTCACACATATATGGCATCATACAAATATGATTTTCCAAGTACACTAGCCTAATATACTTGAATTTTAATGTGTTTTGTGATGGGTTTGACGGGCAATATTTGTTTGTATATGGGGTTAATGAGTGGCTGATTTCTGTTTCTGTGGTATTTGAAAAGAGAGTGAATTATGTGATAAAGACCAATAATTTAGAGCCACTTTAGGAAAAATTAGCTTGATACAGTAGCTTGATCACCACATAGAAACTTTCTCCTCATCTCGTTATTCTTTATTTGGACAATTCATTAAGCAATATATCACCACAAGTAACTAATTAAAGATGTGGCAAATGTCAATGCATGTAAATGTATATGTGGTTGTTTTGGCAGTGAATTAGAGTTGTCCGTATGTATCTATTATTGATGCAGGCATCAACTAGTATAATTGATGATGCCTTTTATTTTGGTTCTAGTTTGGTATGAATGTACGAAAAAGACAGTTATAACCAGTTGACTAAATAAAGACGCAGATAAATTCAACTTTTTCATGCTGCTGAGTATGCTACAGCAATACATATTTGTCTATTTCCGCACTTATGATTCTTAAAATTCATGTGAGATAGAACTGTACGTTATTAATGGGACCAATTGCTTTTAGCAATAGTATATATAGATGTACAAGTGAAAGGATAGTGACTAGCTACTCGTACGTTATTAATGGGACCAATTGCTTTTACAGCCTTATCTCTTTATATTCATCTTGTTTCTAATAATTCCATGGGCTGGTTGGCTTTGGACTGTGACCGGTGAGAATGATGCATTTTGACATGTGACCCCAATGCAAGTATTCAATCCAATTTTTAACCCAATAACTGAGAGAGATTCTACATTTTTAATATTTTTTTTCCTTGTGTTTTGATGTGAATTTATATTATGAAGCAGTAAATTGGTACATGCATGCAATGGAGACTATATATATATATATATATATATATATATATATATATATATATCATTGAGTACATACATATATATGTGCAGCAGCAATTGCACATGTTTAATTCATTTGAACACGTTGATTTTGTTTAATTTTCACATTGATCTAAAAGTTGATGTATGTTACATGTAGAATTAACTTGTTACATGTAGTATGTGAAGTTCTGAAAATTTTAGGCAGAATCTTATATTTGGTTTGGCATTTTAATGCTTATCGTATTACAGTAATATGCAAAAGTTGGTTCTAGGAATTTTAGTCAGTTTTGCTGGTCTTATGTTTAGAATGCATGCATTCATTTCATATATTTGACATGCATTCCATGTACTGCTACTTGTAGGATGATGTCGAGGATGAGCACGGTGAAGATTCAGGCGATAGTAACGAGGATGGAGACTTGTGATTATATATGCATGTTGATCTTTTAGGTAGTATTGTTTAGAAGTTACTTTTGTTTACCTTCGAGGATGGGATCGTGTGATTATGCATATTTTTGAGCTTTAAAGAAGTAGTTTTTAGAAGTTACTTTTGTTGTATTTGGTGAGACTTATAGTACGTTTATCTTTCATAGGATATTTGTAATAGTACTCATCGCTAGACGTCTTTTCTAGTATTGTTTATAAATAACAGTTTAGCAATTATCATTATTACTTTGAACATATTTATTTTTAGATTTTGAAATTAAATTATGAAAATATTTGTAATTTGTTGTTAATAAACATATTGAGACGGAATTGAGACGACTTCTTTTTGTCTCCAAGAATTTGTGATATTAGCGCCAAAGTTGACACGAATTTTGAGACGGATGTTGTCCGTCTCAAAATATGCGCGTTAAATAGACATTGGCGCCAAAGTTGAAACGGAATTGAGACGGATGGTGTCCATCTCAAATATGAAATTGCTGCCAATTTTGAGACGGATTCGAGACGGATTTTTCCCTCAAATTACGTGTGCTAAAATCGGTTTCAAACTTCAGCTCCCCATGGGTCAGTTTTGACACGGATTTGAGACGGATTTGTTTCGTATCTAATATTCTGAGACGGATTTGAGACGGACATTTTCTGTATCCAAGCTTTTGTTTTGAGACGGCCAGGATTAGCGACGCGACTAACTGACACGGACAGAATCCGTCTCAAAATCGATTTTGAGACGGATTTTGCTGTATTTGAGATGGATTTTGTCCGTCTCAGATACCCAGATTTTTGGTAGTATATATATATATATAGTAGAAGGTTGATGATAAAGTCAATTTTTATATAGAATTGTATTCTTTTTCCTTTTCCATAAATACTTTATAGGCTTAAAAATACTTTTGACCATGTAAGTTTTTTCATAATTTTTAGAAAGTGAGCCCTAATATTTAATGTTTAAGATATTGAATTTTAAGCTTTCTTAATTTTGAGACATAAAATTCTATGATCACAACAAAACTAGTTGATGTGGCCAGCCTAACCCACTACACCCTAGGCCATGAGCTTCACTTCTTTAACCCAATTAATCTTTTTAACCCAACCCAACTTTGGCCTAACCAAATCATAGACAAACCCTAAGGCCAACTCAGATCATTTATAGGTTTAAAAAAAAGAGTCATGCGCGAAAACTTTCAGTCGAATTATAATTATAACGTATGTGCATACATGAAATAAGTGAAAACTAACAAGAGTTTCACTACCACAATATGGAACTCTAGCATGCACTAAAGCATGGAATTACCACAAGATGAGGGATTTTCCCCAAATGATATGGTTAATTCATTTTATGGACTTGGTTTTGATTCATCTAGCCATGATTACAAGGTTGTGAGAGGTTTTTATGATCATAATTAATTATAGAAAATATATATTTGTATATTGTGGGCCCAAGTGCATATTAGGTGAACATGACCTAATTGAATTAAATGTACAAATTAGGGTTTACAAAAAACCTAATTAAATGTACAAATTAGGGTTTATGTGACCTAATTAAATGTACTAGACCCGGGGAAGTCTCCACGTGTTCCAAGGCAGAAGACTCGTGGATGCGACCCATTTTGGGAATTGATTGAGGGATTGGATTGGTGGCTAGAAGAACAGGGCAATTTGGGCATTACTTTGATGATTAAAGGGCATTTCTGGAATTTCTCCTTTAAAACATAATTAAAGGGTATTTCGGGAATTTCCCTTAAAACATGTGCCTGGCATGTGACTATTTTCCAGGAAAACTCTATAAATAGCCCCTCTACTCTGAGAAAAGGGGATCGCTCTCAAGACATTACACTTAGACTCTTGGAAGCTCTAAACACTTGAAACTCTCTCACAACTCGAAGACTCTAGAAGGCTCTTGGAATCCCTGCTACCCTAACCCGGTTTCCGGATTCTAGGAGTTCTGCCACGTGTCATTGGAGTAATTGCCTACCTGTTCTTCTCCCCTCTTCAATCAATCAATCAGTTCCGTACTCTTCGTGGATTTCTCTCCTCTCCAGCCAATACGAAACCCTAGCCCTAGCAAGGTGTAATTTTCTTACCTACATTTATTTGGCGACTCTGCTGGGGAGGTGTAGAATTCGTGAAGGGTATGCCCACAACTCGAAGTGGGAGAATTACAGGAAGAGTTTCACCGACAACAAGCATCACTTCACCGTATCCAATTTCAAGACAAGTGAATCCAGTGCTCCAAAGCGCGAATCTGGATTTTGATCAACCCATCCTAGAAGACGTTTCAGAAGGAAGTTCAACATCACCTCAAATGGCTGATCAACAACAAACCAGTGCTAGGCAGCCAAACGCAGGAAGGCAAGGTGAGGAGGTCACTGGAGCGCAGGCAACTGCGAATGCTGTGCAGATGGAGATGCTCAAAGCCTTACAGGAGGCACGAGAAGGCCAAGGGATGATGATGACCATGATGTTGGAGATGCAGAGGAAGCAGGAAGAAATGGGGAATTTCCGCCAGCAGTTGATGCAAATCCCCACTTTCAGGGCTATGTTCCCAGGAAGTTCGCAGGGGGAACGAGCAGAAGTGGAGGACAACAGCAACAACAAAGAGAATCCGACTGTGCTGCCAATAACGGAGAGTCAGCCGATTCCAATCATCAACTTGGAGCCCCAAAACAGCGGTGATGTGCCACAACTCAGATTGGAAGCAAGTCAGCCTCAGCCCAGCATCATCCCGACTACTCTCCCAGCATTTTCACAAGTGCAGATACCGACCATCCCGAGCCACATCCAACGAGCAAGCCAACAAGCACCACCGATTCAAATCATGCAAGATGGAAGTGTACACCAACCAGCATCCTTACCATACCCACCACCTATGCATCAATACATCACAGCCCCTCAGAGAGTTCATACCACGAGCCAGTATGTGACGAAGGATGATATGATCGACGTGATCAATCAACTTCGCAAGCAGACATCCCGACCTTCAGAGTTGGACTTTACTCCACCTTACCCGGCACACATACGAAGACAACCTTACCCGGCAGGGTATATTGAGCATCCCCCGCAGTTCCCAAAGTATAACGGGGAGAAAGGGAATGCCAGGGAGCATATTGCCAGGTTCGTGGAGTCGATGTCTCCGTGGTTGGGTTATGATGAGGTGAATAACCACAATTTGTTGATGAGGGAATTCAACAAGACTTTGACGGATAGTGCCTTCAGTTGGTACTACAATTTGGAGAAGGGATCAGTCCATGATTGGGATGATCTGAAATTACAGTTTTTTAAGAAATTTTTCTATGTGCAGAAACAAGTAACTATTGTAGAGCTGATGCGGTTCAAGCAGAAGCCGAACGAGGAGCTGTCAGATTATGTGGACAGATTCAGAGCCCAAGCACAGAAGTGTGCAGAGCCAATTGAGGAGAAGAACTTGGTTAGCATATGCAATAATGGTGCACTAGATTCCTTCAAGCCCCATCTCATTACAAAGGCATGTGATTCATTTGCGACTCTCTCATCATTTGCACAAGATTTGGGAGGAATCATGACAGTGCCCGTCAATCATGCGACGGTTACCTGGAAAGGTAAGAGAACAGCAACTGTGGCTTTGGCTGACTCTCAGTCAAAACCACAAGGGGGCAAGAGGGAGAAGAACGAGCGAAGTAAAGGGAAACAAGGGGACAAGTATACCAGAATGCCCGTTCCAGAGGCTATCACATGCAGTGAGAAGGCCTTTAGAGACCTGTACGAGCAATGGGTAGAACATGGAGTGGTGAGGCCTCCGAAGCCCAGATTTGTTGTGACCGAAGAAATAAAAAGAAGACCAGACTTCTGTGTATACCATCAATATGCAGGACATTCTACTATTGATTGTTATAGTCTGCGGAGGATATACCATGAAAAATTGGCGGCAGGAGAAATCGAGCTGGGAAAAGGAAGCAGCGTGCATGATAAGCCACTGCCTAATCATAAGGGAAAAGAAACGTGCAACACTATTACTCATAGTGAGGCACCAGAAGTGGAGATGATGGAGAATGCAGAGAGGATGGAAGAAATGATGGATGTTGATCCAGGCCTACAGGTGACGACGTTGATGAATGGAGTTAAATTCAGAAAATTTTTCGACCAAATAGGGTTAGCCAAGGAAGCAAGGATAGAGGCAACCAGGGCAATCATCAAAGCAGCCGAAACCCAAGAGACCTGCATGGCGGTAAGCAAAGGATTTGTGAAGGCAGTGGAAGAGGAAGAAAGCAAGATATCTTTCTCTAAAGCTGACAGAGAGATAAGATATCCGCACAACCGACCGCTGTATGTGACGGCAATCATAAATGGAATAGAGGTGCGGAGGGCGTTCATCGACAATGGAGCGTCTATAAATATTATGCCCTACACTGTGTTTAAGCAGTTAGGCCTGCCGGAGAAGAGAATTGTGAAAGAACCAACAAACATCACAGGGTTTGCCAACCAAAGTGCCAGAACCCTGGGACACATCAAGGTGGACATGCAGGTTGGAAAGATTCGAGGACCTGTAATGTTTCATGTTACCGAGGTGGATGCAGCGTATCATGTCTTGCTAGGAAGGGCGTGGCAAAACGACTATAGGGTGGTACCCTCCGTTTTTCATCAATGCCTGAAAGCTATCTGGAAGGGAAAAGAAGTGAAGGTACCAGCAACCAGAAATCCCTTTGGACCAGAGGAGGCACACATCGCCGAAGCAACTTTCTTTGATGATGTCGCCGAAGAGGGAGAGAACCAGATTGCAAGACCTGATTCTCTAAAATTAGTCAGTTGGGAGGAAGTACAGGCAGATAAGTTTGTGCCTGAGGAAAAAGAAAAGAAGAAGACCTCGGGACAAGGAGAATGTTCCAACAACAAGAAGCCGGTGGTAATAGACCTAGAAAAGGGAGAAAAAGGAGAAAAGAAAAGGCCAGCACATCCTGAAGATGCTAGAAACATAATCAATGCCAAACGGACAGTGCAATCAGATGATGGCCAAAGAACGAAATGGGAGAGGGTTGTTAAACCCGACGGAAAGATAGTGTTTCGCTTATGACGGTGCAAGGGGGAAGAGCCCAAGGAAGAGTGCAAACCCAACGGCTCAGGAGGTGTCCCCCACTCCAGCAGTAATGAAGAAGAAGAAATTGTGCAGCAGAAAGTAGAACCAGCTCCAGAATGCTTTGAGGATAGGCCGAAACCTCAACAAAATGAAGTAGAAGAAGTGGATTTGGCAACAGATGGAGGAACGCCAAGACCGACTTACGTCAACAAAGAACTGAATGCTGAGCAAAAAGAGGCACTTGTGAAACTGCTGCGAGAGTATAGGGATGTCTTCGCTTGGAACTATGACGAGATGCCCGGGATTGATAAAGAGTTGGTAGAGCACAATCTGAATGTAAGCCCGGGAATAAAACCAGTAAAGCAAGCTCCTCGCAACTATGCACCCGAAGTTGAGACCCAAATCAAGGAGGAAATCAAGAAGTTGCTGGAAGTAGGGTTCATCAAGCCAATTCAACATCCGATATGGTTATCCAGCATTATACCAGTAAAGAAGTCAAATGGTCAGTTACGGATATGTGTGGATTTTAGAGACTTGAATAAAGCATGCCCAAAAGATATGTATCCATTACCCAACATAGACACTTTGGTAGATGCAACGGCTAATCACGAGATGATGTCATTCATGGATGGGTTTGTGGGGTACAATCAGATAAAAATGTCAGTAGAAGATGCAGAGTTGACGGCCTTTCGTACTCCGTTTGGGAATTTCTACTATGTAGTAATGCCCTTCGGGTTGAAAAATGCGGGGGCAACTTATCAAAGGGCAATGCATGCTATATTTCATGACATGATTCATGATATAGTAGAAGACTATGTTGATGACATAGTAGTGAAATCCAAGAAGGCGATAACTCATGTGGAGGACCTGAGGAAAGTGTTTGAGCGATGCCGAAAATACAATTTGAAGATGAATCCGAAGAAATGTGCCTTTGGAATGACGGCTGGAAAATTCTTAGGCTTCTTGGTGCATAACAGAGGCTTGGAGGTAGACTCAAGCAAGGCAAAAACAGTTGTGGAGATGCCCCCACCAAAAACACAAAAACAACTGAAGAGCTTTCTAGGGAAAGTTTCTTATATGAGAAGATTTATGCCAGCATTAGCAGAAGTCACAGAACCTTTTGGCAAATTGCTAAAAGGAAAGGCAAAATGGGACTGGGGGTAAGACCAACAACAAGCCTTCGAGAAGGTGAAGGGGATTTTGGCTTCAGCACAAACGATGGTAGTACCACAAAGAGGAAAACCGTTGCAGTTATACATCACTTCTACCACAAAGTCTGTAGGGGGATTAATCACACAAGAAGTGGATGGAGAGGAAAAGCCTGTGTACTACATCAGCCGGATAATTAGAGGACCGGAAACTCGGTATTCGCAGGTGGAAAGACATTGCCTTGCATTGGTGTTTGTAGCGCAGAAAATGCGACATTATTTTTTGGCACACGAAGTGAAGCTTGCAACAAGAACTGACCCGATCAGATACCTACTGACTAAGCCGGCATTGGTAGGAAGACCTGCAAGATGGATGATGATACTTTCAGAATATGACATCCAGTGTGTAACACCAAAGGCAATCAAATGTCAGGCTTTGGCAGATCTACTAGCTCAATTTCCAAATGGAGAATACGAACCTCCCTCTGAGGATCTTCCAGGAGGAGAAGTAGAAGAAATTGACATAGTAGATGAAGACTCAGAATGGTGGAATTTAGCTTTTGATGGGTCATCTGCTGAAGGGAAAGGTGGAGCAGGCGTAGTGTTGACCACCAAAGAAGGAAAGGAAGTAGCTTTGTCATACAAGTTAGACTTCCCCTGCACGAACAATGAAGCAGAATATGAGGCGTTTATATTGGGATTATTAGCGGCTCGAGAGTTGGGAGCCAAACGCCTTAAAGTAAGGGGAGATTCAAACTTGATTGTGCAACAAATAAGAGGGCAATTCGCAGTGAAGGAGCCTATATTGGCACCGTATCGAACTGTGGCACAAAAAGTGATGGAGGACTTCAGGAAGGTGGTTATTGAGTACGTGCCAAGAGGACAAAATAAACAACCTGATGCATTAGCCACGGTAGCATCTAGAGTATATGTCCAAGGAGAAGACCTAGATGTGAAGGTAATGAAGAGAACCCTCCCAACCACGGTGTTAGACTTGTTCCCCAAAGACCTGACCGATGATTGGAGACATAACATTTCCCATCAATTGCAAACGAAGGAGGGGACCATATCACCGGTGGAACTTCAGAAATACGCCATCATCAAGGGAGTTTTGTACCATAAAGAAACAGATGGGGTATTGACACGATGCTTGGGGAGGCTCGAAGCACAACGCGTTTTGCATCAAGTACATGCAGAAAATTGTGGGTTGGCCGATATTGGATTGTATCGAAGGTTGCAGCGCCACGGGTATTATTGGCCTGAAATGAAGAAGGAAGCAGATGCACTTCAACGACAATGTGTTTCATGCCAAGAATACCCTGGGGAGGAGGAATGCGCCTTCATCGATGACATAGCGGATTGGCGAATCCCTTATGTAGAATTTTTACAAAGCGGCAATCTGCCTGCCGAAAAGAAGGACACAATCTTGATAAAGAGAAAGTCACAACGATTCTTCTTGCAAAATGGAGAATTGTTTAGAAGAGGGTTCAATGGCAAGCCCTTACGGTGTTTGGAAGTAGGAGAGGCCAAAGATTTGGTCTACCAAATGCATAAAGACGAGCACCAAGGGGGAGCTAAGTTATACAAACAACTTATTGATCATGGTTATTACTGGCCAAAGATGGAAGGAGATTGCTTGGATTTTGTCAAAAAGTGTCACATCTGCCAAATTCACGGGAATCTGATTCATGCTCCCGCTGTAGACCTACGGACCATAGCAACACCGTGGCCCTTTCATACGTGGGGAATGGATCTTATAGGTCCCATTCATCCTAACTCTAAGGGCAACATATGGATCTTGACGGCTACTGAGATGTATACAAAGTGGGTAGAGGCAATCCCTTTGAAAAAGGCTACGGGTCCAGCAGTGGCGAACTTCATTAAGGAACATATCATTTGTCGTTTCGGGATCCCGAAAATCATTCTGTCAGATAATGGAACTCCTTTCATCAATCGAGACATCAAAAGTCTGATGGAAAGATATAGGGTGAAGCATTACAAGTCATCGCCATACTACCCGAAAGGCAATGGGCAAGCAGAAGCCACAAACAAAACCTTGATCAAGATTCAGTCAAAAACCCTAGATGATCATCCGAAGACATGGGCAGAGCAGTTACCAATAGCATTATGGGCATATCGAACTTCAAAAAGAAAACCTACGGATGAAACCCCATATGCTTTAGTTTATGGAGAAGAAGCTATCTTGCCCGCCGAAATAGAAATCCCTTCGGCTAGGATGAGACTCCGAAGCTTAGTCGAGGAAGAGAACCGACCAGCAGCCCTAGAGGCCTTAGCTGACTTCCGAGACCGAGCCAAAGAAAAATTGGAACGGTATCACGAAAGACTGCGACGACAATACAATACCGCAGTGGTACCGCGACAAATTCTAGTGGGGGACTTGGTGCTCAAGACAGCAAATCAAGTCATGAGGGGAACACCAACCACCAAATTTTACCCCAAATGAGAAGGCCCGTATAGGGTACGAGAGATCTCCGAAAGCGGGTATTGCAAAATATCTCGCGTGGGATCAAATGCTATCTCAGGCCCATTGAACCTGAAATGGGTAAAGAAATATTACACATGAGATAGTCATCACGAGAGTTATACTTTTAACTTCAAAAGTAGTTGAGGCACCTGACTATAAGCCCTCACAGTTATACTTTCAAACTTCAAAAGTAGTTGAGGCACCTGACTATAAGCCCTCACAGTTATACTTTCAAACTTTAAAAGTAATCGAGGCACCTGACTATAAGTCCTCAACCTGAAAAACAAGTTACACTTTATCTCTAAAAGTGACGAACGTTATGCTTTATTCGACAAAAGCAAGATTTATTGTTTTTTTTTATGAAAATTTTGGAATGTTATGCTTTTCGTTAAAAGCATCTTGATCATCAATAAATTATCAGACTTTCATTCACTTATTTTTTTTTGAAAAGATATATATATACATGTTATTGATAACATTCATGTTTATCTATTCATAAGACCTATTGTTGCCTTGGAGTATTAATTTGAGTAACTTGAAATTCAATGATAAATATTGAGTTTTGAGGAATCATTCAAATTAAAGGCAATCAACAAGGTTAAAGAAACTCTAATTTGATAAATAAAATATGTGTAAATGAGTTTCTGAAACAGGAAAAGAAAAAAAAGAGACTACAACAAGTCATGATCTAAAGGCCACGACATATCAAACTGCAACGAAGGCATAGTTAAGGCCTCCAAATCACTAATGGCAGCATCCTGAATCTTGAGATTTTTGGCTTTTGATTTCTTGACATCTTGAGTAGTTGACTCTAAGTCCTGGAGCCGTCGCTCTACCTCCTGAAGTTGAGACTTTAAACCTTGCGCATGGATCTTCAATTTGTTTATGGCTTCGTCAAACTCTGAGATTTGTGCTGAAAAGGAGTCATCTTCACACTTACGTATAGCAATCTCCGAACGTAGCTCAACAAGGTTGAAATTCGACTGGAGGAGATCCAGCCTAGCCCGGAAAGGGGACATGTCAACACCCATAGCCGCAAGGTCGTCTACATCATCACTAAATTTCTTCAAGTCCTCAGCCCGCAAAGAGTATAAGGAAAGAGTGTGCAACCCAAGCACAAGGCCTGCGAGCTGATCTAGGAAGAAGGTCTGGGCAGAAGACGCCTTAATAATCAGCTGGTCGAGTATATGTGGGAACCGAGTTAAGAGGCGCTCAAGACTTTCCCGACTAGATGATGATATCCGGAAGCTCCTCCAAGAAACAAGGTCTCCGTTTGGATTGAAGGAAGCTTTGACAGGAGCAACTTTGGAGGCCATCATAGAATTTGTTGATATAAAGGATGGAGGAGCACAGGGCTGCTGGGATGCTGATGAATTCATAATGCCTTGGTTATCCGGAAGACAGCTTGGAGGATACCCGAGGTCATTATCTAGCGAGGTGTCAACATCCGGATTAAGAGCATCGAATGAGGCAAGCGCATCAACAGGCAAAGGCAACTCTTGCATCTTCTCACTCTGGAAAACAAGAAAAGAAAAAAAATATAATATATTTGAAAAAATAATAAATAAATAAAAAATGATATATTTACCAAAGAAAGTTACTCACAAGATAGTCAATGGAAAAGTAGTTGGGAGATGCTACCGAAGGCGGAATGTCGCTCAACCCACCCAAGATGCTGTCTACAATACCCTCCCGAGAACTCAACAACTCGGTAGACTCCTTCTGGGGAGGATATACACCAGCAATAGTCTCAGAAGGATCCTCCCTCGCGGAAGCAGGAGTCTCATCGGTCTCCTTAGGCCTATCATGTGGAGACGCTGGAGGAGGGTTCGAGGAAATTATTGCATCATCCAAAGCAAGGCTCGAACTCACATCAGATAAGGTGTCTTTAGCATCAAGACTAACACAAGCCTCATGAGAAGAAGAGGACTCAACACTGATAGGTTGGGGAGGGTCACAACTCGTGGAAGCCGTCGTGGATGCCCCATTTGCAGTAATAGGCATAAATTCAACAGGAACATCCTCATCCTCTTCATCAGCATCGCCAATCTAAAAACGGTGGACATAATGATTAAAGGGATCATGAAAACAATTATATGGATAGTAACAGACAAAAATGAAGATACTTCAAAAAATGTATAAATACATACCAAATTTCTACGGCGTTTCTTGACCGGATCCTCGGCTACCGGCACAGTAGGACTAGCATTCTCAGGAGGGCGTTTTGCTAATGGCCTTAAGCGAAGCCTGAGGCCAGGACGACTAACCTGGGACACGGTAGAAGCCATAGGAGGAGCCACCTCTGAATCCATAGGGGTAGATGCTCTTGTTCTGGAACGAGTAATCCTCATTTCCCCGGCATCAGAGGATCCCTGGGGAGGAACTGGAGGAGGCATCCGAGACAAAGGTAACTGAGATAAGTCCCGTGGTGGAAGGTTCCTGGAGGTAGTAGGGGCCTGTGCAGGAAGGATAACTGGGTCACTTTGAGAATGAATACCTGCTGACCGAGGAGGAGAAGACTTAGGCCTCAAGGCCTCACGCTCAACAAGGCGGCAACTGGCTGGCCATCGTTCTGAACGGACATTGGGCTTAGGAGAACATAACATCTTAGCCCATTGAAGACGTTTGGGAGGAGAAGCTGGTCTAGAGCACATCAGTGTGTCGTCCTCCCATCTCTTAAGATTGATCTGCCAGTAGTTGCGTTCACCAGTAGTATACCGCCCACCCCGAGTAGCAGGTGGTATGATAAAAGCAACGGGAAAAGATTTGTGAGGAGCACCTGGGGGTTCCGAAAAAGCCCATGAAAAAGAAGAAGAGGTGGACACGAAATTGAGTAGAGCAGTCTCATAAGTCTCCTTGCAAGTACGGCCAAAGGGACGCTCCTGGTCAAATCCAAACTGCCTCATCACCCTATGAGGATTATAAAGTACGGTACCGAAATCATTATCCTCAATAAAATATGGAAGCTCCGCAGCCCGAAGGAAGACGAACCAAGACAATGAAGAACCGTTCAGCCCGTTGGTATTTAGATAAGTGCGAGACTCACGCCTATAGAAGTGAGGAAGGTGACCATTATTTTCCGAAATAATAGTGTAAGGACGAGCGGTGAAGCATGAAAAATCATCAATGAAAAGCCGCAAGTCTGAGCTAAAGCGGTAATCAATCCAGCGGGCTGTCCGGGGGTCGATGTGGGGTAATAAAAAAGGGTCTGAAGACTTCTTCTTCCTCTTAGAAAGATGTTCAAAAGAAGAATAACCCTTGAAACGCTCGAAGAGGAAAAGCTGAAGGAAGGAGCCTGGAATGAAGCAATTCACGTCGTACCTGAGTGAATGAAAAGGAAAGGTTGATAATTCAAGAAAAGAAGAGAAAAGTGCAATGTGAAAGATAGTTAATGGAAGCATGAAAACGAATACCTTCCAACAGATTCTCTCAAAGCGAAGGCCACCTCATCTAAACGGCGATACAGGGTTCCCAGAAAGAGGGAAGCAAGAGGAATCTCCAAACCCCGAGATAGCAGAGCTGCTAAACTAAACATACGAACTGAGGGACCGTCAACAGGAGACCCGGGAAAGAGAAAGCGAGACAACCACATAGCCAGATAGGCTGCCAAAGGAAAAGGACAAGGCTCCTTACGAAAAGCAAGGACGAATTGGTCATAAGTCGAACTATCCCACTGGTTAGTCTTGTAATCCCGAAAGAAGTAGCGCACCCAAGATAACCATGAAGTTTTTTGTCGGCTAGTGGTCTCGAAATCTGGAAGGAGTGTGTCACCTTTGAATCGTGAGACATAATGGGAAGACTGCTTGAAGGCCTCCATCAAATAGGCAACGCACTCAACATCTCTAGCGGACATACTAGATGGGTCACAAGAAGCCGAAGCGACAGCAGGGAGGCTACAAGATATAAACCTAACATAAGATGAGAAAATAAGAACGAATGAAAGTTACAAAAAGAAAGGCTTACTGGTAGATAGCATAGACATCCTCTAGTGTAGGGGTGAATTCCCCCCAAGCAGTAACGAATGTGCATGAAGAAGAACACCAGCGGGAAATCAACACAGTAAGAGCATCATGATCCTGCTGAATACGTAGATCCCTACATAGCTGAATGCAGCGATATATGCCCGCACTCTTTAGTATAGCCTTGTACTCAACATTCCCGAGGATCTCGTCAGTCCAATGTTGCCATCCTTGAAGACGGCTAGATGAGTCAGACAGGAAGCGAAAGGGACTGAAAGGGTATTCTTGTTTCTCTATGCACATGCGGGGAATGCGACCGGAATGGGGGAAGTCGTCCCAACCTCCGCAAGCCGCGACATAAAGAAACAAACCCTCTTTCTCTGGCGCAGGAAAAGTTGTGCGATCATAAGTTCGAACATGCTCCCAAAAAGTGTCAAAAGGCCCAAAAAAGGGAGCTTTTCCCCAATCATTGACAAAGGGAATTACCCTGGAACTCTTCAAGTCTTCAGAACATCCGGTAGACGAGGCCTGCAAGTAAGAAAGACCCCACATGAGGATACTAAGGATGTCAAGTAAGGCATATGAGCTTGAGTAGGCTTACCATGGCAAAGGGAGAATTTGAGCCTTTCACTTGAGAATACCTGAAAATAAGAAGAAATGGAGTCAGAGAAGGATCAAAATCACAATTATGAAAGAAAAACAAGATTTGAAATTTTTCCACAAAACTTCGGACAGCCAAAATGCATCCTTCGGAGCCATTTTTTGGATTATTTCGACATATGTCATGGCCGTTGGCGATGACTTTTGAAGGGCTCGTCGATACGGTCGTTTTGATATATTATGGGCCCCGAGACTCCAAACGGAACAAAAGTTATAGTCAAAACAGTGATCACGCTTCCCAATGTTAAAATTTTAGTACATTTTCTCCTAGGATTCGCTCCCTAGGGTTCGGCCCCCTAGGGTTCGGCCCCCCTAGGGTTCGGCCCCCCCTAGGGTTCGACTTCCTGCAAAAAAAAAAAAAAAAAAACCTTGGGTTCGGCCACCCTAGGGTTCGGCCACCTAGGGTTCGGCCACCTAAAAAAAAAAAAAAAATTATATTTTGTGTACCTTGAAAATTCTGGTGCCCCACAGATTACTTTTTCGGAACGGATGCTTCGTTGTCAATAAATATTGTGTTTTTCTTTATTATCCGAGGGAACCCTACCGAGATATAATCCAAGTAACGGGGCTCGGAAGACAAAAGAAAAGCTACAATAACCTGAGAAGAAACGTAGGAGAAGCAAGTCAAGCAAAAGTTCGGCAGAAAGTACTCAAATAAACTGAAAAAAAAAAGAGAAGAAGAAATTGTTTTTTTTTACCTTGTTCCCAAGCTGAAAACTGTTGGCTTGACGACTTCTTGGTGATCTTCAGACTTGAATGAGGAGAGGAAAAATTTTGCACGATGAAAAGAAAGGCCTAAGTGACTTGGGAGATATATATATTCCAATTGCAAGCTTGCAATAGTAAAGGAAACAATCTCTAGGTTCCTCTTAAGGAAGATTTCGCAATTTAAAGATAAGTTTATTTGAGCTTATTTCTAAATAAATATATAAATTTTCGAAAATTGCTTAAATTTGGTATTTTAATAAAATTTCGAAAATATATATATATTTGACAATTTCGAAATTATATATATATATATATATATATATTGAATGTTTGAAAAAGATCTTGCTTTATAAAATTCTAATAAAGGCAGATTTTGTTTCTAAAATATAAAATAAGATTTGATTCTTGGAGCTGATGATCTTCCTTGTTTTAATTCTCAGAAAATAAGGAAATAAATATTGAGCAAAATGGAGAAGCTTTCAGATGATTTACCAAGCATTACTTGGACAAGTGGAGTCACGCAAAATCATTCACAAACCTGGAGTATTTTGCACGAGCGTCTCTCAGGAATCGTGACTCTCGCGCAGGGGGCAAATGTGGGCCCAAGTGCATATTAGGGTTCACATGACCTAATTGAATTAAATGTACAAATTAGGGTTTATAAAAAACCTAATTAAATGTACAAATTAGGGTTTATGTGACCTAATTAAATGTACTAGACCCGGGGAAGTCTCCACGTGTTTCAAGGCAGAAGACTCGTGGATGCGACCCATTTTGGGAATTGATTGAGGGATTGGATTGGTGGCTAGAAGAACAGGGCAATTTGGGCATTACTTTGATGATTAAAGGGCATTTCTGGAATTTCTCCTTTAAAATATAATTAAAGGGTATTTCGGGAATTTCCCTTAAAACATGTGCCTGGCATGTGACTATTTTTCAGGAAAACTCTATAAATAGCCCCTCTACTCTGAGAAAAGGGGATCGTTCTCAAGACATTACACTTAGACTCTTGGAAGCTCTAAACACTTGAAACTCTCTCACAACTCGAAGACTCTAGAAGGCTCTTGGAATCCCTGCTACCCTAACCCGGTTTCCGGATTCTAGGAGTTCTGCCACGTGTCATTGGAGTAATTGCCTACCTGTTCTTCTCCCCTCTTCAATCAATCAATCAGTTCCGTACTCTTCGTGGATTTCTCTCCTCTCCAGCCAATACGAAACCCTAACCCTAGCAAGGTGTAATTTTCTTACCTACATATATCTATTCGCAAAAAACAAATTCATGGAAAATGATATATACGTTTTCCTTTAATTAAGGCTTGGTGGTATAGAACGGGGCGTGCGTTAATGGATTCTTGCACTGGGTAGCTCTTGAAAACTATGAGAAATTAAGACGTGATATATCATATATGTCCCTTGATCTAGTAGAGGAAAATTTTCATGTTGTCGCGTTACCTTATAATTATGAAGGTAACAATTATATTGTATAATTCACTTTGGTGCGTGCTTTAGAGGGGTTGCTTTGTATAGTTTTTAATAGCGATGAATATTATGGAGTTGGGGTATGGACTATATATATGGGATGAAAGAATCTTGGATCAAATTAATGGAAATTTCAAATTTGGTGAGAACCATAAATTAATATGATGAAGCCATTATATATATATATATATATATGTATGTATATATCATCCTAGTTTAAGAAGTACTATATATTTTATAATCTTTAGTATTTTTTCTACTTCTACATTTGAGAATTTAGTTTTTGTACGTTGATTTAAACGTTTGAATCTCTTGTTCTATATATTCAAAAAGAATGGAGTTGCATTAATGTTCTGTTAAACAAGTCTATTTTAAAAGCAAAATCATTAAAAAAAATTTGAGATACATTTAAAGTAGACTACTCTTTATAAGGAAATAATTCAATCTTTTTTGTGCACGTGATACGTATAATTTTAAAAAAAAAGATGGCCAACAAATTCTCTCTGCACTCATTGTTGACGATAATGCTACTATCAGAAAAATTCACAGCGTGCTTTTGACGAAGGTTCAATTCAAAACTTGCACTGCGAAAAATGGACAAAACACTGTTGACTTATATCACTCTGGTCAATGCTTTGATCTTGTTGTTATGGACATGGAAATGTCAATCAAAGATGGTCCTCAGGTTAGTTTTTTCTACTTGAATATATTTTTTCTTAAAAATATTCGTATAATATTAAAAATGTAAGAAAATTACACACACAAAAAGGACTTTATAAATTTAAGAGACTACATATTAAAATTTTAATCTAGCTAAAACTTTATTTTTTGAACAGGCAACAAGGGAGCTCAGAATGATGGGAGTAAATAGTATAATAATTGGAGTGACTTCTTATGGTCAAGACTCAAAAAAGCAAGCATTTATGCAAGCTGATTTAAATAATTGCTACGGAAAGCCGCTAAAAGATAATGTAGTTGCCTCTCTTGCTCAAAAACTCAAGAACAATAACTAAAAGTTTTTGTACGATTTAATATATAGAGTTGTGTTATCTCAAATAAATTTATCACAAGTTACAACTTTAAACTATGTTTTCCTCTCCCAATAAAGTTGGTTGTGTGTAACTCTTAGTATCGATTTAATTTGTATTGTTGTTAGTTGTTAAAATAACTACTTAATGAGTAATGATTATAAGATATTTTACTAAAAGGTTGTTCGACAACTACTGTAAGTTAACGTTGGTCAAATCAACTTACTCATGCCTTGCAAATAAACTATGCGAGGATTTTCAATTTTGTTGCAACTTGTTTTCCATTTCAACAATATTGATGAAATAAAGTTTAATTTCTCTTTTTGCTAATTGTTTTTTAGTCATTTCTTTTCATTTTTGTTGTTTCTAAAGTTTGAACGAAATTATATCAATTTTGAATTTTAAAATTTTGCAAAATAATTTTAAAAAATTAAAATATATCTCTAATTTTGAAATAAATGTAATAATTTGTAAGGATATTTTTCCCGATCGAAGAGATTAAAGGGAGAATATATAGTAGACTCAAGCAAATGACTAAAAAATTATTTATATATAGAAAATTCTCACTTGTTAATAGTCAAGATCATTTTGTGACATTCACAAATACTTTTTGCACACTAAAGCATGAAAATAAAAAAACAATATATTGAGTAAAAGACAAATCGGTTCTTATCTGGCACAAGTGATTTTTTATTATACCAGCTTTATAAAAAAAAAGTTACGTGTGTATTTTTTTCGTTCTCCATAACTTTAATTTTATCCAAATAATGGACAAAGTTTATACTGCGGGGGAGGGGAATCAAAACTAACGAAAAAAAATCATAAACATAACAGGTATAAATTTGGATAAAGAAATTTGCAATATCATAAGAATTTTTCTCTCTAATAATATCATAAACCTAATATCAACTATGCATGTTCTCACTTTCCTTTTCTCTCTCACATCTCTTTGGAGCTATAGCAATGGGAGAATCCAAACTCTCCCTAATCACAACTGATTCAATTCTAGACCTGATTTCAAATAGAGTCTTGAATTCCTCTCTTTTTGGATCATACTTAGACAATTTTCTCCCTATTTACTTCCATAATAACTTCACCATTCTTGGTAAAACATAATGGCTTCACCCAATCTGTTTTCATCAAACTTGGAATTTCCATTAATTTAGTCCAAGATTCTTTGACCCCATACTCTTTCATCACCCATATGGTCCATAATCCAGTTCCATCGTATCCACACCTTAAAACTATACAAAACAACCCTTCTAAACCACAAAAATGAATTATACAATTTCTTTTTATCTCCATAATACTATGGTATGTTGGATTGTAATCAATAGCTAGCCAATGCAAGAATCCATTAACATACATCCACTTTATCATACATGAGAATTGGCTTTATCATCAACTTTCTGCTATACATCAGAATTGGCTTTATCATCAACTTTCTGCTATATATAGAGAGAGAGAGCCGTTCTCCGACAGGCGCGCCGAACCTCTCTCTCTATATATATACACACAAGATTGTGGCACAATTCAAATGTGTCTGCAAATCTTGGTACGCTTTGCTCACCGATCCCCACTTCCTCCAGCTTGTACAACCACCACCAACAAATCCTCGTGTCAACCGCACAAAATCCACCATTATTTCTTCAATCCATCAGAATTCTGATATGAACTGTTTTCCTTTTTCTTTTTCATAATAAGTACTTATATAGAACTTGATGATAAAGCATGCGGAATTGATATTTGTACAATAAAATTTAATATTTTCACAATACTTCTCTTATATAAATAATAAACGAGACTCTTCTTGTATAAATAATCAAGCAGAGGGATTGAAGCGTTGTGAAAATATCAAAAAATAAAATGATAATAATAATATATTTGGAAAACCAATTATCCCCACATGGAAAAGTATTAGTTTTCCTTTATGATTGTGGAAAGATTTGCACCTTCCAGCTGCGCTTTTTCTAACAAAAATATTAAGGGACCTGCTTTAATGCTTAATAACTCGTCTATCCTTTTTAAAATAAATCTTATTTTGAGAGTACCAAGTTAATTCATGACATTCTAAACGTAAAAAGTTAATTTATAAAATTCTAAAATTTAAGTCTCATGTAAAATTCTGATATTCTACTTTTGTGTAATTAACTTTCTTTACCATTTAACAATATTTAGGAGAATGAAATTTTCTTAGTGATTATATTTGAGAGATTATATTATCATTTATTATATTTATATTGAAATCCCTCCAAAGTGTTCGTTCAAAAAAAATAATTCTAACAGATGTGAATTTATTAAAGTTTTTATAACAATAAATTTTGTAATTAGTATGATTAATAAAATAGTTTATTTATCCACGATTATTGATTAAAATTAAATATAGTATTTTAATTTAAAATTCAAAGAATGCTACAAATTAATATTTTAAAAAAAAATCAAATTGAAACTCTAAGAATAAAGGAACATCATATATATATATATATATATATATATATATGGGCAGTGATCCATAGCAAATGGTTGTTATGAACACTATTCCAATAAACGCATCGGTAACCTTCCATTTGTAGTTAGATCTAACGGCTGAAAAATATGGAGACATATTACCTGTCGATATTAAGAGTGGCAGCAGTCAACAACTTTCTAGCGACACAAGAAATAATTGTAATAACCTCTCACAAATATCCTTATATGCTAGCCGCTACACTTAGTAGTGGCAATAGTCGAAAGCTTCATGTACCCACTCCTTGAATTCAATAATTGAGATATTCTCATGTACTATTCGTCACATTTCTTCTATGCCCCATATGTTTCTCACTGTTTCATTTATTTTAATATTAGTGAGGGAATAACTATGAATTCATATTGTTATTTAATTAATTCAATAATTTCATTTATTTCAATAATAATAGTGAGGGAATAACTATAAATTCATATTATTTAGTTATTAATTCAATAAGACTAATTTATTTCAAAAAAATATTTATTTTTATAAATAATTTTATTAATTCAATAATTTCATTTATTTCAATAATAGTGAGGGAATAACTGTAAATTCATATTATTTAGTTATTAATTCAATAAGACTTGTTTATTTCAAAAATATATTTATAAAAAATAAATAATTTATTATGTAATAAAATTTAAAATTATCAATTATATTCAATGTATTTATTTTTATAAATAATTTCTTAAGTAATAAAATTTCTTAAGTATTTTTTGAAATTAGATTTCACTTCACTTCAAGGTTATTCCAATTTTAATTCATTTTCAATTCTAAGTTAGATTATTCTTGATACTAAAATTGTGTAATAGACAGAAGTAAGAGATTTTTTCTCTCCATTGAGAAAAAGAAAAAAGAACAAGAAAAGAAAAGAAGAAGATGGACAAATTGGCCAATTGTTGTCCATCTTACAAATTGGTCAAGACACATATATACATTATACATACATACTTACATGCATGCACCTAAAAAACAAACTTGAACCGTATAAAAAGTGGGCCCACCCTCAGCGTGATGAACCAAATATCACGATAAGCATTGGCTAATTGGCTATCCCACTCCAGACGTAAGTTTACGTCCAAAACAAACTGCAAAGCCTAAAGTATTAATGGAACTGCGATGTCGCTGTAGCCTCTTGCGACAGTTATTTTTTTGAATATGTCTGTCGTTACTCTAAGCGGCACGAATAAAATTTAACTTAATCTCAACTCTTTATTTATAGGCTAGGTAGGGTTAGGACAAAATAGTCTTTTAGCATTACTCCATGACATTATCGCTTGCATCATCGTCCTTTGTGACATCACTGCTTACATCATTATCCAACGTGACATCATCGCTTGTATCATCGTCTAATGTGACATCATGATGACATCATCTTTGTGTTTATTTGAAGATGATGTCATGGTTACATCATGCTTGCACCTGATTGGTTGAAAACAATTCACTTGGATTCCTAGTTACATATTCGTATATACTACGTATAATATTCATATTCTACTTATATTCTACTCGTATTAATCTCGTATTCTACCGTATAATATTTCGTATTATACTCATATTTATTCTTGCATTCTATCATATAATATTTTGTATTATACTCGTATTATTCTCGTATTCTAACGAAATTCATTCCACAGTCGAAAAACTACGTTTTTCGTTTTCAAATTTTATTGGATATTCCATCATTTATCATAATATTAATATTCGCGTATTCTTTGAAAAATCGAAAAGACGCAAAAGCGTTTTTGGGTGAATAGTGTTTTTACGCCTTTTTTCCGGAAAATTTTTACTTCCTTCTACGAAATCCAAATTCAAAATTTCTAACACGTAAACACAATCTAGATCATAATACGACCTTTAAACACATAACACATAATATATTCATAAAAAATTATTTTATTAAAATATATTCAAAATGGCTAAGTACAAATTCTCAATCGTTATACAAGCTCTCTTGTATATTACCACCAATATATATATATATATATTAGAAACTTGATGATAAAGTCAATTTTGATATAGAATTGTATTCTTTTTTTTCTTTTCCATAAATACTTTATAGGCTTAAAAATACTTTTGACCATGTAAGTTTTTTCATAATTTTTAGAGAGTGAGCCCTAATATTTAATATTTAAGATATTGAATTTTAAGCTTTCTTAATTTTGAGACATAAATTCTATGATCATCGCAAAACTAGTTGATGTGGCCGGCCTAACCCATTATACCCTAGGCCATGCATGGCCTCACTTTTGTAACCCAATAAAACTGAGTCTTTTTAACCCAACCCATCTTTGGCCCAACCCAATTATAGACAAACCCTAAAGCCAACTCAGACCATTTGTAAGTCTAGAAAAAAGTGTCATTTTATACGTTACGAAAGTTTTCAGCACAATTATGATTATGACGTATGTACATATATGGAATAAGTAAGAACTTAATAGAGTTTCACTTTAATTTATTCTATCTTATCGCATACACTTTCACGTTAGTCGCAATCTAACTTCGTCAAATATTTATCGACATGTATATCATTTTCCTAAAAAAATAAAAGAAAAAGGAATAGCAGCGAGTTAAAAAAAATAATCAATTTCAATGGCCTCATCATCAGCTTGAAATTGAAGGACTAGATCATGGTCCAGTTATTCAATCAAGGCCAAGAATTTCCACCCCGCCACATTTATGATTCTCCCAACAAATATTTACATGTTGGACTTTTGGGATCTTGTGATGGCTTGATGTTATGTGGTGTACAAGATGGTGAACACCTCTTTTTATGGAACCCTACCACTAGAGCATGCATGGAATTACCACAATATGAGGGATTTTCCCCAAATTAATGATATGGTTAATTCATTTTATGGACTTGATTTTGATTCATCTAGCCATGATTACAAGGTTGTGAGAGGTTTTTATGATCATAATTATAGAAAATATATATTTGCATCTCTATTCGCAAAAAACAAATTCATGGAAAATGATATATACGATTTCCTTTAATTAAGGCTTGGCGCGCGGTATGGAACGGGGGCGTTTGTTAATGGATTCTTGCACTGGTTAGCTCTTTTAAACTATGAGAAATTAAGACATGATTATATATGTCCCTTGATCTAGTAGAGGAAAATTTTCATGTTGCCGCGTTACCTTATAATTATATATGAAGTTAACAATTATATATATTGTATAATTCACTTTGGTGCATGCTTTAGAGGGGTTGCTTTGTATAGTTTGTAATAGCGATGGATATTATGGAGTTGGGGTAAAAGAATCTTGGATCAAATGAATGGAAATTTCAAATTTGATGAGAACCATAAATTAATATGATGAAGCCATTATATACATATATATATATATGTGTGTGTGTTCGCGACAGAGAGACCAAGAATGGTGAAGTTATCATTGAAGTAGCTAGGTTGGTAGCAAATTGAAAAGTATGATGACCCAAAAAGACAGACATTCAAGACTTTTTTTGAAACCTTTTTTTATATTTTCATAATGTCTGAATCACATTATGGATTTCTGTTTATCATCTAAAATAACTTTTTTGTTTTTATTTTTCTTTTGTCATCTCTTCATGAGACAGTTTTGAAATCAATTGCTTTACTATAACACAATGTTTCATTGAAATCAATTGCTTTACTATAACACAATGTTTCAGAGAATGTTTTTGTTGGTATTAGGCTGGTTGATGGTTCACTGTAGGTAGTAGGTTGGTGGCCGTAATTGTTGAAGGTAAGAGCACACCATTATTGACAGAGGTGTGCTCTAATCTCCTATATAAACCCATGTATTCTCTTTTGTAAAATCATCCCTCAGTTTCAGTCTCTAAACTTATAACTATCGGTAGAGAGTGAATATATATTTGTGTGCTATCTCCCGTAGAATAGGCGATTTGCCGAATCACGCAAATCTTTGTGTTTCTGTATGTATGATAATTCTTACTTTGATTTATTAGCTTCCGCACAACAAATTGGTATCAAGAGCCACGGTTGTTCAAACCACCCAGAAATCAAAGTGGTCGAAATTTTGTTCTGATCATACCAGAAGATATATAGCCCTCATCGCCAGGAGTCCAACGGAACAAACGGCGTGTCATTTGGACGTCGTATGCCTCTGGAAATTGCGATCAAATTAACTGTCAAGAAAAAAAAATCTACAACTCCGGGTGAAGAAGAAACAGCCCGCGGGTCAACCGACCCCACTAAGAAACCCGACCCGGCCCGACCCAGTTACCCGACCCGGCCCGACCTAGTTACCCGACCCAACAGCCCGATGACCCGACCAAAAAACTGACCCAGTCACCCAACCCGACCCAGCAGCTGGGCTGATCCAGCCTAGTGACATCAGCACTGCATCAGCAAACAGCGTCAGAATATTCCGTTAAAGATAACAGAATATTCCGTTTAACATATTTTTTGGTATTTTGATCCGTTTGAGCTCGTTTCAAGTCCGTTTTTGACAAACTCAATATCATTTCCAAGGTTTTGGACCATTCCGGAAGCAACCGTGCCATCCGTTTCTGCTAATTACGCTCCTATGGTACTGTTGTTACTTAGTTGAGCTCTGTAAGTTTGTTTTGAAGCACAATGGATGGTTCAAAAGGCGAAGAAAAAGTTGAGGATCAAACCCACCATCCACCAGCAGTTCTTGGCAAAGAAGTTCAATGTCAAATGCTAAATTTGATATTGAAAAATTTGACGGCACAAACAACTTTGGCATATGGCAATGCGAAGTTATGGATCTGTTGTTCCGTGAGGGATCCGATATTGCGCTAGGATGCAAACCGAATAATATTTCTGATGATTGGAAATATATTAATCGTCAAGCTTGTGGCACAATTCGATTGTGTCTCGCCAAGGATCAAAAATATTTTGTCATAAAAGAGACAATGGCTTCAAGTCTTTGGAAGAAGCTGGAAGATAAGTACATGACTAAGAGTGTAAAGAATCGACTCTATCTGAAAAAGAAACTCTTTCGATTCCACTTCAAGATAGGTACGCCTATGATTAAGCATCTTGATAATTTCAACAAAATACTTGTCGATCTGCAAAATCTAGATGTTGAGATTATAAATGAAGATAAGGCTCTGCTATTGTTAAATTTCTTACCTGAAACATATGATCACTTAACTACGACTCTATTATATGGTAAATATGAGGTTAAATTCATGGATGTTTCAAATGCTTTGGTGAATAACGAGTACCGGAAGAAGGATCAAAATGATCATAGAGATTCAACACCAGAAGCTCTGACTATTACCCGAGGCAGGACAAACAACAGAAAATCTGGCAGATCTGAAGAGCGAGGCAGATCCCATTCGAAGTCCGGAGGATCATCTCGGAGACGTCTTGCAAAGGATGAGTGTGCCTATTGTCACGAGAACGGGCATTGGAAGAAAGATTGTCCAAACAAAGACAAGTTTAATGCGAATATGGCACGAAAAGATGATGACAAAGATGACTCAGCATTCTCTGTTTCTTCCTCAGTTGATTCGTCTGATAGATGGATTCTGGATTCTGGATGTTCCTATCACATGTGCCCAAATCGGCAATGGTTCTCAAGTTTCGAGGACATTGATGAAGGGCTTGTCTTGATGGGAAATGACAATGCCTGCCAGACAAAAGGTATTGGAACTGTACGTTTGAAAATGCATAACGATACAATCAGACGACTGACTGACGTCAAGTATGTCCCTGATTTGAAGAAGAACCTGATATCTCTAGAGGTTCTTGACTCCAGTGGTTACAAGGTTACCATAAAAGGTAGAGTTTTGAAGGTTGTACCCGGTGCATTCTTAGCTGTGAAGGGAATACGAGAAAGAAATCTATATTTCCTTGATGGTCACACAGTCTCTGGGAGAGCATCCGTCTCCGACTGTATCGAAGAAGCAGATTCGTTTGATACTTCACGATTGTGGCACATGCTCTTAGGGCATGTCGGTGAAAAGGCCTTGCAGAATTTGGTGAAACGGGGTTTATTAAAAGGTGCTAAGAGTGGGAAACTTTACTTCTGCAAGCACTGTGTCTTGGGAAAGCAAACACGAGTCAAGTTCGGCACTGCTATGCATCGTACGAAGAACACTGGATTATGTTCACATTGATATTTGGGGGCCTTCCAGAAATGCTTCATTGGGAGGTAAACATTACTTTGTGACATTTATTGATGACTTTTCCAGGTATGTCTGGGTGTACACCATGAAGCACAAGGATGAAGTTCTAGATATCTTCCTTAAATGGAAGAAAATTATTGAAACCCAGACAGGTAAGAAAATCAAGAGGCTAAGATCTGATAATATAGGGGAATACAAGTCAGATCCATTTCAGAAAGTTTTTCAGGACGAGGGGATAGTCAAACATTTCACTGTGTCAGGCACACCACAACAAAATGGTGTAGCAGAACGAATGAATCGTACCTTAGTTGATAAGGTTCGATGCATATTATCCCAATCCAGATTGAGCAAAGCATTTTGGGCAGAAGCTTTGTCATATGCCTCTTTTATCATCAACAGACTCCCTGCTTCAACACTAGATGGGAAAACTCCTAAGGAGGTATGGTCTAGACAATTCGTTTCTGATTATGATTGTCTACATATATTCGGGTATTCTGCATATTTTCATGTGAAGGAATTAAAACTGGATCCTAGAGCCAAGAAAGCTATTTTCATGGGTTTTAGTGTAGGAGTTAAAGCATTCTGTCTATGGAACCATGAGTTAAAGAAGATTGTGATAAGTAGAGATGTTACCTTTGACGAGTCTATTATGTTAAAACAAACAACTGTAGAAAAAGAGAATCAGAACCCGGTGGAGTTAGATAGTCCTGTAACTCCAGAAAAATCAACTCAAACAGTCGATCATCCTGAAGATGATGACGATCGGGATGATAGCTCTGTTGAGACGGAGGTACTAGCACAAACACCACTACAAGAGACCACATAACAAGAAGAATCTATTGCCACCAGGAGACCGAAGAGAAATATTTGGATACCTGCTCGATATACTGATATAGTAGCATTTGCACTTCCCATAACTGAAGCTGACATTCCGTACAACTACAAAGAAGCTATGTTTAGTACAGAACAAGATATGTGGAAGGAAACAATGGATGAAGAAATGCAATCTCTTCATCGAATCAGACTTGGAAGTTGGTTTCACTTCTAAAAGGCAAGAAGGTGATTGGATGCAAATGGGTCTATGCTAAGAAGGAAGGTGCTCTAGGAAAAGACAACATCAGGTACAAAGCTAGATTGGTAGCAAAAAGCTATGCACAAAGGGAAGAAATAGACTACGATGAGTTATTCTCACCTGTTGTTAAACATTCCTCTATTCGACTATTACTAGCTTTGGTCGCACAATTTGATCTTAAGTTAGCTCAACTCGATGTCAAAATTGTATTTCTCCATAGAACCTTGGACGAGGAGATTTATATGTCTCAGCCAGATGGGTTCAAAGTTCCCGGACGTGAGAACTGGGCTTGCAAGTTAAACAAGTCACTATATGGTTTGAAGCAGTCACCCCGACAATGGTATAAGCGGTTTGATAGCTTTATGAAGAATCAGATACACACGCAGTCAGTTTGATCAGTGTGTCTATTTGAAGAAACTCCAAGATGGTACATTTGTCTATCTGCTCTTATATGTGGATGATATGCTAATCGCATCTAAGAGCAAGGTGGAGATTGACAGGCTGAAGGCTCAGCTAAGCTCAGAGTTCAAAATGAAGGATCTTAGAGATGCCAAGAAGATTCTTGGAATGGAAATCAAGAGAGACAGGGTAAAAGGGACAATTTGTTTGACACAGACTCTGTATCTGAAAAATGTACTACAGAGATTTGGTATCGATGATAAGACTAAACATGTAAGCACTCTGTTAGCCCCACATTTCAAACTTAGTGCATCCATGTCTCGAAGTACAGATGACGAACAACTGCAGATGAATGATATCCCATATACCCATACTGTTGGAGCCTTGATGTATGCAATGGTGTGTACAAGACCAGATATTTCACATGCTGTCAGCATGGTGAGTCGGTATATGCATAATCCTGACAAAGGTCACTAGCAAGCAGTGAAGTCGATTCTACGATACATTCAAGGAGGACCAGTAATTAAGTTGGAGATCAACGCTACAGTCAACTGTTGCCTTATCTACTATAGAGGCAGAGTACATGGCAATCACCGAAGCAATTAAGGAAGCTATTTGGCTTCACAATTTGGTCAGAGACTTAGGAATCTGTCAGGAAAACATCGAAGTATTTTGTGACAGTCAAAGTGCCATATGTCTGGCAAAGAATCAAGTTCATCATGGTCGCACAAAACATATCGACGTATGGTACCACTTTGTTCGAGAAATAGTAGAAGAAGGCGAAATTCTACTTCAGAAAATCAGAATTGCAAATAATCCTGCAGATATGCTAACAAAGGTGGTTTCAGGGATCAAGTTCCAGCACTGTTTAGACTTGGTCAATATCTCTCGTATTTTTGGCACCTAAGGGTGCATTGGAGGTAGCACAAATACTTGAAAGTTTGCCAAAGTAGAGATTGTTGGTATTATGCTGGTTGATGGCTCACTGTAGGTAGTGGATTGGTGGATGTAATTGTTGAAGGTAAGAGCACACCATTATTGACAGAGGTGTGCTCTAATCTCCTATATAAACCCATGTATTCTCCTTTGTAAAATCATCCCTCAGTTTTAGTCAGTAAGCTTGAAACCATGGGTAGAGAGTGAATATATATTTGTGTGCTATCTCCCGTGGAGTGGGCGATTTGCCGAATCACGTAAATCTTTGTGTTTCTGTGTGTATGATAATTCCCACTTTGATTTATTAGCTTCCGCAGTAGCTTCAACACAACAATTTTCATACTACTACAACATGAATTCCACTAACAAATCAGCCTGTTTGAAAATCTAAACATCTACTTCATCATACGTTCTGCCGAATACAGGACACAAATTGATTCACAAAAATTCTAGAAATGACCAAATATATTTACATTAATCAAGATTTGTAATATGGTTACAACTACAATTTTTGGTGTGACTGAAGATCTTGTGAAGAACAAGGATTCTCTTTCGCCTCCTTCAGCTGTGAGCACGATGATAACCTTATACACTCTTTCTACTAAGATTGCTCTTTTTTCTCTTACTAGTCTTGTTTTTGAATAATAGAAAATCGCAACATTGTTAAAAAGACAAGATCCCAGATCAATCCATAACTTGCCCATTACTTGATTTCATGTCAGATTTCTCGTTTTGTTGAATTACAAAATGGTCTACAACCCGAACAGTGCTTACCGGATCCTGCTAAGCTGAAGTTGCCCTCCATTTGCTCGGATACTCTCTGAGATGGTTAGGCAGTTGTGGCTGTTTCGGCTCTGCATCCCAATCAAGATCTAGCTTCCATTCCTTCGGAACCTGTGTATCAGTTCAAATTAGTTTTATCAACTGATACTCATATATAACAGTACAAATGGAACTTGTGTATCAGTTCAAATTAGTTTTATCAACAGATATTCATATATAAAAGTACAAATGGGGCGAGTTATTTACAGTGAAAGTATTATACATTTTTCATGCATGAAGAAAGTGCAGCTTATTTACCACAAATTTGCATCAAAAGTCTTCAATAATTAGGACTTCTAATGACATTAAAATTCAATTCCATTTACAAGACAAGAAAAGAAGATTATCTTCTAAAGTAGGACTTCGCTGATGTGCAACCTTTGTTCATCAGTATATATTGGTATTTTTTGGTAGATTTTATATTGGTATCTTGCTTAAAAGTGTGCGTGAATTTTGTTTATAGCTCGAGGAATTTATAGTTTCTGAAAAAAACAAAACTTAGTAATTTATGTACTGTATTAGACAATAAAATCATGCAACTTGGTATGCTTATAATACTTTTAAAATGATAACCAGAAAATGATGAGCCCACATTTCTTACCTTGTCGACTTCAAGTGTGAAAACTTCAAGATCGCCATTGCGGTTGATATGGAATCGTGTGAATGCCTTGTAATTAGCAATGCGAAGTGAGGAAAAGGCTTCATCAAAGTGCATATGAAGCCAATTGATGGACTCCACGGCACGCTTGCGTGAGGTGGTCGTCGCCCGGATCGTTTCTAGCAAAGTTGAACGGTGGATAGCTTGCAACACCTTAACCCCTCGCCTATATGTAGACAGTAATCTTGGTACAATTGCTCGCCTTAGAAATCTGCGTTGAATGGACACCAACGACACCTTGACCCCTCGCTTATATATAAGCGGTAATCTCGGTACAATCGACGATTGATGCGGTAGAAGACGCCACACACAACTATGTATTGTTGTATGATAAGTCAAAATTGAATCTCAAAGAAAACTAAGAAATAACTTAGAAATTCTCAAAGAACCAAAAGATGAGAAAACCTCACAAATAATTGTATTGAATAAATCTGATTGAAGTATATCAAGTACATCATCTATGTCCCCTATTTATACTACTCAAAGTAATTCTAATCCTAATAGAAATTATGAAATCAACTAGAAACACAATCCTAGCTTACCAAATTAATTTGGAAACCAAATCCTAACTTACCAAATTAAATTGGAAACCAAATCCTAACTAATAAACAATAAGAAAATTAAATCCTACTTATCAAACATTCTAATTACATTAGGAATCTAAAATATGCTGAAAATACCCTAATAATTAAGGAAATCCGCGTCCAAATTTGAATTAGAAATTTGAAGCCTTCCTCCATTTGGAATTAGAAATCCATTAATTGTTAGGAACCCATTAATCCGTGGAGAACAAAATCAGCTAGTTGTCTACTTGGAAATCGCGTGGCCCACATGATATAGGAAGCTAATATGTTAAGTCCTTCATATGTAAATGTTAAGTCCTGAATATGTTAGGAAACTCGCGTGATTGGCTGATTAGAATTGGAATGTCCGTTGCCCCCATGCGAATTTGCTAGAATATAAATTGCCACATGAATTGATTAAAATTGGCCTTGAATTGAACTCCATTTTGAGCATCTTTGAATAAACTTCAACCCAAATATTTAAAATCGCTTGATAAATCCATGGGATTTGAGTTGAGTTATTAAAGTTTGATGTGAGCTTGATCAGGATTGTATCATTCCCCTCCTCTTGAAAAGGATTTGTCCTCAAATCTGACATCTCTTCCTCTTGAAAAAGATTTACCCACAAATTTGATCCTACATAAAAACAAATTAAGTTAGTAGCATCAAACAAATCATAATCACAATTCTCACTTTGCACATAACATATAAAAGAAATATCAATATCATAAGTAAGAATATGAAAATAATTATCAAAAACTCCAACTCCTGCAAGGAACACTTCGTCATCTGGCGACTTCCCCGAATTGACATGAACAACTTGTAAACATTTCTTTCCAAGTAATGCTCGAATCAATATAGCATCCTGCAAGCTCCTCGTAACACAACTTGGAAACTTAAACTTTCGAACTCCCTTAATCAAGAACCTGTCCACATCAACACGATACTTTTCCACACGTAGACCAAATACTTCCACAATGCTAACTACATTAAAACAAACTAAATTAGCAACTATAGCAAAAATGCAATCAAAATTTCTACCTAAAAAATCACATGTATATATAATAAAATAAACGTAAATAAAACTATGAAAAACTCTATATCCCCCTGGATCAAAACTCAGTATGTAGAACTCCTCACATTGCAGCAACTTCCATTCACGAATTCCTAGATCAAAAGACAATCTGATGATCTCGTCCATCCGTAAATATATCCATTTACGAATACCTGGATCAAAAATGATTCTTATGATAGCGATCATTCGCACCAACATCCATTCTATTGCACCTGGATCAAATAACAATCTTTGAAACTTTGCATGGCGCAATTGCAAATATACTTGAATTCTTGGATTAAACACAAAACAAAACAAATCAACATGTTCCTTTTGTCTAATCACAAAGAAATCAAATAATTTAAATTCACATGCATAGTCTACTAGAACAATATTCAAAACACTTCCCTGTAGACTCTCAATGCATTGTCCGAATAGATTTACCCAACGATCCATGCTTTTCTCCTCAATGAGTAAGAATTCATCTCGAATCTGCAAAACAAAATTAACCTTTCTCTTTCCATTGACATTAACAAATTTAAAATCACGTAATATCATCAATGGAATAAAAAGGTCACTTTCAACTACACAAGATAAAAACTCAATAGCATATTGACGATGATCACAAACAAACTCAATAAGTGCTAAAGAATTTTCCCAAGCATTGACAAAAATAGGAATATCATCAAAACAGATATGAACAAATTTTTCCATGAATGAATGCAAAATATGATTTAACATAAAAACATTTAATGCATTAGTTAATCCCAGCGATTTAACTAAACATGTATGTAAACCATATCTTAATGCAATCCGATGATAATCACTTTTCAACCCAATACCAAATTCCTTTCCATTCAAGACAGTTTTCTCAAAATCATGCAATGATAACAACTCTAATGGAAAGATATTACCAAATGATAGCAAATTATGCAATGAAGATTTCTCTACTGAAGAATCATAATCACTACCATTATCAATTAACAACATGCCATGCAAAGATTGATTAACATGAAAACCTAATTCAACATGTGAATGAAAAACCCTAGAATGAGTTTCATGCAAGCACAAACGATGAAAACGAGAATACCCACAATAATCACTAGAATAAATTCTACGAAGATATGCACTTTGACAATGAGAATTTACTAAATGATAGTAGGAATATTGACAATGAGAATATAACGCATGCTCATAAACTAACTCGACAAATATCAAATATCCTCCATAGTTTATGATAAAGACGATTCTACCCTCAAAATAGCTAACGACAAATTTATCTATGGAAGCATGTAAAACATGTTTTAAATAACTCATGAAAATACTAGATGCATTAGTTAATCTAACAGAAATAACTATCCACCTATACATTTCACGTGTTAACAAAACTTTCCATTTATCACAATATCTCATGCTAATTTGATTAGGCAATATCATCACATGGTCATTTTCCAACGTAGATAAAACATAAGCACTATGCAATTTATCAAGCATATTATCTAAGTAAAGAAAATAAAAGCGATACTTGTTTACCAATTCGAAATCGATGCACAAGCTAGACGTCTTATCCTCCTTAAGTACTATGATCTCATGAATAGCACACGAACTCATGTCTTCACCCACGATACTCGCCTTGATGAAGATGGGCTCCATCAATTCTCCAACCTGTCGTTGTAACTCCGTTGTCTCCTCGGAAATACTACAAGCTGGCTGATACGGAATGATAGCTCGGGGTATATCCTCAATCACCTGTATAAGAGAAACAATAGAACTAGACAAAGAAGAGTTAATCTTGTTAGTATTCAAAAGCGCCGTCTTGTACGAATGTACAGTCATTGGCTTTTCAAAATACAACTTACTTTCTAACTCACTCTTCTCTCTTTTTTCACTCTTACTCTCCACTGTTTCTTTCTCTCGTTTATTTTCACTCTCATTCTTTTTATTCTCTCGTTTCTTTTCATTCTTTTTTTCACACTCTTCTTTTTCACACTCAATCTTTTTTTCAATTTCCTTTTCACTTTCTTTTTGCCGTTCAATTTCACATGTATTTTCTTTCTTTGAATCATGAACTTCATCTCGAACATTGGAATCTAACAACTCTCCTTGGATTGCATGTTCTCTTACATCTTCTTCCACCTGCGGCTGGGCTAGCGCCTTTTGCGCCTGTCGGGCATTTTGTAGTTGCCTCGCCAACTCTCTAAATGATCCCATGACTTCTTCTTGGTTTTCCTTAGAAAATACTGGTTCCCTATACACCTTAAGAGTGTCTCGTGGTTGTCTCCGATGCGAATCTCCATGCCTATGATCCTTCCTTTCATCATCCCAATTTGAACGCCTTGAAGGTTGATCGACATATCTTGGAGTTGCACATTCATTCTTCCTACTAGGTTGTCCTGGAGCATACCGCTTTCTCATCACGGTTTTCAACTCTTCCCACGTCTCAATCGGACGCTCTCCATACCTTTTTCTGCTACGCACAAATTCAGCCCACCATGTAGCTGCATAATCAGAAAAATCTTGAACTGCAAGTTTGAACTTCTTGTACTCGGAATAATTATGATAGTCAAACTCTCGTTCCTTCCTTTCCTCCCAACTCAAATAAGCTTCAGGATCACGCCTTCCTTGAAAAGATCTCTTTTGCCACTCATAATTATTTTCATAACCATAATTATACATGTTCGCTGCAAAACAAAGGTTAGTAGATAAAGAAAAATTTCCTCACACACTCCCTTACGTGTTTCGCTCAAACAATGTAACACACAATTATGAAAACACTCGTGTATCACACAATTAGGCTTTTACCCTCAATTGATCTCACACTCTTGCCTTTTACCACTCTAATTCCCTCTAATAGGTTCTTTTTGAATTCACCAAACAATATCACAGTTTATCTATCAATTCAACAAGAACTTATCACAAACAAAATATAACAAGTGTGACGTACAATAACCACCCAAATTTCACGATCACCAATTAAAATTCTCTTGAGTGAAATCCCAATATCCTCAAAATTCACAAATTCCAACAATAGAATCAAATAATAACTTCTTCAATACGATCCCAATAATCACGAACTTATGAAACCCAAGCAATTGCAACAATAATAATAATAATTTTTTTTTCCTCACGAATATCACTTCTTTTTTTTTGCTAATGAAATTTTTTTTTTTTTTTGCTAACGAATTTTTTTTTTTTTTTGCTAACGAATTTTTTTTTTCAATATATAATCAACACGAAAAATAAGGATAAGTAACCTGCTAGGAACTTAGCTCTGATACCAAATGATGGACTCCACGGCACGCTTGCGTGAGGTGGTCGTCGCCCGGATCGTTTCTAGCAAAGTTGAACGGTGGATAGCTTGCAACACCTTAACCCCTCGCCTATATGTAGACAGTAATCTTGGTACAATTGCTCGCCTTAGAAATCTGCGTTGAATGGACACCAACGACACCTTGACCCCTCGCTTATATATAAGCGGTAATCTCGGTACAATCGACGATTGATGCGGTAGAAGACGCCACACACAACTATGTATTGTTGTATGATAAGTCAAAATTGAATCTCAAAGAAAACTAAGAAATAACTTAGAAATTCTCAAAGAACCAAAAGATGAGAAAACCTCACAAATAATTGTATTGAATAAATCTGATTGAAGTATATCAAGTACATCATCTATGTCCCCTATTTATACTACTCAAAGTAATTCTAATCCTAATAGAAATTATGAAATCAACTAGAAACACAATCCTAGCTTACCAAATTAATTTGGAAACCAAATCCTAACTTACCAAATTAAATTGGAAACCAAATCCTAACTAATAAACAATAAGAAAATTAAATCCTACTTATCAAACATTCTAATTACATTAGGAATCTAAAATATGCTGAAAATACCCTAATAATTAAGGAAATCCGCGTCCAAATTTGAATTAGAAATCTGAAGCCTTCCTCCATTTGGAATTAGAAATCCATTAATTGTTAGGAACCCATTAATCCGTGGAGAACAAAATCAGCTAGTTGTCTACTTGGAAATCGCGTGGCCCACATGATATAGGAAGCTAACATGTTAAGTCCTTCATATGTAAATGTTAAGTCCTGAATATGTTAGGAAACTCGCGTGATTGGCTGATTAGAATTGGAATGTCCGTTGCCCCCATGCGAATTTGCTAGAATATAAATTGCCACATGAATTGATTAAAATTGGCCTTGAATTGAACTCCATTTTGAGCATCTTTGAATAAACTTCAACCCAAATATTTAAAATCGCTTGATAAATCCATGGGATTTGAGTTGAGTTATTAAAGTTTGATGTGAGCTTGATCAGGATTGTATCACCAATTAATGCAGATATACAAGTAGCTTCCAAAGATCAAAGAAACCACAGGAGTTGTGAAGACCCAGAAATAAAGGAAGACAGAAGCGTAATACATAACAGCACCACCTCGGGAGAATGTAGCCATCCCATTCTTACATATATTACTCCTCGTGACAGCCATGACCTGATAATAGCTCATATATTAAGCATATTAGAAAGAATACCAACACCTATAGAGAAAAGGAAAAGAATCTCATTGCATACGCATGCAAGGACTCTCACCTCTGGAACATCAAATGCAGACATGAGATACTTGATACATGCTGGATAAAGACCAAATGTCCACTGTTCTATACGAGCCCGAAGTCCTGTTGGGTCTGGAAAATGTTCACTTTCCACTGATCGATACCATTCATATAAAGTGTGATAACCTGAAATGAGATTTCTCTTATTAGCTCATGTCTAAATTCACAAGGGTAAACAAGTGTAGACCATCATACATAATAACACTATCACATACGCCTGCAGCCTGCCACTACCGAGTCTCAACACTCAAGGCAAATGAATCCATGAAGCCAATGTTAGCTTAGTATATTCTCACAAAGTATTACTGAGTGCCAGTTTTATGTTTAACGTCTTAAAATCTCATCAATGGCACTTCATACATTTTTTGTAAGTGATAATGTGTAATAAAGTCACTTTAGGGGTGACACCCATGTTCCCACAGCACATGCAATTGTGACGTCCACATTGGAACAGAGGGAGTACAAGCATAAATAAATACACTAAAAAACATGTGCAGTCGGTATAAATACGAGCTCAGAAATAAACGCAACACAATATACAAATTGCATGAGCATTGGCACTAGCCTTCTCACTCGTCTAATTGAATGAAAACAAAAATCTCACCTGAAATTGCTAATAGTTTATGCCTGATACATGTTTCGACACCCACTTCCAAGAGCAGCATGAGAATTAATGTTGCAGCCAGGTGGGCAGAAACATGAAGAATTCCAATTATTGCCCTTCTTTTTTTAGAAACTTTGGAGGGTACGAATGAGATTACAGCTGCTAACAATAATAAGGCACCTGTTAAAGATACATAAGAGTGTCCAAGCATGTATGTAAAAGCATCCCATACGTACAGTGTTAAAGAAGTTCTTTAGATGACCAGAAAATGCATCATCCTTGAATACATGGTCCAGCTTACACTGGAAGGAGAGAAATATAATCAGCATCTCTACACAAGAGAAATTACTTAGATTAAGGCACTAGCACTCTTATCTACAACATAATACAAGAGGGGGGCAGTGACGTGGGAAGTGTATGCTTTTGTTAAGATATAAAGTCCTTAAAGTCTAATGAGGAGGAACCGAGAACATCCTAATTTTCTGACATTTAAGGCTTAGTGACTTGGCACGACTAATAGAATCTAAGAAAAAGTTCATAGAAACTCACCTGTGGGAACATAGAAAAGGCTAATACAAAGTATATGATACCACCAATAAAATCAAATTGCCAATTTTCTTCCGGAACTTTAATATATTTCCCAATGCAATCTGCATACATTATTTGATCAGCATATTATAGCATCACTTGGATACAGTGGGAAAATATCTGAACGATGTTCTCGAGAGGGATGATCAACTCCACAAATTTTAATGAGACTTACCCTGCTAGAATCTTCAAAAGAAGGATAAGCAGTTGTTCGAATTTGTGGCTCATAACTGAGAGGTTCTCGAAAAAGGCCAAGTGCGGATCGAAGCGAAGCGAAACGGTGCGAAGTTGGAGTGAGGGAGCGGAGCTTCGCGACGCACTGACCCATCGAATCTGGACAGAAGGTTTTGGGGAGGTGCGGGGGGCAGAGCCCCCCACGGTACAGTACAGAGTTACTGTAGCATCAGCGTGGGCCGCGCCAGTACAAAGCACAAAGTAGCACGGGGCGCGCTAGGAATAGTGGGAGTTCTGTATGGGTAGCGGGGGCGCGCTAAGGCAAGCTAGGAATGACACGGGGCGCGCCGGGCGAGATGCAGGTTCTGGTGTACTAGCACGGGGTGCGCCTGTGGAAGCCAGGGAGCGGCGCGAGACTATTATAAAGCTCAGTTTTAAGAGTTCGTTTTTTGGCAGGACATTATGGGAATTTGAGCCATAATATGAAGTAGGGTTAGAATAGTATTAGTAGCTATAAATACTATCTATTATAAAGCTCTATGTAATCAATATAATCAAATAACAACAACTAGCCACCTATGGAGTATCCAAGTTGGGGAACCACATAAATCTCTACGTTAATTCAATAATGTCGTGTTGCGTGTCTGAGATCCTAATTATAACAACGGCTTTGCTTTCATAGGAGGTCCATATAATTTGCCGAAATTACTGAAGACATGGGTGGGATGCAAAAAAGCATGTTGCACATATGTAGGCTTATCTGATTGAACATATGAATGACGCATATACTGATACAAGTCCCCAGCTACTCGAAGTTTACATCTTTCCTTCCACGTATCAGGTGAGAGACATTCTTCCCAGTTACATCATTCCAGTACCAATCAAGAAGCCAATTTGGTTCATGTGTCACAATAATCACAGAATCATCATCTCCAACCTGGAAAAAGAAATCCACTTGCTTGTAAGAGGAAAAAGAAGACCCCACACGTGAGTGTGCAATATTGGAGAACTGTTTTTCTGAGTGTTTTATATTTATCTCCACTTGTTATAAGGTAGGTATACTCCTCGTCCACCCCTCTGCTGTATTCTCTTTTTTCATTTAATAAAATTTCTTCTTTTATCTAAAATAACAATTAAAAAATATTAACACCTGAAATATGGAACTTGATTCGCCGATTCCATGTTTTCAAGTTGAGACAATGATGGTGAAAAGAAGGACGACACTCACTACATGATCGCAAGTGTGATGGAAGATTATAAAATAGGAGAAAATATATGAAATGCAGTAACAATAGTGGAAGCGAAAGAAATATTACGAGACCATCAAAGGCATAGGCACAGAGCAAATTGAATACTACTTAAACCCTGTATCATATGTTATAACATGACTATTAATATTTAATAAACAGAAAGTTGATCTCATAACTTCTGCCAAAAGTATTATGCTACTTCTTTTTCTACTATCATCTACTTAATTAAAAGCACAAACATGGTTTGGTTTGTTTTCATCAATTTATGGTTCAGCTTTTGTGGCGCCCCCAAATCCGGGTACCTTGAACCTCGGATCTGGTACATTGAAAAGCTGTCGTTAAGCAAACCAAAAATAAAAATCTTACTTAACTCTACGAACTCAAAACTAAGCACAGTATAGCAATAAGCAAGGGTCGATCCCATAGAGAATGATATTGTTTTGAATTTGTTCTAATGTTTCTAACTAAAAACAATAAATAAAAGATTTGGCCCAGACAGCGCCCTGGCAGCCCGGTTGGGACGTTCGATATTAATTTATTTTGTTTCCCCGTGCATTTTGGAAGCATTAATCATTTGAATTATGATTAACTAAAGAAAATAATAAGATAATCAATGAAATTAAAGCTTCAGTTCTTCAGTTCAGATTCACCAATTTACAGCAACAGTATAATCAAGTTAACATTATTCCTTCCTTCAATAAGATTAATAGCCCTAGGCAACAACAAGCTCTGCTACCCGAAATTCCACTTAGATTGTCACTTAATGAAACAAGCTCTTCATAAGATTCTAACCATTATACAACCTAGAATAAACTCTCTAGATTTAATATAACAGCAGCATTAAGAACTAAGGAATTAGACTATTCCAAGCAACAAACACATAAGCTCGGTTTGTTTAACCTGCCTTCTGATAACCATAGCAATAAACCAAAAGCTTGACCACAATCAGTATTACTAACTGCTACTTGTGATTAGAAACAATATCAATTACGTAATACTATTCCTGAATCTAGCAGATGATATTAATCAGATTAATTCAACTGGCCACATCAAATCAATCAGATAAATAACATATAAACAGTTAAAACAGATTATCAGAATAAATCTCATATAAGAAGGAATCAATAACGAAACTCAAATATACTATTAACTGAAAATCAGGTCCACATCCCCTTAGAACTGAATAAAAATAAACTGTGATGACCCGAATTTTCAGAAAAATATTAAAATAAGAATTTAATAAATAAAGTTCTTAGTTGGTGGTAGGTGATGTGATATTATATTGCATAAGTGAATACGTTCTATGCAATATGTGATTTTTGTAAATAATAAATATATTATTATTATATATTTATTATTTCATGTAAATAAATTGTATAATCAATTTATTAAGAAGAAATGAGATACGTAAAAAATTTATGATGAAGGAAATTATAATAACTACATTAAAATAATTTATAATATTAAATTATTTTAATATAGTAATTTGGTGGTATTAAATATATTTAATAACCTCCATTTTATGGAAAGAATTTTGTAATACTATTACATTATTGAGAATAATGTATGCATGTTTGTAATATAGTGAATATATAATTAGATTTACTATAATTAAATAAATTGTGAGAAACCAATTTATAGAAAGAAAAGAAAATAATTGAATATATTATTATGTATTTGTTTTGATTTGAAATAAATTGTGGGAATCAATTTATTTAAAGAGACGGATAGCTTTAAAGATACAAAACTTTTGTATCTATTGATGGGCAAATTAAAATAATTTATAATATTAAATTATTTTAATAGGAGTATGATGTAAATAAATTTTAGAAGTAATTTATAGATGAAGATTAAATTTAAATTATATTATGAAATAATATAATTTGATAAAGTCTTGTAATGAATTTACTATAAATTAAATTTCATGAGCAAGTTAATTAATTCACTTAATTAAATTAGTGAATTAAGGTAATATTTCAATTATGATTAATATATTAAAGTGATATCTTTAAAGAAGAGGAATAAATTGTTGAAGACAATTTATGGAAAGAAGAAAAAGCTTAAAGTTAATTATCTAAAATTTGTTGTGTATATTGAATAAGTAAATTAAAATAATTAATGGAATATTAATTATTTTAATTGGTCTGTTACATTAAATAAAGAGAATTAAAATAATTTATGATGTTAAATTATTTTAATAAAGTAAAGTTATTGCATTAAATAAATTATTTTTATTTCATGTATAGCTTCCATTCTTATGGAAAAGATTTATGGATATTTTGTCATGATATTTAAAATATATCATGTATATTTAATATACATAATATTTGGTGCGATAAGTACGGAGGATATTAAATTATCTAGTTCTAATATAAATAAATTGTTGAAAACAATTTATGGAATGAATAAGATGATTAGATTTAATTATACAAAATTAATTGTATACATTAAATAAGTGGATTAAAATAATCAATCAATTAATATTAATTATTTCAATTAGTTCGTTACACTAAATGTGTTATTTTATAAAATGGATTAATTTCATTTTTTAGTGGAAGGAATATATATAACTATAATACGTAAATGTATGTGTGTGAAATATATAACATATATGAGGTATGTACTATGGATATATGTACTGAAATCATGATAAAGTAAAGCTGGGACTTATGAATTAAAGGTGAGTGCTAATTGAGTTAATGGGTTTTGCTGGGTCATTCAAACTAAGGTGGAGGTGGCAATCAATTGTTAACTTAGCAAGCCACATAACCAACTATTAAGCATGAGTTGTTGATATGACTCAGCCTTATTTTTTCTTCTCCCGTTCAATTCATTTCAGTACTCTTAAGCTAAATTATCAGCCTAGTTTTTCATACTTCCAAGCTATCAAGAGTTCCTAAGTTTTACATATCAAAAACCTTAGGAATATGGCTGAAGTTTGGTAATACAAACTAAAGTATGGGTTCATAATTTTCACCCGAACTTTCTATTAAAGACCATACCAATTGAATGCAAGTTAGAGAAGAAGGAGAGAGTTGGGAAATTAACGAAGTGCAGATCATGTCAATTGAATAAAGCATTCAATTCAGTTCATAAGCAACGAATGAAGTAAGATTATATCAAACAAAAGGTAATATTAACCTCTACTTGTTTAATTCACGAATTGAAGTAAATGATATATGTTATTGTATTAAATTGGTTCTGGGAGGTTGATTGATCGGGAACCATGGAGGGTTCAGAAGTAATAAGGATGAAAATTTGGGGTTTAATTATATCTAACACTTATGAAATCTGAATTCATAAGCTATGCATATTAACTGTTTGAAGAAATGCCTCAAAGAGGCCAGTATGCAAAATTATTAAGAATTAGTTAATGATATGGGCAAGATAGCATATATATATATATATATGAGTTAAGTTATAACTCAAGTGATTTGGGTGTTTTAAAACGCATTCAAAATAGTTTTAAAAGCTTTTCTTAAAAAATTGTTCAAATGAAAATCATGCTAAATGCAGATTTTTCAAGCCTTTTGTTCTATACCATAATGATGTTTTTAAAGATTAAAGCTTGATGGAAATTATACCTTTCAAGCCTTTTGTTCTATACCATAATGATGTTTTTAAAGATTAAAGCTTGATGGAAATTATACCTTGTAGCGTGGTTTAGGAGTATAACCAAATTCCAGGTCACTTGGACTTATGGAATGAGAGTTATACTATTGGGAATGTAGCATGCAACTAAGTTACAATCTGGGATGCAGAGCAATCTAGGAAGACATTCACGCGCCACTTCCAAGTCTAATTGCAACGCGGCCACGCCCTGTTGCAGAAGTTTCAAAAAAATTATTTGTTTCGACATGAGAGTTTTGAAGCATTATATACATATACTTCATAACTTGAAATGATAAATATATTGAGGTTTACTCTAACCTAAATATATAGTAATGGAAGCAATTTGGAGATTATTTGAATTTCTAATTTTGACATATAGACATGTTTGCATGTCAGATGTACAAATTATGTATAAAGAGAAATTAAGTTTATAAATGGGATAAAGATTAACAAGTTAACTTAGAAGCATTTTATATCTCAAATGAGGTGAAAGTATCGAATGAGCTCAATGAACGTATTATAACCTAACTTATATGTTTAGGAAATACGATGAAGAATAATGTATGGAGGATGTCAACCAACGAATGAAGTTATGCAAATATGTTCGATGAATGTATATCAATCAAAGGCAAGTTTCTCAGTCTATTTCTGTGAACTTATGTTTACAATTATGTGGATATTCATGATTTTTCTTTATGTTTGGTCCGTGAACGATTAAAGTCAATGTATGACTAAAGTGATTTGAGTTATGGAACTCAATTTATTTCAAGCATGCGATATGTGAATAATGATAAGTTGATGGTATTAGAGGTATGACTTGAATATGAAACTATGTGCTACGTGATGCATGATAGACTGTTGGACTTGTTGGGCCGTCGTGCTCATTCTTGCAATAATTTGCAGGTTACAATTGCGATGAAATCTCTAGCTATTCAGATGATAAAGTTTAGAGGCGCGTGTAAAGAAGAAATATTTCTTTTGAATAAGATTGTATTAATTTGTGATGACAATTCACAATGTGTGTAAAGTGCTATTATGTAAAGTTTGAAATATTCAATAAATAAAGAATGATTGATCTGATATAAGAATGTTTGTCTTGAGTTTGAAAGATAGTATTTTAGCTACTTTACAATGTAAAAAAAAAACCAATATAATGATAATACTATATGAGAAAGGTGGTATATTAAGATATGAGTTTGTAATTACTCATAATTACTCTGATGGAATAAATCATAAAATGAATATGATTTGGAGATAAATAGATAATCGTAAAGGTTGCGATTCAGGGAACGAAAGCGAGAAAGATATAAAAAGTTTTTTTATTATCCGCATTTTTAGCAATTATTACATTATATTATGGAGTAAAGCTGACTCAAGATAGTATCGTCCGCACCGAAGTCGGGATAGAGAGGAGACCTGATTTTGGGGGCGCTACACTTGGTATCAGAGCTGAAGGTTATAAACCTTAGGTAACAGTACCCTAGGCTATAACCGTAAACTAGATAGATGAAAAAGAAGAAGATATTAAGCATAAACTCGAATGAGGTTTAAATGATCTTAAAGGAATCTAGGAAATTCATAAAGAATGCGTTAAGATAATACGCAAAGATTTGAAGAAGAATCTTGAAAAACCAAAGGATCAGGGAACACCTGATTTGAATAATCATAAAATAATATGATTAAAGAAAGGAGTAAGAAGATCGTAAAAACAAAACGATCTTAAGATAGAAAAGAATCGTAATATAACATGATTATAAGAAAAGACCATAACGTGATCTGATGAGGTCATACAAGGACAGATGATCGATCGATTAATTAAAAATTTTATAGCAGAATTGTTGTACAAAAGTTGTACTATGAAATTGTACTATGTAAGCTCATGAAAGAGTAATTAATATTGAGATACGGATTAAATGAAATTCGTATTGAGTAAAGGGGAAGTTAGAATTATGTGGGATTTCAATTGAGAACTCATATTAGTGGTTGAGTTGTACGATTCCTGGTATGGGACGAAAATTTGTGCTTGGTTTGAAAACCACTTAGCTTCCTATATTAATATAGTGGTTGAGTTGAACAAATCCTGGTATGGGACGGGATTTGTCCATGGTTTAACAACCGCTCAGCTTCCTATATTGATTAGTGGATGAGTTGGTTCGAGAACCACTTAGCTTCCTATATTGATAATCATTCAAATACTGGTGTCGCGTTATCGATATATATATGGTGAGAAGGTGATTCTTTTCTCATATTTATATTCGATAGTTAGAGAATATTAAGCTTAGGTACGAGTTCTTAAAAATCATACTTATGGTAAGTTCGTGACTCATAATCATATGATACGTTTTTTGAACCCCTCAGCGAATGGACGTCTTTGGTCTGACTAGGATAAGTTCCTAAACTCATATGATTATGGTAAGTTCCTGAACTCATAACGTGTGGTATGTTTAATGAACTATATTGGGGTATAGAAAAGTTATGCATGAAGAATTAAGGATTTCTAGTATAGTAAGCTTTAAGGATGATAGAAATAGATAAAATTATTAAGCAATGGATCATAAGAGAAATTGAAGTTGATGGTGGAGGCATAGGTATTCCAAATCTTCTAGCTATGCTAGACTTCGAAATTTTTGACATCAAGCTAAATTCGCACTAATGTGCCTTTAAAAATAAAAATGAAATTTTTGTTATCCTCAAAACAAGGTGACAAGGGTGTGTAGATGGACTTCGAGCCATTATCACATCGTTACCTATTGCGGCATGATAACACCAAACATAATTTTTCAATGGTTTTGAACCGTTTAAAGAAGAGTCTACGCTATTTGTTTCGGCTAGACAAAAATAATTTAAAATATCAAAATGTATTTTTAAATAGTCATCAATGCATCATGTAACCTGGTGTAAAATGACCGATGATGGAGTCATCAATGCAGATTAACCTAGTGTTGGATATGATCTAAGGATCGTCAACCCACTATGGTATGATGTTGTATGATAAAATCATAAAAATGACGGCATCCTCAACGCACTGGTAAAACAGTGTGGTACTATGCGTCATAAAATGATTTTTAATGTTTTGATAAAGCTAGAAGTGTCAAATGCCATTTGAATCGGCTAGACACATATTCAGATTTCGCTTATATTAAGCTTTTGAGCTATCCAACTAAACCATTTTGGTTTGGACTCCAGATTTTAAAAATCCCTTAATTGGGAAAGTTTTCAGAGCACCAGATGGTGGCACAGATGAACGTATATCGTTCAAATTGGCGCCTAACGGCGGCCACTCAGATAGTGTTGATCAATACGGAACATTCCTGAATTGGGAAATTCTGTTTGCGCGAAATAGCGGCATAGATAGTAGAGATCAACACAGGGCATAACACAGACTGATCACCTACGTGCCCGTAAGACCAGACGGTTCACAGATGAATTTCTGATAGAACCTTTTCAAAAACATGAAAAAGAAAGTTGTGGTCTTTATGACCCTTAACAAGATACAGAAAGTTTCCTTAAGTGATTGTTTTTGAAATTCTGAAGTTATTCATCTTGCTTCACAATTATAAATCAATTGTGGAGAATTTCAATTCTGGTAATTGAGATAGAAGGGGTGATGTTCCCTAGAAAAGAAGTAGTCGTGAGAAGTGACAAGTTTAGAAATATTCTTGAGAATGAATGATGAATTCAGAATGATCTCTAAGAAAGAGAAAGATAGACATAGAATTCGATGAATCGAACGGTGGAAGGCTAGAGAATTGAATTTTGAGAACGAAATTTGCAGAAGAAGAGATGGATGTGATATCCAAGAAAGTTAATGAGCTTAGTAGAACATAAGTTTGAATGTGGTAATCCTGAGAAGAGGATGTTGATAAATTAAAGAAAGAATAATACTCGAAAGATAATTGAGTTTAATGACAATTACGAAATGAAATCTATAAGAAGTGATTAAGGAAAAGACAGGAAATGGGTGATAAGCAATAAGTTGAGGTTATTCAACGATAAAGCTACGAGGTAAAATAGACTTAAACCGAGTAGGAAAGTTCGGTGTTGTGATTCCGGGGACGGAATCCTTATAAGAGGGGAAGAATGTGATGACCCGAATTTTCAGAAAAATATTAAAATAAGAATTTAATAAATAAAGTTCTTATTTGGTGGTAGGTGATGTGATATTATATTGCATAAGTGAATACGTTCTATGCAATATGTGATTTTTGTAAATAATAAATATATTATTATTATATATTTATTATTTCATGTAAATAAATTGTATAATCAATTTATTAAGAAGAAATGAGATACGTAAAAAATTTATGATGAAGGAAATTATAATAACTACATTAAAATAATTTATAATATTAAATTATTTTAATATAGTAATTTGGTGGTATTAAATATATTTAATAACCTCCATTTTATGGAAAGAATTTTGTAATACTATTACATTATTGAGAATAATGTATGCATGTTTGTAATATAGTGAATATATAATTAGATTTACTATAATTAAATAAATTGTGAGAAACCAATTTATAGAAAGAAAAGAAAATAATTGAATATATTATTATGTATTTGTTTTGATTTGAAATAAATTGTGGGAATCAATTTATTTAAAGAGACGGATAGCTTTAAAGATACAAAACTTTTGTATCTATTGATGGGCAAATTAAAATAATTTATAATATTAAATTATTTTAATAGGAGTATGATGTAAATAAATTTTAGAAGTAATTTATAGATGAAGATTAAATTTAAATTATATTATATTATGAAATAATATAATTTGATAAAGTCTTGTAATGAATTTACTATAAATTAAATTTCATGAGCAAGTTAATTAATTCACTTAATTAAATTAGTGAATTAAGGTAATATTTCAATTATGATTAATATATTAAAGTGATATCTTTAAAGAAGAGGAATAAATTGTTGAAGACAATTTATGGAAAGAAGAAAAAGCTTAAAGTTAATTATCTAAAATTTGTTGTGTATATTGAATAAGTAAATTAAAATAATTAATGGAATATTAATTATTTTAATTGGTCTGTTACATTAAATAAAGAGAATTAAAATAATTTATGATGTTAAATTATTTTAATAAAGTAAAGTTATTGCATTAAATAAATTATTTTTATTTCATGTATAGCTTCCATTCTTATGGAAAAGATTTATGGATATTTTGTCATGATATTTAAAATATATCATGTATATTTAATATACATAATATTTGGTGCGATAAGTACGGAGGATATTAAATTATCTAGTTCTAATATAAATAAATTGTTGAAAACAATTTATGGAATGAATAAGATGATTAGATTTAATTATACAAAATTAATTGTATACATTAAATAAGTGGATTAAAATAATCAATCAATTAATATTAATTATTTCAATTAGTTCGTTACACTAAATGTGTTATTTTATAAAATGGATTAATTTCATTTTTAGTGGAAGGAATATATATAACTATAATACGTAAATGTATGTGTGTGAAATATATAACATATATGAGGTATGTACTATGGATATATGGTAACTCAAGAAATCATGATAAAGTAAAGCTGGGACTTATGAATTAAAGGTGAGTGCTAATTGAGTTAATGGGTTTTGCTGGGTCATCAAACTAAGGTGGAGGTGGCAATCAATTGTTAACTTAGCAAGCCACATAACCAACTATTAAGCATGAGTTGTTGATATGACTCAGCCTTATTTTTCTTCTCCCGTTCAATTCATTTCAGTACTCTAAAGCTAAATTATCAGCCTAGTTTTTCATACTTCCAAGCTATCAAGAGTTCCTAAGTTTTACATATCAAAAACCTTAGGAATATGGCTGAAGTTTGGTAATACAAACTAAAGTATGGGTTCATAATTTTCACCCGAACTTTCTATTAAAGACCATACCAATTGAATGCAAGTTAGAGAAGAATGAGAGAGTTGGGAAATTAACGAAGTGCAGATCATGTCAATTGAATAAAGCATTCAATTCAGTTCATAAGCAACGAATGAAGTAAGATTATATCAAACAAAAGGTAATATTAACCTCTACTTGTTTAATTCACGAATTGAAGTAAATGATATATGTTATTGTATTAAATTGGTTCTGGGAGGTTGATTGATCGGGAACCATGGAGGGTTCAGAAGTAATAAGGATGAAAATTTGGGGTTTAATTATATCTAACACTTATGAAATCTGAATTCATAAGCTATGCATATTAACTGTTTGAAGAAATGCCTCAAAGAGGCCAGTATGCAAAATTATTAAGAATTAGTTAATGATATGGGCAAGATAGCATATATATATATATGAGTTAAGTTATAACTCAAGTGATTTGGGTGTTTTAAAACGCATTCAAAATAGTTTTAAAAGCTTTTCTTAAAAAATTGTTCAAATGAAAATCATGCTAAATGCAGATTTTTCAAGCCTTTTGTTCTATACCATAATGATGTTTTTAAAGATTAAAGCTTGATGGAAATTATACCTTTCAAGCCTTTTGTTCTATACCATAATGATGTTTTTAAAGATTAAAGCTTGATGGAAATTATACCTTGTAGCGTGGTTTAGGAGTATAACCAAATTCCAGGTCACTTGGACTTATGGAATGAGAGTTATACTATTGGGAATGTAGCATGCAACTAAGTTACAATCTGGGATGCAGAGCAATCTAGGAAGACATTCACGCGCCACTTCCAAGTCTAATTGCAACGCGGCCACGCCCTGTTGCAGAAGTTTCAAAAAAATTATTTGTTTCGACATGAGAGTTTTGAAGCATTATATACATATACTTCATAACTTGAAATGATAAATATATTGAGGTTTACTCTAACCTAAATATATAGTAATGGAAGCAATTTGGAGATTATTTGAATTTCTAATTTTGACATATAGACATGTTTGCATGTCAGATGTACAAATTATGTATAAAGAGAAATTAAGTTTATAAATGGGATAAAGATTAACAAGTTAACTTAGAAGCATTTTATATCTCAAATGAGGTGAAAGTATCGAATGAGCTCAATGAACGTATTATAACCTAACTTATATGTTTAGGAAATACGATGAAGAATAATGTATGGAGGATGTCAACCAACGAATGAAGTTATGCAAATATGTTCGATGAATGTATATCAATCAAAGGCAAGTTTCTCAGTCTATTTCTGTGAACTTATGTTTACAATTATGTGGATATTCATGATTTTCTTTATGTTGGTCCGTGAACGATTAAAGTCAATGTATGACTAAAGTGATTTGAGTTATGGAACTCAATTTATTTCAAGCATGCGATATGTGAATAATGATAAGTTGATGGTATTAGAGGTATGACTTGAATATGAAACTATGTGCTACGTGATGCATGATAGACTGTTGGACTTGTTGGGCCGTCGTGCTCATTCTTGCAATAATTTGCAGGTTACAATTGCGATGAAATCTCTAGCTATTCAGATGATAAAGTTTAGAGGCGCGTGTAAAGAAGAAATATTTCTTTTGAATAAGATTGTATTAATTTGTGATGACAATTCACAATGTGTGTAAAGTGCTATTATGTAAAGTTTGAAATATTCAATAAATAAAGAATGATTGATCTGATATAAGAATGTTTGTCTTGAGTTTGAAAGATAGTATTTTAGCTACTTTACAATGTAAAAAAAAAACCAATATAATGATAATACTATATGAGAAAGGTGGTATATTAAGATATGAGTTTGTAATTACTCATAATTACTCTGATGGAATAAATCATAAAATGAATATGATTTGGAGATAAATAGATAATCGTAAAGGTTGCGATTCAGGGAACGAAAGCGAGAAAGATATAAAAAGTTTTTTTATTATCCGCATTTTTAGCAATTATTACATTATATTATGGAGTAAAGCTGACTCAAGATAGTATCGTACGCACCGAAGTCGGGATAGAGAGGAGACCTGATTTTGGGGGCGCTACATAAACTATGCTAACATGCTGATAAAATATGATCTACAAAATATGATCCAGGATGTCCCCCAGATATTCCCAAGATGTTCTCAACTGATTACAAGTGAAAGGTATTTATAGATGCTTTGAAACCCTAGAAGAATTCTAATCCAATTCTACTTCAGAAGTCTTCATTCTGCAGATATGGTAGGATTCTAAATCCTTCTCAATCTCTGAAATCCAACTTTAAGTAGCTTCCTTATCAAATTAGATTTAGTTTCCAAATCCAAGTCTTCTTTCGTTTCCTTTTCCAGTTCTAGCTCAGATTTAGTTTCCATATTTGATCAGATTCCATATCAGACTCTACTTCCCATAATCAAATGTAGTTTCCTTCTATGATTGTAATTCCATCTCCAAATCCTGTTAGGAATCTAACTCTAACATCCCAGCAATTCAAATCTTATTCAGAATCGGAAATCTACATGTCGACCAAAATCGTAGAGTATACTCCGCACCAGCACCTATCGCGATCGTAGAGTAAACCTCGGAATCGTAGAGTAACTAGCTGCCGAGTAAACTTGCCAATCGTAGAGTAAAGAGCACCATCGTAGAGTAACCCTCGTCAGACGTAGAGTAACTTCGCCGCTGGACTGAAAACGTAGAGTGCTGTGAGCCTGGTCGTAGAGTGAATCTCGCAATCGTAGAGTGAAACTAGGAATCGTCGAACAAATCCGCCTAGCCTTCCTGCGATCGTAGAGCTGCCGGACTGCACCCTACACTACGAACGTAGAGCTCTCACTCAGCGATCGTAGAGTATTCTGCAAAACAACATAAAACTCAGCATTAAACTCCATATTTGCAAAATCACATCAATTCTTCATAAAATCTATAAACACCTTAATTAAGCTCATAAATACAGAAAGTATATAATAATACTAAGCATAAAGGAACCAAAAACATAGAATATTTTGTACCTATCAAATTCCCCCACACTTAGTCTTTACATGTCCTCATGTAAACAGAAATCAAAAACTTATCTGACTCATTCAACCAAACTTTTAAAGGTCTCCAACTAAACATCATGGAATAATAACACCTATCAGAGAAACTTGACCAACACTTCATCAACCAACTCACAATAACCACTATGTCATTCCCCACAAAACATCATCCAAATCAGAATATATCCACATAAATATCCCTCATATGATCAACACAAATACCCAACTCAGTTATATGGAACAACAACTGTGCGCACTGACTCAAAACTCAAGACCTGAATATCCTGCAAAAATTTCTAACCCACAGAACTTGCAAACATTAACTTTCCTTAGGTGAATGCATTTTATGCTCCATTTCACATTTCACATTTTTTTTCCTTTCAAATGGGTGCATTTTATGCTCCATCTCGCTCTTGTGTTTATGAGTGAGTGCGTTTTACGCTCCATCTCACTCTTGTGTTTATGAGTGAGTGCGTTTTACGCTCCATCTCAACCCACCACAAGACATCTACATTTTTTTCATTCTGCAATTTTCACAATTTTCTCATCATTTTTTTCTCAAAGCTGTTTCTTGCACAAGGTTCTGCAAACAAAATAACAGTTTAAACAAGTCTCAAATCTCAAGATCAGTACACAAAATATAATCCCACAAACAACTCAGTCAAGTAGTCATGTATCCCATATTCAAGTATTCATGCAAAGCAATTCCAATTCAAAATCAACTCATGGATCCTAACTAAGTCATCATCATTTATAAGTTGATAAGGCATCAAATCAAATTCTGTAAATAAGCATCAATATTCACTCTACGATTTCAACCTTCAAAAGCTAAATTTTTTTTCAGAGCATCATCATAAGCATCATATCTAACACAATAATCCTAAATAATAATCCTAAACCCCTCCCCCACACTCAAACCTTGCATTGTCCCCAATGTAAGAAAATCATGCAAAGAAGAAAGTACTACTAACTAGCATGCAACTCCAAAATAAAAAGTAAAGGGGATAGAAAATCAAATCTGAATCTTGGGTTGCCTCCCAAGTAGCTGCCCTTGTTTAATGTCATTGGCTTGACATCATTCCGCTCTATCTATGTAATTGGACTTGTATACTGCAAGTGAACTGGTAATGGTTCAAGCCTTAAAGTAGTAGCAACATCCTGCAGATCTTGACTTTTCTCCATGCATTCAGATAGCTTCAAACCCTTGGTAAGTACAACTTTCAAATTCTTCTTGTTTGTTTGCTCAAAAGATTTCTGCATTACAGCGTCAAAAACATCAATAGCAAAAACAGAAGTAATTATACCAAGATACCTCATAACCTTATAATCATTGATCTGAATCTCTTCATCATCAAACTCCATAGCCAAGGTATCTTTGTATTCATCAATCAGTATTTCATCCATGTTTTCATTGTAGAAATCTGCAGGAATTATCAATTCATCTTCCGATAGGGCTCTCTCCTCTTTGGCATTCTTTTCAACATTATTCAATTCATGTGCCCTCCTCTCTAGTTCTGCCAGAAATTCTTCATACTCCTCTGTACATAACTCTGAATGTTTTCCAACTTTGTATCCCTTCGTTAAAACATGAGGAAAAGAAAGCACTGGTTTATACTCAGGGAAAGGTTAAAATTTACGTCTGAGAACTTCACAGTCATCCATAGGCCAGTTATCTGTGTCAACGTTGTCTGACTTGTTTTGTAACGAAAGCACTAACTGTTCTTCCTGACATACATCTGCACCATTTTCTAAGATAATCGCACTTACATTCTCTCTTGGATTGACAACTGTTTGTGAAGGTAACCTCCCTGAGTCTTGAGAATCCAATCTACCAACTATTGTAGCTTGATTCTCGAACTGGTGTATGGAAGTCTTTGTTTCCTCCTGAAACTGTTGTGCTTGGGTCATGAAAGCTTTAAACATATCCTCAAGTGATGGTTCAGAATTGGAAGGAACTGCTTGTTCATGTTGGTATTGTTGTTGCATCTGTTAAAAATCAGGCTGCCTATTATCCTTCTAGCTCAAGTTGGGACAATCTCTCCATCCTGAATTGTAAGTGTCAAAATAAGGATCATATTGCTGCTGGTGTTGTCCTAGGAATGTCCCCACAGCATTGACCTGATGAACAATGACATCCTCTTGCAATGTTGGATAATCATCTGTATTATGTCCTGACTTTGAACAAATTCCACATACTCTTTCTTTTTGCATATTCCCTATAACCATTTGTCGAACCAAAGCAGTTAAATCAGATATTTGTTGCTCAATATTATAAGTGTTTACCTCATTCACCCTTGTATGTGTATGATTTACCATAGTTCCATACTGCTGAGAGTTAGCTGCCATGTTTGCAATTAAATTCCTTGCAGCTTCTGGTGTTTTATCTACTAGTGCTCCTCCACTGGCTGCATCAATCATACACCTATCCATTGGCAACAGTCCCTCATAGAAGTATTGGATCAGGTGTTGGGCATTTATTTGGTGAGGTGGACAGCTAGAACATAACTTCTTAAACCTTTCCCAATACTCATACAAAGTTTCTCCATTGAACTGTCTGATTCCACATATCTCCTTCCTTATGTTAGCAACTCTTGAAGCAGGAAAGTACTTCTCCAAGAATAACTTTTGCATATCAGTCCATGATTGAATTACTCCTGAAGGTAAAGAATATAACCAGTCCTTTGCCAGATCTATTAATGAGAATGGAAAAGCTCTAAGCTTAATTTGTTCCTCTGTCACTCCTTGTGGCTTCATGGTTGAACACACCACATGGAACTCCTTCAGATGCTTGTATGGATCTTCATCTGTAAGACCACGAAAATTAGGCAAAAGATGAATTAGTACAGATTTTAATTCAAAAGAAACAGCTAAAGTAGGATACTCAATACACAAAGTTGATTGATTAAGATCAGGATTAGCTAGTTCTTTCAAAGTCCTGTTGTTGGGAGTAGCCATCTCTTCTTCTTCAGTAGATGAATTATTTTGCAGCAATTCCAGTGTTGTTTTTAAAACCAGGTGATGGAACAAAAATTTCTTCTAGATCTGCAGTGGTGCTTTTGGCTCTACGATTCTTCTTTCTCAGCCTTCTTGCTGTTTTTTTTCTATCTCTGGATCAAATTTCAATTCAATAGAATGAGTGGATTGAGTAAAATTAAAACTAAAATAAAATAAAAGAAACAAATAATAAATCAAAACAGATAATCACTCCCCAGCAGCGGCGCCAAAATTTAGAAAGTTGTCGTTAAGCAAACCAAAAATAAAAACCTTACTTAACTCTACGAATTCAAAACTAAGCACAGTATAGCAATAAGCAAGGGTGATCCCACAGAGAATGATATTGTTTTGAATTTGTTCTAATGTTTCTAACTAAAAACAATAAATAAAAGATTTGGGGGGTTTTGAATTATGATTAACTAAAGAAAATAATAAGATAATCAATGAAATTAAAGCTTCAGTTCTTCAGTTCAGTTTCACCAATTTACAGCAACAGTATAATCAAGTTAACATTATTCCTTCCTTCAATAAGATTAATAGCCCTAGGCAACAACAAGCTCTGCTACCCGAAATTCCACTTAGATTGTCACTTAATGAAACAAGCTCTTCATAAGATTCTAACCATTATACAACCTAGAATAAGCTCTCTAGATTTAATATAACAGCAACATTAAGAACTAAGGAATTAGACTATTCCAAGCAACAAACACATAAGCTCGGTTTGTTTAACCTGCCTTCTGATAACCATAGCAATAAACCAAAAGCTTGACCACAATCAGTATTACTAACTGCTACTTGTGATTAGAAACAATATCAATTACGTAATACTATTCCTGAATCTAGCAGATGATATTAATCAGATTAATTAAACTGGCCACATCAAATCAATCAGATAAATAACATATAAACAGTTAAAACAGATTATCAGAATAAATCTCATATAAGAAGGAATCAATAACGAAACTCAAATGTACTATTAACTGAAAATCAGGTTCCACATCCCTTTAGAACTGAATAAAAATAAACTATGCTAACATGCTGATAAAATATGATCTACAAAATATGATGCAGGATGTCCCCCAGATATTCCCAAGATGTTCTCAACTGATTTCAAGTGAAAGGTATTTATAGATGCTTTGAAACCCTAGAAGAATTCTAATCCAATTCTACTTCAGAAGTCTTCATTCTGCAGATATGGTAGGATTCTAAATCCTTCTCAATCTCTAAAATCCAACTTTAAGTAGCTTCCTTATCAAATTAGATTTAGTTTCCAAATTCAAGTCTTCTTCCGTTTCCTTTTCCAGTTCTAGCTCAGATTTAGTTTCCATATTTGATCAGATTCCATATCAGACTCTACTTCCCATAATCAAATGTAGTTTCCTTCTATGATTGTTATTCCATCTCCAAATCCTGTTAAGAATCTAACTCTAACATCCCAACAATTCAAATCCTATTCAGAATCGAAAATCTGCATGTCGACCAAAATCGTAGGGTATACTCCGCACCAGCACCTATCGCGATCGTAGAGTAAACCTCAGAATCATAGAGTAACTAGCTGCCGAGTAAACTTGCCAATCGTAGAGTAAAGAGCACCATCGTAGAGTAACCCTCGTCAGACGTATAGTAACTTCGCCGCTGGACTAAAAACGTAGAGTGCTGTGAGCCTGGTCGTAGAGTGAATCTCGCAATCGTAGAGTGAAACTAGGAATCGTCGAACAAATCCGCCTAGCCTTCCTGCGATCGTAGAGCTGCCGGACTGCACCCTACACTACGAACGTAGAGCTCTCACTCAGCGATCGTAGAGTATTCTGCAAAACAACATAAAACTCAGCATTAAACTCCATATTTGCAAAATCACATCAATTCTTCATAAAATCTATAAACACCTTAATTAAGCTCATAAATACAGAAAGCATATAATAATACTAAGCATAAAGGAACCAAAAACATAGAATATTTTGCACCTATCATACGTCACGATACATCATCTTCATACCTACTCTATAACTAATGCGGAAAATATAAACATATATTATTTATTTCAGAGTATTCTATGACATTTCCCAAGGTCTATAACCTTTATCTTGATACATTCCTTTAATAACGTACATAAGATTTGCATAAGTAACTTACATCCAAATAACTTAATAGTTAACGTGCATATCAACCTAATCTGGTCCTTTGCATCTGCCTCTATCCTTCCTCGAACATTCGTCTTAATCTGAAATGTTTTATCATGATATAGCAAGAGTGAGCAACTACTTTGCTTAGCAAGTTTAAATACAAAGAAGATATATCATGATTGAAGGAAAGAATAAGCTTTAGAATTTCTTAACAATATAATAATTGTGAAAGAGCATGAATCAAAACTTCACTGATTGAATGACTGAATTCAATAATACAGGGTATCAATAATGACTATGGACTAATTTAACTGAACCTTAAGTTAATGAAGGTGATCAGCCTTTCATACCTGATGAACATATGCAACATGCACTAAGTGCGAATTAATAATTTAAGGAGATAGAATAATCAACAATAATTATCCACTAACATGTTTGAAAGATAATAACTCGAGTATGAGTTAGGGAACTTGCACAGAATAAATATCTGAGTAAGTTTAGGAAACTTGCCTTGATTGGAGATTACCGCTAAAATTTAACTTAACTTCTCTTCACAAATCCTACACAATTGTATTTAAATGCACACACATTTAGATAATTAAATATGTCGTAAAATATGCATTTATATTCATTATCCATAAATATTAATTAACAAAAAAATTAATATTATTTATACTTCATTCAAAACCAATCTTAGTTCCTTTAGAAACTTCATTAATAAATAATAAGGGTCTCACACATTTTAAGATGTAAATATTTTACATCTTGAAGCTTAAACCCTTTATATTCCATTTCAGAAATATCTTTTAACTTTGCTTGCAAATTCGGAGTTTAAACAGCTAATACATGGCTTTTATAGTAAAATACAATTTACTATATTATTACCTTAATTTAAATAATTACTATATTAGTTTATCCTAGCTTATTTTATAATTCACGATGTTTGGGTTTTATATCTCGACATAATGTACTTAACTATATATACTCCGGTATATTTCTCTTTTAGCTTCGTTTATAGATTAGACTTTAATTCTAAAGTCTCGTGATGCTTATGTCTCATAACTTAAGACATCTTAAATAATTTTTTTTAATTAAAATCTATTACGTTTGTCTTATATAGTTCGGGACAACGTAGCTTAACGTTGGCCAACTACTCGGCTTTTGAAAACTAACACACTTTGTTTTACATTACAATACTATTCATTTTAGGTCGTTCGCATTTTAATATTAAACAACGTGTCCAAACTTTTAGTCTTATTCGTTACTGTCCCAATCCAGACAGTAAAGCTCGTCTGCTTTAGGTTAGTTCTGATTTAGTTAACATCCAGACGGGTAAAACCTGTCCACTTTGGTGTCTGCTTACTAACAAAACCTATTGCAGGTGACCTTACCCTAATCCAGACAGTTTAACTCGTTTCATTTTGGTGTCTGTTTTAGGCTAAATTTATTTTTGTGATAATCCAAACAGCTAAGACCTGTCCGTTTTGGTGTCTGCTTTAGAACAAAACTCACTGCATAGGCAGTTAGCAACTGGGTTGTTTTACTTTTTCTCGCACCTACTTTGCGACTTCATAACTTGCTCGTTTCTTATCGAAATAAGTCCATTCTTGAGCCTACGGCTTCCTTATATTACAGACTACAAAACCCATAGAAAATAACCCATTTCTATAAGCTTTAACTACCTGAAAAATTGACTCTAAAGTCAGTGTACCAACTGATTTTCTAACTTTTAACTAGTTTTATAAAAACATTCGCCATGATTTCGTTACTTAAGCTTTTTCCTCCATTCCAATTGGGTGATGTTCATAACTCATAAGAGTATAACATAACACCCTGGAACCAAAATTTTTAGATTCGGAACATCACAACAAAAAACCCCAATTTAGTCCATTAACAGTCCACTAATTAGGATTCCATCCTTTATACTTGGGTTCATTCTCTTTCATTTGGTTCACTTGACATGCATTTTTATGGTGATTTACAAGGTTTACTCCTTCAATAACCACCTTATAACTTCAAGATCCACCATGATCTTCCATTAACAACAACCACCAACAACTAATTAACTCAAAAGAAATAAAATCAAAGAGATAAAAAAATAAATTAAGGTTCTTACCTTTTGTGTTCTTCTTCTTCTTTCTTTTGGCGTGCCTCCTCTCTTTCTCTCTCTTCTTTTCCTTGTTTGGTCTGGTGTGTGGGTGTGGGAGAGAAAGAACAGAAGTGTTTCTTTTTTTTTCTTATCTTTCTTCTTATCTCTTCCTTATCTTTCCTTCTCTCTCCAAAATCTTGCATATCTTGGATAAACTTCAAAGGCTAGGCTAGGAGGGACACATCAGCTACAATTAGACTTTGAAAAAAAAAATTCCATGTGCCAAATACTCCCTCCTTTGCCCGGATACATTGTACCAATTATTGTCAAATTTTGATTTTTATTTTATTGCATTATTTGTGTTATTTATCTTCTTGGAAGTCCAATTTATTGGGCTACAATTTGGGCCATATTCCATAATTATTTGGGCTCTCTAATAAATATACTCTTGGACTTTTATTAAACTATGCTTGGGCTTTTAATAAAATTAACACTTAAGCTAGTAAATTATCTAGCCCATTATTAATTTAATTTATTTGTTTCTTAAATAACATAATAGTTGCATTGGATAATTTAAAATCACCCAATAATTAGTAACTAAATTTTAATTCTTAAGTTACTAATTCATCCTCGTTAAAATGTTTTTACCCATATGGAAAAATATAATTTATTTAACCCATCTTTGATATATAAATTATATAGAACATAACATATCATACATGAATTACATATTTACAAAATAAATATGCTAGACATAATCTTCTTATGCAAATACAATTATTTACATACCCAAGATATTATAATAAATATAATATCCTTACCTCAATAACGTAAATTCAATAAAAAAAAATTATTGACTTTCTTAATATATTAAATAAATATATTATCCTTTATTTCTTAAAATAATTCATATAAGAATTTATTCCAATATCCTTGGGTAAAGTATATATATAAATATTATATATACCTTAAACCACCCATACAAATCCTTATGCAAGTTGTTCATAACAATTTCATTTCCTCACGTAATAAATATATGCATTTCATTTTATTTTCCATATAAATAAAAATATTGCAATTAAAATAAATATTCTCTCTTTATTAAAATAATCCAATGCTAGAATTTATTTTAATATCCTTTATTTAAAGTATACAATATTTCTTGCATACTTAAAACTAATTATTTTCTTTTCCCTTCTATAAATTGGTTTCAACAATTTAATTGTAGTAAATATCATAATATATTCACTATATTAGAAACATATATACATTACACTCAATCATATAATATATGATTTCTTCAATAAAATGACAGTTATACCTTAAGTATATTTAATGCCACCAATAAGTTATTTTAATTTTACTCATCTTATTACCTTTTAGAAATTGTTTCTACCGTTCACTTACATATAATAAATATATATACTAATATATTTATTATATTCCAAAATCTCATATTGCATAACTAATATTCACTTATGCAATAAAATTTCACATAACATAGCTAAATCTTGATTTTCATATATTTGGCTTGAATATGGTTTGTTGCACTCATCAATTCGGTTTGCTGAATTTATCCATTAGTAATCTTATTCTTCAACCTTTCTATCGTTCACATTCTCTTTACATTCTTTCAAATATCAAATCATATAGGTTTTTCTAAAAAATTTTAATCATTCATCTGCTTCCAATCTAGGTTTTATTCTTTAAACCTTTATTTAATCATTCAAGATTATTTATAAATCTCTTAAATTTTCGGGTTGTCACAGCTTTTCTAATTCATATTAACATAAGTATTATCCAAATTTGTATCAATTAAATACTATCTATATTTAAAAATATTCTTATCTCTACGAGGAATAAAAAAAGATCTTTTTCTTTCCTATTCAAATTAGTATAGATACTCTACAAATTTGAATAATTACTACATGTTATTCATCAATAATTACTCCATGTGTTCTTTTTAATAGTATTATTTAATTTATATATCTTAATAAATTTGTATAGGATAATTTTATTACTACAATTTTATTAAAATATTAAGATGTCAAAAAAAACCTCTTAACATATCACGCGATTTAATTATATTAATATTAGTCGTGAACTTTATTATTAAATTAATATTCTAACTAATTTAATTCATTAAAACTTAAAATTTTATCAAATCACATGATTAATTGTATTAATAATATATGTGAATTTGAAACATAATATCTGCAACATTGTGTAAAAAATTATAGTGGATTCATTCCTAACTAATTGTCATGATTAAATTAAAACTTATTAAAACTTGAGTTTCATAATTCTATTCGGATTTAGGGGCGGATCCATGGCTGGGGGGGCACCTGACCCCACTGAAATTTAATGAGGTCAGGGGAGTCAACTTAAAAAAAATTATTTGAGGGGATGTTAAATGAAATTGTTATGTTTTTTACTTATAAAACTATTAGAATTCCTGAAGTTAAAGTCTAAATCCAACGGACAATATGGACCCAGGACTAATCCCATTATCCCACTATTCCACTAATTGTCTTAGGGGCTGTTTGTTTAGGACTGAATAAATTTGAATGGCTGAATCGGTCAGCCATTAAGTGCGTTTGTTTTGGATAAAAATCGTCTGAATGACTGAATCGGTCAGATGATTGAGATGAATGACTAAGTCGAATTTTTTTGACAGAATGGCTGAATGAGCAGCTGAATGAAGTAAAAAAAATTAACAAAATTAAAAAATTAAAAAAAAATATTAACTATTATATTAGGTAATATTAAATAAATTTACAACAACTTTGAATTTTTTTCGGATGAGTGAAATAATAAAATTTTGTCATTCAGATATTTTAGACATGTCAATTATCAAACAACTTTTTTCATTCAGTATTTAGAATTCTGTTTCATTCAGCTCATTCAGATTGCTTAGCCATTCAGAACTTTTCATTCAGTTTTTATCAAACACCCCTTTAGACTCTTAGTACTTCATCTGTTTAGGCGGTTCAACAACAGAGCAACAACAACTCCAAGTCTCCAAATTCGTAACAGAGGCACAGAGCAACTGCAAGTGTTTAGGTTATTTTAATTTTATTTTTTTAATTACACAAATTTAACAATTGCTTAGGAATTTTTGTAATTATTTATAGATTCTTCTTTTTTATATTTCTATAAAATTAGGGTTTTTTACTTTTTAAAGCAACACTGCAACAATAAAGAGAACTCCATCAAATAAAAATTCTTCAAATATGTATTCTATTCTATTTTTACTTTGTTTAAATTTTGTAATTTATTTTGTAATGTTTTTTTGAGTGTTTTATACTTATCGATCTCCACTTGTTATAGGGTAGGTGGACTCCTCATCCACCCCTCTGCTGTATTCTCTTTTTTTCATTTAATAAAATTTCTTTTTTTATCTAAAATAACAACTAAAAAAAATTAACACCTGAAATATGGAACTTGATTCACCGACTCCATGTTTTCAAGTTGAGACAATGATGATGAAAAAAAAAATGTTGCGTGAAGATATTTTTATTTTCTTCTATTCACTAAAAGGACGACAATCACTACATGATCGCAAAGTGTGATGGAAGATTATAAAGTAGGAGAAAATATATGAAATGTAGTAACAAGAGTGGAAGCGAAAGAAATATTACGAGACCATCAAAGACATAGGCACATAGCAAATTGAATACTACTTAAACCCTTTATCATATGCTATAACATGACTATTAATACATAATAAACAGAAAGTTGATCCATAACTTCAGCCAAAAGTATTATGCTACTTCTTTTTCTACTATCAACTATATAATTAAAAGCACAAACTTGATTTCAAAACCATTTCAAAACCAAAACCACTTTAATATCGGCAGAGGAAATTAACATAGTTCCAACTGTCTACTAAAGAAATGTAGGCACAAAGTAGGAGGCCTATTAGCTTAACTCAAGTTAATATATAGAATTACATCAAGATAGAAAAGGATTCAACATCTAATGCACAGAGAATGATATCCAGCTCATCATGTTAAATTCTTTAGCAACCAGAAGGCCATATTGTTGCCACTTTTGTTGCTTAGTCTTCTCGCCCAACCATTATGAGACACATTCAGAAGTGTAAGACATGAAAGTATCTCGCCTTGATGACAGCATTTCCGTTTATTAAATCTACAGATAGCAAACACCCACACCACCTTCATGATACAGATTCCATATATTCTCACGACTGAACCGATTTCTTTTAATGTTAATCAGAATCACCTGACCAGAATTCCACCCTGCTATTTCCACAAGTGCTGGTTGGAGGGCGTGTAGCAGTTGAAAGTGTAAACTTGTCCGTAGAAGGTGACCTTATATCTTTTTCACCAGAAAAATGAAATTTCGGTTGACACCACCCCCTTGCAACCTACCTCAACATACTTGACTAGAAACACGTTTGGATAATTTAAAGAAGATAAAGAAAAAATATCTTAAAGTTACCCTGATAGAGTCTATTTGACACAGCAAAAGAAGGTAAAGAGAATAGAAACAATCGCAGGAATTGAATCTATGTACTTTGCAATCACAAAAATTCACAAAGTTGGATAAATTGACTAGAAACAGCCACGAAGTTTATAAAATCTGAATAATAAGTTGTTGTTCAATTACATCAGTTTACTCCTTATTTATACTAACAAAAGAAACTCTAAACCCATTAGAAAATAAGTATTTAACTTGGAAATAAAATCCTATCTAATATGCATTCTAATTAGAATTGGAAATAAAAACATAGCTAAAACCCCTAAAATCTCGATCAAAAACACGTTTGGAAGCTGAAAACAGGAGCCATAGCGCCGCGACCCTTTAAGGAAGCATCACAGCGCTGGACTTTCTGTCTTGCTAACAAGTTTCTTCAGTTTCTTCCTTCCTTCTATTTCAACCGTGTTATTTCCCTCCACTTGAAGGAAACTCGTCTCTGAGTTGTCATCCAGCGCCCGAACAACCTCAGCCGTCGGTTCCACCACCGTATCGAAATATAACAGACCATCAGTAGCATGGAATGGAGAAAGATCAGTTACATTAAAAGTTTTCGAGATTCCCATGCCAGCAGGCAAGTCCACCACGTTAGCATTATCGTTGATTTTCAGCAGAATGGTGTAAGGACCATATTTCTTTTGTTGTAACTTGCCATAAGTACCAACAGGAAACCGTTCCTTGCGCAAGCACACCATCACTTGATCCTCTTTCTCAAAAGTCAACTTTTGGCGATGTTTGTCAGCAAGCTTCTTGTAGCGCGCATCAGCTTGCTCAATCTTTTGCTTCACCTCCGTATGCATAGCTTGAACCTCATCTGCCATATTGGCAGCTGTTGCGCTCATGCCAGGCCCCTTAGGTAAACTGACCAAATCAAAAGTATGGCGAGGACTGGTAGTATAAACAATAAAAAATGGAGACTTCCCTGTAGCACTATGTTCAACATTGTTATAAGCAAACTCTGCCTGTGCTAAAGCCAAATCCCAGTGTTGAGGCTTTTCTCCACAAATACAGCGAATCAAATTTCCCAAACTACTATTCAGCGACTCAGTTGTCCCATCAGTTTGAGGATGGGTTGTACTACTAAAATTCAAAGAAGAACAGAACCGCTTCCATAAAGTTTTTCAAAATTAGCTCAAAATTTTAGTGTCGCGATCCAAAGTGATGGATTTGGGCACACCACGCAACTTGACAATCTCCCTAAAAAATAATTTTGCCACCACAAGAGCATCTGAAGTCTTCTTACAGGGTATAAAATGTGTCATCTTAGAAAACCGGTCGACAACCACAAAGACAAAGTCAACACCCCTTTGAGTTCTGGGTAAACCAACCACAAAATCCATCGACAAATCTTCCTAAATATTTTCAAGAACCGGTAAAGGTATATAAAGACCAGCATTGGAGGATTGTCCTTTACCCGTCTGACACACATAACACTAACCCACCAATTTCTCTATATCACGTCGCAACTTAGGCCAATAATACCACTTCTATACAGCAGATAAGGTCTTATCGCGTCCCAGGTGTCCAGTAAGTCCACTGCCATTCAAGTCACGAATTACCTTCTCTCGTAAAGATGAAACTGGAATACATAATTGATTCTCTCACATCAAAAACCCATCCTGTAAGTAGAATCCCGACACAGGCACCCCAAATACACATTGTTGCCAAATTTTAGAAAAATCAGGATCATGCTCGTACAGCTCCTTCAAATACTCAAAGCCAATTATTTCATGACTAAGAGTAAAGAGGAACAATACACGACGACTCAAAGCATCTGCCACCTTATTTAGCATCCCCCCCTCCCGAATTATGCACCAAATGGAAAGGAAACTTCTGAAGAAAAGTACACCACTGGGCATGCATGTCTGAGGTGATCCGTTTATGACTTCCCAGATACTTCAAAGCATCATAGTCGGAATACAACACAAATTCTTTCCCAATCAGGTAGTGTTCCCAATGTTTCAGAGTTCGAACAACTACAAAAAATTCTTTGTCATAAGTTAACCATTTTTGTCGAGCTGCACACAATTTCTCACTGAAAAATGATACAAGCCTCTTTTCTTGGGATAAAACAACACCATTACCCACTCCACTAGCATCACAATGTACTTCAAACAACTTATCAAAGTTCGGTAACGCAAGCACAAGGGCAGTACTTAATTTCTCCTTTATCACTACGAAACTATTATTTGTTGCCTCATCCTAATTAAACTTCCTTTTCTTCAAACACTCCGTAATAGGGGCTGTAATGCTGCTGAAGTTCCTGATGAATGGCTTATAGAAGGTTGTTAACCTGTCGAAACTACAGACTTCACTAATTGTCTTTGGGACAGGCCAATCTCGAATCGCCCTCACTTTCTCTTCATCCACTTATATCCCACCGTAGCTAACTATGAAACCCAGAAAGAACAACTTATCTGTCATAAAGCTGTACTTCTTAAGGTTTACAAATAATTTATTCTGCTGTTAGACTGTTAGTACCTCGTGCAAATGCAAAAGATGTTCCTCTTCGAATTTACTGTAAATCAGGATATCATCAAAGTAAACAACAACAAATCGCCCAATAAATGGTCTCAATACCTGATTTATAACACGCATGAAAGTGTAGGGTACATTACTTAAACCGAACGACATAACCAACCATTCAAACAACCCATCTCTAGTCTTGAAAGTTATTTTCCACTCATCTCCTAGCCGTATACGAATTTGATGGTACCCACTACGTAAATCAATTTTGGAGAAAACCACTGAACTATGCAACTGATCGAGCATGTCATCCAACCTCGGAATTCAAAACTTTTACTCCATTATAATTTGGTTGATCGCCCTGTTATCCACACACATACACCAACTACTGTCAACCTTAGGTACCAATAAAGTAAGAACTGCACATGGACTCATCTCTTCTTTATATATGGCCTTTTTTCAGCAACTCTTCTACCTTTTCTTGCAGTATCTCATTCTCCTTCGGGCTCATCCTGTAATGAGGCACATTTGGCAAACTAGCTCCAGGAATTAGATCTATCTAGTGTTGTATGTCTCTCATTGGAGGAAGTTCATTCGGTAGTTCATCTGGCATAAGATCGCGGAATTCAGCTAACAAAGGCTTAACTGCATCAGGTTCAACAGTTTCCTTTGACTTCCCCTTCATAACGTCTTTCACAACCATACAAAATAAGTTTCTCGTCTCTTTCAAATCTACTAAAAATTCTTTGCGGGTGTGTGCTATTGTCAGGAATGTCTTCCTCTCCACTTTAGAAGCTTTGGGTTAGGTATTTTTTTCAGCGGCAGCAAAGTATACCGTACAACATCCTTCTCAATTCGGTAAATATTTTCTCTTCCCGAATGTTGTGCATTAGTGTTATATTTCCATGGTCGACCAAATAAAATATTACAAGCATCCATATCTATGATATCACAATAAACAATATATACATACTTGCCAATTGAAAATTGGACCTTACAGCGTTTAGTTACTTTAACTTCACCAACAGATTTAATCCAACCAATCGAGTAAGGACTAGAATTTTTCTCCACAAGTAAGTGTAACTTCTCAACGACCTCTCTACCGATAATATGTTCTTGGCTACCACAATCAATAATCAAATTAAAAGTTTTGCTAAGAATGACACATCTAGTCTGGAACAGTTTGTGGTGCTGGTTTTCTTCTGCCAGTTTTGGAGATAAAAATAATTTCCTCAGCACGTACACTTGTTCTTTTGCTTCATACTCATCATCTTCACCTTCAGCTTCACAAACATTTTTATACTCCTCATTATCTTCATTCTCCTCATTATGGCTGACGATGTGTACAGTATGCCTCCGATAATGTAACGATCGCGAATCGTGTACCTTTGTAATTTAGATTTATTAATATTATGGAATATATTAAATTTTATTTTTATGTGATGTGTTTAAAGGGTATATTATAACCCATATTATGTGAATGCATGAATTTTATGTGTAACAAGTTTCGCGTAAGCGGATAATTTGTTTTTCGCGTTATGTCGCAAAATCACTACTTTATGAGTTACTATTCTCGAACACTATTTACGCCCGAATATTTCTTTATGTTTTTCGAATGCTATTAATTTCGTCAGAGCGTGTATGCGAAGTGATAATTTTTCCAAGTGTTGGATTTATTTATTTGAGCTCAATGATGATTTAATTGATAGCCCAAATATTTATTATGGGTGACCCTAATAAATGGCTCAACCCAATATCCATTACTTTTACCCATGACCCAACCATTTGCATGAGCCATGTGATTATTTAGTAGAATAAAGGACCAATTTGGTTATTAATGGGGGAGTATACGGGTAGTGGGTAGAGAGAGAGAGAGACCAAGTGGGTGTTAATATTATAATTGCATGTTACTCCAAATGGGGACCAACCAAACTCCATTAGCCAATTAGAATTGAGGGAAGGAAGAATTCGCCGGCATGTTGGACATTTTCCAAACCACTACATGGGGAAGCCAATAGTGGAGGACATTCTCCTTAAACCCATTTCCTAAGAGCATTGAGACATTCATTTGTCCCTCCTCCATTCAATTCGTCCGACCTCTTTCACTCTCTTCCTCATTTCAAACTCAACTTCAGTTCATTGCTAAGAGAGTTGAGAGAGTTCAGTTGCAGAAAGAAAGAGATTGAGAAGAGAGAAGATTTTCAAAAGAAAGAAGGAGAAGAAGAAGCTAGAGAGAGAAACCGAGTGGGTGAAGAAGAAAGAAGAAGTGGGTGAGAGCTAAAACCCGAAGGAAAGGTTCGGGAGTACTCAAGAAAGAAGAAAAGGGGTTCTAGCAAAGATCTAGAAGGAGTTCTAGCATTCAAGAAGGAGAAAACCAAGAAGTAAGTCTTGAAATCCTTAACTTTCATATTTTCTCTTAAGCCTCATGTTTGGTTGGGATATTATTGTTGTGGTTGTTATTTGTTATATATGAATGAGTAATAATGTTGTTAATAGGTTATGTACGCCATTAATAACATTAAAGTGGAACGAAATGGAAGGAAATTTGAACCCCATGCGTAAAGGATGAAGAACATGGTATTTTTAAACAAACATGGACATTCGGACTGTTTTAGAGGACTTATAACTTCGTTTCTATGTCTGTTTGCTTTAATTGTTGTTGTGATGTTAAACTTCATGGGTTATGAGAATATCCCAGTTGGAACGGAGTAAAAAGCTTTTAAAACGAATTTGTGGTGAAGATTTTTGTAAACCATGTCAAGAACACGATTGGTTCGTGTGAACAGTGACCTTGCAACCAAATCTGGTATTGATGTGTTGCTTGTAAAATTATGAGCTTCTGTAGTAGTATAGTACACTGAGTTAGGAAGCCATTGGCTTTGGAATCACCTCATTCCGACTCCGGATGAAGGAGTTATAACGATTTTGAGAAAATGTGTCAAGCTGTCAAGAACGCAGAAAACAAGTTCGACTTGTCTCTTTGGAGACACTGTTTCGACTAGTTAGAGAACCTAAAAATTTATGATTTTTGGATAAGTTGTAGTTCATACTACAAGCTTTCCATGGCCTCAAGAACGGACTAATTCTGGCTTAAAATGAAGAAGTTATGATGTTTGGGAGAAGATGCTATGAATCTGTCGAGTAGGAGGTCGTAGAGTGGAAATTTGGCTAAGTGTAGGTCGTAGAGTCGCCTCGGCCATCGTAGAGATGAGTTCGTAGAGTCGCCTCAGCCATCGTAGAGATGAGTTCGTAGAGTCGCCTCGGCCATCGTAGAGATGTGGTCGTAGAGTCACCTCGGCCATCGTAGAGTTGAGGTCTCAGAGTTGTCTCAACCATCGTAGAGTTGTCTCGGCCATCGTAGAGTGCCATCGTAGAGTGGAAAAAATCGTAGAGTCTGGACAGCTTCGGTACCTGGTACAAATTCAAAATTGGGCAGTTTGGTGACGTTGTGCATATGGAGGGTGTCGGACATGCACGTATGCAACGTGTAATGCTTCCGATAATGAAAAATATCGTTCTAAGTTATATAAGATGAACATTATGATTTATAATGATACTTAACATTAATAAATGATGAGTTAGAAGTTACACAAGCGATATTAAGTGTTAATTATGTGACTAATTGTAGTATCTATGTGCACTTAAATGTGTAGGATATTTGAAGGAAGTGTCTTATAATTCTGTAGTAGACGCTTGAGGTAAGTTTTCTTTAACCCTACTCAATTTACATTTGAGCAGGATGTGGTGTATTATGCAAGTTCTTCTTTAACCATTGTCTAACCCTTGTGTTGGGCAAATTTCTGAACTTTACTCAATTTACATTTGAGCAAGTTTCTTAAACCGTACAACTCTTATATATATTGTGCGAGTTTTCAATGTTATATAAATTCTAAGCTTTCACAAATCATTATTGTGCAAGTATTCTTACTTTTTTTCGAGATATCCAGTTATGCTATAATGCATGTTATTGAAGCTTTAAAGTTCTATATTCCATGAACTATTGAGATGGTTGTCTAAGCCAATTGTTTCGGCCAGACTTATATTGAATTGCTTTGTTGATTTAAGAATGATTCATCAAGATATTGTTGATATTTATTGTAGCTATCCAATCAAATTGTTTGACTTGGATTTCCTTAATGTAAAGCTGAGAAGAACAACCCTACTATTGGGGAATTATTTTTGGTCGGTAATACCGATTGACCCTATATGGGTGATAATTTGACGCTTAGACGTTTACATAGATGTTGTACAACATAGGGTATGATAGGCTGATCCCCTAAAATGCCCAGAGGAAAAATGTTCGGTTTATAGTTATAAACAATTAAACCCTTTGATGAAGGAAGAAAGTTCAAGGTCATTTGACCACTCAGTATGTTACTCAAAAATGTTAATGATGTAAAGGAATACCTTACCATTGTTCCTATTCATTCAAAATGTGTTCTCAACTATTGTTCAGTTGCAGAACTGGAAGCATGATTTCTGATGTTGTTGTTATTTAAATGTTATACTTGTTGAGCAATCGAATGCTCATTCTTGCTTTAAATTACGTGCTTTCAGCTAAGGCAGAGCAGGCGGAGAGTTCCCGCAAGGACAAAGGCAAGGGAAAAGTTACTGAGTAAAGGATATTATATCATATCCACTTTTGTAATAGCTTATGCTAGGAATGTGTATCTTTCTGGATTGTATTAATTATCCTAAGATGTTATGTATTTATGTCAAGGTCTTAGAACCTGGGATATGTAGAGTAAGACATTGTGTAATACTTAGTAATTATATTTCTGTCCTTATATTGATGATGAATGGGTAGAATAGACGATGCATGTGTAGTACCGTGAGCACCGAATCTGTGGGTAAAGAGACCCCGGATTTGGGGGCGTCACATGTTGGTATCAGAGCTGATAGGTTATAAACTTTAGGTGGGAAAACCTTAAGATATAGCCTCGTAAGAAGATAGAGAATTTAGTAGTTGGAGAAACTCGGATAGAGTTCAAAAGAATGAATTGAGGAAATTCATTACAGATAAGAAAACAACTGATGTGCTTACTTGTTGTTAATAGACTTATGTTCCGAAGGTAGTAATTTAAAATTTGTATTTGGTTGTGGCAGAATGCCAGAAATAGGAGAACCCAGTCACGTAGGTGTTGAGGAAGAGTCGCGAGATATTCATATAGTATGGGAGCAGTTTGCACCGAAAGAGCTAGCTCTAGCAGTCACCATAGTAGGCCAAAAATTTGAGCCTGAATCGGATCCCGAAGAAGATCCCGAGGAAATAGAAGAAGAGAATGAGATAGAAGGAGATTTGTTTAGCTTAGTCTATAATAGTAACATGGAGTTACAAGATAGAGTTCTAGGGTTAGAAGGGCAAGCTGACGAACGCGTGGGTTAGAGCCGCTCGATGCGTAGATTGTGTTAAAGGAAAAGTTCGGTCTAAGAAAGCAAAGATGGATGAGATGGAGTATGCTTTCTGTACTGCATTTGGAAGAGCACAAGATCGGATGTACTATTATCCGACACTGCCCGATTACCCTTGGTTTGTCATGGATAAGAGGAGGATGATTCACATCATGGGTCAAGAGTGTGATGACGTCGTTGGGCATAAAATACTTCCTTAGATTGTTAGTAGACGGATGTTAGGATATATATATATATATATATATATATATATATGTGTGTGTGTGTGTGTGTGTGTGTATATTTGTATTGTAAATCCCAGATTTTGATATAAATAGTGGGATATGATAATGATGATGATGATGTAATCCCGAAATTTTGCTTTGCTAAACGGGAGGGAAGATGTTATTGGCAGATATGCTATATGTACGATGTACTGAATGAAGCTTATGTATATATATACCTATGTTTGTTAAACATGTCATGTATTATATATAAGTGCTTATGATAGTTCTTGAATATACTAGATAAGTGGACAATGAACTGATAATGTGAATGTTTAACAGTAAGATGCCACCAAGAAGAAGACAACCGACTCAGCCTACGCCCGAGGAATCTGTCGAAGGAACTGGGGAAGCAGACGCTAACCCCATGCAGCAATTTGTGAACCTGCTTGTGGGAGCTCTTATGAATCAGCCCACGACGCATACCACGACTTTTAAGGATTTTAAAGCCGTAGGACCTCTACCAATCCGATCGAAGCCCAAACGTGGATTATGGAGATGGAAAAGGTATTTGAAGTAGCGCGAGTAGTGGAGGAGCAGAAGACCGCTTTTGCTACATTCATGCTGAAGGCAAAAGCAAGTTATTGGTGGCAGGCTAATAAGTGCCGAGGAGGGCAAGAAGTTATTACATGGGAGAAGTTTAAAGAAATGTTCTTCGAGACGTACTTTCCACCTAGTACGCAAAACCAGATGGAGGTACAATTTTTGGAGCTTAAGCAAGGAACGATGTCAGTGCCGGAATATGCTTCAAAATTTAATGAGTTGGCGCGATTTACACCATACCAAGTAAATACCGACGAAAGAAAGGCACAAAGGTTTGAACAAGGACTGAAGCCTTGGATTTACAGTTGAGTTTCAATGTTCTAGTTAAACTCCTTTGCAGCAGTGCTAGAGAAGGCGATCATAACTGAAGGCGGAAACGAAGCGTTGACTCGGTTCAACCAAGAAAAAAAAAGAACAAGAAGATAGAAGAAGGAAACAAGGTTGAGGGAAGCAGTGGCAATGGTGGAGGACACAAGAGAAAGTGGAATGCCCCTGGGAATTTTGGAAATTCTGGGAATAAGCAAGGAGACCCGAAGAAGCGGGTAGAGCAGTGTAAGAAGTGTGGGAAGAATCACATGGGATTATGCTTGAAGGGAAAAACTGTTTGCTATAGCTGTGGACAGGAGGGACATATCTCTCCTAACTGTCCTAACCCAAAGAAAGGAGCATGTTTTAATTGCGGAGCCCTAGATCACATGGCAAGAAATTGCCCTAAGAAGGGTACAGGTGAAGGGAGCGAAAGCAGAGGACCTAATAATAGTGGCAAGTTATCCATCACAGCACCAGTTCAACTAACTCGACCAACAGCCAGAACCTTCAATATTACAGTGCAGGATGTTGTGAGATCAAAAGACGTGGTGTCAGGTATCATTCCGATCAACGATATAAATGCCTATGTATTGTTCGATTCGGGTGCTACTTGCTCATTTATATCTAATGATTTTGCTAAGAAGTTGAATTTGTTTCACGAAAAGTTAGAATATCCCCTTAATATAGAGGTTGCGAATAAGGAAGTAATTCCTGTCGAGCTTATATGTAAGAATTGTTGTGTAAGTATCGGGGGACATGAAATGTTTGTGGATTTGATTCCAATTTACCTTGGAGAGTTCGATGTCATTTTGGGAATGGATTGGTTATTTAACCATGGGGCAATAATCGATTGGCAGAGAAAATATATAAACCTTATGACCCCGAAGAAGTCAAAGGTAGTATTTTACGGCAGCAAGTCACCACGACAATCGAGTTGTCTGACGATATTGCAGGCCAAGAGATTGTTAAGAAAGGGATGTACAGGATATTTAGCGTATATAATAGATTCTCAGAGGGAGGAAGTTAGGTTAGATGATATACCTGTAGTTAATGAGTTTGCGGACGTGTTCCCGGACGAACTGCTAGGACTTCCGCTAGACAGAGAAATCGAGTTTATTATCGATTTAGTACCAGGGACGCCTCCAATATCGAAAGCCCCGTACAGAATGGCTCCAGTTGAAATGAAGGAACTGATGGTTCAATTGCAAGAATTGTTGCATAAAACGTATATTCAACCTAGTGTCTCGCCATGGGGAGCACCAGTGTTGTTTGTTAAGAAGAAGGATGGGTCATTACGACTTTATATCGATTACAGAGAGTTGAATAAGGTCACTATTAAGAACAAATATCCATTACCAAGGATTGACAATTTGTTTGATCAATTGAAAGGAGCGAAGTATTTCTCGAAGATAGATTTGAGGAGTGGATATCATCAGTTAAAGGTCAGAAAGGAGGATGTACCGAAGACGACGTTCAGAACTCGCTATGGGCATTACGAATTTTTGGTGATGTCGTTTGTTTTGACAAATGCACCAGTAGCGTTCATGGATTTAATGAATAGAGTGTTTAAACCGCAACTTGATAAATTTGTGGTGGTGTCTTGACGATATTTTAGTTTATTCCAAAACCCAAGAAGAGCATGCAGAACATTTGAGAGTAGTATTGGAATCGCTGAGAAGAGAAAAGTTGTACGCGAAATTGTCGAAATGTGAATTTTGGTTGGAGCGTGTGCATTTTCTAGGTCATGTAATTGATGAAGATGGAATTTCGGTCGACCCTGCAAAAGTGGAAGCGGTGATAAATTGGGAACAGCCAAAGACACCGACGAAAGTGAGAAGTTTCTTAGGATTAGCAGGTTATTATCGACGATTTATTCAGGATTTCTCTAGGATAGCAACTCCGTTGACCTATCTGACGAGAAAAGTAGTGAAATTTGTATGGACGGAGAAGTGTGAAGAAAGTTTTCGGGAACTAAAGAAAAGGTTAAGTGAAGCACCTGTATTATCTCTACCAGAGGATACGGGGAGTTTTGTGGTGTATAGCGATGCATCTCTCAAGGGACTAGGTTGTGTGCTTATGCAACACGGCAAGGTCATTGCGTATGCGTCGAGGCAGTTGAAGGATTATGAGAAGGGATACCCAACCCACGATTTGGAGTTGGCAGCGGTAGTGTTTGCTCTAAATATATGGAGGCATTACTTGTACGGAGAGAAATGTGAGATATATACGGACCATAAGAGTCTGAAATATATCTTCACACAGAAGGAGTTGAATATGCGGCAGAGGCGATGGTTAGAATTAATCAAGGATTATGATTGTGAAATTCTCTACCATCCGGGAAAAGCGAATGTGGTGGCTGACGCCTTAAGCAAAAAGGGTGGGGTGAAGTTATCAATGCTAACAGCTCAGGAAAAGCTAGTAGCGGAAATGACAAAAATAGAGTTAGAAGTGAAATATTCGAAGGAGACAGTGGACATGTTATTCACACTGGAGACTCGCCCAACTTTGTTGGATAGAGTGAAAGAAGTGCAGCTCCAGGATGAGGAGTGCGAAAGGATAAGGAAAAGAATTTTCGAAGGGGAAGGAGTTAAGTTTAAACTCGATAACGAAGAACTGTTGAGATTTGAAGGAAGAATTTGGATACCGTTAGTACCAGAAGTGAGAGAGGAAATTTTGCAAGAGGCTCACAGTTCGAGATTTTCAATTCACCCGGGAAGCACAAAAATGTATCAAGATCTTCGACAACATTTTTGGTGGCCAAATATGAAACGAGAAGTTGCAGAGTGTGTTGCAAAGTGTCTAACTTGTCAAAAGATTAAAGCAGAACATCAAAAACCCAGTGGTCTGTTGCAACCCTTGGAGGTACCAGAATGGAAATGGGAGCATATTACGATGGATTTCGTGGTAGGTCTTCCAGCTACTCAGAAAGGTTATGACTCGATATGGGTTATCGTGGATCGATTGTCAAAGTCAGCACATTTTCTGCCGATCAAGATTAGGTTTAATTTGGATCAATTGGCGAAGCTATATATCAAGGAAATTGTATCAAGGCATGGAGTACCAGTATCGATCGTGTCAGATCGAGACCCACGTTTCACATCGAATTTCTGGAAAAGCTTACAAGAGTGTATGGGAACGCAGTTGAGATTGAGCACGGCGTATCACCCTCAGACTGATGGGCGAAGTGAAAGGACGATTCAAACGTTGGAAGATATGCTGAGAGCTTGTGTCATGGATTTCAAAGGAAATTGGGATGATCACTTACCATTGGTAGAGTTTGCATACAACAACAGTTACCACGCAAGTATAGGCATGCTGCCTTACGAAGCGTTGTATGGAAGAAAGTGCAGGACGCCATTGTGTTGGGATGAAGTAGGAGAACGTCAATTGTTGGGACCAGAATTGGTACAGCAGACAACAGAAATTGTAAAAATGATAAGAGCAAGATTAGTTGCAGCCCAAGACCGACAAAAGAAGTATGCAGATCAGCATCGCTAGACGAGACACTTCGATGTCGGCAGTCACGTATTTTTAAAAGTGTCTCCTTGGAAGGGGAAGATACGATTCGGGAAGAAAGGAAAGTTGAGTCTGAGGTTTATTGGACCTTTTGAAGTGTTAAGACGTGTAGGAGAAGTGGCTTACGAGGTAGCCTTACCTCCGGAGATGGAGCACATTCATAACGTGTTTCATGTGTCAGTATTACGACCTTACAAACCGGACTATAAGCATGTGATAGAGTATGAACCCTTACAAGTTGAAAAGGACTTATCGTATGAGGAAGTTCCAATTCAAATAGTTGACAGGAAAGAGCAAGTTTTAAGAAACAAAGTTATACCTTCTGTAAAGGTGATATGGAGGAACCACAATACTGAAGAAGCTACGTGGAAACTCGAAGATAGAGTGAGAGAGAATTACCCTCAACTTTTTGTTTAACCTTGTACGGTGATTCTGGGGACAGAATCCTTATAAGGAGGGGAGGATGTAACGATCGCGAATCGTGTACCTTTGTAATTTAGATTTATTAATATTATGGAATATATTAAATTTTATTCTTATGTGATGTGTTTAAAGGTTATATTATAACCCAGATTATATGAATGCATGAATTTTATGTGTAACAAGTTTCGCGTAAGCGGATAATTTGATTTTTCGCGTTATGTCGCAAAATCACTACTTTATGAGTTACTATTCTCGAACACTATTTACGCCCGAATATTTCTTTATGTTTTTCGAATGCTATTAATTTCGTCAGAGCGTGTATGCGAAGTGATAATTTTTTCAAGTGTTGGATTTATTTATTTGAGCTCAATAATGATTTAATTGATAGCCCAAATATTTATTATGGGTGACCCTAATAAATGGCCCAACCCAATATCCATTACTTTTACCCATGACCCAACCATTTGCATGACCCATGTGATTATTTAGTAGAATAAAGGACCAATTTGGTTATTAAGGGGGAGTATACGGGTAGTGAGTAGAGAGAGAGAGACCAAGTGGGTGTTAATATTATAATTGCATGTTACTCCAAATGGGGACCAACCAAACTCCATTAGCCAATTAGAATTGAGGGGAGGAAGAATTTGCCGGCATGTTGGACATTTTCCAAACCACTACATGGGGAAGCCAATAGTGGAGGACATTCTCCTTAAACCCATTTCCTAAGAGCATTGAGACATTCATTTGTCCCACCTCCATTCAATTCGTCCGACCTCTTTTAGTCTCTTCCTCATTTCAAACTCAACTTCAGTTCATTGCTAAGAGACTTGAGAGAGTTCAGTTGCAGAAAGAAAGAGAGTGAGAAGAGAGAAGATTTTCAAAAGAAAGAAGGAGAAGAAGAAGCTAAAGAGAGGAACCGAGTGGGTGAAGAAGAAAGAAGAAGTGGGTGAGAGCTAAAACCCGAAGGAAAAGTTCGGGAGTACTCAAGAAAGAAGAAAAGGGGTTCTAGCAAAGATTTAGAAGGAGTTCTAGCATTCAAGAAGGAGAAAACCAAGAAGTAAGTCTTGAAACCTTTAACTTTCATATTTTCTCTTAAGCCTCATGTTTGGTTGGGATATTATTGTTGTGGTTGTTATTTGTTGTATATGAATGAGTAATAATGTTGTTAATAGGTTATGTACGCCATTAATAACATTAAAGTGGAACGAAATGGAAGGAAATTTGAACCTCATGCGTAAAGGATGAAGAACATGGACTTTTTAGACAAACATGGACATTCGGACTGTTTTAGAGGACTTATAGCTTCGTTTCTATGTCTGTTTACTTTAATTGTTTCTGTGATGTTATACTTCCATGGGTTATGAGAATATCCCAGTTGGAACGGAGTAAAAAGCTTTTAAAATGAATTTGTGGTGAAGATTTTTGTAAACCATGTCAAGAACACGATTGGTTCGTGTGAACAGTGACCTTGCAACCAAATCTGGTATTGATGTGTTGCTTGTAAAATTATGAGCTTCTGTAGTAGTATAGTACACTGAGTTAGGAAGCCATGGGCTTTAGAATCACCTCATTCCGACTCCGGATGAAGGAGTTATAACGATTTTGAGAAAATGTGTCAAGCTGTCAAGAACGCAGAAAACAAGTTCGACTTGTCTCTTTGGAGACACTGTTTCGACTAGTTAGAGAACCTAAAAATTTATGATTTTTGGATAAGTTGTAGTTCATACTACAAGCTTTCTATGGCCTCAAGAACGGACTAATTCCGGCTTAAAATGAAGAAGTTATGATGTTTGGGAGAAGATGCTATGAATCTGTCGAGTAGGAGGTCGTAGAGTGGAAATTTGGCTAAGTGTAGGTCGTAGAGTCGCCTCGGCCATTGTAGAGATGAGGTCATAGAGTCGCCTCGGCCATCGTAGAGATGAGGTCATAAAGTCGCCTCGGCCATCGTAGATATGAGTTCGTAGAGTCGCATCGGCCATCGTAGAGATGAGTTCGTAGAGTCGCCTCGGCCATCGTAAAGATGAGGTCGTAGAGTCGCCTCGGCCATCGTAGAGATGAGTTCGTAGAGTCACTTCGGCCATCGTAGAGATGATGTCATAGAGTCGTCTCGGCCATCGTAGAGTTGAGGTCGCAGAGTTGTCTCGGCCATCGTAGAGTGCCATTGTAGAGTTGTCTCGGCCATCGTAGAGTGCCATCGTAGAGTGGAAAAAATCGCAGAGTCTGGACAGCTTCGGTACCCTTTTATAAAATGGGCATAACTTTCTCATACGAACTCCGATTTGGATGATTCAAGATGATCCGAAAAGATAAGGAGTAGACCTACAACTTCCACTATTAAGAATTAAGATTTTTTACCTGGTACAAATTTAAAATTGGGCAGTTTGGTGACGTTGTGCATATGGAGGGTGTCGGACATGCACGTATACAACGTGTAATGCTTCCGATAATGAAAAATGTCGTTCTAAGTTATATAAGACGAACATTATGATTTATAATGATACTTAACATTAATAAATGATGAGTTAGAAGTTACGCAAGCGATATTAAGTGTTGATTATGTGACTAATTGTAGTATCTATGTGCACTTAAATGTTTAGGATATTTGAAGGAAGTGTCTTATAATTCTGTAGCAGACGCTTGAGGCAAGTTTTTTTTAACCCTACTCAATTTATATTTGAGCAGGATGTGGTGTATTATGCAAGTTCTTCTTTAACCCTTGTCTAACCCTTGTGTTGGGCAAGTTTCTGAACTTTACTCAATTTACATTTGAGCAAGTTTCTTAAACCGTACAACTCTTATATATATTGTGCGAGTTTCCGATGTTATATAAATTCTAAGCTTTCACAAATCATTATTGTGCAAGTATTCTTACTTTTATTCGAGATATCCAGTTATGCTATAATGCATGTTATTGAAGCTTTAAAGTTCTATATTCCATGAACTATTGAGATGGTTGTCCAAGTCAATTGTTTCGGCTAGACTTATATTGAATTGCTTTGTTGATTTAAGAATGATTTATCAAGATATTGTTGATATTTATTGTAGTTATCCAATCAAATTGTTTGACTTGGATTTCCTTAATGTAAAGCTGAAAGAACAACCCTACCATTGGGGAATTATTTTTGGTCGGTAATACCGATTGACCCTATATGGGTGATAACTTGACGCTTAGACGTTTACATAGATGTTGTACAACATAGGGTATGATAGGTTGATCCCCTAAAATGCCCAGAGGAAAAATGTTCAGTTTATAGTTATAAAACTATTAAACCCTTTGATGAAGGAAGAAAGTTCAAGGTCATTTGACCACTCAGTATGTTGCTCAAAAATGTTAATGATGTAAAGGAATACCTTACCATTGTTCCTATTCATTCAAAATGTGTTCTCAACTATTGTTCAGTTGCAGAACTGGAAGCATGATTTCTGATGTTTTTGTTATTTAAATGTTATAGTTGTTGAGCAATCGAATGCTCATTCTTGCTTTAAATTACGTGCTTTCAGCTAAGGCAGAGCAGGCGGAGAGTTCCCGCAAGGACAAAGGCAAGGGAAAAGTTACCGAGTAAAGGATATTATATCATATCCACTTTTGTAATAGCTTATGCTAGGAATGTGTGATCTTTCTGGATTGTATTAATTATCCTAAGATGTTATGTATTTATGTCAAGGTCTTAGAACCTGGGATATGTAGAGTAAGACACTGTGTAATACTTAGTAATTGCATTTCTGTCCTTATGTTGATGATGAATGGGTAGAATAGACGATGCATGTGTAGTACCGTGAGCACCAAATCTGTGGGTAAAGAGACCCCGGATTTGGGGGCGTCATAGATAATCTGCCGATGTATGCCCAGCTCTACCGCACTCATTACATTTATCCCCATAATTTTTGGCATAGGGATTAGGTGTTTTCTCTTGCACCATCGGCTGTTTTCCTTCGGCCCTTTTAGTCATAGCCCGATCACCGCGTTGAACCCGTCATCCTTGATAATTCTGCGGAGTTTGGAAAATAAGGTTCTGTCGATTGTTCCACCCACAAGTCTTATCCCCGAAATTTTGTTCTCCTTCTAAATAATTTCTGCGAACAGGTTCGGGACGAGGTCTCTCTTGTAAAATAATTTTAGCCTTCAAGGCCAAATTCCTGGATTTTTCAACATTAAGTACGGTCTGCACTCCGATTTTCTCCCTAACCTCACGTTTTAGGCCTTCAAAATACCTAGAAGCTTTCAGAATTTCTGACTCCTGTAATCCAGTGCATTCCGTTAATATCTGAAACTCTGTTGTGTACTCATCGACGGATTTATTGCCCTGACGACACTTCTGTAATTTTTGAAACACGGCCTGTTCATAATCTAATGGCAAGAATCGTTCCCTCAACATCCTTTTCATCCGACTCCATGATGTCATCAGTAATTTCTCTTACCTTCTTCGACTAGTCTGCACGTTCTCCCACCAGATACCAACAGCCCCCTTTAGCTTGTACGCCACCAATTTGACTTGTTTATCCTCTGGGTTAAAGCAAAATCAAATAACCTTTCTACTTCGTATAGCCAGTCCAAAAACGAATTAATATCAAGAGTCTCATCAAAAGTGGGAAGATCCACTTTAATTTAAAAATCCTGATTTTGGCCCCTCAGATCGTCTCTAGCCCGGAACTAGTTACCACGCACCATAGCCCTATGATCAGGCTCCTCATATGCACCAAACTCATCATCGTCATCATTATCAGAATCCTCTCTCCTAAGCTCCTGCTCATGCCCCCGACGGTTGATATGTAGCTTGTGATCCTCGTTAGTACTACGATCATCATATTGATGCATGTTAACCCTAACAACTCCCATCCTTTCGGTTAGCCTGTTGACTGCTACAGTTAGATCTCCAACAACAACGACCTGCCTATTAATTCTAGCAATTACGGTCCCAGTTGTGGCCTCTAGATTTTACAACGCAATCTAGATGACCGTCATTCCCTCGTTGTTACAAGGAGGTGGGTTGTCTTGTACACGTTTAGAAGTCATCAATTCATAGGCTAGAATTATTGCTCTGATACCAACTGACACAACGGAAGACAGTAAAGAGAATAGAAATAATTGCAGGAATTAAATTTATGTACTTTGCAATCACATGAATTCACAAAGTTGGATAAATTGACTAGAAATAGGCACGAAGTTTATAAGATCTGAATAATAAGTTGTTGTTCAATTACATCAGTTTACTCCTTATTTATACTAACAAAAGAAACCCTAAACCTATAAGAAAATAAGTATTTAACTTGGAAATAAAATCATATTTAATATGCATTCTAATAATTAGAATTGAAAATAAAAACATAGCTAAAACCTTTAAAATCTCGTTCAAAAACGAGTCTAGAAACTGAAAACAAGAGTTATAGCGGCGCGGCTCTATAGCTATAGCATCGCGACCCTTTAAGGGAACGTCACGGCTCTTGAAAAGAGCATCGTGGCGCTGGACTTTCAGTTTTGCTAACAAGTTTCTTTAATTTCTTCTTTCCTTATATTTCAACCGTGTCGCCATTAAACATCCAATAGAAAGCTATTAGGCGGGACAACTATTTTGAACACTTCAAGAGTCAAATATCTTCATAAATCCATTATTACAGTTCATGCATATGTTGAATCTTTTTTTATATATAGGTAAATTCTATCCCAAGTATAGGGATTAAAACCAATAACCTTAAGGTTATTCGTCAAGGCCTCTTCTTGGGGTTTCTGTGTAGTTTAAATCTATTTACTTTCAACATTAAAAATAAATTGTCATCGTGGATCTTATTGTTCTATAATATCTAGCTCTTATAATCGAAATTCAAGGAGTGCCAACAACATATTGTACGATTATATGTTGAGTATCTAGGTTATCACCTGCTATTTCAACATAAATCACTTGATTAGTATTATCACAGATTCCCTGATCACACTATCTAGAGGATCCACTCTCAACAAGTAGATTACACTTTTTTCAAAGTTTGGCCTTTCCCAGGCTGAACACTAGGGAAAAAGAAGGGGGAACACACACACACCCACACACCCAAAAAAAAAGATCTTGCAAGCTCTTTTGCATTGATAACACGTGAAACTTGCTTTTTGTTGATTTATGAGTTTTATTTTAATGATGACAATGTATATTTTGTATGGAGATATTTTGTGATTTTCAGGTTATGGACTAATTATGCATGTATCAAGATTTCAAGTGGGTCTTCATGAAGAAATGTTGTTTAGAGCCGCCACATGGTTAGGTCTCTAGGACTTCACCTAAAAAATCAAATGTAAGGATTTCTAGCTTGATTAATTAATTTAAAGCTAATTTTATTTTGCTAAAAATTAGTTTTAAAAAGTCTCATGAGCTTTAAATTCAAAATCCTTAAGAAGCTATATTTAATTGGAAACTATATTTCCAAAGGAAAGATCTTATTCCATGTTTTATGTGCAAAAAATTCAAATTCAAAAGTTAGAAATATAATTTTTTGGAAGCCAAGTCAATTCCTTATTTTAAAGAGTTGTTAGTTCAAATTCAAAAAGCTTGGAAGCTTCTTTTGGAAACAAAATCAATTGTGAAAATACTCGGCCTTAATTTCCAAAGTCAAATATCTTTCTTTTAGCTGATCCCTTATTTCATGCTGCTAATTTTTTTAAATCATTATCCCTTGATTTTAGCAGTTTAGTTTTCTAATTCAAATCCTTTGCTTTTTTGGTTATGTTCATATCTTCCAATTAGGATTCTGAATTTAAGGAGTTGGTTTCCTGTCGTTACAATCTTGCTCTCTATATATCATTCCTAGCTAAAAGCTTGAAACTAACGAATTGGAAAAACAAAAGCAGTGCTCAAATTGAAAACTTCTAGCAATCTGATTTTGCTTTGCTATTAATTTATTGTGCTAGAAATTCATAGATATATTGTAATCATATTCGTTCATATTAAACTTGTATACAAGCCTAGTTTGGCTTGTGTGATCCAGTGGTGGATAGGTCTATACAAAAGAAGCTCTAAGGTTGCAATGGTGCAAGCAGTTGCAGAGGTGCAAGAGGTTATAGTTGTGCAAAGGGGCAGTGGTATCCATCAAGTTCAGAGGTATTTGTACAGGGAATTTTTCCTTTGTAATTGATTGAATATTATATTCATAAAGGAGTCTCCAATATCGATTGGTATTGGACGTGGATTAGGTCGTTAGATTAGAGGTTAAGGGTCGAACCACGTAAAAATCTTGGTGTTATTTATTGTTTATATTGTTTGCATTGTTTAAATTCTGCAATTGGTCAAAACATATTTTGCATTGTTAAAATCAAAAAAGTTCTGCATTCTGCATAACAGTTTAACATACTTAAGCAGACAAGCATTAACCTATCTAGATAGTTCAGTTAGCAGAGATTTGAAAAGTTGTTGTTGTTAATCAATTAAAGCATATATACATATTCACTCGCCCTCTGGGTGTGCCTACACTCTGAATTTCATTTGGTATCAAAGTTTTGGCTCTACTAACGTGTGTCTTTGCAGACCGTAGGGTAAGATTCTATGGCACACCTTAATTTCCAAGAAGGACAGTCCACTAGCAGACCTCCATTGTTGTTGGGCAGCGAGAACTTCAATTTCTGGAAGCTCAGAATGAAGATATATCTTAATAGGGACCCATGAGAATGGTGGGTAGTTGACAATGGACCCGTCATCCCAAGGTATGATGATGGCATACCAAAAACACTCATGGAGATGGATGTTAATGAATCATAAATGATGTCCTACAACTCTAAAGCCATGAATACTTTGTTGAGCGGGATGGTACAATCAGAAATAGACAAGGTCTCGAGTTTCAATACAACAAAAGAAATATGGGATACTATCATCATTAGCCATGAAGGAACTTTCAAGATGAAAGAGATGAAACTAAGCATGTTGATGCAAGAGTATGAGTTGTTCAAATTAGAGAAAGATGAAACAATTAATGAAGCTCAAGCGAGGTTTCTCACACTAATGAATTCACTTAGTATGCTTGGGAGGAAAATTGATCAAAGAGAAATTAATAGAAAGCTGTTAAGAGTCATGCCTAAACGGTTCGCTCCAAAAGTCACCACTCTTCAAGACTCATCAACTATTAGTACCATAGAGACACTTACACTATTTGGAGAGCTTTAAGAGTTTGAGAACCAGCTCAGAAGATATGATGAAGATGAGGAGATACCAATAAAAAAGACATTGGCACTTCAAACCGAGAGCAATAATGAAGGTGATCACAAAGATTTTGATGAAGAAATTGAAATGCTATCAAGAAAACTCGAGAGACTACTCCAAAGGAAGAATCAAAATGGTAGCTTAACTCAAGTGAATAAGTCCAAAAAGAAATTGCCCAACTCTGTTTTATTGGACTAGAAGATGATGATCAACTTGAGGTAAATAATTTACATTTTAATGAAACTCTTAAAATAACTATGTCTGATTATCTTGCTTTATAAAATGAAAATCAACAGCTCAAAAAGAAAACTGTTTATTTAAAGAAATGCGTAAATGAGCTAATGAATGAAGTTGAGTCTCTTATTGAAGAGAGAAAAGAACATGAATATATTAAAAATGAAAATAAAGTTTTAAAAGAAAATTTGAATATGAGAGATGCATGCATAGATGCTTTTAATGTTGGAAAAATGATGAATGTGCAACATGATGATAATGTAACAAATGCGGAAATAACATCTTTAAAAAGTGATCTTGCTAAATTTGTTCAAGGAGAAGAGAACTTAAATGTTATGTTAGAGACACAAAGGTCTAGTCTTGATAAATAAGGAATTGGGTATAATCCTATTAAAAATTTGAAAAATAGAACAAATAATAATATTAAAATGATTAATAGGAAACCAAGGCATAAACCACTTTATTATTCACCATTTGTTACTTGCAAAATTTGTAGTTTTAAAGGTCATTTTGATTCTAATTGTAATAAAATTAAAATAAAACAAATTTGGGTAAAGAAATATGATTTATATGTTACTAACCCAAAATGACCCAAGATGGTTTGGGTATTAAAAAGATAGAGACTATTTATTTATTTGGTAGACGTCTCAAGGTCAAAAATGAGACAGAGGGTACTTTACTGCGAGAGTTATGAGAAAAATTAGATAAGATAGTAGTATCCAGACAGCCTGACCACCCGTTTATTTCAGAAGACAAATCAGACGGTGTTGTAAAAGCAGAAATTAATATATCCAGGCGTCTGCTTCAGAAGACAGGATAGATATTTATGAACACGAACCAGGGGAACAAATGACTGAAGTTAGGCTTCCAAGAACAACCAGAACAGTGAAAAATCGTCCTCCTATCCTAAGCATTAAAGACCTTAACGTTGGGATGACCACAATGAGAGCTTTTGAAGAGTTTTGGTTATGAAAATATAAAATTCAAAGCTACACTAAAGATCACTACTATCAAGCTTCCTACTGGTAAAATAAAATATTGATATATAGGTAACAAATCACAAAGGTATGATCATTTTATTTTCTTGTTATGTGTTATTGTTATAAGCTTGCTTCAGTTTCTTTCTTTATCTTTGTTGCGCTTATTTTTTAATGATGTCAAAGGGGGAGAGATATCTATATAAATTAAATTGATATGAATTATTTTTTGTTAATGACAAAGGGGGACAGAGATATCTAAATTGATATGCATATGTTATAATTCATGAGTTAAATAAATCATCTTAGAGATAACTAAATTGATATGCATATGCTATATTTCATGAGGGGCTAAATAAATTGACTTGTGCTTAATGATTAATATATATGGTTTTATTTATTTCTTTTTGATAATGACAAAGGGGGAGATATTGGTTATGAACTGAATTATTTTTTGGTTGTGGTTCTAACTTTATTATTTTCTAGCATTGGTATTTTAATTTGTTATAATATTTGATGATACTATGCTTAACTATTTATTTGATAGAATCTACTTGTTTTTGTTCTTGTTTGTATTCTATCTATGATTGGGTATATCATTGATTATGTTGATAGGTTATTATGATCAACAAGTTTCTTATAATTCCTTAATTTTATGAACATGCATGGTTTTAGGGGGAGCCATATATTTAGGGAGAGTTATATATTGTAGGTTGTCATCATCAAAAAAGGAGAGAATGTTGGTTTATATGCTATTGGTTTGAATGATGACAAGTTGAAAGAAGCTCTAAGGTTGTAGTGGTGCAAACAGTTGTAAAGGTGCAAGAGGTTGTAGTTGTGCAAAAGAGGCAGTAGTGTCCATCAGTTCAGAGCTATTTGTACAAGGAGTTTTTCTTTTGTAATTGATTGAATATTATATTAATAAAGGAGTCTCCAATGGTATTGGACGTGGATTAGGCCGTTAGATTAGAGGTTAATGGTTGAATCACGTAAACATTTTGGTGTTATTTATTGTTTATATTGTTTACATTGTTTAAATTATGCAATTGATCAATACATATTCTGCATCGTTAAAATCAAAGAAGGTTCTGCATTCTGCATAACAGTTTAATATACCTAAGCAGACAGGCAATAACCTGTCTGGATAGTTCAATTAGCAGAGATTTGAAAATTTGTTATTGTTGTTAATCAATTAAAGCATATACACCTATTCACCTGCCTTCTGGGTGTGCCTGCAATCTGAATTTCACTTTTCATATATGCACGCAACTTAAACAGTTCCAATAAGAATCATGTCTATAAGCATCTTTGTTTACTCTTAAGACGTTATGAGGGAGAAAGAGATCAAACAAAAAATTGCTCAATAAACACTAATCTTCTCTGACTCGTGCTCCAGTAATTATTTCAGAGTAACATTGAATACCCTACATATTATACACTACTATAATGCAAATGATATTAATCAATTTAGAAGAAAAAAAATGATATTAATCAATGTCAGTCCCATTCTTGGTTGCCAAGAATAACCAATGTTGTCATGCTCTCAGTTTCGTACAGCCTAGAGGTAAACCGAGTAAGGTTGCACATCAAGAAAAATGTTCAATACTTGTACAACATATTATGATTTATGACACACACACACACTTTATAACTGCGCCTATATTCCTCTAATCTAATTCAGAATTTATCAAAGCTACGCAGCAATAATAATCATGTCAGACAAATTATACAAATATGCCAATTTCATTTACCCATACCTCACACATTAGAAATATCAAAGCGGGAAGGGTGATCAGATTTATTGTTGAATGTGTTATCAAGGTTGTAGGAAATAACCAAAAAGGACTTCATAAATTTTTTGTCTGCTAACTTATAGTTAGTTACATGGACAAAAATAAATTTAATTAAGAGACTACATATTTAAAATTTTAATCTAGCTAAAACTTTATTTTTTGAACAGGCAACAAGGGAGCGCAGAGCCATCGGAATGAATAGTATAATAATTGGAATGACTTCTCGTGGTCGAGACTCAAAAAAGCAAGCATTTATGCAAGCAGCTGGTTTAAATGATTGCTATGAGAAGCCGCTAAAAGATAATGTAGTTGTCTCTCTTGTTCAGAAACTCAAGAACAATAACTAAAAGTTTTTGTACGATTTAAGATAGAGAGTTGTGTTATCTCAAATAAATTTATCACAAGTTATAACTTTAAACTATGTTTTCCTCTCCCAATAAAATTGGTTGTGCGTAACTCTTAGTATCGATTTAATTTATGTTTTTGTTAGTTGTTGTTAAAATAACTACTTAATGAGTAATGATTATAAGATTTTCTATTAAGAGGTTGTTCAACAACTACTTATAACTTGGTCAAATCAACTTACTCATGCCTTAATTTTCAATTTTGTTACAACTTATTTTCCATTTCAACAATATTGATAAAATAAAGTTTAATTTCTTTTTTGCCAATAGTTTTATGTCCCATTTATCTAAAACTCCTCTAACATCTTTAATTACCTCATTACCTTAAAGCCAGCCGGTCCTTGAACAGTAGAAGTGTTTCCATTTGCTCGTCACATATCCTTGTCATGATACAATGAGTCTCTCCGACGAACTAAAATTGCGAACTAAAGACGGACTAAAAAAATACACGTGTTGCTTTCTTTGGCTGGGTTTAGGTACATTTGTTTACAACTATTATCTCCATTTTCTACCGACATAGTATAGTTTATTTATAAAAGTTAATGTCCTACAATACTTTAATAACTAAAAATCCTACACCATGTTCACAATCACCTTAGCATCACCACCAGTGGGATGGGCACTTTGGGTAGTAAGGGAGAATTATTAAAAGTAAAATTTTATTTTCCAAAAAATTATTTCATATAAATACGAGTCTCAGATTTTTGTGAAAAAAATAAATCTTGTATAAATAATAAATTTTAATTGTGAAAATAATTGTTTTGTTGCGCGTCAACCATTCATACCCCATAACACACCTCGCTACAAAATCTTACTAAAGCTTGGACCAAAAAATGAATCATCGCTGCAAATGTTTCACAGTGCTAAAATCAACAAGAAACTCCAATACATTTTGAGAATAAACAAAAACCAAGTGAAGTGAACAAGAAAACTAAAGGATTCCAGAAACCTGCATATTTGTAGGGGCATTACAACACCAAGGTATTTAAAACACCATTCATGAAGTATTTATGAACACCAAGGACACAAGCTATTTGGGTCATACTTTACTTTAAATATCTAACACAAGTACTTATTACAACAATATCTGACACAAGTACTAATACAGTAATTGTAAACCAAAACAGTAGTAAACAAAATAGTAACAGCCGCCATCCAAATTAGCAACAGCAAAGCAACATCGCAACAAATGAACATCTCTAACTAGGTTGATAAACCTGCAATTAAATAAAATAATATATATATATATATAGATATATATATATATATATATATATATTAGATCTATGGATATGTAACTCATAATATTGAATAAAAGTCATGATCAAACCTTTGGAAATATGAATATCGTCCCGAACTTGAAAATATTGTTGCACCCTCATTGTCGGGAGAATATTTACATAAAAGCCAAAATCATGCACTCATCATTTAAAGATTGAGATAGAAAAAATTAATGTTTAGTATTACGTAAATATTACTTACCGATTGCAGCCATTGGACAATTCATTTTGTCATGTGATTGTCCAACTTTGCCACAACCATGACACTGTCTAGCCTTTGAGTTATTTGCCTTCCCCAATGCCCTTTCTTTCCCTCTTTTAAGTCTTTTGCCACATCCTTTTACTCTCACTTGATTTGGTTCATTGTAAATATGGTATTTATTGCAACTCGTCTTCCCGGAGATTACACTTGCACCAATTCCACATTGTGAACTTTTACCACTATCTACAACAAGATTGATTGATTCGAGTGCTTGAGCTAAAGCATCTTTATAAATATTAATTCCTTCTTGGTTTGTGAGGGCTTTATCAATAACATCCAAAGAACATTGAATTAATTCACTCCGCTTGATTAGATATTCTTTGTCACTATTTATCATTATGCCAAAGAACATTGAATACTTTTTCCTTTTCACTTCATCACTTCCTTCGATTTTCTTAGTAGCCCAACTTCGAATACTAAATCCCGCCTCTTTAGCATATGTATTGTAGAAATGCTTAACTTCATCTATTGTTTGGAATTATTTTCCAACACTAGGTTTGAGATGGTCGGCTACTTGCGGATTATAAATAAAATTTTCCCTACCTTCATCACTTCCAACTTCTTCTACTACCTCTAAACTCTCCCTTTCAATTCTCCTATTCTCTACATCCATTTCACTATTGTGTACATTATCACCACATTCATTACTACCCCGTACTTCATCCTCTAAATTATCATCCATAACCTGCATGATTAAATTAAAATCAATGTCTCAATGAGTGTTCACCTCAATAAAAATTAATATATACCTAAAATTCTATGGTTATAATATTTTTACCTAAAACAAACACCATCAAGTGTAAAGAAAGGGAATAGTACCAATAAACATATGTAGATGATATTCAAATGATAATTTTTTACAAACTGTACCCATTAGTTTCTGCATAGTCAGTATAACATTAAAGTTTTAGAAAATTTAAAATTTTGCCATGGAACTTGAGATTGTCAGGTCTAATAAGGGAATACATTTTTGCATCAAATAAAGTATTTCATGGAAATCTTAAAGGATACTGGTCTATTAGGGGCAAAAGGAAGTTTGATCTTAATAGAACATAATCATGAGATTAATTAGTGGAAAGATTAATATATATGACTATCACTAGACCAAATATTTAAAATATTTCAAATGCACTCAACATTGTTTTGCTGGTTTTTTTAATTAACTAACAATTTAAAACTCATCTCTTGCAAAAGCAAATATAATACCAAAACTGTACCAATCAAACTAGAACAGAGTAGTTCGCAGTCATTTCATTTCACCACCAAACATTGTAGATCTCTGTATCTTGTTAGTTTCAAGGCTACGAAGCCCAACAACATCTCACAAATTGCCGGGTTTTTGCACAAGGAACTAACAATGAGCATAAATTCGAAAAATTAGGAGAGAAATTTTGGCGAAATTATATACAGAAATTCTACCCCTAATAAACCCTAAATTTCTTATTCTAGAAAATTAAATTAAAAATCCATTTGATTATGAAGCATTACCGTCGTGCATAGAGAAAGATGTTACGAGTGTCGATTTGGCCGCGATTCCAGTCGATTTAGTCGTCTGTGAACTGAAATTGGCAGAGGATTAGAATTGGACCTTGCTATTTTTGAGAAGAAGAGTTGCTTTGAATGCTTAGATTGGCCTCATTGCTCCCTTTTATGATTGGGCTTAAGATGTGAGGAAGGATTTTCATTTATATTTGTTTCTCTCTCGATATTTCTCTTTCTAAGTATTTTCGTGTCTTTCTCTCAATAAGAAATTTTTCTATTTCTCTCTTCTTATGTATGAAATGAAAGAATAAGGAATAAATAATGTTGAAATGGATACAGGGGCCACGTCACGTATGCATACACAGCTTCGGCCCTGAGACGCGTATGTGTACGAAGCTTGGGCCGCGCACATGGATCAGTTTATGGTCCTTTTCTCTCTCCTCTCCCTTTGTATTTTTTTTGTTTTGCTATTTTAGCCCGTACCTAAGATGTTATGTGTAATACCCATGTTTTGTTTAGTCTCACATTGCCCAACCATTAAAGCTTCTCCCTTTCTTTTGCCTATAAATATATGACTAACCTTTTGTTTTAAACTATTAACAATAAGGTTTTTCCTATTTTGAGAATTTGTTTTTTGTGAAGTCCTTTTTGGTAAGGACCTCCTTAGTTAAAATTTTCAGTATCGAGGGCGTAGGCAGACTGCGAACCTCATAATTTCGGGTACGTTCTTTTTCTTTCTTTCTTTCTTTCTTGTGTATTTATTTAATTTAATTTTATGTATTATTATTTTATAATTTTAATTAGTATATTTTAGTTAGTTTGTTAGTTAATATTTTGGTATTATTTTGGCTAAATATTAAGTATCTCAATTATAAGAAAATGTTCTCTTTAATTTATTAATTTAATAAAATAATATGGAGGGTTCAATATATGCATAAAAACTATTAAATACCAATATTGTAGTATTTAATAAAATGTATTATTTTGGTAAATAGATTATATTGAGTGAGTCTAACCAATTGCATCTGTAATTATGGGTATTATATTACGTACTCCATGTACGGATTCCGTACTCCTTCAGCAACATTCTTGTGAAATTTAATTAGTTCGTTTTGTTTCGCGTTTTGAATTCCATTATTATTTCACATAATTGTTTCTTGTGAAATTCATATAATTCTTTTATTTTTAAGTTGATACATATGACTCGTATTTGTACTTTTTGAGTTAGATTATCATGTCTACTATTTATTTTGATACCTGTAGAGCAGTACAAGTTGTTACCTTCTTTTGTGACATTATGATTATGATTTGATTTGGCTCAATATGTACGTATAGAACCCTTTTTGTTGGTATTGTGTCACATATGTTGTGACATAGTATCTTTGTTAGAATATACCATAGGGTATACTTCAGCTATAACTACCTGTGGGGGTACCACAGACATGTCGTCTTGGAACGAGAGACATGACACTTTCCGTGGCGGTGTGATTAGTCCACGGCGTCTCTGATTTGTGCTCTGATGGGAGTTGGCCATTTGGTGATTTTTTGTGAGAGGCGTATGGGTCGGCCCTAGTTTTTTGTTTTGTTCTGCGGATTGGTGATGTTGTGCCAAACACCCCTTCCGATTTTGCATGCTTTTGGATCTGCAATCCAATGTGTGATTTGTTTATGTGGCATTATTTGACTTGCCTATGTGGCAAGCTATATTTTTGAGCTCGGTATGAAATAACACCCTGCCATTTCTTCAGACTATGAAGTTATTGTGATACAACTCAGTTCAGTTTAGTTGATTTTGTTATTCATTTCAATTCAGTTCATAATTCTGTTCTCTATATCCGTACTGGGCATTTGGCTCATGCTGTATTTTTCTTCCAGCAGGTACTCAAGAGGATCATGAGCAAGTGTGATGAGAGCTTCTCACCTAGATGGTTTAGATATTTTGGTTATGTTTTGATGTTTGGGTCTCTGGTATTGAACCTTTATTAAGATTAGAATGTACTAAACAGTATGTATTTTGAGCCGGTTGGACAGTTATTAATACCTCTTTAAGACTAATCTTTTGCGGTTATAATTTTAATATTAGTTTATATTTTAGTTATATCTGTGTGTAGTCTCCCTTTCTATTTTGGGAAGGGGGTGTTACAGAGTTGGTATCAAAGCATAGGTTTTTTCTTGTAGAAAACCTATTTAGGTTTGACCTGTGAGTTATGGGTAGACTTTGGGTTAGGTTTTTGTTCCATTTGATATTTCGTTCAGCTATCATATTAACGGATTCAAATTATTTTGCTTCAGTCCGTTGTTTTCTTTATTAGATGGCTCGTAGATCCGCTAGAGTTGCTGGTAGACGAGGAAATAGTAGGGGAAGAGGCGTGCGCCAACCCGATGTACATTCTGATATGCAGTATGATGTGCAACCGAATAATCAAGATAACGCTCAATTGGCAGCTTTGGTAAACAGACGATTAATCAGGCTTTGCCGCAATTGGTGGCACAAGTCGTTCAGGCAATGCAACAACCAACACCAGAAATTCTTAATCAATGGAACCCCGAGAATGGTGGTTCGCAGACAAATGAAGAAGAAGTGAATATTGTTGGGGTTAATCCATCTGTTGTTCCGATGTATTTGTGGTTAGAGAGGTTTCAAAAACAGAAACCACATTCATTCACTTCAGCTCCAACTCCAATTGATGCAAAGAATTGGGTTGCCCATTTAGAAAAGATATTTGATGTGCTAGGATGCTCGGATAACCAAAAAGTGGTGTTGGCTACTTATAAATTAGAGGGGGGATGCGCAAAGGTGGTGAAAAGCAATGAAAGTAACAAAGGATGATGGATTTGTGCAGACACTTACCTGGGCAGAGTTTTGTGATATCTTTTATCAATAATACTTCTCAGCTGTTGATAAAGAGGCTTATGGTAGAGAGTATCTGTCTATTCGGCAGAAGGAGGATGAGTCTATTACGAATTTTATGACAAGGTTCACTAGGTTGACAAGTTTTGCAGGAACCTCAGCAGGGACTGCAGCAGAACAAGCTGAGAAATTTAAGTGGAGAATTCATTATAAATATCGTCAACATCTCATTAACATTAAATTCGAAGATGTGTCAGCAATGGCTAATGCGGCCAAGAATATTGAGATGGAGCGACAAGACTTTCGAGCTTCTAAACCGGAGGGAAGTCGGAAGAGGGATAAAGATGACCAGCAAAGTCAAGTTTCGAGTCAGCAGGGGAGAAATCAGAATGGTCCGTGGAACAAGAACCGAGTTGGGCAACAGGGACAGTGGCGTGGCCAGAATCAGAACACAAGCTATCAACAGTTGCCTCAGCAAGGTCATAATCGTCAGCAAGGGCAAAATCAAGGTCGTTACCCAGGACCAGCAGGCGGGGGTAACCCTAATCTTATTCCAATAACTCCTTGTGCTACTTGTGGGGCTAACCATCCAGGGAGACCTTGTCACAGGGTTACTGGTGCATGTTTTTTATGTGGTCAGTTAGGTCATCTTGCCAAAGATTGTACCCGACCACGTGGTAATGATGGAATTGGTGATAATGGTGGCAATGTTGGTCAGCGCCGCGGTGGACGGGTCATCGCCTTGACACATAATCAGGCAGCAGGTGCGCCAGGTCCTGTTTCTAGCACACTTATAATTGGCAATCGTGAGGCTTCCATTTTATTTGATACTGGCTCCACCCATTCGATTGTTGCAAATTCTTTTGTTCGACACCTTGGTGTGTCATCTCAGTCTTTAAATTTCGCTATGTCTATTACTACCTCGATGGAAAATTCTATTGTTATCTCTGATTTGTATCAAGATTGTCCTATTAGTTTTGGAGATAAGATTCTAGGGTAAATCTTTTGCCAATGGGTATGCACGATTTTGATGTGATTCTTGGAATGGACTGATTAAATAAGCATCAGGCCACTATCGATTGCCAATCGAAGAGAATTATCTTTGGGGATTTGAAGTCCCCAGATTTCGTGTATCAAGGTTCACGATCGGGTAAGGTGGTGAAATTAATTTCAGCTCTAAAAGCTGGAAAATTATTGGCTAGGGATTGTGAGGGATATTTAGCATTTGTGAATGACACCTCTATGGGAGAGTCTCGTATTGAGGATGTTCCAATTGTTCGTAAATTTTTCGATGTGTTTCCTGAGGAATTATTAGGGTTGCCACCGCAACGGGAAGTTGAGTTTACCATTGAGCTTGTTCCTGGTGCAGAGCCTAGCTCTAAAGCACCGTATAGGATGACACCATTGGAATTGCATGAGTTGAAAGAACAGTTGCAAGAATTATTAGATCGTGATGTAATTCGACCGAGTGTTTCACCGTGGGGAGCTCCGGTTTTATTTGTAAAGAAGAAGGATGGGGCTATGAGGTTGTGTATAGACTACAGAGAGTTAAACAAGATTACCATCAAGAATCGGTACCCTTTACCGAGGATTGATGATTTATTTGACCAACTTCAAGGGGCGAAATATTTTTCAAAGATAGCCTTAAGATCGGTTATCATCAGTTGAGGGTGAGAGATGAGGATGTCTCTAAGACAGCTTTTTGTACTCACTATGGGTATTATAAGTTTCTAGTGATGCCATTTGGGTTGACTAATGCTCTGGCGGTGTTTATGGATTTGATGAATCGAGTGTTTAGGGAGTACTTAGACAAATTTGTCATTGTCTTTATTGATGACATTTTAATTTACTCTAAGTCTAAAGAAGAGCATGAGGAACATCTTCGCATAGTTTTGGGAATTTTACGAAAAGAGAAATTATATGCTAAATTTTCCAAATGTGAGTTTTGGTTAGAGTAGGTTATATTTTTGGGCCACATTGTGTCTGCTGAAGGCATTAAGGTGGATCCTGCGAAGGTTGAAACTATCACTAAATGGCCGAGACCTACTACGGTGACGGAGGTTAGGAGTTTTTTGGGTTTGACAGGGTATTATAGGCGATTTGTAGAAGGGTTCTCTTTACTTGCCTTGCCATTGACTCAGTTGATGAGAAAGGGCACAAAGTTTGTGTGGAACGAGGAGCGCGAGAAGAGTTTTGAGGAGTTGAAGAAACGACTTGTGACAGCTCCAATACTTACATTGTCATCAGGGACAGAAGGTTACCAAATTTATAGTGATGCTTCTAAAAAGGGTTTGGGGTGTGTTTTTATGCAGCACGGTAAGGTTATTGCTTATGCTTCTAGACAACTTAAATCTTATGAGGTGAACTAGCCCACTCATGATTTGGAGTTGGCAGCAGTAATCTTTGCTTTAAAAATGTGGAGGCACTATTTGTATGGCGAGACTTGTGATATCTTCACCGATCACAAAAGTCTTAAGTACATTTTTACTCAGAATGAGCTCAATATGAGGCAGAGACGTTGGTTGAAGCTTCTCAAATATTATGATGCTAGAATTCAATATCACCCTGGGAAGGCGAATGTAGTTGCAGATGCACTTAGCTAAAAGAGTTCAGGGAGTGTAGCAGCCCTTATTATACAACCACAACTTATTTCAGATATAGAACGGTTGGAGTTGAAGTTATATGCACAAGGTGCAGATGGGCTTTTAGCAGGTATGAGAGTGGAACCCTCTCTTATCTTGAGGGTTAAGGAAGCTCAAAAAGAAGATGGCGAGTTATGGGCTATAGCGCAAAATTTGGAGGGGGAAAGGAGCCTGAGTTTCGTATTGATGACCATTGCGTGATTTGGTTGGGTAAGCGGTTATGTGTGCCATCGGACCCAACTATTCGGGAGGCAGTATTGGCTGAGGGTCATAGTTCACCATTTTCTATTCATCCGGGTTCTACGAAGATGTATAGGGATTTAAAGAAGAATTTTTGGTGGAATGGGATGAAGCGAGATGTGGCTGAATATGTGGGAAGGTGTCTTACTTGTCAACAAGTGAAAATTGAGCATCAACGTGCTAGTGGATTACTGCAACAATTAGATATTCCTGTTTGGAAGTGGGAGGATATTACAATGAATTTTGTGACTAGATTACCAAAAACTTTCAGGAAGAATGATGCTATTTGGATTGTAGTAGATTGATTGACCAAATCAGCCCACTTCTTAGCTATCCAGGAGGGTTATTCTGTAGATAAGTTAGCACAAATCTTTCAATAGGAGATTGTTAGACTTCATAGAACTACAGTGAAAAATTGTTTCAGATCGAGACCCACGGTTCACTTCACGGTTCTGGAAAGGGTTTCAGCGAGCTTGGGGCACTCGACTAAAATACAGTACTTCTTTCCATCCACAGACTGATGGGAAATCTGAGAGGACTATCCAGACTTTAGAGGATATGTTGAGGTCTTGCGCATTAGAATGGTCGGGTAATTGGGATGATTACTTGAGTCTTGTTGAATTTGCTTATAACAATAGTTGGCATGTAAGTATTGATATGGCTCCATTTGAGGCATTATATGGTAGAAAGTGTCGAACACTAACTTGTTGGGATGAGGTTGGCGAGAAGGCAATAGAAGGGCCTGAGTTAGTTCAAATCACTACGGAGAAAGTAGCTGTGGCTAAGGAGAAATTGAGGTTTGCTCGATCTCGGCAAAAGAGTTATGTTGATAAGCACAGGAGGACTTTGGAGTTCAAACTTAGTGAACATGTATTTTTGAAGGTTTCTCCTTGGAAGGGTATTCGACGATTTGGATTGAAAGGTAAACTCAGTTCGCGTTACATTGGGCCATTTGAGATTCTAGAAAGGGTCGACGAAGTTGCATATCGGTTAGCTCTGCCTACACAATTAGCGCATGTGCATAATGTATTCCATGTGTTGGTGTTGAGAAGTTATCATTATCATCCGTTGCATGTGGTACAATATCCGTTCGATAAAATTCGGAAGGATCTTACTTGTGAGGAACAAGCCGAGAAAATTTTAGATCGTCAAGAGCAGATTATGAGGAGGAAAACAATTTCGTTTGTTAAAGTTTTGTGAAAAAATCATTCGGAACGAGAGGCAACTTGGGAGACGGAGGAGTCTATCCGGCCGGAGTATCCGCATCTTTTTAATAATTAGGCACGTTCCTTTTCTTTTGATTCTGGGGACGGAATCCTTTTTAAGGGGGAAGTAATGTAATACCCATGTTTTGTTTAGTCCCACATTACCCAACCACTAAAGCTCCTCCCCTTCTTTTATTTATAAATATATGACTAACCTTTTGTTTTAAACTATTAACAATAAGGTTTTTCCTATTTTGAGAATTTTTTTTATGAAGTCCTTTTTGGTAAGGACCTCCTTAGTTAAAATTTTCAGTATCGAGGGCGTAGGCAGACTGCGAACCTCATAATTTCGGGTACGTTCTTTTTCTTTCTTTCTTTCTTTCTTGTGTATTTATTTAATTTAATTTTCTGTATTATTATTTTATAATTTTAATTCGTATATTTTAGTTAGTTTGTTAGTTAATATTTTGGTATTATGTTGGCTAAATATTAAGTATCTCAATTATAAAAAAATGTTCTCTTTAATTTATTAATTTAATAAAATAATATGGAGGGTTCAATATATGCATAAAAACTATTAAATACCAATATTGTAGTATTTAATAAAATGTATTATTTTGGTGAATAGATTATATTGAGCGAGTCTAACCAATTGCATCTGTAATTGTGGGTATTATATTACGTACTCCATGTACGGATTTCGTACTCCTTCAGCAACATTCTTGTGAAATTTAATTAGTTCGTTTTGTTCCGCGTTTTGAATTCCATTATTATTTCTCATAATTGTTTCTTGTGAAATTCATATAATTCTTTCATTTTTGAGTTGATACATATGACTTGTATTTGTACTTTTTGAGTTAGATTATCATGTCTACTATTTATTTTGATATCTGTAGAGCGGTACAGGTTGTTACCTTCTTTTGTGACATTATGATTATGATTTGATTTGGCTCAATATGTACGTATAGAACCCTTTTTGTTGGTATTGTGTCACATGTGTTGTGACATATTATCTTTGTTAGAATATACCGTAGGGTATACTTGAGCTATAACTACCTGTGGGGGCACCACAGGCATGTCGTCTTGGCACGAGAGACATGACACTTTCCGTGGCAGTGTGATTAGTCCACGGCGTCTCTGATTTGTGCTCCGATGGGAGTTGGCCATTTGGTGATTTGTTGTGAGAGGCGTATGGGTCAGCCCTAGTTTTCTGTTCTGTTCTGTTCTGCGGATTGGTGATGTTGTGCCAAACACCCTTTCTGATTTTGCATGCCTTTGGATCTGCAGTCCAATGTATGAATTGTCTATGTCGCATTATTTAATTTGCCTATGTGGCATTATTTGACTTGTCTATGTGGCAAGCTATATTTTTGAGCTCGGTATGAAATAACGCCCTGCCATTTCTTCAGACTATTAAGTTATTGTGATAAAACTCAGTTCAGTTTAGTTGATTTTGTTATTCATTTCAGTTCAGTTTATAATTCTGTTCTCTATATCCGTACTGGGCATTTGGCTCATGCTGTATTTTTCTTCCGGCAGGTACTCAAGGGGATCATGGGCAAGTATGATGAGAGCTTCTCACCTAGATGGTTTAGATATTTTGGTTATGTTTTGATGTTTGGGTCTCTGGTATATAACAAGCTCATCAATCAAACCATGTGCGAAGCATGAGTAGTATGGATAATTATTTATTGTATTATTGAATAGAAAAATATTAATTAGGATTTTGAGAAGATAATTGAAGTTATTAGATTATTAAATATATATTTAAATAATAATTATTGAATTATATATTATAGGTTACTTCGATCCATTATTAAGTTAAATATTTGAATGGAGTGCATATTTATTTAGTTATGAGTTTGAAAAAATAATTATTTTAATTTTATTTAAGTTTGTAATGGAGAAATTCTAATCCAAATAAAAGTATATATGAAACTAAAACTCTAATAAATTTTAATTTAGTTATGACAATTGAATTCACTATAATTTTTCAACTAGTTTTACATTTATTATGTTTTGAAAAAATTCACGTATATTATTAATAGGATAAATTGTAAAATTGGACTCCAAGTTGTCACTCAATTTCGATATGGCCCCTAAACATTTAAAAGTCTCAATGTGGCTCAAAATCGGTTAACTCGGGTTTATTTCAATCTTCCGACTAAGTTGGGACATTTTTTAAGGCCAAAATGGTAATCTCACCTAAATAATTTTATTTTAAGTAATTAAATAAAACAACTAGATATCAAAATAAATAAAACACACACACTAACACACCAAGAACACACACACATGCAAATTCAAACACGCGCACTAACACTACAAAAAAAATTGTGATGACTTTAGCCGTCAAGGAGGTCGTCTTGCATGTATACCCCATCATGAAAGTCTTTTGTGATGATTTTGACAATCACGCAAACGATTTGTGCTTTTATGATAATTAATACACAATCACATTAACACGTAATCTATTGTGATTGTCAAAGTCATTACAAAAAATATATGACTTTAGGGATCAAAAGTAAGAATGTGAATCTCTATAATAATGGTAAAATTAGTCTCACGTAGGATTTGGTGATTGCAATGGCAGTCACAAATACTCTATAATGATGGTAAAATTAGTCATCATTAAGAGTCATCATATATTTTATTGTTTTGTGATGACTTGAAATTTCATTACAAAATACCTTCTTTTTGTAATTGCAAATAAAAGTCGTCACAAAAAACTATCTTTTTTAATGATTGTCATGGTCGTCATAAAATATTATTTTGATTATTTCTTTCATTAAAATATTGGTGATAACTTAAATTCAATCACAAAAAGGATATATCCATAAGTAATGGCTTAGTGCGTCACAAAAAAATAATAATTTATTTTTCGTGAAAATTTTGGTAATTGACATGACCATCACAATTATAATAAATTGATGGCAAAATTAATCATCAATAAGAACCATCATATATACTATTATTTTGCGATTGCTTAAAAAAATCATCATAAATTACTATCTTTTGTGATTGTTTTTAAAAATTGTCACAAAGTTCCATCACGTGTTCTTATTTTTCTAGTAGTAACACACCCAAAACACCCACACATGTCAAGAACAATTAAACTAACACAAAGAACACACAGACCATCAAATCTAGATCTGAACCAACTTTTAGATCTGAACCAAATTCAATTGTTCCACCCTCATTAATCAAAACTAAGAACATCAATCACTAAAAATGAACAAATCAACAAATGAACCGTCGAATGATAATATGAGCATAAAGCAACCCCCAAAATCATCTACTGCAAGTGAATGTGAATTAAACAAATGAATTGTCGAATTAAACAAATCTTCATCTTCCCCAAATTTTACCGCAAAGTTTCAAATTACTTGAATTGAATATTCAAACTTCTAACGTGATGCGTCCATTTAGTTTCAACTGGGTATCCACGATTTGTCTCTTCTGTCCTAAATTGTACAGGTGGTGTCAATGCTCGACGTCCCAATTCACCGGGGCTCTGCTTTGTTCCAGTCAAAGGAGGTTAAGGGCCCACAAAATTCACTATTTTGGTTGTTGTTAAGGACTCGTCGGAGATGTGCCACAGGGTTAGAACGGATCTCTCCGTTGGTGTCATCAAGTTGGACGATTTCAACCAGATATGGTCTTGCTCCAAGAGACTGGCGATGGCGAGCCGGAAGTGACAGTTCAGATCTTGCAATCCGTAGAGGAAGGACATATCTAATTCTGGTACTAATTACACCATTTCTAAGAAAAAAAATTTGTTATACTTTAGTTTTTTTTTTTGTTATACTTTAGTTGGGTTTTTTTTAATTGTTTTTTATTTTGAATTGGTGTTTTATTTAAGAAACAGAGAAGATGTTTTATATTTCTAATGGTGTTTTGTATTTTTGAGTTAATCTTTGTTTTTTTTAATTTAATTGATGTTTTGTATTTTTAATTATAGTATTTGTCATTTTATTTTTCTTTGTTCTTCAAAAACTAGAGGTGAAGTGAACGTTATTATATTTGTCTAAAGGGAATGTTACTGTATTTTATTTAATTAATTAATTAAACTCTCTCACATGGCCGCACAAAACAACACAACACGCATTCATATGTTGATTTATGTCTTGGCTTTTGAAGAGGAAATTCAAAAACTCTACGTGGACATGAAAATTGGGTATTAGTGTATTTGAATTTTACTTATTTGTATTTTAACCCCACTGCTGAGTAAAAATATATATAAATATGTGAAATTTAAATATATTAATGTCCAATTTTTATGTCCAATTTTTATGTCCGCTTAGAAAAACTCGAGGAAATTATGTTGTGTTATATTTAGTCGTATGGACATGGACAACTTGTGCCCCACTTCTTAGCTGTACGCCCACAAATGGTATATCGAAATATAGAAAGACAAAAACCAAACCAAAGCAAATCAAAAGATAGTGAAATTAAGTACACGAAGACCGTCCGAAAAAGAGATCTAATTTTTAATTTTGTTAGTACTTTTTATTTGTAATTTATAAAGTTCAAGAAAGCATTAAATGTTTATTTTTTTTTTTCAAATTATCCTTCAAAATTAAGGGCTAATTTATTTATCTCTTATATTTTCAATAAATTTTAGAAGACTAATATTAAAATTCTAAACTCAATTTAATCAACAAAAAATAATTATATTTTTTAATATATATGCATTACTGTAAAATGTCACTTAAAATATCAATTAAAAAGTCACGTAGGGAGTATTATTTGTTGAGCTAAACATTCTAGACTAGGGCCCTTCCATGTGCATTGGAACGTAAATACTAGTGTCCAAATCTCTATCTAGGTACAGGCGAAAAGCAAACGATAGAGCAATGAGTCTTTATCAATAGGGTTTTTGTACAACGCTATTGAAAAAATTTAATGGGCAACTTACTTACTTGGTGCATGGCATGAAGTAACAAAAGTGCTTCACTTACTTGGTGGAGATTTTCTTTTACGGATTTGGTAATACTAAATTTATTACAGCTTATCTCTATTATTTCATAGGCCTATTTAACACCGACTCTCTTGGTGGTTGTAGTTACAAGTTTCTTTCTGTCTAAGCTCTTCGCTAGCTTTCCTAAAGATATCGTTGTCAAGAATTAATTCAAGAGCTGGTAAGTATCATTATATATCATCCTAGTTTAAGAATTAGTACTATATATTTTATAATCTTTAGTATTTTTGTCTATTTCTACATTTGAGAATTTAGTTTTTGTACGTTGATTTAATCGTTTGAATCTCTTGTTCTATTGAAAAAGAATGGAATTGCATTAAGGCAATATGTACTGTTAAACAAGTCTATTTTAAAAGCAAAATCATTAAGAGTTTTTTGAGATACATTTAAATTAGACTACTCTTTATAACTAAAATAATTCAATCTTTTTTGTACACGTGATACATATAATTTAAAAGGAAAAAGATGACCAACAAATTCTCTGCACTCATTGTTGACGATAACGCTACTATCAGAGAAATCCACAACAAGCTTTTGAGTAAGTTTGAATTCAAAACTTGCATCGTGGAAAATGGACAAAAAGCTGTTGACTTATATCACTCTGGCAAATGCTTTGATCTTGTTGTTATGGACATGGAAATGCCAATCAAGAATGGTCCTCAGGTTAATTTTTTCTACTTGAGTATATTTTTTCTTGAAAATATTCGTATAATATTAAAAATGTAAGAAAATTACACACACAAAAGGACTTTATAAATTTTTTGTTTGCTAACTTATAGTTTACATGGACAAAAACAAATTTAAGAGACTACATATTTAAAATTTTAATCTAGCTAAAACTTTATTTTTTTTTTTTTGAATAGGCAACAAAGGAGCTCAGAGCCATGAGAGTGAATAGTATAATAATTGGAGTGACATCTTGTGGTCAAGACTCAGAAAAACAAGCATTTATGCAAGCTGGTTTAAATGATTGCTACGAGAAGCCGCTAAAAGATAATGTAGTTGCCTCTCTTGTTCAGAAACTCAAGAACAATAACTAAAAGTTTTTGTACAGTTTAATACAGGGAGTTGTGTTATCGCAAATAAATTTATCACAAGTTACAACTTTAAGCTATGTTTTCCTCTCCCAAAAAAATTGATTGTGTGTAACTCTTAGTATCAATTTAATTTATGTTGTTGTTAGTTGTTAAAATAACTACTTAATGAGTAATGATTATAAGATTTTTTTATTAAAAAGTCGTTCTCGTTGGTCAAACCAACTTACTCATGCCTTGCAAATAAACTATGCAAGGATTTTCAATTTGGTTGTAACTTGTTTTCCATTTCAAACAATATTGATGAAATAAAGTTTAATTTCTCTTTTTGCTAATAGTTTTTTAGTCATTTCTTCTCATTTTTGTTTTTTCTAAAACTTGAACGACATTATATCATTTTTAAGTTTTAGAATTTTGTAAAGTGATTTTAAAAAATTAAAATATATCTCTAATTTTGAAACGGATGTAATAATTTATAAGGATCTTTTTCCCAATTGAATAGATTAAAGGGAGGATATATAGTAGACATCAAGCAAATGACTAAAAAAATGATTTATATATAGAAAATTCTCGCTTGTTAATAGTCAAGATCATTTTGTGACATTCACAAATACTTTTCACACACTAAAGCAAGAAAATAAAAAAAAACAATATATTGAGTAAAAGACAAATCGGTTCTTATCTGGCACATGTGATTTTTTATTATACCAACTTTATAAAAAAAAAGTTACATGTGTATTTTTCTCATTCTCCATAACTTTAATTTTTTCCAAATAATGGACAAAGTTTATACTGCGGGGAAGGGGAATCAAAACTAACAAAAAAAAAATCATAAACATAACAAGTATAAATTTGGAAAAAGAAATTTGCAACTACGTTAAAAAAAACTTAAGAATTTTTCTCTCTAATATATAATATCATAAACCCAATATCAACTATGCATGTTCTCACTTTCCTTACTTTTCTCTCTCACAAATCTCTTTGGAGCTATAGCAATGGGAGAATCCTAACTCTCCCTAATCACAACTGATTCAATTCTAGACCTCAGGGACGAAGCTAGGCTTTGTTGGAGGGGGCATGCCTCCCCTAAGGTTTGGAAATTTTGTAAGGTTCACCCTAAGGTTTGAAAATTTTGTAAGGTTCACCCCAAGGTTCAACCCAAGAACTCTATCAAATAAAAGTTCTTCAAGTATGTGTTCTATTCTATTTTTACTTTCTTTAAATTTTGTAATTTATTTTGTAATGTTACTTGTTACTTGTTAGTGGTTTAATTGAGAAAAAAGAACATAATACATTAAAAGGGGAAATATAAATTTTAAAAAAAATTTGGCCCCCCAAACTTCGATCCTGGCTTCGTCCCTGCTAGACCTGATTTTAAATAGAGTCTTGACTTCCTCTCTTTTTGCATCATACTTGACAATTTTCTCCCTATTTACTTCCATAATAACTTCACCATTCTCGGTAAAACATAATGGCTTCACCCAATCTGTTTTCGACAAACTTGGAATTTCCATTAATTTAGTCCAAGATTCTTTGACCCCATATTCTTTCATCACCCATATGGTCCATAATCCAGTTCCATCGTATCCATACCTTCTTAAAACTATACAAAACAACCCTTCTAAACCACAAAAATGAATTATACAATTTCTTTTATCTCCATAATTATCAGCTAAAGGTACAGCATTGAATTTTTCCCTCATCACATGGTGGTAATTTTATGCATGCCCTAGCTAGTGGTAGGGTTCCATAAAAAGAAAGTCTACGATCTAGTACACTATTTAACATCAAGCCATTACAAGATTTGCATAATTTTGTTGTGGTGGAAATTCGATTATTATTAAAACTTACAAACACAGTGTGGGAAAATCCCTCGTCATATGGTGGTAATATTTTTATGCATGCCCTAGCTAGTGGTAGGGTTCCATAAAAAGAAAGTCTACGATCAAGTACACTATTTAACATCAAGCCATTACAAGATTTGCATAATTTTATTGTGGTGGAAATTCGATTATTATTAAAACTTACAAACACAGTTGGGAAAATCCCTCGTCATATGGTGGTAATTTTATGCATGCCCTAGCTAGTGGTAGGGTTCCATAAAAAGTAAGTCTACGATCTAGTACACTATTTAACATCAAGCCATTACAAGATTTGCATAATTTTGTTGTGGTGGAAATTCTTGGTCTTCAATAATTGGTTGATCTAGTACTTCTTCAATTAAAGTCCATGGATTGAAGCCATAATGGTGGATTTTGTCCGGTTGACACGACGATTCGTCGTTGGCGGTTGTACAAGCTGAGGAAGTGGGGATTGGTGAGCAAAGCGTAGCAAGATTTGCAGACACATTTAAATTGTGCCACAATCTTTTATATATATATATATATACACATTTGAATTGTGCCACAATCTTTTATATATATATATATATATATATATATATATAGCAGAAAGTTGATGATAAAGCCAATTAATTCTGATATGAATTGTTTTCCTTTTTCTTTTTCATAATAAGTACTTATATAGAACTTGATGATAAAGCAAGCGGAATTGATATTTGTACAATAAAATTTAATATTTTCACAATACTTCTCTTATATAAATAATAAAGCAGAGTGATTGAGGCATTATGAAAATATCAAAAAAAATAAAATAATAATAATATATTTGGAAAACCAATTATCCCCACATGGAAAAGTATTAGTTTTCCTTTTTGATTATGGAAAGATTTGCACCTTCCAGCTGTGTTTTTCTAACAATAATGTTAAGGGACCTGCTTTAATGCTTAATAACTCGTCTATCCTTTTTAAAATAAATCTTATTTTGAGAGTACCAATTAAGTTAATTCATGACATTCTAAACGTAAAAAGTTCATTTATAAAATTCTAAAATTTAGGTCTCGTGTAAAATTCCGAAATTCAACTTATTGTGTAATTAACTTTCTTTACCATTTAACAATATTTAGGAGAATGAAATTTGCTTAGTGATTACATTTGAGAGATTATATCATTTATTATATGTATATTGAAATCCCTCCTAAGTGTTCGTTCAAAAAAAAATTCTAACAGATGTGAATTTATTAAAGTTTTTATAACAATAAATTTTGTAATTAGTAGGATTAATAAAATAGTTTATTTATCCACGATTATTGATTAAAATTAAATATAGTATTTTAATTTAAAATTCAAAAAATGCTACAAATTAATATTTTTTTTAAATCAAATTGAAACTCTAAGAATAAAGGAGCATCATATATATATATATGAGTAGTGATCCTTAGCAAATGATTGTTATGGACACTATTCTAGCAAACACATTTGTAGCCTTCCATATGTAGATAAATTTAATAGTTAAAAAATATGAAGACATATTACCTGCCGCTACTAAAAGTGATGACAGTCAACAATTTTCTAGCGACACGAGAAATGACCGTAATAACCTCTCACAAATATCCTTGTATGCTGGTGGCTACACTCAGTAGTGACAATAGTAGAAAGCTTCACGTACTCACTCTTTGAATTGACATTTTTTATGCATTTAGTTATTAATTCAATAATTGACATATTCTCATGTACTATTCCTCACGTTTCTTCTATATATGCCCCATATGTTTCTCACTGTTTCATTTATTTTAATAATAGTGAGGGAATAACTATAAATTCATATTGTTATTTTATTAATTCAATAATTTCATTTATTACAATAATAATAGTGAGAGAATAACTATAAATTCATAATATTTAGTTATTAATTCAATAAGACTAATTTATTTCAAAAAATTATTTATTGTAAATAATTTTATTAATTCAATAATTTCATTTATTTCAATAATAGTGAGGGAATAACTATAAATTCATATTATTTAATTCTATAAGACTCGTTTATTTCAAAAATATATGTATAAAAAATAAATAATTTCTTAAGTAATAAAATTTAAAATTATCAGTTATATTCAATTTAATTAATTATTTTTATAAATAATTTCTTAAATAATAAAATTTAACATTATTAATTATATTCAACGTATAAATAATTGACATTGTCAATTATTTTAACATTTTTTACAGTTATTCCCTCGTTATTATTGAAATAGATGAAAGAGTGAGAAACATATGGGGCATAGAAGCAACGTGAGGAATAGTACGTACATGAGAATATGGAATTTTTTTTCCCCATATTTCTTCATGATCACCCCATATAGCCCATACCTTAGCTCCATTATCTCCATTATAATAGCTATTATAAACGTAAACTATACAAATTAAAGTAACCTTTCTAAATCACCAAAGTGGATTAAACGTACAATTTTCATATCGACAATCGTTAGGTAACGACACAAAATGGAATGTTTCCGCTACTAGATCAAGCTAGGGACATATATAATCAAGTATATGATTGATCATTTACATATGATTGATCAAATTTTAAAAATTGCTCTGAAATTGTTTGAAGTTAAAGAAATTTGTTGCATGAAATTATGTACCAGGCTTAAACTCATTAATTTCATTAAAAGAATCCTATTTGCAATTTTTTCAAATATTAAAGATATATTTTCATCCTATCTTAATTTATCCCCAACTCTAAAACTAGCCAGTGTTACTATATAGTACTGTCATGCGAGAACTAGAATAAGAAGACAGATAATAGATCTGTCAATTTTTTAGAACATGCATGCTTACAGATAATTTGTAAATGTGTTGTCAGGAAAATCCCTTATCATATTTTGGTAATTTTATGCATACCCTATTGTTAGGGTTCCATAAAAAGAGGTGTCCACCATTTGGTATACTAAGTAACATCAAGCCATTGTAAGATCCCAAAATTTTGAAAGTGAATTCTTGGGGAAAATTCAAGTTAAATAGTGTTATTAATATTAATTAATATATATAAACCTATCTGATCTAAATCAAAATGTAATTTTGATAAATTAAAGTAAATGCAAAAAAATAGTAAAGGATTGTTATGTTAAAGTAAGTACTTGGTACTATATCCTTAAGACAGTTACGCCCTCCTTAGGTGCTTAGAGTTTTAGCGTTTGTCTCTCAAGATACAATGATAACGTGTACTATAGCAGCACTACAAATAGCACACACATCTGCGAACCAATGAATGTTCTTTACTCTCTCAAATGAACTCTGAATATGACTGAATTAATGAAAATTTTCGATGTTCGAATGACTGACTTCGTAAGATATTTATAGATGACTAATGTGACCCTTCATGATTGGACATGACCCTTTAGAACGACTGTTGGATACATATAAAAAGGCATAGTTGTTCAATTTGAACGAACAGTAGCGTAAGTGTGACGCCCCCAAAATAGGTCCACACAACCCATTTTGAGTCGCCAAAATATATACTATAAATACAAATTTTCCTATTTATAACTATTATACTGTCGTGCAAAATACGATAACACACATATTGTGAGTTCAATACAAATATCATACCGTATATGGTACAACAGTATCCAAACTCAAATTATTACAATGTCGTAAAAAGGCGGCAACACACGTTCTAAGTCCTCAGTACAATTATTGTTATACTATTTTATAGCTTGATGAGGACAACCACTAACTCAGGCCATTATTCCATTTCCCGGCTAGTCCCAGCTATACTCTCATTTCCTGAGAAAAACAATAGAACAAAACTGAAAAGGGTGAGCTCAAATAGCCCAGTAAAGAATATAATGACTAAGATAATAAAGAATAAATTATCTTTAGTCTTCAACAAGGATAAATCTGATAGAATATAATAGACAATAAGTTTTAGATCAACAATTGCAGCAAAAATAACAATCAATTAAGAGGTAAAGTAGATCATAATATCCACAATCTTCTCCAATTTAAAAGTTCACCATCAATAGTATATCCCTATAACATCAATCAACAGCTCCTGCAAATCAATAGTTTATCTTTGCACTACGGGTCAAAGATATTCATTTGTAACACCAATCAACAGTTCCTACAAATCAATAGTTTATCTTTGCACTAGGGGCAAAGATATTCATTTGTAATAACAATGATCATGATCATGCCAAACATCGGTCCATCTTTACACTACGGGACAAAGAGAACTTTCACCCACAAGCTTTTGTTTGTAATACCAAAAGTCAAGATTATACCAATACACAATTCCTAGTCATAATCATGTCAATCACTAGTTCATCTTTGCACTACGGGCCAAAAATAACTGTTCACCACAATTTAAGTTTGAGGATAATGACAATAATATAGAGGATGAATAGAAATAATCGAAACAATGAGATCAAGAATAAGAATAAATATTAGAGATTATAATTAAATTTATCTAGAGACCAAAATGTCCAAATTGTCAACATGATGACCAAAATGTGAAGTCAAATTCAAGAATGATATTCACAATTCATATTTCAAAGATAACGATAAAAATTCAATAGAAAAATTCAGGTAAAAAGATACTAGATGAAACACAAACTATTAAGGATATTCTACTGATTTTAGGAATTTTCACCATTTAATAATATTGTTATGGAAACGAATAATAATTTCTTCCATAAATGGAGGAGTATGAAAAAAAATGATATCATTTACGAGTATGAAAGAAAATAATATTCTTTACGAGTACAAAAGAAATGATACCACTTACGAGTATGAAGAAAATGGCATCTCTTACCACAATTAACAAATGACTGGATGTTATTTTCTGTGAAGTTTATCAACTTAAATATATTTATAATATAATTAGTAACTATCACATATGGTGTGCACTAACTCGTATATTATGAAATTATCAAAAGTGATTTTATAGTATATTCTGTGTAGTGTAAAGAATAAACTTCAAAAATAATATTTCAAAATAAAATCTTTCAAAGGAAGTTTTTCAAAATAACTCTTTTAAATGAAAAATTATAAACACCGTGTGATGTGTGTGGGTGCTTGACCAACTTTTATAAATAAAAAAAAACTTACTTGAACAATACCAGTAATCTTACTAATCTTCACAAAAACTCAAGATAGTCTATCACACTTAGAGAGAACTTATACTAAGAAATTTTTAGAGAGTGGTAGGAAGTATAAACAAGGAGGTTATGAATTTTCTTATGCTAAGCCCCCCTATTTATAGCAAAATTTAACCAATATCCACCACACATCAATTATCACACATTTTCTATATCATTCATCCATTTTTTCTTCAATCTATATCATCTATCCATTTTTTTTCTTCAATCTATATCATCCATCCATTTTTTCTTTAATCTATATCATCCATCCATTTTTTCAAAAAGATTAATCCATTATTAAAAAGATAAATCCATTATCAAATTTTTTTATTATTAATAAATCCATTTTTTGTATTATTGTGTTAAATGTATTAATATTACAGATATCATATACTTGCAATACTGGCAACCAGATCATTCCCAAGAAAGAGGGAGTCTTCCGTATAAATGGCGCGCAATTAAATAACCCCTTTCCTCGACAGAACTTCTAGACATTGTCAATAATGCTAACTAATAATATCCTTTCAATAATATGAGTTACTATGTCGTGACAATTATTGATTTAACAATGTGAATATTGTGCAGTTGTTACTGTGATAATTATTAAATCAATAATATAAAATACTATGATATTGTCACTGTAGTAATTAATGAACCAATAATATGACATACTGTGCAATACTGTGTGCTATTGTGGAATATCGTGTGCTACTGTAGAGTACCGCGTGCTACTGTTCTTTTATTATCGGGTATTCTAACAGTTAACGATAAAAGTCTTGCCGCCAATTTTAAAAAGTTACCGCTTTTTATATCCGATAGTTATTCCGTTATGGGGCCCATCAATGTTTGGTTATTTCGGCACCGTTGTACTTTACCGAATATAATGATCCCCGACAGAACGAATATTTTTCGACAGAAGAAATATTCCCCGATTAGCTGTATAATTGCACATATCATCCTTAACTTATCATTATATCAATTTAACACTTAACAGTTTAGAATAATAACAATAAGAAAAGTTAAAATCTTATTCATAAAATGTTAGGGTCTTACAGTAAGCGTTGCGGCGCTGTGTTTAAGCTATGCGGCACCAGACTTACAGAGACTCAGCGATGCGGCGTTGTGTCTAGACGTTACGACACTTTCCTTGTTCCCAAAAAAAAATGACGCAATTTCACTCAATGTTATAAGACCCGGACCGGGCGGTCAGACCAAAAATATCGGAAACCGATTAACAAAACGAACTAGTTATGACTGTTAAATCAGAAATCTCCAAAACTCGGTAAAAACCGGTAAACCATTGGTTGGATCATTTGACCCGTTGAACCGGTGAACGGTGACGGTTTAAGCTGGTTTGCAACCAAATCTGACACACATAAAAGATGAAGAAGAAAAAAAATCTGTTAAAACTTATTTGATAATTGCTGAACTTTCCTTCCTAACGTTTCATATGTACTTGAGAATTTGATCGGTGAGAGTTTTGGGGAGAATGAACAACCAATCAAGTAACAAAAGATATGAATGATAAAGAGTTAGTATAATTTTATTTATTTATTGAAAATTGAAATAAAATATTAACATTTAAGATAGAGGAAGAGAAGATGATGGGTGTCTTTAGACCTTATCTTTAAAAGCAATAGTTGACTCGTGGCTAAGATAAGTCCACATGCAAGTTTTATTTTTAAGGGGGGGGAGGAACGAGAAATCAAAATGTTGGTTGATCTCTTATGAAGATGTTGGATATCATTAGATTTATTAATAATGATGTTGTATACTTTTAAATATTTATATATATATATATATATAATATTAATATAATATCTCTAAAATATACTCCAATTCATGAGTGAATAATAGGAACATTATCATTGATACATTAACTTGGTTTTTGGCATATGGTATGTACTCCTTCTGCAGATGATGTTGTATACTTTTAAATATATATATATATATATATATATATATATATATATATATATATATATATATAATATTAATATAATATCTCTAAAATATACTCCAATTCATGAGTGAATAATAGGAACATTATCATTGATACATTAACTTGGTTTTTGGCATATGGTATGTACTCCTTCTGCAGATCAATATTGATATTTTATTTTACACTCTCTCCATCCCAAGATAAAAGTTCTTTATTGACTTTTATAGTCAAATTGACTATTTTTCAAATCAATATACCTTATTATTCTTTTAAATATATACAAAAAGCCTATAAACATTATAAACTATATACAGTTTAGTACTGATGAGTAGGTTTTATACCTATTATTTGGTTACCTGTAGGCTTAATAGTTTGTGTGTTTTCAAGTATTTTATGTTATTTTATAGAGTTCTTATTTATTTTATTGTTTTTATTTTATTTTGTAGGAAAAAAAGGAGTTAAATGACAAAATCGTGAATATTTAAAGCAATTGGACAAGTAAGGAAGAAAAGTAAGGAAACGGACAGAAGCTCAAGAGCTGCGGCGCTCGTTCATCAAAGTCGCGGCGCTGAATCAAAAGCCGCGACGCTTGATGGTTTACTGGCAGGCGCGTGTGTTCCACGCCTTCAACAGATTTGAAGAGGTAATTGGATTATTTACATTTTTGATTATTGTGGATACTTGCCAATTAAGCCTAGAGAGTTACAAAGACTACAAGGCTAACTTCAATACAAATATCTCCACCTAGGGTTATAAAAGTAATTTTAGTTCTATTAGGGTTAGGTGGAATAACTCCTATAAATAGTTTTATGTTGGGATTATAAAAAGGGGTGGGAAAAAAAGCCAAGGAACGTCATGTGAGGCTAACTCTCTTCCCAGTTCAAGAGCAAACAAAATATCATCAAAGATAGAGGTAATGGATTGATGAAGCTTGGAGTTAGAAGAATGGTGGGAGACGGTTCTTTTTTTCTCTAAACTCTTATTTATCTTTGTCTTTTATTGATGATGAATATTTTGTTAATTATAATTTTATTTGCTATTAACATGTTAATTTAATTTAATGAAATCTCATGTGTAGTTTAATTTGATTTTCTCTCTATTTGATCGGCACCGTATGAATTAGTTCATTATATTTTGTGCGTTCATGTGTAACTACCGGATTCATAATTACGTGGGATAATCTATATGAAATTGGACGATGGATTATAGATTTAGATCTAAATAAAATGACATGTGATTAATTATGCTTCTTCGGATTGAATGTTAATTTGCGTATAGGATAGGAATATACTTATAGGTCATGTGTAACCAATTCGAAAATTTGTTCTTAATGAATCTATTCTAATTTAATTTGCATAGGAATTAGCAAGTTAGTTAGAGTGGCTATTTTTATTTTCTATCGAAAGAGACTTATAAATGAAATTATGTATTCCTCGTTAACAATTCATCGTGACCATATAATCAAATGGAAAGTTATGAGATTTGAATGAAGCATTGGGTGAAATTAAATTCTTAAATTTATTTATGTATGTAATATATTTTATTATTTAGTTATTTATTTTTAGTATTTAGTTTAATTGTTAATTTTAATTAATTAATTCATCCGTTTAAAATAGATTGGCTTGATATAAAATTGATGTTTGGAAAATCAGTAGAATTTATTCCTCGTGAGAACGATACTCTTCTTGCCGCTATATTACTAAGTCGATCGTGTATACTTGCATGTATACCTAGTATTAAATTAGGCAAACAAGTTTTTGACGCTGTTGTCGGGGAATTATTTTTTAATGTTTTTTCAATATTAATTTTAATCAAGTTGATCTTAATTTAAACTTGTATAGTTGTTTTAGTTAATTTATTTTCTTTTTGTTTTTTTTCAGATCATACATCTCAGCAGATAATAGTAGACGGTTGCGGAGAGCGACAACTGACCTCTTTTCAGGGAAGTCTTACATTTATTTTTTTTTATTGCATACTTTTAGGATGATGTTAGTTTCAAGTTTGAGGGCCTTCCTATATTTTGTTTTGATGTGTTGATCTAATTTTTTAAAAAAATTTTGAATTTTGTGGGTATATTCACTACAAACCCTCACGAGATGCAACTCATCTACTTAGGGTAACCTTGGAGTTTAAAGGCTTGTTGCACATGCTAAGTGCAATCGTGTTTCCTACGAAAATGGTGTTGTACTGTTTCTAGGTAGTGTCTTTTTGGGCAATGAATTAATTGAATTGAAGATTTTTGGTCAATGATAAAATTATGATTTTTATTTATTAATTCTTAGAAAAGTGCTAGATATGACTTAGTTTAAATTTTTTTTCTTTTTGTTAATTTTATTTTATTAGAGACCATTTAATTCTTTTATGCACATATCTATATGGTTGAGCTAGTTTTAACTTTGAGGAAGTTTAAATGTTGAATGCTTGTGAAAGACCTTTTATGAACTCTGTATCTTATTTGGTCGAAACTTAAAGTGCAATATGAGATAGAACATAATTTAGGTGAAATCTTGGTTGATTTGAAAAAAAATTAAAAATTTTGAACCTTCCTCAGTTGCAATGATAGATCATGTGGTGGGTTGAGATGGAGCATAAAATACACTCACTCACAAATACATGTGTAAGTGAGATGGAGCGTAAAATGCACTCACTAAAATAAATAAATAAAAATAAATAAATAAATTCATGGGCAAGGGTTCAAAAGGGGCTTAAATGTGTTAAATAACCTTGCGATCTTCTAGTTTATGTTTGTTTGTATTCGCTTTGAGTTGTGAAAAGCAAGAATATAGAGTTCTTGATGTAATACTAACCATTCTAATATATTTTATGATGTATTTGATTATATGAGCTTTGTCGACGCCGGTTTTTTGTCTTTTCCATTTTTAGCCCTTTCATTAGGTGATTTTGGGGAAAAGGTCGGTATTAATGTCGACGGGATTTTGAAAGATTGTTTTTTATGATGAGCCAATTAACCAGAGTCGCCAGTTGGTATATTTGAAATGGATGTACCAACTCATCCGAATTTCGTTTTTTGTAAATCGCTGGCTCATATGTGACTCCGAATTAATTGGTCTGCGAACCGAGATTCATAGAGTTCGGGGGCTTGCTTAAGCGAGGGGAAGGTGTTAGGCACCCCCCGACTTCCGTGAAATACGGTTACCGCAATCTTGATGCTTTCCTATCCTTTAATTCATGAAATGTGTGTGTGTGTGTGCGCGTGTGTGTGTGTGTGCCTATGCGAATGTTATGGTGAGTTTGTATGAAAGAATCATTTGAATTTTTTAGGAAAAGTCGTGCTTTAGTTTGAGAACGCTTCAGAATATATTTTCGGCATACACGAGAGAGCTTTATGAAAAAGGTTTGATTTTAATTGTCAAAAGCCATGGGATTTTTCTTTAGGTGTCGTTTTGGCAAAACAAGAGTTTTAAACCTTCGTCAAAATAGGAATCGAGATCTATACGTTGCTTTCGTAACTCAAATGATGGGCAACTTCTAGAATCTCTTTAACCCTATGCACAACGGTTTAAATAAAAACAACCATTTATTTTAAAACCATGTGGGTGATGTTTGAAAATGATTCTCTTTAGCCTTCTCGTTTAAGAGGAATCAACATTCATTTGCACTTTCAATTTTAAGCCTCGTGATACTAATAACCTCAATTAATTGATTTTATGAAAATCTCCATCGTTTAGCTTTGAAATCAATTTTGGTGTCGTAATTCAAATCAAGCATTAAAATGCGTTGGGGTTATCCATGGGCATGTGAGCCATCAAAATAAACCCGAACGCCAACAATCGCATACTTTCACTATGACGGGGCCTTAAACACGATTCTCGCCTTAGCGTCGTTTTAAGGCCCGACGATTACATATTTACAATGAAAACTACATCATTCCTACTTCTTACATCAAAAGAGGTCCATCATCGGATTTGGACCACGGGGTCGCTTTCCTAGGCTCACACCCAAATCTCCACACACCCACAACCGGATATTACAAGAAATAACCAACATGGATAATCTAACAATACCAAGACATCCTAAAATAGCGATCTAAAGGAACCACGCCCAATATAGCACCGTAAAACAAACAAAAAAAGTCAATAAATAAATATCATCGGGTTATTAGGAAGAATTTTGTTCCGATGGAACCCTCACTAATAATCCCTAATTCATTATTCCATCATCAATTACTTGCAAACTGCATTTAATTCAACCAAAGGACATGATAGAAATTGCAAAAATAAGGAGATTTTCACCTTGCAAATGAGATCAAAGTGGATGTAAACTTGTGTATTTTGAATAGAAGAAGAAATATATATGATACAATCAAATCAAAAGAATATTATTCCTCTCTTTTTCTTCCTTTCTCTCCTATTTTGTTGCAAAAAACTATGTTATTTTCTCCTTGAATTTCCGTGCTGCTGCTGCTTATTCTTCTGTTCTCGCCTAATCCAACTCTCCCTGCCTCTGTCTCTAAATGAATGAAGGAAATGGCTGAAGTAGGCTGGCTAAGCCCAGCCGCAGATTGATCTGCGGCTGGCCGCAGATCAATCTGCGGCTGGCCTTAGCCCGCCATCCACTCAGCCCGCCATGCATTTTAGTTATTTAATTCTCCTCGGTTTCCGCATCGCACCTCGATTCTCGCGTCGTGCTGTCGGTTTTCGCCGAAAGGCTTGTATTTTTGCAGTCCGGGAATTATTGTGAGACGTGACACATTATTCGGGAGTGCTCATTTCGGATGGCCTTGTTGTCACGTCGGTTTTGACTGCAAATCGTCGCGGTGGCGTAGATTGTTCGCACTTGTTCCCATTCTTTGCTCCCGCAGGCCGGTTCAATTGACGATTTTGCCCTCCTGTCACGGTTAGCATAGGGAACACAAAATTTGGGTGTCTACAGTTGCCCCTCTTTATCATGTTTATGCAATGTTAAATGAAATGAACAGGATAAAGAATAGACACTCGATTCATGAATGACAGTGCACAAGAACGACAATACATACGTGATGCAACACATATGACTTATGATGCAACGTAAGATGTAAGGCATGCAAAATATTCGTAAAAGGGTGCTAATGCGGATGATCGTCTCGTCGGGGCCGGGTCTCGTATCTGGTCACCCATCTCGTAATCGCCGGTTGTCGTCGTCGGTCGATCGTCTCGTCGGGGCCGGGTTTCGTCGCCGGTCACCCATCTCGTAATCGCCGGTTATCGTCGCCGGTCGATCGTCTCATCGGGGCCGGGTTTCGTCGCCGGTCACCCATCTCGTAATCGCCGGTTATCGTCGTCGGTCGATCGTCTTGTCGGGGTCGGGTTTCGTCACCAGTCACCCATCTCGTAATCGCCGGTTATCGTCGCCGGTCGATCGTCCTGCGAGTGCCGGGTCTCGTATCCGGTCACTCGGTCGAATTGAGAAGTCGTGTTCGACATCCGATTCATCAAAATCTCGTATTTTATTACCAAATTATGAGTCAAATGGGTTTTACGATCGATTAAGCTTGCATTGGACCAAGGGGGATCACTGGGCCCAGCCGCAGATGGATCTGCGGCCAGCCGCAGATTGATCTGCGGCCAGCCGCAGATTGATCTGCGGCCAAGATCGGGGCTATAAGCGGCCAGCCGCTTCCCAGATCTGTCACTTTCATTCGTACCCCACGCGATTTTCAGACCTTTGCACGCCCTTTTGCCGAGTTTTCCAACCTTTTTTGCAAAAACCGCTCCGGTCAGATCGATCTACGCGTTACAGGTAACACTTTGACCGATTGTTTTTCAATTTCGTCAATGTTTTGCTATACATTTAGCTATTTGCATGCTTAGAGATAGAAATGTATGCTTTATAATGTTATGCTATGTATTATTGTATATACATGCTATGTATCAACTGTGTGAGTCCTATTTTATGCTCATGATGCGGTCACACATATCTGTTGTTTCTTTTTGAGAGAAAATCATGCATTATGGTCCTTTTACATGTTGCAATTTCCCACATGAATGCAATTTTGACCTGTTGTGGCTTGGATTAATTGAAAACATGTTTGGTTATGCATGGGATGCCCATTTTACAGACGGAACTCTGCCGATTTTTTTTTTTTTTTTGCACATATAATAAACATGCATCATGTTGCATTAATTCTACGATGAGTATGGGAATATTTGTGACATAATTCAAAAAAAGGAACTTACCTTCCTCCTTGCCTGTTCTATTCCAGCTATGGATCCCGACGCTCCTAGTAGCTCCTCTGCGTCTCGGACCTCGGGCGTTTGCCACCGTAGGGCTGCACCTGCCCCTGCTCTGCCTCGGACCCGTCAGGCTCGCCGACTGGCGGAGGCTGTCATCCGGCCTGATCATCCCGATGTTGAGGAGACTGTTCTCCCGGATGTTGCGGTAGAGGGGCCATCCTCTAGCACACCAGCTCCCTCTTCTCATCGCGCCCTATCTGGCGCCTCTATTCAGATACCCGATCTGTTGGGTCGAGATCTCAGTCGTCACCCCTCAGCATCTCTCGTGGCTAATGAGGTATATTCAATTCTACTCTGATTTTATTCTAAATTTCTCAATTCCCGTTCTATCTGGACTGACCCATTGGTGATTGCCACAGGTGCCCGAGTTTACTCAACCGAGGGGTAACTGGTTCAACATCTACTCCCTCTACACCGCTTTGCACAGTGATTACCGAGCGATGGTGGATTTCTGGGGCTTTCGTTATTTCTTCACCATCATTCCCCGCCAGTGCCCCTGGGGTTATATGAGGGCTTTGTCCGAGAGATGGTTTCACCAGACCCAGTCTCTTCACCTTTTGGACTATGAGGTCGTGCTGACTCCCTAGGACTGGAGGTACATCACGGGTATCGAGTTCACCGGATCTCGTGTCCCTCTGGATCTTGACATCACTCCAACGGAGGTCCGAGCCTTGGCATTCGGTCTGGAGCTTTGGCCGTTGACGCAGTTGGAGGCATATATGCGACGCCATTCCCAGCGGATCGAGCCATTTGTGATATACTGCTCCGACGTTTGTTTCTGACCATTATGAGGGGTTGTTTCTTAGGGAACAACTCCTCTACCATTCATTTCAGCGTCGTCGGAGCTGTCAGGGATGTAGACCGGATCGGCGATTATGACTGGGGGTCCTTCACCTTTGCTTACTTCCTCCATGGTCTTCGTCTACGCTCGGAGGGACAGACAGATGCTTGGCTCGGATTCTACCACTTTCTGCTGGTGAGCCTTCTCTTCCTCTTTTCTTACTGTACTCCCCATCATTTCATTTCCCTTTTCTGCCTTTGTTGGTTACTCATGCCTTGCCTTGTTCTTGTTCACAGTTCTGGGCCTATGAGTGTCTTCCCTGTCTGAGGCCTGTCACTACCCTTGGCCTGGACACTTATCCTAGGGGTCGTCGGTGGCACCACAGCACCTTGGAGGAGGTTCCGGTATCTGGCAGCTTTGCACACTGCCGCATTCAGCTGGAGTTGATCACCGCTGCAGATGTCGTTTGGACTTCTTATCTTTCGGAGCATCTGGCTGTGGGGTTTACAGATGGGTATCCTTCCGGCCCAGAGTTCACGTTTTCCACCCGTCGTCTCACTTTGCAGAGTGTCGGAGGATGGGTGATGTATTTGGGAGAGCGCGCATTCAGATGCGTGACTGGAGAGATCCGCATCCCGCATTCCCTTCCTTTCACTACATCCTGGCCGCTGGATTCTCAGCCTTCGGAGATCATGCTCGCGGGGGAGGATAGCCGGATGCTTTCTACGGATCCCAATACGAGTGAGGCTTTCCGTACCTGGTGGGTGCCCCGCACCATCGGTCCTCAGACTCGGGCCACTTTCTTTCTTGGGGATATGGTTCCTGGCTCGGTGATGATGACTGATTGGGCCGCATGCGTTCGGAGTCCCACCTATGCTGAGCAGATCGCCACTCTGACCCGTCAGGTGGAGCAGCTATCCCTATATCTTCGGGTGTTAGGCCGGACCCCAGAGGATGCTTACGCCTACGATCCTGACATTGCAGATTATGATGCAGGCCCGAGCTCATCTGATGCCACAGCGCAGCCATACATTCCTGACATGAATTTTGGACCTCCGACTTCGACGACTCCAGGGGATCAGTTCGAGGATCCTGCCTTCTTAGATGACCTCACCTTTGATTAGATCAGGCTAGGATAGGGTCTCTTGTACCTGAACCTGTTTAGATTTTATTCTCTCTTTTATTACATGCACTATGTATTGAACTCATTTGTTTATTTATGCACAGTTTTTTTTTATATCTTTTATATAATTCACCTGCTTTATTATTAACTGTACGATGCATGCTTTTTATTTACGAATAGAGAATGACCCTTGTATAGTCTTTTGATACTATTTTCACAGATGTCGTCATCAGATGTCGTGGTACGTTTGGATCTCATTCCTGCCACAGGGTTGGTCGGCAGTCTCGTCCGCTGGCTGGACAGTTTATCGCCGGCCGATAGGATTATCGCAGATGGTCTTTTGGGACACTCTCGGTCCTTATTATCCTTTCAGGTGCCAGCAGGCTTTGTAGATGGTATTCTAGGTCACTGGGTCCCTGCCCGTCAGGTGTTCAGGTTGGGGACAGTGGAGGTGACCCCTACTCTTGAGGAGTATGCCCGCTTCACTGGTTTGCCTTTGGGCGGTCCTTGCGCCAGGGTCACCGTTGGTCCCATGCATCGTCAGTTCTTGACTTTCATTGGGTTGCGGAGGGCAGCTCTGCTATCGGTGATCACATCAGATCATCTGGTTCCTCTTCATTTTTTGATTGACCGATTCGGCTCACCTGACAGTTTTCGCCATTTCTCTGGTGACTTTTCCATATCTGAGGAGTGCTGGGGTGCCCTGAGAGCAGACGTTTTGATGGCCTGTGTCATCTCGGTTTTGTATCTGCCCGCCGGACCTGATCTGTTGGACATGTGAGTTATCGCGGCCGTGAGATCCCTTCAGGAGGATCACACCATCCTTCCTATGATATTAGCAGATACTTACATGTCAGCCTCATACTGTCAGTTTTTCCAAGGCAGAGTATTTAGAGGGAGCTCGACTTTGTTGTACGTGTGGTTCATGAGTCATCTTAGTCCCATCGGCTATTTCCGTCGCCAAGGGTTTTGCTTCAACCATGACATAGCCACGCAGTTTTCGTTTCGTCCTGTGAGCTGTACTGATGCGGCCTCCTGGATAGCATTTTTGTCGGTTATTGAGGATCCTTTTCATCTCCTGATCTACTCGGGTTATTGCTCCTTTATGAGCTTTTTGACTCACGTGCCCACCCTGGATTTCATCCCTATTGCTGGCTTGAGGGGCGTGACGACTTATCATCCCCTGGCGGTTATGGGGCAGTTTGATCAGACACAGGATTTTCACCTCTTCACGGGCGCGCCCGACTACCGATTCCTTATATCATCCCAAACAGAGAGAGATCTACTGCGGGTATATGATCTTTGGCCTCGTAGGATCCTGGCCGAGTATAGTGACAGCTGCCCCATCCAGACATTCGCTTATGTGCAGTGGTTGCGCGGAGATTCGGATACGGTTGGTTTAAGTCATACTGGGGCCTTTGATGACTCTGGAGTGATTTTCCCAGATGATACCACATATCATTCCATCTCAGCCGATTCTGCCCCTAGTCGGGTCACTGAAAATAGCCCGATCCGACTGGCCTTGATTGCTATTGAATCTGAGAGGGATGCTGTCATTGCTGAGAGAGATGTCGCTATTCTGGCCAGAGATGATGCCCTTATTGACAGAGACGCCATTGTATCGCAGACTAGGACAGTTATAGATGCTCACTCTGAGACAGTTAGCCGAGCCACCGCTTTATTGGACCGCATCGACATGATGGGGCGGCAGATTGCAGGGGATACTGATGCTTCAGATCTATCCACCACTTTATCCATCCTGCTTCAGCTAGTTTCAGATTTGTAGATTATTTTATTTCCTGCATAGACTATGTCAGTTTCATCGGTTATTGAAAGAGAAATCTTGTAACAAAATGACTTATATATGTAGACATGCATTTAAATTTAGTCATTTTCCCTTTTTGTCGTATCGTTGCCTTTCATTGGATCCTCATTTTATCCAAATGACCATGATTTTGACATTTCGCTTTCTTTCTCTTCTCAAGTCTTGATGGAGATCTGACAGATATTGCCGCACACCCTGTTGATTTCATCGGATTGAGTCTTAGATTTTGGCTAACTGTTTGGTTGGATCAGGGTTATGTTACTTGGGATGAATCTGATTAGGGGCTAGTTTCGGGAAGGTTTCGAGGGTATATGAAGGTTTTTTTTTTGTTGAATGTTGGGAAATGGTTTTGGTTAGGGAAAGGATTACTTTTAAGGGATCGGACCGTGCCATGATGGCTGCCTACGTACCCCCACAAGTTGGGAGATCAGGTCCTACGTAGTTCGTTCCTCAAAGAAAAAAAGGGGAACTGATGATTCAAGCGTAGAACCGTTTCACCGAGTCAGAATTGAGGGGCTGTAGAAATACCTCACCATCCATTTCTTGCAATATGAGGTCTCCTCCGGATAGCACTTTCTTAATCACAAATGGTCCTTCCCAATTCGGGGCAAACTTTCCCTTGGCTTCGTCTTGACAAGGCATGACTCTTTTTAGCACCAAATCATTTTCCTTGAACTTCCGAGGTCTTATCCTTTTGTCGTATGATCGAGAGATCCTTTATTGATATAACTGACTGTGCCAAACAGCAGCCACCCTCCTTTCATCAATTAGGGCCAATTGATCGTATCGACTTTGCATCCAATCCTCCTCGCTTATCTGAGCATCGATCACTATTCTGAGGGACGCCATCTCAACCTCAATTTGCAGAACGGCCTCCATTCCATACACCAAAGCGTAAGGGGTTGCCCCTGTAGAAGTACGCGTTGACGTTCGGTATGCCAACAGGGTGAGGGGTAGCAGATCCGGCCATCCCCGATGATTAGCAGACATTTTCGTCATGATCTTCTTGATGTTCTTATTTGCAGCCTCCACTGCCCCATTCATCTTAGGATGGTAAATGACAGAATTTAGGTGTTTGATCTTAAACTGGTCGCATAATCCCTTCATGAGGGCGTTGTTCAAATTCTTGGCATTGTCGGAGACCAAAACCTCAGGTTGCCCGTATCGATAAATGACATTATTCCTGATGAAATCGACGATGACCTCCTGAGTTACTTTGGGGAAAGAAGCTGCTTCTACCCATTTGGTGAAGTAATCGATCATGACAAAAATGAATCGGTGCCCGTTGCTTGCTTTGGGCTCTATTGGTCCGATTACATCCATTCCCCACATTGAGAATGGCCAAGGGGAGGTCATACAGTGCAGTTCATTGGGAGGTGTATGGATCACATTGCCGTGCGCCTGGCATTGGTAACACCGTTTGACATGATCATCGCAGTCGGCTTTCAGCGTTAACCAATAATGCCCCGTTCTCAAGATCTTTTTGGCCAGCATCGGTCCACTCATGTGTGGCCCGCACACTCCACCATGTATTTCGTTCATAATCCTTTGGGCCTGTGTCTCATCTACGCATTGCAACAGTCCCAATCCAGCAGCCCTCTTGTAGAGTGAATCCCCACTCAGGTAAAATTTCATTGCCATCTTTTGAATTCTCATCCTCTCAGCTCGGCTTGCCCGGTCGGGAATGGATCTATCCCTCAGATACTCCCTTATGTCGTGATACCAAGGCTGCTTTGGCAGAACCACCTCGTCTGATAATACTGCAACATGTTCCTCGTATGCCGGGGCATTCTGTATGGCTATCTTAATCTGTGGAACGTTCCTGCTCTTGATTACGTGGATTAAGGAAGCCAGGGTTGCCAATGCATCGGCAAAATCATTCCGTCCCCGGGGGATATGTCGGAAAGCGATATCTTCGAACTCTTGCATCAATTGGATAACACAACGATGGTATGGAATTAACCGGAGCTCTTTTGTGTTGTACACCCCGATCGCCTGTCTGATTACCAGTTTTGAATCCCCGAACACCGCTAGTCTCTTCACTCCCATATCGCGGGCAAAACGGAGTCCCAAAATACATCCCTCGTACTCAGCTGTGTTGTTCGAATTGTTGAACTGCAATTTAGTGGCTACAGGGTATTGCTCTCCGGTGATAGAGACCAGGACTGCTCCAGCTCCTGCCCCCTCAGCATTCATGGCGCCATCAAAATACAGCTTCCAGAACTGTCCCTCGTCATCACATTTCGTGTGTAATACCCAAAATATATCTTCGTCCGGCAGAGGAGTTTCTAACGGCTCCATCCCTCCTGATGGCGTTTCCGCCAACTGATCTGCAATTCCCTGCCCTTTCATGGTTTTTTGAGTCACGTATACCATGTCGAACTGTTGTAAGATTAACTGCCATATTGACAGTCGACAGTTCAGCATGGGCCTTTCAAAAATATATTTCAGGGGATCCATTCTCGATATCAGGTACGTGGTATGCCCATGGAGGTAATGCTGTAATCTCCCTGCAGCCCATGCCAAGGCACAACAGGTCTTCTCGATGGGAGTGTAATTCTGTTCACATCGGCTAAATCTCTTGCTGAGGTAATAGATGGCCTGCTCTTTACCTGCCTCATTCTTCTGCCCCAGCATACATCCCATCGTAATGGCATTGACCGATATATACATAAACAGAGGGATCCCATCCTTCGGGGGTACCAGCACTGGTGCCTCTGTCAGCTGCTTTTTAATGGTCTAAAAGGCCCTCTGACATTGCTCATTCCATTCTTGGGAAGCATCCTTCCTTAACAGTTTGAAAATTAGCTCGCATGTAGTTGTCAAGTGGGATATGAAGCGGCTGATGAAGTTTATTCTTCCCAGGAATCCTCTTATCTCCTTCTCTGTATGAGGTGTCGGCATATCCACAATGGCCTTAATCTTTGCCGGATCCAACTCAATGCCCCGATCACTAACCAGGAATCCCAAGAGCTTGCCCGATTGCACTCCGAAAGCACACTTCGCCGGATTGAGCTTCAAATTATACTTTCTGAGCCGATCGAACAGCTTTTTAAGATGGGTTATATGATCAGACTCTACCCTTGACTTCACGATGATGTCATCCATGTAGACCTCTATCTCCTTGTGCATCATGTCGTGGAATAGGGCCATCATGGCTCTCTGATAAGTAGCCCCCGCATTAGTGAGACCGAAAGCCAATCGTCTATAGCAGAAGGTGCCCCAAGGGGTGATGAACGCGGTCTTTTCCCGATCTTCTTCCGCCACCATTATCTGATGATACCCCGTAAAGCAATCAACAAAAGAGTACATCTCGTACTGGGCCATGTTATCCACCAGGATGTGTATGAAAGGCACCGGGAAGTTATCCTTGAGACTGGCCTTATTTAGATCTCTATAGTCGACACATACCCTCACCTTCCCTCCAGGCTTAGCCACTGGGACTACATTGGACAGCCATTCTGGGTAAGTGGACACTATAATGATTCCCGCCCTGAACTGTTTGATGATCTCTTCCTTCACCTTCAAGCTCCACTCTGGTTTCAACTTTCTTAGTTTCTGCTTGACAGGCCTGAAACCCTCCTTGATGGGCAACCAATGTACCACAATGTCTGTGGACAAACCGATCATGTCCTCATGAGACCAGGCAAAGACATCCTCATATTGGCTTAGCAACTCAGTTATTTCTGCTTTCTGGCTAGGGGTAAGGTCTGTCCCTATCTTGAGCTCTTTTGGCTTGTCCGGGGTTCCGATATCTATGGTGATGGTTTGGTCTAAGTTGGGTTTGGGTTTATCCTCGACCCATCCTTTGATCTCATCAGGCACGTCGTCGTAATCTGTCTCGTCTTGCTCAATGCTCATCAAATCGAAATCCAGCTCAATGTCAAAATCATAATCATCATTCAAATTTGAAAGACCGTTTGTTAGGCAAGGATTACTCAAATTGGTACACCTGACATGAAACAAAATATTTGTCATATATAAGTTATTTTCCACAACGATCACATTTTCAAATAACATGACGAAACGACATAATTATGCAAAATACAAAACAACAACAAAAAATAAACTTCTTCATCCTCCCATCCTCTAGGGTCTACCACCCTGATGTCGGGTTTTACCCTTGTTTGGATATCACTGGTTTCATGGTCCAGTTGTCGACGGTCAGGTCAGATGAAATGTGCTGGAAAAAAGGGGGCTTCACATCGGAAACTTCCCCGATGACTACGGCCACATCGCCTGAGTCCTTCTTCCTACCTTCTTCAGGAATAATTAGCCCTGCCCAATCGATGACAGGCACACCTTGTTGGGCTCCTGGTGGCGTGACAACATCCGTCCCCTCTCCATTGCTTGTTAATTGTCCGGGGACATAGCACCTGATCTCGAACTTTTGCGCGACCTCTTATAGGAAACTCTCCCTCTTGGTCGATTCATCACTTGCGGGGGTTAATTCTTCATCCCCTGTCCCAATCACAGGCTCGCTAGTCCCTTGTTCATTGTTGACCTTGGTCACCGGGCTGCCAGCTAGTCGAATCGGGACCGCGCCCTGATGGTGTCTCCGTGTTATGCCTTCATGATATCCCAACCCTGCTTTACCTATCTGATGGGGTAGTTAAATGGGGTCGGTGATTCCTTGGATACTCTTTCCTAACCCCTGTCCAGGCTGGAATTTCATTTTCATCATTTCCTTTGCAACAAAGGTAAGTTCTGGAGAGACCCTAGGTTTCATGACTGGAGTCCCCAGGCATCTGTAGTGGGGAGTGCTGATTTCCAACGCCTGAAAACTGGCAGGTGCCGCCGACTCGTCCACATTAATCACAGGCAATCCATTCTTGGAAGGAGAAGGGTCATCACACTCCGCCGATATCGTCACCAGATTTTCGTCGATGATAAGTTTGATTTGCTGGTGTAGTGTGGAAGGAACTGCCCCGGCCATGTGTATCCACGGCCTCCCCAATAACAGGTTGTAACTTGTCACAATGTCTAGGACTTGGAAAGAGATATCAAAAGTACAAGGTCCTATTTCCACTGGCAATTCTATGTCTCCAATTGTATCCCTCCGGGAACCATCGAAGGCTCGCACCACTACATGACTGGCCCGTAGGCACTTGGGATTGATGTTCATCTTCTGCAATGTACTGAGGGGACAGATATTCAATGTCGATCCCCCATCAATCAGCACCCCATTCATGATATAACCTGAGGAGATTACCGCAATATGTAGCGGTTTTCGATGCCCCCTTCCCTCCTTGGGGATATCGTCATCTGTAAATGATATTACATCACTCTCCAACAGGTGGTCCACCAGATGGCCGAAACCTTCCTTGCTAATTTCTTTGGGAACGTATGCCTCCTCCAGGACTTTCGCCAAGGTTTTGCAGTGATCATTGGACGATAACACCAAATCCATGATTGATTTCAGGGTCGACTCCTCGCTTAATACCTGGATCCCTCTTGCTTCCGGATGATCCATCCTCTTCAAGAATTCTATGGCTTTCTCCTCGGAGATCTCTTCATTTTTCTTCGTTTTGTTCTCAAGGACTCGTCCAGGAAGATACAAAGGATTCCCCCTTGTTGTCACAGAAGCACAACTGGCCGCTTCCTCTGACACCCCCCCATAATTCCATGGTACCATCTTTAGACTGCTGATAGGGATTTGCGGTCTTGCTGTAAGGATGAGGGGTTTCGGAGCCGCCAACTTGACAGGTCCCTCCGTGGTATTTCTACTTACACCCATCAACCTAATGGGCGCTCCCCATGCACTCTCGTGATCACTTATCATGTTGATCATTTCATCAATTTTCTTCACATAATTCAGCCTTGGCGGCCCCTCGGCTTTACTGGCTTCCGCCATATTGACCCCTCCCCCATCATGCCTTGGCAGGGGATTGACTTTGACATTCGAGGAGTCTGGCTTTTCCACCACGATTTCCCCACTATCAATAAAGTTCTGAATTATATGTTTCAACGTCCAACAATCCTGCGTATTATGACCAGGGGAACCCGAGTGGTATGCGCATCGCTTGCTTGGGTCAAACCTTCTTCCCTTTGGGTCACTCGGGGGTGCCAAATCGACTATTTTCCTCTGGGCCATCAATACTGCCAACACCCGCTCAAGAGGATCCCCGAGGGGGGTGAATATTCGATTTTTTGAGGCCTCGAATCTCCTTCGCCCATCCGCCCTCTGATCAGTGAAGTTAGGCTGTCGGGATGGCCCCACTCTCTGCACCTGTACTGGAGGATTGTTCTCTGCCTTTCTAGATGATCCCTGCAAGATGAGGGAAACATCTTCTTCCTTCTTCTTTTGGACCCTACGGGAAGTGTTGCCATAGTTTCCACTCTGTATTTGTTCTGCAGCTGTTTCGAAAGCCGTGAAATCCCGGATTTTGCTAGATTTCAACCCCATATCCACCATTTCTCCGTGTTTAATCATCTCAGCAAAGGGTCTTCCAATCCCTGATATAACCCGCTCATAATAAGGAGCCTCTTGAATATCCACGAAGGTCATCACCATCTCCGACTCGCTCATTGGGGGATTCACCTGTGCGGTCATACCCCTCCATCGCTGCGCATAATCCCTGAAAGATTCCCTTGGTTGCTTCTTGATTTTCGTCATTTGGTATCTATCAGGGGCCATTTGGGCCTGGAAGCTATACTGTGTTAAGAAGGTGTGGGTCAACTCTTCCCAATTGTGGATCCGGGCATTATCGAGACGGGCATACCAGATTCTCGCCTCTCCCGTCAGGCTCTTTTGGAATAATTGCATTCTTAGACCCTCATCTTCTGCATAAGATCCTAACTCCCCAATGTAGATTTTCAGATGTGTGTAAGGATCCCCCTTTCCATTGTATTTCTCAAATTTGGGAATTTTAAATTTCTCCGGGTATCTGGTTCCGGGGAAAACACAGATCTGAATAATTAACCCTGCCTAGGGACCCTATGCCTTTCATAGATTGGATAGTTTCCTCTATTTGTTTTATTTTCTTTCGCAGGTCATCCGTATCTCCCTCTTCTGGGATAGTAATCACTGTCTTGTTAGGTACGGGAATGGCCTTTGGGACAACTGGCTCGCCCTTAGGTTGGGGTGGATCCTCTTTAGATGGATCCTGTCTAAGTAGCAATTGTTCCTTCAGCATTATGGCCATTTCCAACATCTACTTTTTAAAGTCATCAAATTCCTCCCTAGATATGGAACCAGGATTAGTAGGTGGGAGATCAACCATTTCAGATGTAGAGTCTTTGGCTCTTTTAGACTGCAAACGCGTTTGAGGAGCAATCCTGCAGAAAAAACGGTTTGGAGTTTAATCTTCGGGAAACGAGAGATGTGGATGCATGCTAAAACGGTAAATTTTTTGTGTTTTTGGGTTTTTTTTTTTTTTAATCTTTTCCTGCAAAACAACAGGTTAATAGTCCTTTATTGCAATAATAGTTGATAGACATGACTTATTATGCCTTCCCAGCCATTCCCTGCAAAACATGGAGGTCAGTACTTTCTTTTGACAACAGGGGAGGCATATATGAATGGGATCATGACATTTATACGCGTGAACGTAAAAAGGCATGAAGAGACTTTTCCTGCGTTGGGTTAATCTAAGGCTGACCTATCCTAAGGTTACTCTCACGGGCTTTTCGGCATGAAGGTCCCCAAATCTTCGCAATCTACTCATCTGAGTCCTTTCGATTGGAGCGGATTTGGGTGGTGCGTTTCCTGAGCCATCTCCGGGGAGCAGCCCCTTCGAGTCCAGTAATAAGCAACCGACAGGTTCGCCTCAGGAGGAGGTACACTCTCAACATACATTCACATTCATCGTCCTTACCGTATGCAAATGATTTCTTTAAAGTAAAATAATCCCATTCAAATCATTCATTTATTGGGCAAAACACACATTCACACAACAAAAGTAAAAAAATCAAAATATCGCACACACACACATTTTATGAATTTTTAAAGGATAGGATAGCATCAAGATTTGAACGCGGCTTAAGCCCTCTAATGTCCCCAGCGGAGTCGCCAGCTGTCGACGCCGGTTTTTTGTCTTTTCCATTTTTAGCCCTTTCATTAGGTGATTTTGGGGAAAAGGTCGGTATTAATGTCGACAGGGTTTTGAAAGATTATTTTTTATGATGAGCCAATTAACCAGAGTCGCCAGTTGGTATATTTGAAATGGATGTACCAACTCATCCGAATTTCATTTTTTGTAAATCGCTGGCTCATATGTGACTCCGAATTAATTGGTCTGCGAACCGAGATTCATAGAGTTCGGGGGCTTGCTTAAGCGAGGGGAAGGTGTTAGGCACCCCCCGACTTCCGTGAAATACGGTTACCGCAATCTTGATACTTTCCTATCCTTTAATTCATGAAATGTGTGTGTGTGCGCGCGTGTGTGTATGTGTGCCTATGCGAATGTTATGGTGAGTTTGTATGAAAGAATCATTTGGATTTTTTAGGGAAAGTCGTGCTTTAATTTGAGAACGCTTCAGAATATATTTTCGGCATACACGAGAGAGCTTTATGAAAAAGGTTTGATTTTAATTGTCAAAAGCCATGGGATTTTTCTTTAGGTGTCGTTTTGGCAAAACAAGAGTTTTAAACCTTCGTCAAAATAGGAATCGAGATCTATACGTTGCTTTCGTAACTCAAATGATGGGCAACTTCTAGAATCTCTTTAACCCTATGCACAACGGTTTAATAAAACAACCATTTATTTTAAAACCATTTGGGTGATGTTTGAAAATGATTCTCTTTAGCCTTCTCGTTTAAGAGGAATCAACATTCATTTGCACTTTCAATTTTAAGCCTCGTGATACTAATAACCTCAATTAATTGATTTTATGGAAATCTCCATCGTTTAGCTTTGAAATCAATTTTGGTGTCGTAATTCAAATCAAGCATTAAAATGCGTTGGGGTTATCCATGGGCATGTGAGCCATCAAAATAAACCCGAACGCCAACAATCGCATACTTTCACTATGACGGGGCCTTAAACACGATTCTCGCCTTAGCGTCGTTTTAAGGCCCGACGATTACATATTTACAATGAAAACTACATCATTCCTACTTCTTACATCAAAAGAGGTCCATCATCGGATTTGGACCACGGGGTCGCTTTCCTAGGCTCACACCCAAATCTCCACACACCCACAACCGGATATTACAAGAAATAACCAACACGGATAATCTAACAATACCAAGACATCCTAAAATAGCAATCTAAAGGAACCACGCCCAATATAGCACCGTAAAACAAACAAAAAAAGTCAATAAATAAATATCATCGGGTTATTAGGAAGAATTTTGTTCCGATGTAACCCTCACTAATAATCCCTAATTCATTATTCCATCATCAATTACTTGCAAACTGCATTTAATTCAACCAAAGGACATGATAGAAATTGCAAAAATAAGGAGATTTTCACCTTGCAAATGAGATCAAAGTGGATGTAAACTTGTGTATTTTGAATAGAAGAAGAAATATATATGATACAATCAAATTAAAAGAATATTATTCCTCTCTTTTTCTTCCTTTCTCTCCTATTTTGTTGCAAAAAACTATGCTATTTTCTCCTTGAATTTCCGTGTTGCTGCTGCTGCTTATTCTTCTGTTCTCGCCTAATCCAACTCTCTCTGCCTCTGTCTCTGAATGAATGAAGGAAATGGCTGAAGTGGGTTGGCTAAGCCCAGCCGCAGATTGATCTGCGGCTGGCCTTAGCCCGCCATGCACTTTAGTTATTTAATTCTCCTCGGTTTCCGCACCGCACCTCGATTCTCGCGTCGTGTTGTCGGTTTTCGCCGAAAGGCTTGTATTTTTACAGTCCGGGAATTATTATGAGACGTGACACATTATTCGGGAGTGCTCATTTCGGATGGCCTTGCTGTCACGTCGGTTTTGACTGCAAATCATCGCGGTGGCGTCGAGTGTTCGCACTTGTTCCCATTCTTTGCTTCCGCAGGCCGGTTCAATTGACGATTTTGCCCTCCTGTCACGGTTAGCATAGGGAACGCAAAATTTGGGTGTCTACAAGCTTTATTGAGTTTTTCGCTAGTTTGATACATTTGTATTCACACACGCACAAAGGTTCTTGAGTAAAGTATGACTAATATATTGTTGAATTCTTAGGCTTTGTGTATTTTTGGTATTTTCTAGGAGTTCTCATTTAATGAAATCTTTGAGGCCATGTTCAATTTCAAATTAATTCATTGCTTGTTGCGTAGTTAGTTGTTAATTTTATTTTTATAGTTTCTATTTGTGTCTTGCTTGAAAACAAGCAAATATTTAAGTTTAGCGGTATTTGATGAGTAGATTTTATACCTATTATTGTGGTACCTTTAAGTTTAATAGTTTGTGTGTTTTTAAGTATTTTATATTATTTTATAGAGATTTTATTTATTTTATTGTTTTTATTTTATTTTCTAGGAAAAAAGGAGTTAAGTGACAAAATCATGAATATCTAAAGCAATTAAGCAAGTAAGGAAGAAAAGTAAGCAAACAGACAGAAGCTCAAGAGCTGCGACGCTCGTTTATTAGAGCCACGGTGTTGAATCAAAAGCCGCAGCGCTAAAGGCTTGAGTCGCGGCTTTTGATGGTTCACTGGCAGGGCGTGTGTTCCATGCGTTTGACAAATTTGAAGGGCTAATTGGATTATTTACGTTTCTGATTATTATGACACTTGTCAATTGAAGCCTAGAGAGTTACAAAGACTACAAGGCTAATTTCAATATAAATATCTCCACCTAGGGTTATAAAAGTAATTTTAGTTCTATTAGGGTTAAGTGGAATAACTCTTATAAATAGTTTTATATTGGGATTGTAAAAAGGGGTAGAAAAAAAAGTTAAGGAACGTCATATGAGGCTAACTCTCTTCCCAGTTCAAGAGCAAACAAAATATCATCAAAGATAGAGGTCATGGATTGATGAAGCTTGGAGTTAGAAGAATGGCGGGAGACGGTTTTTTTTTCTCTAAACTCTTATTTATCTTTATCTTTTATTGATGATGAATATTTTGTTGTTTATAATTGTATTTGCTATGAACATGTTGTTAATATAAGTATTTAATGGAATCTCATGTGTAGTTTAAATTTATTTTCTCTCTATTTGATTGGCATCATATGAATTTGTTTATTATATTTTGTGTGTTCATGTGTAATTACCGGATCCATAATTACATGGGATAATCTATATGAAATTGGACGATGGATTATAAATTTTGATCTGAATATAATGACATGTGATTAATTATTCTTCTTCGGATTAAATGTTAATTTGCGTATAGGATAAGAATATACCTATAAGTCATGTGTAACCAATTCGAGAATTTGTTCTTAATGAATCTATTCTAATTTAATTTTCATAGGAATATAGCAAGTTAGTTAGAGTGTGTATTTTTATTTGCTATCGAAAGAGGCTTATAAATGAAATTACGTATTCCTGGTTAACAATTCATCGTGACCATGTAATCAAATAAAAAGTTATGAAATTTGAATGAAGCATTGGGTGAAATTAAATTCTTAAATTTATTTATGTATGTAATTATATTTTATTATTTAGTTATTTATTTTTAGTATTTAGCTTAATTGTTAATTTAATTAATTCATCCGTTTAAATAAAATTGGCTTGATATAAAATTGATGTTTAAAAAATCAGTAAAATTAATTCCTCATGGGAAAGATACTCTTCTTACGGCTATATTACTAAGTCGATTGTGTATACTTGTGTATATTTTTCTAGTATTAAATTAGGCAAACAAGTACTAATCTCAATGTTTGTCTTTTTAAAAAAAATAAAATATATATGTTTAATTATTAATTTTAAAAATGATCAATTTGATCACAATAGTCAATGGAAGACTTTTACCCTGGGATAGAGGGATCGTAATTAATATAAGATACTTTTAAATTCAAAATTAATACAACTTATTCAATTTTTGAAAATAATAAATCTTATAATTAGTTGTATTATTTAGATAATTTAAAAAATTTAGAATTATATAGCCTAAAATTAAATAAATACATATTAGTTTAAATTTAGAACATATAAAGTATTAAATAAAATGTAAAATAATTATTAATATATTTAATTATTTATTACATATTAATGATGTTACTAGGTCAATATAACGGTTCGACCACTAGTTGGACCAATGACCCATCCACTCGGCACCTTTTTTGGTTTGATGATCGGTTCGAGTCTAAAACCTACTGATAATAAATAAAATTAACGAAACTAAACAAGACAAAATTTAAAGAAATTTTGCCCAAAAATATATATACAACGACCCATGAACCAAGCCTTGGTTAGAGGTAAAACGTCCTCTCCCCTCCACAAAAGTGAGGTGTCTCTTGGGGCCCAAACCCAAGAACAATCTAATTGTATATATGATGAGTGGGTTTTATACCTATGAATTGAGTACGTCTGGCTTGATAATTTGTGAGTTCTTAAGTATTTTAAGTTATTATTAGGTATTTATAGCTAGTGTTTCTATGTTATTTTGTAGGAATGAGTAAGAAAAAGCACTTCGGACATTATTTGGAATACAATATGCAAGCAAATACAGGGGAAGATTGGAGGGATATTAACACCAATTTAGAAATATTTTCTTGGCTTGAGACTTGGATCTTATTATAAATCTCGTTGAGAGCTTCAATTTGATAGGTGACATGCCCCATAACTCCTCTCGGATCAAAAGTTATGGCCGTTCTACCAAAGGACGTCACAGCAGAAAATTAACCAGCGCAGGGCGCGCCCAAAATGAACTAGGACCGGCGTGGGGTGAGCCAGACCATCAGATTTTCGGCATCTCTGGCATGGGGCACGCCCAAATTAGCTTAAGAGCAGCGCTGGGTGCACCAGACGTCGGGAAGAGAGCTAATTTTATTGTCATGATGTCCAAGTTGAGTTGTAATAGGATTTTAGATGCCTAATGTGTTAGGGTTTCTCCTAGGACTATAAATACTTGATTATAACTTAGAATTGGAGACTTTTTTTACTGCAAGAATTGGAGACTTTTTGCCTACAAGCAATTGAGAGCCACCTAAAGGAAACTTGGATATTGGATTGGACAACAAGACAAGTGAGAGATTGAAGCTTAAGGAGATTGAAGATCCTTGCTAGAGTTTTTCTTCTTCTCTTTAATTCATTATTTGTACTTTGAATGTTATTTAAATTTGATACGATGATTTGCTTTAAGATTATGAACTAATTTCCCAATTAGGGATACAATGGAACCTTTTGTTATGCATTAATTTATTTATCTCTATTTACGCTTATTGATCCTCTTGAGTTGTTTATCAGATCTTGTGCTTAATTATTAATTGTCTAGCTAGCAGTTAATCTGATATCTTAGATAGAATTGAAAGAGGAAATCTATGATTAGATCTGGATATGATAACGTATGAACTTGTTGATTCTTTCTAGAATAACATAATAGTATATATGATGAAAATACTTATGTGTCATGCGTAACTTGATTAGGAGTTTGTGCTTAATGAATCTATTTTAAGTGTCTTGTATGAAAATAGCAATATAACTGAAATAGGTCTTTTTATTAATCATTGAAAGATGTTAATAAATTGATAGGCAATCCTAGTTAACAATTCATTGGATTAATAAAGTGGAAATTGGATAAAGCGATTATTGCAACGCAAGTGGAAAAATTGTATTCCTAGACTTTATTCATCTGGTAATCAATTCTTGTTAGTTTACTTTAATTCTAGTCTTCATTTAAATTATTCTCAAAATCAACATTGGTGGTCGTTTAAATTAAATTGATAGTGAATTGATAATTAGGATAATTGTTAGTACTTGTTCTCTGTGGGTTCTCGACATCCTTCTTAATTCTATATTACTTGATTGACCGTGTATACTTACGCGTATTTGTTATTATATAAATCGGACAACAATATGTACGATATGGGACTCAACTTCCCACAAGCATTTATTTATCATCTTCAATGAGTAATATTTGGAAGTAAAATTCTCATTCATTATCTCATAGATTTGAGCTTCCTAATACTTAATTTTAATCTACTCATGAAGTAAAACACATTTATATGTGGATTCATCTCAAATGATTTATGAAACTCACTTAAATTCTAGTTTAAAAACCCATGTTTAGACATTCATTTAAGCTCAAATTCTAACAAATAAATATCTATATCTTGTTTTGTAAGTCATAAATATCTTGTGTTGGAAATTTTAAGTCTTCAAAAGTTGAAAATTGATCCAAGTCCTTCAAAGTCCAAGGATTGAAGCAAGAAAGGTGGAAATCCCGAGGATGATACGATGATCCGTCAGTGGCTGTACAAGTTGTGGAATTCGGGAGCATTGAGCACAGTGTACCAAGATTTGCAAACGCACTTGAATTGTGCCACAATCTTGAGAGATAACATTGAAATTATTTCAAAGATGATATTTTGGGGAAGGGTTGAAGAACCTGATGATGCCATTGAAATTTATCTTCTTTTTTGGCTGTATATATATCACCACCAATATTAATGGAATGTGTGTGTATATATATATATATATATATATATGAAACTTGATGATAAAGTCAATTTTGATATAAAATTGTATTCTTAATTTTTTCCTTTTCCTTTTCCTTTTCCATAAATACTTTATAGGCTTAAAAATACTTTTGACCATGTAAGTTTTTTCATAATTTTTAGAAAGTGAGCCCTAATATTTAATGTTTAAGATATTGAATTTTAAGCTTTCTTAATTTTGAAACATAAAATTCTATTATCACCGCAAAAGTAGTTGATGTGGCCGGCCTAACCCATTATTCCCTAGGCCATGAGCTTCACTTTTGTAACCCAATAAAACTGAGTCTTTTTAACTCAACCTATCTTTGGCCCAACCAAATTATAGACAAACCTGAGGCCAACTAGAAAAAAGAGTCATGTTATATGTTGCAAAAGTTTTTAGTTGAATTATGATTGTGATGTATATACATGTGTGGAATAAGTAGGAACTAAGAAAGGTTCCACTTTAATTTATTCTATCTTATCGCATACACTTTCACGTTGGTCGCAATCTAATTTCGTCAAATATTTATTGACATGTATATCATTTTCATAGAAAAAATAAAAGGAAAAGGAATAGCAGCGAGTTAAAAAAATAATCAATTTCAATGGCTTCATCACCAGCTTGAAATTGAAGGACTAGATCATGGTCCAGTTATTCAAGGCCAAGAATTTCCACCCCACCACGTTTATGATTCTCCCAACAAATATTTACATGTTGGACTTTTGGGATGATCTTGTGATGGCGTGATGTTATATGGTGTACAAGATGGTGAACACCTCTTTTTATGGAACCCTACCACTAAAGCATGCATGGAATTACCACAATGAGGGATTTTCCCCAAATTAATGATTTGGTTAATTCATTTTATGGACTTGGTTTTGATTCATATAGCCATGATTGTGAGAGGTTTTTATGATCATAATTATAGAAAATATATATTTGCATATCTATTCGCAAAAAACAAATTCATGGAAAATGATATATACGATTTCCTTTAATTAAGGCTTGGGGGTATGGAACGGGGGCGTTTGTTAATGGATTCTTGCACTGGTTAGCTCTTTTAAACTATGAAAAATTAAGGCGTGATTATATATGTCCCTTGATCTAGTAGAGGAAAATTTTCATGTTGTCGCGTTACCTTCTAATTATGAAGGTAACAAAGTATATTGTATAATTCGCTTTGGTGCATGCTTTAGAGGGGTTGCTTTGTATAGTTTTTAATAGCGATGGATATTATGGAGTTGGGGTATATATGGAGTATATGGGTGATGTGATGAAGGAATATGGGGTGAAAGAATCTTGGATCAAATTAATGGAAATTTCAAATTTGATGAGAACCATAAATTAATATGATGAACCCATTATATATCTGATATATATATATATATATATATATATATATATATATATATATATATATAGGGCTTAATGTAAGTACACAGTTATGCACTACACAATAGGGCTAGGCGACAGCTGTACCGTTGACATAGGTCTATGTCGACGATAATACCGTCGTCATAGTCCTACTTTGTAGTGCACAGCTGTGCACCAATATTTTTTTCATATATATATATATATATGCGCCCGCTTGTGACCAAGAATGGTGAAGTTATCATGGAAGCAGGTTGGTATCAAATTGAAAAGTATGACCCAAAAAGACACATTCAAGACTCTTTTTGAAACCTTTTTTAATATTTTCATAATGTCTAAATCACATTATGGATTTCTGTTTAGCATCTAAAATAACTTTTTTATTTTATTTTTCTTTTTTCATCTCTTCATGAGACAGTATTGAAATCAATTGCTTTACTATAACACAATGTTTCATTGAAATCAATTGCTTTACTATAACAAAATGTTTCAGAGAATGTTTTCATACTACTACAACATGAATTCCATGAATTCCACTAGCAAATCAGCCTGTTAGAAAATCTAAACATCTACTTCATCATATCTCAGCCGAATACAGGACACAAACAGATTCACAAAAATTCTAGAAATGACCAAATATATTAACATTGCAACAAACACGGAAACACCAAATCAAGATTTGCAATATGATTACAACTACAACTTTTGGTGTGATTGAAGATCTTGTGAAGAACAAGGATTCTCTTTCGCCTACTTCGGCTGTGAGCACGAGGATAACCTTATACGCTCTTTCTACTAAGATTGGTCTTTTTTCTTTTGCTAATTTTGTTTTTGAAGAATAGAAAGTCGCAACATTGTTAAGAAGACGAGATCCCAGATCAATCCGTAACTTGCCCATTACTTGATTGCATGTCAGATTTCTCGTTTTGTTGAATTACAAAATGGTCTACAACCCGAACAGTGCTTACCGGATCCTGCTGAGCTGAAGCTGCCCTCCATTTGCTCGGATACTCTCTGAGGTGGTTAGGCAGTTGTGGTTGTTTTGGCTCTGCATCCCAATCAGGATCCAGCTTCCATTCCTTCGGAACCTGTGTATCAGTTCAAATTAGTTTTATCAACAGATACTCATATATAACAGTACAAATGGAACCTGTGTATCAGTTCAAATTAGTTTTATCAACAGATATTCATATATAAAAGTACAAATGGGGCGAGTTATTTACAGTGAAAGTATTATACACTTTCCATGCATGAAGAAAGTGCAGCTTATTTACCACAAATTTGCATCAAAAGTCTTCAATAATTAGGACTTCTAATGTCATTAAAATTCAATTCCATTTACAAGACAAGAAAAGCAGAATATCTTCTAAATTAGGACTTCGCTGATGTGCAACCTTTGTTCATCAGTATATATTGGTATTTTTTGGTAGATTTTATATTGGTATCTTGCTTAAAAGTGTGCATGAATTTTGTTTATAGCTCGAGGTATTTATAGTATTCTGAAAAAAACAAAAAAACAAATGTAACGATCGCGGATCGCGGGTAGCTTTGTAACGCGAGCCTATGAATTTTATTGAATAAATTGAACTTTTATTAATATTATTCCGTGTTATGTGTGTGAATATTTTATTACTACATATGATGTGTAGGTAATAATTTTTGATTAATATTATTTTTATTGGAGATGATTAAATCATTAGGGAATAGCACTAAAACGCTATTTACGCCAAGACGCCTTTTTCGATTTTATGACTTTTCATAATTTCGCCAAAGCGTTAATGAGAGGGGTTAATAATCCAAGTGTGGGATTTTATTTTAGCCCAATTGATTTTTATTAGAAGCCCAATTGGTATTAAATTTGGAGTCCAAGGGAAGCCCAAAAGGTTATTAAGTGAAGCCCAAAACCCATGGACCTAATCCATGAACCAAACCCACCATCCACGACCCAAACCCATGACCCATGAAGGGAAATGGGTTATAACAATCAGCTGAGAATTGGAGGAGAAGAGTACGGGAGAAGAGTGAAGAAGAGAGGAGAAGAGGAGGAAGAACGTGGTGCTTTTGGGGAGGAGGAAATTCTGCATTTGGTGAAGGAAGAATGTCAGAAAGCAAACTCGGGAGAAGGGAGGGGGAGAGCCCAATGGCTGACCACACCTTGGAGGAGCCGAAGCTCTCCTACCCGAGTATTGGGAGCTGCCATGTCTGGCATGCTCAGCCCTCAACCCATCCATGAAGCTCTGATCACTTCTTCTATATATACTCTCCCATTGTTTAGCTTCCATCCCTTTCTTGTTGCTAAGTGTTGAAGCAGAAATTGAGAGAGTGTAAGAATTGAGTGTGTACGGGTGATTTGAGGAAGAAGAAGGAGTGTGTAGCAGCTGGGTTTTAATCCATTTAGCATCCTTAGAAGTAGCTCAAGAGGTATGCAATATAGAGCTTAGCTCATTTCCACATTCTTTCCAAGTTTATAGTTTTACTGTGATTGTTTTGTTGGAGTTATGTAGCTGAAATTGCTTGGTTGCTCATGAACATGTGTATGAATGTCGTTAGCTCTATTAAACCTTGTTAATGGTATGTAAAAGTGGAACAATGAATGAGAATCAAACCTATGCATAAGGAATCAAGAAATGGACTGAAATGGATATTAGAGGACTGTTATTCATATTTTGTTAATAATGAAGTTATAACCATCTTGGTTTGGTTATGTGCATTGGTTGTGTATTGTTGGTATATGCCAAGAAGGTATGAGTAATGATTTCAATAGGAAATCTGGACTAGAGTATAATGAAACTCTACTCCAATGTGAGTTTTCAACTCATGCCCACCAACTATTTGGTTTAATGTCCAAGAGAATGATTTCTCTAAGGAACATGAGAATTAGAGATGATTAATTGATTAAATGATGTTATGATGCCTAGCTCAGTTGTAAAAGCATGTTTTAAGTCATATAGACATGTTGTATAATGGTTAAGAAGCAAATGGGACTGAATCATTGGGTTGGATTTTTGGGTTCTGCAGTAGCAGAACTTGAAGGTCCCTGGATGCAGAGTGGCGCAGCTGCGCCACTCCCAAGCATAGCACCTGCGCAGCTGCGCAGGGTGCCAGACCTGAAAGTCCCTGGACGCAGAGTGGCGCAGCTGCGCCACTCCCAAGTACAAGACCTGCGCAGCTGCGCCGGTCTGCAGAGGTGAACTGCTTTGTTGCTTTGTGTTATTGATGCGATACATGTTTACATAGACCCAACATGTTATAAATACCCCAAGACATATGTATGATATGTTAGTGTAATAGTTGAATGACCCCAAGCATGAAATGACTAAGTCACGTGAGATTTGCTTAAATGAAATGAATAGCATAGTGGCATTTTTCGTTTGGCTTTCAGGGGGCGCTGCCCCCTACTCCCCCGCCAGCTCACCGGCGAGCTGGGCAGCCGCTCGCTCACCGGGGAGCGAGACCCCCGTTTGGGTAAGCGTAGTGGCAATCAATGTTCGTAATGATTATAATGTGTTGATTAATGTAAGCCAATTTTTGGTGTCTATTGTGAGACTAATTGGTATGTGAATATATGTTTAAATGCGTAGGACATATTTGAAGGACGATTAACGTCAACTAGTAGCAAGCGCTTAAGGCAAGTTTCCTAAACCCTTGTCTAACCCTTGTGTTGGGCAAGTTCTCTAGCTTCATTCATTTTCAGTATTGAATGCAAGTTTCGTACCTTATACAAGAGACGTATATTGTGCAAGTTTATTTGATTCATTTGATTATATTCTCTTGACTCTCATGCGATGTTTGAAGTTCCGATTTACGCAATACATATATGGTTGTGTGAATTCCTTACTTATGTAAATTTTTCAGTATTTGCACAAGTATTCGAGCTATGTTATGACATAAATTGTTGAAGCTTTCAAGTTCACATATATATGAACTGTTATAGAGAACGTCGATGCCATTTGTTTCGGCTAGACAGATATTGAGATATTTTATTGATTTGATAATAAATCCTTGAAATGTTATTGATGATTAAGTAGAGCTATCCAACCGAATTGTTTTGGTTAGGATTCCGAGACATGAATGAGATGAACAACCCTAATATTAGGGGTAGTTTTTAGTCAGTTATTCTGACAAGGCATCGAGCGCCTAAACAAACGCATATAGTCGTTTCCAGCTAGAGTGTTGATCAACATAGAGTACAATAGGCTGATCACCTAGAAGTGCTCGTAAGTAAGACGGTTTGCAGTTATAATGCTGTGTACCTTTTCAAGAAAGCAAAAGAAAGTTCAAGGTCTTATGACCACTCAATGTCGTTTCAAAAATATATTTTTAAAACGAAAGCAAAGTATTACTCCTGTTTATTCAGAATATTTCACAACTATTGTTCAGTTGTCGAAGAGAGATGATGTGATTGATGATATTGTTGTTATTCAACTGTTATACTTGTTGGGCAATTGAATGCTCATTCTTGCTTTATATTAAACATTGCAGCTAAGTCCGAGCGGGCCGAAGGTTCCGGTAAGGACAAGGGAAAGGGCAAGATGAACGTCTAGATGGCGTCGTAGTTTATTTGTATTAGAAATGTTGTAATACTAAGACTTATTATGTATTTGGAATGATGTTATGGTAATAGAACCTGGGTTTGAGAGTAAGACGTGTTGTAATGATATAGTAATTACATTCATGTCTATTATGTTGTATGGAATGGGATGTACCGTGTAGCACCGGATTCGGGTTTGAGGTACCCGGATTTGGGGGCGTCACAACAAAACTTAGTAATTTATGTACTGTATTAGACAATAAAATCATGCAACTTGGTATGCTTATAATACTTTTAAAATGATAACCAGAAAATGATGAGCCCACATTTCTTACCTTGTCGACTGCAAGTGTGAAAACTTCAAGATCGCCATTGCGGTTGATATGGAATCGTGTGAATGCCTTGTAATTAGCAATGCGAAGTGAGGAAAAGGCTTCATCAAAGTGCATATGAAGCCAATTAATGCAGATATACAAGTAGCTTCCAAAGATCAAAGAAACCACAGGAGTTGTGAAGACCCAGAAATAAAGGAAGACAGAAGCGTAATACATAACAGCACCACCTCGGGAGAATGTAGCCATCCCATTCTTACATATATTACTCCTCGTGACAGCCATGACCTGATAATAGCTCATATATTAAGCATATTAGAAAGAATACCAACACCTATAGAGAAAAGGAAAAGAATCTCATTGCATACGCATGCAAGGACTCTCACCTCTGGAACATCAAATGCAGACATGAGATACTTGATACATGCTAGATAAAGACCAAATGCCCACTGTTCTATACGAGCCCGAAGTCCTGTTGGGTCTGGAAAATTTTCACTTTCCACTAATCGATACCATTCATATAAAGTGTGATAACCTAAAATGAGATTTCTCTTATTAGCTTATATCTAAATTCACAAGGGTAAACAAGTGTAGACCATCATACATAATAACACTATCACATACGCCTGCAGCCTGCCACTACCGAGTCTCAACTCTCAAGGCAAATGAATCCATGAAGTCAATGTTAGTTTAGTATATTCTCACAAAGTATTATTCAGTGCTAGTTTTATGTTTAACGTCTTAAAATCTCATCAATGGCACTTCATACATTTTTTGTAAGTGATAATGTGTAATAAAGTCACTTTAGGGGTGACACCCATGTTCCCACAGCACATGCAATTGTGACGTCCACATTGGAACAGAGGGAGTACAAGCATAAATAAATACACTAAAAAACATGTGCAGTCGGTATAAATACGAGCTCAGAAATAAACGCAACACAATATACAAATTGCATGAGCATTGGCACTAGCCTTCTCACTCGTCCACAATTGAATGAAAACAAAAATCTCACCTGAAGTTGCTAATAGTTTATGTCTGATACATGTTTCGACACCTACTTCCAAGAGCAACATGAGAATTAATGCTGCAGCCAGGTGGGCAGAAACATGAAGAATTCCAATTATTGCCCTTCTTTTTCGAGAAACTTTGGAGGGTACGAATGAGATTGCAGCTGCTAACAATAATAAGGCACCTGTTAAAGATACATAAGAGTGTCCAAGCATGTATGTAAAAGCGTCCCATACAGTGCTAAAGAAGCTCTTTAGATGACCAGAAAATGTATCATCCTTGAATACATGGTCCAGCTTACACTGGAAGAAGGAGAGAAATATAATCAGCATCTCTACACGAGAGAAATTACTTAGAATAAGGCACACTAGCAGTCTTATCTACAACATAATACAAGAGGAGGGCAGTGACGTGGAAAGTGTATGCTTTTGTTAAGATATAAAGTCCCTAAAGTCTAATGAGGAGGAACCGAGAACATCCTAATTTTCTGAGTCAACCTCAGGGACATTTAAGGCTTAGTGACTTGGCATGAATAATAGAATCTAAGAAAAAGTTCATAGAAACTCACCTGTGGGAACATAGAAAAGGCTAATACAAAGTATATGATACCACCAATAAAATCAAATTGCCAATTTTTCTTCCGGAACTTCAATATATTTCCCAATGCAATCTGCATACATTATTTGATCAGCATATTATAGCATCACTGGGATACAGTGGGAAAATATTTGAAAGGTGTTCTCGAGAGGGATGATCAACTCCGCAAATTTTAATGAGACTTACCCTGCTAGAATCTTCAAAAGAAGGATAAGCAGCTTTGCTTTCATAGGAGGTCCCATATAATTTGCCAAAATTACTGAAGACATGGGTGGGATGCAAAAAAGCCCCACCACAACCATTAACAACTAAATGTTGCACATAAGCAGGCTTATCTGATTGAACATATGAATGACGCATATACTGATGCAAGTCCCCAGCTACTCGAAGTTTACATCTTTCCTTCAAATGGTCACGTATCAGGTGAGAGACATTCTTCCCAGTTACATCATTCCAGTACCAATCAAGAAGCCAATTTGGTTCATGCGTCACAATAATCACAGAATCATCATCTCCAACCTGGAAAAAGAAATTCACTTGTAAAAAGGAAAAAGAAGACCCAACAAGTAAGTGTGCAATATTGGAGAACTGTTTTTCTAAGTGTTTTATATTTATCTCCACTTGTTATAGGGTAAGTGGACTCCTCGTCCACCCCTCTGCTGTATTCTCTTTTTTCATTTAATAAAATTTCTTCTTTTATCTAAAATAACAATTAAAAAAAATTAACCCCTGAATATGGAACTTCATTCACCAACTCCATGTTTTCAAGTTGAGACGATGATGAAAAGAAAAATGTTGCGCGAAGATATTTTTATTTTCTTCTATTCACTAGAAGGACGGCACTCACTACATGATCGCAAGTGTGATGGAAGATTATAAAGTAGGAGAAAATATATGAAATGCAGTAACAAGAGTGGAAGCAAAAGAAATATTATGAGACCATCAAAGACATAGGCACATAGCAAATTGAATACTACTTAAACCCTTTATCATATGCTATAACATGACTATTAATACATAATAAACAGAAAGTTGATCTCATAACTTCAGCCAAGAGTATTATGGTACTTCTTTTTTTACTATCAACTATATAATTAAAAGCACAAACTTAGTTTAGTTTGGTTTCACCAATTTTTGGTCCAGTTTTCCTAATTCATATTAGCATAAGTACTATCCAAATTTGTATCAAATAAATACTATCCAAATTTAAAAATATTCCTACCTCTACGAGGAATAAAAAAAAGATCTTTGTCTTTCCTATTCAAATTAGTATAAATACTCTACAAATTTGAATAATTACATGTTATCCATCAATAATTACTACATGTGTTCTTTTTAATAGTTTTATTTAGTTTATATATCTTAATAAATTTGTATGGGATAATTTTATTGCTACAATTTTATTAAAATATTAAGATGTCAAAAAAACCTCTTAACATATCACACGATTTAATTATATTAATATTAGTCGTGAACTTTATTATTAAATTAATATTCTAACTAATTTAATTCATTAAAACTTGAAATTTTATCAAATCACATGATTAATTGTATTAATAATATATGTGAATTTGAAACATAATAGCTGCAATATTAGTTAAAAAATTATAGTGAATTCATTCCTAACTAATTGTCATAATTAAATTAAAACTTATTAAAACTTAAATTTCATAATTCTATTCGGATTAGAATTTCAAGCAAATTTTGTCAATATAAATGTTAATATAGAACTCCATTACAAACTTAAATAAAATTAAAATAATTATTTTCTCATAATCATAACTAAATAAATCTACAATAATCCATTCAAATATTTAGCTTAAAAATTGATTGAAAGAACCTGCAATATATGATACTATTTAATAACTACAACTATGTTCTCAAAATCACAATTAAAAAAAAATAATTATTAATATAATAAATTATTATTTATGTCACCCGTGCTTCGCACGGGTTGGTGAACTTGTTGTAGATAATAACTCAAAACATTAAATTTCACCCCCCCAAAAAACAAAAGATTAACAAAGTAAAGCCAAGTTAAAAAAACCTAGACAGAGCCACAAACGCCCAACAACAACAAAATATCAACAGAGGTTTAGGTATGTGGCAAGTTACTTCTTCCAAACAAATTAGAGGCACAAGTCTGTACATAGTCTGTCCCACTCAACACTCTCCGTTGAAGCAGACTCACACTTTGAATAGCCTTTAACCACAAGCATACTTAAGACTAATAGGATAGCATATTTAAGTTCCATTAAAACTCTTTTTATATGACTTGTCCCAATGAAAATAAGTAGCATGTAGGCGATTGAGGTACAAAATTATTTATTTTTCTTTTTATGTTACACCCCATTTCAAAAGCAAAACCACTTTAGTATCGATGGGAAATTAGCATAGTTCCAACTGTCTACTGAAGAAATGTAGGCACAAAGCAGGAGGCATATTAGCTTCTCAAGTTAATATATAGAATTACATCAAGATAGAAAGGGATTCACCATCTAATGCACAGAGAATGATCCAGTTAATCATGTTAAATTCTTTAGCAATCAAAACGCCATATTGTTGCCACTTTTGCTGCTTAGTCTTCTCGCCCAACCATTATGAGACACATTCAGAAGTGTAAGTCGTGGAAGTATCTCGCCTTGATGACAGCATTTCCGCATATTAAATCTACAGACAGCAAACACCCACACGACCTTCATGATACAGATTCCATTTATTCTCACGACAGAACCAGTTTCTTTTAAATGTCAATCTGAATCACCTGACCAGAATTCCACCGTGCTATTTCCACAAGTGCTGGTTGGAGGGTGTGTAGCAGTTGAAAGTGTAAACTTATCCGTAGAAAGAATTCACCAAAAGCACTGAAAGGTGACCTTTATATCTTTTTCACCAGAAAAATGAAATTTCGGTTGACACCACACCCCCTTGCAACCTACCTCAACATACTTGACTAGAAACACTTTTGGCTAATTTAAAGAAGCTGAAGAAAAAATCTCGTAAAGTTACCCTGATGGATTCCATTAAACATCCAATAGAAAGCTATTAGGCTGGACAACTATTTTGAACACTTCAAGAGTCATATATCTTCATAAATCCATTATTCCAAATGCACTTAAAAATAATATTACAGTTCATGAATATGTTAAATCTTTTTTTATATATAGGTAAATTCTATCCCAAGTATGGGGATTGGAACCAATGACCTTGAGGTTATTCGTCAAGGCCTCTTCTTGGGGTTAATGTATAGTTTAAATCTATTTGGTTTCAACATTAAAAACAAATTGTCATCGTGGATCTTATTATTCTATAATATCTAGCTCTTATAATCGAAATTCAACGAGTGCCAACAACATTTTGTATGGTTGAGTATCTAGATTATCACCAGCTATTTCAACATGAATCACTTGATTAGTATTATCACAGATTCCCTGATAACACTACCTAGAGGATCCGCTCTCAACAAGCAGATTACACTTTTTTCAAATTTTGGCCTTTCCCAGGCTGAACACTGGGGAAAAAGAAGGGGGGAACACACACACACCCCCTCCCAAAAAAATAAGAAAAAAAAAAAAGAAAAGATCTTGCAAGCTCTTTTGCATTGATAAGACGTGAAGCTTGCTTTTCATAGATGCATGCAACTTAAAAATTCCAATAAGAATCATGTCCATAAGCATCTTTGTTTACTCTTAAGACGTTATGAGGGAGAAAGAGGTCAAATAAAAAATTGGTCAATAAACACAACAAAATGTTAACTGTCGGAAAAGTAATCTTCTTTAACTCGTGCTCCAGTAATTATTTCAGAGTAACATTGAATACCCTACATATTATACGCTACTATAATGCAAATGATATTAATCAGTGTCAGTCCCATTCTTGGTTGCCAGGAATAACCAATGTTGTCATGCTCTCAGTTTCGTACAGCCTAGAGGTAAACCGAGTAAGGTTGCATATCAAGAAAATGCTTCAATACTTATACAACAAATTATGAATTATGATACACACACACATGCTTTATAACTGCGCCTATATTCCTCTAATCTAATTCAGAATTTATCTAAACAATGCAGCAATAATAATCATGTCAGACAAATTATACAAATTTGCCAATTTCATGTACCCATACCTCACACATTAGAAATATCAAAACGGGAAGCGTGATCAGATTTATAGGTCGTAGGAAATAACCAACAAATAGTTTTAACGAAAATCCATTCCTGAAGGCAGTCTAACCTCTATCCAGAAGAAAAAACCATTTTTTATTTTTTAAACCTTTTTATTTATTTTCTAAATAAGATTTTATAACCTCAAACGCATTATGTTTGACTCACTAGAAATGATGGTAACATGTTTTTAAAACCTCCTTTTATAATTGATAGTCCAATCAAAAATAACAATCTCACATAATTTCATAGCGCAACATGCAGAAGCACTCCCAAAGGTTCATTTTTTTAATATTTGTTGCACTTTTAAATTAAACTGTAACATGGGGGAAAAGTACAGAAGAAAAAAATACCTTTTCCTTTATTAATTCTGAGAAGAATTTGAACTGATATACATCAATATCAGAATGGAGAGCAAGATCAAGACCAAATACCCACCACCTTTTAGGTAGCTGCATAGCAAAGTAACTTCTCTTCTGAGGCATAAACCACCCACCCAACCAGCTTTTATGACAAATGTACCTCATAAAGGTTTGAAGTCCATCAAACCAATCTGTAAAACCATAAAAAAAATTAAAAAAAATAAATAAAAATAAGAAGAAGAAGAGAAAAAAAGTACTATTCCATATCATCACTTAAATACCAACAAAGAGGAACCACATTTTGAACAAACCAGTAGACACAGTTATAAAGGATCAAACAAGTAAATAGCAGATGAGAAAATCAATGTTCAGAAAGTAAAGTTTAGAGGAAATTCAATACGAGAAAGAGACCAACCATGGTTTCCAGGAATAACAAAACACTGAGGGCCATCATATTGCCTCAAATCAGTTACCCCAGAAGGTAATTCTGGCTTGTTCACAGCTATATGCTCATCCTTGTACCACTGGGGAGGCTGGAGAGCATATTCAAAAGGACGAAAGAACCGTGTCTCATATGAAAATGTTGACGGATTAGGATACCTATAAGAAAACCATAATATTTCCTTCTTAAAAACAACTTTTTAAGTGAATCTATGGCCAGCATTACTTAAGATAAAATTGAAATTCAACAAATATAAAAGGTTAAAGCATATTTACACAAAGCTGCCTTCTCAAAGAAAGATGCAATTCCAATACTAACACATTCAAGTAGTAATATTTGGGGGAAGATACCGGGAAAAAGATGTATGAATAATATAAATTCTCATGACCTCCTAAAAAAATAACCATAAGAACGTGGATCATTAGAACTCATATTAAGAGAACTACATCAAGCAATGAAATGTACAGAGAAAAGACACCATGGCCCCCATCAAGTTCTCTTGAAAACCCATTGCAGCGTTTCAGGAATAAAGGTTTTCTACTGAATACAAGTAGATTGTGTCCCCGCTTCAAATCGAGCATGCCCCCCATCCCCTCTCTAGGAGTTCTGCTGTCATATATTATCTATCTATATATCTAAGAAGCAAGGATCTGGCACATATTAATGTAAATATAAATATATATACACACATACATTAAAATTTCAATACCAAATAATAATTCATGATAAAATGTCAAACATTCAACATAAACAAGTTTTACTATATAGTATTATTAAGTATTCAATTCTTATTATCTTTAAAATCAAAACTCAGAAATTTAAAATAAAATAAAAAATAGAGAGAGAGAGAGAGAAAACAGAAGAATCTCCGAAAAGAATCCCGAAGAATCCCAAAATATAGATTTGGGGAATAATCAACGTACACAAGAATCCTTGCCTCTTAGCTACATATCTATATATATTTATGCATTTTTTGCCACAGCACAACCTCAAGTTTTCTATGTACAACAACCAAATTGAAGGTACTCTTCAGTTTTATATTATGAGATTGTTTTTCTCTAACCTGTAATCTTTCTCTTGCTTTAGGTGACATGGCACTTCTTGCTACTCTATTGTAAAGGACGTGACAATTGTATTCCATTTTGAGTAGATATTGATATTAAATAAAATTGAGCTTTTATTCTCTCTGTTTTTCTTTTTTGGCCGCAAAAACGCACGTTAACATGTGGCATACTTCAATTTCTAATTCAAATAATTCATCATGCCAATTTTAATAGGCATAATCATAATGTCTTCAATACTATAATATGTTTGATAAAAAGAACTATACTATAATGTCAAAATATTCTAGGATCATTTAAATAGACTACAATTCATTCTCCTTTCAGGTTTCCAATAAACAATTCAAAGAAGGTCAACACCTGCTTATTTCATACAAGAACAGCAAGTTTAACGTTATTCAAAATCCTTGTGTGGGTGCAAGTGCAAGTGCAAGTGCAAGGTAGGGCATATTAAACTTCTGCTATGAAGAAATCAGCTGCTTATAACAACTAACTAGTTCAACATCCTATAGATCCATATAAAGTGATAGCACTATGATTGAGCTTACGCAAGGTCGCCCCCAATAATGAGCAGGTTCCCACGTGGCAGAGTGAGCTCGGAATCACTACAACGGACACGAATCGAAGGTTGAGCAAGAAGGCGTGCCACACTGTAGGATGAGTTTCCACCATCACCAGTATCAGCTACAAAGTCGAACCACAGATCATCCTTTTCACTAAAATGGTCATATAATAAATCATCCTGTTTAGCTCCATCTTGAACCCTGCTCATTGCCGCCTGATGGCATGGTGCCAGAAGAAAAGAAAAAGAATTCATTGTAACAATAACACAATTTAATCAATGTGCTATCAGTAAATTATTCAGAAGGAACATTTGACTAAAAAAATCATTTTCAAAATCAAATGTCAGAACAAGATTCTTAATGCTAATGATTAGCTATCAAGGAAAACATTTACCAATAAAGGTGCAGTTTACCAATAAATCAAATAACCACAAGTTAACTACATATTCGAAGCATGGCTAACACACATAGAAATAAAAGCAGCTTACGCAACCTCCCCAGTTTTTCCAAAAATTCCATTACATGAAATCTCTTTAATGAAGTCGCAGAAATTCAATGTTTATGTCCTAATATCTTTAGGTGGCCTATAGTTATCAAACGGCTGTTTTGAGATGTCATTTTATTCAAGTAGTTGCTATTAATTAGTCTTAGAATACTATTATTTCAAAAGCGCCTCTTCTTATTTCAAATTATCAGGCTCTAAAAGTCTAAATAGATACTGAAAAAATCAGAGAATACAGTGCTTTTTGCAGTTATGTCACCTGCCGAGCTTTTCTACTAAAAATCTCCATAAAGGGGAGACGTACCCACATTTGCACATTGCATACAAATGGCATAAGAAAACATTAAAGAAATTAGCACTAGGATACTTCTTGTTTCTTCAAGCCTTACAGAGTGTGGAGAAGGATTCCTGTCGATGGTGCCCTGTTTAGGTGTTTTGGGCAGGTTTATGTCTTTAGCTATACTGCTTGTATATGGGAGCCACTTCTGGTGATTTTCGTTTATTTAAATGAGTGCTTATTAAGGGAAAAAGAAGCCTTGACAAAATACCTTATAGAATTTTGAAATTTTGCAGAGAACGTCGAATGTCAGAAAGTGTTATTGCTCTCACTATTGGAAGATTAAACAGAATCAACTGTCAAAACATAAGCACATCAAAGAAAGATTTTTTGTACCTGCATCATGCGCATATCAAAACGTCCAACAAATAGGGTTACTGACACAAGGAGGTCAAATACTGTCTTGAATAGATCAGCTGATGTCCTGCAACATAGGATCATCATATGCTACAAGATGCAACAGCTTAACCCAGCAATAAAGTTGGGGAAATAAAGAGATACAGAAAATATACCCTGAATACCAAGGAACCATGTCCAAGAAATCAGGCTTCATTTGTTTTTTCTTCAGCTTTTCATACTCTTTGACTGACAGAGGGTGAGTAAGAGCCCATCTATTAATCATCCAACATCAGCAAAGTAGGAAACAGAGCATAATACAACAAGCATGAAATTTTTGTAAGACGGTGAAATATTATTTTGATATTACGAGCAAAATAGTTTTATAATTCTTCACTTGAGGGAATGGAATACACTCAACCATCACATAAATAAATTACTATTTCATGGACCTTTAAATTGGGAAAAAAACTGATAGCATGGTGAATTATCCGAAAGAGTAATCAAGTCCTTGTTCCGCTGTTGTGTATGTATATTAATTAACATTAAATATAATGCAGAAATTCTTTAGGAAGGATTATTTAGTGGATACAGCAGAAAATACAAGTTACAGACCATATTATCTACCTAAATAGCACTCACTTAAAATTGTCAACTTACCCTGTTGATCTTTCCACTACATAGTTGGCAATGTAGAGACCGATAAAGGTAGCCCATAATGAATATATAGGAGAAATTCCATCCGATGATCCCGAACATGAGCCATTGCAAGCTAACTACAAATGAAAATGAAAATAGGGAAGAAAGGTAGAAACTGCATAAGATCCTCCAAAGCATGTATAAATTTATATCAGATTGTGGAAATGGGCAAAAACCATACCTCTCCATATATAACCCACTTGGACAGAAGTGGATAATCACTAGCTGACCCAACTGGAGCAAACCAAGATGAGCAGACCTGGTCTTTTAACTCATTCATTCGGATAAATTTTGTAAGCCATGTGCTGCGCTCTTCCTTGTTCCACAACGAAAACCAACTGGAAAGTTTTCGTCCAAATGTTTTTTCTTTTAGAACCGAGCGGTTGCCACAATGGCTATAAAATACACAGCAGGCTATACTTAAGACCTACACATAATAAATGGCATCATAATACTGACCAGAATTTACATACACAAAAAAGTTTAGATTTTGTTTAGTATGACTTACAGCACAATTTTGGAAAATTGTGAGGATCTCAGGCCTTTTTCCGGCCACACGAGCAACAAGACCAACATACCAAAGTCCAAGAAATATAACATGGAAAACAAGAAGAAACAAGATGGATGATACATATATTGTCAAAAACAAAGAGAGATTCATCCTCATATCCACTCCCATTGATTGAAAACTAGGAAGATGATATAAGGCTGCCACTAAAATCCAGCCCACATACCTACAATGCAAGAATTCAGCTCTCAATTATCAATAATACCTACAAAAGTATAAATAAATAACACCACATTATCATAAAGAGAGATAAAACAAACACACTTACCAGCGGCTAAAATTTGAATAGCTTGGAGTAAAAGTCCTCCCAATGAAAGGGGACGAAAAGAAATAGAAAAAACCAAGTAAACAAGCATACATGGACCACCACTTAATGTTGTTGTCCAATTTCTGTATAAGAGTATGCAAATTATCAGAGGATATGAAGAACAAGCAGCCCACAGCTACAGCAATCACAGCATGACGAGAATGCTCATGTGGGTATGGATATGTGTGAGTCAAAATTGTCCTCACTGTCTCCATTTTCAAAGTTTCTAACAAACCACCACCAGAATGCTGCTTCTTAATACCAGAACCCCCCATGGCCAAAACCTATGAAAACCCACTTGCCAAATTCTTCTAAAACTTGACCCAATTCAAATATTTCAACAAATTGAGGATGAAATCGTGGAAAATCTCGGTTACCGATTCAGACCCACGACAACGTTTGTTCCTAAAGTAAAATAATTGAGTAGTGGGTACTGTGTATATCTCCGACGTGGGTAGTCGGCCGGAGTTGCCAAATACTGATCGGCCGTTTAATTCTTCAAGAACAGTCAAAATTGAAACCCAAAGAACAATCGTTTAAGCATCAACCATTCAATAAGTTAATGGAAAAACGCACACAAATTTAGAAAGAAGTAGAGGGAAAGAGGTACCTAAATGAGGTAAAAGGAGAATGGAGTTTGAAAAAGGGAAAGCGAGCATGTGGGTATGAATTTAATTACGCAACCGACTTATACTGCAGCTTCTGAAAATGTCTGCAAAGGGGTACCATTTTCTTTTGATAGGCATATTCGCCACTAACCGAAACGTGAGCCAATTGTGTGCCTGCAGGGGGAGATTATCCTAATTTTTAATTTGTAAAATTGTTGTTAGTTGTGACTTGCTTGAACCGTCAAATGAATTGGGTTGCTGATTCTAAAGGGCTGTGGTTTATATATGCGTAACTCTAGTTGCACGCTCTAAATATAAACGAGTACCCTCATGTATACGCAATAACTGTATATAATTTACTATTAAATTATATTATTGTTAAAATTTGATATTTAATAATATTTGAATTAAGAGTTTTGAAGTTGATAAAAATAAATTATACGAGAGAATTTGAGAAATGATTAAGAGTAGAAGAAAGAGGAGAAAGTTAAAAATTAAGAGAAAATTAAATATACTGACCTAAAATCACCAAAGAACAGTTACTAAAGTTTCACATTTTATAATATAGACATACTAGCGGTAACCCGTGCCTCCGGCACTCATTTTTGTTGGAGAGAAAAAAAAAATGTAGGAGAAGAAGGTATTGAAGATAGGGTTTGAAGAAGAAGAAAAATGTTGAAGAAGAGGAAATAAAGAAGGAGAAAATAATGAACGATCAGATTTATGCCAAACTTTAGATGGTTCAGATGATTTATTAGATGAGCGGGAAATTCAAAATCATTTGTATTTTGTTATATAGACAGATAGATAATATAAATAATATAGATATAGATAATACAAATAATTTATATTAATAGTAAGAGAAGTTATTAAAATTTCCCCTCTCTCTTGATAATATAATGAGGTTAAAATTCTTTCTTTCCTTTTATAATAACTGGTACCCTACGCACACGTGATACATGTATATAATTTCATGTTTAATTATACGGTTATCAGAATTTGATATTTAATAATATTTGGATAAAGAGTTTTGAAGTTGACAAGAATGAATTATATAAAAGAATCTACGAGATGACTGAGAGTAGAAGAGACAGGAGAAAGCTAAATAATAAGAGGAAATAAAATATAACTATAGATTGTGACTCAAAATCACCAAAGAGCGGTTAGTAAAACCCTATATAATATAAATAAATAAGTGATTAATTTATCTTTACTAAATAAGACCTCCATTCACTTATTTATCATCTTTTAATTTTATCATTTATCCTATTACACATAATAACTATAAAACAAAAAATAATTTAACCAAGTATAACTAATATGTAAAATAATTAAACATTACATAATAGTTATATAAAGACAAACTTAACCTAATAATTGTTTTCTTATAAACTATGAAATATTCATGCATTCAAAGAAAAATAGACAAACAAAAAAATAATAAGTTATCCAATTTTTAGATAATTGAACTGATGAATGAGTGCAGGATGAATAATAATAGTTTATTTAGTATTATTATCCAACAATTAGATGACTTCTTCTTCTTGTTTTTTTGACTAATTTTTTTAAGACATTAACATTTTATTTTCTCAAGGAGACAATATTAAGGTTGAGTTTGTCTTTCTCTTTTTATATTTAACCATGCATTTTTCATAATGGTTGTACTTGTTCAGATTATTTTTTATTTTATAATTATTATCCGTAATAGGATAAAGGGCAAAATTAAAAAAGGTAAATAAGTGAATTGTGGCCTCATTTATTAGGGACAAACTAGTCACTTACTTATAATTTGATGTGCAATTAGTAATTTAGAGTGTGTATATATAACCATCCAAAAAAAATACAAAATCACAAGTTGAACTTGTTCAAATTCGTTTTCTACGTTACATTTTATTTTTAATTAAAAATGCCTTCCGCTTTGAGCATTTCAACAATTTGCATCATATGCACCCTATCCATCAAAATAATTCTTTTGCACCTTATATTTTAGCGCGAAAGGTACAACTTATTTTGATACTTAAAGCTTAATGTACTTTTATTAAAAATAAAGTTTAAGATAAAAATCAACTTTAACCCTTAATTATGAAGTATAATTTGTGATTTTGTTAAGTATATATAAAATAATGCGTATGATACTTAGGCGTGTCTATAACCTAAATCAAACCAAACAACTCGACCAAATCAATTAAATTTGGTCGGGTTATATAAGTTAAGTGATTTGGTTTGGTTTCATATTTTACTAAACCAGTCATTATTGGTTTGATTAGGATTAGCCATTATATTAATCCGAAAAAATTGAACCAAATCGAATACATAAAGAATAAATAAATATAATGTATTTTATATAATTTTTACTATTAAACTTAATATTTAATTCTAGATACATCTCTATAATTTTAAGCGATTATAAACAATAAATAATGCAACGTTTACGAACTATAATGATTTTTATCTTATAATAATTTTTAGCTTCTTAATATCATATAAAATAATTATATTAACACTTTCAAATCGAATGATCCAACCAACTCAAACCGTTATCAAGAATATAGATAACTTTCATTTGCGCCCTATAGCATGCTTGATTGGTAATTTTTCTTGTAATTTTTAAAATTTGCAGAATATAGATGGGTTGTAATTTTTAAATTTTGCAGAATGTAGATAGGGATGCAGATGGTACTAAAACCCGACCCAACTTCCTACCTTAGTAAACACTTTTTTAATCTTGCACTCCATCTGTCCAGAAAGAGTCCTAATTTTTCCTCCACCAAAAAGAAAAAACAAAAACATTTGAGTATCGCTGTGTATTGCGGAAAAAAAAATTACCGACTTACAATTGTGACGTACATCAATAGATGTCATTGGGTAGATTTATAGAGTTGGTCTACTATATCACATATATTACTAAAATATTACCTACAATAGTTATTCATTTAACTGACAACAAAAAAAATCGATCAGTGACAAGATATATATATATATATATATATCATTTTTCAAAACATTTATCTTTAGAAATTTAGTAGCCCTTAATTATTTCTGTGTGCTTTTATGTGTGCGAGTGTATATATGTCATCTTAAAGATTCATGGATAGCAAACAGGTTGAGTTGATCATCAAACACAAATAATGATACTGAGTCTAAAGGCTTTTCTTTCAAAATCGGAGCTTCATTTTTAAAATAGACTAAAAAAATTACACTTTTTTCTCTAGGTGGAAGTAGAAAATTTTAAGGGAAAAGAAAAGAAAAATAAATAAATAAATAAATAAATAAATGTTTTTTGTTTACTTCATTTGAGAGATTAAATCAAAATTGAACTTTTCTTAAAATGTTTTTCAAGAGAAAAGTTATAAAATATTATAAAGTAAAAACAGTAAATAATGTTTAGTCAAGTTCGATGTTTTGAATTTGATTCTAAAGAATGTGTCATTCATTATTAAATACAGGTTGACTACGTAGTCTACGAGTAAATAATATCATTCCGTCTCAAATTAATTACTTAATTTTATTTTTTTTAAGTCAAATTGACTATTTTTAAAATTAATAATTAAGCATATATAAATATATTTTTAAAATTATAAAAATTGGGATTAGTAATAAATTATATATACTTTCTTTTGGTTATAATCTCTTCACCTATATTTTAACAAAAATAGTAAAAAAATTAGTTTTAAAAATGGTCAATTTGACTTTAAAAGATCAAAATTGAGCAATTAATTTGGGACGGAGGGAGTAATAATAATAATAATAATAATAATAATAATAATAATCTAACTTATTAGAGAAAACATCTATTTATTAGTATAATATAATTTTATAATTCTTTGTAAGTACTTTTATGTGCATCGACTATGCATTAAAGTAAAGAACACGTACATTCAATAAAAAAATCTCATTACTTATTAAATAGTAGGACTCGCATATATTGTTTTTTATCTTCAATGTCATTATAGAGTTAATGCACAAGAATTATTAATTTTAAATATTTTTCACAAGTTCTAGGCGAATAATAGTCAGCTATCGCCTGCTCTTTGTAATTGTTATTGCACAATTAATATATTAGGTCCCACACTTTTGTAAGAGAAGATTTGAAAAAAATATCAAAAACATTTGTTATCCTATTAAATTAATATAATTCCTTGATGATATTTGTATTGATTGTTATCCTATTAAATTAAGAGAAATACCAAAACTAGTTTTAGCTATACTATTTATATTTCTACTTACCACTTAATTAAGAGATATTCTAAGTTATACTACCCCCTCCCAACCAAATTAAGTATCTCTTTTATCCTATTTTTTTTATTTTAGGTGTTTTTTGGGTACCCTTGAGCCATTATTCATGGTATCAAATGATATCTGACTCCTGCCAAGACTCAAACTCACCTTTTTACCTTGACAACAAGAATACCACTCAACTAAGACTATTAATTGCTAAGTGAGTCAGGTTTAAGGTTGTTCAAGTTCAGTCTATTTAAAAATTGACAAGCTTAGGTTTGGGCTCAAATCATTCGAGTTTATAATATGTTTTTCAAATTCAACTTGTATGTGATCACGAGTTTTGGGCTTATTTTTGAACAACCCAAATAAAAAAGATCAAAATTAATAAACTAAAAATGAATAACAAAAAACTAATGCAACTCATTATTAAAACAACATTAGCTCATTTCATATTGATAAAAATATTAAAATTTTTACAATTCACAAGATCAAATATCATAAAAAAATAAGAAGTTTGAACTTATAGCATACAACTAATTATTGTAATAAACATCTCTAAATTATTTAGGTAAGTTAAAATGACAAAACATTTAAAAAATAAATAAGTTTAATACTCAATTTTGTTAGAATATATATATATATATATATATATATATATGTGGGAAAAGAGAGTATATGTCATGCCCCTAATACGACATAGTTTTGATTGACAAATTAGTAAAATGTCAAAACAACCATTAGCGAAAATGGTGAAATGTCAAAAATACTACTAATAAAATCTCTTAAAATAATAGGATACTCATAAGGTTGTGTATGTTTAAGACACACGCTCCCTTTTTTCTGTATATAAGACATGTTTTACCCAAGTTTTTTTTTATAAAAATTATAATTAAAGATTTTTTTTATATAAAACTCAAAAATGAAAAACTTCTTAACCCTGATGGGTAAAACTACGTCGTTTTACTAAGTAGTCTGATTCAAGTTTGGCTAAGGCATGTCTTAAATTACTTTTTCCTATATATATGTGACGCCCCCAAAATAGGGTCCACGCAACCTATTTTGAGTCGCCAAAAGACAAACAATTAACTTATTGCAATACAGTTCCAAATATAACGAGTCACTCTAAGTCTTCACTACAATTATTGTCACGCTATTTTACAACATAGTGAAGACTACTTAGTAACTATCTCGGACCATCACTCCACACCTCGACTAATCCAGCTACACTTTCATTTTCTGAGAAGAACAATGGAACAAAAAGTAATATGGTGAGCTCAAATAGCCCAGTAAAGAATATCATGACTAAGATAATGAAGAATAAATTATATTTAGCCTTCAACAGTGATAAATCAAATAGAATATAATAGACAACAAGTTTTAGATCATCAACTGCAGCGGAACAAGCAATCCATTAGAAGAGTCAAGTAGACCATAATGTCTACTATCTTTTCCAACTTAGAAGTTCACCATCAATATTTTAACCCTGTAACACCGATCAACATTTCATGTTCATAATCATGCCAATTAACAGCTTTTGGTCATAATCATGATGATTAATTCATCTTTGCACTACAGGCCAAAAATATTCAATTGTAACACCAATGGTCATGATCATGCTAGTCAATAGTTCTTCTTTGCACTCAGGTCAAAGAGAACTTTCACCATGTGTCCTTGCCATACAGACGAAAGACACTCAACAATTATATTGTCTTTACACCCACGCCAAAGACATTCATAATAACTTGATTATTTGATTATTAGTATAAATAACAGTGATATAGAGAATGAACGGAAGTTGTAAGAATAATAAGATAGAAGAATAAACATTTAAAATTTAATATTTAATTTGTTTAGAGTCCAATAATGTCCAAATTGTCAACATGATGACCAAAATATAGAGTCAAATTCAAGAATGATATTCAAGATTCATATTCAAAGATAATGATTAAAGTTTAATAAGAAGGTTCAGGTAAATAAAAAGTTCAAATGAAATTATACTAGATGAAGTGCAAACCTCAAAGGAATTTCTAATCATTTCAGAAATTATAGAAGCAATACTTACCATTGTAAGTTTAGATTTAGGAGTATGAAAAAAAGTGATATTCCTTACCTTAATTAGCAAGTGACTGGATGATGCTTTATATAAAGTTTATCAACCTAAATATATTTATAATTTAATTAATAACTATCACATATGATGAACATTAACTCGTATATTATAAAATTATCAAAAGTGACTATATAGTATAAATTTGTGTAGTGTTCAGAATAAATTTCAAAATAATATTTCAAAATAAAATCTTTCAAAGTAAGTTTTTCAAAATAACTCTTCTAAAGTAAGAATTATAAACATTGTGTGATGTGTGTGGGTGTTTGACCAACTTTTATAGAAAGACTTAGGTTGTGTTTGATTATATCTGAGTAGCTCTTAATGGATATGTCTCTGATTCGGTCAGAGGCAAAACTTGTTTGGTAAAAATTTTTTTGCCTCTTAATCGGTTAGACACAAAAATATAATTCTAAATCATCCAAAGGTATGTCTGAGCGAGTTTATATTTTTTTTGGAAACAACATTGAATTGATTCTCTTTTAAGTGTTTGAAAATTATTTCTTCTTCGCATAAGGTTGACCTTTTGAAGAATAAATTTGGGTTTGATGAGGCATTCAACTACAAAGATGAGCAAGACTTAGATGCGGCCTTGAAGAGGTAAGTACTTGTATTCGCTTCCAGGGATTGATAATACTATGAAGCATGAAATTCTTTTTTTTATCTAGAAAAAGTTGTAAAGCTAATTTAAACAAGTTCTTGTTAATAAAGCTTGAATCTCCTTTTCGGGAGAAGTTGAAATCTAAACTTAGTATAGATTCCTCCTTACCTTTTAGCTTAATTGGGAGGTCAAGATGTTTATGGTAGTTGACTTTTTTAAATATTTAAAATTTTGTCATTTTGTTGTTGGTGTTGTTTATTAGGTATTTTCCTCGTGGCATCGATATTTACTTTGAGAATGTCGGAGGCAAGATGCTCGATGCAGTACTCCCCAACATGAAACTCCATGGACATACGGGATGATCTCATAGTACAACCTTGACAAGCATGATGGTGTTCACAACTTGTTCTGCCTCATTTCAAAACGAATCCACATGGAAGGATTTGTTGTTCTTGATTACTATCACCTCTATCCAAAGTTTCTTGAGCTAGTTCTGCCTGAGATTAGGGAAGGGAAAATAGCATACTTGGAAGACACAACTGAAGGCCTTGAGAGTGCCCCTGCTGTAATGTCCGGAAAATTTTAAACATTGTATCAAGTGTATTTTTTTTATAAATAAATTCATATAATTTTATAAATTTAATTGGATCCAGGTGGGTATTATTATTTAATTGTATAAATATGTGATCCAATAATTTTCTGTGCATTAAAGGGACCCACTGGTAGCTTAAATAAATTAGTGAGTTAACCCTAAGAATTTAATTTGCAAGAAAATTTGGAAAAGAGATTAATAAATAATTTTATCATTATCGGAATAAATAATTCGATTGAGGAATTATTGGTAAAACAAATATGTAAATAATTAATTAATTGAATTAATTATTTAATTTAAATATTAGGACATAAGGGTGTTAATTTAATGTACCCATTTTCTTTTTTATTTAATCGGGCCAAATTTCTTTTTATTGTTCTGATTGGGTCAAACGAGTGGGCTGTCAAACTATATTAATTGGGCCAAATCCAATTTCCTTGTTATTGAGCCACTTTGTATTTGAAATAGCTGACCCAACTCCATTTCTTTCCATTTCGGTCGGGTTAAGTCTATCCACGGGTTGTATCCGTTTGGATAACTGGCATACACAGTTGGGGGAACATTCATACCGTCGAAATCAAATTGGGGAAACCCCAAATCAATCAGTCAAGAGGAAGGAAATCAGCTGAGGAAGAAAAACCTAAGCCCTAGCCCTCGAGCGATCAAACCCACACCCTCAATTCAATCATACCAGCCGTCTAACCCTCACCTCAAATCAAGCAAACCCTAGCTTTTCAATCAAACGGATGGGGTGTGCGCGATTGACTGACGGGAGAGTCGCCAGGCGTGCGCCGGCGACGGTGGGAGCAACCAGCGGTCTGAGAAAGGGAAGTGGTTGACTACCGAGCAAACACGGCAAGGACCAAGGGTCCCTAAAATCCGGCGACGTGACCGGTAAAGCCACGCAACTCGAGGTATGGGCCGAACCCAGCTGGGTTTGATGCGAAGCAAACGACAGCCATCCCCCTTCCTACCGATGGTCTTTGAGCAACCAAATTAGGTAATACCCAATCAAATTGGGCAAACACTGCCCTATAAATTGAGACCCCAGCCTTGAAGAGCTGCCGATTCTCCTTGCTTGGTGAGACCCAAATCAGAGAGAAATTTTTGGGAATTCAGAGTTTAATCAGAGAGGGGAAAACAGGGGTAATCAATTGGGGATTTCGATTTTAGCTCGCGGTGGATGTCCAACTTGATTTCGTACTTTGGAAGGAGAAGGAAGGCTGCCATTCGATCGAGTCCAAGGTATAGCAGTAGGCTGCTATAACAGTTTCTCTTTCTTTTGTGATTTTAGGCTTAAATGTTTCTCTTCTTTGATTTCAAATTGTGACTATTGTATTGGGTTATTCGTTTTGGAATTGATAAATTTCTGCTGAATATATTGTTCTTGGTATTGTATTGAGTTGAAATCCTCCACTATATTGGAGTATTTTGTACCTCGGTATTGGGGCAATTGATTTCTCTGTATTAAATTAAATGACTCTTTGAAATTATTTGGGTTGCGTTGGGTTATCCTGGTTGAGGATTCTGATATTGGATTATGTTTGTTATTGTTTGGTTTAAACCTGGGAAATCCGTATGGTTTTGTTCTTGCTGGGTTATTGTTTTGGCTGGGAATATATGTACTGAAGGACCAAACTAAGTTCCATTAGCTAAACTGTTATGCCGGCAAAATAGCTATAAGATCAAACCTTGTTATTCCTTTGATGTGTTAATTGCAGCGTGTATTGTGAGTCCCAAACGTAGGTATTGAGGGTGTTAGTGTGCTTTGAAACAGGAAGGCAAAACTCTGCAAAAATTTTATGTTGGGTGACTGAGAATCAAACCCAGCTTTGGGTAGGGATTTGTTGGGCCAAATGGGTAACAACAAGATTGATGGTTATTTATTTATTTTCAATAAATAATAAGAGGAATAATAAGCATTAAATTATTAATAGCAAATAATAACAAGGGCCAATGGGATAATTATTCATTATCTACCATTTAATAATTAATAAGATAGTAAGTCCTTAAATTATTATTTAGTTAACATTAAATAATAGTAAAGTTAACGAGATAATTATTATTTACCAATGAATAAAATTTGTAAAATAACTATTTATTATCCATAAATAATAAATAAAGATAATAAATATTTAATTATTATTTAATAATAATAATAATTAAATATGAATAAAGTTAATCGAATAATTATTTATTATTTGTTAATAAATAATAAATAAAGATAATAAATATTTAATTATTATTTAATAATAATAATTAAATATGGATAAAGTTAATAAAATAATTATTTATTATTTTTCCAATAAATAATAAATAACGATAATAAATATTTAATTATTATTTAATATTTAATGATAATTAAGTAGTAATAAAGTTATTAAATAAGAAGGGAATTAATTACTTAATCATTAATGAAATAATGATTAAGTATAAGATTTATAAGTTAATTATTTAGCCTTGACCCTTAATAAATAGTGATTATAAACACTTAATGATTAGTTAAATATATTAAGTGTGTCAAGTATTAAATCAATGTTGAATAAGAGACAAGGTTAATGATTACTAACTTACCCCCAAGGTAAATAGTGATTAAGAGTGGATCAACTAAATAATTGATCAACGGTTTTCTGTTATCTTTAAACCAAAATAAATTTATTAAACCATACCTAGATACAAATAAAGGTAATAATTGGAGTATTCAAATGATAAGTGACCCTGATTAATTATTATCTGTTTAAATAATAACTAGAGGCCATTAAATTTTGTTAGCTGATGGCTAGGTAGTAATTAAATTCGGTGAATTGTTTATCTGCTAAATAAATAGCATAAGTGGGTATAATTACGCAACGCTAATGGATAAACCAACTCTACCAACTGATAGGTTATCCAAGGTCAAGTAATTAAAGCTAAGATTTAAATTGTAGCTGAGCGAACAGGCAAGTTCCTAACCCTAAACTTCTTACATTATTGCAAGTTCTTCCTTACTCAACTTTTTACCTTGAGCAATACTTCTAAAACTTTATGCAGTATTTTAATTCATGCAAAAGGTATATATTATTGCAAGGATTCTTTGAGCTTGAATTTTATCTCCAAGCATGCTTTAAGTGGTCTAATTACTTTCAGAATTATTCCACCTCTGTATATTTATTAACATTCGTGCATTTGAATTCGTATATTTAAATTCAGAAATCTATAAACCATTCATGGTTAAGTCTGAACCCTTGTTCGGTCAGACAATTTTGTGAAAATTTATAAAAGCTATCCGAACCAATCAATGGTAAGGATTCTTAGACTGTATGAACACCCCTTTATTTATAGGGGAGTACCCCACGTACCGTATATAAGGTACAAATAGCAGAATTAAGTGTTATGCATATACATCGGGTACGCGAGGCTGATCCCCTCAAGTACGTTATTCTGTAGCCAGTAACCAGAGGGTCAACCAGCTATTGACTCCTCTGGAAGTTATCGTTCAAAGTCTATCTGACTATCAATTGTTCTAAAAGCATTTCATGTTCTTGCTTCTGATTATTCTATTGTTGAAATCCCTTTAATATCCCTTCATCATGATATATCTTTATTGTTGCACTTTAAACTTGCTGGGCAAACTCGTTGCTCATTCTTGCTATATCATGACTTCATTGCAGCTAAACCCGAGACGTCAGGGAAGAACAAAGGGAAAGAAAAGATGAAATGATAGAATTCTCGTAGCAGACTTTAGATTCATGTGTTAGTTAATTACTGTTAATGTAATTTAAACCCTGATAGCTGTTTAGGGTATGGATTGTGTAATTGTTTAAGGTTAATCGTATTCTGGGACTAGTAACACCTTGTAATGAACAACGTATGTTTATTTTATTCCGCATTTTAGATACCATATGTTGTTATAGGTGGATGTTTATGTTGGATCGTGATGACCGGATCCGGGTATTTGGAAACCCGAATTTGGGGGCGTCACACCTGCAGTTCTAATTGGGCTTTTCTCTGGGCGCAATGTTGGAAAACAAGTACTTAATTTCCTTGTGCTTTACTCGTTTATTACTAATATTTTCAATATATTCCATTAAGCTCTTTTTAGGTATATTGAAGCTAGTAAAGCTTGGCTTAACAAGTGTAAAGGCTTTCATCCAGTTTCTTCAGTAACCCAGACTATTATTTTATATGCTTTCATGAACATAGTGAAAATGCTAAATCATTTCATGTTTTACGTAGCTAAAGAACTGTGGTAGATTTAGAAAGTTGATTGTAAAGATGATGAATGATTATGTATTGGATGATTTTATTTAGTTAATAATATTTGAGTTTTTTTTCTCTGTATTTTGACCATAATTTGTTATGGGGTTATTAAGCTACGATTTATTTTGTTTGTAAAATAATTTCGACATAAAATTTATATCGTTGCAAATTATAACAACTTTCGTTGCATATATAAAGAAAATGGCAACGCATAGTTTTGTTGCTAATCGACAACTTTCGTTGTTATTGAAATTAATTAGCATCGAACATTATCGTTGCTAATTGATCATAATTATCTATAACAAAACCAACGACAACGAAAAATTTCGTTGCAAATTAATATATGATTAATTTATTTTGTACATTTAGCAACGAATTTCTTTACCAAAAAGTATATAATTAGCAACAAAAATCAATTAAGGCAATAACTTTCATACTGTTCAACAACAACAAACATCGTTGGCAAATGTGTATCAAATGCAATGAATTTCATCTTCATTGGCAAAAAAAGATTCTTTTCGTTGCCAATAAGGCGGATTTTGCAACGAAAGTTGTTTTTTAGTAACAATTTCTTAATAAATTTGCTACGAAACATTTCGTTGCTAAATAATCAATGATTTTTCATGAAAGCAAACTTTCGTTGCGAAATATCTCACTTTCGGCAACAACAAAAAATCTCATTGCTAGACAATTAGTAACGTTCATTGTGCAACGAAAGGTTCAACGACTAAAAAATCGTTGCAAATGGTCTTTGGCAACGAAATTTCGCACCTTTAGCAACAAAAACCGTTTGTTGCAAAATCACCATTTTTTTGTAGTGAAATATAATTCTAAACCATCCAAAGACATGTCTGAGCGAGTTTATATTTTTTTGGACAAAAATAACCTCTTCAATATTACAAATTTCCTCTTTTATCCCCAATACAAATTTAACCCTGCTGATTTCTTGCGGTGCTGCTCTTCACTCCGCCGCTCTTCTTCGTTGTTGCTCTTCTCCTTCATTCCTACTCTTCTTCTTTCACAAGTAAATCTTCTCTCCCTTCTTCATCTATTGTTCATTGTTACTTGATTTGTTCTTATTAATCTTCTTCATCGATTGTTCATTATTGCTTTGTTGGTATTTCTTTTTCAAACTCCTTTTTTGTTTGATTACTGTGAATTTTTGGTGATTTTGAAATATTAAACCCCTTTTGGTGGTTACTGTGAATTTTTGGTTATTTCATATATTGGTGATTATTATGAATTTTTAGTGATTTCAAACCCCCTTTTTCAAATCTCCTTCACTGCTTTTGGTGATTTTTTGTTAGCATCCCAAAATCTGTTGTTAAGTATGGTATATTTGTTAAGAGATTATATTTTCGGTACAACTTTGTGTTGATTAAAATTGAAAGCTTGGTTTATTTTTTGACCAATTAGTGTTTTTATTTTGAGTAGTGTATGTAATACATTCTAAGTATTGGAGCTTGAATGCTAACTTTTTAGCATATTAGGTAGCTCTTTATTTAGTGAATCAACTTGTAATTTCTGGACTTTGTTAGTATCACCTAATAACATATTTTAGGATGCTTTTGTTTGCAATGTTAGTATCACCTAAGAACATGACTCTCTGTTTGTTATAATTGGCATTGCTTTTAATATGATTGTAATGGTAATTGAAATTATTACCTATAACACTTGATTACATATTATTATTAAAAACCAAACCAAGGCCATCCTACCTGTTGTTTAATGTTTTCCCTTTGATTGATTGTCCCCATTCAATAATGAATCACTTGATATGTTGGGATAATTAAATGTTCTATTTATGTAGGTTAAAATAATTTGAAATTGGAAGCATGTTAGACATGACTACCTAGTTGAGTTGAATGTTGTAGTCTATAAAGTCTAATTTGTTCTTTATTGTTCAAACTATTTAAATGTTTGTTCTTTATTGTTTACACCTTTTATAATCTATGTACTTTAGGTATGGAACAAGACGGTGAAACTAAAAAAAAAGACTAGTGAGTTGGAGGAATGAATCATTAGTGAAAACTTTTTTAGAAGCATGTATTCGTGAGGTTGTGGAAAATGGTAGGGAAGGTGCAAGCCCTCAAACTGCAATCATGGAGAAAGGTATGAGAAATACTAAAAGATACCTACAACATGATTGTGGATCGAAAACAAATGAAGAATTATTATTACTACTTGCGAGGAAAATATAGTGCATGGTGCAAACTCAAAAGTAAGACATAAGATGTGTATGAGCCGTCAACTAATAGGTTCAACCTTTCTGATGAGGAATGGATACAAGAGATAAAGATGTTCTTTTAATTTTTTTACATTTTAAGTTAATTAGTAACAGTCCTTAAAAATATGTTATAATATGTCGAACTTTCTGTTTGAATACATGCAAATAAAATGGTAGAAACTTTAAAGATCTCACCTCTAATCTTCCCCGATCTTCGTATTGCATTATTTGATGGAACCGCGACAACGAGACATGATAGTTGGGGTCCTAGTTGTGGAAGAGCTAGGACGAAAGATACACCTTTGGACTTGGAGGTTGTTACTCTTGAGGACATTCCTTTTAGCACCCAAGGTCAAGAGTTTTCTATTCCATCTCCTAATTTATCAACTCCCGGTACACAATCTCATGCTTCCGCTTCTACCTTTGAGGGAGTAAGGCCAAAGAAAAAAGCTAGGCGTTCATCAAAACAAACCTACAACACTAACCTAGATGAAGAGATGTCCAAGGCCTTAAAACTCATTGTTGAAAAGAATAGTGGACCTTCCCTGAAAGAATGAAAAGATAAGTTGGAAGAACTTGGCTGGGGAGCGGAAAATCCACTACACAACATGGCTCTTAGAATATTTTGTGAGAAACCAAGCTATAGAGCATGGTTTTCAGACCCGGACCGGACCGGCGGTCAAATCGAAAAAAATCGGAACCGGTCGGTCTTCCGGTCTGGTTTGGACCAATAACCCATTTTTGTTTAAAAACCGTTCAAACCCGGCAAACCGGCGGTTGAACCGCCTGACCCAGCAAACCGGTGACTGGTTCGCGAGTTGGACCGGTTCTTACTTTAATAGAAAAAAAAACCAGCCTTTAGAGTTCATCTTCATCTTTGCACTTCTTCTTCTCCGTTGCGCCCAAATTAATCATTAATGTATAGCTTACTCTAATAAGTAACACAAAACTACTCACTTTCCAAATCCATTATTTATACCCAATAAGCTTTAACAATATTTACAAATAATAATCACAGAAGAATGACAATAATATCCAGATCTGAGCCAAAACAGAAAAATTAAAAAGAGAAGAAGAAGAAATAAAAAGAAAAAGATCGGACTAGTATGGCCCAAAGATCGGACTAGTTTAGATCGGACTCATCAACCGTTGTTGGATGTGTATCTCTCTGTGTACTGTCGATTTGGGGGTCGGTCGCTGTTGGAATAGCATGAACCAAAAAAAGCCACCCAAAACTTAAGAGTTAAGACAGTGCACTATGAACTTGATGACCCCAAAAGGCGAAAATCACTTCACAGTTCACACAATGGAATGATAAAAGAAGGTCTGTAGATTTTAATTATAATTAAATATGCTAAAAGCATATTCCCATTTGACTATAATATAATAAAAAGGAGAGTATGTATTTAGATATGTTTATATTCATTTGTATTTAATTTTATCAACTTGAGTTTTGAGTCATGATTATAATTTAATTTTTTTATATATATAAATTTAATATTTATTTGAATTGTACAAAATAAACATTGTACAAATAGGTTTAATTTTTTTATAAATAAATTGATTAAATTTAAATATTTACTAAATATTATATATAATATATAATAATAATAATTAATATATTTAATTATTTATTATTTTTATATATTAATGACGTCACTGTGCCAATAACGGTCCGACCACTAGTTGGACCAGTGACTCATCCACCCAGTACCTTTTCCGGTTCGATGAACGGTCCGGGTCTGAGAACACTGCTATAGAGAAGCCTAAATGATTTTAAAAGAGAATGAGGTTGAAAATTGGTTATGAGGGTTTCACGCAAGTTAGGATATATTGTTTAGTTGTTGGATATTACTTAATTACAAACTTGATATTATGTTAGTAGGATATTTAGGGCTAGGTAATTTGATATTTTTGGGTATAAACTTATTATCTCTGGGGCTAGTTAATTTAATATTTTTGGGATACAAACTCTTGTATATGTTAGGGCTTATTTGGTAATTATGGATGTGATATTTGCTATTACTAATTATGGATGTAATATTTGCTACAGATGATTTTGAACTTCTTATGTTACATTTTTAATAGATGTCATTTATTATGAGTATTGTTGTATATTCGTCTTTACGTCCCAATTAATTTCATATGGAGGGGTGTGTGTGTGTATGTATATATATATATATATATATATATATATATATATGTATTTTAAATATACTTATGGTGTGGTCTCTATTAGTTTTTTCCTTGTTCCTTTTCTATATATGAATTGTGTAGGTTCTTAAGCTGAAGAATAGAAATTGTTGAAATCGATCTCCCTGTTTTCCCTTTTTTCACATTCACATGTTATGAAAACTTTATCTGATACTCCAATTAGGCAACTAAGGTGTCAAGCTACTTCTAATTTTTGTGTTGGCTTGATTTTTCTCATACTTTTCGCATAACCTTGCGTTAGTCTCAAGGACGAACCCAGGATTTAATTTTAGGGGGGGAAAGAATTTTTTAAACAATTTAATATGTATTCATCATTAAAAAGTAAAGTTCCACCATTACAAAACATATTTTATTAAAAAATTTACTAAAACAAAGATAATGTAATAATAGAATTTATTTTGACAAAGACAACAAAACATAGCAAAAAAAAGTCTTTTAAAACATATCAAAACTTCGCCAGAATTGCACCTGACGTTGTTTCAAATCACGAAATCCATCTATGATTGATTCTGTACTGAACTGTTTCGCAATTTCTTTTTTAATGTAGACAATAAGAGAATTTGTAAGATAAGTAAGGGTTTTAGACTTTTAGTTGGTTACTGGAAAGCAAATTGAATATACAATTGGAATTAACATATACAATATTATGATCACTCATTAAATTTTTAAAAATTAAAATATCAAATTTCATAAAATAAACAAAGAATAAAAAAAAGACCTGAGAATGGAAGAGGTGAGCCGTGAGCGAAAAGAGTTGAGAAAGCTCCTGAAAATGAAGGGTAATTATTGAAGACCATATTTGAGAATTGGGATTTTATCTTTTGATGCTTTAGATTTCGGGAACAGGGAACTGCAGTTAACCTTTATTAGTTTATTCCTTTAAACCTTATGTAGTGGGCCTTACAATAATATTGGGACCTTGATGCTTTATTCTCAAACAATAGAATAGAACAAGTGGGCCTTACAAGTTACAAAATTTTTAAACCTTGGGGGGGCCATGGCCCCCTCCAGTCTAACTGTAGCTTCGTACCTGGTTAGTCTCTAAAGTTATTTCCTTCCAACTAAATATAGTTGCATAAGTTATTCTGGAAAGAAGTACTTTTGTGGTAGTATATATACATTAAAACATATAGATTTTATTATTAAAACATATACATTAAAACATATTCTGGAAAGAAGTACTCCAAGATTTATGTTTCAAGTTGATATCTTATAGTGAATTGAAGTGAAAGTTCAATTGAGATTGACTGCCTTGCATTGTTGCATTCTTTGTATTATTTTGTCAAGGATAATGTCCCGAAATGGGAGTCGCCTTTAGGATAACTCAAACATATAGATTTTGCTATTTAGTTTCACTATAAATTAGTTTTTCAGACCAATTATAGTCAAGAAAAAAATAAGTCCTGGTCTTCCAAATGTATGTTTCAAACTGTTGTAATAGATATGAGGGGTTAGATTAGATGGTGACTCTAGATGAAGCAATTTAAGTATGTTTTAAATTGGATAAAGCTTTACATATCATGGAAGCTAGATGTATAATGTTCAAGCTACTCAGTTCTAGAGTAATACATGAGAGATTTGACTTTGGTACCTGTCCTTGATTGCATTTGGGTGATTTTTTTTTCTTTTTTGGTTGTATGATGATGTATAGATTTGGGTAAAAAAAATAAAATATATAAGAATGAGGTCTTGTGTTGTTACTTTAGTGCCCATTGGTGAAGGTTTGTGATTGACTGACTGTATATTATTTTTGTAGTTCTCCTATGTTAATGGTTTAACCTTTTCTGACCATTCCAATTAATTTTTTCTTTTATTAATTGTTATAGTATTTTAAAATTGTTATGTTTAATATAGGTAATATGGATATTGAGGATCAAATTTTATATTTGATGATTATATATTAGTATTTGAAAAGACGATCTTCAAGGAGAATACCAAGGATTATAGATAATACTTCGGTATTAAGCGGGCATGCTTACACATTAGAGTTGTTAAATGGATCAACTATACAGTGTCGAGAATTTATGCGCCTTTCTCGTGATGCATATGTGTATCTATGTGAACACTTCAAGGAAAAACAATGGGTACACAATAGTAGACACATAACAGTTGAGGAGAAGATGGTAATATTCTTAATCATTATATGTCATAATGAATGCTTTAGAGTTGTAAAATACAGATTTCAACATTCTACCCAAATAATACATAGATATTTTCATGAGGTGTTAAATGGAATGATTGAGTTTTCAAAAGAAATTAGTGCTTATATCATTTGATTCAAATCCCGATATTCTGGGAACCATAAAAATTTATGACAAATATTTTCGTTAAGTGACATACAAATTCTGTTCTTTTTTTACTTTTATTCCATAAAATAAAATACTTTGAGAATTTTAAATTTTTTAATGCAGGGTGCAGTAGGTGCATTAGATGGTACTCTTGTACATGCACTTGTTCTTGTTAGTCAACAAACGCGTTATAGCGGAAGAGGAAGGGGTGAATGCTATCAAAATATTTTAGGAATATGTGATTTTAACATGATGTTCACATTTATTTGGGCTGGATGGGAAAGGATTGCACATGACTCATGAGTGCTAAAAGAAGTTGCATTTGATCCATCTTCTGGTTTTTGTCATAAAATTTCATCATTCAAGTTATTAATAATAATCATTAATTTTTGTCTCAATTACAGATAAATATTATCTTTGTGATGTTGCATACACAAACACTCAAGGATTTTTATCTCCATATCGCAATACAAGGTATTGGTTAGCTGATTTTCGACGCAGACGCGCTTTGAATAAAGAGAAAAAAATTTAACCATGCTCATGCATAACTCAGAAATGTTATTGAGTGTGCTTATGGTGTGTTGAAAGCAAGATTCCCAATTTTGAAACGGATGGCTCCTTACCCTTTTACAGTACAAAGGGATATAGTTATCGTTTGCTTCGCAGTCCATAATTTCATAAGGAAGCATAACATTGAGGATGAATTGTTTGCTCAATATGACTGAGATAACATGTTTGACGATGAAGCGGAGCAAAATAAAGGAAACGAAGAAGAGGGACAAGATGAACCACAATAGGGTGATCAAGGCATAGAATTTATGGTTAATCTACGTGAACAAATTGCACTTCAACTCTTAACAACTGTTTGAAATTAATTTAATTTGTATGGTTGAATTATTATGTTATGTTGATATTTTCCTAGGTCATGATACATTTTATTTCATCATATTGTGGTCAAAATATTATAAATATATATTTAAAATACTATTTAGACCTTTCTGATTATCAAACAGGTTTTGCTTAAACTGTTCAAAGGGTTAAAATGATAAAATACTGTTATTCAGACATTTTAAAAAAATTAATAGCCAAACAACATTTTTTCATTCAAACAAAATTCTGGACAGAGGCTCTATATTATTCAAATGTATAAACTGTTCAGATCTTAACACTCAGTTTTATCAAACACCACCTTACTTAAACAATACTTGTACTCTTGTTGATATTCACAAATACTCAAGATAGCCTAGTACACTAAGAGAGATATGTTAACCCCTCCTATTTATAGCCAAAAACCAACCACACTTTATAAATATATTATTCAAAATATTATTCCATTATCATTATTTATTCAAAAAGATTATTCCATTATCATTATTTATTCAAAAAAATTATTCAATTATTATTATTTATTCAAAAAGATTATTCCATTATCATTATTTATTCAAAAAGATTATTCCATTATCAATATTTATTCAAAAAGATTATTCCATTATCATTATTTATTCAAAAAGATTATTCCATTATTATTATTTATTCGAAAAGATTATTCCATTATCATTATTTATTTTATACCTTTTATCAATTGCTAACATATTATCCGTCTTCTGCATTATTGACTTAATGCACAGATATTAGTGTTTTTCAAACAATGATTCTGTCTAACTACTTAATACCCGTGATTTTTAATTACGTAACTTTTCATTACTATCCATACGACAATGACAATTGTGGTGACAATAGTATGAAATGTTGTGACAACCCCAAATTCATGTATTTGCTACAATGGACTAGTGTTCACTATCCAACACTAAATCATTTTAAGTATAAATATTATAGACTCACAATACTGACAACCATATCATTTTCAAGAAAGAAGGGGGTCTTCCGTATAAATGACGCACAATTAAATAACCGCTTTCCTTGACAGAACTTCTAGACACTGTCAATAATGCTAATATTATATCAAATAATATGAGTTATTGTGTCGTGACAATTATTGATGAAATATTGTGTAGATACTACTGTAACAATTTTGAATTAATAATTATGAAATACCGTGTGCTACTGTAGGATAACGTATCATACTGTACTTTTATCAAATTAACACCTTACTGTTTAGCATAATAATTATAAAAAAATTAAATTTTTATTCAATAGAAGTTGGGGTCTTACAATATAACTATATATTAAGAGTGTAAATATGTAATAATTAATATAAATAGTCTATATATTTATATGCTTTTAACAGTATAATTCGGCCAAGTCTATAATTAGTTGTACGATTTATATATTGACCAAACTCGGCTCAAATTTTATTTTGAGCTTGAATTTAATTAAATTTAAACGAGTTTTTAACGGATTGAACTATTAAATTTTGGATTTGACTAACTCAATTGACACTCCTACACTTAACCAACTAGTTAGTGGTGGGGTGGGGCATTTTGAGAGAATGTATAAATTTACACACGTAAAAAAAAGGAAAAAAAATGAAAGGGAAGGGTGTTGGGGGAGGACAGGGGATTGGGGGGGGGGGGGGGGGGGGGGGGGGGATATAATTATAATTCTATTTATATTAATTAAAAGAGAATCTTTAGTAGAATCTCCAAAATAATAATAGAGTTTTTATTTGACCTCCACTTATATGTTAGTATTTTCTATTAAAATTTTAACTTATTACAAAAATAAATATTTGTTATAAAAGAATAGTTATATTTACAATTTTTTTTAATATTCAATAAGGTTCCTCAGTTGCTTTTATATAAATAAAAATTGAGTCCCATACTTCAGCAATTATATATAACATGTAAAATTTTCACACTATTAGTAGAACCTCCAAATAATGTTAAGAGTTCTTAAATTTGATCTCCACTAATATATTAGTATTTTCTACTAAAATTTTAACTTGTTAGAAAAAAACATGTAATTGTTATAAAAGAACAGTAATATTTACAATTTTTTAGAAAATATTTTTACAAAGTTGCTCTCATATAAATAAAATTTAGGTCTCATACCTCAGCAATTATAACATTTAAAATTTTCAAACTTTTAATGGAACATCTAAATAATGTTAGAGTTCTTAAATTTGATCTCCATTAATATATTATTTTCAATTAAAATTTTAACTTGTTAGAAAAACCATTTAACTGTTATAAAAGAATGGTTATATTTATAATTTTTTTTAAAAAAAATATTTTTATAAGATTGCTCTCATATAAATGAAAATTGGATCCCATACTTAAGCAATTATAACTTGTAAAATTTTCAAATTTTTATTAGAATCTCCAAATAATGTTAGAGTTCTTAAATTCGATCTCCATTAATATGTTAGTATTTTCTATTAAAATTTTGACTTATTAGAAAAACATGTAATTGTTATAAAAGAACGATTATATTTACATTTCTTTTTTAAATATCCTTACAAGGTTGCTCTCATATAAATGAAAATTGAGTCCTATACTTAAACAATTATAAATTGTAAAATTTTCAAATTTTTAATAGAATCTCCAAATAATATTAGAGTCCTTAAATTTGATCTCCACTAATATATTTGTATGTTCTATTAAAATTTTAACTTATTAGAAAAACATGTAAGTCTTATAAAAGAACAGTTATATTTACAAATAATGTTTTTATTTATTTTAATATTTTCACAAGGTTACTATTATATAAATGAAAATAGGGTCCCATACCCAATCAATTATGACTTGCAAAATTTCTAAAATTTTTGTGTAAAAAAATAATTATTCCCTGCTAGTATTCCTACTAATTATTATCACATCTTTTCCGCAAAATAGTTCCATTATAACTTGAAATTAATCTATAAAATCCTAAAATTTAAAATTAATATAAATTCACCAAATAATTATCATAAACTACCTAAAACATATTGCAACCCATAAATTACGAAATTTATTATTTTCCAAACTTACACAAATTGCGTCCATTTTAAATTTATAATTTTAAAAATTAATAAGAAAAGAAGTCAATATGAGGAAAAGAAAATGATGAAGAGTAGTCCACTACTAAATTAAAGAGAAACTCCAAAACAAATTTACTACTACTACTAAACATTTATTATATTTATTGTCTATTTGACCTCTAAAACGTACCCACTTTCATTTCTTGAGTATTTTTCAAGATCAGCATAAATGACACTCAACTTTCTAGTTTACATTCAAAATTTTAAAGTTTTCTAAGTATGGGTCAAACGCCAATTGGATTGGCGTTTGGAAATTAAAAATCAAATTCAACGCCACTTCAACTGGAGTTAGAGTGTTAATCCCGCAAATTAACTTAACCAAATTAATTTTTTTAAATGATTTTTTTAAACGAGTTTATTTTTTTAAAGAAATTTTTAAAAAAAATAGATTCAACGCCAAACGAACTTGCATTGTACCTTTTTTTAATTTTTTTTTACAAAGCAAATTTTTTTAAAAAAAGTAAAGGAAAGATGTCAGACTTGAACGCCAATTGATGTGGCGTTAAAATTTGTTTGTTTTTATTCTTTAAAAAAAATCAGAAATGCAAAATAAAATTTCTTTTTTAAAACCGTCGATCCTTCAACGCCAAAACTAACTGGCATTGTAGCTTTTTTATTTATTTTTTATAAAGCAAACTAACTAGCGTTGTAATTTTTTTTTATAAAACAAATTTGAAAAAAATACTAAAGTAAAAAATGTAAGAGATAACGCCAATTTGATTGGCTTGCATTTTTTATTTTGTTTTTAAAAAAAGACAAATTCCAATGCCACTTCAACTCACGTTCAAGTCTAACATCTTTCCTTTATTTATATTTTTTCAAATTTGCTTTACAAAAAAAAAATTACAAAAAAGTTACAACGCCAATTCGTTACGTTGGAACAATTTTTTTAAATTTCTTTTAAAAAATAAATTCATTTTAAAAAAAATTAAGATAATTTTTTTTATAAAAATAAATTATTTTTTAAAAAATAATTTGATTAAGTTAATCTGGGGGATTAACAATCCAACGCCAGTTGAAGTGACGTTGAATTTGATTTTCAATTTCCAACACCAATCCAATTGGCGTTTGGCCCGTACCTAGAAAACTTGAAAATTTTGGATGTAATCTAAAAAATTGAATGTCATTTATGCTGGTCTCGGAAAATACTCACAAGGTTACTATTATATAATTATATAAATGAAAATAGGGGCCCATACCCAAGCAATTATGACTTGCAAACTTTCTAAAATTTTTGTGTAAAAATATAATTATTCTCTGCTAGTATTCCTACTAATTATTATCACATCTTTTCTGCAAAATAGTTCCATTATAACTTGAAATTAATTTATAAAATCCTAAAATTTAAAATTAATATAAATTCACCAAATAATTATCATAAACTACCTAAAACATATTGCAACCCATAAATTACGAAATTTATTATTTTCCAAACTTACACAAATTACGTCCATTTTAGATATATAATTTTAAAAATTAATAAGAAAAGAAGTCAGTATGAGGAAAAGAAAATGATGAAGAGTAGTCCACTACTAAATTAAAGAGAAGCTCCAAAACAAATTTACTACTACTACTAAACATTTATTATATTTATTGTCTATCTGACTTCTAAAATGTACCCACTTCTATTTCTCGAGTATTTTCCGAGACTAGCATAAATAAAAATTTTCAAATTTTTTTAAGTATGGGCCGCGTTAGAAATTGAAAAACAAATCCAACAACACTTCAACTGGCGTTGGAGTGTTAATCCCGCAGATTAACTTAACCAAATTATTTTTTTTAAAATGATTTATTTTAAAAACATTATCCTAATTTTTTTAAACGAATTTTTTTAAAAAGAAATTTTTAAAAAAATAGATCCAACGCCAAACGAATTGGCGTTGTAACTTTTTTTTAAAAAAAATTTAATTTTTTTATAAAGCAAATTTGAAAGAAAAAAAAAAGAAGTAAGAGAAATGTATCATACTTGAACGCCAGTTGAAGTGGCGTTGGAATTTGTCTTTTTTTTAAAAAAATAAAAATAAAAAATAAAAAGTGCAAAAAAAAGCCTCAAGTGGCGTTGGAATCAAGGATCTTATCCTAAATTTTTCTTTTTTAAAACCGCTGATCCTTCACCAAACTAACTGGCGTCGTAACTTTTTTTTAAAAAAAATTTATAAAGCAAACTAACAAGCGTTGTAACTTTTTTTTTATATAAAGCAAATTTGAAAAAAAAAATACTAAAGTCAAAAATGTAAGAGATTTAACGCCAATCTGACTGGTTTACATTTTTGATTTTTTTTATATAAAAAAAAGACAAATTCCAATGCCAGTTCAACTGGCGTTCAAGTCTAACATCTTTCCCTTACTTTTTTTTTTTCAAATTTGCTTTATAAAAAAAATTTAAAAAGTTACAACGCCAATTTGTTTGGCGTTGAATCTATTTTTTTTAAAAAAATTCGTTTAAAAAATAAATTTGTTTTTAACAAAAATTAGGATATTTTTTTTAAAAAATTATTTTGATTAAGTTAATCTGGGGAATTAACACTCCAATGCCGGTTGAAGTGGCATTGAATTTGATTTTCAATTTCTAACGCCAATCCAATTGGCGTTTGACAAAAATTTGAATATAATTTAGAAAGTTGAATGTTATTTATGCTAGTCTCGGGAAATACTCACAAGGTTACTACTCCCTCCGTCGCAGGATAAAAATCCTGGTTGACTTTTTACGCATATTAAGAAAGAGGATAAAATGATAAAATTGTCCATATTTAGATTCTCATTTAATTGCATAGATTTTTGCACATAACTAGTGATGCTCCATAAATATGCATAGAGAATAGAAATATGACAATTAATACTAAGGGTATTATGGACAAATTATTGTAAAAAATAGATTATTTAAGGTAAGTGGACATTTAACTTGGGACTACTTAAAATAGTAATAAATACTTTTATCCTGGGACGGAGAGAGTATTATATAAATGAAAATAGGGTCCCATACCCAAGCAATTATGACTTGCAAAATTTCTAAAATTTTTGTGTAAAAAAATAATTATTCCCTGCTAGTATTCCTACTAATTATTATCACACCTTTTCCGCAAAATAGTTCCATTATAACTTGAAATTAATTTATAAAATTTTAAAATTTAAAATTAATATAAATTCACCAAATAATTATCATAAACTACCTAAAACATATTGCAACCCATAAATTACGAAATTTATTATTTTCCAAACTCACACAAATTACGTCCGTTTTAAATTTATAATTTTAAAAATTAATAAGAAAATAAGTCAATATGAGGAAAAGAAAATGATGAAGAGTAGTCCACTACTAAATTAGAGAGAAACTCGAGAACAAATTTACTACTACTAAACATTTATTATATTTATTTTTATTTGACTTCTAAAACGGCCCACTTCCATTTCTCTGTCATCATCTTTCACATTTTCCACGTACAATCAATTCAGCCTCCATATAAATACAAAATCTCTCAAAAAAACAACAAATACAAACGTAATCTGATATTCATACCATTAATTCATACTCCTCAACTACTGTCCATTTTCCACCTATTCATAACTCGTCATATGGGTTCAAGCATTAATTTCAATTCCCCTGAATTTTTTGACCATTTTTCAAAGTCTTTAATTTTTTCTATATGGGGTTTTGGATGCCAGAGCACTTGCATTTTCTGGTTTAAAGGGGTTGTTCTGAGATTCTTAAAAGTGGGTTCACATTTTCTTGAAAAGTAAAGCTTGCTTTTTGCATGAAAATGGCCAACTCATTTGGAAACCAGAATCAATCGGGCCGCCTTGCAAATGGGTCATTTTCCTACAATGGGAATGATCAGAACAACCAGAATTCTGTTCCGCCGGTGAGGAATCCGGCTCCCCGTCCGTGGTTCCGGTATAATCCCGCAGTTAAGGTGGTTTGGACAGCTGAAGAGGATGCAATTGTGGAGGAATGTCTTGTAAAGTGAGTCACTTTTCACCTTTTTTTTTTATTATTATTAATTTTTATTATTAATTTAAAATAATAATAATAATAAATAAATTGATTTGAATTTTGTGGAATGTGGAGCATGAATTTGAATTCTTGGAGTGAGTTTTTTGATGGGTTTATGAGTTGTTTACAGGTTATCTTTGCCTTTTGCTTTTATCTTGCTCTTTTTATAGGAGGGATTTTGGTGTAAATTCAGTCATTTTGCTATGCATGAATTTAATTATGGGAGTTTTTAAATTCATAATGGTGAATAGAAATTAAATTTTAATGTAGTTATTTGTTCATTTCAATTCCTTAATGTGGCAGAGTTGACAAATAAATAGTAACATAGATGATTTTTTTAAATTAAAATCCCAATAATTTAATTCAGCTGCTTAATAGGTTGGCATTCAATTTCCAAAATTTTAATTTTAATGCCTCGGATACTGGTAATTTGTTTATGAAGTTTGGAGTATAAATTATTTCCTATACCCGTATAATTTCCAAACTGGATTCTGCTAATTCAGTATGCTCTCCAATCTGACACAGCTGAGAGCCAATGAATTTGCTTAGATGAGAATGGCATACTAAATCAATTTTTTGAGGTGATTTTTTTTTTTTTAGATTCTTCCTTACATTTATTTGCTAGAAAAGACGGAAAATCTACGATTAAATTCACAGCAGAAGTTCCCCGCATATAAGATAGAATTTGTTGTTCTTTCATTATGTTTCCAAGTATGGTTATTAAATTACACAAATTCATAATGCTGAAGTATTTTAAGCTTTCAGTCATTTTTGCTTATGTTTTTCTTTTAATCATAAGATAATAAGATCTATTCATATATTTTTTTTATCTGAAAGATTTGTTAAGTACAGTATTGAAAATTTATGGTTTTTGGTGGCTTCAAATATATCAACTGGGCCAAACTTGATGCTTAATTCTAGATACAATATGTTAAGATTCTAGAGTTGGTTTTTCGCATAGTTACAGTTTTCACTGTAAGTTCTATACCAGTTTTTTCAGTTTTAATTTTACATTTTCTCATCATTATATCATGTATATTGCAATTGAATAATATACTCTTGTAAAATATCCTACAGATTTGCCTCTGATTGTAACATAGCCCGTTATGCAAAGATTCGTAAGCTGGTACATGACAAGTCTGTGCGGGATGTAGCGGTGCGCTGCAAAATAGTGATGGTAAGTTCCAAACATTTTCATGTCCTATTAATCGCAAGAGTTGTGCTTTCTGATTAATTATTATTGACATTAATTATGTGTACATAATTTATGTGATTACTCAAATAGCGGCGTAAATGTTTCGGTGTAAGCATGGTACGCAAGTGAGATGCAGGCAAATGAAGTTAGTGGTTTTTGGGTTTATCAGTGGCTAGTGTATCTTTGGGAATCTCGTACTTTAAAGGATTTCTTTCTAAGGCTGCTTTGTTCAGAAGGATTGTTGTTGCTTTTGCTAGCAGCAACCATTCAGTTCAATTAGTTTATGGCTTCGTATTTGTGTAAACTTATGGTTGGAATATATTAGGAGTTTATTTATGATTTTTAAAAAATTTATTAGACCCCATTTATGGATTACCTTTTTGGGATATTTGTTTGAGATATTTTGTGCTCATTATTGCATTGCCTTATCCCTGCTTAATGGTTTTGAAAAGCACATTGTGGTCTCTCACTCCAAATTTGAATCAAAATGCTTTACTAATTTACTTGATTTGCGACTTTATTGATACCCAAATATCAGTTCTCCTTTTTTGTCAACTCAACATTATTGTTCATAGGATCAGCCTTGGATCCCCCCCCCCCCTTTATGTTAGTTTGTATATGTTAAACATGTTAAAAAAATTAAAAATCTTACATATCAATATATACTATGTTAATTTCGAATGCCTTTATATGATATGGTCAAGCTCGACTTTACTGAATGAAGCCTTGAAGTTGACCACACATATCATCATTTGCCATGTTACTCTATCAAAAGCCATAACATTCTTTTCTTTGCAGTTAAATGTTCGCTAACCCCTTTACCCGTTTTTGGATTTTCAGTTTTGTTTTAAGTTTTTTTTCTCCTTTATCTTCTCTTAAGGCCCTAAGTCGAAACAGATCAGTCCTTTGTCAGTGTCTGAATAATGTTAACTATCTTCTGATGATAAGTTCTCACAGATGCATTCTTTTCATTACTTACTGCCCTTGTTTGATATAAAATTCTCTAGGCATCTGAAACTCTGATATATATACTTTTGTTTCCTTTAAACTCCATTTCATTCACCCTCCTAGAATTGCTTGTGAAACGTCTCCTCAAATAGTCCAAGGTATCAATAAATGGTCCAACCGTCAATATACCTTCTCTAAATTATTGAAGTATAGCATTGGTACTCCCAAATGTTAAGATAATTACTCTAGAAATTTTTTTCCCATTGGATCTATAAGGAATGTGGGTCATATGTTAGAGGGACATATCGAATGGATATGTTGATCATATCCATTCATACCCATGTTTGGACAGTGGGCCTATGCAGAATGTTAGTCGGGAAATATCTTTACCATATATTTGATATAACTTTTATATGTTAAAATCTCAAACTCATAACCAGGGGTTGGCTTTAGATACCATTTTACGGAGTGTACTACAATAGGAAAAACAAAAAATACACAAAAAATTTAAATGAAACTCCACCTTAACTTCATGCTGTCATGCTACTTCTAGTATGGCACCACCATCACCGCCACCACCACCATCACCACCACAACCATCACCACCACAGCTACTATAGTGTCAATATAGGCGGTACAATTGTCAAGACCAATAGACCATCATCGTTGTGGAAGCCGTCACACAACCATTGCACCACCCCATGCTACCACCAAATGTAATAAGCACCGTGACTACTGGTGACAAAGTCAATGCTACCATCACTGCCCGAACGAGTGAAAACATAATGAATGGAGTTCAAGGGAACTTTTAAAGGTCTAGCATAGTTGGTTAATATTATGTTTATACATATAACTAAACCAAATTCAAGAATACAAACTAGATATCAATATCATGTCTAGAAGCATGTTGCTAAATGTGTCTAGACATTATAATGGGAATACATGATGCCTATTTTTCCATATGTACCTTGCTATCCAAAAAAAAATAACTTGACTCATACTCATCCAGGCACATAAATGCCAATTCTAGGATTTTCATTCCCACTAAACAAATGCACCATAGTTTTTTAAAGTCTGGTTTAAAACATACAATTGATCATTTCATTTCCATTCTGTAAATTTTTATTTGACTGAAGAACATATAATCTATAGTTCTCTTATTAGATTAGCATGTGTTCCACTCATAAACACCTAAGAAAAATTACAGTGTGTGGGTCTCGTCCCAAGAGTCACGCGCTTGTTGGACAATACTCGACTTGAGAAGGTTAACAATGAGATAGCATGGCCAATGATGAAGTGATACGTGTCACCAGACAGTTGGGACCGAGGAGGGGATTAAACATCTTGGAAGGGCTCGAGAAGGATGAGACCTGCTCGGGAAGGTGCCACATGCCACCGAGAAGGACCCTCCAAGAAGGGTCAACCGACTCGGTTGACCGAGAAGACTTGACTGAGAGGCCCAGTGTTACCCCTCTAGGAGGTACCTGTAGAAGGCACCGAGAGGGTTGTTATCGACACGAAAGGCTAAGTATGGGATTGCAGAATTGGACTGGTGGCTAGAGATACAGAGAAAACCGAGAGGAGTGATTTCTTTTTAGGCCAACCCTCTCGGTCTAGATTGGTCAACGCAGTGGCGCCCGCTAGGCAAGTGACCTAGGGGTGCTCCCAACTTCTTTGAATACTACCTCATTTGATATAGGATAGAGGATCTTTTGGAGACTTGAGAACTTTTAGTATTACACTATTCCTTCTGAGAGCCATTCTTGCCTGCTCTCTCCCCTTTACAGTTACTTGATTGAGAGTCTATGTCCTTTTCAAACCCAACCCATTTCTCTAGGCGGGAACCTGGACTTGTCATTCCTGACCTACACACTGTAGAAATGGAGCTCTGTTCCTCTTGGATACGTATCAACAGGGGTACTTTTGTAACATGTCTCCAACATGCTTTCAGTGTATCCATATTCTTAATCTAAAAAAGATTTTGATTATGATAGACTACCAACATTAATTAATAGTTCTCGCTCCTAGTCCTACAACTTTGCCTAGCTTGAAGTGAAGTATAGAATCATAAACAAAACTTGAAGTGAAGTATAAAATCATAAACAAAAGACTTATGATCCTTGGATATCTTTGTCAAAAAGTCATGGTTCTAGCATAAAAATGTCATTTGGTTATTATAGTCCAATTTCTACAAAAGCTTGAGTTGTTTGGATTTTCCTAAATATATTATGGTGTAACAAATGTTAATATATATATTTTTTGATAAGTAAAACAAAATGTTAAAAAGAATTTATCATAACAAAAGCATGCAAAGGTAATGACACAAATTTTACTTTAACAAAAGCATGATAAGGAAAATTATGCTAAAGGAGACTGCATGGGAGTGAGAGAGAAGTTGCCATTTAATATATATATCGAGAGAGAGAGAAAGAGAGAGAGAGAGAGAACATGTATATTTACATGTATATATTTTATTTACATATTGCATTTCATATCATGGTATGCACGTGCTTGTATGTATATATGTGTGTGTATACACACACTATGAAGTACGGACACCTCCCAGAACCTCTGAGTCCATGTTGGGGTCGTCTCGGATACATGCACGCCCGAATATGCCTTGGACTCATCCACGACACGCAACCATAATTAATTTTATTTTAATTTTTTAGATGTTGACATTGTTAGAACATGGTTGGACATGGATGAGACACAACTAAATAAGGAAAACAAATTATTATTAATTTATATAGTTGTGATGTATTTATTTTATCCGTCTCAAGAACAAAAGCTTTAAGATAAAGTAATGAAGCAAATATATTGAAGAAAACTAACAACAAATACTATTAATAGCAGTGTTGTGCGACTACATCTGGTGATATTACCGTATAAGTTTATGATATAGCAGTACTATTAGACTACATTTGATAATATTTGCTTTACTATATAATGTGTGGTGAACATGTCTATTGAAATTGTTTGTGAATATCTGTTTGATAAATTTATAGTAATAATTAAATTTATTTATTGTATAGAAAAATTTATATTTATTAAATATTTATCAAAAAATAAATATATCCTCAACGTATTTTATCTAATTTTTGGGAAATGCATGTCCCATGTCACTTCCGCGTTCGTATTGGTGCTTCATAGCAAACACACAAACATATATATATATATATGTAAACGGGGACTGATCCATAACCAACGCTGTAAATTTAAGTTTATTTTTATAACAAATCGTGACCGTCCAATCGCAGATCTAATGATGAAATTGATCTCCCGTCCACAGTTTATTATGGGGGATTCCGCAGTTTAATTTTGCGAATGAGAAACATGTCCAAAATACCCTTTCAAATTCATTTTTATTTTTTTTAGTTTTCGGGCTCCGCAGTATTAAACTGCGGATACCAAATTCAATTTTTGCAATTTATTTTTTTAAAAAGGGAGACCGTCCGCACTATAATTGTGCGGACGTTAAATGATTAGGTTCCTTAAGTCCTTCATCTCCTCTTCTCCGATCTGCTGCCATGAGAGTTGTGGAATAGAGTATCCGCCCAATAATTCTTGTTTTTGCCATCAATATACAAAAATAGATACAGAGAGAGGAACTAGAATAGGAAAAATCAAAAATTCATCTTAACATCAATATACACATAAAAAAATAAAGAGAGAGAAAGAGGAATAAGAAGACCAAGAATCCATTTTTAATTCAACCATATATATTTTTTCTTCTCTTCCGGCAGATCCATATTTATAAATATATACATAAGTACTAAATTCATGCACATATTATACATATACATGGTAAGTATTGTGGATTTGGTCACCCATTAATACACGACACCTATCCAACAAATCTATCAATCGAGACATTACTTGCAAGAGTCTTGTTTGCAAGCGATCCAAGGAGATAAAAATTCAATTTTTGATTGTATTCTTTGAAGGGACACATGGAGACAGAATCTTTCTTAGGCATATTAAAAAGAAATTTGCTCATCGTAGGTTCCCTTATTTATTTTCGTGTTTGGCCGACGAACCGTACGCTACTGAATATTTTAAAAGTAAGCATCCCCACAACTAAAGTGCGGATGGGGTGAGGGCAATCTCTCTCTCACTTTACCGTCCACATAATTAAAGTGCAGACGGAAATATTACAAAAATGTCACTAATTTTAATATTATGATAATATACTGAATATTTTGAAACTTACCATCTCCACTATTAAAGTGTGGATCTTAAGGGCGTTTTGGTAATTTTTGAATCTGCACTTTAGTTGTGCGAACTCAGCAATATTAAACTGCGGACGGGGGATAATTTTCACCGTTATTTGTTGTAAGGATAAATTTAAATTTACAGCGTTGATTATGAATCAGTCCCCATATGTAAACATATATATATATATAGAGAGAGAGAGAGATGCAGACACATATATGAATCATAGTATAATAATATATAATGATTATATGATCTCACTAGTAAAACATATAAGTTTCAACAAATGGTAATAATGCTTATGTTAGAAAATAAAGTATTGTACATAAACACACATATATACATGGTTGTGGCAAACAAAACGACATAGTTTTTTGAGTAATAAAATAGTGAAAATGTGAAATGACAAAAATCACAAAACTGCCATCAATGTAATTAATGAATAGACGAAGTTGTCATTAATGAAATGCTTTGGGGCACAAACCAATTAGTTGTGGTTGCCATAGCTATGTTATGCTATATATTAGTATGATATACATTGTTGATGCCTTTTTCTTAGAGTTAAACTTTTAGATGAATTGGTTACTTAACATGGTATCAGAGTTCTGGGTATGAAAGGTTTTGGGTTCAAATCTTCCCCCTCGCGCATGTACAACTAAGTATAGTTATGAGAATGATAGAAACAATAATACGAACTTGGGGCCCACCATAGAAATTGACAAAATTGCCCCCAGTTTAGAAATTCTCCCATCCACAAATTATATTAGGGATGAAGGCATTTTTTATAAATTATGAGTTCGCAATATAGTTTGCAAAGGAAATTTTAACAAAACATATTGTTATTTGTGGTTTAGCGTATATAAAAAGAAATATATACCAACAAAAACTTCACACTAACTACCCTTTGAAAGATAAAAATTAAACAAAAAATGTAAAGCACTCATGGAGTTCGTGTTCTCCATTTCTTCAAGTTGCTTTAGTAATATCAATTTCATATAACATTTTGGAATATGAAAGTTAATGACAATATTCTCATCTAACGACGTCATCAATGCCATTTTAGATACCTAAACAATCACAGAATTAAAGAACACAAGTCATACCGAAACACATGTTAACTTGGCGTTGATTTAGTCTATGACAACTCCAAAAAAGTTAAAACCCATATCGCGATAAAATTTCCGTCTACAAACTATACTGCGGACGACACTATTTACAAATATGCCACCATCTACATTATAGTTTGTGGATATGAGAATTTTAATACCGGGGGTGGGGGTGGAATTTTGACAATTTCTATAGCGAGCCCAAGTATGCAGTATAGTTTTTGTCATCCTCATAATTAAACTGCGGACGAGGTTTATCTTGAATCATTCGGTCTTTTATTGGAGAACTGGATATGTGTAGGATGGATAATGCTTCATATCCAATGTTTGCTATGAATCATTCCCATATATATGTGTGTGTGTGTGTGTGTGTGTATGTATGTATATATATAAAATAGCTGCCTGTCAATGTTTCCTGGATTTATCTGTAGCCTACTATGTCATAGGATTTCCATGTCGGTGTGACGTATTGTATCCATGTCCATGTTTAGTAATACCTGCCATAATAATCTTGGTGTCGGTGGTAAATGCATAGTTTAGAAGTATAAGGAATTTATTATACATGGGTATATACATTTATACATACATATATATATATATATATATATATTGCATGACTGTGACGTAGTGTTGGCCTGTTGATGGCCCAAGTTGATTTATTTGTTCATCAGGTCATAAGGGAGCTTCTGTATTAAGTAAAGACAATGTCTTTTGTTTTATTTTATATATATGGTGGTAGATGTGCATTGGGATAAACATTGGCAAAGTTAATTGAGAGCTGTTGGCTAAGTCTTTTAGAAATGAGCTGATGTTTTTCTGAGAAAAATGGAGAAACGTATACACAAGTATTCTATTTTCACTTTCTTCTAGTCTTGCCCTGCGGAAATACTTCTATAAATTTAGGTTTCAAAAGAATACTTCCTCATCTATTGACTGGTATTTGAATTCTTGATGTCCATGATGTGTTTTTCTGCCCCTCTGATCTTTTTTCAGCTTCATGAGCATTTTATGTTGGGTTAATTTGGTATTCCCGGTTTGCGTGGTTTGTGTTGATTACACCTAGTGGTTGGCTCATTGCACACCCACCACCCGGGTTTTACCATCATTAAAATAAAAAGTTGACAAAGTGTGACTTAGTTTGACCTATGGGAGTAGGACTTAAGCAGTGTAACCATGTTGTTATATATGAAGGCAAACATGGATTTCAATAGAACATAAGCACATTAAAGGCCGATAAATTTTTTATTTTTTTTTGTTTTTTGATAATTTGGGTAAAGGCCGATAATTACTCCTTTTTACCGACAAATTACTTTAGTGGTATTTATATTTTTATTACGTCTTCCTGATTTTAACAAGTTCATTTGTCCTAACTGATTTTCTCGTATCCAGAGAAAACAAAACGGCAAAAGAAGGAAAGTGGATAGGGTAAGCAATGGCAGAAAGGTAAAGTTGCTGTTTTTGTTTCCATATAAAAGAGAAGTTGCTGTGTCTTATATGCCATATTTTAACAAACCATATTTTTTGGTCATGTGAAAATGGTCTTAAGTGGTCGCACAATGCGATACTCTTCCTCTTGCAACCTCTTAATCTATAAATTGTTAGATTTACATTTAATTGGTTTGCCATATATGTTCCTCTGTAAATAAGTATGAATTTCTCTATTTCCTCTAGCAACCTCTTATCAATTGCTTAGATTGTGTATGTGGTGAAAATTTTCAGAGTTACCTTCATCTTTTCTATTGCGCTCTTTGATGTGAGCTTACAAGATATAATATGAATATGATTTGTATGGCTTTCTTTGAAATTTGTTGGATAGATCTTACAGGATGAATATAAATTTGTTTTCCCTTCTCAGGGAAAAGTGAATCATCCTTCAGCAAGTTCATCTCATTTAGCAGATCAGCCTGGTCCTAATGCTAATGGAGTGGTTACTAGCGACAATGCTAATGGGACCTCGTACAGTGGTTGGTTGTGTTTGCTTAAGATTCTTAATAATTTGAGTTTGTATTCTGTAACAAAACATACTTCTGTACTTTCAGTATTATTACTGTCCTGCTTGAAGATACACATTCTTTATTAGTACTATGATTAAAAAAAAAATTTATCCCCAAAGAGCTACGATTTTTATCCCCTTATTAATTATTATTCCAGTTTGACTAATTAAATTACTGCCAAACTGATAAACACGGAAACTAAACTTGTTTAGGTTTATTAAGGAGGTGCTTTAGAGGGCAGGTCCCACATGTAGTCTTCATTCGGTAGCCTATTTAAAGGCGGGGGATGGGATGATGGTCCATAGCTTTTGGAATTTGAGATTTGAGGTTAAGTTTTTCTTTGTTCTTGTGGGGAGTCTTGGTGGATTATAGTACTTTAGGATATAAGGTATGCAACTCGTTTGGGTTTTGTTGGCGTTTAAATTTGTGTCAGTTCATAAGGAGGTTAGAGGTCATGGGCGTGGAGGTTTTTGTTTGTGTGTGGTCCTAATAATCCAAGGGAGAGGAAGGAATTCTGGGACGAGCTTAGTATATTTATGTTTTTGGTAGTCCTATTTGCATATATGGTGACTTTTATGTTATTAGGTCCACTTCACTTTTCAAATTTTTGGAGGTTTGAGGATTAGTGCGAGTATGTTGGATTTTAATGAGTTTATTAAGGGTTGTGAATTAAGAGTTATCCTCTCTAGTGCTCAATTTACTTGGTCTATTTTTTGTGAGCACATTGTTGTCACTCACATTGATAGTTTTTTTTTGTACAGTAACAAGTGGGAGAATGAATTCCTTTAATTGGGATAGGTAGTTCTTCCTCGGGTATTTGTGACCATTTTCTCATTGTTTTAGATTTTAGTCCCTGAAAAGGAGTGTCAAATTCCTTTTTATATAATTTTCTCATATGGTCTTTCTAAGTTGCTTAAGAATTAGTGGAGTGAGTGGGAATGTGGAGGGTGGCGCGGCTAAAAGGAAGTTTGTGCTGGGTTACTGGGTAATTTGGTCTTGAAGTTTCTATGTCCAATACTATTCTGGTCTGAAGAGAAGCTCAGAACTCTTTTAGTTATGATTAATTTTTTCTTTCCATGGTAATGTCTGAAATGAACCGTAGAATAATTAATCTATTTATTTCTCAATCAGAATATTCTTCTATATATTTCTGTCTTGGCTTATCATAGTGTTCTTATGAAAATGAATTTGTTCTGTTCACAGCCATAGGTGGTGCTACTGGGCAGCTTCTTCAACAAAATGAAGAGGCATTGGAGCAGATTTCTGCAAATCTGAGAGCTAATAAGGTGAAATATTTTTGTTTTTGATTCCATATTTTTGCTCGTAATAAAGTAGGAGGTAGAAAAGTACACCGTGAGTGGATGATGAAGCTCTGTTCAATTTTTCCTTTTTGTCTGGAAGGTCTCAAGTCAAACTTTCTCTACATTTGTGTCTTCTGCATGACTCAACAATTTATTGATTGAGTTTCGGGAATAATTTTTGTGCATTGTTCATCATTCACGTTGGGTGGTTAGTTGTAAAATTAGGAAAAGTTATTTTGTACCAACATTAGAATTTATGTTATGAAGTATTTAGTCAACAGAAAATGAAGGTCTGATCAACAGTGTACACCTTGTAGAAATTCTTTCAGTTGGAAATTTTTAAATTGAATTTTTGAGATCAGTCGTAGATAAAATTCATAGTTCGTATAATTTTATTTTACATAAAATTATGTGTTACACGTAGCCCTTTATTGAGAGAAAAAGAAGGTTTCCAGTATAAACTTTTGAAAAGGAGGAAATGGTAGCAACGTTGTGATTCCTTTGTTATATAGTACATAACGATTTGACCTGATCTTTGTACTTTGTTATATGGGGTTGCATTCATTCTTTTAGACTGAGCTAATATCTCATCTTCCTCCTTTCAGTTTCATGAGAACGTTGCTCTTCTTTCCCAAGCTCGGGATAACATCCTCAAAATCTTGACCAAGTATGTTTCACGTCTTATCTTGTTGTGCCATTTTTATTTTTCCACTGTCTTTTACGATTCACTCCTTTTAGATGCTCCTGCATATACATTTGGTGATTCATCCCCTAAATTTCTAATGCTTTCGAACTTTTTTCTTAGGTGACAGACATTATAAGTTTTTTATCATGACAAAACAATTATTCCTGTAACTGAGATTTTTCTGCTATTGTAACAAAATTTGACAGTTACAAAAATTATTAAGTCAACAGCTTTTGTTAATACACGAATGCACATATATTCATAAGCAACTCGGTGTTTTATTTATCAAGCTGCTACTCTGGCTCTGCCATTATATAAGGAGCCGAGCTTCAGCTCCTTTTTACGCTGATTTGCTTAATTAATCAGCTGAGCTTGAACAAGGATAAGCTCAGCTCACTTTGGCTTGGGTCTGGGGGTTGGCTTATTTGATATATTTATTGAACTAAAATTTAAGGGTTGGACTATAATCATGTCACGTTATGAGCCATTTTTATTGGTTTTGTTAGTCATATAATTTGATCTTATCAAACTTACATTATATTTTATTTTAATATTATTTCAAACCTTTTATTGTTTAACATATTTTTGATTTGATTTATACGTTATTTTCTTTTTCTTTTGTCATAATTATTTATGACAACATAAAGTCATAATAACAGAAGGACAGTGGTCGTGTTAGGTCCATTATTTATGTACAAAATGGTTATTTTATCTCTTCCAATGAATTTACATTATGAATGTAATAACTTGAAGGTATAAAGTCGCATTTTTCATATCTGTGAATTGAATAATGTTCTATCAAATTTTGACATAACCCTAAATTGTAAGTTATAGAAGATCTGGTTTAAGCTTATACAGAAAAGGGTAGACCTACAAAATACTAATGATGTCTATTCTTTGGAAGTAATTAGAAAAAGAATAACTTTGTGTAGTCGATGAATCTTAAGTCCGTCTGTATTTTCTTGTTCTCTTTTTTGCATATAAACTAACTATTAATCTATTTATTGCAGCTTGAATGATACACAAGAGGTGGTGGAGTTCAAGAGGATGCCACCTCTTCCGGTGGAAATGAATGAAGAGCTGATTAAGATCATTCTTCCTCCGAGAATGAATGCCAACCATACCAACAATTTCTAAGGCCTCAAAGGGTGTAGGCATTGTTTCTTTCTTTATTTCTTTTCGTTTTTGAGTTTTTAAGATTAAGACAGTACATCTTTCCAAATTTGTCAGTATTACTGAATAAGGATATAAAGACTAGCTAGTCGCTACTAGTTGTTGTAAACCTTTTTCGTTTATGTAGTTAGTTATATTTCTGCTTTGAGATTTAATGGCTCGATTCTGCTATTTTCACGCAGTTACTGCGTGTAAGCCCCAAGTGATGCATCAATCTTGATGTTATGATTTGGTTTTGGCTTGTAAGCAGAATATAGGGTAGTAGTTGGTCCCAGATGAGTACTTCATGATTAAAGGTATTTACACGCGTAATCTAATATAATTTAGATTGGCAAACAAGAAGAAAGAAAAAAAAAAGGATTGAACTGTTACATTCATCTGGTTGCAGTAGTGTTTATTTTTATTCTATAGTTTCGTCGAGGCATTTCAAATCTAGCTCAATTCTTGGCGGGGTTGAGAAGGGTTGTTAGCTTGGCAGTTATGGTTTGTGGCTTCTATATATCTTTTCTGGCTAAGGTTTTGTTACGGGATATTTGAGTCTCCCGTAGAACTCCAGAAATTAGAGAGAGGAGAAGAAATATAGAGAGAAGCTGAAATTGTGTATTTGGCAATCGATAGATAAAACTGTTACAAGGGTTCAGAACATATAGTTCTATTACATAGATTGAATCAATCACTACCCTTGTTTCCTATTAATAGATTGAATCAATCACTACCCTTGTTTCCTATTAACCGTCTTCTGTGATTATTGGATGGGGATCAAACCTGACTTGTCCCTCTACCATTGATGCACTTTTTTTAATCTTCGTAATCATCATCGATGAGCTTCCGAAAAAGGCATCTGTACCTTCAACAAATTGCCAAGCTATAAAGAATTGCAAGCTCTGCATCACCCTTAAGTAGCTGTCAAGAATTGAATGCTCTGCCTCATTGCTAAATTGAATTTTGTTCATGTCCAATGTAGTTGGAGCTATCACATTAGTCCCTTCCTGGTCATGAGCATTTATCTTACTTCTGAATGGAGAATGGTCATAGGCAAGATTCAAGGGCTGCGATCTATTTTAGATAGTTAATATGAACCAAGGGTAAGGGTAGTGATTGATTCAAGCTATGTAATGGAACTATATGTACTGAACCCTTGTAACAGTTTTATCTATCGATTATCAAATACACAATTTCAGCTTCTCTCTATATTTCTTCTCTCCTCTCTCGAATATCTTGTAGCAGGTAACACATTTGTACAATTGTTTATGAAAAAAAAGAGACTAAATTGTACAAAAGTGTGTGACATGAATTTTTAATTTAAGGATAAATTTGTTAATTGAATTTCGACCAAAAACGCTTCCGTCAAAAGCACAAATTTTCAATTTTTTAAAAAATACGATTTTAACTTAAAAATTTTACCCACTGAAAGCACTTTCAATTCACTAAAAGCACTTTCAAAAGGTCACCAAATACTAAAATAATTTTTTTTATTTAATTTGTAAGTGTGTTTACTCCCGTTCTGCTCCACCAGAATAGGCTTTTAATTTCCCAATATTTTGTGGAAAGTTTTCCCAAGCTCACCTTATAAAAATTTTGGAAAAAAAACATTAAAATGTGAAACCTGCAACACAAGACAATGAAAAAGAAGCGGTAAAGCCACCATACCAGAGAATGATAACCACTCCCTGGAGAAAGAGTAAATCCATAAACAAATGCAATTGCCGGAAGGTAACCATCAATTTTTAAGTCGAGCTCTTTTCTACCCTACAATCCACACATACCATACACGGAAACCAGAGTATCGTTTCGTCTCGTTACAAATAACTCGTACAACAGAAACCAAAGTATCGCCCCGTTAAGAATAACTAGTACCACGGAAACCAAAGTATCATTTCGCCTCGTTACGAATAACTCGTACAACGGATTAGCAATCCGCTTTAGTCCACTCAGTAAAAAACCGACTACAAGTACCAAGATCAAACACTTGCCCTGCCACCAAAACTTCAAACTCAAAAAAATAATAGCAACCCCCATAACTCGGCGCAAGTCCAAGTGTTTTCCTAGTAGTGAAATCAACAGACTCCCATATGTTAGTTGCAACTGTTTGATACTTCTTAAAACATAAATAGCAGTACACACACACACACACACACACACACACACACATATATATATATATATATATATACACATATCAGTTCAATCTACCCCATTCTGAACTCCACCATTCTCCAAGCAAGAAAACAGCAACTGTCAATCAAGTATCTCATGCAAATATGCACATGTACAGCACACTATTTTAATTGGTTCCCGCGGATTCCGTTAAGCCTAACTTGAATACTGTTAAAGGTAAAGGAGTTTCCAAAAGAAATACAAGTAGCAACAAAACTGCATAAACATTCCAACAAGCACAGCTATCTACAAGCCTCCATTGAGCATCCATCCCTGCCACTATCCCAATATATAAATCTTCCTGCAAGTTCATGCAGTCCTGTTAATCTCAATCTTTAAAGGTAGCCAGGCAAGACATTTCATCAGGCAAAATCAACTTGACATGTTTGAGATCCTCTTGGAAACATTGCAATCTTCTGAATCAGTTTAAACCTTTCCTTTAAATTCCAAGAAGTGCGTATAGTCATTTTCTCCAAAACTTTTGCATTCTTTAAAATATAGCTTAGCAGTGAAAGCTCATCAGTAGATGGGTAGTCTATAAGATAAATCTGAACACTTTTGAAGCACGACAACAGACACTTGGGCACATGTGATGGCTGAGTCCACGTTGATTCTCCAAAGCCACAACTAGACACCTAATGAACACATAAAATTAAAGTTACCAAGTATTGCAAGTAAAGACCAATGATATCTTTAGATCTCAACAAACCTCATTACAGGAAAGATATTCCAAGTTATACGAGCTTTCAAGCAAAGCTGGTATTAAATGCCAGTCAGAGCTTGAAAATTTCAACTCCAGCCGGGTTAAATTATGAAACACTGGCGCAACAAAGTCAGATGCTAATGCAAGAGACTGCACAAAAAGTTTGAGAACAAGTTAAAAGAAAGTTGTTGATCACCTTTTCTTTTATGTGTTCGCATAAAATGGAAAATAAAGAATAACCACTAGTAGGGATATGTGTGGAGTCTCGAAAGGTGATATAAAATCGGTCTATTTCCAGCATCATATCCATAGTTAGCGCATTCACATAGTTAGCTTTCGGCGGCGGATCCCCGCAAAAAGTAATGTTTAAAGAATAACAACTTACGTCCAATGTACAGCATGATAACGATAGGAGCTTCACGTTACAAACACCTTTAAGAAGTTCGAGTACACCATTACAGTGACTAGGAGAAAACTTTATCTCATTATACCTAAACGCAATATCTGCCTTAAGTAAAGAAGATAATATTTCCACCAAGATTTCCTCCACCTCATGTTCAATCACAAGATTCAGGTATTCAAGTTCTGGGGCACTTATTTGAAGCTTGCACTTATCGTATGTAGGAAACACTAAACTAACATCCTCATTGTATTGAAGATTTCTCAAACCAGGAGCGTATATGCCCAAGTTTGGTACAATATTTTCAGCAGTAGTCTGTATGATCAACTCTTCAAGAACTGGGCAACTAAAGAAATGCATGCAATCAGATTCTTCATTTGTGTATTTAAAAGGAACAGGATGCATAATCTTAATATTAAGAACGCAAACTGAGTCTTCAGAAAGTTTGGAAGGCGATTCATCAATTGCGTATTTAACATAAATGAGATGCAGAATCTTAAGATTTGGGAAGCATACAGAGTTTGCAGGAATATTGAAAATCATACTAGCACCACTTAGTTTTAAGACAACAATTGTCTTGCAAGTGAAAAGAATCCGAGGAATCTCTATAGATGGCAAACGAGAGACATTGAGATCCAGTTCTCGAATGTTACGTGCTAGGGCAGCAGAAATCCATTTAGCAACATGGAACCTGTCACACACTAGTTCATTGCTACAAGTAAAACGGAACTTGCATATGCATTGTGGATTGAGAAGGAGAAGGACCCTGTTGACAAAACGCACAAAACTCAGTTTCTTCATCTCATCATTAGAAGTTATTCTCTGTTTTCGCTGCTTATCTGCAGAACTCTTTTCAGGATATAGTAGTGGCAAACTATCGTCAAAATCAAGATTAGAAATTGAAGTCCAGCAGAACCTCCATTTTGTAGATAAAACGCTGGTTGCAACTGCGTATTTTGTGGGAAGTAATGAGAGAATCCGAGAAATTATTGAGTCTGGTAAAGTGCTGATTCTGTCAACCCCGCTAACATTTGCAGAAACCTTGTGGCGTTTTGAATTGGATACGGAAGATGTGGTTGCCATCGAGATCACTCTAGGGAGAAGGGAGTGGAGAAAAAGATTGTATTTCAGAACTCATTCACACAAAATGGTATATGATTGTTGGATATCACTGGAAGTTGCAAAGAAAAGGAAAGCTGTTCAGTTTCCACAAATGCTACTGGGAAAAGAATAAACTCACTGATCCTTGATAAGCAACCAAAATCTCTGTACGCATTGCTATATAAAGCTTGTTTAGTGCGTTCAGTGGGTTGGAAAAGTGCGCTTAGGAGGCTTTTAAGCCCTAAACTCACTGCAAAACGTGAGAGGGTCTTAAAAGTTGCATTTGTGAGTAAAAAAAGCTACGCATCAAATAAGTTGCGGTTATACAAACAAGATTTTCAATATTTTCAAGTGCGTTTGAACTCCAAAAGCCTTAGAAGCCCCAAAAGCTCTAACCCAAACATGCACATAAGCTACAAAATCTCAATGCATCAAATATTGACAACACAAATAGACTTTTCTTATCTCTCTTCTCTCCACATCACGCAATCTGTTTGTTTAAAAAAAAAAAAAATACTGGATATAGTTTTGAAAACCCAGATTTCAAGTACACTGAAAATCATGATATAATGAAATGTACACTTACAAGTAATAACAAATATCAAGAATTTTGACCTTTAATGTAATTAAATTCAAATGGATATGCTTCTGAAAACATCTATCTTACTGCAATTTTGATTTTGTACAGGAATTTATGTTAATCATTTTTACAAACATCTTACGTGCAACTTTTTCAAGGCGAAACTCAGCCAAAAACTCGCACATGGTTTCCAATCTCAAAATTGCTCAATAATGTTATGGGAATGGAAAATATAGTTGATGGGAAAAAGATGGACTTACATTCTGATGCATTCACTTCACACTTCACAGCGGACGCAAGGAGTAGACAGCGGACGCAAGTCTTTTATCACCGTTCTTTCTGGAATGTGATATATATATGAAAATAATAAAATAAAAAGAGGCTTGAGGATTTTTTTTTTCTTTTTTGCCCTTTATATGAATCCATTTATTTTTTATTTGGGATATTTTTATTTATTCTATTTTATTTGGAGCTGGAATTTTTTATTCTTTCCCAATCTCGTGGAGTCCTTTTTACCTTTTTTTCTCCTTTAGAAATTTTGTTATCTTCATGCAGAAAAGTAGCTCTTACGTACAATAACATTTTAAATTACCAGTTATATTCAAAATTTTCAAATTAATCTATTACAACTTTATAAGATCATTGTGATTAATATCTCTTTTAATCAGTCTCTCCCACATTACGTAACAAACCACATTCAAATACACTATTTGGTATTTTTATTCATATTTTATCATTATGTCATTATTGATTCCTATAATTACAAACATTACTCTTTTAACTAAAGATTCTTTAATGCTAAGTCTTGACCATTATCAATGTATGGACAATATTATGTTATCAATTCAAAGTTTTGTTAAAAGAAATGTAAAAGTGTCCTTAAATATATATTTGTGTTGATAACGTAAATATTGGGATTAGGATCTTCTCCATAACTTCATTATACATATTCTTCAATTTCTTTCAATACATAATTAACAACACAAATATTATATTTAGTGATGAAATAAAATTCATCACAGATAATTTTGTCGCTGAAAGTGTTGCTAAATAAAATATTTATGTCGCTAAATATGTACTGGGGAAAATTAGAGAATAAGTGTAATGGAAGGGATCCTAATTTATCCAATCAAGTGCTTATAGCCATTTTTTCCAAAACTTTTGCATTCTTCAAAATATAGCTAAGCAGTGAAAGCTGATAAGTTGTAGCTGGAGTGTTGGCAGCAGGGCCGGTCCTATAGTTAAGCGAATTAAGCCATGGCTTAAGGCCCCCAAAAATTAAGAGGCCCCAAAATTTAAGAAGCCCAAAAATTTTAATAAGCCTTATACTTGAGTCCATTTAAAAAAGGCCCAATTTATTCCTCAAACCCTAACCCTAACAATTAGACCTCTCTCTCTTTTCTTTTTTGCCTCCACAATCTCAATCTGCAGACTCTCTCGCCTCTATCTAATTCTCTCTCTTGGTCTTTTCATCTCTTTATCACTTTGTCTCTTTCTCTCTTAATCTCTTCATCTCTTCATCAACACATCATTACATTACATCAATTGGTAATTTTGAATCATTTTCGATTCTGTTTTTTAGATGATAGGTATTAAAGTTTAGTAAAAAAAAATTCTTTGCAATTAGGATTTGTAAATTAATATTTCTTAATTTATGAATTAGGATTTTCGGAATTATCTGGAAGTAGCTTTTTTTTTTGGGTTGGTAAAATTGGGAAATAACATTGCGCTACTTCATTCTCTAGTCATTTCTAATTAAATGTTGAGTTTAAACCTTGAGTTTTGAAACTTTAAAAACCCTCATCAGGGTAGGATTTGGTTGTCCAATGAAAAGCTATTTATTTTGTATCATTGATTTTCCAGTATTTCGTACACTCAGTGTTGCTTGACCTGAATCCTCCATTAAAGTTCTGTAAAAAAAATTATTTGCAATTAGGATTTGTAAATTAATATTTCTTAATTTATGAATTTATAATGTTCATTAATCACTTTTCAGGTATTTAATCTTGGCCTCTTCGGCTAAATCATTAATCAACATAATCAGGTTTTATTGTTCTATACTTTTCTATTTTAATTTTATTAAATTTTATTTGTTAATTAGGTACTATTGTTACTTATTTTGGCTAAAAAAAATTCTGTTATTTATTTTTTGGTTGAGTATTATCTATTGACCGTTGTTATTTATTTTTTGATTGGAATTTGGAAAGTATTTGTTTGTTATTTATTTTTTGGCTTGTATCTTGTTTTTTTAGCACTATATGGCTACTCGAAAATATGAATTTGGATATCAAAAACTTCAAAAAAAAGTAGAAAAAATAATTTCTAATTAAAAAAATCATAGATATTAATTTAATTTAATATTGAATAATTAAAAAAAGGCCCTAATTTAAGATTTAGCTTAAGGCCCCTAAAAGGTTTGGACCGGCCCTGGTTGGCAGTAAGAAATCCGAATATTTTTTAGGTGCGCCAACAGACAATTAAGCATGTGTGATAATATCAAAAACACGTGAAAATATTAGACACATGTAAAAATATCGGTTCCCAAAAAATAACCAATTAACCTCATTACAGACGATAAGCAAGGTCGGGATTAAATGCCAATCAAAGCTTGTAAACCGCAAGTCCAGCCACGATAAATTATGAAACACCGGTGCAACATACTCGGATGCATAGATAAGAACCTGCACAAAAAGTTTGATTATAGGTTAAAATATGGATTTGATAACGCACAGCTGGTTTTGGGATCATTAGGGCAGTCCAATACTAATAGTTGCATTGATATAACTAGAGCTGTTTTTCGTTTACGTTTGATAGAAAAGAATTATACAATTGCAACTCTTTAGCTATAAAAGTGTAACCGTTCAAAATCAAGTTAGGATTCGGATATCTGACATTTCAAATTGGCCGGTCCATTTGAGAAGTCCTATAGATCTGAGCAGAAAACTGCAATTGTATAATACTTATATAAAAAGGACAATTTGAAATGCAACTTTTGACTGTACAAATGAAACTCAGGCGCGTCTATAAAATTAATTATAAGACTAGCAACTGCAAACAAAAATCTGAATTCAGGTTATGTATAAAAATTGTTCAAACAGATTCATCTGCAGTGCTATTTTTGGAATAATGTAGTACCAAACTATGGTCGAATTCGAGATTGGGAATTGAGGTCCATTTGAACCTCCATCTTGTAGATAAAATGCTGGTTGCAACTGCATATTTTAATTTGTTGGAAGTAATGAAAGAATTAATTTGAGAAATTATTGAGCCTGGCAAAGTGCTTATTCTGTCTATACCAATGCATGAGCCTCTTCTGATATTAGATGATGAAATTGCCATAAGAACAACATTTTTTTTGAGGGATTGTGTAGAGTCTGGCTGGCCAAAAACTCTTTGGGCACAATTAATTATATGGAGATCAATGGAGTTGCATTGGAAATAATTAAATAGAAGATGCTTTTGGTTGATTTTTTCCATGCATGTAGGAAAAAAAGAAAAGCTAATGAAGAAATTTTGTTTTGGGCAATTAATATGGTGTCATTTTTTCATTCATTAATTCATGCCCCACACAAGCAACTTTCCATATCCCAATGAATTCAAACCCTTAATTTGTTTTTAGCTTCATGCATATGAATTAAGAAAGTCATTTAATACTATCATTTAATAATTAAAATTTGTATGAAATTTCATCACTACCCTTTTATGAGAAGTTGAAAACTATTAATACAAGCGAGAAAATTTCTGTTTTATTTTGTGACTTTTAATTTCACGTTAATTAATTACAATCTACATTTCACATGAAATTTATTAATATATAAACACTTTTTTAGATAAATCAATATTAAAAAGGCAAACTTGTTTACTATTCCCTCTCTTCTATAACTAAAGGTACATTTTTTAAAAGTTTTGAATTTTTTGAAAATGTCATATATACTCCTAATTGATTATATTTTCATAAGTGTGAGTAAACTTCTCTCAAGTGAACCTTACTATTTATATGAAAAATTTATGAAAGTAAAGTTTTTACACGTGAGGATAATTTTATTCTATTTAAAATTATGAATTTGACTCCCCTTCATTACATATTTTTTTCAATTTTATCCAATATACAAATTATTTAATCTTAATAATTTTGTTGGTAATAAGTAAAATCTGTTAAAAAAAATTCAATTATTAAAATTTTGATAAAAAAAATCATGTTCATCAAATGGTCAAAAAAAATTATTTTCATTTTTTAGAACAACTATACTACTCAATATTATAAATTAATAGATCAGTATAATTTTAATTATGTTATTTAAAATTATAAAAATATAATGTATTAGATTGAATTAAATAAAATTGTAATAAATGGGACCCAATTCCTAAATTTGTTAATATATTCAGCAAATGTTTTAGTGCAGCGTATCTAACCAACAGTCAGGCGTCAGGCCGACAGCACTATTAAAGTCAAATTTCAAAGTAAAGGTCGTAGAAAGTTGGTGGGATAAGCAATATGACTTTTTCATTTTTCAATAAATTTTAAAAATGGAGTAATATTAAATTGTATACTTATTTTGATCCATTATACACAGTATTAATTATATTTATTTATTTTTTTACTTGATTAAATTAAATATTAATTAAATATATTAATTTTTATGATATCTTTTAAAATATTAATTAAAAAGAGACGATAAAAATATGTTATTATATTTACTCTTAACAAAAATCGATTTATTTTAATTTTGTCGCTGTCTAGGGAATGTCTCAATCTGTAATGTCATCATAGTAATCTATTCAATTCTTGAATAAAAAAAAATAACTAAGAGCGACCAAATTAGAAATAAACCCGTCAAATCCGCCCCAATCTCGGAAAGTACCTATGTAATAACATGTGTCAAATCATAGTATAATAAATTTAATGTGATTTTTTAATAATACTTTTTTAAATTATTTTAAATTTATCATAAGTTTATTTAAGAAAGTATTAATAATAACAACATGAATAGTTATATACATATCGTATTATTTTTAATATTATTATATGAAATTGAGGTATTACGACCTTAATGATAATTCTATTTCAAATTAAAAAAAAATAAAAACCATGTTCAACTAGTGAAGGGGAGAATTATTTTCTTGAAAAATTTATTATTCAATAAGAAGTCGTTCATTAATGTTGTGTTTGGATTGAAAAAATAAAATTGATGAAAAAAATAGATAGATAATGAAATGAAATGAACAATGGAATGATTCATTCAATTTCAGTTAGAACGAGTCATTCTATATCTTCTCTCAAGGAATAAAATTCACAAAATTGATACCCATGAAAGGAATCTAAGTTGAAAAAGAATTTACTTATTAGATTGGTGATTAAGACAAGTATGTGATCTCTAATCTAACAAGAAGAATAAATTGTTTCCAATCCATAATATGAATGAAGTAGGAAAAGTACTCTAAATAAGGCTTTTAGAGAGACTTATTATTATGATAGGAGTAAATAATAAATTGAGAGGATTACAATTTGTTATTCGTGAGTGTTCGTCATCATCTCCGTTCAATTGAAAGCTGCAAGACTTTATTGTTTTGAATGTTTTTTAGTGGCGAATGTAATTAGGTTTTTCAGTTTAATTAAAGGTAAATTTGTATTCTCTCAATTTATTACGTAAACTCAAGTTTTAAGACATAAAACTTAAAAATATTATTATAAACTTATTATTAATAATATAGTGGAGATTTAAAATTTGACATGTATTTTTTTTATTAAAATTTTTTTACGTTAAATATTACTCTCTTCGTCCCAAATTAATTGCTCAGTTTTGACTTTTTAAAGTCAAATTGACTATTTTTAGAATTAATAATTAAGCATATATAAATATATTTCTAAAATTATAAAAATTGGGGTTAGTAATAAATTGTATATACTTTCTTTTAGTTATAATGTTTTCACCTATATTTTAAAAAATTAAAACTGAACAATTAATTTTAGACGGAGAGAGAGTATGTATTTATTTGTAACCGTTTGTTTATTATTTTTTGTTTTCATTATTGAATTCGTCAATTCCGAGGGAAAGGTACACCACTAGTAATAGTGGTCTAGTAGATAGATGGGACCTTGACATTGAATTTCCCGGCACTACTACTTAGTTGTGTCTTTTTGACTAAATATTATAAGCAGCCCAAAAAGAGGAGCCGCCAAAAGTGTCAAGGCAATAAAATAGGAAATTCTCAATTTTCTTTGTTTTATAATAAATAAATAGGCTCATTTGTAGCGAGTTTCACACGTATATAATAGTACTAATAATAATACAGTCTACACGGAAAGGGAAAATAAATCTTTGACCAATTCAATCACTGCTAAAGGTCTTTAACTTGACCACAAAAAAATAAATTAGGCTGGTTCTTGACTTCTTTTTTTGCTCTCATGGTAAAAGATTTGTGAAAGTGAATTGATATTAATTGACAAAATTATAAATATATAATTATTTAATTTTTGAATAAATGTGTTTTAACTATTAAAATTAGCACTCACTGACACACGTTATGTCAGGTGAAATTAAAAATTTATAAAATTTGGAGGAATGAATAGAAAGATTAAAAATAGATAAATTAAAAAGTCAAAATAGTAATATATTTAAAGTTATAGGGACAAGAATAAATAAATAATAAAAAAATAAGTGTAACACAAAATCACCAAATTTTTTATGGAAGCTTTATAATATAGATAGATAGATATATGCAAAATCACAACAAAAGTTGTTATTACTGTCCAAAAAATTAACTAAGTGTTTTCTTGTTTTTATACTTTTTAGCTAGTTAATAAGTTTATTCAATTATTAGGATTTGCGGTGGTAGTATTTAATGTATTTAGGACATTTAAACACAATACATTATTTTTAGTGCATTGCGTTTAAATAATAAACTTTGAATTTGTGAGTTAAATAATAGGTTGTATTTGAAATAAAAAATGATATATATTGCGAATTTATATATCAACTTTTTTATTGTCAATTACAAGTATTGGCAGTAACTTTTTTAAAAAATACGTAATACGGTGAATCATCACTCATATAATTTTATCCAAACTTAAAAGGCATGTCTCGAGTCTAATGACAACCGATAACTAATTTAATAAAAAAAACTTTTGCAATACGTAAAAGAACTTATTTAAAATAAATTTTACTTCTAAATGAACAAAACTCTTACGAGTGTGTTTTAACTTTTAAACACTCAAAACTTGCTATTCCAAGCTCTGTATAACTAAACATGCACAATATCACCTCCTTTGTTCCAAATTAAAAGTTTATTTATTCATTTTATAAGGAACTAGACTCCTTTGTTACTTGTTCCTATAATTTTTAAGTGTTTATTTTTTTAATAAGGAACTAGCAAGAAATACTCTTCTCTTTCTCTCTCTAGACATATATAGAAGTCGATTAAGCTTAAGGAAAGCATTTTCTTTAATTAATTATATATTGGGAGTTGATTATACCAAATAAACCTTTTCCTATTTTAAAATCAAGTTTGAGATTCTACTGGGGGTTTTGTTGGATTGGGTTTTAATAAAATATAATAATATATAGGTCTGAATAGTCAAATAGGATACTCCCTTTGAAGGGTCTGCAACATATATACATAATGTCTTATTATATATCACTTTCTGTGAAAACATGTGAAAGTTGGGAATTAGAGCTTTATTTCTTATTGAAGGAATAAAATCTTTCTGCTCATTCCATTCATATCAGGTGGGGTTCCTTTTTTTAAGCCTCAAGAAACTGAATTTTGGAGCAATATATTAGTTTTAAGATGGGTATTACTAATTCTTTGAGAAGTTGAATATTTTTGGGAAATTGGGAAAAGTTGTAAAACCCAGAAAGTGAAGCTCCTTACAAGCAAATTTTTTGTCCAGATAGTGCTAGAAAAATTATCAATTTCTCTCTCTCTCTGGTAAGTTCCTGAAAATCTCTACATTTCTCTGTATAATTACAATTTTGTGGGTTTTTTCTTTTTAAATATATATTTCTTTCTATGAATTATTACATGAATTTGTGATTTGGGTGCTTACACTTTTATGTTATAATTAAGCAATATTGTGGACTACCAAAAATGATTTCTTGCTTTCTATCTATAAAGAATCAGGCTGCTTTAGAGAGAGTTTCTGCTCCCACTGATTTTCTTAGAAAGTTGACCTTTTTACTCATTTCACATTAAACCCACTTGCTTTTTGGGAAGCTTTTGATTTTGCAGTTTAATATTCTTGCAATTCTTTTTCAAAGTATAAAAGCTAAAACCCAAATACAATAATCAGTAGAAATCATTACCTCTCTTCCTCTCTACATATATGTGTATGCTTTAATGGGTAAAATTTCTCCTTCAAATTGATGTCAAAAATTTTCAAATTGACTGATGGGGTTATCTTAATTTGCAGGTATAAAGATGAGTTTGGCATATGGCACAAAAATGGCACTATCTTTCTCTCTTGTGGTGATGTTGGTAGTCTTAAACCTCTCTCTTATTACAGGGCAAACAATCTCTTCTGGTTTTGAAGAAGGTGAGTTGTGCTTCTGTTTTTTTTAGTCTATTTATGTTTCTGTCCTATCCTCTCCCTCACAAATTGAGTATCTCACATTTCCAAAGCTTAATAGGATAAAACTTGGGGCTCAAGATGAATATCTGGAAATTGTCCTGAATGCAACCTTTTGCTACAAGGTTCCTAAGAAAAAGTGGCAATTTCCGGGATATTTATCAGTGCCCCTAGTTTTATCCAACTTAATATGGGTATGAAAAAGTCAAAATGTGTCTATCATTTTGGGACAGAGGGAGTGTTATTCACTACAGTTTGCTTAATTAGTTGTTGTAACTTGATATCCCACCTTGGGACTATTGCTCCAGTTTGGCCTAGGGAATTTTGATCTCAACCAAGTTTGAGGTTGAGCTTATGTAATTTTGTGTGCAATATTTTTCAGTTTGGGAAAAAGATAACGTAAATTAGATGATTAATAATACTATCAAAGTCAGATACATAGGTATTCCATGAATCCGTGAAAAAGATTTGGAACTTGAAAATGTAACATGTAACAGATAATTTGGGAATTCAACTTAAGTGGTCAATTGAATTATCACCAACTGTTGTGCCTGTATTGAGGTTGGAATTTAGTTTATTAACTAACACTTTATTTTCAAAAATGAAATTGAAATTGTGAAGTATGCACATGCACGTATCTTGATATAACAGTTGGTGAGTTACTAATAGTTTTCGTTATATAACTTTGTGATTTTTGATAGAAACAGAAAATGCCTCACAACCCATTAGACTGAAAGATGATACTGTAAGGCCGGATCCTTTAAATCATCTCAAGAAATACAGAGGAGGATATGAAATCAGAGACTTGCATTATTGGAGTGTAAGATTGCAAATCTCTGTCTCTATTTATATACACATATAAAATATATATCAGTCTCAAAAGTTATACATTTTCTGTTCTATCATGTTATGCAGTCAACATTATATACAGGGATACCTGGCTACACCTTGGGAGTTCTTTGGCTTCTCTGTGGATTAGTATATGGAGTTTCCCTTCTCGTGACCAGATTCTGTTACAAAAGAAACGATAATAGAAAACTGAAGAAAAGGTCCTCGTGTTTCAGGCGGGGCTACCCCTGGCCTATTCTTCTCGCAATTTTCTTCACAATCCTAGCAGTGTAAGCCTTTGCAATTCTCTAGCATATAATACTCCCTTTGTCCCGAAATGCGAGTTCCATTGGACATTTTGATTTTTTCTTACACAAACAAAAGTTTGCTTACGACACACTCAGAGCCTTGGACATACTCTAATAATTTGTAACAAAAGTCAAGAAGTCAAGTAGGACGGATGGAGGGAGTATATTGCTAACAGTAAAATAGGAAACTGATGAGATTGTTTTTTCGACTTTTCAGGACTGCATCGGCGCTAGTTCTTGGAGGGGATGCCAAATTCCATTCTAGAGCAAAAGCTGTGGTTGACATTCTAATTGATACTGCAGATGAGGCATCAGTAGCCATATATAACACAACAGGAGCAATGAAAAACATGAGTGTTAACTTGGATTCAGCTTATGGAGGGACTGATGAGGCTTCTGGCTTCCTTAATTCTACTTCCGAAACGCTCGACTCTCGGGCTGCAGATATCGAAAGAGAAGCCAGGAAGAACAGGCATAAAATTGATCTCGGCCTCAATATTGTATATATAGTAACGACATCCCTTATTTCGTTGAACTTGGTTGCTGCCGTTGCCCTATCAGGTGTGTGTTTATTACATTGTTCTTGATTTTCAGTTGAAAGACTATATTTATATAATTCTTAATGAATATAAAATTTCTCTTTTCTGCAGTGTTTGGAATCCTAAAACTACGTCGAGCTCTTAACCTGTAAGTTATACTGAATCAATTAATTTTGCTGACAAAGTGATTCTTCCTTTGCTTGAAATAAATGGATTGGGATTGTCTTTGTTAATGAAGTTTCCTAAACATACAGATTTATCATACTCTGTTGGTTGCTTGCGGTCTTTTGCTGGTTGTTCTTTGGGTTGTATTTCTTCATAGAAAAGTAAGCTGATTATTTTTCTTCTCTTAGCATCATTTATTCTGAACTATTTATTTCCAAAACCAAAAGTATACACATATACACAGTGTCAGCTGGATAATAAACAAAAACTCATTTTTTTTTCAGGTTTGCGGGAGATACATGTACAGCCCTTGAAAGCTTCCAACAAGATCCTTACAATAACACCTTAAGTTCAATCCTCCCCTGCGATGAATTGGTTTCAACGCAATCAGTCCTAAAGGATGTCAGTGCAGGGGTTTACGATCTTGTAAATAAGGTAAACTTAAAAACTATATAGATTGTAACTTGTAAGCAGGGTAGAAAATCAGCTAGACTTTACAAGTATTAGTATCCTCTTCCATCTTATTTCTCCTGCCAAGCAAAGGAAATTTTCCATTACCTTTTCTCGTCCATCTTCCTTCTGTTATTCTTTCTAATAAAATCGAACCCAAGCTGAACAAAAAGATAAATAACTAAAAATAGATATTTGTACTTTCAATGTTCTCGCGCAGCTGAATTACTTCAAAAACATTGCAGGTAAATGCAAATCTATCGGGTTCACAAGAAGATTCATTTGCTCAGATCTGCAATCCTTTCTCAGCGCCACCGGATTACACTTACCAGCCAGAGAACTGTCCAACTACAGCAATTCACATTGGAGATATCCCTAAGGTAAAGTATCATCCTAGCTAAACATCATATTGAACACAACTTCATAAGCATTATGCACATTCAAGCTTGTATAATTTCATTTATAAAATCTGAAGTCTTGCCTCTTAAGTACTAATACAATTCATGCCCACATTTTAACTATACAATTTGTTTATTCATGTAAGCTAACCTATCATAAGTAGATCAGTTTCATGGAAAGGGAAGTTGGACTTTATTGGTATATTCAATTCATTAATTTTTTTTCTTACCTGTAGGTATTAAGACTGATTACATGTTCTGATTCCGATGACAACAATGGAATCTGTAAAGGGGGAATATACATCTCCAATAGAGATTTTAGAATACTAGAGGCTTACACAACTTCGATGCAAAACCTACTGAATTCCTATCCGAGTATGGACAGCCTAGTTGAATGTCAAACAGTGAAGGATGCTTTTTCTGAAATCCTTCAAAAACACTGCAAACCTTTAAAGAGAGACTCACGGATGGTATGGGCTGCGATGGTGTTTCTCTCAATTGTAATGGTGGTTTTGGTTCTGTTATGGACAATCCAAGCACGCCATGAGCGAAGAGATCAGTTTTCAGGTAGTTCTGTGAATCCTCATTTCGCAACGACAGAGATGATGGTATCAAAATCAGTTAAGGAGATCAAGAATGACTTGGATCCTAGTTCAGTGGTGTAAATATTCACCAGATGTTTCCAGACAACACGATGTAAACATCGTGATTAAGGGTTTGTTTGGTTAGTAGCGTTTGCGGTGGTAGCGTTAGCAACATTTGGACCTCCAAATGCACGACACCATTTTTTGTGCGTTGCATTTTAAATAAGATGTTTCTAGACGAACAAAATTTTGAAGTGCGTTTGGATATCTAAGCGCTCCGAAAGCTGTGTAACCAAACATGCACCAAGCGTAGATTCAGTTTTGAAAAGATCACAAAGAGGGATATGGAGATTAGAGGGCAATAGGATTAGGGATTTAGAGTTGAGGAAAGAAGTTGTACAGAATAGTTATAGTGATGCCAATTTGTTCTTCCTTTTTGAACAGGCATCTTATAGAAAGCCAAAAATGGGGACGAACCCCTCAATGGCATGTAATTGCTTTCAGAGAAATGAAATATTTAATCTTTGTTCAACCAATTGTATATAATTTATTTTGCAAATATTTTATAAAACACAAAATCAAGTTACTCTTATGAACTATTTGATAGACTCGTGTAATACGAACAAGTGCATTGCTAGAATAATAAAAGCTCACTAATGGCTCCCGAAGAATTTCTAGCCTGCTTGTAAGAATGCTTCAATTTGAGAATAAAACAAGACTGCTTGTAAAACCATTGGTTTATGGCATCTAATACTAATTTTGTCATGTAAATATTCAAGAGAAAATTAAGGAATTAGAGTACACATTATTATTGGATGCTGTAAACTAATGATTTTCCGTCTAACATGTATACTCCCGTAATTTTCAAAAGGAACATGCAAATGAAGTTTTCAATAATTATTGAGGCATCATGACCAAGTTAGGATGTTAAATGCTGTACATAGACCTCAAGAATGGCAATTGGTTATCAATTATGAATCACAATTCATTACTAAATCACTTCATATTCATTAAGATAAGTAACGTTGTATGTTACAGAATAGCAACTTTGGATTCATGAGCCAAGAAAAGATTATTATACAAAAAGGAGAATACTAAGATGTCTATCTGGAAGTCCATAATCTTCCAAATGAAACACTGCAAAAGATGGGGAGTCGAGCAGAGTAAAAGAAAGCCGGCCATCAGGTTAAATTCCATTCTTACTCCTGCAACAAAGTACTACAGCTGTAAGGACACAATAACAAGATACGTGAAATAAAAAGGGAAAGAATATTCGAAGATAGCTAACTATAGTCAAGTTAAACACAACACAATTCACATACGCATAAAGGTAAATATAAGAGCAAAAATTTCTAAAACCAAAAGAGTGACGATATTCTCCTATAAACATTCATAATCCAACCAGCAGCAGGCATACATGTAATATAAGCATCGAGAAGTTTGTAGTGAGTGAGAGTTCTTTTTGGAATGTTATTCTGAACCCTTGTGTACTTCAAGGAATTCACAACAATGAGAAAGTGATATTGCAACAATCAGCAATTCAGCACTGCTTTTCTTTAAATTTTGTTTCTTTTTTAAGGGGGGGGGGGGATTATGTACATGCTTAATCTATCCAGGGTTTGTCCCCATGAAAACTCCACTTATATAGGCATGCTGTTACTGCTGTATGTGGCCCATTCAGCCAAATCAGAGTATACCGAGATACATTGTTTTGTGGCTTCCTTTCAGTCAAAGGCCTTGGTTCAAACTGTTAAACAAGAGCTATTTCACATATTAAAAAATGCTAACAACGTTTTAGCTATCTAGATAAAAGCACTACATTTACTAATAATGAAATAGCTATCTCAATAATAAGAACTGCTAAAATACCCCAAATATGTCATATACCTAACTGTTCCTGACCCATACATAACAAGAAAACACATAAAAAACTGACCAACAACAAAACAACCTAAATAAAGACAAACAGAAGAAGCTAGTGACCTAAGGTAGAGTATATAAGTATCCAGGAATGTGATGCCTTGAAAACAAGCCAATTTCCAAACTCTAGAGTTCTCCACTTCTTTGAATTTTTATGGGAAGCATCAGTTTCAGACAGAGGGTTTAGTCAGAATAGTTAAAACAACAGCAATCCCCATACAAGGCACATATAATGGCAAAACTTTGATATGATATGTCAATTTTTTCATGCTTTCAGAAAATACTTGCAGTCTTCTGCTAATGATTGTTCTCAGGAATCCAGAAACTTCAAGGCACCCTAGACCCAAGACTACAGCAAACAAATATAGTCCAACTGTTGATGAATCATAAGCAAAGTAAGTGGACAAAGCAGGGAAAACGGTAATGGTAAACCAAAGGAGGAAACCAATTTAGTTTGAGGTGTGTTCCTAGACAAAATAGTCTGTGAGCTAAACAGGTACCTGGAATTTCTCATTGAAAGATGCAAAAAACTGTTAATAGAGGATATTAAATAACACCTCAATAAGCTCAATTAAGGAAGGGAAGGTATGTAATTGTCTACATCAAATTAAAATAAATACGAACCACTAATTATTTTTTGCAATCAACGGCTTACGCATATGTTAACTATATGCGTGCTTTCCTCAACCTCAAAACCCATTGTATATTTGTATCCACCCAGGACCATAACAAAATACAAACTTTCCAATAATTATCAATTAAAAGCTGGATTTTTTAAGACCAAGACGTCCGCCACAATTTTGTACCAGAGAAATTTAAACCCTAAAAAACTAAATATGATCAAATTATGATAAAAAGTAAAAACCCCAAATAAATTTATCATCAATTGATCACAACAACTTACACAAACCAACATAATTCAAAGACAGGAAATTAATATATATATATATATATATATATATATATATATCTATATAACAAAGTACAAGGGATTTTGAAAACAAAAATTATTCCCGCCCACCAAACTTTTCATCAGGTCCGTCAAAAAAATTGGATAAATCCCACCGTTCCTTTTTTTTATATCCTTCTTTCTTCTTTATATCCTTCTCATTCCATTTCATCTTCTCGAAAACTTCTGATCACAAGCCCTAAGGCTCTCATACTGCTCACAGTTCTCAGACCGAAGGGGAGAAGGAAAGGGAGGAGAACTGTCGGTGGGAGGAAGCAGGAGGCGGCGAAGAAGAGATACAAAGAAGAGGAGTTTGAGTCGGCTGAAGAAGAGAAACCCCTTTCCCTCTGGTGTAGTGTAAATCAAGTATCTTAGGCACGTGTAGTGTAGTGCCGTAGGCACGGGTGATATAGCTAGTATATATAGAGAGAGAGAGAGAGAAAAAATTTACCTGGTTGGGATTGGAATTGTTAGGAAGGATCTGTTCGAGACTGGAGACTCTAGTGTCTAGGGCCTCAAACTGCTGCTTCAACTACAAAAAAAAAACACACAATCAAAAACCACGAATTTCATACAAATTATATATATACATAATCGTGTATAAGCTACAACGCATAGTGCAAAATTGAAGGAAAAAGAGGAAAAATAAGAATCATACATGGGTAGAGAGAATTTGGCGATCGACCCAGAGATCTTTGAAGACGAAGTGGGTAATTGTAGCTGCTGAGGATCCGAAGCCCAATGTGAACCATAGCAACCTTGTTCTCATCATTCTCTCTCCTTTCTTTCGAATTTCTGTTCTAAGAGGATTCAATACCAAGAATTTCTTATGTATCTCTGGCTCTGCTTGTGGAAACCCTTGTAATTTGGGGGAAAATTAGGAAGCGTTAACAATATGTTTTTCACTTGTAAATAACACTTCTAATTTACTCTTAATTGTGATTTTTTATATAAAAAAGTAATAATCTATATCTATATTTGGAAAGAAAATTAGAGCAGTTAATTTTCTATTTTATCTATTAATTTTCTCTTATTCTGAATTTTTTATATTATCTTTGCAAAATTAACGAACAAAATTAGTTACGTTAAAAAATTTAGTAATATCTTACAATTTTTTAATTACAAGTATATAATGTGTGTCGTGAAAAATAAATTATTTATTTAATCAAAGCCTCTTGATATCTTTTGTGGTTAATTTGGGCGTGTTTCTACCACGCTATAGCAACTCGAAAATATTTTGCTATAACAATTAATACTTGTATAAAGAAAATATTTTTTGAAATATGAGATATTTGTCGTGTTCAGGACATTTCAATTGATTTGTGGGATGACAAGTTTGGTGTATTCATTTATAATGAGCCCTCTTTCTCGTTAATCAGTTTACCTCTAATGATTATTCACAATTATTATATTGGACTAGTGACAGAAATGAAGTCATAATATTCGTCCAATAAAAATTATCAAAATTAATAAAAATAGAAAATTGATATTTTCATAACACTTTTTGATATTTTTATAACAAAAGTATCGCTGTAGATGTATAGGATCTATAACGACACTTTTGTTGTGAAAATATCATTTTTTGTTGTGGAAATATCGGTTCCCTAAAAATATGAATGAAATGACTATGTTAATGTTGGAGTATGCTTGGATAATAATAAAATTATTCTACAAATTAAAATTTTAGTATTTTAATTAGTAATACAATTGAAGTTTCCATTGAAATAATTAAAAATTTAAATATTTTCTTGTAATCAATGCAATAGAAGCAATTAAATCTTTTGAAAAGTGATTGAAAGTTGTTGAAATATGCAATGGACAAAGTACAAATACTTTTGTCTACCAAAAAATGTGTTAAATACGTAATATAATATGTTATAAAGATTTATTTAGGTTGTGTTTGTTCATATCTTAAAGGTTCTTAAGAACTCTCTGTTTAATTCAGTAAGACTCTTATTAGGTAAAAAAAATTATCCCTTTTAATGTCTCTAAGTCGATAAGAGAAAAAATCAAATCTAAACCATTAAGAGCTATCTCTTAGATAAAAATTAAAATCTATGGACAAAAATAGCTTCAAAAAATATTCTACTCCTTCCATTCTAAATTTTAAGATAATTTTTTATTTTTGAAAAGTCATTTTGAGATTTTTTAAATTTAAAATTAAGATGATTAAAATTTATGAAATAATAAATCTTGCAATAAGTATTACTTTTTCAATATTTTTTAATAGTCATCACTATATAAACTAAAATCAAAAAAATTCATGTCAATTGTGAGTTTGAAAATATTTTAAATGGACTTTATGAAATCAATAATGACCTTATATTTTGAAACGGAAGAAATATAATTCTTCTCCTGAACTTTTACGTTATGTTGTTGTTCTATTAAACTTTACACATTTTTTTTATCTAATGTAATAGTCATCATATTATATATTGTTGCTACTTTTTTTAGATGATTTGTTTAATATTTTTTCACTTGAGTATGTTAATATTTTTATACAAATACATTCAGTAATATTATTCACTCGTTTTTTTATTAGACTGCATATTTAAAATCATCAATAAAATTTTTAAATAACTCAAAGAGTTAAAATGATAAAATAGTGACATTCAGATATTTTACATGTTTTAGTCACCAAATAAAATTTTAAATTCAGATGTTATTTCACTCAGATAATCTAATTTATTAAGATATATCAACCATTCAAATCTTAATTATTTAATTTTATCAAACACCACTTTACTCTCAAAAGTGTACTTAATTAGGAATTTTTAGAAAGAAAATAATTCACTAGTTCAATTACTTGGAGTCAAATAGCAATAAAAGTTTATAAATAAAAGATGAGTGATAAGAATCTGAATTAAAACTTTTTTTTTCTTCTCTATTTTACTTTAATTTTTTTTTAAATTTATGTAAAAAAATATATTTAAAGATCCTTGGAATGAAGTCGGCCAACATCAAAGGTGACTGAGTGTGAATATGGGGTGATTTAATTTGTTAGCATAGTAGGACCCCCAAACTTAATTAATTTCCATAAAGTTAAGTGAAGATATATTGATGGTGATTATAATTTTTGCAGGCCACTTTGTTTTCTAAATCCGACAAAGTTTATTCCATCAAAATCACCCCCCACCAAAATTTGTTGTACCTAATTGACAAAAAGGACAATATTATTGTTGCTCCTAATTGGCATTTAAATGTCTAATCATCTCCTTCTAATGACATTTAGTGTCACTAATTATATTTTAAGAATGAAGAATTGATTGTTAAATCTTCCAATAGATTCTTGTAGTCGTATAATGTTCAAAACTAAAAGACATTCTTTGTTTCTTTCTTTAATAATTAACAATTTCACAAGCTACTTAAGCTATGGCTATAACTCGATCCCAGTTTTTTAATTTTTTATTATAATTTTAATTCGTCTTAATAAAAATAATAGATAATTAACAATTAATTATTTTCGTTAACATTATAGCCATCTATGATTGTAAATATACAAGATTGTACCTTATGGTTGCAGAAGAAAATTTTTTTTTTGGGTAAAAAAAATAGTTGCAAAAGAAATGTGGTCTATATGGCGTAATTGAAAGAATCTGTGCAATATATAAAAGCTAAACATACCCTAATTGCACGTATCAGTTTTATTTCATTTTAGCTTCAAAATATTGCACACATACTCTCAATCACAAAATTTATTTTATTTTAAATTTTTATGAGTCAGATCAATTTTAAAGTTTAACGTATTATCGTTTGATTTTAAAAATCAAATTTTATCTTTAATTTTGGAACAGAGGAGGGAGAGAAAGTGTCTTCCGTTCGCTGTTTCGATGTTTGTTGGAGACTAAAAATTGAATTTCTAAATTTTCTTTCAAAAGTAGCATGACTTCTAAAATAGTGAAAGTTACATTATTAAAACTTGTATACTACTGCCTCATTTTGCCAAAATTATATAAGTTTTGCTTTTAAGAAGTAAGAAGTATACTGTTCAAATTCTTTTCTCTCCAAAAGTTTTACAAAACTAATCCCAAGACTTGCGGCAGTGATTAAGGGGAGAACACAGAATCAGCCGTAAATTCGAAAATTCTGAGTTTGAATTCCACTGAAGGCAAGCACAAGGGGTCATGGACCACAAGTTTCGGCCTGTTTCGAAAACTTTGTTTGGGAAGAGGAGACATAGTCTGGTCGTAAAACCAAGAAATTCCTCTTAACCAGCAAAAAAAAAAAGGTTTTACAAAACTTACCACAAAATTTTATTTTTTCCCCTTTCCAACAGCTACTACGTTTAAGTCATTTTCTTTTTAAAAAAATTTGTACTTTTTCCAAAATAAAAAATTTAAAAAATTATACCTGTCATTTGTACTTATGATGAACATGTCATGTGGGTACTTTCATATCTTCATCTCTTTGTCACATTTTTTGAGAAAAAAATTCAGTCGGTTGATCAAACTACAAGTACTATTTCAGAAAGGAGAGGGGGCCGGGGGAGATGAGCAAAACTTTTTCCATCTCGAATGGTAAAGCATCCATGAATTGTTTATAATTATGAGTTATTTGCACACGTGAATTATTTTTCAATAATTTTATATGTACAAATTATATACAAAAAATTATATAAAAAAAAATAGAACCCGTCTATTAATTGCATACCAATAAAAATATAAAAAATTTCTAATAGTAAATTTTGTTTTCTATTTTTTTCTTTTTTAATTTTTTTATATCCTTTGTGCACGATTTTTGTGTATATAATTTGTATCCATATTATTATTCATTATTTGTTTTCATATCATTACTGATTAAGAAGGCCAATCCTATATAAGGTTATTTTATAGGTGATTTTGAGTTTAATGTAGTCAATCATTTCATGGCACTTGGTTGAAATGACAACAATTAATTAATGTGTTACGAATTAATTAATTATGTCGCTTAAATTAAAATCTAAGATAGATAGACTAGTTTATAAATGGTGAAATTGAAAGACAATTTTGAATAAACTAGATGTAGCAAGTTGCATTTTACTATTACTCATTTTTCTTTCAATTTTGGTTTTCAAGGGCCCATAGAAAATGACACGTTTCTAATCTAATTGCAAATTGATGCTGTCTAGTTTAATCAGTATGCATGTGAGTTGCTACCTTTATTAATAAACAAAAATGTATTCTTAAATTACATCCTACAAAAACCCTCTTTTTATTGAACGAGGGAAATATAACAATATTAAAAAGAACTCGTAATAAATATAAACGGAATAATATGAAAGAAGAGAGAATCGGTCAAAATTCAATGTTATTCTATGTTGGAATTTAAGATCGAATTATACAATAATCACGCAAAAAAATAAATAAAGAAAGAAAAATAATAGACACACAATATACTCATGTTCATCAATTTAGTCAATACTGCTTGTCTGATGTATACATATATTCGTCTGTCACACTCTACAATGATTCACATACTAAATAAAATTTTTATAGTAACTAAAAAATCATAGTTGTTATATTTCGGGCTCAAACCCATGAGGCCTAAAAAGTTAGTAAAATTCAAAATCGAGTTACTACTAAATCTTGAAACCCAAATACATATTACCCTTGGCTTTTAGGGGCGCTGCTCCCTTACAACCTCGTCTGCTCACCGGCGAGCGAGCGGGGCAGCTGCTCGTTCATCCGACTACCCTATCATAATGATCATTAGTTGAACTCGTAGAACTATGAACAAATTTCAACACTCTATTTAATTCACATTAAAAAATAAGAGTCTCATTTAATTTTACTTTTATATGGATTAAAATAGTTGTTAGAGACATATTTAGACAAGATCGAGGGAGGTAAATTTTTAATTCATGGTTTGTAGGCAGGCCGATCTAATTATGATTTCAATAGAACTTATGAAGTAATCATGCATATATAAGTGCAAAAATATATATTTTTTTTAAAAAATCTAAAATTTAATTAGACAGTACTAGTATATATTATTATATGATTACGTATGCAACAAACTGCAAAGTAAATAATATTAATGGACCACATGAGTGGAACTTTAATATATAACAAAGTAACAAAGCAAAGGAAGTTGAAATGAAGATTCAATGATTGGATGGAGAAGGGAGCTTCTTCATGTTTGTCTTCTTGTCCAATTTTTAGGTCTTGGAATTTTTTCTAGGGATTCCCTAATTTAGTTTATTTTTGGTGTATCCACCTTCCATATCTTAATTGTATTTTCTTTTGGTTACTTGATTCTACATAGACATTTCTGGAAAGAATATTTTGGTTTATTCACGTTGTTAATTTATGATATTCATCTCTCGAATTATAATTCACACGCTTTATACATCTAATTAAGCATGCACTCTTTAGATGACATTACAAACTTATACTCCATATTTTATTATGTCCATTTAAAAAAAGAAAACTTTTTTTTTGTTGTTAAATATATAAAGGGTTTGCCCCCCGACACTTATGACATAGTAAGTCTTTTGATGTTAAATTTTACGATTAAAATGTGTTATTTGAGAAAAAATTATTTGAAAAATATATATGTTAATGTGTTTAAAGCTAACTTCACTATGCTTTGTACGCAAATGGTCGTATTCAGTGTTTAAGTTAGGTAATGAGTTCAAGGATGTTTTAAAGGCGCATTTGAGTAATTTTATGTGTACAAACTATGAAAAAATAATTGTGCACGTGTTATTCAAACAGTACTATCTGATATTGAATAGTAAAAAAATGATGTAAAAATAATAATAAATCTTATCAATATTTAGATACTAGGATCCAAGTTCGTACACACGACTTATTCTCTCTATTTACAGAGAATTATTTATATATGTATAATTTGTGCACACATGACTGAGGATAGTTACTCAATTTCTGCAGTATTTTGTATAACATTCTACTTTTTGCCATAGCCTAAACAGGCCAAACACTTATTAGCATGTTTCCTTACGTGTTGTATCATGTCTCTTTTGAAGTTTCCTTTATGATCTCTATATCTAAGATAGGCACACACAAAAAAAGCAACTCAAACAATTTTTTGATGGTATTAATTTTTTTCCCACAAGAATAAGGGTAATAAAGGCAAAAAAAATAAGTTTAATTTGTTCTTGATCAAGTGCTAAAAGTGTCTTATTATGAATTTCTAGCTAGTAAAACATACGCTAAATTAAATCTATTCAAACGCAGCATTAATCCAAATAACACCTAACAATAAATCAATAAAATCTTGGCAGTTTCAATAGCAAAATTCTCGAAATTCAACTGTAGTGCCCTGACCATATCCGGCCTGCATGGCAGTTCATTTCCAGTATTGATCAATCCTTAAAATTACCTCGAAATCGGATAGAGATTTATTTGTTAGCTTCTCTAATGCCATGTAAAACGACGATTAGTCGCCTCAGGTAGCAATTAAACATTTGTAGATATCTGTAAGTATAATAAGTGACATGATCACCTAATTAAGAACAATACAAAAGACATATTCTCGTGTTGAATAATTCTTTAATTAATTATTCCTGAAAGTGATTACAGTAGAAAAATAAAACCAGTTGGTATTGATGATGATTACTAAATCACTATTATATTTTTACATGAGCTGTACGTATAATTAATTTGAATTATATTTCTTAAATTTTGGCCGTCAAATCTTATAATGGACGATAAAATATTTAATGAACTTTTCCCCCTTGTTCGTCATCTTGGACCTTATATTAAGTGTACATAACTTAAAACATTTTAGTAGGGGGAGAAATTTCATGGTAAAAATGATTCTCTACTTCGATTAAGTTGGGTGTAATCTAGTCAAACAAAGCCATAACTTGTCTATATCAGATATATAATATTGCTTTTATCATCATCTATTTGTTTTTATAAGCGGAGGAAAATGGTTGTTTCTTATTTTTCTTTCGGATTACCTACATATATTACCATATTATAATAGAGATTACCTAATCGGTTATATTCTCTCTCTCTCGGAATAAATGTTTTATCCCATACCAAAAACCATATATATTATATTATGTTAATAATATGATGACATTGACATCATCACTTTGGATTTATATTTTTGTCCTGCAATTGCTTACTTTATATCGATAAGGTGCATCAAATTCCATGCTACAATAGTGAAATTTTTAATTGGGTAAAAAATTTAATTATTTAGCAATCTAATTAATAGAGCATTGTATGTTTTGATCCGACGAAAAATTAATTTCGCTACTCTTAGGACCGTTAAAGTTTCTAGTTTCATCGAGAGTCTTATAGTTTCTAGTTTCATCAAGAGTCTTATTTTAATCAGCCTTTCTCAAACTAATCAAACTGTTTCAAGCATGTTTCAAGTATATATATTAAGATTTTCTTATTAACTAACACATTTAAACATAATTTTATTGATTTTATTTTCTTCAATTATGGAAAATATATAAGTTTTTGGCAATTTTTCAGCACATAGTCAAGAAATATCGATAAAGTTGTAAATATTTAGGAAACATATCATACAATATGCTGACTCCCGCGACATATGTACGATCATCCAAAAAGATTAAAACTCATTATTGGCCAAAAAAATATATTGCATGCTCATGCATAAATTAGTTGTTGGGTATAACTTTATTAACCGACTGGTCACTACAGCGTGGCTCACAAAAAAATATGATAATATTTCATCTTGATATGTTACCAATAGATGATACCATAGCTTGATAGTGACCCCAAGAATACAATAATACTAGGGCTTCCAAATTTTGAATAGGTTTATTCTTGCCTATCTTTAATTCTCCATCCTACTATGAAAAATTATAACACTTGATTTGGAGCTAGCTAGCCTGCAAAAGTCTCCATAGAGAGCTCTATCACAAACCATGGATAGAGCCCTTTTCGCTCCGAAAGGAACACAATTCTTGCAATACACCAATGAATATGATCATCAAAGCAGTAATGGTCATCATCAGCTAGACATGCAAATCACATCTACTAGCCGGTCATCGGATTCAGGCGAGCCGTGTGCCGATGGAAAGTGGGCTGCAAAGCTTCTCCGGGAATGTGCAAAAGCGATATCCGATAAGGACTCGAGTAAGATCCACCACCTTTTATGGATGTTAAATGAGCTTGCATCTCCATATGGAGATTGTGATCAGAAATTAGCATCCTATTTCTTACAAGCTTTATTTTGTAAGGCAACTGAATCCGGGCAAAGATGTTATAAAACCCTAATTTCGGTTGCTGAAAAAAGCCATTCTTTTGATTCTGCTAGGAAGTTGATATTGAAGTTCCAAGAGGTTAGCCCTTGGACAACTTTTGGTCATGTAGCATCAAATGGGGCTATTTTGGAAGCCTTAGAAGGGGAGACCAAACTTCATATAATTGACATCAGTAATACACTTTGTACTCAATGGCCTACTTTGTTAGAAGCATTGGCTACAAGAAATGATGAGACGCCGCGTTTGAAGCTCACCGTTGTGGTAACTGAGAACATGGTAAGATCCGTCATGAAAGAGATAGCGCAAAGGATGGAGAAGTTTGCAAGGCTAATGGGAGTTCCATTTGAGTTTAATGTGGTAACGGGGTTGAACCGGTTAGGGGAGCTCACAAAAGAGGGACTTGGAGTTCAAGAAGATGAAGCTATTGCCATCAATTGTATGGGGGCTTTGCGAAGAGTTGAAGTAGAGGAAAGAGGGAATGTAATTAGGATGCTTCGCTCGCTAAACCCTAGAGTTGTAACAATTGTTGAAGAAGAAGCTGATTTTTCTAGTTCAAGGAATGACTTTGTGAAATGCTTTGAAGAATGCCTTAGATTCTACACATTGTACTTTGAGATGCTAGAAGAGAGCTTTGTGCCTACTAGTAATGAAAGACTGATGTTGGAAAGGGAATGTGCTAGAAGCATGGTTAGGGTTTTAGCCTGTGATCAAGAACAAGAAAATGGTACTATTGGGGGAGATTCTGAGAGGAGGGAAAGAGGAAGCCAATGGTCTGAGAGGCTAAAAAAAGATTTTACACAATTTTCGTTCAGCGATGATTGTGTCGATGATGTTAAAGCGCTGCTAAAGAGATATCGAACCGGATGGTCCCTTGTGCTACCGCAAGAAAATGACTTAGGGCTCTACTTGACATGGAAAGAGGAACCCTTAGTATGGGCTGCAGCATGGAAACCCTAATAATGGTGGTGACATGATTAGGGTTTTCATTTGCTAATATTTGAAAGGCTTACAAGTGAACATAGATAGAGTGCTTTGGGTGCAAGCAAGCAAACTTTTGATTTTGATTCTTCAGGTTCAAGTACTTTTCTTATTGCTAGAGATCTATATAGCTTTATGTTTTGGGAGTTTTGCGTTGCTTTTATTAAAATATTTGTGCTTTTGTTTTTCCATTGTTACCTCTTGTTTGGGAGTGTTTGCACTTGTGCTTTCTTTTACAAATTCCATATATATCATGTTCTTCCATTTCCCATTTTGGATTTGTTTTCTTAGTTTCTTATGTTCATCCAGCCACTTGATTGTCAGAGTACTTTATATATATATATTGTGGATGTTTCATGTATATTATCCATTCAATTCTTCTAAAGATTAATTGATGCTAGTGGCTTCTCTATAGATCTGTCTGTCTGACAAACAAAAGCTCTAGACAGACAGAAGCGCACACACGCAAGGTCATATATCTAAATATGTGTGATTCTTTTGTGCAAATAATTGAATTGCTTCTGTATAGGTTTTACATGAATGTCAGCTTCTTTTTGACATTCATTCATCTTGAGCTGATGCCTACTTATCCAATTGATAGCACATATAAATATAATCACCATAAATTTCATGTGAAAACATAATTGGAGGTATAACTCAAAACATAATGACACGATCAATAATTAAACAAAAACTATTAGCAATCAATAATTAAGATAATTTAATTTGATCATGGTGCTTATGATTAAACATTATCTTAAGTGGAAAACAGAAACAAATGACTTCAGATGCTTTTTACTTCCTATATTACAAGTTGTATTTTTTACGTAGTAAGTTGTTCTTTGAGTCTATAGTATAACTTGCAATGCATGACTGCTGATAGAACTTGTCAAGCTGTCAACACTCACTAATATCCCGCAAATCTCGTAAAAACAAGATTTTGTAAATCCTTGTCTTAATTGAAAAGGTTATTGGAAAATGTTTACAATAGATTAAGATAGTTTCAATGATCATGGTGCTTATGATCAAGCATTATCTCAAGCGGAAAATGGAAATAAATAACTTTAAAATGGTTTTTACTTCTGCAATCCTGTATTATAGGTTGTACATTTTGTATTATAAGTTGTACCTTGAGTCTGTAGGACTGCTGATAGAAACCTGTCAACACTCACTGATATCCCACAAATCTTGCAAATCCTTGTATTAATTAAAAATTAAGGTCCTTGGAAATGTTTGGTCATTCTATAGAGTAGATAAAAAAAAAAGTCTAAGAGTACTAATGATACCTTTTCTGGTATGCTTCTTGGAATCAATTTTAAAATATACTTTGATGGGTGCTTAGATATGATTCCAACCTTTTAGTATATAAGATAATTAGTGCTTCAATCATCAATACCTATATAATATTACTAAAAAAGAAATTGCAAGATATATCTATCTATCTTGAGCATATTCATTGCAGCATTATTAAGATCAAGATATTCATAATAAACAGTAAATGAACAGAACTAGACTTTTGACAAAATGAAAAGTTAGAGGCTTTGAGCTTTGAGAGAAGTACACATTACAAATAGGTGATCAGCATAAAGAATTGAATATGGTCCCAGGAGAAGAGTACATATGTAATGGCAAGCATGAATTATATATACCAACTAAATCCCATGGCTGCCTTTCTGTCTAGTGATATGAATAGCATATTTTTGCCTTTAATTACCACACACATGCATGGACTATGGAGCAACAGCCTTTGCCAACATCTTCTAGTGGAAACCAACTTTATATGACTACTGCTATTTTAGTCCTGCTTACACTTTAACAAAAGTTTTGTCACCTATCATTCCATTATTGTTAGGGAAAATTAATTTGTTTATATTCTTCCGTTTCACAAAAATAACCTCATTTAAAGACTTTATACGTTCAAGGATATATGTTTATTTCATTTGTACGTATCACCTATATAATTGAGTGTTTAATTTAGTAACATAGGATGTGTTTAATTTAGTAACATAGGATGGAGATTTCAAATGTAAACTTGAGAATATATTGTCATTTTGTATAATAATGTTGCAATCAATATAATTATGACCTTTTTTTTTTAAGAATGGGATCTCCTCCATTACATTTATTCTTTAATTTCTCCCAATACACATTTAGCGATACAAATATTACATTCAGCGACAAAATAAAATTCGTCACAAATAATCGTTAAAAGTAATATCTGTGTCGCTATATGTTTATTGGGAGAAATTAGATGATAGGTGTAATAGAGGAGATCTCAATCCCTTTTAGATGGTTGATATTGCTTGAGATTTGAGAAAATGATATCGTCAAGCAATAAATGTAGCAATAAGCGTCACTTAAAATGTTAAGTGTGGCCAGAACAATTATAAAAGTATTACTAATTAATGTATATTTACTCTAGCAACAACTTAATGTTATTTTATTTTATTTTGACAAATTAGACTATTTTGATATAAGTTTCTTTCTCCTTCACGCTGTCTGTATGAAAGAAATCCAGCCGGCCGCAAAAGCTTCCAACATTATGAATCTTATCTTATCTAAATGGTCTTCTTTTAATAAAGTTTAGTAAAATTTTTTCTTATTGAAAAGACATAAATAAATAAATATTCCCTCCATCCCAAATTAAATGCCCAATTTTAATTTTTTAGGTCAAATTCATCATTTTTAAAATTAATTTTTATATTATTTTTACTAAAATATAGGTAAAGATCTAGATTATAACCAAAAGAAATATATATATATATATATATATATATATATAATTTACTACTATCCCCATATTTTATAATTTTAAAAATATATTCGTATACACTTAATTATTAATTTTAAAAATAGTTAATTTAATTAAGAAAGTCGAAACTGGCCATTTAAATTTGGGAGGGAGGGAGTAATATATGGTTCCTAGCTAGATTCTTGAAATGAAATAAAGTTGTTGAAATGAAATAATAGTACTTAGTTTTTCTTTCCTTCTATACCCTACTTTCTTGAAATGAAATAAAGTTTTTTCTTTAATCGATACAATAAAAAGGAAAAAAAAAAAAGAAAAAAAAGGAAGAAACAAAGAATCAATCAAGCACCTAATCCATGATGGTTTGCCTTAGTACGTAGAGACTAAACCGGTTGGGCGCGGGGGTAAGCCACTTTTGTGGGCTCAAGCCATTGTAGGCTCTTGGTCTCTATTGGTTTGTCCAATAATAATTATGGTCAAATCAAAGTCCATTTAGCTTGTCATATATACATTATCTTTCATGTTAAATTTCATCTACTGGTGGAAGAATATATTGAACTGAAAAAGTTTGAAAATTTTATGCAAGTATGACTAGAGCGGCTAATATAAAGTTTATCTACTTTTATTTTCCACCAAAAATATAATATTAAAGATAATAAGATACAAATTCAAACTAATAGTGATTAACAAATTTAGGTGGAGATTAATATTAAAACATTGCTCGCGATACAATACAAACTTAAGAATACCTCTGAAAATTCACATGAAAGAGAAAATTTCACAAAAAACATGACTAGCACAAATAGTTAGTCTATTCTAGTTCAGTCTGGACCTGTCAGGTTTTGACCGTTGACCAAGTCAGGTGTAACTTTGACTAAATATCTGTCAGGCCGGGCTCTAATGTTGAACATGCGGTGATCTGTTGTGGCTTGCCGACTAGGCCAGGCCTAATCCAATCTGGTCCAGTTCAACCCCCCATTTTTATAATTTTTTTAAATTATAAATATTAATATTAAAAATATAAACTAATAAAATTTAGTGAAATTGAAAATTTAAATGATGATGTATATTAATTAAATGTATTTACAAGAAATCAAGAATTAAAACTTTAAACTTTGTTGATGTATTAATTAAAACTAATATATTACAAGAATGATAAGTAAAAACTTTAAACTTCATTGATGAATAATTATAACTTTAAACTTCAAAAATTACAAAGAACTTAAACAATAATGAGTCTGTTACAAATATGTGTCTTCAAAATTTTAAAAATACGTCTTTCATGT